>JASDDO010000004.1:413382388-418382388 GCA_030015575.1 Agapanthus africanus
GCGGTGGGGTTTTGAGCTAGGGTTTTGAGTGAAGAGAGAGGGAGATGATGAAGCAGCGAAGAGAGCTGCCATTGTTGAGTTCGTGAGTTTTGCGTTGGAGAGTGAGAAGGAGCAGTGGTGATCTTTTTTCTGAGATAGTTTTATGGTTGGCTTCGCTTCGTTTGGGCTTTTCTGAAGCATTCTCACTCATATTATTTTGCATATTTATACTGTAAATTTTATTAATTTTATTAATTACTAAATGGTGTTATTTAAAATTTAAAAATACGTGGATTTATGTAAACGGATTTTTTCGTATGTTTCTTAACTTATAATTGATATAATTGGATGTAATATATGCATATCATATTTAAATAAAATATCCATGTGATTCTTAATCATTATTATTAAAATGTGCATGTCATGTCATATCAAATATCCTTGAATTTCTTAATCATTAAGTAATTTATTTGTGAATGAATTGTTGGAATATTATCTCAAATAAAATAAATGCGGCTGATGGTTTGATTTGAGATATTGTGCAGCTATTAAAATAACAAATCAGTTTAGGGCTACAAACATGAGTACGAGATCCAAATCAAATCAAGTTGGCAAAAAAAACTGTCAAATTTAGGAGTAAGTTAGCAGACCAAATCTGTCAAATTTAGGAGCAAATTGAAAATTCTCGGAACTACAAAAATAAACAGTATTTTCAGGATTTTACCGTCGAAAAGATTTCCTAAAATCGAGAAAAGAAAAAGGAAAAAATTTGGAGAAGAGATCTCACCATATGGCAGCGGTTTAGCGGCTAAAGAAAGCTTTTTGGCGGCGGTTCCATGGTTCAATCGCGGCCGTTCTATGCGAAATTTTAGAGGCATGATTGTCTTATCACATACATCGAGATGTCATTTAGGATTTCATGTTCCAGAGCCTATATAAAGGACCGAGCAGTAATCTAAGGTTATCTATCTAGGTTTTTTAGATTTTTAACGCCTTTAGACAATTAAATCCTGCAGTGCAAATTTTTCTTACTAAAATGTTTGATGATTTTTATTTTTCTGCAATTTATTTCTTCGTATTTAATTTTAATAGTTAAATTGAATTTTTTTTTTATTCCATCTTCTTCTTTATTGTTTCTCATTGGTTTTGAAGCGATAATGGTAACAAAAGAAAGTCCTTACTTTTCGTAAGGGATCTTAAAAGCTAGCTTTATAATATATGTCTCAAATCCTTTTTTATTAACCCGTCTAAAACAAAAAAAATAGTTTCTCGTTTTTCTGTGGACGGCCCGTTCTCATTATTGGCTCGCTGCACTGTTATTAATTGCGGTAACTAAGAAACACAAAGACTCAATTTTTCACATCAATCGGAGCCCTTCATGTTTAGATATTTTAGGTATAGCCCTTGCAATTTAGATCATTTTCTTTAAAGCTAAACCGACACCGAGAAAGTTACAAATTCAAACACGAGTAAAGAGTGGCTTCATAGTTTTCTTACACAACACGCTCAACATCAGTAGGTCATACACCAAGTATTTGAATGTGTTGTGTAGTAACCCTTTTTCCTGTAAACATATACATTTTATTTTTCTGTTTTGAAAAAAGAACATTAAATGTGATAATGGGACGCTTAATCTTTTATATCTCCTGGTTCAAATAACATATGGCCTATCATACAAATCATTTCTTCTTTCTTCAAAATTCAAAAGAATGTGTTGGATTGACTATCCAAATTCATATCTCCATCCTCTACGGCACAACAATAAAATTATTTGCTTATATGAAAATTGAGTCTGCTCTTCTTTGAATAAACTCCAATACATGCTTAGACTTATGAAAGTGTTGGAACATACACACATCAATACATAAGCAACAACAAAGACCTTAACAATCCAGAAAATGATGGTTACTTCAAGCTAAAATGCCTGGATTTTAGATAAAGTTCAAGTTTTTAAAATAAAATTAAGATAGAAACAGACCCAAAGGACGTTGATATATTGATTATACCAACCATAAGAAACGAGAACCGAAGGTAGGAAAAGCTAAATCATATACTCATATTCATCACTGTATATTAAAGGCATGTAATATACCAATGCATCTCTTTTGTAGTTTGAAATGTAAAAAGTTCATTCAACCCTGCTTCATCGATAATATCATTCATGGCCTTGCAGTGAAATTTAGTTTACATACAAATATGTTACGAATAATATAGGCTGCGGTGCAATTTATCCCCAATTGGAAGGTGTAATAAATAAATGACTACATACTTCCCACCAAGAGCTGGGCTGTTTCATCATTATCAGGCTTTGAGGCGGTTATATGCAAATCTCATGGGATCAAATCGAGGAGCAAGATCGAGGAATTTTCCCAAACACAAATTCATCAGAGAGAGAAAGTGAGGGGGCAAAATCGAATCCAAAGGAAACTGGACAAGAGAGGACGAAGAATCTCGACAACGGTTTTCCATTGCCAATCTCGTAAGTCGCTAACATCTCCATCTCAAAACCCTAGTTTTTACGTGATGATAAAATTCTGTGTTGCTTTCATCCACAAATTATCTTTTCCTTGATGACTGATAACTAATCTCAGCAGAGGGCTCTAAAACCCTAGACTTGCTTCTAATAGTCAATCTAGATCAAGACAAAGGGAAGGTTTGATTTATTAAGTGCATTTATTGAGTAAATTTGTTTGGGGATAAATTAACTGTATATCACAGTTTAAGCATTAGACGAGATCATCTCACACGCTTAGTCTTCTGAAATATTGCTGATAGCAAACATTAAAAGGGGGAAAAATATATAATTTTAATAACTTGACAGAATTTATCATGGAAATGGGTTTTAGATTGTTGTTGAACGCTAAAAGCTTGACGAGCCTTCCAAAAATGCCAGCTTTTTTGCAACATATGCCTAATGATCTATGTGGTTGCGAATGAAACATACATAATATTGCTCTCATTCATGATCTATATTTAGCGTCAAGATATGCCAGCTAGCAATGAGCAAATTGAGATGCCTGAAAAATATATCTGATATCATATGTTCTCAACGTGGACGTTTAAGGGAGGTAATATTCTTGATACAATAGGAACCAAACAATGCAAACTCCTAATTGAAATGAGGTGCTTAGATATGTTGGGGTCAAAAGTTTCACCCCGACCGACCAAGTCAAAACCAAGGTCAACCCCAAGTCAAGTGGATCCGAGTCCAAGCTAAGCGGGCCCAAGCCCAAGTCAAGACCAAGCATGGAAGAGGCCGGCTCCATGCCAAAGGATACAATAAATTAGTTTAAATGTAATTTTAGAAATAAATGTATGTAAAATGGGTAGAAAGTCAAAATTTTGTAAACCTCGTAGCTTATGTGCAAAAAGAAATAAGCACATAAGGTATGGGTGGCACAAGTGCCATTTGACAAAGTCCAATGGGCTATATGTAAAGTGTGTAGCTTATAAAGGCAACATGATGAAAAGATTAAATCTTACTTTTTTCTCTCTAAAAAAACTAGGGTTCTGTACTTCCCTTCTCCTTCTTCAAGGTTCTAAATCTTCCTTTTCTTAAATTAAATCAAGAGTTTCGCTCTTCTTTTCCCAAAAAGGAATAGTTTTTCACCATGAAACCCACAAAAGGGAGCTCAGGTCTCCCATCAGATCTCTAAAATAGGAGATTTTTAAGTCTCACACCCTTTCCCCCCGAGATCCAGCCAACAGAGAGGAGGAACAAGGAGACCCATCTCCAAGAATCCCATTTTGGGAAGATCCAGGGCTCAAGGGAGAAGAAAGGGGTCTCCTTTCATCAGCTCCAAAAAATCTCTTGTGTTTAACTCCACAAAAAAAATAATGATAATAAATCCTTTTTTAGGAGTTTAACTCCAAAAGTCAACTGGGAGTACAACTCCCAATTAAGGGGTACAACTCCCAGTGCAGGGACTAAGCCCCTTTGTCCCCCTTTTTAGGGGTTTAACTCTAAAAGTCAATTGGGAATACAACTCCCAGTAGAGGCTAAGCCTTCCCTTTTTTCCTGCCGGCATCCAGCGCCCGTGTGCCAAGCACGTGAGGCGCTGGCGCTCAGCGCCCGCGTGCCAAGCACGTAAAGCGCTGGCGCTCACGCGTCCTTTGGACGCTATTCCTCTTTTTTTTATACACACACTCCATAACAATGTCCCTGTTAGAAAAAAATTATAACGGGATGCTGCTCCGCACCCTGCAAGGGGGCTGCTAGCCTTCTTGACCTCCATCCCGCTATCCGGGCAGCGGGAACCCCGTAAACTTTATGAGGCCCTCGATATATCCAAGACCCTTCAAAACACAACACACGCACACTGCACATTGAGTTCGAATGACCAGTTTGATCCGTCAATCGGAGTTTCTCTCGCTCCAAAGGTGATAGGTAATTAACGGCAGCTTAGTCCGCGGCTGTTGGAGATTCGGATCCCCACAATCAATAAACCCCCGCCTACCCTAGGCAGGGAGAATCTGTAGTACGTCTGACAAGCGACGCGTATTCCTATCTCAATGGGATGACGAAAAACACTCTACAGATTCCGGCACACCCGGTGGGATCTTTTCTCTCCTCTTATATTTTGGGTTAATCGTTCATGCGAACTCAATCAACATATATATCGACTGCCTGTACTGATGTTATTTTTCTTTTCTTTTCCTTTCTTGTGTGTACAGGTTAACAGCTTTCAGTTACAATCTCCAACTCAGCAATCATGTCTCTCAAGACGAGCTTCGTTTCCGACGCGATCCCGATTTAGTACGTGGTCAAGATCAACGCCCGCATAGTTCTCCCTACAAGTCTCAGCCGGCAATGGAAGGAGTCATCCCGTCAATTTGGTTCCGTCATCATCTACTCTGCCGGAAGCGCTCATCTGCAGAAATCCCGGCAAATCAGGTGGCCAATCCGGTCTCAGGGGGCAAGAGGTCGAACATTGTGATCGCTAAGGCACCACAACCCAAACTTAAGACGATGTCCGAACGACTCTCTGGTGCTCCAGTTGGGGGCAAGACTTCCGGTACAAAGGGCAATATCAAACGTTGCGGACGAGCTCAGACGACGACTCCAACAAGTCCACAACCAGGCGTATCTCCAAAGCCTTCCATTGCCTGGTCTGCGGTGGCTTCTCGAAGAGCCGTAGCCATTCAAGTGCTCAAATCAGAAAAGTTAAGGCAGAAGAGGCTCAAGTATCGAGCTAACAAGAGGGCCAGGACTCTGGCCAAGTAGAATCTTGTGAAGTTCCAAGAGCAGGGTTAGCCCGTGACGACGGCTGAGTCGGCCGTAAAAGTCGGCAATTCCTTTGAACCTCTGAAGTGGGTTCAGAAAAATACCATGACCGCCAGAATCAAGGAGACAGCAGTCCGAACGTTGCTACAAAGAGACGTGTCCCAGCCCCAACTGAGAAAGCATGACACTGTCTCTTCAAGAGTCTATCAGGCGCTCTGTGCCGTGCGAAAGCAGAGGGGAAAATACAGAAAAGAAGTGCCGGCACTACTCAAGAATCTGGTCAGGCCAACCAATCTTTAATCGATTGTCCGTTATCAAAACAGATGGGCCACGACAGCGGCCCACGAAATCCGCTGCCAATAATAAAAAGACGGTCTGATATGTTATCCATACGGTCTATATGGCGGGCGCGCGGCCCAGCGATAACTTGCGGAGCAAAAGCAGGGATGAAGCCATCATATCTCAAGCCCAATTTGGCTTCAATGTGGTTGCCGTTTCCCAAGATCAGCCGCCTCCGCTGGACGATGAAAACCCTCTCGATGAGGCCGATAGGCAGAAGGACCCCTCAGTCCATGTGGAATCAAGCTCGGACAGCGAAGAAGAGTCGACTATTCGTCCCAGGACCGCAGAGAAAGAGCTGCTTCAAGAGCTTCGAAAACAGCTCAGGAACAAAGATAAAGAAATGACCAAGCCTTACTCTAAAATCGACGACCTGACGAATGTTGTGATGCAGCTCACGGCTCAAATTGCTCGAGCGCCTTCCAATCAGGGACATGTCTCTACTCATGAGCCGGGTGATGACAATCCGAAGCAACCGATGCATGTCCCCTTGGGTCCAAGACTGGGTGAGCCGCACGGAAGCCGACACATTTCGCTTCTGGGGACGCCTTGGCTCCAGATAGCATTATCCCGCTAACACAAGATCGGATTATGGATTTAGTCATCAGGTTAAAACATTGGTGGCTGAAACCAAAGCTCATAAAGATATTGGCAGCAGTGGGCGGTCATATCCCGCACAGTACGATCTCATCGAGTTCCCCAGCGGCTACGTAGATTTGACGTGACGGGAAACACAAATCAGCACGTCGCCCATTTTAAAGTGTCGTGCGGAAATACAGGGGGCAATGATGCGCTCCTTCTTCGTCAGTTTGTCAACAGTCTGATTGGTGTCGCTTTCGACTGGTACGCAAGCATACCAGACGGGTCCGTCACTATTTTCGTCCAAATGGAGTCTCTGTTTCGGCAAAAATTCATGAGTGTTAGTGACAAAATCTCCATCGCTGACCTCGTGAGAACCAAGCCGGGGAAAAACGAAAGCAACACGGACTTTATTGCCTGATGGCGCAACCTCACTGTCAAGTGCGAACCGCCGCTAGAGCAGGATCAGTCCGTCAGCCTTCTCATTGGGAACCTCAGCATTTAGATGGTCCCATTCTTGTGTACAGCAGGCCTCAAGACGTTTCATGAGCTGACCAAGAAAGTCCAAATGCTGGAACGCTTGAAGCAAGAGTCTATCCCAGACTCTTAAAGAGACAAGACTTGGAAGAGCAAGAGGGACGACGACCGTAGAAGCGGGAATTCTAGCAATACCAATGTTTTCAATGCGTTCGATAATGAAGACAAGCAAAAGGTAGGCGAATCCAAAACCAACCGGTCTCAAAAGCCAGTGCCGGAAGGAGAATGGCCTTCCCTAGAGGAGAAAAAGAATAATGTTTACTCTTTCAGAAGAGACAAGGTCCGCGAGATATTCAAAGATACCTTAAACAACGGCCTACAATTGCCAGAGTCGAAAAGACCCCACTAAGCAAAAATGACCGACAATCCTTTATATTGCCCGTACCACCGAATAGTGAGCCATGCGATCGAGAATTGCTATATTTTCAAAGACTGGATTGAGAAACAGTACAAGACTGGGTGATTGAGTTGTCCAAGAGTGTGTTGGTGAACAATCAAGCTGCAACAACTAACTTCATACAGACACAAGCTGAAGCCTTTTGGGAGCAGACAGCTGAACCTGCTATCCTGAAGAATGAAACTGACTCGCCGCAGCTTTCATGGAGCATGCACATGTCTAAAAAGATGAAGAAAATGCTAAAGTTACTTTAGAAAGAGAACGGAATAGGAAGGGCCGAAGGAGCCCGCCGTTCTAGCTACCAATTTGGCTCAATCAGGCTTAAAATCTAAAAAGCTTAAGAAGAAAAAAAATGCGGCTCGACGCGAAAAGTATATCGATTCTCTTGAAGACTGTGAACAAAATGAAAGAACTCTGATTCAATTGAAGGAGTTCTTCCCCGTAGAAGCGGCTGAAATTCTGGAGGAGCTAGAAGAAGACTTCGATAACGAGATTCCTATAGTGACATGCTACGTCGTTCACCTTGGTAGCGACTCTAAGGAGGAGCTCTGTTTTCCCGAAGAGAACGAGGACCTTGCCACAAAGGCCAACTAAATCCAGCTCAGAAGCGGCGGGGTTTTACCGCCAAATCAAGGCAATGCCCTAAAAGGGAAGGAAAAACAAGTCGCTAATGAAGAAGATGGCGGAGAGCAGGCTCATGAAAATTCGAGTCCTTCCTCAGTGGACTATAATGTCTTGGCTCATTTTCGAAAGCTTCCGTCTCTCCTGAGCATCTACGATACCTTGGTCTAATTAAGGAGCTTAGAGATGTTCTCATTCATGCTCTACAAAACCCGAGCGGTACCAGGTTCGCTTTGCGGAAATTGATATGAAAGAAGCTCAGTACACTCTGCATACAGCCGCGGTCACATTTAAAGATGAAGACCTGTTACTAGGAACGGCTGAGCACAACCGACTGTTTTACGTGACAGGGTACAGCGACGGAGACCGGATTAATCGCATATTGATTGATCCAGGGTCTTCAGTGAACATCATGAACTTGCGGACTCTGAAGAGTGTCAATGGACGTCCGACACCCGTCAAGGGAAATGATTGTCATTCAAGCGTTCAATCAAAATTTCCAACAAGTTTTGAGATCCATAGCTCCGCCGATCAAGTTCGGAGACCTACAAACTGAAGCGAAGATATACGTGATCGACGCCGACACATCCTATAAGATTCTCCTAGGAAGGCCGTGGCTTCATGAGTACGGTATCGTTCTGTCAACTCTTCATCAGTGCATGAACTATACCAAAAATGGAGAAGAAAGACGCATTGGCGGAGACATCCAGTCGTTCGGTGTGCATGAAGTCCGATATGAAGATTCTCGGTACTTTGTGAACCTCCAAAGTGCCGAGCCACAGCTGACCAATGACAGAACGATCTCGAAACTCAAAAGCAAATCAAAGCCGGCTGTCACTTTCAAAAGCAAAACCCCCCAAGTGCGTATGCATTTCGGCAGTGACACTGATGAGTCCGACGTTGGAAGTCCGCCCGTCTACAAAAACCGTCCTCATCTTGGTAGCGATACGGACGAGTCTGATATCGAAGGCCCATCCGATAGCAAAATTCGCTCTCGTTTAGGCAGCGACACCGAAGAATCGGAGGAAGAGAACCTGTCTTGCAACAGCTATACAGATTAGGCCCCCACGCAATAAGCAAAGCTACGAAAGACGTTCGAAGTTGCAGAAGGGTCCCTAGCCGTCACAAGGGTGCCGGAGCAGATGTGTAAAGAGCTCGATGCATTGTCAATCTCCACCGTGGATTAGCTGAAAACTTTCTACGTTCCCGGAAGAAAGAGTGGGCAGAAAAGCATCCTGTTTTATGGGTCAAATCCTATCGTGCATCCAGACGATTTGTCTGTCACGTGCCTTCCCTATGAAAGAGACATAAGAGCCGTCTTAAACCCAAATATAATGCGCTAGAGATGCGGGAATATTTTAAAAAGTGCGGATGTCGGTTATATCAAACGGACTCCGAAGCGAAGTTTTATGAGGGGCTATGACACCCGCCTCAGGTCCTAGCACTCATCGATGGACGAATCCCAGATAGACGGGGCATAAGTTTCATTCAACCTGATGCCAAAGCATGCTACACGATCTATGCTAGTGAAGTCAGCGAGAGGTCAAATGATGATGACGAGTTAGCCGAACCAGAAGAAGCCCCTCGAGAGCTCGAAGATGGCGTACAAGCAACCTTCGACGAGCTAACCGAGATTGATTTGAGAATGTCCGATAATCCAAGGCCGACCTACATCAGCTCGCTCTTGTCAGAGGAAATGAAAGAGTAGATAATTGCTCTGCTGCATGAGTGCGCTGACTAGTTCGTGTGGACGTACAAAGAAATGCCTGGCCTTTCCCCTGAAGTGGCTGTGCATAAGCTGGCTGTATAGATGCCAAGCCGGTCAAACAAGCTCCTTGAAGAATGAGGAAGGGAACTGAAAGAAAAGGTCATCGAGGAAACCAAGAAACTCATCGATGCCGGTTTCATTAGAGAAGAAAAATATGCGGACTGGATCGCATGCATCGTCCCAGTGAAAAAGAAGAATGGACAGATATGAGTTTGCGTTGATTTCAAGGACCTCAATAAGGCATGCCCTAAAGACGACTGCCCGCTACCGGTCATGGAAATGATGGTCGACGACACCTCAAATTACGAGCTGTTCATCTTTATGGATGGCTCGTCTGGGTACAATCAGATCAAGATGTCGTCTGAGGATGAGTAACACACAGCATTTCGAACCCCGATCGGAATATACTGCTACAAGGTGATGCCGTTCGGACTGAAGAATGCAGGCGCTAGATATCAAAGGGCAATGACCAAAATCTTTGATGACTTAATCCATAAAGTCGTTGAATATTATGTTGATGATTTGGCCGTTAAGACCGAAGCCAAGACCGATCACATCCGAGATCTCAGAATCGTTTTCACCCGACTGAGGGAATACAATCTAAAGATGAATCCCCTGAAGTGCGTTTTTGGCGTGTCGTCGGGAAAATTCTTGGGCTTCATTGTTCGACATTAAGGGATCGAAATTGACCCATCAAAGATAAAGGCCATCATAGAGATGTCTTTTCCAAAGAATCTGATGCAGTGAAGATCTTTTCAAGACAAACTCGTTTACATACGAAGGTTCATCTCGAACCTATCGGGGAGATGTCGGCCTTTCTCAAAGCTCATGAAGAAGGGAGTTTCTTTTGTCTGGGACGTCGAATGTCAAGAAGCGTTCAAAAATATCAAACAGTACCTGTTGCACCCTCCGGTGCTTGCTGCTCCTATTCCAAATAAACCGTTGATTCTTTATACTGCCGCGCTAGATGAGTCACTCGGTGCGCTCCTTGCCCAGAACAACGAGGAGGGAAAAGAGAATGTCCTTTACTACTTCAGTCGAACGTTAGTCGGGACGGAATATAACTATTTCCCGATCGAAAAGCAGTGCCTGGCCCTGATATTTGCCGTGAAAAAGCTAAGACACTATCTTCTCGCTCATCGGGTTATGCTGATCTCCAAAGTCGACCCGCTCAAACACTTAATGACTAAAGCAAGCCTAGCCGATAGAATGACAAGATGGGCTATCATGTTGCTTGAATTTGATATAATCTATACTCCTCAGAAACCAGTAAAAGGGCAAGCCCTTGCCGACTTCTTTGCTGCTCATCCCGTACCAGAAGGGTCACCGCTCAATTGCAAGTTACCCGACGAACAAGTGCTGCACCTCGAGGATGACGAGCCATGTTGGGAGCTCTATTTCGACGGAGCCTCATCAATTAGGACCTCCAGCAAATCAAGCATCTCACAGATAAAAGCATGGATATGATTGGTGTTCATCACGCCATCAATAGGAACCTTACGGCGTTCTTTTGCTCTCACCGAGCCTCGCACAAACAACGAGGCTGAGTATGATGCTCTGATAGCTGGTCTAGAGCTCGCCATAGAAATGGAAATCCTTCGGTTACGAGTCTACGGTAATTCCCAGCTTGTTGTCAACCAAGTAAGTGGCGACTATAAGATATATAAAGCCGAGTTAGCTCGGTACAGAAGCCGGGTGGTGGAGCTTATGAAACAGTTCACCCACATTGAACCGATGAGAGTTCCTAAGGCGTTGAATGGAAAAGCTGACGTACTCGCTCGCTTAGCCAAGGAGCCGGCTGATCCCGATATGAATGAAATTCTGATGACAGTAAGAAGCCGGCAAATTCTGCCCCCAGTCTCTTTACAAGAGGAGGAAAGCGCAGAACAAAAGAGCAATCCTGCCGAAGAAGTTCTGATCATTCAAGAGAAGTCCGATTGGAGAGAGCCTTTCATAAAATACCTCCGATACGACAAGTTGCCCGAAGGAAAATCTGCTAGAATTCAGCTGAAGAAGAGAGCTTTTCGATACGTGTTTGTAAATAATACGCTATACCGCAGATCATATGACCAATTCTGGCTCAGATGTCTGTCATCGGCCGAATCCCAAAAAGTCATGAAAGAATTTCACTTAGGCGTCTACGGAGCTCACCAATCTGGCCCCAAATTGCGGCTTCAAATTAAACGGCTTGGGTATTACTGGCATACCATGATAAGCGATTACGAAGAGCATACGAAGAGGTGCCATCTTTGCCAAATTCATGGTGACTTCATTCAAGCATCCCAATCCGCTGTATCCTATGGTGGCGTCATGGCCTTTCGAAGTTTGGGGCACCGACATAATTGGTCCAATTGATCCTCCGTCATCCAAAGGCCACCGGTTCATATTGGTCGCAACTAACTATTTCTCCAGATGGGCTGAACCTGTCCCGCTAAAAAAAGTCAAGACAGAAGATATTCTGACGTTCTTCCAGCATAATATTCTATACCGCTTCGGTATACCTAGAAGAATCATTTTTGACAACAGGCCTTCTTTCAAGAGCTTCAAAGTCTCAAGGTTCGCTACTCAGCACAAGATAGACTGGAGATATTTCTCTATCTATAATCCAAGAGCCAATGGACTAGCCGAAGCCTTCAATAATAAGACTCTATGCAAGCTCTTGAGGAAAAATGATTTAGCCAATAAGAAAGACTGGAATCTCAAGCTCCACGAGGCGTTGTGGGTATATCATACCACACACCGCACTCCAACTCAGTCCACTCCATACTCACTACTCTTCGGAGTGGAAGCAATCCTCCCGCGCGAAGTCGAAGTTCTAAGCCTAAGAATGGTCGTCCAACACGAGTTGACGGAGGAGGAAAACGTGCTCCTTCGGCTCGAAGAGCTCGATGCCCTCGAAGAAAAGAGGCTCGCAGTACAGTAAAATCTGGAGTTGTACCGAGCCCAAATGTCACGGGCCTATGATAAGATGACCCGTCTCCGTGCTTTTAAGAAAGGCGAATTAGTGTTGGTCCTCAAAAGACCGATCATCCCCAATCGACATGCCAAGGAAAAATTCGAGCCAAACTGAGAAGGACCATACGTCATCGAGAAGGTGTTTGATGGAGGATTCTACCAACTAAGAAATGCCGTAGGAGAAAGGCCCATACCACCCATCAATTGTCGATATCTCAAGAAATACTACGCGTGAATGTTTCAAGTCGCAGGCGTATTGAGCACATCGGCCCTATGATCTGGATCATACATCCTGTAAAACCGTATACAATTCATGATTATAAACGACTCCTATCTTTTCCAAATCCGACCGGCGAGACTATATTTAAAGTCCCACCAGTGATGAAGATCTGCCAATGTAAAAAGAAAAAAGAAGGTATGTCTACAAGCAAAACGGGCACGAATGAAAATCCGAAAGGGCTCCGTGAGTAAAAACAGGAGGACTGCCGGCGAAGTTGTGAAAACCCGAAAGGACGCAAACTCGTGAAAAAGAGATAAAATACACTCGCAAAGTTCTCTCGACTTTGTGAGGAGAAAATCCCCGTGTGAGATCCTTACGACTCACAAAGGAGCAACACACTTAGGAATTCCCACGATTCTTAGGAAGAAATACACCTGCGAGATCCTCTCGACTCGTAGAGAGAAAATGATCTTATGAGACTCTTACGGCTTATAAAGTTGAAAAGCCTTAGGTGATAGAGATCTAAACCTTTCTCCGAAGGCATCGCTTCCCAATGGGCAACGACAAATGATGAGTCGCTCCTGGCATTGGTTCAGTGTTAGCGGTGCTGATGCCGACCCAAAGACCAAATCCCAAGTCCTCCTGCGGCAAATGATGAGTCGCTCCTAGCATTGCTTCAGCGTTAGTGGTGCTGATGCCGACCCAAAACTTAAATCCCAAGTCTTCCCAAAGGCAAATGATGAGTCACTCATGGCACTATGCTTCAGTGTTAACGGTGCTGATGCCGACCCAAAACCAAATCCCAAGTCCTTCTGGGGCAAATGATGAGTTGCTCCTGGCATTATTCAAGTGCAGCAATGCTGATGCCGACAAAAAAAAAAAACCAAATTCCATGTCTTCCCAAAGGCAAATGATGAGTCGCTCCTGGCACTACGTTTCAATATTAGCGATGCCGATGCCGCCCAAAAAAAAAATCCCAAGTCTTCCCAAGAGCAAATGATGAGTTACTCCTGGAATTATTCCAGTGCAGCAATACTGATGCCAAACAAAATCCAAATTCCAAGTTCCTCTTATATTCAAAAGCCCCGCCAAACAAGACATAAATCAAACATATCAAATTAATGTCCCACCTGGTAGCGCTTCCAAGCTCAAAGTCCCGCTGGACGGGTAGAGAACTTCCAAAATAAATCAAATCAACCCTGACACCGCAGAAAGCGGAGCAAATCAACTTCAATCCCAACACCGCAAGAAGCGGAGCAAGTCAACTTCAACCCTGACACCGCAAGAGGCGGAGCAAGTCAAATCACATCGCGACACCGCATAAAATGGAGCAGGTCAAATCAAGAACCGACCGTCCAAGTCGCAAAAAGGACAGCACCGACCGTCCAAGTCGCTAAAAGGGCAGCACGGACTGTCCAAGTTGCAAAAAGGACAGCACCGACCGTCCACGTCGCTAAAATGGCAGCACCGACTGTCTATGTCGCAAAAAGGGCAGCATCGACCTCCACGTCGTCAAAACGGGAGACAAATCAAGTCAACCTCCTCGCAAAAGATCCATCAATTTCATGCACACGACCCATATATGTGGTGTGCATGTATTGATGGGGGGCACTTTGTTAGGGTCAAAAGTTTCACCCGATCGACCAAGTCAAAACCAAGGCCAACCCTAAGTCAAGTAGGTCTGAGTCCAAGCTAAGTAGGCCCAAGCCCAAGTCAAGACCAAGTATGGAAGAGACCGGCTCCATGCAAAAAAGATGCAATAAATTAGCCTAAATGTAATTTTAGAAATAAATGTATGTAAAATGTGCAGAAAGCCAAAATTTTGTAAACCCCATGGTTTATGTGTAAAAAGAAATAAGCACATAAGCTATGGGATGACACAAGTGTCATTTGGCAAAGCCCAATGGGTTATATGTAAAGTGTGTAGCCTATAAAGGCAACACGATGAAAAAATCAAAGCATACTTTTTCTCTCTAAAAAAATTAGGGTTCTGTGGCTCCTTCTTTCTCAAGGTTCTAAAGCTTCTTCTTTTTTCTTAAATTAAATTAAGAGTTTCACTCTTCTTTTCTCAAAAAGGAATAGTTTTTCACCATAAAACCCACAAAAGGGAGCTCAGATCTCCCATCGGATCTCTAAAAAGGGAGATTTTTAAATCTCACATCCCTTTTCCCCCAAGATCCAGCCAACAGAGAGGAGGAACAAGGAGACCCATCTCCAAGAATTTTACTTTGGGAAGATCCAGGGCTCAAGGAAGAAATGGGCCTCCTTTCATCAGTTCCAAAAAATCTCTTTGGAGTTTTACTCCACAAAAAATAAATAAATAAATAATGATAATAAATCCTTTTTTAGGAGTTTAACTCCAAAAGTCAATTGGGAGTGCAACTTCCAGTGCAGGGGCTAAGTCCCTTTGTCCCTTTTTTAGGAATTTAACTCCAAAAGTCAATTGAGAGCACAACTCCCAGTATAGAGGGCTAAGCCTCCCTTTTTCCTGCTGGCGCCCAGGGCCCGCGTGCAAAGTACATGTGGCGCTGGCGCTCACGCGTCCCTTGGACGCTATTCCCTTTATTTTTATATACACACACTCCACAACACTGTCCCCGTTAGAAAAAAATTTCTAACGGAGCGCTGCCCCGCACCTTGCAAGGGGACTACTATCTCTCTTGACCCCCAGCCCGCTATCTGGGTAGCGGGACCCCCGTAAACTCTGCGAGGCCCCCGATATACCTAAAACCCTTCAAAACACAACACACTGACACTGCACATTGAGTTCGCATGACCAGTTTGACCTGTCAATCGGAGGTTCTCTCGCTCCAAAGACGATGGGTAATTAACGGCAGATTAGTCCGCGGCCGCCAAAGATTCGGATCACCACAATCAATAAACCTCTGCCTACCCTAGACAGGGGGAATCTGTAGTACGCCTGACAAGCGACGCGTATTCCCATCTCAATGGGGTGACGAAAAACACCCTACAAGATATAAATGTATTTTTTAATAAAAAAAATCTATATACATGTAGCGTGATGTATGCTTATAAATTTAAGGTTCAATTTTCATTTTCAGTGGGCCAATTCAGTATTGTATATCATAAATAACTTCTGACCATGCATTTGAACAGGCTTTGAATCAATCAGCGAACAAAATTCCTCAAGCGAAAAACATCTTATGAGAGAGAACATTAATTTAAGAGAAATCCTTGCAGATGATGGAGAATAAGGGAGGCCGAAAGCTAAAGATCGCTATCATCCATCCTGATCTTGGAATCGGTTTGCCCTTTGTGATCCTTATTGTTCTTGTTTTCAATTATGAGATCTTTAAACTTGATCTCGTTTCTCTTTCCATCAATAAGAAGTAAAACTGGCTTCAGTGACCAAGATATCTCAACTAACTAATGAATATTCTTTGGACTTCTCACAGAACATGTTTCCACCCTTTTGATAGTTCCTCTAAGAAGTTATTGCCTATAATGGAGAACTGAAAACATATTCTTTCTTCCGTTTTATTATCTATTTAATTTTTAAAATCGATCTCATATTTTCTAGACGAAATATAAAAATCGATAAAACTGAACTGATAATTTATAACGAGCTTAATTGATCATATTACTCGATTGACCTGCCTAATATACTCTTTCCTTCACAGATCTACGACATAGTGTCTTTGTTGAAGTTCTATTTAACATGAAATCTTGTACCATCTTTGTAGTCTGAACAAGACAGCACTGAAATACTTGGCATTTTTGAATTAGGAATGAAGAGAACTTATGTCAGAGTAAGGGATCAATTATCATTTTAGAATCAAAGCTGATGGGAATGGTGAAGTCAGTAAGATGATGGAAATTAACATTTCTTTCAAATGATCTTTAAGAACTTGACCAGCGACTGCATTGTGATGATGATATATACTTCATACTGTTTCGTTATCATGTTTTGGATATGTAACCTTATGACCTTTGAGATGCTACATGCCTAGTAAATCCGTGCGTTTACTTTTTATACAGGTGGAGCCGAAAGACTGATCGTGGATGCAGCAGTTGAACTTGCAGCACATGGCCACAGTGTTCATGTTTTTACAGCACATCATGACAGGAACCAATGTTTTGAAGAGACTGTTAATGGTGAGAATCTTTTTGGTTTTATTAGTTATAACTCAGAAATACATTCTCTGGAACCTAATTCACGGTATCCTAGACTCCTAGTGTTTCCTGATTCATGAGGATGCAATATGCATGCAACACAGTTATATCATTTGATTACCTTTTCTTCTCATGATGTCGACAAAATTACTTTGCTACAGATCTCCAGGTATTGCCAGGTTTAAAACCTTCAGAAGTTTATAGACATCCTAGCAATTTTTTTTTCTGGGACTATTTATAATCATGCTGACATAAGAGAGAGCACAGCAATACGTAATCCTGTTTACACATTTATATTTCTTTTTCCTTATGACAAGCTTAGTAATGTATGTACTCCATAGTAGTGCAGCTCTGCCTTTTCCACTATGCGTGCATGGTGTTTCCTCCTTTTAGCTGCCAGCTTATCCGGTTAATACGCTTGCATAAGTATTGAGTAATTGCAAGTGCTTCTACATTTTCAGGTCCTTTCCCAGTTACAGTGTATGGTGATTTCTTGCCTCGCCATATTTTCTGCCGCTTCCATGCAGTGTGCGCGTATCTTCGTTGCATTTTCGTTGCGTTATGTGTGCTTCTTTTGTGGCCCTCATTCGACATTGTACTTGCAGACCAAGTCTCCGTTGTCATCCCCCTTATGAAAATCAGAAGACCGACAAAGGTAATTTCTGTAAATAACCGAGTCAAAGAAGTGCTTTCAGATGTTTGGTTACTAAAATAAAAGCCACGCGTATAGCGACTCCAACAACAAAACCTATATACCGAACTTTTGGGGTCAGCTACATGAATATTTCTTCCATTTTCCATTCGATTCTGCCAAGGAACGACTCCTTAATTAAATCAACAACTATCACATCCTTTTATTTTATTTTTCCCTCGTTTCTTTGTCTCTCTTTTCCTTACTCTACTTTATAGATTTTTTGCCACCAGAGAAATCCATTTTTTTTTCAAAGACCAAACTAGGAGGTGTTTTTGAAAGGTGATAAAAACACCAATGATTTCTTTCTCTTCAGGTAATATTCTACTGTCATTTTCCTGATTTGTTGCTTGCACAACATACAACTGTCGCCAGGAGGTTGTACCGCAAACCAATTGACATGCTTGAAGAAGCAACTACTGGTTTGTTGACATATACTTTTTTAACGTAGATTGCATTTAACCGAGGTCTCAGCATTGTGAATGCTTATTTGATGCTTGCTTTCAATGATGAAATGATAATGCAGGTATGTCCGATTTAATTCTTGTTAACAGCAGATTTACTGCATCTACATTTGCCAAGACATTTTCAGGACTTCATTCAAGAGGAGTCAGACCTTCTATTCTTTATCCTGCAGTTAATGTGGACCAGTTCGATGAACCTTCTGCATATAAGTAACTGAAATGCTTGTATATCTCTTGTTATCTTGTAGGGAAATTGGTTGACCGTTTCCCGATGTTACATATAATCTCTCTCTCTCTCTCTCTCTCTCTCTCGTTACTGAGTATCGTTATCTGTGTTGTTTCTTCAGGTTGAATTTCCTTTCCATTAATCGGTTTGAAAGGAAAAAGAACCTTCAATTAGCGATTTCAGCATTTGCACTGCTTCGTTCCTTTGAAAGTACTATTCCTGGCCATAGTTTATCTGAAGCTACCTTGACAGTTGCAGGTATTTTCGTTCCATTTCCTCACGTTGCTTTCTAATCTGCTAATATTTGATAGGAAGACAGACAACACACAATTATAATGCGTGACAGTTCAAAATTGAAAGTCAGATGTGATGTCATGTAATAGTTACTAGCCATCTTGAGGCTTGTTGTTAGAGGTTGCCAAAGATACATGACAGCCAGCATCTCACAAAAGCCTAGAAGGTTCGATACAAAAATACCTTGAACTTTATGGCTGAAAATTTTTCGGCGATCCAGATCACAATCTTGTAGCACTAATACCAGTCTGTTACAGGACTCCATAAGAATTCCATTGTGCGACTGTCTAACAAGAGAGAGGTAAAACAACCATAGATGCACGCAAGATTTCCTATTGAGATGTTCTGAAGAAACTACATCTTAATAGTAAACCTTATCATCTCACAAATGCCTGAAAGGTTCACTACAAGAATACATTGAACCTTGTGGCTGAAAGTTTATTGGTGATCCAGATCTCAACCTTGGAGCACTTACCTGTTACAGGACACCAAAAGAATTCCATAGTGACTGTCTAACAAGAGGGAAGTAGTACAACCATATATGCACATAAGATCTCCTACTGAGATGTTCAGAAGAAACTACATCTAAATAGGGAAGCTTAACAAAAGAAATTCCATGATCGAACAATGAGATGTAAAACAATCATACAGATTAATCGCCTGGAAAATATCAGCATATTAGCAAGACACAGATAAGATATGATTTAACTCGATTAAGAGGAAACATGTATTAGTTATGGCTTCTTTATAAATGACTTTGAAAAGTCTACCTGTCACCAGGCTTTCCTATTTCTGGCATAACAGTACCATAACCGCATAGTCCTTGGTAAGCTGAAGTTTCCATGATTTTAATCCAACGACTATTTTATTTAATTTCATTGCCAGAGTCGAACCATGACTTGCTGGAGTTGCTTTTAAGTCCATGTTTTTATCACTGTCTTACCTCATATGAGAATTCTATGTTCATTTGTTCAGTTTGTGCGAAAAAATCCAGTGCAAAGGATCTTTGTAACGGGAAACTTGTTTGTCTGATTTATGACAACGAAGAAAATCGGAGATGGATTTCGATTTTATGATGTTTAGAGTAACAATTGAAGCATTTTATCATCAGCTAGGATTACAAACTGATTATTGGGGAATACTAAAGCAATCTAAGTCTGATAGAACTTGAAAGATGATTGCACGCAAAAATGCTTAACCTCTGGTGGTTTTCATTGTCTCGTTGATGCGAGGAACCTTTCGAAGCAACTACCTAGTGTAAGCTTCTAGGCTAGCTAGCAACGAATGCTTATTGTAAATAGCGTTGAAGGATTTTATAGACGTGGAAATTTTGTTGCTCTCTTTGATGTTGGACTAGAATTTGGAGGGCAAAGAGTTGCATGCCATGTGTTACCTCAGCAAAGCCTATGTCTTTGCGTCTGTTAATCTAATGTCAGATTTTAATTGTATGATCTTTTGTAGGTTTGTCTCAGTTTATTCATTATTGTACCTATTTGCATTTTGCATTTAATCATCAGTAAGCAACAATCCATTCCGTGGAGCAATAAAATATATAAAATTGCATGCATAACATTACTCATTTGGTATCTGTTTGTTTTACGGTCATTTTATTTAAAGATAATAATGTTTCTTCAGGTGGCTTTGACAAACGCCTCAGAGAAAACGTCGAGTATCTAGAGGAACTCAGAAGGTTGGCTGAAACCGAGGGAGTTTCAGATCGAGTTAATTTTGTTACATCTTGCTCAACGGCAGAAAGGAATACGTTGCTCTCTGAATGTCTCTGCGTTTTATATACCCCAGAGGTAATTATAACAGATTCATCAGGCTTAACCTTTTTCTTTTCCTCCGAGGAACATGATATGGTCAAAGTGACCCTAGCCAAATATTAAAATTGGTTGATTTTATGAAATGAGACAGAGATACAGAGTAGTACATAGAAGATATACGGCAAGCATTGGTAAATAAGGAAAAGTTCAAACCTAACGATGTAACTAAAATAGGCTATATAGCAAACCCAACAACAAGCTTCATTTATTAACATTTATCAAGAGTTTAGTTGAACCTGTAGTAGAGATCTTTCTTTTTTAAGCAGGTATTAAAATATCAACAAAATATTAATTTTTCATTAATTTGCGTGATTCATAACCAATGTAACCTCACAATATAACCATTGAAACTCTGTGTGCTCTTATGGAAAACTCTTTGTTTGGGTTATACAGGATGAACATTTCGGCATAGTTCCCCTAGAAGCAATGGCAGCACAAAAACCAGTGATTGCTTGCGACAGTGGGGGCCCAGTGGAGACGGTTAAACATGAGGTCACTGGATTTCTCTGCGAACCAACTCCTATAGAATTCTCAAAATCTATGGTTAAACTCTTATCTTTTCGCGAGCTGGCAGTAAAAATGGGTAAAGAGGCACGACGCCATGTCACAGAGAGATTCTCTACCACGACCTTTGGCGAACAGTTGAATCATTATGTTCTTGATTCTTACCATCAAAGAATTGAATAAATGGAAGTGAGCAGTCATTATTATTCTGGATTTTGTTTTTTAGCTGCTGGTCTAAATGCTGTTATTTACAAAGATACCTCTTAATTTATGAGATATCTCTTAATTTATGAGGCATTGAACGTAGATAAAGGTACTTACCAGTGATTTATTGATAACATCTCGCCCTATAGTCAGCCATTCATTCTCCCAATTCAAGTGCCATGGCTCTATTCTGTTTTCTTATTGACTCAGCTGTCCGATCCATTTAAATTGGAATGCAGATGGATTGTTATTGCCTTATTTGTTTTAATGCTCCTCTTGAATTAGAATGTCAGGTCTCAAACTTCTTCTATGTTAAAGCAATTGTAATAGTAATGACTGTGGCCTTCCTTACTGCCAGTTCTTATTCCAAAGTATGGAATAACGATATTTGTGTGTCCGTAGGGGTTTCATCTGTCTGTCATTTGAATAGAGAAATGACAGATATGTAGGATTGAGATGGATAGGTAATTTTTTTATTTAACTAAAATGCACAGTTGTCGTAATGTAATTGTAATTAAAATCAATAGAGGATATTTATGCAAAAAGTTGGTAGGAGTTATAAATGTAGTTTTCTTGAAATGTAGAAGCTAGAAGAGACTTTGTGGTGGCAGCCATATCAGCTTTTTAATGTGCCTTCGAATTGATGGGTATCAATTCTAGGGTTGTGGGTTGAATCCATTGATTTACTACCTTGCCATTAGTAACCAAGACAAGTTGGAGATATGAACCTGTTTCTATTTGAAGACACGGGTCTAGTTTTGTAGGCAATGGGCAGCTCTGCTTCAGGATTTAAGTGGCACTGATCCGTATTCGTTCAAAATCTTTAGGCATGGTAATTTAGGAGTGGCTAGGTGCAAAGCTTAGAAGAATCCAGATTGAAAAATGGAGATTTTGACAGACACGGATGCATGGCGGAGAAGGATCGTCAAAGAGGACTCATGGAGTTGACATAAATTGCTATGTGACTGAATTGTCTAGGGTCAAGAAATATGTCAAAACATTTCCGAAGGATGGGTTGTGGTGGTGGTGATGTTTGACTTTATTTTTATTTATTTTTGCCTAATTTTTTCTTTCGTTGAAGTTTCCATTTAATGAAACCCAGGGGTATGTACTTCTGTATTGGTCAAAACAAAATAGGAAGGACTCATCATTTAAGGTTATGAAAAAGTCTCTTCTACTCTGGAGTGTATTGAATTGGTTTTTTTTATACTGATTAAGAGAGTTGATGTCATGTTGATGGTAGTCAGATAGAAAATGTAGGAAAACATGAAATTTCCCCAAGGTTATGAAACAAAATACGATTTCCAGTCAAATTATCGTCACATCTCATGACTGGAAATCGTATGTCTTTGTATACCTTTGTATAAAACGTGTGATTCCTGTTTCAAAGTATAAAATCTGAATCCGCTTTATCCATTGATGTAGTTCCTTTGAGCTGAACCGTTCAGCATCGCATTACTCGCTTTGCATCATCTTATTCAGTTAATATACATGGTCTTGTCCTGCATGAAAAATATGTGCTGAAAGTAGTCTTCCTTTGTGAAATAGCATGAAGCTTAAAGAAATAATAGAGCATGCCGTTTTCTTCGCTAATGCATGAAATGAATGAAGGACTTGTATGAGTATAGTACACTTATTACTAAGATATGATAGAGAGATTGTATTGGAATTTATTTTGTTGGATGTATTCAGCTTAGTTGACCGCAGCAGCAGCAGCAGCACGCAGACCGCCCAAAGAAGTTTCAGAAAAGACCAACTCACGATGGGCCCAGAATGCGTTCATGAATTTTATATATATTCCACCATCAAGTTTCCCCAATATCATACAACTACAGCTTAGCAGCTGCATGCATGCTCATATGTATATTTATCATATATATTTGACTCAGTATTTACATGACGTCACAGCTCTGTAGTATTATTATACATCAAGATGCATACAATGCATTGAATATGAGGACTCTAGTCTTGCCTCCTACATTTACTAGTTTGTGTCAGTCAGAAACGATACATTAATATTTAGTTTAATTAAGAGAGTATTTTGCCACGCTAGTACATTCCTATTGAGGAATCTTTAAAATAAATATGCAAGCACTTGTTAGACTTGAGCTTCCCGTGTACCAACATAAAATCCCAGGTGTCTAATAACAATCTAATTCAGAAAACAACAACTTAATTACTCGTGGTTTTGTATTGGACATAGCTCGTGCAGTATAACTTTTTCTTTCCCTCCTAAGTGAGAGATTATCGGTTAGCCTCCTGAAGGTTCGTTCAAGATCTCATCGAAAAAAGATGCTTACGAGTGATCAACATTCTTTAGAAAGTTAAAGAAAGTTGTTAAAGGGACTTCTTTTCCCTGCAGAAAATGAATACTATATATATTGGATCAGTATACCCAAGCAGTTTCATTTCAAGGAAAACATAAAAAAATTAAGTGTGTTTAGTAAGAATAATCATATCGTGTCCAACTGCTTTTATATAAACTGGATACATCTTTAGTTACTACTTTTATTATCCTAAAATTCAACATTGATTCTTAGGCCATTTTAAGGTATGAAGTTAGGATAACTGTGGTTTATTTTAAGTGGAGGCAAGAGGATGCAAACTGTGGTTTGTAAGCCTCTAACTCGGAAGATGGAGTTTGTATAACTTTGATCAGATTAGAGTTTAGATAACTGCAGTTTTCTCACTTGTAAAGTTGAGATAACTATAGTTATCTCAACTTCAAAATGAGCCCTAAACAGGGCAAAGTTAGGATTTTGGAGTTAGGTTTTGCTAACTTTATGAAACTACAGTTAGGGTGTGTTTTGTTACTTGTAGTTGGAGAAATAATGCATTTCCAACTACATGTTGTTCTAAAAGCTGAAGTTGTAACCTCATTCCTGTAGGTTAGTTTATGCTCTCCAGTTTTCATAAAAGTGTGTACGGAAACGATTTAAAATTTTTCAAGAGAAGCAAAACCAAACAAAATAAAGAAACTAGCCTAAAGACTGAAGCTTTTTAACTAAACTAGGAGCTTTACACTACTCGGATGAGACTACTTTTGTAGTGTGTCCTTCTCTTCGTAGGCTCCTATGGATCGTTGGAACATGCTAGGGTGATGATCATGCAAGCCGAAGATGATCCATCTTGAGCTTTCACCAATACAAGCTTTCACTTTGCTAAGTAAATAAACTATTTAAATTAATTTGCTAGAATATTTAAGTAGATGAAGTGGGACTTTTGCTCATAAATTTTCCACTAATTTCTTTTCACTCTTGCATGAATAGGAATTCAAGAGAGAGAGAGTGAGGAGATGAGAATGGCCGAGGATTAGGATGAGAGCAAAAGATAATGTTATTTGACTTGGGAAATTTCAAGAAGAAATGAGTTATCTAGTTTCTACATATATGAAGGAGTCATTTTTTTTTCCAAAAATCAAATGATAAATCATTTGTTCTCCTCCTAATCAATGTGATTCTTATACACACAACTCTTTTGTATATACACACATGACAAATTAATATATAATATTTATATCATATATAAACATTATATATAAAGAGAAGGAAAAATTAAAGTTAGCATAATATTAGTTTATATATATATATATATATATATATATATATATATATATATATATATATATATATATATATATATCAAATTATTAAATCAACATTTGATTTAATAATCCGGTTATATCATATATAAATCGGCTAATATTAATTATCGCTTGATTAATATACGGTATCACATACTCGTATTTAATCGAGCTCCCGCACATATCACTATACATGCCCTATTTCGTTTTGCTTATGCTAGGAAAACTCTGTTTGGGACTCTAAAGACTCGTTAATACACCAGTAGTAGGTAATGATCATATCAAACATCTACAAGCACGTCAACGATACTGGCTGCAACTAGAGGCTACCCAGCTATTGAACGAATAGGAAGATCGATAAGCTAGCTCGTCCGGAATCTAACAGAGCTTAAAAGTGACAGTTTTCGTACAGTTTGGTCTCTTCGTCTAAGAGTGTCGCATATCAAGTCTGGAGGGTGGTATCCGTCAAACCTCCAATAACCGATAAGTCATGCCAATCAGTAACATGTAACCACAATAGATACAACTGATAACACTTATCAATTTATCTCATCCGCCCTGGCCAGAGACTTATGGTTACAGTCGATCAGGCACGGCACGACATCAACTCCCTATATCGGAGAGATGAAACCCTTCCGATTGCTCATTGTCTCCATGTGTTTCGGGACTGACCCAGCTAAAATATGTTTGCACGGCCCTTTAAAGCCATGGTAGAGTAATAATCAAAGTACAGTGGGAAACACACAAGACACTATAACGATCTCAGGTTTACAGACTGCCCTATACTCATGTCACTAGAGAACTGCTATCTGACGGTAGATATAATGTCACGCCCCGCTTCCCAGAGTACGCTAAGATGGGCACATGACATAGCCAACCATGCTACCTGTGGATAGGAAAAATCCTTCCACAGTCACATTACGGCTGTAGAGATATCAAGAACAGGAAAGTAAACTAACTATCTAGTATATGTCCATAAGCCAGAGTAAAAGGGTCAAGAAATATCAATATGAGGAAGCCAAAAGATACAATAAATGAAACACCTGGAAGTGAAACTACATACCGACAGGAACTTCACCGCTCGTCTAACAGCGGCAATACTCCTGATCAGTCTGCAACAAGGTAGAAGAATCTGGGCCATGCAAAACCCAGACGTCAGCGCGTCATGTCATCAAGCAATAAAATATAAACATGGTCACAGGCAATGTAAATATAATCATGAATGAAAAACAGATGTACCAGTAATGTAAATCAGAGCAGTGAAGGGTAGTGTACAGTGAGCAAACTAAACTGTTCTATTGGGTTATCTACTCTCAAGTCTTTGAAATCAATTTGAGTAATCCTCCATGTAACTCAAAGGATATGTCCCGTTACCCCCCGGGACCACGGATCAGGAATATGTGAACCAAGAGTGGTTCTGTCCCGTTACCCCCCGGGGCCACGGATCAAGAATATGTAAGAGTCATGAATGGCTCTGTCCCGTTACCCCCCGGGACCACGGATCAAGTAATACCCTTTTAAGTTACACTTTAGTTTACACTTTTGATTTTCCCATACCCCCAAGTTGTGTGTGTCAAGTCAGGTATTCAGTAATCAAGGACTAATGCCAACACAGGATCCGGTATTAGCAGATTTGTCTGGATAGACAACAGGAACGGTCCGTAAGGACTACATGTCAGGTTTGTTGGTATTAGACGCAAGATCAAATAACAAGTAATACCATGGTACATCAGGTCAAGCCAGGTAATGTATACAGGTGTCATGTCATGTCAAGAGTGTACGGTACCATGTCATATCAAATAGGAAGTGCAACAGGTCATGCCAGGAAGCACAAATAATACGTGGGTGCTCACAAATCAACTAATATAAACATGGTTATAAATAAACAAGCATGACACTATCAGAACAATAAACAGGCACAGTACATGATAGCAACAGGTGCAGATTAAACTACTTAGTTGTACGGTCATCTGTTTGGTTGAAGTAATAGTTTTAACATTTCAAGAATGCAGTGTCACACATGTGGATGATAAAATCATATAAATATGTATTAAAACAATTTATAGGTGTAACTGAATGTGAATAAGGCTAAATGTATGCAAACGGTCGTCCGATAGGGTAAAACTACAACGAGGGTGTAGGGTGTTTTTCGTCACCCCATTGAGATGGGAATACGCGCGCGCTTGTCCGACGTACTACAGATTCCCCCTGCCTAGGGTAGGCCGGGGTTTAATGATTGTGGGGATCCGAATCTCCGGCAGCCGCGGACTAAGCTGCCGTTAATTACCCCTCGCCTTTGGAGCGAGAGAACCTCCGATTGACGGGTTAAACTGGTCATGCGAACTCAATGTGCAGTATGCGTGTGTTGTGTTTTGAAAAGGGTTTTTAGATATATCGGGAGCCACGCAGAGTTTTTACGGGGGTCCCGCTACCCGGATAGCGGGCTGGGGGTCAAGGGGGCTAGCAGCCCCCTTGCGGGGTGCGGGGCAGCACCCCGTTAGAATTTTTTTTCTAACAGGACAGTGTCGTGGAGTATGTGTGTGTGTAAATATGTATGCATATATATACATACATATATATATATATTTATATAAAGAGGGGGAAAAGACATCCAAAAGATGCGTGGGGCAGCACCTTGGGCGCTGTGCGCTCAGGCGCTAGAGTGCCACGTGTCGGCACGTGGGCGCTCTGCGCTTGAGCGCTGGGCGCTTGAGCGCAAGTGCGCCACGTGTCGTCACGGGGGCGATTTGTGCTTGAGCGCAAGCGCGCCACGTGTCGACACGGGGGCGACTTGCGCTCGAGCGCTTGCGCTGGAGCGCAAGCGCGCCACGTGTCGGCACCGGGGTGACTTGCGCTCGAGTGCTAGCGCGCCACGTGTCGGCACGGGGGCGACTTGCTCTTGAGTGCAAGCGCGCCACGTGTCGGCGCCGGGGCGACTTGCGCTCGAGCGCTGAGCGCTGAGCGCTTGAGCGCAAGTGCGCCACGTGTCGGCACGCGGACGCTCTGCGCTTGAGCGCCGGGGAGAAAAAGAGGCTTTTAGCCTGAAAAAGATTTCTCGAAAGAGAAATCAGAGAGGAGTTAAACTCCTGAGTGTGTTTTTGGGGTTAATGGAAGGGGTTCTTCTTCTTCCTCCTCTGTTAGCTGGATGTTGAAGATCAAGAGATGTGAGATCTCAAAATCTCTCCTTTTTGAGATTTGATGACAGATCCAAGTTCCCCTTTGTGGGTTTCGTGGTGAAAAACTATTTTGTTTTTGAAAAGGAAGAGTAAAACTCTTGATTTAATTCAAAAGAAAGAAGAAGGTTTGAGACCTTCAGAAAAGGGAAAGAGATACAAACCCTAGGTTTTTTGTGAGAATGAAAAGTGTATGCTTTATTCATCATCATGTTGCCTTATATAGGCTTACATATTTACATATAGCCCCTTGGGCTTTACAAAAATGACATTTTAGCCATCCCATGGCTCATGTGCCATTTCATTTTTGCACATAAGCCATGGGCTTACAAAAGATTGGCTTTATGCCCATTTTGTTTACATTCATGCATAAACAATTACATAAAAATTATTTATTATATGATTTTGTTGTTGGTATGGGGAGGCTGGCCGCGGGCTCGACTTGGGCATGGGCCTGCTTGACCTGGGCTTGGGCCCATCTGGCTTGGGGTTGACTTTGATTTTGACTTGGTCAACCGGGGTGTAAATTTTTACCCCAACAAATTGCCCCCCATCAATAAATGCACACAGCATATGTGGGTCGTGTGCATGAAATTAATGGATCTTCTTTTGCGTGGAGGCGACTTGCTTTGGTTCCCACTTTTTGGGATGCACTGCCCTTTTTATGACATGGACGGTCGGCGCTTGACGCGTCTCCGAGATAGAGTGTCCGTGGTAGACGTTTCCCTAGCCCGGAGTGATTTCGTTGATGTGCCCCCGGCGCGGAGTGTCGCTGGTCGACGTTTCCCCGAGGCGGAGTATCGGCTGGTTGACGTGTCCCCGAGATGGAGTGTCTGCTTGACGTTTCCCCGAGACGGAGTGTCGCTGGTCGATGTGTCCCCGGCGCGGAGTGTCTGCTGGCTGACGTATCCCCGAGACGGAGTGTCGCTTGTTGACGTGTCCCCGGCACGGAGTGTCGCTGATCAACTTTTCCCCGGCGTGGAGTGTCGCTGGTCAACTTTTTCCCGGCACGGAGTGTCGCTGATCGACTTTTTCCCGGCACGGAGTGTCGGTGGTTGACTTTTCCCCGGCGCGGAGTGTCCGTGGTTGACTTTTCCCTGAGACGGAGTGTCTGCTGTTGGACGTTTCCCCGGTACGGAGTGTCTGTGTTGGACGTTTCCCCGATGCCGAGTGTCGCTGGTTGACGTTTTCCCGAGACGGAGTGTCTGCTGTTGGACGTTTCCCCGGTACGGAGTGTCTGCTGTTGGACGTTTCCCCGCTGCGGAATGTCTCTGGTTGACGTTTCCCCGAGATGGAGTGTCTGCTGTTGGACGTTTCCCCGATGCGGAGTGTCGCTGGTTGACGTTTCCCCGAGACGGAGTGTCTGCTGTTGGACGTTTCCCCGATGTGGAGTGTCACTGGTTGACGTTTCCCCGAGACGGAGTGTCTGCTGTTGGACGTTTTCCCGAGACGGAGTGTCTGTGGTTGACTTTTCCCCGGCACGGAGTGTCTGCTGTTGGACGTTTCCCCGATGCGGAGTGTCGCTGGTTGACGTTTTCCCGAGACGGAGTGTCTGCTGTTGGACGTTTCCCCGAGACGGAGTGTCTGTGGTTGACTTTTCCCCGGCACGGAGTGTCGCTGATCGACTTTTCCCCGGCGCGGAGTGTCGCTGGTTGACTTTTCCCCGGCACGGAGTGTCGCTGATCGACTTTTCCCCGGCGCGGAGTGTCGCGGGTTGACTTTTCCCCGGCACGGAGTGTCGCTGATCGACTTTTCCCCGGCGCGGAGTGTCGCGGGTTGACTTTTCCCCGGCACGGAGTGTCGCTGATCGACTTTCCCCCGGCGCGGAGTGTCGGGTTGACTTTTCCCCGGCACGGAGTGTCGCTGATCGACTTTTTCCCGGCGCGGAGTGTCGCTGGTTGACTTTTCCCCGGCACGGAGTGTCGCTGATCGACTTTTTCCCGGCGTGGAGTGTCGTGGGTTGACTTTTCCCCGGCACGGAGTGTCGCTGATCGACTTTTCCCCGGCGCGGGGTGTCGGGTTGACTTTTCCCCGGCACGGAGTGTCGCTGATCGACTTTTCCCCGGCGCGGAGTGTCGCTGGTTGACTTTTCCCCGGCACGGAGTGTCGCTGATCGACTTTTCCCCGGCGCGGAGTGTCGGGTTGACTTTTCCCCGGCACGGAGTGTCGCTGATCGACTTTTCCCCGGCGCGGAGTGTCGCGGGTTGACTTTTCCCCGGCACGGAGTGTCGCTGATCGACTTTTCCCCGGCGCGGAGTGTCGCTTGTTGACGCAGAGGTCGATGTTGGAATTGGTTGGTTTGATTTGTTTGATTTGAGTCGACATCAGCATCGCTACACTGGAATATGGTACCAGGAGCGAATCATCATTTGTCATGAGAGAATTTTGGGATTGGTATTTTTGTCGGCATCTGCATTGCTGCACTGGAATAATGCCAGGAGCAACTCATCATTTACCCCGAGAGGATTTGGATTTGGTTTGTTTAGCATCTGCATTGCTGCACCGGAATAATGCCAGGAGCAACTCATCATGTGCCCCGAGAGGATTTGGATTTGGTTTTTTTTGTTTGGCATCTGCATTGCTGCACTGGAATGATGCCAGGAGCAACTCATCATGTGCCCCGAAAGGATTTGGATTTGGTTTTTTTGTTTGGCATCTGCATTGCTGCACTGGAATGATACCAGGAGCAACTCATCATGTGCCCCGAGAGAATTTGGATTTGGTTTGTTTGGCATCTGCATTGCTGCACTGGAATAATGCCAGGAGCAACTCATCCTGTGCCCCGAGAGGATTTGGGAATTGGTGGCTTAGGAGACAGGTTTAGATCCCTGTCACCTAAAGCTTATTCATTTTGTGAGCCGTAAGAGTCTCACAAAGCATTTTCTCCCTACGGGTCGCAAGGATCCCGCAGGTGTATTTTCTCCATAGGAGTCGTGGGGACTCCTAAGTGTGTTGCTCCTTTGTGAGTCATAGGGATCTCACGCGGGGAGTTTTCTCCTCACAAAGTCGAGAGGACTTTGCGAGTGCATTTCATTTTATTTTTTTTACGAGCCTGCGCCCTTTCGGGTTTTCACAAACTCGCCGGCAGTCCTGCTCTTTTTACTCACGGAGCCCTTTCGGGTTTTCATCCGTGCCCATTTTGCTTGTGGACATACCGTTCTTTTTTTTCTTCTTCTTTTTTTTTGGAGAGATCGGAATTGTTTTATGCCCGTGGACTGTATACGATTTTGCAGGATGTATGATCCAGACCGTAGGGCCGGAAAAATTTCAGGACTTTGTTGGCGTCTGCATCGCTGCACTGGAATGTGGTACCAGGAGCGACTCATCATTCGCCGTTGGGGTATGGGAGTTGGAATTTGGTTGGCGTCTGCATCACTGCACTGGAATGTAGTACCAGGAGCGACTCATAATTCGCCGTTGGGGTATGGGAGTTGGAATTTGGTTGGCGTCTGCATCGCTGCACTGGAACATGGTACCAGGAGCGACTCATCATTCGCCACTTTGGGGTTGGGGAGCGATGGCTTAGGAGACAGGTTTAGATCCCTGTCACCTAAGACTTTTCAATTTTATGGGCCGTGAGGGTCCCATAAAAGCATTTTCTCCCTGTGAGTCGTAAGGATCCCGCAGGTGTATTTTCTCCTTAGGAGTCGTGAGGATTCCTAAGGGTGTTTTTCCTTTGTGAGTCGTAAGGATCCCACAAAGGTTTGTTCTCCTCATGTATCGTGAGGACACATGAGTGGGTCTTATCAATGGAGCATCATTCCCAAAGCGGAGACCAGCCGCGTAACTGGTGATTACGGTAGGGCATGGGTATGATGAGAATTATTTGAGCCCGTGGATTATATACGGTGGTCAGCATGGGGACCAACCGTAGGGCCGGGAGAAGTTTGGAAATTTGAATTTTTGTTGGCGTCTGCATCGCTGCACTGGAATATGGTACCAGGAGCGACTCATCATTCGCCTTTGTTTTGTTTGTTTTTTTGTCGTTGTTTTTTTTACTGTGATTGCTCTATCATTTCAGCTTTTCTTATCGCGAAGATCGCGATTGCCCTATCATTTCGGCTTTTATTCGCGGTTGCCCCATCATTTCGGCTTTATTTTCATTTTTATTTTCACTCGCTGATTTTTATTGCGAGTTGCCCCATCATTTCGTCTTTTCTTTATTTTTATTTTATTTACACATTTTTTTTGTTTATTTACATTTTTTTTACATTCCCAGTTTAACGACTTAGAGGTCGACTGTTCCCAGTTTAATGACGTGGTGGTCGATTGTTCCCAGTTTAATGACGTGGTGGTCAATTGTTTCCAGTTTAAAGACTTGGTGGTCTGCGGGTGTTCCCAGTTTAACGACGTGATGGTCCTCTTTGCTTATCCCAACTCCTTGAACTTTGATCTCGGCGGAGCTGTGTTGATGACCTAGCTCTGTGGCTTGCCGATACATCCGAGGATTGGGAGGTTTTTCCAAGCTTATATTGGTCCTCTGCCCAATCTTTGAAAATATAGCAGTCTTCGATGGTATGACCCACCACTCTATGATATGGGCAGTATATGGGATTGCCGGTCATGTTCATTTCCTGTGGCCTCTTTGGAACAGGCAGTTGCAGACCGTTGTTCAAGGCGTCCATGAATATTTTGCGGACTTCATCCTTCCTGAAGGAGTATACCTTCTTCTTTCTCTCCATTGGAGTAGGTGCCTTAACTGATGCTGGTCCTCGAGACACATGTCTGGGAGGATTAGGTTCCCGAAAGACTTCGGTCTACATTTGCATGAAATTGGCGATCGTAGCTTGACTGTTTGCTAACACGCCTTTAGACAGTTCTATCTCTCCCATCTTGTATTGCCTTTCGACCCAATCTTTGAAGACGAAGCAGTCCTCAATGGCATGACCTATCACCCTGTGATAGGGGCAATATTCTGGGTCGTCGGTCATATTCTCTTCTTGCGGTCTCTTTGATTCCGACAGTTGTAGACCGTTTCTTAGGGCATCCCTGAATATCTTGTGGACTTTTTCCCTTTTGAAGGAATAGACCTTTTTCAGCTTTTCTTTCAGAGGCGATTCCCCCCCGGCGTATGTATCGAAGGGACTGGAGGCTGATTGCGGCCGTTTTTCCCGAAGGCGCTCCGCTTTTAGGTTGAAAGGGATATCAGTTGGCTGCCCCCGGGTATCAATCCCTGGCTCATAAGCCAAAATTTGATTCTGCTATAATTGCAAGCGGGCGACTTGGGTCGCGAGATCTGCCACGACATTTGTCAGCTCGCCAACTTTTGAATAGACCTCGGCCATCTTCTCATCCCTGTCCTGAAATTGCCTTTGAAGCCATTGGAATAATGCTTGTTCTGTAGTTCCGGCTATGACAACCGGGTAATCTTTATTGCCTGAGCTCAATTCTGCAATAACCACGGGCTCCTCTGGCTTATCGGCCTGAGTGGGCTCTTCATCATTTAGATCGAGCCGATGCTGGGTAGCGTCAACCATATCATCACCATGGCTGTGAAGAAGAGGAGGGTTCATTTCTTCATATCCGGCCATGTAGACAGTGTGGATAACACATTTAGCCATGCTTTCATCACTGGCAGCTGGTTTCGCGGAGCGGTCCGGGCTTTGAAAATTCATAAATTTTAACATGGCCAGAGCCCCTAGCCCTTTTGTTGGCTCTATATCTGAGCTGCTTCTGCCTCAGCTTCTCTGCCTTAAGCACTTGACAGGCTTCTGCTCTTCGGGAAGCCGCCATAGGCCGAGTGATGGGGATGCTTGAGAAGACATCTGCCCGCGTGTCCATCGAAGGTATCGCCTGGGCTTGCCCACGACGTTTGGCAACTTCTTTTGCTCCGATGGCTTTGCCCCCAGTTGGGGCCATGGAAAGCCGTCCAGACACCGATTTGCGTTTGGGTTGGGGTGCCCTCGAGGTTACCACATTCGGTAGGAGCGGCTCCTCCCATTGTTGCCCGAGACTGGCCGGAAGGACCGTCCTAGAGTCTATCTTCATCGTGTAGGAGACGGGAGCTGAGTTCATCTTTGAAGACATTGTTGAAAGTTGATTGCTGCACAGAAAAAAAAACATCATTTCAGTATAGACAATCGATATGTATATTGATTGAGTTCGCATGAACGTTTAACCCGAAGTATGGGAGGAGAGATTGGTCCCACCGGGCGTGCCAGAATCTGTAGGGTGTTTTTCGTCACCCCATTGAGATGGGAATACGCGCGCGCTTGTCCGGCTGTAGGGTTCCTAGGCACACCCATGATGTTCCACAACAGATCAAACATGCCAAAATCAAATTTTTCATGTGCCTAAGAATCCTATGTAAGATCGTTAACTAGAGGATAGGCGATAAAGATTGCAAGTTAACAACTTTAACTAAAAGGGAAGTGACAACAAGCTTTGTAGATCCGGTCCTCCACTTCTTTAGCTCCGTGACGATGTCCCCTCGCTGCGATCATCGGATCCCGGACTCTAGCGTCGGCTTCATCGGAGAAATGGGCGGGCTAGGTCGTCGACTTCGATGCCGAAGATGATCTACGTAGAGGCAACTCAAGATCAAGCTCCACCTTCACCAAGTCATGAAACTTGTGAAGAAAACACCCCATACTACATGGCAAGTGGTAGAGGATAAAGAAATAGGAAGTGGGTTCACTTTGGATTTTGATTTCTCACTTGGAATCATTACTTGATCATTTTCAAGCAAAAGTTTTCTTTTTCTCTCTTGAAGAAGAAGAAGAAGAAAGAAAAAAAAGGAAAAATTAATTAAAATAAAATCAAGTGATGGTTATCATTATACAACCATGGTTAAGTGTAGAGAATAAACTAGGGTTAGGTGAATGGTTAGGTTAAACAAAAGAAACAAAAATGGTCAAAGCTTCTTGAAGCTTCAAGGAAAAAACAAAAGAAGCAACCATTTCTTTTCTTGCTAAAATGAATAAATAAATAAAATAAATAATCAAGAAAAGATAACAAAACCCTAATCATTCACTTAAGCATGGTTTAAACTAAACATACACCCAAGTTTGCATGTATCATCAAACATGATACAAACTAGTGCACAAAACTATATCATATATACAATGTGCACATCAAGTGAGAAAATCCATCTTAAGTGAACCAATACTAGTTAATGTAAAGTAATATATCTAATATATAATTATACATTAAATCATTAAATCAACACTTGATTTAACGATCCGGTCACATCGCATATGACCGACTAATATCCAATGTATCGACTTATCGAATCAATCCTCGATTCGATAACTAAGTTATATCGCATACAACCAATCGATACATTCATCGCGAGAATAGAATACGGTATCACATACACGCATTATTCTCGGTCCCGCGCATATCTCATATGCGCTCCTATTTCGTTTCGCTTGAGCCAGGAAACCTCTGTGTAGGACTTTAAAAACTCATCAATACGCCGGCAGCAGGTGATGATCATATCAAACACCCACAAGCCGCAAGCGGTCTGCTAAACGTAACGGCCACCCGGGTATTGAGCGATCAGAAGATCAACGAGCAAGCCCGCTCACACTCCTGTGAATCCAACCAGCAACACTTACCATACAGTCCGGTCTGTTCGTCTGATATGTCGCATATCTCGCCTAGGGGTGGTAAACATCAGACCCCAGTGGCTCGATAAGTCATGCCGATGTAAGGTCCATAACAAGCATGAAACTACTGATAACACTTACCAGTAAATCAGTGCAACCCTGGCTAGGGATTTCCAGTTATGGCTAGTCGAGCATAGCACAACATCAACCCCCAATACCGGGAGAGACGAATCCCCTCCTATCGCTCATTGCCTCCATGTGAATCGGGACTGTACCCAAAAACCACCTGTTTGCACGACTCAGTAGAGCCGTGGTAGGGTGGAAATCAAAGCACAGTGGGAGACACACAAGACTCTATGACGATCTCGGGTCAACAGACTAAGCTGTACCAGTGTCACCAGAGAACTGCCATCTGACGTGAGGTATAATACCATCTGGGAGTTCTCGGCGAGTCCGTTCAGTGTACCCAGTCTCCACTGAGCACCAGCATACCATCTCTGATGTCAAACACCAATGGATATGGGATCATCCATCGCCCATCACATGGGTCGAGAAGATATACGCTAGTCTACTCTGGAATATCGATACCTCGTCTCGATATTCCCACGACTAGGAACAATGAAGGATGTACTCATTGACTACCCAGTCCCCACTAGTATGATCTACATCATAGTTCTAGAAGTCGAGTACACATCCTAAGGGCTTTATCAACATGTAACAGAGAGACAGAAAGTATACATGTTAAGATAAAGAGCAACCGGATAGCATACTACCATGTCGAGCAAGAAAGTCATACCTATATATGTCCCAGCATCCACTACAATATACATCCAATGTACAGTAATGGCCTCTAGGGCATACATATAACTAACAATCTCCCACTTGCACTAGGGCCATCTGTAGCAGTGGTCGTAGTATCACATGCTCAACCATCCCATATGAGTCTCTCTCTGGGAAAAAGCCTTTGTGAGTGGATCCGCCATGTTGTCCTCTGAGTCTACTCTCCTAACCTCGATCAACCTTGGAGATCAACTATCTCCATGATCAGGTGATGCTGCCTCAGAATATGTCTGGGTCACTGATGGGATCGGGGTTCCTGGGCCAAAGCCACACTTCCATTGTCATACAATGGTAGGAACCTAGTTCATCTCATGAACCAATATACACCCAAATTGCCTCTTTGGTAGTATCTTTGATAGCGATGTTACCAGCCTTTATCGTCTAGTTTGCCACGGTATCTAGCTTGGAACTCTTCCAACATACCGTCCCTCCACTGAGGGTAAAGACAATGCCTGCGACTGACATTCAGTCGTCCTTATCACCCTGGAACCTTTCCAGTGATTCTCCCCAGGATCGATTGATACTATCTTACTACAGCTAGTGAGAATGCTAACATCCATTTAGATCTATCTCATAGACCCAAATCCCAGGATTTAGGAGGTATCACCTTGATCCTATTGGAGAATCCATGTGATAAGAGGAGATCGACCGATCGTAGCATAGGAAACTAATTTCCTATCAAGAGTATGTCATCCACGTACTCTACGAGGATCATCACCATACTCCATACTACCCTTTTGTATATACAAGGTTCATCTACCATTTTGATGAAGTCAAACTCTTTGACTACCACATCAAAACAGATGTTCCAACTCCGCGATGCCTGCTTTATCCTGTAAAGCAACTTGCACACGTTTCCGCTGCTCCCACTGTTTACGAAGCCCTATGGCTGTGTACTTATAGACGTTCTCTTCTAAATTATTATTTAGAAAAGCAGTCATGGCACCCAACCACCAGATATCGTAGTCATGGTATGCAGCAATGTTAAGTATGATCCGGATGGACTTAAGCATAGCCACTGGAAAAGGTTTCATCATTATCCACGCCTGGTCGATGACGAAAAACTTTAACAAGTCTAGCTTTGAAAGTCTCAACTTTTCCATCTATACTAAGTAATCTTCTCAAGATATACTTGCTCCTGATGGGGATTTAACCCTTCAGATATAGCAGTCAAAGTCCATACTTTACTGGTGTACATGGATTCCATCTCAGATCGCTAAGCACCCAGCCATTCTTACAGAGTCCCTACTCTTGATGGCCTGCTCGAAACTAGTTGGGTCATCATCTCATGATGCATTCCTCGCTCCCACTGTCATCGAGAAACCGAAGTATCTCTCAGGCGGATGAGAAACCCTACCAGATCGGCGGAGAGGCTGAGGTTCGTCGGGAACTATTGAATCCTTTGGTTCTGTCAAATCATCAGCAGTTTTGTATAGCTGAAACCTTTCCAGTTCTACAGAACTGACCTTGCCTCGATCTTGTCCGGATTTTGCTTTTGACATAGGCTGGACAATCCCAAATCTTAACTTACTTAAGAGATAGGCTCTTTCCATACCATATCTTATATGGAGTGGTAGGCACTAATTTGATTTGAACCCAATTTAATAGGTATGCAACTTCTCAAGTGCACAACCCCAAAAAAAGAAATAGGTAACTCAGTAATACTTATCATAGAGCACACCATATCATATATAGGGTGCTATTGCTCCGCCCCGATACACCGTTGTGCTGTGGTGTATTCAGAGGAGTAACACCGAGAGAGAATCTCATTCTCCTTTAGAATAGTCCAAGAATTCCATGCACGAGTATTCTCCTCCCTGATCTTATCATAGAACATAATACTTATACCCGGTTTTTGGTTCTCTACTTCTAACTTATATTCTGTGAATATCTCAAAAGCTTCGGACTTATGTTTCAACAGGAACATATGGCTGAATCTTGAGAGATTATCAGAGAATGTAATGAAGTATAAAGAACCAGTCTTGGCATATGTAGACAGGGGACCTTACATACATCAACATGTATCAATCCCAAGAGTTTACTAACTCTTTCTCTGTTTCCAATAAACAGAGCTATGGTCATTTTATCTTTGTGACATGACTGGCAAGTTTCACAAGATGTAAATTCAAACTGATTTAAATATGCATCTAAATGTAACTTCAGCCAGTCGGGTCGCATTGATATGACCTAGTCTACAATGCCTCAAGAAGGATTCGTTCATTTCTGAACTTTTCCTCTTGTGTGTGTTCTGTATACTAGGAACTGTAGTTTGATTTAGAATGTCAATGCTTTTAGATAACGTGCCTGAATCGATCAACTTTTGAAATAGGAAATGTTCAAAACGTTATCCAACAATACAAAATTATATCCTTCTTTACTAATAAAGAGACTGATATGATTTTGTCTATCAGGTTCGGTATCTAATAACATTCGTTCAGAATCAATGTACTGGTAATACAGGGTGACAGTGACCAACAGACTTGGCTACAACACTTGCACCGTTTTCTGTCTCATGAAACTTATCACCCGTTCTCAGTTCTCTGCCTTTCTGTAGCCCTATGTAACAGATTACATATCTGGGATCCTGATCCGGTATCAGATACCCAGGACGCAGAGGATACTGAGAAACAGTTCTGTGTAACGAACACACCCGAAGGAGATGCATCATATGTACTTTCTTCGTTTGGGCGGCATGGGAATCCTGGTATTCCCCTAATTCCTGCTCTGTCTTATAACAATTATAAGTTGGAGCGGGACCAACGTTCCCCAGCTTAGTATAACAAGCGGGTTCGGTCAATATATCCATATTATTATCTTGATTAAGGCGTGATATGGTCGCTACCTGGAGAGAGAGAAAAGAAAACACTCTGCGTGCGCTCTTGCAAGATTAGATTGGTTATATATTTTATCTAATCAGGTGGCTCCCACTATTTTTATCAAATCTTCCTTCAAACCCTAAAAGGAAAGACTAGCCGGGATTAATTACACTCTACAAGTTCGCCAATCTTTCAGCCAGGCCAGTGTCGGTACTTTGAGGGAGGTTCCCCGTGCTTTCGCACGGACCTAATTACAGTAAACCTCGTTTTCCCAGAGGCGTAACCCCGTTGACACCTTTCTAGACACCTACTTGATCGGCTAATTGTAAAGTGTAAAACTCTCCCAGGAGTAACAATTACTCGCAGTGGGTATCGGGATCCAACTATCATATAGAAGGTATGCAATCTCATTGTAAATTTCAACACTTGAAATTCCCGATAAAGGTTTTTACCCCTAGCACTTATGACCTTAACTATGGTCAACAAATCATAAGTACTAGTCAAGTTCTACCCGTCATTTCATGATTAATCAGACCCACCCACATGACCCTTAACTAAGGTCAACAAAGTCACGCGACTGTCCTAACTAATCGCATCATATGCGGTGTAGGAAGACATCACTTAGCTACCGTACACCGTGCCTTGACTATGGTCAACAAACACAGCACGGATACTAAGTACTCTACTTCCTAAAATGACGGAGGGTTGCGAATGGTTTTTATGAAAACCTTTAACGCTCTGAACGTGATCTCGTTGCGGAATCAAATGGTATTAAAATGGAGTGTTTTGAGGCTTTTCTAGTTTTGCTAAAGGGGTCACTCCCGGTGAAGGGATCGTCGGCCCTTTCCTCATCGAATAAGGTGCAGGATATATCATATATACCGCTGTGCAAAGCAGAAACTATAGAAGCAATCAAAAGACAAACCGAGAGTTGTAGCATCTGCCAGTTATTGCTAAAGGAGTCACTCCCGGTGAAGGGATCTCGGTCCTTTCCTTATCGAATAAGGTGCAGGATGTTCTACAATGAACACCGCGATGCAAAGCAAGAACTGTAGCTACCTGTTTATTTTGAAATTCGATTCCACAACATCTTTTGGGTTTATTTTCTTTCATTAATCACTTTAATGAATATCCCATCATTTAAGTCCACCTAAACATCACAAATAAATATAACGTAGGCTTATGCCATCCGCATTCGCCTCTATGTCCCGTCTGCTCCGTTAGGTTAGGTAACTAACGGCAGAGCGGGGCAGGGCTAGCGCGGGTGTAAAACATAAGCAACGTCTATATCATATATCATATATACTATATGCAATATCTATCTGAACATATCACATGATCACATCACAGATAACGCAGCAGAAAATATCATATGAAATATTGGATATACTAGGACGTCCGTGTTTTTAATACGAGCCAGTATAAAACACGGATTCCACGGTGGTGATGAATAGCCAAAACCACACCCCTAGACCCCTACGAGAGCGGCAAGCAACCCTACCAATTCTAGAGTTAGGAGATCCAGACTCGACTCCTCGAGTTGGTCTCCCACTGGACCCTAGAACCTGGTTACTTGTGCTCCCCGCCTTGGGTCTATCCTAATACGGAAAAGTAAATAATATACATCAACGGAGACATCTTCCGCAACCTGGAAGTGCCCCAATAAAAGAATATTACATACAAGTTTTTACATGAATGAAAATGAAAAACACCCATCTCACATAAAAAAAAACCCGGCTATTCAAACACGACAATCCAATATAACATATCAGCAACACATAACATCGCATGTCATCAACGTAAGTAAACATGCGTATCCCAATTTTCGTTGACATATAGAAACGAAACCGGCGATATCACATATTACACTTACGGTCACAGAAAAGAAAGTGTAAAACTAGAACAGTTGGAATCCGCAACCTACATAGACATCGCATGCCTAACCAAATGAATTCCTTAGACATCGCATGCCTAACAATTATAAACCCCGCATTTTAGTCTCATTATCGAAAACTCTTTTCAATATCAAGTCGGGCAATTCAATAAGATTCCCGACATCCTGATCGAATGCTCGTCGCAAACTTTAGTAGGCGGCCGCACCCCCGATGCCGTCGATGAAGTGCACCAAGGCGGAACACCGCTGCCGCGAGCACCCGAACGGATGCTTTCGGCAACGGGGTTCTCCCACAGTCACTTGGTCGGGGCTATGGGGCGTGGCTGTCTATTAAGTTTACCGGCGAATATTCGCGTACACTACGTAATTGCGACGGAGTTTTGATCGCATCAAAATTCCGTGGCAACCGATCAAGTGAGACTAAAGTGCTATGTTTATAACATCCAAATCAGTTATCTCATAACTACTTATGGATTCCAAATATTGTATCACATTCCAGATAAATAGAAAATGTTAAACTTTCCGATCGAACAATCAAACACCCAAGTTTTCCCAAACAGCTCAACACATGAAATAGGTTTAAAAAAAACATTCACTTCATGCCTTAGTACCAACGGTCCAGTCGTAGAAGGGTCAAGCCAACGCCTCACATGTGGCACGCCGTACTGCCCCAAACCCTAAGGTTCAAAGGGTAGTTCAAGACGGTCACATAATCGAGTTAAGGTTTGTTGTCTTCTAGAGGGACCATCGCGTTACTTGCACTACTTAGAACGTCATTAAACTATGGAAAAATCCAACAATTGAAAATTTCCCGGCAGGGGAAAAAGTGGGTATTTATATCCGGTCGAACTTTTTAACATATTCTAAAATTACCCGGAAAAACACATAGACAAAATTAGACAATCCGATCGAATCTACGAATTCCCTATACAACCCAGAAAACTCAACTCTTGAGTGCAAATTAAAAATCCCCAGAAAACTCAGCACTAACAGATAGGAATTACTGTGCAAAATTCACAAAACAATGTGACTTTATGGCCGCGGAACCGCCGCACGAGCCATGCTCGTGCCGCGCTCCCGCGGCGCTTTGGTGGATTCAGGCGCACATGCAGCACAGTATTTCTTATAAATCCCTGCTGATTTTTCTGCATATTTTTAAATTGGAAAAATCCCAGTTTTGAAAAAATGTACAGAGAAGGATTTTAAACTAGGGTTTCGGGTTCGATCGGACTTCTAACATCGTCTACACTTCGCCTAAGGCTCTAGCTAGGCTCTGATACCACTGTAGGGTTCCTAGGCACACCCATGATGTTCCACAACAGATCAAACATGCCAAAATCAAATTTTTCATGTGCCTAAGAATCCTATGTAAGATCGTTAACTAGAGGATAGGCGATAAAGATTGCAAGTTAACAACTTTAACGAAAAGGGAAGTGACTACAACCTTTGTAGATCCGGTTCTCCACTTCCTTAGCTCCGTGACGATGTCCCCTCGCTGCGATCATCGGATCCCGGACTCTAGCGTCGGCTTCATCGGAGAAATGGGCGGGCTAGGTCGTCGACTTCGATACCGAAGATGATCTACGTCGAGGCAACTCAAGATCAAGCTCCACCTTCACCAAGTCATGAAACTTGTGAAGAAAACACCCCATACTACATGGCAAGTGATAGAGGATAAAGAAATAGGAAGTGGGTTCACTTTGGATTTTGATTTCTCACTTGGAATCATCACTTGATCATTTTCAAGCAAAAGTTTTCTTTTTCTCTCTTGAAGAAGAAAAAGAAGAAAGAAAAAAAAAAGGAAAAATTAATTAAAATAAAATCAAGTGATGGTTATCATTATGCAACCATGGTTAAGTGTAGAGAATAAACTAGGGTTAGGTGAATGGTTAGGTTAAGCAAAAGAAACAAAAATGGTCAAAGCTTCTTGAAGCTTCAAGGAAAAAACAAAAGAAGCAACCATTTCTTTTCTTGCTAAAATGAATAAATAAATAAAATAAATAATCAAGAAAAGATAACAAAACCCTAACCATTCACTTAAACATGGTTTAAACTAAACATACACCCAAGTTTGCATGTATCATCAAACATGATACAAACTAGTGCACAAAACTATATCATATATAAAATGTGCACATCAAGTGAGAAAATCCATCTTAAGTGAACCAATACTAGTTAATGTAAAGTAATATATCTAATATATAATTATACATTAAATCATTAAATCAACACTTGATTTAACGATCCGGTCACATCGCATATGACCGACTAATATCTAATGTATCGACTTATCGAATCAATCCTCGATTCGATAACTAGGTTATATCGCATACAACCAATCAATACATTCATCGCAAGAATAGAATACGGTATCACATACACGCATTATTCTCGGTCCCGCACATATCTTATATGCGCTCCTATTTCGTTTCGCTTGAGCCAGGAAACCTCTGTGTAGGACTCTAAAGACTCGTCAATACGCCGGCAGCAGGTGATGATCATATCAAACACCCACAAGCCGCAAGCGGTCTGCTAAATGTAACAGCCACCCGGGTATTGAGCGATCAGAAGATCAACGAGCAAGCCCGCTCACACTCCTGTGAATCCAACCAGCAACACTTACCGTACAGTCCGGTCTGTTCGTCTGATATGTCGCATATCTCGCCTAGGGGTGGTAAACGTCAGACCCCAGTGGCTCGATAAGTCATGACGATGTAAGGTCCATAACAAGCATGAAACTACTGATAACACTTACCAGTAAATCAGTGCAACCCTGGCCAGGGATTTCCAGTTATGGCTAGTCGAGCATAGCACAACATCAACCCCCAATACCGGGAGAGACGAATCCCCTCCTATCGCTCATTGCCTCCATGTGAATCGGGACTGTACCCAAAAACCACCTGTTTGCATGACTCAGTAGAGCCGTGGTAGGGTGGAAATCAAAGCACAGTGGGAGACACACAAGACCCTATGACGATCTTGGGTCAACAGACTAAGCTGTACCAGTGTCACCAGAGAACTGCCATCTGACGTGAGGTATAATACCATCCGGGAGTTCTCGGCGAGTCCGTTCAGTGTACCCAGTCTCCACTGAGCACCCGCATACCATCTCTGATGTCAAACACCAATGGATATGGGATCATCCATCGCCCATCACATGGGTCGAGAAGATATACGCTAGTCTACTCTGGAATATCGATGCCCCGTCTCATTATTCCCAAGACTAGGAACAATGAAGGATGTACTCATTGACTACCCAGGCCCCACTAGTATGATCTACATCATAGTTCTGGAAGTCGAGTACACATCCTAAAGGCTTTATCAACATATAACAGAGAGACAGAAAGTATAATCTTTAAGATAAAGAGCAACCGGATAGCATACTATCATGTCGAGCAAGAAAGTCATACCTATATATGTCCCAGCATCCACTACAATATACATCCAATGTACAGTAATGGCCTCGAGGGCATACATATAACTAACACGGCGTACTACAGATTCCCCCTGCCTAGGGTAGGCCGGGGTTTAATGATTGTGGGGATCCGAATCTCCGGCAGCCGCGGACTAAGCTGCCGTTAATTACCCCTCGTCTTTGGAGCGAGAGAACCTCCGATTGACGGGTTAAACTGGTCATGCGAACTCAATGTGCAGTGTGCGTGTGTTGTGTTTTGAAAAGGGTTTTTAGATATATCGGGAGCCACGCAGAGTTTTTACGGGGGTCCCGCTACCCGGATAGCGGGCTCGGGGTCAAGAGGGCTAGCAGCCCCCTTGCGGGGTGCGGGGCAGCGCCCCGTTAGAAATTCTTTTCTAACAGGGACAGTGTCGTGGAGTATGTGTGTGTGTAAATATGTATGCATATGTACATATATATATATATATATATATATATATATATATAAAAGAAAGAGGGGGAAAAGACATCCAAAGGATGCGTGGGGCAGCACCTTGGGCGCTGTGCGCTCAGGCGCTAGAGTGCCACGTGTCGGCACGTGGGCGCTCTGCGCTTGAGCGCCGGGCGCTTGAGCGCAAGTGCGCCACCTGTCGGCACGGGGGCGATTTGCGCTTGAGCGCAGGCGCGCCACGTGTCGACACGGGGGCGACTTGCGCTCGAGCGCTTGCGCTCGAGCGCTTGCGCTGGAGCGCAAGCGCTCCACGTGTTGGCACCGGGACGACTTGCGCTGGAGCGCTTGCGCTGGAGTGCAAGCGCGCCACGTGTCGGCGCCGGGGCGACTTGCGCTCGAGCGCAAGCGCGCCACGTGTCGGCACGTGGCGCTTTGCGCTCGAGCGCTGAGCGCTGGAGCGCAAGCGCGCCACGTGTCGGCACGCGGGCGCTCTGCGCTTGAGCGCCGGCGAGAAAAAGAGGCTTTTATCCTGAAAAAGATTTCTCGAAAGAGAAATCAGAGAGGAGTTAAACTCCTGAGTGTATTTTTGGGGTTAATGGAAGGGGTTCTTCTTCTTCCTCCTCTGTTAGCTGGATCTTGAAAATCAAGAGATGTGAGATCTCAAAATCTCTCCTTTTTGAGATCTGATGACAGATCCAATTTCCCTTTTGTGGGTTTCGTGGTGAAAAACTATTTTGTTTTTGAAAAGGAAGAGTAAAACTCTTGATTTAATTCAAAAGAAAGAAGAAGGTTTGAAATCTTCAGAACAGGGAAAGAGATACAAACCCTAGGTTTTTTGTGAGAATGAAAAGTGTATGCTTTATTCATCATCATATTGCCTTATATAGGCTTACATATTTACATATAGCCCCTTGGGCTTTACAAAAATGGCATTTTAGCCATCCCATGGCTCATGTGCCATTTCCTTTTTGCACATAAGCCATAGGCTTACAAAATATTGGCTTTATGCCCATTTTGTTTACATTCATGCATAAAAAATTACATAAAAATTATTTATTACATGATTTTGTTGTTAGTATGGGGAGGCTGGCTGCGGGCTCGACTTGGGCATGGGCCTGCTTGACCTGGGCTTGGGCCCACCTGGCTTGGGGTTGACTTTGATTTTGACTTGGTCAACCGGGGTGTAAATTTTTACCCCAACAGAGGGTAATGTGGCTATAAACAATTGTAATTATGTGATCTAAAATATAAATGCGGTTACGTTTTTAGTGCCCAAACTAAATAGGGTGCAATTTATAAATCATGGGTATCAATATTACAGTGTTATATATTCAAGCGATCTATGGGTACAATGATATATATATTCTAAATGAAATGGATGCAGACGGTATCCAAAGTTATCAAACTATCACATTGTGACATAGGATGTACCACTAAGCAATACATGATGGGAATACTGGTATGGATGCAGTATAACGGAATCTAACATGCAACAATCTAGGTTTCCATGTTCTAGATATTAAAATAATACAAACGGATGCAACGGAACACCAAAATGTTATAAAATGATGCATGGGGTACTATATTTAAACTACAGGTATTATATGTATTAGAAAAGGTATAAAATGATTTAAATAGCATGTAGCAAGATTAACTTGCCTCGACGGGTCGCGATACGGAAAACGGAACGTTACGCGTCGGCGGGGAAAAGTCGCGATGCGCGCACGGTACACGGAATGCGTCCGAACGACGAACAGTGGAGTCACACGGGTCAGGAGTTCTCGCTGGGTCGTCGGGAAACGTCGCCGGCATGGTCGGATTCCGGTAATCACAAGAACAATGAACATTAAAAAGAAAAGAAAGCTATCGAAGGAAAGAAGAAGGAAAAATGGGAGAAGGAAAAAGAATGAGAAAGGAAAAGTTGCTCACTGGATATGCAGGGGGATGAGGGCTTCGACGGCGACGATCGGAGGAACTCCGGCGAGGCTAGGGTTTGGTTTTAGAGGAGCTAGGGTTTGGGTGATGGTGCTCGGGTGTGCAGGGGTGAGTGAGAGGAGGAGAAGTGCAGAGGAGAGGGAGAGGAGGATAGGAGAAAGGTAACGGCGAGGTCCAAGGATCGCCGGCGGTAAGGTGAGGGTGGTGGTTGCTCGAGCTCTGTTGGTGTGCAGTTGAGGCCTCGGGAATGGAGGAAGAAGGGAAAGAAGATGGCGAGGAGGAGAAGGAGGTGACACTGGAGACGAGGGCTGAGACGAGGTCGGGGAAAAGGAGGCAGAGGAGGCGGCTAGGGTTATGGTGGAGTCGTCGCCATGGGTTCACAAATAGAAGAAGGAGGAGAAGAAGAAATATAAGGAGGGAGGTGAGTATAGCGGGAGGCGGTGACGCGATCCGAGAAGTGAATAGTGATCGCGAGAGGTGAGAGAAACGGTGCGAGAGGAGAGAGAAAGAAGAGAGAGAGGGAGAGGCTGCGCTCGGCAGAGAGAGAAGAGGAGGAGAAAGAGAGAGAGAGGGAGACGTGGGGCCCAGCGAAGGATAGAGGTTCGTGATTGGCTGAGGGATAGAAAGAGAAATGGGAAAAGATTCTGGGAGAAAGGGAAAGGGAGAGACGTGGGGCCCAGAGCAAAAGAAGAGCCTTGATTGGTTCGGCTAAAAATTTAATAAAAGTTTATGAAAGATTTTTAATATTTTTAAGCATGATTTCATTGGCTGTGAAAGATTTCCATTGTTGAAAAATATTTCCTTCTGTTAGATAATTTGAGCCTTTAGCTGACGGGCTAAAAGAAGTTTTAAAATATTTAAATAATTAGAATTTGGAAGGATGTAAACTAATCCAGAATTGCGCCCGGGTCGGATCCAAAATTTCGAATTTGAAGTATGAAAATTATAGGCAAGTTCCAAAAATTAAAACGAAGGATTTTGTGACAGAAAAGCATACCTCCAAGAACGGATGCACGCACGCGCGCGTAGCCGTCCAAATACGTCCGTTTCACTGAACGGGACGAGAACACGATGCAAGGACGCTACCACAGGGTTAGGGGTAACAAGCAGGCCATGAAATGCAATTTTAATTTATTTTACGTGATTTAAATTGTTATATGCAAAAGATGCGATGTAGGATAAAATACCAGTATACACTAAATCATGAGATGTACTAGTCCATGCAACAAGTCCAGATAATGTATAATAAGAGTCAAACAGGTTCTAGCAAGCGGGTCGGGTCGAAATGCCCAGTAACATGCAAAATACTATTCGCACCCAGACACGCTAAATCAGGAATAGAGCATGAATAAGTAAAATACTGAAACTGGAATTGGTATAAATGAACTCGGGTGTTACATATAATACCATATAGGAGTTCTCGACGAGTCCGTTCAGTATACTCATTCTCTAATGAGCATCTGTATACAATCTTTAGTGTCAAACACCAATATCTGTGGGAACATCCATTGCTCCGGTTAGGGTCAAGAAATATTTATATTAGTCTACTTTGGAGTAGAGATGCCCAGTCTTGATACTCCCACGACTAGAAACATTTAAGAATGTGCTTATGGACTATCCAGGTCCCACTAGTATGATCTCTATCCATAATCCCGATAGTCAAGCATAGATCATATGGGCTTTATCAACATGTATTAGTCATAATAATAATAAGTAGAAACTATACACATAATTGATAAAGACAAACCAAATAGCATGTTATCATATTGAGCAAGACTGTCATATATATATATATATATGTCCAAGTATCCACTATTTCATACAATAATGGCCTCTAGGGTATACATATCTAACAATCTCCCTCTTACACTAAGGCCAGTTGTTGTAGTATTGCATATCCAATATCTCAAAAGGTCGCTCGAACTGTGTCTGAGGGAGGGCCTTGGTGAATGGATTCGCTGTGTTGTTCTTCATGTCTACTCTCCGAAACTCGATCTCGCGGCGATCAACTATCTCCCGGATCAGGTGATACCGTCTTAAGATGTGTCTGGATCGCTGATGGGACCGGAGTTCCTTGGCTAACGCCATAGTCCCATTGTTATCGCAATACAAAGGTATTGGATCAACAATGGTTGGAACCACTCCAAGCTCAGTAATGAACTTCCTCATCCAAATAGCCTCTTTGGCAGTATCGTTGGTAACAATGTACTCAGGATCTATCGTCGAGTCTGCTACAGTATCATGTTTGGAACTCTTCCAACAGACCGTCCCTCCATTGAGGGTAAACACATGACTCGGGACAGATTTGCCATCATCTGCCACTTTGGAAGCTTGAATCGGTAAAGGCCTCCATTTGGATATCGCCATTACCATACACCAAGAACAATTCTTTAGTCGTTCGCAGGTACATAAGAATGTTCTTCACAGTTGTCCAATACTTCTTTCCTGGATTTGATTGATACCTACTTACCGCGCTAAGTGCGTAAACTACATCTGGCCCGGTACATAACATCACATATATGATAGACCCGATCGTCGAAGCATAGGGTATATCATTCATGTGAACCCTCTCCTCATCAGTTGTAGGAGATATCTTTTTGGAGACGGTGATTCCGTGACAAGCGGGTAAAATATCACGCATGGAATTTTCCATAATAAACCTATTTAGTATGGTGTCTATGTATCTGGATTGGGACAATCCCAACATGTTTTTAGATCTATCTCTATAAATTCTAATTCCCAGAATGTAGGAGGCATCATCCAGTTCTTTCATAGAGAACTTTTGTGACAAGAAAAGTTTGACCGATTGTAACATAGGAACATTGTTTCGTATGAGGAGAATTCACTCACGTACAATATGAGTAATACAACCGCACTCTCTACAACCTTCTTATAAACACAATGTTCATCTATATTTTTGATGAAGTCAAACTCTTTGACTACTACATCAAAACAGATGTTCCAGCTCCGCGACGTCTACTTTAATCCATAAATTGATTTAAACAGCTTGCATACTTTTCCGTTGCTCCCACTGTCTGCGAAGCCCTCTTGCTGTGTCATATAGACACTCTCTTCTATATCACCATTTAGAAATGCGATCTTGACATCCATCCGCCAGATTTTATAGTCATAGAAGGCAGCAATGACAAATAGGATCCGGATGGACTTAAGCATAACCTCAGGAGAAAATGTTTCATTATAGTCCACACCTGGTCTTTGACGAAATCATTTTTCTACAAGTCTAGCCTTAAAGATCTCAACCTTCCCATCTACATTGATCTTCTTTTTGAAGATCCATTTGCTCCCGATGGATTTTATCCCTTCACTTGCAACCTCCAAAGTCCATATTTTGTTGGTGTGCATGGATTCTATCTCGGATCGAATAGCGTCCAGCTATTTCACAGAGTCACTACATGTGATGGGTTGCTCGAAACTAGTCAGGTCATCATCTTCTATGATACAATCCTCATTTCCACCGTCTATGAGAAAACCGTAGTATTTCTTAGGTGGATGAGAAACTTTACTAGATCTGCGGAGTAGCTAAGTTTCGTCAAGAACTATCGAATCTTTGTTTCTACAAAATCTTCAATTGCAGTTTGTGTTTCTGCAATTTCTTCCAGTTCTACCGTGCTCCCACTAATTTCTTTTTCAAAAAATTCCTTTTCTAAAAAAGTAGGGTGTTGAGGAAAAAAACGTTGTTCCTCGGCGTGGTAGAACAGATATCCAAAACCACTATTTGGATATCTCACAAACTTGCATAGTACCGAGCGTGTCTCGAGCTTGTCCGGATTATGCTTTTTAACATAAACCGGACAACCCCATATCTTAAACTGTTTATGATATCGTCTCTTACCATTATATATTTAAAATGGTATCTTGGCATGGATTTGGATGGAACATAATTCAATAGGGATGCCGCTGTTTGAACTTCATATCCCCAGAATGAAAGAGGTAACTCAGCATTACTCATCATAGAGCGCACCATATCCAATAGAGTGCGATTTCTCCGCTCCGATACACCGTTGTGTTGTGGTGTATACATAGGAGTAAGCTGAGAGAGAATCCTATTCTCTTTTAGATATTCAAGGAATTACGTGCTTAAGTATTCCCCTCCTCGATTAGATCGAAGGATTTTAATATTTTTGCTTTTTTGGTTCTCTACTTCATTTTATATCCTTTGAATTTCTCCAAAGTTTCGGATTTATGTTTCATCATGAATACATAACCGAACCTAGAGAGATCATCAGTGAATGTAATGAAATAGGAGTACACACCCATTGCATATGTAGACATTGGACCACATACATCATTATGTATGAGTCCTAAGAGCTTTGTAGCTCTTTCTCCGTATCCTGTAAATAGAGTTTTGGTCATCTTTCTTTTGAGACAGTTTTGACAAGTTTCATATAATATAAATTCAAACGGATCCAAATATCTATCTTTATATAACTTATTTAATATTATTTTATTTATATGACCAAGTCTACAATACCACAAGAAAACTTCGTTCATATTCGAACTTTTTTCTTGCGTGTGTTCTGTATATTGAAAACTGCATTTTTAGTTAGAATATATAATCCATTATATAATGTACCAAACCCAATCAATACTTAATTCAAGAAAATGTTTATAACATTTTTCTCTAAGACAAAGTTGTATTCTTCTTTATCTAATAAAGAAACATATATCATGTTGCAAAGCATGGATGGTACATAGTAGCAGTTATTCAAAATCAAAGTATTGCCATTCGGCAATACTAGGTGATATTCGCCAATGGCATTAGTAACAACAATTTCTCTGTTCCCTACTCTGAAGGATATATCACCCTTTCTCAGTGCTCTACTTCTTCTTAACCCTTGTAACATATTACAGATATGGGATCCTGATCTGGTATCGAATATCCAGGACGTAGAACAAACTGAAAAACAGTTCTCAATAACCAACACACCCGTAGAAGATGCAGCAGAATGCTTCTTCTGCATTAGGGTTGCGTGGAAATCCTTGCAATCTTTATTTTATGCTTATACTTATGACATTTGTCACAAGTTAGGGCGGAACCAACGTTCCCCGGCCTAGTATAATAAGCGGGTTCGGTCAAGTCGTACATGTTATTATCTTGATTAAGGCGTGATATGGTTGCTACCTGGAGAGAGAGAAAAGAAACACTTAGTGTGCGCTTTTGCAAGATTAGATTGGTTTATTAATTTATCTAATCAGGATGGTTCTCACCGTTTCATCGAATTCTCCTTCAAACCTTATAAGGAAAATTAGCCAAGATTAATTACACCCTACAAGTTCGCTAACCGTTTAGTCAGGCCGGTGTTGGTACTTCAAGAGAGGTTCCCCGTGTTTTCAAATGGACCTAATTAATATAAATCTCTTTTTCGTAGAGGCGTAGCCCCGTTAACATCTTTCTAGACACCTGCTGGATTAGCTAATTGCAAAGTAAAAAACTCTCCCGGGAGTAACTGTTACTCACAGTGGAAATCGGGACCCAACTATCACATAGAAGGTATGCAATCACATTGCAAGTTTCAACACTTAAAACTCCCGATATAGTTTTTTTTAACCTTAACGGCTTATGACCTTGACGAGGTCAACAAATCATAAGTCGCTAGGCAAGTTCAGCCCATCATTTATCGTGATTAATTTAGATCTACCCGCTCAACCCTTGACGAGGTCAACAAGGCTTTACGCTTGTCCTGGCTAATTGCATAGCAAACTATAAACGAGAATTACTTAGCTATCGCACAATACGCTTTGACGAGGTTAACAAACGTAACACGAATACTAATTAATAATCGTAGGAAATGATAGAGGTCTATGATTGGTTTTAAGAAATCTATTAACGTAATGGACTTGATATCATTGTAGAAACCTAGTAATTTGAAATGGAGTGGTTTAATTTCTGATTTGAAAACAAGTGGTTTTGAAGAAAACCGAATAGTTTTAAAATTTGTTTCTACAACATCATTTTAGGTTTATTTCTTTGCATTAATCCAAATTAATGCAGTCCCATCATTTAGCTCCTAGTCACACTAGAAACAACGAAAATAGAACGCACATATATGCCATCCACATTCGCCACGGGGCTCTGAGTCTTTACTGTAAAGTTATGTACCTTATGGCAGGACGGCGGTAGGGCTAGCGTGGATGCAAAACATATAAAAGTGTTTATATATATAGTCATCTCAGGCATAAATAATCATCATAGGAAAATAAAGACCACATCTCAACAAACAAATGAAAAATGGCTATACTAGGATTTCCGCTTTCGATCGAGCCATCGAACGAAATACGAAGTTCCACGTTCGTGTGAGTAACCACTACCCTATCTATCCTAGACCCCTACGAGTGTGACAAACTACTTGCCAATTCTAGAATTAGGTGATCCGGGTCTCAACTCCTTGAGATGACCACCCTCTAAATTCTAGGACCCGATAACTTGATCATCCCTCCATAGGTCAAACCTAGATGCGGGAAAGTAAAATATACATCACTTGGGTACATCAACCTCTCCCCAGAAGTGCCCAAAAAAGAATATACATATTTTATATCGAATCAATGACGAATTACATATAACACTTATATATAAAACCACCATATACCAGGATATTCACCTTTTTCCAATCCAACAACAACAACAACAACATCATAAGACAAAATGCGCAACACTGACTAATTGTCCATATAGCAATTAGCGACGTTTACCAACGCATTGTCATAGAAAAGAAATAAAAACTAATATATAGCCAAACTATATTGATTCCCGTTTGTCGTTCGATCTAAATTCCAAAACTTGAACTTCGAACGAACTCCGATGTCCAAAAAACCATTCTTTTTGCGTCGAAACGAGTTATTAAAAAACCCCGAATCAATCCCGAGAGTTTCTATAAACTCACGAAATAAAATTAATGTGCTATTGGAGGGGTTAGGAGGCACCCCAAACCCTAGAGCACCAAGTGGTGCTCTAGGGTTTAGGGTCAAACCCGAGAGCACCACTTGGTGCTCCTGGGTTTAGGTGCCTCCCAAGCCTCTTCGCTAGCATATTAATTTTCATCTAACCCCATATAGGGCCTTGGTCCAAACCCAAACCCTTGGGAGTTCAAGTTTTAAGCAAAAAGTTGATTTTTTAAGGCAATTTCTAAACCCAGGTTTTCAAAATAGGATTTTCGATATCTTTTTGGCTATCAATTCTAAGTTTTAGTATTTAGGTTGGCTCTGATACCATAGTAGGTTGGTTTATGCTCTCTATTTTTCATAAAAGTGTGCATGGAAGCGATTTTAAAATTTTCAAGAGAAGCAAAACCAAACCAAACAAGGAAACTAGACTAAAGACTAAAGCTTTTTAACTAAACTAGGAGTTTGACACTGCTCGGATGAGACTATAACCTATCGATGGAACGAGCTAGGGTGATGATCTTGCAAGCCGAAGATAATCCACCTTTAGGTTGCACCAATACGAGCTTTCACTTTACTAAGTATAGAAACTACTTAAACTAATTTGTTAGAATGTTTAAGTGGATGAAGTGGGATTTTTGCTCACAAATTTTCCACTCATTTCTTTTCACTCATGCATGAATAGGAATTCAAGAGAGAGAGTGAGGAGATGAGAATGGTTAAGGATTAGGATGAGAGCAAAAGATAATGTTATTTGACTTAGGAAATTTCAAGAAGAAATGAGTCATCTAGTTTCTACACATATCTTAAGAACGGGTCATTTTTCCTTTTGCAAAAATCAAATGATAAATTATTTGTTCTCATCCTGATCAATGTGATTATTATACACACAACTCTTGTGTATACACACACATGACAAATTAATATATAATATTTATATCATATATAAACATTATATATAAAGAGAAGGAAAAATTAAAGTGAGCATTATTTATATATCTCAAATTATTAAATCAACACTTGATTTAATAATTCGGTTATATCATATATAAACCGGCTAATATTAATTATTGCTTGATTAAAATACGGTATCACATGCTCGTATTTAATCAAGCTCCCGCACATATCACTATACATGCTCTACTTCGTTTCGCTTGTACTAGGAAACCTCTGTGTGGGACTCTAAACATTCGTTAATACGCTGGCAGCATGTAATGATCATATCAAACATCTACAAGCATGTTAGCGGTACTACCTGCAAGTAACGGCTCCCCAGGTATTGAACGAGTAGGAAAATCGACAAGCTAGCTCATCCGAAATTCAATTGAGCTTAAAATTGACAGTCTTCGTATAGTCCGATCTCTTCGTCTAAGAGTGTTGTATATCAAATTTGGAGGGTTTTACCTATCAGATCTCTAATAACCGATAAGTCATGACAATCAGTAACGTATAACTACAATAAATACAACTGATAACATTTATCAGTTTATCTCATCCGCCCTGGCCAGGGACTTTTGATTACAGTCGATCAGACACAGCACGACATCAACTCCCTATATTAAGAGAGACGAAAGCCTTCCGATCGCTCATTGTCTCCATGTGTTTCGGAACTGTATCCAACTAAAACCTGTTTGCACGGCTCTTTAAAGACATGGTAGAGTAATAATCAAAGCACAGTGGGAAACACACAAGACACTATGACGATCTCAGGTCTACAGACCACTCTGTACTCATGTCATTAGAGAACCGCTATCTAACGGTAGATATAATACCATATAGGAGTTCTCGGCGAGTCCGTTCGGTGTACTCATTCTCTAATGAGCACATATATACAATCTTTGATATCAAACACCAATGTCTGTGGGAACAACCATTGCTCCGGTCGGGGTCAAAAAAACGTATATACCAGTCTACTCTAGAGTATCGATTCTCAATCTTGATACTCCCACGACTGGGAATATTTAAGGATGTGCATATGGACTATCCAGGTCCCACCAGTGTGATCTATATCATAATCCTAGTAGTCGAGCATAGATTCTACGGGCTTTATCAACATATATTAGTGATAGTAATAACAAGTAGAAAGTATACACATGATTGATAAAAACAAACCAAATAGCATACTATCATATGTCCTATATATATGTGTGTGTGTGTGTGTGTGTGTGTGTCCAAGTATCCACTATATCATACAATAATGGACTCTGGGGCATACATATTTAACAATTCCAGTGTTTGGTTCGATGTTTTGCTAAACCATTGTTTGGTCGGTGGATATTAAAACCTACAACCCATTGCTGGATGCTCAATATTTGAAGTCCCTTCACCATGGTAAACATACCTTCTTATAATATTGAACCAAATAAAAATAATAATTACACTAGAGCAAAATATAATGATAATTTCAAATATTAGTGGCTATAAATCCAAAATTTCTTCAAGACCTTTCCATTTCAGAGGATATTGATCCAAAAATCAGCAAAAAATTTATTTTAAAAAATATGCACATCCAAACTTACAATAATAAAATCTAAAATATCCCACACCCCATCTTCATCTATTGGGGTCACTACAGGAAACTATAATTTATTTTGACGGCTCCTATCCGTCAAAATAAACTTGTTTCGTTGGGACACCCTAAATAGCCACGGATAACATACATCATATATTTCGACGGGAAATAGACGTCTCAATAACAAATATTATTTTGACGGTCAAATGATGTCGAAATAAATGTTATTTCGACAGATATACGCCATCACAATAAACAATATCTTACATATATAAAATGTTTTCTGAATATATTTTAAAAAAATTAAAACTATTTCGAAAGGCCAGACACGTCAAAATATAGTTTATTTTGACGGGTCTGGAACGTCGTAATAAGTTTAAATTATAAAAAAAAATTAAAACAGAACAGAAAATTTTAAATCCAATTACATCCACTCCATTCCATTCAAATATCAATTACATCAAATCCTTTCCATTCAAATATCAATTCCATTCCATTCAAAATATAAATTATCCAAAAAATTAAATCAAACCAGAAAAGCTAAAATCCAATTACATCCAATCCATTTCATTCAAATATCTATTCAATTCCATTCAAATATCGATTCTAATCCAAAATCCATTCCATTCAAATATCGATTATCCAAATACGATTACAATAGATATTACGCGTTCCATTACAGTCTTAACATCATAAATTTATAAAAGCGGAAAATAAAATCACAAGGGAGGACGAAACGGGGAGGGAGAGTCGATCACGAAGGAGGCGCTCAAGGATCTTCAGGGTAAATCCCCCGCGATTAAAAGTTTAAAATACATGATTTAGTATGGATATTTTATAGTAATTAAGTAAATGTGTGTGTATGGTTGTGTGTGTGCGTGTGTTTGTTTGTGTCTGTATATGATTTGTGAGTATATGTGTGTATGTATGTGATATGTTATTATGTATGTGTGCGCGTGCGCGCGTGTTTATGTATGCTTGTGCGCGCGCGCGTGTGTATGTATGGTTGTGTGTATGTGATATGTGCGTATGTGTGTGCATGTATGTGATATACTTGTGTGTGTGCATGCGCGCGTGTGTATGCTTGTGTGTGTAAGGGTTATCGAAATTACCGGAGGTACTGGCATTCTATCTTGGACGTACATGGCGATAAGCTGGAGTCTTTGCTGGCGAGTCCAGCCAGTAAATAGATCGGCAGCGGGCGCGGGGGTCGATTGGTGTTAGGAACCGCTGTATTCCGGCGTCCGATCCTGGGGAGATCCATGAAACACAGGGGACCTAATCCTAAGGGACCTGGTCTGTCGCGACGTAACTGATGCAAAGTCGTCTGCCGGTTGAAACCTAGGAGGTGGATACCCGGTCGGATGGAATGAGCGTTTTACTGACGCGGAGAGGTCTTGGAGGACGCGCATTGTACTCTCCCGTGACGATCTGGCTTATACGTCGTGAAAGCCGTATATATGATGAATGTTCTCTGCGCGTCATCAACCGGGTGTCCCTGCTCCATCTCCATTGCCTGGATCAACTGATCTCTCTCATCCGCCATCGCCGTTTGTTTATAGAAGAAATGTATTACTGTCTTTCTAAAAGCTACAAAATAATTATTCTAAAAAAATTAAGAATTACGACATAAGTGGAGTCTTACATATATCTCATGTGCCTCAATCGATGCAGGTGCGCCATTGTCCCATACAAATTGAGCCCGGTAGATTTCGATCCGATCAAGGGGCTCTCCTTCATGGCTTTCTTGCTGCATATTACATTTAGAAAGTTCACACATAAATTTCTAAGATATTTTTAACGTATTAATATCAAATACAATACTTACATGTTCGACGGAAACCTGCTGGGAACTTTTACTCCCTTCCCTAGAAATATCGTGCAGCTGAGCGCGAGATACTTTGCCTCGCTCGCTCTTCTCCTACGGTTACATCAAATATTGTTTATTGAGTTGCTAAAAAATAGTAAAAAAGTATCGTCAAATACATACCCTAAACTCTCCGGACAAGAAATGATCGACCAAGGCATGCCAGTATGCGTTGGACCAATCTGGATACGGCTTAATCGCATACATCTCATTCGGGGAAGCGCAGTTTTCAAGCTTACTTAAGATCTTATACATATGGCCTCTCCAATTCTTCACCATATGCTTACACATTTTTTCATAAACTGTGCATTCATTCCAAACTCCCTGGGGGCCCTCTACGCCAACCCACCGGAATTCGAACCGGACCTGCGAAACGGGAAAATTCATCATCATATGGGTGTTTTATAGTAATTTAGTAAATGTGTATGTATATATATGTGTGTGTGTGTATGTGTGCGCATGTATGTGTGTGTATGCGATATGTGTGTTTGTGTGTATTTGATATGTGCAAATGTGTGTATATGTGTGCGTCTGTATGCGTGTGTGTGTGATATACGCGTATGTGTGTGTACATGTGTGCATATAAAAAAAAGTGCAGTATTGAATTGTATGAACAAGTCTCACCATCATCTCTCATACAACAACTTGTTTCTTTAGCCCCAACTCTTCGCTGTCCCAATATAAGACCATCCACTCGCCGTCTTCGTCCTTCATCATATGAGATATGCGGACCTCGTTGTTCATGATCGACGACATCATTTTCTTAACGTTTTTGCTGGCTCTTATTATAACGTCCTATGTGAATGCAAGGTATATAATCGGTTTGTTAGGGGCTGCGGCATCCTCCGTCAGATATCACTGGCCCATGTGGGTCCTCTCCCACTTCGTGTCCATTTCTGGAAGGACTGTCCCTCGTCTCTGGTAGACTGATCGATCCTGCTATCAGAACCTAACATATCTAAAACAACTTCATGGCATAAAGTTTAGTATATTAGATAACAAAATAATAGTGAAAATTAGTGCTGAAAAAAAATCATGCAGTAGCAACAAATGGTGGAAATAATATGCGGAAAAATAGATGAAATGTAAGATATACTATTGAATGTCGTAAACATACAATGAATTGTAGGTTTCACATTACTTAAGTTATGAGTATCATACAAGAGTGAGTTAATATATCAAGATATTTAAAGTCTTAATTTGACTTCTGGTTCTCCGACTGCCGATGGCACATCAGAGACTATTTCCGGCTCTATGTCCTTTCTTGATAAACTGCTGTTGAATTTGAGAAGAATATCATCGTCTTGTATAACCGAGGTTGTAGTACAACTAATCCCGCTTACATCATTTTCACCTATGTTGTAATAGTCTTGTGGATTCGTTACAACAGCAACATCCCACTAGGCATTCCTAGGGTCTGCGACGTAAAAGTATTGGTGGGCTTGGCTGGTGAGGATATAAGACTCTTCACCAAAAGCGAGTTTTGATGAATTGAGTAAAAATAGGCTATTTTCAACTTTGAACCCAGTATATCGATGATGGACATCGTACCAAATGCACTTGAACAGGACAACCGTCTGTTCATGATAACGCACTCAAACTATTTTTTAAGCATCCCGTAATAGTCCAATTTTTCCATGGTTAGATTTGAATTTCTAGAATATGAATATCCAGTAACGGAGGATGTGACAAAGACGACGCAATTCTGAAACTTTTTATTTTTATCTCGTTTTCTGGTGTGAAATCTAAACCCGTTATCAACGTAACCGGAGAAGTACTCGGCTTGTTCTTCTAGACAATACGCTAGCGCTTTTATATTTTCTGATACAGGTCTATCATTGGGATTTTTTTAACCTATTAAGGTAAAACGGATTAAGTTGTGTGTGTGTATTAACATAAGTTATAATTTGGTTTTTATAGTTTACAACTTACATACGCTTTCAACCAAGCGGGAAAGTGTTTATGTCACTCCTTATCAATATCTCCTTGCCGAGGTCGTTTAGTAGGAGGACAGTATTGAGCATTCCAAACGCTGTATATATCGCAAATAAATAATTAATTTTGACTTAAAGATTTTCTATAATTATGTTAAGGAAAAAGTAATAAATACTTACCCGATAAAACTGTTCACATCTAAATAGTTGAATAAAATGTAACGGTGAATCATGCCGAACTGCTCAGACGCAATGTGGCCCGACTTCACTTTACCCAGTTCCTTTGCTTGGGCCCGGAAGACGGATATTGCGGATCTATTGTCAACCATATCCTCATTACGTCTCGGCCTATTAAATCCAGTCTCAACTCCCTCTAAATATATAGAACAGAATGTCATAGATTCCTCCGCGAGAAACCTATCAGCAATCGACCCTTCAGGGCGACTCCTGTTATGGCTATATCGTTTTATTTTGTACATGAACCTAACGGATACAAATAAATTTAATTCAATTTATTATAAATATTCGATTTATTATGAACAGTAAAGAGTTATTAAGTTAGTTTTACCTCTCGAACGGATATATCCACCGATAATTCACGGGACTACCTAAACGTGCCTCTTGAGCAAGATGAATTGTGAGATGCAATATTACGGTGAAAATACAAGGCGGAAACAACATCTCCATTCTACAAAGTATGCGAGATATTTTATTCTTCAGAGTTCTAAAATCATTTGCTGAGTAATTTTTGGAGCATAACGCTATGAAGAAATGACACAAATCAGTCACAACTGATACAACGTCGTTATTTGGTAATGCCCTAACAGCAATGGGAAACAATTGCTACATAATTATATGACAGTCATAACTTTTCAGGCCGACGAGGGTTTTCTTTTTCAAGTTTACGCACTTACTGATGTTCGCAGAATATGCATCCGGTGGCCTTACTTATTTAAGTACCTTAAGGAAACCCAGCTTCTCATTGTCGGACATCGTGTGCTTTGCTGGTGGAATCGCCCATTTACCATTCTCTTTCAAAATTGGATGTAATTCTAGCCGCAAATTCTTTGCAGCAAACTATTGCCGTATCGCAAGTGTGTCTATGTTCTTGAATTTGGTATTCAATAAGGTACCCAGGAAGAGCTCGCAGACATTCTTCTCAATGTGCATGATATCCAAGTTATGAAGAAGGTTAAGAAATCGCCAATACGACAAATCATTAAACATAGATCTCTTTCTCCATTTGTTTGATATCTCATTCGGAATAGTATGCTTATGTTTTTTACCAAAAACAATATCAATGTGTTCTACGTCCTCAAACTCCTTTATCTCATTTGGCTCGGGAGGAGAGAGCCGATGCTCCCGCTCACCTCTAAACTTGATTCCATTGCATCGATAAGGATGATCAATATCTAGCCAAAGACGATGTCCAGTGTAGCATGAAATCCGATTTACTGGCGTTTCACAGACGGTGTATTCTTGACAACAGGGCAAACACGGTGACATTTCGTACTCTATCCCTACAATATGGCATATGCCGAGAAATTGTTTATTGTTCAAAACAACGCCGCGCGCAGTGTGAATCTCTCCTTTTTGTGGACATCATAAGCTGTGATACCGGTCTCCCACAGCTCATTCAACTCATCGATCAACGGCTTCAAATAAATATCGATATCAATACCAGGAGAGTTGCTTCTAGGGATCAATAGAGCCATTTGGATGTAAGATTGTTTTATACTCATCCACGGCGGGAGGTTATAAACTACTAATGTAACGGGCCATACACTATAATATGCACCTCCTTTAAACGGTTCCAAGCCATCAATCGATAATCCAAGTCTCACATTATGAGCTTTCGTAGCGAACACTGTAAATTGAGCGTCAAATCTTTGCCACTCCTCACCATCAGCGGGATGCCATAAGACCCCATCCTTCCTGCGACCATCTGCACGCCATGTCATTTGTTCAGCGTTAGATGAAATAAATAACCTATGTAGTCTTTTCTAAATAGAAAAAAAGAGCAACACCTTCACCGGAATTTTCGGAATTGACTCCTCGTCTCTCGGGGGCCTTTTAGGTAAGATCCACCTCGATTTCTCACAAGTTCTACATTTATTTAAATTCTTGTCATCATCTGTCATGAATAACATGTAGTTATTTGGACATGCATCGATTTTTTGATAACTGAAACTGATGTCAGTAATAATCTTCATCTCTTGAAAATTGGCAAGGAGATCGGAATTCGGGTAAGTCTCCTTCTCTATTTTTAGAAGGTCATCGACTGACTTATTTCTCCATAAACTTTTACATTTAAGTTGAAACATGCAAACCATCCAACCCAGTTTCGTCATTGTCGCACCCTCGTAAAGAGGTTTCTTAGTATCCTACATATACTTTAAAAAAACAAGCAGATTCGGCATCTGAAACCGCATCATCCGAAAGTGTATCATCATTCATACCGTTATACAACTCGTCAATTATATCATTTAAACCGGTGGTTACTGGGGTTCTCATAGGAGGCGGTAACAGACGATGTGCACCGATTCTATAATCCACGACCTCTCCATGCAAGGGCCAGATAGTGTAACCTTCACAGAATCCGTTAACAATTATATGAAGTCGAACCGCCCCTCGACTGTCACTTCTACGGTTACAATATTTTCTACAGGGACAGTGGATCCGATTACCACCCACTCTTGACGAGAATTGCATAAACTCTTCTACACCATTACGGAATTCAGAGCCAAACTTGTTCTTATTTATCCAATCTTATCCATTCTTGTCTGATAGTAAATCCTAAGACAATTCACAATTATTTATTATATCATAACAAACATTTTCAAATCGTACACGATATTAACAATTTTATACTACATCGAGAAGGCTAAGAACGAGATGGTTATAGACAGAGAAGAGAATGACAATAGTGTCTCGGAAATACATTTTAGTAATTTATCGTGTCCGGATATATTAACGGTTTTATCTTGAATGTTAAAGGGTAACGGCTTTCGGGGGTAAGGTTTCTATCCCATTAAAAATGTATAACGCATGCACCCTCTGCACTTATACTTTCATTCGCTTCGAGAAAATTTTGGCAGCACCCAGGCTGTCTCTGAGTACACTGCAATAGAAGAGATAAATATCTCAATATTGACAGTATTGAGATGGTTATCTCAACTACATTTGTAAACGGAGAACCGGCGAAAAGGTACCGACGAAACTCATCTCAAAACGAATGAAAAGTATAAGTATGCAGCGAAATCTATACGTTATCAATTCTTAACTTAACCAAAACGGGACAAATCTATCGGTTATAGTGCAACCAGTATTTTCTTCGCATAAACTACGAGATGGTTGTCAACGAAGAACGATCATCGTTTGAGATTGACAACATACGCGTAGTTTTATATCACGAAGATAACCGTACACATATAACTGATAGACGTGTTTTAAGTCGCAATATTTTTTCATTGTGGGATACTCGATGATGATATATATCGGCTTACTTTTTGTCATCATCGAGTATCGTGCACTTAATTAGATTGGTTTCGATGGTTATCGTTTCAATATCGTCGGTTATTTAAGTATTCAGTTTAGGGTTTTAGAATTTTCAGTTTGAATAGTAAATTGCTCAAACAATTGATATTATTAACGAAACATCTACATTAATTAAAATAAACACGCATCCATGCAATGAAAATTACATAAAGGTAAGTCTCACTCTCTCTCTCTCATACAAACACATCACTATACAAAAAAAGTTAAATGAAACAAGAAATCATGTATGTAGCTAATTGATTTACGGCATGTCGATTATCTATGTTTTCGGTTTAATTAATTTTTAATTGGTGACTTAATCTAGGTATGATGGCTTAGGCTAACTTTAGTACTTATGAATTAAAAGTGATAAAGTCATGTACCGGAAACTGGCGTATATAGAAAGCGAAGAAACATGAGCAATCACGCCGACGTCAACCCTACAAGCACACAGATTTTTGATTATATATACTTCCATTCTCTATAAATAACAATATATATATATATATATATATATATATATATATATATATATATATATTGTTCCCGCCAAAAAAATTTGGCTCAAAGCTTATTGTTCCCTTATAAAAATAAAATGAAACCCCCACGTGTTAAACACGTGCACCCACATGCAAAGCATGTAGGTACCGCCTCAGATAGGATTAAATCCTAGATTGGGTCCTCACGTGTTTCCTACGTGAGCGTCAGCGCCAGCCTCTGTCAGGATTAAATCCTATAGTGGCGCCTCACGTGGAACACACGTGAGCGCCGGCGTGCAAAACACGTGAGTGAGTATTTATAAAAGAATTAAATTCTTAGGCGGTGCCTACGTGCATAGCCCGTGAGCGTCATCGCCCAAATTAAAGAGGGTAGAATTAAATTCTACATGGGGAATATTTCCCTAAAATCTGGGATATTCTCTGTTAAACAGAGCCGTTGGATCAAGAATCCAATGGTGATTAAAAATTATCAAATGATAGAATTAAATTCTATTAGAGAAAAAATATGCTCCCGATCTTTCTAAATTAGGAAGATATTCTCTGTTGGATCAAAAATCCAATATTAGAATTAAATTCCATGTGGGAAATATTTTCCAGATCTTTCTCAAACTAGAAAGATCCTCTCTGTTAAACAGAGGACCCTTGGATCAAAGATGGTGATTATAAAATCACCAATTAAACTATTTGACAGAATAAAATTCTATGTTAGAAAAATATATTCCTGATCTTATTAAAAAGATATTCAAAAATTCCATGTTAGGAAAATATCTTCTTAGTCTTGTTAAACTAACAAGATATTCATATGATAGAATAAAATTCTAATCTTGTTAAACTAACAAGATATTCATATAATAGAATAAAATTCTATCTTAGAAAAATATTTCCTAATTTTGTAAAATAATCAAGAAATCTTCTCTGTTAAACAGAGAGCTTTTGGATTAAAAATCTAACGGTAAATAAAATTCACCAATTCATCTAAAAGATTATTTTGATTGATTATGAAATCTCTCAATGAGAGATTTTCTGAACAAATTGATTTTTCTCTTCTCCTATAAATAGAAGCAAATAGATTAATCAAAAATGGAGAGAGGAGTCGATATAAAAGAAAGAAGGAGTACCCTATGAGCTTCTATAAAAATATACATAAGACTTTTCAAAACGTTCCACAAACAACAGAGAATTTAATTCTCAATAAAGAAGAAAAATCTTGCTCTTCAAAACCCTATGTAAAGAAAAAAAAATAGAAATCAAAATATCTTCTTTACCTATCTAAAGATTTAACTCTTCTCAAGAACTTAGTTCTTGATCTGGATCTGAGATCCACAAGAAAAGTTTCCCACAAGTTGAGAATTTAATTCTCATCGGGAAGATCTTGTTCTTGAGAATAAAAAATTTAGAGAAAAACAAAATTGAAAAGAAAGAAGATTGAGTTCATAATACTCTAGAAACTTAGTTCTTTCAATTCAAGAACTTAGTACTTTAAGAACCTGATCCAAGATCCTCAAAATAATGATCTTGGTAATCATTAATGGTCAAAATACCATTAACAGAGGTTTAACCTCTCTGAAAACATGAACAGGAAAACATGGATAAAAGATCATGGAGTCTATAATACTCTAGGAATTTAGTTCCTTCCAATCAAGAACTTAGTTTCTTCAAATTAAGAACTTAGTTCTTAAAGAACCCAATCCCGGATCATCAAAATAGTGATCTTGGTGATCGTTAATGGCCAAAATATCATTAACAGAGATTTAAGTTTTCTAAAAATATCAACAGAGATCAAATCTCCAAAAGAACTCAGCGCTTCACGTCAAAAGCACGTAAGCACCCAAGGCCAAGTTATATAGCGCCTCACGTGAAACACACATGAGCGCCAGAAAACAGAAAAGTTTAGTGCTTAGCCTAGTGCAGTGCCTCACGTGAAACACACGTGAGCGCCAAAACTCAATGCCTTACGTGAAATACACGTGAGCGCTCAAAAGAAGCCAAAAACTTGGCGCCTCACGTGAAACACACGTGAGCACCAGAAAAAGTTAGTGCTTGGCACTATTGGAGCGCCTCACGTGATAACATGTGAGCACCGAGTTACATAGCGCCTCACGTGATATTCATGTGAGCGCTGCGTAATTGAGTGCTTAGCACTGCTGGGTAGTACAGAAACCCAATCTTAGCCTAAATTGGCTAAGTCTGTGAAGCTTGTACTTCCTCTTTGATTTTAAATCAACCGAGCCCACATGCACGTGCTTTCCAAACCGATCTTAGTCTCAAGCATGAATAATGATCTCTCATCGATGATATCCAAAATGATATTCATCCCATGTCTCCTAAGGTAATCTTAGTCTCAAATATGACTAACGATTCTTAGGCCCACCATGATTCTTTCCCTCAAATACGGGATTTGGTTCAAGGGTACATCTCTTCACACCTTTGATATATGTCGTCGTAATTCCTCAATATCTTCAAATAGGTGGCGGGTCCCAACAACCAACAACTCCTCTTCTTTCGTCCCAAACATGGGAATGATGGACCGAGATATCCTTAAACTAACATTCTCCCCAAACACGGCGATAATGAACCGTGATATTCTTAAACTAAAATAATTGAGCCTATATGCTCATTTTTTTCTAAGTTGATCTTAGTCTCAAATATGACCAACGATACTTAGATCAAACCCAAATATCCCATGAACTGATGGACCCCATTCATATGAGATCTACGTCCTAAGTTCATTCCCGTTGGTAAACTAAACTACTAACGTGGACCCTGTCAAGCAAATCCTTGACCCAAACCCAAATCTAAAATATACAGATTTTGACTAATCTGTGCCCTACGGGTGACGACATAAACATGTCTCCGTATACAATCCATGGGAAACTTTAACAAACAAAATAACACACAACACGAAGTAAACTGCTGGAGCAGGAGAAAGTGGTTATCGCAATGCGATAACGTAATTAATTGCAGGGGTTTGCGCCTGCCGGGAAGAGTGTCCCTATAATAAAAAAAACCCTCACAAATGAGGGGGAATCTGATAAAGTCTGTTACAATGGTTGCATCTATCCAAACCTCCGATATACGGTGCCATAAATCAACTTGGTATCTTCGGAGAGGCGGACCATAAATCAACTTGGTATCTTCGGAGAGGTGGAGCATATGTCCAAATAGCATCTGCCCCCAAATTCAGGCAAGACGTTCAATTCCAGTTCGTCTCCGTTTTCGGCGGTAAACAGATTCTGGCACGCCCGGTGGAAAATTTTACTCTTTTCACTCCACACTTCACGTGTTGTGTTTTTCCGTGATCAAATAATCACGGTTTGTAGTTACCCTTGGATGATGAGATACTGAAGCGGCGTTTCGTGTTTCTTTTCAGAATGGCGTTTGCTTCCACTTACCGCAACTTAGGCTCTGTCACATCTGGTGGAGTCAAATATGGACTACTTGCAGCCTCAAGTCTTTGCGATCTGACTCTTCAAGAAATGAGGGGGCTTTTCTTTGGTTCGATACACCCACCCCCACCTTTGGTATCTCAACGCCGAAAGAGGAAGCCCATAAGAATTCTGTTTTCCATAAGCTGGCTTCTCAAGCTTCTGCTTTGTCAACGGAATCGGTCTCCAAACAACTGGTACCTTCCAAAGGACAAGGTCAATGCAGAGGGCAGAATACTCCAGCTCTCAAAGAAAACAGGAGGCATGCTTAACAAAATCTTGAGTCTAATCAAATTCCAGTCGCAAGACATCACCAATGTCGATATCGGCATCATACAAAACAAGCTGGGGCAGTTCCCCGTTCATGTTGACTCCACTTGCTTCAACTCCAATGACGAATGGTGCTGTTCCAACTAGGAACAGTTTCGAACTGCTGCGAAGGGTCAAAAAAAATTCTCCCGCTGCAGTATTGAAGAAATCTCCGCAGCCCATGGAGACCCGAGGAGAGCAGAAGCCAGTTCGCTCTCTAAGAAAACTTTCCTCATCTATATATAAGGTGTGGAATCAAGTGAGGAACTCCGTCATCGTCTGCGGCTCTTCCCCTAAATGTCAGCCAAAATCCGACAAATACCATTTCAAATACAAGGGGACCCATCCAAAGACGGTTCCTGATACAATGGTTCCTCCCAAAGTAGCTTCTCACAAAATAGAGAGGCCGGATAAAGCTCAGGCGCCCGAGGCAAATTCCAAAGGCCAAAACTCCAAACGCCCCAAGCCTGGAGGCATGGTAGTTCACACAGTCCATATGGTGAACTCCAGAGACGAAGGTCGTGCTTCTACTATTCACAGGCCATATACTTGGTCTCTGACAAAAGCTCAGCATCAACATGAAAAGTTGCAGGAGATGCTTGCTCAAGCGGCGACACTTGTTAGTCCACTGCCTAAGGCAAACCTCGAAGACGGACCAGAAGAAAGGACATGGCAGGAGTCGGATATTGATTTCCTGAAGCGCGCTCTCAAAAAAAGAGATGAATAAGCGATAGAGATATCCGCTAAAATGAACCAGATGGCCCTTCTGATTCAGAACATGGCTGGAATGATGGTCCAATCGGTACTACTGGCAGATAAACCACCGGTAGTCGCTCTTAAAAACAAGGGTGATATTTCAAATCCTCTGCAAGCCTTATCAACGGTTGAAGAGGAAATGATCCCAAAATTAAAGGTGGACGCTTATATCGCTCAGCAAGTCAAAGCTCACTATACCAGTGAAGCTGCAAATAGATCGATCAAGACTGGTCGACCATATCCGGCGTATTACGATCAAGTGCAATACCCGCCAGAATACATGCTTCCGACGTTCCACATATACAAAGGAACCAGGAGTCCTCACCGACACATCGCATAGATCCATGTGTGGCAAAACTATAGGAAATGATATACTGCTTCTCCGACAGTTCGACAGTAGTCTGGCGGGCATCGCCTTCAAATGGTACGCAGGACTCCCAAACGATTTCATAAAGACCTTCGTCGAGATGGATATGCTCTTCTGTCAAAGATTTTCTAGTGTGAATAAACACACTGCCGTGGCGGCGTTGGTCAACGAAAATGTTGGACCGAATGAGACATGGGTTCAATATGTTACCCGATGGCGAAATCTCTGGTCAAAATGCGAGCAACGCATCGACGAAGCTGCAGCCGTGGGAATGTTCATAGCCATCCTTGACCCAAATTCAAAGGTGTTCCCATATATGACCCTCTTCAAGCCAACGACTTTCCAAGAGCTCGTGGATAAAATAGCTCGATTGGATCAGATGGGTCAAGACTCTTCTTCATCCGATGAAGATGAATGAAAAGCAAAGGCAAGGTGGCGTTTGTCGCCAACACTCAACAAAAATGAGCGGCTCTAGAGCAACCTGTCGCCAAAATAGAAATGACATGGGTACTCGCTCTCCCCCGAAATATACACAGGGGGCATATTCCTCACTGGCGGAAGAATCTCTACATGAGATGACCCTTTCTTCAAAGAACAGAAAGGATATCAAGGGACCTACAAGTAGGCCCTGCAATCAAGTTGAATATCCCGTTTGAACCAAAAAACCATGGAAGGGATATGGTATCCATGTCCCGCTCTGAATCAAACAATAAGAGGAAAAGCACCCAAGTCAAGTTCATTCTTCTAAGGAAGAAGAAAACTCAGCAGAAGGAGTGACGTGATATCTTGTTCCTTCGTATATAAAGATGATACTCCGTCAACGTCAGAAAGCCACATTGATGAGCAGGGGGCAGGGGCCGTGTAAAATACCCGGTATTTCCCGCAGGACAACCCGGTTGCTGCGATGGTAAAATAAGCCGTCCAAGAAGGTGGAGATGGCTTAAGATGTGATGTGTCCATGCAAACAAAGGACATGCAGCAACGCCTCAGCAAACAAGTGTTGGAAGGAATGACTTATGCAATTCCCCGACCAAATGATAAATGTTGGACCGAAACGTCCTTAAACTAATACATCACCCCAAACATGGCGATACTGGACCGAAACGTCCCTACACTAGTGCGCCGCTTCAAACACGGTGTGTCGCCTAAAAAATGGCGATAATGGACCGAAACGTCCCTAAACTAGTGCGTCGCCTCAAACACGGCGCGTCGCCTCAAAAATGGTTATAATGGACCGGAATGTTATCGCCCCAAATACTTAGATATACTCTCTTGAGATCTACATTGCAATCGAAGTCCTAACGGCGAAGGTTGCAACTCAAGTCCCACTGGCTACACAGCTACTTCAGTGATGAAGCCATTCCGAATCCCACCGACAAACAGATGGGTCACCTGCGACGAATCTATTTTCAAGAGTTTCACAGTTCGTAAAAAAATAGTACATCCACAAGAAAAATGGACACGGATGAAAACCCAAAAGGACGCCGTGAGTAAAAACAGCAGGACTACCGGTGAACTTGTGAAAACCCGGAAGGGCGCAAACTCGTTAATAATAAAAAAAAGGTACGTCCGCAAGTGAAATGGGCACGAATGAATATCTGGAAGGGCGCCGTGAGTAAAAACAGCAAGACTACCGGCGAGCTTGTGAAAACCTGGAAGGGCGCAATCTCGTAAAAAAATAAAAAATAAAATACACTTGCACGGTCCTTTCGATCTTGTGAGGAGAAAATCGCTGCGTGAGATCCATACGACTCACAAAGGAGCAATACACTTCGAAATCCTTATGATTTCTAAGGTAAAAATACACTTGCGAGATCCTCACGACTCGTAAGGAGAACTCCCCCCTATGAGACCCTCACAGCTCATAGAATTCAAAAGCCTTAGGCGACAGATCTAAACCTATTTTCTAAGCCTTCGTTGCCCTACAAGTAGTACTATATTTACTCTTGTATACAATCCACGGGCATGAACAAAATATGTTCCCATAAAATCCCACCGGTGGCGAGAAAAATCTCCATATGGTGAATGACACTTGTAAGTCCTTTCGACTTATAAGGAGAAAACTCTCTTGTAATATCCTTACGACTTACAAAAGAAAACACACTTAAGAATCCTCATGACCCAAAGGAGAAAATACACCTACGAGATCCTCTCGACTCGTATGGAGAAATATCTATATGAGACCCTTACGACTCATAAAGTCAAAAAGCCTTAGTCGACAGGATCCTAACCATGTTTGCTAAGCCATCTTTGTTCAAATCGATAAAGGAAAATGATGATTCGCTTCTGGTGATATCCCAGTTGTAGCGATGCTGATGCCTAAACATGTATCAAACTTCAAGTCCTCTCAAGGCAAATGATGATTCGCTCATGGCAATATCCCACTTATAGCGATACTGATGCCTAAAAAGGTATCAAATTTTAAGTCCTCTCAAGGCAAATGATGATTCGTTCCTGGCAATATCCCAGTCGCAGCAATGCTGATGCCAAGGTTGGTATCAGATTCCATATTCTCAACTCTTAAAAAAAAGTCGAAATGATAAGGCAACTCGCAATAAAAAGCAGCGAGTAAAAATAAAAAAAATATCCGAAATGATTGGGCACCGCGGATAAAAAACTGAAATGATTGGGCAATTGCGACTTTCGCGATATGAAAAGCTGAAAAGATAGAGCATCGTGGAAATAAAAGATAAAATAAAATAAAATTTCCTCTGCCCTGCAGGTAGGTCCACACTGACCCTGTATACAATCCATGGGCATAAATGAAAGAAAGGGAACCATATTTTCCTACCAGGCTCCGTCAAAGGGAGAGCAAGATCTTGACAGCAATATCTACAGCCTAGAGATCAGCTCGATGTTCTTCTCATTCCAATTGGGTGTAGACGTGACGTCAACAAAGCTCCAAGGAGCCAAATCAAAAAGGAGAAATAGCAAAATCCCAGCTCCAGCTCGATATTCCTTCTCGGTGCAGATGCAACGTCAACAGAGACCTAATGGTCAAATATAAGAGGAGTAATGGCAAAATCCTAGCTCCAGATCTCAATGGCGACATCTACAGCCTAGAGATCATCTCCACGTTCTTCTCATTCCAGTAGGATGCAGACGCAACATAAAAAGGGACCCAAGGTCGAATCAAAACGGAGTAATGGCAAAATCCTAGCTCCAACTTGACGTCCTTCTCATTCCAGTAAGGTGCAGATGCGACGTCAATAAGGACCTAAGGGTCAAATAAAAGTGGAGTAATAGCATATTCCTAACTCTAGATCTCAATGACAACATCTACAGCTTAGAGACCAACTCGAAGTTCTTCTCATTCCGGTAGGATGCAGACGCAACGTTGACAAAAACCCACAAATAAAAATGGAGCAATGATATATTCCTAGCTCTGGATCTCGATAGTAACATCTACAGCTTAATGATCAACTCGACATGCTTCTCATGCCAGCAGGATGCAGACGCGACGTCAACCAAGACTCAAGGGTCAAATATAATTGGAGTGATGGCATATCCCTAGCTCCTGACCTCGATGGAAATACACACAGCATAGAGATCATACCAATGTCTACCCTACTTCAGCAAAGAATCGTGTAACGACTCTGAAATCTCTGTATAAATTTTACTGGTTTAATGTATAAGAAAATGGTATTTTAGCCTGTATAGGAGTTATAAGTCATTTTTTTTTAATAAAAGTAAGAAGCAATTTGTTGCTTACTGGTAAAGTCTCTACACTGCTGTGACATAGCCTGTGTGTTCGATTCCCATCAGTCCTAATTATTTTAAAAGATTTTTCTTTTTAATTTTTCGGAATCCCAAGAGTTGCACGTGCAATTCACGGAGAAACAAAATGTTTCAGAAAAATCAACAGGCATAAAGAGAAGTAAACACCAAACTAGACACGTGGCACGAATCTCGAAGCAAGCCAATGAGATCCGATTGCCTGTTTCTCCAAAAGACCCACCGATGACGATCCAATGTTCTCCAAATGACTCTGTGCTTTGCACAGTCATCCCTTCGACTCCCCTCAACTCCCCTGCACGGTTTGATTTTCCTGCAATCAAATAGAGACTCTTCAAATCCCTAATTAACACCATTAAATCTATTTTTAATTCATTTTTATTTTACACCCTCTCTCATTTTACACTATAAATACCACCCTATGCTTTATCTCTCCTCTATTCTAAAAATTCTCTAAGTTCAAGAAGGGTTAAAGCTATTCAAGTGGAGTTAAGTAAGCCAAAGCGAGTAGCGATCAAATTCCGACGACTGGAGCATCTCCGACGAGACCAAGACCTCCTCTCTGTTTCTTAACCTCTTCCTAACACTACACAACGAGTAAGTCTCTCTTCTCTCTATTTCTTTCATCTCAAATCGACTTCTAAAAATACATCGACAAAGTGGAGTTAACCTCGATATATGTTATTTTAATATTTGTACTCCCCTCATTAAGCAAAATAGGTCAAACTAGGTTTCTCACACCACCCGTAACCTTATTTACAATCATTTAGCTTGTAGTTTAACAAAAAAATTCATGTGAAACGATCAAATAACAAAATTTTCAGTAAAATACTATGAAGTTTAATATAACCGTATTTTCAAAAACTAGAGTATAAACCATTAGACCAATCACGGGGTAACGACCTATCCCACACGCACACTATGGTTTCATAGCACGGTATTCTAAGTATATGGGTAATTCAAAGAAGAAGCTTTTCATTAAAATACCACATTTTTTCAAAACGGGTTTCTTTTAAATCGATATTTTAAATCCTTGGTAAATACGCCTCTGCAACTCTCGTTAGGAGACTCGCTAATGGATGGTGCGGATTATCGCACATCCTTGGAACAGTGGAGCGAGATGAAGAACTCCTCACGGAGTATTCGGTCTCGAAAAGAAATAAAAATACGGTTTTTAAGAAATATGACTTTTTTAAATAAAAAAACTAAAGTTTGGGAATTATATAAAGCTATGAATTCGTATTTTCAACAAAGACATATTATGAAACTATATTTTTTTAAAATGAAAAGTTAGAATTTTAATAAAATACCATCAAGTTTCCAAAAGAGCTAGTTTTCATAAAAATACCAAAAACTTTTAAAAGCTAGGTTTTTATCACTAAAACACCCCAACAATTAAAATACATGTTCGTAAAAACCCTAAATATTATAAATCACCTTCGAGATTTATTTTGAAAACTATATTAAAGTATTTTTCATAAAAAAAACCCTCGAGATATGCAAACAATATTTTAAGGACTATAGATTAATATAGATTTAAGCGGTATCATTTCTCTTGAGCCCCAGAGAGCCGTAGAAAGTGAGTGCTTACCTATTTAGGTTAGACAACTTAACGGAGTTATCAATGACAATTATTTTGGAAAAAGACACAAATCCTGCCGTCCATTGCAGCAGTTACCGATTACTCCTGAACCTAAGAATTTCAAGAACTAAATCCTTTCTTAGGATTATGACTTCAACCTGAATCCAAACTCAAATTAGAATCAAAAATCAAACACGAACTTGAATACTTGATCATGAAGCTGAACACTCGAATTCAAATATCAAACTTGATCATGAAGCTGAACACTCGAATTCAAATATCAAACTTGAACTTGAATACTTGACTCGACTTGATCGAACCATGGTTATAACTTGACATGAATACCCGAACACATGATTACATCTTGAACATGAACCTGTACATTTTATATCCACGGAGTCGGCCAAAACCTGTAACCTTAATCTATACAATACAATACGCGGGGATAAAAGGGTAGATTGGTACGGAACGTATATCATGGTACGAGAGGTCACTTTAAAAGACATCTACATGAATTCACGTGTCGTTGTCCCGTGGGTTATGATGGGGCCTGTTTCCCCCAATCAGAGTAAAGCTCTGTTTGAATTTCAAAATTCAAAAATTGAAGCAACGCTTCAGATTCCTTGCGCTGCACGCAGCGTGCCACTTGTCAAAAGCAGACACGCTAGCGCCAGGAGCGCTGCGCCCAAGGCAGCGCACCTCCAATCAGAGCAAAGCTCTATTTCAAAATTCAAATTTTAAATGAAGCAACGCTTCAGATCACTTGCGCTCTACGCTGCGCGCCACGTGTCAAGCAGTGGTGCGCTAGCGCAGTTGCGCTGCGCGACAGGTGCGCTAGCGCAGTTGCGCTGCGCTCTGCGCTGCGCGACACATGTCAAGCGCAGGTGCGCTAGCGCCAATTGCGCCAGCACTGGAATTTAAATAATAAATTATTAATTAATTAGAATTAAAATTCTAGAAAGATCTTTCCAATCTTATTAAAGTAAGAGGATTGTCTTCTGTAAAACAGAGGCCTTAGGATCAAAGATCCAACGGTGGGGAAATATCCCCAGATCAATCAGAGAAAGATCTCTGTAACTAACTTAACAAACCAATTGGTCCTATATAAAGGCCCCTAGACTCCAAGTCTCACACATACAGAGATACAGAAAAGAGAGAACCCTCTGGAAAAAATTTGAAAGGCAAGCTTCTGAAAAACCAAGATCATCTCCTTCATCTTTGAAGGTAAAGAATTTGATTCCTGAAGAACAGAGATGAAACCATCTCATTAAAAAAAAAAGAATTCTCTTCTAAAAAGATCAAAGATCTAAGAACAAGATCAAGATCTTCAATGAAAAGAAAAAAGATCAAAAAGATCTAATTATAAAAGATTAAAAAAGAAGTAATTTACTTCATTCTTAGATCTTTTGATCTATATAAAGGCACAACCTTTTGATGAACCATTGGTTCTTGAATCTTGAGGTAGAACCTCTTTTGAGAGAACAAGAAAAACTTGTTTCTTTGATCTGAATTAGATCAAGATGCGCTCTGCGCTATTGGACAGTGCCTTGCACTCTTGAAATGCGCCTTTGCGCTCTTTGGATTGACGCATTGTGCCAGAACGCGCCACGTGTCAACCACAGAATGATCTGCGCTTTGCGGTTCTAAATATAACGCACTGCGCTCTTGGATTGGCGCATAGCACCAGGGCGCGCCACGTGTCAGCAGCGCACTAGCGCAGCGCACCGCGCTAACAGACTTGCGCTTAGCAGAGCGTGACACGTGTCACCTCCACATGCGCTAGCGCCTTACGCTCTTTAATTGGCGCAAAGCGCCTGACAAGCCACGTGGCGCACTGTCAGACCACTAAAATGCTATGCATTATTTAAAAAGGGCAGAGCCTAAGTAAAAGCCTAACATGCTAAATATAAATGCTATGCATTTAAATACAGAGCCCAATGCTATGCATTGTAAAAGGACAGAGCCCAAGCAAAAGCCTAATAGGCAAAACATGAATAAAATGTTGAACATTTTCAAATGGACTTAGCCCAATTCTGGCCATAAGTCCTCAATTTAAATTGAACGGAGTACAACCGCTCTCCCAATCAATTTACACCCGGTTCGAGGGTACATCTCTTTACTCCTCTGATATCTGTTGTTGTAATTTCTCAACGTCGTCAGAGAGGTGACGGGTCCTGACAACCACACACTGCTATGGACTGTGGGGTCCTTAAACTCATGGACTACGATGGCCTTAACCTCGACCGTGATGTCTTAAAACTAATACCGGACTATGATGTCCTTAACCTCGACCGTGATGTCTTAAAACTAATACCGGACTATGATGTCCTTAACCTTGACCGTGATGTCTTAAAACTAACACCGGACTGTGAGGTCCCTAAACTCACGGACTATGACGTCCTTAACCTTGACCGTGATGTCTTAAAACTAATATCGGACTGTGAGGTCCTTAAGCTCACGGATTATGATGTCCTTAATCTTGACCGCAACGTCTTAAAACTATTATTGGACCGCAACGTCCTTAAACTACCTATCGACCGCAATGTCACTAAACTAAACAATAGAGTCCCCAATTGCTCTCTTGTCGGATCTAAACGACCCCGTTAAGTCGATCTTAGTCTAAAATTAGACTAACGTGTCCTTAACGAACGTTTAAGTCGATCTTAGCCTCAAATAAGGCTAACGTATCCTTAAACACATCCCCCCAAACCCAAATCTAAGAAAGATACGGATTTGGACTAATCCATGTCCTACGGGCGACAACACAAATTAGTCTCCGTATATAATCCACGGGCAACCGAACACAAAACAAACACCCACGACACGAAATGACCATCTGGAGAAGGAGAAAGTTGTTACCGCGATATGGTAGCGTAATTAACTGCAGGGGCTTGCACCTGCAGGGAAGAGCGTCCCCACAATCAAAAACCCCTCAAACGAGGGGGAATCTGACGAAGTCTGCTACATCGGACGCATCCGTTTAAACCTTCGATAGATGGTGCCATAAATTAACTTGGCATCTTCGGAAAGGTGGACCGATAGCATTAATTAGAATCTGCCCCGAATTTCAGGCAAATACGCCCGCCGCGTCTCTGTCGCGTCTTTCGGAGGGGAACGGATTCTGGCACGCCCGGTGGGACCTTTTCCTCTTTCCACTCCACGCTTCGTGTGTCGTATTCGCGAACGAATCGCGGTTTGTTAATGGTTGCCCTTGGGTTTCAAGTTACTAAGATTTGGTCTCTTGCTTGGCGCAGAAAGCAAGACAACAATGGCATTCACCTGCTCGAAGTGCTCCAACTACAGCTGCAACTCGCATCCTGCCTCAACTGGGGGCATAACCTACGGGCCCCAAGCGGCCTTTCTGTTCACGATGCCCATGGAGCAGATTACTCAAGCCACCACAGGGCTGTTTTTCGGAACCATGCTTCCGCCGACGAGCTTCACTGCTCCCGTGCCCGTACCAGAAGCTCCCAAGAAGTCGGTATTCGATCGAATTACAGTCACGGCGGCCCCTCTCAACGGGTCGTCCAACGCCAGCTCCTCGGTCTTCTCCAGGCTGGGCCAAAATTCCTGCAGGCCCACAATGAAGCTTGCTGTCCCAGAGAAGGTTATTCCGAAAAGAGTAACCAACCTTGCTCCCGAAAGCGTAAAGGCGGCTTCTCCTGCTAAGGGGTCGGTTTTTACAAGATTGATTGTTCCAACTCCCACTCCCGCTCCTGCTACTCAAAAGACATCAGTCTTTAACAGACTGACACCGGCAACAGCCCCTCACCTGAGCTGGGGGCAAGATAAGGCCATCCCCGTCACCGAGCCAACTCATCAGCTCGACATGCTCGACGTCGCTACTGGCACCGAGTGAGGAAGTCAGGAGGAAACTCCCCTTCTGGGCTAACTCCACCAGCCCCGACGGCGGAAATTAATGTTGTTGTTCCAACCGGGAACAACTTTGAGCTGTTGAATAAGGTGCGTAGGAATTCTCCTACCGCTATACTGAGAAAGTCTCCTCCTCCACTGGAGAAGGCTACGGAAGCAAAGCCAGAACGGTCCCCGCAGCAGTTGTCCTCTAAGATCTACAAAGTCTGGCGGCAGGTCCGAGATTCGGTGATCGATCCAAATTTCTCCCGCCAGCACAAGAAGCTGAAGCTCCAACAGGAAGTAAGCAATCCTGCCAAGCCGCGGAAAGCTATCTGGGTGCCCACCGCGACGGCCCCCTCAACTTCCACCGTTCATAAGAAAAGAAGGCCGGAGAAGACCCCCATGCCTGCAAAAAATGTTAGAGGCACTGAGCCCAAACGCCCTAAGTCTGGGGGTATAACGGTCCATACCGTTTACATGGCATCTAGAAAGGAGGAAAGCCGCGCTTCTACGGGCCACCGACCACTCACCCGATCCATCACAAGAGCCCAGGAACAGCAGCAGCAGAAGCTCCAAGAGATGCTGACTGCGATGGCCGCACTCACCGGGCCAAAAGAAATCTCGGAGGCGTCATCAGAACAACGTCGCGAACACGAGACTGATGCTGAATTCCTTCGTAGAATGCTTGAAAATAAGGACAAGGAGGCTGCGGAACAAGCGGCCAATATAAAACAGATGGCTCTTCTTTTCCAAGACATGGTCGGCATGATGATACAGCCGGATCCCCCAGCTGAAGACCCTCCAATCATTATTGAAGATGACAGAGGGGAGACGTCGAACCCTCCTCCGGCTCTTACAACAGCCAAAGAGGAAACTATCTCCAAGGACGCCCTGGATGATTATATTGCTCAACAAATACGAGTTCACCAGGCAAATGAGGCAGTCAGCCAAGTTGTAAAAACAGGGCGACCATATCCGAGATGGTATGATCAGATAAAATACCCGCCGGGCTACACGATCCCGAAATTCCATGTCTACAAGGGGACAGGAAATCTCTATCAACATATTGTCCAGTTCAGGGATCTTTGTGGCAACACCGACGACGATGATAAGCTCTTGCTTTGCCAATTCGTCGGCAGCTTATCGGAAACGGCGTTTGAGTGGTACTCCGAGCTTCCAAACGACTCCGTCAAAACTTTCGTAGAGATGGAGTTGCTATTCACCCAGCGATTCGCGAGCGCCAGCGAACGCACCCCAATAACGGCGTTGATCAATGCAAGGGTGAAGCAGGGCGAAACTTGGGTCCAATATGTAATCCGATGGCGGAACTTATGGTCGAAGTGTGAACAACGCATCGAAGAAGCACCAGTGGTGGGCATGTTCATGGGCACCCTAGACCCTCATGCAACTATTTCACAGTTCATGATGTTCTTTAAATCGACCACGTTCCAGGCTTAAATCGATAAGCTAGCCCAGATGGATCAAATGGGCCACAGACCGTCTCCCCCGAAGCCGGAACCGCGGAATGACAAGGGTAAAGGGAAGGCGACCTTCGTTGCGAACACCCAACAGCAGGCCAGTGCCCCAAAGTTAGCAGATCAACTGGAAGAGAGACGACGCTATTACAACGAGAAAATGAAGCGTCCTTACTCATTCCCGCGGGACAAGACGAAGAGGCTGTTCGAGCTGGCTATGCGCAACAGGCTTATCAGTTTGCCGAATCCCAGGCGACCGCCGCAACCCAGCGAAGTGAATAATCCTAATTATTGCCCTTACCACCAAACGGTAAGCCATCCAATCGTGGATTGCTTCGTCTTTAAGGGATGGATCGAGGATCACTACCTACAAGGCAAGTTTGCGCTGTCCGAGAAGTGGAAAGTAAACCCACCACAACCGCACACTCCTAAGAAGACACACACACCGGGGGCAACTTGTTCTTTTGTTGAAGAAGCTCCATGGGAGGTCGTGCTATCAGCCAAAACCAAAAGGATGCTGAATGATCTTCATACATGCTCGGCGGTCAGATGGAAGAACCCGCTAGAACCCCAGATCATTGAAGGGATGATGAAGCCGTGCCCAACTCCAAAGATTGGTGGTGATGGCCCAAGCACCCACACCCAGCCGTCAAAATCTTCAAAAAAGAAGAAGAAGAAATCCAAAAAGCCCGTGAAGCCTGGCGACAAACGCACGGACCTGCAGAAACAGATCGAATCGTTGGAGGAGTATAATCAGAAGGCGCGGACTCCCATCACGCTCCAAGAATTCCTCAGCCACGTCCTTAAAGATGAAGATGATGGAGAAAGCTCGTTGGATGAATCTGAGGATTACGTAGCAAGTTATCATGTGATCTCTCACTCGTTTACAGATGATGAAAAGGCATCTTGCACAGAGAAACTGGGGGCATATACTGAACCAGAACTTCTGGGGCCGTCAGATGAAATGATCCGACATATTCCTAGACGAAGCTCTCCTGAAAAGTAAAGCTGATCGGGAGCGCGAGACAGCCATATTTGAAAGAGCCAAACGCCAGCGACTAGATGAAAAAGTCAAGACACTCCCGCCCAATCAAAAGACATCCATTGCGGATAAAAACAAATTCAAGACGAGGAAAAGGTTTGCTAAAGCCATATCAATGGGAATGAAGCTACCACCCTCCGGAGGAAACTCTCCCGATGAAGCAAAGATGCATCCTAGCTACTGCTCATATCATGGAAAGATTTCGCACCCCACCGAGGAGTGCAATACTTTTAAAAGATGGTGGCAGGGATATGTTGCTCACCGGCAACATTTTAAGCGGGTGAAACACAAAATTCAGCGGGAGCAAAGAAGTGCGACTGAGGAGCATAAAAGAGACACCGGTAACTGTCGTATGGTCAACACCGGGGGGATCGCAAATTCTCACTTTCGGAAGCGACTCTGACGAAGAAATGGCTCTTGGCCCCCTCTTTAAAGAATCTGCATTGGGGAAGGAGGAAGAACTGAAGGCCTGTGAAAACACCCAGCTGCGCAATCGCACGCTTCCAGAAAAGAATCTCGGACCCACGAGTAAAAAAGATAAGGGAAAAGAAAAGGTCTCCGAGGATATCGCCCTGGATGACCAAGTCATGAAAGAACTGACCGCCAAGGACCCGCCAAAGAAGAGTAAGGTGGACTATAACGTTCTCGCGCACTTGAGGAAATTGCCCTCGCAGCTCAGTATTCTCGACGCCCTTTTACTATCCAAAGAAGCGAGAGATTCACTGATCAAGGCGCTACAAGAACCAGAGCAATTCCAAGCTTTTCTCGCCGAAGAAAAGATGAAGGACGAGCTGGAGGAAGTACACACAACCGATATCACCTTCGGTGACGAAGACCTCCTCCTCGGGACATGCGAGCACAATCGTCCCCTCTATGTCTCAGGGTACTGCCACGATATAAAGATAGGCAAAATCCTGGTCGACAATGGGTCTTCCGTCAATCTTCTCAACGTGCGAGTGTTGAAGGAAATTTGCATGAGCGTTCAGCATCTTGCTCGCGATAAGATCACCATCTCTGGTTTTGATTCCCAGTCATCGCAGACTCTTGGGTCTGTGATATTGACATTACGATTCGGGCTACTTGTCACGGATATTAAATTCCATGTCATCGACGCCAAGACATGCTATAACGCTTTGCTCGGCCGGCCTTGGTTACACGAGTACAACATCATTCCTTCTACACAACATCAGTGTATGAAATACTTTAAGGATGGTCTCGAGTATACCATAACAGGAGAGCTGAATCCATTCTCCGTAAATGAAGTCCGCAAGTATGAAGATGCAAAATATTTCTTACCAGATTTCGAAGACACGGAGAGATGTCGCAAGCCACAGAACAAAGCTATCACCACCATTCCAGTCTTCGGGAGTGATACTGAAGAAGAGGAAGCGATGGTTTATTCAGGCCCACCCCAGTACACCAGGCCAGGACCGTCTGCTCCCATGTTGATCTTTGGCAGTGACTCGGAGGATGAGATCCACGCTATATTCTCTGCTCGGCCTCAAACACGAACATTCGCCGATGAAGAACCAAGTTTGCAAGTTGCCATGGTTCTGCCCAAACATCATAAAGAACTGGACGTGCTTCACACCTACAGTGTGGAAGAGCTGCAGACGTTCTATGTCCCTCCCAGGCGAGAAGGCGAGAAGGAGGTCCTATTCTACCGCTCCGGGGAAACCAAAGTGGAGAAAGAAATCTGGCACGACGCGGATCCTACGCTTGACAGGCTTCAGCCCATCCGTCTGCCTAGATATTATACAGAAGGCTTGAAAAGGCTATTGAAGCGCCAAGGGATACCCTTCAAACAGACCGCTCGAAAAGCTAAGTTCTATGACAGGGTCTGTGTTAGTGTATATGCCCTAGAGGCCATTACTGTATCATACTAGTATGTATATTACTTAATGGAAGCTTGGGATATTCACCTTGTATTGACAATCTTGCTTAATATAGTAGTATGCTACTTGGTTTGTTTCTGCTTTAATGTGTACATGTGTTTATTTTAGCATATCACCTATACACATTAGTGGAGCCCTTAGGATCTTTGCTTGATTACCGGCGTTGTGATGGCAGTCACACTCGTGGGGGCTGGGTAATCTATAAGCACATCCTTATGCAGGTCCCTAGTCGCAGGACTATCGAGACAGGGCATCGATACTCCGGAGTAGACTAGCGTATGCGCTTCTCATCCCAGTGTGGGAGACGGTCTGTCCCACAGCCGTCAGTATGTCGTACTTGAGATAGTATGCGGGTGCTCGTTGGGTTACGAGTACACTGGACAGGACTCGTCGGGAACTGTTGGTTGGTACTATACCTATCGTTAGTTATCAGTTCCCAGGTGACATGAGTACAGCTTAGTCCACTGACTTGACACTGTCACTTCGCCTCGAGTGTGTTCCCACTGTACTTAGATTACTACCCTACTACGGCTCAAAGGAGTCGTGCAAACAGGTAGTAGTTGGGTGCAGTCCCGAAGCACTTGGAGGCAGTGACGGTTAGAGAGGATTCGTCTCTCCCGGTATTGGGGGTTGACATCGCGCTGTGTCTAGGAGAGCTATTACACGAGTAGTCCCTGGCCAGGGCAAGCGAGATATACTGATAGGTTTCTAGTGTTATCTCAGGGTGTTGTGGGCTTCACTCCGACACGACTTGTACCGCTATTAAGAGACTGACGTTTACCGCCCCCTAGGCCCGCCATGCGATGTATCAGATGAACAGACCGGACTGTATGGAGATTGTCACATTCAGACTCAGTAGGAGTTCAGATGGGTTTCACCTCGTCAGTCTTCTTGTCGGCATCTACCTGGGGACCGTTACGCACAGCTAGTGCCGCTTGCAGTCTGTGGTTAAACCCACTGCCAGTGTAGTGTCGAGTCTTTAGAGTCCCACACAGAAAGCTATTCGCCTTCAGGAAAAAGAGTAGGGGTCGCATGGTTTTGCGACAGGTCGCATGGTTTTGCGACAGGGTTCGGTCACATCCGTGCACTTGTGCACGTACAGTGTCCGGACAGTTAACACTAGCGGGCTTTGGTTTAAGCCAGATCCTAGTGTACGTTTTGGGATTGGTTTTATCTCGTTTGTATTCGTGTTCCTCGGAACGCGGATGCGGGTGTGTATGCACAGTTGACAGAGAGACAGAGGCAGATGATTCTCATTGGGGTTGTTGACTGTTGACTTTGCTTAACCCTAATGAGAATTAGAAATATGGTTAATGATAATAAGTATTATTGTGCCATGGTTGGGTTGAAAGGTTGACCTTGTTAACTTGTTGACTTTGTTGACCGGTTGACTAGGTTGGACTTGTTGACCACCATCATTACTATGGCTATCATTTCATGCAAAGACTTTTGGCTTGCTTATTTGTTCACACATTGCATTTAATGCATGAAATGATATTGCCTTTTGTGATATGATAACCATAACATAATACTTGATTATCATTATGGCTCATGATGCTTTTGGATTATGAGAGGTGAGAATGAGAAGAGTATGGCTCATTCCTTTCATTTGCTTTCTCTCTCTTGAGCTCTCTCATTCTCAAGCTCTCCCTCTTCCTCTTGCTCTCTCTACTCAAGGCAAACCATTCTCATGTGTTGAGACTCATTGCCTTAGAGATAAAAAGATACCAAAACATTCCTCTACTCATTCTAGTTCACAAGGCCTAGCAAGCCAAGTGATCTAGTTTCTTCAAAGTTCGAAGAAGAAACCAAAGGTAGAAGCTTTCGGGTGGATCCATCTTCGGCGCAAGGAGACGACGAGGTGAGGCCGATCCGTACACCGGGAGGAGTTGAAGACGAAGGAGTTCAAGAAAGGTATAGCCCCCTAACCGAGTAGGTAAACTCTTGTTAGGTTGTTAGTTAGTCGTTTAACAAAGATCCGTATTTGTAGTCCATGTTACCACCCTCATGAAAATCGTTTTTCACCACTTCCGCAACCCCGTAAGAACCGGGGAAGGGTAGCATGGACTTACAGTCTGGAACGTTCCCGGAACTCAGCGCAAGTTGCCCAATGGGAGAATGGAAACGATCGGGCTTGGATATGTTCAGTCCAAGAAACGGGAGCTACTCCGCGACTGCTATGTCATACATGACTTTGATGAAGAAGTAGATGCTCAATGGGAGAGTGCTAATCCTGAACCAGAAAAAGTCCCCGACGTAAAAATGCCCAGTCCGTCGTTCGAAGAACAAATGGACAAGCTTATAAGGGAAGCTGGTCAAAAAGTCCGAGACGACCACAGTCACGAAATGGCCATCTACGAGAAAGCCAGGACGCAACGCCTTCTCCAACAGGCGGCGAAAAATGAAAACGTCCCTCCCTGTCAACCTGTTGTAAAAAAGGCCCGACGCAGAGGCATAAACAAGTCAAAAAGCGGGAAAGGCATTCAGCAATGACAAAGCGGGACCAAGAAGTCACACGAGCGGGAATCGAGCGGTCCGGATTTGTCCCTTATGAAGAAGATGAGTCGAGCATACTCTTTTCCTCATGACAAGACAAAGAAGATACTTGACCTCGCTATAAAACATCAAATGATTACACTGCCGGAGTCTAAACACCCCGAGCAAGCAGGCGAAGTCTCTCGGCCAGACTATTGCTCTTATCATCGAGCAATATGACACCCTCTCGAAGATTGTTTCACCTTCAAGAACTGGGTCGAAGATCAATATCAGCTCGGAAAGTTCGCTCTATCCGACAGTTGGAAGATAACTCCGCCGCAAAAGCATGAACCCAAATCCGCGAGAGTAGACCCAGATCCACATCGGTCTTGGAAGCGAGCTCGTACTTGTCATATGATAACATCATCAAAAGAAGAACCTGAGAATATGCATGACCTTACCTGGTGCTTCGAAAACAAGGATGACGAGGTGATCTCAGAGTTTCCACCGGCGCCAAAAGAGTTGGAAGATGGAATACACACTACTGCAGATAACCTCAAGAAGATTGATTTGGGGACGGCGAGTGACCCGCGGCCGACATTCGTCAGTGAGCTATTGTCTGAAGAAAGGGTGGTTGCGTTAAAAGACGTGCTTATGCAGCATAGAGATTGCTTCGCATGGAACTATTCCGAAATGCCAGGACTAGATCTAGAGATCGCGATCCACAAACTAACGATATCCCCGGACATCAAGCCAATCAAACAAGCACCGAGAAGAATGCGGCTCGAGCTTGAGATGAGCATCAACGCCGAGGTCAAGAAGCTGATCGACTCTGGCTTCATCCAAGAAGTTCAGTATCCTGACTGGATCACCAACATCGTCCCGGTGATGAAGAAAAATGGGACAGTACGCATATGCGCGGACTTCTGGGATCTCAATAAAGCCTGCCCGAAGGATGATTTCCCAGTACCGGTCACTGAACTGATGATAGATAACACGTCCACTCATGAAGTTTTCTCCTTCATGGACGGCTCATCAGGATATAATCAGATAAAGATGCATCCCGAAGACCAGAAGAACACCGCTTTCCGGACCCCTTTAGGTATATTCTGCTAAAAGATGATGCCTTTCGGTCTAAAGAACGCCGGTGCCACCTATCAGAGGGCCATGACGAAGATCTTCGATGACCTCATACATGAAATCGTCGAATGCTATATCGACGACCTCATGGTGAAAAGCAAATCATACGAGGAACATCTCGAGCATCTGAAGATCGTGTTTCAACGCCTTCGGCAATATAACTTGAAGATGAACCCACTCAAATGCGCGTTCGGGGTGTCCTCAGGTAAATTCCTAGGATTCATCGTCCGGCACCGAGGTATCGAAATAGATCCGTCAAAAATCAAGGCGATCATGGAAATGCCTTCGCCAAGGACTCTCAAACAATTGCGATCCCTCCAAGGGAAGCTCGCGTACATCCGGCGATTCATAGCCAATCTCTCTGGCAAGTGCCGTCCTTATAGTCACTTAATGAAAAAGGGGACCCCGTTCGTCTGGGATCACAAATGCCAAGGCGCGCTGGACGAAATCAAGCAGTATCTGCAGAACCCGCCAGTGCTGGCCGCTCTGGTCAAGAAAAAGCCCCTTATTCTTTATACAACAGCCCTCGAAGGTTCCTTAGGCGCATTATAGGCACAAGAGAACGACCAAGGGAAGGAGAGAGCTCTCTATTACTTGAGTCGAGTTCTTCTGGGGGCAGAAAGCAATTATTCTCCCATCGAAAAACACTGCCTGGCGTTGATCTTCGCGATAAAGAAACCCAGGCACTATGCATTGGCACATGAAGTCTGTCTCATATCGAAGGTGGATCCCCTCAAATATTTGATGTCAAAAGCCATATTGACGGGATGGCTCGCTAAATGGTTTTTGCTCTTGATGGAGTTCTCAATAACTTATCAGCCTCTTAAGGCAGTGAAAGGCCAGGCCATCGCCGACTTCCTCGCTGAGCATCCGATACCGGCCGATTCTCCCTTGAATTATGAACTGCCAGACGAACACGTGTTTGATGCGATCGACGGTACTGGTAACCGGTGGAAACTTTATTTTGATGGAGCGTCTTCCATGAAGAAGCGCAAACAGAAAATGCCAATAATCAAATCAGGGGTAGGCCTTATCTTCGTGACCCTACAAGGAGGGATAATGCGCTTTGCCTTCTCCTTGACAGAGCCAAGGAAGAAAAATGAAACCGAGTATGAAGCTTTGATAGCAGGTCTCGAGATCGCCATCGACATGGGAATTAAAAACCTCCTCATATACGGAGACTCCCAACTGGTCGTTAGCCAAGTAAATGGTGACTATCAAACGTGCAAACCGGAACTGGTAAAGTACGGCGAGAGGGTACAGCAACTGATGACCCAAATACCTTCCTACATCCTGGAAAGCATACCGCGTGCGGAAAATAGCAAAGCGGATGCACTAGCTAAGCTCGCTAAAAACTTGCCGACGAGAACCTTGATGATGTAAGAATCGTGGTACAAAGCCGTCGAGTTCTTGCTCCGGCAGAAATATCTCCGGAATCATCCGAGGAAAAGGAAGCGACTGAGCAGACGGCCCTGCAAATAAATGACCAAGAAAAGGCTGAGGATTGAAGAGAAGTCTTTATAGACTACTTCAAATCCCGTCGAACGCCTGAAGATGCGTCCTCAAAACATCAGCTCATGAAGCGAGCCCTATCTTTCGCCTTCGTCAATGATACTCTGTACAAGAGATCATTTGATTCTCTATGGTTGAGATGCCTGGGACCTGAAGAGGCGAAGAGAGTTGTTCAAGAAGTTCACGACGGACTCTGCGGTTCTCACCAAGCCGGGCCGAAGATGAAGCTGAAAATCAAGCGGATGGGTTATTATTGGCCTACGATTATCCAAGACTGCCTCGAGTATGCGAAGTAATGCCACTGTGCCAGATCCATGGGGACTTTATCCATCAGCATCCAAATCCACTACATCCAACGGTGGCTAGCTGGCTGTTCGAAATGTGGGGGACTGACATAATCGGCCCCATCGAACCAGCATCGTCCAGAGGACATCGGTTCATTTTGGCGACAACTGATTACTTCTCCAAATGGACAGAAGCAGTACCGCCGAGGGAAGTGAAAACAGAGAACATCCTCCATTTCTTCAAGACACACGTCATTTATCGGTTTGGAACTCCGAGACGGATCATCTCCGATAACGGGCCAGCCTACAGACGCCACAAAATCAACCGCTTCGCACAACAACATAACATAGACTGGAGATACTCTTCAGTTTATAATCCACGAGCTAACGGTCTAGCTGAGGCTTTCAACAAAACCTTAACAAAGATCGTGAAGAAGACGGTGTCCCGAAATAAGAAGGACTGGCACGAGAGACTGCAAGAAGCTCTCTGGACGTATCGAACTACGTTCAAGAAGGCCACGAACACAATGCCATACGCGTTGGTATTCGGTACAGAAGCGGTACTCCCCCTCGAGATATAATTACCCTCTCTACGAGTGTCAGTCCATTATGAGCTGACGGACGAAGAAAACGCTCACCTTCGGCTTGAGGAGCTTGATGCCTTTGATGAAACCCGGCTCATAGCGCAACAAAATCTGGAGGCTTATAAAGCAAAGATGACGCGCTCATATGAAAGATTGACCAGGCCGAGGACATTCCGCCAAGACGAACTCGTGCTAGTAGTCAAAAGACCTATGATCCCCAACCGCGCCAAGCGAGGAAAATTTGATCCGAACTATGAAGGCCCGTACATCATAGACAAAGTCTACCAGGGTGGAGCCTATCTACTCATGGACATGCATGGCGAAATACCTTTCAGGCCGATAAACGGCCGCTTCCTGAAGAAATACTACGCCTAACGAGTTACGGCCTAAGTCAATGATAGATGACGACGACTATGTCCGCTCGCTATTTTCCTAAGCCCAAAACTCTATAAGTAGTAGCTGGTTAACGGAACGAAACGTTCTTAAACTAACAGCGGACCGAAACGTCCTTAAACTAACGACGGACCATTATGTCCTAAAACTAGCTGTTGACCGAGATGTCAATAAACTATTGTGGATTGAGGCATCCCAAAGCTGATACAAAAAAAAAGAATAAAAAGAGAAAAGAAAACGGTATGTCCATAAGCAAAATGGGCACGGATGAAAACCCGAAAGGGCTCCGTGAGTAAAAATAGCAGGACTACCGGCGAGTGTTTGTGAAAACCCGAAAGGGCGCAACCTCGTTATAAAAAAAAAGAAAGAAGAATAAAAAAAATAGGGAAACGGTATGTCCATAAGCAAAATGGGCACGGATGAAAACCCGAAAGGGCTCCGTGAGCAAAAACAGCAGGGCTACCGGCGAGTGTTTGTGAAAACCAGAAAGGGCGCAACCTTGTTAAAAGACACTTGCAAGGTCCTCTCGACCTTGTGAGGAGAAACCACCCGCGTGAAATCCTTACGACTCACAAGGGAGCAACACACTTAGGGATCCCCACGATTCCTGAGGAGAAATTACACTTGCGAAATCCTCACTACTCGTAAGGAGAATCCTCTTATGAGACCCTCACGGCTCATAAGATTTGAAAGTCTTAAGCTACAGATACCTGAACCTGTTCTTAAGAAACCGCCACAACCTCCGATACTGCCCTACAAGCGGCTCAATGCTGACCCTTGTATACAATCCATGGACGCGAATAAACATTTTCCTAACCAAGTCCCACCCATGACTAGGGATATGTCCATATGGTGAACAACCCTTGTAAGTCCTCTCGACTTATAAGGAGAAAACTCTCTTGTGAGATCCTTACGACTTGCAGGAGAACATGCACTTAGGAATCCTCACGACTCCTAAGGAGAAAACACACCTACGAGATCCTCACGACTCGCAGGGAGAAATACCTTTATGAGACCCTTACGGCTCATGAAGTCAAAAGCCTTAGTCGACAGAATCCTAACCCTGTTCGCTAAGCCACCTTTGTTCGATATCGACAGAGGCAAATGATGATTCGCTCCTGGCAATATCCCAGTTGTAGCGGTGCTGATGCCAAAATCGATGTCTAATTCCAAGCTTGCAGCGAAAAGCCAGCAATCCATACATGCATACGAAATTGCCGAAATGATGGGGCGACTTGCGACAAAATCAGCAAATAAAAATGTATGCATGCGAAATAACCGAAATGATTGGGCAACTCGCAATAAAAAGCAGCGAGTAAAAATAAAACAAATAGCCGAAATGATTGGGCACCGCGAAAAATAGCCGAAATGATGGGGCAATCACGACCTTCGCGATATAAAAGCTGAAATGATAGAGCATCGCGGAAAAAGATGAAATAAAAAATATAAAATGAAATTTATGCCCTACAGGTGATATTACATCAATCTCTGTATACAATCCAGGGGCGCAAACGAAAAGGGAGTCACACTCCTCCCCCCCAGGTTTCATCAGAATAAGAAGCCAAACCTCAATGGATCACAGATAGCCTGGAGATCATCTCAACATTCGTCTCAGCAGACACAACATCAAACAAGGCGGAACAACGGCAACTCCTAGTTCCATGACTTGACAGTATACAGATAACCGAGAGTCAAATCCCAACTCCGTGAAATACGGATATAATCAGCAAAATTCCTGGTCACGTGGAACACGGATAACGTCACTTCTGACCCCGTGGAAAACGTCCAGAGCGGATCCTGTTCCTCGCAGAGCACGGCAGTGAACCCGTGTGAAGCATCCAGAGCGGAGCCTAGTCCTCGCCGAACACGGCAGTGAACCCGTGTGAAGCATCTAGTGCAAATTCCTGATTACGTGGAACACGGATAACGTCATTTCTGACCCCGTGGAAAACGTCCAGAGCGGATCCTGGTCCTCCCAGAACACGGCAGTGAACCCGTGCGAAGCATCCAGAGCGGAGCCTAGTCCTCGCCGAACACGGCAGTGAACCCGTGTGAAGCATCTAGTGCAAATTCTTGGTTACGTGAAACACGGATAACGTCACTTCTGACCCCGTGGAAAACGTCCAGAGTGGATCCTGGTCCTCGCAGAACACGGCAGTGAACCCGTGCGAAGCATCCAGAGCGGAGCCTAGTCCTCGCCGAACACGGAAGTGAACCCATGGGAAGCATCTGGTGCAAATTCCTGGTCACGTGGAACACGGATAACGTCACTTCTGACCCTATGGAAAACGTCCAGAGCGGAGCCTAGTCCTCGCCGAACACGACAATGAACCCGTGGGAAGCATCTAGTGCAAATTCCTGGTCATGTGGAACACGGATAACGTCACTTCTGACCCTGTGGAAAACGTCCAGAGCGGAGCCTAGTCCTCGCCGAACACGGCAGTGAACCCGTAGGAAGCATCTAGTGCAAATTCCTGGTCACGTGGAACATGGATAACGTCACTTCTGACCCCGTGGAAAACGTCCAGAGCGGAGCCTAGTCCTCGCCGATCACGGTTGTGAACCCGTGGGAAGCATCTAGTGCAAATTCCTGGTTATGTGGAACACGGATAACGTCACTTCTGACCCCGTGGAAAACGTCCAGAGCAGATCCTGGTCCTCGCAGAGCACGGCAGTGAACCCGTATGAAGCATCCATAGCGGAGCCTAGTCCTCGCCGAACACGGCAGTGAACCCATGGGAAGCATCTAGTGCAAATTCCTGGTTACGTGGAACACGGATAACGTCACTTCTGACCCCGTGGAAAACGTCCAAAGCGGATCCTGGTCCTCGCAGAGCACGGCAGTGAACCCGTGTGAATTATCCAGAGCGGAGCCTGGTCCTCGCCAAACACGGCAGTGAACCCGTGGGAAGCATCCAGAGCAAACATCGGACTGTGGAGTCCTTAAATCCACGGACTATGATTTCCTTAACCTCGACCGTGATGTCTTAAAACTAAAAATCAAACAAAATGATTTTAAACTGATTTTACCTTGGTTTAAGGGTACATCTCTTCACTCTTTTGATATTTGTCATTGAAATTTCTCAACGTCTTCAAATAGGTGACGGGTCCCAATAACCACACATTTCGCGGACTGTGAGGTCCTTAAACTCACGGACTATTATGTCCTTAACCTCGACCGTGATGTCTTAAAACTAACACCGGACTGTGAGGTCCTTAAACTCACGGACTATGATGTCCTTAACCTCGACCGTAATGTCTTAAAACTAACAACGGACTGTGGAGTCTTTAAATCCATGGACTATGATTTCCTTAACCTCGACCGTAATGTCTTAAAACTAACAACGGACAAGGGTAACTTCACCCATCACTTGCGGGTCCTCACGACTCGTAAGGGAGTAAATTCTCTTGTGAGATCCTTACGACTCTCAAGAGGAAACACACTTAGGAATCCTCATGATTCTTAAAGGAGAAAACGCACCTATGGGATCCTCTCGACCCGTAGGGAGAAAATACTTTATGAGACCCTCACGGCTCATAAAGTTGAAAAGTCTTAGGTGAAAGATCCTAACCTTGTTTTCTAAGCCATCGCCACTCTGCAAAAAGTATAAGATTGACAGTCATATACTATCTACGGATCGCACTTGCTAAAATCACATGACAAACAACACAGCAAGAAAGAAGAAAGCGGAGAAATGACACGAGACATTATGAAGAACGTTGTTTCCCCCAATCAGAGCAAAGCTCTGTTGGAAATTCAAAATTCAAATTTTGAAGCAACGCTTCAAATCACGGGCGCAGCGCGCCACGTGTCAAGCGCAGACACATCAGCGCAGCGCCCAAAGCAGCGCACCCAATCAGAGCAAAGCTCTATTTAAAGTAAAATTAAAGGAAGCAACGCTTCAGTTGCGCTTCGCCTTGCGCTGCGCGACACGTGTCAGCGCAGATGCGCTAGTGCAGTTGTGCCGCGTTGTGCGCTGCTTGATACGTGTCACGCACTGGGGCGTTTGCGCCAAACAGAATTAAGATTTCAAAGAAATCTTTCTGTTCTTGTTAAAACAAGAAGATTTTCTTCTGTAAAACAGAAGCCTTTGGATCAAAGATCCAACGGTGGGGAAAATTCTCCAAATCACTCAGAAAAAGATCTCTTTAACAAATTTATGGGCACTATATAAAGGCCCCTAGACCTCAATTCAAAGGCATCAACATTTTCTTGAAAAATCAAGAGCTTCAAACAGAGAGAACTCTGAAAAAGTTTCAAGAAAAAGGTAAAAAAACCTTCATGAAATAGAAGAAATTTCTTCTAATAGATCATTAATCTAAGAATAAGATCAATGATCTTCACATAATAAACAGTGCTTTGCACTTCTTATGAACCACTGGTTCTTTAAAACAAGAAAAACAAAATAAAGAATAGTGCTTTGCACTTTTTTATTAACCTTTGGTCCCTGAAATAAGAAAAAACTTGTTTTTCTTTGATCTAAATTAGATCAAGAAAACGAATAGTGCTTTGCACTTCTTTTATGAACCATTGGTTCTTGAATCTAAAAGATTCTCAAATCATAGTGCCTTGCACTTGCAAACTGCGCTATTGCGCTCCTGGATTGGCGCAAGCCACCGGAGCGCGCCACGTGTCAGCAGCGTAGGCGCAGCGCATTAGTGCAGCGCACTGCGCTTGCGCGACACGTGTCAACACTACAAGCGCTTGCGCTCTCTGATTGGCGCAAAGCGCCTGATAAATGCAATGCATTTCCTAAAAGGCCAGGCCCAAGTCAAAAGACCAAGCAGGCCTAATTAAATTGATGCTCTGCATCATTTATAAATGGGCAGAGCCCAAACGAAATAATAAAAATGCTATGCATTTTAAAAGGGGCAGAGCCCAAACAAAGTAGATGCTCTGCATCATTTATAAATGGGCAGAGCCCAAAACAAATTGATGCTCTGTATCCTTTCTGGGCAGAGCCCAAATAAAAATAAAAAGAAATGCAATGCAAAAGCAAATAAAATGCTGAACATTTTCAACTGGACTTAGCCCAATTTTGGCCGTAAGTTCTCAAATTAAATTGACTGAGCAAGAATACTCTCTTAAATCAATTTATATCCGGTTCGAGGGTACATCTCCGAACTCCTCTGACACATGTCGTTGTAATCATTCAACGTCGTCAGAGAGGCGACGGGTCCCTACGACCACACACATCAATATGGACTGCGGGGTCCTTAAACTCGTGGACCGAGACGTCCTTAAACTAATATTGGACCGAGACGTCCTTAAACTAATATCGAACCGAAACGTCCTTAAATTAATGTTGGACCGAAACGTCCTTAAACTAATGTCGGACCGAAACGTCCTTAAACTAATGATGGACCACCACGTCCCTAAACTGGAACATGGACCACCACGTCCCTAAACCGGAATATGGACCACCACGTCCCTAAACTGGCGATGGACCACCACGTCCCTAAACTGGAATATGGACCACCACGTCCCTAAACTGGCGATGGACCACCACGTCCCTAAACTGGAATATGGACCACCACGTTCCTAAACTGGAACAATAGAGCCCAAATGCTCTTTGTCGGATCTAAACGATCCCGTTAAGTTGATCTTAGTCTCAAATTGGACTAACGTATCCTTAACAAACGTTTAAGTCGATCTTAGCCTAAATACGGCTAACGTATCCTTAAACCAAAACACCAAACCCAAATCTAAGTAAATACGGATTTGGACTAATCCACGTCCTACGGGCGACGGCATCGCTTAGTCTCCGTATACAATCCACGGGCAACCACAAACAAAACAAACACACACGACACGAAGTGAAATTCTGGAGAAGGAGAAAGTTGTTGCCGCGATGCGGTAGCGTAATTAACTGCAAGGGCTTGCGCCTGCAGGGAAGAGCATCCCCACAATCAAAAACCCCTCAAGCGAGGGGGAATCTGACGAAGTCTGCTACATCGGCCGCATCCGTCTAAACCTCCGATACACGGTGCCATAAATCAACTTGGCATCTTCGGAGAGGTGGAAGGATAAAACCAAATAGCATCTGCCCCGAATCTCAGCGTCAGGACCTCGCGGTCTTGTGCGCCGTCTTTCGGAGGGGAAAAAACGTGTATCTTTTATTCATGAATTCGATTGAGTACAAAATACATCGTGTTAAAGAATAAAAGAAGCAAATACATTTTATTCACAATGATACAAAATTTTCATAGAGAAGGAAGCGTCTTTAACAAATCCGCAAGTTGCTCTCGCACTTCCTTCAGCGCCTTCTCATGATCGGATGCCGCGACCAACTCTGCTTCCACCTGGGCTCGCTGCTGCAAGTAGGATGAAAGTTGTTCTTTGACGGCTCGCCGAGCTGCTTCACGACCTTGGGCATCATGCTCAACGGCATCGAGCTTCTGCTTCAATATTAACCCATCAGAGATACTTTGCAGAAGGCTCTCGAAGATAACTTTCACCTGGGCAGCGTTCGCGTCGACCTCAGCACGCAGTCGAGCAGACTCGCTTGAGGTTTCTTTGCATTCCTTCCGCTTTAAAGCCGCTTCTTGTTCAAGATGGCGGAAGTAAGAAGCGCTCTGCTCGATCCATGCAGCCCGTTGAGTGCTCGTGGCCAAGATCTCGGGGGCAGGATGCATAAGTTACAGCTGATGCAGACAGGCCTCGATCTCCCTGCAGTGATTAACCCAAGACTCGACGACGCCTTCATTATGGAAATTTACAAGCGTCGCCAGCATCGGATTAACCTCGGCAGCGAAATCTGTGGCAGATGTATGAACTTCTGCGTCAAGCTCCTCGACGCACCCGCTCAGCATACTCAGACTCATCGTAGCACCCTTTGAGGATGGACGTCTGGAGAATCGGCCCGCCGGCATCATAATGCGGGACTCGAAAGGGACCGGAGTCGGAGCGACCGCTGCAAAACAGATCACAATAAAATGACGGTTCAAGAAATATAGGAAGGTCATGAATGATGGAATCTACTATACCAGCTGCAGCAGGTGGCAAAGCCGGAAGGACCGGTGGCGCGACCGATCTCTTATCACCTCCTTCGATCTGTAGCACTGCAATCAGGGCAAGGAAGAATCAGAAACAAGTTCATTATCGGAAAAAGAAAGAGCAGTAATTGAAAAATATATTCACCAGCGCCACTGGATGAAGCAAGCTCCGACGGGAAGGAGAAGTGGGGATGCAGCACCTGATGCAGGTGGTCAAAAAGGACTCCTGCAAAGACGCAATAGTACAACGTCAGTACATAAATTATGCAGCCAAGATAAGACTGATGGGTCACAAATCCATACCTTCCAGCATTTGCGACGGTGCGAGAGAAGGCAGAGGAGTGGTCACCGTCAGAGCGATAACTGACGGCGCTCCCTCGGGTAACGCGGCATCAGCACTAGCAGGGTTAGAAACAAGATAAGCCCTGTCAGGAAGGATTGCAGAATAAAAGAAGGACGCTAATCCAAAATTTACCTGAAGAGTCGCCGGCCAGAGCCCTAACTAGGGCGTTACTTGATGCAACGGTGGCGTCTTCCTCCTCCATTGGGACGGTCTCACCTCCCGTTGCCTCATCGCCCGACTCCACAGGAGCCGTCGTCACACTCGCGGCGCCGGGAGACGACAAGGAACCGTAAGCAAGGAGAGCGATGATCGGAGCGTTGCCCGACTCTTGAGAAAGAGCGGCCATCTCTTGCTCAGCGACCATAGCATCCGTCTCACCTGCTACCACCTCGGGCTCAGCGGTCGCAGCCGTCTCGTCTATCGCTGCCATAGGCTCGTCCGTAGCAGCCATTTCATCCACGGCTGCCTCAGGCTCAGCCGTAGGAGCCGTCTCACCTGCCGCCACCTCGGGCTCGGCATCGGCATCCTTCTCGGGCATAGTAGTCGTGACTGTCTTGTCAGCCACTAGCTCGGGCCCGACAACTACGGCTACACCACTTACCGTCGCATCGGGTTCAGCTGCTACCTTCTCCACTATCCCCTCAGGCTCAACGGTCGCCGCCACCCCTTCAGTGAGACTCGGCCCTGCAGGAAAAAATATATAAGAACCAACGGTTTTAAAACTTTGATAACAAAGCCTCGAAAGCACATTACCTGAGGAGGATTTGCCATTGGCTTCCCGAGCTGCGCGTGCCACCTGTCTATGAGCAGTAGACAAGGCGACCGGGAGCTCCTCTGAAGGAGTAGCAGCGGAAGTAACGGCGCTTGAACCTGCTCTCGCAGCCAAAGCAGTGCTACGCTCCCTTGTCGCGCGCCTCAGGCGTTTCCTCTCCTCCCGGGCCGTCACGACAGACCTTTTGGAAGCCTCCACCAGCAAGGCGTCGTCATCCGCATTCAGGGTTGCCTCCAGAGCCGTCAAGGCTTCCATCATCGGCTTTTTAAGTTGAGACTCTTGCGGCAATCCCAAAGAGGCCGGGACTTCGGTAGCTGGCTCGGGAAGAATCTCCACGTCAGCTTGTGGGATAGGTCTTGTGGTCCCTGCGATAAGACAAAAAGAGGGTCAGATTACTCATAAAAAATGGAAGGAGAGACATAGTAAACCGAAATGTACCAAGGCCTAAGGATGCTCTGAGTCGTTCCTCCTCATCGAAAGTTTTGAGAGAAGCAGCGATGGCTTCTTCGGTGGAAATGCCTGTTAAAGAAGGAAAAACGTTAGTCAAAAACAATGATAGAGGTACGACGTAATGACGAAAAATACAACTAGTGATTACCTGATTGCGCGAGTTTAGCCAACCACGCGTCGTGCCTTGCCAATCGCTCAGAAGCTGCGATGGCGGCCGCCAGATCGGTGTCTTCTGGCTCTACAAAGAAACCCTCGTTGGTTCCATACTCGCTTAGACCTTCGGTAAGAGGGGCCTAAGGCTCTAAGCCGAGTACGACACCAAGAGAAAGGACCGACTTCTTCTTCCTCTTTTGCATGCGAACTCCGGCCGCACCCAAGATCAGCTTACGCTTCGTGGGCACCTTGGGACGGCAGGTCCCGATATCCGAGCCCACGCCAGATTCGGGCGAAACCACGTTCACCGTCTCTACGGGAGCACGGGGCACTGAGGGCACGCCCACAGGATCACGGGGCAATCCACGCGTGGGGCTTAGCACACGTGGAGGCTCATCTCCAGCATCTCCTCTTAGTGGAGGAGGGACAGGGGTCCTTCGCCTTACGGGAACGTTGCGATCGCTGGCCGGGGGCGCACCCTTGCGATCAAGCAGCAGCCGTTTCTCTTCCCAGATAACAGCGCCCATCGCGTGCTGATACCAAGCCCCGTATACGTTAAGGGCCCTTGGAATGCAAGTCGGCTCGCTAATGAAGAAATGAGAGCCCGTATTTAGCCCCATGAAGTGATGTAATGCATTCCGTATCCCCTCTCTGGTGGCCGCAGGCTCTTCCAAAAACGCCTCCAGTGGGACCTCCTGGTTATAACTTAATTGTTGGGCGAACCGATGGGGGTTGTACCTCATAAAAAGCGCCATATCATTCTGCCTGAACACCAAGAAGCCCGGCCGGATGGAGTATAAGTGAAGAATCTCCCGGGCTTTCAATACGGAAGTCCCGTCCTTGAAACTATCACGCAACGCCAACACCGCCTTGGAGGTCTCCAGGCCGATGTTCATGACCTTGTCCGTGAAAGAAATGCCCGCTCCAACCGTGCGTGGACGAAGAAGCAACCCCCTAGCCTCCCGCGGAGGCGGATTCACAATAGAAGCGCCGACCAGCGGCATAACTCTCGGGAGTCTGCACTTCTCGTAAAACGAGGGTCTGTTATGAATACCGAATACCCCAAGCACATGCATTTCCATCCATGAAGTAAAGTAGTGCATCGGGAATTTGGCAGGTTGCACCCCCGGTTCATTTGCGTCCGCCGCCATGCTGAGACCATGGTATAGGTAAGCCAGCCCGGCGATTCCAATCGACAATTGTATGCCAGCCACCATCTGATGTGCTGGATAGAAGACAGACGGCCTCATGTAGCGCGGGTGCATGGGGAGCGCGAACCAGCACAGCCATAACCCCAGAAACCCGAGAAAGAAAGTCTCCTCGTCGATGCCCGGAGCGGCGATTTCCGATAAGGGGATGATTGCGGCATCGGGGAGATAAAAGCCCTTTTGATCGTCTTCCAGTGCTGGTCGACGATCTAAGCCAAAGCCGAAAGGGTCGTCAAGCTTGGCAAATTTTTCGCTCCGTTGCGATAGAATCTCCGGTCAAAGAAAGCGGGCGATGAAGTCTGCAAAACCAACTCCCCGGCCTCCCGATTCCAAGTAGAGACTTTCATACATATTCGGCACCTTTACTAAACTCAAAAACTGGTGCTGAATAGCATTCTCCGGCGTTAGGTCCATCACCAACTGCTTAGTGGTGAAGACATATTCATCAAGAGGAAGCAGCTCCTCATAGTGCTCTCCCCTCACCGGCAGACCGGAAATTTCAACAAATTATTTCAAAGTGATGGAAACTTCCCTATCCGTTAGAAGAAAGGTATGCGTGGGGATGTTCCATTGCTCCACGAATGCCTTAATCCACCACGTCGGGGGAGCAGAATATTCAAACAACGAGGCGTAAACTGCACGATACAGACCGAACTTCAGCAAATGCGCCTTCTTCGCTGACAAGATGTACCTGGCCCACTGCAAATACCTGGCCAAAAGTCGAGGGGTCAATCCAATGTTATAAGGTTGTCCCTATGGGCGCGACTCACCCAGGCATATGCGCCGCCCCAGAATATCCACGGCTACTGGCGGCTGCACAGGTATGGCGGCAATCGAAAGTTGAAGAAGATCCTCCGAAGTCCAATTAACAACCTCCACGGCATAGTTCACCGGGGGTATATCCGCGTAAGAGATCGGATCCGACGGCGTCGTACAAGAGAAGCTTCGGCGACCTTTGATGATTTCGCTGTACCACCTACCCCACAGATGGAGGTTCTTGTACTCCGGGTCGTAATCCTTAATGAGAGCAAGAACCTCCCGGTCCACCGGCGCCTCAGGGAATCCTCCCTCTAAGCGGAAAAACGGGAACGAAAGATCAGCAGACATGTTGCCTGCAAGAAAAAGCAAAATTCAATTATCAGTATCATAATTTTAAAAGCCCGACGCTTCGTACTTTAAAATTTGTACCACACTGCAATGCAGTGGAGAGGGGACCAAAGGGGGACCCAATAAATCCAGATGACAATGCATCAGTTAATAAGACAGTCTCATCATTGGATGAGACTGTCAATTAATGAGAAAATCCTCAAAGAATATTCTCATTAGATGAGAAATCCCTTGAGACAAGGAGAAAATCTCCCTTTTAGAGCAAAGCTCTGTCACAGAGTGACACTTGTCAAACTCTGGTCTTAAGGGAATAAAATTCCTAAAAGAGCATAGCTCTGTAATAATGATGGAAAAATCCATCAAAGAAAAATTAATCCCTAAGAATTAAAGTTCTGGGATCTTAAAGATCCATGAAAAAACTCTTAAGAGTTCTTCATCAAAAGATCAAAAGATCTATATTTTGTCAATGAGCAAAGCTCTGTTCATGGGTTAAGAAACCCTGAAACAAGATCTTGAGAGCAAAGCTCTGTTTTTGAAACCCCAAAGGGGTTTTCTTTAGATCAAAAGATCTATGAGAGCAAGGCTCTGTTAATTAGAATTAATTTAATTTAATTTAAATTTTTACCAAAATTTTTTCTAGAGTTTAACTCTTGAAGTTCTTGAAAATGAGAGCAAGGCTCTGAAAATATAAATCTTGAGAAGATGATAATCATCTGAGGGGGACCAAGGGTCCTATTTATAGGCGCTGAAGCGCCTCCTCAACTTTTGAGTCGATCCAATCGATCAGATGTTGCCACCGCTGCACTCACGTGTGCGCCACGTGAGCGCAACGGTGGGGGGGGGCATTTGTTTCCCCCAATCAGAGCAAAGCTCTGTTTGAATTTCAAAATTCAAAAATTGAAGTAACGCTTCAGATTCCTTGCGCAGCGCGCAGCGTGCCACGTATCAAAAGCAGACACGCCAGCGCCAGGAGCGTTGCGCCCAAGGCAGCGCACCTCCAATCAGAGCAAAGCTCTATTTCAAAATTCAAATTTTAAATGAAGCAACGCTTCAGATCACCTGCGCTCTGCGTTGCGCGCCACGTGCCAAGCAGTGGTGCGCTAGCGCAGTTGCGCTGCGCTCTACGCTGCGAGCCACGTGTCAAGCAGTGATGCGCTAGCGCAGTTGCGCTGCGCTCTGCGCTGGTGCGCTAGCGCCAATTGCGCCAGCACTGGAATTTAAATAATAAATTATTAATTAATTAAAATTAAAATTCTAGAAAGATCTTTCCAATCTTATTAAAATAAGAGGATTGTCTTCTGTAAAACAGAGGCCTTAGGATCAAAGATCCAACGGTGGGGAAATATCCCCAGATCAATCAGAGAAAGATCTCTGTAACTAACTTAACAAACCAATTGGTCCTATATAAAGGCCCCTAGACTCCAAGTCTCACACATACAGAGATACAGAAAAGAGAGAACCCTCTGGAAAAAATTTGAAAGGCAAGCTTCTGAAAAACCAAGATCATCTCCTTCATCTTTGAAGGTAAAGAATTTGATTCCTGAAGAACAGAGATGAAACCATCTCATTAAAAAAAAAAGAATTCTCTTCTAAAAAGATCAAAGATCTAAGAACAAGATCAAGATCTTCAATAAAAAGAAAAAAGATCAAAAAGATCTAATTATAAAAGATTAAAAAAGAAGTAATTTACTTCATTCTTAGATCTTTTGATCTATATAAAGGCACAGCCTTTTATGAACCATTGGTTCTTGAATCTTGAGGTAGAACCTCTTCTGAGAGAACAAGAAAAACTTGTTTCTTTGATCTGAATTGGATCAAGATGCGCTCTGTGCTATTGGACAGTGCCTTGCACTCTTGAAATGCGCCTTTGCGCTCCTTGGATTGGCGCATTGCGCTAGAACGCGCCACGTGTCAACCACAGAATGATCTGCGCTTTGCGGTTCTAAATATAGCGCACTGCGCTCTTGGATTGGCGCATAGCACCAGGGCACGCCACGTGTCAGCAGCGCACTGGCGCAGCACACTGCTACAGACTGTGGGGTCCTTAAACTCATGGACTACGATGTCCTTAACCTCGACCGTGATGTCTTAAAACTAATACCGGACTATGATGTCCTTAACCTCGACCGTGATATCTTAAAACTAATACCGGACTATGATGTCCTTAACCTTGACCGTGATGTCTTAAAACTAATATCGGACTGTGAGGTCCTTAAGCTCATGGACTATGATGTCCTTAACCTTGACCGCAACGTCTTAAAACTAACATTGGACCACAACGTCCTTAAACTTCCTATCGACCGCAATGTCACTAAACTAAACAATAGAGCCCCCAATTGCTCTCTTGTCGGATCTAAACGATCCCGTTAAGTCGATCTTAGTCTAAAATTAGACTAACGTGTCCTTAACGAACGTTTAAGTCGATCTTAGCCTCAAATAAGGCTAACGTATCCTTGAACACATCCCCCCCAAACCCAAATCTAAGAAATATACGGATTTGGACTAATCCACGTCCTACGGGCGACAACACAAATTAGTCTCCATATACAATCCACGGGCAACCGAACACAAAACAAACACCCACGACACGAAATGACCATCTGGAGAAAGAGAAAGTTGTTACCGCGATGCGGTAGCGTAATTAACTGCAGGGGCTTGCGCCTGCAGGGAAGAGCGTCCCCACAATCAAAAACCCCTCAAACGAGGGGGAATCTGACGAAGTCTGCTACATCGGACGCATCCATTTAAACCTTCGATATATGGTGCCATAAATCAACTTGGCATCTTCGGAGAGGTGGACAGATAGCATCAATTAGCATCTGCCCCGAATTTCAGGCAAAGACGCCCGTCGCGCCTCTGTCGCGTCTTTCGGAGGGGAACAGAGCCTTATACTACATGTTACCATAGTCCACAGGGTAAGATGGACTCCTCTCGTATACATGAATACCTTCTTTATCAAACTACAAATAACCACGTAAGAATAACTATCTTATACCGGTGAATAAACATGCTTAGATACTCTCATATATAATCTTGCATGTTCACTTTTATTTGGTTTTTCTTCACTTTAGATACTATCTTATTTAACTTCTTTAGGGACTTGCCGGGCGCTAGTTCGTTGACGACATTGCACTATGTTCTTTCTTTGGAATGTTCGTCAGGAGGACCGGATTCAGAGGAGATAGAGCCGAGCCTGGAAGACTTAGACCAGTTCGCTTCTCAGCCGAACTTTTAGCTCCTGCTTGTATTTACTTCCAGTATGCCATTGTGTAGGCATTTGCTTTATCATTGTATCTTTTTATTATCAACAGTCGTATGTAAATTTGAATATAGATAAAGTTGCTGTTTCATTTTATTACTCTTGTTATTCTTGCATTTTGTTTTATTTCTTAATTACGCTTAACGTATTTTCATAGTAAATACTTTGCGGGCTTTCCACGTCTCTGTTTCCGTTTACTGGGAAGCGGTTCGTGACAAATCGGCGCGACATCATCAAAGCAAAAATGAAGTTGCGGCTGTTTACCGCCGAAAACCGGGAAGGCAAACGTCTTGCCTGAATTTGGGGGTAGATACTATTTGGTTTTATCCGTCCACCTCTCCGAAGATGCCAAGTTGATTTATGGCACCGTGTATCGGAGGTTTGGACGGATACGGCCGTTATAGCAGATTTCGTCAGATTCCCCTTCGTTTCTGAGGGGTTTTTGATTGTAGGGATGCTCTTCCCTGCAGGCGCAAGCCCCTGCAGTTAATTACGTTACCGTGTAGTGATAACCACTTTCTCCTGCTCTAGAAAATCACTTTATGTCGTGTGTGTTTGTTTTATTTTCGGTTGCCCGTGGATTGTATACGGAGACTAATTTATGTTGTCATCCGTAGGGCGTGGATTATTCCAAATCCGTATATTCTTAGATTTAGGTTTGGGTTGATTTAAGGATCGTTAATCTCGTTTAAGATTAAGATCAACTTAAATGTTTGTTAAGGATACGTTAGTCTAATTTTAGACTAAGATCTATTCAACAGGATCTTGGGATCATCCAGACCCAACAAAAGAGCATTTGGGCTCCATTGTTTTAGTTTAAGGACATTTTTGGTCCATAGCTGGTTTAAAGACGTTACGGTCCGTAGCTAGTTTAAGAACGTTGCGGTCCGTTGTAGTTTAAGGACATTGCGGTCCGTAGCTAGTTTAAGGACGCTGCGGTCCGTTGGGATGTGCTCATCGGTTTGGGAGTCCACCAGGAGTTGTTGGTTATCGGGACCCTCCACCTCTCTGAAGACGTTGTCACGGCCCGCTTCCCAGTATACGGGCAGAGGACGCGACGAGGCCGCTACGTATTTACTCTGAAGTAAACACGCTGAGCGTATCTAAGAAATATAAGTAAAATGCACAAGTGACAGAGACAATAGATATAAATGAATAACAACTTTATTTATTCACATTCTTTTTACAATACATCTGAAAAATAAATACATGGAATGAAAAGCAATGCCTAAACAGTGGCATAACAGAAATGGAAAGTACTGAAATGAAATGTACAAGTATCTAGAGCTCTGGGTCGAAGGCTAGTGGATCCAAGTCCTCGCTGGTGGGCTCGATCTCCTGAAGGTCCGAATCACCTGACAACATTCCATAAAAGAAAGAGAGGGAACGTCGTCAGCGATCAATCGCTCGGTAAGTCCCAAAGATAAGGGACAAGTAGAATAGAGAGAGAGGGTGTGTGTGTAACTTTTAAACTGGTATTATATTGTTATAATGTTGTATTTAGTGTTAACGCTGTTGTTTGTAGCTTGGTACAGAAGATGCCGGTGTATACGAGAGGAGTCTCGTTAGACTAGAGACTACGGTGGACGGAATACAAGGAACCGTTCAGCCACGGTACAACGGCAATTGAATTCAGGTTAGGTGTCTTAATGGTTGCAGTATCGTGCCACTTCTAACACCTTCCGTACCAATCTACCCCTTAAAACCCCGCGATGTCTTTATTGTATTGATGTATTGTATTGTAAATTGTATTGTCTTGTATTATAGATTGTATAGATGGATGACTTGCTGAAACCATGATATCAGTAAATGGATGTTACTGGAGAATCATGTAGATGAATGCATATCCATGGTTCGATTCGGTCAAGTTGTATAGATTGATAAATTGAACAGATTGAATATATGGATTCATATGGAATTGTTATATATACTTGAATCTTATTCAAGTCAAATTGATTATATTGAGACTCGGTCTGAGTCAAACAATTAAAAAAGAAATTGAATCCTGAATTAGGTTTTTTTGGTGTTATCGGTAAGCGATGTACATGGACGGCAGGATTTGTCTTTTTCAAAGACGATTATTGTGTTGATAACACCGTTTATTAAGTTGTCTACCTTAAATAGGCAAGCACCCATATCTCCGGCTCCCTGAGGCTCAAGAGACTTCTCCCGCTTAAACCTATGTTTATTAGGGTCCTTATTGTAATTTAGTATAACTTAAGGGGGTTTTATGAAAAAATAATTCTGTATAATTTTCAAAATACCCCTCAAGTATTTTATTATCGTCTTTAAAGTTTTTATTGATGTGTATTTTATCATTATGACATTTTTAGTGAATAAAACCTATTTTTCATAATATATGGTATTTATTTGTAATATTGGAATTGTATGGTACTTTCTTGTAAATGAGATGTTTTTCTTGAATTTTGGAAGTGTGGAATATTATAAATATTAAAAATAGATATTTTGGTATTAATTACATATATATTTATATATTAAAAATTTAATTTTTATTTATAATAGAAATCACATTTTCTAAAGAAAATTGTATTTTTAAATCTTTCGAGACCGTATGTTCCTTGCAGAGGTCTGCATTTCGCACTACTAAATCCAAGGATGTGTGATAATCCGCATCATCCTGAATGGATTCTCCGAAATGGGTTGTAGCGGCGCATTGCAAAGATTTGTTAAAAATACATATCTTGTAGGAAAAGGTTTTTATAAATTTGAGGTAGTTTTGTGTAAAATCGTATTTTCTCATAACTATGTTCCCAAAGATCATCGTGCTATATTACATATGAGTGTTGTGAGGAGTTAGGTCATTACCTCGAGAACTACCTAAAGTTATAGCAAGGGGTAATGATGTTTTATGTCGAAACTAAACTATATGGTATTTTTCTGTAAAAGTGCTATAAAAATTGAAATATAAATTATTTTGATATGAAACTTGCCAATATGTTTTGTTAATGTTTAATGATCATGATGTGAGAGTTTGGTATTATTGTGTTTAAGAAAAATATGATTTTTAAGGAAAAATCGAATCGGAAGTCGGATTAAGTCCACTTTCGTCGGGTTTTAGAATTCAAAATTTTTAGAAAAGTAACAAGAAAGGGAAGAAGGGACTTACTGAATTGAAGGGTAGAGAAGAGAAAAAGGAAGAAGTGGGAGACACCGGTGCGTCGTTTCGTCGCCGGAATCTCCTCGAATCGTCGTCGGAAGTTCGCTGGAGCTTCGCCCTTCGCTAACTCCACTTGCACACAAAAAGTCTAGGGAATTTTTCTTGAGAGTTTGGACAGAGATTTAGAAGTAATGAGGGGTGAGTTTAGGTGTGGTATTTATAGGAAAAATTAGGGTTTAGGGTAGATGAAAGGGTGTGATAAAAATTGTATTTAATTTTGCATTAAAAAATTAAAATGGGTGTTTTAAATTCTTTTAAATAGTACAGGGGGAGTGGGGTAAGCCAAAAGTCTCCGGGAGTTCAAGAAAATTTGGGTTCGGGCTGACTCAGGCCGGCGGCGGCGGCCGATTCACTCGAGTCACCGGCCCGAGTTGGCCGAATCGGGCAGAGTCCGGTTGCCACGTGTCCCCTGATGCTGTGTCTTAACTTGTGGACCCGTTTGTTTTATGTGTGACTCTTGGTTTTTACGAGTTATGCACGTGTAGACTCTTGGGCTTCTAAAAAGATTTAAAAAAATCAAAATAAAAAGATAATGTGGCTGATGGGATTTGAACTCTGGTGCTTTGGTTCAGTAGCGCAAGGCCTTACCAGTGAGCTACAAGCTCTTTCTTGCTGTTCAAAAGCAAAACAAATTTATAACTTGTGCTCAGGCAAAAGTACCCCTTTCCGTATTTTTTGAAAAAAAAATGTACAGAAAGTTTAGGGTTGTTACATTCTACCCTCCTTATACAAATTTCGTCCTCGAAATTTGTAAAAGGAAAGTGTAACAGATTCAAGGAAAGTCTGGTGATAGAACTATTGACAGTGTATGAAAAATATGCGAGAGAACGAAAGAATGCGAGAGATTTGAAAAGAGTTGAGGAAATTACCACGGTTACCTTGGTCTACGGCCTCTGTTTCTTCGTCCGCTAGAAGGAAAGCCTGACGCCGTGGTACATTCCTCCTAGTTAGGGGCACATTCCTCTGTCCTTGGGGCATGTTTCTCTGCCCTCGAGGCATGTTCCTCAGTGCCTGATGGAATTAGCGAGTAGGTTGTGCAGGTGGTGGAGATGGGAGTGTAAGACGAGATGCAGGAATATGGATAGATGGTCGCTGCGTGTAGTTGGTGGGTGTGTGATCTGGGTTGCGTCTATAAGGACAGTTTCCAATTCTGTGATTGGACGCGCTACAAACTAAACACAGGCCTTTTGTGCGCCTACAGTCCTTCACCAAATGTCCATTTCTCTTGCAATGGAAGCAGAAATCTGGACTTGGCTGGTTATCGGGTTCTTCCCATCTCCTGGGTTCAACAGTTGGCCTTGTAGAGGCTCCTCGTGCCATTTGAGTGGCAGGGCGCTTCACTCCGGCAGTTTGAGATCTGCCCTTCCTCTTTACTACTGTCTCGTATCTTTGGGCAACTTTCAAAGCCATATTATGGGTTGGGAAATCCCCTGTAGCTAATGCAGCTTGGATTTCCGGGTCCAACCCTTGCTGAAATCTTCTAGCCCTGATCTCAGCAGTCGGTATGAGATGGGCCGCAAACCTGTAATACCCGGCCCTCTTTATACCAATATTTGATTTTCTCGTTAACTTATGAGATTTCAATTTTATTTATAATTAATTATTAGTTTAATTATTTTGGGAACTCCTTTAGACCCTAAACTCCCAATCATTTTACCCCGCTATTTTCTCAAACCATAATTCCAATCCCTTATTTCACTTTCCTATTTATATAAACCTCGATCTCGGTCTAGAACTCCATTTCATTTTTTTAGTATTTTCCCTAGCCAAGTTTAAAACAAAATGTTAAACGTAAAGCCAAATCCCCAAACCATTCTTTATAACTTAATTTATTTTTTTCATTAAAACCCTATTTTTCTTTGAGCATTACCCAGCCCATTTTTTAAAATAAATTCACTCTTCTTATTAAATCTCTGGCCCGGTCTGTTTTTCCTTTTCTTTTTATATTGAGTTTTTCTCAGGCCCAACTCATTTTTCCCGGCCCGCCTCCTTTTACCATTTAAATCGTTTTTTTTCCTGCGTTGGCCCGAGCCCGCTTCGCCACAACCCGACCCGGCCCATGCATTCAAATCCTTCTTCTTCCTTAACGGCTAACTCCACTTCTCTCGCGCACTGTTTCCCGCGACCCACTCCCCTCGCCGCAGCCCGCGCCCACGCGTACGTTATGCGACGTTACCCCTCTCTAACCCTCGTCAATCCCTATCTCCATCACATCCTCGCTCCTCTCTCATTTTCTAAACTCCTCACCTCTCTCCATTCACAGTGAACCCACCGAACACCCAACTCTCCTCGCCCCGACCTCGCCATCCTCTTCCATCACCACCGACGACCTCGTCGTCGCCTCCACGCCCTAACTACCTTCCCTCCTCTGTCGTCATCACCCCATCCACCAAAGCTCCGACCACCTTGGTTGCTTCCGTCACCTTCCCTCCAAGCGACACACCGAGCCCCACCCCCTGCACCACGTCGTCGACCTCATCATCTTCGTCACGCCGTCGCCATCACCCTTTCCATACTCTCCATCCTCCACCCTCGCTCACCCGAGCCTTCACCCTCTCTTTCATCTCTCAGTCTCTCTCTCCAGCTCTCTCTCTCTCTCTCTCTCGTTCTCACTCTCTCCCCTCTGTTAATTCTCTCTCTCTCTCTCTCTCTCTATCAGCTCTCTCTCTCGTTTCTCCCTCTCTCTCTCTCTCTCTCTCAGCCTACTCTCTCTCTCTCTCTCAGCCTACTCAATCTCTTTCCCTAACTCTCTTTCAAAAACCACACTAAACACCCTCCCTTACAAACCCTCACTGCGGCAACTGCCGGAGCGACGCCGTCGACCGTCGGCAACACCAAGACTTCTCAGGCAAACCAGAGAGCACCCCCTAAGATTCCAGTGCACGCAAGACGACTCCGGACAACTCCGACGCGAGATCCGCATCTCGATCCAAGCTCGCGCGAATCGGTTCCACGGAGTATATCGCGCGTCCGTGACGACACTGTTACCGTACGACCCCGAGACGTTTCCAGGCAAGTTTTTACTTGCTTTCATGCTATTTTATATATGTTACAAGTCAACATCGTATATATATCCCATGTTTGCATTATGCTAAATATTGCAACACAACTGTTCGATACTTGTTCCCTTAGGAAATCTTTATCAAATTTGACGTAACTGGATATATTGCATTGGCCCTTGTAGAGATGGTTAATGTGTGCAAATTTCATTTGAAAATAAGATTGTTAAAGATTAAAACGACTACTCCCAAGTTTAACCGTAAAACTGTAATTCTGTTGCACCTGAAAGCCGTTAAATTCACTATAAATCACATACATATTAGAATGGTGCGTTCGAGGGCTCAAAACGAAGCCAACTCGATGAACTTCAGCCCTATACTGATTTTCAGACATTTCTGTATTTAAACTGTGGTGAAAATTTGATCGGAGTGCGACTCTGGACTGCAGTCCAGAGTGACTCCAGTCTTCGCTTGCTGTTCCGTATTGGACATCACAGGATTTACTTAACTTTTAGGTTGTGGAACTCTGCTGTTTATTGTAGATAAACCTGTTAGCTAGACAACACAACTGGTTTCATTCTGTTTCGTTACCGTTTGATATTTGATCCGTAATTTAGTAGATCGGGACACATAACAGTCCCAGCAGATTCAGAATTGACATGTTGATATTAAACAGATTATAACTCCTAACATACAGACGCGATTGAAGATCCGTTTGTTGCGTTGAAAACTTTACTGAAAACCCTAGAATTCTTTCAACTGTAGCGTCGCTAAATTATGATCCCAACTGGGGTTAAAATGCGTTGCGAAATGGATTCCTGATTCTGAAATTGGATTTCCAGCCGCGAGCGCTTAAAATGAAATGGTTATAACTATTGATTCTGGAACCCGATTGGCTTGAAACAAAATTAGATGGATAGATAACTGAACATATTAATTACTACCTGTTTGTCATTTCGCTAAATTATATACATATGTTCCATGATAAATCGTGCAAGTGATAGACTGTTGTTTTATGATACCTTAGCTGTGCTTCTTATACTGTTCATGCATCATATCATACCCATATCATAGTAGTGATAACCTAGTGACATCGTGCATTCACCCAGTGTTAGATTTTAGTGATGATTGTGGCAAGTACGTCAGTGTTCGTGTATTCGTGATTAAGTGAAAGTGATACGTACTTGTGCACAATCAGTGTCCCTTTTATTCTATTGCATTGTCGACGTCTGTGGGATGCGTGTATGTGTGACTATAAGTGGTATGGGACACTTATGGAAGCGCTTGCACGGATGTCACAGATAAGGCATCCGACACTGCCATTTATCTTAGGTATTAGTCGGGACGTGCTTGATGGAGGTCCTGCCTCCAGTTCTCGCGCAGACTTGTCACGGATCGATTAGTATTTAGGGTTATGGTTAGCGTTTGATGTAGACCACGGGGTGTGGGGTAGTTCAAGTGTGAATTCAACAGAATCTCGGGAGTCCCATGCCGGCTTATATATTTAGGGAGTTATATGGAGATTTACAGGGTATGTGCTATATCACAGTGATACACTCGTTACATGTTGGGCCCGTGGTCCCTTGCCCTTGGGTTCTACCCTTGGGTGGAGGACACTCGCGAGTGGTTGACTCTCACACTTGGACTGGCGATAGGCTTATTGACCTGTGCAGTGAGACTTAGAGACTGATAGGGTTACTGTCATTTACATCCCTTATATACTGTGTTGACATACATGACATATCGTTATACTGCTTTACTGTTCCGCTGCATTTATCTCTGCTCATTTATATTCATGCTGTTATTGATTTACTGTTATTCATATCCTTCACCACTGTTAGAATTGTTACTTGATTATATACATTATATTGCTATTGTGTCGCTCTGACGACCTGAGTATGCATGCTCAGTGTGAGGAGAAGATTTAGCCTGGATCAGAACTAGACGTGCTTCACAGACTTCTTGACTCGCCCTCCCGAGTTACTTTCATTGTCCCACTTCAGGTCAGTCTTTACATTGTTCCTTTCAGTTACTGCATTTTCCCATTACCTGCGCATCATTTACTGTTTACCATGAAAAGCTAGAAGCCGAAGTGTGACTACGGCAGGACTTTTCCTTGACCGTAGGAGCATGGCTGGCCTTGTCTACCCCTCGTATTCCGTATTTTGGGAAGCGGGGCGTGACATGGTTTAGTTGGTATCAAAGCCAGGTTTTGCATCGATTGGGATTGCAGTTTTCCGTGTATAGTTGGCAATCTAAGATATCCTTCAGTCTAGATTGTAAACTTGATATTCTTGATCCATATTCACATCATGTGTTCAGCTCACTATGGTTTCGGATGACTTTACAAGGGTACGTGGTGGCAATTGCACTACCGTACTCTATTCAAGTGACTTAAAGTGATACAGTTGGTTCCCCACCTGTAATGATATTCATCATCTCTGATATTCTTGAATCCTTGTTCTATCCATATTATATTTTGATTCATTTAGCTTGTGACTTATATCATCCTCAAATTGTTGTTTCAGGATCATGTCTTCCAACAACTCTTCATCTGTTTCCGCTTCCCAGAATCAGACCGTTGAGATTCTGAGTGCACTGAGAGGTCTAAGGGAAGCCCAGGAGCGAACAAACGACCTATTAGCTGAAGGGCTGAGAAGACAGGTGAGTCAGACCCCAGCGGGAGTCTCCTATCATACAGGGATCTCTATTGGACGAGGAAAAGAGAAGAAGATGAAACGCCAATTTGTTTCCCCGCAACAGAAGTACCAGAAGAACCCCTGCTGTGGATATTGTAGGAGGCCGGGACATCTTCAGAAGAATTGTCGCCGTGCCCAGGGGAAATGTCTGATATGCGGTTCCGACAAACACCTTATCAACGGTTGCCCAGAAAGGAAGGAACTGCAAAGAGGAAACTCGTCCACACTCCCCACTTCTGCCAAGTGAGGATTGCCGCGTAGTTCGGACTTCGACGATAAGGCGGATCGGACGCAGGATTCAACTCGCGTAACAATGATGCAGCGTTCTGACGGTCAAAGAAGAATTATATGTTTTTCAATTTCAGTATTTTGTTGTCGTACTCTTATAAACACTTCCTTCCATTTGAACCTTGTATCCGCTGAACTTTTAGATGAATGCAATAAAATTTGAATCGTATTATATGTATCCTTCTCTTGTCATTTCCCTTGTTCATATTATTCAGTAGCATAACCTTTTATTCTTGATTCTACAATTCCTGCCACTGTATATCTTTTGATACTTCGTACACTTGGCCATTTTCCTTATTCATTCCATTGTTTAATCACGACTCTCTTTCTTTCAGACCATGGCCCACCCTGGAGCAGCGCCGCATTTAGATGAGGATACACAATCTTGCGTTTCCTTAGATCACACACTGACGAGTTCTGATGATGAGGTCAACGGTCCCCAGGTCGACTTCGGAAACAACGATTCAGAGGACGAAGAAGCAGCCGTCCCAGAGTTTAACGTGATAGCTGATTCCGATGAAGAAGAAGGAGATCCTGAAGAGAACCCTATAGGGGAAGACCCGATAGAGGAAGATCCCGATGAAGACCCGATAGAAGAAAATCCAGTTGAGGAAAATCCCGTGGAAGGAAATCCAGAAGAAGAGAATCACATGGAATCGGACCTCGATGAAGACGCTCCATCCGAGGAAGAAGGGCCAGAAAATCAAGACCCTGCTATGGGAGAACTTCCAGTGGCAATGCCTGCAAGACGATATGGAAATGGACGCCCCTACCTGAGCGCGCGAGCCTACCGCAACCTGCTGAATCTCCACAACCGCGACTGATGGGATTTCTTTTGATGTTGTCTTTCTGGCCAAATGAAATGTGTATAGTTTAGGGCCACTTATCGTCTTTGAGTATGTCTTGTTTCAAATTTTCTCGAATGAAATAAAATCTTCTGGATTCGTAAACCTTTGATTATTGGTTCGTTTGATACTTGTTATTGCCCGATCCATTTATTTTTCTGCTGAGTTTCCCTGACTGTCCACCCCTATTCATGGTATAGTTTTCACCCCGTTTCGATTTGAAAGTACCGCACCCTAATCCTTGGAGTGAGCCACCATTCATCTTTCGTCTGTACCCTGTTTGAGATCTTGCTGGGAGGAGGACCCTTCTTATGAAATACCGAGTTCAGTAACTTTTCAAAATTTTGATTCACCTATTGTACCGAAAGCTATCCTCCCCATACTGTTTCCCTTGTAACCCTTTGTGGCTCACCTTTACTTTTGTGTTGACCCGATCCTAATTTCCTTGATCTTCAGCCTAAAGCCGTCATCCTTCGACCTTTTGTATCAGCCACATCCCATTGTAATCTCTACCCTACCTAAGCTTGGACACACTTATGCTTTTCCGTGTTACCCCGACTATATTTAGGGGCACTATTATTTGAAAATGTAGTTTTAGTATTTTGCATTTGTCAAAAGTACGTGTTATTGATTACCCCGTTTTACGTATTTTAAGCGCATTATTATTATTCTTTTTAGTAGCGCAACCTTACACCGCGCATATTTCGTTACTTGTTCCTAAATTTCACTTACAAGCCCTCTAAATTATTTTAAATTATTTTTTCGATACATTATTCTAAAATGTTTTAACCTACCGACTAAGCTTTCACTACTTTATTGTCGTTACTTTATTTTCGGGTTTTGTGTTTATGATTACCATTATATATGGTTGAGCCTTATACTTACTATTTCTGTTTGCTATTCTGATATATTTATATGAGCACCCATTTGAATCTCGATTTTATGGAACCCGCTTTGATTATTTTGTTCGCTATTGTTACCTAAACTCTCGTATACTTGTAGTTGCTCTTATAGTGTTCCTGCATCATACTTATTATACCTATTTTTCGTACCTTGTTCTTACATATGTATAAGTACCTTCAATCTTGTCTAACTATTTTAAGTAAATCCACATGTATTAGTGTTCGATATAATAACCCTTCGCTTATTAGTTTATAGCGTATTGTTTCTTTAAATTTCGAGGACGAAATTTTTGTAAGGGTGGTATGATGTAATACCCGGCCCTCTTTATACCAATATTTGATTTTCTCGTTAACTTATGAGATTTCAATTTTATTTATAATTAATTATTAGTTTAATTATTTTGGGAACTCCTTTAGACCCTAAACTCCCAATCATTTTACCCCGCTATTTTCTCAAACCATAATTCCAATCCCTTATTTCACTTTCCTATTTATATAAACCTCGATCTCGGTCTAGAACTCCATTTCATTTTTTTAGTATTTTCCCTAGCCAAGTTTAAAACAAAATGTTAAACGTAAAGCCAAATCCCCAAACCATTCTTTATAACTTAATTTATTTTTTTCATTAAAACCCTATTTTTCTTTGAGCATTACCCAGCCCATTTTTTAAAATAAATTCACTCTTCTTATTAAATCTCTGGCCCGGTCTGTTTTTCCTTTTCTTTTTATATTGAGTTTTTCTCAGGCCCAACTCATTTTTCCCGGCCCGCCTCCTTTTACCATTTAAATCGTTTTTTTTCCTGCGTTGGCCCGAGCCCGCTTCGCCACAACCCGACCCGGCCCATGCATTCAAATCCTTCTTCTTCCTTAACGGCTAACTCCACTTCTCTCGCGCACTGTTTCCCGCGACCCACTCCCCTCGCCGCAGCCCGCGCCCACGCGTACGTTATGCGACGTTACCCCTCTCTAACCCTCGTCAATCCCTATCTCCATCACATCCTCGCTCCTCTCTCATTTTCTAAACTCCTCACCTCTCTCCATTCACAGTGAACCCACCGAACACCCAACTCTCCTCGCCCCGACCTCGCCATCCTCTTCCATCACCACCGACGACCTCGTCGTCGCCTCCACGCCCTAACTACCTTCCCTCCTCTGTCGTCATCACCCCATCCACCAAAGCTCCGACCACCTTGGTTGCTTCCGTCACCTTCCCTCCAAGCGACACACCGAGCCCCACCCCCTGCACCACGTCGTCGACCTCATCATCTTCGTCACGCCGTCGCCATCACCCTTTCCATACTCTCCATCCTCCACCCTCGCTCACCCGAGCCTTCACCCTCTCTTTCATCTCTCAGTCTCTCTCTCCAGCTCTCTCTCTCTCTCTCTCTCGTTCTCACTCTCTCCCCTCTGTTAATTCTCTCTCTCTCTCTCTCTCTCTATCAGCTCTCTCTCTCGTTTCTCCCTCTCTCTCTCTCTCTCTCTCAGCCTACTCTCTCTCTCTCTCAGCCTACTCAATCTCTTTCCCTAACTCTCTTTCAAAAACCACACTAAACACCCTCCCTTACAAACCCTCACTGCGGCAACTGCCGGAGCGACGCCGTCGACCGTCGGCAACACCAAGACTTCTCAGGCAAACCAGAGAGCACCCCCTAAGATTCCAGTGCACGCAAGACGACTCCGGACAACTCCGACGCGAGATCCGCATCTCGATCCAAGCTCGCGCGAATCTGTTCCACGGCGTATATCGCGCGTCCGTGACGACACTGTTACCGTACGACCCCGAGACGTTTCCAGGCAAGTTTTTACTTGCTTTCATGCTATTTTATATATGTTACAAGTCAACATCGTATATATATCCCATGTTTGCATTATGCTAAATATTGCAACACAACTGTTCGATACTTGTTCCCTTAGGAAATCTTTATCAAATTTGACGTAACTGGATATATTGCATTGGCCCTTGTAGAGATGGTTAATGTGTGCAAATTTCATTTGAAAATAAGATTGTTAAAGATTAAAACGACTACCCCCAAGTTTAACCGTAAAACTGTAATTCTGTTGCACCTGAAAGCCGTTAAATTCACTATAAATCACATACATATTAGAATGGTGCGTTCGAGGGCTCAAAACGAAGCCAACTCGATGAACTTCAGCCCTATACTGATTTTCAGACATTTCTGTATTTAAACTGTGGTGAAAATTTGATCGGAGTGCGACTCTGGACTGCAGTCCAGAGTGACTCCAGTCTTTGCTTGCTGTTCCGTATTGGACATCACAGGATTTACTTAACTTTTAGGTTGTGGAACTCTGCTGTTTATTGTAGATAAACCTGTTAGCTAGACAACACAACTGGTTTCATTCTGTTTCGTTACCGTTTGATATTTGATCCGTAATTTAGTAGATCGGGACACATAACAGTCCCAGCAGATTCAGAATTTGACATGTTGATATTAAACAGATTATAACTCCTAACATACAGACGCGATTGAAGATCCGTTTGTTGCGTTGAAAACTTTACTGAAAACCCTAGAATTCTTTCAACTGTAGCGTCGCTAAATTATGATCCCAACTGGGGTTAAAATGCGTTGCGAAATGGATTCCTGATTCTGAAATTGGATTTCCAGCCGCGAGCGCTTAAAATGAAATGGTTATAACTATTGATTCTGGAACCCGATTGGCTTGAAACAAAATTAGATGGATAGATAACTGAACATATTAATTACTACCTGTTTGTCATTTCGCTAAATTATATACATATGTTCCATGATAAATCGTGCAAGTGATAGACTGTTGTTTTATGATACCTTAGCTGTGCTTCTTATACTGTTCATGCATCATATCATACCCATATCATAGTAGTGATAACCTAGTGACATCGTGCATTCACCCAGTGTTAGATTTTAGTGATGATTGTGGCAAGTACGTCAGTGTTCGTGTATTCGTGATTAAGTGAAAGTGATACGTACTTGTGCACAATCAGTGTCCCTTTTATTCTATTGCATTGTCGACGTCTGTGGGATGCGTGTATGTGTGACTATAAGTGGTATGGGACACTTATGGAAGCGCTTGCACGGATGTCACAGATAAGGCATCCGACACTGCCATTTATCTTAGGTATTAGTCGGGACGTGCTTGATGGAGGTCCTGCCTCCAGTTCTCGCGCAGACTTGTCACGGATCGATTAGTATTTAGGGTTATGGTTAGCGTTTGATGTAGACCACGGGGTGTGGGGTAGTTCAAGTGTGAATTCAACAGAATCTCGGGAGTCCCATGCCGGCTTATATATTTAGGGAGTTATATGGAGATTTACAGGGTATGTGCTATATCACAGTGATACACTCGTTACATGTTGGGCCCGTGGTCCCTTGCCCTTGGGTTCTACCCTTGGGTGGAGGACACTCGCGAGTGGTTGACTCTCACACTTGGACTGGCGATAGGCTTATTGACCTGTGCAGTGAGACTTAGAGACTGATAGGGTTACTGTCATTTACATCCCTTATATACTGTGTTGACATACATGACATATCGTTATACTGCTTTACTGTTCCGCTGCATTTATCTCTGCTCATTTATATTCATGCTGTTATTGATTTACTGTTATTCATATCCTTCACCACTGTTAGAATTGTTACTTGATTATATACATTATATTGCTATTGTGTCGCTCTGACGACCTGAGTATGCATGCTCAGTGTGAGGAGAAGATTTAGCCTGGATCAGAACTAGACGTGCTTCACAGACTTCTTGACTCGCCCTCCCGAGTTACTTTCATTGTCCCACTTCAGGTCAGTCTTTACATTGTTCCTTTCAGTTACTGCATTTTCCCATTACCTGCGCATCATTTACTGTTTACCATGAAAAGCTAGAAGCCGAAGTATGACTACGGCAGGACTTTTCCTTGACCGTAGGAGCATGGCTGGCCTTGTCTACCCCTCGTATTCCGTATTTTGGAAAGCGGGGCGTGACATGGTTTAGTTGGTATCAAAGCCAGGTTTTGCATCGATTGGGATTGCAGTTTTCCGTGTATAGTTGGCAATCTAAGATATCCTTCAGTCTAGATTGTAAACTTGATATTCTTGATCCATATTCACATCATGTGTTCAGCTCACTATGGTTTCGGATGACTTGACAAGGGTACGTGGTGGCAATTGCACTACCGTACTCTATTCAAGTGACTTAAAGTGATACAGTTGGTTCCCCACCTGTAATGATATTCATCATCTCTGATATTCTTGAATCCTTGTTCTATCCATATTATATTTTGATTCATTTAGCTTGTGACTTATATCATCCTCAAATTGTTGTTTCAGGATCATGTCTTCCAACAACTCTTCATCTGTTTCCGCTTCCCAGAATCAGACCGTTGAGATTCTGAGTGCACTGAGAGGTCTAAGGGAAGCCCAGGAGCGAACAAACGACCTATTAGCTGAAGGGCTGAGAAGACAGGTGAGTCAGACCCCAGCGGGAGTCTCCTATCATACAGGGATCTCTATTGGACGAGGAAAAGAGAAGAAGATGAAACGCCAATTTGTTTCCCCGCAACAGAAGTACCAGAAGAACCCCTGCTGTGGATATTGTAGGAGGCCGGGACATCTTCAGAAGAATTGTCGCCGTGCCCAGGGGAAATGTCTGATATGCGGTTCCGACAAACACCTTATCAACGGTTGCCCAGAAAGGAAGGAACTGCAAAGAGGAAACTCGTCCACACTCCCCACTTCTGCCAAGTGAGGATTGCCGCGTAGTTCGGACTTCGACGATAAGGCGGATCGGACGCAGGATTCAACTCGCGTAACAATGATGCAGCGTTCTGACGGTCAAAGAAGAATTATATGTTTTTCAATTTCAGTATTTTGTTGTCGTACTCTTATAAACACTTCCTTCCATTTGAACCTTGTATCCGCTGAACTTTTAGATGAATGCAATAAAATTTGAATCGTATTATATGCATCCTTCTCTTGTCATTTCCCTTGTTCATATTATTCAGTAGCATAACCTTTTATTCTTGATTCTACAATTCCTGCCACTGTATATCTTTTGATACTTCGTACACTTGGCCATTTTCCTTATTCATTCCATTGTTTAATCACGACTCTCTTTCTTTCAGACCATGGCCCACCCTGGAGCAGCGCCGCATTTAGATGAGGATACACAATCTTGCGTTTCCTTAGATCACACACTGACGAGTTCTGATGATGAGGTCAACGGTCCCCAGGTCGACTTCGGAAACAACGATTCAGAGGACGAAGAAGCAGCCGTCCCAGAGTTTAACGTGATAGCTGATTCCGATGAAGAAGAAGGAGATCCTGAAGAGAACCCTATAGGGGAAGACCCGATAGAGGAAGATCCCGATGAAGACCCGATAGAAGAAAATCCAGTTGAGGAAAATCCCGTGGAAGGAAATCCAGAAGAAGAGAATCACATGGAATCGGACCTCGATGAAGACGCTCCATCCGAGGAAGAAGGGCCAGAAAATCAAGACCCTGCTATGGGAGAACTTCCAGTGGCAATGCCTGCAAGACGATATGGAAATGGACGCCCCTACCTGAGCGCGCGAGCCTACCGCAACCTGCTGAATCTCCACAACCGCGACTGATGGGATTTCTTTTGATGTTGTCTTTCTGGCCAAATGAAATGTGTATAGTTTAGGGCCACTTATCGTCTTTGAGTATGTCTTGTTTCAAATTTTCTCGAATGAAATAAAATCTTCTGGATTCGTAAACCTTTGATTATTGGTTCGTTTGATACTTGTTATTGCCCGATCCATTTATTTTTCTGCTGAGTTTCCCTGACTGTCCACCCCTATTCATGGTATAGTTTTCACCCCGTTTCGATTTGAAAGTACCGCACCCTAATCCTTGGAGTGAGCCACCATTCATCTTTCGTCTGTACCCTGTTTGAGATCTTGCTGGGAGGAGGACCCTTCTTATGAAATACCGAGTTCAGTAACTTTTCAAAATTTTGATTCACCTATTGTACCGAAAGCTATCCTCCCCATACTGTTTCCCTTGTAACCCTTTGTGGCTCACCTTTACTTTTGTGTTGACCCGATCCTAATTTCCTTGATCTTCAGCCTAAAGCCGTCATCCTTCGACCTTTTGTATCAGCCACATCCCATTGTAATCTCTACCCTACCTAAGCTTGGACACACTTATGCTTTTCCGTGTTACCCCGACTATATTTAGGGGCACTATTATTTGAAAATGTAGTTTTAGTATTTTGCATTTGTCAAAAGTACGTGTTATTGATTACCCCGTTTTACGTATTTTAAGCGCATTATTATTATTCTTTTTAGTAGCGCAACCTTACACCGCGCATATTTCGTTACTTGTTCCTAAATTTCACTTACAAGCCCTCTAAATTATTTTAAATTATTTTTTCGATACATTATTCTAAAATGTTTTAACCTACCGACTAAGCTTTCACTACTTTATTGTCGTTACTTTATTTTCGGGTTTTGTGTTTATGATTACCATTATATATGGTTGAGCCTTATACTTACTATTTCTGTTTGCTATTCTGATATATTTATATGAGCACCCATTTGAATCTCGATTTTATGGAACCCGCTTTGATTATTTTGTTCGCTATTGTTACCTAAACTCTCGTATACTTGTAGTTGCTCTTATAGTGTTCCTGCATCATACTTATTATACCTATTTTTCGTACCTTGTTCTTACATATGTATAAGTACCTTCAATCTTGTCTAACTATTTTAAGTAAATCCACATGTATTAGTGTTCGATATAATAACCCTTCGCTTATTAGTTTATAGCGTATTGTTTCTTTAAATTTCGAGGACGAAATTTTTGTAAGGGTGGTATGATGTAATACCCGGCCCTCTTTATACCAATATTTGATTTTCTCGTTAACTTATGAGATTTCAATTTTATTTATAATTAATTATTAGTTTAATTATTTTGGGAACTCCTTTAGACCCTAAACTCCCAATCATTTTACCCCGCTATTTTCTCAAACCATAATTCCAATCCCTTATTTCACTTTCCTATTTATATAAACCTCGATCTCGGTCTAGAACTCCATTTCATTTTTTTAGTATTTTCCCTAGCCAAGTTTAAAACAAAATGTTAAACGTAAAGCCAAATCCCCAAACCATTCTTTATAACTTAATTTATTTTTTTCATTAAAACCCTATTTTTCTTTGAGCATTACCCAGCCCATTTTTTAAAATAAATTCACTCTTCTTATTAAATCTCTGGCCCGGTCTGTTTTTCCTTTTCTTTTTATATTGAGTTTTTCTCAGGCCCAACTCATTTTTCCCGGCCCGCCTCCTTTTACCATTTAAATCGTTTTTTTTCCTGCGTTGGCCCGAGCCCGCTTCGCCACAACCCGACCCGGCCCATGCATTCAAATCCTTCTTCTTCCTTAACGGCTAACTCCACTTCTCTCGCGCACTGTTTCCCGCGACCCACTCCCCTCGCCGCAGCCCGCGCCCACGCGTACGTTATGCGACGTTACCCCTCTCTAACCCTCGTCAATCCCTATCTCCATCACATCCTCGCTCCTCTCTCATTTTCTAAACTCCTCACCTCTCTCCATTCACAGTGAACCCACCGAACACCCAACTCTCCTCGCCCCGACCTCGCCATCCTCTTCCATCACCACCGACGACCTCGTCGTCGCCTCCACGCCCTAACTACCTTCCCTCCTCTGTCGTCATCACCCCATCCACCAAAGCTCCGACCACCTTGGTTGCTTCCGTCACCTTCCCTCCAAGCGACACACCGAGCCCCACCCCCTGCACCACGTCGTCGACCTCATCATCTTCGTCACGCCGTCGCCATCACCCTTTCCATACTCTCCATCCTCCACCCTCGCTCACCCGAGCCTTCACCCTCTCTTTCATCTCTCAGTCTCTCTCTCCAGCTCTCTCTCTCTCTCTCTCTCGTTCTCACTCTCTCCCCTCTGTTAATTCTCTCTCTCTCTCTCTCTCTCTATCAGCTCTCTCTCTCGTTTCTCCCTCTCTCTCTCTCAGCCTACTCTCTCTCTCTCTCAGCCTACTCAATCTCTTTCCCTAACTCTCTTTCAAAAACCACACTAAACACCCTCCCTTACAAACCCTCACTGCGGCAACTGCCGGAGCGACGCCGTCGACCGTCGGCAACACCAAGACTTCTCAGGCAAACCAGAGAGCACCCCCTAAGATTCCAGTGCACGCAAGACGACTCCGGACAACTCCGACGCGAGATCCGCATCTCGATCCAAGCTCGCGCGAATCTGTTCCACGGCGTATATCGCGCGTCCGTGAAGACACTGTTACCGTACGACCCCGAGACGTTTCCAGGCAAGTTTTTACTTGCTTTCATGCTATTTTATATATGTTACAAGTCAACATCGTATATATATCCCATGTTTGCATTATGCTAAATATTGCAACACAACTGTTCGATACTTGTTCCCTTAGGAAATCTTTATCAAATTTGACGTAACTGGATATATTGCATTGGCCCTTGTAGAGATGGTTAATGTGTGCAAATTTCATTTGAAAATAAGATTGTTAAAGATTAAAACGACTACCCCCAAGTTTAACCGTAAAACTGTAATTCTGTTGCACCTGAAAGCCGTTAAATTCACTATAAATCACATACATATTAGAATGGTGCGTTCGAGGGCTCAAAACGAAGCCAACTCGATGAACTTCAGCCCTATACTGATTTTCAGACATTTCTGTATTTAAACTGTGGTGAAAATTTGATCGGAGTGCGACTCTGGACTGCAGTCCAGAGTGACTCCAGTCTTCGCTTGCTGTTCCGTATTGGACATCACAGGATTTACTTAACTTTTAGGTTGTGGAACTCTGCTGTTTATTGTAGATAAACCTGTTAGCTAGACAACACAACTGGTTTCATTCTGTTTCGTTACCGTTTGATATTTGATCCGTAATTTAGTAGATCGGGACACATAACAGTCCCAGCAGATTCAGAATTTGACATGTTGATATTAAACAGATTATAACTCCTAACATACAGACGCGATTGAAGATCCGTTTGTTGAGTTGAAAACTTTACTGAAAACCCTAGAATTCTTTCAACTGTAGCGTCGCTAAATTATGATCCCAACTGGGGTTAAAATGCGTTGCGAAATGGATTCCTGATTCTGAAATTGGATTTCCAGCCGCGAGCGCTTAAAATGAAATGGTTATAACTATTGATTCTGGAACCCGATTGGCTTGAAACAAAATTAGATGGATAGATAACTGAACATATTAATTACTACCTGTTTGTCATTTCGCTAAATTATATACATATGTTCCATGATAAATCGTGCAAGTGATAGACTGTTGTTTTATGATACCTTAGCTGTGCTTCTTATACTGTTCATGCATCATATCATACCCATATCATAGTAGTGATAACCTAGTGACATCGTGCATTCACCCAGTGTTAGATTTTAGTGATGATTGTGGCAAGTACGTCAGTGTTCGTGTATTCGTGATTAAGTGAAAGTGATACGTACTTGTGCACAATCAGTGTCCCTTTTATTCTATTGCATTGTCGACGTCTGTGGGATGCGTGTATGTGTGACTATAAGTGGTATGGGACACTTATGGAAGCGCTTGCACGGATGTCACAGATAAGGCATCCGACACTGCCATTTATCTTAGGTATTAGTCGGGACGTGCTTGATGGAGGTCCTGCCTCCAGTTCTCGCGCAGACTTGTCACGGATCGATTAGTATTTAGGGTTATGGTTAGCGTTTGATGTAGACCACGGGGTGTGGGGTAGTTCAAGTGTGAATTCAACAGAATCTCGGGAGTCCCATGCCGGCTTATATATTTAGGGAATTATATGGAGATTTACAGGGTATGTGCTATATCACAGTGATACACTCGTTACATGTTGGGCCCGTGGTCCCTTGCCCTTGGGTTCTACCCTTGGGTGGAGGACACTCGCGAGTGGTTGACTCTCACACTTGGACTGGCGATAGGCTTATTGACCTGTGCAGTGAGACTTAGAGACTGATAGGGTTACTGTCATTTACATCCCTTATATACTGTGTTGACATACATGACATATCGTTATACTGCTTTACTGTTCCGCTGCATTTATCTCTGCTCATTTATATTCATGCTGTTATTGATTTACTGTTATTCATATCCTTCACCACTGTTAGAATTGTTACTTGATTATATACATTATATTGCTATTGTGTCGCTCTGACGACCTGAGTATGCATGCTCAGTGTGAGGAGAAGATTTAGCCTGGATCAGAACTAGACATGCTTCACAGACTTCTTGACTCGCCCTCCCGAGTTACTTTCATTGTCCCACTTCAGGTCAGTCTTTACATTGTTCCTTTCAGTTACTGCATTTTCCCATTACCTGCGCATCATTTACTGTTTACCATGAAAAGCTAGAAGCCGAAGTGTGACTACGGCAGGACTTTTCCTTGACCGTAGGAGCATGGCTGGCCTTGTCTACCCCTCGTATTCCGTATTTTGGGAAGCGGGGCGTGACAAAACCTGTTACGGTCTTGTGTTAGCTGTGTAGTATGTGATATTAAATCGAACATTGAGACAAATCTTACCTGTTGAGCATGGTGAACTCAGCATCATACTCATCTACAGATGTGGTCCACATTGAACCTTGTTGCAATGGATGAATTGTTGTTCCATATCAAAGCGGGCCGTCTCAGGGAAGTACTTTGCATCGAACATGTCGCGAAAAGTCTTCCATTCGATAGGTTGATCAAGACGGCTTTCTTCTGCCTTCCACCAGACCCGTGCATTGTCCGTAAGTTGCAGCTTCACAACTCGGACCCAAGCTATCTCTAGCACTTGTGCCGCTGCCAGGTCGTCCTCGATGCTATGAGCTTATTCCTCAGCTTCCAGTGGGCTCTCTTTTCCTGAGAATTGCTAGGGGTGCAATGCTCTGAATTGCTTTACCCCAGGTGCCTCAGCCTCGGGATGGTTCATCAATATAGCAGTCTGCTGCTGCTATCCCTCCAGAAGGCTGCGGATCGCCTCAAGCAGTACCGTCTGCTCATTGATCGGAGCAGTGACGGCAGGAGTGAGTGGTAGTGGTGGAAGAGCGTTGTTGACATTGGTGATGGTGTTGTTTGGGGAATCTATAATCTTGAATGAAAAAATTTGGTTTAGGATAGATTCAAAGTATATGAAATGATAAGATTCAAGGAATATGAATTGTAAAGATGTTTTCAGTTGCTGGTTCTTGTGTTATATTGCTTAGGTTGTCCACGCAAAACTGAACTGCATGGTAGGGTTCCATACAGCTGAGACCTGTATGGGCCACCAACAAAACCTGTCATGCCCTGCTTCCCAGTTGTAGGGTGTTTTTCGTCACCCCATTGAGATGGGAATACGCGCGCGCTTTGTTGGGGTCGAAAATTGCACCCCGGTTAACCAAGTCAAAGTTAAGGTCAACCCCAAGCCAAGTGGGCCCAAGCCCGGATCAAGTGGGCCCATGCCCAGGCCGAGTCCGAAAACGAAGCGGCCAGCCCTCCTCCATGCCCAAAATGAAATCATGTAATAAATAATTTTTATGTAATTTTTTATGCATGAATGGGCATAGAGCCAAATTTTTGTAAATCCCCAGAATCTGTAGGGTGTTTTTCGTCACCCCATTGAGATGGGAATACGCGCGCGCTCGTCAGGCGTACTACAGATTCCCCCTGCCTAGGGTAGGCCGGGGTTTATTGATTGTGGGGATCCGATTCTCCGGCAGCCGCGGACTAAGCTGCCGTTAATTACCTCTCGCCTTTGGAACAAGAGAACCTCCGATTGACGGGTTAAACTGGTCATGCGAACTCAATCTGCAGTGTACGTGTGTTTTGTTTTGGAGAGGGCTTGGATATATCGGGAGCCACACAGAGTTTTTACGGGGGTCCCGCTACCCGGATAGCGGGCTGGGGGTCAAGGGGGCTAGCAACCCCCTTGCGGGGTGCAGGGCAGCGCCCCGGCCCAAAATTTTTTAGAGGGAAGGTGTTGTGGAGTGTGTGTGTATCTATACATATATATACATGTATACATATATATATATAAAAAAAGGAAAAATCGCCCAAAGGACGCGTCGGGCCAGCGCCTTGAGCGCTGTGCGCTTAAGTGCTGTGCGCTTAAGTGCTGTGCGCTTAGGCACTAGCACGCCACGTATCTGACACGTGGGCGCTGGGTGCTCGAGCGCCAGCGCGCCACGTGCCGGCATGTGGGCGCCAGGCGCTCGAGCGCTGAGCGCCGGGCGCTCGAGCGCCGGGCGCTCGAGCGCCGGGCGCTCGAGAGCTAGCGCACCATGTGTCGGCACGTGGGCGCTGGGCGTTTGAGTGCTAGGCGCTCGAGCGCCATGTGTCGGCACGTGGGCGCTGGGCGCTTGAGCGCAAGACGCTCGGGCGCTTGGGCGTCGGCGAGAGAAAGGGGCTTTTAGCCCCAGGAACTCCCGAAAGAGAAATTAGAGTGGAGTTAAACTCCTAACATGTTTTGAAGCTGATGAAGGGCTTCTCCCCTTGAGCCCTAGTTCTTTCCAAAGTGGGGTTTCTAGAGATGGGTCTCCTTCTTCTTCCTTTGTTGGCCGGATCATGAAGATCAAGAAGTGTGAGATTTTAAAAATCTCTTCTTTTTGAGATCTAATGGAAGATCTGAGTTTCCCTTTGTGGGTTTTGTGGTGAAAAGCTATTTAGTTTTTTTTAAGGAAGAGTAAAACTCTTGATTTAATTCAAAAGAAAAAAAGAAGGTTTTAGAACCTTGAGGAAGAAGAAGATCACAGATCTGGATTTTTGGAGAGAGAAAATATTGTTGGGATATTTTCATTATCCTTGCCTTTATAGGCTATACACTTTATATATAGACCCTTGGGCTTTACAAAAATGGCATTTTGGCCATGCCATGGCTCATGTGCCATTTCTTTTTGCACATAAGCCATGGGCTTTACAAAAATTTGGCTCTATGCCCATTCATGCATAAAAAATTACATAAAAATTATTTATTACATGATTTCATTTTGGGCATGGAGGAGGGCCGACCGCTTCATGTTCGGACTCGACCTGGGCATGGGCCCACTTGATCCGGGCTTGGGCCCACTTGGCTTGGGGTTGACCTTGACTTTGACTTGGTCAACCGGGGTGCAATTTTCGACCCCAACAAAGTGCCCCCCATCAATAAATGCAGATCACATATGTGGGTCGTGTGCATGAAATTGATGGATCTTCTTTCGCGTGGAGGCGACTTGCTTTGGTTCCCACTTTTTGGGATGCACTGCCCTTTTTACGACATGGACGGTCGACGCTTGACGCGTCTCCGAGATGGAGTGTCTGTGATAGACGTTTCTCTGGCCCGGAGTGATTTGGTAGACGTTCCCCCGGCACGGAGTGTCGCTGGTCGACGTTTCCCCAAGACGGAGTGTCTGTTGGTTGATGTGTCCCCAGCACGGAGTGTCTGCTTGTTGTTTCCCCGAGGCGGAGTGTCGGCTGGTTGACGTGTCTTCGGCATGGAGTGTCTGCTTGGACGTTTCCTCGAGACGAAGTGTCTATTTGCGACGTTTCCCCGGTACGGAGTGTCGCTGGTTGACGTGTCCCCGAGACGGAGTGTCTACTTCATGTTTCCCCGTTACGGGGTGTTATTGTTGGACGTTTCCCCGATGCGGAGTGTCTGTGTTGGACGTTTTCCCGGCACAGAGTGTCTACTTGACGTTTCCCCGAGGCGGAGTGTAGGCTGGTTGACGTGTCTCCGGCACGGAGTGTCTGCTGGCTGACGTGTCCCCGGCATGGAGTATCTGCGTTGGACGTTTCCCAAAGACGGAGCATCGCTGTTGGACGTTTCCCCGGTACGGAGTGTCTGTGTTGGACGTTTTCCCGAGACGGAGTGTCTGTTTGTGACGTTTCCCCAGTACGGAGTGTCGCTGGTCGACGTTTCCCCGAGGCGGAGTGTCGGCTGGTTGATGTGTTTCCGGCACGGAGTGTCTGCTGGTTGACGTGTCCCCGGCACGGAGTGTCTGCGTTGGACGTTTCCCCGATACGGAGTGTCTGCTTGATGTTTCCCCATTACAGAGTGTCGTTGTCAGATGTTTCCCCGGTATGGAGTGTCTATGTTGGACGTTTCCCCGAGACGGAGTGTCTGTTTGTGACATTTCCCCAGTACGGAGTGTCGCTGGTCGACGTTTCCCCGAGGCGGAGTGTCGGCTGGTTGACGTATCCCCGAGAGGGAGTGTCTGCTTGACGTTTCCCCGTTACGGAGTGTCGCTGGTCGGACGTTTCCCCAGTACGGAGTGTCGCTGGTCGACGTTTCCCCGAGGCGGAGTGTCTGCTTGACGATTCCCCGTTACAGAGTGTCGTTGTCGGACGTTTCCCCGGTATGGAGTGTCGTTGGTCGACGTTTCCCTGAGGAGGAGTGTCGGCTTATTGACGTATCCCCGAGACGGAGTGTCATTGTTTGACGCAAAGGTCGATGTTGGAATTGGTTGGTTTGATTTGTTTGATTTGAGTTGACATCAGCATCGCTACACTAGAATATGGTACCGGGAGCGAATCATCATCTGTCATGAGAAGATTTGGGAATAGGTTTTCTGTCGGCATCTGCATTGCTGCACTGTAATAATGCCAGGAGCAACTCATCATTTGCCCCGGGAGAATTTGGGAATTGGTTTTTTGTTTGGCATCTGCATTGCTGCACTGGAATAATGCCAGGAGCACCCATCATTTGCCCCGGAAGGATTTAGGAATTGGTTTTTTGTTTGGCATCTGCATTGCTGCACTGGAATAATGCCAGGAGAAACTCATCATTTGCCCCGAGAGGATTTGGGAATTGGTTTTTTGTTTAGCATCTGCATTGCTGCACTGGAATAATACCAGGAGCAACTCATCATTTGCCCTGGAAGGATTTAGGAATTGGTGGCTTAGGAGACAGGTTTAGATCCCTATCACCTAAGGCTTTTCAATTTTATGGGCCGTAAAGGTCCCATAAAAGAATTTTCTCCCTACGAGTCAAAAGGATCTCATAGGTGTTTTTTCTCCTTAGGAGTCGTGGGGACTCCTAAGTGTATTGCACCTTTGTGAGTCGTAAGGATCTCACGCGGGAATTTTCTCCTCACAAAGTCGAGAAGACTTTGCGAGTGCATTTCATCTCTTTTTCACGAGTTTTCGCCCTTTTGGGTTTTCACAAACTCGCCGGCAGTCCTGCTGTTTTTACTCACGGAGCCCTTTCGGGTTTTCATCCGTGCCCATTTTGCTTATGGACATGCCCTTTTTTTTAGGACTTTATAAGTAGCCTCCCCGGCAGGACTTGGGAGAGATTTGGATTGTTTTACGCCCGTGGATTTTATACGGTTTTGCAGGATGTATGATCCAGACCGTAGGGCCGGAAAAATTTTGGGACTTTGTTGGCGTCTGCATCGCTGCATTGGAATATGGTACCAGGAGCGACTCATCATTCGCCGTTGGGGTATGGAAGTTGGAATTTGGTTGGCGTCTGCATCGCTGCACTGGAATATGGTACCAGGAGCTACTCATCATTCGCCATTTGAGAGTTTGGGTTTGGTTGGCGTCTGCATCGCTGCACTGGAATATGGTACCAGGAGCGACTCATCATTCGCCGTTGGGGTATGGAATTTGGAATTTGGTTGGCGTCTGCATCGCTGCACTGGAATATGGTACCAGGAGCGACTCATCATTCGCCACTTGGGACTTTGTTGGCGTTTGTATTGATTCTCCACCCAATCGTTAAAAACATAGCAGTCTTCAATGGTATGACTCACCATTCTATGATATGGGCAGTATATGGGATTGCCGGTCATGTTCATCTCATGTGGCCTCTTTGGAATAGGCAGTTGAAGACCTTTGTTCAAGGCGTCCATGAATATTTCGCGGACTTTATCCCTCCTAAAGGAGTATACTTTCTTCTTTCTCTCCATTGGAGTAGGTGCCCTTACTGATGCTAGACTCTAAGGACGATAAGTCTTTGGTTCGCCTACTGTCCGCTTACCACGTTCAGTGTACGTATCGGAGTGACTGGAGGCTGATCGCGTCCATTTTTCACAAAGGTGTTCCGCTCTCGGGCTGGAGGGAGCATCGGTCGGCTGCTTCCGAATATCAATCCCCAGCTCACGAACCAAAATTTGATTTTTCTGTAATTGCAATCGGGCAACTTGGGTCGTGAGATCTGCCACAACATTTGCCAGCTCGTCAACTTTAGAATGGACCTTGGCCATCTTCTCATCCCTGTCCTGAAGTTGCCTTTGAAGCCACTGGAATAATGCTTGTTCTATAGTTCCGGGTATGACAACGGGGTCATCCCTACCGCCTGAACTTGACTCAGCATGAACCACGGGTTCCTTTGGCTCAATGGCCTGAACGGGCTCTTCATCATTTGGATCGGGCCGATGTTGGATGGCAACAACCACGTCATTGTCATGGCTATAAGGCGTAGGAGGACTTTTTCCTCTGAGCTTCATCATATAGACCGTATGGGTTGTGTACCCGTCTATTGCTTATTCATTGGCAATGTTGCTTGCTTGGCTCTTAGCTTGTTGCCTTGGTCCGCTCTTTTTAGAGAAAGGCAGATGTCTGAGAGAATCAGGTCCCTGAAGGACTTCGGTCCCCGTTTGTTGAAATTGGCGGTCGCAGCTTGATTGTTTGTTAACACGCCAGGAGACAATGATATTTCTTCCGCCTTATATTGTTTCTCGACCCAATTCTTGAAGATGCAACAGTCTTCAATAGTGTGTCCCAGCACTCGGTGGTATGGGCAAAAGTTGGGATGATCAGTCCTGTTCGCTTCACTTAGCCTTTTTGATTCTGGTAGCCGCAGGCCATTCTTCAGAGCACCTTTAAAAATTTTGGGGACCTTGTCCTTTCGGAATGAGTAGACCTTATTTCTTCTTTCCTCCAAAGTTGTCTCTCAAGATTGGTCAGTTTTTGCTCCGCTCGTTCTCTGCTTATTTAGAGAATCGGTGTTGTTAGAACTTCTGCCTTTTCGGTTGTCATCCCTCCAAGGTTTTGGTCTGTTTGTGAACTGAAGATCTTGAGCAGACTCGGGCTTTGAGCATTCCAACGTTTGGACCTTTTTTGTCAGCTCTTGGAATGTTTTGAGGCCTGCGGTGCACAGGAAAGATTTCATCTAGTCCTTCAGATTTTCTATAAGAAGACCGACAGATTGGTCTTGCTCCAACGGCGGTTCACATTTGACAGAGAGATTGCGCCATCGGAATATAAAATCCATGTTGCTTTCGTTGTCCTTTGGCTCTGTCCTTACAAGGTCGGCAATGGTGATTTTATCGCTGACACTCATGAACCTTTGCTTGAACATTGATTCTATTTGAGCGAACGTCGTGATCGAGTCATCTGGTATGCTTGCATACCAATCGAAAGCAACATCCGTCAAGCTATTAATAAACTGACGGAGAAGGAGCGCATCATTGCCCCCAGTATTTGCGCATGATGCTTTAAATTTGGCAATGTGCCAGTTCGCATTTCCCGTCCCATCGAACCTTTCAAATTTGGGGACGACATAGCCAGTGGGAAACTCCATAAGATCGTACCGAGCAGGATATGGTCTCCCGCTATTGCTGGCATCTTTTTGCTTTCCGGCTTCGGCTACCAATGTTTTAACTTTGTTGGCAACCAAATCCATGATTTGACCTTGAGTTAGCGGGTTGTTGTCATCGGCCGCCAAGACATTTCCCGAGATAGGATGCGACTGGCTTTCGTGCAGTCCGCCCACCTTTGGATTTGAGGGAATAGGCGTCGGCTGTCTCGGGACACCGTTTCTCGGTTCATGAGCAAAGCCCCACGCTTGATTGGGCGGCTGAGAGGAAAGTTGGGCCGTAAGCCGTAAGACGACATTTGTCAAGTCGTCAATCTTTGAGTAGAGCTTAGCCATCTCCTTATCTTTGCTTCTGAGCTGTTTTCGGAGCTCTTAGAGAAGTTGCTGCTCTGCGGTCTTAGGATGGAAAGTTGGCTCATCTTCGTTTTCCGAGCCCGACTCCTCATGAACTGAGGGCTCTCTCTGCCTATCAGCTTCACTGGAAGGATTTTCATCACCCTCCGGAGGATGCTGGTCTTGAGAAGTGACAGCTATATTTGCACCATGTTGGATTTGAGATGTGGTGGCCCCATCCTTGCTTTTGCTGCGAAGGTTGTCGCTGGGACGCATGCCCACCATGTAGACGGTGTGGATAACACATTCAGCCATCCTTCCACCACTGGCAGCTGGTTTCGCAGAGCGGTCCGGGTGTTTACCCCAATCAGAGCAAAGCTCTGTTCAAATTCCGAGACGGGAGATGAAGCAACGCTTCATCTTCCCCAATCAGAGCAAAGCTCTGCTTTGAAAATTTAAGCTTTAATAACTGAAGCAACGCTTCAGATTCTTTGTCTCGGGCGCAACGCGCCACGCGTCAGGCGCTAATACATCAGTGCAGCGCCCAAGAAGGCGCACCCAATCAGAGCAAAGCTCTATTTAAAGGAAGCAACGCTTCAGCTGCGCTGCGCTCTGCGCTGCGCGACACGTGTCAGGGCAGATGCGCTAGCGCACTTGCGCTGCGCTCTGCGCTGCGCGACACGTGTCATGCGCTGAGGCATCTGCGCCAAACTAAATTAAGATTTTAAGAAATCTTTTCTGTTCTTTCCAAAACCAGAAGATTTTCTTCTGCCTTTGGATCAAAGATCCAGCGGTGGGAAAATTCCCAAAATCACTCAGAAAAGATCTTGTTAACAAATTCAACAAATTTGTGGGCACTATAAATAGGACCCCAGACCTCATTCAAAGGCATCAACAATTTTCTCAAAAAATGAAGAACTCTAAGCAGAGAAAACTCTGAGAAGATCTCAAGAAAAAGGTAAAGAACCTTCATGAAGTAGAAGGAAGGCCTTCTAATAGATCATTGATCTAAAAATAAGATCAATGATCTTTATATAAAAAACAGTGCTTTGCACTCCTTGTGAACCTTCGGTTCTTTAAAAACAATAAAAATAATAAAATAATAAAATAATAGTGCTTTGCACTTTTAAGAACCTCTGGTTCTTCGAATAAAGAAAAATTTATTTTTTTCTTTCTTTGATCTAATTTAGATGAAGAAATTAAACAGTGCTTTGCACTTCCCTTCCTGAATCTAAAAGATTCTTAGTGCTTTGCACTTCCAAACTGCGCTGTTGCGCTCTTAAGAGAGCGCCACGTGTTGGCTATAGAACCACTTGCGCTAAGCGCCCTTAAGATAGAGCTTTGCTCTCTGGAATTGGCGCAACTCGCTGAGAGCGCGCCACGTGTCAGCGGCGCAATAGCGCAGCGCAACAGCGCATTGCACTGCGCTAGTGCGCCTACGCTCACAAGAGCACGACACGTGTCATCACCATATGAGCTTGCGCTCATTGCTTAGCGCAAAGCGCAGATGCATTATTTTAAAGGGCCGAGCCCAATTAAAAGAAGGCCTAACAGGCTTAATAAAATGCAATGCAGATGCTCTCATCATTTATAAATGGGCAGAGCCCAAACAAAATATTCAGAATGCTATGCATTTTTAAAGGGGCAAAGCCCAAACAAGGTAGATACTTTGCATCATCTACAAATAGGCAGAGCCCAAAATAAATTGATACTCTGTATCTTTTGTGGGTAGAGCCTAAATAAAAAATACAATGCAAGAGCAAATAAAATGTTGAACTGGACTTAGCCCAATCGTGGCAATAAGTCCTTAAATTAAATTGACTGAGCAACATGGCTCTCCTAAATCAATTTACATCCGGTTCGAGGGTACATCTCCGAACTCCTTTGACATCCGTCGTTGTAATGCCTCAACGACGTCAAAGAGGTGACGAGTCCCAATGACCACACATCATAATGGACCGAAACGTCCCTAAACTAATATCGGACCGAAACGTCCCTAAACTAATATCGGACCGAAACGTCCCTAAACTAATATCAGACCACCACGTCCCTAAACTGGAATATGGACCACTACGTCCTTAAACTGGCGACGGACCGAAACGCCCCTAAACTAATAATGGACCACCACGTCCCTAAAACTGGCGATGGACCGCCACGTCCTTAAACTAGCGCAATCGAGCCCGAACGCTCTTTTGCCGGATCTAAACGGTCCCGTCTAAGTTGATCTTAGCCCCAAATACGGTTAATGTGTCCTTAGATCTTTAAATAAACAATAAAACTCCGAATCAACTTTGGTACATCTCTGAACTCCTCCGACGCCTGTCGTTGTAATCCCTCAACGACGTCAGAGAGGTGACGAGTCCCGACGGCCAGATAATTAAATCAATCACTACGTCAGGTCGATCTTAGTCCAAAACAGGACTAACGTATCCTTGACGAACGTTTAAGTTGATCTTAGCCGCAACGCGACTAATGCATCCTTAAACCAAAAAACACCAAACCCAAATCTAAGTAAATGCGGATTTGGACTAATCCACGTCCTACGGGCGACGGCATTACTCAGTCTCCGTATACAATCCACGGGCAACCACAAACAAAACAAACACACACGACACGAAGTGAAATTCTGGAGAAGGAGAAAGTTGTTACCGCGATGCGGTAGCGTAATTAACTGCAGGGGCTTGCTCCTGCAGGGAAGAGCGTCCCCACAATCAAAAACCCCTCACCCTGAGGGGGAATCTGACGAAGTCTGCTACATCGGCCGCATCTGTCTAAACCTCCGATACACGGTGCCATAAATCAACTTGGCATCTTCGGAGAGATAGACGGATAAAACCAAATAGCATCTGCCCCGAACCTCAGGCACGGACGCGAAGTCCGGGCCGCCGTTCGGAGGGGAACAGATTCTGGCACGCCCGGTGGGACCTCTTCCTCTTTCCACTCCACACTTCGTGTGTCGTCTTCGCGAACCAATCGCGGTTTGTTAAATGGTTGCCTTCGGATTTCAAGTTGCTAAGATTTGGTCTTTTACCTGGCGCAGAATTCAAGATTCAATGGCTACCAACTGCACCAACTGCTCGAAATGCCACTGCAACGGACGCTCCACCTCACCTAGAGGTGTAACATATGGGCCCCAAGCGGCCTCCTTCCTGACTCTGCCGGTAGACCAGGTGACCCAAGCCACCACCGGCTTGTTCTTCGGGACCATGGTCCCACCTACAAGCTTCTCTATGCCGACACCTGTACCGGAAATGAACAAGAAGTCGATGTTCGATCGGCTCACTGCTACCACGACCCCTGTCAACGGGTCGCCTGCTACTGAACCAACAGCCTCCGTTTTCACCAGGCTAGGTCAGAACTATAAAGTGGCCGTCCCAAAGAGGGCAACAGCCGCTGCTTTGGAAGTCGTTAAAGCGGCTTCTCCCATCAGAGAGTCGGTCTTCACAAGATTGACGGTTCCCACTCCCCCCCAGCTGGTCAAAAGGCATCAGTCTTCGATAGGCTGACATCGACAGTTACCCCACACTCAAACAGGGGGCAACAAGAAACCATCTCGATTTCCGAGCCAGTCCCAACGGCTCGTCGTGCGCGACGTCGCCATTGGCAACGTGTAAAGAAAGCAGGGGGCAACTCCCCCTCAGGGCTAACCCCACCTGCTCCAGTAGTGGAGGTCAACGCTGCTGTTCCAACTGGGAACAGCTTTGAATGGCTGAGGAAGGTGAGAAAGAACTCTCCAATTGCTACATTGAAAAGATCTCCTCCCCCTATGGAAAAAGCTCCGGAGACAAAACAGGAACAGCCCCCTCAACGGCTGTCGTCAAAAATTTATAAAGTTTGGCGGAGGGTTCAAGACTCCGTGATTGACCCAGACCACTTTCATTGCCAGAAAAGGGCAAAGGTGGAAAAGGACAAAAACCGCCCCATTAAACAGCAGGGGGCAACAAATGCTAGGATGCCCACTTCAACGGCTCCTTCAACCTCAATGGTCCACAAAAGGAAAAGGCCAGGGAAAGCTCCCGTGACGCTGATAAAGTTTAAAAGCAATGAACCTAAACGCCCCAAGTCAGGGGGCATAACGGTTCATACGGTCTATATGGCTTCTGGAAAGGAAAAAAGTCGTACTTCTACGGGTCACCGACCGCTCACCCGATCCGTGACGAAAGCCCAGGAGCAGCAACAAAAGCTCCAGGAGATGATGACTACAATGGCTGCACTCACGGAGCCAAAAGAGAACCCCGGGACGTCCTTAGATGAACGTCAAGAGGAAGAGACCGACGCCGAGTTCCTCCGCCGAGTACTGGAAAAGAGAGACAAAGAGGCTGCTGAACAAGCAGCCAATATCCAGCGTATGGGCCTCCTCTTCCAGGACATGATAGGGATGATGATACAACAAGATCCCCCGACTGAAGAACCCCCGATTGTCCTTGGGGATGATAGGGGAGAAACATCAAACCCTCAGCCCGTTCTATCAACGGCTAAAGAGGACACAATCTCTAAAACTGATCTGGACGAATATATAGCCCAACAAATAAAGGTTCATCACGCGGCCGAAGCAGCCGGCCACGTCGTAAAAACGGGGCGACCGTATCCAGGCTGGTATGACCAAATCAAGTACCCGCCAGGTTATACAATTCCTAAGTTTCATGTCTACAAAGGGACCGGCAATCCCCATCAACATGTTGCCCAGTTCAGGACGCTTTGCGGTAACACCGGCGGCGACGACAAGCTTTTGCTTCGCCAGTTCGTTGGAAGCCTATCAGATACGGCCTTCGAATGGTATTCTGAGCTCCCCAATGACTCTATTAAAACCTTCGCGGAGATGGAGCTGCTCTTCACCCAACGTTTTGCAAGTGCCAGCGAGCGTACCCCGATGACGGCGCTGATTAACGCCAGGGTAAAACCCGGCGAGACATGGGTTCAGTACGCTATACGGTGGCGTAATCTATGGTCGAAGTGTGAACAGCGCATAGAAGAAGCCCCTGCGGTGGGAATGTTTGTTGGAACCCTTGATCCACAAGCAACCATTTCACAGTTTATGATGTTCTTCAAGCCGACTTCCTTCCAGGCTTTGATCGACAAATTGGCGCAGATGGACCAGATGGGCCATAAACCCCCTCTCCCGAAGCCGGACTCCCGAAACGATAAGGGAAAGGGAAAAGCGATCATTGTCGCTAATGCCCAACAACAACCGAACGACTCGAAGCCGGTTGCTCGTCCAAACAATACGCGCCCATACGTACCCCTTGAGGACAGGATGGGACGTGCTTACTCCTTCCCCTGTGATAAAACGAGGAGGCTATTCGAGCTGGCATTGCGCAACAGGCTCATAAATCTGCCAGATCCAAAACGTCCGTCGCAACCAAGTGACGTCAACGAGCCTAATTACTGCCCTTATCATCGAGTGCTAGGACATCCGATCGAAGACTGTTACGTTTTCAAAAATTGGCTTGAAAACCAGTACCGCCAGGGCAAATTTGCGCTATCCGACAAATGGAAGGTAAATCCCCCGCAGCCCCACACCTCTAAGGGGACGAATACGCCGGGGGCAACATACTCCGTCATTGAAGAAACTCCCTGGGAAGTCGTATTATCAGCCAAAATGAGGAGAATGCTAAATGATCTTCAGACCTGTCCAGCGGTCAAGTGGAGGAACCCCTTAGAACCGCAGGTTATTGAGGGGATGTTGAAGCCACGTCCGACTCCGAGGACCGATGGTGGTAGTTCAAGCGCTCATAGTCAGCCGTCGAAATCTTCGAAAAAGAAGAAGAAGAAATCTAAGAAGCCCGTGAAGCCTGGCGACAAGCGCACGGACTTACAAAAGCAAATCGACGCACTAGATGAATATAACCAAAAGGCGCGGACTCCCATTACGCTCCAAGATTTCCTTGATCACGTCTTTCAAAAAGGAGATGAGGGGGAAAGTTCATCGGATGAGTCCGAGGAATACGTGGCGAGCTGTCATATGGTCTCCCATTTGACCATGAACGATGAAGGGACTTCTGGCACTGAAACGCTGGGGGCAAATGCCGAATCAAAGGCTCCAGGGTTATCAGTTGAAATGATTGGCGCGTTTCTTAATGAAGTTCGATTGAAAAGTAAAGCTGATCGAGAACGCGAGACGGCTATATTTGAAAGGGCCAAGCGCCAGCGACTTGATGAAAGAGCTGAGATGATCCCGCTGGAGCGAAATGCCTCCATCGCTGACAAAAGCCAATTCAAGATAAAAAAGAAGTTTGCTAAGGCCATATCGATGGGCATGAAGCTACCACCCTCTGCAGAAAAAGTTACTGGCATGGAAGAAATGCACCCCTTTTATTGCCTATATCATCAGAAGATCTCGCATTCCACCCAGGATTGCAAAGCTTTCAATGGATGGTGGCAAGGATACGTCGCCAATCGACAACGCTTTAAACGGGAAAAGCGTAAGATTCGTCGGGAGCAAAGAAACACGACCAAAGAGCTTGAAAGAACTGCCAACAATTGTCATATGATTAACACCGCCGGGTCGCAAGTGCCTACATTTGGGAGCGATTCCGATGAAGAGCTAGAGCTTGGCCCCCTCTTCAAAGAATCCACTTCGGGAAAAGAAGAAGAACCGAAGTCTTGCGAAAATATACAGCTGCGAAATCGGACACTGCCTGAAAAGAATCTCGGACCCTTAAACAAGAAAGACAAAGGGAAAGAGAAGGTCTCTGAATACATCGCTTTGGATGACCAAGTCGCGGAAGAGTTAACCGCCAAGAATCCGCCAAAGAGGAGTAAAGTGGATTACAATGTCTTGGCGCATCTGAGGAAGCTACCCTCACAACTCAGCATTCTCGATGCCTTGTTACTATCAAAGGAGGCGAGAAACTCTTTGATTAAGGCGCTACAAGATCCGGACCAGTTCCAAGCCTTCTTAGCCGAAGAAAAGATGAAAGACGAATTAGAAGAAGTGCACACAGCCAACGTTGCTTTTGGTGATGAAGACCTTCTTCTCGGGACGTGTGAACACAATCGCCCCCTTTATGTCTCAGGATACTGCCATGACATAAAGATAGGTAAAATCTTGGTCGATAACGGATCGTCTGTTAATTTACTCAATGTGCGAGTGTTAAAGGAGATTTGCATGAGCGTCCAACACCTCGTCCGGGACAAGATCACTATCTCCGGTTTCGACTCCCAATCCTCAAAGACTCTTGGATCTGTGATATTGACGCTGCGCTTCGGGTTGCTCGTCACAGACATCAAATTCCATGTTATAGACGCCAAAACGTGCTACAATGCTCTGCTCGGCCGACCATGGCTACACGAGTACAATATCATCCCTTCTACACAGCATCAGTGCATGAAGTATTCTAGGGATGGCCTCGAGTACACAGTGGCGGGAGAGTTGAATCTGTTTTCCGTAAACGAAGTTCGTAAGTATGAAGATGCCAAATACTTCTTACCGAGTTTCGAAGACGCGGAAAGGTGTCACAAACCGGAGAACAAAACTAACGCCACCATCCCTGTCTTCGGCAGTGACACCGAGGAGGAGGAGGATATCATTTATTCAGGTCCATCCCAATCCACCAGGCCGGGACCATCCGTTCCTTCATTGATCTTCGGCAGTGATTCAGAAGATGAAGTTCACGCTGTATTCCCCGCTCGGCCTTCAATACGGGTTTCCGCTGAAGAAGCGCAAAGTTTGCAGATAACCATGGTGCCGCTTGAACATTACAAAGAACTGGATGCACTCGACACCAACAGCGTAGAAGAATTGCAGACATTCTATATCCCTCCCGGACGAAAGGGCGAGAAGGCAATCCTATTCTACCGTTCTGAAGAAAACAAGGTGAAAAAAGAAATTTGGCATGGCGCGGATCCCACGCTCGACAGGCTTCAGCCTATCCGTCTTCCCAGATATTATACCGAAGGTTTGAAGAAACTGCTGAAACGCCAGGGGATGTCCTTCACACAGACCACTAGAAAAGCCAAATTCTATGACAAGGTCTGGAACATTCCCGGGACTCAATGCAAACTGCCTAACGGGAGAGTAGAAACAAAAGGGCTTGGGTACATCCGGTCAAAGAAACGGGAGCTAGTAAACAGCTGTTATGTTATGTATGACTTCGACGAAGAGGCGGACGCTCAATGGGAGGACGCTAATCCTGAGCCAGCAAAAGTTCCTGATACAAAACCGCCCAGTCCATCATTTGAAGACCAGATGAGCAAACTTATAAGGGATGCGAGTCAAAAAGTCCGAGACGATCACGATCGTGAAATAGCAATCTATGAAAAAGCCAAGACACAGCGCCTCCTTCAACAGGCGGTGAAGGAAGAAAATGCCGCTCCTTGTCAACCTGCTACAAAAAAGGTTCGACACGAAAACAAAAACAAGTTGAAAGGCAAGAGAGGCGCTCAACAGCCACAAAGCAGAGCTAAGAAGCCACGTATCCGAGAGTCGAGCGTTATTGACCTAGCCCTCAGGAAGAAAATGGGTCGAGCATATTCATTTCCTCGGAACAAAACGAGGAAGATATTCGATCTCGCTCTAAAACATCAAATGCTTACGTTGCCAGAGTCTAAGCATCCTGAGCACGCATGCGAGGTGTTCAACCCAAATTATTGCTTTTACCATCGAGTAATGGGACACCCTCTTGAAGATTGCTTCACCTTCAAGAATTGGGTTGAAGATCAGTATCAGCTAGGCAAATTCGCGTTTTCTGACAACTGGAGGGTAGCACCGCCACAGAAGCACGAGCCCGAGGCCGTGAGAGAAGAACCAACTCCGCATTGGGATTGGCAGAAAATTTGCACTTGCCATATGGTAACAATATTAAAAGAAGAGTCCGAGGACATGAACAGCCTTCCTTGGTGCTTTGAAAACGACAGCGATGAAGTAATCTCAGAATTTCCCCCAGCTCCGAAAGAACTGGAGGATGGAATCCATACTACTGCAGATAACCTCAAGAAAATCGAGTTGGGGACAACAAATGATCCGCGACCGACGTTCGTCAGCGAGCTGCTGTCTGAAGAGAGGGTGGCTGCGTTAAAAGACGTCCTTGTGCAGCATAAAGATTGCTTCGCATGGAACTATTCCGAGATGCCGGGACTAGATCCAGAAATTGCTGTGCACAAATTGGCGATATCCCCGGACGTCAAGCCAGTCAAACAGGCGCCGAGAAGAATGCGGCTCGAGCTTGAAATGAGCATCAATACCAAAGTCAAAAAGTTAATCGACTCTGGCTTCATCCAGGAAGTTCAATACCCTGAATGGATCGCCAACATTGTCCCGGTGATGAAGAAAAATGGGACAGTGCGCATATGCGTGGACTTCCGGGATCTCAATAAAGCATGCCCGAAGGACGACTTCCCAGTGCCAGTCACCGAACTGATGATAGACAATACGTCCACTCATGAGGTTTTCTCCTTCATGGACGGCTCATCGGGGTATAATCAAATAAAAATGCATCCTGAAGATCAGAAGCATACGGCTTTCCGGACTCCTTTGGGGATATTTTGTTATAAAGTGATGCCCTTCGGTTTGAAGAACGCCGGTGCTACTTATCAGAGGGCCATGACAAAAATCTTCGACGACCTTATACACGAAATCGTTGAATGCTATATCGACGATCTCGTGGTTAAGAGCAAATCATACGAGGAACATCTCGAGCATCTGAAGACTGTATTCCAACGCCTTCGGCAATACAACTTGAAGATGAATCCTCTTAAATGTGCGTTCGGGGTTTCCTCGGGCAAATTCCTGGGATTCGTTGTTCGACACCGAGGTATTGAAATAGATCCGTCAAAGATTAAAGCGATCATGGAAATGCCTCCGCCGAGGACTCTCAAACAGCTGCGGTCTCTCCAAGGGAAACTCGCATACATACGGCGATTTATAGCCGACCTTTCAGGAAAGTGCCGTCCTTATAGTCACCTGATGAAGAAGGGAACCCCATTCGTTTGGGATCAAAAATGCCAAGGCGCACTGGATGAGATCAAACAATACCTGCAGAACCCGCCAGTGTTGACTGCTCCGGTTAAGGGAAAGCCTCTCATTCTTTATACAACCGCCCTCGAAGGTTCCTTAGGCGCATTATGGGCACAAGAGAACGATCAAGGGAAAGAAAGAGCACTCTACTACTTAAGTCGAGTTCTGCTGGGGGCAGAAAGCAATTACTCTCCCATTGAAAAACACTGCCTGGCGTTGATCTTCGCAATAACAAAGCTTAGGCACTATGCGTTGGCGTACGAGGTCCGTCTTATTTCAAAGGTGGACCCTCTCAAATATTTAATGTCAAAAGCCATATTGACAGGGCGACTCGCTAAATGGGCCCTGCTCTTGATGGAATTTTCGATAACATATCAACCTCTCAGGGCAGTAAAAGGCCAGGCCATTGCCGACTTCCTTGCTGAGCATCCCATACCTGCCGATTCTCCTTTAAATTGCAATCTGCCAGACAGACACGCGTTTGACGCAATCGACAGTGGTGATAGCCGTTGGGAGCTCTATTTCGATGGAGCATCTTCTATGAAAAAGCACAAACAAAGTATGCCAACGATCAAATCGGGGGTAGGACTTATCTTTGTGACTCCACAAGGAGGAATAATGCGCTTCGCCTTCTCTTTAACAGAGCCGAGGACGAATAATGAAGCTGAATATGAAGCTTTGATTGCAGGCCTCGAGATCGCCATTGATATGGGAATTGAAAGCCTCCTCATATATGGGGACTCCCAACTGGTCGTCAGCCAAGTGAACGGCGATTACCAAACGTGCAAGCCGGAATTGGTGAAATACGGTAAAAAAGTGCAGCAACTGCTAACCCAAATTCCCTCCTACACGTTGGAAAGTATACCGCGTGCAGAAAACAGCAAAGCAGACGCACTGGCCAAACTTGCTAAAGAATTGGCTGACGAGAACCTCGATGACGTTAGAATCGTGGTACAAAGCCGTCGAATACTCTCCCCAGCAGAAATACCTCCAGAATCATATAAAGAAAAGGGAGCAACTGAGCAGGCGACCCTACAAATAAAAGACCATGAGAAGACCGAAGACTGGAGAGAAGTTTTCACAGATTACTTCAAGTTCCACCGAATGCCTGAAGAAGCGTCCATAAGACATCAGCTCGTGAAACGAGCTCTGTCTTTCGCCTTCGTTAACGATACTCTATACAAGAGGACATTCGATTCTCTGTGGCTGAGATGCATAGGACCTGACGAAGCGAGAAGGGTCATCCAAGAAGTTCACGACGGACTCTGTGGTTCCCACCAAGCCGGCCCTAAGATGAAGTTGAAGATAAAACGGATAGGCTACTACTGGCCCACGATGATGCAGGATTGCCTGGAATACGCGAAGCAATGTCATTCATGCCAAATTCATGGGGACTTCATCCATCAGCATCCCAATCCATTGCATCCAACAGTGGCTAGTTGGCCATTCGAAATGTGGGGAACTGACATAGTCGGCCCCATCGAACCAGCATCGTCAAAGGGACACCGTTTCATCTTGGCGACGACTGATTACTTCTCCAAATGGGCAGAGGCGGTACCGTTGAGGGAAGTGAAGACGGAGAACATCCTCCATTTCTTCAAAACGCATGTCATATACCGGTTTGGAACTCCGCGACGGATCATCTCCGATAACGGGCCAGCCTACCGAAGTCATAAAATTAGCCGCTTCGCACAGCAGCACAATATAGACTGGAGATATTCCTCAGTTTATAATCCGCGAGCTAACGGTCTAGCTGAGGCCTTCAACAAGACCTTGACGAAGATCACGAAGAAAACAGTGTCACGAAATAAGAGAGATTGGCACGAAAGATTGCAAGAGGCTCTTTGGGCGTATAGAACTACGTTTAAAACGGCCACAAACACAACGCCATACGCGTTGGTATTTGGGACGGAAGCAGTACTCCCTCTCGAGATAGAATTACCCTCTCTACGAGTGGTAGTCCACTACGAGCTGACGGATGAAGAAAATGCTCACCTCCGGTTTGAGGAGCTTGACGCCCTTGATGAAACCTGGCTCATAGCATAGCAAAATCTGGAAGCTTATAAAGCAAAGATGACGCGCTCATACGAAAGATTGACCCGACCGAGGACATTTCGTCAAGGCGAACTCGTGCTAGTGGTCAAAAGTCCTATGATCCCCAATCGCGCCAAGCGGGGAAAGTTCGAGCCAAACTATGAAGGCCCGTACATCATAGATAAAGTTTACCAGGGTGGAGCCTATCTACTCATGGACATGCACGGTGAAAGGCCTTTCAGGCCAATAAACGGTCGCTTCCTAAAGAAATATTACGCTTAATGAGCCACAGCCTAGGTCAATGATAGATGACGACGACTATGTCTGCTCGCTATCTTCCTAAGCTAGAACTTTATAAGCAGTAGCTGGCCTTCTCCATGATGGACCGAAATGTCCTTAAACTAATATCAGACCGAAACGTCTTTAAACTAACACCGCAGCATCCTTAGGTTGACGAGATAAAAAAAACATATAAAAATAAAATAAAATAAACGGTATGTCCATAAGCAAAAAGGGCACGGATGAAAACCCGAAAGGGCTCCGTGAGTAAGAACAGCAGGGCTGCCGGCGAGTGTTCGTGAAAACCCGAAAGGGCGCGACCTCGTAAAAAAAAAAGAGAGAAAGAAAAGGAAAATAAAAAGAAAAACGGTATGTCCATAAGCAAAATGGGCACGGATGAAAACCCGAAAGGGCTCCGTGAGTAAAGACAGCAGGACTACCGGCGAATGTTTGTGAAAACCCGAAAGGGCACAACTTCGTTAAAGAACCCTTATGGAGTCCTCTCGACCTTGTAAGGAGAAACCACCTGCGTGAGATCCTTACGAATCACAAAGGAGCAACACACTTAGGGATCCCCACGACTCCTAAGGAGAAAATACACTTGCGAGATCCTCACGACTCGTAAGGAGAACTCTCTTATGGGACCCTCACGGCCCACAGGATTTGAAAGTCTTAAGTCACAGAGACCTAAACCTGTGCTTAAGCAAACCCCCACAAACTTCCAATAATGCCCTACAAGCGGTTCAATATTGACCCTTGTATACAATCCACGGGCGCGAATAAACATTTCCCTAGCTAAATTTCATCCATGACTGGGAATACGTTCGCATGGTAAGCAACCCTTATAAATCCCCTCGATTTATGAGGAGAAAACACTCCTGTAGGATCCTTACGACTTACAGAGGGACAAAAACACTTAGGAACCCTCATGATTCCTAAGGAGAAAATACACCTACAAGATCCTCACGACTTGTAGGGAGAAATACCTTTGTGAGACCCTTACGGCTCATGAAGTCAAAAGCCTTAGTCGACAGGACCTTAACCCTGGTCGCTAAGCCTCCTTTGTTCGACAACGACAGAGGCAAATGATGATTCGCTCCTGGCAATATCCCAGTTGTAGCGGTGCTGACGCCGAAATCGGTGTCCAATTTCAGGTTTACGGCGAAAGCCAGTAGACCGCTCATGCATGCGAAACAGCCGAAATGATAGGGCAACTTGCAATAAAAAGCAGCAAGTAAAATGTATGCATACAAAATAGCCGAAATGAGGCAATTCGTAATAAAAAGCAACGAGTAAAGATAAAATAAAAAAGCCGAAATGATTGGGCACCGCGAAAAATAGCCGAAATGTTTGGGCAATCGCGACCTTCGCGATATAAAAGCTGAAATGATAGAGCATCGCGGAAATAAAATAAAATAAAAAGAAGAAATGATAAAACTTCGGCCCTACAGTTAAGATCACATCGATCCCTGTATACAATCCAAGGGCGTAAACAAAGAAGGGACCATACTTCCCCAGCGGATTCCGTCAAACGACGAAGCCGAACCTCATCGGTTCATTTCAACCGAAGAAGCCAGTGACTGCAACAAAATCCTCGACTCACGGATACAAACACTCCTTGACGAGAGCCTCCTGATCCGTGTCGACCCGTAGAGCCACCAGTGCCTCCGTAGGAACCCTCGACTCGTTTCAGACCCCAAGGACACAAATAATCCTTGGCACTCGGGAAACAAATAATCCCAGCAAAATCCTCGACTCACGGATACAAACACTCCTTGACGAGAGCCTCCTGATCCGCGTCGACCCGCAGAGCCACCAGTGTCTCCGTAGGAACCCTCGACTCGTTTCAGACCCCAAGGACACAAATAATCCTTGGCACTCGGGAAACAAATAATCCCAGCAAAATCCTCGACTCACGGATACAAAAACTCCTTGACGAGAGCCTCCTGATCCGCGTCGACCCGCAGAGCCACCAGTGCCTCCGTAGGAACCCTCGACTCGTTTCAGACCCCAAGGACACAAATAATCCTTGGCACTCGGGAAAAAAATAATCCCAGCAAAATCCTCGACTCACGGATACAAACACTCCTTGACGAGAGCCTCCTGATTCGCGTCGACCCGCAGAGCCACCAGTGCCTCCTTAGGAACCCTCGACTCGTTTCAAACCCCAAGGACACAAATAATCCTTGGCGCTCGGGAAACAAATAATCCCAGCAAAATCCTCGACTCACGGATACAAACACTCCTTGACGAGAGCCTCCTGATCCGCGTCGACCCGCAGAGCCACCAGTGCCTCCGTAGGAACCCTCGACTCGTTTCAAACCCCAAGGACACAAATAATCCTTGGCGCTCAGGAAACAAATAATCCCAGCAAAATTCTCAACTCACGGATACAAACACTCCTTGACGAGAGCCTCCTGATCCGCGTCGACCCGCAGAGCCACCAGTGCCTCCGTAGGAACCCTCGACTCGTTTCAAACCCCAAGGAAACAAATAATCCTTGGCGCTCGGGAAACAAATAATCCCAGCAAAATCCTTGACTCACGGATACAAACACTCCTTGACGAGAGCCTCCTGATCCGCGTCGACCCGCAGAGCCACCAGTGCCTCCGTAGGAACCCTCGACTCGTTTCAAACCCCAAGGAAACAAATAATCCTTGGCGCTTGGGAAACAAATAATCCCTCGCAAAATCCTCGACTCACGGATACAAACACTCCTTGACGAGAGCCTCCTAATCCGCGTCGACTCGCAGAGCCATCAGCGCCTCCGTGGGAACCATCGACTCGTTTCAAACCCCAAGGACACAAATAATCCTTGGCGCTTGGGAAACAAATAATCCCTCGCAAAATTTCTCAACTCACGGATACAAACACTCCGTGACGAGAACCTCTTTGACTCATATCTTGGGCAGTAAGGATTCAAAAACTTGCTTTCTGAACAATGGGACCCTGCAAGTCAATCCTAAATGGTCTCTTGCATACTATTCACGGGTCTCACTCTCTGATGTCGATTCTCGACAAGGAGGGAAACAACCACTTACGAATCCTCTCGACTCGTAAGAGGGAAAATTCTCTTATAGGATCCTTACGACTTATAAGAGAAAACCACACTTAGAAATCCTCACGATTCCTAAGGAGAAAATCCACCTATGAGATCCTCTCGATCCGTAGGGAGAAAAATCTCTATGAGACCCTCACGGCTTATGGAGTTGAAAAGTCTTAGGTAGCAGATCTGAACCTGCGGCCTAAGCCATCGCTATTTCTTAAGAAAGTCAAGATGTGTGCTCTATTATCTGTTAACCATGTTTATCAAGATAGCATGCCGATAGTAAGAGGAAGAAGAAAGCTACAGAAGGAGCGTCCGATCTACGTTTGATCGAGCATTCGAGACACACTCATTCATGTGCAAGCAAAAGACTCAGAAAAAAAAATATAATAAAGACAAGCTGGGATAAAAAATTTTCCATTAATATGGCCGATGGTTCTTACAATCATAAAAGCAATAAACAAAAAACATCATTACAAGGGAATAACCTCGAACCCAGGACATGGATTGAGGAACTCGAAAGCAACCCTATCTATGACTTTCCAGGCCTCGCGGACCATCCTAATATGCTTTCTCTCGCGAGCACAAGCGTCAGGGTCCCCTCTGATGTCTTCCACCCTCCGATAAGCGGCGAGTATGGCAGACTGTTGAAAGACCTCATGCAAGAGATCGATGAGACTGTCTCGCCGTCTCTTTGAGATAAAGTTCAACAGGTACACCGAGTGCACCTTATCCTCAGCGGCATCCAGCGCCCTAAGCGGCACACCGGAACAGAACAGGGGAAGCGCTTCCCAGATGGCTCCCACGATAAGCTTAAGAAGGGAGGAACGCCGGGGAAGCAGGGGACCGTTGTATGCGTCGAAGCGGCTCATGATTTCAGCACACTCCGCGTCTGTGAACTCTCGATTTTGAGAGCGGCCAAGTCGGCGGATGTCCCCATAAGAGATGATCTCGTTAAGAGCATACATATGGGCGTCCATTGTTCCTGTAAAAGAAGATCGACAATAATCAGCAACCCTTAAAAGTTATGTTATATAATCTAAAAGGAGCAAAGCTCCATTAATGAATCAAGAAATTATAAATGAAAATCTTTCGGAGAGCAAAGCTCTATTAATGGAACCCTAACAGGGTTATCCTTAATCCTCTTTAGACCCCTTTAGAGCAAAGCTCTGCTAGTGAAACCCCAATGGGGATCTCTTTAGATCAAAAGATCTGTGAGAGCAGAGCTCTTTGATTGAGATTAATTTAAGTTCATTTGATTTACATTAATTTCACCTAAAGTTTCTAACTTTGAAATTGAGCAAAGCTCTGCTAGTGAAACCCCAATGGGGATCTCTTTAAATCAAAAGATCTATAAGAGCAAAGCTCTGCTGTTTAAAGATTAATTAAAATTAATTTAATTTAAGATTCAATTTTACCTAAAGTTTTTTTTTTTTTTTAAAGCTTTGGAAAGAAGAGCAAAGCTCTAGAGTTATTGAAGGCAAGAGCAAAGCTCTGAAGTTTTTTGAAAATAAAATCGGAAAGATGATAAGCATCTGTGGGGGGACCAAAGGTCCTATTTATAGGCACCAAGTGCCTCTTCGACTTCCAAAAGTCGTCATGGCGGTTGGAATTTCGCCACCGTTGCGCTCACGTTTGGGGCCACGTAAGCGCAACGGTGCGGGGGGCATTTGTTTACCCCAATCAGAGCAAAGCTCTGTTCAAATTCCGAGGCGGGAGATGAAGCAACGCTTCATCTTCCCCAATCAGAGCAAAGCTCTGCTTTGAAAATTTAAGCTTTAATAACTGAAGCAACGCTTCAGATTCTTTGTCTCGGGCGCAACGCGCCACGCGTCAGGCGCTAATACATCAGCGCAGCGCCCAAGAAGGCGCACCCAATCAGAGCAAAGCTCTGTTTAAAGGAAGCAACGTTTCAGCTGCGCTGCGCTCTGCGCTGCGCGACACGTGTCAGCGCAGTTGCGCTGCGCTCTGCGCTGCGCGACACGTGTCAGCGCAGATGCGCTAGCGCACTTGCGCTGCGCTCTGCGCTGCGCGACACGTGTCATGCGCTGAGGCATCTGCGCCAAACTAAATTAAGATTTTAAGAAATCTTTTCTGTTCTTTCCAAAACCAGAAGATTTTCTTCTGCCTTTGGATCAAAGATCCAGCGGTGGGAAAATTCCCAAAATCACTCAGAAAAGATCTTGTTAACAAATCAACATATTTGTGGGCACTATAAATAGGACCCCAGACCTCATTCAAAGGCATCAACAATTTTCTCAAAAAATGAAGAACTCTAAGCAGAGAAAACTCTGAGAAGATCTCAAGAAAAAGGTAAAGAACCTTCATGAAGTAGAAGGAAGGCCTTCTAATAGATCATTGATCTAAAAATAAGATCAATGATCTTTATATAAAAAACAGTGCTTTGCACTCCTTGTGAACCTTCGGTTCTTTAAAAACAATAAAAATAATAAAATAATAAAAGAATAGTGCTTTGCACTTTTAAGAACCTCTGGTTCTTCGAATAAAGAAAAATTTATTTTTTTCTTTCTTTGATCTAATTTAGATGAAGAAATTAAACAGTGCTCTGCACTTCCCTTCCTGAATCTAAAAGATTCTTAGTGCTTTGCACTTCCAAACTGCGCTGTTGCGCTCTTAAGAGAGCGCCACGTGTTGGCTATAGAACCACTTGCGCTAAGCGCCCTTAAGATAGAGCTTTGCTCTCTGGAATTGGCGCAACTCGCTGAGAGCGCGCCATGTGTCAGCGGCGCAATAGCGCAGCGCAACAGCGCATTGCACTGCTCTAGTGCGCCTACGCTCACAAGAGCACGACACGTGTCATCACCATATGAGCTTGCGCTCATTGCTTAGCGCAAAGCGCAGATGCATTATTTTAAAGGGCCGAGCCCAATTAAAAGAAGGCCTAACAGGCTTAATAAAATGCAATGCAGATGCTCTGCATCATTTATAAATGGGCAGAGCCCAAACAAAATATTCAGAATGCTATGCATTTTAAAAGGGGCAAAGCCCAAACAAGGTAGATACTTTGCATCATCTACAAATGGGCAGAGCCCAAAATAAATTGATACTCTGTATCTTTTGTGGGTAGAGCCTAAATAAAAAATACAATGCAAGAGCAAATAAAATGTTGAACTGGACTTAGCCCAATCGTGGCCATAAGTCCTTAAATTAAATTGACTGAGCAACATGGCTCTCCTAAATCAATTTACATCCGGTTCGAGGGTACATCTTCGAACTCCTTTGACATCCGTCGTTGTAATGCCTCAACGACGTCAAAGAGGTGACGAGTCCCAACGACCACACATCATAATGGACCGAAACGTCCCTAAACTAATATCGGACCGAGACGTCCCTAAACTAATATCAGACCACCACGTCCCTAAACTGGAATATGGACCACTACGTCCTTAAACTGGCGACGGACCGAAACGTCCCTAAACTAATAATGGACCACCACGTCCCTAAAACTGGCGATGGACTGCCACGTCCTTAAACTAGCGCAATCGAGCCCGAACGCTCTTTTGCCGGATCTAAACGTTCCCGTCTAAGTTGATCTTAGCCCCAAATACGGTTAATGTGTCCTTAGATCTTTAAATAAACAATAAAACTCCGAATCAACTTTGGTTCAAGGGTACATCTCTGAACTCCTCCGACGCCTGTCGTTGTAATCCCTCAACGACGTCAGAGAGGTGACGAGTCCCGACGGCCAGATACTTAAATCAATCACTACGTCAGGTCGATCTTAGTCCAAAACAGGACTAACGTATCCTTGACGAACGTTTAAGTTGATCTTAGCCGCAACGCGACTAATGCATCCTTAAACCAAAAAACACCAAACCCAAATCTAAGTAAATGCGGATTTGGACTAATCCACGTCCTACGGGCAACGGCATTACTCAGTCTCCGTATACAATCCACGGGCAACCACAAACAAAACAAACACACACGACACGAAGTGAAATTCTGGAGAAGGAGAAAGTTGTTACCGCGATGCGGTAGCGTAATTAACTGCAGGGGCTTGCGCCTGCAGGGAAGAGCGTCCCCACAATCAAAAACCCCTCACCCTGAGGGGGAATCTGACGAAGTCTGCTACATCGGCCGCATCTGTCTAAACCTCCGATACACGGTGCCATAAATCAACTTGGCATCTTCGGAGAGATAGACGGATAAGACCAAATAGCATCTGCCCCGAACCTCAGGCACGGACGCGAAGTCCGGGCCACCGTTCGGAGGAGAACACCGGGCTTTGTAAATTCACAAATTTTAACATGGCCGGAGCCCTAGCCCTTTTGTTGGCTCTGTATCTGATCCGCTTCTGCCTCAGCTTCTCTGCCTTGAGCGCCTGGCAGGCTTCTGCTCTTCGGGAAGCCGCCATAAGCCGAGTGATGGGGAGCTCAGAGAAAATACCCAACCGAGCAGTTGTCAGGGGCGCCACTGGAGCTTGCCCGAGATGCCTCGTTGCCTTGTTGACGTTAATGGCCTTGCCCCCAGCTGGAGCGACGGAGAGACGTTCGGAAACGGATTTGCGTATGGGTTAGGGCGCCCTCGAGACCACCACATTTGGCCTCCTGCCCTTCGAGACCGGTTTGTCTGTCACCGGGGCTTGAGGAGCTGGGATGGCGTTAGCTAACACGAACAGAATAGAGCCAAATGGTAGCGGCGGCTCCTCCCATTGTTGCCCGAGACTGGCCGGAAGGACCGTCCTGGCGTCCATCTTCATCGTGTAGGAGATGGGAGCCGTGCTGAGAGCTGGGTTCATCTTTGGAGACATTGTTGAAAAGTGATTGCTTGAAAACCTGCATGAAAGAGCATTATATTAGTATAAATATAGATATGTATATTGATTGAGTTCGCATGAACGTTTAACCCGAAATATGGGAGGAGAGATAGGTCCCACCGGGCGTGCCAGAATTTGTAGGGTGTTTTTCGTCACTCCATTAAGATGGGAATACGCGCGCACTCGTCAGGCGTACTACAGATTTTGCCTACCTAGGATAGACCGGGGTTTATTGATTGTGGGGATTCGAATCTCCGGCAGCCGCGGACTAAGCTACCGTTAATTACCCCTCACCTTTGGATCAAGAGAACCTCCGATTGACGGGTTAAACTGGTCATGCGAACTCAATATGCAGTGTACGTGTGTTTTGTTTTGGAGGGGACTTGGATATATCGGGAGCCACGCGGAATTTTTTAGAGGGACGGTGTTGTGGAGTGTGTGTGTATCTATACATGTATATATATATATATAAAGGAAAAAGCGTCCGAAGGACGCGTGGGGCCAGCGCCTTGAGCGCTGTGCGCTTAGGTGCTGTGCGCTTAGGCGCTAGCGCGCCACGTATCCGACACGTGGGCGCTGGGCGCTGGGCGCTCGAGCGCTAGCACACCACGTGTCGGAGCTCGAGCGCTGGCGCGCCACGTGTCGGCACATGGGTGCTAGGCGCTTGGGCGCCGGCGAGAGAAAGGGGCTTTTAGCCCCAGGAACTCCAGAAAGAGAAATTAGAGTGGAGTTAAACTCTTAAGATGTTTTGAAGCTGATGAAGGGCTTCTCCCCTTGAGCCCTAGTTCTTCCCCAAAGTGGGGTTTCTGGAGATGGGTCTCCTTCTTCTTCCTTTGTTGGCCGGATCTTGAAGATCAAGAAGTGTGAGATTTTAAAAATCTCTTCTTTTTGAGATCTGATGGAAGATCTGAGTTCCCCTTTGTTGGTTTTGTGGTGAAAAAACTATTTAGTTTTTTTTAAGGAAGAGTAAAACTCTTGATTTAATTCAAAAGAAAAAAAAGAAGGTTTTAAAACCTTGAGGAAGAAGAAGATCACAGATCTGGAATTTTGGGGAGAGAGAAAGTTGTTGGGATATTTTCATTATCCTTGCCTTTATAGGCTATACACTTTACATATAGCCTCTTGGGCTTTACAAAAATGGCATTTTGGCCATCCCATGGCTCATGTGCCATTTCTTTTTGCACATAAGCCATGAGCTTTACAAAAATTTGGCTCTATGCCCATTCATGCATAAAAAATTATTAAAAAATTATTTATTACATGATTTCATTTTGGGCATGGAGGAAGGCCGGCAGCTTCATGTTCGGACTCGACCTGGGCATGGGCCCACTTGATCCGGGCTTGGGCCCACTTGGCTTGGGGCTGACCTTGACTTTGACTTGGTCAACCGGGGTGCAATTTTCGACCCCAACACCAGTATACGGACAGAGGACTCTACGATGCCGCTACGTATTTACTCTGAAGTAAACACACTGAGCGTATCTAAACAATATAAGTAAAATGCATAAGAGACAGAGACAATAGATATAAATGAACAACAACTTTATTTATTCACATTCTTTTTACAATACATCTGAAAAGTAAATACATGGAATGAAATGTAATGCCTAAACGGTGGCATAATAGAAATGGAAAGTACTGAAATGGAATGTACAAGTATCTAGAGCTCCGGGTCGAAGGCTAGCGGATCCAAGCCCTCGCTGGTGGGCTCGATCTCCTGAAGGTCCGAATCACCTGACAACATTCCAAAGAAGAAAGAGAGGGAATGTCGTCAGCGAACAATCACTCGGTAAGTCCCAAAGATAAGGGAGAAGTAGAATAGAGAGAGAGTGTGTGTGTGTGTAACTTTTAAACCGGTATTATATTGTTATAATATTGTACTTAGTGTTAACGCTGTTGTTTGTAGTTTGGTACAGAAGAGGCCAGTGTATACGAGAGGAGTCTCGTTAGACTAGAGACTACGGTGGACGGAATACAAGGAACCGTTCAGCCACGGTACAACGGCAATTGAATTCAGGTTAGGTGTCTTAATGGTTGCAGTATCGTACCACTTCTAACACCTTCCGTACCAATATACCCCTTAAAACCCCGCGATGTCTTTATTGTATTGATGTATTGTATTGTCTTGTATTATAGATTGTATAGATGGATGACTTGCTGAAACTATGAAATCAGTAAATGGATGTAACTGGAGAATCATGTAGATGGATGCATATCCATGGTTCGGTTCGGTCAAGTTGTATACATTGATAGATTGAACAGATTGAATATATGGATTCATATGGAATTGTTATATATACTTGAATCTCATTCAAGTCAAATTGATTATATTGAGACTCGGTCTGATTCAGACAATTAAAAAAGAAATTGAATCCTGAATTAGTTTTTTTTTTGTGTTATCGGTAACCGCTGCACATGGACGGCAGGATTTGTGTCTTTTTCAAAGACGATTACCGTGTTGATAACACCGTTTATTAAGTTGTCTACCTTAAATAGGCAAGCACACATATCTCCGGCTTCCTGAGGCTCAAGAGACTGGTCCCGTTTAAACCTATGTTTACTAGGGTCCTTATTGTAATTTAGTATAATTTGAAGGAGGTTTATGAAAAAATAATTTTGTATAATTTTTAAAATACACCTTAAGTATTTTATTATCGTCTTTAAAGTTTTCATTGATGTGTATTTTATCATTGTGACGTTTCAAGTGAATAAAACATATTTTTCATAATATATGGTATTTATTTGTAATATTGGAATTGTATGGTACTTTCTTGTAAGTGAGATATTTTTCTTGAATTTTGGAAGTGTGGACTATTATAAATATTAAAAATAAATATTTTGATATTAATTACATATATATTTATTTATTAAAAATTTAATTTGCTTGATCAATTATACTTTGTTCCTTTAGAACTACCTTTATTAATCAACTTGATCAATTACACTTTGTTCCTTTAGAAAGTGATTACAAAACCCTAGTTTTCTTCTCGATCTCTTCTTAAGAAGGTAGATGAACAGTTGATGATCAACCTGGATTCTTGAGCCGTCTTGGACTTCGTGATCTCATCGGTTTGATAAGTTTTCAAGTGAGGCTCTTGGTTCTATTTATAATCACAGAAGTTGAAATCCCAAGATCCCCGAAATTAGGGTTAATTGTAGCAAATCCAACCTGAAAATCTCACATCTTAACTCCTCTAACAGGCCGCGGATCCGCCGCGTTCAGTGGGTTTTGGCCGCGGTTTAGCCGCGGATTGGCGGAGTTGGGGTTTCATGTTTCTGGGGCTTCATCTCGTTGACATGTGGTGATCTTTTGATCATCTGGATTTTGGAAATCTTCTCCAAGTCTCTGCCAGAATTGATTTCTTCGATTTACTTTAATATTTCGGCAGATTTGATCTCGATAACTTGGATTTCCTTGATTCCAGTCCTGATGTAATTTCTGCACAATATCTCAATAAATAATATTGGTAGAATTTGTTTTTATTGAGATATTATCTTAACCATTTGACATGATATTATAGTTTTATGAGAATTGGTTAAAGATATTTGATATGGTGTGCATATTTAAATGGACTAAATATTATATAGATATTATATACTTACATTTTCCTTACTAATGTTAATTATGATATATAAACATATGAAAATAGTATTTTCACAGATAAAACCTCATATGTGTCATATTTATAATAAACACCTTTTATTATTTAAAAATGGTAAGGAAAATGTCATAGCAAATGCACGATATTTTCGACTGAACAAATACTCCCAAACTTAACTTTGATCGTCCCGAGCAAACTAGTTATCCAAGAGAAGGAGAAAAAGAAAAAGAAAAACCTAAGTAGCACACTTTCGTAGGCAACACAATTGCACTAAGCACGTGCAACAAACTGTTAAACCTCTAGGTGTCCCTAATAGGAGGAGTGTTGTCTCCTGAGGGTTTTCAGCGGATTACACCCACAAAATCCTATAATAAAAGAAAGATGGTGAAAATTATATATAAAGATAAGAACTATAAAATAAAGAACTTGAAAATAAGAGTTTCCAACTACACCAATTTTTTGGTTGTCATGAGCCATATCTTAATGGTTACGAAAAAATGTTAAAATCACATCATCCCTCAATAAAATATCGCCTTTAGTCTTTCTCCTTATCTTTCTTCCAAATATTGATCATATACCCCTACGTATGTGTTAAAGACATCCCTACACTTAGAGAATTCAATTCAAACTATCATACTCTTGTCCATCTTCCGAAGTACTTTATAGTTGGTGAATATTTTCGATAAAATTTCTCACACATTCTTCATGCGACCGTTAATACTTCTTGAGGTACTAATCGACCGATTACAAAATGTGCTCGCGCATTTTGGCGTAATTCCTCGTTTCGCAACATTTAAGGCTTAGCAGTGGCTCCCAAACCAGTTGATCTAAGGCACTAGGTGATAAAGCACCATCGCTATATTTTTTATGTTGCCTTAAGCAATTACAAAACCAGTGTTCATTTTTTTCTTCACCACTTATATATATATATGGATATAGATATAGATATAGATATCCATACTAAGTCTTTTAGACAAGAGCATTTCAAGGTATCCTCTACTATCCCAAGTTTCAAGATGTGTGTAAGTGCGTATAGTTGGGTATCAACGTTCAAATATTTGGCCTCAAGAATATGGACTATTTTTCAGACTTATTTTTATCCTCAGATTAGCAATTTCCTTCATCTTACCAACCCTTGGGACAACGGCTCATAACTACTTATTACTAGTTTTGTTTAAGAAAACATCTAACCTTCTTACTTTTCTTAAACTTTTCCTATCTTTCATATGTAATTTTTCACTTTCTACTTTTTTATTATATAAAAAAAATTGTATAGTGCCAAGGAACAGAAGATAATTTAGTGAATACAAATCCCCCCCCAACTTGTTTTCAGCACTGTCCTCACTGATGTCATCTTTGAATGCATAGACCTGTAGACTTTGGAAGAGAAATTAAGAGGGGTAAAATAATAGTCAAATGAAAACTACCCCCAAACTTGCACTTTGGCATGCACAGATATTCAGTTAAGTCCTTTTTCACTCACCTCCATTCTTAAAATGAGAAAATGTTACCAAAATATGGAGGTGAGGCGGAGGAAATTTAGTTATGATAAAGCGGCTCCTGTAAAAACAGGAGCTCCTCTGCTGGGTCAGCAGAAAAATACGGTTTAAATCTATGCCCATTTACTTTGAAAATTGAACCGTTTTTTATGTTTTCAACTTCTATTACCCTGTGCGGGTATACATACCGCACTACAAAAGGTCTTTTCCAACGAGATTTAAGCTTACCCGGATGAAGATGGAAACGGGAATCGTAAAGAAGGACTTGCTGTCCCGGTGTGAAGTTTTTTCTAAAAAGGTTTTTTATCGTGGAATATTTTAGTCCGGTTCTATACTATCACTGCATTATCGTAAGCTTCATCGCGGAGTTCGCTTAGCTCATTCAATTGTAGCTTCCGATAGCTGCTGGCTAGGTCGAAATCGAAGTTTAGCTCTTTGATAGCCCACATTGTTTTATATTCGATCTCGACAGGAAGGTAGCATGCCTTCCCAAACACAAGGCGGTATGGAGACATACCAAGATCGGTCTTATAAGCGGTACAAAATGCCGAAAGAGCATCCGTCAATTTGGTAGACCAATCTTTGTGGTTTTTAGAAACCGTCTTCTCCAAAATTTGTTTTATCTGCCTATTGGAAATCTCAGCTTGCTCGTTTATTTGGGGATGATAGGGCGTAGAAAGTTTGTGGTTGATTGAATATTTCCGCATCAAAGCCTCGAAAGACCAATTACAGAAATGCGTCCCGTTGTCGCTAATTATAGCACGAGAGTGCCCGAATCGCGAAAAGATATTTTCTTTAAGGAACTTAATAACAACCTTGTTGTCATTAGTGCGACACGGTATTTCTTCCACCCATTTTGAGACGTAATCAACCGCTAACAAGATATATAAATTCCCAAAAGAATTGGGAAAAGGGACCATAAAATCAATACCCCAAATATCGAATATCTCCACAACCAAGATATGTTGGAGCGACATCTCATTTCTTCGTGAAATCCGACCCAAGTGTTGACACCGATGACAAGTTTTGCAATGATCATAAGCATATTTAAATAATGTTGGCTAATAAAAACCACATTGCAAAACATTCTCCGCCGTTTTACGTGGACCAAAATGACCGTCACATGCTTGATCATGACAAAATGACAACACACTCTTGAATTCATCGTTAGGGACACACCTACGAATGATTTGATCGGAATAATACTTAAACAAATAAGCTCCATCCCAGTAAAAGTGTTTTACTTGGGATAGAAATCGAAGATTATCTTGTTTCGACCAATCGCTAGGAATCAGTCCCGTTGCTAGATAATTCACAATATCCATAAACTAAGGTTCGCAGGATACGGTCAAGAGCCGTTCGTCAGGAAAGGAGTCGTTTATTGGCACGGTCAACGTTGGTGAAGAATTGATGCGTGAAAGATGGTCGGCTACAACGTTTTCACATCCACTCTTGTCTCGTATGACAAGATCAAATTCTTATAAAAACAGGATCCAACGTATTAGCCTGGCCTTAGCATCCTTCTTCGATAAAAGGTGTCGTAGGGCGGAGTGATCGGTGTAAACCACTATTGGCGAGCCAATCAAGCAGGGTCTGAACTTTTCTAATGCAAATATAACTACTAAGAGTTCTTTCTCAGTAGTTGTGTAATTAATTTGGGCATCGTTCAAGGTCCTACTTGCATAGTAAATCACATGTGGCATCTTATCAATGTGTTGTCCTAAGACTGCACCAATAGCAAAATCTGATGCATCACACATAAGCTCGAACGGGTGGTTCCAATCCGGAGATGATAGAACGGGGGCTGTAGTGAGAGATCTTTTAAGCCATTCAAAAGCAGCCTCACAATCTGAATCGAAGTGAAATGTTGTATCCTTGGCCAAGAGAAGAGTTAAGGGTCTAGTAATTTTGCTAAAGTCCTTAATGAATCTCCTATAAAATCCTGCATGACCAAGAAAAGATCTTATATCTTTGGCGTATTTGGGAGGAGGATGGCTATGGATGACATCAATTTTAGCTCTGTCAACCTCAATGCCTTTTTGTGAAATGATATATTCAAGGACAATACCTTCTTGGACCATGAAATGACATTTTTCCCAATTCAAAGTTAAGTTCTTATCCTTACAGCGGGTAAGAACCGCGTCAAGATGACGTAGGCATTCCTCAAAGGAGTCCCCAAATATGGAGAAATCGTACATAAATATCTCCAGAAAATTCTCAACCATGTCTGAGAATATCCCCATCATACACCGCTGAAATGTAGCGGGAGCGTTGTATAACCCAAAGGGCATGCGTCTATAAGCAAAAGTACCGAAAGGACAAGTAAATGCTGTTTTATCTTGATCCTTTTCGGCGATGGGGACCTGGTTATAGCCAGAGTATCCGTCCAAGAAACAATAGTATTCATGTCCAGCTAATCGTTTTAACATCTGGTCAATGAAAGGTAAAGGGAAGTGATCTTTTCTCGTTGCGGCATTGAGTTTTCTGTAATCAATACATACGCGCCATCCAGTTTGGGTGCGTGTTTGGATCAACTCATTAACCTCATTAGTTATGACCGTGATGCCAGACTTTTTAGGGACCACATGAATAGGACTTACCCATTGGCTATCAGAATGGATAAATTATACCACCATCTAGACACTTGACGATTTCTTTCTTTACCGCCTCCTTCATAACGGGATTTAACCGTCTTTGTGGGTCTCGGGTTGGCTTGGCTTTATCCATCAGATGCATATAATGTTCAACAATTAAGGGACTAATCTCTTTGATGTCAGCCATTGTCCAACCAAATGCTTGCCGATTTGATCTCAATACCGCCAAAAGTGCGTTCTCGTGCTCTACAGCTAGAGAAGCGGATATGATCACAGGTAACTTAGTATTCTCGTGCTCTACAGCCATTGTCCAACCAAATGGTTGTAATTATGAACTGCAGCATATCTACAATACTGTACTCTATTGGGTAACTTGGAGTTCTACATTTGTTTTCCGCTCGATTGAGTTTCACCTCACCTGATATTCTTGTTTCATTGTCAATTTTATATCTTGTTCTGATTTTTCCCCTGTATCTTATACCGTCCTAAAATTGTTGTTTAAGGATCATGTCTTCCAACGACTCTTCCTCTATCTCCACTCCCCAGAATCAGACCGTAGAGATTCTGAATGCACTGCAAAGTCTGAAGGAAGCCCAGGAGCGAACAAACGACCTGTTAGCTGAGGGACTAAGAAGGCAGATGACTCAGGCACCAGCGGAAGTCCCCAATCGTAAAGGGATCCCTGTTGGACGAGGGAAAGAGGTGAAGATAAAGCGCCTACTTGTTCCCCCGCGACAGAAGCAGCAGAAGACCCAACGTTGTGGGTACTGCAAGAAGCCAGGACACCTTCAGAGGGATTGTCGCCGCGCCAAAGGGAAATGCCTGATTTGCGGATCCAGCGAACACTTTATCAATGATTGCCCAAAAAGGAAGGAGCTACAAGGAGGCGGTTTGTCCACACTCTCCACTTCTGATAAGTGATGGTTATTTCGTAGTTCGAGCGTCGAGGAACAATACGGACCCAGCGCAGGATTCAACTCGCGTGACGAGATTGCAGCGGTCTAGAAATCCAAGAAGAGTTATCGCGTTTTCTGCTTTCAAAAAAAAATGTTGTCACTCCTTTGTAAATATTTCTTTTCGTTTGAAATCTTGTATCCGTCGAACTTTTAGCTGAATGCAATAAAACTCTGAGTTATGATATATGTATCGTTTTCTTGCTTCTCACTTTATTTATACTATTCATTGCATCAGCATTTTTAAACTTTAAATTTTTCAGTCCTTGCCTGCAACATATCTTCCGTGTGCTACTGTATCCTTAGTTACCTTCTTAATGTGTCCCACTGTCTAATCATGACTCTCTCTTTTCAGGTCATGGCCCACTTTGGAGAAGCGCCGCCTCTAGATGAGGACAAACGGTCGTGCGTTCCCTCGGACTACATGCTGGTAAGATCAGATGACGAGATCAACGGCCCACAGGTTATTTTCAGAAACAGCGATTCCGAGGGTGAGGGATTCGCAGCCCCAGAAGTCGATATAATCAGTGACTCTGACGACGAAGAAGAGGACCTCGAAGAAGATCCAATAGAGGAAGACCCAATAGGAGAAGATCCCGAGGAAGACCCGATAGAAGAAAATCCAGGAGAGGGAGACCTTGGGGAAAATCCAGTGGAAGAAAGTCCCATGGAAGAAAATCCAGAAGAAGAGAATCACGTAGAAGCAGACCTCGATGAAGAAGCTCCAGCCGAGGAAGAAGATCCAGAAGAAGGGTTTCACGTAGAGGCAGAAGAACCTCCAGCGGCAATCCCTGCGAGGTGCTATGGAAATGGACGCCCCTATCTGAGCGCGCGAGCCTACCGTAACCTGCTGAAACTCCACAACCGCGACTGACGTGATTTAGCTTTTGTCTCCTCTGGCCAAATAAATATGTGTATACTTTAGGGCCATCTTTTACTTCTCGAGAATGCCTTGTTTAGAATTTTCTGGAATGAAATAAAATTTCTGAGTTCGCTAATCTTTTGATTGTTGGTTCACATGATGCTTTGACTATTTCCCCTATACGTTCCTTTCCCCTGAGATTCATTATTGTCTTTCACCTCCTGCACCTTGTGTTGTTTTGACCCTCGCTTAGATTAAAAAGTGCCGCACCCCGATCTTTTGAATGGGCCTTACTCTATTGTAACCCCTATCCTGTCTAGCCTGTATACATCAGTAGTGCTTCCTTTTATTACATTTAGGGACATCATTATTCGAAGGGTTTAGTTTTCATTATTTCATACTTATCGATAAATTTTTATTATCAACTATTTCCATTTTACCCGTGTTAAATGGTTTACTATCCTTCACATTTTCAATAGCACAACCATATATCGCGCATTTTTTGTTCCATGTTTCTTATTTTCACTATGTGGGTTTCCTAAGTTATTTTAAAACTATTTGATCAATACATTATCCTAAAATGTTTTAACCTATTGACAAATCCTTCACTAATTTATTATTGTTACTTTATTTTTCCGGGTATTGTGTTTATAGTTTACTATTATAAATAGTCATGTCTGATGCCATTATTTTAGCTGCGCTATTTTGATATACGTATGTATGCATATATTTAGGATCTCAATTTTATCTAGCATACATCGGGTGTTATTGTTCGATATTGCTATTTTTATTCCTTTGTACATATAGTTTTTCCTTATAGTTGATTTCTGCCTTATACTTAATTAGACCTTCGATTTTTCTTTTTAACTGCTTTAAGAAAACCACTTTATGTGAGTGTTTGAGGTCATAGCTTTTCGCATGTACTTTATATAGCTTATCGCTTGTTTTAAATTTCGAGGACGAAATTTTTGTAAGGGTGGTATGATGTAATACCCGGTTATTTTGCGCGCCAATATCCGTATTTATATAAATTGTTGCTTACAAGTTTGTTTGTTTATATTTAAAATTATTTTAGTTAGTTTAAAACCCTATCCCTAATTTAAACTAAAATCATTTTTACTCACTTCTCTTCCCTTTTCCCTATTTCCTATTTCTAAACCCCAGCCCAAAACAAAAATAACAAAGCAAATAATAAAATCCCTATTACCCCCGGCCCAGCCCCTGCTCCTAACCCAAACCCAAACCTTATTTCTTTTATTCCCTTAGCCCGTGCCGCAATTTCCTAAGCCCGGCCGAATAAAGAAAACACAATTCATTAATTATTTCTCCCCATTTTAAAACCCAGCCCAACATAAATTAATTTAATTAAACATTAACAATTCCTCGGCCAAAACACCCTTAGCCCGTGTCCTTATCCCTTACCCGCACCCAACATAACCCGACCCGACCCGCTCCACTTCACCTTCTTCTCCCCTCGCTATAAAATTTTCCCGCTCGTTTCTTTCTTCACACCCACGTCCCCGAGCCTCCCTCTCGCGCCCACGTCGCCCGTGCCGTTGCCCCACGTCCCCGCGACCTCGACCACGTCCGCGCACCCCTCAAACTCCTCGTCTCAAACTCCACTGCTCCCTCTCACTCTCACACCCATACTCTTCTCTCTCCCAAAACCCAACCTCGAGCCACTGCCTTCATCGCTGAGCCGACGATGACGACGACGAGGAAGACCACGACAACCTCCTCATCCTTCCTCCCTCGCCTTCTTCTCTCCAGAACTCACCCCCTCAACCGAGAACCCATTTCCTCGCTCGAACTCCCCTGCACACCCGAGCTCGGACCCCCTGCGCCCTCACGCCGGCGAGCTCCCCACCACATCGTCGACGCCCCTGCACCCTCTGCGTCGTCAGCATCATCACCATCACTACTTTCCCGAGCCCCACTATATCTCTCTCTCTCTCTCTCTCTGAATCTCTCTCTCTCTCTATCTCTCTGAATCTCTCTCTCTTTCTCTCTCTCTCTCTCTCTCTCTCAGCATCTCTGGCTCTCTCACATCAAAGTATGTATAAAGCTTGGAGCTGATGGAAATGAGTGCACAGTAGTTACCTGGGTTTGAGTACAATTATCTGATTCCAAAGGCCGAACCTGTGCTGCGCCCGTGACGCGATCGTGCCGTTGCCGCTGCCGGACCATAGTCGACACGTCTTCAGGCAAGTTTAATACTTGCTTCATGCTACTTGTATATATTACAACTCTAGTCGCTAATAATTGTCGCATACCCCTTTACGTGAATCATATAATTCAAGTATTCGATGCACGGCCGAATGGGAAACTCACGTTAAATTGACGGAAAAATATGAAATGTGATGGCCCGAGTAGTTAGAAATGTTCTTTGAGACTTTGGTTCCAAAACTATGTCGTTTACTCACATAAAATGTGGTCTCGGTTTCTGTTGTAAAACTTGAAAACTTTCGTACATGCCAAACTATAAAATTTATATTAAATTGTGTATAAACTGGATTTTAACGTTTGATGGCTTGTAACAAAGCTAACTGGTTAACCTACTGTAAAATATTGTTGATCACTGAATTGTAGTACATTATGATAGAGGTAACTGTGGTGGATTATGATTCTGGACTGCAGTCCAGAATGGAAATCCAGGTTAACCCCTGTTGTTAAACCCCTGTATATCACTGCTCATATAAGAGAATGCGCGGAATACTATATCGTTACGTAGTAAATTGGATTAACTTTCTTACTCGACTGGCTTCACTGGATTCCTCAACCGTTTGATATTTTTAATTCATTTTACCTTGTCGACATGTCTTGCTGAATTCTGCAGAAGCAGATTTTACACCCCAAACTTAATCTGGCCATAACTCTCTGTTGGCGTAATATAATACTGATCCGCCAATTGAGGTGGAAACCTGACTGGAAATCCTAAATATAGTTCAACTATAGCGTCACCTAATTGCGATCCAAACTGGGATTAAAATGCGTTACGAAACGGACTTCCGATTCTGAAACCGGATTTCCAGCAGTGAACGCTTAAAATGAAATGGTCATATCTAGTGATCCTGAAACCCGATTAACGTGAAACCAATTTTGATGGTTAGATAATAAAACATACTACTTATCCCCTCTTCATTGTTTCGCTAAATTGTGCATGTATGATTTATGAATAATTATGCAAGTGGTAGGACATCGTTTGATGACATCTTAATCATGCTTTAAATACTGTTTTTCTCATCACATTACATATATGTTATTGCATTGGTAACCTGGTGATTATGTGCATTACCCAGTGTTAGGTAGTAGTGGTGATTGTGGCAAGTACGTTAGTGGTTGAGTATGAATGGATCAGTGAAAGTGACACGTACTTGTACACAATTAGTGGACCTTATTGATTTATTGCATTGTCGAAGTCTGTGGGACGTGTATAAGTGTGACTATAATTGGTATGGGACAATTATGGAAGCACTTGTATGGGTGTCACAGGTAAGGCACCAAACACTGTCCATTTATCTTGGGTATCAGTCGAGACATGCTTGATGGAGAACCTTTCTTCAGTTCTCGCGTAGACTCGTCATGGACCGACTGGTATTTGAGTTTATGGTTGGCGTTTGATGTAGATCACGCGGTGCGGGGTAGTTTGAGTATGAGTTCAACAGAATCTCGGGAGTCACATGCCGGCACATATGGAGATATATGGAGATATGTAGGGGTATCACTGATTATTAGCGAGCGACTCGGGCCCGTGTTCCCTTGCCCTTAGGTCCTACCCTTGGGTGGGGGATACTCACGAGTGGTTGAATCTCACACTTGGACTGACGATAGGCTTAGTGACCTGTACAGTGAGACTTAGAGGCTGATAGGGATAGTGATATTGACATGCATTGCTTACTGATTCAACATCCCTGCCATGCTGTTTACTGCTTTACTGTTCACATGCTCTAATAGACACCCGCATTGGCTACTTCATGTTCACATATTTACTCTCTTGAGTTACTGTTACATTTCATTATTATTACACGAGTTACTATTTGTACCCATATATATTGCTATCGTGTCGCTCTGACGACCTGAGTATGCATGCTCAGAGTGAGAGGTGGATCTAGCTTGGACCAGGACCAGACGTACCTCGAGGACATCGCGGACATCTTGATCAGCTACCCAGAGTTGTACCCTCTTGATCTCCATCTGGTTAGTTCTTCTGTATTTGTTTTGTTTTAGTTACTGCATTCCTCATTACCTGTGTATTGATTACTGATTACCACGTAAAGCTAGAAGCCGGAGTGTGACTACGGAGAGATAATTCTTCGACCGTAGGAGCATGGCTGGCCTTGTCAACCCCTCGTATTCCGTATTTTGGGAAGCGGGGCGTGACATGGTTTTGTTGGTATCAGAGCCAGGTTTTGCTTCATTTGGGATTGCAGTTTCCGTGTAGTGCTTGGCAATCTAAGACATCCTTCGGTCTAAATTGTAAACTTGTTATCCTTAATCTTGATTCCCATATGGTGTTCTGCTATACATTTTGATCCATCCGCTAGAGTTTTGGGTGACTTAGTAGAGTTACGTGGTTATAATTATGAACTGCAGCATAGCTACAATATTGTACTCTATTGGGTAACTTGGAGTTCTACATTTGTTTTCCGCTCGATTGAGTTTCACCTCACCTGATATTTTTGTTTCATTATCAATTTTATATTTTATTCTGATTTTTCCCCTGTATCTTATGCCGTCCTAAAATTGTTGTTTCAGGATCATGTCTTCCAACGACTCTTCCTCTATCTCCACTCCCCAGAATCAGACCGTAGAGATTCTGAATGCACTGCAAAGTCTGAAGGAAGCCCAGGAGCGAACAAACGACCTGTTAGCTGAGGGACTAAGAAGGCAGATGACCCAGGCACCAGCGGAAGTCCCCAATCGTAAAGGGATCCCTGTTAGACGAAGGAAAGAGGTGAAGATAAAGCGCCTACTTGTTCCCCCGCGACAGAAGCAGCAGAAGACCCAACGTTGTGGGTACTGCAAGAAGCCAGGACACCTTCAGAGGGATTGTCGCCGTGCCAAAAGGAAATACCTGATTTGCGGATCCAGCGAACACTTTATCAATGATTGCCCAAAAAGGAAGGAGCTACAAGAAGCCGGTTCGTCCAAACTCTCCACTTCTGATAAGTGATGGTTATTTCGTAGTTCGAGCGTCGAGGAACAGTACGGACCCAGCTCGGGATTCAACTCGCGTGACGAGATTGCAGCGGTCTAGAAATCCAAGAAGAGTTATCGCGTTTTCTGCTTTCAAAAAAAAATGTTGTCACTCTTTTGTAAATATTTCTTTTCGTTTGAAATCTTGTATCCGTCGAACTTTTAGCTGAATGTAATAAAACTCTGAGTTATGATGTATGTATTGTTTTCTTGCTTCTCATTTTATTTATACTATTCATTGCATCAGCATTTTTAAATTTTAAATTTTTCAGTCCTTGTCTGCAGCATATCTTCCGTGTGCTATTGTACCCTTAGTTACCTTCTTAATGTGTCCCACTGTCTAATCATGACTCTCTCTTTTCAGGTCATGGCCCACTTTGGAGAAGCGTCGCCTCTAGATGAGGACAAACGGTCGTGCGTTCCCTCGGACTACATGCTGGTAAGATCAGATGACGAGATCAACGGCCCACAGGTTATTTTCAGAAATAGCGATTCCGAGGATGAGGGATTCGCAGCCCCAGAAGTCGACATAATCAGCGACTCTGACGACGAAGAAGAGGACCTCGAAGAAGACCCAATAGAGAAAGACCCAATAGGAGAAGATCCCGAGGAAGACCAGATAGAAGAAAATCCAGGAGAGGGAGACCTTGTGGAAAATCCAGTGGAAGAAAGTCCCATGGAAGAAGATCCAGAAGAAGAGAATCACGTAGAAGCAGACCTCGATGAAGAAGCTCCAGCCGAGGAAGAAGATCCAGAAGAAGAGTATCACGTAGAGACAGAAGAACCTCCAGTGGCAATCCCTGCGAGGCGCTATGGAAATGGACGCTCCTATCTGAGCGCGCGAGCCTACCGTAACCTGCTGAAACTCCATAACCGCGACTGACGTGATTTAGCTTTTGTCTCCTCTGGCCAAATAAATCTGTGTATTGTTTAGGGCCATCTTTTACTTTTCGAGAATGCCTTGTTTAGAATTTTCTGGAATGAAATAAAATTTCTGAGTTCGCTAATCTTTTGATTGTTGGTTCACATGATGCTTTGACTATTTCCCCTATACGTTCCTTTCCCCTGAGATTCATTACTGTCTTTCACCTCCTGCACCTTGTGTTGTTTTGACCCTCGCTTAGATTAAAAAGTGCCGCACCCCGATCTTTTGAATGGGCCTTACTCTATTGTAACCCCTACCCTGTCTAGCATGTATACATCAGTAGTGCTTCCTTTTATTACATTTAGGGACATCATTATTCGAAGGGTTTAGTTTTCATTATTTCATACTTATTGATAAATTGTGTATTATCAACTATTTCCATTTTACCCGTGTTAAATGGTTTACTATCCTTCACGTTTTCAATAGCGCAACTATATATCGCACATATTTTGTTCCATGTTTCTTATTTTCACTATGTGGGTTTCCTAAGTTATTTTAAAACTATTTGATCAATACATTATCCTAAAATGTTTTAACCTATTGACAAATCCTTCACTATTTTATTATTGTTACTTTATTTTCTCAGGTATTGTGTTTATAGTTTACTATTATAAATAGTTATGTCTGATGCCATTATTTTAGCTGCGCTATTTTGATATACGTATGTATGCATATATTTAGGATCTCAATTTTATCTAGCATGCCTCGGGTGTTATTGTTCAATATTGCTATTTTTATTCCCTTGTACATATAGTTTTCCCTTATAGTTGATTTCTGCCTTATACTTAATTAGACCTTCGATTTTTCTTTTTAACTGTTTTAAGAAAACCACTTTATGTGAGTGTTTGATATCATAGCTTTTCGCATGTACTTTATATAGCTTATCGCTTGTTTTAAATTTCGAGGACGAAATTTTTGTAAGGGTGGTATGATGTAATACCTGGTTCTTTTGCGCGCCAATATCCGTATTTATATAAATTGTTGCTTACAAGTTTGTTTATTTATATTTAAAATTATTTTAGTTAGTTTAAAACCCTATCCCTAATTTAAACTAAAATCCTTTTTACTCACTTCTCTTCCCTTTTCCCTATTTTCTATTTCTAAACCCCAGCCCAAAACAAAAATAACAAAGAAAATAATAAAATCCCTATTACCCCCGGCCCGGCCCCTGCTCCTAACCCAAACCCAAACCTTATTTCTTTTATTCCCTCTGCCCGTGCCCCAATTTCCTCAGCCCAGCCGTATAAAGAAAACACAATTCATTAATTATTTCTCCTCATTTTAAAACCCAGCCTAACATAAATTAATTTAATTAAACATTAACAATTCCTCGGCCCAAACCCCCTTAGCCTGTGTCCTTATCCCTTACCCGCACCGAACATAACCTGACCCGACCCGCTCCACTTCACCTTCTTCTCCCCTCGCTATAAAATTTTCCCGCTCGTTTCTTTCTTCACACTCACGTCCCCGAGCCTCCCCCTCGCGCCCATGTCGCCCGCACCGTTGCCCCACGTCCCCACGACCTCGACCACGTCCGTGCACCCCTCAAACTCCTCGTCTCAAACTCCACTGCTCCCTCTCACTCTCACACCCATACTCTTCTCTCTCCCAAAACCCAACCTCGAGCCACTGCCTTCATCGCTGAGCCGCCGCCGACGACGACGAGGAAGACCACGACAACCTCCTCGTCCTTCCTCCCTCGCCTTCTTCTCTCCAGAACTCACCCCCTCAACCGAGCACCCATCTCCTCGCTCGAACTCCCCTGCACACCCAAGCTCGGCCACCCCTGCGCCCTCACGCCGGCGAGCTCCCCACCACATCGTCGACGCCCCTGCACCCTCTGCGTCGTCAGCATCATCACCATCACTACTTTCCCGAGCCCCACTATCTTTCTCTCTCTATCTCTCTGAATCTCTCTCTCTCTCTCTCTCTCTCTCTCTCTCTCTCTATCCCTCTGAATCTCTCTCTCTCTCTCCATCTCTCTGAATCTCTCACATCAAAGTATGTATAAAGCTTGGAGCTGATGGAAATGAGTGCACAGTAGTTACCTGGGTTTGAGTACAATTATCTGATTCCAAAGGCCGAACCTGTGCTGCGCCCGTGACGCGATCGTGCCGTTGCCACTGCCGGACCATCGTCGACACGTCTTCAGGCAAGTTTAATACTTGCTTCATGCTACTTGTATATGTTACAACTCTAGTCACTAATAATTGTCGCATACCCCTTTACGTGAATCATATAATTCAAGTATTCGATGCACGTCCGAATGGAAAAATCACGTTAAATTGACGGCAAAATATGAAATGTGATGGCCCGAGTAGTTAGGAATGTTCCTTGAGACTTTGGTTCCAAAACTATGTCGTTTACTCACATAAAATGTGGTCTCGTTTTCTGTTGTAAAACCTGAAAACTTTCGTACATGCCAAACTATAAAATTTATATTAAATTGTGTATAAACCGGATTTTAACGTTTGATGGCTCGTAACGAATATAACTGGTTAACCTACTGTAAAATATTGTTGATCACTGAATTGCAGTACATTATGATAGAGGTAACTGCGGTGGATTATGATTCTGGACTGCAGTCCAGAATGGAAATCCAGGTTAACCCCGGTTGTTAAACCCCTGTATATCATTGCTCATATAAGAGAATGCGCGGAAACCTATATCGTTACGTAGGAAATTGGATTAACTTTCTTACTCAACTGGCTTCAATGGATTCATCAACCGTTTGATATTTTTAATTCATTTTACCTTGTCGACATGTCTTGCTGAATTCTCCAGAAGCAGATTTTACACCCCAAACTTAATCTGGCCATAACTCTCTGTTGACATAATATAATACTGATCTACCAATTGCGATGGAAACCTGATTGGAAATCCTAAATATAGTTCAACTATAGCATCGCCTAATTGCGATTCCAACTGGGATTAAAATGCGTTACGAAACGGACTTCCGATTCTGAAACCGGATTTCCAGCAGTGAACGCTTCAAATGAAATGGTCATATCTAGTGATCCTGAAACCCGATTAACGTGAAACCAATTTTTATGGTTAGATAATCAAACATACTACTTATCTCCTGTTCATTGTTTCGCTAAATTGTGCATGTATGATTTATGAATAATTATGCAAGTGGTAGAACATCGTTTGATGACATCTTAATCATGCCTTAAATACTGTTTTTCTCATCACATTACATATATGTTATTGCATTGGTAACCTGGTGATCATGTACATTACCCAATGTTAGATAGTAGTGGTGATTGTGTTAAGTACGTTAGTCGTTGAGTATGAATGGATCAGTGAAAGTGACACGTACTTGTACACAATCAGTGGACCTTATTGATTTATTGCATTGTCGACGTCTGTGGGACGTGTATAAGTGTGACTATAATTGGTATGAGACAATTATGGAAGCACTTGTATGGGTGTCACAGGTAAGGCACCAAACACTGTCCATTTATCTTGGGTATCAGTCGAGACATGCTTGATGGAGACCCTTTCTTCAGTTCTCGCGTAGACTCGTCATGGACCGACTGGTATTTGAGTTTGTGGTTGGCGTTTGATGTAGACCACGCGGTGCGGGGTAGTTTGAGTGTGAGTTCAACAGAATCTCGGGAGTCACATGCCGGCACATATGGAGATATATGGAGATATGTAGGGGTATCACTGATTATTAGCGAGCGACTCGGGCCCGTGTTCCCTTGCCCTTGGGTCCTACCCTTGGGTAGGGGATACTCACGAGTGGTTGAATCTCACACTTGGACTGACGATAGGCTTAGTGGCATGTACAGTGAGACTTAGAGGCTGATAGGGATAGTGACATTGACATGCATTGCTTACTGATTCAACATCCCTGCCATGCTGTTTACTGCTTTACTGTTCACATGCTCTAATAGACACCCGCATTGGCTACTTCATGTTCACATCTTTACTCTCTTGAGTTACTGTTACATTTCATTATTATTACATGAGTTACTATTTGTACCCATATATATTGCTATCGTGTCGCTCTGACGACCTGAGTATGCATGCTCAGAGTGAGAGGTGGATCTAGCTTGGACCAGGACCAGACGTACCTCGAGAACATCGCGGACATCTTGATCAGCTACCCAGAGTTTTACCCTCTTGATCTCCATCTGGTTAGTTCTTCTGTATTTGTTTTGTTTTAGTTACTGCATTCCTCATTACCTGTGCATTGATTACTGATTACCACATAAAGCTAGAAGCCGGAGTGTGACTACGGAGAGATAATTCTTCGACCGTAGGAGCATGGCTGGCCTTGTCAACCCCTCGTATTCCGTATTTTGGGAAGCGGGGCGTGACATGGTTTTGTTGGTATCAGACATCCTTCGTTTGGGATTGCAGTTTCCGTGTAGTGCTTGGCAATCTAAGACATCCTTCGGTCTAGATTGTAAACTTGTTATCCTTAATCCTTCGGTCTAGTTTCCCTTTTTCTCTCGCACTCATCGCGGCATTTATTTGTGCAAGTTGTGCTTCTATCGATTTAATACTCTCACTGTGAGAGTTGGTGGTCTGTGTTAAAGTTCGGATAGAAGACTTTATTTCATCCGTCGATTGCATGGAATGTTTATTGAACATGTCCACGCTTCGTTCAAGTGCAGATGAGTTTTTAGTCCCGGCCGTTTGGAAAGAATTATTGGCCGGGTTTTGAAAATGTTGCGATTGAAAGGGTTGCTGACTCTGTGGTGGTGGTTCTTGTTGCTGTGGAAGAGGTCTTTGATAATTTCTTTGGAACTGGTTTTGATTTTGGTTCCAAGCAAAGTTAGGATGATTCCTCCACCCCTGATTGTATGTGGAAGAATACGGATCATTTCTAGGTCGCTGCTGAAAAGCAGTATTAATTTGTTCTTGACCTTGAAACGTTGCATTCAATGGACATTCTTCCGTCAAATGTGATGGATCGGAACAGCAACCACACACGGTCTTAGGAAGCGTAACCTGGTTTAGGGAGATTGATGAGAATTTGTTTTCCATAGCATCGAGTTTCATTTGTATTGCTGCCATTTCGGCTTTTACTGCTCTGGAAATATCGAGCTGATGGATACCTCCCCTAGATGATGGTTTAACGCTTTCCCACTGCAAAGTGTGTTCAACGAGATCTTTCAGAAATTTCCAAGTTTCACCATCGTCTTTGGACATGAAATTTTATTGACACATGGTTTCAAGCATCTGCTTTGTCGCTGGAGTAATGCCCTCATATATAATTCGGCACAGATCTCATCTATGTATTCCATGATGAGGACATTGGACAAGCAGATCCTTAAACCGTTCAAAGCACTTCCAAAATGGTTCATTGGGAGTCGTTCGGGTATAATTCGGCGAGGTCGAAAATTCAGATTCGGAGAACTATTCGGAAAAAATCGGCAGGTATTCGGGAAAGATTCGGTAAGTGTTCGAGAAGGATTTCGAGCAAGAAATTAATATATGAGACGCTAGGTTTTGATTTTGTGAATTATTTGCTGTTTTTTGAATTATTCGCTGTTTTTTCACATAATTCAGGAATAATTCGCAAATTATTCGCGAATTATGTGACTATGGGGTGAACCGGTTGATTTCGCTCCAAACACGGACGGTCTTATGATTGAGGTAAAATTTCTTAAGGAATGCTATCACGAATTCATCCCAATTGGTAATAGAGTGTGAGGCAGTGTTATAAAACCATTTTTCTGCTAAATCGCACAAAGTGAAAGAGAGAAGACGCAAGAGCATAGCATCCACTGAAAGTTGTGATGTACCCATCATTGCGCATACGTTTTCGAATGTAGTGATAAAAACATATGCGTCTTCAGACTCAAGCCCGTGAAATTTGGGCAATAGGTTGATGAAGTGGGGTTTAATTTCAAAATTATCCCAATTGGCTGGTGGAATAGATAAACAGGTAGGAAGGGGACCGCGTATAGGATAACATCTCTCTTGGAGAGAAATGCGCGGTGGATTCTGTGCACCGACGGGTGGTGGTAGGGTGGTTTTATAATCTGATGGAGAACCATCTATCTCGGTCGATATGGTGGGTGGAGGGGAAAAAGAAAATGAAGAAGTACCGACTTCGGAGTCGATAGCAGGAACGCGGACAAGACGGGCACTAGAATCCCGTGTCCAGCCGAGCATGCACTAAGCGGGTTTAGCGCACGTGGCAGCGTGTGAGAACTTAAAAATTGGTTTGTTTTGAAAAATGTCGGAAATGAGACAAACCACTAAAAATGCACACACAACCCTAGAACTAAGGTTACCTAGGTCAAGTCTCTAGACTGCTCCTAGACTTCCAAAGAATAAGCCACAGGATTAATCATCTACCACCTCTTTATCACTCTTGTGGCCAGGTAAGCGCCAGGTAAGTGGGAGGTATCCGCTATACGAATCACCGAAAATAGCGGGCCTAATTAAATAACCACTTGCCTTCGACATACTTACCTAGAGACCACAAAAGTAATGCGGATAAGCGATAGATTACCCATGACCTTCCTCTGTCCTATTTGAGCGGGACGGTCCTTAGAGTCTTGTCTAGATATTTTTTTAATTAATGTAGGGTTGATGCGGATGCTAGTTTTGTGATTTGCGGGGCCTAGGATGGGTGATGAAATCCCCTCCTTATCTGAATTTTGGTCTTTGCCCCTTAAAGTCTAATTTATTTGCGGGGCCTAGGAAGACTAATTTATGTTGCCGCCCGTAGGGCGTGGATCCGTATATTCTTAGATTTGGGTTTGGATTGATTTAAGGATCGTTAATCTCGTTTGAGATTAAGATCAACTTAAATGTTTGTTGAGAATACGTTAGTCTAATTTTAGACTAAGATCTACGCAACAGGATCTTGGGATCATCCAGACCCAACAAAAGAGCATTTGGGCTCTATTGTTTTAGTTTAAGGATGTTTTTGGTCCATAGCTGGTTTAAGGACGTTGCGGTCCGTAGATAGTTTAATGACGTTGCGGTTCGTTGTAGTTTAAATACACCGCGGTCCGTTGTAATTTAAGGACGTTGCGGTCCGTAGCTACTTTAAGGACGTTAAGGTCCGTTGTAGTTTGAAGACGTTACGGTCCATAGCTAGTTTAAGGACGTTGCGGTCCGTTGGGATGTGCTCATCAGTTTGGGAGTGCACCAGGAGTTGTTGGTTGTCGGGACCCTCCACCTCTCTAAAGACGTTGAATAATTACAACGACATGTATCGGAGGTGTGGAGAGATGTACCCTTGAACCAAATTCCAGATTGAGAGGAGAGATCATGGTGGACCATCTGAGAATCATTAGTCATTTTTGGAAGACTAAGATCAACTTAAGAGATGTGTGATGGACATCATTCTGGTCAATTGGTTTGGGAAGTCATGGGCATAGAGGCTTAGTCAATTTGGAGATCCAAGACGTTTTAATCTCAGGAGGACTTAGCCAGTTTTGGGGCTGAAGTTGGCTTATTATAGTGTTAAACACTAATACATGCTCGGTGCTCACGTGCTCTCATGTGAGTCTCTACAGCAGTGTTAAACACTGAAACTTGGAGCGCTCACGTGTGGCACGTGAGGCACTTGAAAGTTGGCACTGTGCCCTTGGGTTCAATCCTCGTCTATATATGCAAGTGTTAAACACTTAAGTCTTATGGCCATCACGTGTGGACACGTGAGGCGCCCCAAAGTTGGGCACTGCCTCTTTGGATTTATTCCTTCTTCCTTTTATAAGTGCTAAGCACTACTTGGGGATCATGTGAGACCACGTGAGGTGCCCCAAATGGGAACTGTCTTTGGGTTTATTCCTTTTTCCTTTTATAAGTTCTAAGCACTATTTGGGGGTCACATGAGGACACGTGATCCGATCTCAGTCGTTCCCTTTTTGTTCATCGGAGGTGCTCACGTGGGAACACGTAACCGGTCTTTTTCTTTTATATGCATAGAGATTTTGATCTGAGTTTTAAGAATTTCAGGTCCCTTGTTTTATAAGAATTAAATTCTTTTACGGGGTTAAACCCTAGTTTTATCAGAGGAATTAAATTCCTATATACTTTTGGAAGAATTAAATTCTTTGGACTTGGTTCTTTCCCCTAAGTTTTGAATCTGCATAACAGAATCTCCCCGATGAGAATTAAATACTCAACTTGTGGGAGATCTGCTTCTGCAGACCTCAACCAGAGGAAGAACTAAGTTCTTTGAGAAGAGTTAAACTCTTGGTTTGAGAATTAAATTCTCTTTTGTTTTGTTGGAGCTTTTAGGAGGCTTCTGTATATTTTTTAGAAGCTTATGGGATGGTCTCCTCATTTTTTGGATTTAACCTCCTTACTCCTATTTATATGAGAAGAGAAAAAATCAATTTGTTGAGAAAATCTCTCATTGAGAGATCTTGATTGATTTCATGAACTTTTTGATTAATCGGTGAATTTTATTCACCGTTGGATTTTTAAATCCAAAGGCTCTCTATTTAACAGAAAAGATTTCTTGTTTGTTTAACAAGATTATGAATATTTTGTTAGTTTTAATAAGATTAGAATTTTATTCTATCATATCTTTTTAGTTTAACAAGATCAGAAATATATTTTCCTAATATGGATATCTTGTTAACATAGAATTTTATTCTTGTTATGTGAATATCTTGTTAGTTTAACAAGATTAGGAAAATATTTTCCTATGATAGAATTTTATTCTACCAGATGATTTAATTGGTGATATTTTATCACCATCGGATTTTAAATCCAGGATTCTCTATTAGAGAAAGATCTTTCCATATTAGAAAGATCAGGGAAAATATTTCCCAAATAGTATTTAATTTTATCACATAGAATTTAATGGGAACATTTTAAATTGGGGCGCTCACATGCTTTGCATGTGAGAGGCAAGAGAACTCATGTGTTTAACATGTGACTCTTACCGTGGGTTTTAGCCTATTTATGTTCAGCGCTCATATGCTTTGGAAAAGAGCGCTCATATGTTTTACAAGTGAGGCATGTTTGGCCATTAATTGTTTTATTTAGTTTATTTTCAACGCCCATATGCTTTACATATGAGTGCTCACTTGTCTAGCATGTGAGGCTTGTTTGGCCATTAGTTATTTATGTTCAGCGCTCATATGCAAAGCATATGAGCGCTTACGTGTTTTACACGTGAGGCCTGTTTGGCCATTTAGATTTATTTATTTCCAACGCCTATATGCTTTGCATATAAACGCTCGCCTATATGCTTTGCATATAAGCGCTCACATGTTTAACACGTGACGTCCAACCGTGAATTCTTTTCTTCTTTCTTCTTTCCTTTTTTTTATAAGGATTATAAGGGGGAAAAAGGCTCTTGGCCAAAAAATTTGGCGGGAACAAATGCCCCCTCCTAATTTGCCCACGTAAGTATGTACGTGGGTGAAGTAGTGCAAAGTAATGTGTGACCATAGAATTGATGACTTAGGAGATAAGTTTAGGGTCATTGTAGCCTAAGACTTTTCAACTTTATGAGCCGTGAGTCGAGACGAATCGAGAAGTTCTCGCAAGGACATTATTTTCCCTACGAGTCGAGACGAGTCGAGAAGTTCTCGCAAGGACATTATTTTCCCTACGAGTCGAGAAGTTCTCATAAGGACATTATTTTCCCTACGAGTCGAGACGAATCGAGAAGTTCTTGCAAGGACATTATTTTCCCCACGAGTCGAGATAGATCAAGAAGTTCTCGCAAGGACATTATTTTTCCTATAAGTCGAGACGAATCGAGAAGTTCTCACAAGGACATTATTTTCCCTACGAATCGAGAAACTCTCGCAAGAACATTATTTTCCCTACGAGTCGAGACGAATCGAGAATTTCTCGCAAGGACATTATTTTCCCTACGTGTTGAGACGAATCGAGAATTTCTCGCAAGGGCATTATTTTCCCTACGAGTCGAGACGAATCGAGAAGTTCTCGCAAGGGCATTATTTTCCCCACGAGTCGAGACGACTCGAGAAGCTCTCGCAAGGACATTATTTTTCCTACGAGTCGAGACGAATCGAGAAGCTCTCGCAAGGACATTAATTTCCCCACGAGTCAAGGCGAATCGAGAAGTTCTCGCAAGAGGATCTCAAAGGTGTATTTTCTCCCTAGAAATCGTGAGGATTTCTAAGTGTTCGTCACCTCCGTGAGTCGTAAGGATCTCACTCGGGTATTTTTCCTTACAAATCGTGAGGACCCGTAAGTAGCTTCTTTATTTCATCGGCGAATGTGGCCCGTAGATAGTCCATTTGACCTCCTTGTAGAGCAGCGATGGCTTAGGAAACAGGTTTGGATCTGCCGCCTAAGACTTTTCAACTTCATGAGCCGTGAGGGTCTCATAAAGGTATTTCTCCCTACGGGTCGTGAGGATCCCGTAGGTGTATTTTCTCCTTAGGAGTCGTGAGGACTCCTAAGCGTGTTTTCTCTCGAGAGTTGTAAGGATCTCACAAGAGAATTTTCCCCATTTACAACTCGAGAGGACTCGTAAGTGGTTTTTTCATCCTTGTCGATATTCGACTTTGGAGAGTGTGGCCCGTGGATAGTACACAATAGTCTATCTTGGACCGACTTGCAGGGCCCCAGTGCTTAGGAAACGGGTCCTTATCCCCGTTGCCTAAGGCTTTTCCCTACAAGTCAAGACAAGTCAAGAAGTTCTCGCAGGAACATTATTTTCCCCACGAGTCGAGACGAATCGAGAAGTTCTCGCAACGATGTCCTAACGTCACGGTTAACTCCTGCTAATAGAAGTCCGTTAGGGTCTGTGGTAATAGAGTTTTTTACCCGTCGTACCGTCACGTTGGCCTGTGTATTCCGCGATACGCAATCTTTCTGTTCGAGTAGCCCCGCGACTGTCGTGTCTCTGATCCCTTCGGGGGATGGACACGACGTCTTCAAGTAATCTTCCAGGTGATATTACCGTCGAAAGAGCAAGCGTTAGGGATATTCCATGTCGCTTTTTACTCGAGGTTAGGCTCGGTTTGGGAGCCCCGATGAGTCATGACCACTCCACGCTGGAGTGGGATGATCTCCGATAGTCTTTCAGGTCTCATTTGATTTGTCGTCAAGACCCTGAAGCTAGGGATGTTCCTTTGCTTCGTTTGTTGACATTGTGTCTGCAATATTGCAACGAATGTCGAGATTGTCTCTGGGTTGTCTGTGAACCATCGAGGTTTGGAACTAGGGGACTTTGTTGTGGCTCCGAGGTAGTCTCTAGGTTGTCTGTGAACTGTCGAGATTTGGAACTAGGGGATTTTTCCGTGGCTCCGAGGTAGTCTCTAGGCTGTCTGTGAACCGTCGAGATTTAGAACTAGGGGACTTTGCCGTGGCTCCGTTTTGCTGACGTCGTATCTGCTTCTGGTTGGAACGAGAAGGAACGCTGTTGTTGATTTCTAGGATGTAGATGTAGCCATCGAGATCTGGCTTCCTTTTGACGAAGCCCGATGGGGTAATATGGTTCCCTTTCCGTTTGTGCCCATAGATTGTATACAGGGGTCAATGTGATCTCACTTGTAGGGCAAAAGTTTCATTTTTTTCTTTCCGCAATGCTCTATCATTTCAGCTTTTTATATCGCGAAAGTCGCGATTGCCCAATCATTTCGGCTAGTTTTTCGCGGTGCCCAATCGTTTCGGCTGTTTTTTCTTTTTACTCGCTGCTTTTTATTGCGAATTGCCCAAACATTTCAGCTATTTTTATATGCATATATTTTACTCGCTGATTTTTATTACGAGTTGCCCCATCATTTCGGCTATTTCATATGCATTTTTGGCTAACTGATTTTTATTGCAAGTTTGGAACTTGAGATCTAATACCAATCTTAGCATCAACATCGCTACGCTAGAATATGGCCAGGAGCGAATCATCATTTTCTTTGAAAGGACTTGGAATTTGATACTAATTTAGGCATCAGCATCGCTGCCACTGGAATGTTGCCAGAAGCGAATCATCATTTTCCTTTGTCGATTTGAACAAAGGTGGCTTAGAAAATAGGGTTAGGATCCTGTTGACTAAGGCTTTTCGACTTTACGAGCCGTAAGGGTCTCATAAAAGTGTTTCTCCCTATGAGTCGTATGGATCTCGTAGGTGTGTTTTCTCCTTAGGAATCGTGAGGATTCTTAAGTGTGTGTTCTCTTATAAGTCGTAAAGATCTTACAAGAGTGTTTTCTTTTTATAAGTCGAGAGGACTTACAAGTGTTGTTCACCAAATGGGGATATTTCGCGCCATTAGAAGAACTAGGTGAGGGAACGTTTATTTATGCCCGTGGGTTGTATACAAGGGCCAATATTGGACCGCTTGTAGGATAGCTTGGGGAATGTGATGGCTTAAGAACAGGTTCAGGTCCCTGTATCTTAAAGCTTTTGAATCCTATGAGCCGTGTAGGTCTCATAGGGGGACTTCTCCTTACAAGTCGTAAGGATCTCGTAAGCGTAATTTCTCCTTAGGAATCGTGGGGATCCCTAAGTGTGTTGCCCACTTATGAGTCGTAAGGATCTCACGTAGGTGTTTTCTCCTCACAAGGTCGAGAGGACCTTGCAGGTGTTTTTTATTTTAACGAGATCGCGCCCTTTCGGGTTTTCACAAACTCGCCGGTAGCCCTGCTGATTTTACTCACGGAGTCCTTTCGGGTTTTCATCCGTGCCCATTTTGCTTTTGAACATACCGTTTTTTTAACAACGAGATTGCGCCCTTTCGGGTTTTCACAAGCTCGCCGGTAGCCCTACTATTTTTACTCACGGCACCCTTTCGGGTTTTCATCCGTGCCCATTCGCTTATGGACGTACCGTTTTTTTGTTTTGTTTTTTTATTTTTATTTTTATTTACCCCTCTGTTCGCCAATGGAATTTATGGGGGGCTTCGCCACCAGGGCAGCTGTGCAGCCGGCGGGACTTGATTTGTCGTCCTCGCCGATAGGATTTGTGGACTTGAATTCCACTATCGTCGTGTTTGAGGCGACGTATTTTATTTAAGGACATTACGGTCTATTGTTAGTTTAGGGACCTCTCGGTCCAGTGTTAGTTTAGGGACATTTCGGTCAAATGCTAGTTTAAGGACATTTCGGTCCATTGTTAGTTTAGGGACATTTCGATCCATTATTAGTTTAGGGACATTTCGGTCCACAGCTAGTTTAAGGACGTCACGGTCCGTTGTTAGTTTAGGGACATCTCGGTCCACAGCTAGTTTAAGGACGTTGCGGTCCATTGTTTGTTTAGGGACATCTCGGTCTACAGCTAGTTTAAGGACGTTGCGGTCCGTCGGGATTTTGAGGCGAGATTTCGCCGGATACTACTTATAGAGTTTGGACTCAGGAAGACAGCGAGCGAACACGAGCGTCATCATCTATCATTAACCTGAGCCGTGACTTGTCAAGCGTAGTATTTCTTAAGGAACCGGCCGTTTATTAGCTGGAAAGGTCTTTCGCCATGCATATCCATGAGCAAGTAGGCCCCACCTTGGTAGACCTTGTCTATGATATACATACCTTCATAGTTTGGCTCGAATTTCCCCCGTTTGGCACGATTGGGGATCATAGGTCTTTTTACGACTAACACGAGTTCGCCTTGGCGGAATGTTCTCGTCCCAGTCAGTCTTTCGTATGAGCGCATCACCCTTGCTCTGTAAGCTTCCAGGTTTTGCTGCGACATGAGACGAGTTTCATCGAAGGAATCGAGCTCCTCAAGCCGAAGGTGGTCATTTTCTTCATCCGTCAGCTCATGTCAGACCGCCACTCGTAAATAGGGTAGTTCTATCTCCAAGGGGAGAACCACTTCCGTTCCGAATACCAACGTGAATGGCGTTGTATTCGTGGCCATCTTGAACGTGGTCCGATAAGCCCAGAGAGCTTCATGCAATCTATCATGCCAGTCCTTTCTGTTTCTGGACACCGTCTTTTTTATGATCTTCGTCAAGGTCTTGTTGAAAGCCTCAGCTAGACCGTTAGCTCAGGGGTTATAGACTAAAGAGTATCTCCAATCTATTTTATGCTGCTGTGCAAAACGGTTGATCTTATGGCTTCTGTAGGCTGGCCCATTATCCGAGATAATCTATCGCGGAGTGCCGAACCGGTAGATGACATGTGTCCTGAAGAATGGAGGATGTTCTTCGTCTTCACCTCTCTTAGCGGTATTGCTTCTGCCCACTTAGAGAAGTAATCGGTTGTTGCTGTTATGAACCGATGTCCCTTGGATGATGCTGGTTCGATGGGCCCGATTATATCGGTTCCCCACATTTCGAATGGCCAGCTAGCCAATGTTGGGTGTAGTGGATACGGATGCTGGTGAATGAAGTCCCTGTGAATTTGGCACGAGTGACACTGCTTCGCATATTCAAGGCGGTCCTGAATCATCGTGGGCCAATAGTAACCCATTCTTTTGATCTTCAGCTTCATCTTTGGCCCGGCTTGATGAGAACCGCAGAGTCCGTCGTGAGTTTCTTGGACGACTCTCCTTGCTTCTTCCAGTCCCAGGCATCTCAACCACAGAGAGTCGAACGATCTCTTATATAAAGTATCATCGACGAAGGCGAAAGACAGAGCTCGTTTCATGAGCTGATGTCTTGAGGATGCATCCTCGGGTGTTCGATGGGATTTGAAGTAGTCTATGTAGACTTCTCTCCAATCCTTAGACTTTTCTTCATCCTCCATTTGTAAGGCTGCTTGTTTGGTTGCTTCCTTCCCTTCAGACGATTCCGGAGATATTTCTGCTGGCGCAAGAATCCGGCGGTTTTGCACAATGATCCTTACGTCATCGAGGTCTTCGTCGGCCAGTTCTTTAGAGAGCTTGGCTAATGCATCCGCCTTACTATTCTCTACCCATGGTATGCTTTCCAGAATGTAGGAAGGGATTTGAGTCAGCAATTGCTGCACTCTTTCGCCATATTTTACCAACTCTGGCTTGCACGTCTGATAGTCGCCATTTACTTGGCCAACGATCAGCTGGGAGTCTCCATATATGAGGAGGTTTTCGATCCCCATGTCAACAGCGATCTCAAGACTTGCTTTCAAAGCTTCATATTCCGCGTCGTTGTTTGTTCTTGGCTCCGTTAAGAAAATGGCAAAACACATTATCTCTCCTTGTGGAGTCACGAAGATAAGGCCTACTCCGGCTTTGATTATGGGGGTGCTTTGCTTCCGCCTCTTCATAGACGACGCCCCATCAAAGTAGAGTTCCCATCGGGTATCACTCCCTTCTTTCTCCCCGTCGATTGTATCGAACGCATGTTCATCCGGCAACTCGCAATTTAAGGGAGAGTCGGCTGGTATTGGATGTTCAGCAAGAAAGTCGGCAATAGCCTGGCCTTTTACTGCCTTGAGGGGTCGATATATTATCGAGAACTCCATCAAGAGGAGGGGCCATTTGGCAAGCCTTCCTGTTAGTATGGCTCTTGACATCAAATGTTTGAGAGGATCCACTTTTGATATGAGATGGACCTCATGTGCCAAGGCATAGTGCCTGAGCTTCGTTATCGCGAAGATCAGTGCCAGACAATGTTTTTCGATGGGGGAGTAGTTGTTTTCTGCCCCATAGAGAACTCGACTCAAATAATAGAGAGCTCTCTCCTTCCCCTGGTCGTTCTCCTGTACCCATAGCATGCCTAAAGAACCTTCAAGGGCTGTTGTGTACAGGATGAGGGGCTTTCCCTTGACCGGAGCGGTCGGTACCGAAGGATTCTGCAGATACCGCTTGATTTCATCCAGTGCACTTTGGCATTTACGATCCCAAACGAATGTGGTCCCCTTCTTCATTAGATGGTTGTAGGGATGACACTTGCCGGAGAGGTTGACTTGGAGTTTGACACCTGTTTAGGCATCAGTATCGCTACAACTGGGATAGTGACAGGAGCGAATCATCATTTGCCCCTGTCGATTTGGACAAAGGTGGCTTAGTAGCCAGGGTTAGGATCCTGTTGACTAAGACTTTTGACTTTATGAGCCGTAAGGGTCTCATACGAGTCGTGGGGATCTTGTAGGCGTATTTTCTCCTTAAGAATCATGGGGATTCCTAAGTGACGTCTTCTCTTATAAGTCGTAAGGATCTTCCAAGAGTGTTTTCTCCTTATAAGTCGAGAGGACCTACAAGTGTTATTCACCATATGGGGATATTTCTTGCCATTTGTAGAACTTGGCAAAGAAATATTTATCCGTACCTCTGGATTGTATACAAGGGTCAATATGGACCGCCTGTAGGGCAATTTGGGGGATATGACGGCTTAAGGATAGGTCTAGATCCCTGTAACTTAAGGCTTTTGAATCTTATGAGCCGTGAGGGTCCCACAGGGGGATTCTCCTTACGAGTCGTGAGGATCTCTTAAGTGTATCTATTTTAACGAGGTTGTGCCCTTCCGGGTTTTCACAAGCTCGCCGGCAGTCCTGCTGTTTTTACTCACGGCGCCATTTCGGGTTTTCATCCGTGCCTATTTTGCTTGTGGACATACCGTTTTTTTAACGATATTGCGTCCTTCCGGGTTTTCACAAACTCGTCGACAATCCTGCTGTTTTTACTCACGGCGCCCTTTCGGGTTTTCATCCGTGCCCATTTGGCTTGTGGATATAACGTTTTTTTCTTTTTTCTTTTTCTTGAGCGGGGCATTCCACTAGATTGTAGGACCTATTTGTAAGCCCCTTAATATCCTTCCTACCTTTTGAGAAGAAAGGACCATTCTACATAGAGATTCTTCCGCCAGTGAGGAATATGCCCCATGTGTATATCTCGGGGTGAACGAGTGCCCACGCCGTCGCTATTTTGGCGACAGGTTGCTTCAGAGCCGCTTATTTTTGTTGAGCGTAGGCGACAAACGCCATCTTGCCGCCGCTTTTCACTCGTCATCATCGGATGAGAAAGAGTCTTGACTCATTTGATCCAATCGAGCCATTTTATCCATGAGTTCTTAGAAGGTCGTCGGCTTGAAGAGGGCCAAATACGAGGACGCCTTTGAATTTGGGTCAAGGGTGGCTATGAGCATTCACATAGCTGCAACTTCATCGATGTGTTGCTCGTATTTGACCAGAGATTTCGCCATCGGGTAACATATTGAACCCAAGTCTCATTCGGTCTAACCCTTTCGTTGACCAGCGTCGTCATGGTAGTTTGTTCGTTCTCATTAGCGAATCCTTGACAGAAGAGCATATCCATTTCATCGAAGCTCTTCACAAAATCATTTGGGAGTTCCGCATACCATTTGAAGGCAATGCCTGCCAGACAGCTGACGAACTGTCAGAGGAGGAGTATATCATTCTCTCCAGAATTGCTGCACATGGATTTAAATCGCGCAATGTGCTGGCGGGGATTCCTAGTTCCTTTGTACATGTGGAACGTTGGAAGTGTGTACTCTGGCGGGTACTGTATTTGATCGTACCACATCGGATACGGTCGACCAGTCTTGATCGATCTATTCGCAGCTTCAATGGCGTAGTGAGCTTTGATTTGCTGAGCGACATATTTGCTCAGCTTTGCTTTTGGAATCATTTCCTCTCCGGCCGTTGATGAGACTCGTAGAGGATTTGAAATGTCACCCTTGTCTTTAAGAGCGACTACCGGCAGTTCATTTGCTTGTGGTTCCGATTGAACCATCGTTCCGGACATTTCTGCCGCTTCTTCATCTCTCTCTTTTAGAGCTTGATTTAGGAAATCAATATCCGACTCCTTCTCTACTCTTTCTTCGGGTGCGTCCTCGGGATTTTCCTTAGGCGATGGATTAGCGTTTGCTGCCGCCTGAGCGAGCATCTCCTGCAGCTTTACACGTTGCAGGAGAAATTTTTCAGGGACCGAGTTTGAGGTCGGTGACTAGTAGAAGCTCGAACTTCGTCTTTGGAATTCACCACATAGACTATGTGAACTACCATGCCCCCAGGCTTGGGGTGTTTGGAATTTTGTCCTTTGGAGTTTGCTTCGGGCACTTGAGCTTTATTAGGCCTCTCTTTTTTGTGAAAAGCCGCTTTGGTTTTTGGAGGAACCGCTGTATCAGGATCCGTCTTGTGATGAATCCCCTTGTATTTAAAAGGGGATTTGTCAGAATTTTGCTGACGTTTAGAGGATGAGCCGCAGACGACGACCGAGTCCTTCACCTGCTTCCACACCTTATATATAGATGAGGAAAGTTGTTATAGGGAGCGAACTGGTTTCTGCTCTCGTAGGATCTCCATGGGCTACGGAGATTTCTTCAATATTGCAGTGGGAGAATTTTGTCTGACCCTTCGCAACAGTTTGAAGTTGTTCCCGGTTGGAACAACAAAATTCACCACTGGGGTTGAAACAGGACCATACGGAGAACTGCCCCCAGCTCATTTTGTATGATGTCGATATCGACGTCGGCCGTTTCTTACGGCCGGGATTTGATTAGCCTCAGGACTTTGCCGAGCCTGCCCCCTGTTTCCTTTGAGAGCTTGAATATGCTGCCCCCTGCGTTGACCTTGGTCCTTGGCAGGTGCCAGTTTTTTTAGGATCGGTTCCGTCGGCAAAGCTGCAGCTCAGGGAACCAGCCTGTAGAAGGCAGACTTTCTCTGGGCTTCCTCCATCGGCGTTGAGGCACCGAGGGTGGGAGGGAGTATCGACCCAAAGAGAAGCCCATTGATTTCTTGAAGAGCCAGATTGCAGAGATTTGAGGCTGCAAGTGGCCCATACTTGACTCCACCGGATATGACAGAGCCTGAGTTGCTAGGTGGGAGCAAACGCCATTCTTCATACAGATGAAACGCCGGCTTCAGTATCCCATCACCCAAGGGCAACCACAACATATATACCGCGATTATTTGATCACGGAAAAACATGACACACGAAGTGTGGAGTGGAAAGAGGAAAAGGTCCCACCGGGCGTGCTTGAATCTGTTTACTGCCGAAAACCGGGAAGACAAACGTCTTGCCTGAATTTGGGGGTAGATGCTATTTGGTTTTATCCGTCGACCTCTTCGAAGATGCCAAGTTGATTTATGGCACCGTGTATCAGAGGTTTGGGCGGATGCGGCCATTGTAGCAGACTTCGTCAGATTCCCCCTCGTTTCTGAGGGGTTTTTTATTGTGGGGATAAATCTTTCCTGCAGGCGCAAACCCCCGCAGTTAATTACGTTACCACGTAGCGATAACCACTTTCTGCTGCTCCAGAAGGTCACTTTGTGTCGTGTGTGCTTGTTTTATTTTTGGTTTCCCGTGGATTGTATATGGAGACTAATTTATATTGCCGCCCATAGGGCGTGGATTAGTCCAAATCCGTATATTCTTAGATTTGAGTTTGGGTTGATTTAAGGATTGTTAATCTCGTTTAAGATTAAGATCAACTTAAATATTTGTTGAGGATACGTTAGTCTAATTTTAGACTAAGATCTACTCAACAGGATCTTGGGATCATCCAGACCCAACAAAAGAGCATTTGGGCTCTATTGTTTTAGTTTAAGGATGTTTTTGGTCCATAGCTGGTTTAAGGACGTTGCGGTCCATAGATAGTTTAAGGACGTTGCGGTCCATTGTAATTTAAGGACGTTGCGGTCCGTAGCTAGTTTAAAGACGTTGCGATCCGTTGTAATTTAAGGACGTTACGGTCCATAGCTAGTTTAAGGACGTTGCGGTCCATAGATAGTTTAAGGACGTTGCGGTCCGTTGGGATGTGCTCATCAGTTTGGGAGTGCACAAGGAGTTGTTGATTGTCGGGACCCTCCACCTCTCTGAAAACGTTGAATAATTACAACGACATGTATCAGAGGTGTGGAGAGATGTACCCTTGAACCAAATTCCAGATTGAGGGGAGAGATCATGGTGGACCATCTGAGAATCATTAGTCATTTTTGGAAGACTAAGATCAACTTAGGAGATGTGTGATGGACATCATTCTGGTCAATTAGTTTGGGAAGTCATGGGTATAAATGCTTAGTCTATTTGGAGATCCAAGACGTTTTAATCTCAGGAGGACTTAGCCAGATTTGGGGCTGAAGTTGGCTTCTTATAGTGTTGAACACTAATACATGCTCGGTGCTCACGTGCTCTCACGTGAGTCTTTACAGCAGTGTTAAACACTAAAAGTTGGGGCGCTCACGTGTGGCACGTGAGGCACTTGAAAGTTGGCACTGTGCCCTTGGGTTCAATCCCCGTCTATATATGCAAGTGTTAAACACTTAAGTCTTATAGCCCTCACGTGTGGACACGTGAGGCGCCCCAAAGTTGGGCACTGCCTCTTTGGATTTATTCCTTCTTCCTTTTATAAGTGCTAAGTACTATTTGGAGATCACGTGAGACCACGTGAGGTGCCCCAAAATGGGAGTTGTCTTTGGGTTTATTCCATTTTCCTTTTACAAGTGCTAAGCACTATTTGGGGGTCACATGAGGACACGTGATCTGATCTCAGGCGTTCCCTTTTTGTTCATCGGAGGTGCTCTCGTGGGAACACGTGACCAGTCTTTCTTTTATATGCATAGTGATTTTGATCTGAGTTTTAAGAATTCTAGGTCCCTTGTTTTATAAGAATTAAATTCTTTTACGGGGTTAAACCCTAGTTTTATCAGAGGAATTAAATTCCTATATACTTTTGGAAGAATTAAATTCTTCGGACTGGTTCTTTCTCCTAAGTTTTGAATCTGCATAACAGAGTCTCCCCGATGAGAATTAAATTCTAAACTTGTGGGAAGATCTGCTTCTGCAGACCTCAACCAGAGGAAGAATTAAGTTCTTTGAGAAAAGTTAAACTCTTGGTTTGAGAATTAAATTCTCTTCTGTTTTGTGGGAGCTTTTGGGAGGCTTCTATATATTTTTTAGAAGCTTATGGGGTGGTCTTCTCCTTTTTTGGATTTAACCTCCTTGCTCCTATTTATAGGAAAAGAGAAAAAATCAATTTGTTGAGAAAATCTCTCATTGAGAGAACTTGATTGATTTCATGATCTTTTAGATCAATCGGTGAATTTTATTCACCGTTGGACTTTTAATCCAAAGGCTCTCTGTTTAACAGAAAAGATTTTTTGTTTGTTTGACAAGATTATGAATATTTTGTTAGTTTTAATAAGATTAGAATTTTATTCTATCATATCTTTTTAGTTTAACAAGATCGGAAATATATTTTCTTAATATGGATATCTTGTTAACATAGAATTTTATTCTTGTCATGTGAATATCTTGTTAGTTTAACAAGATCAGGAAAATATTTTCCTATGATAGAATTTTATTCTACCAGATGATTTAATTGGTGATATTTTATCACCATCGGATTTTAAATCCAGGATTCTCTATTAGAGAAATATCTTTCCATATTAGAAAGATCAGGAAAAATATTTCCCAAATAGAATTTAATTTTATCACATAGAATTTAATGGGAACATTTTAAATTGGGGCGCTCACATGATTTGCATATGAGAGGCAAGAGAACTCACGTGTTTAACACGTGACCCCTGATGTGGGTTTTAGCCTATTTATATTCAGTGCTCATATGCTTTGCATATGAGCGCTCACGTGTTTTACATGTGAAGCATGTTTGGCCATTAATTATTTTATTTAGTTTATTTTCAACGCCCATATGCTTTACATATGAGTGCTCGCGTGTCTAGCACATGAGGCTTGTTTGGCCATTAGTTATTTATGTTCAGCGCTCATATGCTTTGCATATGAGCGCTCACGTGTTTTACACGTGAGGCCTGTTTGGCCATTTAGATTTATTTATTTCCAACGCCTATATGCTTTGCATATAAACGCTCGCTTATATACTTTGCATATAAGCGCTCACGTGTTTAACACGTGACGTCTAACCGTGAATTCTTTTCTTCTTTCTTCTCTCTCTTTTTTTATAAGGGTTATAAGGGAACAAATGGCTCTTCGCCGAAAATTTTAGCGGGAACAACGGCATATTCCTAGTTTCAGGTCTTGACAGTAATACATACAAAACCTAAATATCATTGAAGATCATCCCACCCTAGAAGGGTGCGGTTATGACTCATCGGGGCTCCAAATTGAGCTTAAGCTCAAGTAAAAGGCGTTATGGAAAATACCTAATGCTTGTTCTTCAAACGGTAATATGACCTAAAAAAATTACTTGAAGATGTCTTGTCCAGGCTCAGAAAGGATTAGAGACACGACAGTCGCAGGGCTACTCAAGCAGCAACCTAAAGGACTGCATATCGAGGAATACATCAGCCAAAGCGATAGTACGATGGACTTAAAACTTTTACCGCAAACCTAACGGATCTCTATCAAAAAAATGGGTTATCTATATTTCATGTTAGGATACACCTGCGAGATCCTCTCAACTCGTCTCGACTTGTAAAGAAAAACATCTTATCAAACCCTCACGGCTCAGAAAGGTGAAAAGCCTTAGGCAACGGGGATATCAACCTATTTTCTAAGCACTGTGGCCCTACAAGTAGGTCCAAACTGACTCTTATATACTATCCACGGGTCACATTCTCCAAAATCGCATACCGATGAGGAGAAGAAACCACGTACAGGTCCTGTCACGCCCCGCTTCCCGGTGTATGGTAAGGAGACGTGACTGGCCCGTTGCGTATTTACTCAGAAGCAAACACGCCAAGCGTAAATAAGCAATATGATAAAGTACACAAGAAAATGACAAGAGATGTAATTGAACAACAACTTTTATTTATTAAACATTTCGTTACAATACAACTGGAAATATAAATACAATGCGGAAAAACAATACCTAAACAATGGCATAAACTGAAAAGAAAAGTATATACAAGTGTTTAAAGCTCGAGGCCTTCTATGAACTGTTCCAAGTCGTCTGCACTGGGCTCTATCTCTAGTGAGTCGGATCCACCTGACAACATTCCAAAGAAAGAATAGAAAAGGAATGTCGTCAGCGAACAATCGCTCGGTAAGTCCCAAAGAAAGATAGAAATAGAGTAGACAGATAAGAGGATATAACTGGTAAATTGTTTGACTGTTATGTTAACGCAATTGTTTGTAGCTTGTTACAGAATATGCCAGTGTATACAAGAGGAGTACAACTATTCCGTGGACTAAGGTATACGGAGCACAAGCAACCATTAAGCCACGGAACAACAGCAATGGATATTCAGCTTATGTATATTAAAGTGACCGTCTCGTGCCACTTCTAACACATTTCGTACCAGTCTACCCCTTTAAAACCCCGTAATGTATTTTATATTGATTTGTATTGTTTTGTTTAATAGATGTAAAACTTGTCGAAACCATGATATCATTAGTTCATGTAAACGGAAAGGATATAAACGGCTAGTCATGTAACAATATATATCCATAGCTCGGTCAAATCAATTCATGTTGATATAGATTGTATCTGGTATAAATGGATTCATGTTGAATTGGAGTTATACTTGAATTGTATTCAAGGATGGATTGATTTCAGATTAGACTGAGACTCTGTCTGAGTCAGACACTTAAACAGAATTAAAGTCCTGAATTAGTTTTGGAGTTATCGGTAACTGCTGCACATGGACGGCAGGATTTGTGACTTTTCCAAGCTAATTACCGTATTGATAACCACGTTTTTAGTTGTCTACCTTAAATAGGCAAGCACCTAAATTCTCCGGCTCTCTGAGGCTCAAGAGAACTGGTCCAGCTTAAACCTATATTTACTAAGGTCCTTATTGTAATTTAATATAACTTGAGGGGGTTTTATGAAAAATTGTTTTGATATATTTTCAAAATACACCTCATGTATTTAATTATCGTCTTTATCGTTTTCATAGATGTAATTTTTAAAAGTGATGAGATAGACTAGTGGATATAATCCTAACTTGAATAGTATATGGCATTTTCATGTAATTTGACTTGTATTGATTCTTGATGGTATTTTCATGAACTTTTGTGATTCTTTTCTTTTGATTAGAAAACATGGAATATATTATATATTTAAAATAGATATTTTGATAATATATATATATATATAATTATTAAAAATAGAATTTATTTATTAAATAGAAACCACGTTTTCTTAGAAATTGTAATAAAAATTCTATCGAGATCGCATGCTCCGTGAGGAGGTCTGTATCTCGCTCTACTAGTCTCGAGGACGTGCGATAACCCGCACCATCCCGATCGGGTTTCCCAAAATGGGTTGTAGAGGCTTATTTGCAAGGAATTAATTAAAACAATTTAAAGAATACGGGTTTTGATAGTTTAAGGTATTTTAATGTAAAATTGTATTGTCCCACAAAATATCGTTCTTAAGCCTCGTGCTATATCGAGATGAGTGTTGTGATGAAGTAGGTCATTACCTCGTGCAATTTTCTAAAGGTAATATGAGCAAAATGAAGAAATAATATCGTAGGTAAACTTGGTGGTATTTTAACGAAAAAGTGAAATACAAGTTGCATATCATTTTATTTTGAATTGAAACTTGTTCTAAATGTTGTTTTAGGGTTGTTAAACAAGATATAAAGATATGGTTATTTTTTTGTTTAAGAAAAGTTGAGTTTTTAAAGAAATGAGAATCGGAAGTCGGAATAACTCCGCTTCCAACGAGTTTTGAGAAGAGAGTGTTTTAGATTAGAAATGTAGGAGGAGAGAGGGGACTTACAGTTTGAGAATAGAGGGGGAGGTAGAAGAAGATTTCGAAGGCGTCGTGGAGTCGTGTTGTCGCCGGATTTTTTCCGAAATGTCGCCGGAACATTGACCTTGGCTAACTCCATTTGTACAACTTCTTGGACTTGGAAAATTTGGAGAGTTTAGACAAAAGATTTCTAAATGAGGAGGGTTATAGTGTAGGATGGTATTTATGGGAGAAATTAGGGTTTAGGGTATTGAAGAATGGATTTAAAATGTATTAACATTTTGGTTTTAAGGCTCATTTTAATTCTATGTTAATGTGCAGGAAAATCAAACAGAACTAAGGTTAGTGGGGGAGGCCAAGGGGTGCCAGGGTGAAATTTTGGAGCATTTGGGACGGGTTCAACCGGCGGCGCCGGCCCATGGTGAAATTTCGCCGGCCAAGGAGTGGGGTCGGGGTGTGGGATTGATGTCACGTGTTGGTGTCGTTTCATATGCCTTGAACAACGGTCTACAATTGCCGGGGTCATCGCGATAGCCATTTGCGAGTTGTTATCTCAGTGCACAAGTTTAATTAATCTGATTTTTCATTTTTACGTGTTTTGCACGTGTAAACTTTTAGGCTTCTAAAAAGTTTAAAAGAAATATCAGCAAAAATATTATGTGTCTGAGGGGATTCGAACACAAGGGCTACGTCACAGCAGTGCAAACCTTTACCAATGAGCTACAACTGTTTTCTTGCTGTTCAAAAGCAAATTAAATTTATAACTTATGCTCAGGACTTATAAATACTCCATTTGTACATTAACTTTAAAAAAATTCTGTACATTAAAACAGAGTCGTTACAGGTCCTCACGACTCGTAAGGAGAAAATACCCGAATGAGATCCTTATGACTCACAAAGGTGATGAACACTTAGGAATCCTCATAATTTTTAGGAAGAATACACACATATTAGATACTCACGACTCATAGAGAGAAAAACCTTCTTGAGACCCTTACGGCTCATGAAGATGAAAAAGTCTTAGGCGACAGGGATCCTAAACTTGTCTTCTAAGCCATCAATTCTATGGCAATGCATTACTTTGCAATACTTAACCCGCGTACAAACTTACATGTGCAAAATAGTGGGGGCATTTGTTCCTCACTCCAAAGGCGAGGGGTAATTAACGATAGCTTAGTCCGTGACTACCGGAGATTCGGATCCCCACAATCAATAAACCCCAGCCTACCCAAGGCAGGGGGAATCTGTAATGCTCCTGACAAGCGCGCGTGTATTCCCATCTCAATGGGGTGACGAAAAACACGCTATAGATTCCGGCACGTCCGGTGGGACCTTTTCTCTCCTCCCATATTTCGGGTTAAACGTTCATGTGAACTCAATCAACATATACATTGATTGCATGTGCTGAAATCATGCTTCTTTATGCAGGTAAACGGTTTAAAATTGCAATCTTCAGACGCAACAAAATGTCTCCAAGGATAATCTCAGCTCTCAGCACAGCTCTCATGTCCTACACGATGAAGATGGACGCCAGGACGGTCCTCCCGGCCAGTCTCGGACGACAGTAGGAGGAGCCGCCGCTACCATTTGGCTCTATTCTGTTCTTCCCAGCTAGCGTCATCCCATCTTCTCAAGCTCCAGTAACAAACAGACCGGCCTCGAAAGGCAGGAGGCCAAATATGGTGATCTCGAGGGCACCACTACCCAAACGCAAGTCAGTGTTTGAACGACTTTCCTTGGCCCCAGCCGGGGGCAAGGCTATCAACACCAACAAAGTAACAAGGCGTCTTGAGCAAGCTCCGGCGGTATCCCTGACAACTGCTCAATCGGGTATCTTCTCTAAGCTCCCCATTAATAGACTCACAATGGCTTCCTGAATAACGGATGCCCGCCAAGCCCTCAAAATCGAGAAGCTAAGACAGAAAAGGCTCAGATACAGAGCCAACAAAAGGGCTAGGGCTCCTGCTAGGCTGAACTTCATGAGATTCGAAGAACAGGGTTACCCCGCCAAAGATGAGGAAATGGCTGGATATGTGGTCCACACTGTCTATATGGTGGGCACACGCAGCAAGAGCAAGGACGGGGCCACCACGTCTCAAATCCAATCTGATGTGGATGTGGCTATCATTTCACACGACCAGCATCCTCTGGGAGGTAATGAAAACCCTTCCAGTGAGGCTGATAAGCAGAAAGATCGCTCGGTTCATGAGGAGTTGGGATCGGAAAGCAAAGAGGTGCCAATCTTCCGTCCCAAGAACGCAGAGCAGCAACTTCTCCAAGAGCACCGAAAATAGCTCAGAAGTAAAGATAAGGAGATGGCCAAACTTTACTCCAAAATTGATGACTTTACGAATGTCGTGATGCAGCTCACGGCCCAAGTTGCCTCTCAGCCGTCCAATCAAGCGCAGGGGTCTGCTCATGAACCGGGAAACGGTGACTCGAGACAGCCGATGCCTATTCCCTCAAATCCAAAGGTAGGCGGACCGCATGAAAGTCAGTCGCATCTTATCTCGGAAAATGTCTTGGCTACCAATGACAGTAGCCCGCTAACTCAAGATCAAATCATGGATTTGGTTTCCAAAAAAGTCAAAATCATTGGTAGCCGAAGACGGAGAGAAAAAATATGTTAGCAGTGGCAGGAGACCATATCTTCTCGGTATGATCTTGTGGAGTTTCCCACTGTCACGCCCCGCTTCCCAGTGTATGGCGAAGTGGACGCGACGAGGTCCGCTATGTATATACTCAGAAGTACATACGCTAAGCGTAACTAAGCAATATAAAGTAAATCACAAGAGACGAATAATATAGAAATAACAGCAACTTTTATTAATAACATTCTTTATACAATGCATGAAAAGAAATTACAACTGCACTGAAAAGCGATGCCTAAACAGTGGCATAACAGAAAATGAAAATACTGGAAAGAACAATGTACAATTATCTAGAGCTCTGGGTCTTCTTGGAACTGCTCCAAATCTTCACCGGTGGGCTCGATCTCAGCTTGGTCCAACGCACCTGACGACATTCAAAGAAGAAAGAAATAGAATGTCGTCAGCGAACAGGTCGCTCGGTAAGTCCCAAAGATAAGGAAGAATGAGAATGACAGAGTAACAGTATTTTCTAAAGTATTATATTGTTGAATATTATGGAACATTGTTTAACGCTGTTGTTTGTAGCTTGGTACAGAAGGATGCCAGTGTATACGAGGGGGATCTCTATATGCTAGAGATCAGGGCAAAAGGAAAGTACAAGGAACCGTTATGCCACGGTACAACAGCAATAGGATTCAGGTTAGGTGTCTTAATCTGACCACCTCGTGCCACCTTTAACACCTTCCGTACCAATCTACCTCTTTAAACCCCGTAATGTTTTAACAGTATTGTAGTATTGGAATATGTAAGTTGGGTGACTGACCAAAACCATGATATCAGTAAACATGTTGTAACTGTATAATCAGGTAAATGGAAAATCAGGATAATGGATGAATGTCCATGGTTTGATTCAGTCAAAAAAAATGAATATATAGTTAACTGGATTCAGGGATTCATGTATTCAAATTGTGTTGGAATATAAAAGAATATAGATTGACTTGAATCATCTTCAAGTCAGAAATAGTCAGACTCTAACCCGAGTCAGACTAAAAGAAGGTAAGTTGAAGTTCGATCTTTGTTAGGGGCCTTATTGTAAATTATAAAACTTGAGGGGGTTTTATGTAAAAAGTACTTTTGTATAGTTTTCAAAATACACCTCAAGTATTTATTATTCGTCTTTATAATTATAATGAATGTGAATTTTATTTGTGTTGTTCTAGTGAATATATCCTAATAAAAGTATTAATTGTTTTATTAGAATTTCAGGGTATTTTAATGTAACCTTTACTCTTGGATTTTTAGGAAAAAGTGGAATCTTTATATTATAATAAAATAAGTGTCTAAATGATAATTAAATATATATTAATACAAGAATAATTTTAAATAAATATTTTATTTTCCAAAAAATCACATTTTCTTAAATGCCGTATTTTAAACCTTTCGAGACCGAATGCTCCTTGCGGAGGTCTGAATCTCGCACTACTAGCCTGCGGGTGCACGATGAACCGTACTATCCCTAACAGGTTCCCCAAAAGTGGGTTGTAGCGGCGTTTTGCTTAGGTTTAACAAATACTTTTTATTTAGGAAAACGGTTTTATAAATATAGGGTATTTATTTGCAAAAGAGTATAGTTTTCCGTATTTTATTTGTTAGGGTTTTCCTAAGCCAACTAGCCTATTTCTAAGGTCTAAACGATGAGTCATTAGAAGCCTCAAATCGCCTCTTCACCGTCAATTGCGGCCAGGTAAGTGGGAAGGAACCACAGTCGTGGGCCTAATTAAAAACCACTAGCCTAGACATACTTGCCTAGACACCACAAGAAAGTTTAGATAAACGATCGATGTCCATGACCAATCGTGTTTCCATTTTATTAAAATATTTTATTTAGAAATGTTTACAACTTAAAGCTTTCAATAAAGATTATAAAGATTAGGGTATTTTAGTGAAAAGTCCTGTAATTTCGTATTCTGTGTTTTGATATTTATCAATTAAGGTTATATTGAGTGTGTGTAGAGGTAGGTCATTACCTCGTGACTTATTTTAAGTTTTGATGTCGTTTAGAGGTAAAACATGACATGTTAAAGTTGAAGGTATTAAGGCGCAAGAATACGGTATTTAAAAACATTATCATTTCATGTGTGAAAATTCATTCAAATTGGTTTCTACAAGTTTAGTGATCAAGATAAACCTATTTAGGAGTGAGGGAATTAATTAAACTAAGAAAAATGAACTTCATGGTATTTTTATGAAAAGAATACGGTTTTGCAAAGAAGTTATCATTTCATGTGAGAAAGTTTGATTAAATTGGTTTATGGGTGATTAATAGTCAACATGAATATGGTTAGATATTATGTATTAGGTGACAAGTGGAAATTTATAGAAAAACCGAATCGGAAATCGGTTTGTCCGATTTCCGTCGGGTTCCAAAAAGTCGTGTTTTTACATTTATAGAAAAGAGAGATAGAAGGGATGGGACTTACGGTTTGGACAAGCTAAGGAAGCTAAGGGATGTGGTGGTTGTCGATTCGTCGAAAACGTCGCAAAGGTTCTGATCCGGTCGTCGGAATCCGTCGTCGATTTCGGCAGCGCTTCGCTTCTCGTTCTTCGTACCGAGTTCTCGAGAATTTGGGAGAGTGGACTTAGAGTTGTGAGGTGAAATGGTAGAGGGTGGGGGTCTTTATATAGGGCTAGGCTAGGGTTAGGGTTTGGATTAAAAAATATTTTTAAAAAATGTAAAAATCATTAAAAATTCATTAATTTTGGTCTTAAAAGAGGATTAATGGAAAATTGGTAACAGTACTGAAAAATTAAAGTATACAGGGGGGTTGACCAAGTCAACACGAAACTTTTTCGTGTTGACGACTCGGCCGACCGGCCGAGTCCGGCCGGCGGCGCCGGCCGATTCGGCCGAGTCGCCAGTCGACTCGGCCGAGTCAGGGCCGAGTCAGGTGCCGTCGGTTGGGGTTTGGTCTGGGGGAGGTTTTGGTGCAGTTTATTTTTTATAATTCGCAATAAATTGTGAGTTATGGTTGTTTGACCGTTTGACTTCTAAAAAAAATTAAAACAAAATGATATAAAAAATATGTGGGGCATGGGATTCGAACTATGGTGGCTTGGTTCAGCAGTGCAAGGTATTACCAATGAGCTACAAGCTCCTTCTTGTAATTATTGTAAGGAATTAGATACTTAAATTGTTTCCAGCAACATCAATACTCCAAGTATACACTATATTTAAAGCAAATTTTTGGTATACAAAATTGGAGTTGTTACACCCACTGGCTATGTCATCCCCAAATTTGAAAGGTTCGATGGGATGGTAAATGCGAACCGGCACATTTCCCAATTTAAAGCATAATGCACGAATACTGGGGGCAACGATGCGCTCCTTCTCCGTCAATTTGTCAATAGCTTGACCGATGTTGCTTTCGATTGGTATGCAAGCATACTGGATGACTCGATCACGGCGTTCGCTCAAATAGAATCCATGTTCAAGCAAAGGTTCATGAGCATCAGCAATAAAATCACCATTGCCGACCTCGTAAGAACCGAGCCAAAGAACAACGAAAACAACATGAATTTTATAGTCCGATGGCGCAATCTCTCTATCAAATGTAAACCGTCATTGGAGCAAGACCAATCTGTCAGTCTTCTTATAGAAAATCTGAACGACTGGATGAAACCTTTCCTGTGCACCGCAGGCCTCAAAACATTCCTAGAGCTGACCAAGAGAGTTCTAATGTTGGAACGCTCAAAGCCCGAGTCCACTCAGAATCTCCAATTCACAAATAGACCGAGATATCGGAGGGACGACAACCGGAAAAGCGAAAGTTCCAACAGTACCGATTCTCTAAATAAGCAGAGAGCGGGCGGAGCAATGACCAACAAATCTCGAGAGCCAACTTTGAAGGAAAGAAGAAATAAGGTCTACTCTTTCAGAACGGACAAGGTCCACAAAATTTCCAAAGATGCTCTGAAGAATGGCCTGCGGCTACCAGAACCAAAAAGGCTAAGTGAAGCGAACAGGATTGATCATCCCAACTTTTGCCCATATCACCGAGTGCTAGGACACACTATTAAAGACTGTTGCATCTTCAAGGATTGGGTCGAGAGACAATACAAGGCGGGAGAAATATCATTTTCCCCTGGCATGTTAACAAATAGTGAAGCTGCGACCGCCAATTTCATACAAACGGAGACCGAAGTCCTTCGGGAACCTAATTCTTTCAGACATCTGCCTTTCTCTGAAAAGAGCGGACCAAGGCATCAAGCTAAGAGCCAAGCGAGCAACATTGCCAATGAAGAAGCAATAGACGGATATACAACCCATACGGTCTACATGATGGAGCTCAGAGGAACAAGTCCTCCTACGCCCTATAGCCATGACAATGACGCGGTTGTTGCGATCCAACACCGGCTCGATCCAAATGATGAAGAGCTCGCTCAGGCCATTAAGTCAAAGGAACCCGTGGTTCATGCTGAATCAAGCTCAGGCGGTAAGGATGACCCCGTTGTCATACCCGAAACTATAGAACAAGCATTATTCCAATGGCTTCAAAGGCAACTTCAGGACAAGGATGAGAAGATGGCCAAGGTCTATTCCAAAGTCGACGAGCTGGCAAATGTTGTGGCAGATCTCGTGACCCAAGTCGCCCGATTTCAATTACAGCAGAATCAAATTTTGTTTCATGAGCTAAATATTGATATCAGGAAACAACCAACCGATACCCCTTCCAGCCCAAACGCAGAAGACCTTTGCGAAAAACGGCTGCGATCAGCTTCCAGTCTCTCCGATACGTACACTGAATGGGATAAGCGGACAGCAGGCGAACCAAAGACTAATCGGCCTCAAGGACCAGCGTCAATAAAGGCACCTACTCTAATGGAGAGAAAGAAGAAGGTATACTCCTTCAGGAGGGATGAAGTCCGCAAAATATTCGAGAACGCCTTGAACAACGGTCTGCAACTGCCTATTCCAAAGAGGCCATATGAAATGAACATGACCGGCAATCCCACATACTGCCCATATCATAGAATGGTGAGTCATACCAGTGATGACTGCTATGTTTTCAAAGATTGGGTGGAAAACCAATACAAACTTGGGAAAGCCTCACAGTCGTCAGATGTACCGACAAGCCACAGAGCTACGGTCATCAACACAGCTCTGCCAAGATCAAAGTTCGAGGAGCTGAGATAAGCAAACAACTAACCACCACGTCGTTAAACTGTGAACAATCGACCTCTAAGTCGTTAAACTGGGGATGTAAAAAAAATGTGTGTAAATAAAATAATAAAGGCCGAATTGATGGGGCAACTCGCAATAAAAATCAGCGAGTAAGATAAAAATAAAAATAAACAGCCGAAATGATGGGGAAACCGCGAATGAATAGCCGAAATGATAGGGCAATCGCAACCTTCGCGATAAGAAAAACTGAAATGATAGAGCAATCGCGGTAAAAAAAAACTCCAAATGGTGAATGATAAGTCGCTCCTGGTACCATATTCCAGTGCAACGATGCAGACGCCAACCAAAATTTCAAATCTCTGAATGTCCCAACGGCGAACGATGAGTCGCTCCTGGTACCATATTCCAGTGCAGCGATACAGACGCCAAAAAAATCCCAAATTTCTCCCAGCCCTACGGTTGGTCCCCGAACTGACTACCGTATGCAATCCACATGCTGAAATAATTCTCATCATACCCATACCCCACCGCAATCACCAGTACAGCGGCCGGTCTCCGCCCTTAGAATTATGCTCCATTTGGGAATACCCACTCATGTGTCTCACGATACATGAGGAGAACAAACTTACGAGATTCTCTCGACTCATAAGAAAACACCTTCGTGGGATCCTTACGACCCACGAAGGAAAAACACACTTGGGAGTCCCCACGACTCCTAAGGAGAAAGTAAACCTACGAGATCCTTTCGACTCATAGGGAGAAAATGCTTTATGAGACCCTTACGGCTCATAAAATTGAAAATTCTTAAGTGATAGGGACCTAAAACTGTCTCCTAAGCCATCGCTCCCCAACAGGGAAAGGCAAATGATGAATTGCTCCTGGCACCTGTGCTTCAGTATTAGCAACGCAGATGCCGACCCTAACCCCAAAATTCCAAATCGATCCAAAAGACCCCTAAGTCTTTAAACTGGGAACAGATGACCTCTAAGTCGTTAAACTGGGAACAGATGACCCCTAAGTCGTTAAACTGAGAATGAGGGAAATCCCCTCATGGCAAATGATGATTCGCTCCTGGTACCATATTCCAGTTTAAGCGGTGCTGATGTCGAACCAAAACCAAAATCCCCAAATCCTCTCATGGAAAATGATGATTTGCTCCTGGTACCATATTCCAGTGTAGCGATGCTGATGTCAACCTAAATCATATCAAATCAGCGAGTCAACTTCAACCCTGACACCGCAAAGAGCGGAGCAAATCAAATCAAATACCGACCGTCCAAGTCGCAAAAAGGGCAGCAACGACCTCCCCGTCGGAATTATGCTCCGACTCGGAATCAAGTCAACAAACGACCTATACGTCGAAAACAAACAGACACTCCGTGCCGAGGAAACGTCACATACATACACTCCGTGCCGGGGAAACGTCAAACAGACACTCCGCCTCGGGGACAAGTCGACCAGCGACACTCCATGCCAGGGAAACGTCACATACAGACACTCTGTCTCAGGGAAACGTCCAACACAGACACTCCATCTCGGGGATACGTCAACCAGACACTCCTCCTCGGGGATAAGTCGACCAGCGACACTCCGTGCCGGGATAACGTCGACCGGAGACACTCCGTGCCGGGGAAATGTCAAACAGACACTCCGCTTTGGGGACAAGTCGACCAGCGACACTCCGTGCCGGGGAAACGTCCAACACAGACACTCCGTGCCGGGGACACGTCAACCACCGACACTCCTTCTCGGAAACACATCAAGTATCGATCGTCCATGTCATAAAAAGGGCAGTGTCAGCTTCCCAAAAAGCGGGAACCAAATCAAGTTGCCTCCACGTGAAAGAAGATCCATCAATTTCATGCACACGACCCACATATGCGGTGTGCATTTATTGATGGGGGCACTTTGTTAGAGTCAAAAATTACACCCTGGTTGACCAAATTAAAGTCAAAGTCAATCCCAAACTCAGGCCAAGTGGGCCCATGCCCAAGTCGATCCCCGCGGCCAGCCTCCCCCATGCCAAAATGAAAATTATGCAATAAATAATTTTGATGTAATTTTCATGCATGAATGTAAGAAAAATGGGCATAAAGCCTAATTTTTGTAAAGCCCATGGCTCATGTGCAAAAGAAATGAGCGCATGAGGTATGAGATGGGCAAAATGCCATTTTGTAAAGCCCAAGAGGCTATATATAAATTTGTAAGCCTATAAAAAGCAACATGATGATGAAATGAAAGAACAATTCATTCTCCCCCAAAATTAGGTTTTCTGTGCCTCCTTTTCTTTGCTCAAGGTTCTAAACCTTCTTTTTTTTTGAATTAAATCAAGAGTCCCGCTCTTCCTTTTCCAAAAAGAAATAGTTTTTCACCACCAAACCCTTGAAAGGGAACGCAGATCTTCCGTCAAATCTCCAAAATGGGAGATTTTTAAAATCTCGCCCTCTTTTCTTCAAGATCCAGCCAATAGAGAGGAGGAAGAAGGAGACCCACCTCCAAAAACCCCCACTTTAGGAAAGATCCAGGACTTAAGGGAGAAGAAAGGGGTCCTCTTTCATCAGCTCCAAAAATATCTTAGGAGTTTAACTCCTCAAATACACACACACACACACACATATATATATATATAATAAATCTTTCTTTTTGGGAGTACAACTCCCAGTGCAGGGGCTAAGCCCCTTTGTCCTCTTTGTCGGGAGTTCAACTCCAAAAGTCAATCCCGAGTACAACTCCCAGTGTAGGGGCTAAGCCCCTTTTTCTGCTGACGCCTAGCGCCCGCGTGCCAGGCATGTGGGGCGCTGGTGCTCATGCATCCTTAGGACGCTATTTTCCCTTTTTTTATATACATACACACTTCTCTCGTTAGAAAAATTTTCTGACGGGGCGTTGCCCGCACCCTGTAAGGGGACTGCTAGCCCCCTTGACCCCCAGCCCGCTATCCGGGTAGCGGGACCCCCGTAAAACTCTGTGGGGCCCCTGATATATCCAAAATCCCTTCAAAACACAACACTGCACATTGAGTTCGCTTGACCTGTTCGACCCGTCAATCGGAGGTTCCCTCGCTCCAAAAGCGAGGGGTAATTAACGGAAGCTTAGTCCGCGGCTGCCGGAGATTCGGATCCCCACAATCAATAAACCCCAGCCTATCCTAGGCAGGAGAAATCTGTAATGCGTCTGACAAGCGCGCGTATTCCCATCTCAATGGGGTGACGAAAACAACCCTACAGTGTTAAATACGTGCATCCACATGCAAAGCATGTAGGTACCGCCTCAGATAGGATTAAATCCTATATTGGGTCCTCACGTGTTTCCCACATAAGCGCCAGCCTCTGTTAGGATTAAATCCTATAATGGCGCTTCACGTGGAACACACGTGAGCGTCAGCGGCAAAGCACGTGAGTGACTATTTATAAAAGAATTAACTTCTTTGACGGCGCCCACGTGCATAGCATGTGAGCGTCAGTGCCCAAATTAAAGATGGTAGAATTAAATTCTACATTGGGAATATTTCCCTAAAATCTGGGATATTCTCTGTTAAACAGAGCCGTTGGATCAAGGATCCAATGATGATTAAAAATCATCAAATGATAAAATTAAATTCTATTAGGGAAAAAATATCCCCATGATCTTTCTAATAAGGAAGATATTCTCTGTTGGATCAAAAATCCAATATTAGAATTAAATTTTATGTGGGAAATATTTCCCAGATCTTTCTCAAACTAGAAAGATCATCTCTGTTAAACAGAGGACTCTTGGATCAAAAATACAATGGTGATTATAAAATCACAAATTAAACCATCTGATAGAATAAAATTCTATGTTAGGAAAATATCTTCCTGATCTTGTTAAAAAGATATTCAAAAATTCTATATTAGGAAAATATTTTCCTAATCTTGTTAAACTAACAAGATATTCATATGATAGAATAAAATTCTAATCTTTTTAAGCTAACAAGATATTCATATGATAGAATAAAATTCTATTTTCGGAAAATATTTCCTAATCTTGTAAAACAATTAAGAAATCTTCTCTGCTAAACAGAGAGCTTTTGGATTAAAAATCTAATGGTAAATAAAATTCATTGATTGATCTAAAAGATCATTTTAATTGATTATGAAATCAATCATGATCTCTCAAAAAGAGATTTTCTCAACAAATTTATTTTTCTCTTCTCCTATAAATAGGACTAAAGAGATTAATCAAAAGAGGAGAGAGGAGTCGATATAAAAAGAAGGAAGGAGCAACCCATAAGCTTCTATAAAATTATACAGAAGGTTTTCCAAAACATTCCTCAAACAACAGAGAATTTAGTTCTCAATAAAAAAGAAATATCTTCCTCCTCAAAACCCTAGGTAAAGAAAAAATAGAGATCAAAATATCTCTTTTACCTATCTAAAAGTTTAACCCTTCTCAAGAACTTCGTTCTTTCTCTGGATCTGAAATTCACAAGATATGTTTCCCACAAATTGAGAATTTAATTCTCATCAGGAAGATCTTGTTCTTGAGAATAAAAAATTCAGAGAAAAACAAAATTGAAAAGAAAAAAGATGGAGTCCATAATACTCCAGGAGCTTAGTTCATTCAAATCAAGAACTTAGTTCTTTAAGAACCCGATCCAAGATCCTCAAAATAATGATCTTGGTGATTGTTAATGATCAAAATATTATTAAGAGAGGTTTAACCTCTCTGAAAATATGAACAGGAAAACATGGTTAAGAAAACATGGATAAAAACATAAAGAATATAGAGTTTATAATACTCTAGGAACTTAGTTCCTTCAAATCAAGAACTTAGTTTTTAAAGAACTCGATCCCAGATTTTCAAAATAGTGATCTTGGTGATCGTTAATGGCCAAAATACCATTAACAGAGATTTAAGTTCTCTAAAAATATCAACAGAGATCAAATCTTCAAAAGAACTCAGCGCTTCACGTGAAAAGCACGTGAGCACCCAAGGCCAAGTTACATAGCGCCTCACGTGAAACACACGTGAGCGCCAGAAAACAGAAAAGTTTAGTGTTTAGCACTAGTGCAACGCCTCACGTGAGATACATGTGAGCGCCAAAACTCAATGCCTCACGTGAAATACACGTAAGCGCTCAAAAGAAGCTAAAAGCTCAGCACCTCACGTGAAATACACGTGAGCGCCAGAAAAAATTAGTGCTTGGCACTACTGGAGCGCCTCACGTGATATTCATGTGAACGCTATTTAATTGAGTGCTTAGCACTGCTGAGTAGTACAGAAACCCAATATTAGCCCAAATTGGCTAAGTCTGTGAAGCTTGTACTTCCTCTTTAATTTTAAATCAACCGAGCCCACATGCTCGTGATTTTCAAACCGATCTTAGTCTCAAGCATGACTAATGATCTCTCATCGATGATATCCAAAATGATATTCATACCATATCTCCTAAGGTAATTTTAGTCTCAAATATGACTTACGGTTCTTAGATCCACTACGATTCTTTCCCTCAAATACGGGATTTCGTTCAAGAGTGCATCTCTTCACACCACTGATATATATCGTCGTAATTTCTCAACGTCTTCAGAGAGGTGGCAAGTCCCAACAACCAACAACTCCGCTTCCTTCGTTCTAAACATGGGAATGATGGACCGAGATGTCCTTAAACTAACATTCACCCCAAACACGGCGATAATGGACTGTGATGTCCTTAAACTAAAATAATTGAGCTCATATGCTCAGTTGTTTCTAAGTTGATCTTAGTCTCAAATATGACGAACGATACTTAGATCAAACCCAAATATCCCATGAACTGATAGACCTCATTCATATGAGATCCGCGTCCTAAGTTCATTCCTATTGGCAAACCAAGCTACCAACGTGGACCCTGTCAAGCAAATCCTTGACCCAAATCCAAACCTAAAATATACGGATTTTGACTAATCCGCGCCCTACGGGCCACGAAATAAACTAGTCTCCGTATACAATCCACGGGCAACTTTAACAGACAAAATAACACAAGACACGAAGTGAACTACTGGAGCAGGAGAAACTTGTTATCGCAACGCGATAACGTAATTAACTACAGGGGCTTGTGTCTGTAGGGAAGAGCGTCCCCACAATCAAAATCCCCTCACAAATGAGGTGGAATCCGATAAAATCTGTTACAACGGTCGCATCTATCCAAACCTCCGATATACGGTGCGATAAATCAACTTGGTATTTTCAAAGAGATGGATGGATATGTCCAAATAGTATCTGCCCCCAAATTTAGACAAGACGTTCAATCACAAATCGTCTCTATTTTCTGCAGTAAACATATATATACTCCTAACTATAATTAACTAAAATTAACAATCTAACCCAAATCCTAAACCTAAAATTAACTAAAATTTTCAACAAATAAACTAACATAACCCTAACCCAAACCCTAAAATTAACCCAAACCCTAACATTAACTCTAACCCTAAATAAAATTAACCCTAAAGTAAACAAAATATTAACCATAACCCTAACCCTAATAACCCCAACACTAATCTTAATCTTAAAATTAACCATAAAAATAACTCAATCCCTAAAATTAACCCCAATCCTAACACTAAATTTAACTAAAAATTAACCCTAACCATAACCCTAATAACAAAATTAATCGTAAGCATAACCCAATCCCTAAAATTAACCCTAACCATAACCTAAAATTAACCATAAACCCTAAAAAAAATTAACAAAACATTATCAAATTAACTAAATTAAAAGAAAAACTCATTTGATTTTTGTAGCCGGAGTCGAGTGGGCTCGGAGAGAAGGGGGCTCTGGGAAAGATCGGGTGGAGGAGGAGGGGAGAAGGGGAGACGGCGTAGGAGGAGAGGGTGGATCGGGTGGAGGAGAGGGCGGATCTGAGACGGATTCGGTGGCAGGCCGGCACGGAAAGGGGAGGGCGGCGGAGGGATGAAGAAAAGTGGAGGGTGGGTAGGAGATTTTTTAGGTGGGAGAAGGGTAAAAATGAGGGAAATGAAAATTTTAGTAAAAGGGAACAGGTCACCGGAGATATTTGTTGGTTTTGGTCAACAATTTTTTTCGACGGGATATACACTTCGAATTAATTGTTACTCGAAATCAACAAAATTTCAATTATTGGTCATTTATTTCGACGGCATATTCCCTTCGAAATAAATGACAAATAATTGGCCATCGAAATTTTCCCCCTTTCCTTATAGTGGGTTCATCCAAAATCTTGCAAGATCTACTCGATCTCTAATATTTGTTTGCATTTTGGGTGATTTTATGGAAGGTGGAGGATGAGAAGAATTTTTAGAGAGAGTATTAAATATCTTTGAGATCCCAAAATTATTTAACGTGGGAAAGATGGATTATATACTATTGCAATCAACACGTAGAGCTTGCATAAAATGGTGACCACAATCAAGTGATGGTGTAAGCTATGACGCGTCCTTAAAATCTTGCTGCGCTCAAATTGAGCGCACTTCCAACTACAAGAAAAACCATCTTTTTTGTTTTTGCGACAACATTGTGTTGAACCAAACAAACAACTAAACACAGATTTGACAAATTATTGTAGTTGGAACAACATATTGCTCCAACCATAAGCAACCAAACAGCCCCTTAGTAAAACTAAACTCCATTCCCAAACATGGCCTTGCTTTTTAACAGCTTGCTGCAAAAGAATCAGTTTGCAAAATTTTTTTTGAGTTATGAGACATGGTCTTAATCTATATGAATTCCATTCCATTACCCCCAAATCTCCTTGAACATGTGGACTTCTCATCACGATTCTCATTGTCTTAAACAATTATACCAAACTCTTATCAGTGTATGCGTTTACAGATTAGACGAACTTTTAAATTATTTACACGCATGATACTAAGAATGGATAAAGTTAATTTTAAAACACCAAACAATTTTATTTGAAAAAGAAACTCTATAAATATTTTATTTTTTATTTTTTTTGAGCATGGTTTTGTTTAGCATTATTTTTCCGTACGTAGAACCATGGTCCTTGTGGAGCCAGAAATGGTGTTGATAGGGACCATGGGTGACCTCAAGATGCCTTGAAATAAATATTTATTTTAAATAAGGGGCATGCATAACTAGGGAGCATCTTAAATATTACATCATAAATAGATGGATACTCAGATGATGATCCTTATTCATACCCATACATCACCATATACTTATGTCAACAAAATAATTGACCATATAAATGGCAATTTTTTTGGGTAGCGAGTAACTTTTCTCAAAAAGTCATAGTAAAGAATTCAATTTAAGCCATATATATAACTATTTAAGCCAACAAAAATCAACAATCTGGGTAAATTATGATATATACCACCCTTATGTTTTTTCTTAGAAACAAAATATATACCAGTCTTTTATTAGGCACTTCTCCTCTTTCCCCTCTGGCCTCATTAATTTTCCACATGGATAGATGAATTTTGTTCATGTAAATAAATTCACTTTAAAAATGTAATGTGTGTGTGTGTATAAAACAACTTTCAAATTCTAATGAACAATTACAAAAAGTTAACGCAAAGAAAGTGTATCTGTTTCTGAAGGAAAAACAAGTCTTGTAAAGCCTTGTAAACTTCTACTTAAATTTAATTAAATTCGCTATAAGTTTTAGGCCATACAAAAATATTGAAAGGATAGTCTCAATATATAGCTTGTAATTTGCTCTCTTTTTTCCTGGATGCATTGTTATATGATTCATTTCATAATGATCCGACAATTTTTTATGTTGAAGGTCGGTTATCTAACGCGTACCCTCCTTTATTCCAACGAAACGAACGATGAAATAATAAAACATCCAAACACAACACTTGCGGAGCTATTTATGTTCATATATGAATATATAAGATTTAGGTTAAACTGCAATTTGATGAATCTAATAAAAGCACAGTCCTACATAAATAGCTAAGGATCGATGTGGAAATTAATTTCCAGATTCAATATTCTTTTCTTTTAAAAATGAAGGATATTCTTAAGCTAATAATGACAAGGGAAGTGAAAAAATAATTAAAAATAGAATGTCGACAAATTATGTAGGAAATTTGTATAATCCATACAGTAAAGTCCTCGTGCAAATTTCAGACCATATATAGATTAAAACAATGGCCCGAAAAAGAAAAATTCTTATTAAAACAACAACTGCAACAAAAACAAAAAATGCTTGTACAGATGGCGCAAATACCAAAACCACCCCTGTCGTCCAATGTCAACTCCTTCAGTCTCCTCGCATTAAAATCTCAGCCGTCCAATCCTCGGCCCCACCATCACCAGGAAACGAGTTTGACTTGTAAAGAGCCCGATGACCGCCACGTGTCGGTCACACGACGGATTCAGTGGCGGGAGAACGGTTTCAGACCGGCGCACTAAAAGCCCCGCGTTCATCGCGTACGGTAAAAATAAATAAATAAATAAATAACTAGCAGTAATTAGCGCCTTTATTACCCCCACCAAGAGCAAGAGCCTGTGTATTGCAAAAAAGATTCGGTTTAGAGAGAGAGTAGGAAAATGTATGGAGATTGCCAAGTGATGTCCTCGGATTCTCTCTTCTCGTCGCCGATCAGAAACCCTAGCATGGGTTTCATGGCCAATTTGCCCTTCAATGCCTTCTCCAGCATCGTCCCCGTGTGTAAAAACGTCGCCTTTTTCTCTGTTATGAGGGCGATTTGATAAAGTTGGGTTTTTTTTTTTTTGCAGAAAGAGGAAGGAGGGATGATGATGATGATGATGGGGATGGGGAGATCGAAGGAGGAGGAGATGGAGGCCTGCTCCGGCAGCGGCCACGTCGACGGCGCCAGCTGCGGCGAGGAGGAGACGCCGGAGCTGGCGGCGGACGCGGCGGCGGCGGTTGGGAAGCGGAAGCGCTACCATCGCCACACCTCTCGCCAAATCCAAGAGATGGAGGCGTAAGATTTGTGTAAATCGAAACAATTTCCTTAATTTCTAATTTGTATTTTTTTTTTGGATTTTTATGTAATTATTGGAAAAATGCAGGTTGTTTAAGGAATGCCCTCACCCCGACGACAAGCAGCGGATGAAGCTGAGCCAGGATCTCGGCTTGAAGCCGCGCCAGGTCAAGTTCTGGTTCCAGAACCGGCGCACTCAGATGAAGGTGGCGCGCACGTTAGCACGCGTTTACTCAATTTCTCTAACATACGCTTCTTTTCGTCGTCGGAAGAAAAAAATCAACTGATGTTTGAATTGTTTTGTTGGTATTTTGGTGCAGGCTCAGCAGGATAGATCTGACAATGTGATACTCCGAGCCGAGAACGAGAGCCTCAAGAACGACAATTTCAGGCTGCAGGCGGCGATCCGCAACGTGATCTGCCCGAACTGCGGCGGTCCCGCCATGCTCGGCGAGATGGCCTACGACGAGCAGCACCTCCGTCTCGAAAACGCCCGCCTAAAAGACGAGGTCCCGTCCAAAATACTCAAAACCCTAAACCCTAATTTTTTGAATATCGACATTTCAATTAAATGTATATATGATCTTATACATATTGTACCGTGTCAACAGCTCGAGCGATTATCCTGCATTGCTGCCCGATACACCACGAACCGCCTGATGCGCTCGCTGGGGCCCAGCCCGCCGCTTCTGTTGCCGTCCCTAGACCTCGACATGAACATATACTCCAGGCATTTCAGTGAGCCTAGTTTGATGGGTAATGGCATGGACGTAATTCCGGAGAACCAGTCGGGGTTCGATGGGGCAGTCATAATCATGGAGCAAGATAAAGGGCTGGCTTTGGATTTGGCGATGACCGCGGTGGAGCACTTGACGAGGCTGTGCACGATGAACGAGCCGTTGTGGGTCAAGGAGGTTTTGGACGTCGGTGAGTACGGGAGATTGTTCCAATGGCCTGTTGAATTGAAGCAGCAGTTTAACAGGGAGTCGACGATGAGGGTTGAGGCTACAAGAGATAGCGCGATTGTGATGATGAACAACATTTCACTTGTTGATGCATTTTTGGATGCTGTAGGTTTTTAAGAATAGAGATTGGGAATCAATTAGTCGGTAATGATGGATTGGGATTTTTAGAGTTGATTGGTTATTGTTTTTATTTTTGCAGAATAAGTGGATGGAGCTGTTTCCTACGATTGTGTCGAAGGCGAAAACGCTTCAGATTATAACAACTGGGATTTCTGGTCATGGCAATGGTTCTCTTCATCTGGTGACTAAAACCATAACTTCAAAACCCTAAGTTTGGCTTGAACCTTTATCAGATTATAACTGCTATATACTAATACTAAACATTTGTTAAACACTTAAATTTTATTATTCTGGCTGAAATATACGAAAGTCTATCAATTTCCTGTTTTCCACAAAATATCATGCCAATTTTCTTTTAATTTGATCATCCCACATGCGTAACAACATAATAATTTCATTCATGTTTGAGAGATGAACAAAAAGGAATTTCTTGTGTCAAGGTTTGTAGATTTGAATTCAAACAGGCATGTGCTATGGCCATGATTATTTTTAAACCAAAAGAAGAAGAAGAAGAAGAAAACAGTGGATTATTTCATGGAAAGTCATCTATTAATTAGTTGTTTGCTGAGATAATTTACTAAAATTAATACTAGGTCTTTAAATGGTCTCAACATGCTAATTTTGGGTTTTGAGCAGATGTATGCAGAGTTCCAAGTTCTTTCACCATTGGTGCCTACCCGTGAAGCTCACTTCCTTCGATATTGCCAACAAAATGTGGAAGAAGGAACATGGACGATTGTAGATTTTCCCATTGACGGCTTTCACGATGTGCTTCAGATTACTTCTCCTCGCTATAGAAGGCGGCCATCTGGATGCATCATTCAAGACATGCCCAATGGCTATGCGAGGGTGAGTAATATATATGCTAGTTGTTCTTGTTTGCTATATATTCGATAATCGGATAATAATTCTTTAAATTAATCCAACCTACTTTTGCTCTTGTTCATTTTTCTTTTATTATTACGTCTCAAGCTTTTAGCTAATGCATTGATCTGGCAAAGCTCACTCTTTTTACTTAGAGTTGACATAAATCTAGTCGATCATTACTTAGATGTATAACTGAACTTCGGTTATTTAAGTTCGATATCCTAATTAATTATGAATTTGGGTTTTTTTTACTTTACTTCATAATAGTCACTATATATCTGAGCTCCCTAATTAGATATATGTGACTGGAAGTCTTTTATGCTATGATTTCTTAGAAGTAAAAGAAGATTATTTTTTTTTTTAAATATGAAAGAAGGCATGGTTCTTAGTATTTTGACTACTAGTTCTCAATTGCACTGCAACTATTAGTAATCAGGATTGATACTGGCTCACCCATATAACACGAGCGTAGTGTCGATACATTGATATTGTTTCTTCTTTTGTTTTGCAAAGGCGTTCTCTTCTTCATTATAAAGTAAATTATAATTAGGTATGTAAATTTCAATCAATTTATTAGAAGCAAACACAGCATATATATGGTTCAAAGATGTGTCCGTAGCTCTAATACAAAGGAATGACAGTCAAATACAAGCATGCATATCTATTAATTTGTAATTCAACGCTGTCCTTGCACAGGTTATGTGGGTGGAGCACGGGGATGTAGAGGACAAGGCAGTGCATCAAGTATTTAATCAACTTGTTGGTAGTGGCGCCGCCTTTGGAGCTACACGATGGCTCTCAATCTTGCAACGCCAATGTGAGCGACATGCTAGCCTCATGGCTAGAAACATTACTGACCTCGGAGGTATATATATATATATGCATTTATTCTTTATTCAACGATACTTTGTACAATTGGTGAATGTTACCAATCTAATTAAACGCGGGCATCAAGAATCAAAGAAGTGAGAGACCTTTATTAACGTGAGGATAAATCTCATAAAATACCCATACCTCCGCTGTTTTTCACTAAACTACCTTAAGTTTTGTTTGTTACAGTAAGCTCCCTTAAAATGCTACATTTAAGGGTATGTTGGTAAAAAAAATCTCTTTTAAAATCAAAGTTTCATGGAGCTTTCTGTGATGAAAAACTTAAAGGTAGTTTAGTGAGAAATATAGATACTTAAGGGTATTTTAGTGAAATTTATCCTCAAGCGCTTGATGTGCTCGCTACAGACCTATTAGATTTAGGTGCTAACAAAAAGTGGAAAACAAATCAAAACAATTTTCTTCAAATTATCTATCTTTAGCACATCCTACATATCGGCTAAACTCGGAAAAAAGTACTAAGCTCTTTGCTTAAGCCCTAACAGTGTAATTAATTAATGCTCATTCATTGCTTTCGTTATTCAGTTTTTCCATCCCCAGAGGCAAGGAAGAACATGATGAAGTTGTCACAAAGGATGATAAAAACCTTCTGTGCCAACATAAGTTCATCCAACAATCAATCATGGACCGCTTTATCCGAGTCGTCCGATGATACAATTACGGTAACCACTCGTAAAAATACAGAGCCGGGGCAACCCAATGGAGTTATACTTACCGCAGCTTCAACTACATGGCTCCCGTTCTCTCATCATCTGGTGTTCGATCTTTTGACGGATGAGCATAGGAGATCTCAGGTTAATTTGTTAATTGCTCTTTATATGCTTCGATTTGGATGGTTGTATATTAGAAGTATGTGGATGATACAAGTAATTACAATTAAATGCAGCTCGATGGTCTTACCAATGGAAACTCGTTGCACGAGGTGGCACACATTGCAAATGGCTCGCATCAAAGGAACTGTGTATCTCTTCTCCGCATAAATGTGTGTTTATCTGCTCTTCTTCGATATATCATATGCCTTTTGTTATGCGCACGGCGACGTGAGCTTTGGATTGATGTCAATTAGATAGGTCCTCATTTAGCCAATATTTCACGGTAATAGCAAAACTGCAAGAACCTTTTGCTACTATTCTAAGAGCGGATAGGAACCGTTCTGACTTTTAAAAACCTGCATTTTCCCACCTTTAAATGGGGTTACAGTTTTCATTTCCCTATGTGAGACAAATTGATCTCTTTTGACACCTTTGTTTCTCCTAATTCATATTAACAAAAATGAAAGAAACTAATATATAATCTAATCGTGATATACTTCTTAATATAATGCAGTATTAAATTTTAAATAAAAGATAGGAAAGGACACATCTTGAGGCCATCTTCATGAGTAAATAGACGACAAGAAAGAAGCTGTGGCAGCAGCCAGAGAGCTATATATCTTCAATGATGCCTCTTATTAAATGAGACTTGGAATTTTAGAGCCCATCGCAGCCTGTTTCTGCTTTGATCCCCTCTGAGTATATTTGAGGGGGTTTTATGTGTAAGTTATCCTTATAGTATTAATTTTCTTTAACTTAGGGAAGCATATAGGCCAAGGCCTTTAATTCTCAGCAGTCAGAGGGTACATATCTGTACAGTTCATAAATTAAACCCTAGTGTGAGGATTCCAACTTTTTATTTATAGAATTTACCACCAATGCATTCACCATATGAGAGAGATGAATACTTTTAATGAACGTAATATCATATAAATAATCACTATATATTGTACTTGATTTAATGAAACACCAGGCATCTTACCAATTGGGCCTAGCTCATGTGATTGAATTTCTTCTTTAAAATGAGGGACTCGTTGTTCCATTCCCATAGGAGGCAGGAGTTAGTGTTCAAACTTGTATTATATATCATTTTATGTTCTTTTAAATCCCATTCTCCCAAATCAAACATGACCTTAACAAACATATGAAGAAATCGTTTCAATGCAATGTTAATTTTTTTCTTCACTTTTTTATTTGGAAACAGCTTTTTGACCATGTCGTTCTTGCTTAATTATCTTAAATATTTTTGCATGGATTTACATATATCCATGCACGTGACCCATGCATGCAGGCCCCTAGCAACTCCTCCCAAAACGTTGAACTCCTCTTACAAGAAAGCACCACCCACCGACTCGGCGGCAGCCTCGTCGTCTACTCCACCATCGACGTAGACGCCGTCCAAATCGCCATGAGCGGCGAGGACCCTTCCTACATCCCCCTCCTCCCCACCGGCTTCGTCCTGCTTCCAGCTCCGTGTCCGTCTACTTCCACTACTGACAGTATCAACACCGGCATCGACGGTTCCAACACTACCGGATGCCTGCTCACCGTCTGCATGCAGACGCTGGCGAGCACCCTGCCGTCTGCCAAGCTCAGCCTGTCGAGCATCACCTCCCACAACAGCCATCTCTGCAACGCAGTGCACCAGATATCTGCAGCCCTTGGCGTCGGAGGAGGAGGCGGCGGCCATACCAATAACGTGGATGTAGCTCCGTTGTGTCTTAGAATTACGGAAATGCCTGTTTGAAGCCTAAAATGACGAAAATACCCTTGGTGACCCTAGGGCATTTTCATCATTTTATGTTGGAGGGCATTTTTGTACTAGTTTGTTGTGGGTGATAAATTCCAATTATAGTGTCAAAGTAGGAGGGGAAAAAAGGCTACATATTAAAGTGGAAGGGAAGTCAAGAGCGCACCAAGATGTGATCCTTTGTTGTGGGGAAAGTTTAGGCTCGAGCTCAAAGGGGGCTTCTGGTTCGGGAATTGACTTTCTTTTGCTCTATTAAATTCTTTAGCTTTTATTTAATGCCTTTTGTTTGTTGATTTGCTTTTGGAACTAGCTAGAGAGAGTGATGATGTAAAAATTAAAATAAAAAAAAAACCTTCATTGAATTGAAATTGTTGTTGGTTGCTAGGATGAAGTGAATGCTCTTGCTTGGATTTTTATGGGCATTTATGTTGGGGTATTTATTGCTCTCTTGATTCTACAGTCTTGATTTTGTCCTTGGGACTTTGGTCATTGAGAGCAGCGGTAGATATATATAGATGCCAAGCAGAGAAGATGAATTGATGATGGATTGTTGCTTTTGAGCTGGATTCTGAAACGTATATCATTTGTTCTCTTAAATTACCTAGATTTCTATATAAGCTTGAAGGATCGAGTGTGGGTTTGGGTTAGTACGTAAATGCTACCTAGAAGAGGACTTTGATCAAATTGGGATGCTATGGGCATTTCATAAGTTTGTTGAAAGCTACTTCTTGTCATTGGCACGTATGGAAGATGATAATATTATATATGGTTTTAGATTTTTTTCACTAGCTCTTACTCATCCATTATTATTTTATAATTTCACATCCATTATACGTAAATGCTACCTAAATTTTAAAGCCATCCACGAGACCTGCTGTTTGTTTATCTCTAGAGTACATATACATACACACACACACACACACAGGTAAATGAGCAAGAAAAATATGTCTTTTTTCCTTTGGTTTTGGAGGAGGGCACTATGTACATTGCTTCTTTGATTAGTTATAGATGCTGCTAGCATTTTGCACATGAAACACATATGTCTGTATTGGATATATTTTATAAGAAAATAAGCATCGAATTTAAATATTTAGAACGATGACCCCAATAAAGTTTTTTTTAAGAATCATGGGAAGAGAGAGGGAGAGAGAGAGAGAGAGAGATAAAAAGGAGGAAGAATACAAACCATGTGATGATGTGAACCACTCAGAGAGAAGAATTTTCTCATTTTGTTGAATTTTTCTTTTGTGGAGTAGGGAAAAACAGCACATGGAATTTTTTTGGCTTGTTTGTTTCGTTAGAGCTAAATATCAAAAGTTAGAAGTCATAAATACATGAATGAAAATGAATGCAAAAGTTTGAATTCTTGTGTTTGTTGTGTTTGTTTAGAAGGAGTCAAGGGTTTGGAGTTCGTACGTGTTTGGCAGCGCATTAAAAAAATTTAGAATTCCTACATAAAATTGAAAGGAAATAGGATAGTTCATTAAGGAGAATTGTTAAAAAAATAAGAACAACTTGACTCCGGTCTAACTCTACTAAAAAAAACCTCCAACTTTGAACTCCTAATTTTAGCCCCGCCATGTTGGAAATTAGGAGTTCGATGTCCGCGAGACTTCACTGACAAAACTGTCACGATCCGAGTGTGGAACGTGATTGCCGCTTAAATCGCACAACGTCTAAAAACGTAATGTAATTCAAGTAAGCCAAAACCCCAGAAATCTAAACCGTGAAATGAAATAGAATGATAAATACTTGTTTAAAAATGTTAACTTAAACATTGCAAGAGTTACATCAAAAATCTTTCAAAGGCTCAAGTTTTATAAAAATTTTGGCAGCACCTTTTTTGTAAAACCGGTCCCAAACTGATATATAATATGAATAAACATAAGTAACGATAAAAGGCATCCCAAGCGGAAGCTAGCTCTTCGCCGAATTGGCGGAACACAAATACAGGCAAGAATTTATAACAATAGTACAAAAACAACAAAAGAGCAGAAATAGCAAACATCGCCCACAAGAAACGCAAAAGTCGGCTCCCACGAGCTCGACACTACATACCAAAATAATACAGGTCTCACGGTCTCGTCTCTAGATCAAATATACAAGTAGCAGATGGAGTACATAAGATACAAAAGTAGATATACATGGTAGAAGGCAAACGAATATCCTCATAACCCACCTACAAGTATCGCGCCCAAAATCGAAGCAAAGCAAAAGCAGAAGTAGAAGCACTGCGCCTGCCGTGACTATACTGACGGGTCGGTCCTGCAAAATACTGTGGCACGACGGGGGTAAGTTGCCAACTCGTGAGTAGTAAATAACATCTAATAAGACAATCGCAAACATAAACGCAAAGTGTCAAAACCTATGTATAAACTATGATGTAATGCACTAGTATGAATGCGACATGAATAAATGATCAAGTATGAAATCTGGGTACATCTAATGTGAGAAAAACTGAGTTTTATTTTAGTAGATTTTGGTATGGTAAAACCAAAGTGTCATCAATAGAAACAAAATCCCGAGTCAAACATCGACACTCAATATCTCAATATCTCGGGTGCCGTCTCTCAGATCGGCCCTCAATCCATCTGAATCATACAATTCCGGTCGGTATCCTCCGGATCTCCGCCGGGCCAATAATCACCGTTAAGTGGTGCTTCTCTGCCAGGCTCAATGTTTCTCTATACGATCTTCTTATCCCGGGGTATCTCATCGGGTCCACCATATACCCGCAGACAGTTCTTCCCCTCTCCTCCCTCACCTCGAATCGGGTATATGCATAACTTCAGAACCGAGAAAACTCATGGTGGACGCCACAAATCATATCGTGAGAAACCGTATTTTTCCTTTTAAAATGATCATAAGTTTATAAAATGCACTAATGGTTTTCCCAAATCCAGAAATATCATGAAAACTGAAATCTCCAAAAAATCACAATACATGAATATATCAATGATGAGGAATGTCCAAGATATCAACATGATGCAGCTAGATGAATGACTTGAAGATTTATATGTCGTAATGATGCAAATGCAAACACGCAGGTTATCAAGTAATTTCTATAGTGTACGTGACATAGCAATTAGCAATGGCGTGTGTGTATATACAGAATAGTGCACGTGCGGTATGAACCATTGGTAATGGTGCAAGTGTCCTAAGGTGGTAATATCAATGCTCATGATGATGCGCATGCAATATGGTTATCGTATAAGCATATGAATACAAGAATTATAATTTGATTCTAACTATCTGGCGCTTTACGCCATCCAGACGATTCCCCCATAGAAGTTTAGATCTACTCACCGGAACGTCTCGGCTAATCGAAACTGACCACCTCCTTTCCTTTCCTAACCGCGTCCGACGTCTCCGCAACCGATTCTAGAATCGCACAAACTTAGCATGTGGGGATAGAAATCCGTTTTAACATGAAATCAAATCAATACGAAAGAACTAACCCCCACAAGTTAAACACGTGTAAACTAGGTGCACTAAACGCGTGCAACAACGCCAAAGACCACCCCTAGGGGCTGTTTTCCAAAAAAAACGCCAAAACTAGAATCGAAACGTCCGTATCGTACATTAATAAAACACTTAATTTTAGGTAAAACGGTTCCAGATTTTGGTATGGATACAACTAGAGAAAGTTGCACACACCAGAAACCTTAAAGAAGTAGTAGAGAATACCATACAAAACCCCAGCACCTATCCTCCTAATCTGGCAGCAAATTGCAGCCAGAAAGTTTAAATCTGCGGCCACAATTTGGTTTTGGGGGCTCGTGCTTTTAGGGTGTATTTGTAGTCCTATAAGTATCTTCCAGTAATATCAACTTTCTTCTGTAACTACGGGCTTAAGAGCAGATCATGTTTGAACACTAAACTTTAACTAAAACCGTATTTGGACCCTAAATTAAAACATTATGGTGTTTTAATGCAATTTGGTAGATTAACAAGACTATTTGACATAAAACTACTCTTAACTACCCTAATAAGTCATTAAAACATTAAACTTGACCTAACCGTCTCTTTAAAAATCTAAACTAGCTTAAAACACTATCCTATAAACTAATTAAGGCTAATTAAGACAAGGATCAGCAAAACAAGAAGCAAACTTGGTTTTCATATCTCAAGAAAATTAGAAGGAGACCCTAACTTAAGGAGATAGCCACACAAGGAAGACTTGCTTTAACAAGACTCTTGGAGAGGTTAGACTTAGGATTTTAGTGATGATTATTGAAAGATTTTGTTGTGATTTGTGGTAATTGTTGTAGGGTTTTATGATTATAGAGAGGTTTTTGGCAAAGGAGAAGGAAGAAGGAGAAGAAGAGAAGTGGAAAAGAAGAGGAGTCTAGAGAGTGAGAGAGAGAGAGACCCTCGCCATGGCACACCCTCTCACTACAATAAATGCACCATACTTCTATTTTCATTTTTATTTTCACAAAAATTCTAGAACCGTCTTTTATTTAAAAAGGTGTTAGTCATATGTCAAGTATGCCATGGTTGGATAAACATGTTTAAGCTATTGTTAACCTATGATTAACACTAGATTAGTGTGTATGTGCATGTTAAAATAATTTTTAATAAATAAAGAAAAAATTAAGTAAACAAGCAATTAAATCAACAACTAATTAAATACCGAATAAGGAAGTAATTAAATAAGTAAAATAGGTATATTTGTGTCTATGTGGAAAAATAATTATAAACTAGGTTTTTTACGGAAAAACACACGTGTTATACCACTGATTAATTTATGATTATCCTAAATGACTTTTAAAACGTTACAAAAACAAACAAATTTTTTCTTTAACTCAAGTCTACAATGAAGAGTTCTGAGTTGGAACTAGTAATTTTGCAAAGAAGGAAAAAAACATGCCCTTTGGTTCTAGTTATAATGGTTGTCAAGCAGAGATAAAGATATATATATAGCATCATTAAATAACCCAACAAAAATAAGGAGAAGGATCCACACAAACTAAAAAGATCCATAACAAAATGAAAGTTCCGTAAATTTTCTGCTTAGATTAAAAATTAATTTTTAGCTATTCTATTTAAATTACCCAATTATTATTACTGGATGTTAACCATGGAATTTTAGAACAGAAACTATCAATAAAATATATAACTTGCAACAAGAAGCATCAATATTTGCCATTTTATGTTTTTTCTATGTAAAGATTCCCCTTTTGTTCAATCCAAAAATCTAATCAAAATTAGCCCATTGGGCTTCAAATTTCATCCAAATATATTGCAAGCCGAAAGCTTTCATCAACCAAGAAAAGCCCTATTTGGTAACTGGTGAGGCCTCTCTTTCTCTCTCTCGAGCCCCTTCATTTTTATTTTTAGTTCCATTAAAATTAGGGTTATAATCCTTTTAAATTTGAATGAAATCTTATTATTGAAGGTTAATCCAACTGCCTGGTTAATGAAGGTGAAGGTTGCACGGCTGCAAAACTGATATACACTCATTTTGTAAGATAAGTAAACATTTCGACCATACAATTAAGCTCTGCTCATATCTTGCACATGTGAGGCATGTTTATATTAAAATAAAGATATGATGTGGAAATCTTCTTAATCTTGACTAAAACTCTCAAAAAATCTATTATACTAACTAAAAATCTTCAATAATCTTTTCAAATCTATTGTCTACATATTACGTGTCTTGCACCTGCAAAAGTTTGATGATAAGGATTTTCATTGTTAAATATTTACATGGCCCCTTCAAGCTATAATAGGAGAGATGATGATATCCTAGATTATCTATAATACACTTAAAAGCTAATTTGATGTTCTTTTTGTCCGTCAACTCTCAAGTGATTTCCTATTCTAACTAAAACTCCAAATCCAACTAAATTCTTGGTTCCGTATCTATCTAAACTCTCCGTTTAAAAATCTATCATCATCCTAGCAAATCACCATTGAAAATCTCAAACTTTATTTAGCTATTGTAAGTAAATCAAACTCCGAAAAATCTTAAATTTAACTAACTGTATCCACAAATATTCAAATAATAAGTATAAATCTTTATTTATATCTATCTATATATTATATACTCCTTAAAGAAAATTGGTGTCCCCCCCTCCTCATAAAAAGTTAAATCCTAATCACACTCAACAATAAATCTTAATCTTCACATTATATCTATTATTATTATATAAAGAAAGAGAAATATTTTTATAAAGGTTTGTTAAGTAAATTTTTAAAAAATAAGATCCTAATTAAAATTGACAGCCCAAAGATGAAAATTAAATTGAGACATATTTAAAATTAATTATAAATAAAAACTAAGAACATTTTTTTAAAAATCCCCCGTCTCCAACCAATCTCTCTCTTGATTGTAATGTGAAACTTTAGGTGACCATGTCTCAACAACAAATCTCAACGATCAATGCAAAAAAACAGGCTTCATCTTTGATAATGTTCTCAGCAACCCAATATTTATTATTAACTTCTGGTGATAGTATCAAAACTAATTTGTCACGACCCATCCCTCACACTGAGCCCGACCGACCGGGCCATTACTCAGAAGGTCATCCATCTCAGAATTTTCCTGGCTCCAGCATGCTTAGCTATAGAGTTCTCAAGCTCTAATAAAGCCAGTTCACTTAAAAGACTTATCTGTATTGAAGAGTAGTATTGTTCTATTTATGGTACAAATCTGCCCTTTTTCAAAATGTGTTTTAGAGACCGATCTTATTGTTCTAGATTATGTCCCACGGACTCAAGAGGTGGCCCCAGTCCCTTGGCATGGCACTTTATTCCGTGTGGCATTTTGTTCCGAGGTAAGAACCTGTGCCCAACATCCTCCTCATCTTAGAACAATAGTTCATCCTCGAACCACGGATTTACTACTGAGAGACCGGCACTGATACCATTCTGTCACGACCCATCTCCAACACAGACGGTATTGTCCGCTCCGGTCGAAACCGCACGGTTTTGTCATTCGGAGCGAACCGGTGGTTAACCATGGAGTTTTCAAGCTCCTGTAGTGCCGATTCATTTAAAAGACGTATCTGCATTGAAGAGTGGTACCATTCCATTTATATTACAGATCTGTACTCTTTCAAAATGTGTTTCAGGGACCGATCTCATTGTTCTAGAGCAGGTTTCACGAACTCAAGAGGTGGCCCTCGTCCTTTGCCGTGACACTTTATTCCTTGTAGCACTTTGTTCCTGGAGCAAGGACCGGGGCCGACATAATTTATTATGATTTCGAACTCTGGATGAACCTATAAATATAAACAACTGAAGAAGAAAGAAAATGAATAATCTAAAAGAAGTGGTGAAAGGAAATACTTGTATGACACTTTCATTAATATCTCTCGCCCTTAAATTAAATCTCCAGGGTTTCTTGCTTGAAAACTTGTCCACATATATTCCTTGACCTCGATACTTTGTGTAACATCAAATTGCTATCATTCATTTATTTCTGTATCATGTAATTGTTATCTGATGGATTTTTGGTCCTATGCTTTCTTTTCTTTTCTTTTCTTTTCTTTTTTATACTATCAGAATAAATATCAAACGATGAAAGTGAAGAACGAGGAGTTCGGAAAAGAGATTTTGCATATGTATCTTTGTTATTCAATCTTATACGTTACTTAACATCGGTTTACTATTGTTTGTTATAGTTATTTGGCAGACTTTTTATTCTTGCATTTTTTTTTTGTTTTGTTATTTTTGTAGAAAAAGTACCAAACAGTAAGAGTGACAAATATCTTTGTTACACAATCTTGTACATGAGTTTAATATGTTGTTTCATATCTCCTTATCCTTTTATTTTGTTGTGATTATTTTTGCAGGGGAATAAGAATCGAATGACAAAAATTTAATTCTTGAAGAGTCGCAATATATACTAGAAGTTGTGCATATTTCACGACAGTTTCATATAGTTAAGGTTCTCTTTGATGATACAATTTGGAATACCCTCTCTCTCTCTCTCTCTCAACAAATTATATCAAGCATATTCAAATATAAATATTTAAAAATAATAATTAGTATTTGAATATGATTTTTAAATTCTTAATGTAAAATTTAGTTTTAATTAAAAAAAAATTTTAAAACACTCTCTTCTTAATTTTGTGAGAGCAGATAAGGATATAAGGATGAAAGTACTTAGTTTAATTCCAGACATATTTTTTCCCTTTTTATTTTATTTTATTTTATAATTTTTAATAGGCATTTTAAATAAAAATAATCCCAAAATATTAAATAAGATTTTCTGTATCAAATCACAATTTAATAAAATAATAATTAGGAGAATGTATGTTATAACACTATTTTTTTTTTAAAAATAATAAAAGTATTTCCAAAATAAAATAAATCATAAATTTATCTATTTAAATGTTTATGAAAGTAAAAATGATAGGATATATAAACTGAATCATTGAAATTATTATCATTAATAAATTTATAATATTTAAATCACTAAAATTGAATCATAATATTCAAATATAATATTAATAAGATCAAATTATCATATGTAAATCAATAACATTATATTATATTCTAATATTTACAAAAAGGAAACAAGGATTTGAGTTACATGAAACTCCAAAAACTAAAACTAAAAATATAAAAATATGAAACCTAAAAACTATTTGGGTAATATGGATTTATTTTTTATTTTCTTGTAAGCTATATATGAAAGGATCGAAAAGTACAAAGATGAAATGAAAGAATTAAACTTTTAGAAGAAAAGAAAAAAATGAAATTTAGAAATTTAAAAAATTTATAAAGATTTGGAAAAATATATAATCTAAAAATATTTATAGGATTAAGAAATCCAAAAATATAAATATACTTAACATTTAAAAAATGAATTTAAAAATTACCCGCAAATAAAAGTAGGGAAGATTTAAACCGATTTATTTTTAAATTATAATATATTCAAAAATAAAAGAGAAAAGAGAGAATAGAATCTCAAGTGCCACAAGAGAAAATTTATTTTATAAGCGTCGAAACAATTCAAACCTCCACCAGTTTTTTCGCTGATCGGCCACAGCCATCTTCATGTTCAACATGCAAGATATGGATATACCAAATTTGATGAGAATTCTACACCCTTCCAACGTTGATGTAGTGGGTGCAAAATTAACGATTTCGGATAATATAACATTCTTTGTATTTTTACATCACAAAATTAACGGCGAAAGAGTGTTGGATTCTCATCAAATTTGTTGTATGCACATATTGCATGATAAAGATGAAGATGGTGGTGTGGATCGTCAAAGAAGTTCATCAGGCTCAGCGGCCTTGTCTGACAAAAATTGATGGCGGTTTGAATTTTTCGACGCCGTGGATAGTGTGGCTCCTGAAATTTCGTTTTCTTGATATAAAATAAATTTAGAGACACTTGAAAATATTGTTAACTCTAAATAATAAAGTAAAAAGTTTAAAGTATTTTAAATATTTTAAAATCCAAAAGTTAAAATTAAAAGGATTTAGAAATTATTAAATGAAAGCTAATAAATTTGAAAAGTATTTATTTCTATTTTTAATACATACAAAAATAAATGCATGTAAAATGATTTACAAACACGTGAAAATTTTAAATCAAAAATCGAAAGGAAAAAGTTAAAATAATTTTAAATATTAAAAATCCAAATTTAAAATTTAAAATGTACAAAAATTTACGAGATTTGTTTTCTATTAATTATTTTTCTAGTTGGTTATCTAAAAGGGTAAGCAAAGATTTAAAGATAACTTTCTAAAAAAAAATATCTTTCAAAAATAATCTAGATTATAAATCTGTTTAAAATTTATTTTATGTTATCTCTTATACACTATGCAGCTACGTAATTGAATTTGGAGTTACAAATATTGGTGCATTAATTGATGTGGAAGCCATAATACAAATATGTTATGAATATTTAACATAATTACCAACTAGTTGTCAAATAAGATTACATGCTCGTGCTAGCACGTGCAAAAACCTAGTATACTTGCCAAGTAAATTAAATTTGCTTTATATAAAGTTAAAAAAGGTCAACTCCTTGTCCAATCTTTGTTGCTGCTAATATATGAACAAGCTAATATTTGAACAACTAGCCAGCCACGCCCTTGCGAATGCATGGGTACCAAGTCAAAAAAAGAGTCATGTTTATTTAAAAGTTTATTGTTATATGAATTATATGTTGTAATAACTCATATCTATGAGTTTCATATATAAAATAATATATGAAATATTAACTTGTAAATATTTCGGTATTTTTCTTCAGCTTTTTACTCTTTCCTTACTATACCAAAAGAAAAATCGAGAAATTTTTTAAAAATCTAAAGAAAAATTATGTTCGGTCTTTCAATATTTTCGGTTTTATAGTATATGAGAATTACAAAACTGTATAAAAATCTCCAAAAATTTTGTTCTCTTCAAATTTTCAACGTTTTAGACGCTTTAGTACACGAATATGGCGAAATATTAAAATTCTCAAAATTTCCAAAATTTCTGTAATGTTTGGTTTTCCAATATTTTTCTTATAATAGCATAAGAAAACCATAAAATTTTCAAAAGTAAATTATTTTTTGTTTCTCTTCAGGTTTTTCATTATTTTCAAATATAGCATATGAAAATTTCAAAAAATTTCGAAATTTTTTCTTCCTCTTTTCAATATTATGCATATTATATGCAACACAAACTTATGAAATTTTCAAAAATCTCAAATTCTTCATTTTTCTTCAGGTTTTCATATATATTTTGCAACTTGACGATCGCAAAATCTACAAAAATCCTAAAATTATTTGTTTTCTTCAACCTTATAATATTTCGCCACCACAAGAAAATTGCAAAATTTTCAAAAATCGCAAACATTTCTGTTTCCTTTGGTTTTTCAATATTTTGTTTGTTACACGAAAATAGCAAAATTAAAAAAGAAAACAATTTTCTTCGATTTTTCAATCTTTTGTATGTTACAAAACAAAAAAATCGTAAATTTTCAAAAATCTCAAAACTTTCTATGATCTTCGGTCTTTTAAATTTCGCTTTTTATAGCAGACGAAAATCGCGATATATATTCAGAACTCCTGATATTTTCTGTTTTCATGTTTTCAATATTTTGTATGCTACACACGAAAATTGCGAAATTTTAAAAAATTTAAAAAAATTCTATTTACTTCGAAATTTGAATATTTTGTATGCTAACACACGAAATAATAAAATTTTCAACCTCAACATTTTCTATTTTATTCGGATTTTCAAAATTCTGCTAGATATATATTAAACATAGATCACAAACTTCTTTAAAATATAAAAAAAATTATTTTCTTCTTTTTTCAATATTTTACTTCTTATAGCACACAAAAATCGCTAAATTTAAAAAAATCTCAAAACCTTTTTGTTTTCTACGGTTTGGTTTTACAATTTTTTGTAGATTTATATAGCACATGGAAATCATGAAAATTTTTAAAAACTTAAAATTTACTATTTTCTTTGCTCCTTTTTTTTGCTTACTTTATAGTGCATGAAAATTGTAATATCTTCAAAAATTTATGTTTTCAACATTTTGCTTGCGATACAAAAAAAGTCGCAAATTTTTTTAAAGCCTCAAGGCTTTTCTATTTGCTTTGTTTTTCCAATATTCTGCATGATATAGCACAAGAAAATGGCAAAATTTTCAAAAATCTTTCAAAATTATTTTCTCCTTTTTCCATTTATTTGCATGATATAGTACATGAAAATCATGAAATTTTAAAAAACTCAGAATTTTCGCACTAGTAAAATAGGGGGTTGCCCCTACGGATAGTTTAATCCGTAGGGACAGAAATAACTTGAACCTACGGATATATCCGTAGGGCTAAAAGGTTGCCCCTACGGGCAAAGACGTCCAAGAATAAAAATATTAATTCTTAATTAGGTGTTTGCCCCTACGGAGCCGCAAACAAAGGACCTACGGATATATCCGTAGGGGCAAGTAAATATCGATTTAATAAAATCCCAGATCTCGATCGCCTACGCTCATTTCCCTCTCTCTCTCGATCGGGCGCGAAAATAAGCCCCCAATGCGCCACGCCGTCGCCGCCAAGGTTGTTCTCCTCGTGGCCACCGCCGGTTTCGTCGCCACTGGAGTTCTCGTCGCCACCGCGGTTAAGGTCGTCGCCACCGCCGTTCAGATCGTCGTCCCTGCCCCAGCAGCCGTTCAGGTGAGTAAATCTCGAGGTAAGTTAAAGAATTTATTGGATTATTTTGGGCTTAAGGTTCATGGCGCGCGAGTTGGGGTTGGGCTGGGGTCGCGGTCGCAGTCGGGGTCGGGTTAGGGTTGGGGCAGGGGCTGGGCTGCGGGGTCGGGTTCGGGGTCGGGGTAGGGTTAGGGTCGGGGTCGGGGTCGGGGTCGGGGAAGGGGAAGGGTTAGGGTCGGGGTCGGGGTCGGGGTAGGGTTAGGGTCGCAGTCGGGGTCGGGGTAGGGTTAGGGTCGGGGTCGGGGTAGAATTTATCAAATTTTTTATTGGGGGTGCGGTTGGGGCTGCGGGCTGGGGCTAGGGCTGGAGAAGGGGAAGGTCAATTTATCAAATTTTTAACAAGATTTGTATTAGTTTGCAAGAACACTTAAGTTTATCACAAAATATTGTTTGGGTTTTCGATTTATATCTTGAGAATAATGGAGGAAAGATGCCATAGGAGGGAATTCCCTCCTATGGCGTCGAAAAAATACCCCCTCCATGGTTTTTTCCGACGATCGGCACCCAACATCTTCATTGTCATCATCTAAGATGTGGGTATACCAAATTTCAAGTGATTCTACAACTTTTTCACCGTTGATTTAGCAATGTAAAAAGTTCTATTGTCGGCAAACCGTTAATTTTTAACCCACTAAATCAACGGTGAAAAAGTTGTAAAATCACATGAAATTTGGTGTACCCACATCTTAGATGATGACGATGAAGATGGTGGGTGCCGATCGTCGGAAAAAATTAGGGAGGGGGTATTTTTTCGACGCCATAGGAGGGAATCCCCTCCTATGGCCTCTTCCCTCCATTAATCTCTTATATCTTTTAGCGGTATGTATCCGTTGTCCCAAATTTTGAATTATCTTATACTAGTATTTATGCATGTGCAGATCTTCTTTATCCTGACAAAAGATCCATATCCATTATCTTAACTTAAAATCCTTTAGAGGGTGCTAATCCTAAATAACAACAAAATGATGTTAAATATTTCATCCGATTTTCACAAGATCATACTTGAAAAAAATGCAACTACTTTCACAATTTCACAATCCTAACCAACTCCCAATTTATTATGGTATTCGATCATAACTTGAGAACAAATTCTCTTTTCTATTGCCATCCCATATCAAACCCTAGAATCGTGGGCCATTTCAAATTACACCAAATTGAGGCAAGAATAGGATGAAACCAACATAACCAACAATAAAGAGATTTATTTGGTAATATATATTGATGAACAATGGTTGCTGTGTTAAATCCAACCCTCACATCACATGCATATCAATAAAGGAGAGGACTGACCAAAATGTTGAATTTTAACAATTGTGAAAGTTCTTCGGTCAGGATGTAACAGAAATAAGGAAAAAAAACCTAAAATATTTCTCACAAAAAAGAAAAAGCAAGCTTCTCTCCCATATCATTAACAAAGCTTATCACTTTTGATTCTCGAAATTATTTTACATTATATTTTCATTCAAAACGTTTTGCAAGTTTGCTCACCAGCCGTTTGATAAAATTCCAAAACTATTTTTACTTTCCTTACTCACAATTGCTCTTGACTACGTACAAATCTTGAAAACCCATTAACGCTCTTGCAATAATATGCAAAATCACATGAGAATTCACATTCATCACCACCACCTAAGGCTAGGGTTTGGGCTGGGGCTGCGGCTAGGGCTGTGCGTCCTCAAGAGGGCGATCATAGGATAGGTGAAGTGAGGTGGCTGGATATGAGATACGATGGATTTCCATGTGTTCAATGGAATGCTGAGGGTCAGAGTCGGTTATTCATATATCTCCCAAAAAAGAATGAGTTTGTTATCAAAGGTGTATTGATTTCTACATCAAGGAATATCAGTTATATGTCATTCAGTGAATAAGTCTGTTTCTGGCCCAACCATATTTATGAATCGTTTCTTCTTTTTCCTTCTTACGTATATTTACTAGTTCAGACTGTATGCACCTCTGCAATCAACGCCGAGAACTTATACATTATAGGTTAATAGACATATGCTATGAAATCACGGTGCATATCGAATTCATGATATGTTATAGTCCCTCATTATTTTTACTGTGGTGAGAAAGCAGTCGCTGGTGGCCACAAGCCATAGAATTGGCAGTTGTCCTACCTGCGATAACATCTTACAAATCATCAGTAGACATCTCTGTTATATTAATCTTTTAATGTCAGCTTGCATGCATGTTTATTTGCATATTTCCTCTGCTAATTATATTCTTCTAGATCATGTTCGCCTGATCTATCCGAGGCTTAGCATAATCTAGTGGCGATAAACAATTCCATCTTCTGCTACTATGGTGGCACTGAGAAACTTCCATTTAGAAATGACAACACGTATTTTGTGGAAGTACTGTACATAATAAGAAGGAGAAGACAGTAATGTGGCAGAAGAAGAAGGAGAAGACAGTATGCATGTATATACATTTGAAATTTAAGTAAAAACAACCCTACACTTAAGCGAAATCATAAATCGAAACACACATATATAGAATACAACTCATACATGGGTATCCTCAAATCTAACTTTCATTGAATTTGCACGCGCACTTAAAATAACAACCTTTATACTAAAAAATTATGTATGCCATTAGTTAGTAGTTTATGTTTTTTAGACGCAAAAGCCATTTGAGAAATACTTTTCCAACCCACTATTAATCCATATTCTCAATATAGTCATTGAATTTGCACGCGCACATAATAAGAAGGAGAAGAAAATAATGTGGCAGAAGAAGAAGGAGAAGACAGTAATGTGGCAGAAGAAGAAAAAAATGACATTCCTCGTTCTCTGTTTCAGCATCAATCTTCTGATATGAACTAATGATGGCTTTCACATAGGCTTTTCCCTTTAGAGACTTCTTAGTGTCCAATGGAAAGCATACATCAGATTTGTGCAGGTCGGGTTCTTCTATGACTTTCAAGAGTCTCAACTGATTCTGTAAATTACACTCTAGTTGGGTGGTACTTTTACCACTTCTCACTGCAGGTGCGTGTTCCCCTCCGAAAGACGGCGCGTAAGGCTGCGATGTCTTGACACTGAGATTCGGGGCAGATGCTAATTGGTGCTATCCGTTCACCTCTCCGAAGATGCCAAGTTGGTTTATGGCACCATGTATCGAAGGTTTAATCGGATGCGACCGATGTAGAAGACTTCGTCAGATTCCCCCTCGTTGAGGGGTTTTTGATTGTGGGGACGCTCTTCCCTGCAGGCGCAAGCCCCTGCAGTTAATTACGCTACCGCATTGCGGTAACAACTTTCTCCTTCTCCAGATGGTCACTTCGTGTCGTGTGTGTTTGTTTTATGTTTTGTTGCCCGTGGATTGTTTACGGAGACTGAGTTATGTCGTCGCCCGTAGGGCGTAGACTAGTCCAAATCCGAGTTATCTTAGATTTGGGTTTGGGGGTTTGGTTTGAGGATACGTTAGCCATGCTTGAGGCTAAGATCAACTCAAACATTTGTTAAGGATACGTCAGTCTAGTTTGAGACTAAGATCAACTTAACGGGATCGTTTAGATCCGACAAAGGAGTGTTTGGACTCCATTGTTCCAGTTTTAGGACGTAGTGGTCCATCGTATGTGTGGCCGTCGGGACCCATCACCTCTCTGACGACGTTGAAGGATTACAACGACGGATGTCAGAGGAGTTCAGAGATGTACCCTCGAGCCAGAGTTAATTAGGGGGATTCATAGTCCAGTCTGCTTGAAGGTTTAAGGACGCGTTAGCCATCTTTGAGGCTAAGGTCAACTTAAACGGGACCGTTTAGATCCGACAAAAGAGCATATAGGGGCTCTATTGTTCTAGTTTAAGTACATCACGGTCCATGGGTAGTTTTAAGGACATTGCGGTCCGTGGGTAGTTTAAGGACATTGCGGTCCGTTGGTAGTTTTAAGGACATTGCGGTCCGTGGGTAGTTTAAGGACATTGCGGTCCGTGGGTAGTTTAAGGACATTGCGGTCCGTGGGTAGTTTAAGGACATTGCGGTCCGTTGGTAGTTTTAAGACATCTCGGTCAAGGTTAAGGACGTCATAGTCCATGGGTTTAAGGACTCCACAGTCCGGTATGTGCTCTGGATGCTTCACACGGGTTCACTGCCGTGCTAGGCGAGGACCAGGCTCCGCTCTGGATGCTTCACACGGGTTCACTGCCGTGCTATGCGAGGACCAGGATCCGCTCTGGACGTTTTCCGCGGGGTCAAAGAGTGACGTTATCCACGTTCCACGTAACCAGGAATTTTGTATTATGCATGGGTTTAAGGACCCCACAGTCCATATCATGAATGGTCTTCGGGACCCGTCACCTCTTTGAAGACATTGAGGGATTACAATGCCAAGTATCAAAGGAGTGAAGAGATGTACCCTAGAACCAGGGTGGATTAAATAGTCCTTGGCCCAATTTGGGTCAAGACTGATCAATTATGTTATGAACCTATCGGCCCAGTTAATCACAAATTGAGGACTTATGGCCAGCTTGGGCTAAGTCCAGTCAGGTCTGGAATATTGACTCTTTGTTGGTCCATTGAGGGAGAATGTTTGCCTCTATCCCTTTAGCCAATTGGGCCAAAGCCTAGTGTTAAACACTTCAGAGCAATCAGTGTTGAACACTGGGAATAAGGTTGTTGAGTTAGTGTTCAACACTAAGAGATAATTGGTGTTAAACACCAGCAATAAGGCTTTTTCAAATTAGTGTTAAACACTAAAACAGATCAGTGTTGAACCCTGCCAATAAGGCTTTTTAATCAGCATTGAATGCTAAGGCCCGACAGTGTTTTAACACTGGGCTTGAGAGTTTTAAATTTAGTGTTAAACACTAAGGCGAGAAGGGTCACGTGGCAGCACGTGAGAGCGCCCTCCCTTCTTTTGTTCTGCTGAAATTATCATCTCCTTCAAAGCATCACGTGCCATCACGTGAGGGGCATTCAAATGCCTGTGTATTAGAGTTTCTGCCAAGGTCACGTGGGTCACGTGGGGTGCTGCCTCAAAGGGGCTTTCTGTAGGGGTTTTGGGGGGTCACGTGGTGGCACGTGACCCTACCTCTATGTTTTTTTTTAGAGGATCTGTTACTCCTTTTTTTAGGAATTAAATTCCTCGAACTTTAAATTTCAGAGGAATTAAATTCCTATTTCCTTTTGAAGACTTGTAGAGTTGAACTCTGAATTTTCTGTAGGAATTAAATTCCTCGTTTATGTGGAGAACTGAAGAGGGTTCAACCCTTAATAAAAGTTTTCAAGGAATTATACTTCCCATTTTAAAGAATTATAATTAGGGGAATTAAATTCCTGCTATTTCCACAGAACCACATTCTTAATTAGGGTTCAACCCTGTTTCTTTTGTTTTGAAGGAATTAAATTCCCATGATACAGGGTCGAGCCCTAATTTTATTTTTAAAGGAATTGAATTCCTATAGTTCTGCGAGAATTAAATTCTCATGCTTGCGTTCCCTCTCTATGTTTTGGATCTGCATGGCAGGATCTCAACCCATTGAGAATTAAATTCTCAACCTAAAGGGGAGATGTGCACTTTGCAGATCCTCTATCAAAGAGAGAAGAAATGTGCTCTTCTGTTTTATGTATCAGAGTTAAACTCTGTTGGGAATTAAATTCCCCCTCTTTCAAAAGGCCTTCCCTTTCTTACCTAGGGTTTTTGCAGAAGATCCAAGTCTTTTCCAAGTATCAAAGCTTTTCTCCTTTTTTCTTTCTCTTCGCGTGTGTATTTTTTGTGTCTCTTGGCTCCTATTTATAGGAGAAGCAGCTGAATCAATTAGTTTTGGTAAATCCTTCAGGGGATATTTGATTTGCATCCATTATTCATTCTGGACCTTTGGATTATTAGGTGAATCTTATTCACCGTTGGATTTCAGATCCAGAGATTCTCCCTTTTTATTTTGGTTAGATTTAAGGTGGAAATCTTTCCAAACCCGAGATTTTCCATAAATAGATGATATTTAATCATCTCTGAATCTTTAATTTGATTGGATGCATATAGTTGCGTTCCTTTGGAAAGATTTGCATTTCTCTCAGAATTTAATTCTGTTGACAAAAAGGGCTTTGAAAGCCGGTCACGTGTGACCACGTGATCCATGGTCACGTGTGAGCACGTGACCCCTTTTGGAATGAGCCTTTTCCTTTCTTCTGATTGTTGCTTAAGCGTCACGTGCCACCACGTGACTCTTGGTCACGTGTGAGCACGTGACCCTTGTTTGAACTCTTTTTCCTTGGTTCGTCTGGAGAACGAGTCTGCTGCTTTGAACGTCACGTGTCAACACGTGACCCTAATCACGTGGAAGCACGTGACCTCTTCTGAAGCTCTTTTCCTTGACTTTGCTCAGCGAATCGATATGCGCTTTTTCTGCACTTCATAGGTCACGTGTCAACACGTGACTGCTGGTCACGTGTAAGCGCGTGGCCCCTTTTTTGAAGCTTTTCTCAGAAGCTTTCCTGATGTTAAATCAGGAAACAAATGCCCCCACAGCGTTGGTCTCACGTGTCAGCACGTGAGTGCAACGCTGTCATCTCTTGCGACCGTTGGATTCATTTATGGATCTGGGGAGATGAAACGTTTCCACTGCTTTCTATAAATACTGCCGTCTCTTCACAGGAGCCTTCACTTTGCTCCTTCTTCTTCCTCTGAGAATTTCTTCCTTGAGAATTTAATTCTCGCTTTCAGAGCTCAGTTCTCTGTCTTGAACATTTCCCAGAGTTTAACTCTGTTCGCAAAGAACCTTTTTTCTCAGGTAATGGTGTTGAACGGCCAAAGCGCCTTCGTCTTTAAAAGCACTTTTTGGATTTCAAATCTGTATTAAGGGTTTCGCAAAGAACCCATTTTTCTTCAAGTTTTTTCTTAAGAACGGGGAACCTTCGAACTGTAGATCTCTTAGAGTTTAGGCGATCTTCGGGGAGATGATGACAGCGTTTCAACTCCCTGGACTTTAAGTCCATCAAAATTATTCCTGGGAATTTAATTCCCTTTTTCCTGATAAGGAATTTAATTCTTATGAAGAATTCAGTTTCTTCACCCAGAGGCTCCTTGGGGTCTCTTGGCCCGAGGCTGTTCTTCTGTAATTAATGCGAGGGGGATCTTGTAATAATTCTCGTGACTTTTATTTCAGGTATCATGGACGCCCATCTGTATCGTCTTGACGAGATCATCTCGTACGGGAATATTCGTGCGCTGGGCCGCAGTCAGAACCAGGAGTTCACTAATGCTCAGTGTGCCGAGATCATGGGCCGCTTCGACGAGTACAATCATCGGCTACTTCCCCGTCGCTCTTCTCTTCTGAGGCTGATCGTGCTGGCGATCCGGGAGGCCCTTCCTCTCTTTTGCGCCGGCATACCACTCGGGGACTTGGACACTGCTGAGGACAAGGTGCATTCGGTATATCTTATGGGTTTGATCTCAAAGAGAAGGCGGGATGATCTCATCGATCTCCTTCATCGGATCTTTCAGCAGTCAGCCATATTGGGTGCCTACCGGAGGGTAGAGGACATCCGAGGGGACCCCGATGCTTGTGACCGTGAGAGAAAGCATACCCGGGAGGTTCGAAATGCTTGGAAGATCTTGAATAAAGTCAATTTTGAGTTTCTCAACCCATGCCCCGCGTCTGAAACCTTACCATTGTAAAAGTGTCTTTTAGATTTTGTATGAACCTCTTGAAGTATGAGTGACAAGTTTTATTATGTGTTTTTTTTTTTATGCTTGCATGCCCTTTTTCTGGAATTTTATCATTTCACTATTGTTGCTGTTGGTGCCTTTAATATGCATGGTAATACTCCATATTCTTCCTTTTAAATACACTGCAGGTTTGGGCCTCACGTGTTCTACGCGTGAGATCTCTTGATGCGACGGTTCACAAGATTTTCCTCATGCCATATTTTCAGTGCACAATATTAGGTGCTGAAAAAGGGGCTTGGGAATCGTTTCATCTCCTTGACTTTCGGTACCTTTCCATTTTTAGGCCCTGAAAACAGATTCACCATGCAAGATTTTCCGCGCATAGCACTTAATGCGCTTCATTATATATGAGGCTATAACCTTCTTCTCCTTTCTCAGAGGGATTCATATCATATATACATATATATATATATATATATATATATATATATATATATATATATTTAAGAGAGAAACGAGTGCCATGGCTTGCAATCGCCCTCATGCTCGTCGACAACCGTGGGAAGTTCCTCTTGAGGAGATGATCCCCCGCTTTGCTGCTCGGTTAGTGGACCCCCTCCTTTCTGACAACGAATGTGACTCGGCCATGCACGAGCTCTCGATCCGTAGAGGGTCTCCCCTCCCGATGGGTTCTCTCTGGCTCCGGATGACTCTCACGGCCGTGCTTGCCGACATTCCTCCTCACCCGGCGGAGATGACCCTGGCGATGCTCGACGCGGCAGAAGAAAAGCTCGAGGGCTTCCATGAAGCGTGCCTGATTACTCAGGCTTTGAAGGATTACTCGATTCACCTGCTGGGCCAGATTAGGGCCCGGCGAGCTATTATGTTCGCTTTTGCAGACGAACACGGCACCAATCGATGGGGGGCGACTCCTCGTGAGAACCGTCGCTTTGACGTGCTGGAGAAAGCAGAGAGAGAGATGGAGAATTTTGTTCTTTGCTTTGTGAACCCTTGTGCCATTGATCCGGTGTTTGGTGATCTTTTCCGTTAGCGTAGTGTTTTTAAATTAGTCCTCTTCTTTTGTATGCTTTATGCTGAATCCCTATGTAGGCTTGGTACTCGTTTGCATGTTTTCGCTTGTCTGAATAAACATTGTGTTCTTCTTATGCAAGCTTCTTCTGATTATCAACATTGTCATTATGTCGCATGCAAATTAATGCCTCAAACTTTATTTCTTCTTCGGATGCTTATATAATCGTGAACACATGCTTGATAGGATAAACACTGGAAATTTTCTCATTGCTTTTCATACCGGGTGATGTGAACACGTTTCAGATCGATCATCTCTGTCGACCGGGGGCTCATTTATACGGTCTTGTAAATGTCTCGTGTTCGAGGCTGTGGTTGCGAGTGTGGGCTTTCGTGGCCACGTAGCGAACATATTGTTGTGTGAGAAAAGGGTTCGGTCGTAAAAATTTTTGAGAGAGAGCTAGCCTCCAAAGCGCTGGGCGAGCTTCAGGTCAGCCTCACAGTTAAAGCCAACAAGCGTATGACCTTTGGCGAGTGCTTCAGGAATCCATCAAGGAGGTGGTGGCTCTTGATAAAGCTGCCACGTTTACTCGCGAGAGGGTTGAGGCTCACAAGGCCACTGAAAAAGAGCTTGAAGCTCGGCTCGCTTCATATCAGGCCCAACAAGCTCAGGCGGAGGCTCGCCTTCTGGAGACCTTGCGTCATGAAGCCGTGGCTCAGTAACAAAACGACGGGCTGCTGAAATTACTACACCGGCCACCGGCTTGAGGACTGTATCTTTTCTTCCCTTTTTGTACCTACTCATGGATAAGAGTATCTTCATTTTTGTTTCTTGAATTGTACCTTGTATCCTTTTTGGTTTATGAATAAAAGATACATTTTTCTTCTCAATGGTGTGTCTCCTTTTTATTGAATGCATTCTGCAGATATCCTATCTTGATTTCCTTGCAGGGCAGCCATGGCTCAGGTTTCAGGGTTAAGATCTGCTTCCTGAGACTTTTACATTTTAAGAGCCACGAGGATCTCATAAAGAGTTTTTCTCCCAGCCGTGAGGACTTGTAAGCGCCGGATACGGTTACCCTTGTCCGTGTTTTACGGAGTCAGGGGTTTCTCCGGATATTGTAGTTTAAAGACGTCGCGGTCAAGGTTAAGGACCTCATAGTCCGTGGATTTAAGGACTCCACAGTCCGATGTTAGTTTTAAGACATCACGGTCAAGGTTAAGGACCTCATAGTCCGTGGATTTAAGGACTCCACAGTCCGATGTTTGGTTACAGGGACCCGTCACCTCTTTGAAGACGTTGAGGAATTACAACGCCGGGCATCAAAGGAGTGAAGAGATGTACCCTTAAACCGAGGCGAAAATCTGTGAGGAATAGGGGTGGTTGGTCGTTAGTTTTAAGACATCGCGGTCGAGGTTAAGGACGTCATAGTCCGTGGATTTTAAGGACTCCACAGTCCGGTGTTTGCTCTGGATGCTTCACACGGGTTCACTGCCGTGCTTGGCGAGGACCGGGCTCCGCTCCGGGCGTTTTCCGTGGGGTCAAAGAGTGACGTTATCCACGTTCCACGTAACCAGGAATTTTGCACTAGATGCTTCACACGGGTTCACTGCCGTATTAGGCGAGGACTAGGCTCCGCTCTGGATGCTTCACATGGGTTCATTGCCATGCTCTGCGAGGACCAGGATCCGCTCTGGACGTTTTCCACGGGGTCAAAGAGTGACATTATCCGCTTTCCACGTAACCAGGAAGTTTGCACTAGATGCTTCACACGGGTTCACTGCTGCGTTAGGCGAGGACTAGGCTCCGCTCTGGATGCTTCACATGGGTTCACTACTATGCTCTGCGAGGACCAGGATCCGCTCTGGACGTTTTCCACGGGGTCAAAGAGTGACATTATCCGCTTTCCACGTAACCAGGAAGTTTGCACTAGATGCTTCACACGGGTTCACTGCCGCATTAGGCGAGGACTAGGCTCCGCTCTGGATGCTTCACATGGGTTCACTGCCATGCTCTGCGAGGACCAGGATCCGCTCTGGACGTTTTCCACGGGGTCAAAGAGTGACGTTATCCGCTTTCCACGTAACCAGGAAGTTTGCACTAGATGCTTCACACGGGTTCACTGCCGTGTTAGGCGAGGACTAGGCTTCGCTCTGGATGCTTCACATGGGTTCACTGCCATGCTCTGTGAGGACGAGGATCTGCTCTGGACGTTTTCCACGGGGTCAAAGAGTGACATTATCCGCTTTCCACGTAACCAGGAAGTTTGCACTAGATGCTTCACACGGGTTCACTGCCGTGTTAGGCGAGGACTAGGCTCCGCTCTGGATGCTTCACATGGGTTCACTGCCATGCTCTGCGAGGACCAGGATCCGCTCTGGACGTTTTCCACGGGGTCAAAGAGTGACATTATCCGCTTTCCACGTAACCAGGAAGTTTGCACTAGATGCTTCACACGGGTTCACTGCCGCGTTAGGCGAGGACTAGGCTCCGCTCTGGATGCTTCACATGGGTTCACTGCCATGCTCTGCGAGGACCAGGATCCGCTCTGGACGTTTTCCACGGGGTCAAAGAGTGACGTTATCCGCTTTCCACGTAACCAGGAAGTTTGCTGATTGTATCCGCATTTCACGGGATGGGGGTTGACTCTTGGCGATATGTGTCGCCGAGTCATGGAACTTGAGGTTGCCGCTGTTCCGTTTCGCTTGACGTTGTGTCGTCGAAACAATGAAGCTAGGAATTTGGCCTTCGCTTCATCTGCCGGTATCGCGTTTGCTGTATCGAGACGAATGCCACGGTGGCGATCACTAAGTTATCTGTGAACCGCCGAGATTTTGCTTGTTTCTTTTATTGCAAGTTGTCCCATCATTTCGGCCATTTTGTCATGCATGTGTGGCTTGCTAGCTTTTGCGGCAAGCTCGGATTTCTTGGATACGGGTTTCGGCATCAGCACCGCTACAACTGGAATGTTGCCAGGAGCGGATCATCATTTGCCTCTGTCGACGTTTGAACAAAGGTGGCTTAGCAAACAGGGTTAAGGGTTCTGTCGACCAAGGCTTTTGACCTCATGAGCCGTAAGGGTCTCACAAAGGTGTTTCTCCCTACAAGTCGTGAGGATCTTGCAGGTGTGTTTTCTCCTTAAGAATCGTGGGGATTCTTAAGTGCATGTTCTCTTGTAAGTCGTAAGGATCTTACAAAGAGGATTTTCCCCTTATAAGTCGAGAGGACTTGCGAGGGTTGTTCACCATGTAGATATATCCCCAGTCACGGGTGGGACTTTGTTAGGGAAATGTCTATTCGTGCCCGTGGATTGTATACAAGGGTCAGTCCGAGCCGCTTGTAGGACAATGTCGGAGGTTGTGGAGGATTTGCTTCAGAACAGGTTTAGGTTTCTGTAACTCAAGACTTTCAAGTCTTATGAGCCGTGAGGGTCTCATAAGAAAATTCTCCTTACGAGTCGTGAGGATCTTGTAAGTGTATTTTCTCCTTAGGAATCGTGAGGATCCCTAAGTGTGTTGCTCCTTTGTGAGTCGTAAGGATCTCACGCAGGTGATTTCTCCTTGCAAGGTCGAGAGGACCCTATAAGTGTCTTTAAACGAGGTTGCGCCTTTTCGGGTTTTCACAAACACTCGCCGGTAGTCCTGCTGTTTTTACTCACGGAGCCCTTTCGGGTTTTCATCCGTGCCCATTTTGCTTTATGGACATACCGTTTTTTTGTTTTTTTTTTTTTTTTTTGTCCTGCCAGCCTAAGGATGCTGCGGCAGTAGTTTAGGGACGTTTCGGTCCGTCGTTAGTTTAAGGACGTTTCGGTCCGTCGCTAGTTTAAGGACGTTTCGGTCCGTTGATAGTTTAAGGACGTTTCGGTCCGCCGTTAGTTTAAAGACGTTTCGGTCTGTTGATAGTTTAAGGACGTTTCGGTCCGTTCATAGTTTAAAGACGTTTCGGTCCCTTGTTAGTTTAAGGACGTTTCGGTCCGTCGTTATGGGAGGGCCAGCTACTGCTTGTAAAGTCTGAGCCTAGGAAGATAGCGAGCGGACATAGTCGTCGTCATCTATCGTTGACCCAGGCTGTGGCTCACTAAGCATAGTATTTCTTCAAGAAGCGGCCATTTATTGGCCTGAAAGGCCTCTCACCGTGCATGTCCACGAGTAGATAGGCTCCACCCTGGTAAACCTGGTCTATGATGTACGGGCCTTCATAGTTTGGCTCGAATTTTCCCCGCTTGGCACGATTGGGGATCATAGGTCTTTTGACTACCAGCACGAGTTCGCCTTGGCGGAATGCCCTTGGCCTGGTCAATCTTTCGTACGAGCGCGTCATCTTTGCTTTGTAGGCTTCTAGATGTTGTTGCGCTATAAGTCGGGTTTCGTCGAGGGCATCAAGCTCCTCAAGTCGAAGGTGAGCATTTTCTTCGTCGGTCAGTTCATGGTGGACTGCCACTCGTAGAGAGGGTAACTCTATCTCGAGGGGGAGTACTGCTTCCGTCCCAAATACCAACGCGTATGGCGTTGTATTTGTGGCCGTCTTGAATGTAGTTCGATAAGCCCAAAGGGCCTCTTGCAGCCTCTCGTGCCAGTCTCTCTTATTCCGGGAGACGGTCTTTTTTATGATCTTCGTCAAGGTCTTATTGAAGGCCTCGGCCAGACCGTTGGCTCGCGGGTTGTAAATTGAAGAATACCTCCAGTCTATATTGTGCTGCTGCGCGAAGCGGCTAATCTTATGGCTCCTGTAGGCTGGCCCGTTATCGGAGATAATCCGCCGTGGGGTTCCAAACCGATAGATGACGTGCGTTTTGAAGAAATGGAGGATATTCTCCGTCTTCACTTCCCTCAGTGGTACTGCTTCTGCCCATTTGGAGAAGTAATCAGTTGTCGCCAGGATAAAACGGTGTCCCCGAGATGATGCTGGTTCAATGGGGCCGACTATGTCAGTCCCCCACATCTCGAATGGCCAGCTGGCCACCGTTGGGTGTAGCGGATTTGGATGTTGGTGGATAAAGTCTCCATGAATCTGGCACGAGTGGCATTGCTTCGCATACTCGAGGCAGTCCTGGATCATTGTGGGCCAGTAGTAGCCCATTCGTTTAATCTTTAACTTCATCTTTGGGCCTGCTTGGTGAGAACCGCAAAGTCCGTCATGAACTTCCTGAACGACTTTTTCTGCTTCGTCAGGTCCTAAGTATCTCAGCCATAGAGAATCGAGCGATCTCTTGTATAGGGTATTGTTGACGAAAGCGAAAGATAGAGCTCGTTTCATGAGCTGATGTCTTGAAGACGCTTCTTCGGGCATTCGGCGGGACTTAAAGTAGTCTATGAAGACTTCCCTCCAGTCTTCGGCCTTCTCATGGTCCTTTATTTGTAGGGTCATCTGCTCAGTCGCTCCCTTTTCTTTGCATGATTCCGGAGATATTTCTGCCGGGGCGAGCACTCGACGGCTTTGTACCACGATTCTGACGTCATCGAGGTTCTCGTCAGCCAGTTCTTTAGCGAGTTTGGCCAACGCGTCTGCTTTGCTGTTTTCCGTGCGCGGTATGTTCTCCAAAGTATAGAAGGGAATTTGGGCCAACAGTTGTTGCACCTTTTCGCCGTATCTCACCAACTCCGGTTTGCACGTTTGGTAGTCACCATTAACTTGGCTAACGACCAGCTGAGAATCCCCATATATAAGGAGGTCTTCAATTCCCATGTCAATGGCAAGCTCGAGACCTGCTATCAGGGCTTCGTATTCAGCTTCATTGTTTGTCCTCGGCTCTGTTAAGGAGAAGGCGAAGCGCATTATCCCTCCTTGTGGAGTTGCAAAGATGAGGCCTATCCCTGACTTGATCATTGGGATATCTTGCTTTTGTTTCTTTATAGAGGACGCTCCATCGAAATAAAGTTCCCATCGGGCGCTTCCACCGCTAATCGCATCAAATGCATGCTCGTCCGGCAAGTCACAATTCAAAGGAGAATCGGCCGGTATCGGGTGCTCAGCGAGGAAATCGGCAATGGCCTGGCCTTTCACTGCCTTGAGAGGTTGATATGTTATCGAGAACTCCATCAAGAGCAGGGCCCATTTAGCAAGTCGTCCCGTCAATATGGCTTTTGACATCAAGTATTTAAGAGGATCCACTTTCGAGATGAGGCAGACTTCGTGTGCCAACGCATAGTGCCTGAGCTTTGTTATCGCGAAGATTAACGCCAAGCAATGTTTTTCAATGGGAGAGTAATTGCTTTCTGCCCCCAGTAGAACTCGACTTAAGTAGTAGAGTGCTCTCTCTTTCCCCTGATCGTTCTCTTGCGCCCATAGTGCGCCCAAGGAACCTTCGAGGGCGGTTGTATAAAGAATGAGGGGTTTTCCCTTGACCGGCGCAGCTAATACCGGCGGGTTCTGCAGGTACTGCTTGATCTCGTCTAATGCACCTTGGCATTTTTGATCCCAGACGAATGGGGTTCCCTTCTTCATCAGGTGACTGTAAGGGCGGCATTTGCCTGAAAGATTTGCGATAAATCGCCGGATGTATGCGAGCTTCCCTTGGAGAGACCGCAACTGTTTGAGGGTTCTTGGCGGGGGCATTTCCATGATCGCTTTAATCTTTGACGGATCTATCTCAATACCTCGGTGTCGGATGACGAATCCCAGGAATTTTCCCGAGGAGACTCCAAACGCGCATTTGAGGGGATTCATCTTCAAATTATATTGCCGAAGGCGTTGAAATACAGTCTCTAGGTGCTTTAAGTGATCTTCATATGACATACTCTTTACTACGAGGTCATCGATATAGCACTCGACGATGTCATGTATGAGGTCGTTGAAGATCTTTGTCATGGCCCTTTGATAGGTAGCGCCGGCGTTCTTTAGACCGAAGGGCATAACCCTGTAGCAAAATACACCCAAAGGGGTCCGGAAAGCGGTGTGCTTCTGGTCTTCGGGATGCATTTTTATCTGATTGTATCCTGAGGAACCGTCCATAAAGGAGAAGATCTCGTGAGTGGACGTGTTATCTATCATTAGCTCGGTTACCGGCACCGGGAAATCATCTTTTGGACAGGCTTTGTTGAGATCCCTGAAATCCACGCATATACGCACCGTCCCATTCTTCTTCATCACCGGGACGATATTGGCGATCCAATCGGGATATTGGACTTCTTGGATAAATCCAGAATCGATCAGCTTCTTGACTTCGGCGTTGATGCTCATCTCAAGCTCGAGTCGCATCCTTCTTGGCGCTTGCTTGACTGGCTTGATATCCGGGGATATTGCTAATTTATGCACGGCAACCTCCGGATCTAATCCTGGCATCTCAGAGTAGTTCCACGCGAAGCAGTCTTTATGCCGTAGAAGCACGTTCTTTAACGCGGTCACCCTTTCTTCAGAGAGTAGCTCGCTGACAAATGTTGGTCGCGGGTCCTCTGCCGATCCCAACTCAATCTTTCTGAGGTTATCTGCGGTAGTATGTATACCGTCTTCCAGTTCTTTCGGAGCGGGCGGGAATTCCGAGATAACCTCATCATCGCTGTTTTCGAAGCACCGGGGAGGGTTGTCTATCGTAATCGTATAACAGGCGCGAATCCACTCCCGGGGCCGAGGCGGATCTGGCTCTGCTCTTGTGGCCTTGGGCTCGTGCTTTCGTGGCGGCGTTACCCTCCAGCTGTTGGATAAAGCGAATCTGCCCCGTTGGTACTGGTCCTCGACCCAGTTCTTGAAGGTGAAGCAGTCTTCGGTAGGATGTCCTGCGGCCCGGTGATAAGAGCAATAGCCCGAGCGAGAGGCCTTATTAGCTTGCTTAGGGTGTCTAAACTCCGGAAGCGCGATCATCTGATGTTTTAGGGCGAGCTTGAGTAACCTTTCCGTCTTGTCTCGGGGGAAGGAGTACGCTCGACTCATCTTTTCTATGAAGGGCGAATTCGAGCTGTGCAGTACCCGATTACGTAACCCTCTAATCCTGCGTCGTTGTTGTCGGCTCTTTTTTTTGCTTCTCGACTTATTTCCGTCTCCGCATCGGGCCTTTCGCGTGATGGGTTGACAAGGGTGAACATCTTTGTCTTTCACAGTCTGTTGAAATAGACGTTGCGTCCTGGCCTTCTCGTAGATGGCCATTTCGCGGCTGTGGTCTTCCCGAGCTTTCTGATCCACTTTCCTGATAGGCTTGCCCATTCGTTCTTCAAACGACGGACTTGGCGCTTCAATCGCAGGGTCTGGTTTTGATGAGGGATCGGCATCTCCCGACGGGGCGTCCTCTTCTTCATCAAAGGTATATATAGCGTAGCTGCTGTGGGCCCGCTCTCGTTTTCCGGCTCTCGCGTATCCAAGCCCGAGTGTCTCCATTTTCCCGTTGGGCAGTTTGCGTTGGGTTCCAGGGGCATCCCAAATCTTGTTGTAGAACCGAGCCTGTCGAACAGTTTGTTTTAAGGGTACTCCTTGGCGCTTCAATAGCTTCTTTAGTCCATCTGTATAGTATCTGGGAAGACGGATGGGTTGGAGTCTGTCGCATGTAGCATCTGCGCCATGCCAGATCTCTTTCTCTGTTTTCGACTCTGAAGATCGGTAAAATAGGATCACTTTCTCACCCCTACGCCTGGGAGGGACGTAAAACGTTTGCAGGTCTTGCACACTGTGAGCTTGAAGCGTGTCGAGATCTTTGTAGTGTTTTTGCGGTACCATGGTGATTTGCAAACTATGGTCATCGCTGAGGGGTGCTTGCATTGAAAGCCGATTGGAGAATACGGCATTGACCTCATCTTCTGAATCACTTCCGAAGACCGGTATGGGGGCGGGCGTCCCCCGATTGTTGCGTTGAGATGGCCCTGTATAAACTATCTCTTCCTCTTCTTCGGTATCGCTTCCGAAAACAGGGATGGTGGCGGCGGCTTTGTTCTCCGAGTTGCGACACCTTTCTGTATCTTCGAAGTCTGGCAAAAAGTATTTCGCATCCTCGTATTTGCGGACTTCGTTCACGGAAAATGGGTTCAGCTCACCCGTTACAGTATACTCGAAACCATCTTTAAAGTACTTCATACACTGATGTTGTGTAGAAGGGACGATGTTGTACTCGTGTAACCAAGGGCGGCCGAGCAAGGCATTGTAACAGGTCTTGGCGTCAATGACATGGAATTTGATGTCTGTGACGAGAAGCCCGAAGCGTAACGTTAGTATCACAGATCCAAGAGTCCGTGACGATTGTGAATCGAAACCGGAGATAGTAATTTTGTCCCGAGCGAGATGCTGCACACTCATGCAGATTTCCTTCAACACCCGAACATTAAGGAGATTGACGGAGGATCCATTATCCACCAGGATCTTGCCAATCTTGATGTCATGGCAGTACCCAGAGACATATAGGGGACGGTTATGGTCGCACGTCCCGAGAAGGAGGTCTTCATCACCGAAAGTGACGTCGGCCGTATGCACTTCTTCCAGTTCGTCCTTCATCTTTTCAGTGGCGAGAAAGGCTTGGAATTGCTCAGGTTCTTGTAATGCCTTAATTAGTGAGTCCCGTGCTTCTTTTGATAATAGGAGGGCGTCGAGAATGCTAAGCTGAGAAGGTAGCTTCCTTAGATGCGCGAGGATGTTATAGTCCACTTTACTCCTCCTAGGAAGGTCTTTAGTCGCCAGTTCCTTTGCGACTTGGTCATCCAAAGTGATATCCTCAGTGACCTTTTCCTTTCCCTTATCTTTTCTGTTCGTAGGCCCGAGATTCTTTTTCGGGAGTGTGCGATTGCGCAGCTGAGTGTTTCCGCAGGCTTCTGATTCCTCATCTTTCCCTAGCGCGGATTCTTCAAAGAGAGGGCCCAGAGTCACTTCTTCATCAGAGTCGCTCCCAAAGGTGAGGACTTGCGACCCCTCGGTATGAGCCATATAACAGTTGCCAGTAATTCTGCTGGGCCCGTCAACAGTGCTTCTTTGCTCCCGACGGCTCTTGCGTTTCATGCGTTTGAAATGTTGCCGACGAGCAACATATCCTTGCCACCATATCTTAAAGGCGTCGCACTCCTCTGTGGGGTGTGAGACTTTCCGATGATATGCGCAGTAATCGGGGTGTTTCTCCGCCCTGTCGTGCGTGTTTCCTTCCGAGGGGGGTAGCCTCATTCCCATTGAAATGGCTTTAGCGAACCTTTTCCTCGTCTTGAATATCTTCTTATCCATCTCGGACGCCTTTCGCTCTGGCAGGGGTAGTTCAACTCCTTCGTTCAGTCGCCCGCATTTGGTTCCTCCTGATGCTGCCATCTCACGCTCCTGATCTGCTTTACTTTTTAGACGAATTTCGTCTAGGAAGGCATTGATCATATCAGTTGTCAGCCTCGCACACTCTGGTTCGGGCTCTGCTTCCATCTTCTTAGTGCTAGGAGTTTTCTCATCATCGGTAAACGAGTGGGAGATCATGTTGCAACTTGCCGCATATCCCTCGGATTCATCCGACGAGTTCTCTCCATCATCGTCCTCTTGAAAGATGTGGCTGAGGAACTCTTGCAGTGTGACAGGAATTCGCGTCTTCTGATTATATTCTTCCAGCGCGTCGATTTGCTTCTGCAAGTTCGTGCGCTCGTCTCCAAGCTTCGCGGGCTTCTTGGATTTCTTCTTCTTTTTCTTCGAAGCTTTTGACGGCTGGGTGTGAGTATTTGGGCCCTTATCAGCAGTCTTCGTAGTTGCGCGGGGCTTCACTGCTCCTTCGATGATTCGAGGTTCAAGAGGGTCCTTCCATTCGATTGCAGGGCACGCGTGAAGGTCTCTCAGCATCCTTTTGGTCTTCGTTGATAGCACGACCTCCCATGGAACTTCTTCGATAAAGGAGCAGGTTGCCCCCGGTGTGTCTGCCTTTTTAGGAGTATGTAGTTGTGGCGGGTTCACTTTCCACTTTTCGGACAGTACAAACTTCCCCTGGAGGTATTGATCTTCGATCCATCCTTTGAAGACGAAGCAATCTTCAATCGGATGGCTTACCGTCTGATGGTAAGGGCAATAGTTGGGGTTATTCACCTCGGTGGGTTGCGGCGGTCGCCTTGGATTCGGGAGGTTAATAAGTCTGTTGCGTATTGCCAGCTCAAATAACCGTCTCGTCTTGTCTCGTGGGAACGAGTAGGGACGCTTCATCTTTTCATTATAATATCGGCGTCTTTCTTCCAATTGATCTGCCGATTTCGGGGCGTCAGGTTGCTGTTGGGCATTCGCGACAAAGGTGGCTCTTCCTTTACCCTTATCATTCCGAGGTTCCGACTTCGGGGGAGGTGGCCTATGACCCATCTGGTCCATCTGAGCCAATTTGTCGATTAAAGCCTGGAATGTGGTTGGCTTAAAGAACATCATAAACTGGGAGATAGTTGCGTGGGGGTCTAGGATTCCCACGAACATACCCACTGCGGGTGCTTCCTCAATGCGTTGCTCGCATCTCGACCACAAATTCCGCCAGCGTATAGCGTACTGGACCCAGGTTTCGCCTGGCTTTACCCTGGCGTTAATCAAAGCAGTAATTGGAGTGCGCTCGCTGGCACTTGCGAACCGCTGAGTGAACAACAACTCCATTTCAGCGAACGTTTTGATGGAATCGTTCGGAAGTTCTGAATACCATTCGAATGCTGTTTCTGATAAGCTGCCAATGAACTGATGGAGTAACAGTTTATCGTCACCGCCGGTGTTACCGCAGAGGGCCCGGAACTGGGCGACGTGTTGATGAGGATTGCCGGTCCCCTTATACACATGGAATTTCGGTATCGTATAGCCTTGCGGGTATTTGATTTGATCGTACCAGCTTGGATACGGCCGCCCCGTTTTCACGACTTGACCAGCTGCCTCAGTTGCATGATGGACCAGGATTTGCTGGGCTATATAGTCAGCCAAGTCAGCCTTAGAGATCGTCTCTTCCTTGGCTGTTGAGAGGGCTGGTGGTGGATTTGACGTCTCTCCTCGGTCATCTTCAAGAACAATCGGAGGATCTTCGGCGGGTAAGTCCTGCTGGATCATCATTCCTATCACATCTTGAAAGAGAAGGCCCATCCGTTGTATGTTGGCCGCTTGTTCAGCAGCCTCTTTGTCCCTTTTCTCCAGTGTCCGGCGAAGGAATTCAGCGTCGGTTTCTTCCTTCCGGCGTGCGTCTGAGGACGCTTCTGGGTTTTCCTTTGGCCCGGTGAGCGCGGCCATAGCATTCATCATTTCTTGGAGCTTTTGTTGCTGCTCCTGGGATTTCGTTACGGATCGGGTTAGCGGTCGGTGGCCTGTAGAAGTGCGGCTCTCCTCCTTTCCAGAGGCCATGTATACGGTGTGGACCATCATGCCCCCAGACTTAGGGTGTCCGGGCTTGTTGCTTTTAGCCGTCGTTGCACGTCGAGGGATCTTCTCGGGCTCCCTCCTTTTATGAGCCTGGAGGTTGAGGGGGCCGTCGAGGTGGGCGTCCAAACAGCCTTTTGGGTTTTCGCCTGGTGACCAGCTTTCGGTTGGATCTTCAGCTTCTTATGCTGGCGGGAGAAGTTTGGATCGATGATTGAGTCCCGGGCCCGCCGCCAAACCTTATAGATTTTGGAAGACAGCCGTTGAGGAGATCGGGGCTGTTCTGATTCTATTTCCACAACCTTTTCTGATGGGGGAGGAGACCTCTTCAGCACTGCGGTAGGGGAATTCCTTCGCACCTTATTTAGCATTTCAAAGCTGTTTCCAGTTGGAACAGCAGCATTAACTTCTACCGCCGGGGCTGGTGGAGTCAATCCAGAGGGGGAGTTGCCCCCAGCCTTCCTTATTCGGCGCCAATGACGACGTCGAGCGCGTCGAGCAGACGGCGTAGAGTCAGATATAAGAATGGTTTCATCTTGCCCCCTGTGTGAGTGGGGGGTCGTTGTTGGTGTTAGCCTGTCAAAGACCGATGTCCTTTGTACAGCGGGAGCGGGAGTCGAAGCTGTTAATCTCGTGAAGATCGATTTCTTGACTGGGGAAACCGCCTTGGCGATTTCGGAGGCAGGAGCGGCCTCCTTCTTAGGAGCAATCTTCTCTGGGATTGTAGGCCTCATGATGAGTTCGCAAGATTTCTGGCCCAATCTAGAGAAGACCGAGGCGTTAACGTTGGGCGACTCGTTAAGAGGAACCGCGGCAGGGGTAAGACGATCAAAGACCGACTTCCTGAGAGTTTCCTTTGTCAGCCCTGGCACCACGAAGCTTGATGAGGGGAGCATAGTCCCAAAGAACAATCCGGTAGTGGCCTGAGTCACCAGGTCTGCCGGCATTGTGAACAACGAAGCAGCTTGGGGTCCATAGGCTATACCTCCTGGCGAGGTAGAGCGTTGGTCGCAATTGCAGTTTGAGCAGTTGGAGGATTTCGCGGAAGTAGCAGCCATCGATCCTTCGTTTTCTGCAATAGGCAAGGCGCCAATTCTTAGTATCTTGAAACCCAAGGGCAACTGTTAGCGAACCGCGATTGGTTCGCGAATCACGACACACGAAGTGTGGAGTGGAAAGAGGAAAAGGTCCTACCGGGCGTGCCAGAATCTGTTCCCCTCCGAAAGACGGTGCGCAAGGCTGCGATGTCTTGGCACTGAGATTCGGGGCAGATGCTAATTGGTGCTATCCGTTCACCTCTCCGAAGATGCCAAGTTGGTTTATGGCACCATGTATCGAAGGTTTAATCGGATGCGACCGATGTAGCAGACTTCGTCAGATTCCCCCTCGTTGAGGGGTTTTTGATTGTGGGGACGCTCTTCCCTGCAGGCGCAAGCCCCTGCAGTTAATTACGCTACCGCATTGCGGTAACAACTTTCTCCTTCTCCAGATGGTCACTTCGTGTCGTGTGTGTTTGTTTTATGTTTTGTTGCCCGTGGATTGTTTACGGAGACTGAGTTATGTCGTCGCCCGTAGGGCGTGGACTAGTCCAAATCCGAGTTATCTTAGATTTGGGTTTGGGGGTTTGGTTTGAGGATACGTTAGCCATGCTTGAGGCTAAGATCAACTCAAACATTTGTTAAGGATACGTCAGTCTAGTTTGAGACTAAGATCAACTTAACGGGATCGTTTAGATCCGACAAAGGAGTGTTTGGACTCCATTGTTCCAGTTTTAGGACGTAGTGGTCCATCGTATGTGTGGCCGTCGGGACCCATCACCTCTCTGACGACGTTGAAGGATTACAACGACGGATGTCAGAGGAGTTCAGAGATGTACCCTCGAGCCAGAGTTAATTAGGGGGATTCATAGTCCAGTCTGCTTGAAGGTTTAAGGACGCGTTAGCCATCTTTGAGGCTAAGGTCAACTTAAACGGGACCGTTTAGATCCGACAAAAGAGCATATAGGGGCTCTATTGTTCTAGTTTAAGGACATCACGGTCCATGGGTAGTTTTAAGGACATTGCGGTCCGTGGGTAGTTTAAGGACATTGCGGTCCGTTGGTAGTTTTAAGGACATTGCGGTCCGTGGGTAGTTTAAGGACATTGCGGTCCGTGGGTAGTTTAAGGACATTGCGGTCCGTGGGTAGTTTAAGGACATCGCGGTCCGTTGGTAGTTTTAAGACATCTCGGTCAAGGTTAAGGACGTCATAGTCCATGGGTTTAAGGACTCCACAGTCCGGTATGTGCTCTGGATGCTTCACACGGGTTCACTGCCGTGCTAGGCGAGGACCAGGCTCCGCTCTGGATGCTTCACACGGGTTCACTGCCGTGCTCTGCGAGGACCAGGATCCGCTCTGGACGTTTTCCGCGGGGTCAAAGAGTGACGTTATCCACGTTCCACGTAACCAGGAATTTTGTATTATGCATGGGTTTAAGGACCCCACAGTCCATATCATGAATGGTCTTCGGGACCCGTCACCTCTTTGAAGACATTGAGGGATTACAATGCCAAGTATCAAAGGAGTGAAGAGATGTACCCTAGAACCAGGGTGGATTAAATAGTCCTTGGCCCAATTTGGGTCAAGACTGATCAATTATGTTATGAACCTATCGGCCCAGTTAATCACAAATTGAGGACTTATGGCCAGCTTGGGCTAAGTCCAGTCAGGTCTGGAATATTGACTCTTTGTTGGTCCATTGAGGGAGAATGTTTGCCTCTATCCCTTTAGCCAATTGGGCCAAAGCCTAGTGTTAAACACTTCAGAGCAATCAGTGTTGAACACTGGGAATAAGGTTGTTGAGTTAGTGTTCAACACTAAGAGATAATTGGTGTTAAACACCAGCAATAAGGCTTTTTCAAATTAGTGTTAAACACTAAAACAGATCAGTGTTGAACCCTGCCAATAAGGCTTTTTAATCAGCATTGAATGCTAAGGCCCGACAGTGTTTTAACACTGGGCTTGAGAGTTTTAAATTTAGTGTTAAACACTAAGGCGAGAAGGGTCACGTGGCAGCACGTGAGAGCGCCCTCCCTTCTTTTGTTCTGCTGAAATTATCATCTCCTTCAAAGCATCACGTGCCATCACGTGAGGGGCATTCAAATGCCTGTGTATTAGAGTTTCTGCCAAGGTCACGTGGGTCACGTGGGGTGCTGCCTCAAAGGGGCTTTCTGTAGGGGTTTTGGGGGGTCACGTGGTGGCACGTGACCCTACCTCTATGTTTTTTTTAGAGGATCTGTTACTCCTTTTTTTAGGAATTAAATTCCTCGAACTTTAAATTTCAGAGGAATTAAATTCCTATTTCCTTTTGAAGACTTGTAGAGTTGAACTCTGAATTTTCTGTAGGAATTAAATTCCTCGTTTATGTGGAGAACTGAAGAGGGTTCAACCCTTAATAAAAGCTTTCAAGGAATTATACTTCCCATTTTAAAGAATTATAATTAGGGGAATTAAATTCCTGCTATTTCCACAGAACCACATTCTTAATTAGGGTTCAACCCTGTTTCTTTTGTTTTGAAGGAATTAAATTCCCATGATACAGGGTCGAGCCCTAATTTTATTTTTAAAGGAATTGAATTCCTATAGTTCTGCGAGAATTAAATTCTCATGCTTGCGTTCCCTCTCTATGTTTTGGATCTGCATGGCAGGATCTCAACCCATTGAGAATTAAATTCTCAACCTAAAGGGGAGATGTGCACTTTGCAGATCCTCTATCAAAGAGAGAAGAAATGTGCTCTTCTGTTTTATGTATCAGAGTTAAACTCTGTTTGGAATTAAATTCCCCCTCTTTCAAAAGGCCTTCCCTTTCTTACCTAGGGTTTTTGCAGAAGATCCAAGTCTTTTCCAAGTATCAAAGCTTTTCTCCTTTTTTCTTTCTCTGCGCGTGTGTATTTTTTGTGTCTCTTGGCTCCTATTTATAGGAGAAGCAGCTGAATCAATTAGTTTTGGTAAATCCTTCAGGGGATATTTGATTTGCATCCATTATTCATTCTGGACCTTTGGATTATTAGGTGAATCTTATTCACCGTTGGATTTCAGATCCAGAGATTCTCCCTCTTTATTTTGGTTAGATTTAAGGGGGAAATCTTTCCAAACCCGAGATTTTCCATAAATAGATGATATTTAATCATCTCTGAATTTTTAATTTGATTGGATGCATATAGTTGCGTTCCTTTGGAAAGATTTGCATTTCTCTCATAATTTAATTCTGTTGACAAAAAGGGCTTTGAAAGCCGGTCACGTGTGACCACGTGATCCATGGTCACGTGTGAGCACGTGACCCCCTTTGGAATGAGCCTTTTCCTTTCTTCTGATTGTTGCTTAAGCGTCACGTGCCACCACGTGACTCTTGGTCACGTGTGAGCACGTGACCCTTGTTTGAACTCTTTTTCCTTGGTTCGTCTGGAGAACGAGTCTGCTGCTTTGAACGTCACGTGTCAACACGTGACCCTGATCACGTGGAAGCACGTGACCTCTTCTGAAGCTCTTTTCCTTGACTTTGCTCAGCGAATCGATGTGCGCTTTTTCTGCACTTCATAGGTCACGTGTCAACACGTGACTGCTGGTCACGTGTCAACACGTGACTGCTGGTCACGTGTAAGCGCGTGGCCCCTTTTTTGAAGCTTTTCTCAGAAGCTTTCCTGATGTTAAATCAGGAAACAGTGCGCTCTCTAATATCCATTTTGAATGTAATATTATCGATATTCAAAATGGATATTAGAGAGCGCACCTGCAGTGAGAAGTGGTAAAAGTACCACCCAACTAGGGTGTAATTTACAGAATCAGTTGAGACTCTTGAAAGTCATAGAAGAACCCGACCTGCACAAATCTGATGTATGCTTTCCATTGGACACTAAGAAGTCTCTAAAGGGAAAAGCCTATGTGAAAGCCATCATTAGTTCATATCAGAAGATTGATGCTGAAACAGAGAACGAGGAATTTCATTTTTTTCTTCTTCCGCCACATTACTGTCTTCTCCTTCTGCCACATTACTGTCTTCTCCTTCTTATTATGTGCGCGTGCAAATTCAATGACTATATTGAGAATATGGATTAATAGTGGGTAGGAAAAGTATTTCTCAAATGACTTTTGCGTCTTAAAACCATAAACTACTAAGTAATGGCATACATAATTTTTTTAGTATAAAGGTTGTTATTTTAAGTTTTCCCTTATAGAGATATGATCTAACTGCATCTATCAACTATAAGTGTGCAGAAAATTATGATAAGAAAGGGTCGTAGCCATGCATAACCTTGAATCTACATACCAAATCATGCAAAAGCATGCACTTATTGTCACCTTGCCTTGGAATATAAAATATCTTGGAAGACTATAAGCGAGCATTTAAATCTTGATAGCTTTTGACTTCAACATATATTTTTCTCAAGTACCATGAAATATACTTGCTCCGTATAAACCGTTTTCAGGAAGATGGATTAATAATGACAAATTATCCATTGTGGCTCACTAGGTTAGTATTTTCTCTTCTATTGACCATCTTTCTAATCTGCTTGGTAAATTTATTCGGAACCGGCTGCGAATCATTAAAAGACATGCATAAGAAAGAAAGCTAAAATACATATATATAGCATACCGATACATCGAAACTTCATAGTTGCGATGGCAATCCAGAGATATTTATTTCTACACACATGGTGCGCGTGCGAATGCGTCAGGCATCATGGACAAATATTTCAGAACATGGAAAGTATTATTCGTATAAAGTAATTAAAACTTTTAAACACCTTGGGTAGATATTTTCTTAGTTGATGCAATCATATCATGAGGACTAAATTTAAGCTATTATACATATGCATATGTATTTTTCTAACCTAATATATCACACACACACACACAGAGAGAGAGAGAGAACACCAGGTAGATAGAGAAATCAGGTAGTCCTGAAGAAATGGAGTCCATAGCATTGCTCATCATCATCATCCGTGATCCCTTTGAAAAAATATTATCAAAGGGATCATAGATGATGATGATGAGCAATGCTATGGACTCCATTTCTTCAGGATCCTGCTACCTGATTTCTTTACCTACCAGGTGTTCTCTCTCTCTCTCTCTGTGTGTGTGTGTGATATATTAGGTTAGAAAAATACATATGCATATGTATAATAGCTTAAATTTAGTCCTTATGATATGATTGCATAAACTAAGAAAATATCTACCCAAGGTGTTTAAAAGTTTTAATTACTTTATACGAATAATACTTTCCATGTTCTGAAATATTTGTCCATGATGCCTGACGCATTCGCACGCGCACCACGTGTGTAGAAATAAATATCTCTGGATTGCCATCGCAACTATGAAGTTTCGATGTATCGGTATGCTATATATCTGTATTTTAGCTTTCTTTCTTATGCATGTCTTTTAATGATTCGCAGCCGGTTCCGAATAAATTTACCAAGCAGATTAGAAAGATGGTCAATAGAAGAGAAAATACTAACCTAGTGAGCCACAATGGATAATTTGTCATTATTAATCCATCTTCCTGAAAACGGTTTATATGGAGCAAGTATATTTCATGGTACTTGAGAAAAATATATGTTGAAGTCAAAGGCTATCAAGATTTAAATGCTCGCTTATAGTCTTCCAAGATATTTTATATTCCAAGGCAAGGTGACAATAAGTGCATGCTTTTGCATGATTTGGTATGTAGATTCAAGGTTATGCATGGCTACGACCCTTTCTTATCATAATTTTCTGCACACTTATAGTTGATAGATGCAGTTAGATCATATCTCTATAAGGGAAAACTTAAAATAACAACCTTTATACTAAAAAAATTATGTATGCCATTACTTAGTAGTTTATGGTTTTAAGACGCAAAAGCCATTTGAGAAATACTTTTCCTACCCACTATTAATCCATATTCTCAATATAGTCATTGAATTTGCACGCGCACATAATAAGAAGGAGAAGACAGTAATGTGGCAGAAGGAGAAGACAGTAATGTGGCGGAAGAAGAAAAAAATGACATTCCTCGTTCTCTGTTTCAGCATCAATCTTCTGATATGAACTAATGATGGCTTTCACATAGGCTTTTCCCTTTAGAGACTTCTTAGTGTCCAATGGAAAGCATACATCAGATTTGTGCAGGTCGGGTTCTTCTATGACTTTCAAGAGTCTCAACTGATTCTGTAAATTACACCTTAGTTGGGTGATACTTTTACCACTTCTCACTGCAGGTGCGCTCTCTAATATCCATTTTGAATGTAATATTATAGATATCCATGCCTTTTTATGTCAAAATTACTTATATTGTCAATGTTTGATTGTCTAGTTGTTGGTGATGCGTCCATATCAGGGACAGAGGCCACTCCCGTTCCTCCAGGTATGTTTATATATTATATAGGGCATGTATATTGATTTAGAATGCTATATCATAAATATACACACATTCCTTTTGCTCTTAGTCGTCCAACTCATTATCATGGGCTGCTTGATGAGATTAGATTTGCGCCTGATGATCTACAAGAGCTTGTTCACTCCCTGTCATATGTGTAAGCAGCGCTATATGCGAGTTTACCTTGTTAGTATGTATGTACTGAAATTAATTAATATTATTCAAATTTTGATACATGCAGATACCAGAGGAGCACATCTTCTATCTCTGTAGGTAAGGCTTTGAATTTGTTGATTTTGGTATTTCTTGTCAATTTTATAGACCAGTATGTGCTAAATATAATGTTCTGACAGTTGGTAGGGGGAAGGCAACATTCGAGGCTGCTGACCCCAGTCCTGGACGCCGCACACGGACGGCACCACGGAGGTTGGGAGAGAGGCCGAGGACTGGGCTCTAGCAGGGCCCATATGAGGTTGGACTCCACCCCGGCGGTTACTTCCTCCGTCTCCAGTGAGCGACGTATCCAGCAGGAACTGGAGAGCTTGAAGGCCACCGTTCAGGAGTTGAATGAGATGCTGGTATGTATACTACTTAATAGTAAAATATAATGTCATATTATAGATATCAACATATCCAATATCAGTACATAGCCTGAGCTTATTTGGTTGTAGACTTATGTTTTATTAATCATACATGTACATATCTAATTAAAATAAACTACAGTTTTCCAAACTAGATATCCAAATGGGGTTTTGAAATAACTCGATAATGATAAGAATTCGAATGTGGGTGTAGGAGCGGGTGGTTGAGCAGGCCCAGGCCTCGGGGATCGATTTTACCGGACAGAACGATCCGAGGCTGCTGACCCCAGTTCTGGATGCCGCACACGGAGGGCACCACGGAGGTTGGGAAAGGCCGGGGATTGGGCCCTAGCAGGACCCATATGAGGTTGGACTCCACCCCGGCGGTTACTTCCTCCGTCTCCAGTGACCGGCATGTCCATCATGAACTGGATAGCTTGAGGGCCAGCGTTCAGGAGTTGAAGGAGATGCTGGTATGTATACTACTTTATAGTAAAATATCATTTCATATTATATACATATCAACATATCCATAATTAGTACGTAGCTTGAGCTTATTTGGTTTTAGACTTAAGTTTGATTAATCATACATACATATGTAATTGAAATAAACAACGCTTTTCCAAACTAGATATCCAAACAGGGTTTCGAAATAACTTAATAATGATACGAATTCGAATAATAAACAGTTCTTACACGCTTCTTACACACGTTATATCCAGACGCGACAGGGTAGATCGGCCGAGCCTCCACACGCATCTCCTTCGGCTGTGGCTCCGCAAGCCACTACATCGGCTGCGGTTCCGCAGACAGCTCCTGTAGCTCCACCGCCCACTCAGACTCCCGCAGCCGCGGCTCCGCAAGCGACTACCTCGACGGCGGTTGCGCAGACCACATCGCCGGCTCCACATGCCGCTCAGACTTCCGCTCGCGACGAATTGCAGAGTTTATTGACCGAGGAGCAGACGCGCGTTATTCTATCGTTATTCAGAGGTGGAGCTGGACCGAGCTAGGGTAGATTTTTGGTTCTTTTTTTTTGAAACATGTATTTATTTATATCATACACATTGTACTACATTTTGAAACGATATTGATATTGGTTTGTATTTATATCATATTCAGTTTTTGTGTTTCTTTTGTATATTATATATATGCGTGAGATGTGATTATGAATACTGCAATATATGATTTGATTGATGTATATATTATTGTGCACAGGGCGGGAAAAAAATCAAGCAGCCCATTTTTTAAAAAAAATTTCAGACAATATGTATCTACGGATTACTCCGCAGGCACACATGCTACCCCTACGGTTATGTCCGTAGGGGCAAAATATCAGCAGTAACTGATATTTCCCCCAGATCTCAGTGCCAGGGGGTTGGGAAAGCCCCTACGGCTATATCCGTAGGGGCCACTGAGTCTTCCCTACGGCGTTATCCGTAGGGGCAAAATGTCAGGAATCCTGAATTTGTGCCCCTGCGGAAAAGTACCTACCCATATATCCGTAGGGGTCTGTACATGCCCCTACGGGTATATCCGTAGGGCCAAGTAATTTATTAAAATAAACCGTAAATAATATAAAATCTTATACCCTACGGCGTAATCCGTAGGGGCAACTGGACCTACACATATATCCGTAGGGACAAAAATTTAACCATAGGGGCAAGTTCAGGGCCTCAACTTGCACCTGCGGCCTTTGCACCTACGGGGTATTTTTCCGCCCCTACGTATATATCCGTAGGGGCAACCCTTCTTTGTAGTAGTGTCGGTTTTTGTCGATTTTCTAATATTTAACTTACTCATACATTTAGACAATTTTCGGGTATTAAAAAGACAAAAAATTACGTAAAGTTAAAGAAGAAAAGTTTCCTGATTGCTACTAAGAAACTAACTGAACAAAAAATCAGATACGAGTTACTAAGACTCGAGGTGACTAAATATCCTCCAACAACACACAAAAATTAAGAAATTTTTAAAATTCCAAAAAAGAATTGTTTATTTCAAAATTTCAATATTTAGTACGCATGCACACAAAATCGAGAAATTTTGAAAAATCTTAAAATTTTCTATTTTTTAGTTTTTCAATATTTTGCTTTATTATATAAGCAAGTGAAAATCTCAAAATCTTCAAAAAAAATCTCAATAATGGTCTGTTTACTTTGGTTTTCAAATTTTTTGTTTGTTATAGCACATGAAAACCGCGAAATTTTGAAAAGCCATGATATTTTTTATTTTCTTCTTTCTATATTTTACATGCTATGTACTACAAGAATATCGAAAGATTTTAAAATATCTTTAAAAATTTTCTTTTTTCTTTTTCAATATTATGTATACACACAAAATTTTCAAAAATCTTAAATTTTCTGTGTTTTTCCAAAATTTTATAGCACATGAAAATAGCGATTTTTTCAAAAATATCAAAAACTTTTGTTTTCTTTGATTTTTTTTTTTGCGGCAACAAACAAAAATCGTGAAATTTTTATTCGTGTAAATTTTTTCCGGCTATTCGGTATTTTGTGCATACTATAGCACACAAAAATCATGAAACTTTTCAATATTTTGCAAATAAAACCTAACTTGTGTAAGAAAAAACAGAAATATATTTTAAGGAAATGGGCCGATAAGGACCCCCCCCTCCCCCACCACAATATGAAGCTAGCTGTACGGGATAAAATAGATAAATATTGGACAGATAAAAAAATTGCATGACCCAAATATAGTAAGAGAATTAAATACAACTTAGATAACAATTTTCCACTAAAGTCCAAGCTTGATAAAAGAATATACCTCAGAATGTTCTTTCATACAGCTTCATATATCTTACTATATTGCAAATTGCATTCCTAAGTTTTAGCCCAAATAGCCATTGAAAAGGTTAGGCTTAGGGGGATGATTACTATGTGGCCTTCAACATCTCAAAATTCCAAATGCCCAGCAACAACTAAAGCGTATGCGTTCCTCTAATGTAACAACGCATAGAAACGTAACAGGGCAGAGAAGTATAGCGCATTATCATATATGCCTTCCAACAAAATTTTATCATATAAGAGGTAACATAACATACAAGTATGTAAGAGTACGGTTGGTTTGATGTATGTTGTAGAGTTGCATCGCAATCGAATTCATTCCAGTTTACATCTAAAGGAAAAAAGTTTATGGGCTATATATAGAACATCTTGTTGCCAAAGCTGCACATATGTATTTCAGTAAAAGTTTTATAATTTGTTTCTCATATACTCATTCCAACATATACACATACATGCACAGGCACACACTTTGTTTAGTGCCGAATTTCTTTTCATTTATACCAAATAAACACAAGCTTTAACAGCCAAAGGCCCAGAAGATGAACTAATATTACATCGCAATTAAAATTTTAAAAATATCAAGCTTAGCAATTATACATTGTAAATCCGAAGAAAAACACACAATCTATACCTTTTATGACTTGACAAATCTTAAAGAACTTAAACCTGTAAGAAACACAAGCCGACGAATCCCATCGATGCATATCAGTAAACAGGACAACCGCCTCCCACGTCAATCCCTTTCGCCGTAGGACACGCGGCGAGCTCACAATGCTCCCCATCCGCCCCCCACCAATCCACACTCTTATTCTCCAACCCCAACGCGAAATATATCACCACCCCCATAAATGCCACCCCTGCGTCCAATGCTGCCGATAAAATATAGTTATACCTCACCCACCACTTCTTCCGATACCTGAACACAAAGAAATTGAACACGGTGCCCACAATAATCCAAGAATTGTAATTCAGAGACGTAGCTGGCGGCATATTGGCTGTCGCTCCCAGAAGAACTGGGAGATTGATGAGGGGGATCCATGTTTGTTTAGGGAACGTTTTGTGGAGGGCCCACACGATGACTGGGCCAAGGGCACCGCTGACGAAGAACCAGTTGAGGGCGTTGTAGTTTCCGAGGGGCCCGAATATTCTGCGGGGGCCCACAAGTCCCCAGATGACGGAGGCATCGAAGAAGACACGGTCGCTGGGGCACGTCCAGGGGCTGTTGGGGGGCAGTTTTGAGACATTGCAGATGTTCTTTATGGAGCCCAGGAGCCACCATGCGACTGAGAGGTTGATTGTGCCCGCGATGATGGTGCCAACAAACTGTAGAGAAAGAGATCTTTATTTTTCATGAAATTTTCAAAGTTAGAAGAACAAGAATCAATGAACTTTATTTTAATGGTAGATTTCACTGTCACTGTTCTTCACTAGACTACCTTAAAGTTTTGTTTCTCAAAAATATTGTAAGCTTTCTTAAATTGCTGCATGTAAGGGTAATTATGTTGAGTTTGTCTCGTGCCTGTTTATGAGATCAAGAGAGGGGAGAGGGGAAATTCCCATCCCTTTTATGTTAGGTTCTGTCCGATATCCGTTTCTGAGCTTGAGGTTTGTGACTCCTCTCTCTTGTGGCGTGCAAGCAAGAGAGGGGAGATGGGAGACGAGAGCGTTGAGTGGTGTTAGATCTCGTAATTTTCTCATTTTAATAGAAAATCCTGCATGCTTGATTTGCCCAGTGGACGCAGGCCGATTTTGATCCAACCACAAAAATTCGGTGCTTCTTATGCGATTGTGTGAGTGCTTGATGATGGCAAGGTGATTGGAGTCCCAACATTATAGTAAAAAATACTCCCTTTAAATCAAAGATAAAGGGAGTATACTGTATAGTTATGAACTTTAAGGCAATTTATGAAAACAACCATAGTTAATGGTATTCTAATTATATCAACCATTGTTATAATTTATATCGGTGTCGGTGGTTGTTTTGATTTTACCAGAGTTTGGTAGTAATTTCATAAGGGTTTGGATTCATTCTCTTTTGAGTAAGAATTTTGCTTAAAAGTAAAACAATCTGTATTGCCCATTATCAATTAAAACAAAATTAATGATATGAAGATGTAAAAATATAAAATTAAAGGCATATTAGTGTAGTCTATTAAGTTCAAAGAATTTATCTGTAAACGCTGAATGTTTGAGGTATTTCAGTATAATTTAGTTATTTTTTTAATCTTTTGTTTTCCATAATCAGGTATAGAGGTAGGGTACCTGAACCAAGAACATGGATTTGGGAGGGATCTTCATGTAATGTCCAAGCTTGAAATCCGCGAGGAAAGAAACGGCCTGAGCCATGCTCATGTATCCATAAACTTTGAAGCAGACATTAGAGATTGGCTTTCCTGGTTGTATCAGACCCATGACATATTCTGTAATAATGTTCAGTCCCGGTGTCTGGTTTATAACAACAACAATAAAGTAATAGTTAGCAATACAATGGGGGAAATGGTAGGTGAGCTAGGTATAAATGTCTAATATACCTGATTTGTGGTTGCAGTTATGATGCTGATGGGCAACGTGAAGATGAAAGCCATGGCACACGCAAAGAGGAGCCCCCACCATGGGAGCTGAACTTGATCCTTTAAGATAGTGCAGAGGATGACAGAGACCAGCATTGTCAGAACCAGGAGCAAATGAAACCACCACCCAGGTATATCGTCATACTTCTTCATCAACCTAGTGTGAATGTCTTCCTTTCCTTTGTACGATGCTCGAAACCGATCATATATTTCCCTGCAGGATTGTCGATGTGAATCAGTTAGCATAGTGTGTTCTTACATCTTTCGTTAACCAATAAACACATATAAGATACAATTTAATTTATGTTAAAAGTAAACAAGAAGCATACCTTCCATAGAAAAAGCCAACATGTGTAAGTGTCGCCGCAATGGTCGCAAACCCAAACCCATAAGTCAAAGCAAAGAACATGCTCATATTGATCCTCCCCTGCTGGTTATACGCTTGCATATCAATCTCAAACTTATTGTTCACGATCTGAGTGATATTATACTCTTGCCCAATAGCCGTAAACAAGTGTGATGAAAAAATGGGGAAATTCTTTGCATTATACAAATTGAACCCCCAATAAGCAATCGGGATTGCAGCATACATAATCAGAATGTATCCAATACATATGTTGGCGATAGCGAAAAAGGGGCAAACCAAGGGGCTGAAGAGGAAAGAAGAGACAGCTGACCAATCTAAGGTGAAGGCACCGATGCCTAAGCCTTTCATGCCGGAGCCAAGTTGTTGAGCTGTTACTGATTTTGAGAAAACCCAACAGACCCATGAGATGCTTGTTAGAGTTGGGAAGAGGTAGCCGGGCACAATGTACCAGGTGAAGCTACAGATGAGGGCGATGGTGAAGAATTTTGCACGAGACATTCGTTTTTCTTCTTTCTCGTGCAAGGCCCTGCAGGTTAGAAGTTCAGTTAATTATTCTGGTAATGAATGGTAACTATCTCGATGATTTTATAGTGCTTATTGTTACTTAAGTAGTTTTAGGGTTTGTTTGCGTTTCTGCAATAATTTATGGTTTTACTGGCGATTTTGTTTCTGATTAGGTAAAGTTCTGAGGGTTTTTTTTTGATAGTTTTAGTATAGAGTAAAAGTTGCTTATCATATAAAGAAGCAAAATCGATAGTAAAACCCTCATGTGCAGCAATGAGCCACCAAAATCGTAACTTGCAACAAAATTCCTACAAGGTATCACCAATTGAAATGAACTAGGATCAAATAGCCGAACATCAGTCGAAATGGAGCTACGTCACTATTAAATCTCCTAGTGAGAAATGTTTAGTACGTGTGGCTGACGGAGGAACTTTATTCTTCAATTGCCAGGGAATTATGGGTATGAGAGTAGGTATCTTCAAACATATCAGCACGAATTTTCTTCCTATCAGGAAATTATTCAGAGATCCTAAGGTATAATTTTCTTTTTGAATGAATCCTAAAGTATAAATTAATCATTTACAAGTAAAACATAATGTATCGCGCGAGATGGACAATAGTAAAACATACACAAATACATCCAAATATCAAATATACTCTTAAAAATATTATTCCTCCAAGTATATTGCTGACATATACAATTTCTATGAAATAAATTTACATCAAATGTGAAACTGACCTATAGTTGGCAAAATATTTAATGAACAAGCGGTTTATGCTAATTGAAAAATGACCTTTTGAAATTTCAAGCTTTCACTCGCAGTTGCCCGACAGTTCCAACTTTGATCTGTTTTGAGCTAGGATTGGACCTTTTAGCAATAATCTGAAGAAGGAAGACTCCAACTACTGACTTGCCTTGACACATTGAGGTGCAAGCAGAAAGGGACTGATACTTTGATGAAAAGGAACGCTCAGAGAGTATACGTATTGGTTCTTATGTCACTTAATTTAGACATTTAATGGCCATATTTTTTCCAAGTTAATCGTAAGCAATCTTAACATGTAAATCTTAAGCTATTGTGGTATACATAACAAGCACGCTGCTAAGCCTTACTTGAATTACTAAGAGAGTAATAATAGTTTTTGACTTTTGACACAACTTTGGAAGAAGCCTTGCATTATTCATACCCTCCGCATTTAGTACAATCCTATGCGCCTTAACTTGTTCAGGTATAAGGAAGGTGATACGGGCCAACTTTTGGAATAGAATTTAATTAATTTAATCCTTCGTTGAGGAGGACAGGAATATCCTGAAAATACTTTTATGGGTTTATGTCCCTTTCGACATGTAGCATTCAGCATGAAAACTATTCAATGAAACAGTACTAGATCTCTGAATCTTTGAAGTTCATGGAAAACGGCCTTCTGAATATTCAAGCTTTCAGTATCAATTGCCCAAGATTTCCATGTATGTTTAAATTTTAAAAGACTCATATGACCATAAACCATACAAACTCTAAGTCTGAAAATGGCTGTTTTCGACAATGAGCCATTGACTTGACTTAACAATTTAGCATATTAAGGTGCAAACAAACAAGGACTTTTTCTTGAATGAACAGGAAACTCACAGAGAGTTCATATTTGCTGAGGAAACCGGCCAAATCCTATAAGGGGATGTCTGATTCCATGGAGTTGGTCAGGATTAATTTTATGAAAAAAGAAGCTAAACAAACACCTAGGTCAGTCAACTCGATGTGAATTCGAAGTACTGTCTTTCTTTTAATTTTTGACATCACATCATGATTCATAAATGCTTTTTCATTCCTTTCAAACAAATAATTAAGTTTGGAATCGAAGCGAAGAAAAAATTGCAATTTTAATGGAATTGATTACTGCCAAAGAAAATTCAATTCCCAAGGAGACGGGTTAAATAAAAGGTATGAGAAAACTCTAAGCTTCTAGATTTAGTTTGATATCTTACAAATGGGTCTTTGGATGTAAACGAGACGAACTTGAACGAGGTCGAGTTTGATGGGTTTTACATGATACTTTATAACTAATTGCGTATACGTTGAGGTCTTGAATCGAAACTTTCACTATTTACTTTCATTCTTTTGCTATTGAGCTAGGCCTGAGGGTAAATCGTAATGATGCATCATATTGCAGGAAAAGTAATATATTGATTCGTACGTTGTCCCACTAGTTGACTAAAGTTCCCTAAATAACGGCAGCTGCACTAGCTTTAGTCCAAGAAAGTTGCCGGCCTATTCAAACTTTTCTGTCAAAAATTGCTTTAAGAATGTCAATTGTGACACAAGTAGGAATTAAAATTTGGATTCTCCATATACTATCTGCACAACAAGGATGACAAAATTTATTTTAGTTTTTTAAACTAGCAGATTATGCCAAAATATTATAAAAAATCATTTCTCCATCACCGTTTACACAAGGCTGATAGCTAAAATCCACACACACACACACACACATATAAAGTTTTATAAGCAATAGATTGTTAAAGTATGGATGTGCATGTTTCATTATTAAGATTTCTTTTTTGGGAGAGAAAAAAGGTACCAAAATGACATAATTTTAATCAGATCATGAGGGGTCATTTTCAGGTGTTTTGTAGTAAAATAAATGATTTCTATGATACTATTCTATTGGGTTTTTCTTTTTCTATATCTAAGAGATAATTTATCACGTTACAATCACCAAATTCATATCCTAATTAAAAAAATTATATTAGTTGTGTGAAAAGAGACAAAATGTGCTTACCATTCAACAGACTCCAATCGTTTAAATTGATATTTAGTCCTCACTTTGTTTCTCTTTGTGCTTGTCTCTTGTGCATGGGTCCTAATACTAGATAAAAATATATGTCCGCCTTCTTTGAACCCAATATAATCTAATCCGAAGGATGCATGATTGGTAGGAGCCAAAATCATCTCAACAACCTTGGCATGTGTGCCAAATTAATATCCAATCTAACATATTAGTAAAGTAAACTGTACCAACCCAAAAAATTTGCAAACTATCAACTATTTGAGGTTTGGACTAAAATTACAAAAACCCTTATTTTGATTCCTCTCGTCAAAAGAGAACTTATCATACTGCCCCGTTGAAATGAACAATATTGATTAAATTTAAAACTAAAGGATTAACGACGGTGAATCAACCATAGCAAGTCGTTTCAATTCATCTCAAGTAATGGAAATTTTGATGACAGGTATAAATTGCGGTACACCTAAGGCATGGTTATTGTAAATGGCATTACTTAACAAAGTTTTGGACCTGCAAGCAATTCAACAAGTGGGCCCCACATGTCATTCTATACTCTAACTAGAATTTTCTGAAAGTGTAATGCTTTGGTACATTCCTAAATTAAAATAGATAGTTTGCAATTTAGTGAAGATGATAGCAATAATAAAGATTTATTATATGCGCATGAGAATTGCGTTCCTCTGCTTTGAAGCAGCAGTAACTTGATAGACTCAAGCTACTAGAATTCAAGGGTCCTGATTGCAATGTATTCCGAAAAAACAAACCAGCAAAAATCTGAAACTTTTGCATAACAATAATAATGGGCAGCACTCACTAAAATACCATAAAGTTTCAAGCTCTTTTAGGCAAATATCTAGACTTTGTGTATTACAGATAAATATCCATGAACTTAACGTGCTGCTTGCACGAAAATAACACGTTATTTAGGTGCAACAAACAAAGTCCAGTGTGCATGCATTCGTGAAAGAAAGAAAAAACTTTGAAAGTTGATGGTATGTTAGTGATATTTACCCAGAAACAAGAAGCTCACCGGAAAAGCGAGACCTGCACGAGCGTGCTGGGCCACCACATGTGCGCCGGGTCGACCACGTACTTCCTCATCAGCCCAGCCCATCCGTACCCCAACACCTTCACACATCACACACGCGGAGAAGCGCACGTTAGCAAACTGCACCGGTTTTTCACTAAACTACCTTTAAACTTTGATTTTTTTTATGAAACATTTTAACAAAGATGCCCTCAAATACAAAGGTAGCAGCTTAAGATATATAGCTTGCTGCCATAAACACCGATACTTAAGGGTATTTTAGTGTAATTTATTTATGTAAAAAGAAAAAAGAGAGAAGAAAAAAAAACTGGATACCTGTGTGGTGATGATGAGGATCCAACTGGCGAAGAACGAAATGTTTCTCCCATAAAACGCCTTGATGATGTTCACGATCCCGACGGCATACGCCGATCCGTTCCCGAACGCGTACCCCGCATTGGCGAATATCGAGATCAACACATGCTCCTTCATATTGAACGGCCCCGGGTTCAGCGAGAACTGCCGATCCCCAAACCCTAGGATCCGAAACCTCCTCCTCGGCAGGACCCGAGCCAGGAAGTGGCCGGCCGGAAGCGAGGCGACCTGGACCGTGATCTGGGTGATAATAAGCGGCTCGGTCCGATACGCGAAGAACTGGTTGAGGAACGACATGAGGGCGCACGATAGCACCCCCAGGAACCACATGCGGAAGGTCCACACCGGGATCGTGGGGTCGTCGGTGTTCAGCACGGTGAGGCGCACCTGCTCGATCGGCGATATCTCCTCCTCCTCGGCCGCGGCGGCGCCGGCGGAGGCGGACTCCAGCTCCATTGCTGAGCTCACCATTTGAGATCGAGGTTTTGGAGAGTTTTTTCCTTTTTTTTTTACAAAAAAAAATGGAATTTTTTTTAGCGATTAGAGGAAGATGAGGGTCCGGCTTAAAAAGAGCGGAAAAAGGGAATCTTTTATTTGATTAATTAAAGAACCGAGGACACGGGGAGACTGTGGGGCCCACTGTGTGAGTTGATATGTGAATCATTTATTTGATTAATTAAACAAAAATTGACATTTTTTTGGGTTGATTTTTGGATATTTAATCATGAGCTCGAACATATATTGTATTTAATAATAATAATGCTAGACAGCTGGATCAAATTATGTTGGTCACTTACTGGTTTATCAATCGATTAAAACAGGGTTAGTTTGGAGCATATAGGTTGGATGTTGGTTGTTTTTAGCTACGTGCTTTGTGTTCTTGGCTGATTTTAAAAAAAAACTTCCGTTAATTTGCCAAATATACAAACACCATCTTTGGCCATACATTTTTGTATCAATGTGTGGAAAAATTGATAAACTTATAGCATGTATTCCCTGAGGTGAAAACGGCTGGATTTAAGATTTTTCTTCTTCTTCATCTTTTTCAAGACGATTGTATCAAATGTAATTTTTTTAATTGAACAACAAGAAATAATATCTTGAACTATAGATTTTATCATATTTCTCCAAATTTTAATCGGCATATTACTGTCCATTAATTATATGGTTGACGTGGCTCCAAAATCGATCTAGATTGACATAGGATGAGAAAACAATCGTCTTAATTTGAACCAAATTATCGAATGTTAATGGCAGGATTTATCCTAAATAAATAAGATGCTCCAAAATTTATTATGCGATAGAGTAGTCAACTACTATTTCTTATACCTTACTTAAAACAAGGAAAAATCGTTTTTCCATTTTGTTTTACTTAATTTAATTGGTCGGAGCGTAGACGCGAGCAGAGCCCATGAAAAGAGGTATCGTTAATGAATGGAATTTTGAATATCTAATGCTGACTTCGGAGATCCCATCAGAGATCCCAAAACGGAATCTACACGGGATCTCCCATGAGGCACAGCTGTCACGACAGGGGTACTTTTGTCAATTCTCACCGCCTCTATTTATATTTTATCATCATTCACGTGAATCTCCTGCAAAGCTACAGATTCCATAAATTAAAGTTGACTTTGACTTCAAAAAAGAAATTCTTTGATGGCCGTTTGATACAAGTAAGCTGGTGGAATATTTGTCCAAACATTACATTTTCCATATATAATGTTTTACACACATCATAATCTTGAAAAATACAGTGCTGGTGTTTTGAATTGTTAGAATGAAAAAATGGATAGAGACAAAACAGGTTTGAAGAGAATTAAGTTGATCTTTCACAATATTGTTTGCTGTTATTTTACTTTTGCTGTAAAACTTTTTATGAAAATCATTGTGTCATATTAAGAGTTTGGATTCATTTATTTTTTCTCATAAGAATTTTGCACTATAGAACAACTATTAACTTTGTTACAATTTCAGGGAAGAAAGTTCAAAGAATTCAAATGAAATGCATTGGAAGTTCCTACTTAGGAAGACACATGTATAAATTAATGGTATATTAGTGTATTTTTTTGTAGATCTAGGAATTTATTTTAGAAAAGTGTAAATTGATGGATTTTAGTGCATTTAGTTCAAAGATCGATATGGAAGAAGACGAAAATTTTGTGAGTTGTATGTAATTCTATGGGTAGCTAGGTGTGAACCGCTCAGTTTACATGAAGTTAGCATGCAAAGCTAATGGGTAACTAGCAAGATAGTCTACTATAAATAAATTGAGAAATAATTTATTAACCAAATAATTTAAATAGATGTTAATCCAACTAAGATGACTGTCCTTGATAAAGTGGTATGCAAGAAAAGTACTCTTATATCCGAACCAAAAAAACGGGATAAAGACTTGCTGTAATGATAGTACTTACTCCGTTAACGATTACCGTGCCTTTAGACTTTTGCACGACAATTAAGGTATGATTTAAAGTTTATTTGAAAGAGATATTATAATATTGTCATCCTAGTAAATTTTCCTAAATCACCCTTATATTAAATGAAGGTTATTTTCTCATCTTCTTAAATTTTCTTTGGAACCTTACACCGATGCTTTTTAAATGAGGCTAGTTTACATATTTTATAAAAACAAAATAATAAATGTGGTGAGAAATTATATACTATTCATCTCTGTGTGTACAAGTAATTTAGAACAAAAAAAAACTTACTAGAATGATAAATATTTGTGAACAGAGAGAGTAGTGTTTTTCCATTGATAATTATCTATATTGAACACATAGACAGTGAGATGTTGGAGAAAATCAATTTACACAGAAGAAAACCAATTCAAGTTATGTGACTTCCGTGCTTCTTTTTACATTTTATATGCATATTTGTCTCTTTACTCATAAACCAATACAAGTCATTCTTTCTTTTCTTGTTCTTCATATATCAATAAGAGTAATTGATCTTGTTATAAGATTGAGAAACGTAAGGAAAGTGAAAGACCATAAGAAGCCCCGTATCGTTCAAATATTTGGTTTTGTTTAATTTGGAGCGGAGCGGAGCTTTGTTATAAGTTGGTGCATGGAATTAGTATTTATTTGTTCGCATATCACGGTTAACATGAATGTAAATAAAATAAAGGATTGAAATAACATGAAGTGCGGGGTATATAGCCAGTGGTGGGCAATAAGAGTTTGTGAGAGATCCAGGATCGAACCTGAAATCTCCCATTTAGTACATCAAAAGAGGCACGCATAGCCGGTGGACTTCGTTGCCTTAAAAAAAAGGATTGAAATGAAAAATCATACTAAAAAGACTTCTATGTATGATAATCCCAATGTTTTGTGTTGAAAAGTGCCTTATAGCAATGCTTTCCTTTTCATGGACTATTTAACTGGAAAGAATTACTAAAAGACCATCAAATTAAATGTCCATAACAAATTCAATATCTACAAACCACTTAGCGAAATCAATAATTTTTTGTCATAAACGAGTCACTTGCAATTAACAAAATGTTAGAAAGGTTTAATTAAAAATAATATGGATTGGGAGAACATTAAATTAAATGGCCACTTGCTAAGTCCTGTAATATAATATGTGATAATGAACGTAGTTTTCAAATTTTCATCCATCCTCTTGCGTGTTTTTTGGGCCAAACATGCCCTAAAAATATGTGGATGCATGTGTCTCTTTTTGGGCCAAACATGCCTTATGTGCATGCCTGTGTCTCTTTTTGGGCCAAACATATATGCATCACAAACATATACGCATCACGTTCTTAATTTGAACAACTCAAATTTCAACTCATCTCAAACGACAGCTCAATAGTTGGAAAAACTCTACAATACACCGGTCATATATGCTCAATCACAAGAGAAAAAGAGAACAAAGACCCCACCAAGCTATCTAAAAAATGCCCGAAACTCTTCATCTCTTCTTTCTCTCTCCTACCTGGCCGAATAATTTCCACAGTAACTAGCAATACAACCATCTCCTTGGCTGCCAAATTAGCCCTTAACCACCTCCTATCATCGGTATGGTGAAAGCTTTTCCTAGTTTAAGGTTTTAACAAATTCCTATCTACCCAGCAAAAACTATGATGAAAGGTTGAGATCCGTCTACATCAAATGATACAATGAAGAAATCAAAGATGATATAGGTTCGGCAAAATGCAGATTGAGATATTAATAAGGTTGAAAACTAGGACATGCATTCACTATTGCTCATCAGATTGTACAATTTATGGGAAGCACTAAGATCTGCAGAAAAACAATGTTGGGTGTCCTTAGTTATGCGTATCCGGGCTTTGATCAGATTCATTGTTCACGGCTTCGGTAACACCAACTTCAGCAGGACGAAGGACACGATCATAAAGCATGTAACCAGACTGCAAACACAGAAACAAAACCAAGAAAAATAAACTAAATCATATTTAACTAGAAAGAAGCAGGGAAATAAAAAAACTCAACATCATTCAACCAGGACAAAATTTAATGCAAGTCATAACACAGAAAGAGAGAAAAGAACAAATCGTCATGAAAAATATGGATTCATGTATAAAGTGGAAAGCTCATATATTTCCTTAGATCAAGAAAATGGTTTGGGGTTCGTTATATGAAACATTTTCACCCCCTCTCCGTCAAGGTATGTTTGACAATTAGAAGGAAGACGGAAATAAAAAATGGAAAAGTAAATAAAATAAGTGAACTTCTGTGTGTGTGTGTGAGGGGGGGGGGGGGGGGCGGCGAGGGGGAGGTCTCTTACAAAGTTGTTTCGGAGTAAAAAGAAAATGAGTTAGGGATTACATGACAAAGAAAATAGAAGGAAAATTTGTAATGAATGGAAAAACTGCTAAGTTCTAATCCTTTAACAGTCAATACTATAAAAACAAATTAAGAGAATATTTGTCTCTCTCTCTCAACCTTTCTAATTTCAAATGATAAAATGGATCTCGAAGAACATCCAATGCAGTAAAATATGTGCAGGAAGGCAGGTGTTATCCGCTCTTTTAACTTCAAACTAGAAATTATGTCATTCCCTATAATTTCCAACGTTTTCCTTCTCTTTCCATTCACCAATCAAACCAAGCACCTTTAAGGTCCATCTCCTACGGTAGCAGCTTATTTGTTTTTCTACTCCCATATTGTTAGCTTATAATACTTTCTAACAAAGAACTTTATCATTTCATTAAATTACCCTGTATCTGGTATCATTTAAATCCTTACCTAAGTTACAAAGAGAAGTTAAATTTTTAAAATGTATACCTTGAGGATGGCAGCAACGGTGCCAGATGGTTTTGAAGCATCAGGCATTTGGAAAACAGCATGATGTCTGTTTGGATCAAATTGTTCATTTATGGGATCAAATTTCTCCACCCCGAACTTCCTAAACACCTGAAAAGAAAAACTTGATGATCCCCTCCACAATGAAATTACTGGAGCAAATTGTTTAGAACAGAGATAAGTCTCATTAAAAATATAGTACAGAACATACACCGGTATCATATAATGCATCCCGAGAAGACAGACGAGGAAAAAACATATAGACTCCGAAAGTTGACAACAAATAGGTCTTACAATTATAACCAAACAAAAATTGCATGCATGTCTGAAACTCAATAGATGCATAATTAGCAAGAAATTCATATGCCCAGGGCACAGGCAAAGAGATTGGTCAGATGGGACACATCGCATGTGACAAAGTTTCATTTATAAGTCAAACACTAAATAAAATATAAAAGTCATTGCACAATTTAAAAAATAAACTATAGAAATTTAGATCGATTCAACTATATATAGAAATAATCATACAGTCTGTAGCCATACCGTTTAAGTAAAATGCAGTAATTAATTTATGAAGGTGCTTGAGCCTATAGCTTTAGTTAGGGAAGAAGCCATTCTCTGCCAATTGGGCCAAAACAACTTTCTAATAAATTAATGGGAATTATATATAGCATATGCTCTAACATTTTAAAGTTCGATACTCGCATATGTCGCCTTTTTTATAGAAATTTTCAAAGGGGGCACACATCCTCCCTGCCCCCTCTGTGGATCCGCCCCTGCATACCCCAGCCGAAACCAATAAACAAGCCATTCAATACATAGACATCAAAGGGTAGAGCAATTCAAGTCTATTTCCCTCTGAGGTAAATATTAGATTCACAGTGCAATAAAAATTGACAGAGCTAGTGAAGCCGGAAGCCCTTTGGTATCAAAAGTTAAAGCGCAATGAAATATCAGTAATGAAGCTCGTATGGTCATACTTGTTAGGAGCTTAACGAGGCTTGGCAAGTTGGATGCCCCAAGCTACTTAGGAACACATTTTGCTAATTGAGCCCTCTCCTATGAACATTTTATTGGCAGTTTAAAAATATAAAGATGGAAAGAAGGGCAGGAAGAAATAGGAATAAAAGCCTATTGCCTTCCAAGCATATTGCCCTGAGATTATAACTGATAGTGTAATTTTCTTGATTTACCATCATCAACATACCATTTAGTCAGATTCACTAAAATTTTAATGTTATTTTTCTGGATAATAGTCTAGTGTTTCTTAAGATGGTCATTCTTACCTGAGAACTGTTATGATCTTTAGCTATCTGGTCATGTGTGTGATTTTTAAATATCACAATAGGTGTCACAGTTTTCAGGGTGTTTCTTATGATCTATGTACTGCGAAATTTATCTTTTACCCCTTTGAGAATTTAAATAGGATTTCTATATGATGGTTACTTTAACCAGGATTGATTTATATTATGGAGTTTTATTTGAGTTGAACTTCTGTTTGATTGGAGTTTCAATTGAGTCAATTCGGCCTTTAATTGATTTAGATTTCACTTAAGTTGTATTTCTATGTAGTACAAGCTCTATTTGAGTTGAATTTCTATCAGACAAGAGTTTTATTGAGTTAGAATTCTATTTGATAGAAATTTTATGAGCTGTATTTCTATTTGATAGGAGTTCTATTCGAGTTGGAGTTCCATTATATTCCTTATATTTTATATATACTTTCTAGCTTTCTTATTAAGAATATTTATGTACTCAAGAAAATGAAAATTCTAGTTAACGATTTACTTTATTATATTCTCTCTTTCTCATCTCACGGTTGTAAGGAAAAAATACTATAACATAAAATTCAATTACAATATTAAATATATGAAACTTCTCCAATTTAGATGTTAGCAATTAACCGAACCAAACGGCAGCATAAAGATGATAAATTACCTTTGCAACAGAAGCATAAAGAAAGGTAAAATACCTCTGCGAGTTGTTTCTCTGTCATTTCAACGCCCTCCAACAGAGTTTTTAAAAGTGGCACTGCTCCAACGGTGTCTTTGGATGAATCAATCTTGGAAAAGCTATCCTTGACAACAGATGAAGCTCTCCCCAAATTATCCACAACATCTAAAAGATTCTTCGCGAAGTTCTGTTAAAATTTCAAATACGTAGAGCATTATGACATGTCACAAATTTGCTGCATGCAATTGGAGAAAAGGAGGAGATGAAACCTGTATTGCAAATTTTTTCGAGCTCTCTGCTTCACGCTTTGTCCTTTCTAAGACATTCTCCATTTCAGCATAGCTACGGAGAACTTTATCTTGCATTACTTCAATCTCCTTGTGTTTCAGCTTCAGTAGCTCTTCCTTCTCCGCAAGTAGCTTTGCGAGATCATCAATGGATAGGTCAGGCTCTGTGTCTGAATCGGAAAATTTAGTTCGTTTAGTGCTTCTCTTCCTCCTCTTTTTGATAGATTGGGACTCAGAACGTGTAGATTCAGGACTAAGACCCGCATCTTTAGTTTGCTCTGGAGACGTAGAATCACCGTTTTCTTCGGTAGACTTAGCATCACGGTCCTCCGACTGGTTAGACTCCTTGTCTTTGGTTTCAGGAGAAGATGACGAAGACGAAGACGAAGACGAAAAGCCGTATCTTTGAAACCCGACAGTCGCTAAATGTGAATGTCTGAAGAGATGACTGGTTGGGGAGGATACCCACTGGCAAACGCAAAATTCATCATAAGAAAACAATCTATGTTTCGTCTAGGAAATAAAAAACAGTATGACGTAAATTTCCGTGGCCCCGTTGAATTCGCAGATCTAATATTCTAACAACTAATTTTTTTTTGCTAACTAGCAATATGTTAGACTATAATTTTTATGTTTGGGATAGCCCTTTAGATTAAGACTAAGCAGTTTCGATCGTTATAAATTCGATTCATTTCAAAATTGTGCGGGGCACCTTTAGAGATGGTTCCAACTTTCTGAAATGTTTTGGTTCAGGGTTTAAGCAAACAATCAAAAGTTAATCGATATGGATGTTCAACAACACTAAATTGTAGATCAATTAGAAAGAAATCTAGGGTTACGATTCACCTCAGGCTTGGGTCGAGAAGCCGACGATGAAAGAGGAAGGGGAACGATTTCTGAGCTTAGAAACCTGCCGAAGAGATGAAATCCACATCTCAGACGCCCTGAGAAATTCGCCATCGTTAAAACCCTAAACCTTTTTTTTTTAAGATTTTGAGATCGAAGAGAAAGGAGAGATTGATGAAAGGGAACAGAAACGGGAAACGAACTCGAGAATGATGTGGGGGATACAGGCTGATATCTGAGCCCATTTCACAAAAAATCAAGCCCAAAGAGGCTGATATAAACAATATTTGGAATGCAATATATAAACCCGGTTCCTCTTATGGCCCAAAAGCAGGATACCATGTGACACGACACAACGGTAAAAATGCATGGTGCAAATAGAATGCGGGTGACATTTGTGTAGATCTATTTACACTGACTATATACATATATATACGGTTTACATAAAATATGTTATCCAGAGACCATAAAATCGAATACGGCTTCCAATCCCAAACGACTTCTTTGTATATTCCTCAATTTAAAATATGAGATCAATAGCCAAATTTTCCAAAAAAGTGATGCAACAGAAGGATTCTAGTAAGCAAATGTCTGTCAAGAGAGACAAACCATACACTGATGCACAAAACAAAAATTGAACTCAAAAAACACACTCAATTCTTTCATTCAACCATTCATTGGTTATCATCATCTTCTTCTTCTTCATCATCATGAAAGCGCAAATGTTTCCCCTCTGGCACTGGCAATCCCTTCAACAACATCACCTCTCCCTCGATCTCGTCGTCGCTGTTGTAAACAAACTTGGTGTGTTTCCCTGCAAATTTCTCTTCCACAGTCATCTTGCTCAGCCCCTCACACAACTCATCAAATGACTCATCATAAACTTCAACTTCTTCTTCTCCATCTTCCTCGAAATCTTCTTCTTCTTCTTCTTCGACGCTGATGTTGACTTGAATTGACCAAGCAGAAGAACTGTCGTCTTCAACGGATTCAACTTCACCCCCTTCGTATGAAATCGATGAGGAAATCGCCGATTTCATTATCGGTGCCTTCTGACTCTCCGGCGAATCAAATAGCAATGCTCTATTGATCAGACACTCTTCGGCATTCACAGCTTTGGCCACCTAATCAAAGACCAAAAGGAAAATATTGAAACTTGAGAAGGAAATTATAGATCAGAGTTATCAAAGAATCGATTCACAAGAGCACGCGCGCACAAACCTGAATGGGTCCATTCTTGGTACCGTCTCCTTCCGAAACGCAAAGAACCTGCGGCGTGTTCGCGGGTGTTGGGGCAAGAATCCGAATCGGGTTCGAACCCGTTATGCCCAGCGGAACCCGATCGCCCGAAGAGAGCTTGTTAACAAATTCAGCCTCCTCTTCGACTTTCTGCAATAAAGCCTTGACCTGGCCTCGGAGCAAGGCCTCACCGGATCCGGGGGTGTTTTTACAACCGACCCGGTTCATGACCAAAGAAGCCGAAGGGCTTTTCTCTGTTAAGATCCCCATTGCAAGGCCTACAATAGGTGAATCATTGGTGATGTCGACGAGGGCCGATCTCGGCATCATGTCTTCTTTCTTGGTTTTCTCTGCAAAATTATTAAAAACAACGATTAGAGAGAGGGGCAAAATTTTGATTAATTTTGAATAGGGTTTTTTAAATTTTTTCTTACGAGATGCGACGGAGGTTTGAGATCTTGTGACCCTTCTCATTGATGAGGGAGTTTCCATTGATCACTTGAGTAAAGATTTTGATTCTTGAAGTGATAGAGGGAGAGGGAGGGAGGGAGGGTTGAGGGGGAAGAAACAAGGGGAGGTTTTTTTTAAAGATTTGAATTTGTGTAGGGATTGCAACGGTAATATTACCGTTTAAGGCAAAGGGGGATGGTTTTGGGCAGGGTCTTGTACTTGTTTACAAAAACTAGCCGTTGCGGGTGCAGGGTTTTTAAGGGATTTTATTACTATTTCCCCCCTAATTAATGAATTTAAGGCTCGTTTTTAATCTTTTCATACCTGTTGGTTTTAGACATCTTAACCCTGCTTTGGGGAAGAGGGTTCCGAAACCACGTGTTCCCTGATAAAATATCAGGAGATACCTCAATGTGGTATCACGTGTGAACATGTGATGGGTTTCTGTGATCTCTACTTTATAGAATTAAATTCTAGTCAAACAAAAATGTAACAAAACAACTAAGGAAAAATCTCAATGAGGCACCACGTGCTCACACGTGACCAAGGGGCACGTGTTGACACGTGATGATTCCTTAGCTCTGATAAAAGACATAATTAAATTCTGAATAAAATATTTAACCAAGAGGGTCACGTGCGAACACGTGACAGGTTCCTAAACTCTTTAATTGATAGAATTAAGTTCTATTTTAATAATCAAACATTAGGATCACGTGCCAACACGTGATGGGCTTTAAAAGCCTTTTGAGCTAATAGAATTAAATTCTAATTAAGGGAAATCAAAGAGCCTAACTGGGAAAATATTTCTTTAAATCTTTCCAAACAAAAAAGATGGTGCTCTGTAAAATAGAGCACCGTTGGATTTTTAATCCAACGGTAATTAAAAATCACCAATTTATGGAAAGATTTTATACAAGGAAAGATTTCCCTGAAATTCACCAAGAATAACAAACAGAATATCTTTTAGATTAAAAATCCAACGGTGAATAAAATTCACCGAGCGTTCTAAAAGATCATGTTGGTTACAAAACAACCAAAATCTTTCAATGAAAGATTCACTAAACAAATTGATTGTTTTCCTTCTCCTATAAATAGGAGCCAAAAAGAGAAGAGAGAAGAGGATTTTCTGGATCTTGGAATTTTGATTTTCTGAATAAAAAACAACAAAAGAGATAAAAGAGAGGAGAATTTAATTATCAAGATAAGAAACCCTATGTGAGAAAAGGAAAAGAGATCTAAGCTTCATAAAATAAAAAGAGAATTTAATTCTCAATCTGAGAGTTTAACTCTTCTGCAAAACAACTTAATTCTTCCTCAGATTGAAGATCCGCAGAAGCAAATCTCCCCACAAGTTGAGAGTTTAATTCTCATCGGGGAGATTCTGCCATGCAGATGTAGGGTTCCTAGGCATACTAATGAAGTCTCATAAGTGATCAAACATGGCCAATTAAAATTTTACAAGTGCCGAGAAACCCTAATACGGATCGTTAACTAGATGTATAGGCGATGAGATGCAAATAAACGAATTATAGCTAAAGGAAAGGGGCTACAACCTTTGTAGATCCGGTTCTCCACTTCCTTAGCTCCACGTAGACGTCCTCTCGCTGTCCATATCGAATCCCGGACTCTAGCATCGGCTTCATCGGAGAAATGGGCGGGCTAAGTCGTCGGCTTCGATGCCGAAGATGATCTACGTCGAGGCAACACAAGATCAAGCTCCAACTTCACCAAGCAATGAAACTTGTGAAGAAAACACCCTATACTACTTGGCAAGAGGTAAAGGATGAAGAAATAGGAGGTGGGTTCACTTTAGAATTGGATTTCTCACTCTTTTACTCAAGATGCCATTGATGGAGGCAAGCTTTTCTTCTTTAAGAAGAAGAAGAAGATGATGATAGAATATGATAAGTATTTTCTAAAAAAGAAAATGATATGAATACTTATCATATACCAACCATAGTTAGGTGTAGAGAATAAACTAAGGTTAGTTAAATGGTTAGGGTTAGGAGATGAAGACAAAATGGTTGCTTTAGTCAAAGATGCTTTGAAGCTTCAAGAAGCTTCAAGCAAAGAACAAAGAAAAGCCACCATTTTCTCTTTTCCAAAATAAATAAATAAATGAATAAGTAAATAAACAAAACCCTAACCACTCATATAACCATGGTTTAATTCTTTACACAAACCTAAGTGAGTATGTATCATCAAACATGATACAAACAAGTGCACAAAAATATATCACATATACAATGTGCAATTCAAGTGAGAAAATCCATTTAAAGTGAACCAATACTAGTTAATGCAAAGTAATATATCAAATATATAATTATACATTAAATCATTAAATCAACACTTGATTCAATGATCCGGTCATGTCGCATATAACCGACTAGTATCCAATGTATCGGCTTATCGAATCAATCCTTGATTCGATAACTAGGTTATATCACATACAACCATTCGATACATTCATCGCGAGAATGGAATGCGGTATCATATACTCGCATTATTCTCGGTCCCGCACATATCTCATATGCGCTCCTATTTCGTTTCGCTTGAGCCAGGAAACCTCTGTGTAGGACTCTAAAGACTTGTCAATACGCCGGCAGCAGGTGATGATCATATCAAACACCCACAAGCCGCAAGCGGTCTGCTAAACGTAACGGCCACCCGGGTATTGAGCGATCAGAAGATCGACGAGCAAGCCCGCTCACACTCCTGTGAATCCAACCAGTAACACTTACCGTATAGTCCGGTCTGTTCGTCTGATATGTCGCATATCTCGTCTAGGGGTGGTAAACGTCAGACCCCAGTAGCTTGATAAGTCATGCCGACGTAAGATCCATAACATTCATGAAACTACTGATAACTCTTACCAGTATATCACTGCAACCCTGGCCAGGGATTTCCTGTTATGGCCAGTCGAGCATAGCGCAACATCCACCCCCAATACCGGGAGAGACGAATTCCCTCCTATCGCTCATTGCCTCCATGTGAATCGGGACTGTACCCAAAAACCACCTCTTTGCACGACTCAGTAGAGCCGTGGTAGGGTGGAAATCAAAGCACAGTGGGAGACACACAAGACTCTATGACGATCTCGGGTCAACAGACTAAGTTGTACCAGTGTCACCAGAGAACTGCCATCTGACGTGAGGTATAATACCATCTGGGAGTTCTCGGCGAGTCCGTTCAGTGTACCCAGTCTCCACTGAGCACCCGCATACCATCTCTGATGTCAAACACCAATGGATATGGGATCATCCATCGCCCATCACATGGGTCGAGAAGATATACGCTAGTCTACTCTGGAATATCGATGCCCCGTCTCAATATTCCCACGACTAGGAACAATGAAGGATGTACTCATTGACTACCCAGGCCCCACTAGTATGATCTGCATCATAGTCCTGGAAGTCGAGTACACATCCTAAGGGCTTTATCAACATGTAATCAGAGAGACAGAAAGTATACATGTTAAGATAAAGAGCAACCAGATAGCGCACTATCATGTCGAGCAAGAAAGTCCTACCTATATATGTCCCAGCATCCACTACAATATACATCCTATGTACAGTAATGGCCTCTAGGGCATACATATAACTAACAATCTCCCACTTGCACTAGGGCCATCTGTAGCAGTGGTTGCAGTATCACATACTCAACCATCCCATAAAAGTCTCTCTTTGGGAAAAGGCATTCATTAGTGGATCCGCCGTATTGTCCTCTGAGTCTTCTCTCCTTACCTCGATCACCCTGGAGATCAACTATCTCCATGATCAGGTGATGCTTCCTCAGAATATGTCTGGGTCACTGATGGGATGATGGTTCCTTGGCCAAAGCCACACTTCCATTGTCACACAATGGTGGGAATCTAGTTCATCTTATGAACCATTATACATCCAGACTGCCTCTTTGGTAGCATCTTAAGTAGCGATGTATCCAGCCTTATCATCTAGTTTGCCACGGTATCTAGCTTGGAACTCTTCCAACATACCGTCCCTTTACTGAGGGTAAAGACAATGTCTGTGACTGACAATCAGTCGTCTTTATCACCCTGGAACCTTTCCAGTGATTCTCCCCAGGATCAACTGATACCATCTCACTACAATTAGTGAGAATCCTAACATCCATTTAGATCTATCTCATAGACCCAGATCTCAGGATTTAGGAGGTATCATATTGATCCTATATGGAGAATCTATATGATAAGAGGAGATCGACCGATCGTAGCATAGGAAACTCCTTTCCTATCAATAGTATGTCATCCACGTACTCTACGAGGATCATTACCATACTCCATACTACCCTTTTGTACATACAAGGTTCATCTACCATTTTGATGAAGTCAAACTCTTTGACTACCGCATCAAAACAGATGTTCCAACTCCGCGATGCCTGCTTTATCCTGTAAAGCAACTTGCACATGTTTCCGCTGCTCCCACTGTTTACGAAGCTCTCTGGCTGTGTACTTATAGACGTTCTCTTCTAAATCAGTATTTAGAAAAGCAGTCAGGGCACCCAGCCACCAGATATCGTAGTCATGGTATGTAGCAATGTTAAGTAGGATCCGGATGGACTTAAGCATAGTCATTTGGAAAAGGTTTCATCATTATCCATGCCTGGTCGATGACGAAAACCTTTAACAAGTCTAGCTTTGAAAGTCTTAACTTTTCCATCTACACCAAGTAATCTTCTCAAGATATACTTGCTCCTGATGGGGATTTAACCCTTCAGATATAGCAACCAAAGTCCATACTTTGTTGGTGTATATGGATTCCATCTCAGATCGCTAAGCATCCAGCCATTCTTACAGAGTCCCTACTCTTGATGGTCTGCTCGAAACTAGTTGGGTCATCATCTTATGATGCATTCCTCGCTCCCACTATCATCGAGAAACCGAGGTATCTCTCAGGCAGGTGAGGAACCCTACCAGATCGGCGGAGAGGCCGACGTTCGTCGGGGACTATAGAATCTTTTGGTTCTGTCAAATCATCAGCTGCAGTTTTGTATAGCTGGAACCTTTCCAGTTCTACAGAACTGACCTTGCCTCGATCTTGTCCGGATTTTGCTTTAGACATAAACCGGACAACCCCAAATCTTAACTTACTTAAGAGATAGGCTCTTCTCATACCATATCTCATATGGAATGGTAGGCAGTGATCTGATTCGAACCTAATTCAATAGGTATGCAGCTTCTCAAGCGCATAACTCCCAAAAGGAAATAGGAAACTCAGTAGTACTCATCATAGAGCACACCATATCTAATATTGTGCGATTGCTCCACCCCGATACACCGTTGTGTTGTGGTGTATTCAGAGAAGTAACACCGAGAGAGAATCTCATTCTCCTTTAGAATAGTCCAGGAATTCTATGCACAAGTATTCTCCTCCCTGATCTCATCATAGGACATAATACTTATACCCGGTTATTGGTTCTCTACTTCTAACTTATATTCTGTGAATACCTCAAAAGCTTCGGACTTATGTTTCAACAGAAACATATGACTGAATCTTGAGAGATTATCAGAGAATATAATGAAGTATAAAGAACCAGTCCTGGCATGTGTAGACAGGAGACCTTACATACATCATCATGTATCAGTCCCAAGAGTTTACTAACTCTTTCTCTATTTCTAATAAACAGAGCTATGGTCATCTAATCTTTGTGACATGACTGGCAAGTTTCACAAGATGAAAATTCAAACTAATTTAAATATTCATCTAAAAATGTAACTTCAGCCAGTCGGGTCGCATTGATATGACCTAGTCTACAATGCCTCAAGAAGGATTCGTTCATTTCTGAACTCTTCCTCTTGTGTGTGTTCTGTATACTAGGAATTGTAGTTTGATTTAGAACGTCAATGCTTTTTAGATAACGTGCCTGAACCGATCAACTTTTGATATAGGAAATGTTCAATACAAAATTTTATCATTTCTTTACTAATAAAGAGACTGATATGATTTTGTATATCAGGTTCGGTGTCTAATAGCATTTGTTCAGAATCAATGTATTGGTAATACAGGGTGACAGTGACCAACAGACTTGGCTGCAACACTTGCCCCGTTTTCTGTCTCATGAAACTTATCACCCATTCTCAGTCTTTCTACCTTTCGGTAGCCCTATGTAACAGATTACATATCTGGGATCCTGATCCGGTATCAAATACCCAGGATGCGGAGGATACTGAGAAACAGTTCTTTGTAATGAACACACCCGAAGGAGATGCATCATATGCACTTTCTTTGTTTGGGCGGCATAGGAATTCTGGTATTCCCCTATTTCCTGCTCGGTCTTATAAAAATTATAAGTTGGAGCGGGACCAACGTTCCCCAGCTCAGTATAATAAGCGGGTTCGGTCAATACATCCATATTATTATCTTGATTAAGGCGTGATGTGGTCGCTACCTGGAGAGAGAGAGAAGAAAACACTCTGCGTGCGCTTTTGCAAGATCAGATTGGTTATTTTATCTAATCAGGATGGCTCCCACTGTTTTTATCAAATCTTCCTTCAAACCCTAAAAGGAAAGACTAGCCGGAATTAATTACACTCTACAAGTTCGCCAATCTTTCAGCCAGACCAGTGTCGGTACTTTGAGGGAGGTTCCCCGTGCTTTCGCACGGACCTAATTAGTGTAAACCTCGTTTTCCCAGAGGCGTAACCCCGTTGACACCTTTCTAGACACCTACTTGATCGGCTAATTGCAAAGTGCAAAACTCTCCCAGGAGTAACAATTACTCGCAGTGGGTATCGGGATCCAACTATCATATAGAAGGTATGCAATCTCATTGCAAATTTCAACATTTGAAACTCCCGATAAAGGTTTTTACCCCTGGCACCTATGACCTTAACTAAGGTCAACAAATCATAAGTACTAGTCAAGTTCTACCCGTCATTTCGTGATTAATTAGACCCACCCACATGACCCTTAACTAAGGTCAACAAAGTCACGCGACTGTCCTAACTAATCGCATCATATGCGGTGTAGGAAAACATCACTTAGCTACCGTACACTGTGTCTTAACTAAGGTCAACAAACACAGCACGAATACTAAGTACTCTACTTCCTAAAATGACGGAGGGTTGCGGCTGGTTTTTATGAAAACCTTTGACGCTTTGAACTTGATCTCGTTGCGGAATCAAATGGTTTTTAAATGGAATGTTTTTGAAGCTTTTCTAGTTTTGCTAAAGGGGTCACTCCCGGTGAAGGGATCGTCGGCCCTTTCCTCGTCGAATGAGGTGCGGGATATATCATATATATCACTGTGCAAAGCGAAAATTATAGAAGCGATCAAAAGACAAACCGAGGGTTGTAGCATCTGCCAGTTATTGCTAAAGGAGTCACTCCCGGTGAAGAGATCTCGGTCCTTTCCTTATCGAATAAGGTGCATGATGTTCTACAAGGAACACCGCGATGCAAAGCAAGAACTGTAGCTACATGTTTTTATTTTGAAATTCGATTCCACAACATCAATTAGATTTATTTTCTTTCTTTAATCTCATTAATGAATATCCCATCATTTAAGTTACCTAAACATCACAGATAAATATGACGTACACTTATGCCATCCGCATTCGCCTCGATGTCCTCTCGTGCACCGTTAGGTTAGGTAACTAACGGCAGAGCGGGGCAGGGCTAGCGCGGGTGAAAAACATAAGTAACGTCTATATAATATATCATATATACTATATATTATATCTATCACAGAACATCACATGATCACATCACAGATAACGCAGCAAAAAATATCATATGAAATATTGGATATACTAGAACGTCCGTGTTTTTAATACGAGCCGGTATAAAACACGGATTCCATGGTCGTGATGAATAGCCAATCCCATACCCCTAGACCCCTACGAGAGCGGCAAGCAACCCTACCAATTCTAGGGTTAGGAGACCCGGACTCGACTCCTCGAGTTGGTTTCCCATTAGACCCCAGAACCCGGTTACTTGTGCTCCCCTCCTTGGGTCTATCCTAATGCGAAAAAGTAAATAATATACAATGGGTGACATCTTCCGCAACCTGGAAGTGCCCCAATAAAAGAATATTACATACAAGTTTTTTTACATGAATTAAAATGAAAAGCACTCGTCTCACATAAAAAACCCCTGGCTATTCAAACATGACGATCCAATATAACATATCCAGCAACACATAACATCATATGTCATCAACGTAAGTAAATATGCGCATCCCAATTGTCGTTGACATATAGCAACGAAACCGGCGATATCACATATTACACTTACGGTCACAGAAAAGAAAGTGTAAAACTACAACAGTTGGAATTCGCAATCTCTTTAGACATCGCATGCCTAGCCAAATGAATTCCTTAGACATCGCATGCCTAATAGTTATAAACCCCGCATTTTAGTCTCATTATCGAAAACTCTTTTCAATATCAAGTCGGGAAATTCAACAAGATTCCCGACAAACTGATCGAATGCTCGTCGCAAACTTTAGTAGGCGGCCGCACCCCCGATACCGTCGACGAAGTGCACTAAGGCGGAACACCGCTGCCGCGAGCACCCGGACGGATGCTTTCGGCGACGGGGTTCTCCTACAGTCACTTGGTCGGGGCTATGGAGTGAGGCTGTCTATTAAGTTTATCCGACGAGTATCCGCGTACGCTACGTGATTGCGACGGACTTTTGATCACATCAAAATTCCGTGGCAACCGATCAAGTGAGACTAAACCGCTAGATTTATAACATTCATTCAGTTATCACATAACTACTTGTGAATTCCAATTATTGTATCACATTCCGGATAAATAGAAAATGTTAAACTTTCCGATCGAGCATTCAAACACCCAAGTTTTCCCGATACAGCTCAACACATGAAATAGGTTTAAAAACATCCAGTTCATGCCTCAGTACCAACGGTCCAGCCGTAGAAGGGTCAAGCCAACGCCTCACATGTGGCACGCCGTACTGCCCCAAACCTTAAGGTTCAAAGGGCAGTTCAAGACGGTCACATAATCGAGTTAAGGTTTGTTGTCTTCTAGAGGGTCCATCGCGTTACTTGCACTACTTAGAACGTCTTTAAACCACGGAAAAATCCAACACTTGGAAATTTTCCGGCAGGGGAAAAAGTGGGTATTTATATCCGGTCGAACTTTTTAACATATTCTAAAATATCCGGAAAGCCACATAGACAAATTCTAATAATCCGATCGAATCATCTAAGCTCCAAAACACCCCAGAAAACTCAACTCTTGAGTTCAGATTAAAAAATCCCAGAAAACTCAGCACCTCAAATAACAAATTATTGTGCAAAATTAGAAGGCTGACGTCATCATATGGCCGCGGAACCGCCGCAGAAGCCAGGCTTATGCCGCGGTTCCGCCGTACTTTGGACGTATCTTTTGGAAAATTTTGCACCGTAATTCTTAGAATTTCCTGCTGAATTTTTTAAGAATTTTTAATCTGGAAAACACCCAGTTTTTGAAAAAAGTCCAGAGAGCATTTTGGAATTAGGGTTTCGGTTCGATCGGGTTTCAAACGTCGTCTACACTTCACCTAAGGCTCTAGCTAGGCTCTGATACCACTGTAGGGTTCCTAGGCACACTAATGAAGTCTCATAAGTGATCAAACATGGCCAATTAAAATTTTACAAGTGCCGAGAAACCCTAATACGGATCGTTAACTAGATATATAGGCGATGCGATGCAAATAAACGAATTATAGCTAAAGGAAAGGGGCTACAACCTTTGTAGATCCGGTTCTCCACTTCCTTAGCTCCACGTAGACGTCCTCTCGCTGTCCATATCGAATCCCGGACTCTAGCATCGGCTTCATCGGAGAAATGGGCGGGCTAAGTCGTCGGCTTCAATGCCGAAGATGATCTACGTCGAAGCAACACAAGATCAAGCTCCAACTTCACCGAGCAATGAAACTTGTGAAGAAAACACCCTATACTACTTGGCAAGAGGTAGAGGATGAAGAAATAGGAGGTGGGTTCACTTTAGAATTGGATTTCTCACTCTTTTACTCAAGATGCCATTGATGGAGGCAAGCTTTTCTTCTTTAAGAAGAAGAAGATGATGATGATAGAATATGATAAGTATTTTCTAAAAAAGAAAATGATATGAATACTTATCATATACCAACCATAGTTAGGTGTAGAGAATAAACTAAGGTTAGTTAAATGGTTAGGGTTAGGAGATGAAGACAAAATGGTTGCTTTAGTCAAAGATGCTTTGAAGCTTCAAGAAGCTTCAAGCAAAGAACAAAGAAAAGCCACCATTTTCTCTTTTCCAAAATAAATAAATAAATGAATAAGTAAATAAACAAAACCCTAACCACTCATATAACCATGGTTTAATTCTTTACACAAACCTAAGTGAGTATGTATCATCAAACATGATACAAACAAGTGCACAAAAATATATCACATATACAATGTGCAATTCAAGTGAGAAAATCCATTTAAAGTGAACCAATACTAGTTAATGCAAAGTAATATATCAAATATATAATTATACATTAAATCATTAAATCAACACTTGATTCAATGATCCGGTCATGTCGCATATAACCGACTAGTATCCAATGTATCGGCTTATCGAATCAATCCTTGATTCGATAACTAGGTTATATCACATACAACCATTCGATACATTCATCGCGAGAATGGAATGCGGTATCATATACTCGCATTATTCTCGGTCCCGCACATATCTCATATGCGCTCCTATTTCGTTTCGCTTGAGCCAGGAAATCTCTATGTAGGACTCTAAAGACTCGTCAATACGCCGGCAGCAGGTGATGATCATATCAAACATCCACAAGCCGCAAGCGGTCTGCTAAACGTAACGGCCACCCGGGTATTGAGCAATCAGAAGATAGACGAGCAAGCCCGCTCACACTCCTGTGAATCCAACCAGTAACACTTACCGTATAGTCCGGTCTGTTCGTCTGATATGTCGCATATCTCGCCTAGGGGTGGTAAACGTCAGACCCCAGTAGCTTGATAAGTCATGCCGACGTAAGGTCTATAACATTCATGAAACTACTGATAACTCTTACCAGTATATCACTGCAACCCTGGCCAGGGATTTCCTGTTATGGCCAGTCGAGCATAGCGCAACATCCACCCCCAATACCGGGAGAGACGAATCTCCTCCTATCGCTCATTGCCTCCATGTGAATCGGGACTGTACCCAAAAACCACCTATTTGCACGACTCAGTAGAGCCGTGGTACGGTGGAAATCAAAGCACAGTGGGAGACACACAAGACTCTATGACGATCTCGGGTCAACAGACTAAGCTGTACCAGTGTCACCAGAGAACTGCCATCTGACGTGAGGTATAATATCATCTAGGAGTTCTCGGCGAGTCCGTTCAGTGTACCCAGTTTCCACTGAGCACCCGCATACCATCTCTGATGTCAAACACCAATGGATATGGGATCATCCATCGCCCGTCACATGGGTCGAGAAGATATACGCTAGTCTACTCTGGAATATCGATGCCCCGTCTCGATATTCCCACGACTAGGAACAATGAAGGATGTACTCATTGACTACCCATGCCCCACTAGTATGATCTGCATCATAGTCCTGGAAGTCGAGTACACATCCTAAGGGCTTTATCAACATGTAATCAGAGAGACAGAAAGTATACATGTTAAGATAAAGAGCAACCAGATAGCGCACTATCATGTCGAGCAAGAAAGTTCTACCTATATATGTCCCAGCATCCACTACAATATACATCCTATGTACAGTAATGGCCTTTAGGGTGTTCCCCTCCGAACGGCGGCCTGGACTTGGGCGTCCGTGCCTGATATTCGGGGCAGATGCTAATTGGTGTTATCCGTCTACCTCTTCGAAGATGCCAAGTTGATCCATGGCACCGTGCATCGGAGGCTTAGACGGGTGCGGCCGATGTAGCAGACTTCGTCAGATTCCCCCTCGTGGAGGGGTTTTTGATTGTGGGGACGCTCTTCCCTGCAGGCGCAAGCCCCTGCAGTTAATTACGCTACCGCATCGCGGTAACAACTTTCTCCTTCTCCAGCTGGTCAGTTCGTGTCGTGGGTGTTTGTTTCGTGTTTTATTGCCCGTGGATTGTTTACGGAGACTGAGTTATGTCGTCGCCCGTAGGGCGTGGACTAGTCCAAATCCGTGTTTATCTTAGATTTGGGTTTGGGGGTTTGGTTTGAGGATACGTCAGCCATACTTGAGGCTAAGATCAACTCAAACGTTTGTTAAGGATACGTTAGTCTAACGTTGAGACTAAGATCAACTTAACGGGATCGTTTAGATCCGACAAAGGAGTGTTTTAGGCTCCATTGTTCCAGTTTAGGGACATAGTAGTCCATCGTATATATGGCCGTCGGGACCCGTCACCTCTCTGACGACGTTGAAGGATTACAACGACGGATGTCAGAGGAGTTCAGAGATGTACCCTCGAGCCAGAGTTAATTGGGGGGATTCATAGTCCAGTCTGTTTGAAGGTTTAAGGATACGTTAGCCATCTTTGAGGCTAAGATCAACTTAAACGGGACCGTTTAGATCCGACAAAAGAGCATGCGGGGCTCTATTGTTCTAGTTTAAGGACATTGCGGTCCATGGGTAGTTTAAGGACATTGCGGTCTATGGTTAGTTTTAAGACATCTCGGTCGAGATTAAGGACGTCGTAGTCCATGGGTTTAAGGACTCCACAGTCCGGTATGTGCTCTGGATGCTTCATACGGGTTCACTGCCGTGCTAGGCGAGGAACAGGCTCCGCTCTGGACGTTTTCCATGGGGTCAAAGAGTGACATTATCCGCGTTCCACGTAACCAGGAATTTTGCACTAGATGCTTCACACGGGTTCACTGCCGTGCTCGGCGAGGACTAGGCTCCGCTCTGGGCGTTTTCCGTGGGGTCAAAGAGTGACATTATCCACGTTCCACGTAACCAGGAATTTTGCATTAGACACGGGTTTAAGGACCCCACAGTCCATATCAATGTGTGGTCGTCGGGACCCGTCACCTCTTTGAAGACATTGAGGGATTACAATGCCAAGTATCAAAGGAGTGAAGAGATGTACCCTAGAACCGGTGTCACGCCCCGCTTCCCAGAGTGCGCAGGATTGGGCACGTAACATAGCCAACCATGCTACCTGTGGATAGGAAGTATCCATCCACAGTCACATTACGGTTGTAAGGATATCAAGAACAAGATAAAGTACTAATCTAACACATGTCCAAATCCATAATAACAGGAATCAATAAACAATAAGTGCGGAAGCTAATGATCCAATACAATAATAGAGGGGTACGTCCCGTAATGCGGGATCACACCTGGGAATAAAATGCAATAAATGAACTGACCACTACAGAACTCACAAATCAGCCTGCTGGCTGAAGTACTCCTGCTCGGTCGTCGACAATGGTACGGAATCTGGGCCATGCAAAACCCAGACGTCAGCGCGTCATGATATCAAGTATATAGTATAAACATGGTAATAAGCAATGCAAGTATGAACATGAATAAAGCAGTAATAAGAAATAACAAAGCAGGGTAATGTGCAATGGTGACTGAACTGTCCTATCAGGTTTCTACTCTATAGTCTTTGAAACCAATTGATGAATCGTCGATGTAACCCAATAGTATCCCGTACATACCCGGGACCACGGCCACAATATTCTCGGCGGCAGCCGAGACATGCCGTTAGGCACAGAATAGGAAAGTGTTAGTATCCCGTACATACCCGGGACCACGGCCACAATATTCTCGGCTGAAACCGAGACATGCCGTCAGGCACAGAATAGGAAAGTGTACACTCGGTATTACCCCGTACATACCCGGGATCACGGCCACAATATTCTCGGCCGAAACCGAGACATGCCGCTGGGCACAGAATAGGAATGTGTACACTCGAACGGTAGTGAACTGTCGAGTTACAAGTCAGGTTCATCTTTGATTTCCCCATACCCCCAAGTTATGTATGTCAGGTCAGGTATTCAGTAGTCAAGGATCAATGTCAACATATGATCAATAAAAGTAGGTCTGTCTGGATAGACAGTAGGGATGGTCATGTTTGTCGGCATTAGGCATGAGATCATGAAACAAGTCATGTCATGTCAAGAGTGTACGGTACCATGTCATGTCAAGTAGGAAGTGTAACAGGTCATGTCAGGAAGCACAAGATGTCATGTGGGTGCTCATAATCAAACTAACATAAACATGTGTATAAATAAACAAGCATGAGTACTATCAGAACAATAACTGGAACATGTAATATGATATGCCAATAGATATAATTTCAAGGATATGGATGCACAGTTATCGATTAGGGTTACATTTATAGTTCCAACATTAATTAGGATACAATTTATTAAACATGGAGTGTTAATATCACATTATTATGTAGTGATGTGATCTATGGATGCAATTATATGTATCTTAAATGCGATGGATGCAAACGGGTATCCGAAAAGTTATAAAACTATAAAATGGTAATGTGGGATGTACAACTAAACAATATGTGATATAAATATTGATATAATAATATTAATATGGATAGCATATTCAAAGCGATTAGTAACTATAAAAGATGTATTGATTAACCATGTACAAGAAGGTTCCGTTCAGAAATTTAGCGTCACCCTAATTTGTAAAATAGCTTAAAAATAACAAATGTTCTCCAAAAGAGACGTATCTTATACCAAAACAAAGATAATTCAATAAGGTTTTCAGTTTTATAAGTATAAGCATCTCAGGTTATCCCTACAAAAAGTTATGAATATTCAAAGTTGAAAGTTTGCTGCTGGAATTTCCCTGGACAGCAGTTTAGAGACGTGTTCATTTGCATTTTACTTTAATTAAACAATTTATTTTGCAAGTAAATATTTCATAGAGTTATAGTATTCTGAATTAGCTTCGTAACGAACTAAAGAACGTATCCTAATGATTTTTCTATGATTTATAATGAATTTTATAAGATAAGATGTACAGTAAATTTCAGATTTGTCATATCCGATTTTTCAACGACATTTCATATGTAAACTATAAGATTTTCAAATGTATAATATTATAAAATGAAGATTATAAAAGTATATAGCATGTAGCAAGATTAACTTGCCTCGATGGGTCGCGAATCGGAAAAACGGAACGTTAACCGTCGGCGGGGAAAACTCGCGACGGCGCACGGTTCACGGAATGAACCCAAACGACGAACAAAGGAACCACACGGGTCGGGGTATCTCGCTGGAACGTCGAGAAACGTCACCGGCACGACGGAATTCCGGTAACAAAAGAACAGTTAAAAGAAATGAGAAACGAGACATGAAGGAAGAAGAGAAAGAATGATAAAGAGAAGTACGAGAGAATATATGAGGGAGAGGGAGAGAGAGGAAAAAGTGGAGCCCACAGGGTTAAAGGGGAGGTTGCGATTGGCTGAGAGAATAAATTGAGAAGGATATAAAATATTGTAAAAAATATTATATGGTTAACTTAAAGATTTAAAAGATAGGTAATGAACAGTAAAATATCAGATTAGTTAGAAAAATATATGCGAAGGTTTTAATAATATTAAAAATTTGGGATTTTGGCGCCAAATGAAACATTTCCAAATTGCGCCCGGGTTGGGTCCAAAAATTCGAAATTCAAATAATAGGATTTTAAGCGGGTTCCAAATTTTAAAATGACATGTTTTATGATTAAAAAGCATACTCTCAAAACGGACACACGTGCGTACACGTAGCCATCCAAACTTGCCCGTTTTACTGAACGGGACGAGAACACAATGCACGGACGCTACCACGAGACTAAGGGTGTCAAGTAGGCCAAAATGAATATTTTCAATTTTATTTTAGGTGCTAAAATTTGTTATATGTAGAATGACTTTGCCGGGTAAATTTTACAGTAAGCAACAAACAAGCAAATTAAATGAAATGAGTGCCCAATTATGCTCAAACAGTAACTGAAAATAGTAGCATTGGGCTCGGGTGTTACATTATACCCAACTACAAAAAGAATTTCGTCCTCGAAATTCCAAGAATACAAAGATAGATAACTACAAGAAAAGGTGAGGAAACTTCTGCCGGATTTCATCTTCTCGTTCCCAAGTGGATTCTCCATGCGATCGATTACCCCAAGAAACTAGCACAAGAGGGGTAACCTTGTTCTTAAGAACCTTTTCTCTTCGATCCTTGATTTCAACTGGTCGCTCTTCAAAAGTTAGGTCCTCCCGTACGGTCAACTCCGAATGATCCAAGACATGAGTCTCATCACGAACATACCTCCGTAGTTGAGACACATGAAACACATCGTGAACTCCTGCTAATGACTGTGGTAACGCCAACCGGTACGATACCTCTCCAACACGCTCCAATATCTCGAAGGGTCCAACGAATCGAGGACTAAGCTTTCCTCGACTTCCAAAGCGAATCACCCCTCTAGTCGGTGATATCTTCAGGAATACCAAATCACCCACGGCGAACTCTAGAGGTCTTCTTGACGTGTCGGCCCAACTTTTCTGTCTGTCTTGAGCTGCCTTCATATGCTTTCTGATTGTATTCACCTTCTCGACCGTCTGCACCACCAAATCTGGTCCTAGTAACCTTCGTTCACCAACATCATCCCAACAAACAGGTGAACGGCACTTACGACCATACAGTGCTTCAAACGGAGCCATCTGAATTGTCGCTTGGAAGCTATTGTTGTACGAAAACTCCACCAGGTGTAGATGATCCTCCCATGAACCTTTGAAGTCTATCATGCAAGCCCTCAACATATCTTCAAGGGTCTGGATCGTTCTCTCTGATTGTCCATCAGTTTGAGGATGATAAGCTGTGCTAAACTTCAATCGAGTCCCCAAAATTTCTTGTAAACTCCTCCAGAAGTGCGACAAGAACCGAGTGTCCCGATCGGACACGATGCTTACCGGTACTCCATGCAATCTCACAATTTCCTGCATGTACCGCTCTGCCAAAGTCTCTGTCGATTGACCAACCCGAAAAGGAATAAAGTGAGCTGCCTTGGTCAACCGATCGACAATCACCCATACTGCATTGTTGCCCTTGGGACTCCGCGGTAAAGCCGTCACGAAATCCATGGTTATATGTTCCCACTTCCACTGAGGAATCGAAAGTGGTTGCAACAAACCAGCAACCCTTTGGTGTTCAGCGTTGACTTGCTGACACACCAAGCACTTAGCCACGAAGCGAGCAATTTCCCGTTTCCTACCTTCCCACCAGAAGTGTTGTCGAATATCTCGGTACATCTTTGTCCCTCCTGGATGTACAGAGTAAACTGAATTGTGTGCCTCCTTCATAAGCTCTTCACGCACATCCCCTTTTGGAGCACACACACGGCTACCATACCTCAACGAGCTATCTTCGTGGATCAATAAATCGGTTCGTAGTCCGGCTTCAACCTGCTCTCGAAACTTTTGCAGTCTAGGATCCTGCGATTGCGCCACTTTAATCTTCTCAACTAAGGACGACTGTACTTGCAACTGCATCAACTGTCCTGTAGCATGTGGTAGCACAACCTCCAAGTCAAATCTCCGAAAATCCGCAATGATCTCTCTCTGTGCAGTCAATATCTGAATTGCTGGTAACCGACTCAGCGCATCCGGCACGACGTTGACTCTTCCTGGATGGTACTTAAGATCGAGGTCATAGTCGGCCATCAGCTCCAACCATCTGCGTGGCTTCATGTTCAATCCCTTCTGAGTGAACACATACTTTAAACTCTTGTGATCCGTAAAGACTTCGACTCTCTCGCCCAAAAGGTAGTGTCTCCAAATCTTCAGGGCGAAGATCACGGCTGCAAGCTCTAAGTCATGAGTCGGATAATTCTTCTCATGCGTCTTCAGTTGTCTCGATGCGTAAGCGACGACTTTCCCAACCTGCATTAAAACACATCCCAATTCTTTCCCAGATGCGTCGCTATGAATCATCAGCCCTCCGGAATTGTCTGGTACGGTCAGGATAGGGGCGGTTATCAACTTCTGCTTCAACGTCTCAAAGCCAACGCACACTTATCCGTCCATACAAAAGGTACCTCCTTACGCATAAGCTTGGTCAGCGGTTCTGCCAAACGAGCAAAGTTCTCCACAAATCTCCTGTAGTATCCGGCTAATCCAAGGAAACTTCTTATCTCAGCTACATTCCTTGGAATAGGCCAATCTCGAACTGCTGCAATCTTTTCGGGATGGACGGCGATTCCATCACCCGACACGACATGTCCCAGAAATTTCACTTCTTCCAGCCAGAATTCGCACTACTCATCTTCGCATAAAGCTTCTCCTGTCTCAACATCTGCAGGACCTAATGATATCCGGATCGCAAATCCAGTTTCAAGAATACTCTCGCGCCACTAAGCTGCTCAAAAGTCCTCCAATGCGAGGGATCGGGTACTTGTTCTTAATAGTCGCCCGGTTCAATTCTCGATAATCAATGCACATCCTTCTCGTGCCATCCTTCTTCTTTACTAAAAGAACTGGAGCTCCCAAGGCAAGTTGCTGCTTCGAATCCAACCCTTCTCAAGTAATTCACCAACTTGCTTCTTAACTCCTTCCAATTCCACTGGTGCCATTGGATAGTAAGCTTTAGACACTGGCGCTGCACCAGGACTAAGGTCAATCGTGAACTCCACGTCTCGCTTTGGCGGTAAGCCCGATATATCTTCAAACACGTCCATAGAATCACGAACAATAGCCGACTCTTTACTTTCATCACTTCCATTGATGCAAGAACATTGTTTGTCGGCCTAGCCCTAAACTCGACCGGCCCGACAGAACTGCTTCCTTACCGGAACTGCTGTCTACATCGTTGGCCGCGAAAGGTCCAGCGAGACTACTGAGTCTCGTCCATTCTGCTGCATGCACGTCCACGGTTGCTCCATTCTGCCTTAGTCCGATGAACTTCTCTTCCATTTCCTCCGCGCAGTCCGCGGAAGGACTTCTCCAGTAAACTCTTAGAGAAATCCGCCCACTGCTTGGCCTAGGGCAAGCGGTTCTCCTCCACAAGCCACCACTCTCGGGCGTAATCCACTAGTCGAATGCGCACTGCATTAACTCCTTTGTCCTCTGGAATCTGTGCCGCAATCAGCAAATTCTCCGTGTCACTAGCCACTGCTTGGCTGGCAACGGCTCCTCCAGACCAGTGAAAGTAGACGGACCCAAAAGTCTGAAATCAGCTACAGTCTCTACTCGTTCGACTGGTCTAGTTCCATCGTTGTTTACAGACTGCTGAACGATCTGCAAACCCTCCTGAAACGAATCTGCTATTGCCGGATCAGCTCAGTCTGTCTCTTTGATTTCCAGCATTCCTCTTATCACTCCAAGCATGGCGGCTTCGTTCATACGCCTCTAGTAAGTCTTCAACTTCTTACCTGTCATAGTCCTGAACTCAAAACACCCAACATTAGCATGATGATAGATTCTGAATATGGATCAAGGATAGAACTCCAAGATACTTAAATAGAGTACCGCATTGTAGCTATGCCGCGGTATCATAGCCGCAATTACTTAACTCCACCCAAGTCGCCTAAGTCCTAGAGATAACAAGAAGTTAGGTTTTCGAGTTGACACTGCAAAGTAAGTTTGCATGCCGACATGATCCGGAAGAATGATTCAAGGATGGTAAAACGGTCAAAGTGGCAGGACATGTTTCCTAATCACGGGTACTATGATTCGTGTATCGGGTGCAATACCCAACTACAAAGAATCAACCCAATTAACCTATGGCTCTGATACCAAAAGAACCATGTTACGCCCCGCTTCCCAGAGTGCGCAGGATTGGGCACGTAACATAGCCAACCATGCTACCTGTGGGTAGGAAGTATCCATCCACAGTCACATTACGGTTGTAAGGATATCAAGAACAAGATAAAGTACTAATCTAACACATGTCCAAATCCATAATAACAGGAATCAATAAACAATAAGTGCGGAAGCTAATGATCCAATACAATAATAGAGGGGTACGTCCCGTAATGCGGGATCACACCTGGGAATAAAATGCAATAAATGAACTGACCACTACAGAACTCACAAATCAGCCTGCTGGCTGAAGTACTCCTGCTCGGTCGTCGACAATGGTACGGAATCTGGGCCATGCAAAACCCAGACGTCAGCGCGTCATGATATCAAGTATATAGTATAAACATGGTAATAAGCAATGCAAGTATGAACATGAATAAAGCAGTAATAAGAAATAACAAAGCAGGGTAATGTGCAATGGTGACTGAACTGTCCTATCAGGTTTCTACTCTATAGTCTTTGAAACCAATTGATGAATCGTCGATGTAACCCAATAGTATCTCGTACATACCCGGGACCACGGCCACAATATTCTCGGCGGCAGCCGAGACATGCCGTTAGGCACAGAATAGGAAAGTGTTAGTATCCCGTACATACCCGGGACCACGGCCACAATATTCTCGGCTGAAACCGAGACATGCCGTCAGGCACAGAATAGGAAAGTGTACACTCGGTATTACCCCGTACATACCCGGGATCACGGCCACAATATTCTCGGCCGAAACCGAGACATGCCGCTGGGCACAGAATAGGAATGTGTACACTCGAACGGTAGTGAACTGTCGAGTTACAAGTCAGGTTCATCTTTGATTTCCCCATACCCCCAAGTTATGTATGTCAGGTCAGGTATTCAGTAGTCAAGGATCAATGTCAACATATGATCAATAAAAGTAGGTCTGTCTGGATAGACAGCAGGGATGGTCATGTTTGTCGGCATTAGGCATGAGATCATGAAACAAGTCATGTCATGTCAAGAGTGTACGGTACCATGTCATGTCAAGTAGGAAGTGTAACAGGTCATGTCAGGAAGCACAAGATGTCATGTGGGTGCTCATAATCAAACTAACATAAACATGTGTATAAATAAACAAGCATGAGTACTATCAGAACAATAACTGGAACATGTAATATGATATGCCAATAGATATAATTTCAAGGATATGGATGCACAGTTATCGATTAGGGTTACATTTATAGTTCCAACATTAATTAGGATACAATTTATTAAACATGGAGTGTTAATATCACATTATTATGTAGTGATGTGATCTATGGATGCAATTATATGTATCTTAAATGCGATGGATGCAAACGGGTATCCGAAAAGTTATAAAACTATAAAATGGTAATGTGGGATGTACAACTAAACAATATGTGATATAAATATTGATATAATAATATTAATATGGATAGCATATTCAAAGCGATTAGTAATTATAAAAGATGTATTGATTAACCATGTACAAGAAGGTTCCGTTCAGAAATTTAGTGTCACCCTAATTTGTAAAATAGCTTAAAAATAACAAATGTTCTCCAAAAGAGACGTATCTTATACCAAAACAAAGATAATTCAATAAGGTTTTCATTTTTATAAGTATAAGCATCTCAGGTTATCCCTACAAAAAGTTATGAATATTCAAAGTTGAAAGTTTGCTGCTGGAATTTCCCTGGACAGCAGTTTAGAGACGTGTTCATTTGCATTTTACTTTAATTAAACAATTTATTTTGCAAGTAAATATTTCATAGAGTTATAGTATTCTGAATTAGCTTCGTAACGAACTAAAGAACGTATCCTAATGATTTTTCTATGATTTATAATGAATTTTATAAGATAAGGTGTACAGTAAATTTCAGATTTGTCATATCCGATTTTTCAACGACATTTCATATGTAAACTATAAGATTTTCAAATGTATAATATTATAAAATGAAGATTATAAAAGTATATAGCATGTAGCAAGATTAACTTGCCTCGATGGGTCGCGGATCGGGAAAACGGAACGTTAACCGTCGGCGGGGAAAACTCGCGACGGCGCACGGTTCACGGAATGAACCCAAACGACGAACAAAGGAACCACACGGGTCGGGGTATCTCGCTGGAACGTCGAGAAACGTCACCGGCACGACGGAATTCCGGTAACAAAAGAACAGTTAAAAGAAATGAGAAACGAGACATGAAGGAAGAAGAGAAAGAATGATAAAGAGAAGTACGAGAGAATATATGAGGGAGAGGGAGAGAGAGGAAAAAGTGGAGCCCAAAGGGTTAAAGGGGAGGTTGCGATTGGCTGAGAGAATAAATTGAGAAGGATATAAAATATTGTAAAAAATATTATATGGTTAACTTAAAGATTTAAAAGATAGGTAATGAACAGTAAGATATCAGATTAGTTAGAAAAATATATGCGAAGGTTTTAATAATATTAAAAATTTGGGATTTTGGCGCCAAATTAAACATTTCCAAATTGCGCCCGGGTTGGGTCCAAAAATTCGAAATTCAAATAATAGGATTTTAAGCGGGTTCCAAATTTTAAAATGAGATGTTTTATGATTAAAAAACATACTCTCAAAACGGACACACGTGCGTGCACGTAGCCATCCAAACTTGCCCGTTTTACTGAACGGGACGAGAACACAATGCACGGACGCTACCACGAGACTAAGGGTGTCAAGTAGGCCAAAATGAATATTTTCAATTTTATTTTAGGTGCTAAAATTTGTTATATGTAGAATGACTTTGCCGGGTAAATTTTTTACAGTAAGCAACAAACAAGCAAATTAAATAAAATGAGTGCCCAATTATGCTCAAACAGTAACTGAAAATAGTAGCATTGGGCTCGGGTGTTACACTTAAGTAGTCCTTGGCCAAATTTGGGATCAAGACCGATTAATTATGTTATGAGCCCATTAGCCCAGTTAATTACGAATTGAAGACTCATGGCCTAGCTTGGGCTAAGTCCGATCATGTCTGGAATATTGGCTTCTTGTTGGTCCATTGAAGGAGAGGCTTTGCCTCTATCTATTTAGCCAATTGGGCCAAAGCCTAGTGTTAAACACTACAGAGCAATCAGTGTTGAACACTGGGAATGAGGTTGACAAGTTAGTGTTTAACACTAAAAGATAATTGGTGTTAAACACCAGCAACAGGGCGTTCAAATTAGTGTTAAACACCAAAACAGATCAGTATCAAGCATCGGCAACAGAGCTCTCAAATTAGTGTTAAACACTAAGGTAGTCAGTGTTGAACACTGCAAATAAAGTTCTTTGATTAGTGTTGAACACTAAGGCCCAACAGTGTTTTAACACTGGATTTGGGAGTTCCAACTTAGTGTTAAACACTAAAGCGAGAGGGGTCACGTGGCGACACGTGAGAGCGCCCTCCCTTCATTTGTTCTTCTGAGGAGATCGCATTTTCTTTTTTGGAGCATCACGTGACGGGTATCTAAATGAGGTATGCTAAAGCTTCTGCCAAGGGTCACGTGGGTCACGTGAGGCGCTGCCTCAAAGGGCTTTTTGTAGATCTTTTGAGGGGTCACGTGGTGACACGTGACCCTGCCTCTATGTTGTTGTTTTTTTTTTAGAGGATCTGTTAATCTTTTTCTCAGGAATTAAATTCCTCGAGCTTTAAATTTCCAAGGAATTAAATTCCTACTTCCTTTTGAAGACTTATATTCTGGAATAGAGTTGAACTCTGAATTTTCTGTAAGAATTAAATTCCTCATAAATGTGAAGAACTGAATAGGGTTAAACCCTAATAAAAACTTTTAAGGAATTGGACTCCCATTCTCTGTTAAGTTATGATTAAGGGAATTAAGTTCCCGCTGTTTCAACAGAACTAGGTTTTTAATTAGGATTAAACCCTGTTTCTTTTTGTTCTGAAGGAATTAAATTCCCATAACACAGGGTCAAGCCCTACTTTTATCTTAAAGGAATTAAATTCCTATAGTTCTGTGAGAATTAAATTCTCGTGTTTCCATTCCCTCTCTATGTTTTGGATCTGCATGGCAGGATCTCAACCCATTGAGAATTACATTCTCAACCTAAAGGGGAGATGTGCACTTTGCAGATCCTCTATCAAAGAGAGAAGAAATATGTTCTTCTGTTTTATATATCAGAATTAAACTTTGTTGAGAATTAAATTCTCCTTCTTTCAAAAAGCCTTCCCTTTCTTACCTAGGGTTTTCCTTTGCAGAAGCTCCAAATTCCTCAAAGTATCAAGGCTCTCTCCTTTTTTCCTCCCTCTGCGTATATATCCTTTTTTTTGTATCTCTTGGCTCCTATTTATAGGAGAAGCAGCCGAGTCAATTAGTTTTTGACGAATCTTCCTTGAGATATTTGATTTGCATCCATTATTCGTTCTGGACCTTTGGATTGCTAGGTGAATTTCATTCACCATTGGATTTCAAATCCAGGGATTCTCCTTTGTTATTTCAGTTAGATTTAAAGGGGAAATCTTTCCAAACACGAGATTTTCCCATAGATAGATGATATTTAATCACCTCTAAATCTTTAATTCGATCGGTTCAATATAGTCACTTTCCTTTGGAAAGATTTGAATCTCCTTCAGAATTTAATTCTGTTAACAAAACGGGCTTTGAAAGTCGGTCACGTGTGACCACGTGACCCATGGTCACGTGTGGGCACGTGACCCCCTTGGAACGAGCCTTCCTCTTTCTTTTTGCGCTCTGTCTTCTGGTTGCTGCTTAACCGTCACGTGCCACCACGTGACCCCTGGTCACGTGTGAGCACGTGACCCTTGTCTGGACTCTTTTTCTTGATTTAACTGGAGAACAATTCTGATGTTTTGAGCGTCACGTGCCAACACGTGACCCCTGGTCACGTGGTAGCACGTGACCTCTCTTGAAGCTTTTTCCTTGATTTGATCAGGGAACCGATGTGCCTCTGAATCCGCTTTAAAATGTCACGTGCCAACACGTGACCCTGGTCACGTGGGAGCACGTGACCCTTTCTGAAACCCTTTTCTTTGATGTAGTCAGGAAGCTGAATCTGCCTTGATGATGCTTTTGGATGTCACGTGCCAACACGTGACTGCTGGTCACGTGTAAGCATGTGACCCTCTTCTGAAGCTTTTTTCATAAGCTTTTCTGATTTTAAATCAGGAAACAAATGTCCCCACAGCGTTGTTCTCACGTGTCTGCACGTGAGTGCAACGCTGTCACCTCTTGTGACCGTTGGATTCCTCTAGGGATCTGGGGAGATGAAACGTTTCCATTGCCTTCTATAAATACCTCTGTCTCTTCATAGGAGCCTTCACTTTGCTCATCTTCTTCTTCTGAGAACTTCTTCCTTGAGAATTTAATTCTCGCTTCCAGAGCTTAGTTCTCTGTCTTGAAACAATCTTCAGAGTTTAACTCTGTTCGAAAAGAATCCTTTTTCCTCAGGTAATGTTCTTGGACAACGATGGACCTTCACATTCCTCTGGATTTTAAATCCAAAACAAGGGTTTTTACCCTTTTTTTTTAATGTTTTTCCATAAGAATATGAAACCGCTTAACCTTCAAACTGTAGATCTCTTAGGGTTTAGATGATCTTTGGGGAGATGATGACAATCTGTGGAATTCAATTCCGTTTCAACAAAATGTTTTATGGGAATTTAATTCCCTTTTCTAAAAGGAATTTAATTCCTGTGAAGAACCCAGTTTCTTCACGTAGAGCCTTCTTGGGGTCTCTTGGCCCGAGGTTGTCCTTCTGCAATTAATGAAACAGGAACTTTCTAATAATTCTCATGACCTTTATTTCAGGTATTATGGATGCCCATCTGTATGGTCTTGACGAGATCATTTCCTATGGGAATATTCGTGCCCTGGGCCGTAGTCAGAATCAGGAGTTCACCAACGCTCAGTGTGCTGAGATTATGAGCCATTTTGACGAGTACAACCATCGGCTACTCCCCCATCGCTCTTCTCTTCTGAGGCTCATCGTGCTGGCGATTTGGGAGGCGCTTCCTCTCTTCTGTGCCGGTGTGCCACTCAGGGCATTGGTCGTTGCCGAGGATAAGATACATTCGGTGTATCTGATGAGTCTGATCTCGAAGAGAAGGCGTGACAACCTCATCGATCTTTTGCACCAGGCGTTTCAGCAGTCGGCCATACTTGCCGCCTACCGGAGGGTGGAGGATATCCGCGAGGACCCCGACGCTTGCGATCATGAGAGAAAACATACTCGGGAGGTTCGAAATGCTTGGAGGATCTTGGACAAGGTTAAGCTTGAGTTTCTCAATCCGTGCCCCGCATCTGAAATCTTACCATTGTAAAAGTTTTCTCTTTATTTTGTATGACCTTCTTGAAGTATGAATGATAAGTTCTATTATGTCTTTGTATGTCTGCATGCTTTTCTCTGGGATTTTATCCTTTTGCTACTGTTGTTGTTGGTAGCTTTCAATATGCAGGGTGCTACTCCATTTTTTTTTAGTGTACATCAGGTTTAGGCCTCACGTATTCTGCACGTGGGGTCCCTTGATGGAGCTGTTCACAAAATCTTCCCATGCCCTATTTTCAGTGCACCATATCAGACGCAGAAAAAGGGCCTTGGAAATAGTTCTATCTCCTTGATTTTCGATGCCTTTCCTTTTTTGGGCTTTGGAAATAGCTTCACCATGCAAGATTTTCCGCGCACAGCACTTAATGCATTTCTTTATATATGAGGCTATAGCTTCCTTTTCCCCTCACAAAGAGATTTATATTATTATTATTTTTTTTTATCTTGGAGTAGCTTGTCTTGAGAAACAAACGAGCGCCATGGCCTGCAATCGCCCTCATGCTCGTCGACAGCCATGGGAAGTTCCTATTGAGGAGATGGTCCCCCGCTTTGCTGCTCGGTTGGTGGATCCCCTCCTTACCGACAACGAATGCGACTCAGCCGTGCATGAACTCTCGATCCGTAAGGGTTCCCCCCTCCCGATGGGTTCTCTCTGGCTCCGGATGATTCTTACGGCCGTGCTTGCTGACATCCCTCCTCACCCGGCGGAGATGACCCTGGCGATGCTCGACGCGGCAGAAGAAAAGCTCGAGGGCTTTCATGAAGCGTGCCTGATTACTCAGGCTTTGAAGGATTGCTCAATTCATCTGCTGAGCCAGATAAAGACCCGGCGAGCTATTACGTCTGCTTTCGCGGACGAACACGGCGTCAATCGATGGGGAGCGACTCCTCGTGAGAACCGTCGCTTTGATGTGTTAGAGAAAGCAGAGAGAGAGATGGAGAATTTTGTCCTCTGCTTCATTAACCCTTGTGCCGCTGATCCCATGTTTGGTGACCTTTTCCGTTAGCGTAGAACACTTTTAAATTAGTCCCTCCTTTTTTACGCTTTATGCCGAAATTCCATGTAGGCTTGGTACTAGTATGTATGTTTCTGCTTGCATAAATAAACTTTGTATTCTTCTCATGAGAACTTTCTTTAATTGCAAATGCTATCATCACTTTCCTGCGCATCAGACCTTTTTAGGCATTATGAATGTTCATGCGATTGCAAATGCTATTATTATTATTTTTTTGAATACTCATATGATTGCGAACACATGCTTGAAATATGTCGGAAACCTTTCTTGTTGCCTTTCACGTCAGGTGATGTAAGCGCGTTTTAGATCGATTATTCCCGTCGACTGGAAGCCCATTTATACGGTCTCGTAAATGTCTTGTTTCCAAGGCCGCGGTCACGAAAGCGAGCTTACGTGGCCTGATAGAGCGGTACGTAGCGAACATTTTGTTGTGCGAGAAAAGGGCTCGGCCGTAAATTTTCGGAGAGTGAATTGGCTTCTAAGGCGCTGAGCGAGCTTCATGCCAGCCTCACAGCCAAGGCCAACAAAGCGTATGAACTCTGGCGGGTGCTTCAGGAGTCCATCAAAGAGGTGGTGGCTCTCGATAAAGCTGCCACGTTCACTCGTGAGAGGGTCGAGGCTCATAAGGCCACCGAGAAAGAGCTCGAAGCTCGGCTCGCTTCGTATCAGGCTCAGCAAGCTCAGGCGGAGGCTCGTCTTCTGGAGATCTTGCGTCATGAAGCCGTGGCTCAGCAACAGAATGATGAGCTGGTAAAATTATTGCACCGCCCGCCGGCTTGAGGACTTGTATCTTTTTTCCCTTTCTTGTACACACTCATGGATGAGAGTATCTTTCTTTTTTGTTTCTTTCATGAATTGTACTTTGTATCCATTTTGGTTTATGAATAAAAGATACGTTTTTCTTCTCAATGGTGCGTCCTCTTTTTATTGAATGCATTCTGCGGATATTCTATCTTGATCTCCTTGCAGGACAGCCATGGCTCAGGATTCAGGGTTAAGATCTGCTTCCTAAGACTTCTGCATTTTATGAGCTACGAGGGTCTCATAAAGAGTTTTTCTCCCTACAGGTCGAGAGGATCCCATAGGTGTAAGTTCTTCTTAAGAATCGTGAGGATTCTTAAGCGGGTTTTCCCTTGAGAGTCGTGAGGATCTCACAAGAGAGTTTTTTTTTCTTCCTTACAGGTCGTGAGGACCTGCAAGTGTCGGATGTGATCACCCTTATCCGTGTTTCACGGGGTCAGGGGCTGCTCCAGGTATCGTAGTTTAAAGATGTCGCGGTCAAGGTTAAGGACCTCATAGTCCGTGGATTTAGGGACTCCACCGTCCGCTGTTAGTTTTAAGACATCACGGTCAAGGTTAAGGACCTCATAGTCCGTGGATTTAGGGACTCCACAGTCCGATGTTAGTTTTAAGACATCACGGTCAAGGTTAAGGACCTCATAGTCCGTGGATTTAGGGACTCCACCATCCGCTGTTAGTTTTAAGACATCACGGTCAAGGTTAAGGACCTCATAGTCCGTGGATTTAGGGACTCCACAGTCCGATGTTAGTTTTAAGACATCGCGGTCAAGGTTAAGGACCTCATAGTCCGTGGATTTAGGGACTCCACAGTCCGGTGTTTGGTTGCAGGGACCCGTCACCTCTTTGAAGACGTTGAGGAATTACAACGCCAGGTATCAAAGGAGTGAAGAGATGTACCCTCAAACCAAGACAGAATCCGTAGGGAATCGGGGTGGTTGATCGTTAGTTTTAAGACATCACGGTCGAGGTTAAGGACGTCATAGTCCGTGGATTTTAAGGACTCCACAGTCCGGTATTTGCTCTGGATGCTTCACACGGGTTCACTGCCGTGCTTGGCGAGGACCAGGCTCCGCTCTAGATGCTTCACACGGGTTCACTGCCGTGCTCTGCGAGGACCAGGATCCGCTCTGGACGTTTTCCACGGGGTCAAAGAGTGACATTATCCGCGTTCCACGTAACCAGGAATTTTGCACTAGATGCTTCACACGGGTTCACTGCCGTGCTCGGTGAGGACTAGGCTCCGCTCTGGATGCTTCACACGGGTTCACTGCCGTGCTCTGCGAGGACCAGGATCCGCTCTGGACGTTTTCCACGTGGTCAAAGAGTGACATTATCCGCGTTCCACGTAACCAGGAATTTTGCACTAGATGCTTCACACGGGTTCACTGTCGTGCTCGGCGAGGACTAGGCTCCGCTCTGGATGCTTCACACGGGTTCACTGCCGTGCTCTGCGAGGACCAGGATCCGCTCTGGACGTTTTCCACGGGGTCAAAGAGTGACATTATCCGCGTTCCACGTAACCAGGAATTTTGCACTAGATGCTTCACACGGGTTCACTGCCGTGCTCGGCGAGGATTAGGCTCCGCTCTGGATGCTTCACACGGGTTCACTGCCGTGCTCTGCGAGGACCAGGATCCGCTCTGGACGTTTTCCACGGGGTCAAAGAGTGACGTTATCCGCGTTCCACGTAACCAGGAATTTTGCACTAGATGCTTCACACGGGTTCACTGCCGTGCTCGGCGAGGACTAGGCTCCACTCTGGATGCTTCACACGGGCTCACTGCCGTGCTCTGCGAGGACCAGGATCCGCTCTGGACGTTTTCCATGGGGTCAAAGAGTGACGTTATCCGCGTTCCACGTAACCAGGAATTTTGCACTAGATGCTTCACACGGGTTCACTGCCGTGCTCGGCGAGGACTAGGCTCCGCTCTGGATGCTTCACACGGGCTCACTGCCGTGCTCTGCGAGGACCAGGATCCGCTCTGGACGTTTTCCACGGGGTCAAAGAGTGACTTATCCGCGTTCCACGTAACCAGGAATTTTGCACTAGATGCTTCACACGGGTTCATTGCCGTGCTCGGCGAGGACTAGGCTCCGCTCTGGATGCTTCACACGGGCTCACTGCCGTGCTCTGCGAGGACCAGGATCCGCTCTGGACGTTTTCCACGGGGTCAAAGAGTGACGTTATCCGCGTTCCACGTAACCAGGAATTTTGTACTAGATACTTCACACGGGTTCATTGCCGTGCTCGGCGAGGACTAGGCTCCGCTCTGGATGCTTCACACGGGCTCACTGCCGTGCTCTGCGAGGACCAGGATCCGCTCTGGACGTTTTCCACGGGGTCAAAGAGTGACGTTATCCGTGTTTCACGTAACCAGGAATTTGCTGATTGTATCCGCATTTCACGAAATGGAGGTTTGACTCTCGGTGATATGTATATCGCCGAGCCATGGAACTGGGGGGGTCGCCCCTGTTCCGTTTCACTTGATGTTGTGTCCGCTGCTATGAGACGAACGACGAGATGATCTCTAGGCTATCTGTGAACCGTCGAGATTTGGCTTCTCCTTATGATGAAACCTGGGGAAGGAGTATGATCCCTTCTTTGTTTGCGCCCCTGGATTGTATACAGGGGTAGATGTAACATCACCTGTAGGGCGAGGATTTCACTTTTATTTTATTTCTTTTTCCGCGATGCTCTATCATTTCAGCTTTTATATCGCGAAGGTCACGATTGCCCCATCATTTCGGCTATTTTTCGCGGTGCCCAATCATTTCGGCTATTTATTTATTTTCTGCTCGCTGCTTTTTATTGCGAGTTGCCCCATCATTTCGGCTATTTTTCATGCCTTCATTTTTACTTGCTGCTTTTTATTGCAAGTTGCCCCATCATTTCGGCTATTTTGTAGGCATGTGTGGCTTGCTAGCTTTTTCGCTGCAAGCCTGGATTTTAAGCACCGATTTCGGCATCAGCACCGCTACAACTGGAATGTTGCCAGGAGCGAATCATCATTTGCCTTTGTCGATGATGAACAAAGGTGGCTCAGCAAACAGGGTTAAGGGTCCTGTCGACCAAGGCTTTTGACTTCATGAGCCGTAAGGGTCTCACAAAGGTATTTCTCCCTACAAGTCGTGAGGATCTTGCAGGTGTATTTTCTCCTTAGGGATCGTGAGGATTCCTAAGTGTGTGCTCCTCTGTAAGTCGTAAGGATCCTACAAGAGGGCTTTCTCCTTATGGATCGAGAGGACCTACAAGGGTTGGGCTTTGCTGGGGAAATGTTTATTCGCGCCCGTGGATTGTATACAAGGGTCAGTATTGAGTCCTTTGTAGGGCAATATCGAAGGTTGTGGAGGATTGCTTAAGCACAGGTTTAGGTCTCTGTAACTTAAGACTTTCAAATCTTATGAGTCGTAAGGGTCCCATAAGAGAGTTCTCCTTACGAGTCGTGAGGATCTCGTAAGTGTATTTTCTCCTTAGGAATCGTGAGGATCCCTAAGTGTGTTGCTCCTTTGTGAGTCGTAGGGATCTCACGCAGGTGGTTTCTCCTTACAAGGTCGAGAGGACCCTATAAGTGTCTTTTAACGAGGTTGCGCCCTCTCGGGTTTTCACAAACACTCGCCGGTAGTCCTACTGTTTTTACTCACGGAGCCCTTTCGGGTTTTCATCCGTGCCCGTTTTGCTCGTGGACGCACCGTTTTTCATTCTTTTTCTCTTTTTTTTTATCTCGTCAGCCTAAGGATGCTGCGGTAGTAGTTTAGGGACGTTTCGGTCCGTCGTTAGTTTAAAGACGTTTCGGTCCATCGATAGTTTAAGGACGTTTCGGTCCGTCGTTAGTTTAAGGACGTTTCGGTCCGTCGTTAGCTTAAGGACGTTTCGGTCCGTCGTTAGTTTAAGGACGTTTCGGTCCATCGTTATGGGAAGGCCAGCTGCTGCTTGTAAAGTCTGAGCCTAGGAAGATAGCGAGCGGACATAGTCGTCGTCATCTATCATTGACCCAGGCTATGGCTCATTAAGCATAGTATTTCTTTAAGAAACGGCCGTTTATTGGCCTGAAAGGCCTTTCACCGTGCATGTCCATGAGTAGATAGGCTCCACCCTGGTAGACCTTGTCTATGATGTAAGGGCCTTCGTAGTTTGGCTCAAATTTCCCCCGCTTGGCACGATTGGGGATCATAGGTCTTTTGACCACTAGCACGAGTTCGCCTTGGCGGAATATCCTCGGCCTGGTCAATCTTTCGTACGAGCGCGTCATCTTTGCTTTGTAGGCTTCTAGATGTTGTTGCGCTATGAGCCGGGTTTCGTCGAGGGCATCAAGTTCCTCAAGCCGAAGGTGAGCATTTTCTTCGTCCGTCAGCTCATGGTGGACTGCCACTCGTAGAGAGGGTAACTCTATCTCGAGGGGGAGTACAGCTTCCGTCCCAAATACCAACGCGTACGGCGTTGTGTTCGTGGCCGTCTTGAATGTAGTTCGATAAGCCCAAAGGGCTTCTTGCAGCCTCTCGTGCCAGTCTTTCTTATTCCGGGAAACTGTCTTTTTTATGATCTTCGTCAAGGTCTTATTGAAGGCCTCGGCCAGACCGTTAGCTCGTGGGTTGTAAACTGAAGAATATCTCCAGTCTATATTGTGCTGCTGCGCGAAGCGGCTAATCTTATGGCTTCTGTAGGCTGGCCCGTTATCGGAGATAATCCGCCGTGGGGTTCCAAACCGATAGATGACGTGCGTCTTGAAGAAATGGAGAATATTCTCCGTCTTCACTTCCCTCAGTGGTACTGCTTCTGCCCATTTGGAGAAGTAATCAGTTGTCGCCAGGATAAAACGATGTCCCCGGGATGATGCTGGCTCGATGGGGCCGACTATGTCAGTCCCCCACATTTCGAATGGCCAACTATCCACCGTTGGATGTAGTGGATTCGGATGTTGGTGGATGCTATCCACCGTTGGATGTAGTGGATTCGGATGTTGGTGGATGAAGTCTCCATGAATCTGGCACGAGTGGCATTGCTTCGCATACTCGAGGCAGTCCTGGATCATCGTGGGCCAGTAGTAACCCATCCGTTTAATTTTTAACTTCATCTTTGGGCCTACTTGGTGAGAACCGCAAAGTCCGTCGTGAACTTCCTGAATGACTCTTTCCGCTTCGTCAGGTCCTAAGCATCTCAGCCATAGAGAATCAAACGATCTCTTGTATAGAGTATCGTTGACGAAGGCGAAAGATAGAGCTTGTTTCATGAGCTGATGCCTTGAGGATGTATCTTTGGGCATTCGGTGGGACTTAAAGTAGTCTATGAAGACTTCCCTCCAGTCCTCGACCTTCTCATGGTCTTTTATTTGTAGGGTCGTCTGCTCAGTCGCTCCCTTTTCTTTATATAATTCCGGAGGTATTTCTGCCGGGGCAAGCACTCGACGGCTTTGTACCACAATTCTTACATCATCGAGGTTTTCGTCCGCCAGTTCTTTAGCAAGTTTGGCTAACGCGTCTGCTTTGCTGTTTTCCGCGCGTGGTATGTTCTCCAAAGTATAGGAGGGAATTTGGGTCAATAGTTGTTGCACCTTTTCGCCGTACTTCACCAACTCCGGTTTGCACGTTTGGTAATCACCATTTACTTGACTAACAACCAGTTGAGAATCCCCGTATATAAGGAGGTCTTCAATTCCCAGGTCGATGGCGATTTCGAGACCTGCTATCAGAGCTTCGTATTCAGCTTCATTGTTTGTCCTCGGCTCTGTTAAGGAGAAGGCGAAGCGCATTATCCCTCCTTGTGGAGTTGCAAAGACGAGGCCTATCCCCGATTTGATCATTGGGATACCTTGTTTCTGTTTCTTTACGGAGGACGCTCCATCGAAATAGAGTTCCCATCGGGTGCTACCGCCGCCAATCGCATCAAATGCATGCTCGTCCGGCAAATCACAGTTCAGAGAAGAATCGGCCGGTATCGGGTGCTCAGCGAGGAAATCGGCAATGGCCTGGCCTTTCACTGTCTTGAGAGGTTGATACGTTATTGAGAACTCCATCAAGAGCAGGGCCCATTTAGCGAGTCGTCCTGTCAATATGGCTTTTGACATCAAGTATTTAAGGGGGTCCACTTTTGAAATAAGACGGACTTCATGCGCCAACGCATAGTGCCTGAGCTTTGTTATCGCGAAGATTAATGCCAAGCAACGTTTTTCAATGGGAGAGTAGTTGCTTTCTGCCCCCAGTAGAACTCGACTTAAGTAGTAGAGTGCTCTCTCTTTTCCTTGATCGTTCTCTTGCGCCCATAATGCGCCCAAGGAACCTTCGAGGGCGGTTGTATAAAGAATGAGGGGTTTTCCCTTGACCGGCGCGGCCAACACCGGAGGGTTCTGCAGGTACTGCTTGATCTCGTCTAGTGCACCTTGGTATTTGTGATCCCAAACGAATGGAGTTCCCTTTTTCATCAGGTGGCTGTAAGGACGGCATTTGCCTGAAAGATTGGCGATAAATCGCCGGATGTATGCGAGCTTCCCTTGGAGAGACCGCAACTGTTTGAGGGTTCTTGGCGGAGGCATTTCCATGATCGCTTTAATCTTTGACGGATCTATTTCGATACCTCGGTGTCGAACGATGAATCCCAGGAATTTGCCTGAGGAGACTCCAAACGCGCATTTGAGGGGATTCATTTTCAAATTATATTGCCGAAGGCGTTGAAATACAGTCTCCAGATGGTTTAAATGCTCTTCGTATGACATGCTCTTTACTACGAGGTCATCGATATAGCACTCGACGATGTCATGTATGAGGTCGTCGAAGATCTTTGTCATGGCCCTTTGATAGGTAGCGCCAGCGTTCTTTAGACCAAAGGGCATAACCCTGTAGCAGAATATACCCAAAGGGGTCCGGAAAGCGGTGTGCTTCTGGTCTTCGGGATGCATCTTTATCTGATTGTATCCTGAGGAACCGTCCATAAAGGAGAAAACCTCGTGAGTGGACGTGTTATCTATCATTAGCTCGGTTACCGGTACTGGGAAATCATCCTTTGGACAGGCTTTATTGAGATCCCTGAAATCCACGCATATGCGTACCGTCCCATTCTTCTTCATTACCGGGACGATATTGGCGATCCAGTCGGGATATTGGACTTCTTGGATAAATCCAGAATCGATCAGCTTCTTGACTTCGGTGTTGATGCTCATTTCAAGCTCGAGTCGCATCCTTCTTGGCGCTTGCTTGACTGGCTTGATATCTGGGGATATTGCTAATTTATGCACAGCAAACTCCGGATCTAATCCTGGCATCTCGGAGTAGTTCCACGCGAAGCAGTCTTTATGCCGTAGAAGCACGTTCTTTAACGCGGCCACCCTTTCTTCAGAGAGTAGCTCGCTGACAAATGTCGGTCGCGGGTCATCTGCCGATCCCAACTCAATCTTCCTGAGGTTATCTGCAGTAGTATGTATACCATCTTCCAGTTCTTTCGGAGCTGGCGGAAATTCTGAGATCACCTCATCATCGCTGTTCTCAAAGCACTGGGGAAGGTCATCCATGTTCTCGCGCTCTTCTTTTAATATCGTAATCGTATAACAGGTGCGAATCCGCTCCCAGGACTGAGGTGGATCCGGTTCTGCTCTTGCGGCCTTGGGTTCATGCTTTTGTGGCGGCGTTACCCTCCAGCCGTTGGATAAAGCGAATCTGCCCCGTTGGTACTGGTGCTCGACCCAGTTCTTGAAGGTGAAGCAGTCTTCGGTAGGATGTCCTATGGCTCGGTGATTGTTGGGGTAAAAATTTACACCCCCGTTGACCGAGTCAAAGTCAAGGTCAACCCCAAGCCAAGTGGGCCCATGCCCAGGTCGAGTCCGAAACATGAAGCGGCCGACCCTCCCCATGCCAAAAATGAAATCATGTAATAAATAATTTTTATGTAATTTTTTATACATGAATGTATGCAAAATGGGCATAAAGCCAATATTTTGTAAGCTCGTGGCTTATGTGCAAAAACAAATGACACATGAGCCATGGGATAGGCAAAAAGCCATTTTGAAAAGCCCAAGGGGCTATATGTAAATATGTAAGCCTATATAAGGCAACATGATGATGAATAGAAGAAGACTTTTTTCATTCCCTCAAAAACTAGGGTTTGTTCCTCCACTCTTTCTTCTCCAAGTTCTTCCTCTTCCTTTTTATTTTCAAAATAAATCAAGAGCTTAGCTCTCTTTTTTTTTAAACTAAATAAAGTTTTACCATAAACCCATCTCCAAAAACTCCATCAAGAGAAGAAAAAGGGTCTCTTTTTTTATCATCCAAGATCTAGATCTTGGAGTTTCAAGAGAACCCATTTTGGGTTTCTTCTTAAAGGAGAAAGGAGAAAATAAAATTCTTTTGGAGTTCAACTCCACAAATAAAATTCTTTTGGAGTTCAACTCCACCACCAGGAAAATTATTTTGGAGTTCAACTCCACTACAAAATTTCTTTTGGAGTTCAACTCCACAAATAAAATTCTTTTGGAGTTTAACTCCACTACAGAAATTCTTTTGGAGTTTAACTCCACAAAAAAAATACCTTTTTTTGGGGAGTTTAACTCCACATTACGTTTTTTTTAGTCATATAAAATTATTTTGAAGTTGAACTCCACGTTTCCAAAAAAAAAAATAATAAAAAATAATAATAATAAAAAAAAAAATTGCGGTCACATGCAAAGCATGTGACCGGATCACATGCAAACCATGTGACCCCCTCACATGAGGGGTCACATGTTTAACATGTGACCCCCTCACATGAGGGGTCACATACAACCCCTTCACATGAGGGGTCACATGTTAAACATGTGACCCCCTCATATGAGGGGTCACATGCAAAGCATGTGACCGGGTACCCCCTCACATGAGGGGTCACATGCAAAGCATGTGACCGGGTCACATGTTTAACATGTGACCCCCTCACATGAGGGGTCACATGTTTAGCATGTGACCGGGTCACATGTTTAACATGTGACTCCCTCACTTGAGGGGTCACATGTTAGCATGTGACCCCCATTTTAAAAAAATAAATAAATAAATAAATAAATAAAATATAATAATAAAATAAAATAAAATAAATTCTCTTTTCTTCTTTCCTCCTCCTTTTTTTATTTAAAATAAAAATAAATAAATATTAAATAAATAAAAATAAATTATAAATAATATTTTAAATAAAAAAAAATCTCTAAATATTTATTTACTTATTTATTTTTGTATATAGAAAATATATATATATATATATATGTATATATCTCTTTTTTACAAGTAGAACAAAACAAAAAAAATATACACACACCAACGCACCGTATATTGAGTTCGCATGACTAGTTTAACCCGTCAATCGGAGGTTCCTTCGCTCCAAATGCGAGGGGTAATTAACGGCAGCTTAGTCCGCGGCTGCCGGAGATTCGGATCCCCACAATCAATAAACCCCGGCCTACCCTAGGCAGGGGGAATCTGTAGTACGCCTGACAAGCGCGCGCGTATTCCCATCTCAATGGGGTGACGAAAAACACCCTACAGATTCTGGCACGCCCGGTGGGACCATCTCTCCTCCCATTTTTCGGGTTAAATGTTCATGCGAGCTCAATCAATATACATATCGATTACCTATACTGAAATAATGTTTCTATTTGCAGGGGTTAACAATTTTCAATTGCCATCTTCGAACGCAAGTCGGTATATTTGAACGATTTTTCTTGGCCCCAGCTGGGGGCAAGGCCATCAACACTGACAAAGTAATAAGTCATCTCGGGCAAGCTCCAGCGGTGCCCCTCACAACTGCTCAATCGGGTATCTTCTCCAAGCTTCTGATCCAGAGGACCACCACGTCGTTAAACTGGGAACACCTGATGACCGCCACGTCTTTAAACTGGGAAACAGAGGACCACCACGTCGTTAAACTGGAAACAGAGGACCACCACGTCATTAAACTGGGAACAATCGACCTCTAAGTCGTTAAACTGGGAATGTAAAAAAAAAATGTAAATAAAAAAAGTGTAAATAAAAGAAAAATAAAGAAAAGCCGAAATGATGGGGCAACTCGCAATAAAAATCAGCGAGTAAAAATAAAAATGAAAATAAAGCCGAAATGATAGGGCAATCGCGACCTTCGCGATAAGAAAAGCTGAAATGATAGAGCAATCGCGGCAAAAAAAAAAAGAAAAAAAAAAGAAAAAAAAACAGCAAAAACAAAAAAAGCGGCGAATGATGAGTCGCTCCTGGTACCATACTCCAGTGCAGCGATGCAGACGCCAACAAAAATTCAAATTTCCAAAATTCTCCCGGCCCTACGGTCAGTCCCCAAGTTGACTACCGTATACAATCCACGGGCTCAAATAATTCTCAGCATACCCATGCCCCACCGCAACCACCAGTTACGCGGCTGGTCTCCGCCTTTGGAATTATGCTCCATTAAGAAGACCCACTCATGTGTCCTCACGATACACGAGGAGAACAAACCTTTGTGGGATCCTTACGACTCACGAAGGAAAAACACACTTAGGAGTCCCCACGACTCCTAAGCAGAAAATACACCTGCGAGATCCTTACGACTCGCAGGGAGAAAATGCATTTATGGGACCCTCACGGCCCATAAAATTGAAAAGCCTTAGGTGATAGGGATCTAAACCTGTCTCCTAAGCCATCGCTCCCCAATCCCCAAGTGGCGAATGATGAGTCGCTCCTGGTACCATATTCCAGTGCAGCGATGCAGACGCCAACCAAATTCCAAATCCCAATCCCCAAGTGGCGAATGATGAGTCGCTGCTGGTACCATATTCCAGTGCAGCGATGCAGACGCCAACCAAATTCCAAATCTCATACCAACGGCGAATGATGAGTCGCTCCTGGTACCAAATTCCAGTGCAGCGATGCAGACGCCAACAAAGTCCTGAAATGTTTCTGGCCCTACGGTCTGGATCATACATCCTGCAAAACCGTATACAATCCACGGGCGCAAAACGATCCCAATCTCTCCCAAGTCCTACCGGCGAGACCACATTCAAAGTCCCACCGGCAGGGAAGATTCCAAAAAAAAAGAAAAAGAAAAAAAAATGAAAAAAGAAAAAAAAGAAGAACGGTATGTCCACAAGCAAAATGGGCACGGATGAAAACCTGAAAGGGCTCCGTGAGTAAAAACAGCAGGACTGCCGGCGAGTTTGTGAAAACCCGAAAGGGCGCAAACTCGTAAAAAAAAAAGAAGAAATGAAATGCACTCGCAAAGTCCTCTCGACTTTGTGAGGAGAAAATTCCCGCGTGAGATCTTTACGACTCACAAAGGAGCAATACACTTAGGAGTCCCCATGATTCCTAAGGAGAAAATACACCTACGAGATCCTTTCGACCCGTAGGGAGAAAATGCTTTGTGAGACCCTTACGGCTCACAAAATGGAAAAGCCTTAGGTGACAGGGATCTAAACCTGTCTCCTAAGCCACCAATTCCCAAATCCTCCCGGGGCACATGATGAGTTGCTCCTAGTATTATTCCAGTGCAGCAATGCAGATGCCAACCAAAACCAATCCCAAAATCCTCTCAGGACAAATGATGATTCGCTCCTGGTACCATATTCCAGTGTAGCGATGCTGATGTCAACCCAAATCAAATCAAACCAATAAGCTCTGCGTCGGAATCATGCTTCGTCTCAGGATATGCACCCCATGTCGAAATGATGCTTCGCCTCGGTGTACCTGCCTTCCCTGTCGAAATTATGCTTCGTCTTGGAATCAAGTCAGCCAACAAGCTCTGCGCCGGAATCATGCTCCGTCCCAGAATATACCCCGCGTCGAAATCAATGCTTCGCCTCGGTGTACCTTCCTTCCTCGTCGGAATTATGCTCCACCTCGGAATCAAGTCAACCAGCAAGCTCTGCGTCGGAATTATACTTCGTCTCAGAATGCACCCCGTGTTGAAATGATGCTTCACCTCGGTGTACCTGCCTTCCCTGTCGAAATTATGCTTCGTCTCGGAATCAAGTCAGCCAACAAGCTCTGCGCCGGATCATGCTCCATCTCAGAATGTATCCCGTGTCGAAATCAATGCTTCGCCTCGGAATATCTGCCTTCCTTGTCGAAATTACGCTTCGCCTGGGAATCAACCTCTGCATCGAAATTATGCTTCGGTCAAAATGTCTGCCGCTCTTCGGAAAGATGCTCCGAACTCTGGAATCATGCTCCGCCCTTCGGAATGATGCTCCGAATCCTGGAATCATGCTCCGCTCTTCGGAAAGATGCTCCGAACTCTGGAATCATGCTCCGCCCTTCGGAAAGATGCTCCGAACCCTGGAATCATGCTCCGCCCTTCGGAATGATGCTCCGATCCCCTGGAATGATGCTCCGCCCATCGGAATGATGCTCCGATCCCTGGAATGATGCTCCGTAAATTGGAATGATGCTCCGATCCTTGGAATCATGCTCCGCCCATCGGAACGATGCTCCGATCCCTGGAATTATGCTCCGCTCTTCGGAAAGATTCTCCGAACTCTGGAATCATGCTCCGCCCTTCGGAATGATGCTCCGAATCCTGGAATCATGCTCCGCTCTTCGGAAAGATGCTCCGAACTCTGGAATCATGCTCCGCCCTTCGGAAAGATGCTCCGAACCCTGGAATGATGCTCCGCAAATTGGAATGATGCTCCGATCCTTGGAATCATGCTCCGCCCATCGGAACGATGCTCCGATCCTTGGAATTATGCTCCGCTCTTCGGAATGATGCTCCGATCCTTGGAATCATGCTCCGCCCCTGGAATGATGCTCCGCAAATTGGAATGATGCTCCGAATCCTGGAATTATGCTCCGCTCTTCGGAACGATGCTCCGAATCCTGGAATCATGCTCCGCCCATCGGAACGATGCTCCGATCTCTGGAATTATGCTTCGCTCTTCGGAAAGATGCTCCGATCTCTGGAATTATGCTCTGCCTTTTGGAATGATGCTCCGAATCCTGGAATTATGCTCCGCTCTTCGGAACGATGCTCCGAATCCTGGAATCATGCTCCGCCCATCGGAACGATGCTCCGATCTCTGGAATTATGCTTCGCTCTTCGGAAAGATGCTCCGATCTCTGGAATTATGTTCTGCCTTTCGGAATGATGCTCCGAACCCTGGAATCATGCTCCGCTCATCGAAATGATGCTCCGATCCCCGGGAATCATGCTCCCCGGGATGATGCTTCGCCTCTGGAATGATGTTCCACCTCGAAGTTCAGCTTCAAGATCCATCAATTTCATGCACACAACTCAAATGTGCGGTGTGCATTTATTGATGGGGGGCACTTTGTTGGGGTAAAAATTTACACCCCCGTTGACCGAGTCAAAGTCAAGGTCAACCCCAAGCCAAGCGGGCCCATGCCCAGGTCGAGTCCGAAACATGAAGCGGCCGACCCTCCCCATGCCAAAAATGAAATCATGTAATAAATAATTTTTATGTAATTTTTTATACATGAATGTATGCAAAATGGGCATAAAGCCAATATTTTGTAAGCTCGTGGCTTATGTGCAAAAACAAATGACACATGAGCCATGGGATAGGCAAAAAGCCATTTTGAAAAGCCCAAGGGGCTATATGTAAATATGTAAGCCTATATAAGGCAACATGATGATGAATAGAAGAAGACTTTTTTCATTCCCTCAAAAACTAGGGTTTGTTCCTCCACTCTTTCTTCTCCAAGTTCTTCCTCTTCCTTTTTATTTTCAAAATAAATCAAGAGCTTAGCTCTCTTTTTTTTTAAACTAAATAAAGTTTTACCATAAACCCATCTCCAAAAACTCCATCAAGAGAAGAAAAAGGGTCTCTTTTTTTATCATCCAAGATCTAGATCTTGGAGTTTCAAGAGAACCCATTTTGGGTTTCTTCTTAAAGGAGAAAGGAGAAAATAAAATTATTTTGGAGTTCAACTCCACAAATAAAATTCTTTTGGAGTTCAACTCCACCACCAGGAAAATTATTTTGGAGTTCAACTCCACTACAAAATTTCTTTTGGAGTTCAACTCCACAAATAAAATTCTTTTGGAGTTTAACTCCACTACAGAAATTCTTTTGGAGTTTAACTCCACAAAAAAAATACCTTTTTTTGGGGAGTTTAACTCCACATTACGTTTTTTTTAGCCATATAAAATTATTTTGAAGTTGAACTCCACGTTTCCCAAAAAAAAAATAATAAAAAAAAATAATAATAAAAAAAAAAAATTGCGGTCACATGCAAAGCATGTGACCGGATCACATGCAAACCATGTGACCCCCTCACATGAGGGGTCACATGTTTAACATGTGACCCCTTCACATGAGGGGTCACATGCAACCCCTTCACATGAGGGGTCACATGTTAAACATGTGACCCCCTCATATGAGGGGTCACATGCAAAGCATGTGACCGGGTACCCCCTCACATGAGGGGTCACATGCAAAGCATGTGACCGGGTCACATGTTTAACATGTGACCCCCTCACATGAGGGGTCACATGTTTAGCATGTGACCGGGTCACATGTTTAACATGTGACTCCCTCACTTGAGGGGTCACATGTTAGCATGTGACCCCCATTTTAAAAAAATAAATAAATAAATAAATAAATAAAATATAATAATAAAATAAAATAAAATAAATTCTCTTTTCTTCTTTCCTCCTCCTTTTTTTATTTAAAATAAAAATAAATAAATATTAAATAAATAAAAATAAATTATAAATAATATTTTAAATAAAAAAAAAATCTCTAAATATTTATTTACTTATTTATTTTTGTATATAGAAAATATATATATATATATATATATATATATATATATGTATATATCTCTTTTTTACAAGTAGAACAAAACAAAAAAAATATACACACACCAACGCACCGTATATTGAGTTCGCATGACTAGTTTAACCCGTCAATCGGAGGTTCCTTCGCTCCAAATGCGAGGGGTAATTAACGGCAGCTTAGTCCGCGGCTGCCGGAGATTCGGATCCCCACAATCAATAAACCCCGGCCTACCCTAGGCAGGGGGAATCTGTAGTACGCCTGACAAGCGCGCGCGTATTCCCATCTCAATGGGGTGACGAAAAACACCCTACAGTGATAAGAGCAATAGCTCAAACGAGAAGCCTTGTTAGCTTGCTCAGGGTGTCTAGACTCTGGAAGCGCGATCATTTGATGTTTTAAAGCGAGCTTGAGTAACCTCTCCGTCTTGTCTCGGGGGAAGGAGTACGCTCGACTCATCTTCTCCATGAGGGACGAATCCGAGCCGTGCAGTACCCGATCACGTAACCCTCTAATCCTGCGTCGTTGTTGTCGGCTCCTCTTTCCGCTTCTTGATTTATTTCCGTCTCCGCATCGGGCCTTTCGTACAACGGGTTGACAAAGATGAGCATCTTTGTCTTTTGCAGCCTGTTGAAATAGACGTTGCGTCCTGGCCTTCTCGTAGATGGCCATCTCGCGGTTGTGGTCTTCCCGAGCTTTCTGACCTATTTTCCTGATAGGCTTGTCCGTTCGTTCTTCAAACGACGGACTCGGTGCTTCAATCGCGGGGTCTAGTTTTGATGAGGGGTTGGCATCTCCTGACAGGGCGTCCTCTTCTTCATCAAAGGTATATATAGTGTAGCTGCTGTGAGCCCGTTCCTGTTTTCCGGCTCTCGCGTATCCAAGCCCAAGTGTTTCCATTTTCCCATTGGGCAATTTGCGTTGAGTCCTAGGGACATCCCAAATCCTGTTGTAGAACCGAGCCTGCCGAACAGTCTGTTTTAAAGGTACTCCTTGGCGCTTCAATAGCTTCTTTAATCCATTTGTATAGTATCTGGGCAGACGGATGGGTTGGAGCCTGTCGAGTGTAGCATCCGCGCCATGCCAGATCTCTTTCTCTATTTTCGATTCTGAGGATCGGTAGAATAGGATCACTTTCTCACCCCTTTGCCTGGGAGGGACGTAAAAAGTTTGCAGGTCCTGCACATTGTGACCTTGAAGCGTGTCGAGATCCTTGTAGTGTTCTCGCGGTACCACGGTGATTTGCAAACTATGGTCATCGCCAGGGGGTGCTTGTATTGACAGCCGATTGGAGAACACGGCATTAACTTCATCTTCTGAATCACTTCCGAAGACCAACATGGGGGCGGGCGTCCCCAGGTTGTTGCGTTGAGATGGCCCTGCATAAACTATCTCTTCCTCTTCTTCGATATCGCTCCCGAAAACAGGGATGGTGGCGGCGGTTTTGTTCTCCGGATTGCGACACCTTTCTGTATCCTCGAAATCTGGCAAAAAGTACTTCGCATCTTCGTATTTGCGGACTTCGTTCACGGAAAATGGGTTCAACTCACCTGTTACAGTATACTCGAAACCATCCTTAAAGTACTTCATACACTGATGTTGCGTAGAAGGGATGATGTTGTACTCGTGTAGCCAAGGACGGCCGAGCAAGGCGTTGTAGCAGGTCTTGGCGTCGATGACATGGAATTTGATGTCTGTGACGAGAAGTCCAAAGCGTAATGTTAGTATCACAGATCCGAGAGTCCGTGACGATTGTGAATCGAAACCGGAAATAGTAATTTTGTCACGAGCGAGGTGTTGCACACTCATGCGGATTTCCTTCAACACCCGAACATTAAGGAGATTGACGGAGGATCCATTATCCACCAGGATCTTGCCTATCTTGATATCATGGCAGTATCCGGAGACATATAGGGGACGGTTGTGGTCGCACGTCCCGAGAAGGAGGTCTTCATCACCGAAAGTGATATCGGCCGTATGCACTTCTTCCAGTTCATCCTTCATCTTTTCAGTGGCGAGGAAGGCTTGGAATTGCTCAGGTTCTTGTAACGCCTTAATTAGTGAGTCTCGCGCTTCTTTTGATAATAGGAGGGCATCGAGAATGCTAAGCTGAGAAGGTAGCTTCCTTAGGTGCGCGAGGATGTTATAGTCCACTTTACCCCTCCTAGGGGGGTCTTTGGCAGCCAGTTCTTTCATGGCTTGGTCATCTAAAGTGATATCTTCAGTGACCTTTTCCTTTCCCTTATCTTTTCTACTTACGGGCCCGAGATTCTTTTCTGGGAGTGTGCGATTGCGCAGCTGGATGTTCTCGCAGGCCTCCGATTTCTCCGCTTTCCCTAAAACGGACTCTTTAAAGAGAGGGCCCAGAGCCATTTCTTCATCAGAGTCGCTCCCAAAGGTGAGAACTTGTGACCCCCCGGCGTGAGCCATATAACAGTTGCCAGTAGTTCTGTTGTGCCCTTCGACAGTACTTCTTCGCTCCCGACGGCTCTTGCGTTTCATACGCTTAAAATGTTGCCGACGAGTAACATATCCTTGCCACCATATCTTAAAGGCGTCGCACTCCTCCGTGGGGTGTGAGATTTTCAGATGATATGCGCAATAATCAGGGTGTCTTTCCACCCCATCGTGTGTGTTTCCTTCAGAGGGTGGTAGCTTCATTCCCATTGACATGGCTTTGGCAAACCTTTTCCTCGTCTTGAATATCTTCTTGTCTACTTCGGATGCCTTTCGCTCTGGTAGGGGTAGTTCAACTCTTCCGTTCAGTCGCCTGCATTTGGTTCCTTCTGACGTTGCCATCTCACGCTCCTGACCCGCTTTACTTTTTAGACGAATTTCGTCTAGAAAAGCATTGATCACTTCATTTGTCGGCCACGCACGCTCTGGTTCAGGCTCTGTCTCCAGTTTCTTAGTGCCAGGAGTTTTCTCATCATCGGTAAACGAGTGGGAGATTACGTTACAACTCGCCACATACTCTTCGGATTCATCCGATGAGCTCTCTTCATCATCCCCCTCTTGAAAGATGTGGTTGAGGAACTCTTGTAGTGTGACAGGAGTTCGCGCCTTTTGATTGTATTCTTCCAGCGCGTCGATTTGCTTCTGCAATTTCGTGTGCTCGTTTCCAAGCTTCGCGGGCTTCTTGGATTTCTTCTTCTTTTTCTTCGATGATTTTGACGGTTGGGCGTGAGTATTTGGGTCCTCATCGCGAGTCTTCGTAGTTGGGCGGGGCTTCACCATCCCTTCAATAATTTGAGGTTCAAGAGGGTCCTCCCATCCGATCGCAGGGCACGCATGAAGGTCTCTCAGCATTCTTTTGGTTTTAGTTGATAGCACGACCTCCCATGGAGCTTCTTCAATAAAGGAGCAGGTTGCCCCCGGTGTATCTGCTTTTTTAAGAGTATGCGGCTGTGGTGGGTTCACCTTCCACTTTTCGGATAGTACAAACTTCCCCTGGAGGTATTGATCTTCAATCCATCCTTTGAAAACGAAGCAATCCTCAATCGGATGGCTTACCGTTTGATGGTAAGGGCAATAGTTGGGGTTATTCACCTCAATGGGTTGTGGCGGTCGTCTTGGATTTGGCAAGTTTATAAGTCTGTTGCGTACTGCCAGCTCGAATAACCGTTTCGTCTTGTCCCATGGGAACGAGTAGGGACGTTTCATCTTCTCATTATAATACCGGCGTCTTTCTTCCAGTTGATCTGCCGGTTTCGGGGCATTAGGTTGCTGCTGGGCATTCGCGACGAAGGTTGCCCTTCCTTTACCCTTGTCATTCCGAGGTTCCGACTTCGGGGGAGGTGGTCTATGACCCATCTGGTCCATCTGAGCCAACTTGTCGATTAAAGCCTGGAATGTGGTTGGCTTAAAGAACATCATAAACTGAGAGATAGTTGCGTGGGGGTCTAGGGTTCCCACGAACATGCCCACTGCGGGTGCTTCCTCGATGCGTTGCTCGCATCTCGACCACAAATTCCGCCAACGTATAGCATACTGGACCCAGGTTTCGCCTGGTTTTACCCTGGCGTTAATCAATGCAGTTATTGGAGTGCGTTCGCTGGCACTTGCGAATCGCTGAGTGAACAACAGCTCCATTTCAGCGAACGTTTTGATAGAATCGTTCGGGAGTTCCGAATACCATTCGAACGCTGTTTCTGATAAGCTGCCTACGAACTGGCGGAGCAACAGTTTATCATCACCGCCGGTGTTACCGCAGAGGGCCCGGAACTGGGCGACATGTTGATGGGGGTTGCCGGTCCCCTTATACACGTGGAATTTTGGTATCGTATAGCCTTGCGGGTATTTGATTTGGTCGCACCAGCTCGGATACGGCCGCCCCGTTTTTACGACTTGACCAGCTGCCTTAGTCGCATGATGAACCCGGATTTGCTGGGCTATGTAGTCAACCAAGTCAGCCTTAGAGATTGCCTCCTCCTTGGCCGTTGAGAGGGCTGGTGGTGGATTTGACGTTTCTCCTCGGTCGTCTTCAAGAACGATTGGGGGATCCTCGGCGGGTAAGTCCTGCTGGATCATCATGCCTATCATATCTTGGAAGAGAAGGCCCATACGTTGTATGTTGGCCGCTTGTTCAGCAGCCTCTTTGTCCTTTTTCTCCAGTATCCGGCGAAGGAATTCAGCATCGGTTTCTTCCTCCTGGCGTGCGTCTGAGGACGTTTCTGGGCTTTCTTTTGGCCCGGTAAGTGCGGCCATAGCATTCATCATTTCCTGAAGCTTTTGTTGCTGCTCCTGGGCTTTTGTCACGGATCGGGTAAGCGGTCGGTGGCCTGTAGAAGTGCAGCTTTCCTCCTTTCCAGAGGCCATGTAAACAGTGTGCACCACCATGCCCCCAGACTTCGGGCGTCTGGGCTCAGTGCTTTTAGCCGTCGTTGCACGCTGGGGGGTTTTCCCTGGCATCCTCCTTTTATGAGCCATGGAGGTTGAGGGGGCCGTTGAGGTGGGCGTCCAGACAGCCTTTCGGGATTTAGCCTGGTGACCAGCCTCCAGTTGGATTTTCAGCTTCTTGTGCTGGCGGGAGAAGTTTGGATCGATGATCGAGTCTCGGGCCTGCCGCCAAACCTTATAAATTTTGGAAGACAGCCGTTGAGGGGATCGGGGCTGTTCTGATTTTATTTCCACAACCTTTTTTGATGGGGGAGGAGACCTCTTCAGCACTGCAGTAGGAGAATTCCTCCGCACCTTATTTAGCATCTCGAAGTTGTTCCCAGTTGGAACAGCAGCATTAACTTCTGCCATCGGGGCTGATGGAGTTAGCCCGAAGGGGGAGTTGCCCCCAGCCTTCCTTACTCGGCGCCAATGGCGACATCGAGCGTGTCGAGCGGACGGCATGGGGTCAGCGGTAAGAATGGTCTCGTCTTGCCCCCTGTGTGGGTGGGGGGTCGCTGTTGGTGCTAGCCTGTCAAAGACCGATGTCCTTTGGGTAGCAGGAGCGGGAGCTGAAGCCGTCAACCTTGTAAAGACCGACTTTGTGGCCGGAGAAGCCGCCTTGACGATTTCGGGGGCAGGAGCGGCCACTTTCCTAGAAGCAGCCTTCTCTGAGATTGTAGGCCCCATGATGAGTTTGCAGGATTTCTGGCCCAATCTAGAGAAGACCGAGGCGTTGACGTTGGGCGACTCGTTGAGGGGAGCCGCGGCAGGGGTAAGACGATCAAAGACCGACTTCTTGGGAGCTTCCTTTGTCAGCACCGGCGCCGTGAAGCTTGTTGGTGGGAGTATAGTCCCAAAGAACAATCCGGTAGTGGCCTGAGTCACCTGGTCCACCGGCATTGTGAATAACGAAGCAGCTTGGGGTCCGTAGGCTGTACCTCTTGGCGAGGCAAAGCGTTGGTCGCAATTGCAGTTTGAGCAGTTGGAGAATTTCGCAGAAGTAGAAGCCATCAATCCTTTGCTTTCTGCAATAAGCAAGATGCCAATTCTTAGTATCTTGAAACCCAAGGGCAACTATTAGCGAACCGCGATTGGTTCGCGAATCACGACATACGAAGTGTGGAGTGGAAAGAGGAAAAGGTCCCACCGGGCGTGCCAGAATCTGTTCCCCTCCGAACGGCGGCCTGGACTTGGGCGTCCGTGCCTGATATTCGGGGCAGATGCTAATTGGTGTTATCCGTCTACCTCTCCGAAGATGCCAAGTTGATCCATGGCACCGTGCATCGGAGGCTTAGACGGGTGCGGCCGATGTAGCAGACTTCGTCAGATTCCCCCTCGTGGAGGGGTTTTTGATTGTGGGGACGCTCTTCCCTGTAGGCGCAAGCCCCTGCAGTTAATTACGCTACCGCATCGCGGTAACAACTTTCTCTTTCTCCAGCTGGTCACTTCGTGTCGTGGGTGTTTGTTTCGTGTTTTATTGCCCGTGGATTGTTTACGAAGACTGAGTTATGTCGTCGCCCGTAGGGCGTGGACTAGTCCAAATCCGTGTTTATCTTAGATTTGGGTTTGGGGGTTTGGTTTGAGGATACGTCAGCCATACTTGAGGCTAAGATCAACTCAAACGTTTGTTAAGGATACGTTAGTCTAACGTTGAGACTAAGATCAACTTAACGGGATCGTTTAGATCCGACAAAGGAGTGTTTTAGGCTCCATTGTTCCAGTTTAGGGACATAGTGGTCCATCGTATATGTGGCCGTCGGGACCCATCACCTCTCTGACGACGTTGAAGGATTACAATGACGGATGTCAGAGGAGTTCAGAGATGTACCCTCGAGCCAGAGTTAATTGGGGGGATTCATAGTCCAGTCTGTTTGAAGGTTTAAGAACACGTTAGCCATCTTTGAGGCTAAGATCAACTTAAACGGGACCGTTTAGATCCGACAAAAGAGCATGCGGGGCTCTATTGTTCTAGTTTAAGGACATTGCGGTCCATGGGTAGTTTAAGGACATTGCGGTCCATGGGTAGTTTAAGGACATTGCGGTCCATTGTTAGTTTTAAGACATCTCGGTCGAGGTTAAGGACGTCGTAGTCCATGGGTTTAAGGACTCCACAGTCCGGTATGTGCTCTGAATGCTTCACACGGGTTCACTGCCGTGCTAGGCGAGGACCAAGCTCCACTCTGGACGTTTTCCACGGGGTCAAAGAGTGACATTATCCACGTTCCACGTAACCAGGAATTTTGCACTAGATGCTTCACACGGGTTCACTACCGTGCTCGGCGAGGACTAGGCTCCGCTCTGGGCGTTTTCCGCGGGGTCAAAGAGTGACATTATCCACGTTCCACGTAACCGGGAATTTTGCATTAGACACGGGTTTAAGGAGCCCACAGTCCATATCAATGTGTGGTCGTCGGGACCCGTCACCTCTTTGAAGACATTGAGGGATTACAATGCCAAGTATCAAAGGAGTGAAGAGATGTACCCTAGAACCGGAATGGCTTAAGTAGTCCTTGGCCCAATTTGGGATCAAGACCGATTAATTATGTTATGAGCCCATTAGCCCAGTTAATTACGAATTGAAGACTCATGGCCTAGCTTGGGCTAAGTCCGATCATGTCTGGAATATTGGCTTCTTGTTGGTCCATTGAAGGAGAGGCTTTGCCTCTATCCATTTAGCCAATTGGGCCAAAGCCTAGTGTTAAACACTACAGAGCAATCAGTGTTGAACATTGGGAATGAGGTTGACAAGTTAGTGTTTAACACTAAAAGATAATTGGTGTTAAACACCAGCAACAGGGCGTTCAAATTAGTGTTAAACACCAAAACAGATCAGTATCAAGCATCGGCAACAGAGCTCTCAAATTAGTGTTAAACACTAAGGTAGTCAGTGTTGAACACTGCAAATAAAGTTCTTTGATTAGTGTTGAACACTAAGGCCCAACAGTGTTTTAACACTGGATTCGGGAGTTCCAACTTAGTGTTAAACACTAAAGCGAGAGGGGTCACGTGGTGACACGTGAGAGCGCCCTCCCTTCATTTGTTCTTCTGAGAAGATCGCATTTTCTTTTTTGGAGCATCACGTGACGGGTATCTAAATGAGGTATGTTAAAGCTTCTGCCAAGGGTCACGTGGGTCACGTGAGGCGCTGCCTCAAAGGGCTTTTTGTAGATCTTTTGAGGGGTCACGTGGTGACACGTGACCCTGCCTCTATGTTGTTTTTTTTAGAGGATCTGTTAATCTTTTTCTCAGAAATTAAATTCCTCGAGCTTTAAATTTCCGAGGAATTAAATTCCTACTTCCTTTTGAAGACTTATATTCTGGAATAGAGTTGAACTCTGAATTTTCTGTAGGAATTAAATTCCTCATATATGTGAAGAACTGAATAGGGTTAAACCCTAATAAAAACTTTTAAGGAATTGGACTCCCATTCTCTGTTAAGTTATGATTAAGGGAATTAAGTTCCCGCTGTTTCAACAGAACTAGGTTTTTAATTAGGGTTAAACCCTGTTTCTTTTTGTTCTGAAGGAATTAAATTCCCATAACACAGGGTCAAGCCCTACTTTTATCTTAAAGGAATTAAATTCCTATAGTTATGTGAGAATTAAATTCTCGTATTTCCATTCCCTCTCTATGTTTTGGATCTGCATGGCAGGATCTCAACCCATTGAGAATTACATTCTCAACCTAAAGGGGAGATGTGCACTTTGCAGATCCTCTATCAAAGAGAGAAGAAATATGTTCTTCTGTTTTATATATCAGAGTTAAACTCTGTTGAGAATTAAATTCTTCTTCTTTCAAAAAGCCTTCCCTTTCTTACCTAGGGTTTTCCTTTGCAGAAGCTCCAAATTCCTCAAAGTATCAAGGCTCTCTCCTTTTTTCCTCCCTCTGCGTATATATCCTTTTTTTTGTATCTCTTGGCTCCTATTTATAGGAGAAGCAGCCGAGTCAATTAGTTTTTGACGAATCTTCCTTGAGATATTTGATTTGCATCCATTATTCGTTCTGGACCTTTGGATTGCTAGGTGAATTTCATTCACCATTGGATTTCAAATCCAGGGATTCTCCTTTGTTATTTCAGTTAGATTTAAAGGGGAAATCTTTCCAAACCCGAGATTTTCCCATAGATAGATGATATTTAATCACCTCTGAATCTTTAATTCGATCGGTTCCATATAGTCACTTTCCTTTGGAAAGATTTGAATCTCCTTCAGAATTTAATTCTGTTAACAAAACGGGCTTTGAAAGCCGGTCACGTGTGACCACGTGACCCATGGTCACGTGTGGGCACGTGACCCCTTGGAACGAGACTTCTTCTTTCTTTTTGCGCTCTGTCTTCTGGTTGCTGCTTAACCGTCACGTGCCACCACGTGACCCCTGGTCACGTGTGAGCACGTGACCCTTGTCTGGACTCTTTTTCTTGATTTAACTGGAGAACAATTCTGATGTTTTGAGCGTCACGTGCCAACACGTGACCCCTGGTCACGTGGGAGCACGTGACCTCTCTTGAAGCTTTTTCCTTGATTTGATCAGGGAACCGATGTGCCTCTGAATCCGCTTTAAAATGTCACGTGCCAACACGTGACCCTGGTCACGTGGGAGCACGTGATCCTTTCTGAAGCCCTTTTCTTTAATGTAATCAGGAAGCTGAATCTGTCTTGATGATGCTTTTGGATGTCACGTGCCAACACGTGACTGCTGGTCACGTGTAAGCATGCGACCCTCTTCTGAAGCTTTTTTCATAAGCTTTTCTGATTTTAAATCAGGAAACATAGGGCATACATATAACTAACAGCAGATCCAAAATTTAGAGGGAAAATTGAGTTTAGAGAATTTAATTCTCCCAATTTCATAAGAATTTAATTCCTCCAAGACAGAACTAGGGTTTAACTCTATATGAGAATTTAATTCTCCCAAATTCATAGGAATTTAATTCCTCCAAGACAGAACTAGGGTTTAACCCTATATGAGAATTTAATTCTTCCACATATATAGCAATTTAATTTCTCTAAAACATAATTAGGGTTTAACCCTACAGAGAATTTAATTCTTAAGAGACTTGAAAGCTCTCCATGCACGTAAAGAACTTGGTCACGTGGTGACACGTGACCCCAATCCCCAGTGATCAGAAAAGAAAGAATAAAACTAAGTCACGTGCCCCCACGTGCCCCCTAAATAGATCCCCAAAATGAGAAGGAAAAAAACTTGGAGGCAATGCCTCACGTGTTCCCACGTGACTCTCATAATAAAGGCAAAATCGATTTTGGCCGCCCTCACGTGACCCCTAATAAACACTCTAATAAATCAATGCATGAGTACCTATCACGTGCCCACACGTGATGGCCGTGAAAACTAAAAGTGTTTAACATTTATTTGCAGATTTCAGAATAAAACAAAGGAAGACTGGTCCCCACCTTCAGAGGCCTCACATGGCCCCACATGGCCAATCCAATTTTAGTGTTTAACACTATTTTCGAGCGTTTTGTTCTTAGTGTTTAACACTATTTTCAACGCATCACGTGGGAACACGTGACCATCAAATATATGTTAGTGTTTAATACTATATTCAAATCAGCCCTAACCTAAATTGGCTAAGTCCTTCTAAGGCAAGACTTCTCTTTTATTGAGTTTCAAGTACCTCCTTGCCTTCCAAAATTGATCATTTTATATGGCATATGAGTGCTCAGCACTTAACAAAGATAAATTTTTGTCAGAACCCCTGTTTAGCAATGCCAAATAATGGGGGGTTGAACCCAGATAAATGTTTAATGGTCCAACAAAGGGCCAACATTTCAAACTTAATTGGACTTAGCCCAAATTGGTCATAAGTTCTCAATTCAGATTTAACTGAGCCAATGTGCTCATAATCTAATTAATTGATCTTAGTTCCAAATTGGACTACAGATCACCCAATCAACTTCGGTTCAAGGGTACATCTCTTCACTTCTTTGATATTTGTCGTTGTAATCCTTCAACGTCTTCAGAGAGGTAACGGGTCCCGACAACCACACATTTCACAGACTATGACGTGTTTAAACTGGACTGTGGGGTCCTTAAACTCATGGACTATGATGTCCTTAACCTCGGACTGTGGGGTCCCTTTAAATCCATGGACTATAATGTCCTTAACCTTGGACCGTAATGTCCTTAAACTAACAATGGACCGCAAACTTCCTAAACTAAACAACAGAGCCCGAATGCTCTCTTTTCGGATCTAAATGATCCCGTCAAGTTGATCTTAGCCTAAAAATTAGACTAACGTATATTTAACAAATGTTTAAGTTGATCTTAGTCTCGAATGAGACTAACGTATCTTTAAACCCAACCCCCAAACCCAAATCTAAGAAAATACGGATTTGGACTAATCCACGCCCTACGGACGACAACATAAATTAGTCTCCGTATACGATCCACGGGCAACCAAAACAAAACAAACACCCACGACACAAAGTGACCATCTGGAGAAGGAGAAAATTGTTACCGCGATGCGGTAGCGTAATTAACTACAGGGGCTTGCGCCTGCAAGGAAGAGCGTCCCGACAATTAAAACCCCCTCAAACAAGGGGAAATCTGACGAAGTCTACTATATCGGCCGAATCCGTTTAAATCTTCGATACATGGTGTCATAAATCAACTTGGTATTTTCGGAGAGGTGGACGGATAACACCAATTAGCATTTGCCTCGAAATTCAGGCAAGACGTTTGTCTTCCCGGTTTTCGGCGGGGAACAGCACGGTTCCGATTAAATTAAAATTAAACCATGGTTTACATGTGTACAACCCGTCTTTTTATAGAATTCGGATTTCATGAGTTTCAAGGCTAATATAGTTTAGGGTAAATTGTCAAAAACCCCTCGCCCATTCAGAATTTGTCGAAAAATCCTCGGTATTTTCCAAATAGCCTAGAAGGACAATTATTTGTGAGAAACCACCGGGCTGTATTTGAATCAGGCTCCATAATATAATCCAGAGGAAGTTACCAAACTGCTCATCTCTCAATTAAGGCTCTTTCTCATCTTTCTTCCTCTCTCTCTCCCCAACGCGATCACGATCCTACCGCCACCCGCTCCGCCCTCGGTGACTTTTGCGGCCCTTCGACTCCCATAGATTTGATCCCTCCCTCTCTCTGCACTTTTCAGTCCCCACGCGTCTCTCTTGCATCGAGCTCGATAAAAGGAAACCAACAAAAAAACGCAAGAATTCGGATTTCAGAGATCGAAAATGGAGAAAGGAGCGCAAAAGAGAAGGGCGATGATGAAGAAGAGAAGAAAGAAGAGCCGAGCGCTGGTGAAGATGGTGGCAGATTACCTGTTATTGGATTCCTACATGTATGCCCCTTTGATCGATTCCTTTCCTTCGGGTCAAGATCTGGATCCGTCAACGCCGTCGACCCGCGTACGCTCTTCCCCCTTCCAATTATGGTCAGTTTCCTCTATTTTCTTCAGAAATTTTGGTTTTGGATTATGTAATGAATTTGGAATTAGGGTCCTTAATTGGGAATTAGGGTTTGGCTAAAAGTAGGGTTGCCTTCATTTACTGTTTACTACTTTGATTTGAAAATAAGAATTATAAGTTGTATGCTGCATTTTGGGCATGTGCAAATTATTTTTTATATGTGATGTTGGCTTTTAAATTATGGAAAAAATATAGTTTCATATGACGCTCCGTAATCATTTCACATCTAATCTTTATTTTTTAGATTAATTTCCTTTTTCTATAATTTGTGTTAACAATTATTCATGAAATTTTAGCTCCGCTTGGGTTAGAAATCTACAAGTCAATTATGCAATGTTCAAAGGATTATACATTATGCGAGCTACAAGGGTCAGCTTCATGAACATAGCAATTTTTTTATTTTCCCCAAAGGTTGCTCTCAATTACATTTATAATCTGAATTCTGATCCACAACAATTACTTAATTTTTTGCACGTAGGCTAGTAGGTTTTGCTTTCTGATTTTTGCTTACATTGTCAATGCTGTTTGTTTGCTTCTAGATGATTTGATTATATTTGTTAGGAAATTACACATGAATTCTAACATTAGCCAATGCTGAAGTTCTAACGTTAATTGTTTCGTTTAAAATACAAAATGTTAGACTGGATGACTGGCTTTATTGAAGTTCTTTTCATCTATTTGTTATGTTCTAAACACTCTTAAGTAGTTAGGCTTGACTATACTCTAATGCAGGAACGCTTCAAGAACAGATGCAAGTTGCGGTTCATATCTTATTTGACTTCAAAATTCTCTATTGAGGAAGGTCCTTAAAGAGGAAACTTATTTAAAGCTATATAGCTATCAACACTTGATCAATGGATTAGCTGCTTTTATTACCCCACAGCAGGTACTTTTCGGATATAGATTTCCTGAAGGCAATTATTGTAATTTTACAGGATCTATATGGATAGGACAATCTAACTCGAGATGATAGTATGCTATCCGGTTTGTCTTTATCATTCGTGTGTATATGTTTTATATGATATTACATATCGCTAATACATGATGATAAAACCCATAGGATCTTTGCTTGACTACCAGGATTAATGATGGGGATCATAATAGTGGAGCTTGGATGGTCCATAAGCACATCCTTAGATATTCTTAGTCGTAGGAGTAACGAGACCGGGTATCGGTACTCCATATTAGACTAGTGTATATATTTCCTGGCCCGGTTGGAGGGCGATAGCTGTTCCCACAGCTATTGGTGTTTGACATCGAGAATTGTATGCATGTGTTCATTAGAGAATGAGTTACACTGAACAGACTCACTAAGAACTCTTAGATTGTATTTTACCAATATCATATAGCGGTTATCTGGTGACGATAGTACAGGGTAGTCTCTCGACCTAAGATAGCCATAATGTCTTGTGTGTGTTCTCACTATACTTTGATTACTACCCTATCACGGCTCTACTGAGTCGTGCAAACAGATTTTAGTTAGGTATAGTACCGAAGCACATGGAGACAATGAGCGGTCGAATGGATTCGTCTCTCCCGGTATAGGGAGTCGATATCGCGATGTGCAGGACATAACTATAACTAGAAATCCCTGGACATAGTGGATAAGATGAACTGGAAAGTGTTGTCGATTGCATCTCGGTTAGTTGTGAGTTCAATATCTGCATGACTTATTGTGCTACGGGGGTCTGACAAATTCCACTCCCAGGCTTGGTATGCGATCATTTTTTACGAAAAGACCAGATTGTATGGTATTCGTTACTGATAGGCTCTGCACGGTACGGATGAGCTTGCTTGTCAACCTTTCTATCTCTATATACCTGGGTAGTTGTTACGTACAGCTAGTGTCACTGACGTGCTTGTGATTATGGATTTGATCCAATATCTCACTGTCAGCGTATTATCGAGTTTTTAGAGTCCCACACAGAAAGTTTTTTCGGTCAGGTAAAATGATGATGTGGCGGGCGTATAAGGGTACATCAGGGAGTCCTACTGAATACGAGTATATGATACAAGATTTAATCTAACATTGGATAATATTTGCCAATCTATTTATTAGCGGATTATTAAGTCAGGTGATGACTTAATAATCACTTAATAATCTCATATGCGATAACATAAGCCTTTTATACACACACACTCTCTCTCTCACATTAGTATATGATACTAAATCATTATTAATGTATATGATGCATTATTCTCTCTCATGAAACACACACACACATATATATATCAAACCTTTGTGAGCTAGTTTCTTCATTTATGAAATGGAGCTGGATCTTGTTCGGTTTCCTTCAAGTGAATCATCTACGGTGAGGGTTTAGGCATCCAAGCAATTCTTTTCATAAAACAGTTTCTAAATTTCATTCAGATTCATACTTAACCAAGAGCAAAATTTACGGCAAAATTTACGGCAAACATCGTAATGTTTTCGTATAAAAAGTCCATGATACTTGACGGTGGATACATAAACATAAAACAAAACATCAAACAACCAACATGTAGATATTTTGCACTTAATCGATAGGAGCATTGTATGCCGCTTTATTGTGACCTTCATTACCACACCTACCGTAATTTATCTTTCTCTTTTGAATATTCCTGTTATTTATGCGTCTTGTAAGGGCATTTCCAGCAGTTTTCTCGTCAAAGGAGGCTGCATGCAATCTCCATTGGTATCTTTTATCCTTTTGGAAACATTCCATTGTTATTCTCGAATCATCATTCTTAATATAGTCGAAGTTGAATTATTTCGCAATAGCAAATTAGCAAGTAGTCATCCTAACTTCGTAATGACCTTTGTATATTTGACCAGTGCTTTCTATTACGTCATGTCACGCAACCGGGATATTGTTCTCGTTATTTGATCATCTTGTCTCATCGACGATAAGCTTGACTTCAAGTCCTGTACTCGGTCATACGTTAGTGCAGGAGCGGAAGACGGTGATGCATATTGACTATTACATACAAAAATCTTATATTAACATATTATTACTTACATCTATGTATATATTACAGGCAACTTATTAGATACTACAGTCTACACTGCTTAGATATTAGGACATGCAACAACTTAGATGTTACAAGCAACTTTTATAGATGTTACAAGCAATTTTTATAGATGTCACAGACAACTGTCTAGATGTTACAAGAAACTTATTAGAAGTTACAGGCTGGTTATTAAAAGTTATAGACAATTTATTACAAGTTACAGGCTGGTTATTAAAAGTTATAAACAATTTATTATAAGCTACAGGCAAGTGATTAGAAACGACAGGCAGTTGCTTAGAAGTTACAGGGAAGTGCTTACAAATTACATGCAGTTTATTATAAGTTACAAGCAACTTTTATAGATGTTACAAGCAATTTTTATAGATGTCACAGACAACTGTCTAGATGTTACAAGAAACTTATTAGAAGTTACAGGCTGGTTATTAAAAGTTATAGACAATTTATTACAAGTTACAGGCTGGTTATTAAAAGTTATAAACAATTTATTATAAGCTACAGGCAAGTGATTAGAAACGACAGGCAGTTGCTTAGAAGTTACAGGGAAGTGCTTACAAATTACATGCAGTTTATTATAAGTTACAGACAACCGCTTAGAAGTTACATGCTAGTTGTTAGAATTTACAGACAAGTGTTTACAATTTACAGGCAACTGCTTAGAAGTTACAAACAACTATAATAATGACTTGAGTATCAACAAATGCTTGCACGCGGATGTCACGCCCTACCCCTAATACAGAGAGTATTGTCCGCTCTGGCCGAAGCCACACGGTTTTGTCCTTCTGGACGAACCGGACCCGACCAGGGACCACTTCCCAGAAGGTCATCCATCCCAGAACTTCCCTGTCCGCTCTGGCCGAACCCGCACGGTTTTGTCCTTCTGGGTGAACCGGACCCGACCAGGGACCACTTCCCAGAAGGTCACCCATCCCAGAACTTCTCTGACTCGAACACGCTTAACTACGGAGTTCTCAAGCTCTTGTAGTGCCGGTTCACTTAAAAAGCGCATCTGTATTGAAGAGTGGTATCATTTCATTTATAGTACAGATCTGCACTCTTTCGGGATGTATTCCGAAGATTTCCCATTGTTCTACAGTGGGTCCCACGGATTCAATACAGAGAGTATTGTCCGTTTTGGCTGAAGCTGCACGGTTTTGTCCTTCTGGACGAACCGGACCCGACCAGGGGCCACTTCCCAGGAGGTCACCCATCCCAGAACTTTCCTGACTCGAGCACGCTTAACTACGGAGTTTGTTCCGTGAGCAAGAACCGGGTCCCGACATTCTCCCCACATTTGAACAATGGTTCCTCCTCGAACCACATACTTACTATTGAGGGACCAGCTCTGATACCATTCTGTCACGCTCCACCCCCAATACAGAGAGTATTGTCCGTTCTGGCCGAAACCGCACGGTTTTATCCTTCTGGGCGAACTGGATCCGCCCAGGGGATACTTCCCAGGAGGTCACCCATCCAGAACTTCCCTGACTCGAGCACGCTTAAATACGGAGTTCTCAAACTTCTGTAGTGCCGGTTCAATTAAAAGGCGTTTCTCTATTGAAAAGTGGTATCATTCCATTTATAGTACAGATCTGCCCTCTTTTGGAATGTATTCCGAAAATTCCCCATTATTCTACAGTGGGTCCCACGGATTCAAGAGGTGGCCCCCGCACCCTAGGCATGACACTTCGTGTGGCACTTTGTTCCGTATGGCACTTTGTTCCGTGAGCAAGAATCGGGTTCCGACAACGGATGGCCTTCTCTTTCATCTCTTGATAGACACAGACCATATTTACATAGCCATCTTCAGTTATTTTAACCATATAATCTGCAGATTTCTCCATTTTGTACGAAAACTTTAACTTATCAACCAGTATATCAAGTTGGACCAAGATTATTCTTTTCAATTCGAATCATGTTGCCGCCTCCGAGATTGTCAAAACCGTACCTTTCCCATTGGATCCACTCACAAAACACATTAACGTCCAAGTTGCCATCATCAATAAGCAAGATAGCAAATGAATATTTAGTTTGTTGGGGTGGTAAACGAAAGTGGAGTAAATAAGAGAGGATAATGGAGAAAATGAAAGGGACAATAGTGGTTCAGTTGGTAAATAGGGTTTTGGGGGGGGATGATGAATTTTGAGGCAAAATGGTTTGGTTGGAACATTTAGTGATCAGTTTTTAAAGAAGAAATCAACAAAACTTAACCCATGATAGAAGTTACGGACAAGTAGATAGAAGATACAAACAACTAAACATCAGAATTTTTGCCAAAAAAATTGCAGCTGTCAACTTGTACTTGGATACATGGATATCTAAGGGCATTTTTGAGATATACTAAAATACCGATGGTTGTTAGTATTTGATGTAATAAGTGATGGGTTTAGGAGTTTTTTGACATGTTGAAAAATCCCAGACTTGTTGACAGAATTTATTTGGGCCGGGGACTTTTCAACAATTTATCCTATAGTTTATGAACAAGGTCTCTTTTCACTTAACTTATTTTTAGAGCCAGACAGAGAGAGAATAAAATGATATGACACAAAATTTTACAAAACTCTGTTCTTTTGAAGATAAGAAAATTGGGGTTCCGAGCACTCACAACTTTTTTGAGATGGCAGTTTAAGAAACTCTCTTTTGATTGTTGAACAAGCCATAGTTACAATTTTTGGAGTTTCAATGAAATTGAGATTTTGAAAACCGCAGCCCGTTGCAAAAGCGAGGCCTCAATGCTTTATATGTTGCCTTAAGGATTCAATGGACCCAAACCCACTAACCTAATGGTTTGGGCTAAGGCAAACTTTGTGTTTGTTGTGAAAGTACATTGGAACAATCCAAAGTAGCACAAAAACCTATTGCACGGGTGTAAATTGGTCTTGTTTGGACAATAATTTGGGCTAGGATTGAGCCACTACTATTTATGAGGTCCTATTTGGGATTGGAGTTAAAGTTTTCTAATGCGTGGTTTCATAAAGTAAGAAACACTTAACTCTAAAATCCTAATTTTGTCATGTTTGAAGCACATTTTGGAGTTAAGATGACCACAGTTATATCACCTTCGAAAATGAGAAAACCGTAGTTATCTAAACTCCAATCTGATTAAGTTTAGGTGACTCCAATTTTAGAATTTGAGAATTGCAAACCACAATTTACATCTTTTTGCTTCCACATAAAAATAAACTATGGTTATCTAAACCCCATTCCCAAACAGGGCTTCAGCCTGCACCGATTTGGATTTTTGTCGGTGACATTTGGTAATAAAAATTTAAAACTAATATATTATAGAGGTTAACGTGGCTGTGAAGTTCACAGCCAAGTTGACTGTGAACTTCACTCAAATTTTATTGTTTAGGCCCTGTCCCAACTTAAAAATCGGAACACATCCAAACAGTGAAATGTGAGTGTAGTTCACAGCCAACTTTGGCTGTGAACTCCACGGACACATTTTTTCCTATATTATATGAGAAATGGATTTTAACTTTGTAGAATGTATAATTGTGATAAAATAGGATAAATAAATCAATAAAATAGGATAAATAACCCGAAAACAAACTAGAATTACGAATACGAAACACTCCGAATTGCCTTTGTAAAAAGATAACTTCACATGCAAATTTAGCAAAACCAAACAACACCTGAAATACCAAACCCCAAAGACCGGAACACACTGAAAAATTGAACCCAGAACTCTCACAAAAAAACGAGCACACCGGTTTTATAAGCTTTCTTCCGGCCAAAATCCGGCGAAGGGGGTTGAATTTTGCACTGTGTTCATGTTACATCTCATACAACATTCTGCAGTTGTTTAAAAAAAATTTTGACTCTCAGAAAATTTCGACAGAAACTAGGGTTTCGATTCGGGTGTTTCGGTTTCGTAATCCTACACAATCCGTCTAATTCTCTAGTTAGGCTCTGATACCACTGTAAGGTTCCTAAGCACGACAACAAGATTTCGGGTGGTATCGTCCATGCCAAATTAAAATTTTTCCATGCTTAAACAACCCTAAACAAGATCTTTAACTAGAGAATCATACGGAATCGAAATGTAAACTACTTTACTTTTAAGTGATTAGGGATTACAATCTTTGTAGTCCGTTCCTTCACTTCTATAGCTCTAAGTTGTGGTCCCTTCACTGCGATCCAAGATCTCCCGGACTCTTGAGAGGCTCCACAAGGCGTATGATGCATACTTGCTTGAAGTTTTCACAATCCAAGATGATCTACTTTGAGGAGACACAAACCCAAGCTATCTCTTCACTAATTAGGGATTAATGAAGCTAACACCTTAATTTAAATGGCTAGTTTAGAAAAGGATGATGAAGTAGGAAGTGAGCTCTCTTTAGTTTTCTTTTTCTTATTTTATTTCATCACATAAGAAAAAGCTAGCAAGCTTTCATGAGGAAGAAGAAGATGAACAAGTGATGAATGAATAACTCATGTAGAGAATAAACCATGGTGAGTTAAGTTAGAAATGCAACCATGGTGAGTTAGTATATGTCATGGCTAACTCATGTAGAGAATAAACCATGGCTAAGTATAATGGTTAGGTTAACAAATATCTTAAGTAAAAACAAATCAAGTGGACTAAGTCAATGTTCTACAAGCTTCATGCAAGCTCCATGCCATGAGAAAATCCAAATGATTTTTAATTACTTAATAATAAATATTAACCAACATTAAACCTAGCTTGGTTTAAGTCTCATACACCCTTGTTGTATGTATAACCCTAGCATGTTACAATTATACATATCACATATATATAATATTATAACAAAAGAAAACAATACAATTAACATATATCACATATATATTAATGTATTATCAAGTGGGAAAAAGTAATGCTTAAGTGAGCTAATATTAATTAATGTAATTTAATATATCAAATATATAATTCTACATTAAATTATTAAATCAATATTTGATTTAATAATCCGGCTATTGAACATATAACCGACTAATATCAAATGCAACAATTTATCAAATCAACATTTGATCCGATAATCCGACTATATCACATATAACCGACCAATGTCACAAGTCGCGAGAATAGAATACGGTATCACATACACGTATCAATCTCGATCCCGCATATATCACATATGTGCTCCTACTCCGTTTCGCCTGAGCCAGGAAACCTCTGTGTAGGACTTTAAAGACTCGTCAATACGCCGGCAGTAGGTGATGATCATATCAAACACCTACAAGCTGAAGCGGTCAGCTAAACGTAACAGCCACCCGGATATTGAGCGATCAGAAGATCAACAAGCAAGCATATACATGCTCCTGCGAATCCAATCAGTAACACCACTGTACAGTCCGGTCTCTTCGTCTGATATGTTGCATATCCAGTTTAGGGGTGGTTAACGTCAGACCCCAGTAACCGATAAGTCGTGTCGATGTGAGGCTCATAACGGATCGAGAAACTACTGATAACACTTACCAGTAGATCTCCATATCAGCCCTGGCCAGGGACTTCCGGTTATAGCCAATCGAGTACAGCGCAACATTAACCCACAATACCGGGAGAGACGAAATCCCTCCTATCGCTCATTGCCTCCATGTGATTCGGGACTGTACCCAAAAGCTACCGTTTTGCATGTTCTCATGAACGTGGTAAGGTGGAAATCAAAACACAGTGGGAATCACACAACACTCTATGACGATCTCGGGTCTACAGACTAACCTGTACTAGTGTCACCAGAGAACTGCTATCTGACTATAGGTATAATACCAACTAGGAGTTCTAGGCGAGTCCGTTCAGTGTACCCAGTCTCCACTGAGCACCCGTATACCATCTTTGATGTCAAACACCAATGGATGTGAGATTATCCATCGCCCATCATATGGGTCAATATGCGTATATGCTGGTCTACTCTGGATTATCGATGCCCTGTCTCAATACACCCTCAATTATGAACAATTATAGGATGTACTTGTGGACTACCCTTGGCCCCATTAGTATGATCTCCATCATAGTCCTAGTAGTCAAGTACACATCCTAAGGGCTTTATCAACATGTGAGAGCAAGACAGTAACACAATACAAGTCAACATGTTAAGACAAAGAGCAACCAGATAGCATACTATCATATCGAGCAAGAAAATCCTCTCTATATATATCCAAGCATCCACTATAATATACATCATATGTACAACAATGGCCTCTAGGGCATATACATAACTAACAACTATCTTATACTTAGCATTCCATTAAGTAATCGCTAAAATAAAACTAATTCATCTTAACATTTTAAAACAAATCATGTACTTATGATAAATCGATCTGAAAATATGTTCCACGCATAAAATATACTTAAAAACTTATGATTGCAATATTCCAAAAAAAGTAAAATGAGATGGAAAGAAAATTCATATTATAAATAAAATATCAGCAACACCACCACCAACTTGAACACTCCATCATTGAGTGGTGTAGGTTCTCCAATACAAAGTTGTCAAAAAATAATCATTAAGTTCTTCATATATAAAAAGAAGAAATATTTTTTGATTGTCCAAAAGTCTGCAAGATAGTCACAATGGTCATACATTCATCATCTTTCTTCTTATCTAAACCTCCGTAAATCTCTATTGACTCTGGCGATGGTGGCGGTGAATAAGAAACACGGTCATTGAAAAAACCCAGATAATGAAAATTGTTTTTCGCCCCTTTGGATCCATTGAACGATACCGAAGAGAGACTGTCATTCAGGATCAACTCCTCCGATGGCGGCGGTGGAGGAGGCGGTGAATAAGAAGCATGTGAATTGAAAAAACCCGGGTAATGAACAAAATTGGTCCTTGCCCTTTCAGGTCCACTGAACGATATCGAACAGAGATCGTAAGTTATAGCGGCCTCCTCAGCCGTGTTGAATGTGCCTAGCCGGTGCCTCTTTTTGGTGTGTGGGTTTCGGATTTCTGCTGGATAGCGTCCCCAATTACGTTTGCGGACGCCTATGTATCCGGTAGAGCCTCGGGTTGTTCTTCTCTGTGGTTGGTTTTGGTTGGGAAGTTGCATTTGTGAGAGGTGATCTTGCATTTGGCTACCGGATATGAGAGTGAAGATGATAAGGGTTATGAGGTGATCAATCTATATATACGTTATAAAGTAGAATATACAGTAATTTAGATTGGGGTTTTCTTATGTAAATGTGTCTTAGTTGAAATATAGAAAAATCTTCAATATATAAGTGATGATGTGGATTGCATAAATTTAGATTATGGTTTTGTTAGATGGTCGAATGTTTGGTATAGTTGAAAGGCTAGAATTTTGGTACGGCATTAGCATATGAACGAATTTTTATGGTTCTTAACTAAGAACAATGGAGTTCTAAATGTCGTTTGCATTTAAATTTAGGGTTTTGATAAAGCAGTTGTAGATTCATGTTTAAATTGTGTTTTACTAGGTTTTTTTGCATGTCTCCTTCTAGGAAAACAATAATTCTTAATTGCTGAATGAAATAAATTATTAGCATGCCTCAAATTAATTTTAAATTTGTTTATGTTACACATTGCCTATGCATATAAAGGATCTTTTTAGTTACTAAGTACAAATCTATAGAAATATATGATTTAGAATTCTATTTCCATGAGAACCCCCTCTCACCCAATTTATTTGTTTACTCAAAAATTTTAGATTCCAAAATTTCAAGATCTTCTTGAAAACTCTTAATCGAACTTTACACCTTTAAACAAATTTTAGATTTATCACTATCTAGGTTTACTTAATGCGTTGTTGCTTATCATTTTTCCATAGGAGATATTGACTTATAAGATTCGACATATTTTGCAACATCATGCCTTCATAACCAATGGGTACCATTTTGTTGTGTTTAGTTTAGATGGGTTATGTTATCAGCTATTTGGAAAAGGGTCATACTTGTGCATCTCTGCAATCAGATCTTAATATATACTGCATATTTTATTATTATCGAGGAATTTGTCTAACTCCGAATAGATTGTGAAAGCGCTGTTCAGGACAACGATTGGATAGATGATGCGCGATTGATCAGATGATTGCTTCTATAACATCATATATAGAAATATGAAGAAAAATGCATGATGAGATAGATGGAGCTATGTATTTCCAATGCACCATAATTGCATTTCCTGTTTTCACGGTTGAAGTACGTTTGGTTGTCTTCTTTTTCACTAGACAATATCAAGGATTATCTTTTCCAAATATTTTTATTTAATTTACTCAAATTACGATGCTATTAAATCAGTCAAATCATATATTTGTCAAAATATACCTTATTGAAAACTGTTTATATGCCGAGTGCAATAATGATATGAGCTGTAAATGTATATATTTCATCTGTCCAATCATGTATTTTTTCTTCATTCCTGTTTATATATGATATGACATCGAAATATTCATTTAGACTAAAGCATAACTCGACTTTAATTTTTCTTTTTAACAGAGAATGCATTAATTGTTTTTATCTCTTTATTCCCTTATCACCTCATGTAGTCAAAAGAACTTTGTTGCAAAATTCACCACTTGGTTGCTATGACAAATAATACTTGCTTTTCTGGAATTAGATTTTGATATATACTGCATATTTTATTGCTATCGAGAAATCTGTCCAATTTCGAATAGATTGTGAAAGCGATGTTGGAGACAACGATTGGATAGATAATGCATGATTAGACATATAATTGTTTGTATAATATCATAAATAGAAATATGAAGAAAAATGCATGATAGGACAGTTAAAGTTATGTATTTCCAATTCACCATAATTGCATTCCCTGCTTTCACGGTTGAAGCACGTTTGGTTCTCTTTTTTATCACTAGGTAATATCAATGATTATCTTTTCTAAATATTTTTATTTAATTTACTCAAATTACGATACTATCAAATCAGTCAAATCATACATTTGTCAAAATATATTTTATTGAAAAACGTTTATATACAGAGTGTATTAATGATACGAGTTGAATGCATATACTTCATCCGTCTAATCATGTATTTTTTCTTTATTCCTATTTATACATGATATGACATCGAAAATAGTAGTTTAGACTAGAGCATATTTCGGTTTTCTTTTCTCTTTTTAACGGAGAATACATTAATTCTTGACATCTATTTATATTTTATTGAAAACTATCCTTAACATAGAGAGGTTATCATAAGTAGAGTAAAAACAACTAATGCATAGAGAAAACACATAAGTGTTGGATAAAAAGTAGTCGGGACTATCCATACTTGATTTTTCAATTTATAAGATATAAGATAAAAGTATTACATGTTAGAGAGTTCATATAAATCATAAACTGAGTATCGTAATATTATAAATTGATGTAACTTTTATGAGTTACCTAGAAAGACATTTTAAAATAACTCTATTTTTTCAAAGATTCTTATTAACAAATACAACCAACTGTTTCTGTGGTATAGTTATATTTCTATTTATATATATGGGAGGTAATTTTAGTTATTGTCATTTTAAAATTCAACAGCTTAACGGATATTATTGTAACTCAATTTTTATTATACTTGAATAAAATTTAAAGTTTTTCTTTATTTTTTACTCGACCGCCTTCTCAGTCGATTATGTCTCTATGCTAGAGTTTGAAATGAAGAGTTTAAAATTCTCTTAAGTTTCATAAAAAACATCTCACTGAATTTTAATGCATAGTTTTTTCTTTTAGAGTTCAATTTTTATATTATAAAAACATTATGCTTATTTAAATGTTTTTATTTAAATTCATGTATGGTACTTTGTGTTATTTGTTTATATCGTTCATTTAATTTCTTTGAAGTAATATCCATTTTGATATTTTTTTGTTATTTGACTATACAACTCATTTTATTTTTTTGAGATAACAATATTTACTTAGTTAGGTATACTTGCTGAAATGAAGAACAATAATAAATCAATAATATATATATATATATATATATATATATATATATATATATATATATATATATATATATGATTTCAACTACATAGCAGTATCTAAAATTAGTTTAATGGAATATTAATACAATGATATAGATTCAGATAAATGATTAGTATTGCATTGAATGGATCTAACCATTGGGCTCCCTGGAATGTCATCTCCATCAACCAGAAATGTAAATTCTCTTCTATATATAGAATTGTATAACGGTAGAGTATAATTAACAATTTCTGTATTATTCTATAATTTTCTAATACTATTTTTATAAAAATCATGAAATATGTTAAGCTCAACTTTATTCTATAATAATTTCTATTAGAAAGAAAAAAATTTAATAACAAAAAAAATCTTAATTATATATAACTTCAATTTTTTAATTTCAGGATGAACATAAGGATGCACTCAGAATGCAATTGGAATTGTGCATTACAGAAGGATATACTGCTAAATGGACAGCGAGAGTTGATATTGTCAATTTTAATATATTATGCTTTATGTTTCGTGATTTCATAACCAATGGACACCATCCAGTTGAATTTAGTTTAGGTGGGATATGCTATCAGTTGTCTGAAAATCATAGTTATGTTTCTTTGCGATCGGATCTTGATGTCTTCTGCATGTTTTATTGCTATCGAGGAACCTGTCCGGTCCGAATATATCGTGAAAGTGATGTTCGTAAGAATGACCATTATTGCATATTTATCACTCCATCTTATGAAGTGTTCGAGCATGCAATAATTTTCGCTTCTTTAATGCGTGGAGATCATCCTTGATGTAAAAATATTTTGCTATGTATAATGAAATTCTAAAATCAAGATGTAATATCATCGCAGAGTTTAAGAGATATTTATCTTTCATTTTTTATCATGTCAGTTATATGTTATTTTTATACAATTATGTAAACTTTAGTTATATGAATATTTTATAAATCCTTGCAATCATTATACTTATAATACCTTACTTGCTATATAATATTTGTTGTTAATAAGAAATTAAAAATAATAAGTTTAAAAGAAAATAAAAATCAATAAGCCAAACAATATATATTCATTTATTCTAAATATTAAGTTATATACTGAATAGAAAGTATAACGCTGATTGGACAGATGATTGTTTATACAATATCATATATAGATATATGAAGAAAAATGAATGATGGGATAGATGAATTCAGCATTTCTAATTCACCGTAATTGCATTCCCTATTTTTGCGGTTGAAACGATTTGATTGTCTTCTCTACTATTAGACAACATCAAGTATTATCTTTTCCAAATATTTTTATTTGATTTACTCAAGTTACGATGTTATCAAATCGGTCAAATTATACATTTACCAGAATATACTTTATTGAGAATTTTTCGCATGTAGAGTGCAATTATGATATGATCTATAAATACATATATTTCATCCGTCCAATCATGCGTTTTTTGCATCCCTATATATATATATGACACGGCATCAAAATGAAGAAAAATGCATGATATGACACATGAAGCCAGCATTTCCAGTTCATCCTAATTGCATTCCCTTTTTTCACGGCTGAAGCAATTTTTGTTGTCTTTTCTGTCACCAGACAACATAAAGTGATGTCTTTTCCAAATATTTTTATTTAATTTACTCAACCTACGATACTATCAAACCAGTCAAATTATATTTTGTCAGAATATGTTTTATTGAGAATTTTCACATGCATAGTGCAATTATGATATGAGCTATAAACGCATATATTTCATCTATCCAATCATGTGTTTTTTCTTCATGCATATTTATATATGATATGACATCAAAATGAAGAAAAATGCATGATGGGACCACATAGCTATACATTTCCAATTCACCATAATTGCATTCGCTACTTGATAATTTTAAATTTCAAACTGACTTGGAGACTTATATATATATATATATAAATCATGATCATGCATTTTCTCACAAACACTTGTACCTGACTATTTCAAGTACTCATGTTGTCCATGATGAAACTTAAGCTTAGTCCGTCGGCAATGAAGAAAGGCCATAAAAAAAGTAAGATGTCGACCGTGACCTCTCTCCCACAAGATATGCTCATCGAAATTGCCATGCAAGTCGTCTCCAAGTCCTCGGCTCCTCTCGATGATATTAAAAACCTACGTGCAACGTTAGCATTTATTACTTTTTATAATTTCAGAACCAACATATAAATTATCTAATATTGTTTTGTTTGCATTTTAGATGTAAGAGTTTTTATCGGGCCTCCAAAGATAAGATGGTCGGACGTTCAATCTCGGTGATTAAGTAGTACTTGAGGATGTATTGGTGGGAAAAAATGCATGTCTAATTTTGCTTCGAAACTGTCCAGATAGCGGCAATCTTGATGCCAACTTTATTCTTGGATTGGTAAATAATTTGATTTAATACATATCTTCTTATATATATATATATATATATATATATATATATATATATATATATATATATAAATTGTCTAATTCATCGATATTGGGGTTTTCTTTAAACCTATAGGAAGAGATATACAATTTAGGAAGGATGACTTTGGGTATGGAGCAACTCAAGACAGCGATGACTGGTGGCCACTTTGCAGCGGTATACGTGGTCGGGATCATACTGTTTTTTTATGCATATACACGGGCTCACGCCATGAAAATTCTGAACAAGGTTTCTTGCGGCGATCTTATATGCGCTGGTCATGAAATTAAAGAGTGCACGAGATCGGACAATCCGATAGTAGACAGATGCAGAAGAGATGCTTTGCAGATTACGAATAAAAGTTGGATAAGGATGATGTTGAAGATGGAACCGAGATCTCCCTGCAAGGATAAGCTCTGTGGAAGGGTTGTAAAGGCAAAAAGTGATGGCTACTGGGTTGATAATGATCGACTTCCGATGGCATTTTGCGGTCAGTTTTGCCGATGGATGGACGATTACTACAGATTCTTTGGAAATTAATGCCAATGGAAACATTGCTACCATCTCTTAACTGATTGTGTTTTCGAAGTTTTTTTCTTTCAATTTTTAGGTTTCAGAAATATGTGTCATATTTGCTGGTAGGATATTGAAATCTGTGATCACTTTGCAATGGTTTGTTTTTGTAAGTAAGAAACCAACATCTCCTTTTGTTGCTAAATATAATTTTCATATTGTAACCGGTTTTAATTTGTTGTTGAATGATAATTGTCTCAGGAGAAAACATTGAAATCGGAAATATTGGCGCCATTCATGTTTTGTTGTGTTCTTCACCACTAAACAATATCAAATATTATCTTTTTCAAATATTTTTATTTAATTTACTCAAGTCACGATGCTATCAAATCAGTCAAGTTATGTTTTGTCAAATCTATTTTATTGAAAACCGTTCAAATACCGAGTGAATTATGATAAGAGTAAGGGTTCAAAAAGTAACACCTTATTAACAAACTAACATGACATATTTATTAATATTTTATTTTGCTATTACTTTTTGAATTCTTACTCTCCTATATAAGGTCACTTTATTCATTTTCCAAGTATTTCATTATATTAGGCCGCTGTGAGATTGTAAGTTTTTTTTCAGTTTGTTATTTATTGTTGTTGTGTTTTTTTATGTAATACGGATATGGTGATGTACTTTATCAATACTTAGGACATAAATTTTTGCTTATATTATACGTCTATTTCAATGAAATGGATGACTAATAATGTGCATTTTCGTAAAATATTTTTATACTTTCACATTTTATATGTTTAGGTTAAATAAATATCATGTATCTTATTATGCTATCATCCATTAATGCCTTGCATGTCTTTTCAATTCAGAGAAACAAAGAAACACATTCTTAATTCTAATTTAAAATAAAAAATATAATTTATAGTCTCTTAAGTATCTATTAATTATTAAGTATAACCAAGATAAATTGAGAGTACGAACTATTACTTGAAAACTACTCTATTGTCTCATTTTCTTTGATTCATGCTATCCACACGCGGATACAATGCCGGTTTTCAGTACAAAGTCATATATTAGTTATAAAATTAACTTTTCTTACCAAGGACTAATGCTCAAACCTCCTATTAGCAATGCGGAATGCGAAGGAGGTGGTGATGAAGGCTCATCGCGTTGCTCCATTCTTTGGACCCAAGATACGTACCATCATGTAAGCTTCTATTTTCATTGTTGATTACTCACTCACTCGGGTTTTAATGTGGGATTTAGAAATTGCCTAATTAATGATTCCGATAAGACTTTTCATAAATTGCCATAGAAAACTCACTTTCAAAACAATTTCAAAACCATTTTTCATTTGTTTTACTTCAATTAATTATGAAATCTATTAATTTGTTACGAATCATCTTTCTATATATTTCATGAATTAATGGTATCCTCTCTCTTTTTTTTCCATCAAGCATGTAGATTCAACATCGATGAGATCCCAATTAGAGAAGTTGGTAAAACCACAGGCGCTGACTACCCATCAAAACCGATTGTCTTTCTTTGCCGCCATGCATCGATCTGGGACGGGTCCTCGTGGGCCACCAACGGAAGCAAATGCAAAGCAAATCACAAATATGCCACTTGCACCGCCGAATTTTCCAACCTAGTCCTCAAAGGTTGCCGTACAGCTCCTCTCCAGTCCTACCCGGCCTTCGGCCACACAATGTGATGAGGATCAGGAGGTTTAGAGAAAAACATATGACTTATTCTTTTTTTTTTACGATGTGTTGAGGTATCGATCCGGTGGCATTGCCCGACTGCGATGTCTTTGCTTCGGAGAAGGAGAGGTTTCGGAAGTCCGGGGATATATACGAAGGTTGTGGTTGAGAGAGGTCGGAGGAGAAGGGGGAAGAGGAAGAGCAGGGTTAATGCAAGGGAGGTTCATGAGTGAGGGAAAGGGTTTTAGATTTTATTTTATTTTATTTTGAAAATAAATTTATTTATTGTTAATTTTTGTTTATACCAGGTGATTTAATTAATTGGTGGTGCTCATATATGATGTATTGGTTGTGTCTAGGGTTGGTTGGCAGTTCTTTTATTTATTTTTATTATTTGATTTATTGGTTGGGATATATACAACAATGAATAAAATGAAAGCTCCATATGCATTTTGTTTAGTGTATCCTGTGTTGTTGTTTCAATTTGGCATTAGATATCTATCCTGTGTGACATTAATTATACATGCCACATTTTTTACATTGGTATTTTCTCCTTTAGTTTTGATTCAAAATTTTATGTGGTTTTGATTTTCAAGGTTACTAAGTTCAATGTGGATCCATTAGCCTAATGGGCCTAATGGGCCCTGTGCTCAACCCAACCGACTAATAATTCAGTTTTCACGGCCTCTTTGGGTACATATTGGGCTTCATGAGCTCAAAGTGATGATGATCAGAAATTTTAAAAAAAAAATCATTTTATGTGATGTATTTTTTACTAGTTGAAGTTGACCAGTTCTAAATTTTGAATGATATCTTTTTTATAAGAAAAAGTCATATTCAAGGTCTTGCTAAAAGTTATAGTTGAGCTGCTATGCAAGTGGCAAGTGCAGGAGCGGAGGGGGTGGGGTGTGTGTGAATGTGATGGCGGTCAATTTGCCTCATGCTAAAATACTTGATATATATATATATATATATATATATATATATATATATATATATATATATATATATATGAGATTAACGGAGGAAAGAGGCCATAGGAGGGGATTTCCTCCTATGGCGTGGAAAAAATATAACCTCCACCATTTTTTTTCGACGATCGGCACCCATCATCATCATCGTTATCATCTAAGATATGCGTACACCAAATTTCATGTGATTCCACAACTTTTTCACCGTTGATTTAGTGGGTTCAAAATTAACGGTTTACCGACAATAGAACTTTTTACATTGCTAAATCAACGGTGAAAAAATTGTAGAATCATATGAAATTTGGTATACCCACATCTTAGATGATAAGGATGAAGATGATGGGGGCCGATCGTCGGAAAAAATGGTGGAGGTTATGTTTTTTCCACGCCATAGGAGGAAATTTCCTCCTATGGCCTCTTTTCTCCATTATTCTCTATATATATATTGAAGACAAAATGAGAAGGATATATAGGAATAAAATATGAAGAACCCCACAATTATGAACTTGTGTGGCTATTCTGCGGAATTCCAATCCATAGGGATTCATTCTCCTATTAAGCAAAAAAGACACATCTAAAGGCTCAAAAGAAAAGCTTAAAGAGAAAAAGGGGGCTTTTCCTTTTCACTTTTATGAATAAAAGTCTCTTTCTTTAGGCCCTCTTTTCTCTTTACCCTTTCATCATCTTAACCAACTCATCATTTTAAGCCACGCAAGCTTGTCAAGAAATTTGGTAGGCTAAAATTTATATTCCGTTCATTTTGTTCAAAGATTTTGTTTATGTGTTGTCATTGACTATAATAGCATACCCACATCTCATGGGCCAGTTTGTTGTGGCTTGAACGTGCGGTGTGGGAGGTCTCGTGTTCGAGCTCCCAAACACGCAGGGTATTTGGTGTGCCATAGGACCCCTGGGCTAGCCAGAGACGCTATGCTGTCAAAATTCTTTGAAAATATTTCTGGGCACGGTTTTGAAAAGTGGCTCAACTTTGAACTCGCGTGTTTTAAAATTTGTCAAGGAAACCAATACATATGACATACGGATGTTTCAAATCCTTACCTAAAAAGAATACTGGGTAGTTTAACCTTTCTCAAGTTACACCTATTCTAAAATCAGTATCTTTATTATTTCAATCACAATATTATTTATCATAATATGAATCATAACACATGTTTCATGAAATCTTAAAAGGGTAACTATTGACGATACACACAACTGAGTATACAAACCAAGGTTTGATTTTAAGAGAAATCCAGCTTCTCTATACCTTTGAAAGTGCTTGAGTTTAAAAACAAATCAAATAAATTTGACAAAAAATTACTTTTTTGTCTTTTCTTTCAAGTTGAAGAAGAGAATGTGACCAATAAATACCGTCGGTGGTCTCAATGAATAATTTGTGTCTATTCGTGGAATCCAAATGTGTGATGTAAAGATGAGAATAGCAAGATTCATAAACAAGAGCACATGTGTAAGCTTGTGGTGCTTTCATTTGAATATTGCTGACCCTAACTTTGCATGCATGTGTCCATCTATGTCCACTCTAGGTTCTTTATCAATAATAATAAGGTTAATTGCAGATAGACCCCCGAACTATTTGGGGAGCGTTTATCCCCCTGAACTATAATAATAAGCATTTATACCCTCTATGATTTATATATATTTTCATAATACCCATTTTAACCATTTATTCTTCTTTTCTGTCCTAAAAAACCCAATCTTTAATCCTAAAATCTAATCTAAAAGCTTGGTGTTGTCTTTTCTTCCATTACTCCTATTTTTTTCCCATTATCTCCAAGGTAATTAAGTTTTTAACCCTAATCTAAAATCTTGAAGTTTAACATATTCTCCCAATTAATTTCAAGAAGGGTGAAAAGAAATTTAAGACGGGTATTTTTCGATTATATTTTATTATCGTTTTATTTAGTTGATTTTGATAAGATTTTATTTTTATTTGATTATTAAGGCTATGAATTCTTCATGTTTGAAAAGAATAGGAAAATGAAAATAATAGGAATTAGAAAAATATTTTTCAATCAGAAGGGGTAAAAACTTATTATGAAACTTCAAGGGTATAAGTGCTCCACAACTAAACCATAATAATATTACTTCTAAAATTTTCTTCTTAATTAACCATACCAATTTCATGTTGTAAGAAAATTTACATATATGACAGTCGTTTCTACCGAAAAACAATTCTTTAAAAGGTTCTCTAATCCATAAAATGTAGTTAGGTCGTTTTATTTTCGGTCAGAAATGCGGCACTAAGTATATATGCACTAGCAGACGCTAACACCGGTTTACAGCTAGCCTTCATAGAATAATTGTCCAACTCATCAACTGTTTTAACACTTAATATGTTAAACCTTTTTTTTATTTTATGAAATCAACATCATTTTGCATAATTTAAAGCCTTTGAAGGATCGATATTTGTTGCTTGAGCAACAAATTATTTATCATTTATAATGTAATAAACCAAAATGTTATGGGAAAAGAAATAATTCCTATAAAATATAAGATCGATGCTCATTCAATTTTAGTCCTCTATGAAAAATACATACCATGAAATAGGAGACTGACTTATTTATGATCGATGTGACATTTCAACTACCAAATAATCATACCTTTGTATAAGCCATTTTGGGCAACTCATCACTTCAACTCACAATCTTCCATGCTAAAACAATGAACACATGTCTTCTACTACAATGCCACCTTCTCAAGGGACAAGCATAGTGCCATGCAAATGCAATGCTCACTGTATGTTTACAACATTATACATTGTGTAAATTAATCAAAGGGCTGTCTATGTTGGCTATGGTGTGCATCACAAATGCATCTCCCTCTATAGATATATTATGCAAACAAGATAAATTTATATAATTTCTTTTATTGAATTGGTTTATGTTTATGTTTGTGTTTGCACAAAAAAGTGGCATCCGGTTGGAAGAGCCGAATGAGGCAGGATAGAGAAAGAACAGTTCGGCCCAAGCCATTTGGGGCCGAATCGGTTACTTGAGGAACCAACCTATGGCGTCAAGGGAGATACAAAAGATCAGGATGGGGTCTAATGATAGCTTAGTAGTCAATCAGAGCCGGTGATTGCGAAGATTAAACACCAGGCAAGAGTGTAATTGATACCTAAATCGAGGAAGATCTAGGGTTTCGAACCGTTTCCTAACAAACCCTAGTCTTATAAAAGCCGTAGTTCAAAACGAAGATAGAGATCTCTCTCTTATTCAATCAACCTATTATCAACTATCCTAGTTTTAGGGCTTCTCAACAATCCTATCGTAGTTAATGTAACCTAGATCTTCAGTGATCAACGCATCTCCATCGAGGCCCTGTCGAGACTTGAGACGACCAGCCCTTCTCGATCAGGTATGTCTTCACGTTCCTTTAGATCTACAGAAAGTAAAGCATCAGGATGAAGAAACGCCTCTTGGCACCTCAGGCCCTTCTTGCGGCACGCCAACACCCATATAGTGCCGATTGGGGTATAGCTCGTCCTGATCCACCATTGACATTTTCGGAGACCGAGAACTTCAAGTCATCATGCCTACAAGAGGTTCAGACGTCCATCCCTACTCTCGTAATATGGCGATAGAGCTGATCTCGGCCTCCGATTGTATCAAGCCTGGTTGTTACAACACAGGGAATTTCGACGTCCATTCCTGTCCTTGAGTCGTAATTCCGGGATTGGTCTCGGTCTAGACGATGCGGTCGGTCCTCCGCTCGGACTGATAATAAACGACCGAGCGATTTAAACGTTCATTCCTATGCTCGGGTATTAAGAGCAGGCTAAGCGGTGTGGCCGATGAAGGAAACTTAGACGTCTATCCTTGCTCTTGCATTTGGTCTTTAAGACGAGATCATGATCCAAGGGTTTGAGAGTTTGTTTTTATCGTCAAATCATATATGACTGTAACTCAATTTTTATCAATTATATGATGGTTGGATAACTACTATATTTGCTGTGTCATTTACAAATTCATGTCCATACAATCAAGGGGTCTATTTTTATTTTATTAAGAAAAAATGTTCTACTTTTTCTCTAACGACGGCCCATCCGTCGAATGAAACGGTGCCGCGCTAATTATTTTTGTCTTTAGTGCAAATCTAATTTTAGAGCGAACTCGTTTGTCTCTAAAAATATGACATGATATCCTCCTCTTTAGATATTTTTCAAATACCGTCTACTCTATCCTCACGTACAGAACGCGTGGAGGGAAACCGGTTTCCCCCTTTTTCTTGCTTTCAATCGAGACGACATCTGATTAAAACAAAAAATTAAAAGAACTTCGTACATGACTTGGTTTAAGCCACGCTAGGCTTATGTATATCTAGCTTGGGCTAGTTTCAATTTGAATTCTTATCGTCTTAAAGTGCTTGACGTTTCCAAAACATTTTGCGATTAGAATTAAAATAATATGTAATATGCTAGAAGAGGCACTGCCAAGTGCCTACAAGCTTTAACTTTATTTAATTAAGGGGTTGACGGAAATATTATGAAAAATTAAGGGGCATGAAGAAAATGAAGCGTCATTGGGGTTTCAAATCGAAAGACCCTTGGGTCAATTTTTTGTGTGGAAATTAGTAGCCAGGGGTTGAACCAACTTTTCTAACTTTACTTGTTTGAAACTGACCTAGTCCAAATTGCAAGTGTTGTGGTTGCCAACGGTTGGGGTCAAAGTTTACACCTCTTTGTCCAAAAAATCAAAGTCGAAATCAAAATCAAAATGTCTGACGTCAACATCCGAACAAATGGGCCCGAGCCCAAGTCAAACCCAACCATAGGGGCCGACCACATGCCAAGAGAAGAAAAGAATTATGTAATAAATAAATTTAAATGTAAATTTTAAGAATAAATGTAAGAAAAACGGATTGAAAATCAATTTTGTAAAACTTAAGGGCTAAAGTGCAAAAGATGTGCACATGTATACAAGAATTGGCATAAAACCAAAATTGTAATGCCCAAGGGGTTATGTGTAAAGTTGTAAGTCTATATAAGGCAAGCATATGAGGAAAACAACAATAACTTTTATTCTCTCAATCTTGCAACGGTATTGAGCCTCAACAAAAATAGGCAAATCTTCTTCTTCCTCAAGAGAGATCCATAGGGAAAGGGAATTTCTTTTGGATCTCTCTCATTTTCGCTATCTATTTCTTTCCAAATATAATTCATTGGAAAATAACCATTCACTTGAAAAAGAAAGCTTATCTCAAAAGACCAAGATCCAAGATCAATACTAAGAATGAGAGCAAACTTTCTTCATCAAACTTGAAAAACAAAAGATCTCAAGGGTTTTCCGAGCAAGCATATTTTTCGATTTGGAAACCCGTTGAAAAGCTTCGGTCTTTGTCACCACGCTGTCTTTACCCGTGGGCGGAGATCCCTAAAGGGATCTATGCCACAAACATCCCCGCAAAGGACAATGTCCATCTCGGAAATCCCCATAAAGGGATTTTCCGTCTTGGAAATTCCCGCAAAGGGATTTTCCTCTATTTACGATGGCCGTTCGAATATCTTAAGATACCCGTGGCGAATATCTCAAGAGATACCTGCTTGCAGATATCTCCAAAAGATATCCGCGGCAGACACCTCATATGAGATACCAGCTGCAAAAAGCCCCCATGGAAATACCCGCCTTTTTCCACTCTCTCACACTCAAAACATTTCCCCTTCGAGAAGATTTTTCTAACGGGGCGCTGTTCCTGTTACTCCCCGCTTTCCAAAATACGGAATATGAGGGGTGGCTATGCCAGCCTATGGTTAAAGAAAGATCTTGCCGTAGCCACGCTTCGGCTTCTAGCAGTACATGATAAGCAGTAGTCTAACACAGATAACGAGACATACAGTCACTAAGTCAATCACATTTAAACGAATCAGAGGGCAACGGATACACGGAAAAGAGATAACTAACCAGATACTGATAAATGATAGATGGCTCTGACGTCGCAATATCCTCGAAGAGGGTAGGTCCTGATCTGGGCTAAGTCCACTTTCCGCTCTGAGCATGCATACTCAAGTCGTCATAGTGACACAATATAGCAATATATAATATGTGCAATAATAATAAATATGGAGCAGCAATCATAAGGTAATGTCGTGAGAATGAAATAACTGGTACAGATAAACAGTTTAGCAGGTGTATCAGATCAGTAATCAATGCAATGCCCATATCACTAAACCTATCGTCAGTTCGAGTGTGAGCGTTAACCACCGCAGGAGTATTCCCAACCCAAAGGTAAGCTCCAGGGGTAAGGAAACTCGGGCCTAAATGTCATGTACGAAAAGATTGGCACCGTTCCGTGTTCGGTCTTCCCAGCAAAACGAAATGATTGGTACCGTTCTGCGCTTGGTCTCCCCAGTAAAACACATTGATTGTGCTAGCAATGGGACTCCTGAGATTCCGTTGATCGAACTCATACTCAAACTACCTCAACCACCATGTCTCCATCAAGGTCCGACCATAAACCTAAAATATCAGTCAGCTATGACAAATCTAGTCGAGAATTGGAGACGGGTCTCTATCAAGCATGACTAGACCAGTATTCTAGACAAGTGGTGTCACGCTTCGTTTCCCAGTAGACGGAAACGGTGACGTGGCAAGCCCGCAACGTATTTATTATGAGAATATGTTAAGCGTTATTAAGCAATATAATAATGTACAAGAATAACAAGAGTAATAAGATGAAACAACAACTTTATTTACATACAACTGTTTATAATAAAAAGATACAATGATAAAGAAAATGCCTAAATAATGACACACTGGAAGTAAATACAAGCAGGAGCTGATAGTCAGGCTGAGAAGCAAACTTGTCCAAGTCCTCCGGGCTCAGCTCTATCCCCTCTGAATCTGGTCCTCCTGATGAACATTCCAAATGTAACGACACTGAAATCACTGTACAGAAATTTTCTTGTTATTGTACAGAAAAGAGTATTACAGCCTGTGTAAGAGTTAAAAGTTATCTTTATTAAATAAAAGCAAGAAGCAACTTGTAGCTCACTGGTAAAGCCTCTATACTGCTGTGACATAGCCTGTGTGTTCGATTCCCATCAGACACAATTATTTTTTCATATTTTTCTTTTTAATTTTTGGAAGCCCAAAAGTTGCACGTGCAATATACGGGGAAATGAAAAGTTTCAGAAAAATCAAACAGGGGCAATGAGGTGTACACAGCCAAATACCCAAGTGGCACTAATCTCGAGGCAATGCCTCGAGATCCGACCGTCCAAAATGCTTCTAGGGCCGGCACCGACGGCCGATATAGGCCCAGTTGCCTCTGTGCTTTGCACACACACCCCTTCGACTCCCCTTAACTCTCCTGCACTGTTTGATTTTCCTGCAATCAAACAGAGACCCTCGATTCACAATTTAATAACTTTTTAATTCATTTTAATCCACATTTTTAATTTCCAAACCCTAATTCTCCATTATAAATACCACCCCATGCCATTGTTCTCCCCCATTCTGAAATTCTAGCAAAAATCCTCTCAAAACTCTCTAAGTGCCAAGTGGAGTTAAGCCCCTCAAGTGGAGCAGTGGGCCAAACTCGACGGCCGGAGCATCTCCGACGAAACCACGACCCCCGAGAGCTTCTTCAACCTCTTTTTAACCACCTAAAATAGTAAGTCCCTTCATCTCTAATCTTTTCCATCTCAAAACAACTTTTTAAAACAAACCGACAATAGAGGAGTTATCTCCGATATAGTTTTCTTTTTAATTTTTTGTAAGCCATGTGATAAGCAAACGAGATCAAACTAACATCCTATAATAATCTTAACCTTATTTCCCATCATTTAGTTTTTAATTTAACCAAAATTTTGATATGAAACAAACATATAAAGAACTTTTCCGGTAAAATACCATGAACTTTAGTATCACCTTCTTATCGATAATTAGTTTAAATACCTTTAGAAAAACTTCACGGGGTAACGACCTACTCCACACGCACACTATGGTTCCATACCACGGTATTCTAGAGCTATAGTTAATTTAAAGAATAACGTTTTCATTAAAATACCACACCGTTTCAAAACGGTTTTTTTTAAATTGGTATTTCGAAATTCTTGGCAATTACGCCTCTACAACCCTCGTTAGGGGACCTGCTAATGGATGGTGCGGATTATCGCACATTTTAGGGATAGTAGAGCGAGATGCAGAACTCCTCACGGAGTATTCGGTCTCGAAAGGAATATAAATACGGTTTTTAAGAAACGCGACTTTTCTAAACAAAACTAATTTTTGAAAAATTATATAAAAATCATAAATACGTATTTTCGGTAAAAAAAACAAATTAAGAAACTATATTTTTAAAAAGAAAGATTAAAATTGTTAATAAAATACCACCAAGTTTCCAAAAGTAGTAGTTTTCATAAAAATACCACAAACTTTCAAAAAGCTAGGTTTTATCACCAAAACACCACAACAATTAAAATACATGTTCATGAAAACCCTAAGTATTATAAATCACCCTCGAGATTTATTTTTAAAAAATATTAATATATATTTTTCATAAAACCTCATCGAGATATGCAAACAATATTTTAAGGACTCTAAATTAATATAGGTTTAAGCGGGATCAATTCTCTTGAGCCCTAGGGAGCCGGAAAAAGTGAGTGCTTGCCTATTCAGGTTAGACAACTTAATGGGGTTATCAAATGGCAATTATCTTGGAAAAAATATAAATCTTGCCGTCCATGTGCAGCAGTTGTCGATATCTCCCGAACATAAGATTTTTAACAATTTATATCAATTCACATAAAAAGACATGAACTCGAATCTAAACCTGAACTCGATCTCGAACACAAAATCGAACTCTAACTTAACTCGAAACTAAACTCGAATACGAACTCGAACCCAAACTACTCGAACCAACTTGATTCGAACCAAGATTGCAATTGTCATGTCTCGCATATTACTTGACTCACTCGACTACATTCTACATCTTTTGCAATCTATGGTTTCGATCAAGACATGCTAATCAATCAATCAAATCAATTAAGTATATTAACCAGTTATAATATATTATACTCGGGGTGCTTGGGATAGTTTCTTGTGTGAATCCAACGGAGTTTCAGGAGTCCCGTATTAACCACTTTTTTATTTTACTCGAATATCAGTCGGGTTGACTCATCCACAGCCTAGAGCCCCGATGCTAACACATGAAATGGGCCCGTGTTTCCTTTCTTCCGAGGCCCCACTCTTGAGCTCGTGAATACTTCTACGGCTGCGTTGACATTCACACTTGGAACTTAATGTTAACATAATGACCATATAGAGACCTATAGTATATACTTACCCATAAACATATACTCTTACTCATCATATATATTCCACACTTGTTATTTTCTTTACACTTACTTGTCTTTGGGACTTACCGAGCACTAGTTCGCTGACGGGCATTCCGTCCACTTTTCTTCTCTTGGAATGTTCGTCAGATACGATCGAGACGGGGGAGGTTGAAGCCACGGAGGAGAACTACGATCAGATCGCTATTCAGGGCTAGCTCAGCTTCATTTTTCTTCAGTTTATGTATGCCACTTGTTTAAGCATTTTTCTTATTGTATTTAATTTCCAGCATAAACTCTTGTATTTGTAAATATTGGAAGTTGGATGTAAATAAAGATGTTTGTTGAAAAATTTTACAGTCTCGATTTATTCTTGCATTGTGTATTATTATTTTCAATACGCTTAGTATATTTATTTAGGAAATGACCTTCTCTGGATAAATGTGCCGCGGGCTTACCACGTCACTGTTTCCGTCTATTGGGAAGCGGGACGTGACACCAAAGAAAGAAACAGAAAGGAATGTCGTCAGCGAAATAGCGCTCAATAAGTCTCTAAAGAAGTTAAAGAAGATGGTATATAAAGTGAAGAGAAACCAAGTACAAGTGAACATGTAAGATTATATATGAGAGTATCTAAGCATGTTTATTTACAGGTATAAGATAGTTATTCTAACGTGGTTATTTGTAGTTTGATAAAGAATGTATTCATGTATACGAGAGGAGTCCATCTTATTCCGTGAACTATGGTAACATGTAGTACAAGGCCCCGACATAAACCACGGGACAACGGCACATGAATTTATGTAAGTGTCTTTTAAGTGACCTCTCGTGCCATGAGATACGTTATGTACCAATCTACCCCTTTATCCCCGCGTATTGTATTGTATAGTTTAAAATTACAGGTCCTGGCCAAATCCATTAATATAAAAATGTACAGGTTCATGTTCAAGATGTAATCATGTATTCAGGTATTCATGTCAAGTTATATTCATGGTTCGATCAAGTCGAGTCAAGTATTCAATTTCAAATTTGATATTTGAATTTGAGTGTTCAGGTTCATGATCAAACATTCAAGTTTGTGTTTGATTTTGGATTCTGATTTGAGTTTGGATTCAGATTGGAGTCAGTAACTTATGAAAGGATTTAGCTCTTGAATTTCTTAAGTTCGGGAGTAATCGGACAACTATTGCATATGGACGGTAGGATTTATGTCTTTTTCCAAGACAATTGTCATTGATAAACTCCGTTAATTTGCAGTGTTGTCTAACCTGAATAGGCAATCACTCACTTTCTCCGACTTCTTGGGGTTCAAGAGAAATGATACCGTTTAAACTTATATTAATTTAAGGTCCTTAAATATTTATTTTTGTTTGTTTACATTATATGCATTTATTGAGGGGGTTTTATGAAAATTATTTTAATATTGTTTAAAAATAAACCTCAAGGGTAATTTATAATATTAAGAGTTTTTATGAACATGTATTTTAATTTTAGTGGTATTTTAGTGATAAAATCTAACTTTTAAAAGTTTATGGTGTTTTAATGAAAACTACTTCTTTTGTAAACTTGGTGGTATTTTATTAAAAATTTAAATTTTCATTTAAAAATATATTTTTTCACACTTTGTTTTTATTGAAAATACCGTTTCGTAATTTTATATAATTTTCCAAAGTTTTAATTTTGTTTAAGAAAATCGTATTTCTTTTAAAATCGTATTCTTATTCCTTTCGAGACCGAATTCTCCGTGAGGAGCTCTACATCTCACTCTACTATCTTAAGGACTTGCGATAATCCGCACCATTCACAAGCGGGTCCCCTAAATAGGGTTGTAGAGGCGCAATTGCAAAAGGAGGTAAAAATATCGATTAAAACGTATTTTGTAAATGCGATGGTATTTTATTGTAATTCATATTTTTTAAATTAACCATATATCTAAAATATCGTGTTATGAAACCATAGTGTTTTTGAATGGGGTAGGTCATTACCCCGTGAATTTTCTAGAGGTATGTATGCTAGTTATCGAATAAAGGGTTATATTTAAAGTTCATGGTATTTATGTGAAAAAGTTTGTTATATGATCATATTACATGAAATTTTAATTGCATAAAAAGGTAAACAAAGAGAATAACATTTTTAAGTTATGCTATGTATTAGTATGACTTAAAAAGCGGATTAAAATTTTGAAAAGAATAATGTTATCGGAGTGAACTCCACTTTTGTCGATATGTTTTAAGAATACGATTTGAGAAGAAATGAAAAGGAAAAATAAGGATGTTCCCGCGTATTGTATTTGTTCTCTTATAAAAGAGTGGGAGAGAAAAGAAAGAGGAAAAGAATCCTCATAGTTTGGCATCACGTATTAAACATGTGGGCGCTTATATGTAAAGCATATAAGCATTGAAAACAAATAACTAAGGACCAAACCGGCCACACATGTTAAACACGTGTGTGCTTATATGCAAAGCATATGAGCGCTGAATAAAATAAACCTAAAGGCCAAACTGGCTTCACGTGTTAAACACGTGAGCGCTCATATGCTTTGCATATGAGCGCTGAACATAAATAACCAAAGACCAAACATGCCCCATGTGTTAAATACGTGAGCGCTCATATGCAAAACAAATGAGCGCAAAAAATAAACAGGCTAAAATCCATACTAGGGGTCACGTGTTAAACACGTGAATTCTCTTGCCGCTTTCTTTAGCAGCGCTCACATACAAAGCATGTAAGCGCCCCAATCTAAAATGCTCCCATATGATAGAATTAAATTCTATGTGATAGAATTAAATTATATTTGGGAAATATTTTCCCTGATCTTTCTAATATGGAAAGATCTTTCTCTAACAGAGAATTTTGGATTTAAAATCCAATGTTGATAAAATATCACCAATTAAACCATCTGATAGAATTAAATTCTATGTGGGAAATATTTCCCTGATCTTTCTCAAACTAGAAAGATCTTCTCTGTTAAACAGAAGACCCTTGGATCAAAAATCCAACGGTGATTATAAAATCACCCATCGATCATTTGATAAAATAAAATTCTATCTTAGGATAATATTTTCCTAATCTTGTAAAACTAACAAGATATTCATATAACAGAATTAAATTCTATGTTAGGAAAATATATTCCTAATCTTGTTAAACTAATAAGATATTCATATGCTAACAAGATATTCATATGATAGAATAAAATTCTAATCTTGTTAAACTAACAAGATATTCATATAATAGAATAAAATTCTATGTGATAAAATTAAATTCTGTGTTGGAATAAAATTCTAATCTTGTTAAACTAACAAGATATCCATATGATAAAATTAAATTTTATATTAGGAAAATATTTTTCTAATCTTATTAAACTAACAAGATATCCATATGATAGAATAAAATTCTAATCTTGTTAAACTAACAAGATATTCACATGATAGAATAAAATTCTATCTTAGGAAAATATTTTCTAATCTTGTTAAATAAACAAGAAATCTTCTCTGTTAATAGAGAGCTTTTGGATTAAAAATCCAACGGTGAATAAAATTCACCGATTGATCTAAAAGATCGTTTTTATTGATCATGAAATCAATCTTGATCTCTTAATGAGAGATTTTCTCAACAAATTGATTTTTCTCCTCTCCTATAAATAGGAGCAAAGAGATTAATCAAAGAGGAGAAAAGAGAGGAGAGGAAAAAAGGAGAGGAGATTCCTATAAGCTTCTGTAAAAATACATAAGGCTCTAAAAACAACAGAGAATTTAATTCTCTCAAAGAAAAATATCTCCCTATTAAAAACTCTAGGTAAAGAAAAAAAGAAGAGATGGTGACCACTCCGCGCTGGTGCGGGATGATCTCCGATTGTCTTTCAGGCTTTATATGACTTGCCGTCAAGACCCTGAAGCTAGGAATTTGGCCTTCGCTTCGTTTGCTTTGGCGCATCTGAATCCTGCTGGGGAAAGAACGCTGGGGTGACATTTCATCTGCTGTATCGAGACGATCGTCGAGGTGGTGACCACTCCGCGCTGGTGTGAGATGATCTCCGATTGTCTTTCAGGCTTTATATGATTTGCCGTTAAGACGCATCAAGCTAGGAATTTGGCCTTCGCTTCGTTTGCTGGCATTGCGTCTGTTGTATCGAGACGAATGTCGCGGTTGTCTCTAGGTTGCTGGTGAACCGTTGAGGTTTGGAACCAGGGATTTTGCCGTGACTCCTTTTGGTGATGTTGCGTCTGCTGTGTCGAGACGAACGTCGTGGTGGTGACCACTCCGAGCTGGTGCAAGATGATCTCCAATTGTCTTTGAGGCTTTATATGACCTGCCGTCAAGACCCTGAAGCTAGGAATTTGGCCTTCGCTTCATTTGCTTTGGCGCGTCCGAATCCTGCTGGGGGAAGAACGCTGGGGTGACATTTCATCCGCTGTATCAAGATGATCGTCGAGGTGGTGACCACTCCGCGCTGGTGCGAGATGATCTCCGATTGTCTTTCAGGCTTTATATGACTTGCCGTCAAGACCCTGAAGCTAGGAATTTGGCCTTTTGCTTCATTTGCTTTGGCGTTGCGTCTGTTGTATCGAGACGAATGTCGCGGTGGAGCTGGGATTTTGCCGTCACTCCACTTTGTTTCGACCATGGGGTCTTTCGTTGACGTTGCATCTGCATCCTGCTGGACTGCGGAGGAACGTTGTCGTTGACATCTCGTCTGCTGTAACGAGACGAATGCTGAGATGGAGCTGGGATTTTGCCATTGCTCCGCTTGATGGTGTAACATCTGTGTCCTGTTGGAATGAGGAGGCACACCATTGTTGGTCTCCAGGCTGTAGATGTGGCCATTGAGATTTGGAACTAGGGACTTTGTCATGGTTCCGTTTCGTTGCGACTCTGGGGTCGGTTGTTGACGTCACGTCTGCATCTGGTTGGAGAGAGGAGAAACGCCGTTGGTGATCTCTAAGTTGTCGATATTGATGTCGAGACCCTGAAGCTAGGGACCTTGCTTTGCTTCATTCCCATCGATATGGCCTTGGCGAATCTTTTCCTCATCTTGAACCTGCTTTTATTTGTGGCGTAGTACTTTGATCTGGTGGAAGTGTTTCAACCCTTTCATCTAGTCGCCGGCGTTTGGCCTTTTCAAATATAGCCATCTCGCGCTCTCGATCGGCTTTGCTTTTAAGACGGGCTTCGTTTAGGAAGGCATCGATCATCTCGTCTGATGGTCCTAGAAGTTCTGGCTCAGGATCTGCCCCCAGCTTCTCTGTGTAAGGAGCTTCTTCGTCGTTTATCAACGAGTGAGAGATCACTTGGCAGCTTTCCACATAATCTTCATATTCATCCGACGAGTGTTCTCCATTGTCATCATCTCCGTCCTTAATGACGTGGCTGAGAAATTCTTGGCGTGTGACTGGGGTCCGCGCCTTCTGATTATATTCTTCCAACGCGTCAATCTGTTTTTGCAGGTCCGTGCGCTTGTCACCGGGCTGCACGGGCTTTTTGGTCCTCTTCTTCTTCTTCGAAGACTTTGACGGCTGGGTGTGAGCGCTTTGACCATCACCACCCGTTTTTGGAGTTGGGTGCGGTTTCAGCATTCCCTCGATGATCTCGGGTTCCAGTGGATTTTTCCGCCTGATTGCCGGGCATGTTTGGTAATCCTTCAGCTTTCTTTTCGTCTTGGCTGAAATAACGTCCTCCCATGGGGTTTCCCTTATGAATGAGCACGATGCCCCCGGTGTGTTTGTCTTCTTAGGAGTGTGAGGCTGTGGCGGGTTCACCTTCCAGTTTTCAGATAACGCGAACTTGCCTTGTTGGTACTGATCCTCGATCCATCCCTTAAAGACGAAGCAATCTTCGATTGGATGGCTTACCGCTTGGTGGTAAGGGCAGTAATTTGGATCGTTGACATCGCCTGGCTGCAACGCACGTTTCGGACTCGGCAGGTTGATGAGTCTGTTGCGCTCTGCCAGCTCGAACAATCTCCTCGTTTTATTCTGAGGAAACGAGTAAGGACGCCCTAGTCTTTCCTCGAGGGATGGGCGTGGACGCATATTGTTTTGGCGAACAACCGGTTTTGAGTTGCTCGGCTGTTGTTGAGTGTTGGCGAGGAAGGTTGCTTTTCCTTTCCCCTTTTCATTACGAGGATCCATCTTTGAAGGAGATGCTCTATGACCCATCTGATCCATTTGGGCCAACTTGTCAATCAAGGCCTGGAAAGTAGTTGGCTTGAAGAACATCATGAATTGCGAGATGGTCGCTTGCGGATAAAGAGTGCCTATGAACATGCCCACCGCAGGTGCTTCTTCGATGCGTTGTTCGCACTTCGACCACAGATTCCGCCATCGTGTTGCGTATTGAACCCACGTTTCGCCTGGCCTTATCCTGGCGTTGATCAGTGCTGTTATCGGGGTGCGTCCACTAGCACTCGCGAATCTTTGTGTAAACAGCAACTCCATCTCCGCAAATATTTTGACAGAGTCGTTAGGTAGCTCCGAATACCATTCGAATGCCGTTTCTGCTAAGCTGCCGACAAATTGTCGAAGCAACAGTATGTCATCGCCTCCAGTATTGCCGCATAAGGCCCTGAATTGAGCGACATGCTGATGTGGGTTCCATGTCCCTTTATATACGTGGAACTTAGGGATCGTATATCCCGGCGGGTAACTGATTTGGTCATACCAGCCCGGATAGGGTCGTCCAGTTCTAACAATTTGCGCAGCCGCTTCATTCACTTGATGAGCCTGTATTTGATGAGCTATATAGTCATCCAGCGCAGCCTTGGAAATGGTTTCATCTTTGGCTGTTGAAAGAGTCGGAGGAGGATTAGATGTCTCTCCTCTATCGTCTTCAGTAATGATCGGAGGGTCTTCAACTGGAGGGTCCGGCTGTAGCATCATCCCTACCATATCTTGGAAGAGGAGCGCCATTTGCTTTATGTTAGCCGCTTGCTTTGCGGCTTCTCTGTCCTTCTTTTCGAGGACTCTGCGTAAGAAGTCAACATCAGTTTCTTGTTCGTGACGCTGCTCTGATGATGCCTCCGGGCTTTCTTTTGGCCCGGTGAGTGCGTCCATTGCAATCATCATCTCCTGAAGCTTCTGTTGTTGCTCCTGGGTTTTCGTCACGGATCGGGTGAGCGGTCGGTGACCCGTCGAAGCACGGCTTTCTTCCTTTCCGGAAGCCATATAAATGGTGTGCACTACCATGCCCCCAGACTTGGGGCGTTTGTGCTCAACGCTTTTACGGTTTGTCGTATTCATAAGGGCTTTCTCTGGCCTCCTTCTCTTTTGGGTGGTTGACGTTGAGGGGGCCGTTGCAGCGGGCACCCAAGTAGCTGTTGCTTTTTGTGGCTTGACGGAGTAATCCTTCTCCTGCCGAACCTTCATCTTTTTCTGTCGTCGGAGGTAGTCTTGATCGATCACTGACTCTTGGACTTGACGCCAGACCTTGTAAATTTTAGAGGAAAACCGTTGAGGGGGCTGCCCTAGCTTCTTCTCTGGAGTATTCTCCACAGGTGAAGGAATTCGTTTCAACACCGCAGTAGGAGAGTTCTTGCGCACCATGTCCAGCAGTTCAAAGCTGTTCCTAGTTGGAACAGCAGCATCGATCCTCACCATTGGAGCTGGTGGCGTAAATCCAGAGGGGGAGTTGCCCCCAGCCTTTCTTACTCGACGCCAGTGGCGACGTCGGGCGTTTCTTGCGGACAGAGTCACCTCCGTTGTTGGATAAGCTTCTTCCTGCCCCCTGCCCTGGGTAGGGGAAGCAGCTTTGAGGACCTCGCCATGAGCAGCAACCGAAATAGCCAGCCTTGTAAAAACTGACTTCTCGGAAGGAGAAACCCGTCCAATGATTTCGTCTGCTTGAGCCGGGATAGCTATCAGCCTTGGGATGGTAGCTTCGGGTATCGCAGGTTTGCAGACGTTCTGGCCCAGTCCGTTGAAAACTTAGGTATTGAAACTGGGCGACCCGTTGAGAGGGGTCGCGGCAGTGGTAAGCCGATCAAAGACCGACTTCTTTGGGGCTTCTTGCAACGTCATTGTGGCATTGAAGCTCAACGGTGGGAGCATGGTCCCGAAGAATAATCCAGTGGTGGCCTGAGTTACCTGCTCCACTGGCATCTTGAAAAGGGAGGCCGCTTGGGGCCCATAAGTCACTCCTCCAGTAAGGACCGAGCGAGAGTTGCAGTTGCGGGCAGTGCAGTTTGAAGCCATTGATCTTCTGTTTTCTGCACGGAGCAAGACACCAAATCTTAGTACCACGAATCCACAGGCAACCACAATAAACCGCGATTCGTTCGCGAACACGACACACGAAGTGTGGAGTGGAAAGTGGAAAAGGTCCCACCAGGCGTGCCAGAATCTGTTCCCCTCCGAATGGCGGCCGAGACATGGGCGTCTCGCCTGAGATTCGGGGCAGATGCTAATTGGTGCTATCCGTCCACCTCTCCAAGGATGCCAAGTTGATTTATGGCACCATGTATCGAAGGTTTAAGCGGATGCGACCGATGTAGCAGACTTCGTCAGATTCCCCCTCGTTGAGGGGTTTTTGATTGTGGGGACGCTCTTCCCTGCAGACGCAAGCCCCTGCAGTTAATTACGCTACCGCATCGCGGTAACAACTTTCTCCTTCTCCAGCTGGTCACTTCATGTCGTGGGTGTTTGTTTTGTTTGTGGTTGCCCGTGGATTGTATACGGAGACTAATTTATGTCGTCGCCCGTAGGACGTGGACTAGTCCAAATCCGTATTTTCTTAGATTTGGGCTTGGGGTTTTGGTTTGAGGATACGTTAGCCATATTTGAGGCTAAGATCAACTCAAACGTTTGTTAAGGATACGTTAGTCTAGTTTGAGACTAAGATCAACTTAACGGGATCGTTTAGATCCGACAAAAGAGTGTTTGGGCTCTATTGTTCCAGTTTAGGGACATAGTGGTCCATTGCATGTATGGCCATCGGGACCCGTCACCTCTCTGACGACGTTGAAGGAATACAACGACAGATGTCAGAGGAGTTCAGAGATGTACCCTTGAACCAAAGTTGATTGGGGAATCTATAGTCCAATTTGGGACTAAAGTCTGTTTGAAGGTTTAAGGATACGTTAGCCATATTTGAGGCTAAGTTCAACTTAAACGGGATCGTTTAGATCCGACAAAAGAGATTTTGGGTTCTATTGTTCCAGTTTAGGGAAATAGTGGTCCATTGCCAGTTCAAGGACATGGTAGTCCATCTCCAGTTTAGGGACATAGTGGTCCATGTTCCAGTTTAGGGACGTGGTGGTCCATTTCCAGTTTAGGGACATAGTGGTCTAATACCAGTTTAAGGACATAGTGGTCCAATGCCAGTTTAAGGACATAGTGGTCCAACTCCAGTTTAGGGACATGGTGGTCCATTGGTAGTTTAATGACGCATAAGTCCATGGGTTTAAGGACCCCACAGTCCATATGGGTGTGTTTAAGGACGCATTAGTCCGTTAGTTTAAGGACGCATAAGTCCGCGGGTTTAAGGACCCCACAGTCCGTATCTTGGTTTAAGGACGCATAAGTCCATGAGTTTAAGGACCCCACAGTCCGTGTTGATGTGTGGTTGTCGGGACCCGTCACCTTTCTGAAGACGTTGAAGGATTACAACGACAAATATCAGAGGAGTTCAGAGATGTACCCTTGAACCAATGAGTTGGTTGAAAGAGCAGATGTGCTCAGTTCAAGATGATTTGAGGACTTATGGCCAGTTTGGGCTAAGTCCAATTATGTTTGAAATATTGGCCCTCTGTTGGCTCATTGAAAGAGAGGCTTTGCCTCTAGAGACTTAGCCAATTGGGCTAAAGCTAGTGTTAAACACTAAAGACCAACAGTGTTGAACACTGGGAATAAGATTAGCAAGTTAGTGTTAAACACTAAAAGATAACCAGTGTTAAGCACTAGCAACAGGGCTTTCAAATTAGTGTTAAACACTAAAGCAAATCAGTGTTAAACACTGGTAATCAGAGATTTCAAATTAGTGTTAAACACTAAAGCAAATCAGTGTTAAACACTGGGAACAAAGTCTTCAGATTAGTGTTAAACACTAAGGAGAGAGGGGTCACGTGAGAGCGCCCTGATTTCCCTTATTTTATTCTGCAAGTCAGTGTTTAACTCTTTTAATTCTGACGGCCATCACGTGTGAGCACGTGATGGAGGCCCCCGCTCTGGTCTGTTAGAATGCTCATTAGGGGTCACGTGGTGACACGTGAGGGCGCTCTAAATGTGGAGCCAGATCTCCTTTTGGTTTATCCTCAAATCTGCGAATAAGTGTTAAACACTTTTCATCTTTATTTTAGAGCATCACGTGTTGGCACGTGATGGGGGTTTATGCATCGAATATTACAGCACTTGCTGAGGGGTCACGTGGAGACACGTGAGAGCGCCCAAAGCTTCTTTTCTTTTGTTTTGCCATTAAGTGTTAAACACTTTTATTTTTATTTTAGAGCATCACGTGTTGGCACGTGATGGGGATCTGTGCGCCAATTGTTGAAGCATTTGCTGAGGGGTCACGTGATAACACGTGAGAGCGCCCAAAGCTTTCATTTCCTTTGCTTTTTCTTTCTGCGTTTTGGGAATCACGTGGGAACACGTGAGGTGATGCTTCAAAGTTCTTTGCAGGGGATCTTTTCATGGGTCACGTGGGGGCACGTGACCCTAGTTCTTTTCATGAACAGAGATCTTTTAAGAATTGAATTCTTTATAGGGTTAAACCCTAATTATGATTTTGGAGGAATTAAATTCCTATCGTGAAAGAATTAAATTCTTATTTAGGATAAAACCCTGATTTCTTTTCAAAGGAATTAATTTCCCAGATATGTAAAAGAATTAAATTCTTGATTAGGGTTAAACCCCAGTTTCATTTTAGGAGTAATTAAACTCTTGTGAGTTTGGGAGAATTAAATTCTCAAAACTCAATTCCCCTTCTAAGTTTAGGATCTGCATGGCAGGATCTCGACCCGATGAGAATTAAATTCTCATCCTATGGGGAGATATGCTCTGTGCAGATCTTCAACCAGAAGAAGAACTAAGTTCTTTTTTTTTATATAAGAGTTAAACTCTTGGATTTTGAGAATTAAATTCTCTTTTTGAAGTTTATCTTTTTCCCTCTTCTCACCTAGGGTTTTCTTTGTTGAGAATTAAATTCTCCTTTCTTTTCTTCCCTCTTGAGAATTAAATTCTCCTATCTCTGTTTTTATCTCAAAAAAGTAGATCCCCTCTCTTCTCTTCTTGGCTCCTATTTATAGGAGAAGGAAAAGAATCAATTTGTTTATCAAATCTCTCATTGAAAAATTTGATTTGATTGTTGAGAGATTTGATTTATATTTATCATTAATCTGGGCCTTTAGATCATTCAGTGAATTTTATTCACCGTGGATTTTAAATCCAAAAGATATTCTATTTGTTATTCTGGTGAGATTTTCAGGAAAATCTTTCCTTGTCCAAGATTTTTCCATAAATTGGTGATTTTTAATCACCCTTGGATCTTTAATCCAACGGTCCACATAATCCTTTTCCATTTGGAAATATTTAGAAGCTTTTAGAATTTTAATTCTATTTCGAAAGATTTAAATGATCTTTTTTCAGAATTTAATTCTGTTGAACAGTAAGGCTTTTACAGCCAGTCACGTGTTCCCACGTGACCCCCAATTGAGTCATTTTCTCAGTGTTTACTTACGCTTCAGTTGTAACCATCACGTGTCAACACGTGACCATTAGTCACGTATGAGCACGTGATTCCTGATTTTTAATCAGGGAACAGATTTTAGAATTTAATTCTATTCATTATTTTAGAGGCCTTAAAAGCCCATCACGTGTCTGCACGTGACCCATGGTCACGTGTGAGCACGTGATGCCCCATTGGGGTCTTTTCTGAGTTTTTATTATATTTTTTAACTCCTCCAGCGGGTTCTTAAAAGTCCATCACGTGTGGACACGTAATTCCTCATAACTTTTGATCCCGGATGAATTACGAGGCCCATAATATATCAAATCGAAGGGTTTTTCGAGCCGCTTTCGATACCATTAGAATTTATATATTTCTCATTCGGGAGTTTGTAAAAAAAAACAGCCCGGAAGATACTGGTTCGCATTTCCTTAAGCATATCGCTGCCATTTGATACCTTGGACTCTTTTGCGCAGAAATTTTTGGCGGGAACAAATGCCCCCTACTACTTTGCCCACGTAAGTATATACGTGGATGAAGTAGTGCAGAGTAATGAATGGCGTATAACCAGTTTTGGATTGGTATATAACTTTCAGGATCTTGATCTGAGAAGATAACGAGCGGACACAAGCGTCGTCATTTATCATTGACTCAAATCTTGACTCTTAAGAGATATAGTTCCAAACCCTTAACTCCATGATCCGCACCCTTTTATCTCTTTATGTCTTACTCTGACGTGGAGTAGTTTATACGCTTATGAGTAAGTTCTCCATTTCAGTGGCATGTAACTTTGGCAAGTGTGGCTCATAGATGGTCCATCTTGACCTCTTTGCAGGGCAGTGATGGCTTAGGAGACAGGATTAGGATCTGCCACCTAAGACTTTTCAACTTTATGAGCCGTGAGGGTCTCATAAAGACTTTTCTCCCTACGGATCGAGAGGATCTCGTAGGTGTATTTTCTCCTTAGGAGTCGTGAGGATTCCTAAGTGTGTTTCTCTTATAAGTCGTAAGGATCTTGTAAGAGAATTTTTCCCTCTTACGAGTCGAGAGGACCCGTAAGCGGTTGTTCCCTTCCTTGTCGAAATTCGACTTCGGAGAGTGAGACCCATGGATAGTATGCAAGAGACCATCTTGGGCCGACTTGCAGGATCCCAGTGCTTAAGAAACAGGTTTTTTAATCCCTACTGCCTAAGGCTTTATCTCACGAGTCGAGATGAATCGAGAAGTTCTCGCAAAGACATCAATTTCCTCACGAGTCGAAACGAATCGAGCAGATCTCGCAAGAATATCCTAACGTCACAGTTAACCTCTGCTCTTTACGACAGAAGTCCGTTAGGGTTTGTGGTACTTAGGGTTTTGGCCGTCGTACCGTCGCATGAGCTGATGTATTCTTCGATAGGCAATCGTGCTGTTCGAGTAGCCCTGCGACTGCCATGTCTCTGATCCCTTCGGGGGCTGGACAAGACGTCTTCAAGCAATCCTCCTTGGCAGTTTGACCGTCGGAAGAGCAAGCGCTAGGAATTTGCCATGCCGCTTTTTACTTGAGGTTAGGCTCATTTTGGAGAGCCCCGATGAGTCATAACCACTCCGCGCTGGTGTGGGATGATCTCCGATTGTCTTTCAGGCTTTATATGACTTGCCGTTAAGACCCTGAAGCTAGGAATTTGGCCTTTGCTTCGTTCGCTGGCATCGCGTCTGCTGTATCGAGACGAATGTCGTGGTTGTCTCTAGGTTGCTGATGAACCGTCGAGATTTGGAACTAGGGATTTTGCCGTGGCTCCTTTTGGTGATGTTGCATCTGCTGTATCGAGACGAACGTCGAGGTGGTGACCACTCCATGTGGGATGATCTCCGGTGGTCTTTCAGGCTTTATATGACTTGCCGTTAAGACCCTGAAGCTAGGAATTTGGCATTCGCTTCATTTGCTGGCATCGCGTCCTCTGTATCGAGACGAATGCCGCGGTTGTCTCTAGGTTGCTGGTGAACCGTCGAGGTTTGGAACCAGGGATTTTGCCGTGACTCCTTTTGGTGATGTTGCGTCTGCCGTGTCGAGACGAACGTCGAGGTGGTGACCACTCCGTGCTGGTGCGAGATGATCTCCAATTGTTATTGAGGCTTTATATGACTTGCCGTCAAGACCCTGAAGCTAGGAATTTGGTCTTCGCTTCATTTGCTGGCATCGTGTCCTCTGTATCGAGACGAATGTCACGGTTGTCTCTAGGTTGCTGGTGAACCGTCGAGGTTTGGAACCAGGGATTTTGCCGTGACTCCTTTTGGTGATGTTGCGTCTGCTGTGTCGAGACGAACGTCGAGGTGGTGACCACTCCGTGCTGGTGCGAGATGATCTCCAATTGTCTTTGAGTCTTTATATGACTTGCCGTCAAGACCCTGAAGCTAGGAATTTGGCCTTCGCTTCATTTGCTTTGGCGCGTCCGAATCCTGCTGGGGGAAGAACGCTGGGGTGACATTTCATCCGCTATATCGAGACGATCGTCGAGGTAGTGACCACTCCGCGCTGGTGCGAGATGATTTCCGATTGTCTTTCAGGCTTTATATGACTTGCCGTCAAGACCCTGAAGCTAGGAATTTGGCCTTCGCTTCGTTTGCTTTGGCGCATCTGAATCCTGCTGGGGGAAGAACGCTGGGGTGACTTTTCATCTGCTGTATCGAGACGATCGTCGAGGTGGTGACCACTCCGCGCTGGTGTGAGATGATCTCCGATTGTCCTTCAGGCTTTATATGATTTGCCGTTAAGACGCATCAAGCTAGGAATTTGGCCTTCGCTTCGTTTGCTGGCATTGCGTCTGTTGTATCGAGACGAATGTCGCGGTTGTCTCTAGGTTGCTGGTGAACCGTTGAGGTTTGGAACCAGGGATTTTGCCGTGACTCCTTTTGGTAATGTTGTGTCTGCTGTGTCGAGACGAACGTCGAGATGGTGACCACTCCGTGCTGGTGCGAGATGATCTCCAATTGTCTTTGAGGCTTTATATGACTTGCCGTCAAGACCCTGAAGCTAGGAATTTGGTATTCGCTTCATTTGCTTTGGCGCGTCCGAATCTTGCTGGGGGAAGAACGCTGGGGTGACATTTCATCCGCTGTATCGAGACGATCGTCGAGGTGGTGACCACTCCGCGCTGGTGCGAGATGATCTCCGATTGTCTTTCAGGCTTTATATGACTTGCCGTCAAGACCCTGAAGCTAGGAATTTGGCCTTTTGCTTCATTTGCTTTGGCGTTGCGTCTGTTCTATCGAGACGAATGTCACGGTGGAGCTGGGATTTTGCCGTCACTCCGCTTTGTTTCGACCATGGGGTCTTTCGTTGACGTTGCATCTGCATCCTGCTGGACTGCGGAGGAACGTCGTCGTTGATATCTCGTCTGCTGTAACGAGACGAATGCTGAGATGGAGTTGGGATTTTGTCATTGCTCCGCTTGATGGTGTAACATCTGTGTCCTGTTGGAATGAGGAGGCACACCGTTGTTGGTCTCCAGGCTGTAGATGTGGCCATTGAGATTTGGAACTAGGGACTTTGCCATGGTTCCGTTTCGTTGCGACTCTGGGGTCGGTTGTTGACGTCACGTCTGCATCTGGTTGGAGTGAGGAGAAACGCCGTTGGTGATCTCTAAGTTGTCGATATTGACGTCGAGACCCTGAAGCTAGGGACCTTGCTTTGCTTCATTTGCCGACATTGTGTCTGTAATATTGCGACAAATATTAAGGTTGTCTATGAACCGTTGAGATTTGGCTTCGCTTTCTGATGGAGCCTGTTGGGAAGGTATGGTTCCCTCTTTATCTGTGCCCCTGGATTGTATACAGGGATCGATGTGATTTCACCTGTAGGGCAAAAAGTTTCATTCTTTCATCATTTTTTTTATTCTTTCCGCGATGCTCTATCATTTCAGCTTTTTATATCGCGAAGATTGCGATTGCCCAATCATTTCGGCTATTTTTCGCGGTGCCCAATCATTTTGGCTATTTTTCTTTTTACTCGCTGCTTTTTATTGCGAGTTGCCCAATCATTTCGGCTATTTTGCATGCATACATTTTTACTTGCTGATTTTGTTTGCAAGTTGCCCCATCATTTCGGTTATTTCGTATGCATATTTTTTTTGGCTCGCTGATTTTTTTTTTGCGAGTAGGGGATTTGGGATCTGATACCAATCTTGGCATCAGCATCGCTGCGACTGGAATATTGCCAGGAGCGAATCATCATTTGCCGTAAAAGGACTTGGAATTTGATACCGGTGTAGGCATCAGCATCGCTGCAACTGGGATATTACCAAGAGCGAATCATCATTTGCCGTAAAAGAACTTGGAATTTGATACCGGTCTAGGCATCAGCATCGCTGCAACTGGGATATTGCCAGGAGCGAATCATCATTTACCATGAAAGGGCTTGGAATTTGATACCGGTTTAGGCATCAGCATCGCTGCAACTGGGATATTGCCAGCAGCGAATCATCATTTGCCTCTGTCGATGTTGAACAAAGGTGGATTAGTAAACAGGGTTAAGGGTCCTGTCGGCTAAGGCTTTTGACTTCATGAGCCGTAAGGGTCTCACAAAGGTATTTCTCCCTACAAGTCGTGAGGATCTTGTAGGTGTGTTTTCTCCTTGGGAATCGTGAGGATTCCTAAGTGCATGTTCTCTTGTAAGTCGTAAGGATCTTACAAAAGGGTTTTCTCCTTATAAGTCGAGAGGACTTACAAGTGTTGTTTGTTGTACAAGCATATCCCTAGTCACGGATGGGACTTTGTTGGGGAAATATTTATTCGTGCCCGTGGATTGTATACAAGGATCAATATGAGCCGCTTGTAGGGAAATATCGAAGGTTGTGGGGGTTGCTTCAGAACAGGTTAAGGTTTCTGTAACTTAAGACTTTCAAATCTTATGAGCCGTGAGGGTCCCATAAGAGAGTTCTCCTTACGAGTCGTGAGGATCTCGCAAGTGTATTTTCTCCTCAGGAATCGTGAGGATCCCTAAGTGTGTTGCTCCCTTGTGAGTCGTAAGGATCTCACGCAGGTGGTTTCTCCTTACAAGGTCGAGAGGACCCTGTAAGTGTCTTTTAACGAGGTTGCGCCCTTTCGGGTTTTCACAAACACTCGCCGGTAGCCCTGCTGTTTTTACTCACGGAGCACTTTCGGGTTTTCATCCGTGCCCATTTTGCTTATGGGCATACCGTTTTCTTTTTTTTCTTTTGATTTTGTTTATTCTTTCTCCTTTTTTTTATTCTAACGAGGTTGCGCCCTTTCGGGTTTTCACAAGACTCGCCGGTAGCCCTGCTGTTTTTACTCACGGAGCCCTTTTGGGTTTTCATCCGTGCCCATTTTGCTTGTGGACATACCGTTTTTTTTTGTTTTTTTTTTTACACCACGCCGGCCTGAGGATGCCGTGGGTTGATAGTGTTTTAACGACGTTTCGGTCATTTGCAAGTCTTAGGACATTGCGGTCCGTCGTCGCCGTATTTTAGGCGAATCTCTAATTTACTGACTTTTCAGTCTAGCATCGCCGTGTTTGAGGCGAATCTCTAGTTTACTGACTTTTCGGTCTATGGGGCTTTCCCTATGAATGAGCATGATGCCCCCGGCATATCCATCTTTCTCGAGGCATGTGGTTGTGGTGGGCTCACCTTCCAGTTTTCGGACAGCGCCAGTTTGCCTTGTTGGTATTGGTCTTCAACCCAGTTTTTGAAGACGTAGCAATTTTCGAGTGGGTGACCCATTACTCTGTGGTAGGGACAATAGTTAGGATTGTTAACGTCACCTGGCTGCAACGGACGTTTTGGATCTGGCAGAGTGATGAGCCCGCTGCGCGCTGCTAGCTCGAACAATCTCTTTATTTTATCTTTGGGAAACGAGTAAGGACGTTTCAACTTCTCATTGAGGTATCGCGGCTTATTGTTTTGACGACAAAACGGTCTCGGGTTACTCGGCTGTTGTTGAGCGTTGGCGACGAAAGTCGCTTTTCCATTCCCCTTATCCCTTTTGTTCGATCCCTTGTTTGCGGGTTCGAGATTCTTTTCGGGTACCGTGCGATTGCGCAGCTGAACGTTCTCGCAGCTCTTCTTTTCTTCCTCTTTTCCTGAGGTGGATTCTTTGAAGGGAGGGCTGGGAGTCATTTCTTCTTCAGAATTGCTCCCGAAGGTGAGAGCTTGCGATATTCTACCGTCAACTATGTAACCGTTGCCGGCGGTTTTCATATGCTCATTTGTCGTGTTCTGTTTACGACGAGCTTTGCGCTTCAATCGTTGAACGTGCTGCCGGTGAGCAACGTATCCCTGCCACCAGTTTTTAAAGGCATTGTATTCTTCAGTAGGGTGTGCAATCTTCTGATGATATAAGCAGAAGTCAAGATGCATGTCCGCTTCATCAAGATATATATCGGTGGGAGAAATTCCTCTGAAAGAGGGGAGCTTCATTCCCATCGATATGGCCTTGGCGAATCTTTTCCTCATCTTGAACCTGCTTTTATTTGTGGCGGATGTACTTTGATCTGGTGGGAGTGTTTCAACCCTTTCATCTAGTCGCCGGCGTTTGGCCTTTTCAAATATGGCCATCTCGCGCTCTCGATCGGCTTTGCTTTTAAGACGGGCTTCGTTTAGGAAGGCATCGATCATCTCGTCTGATAGACCTAGAAGTTCTGGCTCAGGATCTGCCTCCAGCTTCTCTGTGTAAGGAGCTTCTTCGTCGTTTATCAACGAGTGAGAGATCACATGGCAGCTTGCCACATAATCTTCATATTCATCCGACGAGTCTTCTCCATTGTCATCATCTCCGTCCTTAATGACGTGGCTGAGAAATTCTTGGCGTGTGACTGGGGTCCGCGCCTTCTGATTATATTCTTCCAACGCGTCAATCTGTTTTTGCAGGTCCGTGTGCTTGTCACCGGGCTGCACGGGCTTTTTGGTCCTCTTCTTCTTCTTCGAAGACTTTGACGGCTGGGTGTGAGCGCTCTGACCATCACCACCCGTTTTTGGAGTTGGGCGCGGTTTCAGCATTCGGGTTCCAGTGGATTTTTCCGCCTGATTGCCGGGCATGTTTGGTAATCCTTCAGCTTTCTTTTCGTCTTGGCTGAAAGAACGTCCTCCTATGGGGTTTCCCTTATGAATGAGCACGATGCCCCCGGTGTGTTTGTCTTCTTAGGAGTGTGAGGCTGTGGCGGGTTCACCTTCCAGTTTTCAGATAACGTGAACTTGCCTTGTTGGTACTGATCCTCGATCCATCCCTTAAAGACGAAGCAATCTTCGATTGAATGGCTTACTGCTTGGTGGTAAGGGCAGTAATTTGGATCGTTGACATCGCCTGGCTGTAACGGACGTTTCGGACTCGGCAGGTTGATGAGTCTGTTGCGCTCTGCTAGCTCGAACAATCTCCTCGTTTTATTCTGAGGAAACGAGTAAGGACGCCCTAGTCTCTCCTCGAGGGATGGGCGTGGACACATATTGTTTTGGCGAACAACCGGTTTTGAGTTGCTCGGCTGTTGTTGAGTGTTGGCGAGGAAGGTTGCTTTTCCTTTCCCCTTTTCATTACGAGGATCCATCTTTGAAGGAGATGCTCTATGACCCATCTGATCAATTTGGGCCAACTTGTCAATCAAGGCCTGGAAAGTAGTTGGCTTGAAGAACATCATGAATTGCGAGATGGTCGCTTGCGGATCAAGAGTGCCTACGAACATGCCCACCGCAGGTGCTTCTTCGATGCGTTGTCCGCACTTCGACCACAGATTCCGCCATCGTGTTGCGTATTGAACCCACGTTTCGCCTAGCCTTATCCTGGCGTTGATCAGTGCTGTTATCGGGGTGCGTCCACTAGCACTCGCGAATCTTTGTGTAAACAGCAACTCCATCTCCGCAAATGTTTTGACAGAGTCGTTAGGTAGCTCCGAATACCATTCGAATGCCGTTTCCGCTAAGCTGCCGACAAATTGTCGAAGCAACAGTATGTCATCGCCTCCAGTATTGCCGCATAAGGCCCTGAATTGAGCGACATGCTGATGTGGGTTCCCTGTCCCTTTATATACGTGGAACTTAGGGACCATGTCCAGCAGTTCAAAGCTGTTACTAGTTGGAACAGCAGCATCGATCCTCACCGTTGGAGCTGGTGGCGTAAATCCAGAGGGGGAGTTGCCCCCAGCCTTTCTTACTCGACGCCAGTGGCGACGTCGGGCGTTTCTTGCGGATGGAGTCACCTCCGTTGTTGGATAAGCTTCTTCCTGCCCACTGCCCTGGGTAAGGGAAGCAGCTTTGAGGACCTCGCCATGAGCAGCAACCGGAATAGCCGGCCTTGTAAAAACTAACTTCTCGGAAAGAGAAACCTTTCCAATGATTTCGTCTGCTTGAGCCGGGATAGCTATCCGCCTTGGGATGGTAGCTTCGGCTATCGCAGGTTTGCAGACATTCTGGCCCAGTCCGTTGAAAACTGAGGTATTGAAACTGGGAGACCCGTTGAGAGGGGTCGCGGCAGTGGTAAGCCGATCAAAGACCGACTTCTTTGGGGCTTCTTGCAACGTCATTGTGGCATTGAAGCTCAACGGTGGGAGCATGGTCCCGAAGAATAATCCAGTGGTGGCCTGAGTTACCTGCTCCACTGGCATCTTGAAAAGGGAGGCCGCTTGGGGCCCATAAGTCACTCCTCCAGCAAGGACCGAGCGAGAGTTGCAGTTGCGGGCAGTGCAGTTTGAAGCCATTGATCTTCTGTTTTCTGCACGGAGCAAGACACCAAATCTTAGTACCACGAATCCACAGGCAACCACAATAAACCGCGATTCGTTCGCGAACACGACACACGAAGTGTGGAGTGGAAAGTGGAAAAGGTCCCACCGGGCGTGCCAGAATCTGTTCCCCTCCGAATGGCGGCCGAGACATGGGCGTCTCGCCTGAGATTCGGGGCAGATGCTAATTGGTGCTATCCGTCCACCTCTCCAAGGATGCCAAGTTGATTTATGGCACCATGTATCGAAGGTTTAAGCGGATGCGACCGATGTAGCAGACTTCGTCAGATTCCCCCTCGTTGAGGGGTTTTTGATTGTGGGGACGCTCTTCCCTGCAGACGCAAGCCCCTGCAGTTAATTACGCTACCGCATCGCGGTAACAACTTTCTCCTTCTCCAGCTGGTCACTTCATGTCGTGGGTGTTTGTTTTGTTTGTGGTTGCCCGTGGATTGTATACGGAGACTAATTTATGTCGTCGCCCGTAGGACGTGGACTAGTCCAAATCCGTATTTTCTTAGATTTGGGCTTGGGGTTTTGGTTTGAGGATACGTTAGCCATATTTGAGGCTAAGATCAACTCAAACGTTTGTTAAGGATACGTTAGTCTAGTTTGAGACTAAGATCAACTTAACGGGATCGTTTAGATCCGACAAAAGAGTGTTTGGGCTCTATTGTTCCAGTTTAGGGACATAGTGGTCCATTGCATGTATGGCCATCGGGACCCGTCACCTCTCTGACGACGTTGAAGGAATACAACGACAGATGTCAGAGGAGTTCAGAGATGTACCCTTGAACCAAAGTTGATTGGGGAATCTATAGTCCAATTTGGGACTAAAGTCTGTTTGAAGGTTTAAGGATACGTTAGCCATATTTGAGGCTAAGTTCAACTTAAACGGGATCGTTTAGATCCGACAAAAGAGATTTTGGGTTCTATTGTTCCAGTTTAGGGAAATAGTGGTCCATTGCCAGTTCAAGGACATGGTAGTCCATCTCCAGTTTAGGGACATAGTGGTCCATGTTCCAGTTTAGGGACGTGGTGGTCCATTTCCAGTTTAGGGACATAGTGGTCTAATACCAGTTTAAGGACATAGTGGTCCAATGCCAGTTTAAGGACATAGTGGTCCAACTCCAGTTTAGGGACATGGTGGTCCATTGGTAGTTTAATGACGCATAAGTCCATGGGTTTAAGGACCCCACAGTCCATATGGGTGTGTTTAAGGACGCATTAGTCCGTTAGTTTAAGGACGCATAAGTCCGCGGGTTTAAGGACCCCACAGTCCGTATCTTGGTTTAAGGACGCATAAGTCCATGAGTTTAAGGACCCCACAGTCCGTGTTGATGTGTGGTTGTCGGGACCCGTCACCTTTCTGAAGACGTTGAAGGATTACAACGACAAATATCAGAGGAGTTCAGAGATGTACCCTTGAACCAATGAGTTGGTTGAAAGAGCAGATGTGCTCAGTTCAAGATGATTTGAGGACTTATGGCCAGTTTGGGCTAAGTCCAATTATGTTTGAAATATTGGCCCTCTGTTGGCTCATTGAAAGAGAGGCTTTGCCTCTAGAGACTTAGCCAATTGGGCTAAAGCTAGTGTTAAACACTAAAGACCAACAGTGTTGAACACTGGGAATAAGATTAGCAAGTTAGTGTTAAACACTAAAAGATAACCAGTGTTAAGCACTAGCAACAGGGCTTTCAAATTAGTGTTAAACACTAAAGCAAATCAGTGTTAAACACTGGTAATCAGAGATTTCAAATTAGTGTTAAACACTAAAGCAAATCAGTGTTAAACACTGGGAACAAAGTCTTCAGATTAGTGTTAAACACTAAGGAGAGAGGGGTCACGTGAGAGCGCCCTGATTTCCCTTATTTTATTCTGCAAGTCAGTGTTTAACTCTTTTAATTCTGACGGCCATCACGTGTGAGCACGTGATGGAGGCCCCCGCTCTGGTCTGTTAGAATGCTCATTAGGGGTCACGTGGTGACACGTGAGGGCGCCCTAAATGTGGAGCCAGATCTCCTTTTGGTTTATCCTCAAATCTGCGAATAAGTGTTAAACACTTTTCATCTTTATTTTAGAGCATCACGTGTTGGCACGTGATGGGGGTTTATGCATCGAATATTACAGCTCTTGCTGAGGGGTCACGTGGGGACACGTGAGAGCGCTCAAAGCTTCTTTTCTCTTGTTTTGCCATTAAGTGTTAAACACTTTTATTTTTATTTTAGAGCATCACGTGTTGGCACGTGATGGGGATCTATGCGCCAATTGTTGAAGCATTTGCTGAGGGGTCACGTGATAACACGTGAGAGCGCCCAAAGCTTTCATTTCCTTTGCCTTTTCTTTCTGCGTTTTGGGAATCACGTGGGAACACGTGAGGTGATGCTTCAAAGTTCTTTGCAGAGGATCTTTTCAAGGGTCACGTGGGGGCACGTGACCCTAGTTCTTTTCATGAACAGAGATCTTTTAAGAATTGAATTCTTTATAGGGTTAAACCCTAATTATGATTTTGGAGGAATTAAATTCCTATCGTGAAAGAATTAAATTCTTATTTAGGATAAAACCCTGATTTCTTTTCAAAGGAATTAAATTCCCAGATATGTAAAAGAATTAAATTCTTGATTAGGGTTAAACCCCAGTTTCATTTTAGGAGTAATTAAACTCTTGTGAGTTTGGGAGAATTAAATTCTCAAAACTCAATTCCCCTTCTAAGTTTAGGATCTGCATGGCAGGATCTCGACCCGATGAGAATTAAATTCTCATCCTATGGGGAGATGTGCTCTGTGCAGATCTTCAACCAGAAGAAGAACTAAGTTCTTTTTCTTTTATATAAGAGTTAAATTCTTGGATTTTGAGAATTAAATTCTCTTTTTGAAGTTTATCATTTTCCCTTTTCTCACCTAGGGTTTTCTTTGTTGAGAATTAAATTCTCCTTTCTTTTCTTCCCTCTTGAGAATTAAATTCTCCTCTCTCTGTTTTTATCTCAAAAATGTAGATCCCTTCTCTTCTCTTCTCTTCTTGGCTCCTATTTATAGGAGAAGGAAAAGAATCAATTTGTTTAGCAAATCTCTCATTGAAAGATTTGATTTGATTGTTGAGAGATTTGATTTATATTTATCATTAATCTGGGCCTTTAGATCATTCAGTGAATTTTATTCACCGTGGATTTTAAATCCAAAAGATATTCTATTTGTTATTCTGGTGAGATTTTCAGGGAAATCTTTCCTTGTCCAAGATTTTTACATAAATTGGTGATTTTTAATCACCCTTGGATCTTTAATCCAACGGTCCCCATAATCCTTTTCCAATTGCAAAGATTTAGAAGCTTTTAGAATTTTAATTCTATTTCGAAAGATTTAAATGATCTTTTTTCAGAATTTAATTCTGTTGAACAGTAAGGCTTTTACAGCCACTCACGTGTTGCCACGTGACCCCCAATTGAGTCCTTTTCTCAGTGTTTACTTACGCTTCAGTTGTAACCATCACGTGTCAACACGTGACCATTGGTCACGTGTGAGCACGTGACACCTCATTGAGTTACTTCCTTCAGCTGTTTGTTTACGCTTCAGTTTTAACCATCACGTGTCAACACGTGACCATTAGTCACGTGTGAGCACGTGATTCCTGATTTTTAATCAGGAAACAGATTTTAGAATTTAATTCTATTCATTATTTTAGAGGCCTTAAAAGCCCATCACGTGTCTGCACGTGACCCATGGTCACGTGTGACCACGTGATGCCCCATTGGAGTCTTTTCTGAGTTTTTATTATATTTTTTAATTCCTCCAGCGGGTTCTTAAAAGTCCATCACGTGTGGACACGTAATTCCTCATAACTTTTGATCCCGGATGAATTACGAGGCCCATAATATATCAAATCGAAGGGTTTTTCGAGCCGCTTTCGATACCATCAGAATTTATCTATTTCTCATTCGGGAGTTTGTAAAAAAAAACAGCCCGGAAGATACTGGTTCGCATTTCCTTAAGCATATCGCTGCCATTTGATACCTTGGACTCTTTTGCGCAGAAATTTTTGGCGGGAACAAATGCCCCCCACTACTTTGCCCACGTAAGTATATTCGTGGGTGAAGTAGTGCAGAGTAATGCATGGCGTATGACCAGTTTTGGATTGGTATATAACTTTCAGGATCTTGATCTGAGAAGATAACGAGCGGACACAAGCGTCGGCATTTATCATTGACTCAAATCTTGACTCTTAAGAGATATAGTTCCAAACCCTTAACTCCATGAGCCGCACCCTTTTATCTCTTTATGTCTTACTCTGGCGTGGAGTAGTTTATACGCTTATGAGTAAGTTCTCCATTTCAGTGGCATGTAGCTTTGGCAAGTGTGGCTCATAGATGGTCCATCTTGACCTCTTTGCAGGACAGTGATGGCTTAGGAGACAGGGTTAGGATCTGCCACCTAAGACTTTTCAACTTTATGAGCCGTGAGGGTCTCATAAAGACTTTTCTCCCTACGGATCGAGAGGATCTCGTAGGTGTATTTTCTCCTTAGGAGTCGTGAGGATTCCTAAGTGTGTTTCTCTTATAAGTCGTAAGGATCTTGTAAGAGAATTTTTCCCTCTTACGAGTCGAGAGGACCCGTAAGCGGTTGTTCCCTTCCTTGTCGAAATTCGACTTCGGAGAGTGAGACCCATGGATAGTATGCAAGAGACCATCTTGGGCCGACTTGCAGGATCCCAGTGCTTAAGAAACAGGTTTTTTAATCCCTACTGCCTAAGGCTTTATCTCACGAGTCGAGACGAATCGAGAAGTTCTCGCAAAGACATCAATTTCCTCACGAGTCGAAACGAATCGAGCAGATCTCGCAAGAATATCCTAACGTCACAGTTAACCTCTGCTCTTTACGACACAAGTCCGTTAGGGTAATGTTACGACAGAAGTCGAAACGAATCGGGATTTTGCCGTGACTCCTTTTGGTAATGTTGCGTCTGCTGTGTCGAGACGAACGTTGAGGTGGTGACCACTCCGTGCTGGTGCGAGATGATCTCCAATTGTCTTTGAGGCTTTATATGACTTGCCGTCAAGACCCTGAAGCTAGGAATTTGGCCTTCGCTTCATTTGCTTTGGCGCGTCCGAATCCTGCTGGGGGAAGAACGCTGGGGTGACATTTCATCCGCTGTATCGAGACGATCGTCGAGGTAGAGACCACTCCGCGCTGGTGCGAGATGATTTCCGATTGTTTTTCAGGCTTTATATGACTTGCCGTCAAGACCCTGAAGCTAGGAATTTGGCCTTCGCTTCGTTTGCTTTGGCGCATCTGAATCCTGCTAGGGGAAGAACGCTGGGGTGACATTTCATCTGCTGTATCGAGACGATCGTCGAGGTGGTGACCACTCCGCGCTGGTGTGAGATGATCTCCGATTTTCTTTCAGGCTTTATATGATTTGCCGTTAAGACGCATCAAGCTAGGAATTTGGCCTTCGCTTCGTTTGCTGGGATTGCCCGGGTCGAGCCAGAACATGAAGCGGCCGGCCTCCCCCCATGCCAAGATAAAAATTTTGTAATAAATGATTTTGTTGCATTTCTTTTATTTTAGTTTATGGATAAATGTAAGAAAATAGGCATAAAACCAAATTTTTGCAAAGCCCATGGCTTATGTGTAAAATGAAATGGCACATGAGCCATGAAATAGGCAAAATGCCATTTTGTGAAGCCCAAGGGGCTATGTGTAAAGTGTATTGCCTATAAAGGCAAAGATAATGAAATATCTCAACAACTATTTCTCTCTCCAAAAAAAAGTTTCAGATCTGAGATCTTTCTTCCTTCTTCAAGGTTCCAAAACCTTCTTCTTTCTTTTGAATTAAATCAAGAGTTTTACTCTTCCTTTTTCAAAACTAAATAGTTTTCCGCCACAAAACCCATTAAGGGGAACTCAGATCTGCCATCAGATCTCAAAAAGAAAAGATTTTTAAATCTCACATCTCTTTATCTCCAAGATCCGGCCAGCAAAGGAAGAAGAAGGACCCATTTCCTTAACCCAAATCATCTTAGGAGTTTAACTCCACCCTATTTTCTCTTTAGAGAATTTCCGGGGCTAAAAACCCCCGTTTTCCTCGCCGGTGCGCTAGCGCTCGAGCGCAAAGCGCCCACGTGCCGACACGTGGCGCGCTTGCGCTCCAGCGCCTCGCGCTCGAGCGCAAAGCGCCCGCATGCCGACACGTGGCGCTCTTGCGCTCCAGCGCTCTGCGCTCGAGCGCAAAGCGCCCGCGTTCCGACACGTGGCGCTCCAGCGCTCGAGCGCAAAGCGCCCGCGTGCCGACACGTGGCGCGCTTGCGCTCCAGCACAAAACGCCCTCGTGCAGACACGTGGCGCGTTGCGCTCGAGCGCAAAGTGCCCACGTGCCGACACGTGGCGCGTTGCGCTCGAGCGCAAAGCGCCCACGTGCCGACACATGGTGCGCTTGCACTCAAGCGCCCAGGCGCTGGACCCACGCATCCTTTGGATGTCTTTTCCCCTCTTTTTATATATATACATATGTATACAAATGTACACATGCACATACACCACGACACTGTCCCTGTTAGAAAAAATTTCTAACGGGGCGCTGCCCCGCACCCCGCAAGGGGTCTGCTTGCCCCCTTGACCCCCAGCCCGCTATCCGGGTAGCGGGACCCCCGTAAAAACTCTGCGTGGCTCCCGATATATTTAAACCCCCCTTCCAAAACACAACACACGTACACTGCACATTGAGTTCGCATGACCAGTTTGACCCGTCAATCGGAGGTTCACTCGCTCCAAAGGCGGGGGGTAATTAACGGCAGCTTAGTCCGCGGCTGCCGGAGATTCGGATCCCCACAATCAATAAACCCCGGCCTACCCTAGGCAGGAGGAATCTGTAGTATACAACTGACAAGCGCGCGTGTATTCCTATCTCAATGGGGTGACGAAAAACACCCTACAGATTCTGGCACGCCCGGTGGGACAAATCTTTCCTCCCATATTTCGGGTTAAGCGTTCATGCGAACTCAATCAATATACATACCTGTATTTATACTAAAAATAATGCTTTTTCATGCAGATTTTCAAGCAATCAACCTTCGACGACAATGTCTCCCCAAACGAATTCAGCTTCCAACATGACCCCGATTCCGTACGTGGTCAAGATCAACGCTCGTGTGGTTCTCCTCGCAAGCCTCAGTCAACAGTGGGAGGAACCGCCCCGCCAGTTTGGCTCCGTCATCATCTACCCTGCCGGAAGCGCTCATCTGGCGGAGATCCCGGCGGAACAGGTGGCCAAGCCGGTCTCAAGGGGTAAGCGGCCGAATGTCGTGATCGCCAAGGCACCACAACCGAAACTTAAGACGGTATCTGAACGATTCTCTGGTGCTCCAGCGGGGGGCAAGAACTTCGGTACAAAGGGCAACATCAAATATTATGGACGAGATTAGGCGATGACTCCAACAAATGCACAATCGAGCGTATCACCAAGGCCCTCCATCGCCCAGTCTGCGGCGTCTTCCCAAAGAGCCGAAGTCGGCCAGGCGCTTAGAACAGAAAAGTTAAGGCTGAAACGGCTCAGGTATCGAGCCAACAAGAGGGCCGGGGCTTCAGCCAAATGGAATCGTGTGAAGTTCCAAGTGCAGGGTTGCCCTGCGACGACGGCTGAGTCGGACGTAAGAATCAGCAATTCCTTCGAGCCTCTGAAGTGGGTTCAGAAAAATGCCATGACCGCCAGAATCAAGAAGACAGCGGTCCGAACAGTACCACAAAGAGACGTGTCCCGGCCCCAATAGAAAACGTATGACACTGTCTCTTCAAGGGTCTATCAGGCGCTCTGTGCCGCACGAAAGCAGCGGGGCAAATCCAGAAAAGAAGCGCCAGCACCATTCAAGAACCTGGTTAGGCCAGCCGCCTTCAATCGACTACCAGCTACCGAAGCAAGGGGGTCAAGACAGCGATCCGTAAAATCAGCCGCCAATGATAGAAAGACGGCCGGATATATCATCCATACGGTCTATATGGCGGGCGGGCGCCACAGCGACAACCTTCGCAGCAAAAGCAAGGACGGGGCCACCACATCCCAATCCCAATCTAGCCTCAATGTGGTTGCTGCCGCCCAAGAACTGCCGCCCCCGCTGGATGAAGAAAACCTTCTCGATGAGGATGATAGGCAGATAGACCCCTCGGTCCATGTAGAGTCAAGCTCGGACAGCGAGGAAGAGCCGACTTTCCGCCCCAGGACTGCGGAGCAGGAGCTGCTTCAAGAGCTTCGAAAACAGCTCAGGAGCAAAGATAAAGAGATGGCCAAGCTCTATTCGAAGATTGACGACTTAACGAATGTGGTGATGCAGCTTACGGCTCAAATTGCTCGAGCGCCTCCCAATCAGGCACAAGCCGCTACTAATCAGCCGGGTGATGACAATCCGAGACAGCCAATGCCTGTTCCTTTGGGACCAAGACTGGTCGAGCCGAATGAAAGCCGACCACATTCCGCTTCTTGGGACGCCTTGGCCCCAGATAGCACTATCCCGCTAACACAGGATCGGATAATGGATTTGGTCACCAGCAAGGTTAAAACATTGGTGGCCGAAGCTGAAGCGCAGAAAGAAATCGGCAGTAGTGGGCGGCCATATCCCGCGCAGTACGATCTGATTGAGTTCCCAAGCGGCTACGTCATTCCTAAGTTCGGAAGATTTGATGGAACGGGGAATGCAAACCAGCACGTCGCCCACTTCAAAGTATCATGCGGAAATACAGGGGGTAATGACGCGCTCCTTCTTCGTCAGTTTGTCAACAGCCTGACCGGCGTCGCTTTCGACTGGTATGCGAGTATACCGGACGGGTCCGTCATTACCTTTGCCTAAATGGAGTCCCTGTTTCGGCAAAGGTTCATGAGTGTCAGTGATAAAATCTTCATGGCCGACCTTGTGAGGACCAAGCCGGGGAAGAATGAAAGCAACACCGATTTTATCGCCCGATGGCGTAATCTCACAGTCAAGTGCGAACCGCCGCTGGAGCAGGACCAGTCCGTCAGCCTTCTTATTGGAAACCTCAGCAATTGGATGGTCCCATTCTTGTGTACAGCGGGCCTCAAGACATTTCAGGAGCTAACCAAGAAAGTCCAAATGCTGGAACGCTCGAAGCAAGAGTCCCCGTCGGACTCTCAGAGAGACAAAACCTGTAAAATTAAGCGGGACGACAACCGTAGAAGCGGGAGTTCCAGCAGTACCAATGTCTTCAATGCGTCCGACAATGAAGAAAAGCGAAGGGCGGGCGAATCCAAAACCAACCGGTCTCGAAAGCCATTACTGGGAGGAGATGGGCCTTCCCTAGAGGAGAAAAAGAACAAGGTTTACTATTTCAGAAGGGACAAGGTCCGCAAGATATTTAAAGATGCCTTGAACAATGGCCTACAATTGCCGGAGTCGAAAAGACCCCAAGAAGCAAAAATGACCGACAATCCTCTGTATTGCCCGTACCACCGAGTAGTGAGCCATGCGATCGAGGATTGCTATATCTTCAAAGACTGGGTCGAGAAGCAGTACAAGGCTGGAGAGATCGAGCTGTCCAAAAGTGTGTTGGTGAACAATCAAGTTGCAACCGCCAACTTTATACAGACAGAAGTTGAAGCCTTCTGGGAGCAGACAGCTGAACCTGCTGCCCTGACAAACGAAACTGACTCATCGCGACCTCCGTGGAGTATGCACATATCTAATAAGACGAAGAAGATGATAAAGCTACTTCGGAAAGAACCCAGGACGGAATGGGAAGGGCAGAAGAAGCCTACAAGTCCAGCTGCCAACGCGGCTCCATCGGGCTCAAAATCCAAGAAGCTCAAGAAGAAGAAAAGTGCAGCTCGGCGCGAAAAAGAGTCTGCAGGGTGATCGACCATTCAAAAATATATCGATTCCCTCGAAGAATATGAACAAAAGGAAATAACATTGATTCAATTGAAGGAGTTCTTCCCTGTACAAGCGGCTGAAATTCTGAAGAAGTTAGAAGAAGACTCCAATGAAGAGATCCCAGTAGTGACCTGCTACGCCATCCATCTTGGCAGCGACTCCGAGGATGAGCTCTGTTTTCCCGAAGAGGACGAAGAGCTCGCCACAACGGCCAATCAAATCCAGTTTAGAAGTGGCAGGGCTCTACCGCCAAATCAGGGCAATGCCCCAAAAGGGAAGGAAAAACAAGTCGCTAATGAAGAAGATGGCAGAGAACCGGCTGATGAAAACATAAGTCCTTCCTCGGTGGACTATAATGTCTTGGCGCATCTCCGGAAGCTTCCGTCTCTCCTGAGCATCTACGACGCCTTGGTCTTATCTAAGGAGCTTAGAGATGTTCTCATCCACGCTCTACAAAACCCCGAGCGGTATCAGGCTCACTTTGCGGAAATTAATATGAAAGAAGCCCAGCACGCTTTGCATGCCGCCGCAGTCACATTTAAGGATGAAGACTTGCTACTGGGAACGGCTGAGCATAATCGGCCGCTTTACGTGACCGGGTACAGCGACGGAGATAGAATTAATCGCATATTGATTGATCCGGGGTCCTCAGTGAACATCATGAACTTGCGAACTCTGAAGAGTTTGTCAATGGACGTCCGACATCTGTCAAGGGAAAGGATTGTCATTCAAGGCTTCAACCAAAATTGCCAGCAAGTTCTGGGGTCCATAGCTCTGCCAATCAAATTCGGGGATCTGCAAACTGAAGCTAAGATATACGTGATCGACGCCGACACGTCTTATAAGATTCTCTTGGGGAGGTCGTGGCTCCACGATTATGGCATCATTCCGTCAACTCTCCATCAATGCATGAAGTATACTAAAAACGGCGAAGAAAGACGCATTGACGGAGACATCCAGCCGTTCGGTGTGCATGAAGTCCGCTATGAAGATTCTCGGTACTTTACGAACCACCAAAATGCTAAGCCACAACTGACTGAGGATAGACCGGCCCCAAGACTCAAAAGAAAATCTGCGCCGGCTGTCACTTTCAAAAGCAAAAATACCCAAGTGCGCCCACATTTCGGAAGCGACACTGATGAGTCCGACGATGGAAGCCCGTCCTTCCGTAAAACTCGCCCTCATTTCGGAAGCGATACGGACGAATCTGTTACTGAAGGCCCATCTAGCAGTAAAGTCTGCCCTCATCTTGGCAGTGACACTGAAGAATCAGAAGAAGAGGGCCTGCCGTGCAACAGCTGTGCAGATCGGCCTCCCATGCAGCAAGCGAAACTACGAGAGACCTTCGAAGTCGCAGAAGGGTCCCTGGCCATCACAAGGGTGCCGGAACAGATGTGCAAAGAGCTCGACGCATTGTCAGTCTCTACCGTGGACCAGCTGAAAACTTTCTACGTGCCTGGGAGGAAAAATGGACAAAAGGGCATCCTGTTTTACAGGTCAAACCACGTTGTGCACCCGGACGATCTTTCTGTCGCGTGCCTTCCCTATGAGAGAGGCATAAGAGCCGTTCTCAATCCCAGATACTATGCGCCCGAGATGCGGGAATACTTTAAGAAGTGCGGATGCCGGTTATATCAAACGGAGTCCAAAGCAAAGTTTTACGAAGGGCTATGGTATCCGCCCCAGGTCAGAGCACTCATCGATGGACGAATTCCATATAGACGGGGCATAGGCTACATTCAACCTGATTCCAAAGCGTGCTACATGATCCATGTTGGTGAGGCCAGCGAAAGATCAAATGATGATGATGAGATAGCCGAGCCAGAAGAAGCTCCTCGAGAGCTCGAAGATGGCGGACAAGCAACCTTTGATGAGCTAACCGAGATTGACTTAGGAACGCCCGATAATCCAAGGCCGACCTACATCAGCTCACTCTTGTCGGAGGAAATGAAAGAGCAGATAATTGCCCTGCTGCGTGAGTTCGTCGACTGCTTCGCGTGGACGTACAAAGAAATGCCTGGCCTTTCCCCTGAGGTAGCCGTGCATAAGCTGGCTATATCTCCTGATGCTAAGCCAGTCAAACAAGCTCCTCGAAGAATGAGAAGGGAGTTGGAAGAAAAGGTTATCGAAGAAACCAAGAAACTCATCGATGCCGGCTTCATCAGGGAAGAGAAATATGCAGACTGGATTGCATGCACAGTCCCAGTGAAGAAGAAAAATGGGCAGATCCGAGTTTGTGTCGATTTCAAGGACCTCAACAAGGCATGTCCTAAAGATGACTTCCCGCTACCGGTCATGGAAATGATGGTCGATGACACCTCAAATTACGAACTGTTCACCTTTATGGATGGCTCGTCTGGATATAATCAGATCAAGATGTCGCCTGAGGATGAGAAGCACACGGCATTTCGAACCCCGATAGGAATATATTGCTACAAGGTAATGCCATTCGGACTGAAGAACGCAGGTGCTACATATCAAAGGGCAATGACTAATATCTTTGATGACCTAATCCATAAAGTCGTCAAATGCTATGTTGATGATCTGGTCGTCAAGACTAAAGCCAAGGTCGATCAGATCCAAGATCTCAAGACCGTTCTCACCAGACTGAGGGAATACGATCTGAAGTTGAATCCTCTGAAGTGCGCTTTCGGCGTGTCATCGGGAAAATTCCTGGGCTTCATAGTCCGACATCGAGGGATCGAAGTTGACCCATCAAAGATAAAGGCCATCATGGAGATGCCCCCTCCGAAGAGTCTGACGCAGCTAAGATCTTTTCAAGGCAAGCTTGCTTATATACGAAGGTTTATCTCAAATTTATCGGGGAGATGTAGGCCCTTCTCAAAGCTCATGAAGAAAGGAGCTCCTTTTATCTGGGATGCCGAATGTCAAGCAGCGTTCGAAAGCATCAAACAATACTTGTTGCACCCTCCAGTGCTGGCCGCTCCCATTCCAAATAAACCGCTGATTCTCTACACTGCCGCGCTGGACGAGTCACTCGGTGCGCTCCTTGCCCAGAATAACGAGGAGGGAAAAGAAAATGCCCTCTACTACCTCAGTCGAACTCTAATCGGGGCGGAACACAACTACTCCCCAATCGAAAAGCAATGCCTGGCTCTGATAATTGCTGTAAAGAAGCTGAGGCACTATCTGCTGGCTCATCGGGTTATGCTGATTTCCAAGGTCGACCCGCTCAAACACTTGATGACCAAAGCAAGCCTAGCCGGCAGGATGGCAAGATGGGCTGTCATGTTACTTGAGTTTGACATAGTTTGGACTCCTCAGAAAGCAGTAAAAGGGCAAGCTCTTGCAGACTTTCTCGCTGCTCATCCCATACCAGAAGGGTCGCCGCTAAATTGTGAGTTACCCGACGAAAAAGTGCTGCACCTCGAGGAAGATGAGCCATGTTGGGAGCTCTACTTCGACGCGGCCTCATCAATAAGAAGCTCCGGCCAATCAAGCATCCCGGAAGTAAAAGCGGGGATAGGATTGGTGTTCATCACGCCATCAATGGGAACCCTACGGCGTTCTTTCGCTCTCAACGAGCCTCGGACAAACAATGAAGCTGAGTATGAAGCCCTGATAGCTAGTTTGGAACTCGCCATAGAAATGGAAATCCTTCGGCTACGGGTTTACGGTGACTCCCAGCTTGTCGTCAACCAAGTAAGCGGCGACTATAAGATATACAAACTCGAGTTAGCTCGGTACAGAGGCCGGGTGGTGGAACTCATGAAACGGTTCACTCATATTGAACTAATGAGAATCCCTAGAGCGTTGAACGGAAAAGCCGACATACTCGCTCGCTTAGCCAAGGAGCTGGCTGATCCTGACATGGACGAAATTCTGATCACAGTCAGGAGCCGGCAAATTCTACCCCCAGTCTCTCTACGAGAAGAGGAAAGCGCGGAACAGAAGAGCAGTCCCGCCGAAGAAGCTTCGATCATCCAAGACGAGCCCGATTGGAGAGAACCCTTCATAGAGTACCTCCGATACGACAAGCTGCCCGAAGAAAAATCTGCGAGGATTCAGCTGAAGAAAAGAGCTCTCCGATACGTGTTTGTAAATGACACGTTATACCGCAGGTCATATGACCAACTCTGGCTCAGGTGTCTGTCATTGGCCAAAGCCCAAAAGGTCATGAAAGATATTCACTCGGGCGTTTGCGGTGCTCACCAATCTGGCCCCAAGATACGACTTCAAATCAAACGGCTTGGGTATTACTGGCCCACTATGTTATGGGATTGCGGAGAACATGCAAAGAAATGTCAGATCTGCCAAATCCATGGTGATTTCATTCACAAGCATCCCAATCCGTTGCATCCTACGGTGGCGTCGTGGCCCTTCGAAGTCTGGGGCACCGACATTGTTGGCCCAATTGATCCTCTGTCATCTAAAGGCCACCGGTTCATACTGGCCGCGACAGACTACTTCTCCAGATGGGCTGAAGCTGTCCCGCTAAAAGAAGTCAAGACAAAAGATATTCTGACATTCTTCCAGCATAATATTCTATACCGCTTCGGTACACCAAGAAGAATCATTTCTGACAACGGGCCTTCTTTCAAGAGCTTCAATGTCTCAAGGTTCGCTACTCAGCACAAGATAGACTGGAGATATTCCTCCATCTATAATCCAAGAGCCAATGGGCTAGCCGAAGCCTTCAATAAGACTCTATGCAAGCTCCTGAGGAAAAATGCTTCAGCCAACAAGAGAGACTGGAATCTCAAACTTCACGAGGTATTGTGGGCATATCGTACCATGCACCATACTCCAACTCAGTCCACTCCATACTCATTGCTCTTCGGAGTGGAGGCAGTCCTCCCTCTCGAAGTCGAAGTTCCAAGCTTAAGAATGGCCGTTCAGCATGAGTTGACGGAGGAGGAAAACGTGCTCCTTCGACTTGAAGAACTCGATGCCCTCGAAGAAAAGAGGCTCGCGGTGCAGCAAAGTCTGGAGCTATACCGAGCCCAAATGTCATGGGCCTATGACAAGATAACCCGTCTCCGCGCTTTCAAGAAAGGTGAATTGGTGTTGGTCCTCAAAAGACCGATTATCCCCAATCGACATGCCAAGGGAAAATTCGAGCCAAACTGGGAAGGACCATACGTCATCGAGAAAGTGTTTGACGGAGGATCCTACCAACTAATAAGTGCCGAGGGAGAAAGGCCCATGCCACCCATCAATGGCCGATATCTCAAGAAATACTACACGTGAATGCTCCAAGTCGCAGGCGAATTGAGCACATCAGCCCTACGATCTGGATCATACATCCTGCAAAACCGTATACAATCCACGGGCATAAATGACCCCTATCTCTCCCAAATCTTGCCGGTGAGACTACTTTTAAAGTCCCACCAGCGGCAAAAAAAAAGAGAGAGAAAAAAATAAATAAAAATAAAATAAATAAAAAATAAACGGTATGTCCACAAGCAAAACGGGCACGGATGAAAACCCGAAAGGGCTCCGTGAGTAAAAACAGCAGGACTACCGGCGAGTCTGTGAAAACCCGAAAGGGCGCAAACTCGTGAAAAGAGATGAAATACACTCGCAAAGTCCTCTCGACCTTGTGAGGAGAAAACCCCTGCGTGAGATCCTTACGACTCACAAAGGAGCGACACACTTAGGGATCCTCACGATTCCTAAGGAGAAAATACACCTGCGGGATCCTTACGACTCGTAGGGAGAAAACGCTTTTATGGGACCCTCACGGCCCATAAAATTGAAAAGCCTTAGGTGATAGGGACCCAAACCTGTCACCTAAACCATCGTTCCCCAACGGGCAACGGCAAATGAGTCGCTCCTGGCATTTCGCTTCAGTGTTAGCGGTGCTGATGCCGACCAAAAACCCAAATCCCAAGTCCTTCCAAGGCAAATGATGAGTTGCTCCTGGCATTATTCCAGTGCAGCAATGCTGATGCCAAACAAGATTCAAATTCCAAGTCCCCAAACGGCGAATGATGAGTCGCTCCTGGTACCACATTCCAGTGCAGCGATGCAGACGCCAACCAAAATCCAATTTCTCAAAATTCTCCCAGCCCTACGGTTAGTCCCCAAATTGACTACCGTATACAATCCACGGGCTCAAATAATTCTCGTCATACCCATGCCCCACCACAATCACCAGTTATGCGGCTGGTCTCCGCCTTTGGAATTATACTCCATTGAGAAGACCCACTCATGTATCCTCACGATGCATGAGGAGAACAAACCTTCGTGGGATCCTTACGACTCACCAAGGAAAAACACACTTGGGGGTCCTCACGACTCCCAAGGAGAAAATACACCTACGGGATCCTCACGACTCGTAGGGAGAAAATGCTTTTATGGGACCCTCACGGCCCATAAAATTGAAAAGCCTTAGGTGATAGGGATCTAAACCTATTTCCTAAGCCATCGCTCCCCAATCCCCAAGTGGCGAATGATGAGTCGCTCCTGGTACCATATCCCAGTGCAGCGATGCAGACGCCAACCAAATTCCAAATCCCATACCCCAACGACGAATGATGAGTCGCTCCTGGTACCATATTCCAGTGCAGCGATGCAGACGCCAACAAAGACCCAAAATGCTTTTGGCCCTACGGTCTGGATCATACATCCTACAAAACCGTATACAATCCACGGGCGTAAAACAACCCCAATCTCTCTCATGTCCTACCGGTGAGACCACATTCAAAGTCCCACCAAAAATTTTAAAAAAAAATTAATAAAAAGGATGGTATGTCCACAAGCAAGAGGGGCACGGATGAAAACCCGAAAGGGCTCCGTGAGTAAAAACAGCAGGACTGCCGGCGAGTTTGTGAAAACCCGAAAGGGCGCAAACTCGTGAAAAAAGAAATGAAATGCAGTCGCAAAGTCCTCTCGACTTTGTGAGGAGAAAATTCCCGCGTTAGATCCTTACGACTCACGAAGGAGCAACACACTTAGGAGTCCCCACGACCCTTAAGGAGAAAATACACCTACGGGATCCTTATGACCCGTAGGGAGAAAATGATTTGTGAGACCCTTACGGCTCACAAAATGGAAAAGCCTTAGATGACAGGGATCTAAACCTGTCTCCTAAGCAACCAAATCCAAATCCTCTCGGGGCACATGATGAGTTGCTCCTGGCATTATTCCAGTGCAGCAATGCAGATGCCAAACAAAAAAAACCAAATCCAAATCCTCTCGGGGCAAATGATGAGTTGCTCCTAGCATTATTCCAGTGCAGCAATGCAGATGCCAAACAAAAACCAATTCCCAAACCCTGTCATGACAAATGATGATTCGCTCCTGGTACCATATTCCAGCGTAGCGATACTGATGTCAACCCAAATCACATCAGGTCGGCAAAACAACCAATGACCTCCCTGGCAGAACCAAATTCCACCTCGGAAACAAGTCAACTTCATCCCTGACGCCGCAAGAAGCGGGGCAAGTCAAATCCAGAATCGACCGTCCAAGTCGCGAAAAGGGCAGAACCGACCGTCCACGTCGCTAAAATGGCAGAACCGACCATCCACGTCGCTAAAATGGCAGCATCGACCGTCCAAGTCGCAAAAAGGGCAGCATCGACCGTCCACGTCGCTAAAATGGCAGCACCGACCGTCCATGTCGCAAAAAGGGCAGAACCGACCGTCCAAGTCGCTAAAATGGCAGCATCGACCGTCCAAGTCGCAAAAAGGGCAGCATCGACCGTCCACGTCGCTAAAATGGCAGCACCGACCGTCCATGTCGCAAAATGGGCAGAACCGACCGTCCAAGTCGCTAAAATGGCAGCATCGACCGTCCAAGTCACAAAAAGGGCAGCATCGACCGTCCACGTCGCTAAAATGGCAGCACCGACCGTCCACGTCGCAAAAAGAGCAGAATCGACCGTCCAAGTCGCGAAAAGGGCAGAACCGACCGTCCACGTCGCTAAAATGGCAGAACCGACCGTCCACGTCGCTAAAATGGCAGCATCGACCGTCCAAGTCGCAAAAAGGGCAGCATCGACCGTCCACGTCGCTAAAATGGCAGCACCGACCGTCCATGTCGCAAAAAGGGTAGAACCGACCGTCCAAGTCGCTAAAATGGCAGCATGGACCGTCCAAGTCGCAAAAAGGGCAGCATCGACTGTCCACGTCGCTAAAATGGCAGCACCGACTGTCCACGTCGCAAAAAGGGCAGAACCGACCGTCCGAGTCGCTAAAATGGCAGCACGGACCGTCCAAGTAGCAAAAAGGGCAGCACCGACTGTCCAAGTCGCTAAAATGGCAGCACCGACCGTCCAAGTCGCAAAAAGGGCAGCACCGACCGTCTACGTCGCAAAAAGGGCAGCGCAGAATGCCTACAAAGCGGGAACCAGATCACTCCGGGCCAGGGAAAACGTCTATCACGGACACTCCGTCTCGGAGACATGTCAAGCAACGACCGTCCATGTCGTAAAAAGGGCAGTGCCAGCTTCCCAAAAAGAGGGAACCAAATCAAGTCGCCTCCACGTGAAAGAAGATCTATCAATTTCATGCACACGACCCACATATGTGGTGTGCATTTATTGATGGGGGGCAATTTGTTGGGGTAAAAATCTACACCCCGGTTGACCAAGTCAAAATCAAAGTCAACCCCAAGCCAAGTGGGCCCAAGCCCAGATCCAGTGGGCCCATGCCCGGGTCGAGCCAGAACATGAAGCGGACGGCCTCCCCCCATGCCAAGATAAAAATTTTGTAATAAATGATTTTGTTGCATTTCTTTTATTTTAGTTTATGGATAAATGTAAGAAAATAGGCATAAAGCCAAATTTTTGCAAAGCCCATAGCTTATGTGCAAAAAGAAATGGCACATGAGCCATGAAATAGGCAAAATGCCATTTTGTGAAGCCCAAAGGGCTATATGTAAAGTGTATAGCCTATAAAGGCAAAGATAATGAAATATCTCAACAACTTTTTCTCTCTCCAAAAAAAAGTTTCAGATCTGAGATCTTTCTTCCTTCTTAAAGCTTCCAAAACCTTCTTCTTTCTTTTGAATTAAATCAAGAGTTTTACTCTTTCTTTTTCAAAACTAAATAGTTTTCCACCACAAAACCCATTAAGGGGAACTCAGATCTGCCATCAGATCTCAAAAAGAAAAGATTTTTAAATCTCACATCTTTTTATCTCCAAGATTCGGCCAGCAAAGGAAGAAGAAGGACCCATTTCCTTAACCCAAAGCATCTTAGGAGTTTAACTCCACCCTATTTTCTCTTTAGAGAATTTCCGGAGCTAAAAACCCCCGTTTTCCTCGCCGGTGCGCTAGTGCTCGAGCGCAAAGCGCCCACGTGCCGACACGTGGCGCGCTTGCGCTCCAGCGCACTGCGCTCGAGCGCAAAACGCCGACGTGCCGACACGTGGCGCGCTTGCGCTCCAGCGCCTCGCGCTCGAGCGCAAAGCGCCCGCGTGCCGACACGTGGCGCGCTTGCGCTCCAGCGCTCTGCGCTCCAGCGCAAAGCGCCCGCGTGCCGACACGTGGCGCGCTTGCGCTCCAGCGCTCTGCGCTCCAGCGCTCTGCGCTCCAGCGCACAGCGCCCTCGTGCCGACACGTGGCGCGTTGCGCTCCAGCACTTTGCGCTCGAGCACAAAGCGCCCACGTGCCGACACATGGTGCGCTTGCGCTCAAGCGCCCAGGCGCTGGCCCCACGCACCCTTTGGATGTCTTTTTCCCCCTTTTTATATATATACATATGTATACAAATGTACACATGCACATACTCCACAACACTGTCCCTGTTAGAAAAAATTTCTAACGGGGCGCTGCCCCGCACCCCGCAAGGGGGCTGCTAGCCCCCTTGACCCCCAGCCCGCTATCCCACTGCGCTCAAGCTAGGAATTTGGCCTTCGCTTCGTTTGCTGGGATTGCCCGGGTCGAGCCAGAACATGAAGCGGCCGGCCTCCCCCCATGCCAAGATAAAAATTTTGTAATAAATGATTTTGTTGCATTTCTTTTATTTTAGTTTATGGATAAATGTAAGAAAATAGGCATAAAACCAAATTTTTGCAAAGCCCATGGCTTATGTGTAAAATGAAATGGCACATGAGCCATGAAATAGGCAAAATGCCATTTTGTGAAGCCCAAGGGGCTATGTGTAAAGTGTATTGCCTATAAAGGCAAAGATAATGAAATATCTCAACAACTATTTCTCTCTCCAAAAAAAAGTTTCAGATCTGAGATCTTTCTTCCTTCTTCAAGGTTCCAAAACCTTCTTCTTTCTTTTGAATTAAATCAAGAGTTTTACTCTTCCTTTTTCAAAACTAAATAGTTTTCCGCCACAAAACCCATTAAGGGGAACTCAGATCTGCTATCAGATCTCAAAAAGAAAAGATTTTTAAATCTCACATCTCTTTATCTCCAAGATCCGGCCAGCAAAGGAAGAAGAAGGACCCATTTCCTTAACCCAAATCATCTTAGGAGTTTAACTCCACCCTATTTTCTCTTTAGAGAATTTCCGGGGCTAAAAACCCCCGTTTTCCTCGCCGGTGCGCTAGCGCTCGAGCGCAAAGCGCCCACGTGCCGACACGTGGCGCGCTTGCGCTCCAGCGCCTCGCGCTCGAGCGCAAAGCGCCCGCATGCCGACACGTGGCGCTCTTGCGCTCCAGCGCTCTGCGCTCGAGCGCAAAGCGCCCGCGTTCCGACACGTGGCGCTCCAGCGCTCGAGCGCAAAGCGCCCGCGTGCCGACACGTGGCGCGCTTGCGCTCCAGCACAAAACGCCCTCGGGCCGACACGTGGCGCGTTGCGCTCGAGCGCAAAGTGCCCACGTGCCGACACGTGGCGCGTTGCGCTCGAGCGCAAAGCGCCCACGTGCCGACACATGGTGCGCTTGCACTCAAGCGCCCAGGCGCTGGACCCACGCATCCTTTGGATGTCTTTTCCCCTCTTTTTATATATATACATATGTATACAAATGTACACATGCACATACACCACGACACTGTCCCTGTTAGAAAAAATTTCTAATGGGGCGCTGCCCCGCACCCCGCAAGGGGTCTGCTTGCCCCCTTGACCCCCAGCCCGCTATCCGGGTAGCGGGACCCCCGTAAAAACTCTGCGTGGCTCCCGATATATTTAAACCCCCTTCCAAAACACAACACACGTACACTGCACATTGAGTTCGCATGACCAGTTTGACCCGTCAATCGGAGGTTCCCTCGCCCCAAAGGCGGGGGGTAATTAACGGCAGCTTAGTACGCGGCTGCCGGAGATTCGGATCCCCACAATCAATAAACCCCGGCCTACCCTAGGCAGGGGGAATCTGTAGTATACGCCTGACAAGCGCGCGCGTATTCCCATCTCAATGGGGTGACGAAAAACACCCTACAATGAGAAATGCAGCCACTAATTCTATCAGAACAGGTAAAAGATATACCAGATAGAGATCAAGGGAAAGATAGCACTGGCGTCGCTGATCTGGATGTCCGCGATATCCTTGAGGTACGACCGATCCTGATCCGAGCTAAGTCCACTTCTCACTCTGAGCATGCATACTCAGGTCGTCAGAGCGACACAATAGCAATATATATAGATACAAATGTAAACACGTGCAATGATGATGAGCATGAAACAGTAACTATGGAGTAATGACATGAGCACGAAGTAACCGGTACAGGTAAACAATAAAAGCAGCTATATCGAGTCAGTAATTAATGTATGTCCATGTCGCTAAACCTATCAGTCTCTAAGTCTCACTGTCCAGGTCACTAAACCTATCGTCAGTCCAAGTGTGAGCGTCAACCACCGCAGGAGTATCCCCAACCCAAGGGTAGGCCCCAGGGGCAAGAGAACACGGGCCCGAATCATGCTCGCTAATAATCAGTAATATCACCCATATGACTAGACAACAGGAACGGTCCGTAAGGACTACAGGTCAGGTTTGTTGGCATTAGACACAAGATCAGGTAACAGGTAAAGCCATGGTACATCAGGTCAAGTCAAGTAGTGTATTTAGGTGTCATGTCATGTCAAGAGTGTACGGTACCATGTCATATCAAGTAGGAAGTGCAACAGATCATGTCAGGAAGCACAAGATATCATGTAGGTGCTCATAATCAAACTAACATAAGCATGTGTATAAATAAACAAGTATGGGTACTATCAGAACAATAAACTGGAACATGTAATATGATATGCAAATAGATATAATTTCAAGGATATGGATGCACAGTTATCGATTATGGTTACATTTATAGTTTCAATATTAATTAGGATGCAATTTATTAAACATGGAGTGTTAATATCACAGTATTATGTAGTAATGTGATCTATGGATGCAATTATATGTATCTTAAATGCGATGGATGCAAACGGGTATCCGAAAAGTTATAAAACTATAAAATGGTAATGTGGGATGTACAACTAAGCAATATGTGATATAAATATTGATATAATAATATTAATATGGATAGCATATTCAAAGCGATTAATAACTATAAAAGTGGTATTGATTAACCATGCACAAGAAAGTTCCGTTCAGAAATTCAGCGTCACCCTAATTTGTAAAATAGCTTAAAAATAACAAACTTTCTCCAAAAGGGATGTGTCTTATACCAAAACAAAGATAATTCAATAGGTTTTCATTTTTATAAGTATAAGCATCTCAGGTTGTCCCTACAAAAATCTATGAACATTCGAAGTTGAAAGTTTGCTGCTGGAATTTCCCTGGACAGCAGTTTAGAGACATTTTCATTTGCATTTTACGTTATTTAAACAATTTATTTTGCAAGTAAATATTTCGTAGAGTTATAGTATTCTGAGTTAGCTTCGTAACGAACTAAAGAACGTATACTAATGATTTTTCTATGATTTATAATGAATTTTATAAGGTCAGGTATACAGTAAATTTCAGATTTGTCATATCCGCTTTTCAACGACGTTTCATGTGTAAACTATAATATTTTCAAATGTATAACATTATAAAATGCAGATAATAAACTAATTAAAGATAATAATAAGAAATATTAGGACGATATATATTTTAAATGATATGGATGCAGTATAATGTAATCTAGTATGTCACAAGATAAGTTTTCATGATCTAGATTTAAAATGATATAAACGGATGCAAACGGAACATCGAAACGTTATAAAATTAAACATGGGGAACTAGATTTAAACTATAGGTATGGTATTTATTTAAATAGGTATAAAATGAATTATTTAGCATGTAGCAAGATTAACTTGCATAGACGGAACAAGAACAGATGTGTACGGAACGTTCTTCATCGGCGAAATGTCGCGACGCGCGCACGGTACACGGAACGGTTCCAAACAACGCACGAGGGTGATCACGCAAGTCAGGTACGTTCACTGGATCACTCAGATCGTCATCGACGAGTACGGCTCCGGCGGTGATCACCGGAATCAAGAAACAAGATCAAGAAAAAGAAAGAAGAAAGAAGAACAAGAAGTAAGAAGAAGAGATTGTGTATTAAATAAGGAAAGAAAAATTAAATAAATAAAATATATATAAATATATATATTCAGAGGAGAGAGAGAAAGGAGTTGTTAGTTTGTTGGGAAATTAGATTTAAAATTTTAAAAGATTTTTAGATATAAAATTTTAGATAAGAGCTTTCAGTTTGTTAAAGAAATCATATGAAAATATTTAAACTAAATTTTAAAATTAAATAAATTGAATTTTGGCGGGATACCAAAATATTTCAAAACGCGCCCGGGTCGGGTCTTAAAATTCAGATTTAAAATACGAAAAATATGTACGACTTTCAAAATTCAAAATGAATGCTCAGGTAACGAAAATGCATACCCCCAAGAACGGATGTACGTATATACGCGTAGCCATCCAAACGCGTCCGTTTCACTGAACGGGACGAGAACAAGATGCGCGGATGCTACCCCGGGGTTAGGGGTATCATGAAGGCCATGAAATGCAATTTTAAATTATTTTATATGACCTAAAATGTTATATGGTAAAATATACAATGCCAGGTAAAATGCCAGTATGCAGTATACATGAGATGCACGTGTCTATGTAATAAGTCAGGGTAATCTATAAATATGAATCAAACAGGTTCAAGCAAGCGGGTCGGGTCGAATGTAATGTAAAATGTAAAATACTATTCGCACCCAAAACACGATAAATCAGGAAAAAAAATACCACAAATAAAGAAATACGAGAACTGGAATTGGTATAAATGAACTCGGGTGTTACAATATATATATATAAGAGATAGCGCGGGTAAAATAATAGTCATATGCAAGCGCGAGGTATAACCATTTATAGTAATAAACTATACATACAATACAAGAAAATAGAATAACAATAATAAGCAATAGTGAATGGTTGGCAGATAAGCCTTAGGAACCAAAACTATTTTAATAAAACTACAAATCAAGCAATTTATATTATAAATTGAGAACACACATATGGTAAAATACAGAAGAAGAATAGAATGAAAACATAGGTGGCTAGTAAACAACTAGATATCAACAATTAACGTAAAGACCATGACTAATCTATATTTACAAAAGTGCGGAGATAATACAATACAGAGGAAACTAAGTTAATGCCGAGATAATGATACATGTACAAGTAAATAAAATGTATTAGCATATATGAACAAAGAAAAGAAAATATAAAGTAGCAAATATGAACAAAAAGGGAATACTATATAGAAAATCAATATGAAACTCATTTTAAAGAAAACTTCAACCATTAATAATGTAAACTTTGAAAGTTAACCAAAATAACGCCAACAACCGAAATGAATAGGAATGCTAACAGTATAGTAAACAATAAAACATTTAAAGAAATATAGAGTAGAAAATAACTCGAAATGACATCCTCTAATTAGGGCAAATAAAAAATTTTAGACAAAAGGCACGAAAAATGGAACTTCATAATAAAAGAACAATAGTATGAAAATACCAATAGGAAAATTCATTAGAAAAATAAAATATGCAACGTAAATTAGAACTATTAAGAAATTTGAAAATAAAGGAGTATTTAGAGCAAAAGAATAGAATAAAGGTACTAAATCACAATTTACAATTTTATTGCATTTAAATCAAGAACTTCAACAAATACAAGATTTAAATGAAAGGAAACAAATACTAAGTAGAGTGAAAAAATCTTTATTGAAAGTAGGAAATGTGATAACTCCGCGTCGATATTTAATCTCTGCCATCTCGTAAGGCAAGTCTGAATCTTGTGCTGGGTCCGCACCGTTCTCAAAATTAAAGTACGAAAACAACTAAGTCGCTCAAGCAGATTTGAAGGGCGTTAACGAATCTCCACCTTGCAGCTCCTTCCTTCTATGGCAGCCATTGACAGGATATTCGCCGAATCCACAAATCAAGCACTGCCCTTTGGCCTGACGATGGTCCCTCTGAAAGTGTCCGGACTCTTGCAATAACCACAACATTGGGCTTTCCGCTGCTTCTGTTGCTGAGTAACAAATGAGCGCTTCATCTGCACGCCGCCTTTTTGTTTAATAGGGATTCCCCTACGATTGGGAACTCCCGCTGGTGTCTGAGTCATTTGTCTTCTTAGTCCTTCAGCTAAGAGATCGTTGGTTCACTCATGGGCTTCCATCAAATCTTGCAGTACATTTAAAACCTCGATTTTCTGACTCTAGGTAATGGAGGAGGACGGAGCTTGACAAATCCCCTTTCAAATACAAGGGGACTCATCCCAAGGCGGTTCCTGCTACTACAGTTCCTCCGAAAACCAAAGAAACTTCTCACAAAAAAGAGAGGTATAATAAAGCTCAAGTGCCCGAGGCAAACTCCAAAGGCCAAAACTCCAAACACCCCAAGCCTGGAGGCATGGCAGTTCATACTGTCCACATGGTGAACTCCAAAGATGAAGTTCAAGCTTCTACTAGCCATGGACTGCATATTCAGTCCTTGACAAACGCTCAACTGCAACATGAAAAGCTGTAGGAGATGCTTGCTCAGACGGCAGCACTCGCTAATCTACCGTCTAAGGCAAATCCCGAAGACGCACCTGGAGAAAGAACAGAGAAGGAGTCAGATATTGACTTCCTAAAGCGCGCTCTCAAAAAGAGAGATGAAGAAGCGGCAGAAATGTCCGTTAAAATTAACCAGATGTCCCTTCTGATCCAGAATATGGCTGGAATGATGGTTCAATCAGAACCACTGGCAGACGAACCCCCGGTAGTCGCTCTTAAAGACAAGGGTGACATTTCAAATCCTCTGCAAGTTTCATCAACGGCCGAAGAGGAAATGATTCCAAAAGCAAAGCTGGACGAATATATCGCTCAGCAAATCAAAGATCACTATGTCAGTGAAGCTGCAAATAGGTCAATCAAGAGTGGTCGACCATACCCGGCCCGGTACGATCAACTACAGTACCCGCCAGAGTACACACTTCCAATGTTCCATATGTACAAAGGAACTGGGAATCCTCGCCGGCACATTGCGCGATTTAAATCCATGTGGGCAATACTGGAGGAAATGATATACTGCTCCTCCGACAGTTCGTCGGCAGTCTGGCGGGCATCGCCTTCGAATGGTATGCGGAACTCCCAAATGATTCCGTGAAGACCTTCGACGAGATGGATATACTATTCTGTCAGAGATTTGCTAGTGAGAATGAACACACTACCCTGGCGGAGTTGGTCAACGAAAGGGTTGGACTGAATGAAACCAGGGTTCAATATGTTACCCGATGGCGAAATCTCTGGTCAAAATGCGAGCAACGCATCGACGAAGCTGCAGCCGTGGGAATGTTCATAGCAACCCTTAACCCAAATTCAGAGGTGTTCCCATTTATGGCCCTCTTCAAGCCGACGACCTTCCAAGAGCTCATGGATAAAATGACTCGATTGGATCAGATGGGTCAAGACCCTTCATCATCCGATGAAGATGAATAGAAAGCGGAGGCAAGGTGGCGTTTGTCGCCAACGCTCAACAAAAAATGAGCGGCTCTGAAGCAACCTGTTGCCAAAATAGCGACGGCGTGGGTACTCGCTCCCCCCGAGATATACACAGGGGGCATATTTCTCACTGGCGGAAGAATCTCTACGTGGGATGGTCCTTTCTTCTCAAAGAACAAAAAGAATATCAAGGGACTTACAAGCGGGTCCTGCAATCAAGTGGAATATCCCACTTGAACCAAAAAACCATAGGAGGTATGTGAAATCCATGTCCCACTCCGAATTAGACGATGAGGGGGAAACCCCCAAGTCAAATTCATTCTTCCAAGGAAGAGGAAGACTCGGCAAAAGGAATGACGTGATATTTCGTTCCTTTGTATATGAAGAAGATGCTCCATCAGTATCGGAAAGCGTCATTGATGAGTAGTGGGCAGGTGCCATGTAAAATGCCCGGTACTTCCCGCAAAACAACCCGATTGGCAGAATGATAGATGAAGCAGTCCAAGAAGGTGAAAATAGTCTAAGACGTGAAGTGTCCATGCAAACAAAGGACATGCAGCAGCGTCTCAGCAAATAAGAGTTGGAAGGGATAAGATATGCAACTCCTCGACCGAATGATAATAATGGACCGAAACATCCCTAAACTAACATGTTCCTCTAAAAAACGGGAATGTTGGACCGAAATGTCCTTAAACTAATATTCGTCTCCAAAACGGGAATGTTGAACATTCGTCCCCAAAACGGGAATGTTGGATCGAAATGACCCTAAATTAGAGCGTCGCCTAAAAAACAGCGATACTGGACCGAAACGTCCCTAAACTAGTGCGTCGCACCAAATACGACGCATCGCCTCAAACACGGCGATAATGGACCGAAACGTCCATAAACTAGTGTGTCACCTCAAATATGGCAATAATGGACCGGAACGTCCCTAAACTAGCTCGTTGCCTCAAATACGACGATATGCTCTCTTGAGATCTATATTGCAATCGAAGTCCCAACGACGAAAGTTGCAACTAAAGTGCTACCGGCTACACAGCTACTCCAGTGGTGAAACCACCCCTAAGTCCCACCAGCAAATATATGGGTTACCTGCGACGAAGCTACCTTCAAGAGTTTCACCGTTCGAAAAAAAACAAAAACGGTACGTCCATGTTCCCTCATAAAGTCCATGTTCCCTCATAAAAGAGAAAAAGAGGAAAAATTCACCACGACTCAAGCCTCACGTGTTAAACACGTGAACGCCTATATGCAAAGCATATAGGCGCTGCGATCAAACAACTATAGGCTAAATGAGCCTCATGTGTTAAACACGTGAGCGCTTATATGCTAAGCATATAGGCGCTGCAATCAAACAACTAATAGGCTAAATAAGCCTCACGTGTTAAACACACGAGCGCTATGCTAAGTATATAGGCACTGCAATCAAACAACTAATAGGCTAAATAAACCTCACGTATTAAACACGTGAGCGCCTATACAACTAATAGGCTAAATAAGCCTCACGTGTTAAACACGTGAGCGCCTATATCCAAAGCATATAAGCGTTGCAGTCAAACAACTAAAGGCCAAATTGGCCTCACATGTTAAACACGTGAGCGCCCATATGCCCAGCACATGGACCGGCAGCGGTGGTGAGATCTCGAAGTGCATTGGCTATTGTTATAGGAGGAGTGGATAGATGGTGGAGGTGTTGGAGGCAGCGGCAATGAGTTAGCGAGAGATGGAGAGATCGTGTATGTGTGTGAGAGAGAGATGAAGAGAGAATGAGAGTTAGAGTTATGGAGAGAGAGAGAAGCTCGGTTGAGAAAGAGGCAGGGGTAGGCGAGAGAATCGTGGAGAGCGTGGATTTTGTGGTGGCCATTGAGGCGACGAGATCGTAGGGACGTGGGCGAAAGATGAGGAAGAAGGAGACTCGATCAAAAAGAAAAGGAAGAAGAAAAAAGAAGAAGAAGAAAGATATGGGGGCTCGGTTGAGGGTTCATGGGCCGGGCTTGTTTTGGATTAGAGAAGATTAAAGAGGAATTGGGTTTAGGATTATTAGAAGAATTAAAAAAAAAAAGGAGATATAAGGTTTAAGATTTAGGAAAAGAAAATAGTATTTAGAAAAATAGGAAAATTAAGGAAAAATATTTATTCAAATACGGAAAAGTTTACAAGGAACTGGGGATTTACAGCCCCGCACCCCACAAGGGGGCTGTGACCCTCAGCCCGCTAATCGAGTGTCGAAACCCCTGTAAACTCTGCGAAGCCCCCGATATGCCCGCAACACCTTCAAAATTATTTTCAAAACACAACACACGCATATTGCACGCTGAGTTTGCATGATCTGTACGACCCGTTAATCGAAGTTTCTCTTGTCTCAAAACGAGGGGTAATTCACGGCAGCATTGTTCCAGGCTGCCGGAGATTGGAATCCCCACAATCAATAAACCCATGCATATCTTGGGCAGGGAGAATCTGTACACGCCTAACAAGCGAGCGCATCCTATCTCAATAGGGTGAAATAAGTTGCGATCTCATAGTACGATCGATACCTATATAAATTTGTTTTTAGATGCTAACGGCTCTGAAAAGACACAATGATAGGTTTTCAGATGCCCAAGTCAATAGTTATCCGGAAGTTGATCCTTAAATAATCATCTATTTTATGTATGGTTAGACTTATTTCGGTTCCAACAATACATAATTTTTTATATCAAAACTTCACAAATCTTAAAGATAGAATGCTTAAAGCTTCACTTTTGGAGGAGTCAATTAAATGCTTCCTCTTTTGGCCTTTTTTTGGGGTAAGTAAAAACTTTAAAGACCCTCCCCGTTTCATTAATTGGGTTTTAACAAAACAACAAAAAAGGAAAAATGTAAGAAATAAAAACAGGAGTGCAGTGCAACAAAATTGAGGAACAAACCCCTACTATCAAACCCATATCCCAACAACAAATCCGGTACAATCTACGCAAACCCCATCAAATCACAACCCAATCCGCAGGGCATGCACACCCGTATGAGATGAGCGAGACCAAAATCATGCCAGAGGCTCAAGGCATCTACGTAGCCACGTCGTAGTGTTAGCTTTTATGTACCCCAGACTTCTGCCACTTTTAATTCTCTGTGCTATACATGTCTTATATATGTCTCTTTTAGAATTTGAAGGCATGGTCAAAACTCGATAGAATGAATAAAATCGTACGTGTATACAGAGGAAAGATGCCATAGGAGTAAATTTCCTCATATGGTGTCGAAAAATACAATCTCCACCATTTTCTTCGACGATCGGCGCTCATCATCATCATCATCGTTATCATCTAAGATGTGCATACACCAAATTTGATGTGATTCCACCACCATTTCACCGTTGAATTAGCAATGTAAAAAGTTCTATTATCGGTAAACCATTAATCTTGCACCAACTAAATCAACGGTGAAAATGGTATAATCACAAGAAATTTGATGTGTCCACATCTTAGATGATAAAGATAGAGGTGATGCATGCCGATCGTCGAAAAAATTACGGAGGGTGCATTTTTCCAACGCCATAAAAGGAAATTCCCTCTTATGGTATCTTCCCTCCGTTAACCTCATATATATGTAGGGGGTCCGATCCCAGGTACAACGTTGTATAAATTAATTTATCCAACAAATCTGAACCATTTATTTTAACCACTACTTTAAGTAGCGGTTAAAAGAAATGGTTTAGATTTAACCGCTACTTAAAAAATAGGTTGAAATATTTAACCGCTACTTAAAGTAACGGTACATATTATATAAAAGAGAAAACCGTCCCAACAGTTTCAGCGGTTTAGGGTTTTGAGATCGAAATTAGACGAATTTTGGTATGATTTGAACTACGATTATTACCGGGTATTTTCTTAATTCTTATATCGATTTCATAAAGCAAATTAATTACTTTAATTAGTAAAGGGTTTGTTATTTTTGGGGGGATTTTTGTTAGGGCTTTCGGATGTAAATTGGAAATTTTTCCTATGATTTGAATTGCTATTGTTTTTGGTATTCTCATGTTTCTTTGATAGATTTTATAACATAAATCAATGAACGAGTTCTATTGTTTCTTCGTCTGTTTCCACTCCTATTCATCCTTCTTCTTCTTCTTCTTTTTTGATATTAATCGCTATTTTAAGTAGCGGATCTAATTTGTTGTACTGTTTGTTCTGATTTGTTGGATTCTTTTTTCATCCAACGTTGATGTTAACCGCTATTTTAAATAGCGGTTAAATATTTTAACCTATCTTTTAAATATCTTTTAGATAACGGTTAAATCTGGACCGTTTATTTTAACAGCTGCTTAAAATAGCAGTTAAAATAAACCGTTCAGATTTGTTGGATATATTGTTCCGTCCGGGATGGGTGTGCATAGAGACCATACTCATATAATGCAAATACCCTTAACCCCAAGGCCGACCTAAATGAGCAATGATTGTTTTATCCAATAGTTTTTCATCAATTCCTTTCTAATTTTATTAGAGCTCATTAGTCGGATCTTGTAATGGTCAATGCATCAGATTTTGCTAATTTTGTGGGTGATACATTAGTCTGACTATAAAGTAATTTTGAAGCCGAGCGGTGGATCTGAGAATCTAATCCCGCTTGTATCAGGTTACTGCTTACTATCTAAGGGGGGGAAAAAGGTTTCGCATTTTCAATATGCAGGTATTATATAATTGATTGAAAAGGCACCTGCAAAGTATTATTTGCATCATATCATCTTATTATCGTATTCCACAATAGAATAATATAACGTCATTTTATAAAGTCGATTGGTGTTTGAGATTCTATTCCACCAATCCAGCCACATGCCACTTTATATATGTCCTGTGTGGGCTTCGACCTTCACCTAGATCTCAGATCCACCCTTCTGCTTGGAAACAATCGCATCTGGACAAAAGCAAAAACCAACTCCGATGTTTCATAAATTGGAAATGTGGCATTAGATAAACTAGTGTTTGCGTATGCAAGGTAACATACAAAAGGTTTATGAAGCTTTTTTACTAAAGATTCTTAGATAAGATACTGCATTATTTTAAACAAGATTATTTGTTGCTATATTTTAAAAAAAAAATCAATGCAGCATGATGAGAACTATTTAAAAATGCAGCTGTTATTCTCCCTATGGCTGTGATTTAAGTGGTGGGGCCTATTTTTTAAGGTGCATCCACATGTAAACTAAAATGCTAGGTTACACTTAACTCTTATTATTTTTCCTGATAGCTCACAGGACGAGCGTGTTAATTTTTATGCAATTTCAAATGTGATGATGCTCAATAACGGTAATTCCTTAGATCGTGACACGTGGCGGATGATGTGTCACATGCGTAAGCCAGACAGGTCCGTGAGGGCCACGGAGGGGGAACCAGTGTGCTACAGTGGGGGTTTTCCTCAAACCCTGTCTCCGAGTTTGCATCCCACTCCTTGCCCCCGAGCACCTCAGCAGCCAAGCCAAGTGTCCATTTGCTCTACTTCGAGTTATCACAGGCCCGAGCCTCCTCGGCCCTCCCGGCTCGTCTCCGGGCTACCGCAGAACCAAGATACCTCGGCTCTCCCGCTCGTCCGCGAGCTCTCCTGTCGAGATCATCTTTCTCGGTCTCATCAACCGACCAACGACACCGCTCACAGGTGCAACCGTCATCCCGCGAATCTCGCCATGCGCGAGATATCCGCCGGCCACATCTCACGTTCCACGTCATCACGATCCCCCATTAACGAGCATGTCTCGCTATTAGTGGGAGATCCCGCTCATCACGCGGGCGTAACGTCGGGAGCGTAACGGCCGGCGTGATTCTCGTGCCTGTCCTACCTGCTGCCACCGCTATATAAACCCCTTCTTCAGACGGTTCAAGTAAGCTATTTTTACTCCACTAAGCCGTTACTCTGCTCGGATTTCCTCTCTAATCTGATCGTCGGAGGATCCTCGGTGGTATAACCATCCCGGGACTTTCTTGAAGGTAGCTCGGCGACAACCAACCTTAAACCCATTGAGATCCACACGCTTCAGGAGCCTGCCTCCAGATCCAATCTCAGACATCCATCGCCGCCGCCAGCAGATTAACGGAAGGAAACATCCAGGCGCGATCCAGGTCGCGTCAGCTGGCGCCGTCTGTGGGAAGTCTTGATTCCACAAAAACAAAAGTTCATCTTCTTGTAACAACCCTAACTTTCTGTACATTTTTTTCAAAAAGTACAGAAATACGTACTTTCGTCTGAGCACAAGTTATAAATTTGTTTTGCTTTTTAATAGCAAGAAGGAGCTTGTAGCTCATTGTAAGACCTTGCACTGCTGAACCAAAGTATCAGAGTTCAAATCCCATCACCCACATTATTTTTAATATTGTTTTCTTTTAAATTTTTAGATGCCCAAGAGCCTATACGTGCATAACTCGTAAAAACCCCACTACACGTGTAAAACAAACTGACCCAGGAGCTACACTAAGCGACGAGGGACACGTAGCGGCGAGCCCGGGCCCGACTCGGCCCGCCGCCACTGGCCGGACTCGGCCGGATCGCCGATTGTCCAACATGAAAGTTCTGCCTCTTGTCTTCCCTAAACCCCTGTACACTTTAAATTTCCTGCAATTTAACAGAACTCTTTAAAATCCCATTAAACCATATTTTTAATACAATTTTTATTATATTTTCAATTCACCATTTCACCCACCCTAATCCTAACCTTACCCTATAAATATCAACCCTAAACACACACTCACCCCACTCACAAATTCTGTCCAAACTCTCAAGAAAACTCTATAGAAATTTGTGTACAAGTGGAGTTAGCGAAGGGCAAAACTCCGGCGATCTTCCGACGACGACTCTAGGAGCTTCCGGCGACGAAACAACGCACCGGCAAATCCTACGCCTTCCTCTCCCTCTTCTATAACCTCTAAGCCAGTAAGTCTCACCTCCCTCTTCTCTATTCTTTTCTAAAAACTCGTATTACTAAAACCCGACAGAATCGGAGTTAATCCGATTTTCGATTCGGTTCTTCCTAAAAATTCAACTTTTTCTTAAATACAATCATACCAAACCCTTACATGTTGACTATTAATCATGTTGAACAAGTTTCATGACAATATATTTCATTTTGTAATTTTTACCGCTCTTTTTCACTAAAATACCATGTAGTTTACTTTCCACCTTAAAACATCATTAATCTTGCTATACATTTAGTTAGATCACGAGATAATGACCTACATCCTCACAACACTCATATGCAATATAGCACAATATCTTTCGGGAACATAGAATACGGGAAAACGAAACTTTACATATAAACACCATTTACTATTAAAACCGTTTTCTAAAAGATACGTATTTACACAAATCTTTGCAAAGCACCGCTACAACCCATCTGGGGAACCCGTTCGGGATGGTGCGGATTATCGCACATCCTCGGGCTTAGTAATGCGAGATGCGGATCTCCGCAAGGAGTATTCGGTCTTGAGAGATTTAAAATATAAATATCTTAAGAAAATGAGATTTCTAGAAAATAATAAATTAAAATTATTTTTATAAATATATATATAAATATATGTATCATCAAAATATCTATTTTTTATATATTATAAATATTCCAATTTTTCTAAATCACAAGAATCACTTTATATTAAAATACCATGAAATTTCCATACAAATTCAATATTACAATTAAAACCCCTATATTATGAAATTAGGTTATTTTCACTAGAAATATCACATATATAAAATCTACACCTAAGAAAACTTTAAAGACGATAACTAAATACTTAGGGTGTATTCTGAAAATTATACAAAAGTATTTTTACATAAAACCCTCTCAAGTTTTATAAATTACCCTAGGGACCCTAGTAAACATAGGTTTAAGCGGGACCAATCTCTTGAGCCTCAGGGAGCCGGAGATGTGGGTGCTTGCCTATCTAAGGTAGACACATTAACAAACGATATTATCAACACGGTAATCGTCTTAGAAAAAGACACAAATCTTGCCGCCCATGTGCAGCGGTTACCGATAACTTCAAAACAATCAGGACTTCAATTTCTTTTCTAATTGTTCTGATTCGGACTGAGTCTCATTATAATCAATCTGACTGGAATGTGATTCAAGTACAGTCTACAATATAACAATTCAACATGAATCTATATATTCAATCTATTCAATCTATCAATCTATGCAGCTTGACTGAACCGAACCATGGATATACATACATCTACATGATTCTCCAGTTACATCCATTTACATGATTCTCCAGTTACATCCATTTACTGATATCATGGTTTCGGCAAGTCATCTAATTATACAATCTATATTACAAGACAATACCAGTTGCAAAACAATACAACAATACAATCAAGACATCGTGGGGTTTAAGGGGTAGATTGATACCGAAGATGTTAGAAGTGGCACGAGACTGCAAGATTTAAGACACCTAACCAGAATACCACGCCGTTTTTCCGGGCTTTCTAACGGAGCCTTGTACTTTCATTTGCTCTAGTCTGTGGCATATAAAGACTCCTCTCGTATACACTGGCATCCTTCTGTACCAAGCTACAAACAACAGCGTTAACACTAAATACAGCAGTATAATAAAATACAACTTTAAAAGCTATACTCTCTCTCTCTCTGTCTATCCTACTTCTCTCTTATCTTTGGGGCTTACCGAGCGATTTGTTCGCTGACGACATTCTCTTTCTTCTTCTTTGAATGTCGTCAGGTGATTCAGACCTTCCAGAGATCGAACCTAGCACTGAAGACTTAAACCAGTTTATTGAAGATCCCGAGCTGTAGTTACACATGTACACATTTCATTTCAGTACTTTTCATTTCTGTTATGCCACTGATTAGGCATTGCTTTCATTCAGATGTATTTACTTTTCCATGTATTGTACAAAAGAATGTTAATAAATAAATTTGTTGTTCATTACATTTGTCTTTTGTGTATATTTTTTTTATATTGCTTAGATATGCTTAGCGTATTTACTTCAGAGTAAATACGTAGCGGCCAGTCGCGTCCCCTTCGCCGTATACCGGGAAGCGGGGCGTGACACTTCTGATCTCAATCCAATGGCGAGTGATCATCATGACGATCCAAGCACTAGCCAAATGTCATCAATGCCCTAACCGCCCGGATAGATCGACTCGCGTCCATGGTGGATGCGCTCGTCCTTGTCCAAACGGCGGGACAAACTCCCCAGGTCATCGCTCCCCCGTCTCGGGACCAGGACCCCTACAGAGGGAAAGAAGACTCTGCTCGCATCGGCGCTGCCGACCACCGCCTCGCTGTCTTCCACAGCCGCAGGTTCCCCTGGCCGACATATTCGATGACCCGGTGGGCACCACAAATCTCAACCCCGGGGTCTTACGCCAGAAAGCTTCGCCCCGAGTCTCGTCGCACCCCTGTCCCCCCGAGGCGGTGACGGTCGGCTCGCCTGCTCCCAGGCATGACCGGTACCCCCTCCCTCGACGGGGTCGCGCACGCGAGATTCGCCACATCTGTTGGGGTAAAAATTTACACCCCGGTTGACCGAGTCAAAGTCAAGGTCAACCCCCAAGCTAGGTGGGCCAAAGCCCAGGTCAAGCGGGCACATGCCCAAGTCAAGCCCACGGCCAGCCTCCCCATGGCAACGATAAAATCATGTAATAAATAATTATTATGTAATTTTTTATACATGAATGTATGTAAAACGGGCATAAAGCCAATATTTTGTAAGCCCATGGCTTATGTGCAAAAAGAAATGGCACATGAGCCATGAAATAGGCAAAATGCCATTTTTGTGAAGCCCAAGGGGCTATATGCAAATATGTAAACCTATAAAAGGCAACATGATGAACAAAAAAAGATATATCTTCTCATTCTCTCAAAAAAAAAAGTCTCAGAGCTGAGCTCTTTCTTCCTCCTTCAAGGTTCCAAAACCTTCTTCTTTCTTTTGAATTAAATCAAGAGTTCTACTCTCATTTTTTCAAAACTAAATAGTTTTTCACCACAAAACCCATCAAGGGGAACTCAGATCTTCCATCAGATCTCAAAAAGAAAAGATTTTGAAATCTCACATCTCTTGATCTTCAAGATCCAGCTAACAGAGGAGGAAGAAGAAGAACATCTTTCACTAAACCCTCAAAAAAGAAGAAAAACACATTCAGGAGTCCAACTCCTCTCTGATTTCTCTTCTGAGAAATTTTTTCAGGCTAAAAGCCTCTTGTGCCTCTCCGGCGCGCAGCGCAAGTGCGCAAGGCGCCAGCGTGCCGACACGCGGCGCGCGCGCTTGCGCACCTGCGCGCTTGCGCAAGTGCGCAAGGCGCCCGCGTGCCGACACGCGGCGCGCGCGCTTGCGCACCTGCGCGCTTGCGCAAGTGCGCAAGGCGCCCGCGCGCCGACACGTGGCGCGCGCGCTTGCGCACCTGCGCAAGGCGCTCGCGTGCCGACACGTGGCCCCCACGCATCCCTTGGATGCCTTTTCCCTCTCTTTTTATGTACATACATATACACATACATATGTATACAAATTCACACATATACATACTCCGCCACATTCTCCCCCTCCAAAAAATTTTCGGGCCGGGGCGCTGCCCCGAACCCCGCAAGGGGGCTGCTAGCCCCCTTGACCCCCAGCCCGCTATCCGGGTAGCGGGACCCCCGTAAAAACTCTGCGTGGCTCCCGATATATCCAAAACCCCCTTTCAAAACACACGCATACTGCACATTGAGTTCGCATGACCAGTTTAACCCGTCAATCGGAGGTTCCCTCGCCCCAAAGGCGATGGGTAATTAACGGCAGCTTAGTCCGCGGCTGCCGGAGATTCGGATCCCCACAATCATTAAACCCCGGCCTACCCTAGGCAGAGGGAATCTGTAGTACGCCTGACAAGCGCGCGCGTATTCCCATCTCACTGGGATGACGAAAAACACCCTACAGATTCTGGCACGCCCGGTGGGACGAATCTCTCCTCCCATATTTCGGGTTAAGCGTTCATGCGAACTCAATCAATATACATACCTATATTTATACTAAAAATAATGTTTTTTTATGCAGATTTTCAAGCAATCACCTTCCGACGATGTCTTCGATGATGAACTCAGCTCCCGTCTCCTACACGATGAGGATAGACTCTAGGACGGTCCTTCCGGCCAGTCTCGGACGACAATGGGAGGAGCCGCTGCTACCATTTGGCTCTATTATGTTCATGCCAGTTGGCGTCATCCCAGCTCCTCAAGCCCCGGTGACAGACAAACCGGTCTCGAAAGGCAGGAGACCAAATGTGGTGATCTCAAGGGCGCCCCAACCCAAACGCAAGTCGGTGTCTGAACGAATTTCCTTGGCTCTAGCTGGGGGCAAGGCCATTAACACCAACAAAGCTACAACGCGTCCCGAGCAAGCTCCAGCGGTGCCCTTGACCACTGCTCGATCGGGTGTCTTCTCTAAGCTCCCCTCTGATCAACTCACAATGGCTCCCCGGGTAGTGGATGCCCGCCAAGCCTTCAAAATCGAGAAGCTGAGGGAGAAAAGGCTCAGATATAGAGCCAACAAAAGGGCTAGGGCTCCTGTCAGGCTAAACCTCATGAGGTTCGAAGAACAGGGTTACCCCGCCAAAGATGAGGGGATGGCTGAATGTGTTATCCACACTGTCTACGTGGTGGGCACGCGCAGCAAGAGCAAGGACGGGGCCACCACATCTCAAACCCAATCTGGCTTGAATGTGGTGGCCGCTTCCCAAGAACAGCCGCCTCCGCTGGATGATGAAAACCCTTTCGATGAGGCTGATAGGCAAAGAGAGCCCTCAATTCATGAGGAGTCAGGCTCGGAAAGCGAAGATGAGCCAACTTTCCGTCCTAAGACCGCAGAGCAACAACTTCTCCAAGAGCTCCGAAAGCAGCTCAGAAGCAAAGACAAGGAGATGGCCAAACTCTACTCAAAGATCGACGACTTGACAAATGTCGTCTTACGGCTTACGGCCCAACTTGCCTCTCAGCCGCCCAATCAGGCGCAGGGCTCTCATGAACCGGGAAATGGTGTCCCAAAGCAGCCGACGCCTATTCCCTCAAATCCAAAAGTGGCCGGACCACATGAAAGTCAATCGCATCCTATCTCAGGAAATGTCTTGGCTACCGATGACAGTAGCCCGCTAACTCAGGATCAAATCATGGATTTGGTTGCCAGCAAAGTCAAAACATTGGTGGCCGAAGCCGAAGCGCGAAAAGATATCAACAGTAGTGGGAGACCATATCCTGCTCAGTATGATCTAGTAGAATTTCCTAGCGGCTATGTCATCCCCAAATTCGGAAGATTCGATGGGAAGGGAAATGCGAATCAGCATATCGCCCACTTCAAAGCCTCATGCGGAAATACTGGGGGCAATGATGCGCTTCTCCTCCGCCGGTTCGTTAATAGCTTGACCGATGTTGCTTTCGACTGGTACGCGAGCATACCGGATGGCTCCGTCACAACTTTTGTCCAAATGGAGTCTCTGTTTCGGCAGAGGTTCATGAGCGTCAGCGATAAGATCACCATTGCCGAGCTCGTAAGGATCAAGCCCAAGAACGACGAAAGCAGCACGGATTTTATAACTCGATGGCGCAATCTCTCCGTCAAATGCGAACTGCCGATAGAGCAGGACCAATCTGTCAGTCTCCTCGTTGGAAATCTCAACAATTGGATGACCCCGTTTCTATGCACCGCGGGTCTCAAAACATTCCAAGAGCTGACCAGGAAAGTCCAGATGCTGAAGCGCTCAAAACAGGAGTCCTCCTCGGATTCTCAAAATAACAATAAGTCCTGGAGAAACCGGAAGGACGATAATCGCAAAGGCGGAAACTCCGATGATTCTGAATCTTTCAACACTTCGGCTAACCGAAATAAGTAAGGGATGAGCAGGCCTAGCGCCAACCAGCCTCGGAAGCCAATGTTCGGAGAGGGAGGAGAATCTCCACTGAAAGAGAAGCTGGATAAGGTCTATTCCTTCAGAAGGGACAAAATCCGTAAAATATTCAAAGACGCCCTGAAGAACGGTCTACAACTGCCAGAGTCAAAAAGACCGCAGGAAGCGAATAGGACCGACGACCCCAAATACTGCCCCTATCACAGAGTGATAGGTCATGCCATTAAGGATTGCTTCGTCTTCAAAGATTGGGTCGAAAAGCAATACAAGGCAGGAGAGATAGAACTGTCCAAAGGCGTGTTAACAAACAGTCAAGTTGCAACCGCCAGTTTCATACAAACGGAGACCGAAGTTCTTCGTGAAACCGATTCTATTAGACATCTGCCTCTCTCTGAAAACAATCGACCACCACGTCATTAAACTGGGGATGACAGACTACCAAGTCTTTAAACTGCGAATAATCGACCACCACGTCATTAAACTGGAACAGTCGACCTCTAAGTCGTTAAACTGGGAATGTAAAAAAAAAATGTGTGTATAAAAAAAATGTGTAAATAAAAGAAAAATAAAGAAAAGCCGAAATGATGGGGCAACTCGTAATAAAAATCAGCGAGTAAAATAAAGACGAAAATAAAGCCGAAATGATGGGGCAACCGCGAATAAAAGCCGAAATGATGGGGCAATCGCGATCTTCGCGATAAGAAAAGCTGAAATGATAGAGCAATCGCGGTAAAACAAAAACGAAAAAAAAACACAACGGCGAATGATGAGTCGCTCCTGGTACCATATTCCAGTGCAGCGATGCAGACGCCAACCAAAATCCAATTTCCCAAAATTCTTCCAGCCCTACGGCCAGTCCCTAAATTGACTGCCGTATACAATCCACGGGCTCAAATAATTCTCATCATACCCATGCCCCACCGTAATCACCAGTTACGCGCCTGGTCTCCGCCTTTGGAATTATGCCCCATTGAGAAGACCCACTCATGTGTCCTCACGATACATGAGGAGAACAAACCTTTGTGGGATCCTTACGACTCACAAAGGAAAAACACACTTGGGAGTCCTCACGACTCCTAAGGAGAAAATGCACCTACGGGATCCTTACGACTCGTAGGGAGAAAATGCTTTTATGGGACCCTCACGGCCCATAAAATTGAAAAGCCTTAGGTGATAGGGATCTAAACCTGTCTCCTAAGCCATCGTCCCAATCCCCAAGTGGCGAATGATGAGTCGCTCCTGGTATCATATTCCAGTGCAGCGATGCAGACGCCAACCAAATTCCAAATCCCATACCCCAATGGCGAATGATGAGTCGCTCCTGGTACCATATTCCAGTGCAGCGATGCAGACGCCAACCAAATTCCAAACTCAAATCCCAAATGGCGAATGATGAGTCGCTCCTGGTACCATATTCCAGTGCAGCGATACAGACGCCAACCAAATTTCAAATCGCATACCCCAACGGCGAATGATGAGTCACTCTTGGTACCATATTCCAGTGCAGCGATGCAGACGCCAACAAAGTCCTGAAATGCTTCTGGCCCTACGGTCTGGATCATACATCCTACAAAACCGTATACAATCCACGGGCGTAAAACGATCCCAATCTCTCCCAAGTCCTCCCGGGGCAAATGATGAGTTGCTCCTGGCATCATTCCAGTGCAGCAATGCTGATGCCAAACAAAAACCAATTCACAAATCCTCTCGGGGCAAATGATGAGTTGCTCCTGGCATCATTCCAGTGCAGCGATGCAGATGCCAAACCAAAACCAATCCCAAATCCTCTTGGGGCAAATGATGATTCGCTCCTGGTACCATATTCCAGTGCAGCGATGCTGATGCCAAACACAAAAAAAAACAATTCCTAAATCCTCTCATGACAAATGATGATTCGCTCCTGGTACCATATTCCAGTGTAGCGATGCTGATGTCAACCCAAATCAAATCAACCAACAAGCTCTGCGTCGGAATTATGCTTCGTCTCAGAATGCACCCCGTGTCAAAATGATGCTTCGCCTCGGTGTATCTGCCTTCCCCGTCGGAATTATGCTTCGGCTCGGAATCAACCAACGACCTCCTCGTCGGAATTATGCTCCATCTCGGAATCAAGTCAACCAGCAAGCTCTGCGTCGGAATTATGCTTCGTCTCAGAATGCACCCCGTGTCAAAATGATGCTTCGCCTCGGTGTATCTGCCTTCCCCGTCGGAATTATGCTTCGGTTCGGAATCAACCAACGACCTCCTCGTCGGAATTATGCTCCATCTCGGAATCAAGTCAACCAGCAAGCTCTGCGTCGGAATTATGCTTCGTCTCAGAATGCACCCCGTGTCGAAATGATGCTTCGCCTCGGTGTATCTGCCTTCCCCGTCGGAATTTTGCTTCGGCTCGGAATCAACCAACGACCTCCTCGTCGGAATTATGCTCCATCTCGGAATCAAGTCAGCCAACAAGCTCTGCGCCGGAATCATGCTCCGTCTCAGAATGTATCCCGTGTCGAAGTAAATGCTTCGCCTCGGAATATCCGTCTTCCTTGTCGAAATTACGCTTCGCCTGGGAATCAACCTCTGCATCGAAATTATGCTTCGATCAAAATGTCTGCCGCTCATCGGAATGATGCTCCGATCCCTGGAATCATGCTCCGCTCTTCGGAATGATGCTCCGAATGCTTGGAATCATGCTCCGCTCTTCGGAATGATACTCCGAATCCTGGAATCACGCTCCGCCCCCGGAATGATGTTCTACCTCGAAGTTCAGCTTCAAGATCCATCAATTTCATGCACACAACTCAAATTTGCGGTGTGCATTTATTGATGGGGGGCACTTTGTTGGGGTAAAAATTTACACCCCGGTTGACCGAGTCAAAGTCAAGGTCAACCCCCAAGCTAGGTGGGCCAAAGCCCAGGTCAAGCGGGCCCATGCCCAAGTCAAGCCCACGGCCAGCCTCCCCATGGCAACGACAAAATCATGTAATAAATAATTATTATGTAATTTTTTATACATGAATGTATGTAAAACGGGCATAAAGCCAATATTTTATAAGCCCATGGCTTATGTGCAAAAAGAAATGGCACATGAGCCATGAAATAGGCAAAATGCCATTTTTGTGAAGCCCAAGGGGCTATATGCAAATATGTAAACCTATAAAAGGCAACATGATGAATAAAAAAAGATATATCTTTTCATTCTCTCATAAAAAAAAGTCTCAGAGCTGAGCTCTTTCTTCCTCCTTCAAGGTTCCAAAACCTTCTTCTTTCTTTTGAATTAAATCAAGAGTTCTACTCTCATTTTTTCAAAACTAAATAGTTTTTCACCACAAAACCCATCAAGGGGAACTCAGATCTTCCATCAGATCTCAAAAAGAAAAGATTTTGAAATCTCACATCTCTTGATCTTCAAGATCCAGCTAACAGAGGAGGAAGAAGAAGAACATCTTTCACTAAACCCTCAAAAAAGAAGAAAAACACATTCAGGAGTCCAACTCCTCTCTGATTTCTCTTCTGAGAAATTTTTTCAGGCTAAAAGCCTCTTGTGCCTCTCCGGCGCGCAGCGCAAGTGCGCAAGGCGCCAGCGTGCCGACACGCGGCGCGCGCGCTTGCGCACCTGCGCAAGTGCGCAAGGCGCCCGCGCGCCGACACGTGGCGCGCGCGCTTGCGCACCTGCGCAAGTGCGCAAGGCGCCCGCGCGCCGACACGTGGCGCGCGCGCTTGCGCACCTGCGCAAGTGCGCAAGGCGCTCGCGTGCCGACACGTGGCCCCCACGCATCCCTTTTCCCTCTCTTTTTATGTACATACATATACACATACATATGTATACAAATTCACACATATAAATACTCCGCCACATTCTCCCCCTCCAAAAAATTTTCGGGCCGGGGCGCTGCCCCGAACCCCGCAAGGGGGCTGCTAGCCCCCTTGACCCCCAGCCCGCTATCCGGGTAGCGGGACCCCCGTAAAAACTCTGCATGGCTCCCGATATATCCAAAACCCCCTTTCAAAACACACGCACACTGCACATTGAGTTCGCATGACCAGTTTAACCCGTCAATCGGAGGTTCCCTCGCCCCAAAGGCGATGGGTAATTAACGGCAGCTTAGTCCGCGGCTGCCGGAGATTCGGATCCCCATAATTATTAAACCCCGGCCTATCCTAGGCAGGGGGAATCTGTAGTACGCCTGACAAGCGCGCGCATATTCCCATCTCACTGGGGTGACGAAAAACACCCTACAACATCATCTCAAAAAAAATGACCTCGCCAGGAGACCTAAGAAGCCCTCACCAAGAAGCAGCCGAGCGGCTACCCTGTTCGGCTATCCCTGGCCGGTAGCTCCCTACCCCACAACGCCAGGGATCAAAGCCCTCGCCAAGAGGAGACTGAGCAGCTTCACTGCTCGGTCCGTCCTTAGCTGGCCTCGTACGGCCCCTCCAGCGCTAAGGATCTAAGCCCTCATGAAGATAAGCCCTCACGAAGATAAGCCCTCACGAAGAGGCAGCCCAGTGGCTACCCCGCTCGGCTATCCCTGGTGGGTAGTTCCCTACCCACGACGTCGGAGATTAAAGCCCTCATCAAGAGGCAGCCGAGCGGCTACCCTGCTCGGCTATCCCTGGCTGGTAGCTCCCTACCCCCATAACGCCAAGGATCAAAACCCACACCAAGAGGCAGCCGAGCGGCTACCATGTTCGGCTATCCCTGGCTGGTAGCTCCCTACCACGCAACACCAGGGATCAAAGCCCTCACCAAGAGGCAGCCGAGCGACTATCCTGCTCGGCTATTCCTGGCTGGTAGCTCCCTACCCCACAACGCCAGGGATCAAAGCCCTCACCAAAAGGCAGCCGACCGGCTACCCTGCTCGGCTATCCCTGGCTGGTAGCTCCCTACCACGCAACACCAGGGATCAAAGCCCTCACCAAGAGGCAGCCGAGCGGCTACCCTGCTCGGCTATCCCTGGCTGGTAGTTTACTACCCCACAACACCAGGGATCAAAGCCCTCACCAAGAGGCAACCGAGCGGCTACCTTGCTCGGCTATCCCTCGCTGGTAGCTCCCTACCACGCAACACCAGGGATTAAAGCCTTCACCAAGAGGCAGCCGAGCGGCTACTCTGCTCGGCTATCCCTGGCCGGTAGTTTACTACCCCACAACACCAGGGATCGAAGCCCTCACCAAGAGGCAGTCGAGCGGCTCCCTGCTCGGCTATCTCTGGCCGGTGGCTCCCCACCTCACAACGCCAGGAATCAAAGCCCTCGCCAAGAGGCAACTGAGCAGCTTCATTGCTCGGTCAATCCTTAGCGGGCCTCGTACGGCCCCTCCAGCCCTAAGGATCTAAGCCCTCACTAAGAGGCAGCCCAGCGGCTACCCCTCTCGGCTATCCCTGGCTGGTAGTTCCCTACCCACAACGCCAGAGATCAAAACCCTCGCCAAGAGGCGACTGAGCAGCTTCACTGCTCGGTCCGTCCTTAGCCGGCCTCGTACGGCCCCTCCAGCGCTAAGGATCTAAGCCCTCATGAAGAGGCAGCCCAGCGGCTACCCCGCTTGGCTATCCCTGGCTGGTAGCTCCCTACCCCCACAACGCCAGGGATCAAAGCCTTCACCAAGAGGCAGCCGAGCGGCTACCCTGCTCGGCTATCCCTGGCTGGTAGCTCCCTACCACGCAACACCAGGGATCAAAGCGCTCATCAAGAGGCAGCCGAGCGGCTACCCTGCTTGGCTATCCCTGGCTGGTAGTTTACTACCCCCACAACACCAAAGATCGAAGCCCTCGCCAAGAGGCACCGGGCAGCAACCATGCCCGGCCATCCTTAAGGATCAAAGCCCTCGCCAAGAGGCACCGAGCAGTAACCCTGCTCGGCCCGTCCCTAGTAGGCCTCTTACGGCCCCTCCCGCGCTAAGGATCAAAAGCCCCCGCAAGAGGCAACCGGGCCTGCCCTTGCTCGGTTATCCTTAGATGGTAGCTCCCTACCCCACAACGCCAGGGATCAAAGCCTTCGCCAAGAGGCACCGGGCAGTAATCCTGCTCGGCCCATCCTTAAGGATCAAAGTCCTCGCCAAGAGGCACCGGGCAGTAACCCTGCTCGGCCCGTCCTTAGTAGGCCTCTTACGGCCCCTCCCGCGCTAAGGATCAAAAGCCCTCGCAAGAGGCAACCGGGCCCGCCCTTGCTCGGTTATCCCTAGCCGGTATCTCCCTATCCCATAATGCCAGGGATCAAAGCCCTCGCCAAGAGGCACCGGGCAGTAACCCTGCTCGGCCCATCCTTAAGGATCAAAGCCCTCGCCAAGAGGCACCGGGCAGTAACCTTGCTCGGCCCGTCCTTAGTAGGACTCTTACGGCCCCTCCTGCACTAAGGATCAAAGCCCTCGTCAAGAGGCAACCGGGCTCACCCTTGCTCAGTTATCACTGGCTGGTAGTTCCCTACCCCACAACGCCAGGGATCAAAGCCCTCACCAAGAGGCAACCGATCAGCTACCCTGCTCGGTCATCCATGGCTGGTAGTTCACTACCCATCGACGCCAAGGATCAAATCCCTCGCCAAGAGGCCACCGAGCAGCTACCCTGCCCGGCCCATCCTTAGCAGGCCTTTTACGGCCCCTCCCGCGCTAAGGATCAAAGCCCTCACCTAGAGGCAACCGGGCAGATACCCTGCTCAGTCATCCATGGATGGTAGTTCACTACCCACAGATGCCAAGGATCTAAAGCTCTCGCCAAGAGGCTACCGAGCAGCTACCCTGCTCGGCCCATCCTTAGCAGGCCTCTTACGGCCCCTCCTGCGCTAAGGATCAAAGCCCTCACCAAGAGGCAACCGAGCAGCTATCCTGCTCGGTCCTCCATGGCTGGTAGTTCACTACCCATCGACGCCAAGGATCTGAAGCCCTCCTCACGAGGCCGCCGAGTTTCTTCCTGCTCGGCGCATCCCCAGCGAGCAGCCTCCTGCCCATCAGACGTTGAGGATCTGAAGCCCTCCTCACGAGACCGCCGAGTTTCTTCCTGCTCGGCGCATCCCCAGCGGGCAGCCTCCTGCCCATCAGACGCTGAGGATTCGAAGCCCTCTTCACGAGGCCGCCAAGTTTCTTCCTGCTCGGCGCATCCCCAGCGGGCAGCCTCCTGCCCATCGGACGCTGAGGACCCGAAGCCCTCTTCGCGAGGCCGCCGAGGTTCTTCCTGCTCGGCGCATCCCTAGCGGGCAGCTTCCAGCCCATCGGACGCTGAGGACCCGAAGCCCTCTTCGCGAGGCCGCTGAGTAGCTTCCTGCTTAGCACCTCCGCAGCGGGTAGCTTCCTACCCTACAAAGACACGGACTCAAGACCCGCCGAATAAACTCATACTCAACGCGCGATCAGCGCCTCAACTCCGGCAAAGAGAGGATACCGACCTTCCCACACTCGTCCTTCGTTCGACTCATACTCGATACGCGACAACAAGAACGCCGTGTCGTCCCCGAACAATCCACCACAAGGAATTACCAGCGCCAAGCCGCACAGAGAGAACCAAGCAGTCCACTCTCGACCCGACCCACAAAATAGATCGGAACGAGAGTGGGGGCTAATGATGATGCTCAATAACGGTAATTCCTTAGATCGTGACACGTGGCGGATGACGTGTCACATGCGTAAGCCAGTTAGGGGGAACTAGTGTGCTACAGTGGGGGCTTCTCTCAAACCCTGTCTCCGAGGTTGCATCCCTCTCCTTGCCCCCGAGCATCTCAGCAGCCAAGCCAAGTTTCCCTTTGCTCTACTCCGAGCTATCACAGGCCCGAGCCTTCTCGGCCCTCTCGGCTTGTCTCCGGGCTACCGCAGAACCAAGATACCTCGGCTCTCCTGCTCGTCCGCGAGCTCTCCCGTCGTGGTCATCTTCCTCGGTCTCATCGACCGACCAACGGCACCGCTCACAGGCGCAACCGCCATCCCGCGAATCTCGCCATGCGCGAGATATCCGCCGGTCACATCCCACGTTCCACGCCATCACGATCCCTCATTAACGAGCTTGTCTCGCCATTAATAGGAGATCCCGCTCATCACGCGGGCGTGACGTTGGGAGCGTAACGGCCTGCGTGATTCTCGCGCCTGCCCTGCCTGCTGCCACCGCTATATAAACCCCTTTTTCAGACGGTTTAAGTAAGCCATTTCTAATCCACTAAGCCGTTACTCTGCTCGGATTTCCTCTCTAACTTGATCGTCGGAAGGTCCTTGGTGGTACAACCATCCCGGGACTTCCTTGCAGTTAGCTCGGCGACAACCAACCTCAAACCCATTGAGATCCACACGCTTCAGGAGTCTGCCTCCAGATCCAATCTTAGCCGTCCATCGCCGCTATCAGCAGATCAACGGAAGGTAACATCTTGACGCGATCCAGGTCGCATCAGAATGTAACTTATTCATATATTCCATAAATTCTTCAAAAAAGGATAAAATATCATGATCTCGATGAAAAATTACATCTTAAAGAGTAAAAAATACTCTACTTGACTATATCGATATTTTATTTTGAAAATGTGAGTTTTCAGAGAAAGATTCTGATTTTGCATGAATTGACAAGCATAAAAGGCAGTAGGGGCGTGCATCTTTTGTCCTGCATATATCTACCATCAATAGCCTATGCATCTATGAAGTACACAAGATGAGGTCTTGGGATTTGACTTTGATACCAAAATGATCATAAGGTATTTATAGTCCGCGTGCATGCGAGTGTGTATATATGTATATGTATGTATGTATATCTATCTATCTATCTTAGAGGCATGTCCTCCTCGTCAATTTTGCTAGCTAATGGTAGCAAATTTGGACGCCCGACATCTAAATGAGCATGTGGAGTATAAAATGATGCTCCGGGAAGTTTTAGAAAAATGCTCAACTTATCAGGCTTGAAATCCTACCACAGTTTATCCAATAGATAGACACCATGTACCCACTTGTGTGGCACTGGTATCTAGGTGTTGTGGGAATCGTCCAGCATTTCGACGAATGGTTGTGCGTTTAGAGACGTTTAAAATTTTTCTTAAAATGCTGATTTATACTCGGTTCTCTTTTCAATTTCATATAAAACATTAATCGTACAAAGTTTCGTTAAAGTTTATCGGTTTTATCCACTCAAGTAAACGACTAACAAAAATACCACGATTAATTTTTCTTAAGAATTCACTCAGATTTTGCTCTAAACAACATGAACAAACCGTGGAGTTGAAGAGGCAACATTTGAGCTATTTGGAATCGGTTTTAAGTAACATTTGTTAAGTAAGGATGTTATCTGCCGCGGTGTGATACATGGAAGGTTAAGATTGAAACAAAAATATCAAATCCCGGTTTTAAGGATGCTCTTTTTCTCTTATCAGATCTGAGACGCCATGCATGTGCGGTGTATACTCGGCTTTTATTTTAAAATGTCAAATGCAGATTCTATTGGATACTCACCCGTCAGAGGAGCAGATGGGGTGCCTGCGCCCATAAATCATTTGCAAGCTAAAAAGGGTTTTGTGCAATTTAACCCTAGGAGAAAAGGTTAAACTAGCTGCTCAAGATTACAGGCTAACCCCCTAGCAAATGATGCAACCTACCCAATCAATTAGTCATGCTCATGCTTCTGCTGTACCTTTGCCAATTTGATCAAGTTAACCAAATCCCACCATATTTAAACGGAACCAAAAGTGGCACTCTATTCTTAATTGCTGTTGTAGTATTGCAATGTGGAATTTGGTTAGATTTATCTTAGACCATACATTGACTATAAATTGACTACAATATTGCAATATTATAAGCCAAAAAAGTATTTTCATACAATTAATATGACTTTAATGATCCTGAAAGGCTGAAACCTTGTTCAAGAGCAAGCTCTTGAGCACTGGAGCCTATAGGTGGCTATTCAAGAAAATGTAATTTTTTGTTAATATTGTAATCGGAAGGTAAATCACCAAAAACAAACAGCATGATGTTTAATGCTCAATTTCAAAAGATGCAGCCGCACATCATTTAGTTTTAACATGAAGACATAATCTAATTGTTAATAATAAATATTGTAATTCGATATTACATCACCATGGGTTTTATTTTTACGTTCAGCAAGAACGCTCATGAAATAAAACGGAAGAAGAGAAAGCTTATAACCTCAGCTCTTTTTTCAATTATTTTCAAGCCAAACATTTACTTATTACTGGGTCATTTCCGGCATTTTGGTTCAGGTGCACAGAAAGAGGCAAAGTGGGATCCGCTTGGTTACAGCGCCGCGCCGTACCGAGAGTGCTGAGAGCGGCACATGACGGAAACGTGGCGTCGTGGGGGGAATGATTCGGAGCCGCCGCCGCCTTTATTGGGGCGCTTGTCTTTTTGGCTGACTTTTGAAGAGCAATCATTACACCCACAGCAAAAGATTGAAACAAGCATGTGGAGAAATTGAGAAGAAGCGACTAAGATCATCATACCAACTTGTTTCTGTATTTTAATTTTCAATTAAATCAGTAGTATTACTTATGCCACTAAGCTTATATATACTACCAAACTTATATTTATGTGTTTGGTTGCATCTAGTTGAAGTTGCAGTATGGTATAATGTTCGAATTATTTACACCTTCAATTTTAATTTTCAAGCTGGATATCAGAGTAGATGTGGTTTAGATGTGCTTATTAGGATGTTAGTAGATATTGCGTTTAGAATAACATAAAAAAATATCCATTGTTGTTATTGTTGTTGCACACATTTGTGTGGGGTTCAGCCGTACAATTTCAGATAAATAGCATAAAAAATGTGATTAATGCTATTTCTTTTTAATTAGCTTTAAAATCTAATATAGTTGGATTTGCATGAGCGTCGGATCGTATGTTCAACTGATGCATCTGTAATGCAACGCAAACCGCATGAAGTAAAAAGAGTGGTTCGTCATTTTTTGCCTCAGGAAAAACACATGTCACATGTACATGCTAAAACTCCCAACTAATGTTTTTGCCATCTCTCTAAGGCGGGCACATTCTATTATTAGGTTTATTTGCACGTGCGTCGCATCTTTACTATGATAACTAGAACACATAGGAGTATCCCTGTCACGATCCGGAACCGGAACCGGTACGTAACTGGCACATAAGTCGTGTGAAATCTATAGGACCTCACCGTAACCCAAATAAACCGAAAACCAAGAATTTAAAACTTTTAAGAAAATAGTGGTGGTGAAGTTTTGAAAAGGAGTATAAATGAAATCAAGTTCCGCCTTTCAGGTATATGTAAAGTTCGTTGAAAATACAAGTAGATTGTATACCAAAGTTTAAAAACATTTTCGTCATTTGAAATTTGGACAGCACCTGCTTTGTAAATTTTGATCAAAACCAGTACATAAGCAATAATAATATTGGCATCCCCAAACGGGAGCCAGCTCATCGCCAACCGACGAAATCACAACCACGCAAATAAGTATATACATCCCCCAAGACGAAGATCAACTCAGAAAAGAAGTAAAGAAATACCAAAACATCACCAACTCAAATATAAAGAATATATATACACAAGTCTCTTCTCTAAGTCCGAAAGAATATACAACTGGTTTCTAAGTCCACAAATATATATAGTCTGGTTGATGAGGTTTTTAACTAGATTACAAAAGAATAAATATACAATGGTGGTTACGATCTGTAGCATAACCCACCTACCAACCAAACCATCCAAAAGAAAAACGTGCCAGCAAGCCGCTGCTGATCCGAGCGGTCAGTCTTGCAAGAAAACTATGGCACAACGGGAATAAATTATCAACTCATGAGTAGAAAATATCATCAGGTAGAAATTGAATGCATAACGATCTACCTAAGTCATGTTGTATAATAATATTATACCGTATGGTAACGAAGTGAACGTGTGTATATATATGTATGAATATAATCTTGCGCCTGTATCAATGTGTGGTAACATGCCATCCGTAACATGTACACACACACACACATACAATTATATGTCACTTGATGAGTGTCCATCAACGACATTCGAAATCATCATAAAACCCTGAGTGTCCAGTATCGATACTCGAAATTATCATAAATCCCGTGTCCATTATCGACACGTAAATCCCCATATCTCAAGTGCCGTCTAATCGGATCGGTCCTTATATCTCAGGCACCGTCTCATCAGATCGGTCCCCATATCCATCTGTCTCATAACACTCCGGTTGGTATCTTCCGGATATCCGCCGAGTCCAATATAGTCACTGATAGGTAGTGTTCCTAGCCAGGCTCAACGTCTTTCTATACGATTTTCTTGCCCCTGGGTACCGTACGGGATCCACCATATACCCGTAGACGGTGACTTCTTACTCCTCAAATCGGATAGTAATTATAGCTAAGAACCAAGAAATTCCATGGTGGACGCCGAAATATCATATCAAGAGAAAATGAAGTTTTTAAAATATTCACAAGTTTTTAAATAATATCTGTAGTTTCTCAAATCCAGAAATCTCATGAAAACAGAATCTCATAAGAATATGGCGATAATGGAATAATATGTACAGCCACAGAACAATACTATAATGCATGGTAAATGTGTTCATATAAGTGTGTCACATAGCATGGAAAAGAAAGTGCAATATCTAAAACAGTACGTGATGCTGGTACTAAACAATAACCTATAAAACTAACAGGGCAACGTGGGATGCGGTGACGTAGCAAGTTTTATCTGTGTACGTGGCATGGCAATTATCGATGACATGTGTGAGCATACGAGTATGTGGACGTGCAACATGTAAATCATCGGTAATGGTGCGTGTATGTAACATTTTAGAAAAATAAAATATTATTTTTGGAATTTAAATATTAAAATAATATATTTCACGAAAACTATTCGATTTGCGAATTTGGGTTTTTCGTAAAATGGTATAATTATATACCAATATTTGGAGATTAATATGTATTTATTTATTAAATAGGTATTTATTTGGATTTGAGCATTTTATAAATAATTATGCAATTATTATATGCAAGTTTAAATTAAACTTGATTAGTGCACTACTAATCACGATTAGGCCAAATCCGTCTTTTAATTAGTCATGGTTAGTGCACCGTGACATGTTGCATGTTTGTTCATTTGCATTTTGTTATATGTTTGGTTTCAAGAGAAAGAAAAAGAAAGATAATTGAGAAGAGAGAGAGGGGACAAGTCATGACATGGAAGCATGGCATGTGAGATTATGAGAGAGAAGGGGGGTATGGCTCCACACTTGATAAATTCTTCATCTCATTTCTCTTTTCCTTTCTTCAACTTCTCTACCTTCATCTTCCTCACCTCCTTCCTCTACCTCCTCTACCCCCATGAATCATCCCCAAAACCTTGTCAAAACCCCATATTTCCTTCATTCAAAATGATCCCCACTTCATCCTACATCCCATGGTGGAATCAAATTTGGATTTTTGAAGACTTTGGGCATTTAGGGTTTTTCTTGAGTTGCTCCCACGAGGTATAATTCTCACTTCCCATCTTGTAATTAGTTTCTTTACCTCCTAATTTAGTTTAATGTTCGATTTAGCATGTTTAGTGATCTTAGAATTTTCTAGGTTGAGATTTAGCAGGTGATTTGAATTGTAATGATGCAAGTGAGGTTTAGTGAGTGTTTACAAGACTTAGGTGATGATTTTCGGGTCAAGACCAGAGACTAGAACCCCAAAAAACACGAACTTAGAATTGCCCGATATTGGATTTTTGATAGATTGTGATGATATTTTGGAATTTGGGATGACCCGAGAGACCCATAAATTAAGTTGCCATCACTGTGAGACGAGCATGCAACCAGGAACCTTTCCTAGAAATCCTAGGCCCTAGTGACTTATTCTGGCTGCAGATTTACTTGATTTCGCCGCGAATTGCAGCCAAGTCACCGTGGATTCATGTGATTTTTGGACCATGGCTTCCTTATGTGATATCTAGAGCAACCCTATATGCAAAATATCTTGATTTGACCTAGAGTAGAATCTGGAAGAGATTTCCCTTGTTGCTGATTTTGGGATTTGCGATTTCTGAAACTTAGTTTTGATATTTGAATTTGGATTCGTCGTTGGGTGTTTGTACGCCAACGACGAGTGTTATTTGGCTATTTTAACATGTGTAGGCTATAGGTTCTAATCTATGAGCAGACTGTGTGCCGTATCGGTTTTCCGGACTTAGTTTTGATTGCATTTCGATATGTTTTGATTGTAGGTATCTTCACGTGGACTTCCGAGACGACGCAGCACATCGATTTCGGCTAAGCAATGAGTTTAGCATGTGAGTAGATTTATATCTACAGAGAAAGTTGGGTGGATGACGTATAGCACCCCCGCAAACTTTGAATGGAAAGTCGTGATATATATAGAATATAGGTGGAGAGAGAGACTATGATATGAACCTACATGTATGATTAAAAGATATGATATGAGAATGTGAAGCATGATATATAGAATTGAAAGAGGACAGGTATGAGTTGATAGTGATATGATATGAGATCGATATCGATGTGATATGAGATCGATAAATACAATATAAGTTAAGATAGATGTGTTATGAGATCGATAAGATATGGTGTACGAGACCATAGATCCGTACCCTTATTGATGAATAGGATGATAGAATCCCTATTCTGTTTGATGACTCCGTATGATATATTGCCGTACGCGATGTGTTATACCGGATGATTGATTCGCGCTTGTGATTGAGGATGATGATCGAGAATATTGCCATATCGGATACTATGAGGCTGGATCGCCGACGTAAAAGTGTCATCTGAACCATACTTATTTCCAAAACCGACGAATCGTATGCACTTTTAAATGGAAACCTCAAGGGAATGCTACGTATTTTCAAATGATGTCTTTTCCTTAAAAACGCCGTAGCCCCCACTTTCAAAACTATGATTCGTATCTTTTAAAACTGGCTGTATGGTTTATGTGTAGATGTATACTTTATTATAGTTCATGTTTATGTTGGCTTATTCCTCATGGCTTGCGTGTTATGTTCCCGGTATCTATCGTTATATGATATCATCTGCTAGTATACCTGCACAATTATCGATGATGCGCATATTACACTTACACAGATTTACCAGCTCACACACTTTCATCATCGGTAATTGCTATGCCACTTGCACAGTAAAACTGCTATATCATGATATTAATTTTAACCGTAAAAGTACATTCTTTGTTCAGTACTATCATAGGACATGCTTGCATGATATTCTTGATATACTCACATTACTGTTCTATATTTGCATACACTGTACTTTATGGTTATATACATTGGGATGCGGTTTTCATGAGATTTATGGATTTAAGAACCGCGGTTATATTTCAAAGGAAATTATAAATTGTTTTAAAAATGCGGTTTCTCGTGATGTGATTTCGAGGCGTCCACCATGAGTTTTTTCAGTTCTGAGATTGTTTTAGAGACCCGATTCGAGGAGAGAGGAGGCACCGTCTGCGGGTATATGGCGGACCCGGTATGGTACCCCGGGGCAAGAAGCTCGAGATGTAGAGGATGGGCCTGTCATGAGGGAGCACTACCTACCGGTGATAGTTTGGACCCGGCGGTTATCCGGAGGATACCGACCGGAGTCGTGAGATGGATATGAGGGCCGATCAGAGGATGCGGCGCCTGAGGGTCGATCAGAGGATGCGGCACCTGAGATATGAGGATTTACATGTCAATACTGGATACGGGTTTCATGATTTTTCGAGTGTCAGTGTTGGACACTCAGGTTTCATGATATTGATGTGTCGTTGATGGACACATGTTGGTTGATTTTCCTCATACATACAGGCATTTGATTCAGATGATTGCTTTTACATGTCATTGGCATCGATTATATTGTTGATACATATGCATACATAGACACCATAGATACCATAGTATTACCTTCATGATACAGTATGACCTAAGAGTCATTATTTATTCGATTTCTACCTGCTGATGTTTTCTACTCACGAGTTGGCAACTCACCCCCATTGTGCCACGGTTTTCTTACAGGTTTGACCGCTTGGATCAGTAGCGGCATTGCCGGTACACAGTTCCTTCAGGGTGTTTTTCTTTAGTAGGTGGGACACATTGGATCGTGCACACTCTTGTATTTATTTCTATTGTATCTAGATAAAATCCATCAATCAGAAACTAGATATTGTATATTGGTAGATTTAGACAGACTTGTTTTGCCAGACTTAGAGCGATGAGTGTATGTTCGCTTCTTTTGAGTTGTTGATGTCTTACTGTATTTATTTATTCTTTCTGTGTTGATCTTCGCCGTTGGGCGTCGTATATATGTTTATTGCATAGTTGTGATTCCGCCATTTGGTGAAGAGCTAACTCCCGCTTGGGGATGCCTATATATATTGCTTGTATGGGGTTTTGGATCAAAAATTTCAAGGGAGGTGCTGCACAATTTTTTAAGGATGAAAATGTTTTCAACTTTAGTATGAACCAATATAAAAATATACAATTACGTATGAACCACACAATTATTGTTTAAATTAGTACGAAACGTTATTTTAGAAAATAAGGGGTTATGATATTTTTGAAGAAGATACCATTTGAAAAGTCGTAACGTCCTCTTGAAGTTATAATTTAAAAGTATGTAATGATTCATTGGTTTTGAAAGTAGGTATGGTTCTAAACATATCATAATATCTATTTTAATAATTTTAAACAAGACTCTTGAGTCAAAATAAATATCAGCCATCAAACCTCATCATATCACGTACGGAATATCTCTCGTATGATATCATCCAATCAATATGGTACGGATCTATAGTCGCGTACATCATCTCATCTCACATCATATCATATCATCTTATATCATCTCATATTGCCTCGTATCATATTATCTCATATCGCATCATATCATACTAAGATCATGTATACTTGTATCATAAATATTCTTATATATACACATATATATACATATATAGCCCGATAGCAAGAAATAGAGACTAGGGTATAACTTCTACTAAGTATAGCAATCTACGCATATGGTATTCTAGTAACCTTATAGGCCAAGTATACGATTCTAATACACACACACACACACACACACGTCACGCCCCGCTTCCCAGTGTACGGCGAAGTGGACGCGACGAGGCCCGCTACGTATATACTCAGAAGTACATACGCTAAGCGTAACTAAGCAATATAAAGTAAATCACAAGAGACAAATGATATAGAAATATCAGCAACTTTTATTAATAACATTCTTTTTACAATACAGGAAAAGAAAATACAACTGGAATGAAAAGCAATGCCTAAACAGTGGTATAACAGGAAATGAAATAAACTGGAAAGAACAAGGTACGGTATCTAGAGCTCTGGGTCTTCCTGGAACTGCTCCAAATCTTCACCGATGGGCTCGATCTCAGCTTGGTCCACCGCGCCTGACGACATTCAAAGAAAATAGAAATAGAATGTCATCAGCGAACAGGTCGCTCGGTAAGTCCCAAAGAATAAGAAGAATGAGAATGACAGAGTAACAGTATTTTCTAAAGTATTACATTGTTGAATATTATGGAATATTGAGTTAACGCTGTTGTTTGTAGCTTGGTACAGAAGGATGCCAGTGTATACGAGGGGGATCTCTATATGCTAGAGATCAGGGCAAAAGGAAAGTATAAGGAATCGTTATGCCACGGTACAACAGCAATAGGATTCAGGTTAGGTGTCTTAATCTGACCACCTCGTGCCACCTTTAACACCTTCCGTACCAATCTACCCCTTAAACCCCGTAGTGTTTTAACAGTATTGTAGTATTGGAATATGTAAATTGAGTGACTGACCAAAACCATGATATCAGTAAACATGTTGCAACTGTGTAATCAGGTAAATGGAATATCAGGATAATGGATGAATATCCATGGTTTAATTCAGTCAAAATGAATATATTGTTAACTGGATTCATGTATTCAAATTGTATTGGAATATAAAAGAATATAGATTGACTTGAATCATATTCAAGTCAGAAATTAGTCAGACTCTAACCCGAGTCAGACTAAAAGAAAGATAAATTTGAAGTTCAATATTAGTTAGGGGCCTTATTGTAATTTGTGAAACTTGAGGGGGTTTTATGTAAAAAGTACTTTTGTATAGTTTTCAAAATATACCTCAAGTATTTAATAATATTCTTTATTGTTATGATAAATGTGAATTTTATTTGTGTTATTCTAGTGAATATATCCTAATAAAAGTATTAATTGTTTTATCTGAAATTTATGGTATTTTAGTGTAACTTTTAATCTTGTAATTTTTTTAGGAAAATGTGGAAATTTCATATTATAATAAAATAGGTCTTTAAATGATAATTATATATATATTAACACATGAATAATTTTTAAATTAATATTTTACTTTCAAAAATCTCATTTTCCTTAAATATCGTATTTTAAACCTTTCGAGACCGAATGCTCCTTGCGGAGGTCTGAATCTCGCACTACTAGCCTGCGGGTGCACGATGAACCGTACTATCCCTAACAGGTTCCCCAAAAGTGGGTTGTAGCGGCGCTTTGCTTAGGTTTAACAAATACCTTTCATTTAGGAAAACGGTGTTATAAATATAAGGTATTTATTTGCAAAAGAGTATAGTTTTCTGTATTTTAGTTGTTAAGGTTTCCTAAGCCAACTAGCCTATTTCTAAGGTCTAAACGATAAGTCATTAGAAGCCTCAAATCGCCTCTTCACTGCCAATTGTGGCCAGGTAAGTACAAATGAGGAGGGAGGGATCCGCTCACGAATCGTGAGACGAGCCTTTTAAAGTTACCCAAGCTCACTTGCCTAGCCTAGACACCACAAAGTCAGTTTAGATAAACGATCAATGTCCATGACCAATCGTGTTTTCATTTTATTAAAAGATTTTACTTAGAAATGTTTACAACTTAAAGCTTTCAATAAAGGTTATAAAGATTAGGGTATTTTAGTGAAAAGTCCTGTAATTTCGTATTCTGTATTTTTGATATTTATCAATTAGGGTTATATTGAGTGTGTGTAGGGGTAGGTCATTACCCCGTGACTTATATTAAGTTTTGGTGAAGTTTAAAGGTAAAACATGCTATATTAAACTTAAAGGTATTATAGCGCAAGAATACGGTATTCGAAAACGTTATCATTTTATGTGTGAAATTTCATTCAAATTAGTTTCTACAAGTTTAGTGATCAAGATAAACCTATTTAGGAGTGAGGTAATTAATTAGAACAAGAAAAATAAACTTTATGGTATTTTTATGAAAAGAATACGATGTTGTAAAGAAGCTATCATTTCATGTGAGTAACTTTATTTAAATTGGTTTCTAGGTGATTAATAGTCATCATACATAAGCTTAGGTATTATGTATTAGGTGACAAGTGAAAATTTATAGAAAGACCGAATCGGAAATCGGTTTGTCCGATTTCCGTCGGGTTCCAAAAAGTCGTATTTTTACCTTAAAGAAAAGGGAGATAGAAGAGGTGGGACTTACGGGTTTGGACAAGCTAAGGGGGCTAGGGAAGGTGGTGGTGGTCGATGCGTCGAAAACGTCGCGAAGGTTCTGATCCGGTCGCCGGAATCCGTCGTTGGTTTCGGCAGCGCTTCGCTTCTCGCTCTCCGTACCGAGTTCTCGAGAATTTGGGAGAGTGGACTTAGAGTTGTGAGGTGAAATGGTAGAGGGTAGGGGTCTTTATATAGGGCTAGGCTAGGGTTAGGGTTAGGATTAAAAAATATTTAAAAACTGTAAAAATTCATTAAAAATCATTAAACATAGGATTAAAAGGGATTTATTGGCCAAATGATAACTGATCCAGGCATTTAAAGTATGCAGGAGGGTGGACCAGGTCAAGACCCAACTTTTCTCAGTTGGTGACTCGGCCATCCGGCCAAGTCCGGACGGCGGCGCCGGACCGAGTCGACCGAGTCGCCGGCCGGCGGCGCCGAGTCTGGCCGAGTCAAGGGTCCAATGGCCGGGGGTTTTCCTGAGGAACAACTTGGTATTTTTACTTTTTGTTGTCCAGTACATATTTTGAGAGTTATGGCCTTTTTACCGTTGACTTCCAAAAAAAATTAAAACAAAATAAATACAAAAATAATGTGGGGTATGGGATTTGAACTCCGGTGGCTTGGTTCAGCAGTGCAAGGTATTACCAATGAGCTATAAGCTCCTTCTTGTAATTATTGTGATTCTTAATTACTTAAAATGATAGCAGCAAGAGTAAATACTCCAAGTATACATTAAATTTTAAAGTGATTTCTTGTACACTAAAAATGGAGTTATTTCATTCTTGTAGCTTGTAATTAAAAACAAAAATAATTACCTAAATCTTGTGCTCAGGCTAAAATACCCCTTTGTGGATTTTAAAAATATTTTGAAAAATTTTGTATAGGAAAAAGTGTATAAGAAAATTAGGGTTGTTACAATATATATATATATATATATATATATATCATATCCTAATTCTACAATTGCGGGGGTATTATGCGTCATCTATCCGACTTCCCTCGTAGATATACATCTACTCACCTAATATCCTCACTCTGGTCGAAGTCGACGGACGCCATGCTCTTCTTTGTCATCTCGGAAGTCTACGCGATTGTACCTACAATTGAAACCATAACCAAAATCACATAAAAACTCGATTCGAAATTGAAATCACGAGCGAAACTCGCATAGGTTAGAACCTATGGTCAACGCGTTCTAAAACAAAAAAATACCTCCCGGCGTCGACGTACGAACGTCACACGACCGAGTCAAAACATAAATATCCAAAAAAACAAGTTTCACATATCACAAAATATTGCCAAAAATTAAGTAAAATAACTCAAGATTTTTCTTTAGGTGTTCTGGGACTTTTTAGCATATAGGGTAGGCTTAGTTATCAAGTGAGTGAGCTAATTCAAACCCTAAGTCAAAACTTGACCCGATATTAGCGGCCAGAATGCATTAAATTGCGGTTTTGTTTAGGGGGTTTGGGTTCGGACTTTTACGGTGGCTTTTTACTGGTATAAATATCTCATTGTATTCTCTATTAAATTTTCAGAGTTTCCTAGTTGTCTCAGATTCCATTTGATCATCAAAAGTTCAACAAAACTGACATTGGAAAATTCTAAACTCATCTTAGGAACTTCTAAACTCATCTAGACCAGGTGACTATCACTATTAGGCTAGTAATCACTTTCTAAGCCCTATACTACACTACAACTACAAGTTCTACTCACCAAAGCTCACTTTAGAATTCTCAAGTTTTGAAAACATGCACATGAGCTTTAGATTCTAGTTGTGAAGGCAATTATAGTAAGAACTTAGATTAAGGAGAGAATTTTACCTCAAAATAGCAGCCTAAGAAATTTACAAGATGGCAAAAGCTTCTCAAAACGAAAACTTGATCCCACCATGATACTTAGGATGAGATTAGGAACATTTTTAGTGAAGGGTTCAAGATATTTTGAAGTGTTTTGTGATGTGTTTTGTGGTGGTAGATGTCATACCCCGCTTCCCAAAATACGAAATACGAGGAGTGACAAGGCCAGTAGTGCTCCTACGGTCGAGGAAATATCCTACCATAGTCACACTTCGGTTTCTAGCATTACGTGGTAATCAGTAATCATAGTACATGTAATGAGAAATGCAGTCACTAAGTCTATCAAGACGGATATGAGACTAACCAGATGGAATCAAAGGGCGTGATAGCACTGATGTCGCTGATCTAGATGTCCGCAATATTCTCGAGGCAAGAAAGGTCCTGATCCGAGCTAAGTCCACTTCTTACTCTGAGCATGCATACTCAGGTCGTCAGAGCGACACAATAGCAATATATATAAATATATAATATGTGCAATGATGGTAAACATGAAGCAGTAACATAGAGTAATGACATGAGCATGAAATAACCGGTACAGGTCAACAGTAAAGCACGCGTATCGAATGAGTAATCAATACAATGTCCATATCACTAAACCTATCAATTTCCAAGTCTCAAAGTCCATGTCACTAAACTTATCGTTAGTCTGAGGGTGAGCATCAACCACCGCAAGAGTATTCCCAACCCAAGGTTAAGCCACAGGAGAAAGGAAACACGGGCTCGAATCACGATCGGTAAGAATCAGTAACACGATCAGTATCTAAAATCATGAAATCACGAAATATTTCGGCAATGGGACTCCTGAGATTCCGTTGATCAAACTCACACTTAAACTACCCCACACACCGCGGTCTATATCAAACACCGACCATGAATCTAAATACTAGTCGCTCCATGATAAGTCTACGCGAGAATTGGAGATATGGTCTCCATCAAGCATATCTCGACTGGTATCCAAGATAAATGGATAGTGCTCGATGTCTTACCTATGACACTAATATAAGTGCTTCTATACCCGTCTTATACCAATTATAGTTACACTTATATATGCCTCATAGGCGTCGACAATGCAATAACTAACTGGTTCCGCTGATTGTATACAAGTACGTGTCATTTCCATTATTAAATCACGCTTTTACACTAACATACTTACTGTAACACCCTAGTTCATTTATATCAGTTCTATTTTGAGTATTTCTTTTTTTATGGTATTTTCCTGATTTACTGTGTTTTGGGTGCGAATAGTGTATTTGACATCTGTATTTGCATCCGACCCGACCCGCTTGCTGGAAACCCGTCTTGATTCCTGTTTAAGATTTATCCCGGCTTGTTATGTGGATCCGTGCACTTTCATTTTTTTCATGTACTGCATACTGGCATTATATCTGGTATCTGCATATTTTTTAATATAACATTTAAAGTCAAATAAAATATTTTTAAAATATCTAGCATGGCCTGCATGATACCTTTAACCCTGTCGTAGCATCCGCGTATCTTGTTCTCGTCCCGTTCAGTGTAACGGACCTGTTTGGATGGCTACGTGCACGTGTGTACATCCGTTTTTGGGGGTATACATTTTCGTTACCCGGATATCCTGTTTTGGTTTTGGTTGACACGTATATTAACCGTATTTTCAAACCATAATTTTAGACCCGACCCGGACGTGTTTTGGACTATTTTTGTATTAGCCAAAATCCCTAATATAATCAATATTATATTCTAATTTATTTATAACCCTTTACATAAAATTTTAAAACCAAAAAAATTATATTTTTATATATTTATAATCTTCTGCTCTCTCTCTCTCTTCCTTTCTCTCTCTCTTCCCCTATTCCTTTCTTTCTCCTCCCGCGAATCCTATTCCTCCGCAAGATCTCGTCACCTCCTCTTACACTACGCTCACCTCCCTTCTTCGCTTCTTCTTCTTTTAAACTGCCGCCACGAGAATGAGAACATACACAGAACCCTAATCCTAACTCTAGCCACCTCCTATTCATCGACCTCGCTCTTCTCATCTTCCGTCGACCTCGCCTCCTCTCTCACTTCATTCTCTTCTTCTCTCATCCTCTCTTTCCCCGACACCCATCTCCAACGACCTTCACCCAAGAACCTAACCTTTATCGTGCACCTCGCCTCGCCGTCGTCGCCTCACCTTCACACCCTCGTCTCCTCGACCCATACCTCTCCTCTCTCCTGTCACGCCCCGCTTCCCAAAATACGGAATACGAGGGGTAGACAAGGCCAGCCATGCTCCTACGGTCAAGAAAATGTCCTGCCGTAGTCATACTTCGGCTTCTAGTTTTTCATGGTAAACAGTAAATAATGCGTAGGTAATGAGAAATGTAGTAACTGAATGAAACAAGGTAAAGAACTGACCTGAGGGGGAACAAACGAGATATAACTCTGGATAGCAAGTCGAGGTGTCTGTGATATACGTCTAGTCCTGGTCCAGGCTAAATCTTCTCCTCACACTGAGCATGCATACTCAGGTCGTCAGAGCGACACAAAAGCAATATAATATATATGAAATCATGTGACAATTCTAACATTGATAATAGGTATATATAACAGTAGATCAATGGCAGTATGGATATGAACATACAGTAATCAATGCAGCGGAACAGTAAAGCAGTAGAATGATATGCTACGTATGTCAACACAGTATGTAAGGTATATCAATACCAGTATCCCTATCAGTCTCTAAGTCTCACTGTACAGGTTACTAAGCCTATCGTCAGTCCAAGTGTGAGAGTCAACCACTCGCGAGTGTCCTCCACCCAAGGGTAGAACCCAAGGGCAAGGGACCATGGGCCCAACATGTATATCACGGTGATAATCACATACCCTGTAAATCTCCATATATCTCTCTAAATATATAAGATGATATGGGACTCCCGAGATTCTGTTGAACTCACACTTAAACTACCCCACACCCCGTGGTCTACATCAAACGCTAACCATAACCCTAAATACCAATCGGTCGGTGACAAGTCTGCGCGAGAACTGGAGGCAGGACCTCCATCAAGCACGTCCCGACTAATACCTAAGATAAATGGCAGTTTCTGGTGCCTTATCTGTGGCACCCGTGCACGAGCTTCCATAAGTGTCCCATACCACTTATAGTCGCGCGTCCACGCGTCTCACAGACGTCGACAATGCAATAGAATAATAAGGGTCACTGATTGTGTACAAGTACGTATCACTTTCACTTATTCACTGGTACACGAACACTGACGTACTTGCCACAATCATCATTAATACCTAACACTGGGTAATGCACATTATCACTAGGTTATCAATGCAGTGACATGTGTATGATATGATGCGTGAACAATATATAAAACATGTTTAGGATGTCATGAAATAGTAACCTACCACTTGAATAATGAATCATAAATCATACAGCTACAGTTTAGTGAAACGATGAACAGAGAATATATAGTATGTTCAGTTATCTATCCAACGAATTTGGTTTCATGCCGATCGGGTTCCAGGATCATTAATTTCAGCTATTTCATTTTAAGCGTTCACGGCTGGAAATCCGGTTTCAGAATCGGAGGTCCGTTTCGCAACGCATTTTAATCCTAGTTGGGATCATATTTTGGCGACGCTACAGTTGAATGAAATCTAGAGTTTTCATTAAGGTTTTCAACGCAATAGACGGATCTTCAATCACATCTGCATGTCAGGAGTTATACACTATTTAATATTAATATGTCATCTCAGAATCTGTTCTGGACTGTTATACGTTCACATCTATTAAATTGCAGATTAAATAATAAACGATAATGAAATAGGATGAAACTACTTGTGTTGTCTATCTAACAAGTTCACCTACAATAAAAAGCGGAGTTCCGCAACCTACGAGTTAAGGAAACAGGATGGTGTTCATTACGGGATAGCAACCAACAACTGGAGTCGCTCTGGACTGCAGTCCAGAGTCGCGCTCCGATCCAAATATCGTCACAGTTTAAGTACAGGAATTTCTGTAAACTAGTATAGGGTTAAAGTTCGTCAAGTTGGCTTCGATTTGAGCCCTCGAACGCATCATTCCAGTATGTATATAATCTATGGCGATTTTAATAGTTTTCAGGTACAAGAAAATTCCAGTTTTACGGTTAAACTTGGGGGTAGTCGTTTTAGTCGTTAACGGTCATATTTTCCAGCGAAATTTTCACAAGGCATTCATCACAACTAGGGCCAATATAGACAATCTAATTCCGTCAAAATAGATAAGTATTTTCACTGAGAACACACATCGAACAGGTATGGCACAATATTTGATCTAAAATTGTAACTTTATGATCTATGTAATCTAAGATTGTAATTTGAGTATAAAGCATGTAAGCAAGTAAAATACTTGCCTGGACACGTCTCGGGGATGTATGGTGATGGTAACGTCACGAACGCGACACGATGACCACAAACTTGGGCTCGGCTCGAGCTTCGCTTGACGGCTCGGTACAGTGGTTGTTTATAAAGAGATGGGAAGAGAAAATTGGAGATAGAGAGGCAGAGAGGGGGATATAGAGAGACGGAGTGAGATAGAGATAGAGAGATTGAGAAAGAGAGAGACAGAGAGATTTAGAGAGAGAGGCAGAGAGAGGTAAAAATAGAGAGAATTAGAGAGAGAGAGAGAGGAACAGAGAGATTGCAGGCGAAAGAGAGGAAGATGGGGAGTGAGGGAGAGAGAGAGTTATAGAGAGAGAGATGTACAGAGAGGGGAAGAATAGAGAGAGAATAGAGAGGGAAACAGAGAGCGAAAGGGTTGTAGAGAGAGAGAAAGAGAGCACAGGGAGGGAGAGAGCACACAGAGCAGATCACGGAGATGGTGATGATGATGATGATGATGAAGTCGACGACGGCGCGGTGGGGTGGAATTCGTCGGCGTCGTCCGTTGCAGGCGAGATTGGGTGTGCAGGAGTCGTCGAGATGGGTGCAGGGGAGTCGGTCGGGATCTGGTGGTGCGGAGGGGAGAGCGAGGGAGGGGGTAAGGTGATAAAGAAAGAGGTCGTGGGATTCGTCGTCGTCGTCATCGAGGCAGGGACTCGAGGTTGTTTTGGGTGAACGAGAAAGAGATTCGAGAAGAGTTTGGGAGAGTGTGGGTAGAGGAGAGAGATGGAGGCGCGCGTGTCGTGGTAACGTTCGTCGGCGGGGCGCGAGGAGCGGCGACGTGGGCTCAGGCGTGGGGTGCGGCGGAAGAACCGGATTGAGGCATCGATGGCGTGGGCGGGAGAAAAGGAGCCGTTGGGGAAGAAAAGGTAGCGGGCCAAGTCGGGTAACGGGCGCGGGTTATGGGAGAGTGGGCTGGGCCGAGTTTAAAATCACTTAATTTATAAATGAAAATAGCTTGGGCTGAGAGAGAATGTGGGCCGGGAAATAAATAGAAAAAAAGGGGAAAAGAAAGGGCCGGGCCTATGGGGATTTGTTAAAGAAAAGGAATGGGTGGGCTCGGGGTTTTATAAAAAAATAAAAGAGAAAATATGGGCTGGCAGGAATAGATAAGAGAAAGAAATCAGAGGTTGGGCTTTGGGCTGAGGGATTTGGGCTAAAAAAATTGAATTTATTTAAAGAATGAGATTGGGGTTCTATTAAAGACACATGGTATTGGCTAAGGGAATTTGTTGGAAAAAAATATAATAGGGTTTGGGTTTTGAAAAATAAAAATAATAAATTTATAAAATAAAATAATAAGATAAATAATTCATAATTAAGAATAAATAGAATTAAAAGGTAACATAATACAAATTTTGGTATAAAAGGGCTGGGTATTACATCTCCTCTATCCTAAACCCGACCTTCTCTTCCTGCACCCGAAACCCTGCACAACCCCAAGAAAAGCCACTGCCTTGCCGTCGATCCTCGCCGGCAATCCCTTGCCGTCACCTCACATCTTCACAACCACCTCCTCGCCTTCTCCCAAACCCCAGCACCACACTAGAAGCCAACCCCAGAGCACCTCCTCCCTTCCTCTTCTTTCTTCTTTCTTTTCTTAATCTTGTTTCTTTCCGGTGATCACCCGTCGGAGCCGTGCTCGTCGCTGACGGTTCAGGCGATCCAATGAACGTCCCCTACCTGCGTGGTTACCTTCTTGCCTGGACCCGTCCCGTGTGCCGTGTGTGCGTTGCGACGATTACCCGACGTCGGACGTGCCGTACGCACCCGTCCTGTGTTCCGCTCAGGCAAGATTTTCTTGCTACATGCTATACTACTATATTTTGCATTCATGCGAGTAATAATATTACATATTGTTTAGTTATGCATCCAATGTTACAGTTTTACAATATCCGTCCGCATCCATACCGTTGTTTACATATCTAGTCGCATCCAAGTTTATCTTTCTACATACTATGATACTTATCTTGCATCCATATGAATACAAATATTATATGTTGATTGCATTATACATCCATATTAATGTTTTACTATTTTCGGATACCCGTATGCATCCATATCATTTATTATATATCTAGTTGCATCTACAGATCACATTATTTCATGTTACTGTTATATTAACACTCCATGCTTGATAATGTGCATCCTACGTAATCATGGAGTTGTAGATGTAATCCCTGATAGTTATTTGTGCATCCATGTTTTACTGTGCATCCGTACTTTTATCGTGCATCCGTACTTACTACAGTTTTATTATGAGCATCCGTTTGATACCTGTGCACTACCTGACACGACCTAATACACCACTGCTTAACTTGATACCTGATCTTGTTACTAATGCCGACAATCCTGACTTGTCATCCTGACGGACGTATCCTGTTGTCTATATAGACAAACCTGTATCTGCTTGATCCTGTGTTGGCATTAGCTCCAGATTTATCAATACCTGACTTGAACACATAACCTTGGGGGTATGGGGAAATCAAAGGTGTAACCGAGTGTAACTTAAAAGGATATTACTTGATCCGTGGTCCCGGAGGGTAACGGGATAGAATCATTCGTGATTCTTCTTGATCCGTGGTCCCGGGGGGTAACGGGACAGAACCATTCTTGGTTCACATATCTTAATCCGTGGTCCCGGGGGGTAACGGGACATATTCTTTGAGTTACATGAGGAGTAAATCAATTGATTTTGAATAAATTTAGAATAGAAAATTCAGTAGCACAGTTTAGATTATTTACCGCACTTCACCCGCACGTATACACTTCATTGTTCATACCCGTGTTACTGTTATACACTCATTACTGTTACTACTCATGCCTGCATATCTTGTTACCTCCTGATTATATTTTATTGTTTGATATTATGACGCACCGACGTCTGGGTTTTGCATGGCCCAGATCCTCTATCTCTGTCGCAGGCCGTTCAGGAGTATTTCAGCCAACAGGACGAGCTGTGAGGATCTGTTAGTAGCTAGTTAGTTTAGTTTTATTTTCGTACTTTCATTCCTGATGTGAGCCTGTATTTTTGGGACATACTTTCTAGATGTTAATGTTATTTGGATTTATTGCTTCCGCATATTATTTCTTGACTTGTTTATTCTGGCATATGGACATGTACTAGATAATTTATTTTATTTCTACTGTTCTTGAAATCTTATAGACAGCCGTAATGTGACTGTGGAGGGATGTTTCCTAGCCACAGGTAGCATGGTTGGCTCTGTCATGTGCCGATCTTAGCGCACTCTGGGAAGCGGGGCGCGACACTTACTACAATCCAATCACTAATATTTATCACTGGGTAATGTACCACGGTCACCAGGATATCGATGCAAATGAACACTATTGTAACAACCCCAAACTTTCTGTACAACTTTCTGTAAAAAAAAATTTCAAAAATCCAGAAAGGGGTACTTTTACCTGAGCACAAGTTATAAATTTGTTTTGCTTTTTAATAGCAAGAAGGAGCTTTTAGCTCATTGGTAAGACCTTGCACTGCTGAACCAAAGCACCAGAGTTCAAATCCCACCACCCACATTATTTTTAATATTGTTTTATTTTGAATTTTTAGAACACCAAGGGTTTACACGTGCATAACTTACCAAAACCCCACTACACATGAAAACCTAACTGTACCAGGGGCTACATGAACCGACAAGGAGCACTCCGGCCGCCGCCGGCGGCCGGACTCGGCCGGACCGCCGAGTCATCAACATCAAAGTGGTGTCTTTTCAGCTCTCCTGTACACCTGCATACTTTATTTCTTCAGACCAGTAACATAGACACTTTAAAACACCAATTACACAACTTTTAATACATTTTATCACATTTTTTCATTTCAACTTTTCACTTACCCTAAACCCTAGACTTACCCTATAAATACAATCCCTAAACACACACCCCTCATTCCAAAATTCTGATCAAAACTCTCAAGAAATTCCTAGAAACTTAGTGTACTTTTGAAGTAGCGAAGGGCGAAACTCCGACGATCTTCCGACGACGTTTCAAGGAGCAACCGGCGACGAAACGACGCACCGACGATTCCTCTCTCACCCTCTATCTCCTCTCCTTCTTTTTAGCGAGTAATTCCCACCTCCCTCTTCTATTCTCTAGTTTTAAAACATCTTTTAATAAAACCCGACGGAATCGGAATTAATCCGATTTTCGATTCGGTTCTTTCTAAAAATTCAACCTTTTCTTAAATACAAATCATACCAAACCATTACATGTTGACTATTAAATATTAATAAACATGTTGAACAAGTCTCATGACAATCTATTTCATTTTGTAACTTTTACCGCTCTTTTTCATTAAAATACCATGTAATTTCATTTCGACATTAAAACATCACAAACTTGCTATACCTTTAAATAGATCACGAGATAATGACCTACCTCCTCACAACACTCATATACAATATAGCACAATATTTTTCGGGAACATAGAATACGGGAAAACGAAACCTTTCAAATAAATACCATTTACTAATAAAACCGTTTTCTAAAAGATTAAGTATTTTACAAATCTTTGCAAAGTGCCGCTACAACCCATTTTGGGGAACCCGACTGGGATGGTGCGGATTATCGCACATCCCTGGGCTTTATAGTGCGAGATGCAGACCTCCGTAAGGAGCATTTGGTCTCGAGAGATTTAAAATACGAAAATCTTAAGAAAATGAGATTTCTAGAAATATAATATATGGTACAATTATTTTTATATAAATATATATATATATATGTATCATTAAAATATCTATTTTATAATAATATAAATATTCCAATTTTTCTAAAAATCACAAGAATCATTTTACATTAAAATACCATAAATTCCATACAAGTTCAATGTTACAATTAAATACCATGTATTATGAAAAATAGCTTATTTTCACTAGAAATATCACAAATATAAAATCTGTTAGTTATATGTATGCCCTAGAGGCCATTACTGTACATAGGATGTATATTGCAGTGGATGCTGGGACATATATAGGGAGGACTTTCTTGCTCGACATGATAGTATGCTATCTGGTTATTCTTTACCTTAACGTGTATATTGATTGTCTCTCTGTTACATGTTGGTAAAGCCCTTAGGATGTGTACTTGACTACCTGGACTATGATGCGGATCATACTAGTGGGGACATGGTAGTTCATAAGTACATCCTTCAAGGTCCCTAGTCGTGGATGTATCGAGACGGGGCATCGATATACCAGTGTAGACTAGCGTATACCTTCTCGACCCATACAGATGGGCGATGGATGATCCCATATCCATTGGTGTTTGACATCAGAGATAATATACGGGTGCTCAGTGGAGATTGGGTACACTGGACGGACTCGCCGAGAACTCCCAGATGGTATTATACCTTACGTCAGATGGCAGTTCTCTGGTGACACTGGTACAGAGTAGTCTGTTGACCCGAGATCGTCATAGAGTCTTGTGTGATTCCCACTGTGCTTTGATTTCCACCTTACCACGTCCAAGAGGGCGTGCAAAACGGTGGTTTTTGGGTACAGTCCCGAGTCACATGGAGGCAATGAGCGATAGGAGGGGATTCGTCTCTCCCGGTATAGGGAGTTGATGTTGCGCTGTGTTCGATTGGCTATAACCAGAAATCCCTGGCCAGGGTTGCTGAGATATACTGGTAAGTGTTACCAGTAGTTTCTCGAACTGTTATAGATCTCATATCGACACGACTTATCGAGCTATTGGGGTCTGACGTTTACCACCCCTAGGCGAGATATGCGACATATCAGACGAACAGACTGGACTGTACGGTAAGTGTTACTGGTTGGATTCACAGGAGTATGAGCGGGCTTGCTCGTCGATCTTCTGATCGCTCAATACCCGGGTGGCCATTACGTTTAGCAGACCGCTTGCGGCTTGTGGGTGTTTGATATGATCATCATCTGCTGCCGGCGTATTGACGAGTCTTTAGAGTCCTACACAGAGGTTTCCTGGTTCAAGCGAAACGAAATAGGAGCGCATATGAGATATATGCGGGACCGAGAATAATGCGTGTATGTGATACCGTATTCTATTCTCGCGGTGAATGTATCGAATGGTTGTATGTGATATAACTTAGTTATCGATTCAAGGATTGATTCGATAAGCCGATACATTGGATACTAGTCAGTTATATGCGACATGACCGGATCATTGAATCAAGTGTTGATTTAATGATTTAATGTATAATTATATATTTGATATATTACTTTGCATTAACTAGTATTGGTTCACTTTAAATGGATTTTCTCACTTCATGTGCACATTGTGTATATGATATATTTTAGTGCACAAGATTGTATCATGTTTGATGATACATGCAAACTTGGGTGTATGTTTGATTTGAATAATGTTTAGGTTAATGGTTATGGTTTTAAATTATTCATTTATTCATTTTGTTTATTTTCTTAATTCCTTTTGGCTAAAATGAAATGGTTGCTAATTTTGTCTTTTGTAGAAACTTTGAATTAGTAACCATTTTGTTTTATATTTAAACCTAACCATTAGCTAAACCAGGGTTTGCTCTCTACAAGAGTTAAATCTAACCCAAGGTTGCATGATGATAAGGTCAATTGATTTTATTATTGATATCATCATTTTCATCATATTCTTCTTCTTCTTCTTCATCTTCATCAAGAAGAAGAAACCTTGCTACCTCCAATGGTGAAATGATCAAATGAGTGAGAAATCCAATTCTAAAGTGAACCCACCTCCTATTTCTTCATCCTCTACCTCTTGCCAAGTAGTATAGGGTGTTTTCTTCACAAGTGTCATGGCTTGGTGAAGTGGGAGCTTGATCTTGTGATGCCTCGACGTAGATCATCTTCGGCATCGTAGTCGATGACCTAGCCCGTCTTTTCTCCGATGAAGCCGACGCTAGAGCCCGGAATCCGATGATCGCGGCGAGGAGACATCATCACGGAGCTATGGAGGTGGAGCACCGGATCTACAAAGGTTGTATTTCCGTTCACTTCTTAGTTAAGTAGTTAACTAGCTTCTTGTGTCGCCTAAAATTCTAGTTAACGATCTAGTCTAGGGTTTCTCGGCGCCGTAAAATTTGAAATTGGCATGGTTGATGCCTTGTGAGACCTCCTTAGTGTGCCTAGGAACCCTACAAAATCTGCATCTATGACAACTCTAAAGACGATAATTAAATACTTGGGGTGTATCTTGAAAACTATACAAAGTATTTTTTACATAAAAACCCCTTAAGTTCTATAAATTACCCTAAGGACCCTAATAAATATAGGTTTAAGCGGGACCAATATCTTGAGCCTCAGCAAGCCGGAGAAGTGGGTGCTTGCCTATTTTAGGTAGACAATTTAACAAAGGTGTTATCAACACGGTAATCGTCTTTGAAAAAGACACAAATCCTGCCGCCCATGTGTAGCGGTTACCGATAACATCAGAATCTAATTCAGGACTTCAATTTCTTTTCTAATTGTTCTGACTCAGACTGGGTCTCATTAATAATCTGACTTGAATATGATTCAAGTACAATCTACAATCTACAATTCAATATGAATCTATGAATCCATATTGTTGGGGTAAAAATTTACACCCATGTTGACCGAGTCAAAGTCAAGGTCAACCCCAAGTCAGGTGGGCCCAAGCCCAGGTCAAGTGGGCCCATGCCCAGGTCGAGTCCGAAACATGGAGCGGCCGACCCTCCCCATGCCAAAAATGAAATCATGTAATAAATAATTTTTATGTAATTTTTTATACATGAATGTATGCAAAATGGGCATAAAGCCAATATTTTGTAAGCCCATGGCTTATGTGCAAAAAGTGAAATGGCACATAAGCCATGGAATAGGCAAAAAGCCATTTTGAAAAGCCCAAGGGGGCTATATGTAAATGTGTAAGCCTATAAAAGGCAACATGATGATGAATAAGAAAAGAGACTTTTTTTCATTCCCTCAAAAACTAGGGTTTGTTCCTCCACTCTTTCTTCTTCAAGTTCTTCCTCTTCCTTTTTATTTTCAAAATAAATCAAGAGCTTAGCTCTTTTTTTTTTTAAAACTAAATAAAGTTTTACCATAAACCCATCTCCAAAAACTCCATCAAGAGAAGAAAAAGGGTCTCTTTTTTTATCATCCAAGATCTAGATCTTGGAGTTTCAAGAGAACCCATTTTGGGTTTCTTCTTAAAGGAGAAAGGAGAAAATAAAATTCTTTTGGAGTTCAACTCCACAAATAAAATTCTTTTGGAGTTCAACTCCACCACCAGGAAAATTATTTTGGAGTTCAACTCCACTACAAAATTTCTTTTGGAGTTCAACTCCACAGTAAAAATCTTTTGGAGTTCAACTCCACAAATAAAATTCTTTTGGAGTTTAACTCCACTACAGAAATTCTTTTGGAGTTTAACTCCACAAAAAAATACCTTTTTTGGGGGAGTTTAACTCCACATTACATTTTTTTAGCCATATAAAATTATTTTGGAGTTGAACTCCACGTTTCCAAAAAAAAAAATAAAAAATAAAAAATAAAAAATAAAAAATTGCGGTCACATGCTTAAACATGTGACCGGGTCACATGCAAACCATGTGACCCCCTCACATGAGGGGTCACATGTTTAACATGTGACCCCCTCACATGAAGGGTCACATGCAACCCCTTCACATGAGGGGTCACATGTTAAACATGTGACCCCCTTATATGAGGGGTCACATGCAAAGCATGTGACCGGGTCACATGTTTAACATGTGACCCCCTCACATGAGGGGTCACATGTTTAGCATGTGACCGGGTCACATGTTTAACATGTGACCCCCTCACTTGAGGGGTCACATGTTAGCATGTGACCCCCCTTTTTTTTAAAAAAATAAATAAATAAATAAATAAATAAAATAAAATAAAAAATTCTCTTTCCTTCTTTCTTCCTTCTTTTTTTATTTAAAATAAAAATAAATAAATATTAAATAAATAAAAATAAATTATAAATAATATTTAAAAATTAAAAAAAAAACATAATTATTTTCTTCTCTTCTTTTCTTTATTTAATCCTCTTTTTTTTATTTAAAAAAAATATTAAATAAATAAAAATAAATTATAAATAATATTTTAAAATAAAAAAAATATTTTAAAAATAAAAAAAAATTTCCAAATATTTATTTACTTATTTATTTTCGTTTTTATATATAGAAAATATATATATACGTACATATCTCTTTTTACAAGTGGAATAAAACAAAAAAAATACACACACACCAACACACTGCATATTGAGTTCGCATGACCAGTTTAACCCGTCAAATCGGAGGTTCCTTCGCTCCAAATGCGAGGGGTAATTAACGGCAGCTTAGTCCGCGGCTGCCGGAGATTCGGATCCCCACAATCAATAAACCCCAGCCTACTCTAGGCAGGGGGAATCTGTAGTACGCCTGACAAGCGCGCGCGTATTCCCATCTCAATGGGGTGACGAAAAACACCCTACAGATTCTGGCACGCCCGGTGGGACCAATCTCTCCTCCTATATTTCGGGTTAAACGTTCATGCGAACTCAGTCAATATATATACCTATATTTATACTGAAATAATGCTCTTTCATGCAGATTTTCAAGCAATCACCTTTCGACGATGTCTTCGATGATGAACTCAGCTCCTGTCTCCTACACGATGAAGATAGACTCCAGGACGGTCCTTCCGGCCAGTCTCGGGCGACAATGGGAGGAGCCGCTGCTACCATTCGGCTCTATTGTGTTCATGCCAGTTGGCGCCATCCCAACTCCTCAAGCCCCGGTGGCGGACAAACCGGTCTCGAGAGGCAGGAGACCAAATGTGGTGGTCGCGAGGGCACCTCAGCCCAAGCACAAATCCGTTTCCAAACGACCCTCCATCGCTCCAGCTGGGGGCATGGCCATCAACGTCAACGAAGCAACTGGGCATCTCGGGCAAGCTCCGGCGGTACCCCCGACAACTGCTCAATCGGGTGTCTTCTCTAAGCTCCCCGCAAATCAACTCACAATGGCTTCCCAAAAAGCAGAAGCCTGCCAAGCGCTTAAGGCAAAGAAGCTGAGGCAGAAGCGGCTCAGATATAGAGCCAACAAAAAGGCTAGGGTTCTAGCCATGTTAAAATTTATGAATTTCCAAAGCCCGGACCACTCCGCGAAACCAGCTGCCAGTGATGAAAGAATGGCTGAATGTGTTATCCACACTGTCTACATGGCCGGACATGAGGAAACGAACCCTCTTCTTCTTCACAGCCATGGTGATGATACGGTTGACGCTACCCAGCATCGGCTCGATCTAAATGATGAAGAGCCCGCTCAGGCCGATAAGCCAGAGGATCCTGTGGTTCCTATGGAATGGAGCTCAGGCAATAAAGATTACCCGGTTGTCATAGCCGGAACTACAGAACAGGCATTATTCCATTGGCTTCAAAGGCAATTTCAGGACAGGGATGAGAAGATGGCCGAGGTCTATTCCAAAGTCGACGAGCTGGCAAACGTCGTGGCAGATCTCGCGACCCAAGTCGCCCGATTGCAATCACAGCAGAATCAAATTTTGGCTCATGAGCCAGGGATTGGTACCCGGGAGCAGCCAGCTGATATCCCTTTAAATCTAAAAGCGGAGCGCCTTCGCGAAAAACGGCCGCAATTAGCCTCCAGTCCCTCTGATACATACGCCGGGGGGGAATCGCCTCTGAAAGAGAAGCTGGAAAAGGTCTATTCCTTCAAGAGGGAAAAGGTCCACAAGATATTCAGGGACGCCCTAAGAAACGGTCTACAACTGCCAGAATCAAAGAGACCGCAAGAAGAGAATATGACCGACGACCCAAAATATTGCCCCTATCACAGGGTGATAGGTCATTCCATTGAGGACTGCTTCGTCTTCAAAGATTGGGTCGAAAGGCAATACAAGACGGGAGAGATAGAACTGTCTAAAGGCGTGTTAGCAAACAGTCAAGCTACGACCGCCGATTTCATGCAAATGGAGACCGAAACCTTTTGGGAACCTAACCCTCCCAGACATGTGCAGGGCGAACCAAAGATTGATCGGCCTCAGGGACCGGCGTCAGTGAGGGCACCTACTCTGATGGAGAGAAGGAAGAAGGTGTACTCCTTTAGGAGGGATGAGGTCCGCGATATATTCAAGGAAGCCCTGAACAATGGCCTGCAACTTCCTATTCCGAAGAGGCCACGTGAAATGAATATGACTGGCGATCCCATATACTGCCCATACCATAGAGTGCTGAGCCATACCATTGAAGACTGCTGTGTTTTCAAAGATTGGGCAGAGGACCAATATAAGCTTGGAAAAACCTCACAATCCTCGGATGTATCGGCAAGCCACAGAGCTAGGTCATCAACACAGCTCCGCCAAGATCAATGTTCAAGGAGCTGGGATAAGCAAAGAGGACCACCACGTCGTTAAACTGGGAAACAATCGACCACCACGTCATTAAACTGGGAACAGTCGACCTCTAAGTCGTTAAACTGGGAATGTAAAAAAAAAATATATATATATATATACATGTGTAAATAAAAAAAATGTGTAAATAAAAGAAAAATAAAGAAAAGCCGAAATGATGGGGCAACTCGCAATAAAAATCAGCGAGTAAAAATAAAAATGAAAATAAAGCCGAAATGATGGGGCAACCGCGAATAAAAGCCGAAATGGTAGGGCAATCGCGACCTTCGCGATAAGAAAAGCTGAAATGATAGAGCAATCGCGGTAAAACAAAAACAAAAAAAAAACGGCGGATGATGAGTCGCTCCTGGTACCATATTCCAGTGCAGCGATACAGACGCCAACAAAAATTTAAATTTCCAAAATTCTTCCAGCCCTACGGCTAGTCCCCAAATTGACTGCCGTATACAATCCACGGGCTCAAATAATTCTCAGCATACCCATGCCCCACCGCAACCACCAGTTACGCGGCTGGTCTCCGCCTTTGGAATTATGCTTCATTGGAAAGACCCACTCATGTGTCCTCACGATGCATGAGGAGAACAAACCTTCGTGAGATCCTTACGACTCACCAAGGAAAAACACACTTAAGAGTCCTCACGACTCTTAAGGAGAAAATACACCTGCGGGATCCTTACGACTCGTAGGGAGAAAATGCTTTTATGGGACCCTCACGGCCCATAAAATTGAAAAGTCTTAGGTGATAGGGATCCAAACCTGTCTCCTAAGCCATCGCTCCCCAATCCCCAACGGCGAATGATGAGTCGCTCCTGGTACCATATTCCAGTGTAGCGATGCAGACGCCAACCAAATTCCAAATCTCATACCAACGGCGAATGATGAGTCGCTCCTGGTACCATATTCCAGTGCAGCGATGCAGACGCCAACAAAGTCCTAAAATATTTCTGGCCCTACGGTCTGGATCATACATCCTGCAAAACCGTATACAATCCACGGGCGCAAAACGATCCCAATCTCTCCCAAGTCCTACCGGCGAGACCACATTCAAAGTCCCACCGGCAGGGAAGATTCCAAAAGAAAAAAAAAGAAAAAAAAAATGAAAAAAAAAAGAAAAAAAAAAGAAAAAAAGAACGGTATGTCCACAAGCAAAATGAGCACGGATGAAAACCCGAAAGGGCTCCGTGAGTAAAAACAGCAGGACTGCCGGCGAGTTTGTGAAAACCCGAAAGGGCGCAAACTCGTAAAAAAAAAGAAGAAATGAAATGCACTCGCAAAGTCCTCTCGACTTTGTGAGGAGAAAATTCCCGCGTGAGATCTTTACGACTCACAAAGGAGCAATACACTTAGGAGTCCCCACGACTCCTAAGGAGAAAATACACCTGCGAGATCCTTTCGACTCGTAGGGAGAAAATGCTTTTATGGGACCCTCACGGCCCATAAAATTGAAAAGCCTTAGGCGACAGGGATCTAAACCTGTCTCGTAAGCCACCAATTCCCAAATCCTCCCGGGGCACATGATGAGTTGCTCCTGGCATTATTCCAGTGCAGCAATGCAGATGCCAAAACAAAACCGAAATCCTCAAATCCACTCATTGCAAATGATGATTCGCTCCTGGTACCATATTCCAGTGTAGCGATGCTGATGCCAAACAAAAACCAATTCTCAAATCCTCTCGGAGCAAATGATGAGTAGCTCCTGGTATTATTCCAGTGCAGCAATGCAGATGCCGACAAAAATACCAATCCCAAAATTCTCTCATGACAAATGATGATTCGCTCCTGGTACCATATTCCAGTATAGCGATGCTGATGTCAACTCAAGTTAAACAAATCAAACCATCCAATTCCAACATCGACCTTTGCGTCAAACAGCGACACTCCGTGCCGGGGGCACGTCTACCAAATCGCTTCGTAACAGAGCGTCGACCGTCTATGTCGTAAAAAGGGCAGTGCAGGCTCCCGCAAATTGGGAACCCAAGTCGCTTCGTAACAGAGCGTCGACCGTCTATGTCGCAAAAATGGCAGTGCAGGCTCCCGCAAACTGGGAACCCAAATCGCTTCGTAACAGAGCGTCGACCGTCTATGTCGTAAAAAGGGCAGTGCAGGCTCCCGCAAACTGGGAACCCAAATCGCTTCGTAACAGAGCGTCGACCGTCTATGTCGCAAAAAGGGCAGTGCAGGCTCCCGCAAACTGGGAACCCAAATCGCTTCGTAACAGAGCGTCGACCGTCTATGTCGCAAAAAGGGCAGTGCAGGCTCCCGCAAACTGGGAACCCAAATCGCTTCGGATCAGAGCGTCGACCGTCTATGTCGCAAAAAGGGCAGTGCAGGCTCCCGCAAACTGGGAACCCAAATCGCTTCGGATCAGAGCGTCGACCGTCTATGTCGCAAAAAGGGCAGTGCAGGCTCCCGCAAACTGGGAACCCAAATCGCTTCGTAACAGAGCGTCGACCGTCTATGTCGCAAAAAGGGCAGTGCAGGCTCCCGCAAATTGGGAACCCAAATCGCTTCGTATCAGAGCGTCGACCGTCTATGTCGCAAAAAGGGCAGTGCAGGCTCCCGCAAATTGGGAACCCAAATCGCTCCGGATCAGAGCGTCGACCGTCTATGTCGCAAAAAGGGCAGTGCAGGCTCCCGCAAATTGGGAACCCAAATCGCTCCGGATCAGAGCGTCGACCGTCCATGTCGTAAAAAAGGGAGTGTATCCCAAAAAGTGGGAACCAAAGCAAGTCGCCTCCATGTGAAAGAAGATCCATCAATTTCATGCACACGACCCACATATGCTGTGTGCATTTATTGATGGGGGGCAATTTGTTGGGGTAAAAATTTACACCCATGTTGACCGAGTCAAAGTCAAGGTCAACCCCAAGTCAGGTGGGCCCAAGCCCAGGTCAAGTGGGCCCATGCCCAGGTCGAGTCCGAAACATGGAGCGGCCGACCCTCCCCATGCCAAAAATGAAATCATGTAATAAATAATTTTTATGTAATTTTTTATACATGAATGTATGCAAAATGGGCATAAAGCCAATATTTTGTAAGCCCATGGCTTATGTGCAAAAAGTGAAATGGCACATAAGCCATGGAATAGGCAAAAAGCCATTTTGAAAAGCCCAAGGGGGCTATATGTAAATGTGTAAGCCTATAAAAGGCAACATGATGATGAATAAGAAAAGAGACTTTTTTTCATTCCCTCAAAAACTAGGGTTTGTTCCTCCACTCTTTCTTCTTCAAGTTCTTCCTCTTCCTTTTTATTTTCAAAATAAATCAAGAGCTTAGCTCTCTTTTTTTTTAAAACTAAATAAAGTTTTACCATAAACCCATCTCCAAAAACTCCATCAAGAGAAGAAAAGGGTCTCTTTTTTTATCATCCAAGATCTAGATCTTGGAGTTTCAAGAGAACCCATTTTGGGTTTCTTCTTAAAGGAGAAAGGAGAAAATAAAATTCTTTTGGAGTTCAACTCCACAAATAAAATTCTTTTGGAGTTCAACTCCACCACCAGGAAAATTATTTTGGAGTTCAACTCCACTACAAAATTTCTTTTGGAGTTCAACTCCACAGTAAAAATCTTTTGGAGTTCAACTCCACAAATAAAATTCTTTTGGAGTTTAACTCCACTACAGAAATTCTTTTGGAGTTTAACTCCATAAAAAAATACCTTTTTTGGGGGAGTTTAACTCCACATTACATTTTTTTAGCCATATAAAATTATTTTGGAGTTGAACTCCACGTTTCCACAAAAAAAAAAATAAAAATAAAAATAAAAAATAAAAAATTGCGGTCACATGCTTAAACATGTGACCGGGTCACATGCAAACCATGTGACCCCCTCACATGAGGGGTCACATGTTTAACATGTGACCCCCTCACATGAAGGGTCACATGCAACCCCTTCACATGAGGGGTCACATGTTAAACATGTGACCCCCTCATATGAGGGGTCACATGCAAAGCATGTGACCGGGTCACATGTTTAACATGTGACCCCCTCACATGAGGGGTCACATGTTTAGCATGTGACCGGGTCACATGTTTAACATGTGACCCCCCTTTTTTTTAAAAAAAAAAATAAATAAAATAAAATAAAAAATTCTCTTTCCTTCTTTCTTCCTTCTTTTTTTATTTAAAATAAAAATAAATAAATATTAAATAAATAAAAATAAATTATAAATAATATTTAAAAATTAAAAAAAAAACATAATTATTTTCTTCTCTTCTTTTCTTTATTTAATCCTCTTTTTTTTATTTAAAAAAAATATTAAATAAATTATAAATAATATTTTAAAATAAAAAAAATATTTTAAAAATAAAAAAAATTCTCTAAATATTTATTTACTTATTTATTTTCGTTTTTATATATAGAAAATATATATATACGTACATATCTCTTTTTACAAGTGGAATAAAACAAAAAAAATACACACACACCAACACACTGCATATTGAGTTCGCATGACCAGTTTAACCCGTCAAATCGGAGGTTCCTTCGCTCCAAATGCGAGGGGTAATTAACGGCAGCTTAGTCCGCGGCTGCCGGAGATTCGGATCCCCACAATCAATAAACCCCAGCCTACTCTAGGCAGGGGGAATCTGTAGTACGCCTGACAAGCGCGCGCGTATTCCCATCTCAATGGGGTGACGAAAAACACCCTACACATATATTTAATCTATTCAATCTATATTGACCGAACCGAACCATGGATATACTTCCCTTTACATGATTCTCCAGTTACATCCATGATTCTCCAGTACATCCATTTTACTGATATCATGGTTTCGGCAAGTCATCCAAATATACAATCTATATTACAAGTTGATATACGATACAAACAATACAATCAAGACATCGCGGGGTTTAAGGGGTAGATTGGTACGGAAGGTGTTAAAAGTGGCACGAGACTGCAAGATTAAGACACCTAACCTGAATCCAATTGCCGTTGTTCCGGGTTGTATAACAGAGCCTTGTACATTTCATTTGCCCTAGTCTCTAGCATATAGAAACTCCTCTCGTATGCACTGACATCCTTCTATACCAAGCTACAAACAACAACGTTAATACTAAATACAACAATATAATAATATAATACAACTGTAAAAGCTACTCTCTCTCTCTCTTACTCTCGGTCTATTCTATTTATCTCTTATCTTTGGGACTTACCGAGCGATTGTTCGCTGACGACATTCCTTCTCATTCTTCTTTGGAATGTTGTCAGGTGATCTGGACACTCAAGAGATCGAGCCTACTAGTGAGGACATGGACCAGCTTTTTTTCGACCCAGAATTCTAGCTCCATTGTATACATTTTTATTTCGGTACTTTTCATTTCTGTTATGCCACTGTTTAAGCATTACTTTTATTCAGATGTATTTACTTTTCCATGTATTGTACAAAAGAATGTGAATAAATAAAGTTGTTGTTCAATTATATATTTTGTCGCTTGTGCATTTCTTTTATATTGCTTAGATACGCTCAGAGTATTTACTAATACGTAGCGGTCTCGTCACGCCCCCTTCGCCGCACACCGGGAAGCGGGGCGTGAAAACTATTTACAAGGGTATAACAGTTATACAACATGACGGGATATAGTAAATGCACTACTGAATACATATAAGCAACCGGTGTCGGTTGGATTATAAAAATCACATAAAACCATACATGCATAATTTGGCGAAACAATATAAAAAGTGTAAATAGTTTATTAAATTATCTCTACAGAAAAATTAGTTTCGAGTCAATCAGGTTTTAGGTTTGTGATTTATGGTCATTCCATTTTAAGTGTTTACTGCTGGAAATTCAGTTTCAGAACTGGAAGTCCATTTCGTAACACGTTTTACTCCCTGTTGGGATGATAATTAGGCGACACTACAGTTAGATAATATTTATAATTATCTGTTATGTTTCCAACGCATCAGACAGATCAATAATATCTGCTGTATGCAGGGAGATATACATTGTTTGAGATTAAGGTATACATTTTGTCTCAGCATGAAACTACAATATACATCGACGGTTTAAAAGGTGTTCTAAATATCAAACGACACTGGAATGCAATGAGACTAGTACTGTTAGAAAGATAATTCAATTATATACACTTCCATGTATGGTTCTGCACACTTTTACATTTAAACGGTGAGATATATGCGTTCTAAATATGGGTAAAGGCGGAGATTCTTACTCTGGACTGCAGTCTAAAGCCATAAATCGCCTCAGTTTTGGTTGTCATAACTTATTAAAATACAAAGATGAACTATGGGGTGCTGTAGGTTTATCTGTTGCCTTCGATACGAGCCATATAATATTAGGTTACAAGTTGCATTCAGTTTAATATAGATTTTAAAACGTGGTATGTGCGGTGAATTCCAGATTCAGCATCGCCTTTTGGGGGCGTCGTTACATGATATCGACTTCATTAATTTCAACCCAAAATCCTACCTGATTTCGTTATCATTAAATGGGTCTATCCACAACAAGTTTCGCCATATTTGATATAGTTAGCGTTCACAGTTCGTGTCAAACCCCCTAGGATAGCATCGAGCAGTGAACACAACACACCGGGATCTTATCTCATCCAACTAATCTCAAGGCGACCTTGATCTCTATATTCCCTACACGATTAGAGTTTGGTTTCTATACTCAATTCCAAACAATTCATACCGGATCCAAACGTAACGGGTATCATAGTAACTCGAACGAGAATTCACTACGAGTAGACGTGTATATGTTTGTGTGTGTGCGTATGTGTGTACTCAAATTAAGCTTTAAATCTAATTTGTATAGTATTAGCATGTAAGCAAGTGAGGAGTTCATTTGCCTAGGGTCGCAGAGGAGGAAGGGAAAGTGAAGCTTGGTCGATAGGGTGGCTGTTGGTGCAGAACGATGGCGATGGAGGCTATTGGTGACGTGGAGGTGGTCGTGTTAGTGCTCAGGCGGCGCTGGGGTAAGACGACGATGGTGCTCTGGGTTGGTGACGGCGAGGGATGGGGAGATCGAAAGCTAGGTTGAGGGAGGAGGAGGTGCCGGTCCGAGGAGGTGAGGCTCGGTTGAGAAAATATAGGGAGCCGGCACTTGGATCTCGGATGCAGTTGGGAATCGAGGGCGAGATCGGTGGCGAGCGGGTCATGCGGGGGCAGTTGTGGCGAAGTAGCGCGGGGCATGTGTGGAGGTTACGAGGGAGAAGTGGAGGCAGCTGTTATGTGGGGAGAGAGGAGTGAGAGGGATATGAGAGGGAGAGGGGGAGAAAGGAGGGCTCGGGTTGGGTCAGGTGAGGGGGTTGGGCCGAGCGAGCGAGCTTAGGCCAGGGCTTGAAAAATAGAGGAAGGGAAAAGAAGGGTGTTCCCCTCCGAATGGCGGCTGAGACATGGACTGCCTTGCTTGAGATTCGGGGCAGATGCTAATTGGTGTTATCCGTCTACCTCTCCGAAGATGCCAAGTTGATTTATGGCACCATGTATCGAAAGTTTAAGCGGATGCGACCGATGTAGCAGACTTCGTCAGATTCCCCCTCGTTGAGGGGTTTTTGATTGTGGGGACGCTCTTCCCTGCAGGCGCAAGCCCCTGCAGTTAATTACGCTACCGCATCGCGGTAACAACTTTCTCCTTCTCCAGCTGGTCACTTCGTGTCGTGGGGGTTTGTTTTGTTTGTGGTTGCCCGTGGATTGTATACGGAGACTAATTTATGTAGTCGCCCGTAGGACGTGGATTAATCCAAATCCGTGTTTACTTAGATTTGGGTTTGTGGTTTTGGTTTGAGGATACGTTAGCCATATTTGAGACTAAGATCGACTCAAACGTTTGTTAAGGATACGTTAGTCCGATTTGAGACTAAGATCAACCTAACAGGATCGTTTAGATCCGACAAAAGAGCGTTTGGGCTCTATTGTTCCAGTTTAGGGACATGGTGGTCCATTCAATGTATGGTCGTCGGGACCCGTCACCTCTCTGACGACGTTGAAGGATTACAATGACACTTGTCAGAGGAGTTCAGAGATGTACCCTTGAACCAATGCTGATTGGGGTGATTCATAGTCCAATTTGGGACTAAAGTCTGTTTGAAGGTTTAAGGATACGTTAGCCATATTTGAGGCTAAGATCAACTTAAATGGTTGTTAAGGATACGTTAGTCCAGTTTGGGACTAAGATCAACTTAACGGGATCGTTTAGAAACGACAAAAGAGCATTTGGGGGCTCTATTGTTCCAGTTTGGGGACATAGTGGTCCATTGCCAGTTTAGGGACATGGTGGTCCATCTCCAGTTTAGGGACATAGTGGTCCATTACCAGTTTAGGGACATGGTGGTCCATCTCCAGTTTAGGGACATAGTGGTCCATAGGTAGTTTAAGGACGCATAAGTCCGTGGGTTTAAGGATCCCACAGTCCATATGGGTGTGTTTAAGGACGCATTAGTCCGTTAGTTTAAGGACGCATAAGTCCGCGGGTTTAAGGACCCCACAGTCCATATCTTGGTTTAAGGACGCATAAGTCCATGAGTTTAAGGACCCCACAGTCCGTGTTGATGTGTGGTTGTCGGGACCCGTCACCTCTCTGACGACGTTGAAGGATTACAATGACAAATATCAGAGGAGTTCAGAGATATACCCTTGAACCAATGAATTGGTCGAAAGAGCAGATGTGCTCAGTTCAAGATGACTTGAGGACTTATGGCCAGTTTGGGCTAAGTCCAATTATGTTTGAAATATTGTCCCTTTGGGCCATTAAACATTTGTCTGGGTTTAGCCCCTCATCATTCAGCAGTGCCAAACAGAGGTTTGGTGGCTCTGACAACATCTTGTCTTTGGTTTCCTCAATTTTGAGATTCATTTGGAGGAAGGACTTTTGCCTCTGGAAAATTAGCCAATTTGGCTAAAAGTAGTGTTAAACACTAGAGAACAACAGTGTTAAACACTGGAGGTAGAACTCTCAAATTAGTGTTAAACACTAAAAGACAATCAGTGTTAAACACTGGAAATATAATCTTCAATTTAGTGTTGAACACTAGAAACAATCAGTGTTAAACACTGGAAATATAATCCCCGAATTAGTGTTAAACACTAAAGACAGAGGGGTCACGTGTGGACACGTGAGAGCGCCCAAAAGGGGGGACCAGATCCCTTTTCTTCGTTCTGCAATTAAGTGTTAAACACTTTTCATTTCCTGGCCATCACGTATGGGCACGTGATAGGCATCCATCCATTAGATATTAAAGGGATTTGTTAGGGGTCACGTGGGGACACGTGAGGGCGTCCTAAATGTGGAGCCAGATCTCCTTTGTTTTACCCTCAAATCTGCGAATAAGTGTTAAACACTTTTCCTTTTTATCTCGAGCATCACGTGTTGACACGTGATGGGGATTTATGCGCTGACCGTTAAAACGTTTGCTAAGGGGTCACGTGGTAAACACGTGAGAGCGCCCAAATCCTTCATTTCCATTGATCTTTCTTTCTGCGTTTTGGGAGTCACGTGGGAGCACGTGATGGCATCAAAAAGTGGGGCCAGATCCCCTTTATTTTGTTCTACAAACAAGTGTTAAACACTTTTAATTTTCATAGCCATCACGTGTGGGCACGTGATGTATAATCATGGCCTGATTTATTAGAACATTTATTAGGGGTCACGTGGTGACACGTGAGAGCGCCCAGAATTGTTTCTGCCTTTGCTTTTGTTCCATATATAATGAGGGTCACGTGGGAACACGTGAGGCATTGCCTCAAAGCTTTCCTCTTCTCATTTTTGGGGGATCTGTTCAGGGGTCACGTGGGGCACGTGACCTTTGTCTTTTCATGTACAGAGATCTTTTAAGTCTCCTTTTCTTTAAGAATTAAATTCTTATTTAGGGTAAAACCCTAATTTTTGTTTTGGAGGAATTAAATTCCTATTGTGAAAGAATTAAATTCTTATTTAGGGTAAAACCCTAATTTTATCCCAAAGGAATTAAATTCCTATAATTTTGTGACCATTGAATTCTCAAAACTTAATTCCTCATCTATGTTTTGGATCTGCATGGCAGGATCTCAACCCAATAAGAATTAAATTCTCAATTCATGGGGAGATGTGCACTTTGCAGATCCTCCACCAGAGAAAGAACTAAGTTCTTTTCTTTATATAAGAGTTAAACTCTTTTGAGAATTAAATTCTCTTTTTAAGCCTCTCTTTTCTTACCTAGGGTTTTTTCTTTCGCAGAGAATTAAATTCTCCTCTCTCTGTTTCTTCTCCCCCCAGGTAGATCCCCCTCTTCTCTTCTCTTGACTCCTATTTATAGGAGAAGGAAAAAAATCAATTTGTTTAGCAAATCTCTTATTGAAAGATTTGATTTGATTTCATAATTAATACGATCCTTTAGATCACACAGTGAATTTTTATTCACCGTTGGATTTTAAATCCAAAGATATTCTGTTTGTTATTTCGGTGAGATTTAGGGAGATCTTTCCTTATTTAAGATTTTTCCATAAATTGGTGATTTTTAATCACCCTTGGATCTTTAATCCAACGGTCCCGATAATCCTTTTCCATTTGGAAAGATTTAGAAGCTTTTAGAATTTAATTCCATTAAACTGCATGGCTTTCGAAGCCAGTCACGTGCTGACACGTGACCCTTGGTCACGTGTGAGCACGTGACCCCCAATTGAGTCCTTTTCTCAGCGTTTATTTACGCTTCAGTTGTAACCATCACGTGTCAACACGTGACCATTGGTCACGTGTGAGCACGTGACACCTCATTGAGGTATTTCCTTCAGCTGTTTGTTTACGCTTCAGTTTTAACCATCACGTGTCAACACGTGACCATTGGTCACGTGTGAGCACGTGATTCCTGATTTTTAATCAGGGAACAGATTTTAGAATTTAATTCTATTCATTATTTTAGAGGCCTCAAAAGCCCATCGCGTGTCTGCACGTGACCCATGGTCACGTATGAGCACGTGATGCCCCATTGGGGTCTTTTCTGAGTTTTTATTATATTTTTTAACTCCTTCAGCGGGTTCTTAAAAGTCCATCACGTGTGGACACGTAATTCCTCATAACTTTTGATCCCGGATGAATTACGAGGCCCATAATATATCAAATCGAAGGGTTTTTCGAGCCGCTTTCGATACCATCAGAATTTATCTGTTTCTAATTCGGGAGTTTGTCAAAAAACAGCCCGGAAGATACTGGTTCGCATTTTCTTAAGCGTATCACTGCCATTTGATACCTTGGGCTCTTTCACGCAGAAATTTTTGGCGGGAACAAAGGGGATGTGAGAAAGAGATGGGCCTGGGATGGCATGAGTTATAGTTAGGGTTTTAATTAGAAATTAGGGTTTTAAATTTGATGTAGGATATAGTTTTAGGTAAAAAGTTTAGAATTTAGGTTTTAGGAAAAATATAGAGACTTATGTAGGAAAATTTTAGGAAAAAATATAGAGAAATTATTTATTAAAAAATATGGATACGGTACAAACTGAATTGGGTATTACAGTAGAGATGGTGGAAGAGGTGGAAGAAGATGACGAAGAAGGAGATGAAGAAACGGGGATGAGAATGTTAGTGAAGAATTGTGTATAGTTAATTCAACCGTGACTCCCCCTCTCTCATTCTCTTTCACATGTCCATACCTCCATGTTTTCTTGTCTCCTCTCATTTTCTTTTCTTTCTTTTCCTCTTTTTTTATTTTCTTTATCCTTTTTTTGAAAATACAAAACCATAATAAACACAATGCAAAATGTTAGCATGTTAATAACATATCATGACACTTAAACATGGTTTGACAAAATGAACTTGGTTTAATGCACAATTAGGAAAACACTAATTAAGTTTTAACATTAAACTTGTATGTATATAATTATATACTAATTTATAAAAATCCCTGTCACGCCCCGTGTCACGCCCCACCTTCAATACAGAGAGTATTGTCCGCTCTAGCCGAAGCCGCATGGTTTTGTCCTTCGGAGCGAACCGGACCCGACCAGGGGCCACTTCCCAGGAGGCCACCCATCCCAGGACTTCCCTGGCCCAAGCACGCTTAAGTACGGAGTTCTTAAACTCATGTAGTACCAGTTCACTTAAAATGCGCCTCTGTATTGAAGATCAGTAACATTCCATTTATAGTACAGATCTGTCCTTTTTCGGAATGTATTCCAAAAATTCCCCATTGTTTTACAGTGGGTCCCCATGCTTATCTGGTATAAATGGGTATACCATATAATACCTGGGGTATTACATTTTCCACCACTTAGAACAATGGTTCGTCCTCGAATCACAAACCTACTATTGAGGAACCAGCTCTGATACCATTCTGTCACGCCCCACCCTCAATATAGAGAGTATTGTCCGCTCTAGCCGAAACCGCACGGGTCCTTCGAAACGAACCAGACCCGACCAGGGGCCAATTCCCAGGAGGTCACCCATCCCAGGACTTCCCTGGCCCGAGCACGCTTAACTACGGAGTTCTTAAACTCCTGTAGTGCCAATTCACTTAAAAAGCGTCTCCGTATAGAAGAGCAATATCATTCCATTTATAGTACAGATTTGTCCTCTTTCGGAATATATTCCGAAAATTCCCCATTATTTTATAGTGGGTCCCTATGCTTATCTGGTATAAATGGGTATACCAGATAATACCTAGGGTATTACACCCCACTTTCTAAAATATGGAATAAGGGAGGTGACTAGGTCAGCCATGCTCCTACGGTCAAGGAAATATCTCGCTGTAGTGACACTTCAGCTTCTAGTAGTACATGGCAAGCAGTATTCATAGCACAAGTAATGAAAAACGCACTTACTAATTCTATAAAAGCGGATATAAAACTAACCAGGTAGAGTCAAAGGAAATGATAGCGCTGACGTCGCTGATCTAGATGTCCACAATATTCTCGAGGTAAGGCAGGTCCTGATCCGAGCTAAGTCCACTTCTCCCTCTGAGCATGCATAACAGGTCGTCAGAGCGACACAATAGCGATATATATATATATATATATATATATATATATATATATATATATATATATATATATATATATGTAATAGTGTAATGATGATAAACATGAAGCAGTAAACATAGAGTTATGACGTGAGCATGAAGTAACCGGTACAGGTCAACAATAAAGCATGTATATCGAATCAGTAATCAATGCAATGTCCATATCATTAAACCTATCAATCTCAAAGTCTCAAAGTCTCAAAGTCCAAGTCACTAAACTTATCGTCAGTCCGAGGGTGAGTGTCAACCACATCATGAGTATTCCCAACCCAAGGATAAGCCCCAGGGGCAAGGAAATACGGACCCGAATCACGATCAGTAAGAATCAGTAACATGGTAGTATCAAAATCATGAAATCACGAAAATATGCCGGCGGTGGGACTCCTGAGATTCCGTTGATCGAACCCACATTCATACTACCCCACACCTCGCGATATATATCGAACACTGACTATAAATCTAAATACTAGTCGCTCCATGACAAGTCTACGTGAAAATTGGAGATAAGGTCTCCATCAAGCATGTCTCAACCGGCATCCAAGATAAGTGGACAGTCCTCGATGACTTACCTATGACACAAATATAAGTGCTTCCATACCTATCTCATACCAGTTATAGTTACACTTATATATGTCCCATAGGCGTCGACAATGCAATAACTAATTATTCTACTGATTGTATACAAATACGTGTCACTTCTATTATTCAATCACGCTTTTACACTAACGTGCTTGCCACAATCCAATCACTAACATTTATCACTTGGTAATCTAATACGGTCACATGGATATCGATGTAAATGAACATTATTTACAAAGGGTATAACAGTCATGCAACATGATAGGGATACAGTATATGCACTACTAAATATATATAAGCAGCCGGTGTCGGTTGGATTAGAAAAATCATATAAAATCACACGTGCATAATTTGGTGAAACAATATAAAAGGAGTAAATAGTGTATTAAATTATCTCTACAGAAAAATGGTTTTGAGTCAACCGGGTCTTAGATTTGTGAGTTACGGTCCTTTCATTTTAAGTGTTCACTGCTGGAAATCCAGTTTCTGAGCTAGAAATCCGTTTTATAACACGTTTTACTCTCTGTTGGAATCATAATTAGGTGACACAACAGTTAGATAATATTTATATTTATCATTTATGTTTCCAACGCATCATACGGATCAATAATATCCTCTGTATGCAGGAAGATATGCACCGTTTAAGGTTAAGATATACATTCTGTCTCTGTACTAAACTGCAGTACACTACAATGGATTAAAATGCAATTAAAATATCAAACGACTGTAAACTCGAATGACACTACCACCTATAGTTATATAATATAATTATCTTCGCAACGGTGTAGGGTTCCGCATATTTTCATTTCCATACGGAGTTATACAGATAATTAGAATCAGGTGTCAATATGTAATTCTGCTCAGGACTGCAGTCTAGAGCCATGAATCGCCTCAGTTTTCGTTGTCATAACTTATTAAAATTCAGAAGTCAACTATAGAGTGCTGTAAGCTTATCTATTGGATTCGATACCAGCCATGGAACGCTAAGATCCGATTTATAGATGATTTATTATGAATTTAACGGCCTATCATGTCCGGGAAAATTCAGATTTCACAAAGGTTATCGGGGTGTCGTTTTATGGGGTAACCAACTTTATTTTATAACCAAATTTATACACGATGTTCGTTATCAACATAGGATTTCATCGATCCTGAGTTCCGCCATTTTAACATGAGCTTTTGCATAGGGTTCGCATCAAACATCTAAGTTAAGCATGCGATTAGTGATCGAAACGTTCGTTTTCTTTAATAAACCAATACTATTTGATTCTACGATTTCCATACGACGTTATCACTGGGTTTTAGACTCGTTTATCTCTCAACTCAATGCAACTATTTGTTACGGTTTATTATGAAACACCAGGTATTTTTCGATGTAAAAATAACTATATATGTTAATCTATTTTTTTCCACATAGCATGTAAGCAAGTGAGGACACTTTCCTTCGACGATGTAACGATGGTGATGCGGACACGGCAGTGGCTATGACGCAGCACAACACGGGCACGACAACGTCATGGCAGTAGTAACAACAAGGGTTTGGTCTCGACTAGATCCAAAGCTTAGGCGCGGCAACGGTGGCAGCGAGGTGATGAGTATGGGGTCTAGTTTCGGAGCAACGGCAATGGCTCAGCAGTGCTGACGGTGGTCGCACGGGTACGATCACGGGTACGAGTTCGGCAACAACGGTTGGAGTGATGGCCTCAAGTGCCCGATGATATGCTTAGAGGCTCGGCTAGACGGGGATATTCGCTATGACGTAGTGGCGGCGGCGATGGAGGCGGCTCCGGCGAGGTGGTCGACGGCGCAGATGGTAGCAAGGTGGTCTTCACGCCCCGGGGTGTTGGCTCAGCTCGGAGCTCTGTGGAGTTGGAAGTCGGCTAGGCTGCAGATGGGGAGGACGGAGGAGTTGGTGACGGCCGCGGTGATGGATTCAGGAGGCTTGATGTCGACGATGGTGGCAGCGAGGTTGCGGAGATCGTCGGCGGTTCAGAGGCGTGGTCGGAGTTCTTGGAGGTGCAGCGAGGTGGTCACAGTAATGGGAGCTCGAGGGATCGAGGCGAACGAAGGTGATGGTGATGGTCGGCACTTGTGGAGGAAGAGCCAGGGGGTCACCGAGGAGGTTGGCGACTGCAGCGGGAAAGGTGGTGGTGTTGATGACGAGGGAGTGAATTAGAGATAGATAGCGATAAAGAGAGATGTGGAGCGAGAGAGACGTTGAGGGGCTCAAGGAGGAGATCTCGTAAAAGTCGTTGGGGGCTTCGTCGGTGAGAAGCGGTTCGTGGGGAAGATGGTTGCGAGATGATGGGAGACGATGGGATTCTATAGGAGAGAGAAAAGAAGAGAAGGAGAGAGGAAAGAAGAGAGAGGGGAGGGAGACGGGTCGGGTCGGGTCGGGAGAGAGAGAAAGGAAAAGAATGAGCCGGGCTGGGTTGGGCAACGGGTTTGGGTTAAGGATTTTATTAGGGTTTAATAGAGTTAGGGTTAATAATATATGGAAAATATTAATTTAGAAATTTTAAATAGAGTTTTTTTAGGGAAAACATTTATTTAGAAATACAAAAGATATTTACAACGGAACTGGATATTACAAGACCAAATGAAATAAATGATTTCATAAATAATTCATTTTAATTCCTAATTATATTCCAAAATATAGGCATATAATTATACCATTTTACTAAAACTCAAATCCATACTTGTATACTATCAGTAAAATTCATTATTTTATTATTTAAATTCTAAAATAATATTTTCCGTTTTCTGAAATATTACAATCCAATAAAGTTTCTCTTTTTTCTAATCAAATAATGCAAAAATGATAAAATTTCCCCATGGAACTCTAATCCTAGAGCATGCCAACCCATACCCTCAAACTCATGCGCTTATATTTTTATCTTTGCAACATTCAAATGCAATAATGGTTTATCAAAGTGGCCCAATTATTTTTAAAAAAAACAACCATAATAATTAACATATATTTATGAGAAATAGTTTAAATAAGTTGATTCATGTCCTGGAATTATTTTTTTTAATATACACACGTGCATTGCATGTGCAAAATTCCAGTACATCTTTACTATTATAACTAGAATTCCTTGGATGGTGTCATTAAACAACAAAATTAAAAATAGAGAAAATGACAATTTAAACACCCAAAGTTTGAGCATTGGACAAGTCCATCTTATCCACCACAAAAAAATATAAGAAAATGAAAAGTCAACAACCATTTCACTCTTGCTTATTACACATTCTCTCTCATGTTCAAAAGCGTAAAAAGAGACATGCCTTACAAATTTGTACATAAGCCCTTCTATCTTTGTTATTTTGTATCACTCATAAATTTTTCAATTATAATATTACCACTAATCTCATTCATTTAAATTAAATTTAGAAAAACCATAGATGTTTTTAGAAATTTTCATGTAAACTCGTTTAGGGTAAGAATAATTTACACATGAAGGCCTTAAGCATGTTTATTGTTTAAAATATACGATTTGCGTACAAAAATACCAGTATAACTAATGCAACCATCACTATACTTCCTTGCACCAAAATCACAAATAAAAAGAGTAGTTGCCCAAAAACCCTCCCTTCGAGAAGGTGGGTGACCTACATTAATTCATGCAGAAGAGGTTTACGCATACCGGGCGGACACAGACCGGACCCCAACTCACCAAACGAACCCGAATCCAATACCCCGTGCCCACTCCGTAACTGCCAGACCGACACGTGTCATTGAACAGCGCCTGATCGCTCCTTGAAGCCAGCACGTGTTTCCACGTGTCCATTTGACTTGTTCGACGGCGTCAACAATCGGACCGGACCGCTGGGTATATTGCGAGGCCCTTTGACCAATTAACAACGTGCGATATTTTGAAATTATCGCGAGAAGTTCGCCAGCTGTTTGGCGCTAGATGCCGTTGGGTTCTGTAACCAACCCCTTCCGTTTCCGGGCCCTTTCCCTACGATTACCAAATCACCCCTACACCAAAGTAAATCACTGCCTGTATCTAAGGGTAGTAAGGTAAATGTACAAGAAACGTGAGCGGTTCCGTTACCTTTGCGTTTTAATCGAACCACCAGCATCCATCATTTCTCTCTCTCTCTCTGTCTCATCTATTTCCTTTTTAATTATTTCTTTTTTCATTTTTATTTATTATTATAATTTATTGGGCGCCTATTTATACCCGCTCTTTTCCCCTCTGTTTTCTTTTTCCAAGAATCTGTCTAGCTCTCTTCTTCTTCTTTACTGCCGTCGGAGGAAAACCGCTTCTATCGCCGGGAAATCGCCAGTCCCTCGCTTGAAACGGCCGATTTCAAGAAAAAGGTTCTAACTTTGGAAGAATCTCTCGGTTGCTTGCCTTCAAAGGAAAGTTTCGGATTTGGTCACGATCTAGAGCCGATAAACGTAATGTGGCTTCGGCTGTAAGGGAATCAGCGGTTTCTTAATCGTTTTCGTTGATTTGATTCGGCGGTGGAGAGGAGCGCTGTTGGATCCGAGATTGGTATGAGATGGTAAGCGTTCGTGATTTTTGCAATTTTTTTTTACCATAATTGATTGTTGGTTAATGTTAGGGTTTGTGCTTAATTTTGATGGAGAGAAGAGAATTTATTGGGAATTTGGGAATCGAGCGAGGGATTTAGCTTTCCTTTTTGTTTCGGATACTAGTAGTGTTGTTTCCATTTTGCGCGCATATTTTTTTCGTAGGGTTATTTATTGGGGATTTTAGGGTTATTTATGTTTCTGCCGAGTTTTTTTCCCATTTCATTTGCTCAATTTGCTTTAAATAAAAACCTTCTTTTCGCGAATATATTTGGGATTTTTATTAAAAATAACAGATTTTTTTTCTTTTTCCCCTTTTTTGTGGAAAGAAGAAAAACGTGGTAAATTTACCTAATCTTTGTGGTTGCTACTGTTTGATCTGCTTTGGTTTGTAGTTGTTAACTGCAATTCAAGACATCGAATTAAATTTGTAAGCCCTTCTCTTCTTCGGTATATTTTTGATTAATTAGATCTAATTTCAATTGTAAAAATTCTATTTGAGAGCTTTTGATTATGTTTATTAATTAATATTCATTCTATATTGCCTGAAAAAGTGGCCTTGTCCTCTTGATACTTTTTACTACATTTATCTGTGGTAAGTTTGCTGCAGTATTTGGGTGCCTACTGCCTAATGACACATGTTTTTATCGTGCGAGTTCATGCTTAGCTGCTCTTAGAATCACTATTATTTAGGTGTAAAATTCCATGGCATAAGGCAAGGAAATGATTAGTACATTCACAGACAGATTCAATTTCGACCCATAAACAAATTATTTGTGCCTTGAATTTTTTATGATCATTTTTATTATAAGTTTTTCCTGTAGTTTCAGGTTCTTTTTCTTTGGATTTTTGTTGGTAAGTTTGGTGAGTCATTGAAGAAGAGTTTTCTCAATTTTCAACCTGCTTAGTTGTTAAATGTAGCTAGTTTGAGTGTTTGATAAAGAAACCACTGAGACAAGTATTGACCTATTGTCAATAAGCCTAGATAGTAAATAATACATTGTAAAATGCAGTTTATTCGTCATGTTGAGGATGTTTTATTATTTTTTTTTGGAGATATCATGTATATGATGTTCCTTCAACTTGCTTCCTTTAACTATTAAAGATGAGGCAAAAATCAAACAACTTCGATGAGAGTTGAGATGGAAGTATTTTGTACATGTTGGTGGCCTTTATTTACATTGGCTTGTTTGACACTGGCATAACATCTAAACTCGAACCCAGGGAACAAATTTTTCTTTATGCTAGTTCACCATCTTATTTTGTGTCTCTTCCAGGTGGAAGGAAGGGCGTGCAAGTCTGGAGAGGTTAAAAGTGGGTTAGAAATTCTAAAGCATAAAAGGTTGGAGCGAATGAAATTGAGTGCTGCATCTAAGGCAACAGATGCGACCAATATGATGGCCAGAAGTGGAGGAGATGCTTTAAAATCCCAATCATGCGGGTTGAATAAGTCTGATGCATTTCCTGGGAAAGATGTGTTTTTAAAGCAAAAGGTGGAGAAATTTGACTTGTCTAACTTAGATTGGGTTGATAAGATTCCAGAATGCCCTGTTTTCTCCCCCACAAAGGAGGAGTTTGAGGATCCACTAATATATCTTCAACAGATTGCTCCTCTAGCATCAAAATATGGTATGTATTATTACTGTTTTGTTTTTCTGTATTCTCATTCTGGTGAAAACTTCCAGTGACGTGCATAATAGGGTTTCGGGTTTCTCGGGTTGTGAAAGAAAAAAGTTGGATGGAACTTACAGCGTTAAACCCAGCTGTACTTGATTGTTTGAATGATTCTTGAACTTTCTGGGAAGTTGTTTTATTCCCCTGTTTTTGCGATGGCTGAATTCTAATAATTGTTGATCCAAGGTGCAATAGAAGAGGTTAAATTGGTATGAAACAGTGAACACCATTTTAGAAAGATTAACTACCAACTGTTGAGCATACCATCATCAATGTAACATCTTGTCTTCGTATTTATTTGGGGATAAAATCTATGTTTAATCAGCCATTGGAATGTCTTGCATCAATTGCCCGTGGCTTTTATTAATGCTCATAATAGGTCAAAGAATTATTTGTTTGTTTGTTGTTGTTGTTGTTGGTTAATTTGCACTCTGCATTCACTGTGGCTATATCAATCCATATTTCGTTCTGTTGTACCAACTGCTCATAAGTTGATAGGTTCCTTTTCTTTGCTATTTAGACTTTCTTATCTTTTTTCCTTGATTTTGGATGGTAGTAATGGGATATCTCCTTTGTTTGTTATATGTCCTATTTCAGTGGTGCACTCTACTTCGAATAATGTGCTAAATTGATTATCGTAATATCTAAAGTCTTAGAATGTAATTCAACTATCTTGCCTCAGGTATATGCAAGATCATTTCTCCTATAAGCGCCTCTGTACCTGCTGGAGCAGTATTGATGAAGGAGAAACCTGGTTTTAAGTTTACCACTAGAGTTCAACCTCTCCGCCTTGCTGACTGGGCTTTAGATGATAAGGTCACCTTTTTCATGAGTGGAAGGTGATGTATACCTTTAAGCATTCATATTTGGGTTCTTGATTGTCACTTCCTCGTTCCTCACAGTTGCCATGGCTTTTCAGAAAGTATACATTTCGTGATTTTGAGAAGATGGCCAATAAGATATTTTCACGAAGATACTCTTGTGCTGGATGTCTTCCAGCGAAGTATGTAGAAGAGCAGTTTTGGCGGGAAATTGCTTTTGGAAAGACAGAATCAGTTGAATATGCATGTGATGTTGATGGCAGTGCTTTTTCGACATCTTCTAGCGATCAACTTGGAAGAAGTAAATGGAACTTGAAGGTGGGGATTCACTAAATCTGCAAATTTCTAGTGTAGTATCTTGTCAACTGTGTTATGGAAAATCCCCCACCCACATATATAATTATTTATTGGTTTTGTTAAATTTTTATTTTGAACCTTTTGCCTGTGCAAGAGAGAGACAGTTTCACTTACGTATTTTATTTTAATTATCAGAGATTTTCTCAGCTGGCGAAATCTACATTGCGGCTCCTGAGGAATCCGATTCCAGTAAGTATATAAAAGTCAGGCCTTCTAGATTTAATTTATAGCGTGGAATTTGAATTGTTGCTTGGGCATAGTAATTCATTTTGTTTGTTGCAGGGAGTAACGGATCCCATGCTGTACATTGGGATGTTGTTTAGTATGTTTGCTTGGCATGTTGAAGATCACTACCTGTACAGGTCTGCAAAAGAACTCTTTGTGACATGATTAGTCTTTCTGACTACTTTGATTGTGAAGCATTTTTTAAAAGAAATCTTTGTGACATGATTAGTCTTTCTGACTACTGTTGTGATTGTGAAGCATTTTTAAAATATAATCTTTTGATTTATATTTCTTGCAGTATTAATTATCATCATTGTGGAGCATTCAAAACATGGTATGGAATTCCAGGCCATGCTGCTCCCAATTTTGAAAGGGTGGTACGGGAGCATGTTTACAATCGTGAAATTTTGTCGTCTGAAGGAGTTGATGCAGTATTTGGTGTCCTTTTGGGAAAGACAACAATGTTTCCCCCAAATATTTTGTTGAAGAATAATGTTCCTGTTTATAAAGCCATGCAGAAACCTGGAGAGTTTATCATCACCTTTCCTCGAGCTTATCATGCAGGATTCAGTCATGGTGAGATCTTTATGCTGCAGTTTCTTCTTTCTGTCATACAGGCATTTCCAGATTACTGGTTTAGTACCTGCTAACACGCCCTACACTTTCCTTTCGGGATCAAATATAGGTTTCAATTGTGGTGAAGCAGTGAATTTTGCAATTGGTGATTGGTTTCAACTGGGGGCTGTTGCAAGCTGGCGCTATGCAATTCTTAACAGGACTCCTCTACTACCTGTTGAGGAACTTCTCTGTAAGGAAGCAATGCTTCTTCATAAAAGATTATCAAATCCCTCGTCAGCTGTAGATTTACCTTCCAATCGTTGTATCAAGGTTTCTTTTGTCCACTTAATGCGGCTCCAGCACCGTGCTCGCTGGCTGCTGAAGAAATCAAGATCACAAGCTTACTATTCTGATATTATTGTGGCAGTGCCTTGCAGCATGTGCCAACGTGACTGCTATATTGGTTACATCAAATGTAATTGCAATCTGGATTCTATATGTCTTCGGCATGGTATAACATTCAACCTAGTTGTCTTTATTTCCTTTTTGGTGTCATGAGTTACATATTTCTGACTGTGCATTGCAGAGAGAGATATCAGGTGTTGCCCTTGCGGCTCAAACCGTATAGTTATTCTAAGAAAGGACCTTTTTGCATTGGAGACTGCAGCACAAAAGTTTGAGCTGAACGATGAAATATTGAAGGAGGTTAAAATGGGCGACCATTCACTAGAGTCTACTCTCTTTACTTGCACTGAAGATGAGGGGTACAGACCATATTGCAAGATTGAATTTGAACAATTCAAGGGAAATTCAGTAGACTTAGATTACATCTTTAGAGAGTGCCCTATACCTGTTGTGCAGGAGGAGCCTATGTCTTCTGCAGGATCTACTTTATCCTCTCTAGAACCGGATGAAAGGCTTTTGTTAAATGTAAGGATTCTGTTGCAGCTTTATTTGTTATCATTCGGTATCGGAAGAGTAGCTTTATTTATTTTTTGATGTAATTAATTGTATATACTCACAGGGCACTGCAAAATCTAATGGGACAAAATCTGTAGAAATGAAGTTCTCTCAGATCCGTGCTCATTGCTCTGCACCAACTCCATCTGACAAGTGTAGATCTGCACACACAACTGCTTCTCATGGCATTCCGTTCTCACTAGATAATGATGATTCTGACTTGGAAATATTCAGGGTCAAGCGTAGATCTCCCACATCTGGGGAGAAAAGAAAAGAGAGCGATACTATGAGCCCAAAGCTGCCAGCACAACAGGTATTATTATTGATTGGGTTTTTTGCCATTTCCAGTTTGTTATCTAAAATGTGCATTAATCTTGCTTTGCATATTTTTTTGATACATATGCCCTATTTCTCATCAATATACACTTTTATAAAACATTTGCCTAATGATTATTTTGCCTTTTGTTCCCGTTGTGTACAATCATCACTTTGTTATTGCATTATTAACTTGCCTAATTCTGTCATCTACTTGCAATCGACCACTGCCACATCATTATATCATTTTGTTATTGGACAAAATGCATTGCAGCAAAAGGTTAATATTCGGGAACGAAGAATAAAGGTGAAAAGGGTACATGAAACTAGAAGAACAAGAACAGCTAGAAAACGTGTCAAAGTTAGTAACTATGACTGCTTTTTAAAACCTTTTTTCCGTTAAACACTGACTTTGCCTTCTCCTGAGGGGGTGTCAGTATGTTATTGACTTTATGGTGATTGTAATTTGATTTATTAATTATCTTTAAATTTCTGTTGTTGTCGGTTACTATAATCTCAGTAGTCAGTACTCAGCATGGTTGCACATAGGTTTTATTCTGTTGTTGGGTTTGCACATAGGTTTTAAAATGTTGCCGAGTTCATCTATGTGATGGTTGGTTAGAAGCTAAGAATTGAAAGAAGACTATTGCCACATTAGAAACGAACATCAAAAACCGGTGTTACTAGTTTTACTATTAATGATGGATGTGTGTGGTAGCTCCTATAGAGGACAAGATGCGAGAGCATTAATAGAGATGGTTTGGACATGTGCAACGGAGACTCAATGCCTCGGTTAGACAAAGTGACAAAATTGTAGTTCATGACGCAGGTAGGGGTAGGGGTAGGGGTAGACCTAAACGAACATGTATAGAGGTAAATAAGAACGATATGTTAATTGTTAATTTGACTGAGGAGATGATCCTTAATAGAGTGGAATGGAAGAGAAGGATTTATATAGCCGTCGCCAATAATTTGGGATGAAGGCTTATTGTTGTTGTTATGTGTGTGTGCACATGAAAAGGTAATTAATGAAGTGTCATGCTCCAACCTTGGAAAGAAGAATGTAAAATGTGAATTTTGAGAGTAAATCACAAGATGATATACCTACGCAAATAGGATGGTAAATATCTATAAACACATGAAATGAGGATCTGGTCACACCAGCTGCTCAACTGATAATGTCTGTGCGACCATTAGGATGGCAGTTGTCTAAAGAAATGCTGTGCATTATAAGTTATAATATTCCCCCGACTGTTCAGTTTCAAAGAGATTTAATTGGCATGGTGTATGGATTCCTTTTCACCTAATTTTGTAAATGGTCCAACATGATAGATCTTTCTTGTATCCATCCCAAGCAACTACCAATAGTTGAAGTTCCTCTCATAGAAAAAAGTATCTGAGATGTTTCTACAAAATGGGTTTGAGACAGCCCTTGTGCTTTTCCAATTTATTTTTAGTATGAACTAGCAATTCAGAACTGCAATGGCCCTTGAAGCTTGTTTATGCTATGAACGAGATTGTAACTGCATATCCTTAAAGCTTTTTGCAGCTTCGCAGCTTCGCAGCTTATATCCGTAACTCCTTTTATGTTTCATTTTTCGTTGCGTGGTGGATGACAGAATATAAATTACATAATCTTTTGGAATATTTGTTGTTTTGTTGCCTGATTTATTCTGCATTCGTTCTCCATGCCACCCTCGATATCTTTGACCCCATCATTTGCTAGTGGTAATGAAAGATTGCATGCCAAATAAGAGGAAATTCTCCCCTATTTTTTAAGGGAGAGGGTGGGAGTTAGACACTGTATATTGAAATGGTGTACCAGTTCGATTAGGAGCTACTTTGTTTTTATGACCAGTAATTGCTTGCTATGGTTATTGATTAGCTAATCATCTTTGCTTCGTGTGGCACATGTATCTTGATAGTTTTGACATCGAAAACCAAAACTGTCTATTAGGTCACTGTAATATGCTATTAATGACGTTGATAACCTGACCATTGGAACCGATTCAAGTGTATTGACGAAGAAACATGGTATGCTAATATTAATTATGAAATGAAAGATTTGAGTTTTATTAGTAACATGATCCATACTGTGGATTATGATATGGGAAGAAATCTTATGAAACCTATCTCATTAAGCAAAAGCTCTTCAATTTATGATGCAATCCACATTCACAAACAAAACCAGTAGCGGAGTTTAGATTGTGATTTGTGATGAATCTGGTTAATTATTGGGAAACAATCACTTTTATTCGCCGCACATGACAGTGTCAACAATTTCTTACATGTATGCTTGGCTTACTTTACATAAAAGTAGGAAGGATGATGTGGCAGATTTTTCTTGGGGAGCTAACATCCCTCATCACCATTAAGCACACAAGATAACGTCTACCCGAGAAGTAGAACACACCAGGTTTACTTGGGTTGATTAAAGTCGGTCTACTCCATGGGATGCAAACATGAGGATCATTAGTGTGTTGAAGGTACAAATTACAAAGTACACTCATCGCTCCCTCATCTCTCATCCCTCCCTCACTATTCATCCCTCCCTCTTCTGCTCACCGGAACAGGCAGATGTAATAAACTGTGACGAGTCTCTCTCTGTCTGTCTCTCTCTCAAGCCTCTACTTCCACATATTAGAGTGTATTACGGGTACATATTGTGTCCAAATCGTAACAACTAATCTGTTATAGACATGTTAATAATTTGTCGATAATAGACTTCCATGAAATCAGATATGGAAACATGGAAATCAGATATGAGAAACAATTCCAAAAGTTTGTGCCAATAACAGAAAAAAGAGACTTGTTTGAACTTTTCTTACTCTTTTTGGTACAAATGTTATTTGTTTCAAACTAATCTCCAACAAGTAACAACTATCCCCTCTAGAAACCTTAAATCATCATGGCTGCTATAAATATAGGAAATCAAGCTTCAACAATAAAGTAAGTTAATTAAGCCGAATGGAGAAAAAATGATTCATGTACTCCAACCCTTGGGTTTTTTTTGAAACATATTGCTTCTGGTGTTTGAGCATGCATCCTCCTACGAGCACTCATGAAAAAAAGGACTTATTATTATGTTTAAAGAATTAGTTCCAGTGCACTCAAGAAATCTATGTATAGTGTCTCGAGATATATAGGGTTGCATCCGGAGTGGATACCATATCCATATTTGTTTAATGGTAATGGATACGGAATATTCAGAAAAAAAAATTAGATCCCAATTTTGACAATATCAGATACAGACTTTAAACAGATATTAAAAAAGGGATATGGATATGACTTAGATTTGAGTCTAAAAGATTCAAAATAAAACAAATATGGATGCTCATACATCTCAAAAATTGAATTTGAATATATATTTAAAATGTGTACTTAAAAGCATTCGATAATGAGTGATATCCATGCTAATGAGTATCATCTGAATAAATAAACATGTTAACAAATATACTATACATACTAGTAGCTTCTTTTTCCTTCCATATTTTGAAATGTATATGATGAAATAATCTTATTCTGTTAAATCCGGATATTATCTGGATATCCATATCCAGATGTAACCCTTCTCATGAACCATCAATAACATTTATTGAAACAGCTCGGAGTATGTTTAAGTAGTGTCTCATAAACCATACAACAACAGTTTAGAATAATGGTAGTGATTACAGCGTGGTTTGTAGCCTCTTTTTTCTGATACGATCCATGTGATTTAAGTTGGGAACACATAACTTAGGGATCGATGGCAGGTTTTCATGACATTAGCTGAAATGGTTTAGAATTTTCAAAGTTTCAAGGTCCTTAGCAGTGATTAGTCCTACAAGTGGTTGCTTGAGTATTTCTGTCACCTTTGATTAGTTACTTTCAAAGTCTAGGATGATGGTAAATGGATGTAGATTTTAAACCATGCTATAGTATAATATAGATCATTTTAATGATGGTAGAAAATATGGACGCCACACTCTTTACGATCAATTTGATTTAGAACATTTTTCTTCTTAATCACAAAAACAATTTTTTACATCAGTAACAAGCATTTGTTGTATTCCATTTTTTTTTATTGAGGAGCAAGTATTTGTGTTACTTGTGTCAATTCTTTCTCATTTCTTATGAAAAGGCTTCCGGATTTTGTTTCAACTAAACATGCAGTATTTGCCTACGGTGTTGAAATTATTGGACATTAACAAACAGCTGTGTTCCTTGTGCTATGCATTGAATATTTCTCACATCTATTAATTGTCTTTCGATTTCTTTCTGACTAAGACTTGTTTTCTTTATTTGCCATAGGTGTTGAAACGATTGAAGAAGCTCAGTCAAGATGGATCGAAGGACAATCTGTCTTCCTTTCCTAGAAACAACATTGTTGGAGGAATTGCGCCAATAACTTTGAAAGTTAGGCAACATTCACAGAATCGAAAGCTCCTCCAAACGAATCAGCACTCCATGAAAGTGAGGTTAAGGCAACCGTACATAAAGGATAATCCACCAGTTAATTTAGCAGCGAATGTGAGAGAACCACCATCTTTGGAGCTTTGGACCAAAACGTTTGAAAGTTAAAGAGCTCTCATTTTCCAATAATAGCGTAGATAGAAAAGGCAGAATGCACGACTAATTTTTTCTGACTACAATTCTTAGCTGATCTCTTGCTGAAAATAGCGGAAGGCATTCACATAATTAATTCTTTGTGCAGTCCTCGAATTGAGGTGCTGGCACGATCTAATTCTTGGCGGTTTATGTTTAATTCTATCGGGTGATCAGGGGACCTTTTTCCAAAAAGGCAGAGAAGATATTGAAAGTTAGTTCGATGTAAATTGCTGACACTAATCAATTCTTTTAGATTGATTCCGTCGTCTCAGAGGTCAGTCTGCTGCTATACCCTCCCAATTTCTTTTCTTCTTTTTATGTATACGTAGTCTTGTACCTGGAAATGCATGTATAAACTGCAATGGAAATGAATTTTTTTTAGAGTACACCCTTAAGGTATATGCATCCATTTCAGCATGTGATAATGAATTATTTGATTATTTTGTAATCCTCCTACCTCCATCACACCCAGTGGAACTTTTGCATAAGCAATTATGGGATGCAGTTTTCCTTACTTATCATGCTGTTGCTTCCTTAATTTTTGTTTCCGGGTCTATATTTAATTCGTATCTAATATGCTTGCATTAAACAAGTCATATTTAAGGATTCTCTTGCTAGAGTAATTATATAGGATTTTATGTGGTGGTTGTATAATAGGTGTTACCAAATTGTGTAGGGTTTTGGTTTTATCTCATGGTGGCATTTCATGCGGTATATGGGGCCTGAGACCAAGAACTTGTCTGACCGTGGCAGTGTAGCATACCTGGCTCGCAGGCCAGCCTGGCCCAGTAAAATCCTAAGCATGATAATGGCAAAATTTTCTCCAGATTTTTGTGAACATGTCCATCGTGTTCCCTAAGTAGTAGCATCAATTCCCACCATCACTATTAAAAGCAATTTAGCATGTGTTGGATGTAACAAATAGAGCATGGCTTTCAGGTTAACACTTTGACCTTTGATTGATATTTGATTTGGAAGTGCGCTGGTTCGATTCTTGTAATAGTTGACACCGCTGCCACAAGTAAAACATGTAGGTAAATGTCCATAAGCAAATGTTTCATCAGCAGCAATCCTGGAATTGATTTGAATATGTTTTTATCTAATGTACTAAAGCGTCTGCGACAGCCAAGTCTGATTTGCTCGCAGGCCATCCTGCTCTATTAGGGTCATGTTTTGCACCGGAGTGTAGTTATGATATCTGGAGTTTCAAAAAGTTATTTTAGCTTTCATTATCCTAACTATGACCGGTTTGGTTTTTATTTTGGAGTTTAGAATTAGAAAACTTATGTTATCTAAACTCCAAAATCGAGTAGAAAACTCCAATCCAACCAAAATGTGAACAAAACATCTAGGAAGCAACATTTTTGGAGTTTAGATTGGCCCTGAAGTCAAACAACAAAGGAAAGAGTTCCTAGCATACCGCATGATGAATCTTTCAAGAATCTAATTAAACTCGTACATATAACATCATAACCATCCTTCTAAAACTTGGTGCAAGGGGCTTCACTTCTATAGTGAAATGCACCCACTCTTAATTATTTGATTCTGATGCAATTGGAACTTTGTACTAGAACATTTAGCTTTCAAAACAGTTGTATTATTAGATAGTTCACATTTGTTCACTAACCTTATCTTTTTTCAGCAAAGGAATCTAGGATTCCTACAAACACATCATACTGTGTAACAAATAAACCAACCTTGCTAGAAAATTAATTCTAGTCTTGATTGAGAGACCTCTTATTCTCTCCCACAACTCCAACCAAGGATTCTTAGAAAAGTTATGATATGTTTTCCTCTTCAATCTCATTGCATGTCTCTTCTTTTTCACTTCTTTGTAGATTTGTAGAATATGGTCAGAGATTACCCGGTCATGTCTCCCATGGCAAAAGGTAAAGGAGATTCAATTTGTCTAAAGACCTTTTGCCCTCCATTAATTCAAACAATTATTGGACTAGAAAATTGTCTCTTGACCCTAAGTTTTGGCACGATGACATGGATTTCAATAGGATATCATAGTCAATCGAGAGGTTCTATTTCAATATGTCACATATTTAATTCAGATAGAAGAGATAGAAGAGAAAGAACAGACGAAGCAAGGTTTTATGAATTATCCTAGCAAGGCTTTGTATAGTCTATTATTCTCTGAAGCATTGTACTACTTAATCTTTGATTTGCAATCTGAGTGCTGATCCTCTCAACGATCTTCTGGTAAAGTAGCTGAAAGATTTATGTTTCGACATACAAAAAGACGCAGTACTGTAAGACAAATTGAACCCAGTTAACTTCTCATACATTTTCTTGTGATCGGTATACTTTTTTGGTGAGGTCAATTTTCTAATTATAAAGGAGCTAGAGAATTTGAATTCAACCACCATGGATGACAACTGAAAATGAGTTGGATACTCAGGAGATGAGTGGAACTTTGGGAGCTTGGTGCAAATTCTAAACACCTGGATAAAGTTAGGTTTGTCAATGCCAGAAATATGCTGATCTTGAAGACCTGCCTTTGATCTAATCAGATTATTTTGCCCTCAAAAGATTGCTTGTCAGTTCTTACAATTATACTTTAGTTAAATGAAACTCATAAGTACAATACCTTTTACCTTTTGCTTTGATACACATGCATACCTTTTACCTTTTGCTTTGATACACATGCCTATGTGGCGACAAGTTCACTTGTTGGTAGGATCTTAAGCTCAAATCTAGTTGTTTCATTGAGTTAGTATGAAATTTAAATAGAAAAATAGTCCCCCCCAAGGAAGACTTGCCATTTCTTCATGTGATATGATAGTGCACTTCTACTCTGTACATATTCGTGTTATCCCGTATGATAAGCATTTCTCTGAAAATGGATTTTCTATAATGTGAGTTAATTGAGAAATTTTTCATATTTGTTATAGTATCATTACTCTAATCACTTATGGAAGTAAATATCTGGGGGTTAAGATTATATTTTAGTGAGATGCGTCTAAGTCCATCTAAAATTCCTATTCCTGTATAGTTAAAAGTTGCCATGACAAAATCATAGGCCTCATGAATGTATAGTAGACATGGCTATACTATGATTTGAGAGGAGACAAGGCATTTATGGCCACAGGGTCCCTAGGTCTTCAAAAGAAACTGTCTTTGGGAACTCTACATTCTTTAATCAAAATCCATTTCCCCCTCATTTTGAGTCATGTAGAGGTGATCAAAGAGTTAGCTAGTCGGTAATTTTGTAAAACCTGTCTGCATTCAGTTACTGTGTCGTAATAACTCTGCAAAGGGATTGATCATCCTTTAAAAGATGATATAGAACATTAACATTGACCCCATTGAATGAACATGTAAAGGAATTGTAATGAATAATTTGTTATTCAATCAGCAATATAGATCTAGATCTTCTAGTTAATTGCAACTTCTAATTGATTCACTTGCCTAGTCAAGAGAATCAACAATAATCTCATATTTTGAAGCTTGATTTGATTTACCCAACAATTTGGTGTAAAGATTCCTGACAATCTATGGCAACAGAGTTCATTAAATGGGCATGGAATTATTTTGTGTTGTCTCGTACCTTTTCTTGAATCACTTCAAACCTATCGCATCTTTTGCCATGAATTCCAAGGGTTGACATTGATTGATCCCTTACAATAATAATCCCAAATTGATGGCATGAAGGACAAAGCATCACTTGTTGATTTCTTACATTAACACTGTTGTTGACCAGAGTCTAGTGCCATCATCACTTAATAATTAACACAAACATACATACAAGTGCATGGCTTCCAATGGAGGATCATTAATCTCATGGGAAGACTGTGAGGATATGCTAGATTCTTATGTCTTCTCAATTCCTGTGTGCTCTTAAATTGGAGAAGCTAGAGAAAAAGATGATTTGAATTTTTAAATTTACCTAAAAAAATTAAGGGAAAAATGGCCCCTAGAACCTAAAAGCCCATAGAGTTTAGTCGTTTAGTCCCTGCTCTAAAAACACTTGTCAAAAACTCCCTACATTAAAATATTCCTTTGTCCCTAAAGTATATTAATTAATATGTTATTTAGATGCTGTCCTTTTAGATAAACTACTGCATTTATCATTTAAAGTACTACATATATCTTATAAATTACTATATTTATGTTGAAAGTACTATATCAAAATATTACATTTGACCTAAAAGTGTTACATCTACTTATAAACCATTACATCTACTAGTAATACTACTGCATTTATCTTATCAACAGATATAGAATTTTTGATTTGTTGAGAGAGAGAGAGAGAGAGGAGAGAGAAATGTTTTAGGGTAATGTCATGGATAGATTGGCCTAAGCCTAATCATCTTCTTTATATAGACAAAGCCATTTTGCTATTACACCCATATTAAGTATCTAATTACATATAATAAACTCGTGTACGCTATGGGTATTCTAACGCCCCCTCAAGCTGGAGCATACATATCAAACATGCCCAGCTTGTTATAAATAAACTGTACTCTATTCCCTTAAGGGTTTTGTAAATAAATCTGCTAACTGATAAACAAATTGAACATAGTAAGTATCGATGATCCCATCCCATCTTCAATTTTCTTCCTCATGAAATGGCAATCCACCTCAATGTGCTTCGTTCGCTCATAAAACACAGGATTAGAGGCAATATAGATTGCAACCTTATTATCACGATATAGCTGCATAGAGAAAGTGGACTCAAAACCAAGCTCTCCCAACAGAAAGTGAATCCATACAAACTCACAAGTGATATTCGCTATGGCCCGGTACTCTGACTCGGCGCTGGAGTGGGACACTATGCTTCACTTCTTACTCTTCTAAGATGCCAAGTTATTTCCTACAAACACGCAATATCCTGTGATAGATCTTCGATCGGATGGAGACCTGACCTAAGCTGCATCAGTGAAGCCTGCTGCTCAAGTGTCCATGATCCGGGTATAGTAGACTCTTCTCTGGAGCATTCTTTAAATAGTGAAGTATTCGAATCACCGCATCCCAATGAGCCACTCGAGAGTCGGCCATGAATTGGCTCACAACGTTAACTGGGTATGGGAGATCAGGTCGAGTGACGATGAGGTAATTCAACTTATCGACCAACCGTCGGTATCTTTCGGGATTTTCAACTAAGTCACCTTGTTCTGGAAGTATTTTAGTATTAGGATCTATTGAAAACTCTATGAGTTTGTATCCTAACATCCCTGTTTCAGTTAGCATATTAAGCACATACTTCCGCTGTGAGATATTGATGCCATCCATCAACCAAGCAACTTCGATACTCAAAAAGTATTTAAGGCTCTCAAGGTTCTTAGTCTGAAATTTTGCTTGAAAATGGTATTTAAGCTGTGCAATACCAGCACTACTACATACAGTCACCATTAGAGACCGTATGGAACGATCTCCAAAAAATAATGAACGGTCGCTAAAAATCGGTCGCTGATTGGATGGTCATTGATACATATTTGAGCGACCGTTAATGAACGGTTTCTAATAAAAACGGTCGCTAATAGATATATCAGAGACCGTTTCCACCGGTCGCTAATAAGCAGACACGTAGACATCTCAACGAATTTACCTGTTTCCTAATATCTGCAAACGGTCGCTGATGAGGTATGAGCGACCGTTCCTGTAGCTTATACTGTCGCTAATAACTATTTTTCCTGAAAAAAATTACAGAAAAATGTTATATTCAATATAATATTACACAATATCACAATATATTACGCCACAATAGTGTTTCGCATACAAATCAATATATATGCACAATCCACAACATATCCAACAAGATCAACAACAAATACGAACACATATGCATACAAACCAACATATAAATATTATCCACGATATATTCACTAATATCAACAACTCAATCAAACACATATGAACTAAATTTTTAATAAACAATCATACATAAACTAAATTGTTTTGAATACGAACAACACAATATATGTTCAACAATATGAAAAAATCTCCAAATCACTCGCAATCGCAGTTCACTCAACCCCGTGAATCGAAATAAATAAATATATAAATATATGAACTCTAATCATAATCTTCGAAACAATGTTAGTTATATTAATACACACACACATGATTACCTCACTAACTCCCACCACTTCCATCGTCAAAACATAATCCTTTCGCCGTTGACTTATAAGAACCTTACGAATATACATGAATTTTAAACATCAAAACTCAACACAGTTTAATTACATGCTCAAATTTCTGTAAATAACAACTATATGTACCTCACCAACTCACACCACTACCATCGCCATTAGAAGCTCGCCTTGAATAGTATCGATTCATCGTCGAAATCCTTCTGCGAGAAAGGTTACCTAATAACCCTCTTATGGGGTTGGTTGATCAGGATTATACGGTTCCTGTGGTGGAGGATTAGGGTAATAAGGATCTTGTGGCGGATGCGGAGGCCGAGGGTAGTACCCTTCTTATGATTGCGGAGGTGGTGGATAAGGATAGTACGACGTTCCCTATAATGAGAGAGGGTAATACGTGTAAGTCTATGTAGCATACCCCACGTGTTCGCGGGGAGGCGGAATACATCAAAAACGATTTTTCTCACATCAAAAGATCATGTTTGGCTTTGCAACATAGACTTTTTCCACTTTAGGATCTTGATTAAACCTTAACTAACAAAAACTAAACTACAAGAGGGCGTTAACTACTCGGTTGAAGTATTATACCCTCGTGTCAAGTCCTTCCGGTCTTCAAGTGGTACTTTGCTTCTTGGTTCAAGCTTCTTCTTGATCTCTTTTCTTTGGCTCCTCCAAAACTTCAAAAGAACTCGGTTGCCGGTCTCCTTTGTGTCGAAGAAAGATCCACCCGAGGGCCTATGGTCAAGCTCCAATCTCAAATGAGGCAACTTAGTGATCCAACTTGCTAAGAAAGACTACTAAGTTAAAGTAGAGAAAATATATATTAGATTAATTTGTCTCAATGCTTATTGATTCACAACTCATGTGATGGCATGAGCTTGAGGGAGGAGGAGAGAAAACCTAGGAGAGAGAATGATATCATGAGAATGATATTAAGAAATGGATGTTAGAATGGCTAAGTCTTTTTCCAATAATTCAAGCATTGAATAAAATACTCACAAAAAATGCAATCATGTTTGAATATGAAATCCAAATGAATAAATAATTTACAAAGCCATGCTTGCAACCCATTCTTCAAATATCTTAAAACCCTATCGTTCACTTCGTTCACTTGCCTTCGTTCAACTCATTAACTCGAACAACTTAAAACCCTATCGTTCGTGGTCGCCTTTGGGCATTTCCACCTAATTAACCTTTTATCAAAAAAGGATAAATCAATAATGAGGTGTCTCCTTCTGGAAGCTCATTCTTGTAAAATTACAAGAATGCCCTCACCGTATATACATATCTGTATCCGTATTCCGAAAAATACGAATACACAGAGACAAGTATAATCCAATAGTATATTACTAGGACCCGGCTTAAACCAAAGCCCACTAGTATTATCTGTCCGAACATCATTCGTGTAGCCAGTACACGTATGCGATCGAAATCCCGCCGTAAGACCATACGGCCTCTACATCATCTCGTCTGATCCAGGGAAACCCTCTGTGTGGGACTCTAAAGACTCGTCAGTACGCTGGCAGTGGGTTTGACCACAAGTCTGTCAGTGGCACTAGCTGTACGTAACGGCAACCTTGGTACATGTCGAAAAGGAGGCCGACGAGCGAACTCGTCCGAAATCCCTACTGAGTATGTCCATGAAAATATCCGTGCAGTCCGGTCTGTTCGTCTGAGAGTATCGCATGTAAGATCTAGGGGTAAAAAATGTCAGACCCCTAATAACCGTACAAGTCGTGTATGTGTGGCTCAAGACCATTCGAGAATCTACTGGTCCGTCCACCAGTAATTCTCAATCAGCCCTGGTCAGGGACTTATGGTAATGACCAACCGATCACTGTGCGATATCGACTCCCTATACCGGGAGAGACGAATCTCCAATAGTCACTGTCTCCATGTGGCTCGGGACTGTACCCAACTAAAACATGTTTGCACGACTCCTTTGAGCCGTGGTAGGATAGTAATCAAAGCACAGTGGGAACTCACACGAGACAAATGACGACCTCAGGTCGACAGACTATCTGCACACATGTCACCAGAGAACTGATATCTGACGCTAGGTATAATACCATCTAGTCAGTCCTCGGCGAGTCCTGTCCGGTGAACTCACACCCAGTGAGCATCTGCATACAATCTTAGGTGCACATCACCAATGGCTGCGGGACCAATCCATCGCCTCTCGTCAGGATCTAGATATGTATACACTAGTCTACTCTGGAGTATCGATACCCAGTCTCAATACTCCTACGACCATGGACATTTAAGGACGTGTCTATTGACCACCCAGTTCCCACAAGTATAACTGCCATCACAACGCTGGTAGTCAGACAAATATCCTACAGGCTTTATCAACATGTACACAATATATGAAATACAAAGTAAAATATATCACATGTTAAGATAAAGACAAACCAAATAGCGTACTATCATATCGAGCAAGATTGCCCTGTACATATATATCCCTAGCATCCTATACAATGAAGGCCTCTAGGGCATATATATCCAACAATCTCCCACTTGCACTAAGGCCTGTAATTGGTGCAATGAGTACCCACTGTCTGTACTAGATCCAGTTGCTGGCGTACCGCATGCCCAACATCTCAAATAGCCTCTCGAACTGGACTTGAGGGATGGCCTTGGTGAATGGATTTGCCGTGTTGTCTTTTGTGTCCACTCACCGCACCTCGATCTCCCGGCGGTCCACGATCTCCCTGATCAGGTGATACCGCCTCAAGATATGCCTGGATTTTTGATGAGACCTTGGTTCCTTCGCTAATGCTACAACCCCATTGTTATCACAATACAAAGGTATTGGATTGACAATGGACGGAACCATATGAAGTTCAGAGACGAACTTCTTCATCCAGACAGCCTCTTTCGCGGCATCGTTAGCAGCTATATACTCAGCTTCCATCATTGAGTCTGCGACGGTATCCTGTTTGGAACTCTTCCAACATACCGCCCCTCCATTAAGGGTAAACGCAAAACCCGAGAAGAATTTAGAGTCATCTTTGTCACTTTGGAAGCTGGAGTCGGTAAAAGCCTCAACCTGGAGGTCCCCATTACTGTAAACCAAGAACATCTTCTTAGTCCTTCTCAGGTACTTAAGAATGTTCTTTACCGCTATCCAATACTTCTTACCCGGGTCAGACTGATACCTGCTTACCACACTCAGTGCGTAAGCTACATCTTGTCTGGTACATAACATCGCATACATTATAGATCCTACAGCCGACGCATAGGGTATAATGCCCATGCGAGCCCTCTCTTCATCAGTCTTTGAAGATATCTCTTTGGAGAGGGTGATCCCGTGACAAGCGGGGAAATTACCGCGCTTGAAATATTCCATACTAAATTTCTTTAATATAGTTTTAATGTACCTGGACTGTGAAAGTCCCAACATTTTTTTGGATCTATCACGATATATCTTAATCCCCAGAATGTAGGAGGCATCTCCCAAGTCTTTCATGGAGAATTTCTGTGACAAGAAGAGCTTTACTGATTGTAGCATAGGGATATCATTCCCTATCAGGAGTATGTCGTCAAAGTATAGAACGAAGAAGACTACTGCTCCTTCTACAATCTTCCTATAAATGCATGGTTCATCTACATTTTTGATAAAGTCAAATTCTTTGACCGTCTCATTAAAGCAGATATTCCTACTCTGCGATGTTTGCTTTAATCCATAAATGGATTTAAGCAACTTGCACACTTTTCCGCTGCTCCCACTGTCTAAGAAACCTTCTGGTTGATCCATGTAAACACTTTCTTCTAAATGTCCATTTAGAAAAGCCGTTTTTACGTCCATCTGCCAGATTTCATAGTCATGGAAGGCAGTAATGACAAGCAGGATCCGAATGGATTTAAGTATAGCTACCGGAGAAAAGGTTTCATCATAGTACAATCCTGGTCTTTGACGAAAACCTTTTGCAACGAGTCTAGCTTTGAAGGTTTCCACTTGTCCAAATGTGTTGGGGTAAAAATTTACACCCCGGTTGACCAAGTCAAAATCAAAGTCAACCCCAAGCCAAGTGGGCCCAAGCCCAGATCCAGTGGGCCCATGCCTGGGTCGAGCCCGAACATGAAGCGGCCGGCCTCCCCCCATGCCAAGATAAAAAATTTTGTAATAAATAATTTTGTTGCATTTCTTTTATTTTATTTATGGATAAATGTAAGAAAAATAGGCATAAAGCCAAATTTTTGTAAAGCCCATGGCTTATGTGCAAAAAGAAATGGCACATGAGCCATGAAATAGGCAAAATGCCATTTTGTGAAGCCCAAGGGGCTATGTGTAAAGTGTATGGCCTATAAAGGCAAGGATAATGAAATATCCCAACAACTTTTTCTCTCTCCAAAAAAGTTTCAGAGCTGAGCTCTTTCTTCCTTCTCTAAGGTTCCAAAACCTTCTTCTTTCTTTTGAATTAAATCAAGAGTTTTACTCTTCCTTTTTCAAAACAAATTAGTTTTTCACCACAAAACCCACATAGGGGAACTTGGATCTGTCATCAGATCTTAAAAAGGAGAGATTTTGAGATTTCACATCTCTTGATCTTCAAGATCCAGCAAGCAACAGGAGGAAGAAGAAGAACCACTTCCATTAAACCCAAAACACATTCAGGAGCCCGACTCCTCTCTGATTTCTCTTTTGAGAAATCTTTTTTTTAGGCTAAAAGCCTCTTGTCCTCACCTGCGCGCTTGCGCAAGTGCGCAAAGCCCCCGCGTGCCGACACGTGGCGCATTGCGCAAAGCGCCCGCGTGCCGACACGTGGCGCGCGCGCTTGCTCAAGTGCGCAAAGCGCCCGCGTGCCGACACGTGGCGCATTGCGCAAAGCGCCCACGTGCCGACACGTGGCGCGCGCGCGCTTGCGCACCTGCGCGCTTGCGCAAGTGCGCAAAGCGCCCGCGTGCCGACGCGTGGCGCGCGCGCGCGCTTGCGCACCTGCGCGCTTGCGCAAGTGCGCAAAGCGCCAGCGTGCCGACACGTGGCGCGTTGCGCAAAGCGCCCACGCGCCGACACGTGGCGCGCGCGCGCTTGCGCACCTGCGAGCAACGCGCGTTGCGCAAAGCGCCCACGTGCCGACACGTGGCGCGCGCGCGCGCTTGCGCCTGAGCGCACAGCACCTAAGCGCACAGCGCTCAAGGCGCTGGCCCCCACGCATCCCTTGGATGCCTTTTCCCCCTCTTTTTATGTACATACATATACATATACATATGTATACAAATTCACACATATACATACTCCGCCACATTCTCCCCCTCAAAAAAATTTTCGGGCCGGGGCGCTGTCCCGAACCCCGCAAGGGGGCTGCTAGCCCCCTTGACCCCCAGCCCGCTATCCGGGTAGCGGGACCCCCGTAAAAACTCTGCGTGGCTCCCGATATATCCAAAACCCCCTTTCAAAACGAAACACACGCACACTGCACATTGAGTTCGCATGAACAATTTAACCCGTTAATCGGAGGTTCCCTCGCCCCAAAGGCGAGGGGTAATTAACGGTAGCTTAGTCCGCGGCTGCCGGAGATTCGGATTCCCACAATCATTAAACCCCGGCCTACCCTAGGCAGGGGGAATCTGTAGTACGCCTGACAAGCGCGCGCGTATTCCCATCTCAATGGGGTGACGAAAAACACCCTACAAAATGCACCAATTTTCTTTTTGAAGATCCATTTGTATCCAACTGGTTTCACCCCAGGAGGAGCAACATCCAAAGTCCATACTTTATTGGTGTACATGGATTCCATTTCGGATCAAATAGAATCCAGCCATTTCACAGAGTCTTTACTCGTGATAGCCTGCTGAAAATTAGTAGGTTCATTATCATCGTTAATGCAATGCTCTCGATCCCCATCTACAAGAAATCCATAATATCTCTCAGGCGGATGAGAAAGCCTACGATTTGCGGAGCGGCGTTGGTTCGCCGGGCTCTATTGAAACCTGAGGTTCTACTAAGTTTTCGGCAGTAGTTTGGGGTTCTGGAATTTATTCCAGTTCTACCGCGTTCCCACTAATTTCTTTTGCAAGAAATTCGCTCTCTAAGAAGACAATGTGGCGAGCGACAAACACCTTTTGTTCTTCAGTGTGGTAGACAAGATATCCCCTTGAATGCTTGGGGTATCCCACAAACTTGCATAAAACCAATCGTGCCTCGAGCTTGTCCGGATTCTGATTTTTAACAAATGCTGGACACCCCCATGTCTTGAGATACTTGAGATATGGTCTCTTCCCACTCCACATTTCATATGGAGTGGAAGTCACATACTTAGTCGGAACTCTATTCAATAGGTATGCAGTTGATTCCAGCGCAAAACCCCAGAAGGAAAGTGGCAACTCATCACTACTCATCATTGAACGCACCATATCAAGTAGCGTGCGATTCCTCCTTTCTGATACACCATTATGCTGAGGTGTATATGGAGGAGTAGCTAAGAGAGAATTCCATTCTTTTTTAAGCATTCAAGAAAACTGGTACTTAAGTATTCTCCACCTCGATCAGATCGAAGCGTTTTGATGTTTTTACCAGTTTGTTTCTCCACTTCATTTTTATACTCCTTAAATTTCTCAAAGGTCTCGGATTTATGATTCATTAAGAACATGTCCATACCTTGAGAAATCATCAGTAAAAGTGATGAAGTAGGAGTGACCACTTCGTGCATGTGTAGACATCAGACCACATATATCGCTGTGTACAAGTCCTAAGAGCTCCGTGGCTTTTTCTCCGTGTCCTGTGATCGGAGATTTGGTCATCTTTCCTTTGATACATGATTGACAAGTTGCATATGATGAATATTCAAACGGATCTAAATATCCATCTTTATGCAACTTAGTCAACCTTGTTTCATTTATATGACCAAGTCTACAATGTCATAGGAAGGCTTGGTTTAAATCTGGAGCCTTTCTTTTGAGAGTGTTTTGAATATTGAAAACTTGAGGTTGATTAAGTATGTATATGCCGTTTTTCAGTGTGCCAAACCCAATCATTTCTTGATTCAGGAGAATGTTCATGACATTTCTTTCAAGTGCAAAATTATATCCTTCATTAGATAATAAAGATACTGATATAATATTACATAGCATACCGGGAATACAAAAACAGCTGTTCAACACCAAAATGTGCCCACTAGTCAACCCCAGGTGATAATCCCCCACCGCAACAATATCTACGTTTGTTCTATTGCCAATCCGGAGGGTCATATCACTTGCCTTTAGTGCTCTACGGTTTCTCAGAGCTTGCAAAGAATTACAGATGTGAGAACCAGAACCGGTATCAAGTACCCATGATGTAGAGTTTACTGAAAAATAGTTTTCGATTACAAACACACCTGAAGCAGTAGCAGCGGCTTGCTTCGTGTCCTTGGCTTTAAAAGCCATGCAATCCTTTTTCCAGTGCCCTTTCCTGTGACAATAATAGCACTCACTCTTGTCCGCTTTTACTCTCCCCGCCCTGTTCGTTCCCTGCACCTTCTTGACCCCACCTTTCGGTTTGGTGGCGTTCATCCTTTTCTTTCCCTTAGCTTTCACTTTCGATTTAGAAGAGGATGATTGACCAACATACAGAACGGGCGTCTTCTCCTTTTTTAAGGAGCTCTTTGCTACCCTCAACATGTTGAGGAGCTTTGGAAGACCAGCTTCCATTTCGTGCATGTTGAAGTTCAGCACGAACTGAGAGAAGGTGTGTGGAAGGGACTGCAAAATCAAGTCAATGTATAACTCATTTTCTAGCACGCATCCCATGTTTGCGAGTTCCTTAATGAGGCTGTTCATTTTTAGGACGTGCTCTCTTACAGGCGATCCTGGAGCTAACCTCATCTGGAATAGTTTCCTTGAGGTCTCGTATCTTGCGATCCGAGAGTGTTCTCCATACAATTCCTTGCTATGGAGAAAAATGGATTTAATATCCATACTTTCGTGCTGTTTCTGGAGTTCATTATTCATGGACGCCAGCACGATACACTTAGCTTTCTCGCAGTCCGGATCCCAAGTTTTGCGGACCTCTTTGTCCGCAATCGAGGAATCTGGTCCTGGGACAGGGGGAGCAGTAGCGGTGGTGACATATGCAACTTTGTCATAAATCAGTGCAATGTTGACGTTTCTCAGCCAATCCTTATAGTTTGGCCCAGTCAGTGTATTTTTTTCAAGTAATAGTTTTAGTCCCGTCATGGTAGCAGCCACAGAGAGAGAGAGAGAGAAAAGAAACACTCAGCATATGCTCTTGCAAGTTTAGATTGGTTTATTAGTTTATCTAAACAGGATAGCTCCCACTGTTTCCTTAAATTCTTCTTCAAACCCCTAAAAGAAGAATTAGTCAGGATTAATCCCACGTCACAATACTTGCTTAACCTTTCAGCCAGGCTAGTGTCGGTATTTCGAGGGAGATTTTCCAACGCTTTCGCGAAATTCCTTAATTATATAACCTCTTTTCCCTGGAGGTGTAGCCCCACTAACACCGTTCTAGACACCTACTTGGTTTATAGCATTGATTGTTAAGTGAGAAAATTTCCCGAGAGTAATCCTACTCATCAGTGGGATCGGGATCCAACTATCATTGTATGATGATCGAGATGGAAGCCACTCTAGTCATCATACTCCAGACGGTATGCTAAATCTGCAAGTTTCCTTTATGTTTGAAACTCCCGATGTGATTTTTACCTTAAGTTCTTCTGACCTTGACGTAGGCCAACAAATCATAAGATGCAAGTCAAGTTCTATCCGTTGTTGTCCTGATTAATTTAGACCCATCCATATTCGCCCTTGACGTAGGCTAACAAGACTGTACGACTGTCTTAAACTAATGCATCTATCTATGCAACAAATAAGCAACCCATTGCTACCATTCACCACGCCTTGACGTAGGCCAACAAACATAGCATGAATACGATGATTTGTTTATTTGAAACGACGGAGGGATACGACTGGTTTTTGGCGAAACCGTTAACGTAATGAACTTGATATAACCGAAGGAACCACGATAGCTTTTTAAAAGGAGTGGTTTAGGCTCCGCATTTAAAATTTGCTTTTTGAAGAAAATCGAGTGGTTTTGAAATTGTTCTAACGATTTAGCCTAGGTTTGTTTTCATTGCATTAATGAATTAATGTTGTCCCATCAATTAATCCTACCATTGCAGAAAGAAACGAAAATACAATGTACGCTTATGCCATCCGCATTCGCTATGGGGCCCCGTCATCACCCGTTAAGTTACTTAACTAACGACAGAGCGGGGGCTGGACTAGCACGGGTGCAAAACATAAGCAACGCCTCCTAAATATCATATATAGATATATACATTTGTCTCACACAATAATAGGCATTCCAGATCACAGATGAACATATTGGATATACTGGAAATTCCGCGTTTCGTTTAAGCCCATAATGAAAGACGGATTCCACTGTCGTGATGAATAGCCAAATCCTACCCTAGACCTCTACAGGTGCGGCAAACTACCCGCCAAATTCCTGAAGTGAAACAACCTCCCTCAACAAAGTGAGTAGGTCACTCGGCACTTCAGAGAACCCGGTAGTTCGTGCATCCTTCCTTCGGTCTATCCTAGGAGCAAAAAAGTAAAAGAAAATAGTACAACGGTGGCTACAACCTCAACCCGGATGTGCCTCGCAAAATAATATTACATCACTTTTACAAATTACATTGAATGAAAGAAAAGAAAACACTCATTTCACATCTCCCGGCTATTCATCATCTACGATCCAATAAAGTTCATATACACAAAACAACATCACAGATATGTGCAATCCCCACTAATCGACGTATAGCGACTAGCGGACGTTTCGAAACACATATATCATTACAGATAACAACTGAAACTAAACGACACAAAAACTATGACTTCGAAACACTCCGAGATTGCCACAGTAAAAAGTTTAACAACGCAGTCAAAATTGGCAAAATCTAGCAACACCTGAAACACTAAATCCAAGAGACAAGAACACAGAACAAAATTCGATGCAATCCCACACTTTTGGACCGGTGAGCTCGAAAATTTTGAGGTTGTGGCCGGCCATTTTAAGGTGGAATTGCCTCGTTTTTGTTTTGTGTTCATTTCACAGGTAAAGGAGTACTCTGCAATTGCTTAAAATTTTTTTTGAGGCTCTGCAAAAATCGACAGAAACTTGGATTCACGTTTCGTAGTTATTTCGGTTTCGTAGTTTCACACTTCGTTTAATCTGTTAGCCAAGGTTTAATTAGGCTCTGATACCAGTGTAAGTCTATGTAGCACACCCCACGTGTTCGCGGGGAGGCGGAATACATCAAAAACGATTTTTCTCATATCAAAAGATCATGTTTGGCTTTGCAACATAGACTTTTTCCACTTTAGGATCTTGATTAAATCTTAACTAACAAAACTAAACTACAAGAGGGCCTTAACTACTCGGATAAAGTATTATACCCTCGTGTCAAGTCTTTCGGGTCTTCAAGTGGTTCTTTGCTCCTTGGTTCAATCTTCTTCTTGAATTCTTTTCTTTGGCTCCTCCAAAGCTTCAAAAGAACTCGGTTGCCGTTCTCTTTTGTGTCAAAGAAAGATCCACCCGAGTGCCTATGGTCAAGCTCCAATCTCAAATGAGGTAACTTAGTGATCCAACTTGCTAAGGAAGACCACTAAGTAGAAGTAGAGAAGATATATATTGATTAATTTGTCTCAATACTTATTGATTCACAACTCATGTGATAACATGAGCTTGAGGGAGGAGGAGAGAAAACCTAGGAGAGAATGATATCATGAGAATGATATTGAGAAATGGATGTTAGAATGGCTAAGTCTTTTTCCAATAATTCAAGTATGGAATAAAATACTCACCAAAAATGCAACCATGCTTGAATAGGAAATCCAAATGAATAAACAATTTACAAAGCCATGCTTGCAACCCATTCCTCAAATATCTCCTAATTTCCACCTCATTAACCTTTTATCAAAAAAGGATAAATCAATAATGAGGCGTCTCCTTCTAGAAGCTCATTCTTGTAAAATTACAAGAACGCCCTCACCGTATATACATACCTGTATCCGTACTCCGAAAAATACGGACACACAGAGACTAGTATATTACTAGGATCTGACTTAAACCAAAGCCCACTAGTATCATCTGTTCGAACATCATTCATGTAGCCAGTACACGTATGCGATCAAAACCCTTCCGTAAGACCATACAACCTCTACATCGTCTCGCCTGATCCAGGGAAACCCTCTGTGTGGGACTCTAAAGACTCGACAATACGCTGGCAGTGGGTTTAACCACAAGTCCGTCAGTAGCACTAGCTGTACGTAACGGCAACCCAGATACATGTCGAAAAGGAGGCTGACGAGCGAACTCGTCCGAAACCCCTATTGAGCTTGTCTGTGACAATATCCGTGCAGTCCGGTCTGTTCTTCTGAGAGTATCGCATGTAAGGTCTAGGGGGTGGAAAATATCAGACCCCTAATAACCGTACAAGTCGTGTTTGTGTGGCTCAAGACCATCCGAGAATATACTGGTCCGTCCACCAGTAATTCTCAATCAGCCATGGCCAGGGACTTATGGTAATGACCGACCGATCACTGTGCGATATCGACTCCCTATACCGGGAGAGACGAATCCCCAACAGTTGCTCACTGCCTCCATGTGGCTCGGGATTGTACCCAACTAAAACCTGTTTGCACGACTTGAGCCGTGGTAGGGTAGTAATCAAAGCATAATGGGAATTTACACGAGACAAATGACGACCTCAGGTCGACAGACTATCTGCACACATGTCACCAGAGAACTGCTATCTGACGCTAGGTATAATACCATCTAGTCAGTCCTCGGCGAGTCCTGTCCAGTGAACTCACACCCAGTGAGCATCTGTATACAATCTTAGGTGCACATCACCAATGGCCGCGAGACCAATCTATCGCCCCTCGTCAGGGTCAAGATATGTATACACTAGTCTACTCTGGAGTATCGATGCCCAGTCTCAATACTTCTACGACCAGGGACATTTAAGGATGTGCCTATTGACCACCCAGCTCCTACAAGTATGACTGCCATCACAACGCTGGTAGTCAGGTAAATATCCTACGGGCTTTATCAACATGTATACAATATATGAAATACAAAGTAAAATATATCACATGTTAAGATAAAGACAAACCAAATAACGTATTATCATATCGAGCAAGATTGTCCTGTACATACATATCCCTAGCATCCTATATAATGAAGGCCTCTAGGGCATATATATCCAACAATACGGTCGCTGCGTTGGAGGAGTAATATACCGGCTGCGGCGGGAATGGACCCTGTGCTGACCACGATTGCGGAGGCTGAACGTATTGTTGCGAGAATTGTTCCAACTGCGTCTCCATTTGAACTCTCCAAGCCACTTCATCTTCCGCCCTCTTCTTATCTGCTTCATCCCTCCTCCTGAGCTGCTCCTCTAGCTCATTGTCCATTGTGCCTCAGCCGATTGTTGGTTGGAGCGAGCGGTCGACGAAATTGAAGTATTTCTTCTGGAACCGGACCGTGAACTCGTGTTAAGTAAATTAGTTACGCTTAGAGATTGAAGTATTTCTTTCTGATACTTCCTGTTTATTCAGAAGATAATATCCCTCCTCCTGACGAACATTCCAAAGAAAGAAAAAACATGAATGTCGTCAGCGAACTAGCGCTCGGTAAGTTCTAAAAGAAGAAATGAAATAGAACAAGTAATGTTAAAAGAAACTGTTAAGTTGTACAGTTATATAATTGTTATTCTAATGTGCTTGTTTGTAACTTGGTACAGAAGGTATTTGTGTATGCGAGAGGAGTCCATCTTACCCCGTGGACTATGGTAACATGTAGTACAAGGTCCCGTCACAACCCATGGGACAACGGCACGAGAGTTCATGTAGGTGTCTTTCAAGTGACCATATCGTTGCACGTTAATACGTTCCGTATCAATCTACCCCGTTATCCCCGCGTAATGTATTGTATAGATTATATTTACAAGTCTTGCCGAAACTATGGATACAAATTGTTCAAGTAGTCAGGTTCAGGATGTAATCATGTATTCAAAAAGTCATGTCAAGTTATAAGCATGGTTCAGTCAAGTCAAGTTAAGTATCCGGGTTTGATATTGATGTTTGAATTCAGGTATTCAGGTTCATGTTCAAGTATTCATGTTAGACTTTGCATTCATGTTTGAATTGGACTCTGATTTGAGTTTGGATTCAGGTTTAAGTTAGACTCAGACCGAGTCAGACACTTGTAACTAATTGAGATCCTGAATTAGATTCGAGAGTTATCGGTAACCGCTGCACATGGACGGCAGGATTTGTGTCTTTTTCCAAGACAATTACCATTGATAACTCCGTTATGTTTTCTATCTTAAATAGGCAAGCACTCACTTTCTCCGGCTCTCTGGGGTTCAAGAGAATTGATCCCGCTTAAAAATATATTTACAAAAGTCATTAATATTGTTTTATATAACTCGAGGGATTTTTATGAAAAATAATTTTAATAAAATTTCAAAATAAACCTCGAGAATTTATTTATATTATTTAGGGTTTTCATGGATATGAATTTTAAGGATTTGAGTACTTTAGTAATAATTGCTTAGTTTGGAAAGTTCATGATAATTTATTGTAAACTTGTCTTTTTTTGGTATCTTGATGGTATTTTAATGAAACTTGTAAATCTTTCATTTAAAAAAAATGTAAGTTCATTATATTTTGAAAATATATGGATTTGTAATTTTTATATAATTATTAAAAAATAAATTTTATTTAATTAGAAAAAATGCGTTTTTCTTAAAAACTGTATTTAAAACCTTTCGCGACCGAATACTCCGTGAGAAGGTCTGCATCTCGTTCTACTAGCCTAAGGATGTGCGATAATCCGCACCATCCAATAGAGGTTCCCCTGAAAAGGGTTGTAGAGGCATTATCGCAAAGGAAATAAGAATACCGTTTTAAAAGAAACCATTTTTAAAGTGAGTGGTATTTTAATGTAATATTATCCTCGAAATAACAATTCATACAAAAGAGGTATTGTGCCATGGAACCATGTGAGCGTGTAGGGTAGGTCATTACCCCGTGAAGTTTTTCTAAAGGTATCTTTGTATCAAAAACTAAAAGAGGTGATATTTAAACTTCATGGTATTTAAATGAAAAACTTAAAAATAAGTTATTTTGTATGGAATTCTAGGTTAAAATTTATTCTAAACATTATGCTTTAAGGTTACAAGTGATGTGTACAAGTTAGATTGAACAAAGTATTAAAGAGAAGGAGTTTTTCTAGGGTTTTGAAAAGATATCGGTATTAATTCCACTTACCGATGTATATTTTGAAATGGAATTTCAAAGAATAAGAAGAGATTGATATGGACTTACTAGGTTATGCTAAGAAAATGTAGAAGAAGAGGAGAGTGTTGTCGTGGTGTCGCGGGAGCTCCGGATGTTGCTTCTATTTTTCGCCGGAAGTTGACCGCTTGCTAACTCCACTTGTACTTCATTTGCACTTAGAGGATTTTTGAGAGTTTTAGCTAGAAATTTCAGAATGATGCCGAGCCAACTTATGAGGTGGTATTTATAGTGGAGAATTATGGTTTTGGAATTAAAAATTTGGATTAAAAAGCATTAAAATTTGGTTTAATGGTGAAATGAAAGGTTTCTATTTGATTGCAGAGAAATCAAACAGTGCGGGGGTGTTAGGGGTAGGTGAAGGGGTTAGTGTGAAAAGCCCGGGGACAATTGGACTTAATCCAACCGTCGGCGCCGGTTTTCTCAAGCTTTTGGCCGGTCGATTTGCATCATTTGGTTTTGAGATTTATGCCACCAGATAAGATTGGGGTTTACTCTATTTTCCACATGTTTGATTTTCTGATTTTTCATTTTTTCTGTGTATTGCACGTGTAAACTTTTGGGCTTCCAAAAAGCTAAAAAGATAAATCAGAAAAAAATAATGTGTATGATGAGGATCGAACACAAGGGCTACGTCACAGCAGTGCAAGCGCTTTACCAGTGAGCTACAAGTTATTTGATGCTATTTAACAAAATTTACTTATAACTCAAACTCAGGCTGTATAACTCATTTTTGTACATTAAACTGGAAAATTCCGTAAAGTAAATTCAGAATCGTTACATTCTACCATCCTTATGAAAATTTCGTTCTCGAAATTTATATTTACATACGAATTAATTTACAAATAAGTAAGGGTATCTTGCACGCATGTCTTCTTCTCGTTTCCATGTTGATTCTCCTGGCGAATATTTTTTCCACATCACTCAGACCAAGTTTACTTCCTGTTCCGCTGTGTCTTCACTTTTCGATTCAGGATCTCAACGGGTTGTTGCTCGCAAGTCAGGTCAATCCGGACTGTGAGCTCTGAGTGATCAAGTATGTGGCTGGGGTCACTCACATATCTTCGTAGCTGGGATATATGGAACACGTTGTGCACTCCTTCCAATGAGGGTGGTAGTGCCAAACGGTATGCCACTTCTCCGACTCGTTCGAGTATGTCGAACGGTCCCATGTATCTGGGACTGAGCTTACCTCTCTTGGCAAAACGGATCACTTCTTGGTTTGGAGATATCTTTAGAAAAACATGGTCTCCCGGTTGGAACTCCAGATGTCGTCGCATAGCATTTGCCCAATGCTTCTGTCTGTCTTGGGCTATGCGCATTCTTTCCTTGATCGTGCGAACTACGTCCACAGTTTCCACGATCATCTCTGGTCTAAGGAGTTCACGATCTCCGATGTCGTCCCAATTTAGTGGTGAACGAAACTTCCTTCCATAGAGTGCTGCAAATGGTGCTATTCCAATGGTCGCCTGATAGCTGTTGTTGTATGAAAACTCCACAAGGTGTAGGTGATCTTCCCACGAACCTCCGAAGTCTAACATACAAGCTCTTAGCATGTCTTCTAGAATCTGAATTGTTCGTTCGGACCGTCCGTCCGTTTGTGGATGGTAAACCGTGCTGAAGTTCAGACTCGTTCCCAGGCTAGCTTGCAGACTTTGCCAAAACTGTGATCGGAATCTGGTATCACGATCGGAGACGATGCAAACCGGTACTCCATGTAATCTCACGATCTTCTGTATGAGTTCATGGGTATCAAATATAGTACACTTTGAGGTTAAATCTTACTTTAGATTCATCCTTACCTCCATATACTTCTTTGCTAGCGTCTCAGTAGATTAGCCAACTCGAAAGGGAATAAAATAAGCCGACTTGGTGAGACGATCCACAATAACCCATACCGCGTCGTTACCCTTCGTGCTGCGAGGAAGGGCAGTCACGAAGTCTATGGTAATGTGCTGCCATTTCCATTCCGGGATTGGTAATGGCTGAAGTAGACCAGCAGTTCTGTGATGTTTAGCCTTTACTTGCTGATACACCAAACACTTGGCTACGTTTCTGGCTACTTTGCACTTCATTCCATGCCACCAGTAGTGTTGCCGTAGATCCTTGTACATTTTTGTACCATCGGGGTGTACTGAGTATGGAGAGCTGTGAGTTTCTTTCATCAACTCTTCTCGAACAGAGCCGTTTGGTACACAAAATCGACTTACATATCTCAAGGATCCGTCTTCGTGGATGATGAAGTCAGTTCGAAGTCCACTTTCTACTTGTTCTCGGCTCTTTTGTAAGTTGACATCATTTGTTTGAGCTTTCTTGATCTGATTGACAATAGTAGACTGAACTTGTAAATTCATCAAATACGAAGTGTTACTTGGCATAACCACTTCAATTGCCAATCCGTGCAATTCCTGCTGTACCTTCCACTGTGCGGTGAGATTCATTGCTAATGGATGGCGGCTAAGTGCATCAGGAACCACATTCACCTTCTTAGGATGATATTGTAGGTTGATGTTGAAGTCCGCCATGAGTTCTAGCCATCTTCTCTGCCGCATGTTTAGTTCCTTCTGAGTAAATACACACTTCAGACTTTTGTGGTCAGTGTATATATCTACTCGTTTTTCTACAAGATAGTGGCGCCAAATTTTAAGTGCAAAAATAACGGCTGCCAACTCCAGATCATGTGTTGGATAGTTGCACTCATGTACTTTTAGCTGTTTTGACGCGAAAGCCACAACTTTTCCTTACTGATGTAGAACACATCCTAATCACTTACCGGACGCATCACAATGTACGACGAATTCTCTAGATTGATCCGGTATTATAAGGATAGGAACTTAAGTTAATCTTGATTTGATTTCTACGAAAGCTTTTTTACATGCTTCTGACCACACGAATGCTTCATCCTTACGTGTGAGCTTGGTCAGGGATGCCGAAATCTTCGAGAAACCTTCAATGAATCGTCGGTAGTATCCTGCTAATCCCAAGAAACTTCGTATATCTTTCACCGTCTTTGGTGTTGGCCATTCGCTGACAGCTGACACCTTAGCTGGATCTACTGAGATTCCTTCGCCTGAAACGATATGTCCGAGAAATCCGACTTGATCTAGCCAAAATTCACACTTGCTGTACTTGGTATAAAGTTGATGTTGTCGCAATTTCTCCAAGACAATCCGTAAGTGATCGACGTGTTCTTTCCGATTCTTTGAATACACCAGGATGTCGTCGATGAAGATGACAACAAGCTTGTTTAAGTACTCTTGGAAAACTTGGTTCATCATATTCATGAATATAGCAGCAAGTGCATTGGTCACTCCAAATGGCATTACGAGATACTCATAATGACCATATCAAGTTCTAAATGCCGTTTTCGGAATATCGGACTCTTTGATCTTCACCTGATGATAACCCGAACGAAGATCTAGTTTTGAAAATACACAAGATCTACTTAGCTGATCGAATAGATCGTCGATGCGCTGTAGTGGATACTTGTTCTTGATCGTCACTTCGTTCAGAGTTCGGTAATCCACACACATCCTGTATGAACCTTCTTTCTTCTTCACAAGTAATACTCGAGATCCCCAACTTGAAGTACTGGAACGAATCCAACCTTTCTTCAGGAGTTCATCCAACTGAATGCGGATCTCCTTCAATCCTTCTGGACTTAACTAGTACGGAGCTTTGATTACAGGTTGCGCACCAGGTATTAAGTCAATGCTAAACTCAAGAGCTCGATCGGGAGGCAAAACTGATATATCTTCAGGGAACACATCCTCGAATTCTCGAACTACTTCTGGCTTTTCTTCTTCCGCCGGTAGAGTAAATACTTCTGCATTCTTTGGTTTAGCACGGAAGATTCCTGGCTCCAACGTTCTATCTCCACTCTTGAAATAGAAGACTGGGTGATCTGGTATCTTAAATACTACTCTCCTTTGACGGCAGTCAATCGTACCATAGAAAACTCCCAGCCAGTCCATTCCCAACACAACATCGAAGTTTGGGATGTCAAGTACTTTGAAATTCGCCTAGAATTCTCGTCCGCAAATTACAATTGGACACTGATCAAATCCCATAGTTGCTTTTAATACTCCATTTCCGAAACTGGCATTTCAGCTTGAAATGAGTGGCTTCATGGGAATTGCATGCGTTCTTACGAATCGTTGAGACATGAAACAGTGTGACGCTCCAGTGTCGAACAGTGCGAGTGCAGGAAGGGTGGCTACTAGTATAGTACCTAAGTTGTGTGAGGTTGGTTTAGGTATAGGAAAAATATAGTGATGTATGAGGATTGAAAAGATGTGAAAGGATTGGAAATTACCAGTGATTACTTGGCCAGTGGCTTCGACTTCCTCAACCGTCATTGTGAAAGCCTGACGTCTAGGTACATTCCTCCTTGCTGGAGACACATTTCTCTGTCCTTGGGGCAAGTTTCTCTGCCATTGAGGCACATTTCTTTGTGCCTGATAGAATTGACGAGGAGGCGATGCAGGAGGTCCACGTAGAGGTGGAGCAGGGAGAGCAAGACGAGGTGCAGGAGACTGAATAGCTGGCCGCTGCGGAAATGTGATGGCTGGTCTGGGGGCTGAAGCTGGGTTGAGTCGATATGGACATGCTCCTATGGGTGAGTGGATGCGCACGTTAAACCAAATACAGGCCATTTGCACGCCTGCAGTTTTTCGCCAGGTGTCCATTCCTCTTACAGTAGAAACAAAAGTCTGGACTGGACCGGTTAAATGATCCTCTCGGTCTCCTTAGTGCAAATGTCGGTCTAGAAGAGGCTCCTCCTTTCATTTGTGTGGCAGGGCGTTTCACATCGGCGGTCTGCATCTTCTTCGCAACTGCCTCATAGCGTCGGGCAGCCTTCTGAGCAAGCTCATGGGTTGGGAAATCCCCTGTAGCGAGTGCAGCTTGGATTTCCGGGTCCAACTCTTGCTGAAATCGTCGTGTCCGGATTTCAGCAGTAGGAATCGGGTGTGCAGCAAACCTATTACGATCTTGTGTTAGCAGTGCAATAAGTGAAATCAAGAATTTGAATTTTGAGACAATATCTTACCTGCTAAGTATGGTAAACTCAGCATCGTATTCATCCACAGACTTGACCCATATCGAACCTTGTTGTAGATGGATGAACTGCAGTCTCAGGGAAGTACTTCGCATCGAACATATCGCGAAACGTTTTTCATTCAATAGGTTGGGTAAGATGGTTTTCTTCAGCCTTCCACCAGACTCCGGCGTTGTCTATTAGTTGCAGTTTCGCAACCCTCACCCAAGCAATCTCTGGCACTTGTGTTGCTGCCAGGTCATCTTCTATTGACTGAGGCCATTCTTCTGTCTCCAGTGGGCTCTCTTTTCCTGAGAAATGTTTCGAGTGTAGTGCCCGGAATTGCTTGACTCCGGGTGCCTCGGTTTTTGAGCGGTGCATGAGGATAGCAGTTTGCTGCTGCTGACCCTCCAAGAGGCTCTTGATTGCCTCAAGCAGTACTGTTTGCTCGTTGATGGGAGCTGCAACGATAGGTGGTGGTGGTAAAGTAGGCAGTGGGGTATTGCCATTGACGTTTGTGCTGGTGTTGTTGGGAGAATCCATGACCTTGATAGAAAAAGAAAGGTTATGATAGATTCAAGAAATTTAAAATGTAAGGAATATATAGTTGCTGATTCTTATAATTCTTGTGATATATATTGTTTAGGACTTCATGCAGAACTGACCTGTATGGGCCGCCAACAAACCTGTCACGCCTCGCTTCCAAGTGTACGGAATCGGTGACGTGACTGGCCTCAACGTATTTACTAAGAAATAAATACGTTAAGCGTAATTAAGCAATAAATATAAAATGCAAAAGAATGACAAGTGATAAAAATATAAACAATAACTTTTATTTATATTCACTTTGCATACAACTATTTGAAAATGAAAGATACAATGAATAAAGCAGTGCCTAAATAGTTGCATTACAAACTGAAAGTAAATATAAGGAGAGCTAGAAGTCCAGCTGGGCAGTGAGCTGGTCCAAGTCCTCCTGGCTAGGCTCGATCTCCTGAGAGTCCGGTCCTCCTGACGAACATTTCAAAGAAAGAAAATACAGGAATGTCGTCAGCGAACTAGCGCTCGGTAAGTCCCAAAAGAAGAAATGGAATAGAACAAATAATGTTAAAAGAAACTGTTAAGTTATACAGATATATGATTGTTATTCTAACGTGGTTGTTTGTAGTTTGATACAGTAGGTATTTATGTATACGAAAGAAGTCCATCTTACCTCATGGACTATCGTAACATGTAGTATAAGGCCCCGTCATAACCCACGGGACAACGGTTCGAGAGTTCATGTCGGTGTCTTTTAAGTGACTATCGCGTGCCACGTTAATACGTTCCGTACCAATCTACCCCGTTATCCCCGCGTAATGTATTGCATACATTATATTTACAAGTCTTGCCGAAACCATGGATACAAGTTGATCAAGTAGTCAGGTTCAGGATATAATCATGTATTTAAGAAGTCATATCTAAGTTATAACCATGGTTCAGTCAAGTCAAGTATTCAGGTTTGATATTGATGTTTGAATTCAGGTATTTAGGTTCATGTTCAAGTATTCATGTTAGACTTTGGATTCATGTTTGAATTAGACTCTGATTTGAGTTTGGATTCAGGATTAAGTTAGACTCAGACCGAGTCAGACAGTTGTAACTGATTTAGATCCTGAATTAGGTTCGCGAGTTATCGGTACCGCTGCACATGGACGGTATGATTTGTGTCTTTTTCCAAGACAATTACCATTGATAACTCCGTTATGTTTTCTACCTTAAATAGGCAAGCACTCACTTGCTCCGGCTCCCTGGGGCTCAAGAGAATTGATCCCGCTTAAACTTATATTTACTAAAGTTTTTAAATATTGTTTTATAATACTCGAGGGGGTTTTATGAAAAATATTTTTAATAAAATTTCAAAATAAATCTCGAGAATTTATTTATATTATTTAGGGTTTTCATGCATATGAATTTTAAGGATTTGAGTAGTTTAGTGATAATTGCTTAGCTTGGAAAGTTCATGATATTTTATTGTAAACTTGTCTCTTTTTTTAGTATCTTGATGGTATTTTAGTGAAACTTGTAAAATTTTCATGTTAAAAAAATGTAAGTTTATTATATTTTAAAAATATATGGGTTTATAATTTTTATATAATTATTAAAAATTAAATTTTATTTAATTAGAAAAAAATGCGTTTTTATTAAAAACCGTATTTAAAACCTTTCGAGACCGAATGCTTCATGAGGAGGTATGCATCTCGCTCTACTAGCCCAAGGATGTGCGATAATCCGCACCGTCCAATAATGGTCCCCTAAAAAGGGTTGTAGAGACATAATCGTAGAGGAAATAAGAATACCGTTTTAAAAGAAATCGTTTTTAAAGTGAGTGGTATTTTAATGTAATATTATCCTCGAAACAACAATTCATACAAAAGAGGTATTGTGCCATGGAACCATGTGTGTATGTGGGGTAGGTCATTACCTCGTGAAGTTTTCCTAAAGGTATGTTTGTAACAAAAACTAAAAGAGGTGATATTTAAAGTTCATGGTATTTAAATGAAAAACTTAAATATAAGTTATTTTACATGGAATTCTAGGTTAAAATTTATTCTAAACATTATGGCTTAAGGTTACAAGTGATGTGTACATGTTAGATTGAACAAAGTATTACAGAGAAGGAGTTTTTCTAGGGTTTTGAAAAAAATATCGGTATTAACTCCACTTACCGATATATATTTTGAAATGGAATTTTAAAGAATAAGAAGAGGGATTGATAGGGATTTACTACTTTGTTATGTTAAGAAGAGGTAGAAGAAGAGGCGAGTGTTGTCGTGATATCGCGGGAGCTTCGGATGTTGCTTCGATTGTTCGCCGAAAGTTGACCGCTTGCTAATTCCACTTGTACTTCACTTACACTTAAAGAATTTTTGAGTGTTTTGGTTAGAAATTTCAGAATGATGCCGAGCTAAAATGTGGGATGGTATTTATAGTAGAGAATTAGGGTTTTGGAATTAAAAATTTGGATTAAAAAGAATTAAAATTTGGTTTAATGGTGAAATAAAGGGTCTCTGTTTGATTGCAGGGAAATCAAACAGTGCAGGGGTGTTAGGGGTAGGTGAAGGGGTTAGTATGCAAAGCCCGGGAACAATTGGACTTAATCCAACCGTCGGCGTCGATTTTCTCAAGCTTTTGGTCGGTCGATTTGTAGCATTTGGTTTTGAGATTTGTGCCCCCAGATAAGATTAGGGTTTACTCTATTTTCCGCATGCTTGATTTTCCGACTTTTCATTTTTTTTGTGCATTGCACGTGTAAAATTTTGGGCTTCTAAAAATTTAAAAAGAAAAATTAGAAAAAAAATAATGTGTCTAATAAGGATCGAACATATGGGCTACGTCACAGCAGTGCAAGGGCTTTACCAGTGAGCTATAAGCTGTTTCTTGCTGTTATTTAACAAAATTTACTTATAACTCAAACTCACGCTGTATAACTCATTTCTGTACATTAAATTGGAAAATTCCGTACAGTAAATTTAAAGTCGTTACACTCGTGATCAAATGTACGTACATATTTTAATTTATTATAATCAATGCAATAGTTATTTGAATAAAATAATGCGGTCAATGATTATTTAAAACTCGTAATATATAACTCTACTTTCAGTATCATGCTGTGTCGAGAATAAAGTATCTCGATCTCCTTTTTTTTTAAGAAAATGCTTTGGCAAATTTTCCGAATGTCTTTTCGTCCCATCTGTTTCATGCAAGAGTAACGACGATACAAAATACATGATATGCATAAATCATTAAGCTAACAAATCAATACATTACAAGTGATTAGACTGCTAGGTTTTTCATATATAATTTACATGCAAGTGATTATAAGTTTTAACTGCAAAGTTTATAACATGTATTAATTGATCACAATTGTTTACAACTGCAAAGTTTTTCATATGTCAACCGGATCTGTTTCATCAAGGTCAATCTCGACGGTAGAACTATCGAAAAAGGATTTAGGAGGTGCCAGTATTGCAATTCAAGTTTCTTCACGATTAGGATTTTTGACATAGAAACACTGCTTAGTTTGTGAAGCTAACATGAACTTACCATCTCGATAAATATCTTTATTGAGATTGACAAGCTGAAAGCCGTACTCATCGAACTGGATGCAAGCACACCAACAAACTTTGAACATAATAAATCTTTCTTACTTATTATTCCCATAAATTAGCTCTATTATATCCTTCAGCTGACCGTAATATTCTTTTTTTCCTCCCCGCGGTTTTTGATCACGGGAACTTAAGAAGCACGTTTGTTTAAACGGAAAATAAATCCCATTGTTTTGGATAGTCAATTTCTCGGGTGCAAGAAATTTTAGATTATTAATACAATATGAATCGTATCGATTCACTTTTACACTAGGACCTTTAAATAGACGCACGATTACATTCGGGAATTGCATCCTTTTTGCTGTGTTATCTTCAATTTACAATGCATTTACACGTAAAATGTATAAACTATATGTGATATATGCATGTGAAACGTGAAATAAACAAGACATACGTACATGTTTACGGAACCACCGTGTTAAGTGTTTCTTATGTTCTTGATTAATCGTCCAATTAACTCTCTCCGGAAATCGCATTCGTAAATTCTTCAATATGTCGGCTAAAAGAATAACAGTACTAATTATTTAGGCATATATAGATGTAGGCACTCAAAATATTGACGCGATTAAAATTTTTAATTTATGTACCTTAGATACATCCATCTATATGAGATAGGTCCAGCTATCATTGTCTCTGTAGCTAAATGCATAGAAAGATGAACCATAACGGTGAAGAAAGATGGTGTAAATATCATCTCCAACTTATAGAGGGTTTTAATAATACTCTTTTGCAACTCCTCGAATTTGGCCACATCTATCACTTTAGAACAAAGTTTATTGAAAAATTCGTAATACTCTATTAAAGCTTTGGTGACATTGGATGCCAAATTTTGTCGAAGAGCCACTGGAAGCAATTGATGCAGAATGATATGACAATCGTGAGTAGCAATTGATGCAGAATGATATGACAATCGTGAGTTTTAAGATTCAAGAGTTTTGGTGGCTTTACCTGCACATTCTTTGCTATGTCAGAGAAGTACCCATCTGGGGTTTTGATGCTCTTTAGCACCTCACAAAATCTTTTCATAGCCAATTTCGATATTGTGTGACTCGAAACTGGTAATTCATAGACACCATTATCACGAAGTACTGGATGCAATTCCTATCGCATTCTAAGCTTCTCCAAGCACTCGCGAGCACTCAACTTATACTTGGACTTAGAATCGTCCTGAAACAATGTGCCAACAATATTATCAAACACATTCTTCTCTACATACATGACATCAATATTGTATCGAATCAACGGATATTTCCAGTAAGGAAGATTCCATAATATATTTTTCTTCTTCCACAACACTCAACAATTCGTTATTTTTAGACCGCTTCCGTTTTTTTGGTTTATTGAAGGAACCATCGGAGTTAAAACGATTAGAACCTTGCTGGAATTGAAACGATGGAATATGTCTAAAAATTTCTATCCCTGACAATTGTTTTGGTCTTCACGCTTTTCTAGTGTTTCATCAAACTTATTTGTCATATTTCTGTACGGATAATACATTGATAACCACCTACGATGAAACCGGTAGCAAAACTTACCACGTGTTTTAAGCTGGATGGCACTGTAATCAAGACCACATGATGGACATGCATGCTTCACGTAGGTAGACCATCCAGATAACATGTCGTATCCTGGAAAATCGTTGATTATCCAAATAACAGCCGCTCGCATTTTAAACTTTTCTTCTATGTACGCATCATATGTTTCTACTCCATGTTCCCAGAGTTCTATCAGCTCTTCAATTAAAGGTTCTATATAGACATCGATGTTCTGGCCAGGTGAATATTTTCCAGGAATTAATAAGGAAAGAATCATATACGGTTGTTTCATACACATCCAGGGAGGCAGATAGTAAGGTATAAGCAATACTATCCACGTGGACCAACTAGAGCTCATGAGTCCTTAAGGTATGGAACCGTCGGTTGCCAAACCTGGACGTACATTTCTCGGCTCATCCCCAAATGATCAACATTGTCTAATGACTTCCATGCTTCTGCATCAGCCAGATGCCTCAGCTTCCCGTCTTTGATCCGACGATCGGAATGCCATCGCATGCTCTTCGCCATGTCCTTTGAAATATATAAATTTTGCAACTTCTTAACCAGGGGAAAATAACGAAGGACTTTGGCTGAAGTTTTCTTACTCTTTTTGCTGACATCGGACGTTTCTGCCTTTGAATTTCTCTTAACATTTTTCCACCTAGACAAGTTACAAGTGGGACACTCATCGAAAGACGTGTAATCTTTGCAATAGAGCACACGGTCATTGGGACATGCATCGATCTTTTTATACGAGAAATCAAGTGTCTTAACAATTTTTTTCGACTGATAATGATTCTCTGGAATACTTTCCTTTCCTTCAGGAATTATCTTACGTAGGAGATCAAAAAACATGTCAAAGTGCTTGTTAGCCATCCCGTCATTTTCAGATGGAGGAGCCTTATTACAAATGACAACCTACTAAATTCCGTACAGCCTTCGTACAGATCTTGTTTGTTTTTCTCCAAAAGTTTATGTACTTCTAATTCACTGGTGTGTTCAGACGGTTCAACATCATTCATTTCCTCTCCAGCAAATAAATCTTCCAATGTTTCATGCGTGTCATCTATTCTGTCACCCGTCGGCAACTCAGCTTGCGATGCTGCGGTCTCATTATCCATCCTCATTTCCTCGTCACGTATTCCCTCGCTACGGTAATTCCAATGCATGTAGTTCGGTTCAAAACCCTTGACAAACACATGTTCTTTTATCACTTCACGTCGAAAACGTGCTCTATTCGTACATTTCATACAAGGACAGAACAAGAGTATGTCTCGGCTAAGCTTTGGGTTCATCTTTGCGTAATTTAAAAAGGCTTTAAGCCCATCTTTAAATCGGGTGTCTCTCAAACTATACCTATCCTTTTCCCCATGTATATAAACGATTTATTCGGAAGAATTCTCATATGTTATAACACAGATAATAATATAAGTTTAACATATCTTATGAGTTTTTTACAAGATCGTCAATAAATAAATTTTCAAGTCTTAAATTAGATTTCATGATGTGGACGCATCAAAGCGTCTAAAGTTATTTAAGATTTTCGTAAGTGCTCAGAGCAAAAGGTCAGGACGAATAATTAGTTTCACGGCTGTCAGGGATGAAGGTCCTAGTTTTCATTATGAATGCAACATTCGCATCTTACATTCTCCTGTTTTTCGTCTATTTCGAGAAAATTTCGGCAGTACTTTCTCTCTATTTCCCGTGTTCGTAAATAACACGGGGAACAAGTGGAAAGCACCGTCGAAACTTCTCGAAATAGACGAAAATACAGGAGGATGTAAGATGTGAGTCTTGTTACATTCGTAACATGTCCAAACTGGAAAAATTTGACAATTACCGTATGTCAAATCCCCTTGTCGAATACTACACGTATGTTTGAAAAAATTGAACATGACGCTCAACTCTCACAAATATATAATGTGATCCTATCAATCCGACGGGAAAAAAATTTGACATACACCAATTATCATACGGGAAACTATAAGTTGATCCTAAATAAGTTTAAGACCTTTCGATCTTAAACTTACTAATTAAATGAAAACATAAAACTCTAGTTACGTTTCTAATCAAAATTTTAGGGTATCACTCAACTTTCTATTTAATCGTTTTTTAATCAGGGTCTCGGTTTACTGTTATCTGGTCTTAATTAAGATTTCTTAATTAATGTAATTAATGCTATAGGTTAATTAGTGTTAATTTTTCTTAATCAATTTGATTTTATTTTTGATTTATGCATCTACTATAGTTTAATTGGTATTAAATGATTTGATTTTTATTTTGATTTGGTTTATAAATTATGCTACAATTAAAAAATCTAAGTAATAAATCATAAGCAACAAGATATCAAATTATTGAATTTACAAAACAAAGGATATCGAATCATTAATAAATTTAAAGAATACAAGTCGCAACTTAGGAGGGATAAATTTTTGAAATATTTCACATGCGGGCGCGCACACACACTTAAACATACGCTTGCGCACTCAAACACACACACACCTTCACACACTTAAACATACGCTTGCGCACTCAAACACACACACACTTTCGCTCACACACACACACACACTCTAAAACTCATCCATCTTGCCCTAAATTACCAAATTTCTATTTCAATTATTTTTAATATTTTCAATTTTAGAACTCATCTTACCCTAAATAACTAAATTACCAAATTATCAAATTTCCTAATTCAATTTTTCATATGTTTTCAATTTCTCAATTATATTTCAATGATAAAACCCGTCAACCTCAAAATCACAAAAAATTTCAAACCCTAATTTCATAATTTCATGATTTCATAATCCTAAATCCATCATCCTACAAATGATTCAATTTTTTGAAATTACTAATCAACTAATTTCAAAATTTAATAATCTAATTGAAAAAATTAGGATTAGGAGAAGAAAACACTAATCTTGGTCGGATTTGGAAAAGAAAAAACCTATAGCAAGCTCTAACAACAACAAATTAAATTATAACACATACAAGAAAAAAATTGCAATAAGTTTGATTGATTTTTTTAAAAAATTGATGAAGTGGGGGTGGCGGGGCGGGGTTGGAAATTTACCTTTGCGGGTTGATAGGGGAGAATGAGGAGAAGAAGAAGGCAACTCTCAGGTATAATCTGATCGAAGCATTATCGACCGTTGTAAACGGTCATAAATATTTTGGACACTATCGTCATTGCATTGGCGACCATTTATTAGGGACCATATAAATAATACGGTCGCTAAGACCACATTAGCGACCATATAAATTATTATGGTCCCTAATAAATAGTCGCTAACGTGTATGGTTTTTACTTGTGCAGCCGCATCATCGCCAGTAACCCCCTTTCTTCTGTTTAGTCTTCTCGATTGCTTGAGCAAGCAACCTGCCTAGCTAGATAAAAGTGATCCCGGGTTTGAACTATGACTGTGCCATCACCTTAATAGAAGTAACTAGCAAAACTCTGACGACTAGGGATATTCGCAGTCCTAAGACAGTGATGTCCAGACTCAGCTTTTTGGCTTGGAACTTCAAGCAGAGAAAGAGAATAGAAATATATAAGTGTTCGGCAAAGTCAAAAGTTTAACGCTTTATTCTGACCGACAAGCCGAATGAGAGTTCTCCAAAACTGTTCTTGACTGCTGCTTTACCTACCGTGTTGTGAGACGGAGAGAGAGAAAGTTTCAGACAGGAGAGAGTGAAAGGGACGATGGGCCAGCCAAAGAAAGTTAGTAGGGCTCGGTCAGGACCCTTGATCTTGTTCAGCTTAGTCCATTCCAGCGGGGGTCGTAGCCATATACATGTCTTAGGCTGACTTTTTCGCGGTGATTCCTTACCCGGCACGACCAAACAACGAAGTGAGTGCTAACGCGAAAGCCGTTGTGCGAAAAGAATGCGAAGGCCATTAATATTATTATGGCAGAACACCGAATGGTCATGTGCACCCACTGTCTGAAGCCAAACAAAATAACCACTTCACTAAATTTTCCAAACCACACTCAAGGAGACTGTTATAAGCCATACAATGATTTTTTCAATCGGCAAACTAGACCAGATCCCCCTGAGCAATAAAACCAGACATCCTCGACCAAAGATCCATGAAGAAATGCATTCTTCATATCAAGCTGATACAGTGACCAATGATGAGTAGCCGCAAGAGACATAAGTAAACGAACAGAAGTTTTCTTGGCCACCGGAGAAAAAATCTCCTCATAATCAATGCCGCAAGTCCCTTTGGCAACCAAATGTGCTTTCAAGCAAGAAAGGGTCCCATCATGATGAAACTTTACAGTGTATACCCAGCGGCACCCTGCACCCTTCTTCGCGGCTGAAAGAGGAGCCAAATCTCACGTCTGATTCAGTTCAAGGGCAAGCATCTCATCAATCATAATCTCGGTCCACCCTTTATGAGACAAAGCATCAGAAAAGGACCAGGGTAGAGTATGAGAGTTGAGAAAGGAGATAAATGCTCGATATGCCGAAGATAAGTGAGAAGTGGCCACATGATGAGCTATATAGTGAGAAGTGCAGCTCCGGATGCCTTTCTGTAAGGCAATAGGGAGTCAATGTCAACCTCCGGCGGAGCTTGAGACTCTGGAAGATCAGCAGCAAAAGGTTGAGGTTCAGGAGCTGTACGGGCTCGACGAGCATACACTCATGTAACCGGTGGTGTGGGGCCCAACAGTGGGGAATCGGGGGTGGGAGTGTAAGTCGATGTCGCAAACTCCACAGGGTTTGTAGAGGCGGAATTTACAAAAAATGATTTTAAAGCAAACATCGACTAAACTTCCAAGAACTACCATAAGCTCTTTTTAGAAAAACTAACATAGGTTTTAATCTACTATGAAGAGATTTATACCTATGTGTTCAAGTCCCCTGGGTCTTCTTTTCCTCTTCTTGAGCTTCTTGTCCGTCGGGATCGAGCTTGGTTGTCGGCCTCCTCGTGTTGAAGACGATCCACCCGAGAGCTTTAATTCAAGCTCTACCTCAAAAGTGAGGTAACTAAAGTGCCCAGTTTGCTAATTTAGGTAGCTTAGAAGATATAGAGTGTTAATTGGATTAATTTATCTCAATAACCTTAGGTTTCCAACTCATGAGAGTGGGGTTTGAGAAAGAAGAAGAGAGCAAAGGAGGTGAGAGAATGTCAAGTGTAGAATGAAGTGAAAAATGGCCAAGCTCAAAACTATCAAGCATTTCATTTTTAATAAAATATAGCAGTCATGTTTGAATAGTTATCACAAATGAATAAAGAAAAGAAACAGCCATGCTTCATACCATGCTTTAAAACACCTCACCCCTCCATCTCATTATCTATTTTCAAAAAATAGATTTAACACAAATGAGGTGTCTTCTTCTAGAAGCACTCAAGTGAAAATACAAGAATATCCTCACCGTATATACATATCCATATTCGTACTATAAAAAATACGAATATCAAGAGATAAAATAGTTCAATAATATAATACTAGATCATTATTAAATCAGTACATAATTTAATAATGCGGCTTAATTCTAAGTCCGCAAGTATTACCCGTCCGAACAAAATCCATGTAGCCAGTACATGTATATGATCGGAACCCTGCACATAAAACCATACGGCCTCTACATCGTTTCACCTGAATCAGGGAAACTTTCTGTGTGAGACACTAAAGACTCGACAGTACGCTGACAGTGGGTTTAACCACAAGCACGTCAGCGGCACTAGCTGTACGTAACGGCTACTCAGGTACTTGTCGAAAAGAAGGTTGATGAGCAAACTCATCCGAACTCCAACTGAGCATGTCCGTGACAATGTTTGTACAGTCCGGTCTGTTCGTTTGAGAGTATCGCATGCCGGGTCTAGGGGTGGAAAACGTCAGACCCCTAATAACCTGACAAGTCATGCCGATGTGGCTCAAGACCATTCGAGAATCTACTGATCTAACTATCAGTAATTCTCAATCCGTCTTGTCAGGGACTTATGGTGTTGGCCAACCGAATACAACGTAATAACGACTCCCTATACCGGGAGAGACGAATCCTCAACAATTGCTCACTGCCTCCATGTGGCTCGGGACTGTACCCAACTAAAACCTGTTTGCACGACTCAATAGAGCCGTGGTAGGGTAGTAATCAAAGCACAGTGGGAACTCACACGAGACAAATGACGACCTCAGATTGACAGACTATCTGTACTCATGTCATCAGAGAACTGCTATATGACGATAAGTATAATACCATCTAGCCAGTTCTCGGCGAGTCCGTCTAGTGTACACATCCCTGGTGAGCACATGTATACTATCTTAGGTGTATCACACCAATGGCTGTGGGACCAACCATCGCCTCTCGTCAAGGTCTTGAAATGTATACACTAGTCTACTCTGGAGTATCGATGCCTAGCCTTGATACTCCCATGACCAGGGATATTTAAGGATATGCTTATCGACTACCTAGCTCCCACAAGAATGATTGCCATCACAACGCTGGTAGTCAAGTAAGGATCCTAAAGGCTTTATCAACATATATAAGTGATATAAAATAACAAGTAAAACATATACACATGTTAAGATAAAGGTAAACAAAATAGCATACTATCATATCGAGCAAGATTGAACTGTACATACATATCCCCAGCATTCTATACAATAAAGGCCTCTAGGGTATACATATCCAATAGGGAGGTGGATCAATAGGAACGGTACGTGTGATTTCCAACACAGGAGGTGGAGAATCAACCGACTTGGAAGAGATGTCGTGTGATGAAAAATATGAGAAATCTAAAGGAAATGTATTGTTCATGTCTACATGAGTGCGAGATGTAGAAAAGTATGTGGCGGGTTCATGAAAAGTCACGTTAGTCAATATAAATCAACGACGTAATTTAGGACTATAGTAACGATATTCCTTTTGAGTACGAGAATACCCAAGAAAAATGCACTTAATGGCCTTGGGATCTAGTTTAAAACCCCCTAGTTGTGGATCATGGACGAAACAAACACATCCAAATACCCACGAAGGGATAGAAAAAGGGACCACTGACGGGAACGATATGGAATGAGAAATCTGTCCGTCTCGGACAAAGAAGGGCATACGATTGATCAAGTAATTAGCGGTAAGGATTGCATTCCCCCAAAAGGATTTAGGCACTCGCATATGAAACAAAAGAGTTCGAGTGACCTCTAATAAATGCCTATTCTTCGTTTTTGCCACCCCATTCTGTTGGGAGTATAAAGACAAGGGGATTCATGAATAATGTCAAGTTGCTCCATATATGTCCTGAAGGGTGTACTAAAATTCTTCTTGGTATTATCACTTCTCGAAATACTCACAGTGACTCCAGAGTGATTCTTAACTTCAGAACAAAATCTCTGAAAATGAGAAAACATTTCATTATTAGATTTCATGAAATATAACCACGAGACTCGAGAAAAATCATCAATAAAGGTCACAAAGCAGCGAAGCTTTTTTGGGCAACAACAGGGCATGGCCCCCAAATATCAGAATGAACTAAATCAAAAAGTTTTTCAGCTCACTTATTAATACGAGATGGGTAGCTAGAGCGATAATGCTTACCCAACTCATAAGACCCACATTCTAAACTAGACAAAGTACTAAGAGAGGGAACAATTCTCTTCAAGGTCTATAGAGAAAGGGTGACTAAACCGACAATGGGCATCGAAAGAAGATGTGGAAACTATTGGGCAGGCTATGGGGCATGGATGCTCATCGAGGTGGTACAACCCATCAACTTCAGTCCCTGTACCAATCGTCCATCTTGTCCCAAGCTCCTGAAAAATACATTCACCAGAAAAGAAAATTGCATCATGGTTCAAATCTTGAGTCAGCTGGCTTATAAAGAGTAAATTGAAAGGAAAGTCAGGTAAATATAAGACAGTAGAGAGAGGTAATTGTGGTGTGGCACGAACAGACCCTACATCCTCTATGGCACAGGTGATGCCATTCGCTGAGGTCATTGGGGTACACCCAGGCCTTAGCCTATATGAAAACAATATGCATCTCTTTCATGTCATATGATCTGTCGCGTCCGTATCAATCACACAAGGATGACATACAGAAGTTGGAAGTGATAAAGGTCGTATGGTTACCTCTCGTAAGACCAGGTTACAGCCGAAGCCCGAGGTATAACCGATTCAATCTGACTACTAGAAACAGATGAGGTCACAAGAATCCTCAATCGAGCAATCTTCTCCTCCAATGACTTAACGGGGCTCTTGGATGATGCTGAATCCATCGAAGTGGTGAAGGATGCAGGAGATGCGGTCCCAACATGTGCATGAGTAGCAGGACGAAGAGGTTGAGGAGGCATCACATTTAACTTCCAGCAGGTACTGCGAATGTCCCTCCTGACGGCAGTAAAAGCAAAAACAAGGCTCTTCATGACCTCTGCCTCCAGCTCTGCCGCCCAGACGATCTGCTCCTTCTCTCCCTCATGGAGAGTAATATGTGAGAGAACTCTCTGGCCTAATAATGTACTGTGTTTGCCGGTTGCGGCTGCTACTTATCTGTGATCTCCGACTGAAAAATCTGATGAAGCGTATGATAAACGGGAGAAAGAGTAATATTTGTCTTCCCAAATAAGGCTGGACGTGCTGACTGATATTCGGACCGTAGCCCACCAAAAAAAATGATCACCAGAAAAATCTCGTGCATCCTCACCTCCATAACATCACTAGTGATCGGGAACAACTCCGATATAAGCTGTGCAATACGCGAAAACTTTGAGCAATACCGATGTAATGAATGAGTTCCATGCTGAATCTTGTACGACTGATGTACTAAATCATAGACATGAATTTACCAAGAAATCTCAGGTTACTGTAGCAAATAGCTCAAATCAACCAAAAAATCAACGAGTCGACTAAGAACAGTGAGCAAACTCCAAATAGGGCTAACTAATCTCCAAAACGAGCCCAACTCGGTCAAGAACAACAAGCAAACTCCTCATTGAGCTCCAAATCGACCAAGAACAAACTCCAAGAACTCAAATCGACCCCGAACTCGAAGAACTCAAGATCAAACCTTTAAAAATAACCCAAATCGAACAAGAAAATTGAAGTAAAACATCAAAACAACCTTAGATCTGAGAAGAGAAGCTCAAATCGAGTATAAAGACATCAAGTCGAGATCATCGTCACCATTTGTTTCAGATCTGCTTGAGATCGTCGAATGGGATGCTCGATTTGGCTCGATCTTCGTTGATCTGCTTCGAGGAAGCTCGATGGAGCTCCGGCGAGGCTGCTGGACGTCCGATGATGGTGAGAATAGATGGCGGCGGCTATTAGGGTTAGGGTTAGAGTTTGGTGTTTGGTGATTGAATGAAGGGTTAAGATTAGATGTTAGAAAATGAGTGATTTAGGTCTGCTCTGATACCATAATAAGAAAATAATAAACTCGATCAAAGAGATAAATCATCACAATTTATACACCTCATAACATAACTAACCGATCGCTAATAATCCTAACAATTTAACACACTAATCATAATCTCAATAATATAAATCAGAACTTAGATATCCATAATATCTAATACAATTATATTTAGATATCTCATAATCTAACAGTCCCACTCAAACTCACGGTGGATAACCGAGAGTTTGGATAATATCTTGAACCAGAATATGCAGCTTGTAGAACGACGGAGAAGAACGATAGATCTAAAATATCAAGCATGGCAAACTAATACCTTTTGGTCTCTTTCGCAAATTGTAAGATGGACCGAATAACACGCAGTCTCTTTCGGTGGAAATACTGAAGGAAGAAGATCATGCTGTTAGACATCATAAGAAAATAATAGCTGCTTAGATGGAAGAAGATCATGCTGCTAGAAGACGTCATAAAAAAAAGAATAGCTGCTTGGACTTGATATTGTTGGAAACAACTACTTATTATCAAACCGAGAGAACTCATTTCTGTATTAGATATTATTGACGCAACTTTATTTATTTTGGAATAATAAACTAAAAATATAAATAAAGATAAATTTTGGATCGAGCTATTGGCTCTGAATATCATGTTGAGAGAGTGAGAGAGAGAGAGAGTTAGGGGAGAGAAAATATTTTAGGGTAATGTAAGGGATAGATTAGCCTAAGCCTAATTCTCTTTGTATATGCAAGATCATTTTGCTATCACACCACTAGCTATTAAGTGTCTAATTTATAATAGACTCGTGTACACTACGGTTATTCTAATAAGATTAAATGAAGTATGCCTAACATAAATTTTGTACTTTATAAGATAAACGTAGTATTTATAAGATAATATAAAGTACTGTAAATGGTAAATGCAGTAGTTTAACTAAAAGGGTGGTATTGTAATAACATATTAGTTAATGTATTTTAGAGATTAAAACAAAGAAATTAATATTTTAATCTAGGGCGTTTTTGACAACCGTTTTTGGCCCAGGGACTAAACCCTATTGCTTTTAGGTTCTAGGGAGCTAAACCCGTTTTTTCCGAAAAATCAATTATCTCTTGTTCAATATCACTGTGATGCCTAAGTTAGAAAGAGTCGTCCATCAAGCAACAATTACGATTTGAATCTTGGATAAATTTATCTACTTACGTGATATTGTATATGGATCAATTTATCCAGAAGATATGGCCGAAGGTATTGACAACTAACTATCCCGATATATCTGGATTAAAGTACGGTCTTAAACATACATGTCTTTGAAAACATGTACCGGCTGTCATCCAAAATGAATTCATATATTTGATAGTATCATATGGAATCTAGTAAGAGGATAAGAAACAAATAGAGAGCTTTAGGGTTAGATCATGTAGGGTTTTTGGAGAATGGAACCTGGAAAAACTATTCTATTCCAGTCTGGGTACCCTTGGTTGCTAGAGTGGGACCCTCAATGACCTCATTGCACAAGGTCCATGTAGGCTATAGAACTATACAAGAATTATAGAAGTGGGGCACTAAAAAAATCAAGTAACCCCACAAACTAGTGAAGGCATTTAAAACTATGGGGTCTTTCCTCTATGAGCATTACGCTGCCTCTTCATATCTGTTTGTTGTCGCTCTCCCTGTTCCCTGGTTCCTGGTTCCATGCATGTGTGATGTGGGCCCCTCCCCCTTCTCTCTCTCCAAGTGGAAGATAGAGAAATGGCTCATACGCATCATCATAGATACTTCTTAGTGTACTCATACTACAACAACAGTTTTTCTACTAGTGTAAAAATTGTTTTTCTACAAGATGGGCTAGTAGTAGTAGGAGATAAAAAGATTTAGAAGAGAGCGGCGACTGGGTAAATAAAGGGGGAAAAGAAAGCAAATTTGTTGTCAACATTCTTCATCTATCTTGAATAGTTAATCAAATAATAAACTATTGAGATAATTTTAGATGTTAGAATTCAAATGTGGATTGTCCTCTCCATTTTGCCTTCTTTTTCTCGTTTGAAAAAGATTTTTTTTTGCATGATTTGCATGGCTTGGCATATGATTTCCATGTAAAAGGCCATATGTATATATAAAAGCTAGCTGGGGACCATTTATAAATCTCATACAGTTAGAAACTGACTCATAAGTCTTTTAAGGAGCTACATAAAAGTTCATCTCTGTTGTGTTTAATTTGGCCAATGTCACAGAGTTTGATTGATAATTCATTGCATTGTATGGACACATTTACATATGTGACTGACATTTATGCACTTACTGATTCAAGAACTCATACAGGCTTTGTTTTTAATTTTTGAGAGGGGATGGATGTGATCCATGCAAGGACCATTACGGTTTCTTCTCTTCTTATATTATTAACTGATTGTATATATGTCTTAAAACTTGTATTTGGTCTTCTATTCTCATTAATTCCTAACCAATTTTCCTCCTTCCTTTTGTACTAACCTGCAACACTGCTATGAATAACCCTTGAGAGAATGGTTTAATCCGTTCTCCCAAGCAACAGAGGGAACGGTTTTAACCATTCCCCGAATTTTGAGAACAGTTCTATATATTGCGGTTCTTTGAAAATCGAGAACCATTAAAACCGTTCTCAGGGTTAACCCGGGGAGCGGATTTAACCGTTCCCTCCTTTTGATATTTTTTAAGAAATAAACCGGTTTAATTTTGGGAAACGGTCTAAACCGTTCTCCCAAAAAGGGTATTTTTTTAATTAAAAAAATTTAAAATTCTAGAAACGGTCAACGGTTTAAACCATTCTTCCAAAAAATACTTTTTTTTATAAAAAAAGTACTGAAATTTCTAGAAACGTTAAGACGGTTCTGGGATGCAAATTATTTTTAATTTTTTTTTATTGATTAGCAGCCCCTGCTTTAATTCGAACACATAATATTATATTCAACATAACAACAACATAACGATAATATCTTCAAACAACGATATGCACATAACAACAATATTATGAAATTAAACAACAAATTCAAACATCAATAAAAAAAACCACAAATAATTCAGAATACAATCCATAAACCAAATCTTTAAAGCAATACTTAATAAACATAAATGTCTAGAACACAGGAACCAAATCCGCAATCAAAATAGAGTACGTAAGTTTGAAAAGTCGTAACGATCCGATTAATTACCTAGATGCTGCATCTGGTGAGGGACCCCACGGCTCATATATAAGGGGTAGAGAGAGAGAGAAAGTGGAAAGAGAGAGAAGAAGGAGAGAGAGAAAGTGGGGCCCACGGGGTTAAAGGGGAGGTTGTGATTGGCTGAGAGAATAAATTGAGAAGGATATAAAAGATTGTAAAAATATTATAGGGTTAACTTAAAGATTTAAAAGATAGGTAATGAACAGTAAGATATCATGTTAGTTAGAAAAATATATGTGATGGTTTTAATAATATTAAAATTTGGGATTTTGGCGCCAAATGAAACATTTCCAAATTGCGCCCGGGTTGGGTCCAAAAATTCGAAATTCAAATAATAGGATTTTAAGCGGGTTCCAAATTTTAAAATGAAATGTTTTATGATTAAAAAGCATACTCTCAAAACGGACACACGCACGTGCACGTAGCCATCCAAACTCGCCCGTTTCACTGAACGGGACGAGAACACAATGCACGGACGCTACCACGAGGCTAAGGATGTCAAGTAGGCCAAGATGAATATTTTCAATTTCATTTTAGATGCTAAAATTTGTTATATGTAGAAATGACTTTGCCGGGTAAATTTTACAGTAAGTAACAAACAAGCAAATTAAATGAAATGAGTACCACATTATGCTCAAACAGTAACTGAAAATAGTAGCATTGGGCTCGGGTGTTACATTATACCCAACTACAAAAGAATTTCGTCCTCGAAATTCCAAGAATACAAGATAGAAGACTACAGGAAAAGGTGAGGATACTTCTGTCGGATCTCGTCTTCTCGCTCCCACATGGACTCTCCATGCGATCGATTACCCCAAGAAACGAGCACAAGGGGGATAACCTTGTTCTTAAGAACCTTTTCCCCTACGATCCATGATTTCAACCTGTCGCTCCTCAAAAGTTAGGTCTTCCCGTACTGTTAACTCCGAATGATCCAAGACGTGTGTTTCATCTCGAACATACCTTCGTAGTTGAGATACATGAAACACATCGTGCACACCTGCCAAGGACTGTGGTAACGCCAAACGGTACGCTACCTCTCCAACACGCTCCAATATCTCAAAGGGTCCAACGAATCGAGGACTAAGCTTTCCCCGACTCCCAAAACGAATCACTCCTCTAGTCGGTGATATCTTCAAGAATACCAAATCACCCACGGCGAACTCTAGAGGTCTTCTTGACGTGTCAGCCCAACTTTTCTGTCTGTCTTGAGCTGCCTTCATATGCTTCCTGATTGTATTCACCTTCTCGACTGTCTGTACCACCAAATCTGGTCCTAGTAACCTTCGTTCACCAACATCATCCCAACAAACAGGTGAACGGCACTTACGATCATACAACGCTTCAAACGGAGCCATCTGAATAGTCGCTTGGAAACTATTGTTGTAAGAAAACTCCACCAAGTGTAGGTGATCCTCCCAAGAACCCTTGAAGTCCAACATGCATGCCCTCAACATATCTTCAAGAGTTTGGATCGTTCTCTCCGATTGTCTATCAGTTTGAGGATGATAAGCTGTGCTAAACTTCAATCGAGTCCCCAAACTTTCCTGTAAACTCCTCCAGAAGTGTGACAAGAACCGAGTGTCCCGATCGGACATGATGCTCACCGGTACTCCATGCAATCTTACAATCTCCTGCATGTACCGCTCTGCCAAAGTCTCCGTTGATTGACCAACCCGAAAAAGGAATAAAATGAGCTGCCTTGGTCAACCGATCGACAATCACCCATACTGCATTGTTGCCCTTTGGACTCCGTGGTAAAGCCGTCACGAAATCCATGGTTATATGTTCCCACTTCCACTGAGGAATCGGAAGTGGTTGCAACAAACCAGCAACCCTTTGGTGTTCAGCCTTGACTTGCTGACATACCAAGCACTTAGCCACGAAGCGAGCAATCTCCCGTTTCATGCCTTCCCACCAGAAATGCTGTCGAATATCTCGGTACATCTTTGTACCTCCCGGATGTATAGAGTAAGCTGAACTGTGTGCCTCCTTCATAAGCTCTTCACGTACATCATCCTTTGGCACACACAAACGGCTACCATACCTCAACGAACCATCTTCGTGGACCAGTAAATCTCTTCGTAGTCTAGCCTCAACCTGCTCTCGAAACTTCTGCAGTCTAGGATACTGCGATTGTGCCGCTTTAATCTTCTCAACCAAGGACGACTGTACTTGCAACTGCATCAACTGTCCCGTAGAATGTGGTAGCACAACCTCCAAGTCGAATCTTCGAAAATCTGCAATGATCTCCTTCTGCGTAGTTAATACCTGAATTGCTGGTAACCGACTAAGCGCATCCGGTACAACATTAACCTTCCCCGGATAGTACTTAAGATCAAGATCGTAGTCAGCCATCAACTCCAACCATCTATGCTGCCTCATGATAGGCTCCTTCTGCGTGAACACGTACTTCAAGCTCTTATGATCTGTGAAAACTTCGACTCTTACGCCCAAAAGGTAGTGTCTCCAAATCTTCAAAGCGAAAATCACAGCCGCAAGCTCCAAGTCATGAGTTGGATAATTCTTCTCATGGGTCTTCAGTTGTCTTGATGCGTATGCTACGACCTTCCCATGCTGCATCAAAACACATCCCAATTCTTTCCCAGATGCATCGCTATGAATCATCAGTCCTCCGGAATTGTCTGGTACGGTCAGGATAGGGGCGGTTATCAACTTCTGCTTCAACGTCTCAAAGCCAACGCACACTTATCCGTCCATACAAAAGGTACCTCCTTACGCATAAGCTTGGTCAGCGGTTCTGCCAAACGAGCAAAGTTCTCCACAAATCTCCTGTAGTATCCGGCTAATCCAAGGAAACTTCTTATCTCAGCTACATTCCTTGGAATAGGCCAATCTCGAACTGCTGCAATCTTTTCGGGATGGACGGCGATTCCATCACCCGACACGACATGTCCCAGAAATTTCACTTCTTCCAGCCAGAATTCGCACTACTCATCTTCGCATAAAGCTTCTCCTGTCTCAACATCTGCAGGACCTAATGATATCCGGATCGCAAATCCAGTTTCGAGAATACTCTCGCGCCACTAAGCTGCTCAAAAGTCCTCCAATGCGAGGGATCGGGTACTTGTTCTTAATAGTCGCCCGGTTCAATTCTCGATAATCAATGCACATCCTTCTCGTGCCATCCTTCTTCTTTACTAAAAGAACTGGAGCTCCCAAGGCGAGTTGCTGCTTCGAATCCAACCCTTCTCAAGTAATTCACCAACTTGCTTCTTAACTCCTTCCAATTCCACTGGTGCCATTGGATAGTAAGCTTTAGACAATGGCGCTGCACCAGGACTAAGGTCAATCGTGAACTCCACGTCTCGCTTCGGCGGTAAGCCCGATATATCTTCAAACACGTCCATAGAATCATGAACAACAGCCGGCTCTTTACTTTCATCACTTCCATTGATGCAAGAACATTGTTTGTCGGCCTAGCCCTAAACTCGACCGGCCCGACAGAACTGCTTCCTTACCGCAACTGCTGTCTGCTGTGAACTCCCAATTTTCCTGATATGCTATGCTGTTCTCGAGCTGCCGTAAGAACCTGTGAGAAAGTGGTCAAACCCAGGGAGACGGTTTGCCTTTGGATGTCCACATCCAAGCTGCGCATGGACCTTCGTGCCCTGTCTGCATCGTTGGCGACTAAAGGTCCAGCGAAACTGCTGAGTCTCGTCCACTCTGCTGCATGCACGTCCACGGGTGCTCCATTCTTCCTCAGCCCAATAAATTTCTCTTCCATTTCCTCCCGTGCAGTCCGTGGAAAGAACTTCTCTAGGAAACTCTTAGAGAAATCCGCCCAACTGCTTGGCTTGGGCAAACGGTTCTCCTCCACAAGCCACCACTCTCGGCGTAATCCACTAGTTGAATGCGCACCACATCAACTCCTTTGTCCTCTGGAATCTGTGCCGCAATCAGCAAATTCTCCGTGCTGACTAGCCACTGCTCGGCTGGCACGGCTCCTCCAAACCAGTGAAAGTAGTAGGACCCACACGTCTGAACTCTGCCACGGTCCCTACTCGGTCAACTGGTCTAGTTCCAATCTTGTTCACAGACTGCTGAACGATCTGCAAACCTTCCTGAAACGAGTCCGCTTGCTGCTGGATCAGCTCGGGCTGTTTCTTTGATTTCCAGCATTCCTCTTATCACTCCAAGCATGGCGGCTTCGTTCACACGCCTCTGGTACGTCTTCAACTTCTTACCTGTCATAATCCTGAACTCAAAACACCCAATATTAGCATGATGATACACGCCTCTGGTACGTCAAGTCATGTTTGCATATTGATCTTGTTCTGATATTCAGATTCAAGTTCAAGTATACATGTTGGTATATTGGATTCATGTTGAATTGGATTCTGATTTGGATTAGACTCAGATTGATTTGGACTCATACTTGAGTCGGACACTTAGAACTGATTTGGATCCTGAATTAGGTTTGGGAGTTATCGGTAAATGCGCACATGGACGGCAGGATTTGTGTCTTTTTCCAAGACAATTACCATTGATAACACCGTTAAATTTTTCTACCTTAAATAGGTTCTTCGGCTCTTTGAGGCTCAAGAGAATTGATCCACTAGTAAAAAAAGGGGTTGCCCCTACGGATATTGGAATCCGTAGGGGCAGATTTAACTTGGCCCTACGGATTAATCCGTAGGGCTAAAGGGTTACCCCTACGGGCACAGACGTTCAAGAATTAAAATATGAATTCTTAATTTGGTGTTTGCCCCTACGGAGCCGCAAACAAAGGACCTACGGGTATATCCGTAGGGACAAGTAAATATCGATTTAATAAGACCCCAGACCGATCGCCTACGCTCACTTTCTCTCTCTCTCTCGATCGGGCGCGAGAAAAATCCCCAAATCGCCACGCCGTCGTCGCCACCGTCGTTCTCCTCGTCGCCACCGCCGGTTTCGTCGCCACCGCAGTTCTCGTCGCCACCGCGGTTCAGGTCGTCGCCCCAGCCCCAGCAGCAGCCGTTCAGGTGAGTAAATCTCGAGGTAAATTAAAGAATTTTTGGATTATTTTGGGCTTAGGGTTCATGGCTGGGTCTGGGGTTGCGCGCGCGAGTTGGGGTTGGGCAGGGGTCGCGGTTGCGGTCGGGGTCGGGGTCAGGGTAGGGTTAGGGTTGGGGTTCGGCTGCTGCTGGGGTGGGGCTGGGGTTAGGGTTTGCCTTAGGGTTGGTGTTGGGGTTTAGCTGGCCACGCTGGGGTTAGGGTTGGGCTGGGGCTGGGGCTGGGGGCTGGGGCTGGGCCACGCGGGGTTTTGGGATCTTTGTAATTTGCTTGCTCTGTTTGGGGTTTCAGTTGATCCTCATTAAAAAATTGGTGATTGATCTCTTCAATCATATTATTATCTGTATTTAAAATTTTTGTGAAGCCTTCAGAGTTTGGAAAAATCTAGAATTACCGTTGAAATTCTGGCAACATTCAAAAACTGTGTATATGATGTGTGTGTGTGTATGCATGTATATACATTTGAAATTTATCTTTCTTCTATGATATAAAACGGTTAAACCGAAGAAAATTACTGGGGGAATTTTTCCTAAAATGTCTTGAGAGGGGGTTCAAGTGATGGGATAATTTCATTTGGTAATCTTTTACTTATTTTACATCTCTTATTTTTTCATGCAAAAATCTGAATAGGTTTCTTGCAATTTTGCCTATCGATCAATTATTATATTTATTTCTATTTTTTGTGGATGATTTGGCTTCAATTGAATGGAGGCGATGATGGCTTGCCCTCAAGCTTCCACTTTTATGAGCTTTATAGTTATGAGATTGGCGAGGCAAGCTGGTTTGTAGCCATCTTATTTCTTTTCCTAAATTCAAATCCAAATATAAACTGTCTGATTGAGAGAGAGAGAGTATGGGAGATTATGTATTATTCAATGTGTTTGGAAGCTGGCATGTTCTGAGCGTCATCTCTGCATGAAAGCTATGGTTTTGCAAAGGGTTTTCCCTAACTATTTTCTGTGGGGAAGCTGAAGGCCTGAAGCTTCATCAAACTCAGGATTGGATTCTGGTCGGGTATTGTAAATTCTTGTGAAAGTTCCGTTCAAGATTTGTTCAGAGCTTGCATAACATCCTTTTCATCTTTATGAGATCTTTATGCAGTCATTTTTTTGGGTTTATATATTTCTCGAGCCCGTTTGACTTTGGACTTAGGATAACCCCAAATCTCTTTCTTATTTTGATTCCTAAGCTGGCATATCTGAGGCTCGTATTCCAGTATCGTTGCTGGAAAAGCTAGGGTTGCGAACATTTTTGCAACGATAATTTCTGTATGACAGCTTAAGCACACATAAAACTTAAACAATCTTGAAGCACTGCAGTTTTTCACTAAACTACCTAAAAGTTTTTATATTGCTGCAAGCTTCCTTAAAGTGCTGCATCTAAGTGTATTTTAGTGGGAAAACCCTTGAAAGCCAAACTTCATGGGGTTTGTTGTTTGCCTTCTCTGTAGCTAGTTTGAGGTTTATTTAGTTTTGGATTTGTTTTGCAACACTCTCTGAGTTCCAAATCAACAAAAAGCTGAATGTTGAATCACAAGCAAGAAGCAGCCAAACTGGCCCTAAAGTAATCCTGAGTGATGATAATTTTCCAGGGAGTTTAAAATTTATAGAAATGGCGAGGCAACATTGGATTGTCTGCAAGTATTCAAGCAACCTGTTTGCAGCCATCATGCTATTTGTGATCCCAGTATAAAACTCAAACATGCCTCTTAGTTAGTTTACTTTAATTTGTTATTTATGTGTGTGTGTCAACATTGGATTGTCCCAAGTATAAAACCAAACCCACAAAACATCAAAACTGTCTCCGACAATCTTATGGTCATTAGACATAAGATTTATGCATATAGGTAACATCTGCCAATATGCCATATCCAGACCGCAATCTATTTTTGCCTATTGGCTAATATGAAAATATCGGCCCGCGTATATGACATAATCAAAGTTGTTAAATCTTAATACGGTTTGTGTTTCATTTTTTTATTTATCAGTTCTATCAATGTTGCGTATAACGCTTTATGATATCAGTATCCTACATTTGTAGTTTTAATTGTTGATTGTTATAGATGAATACCATTGCAATAATAGTTTTTGGTCGATGAATGCTATTGCAATGTAGGATGATCAGTTCTATCAATCTTGATCTCAATGGTTTAAAATCATGTTACACATACAACACGAATGCACAACAAACGCATAATTAGAGAGCGACTCAAGATATTCAGGTTAAAACCAATATATGATACTCGATGATAATATGAAACCTTCATATTCCCATCGATACTCATATATGAAACTAAAAGCGCCACTTTGTCCCTACGGTGCCCGACATTTTAATTTAAAAATATTATATCTTAATTTGTTGTTTGGCCCTACGGGCACCTAAATGGGAATTTAATTAAAAAAGGCACAGAAATGCCCTACGCCTCGATATCTTTCCCTCTCGTTCCCAAAATTTTCTCTCGTTCCCGCGTCTCCAATTTTCTCTTCGTCGCCACCGCGCGCCCTCCGTTCTCAGCCCGTCACCGCCCTCGTTCTTCCTCGTCGAGTTCCTCGTCGCCGATATTTGTGCCTACATGGATGCCTCAAGCAACGAATCAAATGATGTGGATCACAAACTAATTAAATAAATTTTGAATACCAATCTGGACTGGGATTTGAATACCAATCCTAGTTTTCTATATTTTTTTATATATAGTAGATGGTGATACTTTTTTAAGTAAAAACAACCCTACACTTAAGCGAAATCATAAATCGAAACACACATATATAGAATACAACTCATACATGGGTATCCTCAAATCTAACTTTCATTGAATTTGCACGCGCACTTAAAATAACAACCTTTATACTAAAAAAATTATGTATGCCATTACTTAGTAGTTTATGGTTTTAAGACGCAAAAGCCAATTGAGAAATACTTTTTCTACCCACTATTAATCCATATTCTCAATATAGTCATTGAATTTGCACGCGCACATAATAAGAAGGAGAAGAGAATAATGTGGCAGAAGAAGAAGGAGAAGACAGTAATGTGGCAGAAGAAGAAAAAAATGACATTCCTCGTTCTCTGTTTCAGCATCAATCTTCTGATATGAACTAATGATGGCTTTCACATAGGCTTTTCCCATTAGAGACTTCTTAGTGTCCAATGGAAAGCATACATCAGATTTGTACAGGTCGGGTTCTTCTATGACTTTCAAGAGTCTCAACTGATTCTGTTAATTACACTCTAGTTGGGTGGTACTTTTACCACTTCTCACTGCAGGTGCGCTCTCTAATATCCATTTTGAATGTAATATTATCGATATTCAAAATGGATATTAGAGAGCGCACCTGCAGTGAGAAGTGGTAAAAGTATCACCCAACTAGGGTGTAATTTACAGAATCAGTTGAGACTCTTAAAAGTCATAGAAGAACCCGACCTGCACAAATCTGATGTATGCTTTCCATTTGACACTAAGAAGTCTCTAAAGGGAAAAGCCTATGTGAAAGCCATCATTAGTTCATATCAGAAGATTGATGCTGAAACAGAGAACGAGGAATGTCATTTTTTTCTTCTTCCGCCACATTACTGTCTTCTCCTTCTGCCACATTACCGTCTTCTCCTTCTTATTATGTTCGCGTGCAAATTCAATGACTATATTGAGAATATGGATTAATAGTGGGTAGGAAAAGTATTTCTCAAATGGCTTTTGCGTCTTAAAACCATAAACTACTAAGTAATGACATACATAATTTTTTTAGTATAAAGGTTGTTATTTTAAGTTTTCCCTTATAGAGATATGATCTAACTGCATCTATCAACTATAAGTGTGCAGAAAATTATGATAAGAAATCATAAGAAAGGGTCGTAGCCATGCATAACCTTGAATCTACATACCAAATCATGCAAAAGCATGCACTTATTGTCATCTTGCCTTGGAATATAAAATATCTTGGAAGACTATAAGCGAGCATTTAAATCTTGATAGCTTTTGACTTCAACATATATTTTTCTCAAGTACCATGAAATATACTTGCTCCGTATAAACCGTTTTCAGGAAGATGGATTAATAATGACAAATTATCCATTGTGACTCACTAGGTTAGCATTTTCTCTTCTATTGACCATCTTTCTAATCTGCTTGGTAAATTTATTCGGAACCGGCTGCGAATCATTAAAAGACATGCATAAGAAAGAAAACTAAAATACAGATATATAGCATACCGATACATCAAAACTTCATAGTTACGATGGCAATCCAGAGATATTTATTTCTACACACGTGGTGCGCGTGCGAATGCGTCAGGCATCATGGACAAATATTTCAGAACATGAAAAGTATTATTCGTATAAAGTAATTAAAATTTTTAAACACCTTGGGTAGATATTTTCTTAGTTGATGCAATCATATCATGATGACTAAATTTAAGCTATTATACATATGCTTATGTATTTTTCTAATCTAATATATCACACACACACAGAGAGAGAGAGAGAGGGGGAGAATACCAGGTAGATAGAGAAATCAGTTAGCAGGATCCTGAAGAAATGGAGTCCATAGCATTGCTCATCATCATCTGTTAGTGTATATGCCCTAGAGGCCATTACTGTATCATACTAGTATGTATATTACTTAATGGAAGCTTGGGATATTCACCTTGTATATACAATCTTGCTCAAAATAGTAGTATGCTACTTGGTTTATTTCTACTTCAATGTGTACATGTGTTTATTTTTGTATATCGCCTATACACATTAGTGGAGCCCTTAGGATCTTTGCTTGATTACCAGCGATGTGATGGCCGTCACACTAGTGGGGCTGGGTAATCTATAAGCACATCCTTATGCAGGTCCCTGGTCGCAGGACTATCGAGACAGGGCATCGATACTCCGGAGTAGACCAGCGCATGCGCTTCTCATCCCAGTGTGGGAGACGGTCTGTCCCACAGCCGTCAGTACGTCGTACTTGAGATAGTATGCGGGTGCCCGTTAGGTTACGGGTACACTGGACAGGACTCGTCGGGAACTGACTAGTTGGTATTATACCTATCGTCAGTTATCAGTTCCCAGGTGACATGAGTACAGCTTAGTCCGCTGACTTGACACTGTCACTTCGCCTCGGGTGTGTTCCCACTGTACTTTGATCACTACCCTACCACGGCTCAAAGGAGTCGTGCAAACAGGTGGTGGTTGGGTGCAGTCCCGAAGCACTTGGAGGCAGTGACGGTTAGACAGGATTCGTCTCTCCCGGTATTGGGGGTTGACATCGCGCTGTGTCTAGGAGAGCCATTACACGAGTAGTCCCTGGCCAGGGCAAACGAGATATACTGGTAGGTTTCCAGTGTTATCTCAGGGTGTTTTGGGCTTCTCTCCGGCACGACTTGTACCGCTATTGGGGGACTGACGTTTACCGCCCCCTAGGCCCGCCATGCGATGTATCAGACGAACAGACCGGACTGTACGGAGAATGTCACACTCAGGCTCAGTAGGAGTTCAGATGGGTTTCGCCTCGTCGGTCTTCTTGTCGGCATTACCTGGGGACCGTTACGCACAGCTAGTGCCGCTTGCGGTCTGTGGTTAAACCCACTGCCAGCGTAGTGTCGAGTCTTTAGAGTCCCACACAGAAAGCTTTTCGCCTTTAGGCAAAAGAGTAGAGGTCGCATGGTATTGCGACAGGTCGCATGGTTTTGCGACAGGGTTCGGTCACATCCGTGCACTTGTGCACGTACAGTGTCCGGACAGTTTACACTAGCGGGCTTTGGTTTAAGCCAGATCCTAGTGTACCTTATGGGATTGGATTTATCCAGTTTGCATTCGTGTTCCTCGGAACGCGGGTGTGTATGCACAGTTGACAGGGAGGTAGAGGCAGCGGATTCTCATTAGGGTTGTTGACAGTTGACCGTTGACTTTTTGACTTTTTGCTCAACCCTAATGAGAATATGATATGTGATTAACTATTATATTGATTAAGTATTATGGTGACATGGTTGTTGACTTTTGTTGACTTTGTTGACTTGTTGACTTTTGTTGACTTGTTGACTTTGTTGACCGGTTGACTAGGCTTGACTAGTTGACCATCATGATAACCATAACCATCATTTCATGGCAAAGACTTTTTTCTTGCTTGCTCATTTAGGTAAAATGAGTAGATGATATGATATGGTTATGGTTGCTTCAACCATCACTCATAAGACTTTTTTGATATGATGAGTTATGATTACTTTGGATTATGAGAGGGTGAGAGACAAAAGAGAGCCTCATTCTTTCTTGCTCATTCTCTCTCTTGTTCTTGAGCTCTCCACTTTGCTCTCACCCTCTTGCTCTTGCTCCCTCTCTTTAATCTATGGTTCTCTTGTCTCATGAGTTGAGAATCAAGAACCATAGATAAAATCCCATTCTATTTCTTCTCTACTCATTCTAGTTCACTAGGTTTAGCAAACCAAGTGAACTAGTTTCTTCAAAGAACGAAGAAGGAGCTAAAGGTTGGAGCTTTCAAGTGGATCTATCTTCGGCGTACGGAGACGACGAGAAGGAGCCATCGGACCACCACCGGAGCTTGAAGACGAAGGAGTTCAAGACAAGCTAGGTATAACCATCTTCATCCGAGTAGCTAAATCTCTTTAGCAAGTTTGCTAGTTTAGTTTAGACACGATCCCGACCTTGTTTAGTCCATGTTGCCTCTTGCGATAAAAATTTGTTTTTTATACCGTTTCCGCCTCCCCGTAAGCACCCGGGGTCGCAACGTGGACTTACAGTGGTATCAGAGCCTAACTAAACTTAAACTAGCTTAGTAGTGAAGTGTAACGAAGTTCGGAACCGGAAAAATCCAAAAACCAAACTTTTTCAAAATCCTAGTTTCTGTTGAAATTTTTTCTGGTCAAAACAAGATTTGTTATATACCTAAATTCGGCTCAGGGTTTTGGTAGAACACCCATGAAAAACGATCCACTGTTTCGTTCAAACCGCCGCGGTTCCGCGGCACGAGGTAGGCATGTGCCGCGGAACCGCCGCCGTTTGTTGTCTTCTCTGCATCGTTTTTCGTGCAGTGTTGTTCTGGTAGGGTTTTGGGATTTTTAAGATATATTATATGTGCCCAGATTTTCCAGAACAGAAATTTACTTTTGGGGTCCTATAATTTCGTATTTTTTCCGAGCTTCAATACACTTTGACTATGATGGTTATATCTGTGATGTTTGCATGTATTGAACGTCGGCTAATCGCTATAAGTCGATTAGTCGGGGTTATACATGATCTGTGTTTGATATTGGAATGTGTATATAAATATGTTGGATTGTCGCGGGTGAATAGCCGGGGTGGATGTGAGATGAGCTTTTGTTTTTCTTTCATTCATTGTAAATGTAAATTGATGTAATAATATTATTTGTATGGCCGCACAACCGGGTCGGGGTTGTAGCCGTCATTGTATAATTTCTTTTTACTGTTTTTGCTCCTAGGATAGACCCATGGAGGGGTGCATAAACTACCGGGTATGCCGAAGTGTCGAGTGGCCTACTCATGGAGATGAGGGAGGTTGCTACGCTTCGGGTACTTGGCGGGTAGTTTGCCGCACCCGTAGGGGTCTTGGGTGGGGTATTGGCTATTCACCGTGACCGTGTAATCTGTTTTTGTTACAGGCTCGTACAAATTACAGATTCCTAGTATATCCAATGTATTTATCTGTGATCTGAAATGTTTATCATTGCAGTATATCTATATATGATATTATTTAGGCGTTGCTTATGTTTTACAGACGCGCTAGCCCAGCCCCCGCTCTGTCGTTAGTTAAGTAACCTAACGGGTAATGACGGGGCCCAGTGGCGAATGCGAATGGCATAAGCGTACGTCATATTTTGGTTGTTTTCTGCAATGGTAGGATTAAATGATGGGACGCATTAAAAGAACTAATGCAAGAATATCACGCATTAAAAGAACTAATGCAAGATAATAAACCAAGTTAAAGTCGTTGGAACACTTTCGAAAAACCACTCGGTTCTTTTCAAAACAAACTTTTAAAAATACGGAATTTGAGCCACTCCATTTAAAAGCTATCTCGTTCCATCGACTAAATCAAGTTCACTACGTTCACGGTTTTGCCAAAACCATCCGTAGCCCTCCATCATTTCAGTTAAATATTCGGTAGTATTCAAGCTATGTATTTTGACCTCACGCCAAGGCATAGTGATTGGTAGCTGCCGGATATTTATCTGTTGCATAGATAGAATGCGTTGGTTTGAGACAGTCGTACTGCCATTTTGGCCTACGTCAAGGGTATGTACGGGTGGATTCAAATTAACCTGGATAATGATGGGACGAACTTGACATGTGACTTATGACATTTTGATCTCACGCCAAGGTCATAAGAGCATGGGGCAAAAATCCACATCGGGAGTTTCATAAGTACTGAAACTTGCTAGATTTGCATACCATTTGGAGTGTGATGATTCTGGTAGGATTCCTTCAGTTTCGTCACGCGATGATATTTGGATCCCGATCCTACTGTGAGTATATGCTACTCCTCGGGAAATTTCTCGCTAAACGATCAATGCTATAAACCTAGTAGGTGCCTAGAAAGGTGTTAGCGGGGCTACGCCCCCAGGGAAAAGAGGTTCTCTAATTAAGGAACTTCGCGAAAGCGTTGGAAAACCTCCCTCGAAGTACCGACACCAGCCTGGCCGAACGGTTAAGCAAGTATTGTACGGTGGGATTGATCCTGACTAATTCTTCCTTTATGGTTTGAGGAGGGATTCGAGAAACAGTGGGAGCCATCCTGTTTAGACAAACTAAAAACCACTCTAAACTTGCAAGAGCATCATGCTGAGTGTTTTCCTCTTCTCTCCAAATTGCAGCGACCAATCAACATGACTGGACTTAAGTTACTCCTAGATAAAAACAAACTGACAGGGCCAAACTACAAAGATTGGCTCAGGAATGTCAAGATAGCAATCACTTATGACAAGCTGGGGTATCTTCTTACCACCAAAGCTCCCCCTGTCCCTGGTCCAACTTCCAGCGTCGCGGATAAGGAAATCCGCAAGACTTGGGAGATTGATAGCGCGAAGGCCAAGTGCCTCCTGCTTGCCTCGATGGACAACGAACATCAGAGGAGGCATGAGAATATGGACATGGAATACATATTGCTCCATACAAAAGAACTGTATGGAGAGCAATCTCGTATCGCAAGATACGAAGCGTCGAAAAAGTTATTTTCGACAAGAATGGCCGTCGGATCATTAGTAGCCGAGCACGTGCTAAAGATGATCGGCTACATTGAGGAGCTCGCTGACCTAGGGATCACATTGGAGAGTGAGCTATATACGGATATAGTTCTCCAGTCCCTTCCTTCCACTTACGCCCAGTTTATACTGAACTTCAACCTACAAGAAAAAGAGGTTGAACTTTCAGAGCTCCTCAACATGCTGAGGAGCGCAGAGGGCACCCTACAGAAAGGTAGGGATACATCCACTTTGTTTGTAGGAGGATCATCTTCTTCTAGGTCCAAGGAGAGAGCCAAGGGAAAGAAGAAGAAGGCCCCCGCCAAACCAAGGGGCGGTGTTAGTAAGATGGATACGAAGGGAAAAGGTAAAGCAACAAAAATAGCGGGGAAGCTTGTGGATAAGGAAGAATGCTTCTATTGTCATAAGAAAGGACACTGGAAGAATGATTGCAGGGCCTGGAAGGCCAGAACACAGGAATTGAAGCAGGTTGCAGCTTCAGCTTCAGGTGTGTATGTTATTGAAAACTGTCTTTCAATAAACTCTACTTCCTGGGTATTGGATACCGGATCAGGATCTCATATCTGTAATTCTTTGCAGGCGTTGAGAAACCGTAGGGTTTTGAAGGCAGGTGACATGACCCTCAGAGTTGCGAACGGAGCTAGCATGGATGCTAAAGCCGTGGGGGACTATCACCTGGGAATGTCAGATGGACATGTTTTGGTTTTGCGTAATTGCTTTTTTGTACCCAACGCAACTTGTAATATCATTTCTGTATCTTTAGTTTCTAAAGAAGGTTATGAATTTGCGTTTGTAAGTAATATTGTAAACATTCACCTTAATCAAGTTTTGATTGGGTCAGGTACTTTGAGTAATGGTATATATGTGTTAAACCAACCACAGATTTTTAATGTCCAGAATACACACAAAAGAAAGTCTCCAGAAATAAATCAGACTTTCTTGTGGCATTGTAGACTGGGTTACATCAATGAGAGAAGATTGACTAAGTTACATACAGAAGGGTATTTGAATGCGTTCGAATATCAGTCGTATGCCACTTGTCAATCCTGTCTCAAAGGAAAGATGACAAAGACTCCGTTTACTGGACATGGAGTAAGAGCGAGCGAGCTCTTGGGACTCGTACACAGTGACGTGTGCGGTCCAATGTCTACACATGCCCGAAGCGGACATTCTTACTTCATTACTTTTACTGATGACTTCTCAAGGTACGGTTATGTCTTCTTAATGAAACATAAGTCCGAGGCCTTTGGAAAATTCCAGGAGTATAAGAATGAAGTAGAGAAACAGACCGGCAAAAGTATTAAGATTCTAAGATCGGATCGAGGTGGAGAATACTTAAGTGCCGAGTTCCTGGACTATTTAAAAGAGAACGGAATTCTCTCTCAGCTTACTCCTCCTTACACCCCGCAACATAACGGTGTATCGGAGAGACGGAACCGCACCCTATTGGATATGGTGCGGTCCATGATGGGTAACGCTGAGTTACCGCGATCATTCTGGGGGTATGCGCTAGAATCAGCTGCGTACCTTTTGAACCGAGTTCCGACTAAGACTGTGCCTTCCATACCATATGAAATGTGGAGTGGGAAGAAACCCTATCTTCAATATCTGAAGATCTGGGGATGTCCGGCTTTTGTCAAAAAACAGTATGCGGACAAGCTCGAGGCACGTTCAGTACTGTGCAAGTTTGTGGGATACCCAAAGAACACCAGGGGGTATCTTTTCTACTACGCAGAGGAACAAAAAGTCCTTGTTTCTCGTAATGCCCACTTTCTAGAACACCAGTTCTTGGAAAAGGAAATTAGTGGGAGCGCAGTAGAACTGGAAGAAATTCCAGAACCACAGACTATTACTGAAAGGTTAGTGGAACCAGAGGGTTCAACAGAACAGGACATTCCTACGCCGCTCCGCAGGAGTAGTAGGCAGTCTCATCCGCCCGAGAGATACTGCGGTTTTCTCATAGACGGGGATAGAGAGGATTGCATCATAGATTATGATGAGCCTACTGGCTTCCAGCAGGCCGTTCAGAGCGTTGACTCAGTGAAATGGCTGGATGCAATGCGGACCGAAATGGAGTCCATGTACACCAACAAGGTATGGACGTTGGACATTGCTCCAGACGGGGTAAAACCCGTAGGATGCAAGTGGATCTTCAAAAGGAAGATTGGTGTAGATGGACAGGTTGAGACCTATAAAGCTAGGCTGGTAGCAAAGGGTTTTCGTCAAAGACCTGGCTTGGACTATGACGAAACCTTCTCTCCAGTAGCCATGCTGAAATCCATTCGGATCCTTCTTGCCATTGCTGCCTTCCACGATTATGAGATTTGGCAAATGGACGTAAAGACAGCTTTTCTAAATGGAAATTTAGAGGAGTGTGTCTATATGGACCAGCCAGAAGGTTTCATTCAGAGTGGGAGCAGCGGAAAGGTGTGCAAATTGCTTAAGTCCATCTATGGACTAAAGCAGGCATCGCGGAGTTGGAACATCTGCTTTGATGAGACGGTCAAAGAATTTGGCTTTATCAAAAATCCAGATGAACCATGCATCTATAGTAGATTTGTAGCGAGAACTGTAGTATTCCTCGTTTTATACGTGGATGACATTTTCTTAATAGGAAATGACATTCCTATGCTACAATCTGTCAAGGGGTTCTTGTCACACAGGTTCTCCATGAAAGACCTGGGTGATGCCTCATACATTCTGGGTATCCGGATCTACCGTGACAGATCCAAGAGGATATTAGGACTTTCACAGTCCAGGTACATCGACACCATACTGAAGAGATTCAGTATGGAAGATTCCAAGCGCGGTAACCTACCGGCTTGTCACGGGATCACCCTCTCTAAAGAGATGTCTCCTAAGACTGATTTGGAGAGGGATCGCATGTCTATTATACCCTACGCTTCTGCGGTAGGCTCTATAATGTATGCGATGTTGTGTACCAGACCGGATGTAGCTTATGCACTGAGTGTGGTAAGCCGGTATCAGTCTAACCCTGGGGAGAAACACTGGATAGCAGTAAAGAACATTCTCAAGTACCTGAGAAGGACTAAGGAGATGTTCTTGGTGTATGGCGGAAAGGACCTCCAGATCGAGGCCTTTGCTGACTCCAGCTTCCAGAGTGACAAGGATGATTCCAAGTCCATGTCGGGTTTTTTCTTTACCCTCAATGGAGGGGCGGTGTGTTGGAAGAGTTCCAAACAGGAAACCGTTGCAGACTCGACGATGGAAGCGGAATACATCGCTGCATCAGATGCCGCAAAAGAAGCTGTCTGGATGAGGAAGTTCTTGAAAGAACTTCAGGTGGTTCCGTCCATTGTTGATCCAATACCTCTGTATTGCGACAACAACGGGGCTATAGCTTTAGCGAAGGAACCCAGGTCCCATCAGAGATCCAGGCACATCTTGAGGCGGTATCACCTGATCAGGAAGATCGTGGATCGCCAGGAGATCGAGGTTCGGAGAGTCGCTTCAGAAGACAACACTGCAGATCCATTCACCAAGGCCTTGCCCCAGACTCAGTTCGAGCGGCTGATCGAGATGATAGGTCTTCGATACGCCAGTACATGGCCTTAGTGCAAGTGGGAGATTGTTAGTGTATATGCCCTAGAGGCCATTACTGTATCATACTAGTATGTATATTACTTAATGGAAGCTTGGGATATTCACCTTGTATATACAATCTTGCTCAAAATAGTAGTATGCTACTTGGTTTATTTCTACTTCAATGTGTACATGTGTTTATTTTTGTATATCGCCTATACACATTAGTGGAGCCCTTAGGATCTTTGCTTGATTACCAGCGATGTGATGGCCGTCACACTAGTGGGGCTGGGTAATCTATAAGCACATCCTTATGCAGGTCCCTGGTCGCAGGACTATCGAGACAGGGCATCGATACTCCGGAGTAGACCAGCGCATGCGCTTCTCATCCCAGTGTGGGAGACGGTCTGTCCCACAGCCGTCAGTACGTCGTACTTGAGATAGTATGCGGGTGCCCGTTAGGTTACGGGTACACTGGACAGGACTCGTCGGGAACTGACTAGTTGGTATTATACCTATCGTCAGTTATCAGTTCCCAGGTGACATGAGTACAGCTTAGTCCGCTGACTTGACACTGTCACTTCGCCTCGGGTGTGTTCCCACTGTACTTTGATCACTACCCTACCACGGCTCAAAGGAGTCGTGCAAACAGGTGGTGGTTGGGTGCAGTCCCGAAGCACTTGGAGGCAGTGACGGTTAGACAGGATTCGTCTCTCCCGGTATTGGGGGTTGACATCGCGCTGTGTCTAGGAGAGCCATTACACGAGTAGTCCCTGGCCAGGGCAAACGAGATATACTGGTAGGTTTCCAGTGTTATCTCAGGGTGTTTTGGGCTTCTCTCCGGCACGACTTGTACCGCTATTGGGGGACTGACGTTTACCGCCCCCTAGGCCCGCCATGCGATGTATCAGACGAACAGACCGGACTGTACGGAGAATGTCACACTCAGGCTCAGTAGGAGTTCAGATGGGTTTCGCCTCGTCGGTCTTCTTGTCGGCATTACCTGGGGACCGTTACGCACAGCTAGTGCCGCTTGCGGTCTGTGGTTAAACCCACTGCCAGCGTAGTGTCGAGTCTTTAGAGTCCCACACAGAAAGCTTTTCGCCTTTAGGCAAAAGAGTAGAGGTCGCATGGTATTGCGACAGGTCGCATGGTTTTGCGACAGGGTTCGGTCACATCCGTGCACTTGTGCACGTACAGTGTCCGGACAGTTTACACTAGCGGGCTTTGGTTTAAGCCAGATCCTAGTGTACCTTATGGGATTGGATTTATCCAGTTTGCATTCGTGTTCCTCGGAACGCGGGTGTGTATGCACAGTTGACAGGGAGGTAGAGGCAGCGGATTCTCATTAGGGTTGTTGACAGTTGACCGTTGACTTTTTGACTTTTTGCTCAACCCTAATGAGAATATGATATGTGATTAACTATTATATTGATTAAGTATTATGGTGACATGGTTGTTGACTTTTGTTGACTTTGTTGACTTGTTGACTTTTGTTGACTTTGTTGACCGGTTGACTAGGCTTGACTAGTTGACCATCATGATAACCATAACCATCATTTCATGGCAAAGACTTTTTTCTTGCTTGCTCATTTAGGTAAAATGAGTAGATGATATGATATGGTTATGGTTGCTTCAACCATCACTCATAAGACTTTTTTGATATGATGAGTTATGATTACTTTGGATTATGAGAGGGTGAGAGACAAAAGAGAGCCTCATTCTTTCTTGCTCATTCTCTCTCTTGTTCTTGAGCTCTCCACTTTGCTCTCACCCTTTTGCTCTTGCTCCCTCTCTTTAATCTATGGTTCTCTTGTCTCATGAGTTGAGAATCAAGAACCATAGATAAAATCCCATTCTATTTCTTCTCTACTCATTCTAGTTCACTAGGTTTAGCAAACCAAGTGAACTAGTTTCTTCAAAGAACGAAGAAGGAGCTAAAGGTTGGAGCTTTCAAGTGGATCTATCTTCGGCGTACGGAGACGACGAGAAGGAGCAATCGGACCACCACCGGAGCTTGAAGACGAAGGAGTTCAAGACAAGCTAGGTATAACCATCTTCATCCGAGTAGCTAAATCTCTTTAGCAAGTTTGCTAGTTTAGTTTAGACACGATTCCGACCTTGTTTAGTCCATGTTGCCTCTTACGATAAAAATTTGTTTTTTATACCGTTTCCGCCTCCCCGTAAGCACCGGGGGTCGCAACGTGGACTTACATCATCATCCGTGATCCCTTTGAAAAAATATTATCAAAGGGATCATGGATGATGATGATGAGCAATGCTATGGACTCCATTTCTTCAGGATCCTGCTACCTGATTTTTTTACCTACCAGGTGTTCTCTCTCTCTCTTTCTGTGTGTGTGTGTGATATTTTAGGTTAGAAAAATACATATGCATATATATAATAGCTTAAATTTAATCCTCATGATATGATTGCATCACCTAAGAAAATATCTCTACCCAAGCTGTTTAAAAGTTTTAATTACTTTATACGAATAATACTTTCCATGTTCTGAAATATTTGTCCATGATGCCTGACGCATTCGCACGCGCACCACGTGTGTAGAAATAAATATCTCTGGATTGCCATCGCAACTATGAAGTTTCGATGTATCGGTATGCCATATATCTGTATTTTAGCTTTCTTTCTTATGCATGTCTTTTAATGATTCACAGCCGGTTCCGAATAAATTTACCAAGCAGATTAGAAAGATGGTCAATAGAAGAGAAAATGCTAACCTAGTGAGCCACAATGGATAATTTGTCATTATTAATCCATCTTCCTGAAAACGGTTTATACGGAGCAAGTATATTTCATGGTACTTGAGAAAAATATATGTTGAAGTCAAAAGCTAACAAGATTTAAATGCTCGCTTATAGTCTTCCAAGATATTTTATATTCCAAGGCAAGGTGACAATAAGTGCATGCTTTTGCATGATTTGGTATGTAGATTCAAGGTTATGCATGGCTACGACCCTTTCTTATGATTTCTTATCATAATTTTCTGCACACTTATAGTTGATAGATGCAGTTAGAGCATATCTCTATAAGGGAAAACTTAAAATAACAACCTTTATACTAAAAAAATTATGTATGTCATTACTTAGTAGTTTATGGTTTTAAGACGCAAAAGCCATTTGAGAAATACTTTTCCTACCCACTATTAATCCATATTCTCAATATAGTCATTGAATTTGCACGCGCACATAATAAGAAGGAGAAGACAGTAATGTGGCAGAAGGAGAAGACAGTAATGTGGCGGAAGAAGAAAAAAATGACATTCCTCGTTCTCTGTTTCAGCATCAATCCTCTGATATGAACTAATGATGGCTTTCACATAGGCTTTTCCCTTTAGAGACTTCTTAGTGTCCAATGGAAAGCATACATCAGATTTGTGCAGGTCGGGTTCTTCTATGACTTTTAAGAGTCTCAACTGATTCTGTAAATTACACCCTACTTGGGTGATACTTTTACCACTTCTCACTGCAGGTGCGCTCTCTAATATCCATTTTGAATGTAATATTATAGATATCCATGCCTGTTTATGTCAAAATTACTTATATTGTCAATGTTTGATTGTCTAGTTGTTGGTGATGCGTCCATATCAGGGACAGAGGCCACTCCCGTTCCTCCAGGTATGTTTATATATTATATAGGGCATGTATATTGATTTAGAATGCTATATCATAAATATACACACATTTCTTTTGCTCTTAGTCGTCCAACTCATTATTATGGGCTGCTTGATGAGATTAGATTTGCGCCTGATGATCTACAAGAGCTTGTTCACTCCCTGTCATATGTGTAAGCAGCGCTATATGCGAGTTTACCTTGTTAGTATGTATGTACTGAAATTAATTAATATTATTCAAATTTTGATACATGCAGATACCAGAGGAGCACATCTTCTATCTCTGTAGGTAAGGCTTTGAATTTGTTGATTTTGGTGTTTCTTGTCAATTTTATAGACCAGTATGTGCTAAATATAATGTTCTGACAGTTGCTAGGGGGAAGGCAACATTCGAGGCTGCTGACCCCAGTCCTGGACGCCGCACACGGACGGCACCACGGAGGTTGGGAGAGAGGCCGAGGACTGGGCTCTAGCAGGGCCCATATGAGGTTGGACTCCACCCCGGTGGTTACTTCCTCCGTCTCCAGTGAGCGACGTATCCATCATGAACTGGATAGCTTGAGGGCCAGCGTTCAGGAGTTGAAGGAGATGCTGGTATGTATACTACTTTATAGTAAAATATCATTTCATATTATATACACATCAACATATCCATAATTAGTACGTAGCTTGAGCTTATTTGGTTTTAGACTTAAGTTTGATTAATCATACATACATATGTAATTGAAATAAACAACGCTTTTCCAAACTAGATATCCAAACAGGGTTTCGAAATAATTTATATACTTTCAAAATAAACCTCGAGTTTTTATTTATATTATTTAGGGTTTTCATGGATGTAACTTTTAAGATTTGAGGTATTTTAGTGAATATTAATTTAGCTTGATTAGTTTATGATATTTAAGTGTAAAACTTGTCTTTTGGATAACTTGACAGTATTTTGGTAAAACTTGTCATTCTTTTATCTTTTTAGAAAACATGGAATTTTATTATATCTTGAAAATATGTGTTTTGATAATATTTATATATTTATAAAATTTAATTTTATTATTAAATAGAAAATCTCGTTTTTCTTAAAAAAACATATTAAAAATCTTTCGAGACCGAATGCTCCGTGAGGAGGTCTGCATCTCGCTTTACTAGCCCAAGGATGTGCGATAATCCGCACCATCCAATAGCGGGTACCCTAAAAAGGGTTGTAGAGGCATAATCGCAAAGAATTTTGATATTACAATTCAAAAGAAACCGTTTTTTATAGTTCATGGTATTTTAATAAAATGTTGTAGTCTCCATAAAAATATGTTTCAAAGAGTATCGTGTTATATAAACATGTGTGTATGTGAGAGGTAGGTCATTACCCTGTAAAGTTTTCTAAAGGTAATAGTAAGTAAAACAATTAAATATGGTAGATACAAAATTCATGGTATTTAAATGTAAAACTCAATTTAAAATTATTTAATATGATAACTTAGAGTGAAAGTTGTTTCTGATTATTAGTTTCATGATTAACAAGTAAGGTGTAGGAATATGCATGAGCAAAACTTAAGAAAAAGTGTAGGTTCTAGAGTTTTATAATAAGATGTCGGTATAACTCCACTTACCGATATGTTTTATGAAAAGGGTCTTTTAGAGAAGAAGGGGGATGATGAGAGGGGACTTACTTTTGGATTTTGTTAAGAAGAGAGAGAAGAAGAGGTTGAGGTCATCGTGGCGTCGCTGGGTCGCCAGAATTGCTTCGTTTCCTCGCCGAAAGTTGGTCTTGGGCTAACTCCTCTTCTACTCCACTTGTACTTGAGAAAATTTGAGGGTTTTGGCTAGAATTTTCAGAATGAGGAAGGGTTAGGGTATGAGATTATATTTATAGTATGAAATTAGGGTTTTGGAATTGAAAGAATGAACTAAAATGCATTTAAATTGGATTTAAAAATGAAATTGAAGTCTCTATTTAAATTCAGAGAAATCAAACAGTGTAGTGGTAATGGGGGTAGGGGAAGAGTCTTGTGTGCAGAGCATGGGGATCTTTGCCTACAGGGGGCCCGTCCCCGCCGGCCCAATAGTGAATCTCACCGGCCAAATTGTATAGGTGAGCCGTCGGATTGAAGCCACGTGTCCTATTCACTGTTAATAATATTGTGCATATGTTTATTTTCCCTGACTTTTTATTTTTATGCGTAGTGCACGTGTAAACTTTTGGGCTTCCAAAAATTTTAAAAGAAAATTCAGAAAAAATAATATGTGTCTGAGAGGATTCGAACACAGGGGCTACTTCACAGCAGTGCAAGACTTTATCAATAAGCTACAAGTTGTTTCTTGATGTTTTTAAACAAAAATAACTTATAAATTGTACTCAGGCTTGCAAACTCCATTCTGTACATTAACTTAAAAATTTTAGTACAGGAAAATCAGAGTCGTTACATTCTACACTTCTTATAAAAATTTTGTCCTCGAAATTTACAATTATATAAGGACTAATTTACAAATAAGTGAGGAGAACTTGCACGCATGTCGTCTTCTCGTTCCCACGTTGATTCTCCTAGCGAATTTTTTCTCCACATCATTCGGACCAAATTTACTTTCTTATTCCGCAGTGTCTTTATTTTTTTGTCCAGGATTTCAACGGGTTGTTACTCACAAGTTAGATCCGTTTGTACAGTGAGCTCGGAGTGATCAAGGATGTGGCTAGGGTCGCTCACATATCTTCGAAGCTGGGATATGTGGAACACGTTGTGCACTCCTTCCAATAAGGGTGGTAGTGCCAAACGATATGCCACTTCTTCGACTCGTTCGAGTATGTCGAATGGTCCTATATATCTCGGACTGAGCTTACCATTCTTGCCAAAGCGGATTACTCCACGGTTTGGAGAGATCTTTAAGAAAACATGATCTCCAGGTTGGAACTCTAGGTGTCGACGTTTTGCATCAGCCGAATGCTTCTGTCTGTCTTGGGCTATGCGCATTCTTTCCCTGATTGTGCGAACTACATCCACAGTTTCCACGATCATCTCTGGTCCTAAGAGTTCACGATCTCCGATGTCGTCCCAACTTAGTGGTGATCGACAATTCCTTCCATAGAGAGCTGCAAATGGTGCCATTCCAATACTCGCCTCATAGCTGTTGTTGTATGAAAACTCCACAAGGTGTAGGTGATCTTCCCACGAACCTCTGAAGTCTAACATACAAGCACTTAGCATGTCCTCCAGGATTTGTATCGTTCGCTCAGATTGTCCATCTGTTTGTAGATGGTAAGCTGTGCTGAAGTTCAGACTCGTTTCCAAGCTAGCTTCCAGACTCTGCCAAAACTGTGATCAGAATCTGGTGTCGCGATCGGAGACGATGCAAACTGGTACTCCATGTAATCTCACAGTCTCCTGCATGAGTTCATGGGTATCAAAAATAGTACATTTTGAGGCTAAATTTTACTTTAGATTCATGCTTATCTCCATGTACTTCTTTGCTAACGTCTCGGTAGAGTGGTCAACTCGAAAGGGAATAAAGTGAGCCGACTTAGTGAGTCGATCCACAATAACCCATACTGCATCGTTACCCTTCGTGCTGCGAGGAAGGGCAGACACAAAATACATGGTAATGTCCTGCCATTTCCATTCTGGGATAGGTAACGGTTGAAGTAATCCAGCAGCCCTGTGATGTTCAGCCTTCACTTGTTGACACACCAAATACTTGGCTACGCTTCTAGCTACTTCACGCTTCATTCCATGCCACCAGTAGTGTTGCCGTAGATCCTTGTACATTTTGGTACCACCGGGGGTACTGAGTAAGGAGAGCTGTGAGCTTCTTTCATCAACTCTTCTCGAACAGGACCTTATGGTACACACAATCTACTTCCATATCTCAAGAATCCGTCTTCGTAGATGATAAAGTCTGATTGAAGTCCACTTTCTACTTGTTCTCGGATCTTTTGCAGCTTGGCATCATTTTCTTAAGCTGCTTTGATCTGATTGACAATAGTAGACTGAACTTGTAAGTTCATCAACTCTGAAGTATTACCTGGCATAACTACCTCAATCTCCATCCCGTGCAATTCTTACCGCGGCTTCCACTGTGCGGTGAGATTCATTGATAACGGTTGAAGGCTAAGTGCATCAGGAACTACATTCACCTTCCCTGAATGATACTGTAGATTGATGTCGAAGTCCGCCATAAGTTCTAGCCATCTTCCGCTGCATGTTCAACTCTTTCTGAGTAAATACACACTTTAGACTTTTGTAGTTCGTGTATATATCCACTTGTTCTCCAAGAAGATAGCGGCATCAAATCTTAAGTGCAAAGATAACGGCCGCCAACTCCAAGTCATGTGTTGGATAGTTACGCTCATGAACCTTCAGCTGTCTTGCTGCAAAAGCTACAACCTTTCCATGCTAGTGTAGAACACATCCTAATCCTTTACCGGACGCATCGCAATGCACAACAAAACCTCCAGATTGATCCGGTATTACGAGAATAGGAGCTGATGTCAATCTTGATTTGAGTTCTACAAAACCTTGTTCACATATTTCTGACCACACGAATGCTTCATCTTTACGTGTGAGCTTGGTCAGGGGTGTTGCAATCTTCGAGAACCCTTCAATGAATCTTCGGTACTATCCTGCTAAACCAAGAAACTTCGAATATTCTTCACCGTATTTGGTGTCGGCCATTAGCTGACAGCTGCCACTTTAGCTGGATCTACTGAGATTCCTTCGCTCGAAACAATATGTCCAAGAAATCTGACTTGATCTAGCCAAAATTCGCACTTGCTGTACTTGGCATAGAGTTGATGCTATCGCAATGTCTCCAGGACAATCCGCAAATGCTCAGCGTGCTCTTTCCAATTCTTTGAATACATCAGGATGCCGTCGATAAAAATAACAACGAACTTGTCTAAATACTCTCGGAAAACTTGGTTCATCAGATTCATAAATATCGCAGGTGCATTGGTCACTCTAAATGGCATTACGAGAAACACATAATGACCATAGCGAGTCATGAATGCCATCTTCGGAATATCCGACTCTTTGACCTTTACCTGATGATAACCCGAACGAAGGTCTAATTTTGAGAATACACAAGACCCACTTAGCTGATCGAATAGATCGTCGATGCGCGGTAGTAGATACTTGTTCTTTATCGTCATTTCGTTCAGAGCTCGGTAGTCTATACACATTCTGTATGAACCTTCTTTCTTCTTCACAAGCAAAATTGGAGATCCCCAACTTGAAGTACTAGGACGAATCCAACCTTTCTTTAGAAGTTCGTCCAACTGAGTACGGATCTCCTTCAATCCTTCATGGCTTAACCGGTACGGAGCTTTGATTACCGGTTGTGCACCAGATACTAAGTAAATGCTGAATTCAAGAGCTCGATCGGGAGGCAAACCTGTTATATCTTCAGGAAACACATCCTCGAACTCTCGAACTACTTCTGGCTTGTCTTCTTCCGCCTGTAAGGTTGCAAACACTGCCTTCTTTGGTTTAACCTTGTAGGTGCTAGGTTCCAGGGTACGGTCTGCACTCTTGAAATAAAAGACCGGATGATCTGGTATCTTAAACACTACCCTTCTTTAACGATAGTTGATGGTAGTGAAGAAAGTTCCTAGCTAGTCCATTCCCAAGACTACGTCGAAGTTCGGTATGTCCAACACCTAGAAGTCCGCATAAAATTCTTTGTTGCAGACGACCACTGGACACAGATCGTATCCCATAGTTGCCTTTAGAACGCCGTTCCCTGAACTGACATTCCAGCTGGATACGAGCGGTTTAACCGGAATCGCATGAGTTCGGACGAACCGTTGCAACATAAAGCAATGTGATGCTCCAGTATTGAAGAGTGCTAAAGCAGGTAGGGAGGCTACTAAGATTGTACCTAAGTTGTGTGGGATATGTTTAGGTATAGAAAAAATATATTGATGTATATAAGGATTTAAAAGGTTTGAAAGATTGGGAGTTACCGGTGATAACTTGGCCAGTGGCTTCAACTTTTTCTACAGTCATTGTGAAAGCCTGACGCCGGGTTACATTCCTCTTTGATGGAGGCACATTCCTCTGTCCCTGGGGCATGTTTCTCTGCCCTTAACGCATGTTTCTCTTGGCCTGATGGAATTGGCGAGGAGGCTGTGCAGGAGGTTCATGTGGAGGTGGAGCAGGTAGGGCTAAACGAGGTGCAGAGGCCTGAATAGATGGCCGCTGCGGAACGGTGATCGCTGGTCGAGGTGCAGGAGCTGAGTTGAGACGATGTGGGCAAGCACCAATGGCGTGAGTGGATGCGCCACAAATCAAACACAGGCCATTCGCACACCTGCAGTCCTTCGCTAGGTGTCCATTCCTCTTTCAATAAAAGCAAAAGTCTAGACTGGGCCGGTTAAAAGTTACTCCCGGTCTCCTGGGTGCAAAAGGTGGCCTGGAAGAGGCTCCTCCTGCCATCTGAGTGGCAGGGCATTTCACACCGATAGTCTGAGATCTGCCCTTCTTCTTCACCACTGCCTCATAGCGTCGGGCAGCCTTCAGAGCAATATCTTGGGTTCGGAAATCCCCTGTAGCTAATGCAGCTTGGATTTCTGGGTCCAACCCTTGCTGAAATCTTCGTGCCCTGATCTCAGCAGTCGGGATCGGGTGTGCCGTGAACCTGCTACGACCTTGTGTTAGCAGTGTAGTAGGTGATATCAAAAAATTGAATATTGAGACATATCTTACCTGCTAAGCATGGTAAACTCAGCATCGTATTCATCCACAGATTTGTTCCACATTGAACCTTACTTTAAGTGGATGAACTGTTGTTCCATGTCGAAACGGGTAGTCTCGGAGAAATATTTTGCGTCGAACATATCACGAATTATCCTCCATTCAATCGGTTGGACGAGTCAGTTTTCTTCAGCCTTCCACTAGACTCTGGCGTTATCTGTGAGTTGCAGCTTCGCAACTCTCACCCAAGCAATCTCTGGCACTTGTGCTGCTGCCAGATCATCCTCTATAGAATGAGCCCATTCTTCTGCCTCTAGTGGGCTCTCTTTCCCAGAGAAATGTTTCGGATGCAAAGCCCGAAATTACTTGACTCCGGATGCCTCGGTCTCTGGACGGTGCATAAGAATAGCAGTCTGCTGCTGCTGACCCTCCAAAAGGCTCTTGATCGCCTCAAGCAATACCGTTTGCTCATTGATGGGAGCTACAACGGTAGGAGATGGTGGTAGAGTAGGAGGTGGAGTGTTGCCATTAACGTTGGTACTCGTGTTGTTGGGAAAATCCATGACCTTGATAGAAAAAGAAAGGTTAGGATAGATTCAAGGAATTTGAAATGTAAAGAGTGTACAGTTGCCGATTTTTATACTTCTTATGATATATTGCTTAGGATTTCATGCATAACTGATCTGCATGGGCCACCAACAAAACCTGTGTTCCCGCCAAAAATTTCGGCGCAAAGAGCCTAAGGTATCAAATGGCAGCGATACGCTTAAGAAAATGCGAACCAGTATTTTCCGGGCTATATTTTGACAAACTCCCGAATGAGAAACAGCTAAATTCTGATGGTATCGAAAACGTCTCGAAAACTCCTTCGATTTGATAGATTATGGGCCTCATAATTCATCCGGGAACAAAAGTTATGAGGCATCACGTGCCCACACGTGACCGGGCATCACATGCCCACACGTGACCATTTATAGGCAAAGCCTGTAGGCACTGAATAAAATAAATAATTAAATGGAGTCACGTGCCCCCACGTGATGGGCCTTTAAAGACACACTGAAGGAATTAAAAGATATAATAAAAAACTAAGGAAAACCCCCAATGGGGCATCACGTGCTCACACGTGACCAAGGATCACGTGCTGACACGTGACGATCCTTAGTCCTTTAAAACACCAGAATTAAATTCTGGGTAAAGTGTTAATCGAGGGGGGTCACGTGCCAACACGTGATGAGTGCCTAAACTCTTTTATTAATAGAATTCTAGTTAAACAAGAATATACTAAAGCAGCAAAGAAAAAAAACTCAATGAGGCGTCACGTGCTCACACGTGACCAAGGGTCACGTGTTGTTACGTGATGACTCTTTAGCTCTGTTAAAAGGCAGAATTAAAATAAAATGTTTAATCAAGAGGGTCACATGGCAACACGTGACGGGTCCCTAAACTCCTTAACTGATAGAATTAAATTCTATTTAAATATCAAATAAAGGGATCACGTGCCAACACGTGATAGACTTTTAAAAGCCTTCTGAACTAATAGAATTAGATTCTAATTAAGGGAAATCAAAACCCTAATTTTTCTTTAAATTTTTCAAAACAAAAAAGATGGTGCTCTGTAAAATGGAGCACCGTTGGATTAAAAATCCAATGGTGATTAAAAATCACCAATTTATGGAAAGATTTTATAGAAGGAAAGATTTCCCTGAAATTCACCAAGAATAACAAACAAAATATCTTTTGGATTAAAAATCCAATGGTGAATAAAATTCACTTAGTGATCTAAAAGATCATGTTGATTACAAAAACAACCAAAATCTTTCAATGAAAGATTCATTAAACAAATTGATTCTTTTCTTTCTCCTATAAATAGGAGCCAAGAAAAGAAGAGAAGGGATCTACTTTTTTGGAGAGAAGAACAGAGAAAAAAAAGAGAGGAGAATTTAATTCTCAAGAGAGAAAAAAAGAAAGGAGAATTTAATTCTCAAGAGAGAAAAGAAGATTTCTTCAAAAGAGAAAAGAAACCCTAGGTGAGAAAGGGGAAAGAGATCTAAGCTCCACAAAACAAAAGAGAATTTAATTCTCAATTTAAGAGTTTAACTCTTCTGAATAAGAACTTAGTTCTTTCTTTGGTTGAAGATCTGCAGAAGCAAATCTCCTCACAAGTTGAGAATTTAATTCTCATCGGGGAGATTCTGCCATGTAGATCCAAAACTTAGAGGGAGAATTGAGTTTAAGGAATTTAATTTTCCCAAATTCATAGGAATTTAATTCCCAAAACAGAACCAGGGTTTAACTCTACATAAGAATTTAATTCTTAAAACAAAAGACTTAAATTATCCATGCACGTAAACCTGGTCACGTGGCAACACGTGACCCTTCTTTTAATGATCAGAAAAGAACGAATGAGACATGGTCACGTGCCCCCACGTGACTCTCAAACAGACTCCTCAAAATGAGAATGAAGAGCTTGGAGGCAATGCCTCACGCGCTCACACGTGACCCTCAAAACTAAAAGGAATAAAACCAAAGGCAATACTGATTTAGGGTGCCTCACGTGTCCCCACGTGACCCCTGACAAACACCTCTTTAAAGAAGAGAAGATGAAAAGAACTGAAGGATTAAAATCCAATGCATGTGCGCTCTCACATGTCCCCACGTGACCCTTAGCAAATCCCTTTAATATCCAGTGCATGGATGCCCATCACGTGCCCACACGTGATGATCTGGAAGACTGAAAGTGTTTAACACTTATTTAAATATCCTGAGAATAAAATAAAGGAAGCTTAGCCCAATCATAGGGCGCCTCACGTGTCCTCACGTGAGCGCTTCATCTTTTTAGTGTTTAACACTATTTTGAGCATTTCATCCCTAGTGTTTAACACTATTCTAAATGCATCACTTGGGAACATGTGACCGCCAGATATATGCTAGTGTTTAACACTATATTCAAACCAGTCTTAGCCCAAATTGGCTAAGTCTTCCAGAGGCAAGACTCCCCTTTTGACCGAACCTCAAAACTTGATCATTTTATATGACATTCAAAGGAAAGTCCAGAGCTATAATGAATGACTAGTGCTCAGCCAAAGACAAAGTGTTGTCAGAACCCCAAACCCCTGTTTAGCATTGCTAAATAATGAGGGGCTGAACCCAGACAAATGTTCAACAGGCCAACAAAGGGCCAACATTTCAAACTTAATTGGACTTAGCCCAAATTGGCCATAAGTCCTCAATTCAGATTTAACCGAGCCAATGTGCTCATAATCTAATTAATTGATCTTAGTTCCAAATTGGACTATAGATCTCCCAATCAATTTTGGTTCAAGGGTACATCTCTTCACTCCTTTGATATTTGTCATTGTAATCCTTCAACGTCTTCAGAGAGGTGACGGGTCCCGACAACCACACATTTTACAGACTATGACGTCTTTAAACTGGACTGTGGGGTCCTTAAACTCACGGACTATGATGTCCTTAACCTTGACTGTGAGGTCTTTAAACTCACGTACTATGATGTCCTTAACCTCGACCGTAATGTCTTTAAACTAACATTAGACCACCATGTCCCTAAACTGGTAATGGACCACCATGTCCTTAAACTGGTAATCGACCGCAAAGTCCCTAAACTAAACAATTGAGTCCAAATGCTCCCTTGATGGATCTAAACGATCCCGTTAAGTTGATCTTAGTCTGAAATAAGACTAACGTATCCTTAACATACGTTTAAGTTGGTCTTAGTCTCAAATGAGACTAACGTATCCTTAAACCAAACCCAAAACCCAAATCTAAGAAAATACGGATTTGGACTAATCCACGCCCTATGGGCGACAACATAAATTAGTCTCCGTATACAATCCACGGGCAACCAAAAACAAAAAAACACCCACGACACGAAGTGACCATCTGGAGAAGGAGAAAGTGGTTACCGCGATGCGGTAGCGTAATTAACTGCAGGGGCTTGCGCCTGCAGGGAAGAGCATCCCCACAATCAAAAACCCCTCAACGAGGGGGAATCTGACGAAGTCTGCCACATCGGCCACATCCGTTTAAATCTTCGATATATGGTGCCATAAATCAACTTGGCATCCTCGTAGAGGTGGACGGGTAGCACCAATTAGCATCTGCCCTCGAAATTCAGGCCCGGACGTCCCAACGTCCCTGTCGCGTCTTCTGGCGGGGAACAGATTCTGGCACGCCCGGTGGGACCTTTTCCTCTTTCCACTCCACACTTCGTATGTTGTGTTCGCGAACGAATCGCGGTTTGCTATGGTTGCCTGTGGATTCGAGATACTAAGATTTGGTGTCTTGCTCCTTGCAGAAAACGAAAGATCAATGGCGTCTACTTGCACGAAGTGTTCCAGCTGCAACTGCAATGCCCGTTCCACCTTATCTGGAGGTGTGACCTATGGCCCTCAAGCGGCCTCCCTGTTTACAATGCCGGTAGACCAAGTGACTCAGGCTACCACTGGTCTATTCTTCGGGACCATGCTCCCGCCGATGAGCTTCAACGCTGCTGTACCATCACAAGAAGTTCCCAAGAGGTCGGTCTTTGATCAACTTACTACTACTGTTGCACCTGTTAACGGGTCGCCCAATGCCACTGCCTCAGTTTTTAATAGACTGGGCCAGAGCTCCAACGGGCCCATGAAGAAGCCCGTAATACCAGAAGGTGCTATTCCGAAGAGGTTAGCCATCCCTATTCCCGAAGTCGTCAAAGCGGCTTCCCCCGCCAACGGGTCAGTCTTCGCAAGACTGACTGTTTCAACTCCCACTTCGGGCGAAGTATTCAAAGCTGCTTCTCCTGCCCAAAGGTCTGTCTTTGACAGATTAGATATTGCTACTCAACGGACGTCGGTCTTTAAGAGGCTGGTAGCAGCAGCGCCTGACCAGAACAGGGGGCATGCCAAAGCCATCCCCATAGCTGAACCAACACCATCCGCACGACATGCTCGCCGTCGTCACTGGCACCGAGTAAGGAACGCTGGGGGCAACTCCCCGTCTGGGTTAACTCCGCCAGCCCCAACGGTGGAAGTCAATGCTGCTGTTCCAACCGGGAACAACTTTGAACTGCTTAACAAGGTGCGCAAGAACTCTCCTACTGCAGTATTGAAGATATCTCCTCCACCTATGGAGAATGTTACAAAGGTGAAGCTAGAGCAGCCCCCTCAGTGGCTGTCCTCTAAAATTTACAAGGTCCGACATCAAGTCCAAGACTCGGTGATTGATCAAGATTACTCTCGCCGACAGAAAAAGATGAAGGTTCGGAAAGAAGAGGACCATTCTGTCAAGCTACAAAAGGCGACAGCTACTTGGGTGCCCACTACAACGGCGCCCTCAACTTCGACCGCTCATAAGAGGAGGAGGCCGGAGAAAATCCCCGTGTCTGTGATAAGTGTCAAGGGCACCGAGCCTAAATGCCCTAAGTCTGGGGGCATGGTGGTACATACCTTCTATATGGCATCTAGAAAAGAGGAGAGCCGTATATTCGCAGGTCATCGACCGCTTACGCGATCAGTGACTAAGGCTCAGGAGCAACAACAACAGAAGCTTCAGGAAATGTTAACGCAAATGGTCACACTCACTGGGCTAAAAGAAAGCCCAGAGGCGTCATCAGAGCAGCGTCGTGAACAAGAAACTGATGCTGACTTCCTTCGCAGAGTCCTTAAAAAGAAGGACAGAGTAGCAGCAGAACAAGCGGCTAATATAAAACGAATGGTGCATCTCTTTAAAGACATGGTCCGGATGATGTTACAACCGGAACCTCCAGCTGAAGATCCCCCGATCATCATTGAAGACGACAGAGGGGAGACATCGAACCCTCCTTCGGCTCTTTCAGCAGCTAAAGAGGAAACCATCTCCAAGGCCGCTCTGGATGACTACATTGCTCAGCAAATACGAGCTCACCAGGCGAATGAAGCGGCCGACCAAGTTGTTAAAACTGGGCGACCATATCCAGGCTGGTATGACCAAATAAAGTACCCGCCGGGATATACGATCCCTAAATTTCATGTATATAAGGGGACAGGCAATCCCCATCAACACGTCGCTCAGTTCAGAGCCTTATGCGGCAACACCGGTGGTGATGATAAACTGCTGTTTTGTCAATTCGTCGGCAGCTTGGCAGAAACGGCCTTCGAATGGTATTCCGAGCTTCCCAATGACTCCGTCAAGACATTTACGGAGATGGAGCTGTTATTCACTCAGCATTTTGCAAGCACCAGCGAACGCACCCAAATCACGGCGTTGATCAATGCCAGGGTGAAACCTGGAGAAACATGGGTTCAATATGCAATACGATGGCGGAATTTATGGTCGAAGTGCGAACGGCGCATAGAGGAAGCCCCAGCCGTAGGCATGTTCGTGGGTACTCTTGACCCTCAAGCAACTATTTCCCAATTCATGATGTTCTTCAAGCCGACCACGTTTCAGGCCTTGATTGACAAGCTGGCCCAAATGGACCAGATGAGCCATATGCCTTCCTCTTCAAAGATGGAGCCTTGGAATGAAAAGGGCAAAGGGAAAGCAACCTTCATTGCCAACGCTCAACAACAACCGAGTGGCCCGAGACCGGTTGTTCGCCAAAGCAACAAGCACCCATCCCTCGAGGAGAGACTCGGACGTCCTTACTCGTTTCCCCGGGATAAAACGAGGAGACTATTCGAGCTGGCAATACGTAACAGACTAATCAATCTGCCGGACCCTAAACGTCCGTTGCAGCCAAGCAATGTCAACAATTCTAAACACTGCCCTTACCACCAAGCAGTAAGCCATCCTATTGAAGATTGCTTTGTCTTTAAAGGCTGAATTGAAGACCAATACCAACAGGGAAAGTTCGCGCTGTCCGAAAACTGGAAGGTGAACCCGCCACAACCACATGCTCCGAAAAAGATGGACATGCCGGGGGCATCGTGCTCTTTCATAGAGAAAGCCCCATGGACCGAAAAGTCCGTAAACTAGAAATTCGCCTCAAATATGGCAACAACAGACCGAAACGTCGTTAAACTAACGATGGACCGCAATGTCCTAAAACTTGCAATTGACCAAAACGTCGTTAAACTACTACAAACCCGCGCCATCCCCAGGCCGACGTGGTAAAAAAAACGGTATGTCCATAAGCAAAATAGGCACGGATGAAAACCCGAAAGGGCTCCGTGAGTAAAAACAGCAGGGCTACAGGCGAGTTTTTGTGAAAACCCGAAAGGGCGCAACCTCGTTAAAAGAAACTTGCAAGGTCCTCTCGACCCTTTAAGGAGAAACCACCTGCATGAGATCCTTACGACTCACAAGGGAGCAACACACTTAGGGATCCCCATGATTTCTAAGGAGAAAACACACTTACGAGATCCTTACGACTCGTAAGGAGAATTCCCCTTTGAGACCCTCACGGCTCATTGGATTCAAAATGCTTAAGCTACAGGGAGCTGAACCTGTTCTTAAGCCATCACAACCTCCAATACTGCCCTACAAGTGGTTCCGTATTGACCCTTGTATACAATCTACGGGCACAAATAAACATTTCCCTAACAAAGTTCCACCAGCAACTAGGGATATGCTCACATGGTGAACAACCCTTGTAAGTCCTCTCGACTTAGAAGGAGAAAATACTCTTTTAAGATCCTTACGACTTATAAGAGAACAAACACTTAGGAATCCTCAAGATTCATAAGGAGAAAACGCACCTACGAGATCCTCACGACTCGTAGGGAGAAATACCTTTATGAGACCCTTACGGCTCATGAAGTCAAAAGCCTTAGTCGACAGGATCCTAACCCTGTTTGCTAAGCCACCTTTGTTCGACATCGACATAGGCAAATGATGATTCACTCCTGGTAATATCCCAGTGGTAGCGATGCTGATGCCTAAAACGGTATCAAATTCCAAGTCCTTTTACGGCAAATGATGATTCGCTCATGGCAATATTCCAGTCACAGCGATGCTGATGCTAAGATTAGCATCAGATCCCAAATCCCATACTCGCGAGAAAAAAATCTGTGAGCCAAAAATGCATATGAAATAGCCAAAATGATGGGGCAACTTGCAACAAAATCAGCAAGTAAAAATATATGCATACAAAAATAGCCGAAATGGTTGGGCAACTCGCAATAAAAAGCAGCGAGTAAAAAAATTATATATATATATATATATATATATATATATATATATATATATATATATATATATAGCCGAAATGATTGGGCAACTCGCAATAAAAAACAGCGAGTAAAAATAAAAAAAATAGCCGAAATGATTTGACACCGCGAAAAATAGCCGAAATGATTGGGCAATCGCGACTTTCGCGATATTAAAAGCTGAAATGATAGAGCATCGCGGAAAGAAAGAAATAAAAAATGAAATGAAGTGAAATTTTTTGCCCTACAGGTGAGATCACGTCGATCCCTGTATACAATCCAGGGGCACAAACAAAAAGGGAACCATACCTTCCCACCGGCTCCATCAGAAGAAGAGCCAAGTCTCGACGGCCACATCTACAGCCTGAAGACCCACAACGGCATTCCTTCGCAGTCCAGCAGGATGCAGATGCAATGTCAACGAAAAACCTCACGGTCGAAACAAAGCAGAGCGACGGCAAAATCCCAGCTCTACCTCGACGTTCGTCTCGATACAGCAGATGCAATGTCACCCCACGGTCAAAACAAGCGGAGTGATGGCAAAATCCCAGCTCCACCTTGGCATTCGTCTCGCAGACGCAATGTCAACAACGGCGTTCCTTCGCAGTCCAGCAGGACGTAAATCCAACGTCAACGAAAGACCTCACGGTCAAAACAAGCGGAGTGATGGCAAAATCCCAGCTCCACCTCAGCATTCGTCTCGCAGACGCAATGTCAACAACGGCGTTTCTTCGCAGTCCAGCAGGACGTAAATCCAACGTAAACAAAAGACCTCACGATCGAAACAAAACGGAGTGACGACAAAATCCCAGCTCCACCTCAGCATTCGTCTCGATACAGTAGATGAGATGTCAACAACGGCGTTCCTGCGCAGTCTAGCAGAATGCAGACGCAATATCAACAAAAGACCTCACGGTCGAAACAAAACGGAGCGACGGCAAAATCCCAGCTCCACCTCAGCATTCGTCTCGATACAGTAGACGAGATGTCAACAACGACGTTCCTTCGCAGTCCAGCAGAATGCAGACGCAACGTCAACAAAAGACCTCACGGTCGAAACAAGCGGAGCGATGGCAAAATCCCAGCTCCATCTCAGCATTCTTCTTAATACAGTAGACGGGATATCAACAACGGCGTTCCTCCGCAGCCCAGCAGAATGCAGACACAACGTCAACAAAAGATCTCACGGTCGAAACAAAGTGGAGCGATGGCAAAATCCCAGCTCTACCTCAGCATTCATCTCGATACAGTAGACGGGATGTCAACAACGGCGTTCCTCCGCAGTCCAGCAGAATGCAGATGCAACGTCAACAAAAGACCTCACGGTCGAAACAAAGCAGAGTGATGGCAAAATCCCAGCTCCACCTTGACATTCGTCTCGATACAGCAGACGAGATGTCACCCCAGCGTTCTTCCTCCAGCAGGACTAAGACGCGACAATCAAATGACGGAGCCACGGCAAAGTCCCTAGTTCCAAGCCTCGACGGTTCACCAACAACCTAGAGACAACCGCGATATTCGTCTCGATACGGCAGACGCAATGCCAGCAAACGAAGCAAAGGCCAAATTCCTAGCTTCAGGGTCTTAACGACAACTCATATAAAACCTGAAAGACTATCGGAGATCATCCAACACCAGTGCGGAGTGGTCACCACCTCGACGTTCGTCTCGACACAGCAGACGAGTTGTCACTGCAACGTCCTTCCTCCAACAGGATTCGGACACGCCAAAGCAAACGAAGCAAAGGAAAAATTCCTAGCTTCAGGGTCTTGACGGCAACTCATATAAAAACTGAAAGACTATCGGAGATCATCTCACACCAGCGTGGAGTGGTCACCACCCGACGTTCGTCTCGATACAGCAGACGAGATGTCACCCCAGCGTCCTTCCTCCAACAGGATTCAGACACGCCAAAGCAAATGAAGCGAAGGCAAAATTCCTAGCTTCAGGGTTTTGACTGCAACTCATATAAAACCTGAAAGACTATCGGAGATCATCCCACACCAGCGCGGAGTGGTCACCACCTTGACGTTCGTCTCGATACAGCAGACGAGATGACACCCCAGCGTTCTTCCTCCAGCAGGACTCAGACGCGACAATCAAACAACGGAGCCATGGCAAAATCCCTAGTTCTAAATCTCGACGGTTCACCAACAACCTAGAGACAACCGCGACATTCGTCTCGATACAGCAGACACAATGCCAGCAAACTAAGCAAAGGCCAAATTCCTAGCTTCAAGGTCTTGACGACAATTCATATAAAACCTGAAAGACTATCGGAGATCATCCCACACTAGCGCGGAGTGGTTATGACTCATCGAGGCTCCCAAACTGAGCCTAATCTCAAGTGAAAAGCGGCATGGCAAAATTCCTAACGCTTGCTCTTCCGACGGTCAAACTGCCTAGGAAGATTGCTTGAAGACGTCTTATCCAGCTTCCGAAGGGATCAGAGACACGACAGTCGTAAGGCTGCTCGAACAGCAAGATTGCCTATTGAGGAATACATTAGCCAACGCGACGGTACGACAGACAAAATCTTAATACCACAAACCCTAACGGACCTTTGTCGTAAAGAGCAGAGGTTAACTGTGACGTTAGGATATCCTTGCGAGAACTTCTCGATTTGTCTCGACTCGTAAGGCAAAGCCTTAGGCAATGGGGATTAAAAAACCTGTTTTCTAAGCACTGGGGCCCTGCAAGTCAGTCCAAGATGGACTCTTGCATTCTATTCATGGGTCACACTCTCCGAAGTCGAACATCGACAAAGAGGGAAACAACCACTTACAAGTCCTCTCGACTTGTAAGCGGGAAGAATTCTCTTGTGAGATCCTTACGACTCTCAAGAGAAAACACACACTTAGGAGTCCTCACGATTCCTAGGGAGAAAATACACCTACGGGATCCTTTCGACTCGTAGGGAGAAAAAGTCTTTATGAGACCCTCGTGGCCCATAAAGTTGAAAAGTCTTAGGTGACAGATCCTAAACCTGTCTCCTAAGCCATCACTGCCCTACAAAAAGGTCAAGATAGACTATCTATGGGCCACATTCCCCGAAGTCAAACATCGACAAGGAGGAAAACAATCACTTATGAGTGCTCTCGACTTGTAAGGGAGAAAATTCTCTTGTGGGATTCTTACGACTCTCAAAAGAAAACGCACTTAGGAGTCCTCACGACCCCTAAGGAGAAAATACACCTGCGGGATCCTCTTGACCTGTAGGGAGAAAAAAACTTCTTGAGACCCTTACGGCTCATGAAGATGAAAAAGTCTTAGGCTACAAGGACTCTAAAACTTGTCTCCTAAGCCCTCAATTCTATGGCCATGCATAACTCTGCACTACTTCACCCACATACATACTTACGTGGACAAAGTAGTGGGGGTATTTGCTCCCGCCAAAAATTTCTGCGCAAAGAGCCTAAGGTATCAAATGACAGCGATACGCTTAAGAAAATGCAAACCAGTATTTTCCGGGCTGTATTTTGACAAACTCCCGAATGAGAAACAGCTAAATTCTGATGGTATCGAAAGCGTCTCGAAAAATCCTTCGATTTGATATATTATGGGCCTCATAATTCATTCGGGATTAAAAGTTATGAGATATCACGTGCCCACACGTGACCGGGCATCACGTGCCCACGTGTGACCGAGCATCACGTGCCCACACATGACCATTTACAGGCAAAGGCTGTAGGTACTGAATAAAATAAATAATTAAATGGAGTCACGTGCCCTCACGTGATGGGCTTTTAAATACACACTGAAAGAATTAAAAGATATAATAAAAAACTAAGGAAAAACCCCAATGGGGTATCACGTGCTCACACGTGACCAAGGGTCACGTGCTGACACGTGATGATCCTTAGTCCTTTAAAACAACAGAATTAAATTCTGGGTAAAGTGTTAATCGAGGGGGGTCACGTGCCAACACGTGATGGGTGCCTAAACTCTTTTATTAATAGAATTCTAGTTAAACGAGAATATACTGAAGCAGCAAAGAAAAAAACCTCAATGAGGCGTCACGTGTTGACACGTGACCAAGGGTCACGTGTTGACACGTGACCAAGGGTCACGTGTTGACACGTGATGACTCTCTAGCTCTGTTAAAAGACAGAATTAAAATAAAATGTTTAATCAAGAGGGTCACGTGCCAACACGTGACGGGTCCCTAAACTCCTTAACTGATAGAATTAAATTCTATTTAAATATCAAATAAAGGGATCACGTGCCAACACGTGATAGACTTTTAAAAGCCTTCTGAATTAATAGAATTAGATTCTAATTAAGGGAAATCAAAACCCTAATTTTTCTTTAAATTTTTCCAAACAAAAAAGACGGTGCTCTGTAAAATGGAGCACCGTTGAATTAAAAATCCAATGGTGATTAAAAATCACCAATTTATGGAAAGATTTTATACAAGGAAAGATTTCCCTGAAATTCACCAAGAATAACAAACAGAATATCTTTTGGATTAAAAATCCAATGGTGAACAAAATTCACTTAGTGATCTAAAAGATCATGTTGATTACAAAAACAACCAAAATCTTTCAATGAAAGATTCATTAAACAAATTGATTCTTTTCTTTCTCCTATAAATAGGAGCCAAGAAAAGAAGAGAAGGGATCTACTTTTTTGGAGAGAAGAACAGAGAAAAAAAAGAAAGGAGAATTTAATTCTCAAGAGAGAAAAGAAGATTTCTTCAAAAGAGAAAAGAAACCTTAGGTGAGAAAGGGGAAAGAGATCTAAGCTCCACAAAACAAAAGAGAATTTAATTCTCAATTTAAGAGTTTAACTCTTCTGAATAAGAACTTAGTTCTTCCTTTGGTTGAAGATCTGCAGAAGCAGATCTCCCCACAAGTTGAGAATTTAATTCTCATCGGGGAGATTCTGCCATGCAGATCCAAAACTTAGAGGGAGAATTGAGTTTAAGGAATTTAATTCCCCCAAATTCATAGGAATTTAATTCCTCAAAACAGAACTAGGGTTTAACCCTACATAAGAATTTAATTCTTAATACAAAGGACTTAAATTATCCATGCACGTAAACCTGGTCATGTGGCAAAACGTGACCCTTCCTTTAATGATCAGAAAAGAACGAATGAGACATGGTCACGTGCCCCCATGTGACTCTCAAACAGACTCCTCAAAATGAGAAAGAAGAGCTTGGAGGCAATGCCTCACGTGCTCACACGTGACCCTCAAAACTAAAAGGAATAAAGCCAAAGGTAATACTGATTTAAGGCGCCTCACGTGTCCCCACGTGACCCCTGACAAACACCTCTTTAAAGAAGAGAAGATGGAAAGAAATGAAGGATTAAAATCTAATGCACGAGCGCTCTCACATGACCCCTAGCAAATCCCTTTAATATCCAGTCCATGGATGCCCATCACGTGCCCACACGTGATGGCCTGGAAGATTGAAAGTGTTTAACACTTATTTAAATATCCTGAGAATAAAATAAAGGAAGCTTAGCCCAATCCTAGGGCGCCTCACGTGTCCTCATGCGAGCGCTTCATCTTTTTAGTGTTTAACACTATTTTGAGCATTTCATCCCTAGTGTTTAACACTATTCTAAATGCATCACGTGGGCACACGTGACCGCCAGATATGTGCTAGTGTTTAACACTATATTCAAACAAGTCTTAGCCCAAATTGGCTAAGTCTTCCAGAGGCAAGACTCCCCTTTTGACCGAACCTCAAAACTTGATCATTTTATATGGCATTCAAAGGAAAGTCCAGAGCTATAATGAATGACTAGTGCTCAGCCAAAGACAAAGTGTTGTCAGAACCCCAAGCCTCTGTTTAGCATTGCTAAATAATGAGGGGCTGAACCCAGACAAATGTTCAACAGGCCAACAAAGGGCCAACATTTCAAACTTAATTGGACTTGGCCCAAATTGGCCATAAGTCCTCAATTCAGATTTAACCGAGCCAATATGCTCATAATCTAATTAATTGATCTTAGTTTCAAATTGGACTATAGATCTCCCAATTAACTTTGGTTTAAGGGTACATCTCTTCACTCCTTTGATATTTGTCGTTGTAATCCTTCAACGTCTTCAAAGAGGTTACGGGTCCCGACAACCACACATTTCACAGACTATGACGTATTTAAACTGGACTGTGGGGTCTTTAAACTCACGGACTATGATGTCCTTAACCTTGACTGTGAGGTCTTTAAACTCACGGACTAATATGTCCTTAACCTCGACCGTAATGTCTTTAAACTAACATTGGACCACAATGTCCCTAAACTGGTAATGGACCACCATGTCCTTAAACTGGTAATCGACCGCAAAGTCCCTAAACTAAAAAATTGAGTCCAAATGCTCTCTTGCTGGATCTAAATGATCCCGTTAAGTTGATCTTAGTCTGAAATAAGACTAACGTATCCTTAACATACGTTTAAGTTGGTCTTAGTCTCAAATGAGACTAACGTATCCTTAAACCAAACCCAAAACCCAAATCTAAGAAAATACAGATTTGGACTAATCCACGCCCTACGGGCGACAACATAAATTAGTCTCCGTATACAATCCACGGGCAACCAAAAACAAAACAAACACCCACGACACGAAGTGACCATCTGGAGAAGGAGAAAGTGGTTACCGCGATGTGGTAGCGTAATTAACTGCAGGGGCTTGCGCCTGCAGGGAAGAGCGTCCTCACAATCAAAAACCACTCAACGAGGGGGAATCTGACGATGTTTGTTACATCGGCCGCATCCGTTTAAACCTTCAATACATGGTGCCATAAATCAACTTGGCATCTTCGGAGAAGTGGAAGGATAACACCAATTAGCATCTGCCCTCGAAATTCAGTCCCGGACGTCCCAACGTTCCGGTCGCGTCTTCCTGCGGGGAACAACCTGTTACGCCCCTCTTCCCAGTGTACGGAGAAGAAGACGTGACGGGCACGCGACGTATTTACTCAGAAGTAAACACGTTAAGCGTAAATAAACAATATAAATAAATGCACAAGAATGACAAGAGATGTAATATAAACATCAACTTTTATTAACATTCATTCTTTACATTATAACTGATTTGAAAAGAAATTGTACAATGATAAAAGCAATGCCTAAACAGTGACATACAAATGAAAAGGTAAGTACAAGTAAAGACTAGAAGTCTGGCTCCTCTGTGAACTGATCCAAGTCCTCCTGGCTGGGCTCGGTATCCTGAGAGTCGGGTTCTCCTGACGAACATTTCAAAGAAAGAAGAAATATGAATGTCATCAGCGAACTAGCGCTCGGTAAGTCCCAAAAGATAAGGGTGGAATGGAACAAGTAAAGAATATATGACTGGTAATCTGAACAAGTATATGTTTGTTATACTAACGTAGTTGTTTGTAGCTTGGTATAGAATGTATCAGTGTATACGAGAAGAGTCCAACTATCCCGTGGACTATGGTAACATGTAAGTACAAGGCCCCGTCAAAACCCACAAGACAACGACACGAGAGTTAATGTAGGTGTCTTTTAGTGTCCATCATCGTGCCACTTTAAACACATTCCGTACCAATTTACTTTTTTTATCGCCGGAAACAGAGACGAACTGGGATGGATCGTCTTGCCTGAATCCTGAGGGCAGATGCTATTTGGATTTATCCGTCAACCTCTCTGAAGATGCCAAATTGATTTATGGCTCCGTGTATCAGAGGTTTGGACGGATGCGGCCGTTGTAGCGGACTTCGTCAGATTCCTTCTCGTTTGCGAGGGGTTTTGATTGTGGGGAAGCTCTTCCCTGCAGGCGCAAGCCCCTGCAGTTAATTACGTTACCGCATCGTGATAACCATTTTCTCCTGCTCCGGAAGTTCACTTCATGTCGTGTGTGTTTTTGTTTGTTTTGGTTTTGATTGCCCGTGGATTGTATACGGAGACTAATTTATGTCGTCGATCGTAGGGCGCGGATTAGTTCAAATCCGTATATTTTAGATTTGGACTTGGGTTGATTTAAGGATCGTTAATCTGGTTTGAGATTAAGATCAACTTAAACATATGAGCATTTGGAGCTCGATTGGTTTTTTGTTAAGGATACGTTAGTCCAATTTGAGACTAAGATCTACTTAATAAGGTCTTAGGATCATTTTTTTCTTCAGATCCAACAAAAGAGCATTTGGGCTTTGTTGTTTTAGTTTGAGGACGTTTCAGTCCGTTATCGCCATTTTGGAGGCGGAATTTTAGTTTGAGGACATTTCGGTCTGTTGAGGTGAGGTTTTAGTTTAAGAACGTTTCGGTCCGTTGATCACCATTTTGGAGGTGAGGTTTTAGTTTAAGGACGTCTCGGTCCATTGTCCATCTTACACGCACGTGTATTTATTACGTGGCGGGATGAACAACGATGATTTGAGATGCACCCAGTTAGGGGTGCAGTCTGATTTGAGGTGTGCACATCAGTTTGGAAAAGCACCAAAAAGCCGTTGGTTGTTGGGACCCGCCATCTATCTGAAGACGTTGAGGAATTACACTGACTTGGATCAGAGGTGTGGAGAGATGTACCCTTGATCCAATTCCCGTATTTGAGGGAAAAAGGAGTTAGTGGTAAACCCGAAAATCATTAGTCATATTTTAAGACTAAGATTTTCTCGGGAGGATGTGGGATGAGTAGAAGATTAATATTCGTATTTGGGACTAAGATCAGTTTGGAAAATCATGAACATATAGGCTCAGTTGATCTGAATCAGAGAGATTTTATTCTCAGGGGACCTAGACAATTTGGGCTTGGTCCATTCAGTTTTTTTTATTGAAAAGTGCCAAACACTTATTTGGACTCTGTTTGATCAGTCCCTTTTTGTAAAAAGTTTGGGCATTTTTATAAGTTCTGACGCTCACGTATAACCATGTGGGCTCTCAGTCATAGGGATTGCCCAATAAGTGTTAAACACTTTACCCCTTTTTGTTTTTGTATGGAGTGCTAGGCACTCTTTATGGTGCCCACGTTCGAAGCACATGAGGCGCTAGGCGCTCCCTAGTGAGTGCTAAGCACTCTAGCATTCTGTGGCGCCCACGTGAGGCGCTGGGTGCAGCTCATTGAGTGCTAAGCATTCTCCTCTGTGGCGCCTACGTGAGGAACACGTGAGGCGCTGGGTGTTGAGCGCCGCTCAATGAGTGCTAGGCACTTTCCTCTGTGGCGTCCACGTGAGGAACACGTGAGGTGCTGGGCGCTGGGTTCTTTCTTTTATGAGGACCAGATTTCTCTCAAAAACAAGTTTTTCCCGATGAGAATTAAATTCTCAACTTGTGGGAGACTTGTCTTATGGATCTCAGATCCAGAGAAAGAACTAAGTTCTTATTTTTAAAAGAATTAAATCCTTAGATATGTAAACGAGATGATCTTTGTTCTTCTTATTTACCTAGAGCTTTTTGAGGAGGGAGATCTTCTTCTCCGTTTCTTTTTGAAGCTCTCTTCTTTTTTTTTAAAAGCTTATGGGGGGGGGGGGATTCTTCTCTCCAGACTTGTAGTCTTCGGTCCTTTATATAGTAGAGATAAGTTTGTTAATTAGTTTTTTTTGAAGAAATCTCTTATTAAGATATCCTAATTGATTTGGGGATTTTTACCCACCGTTGGATTTTTGATCTAAGGGCTTTTGTTTACAGAAAGTATTATCTTGTTTTTTTTGACAAGAACATGAGGATATTTTCCCGTACAGAATTTATTCTGTAGAACGGTGATTTTTTAATCACCATTGGATTTTAATCCAACGGTCTTCTATTTTACCGAGGGCATAGAATCTTATTCTATAATCCCACCGAAGGTATATTTCTTGTTTTATAAATATTTGAGGAATATTTCCTCTCAACAGAATTTTAATTCCGAGTTTTGATGATTTATCATCTCCGTTGGATTTTTGATCCAACGGCTCTGTTTAACAGAGAGTAGAATTTAATTCTACCTGGGCGCCGGCGCTCACGTGTTGTGCACGCGGGCGCTAATTAAGGTTTTAATTCCTTTATGTGCTTTGCACATTGGCGCCCATGTGAGGAGCACGAGCGGCGCCAATATAACAGTTTTTTACTCTGGCGCTGGAGCCCTCGTGGAAGGCACGTGAGGCGCTGCCTCTTAAATTTTGAACAGAGCTTTTCTCTTTTATTGGGGGAAACAAATGCCCCCCCACCGTTGCGCTCATGTTGCTCACACGTGAGTGCAGCGGTGTCACCTTTTCCACCGTTCAATCTCCTGTGGAGTTGAACCGTCTCTTAAAGTTTTATAAATAAGGTCTTTGGCCCTTGAGATGGCTGCTGTTCATCTTCTTTTTAACCTTCTTCTATCTTGAGAATTTAATTTTCGTTTCAAAGCTTAGATCTCTGTTCAAAGAAACTCTTTTAGAGTCAAAACTCTATCAAAGTTTTGGTAAGAACCATGACCATGTCCTAATGTTCGAGGAATCTCTTCATGTCTTAGGGTTTTTTAACTCATTAATAGAGCTCTGCTCTTCTTTTGCAATGATCTCTTAGAGATCTAAAAAAAAATTACTTGAGTAAATCGTAGATCTTAAAAATCTTTTAGGGTTTTACCCTGTTAGCAATTTTGTTTTTTGAATGTTATTTGGAATTTAATTCCCTTTCTCGAGTGGAGTTCTGGGATGTTATCCCATTGTTCTACAAAGCTTGGCTCTAAAGAATTTCTTAAAGAAATTCTTTTGGGAATTTTATTCCCTTCATAATTTCTTAACAGATTTTAAATCTATTTGCAGAACACAGTTTTCGAGGGAGTTCGACTCCAGAGTTTAATGATGTTTTCTCATTAATTGAGAATCCTTTTGGATTTTATTTTTAATGAGTGGCTGCCCCATCATTAATGAGGCGTTACCTTGATTTTGTGGGGCTCCCTGTCCCCTTTTTTTTGAACTGCGGTGTAGTACAAATTTAAGGGTAAAAGAATGCTAAAGCCTTGAACATTGTGTCAATTGCTGACCCCTCCCTTTTTATGCAGGTACTATGGCTTTCGATTCCTCATTTCCCTTCGTTCGTTCGGAGAGTGCTTTTGCTGACGCGTCCATAGATCGGGAAGTCTTCGCACTTATCCGGGACCATGACCTAGAGCAAAAGTCTTTTCATCTGTGGGGGTCATGGTATAGTCAAATTATTCGGGGTCGGCGTAGTTTTACTTGCGCAGTGCCTTCGGAGCCAATCCCGGCAATCCATTATGCTGATTCGCCGCCGGTGATCTTCGCAGTAGAAGAGGTCAACTGGCCCTCAGAAGGTCATCTTCAGCCTTCCATAGCTTCAATACCAGTGCAGCCGCCGATGGCCTTGGATATTTTGGAGCAACGCATATGCCGGGGAGAGTCGCGTCCTTGAGGGCAAGTTTACATGATAAGAATGACTCCCCGTCATTCGGCCAGCTATCTACAGTGGGCCCGATATATCCCGTCGGCCAAGAAATCCCTGTTTTTAAAGACCGGGTTGTATCCCGCGATCTACGCATCCCTCTTTCACTACCACACTCCTCATGTGTGGCGGATCAAATCCTTTTTGGAACAATGGAACATCTTTACCCATACCTTTCTCTTATCAGATCGGGAGGTTTCGATTTCATTGGAGGAGTTTGCGGAGATCTCCGGCTTACCTGTCAGAGGGGAGCACTATGAGGAGCTACTTCCCCCCGACGAATATGTCTTCGCTACCAAATAATTGGTAATGGGCCTTACTCTGGAGAACGCCGTTCAACATCAGTTCCCAAGCTTGATTAAGATGTTGAACATGTACGAAAGTTTATTCCTGGAGTCTGGCGGGCACGGAGTTTGCTTCGCAGATTTCATCGCCTGCTTTCTTCGTCCAGAAGTTCTGTCTAAACAGGCTGCGAAATTCACCAAAATTGACGACCTGTTCGGGTTCGGTTCGGATAACTTGCCGACTGCAGAGGCGGATTTAAAGAAATTCTTTATTCCGGATACTCCAGTCGTCCCCTTTGAAGATATTACTGCCCCGGATGTTAACGAAGAGACGTTCTTTCTGGGGTTTATTGGCTTATGGCTGAGTTGGTTGCGCTTCCGACGCACCCCCGCTACATGTGGCCATCTGTTTTTTATCCGGCTCATCGCATCGTTGCGGGGACGCGCATGGCCGTTGGGATTGTGGGGTTAGCTCATTTGTATCATGGCCTGAGCTTAGCCGCTGACACCACTTAACCGGGGGTAAAGCCCGTGTATCTCCCATTGCACTACTTCACATCATGGATCGAGATGCACGTGCTGAGCGCCTTTGGTGTTCATAAACGACCCCGATTCTACGAAGGCTACAACTTCCCCCGGGTCATGCATCTAGTTGACGCTTCTGCTCTAGATCCATCACAGCGAGAGGCTCGGCGACTGCTCTTTCGCCCACGCATGGTTGGGGATAATATGACCTTTGTTGATAGAGTCCTGACTATCGGCAAAGAATCTTCCAAGGTGGTCCAACCGTTGCATGATACTTTTAAGGACGGGGCTTTTGCGTTGAGGGTTCGTGAGGTTATGCACCTATATTCGATCAGGCCGGGCTTCCTAGTATTTAGACATAACGCTTTAGTGTTATTTATGAGGTACAACCCACATCGTTTTGCCCAACAATTGGGTTATAACCAAGGTGTTTCTCTTGAGGCGTTCTTAGTTGAGCCGGTTGCTAAGGAGGAGGGCATTCGCAGCGCAACGCATAATTTTATGCGATTAAATACGGGGTCCCATTTCCTTATCAGCGAGCCGAGCTATGTGCCAAAAGCCTCAAATGCTTACGTCGCGTGGTACCAGCATGCGACAAGTGCAGTTATCAGGGAGGAGAGGCGGCTGCTACTTGACCACAAGGATGTCGTCCCAGCTGGTAATCCATCGGACCCGCTGAAGCAACGAACCACTGTTCGTCCTTCTTTAAGAGAAATCACTACGACTGTAGTCCCATGAGCTTTTCCTGATAAGCTTCAACCAGATGTTCCTGCGACTGTGGTAGCCGTGGCGTCTACGGACTCGGGCATCGGTTCAGAGATCGGGACCCGTCGTCCGAAAAAACCCATTAAGCGAAAGCTTTTATCGTCGGTGGCGGGCGTCGTTTCGCAGAAAAGGAAGAAGTCCCTATTTTCTGCTGATGTCGTATTCGGACAGGAGCCTCACGCCCCTTATAGCGAGGGCTTGTGCGAATATGGCACCAACGAGGGTTTATTTGATGCGCCTGTGACCGATACTGACCTTCAGGCTTCCATTGATGTTTCCAAACGACTGGCCCGTGAAGAAGCAGTGTTGGTTTCTATTGTGGAGTCCGGTATACTTCATTTACACTTTTCTGCATATATCCTCTCACTCCTTATTATGCTTTATTAACGCTCTCCTCCTTAACAGGTATCTTTGCTGAAGAGGCTCTCGCGGCTTCCCTCAGGACGTTTGAGAAGGAAGAGAGGCTCCGCGCTTCTTGGGCCTTGGTATAATTCGTTTCATTACATCTTACTCTTTTAATTCCTTTTATTCATGGTTTGACTCTTTTTCTTTATCCTATTACAGGGACCACTAAAACCCAGGCTATTTCAAGTGCAGTGCCAATCCCAGGTGGTGATGCAGGAAAACTACCAGAGCCATCGACCGCGGCCGAGGCCCTCCCAAGGCTACCACTGGAGGCGTTGCTAAAGCAGCCAATGATGGATGCCGTAGCAGCTCCGGAGGCCGAGCTCGGTTCGGACGACGAAGTCCCCCTGTCGGAAGTTTTAAGGAGGTCGGTTCTCACGGTCCAGGCTTAGAGGAAGCGTAGAAAGTATGTTGCGAGGGAACGCGAAGCTGTCTTGGCCGCGGGTGCAGGTTCGAGTAATGTTCTACCTGCTGACATTCCTTCGGTGGACGTTGTAAGTCCATGCTACGCACTCCGCGGGATCACGGGGAGGCGGAAAATATGAAATACGAAAATAATATACTTTGTAGCATCGACAAAACGCCAAGATCGTATCTAAACCTAAACTAGCACAAAGAATATGAAGTATACACTACATGCACGGAAGTTATACCTTACGTAACCGGTACTTCTTCTCCTCGCTGTCCTCCTTACCCGCGCGAGCTCCTTGGAGTGGTGCAGATGTCATCTCCTCTGCGGCTTTCTTGGATCGAAGATGATCCACCCGAGAGCTTGTGTACCGGGCTCCTTCTTTAACAACCGAAGAAACTAAGTCAAGTAGTATGCTACACTAGATGACCTAGGATGTGTAGAGAGTGTAGATGGATTGAGAAGTCTTATTTTTCCCTAGGTTACTCAACACATGAGTGTTGTAGGGTTTGAGAGTTTAGAAGATGGCTAAAGAAAAATCTAGTGAGCTAGAGCTTGAAGAAAGGAGATGGCTTCTATTTCTTTTTCTAAACTGAATTCTCTTGATAATTCATTAGATAAAACTAATATCAATTATCAAAAGGGGTCCAATTTACTAAAGAATGACTCATGGATGGAATGAGCACCACGTGTTCTAAGCACCCATGTCCTAATTCATGCAATATCCACTTCATTTCCTTTTACATAAAATGTATTAATAATTTAAACCAAAATGAATAATACAATTATGTTATGTCATCTTCAAAATCAATTTTTGTACAAATTACAAAAACTCCCCTCGTCCGTATATACATATCCGTGTCCGTATTCCGAAAAATACGAATACAGAAGACGAAGACAATCCATCAGTACAATACTAGGATCCGGCTTAAACTAAACCCCACTAGTATTGTCTGTCCAAATCATCATGCGTGCACAAGAACACGCACGTGATCGAACCCGGTCGCAAAACCATACGACTTCTACACGTTTTGCCCAATGCAGGGAAACCCTATGTGTGGGACTCTAAAGACTCGACACTACGCTGGCAGTGGGTTTAACCACAGGCCGCAAGCGGCACTAGCTGTACGTAACGACCCCCAGGTAGATGTCGATAAGAAAGCCGATGAGCATAACTCATCCGAACTCCTACTGAGCCTGTCTGTGACAATCTCCGTACAGTCCGGTATGTTCGTCTAAGAGTATTGCATATCGGGCCTAGAGGCGCGGTAAACGTCAGACCCCTAATAGCGCAATAAGTCGTGCCGGGGGAGAGTCCAAAACACCTTGAGAAACTACTGGAGTACCTACCAGTAAATCTCACTTGCCCTGGCCAGGGACTTTGTGTAGTGACTTCCCGAACACAGTATGATATCAACCCCAATACCGGGAGAGATGAATCCTATTTAACCGCCACTGCCTCCAAGTGCTTCGGGACTGCACCCAACTACTATCTGTTTGCACGAATCAATAGAGCCGTGGTAGGGTAGTAATCTAAGAATAGTAAGAACACACTCGAGGCGAAGCATGAGTGTCAAGTCAACGGACTATGCTGCACTCATGTCATCTGGGAACTGCTATCTGACGATATGTATAATACCAACCAACAGTTCCCCACGAGCCCGTCCAGTATAACTCATAACCTAATGAGCACCTGCATACTATCTCCAGTATGACGTACTAATGGCTGTGGGACAGACCGTCTCCCCTGCTGGGATGAGAAGCGTATACACTAGTCTACTCTAGAGTATCGATGTCCTATCTTGATAATCCTACGACTAGAGACCTGTATAAGGATGTGCTTGTGGACTACCCAGCCCCCACTAGTGTGACTGCCATCACAATGCTGGTAGTCAACCAAAATATCGTAAGGGCTCTATCAATATGTATTAGTGATACGTTACAAGAAACATATACACATATTTAGATAGATACAAACCAAGTAGCATACTACTATATTGAGCAAGATTGTCATAAATCCGTGTATATATCCCAAACCTCCAAAATGTAATATACAAACTAGTACCATACAATAATGGCCTCTAGGGCATATATCACTAACAATCTCCCACTTGCACTAAGGGCATGTATTGGCGTATCGCAGACCTATCATCTCGAATAGCCTCTCGAACTGTGTCTGAGCGATGGCCCTTGTGAGTGGATCTGCAGTGTTGTTCTCCATGTCAACTCTCTGCACCTCGATCTCCCGGCGATCCACGATCTCCCTGATCAGGTGATACCGCCTTAAGATGTGTCTGGAATTCTGATAGGACCTGGGTTCCTTCGCTAAAGCTATAGCCCCGTTGTTATCACAATACAGAGGTATTGGATCAACAATGGACGGAACCACCTGAAGATCTGTTAAGAACTTCCTCATCTAGAATGCTTCTTTTGTGGCGTTAGAAGCAGCGATATACTCCGATTCCATCGTCGAGTCGTCAACGGTATCCTGCTTGGATCTCTTCCAACAGACCGCCCCTCCATTGAAGGTAAAGACATAACCCAACATAGACTTGGAGTCATCCTTGTCACTCTGGAAGCTGGAGTCAGCAAAGGCCTCGATCTGGAGGTCTTTTCCGCCATACACCAAGAACATCTCCTTAGTCCTTCTCATGTACTTGAGAATGATCTTTACTGCCATCCAGTGTTTCTCCCCAGGGTTTGACTGATATCGGCTTACCACGCTGAGTGCGTATGCAATATCTGGTCTGGTACACAATATCGCATACATTATAGAGTCTACCGCAGAAGCGTAGGGTATAAATGCCATGCGATCCCTTTCCAAATCAGTCTTGGGAGATATCTCTTTGGATAGGGTGATTCCGTGACAAGCCGGTAGATTACCGCGGTTTGAATCTTCTATACTGAATCTTTTCAGTATGGTGTTGATATACCTAGACTGTGAAAGTCCCAACTTCCTCTTGGATCTATCACGATATATCCGGATCCTCAGAATATAAGAGGCGTCACCCATGTCTTTCATGGAGAACTTTTGTGACAAGAATCCTTTGACAGATTGTAGCACAGGAATATCATTTCCTATCAAAAGAATGTCATCCATGTACAAAAAGAGGAATACCACATTTCTTGCTACAATCTTACTATAAATGCATGGTTCATCTGGATTTTTGATAAAATCAAATTTTTTGACCGTCTCATCAAAACAGATGTTCCAACTCCGCGATGCCTGCTTTAGTCCATAAATGGACTTAAGCAACTTGCACACTTTCCCGCTGCTCCCACCTGAATGAAACCCTCTGGCTGATCCATATAGCCGCACTCTTCCAAATATCCATTTAGGAAGGCCGTCTTTACGTCCATCTGCCAGATCTCATAATCATGGAAGGCAGTAATGGCAAGAAGGATCCGAATGGATTTGAGCATAGCCACTGGAGAAAAGGTTTCATCATAGTCCAAACCAGGTCTTTGACGAAAACCTTTTGCAACAAGTCTAGCCTTATAGGTTTCTACCTGTCCATCTACACCAATCTTCCTTTTCAAGATCCATTTATAGCCTACGGGTTTTATCCCTTCTGGAGCAGAGTCCATACTTTGTTAGTATACATGGACTCCATCTCGGCCCGCATTGCATCCAGCCATTTTATCGAGTCACCGCACTGAATGGCCTGCTGGAAGCTAGTTGGCTCATCATCGTCAATGATGCAATCCTCTCTATCCCGGTCTATGAGAAAATCGTAGTATCTCTCGGGCGGATTAGATAGCCTACTACTCCTGCGGAGTGGGGCGGGAATGTTCTGTTCTTTTGAACCCTCTGGTTTTACCATACTTTCAGTAATAGTTTGTGGTTCTGGAATTTCTTCCAGTTCTATTGCGCTCCCACTAGTTTCCTTTTCTAAAAATTGATTTTCTAAAAAGTGGGCATGATGAGAAACAAAAACCTTTTGTTCCTCTGTGTAATAGAAAAGATACCCCCTGAAGTTCTATGGGTATCTCACAAACTTAAACAGTACTGAGCGTGCCTCGAGTTTGTCCGCATGCTGCTTTTTAATAAAAGCTGGACATCCCCATATCTTTAGGTACTGAAGTTGGGGTTTCTTCACACTCCACATATGATATGGTGTGGTAGGCACAGTTTTGGTAGGAAGCTTGTTCAAAAGATATGCAGCTGATTCTAGTGCATTGCCCCAGAAGGATCACGGTAACTCGGCATTACTCATTATGGAACGAACCATATCCAATAGGGTTCTGTTCTTCTTTTCCGATACACCATTGTGTTGTGGTGTGTATGGTGGAGTAAGATGAGAGAGAATTCCTTTCTCTTTTAGGTAATCCAGGAAATCGGCACTCAAGTATTCACCACCTCGATCAGATCTTAGTGTCTTGATAGTTTTGCCGGTTTGGTTTTCCACTTCATTCTTATATTCATGGAATTTCTCAAAGGAATTAGATTTATGCTTCATCAAGAAGACATGTCCATACCTAGAGAAATCATCCGTAAAAGTAATGAAATAGGAATAACCACCTCTTGCATTTGTAGATATTGGACCACACACGTCGCTGTGTATGAGTCCCAAGAGCTCGCTCGCTCTTACTCCGTGTCCAGTGAACGGAGTCTTTGTCATCTTTCCCTTGAGACATGATTGACAAGTTGCATAAGATTGATATTCGAACGGATCCAAATATCCTTCTTTATGTAACTTGGTCAATCTTGTTTCGTTGATGCGACCCAGTCTATAATGTAATAAGAAAGCATTATTTAATTCTGGAAACTTTCTTTTGTGTGTATTCTAGACATTGAAAACTTGTGGTTGGTTTAATACGTATATACCGTTGTTTAATGTACCTGACCCAATCAAACCATGATTAAGGTGGATATTTACGACATCGCTTACAAATGTAAAATCGTAACCTTCTTTAGACATTAAAGATACAGAAATGATATTACAAGTCAAACTAGGTACATAAAAACAATTGCGTAAAACCAAAACATGTCCACTCGTCAATCCTAAGTGATATTCCCCCACGGACACTGCATCTATGCTAGCTCCGTTTGCAACTCTGAGGGTCATATCACCCGCCTTCAAAACTCTACGTCTTCTCAGTTCCTGCAAAGAATTACAGATATGAGATCCTGATCCGGTATCCAATACCCAGGAAGTAGAGTTGATTGACAGACAGTTTTCAATTACATACACACCGGAAGCCGAAGACAATCCATCAGTACAATACTAAGATCCGGCTTAAACTAAAGCCCACTAGTATTGTCTTTCCGAATCATCATGCGTGAACAAGTACACGCACGTGATCGAACCCTGTCATAAAACGATATGACCTCTACACGTTTTGCCTGATGCAAGGAAACCCTCTGTGTGGGACTCTAAAAACTCGACACTACGCTGGCAGTGGGTTTAACCACAGGCCGTAAGCGGCACTAGCTGTACGTAACGGCCCCCGGGTAGTTGTCGATAAGAAAGCCGATGAGCATAACTCATCCGAACTCCTACTGAGGCTGTCTGTGACAATCTCCGTTCAGTCCGGTTTGTTTGTCTAAGAGTCGCATATCGGGCCCAGAGGGGCGGTAAACGTTAGACCCCTAAAAGCGCAATAAGTCGTGCCGGTGGAGAGTCCAAAACACTCTGAGAAACTACTGGAGTACCTACCAGTAAATCTCACTTGCCGTGGCCAGGGACTTTGTGTAGTGACTTCTCGAACACAGTGCGATATCAACCCCCAATACCGGGAGAGATGAATCCTATCTAACCGCCACTACCTCTAAGTGCTTCGGGACTGCACCCAACTACTATTTGTTTGCACGACTCAATAGAGTCGTGGTAGGGAAGTAATCTAAGAACAGTGGGAACACACTCGAGGCGAAGCAACAGTGTCCAGTCAACGGACTATGCTGTACTCATGTCACCTGGGAACTGCTATCTGACGATATGTATAATACCAACCAACAGTTCCCCATGAGCCCGTCCAGTGTAACTCATAACTTAATGAGCACCTGCATAATATCTCCAGTACGACGTACTAATGAATGTGGGACAGACCATCTCCCATGCTGGGATGAAAAGCATATACACTAGTCTACTCTGGAGTATCGATACCCTGTCTTGATAATCCTACGACTAGGGACCTGTATAAGGATGTGCTTATGGACTAACCCAGCCTCCACTAGTGTGACTACCATCATAACGCTGGTAGTCAAGTAAAAAATCCTAAGGGCTCTATCAATATGTATTAGCGATACGTTACAAGAAACACATACATATATTTAGATAGATACAAACCAAGTAGCATACTACTATATTGAGCAAGATTGTCATAAATCCGTGTATATATCCCAAGCCTCAAAAAATGTAATATACAAACTAGTATTATATAATAATGGCCTCTAGGGCATATATCACTAACAATCTCCCACTTACACTAAGGCCATGCATTGGCGTATCGCAGACCTATCATCTCGAATAGCCTCTCGAACTGTGTCTGAGCGATGGCCCTTGTGAGTGGATCTGCAGTGTTGTTCTCCGTGTCAACTCTTTGCACCTCGATATCCCGGCGATCCACGATCTCCCTGATCAGGTCATACCGCCTTAAGATGTGTTTGGACTTCTGATGGGACCTGGGTTCCTTCGCTAAAACTATAACCCCGTTGTTTTCATAATACAGAGGTATTGAATCAACAATGGACGGAACCACCTGAAGATCTGTTAAGAACTTCCTCATCCAGACTTCTTCTTTTGCGACGTCGGAAGTAGCGATATAGCGATATACCACACTTCCATCGTCGAGTCGGCAACGGTATCCTCCTTGGATCTCTTCCAACAGACCGCCCCTCTATTGAAGGTAAAGACATAACCCGACATGGACTTGGAGTCGTCACTCTGGAAGCTGGAGTCAGCAAAGTCCTCGATCTGGAGGTCTTTTCTGCCATACACCAAGAAAATCTCCTTAGTCCTTCTCAGGTACTTGAGAATGCTCTTTACTGCCATTCAGTATTTCTCCCCAGGGTTTGACTGATACCGTCTTACCACGCTGAGTGCGTAAGCAACATCTGGTCTGGTACACAACATCACATACATTATAGAGCCTACCACAGAAGCGTAAGGTATAAATGCCATGCGATCCCTTTCCAAATCAGTCTTGGGAGACATCTCTTTGGATAGGGTGATTCCGTGACAAGCCGGTAGATTACCGCGCTTTGAATCTTCCATACTGAATCTTTTCAGTATAGTGTTGATATACCTGGACTGTGAAAGTCCCAACATCCTCTTGGATCTATCATGATAGATCCGGATCCCCATATAAGAGGCATCACCCAGGTCTTTCATGGAGAGGCTGTTACGACCGGTGACGCTTCGGGCACGGTTTCGGTTTCTGATGTGTCAGGTACTCCTTGGGCTATTATCTTTGAGATTTTAATCCTTCTAAGCATCTATGATGATATTTCCTTTATCCTGAGCATAGGCCCAGTAAACCCTGAAGCTGTACTGGCTGAAGAATTACCGCTGACTGTTGCCTTAACTGTTACGGTTCCTTCTCCCTCTTCTGAGTCTCCACGAATTTCGGAAGGTAAAGACTTCTTATTTATTTGCTTCACTATAGATACCATTATTTGCATTAACCATATATTGTCGCAACATTGCAGGAGTGCTCTTTGACTACTTATACCAAGTGCTAAACCCACATTTTTCCTTCCAATCGGAAGTCATTCCCCCTTCCGGCATTGGTCAGTATATTCTTCGCTTGATGTTTTATTCTTTCATGAGTAGACCTCCTGTTGCTAAGCTTTCCCCATATTGACTACAGTATCACAACCCGAAGGAGGGAGCGAAGGAATAGCCAAGCCTCCGGTGCTCCCTGTCTTGCTACTTTCAACAGCTGGTATGGTAGCTCTTATCCATCAGGTTCCTTCTTTATCTTTCAAGTTGAAATTTGACCCTTATTCGTGTGTGATTTATTTTGCAGCAATTATACCGACTTCGCTTCATTTTGAGTCTCGCATTCCCATGCCTACAAGGCCTTTTGCTAAACGTCAATCTTCCAAGGGCGCGGTGACTAGCAAGAGGATGTTAAGCGAATTTATCGAAGATCTTGATGCCGAGGCTTTCACCTCCGCTGTGGATTTCGCTGACGAATTCAACCCTATGCTAACGACGCTTGCGAATTTCCACAACGAAGATTTCGTTCGCTTTTGGGTAGATCATTGTAAGGAGATCGAAACTTGTTTGCATGAGATCGAGCTCAAGCGTCTCGCTCCTAAAGTATCGACCTTGAACGCTCAGCGGGTCGCGTGGATCAAGCAAAGCGCCGACTTCATTCAGTATTTTGAACAAAAGCTGACCCTGAAGCGAAAGGAGAATGAGACGGTTTCTAGCGAATCCATTCAATTACGCGCCCAGATCGAAGTGAATGCCGTACAGCTGAAAGCTATCTTTGAAAAACTCCAACAATGTATATCTGATGGGCTGGCGCTGAAGCAGAAGCTTATCTTTATTGAGCTGGTCACGCAAGATTGCGAAGCTGCCCAGCGGAAAATCGCTGAGAAGCTTTTATCCTGCATGCAACAATGGGCTCAAATCGAAGCAGAGCTAGCCGCAGTAGCTAAATGCGAGGAGGAATTGCGGGGAGCGCGTGAGCGGGTCGCCAATTTGTTGAAAGCCCCTCCTTCCTAATTGTAACTGTATTCCCCCTTTTGCATTAATTGTATCTCTTAAACATTTTGATTCATTAATAAGAATATACATTTTCTCATTTGCATCCGCTTATCTGTGTCTTGATGTGGCGCTAATTAGTTTATTTACTCATTTCGGAGTTTGTAGTTTATTCACTCGTTTCGGAGTTTCTAGTTTACGTACTCATTTCGGAGTTTGTAGTTTATTCATTCATTCCGGAGTCTCTAGTTTATGGACTCATTTCGGAGTTTGTAGTTTATTCACTCATTCCGGAGTCTTTCGGAGTTTGTTTAGTTTACCTCCCTTGGGCTTATAGGCAAACTTGTCCTAACGTTATAGATAACCCCTACTCTTTGCGACAGAGGTCTATTAGGTTTTGTGGTACTAGGGTTTTAGTTCGTGGTACCGTCGCGTTGGCCGATGCATTCCCCGATATGCAGTCTTTACATTGCTGTTCGAGTAGCCCCACGACTGTCGTGTCTCTGATCCCTTCGGGGGCTGGATAAGACGTCTTCACATAATCTTCTTAGGCAGTTTGACCGTCGGAAGAGCAAGCATTAGGAATTTTGCCATGCCGCTTTTTACTTGAGCCTAGGCTCAGTTTGGGAGCCCCGATGAGTTATAACCACTCCGCACTGGTGTGGGATAATCTCCGATAGTCTTTCAGGTTTTATTTGAGTTACCGTCAAAACCCTGTAGCTAGGAATTTTGCCTTCGCTTTCTTTTGATTTAGCTATTTTGGAGCCTTTGTTGACATTGTGTCTACTGCAACGAGAAGAATGTCGGGATAGTCTTTAGGTTTTTTTGTGAACCGTTAAGACTTGGAGCTAGGAATTTTGCCATGACTCCGTTTTGTTTCGACCTTGGGGTCTTTTGTTGACGTCGCATTTGCATCCTGCTGGAGTGAGAGGGAACGCCGTTGTTGACATTGCGTCTGCTGTAACGAGATGAATGTTGAGATAGTATTTAGGTTGTTTTGTGAAGCGTCAAGATTTGGAGCTAGGAATTTTTCCATGGCTCCATTTTGTTTCGACCCTGGGGTCTTTTGTTGACGTCGCGTCTGCATCCTGCTGGAGTAAGAGGGAACGCCGTTGTTGATATTGCGTCTACTATAACGAGACGAATGTTGAGATAGTCCTTAGATTGTTTTGTGAACCGTCAAGACTTGGAGCTAGAAATTTTGCCATGGCACCGTTTTGTTTCGACCCTGGGGCCTTTTGTTAACGTCGCGTCTACATCCTGCTGGAGTAAGAGGGAACGCCGTTTTTGACATTGCGTCTGCTGTAACAAGATGAATGTCGAGATAGTCTTTAGGTTGTTTTGTGAACCGTCAAGACTTGGCCCTCCCTTTGACGGAGCCTGGTGGAAAAACATAGTTCCCTTTTTCATTTGTGCCCATGGATTGTATACAGGGGTCGATGTAGACTCACTTGTAGGGCAGAGAAAATTTTATTTTATTTTATGTTATTTTTTATTTCCGCGATGCTCTATCTTTTCAGCTTTTCATATCGTGAAAGTCGTGATTGCCCAATCATTTCGGCTATTTTTATATTTTTACTCGCTGCTTTTTATTGCGAGTTGCCCAAACATTTCGGCTATTTCATATGCATATATTTTTTTGCTCCCTGATTTTTATTGCGAGTTGCCCTATCATTTCGACTATTTTTATATGCATTTTTTGCTCGCTGATTTTTATTGCGAGTATGAAACTTAAGATCTGATACCAATCTTGGCATCAGTATCACCGCGACTGGAATATTTTCAGGGGCGAATCATCATTTGCCATGAAAAGACTTGGAGTTTGACACTGATTCAGGCATCAACATCGATACAACTGGGATATTGGCAGGAGCGAATCATCATTTGCCTTTGTAGATTTGAACAAAGGTGGCTTAGCAAACAGGGTTAGGATCCTGTCGACTAAGGTTTTTTGACTTTATAAGCCGTAAAGGTCTCATAAAATTATTTCTCTCTACGAGTTGTGAGGATCTCGTAGGCGTATTTTCTCCTTAGGAATCATGGGGATTCCTAAGTGTGTGTTCTCTTATAAGTCGTAAGGATCTTATAAGAGTGTTTTCTCCTTATAAGTTGAGAGGACTTATAAGTGTCGTTCACCATATGAGGACATTTCTCATCATCCGTGGGACTTGGCGGGGAGATCGTTTATTTGTGCCCGTGGATTGTATACAAGGGCCAATATTGGACCGCCTCTAGGGTAACTTGGGGGATATGATGGCTTAAGAATAGGTTTAAATGCCTGCAGCTTAAGGCTTTGAATCCTATGAGTCGTGAAGGTCTCATAGGAGGAGTTCTCCTTTCGAGTCAAGAGGATCTCGTACGTAAAATTTTTACGAGATTGCGCCCTTTCGGGTTTTCACAAACTCTCCGGTAGCCCTGATGTTTTTACTCACGAAGCCCTTTCGGGTTTTCATCCGTGCCCATTTTGCTTGTGGACATACCTTTTTTTTAACGATATTGCGCCCTTCCGGGTTTTCACAAACTCGCCGGTAGCCCTGCTATTTTTACTCACGACGCCCTTTCGGGTTTTCATCCGTGCCCATTTTGCTTGTGGACATACTGTTTTTTTTACCCATCGGTTTGCCAATAGAACTTGGGTTGCAGTCTTCGCCGTTGGAGCTTTGATTGTAACACAGATCTTAAGGATGGATATTGTCATATTTAGGGCGATGCACTATGTTTGAGGCGGCACATTAGTTTTAGGACATTCCGGTCCATTGTTAGTTTAGGGACATCTCGGTACGTTGCCAGTTTAAGGACGTAGTGGTCCATTATCACCATTTTTGACGTGAGACTTTAGTTTAAGGAAATTACGGTTCGTTTTCGTCATGTTTGAGGCAAAGTTTTTTCGAATACCACTTAGAGTTTTGATTCAGGAAGATAGCGAGCGGACATGAGCGTCGTCATCCATCATTGATCTAAGTCGTGACTCGTCAAGCATGGTATTTCTTGATTAATTGGCCATTTATTGATCGGAAAGGTCTTTCACCATGCATATCCATGAGCAAATAGGCCCCACCTTGGTAGACCTTGTCTATGATGTACGGGCCCTCATAGTTTGGCTCGAATTTCCCCCATTTTGCACGATTGGGGATCATAGGTCTTTTGATGACCAACACGAGTTCGCCTTGGAGGAATGTTCTCGGCCTAGTCAGTTTTTCATATGAGCGCGTCATCCTTGCTTTGTAAGCTTCTAGGTTTTGTTGCGCCATGAGGCGAGTTTCATCGAGGGCGTCAAGCTCGTCAAGCCGAAGATGGGCATTTTCGTCATCTGTTAGCTCGTATCGAACCGCTATTCGGAGAGAAGGGAGTTCTATTTCCAAAGGAAGGACTGCTTCAGTGCCGAATACCAACACGTATCGTGTTGTATTCGTAGCCGTTTTGAACATCGTTCGGTACGCCCAGAGGGCTTTGTGCAGACTCTCGTGCCAGTCCTTTTTGTTTCTGGACATCGTTTTCTTTATAATCTTAGTCAAAGTCTTGTTGAAAGCTTCAGCTAGACCGTTGGCACGATCATTATAGACTGAAGAGTATCTCCAGTCTATTTTATGTTATTCTGCGAAGCGGCTGATTTTATGGCTCCTGTAGGTTGGCCCATTATCCGAGATTATCCGTCGCGGAGTACCGAGCCGGTAGATGACATGTGTCTTGAAGAAATGGAGAATATTCTCCGTCTTCACTTCCCTTAGAGGTACTGCTTCCGCCCACATTGAAAAGTAGTCAGTCGTTTCCAGTATGAACCGGTGTCCATTGGATGATGCGGGTTCAATGGGGCTGATTATATCGGTTCCCCACATTTCGAACGGCCAGCTAGCTATCGTTGGGTGTAACGGATTTGGATGTTGGTGGATGAAGTCCCTATGAATCTGGCACGAGTGACACTGCTTTGCATATTCGAAACATTCCTGAATTATTGTGGGCCAATAGTAACCCATTCTTTTGATCTTCATCTTTGGCCCGGCTTGATTAGAACCGCAGAGTCCATCGTGAGTTTCTTGGACGACCCTCTTTGCTTCTTATGGCCCCAAGAACCTTATTCACAGACAGTCAAGCGACCTCTTGTATAGAGTATTATTGACGAAGGCGAAAGACAGAGCCCGTTTCATGAGCTGATGTCTTGACGATGCGTTTTTGGGCATTCGATGGGATTTGAAGTAGTCTATGAAGACTCCCTCCAATCCTTGACCTTTTCTTCGTCTTTTATTCGAAGGACCGCTTGTTTGGTCGTTTCTTTTCCTTCAGATGGCTCCATTGAATCCTCTGAAGATATTTCTGCTGGTGTGAGAACCTGATGGCTTTGCACAAGGATCCTTACGTCATCGAGGTTTTCGTCAGTCAGCTCCTTAGCAAGCTTGGCTAATGCATCCACCTTGCTATTTTCCGTACGCGGCATGCTTTTCAGGATGTAGGAGGGGATTTGTGTCAGCAGTTGCTGCACTCTCCTACCATATTTTATCAACTCTGGTTTGCACGTCTGATAGTCGCCATTTACTTGGCTAATAACCAGCTGGGAGTTTCCATATATGAGGAGGTTTTTGATTCCTATATTGACAGCGATCTCAAGACCCGCTATCAAAGCTTCATATTCAGCCTCGTTGTTTGTTCTTGGTTCCATTAAGGAAAGAGCGAAATGCATTATCCTTCCTTACGGAGTCACGAAGATGAGGCCCATCCCTGCTTTGATTATAGGGGTGTTATGCTTCCGCTTCTTCATGAAAGATGCTCCATCGAAGTAGAGTTCCCATTGGAAATTATTTCCTTCCTCCTCCCCTTCGATTGTGGCGAAAGCGTGGTCATCTAGCAATTCACAATTTAAGGGAGAATCGGCTGGCATCGGATGCTCAGCGAGAAAGTCGGCGATGGCCTGACCTTTCACTGCCTTGAGGGGTCGATACATTATCGAGAATTCCATCAAGTGGAGGGCCCATTTGGCTAGCCTTCCTGTTAGTATAGCTCTTGACATCAAATATTTGAGAGGATTCACCTTTAATATGAGATGGACCTCATGTGCCAAGATGTAGTGTCTGAGCTTCGTTATAGCGAAGATCAGTGCCAGGCAGTGCTTTTCGAAGGGGGGTAGTTGTTTTCTGCCCCGAGGAGAACCCGACTCAAATAATAGAGAGCTCTCTCCTTCCTCCTGGTCGTTCTCTTGTGCCCATAACGCGCATAGAGAACCTTCTATGGCTGTTGTGTACAGGATAAGGGGCTTTCCCTTAATTGGAGCGGTCAGTACCGGAGGGTTCTGCAGGTATTGCTTGATTTCGACCAGTGCATTTTTCCATTCATGATCCCAAACGAATGGGGTCCCCTTCTTCATTAGATGGCTGTAGGGGCGGCATTTGCCAGAGAGGTTGGCTATGAACCGCCGGATATACGCGAACTTTCCTTGGAGAGACCGCAATTGTTTAAGAGTTCTTGGCATGGGCATTTCTATAATCGCCTTGATTTTTGATGGGTCTATTTTGATACCTCGGTGTCGTATGATGAATTCTAGGAACTTTCCTGAGGAGACTCTAAACACGCATTTCAGAGGATTCATCTTTAGATTGTATTTTTGAAAACGTTGGAACACTATGTTCAGATGTTCCCAGTGCTCCTCGTACGATTTGCTTTTCACTACAAGGACTTCAATATAGCATTCGACAATCTTATGTATGAGGTCATCGAAGATCTTCGTCATGTCCTTCTGGTAGGTAGTGCTTGCATTCTTCAAACCGAAGGGAATCACCTTATAGCAGAATATGCCTAGCGGAGTTCGGAAGGCGGTGTGCTTTTGGTCTTCAGGATGCATTTTTATTTGATTGTAGCCTGAAGATCCATCCATGAAGGAGAAGACCTCATGAGTGGACGTGTTATCGATCATCAGCTCGGTAAGAGGTACCGGGAAGTCATCCTTCGGACAAGCTTTTTTAAGATCCCGAAAGTCCACGCAGATGCGCACTGTTCCATTTTTCTTCATCACTGGAACAATGTTGGCAATCCATTCAGGATACTGAACTTCTTGGATGAAGCCAGAGTCAATTAGTTTCTTGACTTCGGCATTGATACTCATCTCGAGTTCGAGCCGCATTCTTCTTAGCGCCTGTTTGAATGGCTTGACGTCCAGCGATATAGCCAGTTTATACACCGCTGTTTTTGGATCCAGTCCCGGCATCTCGGAATTGTTCCATGCGAAGCAGTCTTTATATTGCATAAGCACGTCCTTTAGTGTGGCCATCTGTTTTTTAGACAACAGCTCACTGACGAACGTGGGTCTCGGCTCATTTTCCTTGACCAAGTCGATTTTCCTCAGGTTGTCTTCCATAGTGTGTATCCCATCTTCCAGCTCTTTTGGTGCTGGTGGAAACTCTGAGATCACCTTATCCTCGTCTTTATTTGCGAAGCACCTGAAGGAGTCATCTATAGTCTCATGCCCTCCTTCCTTTGAGAGTGTTACCACATGGTAGGTATGGGTTTGGTTCCATTCTTGATGTTGAGCTGGTCCTGTACTTATGGTATAGGTCCTCTTTGGCTTATGTTTTTGCGGTGAGGTTACCCTCCAGGTGTCGGACAAAGCGAACTTGCCTTGTTGATACTAGACTTCGACCCAGTCTTTGAAGGTAAAGCGGTCTTCAAGGGGATGACTTATTGCTCGGTGATAGGAGAAATAATCCGGATGATGGACCTCGTTTATTTGTTTGGGATGCCGAGACTCCGGAAGCGTCATCATCTGATGCTTCATGACAAGGTTGAATATTTTCCTTGTCTTGTCTTGAAGGAAAGAGTATTCCCTACCCATCTTCTTGATAAAAGACGGGTTCCAACCACGTTTTTCTTGATAGCGCGGATTTTTAGAATTGTGAATGTTGTTTGCGCTCTTTGTCCTATTTTTACCTCTATTTCGGAATTTTTCCTTCTTGCGAGGACATACAGTGAGCTGGGGATGGAGGGCATTGTAGTCTTCTTTCTCTGCGGACTGCTGGTTGAGGCGTTACATTTTGGCCTTTTCATAAATAGCCATTTCGCGACTGTAGTTATCCCGAATCTTTTGACAGGCTTCTTTTACTAGCTTGTCAACTTGTTCTTCGAACGATAGACTTAAGTTCTTAGAGCGGGATCTCGTTCTGTTTCAACGTCATGACTATTTGAAAGAGCGTTCACTTCTTCACCAGAGCTGTTTATGACACGGCAGCCATGAAATCTCTCCCGTTTCTTGGACTGAATGTATCCGAACCCAGTTGTCTCCATCTTCCCGTTGGGCATCTTTCGTTGAGTCCCGGGAATGTCCCAAATCTTGTTGTAGAATTGGGCTTGTCGAGCGGTTCGTTTGAAGGGTACGCCTTGGCATCTTAATAGCCTTTTCAATCCCTCTGCGTAATATCTGGGCAGAGAGATTGGTTGAAACCTGTCAAGCGCAAAATCGGCACTATGCCAGACTTCTTTCTCTACTTTAGTCTTCGTAGATTGGTAGAAAAGGATCGTCTTTTCACCTCTTCGCCTGAAAGGGACGTAGAAAGTCCGCAAATCTTGTATGCTGTATGTATCAAGTATCAAGTTCTTTGCAATGTCGTGGCGGAACTATGGTGATTTGTAAACTTTGATCAGCTCCAGTAACGGTTTGTGCTGACGGGCGAGTGGAGAACACGGCGTTGGTCTCGTCCTCAAATTCACTGCCGAAGACCAAAATATGAGCAGATGGGCTGGGCCTGTTGCCTTAGGGTTGCCCCCAGTAGACTCTCTCTTCATCTTCCTCGGTATCGCTCCCAAAGATCGGGATAGTGGTGACGGCTTTTTGTTTATTCTCCGGTTTATGACATCTTTCCGTGTCTTTGAAGTATGGTAGGAAGTACTTGGCGTCTTCATATTTTCGGACTTCGTTTATGGAGAATGGACTTAGCTCCCCCGTAACAGTGTACTCAAGACCATGTTTGAAATATTTCATACACTGGTGTTGTGTAGAAGGGACGACGTTGTACTCGTGCAACCAAGGCCTGCCGAGCAAAGCGTTGTAGCAAGTCTTGGCATCGATGACATGAAATTTGATGTCAATGACGAGTAACCCAAAGCGTAATGTCAATATTACGGACCCAAGCGTCCGTGATGACTGTGAGTCGAACCCAGAGATGGTAATTTTGTCCCGAGACAGATGCTGAACGTTCATGCAGATCTCCTTCAGCACCTTCACGTTGAGAAAGTTGATGGAGGACCCGTTGTCGACCAGGATCTTCCTTATCTTGATGTCATGGCAGTGCCCGGTGACATATAGAGGACGGTTGTGTTCGCACGTTCCGAGGAGGAGATCTTCATCGCCGAGTGTAATGTCGGCTGTATGAACCTTTGCCAACTCGTCCTTCATCTTTTCTTCTGCAAGGAAAGCTTGGAACTGATCGGGCTCCTGTAATGCCCTGATCAGAGAATCTCTTGCTTCTTTGGACAGGAGGAGAGCATCCAATATACTCAATTGTGAGGGTATCTTTCTCAGATGTGCCAGGACATTGTAATCCACCTTGTTTTTCTTAGGCGGGTCCTTGGCTGCGAGCTCTTCGACGACTCTATTATCGAGGGCAATTTCCTCAGGGACTTTTTCCTTCCCCTTGTCTTTTTTACTCGAACCTTTGTTTGTAGTCCCGAGGTTCTTCTCAGGCAGCGTGTGATTACGCAGCTGAATGTTCTCACAGTTCTTCTCCTCCTCCTCTTTTCCGGAGGTGGATTCTTTGAAGAGAGGGCCGAGAGTTATTTCTTCCTCAGAATCGCTCTCGAATGTAAGAACTTGGGATTTTCCTTTTGTCGAACTAATACCAACCATATGACGGTTGCCAGCTGTTCCTTCACGCTCATCTGTCACGCTTCTTTGCCGTCGATGAGCTTTGCGCTTCATCCGCTTGAAGTTTTGTCAGTGAGAAACGTATCCTTGCCACCGCTTCTTGAAGGCATTGCACTCTTCGGTGGGATGGGTGACCCTCCGATGATATAGGCAATAATTCAGATGTGAAATCTCTCCGTTGAGGCATGTGGCCCCGGGAATATTTCCCTTGAGAGATGGCAGCTTCATTCCCATTGACAGGGCTTTGGCGAATTGTTTCTCCGTCTTAAAACTGCTTTTGTTTGCCGCAAGCGTGCGTCGGTCTGGTTGGAGTACTTTATGACTTCTCCTTGCCGCGATTTCTTCATCTTGATGCCGATACTTGGTCTTTTCGTATATAACCGTTTCACGTTCTCGGTCAGCTCTGCTCTTTTGAAAAGCTTCATTTAGCAGCTTGTCAATTAGGCCTTCTGGCAGCTCCGGGGATATTGGCACCGACCTTGCCCCCAGTTCCTCTGCGTTGTTTTCCGACGCCAAGGGAGTTTCTTCGTTATTTAACAACGAATGAGAAACCATGTGGCAACTTGCTACATAATCTTCGGTTTCTCCCGACGAGCCATTTCCCTTATCATCATCACTATCTCCGTTCTTAAGTATATGGTTGAGAAACTCTTCGAGGGTGACTGGGGTCCGCGCCTTCTGGTTGTACTCCTCCAGCGCGTCGATGTAATTTTTCAGGCCGTGCGCTTGTCGTCAGGCTGCACGGGCTTCTTGGTCTTCTTCTTCCCTTCGAAGATTTTGAAGGCTTGACCTGGGTGTTTTGCCCATCGTTAGCAGTTTTCGGTGTGGGACGTGGTTTCGGCATCCTCTCAATGATCTCGGGCTGCAGCGGGCTTTTCCACCTGATCGCCGGACATACTTAAAGATCCTTCAGCATTCTTTCGGTGATAGGAGCAGTAGTTGGGATTGTTGACGTCACCGGGCTGCGGTGGACGTTTTGGGTCCAACAGAGTGATGTGTTTGTTGCGCACAGCCAGTTCAAACAGTCTCCTCGTTTTATCACGGGAAAACGAGTAAGCACTTCCTATCTTCTCTTCCAGGGATTGGCGCGGGTGCGTGTTGTTTTGGCGAGCAACTGGTTTCGGGTCACTCGGTTGTTGTTGAGTATTGGCAACGAAGGCCGCTTTCCCTTTACCCTTTGCATTCCGAGGGTCCATTTTTGTAGAGGAAGTTCCGTGACCCATCTGGTCCATTTGGGCCAACTTTTCGACCAGAGCTTGACAGGTGGTCGGCTTAAAGAACGTCATGAACTGGGACACAGTCGCTTGAGGTTCCACAGTCCCTATGAACATGCCCACGGCAGGAGCGTCTTCGATGCGTTGTTAGCATTTTGACCATAGGTTCCGCCACCGGATTGCGTTTTGAACCCAGGTCTCTCCTGGCGTTGATTAATGCCGTGATCGGGGTGCGCTCGCTTGCGCTGGCGAACTGCTCCGTGAACAGCAATTCCATTTCTGTGAATGCTTTGATGGAGTCATTTGGGATCTTCGAGTACCATTCAAACGCCGTTTCTGACAGGCTGCCAACGAACTAGCGAAGCAGCAATTTGTCGTCGCCTCCACTATTTCCGCATAGAGCTCTGAACTGAGCGACGTGCTGATGAGGATTGCATGTCCCCTTATACCCATGAAACTTAGGGATCGTATATCCTGACGGGTATTTGATTTGGTCATACCAGCCCGGATACGGTCGTCCAGTTCTGACGACTTGGCCAGCCGCTTCACTTGCCTGATGAGCACGTATTTGTTGAGCTATGTAATCATCAAGGGCATCTTTGGAGATTGTTTCCTCCCTGGCCGTTGATAAATCCGGAAGAGGGTTTGATGTTTCCCCTCTGTCGTCCTCGATGATTATCGGGGGGTCTTCAGTTGGAGGTTCTAGCTGGATCATCATTCCAACCATATCTTGGAACAAAGTTGCCATCTTCTTTATATTAGCGGCCTGTTTCGCGGCCTCCTTATCCTTTCTTTCAAGCACCCTTCACAGAAACTCTGTATCGGTCTCTTGCTCCTGGCATTGTTCTGATGCTGACTCCGGACTTTCTTTTTGTCCGGTGAGTGCTGCCATTTTCTTCAGCATCTCCTGGAGCTTTTGTTGTTGCTCCTGAGCCTTTGTTAATGACTAAGTTTGCTGTCGATGACCACAGAAGCACTGTTTTCCTTTTTCCCGGAAGCCATGTAAACCGTGTGTACGATTATGCCCCTAGACTTGGGGCATTTGGGTCCAGCGCCTTTGGAATTTGCCGCAGGTAGTGATATTTTCTCCGGCCTCGTCCTTTTATGGGAGGTCACAGTTGAAGGAGCCGTTGTAACAGGCGCCTGTGTGGAATAAGTCCTTCGCTGTATGGTGTAGGGATTATTTTACTCTTGTCGAACCTTCATTTTCTCCGGTTGACGAGAGTGGTTTTTGTTGAACACAGAATCCTGGACTTTCCGCCAGACCCTGTGGATTTGGGAGGGCGGCCGCTGAGGGGGCTGCTCCGGTTTTGCCTGCGTCTTGTTTTCAACAGGAAGTGGAGATTTCTTCAACACCGCGGTTGGGGAGTTCTTTCGCACCTCCTAAACGGTTCAAAACTGTTCCCGGTTGGAACAGCAGCGTCAACTTCCACCATTGGAGCTGGTGGAGTAAGTCCAGAGGGGGAGTTGCCCCCAGTTCTTCTCACCCAGCGCCAGTGGCGACGTCGAGGGTGTCTTGCAGAAGGGACCACCTCAGTTGTGGAAACGGCTCTGTCATGCTCTCGACTTTGATGAGGGGCTACTGTTGGTGTCATCCTGTCGAAGACTGACGCCCGTTGAGAGGGAACGACCAATCTTTCGAAGGCCGATTTTCTGGTAGGGGAAGAATCTTTGATGACTTCACCCGCAGTAGGAGTTAGAAAGACTATTCGTTTTGGGATAGCCCCTTCGGGTATCGCGAGCCTCTTTGCGGGCTTACTTGAGCTTCGACTCAGCCTATTGAAGACTGAGGTGGCAGACTTGGACGACCCGTTGAGAGGGGCCATGGTGGTTGCAAGTCGATTGAAGACCGTCTTCTTGGGTGCTTCCTGTGGTGGCACTGGGGCACTGAAACTCGCTGGCTTGAGTCATCTGCCCCACCGGCATTGAAAAGATGGAGGTCGAATTGGGCCCGTATGTCACTCCTCCAGTTGGGACGGAGCGAGAGTTGCTGTTACAGTTTGTGCAGCTGGAAGCTATTGATGTTCACTTCTTATTTCTGCACAGGAACAAGACACCGAATCTTAGTACCTAGAAACCAATGGTAACCATAGAAAACCGCGATTTTTTCTCGCGAAATACGACACACGAAGTATGGAGTGGATAAAGGAAAATGTCCCACCGGGCGTGCCAAAATTTGTTTACCGCCGAAAACAAAGACGAACCGGGATGGATCGTCTTGCCTGAATTTAGGGGCAAATGCTATATGGATTTATCCGTCCACCTCTCTGAAGATGCCAAGTTGATTTATGGCACCATATATCGGAGGTTTGGACAGACATGACCGTTATAGCGTGACTTCATCAGATTCCCCCTTGTTTTTCGAGGGGTTTTTGATTGTGGGGACGCTCTTCCCTGCTGGCATAAGCCCCTGCAGTTAATTACGTTATCGCATCGCGATAACCACTTTCTCCTGCTCCGGAAGTTCACTTCGTGTCCTATGTGCTTTTTATTTGTTTAGATTGCCCGTGGATTGTATGCGGAGACTAATTTATGTTGTCGCCTGTAGGGCGTGGATTAGTCCAAATCAGTATTTATTAGATTTGTTTTTTTTTTTTTTAATTTAAGGATCGTTAATCTATTTTGAGATTAAGATCGACTTAAACGTATGTAAGAATTTGGGGATCAGTTGGTTTTTTGTTAAGGATACATTTGTCCAATTTGAGAGTAAGATCTACTTAACAAGGTTTTAGGATCATTTTTGTTTCAGATCCAATAATAGAGCATTTGGGCTCTGTTGTTTTAGTTTAAAAACGTTTCGGTCCGTTATCGCCATTTTGGAGGCGAAGTTTTAGTTTGAGGACATCTCGGTGTGTTGAGGTAAGGTTTCAGTTTAAGAATGTCTCGGTCCGTTGATCACCATTTTGGAGGTGAAGTTTTAGTTTAAGGACGTCTCGGTCCATTGATCACCATTTTGGAGGTGAGGTTTTAGTTTAAGGACATCTCGGTCCGTTGATCACCATTTTGGAGGTGAGATTTTAGTTTAAGGATGTCTCGGTCCATTGTCCATTTTGCGCGCACGTGTATTTTTTACGTGACGGGATGAACAACGATGTTGATATGGAATGTACCCAATTTGGGGTGCAGTCTGATTTGAGGTGTGCACATCAATTTGGAAGTGCACCAACGAGTTGTTGGTTATCGGGACCCGCCACCTCTCTGAAGATGTTGAAGAATTACAACGACATATATCAGAGGTGTGGAGAGATGTACCCTTAAACCAAATCCCATATTTGAGGGAAAAGATGATACTGCTGTAGACCTAAGGAATGTTAGTCATGGTTGAGACTAAAATTATCTTAGGAGATATAAGATGAGTATCGTTTGGGATATCATCAATGGGAAACCACTAGTCATTTTTGAGACTAAGGTCAATTTGGGAAAACATGAGCACATGGGCTCGGTTGTTTTAGTATCACAGAGGTCTAACCTCAGTAAATTTTAGCCAATTTGGGCTAAGATTGAGTCTCCAATAGTGCTAAGCACTGAGGAATACAGTGCTCACGTGCGTTTCACGTGGGCACTGGATTAGTGTTAAACATTAGTGTTTTATGGCGCTCACGTGACACACGTGAGGCACCCCAAATATGGGTCCCAGACTAGTGTTAAACAATAGAGTTTTATGGCGCTCACGTGACACGCGTGAGGCACCCCAAATATGGGCACTGCTCTTTAGGTTTTATTCCCCCTTCTTTTATATAAGTGCTAAGCACTTGGCTCTCGTACAAAGCACGTGGGTGTTCCCTTTTCCTTTATTGATGCTGGAGTACTGTAGTTTCCTCTTCTTTTTATTTGTTTTCCTCTTAAACAAATCACGTGATAAACACATGGGGAAGTTTTGGTTATTTTCCTTGTTCGTTTGAAACATTCACGTGGGAAACACGTGAGGTTTCGAAATAGTGCTAAGCACCAATAATTTGGCCTTGGAGATCTTAGATCACTATTTTTTATTGAAGAACTAAGTTCTTATATATAGGGTTAAAACCTAATCTTTGAAGGAATTAAATTCCTATGTGTTCCCGTTCTTCTTCTCTTTTTTTATATAACTTAGTTTTTTTCCTCTAGGTTTTGAATCTTGCAGAGCAAAATCTCCTCGAAGAGAATTAAATTCTCAACTTGTGGGAAGATTTGCTTCTGCAAATCTCAACCAGAAGAAAGAACTGAGTTCTTATATGGTGTTTTCTTTTTACCTAGTGTTTCAAAGAAGCAAGTCTTTTCTTTGAAAATTAAATTCTCCTGTTCCTCAAAAGCTCATGTTTACCGCCGAAAACAAAGACGAAACCGCGTAGGTTGTCTTGCCTGAATTTGGGGGCAGATACTATTTAGTTTTATCCATCCACCGCTCCGAAGATGCCAAGTTCATTTATGGCACCGTGTATCGGAGTTTTGGACAGATGCGGCCATTGTAGCAGACTTCGTCAGATTCCCCCTCATTGTGAGGGGTTTTTGATTATGGGGACGTTCTTCCCTGCAGGTGTAAGCCCCTGCAGTTAATTACGCTACCGCATCGCGGTAACTACTTTCTCCTTCTCCAGATGTTCACTTCATGTCGTGTATGTTTGTTTTATTTTTAGTTGCCCGTGGATTGTATACGGAGACTAATATATGTTGTCGCCCGTAGGGCGTGGATTAGTCCAAATCCGTATATTCTTAGATTCGGGTTTGGGTTGGTTTAAGAATCGTTAATCTTGTTTCAGATTAAGATCAACTCAAACGTTCGTTGAGTATACGTTAGTCCAATTTTAGACTAAGATCTACTCTACAGGATTTTCTTTAGTTTACAGGGACATTGCGGTCCATTGGGTTTAAGGACGTCATAGTCCATGAGTTTAAGGACCTCATAGTCTGTAAGGTTTAGAGACATCGTAGTCTGTATGGTTTAAGGACATCATAGTCTGTAAGGTTTAAAGATATCATAGTCTATAGAGTTTAGTTTAGGGGCGTTACGGTCCATTGGGTTTAAGGACATCATAGTCCATGAGTTTAAGGACCTCATAGTCTATAGTTTAAAGACATCGTAGTCTACGGGGTTTAAAGACGTCATGGTCTGTAGGGTTTTGGTTCAACAGTTTGGGGATGCGCCAAAAGTTATTGGTTATTGGGACCCTTCATCTCTCTGAAGACGTTGAAGAATTACGACATATATCAGAGGTATCGAGAGATGTACCCTCGAACCAATGTCCCAACTGAGGGGGGGATGGGATGAACATCATTTTAGATGCCATCTGTTGGGAGCTCATTAGCTACCTCTGCGACTGAGATCGGTTTTGGGGACCCTGAGAATGAGGGGCTCAATTGATGGTTCTCAAGAAATTTAGTCTGGGTTTGGCTAACATTGGCCTTTCGTAGTGTTAAACACTAGTATATGCTTAGCGCTCACGTGCTCTTATGTGAGGTGCATGAAGTAGTGTTCGCCGCTAACAATTTGAGGCGCTCACGTGGGGTCACGTGAGGCGCTTGAAATAGTGTTAAACACTAAAAAAATTGAGGCGCTGTTTCTTTGGGTCTACTCCCTTGTTCTTTCATGAGCGCTAAGCGCTATTGGGTCACGTGGGATCACGTGGGGCGCCCCATAAATGGAAACTGCCTTTGATTTATTCCCCTTTTTATAAGTGCTAAGCATTACTTGGGGGGATTACGTGGGATCATGTGAGCCAGTCTCAGTTGTCCTCTTTTGTTCATCAAGGGTGTTCACGTGGGAGCACGTGATCGATCGTTATCATGTTGGATGCCAATCCTTTTACGTGCATGGAGATCCTTAGTTTTGAGACATTCAAACCCAGTGTTTTGTAAGAATTAAATTCTTAGGACTTAGTTTTTCTCTTAGCTTTGGGACTGTATGGCAGAATCTCCTCGATGATAATTAAATTCTCAACTTGTGAGGAGACCTGCTTCTGCAGATTTTTCACCATAAGGAAGAACTGAGTTCTTATATGAAGGGTTAAACCCTTATTTTATCAGAGGAATTAAATTCCTATATACTTTTTGGGAGAATTAAATTCTCTGAACTTAGATCTTCCCCTAAGTTTTGGATCTGCATGGAAGAATCTCCCCGATGAGAATTAAATTCTCAACTTGTGGGGAGATCTGCTTCTGCAGATCTCAACCAGAGGAAGAACTAAGTTCTTTTTAGAAGAGTTAAACTCTTATGGAGGTAAAAAGGGGATGGGATATTCTCTCTGTATTTTGTTCCTTCTCTTACCTAGAGTTTCTTTTTCTCTATTTCACTCTTTCTTTCTGCTCTTTTTCTCCTCCTTTTTCTATATCTTCCTTCTCTCTCTTTTCTTTTTGTCTCTTGGCTCCTATTTATAGGAGAAAGAAAAGAATCAATTTGTTTTGAAAATCTCTTATTGAGAAACTTTGATTGATTTTGTAACCAACCAAAATGATCTTTTAGATTAATCGGTGAATTTTATTCACCGTTGGATTTTTTAATCCAAGGACTTCTTACAGAAGATATTTCTCACAAGATTAGGATAATATTTCCCTATACAGAATTTTCTTCTGTAAATTGGTGATTTTTTTTATCACCATTGGATTTTTAATCTAACGACGTTCTGCTTTACAGAGCGCAATCTTTCTTGTTTAGAAAGATCTAAGGAAGTATTTTCCGAATAGGGCTTTGATCCTTTTTCTTTTAGAATTTAATTCTATTCGTTCAGAAGGCATAGGAGCCCATCATGTATAGCACGTGACCCCTCAAAGTTAGGCACATCAAAGAGCGTTACGTGCTATCACGTGATTTTTACCTGGCCAATTGTTTGTTTTAAGAAGGCGCCTATATACTTTGTATATAGAAGGTCACGTGTCTGCACGTGAGGCTTAGTTTGAGCCTCAATTTCATCCTTTCTTTATCCAGCGCAGTGCCTATCACGTGTGGGCATGTGATGCTCCGTTTGGGGGACTTTTCCCGTTGCTTTTATATTTTTTATCCAGTTTCCGTGAGGGAACAAATGCCCCCACAGTGTTGTTCTCACGTGGCTTGCACGTGAGTGCAACGCTGTCGCTTTTACTGCCGTTGGATTGTCTAGGGGAACGGGAAGGTGAACCGCCCTTGTCACATCTTATAAATGCAAGGGTTTTGTTCCATAGGCAGCCACTGTTTCCTTCATCTTCTTCCTTCTTCGTTTTCTTTGAGAATTTAATTCTCTTCCTCAGAGCTTAGTTCTCTGCCATTGTAATTCCAGAGTTAAATTCTGTCAAAAGAAACCCTTTTTAGGTAAAGCTTTTGTACATCGGAAAACTTTCCTTTTTGAACAAAAAATTTTTGGACTTTAAACCCATCATGAGAGCTTTGCTCTCCTCAGAAACCCATCTTCTTAGGGATCAAAAGACGTGATCTTTGAGTAGTAAACTTCCATATCTCGAACATTCACCTCTATTTTTTGAGGATTCATGGGATTTCATTTCTCATAAATGTTTTTTTTGTGATTTTCTGGAATTTAATTCCATTACATAAAAGGAATTTAATTCCTCTGGCGAAGAGCTTAGCTCTGAAAAATCAAGAGGACCTTTTGGGAATTTCATTCCGTGGTGTTCTTGAAAATCTTTTCATAGGGTTTTACCCTTATTCGCCATAATTTGAATTTGTTATGTGCTTAACGGAACTTGTTTTCTGTCATGACCCAAACTTTGGCCCGTGACCGGTACTTAACCATGTAACGTCTACAGGCGTAACGCAACTAAGTAAGCCGAAACCCAGAAATCAAAACCAATAAAAGTATTGAGTGTTTTAAACATTTAATAGAAACATTTGTTAAAAACGTTTAGAAAACCTTAAGTTATTATCTTAAAAATTTTGGCAGCATTTTCTTTGTAAAAACTAGCCCCGAAATCGGGTACAATACAATATATGAATAAAATGATATACAATAAAAGTAAAGCATCCCAAACGGGAGCAATCACGCCAAACGGCGGAACAATCACCACAATAAAAATGTACGACACCGTAGCGAAGAAAGAACAAAAATAAGTGAAGACAATATGAAATATAAAACTGCATAAATAAAGTCGGCTCACAACGAGCTCGACACCAGAGTACAAAATAATATATATCGTCCTCACAACTGATTTATAAGTCAATACATGAAAGTAGATGGAGAGTACTAGATACAACAATGTAGACAACTGGAAAATAAACAGATACCGCACAAAAAACCCACATATCAGTCAAAGGGCTAACACGCCAACTGCAGTGGTATCTGTATCAAAAGATGCAAGAAAGCAGCCTGCCGCGACTACTCTGAGGGGCAACCTGCAAACACTGTGGCACAACGGGGATGAGTTGCCAACTCGTGAGTAGTAGATAACATATAAAGGTAATCGCGAGTATGCACGTGCTGCGATACTCTAACCTATGCCAACAGATAACATCTATATGATGAGCTATATGAGCAATAATCAAGCAACAAGTGCGATCTAATAACATCTCTATATGATAAGTAGGGTATGCAATAATTGTGCATAACAGGTAAAATCTAATAGCATATATATATAATGAGCAGGGTATGCAATAATCATGCAAAAGTACACTATCAAGTACTATAGCTACAGGATGCGATGCAAAATGATGAATGCTAGCATGGGAATAAATATCATCTACACGGAATGTCAACGTGGAAGAATAACCGATGTCTATCAATACACCCAAAACCCAATAAAACTCAGGCGACGTCACTCGGATCGGCCCTCAAATACTGTACAGCTCATGGAATCGTGAATGCTTAGCATCGGCACCCGAAAATATCACAAATCATCGTGCCAAGCATCGACACGCAAATCTTCAAGTATCGGGCTCTGTCTGTAGAATCGGCCCTCGGCCCCGGCAATACGTGTTGTCCCGTATCCATCTCTCAACTCTGGTCAGTATCCTCCGGATAACCGCCAGATCTAACCAATCACCGGTAGGTAGTGGTCCCACTGCCAGGTTCATCGCCTACGGCACGACAGATCCGTTCTCGCCCCGGGGTACCATACCGAGTCCACCATGTACTCGCAATCGGCCTCGTCCAGCTCCTCGATTCGGGTTCACATATCACACGTCTCAGAACCGAGAAAACGCATGGTGGACGTACTGAAATATCATATCAAGGGAAACCGGGTTTTTAAAACAGTGCGTATTTTCTTAAAATAATACCCCGGTTCCCAAATCCAGAAATCACATAAATCCAAAGTAAATGAGTAAATCCATGCAATATATCGTATAACATTAAGAGTAAAAAGGGAAAACCGCTCTTTTAAAATGATCCAGTTTTGAAAATATCACGTGCGGTCCCTTGGTTTTTAAATCATGACAATATCATCCATGTATGTAACATATGTATATATATAAGCATGAATGTGCAAATGAATATATACGCAATGTGAGTGTAGCAATGTACATGTGCACTAATATGGATATATCAAGGACGACATGCACTAATGTGAATATAAAGTGTACATGTGCGCAAGTAATGATGTATCAATGAAGGTATGCACTAATATGAATATACAGTGTACATGTGCGCAAGTAGTGATGTATCAATGAAGGTATGCACTAATATGAATATACAGTGTACATGTGCGCAATCAAACGATATGTAGTTCGTAGCAATCCTATAGTGCAAGTGTCATGGCAACCACTAACGGTGTGAGTGTATCATACAAATAGTGCTCGTGCAGCTTTAACCGTTAGTGACAGTGCAGTGTTATATACTATCAATTCTATATGCAACAAGAAGGTATGCTACAATAGTCCATATGAACATCTATGACTAAATATCCTATCAGGCCCTGACGCTTAATGCCATACGGGCGATTTCCCCGTAGATGTTAAATCTACTCACCCGTGATCTCGCGCTAGGTGTATCCGACCACCTGCTTCCCTTTCTCTGCGGCGCTCGAAGTCCCCACTTGCGAACCTAGAATTTACACAAAGTAACACACGTAAGGAAAAAACCCTGCAAAACGCGATGTCACGATCAAAGGAAAAACTTGCGTTGGAAACTAAACGCGCGTGCACTCGATACGTCAAAGCGTGTGTAACCTCACCAGAAACCACCCCGACTCGCTGTGTCGTGTAGTGCACCACAGATCCAACACACAAAACACACGTGTCGCACGAGTTAAAAAGTATCGAAAAAGGGTTTTAAGCTCCAGATTTTGAATCGAGTGAAAATATAAAAAGTTGCATATACCAACAACCCAAATTATACAGCAGACTCCTACAGACCAAAACCCAACACCCACACCCACCTTCTGGCCGCAATTTGCGGCCAGATAGAATAAATCTGTGGCCTAAAGGGGGAGAGGGGGCCCCGTGCTTCGTTTGTGTGTCTCTAGCTTGGTCACTATGCTACAGTATCAGCAACTTTTTCCTGAAGTACCCGGGTCAAGAGCAGATCACAGAAAGCCAAGAATTTACTTAAAAATGTTAATTTTAGCACTAATCGAAACCCTATGGTATTTTAGTGAAATCTGGGGTTTAACTAGGTTTAAGTGGCCCTAATAACACTTAACTAGGCTAGGCTAACCAATAAAAACATCTCTTAACCAAAACTCTATACAATTCACCATTTCAAGCATTAAATCTCACTTTTAACACTAATTAAGCTTAACAACCACTAGTTTAGCAAGCAAGGAAGTTGGGCTAAGCAATAATACCTCACTCTCTAGGTTTAGTGTGTAGGAAAAAGAGGAAGAAGAAGAGGTGTTGCACTGCTGCTGCTGATGATGATAAAGATGCTGCTGTTGCTGCTGCTACTGCCTTTGTTGCTGCTGCTGCTGCTTCTTGTTGTTGTGGTTGTTGTTGCTGCTTGCAGCTGCTGCTGAGGTTGCAGGTGCTGCTGCTGTTGTGTGAGTGTGTGTGTATGTGAGTGACTGAGAGTGAGAGAAGTGAGAGTGAGAGAAGTGAGAGTGAGAATGAGAGATGAGAGCACATAAGTCAAAACCCCCCTCTCTCTTCCTTCATTTAATGTAGGCATCGGCAGGGCCATGGTGCCATTCCATCTCTCTCTCTCTCTCTCACACACCAAGTCAACAAAAGAAAATTCAAACCATTTCCAATTGTTTTAAAAAAAAACAATAACTCCAAAACACTTAATACAAATTTTAAAATTAGCTTAAGCAAAAAGGTTTAACCCACCATAGTTGCTAATCATGGTCTAACCCCATTTTAACCCTAGTTGTCATGCACAAGTGTGTGCAAGCCTAAGAAAAATATAATAAAATATTCATTAAATAGGATAAAATATTTGAAAATCGATTTAGTAAACTTTTTATTCAAAACCATATATTAAAGTATAATTAGCCATTAAACACATCCTAAGGTGTTACAGTCTTCCCCCCTTAAAGAAATTCGTCCCCGAGTTAAAAAATATATCTATGCGTACCTTCAAAGAGATGAGGGAATTCCTTTCGCATCTCGCCCTCGGCCTCCCAAGTGATCTCTTCACCATTCGGGCTGCGCTAAAACACCTTCACTGATAGCAAGACCTTCGATTGAAGTTTCCTCACCTGCCTGTCTAATATCACGACCGGCCGCTCGGTGAACAAAAGATCGTGCTCGAGCTAAATGTTCTGGTGCTGAATCATGTGAGAAAGGTCATGAAGGTAATTGCAAAGTATCGACACAAAAAAATACGGGATGAATACTCAATAATCTGGGCGGAAGTGCCAAATTAAAGGCAACGAAACTAACTCGCTTTAAGGATCTTAAAAGACCTACAATCCTGGGATAAGCTTCCCAAAACTCAACACGTCATTTATCGAAAAAATCCGTAGGAATACATGATCTGCCACTGCGAACTCGAATCTGCGACCAACTCGGTCGGCATATGACCTCTGTCCGAAATGGACAATTCTCATCCTGACCTAAAACAACTGGATCATCTCCGAAGTCTCTAGACTAGCTGGGATCCAAAAATCCTACAACGCGGAGTCAGAAAAATAGATTGGTGATCGACACGACTTAACCCCTAAACCTAAAGGTTGCCAATTGGAGTGTCTCCCGATAACAGCTATCGAAGGAGAACCCTAACAATGGCGAGTGACGATCCCCAACTGCCGACAATAATTAATACGTACGCACAAACTTAACAAAGAACAACTGAGCAAACTGAGTATAACCAAACGACAAGCATCCGAATGGAGTCACACCCTGACTAAACCTGGGTAGACACCATAACGAAATTCGTGGAGACCTGCTCCCATTCCTACTTCGGAACGGGTAAAGGTTGCAACTCTCCAGCCGGTCTCAGTTGCTCAACCCAAGCACACAACAAGACAGACACCTTGAAACGAAACCCGAGACTTCTCTTTACATCCATGCCCACCTGTGACTATCTCACAAGTCACGTTAAATGTTAGTGGAACTTGAACGAGTACAGAGAGTTGACCGATGTACCTGCTCTAGGATTTCACGTCTCTACCCAATAATATCAGGTACACAAATGCGTCCCTAAACTTAGCATACCCTCGTCACAAATCAAGGACTCCGAATCATTACCCAGACGAATAGGCTCAAGTATCTCTAACGAATGAGCGTCGGCGTGCAGTGTCTCGCGAGAGCGATTAAAGAAAAGTGGTCGGGCGCGGACATGAGCAAGATGTCCCCTCAATAGAGATGAACTTAAGCTGTACTCAACGATCGCACAAGAATTGTAAATCTGTAGAGGACTATCACAACAATCAAAATCCGCTACAGGAAATGTACATTAAGTTCTGGTGGTCCGTGAAAATCTGACACGACTCTCGAACAAGTAGTGTCTCCAAATCTCCAACGCAAACCACCGCGGCCATCTCCATATCATGAGTGGGATATCCTTCTCGTACTTCCTCCAAATGTAGGGAAGCAAAAGCGATAACTCCGTAGTGTCACCTCAGTACACACTCGATCCCCACTCACGAAACATCACAGTTAAACCACAAAGTCGCCCGAACCAAAAAGAAAAGAAAGAACTGATGCAGTTGTTAACCGAATCTTCAACTGCCGAAACTCCGCACACATGCCTCAGTCCAAAGAAAAATAACCTCCATTCCGGTCAATTTAGTCAGCGGTGCAGCACTACACTAGCAATCCTGCACGAAACGGCGGTAAAAACCTGCTAAGCCCAAGAATCTGCGGACCTCCGTCCTGCTCATAAGTCTGGGCCTAAGCTGTACGGCCACGATCTTCCTCGGAACCATACAAAACCGTCCCCCATAACTACAAGACCTAGAAGTCAACACAAACAAGCCTGAAGGAACACTCCGAGAATTTAGCAAACCGCTGGGGCTCTCCCAGTATTTGCAAAACAAATCCTCAAGTGCTACTCCTGTCCCTCAAGACACATTAAATAGACCAGAATGTCGTAAATAACACAACAATAAATAGTCGAGGAACGTCTTAAAGAAATCCGGTTCATCACATCTACGAATGCTGCTAAGGCATTGGTGAATCAAATGACACACCAATACACACAAAGCCCGTAGCACGCACAAGGCAGTCTTCGGAATGTCATCACTCCGAACTCGCAACAATGATGACCTGATCCCAGACAAACTTAGAAAATGTCTCCCACTCTGGAGCTGATCGAAGAAATTGCCAATGCGAGGTAAATGATAACTATCCGCACCGTAAGCCGGTTCAATTGACGATCCATCAATACACAACCTCAATCTGTCGTGTTTCTCCTTGACGAACAGAAATAGGAGCTTCCTAATGCGAAACACTCAGACGCACGAAACTCCCCCCAACAAACAACTCTGCAGCAGATCCTTAAGCTCCTTAAGCTTCGCCGGCTCATCTGTAACAACGTCGGAAAACTCTCACACGAAAGAAAACCGGTCCAACAAACCAACTGTGGCTACGTTATCATGAATGAACGCCAAGAATCCACGACATCTCCTCCAAAAGCCGACTAGCGAAAAAAGGCTTAATTCAAGCTGTGAGAGGCGGCACAACTATCCACCTGCACAACAAAAACTGACTCGCCGGGAAAACAAAACCTGACTGTTTCCTCATAGTAGTCCACAATGCCTAGCACGTAGCTAACCGGTCCGTGCCCAGGAGAACGCCAAATCCAACATCTCTAGAAGGAGCAAAACGACAGACGAATCTCTATCTCCTATCAGATTGGCACACGACCGAATTACGTGTCGCGCAACAAAAGAATCGCTGACAAAAGTTAACACAACAAACGGCTGATCCACGTAACACGACTCTCATCCCAACCACGGCACAAGTGTGAAAAACAAACAAATACATCAAAAGAACATACAAACTAAGGATACCTGAAAACTCTGCATTGGACGCCCTCGCGTCCCGATGAGTAGAAGCAAATTCTCGTGTCTGCCTCTACCCGCAACAGGCCGAACTCCTCCTCTGGAAGACCGATCCCTCTGAGCGAACCCTCCGTGTCCATGATGTCTCAGAATATGATCCTGACGTGGTGCTAAGGAACAATGTCTGACGAAATGTTGAAGGCTTCCGCATCGAAAACATCCACGCGCTGACTGCTGACCCTCCTGGGGAAGAGAGCCGAACGGCTGTCCTCGTCCTAAGCCTCTGCTCTGCGTTGGTACACCGGTACGATTCCTCCACTATTCCGAAACTCTCAAAGTCTCTGGAAGACGTGTCTCGTAAACTGGAGCTGCATCTACTGGTGCTATGTAGGTGGCGGAATGCTGCATGTTGATCGCAAGGAACAACTGGATAACAGGGGTGACAACCTCCTGTCGCTGCGCTCGAACGGTCTCAACCAATGAGCACATCGTCTGGCGCAAGTCCTGCATCTCTGCCACTAGTCTAGCGATCTGGTCTGTCGGAGGCGGAACAGACTGCACTGGTACAACGGGTGTACTGTCCGGATCAGTCCTCGTCTCGGACGAGTCAACTCTAATCTCGGCTCTCGTGGTCGCTCTCTACGCCATCGTAGTCCTTGGCGGCATAATGGCCGAAAAGAAGTAGTATTCGATGAGGATATGAAAATCGAATCACAAGGATGTATACAATCATGAAAGAATTTCAATCAATAAGTCCTAAGGTCGCTTAGGCGGAGTACCGTGTCGTGAGTATGCCGCGGAACATACACACGTTACGCCACTCTGCTTCAGCTACCTACTCCATCATACTAGGGTCATCCTACACTCCGAAGGTAAAACCTACACTCTGATGCCAACTTTGTCACAACCCAAAGTTTGGCCCATGACCGGCACTTAACCACGTAACTTCTACAGGCGTAACGCGACTAAGTAAGCCGAAATCCAGAAATCAAAACCAATAAAAGTATTGAGTGTTTTAAACATTTAATAGAAACATTTGTTAAAACGTTTAGAAAACCTTAAGCAATTTAGAAAAATTCTTTAAAGTTCAAGTTATTATCTTAAAAATTTTGGCGGCATTTCCTTTGTAAAAACTAGCCCCGAAATCGGGTACAAGACAATATACGAATAAAATGATATACAATAAAAATAAAGCATCCCAAATGGGAGCAATCACGCCCAATGGCGGAACAATCACCACAATAAAAATGTACGACGCCGTAGCGAAGAAAGAACAAAAATAAGTGAAGACAACATGAAATATAAAACTGCATAAATAAAGTCGGCTCACAAGGAGCTCGACACCAGAGTACACAATAATATATATCGTCCTCACAACTGGTCTCTAAGTCAATACATGAAAGTAGATGGAGAGTACTAGATACAACAATGTAGACAACTGGAAAATAAACAGATACCGCACAAAAAACCCGCCTATCAGTAAAAAGGCTAACACGCCAACTGCAGTGGTATCTGTATCAAAAGATGCAAGAAAGCAGCCTGCCGCGACTACTCTGAGGGGAAACCTGCAAACACAGTGGCACAACGGGGGTGAGTTGCCAACTCGTGAGTAGTAGATAACATATAAAGGTAATCGCGAGTATGCACGTGCTGCGATACTCTAACCTATGCCAACAGATAACATCTATATGATGAGCTATATGAGCAATAATCATGCAACAAGTGTGATCTAATAACATCTCTATATGATAAGTAGGGTATGCAATAATTGTGCATAACAGGTGAAATCTAATAGCATCTATATATGATGAGCAGGGTATGCAATAATCATGCAAAAGTACTCTATCAGGTACTATAGCTACAGGATGAGATGCAAAATGATGAATGCTAGCATGGGAATAAATATCATCTACACGGAATGTCAACGTGGAAGAATAACCGATGTCTATCAATACACCCAAAACCCTATAAAACTCAGGCGCCGTCACTCGGATCAGCCCTCAAATCCTGTACAGCTCATGGAATCGTAAATGCCTAGCATCGGCACTCGAAAATATCACAAATCATCATGCCAAGCATCGACACGCAAATCCTCAAGTATCGGGCTCCGTCTGCGGAATCGGCCCTCGGCCCCGGCAGTACGTGTTGTCCCGTATCCATCTTTCAACTCAGGTCAGTATCCTCCGGATAACCGCCAGATCTAGCTAATCACCGGTAGGTAGTGGTCCCACTGCCAGGCTCATCGCCTACTGCACGACAGATCCGTTCTCTCCCCGGGTACCATACCGGGTCCACCATGTACCCGCAATCGGCCTCGTCCAGCTCCTCGATTCGGGTTCACATGTCACGCGTCTCAGAACCGAGAAAACGCATGGTGGACGCACTGAAATATCATATCAAGGGAAACCGGGTTTTTAAAACAGTGCGTATTTTCTTAAAATAATACCACGGTTCCCAAATCCAAAAATCACATAAATCTAAAGTAAATGCGTAAATCCATGCAATGTGTCGTATGACATTAAGAGTAAAAAGGGAAAGCCGTTCTTTTAAAAAGATGCAGTTTTGAAAATATCACGTGCGGTCCCTTAGTTTTTAAATCATGACAATATCATCCAAGTATGTAACATATGTATATATATAGGCATGAATGTGCAAATGAATATATACGCAATGTGAGTGTAGCAATGTACATGTGCACTAATATGGATATATCAAGGACGGCATGCACTAATGTGAATATACAGTGTACATGTGCGCAAGTAGTGATGTATCAATGAAGATATGCACTAATATGAATATACAGTGTACATGTGCGCAAGTAGTGATGTATCAATGAAGGTATGCACTAATGTGAATATACAGTGTACATGTGCGCAAGTAGTGATGTATTAATGAAGGTATGCACTAATGTGAATATACAGTGTATATATGCGCAATCAAACGATGTGTAGTTCGTAGCAATCCTATAGTGCAAGTGTCATAGAAATCACTAACGGTGTGAGTGTATCATACAAATAGTGCTCGTGCAGCTTTAACCGTTAGTGACAGTATAGTGTTATATACTATCAATTCTTTATGCAACAAGAAGGTATGCTACAATAGTCCATATGAACATCTACGACTAAATATCCTATTACGCCCTGACGCTTAGCGCCATACGGGCGATTTTCCCGTAGATGTTAAATCTACTCATCCGTGATCTCGCGCTAGGTGTATCCGACCACCTGCTTCCCTTTCTCCGCGGCGCTCGAAGTCCCCGCCCGCGAACCTAGAATTTACACAAAGTAACACACGTAAGGCAAAAACCCTGCAAAACGCGATATCACGATCAAAGGAAAAACTTGCGTTGGAAACTAAAATGGCGTGCACTCGATACGTCAAAGCGTGCGTAACCTCACCAGAAACTACCCCGACTTGCTGTGTCGCGCAGTGCACCATAGACCCAACACACAAAACACACGTGTCGCACGAGTTAAAAAGTATCGAAAAAGGGTTTTAAGCTCCAGATTTTGACTCGAGTGAAAATATAAAAAGTTGCATATACCAACAACCCTAATTATACAGCAGACTCCTACAGACCAAAACCCAACACCCGCACTCACCTTCTAGCCGCAATTTACGGCCAGACAGAATAAATCTGCAGCCTCAAGAGGGAGAGGGGGCCCCGTGCTTCGTGTGTGTGTCTCTGGTTTGGTCACTATGCTACAGTATCAGCAACTTTTTCCTGAAGTACCCGGGTCAAGAGCAGATCACAGAAAGCCAAGAATTTACTTTAAAACGTTAATTTTAGCACTAATCGAAACCCTATGGTATTTTAGTGAAATCTGGGGTTTAACTAGGTTTAAGTGGCCCTAATAATACTTAACTAGGCTAGGCTAACCAATAAAAACATCTCTTAACTAAAACTCCACACAATTCACCATTTCAAGCATTAAATCTCACTTTTAACACTAATTAAGCTTAACAACCATTAGTTTAGCAAGCAAGGAAGTTGGGCTAGGCAATAATACCTCACTCTCTAGGTCTAGTGTACAGGAAGAAGAGGAAGAAGAAGAGGTGTTGCACTGCTGCTGCTGATGATGATAAAGATGCTGCTGCTGCTGCTGCCTTTGCTGCTGCTGCTGCTTCTTGTTATTGTGGTTGTTGTTGCTGCTTGCAGCTGCTGCTGAGGCTGCTTGAGCTGCTGCTGAGGCTGCAGGTGCTGCTGTTGTTGTGTGAGTGTGTGTGTATGTGAGTGAGTGAGAGTGAGAGAAGTGAGAGTGAGAATGAGAGATGAGAGCACACAAGTCAAACCCCCCTCTCTCTTCCTTCATTTAATGTAGGCATGGGCAAGGCCATGGTGCCATTCCCTCTCTCTCTCTCTTTCACCAAGTCAACAAAAGAAAATTCAAACCATTTCCAATTTTTTAAAAAAAAATAATAACTCCAAAACACTTAATACAAGTTTTTAAAATTATCTTAAGGAAAAAGGTTTAATCCACCATGGTTGCTAATCATGGTCTAACCCTATTTTAACCTTAGTTGTCATGCACAAGTGTGTGCAAGTCTTGGAAAAATCTAATAAAATATTCATTAAAAAGGATAAAATATTTGAAAATCGATTTGGTAAACTTTTTATTCAAAACCATATATTAAAGTATAATTAGCCACTAAAAACATCCTAAGGTGTTACATTTTACCTAGAATTTGTTTGAATTCCAATGTCTGTTTAATTAGGATCAGTTTGACCACTAAACTCTCATTGATTTTTCTTTTCAGACACTATGGCCACTCATCTGTATGATCTTGACGAAATTTTTTCTTATGAAGACATTCGCGTAGAAGGCCGCTGCCAAAACCAGGAGTTTACAAACACACAGTGCACTAAAATTATGAGTCGCTTTAATGAATACAACGGTCGGCTGCTTCCTCGTTGCTCTGCTCTTTTGAAGCTCGTTGTGAGAGCGATTTGGGAAGCACTTCCTGGATTTTATGAAGCCATGCCGCTTAAGGCATTGGATGATCCCGAAGACAAGGTGCACTCAGTATATCTGATGGGCCTGATCTCGAAGAAGCGGAGAGATAATCTCATTGATATCTTGCATCAAATTTTTCAACAGACGACGATAATCTCTGCTTATCAGAGGATGGATGACACCAGTGAGGACCCTGACGCTTGCGATCGTGAGAGTATATATATGAGAATGGTCCGAGAGGCCAGAAGCATTTTAGACGGCCTTACTTCTGAATTTCTCAATCCATGTTCCGGATTTAATGTTTTGCCATTGTAAACATTTCCATGTACAAGTTCTTGGAGTATGAATGACAAAACTTTATGTTTACCCTTCTTTCTTTTTATGTTTACATGTATTCTGTATGTGGTGTTGTTATATTGCTGTTGGTGTTCACGTGTTTTGCGCATGAGGCACTGTTGGGGATTTCAATCTTGTATTAGCGCCTGCTCACGTGTTATGCATGTGCGGTGCCGTTTTAACTTCAAATTAGGATCAAGGCTGGTGCTCACGTGCTATGCATGTGACGCTCTGCTAATGAGGTCGTTTCATCTCCCTACTCTGAATCTAATGAGTCACCTCTTTCATTTCCGATGCTCTTCCCTTTTTCTAGGCCTTGGGAATAGTTCCACCATGCACAACATTTTTTGTGCATAGCATTGAATGCATCTCTTTATAACTTGAAGCCAAGGCCTTTCTTCTTCTCTAAAGAGAAAACCATTTAGACCTTAGGGTGATCATCTTGAGAAACAAATCATAATTTATGGCTTGCAACCGCCCCAACGCTCGTCGGCAACTATGGGAGGTGCCCATCGAGGAGATGGTTCCTCGCCTTGCTGCGCGGCTAGTAGATCTCCTACCTACTGACGCTCAATATGACGCGGTGATATACGGGCTTCTGACTCGTAGGGGCTCTCCTCTTCCTATGGGCTCCATTTGGCTCCGGACGATCTTTCTAGCCGTGCTCGCCGATATTTCTCCTCATCCGGCAGAGATGACCCTGGCAATTCTTGACACGGCAGAGGATAAGATTGAGTGTTTCCATAAGGCATGCTTGATTACCCAGGCTCTAAAGGATCGCTCGGTTCATCTGCTGGGTCAGATAAGAGCCCGGCGGGCTGTCATGTCTGCTTTTGCTGATGAGCATGGCGCTAATCGGTAGGGATCAACCCCTCGCGAAGACCGCCGCTTCGACGTGGTGGAGAGGGCAGAGAGGGAATTGGAGAACCTTGTGTTTTGTTTCGTTAACCCCTATATCTCTGATCCCATATTTGGTGATCTTTTCTTTGTAGAGTAATGCATTTATATCGATGTATTTCTCTTATTATTGACTGTTGGATGCTTTCTGTTGAATTTTTCTATTTGACATATATTCGTACGTGCATCCCGCCTGTATACATGAGCTTTGTATTTTACCCTTAGGAATTTTTTTAAAGTGCGAACACTATCGTCGTGTTTCCCGCAAATCAGCGCATTTTGGATACCATTACCATTTAAGCAGGCATATAGTCGCGAATGCATGCTTAATGGAGTGTACACCAAAGACTTTCCTTGTTGCCTTACATAGCACATGGTTTGTGCAAGTTTTGGATTGAGTATTGTCGTCAAGTGGAGGCTTGCCTGCATAATCTCGAGTGTAAACGCCTTCCTTCCGAGCTCTTAACTGCCAAGGTAATCCTCTAGGGATGGATTGGGCAGTGCGCCGCTAATCTTCAGTCGTACGAGAAGAGGCTCAACAGGAAATTTTTAGAGAGGGAGCTAGCTTCAAATGCTTTGGGAGAACTTCAAGCTGAACTCACTGCTAAGACCACCCGTGTGTATGAACTTTGGCGGGTGTTTCAAGAAGCTATCAGGGAGGTGGTATCTATTGATAAAGCCGTTATCTTTACCCTCGAGATGGTTGAAGCTCACAAAGTTGCTGAAAAAGAGCTTGAGAGTCGGCTCGCCTCGTATCAGGCCCAACAGTCTCAGGCGGAGACCCATCTCGTAGCAATAACAAAACTTGAAGCCGAGGCCCAGCGAAAGAAGGATGAACTGACGAATTTATTACACCGTCCGCCGGCTTAAAGATTTTTTTGTATATTCTCCTTTTCTTGTATTCACTTCTGAATGAGAGAATATTTTGTATCCATTTTGATTCTTTTATGACATGAATCCTGTATTCATTTTGAATTCATGAATAAAAGACATATACTTTATTTCATATTGGTGTGTCCCTTTTATCCAATGTGTTTCGTAAATAGTCTATCTTGATCTCCTTGCAGGACAGCGACGTCTTAGGAAATAGGTTCATGTCTGCTACCTAAGACTTTTCAACTTTATGAGCCGTGAGGGTCCCATAAAGACTTTTCTCCCTACAGGTCGAGGGGATCTCGTAGGTGTATTTTACCTTTAGGAATCGTGAGGATTCCTAAGTGCGTTTTCTCTTGAGATTCGTAAGGATCTCACAAGAGAATTTTCTCCCTTACAAGTCGAAAGGAATCGTAAGTGGTTTGGTGAGTTGACTTATTTCCGAGTCGAAGCATTGCTTTACGATAGGAGATCATAGGTTGATGTATTTCCGAGACAGAGCATTGCTCCGGCGGGGGGGTTAGGGGTTGACATGTTTCCGAGTCGAAGCGTTGCTTTATGACAGGGAGGTCAGGGGTTGACATGTTTCCGAGTCGAAGCATTGCTTTACGATAGGGATGTCAGGGAATGACATGTTTCCGAGTTGAAGCATTGCTTTACGACAGGGAGGGGAGGGGTTGACATGTATCCGAGTCGAAGCGTTGCTTGACGACAGGGAGGCCAGGGGTTGACATGTATCCGAGTCGAAGCGTTGCTTTACGATAGGGAGGTCAAGGGTTGACATGTATCCGAGTCGAAGCGTTTCTTTACGACACGGAGGTCAGGGGTTGACATGTTTCTGAGTCGAAGCATTGCTTTACGACAGGGAGGTCAGGGTTTGACATGTATCCGAGTCGAAGCGTTGCTTTAAGTCAAGGAGGTCAGGGTTTGGATTCGACTTTAGCATTGCTGTACCGGAATATGGTGCCGGGCGCGAATCATCTTTTGCCATTTATGGACTTAGAATTTGTCACCAATTTAGGCATCTGCATCGCTACTACTGGAATGTTGCCAGGAGTGAATCATCACTTGCCTTTATCGATTCGAACAAAGATGGCTTAGCAAACAGAGTTAAGATCCTGTCGACTAAGGCTTTTGACTTCATGAACCGTAAGGGTCTCTGATTGATCATTTCTTTGTGTGTGTTTAGAAAATGAATAAAATTCACAATCAAAGAATTGTTTGACCGCAATCAACTACGGTGTCAGTTGTAGATCGTAAGCGAGTGCGGATCGTCCACAGGGAAAGTGCAATCGTTCGTCTTTTGAATTAGATGAATTGAAACTTTAAAGAAAAGAAAACAAACAATTCATGATTTGTAATTGAAGTTCAAGAATTAGAAAATCTAGATCTAATAAAAGTAAAAGATAGAATCAAGAATTGAGAGTTTGTTGCTTTTTCCAAACCAAATATCAAGAATCAAAAGGAGGCTCGTAGGAATCGATCGGATCTATAGATGTGATGTAATCTTACGATGACGTATTCTTATCCTTCGATGAATTGATACTAGATCGATGATGATCGACGAGAATTAGGGATTTCTAGAGAAACTAGGGTTTCATCATTTATCTCTTGTTCCTTCATCGATATCATTAACATTCTAGCCTCTAGTAAATTCAAGAAACGATCGTAGATCCCTAATTTCGAGCGATGACAATCAAGAAAGCATCGCAACGAAACTAGGTCATCGATTCTTGAACTTGCTGGGGTTTACAAAACTCGTAGGACTTAAGAATCGTTTTAAGATTTGTTACATCATCATTCTATTGATCTTCTCGACTCCTTGACTAGCGGAGTTTTACTCAAACATCACAACAAGAACTACAATTACAAATTGAGATCGAATCATGATGCAAGAATTTAAAGAAAGCAAGATTAAAGAATTTCACCTTTTATTTATATCAACAATTTCATTACAATCGCTCAAGAACTACAAGAGGAAGAACTCGATCGTCGATTTGGCTTGGCTCGTCTCCGTGAGTCGCGGATCGGCTTGGATCGCTTGCTCGGTTGAAGATCGGCTCCGCTCCTAAATGGTTGAAGGCTTCTTGCTTGATTTGGTACTCAGGATCTTGAATTTGGAGTGGAATTAGGGTTAGGGTTTCGCACAAGTCGTGTCACTCAACTTGTGGAAGAAGAAGAAGAATTGAACTACAATTAGAGATTAAGGAATATGGAAGAACAACCTCAACCCTTGATCTAGGCTTCTATTTATAGATTTCCCAAAACCTAGGTCTGGGATTTGAATTTTAAGTTTCCCTCCAAAAGTTTGTTGATGAGATTTGAATTTCCCTCCAAAAGTTAGTTAGCTAGAGAGGCTTCTAGAAGAGGTTAGTTAGGAGGGAGCTTCTAGAAATAGTTTGTTAGGAGCTTAATTATGATTAGCTTAATTAATCATCTTTGCTGATCTGGAAGAAGCTTCGAGAGAATTCTGGAATTTGAAGTACATTTATGAGCTGTAGCCACTGAGATAGGAATAATGCAGCAAATTTGGACTGATGACGTGGCAGAGGCGCGGCGGATCCGCGGAGCAAGCAGGCTTCCGCCGCGGATCCGCGGCGGTTTGTGGGCCTTAGGCTTTGGTCTTTTCTGGTAATTCCCTCTATAATATTTGGGCCTTGTTTTGATGTGTTGAATTTCATTTGGCCTTCTGTATTGCTACCAGTTCTCAGGTCTTTGAGTTGTCGTAATGTTTGATCAGCAAAATGACAATTTTGGCCTTTCTTCTGGATTTTCCTGCAAAATTTCTCGAGACAAGTGTTGCACAATATAGGGATGATGCGATGCCAAGAAATGTGGTCAATTTCCTTTATAGTGCCGGTTTTAGAGTCTAACACATGCAATCTGATATTTAACGACTGATTTTCTAATATGTGTTATATGAATGCCGAACACTTCTAGATGAATGCAAATGATAGGGAAATTGCCGTGTTAAAAATGCAGTATTTTCAACTGATCAAATTCCCCCAAACTTATTTTCGATCGTCTCGAGCGAACTGTTTTATTAAAAAGAAGGAGAAAATAAAGAAAGAGAAAAACTAACTAGCACACTTTCGTAGGCAACACGATTGCACTGAGCACGTGCAACAAGCCTTTAAACCTCTAGGTGTCCCTAGTAGGAGGAGTGTTGTCTTCTGAGGGTTTTCAACGGATTGCACCCACAAAATCCAATAATAAAAGGAAGATCATGAATATTACATTTAAAGACAAGAATTGTAAAAGAAAAAGCCTTGAAAATTAGGGTTTCCAACTAAGCTAGCTTTTCGGTTGTCATGAGCCCTATCTTAATGGTCATGAAAAGATTTCAGAAATCACGTCCTCCCTCAATAAAACATCGTCTTATTCTTCATTCCTATCTTTCTTCCAAATATCGATCATATCACCCTGCGTGTGTGTAAAGGACATCCCTACACCCGGAGAATTCAATTCAAGCTATCATACTCTTGCCCATCAGCCTCAGTACTTTTTAATTAATGAATATTTAAATGAATTTGCTCACACACTTTCATGCGACCGTAAATACTTCTTGAGATACTAACTGACCAATTACTTATGTGCTTGATTATTTGGTGTATTTTCCTCGTCTTGCACCACCTCAGGCATAGAGTGACTCCCAGACCAGTTGGCCTTAGGGAACTAGGTGAAGAAGCACCCTCGCTATATTTTTTTTTATTGCCCTCGGTGATAACAAAACCAGTGTCCATTTTTCTCACCACTTTATATTTTCTTCATTCATTTTTTTTATTTCCTTCATACATCGGCTTTAAGATAAGAGCATTTCAAGGTGTCCTCTACTATCCAAGGTTTCAAGACGTGTGTAAGTGCGAATAGCAGGGTATCAACGTTCAAAATGTTTGGCTTCCAGAATAGAAACTATTTTTCAGACTTATTTTTATCCGCAGATTAGTGACTTCCTTCATCTTACTAACCCTTGGGACAACGGCTCATAACTACTTATTACTAGTTCGTATAAGGAAACTTCTAATTTTCTTAGTTTTCTTAAATTTTTCTAATCTCATGGATGTAATTGTTCACTATCTAAACTTTCATTATCTTATTTATGTACAAAAATATTTTTTTATCTTTTTGAAATTTTTTAAATTTTTATAGGTTTTCAAAAATGTTTTGTACTTATGCAAAGTATGATGCAAATGATGCGAAAATAAGCACAAACCTCCCCCAAACTTGTTTTCAACAGTGTCCTCACTGTTGCCATCTGCTAAATCTCGAAAAACCTGTAAGCTTGGGAGGAATTTATTAGTGGGGGCAAAATATTTAAGTGAAGAACCTCCCCAAACTTATTTTTAGCTCAAAATTTTGTAAACATTTTCTTTTCAAGAGCCCGATTATACCCCCCCCAAACTTATGCAACGTCAATCTTTTGAAAATCATATGAGGGGGTCAAAAATCATTGGTCGATGCCAAGCTTTGCAAAGACCGTACGTCAGCACCAACCATTCGAAAATTTTATCAATGCAGTGCTCTGGTTGGTGGAAGAAAAAGTGGGGAAAGGGTAAGTGGTGGAAGAGAGTGTGTGCGCGTCTCATTTTGGAGAGACGATGCAGTGAATGTAATGGATTACTCGCATTCTTTTTACAGTTCAGAAGAAGGGGTGGAGGTTCAATTTCATTGATTGGGACATGATTCATCTGAACACCCGTGTCATTCAAAAATGCGAGTTCATCAGCGAAGATTTCCTCAAAAGTTCCATCAATACCCCGAAGAATAATGTCATCACAAAGTGCGGGGTGATCTTCAGACTCTAAAAGCAGTTCATAATCAGTGTTAGTTGTTGACCCGGACATCTCAGTGGAAGATTCCGTATATGTATGATACATAGTTGGGTCAAACAACAACGTATGAAAAGAGTCAAGATCGGTATCAGGAGGATCATCAAATTCGCTGCTGTCGACATCCATTAAGTCGACAGAACAGACCTGAGCAGTAGGTTCAGAGGGTACACTTCCCAACTTGTAAATGTTCAGCTCTATTGACCTATTCCCGAAAGATAGGGTCATAGAACCATTACGACAGTTGATGATAGCGTTGGAAGTGGCCAAAAAGGGGCGACCTAAAACTACCGGAATTTGATTCCGTGGGTTCGCTACAGGCTGTGTATCAATTACAATAAAGTCCACAGGGAATATAAATTCCCCGATTTTTATTAACACATCCTCCAGTTCACCCCTAGGTTTGGTGATTGATCGGTCAGCCATCTGGAGAGTGCAATGGGTTGGCTTCAACTCTCCGATACCTAGTTGCTCGTAGACTGAGTATGGAAGCAAGTTAACACTAGCGCCAAGGTCTAGTAGAGCATGATTGATGTGTTTTTCCCCAATAGAAATGTAAATAGTAGGATATCCAGGATCCTTACGTTTCCTCGGTAATTGTTGGGGGAAAGCCGGGTCTACAGTCTTTGCCATGAATATTTTCTTGGGCACTTGAGTATTCCTCTTCCTAATGCACAAGTTCTTACGAGATTTCGCATATGACGGAACTTGTTGGATAGCATCTAGGAGAGGGATGTTGATGTTAACTTGCTTAAAAATGTCCATAATCTTCTCCATATGTGGACTCGATGTGTTAGCCCTTAACCGATTCGGATAAGGTGCTTTAGCAATAAGCGCTGGGTCCATCATAGGAGAAAGAAGTGTGTGTGGACCTGATCCCAAAGTAGAAGTGGGGATCGTCCGTGGACTAGAAGAGATGGGCTGAGGTGGCGAGCCTTGTGGGAAATGAAGAATAGGCTCGCAGAAAGGTGGTGGGGTAGAAGAACTGGGGTCAGAATTAGAAGTAGAAGTGGAAGGAAAGGTCTCAGCCGGGGTATTATTGATTGATTTATCAGTATCATCAAACTCTTTCCCCAACGTGAGTGTCAAGCACTCTTCCAGATCTCAACGTGATTGCATCCACATGATGTGAATAGCCGGGATTGGGTATATGTTGAGCTGGAAGTTTCCCTTTCTCTCTTGCACTCATTTCGGCTTTTAATCGTGCAATTTCTTCTTCCATCGATTTAATACTCTCGCTTTGGGACGCAGAGTTTTTCTTTATATAATCGACAGAAGTTTTTATTTCAGCCGATACTTGCATGAGATTTGTTAGAAGCAAGTTTATGAATGAAGAGGATTCATCAGTCCCGGTCAACTGCAAAGGACTAGATGGTGCAGGTGTGTTGACCGGATTTTGGAAATTTTGTGCTTGAAAGGGGTGCTGACTCAATTGAAGTTGTGGTTGCTGTTGTGGTGGAGGGACCCTTTGGAAATTGTTTTGGGTTGGAACCGTGTCTTGAGATTGTGATTGGTTCCAAGCAAAGTTAGGGTGATTCCTCCAACCCTGATTATATCTGGAAGAAAATGGATCGTTTCTAGGTCTTTGAAATGCGGCATTGGTATGCTCGTGACCTTGAAACAGAGAATTTCGTGGACATTCTTCCGTCAAATGAGAAGGATCAGAACAACATCCATATACAGTTTTGGAGAGTGATATTTGACTTAGGGCGGCTAAAAATTTGTTTTCCATAGTCTCGAGTTTCTTTTGCGTAGTTGAAATGTCAGCTCTAACTCCTATGGAAATATTATTGCCATCCCTAAACGATTGACTCACACCCTCCCACTGTAAAGATCTTTCAGCGAAATTTTCTAGAAAATTCCAGGCTTCCCCATCATCTTTAGTCATGAAGTTTCCTTGACACATGGATTCAAGGGTCTATCTTGTGTTAGGATTAATGCCCTCATAAATGATTCGGGACAGTTCCCATCTCGGGATGCCGTGATGTGGACATTGGACTAACAGATCCTTGAAGCGTTCAAGACATTTTGAAAATGTTTCATTTGGAAGCTGGGTGAATTGATAGATTTCGCTACGGACTCGAGCTATCTTTTGATGTGGGTAGAATTTCTTAAGGAATGCTTTGACGAATTCTTCCCAATTTAAAATGGAATGTGCGGTAGTGTTATATAGCCACTTCTCAGCTAAATCGCACAAAGTGAATGGAAGAAGACGAATACGTAAAGCATCCACAGAAAGCTGTGAAGTGCCCATCATTGCGCATACATTTTCAAATTTGGTGATAAATGCATATACGTCTTCAGACTCGAGACCGTGAAATTTTGGTAGAAGGTTGATGTATTGGGGTTTTATTTGAAAATTTTCCCCGTTGGCAGGTGGAATGGAAAGACAGGTGGAAAGGGGACCTCGTGTAGGATAGCACCTCTCTTGGAGAAAGATGCGAGGTGGATTCTGCACACCAACAGACGGCGGCAGGGTAGTAGAAAAGAAGTTCGATGGAGACGGATCCATCGATGTGGGTGTGGTGGTGGGTAAAGAAAAGGTGAATGTAGAAATACCGACTTTTGGGTCGATCGGAGGGACGCGGACTAAACAGGCACTAGAATCCCGTTGTCCAGCCTATCTTGCACTAAAAAGGGTTAGTACAAGTGGCAGCGTGATTTATAATTAGAGGAATGAATGTGATTGGTGTTTGTTTTGAAAAGTGATACGGATTTTTGAAAATATGATGCAAGCACAACAAATGCAACACACAAAACCCTAATTCTATCGGTCACCTAGGTCAAATCTCTAGACCGCTCCTAACTGCCAAAAGACAAGTCGCAGGATAAATCCTCCACTGCCTCTTTGTCTCTCCTGTGGCCAAGTAAGTGCCAGGTAAATGGGAGGTTCTCCACTACGTAAGTAGTGGGCCTAATTAAGTAACCACTAGCCTTCGACACACTTGCCTTAGACACCACAAAAGAAACGCAGATAAGCAATGAATTACCCACGGCCTTCTCTTGTCCTAAGTGAGCGCGACGGTCCTTAGAGTCATCTCTAGATCTTTTTTTAGTTAATGAGGGTAAATGCGGATGCAAGTTTGTGATTTTCGGGGTTTAGGAAGGGTAATGAACTCCCCACCTAATCTGGATTTGGTCTTTGCCCCTTAATGTCCGTATTAATTATGCAAACAACCACAAAGATCAAAACAAGCACAATTTAATTTTGCTTTTTGCGCGCTGCGATTTATTTGCAAAGAAACCTGCAGCAAATTGTTATTTAGAGCAGATTTAAGAAGGAGATAAGAAAGATAGAAATTACAAGAGAATTTTGGTACAGAGAAGAGCTAATGCCACCGCGGAAACGCGGCAATGAGTGACTTACACCGCGGAATCGCGGTCTGGTGAGGAGATCACTGCACAAAATTTTATACAGAGGCTTCTGTTCACCTCAAGAGCTCTCTGGACTTCTCAGAAATTTTTTTCTCCAGCTCCAATAATTCCAGATTCCTCGCAATCAAATCACAACAACACGTATTAGTGTTTGCGCGAATTTTGATCTAAAAAATTGTAATGGAATAAACTTTTCAACTCAAATTCAAAACTACGAAAAATTAGCGCACTATCCCCGGCAACAGCTTCATTTGATTGATCATTTCTTTGTGTGTGTTTAGAAAATGAATAAAATTCACAATCAAAGAATTGTTTGACCGCAATCAACTACGGTGTCAGTTGTAGATCGTAAGCGAGCGCGGATCTTCCACAGGGAAAGTGTAATCGTTCGTCTTTTGAATTAGATGAATTGAAACTTTAAAGAAAAGAAAACAAATAATTCATGATTTGTAATTGAAGTTCAAGAATTAGAAAATCTAGATCTAATAAAAGTAAAAGATAGAATCAAGAATTGAGAGTTTGTTGATTTTTCCAAACCAAATATCAAGAATCAAAAGGAGGCTCGTAGGAATCGATCGGATCTATAGATGTGATGTAATCTTACGATGACGTATTCTTATCCTTCGATGAATTGATACTAGATCGATGATGATCGACGAGAATTAGGGATTTCTAGAGAAACTAGGGTTTCATCATTTATCTCTTGTTCCTTCATCGATATCATTCACATTCTAGCCTCTAGTAAATTCAAGAAACGATCGTAGATCCCTAATTTCGAGCGATGACAATCAAGAAAGCATCGCAACGAAACTAGGTCATCGATTCTTGAACTTGCTGGGGTTTACAAAACTCGTAGGACTTAAGAATCGTTTTAAGATTTGTTACATCATCATTCTATTGATCTTCTCGACTCCTTGACTAGCGGAGTTTTACTCAAACATCACAACAAGAACTACAATTACAAATTGAGATCGAATCATGATGCAAGAATTTAAAGAAAGCAAGATTAAAGAATTTCACCTTTTATTTATATCAACAATTTCATTACAATCGCTCAAGAACTACAAGAGGAAGAACTCGATCGTCGATTTGGCTTGGCTCGTCTCCGTGAGTCGCGGATCGGCTTGGATCGCTTGCTCGGTTGAAGATCGGCTCCGCTCCTAAATGGTTGAAGGCTTCTTGCTTGATTTGGTACTCAGGATCTTGAATTTGGAGTGGAATTAGGGTTAGGGTTTCGCACAAGTCGTGTCACTCAACTTGTGGAAGAAGATGAAGAATTGAACTACTATTAGAGATTAAGGAATATGGAAGAACAACCTCAACCCTTAGATCTAGGCTTCTATTTATAGATTTCCCAAAACCTAGGTCTGGGATTTGAATTTTAAGTTTCCCTCCAAAAGTTTATTGATGAGATTTGAATTTCCCTCCAAAAGTTAGTTAGCTAGAGAGGCTTCTAGAAGAGGTTAGTTAGGAGGGAGCTTCTAGAAATAGTTTGTTAGGAGCTTAATTATGATTAGCTTAATTAATCATCTTTGCTGATCTGGAAGAAGCTTCGAGAGAATTCTGGAATTTGAAGTACATTTATGAGCTGTAGCCACTGAGATAGGAATAATGCAGCAAATTTGGACTGATGACGTGGCAGAGGCGCGGCGGATCCGCGGCGCAAGCAGGCTTCCGCCGCGGATCCGTTGCGGTTTGTGGGCCTTAGGGTTTGGTCTTTTCTGGTAATTCCCTCTATAATATTTGGGCTTTGTTTTGATGTGTTGAATTTCATTTGGCCTTCTGTATTGCTACCAGTTCTCAGGTCTTTGAGTTGGCTTAATGTTTGATCAGCAAAATGACAATTTTGGCCTTTCTTTTGGATTTTCCTGCAAAATTTATCGAGACAAGTATTGCACAATATAGGGATGATGCGATGCCATGAAATGTGGTCAATTTCCTTTATAGTGCCGGTTTTAGAGTCTAACACATGCAATCCGATATTTAACGACTGGTTTGCTAATATGTGCTATATGAATGCGAACACTTCTAGATGAATGCAAATGATAGGGAAATTGCCGTGTTAAAAATGCAGTATTTTCGACTGATCGGTCTCATAAAGATATTTCTCCTTACGAGTCGTGAGGATCTCGTAAGTGCGTTTTCTCCATAAGAATCGTGAGGATTATTAAGTGTATGGTCTCTTATATATCGTAAGGATCTCATAAAAGCATTTTTTCCTTGCAAGTCGAGAGGACCAACAAGCGTTTGTTCACCAAATGAGGACTTTCACGCTATTGGTGGAACTTGGTGGGGGAGACATTTATTTATGCCCGTGGATTATATACAAGGGTCAACATTGACCGCTTATAGGGCAGTCGGAGGATATGATAGCTTAAGAACAGGTTCAGATCTATGTAGCTTAAGGTTTTTGAATCTTACGAGCCATAAGGGTCTCATAAGAGGGTTCTCCTTACGAGTCGTGGGGATCTCATAAGTGTAACTTTTCCTCAGGAATCGTGGGGGTCCCTAAGTGTGTTGCTCCTTTATGAGTCGTAAAGATCTCACGCAGGTATTTTCTTCGTACAAGGTCGAGAGGACCTTACAAGCGTGCATGACTTTTTTTTACGAGTTTGCGCCCTTTCGGGTTTTCACAAACTCGCCGGTAGCCTTGCTGTTTTTACTCACGGATCCCTTTCGGGTTTTCATCCGTGCCCATCTTTCTTATGGACGTACCCTTTTTTTTGCGTCAGCCCTAGGATGCTACGGTTTGTACTAGTTTAGAGACGTTTCGGTCCGTCGTTAGTTTTAGAACATTGCGGTCCCTGGCTAGTTTTTAGGACGTTGCGGTCCATTGTTGCCGTTTTGGAGACAACGGTTTTGCTGGATACTGCTCTCAGACATAGGCGTCGTCATCTATCATTGACCTGAGTCGTGACTCGTCAGGCGTAGTATTTCTTCAGGAATCGACCGTTTATTGGCCGGAAGGGTCTTTCGCCATGCACATCCATGAGCAAGAAAGCCCCACCTTGGTAGACTTTGTCTATGATGTACGGGCCCTCATAGTTTGGCTCGAATTTCCCGTGTTTAACACGATTAGGGATCATAGGTCTTTTTACGACTAGGACAAGTTCTCCTTGGCGGAATGTTCTTGTCCTGGTTAACCTTTCGTATGAGCGCGTCATCCTTGCTTTGTAAGCTTCTAGGTTTTGCTGCGCTATGAGACGAGTTTCATCGAGGGCATCAAGCTCCTCGAGCCGAAGATGAGCATTTTCTTCGTCTGTTAGCTCGTAATAAACCGCCACTCGTAAAGAGGGTAGCTTTATTTCCAATGGGAGTACCGTTTCTGTACCGAATACCAATGCATATGGTGTTGTATTCGTAGCCGTCTTGAACGTGGTTCGATTCGCCCAGAGAGCTTCATACTGTCTCTCGTGCCAGTCCTTTTTATTTTTGGACACCGTCTTCTTATGATCTTCGTCAAGGTCTTATTGAAAGCCTCAGCTAGACCGTTAGCTCGGGGATTATAGACTGAAGAGTTTCTTCAGGCTATATTATGCTGATGTGCGAAGCGGCTGATCTTATGACTTCTGTAGGCCGGCCCGTTATCAGAGATAATCCGTCGCGGAGTGCTGAATCGGTAGATGACGCGTGTCTTGAAGAAATGAAGAATATTCTCCGTCTTTACTTCTTTTAGCGGTATTGCTTCTGCCCACTTGGAGAAGTAATCGGTTGTCGCCAATATAAATCGATGTCCTTTGGATGACGCTGGTTCGATGGGCCTAATTATGTCAGTTCCCCACATTTCGAATGGCCAGCTAGCCACTGTCGGGTGTAGCGGATTTGGGTGCTGGTGGATGAAGTCCCCATGAATTTGGCACGAGTGGCACTGCTTCGCATATTCGAGATAGTCCTGAATTATCGTGGGCCAATATTAGCCCATTATTTTGATCTTCAGCTTCATCTTTGGCCCAACTTGATGAGAACCCCAGAGTCCGTCGTAAGTTTCTTGAACGACTCTCCTTGCTTCTTCCGGTCCCAGACATCTTAGTCATAGAGAGTCGAATGATCTCTTATATAGGGTATCATTGACGAAAGCAAAAGACAGAGCTCGTTTCATGAGTTGATGTCTTGAGGATGCATCTTCAGGTGTTCGACGGGATTTGAAGTAGTCTATAAAGACTTCTCTCCAATCCTTAGCCTTTTCCTGGTCTTCTATTTGGAAGGCTGTTTGTTGGGTCGCTTCCTTTTCTTCAAACGACCCCGGAGATATTTTCGCTGGTGCCAGGACCCGACGTCTTTGCACAACGATCCTTACATCATCGAGGTTTTCTTCAGCCAGTTCTTTAGCGAGTTTGGGTAATGCATCCACCTTGCTATTTTCTGTACGCGGTATGCTTTCCAAGGCATAAGAAGGGATTTGAGTCAGCAATTGTTGCACTCTCTCACCGTACTTCACCAACTCTGGTTGCACGTTTGATAGTCACCGTTTACTTGACTAACGACCAGCTAGGAGTCTCCATATATGAAGAGGTTTTCGATTCCCATGTCTACAGCGATCTCAAGACCTGCTATCAAAGCCTCATATTCCGCTTCATTGTCGTCCTCGGCTCTGTCAAGGAAAAGGCAAAGCGCATTATCCCTCCTTGTGGAGTCACGAAGATGAGGCCTACCCCAGATTTGATTATGGGGGAGCTGTGCTTTCGCTTCTTCATGGAAGATGCCCCGTCGAAGTAAAGTTCCCATCGGGTATCACTCCTTCCTCTCTCCCTGTCGATCGTGTCAAATGCGTGCTCGTCCGGCAGTTCGCAATTTAGGGGTGAATCGGCAGGTATCGGATGCTTAGCGAGGAAGTCAGCGATGGCCTGGCCTTTCACCGCCTTGAGAGGTCGGTATGTTATCGAGAATTCTATTAAGAGTAGGGCCCATTTAGCCAGTCGTCCCGTTAGTATGGCTCTTGACATCAAATATTTGAGAGGATCCACCTTTGGTATGAGATGGACCTCATGCGCCAACGCATAGTGTCTGGCTTCGTTATCACGAAGATTAACGTTAGGCAGTGTCTTTCGATGGGGGAGTAGTTGTTTTCTGCCCCCAGGAGAACTCGACTCAAATAGTAGAGGGCTCTCTCTTTCCCTTGATCATTTTCCTGTGCCCATAGCGCGCCTAAAGAACCTTCAAGGGTTGTTGTGTACAGGATGAGGGGCTTTCCTTTGACTGGAGCGGTCAGTACCGACGGATTCTGCATGTATTGCTTGATTTCGTCTGGTGCGCTCTGGCATTTACGATCCCAGACGAAAGGGGTCCCCTTCTTCATTAAATGGCTGTAGGGGCGGCATTTGCCGGAGAGATAGGCTATGAACCATCGGATATACGCGAGCTTTCTCTGTAGAGACCGCAGTTGCTTGAAAGTTCTTGACGGAGGCATTTCCATGATCGCCTTGATCTTTGATGGGTCTATTTCGATTCCCCGGTGTCGTACGATGAATCCTAGGAATTTGCCCGAGGAAACTCCGAACGCGTATTTGAGAGGGTTCATCTTTAGGTTGTATTTCCGAAGGCGCTGGAACACTATCTCCAGATGCTCCGAATGCTCCCCGTGCGATTTACTTTCCTCCATGAGGTCTTCGATATAGCATTCGACAATTTCATGTATGATGTCATCGAAGATCTTCGTTATGGCCCTCTGATAGGTAGCGCCGGCGTTCTTCAGACCGAAAGGCATCATTTTGTAGCAGAATATGCCCAGAGGAGTCCAGAAAGAGGTATGCTTCTTGTCTTCAGGATGCATCTTTATTTGATTTTACCCTGACGAGCCGTCCATGAAGGAGAAGACTTCATGAGTGGAAGTGTTGTCTATCATCAGCTGGGTGATCGGTAAGGGAAAGTCATCCTTCGGACAGGCTTTGTTGAGATCCTGAAAGTCCATGCAGATGCGCACTGTTCCATTTTTCTTCATTACTGGGACAATGTTGGCGATCCAGTGAGGGTACTGAACTTCTTGGATGAAGTCGGAGTCGATTAGCTTCTTGACCTCGGCGTTGATGCTCATCTCAAGTTCGAGCCGTATTTTTCTCGGTGCCTGTTTCACTGGCTTGACGTCCGGAGATATCGCCAATTTTTGCACAGCAATCTCTGGATCTAGTACCGGCATCTCGGAGTAGTTCCATGTGAAGCAATCTTTATACTGCATGAGGACATCTTTTAGCGTAGCCACCTTTTCTTCAGATAGCAGCTCACCGATGAACGTTGGTCGCAGATTGTTTGCCGTACCCAAGTCGATCTTTCTTAGGTTGTCTGCAGTGATGTGTATCCCATCCTCCAACTCTTTTGGCGCCGGTGGAAATTCTGAGATCAATTCCTCTTCTTCCTCGTTTTCGAAGCACCAGGATAGGTCATCCATATTCTCGCGCTCTCCTTCTTCTGACAGCGTTATCACATGGCAGGTACGAAACCGTTTCGAAGACCGATGTTGATCTAGTTCTACTTTCGTTATATACGTTGCTTTTGGTTCATGTTTTTGTGGTGGGGTTACCCCGCAATTTTTGGATAGAGTGAACCCTCCTTGCTGATACTAGTCTTCAACCCAGTCTTTGAAAGTGAAGCAGTATTCGAGAGAATGTCCTATAGCTCGGTGATAGGAGCAGTAGTCTGGGTGATGAACCTCGTTTGCTTGATCGGGATGCCAAGACTCCGGGAGTGTCATCATTTGATGTTTCATGACGAGGTCGAAGATTTTCCTTGTCTTTTCTCGAGAGAAAGAATATGCTCGACCCATCTTTTTTGTTAAATACGGATTCCGGTTGACCTTTTCTGGACCGCGTGTCCTTTTGGATCCGTTTTGCTTCTATCGAACGTTTTTTCCATTCTTTGACTTGTTTTTGACTCTGCGTCATGCCTTTTTCTTGTCTTGGGAATGCATGGAGGGCTGACGGCGAAGGGCATTGTCGTCCTTCGTAGCCTGCCGAAGGAGACGTTGCGCCTTGGCCTTCTCGTAAATGGCCATTTCACGGCTGTAGTCGTTCCGAACCTTTTGACTCGCTTCTCTTATTAGCTTGTCCATATGTTCTTCAAACGATGGACTTGGTATTTTTATGGCAGGATCTCGTTCTGGTTCAGTGTCAACGTCTTTTAAAAAGGAATCCTCTTCTTCATCAAGGTCCTTTATGACATGGCAGTCATGGAATTGCTCCCGTTTCTTGGACTGGACATATCCAAGCCCAATCATTTCCATTTTTCCGTTGGGCAATTTTCGCTAAGTTCCGGGGACGATCCAAATCCTTTTGTAGAACTGAGCTTGTCGAGGAGTCTGTTTGAAAGGTACGCCTTGGCATCTTAATAACCTTTTCAATCCTCGGTGTAGTACCTGGGCAGACGAATGGGTTGGAACCTGTCGAGCGCAGGATCGGCACCATGCGAGACTTCTCTTTCGACTTTAGTCTCCGTGGACCGATAGAATAGGATTGCTTTTTCAGTTCTTCTCCTGGGAGGGACGTAGAATGTCTGCAGCTCTTGCACACTATATGTCTCAAGCGCCTCAAGCTCTCTATAGTGCTGCCGCGGAACCATTGTGATTTGTAAACTCTGGTCTACTCCAACGAAGGTTTGCATCGACGGGAGGACGGAGAATACGGCGTTAGTTTCATCTTCGGAGTCGCTGCCAAAAACCAAGATCGGAGCGGATGGTTCGGGTTTATCATTCCGCTTCTGAGACTGTCCCGAGTAGACTATCTCTTCATCCTCCTCGGTATCGCTTCCAAAAATAAGAATGGGAGTGACGGGCTTCTATTTAATTTCCGGCTTATGATACATCTCCATGTCTTCGAAGTCTGGAAGGAAGTACTTGGCGTCTTCATATTTTTGGACTTCGTTCACAGAGAATGGGTTTAGCTCCCCTGTAACGGGGTACTCGAGACCATCTTTGAAATACTTCATACATTGATGTTGTGTAGAAAGGATGATGTTGTACTCGTATAACCAAGGCCTGCCGAGCAAAGCGTTGTCGCAAGTCTTGGCGTCAATGACATGAAATTTGATGTCAGTGACGAGCAGCCCGAAGCGTAATGTGAGAATTACAGACCCGAGCGTCCGTGATGACTGGGAGTCAAAACCGGAGATGGTGATTTTATATCAAGCTAGGTGCTGCACGCTCATGCAAATTTCCTTTATTGCCCTCACGTTGAGAAGGTTGACAGAGGACCCGTTGTCAATTAGGATCTTCCCTATCTTGATGTCATGGCAATACCCGGTGAGATACAAGGGACGGTTGTGCTCGCACGTTCCGAAGAGGAGATCTTCATCGCTGAAGATGATATCGGCCGTGTAGACTTCTTCCAGTTCGTCCTTCATCTTTTCTTCCGCCAGGAAGGCTTGAAACTGGTCGGGCTCTTGTAACGCCTTGATCAGGGAATCTCGTGCCTCTTTTGATAGGAGGAGGGCATCCAAGATACTTAATTGTGAGGGTATCTTTCTCAAATGCGCTAGGACATTGTAATCCGCCTTGCTTTTCTTAAGCGGGTCCTTGGCTGCAAGCTCTTCGACGACTCGATCATCGAGGGCGATATCCTCAGGGACTTTTTCCTTCTCTTTATCTTTTTTGTTCATCCCTTTGTTTGTGGGTCCGAGATTCTTTTCAGGCAACGTACGGCTGCGCAGTTGAATATTCTCGCAGGTCTTCATTTCTTCTGTCTCGGAGGTGGATTCCTTGAAGAGAGGGCCGAGGCCTATTTCTTCGTCAGAGTCGCTTCCGAAGGTGAGAACTTGTGATCCCCCGGATTCAACCATGTAACAGTTGCCGGTAGTTCTTCCACGTTCGTCTGTTGCATTTTTTCGCTGTCGACGAGCTTCACGCTTCATCCTCTTAAAGTGTTGCCTGTGAGCGACATATCCTTACCACCATTTTTTAAAGGCCATGCATTCTTTGGTAGGATGTGCAATCCTCTGATGATATAAGCAATAGGTGGGATGTACATCTGCTTCGTCAGGGTGCATACTGCCGGGAGTATTCCCTTTGAAAGGTGGCAGCTTCATTCCCTTGGACAAGGCTTTGGCGAACCGTTTCCTCATTTTAAGTTTGCTTTTGTCGACGGTGGATGTGCTTTGATCTGGTGGGTGTGTTTTGTGACCCATCCCTACCGCGACTTCTTCAAATTGACGCCGATTCCTGGCCCTTTCGAATATGTCCATTTCGCGTTCTTGATCATCCTTGCTCTTTGACGGGCTTCTTTCAGCAGCATGTCGATCATTTCGTCAGACGGTTCTAAGGGTTCTGGCTCCGATCCCGCCCCCATCTCCTCTATGTTGTCTTCTAACGCCGAGTGTGCTTCTTCGTTAGTTAGCGACGAATGAGAGATCATATGGCAACTTTCCACATCATCTTCAGATTCTTCTGACGAGTCATCTCCGTCGTCATTGTCGTTATTTCCGCTCTCAAGGATATTGTTGAGAAATTCTTAGAGTGTGACCGGGGTTCGCGCCTTTTGGTTGTATCCCTCCAGCGCGTCAATATGTTTTTGCGGGTCCGTGCGCTTGTCATGAGGCTTCACGGGCTTTTTAGCCTTCTTCTTCGAAGACTTTGACGGCTGGGCCTGAGCGTTTTGACCATTGCTACCAATACTTAGCGTCGGGTGTGGTTTCAGCATTCCCTTAATGATCTCAGGTTCCAGCGGGCTTCTCCACCTAATCGCCGGGCATGTTTGGTGATCCTTTAGCTTTCATTTTGTTTTGGCTGAAAGAGCGACCTCCTATGGAGCTTCTTCTATAAAAGAGCACGATGCCCCTGGCGTGTCTATCTTTTTAGGAGCGTGTGGCTGGGGCTGACTTACCTTCCAATTCTCAGACAGCGCGAATTTGCCTTGTTGGTGTTGGTCCTCAATCCAGCCTTTAAAAACGAAGCAATCTTCGATTGGATGGCCTACTGCTCGGTGGTAGGGGAAGTAATTAGGATTGTTGGCGTCGCCCGGCTGCAGTGGACGTCTTGGATCTGGCAGATTGATGAGCCTGTTAGGCACCGCCAGCTCGAACAGTCTCCTCATTTTATCCCGGGGAAACGAATAAGGGCGTTTTAGCTTCTCGTTGAAGAATCGTTGTCTATCGTTTTGGAGATCAGCTGGTTTTGGACCACTGGGCTACTGCTGAGCATTGGCGACGAAGGTCGCTTTCCCTTTCCCCTTTTCGTTTCGAGGCTCCATTTTCGAGGAAAACGGTCTATGTCCCATTTGATCCATTTGGGCCAGCTTGTCAATTAAGGCCTGGAAGGTAGTCGGCTTGAAAAACATCATGAACTGGGATATGGTCGTCTACGGATCGAGTGTACCCACGAACATGCCTACTGCAAGAGCTTCTTCGATGCGTTGTTCGCATTTCGATCATAGGTTCCACCACCGGATTGCATACTGAACCCATGTTTCTCCCGGCTTCACCCTGGCATTGATCAATGCCATGATTGGGGTGCGTTCGCTAGCGCTTGCGAAACGCCGGGTGAATACCAATTCCATCTCCGTAAAAGTTTTGACGGAGTCGTTGGGAAACTCTGAATACCATTCGAACGCCGTCTCCGCCAAGCTGCCGACGAATTGGCGAAGCAGTAGCTTATCGTCACTTCCATTGTTACCGCACAGAGCCCTGAATTGAGCAACGTGCTGGTGTGGATTACCCGTCCCCTTATACACGTGGAATTTAGGGATCGTATATCTTGGCGGGTACTTTATTTGATCGTACCAACCCGAATAGGGTCGTCCATTTTTGACGATTTGGCCAGCGGCTTCGCTCGTCTGGTGAGCTCGTATCTGTTGAGCTATATAGTCACCAAGGGCGGCTTTGGAGATGGTTTCTTCCTTGGCTGCTGAGAGAGATGGAAGAGAGTTTGATGTCTCCCCTCTGTCGTCTTCAAGGATAATCGGAGGGTCTTCAGCTGGAGGATCTGGCTGTATCATCATCCCGACCATATCTTGAAACAGAACCGTCATTTGCTTTATGTTAGCCGCTTGTTCCGCGGCCTCTTTGTCTTTCTTCTCGTGCATTTTTCGGAGGAATTCAGCATCAGTTTCCTGCTCCTGGCGCTGCTCTGACGATATCTCCGGGCTTTCTTTTGGCCCAGTGAGTGCAGCCATCTTTGTCAGCATCTCTTGGAGCTTTTGTTGCTGCTCCTGAGTTTTCGTCACAGACCGTGTGAGTGGTCGATGACCCGTAGAAGCACTGCTTTCCTCTTTTCCGGCAGCTATGTAGACAGTGTGCACTATCATGGCCCCAGACTTGGGGCGTTTGGATTCAGCGCCTTTGAGCTTTGTCGCAGACACAGAGATCTTCTCCGGCCTTCTCCTTTTATGGGCGGTCGAAGATGAGGGGGCCGTTGCAATAGATGCTTTCCGTGGTACGACGACGGTGAGATGGTCCTCCTCTTGCCGAACCTTCATTTTCTTCTGTCGGCGGGAGTAGTTTTTGTCGATTACAGAGTCTTGGACTCTTCACCAGACCCTGTGGATTTTGGAGGACAGCCGCTGAGGAGGCTGCTTCGACTTCGCCTTTGCAACGTTCTCCATAGGTGGAGGAGACTTTTTCAACACGGCAGTTGGAGATTTTTTGCGCACCCTCCTGAGCGGCTCAAAGTTGTTCCCAGTTGGAACAGCAGCATCAATTTCCACCATCAGAGCTGGTGGAGTCAGTCCAGAGGGAGAACTGCCCCCAGTTTTCCTCACTCGGCGCTAGTGGAGACGTCTAGCGTGTCTTACAGATGGTATTGGCTCAGTTACGGGGGCGGCTTCATCATGCCCCCTGTTTTGGTGATGGGCTGCCGTTGGTGCCAGCCTATTGAAAACCGACGTCCGTCGAGAAGAAACGTCCAACCTGTCGAAGACTGACTCTTGGGTAGGGGAAGCAGCTTTGGTGACTTCGCCTGAAGTGGGAGTTGGAACGGACAGTCTTGTGAAGACCGATCCTTTAGCAGGAGAATCCCTTTTGGCGACTTCGTCTATTGGAGTTGGAATGGTTATCCACTTCGGGATGACTCGTTCAGGTATTGCAGTCTTCTTCACGAGCCTACTGGAGCCCAGGCTCAGCCTATCGAAGACTGATGCAGTAGACTTGGAATTGGATGGCCCTTTGAGAGGGGCCATGGTAGTAGTAAGCCGATCAGAGACCGACTTCTTTGGAGCTCCCTGCGACGGCATTGGGACGCTGAAGCTTGCCGGTGGGATCACGGTCCCAAAGAACAGTCCAGTGGTGGCCTGAGTCACCTGTTCCACTGGCATGGCGAAGATGGAGTCCGCTTGGGGCCCATAGGTCACTCCTCCGGTGAGGACGGAGTGGGAGTTGTTGTTGCAGCTGGTGCAGTTGGAAGCCATTTTCTCTAAACGGGAGCAAGACACCAAATCTTAGTACCTCGAATCTAGGGGCAACCACATTAAACCGCGATTTGTTCACGAACACGACACACGAAGTGTGGAGTGGAAAGGGGAAAATGTCCCACCGGGCGTGCCAGAATCTGTTTACCGCAGAAAACAGAGACGAAACCGTGTAGGTCATCTTTTCTGAATTTAGGGGAGATGCTATTTGGTTTTATCCGTCCACCACTCCGAAGATGCCAAGTTGATTTATGGCACCGTGTATCGGAGGTTTGGACAGATGCGGCCGTTGTAGCATACTTCGTCAGATTCCCCCTCATTGTGAGGGGTTTTTTGATTGTGGGGACGCTCTTCCCTGCAGGCGCAAGCCCCTGCAGTTAATTACGCTACCGCATCGCGGTAACCACTTTCTTCTTCTCCAGATGTTCACTTCGTGTCGTGTATGTTTGTTTTATTTTTTGTTGCCCGTGGATTGTATACGGAGACTAATTTATGTTGTCACCCGTAGGGCGTGGATTAGTCCAAATCCGTATATTCTTAGGTTTGGGTTTGGGTTGGTTTAAGAATCGTTAATCTTGTTTCAGATTAAGATCAACTCAAACGTTCATTGAGGATATGTTAGTCTAATTTTAGACTAAGATCTACTCAACAGGATTTTCTTTAGTTTACAGGTACATTCCGGTCCATTGGGTTTAAAGATGTCATAGTCCATGAGTTTAAGGAACTCATAGTCCGTAAGGTTTAGATACATCGTAGTCTGTATGGTTTAAAGACATCATAGTCTGGTTTAAAGACATCATAGTCTGTGAGATTTAAAGACATCATAGCCTATAGAGTTTAGTTTAGGGACGTTACGGTCCATTGGGTTTAAGGACATCATAGTCCATGAGTTTAAGGACCTTATAGTTCATAGTTTAAAGACATCATAGTCTACGGGGTTTAAAGACGTCATAGTCTGTAGGGTTTTGGTTCAACAGCTTGGGGATGCACCAAAAGTTATTGGTTATTGGGACCCTCCATCTCTCTGAAGACGTTGAAGAATTACAACGACATGTATCATAGGTATGGAGAGATGTACCCTCGAACCAATGTCCCGACTGAGGGGAGAATGGGATGAACATCATTTTAGATGACATCTGTTGGAGCTCATTAGCTACCTCTGGGACTGAGATCGGTTTTGGGGACCCTGAGCATGAGGGGCTCAATTGAAGGTTCTCAGGAAATTTGGTCTGGGTTTGGCTAACATTGGCCTTTCGTAGTGTTAAACACTAGTATATGCTTAGCGCTCACGTGCTCCCACGTGAGGTGCTTGAAGTAGTGTTCACCGCTAACAATTTGAGGCGCTCACGTGGGGTCACGTGAGGCACTTGAAGTAGTGTTAAACACTAAAAAAATTGAGGCACTGTTTCTTTGGGTCTACTCCCTTGTTCTTTCCTGAGCTCTAAGCGCTATTGGGTCACGTGGGATCATGTGGGGCGTCCCATAAATGGAAACTACTTTTGATTTATTCCCTTTTTTATAAGTGCTAAGCACTATTTAGGGGTATCACGTGGGATCATGTGAGCCAGTCTCAGTTGTCCTCTTTTGTTCATCAAGGGTGTTCACATGGGAGCACGTGATCGGTCGTTATCATATTGGATGCCAATCCTTTTACGTGCATGGAGATCCTTAGTTTCGAAACTTTCAAACCCAGTGTTTTGTAAGAATTAAATTCTTAGGACATAGTTTTTCTCTTAGGTTTGGGATCTGTATGGCAGAATCTATTCGATGAGAATTAAATTCTCAACTTGTGAGGAGATCTGCTTCTGCAGATCTTTCACCATAAGGAAGAACTGAGTTCTTATATGAAGGGTTAAACCCTTATTTTATCAGAGGATTTAAATTCCTATATACTTTTTGGGAGAATTAAATTCTCTGAACTTAGATCTTCCCCTAGGTTTTGGATCTGCATGGCAGAATCTCCCCGTTGAGAATTAAATTCTCAACTTGTGGAGAGATCTACTTCTGCAGATCTCAACCAGAGAAGAACTAAGTTCTTTTTAGAAGAGTTAAACTCTTATGGAGGTGAAAAAGGGATGATATATTCTCTCTGTATTTTTTCCCTTCTCTTACCTAGAGTTTCTTTTTCTCTTTTTCTCTCTTTCTTTCTGCTCTTTTTCTCCTCCTTTTTCTATATCTTCATTCTCTCTCTTTTCTTTGTGTCTCTTGGCTCCTATTTATAAGAGAAAGAAAATAATCAATTTGTTTTGAAAATCTCTTATTGAGAGACTTTGATTGATTTTGTAACCAACCAAAATGATCTTTCAGATCAATCGGTGAATTTTATTTACCGTTGGATTTTTTAATCCAAGGACTTTTGTTTTACAGAAGATATTTCTCACAAGAGTAGGAAAATATTTCTCTATACATAATCTTCTTATGTAAATTGGTGATTTTTTATCACCATTGGATTTTTAATCCAACGGCGCTCTACTTTACAGAGCGCAATCTTTCTTGTTTAGAAAGATCTAAGGAAGTATTTTCCGAATAGGGCTTTGATCCCATTTATTTTAGAATTTATTTCTATTGGTTCAGAAGGCATATGAGCCCATCACGTGTAGCACGTGACCCCTCAGATTTAAGCACATCAAAAAGCGTCACTGTCACGACCCGAAATATTAGCTCGTGACCAGCACTTGAATCACGCAACGTCTAAAGGCGTAACGGAATTCAAGTAAGCTGAAACCTAGAAATCTAAACCTTTTAAGAAAAATAAAAGAGGTGAGGTTTTGAAATAAAGGTATAATGAAATCACGATTTTTTAATGCATAGAAAAGGAACATGAATGATGCAAGTGAAATTTACTAGTTTGAAAACATGTTTCGTCTTTTAAAAATTTTGGCAGCACCTCCTTTGTATATTTTGATCCAAAATCACAAATACATAATAAGAATAATGGCATCCCCAAGTGGGAGCTAGATCTTCGCCAAACGGCGGATCACAACCACGCAAGACAATATAAATAAGTATACGACGCCCAACAGCGAAGTTCACCTCAAAAGATAAGGAAAAAGCAAGACATAAAAATCACAAGTAGCGGAAAACCCCTCGCTCTAAATCTCGCAACCACAATCCCACTAAGTCTCATTGCTTATACAATTTACAAGTTTTGATTGATGGAGTTAACTAGATACAATAAGAAATATAGATACAAGAGTGGGAATGATACAAATGTCCCACCTACCAATGCAAAACACCCGAATGCAACTGTGTGCCAGCGAAGCCGCTACTGGTCCAAGCGGTCAACCTGCAAGAACTGTGGTACAACGGGGGTGAGTTGCCAACTCGTGAGTAGAAAAATATCAACAGATAGAAATCGAATAAACAACAACTCCTAGGTCAACTATATCATAAAGGTAATACTATGATATCTAGGGTGACCGGGTCTGTATATGTGCCAACAAGGTAGTCAATGTCCATAAGCATGTGTATAACATCCAACAGTAAAATCAATGTATGTATGTATGTGGATCTAATCCACCAAAAATCAATGTCTGTATGCACGTAAACATCATAAAAGAGTGTGCATGAAAGTATGAGGATGTATATCAACGGCGTCCCTCACGACACATCAAAATCATGGAACCTGAGTGCCCAGTATCGACACTCGAAAACATCATGAAAACCGTGCCCATTATCGGCACGTAAATCCTCATATATCTCAGGTGCCGTATCCTCAGATCGGCCCTCAGGCGCCGCACACCCTGGTCGGCCCTCATATCCATCTCGCTACTCCGGTCGGTATCCTCCGGATAACCGCCGAGTCCAAATAATATCACCGGTAGGTAGTGCTCCCCTGCCAGGCTCACCGTCCAACATATACGAGTCTTCTTACCCCGGGGTACCTCACCGGGTCCACCATGTACCCGCAGACGGTGCCTACCGCTCCTCGAATCAGGTTTCACATGCCACTCTCAGAACCGAGAAAACACATGGTGGACGCACTGAAATATCATATCAAGAGAAACCGGGTTTTTAAAACAATACATACTTTCTTTTGAAATCACCATGGTTCTCAAATCCAAAAATCTCATGGAAACATCATATCTCAATGCGTAAAATCATAAAGCATGATGTATGCGACATATGATGGAAATGTAAGAATATCCGTATACCATGCAACAAGGCACAGTGATATATCATATTAAGGGAGAACCGCTCCTTTAAAGAATTCCAGTTTTGAAAATATGCCTTGCGGTTCCCAATATCTCCAAAGTCAAATGCAACATCGTATATAAGTGCACGGGTAACTGTTACCCTCCGAACGGCGGCCGAGACGTTAGGACGTCCGTGCCTGAGGTTCGGGGCAGATGCTATTTGGTTTTATCCGTCTATCTCTCCGAAGATACCAAGTTGATTTATGGCACCGTGTATCGGAGGTTTAGACGGATGCGGCCGATGTAGCAGACTTCGTCAGATTCCCCCTCAGGGTGAGGGGTTTTTGATTGTGGGGACGCTCTTCCCTGCAGGCGCAAGCCCCTGCAGTTAATTACGCTACCGCATCGCGGTAACAACTTTCTCCTTCTCCAGAATTTCACTTCGTGTCATGTATGTTTGTTTTGTTTGTGGTTGCCCGTGGATTGTATACGGAGACTGAGTAATGCCGTCGCCCGTAGGACGTGGATTAGTCCAAATCCGTATTTACTTAGATTTGGGTTTGGTGTTTTTAGTTTAAGGATACGTTAGTCGCGTTGCGGCTAAGATCAACTTAAACGTTCGTTAAGGATACGTTAGTCATGTTTGAGACTAAGATCAACTTAACGGGACCGTTTAGGTCCGACAAAAGAGCATTTGGGCTCTATTGTGCCAGTTTAGGGACGTGGTGGTCTATTGCCAGTTTAAGGACGTGGAGGTCCATTGCCAGTTTAGGGACGTGGTGGTCTATGTTTAGTTTAGGGACGTTTCGGTCCGAAATTAGTTTAGGGACGTTTCGGTCCGATGTTAGTTTAGGGACGTTTCGGTCCACGAGTTTAAGGACCCCGCAGTCCATATCGATGTATGGTCGTTGGGACCCGTCACCTCTTTGACGTCGTTGAGGAATTACAACGACGGATGTCAAAGGAGTTCAGAGATGTACCCTCGAACCGGATGTAAATTGATTTAGAAGAGCAATTTTCCTCAGTCAATTTAATTTAAGGACTTATGGCCAAAATTGGGCTAAGTCCAGTTGAAATGTTCAACATTTTATTTGCTTTTGCATTGCATTTCTTTTTTGTTATTTTTATTTGGGCCTTGCCCAGAAATGATGCAGAGCATCAATTTGTTTTAGGCTCTGCCCTTTTAGGAATGATGCAAGGCATCAATTTTATTTGGGCTCTGCCCTTGTATAAAGGATGCAAAGCATCAATTTATTTGGGCTCTGCCCATTTATTGCCTTGCAATTTAATTAGGCCCACTAGGTTTTTTTTTATTTGGGCCTGGCCCTTTAAGAAATGCCTTGCATTTGTCAGGCGCATTGCGCCAATCAAAAAGCACAACAGTGCAAATTCATAAGTGCAAAGCACTATTAATTTGAGAATTTTTTTAGATTCAAGAACCAATGGTTCATAAAAGAAGTGCAAAGCACTATTTGATTTCCTGATCTAATTCAGATCAAAGAAGAACAAGTTTTTCTTTTTATTTCAAGAACCGAAGGTTCATAAAAGTGCAAAGCACTATTTTTTTTATTTCTGTTTTTTTTTATTTCTTGTTTTAGAGAGCCAGTGGTTCATAAGAAGTGCAAAGCACTATTAATTTAAAAACCTTTTAGGTTCAAGAACCTATGGTTCATAAAACAAGTGCAAAGCACTATTTGATTTATTTCTAAGAAAAAACAAGTTTTTCTTGTTTTTCTTATCTCAGAGAACCAAAGGTTCATAAAAGTGCAAAGCACTATTTTATTTTATTTTATTTTTATTAAAGATCATTGATCTTGTTTTTTAGATCTATGATCTGTTCATAAGAGAACTTTCTCTTTTTCTAAAGGTTTTTACCTTTTTTGTTCTTGAGGAGTTTCTCAGAGTTCTCTCTCTCTCTTTTTTCTTTTCGAAAAATGTTCCTCCTCTTTTAATTGAGGTCTGGGGTCCTTTTTATAGTGCCCATAAATTAGTTAAATTTGTTAAAGAAATCTTTTTCTGAGTGATTTGGGAATTTTCCCCACCGTTGGATCTTTGATCCAAGGGCTTCTGCTTTGCAGAATAAAATCTTCTTGTTTAACAAGAACAAAAAAGATTTCTTAAATTTTTTAATTCTGTTTGGCGCAGTGCCCCAGCGCGTGACACGTGTCGCGCTGTGCTGACACGTGTCGCGCAGTTTTTTTTTTTTTTTTTTTTAAGCAGCGCAGTTGCGCTGCGCTGACACGTGTCGCGCAGCGCAGGTGCGCGCTGCGCGATTTATTTATTTATTTATTTTTTTTTTTTTGTGTCGCGCAGCGCAGTTGCGCTGCGCTGACACGTGTCGCGCAGCGCGCAACTGCGCTGTGCCCTTTTTTTTTTTTTTTTTTTTTGAGCGCAGTTGCGCTGCGCTGACACGTGTCGCGCAGCGCGCAACTGCGCTTTTTTTTTTTTTCTCTTCCGCGCAGCGCAGTTGCGCTGCGCTGACACGTGTCGCGCAGTGCGCAGTTGCGCTGCGCTGACACGTGTCGCGCAGCGCAGAACTCCACTGCGCTTTTTTTTTTTTTTTTTTTTTTAACTTTGCTCTGATTAGAGAAAGAACAGAAGCATTGCTTCTTTTTCCGAATTTGAACAGAGCTTTGCTCTGATTGGGGTAAACAAATGCCCCCCCACCGTTGCGCTTACGTGGCCTCCTAACGTGAGCGCAGCGGTGGCAGACTCCGAACCGTCACGCCATCCCTTGGAAGCTGAAAGGGCACTTAATGTCTATAAATAGGACCTTTGGTCCCTTAGATAATTCTTATCTCTAAAATTTTACTTTCAGAACTCAGAGCCCTGCTCTTTATTTTCAAGAACTTTAAGAGTTAAACTCTTAAAACTTTTAGGTGAAAATTTTAATTTGGATTAAATTAAATTAAATTAAATTAATTTTCATTGATAGAGCCTCGCTCTCAATAGATCTCCGATCTAAAGGAAATCTATTTAGGGCTTCACTTAGCAGAGCTTTGCTCTACAGGTCTTAAAGGGATCTAAAGAGAACTAAAGGAGACCCTATTAGGGTTCCATAGAGCTCTGGTCTCTGAAAGATTTTCCTTAGATTTTCTTAATTCATTAATGGAGCTTTGCTCCTCCTAAATCATATAGAAGAACTCTTAAGAATTCTTCATGGATCTTGGAACTTAAAGATGGTATTTTATTTCTCAGTGCATTATATCGTTTTGCTTAATCAGTCTTTCTGATAATTCTGTTTATCCTCTTTCATAGGAACAATGGACGCCCATATGTATGCTCTTAACGAGATCATCTCTCATAAGGGCATCCGCCAACTTGGCCGCTCTCAAAATCGGGAATTCACAAACGAGGAGTGTGCTGAAATAATGAGTCGCTTCGACGCATACAACGGTCCACTGCTTCCCCGACGTTCCTTTCTTCTTAAACTTATCGTGGGAGCTATCTGGGAAGCGCTTCCCCTATTCTGTTCCGGTGTGCCGCTTAAGGCGTTGGATGCCGCTGAGGAAAAGGTGCACTCTGTGTACCTATTGAACTTTATCTCGAAGAGACGGCGAGACAGTCTTATTGACCTCTTGTACGAGATCTTTCAACAGTCTGCCATACTCGCTGCTTATCGGAGGGTGGAAGACATCGGGAGGGACCCTGACGCTTGTGCTCGCGAAAGGAAGCACACTAGGATGGTCTGCGAGGCTTGGAAAGTCATAGATAGGATCGCTTTTGAATTCCTCAATCCATGCCCTAGATCTGAGGTTATTCCATTATAACTTTCGTTTATTGTTTTTATGACTGTAAGAACTTCGGGCAATATTAATAGAATTTTTTTTTATCCCAGCTTGTCTTTATTATATATCTTTGTCCTGAGTCTTTTTGCCCATGCATGAATGAATACGTCTTGGACGCTTGATCAAACGTAAATCGGGTGCTCTTTCTGTTGCTTTTCCTCTTTCTCAGCATGTCGTCACAATTAGCAGGTAATAGAGTAAGCTTCTTGATTTCTTCATGAGATAGCGAGGGCTTAGGCCGCAGGTTCAGATCTGCTGCCTAAGACTTTTCAACTCTATGAGCCGTGAGGGTCTCATAGAGACTTTTCTCCCTACGAGTCGTGAGGATCTCGTAGGTGTATTTTCTCCTTGGGAATCATGAGGATTCCTAAGTGTGTTTTCTCTTATAAGTCGTAAGGATCTTATAAGAGAGTTTTCCCTCTTACGAGTCGAGAGGACCCGTAAGCGGTTGTTTCCCTCCTTATCGAGATTCGACTTTGGAGAGTGTGACCCGTGGATAGTATGCAAGAGACCGTTTTGGGCCGACTTGCAGGGTCCCAGTGCTTAGGAAACGGGTTTTTTAATCCCTACTGCCTAAGGCTTTATCTCACGAGTCGAGACGCATCGAGAAAATCTCGCAAAGATATCAATTTCCTCACGAGTCGAAACGGATCGAGCAGATCTCGCAAGAACATCTTAACGTCGCATTTAACCTCTGCTCTTTACGACAGAAGCCCGTTAAGGTTGGTGGTACTTAGGGTTTTGGCCATCGTACCGTCGCATAAGCTGATATAGTCCTCGATAGGCAATCGTGCTGTTCGAGTAGCCCTGCGACTGCCGTGTCTCTGATCCCTTCGGGGGCTGGACAAGACGTCTTCAAGCAATCCTCCTTGGCAGTTTGACCGTCAGAAGAGCAAGCGCTAGGAATTTGCCATGCCGCTTTTTACTTGAGGTTAGCCTCATTTTGGAGAGCCCCGGTGAGTCATAACCACTCCGCGCTGGTGTGGGGATGATCTCCGATAGTCTTTCGGGCTTTATATGAGTTGCCGTTAAGACCCTGAAGCTAGGAATTTGGCCTTTGCTTCGTTTGCTGGCATTGCGTCTGCTGTATCGAGACGAATGTTGCGGTGGGAACTAGGGATTTTTCCGTGGCTCCGTTTGTTTGATGACGTTACGTCTGCTGTGTCGAGACGAACGTTGGGGTGACATCTCGTCTACTGTATCGAGACGGACGTCGAAGTGGTGACCACTCCACACTGGTGCGAGATGATCTCCGATTGTCTTTCCGGTTTTATATGACTTGCCGTTAAGACCCTGAAGCTAGGAATTTAGCCTTCGCTTCGTTTGCTGGCATTGCGTCCTCTGTATCGAGACGAATGTCGTGGTTGTCTCTAGGTTACTGGTGAACCGCCGAGGTTTGGAACTAGGGATTTTGCCGTGGCTCCGTTTGTTTGATGACGTTACGTCTGCTGTGTCGAGACGAACGTTGGGGTGACATCTCGTCTGCTGTATCGAGACGGACGTCGAAGTGGTGACCACTCCACACTGGTGTGAGATGATCTCCGATTGTCTTTCCGGTTTTATATGACTTGCCGTTAAGACCCTGAAGCTAGGAATTTAGCCTTCGCTTCGTTTGCTGGCATTGCGTCCTCTGTATCGAGACGAATGTCGCGGTGGGAACTAGGGATTTTGCCGTGGCTCCGTTTGTTTGATGACGTTGCGTCTGCTGTGTCGAGACGAACGTTGGGGTGACATCTCGTCTGCTGTATCGAGACGGACGTCGAGGTTGTCTCTAGGTTGCTGGTGAACCGCCGAGGTTTGGAACTAAGGATTTTGCCGTGGCTCCGTTTGTTTGATGACGTTGCGCCTGCTGTGTCGAGACGAACATCAAGGTGGTGACCATTCTGTGCTGCTGCGAGATGATCTCCGATTGTCTTTCCGGTTTTATGTGAGTTACCGTAAAGACGTTGAAACTAGGAATGTGGCCTTCGCTTCGTTTGCTTTGTCGTGTCTGAATCCCTGCTGGAGGAAGAATGCTGAGGTTGACATTTCGTCTACTGTATCGAGACGAACGTCATGGAGGTGACCACTTCATGTGAGATGGTCTCCGATTGTCTTTCCGGTTTTATGTGAGTTACCGTTAAGACGTCGAAGTTAGGAATGTGGTCTTCGCTTCGTTTGCTTTGGTGTGTCCAAATCCTGTTGGAGGAAGAACGCTGGGGTTGATATTTCGTCTACTGTATCGAGACGAACGTCAAGGAGGTGACCACTTTCTGTGAGATGATCTCCGATTGTCTTTCCGGTTTTATGTGAGTTACCGTAAAGATGTTGAAGCTAGGAATGTGGCCTTCGCTTCGTTTGCTTTGTCACGTCCGAATCCCTGCTGGAGGAAGAACGCTGGGGTCGACATCTCGTCCGCTGTATCGAGACGGACGTCGAGATGGTGACCACTCTGTGCTGGTGCGAGATGATCTCCGATTGTCTTTCCGATTTTATGTGAGTTACCGTAAAGACGTTGAAGCTAGGAATGTGTCCTTCGCTTCGTTTGCTTTGTCACGTCCGAATCCCTGCTGGAGGAAGAACGCTGGGGTCGACATCTCGTCTGCTGTATCGAGACGGACGTCGAGGTGGTGACCACTCTGTGCTGGTGCGAGATGATCTCCGATTGTCTTTCCGGTTTTATGTGAGTTACCGTAAAGACGTTGAAGCTAGGAATGTGGCCTTCGCTTCGTTTGCTTTGTCACGTCCGAATCCTGTTGGGGGAAGAACGCTGGGGTTGACATTTCGTCTGCTGTATCGAGACGAACGTCAAGGTGGTGACTACTCTGTGCTGATGAGAGATGATCTCCGATTGTCTTTCCGGTTTTATGTGAGTTACCGTAAAGACGTTGAAGCTAGGAATGTGGCCTTCGCTTCGTTTGCTTTGTCACGTCCGAATCCCTGCTGGAGGAAGAACGCTGGGGTCGACATCTCGTCTGCTGTATCGAGACGGACGTCGAGGTGGTGACCACTCTGTGCTGGTGCGAGATGATCTCCGATTGTCTTTCCGGTTTTATGTGAGTTACCGTAAAGACGTTGAAGCTAGGAATGTGGCCTTCGCTTCGTTTGCTTTGTCACGTCCGAATCCTGTTGGGGGAAGAACGCTGGGGTTGACATTTCGTCTGCTTTATCGAGACGAACGTCAAGGTGGTGACCACTCTGTGCTGATGAGAGATGATCTCCGATTGTCTTTCCGGTTTTATGTGAGTTACCGTAAAGACGTTGAAGCTAGGAATGTGGCCTTCGCTTCGTTTTCTTTGGTGTGTTCGGATCCTGTTGGAGGAAGGACCTCTCGTCTGCTGTATCGAGACGAACGTCGAGGTGGTGATCACTCTAAGCTGGTGCGAGATGATCTCCGATTGTCTTTCAGGCTTTTTATGATTTGCCATCAAGACGTATGAAGCTAGGAATTTGGCCTTCGCTTCATTTGCTTTGGCGCGTCCGAATCCTGCTGGGGAAAGAACGCTGGGGTGACATTTCATCTGCTGTGTTGAGATGAACGTCAAGGTAGAGCTGGGATTTTGCCGCCGCTCTGCTTTGTTTTGACCGTGGGGTCTTTTGTCGGCATTGTATCCGAATGCTGAGGTGGAGCTGGGATTTTGCCATCATTCCGCTTTGTTTCGACTATGGGGTCTTATGTTGATGTTGCATCTGCATCCTGATGAACCACGAAGGAACGCCATTGTTGACATTGCGTCTGCTGTATCGAGACGAATGCTGAGGTGGGGCTGGGATTTTGCCGTCACTCCGCTTGTTTCGACCATGGGGTCTCTTGTTGACGTTGCTTCTACATCCTGCTGGACTGTGAAGGAACGCCGTTGTTGACATTGCGTCTGCTGTATCGAGACGAATGCTGAGGTGAAGCTGGGGTTTTGCCGTCGCTCCGCTTTACTGACCATGGGGTCTTTTGTTGACGTTGCATCTGCATCCTGCTGGACTGCGAAGGAACGCCGTTGTTGACATTGCGTCTACTGTATCGAGACGAATGCTGAGGTGAAGCTGGGATTTTTGCCATCGCTCCGCTTGATGGTGTAACATCTGTGTCCTGTTGGAATGAGGAGGCACACCGTTGTTGGTCTCCAGGATGTAGATGTGGCCATTGAGATTTGGAACTAGGGACTTTGTCATGGTTCCGTTTCGTTGCGATTCTGAGGTCAGTTGTTGACATCATGTCTGCATCTGGTTGGAGTAAGGAGAAACGCCGTTGGTGATCTCTAAGTTGTCGATGTTGACGTCGAGACCCTGAAGCTCGGGATCTTCATTCGCTTCATTTGTTGACATCGTGTCTGTAATATTGCGACAAATGTCGAGAAGGTCTCTAGGTTATCTATGAACCGTCGAGATTTGGCTTCGCTTTCTGGTGGAGCCTGTTGGGAAGGTATTGTTCCTTTTTTATTTGTGCCCCTGGATTGTATACAGGGATCGATGTGATTTCACCTGTAGGGCAAAAGTTTCATTCTTTCATTTTTTTTTGTGATGCTCTATCATTTCAGCTTTTATATCGCGAAGGTCGCGATTGCCCAATCATTTCGGCTATTTTTCGAGGTGCCCAATCATTTCGGCTGTTTTTTCTTTTTACTCGCTGTTTTTTATTGCGAGCTGCCCAATCATTTCGACTGTTTATTTTATTTTTACTCGCTGTTTTTTTATTGCGAGTTGCCCAATCATTTCGGCTATTTTTCTTTTTACTCGTGCATACATTTTTACTTGCTGATTTTGTTTGCAAGTTGCCCCATCATTTTGGCTATTTCGTATGCATATTTTTTTTTGGCTCGCTGATTTTTTTTTTTTTTTGCGAGTAGGGGATTGGGGATCTGATACCAATCTTGGCATCAGCATCCCTGCGACTGGAATATTGCCAGGAGCGAATCATCATTTGCCGTGAAAGGACTCGGAATTTGATACCGGTCTAGGCATCAGCATCGTTGCAACTGGGATATTGTCAGGAGCGAACCATCATCTGCCATGAAAGGACTTGGAATTTGATACCAATTTAGACATCAACATCGCTACAACTGGAATATTGCCAGGAGCGAATCATCATCTGCCATGAAAGGACTTGGAATTTGATACCGATTTAGGCATCAGCATCGCTGCAACTGGAATATTGCCAGGAGCGAATCATCATCTGCCATGAAAGGACTTGGAATTTGATACCGATTTAGGCATCAGCATCGCTGCAACTGGAATATTGCCAGGAGCGAATCATCATTTGCCGTGAAAGGACTCGGAATTTGATACCGGTCTAGGCATCAGCATCGTTGCAACTGGGATATTGTCAGGAGCGAACCATCATCTGCCATGAAAGGACTTGGAATTTGATACCAATTTAGACATCAACATCGCTACAACTGGAATATTGCCAGGAGCGAATCATCATCTGCCATGAAAGGACTTGGAATTTGATACCGATTTAGGCATCAGCATCGCTGCAACTGGAATATTGCCAGGAGCGAATCATCATTTGCCGTAAAAGGACTTGGAATTTGATACCGGTCTAGGTATCAGCATCGCTGCAACTGGGATATTGCCAGGAGCGAATCATCATTTGCCTCTGTCGATGTTGAACAAAGGTGGCTTAGTAAACAGGGTTAAGGGTCCTGTCGGCTAAGGCTTTTGACTTCATGAGCCGTAAGGGTCTCACAAAGGTATTTCTCCCTACAAGTCGTGAGGATCTTGTAGGTGTGTTTTCTCCTTGGGAATCGTGAGGATTCCTAAGTGTATGTTCTCTTATAAGTCGTAAGGATCTTACAAGAGTGTTATCTCCTTATGAGTCGAGAGGACTCACAAGGGTTGTTCACCGTGTGGACATATCCCCAGTCACGGATGAGACTTGGTTAGGGAAATGTTTATTCGCGCCCGTGGATTGTATACAAGGGCCAATATCGGACCACTTGTAGGGCAATGTCGAAAGTTGTGGGGGTTGCTTAAGCACAGATTTAGGCCTCTGTAACTTAAGACTTTCAAATCTTATGAGCCGTAAGGGTCCCACAAGAGAGTTCTCCTTACGAGTCGTGAGGATCTCGCAAGTGTATTTTCTCCTTAGGAATCGTGGGGATCCCTAAGTGTGTTGTTCCTTTGTGAGTCGTAAGGATCTCACGCAGGTGGTTTCTCCTTACAGGGTCGAGAGGACCCTATAAGTGTTTCTCAACGAGGTTGCGCCCTTTCGGGTTTTCACAAACACTCGCCGGTAGTCCTGCTGTTTTTACTCACGGAGCCCTTTCGGGTTTTCATCCGTGCCCATTTTGCTTGTGGACATACCGTTTTTTTTTTATTCTCTTTTTTATTCTTTTTTTTTTTTCTTTTTACCACGCCGACCTGAGGATGCCGCGGGTTGATAGTAGTTTAACGACGTTTCGGTCATTTGCAAGTTTTAGGACATTGCGGTCCGTCGTTAGTTTAAGGACGTTTCGGTCCGTTGTTAGTTTAAGGACGTTTCGGTCCGTTATCCAGTTTTAGGACGTAGTGGTCCGTTAGGCTTTCTCTATGAATGAGCATGATGCCCCCGGCGTGTCCATATTTTTCGGAGCATGCGGTTGTGGCGGGTTCACCTTCCAAATTTCGGACAACGCGAACTTGCCCTGTTGGTATTGGTCTTCAACCCAGTTCTTGAAGACGTAGCAATCCTCGATCAGATGACCTACCGTTTGGTGGTAAGGACAATAATTAGGATTATTAATATCGCCTGGCCACAACGGACGTTTTGGATTCGGCAGATTGATGAGTCTGTCACACACTGCCAGCTCGAACAGTCCCCTTGTTTTATCTTGCGGAAACGAGTAAGGACGTTTCAACTTTTCCTGGAGGGATTGCCGCTTGTTGCTTTGGCAAGCAACCGGTCTAGGGTCACCTGATTGTTGGTGAGTGCTGGCGACGAGGGCCTTTTTTTCTTTTCCTTTGTTCTTCTTGTTCGGTCCCTTGCTTACGGGGTCGGGATTTTTTTTTTCGAGTAGCATGCGATTGCATGGCTGAACGTTCTCGCAGCTTCTCAATTCCTTTATTTTTGAAATAGGTTCCCCGAGGGAAGAGTTGGGGGTAGCTTCTTCGTCAGAGTCGTTTCCAAAGGTGATAATTTGTGATCCCTTGAAGTCGGCTATATGACAGTCGGCAGTGGCTCTTTTGCGCTCATCTATCGCATTTTTCCGATGTCCACAAGCTTCACACTTTGTTCTGTCGGAGTGTCGCTTTTGAGCGACGTACCCTTGCCACCAACAGTTAAAGGATTCGCAGTCTTCGGTAGGATGTATGATCTTCTGATGATATAAACAGAAGTTAGGGTGCATCTCTACCTCAGAGAAAGGATTTTCTTCAGAGGGCGGTAGCTTCATTCCTACTGATAGAGCTTTGGCGAACCGTTTCCTCGTCTTGAATTTGTTTTTACCCGCAGTGTATGGCTTTTGATTTGACGGGAATGCCTTGGTTATTTCCAGTATGGCCATTTCATGCTCTTGATTGGCTTTTGCTTTCAGACGAATTTCATTTAGGAAGGCATCGATCAACTTGTCTGACGGCCGCGGAATTTCTGTTTCAGGGTCCGCCGTTGATTTCTCAGCGCAAAGGTCCTCCTCATCATCCGTCAGTGAATGAGAAATCACATGACAAGTCGCTACGTAGTCTTCGGATTCATCCGATAAGTTTTCTCCATCGTTTTCATCCTCGACAAAAGAACAAGTTGCCCCCGGCGTGTCCGTCTTCTTTGGAGAGTGCGGCTGTGGGGGGTTTACCTTCCAGCTTTCAGACAGCGTGAACTTGCCTTGCAGGTATTGATCCTCGATCCATCCCTTAAAGACGAAACAATCCTCAATCGGGTGACTTACCGTTTGGTGGTAAGGGCAATAATTGGGATTATTAAGATCGCCTGGCTGCAACGGACGTTTTGGATTCGGCAGATTAATGAGTCTGTTGCGCACTGCCAGCTCGAACAATCTTCTCGTTTTATTATGAGGAAACGAGTAATGACGTCCTAACCTCTCTTCGAGGGATGGGCGTGGACGCACGTTGTTTTGGCGAGCGACCGGCTTTGAGTTGCTCGACTGTTGCTGAGCGTTGGCGACGATGATCGCTTTTCCTTTCTCATTTCGGGGATCGGGTCTTGGAGGAGACGGTCTATGGCCCATCTGGTCCATTTGGGCTAATTTGTCGATCAAGGCCTGGAAGGTGGTCGGCCTGAAGAACATCATGAATTGCGAGATGGTCGCTTGCGGATCGAGAGTGCCCACAAACATGCCTACCGCAGGTGCCTCTTCTATGCATTGTTCGCATTTCGACCATAGGTTCCGCCATCGTGTTGCGTACTGGACCCACGTTTCGCTTGGCATTATCCTGGCATTTATCAGTGCTGTTATCGGAGTGCGTTCACTAGCACTCGCGAATCTTTGTGTAAACAGCAGTTCCATCTCTGCAAATGTTTTGACAGAGTCGTTAGGTAGCTCCGAATACCATTCAAAGGCTATTTCTGCTAAGCTGCCGACGAATTGTCGTAATAACAATTTGTCATCGCCTCCAGTATTGCCGCATAAGGCCCTGAATTGAGCGACGTGCTGATGCGGATTCCCTGTCCCTTTATATACATGGAATTTAGGGATCGTATATCCTGGCGGGTAACTGATTTGGTCATACCAGCTCGGATACGGTCGTCCGGTTCTAACAATTTGCCCAGCCGCTTCATTCGCCTGATGAACCCGGATCTGCTGAGCTATATATTCGTCTAGGTCGACTTTGGAGATTGCCTCCTCCTTGGCTGTTGATAGAGCCGGCGGAGGATTTGACGTTTCTCCTCTGTCGTCTTCAAGGACGATCGGAGGATCTTCAGCAGGAGGGTCCGGCTGTAACATCATCCCTACCATATCTTGGAAGAGGAGCGCTATCTGTTTTATGTTAGCCGCTTGCTCTGCAGCTTCTTTGTCCCTCTTTTCGAGGACTCTGCGTAAAAAGTCAGCGTCGGTTTCTTGTTCTTGACGCTCATCTGAAGACGTTTCAGAGCTTTCTTTTGGCTCAGTGAGTGCAGCCATTGTAGTCATCATTTCCTGAAGCTTTTGTTGTTGCTCCTGGGCTTTCGTCACGGATCGGGTGAGCGGTCGGTGGCCCGTAGAAGTGCGGCTTTCCTCCTTTCCAGAAGCCATATAAACAGTATGCACCACCATGCCCCCAGACTTGGGGCGTTTGTGTTCGGTGTCTTTGCGATTTGCCGAAGACACAGGGGCTTTTTGCGGCCTCCTTTTTTGAGTGATTGGAGTTAAGGGAACCGTTGTAGTGGGCACCCGAGTAGCTTTTGCTTCTTGTGGTTTGACAGAGTAATCCTTCCCCTGCCGAACCTTCATCTTTTTCTGTCGTCGGAGGCAGTCTCGATCGATCACCGACTCTTGGACATGTCGCCAGACTTTGTAAATTTTATAGGACAGCCGTTGAGGGGGCTGCTCTAACTTCTTCTCTGGAGTATTCTCCACAGGTGAAGGAGTTCGTTTCAACATCGCAGTAGGAGAGTTTCTGCGCACCTTGTTGAGCAGTTCAAAGCTGTTCTTGGTTGGAACAGCAGCATCGATCCTCACCATCGGAGTTGGAGGAGTAAGTCCAGAGGGGGAGTTGCCCCCAGCCTTCCTAACTCGGCGCCAGTAGCGACGTCGAGCATGTCGTGCTGATGGAATTGTTTCAGATATAGGGGTGACCTCCTCCTGCCCCCTGTGTTGGTCAGAATATGCTGGTACCATCCTTTTAAAGATCGACGTCCGTTGAACGGGGACGGCCAACCTGTCAAAAGCGGGCTTCCGAACATGGAAAGCAACCTTGGTGACTTCGCCAAGAATGGGAGCTGGGATGGCTATCCGCTTCGGGATAACGCCTTCTGGTATGGCAGGCTTCTTCATGGGTCTGTTAGAGCTCTGGCCTAGTCCGTTAAAAACTGAAGCAGTGGAGTTGGACGACCCGTTGAGAGGGGTCGCGGCAGTGGTAAGTCGATCGAAGACCGACTTCTTTAGAGCTTTTTGCGATGTCATTGGGGCGTTGAAGCTCATTGATGGGAGCATGGTCCCAAAAAATAGTCCAGTGGTGGCTTGAGCCACCTGCTCCACCGGCATTTTGAAAAGGGAGGCCGCTTGGGGCCCATAAGTCACTCCTCCAGCAATGACAGAGCGAGAGTTGTTGCTGCAAGCGATGCAGTTCGAAGCCATTGATCTTCTGTTTTCTGCACGGAGCAAGACACCAAATCTTAGTACCTTGAATCCACAGGCAATCACAGCAAACCGCGATTTGTTCGCGAACACGACACACGAAGTGTGGAGTGGAAAGAGGAAGAGGTCCCACCAGGCGTGCCAGAATCTGTTACCCTCCGAACGGCGGCCGAGACGTTAGGACGTCCGTGCCTGAGGTTCGGGGCAGATGCTATTTGGTTTTATCCGTCTATCTCTCCGAAGATACCAAGTTGATTTATGGCACCGTGTATCGGAGGTTTAGACGGATGCGGCCGATGTAGCAGACTTCGTCAGATTCCCCCTCAGGGTGAGGGGTTTTTGATTGTGGGGACGCTCTTCCCTGCAGGCGCAAGCCCCTGCAGTTAATTACGCTACCGCATCGCGGTAACAACTTTCTCCTTCTCCAGAATTTCACTTCGTGTCATGTATGTTTGTTTTGTTTGTGGTTGCCCGTGGATTGTATACGGAGACTGAGTAATGCCGTCGCCCGTAGGACGTGGATTAGTCCAAATCCGTATTTACTTAGATTTGGGTTTGGTGTTTTTAGTTTAAGGATACGTTAGTCGCGTTGCGGCTAAGATCAACTTAAACGTTCGTTAAGGATACGTTAGTCATGTTTGAGACTAAGATCAACTTAACGGGACCGTTTAGGTCCGACAAAAGAGCATTTGGGCTCTATTATGCCAGTTTAGGGACGTGGTGGTCTATCGCCAGTTTAAGGACGTGGAGGTCCATTGCCAGTTTAGGGACGTGGTGGTCTATGTTTAGTTTAGGGACGTTTCGGTCCGATATTAGTTTAGGGACGTTTCGGTCCGATATTAGTTTAAGGACGTTTCGGTCCGAAATTAGTTTAGGGACGTTTCGGTCCGATGTTAGTTTAGGGACGTTTCGGTCCACGAGTTTAAGGACCCCGCAGTCCATATCGATGTATGGTCGTTGGGACCCGTCACCTCTTTGACGTCGTTGAGGAATTACAACGACGAATGTCAAAGGAGTTCAGAGATGTACCCTCGAACCGGATGTAAATTGATTTAGAAGAGCAATTTTCCTCAGTCAATTTAATTTAAGGACTTATGGCCAAAATTGGGCTAAGTCCAGTTGAAATGTTCAACATTTTATTTGCTTTTGCATTGCATTTCTTTTTTGTTATTTTTATTTGGGCCTTACCCAGAAATGATGCAGAGCATCAATTTGTTTTAGGCTCTGCCCTTTTAGGAATGATGCAAGGCATCAATTTTATTTGGGCTCTGCCCTTGTATAAAGGATGCAAAGCATCAATTTATTTGGGCTCTGCCCATTTATTGCCTTGCAATTTAATTAGGCCCACTAGGTTTTTTTTTATTTGGGCCTGGCCCTTTAAGAAATGCCTTGCATTTGTCAGGCGCATTGCGCCAATCAAAAAGCACAACAGTGCAAATTCATAAGTGCAAAGCACTATTAATTTGAGAATTTTTTTAGATTCAAGAACCAATGGTTCATAAAAGAAGTGCAAAGCACTATTTGATTTCCTGATCTAATTCAGATCAAAGAAGAACAAGTTTTTCTTTTTATTTCAAGAACCGAAGGTTCATAAAAGTGCAAAGCACTATTTTTTTTATTTCTGTTTTTTTTTATTTCTTGTTTTAGAGAGCCAGTGGTTCATAAGAAGTGCAAAGCACTATTAATTTAAAAACCTTTTAGGTTCAAGAACCTATGGTTCATAAAATAAGTGCAAAGCACTATTTGATTTATTTCTAAGAAAAAACAAGTTTTTCTTGTTTTTCTTATCTCAGAGAACCAAAGGTTCATAAAAGTGCAAAGCACTATTTTATTTTATTTTATTTTTATTAAAGATCATTGATCTTGTTTTTTAGATCTATGATCTGTTCATAAGAGAACTTTCTCTTTTTCTAAAGGTTTTTACCTTTTTTGTTCTTGAGGAGTTTCTCAGAGTTCTCTCTCTCTCTTTTTTCTTTTCGAAAAATGTTCATCCTCTTTTAATTGAGGTCTGGGGTCCTTTTTATAGTGCCCATAAATTAGTTAAATTTGTTAAAGAAATCTTTTTCTGAGTGATTTGGGAATTTTCCCCACCGTTGGATCTTTGATCCAAGGGCTTCTGCTTTGCAGAATAAAATCTTCTTGTTTAACAAGAACAAAAAAGATTTCTTAAATTTTTTAATTCTGTTTGGCGCAGTGCCCCAGCGCGTGACACGTGTCGCGCTGTGCTGACACGTGTCGCGCAGTTTCAGTTTTTTTTTTTTTTTTTTTTTTAAGCAGCGCAGTTGCGCTGCGCTGACACGTGTCGCGCAGCGCAGGTGCGCGCTGCGCGATTTATTTTTATTTTTTTTTGTGTCGCGCAGCGCAGTTGCGCTGCGCTGACACGTGTCGCGCAGCGCGCAACTGCGCTGTGCCCTTTTTTTTTTTTTTTTTTTGAGCGCAGTTGCGCTGCGCTGACACGTGTCGCGCAGCGCTGACACGTGTCGCGCAGCGCGCAACTGCGCTTTTTTTTTTTTTTCTCTTCCGCGCAGCGCAGTTGCGCTGCGCTGACACGTGTCGCGCAGTGCGCAGTTGCGCTGCGCTGACACGTGTCGCGCAGCGCAGAACTGCACTGCGCTTTTTTTTTTTTTTAGCTTTGCTCTGATTAGAGAAAGAACAGAAGCATTGCTTCTTTTTCCGAATTTGAACAGAGCTTTGCTCTGATTGGGGTAAACAGTAACTATAGCAAGTAAATGATGTATAGAGTCATATCATGATGCAGCAATCCTACTGTGTAGGGACATGGCAATTATCGATGATGAAGTGTGTGAGTCGGCAGATCTGTGTACGTTTAACATACGCATCATCGATAATGGTGTAAGTGTACTAACACAGGTATATGCAATGCAATAATAATATCATGAATGCAGCATAAGGTAAAACATCAGATTATCATATTCGTCTTATATTCTTTCATCTCATTTATATTTCACATCAAGTCGAGTTTACCTAAATATTCTATCTCTACTATAAGTATAGGTATCTAATCTAACATACACACCCGAACCATACAATCAGACTTTAAAAGAAGCGAATCGTAGTTTTGAAAATAGGGGTTACGGTGTTTTAAGGAAAAGATATCATTTGAAAATCCGTAACATCCCTCGAAGTATATATTTAAAATACATAAGATTCTTCGGTTTAGAAAAGGGTATGGTTCGGATGACGCCTCTACATTAACTATCTAGTCCTACAGTATCCTAAACGGCAATATTGACAAACGTCGTCCTCGAATTCCGTCATCAGATAATGGCCATAACATATCACTTCTAACTATCTTCTAGTTTCTAATATGGTTTCGTAGCTATCCTCATTATAACCCTAGTTTTCTAATCTAGGTTTCCTAACCATATTCTATAATCGGTTTTCCTTTTCTATCAATACATAGCGAGGGTGTTATACGCCATCCACCCGACTTCCCCCGTGGATATAGATCCACTCACCTGGTCTTCGCTTGCCGAAATCGATGACGCCACGCCCCGTCGCCTCGGAATCCACGCGAAGGTACCTACAATAATAAACAATTGCAATGTGCATTAAAATTAAGGCGGAAAAACCAAAACAGTACACGTTTTGCTCATAGGTCAAAACCTATAGCTTTGTGTGCAAAACACGACAATTAACCCTAGTCGCTGACGTCCAAACGCCACACGACGGAAACACAATACCAAATACCAAAATCAAGTCAAAACGAAGTCGTAAAATAATGCACCAACTCATGGAAATGGTCCCAGATTTTACCCTAAGCCAAATTAGTCAATTTTGCATATATGGAGGGCCTAATTTACATCTAAAGGGACCCCAGAACAAGTACGAATCAATTCTGAGCTACCCTGGCCGCAAATTGCGGCCAGATTGAATAAATCTGCGGCCTGGGTGCATGGGATGGGGTTCAGGTCTTAGTGGTAGCTTCCTAGGTGCCTACACGACTCCCAGTAATTGCAAAATCATTTCTAGTGTCCTCGGGTTGCTCCAGATTCCAAAATACCTTCTAAATTCACACATTTATCCGATGTAGGGGTTTCTAAATCCGTATTCCGGAGTTCTAGTCTCTGGGTTAGGTCTGAATTTTAGCACTAGGGGGTTTGTGTGGCCTCTACTGAGCACAATTTCCCATCACAACTCAAGAATTCCAAAACCCTTAACTAGAATTTTCCTAAGTCCACAAAATCACTCAATATCGACATGAAACATGTATGGATGCATAAGGATTTAAAACACTACACTAAGGGTGCATAAATTACCTCCTTTGGCAACTCAAGAAAATTCTTGAGTTGCCCCAAGTGTCCAAAATGCAAGCTTTCTTGGTCCATTGTGTTGCTAGTGAGCTTGTGCATCTTTTTATTGAAATGGGGTTTGAGTTTTGAAGTGTTTTTCATGGAGTTTGAGAGGCTTGAAGATGGGAGGGAGTGAGGGCTGCAGCAGCAGCAGCAAGAGGGAGGGGGGAGAGGAAAGAATGAGATGAAAATGGTGAGGTGAGTGAATGGCCAAGTCAAAGATACCCATCACCTTTCTCTCTCTCTCACCCATACCTAATACTATATTCATTTTCTTTTCTTTTCTTTTCTTTTCTTTTCTTCTCTCATTAAATTACAACCATGCAAGAATCATGAGGAATGCCATGATAAAAAAAATGTAACAAGTGAAGAAAAAGACTTGTGCATGTTTTGCACAAAACACGTTTAAAACCCGATTAGCGATTTTTAATCGCGATTAACACTAAATTAATGTCAAATAACTCGTAAAACTTCATGATTTGCATAAATCCAATAAAGCACCCTCATTTTAGTAATTTCCATAATTTTCCAAATTTTTTCCCAATTTATCGGTATTTAATTATACCGAAATATTAAAATATTCAATATAATATTATTTAATTATAAAAATTCCCAAAAATAATATTTTATTTTTCTGAAGTGTTACAATCTTCCTTCCTTAAAGAAATTCGGTCCTCGAATTTAAATTTAAACCCCTCAAATACTAAAACATTTCAGTAAAAGTCCAAGTCGTCGGGGCTCCGAAATCATCAATAGATGAAATGTAACATAGCGCAATGTATGCGCATGAATAATGAGCAGATAACTCGAAAACAAAACTCTATCAAGCATCCCGCAATCATCCGAGTCATGGTAAAGACACAATTGTCAAATCCAAAACAAAACCAATATGGTATGCATCAAAATTATACATGTAGACAGCAACTCCATACATGTAAATAACTGAAGGAAATGCATGCCAAACCTTTTTAAGTTACTGTGCGATGTACATAACACTGCACAGTGGCGGACGTCTATTGTAAGAAAATAACCATATATGTATATATCTTTTGTTTAATATGTACGTTCCGCCGTTTTGAAAACAATTTAGAAGGGTTCCCTTGTTTTATACGTTTCATGTCATATCAGACACGTAGGTAAATACTGAGACTATAGCCCCCTTTTTGGAAATCCCTTCAATAACAATCAATGCATGCAAAATATATCCAGGTACTATCCTCTGACTAGTCCTGCTCAGTACGAAAACAAATAGCAATTATCATAAAAACGTACTGCTCCATAAGAAATCAATCACAAAAATGTGCATATGAATGATACGTGCGTCTGGTGCGCACGGAAATCAAAATCAATATATGTGCCATAGATGTGCACAGAAACAACATCTAGGTGCAACGGGTGTGCACGAAACATCTGTCATGGGCAACGTGCGTGCCTGACAGCAACATCAGGTGCATCTGACATGCACGAAGAATCCCGATTTAGTGCATCGGTGTGCACCAAAATCGTATCTCAAAACATGCGCTCAACACGCGCGAAAATCCAAATCAGGTGCATCCATCATATACGAATAAAATCTAAATCATGCGCATTCAACATGCACGAAATCACGAAATCCAATATCAAGCGTTGAACATGGGCAAAGTCCAAATCAAATGGACGGAGTGCAAGAAATCAATCATCAATACCAGAATCAAATCGACGGTATACAATACGGCTCAATCAAAACCAGGTATACCGCGGTATATAAGCTCACAACCATGTGCATTAGCGTGCACAAATCACATCAAAACACTAAAAGTGCATATAAACGATGCCGAAAGCATAAGTCAAATCACATGCATAACATAGGCATGAAATCAAAATCAATATGTCGAATGACATCAAACCGAAGTCAGGTGCAACTGTGGTGCACAAATACGTATCAATGCACTGCAAGCATATGTGAACTATACCGAGTGCAAAAATCAAATCGTGTGCGTATCATATGCACAAAATCAACTCAACTGTATGAAATCCATGAAGTCATAAGCATATGCAGCCAAGGCACAAAAATGATATCAGGTGCAATAACTGTGCACAAATATGAATACTCAGTAGGTGCAACCATGGTGCATGATTAGTGTCAAAATATTAAGTTTACCGCAATCAGAAACGGCGTCGCTTCGCAGCTAGCCGGTGAGTACGGGTCGATCCACAGAGACGGGTAAATTTCTTTTATGTGTTTTAACGAGTTGATTCAAAGTGTCGTTTTGGTTGGTTTATAAAAATCTATGAAAACTGGATCTATCACTAAACTTAATTAATCTAATTTAAAATCTTGCTAGGGTTAGGCTTAGGGGAAGTTTTGGAGATTACGTTTTCCTTACCGCTTTCAATGCCTTCTTTTTAGATCTATTAGATGTTACGGTTATTATCAATAAAGTGGATCCGAATCTTTTGGGAAGATGTTTCTTCCTCTAGATTCGTATTCTTCCTTTGTTGATAATTACCCTAACCCCCATGGAAAACACGCGCAACCAGCCCTTTATACTACGGTTCATCGTTACCTCGAGGGGTAGGATGCCGCAGGGAGCGGTTGTGCGCGTATGCATGGAGTTCTAATTCATTAGGTGAAGGTGGTATTGAAAGGGGTGAGAGATCCCATCTCTCAACCCTTTCCCTAAGGCTAACCCTAACAAGCGAGGAGATTACTCGCTCATTAGGGGATGAGAAAACATTTTAATTAAAAGAATAGAAATAAAATTACTTACTAATTCGATGGCTCCCTCCAAACAAGAAGAACGGATCTGAATAAACTCCCAGAAAGTCTGAATTTTATTGATTGAAAAGAGGCATAACATTTTACAGATCTAAAATTACAATTTATAGGAAAATAGGAAACCTAGGGTTACAGACTCTCGAACATGCGCAATTACAGATTTGTCCACGAAAAATCCTAACATCTGCACCGACGCAATAGCTCAGAAAATATGCACCGACGTGCGCTCTATATGGCCGCGGAACCGCGGCGCCAGGCTTGGTTTGGCCGCGGTTCCGCGGCCAAACTATGGAGTTAGGCTTTGTGATTTATGGGCTTTTTCCTTGGCTTCTTGGGCTTTCTCTTTTTACACTTCTTTCTCTGTTTGGACTTCTGGGTCTTCTCCAGATCTCCAGTGAAGACTTGTAAGGATCTTTTGACCGTTCACTTGACATTTTGGACCTTGCAATGTTCTTCGACTAGGCTTGACTAGGATCCGTCTACTTGTTTGTCAAAAGTCCCTTTTCTGTGTCAGCTTTCGTCTTTTTCACTGTATTTGCTCCAAGAACCTGTATCCTGTAACATGCAACAAACGTGCGTCAAGAGTACCTGTTTATTTATAAAACGGATAAGAATAGGGGGATAAAAATGCAATATTATGGTCTGAACAAATACCCCCAAACTTATCTTTTGCTCGTCCTCGAGCAAACTTATTATTTTATTCACTAAAATCCTAACCGCACTTTCGCAGGAAAACGCGATTGCACTGAGCACGTGCAACAAGCCGTTAAACCTCTAGGTGTCCCTAGTAGGAGAAGTGTTGTCTCCTGAGGGTTTTCAGCGGATACTACCCACAAAATCCTATCAATTCGGCCCATTGACTTTTGTTTTCCAATAAGGTTTTCTAACAAGGAACACTATTATCTTTTACTCGCAAATTATCCACCCACATTCTTCACACTTCCTCATCATCTAACTTAAGATTATATATGTTCTATAGATTTACTTAGCTTTCGGCATCTCTTAAGTTTTCCTTCTAGAGTTCCATCTCCACTTAGGAATTTCTATCAACTCTACTATAGATACAAGTTCTATTCTTCATTCCTCTCTCTTATCTAAACTCCAATCACATATCCCCACGTGTGTGTAAATATCACCCCTACACTTGGAAATTCAAATCAAGCAATCGTACTCTTGTACATTGTCCAAAGCACTTATTAATTTAGTGAACTTTTAATTGAATTTCGCTTACACATCCTTCATGCGACCGTTAATACTTCTTGAGGTACCAACAACCGATTACAAGATGCGTTAGCACTTTAAAGCGTACTTCCTAGTTTTGCAACACCCAAGGCTTTAGCAGTGACTCCCAAACCAGTTGGTCTAAGGCACTAGGTGATGAAGCACCCTCGCTAAATATTTTTCTATTTTTTGCAGCCTTTAGTAATCACAAAAACCAGTGTCCATTTTTTATTCTTTATTCACACTTATATATTTTTTATTTTCATCATACTAAGGACTTTAGACAAGAGCATTTCAAGGTCTCTTCTACTATTCCAAGTTTCAAGGTGCGTGATTGTGCAAATTGTAGGGTATACGTTTTCAGAATCTAGACTTAAGCTAGGAACTATTTTTCAAACTTATACTCTAATAAGAACATCAATACTCTTCCCTTGTTTCGACTTAGCCCAAAAAGTGAACCCAAAATTTACCTATTTCTAAATAAACTACAAGGCATATACTTTCTACCGTTAAACTTTAAGGAAGGTTATCTTTAGGGTTTTTAATTTACTACGTCAAAGATCTAGTTGTTCCTAGCCAGTTAACTTATTTGTCAAACTCAAGTCAATTAGCCAGAATTGAATACAATAATTTTTATAATTTTTGAAATTTTTAAATTTTTTATGGGTTTTTCAAATAAATATGCAAATGCAAAAATATGTACCAATGAATGCGAGGGAAGAAGACGTACCGAGCATACCCCCAAACTTGAACTTGACAGTGTCCTCACTGTCATGCTAAACCAAGAGGGTCAAACTACCGGCACTCCCCTGTTTATTTATTTATAGTTTTTTTTATTGTTAAGAAAAACAAAAATATATACAAAAAGGCCCTCCCCCAAACTTCATTTAAACTATGTTAGACATTACTGCCAAACTTTGCATAGACCAACACTAACCAGTTGAAAATTTTATCAGTAAAGAGTATTGGTTGGTGGAAGAATAAGTTGTAGCGATCCGCAAAGAATTGGGAAAGATAGAAGTATTGGTAAGGGAGGTGTGGAGGTAAATATACAGGCGATGGTGATGTATCAAAACGAGAATGTAAATGATCAGCAATCAGTGGAGTGTTGGCATTCTCGTAGCTTATTAAAAGAAATGGGGGTATTTCAACTTCTGAAGGAGGTTGACTCACCATAATACCCCCAAGATGTTCCTGTGGGTCCTCTAGTGACTTGGCATCATCCATCAATTGTGTATGATATTCAATTATGAGGGAACTTATCTCCTCGATGTCCGCCATAGTCCAATCGAAAACTTGCCGCCTATCTCGTAAGACTTTTAAAATAGCGTTCTCTTGCTCGAAGGCTAGAGAGGCCGATATGATAATGGGAAAGGTCTCATTCTCACCTATGTAAGCATATCTAAGGTGAGACGGCAAGGGCGTGAGTTCGAGTTTCAGAGGCGAAAGAATCATTGCGAAATCTACCTCGAACTCAAAGGACTCCAACACAGGTTCGAAATCACTGCAAACAACCGATTCGGATGGCTCGACTGACTCATCCAAAAATTCAAACGACTCATATTCGGGCAGTGAGTCGTCATCATCCAAAAAAGTGAAACATTCATAATCAACATCGGTTGTGTCAACGGTGGTAGGCTCAAGGAGGGACGCACTAGTAGCGTCAAAACTGTTTTCATTAAACAAGAATCTTTCAAGCTCGCAGTCCTCCTGCGTGATTTCGTGAATAGAGCAAACTTCTCGTGTACTAGTTTTTGGTACGGGGGGCAGACTTCCCATCTTATAAATATTGAACTCACTAGACATCTTTCCGAAGGATAGAGTCATGGAGCCATTGCGACAATTTATTACGGCATTGGAAGTGGCCAAAAATGGTCGACCAAGAATCACCGGAATTTGGTTTCTTGGGTTAGCAACAGGTTGTGTATCCATAACGATAAAATCAACGGGGAATATGAACTCCCCGACTTTGATCAACACATCCTCTAGTTGACCCCTTGGATGGGTGATTGATCGATCAGCTATTTGGAGAGTGCAACGAGTGGGTTTCAACTCTCCAACCCCTAATTGTTCGTACACGGAGTAGAGAATCAGGTTAACACTAGACCCAAGATCTAAAAGTGCTCGATTAATTTTCTTATCCCCAATTGTGATTGAAATCGTAGGACAGCCGGGGTCATTTCGTTTTTGGGGTAAGGTCTGATGGTGGTTAATAGCATTGCTCACTGCACTAGCCACTAGCACTTTCTTGGGTACTTGAGATGCCTTTCTCTTCGAGGTGCATAAGCCCTTTAAGATTTTCGCGTATGAAGGGACTTGTTGGATAGCATCCAAGAGAGGTATATTTATGCTAACCTGCTTAAATATCTCCACAATCTTCTCCACTTGTGCATTTGGTTTATTAGGACTCAACCTGTTTGGGAATGGAGCATTCTGAAAATTCGTTGAGTCAAATGTCTGTGGAGTAGAATGTGGAGTAGGAACGGATCCCGGTGTAGATGTGTTCATGTTGTGAGAAATGAGTCCGTTCGAGCTAGAAGAAGTAGAGCCGTGTGAAGGGTGGAGAATAGGCTCTAAAGAAAAAGGTGAAGAAGAAAGTGAAGAAAATGAAGAAGGGGAAGATGACGATGGAGAAAACGAAGAAAAAGAAGAAGAAGAACCACCGGCGGGGATGTCATCATGAGTTCCCACATTATTTTGCAACTCTCTTCCGGATCTCAACGTGGTCACCGCATTTACATTGTGATTGTGATATACGTTTTGTGTGTGACCGGGATTGGGCAATGGTTGAGATGGAAGCATTCCCTTTTCTCTCTCGCTCAACACAGCAGTTAATTGTGCAATTTGTGCCTCAATAGATTTGATACTTTGATCGTGTGAGGCATTGTTATTCATCAAAGACTGAACATAATTTTCAAATCTTGCTGCTGATTCAGTAGATTGCTTGAGAAATGCATCTAGACTTTTTTCTAGCGAGATAACCTTATCATCATTTGGTTGAACAAAATTGTTCGTTTGATTTGTATAAGGTTGTTGTTGGAAAGGTTGCTGGTTTTGAGTTTGTGGAGGTGCTTGTTGTTGTTGTGGAGGAGGAGGTCTTTGAAAATTATTATTTCCTTGGACTTGTTGATTTTGGTTCCAAGAGAAATTTGGGTGACTCCTCCACCCCTGATTGTATGTCGAAAAGTACGGATCATTTCTTTGTCATTGCTGGAATGCAGCATTGACTTGATCCTGCCCTTGAATAGGTGCATTATAAGGACACTCTTCGGTGAGATGTGATGGGTCCGAACAACAAGCACAAACAGTTCGTGTGGGTAAGGTAGGGGCAGGAGAAGACGATGAGATTTTGGTCTCAATGGCTTCTAGGTTTTTCATAAGTGAGGCCATCTCGGCCTTCATATCAATCGACATATCTATTTGATGTATGCCTGCCCTAGATTGACCAACTAAAGAAGATGATGTGGTCTTGGTACTCTCCCACTGAATTGTTTGCTCACTAAGGTCCTCAAGAAACTGCCATGCTTCGTCGCTAGACTTGGAGAGAAAATGACCTTGACATATTGTTTCTAGCAACTGCTTCGTTGCTGCGTTCAATCCCTCGTATAATGTTTGGCAAAGTTGCCAACTTTCGATCCCATGATGCGGGCATTGAACAAGTAAGTCTTTAAATCTCTCGAAGCACTTCCAAAATGGTTCGGAAGGAAGCTGTGAAAATTGTATAATCTCGTTTCAGATTCTAGCAGTTTTGTGATGAGGATAGAACTTTTTCAGAAAAGCTCTCACAAACTCGTCCTAATTTCTAATGGAATGTGATGCGGTGCTGTATAGCCACTTCTCGGCTAGGTCACATAAGGTAAAAGGAATGACCCTTAGCCTTATAGCGTCATCACTTAATTGGGTCGTCTTCATCATAGCGCACACATTTTGGAATTTATTAATAAAGATATATGCATCTTCAGATTCCAAACCATAAAATTTTGGCAGCATATTGATGAAGTGTGGTTTTATTTCAAAGTTGTCCCCATTTGCCGGTGGGGGTGAAAGACATGTAGGTAAAGAAGTGCGGACGGAATAGAAGAGATCCTGGAGCGCGACTCGTGCGAGCGCTACAACAGGAGGAAGATTCGGGTTATTCGCACCTGGCGGAGGTGGAATCATTCCCGTCGGTAAGGTATCGTTGGGGTTGAATCCCGACATACCTTCGAAAGAAGAATTTGAAGGTGGAGGTAAGGAAATGGACGGAATGTCGACGAAGGGTTCGCCGAAGGGTTCGTCGGTCGGTACCAACGAAACACGGACTAATCGGGCGTTAGTATCCCTAGTCCAAAGTGACATACACTAAAGGAGTAGTGTATTCAGAAAAAAAAAAGAAAAACAGAATGTGGGGGTAAGATAACGTCAATGAAGGAGAAATGGTGGAAGTGAGGTGCAAGTTCCTTTAGCGACAAGTTGCAAGTTTTGAAAAGATTTTTCCCTTTTTTTTTTATTTATGTGAGAGTTTTGCAAATAGGTTTTTGGAAAGGGACTTGTGACACAAATGTAATCAACCACACATGCACAATCAGGCCTAGATCTAGGGTCGCCTAGGTCTGCTAGACAGCTCCTAATTAGGGCTAGAAATAGGACATCAAACCGCCTCTTCACGGACAAGTACGGCCAGGTAAGTGGGAAGGAACCACCACTACAGTGGGCCTAATTAATAACTACTAGCCTAGACACCGCAAAGTCGGTTAGGATAAACGGCCGATGCCTATACTAGTCCTTTTCCTATTGAGCTCGATGTCCTTAGGTCTGAGTCTAATCTTTTTTTTAATTAATTGCGGTCGATGCAAAATGCTTTAAGTGTTTTCTGGGGTCCTGGGAAGGGTGATGAAATCCCCACCCAATCTGAGTTTGGTCAATTAGCCCCTTAAAGTCCGATTAAATTATGCAAAACAATAAAATTCACTTGCAATCAATTTTTTTAGCGCAGCGCAAAGAAACCTGCAGAAAATCTGTTATTTAGAAGGGGGAGAAAGACTCTTTACGCAAAGAATTCCTGCAGAAAATTTTTACAGAAAGATATATGGAGGTTGACAGAGGGGAGAAGGAGAAATCAAACCAGCAAAATTTGGTGTGCTGACGTGGCAGTTAGAGCGCGGAACCTCCGCGGGAGGCCTCTTTTGCGGCGGAAGCGCGGCGGGGAAGTGGGGTCAGGCTCTGGAAAAAATTCTGTTGTTCTGTGCTTGTAATTCTTCTCTGTTCTTATGTACCAAATTTTGTTTTGCCCTCTGTAAATTTCCAGATTCGCTATTCCTGCAAGATTCAAAAGATACACCCTTCAAACAGATCAAAATTGATAATTTTTTTTTATTTTCAGATTTTTATAATTTTTAAAATTTATATCAACCCGAAATTACACAGAAATAAATTTTACGCCATCCCCGGCAACGGCGTCATTTGATTAGTGTCAAAATATTAAGTTTACTGCAATCAGAAACGGCGTCGCTTCGCAGCTAGCCGGTGAGTACGGGTCGATCCACAGAGACGGGTAAATTTCTTTTATGTGTTTTAACGAGTTGATTCAAAGTGTCGTTTTGGTTGGTTTATAAAAATCTATGACAACTGGATCTATCACTAAACATAATTAATCTAATTTAAAATCTTGCTAGGGTTAGGCTTAGGGGAAGTTTTGGAGATTACGTTTTCCTCACCGTTTTCAATGCCTTCTTTTTAGATCTATTATATGTTACGTTTTCCTCACCGTTTTCAATTCGTATTCTTCCTTTGTTGATAATTACCCTAACCCCCATGGAAAACACGCGCAACCGGCCCTTTATACTACGGTTCATCGTTACCTCGAGGGGTAAGATGCCGCAGGGAGCGGTTGTGCGCGTATGCATTGTTAGTTATATATATGCCCTAGAGGCCATTGTTGTACATATGATGTATATTATAATGGATGCTTGGATATATATAGAGATGACTTTCTTGCTCGTCATGATAGTATGCTATTTGGTTTCACTTTATCTTAACATGTTGACTTGTATTGGTTTACTGTTTTACTCTCACATGTTGATAAACCCCATAGGATCTATACTCGACTACTGGGACTATGATGAGATCATACTAGTGGGACCGCGGTAGTCGATGAGTACATCCTATAACTGTTCCTAGTCGAGGGTATATCGAGACAGGGTATCGATACACCGGAGTAGACTAGCGTATACGCATCTTGACCCATATGATGGGCGATGGATGATCCCATATCCATCGGTGTTAGACATCAGAGATGGTGTACGGGTGCTCAGTGGAGACTGGGTACACTGGACGGACTCGCCGAGAACTCCCAGATGGTGATATACCACACGTCAGATGGCAGTTCTCCGGTGACACAGGTACAGGGTAGTCTGTAGACCCGAGATCGTCATGGAGTCTTGTGTGATTCCCACTGTGCTTTGATTTCCACCTTACCACGTCCAAGAGGGCGTGCAAAACGGTGGCTTTTGGGTACAGTCCCGAATCACATGGAGGCAATGAGCGATAGGAGGGGATTCGTCTCTCCCGGTATAGGGAGTTGATGTTGTGCTGTGTTCAATTGGCTATAACTGGAAGTCCCTGGCCAGGGCTGATATGGAGATTTACTGGTAATTGTTACTAGTAGTTTCTCGACCCGTTATGAGCCACACATCGACACGACTTATCGGTTACTGGGGTCTGACGTATACCACCCCTAGACTTGATATGAGACATATCAGACGAACAGACCGGACTGTACGGGAGTGTTACTGATTGGATTCACAGGAGAACGCACAGGCTAGCTTGTTGATCTTCTGATCGCTCAATACCTGGGTGGCTGTTACGTTTAGCTGACCGCTTGCAGCTTGTGGGTGTTTGATATGATCATCACCTGCTACCGGCGTATTGACGATTCTTTAGAGTCCTACATAGAGGTTTCTTGGCTCGGGCGAAACGGAGTACAGGCACATATGTGATATGTGCAGGACCGAGAATAATGCGATATGAGATACCGTATTATATTCTCGCGATATTTAGATATGAACCGGGACATCGGATCAAGTGTTGATTCGATGAATCGGTACATGATATATTAGTCGGTAATATTCGATATAGCCGGATCATCAAATCAAGTGTTGATTCGATGATTTAATGTATAATAATATATATGATATATTATTACATTATCTAATATTGGCTCGCTTTATTGTTTCATTTACTCATTGGATGATACATTGATATATATGCGATATATGTTAATTGTATTATTTTCTTTTGTTGCAAATATATAATATATATGTGATATATATTATTGTGACATGATATGATTAATTGTTAAACATGTTTAAGGATGATTAATTGAGGTTAGGATTTGATTAGGGTTAGATCCTTCATGCACCTTCTAGAAGCTTTTTTCTTTTGTCATTGTAAAGATATTTTTGGATGACACATTCTTTAACCTAACCAAACCCTAACTCTAGTTTGTTCTCTACTAAATCTTAGCCACTCATCCTTGACCATGGTTTATAAATCAATCATATAGTCTTCTTTCTATTCATCACAAAAGAATTAATCTTATTATTGATTTTCCATTATCATCTTCTTCTCTCTTGAAGAAAGCTTACTTGATTTTCTTTATGTGATGAATATATATGAGAAAATGATTTAAAAAGAAAGCAAAATTACTACTCTCTCATCCTCATCTCATTTAGCCCATGAGATTAGTGTGTTCTTCTCTTTAGAGTGAGAAAGCTTGAGTCTTTGCAACTTCGACGTAGATCATCGGAGATTTGGAACACTTCAAGCTAGCATGGATCGTTCGAGTCGTGGAGCCTCTCATGAGTCCGGGAGATCGTGGATCACGGCAAAAGGACTTCTACTCGGAGCTTGTGAAGCGAAGGAGCGGACTACAAAGGTTGTAATCCCTCACACTTAGATAAAAGTTATCATCTTGCATGTTAAACCCTAATAATCTAGCAAAGATCCCGGCTTTGGGTTGTTCGGCATGTCTAAATTTTTATCCGGGCATGTTTGATGCCTTATGAACCTTCACAAGAGTGCCTAGGAACCTTTCAGTGGTATCAGAGCCTAGCTAGAGCATTAGGCGATGTGTTTACGAAGTTAAAACTCCGATCGAACCCGAACCGACGGAAAAAGCCCCCTCTCTGGAAATTTTTCAAAATTTGGGATTTTTCTGAATTAAAAATATGTAAAAAAATCAGCAGGGAATTCTAAGAATTACCATAAAACCCGAGCCCCCAATTCGTCCAAACGGCGGCGGAACCGCGGTGCAAGCATGCTTGCGCGGCGGTTCCGCGGCGGATTAATGGATTGGCGATACGTGGCTTTTATGGTAATGTCCGTAGGTGCTTGTTGATGCTTCTGGGTATTTTTTAATCTGTTTCAAGTGTTGAAAATTCTGGGGTTTGTTTTGTAATAGTAGATTCTATCGGAATATTTAAATTCGTATTTCTTTCCGGATATTTAGAAACTGTTAAAATATTTGAACGGATATCATTAACTCACTGTTTCCCGGTACGGCAAACTTTCAAGTGTTGAAATTTTTTCGGTTTTAAATCTTTCGGAAAAAATTGTATAAGTTAAGCGGTGGACCCTCTAGAAGACAACAAACCTTAACTCGATTATGTGACCGTCTTGAACTGCCTTTTGAACCTTCGGGTTTGGGGCAGTACGGCGTGCCACATGTGAGGCGTTGGCTTGACCCTTCTACGGCTGGATCACTGGTACTGTGACATATTCTGAGATTATTTGAACTCCGCTCAAGAGTTGAGCACTTTGGGAAATTTTGGGTATTTGATTATCTGTTCGGAAAGTTTAATACTGTCTATTTATCTGGAATGTGATACAATATGTGGAATTCATAGAGTTAGGCATGAAATGCGAAGTATGTGATATTTCGGATTTACGATGTCTAAAGTGATTGTGGATTCCAAATGTTGTAGTTTTACACTTTCTTTTCTGTGACCGTAAGTGTAATATGTGATATCGCCGGTTTCGTTGCTATATGTCAACGACAATTGGGATGCGCATATTTACTTACGTTGATGATATGAGATATTATGTGTTGCTGTGATATGTTATATTGGATCGTCGCGTTCTGAATAGCCGGGGGTTTTATGTGAGATGAGGGTTTTTATTTTCATTCATGTAAAATTCATATGTAATGTAATATTCTTTTATTTGGGGCACTTCCAGGTTGCGGTTGCTGTCACCAGTGTTTATTATTTACTTTTCCGCATTAGGTAGACCCAAGGAGGGGAGCACAAGTAACCGGGTTCTAGGGTCCAGTGGGAGGCCATCTCGAGGAGTCGAGACCGGGTCTCCTAACCCTAGAATTGGCAGTGTTACTTGCCGCTCTCGTAGGGGTCTTGGGATGTGGGTTTGGCTATTCGTCGCGACCGTGGAATCCGTGTTTTATACAGGCTCGTATTGAAAACACGGACGTCCTAGTATATCCAATATTTCATATATGTTCTTCTGCTGCAATGTTCAGTGATGAGATCATATTACTGCCTGAGACGAATGCGTATACTATATATATATATGCTGATATATAAATATTACTGCTTTCGTTTCTTCTGTGATGCTTAGGAAGCATAAGCTGATGGGATATTTATTAATAAGATTAATAAAAAGAAAAGAAACTTAAAGATGTTGTAGAATCAAAACTTTATAAAAAGGGTAGCTACAGTTTTGCTTTGCACAGTGATATATATGATATATCCTGCACCTTATTCGATGGGGAAAGAGCCGACGATCCCTTCACCGGGAGTGACCTTTTTAGCGAAACTGGCAGATGCTACAAAACTCGGTTTGTCTTTTGATTGCTTTTAGTGTTTTGCTTTGCACAGCGGTATATATGATATATCCTGCACCTTATTCGATGAGGAAAGGGCCGACGATCCCTTCACCGGGAGTGACCCCTTTAGCGAAACTAAGAAAAAGCCTCAAAAACACTCCTTTTTCAAAAACACATGATTCTATAACGATATCAAGTTCATTACGCTCGGGGTTTTATGAAAAACCTGCGTAGCCCTCCGTCATTTCGGATAAAGACTATTTAGTATTCGTGCTGCGTTTGTTGGCCTTTGTCAAGGCGTAGTGTGCGGTAGCTAACTGGTACTTATCTGTTTAAACATATGATGTGATTGGATTAGGGTATTCGTACGACCTTGTTGGCCTTTGTCAAGGATCGTGCGGGTGGGTTTAATTTCAATCAAGAAATGACGGGTTGAACTTGACTAGCTTCGTATGGTTTGTTGGCCTTTGTCAAGGTCATAGGGGTTAGGGGCAAAAACATTATCGGGAATTTCAAGTGTTGAAATTTGCAATGAGATTGCATACCTCCTATGAGATAGTTGGATCCCGATACCCACTGCGAGTAAGAGTTACTCCTGGGAGAGTTTTACACAGGACAATTAGTCATTCAAGTAGGTGTCTAGAAAAGTGTTAATGGGGTTACGCCTCTGGGAAAACGGGGTTTACTTTAATTAGGTCCGTGCGAAAGCACGGGGAACCTCCCTCAAAGTACCGACACTGATCTGGCTGAAAGATTGACGAAATTGTAGGGTGTAATTAATCCCGGCTAATCTTACCTTTTAGGGTTTTAAGGTAGATTTGATAAAAACAGTGGGAGACATCCTGATTAGATAAGATAACAACCAATCTAATCTTGCAAGAGCATACGCTAAAGTGTTTTCTTCTCTCTCTCTCCAGGTAGCGACCATGTCAGGCCATAATCAAGATAATAATATGGATGTATTGACTGAACCCGATTATTGTATTGAGCAAGGGAACGTTAGACCCGTTTTTTCTTATAAGAGTTATAAGACTGAACAGGAAACAGGAGAATATCTGGATTCTCACGCCGCCCAAAAGAACATGCATGTTGATGCATCTTCTTCGGGTGTGTTAGTTATTGAGAACTGTTTCTCAGTTCACCCTACGTCCTGGGTATTAGATACCGGATCAGGATCCCATATATGTAAACAGTTACATGGACTACGTAAAGGTAGAGAACTGGGAAAAGGTGATCATTCCGTTCAAGTAGGGAACGGTGCAAATGTTGCAGCCAAAGCAGTTGGCGAATATCACCTAGTATTACCAAGTAGTGATACACTGATTCTAAATGAGTGCTATTATATACCGAACATGGTGTGCAACATTATATCAGTTTCTTTATTAAGTAAAGAAGGATATAATTTTGTAGTAAAGGATAATGTTATGAACATATTCCTAGATCAAAAGTTGATTGCATCAGGCTCGTTACATAATGGTATATTCATTCTAAATCAGAATACAGTCCTGAATATACAAAACACACACAAGAGGAAAAGTTCAGATATGAATGAATCCTTCTTGTGGCATTGTAGACTTGGTCATATCAATGCGACACGACTGGCTATATTACATAAAGATGGTTATTTGAATACGTTCGAATTATCATCTTATGATACTTGCCATTCATGTCTCAAAGGAAAAATGACCAAAGCTCCGTTTAGTGGACACGGAGAAAGAGTTACCGAACTCTTAGGACTGATACATAGTGATGTATGCGGTCCCATGTCTACGCATGCCAGGAACGGTTCTTCCTACTTCATTACATTCACTGACGATCTCTCAAGATTCGGATATGTGTTCCTGATGAAACACAAGTCTGAAGCTTTTGAGAAATTCAGAGAATATAAGCACGAAGTAGAGAATCAAACGGGCAAAAGTATTAAGATTCTTCGATCTGATCGAGGAGGTGAATACTTAAGCAGTGAGTTCCTAGATTATCTAAAAGAGAATGGGATTCTCTCTCAGCTTACTCCTCCTTATACACCACAGCACAACGGTGTATCTGAGCGGAGGAATCGCACCCTATTAGATATGGTGCGCTCGATGATGAGTACAGCTGAGTTACCTATTTCCTTCTGGGGGTATGCACTGGAGACAGCAGTATACCTATTGAATCAAGTTCCAACTAAATCTGTACCTACCACACCATATGAGATATGGAGTGGGAAGAGACCATGTCTTAAACGAGTTAAGATATGGGGTTGTCTGGCCTATGTAAAAAGACAAAATCCAGACAAACTCGAGGCACGGTCAGTTCTATGCAAGTTTGTGGGATATCCCAAACATTCACATGGATATCTTTTCTACCATCGCGAGGAACAAAAGGTGTTTGTTTCTCGACATGCCACCTTTTTAGAAAAGGAATTTCTTGCAAAAGAAATTAGTGGCGAAGAGGTAGAACTGGAAGAAATTCCAGCTACACAAACTCAAACTGAAACTGAAGATTTGGTAGAACCAGAGGATTCAATAGTACCCAACGAACCCCAGCCTCTCCGCCGATCTAGTAGTGTTTCTCGTCCACCTGAGAGATACTACGGTTTTCTCATTGATGGTGGAAGCGAGGATTGCATCATGGATGATGATGACCCCACTGGTTTCGAGCAGGCCATCACGAGTAGTGACTCTGTGAAATGGCTGGATGCAATACGATCTGAGATGGAATCCATGTACACCAATAAAGTATGGATTTTGGAAAATGCTCCTGAAGGGGTAAAACCCATTGGGAGCAAGTGGATTTTTAAAAGGAAATTTGGTGTAGATGGAAAACTTGAGACTTTCAAAGCTAGACTTGTAGCAAAGGGTTTTCGTCAACGACCAGGTGTGGATTATGACGAAACCTTTTCTCCAGTGGCTATGCTTAAGTCCATCTCGATCTTACTTGCCATTGCTGCATACCATGACTACGAAATCTGGCAAATGGATGTTAAGACGGCCTTTCTAAACGGTGATTTAGAAGAGTGCATGTACATGACTCAGCCAGAGGGCTTCGTAGATGGTGGGAGCAGCGGAAAGGTGTGCAAGCTGCTTAAATCCATTTATGGGTTAAAGCAAGCATCGCGGAGTTGGAACATCTGTTTTGATGTTGTAGTCAAAGAGTTTGACTTCATCAAAAATATAGATGAACCTTGTATATATAAGAAGGTAGCAGAGGGTAAGGTTGTCTTCCTCGTATTGTACGTGGATGACATACTCTTGATAGGAAATGATATTCCTATGCTGCAATCAGTCAAGCTCTTCTTATCACAGAGATTCTCTATGAAAGATCTAGGTGATGCCTCCTGCGTATTGGGAATCATGATCTATAGAGATAGATCTAAACGGATACTGGGATTGTCCTAATCCAGGTACATTGACACCATACTAAAGAGGTTTAGTATGGAAGAATCCAAGCGTGGGAACCAACCCACGATCTCTGGACTCACTCTCTCCAAAGAGATGTCTCCCAAGACAGATTTGGAGAGAGCTCGCATGCAAGGGATACCCTATGCTTCGGCAGTAGGCTCTATCATGTATGCGATGCTATGTACCAGACCCGACGTAGCATACTCACTAAGTGTAGTGAGTCGGTATCAAGCAGATCCTGGAGAGAGTCATTGGACAGCAGTGAAGAACATTCTTAAGTACTTACGAAGGACTAAGGAGATGTTCTTGGTGTATGGTAATGGAGAACTCCAGGTGGAGTCCTTTACCGATTCCAGCTTCCAAAGTGATAAGGACGACTCTAAGTCGCATTCGGGTTTTGTCTTTACCCTCAATGGAGGGGCGGTATGTTGGAAAAGTTCCAAACAGGATACCGTTGCAGACTCGATGATGGAGGCTGAATACATCGCTGCCAACGATGCTGCCAAAGAGGCTGTCTGGATCAAGAAGTTCATTAGTGAACTTGGTGTGGTTCCATCCATTGAGCATCCAATACCTCTGTATTGCGATAACAATGGAGCTGTGGCATTAGCCAAGGAACCCAGATCCCATCAAAAGTCCAGACATATTCTGAGGCGATATCACCTGATCAGGGAGATAGTTGATCGCCGGGAGATCGAGGTTAGGAGAGTAGATACGAAGGACAACACTGCGGATCCATTCACGAAGGCTATTCCTGAGATACAGTTTGAGAGATTATTCGGGATGCTAGGTATGCGATACTACAGCAGCTGGCCTTAGTGCAAGTGGGAGATTGTTAGTTATGTATATGCCCTAGAGGCCATTGTTGTACATATGATGTATATTATAATGGATTCTTGGATATATATAGAGATGACTTTCTTGCTCGTCATGATAGTATGCTATTTGGTTTCACTTTATCTTAACATGTTGACTTGTATTGGTTTACTGTTTTACTCTCACATGTTGATAAAGCCCTTCGGATCTATACTCGACTACTGGGACTATGATGAGATCATACTAGTGGGGCCGCGGTAGTCGATGAGTACATCCTATAACTGTTCCTAGTCGAGGGTATATCGAGACAGGGCATCGATACACCGGAGTAGACTAGCGTATACGCATCTTGACCCATATGATGGGCGATGGATGATCCCATATCCATCGGTGTTAGACATCAGAGATGGTGTACGGGTGCTCAGTGGAGACTGGGTACACTGGACGGACTCGCCGAGAACTCCCAGATGGTGATATACCACACGTCAGATGGCAGTTCTCCGGTGACACAGGTACAGGGTAGTCTGTAGACCCGAGATCGTCATGGAGTCTTGTGTGATTCCCACTGTGCTTTGATTTCCACCTTACCACGTCCAAGAGAGCGTGCAAAACGGTGGTTTTTGGGTACAGTCCCGAATCACATGGAGGCAATGAGCGATAGGAGGGGATTCGTCTCTCCCGGTATAGGGAGTTGATGTTGTGTTGTGTTCGATTAGCTATAACTGGAAGTCCCTGGCCAGGGCTGATATGGAGATTTACTGGTAAGTGTTACTAGTAGTTTCTCGACCCGTTATGAGCCACACATCGACACGACCTATCGGTTACTGGGGTCTGACGTGTACCACCCCTAGACTTGATATGCGACATATCAGACGAACAGACCGGACTGTACGGGAGTGTTACTGATTGGATTCACAGGAGAACGCACATGCTAGCTTGTTGATCTTCTGATCGCTCAATACCTGGGTGGCTGTTACGTTTAGCTGACCGCTTGCAGCTTGTGGGTGTTTGATATGATCATCACCTGCTACCGGCGTATTGACGATTCTTTAGAGTCCTACACAGAGGTTTCTTGACTCAAGCGAAACGGAGTAGAGGCACATATGTGATATGTGCAGGACCGAGAATAATGCGATATGAGATACCGTATTATATTCTCGCGATATTTAGATATGAACCGGGACATCGGATCAAGTGTTGATTCGATGAATCGGTACATGATATATTAGTCGGTAATATTCGATATGGCTGGATCATCAAATCAAGTGTTGATTCGATGATTTAATGTATAATAATATATATGATATATTATTACATTATCTAATATTGGCTCGCTTTATTATTTCATTTTCTCATTGGATGATACATTGATATATATGCGATATATGTTAATTGTATTATTTTCTTTTGTTGCAAATATATAATATATATGTGATATATATTATTGTGACATGATATGATTAATTGTTAAACATGTTTAAGGATGATTAATTGAGGTTAGGGTTTGATTAGGGTTAGATGCTTCATGCACCTTCTAGAAGCTTTTTTCTTTTGTCATTGTAAAGATATTTTTGGATGACACATTCTTTAACCTAACCAAACCCTAACTCTAGTTTGTTCTCTACTAAATTCTAGCCACTCATCCTTGACCATGGTTTATAAATCAATCATATAGTCTTCTTTCTATTCATCACAAAAGAATTAATCTTATTATTGATTTTCCATTATCATCTTCTTCTCTCTTGAAGAAAGCTTACTTGATTTTCTTTATGTGATGAATATATATGAGAAAATGATTTAAAAAGAAAGCAAAATTACTACTCTCTCATCCTCATCTCATTTAGCCCACGAGATTAGTGTGTTCATCTCTTTAGAGTGAGAAAGCTTGAGTCTTTGCAACTTCGACGTAGATCATCGGAGATTTGGAACACTTCAAGCTAGCATGGATCGTTCGAGTCGTGGAGCCTCTCATGAGTCCGGGAGATCGTGGATCGCGGCAAAGGGACTTCTACTCGGAGCTTGTGAAGCGAAGGAGCGGACTACAAAGGTTGTAATCCCTCACACTTAGATAAAAGTTATCATCTTGCATGTTAAACCCTAATAATCTAGCAAAGATCCCGGCTTTGGGTTGTTCGGCACGTCTAAATTTTTATCCGGGCATGTTTGATGCCTTATGAACCTTCACAAGAGTGCCTAGGAACCTTTCAGTGGTATCAGAGCCTAGCTAGAGTATTAGGCGATGTGTTTACGAAGTTAAAACTCCGATCGAACCCGAACCGACGGAAAAAGCCCCCTCTCTGGAAATTTTTCAAAATTTGGGATTTTTCTGAATTAAAAATATGTAAAAAATAATCTAGCAAAGATCCCGGCTTTGGGTTGTTCGGCACGTCTAAATTTTTATCCGGGCATGTTTGATGCCTTATGAACCTTCACAAGAGTGCCTAGGAACCTTTCAGTGGTATCAGAGCCTAGCTAGAGTATTAGGCGATGTGTTTACGAAGTTAAAACTCCGATCGAACCCGAACCGACGGAAAAAGCCCCCTCTCTGGAAATTTTTCAAAATTTGGGATTTTTCTGAATTAAAAATATATAAAAAAATCAGCAGGGAATTCTAAGAATTACCATAAAACCCGAGCCCCCAATTCGTCCAAACGGCGGCGGAACCGCGGCGCAAGCATGCTTGCGCGGCGGATTAATGGATTGGCGACACGTGGCTTTTATGGTAATGTCCGTAGGTGCTTGTTGATGCTCTGGGTATTTTTTAATCTGTTTCAAGTGTTGAAAATTCTGGGGTTTGTTTTGTAATAGTAGATTCTATCGGAATATTTAAATTCGTATTTCTTTCCGGATATTTAGAAACTGTTAAACTATTTGAATGGATATCATTAACTCACTGTTTCCCGGTACGGCAAACTTTCAAGTGTTGAAATTTTTTCGGTTCCCCTCCGAACGGCGGCCGAGACAAGGGACGTCTCGCCTGAGATTCGGGGCAGATGCTAATTGGTGCTATCCGTCCACCTCTCCGAAGATGCCAAGTTGATCTATGACACCGTATATCGAAGGTTTAAACGGATGCGACCGATGTAGCAGACTTCGTCAGATTCCCCCTCGTTGAGGGGTTTTTGATTGTGGGGACGCTCTTCCCTGCAGGTGCAAGCCCCTGCAGTTAATTACGCTACCGCATCGCGGTAACAACTTTCTCCTTCTCCAGCTGGTCACTTCGTGTCGTGGGTGTTTGTTTTGTGTTTTGTTGCCCGTGGATTGTATACGGAGACTGATTTATGTCGTCGCCCGTAGGGCGTGGACTAGTCCAAATCCGTGTTATCTTAGGTTTGGGTTTGGGGGTTCGGTTTGAGGATACGTTATCCATACTTGAGGCTAAGATCAACTCAAACGTTTGTTAAGGATACGTTAGTCTAGTTTGAGACTAAGATCACTTAACGGGATCGTTTAGATCCGACAAAAGAGCATTTGGGCTCTATTGTTCCAGTTTAGGGACATAGTGGTCCATCGTATGTATGGCCATCGGGACCCATCACCTCTCTGACGACGTTGAGGGATTACAACGACAGATGTCAGAGGAGTTCAGAGATGTACTCTCGAACCATAGTTAATTGGGAGAGATTCATAGCCCAGTTTGTTTGAAGGATTAAGGATACGTTAGCCATCTTTGAGGCTAAGATCAACTTAAATGGGATCGTTTAGACCCGACAAAAGAGCATGCGGGGCTCTATTGTTCCAGTTTAGGGACGTGGTGGTCCATTGCTAGTTTAAGGACATTGCGGTCCATGGGTAGTTTAAGGACATTGCGGTCCATGGGTAGTTTAAGGACATCTAGGTCGAGGTTAAGGACGTCGTAGTCCATGGGTTTAAGAACTCCACAGTCCGGTATTTGCTCTGGATGCTTCACACGGGTTCACTGCCGTGCTTGGCGAGGACCAGGCTCCGCTCTGGGCGTTTTCCGCGGGGTCAAAGAGTGACGTTATCCGCATTCTACGTAACCAGGAATTTTGCACCAGATGCTTCACACGGGTTCACTGCTGTGCTCGGCGAGGACTAGGCTCCGCTCTGGATGCTTCACACGGGTTCATTGCCGTGCTCTGCGAGGACCAGCATCCGATCTGGACGTTTTCCACGGGGTCAAAGAGTGACATTATCCGCGTTCCACGTAACCAGGAATTTTGCACTAGATGCTTCACACGGGTTCACTGCCGTGCTCGGCGAGGACTAGGCTCCGCTCTGGATGCTTCACACGGGTTCATTGTCGTGCTCTGCGAGGACCAGGATCCGCTCTGGACGTTTTCCACGGGGTCGAAGAGTGACGTTATCCGCGTTCCACGTAACCAGGAATTTTGCGTTAGATGCTTCACACGGGTTTAAGGACCCCACAGTCCATATCAATGTGTGGTCGTCGGGACCCGTCACCTCTTTGAAGACATTGAGGGATTACAATGCCAAGTATCAAAGGAGTGAAGAGATGTACCCTAGAATCGGAGTGGATTAAATAGTCCTTGGCCCAATTTGGGATCAAGACCAATTAATTATGTTATGAGCCCATTAGCCCAGTTAATTACGAATTGAGGACTCGTGGCCTAGCTTGGGCTAAGTCCAATCATGTCTGGAATATTGGCTTCATGTTGGTCCATTGAAGGAGAGGCTTTGCCTCTATCCATTTAGCCAATTGGGCCAAAGCCTAGTGTTAAACACTACAGAGCAATCAGTGTTGAACACTGGGAACGAGATTGACAAGTTAGTGTTTAACACTAAAAGATAATTGGTGTTAAACACCAGCAACAAGGCTTTCAACTTATCCTAAACACTAAAACAGCTCAGTGTTAAACACTAGCAACGGAGATCTCAGATTAGTGTTAAACACTAAGGTAATCAGTGTTGAACACTGCGAATAAAGTTCTTTGATTAGTGTTGAACACTAAGGCCCAACAGTGCTCTAATGCTGGATTCAGGAGTTTCAATTTAGTGTTAAACACTAAGGCAAGAGGGGTCACGTGGCAACACGTGAGAGCGCCCTCCCTTCATTTGTTCTTCCGAGATTATTGCGTCTTTTAGAGCATCACGTGCCATCACGTGACGGGCATTTAAATGCTTATATGTTAAAGCTTCTGCCTAGGGTCACGTGGGTCACGTGGGGTGCTGCCTCAAAGGGGATTTCTGTAGGTCCTTTGGGGGGGTCACGTGGTGACACGTGACCCTGCCTCTATGTATGTTGTTTAGAGGATCTGTTAATTTTTTCCAGGAATTAAATTCCACGTAGGGTTGAACCCTGACAATAGTTTCGGAGGAATTAAATTCCTACTTCCTTTTGAAGATTTATATTCTGGAATAGAGTTGGACTCTGAATTTTCTGTAGGAATTAAATTCCTCATATATGTGAAGAACTGAATAGGGTTAAACCCTAATAAAAGCTTTTAAGGAATTAAACTCCCATTTTCTGTTAAAGAATTATGATTTAAGGGAATTAAATTCCCGTTGTTTCAACAGAACGAAGTTCCTAATCAGGGTTAAACCCTGTTTCTTTTTGTTCTGAAGGAATTAAATTCCCATGACACAGGGTCAAGCCCTAATTTTATTTTAAAGGAATTAAATTCCTATAGTTCTGTGAGAATTAAATTCTCGTGCTTCCGTTCCCTCTCTATGTTTTGGATCTGCATGGCAGGATCTCGACCCATTGAGAATTAAATTCTCAACTTCAAGGGGAGATGTGCACTTTGCAGATCCTCTATCAAAGAGAGAAGAGATATGTTCTTCTGTTTTATATATCAGAGTTAAACTCTGTTGAGAATTAAATTCTCTTTTCTTTCAAGGAGCCTTCCCTTTCTTACCTAGGGTTTTCTTTTGCAGAAGATCCAAATTCCTCAAAGTATCAGGGCTCTCTCCCTTTTCTTCCCTCTGCGTATATATCTTTTTTTGTATCTCTTGGCTCCTATTTATAGGAGAAGCAGCCGAGTCAATTAGTTTTTGAATAATCTTCATTGAGAGATTTGATTTGCATCCATCATTCGTCCTGGACCTTTGGATTATTAGGTGAATTTTATTCACCATTGGATTTCAAGTCCAGCGATTCTCCTTTGTGATTTCTGTTAGATTTAAAAGGGAAATCTTTCCAAGTTCGAGATTTTCCCATATATAGGTGATATTTAATCACCTTTAAATCTTTAATTCGATTGGTTTCAGGTAATCGCTTTCCTTTGGAAAGATTTGAATCTCCTTCAGAATTTAATTCTGTTAGCAAAATGGGCTTTGAAAGCCGGTCACGTGTGACCACGTGCCCCATGGTCACGTGTGGGCACGTGACCCTCTTTGGAATGAGCCTTCTTCTTTCCTTTGTGCTATACCTTTGCCGCTGCTTGGTCATCACGTGCCAACACGTGGCCACTGGTCACGTGTAAGCACGTGACCCTTGTCTGGAGCCTCTTTCCTTGATGTAACTGGAGAACAAGTCTGCTGCTTTAAATGTCACGTGCCAACACGTGACCCCTGGCCACGTGTGAGCACGTGACCTCTTCTGAAGCCTTTTCCTTGATCTGATCGGGGGACCAATGTGCCTTTGCCGCTTGCTTTTAGGTGTCACGTGCCAACACGTGACTGCTGGTCACGTGTAAGCACGTGACCCTTTTCTGAAGCTTTTTCCATAAGCTTTCCTGATTTTAAATCAGGGAACAAATGCCCCCACAACGTTGTTCTCACGTGTCCGCTCGTGAGTGCAACGCTGTTACCTTTTGTGACCGTTGGATTCCTTTAGGGATTTGGGGAGATGAAGCGTTTCCATCGCCTTCTATAAATACCACTGTCTCTTCAGAAGGGCCTTCACTTTGCTCATCTTCTTCTTTTGAGAACTTTTCCCTTGAGAATTTAATTCTCGTTTCCAGAGCTTAGTTCTCTGCCTCGAAACATTTTCAGAGTTTAACTCTGTTTAAAAGGACTCTTCCTCCTCAGGTAATGGTGATCGAAGCACCTTCATTTTGACAGCACTCTCTGGATTTTAAATCCATATCAAGGGTTTCACAAAGAACCCATTTTTTTCAATTTCTTTAACCTCCATCAGTAGATCTCTTAGGGTCGGATGATCCTTGAGGAGATGATGATGGCGGTTCAACTCCATGGAATTTAATTCCATCCAAAAAAAAAGTTTTCTGGGAATTTAGTTCCCTTTTCTTAATAAGGAATTTAATTCCAATGAAGAACTCGATTTCTTCACACGGAGGCTTTCTGGGGTTTCCTCGTCATTTTATGATTAATGAAGAAGAAGAGGGTTTGTGATAAATTGTCCTGATTTTTTATTTCAGGTATCATGGACGCTCATTTGTATAATCTCAACGAAATCATTTCCTACGGGAATATTCGTGCCCTGGGCCGTAGTCAGAATCAGGAGTTCACCAACGCTCAGTGTGCCGAGATTATGAGCCGCTTTGACGAGTACAACCATCGGCTACTCCCTCGTCGCTCTTCTCTTCTGAGGCTCATCGTGCTGGCGATTTGGGAGGCGCTTCCTCTCTTCTGCGCCGGTGTGCCACTCAGGGCATTGGACGTTGCCGAGGATAAGATACATTCGGTGTATCTGATGAGTCTGATCTCGAAGAGGAGGCGTGACAACCTTATCGATCTTTTGCACCGGGCGTTTCAGCAGTCGGCCATACTTGCCGCCTACCGGAGGGTGGAGGACATCCGCGAGGACCCCGACGCTTGCGATCGTGAGAGAAAACATACTCGGGAGGTTCGAAATGCTTGGAGGATCTTGGACAAGGTTAAGCTTGAGTTTCTCAATCCATGCCCCGCGTCTGAAGTCTTACCATTGTAAAAGTTTTCTCTTTATTTTGTATGACGTTCTTGAAGTCTGAATGATAAGTTCTATTATGTCTTTGTATGTTTGCATGCTTTTTTGTGAGATTTTATCATTTCACTATTGTTGTTGCTGGTGCTTCAATATGCAAGGTGCTACTCCATTTTTTTTGTACATCAGGTTTAGGCCTCACGTGTTCTGCACGTGGGGTCCCTTGGTAGGGCTGTTCACAAAATCTTCGCATGCCCTATTTTCAGTGCACAATATCAGGCGCAGAAAAAAAAAGGCCTTGGAAATAGTTCCCTCTCCTTGATTTTCGATGCCTTTCCTTTTTTGGGCCTTAGAAATAGCTTCACCATCCAAGATTTTCCGCGCACAGCACTTAGTGCCCTTCTTTATATATGAGGCTATAGCTTTCTTTTCCCTTCACAAAGAGATTTATATTATTATTATTTTATCTTGGAGTAGCTTGTCTTGAGAAACAAACGAGCGCCATGGCCTGCAATCGCCCTCATGCTCGTCGACAGCCATGGGAAGTTCCTATCGAGGAGATGGTCCCCCGCTTTGCTGCTCGGTTGGTGGATCCCCTCCTTACCGACAACGAATGCGACTCAGCCATGCATGAACTCTCGATCCGTAGGGGGTCCCCCCTACCGATGGGTTCCCTCTGGCTCCGGATGATTCTCACGGCCGTGCTTGCCGACATCCCTCCTCACCCGGCGGAGATGACCCTGGCGATGCTCGACGCGGCGGAAGAAAAGCTCGAGGGCTTTCATGAAGCGTGCCTGATTACTCAGGCTTTGACGGATTACTCAATTCATCTGCTGAGCCAGATAAAGGCCCGGCGAGCTATCATGTCTGCTTTCGCGGACGAACATGGCGTCAATCGATGGGGAGCGACTCCTCGTGAGAACCGTCGCTTTGATGTGCTGGAGAAAGCAGAGAGAGAGATGGAGAATTTTGTCCTCTGCTTCATTAATCCCTGTGCTGTTGATCCCATGTTTAGTGACCTTTTCCGTTAGCGTAGAACATTTTTAAATTAGTCCCTTCTTTTTGTATGCTTTATGTTGAACTTCCATGTAGGCTCGGTACTCGTATGTATGTTTCCGCTTGCATGAATAAATTTTGTGTTCCTTTTATGAAAACTTCCTTCAATTATCAATACTGTTGTCATGTCGCATGCACATTAAAGCTTCGAATTTTATTTCTTTTTCGGATGTTCATATGATTGCGAACACATGCTTGATAGGGTAATCATCGGAAAGTTTTTCGTTGCTTTTCATACCAGGTTATGTGAGTGCATGCTGGATCGATTATTGTTGTCGATCGGAAGCCCATTTATATGGTCTCGAGCGTGTATGTCCCATTTCCAAGGTTGCGGTCGCAAAGTGAGCTTACATGGCCTGATAGGGCGACGCGTGGCGAACATATTGTCGTGCGAAAAAAGGGTTCGGCCGTAAATTTTCAGAGAGGGAGCTAGCTTCCAAGGCATTGAGCGAGCTTCAGGCCAGCCTCACAGCCAAGGCCAACAAAGCATACGAACTCTGGCGAGTGCTCCAGGAGTCCATAAAAGAGGTGGTGGCTCTCGATAAAGCTGCCACGTTCATTCGTGAGAGGGTCGAGGCTTATAAAGCCACCGAGAAAGAGCTCGAAGCTCGGCTTGCTTCGTATCAGGCTCAGCAAGCTCAGGCGGAGGCTCGTCTTCTGGAGATCTTGCGTCATGAAGCCGTGGCTCAGCAACAGGACGATGAGCTAGTAAAATTATTGCACCGCCCGCCGGCTTGAGGACTTGTATCTTTCCTCTTTTTTTTGTACATACTCATGGATTAGAGTATCTTTCTTTTTGTTTCTTTCATGACTTGTATTTTGTATCCATTTTGGCTTATGAATAAAAGATACAATTTTCCTCTCAATGGTGTATCCCCTTTTTTATTGAATGTATTCTGCGGATATTCTATCTTGATCTCCTTGCAGGACAGTGATGGCTTAGGATACAGGGTTAGGATCTGCTTCCTAAGGCTTTTGCACTTTATGAGCCACGAGGGTCTTATAAAGAGTTTTTCTCCCTACAGGTCGAGAGGATCCCATAGGTGTAAGTTCTTCTTAAAAATCGTGAGGATTCTTAAGCGGATTTTCCTTTGAGAGTCGTAAAGATCTCACAAGAGAGTTTTTCTTCCTTACAGGTCGTGAGGACCTGCAAGTGCTGGATGTGGTCACCCTTATCCGTGTTTCACGGGGTCAGGGGCTGCTCCAGGTATCATAGTTTAAAGACGTCGCGGTCAAGGTTAAGGACCTCATAGTCCGTGGATTTAGGGACTCCACCATCCGCTGTTAGTTTTAAGACATCACGGTCAAGGTTAAGGACCTCATAGTCCGTGGATTTAGGGACTCCACAGTCCGATGTTAGTTTTAAGACATCACGGTCAAGGTTAAGGACCTCATAGTCCGTGGATTTAGGGACTCCACAGTCCGATGTTTGGTTGCAGGGACCCGTCACCTTTTTGAAGACGTTGAGGAATTACAACGCCAGGTATCAAAGGAGTGAAGAGATGTACCCTTAAGCCAAGGCAGAATCCGTAGGGAATCGGGGTGGTTGATCGTTAGTTTTAAGACATCACGGTCGAGGTTAAGGACATCATAGTCCGTGGATTTTAAGGACTCCACAGTCCGGTATTTGCTCTGGATGCTTCACACGGGTTCACTGCCGTGCTTGGCGAGGACCAGGCTCCGCTCTGGGCGTTTTCCGCGGGGTCAAAGAGTGACGTTATCCGCGTTCCACGTAACCAGGAATTTTGCACTAGATGCTTTACACGGGTTCACTGCCGTGCTCAGCGAGGACCAGGCTCCGCTCTGGATGCTTCACACGGGTTCACTGCCGTGCTCTGCGAGGACCAGGATCCGCTCTGGACGTTTTCCACGGGGTCAAAGAGTGACATTATCCGCGTTCCACGTAACCAGGAATTTTGCACTAGATGCTTCACACGGGTTCACTGCCGCGTTAGGCGAGGACTAGGCTCCGCTCTGGATGCTTCACACGGGTTCACTGCCGTGCTCTGCGAGGACCAGGATCCGCTCTGGACGTTTTCCACGGGGTCAAAGAGTGACATTATCCACGTTCCACGTAACCAGGAATTTTGCACTAGATGCTTCACATGGGTTCACTGCCGTGCTCGGCGAGGACTAGGCTCCGCTCTGGATGCTTCACACGGGTTCACTGCCGTGCTCTGCGAGGACCAGGATCCGCTCTGGACGTTTTCCACGGGGTCAAAGAGTGACATTATTCGCGTTCCACGTAACCAGGAATTTTTCTTTAGATGCTTCACACGGGTTCACTGCCGTGTTAGGCGAGGACTAGGCTCCGCTCTGGATGCTTCGCACGGGTTCACTGCCGTGCTCTGCAAGGACCAGGATCCGCTCTGGACGTTTTCCACGGGGTCAAAGAGTGACGTTATCCGCGTTTCACGTGACAAGGAATTTTGCACTAGATGCTTCACACGGTTTCACTGCCACGTTAGGCGAGGACTAGGCTCCGCTCTGGATGCTTCATACGGGTTCACTGCCGTGCTCTGCGAGGACCAGGATCCGCTCTGGACGTTTTCCACGGGGTCAAAGAGTGACGTTATCCGTGTTCCACGTGACCCGGAATTTTGCACTAGATGCTTCACACGGGTTCACTGCCGCGTTAGGCGAGGACTAGGCTCCGCTCTGGATGCTTCGCACGGGTTCACTGCCGTGTTCTGCGAGGACCAGGATCCGCTCTTGACGTTTTCCACGGGGTCAAAGAGTGACGTTATCCGCGTTCCACGTGACCAGGAATTTTGCACTAGATGCTTCACACGGGTTCACTGCCGTGCTCGGAGAGGACTAGGCTCCGCTCTGGATGCTTCATACGGGTTCACTACCGTGCTCTGCGAGGACCAGGATCCGCTCTGGATGTTTTCCACGGGGTCAAAGAGTGACATTATGCGCGTTCCACGTAACCAGGAATTTTGCACTAGATGCTTCACACGGGTTCACTGCCGTGCTCGGCGAGGACTAGGCTCCGCTCTGGATGCTTCACACGGGTTCACTGCCGTGCTCTGCGAGGACCAGGATCCGCTCTGGACGTTTTCCATGGGGTCAAAGAGTGACATTATCCGCGTTCCACGTAACCAGGAATTTTGCACTAGATGCTTCACACGGGTTCACTGCCGTGCTCGGCGAGGACTAGGCTCCGCTCTGGATGTTTCACACGGGTTCACTGCCGTACTCTGCGAGGACCAGGATCCGCTCTGGACGTTTTCCACGGGGTCAAAGAGTGACATTATCCGCGTTCCACGTAACCATGAATTTTGCACTAGATGCTTCACACGGGTTCACTGCCGTGCTCGGCGAGGACTAGGCTCCGCTCTGGATGCTTCACACGGGTTCACTACCGTGCTCTGCGAGGACCAGGATCCGCTCTGGACGTTTTCCACAGGGTCAAAGAGTGACATTATCCGCGTTCCACATAACCAGGAATTTTGCTGATTGTATCCGCATTTCACGGGATGGAGGTTTGACTGTTGGCGATATGTATACCACCGAGCCATGGAACTGGGAGTTGCCGCCGTTCCGCTTAGCTTGAAGTTGTGTCCGTCGTTACGAGACGAATGTTGGGATGATCTCTAGGTCGCTTGTGGCCCGTCGAGATTTAGCTTCTTTCTTTGGTGAAACCTGGGGGGGAGGTATGTTCCCTTTTTGTTTACGCCCTTGGATTGTGCACAGGGTGTGATGGAAGATCACTTGTAGGGCATAAATTGAAGCCCTTTTTTATATTTTATTTCTTTTTCCGCGATGCTCTATCATTTCAGCTTTTATATCGCGGAAGTCGCGATTGCCCTATCATTTTGGCTATTCTTCGCGGTGCCCAATCATTTCGGCTATTTATTTATTCTCTACTCGCTGCTTTTTATTGCGAGTTGCCCCATCATTTCGGCTATTTCGTAGGCATGTGTGGCTTGCTAGCTTTTTCGCTGCAAGACTGGATTTTAGGCACCGATTTCGGCATCAGCACCGCTACAACTGGAATGTTGCCAGGAGCGAATCATCATTTGCCTTTGTCGATGATGAACAAAGGTGGCTCAGCAAACAGGGTTAAGGGTCCTGTCGACCAAGGATTTTGACTTCATGAGCCGTAAGGGTCTCACAAAGGTATTTCTCCCTATAAGTCGTGAGGATCTTGCAGGTGTATTTTCTCCTTAGGGATCGTGAGGATTCCTAAGAGTGTGCTCCTCTGTAAGTCGTAAGGATCCTACAGGAGGGCTTTCTCCTTATGGATCGAGAGGACCTACAAAGGTTGTACTTTGCTGGGGAAATGTTTATTCGCGCCCGTGGATTGTATACAAGGGTCAGTATTGAGTCCCTTGTAGGGCAATATCGAAAGTTGTGGAGGATTTGCTTAAGAATAGGTTTAGGTTCCTGTAACTTAAGACTTTCAAATCTTATGAGCCGTGAGGGTCCCATAAGAGAGTTCTCCTTATGAGTCGTGAGGATCTCGTAAGTGTATTTTCTCCTTAGGAATCGTGAGGATCCTTAAGTGTGCTGCTCCTTTGTGAGTCGTAAGGATCTCACGCAGGTGGTTTCTCCTTATAAGGTCAAGAGGACCCTACAAGTGTCTTTTAATGAGGTTGCGCCCTTTCGGGTTTTCACAAACACTCGCCGGTAGTCCTGCTGTTTTTACTCACGGAGCCCTTTCGGGTTTTCATCCATGCCCATTTTGCTTGTGGACACACCGTTTTTTATTCTTTTTCTCGCTTTTTTCTTTATCTCGTCGGCCTAAGGATGCTGCGGTAGTAGTTTAGGGACGTTTCGGTCCGTCGTTAGTTTAAGGACGTTTCGGTCCATCGTTAGTTTAAGGACGTTTCGGTCCATTGTTATGGGAAGGCCGGCTGCTTCTTGTAAAGTCTGAGCTTAGGAAGATAGCGAGCGGACATAGTCGTCGTCATCTATCATTGACCCAGGCTGTGGCTCATTAAGCATAGTATTTATTTAAGAAGCGGCCGTTTATTGGCCTGAAAGGCCTTTCACCGTGCATGTCCATGAGTAGATAGGCTCCACCCTGGTAGACCTTGTCTATGATGTACGGGCCTTCATAGTTTGGCTCAAATTTTCCCCGTTTGGCACGATTGGGGATCATAGGTCTTTTGACCACTAGTACGAGATCGCTTTGGCGGAATGTCCTCGGCCTGGTCAATCTTTCGTACGAGCGCGTCATCTTTGCTTTGTAGGCTTCCAGATGTTGTTGCGCTATGAGCCGGGTTTCGTCGAGGGCATCAAGCTCCTCAAGCCGAAGGTGAGCATTTTCTTCGTCCGCCAGCTCGTGGTGGACTGCCACTCGAAGAGAGGGTGACTCTATCTCGAGGGGGAGCACTGCTTCCGTTCCAAATACCAACGCGTACGGCGTTGTGTTCGTGGCCGTCTTGAATGTAGTTCGATAAGCCCAAAGGGCTTCTTGCAGCCTCTCGTGCCAGTCTCTCTTATTCCGGGAAACGGTCTTTTTTATGATCTTCGTCAAGGTCTTATTGAAGGCCTCGGCCAGACCGTTAGCTCGTGGGTTGTAAACTGAAGAATATCTCCAGTCTATATTGTGCTGCTGTGCGAAGTGGCTAATCTTGTGGCTTCGGTAGGCTGGCCCATTATCGGAGATAATCCGCCGTGGGGTTCCAAACCGATAGATGACGTGCGTCTTGAAGAAATGGAGGATATTCTCCGTCTTCACTTCCCTCAGTGGTACTGCTTCTGCTCATTTGGAGAAGTAATCAGTTGTCGCCAGGATAAAACGATGTCCCCGGGATGATGCTGGCTCGATGGGGCCGACTATGTCAGTCCCCCACATTTCGAATGGCCAGCTAGCCACCGTTGGGTGTAGTGGATTCGGATGTTGGTGGATAAAGTCTCCATGAATCTGGCACGAGTGGCATTGCTTCGCATACTCGAGGCAGTCCTGGATCATCGTGGGCCAGTAGTAACCCATCCGTTTAATTTTTAACTTCATCTTTGGGCCTGCTTGGTGAGAACCGCAAAGTCCGTCGTGAACCTCCTGAATGATTCTTTCTGCTTCGTCAGGTCCTAAGCATCTCAGCCATAGAGAATCAAACGATCTCTTGTATAGAGTATCGTTGACGAAAGCGAAAGATAGAGCTCGTTTCATGAGCTGATGTCTTGAGGACGCTTCTTTGGGCATTCGGTGGGACTTAAAGTAGTCTATGAAGACTTCCCTCCAGTCCTCGGCCTTCTCATGGTCTTTTATTTGTAGGGTTGTCTGCTCAGTCGCTCCCTTTTCTTTATATAATTCCGGAGGTATTTCTGCCGGGGCGAGCACTCGACGGCTTTGTACCACGATTCTGACGTCATCGAGGTTCTCGTCAGCCAGTTCTTTAGCAAGTTTGGCCAACGCGTCTGCTTTACTGTTTTCCGCGCGCGGTATGTTCTCCAAAGTATAGGAGGGAATTTGGGTCAATAGTTGTTGCACCTTTTCGCCGTACTTCACCAACTCCGGTTTGCACGTTTGGTAGTCACCATTTACTTGACTAACGACCAGTTGAGAATCCCCGTATATAAGGAGGTCTTCAACTCCCAGGTCGATGGCGATTTCGAGGCCTGCTATCAGAGCTTCGTATTCAGCTTCATTGTTTGTCCTCGGCTCTGTTAAGGAGAAGGCGAAGCGCATTATCCCTCCTTGTGGAGTTGCAAAAACGAGGCCTACCCCTGATTTGATCATTGGGACACCTTATTTCTGTTTCTTTATGGAGGACGCTCCATCGAAATAGAGTTCCCATCAGGTGCTTCCGCCGCTAATCGCATCAAATGCATGCTCGTCCGACAAATCACAGTTCAGAGGAGAATCGGCCGGTATCGGATGCTCAGCGAGGAAATCGGCAATGGCCTGGCCTTTCACTGCCTTGAGAGGTTGATACGTTATCGAGAACTCCATCAAGAGCAGGGCCCACTTAGCGAGTCATCCCGTCAATATGGCTTTTGACATCAAGTATTTAAGGGGATCCACCTTTGAAATGAGACGGACTTCATGCGCCAACGCATAGTGCCTGAGCTTTGTTATCGCGAAGATTAACGCCAAGCAATGTTTTTCAATGGGAGAGTAGTTGCTTTCTGCCCCCAGTAGAACTCGACTTAAGTAGTAGAGTGCCTTCTCTTTCCCCTGATCGTTCTCTTGTGCCCATAATGCGCCCAAGGAACCTTCGAGGGCGGTCGTATAAAGAATGAGGGGTTTTCCCTTGACCGGCGCAGCCAACACCGGAGGGTTCTGCAGGTACTGCTTGATCTCGTCTAGTGCACCTTGACATTTGTGATCCCAAACGAATGGAGTCCCCTTTTTCATCAGGTGGCTGTAAGGACGGCACTTGCCTGAAAGATTGGCAATAAACCGCCGGATGTATGCGAGCTTCCCTTGGAGAGACCGCAACTGTTTGAGGGTTCTTGGCGGAGGCATTTCCATGATCGCTTTAATCTTTGACGGATCTATTTCAATACCTCGGTGTCGAACGATGAATCCCAGAAATTTGCCCGAGGAGACTCCAAACGCGCATTTGAGGGGATTCATTTTCAAATTATATTGCCGAAGGCGTCGAAATACAGTCTCCAGATGTTTTAAATGATCATCGTATGACATGCTCTTTACTACGAGGTCATCGATATAGCACTCGACGATGTCATGTATGAGGTCATCGAAGATCTTTGTCATGGCCCTTTGATAGGTAGCGCCAGCGTTCTTTAGACCAAAGGGCATAACCCTATAGCAGAATATACCCAAAGGGGTCCGGAAAGCGGTGTGCTTCTGGTCTTCGGGATGCATCTTTATCTGATTGTATCCTGACGAACCGTCCATAAAGGAGAAAACCTCGTGAGTGGACGTGTTATCTATCATTAGCTCGGTTACTGGTACTGGGAAATCATCCTTTGGACAGGCTTTATTGAGATCCCTGAAATCCACGCATATGCGTACCGTCCCATTCTTCTTCATTACCGGGACGATATTGGCGATCCAATCGGGATATTGGACTTCTTGGATAAACCCAGAATCGATCAGCTTCTTGACTTCGGCGTTGATGCTCATCTCAAGCTCGAGTCGCATCCTTCTTGGCGCCTGCTTGACTGGCTTGATATTTAGGGATATTGCTAATTTATGCGCAGCAATCTCCGGATCTAATCCTGGCATCTCGGAGTAGTTCCACGCGAAGCAGTCTTTATGCCGTAGAAGCACGTTCTTTAACGCAGCCACCCTTTCTTCAGACAGCAGCTCGCTGACAAATATCGGTCGCGGGTCGTCTGCCGATCCCAACTCAATCTTCTTGAAGTTATCTGCAGTAGTATGTATACCATCTTCCAGTTCTTTCGGAGCGGGAGGAAATTCTGAGATCACCTCATCATCGCTGTTCTCAAAGCACTGGGAAAGGTCATCTATGTTCTCGGGCTCTTCTTTTAATATCTTAATCGTATAACAGGTGCGAATCCGCTCCCAGGATTGAGGTGGATCCGGTTCTGCTCTTGCAGCCTTGGGTTCATGCTTTTGTGGCGGCGTTACCCTCTAGCCGTCGGATAGAGCGAATATGCCCTGTTGGTACTGGTCCTCGACCCAGTTCTTGAAGGTGACCAGTCTTCGGTAGGGTGTCCTATGGCTCGGTGATAAGAGCAATAGCTCAGATGAGAAGCCTTGTTAGCTTGCTCAGGATGTCTAGACTCTGGAAGCGCGATCATTTGATGTTTTATAGCGAGCTTGAGTAACCTCTCCGTCTTGTCTCGGGGGAAGGAGTACGCTCGACTCGTTTTCTTCATGAGGGACAAATCCGAGCCGTGCAATACCCGATCACGTAACCCTCTAATCCTGCGTCGTTGTTGTCGGCTCCTCTTTCCGCTTCTTGATTTATTTCCGTCTCTGCGTCGGGCCTTTCGTACAACGGGTTGACAAGGATGAGCATCTTTGTCTTTTGCAGCCTGTTGAAATAGACGTTGCGTCCTGGCCTTCTCGTAAATAGCTATTTCGCGGTTGTGGTCTTCCCGAGCTTTCTGACCCACTTTCCTGATAGGCTTGCCCATTCGTTCTTCAGACGATAGACTCGGCGCTTCAATTGCGGGGTCTAGTTTTGACGAGGGGTTGGCATCTCCCGACAGGGCGTCCTCTTCTTCATCAAAGGTATATATGGCGTAGCTACTGTGGGCCCGTTCCCGTTTTCCGGCTCTGGCGTATCCAAGCCCGAGTGTTTCCATTTTCCCGTTGGGCAATTTGCGTTGAGTCCCGAGGACATCCCAAATCCTGTTGTAGAACCGAGCCTGCCGAACAGTCTGTTTTAAGGGTACTCCTTGGCGCTTCAATAGCTTCTTTAATCCATTTGTATAGTATCTAGGCAGACGGATGGGTTGGAGCCTGTCAAGTGTAGCATCCGCGCCATGCCAGATCTCTTTCTCTATTTTCGACTCTGAGGATCGGTAGAATATGATCACCTTCTCACCCCTTTGCCTGGGAGGGACGTAAAATGTTTGCAGTTCCCGCACATTGTGAGCTTAAAGCGTGTCGAGATCCTTGTAGTGTTCTCGCGGTACCATGGTGATTTGCAAACTATGGTCATCGCCAGGGGGTGCTTGTATTGACAGCCGATTGGAGAACACGACATTAACTTCATCTTCTGAATCACTTCCGAAGACCAACATGGGGACGGGCGTCCCCAGGTTGTTGCGTTGAGATGGCCCTGCATAAACTATCTATTCCTCTTCTTCGGTATCGCTCCCGAAAACAGGGATGGTGGCGGCGGTTTTGTTCTCCGGATTGCGACACCTTTCTGTATCCTCGAAATCTGGCAAAAAGTATTCCGCATCTTCGTATTTGCGGACTTCGTTCACGGAAAATGGGTTCAACTCACCTGTTACAGTATACTCGAAACCATCCTTAAAGTACTTCATACACTGATGTTGCATAGAAGGGATGATGTTGTACTCGTGTAGCCAAGGACGGCCGAGCAAGGCGTTGTAGCAGGTCTTTGCGTCGATGACATGGAATTTGATGTCTGTGACGAGAAGTCCAAAGCGAAATGTTAGTATCATAGATCCGAGAGTCCGTGACGATTGTGAATCGAAACCGGAGATAGTAATTTTGTCACGAGCGAGGTGTTGCACACTCATGCAGATTTCCTTCAACACCCGAACATTAAGGAGATTGACGGAAGATCCATTATCCACCAGGATCTTGCCTATCTTGATATCATGGCAGTATCCGGAGACATACAGGGGACGGTTGTGGTCGCACGTCCTGAGAAGAAGGTCTTCATCACCGAAAGTGATGTCGGCCGTATGCACTTCCTCCAGTTCATCCTTCATCTTTTCAGTGGCGAGGAAGGCTTGGAATTGCTCAGGTTCTTGTAACGCCTTAATTAGTGAGTCTCGCGCTTCTTTTGATAATAGGAGGGCATCGAGAATGCTAAGCTGAGAAGGCAGCTTCCTTAGGTGCGCGAGGATGTTATAGTCCACCTTATTCTTCTTAGGAGGGTCTTTGGCAGCCAGCTCTCTCATGACTTGGTCATCTAAAGTGATATCTTCAGTGACCTTTTCCTTTCCCTTATCTTTTCTACTCACGGGTCCGAGATTCTTTTCTGGGAGTGTGCGATTACGCAGCTGAATGTTCTCGCAGGTCTCCGGTTTCTCCTCTTTCCCTAAAACGGATTCTTGAAAGAGAGGGCCCAGAGGCATTTCTTCATCAGAGTCGCTCCCAAAGGTGAGAACTTGTGACCCCCCGGCGTGAGCCATATAACAGTTGCCAGTAGTTCTGTTGTGCCCATCGGCAGTACTTCTTTGCTCCCGACGGATCTTGCGTTTCATGCGCTTATCATGTTGCCGACGAGCAACATATCCTTGCCACCATATCCTAAAGGCGTCGCACTCCTCTGTGGGGTGTGAAATTTTCCGATGATATGCGCAATAATTATGGTGCCTTTCTGCCTCATTGAGCGTATTTTCTTCCGAGGGTGGTAGCTTCATTCCCATTGACATGGCTTTGGCAAACCTTTTCCTCGTCTTGAATATCTTCTTGTCTACTTCGGATGCCTTTCGCTCTGGCAGGGGTAGTTCAACTCTTCCGTTCAGTCGCCTGCATTTGGCTCCTTCTGACGCGGCCATCTCACGCTCCTGATCCGCTTTACTCTTTAGACGCATCTCGTCTAGAAAGGCATTGATCATCTCATTCGTTGGCCACGCACGCTCTGGTTCAGGCTCTGCCTCTAGCTTCTTAGTGCCTGGAGTTTTCTCATCATCGGTAAACGAGTGGGAGATTACGTTACAACTCGCCGCATACCCTTCGGATTCATTCGACGAGCTCTCTCCCTCATCTCTCTCTTGAAAGATGTGGTTGAGGAACTCTTGCAGTGTGACAGGAGTTCGCGCCTTTTGATTGTATTCTTCCAGCGCGTCGATTTGCTTCTGCAAGTTCGTGTGCTCATTTCCAAGTTTCACGGGCTTCTTGGATTTCTTTTTTTTCTTCGAAGATTTTGACGGTTGGGCGTGAGTATTTGGGCCCTTATCGCGAGTCTTCGTAGTTGGGCGGGGCTTCAGCATCCCTTCGATAATTTGAGGTTCAAGAGGGTCCTCCCATTCGATCGCAGGGCACGCATAAAGGTCTCTCAGCATTCTTTTGGTTTTAGTTGATAGCACGACCTCCCATGGAGCTTCTTCAATAAAGGAGCAGGTTGCCCCCGGTGTATCTGCTTTCTTAGGAGTATGCGGTTGTGGTGGGTTCACCTTCCACTTTTCGGATAATATAAACTTCCCTTGGAGGTATTGATCTTCAATCCATCCTTTGAAGACGAAGCAATCTTCAATCGGATGACTTACCGTTTGATGGTAAGGGCAATAGTTAGGGTTATTCACCTCGGTGGGTTGCGGCGGTCGCCTTGGATTTGGTAGGTTTATAAGTCTGTTGCGTACTGCCAGCTCGAATAACCGTTTCGTCTTGTCTCGTGGGAACGAGTAGGGACGTTTCATCTTCTCATTATAATACCGGCGTCTTTCTTCCAGTTGATCTGCCGGTTTCGGGGCGTTAGGTTGTTGTTGGACATTCGCAACAAAGGTTGCCCTTCCTTTACCCTTGTCATTCCGAGGTTCCGACTTCGGGGGAGGTGGTTTATGACCCATCTGGTCCATCTGAGCCAACTTGTCGATTAAAGCCTGGAATGTGGTTGGCTTAAAGAACATCATAAACTGGGAGATAGTTGCATGGGGGTCTAGGGTTCCCACGAACATGCCCACCGCGGGTGCCTCCTCAATGCGTTGTTCACATCTCGACCACAAATTCTGCCAGCGTATAGCATACTGGACCCAGGTTTCGCCTGGTTTTACCCTGGCGTTAATCAATGCAGTTATTGGAGTGCGTTCGCTGGCACTTGCGAATCGCTGAGTGAATAACAACTCCATTTCAGCGAACGTTTTGATAGAATCGTTCGGGAGTTCCGAATACCATTCGAACGCTGTTTCTGATAAGCTGCCCACGAACTGGCGGAGCAACAGTTTATCATCACCGCCGGTGTTACCGCAAAGGGCTCGGAACTGGGCGACATGTTGATGGGGATTGCCGGTCCCCTTATACACGTGGAATTTTGGTATCGTATAGCCTTGCGGGTATTTGATTTGGTCGTACCAGCCTGGATATGGCCGCCCCGTTTTTACAACTTGACCAGCTGCCTCAGTCGCATGATGAACCCGGATTTGCTGTGCTATGTAGTCAACCAAGTCAGCCTTAGAGATTGTCTCCTCCTTGGTCGTTGAGAGGGCTGGTGGTGGATTCGACGTTTCTCCTCGGTTGTCCTCAAGAACGATTGGGGGATCCTCGGCGGGTAAGTCCTGCTGGATCATCATTTCTATCATATCTTGGAAGAGAAGGCCCATACGTTGTATGTTGGCCGCTTGTTCAGCAGCCTCTTTGTCCTTTTTCTCCAGTATCCGGCGAAGGAATTCAGCGTCGGTTTCTTCCTCCTGGCGTGCGTCTGAGGACGTTTCTGGGCTTTCTTTTGGCCCGGTAAGTGCGGCCATAGCATTCATCATTTCTTGGAGCTTTTGCTGTTGCTCCTGGGCTTTGGTCACCGACCGTGTAAGCGGTCTATGACCTGTAGACGCACGGCTGTCTTCCTTTCCTGACGCCATGTATACGGTATGGACCATCATGCCCCCAGACTTAGGGCTTCTGGGCGTAGTGCCTTTAGCTGTCGTTGCAGGCTGGGGGATCTTCTCTGGCCTCCTCCTTTTATGAGCCATGGAGGTTGAAGGGGCCGTTGAGGTGGGCGTCCAGACAGCCTTTTAGGGTTTAGCCTGGTGACCAGCTTTCGGTTGGATTTTCAGCTTCTTGTGCTGGCGGGAGAAGTTTGGATCGATGATCGAGTCTTGGGCCTGCCGCCAAACCTTATAGATTTTGGAAGACAGTCGTTGAGGGGATCGGGGCTGTTCTGATTTTATTTCCACAACCTTTTTTAATGGGGGAGGAGACCTTTTTAGCACTGCAGTAGGAGAATTCCTTCGCACCTTATTTAGCATCTCGAAGCTGTTCCCAGTTGGAACAGCAGCATTAACTTCTGCCATCGGGGTTGGTGGAGTTAGCCCCGAGGGGGAGTTGCCCCCAGCCCTCCTTACTCGGCGCCAGTGGCGACGTCGAGCGTGCCGAGCGGACGGCGTTGGTTCAGCGGTGAGAATAGCTTCGTCTTTCCCCCTGTGTAGGTGGGGGGTCGTTGCTGGTGTTAGCCTGTCAAAGACCGACGTCCTTTGGGCAGCAGGAGCGGGAGCTGAAGCCGTTAATCTTGTAAAGACCGACTTTTTGGCCGGAGAAGCCGCCTTGGCGACTTCGGGGGTAGAAGCGGGCACTTTCTTAGAAGCAGCCTCCTCTGAGATTGTAGGCCCCATGATGAGTTCGCAGGATTTCTAGCCCAATCTAGAGAAGACCGAGGCGTTGACGCTGGGCGACTCGTTGAGAGGAGCCGCGGCAGGGGTAAGACGATCAAAGACGGACTTCTTGAGAGCTTCCTTTGTCAGCACCGGCGCCGCGAAGCTTGTCGGTGGGAGTATAGTCCCAAAGAACAACCCGGTAGTGGCTTGAGTCACCTGGTCCACCGGCATTGTGAATAACGAAGCAGCTTGGGGTCCATAGGTTATACCTCCTGGCGAGGTAGAGCGTTGGTCGCAATTGCAGTCTGAGCAGTTGGAGGATTTCGCAGAAGTAGAAACCATCGATCCTTCGCTTTCTGCAATAAGCAAGACGCCAATTCTTAGTATCTTGAAACCCAAGGGCAACCATTAGCGAACCGCGATTGGTTCGCGAATCACGACACACGAAGTGTGGAGTGGAAAGAGGGAAAGGTCCCACCGGGCGTGCCAGAATCTGTTCCCCTCCGAACGGCGGCCGAGACGCGGGACGTCTCGCCTGAGATTCGGGGCAGATGCTAATTGGTGCTATCCGTCCACCTCTCCGAAGATGCCAAGTTGATCTATGGCACCGTATATCGAAGGTTTAAACGGATGCGACCGATGTAGCAGACTTCGTCAGATTCCCCCTCGTTGAGGGGTTTTTGATTGTGGGGACGCTCTTCCCTGCAAGCGCAAGCCCCTACAGTTAATTACGCTACCGCATCACAGTAACAACTTTCTCCTTCTCCAGCTGGTCACTTCGTGTCGTGGGTGTTTGTTTTGTGTTTTGTTGCCCGTGGATTGTATACGGAGACTGATTTATGTCGTCGCCCGTAGGGCGTGGACTAGTCCAAATCCGTGTTATCTTAGGTTTGGGTTTGGGGGTTCCGTTTGAGGATACGTTAGCCATACTTGAGGCTAAGATCAACTCAAACGTTTGTTAAGGATACGTTAGTCTAGTTTGAGACTAAGATCACTTAACGGGATCGTTTAGATCCGACAAAAGAGCATTTGGGCTCTATTGTTCCAGTTTAGGGACATAGTGGTCCATCGTATGTATGGCCTTCGGGACCCATCACCTCTCTGACGACGTTGAGGGATTACAACGACAGATGTCAGAGGAGTTCAGAGATGTACCCTCAAACCAGAGTTAATTGGGAGAGATTCATAGCCCATTTTGTTTGAAGGTTTAAGGATACGTTAGCCATCTTTGAGGCTAAGATCAACTTAAACGGGATCGTTTAGACCCGACAAAAGAGCATGCGGGGCTCTATTGTTCCAGTTTAGGGACGTGGCGGTCCATTGCTAGTTTAAGGACATTGCGGTCCATGGGTAGTTTAAGGACATTGCGGTCCATTGTTAGTTTTAAGACATCTCGGTCGAGGTTAAGGACGTCGTAGTCCATGGGTTTAAGGACTCCACAGTCCGGTATTTGCTCTGGATGCTTCACACGGGTTCACTGCCGTGCTTGGAGAGGACCAAGCTCCGCTCTGGGCATTTTCCGCGGGGTCAAAGAGTGACGTTATCCGCGTTCCACGTAACCAGGAATTTTGCACTAGATGCTTCACACGGGTTCACTGCCGTGCTCGGCGAGGACTAGGCTCCGCTCTGGATGCTTCACACGGGTTCATTGCCGTGCTCTGCGAGGACCAGCATCCGCTCTGGACGTTTTCCACGGGGTCAAAGAGTGACATTATCCGTGTTCCACGTAACCAGGAATTTTGCACTAGATGCTTCACACGAGTTCACTGCCGTGCTCGGCGAGGACTAGGCTCCGCTCTGGATGCTTCACACGGGTTCATTGCCGTGCTCTGCGAGGACCAGGATCCGCTCTGGACGTTTTCCACGGGGTCGAAGAGTGACGTTATCCGCGTTCCACGTAACCAGGAATTTTGCGTTAGATGCTTCACACGGGTTTAACGACCCCACAGTCCATATCAATGTGTGGTCGTCGGGACCCGTCACCTCTTTGAAGACATTGAGGGATTACAATGCCAAGTATCAAAGGAGTGAAGAGATGTACCCTAGAACCGGAGTGGATTAAATAGTCCTTGGCCCAATTTGGGATCAAGACCAATTAATTATGTTATGAGCCCATTAGCCCAGTTAATTACGAATTGAGGACTCGTGGCCTAGCTTGGGCTAAGTCCAATCATGTCTGGAATATTGGCTTCCTGTTGGTCCATTGAAGGAGAGGCTTTGCCTCTATCCATTTAGCCAATTGGGCTAAAGCTTAGTGTTAAACACTACAGAGCAATCAATGTTGAACACTGGGAACGAGATTGAAAAGTTAGTGTTTAACACTAAAAGATAATTGGTGTTAAACACCAGCAACAAGGCTTTCAACTTATCATAAACACTAAAACAGCTCAGTGTTAAACACTGGTGTTTCCTGATTTAAAATCAGGAAAGCTTCTGGAAAAGCATCGGAAGAGGGTCACGTGCTTACACGTGACCAGCGGCCACGTGTTAACACGAGACACCTTAAAAGCATCATCAAGTCGAATTCAGCCTACTGACTACGCTGAAGAAAGTGGGCTTCAGAAAGAGTCACGTGCTCCCACGTGACCAGGGTCACGTGGTGACACGTGACATTTAAATGCGAGCGTCCAACACGCAAGTTCTCTGATCAAGTGAAGAAAATGGGCTTCAGAAAGAGTCACGTGCTCCCACGTGACCAGGGTCACGTGGTGACACGTGACATTTAAATGCAAGCATCCAACACGCAAGTTCTCTGATCGAGTCAAGAAAATGGGCTTCAGAAAGAGTCACGTGCTCCCACGTGACCAGGGTCACGTGTCGGCACGTGACGTTCAAGGCAGCAAGCGCGTTTCCAGAACAACCAAGGAAAGAGAGTTCAAACAAAGGGTCACGTGCTCACACGTGACCAGGGGTCACGTGGTAGCACGTGATGTTTAAGCCGCAATCAGAAGACACAGCGCAGAAGGCTCGTTCCAAAGGGGGTCACGTGCTCACACGTGACCATGGATCACGTGGTCACACGTGACCGGCCTCCAAAGCCCATGTTGACGACAGAATTAAATTCTGAAGGAAATTCGAATCTTTCCAAAGGAAAGTAATTATTTGGGACTAATCAAATTAAAGATTCAGAGATGATTAAATATCATCTATCTATGGAAAATCTCGGCTTTGGGAAAGATTTCCCCCTTAAATCTAACCAGAATATCAAAGGAGAATCTCTGGATTTAAGATCCAATGGTGAATAAAATTCACCTAATAATCCAAAGGCCCAAAATGAATGATGGATGCAAATCAAATCTCCCAATGAAGATTCGTCAAAAACTGATTGATGCGGCTGCCTCTCCTATAAATAGGAGCCAAGGGACACAAAAAAGAGACATGCGCAGAGAAGAAAAGGAGAAAAAGAGAAGAGTTTTGATACTTCGAAAAGACTCAGATCTTCTGCAAAAACCCTAGGTAAGAAAGGGAAGCCCTTTTGAAAGAAGCAGAATTTAATTCTCAACAGAGTTTAACTCTGATAATATAAAAGCAGAAGAGCATATTTCTTCTCTCTTTGATAGAGGATCTGCAAAGTGCACATCTCCCCTTAAGGTTGAGAATTTAATTCTCAATGGGTTGAGATCCTGCCATGCAGATCCAAAACATAGAGAAGGAGTGCAAACTCGAGAATTTAATTCTCACAGAACTATAGGAATTTAATTCCTCCAAAATAAAGTGGGGCTAGACCCTATATCATGGGAATTTAATTCCTTCAGAACAAAAAAGAGAAACAGGGTTTAACCCTAATTAAAGAACTTAGTTCTGTTGAAACAACGGGAATTTAATTCCCTTAATCATCATTTCCTCAAAAAACTTTTATTAGGGTTTAACCCTATTCAGCCCTTCACATAAATGAGGAATTTAATTCCCACAGAAAATTCAGAGTTAAACTCTATTCCAGAATACAAGTCTTCAAAAGAAAGAAGGATTTAATTCCTCTGAAATTAAAAGTCTCTGGAATTTAATTCCTGAAAAAGGAGTAACAAATCCTCTGAAAAAACACATTAAGGCAGGGTCACGTGTCACCACGTGACCCCCCCCAAAAGCCCTGCAGAAAACCCCTTTGAGGCAGCACCCCACGTGACCCACGTGACTTTCAGCAGAAACCTTAACACATAGGCATTTGAATGCCCGTCATGTGCTGACACGTGATGCTATCAAAGACGCAGTGACTTCAGCAGAACAAATGAAGGAAGGGCGCTCTCACGTGCTGCCACGTGACCCTTCTTGTCCCAGTGTTTAACACTAAAATGAAACCCTCGAACTCAGTGTTAAAATGCTGTTGGGCCTTAGTGTTCAACACTAATTAAAAAAGCTTTATCTGCAGTGTTCGACACTGATTACCTTAGTGTTTAAATACTAATCTGAGATCTTCATTTGCAGTGTTCAACACTGATCCGTTTTAGTGTTTAACACTAATTTGAGAAGCCTTATTGCTGGTGTTTAACACCAATTATTTCTTAGTGTTAAACACTAACTTGTTAACCGCCTGCCCAGTGTTCAACACTAATTACTCTGTAGTGTTTAACACTAGGCTTTGGCCCAATTGGCTAAATGGATAGAGGCAAAGCCTCTCCTTCAATGGACCAGCAAGAGTCAATATTCCAGACCTGACTGGACTTAGCCCAAGCTGGCCATAAGTCCTCAATTTGTGATTAACTGGGCTAATGAGCTCATAACATAATTGATCAGTCTTGACCCAAATTGGGCCAGGGACTATTTAATCCACCCCGGTTCTAGGGTACATCTCTTCACTCCTTTGATACTTGGCATTGTAATCCCTCAATGTCTTCAAAGAGGTGACGGGTCCCGATGACCACTCATGATATGGACTGTGGGGTCCTTAAACCCATGCCTAATGCTAAACTTCCTGGTTACGTGGAAAGCGGATAACGTCACTCTTTGACCCCGTGGAAAACGTCCAGAGCGGATCCTGGTCCTCGCAGAGCATGGCAGTGAACCCATGCGAAGCATCCAGAGCGGAGCCTGGTCCTCGCCTAGCACGGCAGTGAACCCGTGTGAAGCATCCAGAGCACATACCGGACTGTGGAGTCCTTAAACCCATGGACTATGACGTCCTTAACCTTGACCGAGATGTCTTAAAACTACCCACGGACCGCAATGTCCTTAAACTACCCATGGACCGCAATGTCCTTAAACTACCCATGGACCGCAATGTCCCTAAACTACCCATGGACCGCAACGTCCTTAAAACTACCCACGGACTGCAACGTCCCTAAACTAGAACAATAGAGCCCTCCATATGCTCTTTTGTCGGATCTAAACGGTCCCGTTTAAGTTGATCTTAGCCCCCAAAAATGGCTAATGTGTCCTTAAACCTTCAAACAGATTGGACTACGAATCCCCTAAATTAACTCCGGCTTGAGGGTACATCTCTGAACTCCTCTGACATCCGTCGTTGTAATCTTTCAACGTCGTCAGAGAGGTGATGGGTCCCGACGGCCATACATACGATGGACCACTACGTCCCTAAACTGGAACATCAGAGTCCAAACGCTCTTTTGTCGGATCTAAACGATCCCGTTAAGTTGATCTTAGTCACAAAGCTAGACTAACGTATCCTTAACAAACGTTTGAGTCGATCTTAGCCTTAAGAATGGTTGACGTATCCTCAAACCAAACCCCCAAACCCAAATTTAAGATAATGCGGATTTGGACTAGTCCACGCCCTACGGGTGACGATATAACTCAGTCTCCGTAAACAATCCACGGGCAATAAAACAAACACCCACGACACGAAGTGACCATCTGGAGAAGGAGAAAGTTGTTACCGCAACGCGGTAGCGTAATTAACTGCAGGGGCTTGCGCCTGCAGGGAAGAGCGTCCCCACAATCAAAAACCCCTCAAATGAGGGGGAATCTGACGAAGTCTGCTACATCGGACGCATCCGTCTAAACCTTCGACACATGGTGCCATAAATCAACTTGGCATCTTCGGAGGGGTGGACGGATAGCACCAATTAGCATCTGCCCCGAACCCCAGGCATTCGGACGTCCCGACGTCCCGGCCGCCGTTCGGAGGGGAACAGATTCTGGCACGCCCGGTGGGACCTTTTCCTCTTTCCACTCCACACTTCGTGTGTCGTAATTCGCGAACCAATCGCGATTCGCTAATAGTTGCCCTTGGGTCTCAAGGTACTGAGAATTGGCATCTTGCTTATTGCAGAAAGCAAAGGATCGATGGCTTTTATCCCTGCGAAATCCTCCAACTGCTCAGACGGCAACTGCAGCCGACGCTCTGCCTCGCCAGGAGGTGTAGCCTATGGACCCCAAGCTGCTTCACTGTTCACAATGCCGGTGGAACAGGTCACCCGCGCCACTACAGGATTGTTTTTTGGGACTATGATCCCGCCGACAAACTTTACCGCTCCAGTGCTGGCGAAGGAAACTCTCAAGAAGTCGGTCTTTGATCGCCTTACCCCTACCGCGGCTCCTCTCAACGAGTCGCCCAACGTCAACGCCTCGGTCTTCTCTAGATTGGGCCAGAAATCCTGCGGACTTATCATAAGGCCTACAATCTCGGAGGAGGCTGCTTCTAAGAAAGTGGCCGCTCCTGCCCTCGAAATCGCCAAGGCGGCTTCTCCGGCCAAAAGGTCGGTCTTTACAAGGTTGACAGCTTCAGTTTCCGCTCCCGCTGCACAAAGGACATCGGTCTTTGACAGGCTAACGCCAACAACAACCCCCCGTCCACGTAGGGAGCAAGACGAAACCATTCTTACCGCTTACCCTACACCGTCCGCTCGACACTCTCGACGTCGCCATTGGCGCCGAGTGAGGAAGGCTGGGGGCGACTCCCCCTCCGGATTGACCCCACCAGCCCCGGTGGTCGAAGTCAATGCCGCTGTTCCGACTGGGAACAGTTTTGAAATGCTAAATAAGGTGCGAAGGAATTCCCCTACCGCAGTGCTGAAGAGGTCTCCTCCCCCATCAGAAAAGGTTGTGGAAATAGAATCAGAACAGCCCCAATCTCCTCAACGGCTGTCTTCCAAAGTCTATAAGGTTTGGCGGCAAGCCCGAGATTCGATCATCGATCCAAACTTCTCCCGCCAGCATAAGAAGCTGAAGATCCAACCAAAAGCTGGTCACCAGGCTAAACCCCAAAAGGCTGTTGATCAGCTGACTCATAAAAGGAGGGAGCCCGAGAAGATCCCTCGACGTGCAACGACGGCTAAAAGCAACAAGCCCGGACACCTTAAGTCTGGGGGCATGATGGTCCACACTGTATACATGGCCTCTGGAAAGGAGGAAAGCCGCACTTCTACAGGCCATCGACCACTAACCCGATCTGTAACGAAATCCCAGGAGCAGCAACAAAAGCTCCAAGAAATGATGAATGCTATGGCCGCGCTCACCGGGCCAAAGGAAAGTCCAGAAGCGTCCTCAGACGCACGCCGGGAGGAAGAAACCGACGCTGAATTCCTTCGCCGGACACTGGAGAAAAGGGACAAAGAGGCGGCCGAACAAGCGGCCAACATACAACGGATGGGCCTTCTCTTTCAAGACGTGATAGGAATGATGATCCAGCAGGACCTACCCGCTGAAGATCCTCCGATTGTTCTTGAAGACGACCGAGGAGAGACGTCAAATCCACCACCAGCCCTCTCAACGGCCAAGGAAGAGACGATCTCTAAGGCTGACTTGGCTGACTACATAGCCCAGCAAATCCGAGTTCATCACGCAACTGAGGCAGCTGGTCAAACCGTGAAAACCGGGCGGCCGTATCCGAGCTGGTACGACCAAATCAAATACCCACAAGGTTATACGATACCGAAATTCCACGTGTATAAGGGGACCGGCAATCCCCATCAACATGTCGCCCAGTTTCGGGCCCTATGCGGTAACACCGGCGGTGACGATAAACTGTTACTCCGTCAGTTCGTTGGCAGCTTATCAGAAACAGCGTTCGAATGGTATTCAGAACTCCCGAACGATTCCATCAAAACGTTCGCTGAAATGGAGCTGTTGTTCACTCAGCGATTTGCAAGTGCCAGCGAACGCACTCCAATAACTGCACTTATTAACGCCAGGGTAAAACCGAGTGAAACCTGGGTCCAGTACGCTATACGCTGGCGGAACTTGTGGTCGAGATGTGAGCAGCGCATCGAAGAAGCACCTGCGGTGGGCATGTTCATGGGAACTTTAGACCCCCACGCAACCATCTCCCAGTTTATGATGTTCTTTAAGCCAACCACATTCCAGGCTTTAATCGACAAGTTGGCTCAGATGGACCAGATGGGTCATAGACCACCTGCCCCGAAGCCAGAACCTCGGAATGACAAGGGTAAAGGAAGGGCGACTTTTGTCGCGAACGCCCAACAGCAGCCCGACGTCCCGAAATCGGCAGATCAATTGGAAGAAAGACGCCGATATTATAACGAAAAGATGAAGCGTCCCTACTCGTTCCCACGAGACAAGACAAAACGGTTATTTGAGCTGGCAATACGCAACAGACTTATCAACCTCCCGAATCCAAGGCGACCGCCACAACCCACCGAGGTGAATAACCCCAACTATTGCCCTTACCATCAGACGGTAAGCCATCCGATTGAAGATTGCTTCGTCTTCAAAGGATGGATCGAAGATCAATACCTCCAGGGGAAGTTTGTACTGTCCGAAAAGTGGAAGGTGAACCCGCCACAACCACATACTCCTAAAAAGGCAGACACACCGGGGGCAACCTGCTCCTTTATCGAAGAAGCTCCATGGGAGGTCGTGTTATCAACGAAGACCAAAAGAATGCTGAGAGACCTCCATGCATGCCCTGCGATCGAATGGAAGGACCCTCTTGAACCTCAAATTATCGAAGGGATGTTGAAGCCCCGCACCATTGCAAAGACTCGTGACAAGGGCCCAAATACTCACGCCCAACCGTCAAAATCTTCAAAGAAAAAGAAGAAGAGATCCAAGAAGCCCGCGAAGCTTGGAGATCAGCGAACAAACTTGCAGAAGCAAATCGATGCGCTGGAAGAATACAATCAAAAGGCGCGGACTCCTGTCACACTGCGAGAGTTCCTTAATCACATCTCGCAAGATGGAGATGATGACGAGAGCTCGTCGGACGAATCCGAAGAGTATGTGGCAAGTTGCAACATGATCTCCCACTCGTTTATCGATGATGAGAAAACTCCTGTCACTAAGAAGCCGAAGGCAGAGCCTGAGCCAGAGCGTGCGAGGCTGACAACCGATATGATCAACGCCTTCCTAGACGAGATTCGTCTAAAGAGTAAAGCGGATCAGGAGCGCGAAATGGCAACGCTAACGGGAACCAGAGGCGGGCAACTGGACGGAAGAGTGGAGTTACCCCTGCCAGAACGAAAGGCATCCGAAGTGGACAAGAAAATATTCAAGACAAGGAAAAGGTTCGCCAAAGCCATGTCAATGGGAATGATGCTACCACCTTCGGAAGCAAATACGCACGACGGGGCGGAGAGGCACCCTGACTATTGCGCGTATCACCGGAAGATCTCACACCCCACGGAGGAGTGCGATGCCTTCAAAATATGGTGGCGAGGATATGTTATCCGTCAGCAACAGTTTAAGCGCATGAAACGCAAAAGCCGTCGGGAGCGAAGGAGTACTGTCGAAGGGCACAACAAGACCACTGGCAACTGTTACATGGTTGACGCCAGAGGGTCACAAGTTCTCACCTTTGGGAGCGACTCTGATGAAGAAATGGCTCTGGGCCCTCTCTTTACAGAATCCGTTCTAGGAAAAAAGGAGGAATCAGAGGCCTGCGAGAACATCCAGCTGCGCAACCGCACACTCCCGGAAAAGAATCTCGGGCCTACGAACAGAAAAGATAAGGGAAAGGAAAAGGTCACTGAAGATATCACTTTGGATGACCAGGCCATAAAAGAGCTAACTAACAAAGACCCTCCCAAAAAGGGTAAGGTGGACTATAACATCCTCGCGCACTTAAGGAAGCTACCCTCTCAGCTTAGCATTCTTGACGCCCTTCTATTATCAAAAGAAGCGCGAGACTCACTTATTAAAGCGTTGCAAGAACCTGAACAATTCCAAGCCTTTCTCGCCACTGAAAGGATGAAGGATGAACCGGAGGAAGTACATACAGCCGACATCACGTTCGGTGATGAAGACCTCCTCCTCGGGACGTGCGACCACAACCGTCCCCTATATGTCTCCGGATACTGCCACGACGTCAAGATAGGCAAAATCCTGGTGGATAATGGATCCTCCGTCAACCTCCTTAACGTTCGGGTGTTGAAGGAAATCTGCATGAGTGTGCAACACCTCGCTCGTGACAAAATTACTATCTCCGGTTTTGACTCTCAATCGTCACGGACTCTCGGATCTGTAATACTGACGTTACGCTTCGGACTTCTCGTCACAGATATCAAATTCCATGTCATTGACTCCAAGACCTGCTACAACGCCTTGCTCGGCCGTCCTTGGCTACACGAGTACAACATCATCCCTTCTACACAACATCAGTGTATGAAGTACTTCAAGGATGGTTTCGAGTACACTGTAACAGGCGAGTTAAACCCGTTTTCTGTGAACGAAGTTCGCAAATACGAAGATGCGAAATACTTTTTGCCAGATTTCGAGGATACAGAAAGGTGTCGCGACCCGGAGAACAAAATCGCCGCCACCATCCCTGTTTTCGGGAGCGATACCGAAGAAGAGGAAGAGATAGTGTATATGGGACCATCCCAACACAACAACCTGGGGGCACCCACCCCCATACCGGTCTTCGGGAGTGATTCGGAGGACGAGGTTAACGCCGTGTTCTCCAGTCGGCTGTCAATACAGGCACCCCTTTGCGATGACCATAGTCTGCAAATCACCATGGTACCGCAAGAACACTATAAGGATCTCGACGCGCTTCGAACCCACAGCATACAGGACCTGCAAACATTTTACGTCCCTCCCAGGCGAAGGGGTGAGAAGGTGATCCTATTTTACCAATCCTCAGAGTCGAAGGTGGAGAAAGAGATCTGGCACGGCGTGGACGTTACACTTGACAGGCTCCAACCCATCCGTCTGCCTAGATACTATACAAATGGATTGAAGAAGTTATTAAAGCGCCAAGGAGTACCTTTAAAACAGACTGTGCGGCAGGCTCGGTTCTACAACAGGATTTGGGATGTCCCCGGGACTCAGCGCAAATTGCCCAATGGGAAAATGGAAACACTTGGACTTGGGTACACAAGAACCGGAAAACGGGAGCGAGCCCACGGCAGCTACGCCACATATACCTTTGATGAAGAAGAGGGCACCCTGTCAGGAGAGGCCAACCCCTCATCAAAACCAAAACCTGCGACCGAAGCGCCAAACCCGTTGTTTAAAGGACGAATGGGCAAGCCTACCGCGAAAGCGGATCAGAAAATTCGGGAAGATTACAACCACGAAGCGGCCATCTATGAGAAGGCCAGGACGCAACGTCTATTCCAACAGGCTGCACAGGCTGCAAAAGATAAGGATGTTCACCATCGTCAACCTGTCATACGAAAGGCCCGATGCAGGGACGGGAATAAATTAAGAAGCGAGAGAAGAAGCCGACAACAACGACGCAGGACTAGAAGGTTACGGGTATTGCGCGGCTCGGATTCGTCCCTCACGGAAAAGATGAGTCGAGCATACTCCTTCCCCCGAAACAAGACGGAACGGTTACTCAAGCTCGCCCTAAAACATCAGATAATCACGCTTCCAGAGTCTAGGCATCCTGAGCAAGCTAGCAAGGTCTCTCATCCGGGTTATTGCTCTTATCACCGAGCCATAGGACATCCGACCGAAGATTGCTTCACCTTCAAGAATTGGGCCGAGGACCAATACCAACGGGGCAGATTCGCTTTATCCGACGGTTGGAAAGTAACGCCGCCGCAAAGGCACGAGCCTAAAGCTACGAGAGCAGAACCGGATCCGCCTCGGTCCTGGGAACGGATTCGTACCTGTTATACGATTACGATATTAAAAGAAGAGCCCGAGAACATAGATGACCTTCCCCGGTGCTTCGAGAACATCGATGATGAGGTAGTCTCGGAATTCCCGCCCGCTCCAAAAGAACTGGAAGACGGTATACATACTACCGCAGATAACCTCAGAAAGATTGAGTTGGGATCGGCAGAGGACCCGCGACCAACCTTTGTCAGTGAGCTACTCTCTGAAGAAAGGGTGGCCGCGTTAAAGAACGTGCTTCTACGGCATAAAGACTACTTCGCGTGGAACTACTCTGAGATGCCAGGATTAGATCCGGAGGTCGCTGTGCACAGATTAGCGATATCCCCAGACATCAGACCAGTCAAGCAGGCACCAAGGAGAATGCGACTCGAGCTTGAGATGAGCATCAACGCCGAAGTCAAGAAACTGATCGATTCTGGATTTATTCAAGAAGTCCAATATCCCGACTGGATCGCCAATATCGTCCCGGTGATGAAGAAGAATGGGACGGTGCGTATATGCGTGGATTTCAGGGATCTCAACAAGGCCTGTCCAAAAGATGATTTCCCAGTGCCGGTAACCGAGCTAATGATAGATAACACGTCCACTCACGAGATCTTCTCCTTTATGGACGGTTCCTCAGGATACAATCAGATAAAAATGCATCCCGAAGACCAGAAGCACACCGCTTTCCGGACCCCTTTGGGTGTATTTTGCTACAGGGTTATGCCCTTCGGTCTAAAGAACGCCGGCGCTACCTATCAAAGGGCCATGACAAAGATCTTCGATGACCTCATACATGACATCGTCGAGTGCTACATCGACGACCTCGTAGTAAAGAGTATGTCATATGAAGATCACTTAAAGCACCTAGAGACTGTATTTCAACGCCTTCGGCAATATAATTTGAAGATGAATCCCCTCAAATGCGCGTTTGGAGTCTCCTCGGGAAAATTCCTGGGATTCGTCATCCGACACCGAGGTATTGAGATAGATCCGTCAAAGATTAAAGCGATCATGGAAATGCCCCCGCCAAGAGCCCTCAAACAATTGCGGTCTCTCCAAGGGAAGCTCGCATACATCCGGCGATTTATCGCAAATCTTTCAGGCAAATGCCGCCCCTACAGTCACCTGATGAAGAAAGGAACCCCATTCGTCTGGGATCAAAAATGCCAAGGCGCACTAGACGAGATCAAGCAGTACCTGCAGAACCCGCCGGTATTAGCTGCGCCGGTCAAGGGAAAACCCCTCATTCTTTATACGACCGCCCTTGAAGGTTCCTTGGGCGCACTATGGGCGCAAGAGAACGATCAGGGGAAAGAGAGAGCACTCTACTACTTAAGTCGAGTTCTACTGGGGGCAGAAAGCAATTACTCTCCCATTGAAAAACATTGCTTGGCATTAATCTTCGCGATAACAAAGCTCAGGCACTATGCGTTGGCACACGAGGTCTGCCTCATCTCGAAAGTGGATCCTCTTAAATACTTGATGTCAAAAGCCATATTGACGGGACGACTCGCTAAATGGGCCCTGATCTTGATGGAGTTCTCGATAACATATCAACCTCTCAAGGCGGTGAAAGGCCAGGCCATTGCCGATTTCCTCGCTGAGCACCCGATACCGGCCGATTCTCCTTTGAATTGTGACTTGCCGGACGAGCATGCATTTGATGCGATTAGCGGTGGAAGCACCCGATGGGAACTCTATTTCGATGGAGCGTCCTCCGTAAAGAAACAAAAGCAAGGTATCCCAATGATCAAATCAGGGATAGGCCTCATCTTTGCGACTCCACAAGGAGGAATAATGCGCTTCGCCTTCTCCTTAACAGAGCCGAGGACAAACAATGAAGCTGAATACGAAGCCCTGATAGCAGGTCTCGAGCTTGCCATTGACATGGGGATTGAAGATCTCCTTATATATGGGGATTCTCAGCTGGTCGTTAGCCAAGTTAATGGTGACTACCAAACGTGCAAACCGGAGTTGGTGAGATACGGCGAAAAGGTGCGACAACTGTTGGCCCAAATCCCCTCCTATATTCTAGAGAACATACCGCGCGCGGAAAACAGCAAAGCAGACGCGTTGGCCAAGCTCGCTAAAGAACTGGCTGACGAGAACCTCGATGACGTCAGAATCGTAGTACAAAGCCGTCGAGTGCTCGCCCCGGCAGAAATATCTCCGGAATTATGCGAAGAAAAGGGAGCCATTAAGCAAGCGACTCTACAAATAAAAGACCATGAGAAGGCTGAGGACTGGAGGGAAGTCTTCATAGACTACTTTAAGTCCCACCGAATGCCCGAAGAAGCGTCCTCAAGGCATCAGCTTATGAAACGAGCTCTATCCTTCGCTTTCGTCAACGATACCCTGTACAAGAGATCGTTTGATTTTCTATGGCTGAGATGCTTGGGACCTGACGAAACGGAACGAGTCGTTCAAGAAGTTCACGACGGACTTTGCGGTTCTCACCAAGCAGGCCCAAAAATGAAGTTAAAAATTAAACGGATGGGTTACTACTGGCCCACGATGATCCAGGACTGCCTCGAGTATGCGAAGCAATGCCACTCATGCCAGATCCATGGAGACTTCATCCACCAACATCCGAATCCACTACACCCAACGGTGGCCAGCTGGCCATTCGAAATGTGGGGGACTGACATAGTCGGCCCCATAGAGCCGGCATCAGCCCGGGGACACCGTTTTATCCTGGCGACAACTGATTACTTCTCCAAATGGGCAGAAGCGGTACCACTGAGGGAAGTGAAGACGGAGAATATTCTCCATTTCTTCAAAACGCACGTCATCTATCGGTTCGGAACCCCGCGACGGATTATCTCCGATAATGGGCCGGCCTACCGAAGCCATAAGATTAGCCGCTTCGCACAGCAGCACAATATAGACTGGAGATATTCTTCAGTTTACAACCCACGAGCTAACGGTCTGGCCGAGGCTTTCAATAAGACCTTGACGAAGATCATGAAAAAGACCGTCTCCAGGAATAAGAGAGACTGGCACGAAAGGCTGCAAGAAGCCCTTTGGGCTTATCGAACTACATTCAAGACGGCCACAAACACAACGCCATACGCGTTGGTATTTGGGACGGAAGCAGTTCTCCCCCTTGAGATAGAGTTACCCTCTCTACGAGTGGCAGTCCACCACGAGCTGACGAACGAAGAAAATGCTCACCTTCGGCTTGAGGAGCTTGATGCCCTCGACGAAACCCGGCTCATAGCGCAACAACATCTAGAAGCCTACAAAGCAAAGATGACGCGTTCGTACGAAAGATTGACCAGGCCGAGAACATTCCGCCAAGGCGAACTCGTACTAGTGGTCAAAAGACCTATGATCCCCAATCGTGCCAAGCGGGGAAAATTTGAGCCAAACTATGAAGGCCCGTACATCATAGACAAGGTCTACCAGGGTGGAGCCTATCTACTCATGGACATGCACGGTGAAAGACCTTTCAGGCCAATAAACGGTCGCTTCCTAAAGAAATACTATGCTTAATAAGCTGCAGCCTAGGCCAATGATAGATGACGACGACTATGTCCGCTCGCTATCTTCCCAGGCTCGGACTTTACAAGCAGCAGCCGGCCTTCCTATAATGCAGGACCGAAACGTCCTTAAACTATCTACGGACCGAAACGTCCCTAAACTAATGCCGGACCGAAACGTCCTTAAACTATCTAGGACCGAAACGTCCTTAAACTATCTACGGACCGAAACGTCCCTAAACTAACGCCGGACCGAAACGTCCATAAACTAACAACGGACCGAAACGTCCCTAAACTACTACCGCAGCATCCTTGGGCTGACAAAAAAAAAAAAAAAAAAAAAAAAAAAAAAAAAGGCGTATATAAAATAATAAAAACGGTATGTCCATAAGCAAAATGGGCACGGATGAAAACCTGAAAGGGCTCCGTGAGTAAAAACAGCAGGACTGCCGGCGAGTGTTTGTGAAAACCCGAAAGGGCGCAACCTCGTTAAAAGACACTTATAGGGTCCTCTCGACCTTGTAAAGAGAAACCACCTGCGTGAGATCCTTACGACTCACAAAGGAGCTGCACACTTAGGGATCCTTACGATTCCTAAGGAGAAAAACACACTTACGAGATCCTCACGACTCGTAAGGAGAATTCTCTTATGGGACCCTCACGGCTCATGAGATTTGAAAGTCTTAAGTTACAGAAACCTGAACCTGTTCTTAAGCAAATCCTCCACAACCTCCGATATTGCCCTACAAGCGGCTCCATACTGACCCTTGTATACAATCCACGGGCGCGAATTAACACTTCCCCAACAAAGTCCAACCCTTATAGGTCCTCTCGACCCATAATGGGAAAGTCCTCTTGTAGGGTCCTTACGACTTACAGAGGAGCACACCCTTAGGAATCCTCGCGATCCCTAAGGAGAAAATACACCTGCAAGATCCTCACGACTTGTAGGGAGAAATACCTTTGTGAGACCCTTACGGCTCATGAAGTCAAAAGCCTTGGTTAACAGGACCCTTAACCCTGTTTGCTGAGCAACCTTTGTTCGTCATCGACAAAGGCAAATGATGATTCGCTCCTGGCAACATTCCAGTAGTAGCGATGCTGATGCCGAGATCGGTGCCTAAAATCCAAGCTTGCGGCGAGAAGGTCAGCAAGCCAAACATGCCTGCAAAATAGCCGAAATGATGGGGCAACTTGCAATAAAAAGCAGCAAGTAAAAATGAAGGCATAAAAAAAAAAAAAAAAAAAAAAAAAAAAAAATAGCCGAAATGATGGGGCAACTCGCAACAAAAAGCAGCGAGCAGAAAATAAATAAATAACCGAAATGATTGGGCACCGCGAAAAATAGCCGAAATGATTGGGCAATCGTGATTTTCGCGATATAAAAGCTGAAATGATAGAGCATCGCGGAAAAAGAAATAAAATAAAAATAAAATTTATGCCCTACAGGTGATATTCCGTCGCACCCTGTACCCAATCCAAGGGCGTAAACAAAGAAGGGATCATACTTCTCCCCCAGGTTTCATCAGAAGAAGAAGCCAAGTCTCGATGGGCCACAAGCGACCTAGAGATCATCCAAACACTCGTCTCGTAACAACGGACATGACTTCAAACGAAACGGAACAGCGGTAACCCCCAGTTCCATGACTCGGTGATATACACATCACCAAGAGTCAAACCCCCATTCCGTGAAATGCGGATACAATCAACGAACTTCCTGGTTACGTGGAAAGCGGATAACGTCACTCTTTGACCCCGTGGAAAACGTCCAGAGCGGATCCTGGTCCTCGCAGAGCATGGCAGCGAACCCATGCGAAGCATCCAGAGCGGAGCCTAGTCCTCGCCTAACGCGGCAGTGAACCCGTGTGAAGCATCTAGTGCAAACTTCCTGGTTACGTGGAAAGCGGATAACGTCACTCTTTGACCCCGTGGAAAACGTCCAGAGCGGATCCTGGTCCTCGCAGAGCATGGCAGTGAACCCATGCGAAGCATCCAGAGCGGAGCCTAGTCCTCGCCTAACGCGGCAGTGAACCCGTGTGAAGCATCTAGTGCAAACTTCCTGGTTACGTGGAAAGCGGATAACGTCACTCTTTGACCCCGTGGAAAACGTCCAGAGCGGATCCTGGTCCTCGCAGAGCATGGCAGCGAACCCATGCGAAGCATCCAGAGCGGAGCCTAGTCCTCGCCTAACGCGGCAGTGAACCCGTGTGAAGCATCTAGTGCAAACTTCCTGGTTACGTGGAAAGCGGATAACGTCACTCTTTGACCCCGTGGGAAACGTCCAGAGCGGATCCTGGTCCTCGCAGAGCATGGCAGCGAACCCATGCGAAGCATCCAGAGCGGAGCCTAGTCCTCGCCTAACGCGGCAGTGAACCCGTGTGAAGCATCTAGTGCAAACTTCCTGGTTACGTGGAAAGCGGATAACGTCACTCTTTGACCCCGTGGAAAACGTCCAGAGCGGATCCTGGTCCTCGCAGAGCATGGCAGTGAACCCATGCGAAGCATCCAGAGCGGAGCCTAGTCCTCGCCTAACGCGGCAGTGAACCCGTGTGAAGCATCTAGTGCAAACTTCCTGGTTACGTGGAAAGCGGATAACGTCACTCTTTGACCCCGTGGAAAACGTCCAGAGCGGATCCTGGTCCTCGCAGAGCATGGCAGTGAACCCATGCGAAGCATCCAGAGCGGAGCCTAGTCCTCGCCTAACACGGCAGTGAACCCGTGTGAAGCATCTAGTGCAAACTTCCTGGTTACGTGGAACGCGGATAACGTCACTCTTTGACCCCGTGGAAAACGTCCAGAGCGGAGCCTGGTCCTCGCCAAGCACGGCAGTGAACCCGTGTGAAGCATCCAGAGCAAATACCGGACTGTGGAGTCCTTAAAATCCACGGACTATGATGTCCTTAACCTCGACCGCGATGTCTTAAAACTAACGATCAACCACCCTGATTCCCTACGGATTTTGCCTTGGTTTAAGGGTACATCTCTTCACTCCTTTGATACCTGGCGTTGTAATTCTTCAACGTCTTCAGAGAGGTGACGGGTCCCTGCAACCGCACATCGGACTGTGGAGTCCCTAAATCCACGGACTATGAGGTCCTTAACCTTGACCGTGATGTCTTAAAACTAACATCGGACTGTGGAGTCCCTAAATCCACGGACTATGAGGTCCTTAACCTTGACCGGGATGTCTTAAAACTAACATCGGACTGTGGAGTCCTTAAATCCACGGACTATGAGGTCCTTAACCTTGACCGTGATGTCTTAAAACTAACATCGGACTGTGGAGTCCTTAAACCCACGGACTATGAGGTCCTTAACCTTGACCGTGACGTCTTTAAACTACGATACCCGGAGAGATCCCTAACCCCGTGAAATACGGAAAAAGGTGATCACACCCGGCACTTGCAGGCCCTCACGACCTGTAAGGAAGAAAAAACTCTCTTGAGATCTTTACGACTCTCAGGGGAAAACCCGCCTAAGGAGCTTCACGATCTTTAAGAAGAACTCACACCTATGGGATCCTTTCGACCTATAAGGAGAAAAACTTCTTATGAGACCCTCGTGGCTCATAAGATGCAAAAGCCTTAGGAAACAGATCCTAACCCTGAATCCTAAGCCACGGCCGTCTTGCAAGAAGATTAAGATAGATTGTCCGCAGAATGCATTCAATAAAAAGGGGACACGTCACTGAGAGGAAAATTGTATCTTTTATTCATGACCCAAAATGGATACAAAATACAATTCAAAACAAAAAATAACACTCTTATTCATGAGTATGTACAGAAAAAAAAAGAAAGATACAAATCCTCAAGCCGGCGGGCGGTGCAATAATTTTACCAGCTCATCATTTTGTTGTTGAGCTACGGCTTCGTGATGCAAGATCTCCATAAGACGCGCCTCTGCCTGAGCTTGCTGGGCCTGATATGAAGCGAGCCGGCCTTCAAGCTCCTTTTCAGTGGCCTTGTGAGCCTCAACCCTCTCGCGAGTAAACGTGGCGGCTTTATCAAGAGCCACCACCTCTGTGACGGACTCCTGAAGCACCCGCCATAGCTCATATGCTTTATTGGCCCTGGCCGTGAGATTGGCTCAGAGCTCGCTCAGCGTCTTAAGAGCTAGCTCCCCCTCTGAAAGCTTACGGCCGAACCCTCCTCTCGCACAACAATATGTTCGCTACGCGCCTCTCTACCAGGCCACGTAAGCTCGCTTTCGTAACCACGACCTTAGAAACCAGACACTTACAAGACCATATGAATGAGCTTCCGGTTGCCAGCACTAATCGGTCTGAAACAAGTTCATATCACCTGGTATGAAAAGCAACAATTTTTTTTTTTTTTTCCAACGTTTATCCTATCGAGCATGTGTTCGCGATTATATGGACATTCGGAAGAGAGATAAAATTCAAGGCTTTGATTCGCACGCAACATGACAACAGTATTGGTAATTGAAGAAAGTTTTCATAAAAAAGGAACACAAAGTTTATTCATGCAAACGGAAACATACATACGAGTACCAAGCCTACAGGGAAGTTCAAAATAAAGCATGCAAAGAGGGGAGACCAAGTTATAAAAAAAGGGGAATGTCCTACTCTAACGGAAAAGGTCGCCAAACACAGGATCAATGGCACAAGGGTTAGTGAAGCAAAGGACAAAATTCTCCATCTCTCTCTCTGCTTTCTCCAGCACATCGAAGCGACGGTTCTCACGAGGAGTCGCCCCCCATCGATTGGCGCCGTGTTCGTCCGCGAAAGCGGACATAATAGCTCGCCGGGCCTTGATCTGGCCCAGCAGATGAATTGAGCAATCCTTCAAAGCCTGAGTGATCAGGCACGCTTCATGAAAGCCCTCGAGCTTCTCTTCCGCCGCGTCAAGCATCGCCAGGGTCATCTCTGCTGGGTGAGGGGGGATGTCGGCAAGCACGGCCGCGAGGATCATCCGGAGCCAAAGAGAACCCATCGGGAGAGGAGACCCCCTACGGATCGAGAGTTCATGCATGGCTGAGTCGCATTCGTTGTCGGTAAGGAGGGGATCCACCAACCGAGCGGCAAAGCGAGGGATCATCTCCTCGATAGGCACTTCCCATGGCTGTCGACGAGCGTGTGGGCGGTTACAGGCCATAGCGTTCAGATACTCCTCAAATTAAATCACGTCGATACGAGAATGAATTTCTCGGTGAAGAGAAAATAGGCCATGACCTCAAGAATATAAAGAAGTGCATTAAGTGCTATGCGCGGAAAATCTTGCATGCGAAAGATGTTTCCAAGGCCCAAAAAAGGAAAGGCATCGAAAATCAAGGAGAAATAACTATTTCCAAGGCTCCTTTTATGCATCTGATAATGCGCGCTAAAAATGCGGCATGGAAAGTTCTGTGAACAGTCCCATCAGATGATCTCGCGTGTAGAACACGTGAGGCCCAAACCTAATGTGCATTCAAAAGAAAGAATATGGAGTAGTACCCTGCATATTGAAGCACAAACGATAATAGTAACAGAATAATAAGATTTCAGAGGAAAAGCATGCAAACACACAGAGACATAATAAAGCTTATCATCCAGACTTCAAGAAGGCGATACAAAATAAAAAAAAACTTTTACAACGGTAAGGCCTCTGACACGGGGCATGGATTGAGAAAATTGAAATTAACTTTATCCAAGATCTTCCAAGCATTTCGAACCTCCCGAGTATGCTTTCTCTCACGGTCACAGGCATCGGGGTCCCCGCGGATGTCCTCTTCCCTCCGGTAGGCGCCCAGTATGGCTGATTGCTGAAAAATCTGATGAAGGAGATCAATGAGATCATCCCGCCTTCTCTTTGAGATCAAGCCCATAAGGTACACCGAATGCACCTTATCCTCGGCAATGTCCAAGTCCCCGAGCGGTATGCCGGCACAAAAGAGAGGAAGTGCCTCCCGGATCGCCAGCACGATTAGCCTCAGAAGAGAAGAGCGGCGGGGGAGGAGCCTATGGTTGTACTCGTCGAAACGGCTCATGATCTCGGCACACTGAGCATCGGTGAACTCTTGGTTCTGACTGCGGCCCAGCGCACGAATGTTCCCATAGGAGATGATCTCGTCAAGTCTATACAGATGGGCATCCATGGTACCTACGATAGAAGTCAAGAGATCCATTACAAAGCCACCACTTCACTAATTGCAGAAGAACAGCCTTGGGCCAAGAGACCCCAAAGATTCTCTGTGTGAAGAAATCGAGTTCTTCGTTGGAATTCAATTCCTTATTAAGAAAAGGGAATTAAATTCCCAAAAAACATTTCGAGGGAATTAAAGTCCAGGGAGTTGAAACGTTGTCATCATCTCCCCGAAGATCATCTAAACCCTAAAAGGATCTACAGTTTGAAGATTAAACAGTTTTATGTTTTCATGGAAAAATATGAAGGAAAAGGGTAAAAACCCTTGCTTTGGATTTAAAATCCAGAGAAATGTGAAGGTCCATCGGTGTCCAAGAACACTACCTGAGGAAAAAGGATCCTTGCCGAACAGAGTTAAACTCTGGAAAATCTTAAAACAGAGAACTAAGCTCTGGAAGAAGAGAATTAAATTCTCAAAGAAAAGTTCTCAGAAGAAGAAAATGGGCAAGGTGAAGACTCCTATGAAGAGACAGAGCTATTTATAGAAGATAGTGGAAACGTTTCATCTCCCCAGATCCCTAAGAGAATCCAACGGTCGCGAGAGGTGACAGCGTTGCACTCACGTGCTGACACGTGAGAACAACGCTGTGGGGGCATTTGTTTCCTGATTTAAAATCAGGAAAGCTTCTGGAAAAGCATCGGAAGAGGGTCACGTGCTTACACGTGACCAGCGGCCACGTGTTAACACGAGACACCTTAAAAGCATCATCAAGTCGAATTCAGCCTACTGACTACGCTGAAGAAAGTGGGCTTCAGAAAGAGTCACGTGCTCCCACGTGACCAGGGTCACGTGGTGACACGTGACATTTAAATGCGAGCGTCCAACACGCAAGTTCTCTGATCAAGTGAAGAAAATGGGCTTCAGAAAGAGTCACGTGCTCCCACGTGACCAGGGTCACGTGGTGACACGTGACATTTAAATGCAAGCATCCAACACGCAAGTTCTCTGATCGAGTCAAGAAAATGGGCTTCAGAAAGAGTCACGTGCTCCCACGTGACCAGGGTCACGTGTCGGCACGTGACGTTCAAGGCAGCAAGCGCGTTTCCAGAACAACCAAGGAAAGAGAGTTCAAACAAAGGGTCACGTGCTCACACGTGACCAGGGGTCACGTGGTAGCACGTGATGTTTAAGCCGCAATCAGAAGACACAGCGCAGAAGGCTCGTTCCAAAGGGGGTCACGTGCTCACACGTGACCATGGATCACGTGGTCACACGTGACCGGCCTCCAAAGCCCATGTTGACGACAGAATTAAATTCTGAAGGAAATTCGAATCTTTCCAAAGGAAAGTAATTATTTGGGACTAATCAAATTAAAGATTCAGAGATGATTAAATATCATCTATCTATGGAAAATCTCGGCTTTGGGAAAGATTTCCCCCTTAAATCTAACCAGAATATCAAAGGAGAATCTCTGGATTTAAGATCCAATGGTGAATAAAATTCACCTAATAATCCAAAGGCCCAAAATGAATGATGGATGCAAATCAAATCTCCCAATGAAGATTCGTCAAAAACTGATTGATGCGGCTGCCTCTCCTATAAATAGGAGCCAAGGGACACAAAAAAGAGACATGCGCAGAGAAGAAAAGGAGAAAAAGAGAAGAGTTTTGATACTTCGAAAAGACTCAGATCTTCTGCAAAAACCCTAGGTAAGAAAGGGAAGCCCTTTTGAAAGAAGCAGAATTTAATTCTCAACAGAGTTTAACTCTGATAATATAAAAGCAGAAGAGCATATTTCTTCTCTCTTTGATAGAGGATCTGCAAAGTGCACATCTCCCCTTAAGGTTGAGAATTTAATTCTCAATGGGTTGAGATCCTGCCATGCAGATCCAAAACATAGAGAAGGAGTGCAAACTCGAGAATTTAATTCTCACAGAACTATAGGAATTTAATTCCTCCAAAATAAAGTGGGGCTAGACCCTATATCATGGGAATTTAATTCCTTCAGAACAAAAAAGAGAAACAGGGTTTAACCCTAATTAAAGAACTTAGTTCTGTTGAAACAACGGGAATTTAATTCCCTTAATCATCATTTCCTCAAAAAACTTTTATTAGGGTTTAACCCTATTCAGCCCTTCACATAAATGAGGAATTTAATTCCCACAGAAAATTCAGAGTTAAACTCTATTCCAGAATACAAGTCTTCAAAAGAAAGAAGGATTTAATTCCTCTGAAATTAAAAGTCTCTGGAATTTAATTCCTGAAAAAGGAGTAACAAATCCTCTGAAAAAACACATTAAGGCAGGGTCACGTGTCACCACGTGACCCCCCCCAAAAGCCCTGCAGAAAACCCCTTTGAGGCAGCACCCCACGTGACCCACGTGACTTTCAGCAGAAACCTTAACACATAGGCATTTGAATGCCCGTCATGTGCTGACACGTGATGCTATCAAAGACGCAGTGACTTCAGCAGAACAAATGAAGGAAGGGCGCTCTCACGTGCTGCCACGTGACCCTTCTTGTCCCAGTGTTTAACACTAAAATGAAACCCTCGAACTCAGTGTTAAAATGCTGTTGGGCCTTAGTGTTCAACACTAATTAAAAAAGCTTTATCTGCAGTGTTCGACACTGATTACCTTAGTGTTTAAATACTAATCTGAGATCTTCATTTGCAGTGTTCAACACTGATCCGTTTTAGTGTTTAACACTAATTTGAGAAGCCTTATTGCTGGTGTTTAACACCAATTATTTCTTAGTGTTAAACACTAACTTGTTAACCGCCTGCCCAGTGTTCAACACTAATTACTCTGTAGTGTTTAACACTAGGCTTTGGCCCAATTGGCTAAATGGATAGAGGCAAAGCCTCTCCTTCAATGGACCAGCAAGAGTCAATATTCCAGACCTGACTGGACTTAGCCCAAGCTGGCCATAAGTCCTCAATTTGTGATTAACTGGGCTAATGAGCTCATAACATAATTGATCAGTCTTGACCCAAATTGGGCCAGGGACTATTTAATCCACCCCGGTTCTAGGGTACATCTCTTCACTCCTTTGATACTTGGCATTGTAATCCCTCAATGTCTTCAAAGAGGTGACGGGTCCCGATGACCACTCATGATATGGACTGTGGGGTCCTTAAACCCATGCCTAATGCTAAACTTCCTGGTTACGTGGAAAGCGGATAACGTCACTCTTTGACCCCGTGGAAAACGTCCAGAGCGGATCCTGGTCCTCGCAGAGCATGGCAGTGAACCCATGCGAAGCATCCAGAGCGGAGCCTGGTCCTCGCCTAGCACGGCAGTGAACCCGTGTGAAGCATCCAGAGCACATACCGGACTGTGGAGTCCTTAAACCCATGGACTATGACGTCCTTAACCTTGACCGAGATGTCTTAAAACTACCCACGGACCGCAATGTCCTTAAACTACCCATGGACCGCAATGTCCTTAAACTACCCATGGACCGCAATGTCCCTAAACTACCCATGGACCGCAACGTCCTTAAAACTACCCACGGACTGCAACGTCCCTAAACTAGAACAATAGAGCCCTCCATATGCTCTTTTGTCGGATCTAAACGGTCCCGTTTAAGTTGATCTTAGCCCCCAAAAATGGCTAATGTGTCCTTAAACCTTCAAACAGATTGGACTACGAATCCCCTAAATTAACTCCGGCTTGAGGGTACATCTCTGAACTCCTCTGACATCCGTCGTTGTAATCTTTCAACGTCGTCAGAGAGGTGATGGGTCCCGACGGCCATACATACGATGGACCACTACGTCCCTAAACTGGAACATCAGAGTCCAAACGCTCTTTTGTCGGATCTAAACGATCCCGTTAAGTTGATCTTAGTCACAAAGCTAGACTAACGTATCCTTAACAAACGTTTGAGTCGATCTTAGCCTTAAGAATGGTTGACGTATCCTCAAACCAAACCCCCAAACCCAAATTTAAGATAATGCGGATTTGGACTAGTCCACGCCCTACGGGTGACGATATAACTCAGTCTCCGTAAACAATCCACGGGCAATAAAACAAACACCCACGACACGAAGTGACCATCTGGAGAAGGAGAAAGTTGTTACCGCAACGCGGTAGCGTAATTAACTGCAGGGGCTTGCGCCTGCAGGGAAGAGCGTCCCCACAATCAAAAACCCCTCAAATGAGGGGGAATCTGACGAAGTCTGCTACATCGGACGCATCCGTCTAAACCTTCGACACATGGTGCCATAAATCAACTTGGCATCTTCGGAGGGGTGGACGGATAGCACCAATTAGCATCTGCCCCGAACCCCAGGCATTCGGACGTCCCGACGTCCCGGCCGCCGTTCGGAGGGGAACAACTGGCAACGGAGATCTCAGATTAGTGTTAAACACTAAGGTAATCAGTGTTGAACACTGCGAATAAAGTTCTTTGATTAGTGTTGAACACTAAGGCCCAACAGTGTTCTAATGCTGGATTCGGGAGTTTCAATTTAGTGTTAAACACTAAGGCAAGAGGGGTAACGTGGCAACACGTGAGAGCGCCCTCCCTTCATTTGTTCTTCCGAGATTATTGCGTCTTTTAGAGCATCACGTGCCATCACGTGACGGGCATTCAAATGCTTATATGTTAAAGCTTCTGCCTAGGGTCAGGTGGGTCACGTGGGGTGCTGCCTCAAAGGGGCTTTCTGTAGGTCCTTTGGGGGGGTCACGTGGTGACACGTGACCCTGCCTCTATGTATGTTGTTTAGAGGATCTGTTAATTTTTTCCAGGAATTAAATTCCTCGTAGGGTTGAACCCTGACAATAGTTTCGGAGGAATTAAATTCCTACTTCCTTTTGAAGATTTATATTCTGGAATAGAGTTGGACTCTGAATTTTCTGTAGGAATTAAATTCCTCATATATGTGAAGAACTGAATAGGGTTAAACCCTAATAAAAGCTTTTAAGGAATTAAACTCCTATTTTCTGTTAAAGAATTATGATTTAAGGGAATTAAATTCCCGCTGTTTCAACAGAACGAAGTTCTTAATCAGGGTTAAACCCTGTTTCTTTTTGTTCTGAAGGAATTAAATTCCCATGACACAGGGTCAAGCCCTAATTTTATTTTAAAGGAATTAAATTCCTATAGTTCTATGAGAATTAAATTCTCGTACTTCCGTTCCCTCTCTATGTTTTGGATCTGCATGGCAGGATCTCGACCCATTGAGAATTAAATTCTCAACTTCAAGGGGAGATGTGCACTTTGCAGATCCTCTATCAAAGAGAGAAGAGATATGTTCTTCTGTTTTATATATCAGAGTTAAACTCTGTTGAGAATTAAATTCTCTTTTCTTTCAAGGAGCCTTCCCTTTCTTACCTAGGGTTTTCTTTTGCAGAAGATCCAAATTCCTCAAAGTATCAAGGCTCTCTCCCTTTTCTTCCCTCTGCGTATATATCTTTTTTTGTATCTCTTGGCTCCTATTTATAGGAGAAGCAGCCGAGTCAATTAGTTTTTGACGAATCTTCATTGAGAGATTTGATTTGCATCCATCATTCGTCCTGGACCTTTGGATTATTAGGTGAATTTTATTCACCATTGGATTTCAAGTCCAGCGATTCTCCTTTGTGATTTCTATTAGATTTAAAAGGGAAATCTTTCCAAGTTCGAGATTTTCCCATAGATAGGTGATATTTAATCACCTTTAAATCTTTAATTCGATTGGTTCCAGGTAATCGCTTTCCTTTGGAAAGATTTGAATCTCCTTCAGAATTTAATTATGTTAGCAAAATGGGCTTTGAAAGCCGGTCACGTGTGACCACGTGCCCCATGGTCACGTGTGGGCACGTGACCCTCTTTAGAATGAGCCTTCTTCTTTCCTTTGTGCTATACCTTTGCCGCTGCTTGGTCATCACGTGCCGACACGTGACCACTGGTCACGTGTAAGCACGTGACCCTTGTCTGGAGCCTCTTTCCTTGATGTAACTGGAGAACAAGTCTGCTGCTTTAAATGTCACGTGCCAACACGTGACCCCTGGCCACGTGTGAGCACGTGACCTCTTCTGAAGCCTTTTCCTTGATCTGATCGGGGGACCAATGTGCCTTTGCCGCTTGCTTTTAGGTGTCACATGCCAACACGTGACTGCTGGTCACGTGTAAGCACGTGACCCTTTTCTGAAGCTTTTTCCATAAGCTTTCCTGATTTTAAATCAGGAAACACTGTTATATCTTCAGGAAACACATTCTCGAACTCTCGAACTACTTCTGGCTTATCTTCTTTCGCCTGTAAGGTTGCAATCGGCGCCTTCTTTGGTTTAGCCTTGTAGGTGCTACGTTCCAGGGTACGGTCTCCACTCTTGAAATAAAAGGCCGAATGATCTGGTATCTCAAACACTACCCTCCTTTGACGACAGTCGATGGTAGCGAAGAAAGCTCCTAGCCAGTCCATTCCCAAGACTACGTCGAAGTTCGGTATGTCCAGCACCTTGCAAGTCCGCATAAAATTCTCTGCTGCAGATGACCATTGGACACAGATTGTATCCCATAGTTGCCTTTAGAACGTCATTTCCTAAACTGACATTCCAGCTGGATACGAGCGGTTTAACTGGAATCGCATGAGTTCGGACGAACCGTTGCGACATAATGCAATGTGATGTTCCAGTATCGAAGAGTGCTAAAGCAGATAGGAAGGCTACTAAGATTGTACCTAAGTTGTGTGGGATATGTTTAGGTATAGAAAAAATATATTGATGTATACAAGGATTTAAAAGGTTTGAAAGATTGGGAGTAACTAGTGATGACTTGGTCAGTGGCTTCAACTTTTCACAGTCATTGTAAAAGCCTGACGTCGGGGTACATTCCTCCTTGATGTAGGCACATTCCTCTGTCCCTGGGGCATGTTTCTCTGCCCTTGAGGCATGTTTCTCTGGGCCTGATGGAATTGACGAGGATACTGTGTAGGAGGTCCACGTGGAGGTGGAGCAGGTAGGGCTAAATGAGGTGCAGGAGCCTGAATAGCTGGCCGCTGCGGAACGGTGATCGCTGGTCGGGATGCAGGAGCTGGGTTGAGACGAGGTGGGCAAGCTCCAATGGCGTGAGTGGATACGCCACAAATCAAACACAGGCCATTCGCACGCCTGCAGTCCTTCACCAGGTGTCCATTCCTTTTGCAATAGAAGCAAAAGTCTGGACTGGACCGGTTAAAAGTTACTCCCGGCCTCCTCGGTGCAAAAGGTGGCCTGGAAGAGGCTCCTCCTGCCATCTGAGTGGCAGGGCATTTCACTCCGGCAGTCTGAGGTCTGCCCTTCTTCTTCACTACTGCCTCATAGCGTCGGGCAGCCTTCAGAGCAAGATCATGGGTTGGGAAATCCCCTGTAGCTAATGCAGCTTGGATTTTTGGGTCCAACCCTTGCTGAAATCTTCATGCCCTGATCTCAGTAGTCGGGATCAGGTATGCCGCGAACCTGCTATGACCTTGTGTTAGCAGTGTAGTAGGTGATATAAAAAATTGAATATTGAGATATATCTTACCTGCTAAGCATGGTAAACTCAGTATTGTATTCATCCATAGATTTGTTCCACATTGAACCTTACTGTAATTGGATGAACTGATGTTCCATGTCGAAATGGGCAGTCTCGGAGAAATATTTCGCATCGAACATATCGCGAAATTTCCTCCATTCAATCGGTTGGGCGAGTCGATTTTCTTCAGCCTTCCACCAGACTCTGGCGTTATCTGTGAGTTACAGCTTCGCAACTCTCACCCAAGCAATCTCTGGCACTTGTGCTGCTACCAGATCATCCTCTATAGACTGGGCTCATTCCTCTGCCTCTAGTGGGCTCTCTTTCCCAGAGAAATGTTTTGGATGCAAAGCTCGGAATTGCATGACTCCGGGTGCCTCGGTCTCTGGACGGTGCATGAGAATAGCAGTCTGCAGCTGCTGACCTTCCAAGAGGATCTTGATAGCCTCAAGCAATACCGTTTGCTCATTTATGGGAGCTGCAATGGTAGGAGGTGGTGGTAGAGTAGGAGGTGGAGTGTTGCCATTAACGTTGGTACTCGTGTTGTTGGGAGAATCCATGACCTTGATAGAAAAAGAAAGGTTAGGATAGATTCAAGAAATTTGAAATGTAAAGAGTGTACAGTTGCTGATTCTTATACTTCTTATGATATATTGTTTAGGATTCCATGCAGAACTGACCTGCATGGGCCACCAACAAAACCGGTCACGCCCCGCTTCCTAGTGTACTGAGAAGAAGACGTGACGGGCACGCGACGTATTTACTCAGAAGTAAATACGTTAAGCATAAATAAGCAATATAAATAAATGCACAAGAACAACAAGAGATGTAATATAAACAGCACTTTTATTAACATTCATTCTTTACATTACAACTGATTTGAAAAGAAAATGTATAATGATAAAAACAATGCCTAAACAATGGCATAAAAATGAAAAGGTAAGTAGAAGTAAAGACTAGAAGTCTGGCTCCTCTGTCAACTGATCCAAGTCTTCCTGGCTAGGCTCAGTCTCCTGAGAGTCGGGTCCTCCTGACAAACATTCCAAAGAAAGAAAAAACAGGAATGTCGTCAGCGAACTAGCGCTCGGTAAGTCCCAAAAGATAAGGGTGGAATAGAACAAGTAAAGAATATATGACTGGTAATCTGAACAAATATATGTTTGTTATACTAACGTAGTTGTTTGTATCTTGGTACAGAATATATCAGTGTATATGTGAGGAGTCCAACTATCCCGTGGACTATGGTAACATGTAAGTATAAGGCCCCGTCAAAACCCACGGGACAACGGCACGAGAGTTCATATAGGTGTCTTTTAGTGTCCATCATCATGCCACTTTTAACACATTTCGTACCAATCTACCTCATTAAACCCCGTAATGTTTATTGTGTTTATTATAATTATCAGACTTTCTGAGACCATGGATACAAGTTGTTCATGTAATCAGGTTCAAGATGTAAACAAGTAGGCATGTAATCAAGTCAAGATGTAGCCATGGTTCGGTCAAATCAAGTAATGTTTGCATATTGATCTTGTTCTGGTATTCAAGTTCAGGTTCAAGTATACATGTTGGTATATTAGATTCATGTTGAATTAGATTCTGATTTGGATTAGACTCAGATTGATTTGGACTCAGACTTCAGTCAGACACTTAGAACTGATTTGGATCCTGAATTAGCTTTGGGAGATATCGGTAACTGCTGCACATGGACGGTATCATTTGTGTCTTTTTCCGAGACAATTACCATTGATAACACCGTTAAGTTTTTCTACCTTAAGTAGGAAAGCACTCACTTTCTCCGGCTCCCTGAGGCTCAAGAGAATTGATCCCGCTTAAACTTATATTTACTAAAGTTCTTAATTGTAATTTATATAACTCGAGGGGGTTTTATGAAAAATAATTTATATACTTTCAAAATAAAGCTCGAGTATTTATTTATATTATTTAGGGTTTTCATGGATGTAACTTTTAATATTTGAAGTATTTTAGTGAATATTAACTTAGCTTGAATAGTTCATGATATTTAAGTATAAAACTTGCCTTTTAGATAATTTGAGCGTATTTTGGTGAAACTTGTCATTCTTTTATATTTTTAGAAAACATGGAATTTTATTATATTTTGAAAATATATTTTTTGATAATATTTATATATTTATAAAAATTAATTTTATTATTAAATAGAAATTCTCGTTTTTCTTAAAAAAATTGTATTAAAAATCTTTCGAGACCGAATGCTCCGTGAGGAGCTCTGCATCTCGCTCTACTAGCCCAAGGATGTGCGATAATCCACACCATCCAATAGCGGGTCCCCTAAAAAGGGTTGTAGAGGCATAATCGGAAAGAATTTTGATAATACATTTCAAAGAAAACCGGGTTTTTTTTATAGTTCATGGTATTTTAATGAAATGTTTTAATCGCCACAAAAATATGTTTCAAAGAGTATCGTGCTATGTAGACATGTGTGTATGTGAGGGGTAGGTCATTACCCCGTGAAGTTTTCTAAAGATAATAGTAAGCAAAACAATTAAACATGGTAAATACAAAGTTCATGGTACTTAAATGCAAAACTCAATTTAAAGTTATTTAACATGATAATTTAGGCCGAATGTTGTTTCTAATTATTAGTTTCATGATAAACAAGTAAGGTGTAGGAATATGCATGAGCAAGGCTTAAGAAAAAGTGTATTTTCTAGGGTTTTATAATAAGATGTCGGTATAACTCCACTTACCGACATATTTTATGAAAAGAGACTTTTAGAGAAGAAGGGGGATGATGAGAGGGGACTTACTTTTGGATTTTGTTAAGAAGAGAGAGGGGGGGATGAGGTTGAGGTCGTCGTGGCGTCACTGGGTCGTCAGAATTGCTTCGTTTTCTCCCCGGAAGTTGGTGTTGGGTTTACTCCTCTTCTACTCCACTTGTACTTGAGAAAATTTGAGGGTTTTGGCTAGAATTTTCAGAATGGGGAGGGGCTAGAGTATACGGTTGTATTTATAGTGTGAAATTAGGGTTTTGGAATTGAAAGAATGAATTAAAATGCACTGCTACAATAAGGGGTTGCCCCTACGACTTTATCCGTAGGGGCAAAGCACTACCCCTATGGATATCTTCGTAGGGGCTAAAAAATTCTCCGTATGTGCAATCACCGCAGGTGCATGCCTTCGCCCTGAACATGCCCCTATGGAGTAAAAATTACCCCTACGGTTTCATGCGTAGGGAACTATGTACCTACGGTGTATTCCGTAGGGACAAAATATTTATTTAATTTAGTGGTTTATAAAATAAAATACTTGTCCCTCTGGTGCTATCCGTAGGGGCAACTTCCAACCCCTATGGAGTTAGCCGTAGGTCTACATATAAGCCCCTACGGGTGTATCCGTAGGGGCACGTGTAACTCCTGTTACTGAATCCATAGGGGAAAAATGTCAGTTATCCAGCCCCTGCGGAATTAGCCGTAGGTCTACATATAAGCCCCACGGTTGTATCCGTAGGGACACGTGTAACTCCTGTTACTGAATCCATAGGAGCAAAATGTCAGTTATCCTGATATTTTGTCCCTACGGATAAATATGTAGGGGCAAACATTGGACCTACGGATTAATCCGTAGGTGCAACGTATGGTCCTACGGCTTAATCCGTAGGGACATAATATCAGGGTTTTTTTTTTAAAATGGGCTTCCTGTTTTTAACCCGTCCTGTGCACAATAATATATACATCATACGATATCAGGATAAATATAAAAGAAATAGACATAATACAGAAATATTCATAATCAACCATGTCATGCATAATATATAATAGAAATAGATACACAGAATACGATATCAGGATAAATCATCGTTCATAAACAACCACCAACCATTATCGTCCAAAATTTATACAATATGTATCAGATAAGTATATACATTCTCAAAAATATAAATAAAGCTACCCTCGCTCGGTCCAGCTCATCCACCTCTGATAATCGACGTAATGTGGCGCATCTGCTTCTCGGTGCAGCCCTGAGTCGTCAAAAACTTGACCAATGAAGGAGAGGACTGTGCAGGAGTCTGAGCGGGCTGTGGAGCTGCAGGAGTGGTCTGCGCAACCGCAGCCGAGGTAGTGGCTTGCGTAGCCGCGACCGAAGGAGATGCATGTGGATCCATGGCAGAAGTACCCTGTCGCATCTGTTCAATTTTGTGTGTAATAAACGAGTAAGAACTGTGTATTAGTCGAATTAGTTTCATTATCAGATTATTGTGAAACCTCAATCTAAGATTAATCAAAGTTAAGTCTACAACCAAATAAGCTCAGGTTACTAATATTGGATATGTTACTATCTATAATATGATATAATATTTTACTATTAAGTAGTATACATACCATCATCTCCTTCAACTCCTGGACGGTGGTCTTCAAGGTGGCAACATCTTACTCTAGACGTCACTCACGAGGGATAAGGGAAGTAACCACTGGAGTAGAGTCCAACCTCATATGGGCCCTGCTGGGATCGTGTCCCCGGACTCTCTCCCAACCTCCGTGGCGCCCTCCGTATGTGGCGTCTAGAACTGGGGTCAGCAGCATCGGATTGTTCTGTCCAGTAAAATCGATCCCCGATACCTCCGCCTGCTCCACCACCCGCTCCTACACCCATATTAAACATTAAAATATAAGTATATCATTTAAATTTGAACTTTTCAAAACAAAAAGTTCAAACCTGTTAGAACAAATATTAACACTTACACAATACTCCTGGGTAGCGGTGTCGGGGGATCGAAGCTCGCCCGTGGAAGGATCTGTCGAGGTGCCGTGGACGGCAAGATACGCGGACAGCACGCTCAGTGTACCACCCTGCTCCAGGGTCTGAGCTCTCTGCAATTCGCGAAAAATTGACATATATTATAAAATAACTCTTGATATTACATTATATCACAGTAGGTCTATTGTAATTTACCGATAACTCCATGGCACGAGTAATATTCCTTGAGCCACCTGTATAAGTGGGGCGACCCCTCTTCGCCAACTTTCCATTCTCTTTATTTTGATCGGCATGTTTCTGCACAACACATTCAGATTTAGTTTTCTAATTAAGCAACACAAAAAAATAAATTATATACTAAACAATGAATTATGTTTAAAATACAAACCAGTTTGAGCTGAGAGTCGAAATATTGGCACAAGAGAGGCCATGCATCTACGTCGACTCTCGCAAAGGCCGGAGAATGTAGGAGAGCCGCTCTCTCTGTCTCGGGGGTCGCCATCCACAGGGAATAGCAGTCGATCTTCAGCTCGTTCCTATTGTATCGGACCTTTGATTGCATGTTCTTCATCAGGCCATGGTACGGAGCGTGAAGATCGAGCACTCTCTCAGGGTGATCAGGGTCGGGTACAGGCTGAAAGTCGTAATCCAATTGCAAATACAAAAAAAAACAATGTTATTAAATTGCAAGTGTTAAATAATAATATATATATATATTAGGTAAGTCAAATGAAACTATACATTAATACCTGAGCCTGATCCCAGAAGATGGCAAATGAGCGCCGGTGCTGGTCGCCCCACTCAACGTGAAGTGGATACTTCTTCACGAGGCGGCTCTTATCCCCCATATACCTGCCGAAACTCTCGGCATAATCACCGGTATAGCGATAATCAGGGGTAAAGAAGAGGGGGAATGCTGCCTCCCCCCTAACTCTGTTGGTCCTCAGCCTGTGGGACTGATTTGGGCCTCGAGTTCCCGTCTCGGGATGGGGATGCCCTGCATCTACAAGAAATATTAAGACAAAGTGGTATTAAGAAATCAAGGTTTAACGAAAATTGAAGTGTGATATATACCTCCGGCGACAGAAGCACGAGCCTGGGCCCGGAAAACAGCATGAGCGGGACGATAGTTCCTCCGGTGAGGAATAGCCAGTGACCCGGATGTGGACGCATCTCCAACTAGAAAATAAATATCGATAAAATTACATGAAGTTCATGTTTATTCTTAAAGAATATGTAAAATGAATAAATATTTTATATTTATTCATACAAACCTGCAGACTGAGCGGAGGGTATGGAAGTGACGGGAGTGACCCCTGCACCAGACGTGGATGCACCACCTATAATTAGACAATCAAATATTGACTATATAAGTAATTGCAAAAAGAATATGTATATCAATAATATAATATTCTAAATCAACATGTATACACTATAGCATATATAAACATACCCGCAGATGCGGTGGTGGCCTCTGCCCGAGATGTGGAGGCACCACCTACAACCCGAGATGTAAGTACGTAAGAGCAAAAAGAATGTATGTATATTTATGATATAGCATTCTAAATTAATATACATGCACTATATGATATATAAACATACCTGGAGGTATGGGAGTGGCCTCTGTCCCTGATGTGGACGCACCACCAACAGCTAGACAATCAAACATTGACTATGTAAGTAATTTTGACATGAATATGCATGTATATCTATAATATTACATTCAAAATGAATATGCGTGCAATATACCTGGAGGTGTGGCAAAGTCCACACGGAAGGAGCATCCGAAGGGGTCTCCGATCGCGGTGCAAGACCGGCCCTCTGAAGCTCCCTACGCAGATCTCCGGGCGGCAGAACCGCTCTGCCTCTGCCTCTGCCTCTGCCTCTGCCGGTGTCGCGGCTGGATCTCCTGCCGCCCCTCGCTGCTCCCGTCATCGTCATCAAATCTAGATAAAATGGTTCGTGGACGCATTAGACAATCATTACATATGCATGCTATATATGTATAGATCGTAAAATGTGAAGTAATAATATAACATTACTAATAACCTTTTTCGTTTCGTGGACACATTAGACATAACTATTTGGATTTCATCATCGATATCATTTCTAACCCACGTAACTTCATGATCAGCCGAAGACAACCCGTCTTTCGAAACAGACGGTCGGAACACTCTAAGTCTTCTCTCTTCTTCATCCTCATCGCTGTCCTCGAATTCTGGGACATCGTAAACATCCCTGGGTTTCCAACGGCATACGATACTCCATCCCAGATGCTTCAAACACTGTGAGTAGTATACTTAGAACGCTTGGTTCGGAAAGATAAATGGATCTTCCTGACCGTAAAATTGAAGTGTGTTCATATTGGTCAATCCATATTCATCTTTCCAAGTCCCAAGATTGCTTCTCCACTTATCCGTATCGGTTCGTGTATCGTACCAAGTACACTGAAATATATAAAATGGTTCTGATCGTCCGGGATATTGGATGCCAAGTATACAATTTAAGTATCCATAATAAATCACACCATCTGATCCTACCGTCGCAATCGTACTATTCTGAGTGGTTCTAGATGTTTCTATGTTCTTAACTTTGAATTTGTATTCAAGGACACCGAATCCTTTATAATATGCAACCTCCATACTAGGAAACTGAGCTAAACATCTTGAATCACTCTCTAATGATGCAGACAAGTTCGGATCATGGATCTAACAAAACAAATTTTACGATAAATACATAACGATATAAGTTTAGATTAAAATTGATAGCAATAACATGTTATTCGAATAACTTACATGAGCTGCAACCCAATCGCAAAAATTATCCTGATGATATTTTTCCAATCGTTCATCGTTCCAATCAGGATGCCCCTCACGTACCTCGTTAAAATGAATTCTGTTCTCGACAATAAATTATGACATTAATATTATATCATTTCATACACACACAAACACAAATATAACAATTAATCCAAAAAAAATAATCTATAATTGTTGTGTATTCGTGTTGTATGTATGTGTTTCGGCTGTCGGGGGTAAGGCTTTTATCCCATTAAGAATGCATAAAGCAGACACCCATTCGCTTGTGCTTTCAACCGTTTCAAGTAAATTTCGGCAGCACCTCCCCGCTGTTCTCTAAGTACACTGTAATAGAATAGATAATCATTTCAAAACTGTGAAACAACGTTGAAATAAACATCTAATCTATCTTTGTACATGGAGAACCAGCGGAAAAGTACCGACGAAATAACTCGAAATGGATGAAAACACAAATCAATGTAGGTGTTTGCTTTATACATTCCTAACTTGTCCACACTGGACAAATCTATCGGTTATCATACGATTGAATATTCTCGTCACATAGACTATACGACGGTTGTTAGTACCGAACTATACAGTCCGATGTTTAACAACCTTCGTATAGTTCAATGTCATGACGAATATCGAACGTATGTTAACCGATAGACGGAGACTAAGTCGTGCTTTGATTTTCATATATCAGTATCGATGAGAATATGAAAGTTTCATATCATCACCGAGTATCATATATTGGTTTTAACTTGAACATTTAGCTTGAACATCTTTTACGTTTACGTTTCGTTATTAAGGGTTCGAAGTTTTTAGTTTAGGGTAAATTTTTCTTGCATTTACGATAAAATTGTACGTTTACGTTATCATCGAGTATCCTACTGAATGAACTAGTGCACCCTAAACCCTAACCCTAAATAACCCAAATTAACCTAATTAACCATAATCGTTACCTGATCATTCGAAAATATTGCATTTTTAACACGTCAATTTCCCTACCATTTGCACTCATCTAGAGGTGTTCGGTATTAATATAGCACATATTAGCAAAACAGCCGTAAAATACCAAATTACTTGTATTATATATTAAAACCGACATTTCTGAGGGAAATTGAGTGTTTATCATGGCATCGCGTTATCTTTGTATAGCGCAACACTTATTTCGAGAATCTGTGCAGGAAATTCCAGGAGAAGAGCCAAAACAGTTAAAAGTGCTGAGAAAAATACGCCTAGTCCAAGACTTGAAATCTGGCAGTGATCAAGAAATAATTAAAAGATTCCACACATCAATAAACATCACTAAAGCTAACATCAAGCAGCACAAGAATTTACATGCAGAGAGGCAACTAAAAGGCCGCGGACCCGCGGCCGTAAGGCCCCATTGGCGGCAGATCCGCGGCACAATGATGGTGACGTCATCATCTTTTCAGCTCAGGTCTCCCTTCTCAGCTTCAGAACTCCTTTAAGCCACTGCAAATTCCAGAAAACTCCAGAATCTTCTGCCAGATCAGCAAGGCTCCTTGATCAAGCTAAACACCTCCAAGCTTCCAAAGCAAGCTACTTAACAACCTAAACCTAGAAGTTTCTCCCTAACCTCCAAGCTTATGAAGGAAGCTAAGCCTAACTAACTACCTCTAGAAGTTTCTACCTAACCACCTAACTTACAAGGGAAGCTAAACTAAACTTAGCTTCTAAAGGAAGCCAAAGCTGATGAAGGCTATAAAAGGAACCTTATGGCTTCACTTCTAAAGTTGTTCAATAATTGGTTCTTCAATTCCCAATACAAGTTGAGTGACACAACTTGTAAACCCTAATCCCCAATTCAAAATCCAAAGCCAAAAATCAAGAACTCCGAGTACCAAATCAAGTATGAAGCCTTCGATCCTTTAGAAAGCGACGCCGGACTTCATCGGAGCAAGTGATCCAAGGAGATCCGCGACTCACGAAGACGAGTGAAGCCAAATCGACGATCGAGTTCTTTCCTCATTGTAGTTCTTGAGAGAATTGTAACGAAATTGTTGATAAATAAAAGGTGAAATTCTTTTATCTTGCTTTCTTTACATTCTTGCATCGTGATTCGATCTCAATTCTTGATTGTGTTTCTTGTTATGATGTTTGAGTAAAACTCCGCTCGTGAAGGAGTCGAGAGAATCAATAAATGATGATGTTACAAATCTTGAAACGATTCTTAAGTCCTATGAGTTTTGTAAACTTTAGCAAATTGAAGAATCGACGACCTAGTTTCGATCGATACTTTCTTGATTGTGTTCGCTCTTAATTAGGGATCCACGATCAATTCTTGAATTTACTAGAGGCTAGAATGTGAATGAAATCAACGAAAGGACAAGGGATAGATGATGAAACCCTAGTTTCCGTAAGAAATCCCTAATTCTCGTTGATCATCATCGATCTAGTATCAAATCATCGATGGATAAGAATACGTAATCAATAGATTTCATCACATCTATAGATTTGATCGATTCCTACGAGCCTCACTTCGATTCTTGATTATTGGATTAGAAATCATCAATTCTTCATTCTTGATTTTAAATGTTTTCTTGATTTTAGATTTAGATCTAGATTTTGCTAATTCTTGAACGTCAATTTTATAAATCTTGAATTGAATTGTCTTTTCTTTTCTTTCTTTAATTTTCAATTCATCTAATTCAAATTCGAACGGATCTCACTTTCCCTGTGGACGATTCGCACTCGCTAACGCGCTACAATCGACACCGTTATTGATTGCGGTCAAAAATTTCTTTGGTTGTGATTTCTATACATTTTCTACATACACACCGAAAAAGAACATTCAATCAAATGGCGCCGTTGCTGGGGATAGTGTGCTAATTTGTTCGTTTTTGAAATTTGAGTTGAAAAATTTATTCCATCAAAAATTTTAGATCTAAATTCGCGCAAACACTAAACGATTCGTTGTGATTTGTTGCGAGAAAATCTGCAATCTGTGGAGCTTGGGAAAATTTATTCTGAATATTACAGAGAGCTAAGGGAGGCAATAGAAGCAGTTGCCTAAAAATTTATGCAAAGATCTTCTCATTCGACCGCGTTTCCGCGGCATTAGCGTGCTTCCGCGGCGGATCCGCGGCGGCCTGGCATCTTCTCTGTGCTAAAATTCTCAGGTGAATCCTTTACTTTCTTATCTCTTTCTATGTCTGCTCCAATAACAATTTTCTGCAGGTTTTCTTTGCAAAATTCGCAGCGCCGCAAAAATAAAAAAATTGTGCGTGTTTGATCTTAATTGTTTGTATATTAATACGGAAATTAATGGGCAAAGACCAAATTCAGATTAGGTGGGGAGTTCATCACCTTTCCTAAGCCCCGAAAATCACAAAATTGCATCCGCATTACCCTCATTAATTAAAAAAGATCTAGACATGACTCTAAGGACCGTCGAGCTCACTTAGGACAGAAGAAGGCCGTGGGTAATCTATTGCTTATCCCCGTTTCTTTTGTGGTGTCTAAGGCAAGTGTGTCTAAGGCAAGTGGTTACTTAATTAGGCCCACTACTTACGTAGTGGAGAACCTCCCACTTACCTGGCATTTACCTGGCCACAGGAGAGACAAAGAGGAAGTGGAGGATTGATCCTGCGACTTGTCTTTTGGCAGTTAGGAGCGGTCTAGAGCCTTGACCTAGGTGACCACTAGACTTAGGGTTGCTTGTTGCATTTGTTGTGATTTGCATCATTTTTTCAAAATTCCGTATATTTTTCCAAAACAAACACCACATTCATTTTTTCCCCTAATTATATTAACGCTGCCACTTGTACTAAACCCTTTAATGCAAGATAGGCTGGACATGGGATTCTAGTGCCCGTTTTGTCCGCGTTCCCCCCATCGACCCAAAAATCGGTATTTCTACATTTACCTCTTCTTTACCCACCACCACATCCATTTCGATGGACGATTCTCCATCAAACTTTTTTACCACTACTCTGCCACCGTCCGCAGGTGCACAAAATCCACCCTGTATCTCTCTCCAAGAGAAGTGTTATCCTACACGAGGTCCTCTTTCGACCTGTCTCTCCATTCCACCGGCCAATGGGGACAATTTTCAGATTAAACCCAATACATCAACCTTCTACCCAAATATCACGGTCTTGAGTCTAAAGACGCATATGTCTTTATCACCAAATTTGAAAATGTATGCGCAATGATGGGTACTTCACAGCTTTCTGTGGATGCTATGCATCTTCGTCTTCTCCCATTTACCTTGTGCGATATAGCCAAGAAGTGGCTGTATAACACAACCGCACATTCCATTTCAAACTGAGAAGAATTCGTCAAAGCATTCCTAAAGAAATTTTACCCCTATCATAAAACAGCTCGAGTCCGTAGCGAAATCAATCAATTCACCCAGCTTCCAAATGAAACATTCTCAAAATCTCTTGAACGCTTTAAGGATCTGTTAGTTCAATGTCCATATCACGGAATCCCCAGATGGGATCTGTGCTGAATTATTTATGAGGGCATTAATTCTAACACAAAACAGACCCTTGAATTAATGTGTCAAGGCAACTTCATGACCAAAGATGATGGGGAAGCCTGGAAATTTTTAGAAGATTTCGCTGAAAAATCTTTACAGTGGGAGGGTGTGAGTCAATCGTCTAGGGGTAGCAATAACCAATCGGAAGTTTCCATATGAGTTAGAGCTGACATTTCAGCTATGCAAAAGAAACTCGAGATTATGGAAAATAAATTTTTAGCTGCCGCCCTAAATCAAATGTCACTCTCCAAAACTGTATGTGGATGTTGTTCTGATCCTTCTCATCTCACGGAAGAATGTCCACTAAATTCTCCGTTTTAAGGTCACGAGCATACCAATGCTGCTTTCCAACAAAGACCTAGAAACGGTCCATTTTCTTCCACATATAATCAGGGTTGGAGGAATCACCCTAACTTTGCTTGGAACCAATCACAATCTCAAAATACGGTTCCAACCCAAAACAATTTCCAAAGGGTCCCTCCACCACAACAGCAACCACTTCCATTGAGTCAGCACCCCTTCCAAGCACAAAACTTCCAGAATCCTGTCAACACACCTGCACCGTCTAATCCTTTGCAGTTGACCGGTACGGATGAATCATCTTCATTCATGAATTTGCTTTGGACAATAAAGTTTTCCGTCGATAAAATTAAGAAAAACTCTGCGTCCCAAAGCGAGACTATTAAATCGATGGAAGAAGAAATCGCACGATTAAAAGCTGAAATGAGTGCAATAGAGAACGGGAAACTTCCAGCTCAACCCCTACCCAACCCTGGCTATTCACATCATGTGAATGCAATCACGTTGAGATCTGGAAGAGTGCTTGACAATCACGTTGGGGAAGAGATTGATGACACTGAAAAATCTATCAATGATACCCCGGCTGAGACCTTTCCTTCCACTTCTACTTCTAATTCTGACCCCAGTTCTTCTACCCCACCACCTTCTTCCGAGCCTATTCTCCGTTTTCCCCAAGGCTCGACACCTCATCCCACCTCTTCTAATCCACAGAAAACGATCCCCACTCCTATTCTTAGATCGTTCTCACCCACACGATCTTCTCCAATATTAGACCCTGATCTTATTGCTCAAGCTCCTTATCCGAATCGGTTAAGGGGAAACACACTGAGTCCACAAATGGAGAAGATCACTGAAATGTTTAAACGGGTTAACATCAACATCCCTCTTCTAGATGCTATCCAACAATTCCCCGCATATGCGAAAGTTCTTAAAGACTTGTGCACTAGAAAGAGGAAGACTCAAGTGCCCAAGAAGATATTCATGTCAAAAACTGTAGACACGGCTTTCCCCCAACAATTACCGAGGAAACGTAAGGATCCTGGCTATCCTATGATTTCCATTTCTATTGGGGAAAAACACATCTACCGTGCTCTACTTGACCTTGGCGCAAGTGTTAACCTGCTTCCTTTATCAGTCTATGAGTAGTTAGGGATCGGAGAGTTGAAACCAGCCCATTGCGCTATCCAGATGGCTGACCGATCAATCACCAAACCTATGGGTTAACTGGAGGATGTGTTAATAAAAATCGGGGAATTTATATTACCTGTGGACTTTATTGTAATTGATACACAGCCTGTAGAGAACCCACGGAATCAAATTCCGGTGATTTTAGGTCGCCCCTTTTTGGCCACTTCCAACGCTATTATCAACTGTCGTAATGGTTCTATGACCCTATCCTTCGGGAATAGGTCAATTGAGCTGAACATTTTCAAGTTGGGAAGTGTACCCTCCGAACCTACTGCTCAGGTCTGTTCTGTCGAATTAATGGATGTTGACAGCAGCGAATTTGATGATCCTCATGATACCGATCTAGACTCTTTTCATACGTTGTTGTTTGACCCAACTATGTATCATATATATACGGACTCTTCAATTGAGTTGTCCGGGTCAACAACTAACACTGATTATGAACTGTTTTTAGAGTCTGAAGATCACCCCGCGCTTTGTGATGACATTATTCTTCGGGGTATTGATGAGACTTTTGAGGAAATCTTCGCTGATGAACTCGCATTTTTGAATGACACGGGTGTTGAGATGAATTATCTCCCAATCAATGAAATTGAACCTCCACCCCTTCTTCTGAACTGTAAAAAGAATGCGAGTAATCCATCACATTCACTGCATCGTCTCTCCAATACGAGACGCAGACACATTCTATTCCACCACTTACCCTTTCCCCACTTCTTCTTCCACCAACCTGAGCACTACATTGATAAAATTTTCGAATGGTTGGTGTTAACTTTCGGTCTTTGCAAAGCTTGGCATCGACCAATGATTCTTGACCCCCTCATGTGATTTTCAAAAGATTAACATGGCTTAACTCAAGTTTGGGGGGTATAATCTGGCTCTTGAAAAGAAAATTTTTATAAAATGATGAGCCAAATAATAAGTTTGGGGGAGGATTTTCACTTAAATATTTTGCCCCCGTTAATAAATTTCCTTCCAAGCTTACAGGTTTTTGAGATCTAGCGGATGGCAACAGTGAGGGCACTGTTGAAAACAAGTTTGGGGGGGAGTTGTGCTTATTTTCGCATTATTTGCATCATACTTTGCATAAGCGCAAAACATTTTAAAACCAATAAAAAATTTAAAAATTTTCAAAAAAAAAATTTGTGCATAAATAAGATAATAAAAGATTAGATAGTGAAAAATTACATCCAAAAGATTGGAAAAATTTAAGAAAACCTAGAAAATTAGAAGTTTTCTTATACAAACTAGCAATAAGTAGTTATGAGCCGTTGTCCCAAGGGTTAGTAAGATGAAGGAAGTCACTAATCTGAGGATAAAAATAAGTCTGAAAAATAGTTCCTATTCTAGAAGCCAAACATTTTGAACGTTGATACCCTACTATACACACTTACACACGTTTTGAAACTCGGGATAGTAGAGGATACCTTGAAATGCTCTTGTCTAAAAGCCAAAAGTATGAAGAAAATAAAAAATGAATAAAATATAAAATGGTGAAGAAAAATGAACACTGGTTTTGTTATCGCCAAGGCAGCAATAAAAAAATATAGCGAGGGTGCCTCTTCACCTAGTGCCTTAGACCAACTGGTCTGGGAGTCACTGATAAGTCTTAGGTGGTGCAAGACGAGGAAATACACCTAATAAGCAACCACGTGAGTAATCGGTCGGTTAGTACCTCAAGAAGTATTAACGGTCGCATGAAAGTGTGTGAGCAAAACTATCTAAATATTCATTAATTAAAAAGTACTGAGGCAGATGGACAAGAGTATGATAGCTTGAATTGAATTCTCCGGGTGTGGGGATGTTCTTTACACACACGTAGGGTTATATGATCGATGTTTGGAAGAAAGATAGGAATGAAGAATAAAGACGATGTTTTATTGAGGGATGATGTGATTTCTGACATTTTTTCATAACTATTAAGATAGGGCGCATGGCAACCGAACAGCTAGCATAGTTGGAAACTCTAATTTTCAAAGTCTTTCTTTTATAATTCTTGTCTTTATATGTAATATTCATGGTCTTCCTTTTATTATTGGATTTTGTGGGTGCAATCCACTGAAAACCCTCAGGAGACAACACTCCTCCTACTAGGGACACCTAGAGGTTTAAAGGCTTGTTGCACGTGCTCAGTGCAATCGTGTTGCCTACAAAAATGTGCTACTTAGTTTTTCTCTTTCTTTATTTTCTCCTTCTCTTTTTAATAAAACAGTTCGCTCGAGACGACCGAAAAAAAGTTTGGGGAAATTTGATCAGTCGAAAATATTGCATTTTTAACACGTCAATTTCCCTACCATTTGCACTCATCTAGAGGTGTTCGGTATTAATATATCACATATTAGCAAAACAGCCGTAAAATACCAAATTACTTGTGTTATATATTAAAACCGAGATTTCTGAGGGAAATTAAGTGTTTATCATGGCATCGCATTATCTTTGTATAGCGCAACACTTGTTTCGAGAATCTGTGCAGGAAATTCCAGGAGAAGAGCCAAAACAGTTAAAACTGCTGAGAAAAATACGCAAAGTCCAAGACTTGAAATCTGGCAGTGATCAAGAAATAATTAAAAGATTCCACACATCAGTAAACATCACTAAAGCCAACATCAAGCAGCACAAGAATTTACATGCAGAGAGGCAACTAAAAGGCCGCGGATCCTCGGCCGTAAGGCCCCATTGGCGGCGGATCCGCGGCACAATGATGGTGACGTCATCATCTTTTCAGCTCAGGTTTCTTTTCTCAGCTTCAGAACTCCTTTAAGCCACTGCAAATTCCAAAAAACTCCAGAATCTTCTGCCAGATCAGCAAGGCTCCTTGATCAAGCTAAACACCTCCAAGCTTCCAAACCAAGCTACTTAACAAGCTAAGCCTAGAAGCTTCTCCCTAACCTCCAAGCTTATGAAGGAAGCTAAGCCTAACTAACTACCTCTAGAAGTTTCTACCTAACTACCTAGCTTACAAGGGAAGCTAAACTAAACCTAGCTTCTAAAGGAAGCCAAAGCTAATGAAGGCTATAAAAGGAACCCTAAGGCTTCACTTCTAAGGTTGTTCAATAATTGGTTCTTCAATTCTCAATACAAGTTGAGTGACACAACTTGTAAACCCTAATCCCCAATTCAAAATCCAAAGCCAAAAATCAAGAACTCCAAGTACCAAATCAAGCATGAAGCCTTCGATCCTTTAGAAAGCGGCGCCGGACTTCATCGGAGCAAGTGATCCAAGGAGATCCGCGACTCACGAAGATGAGCGAAACCAAATCGACGATCGAGTTCTTTCCTCATTGTAGTTCTTAAGAGAATTGTAACGAAATTGTTGATAAATAAAAGGTGAAATTCTTTTATCTTGCTTTCTTTACATTCTTGCATCATAATTCGATCTCAATTCTTGATTGTGTTTCTTGTTATGATGTTTGAGTAAAACTCCGCTCGTAAAGGAGTCGAGAGAATCAATAAATGATGATGTTACAAATCTTGAAATGATTCTTAAGTCATATGAGTTTTGTAAACTTTAGCAAATTGAAGAATCGACGACCTAGTTTCGAGCGATACTTTCTTGATTGTGTTCGCTCTTAATTAGGGATCCACGATCGATTCTTGAATTTACTAGAGGCTAGAATGTGAATGAAATCAACGAAAGGACAAGGGATAGATGATGAAACCCTAGTTTCCGCAAGAAATCCCTAATTCTCGTTGATCATCATCGATCTAGTATCAAATCATCGATGGATAAGAATACGTAATCAATAGATTTCATCACGTCTATAGATTTGATCGATTCCTACGAGCCTCACTTCGATTCTTGATTATTGGATTGGAAATCATCAATTCTTCATTCTTGATTTTAAATGTTTTCTTGATTTTAGATTTAGATCTAGATTTTGCTAATTCTTGAACTTCAATTTTATAAATCTTGAATTGAATTGTCTTTTCTTTTCTTTATTTAATTTTCAATTCATCTAATTCAAATTCGAACGGATCTCACTTTCCCTGTGGACGATCCGCACTCGCTAACGCGCTACAATCGACACCGTTATTGATTGCGGTCAAAAATTTCTTTGATTGTGATTTCTATACATTTTCTACATACACACCGAAAAAGAACATTCAATCATTACCCTAACACGCTTAACCCAATTTACCCAAATTAATCTAATTAACCCTAATCAACCCTAACTTAACCCAATTTACCCAAATTAACCTAATTAACCCTAATCAACCTAAACTTAACCCAATTTACCTAAATTAACCTAATTAACCATAATCAACACCCTAACCCTTTCAAATTATCAATAATTAACTCAAATTAACCCTAGCCTCTAATTAACCCTAGCCTCTAACCCTAAACCTGAACCAAACCCTAACCCTAACCCTAGCCCAAGCCTAACCCTAACCCCAACTAATTAACCCTAACCCTAACTGAACCTAACCGTAACCTTAACCCTACCCTCAACTGAACCCTAACCAACCCTACCCTTAACTGAACCCTCAACTGAACCCTAACCCTCAACTGAACCCTAACCCTCTCCTTAACCGAACCCTGAACCCTAACCCAGCAACCCAATAATCAACAAAAACAGAAATAAAAGTATAATTAGAAGTAAAACTATGAAATTTACTAAGTTGTAGCTAGGTCGGCGATGGAGGAGATCGGAGACGGTCGAAGACAATCGGCGACGAGGCGCGGACAATGGCGACGAGGAAGTCGACGGTGATGTCGAGGACGACGAGCCGCGAGCGGATGGACGGTGGCGACGAAGCGTGGGCGGTGGCAACGAGAGGCGCGCATGGGAGATCGAGTGATGAGAGAGAGGTTTTTTTGAGATCGAGGACTTTTCTGTGTTTATTTTCTTATTAATAACCCATATACATACCCCTACGGATTCAACCGTAGGTCCTTCTTTTGCGGCTCCGTAGGGCCAAATAACAAATTACGTTTTAATATTTTTAAATTAATTCGTATGGCACCATAGGGACAACCATGTGGACCTACGGATTAATCCGAAGGGGCAAACTTTTATTGCCCCCACGGATAACTATATTCGTAGGGGCAACCCCTTATTGTAGTAGTGATGCATTTAAATTGGATTTAAAGATGAAATTGAAGCCTCTGTTTAAATTCAGAGAAATCAAACAGTGCAAGGGTAATAGGGGTAGAGGAAGAGTCTTGTGTGCAGAGCACGGGGACCTTTGCCTATGGGGGGACCCGTCCCCGCTGGCCCAATGGTGAATCTCGCCGGCCAAATTGTATATGTGAGCCGTCAGATTGAAGCCACGTGTCCTTCTCGCTGTTAATAATATTGTGCGCATGTTTATGTTTCCTGACTTTTCATTTTTATGTGTATAGTGTAAATTTTTGGGCTTTCAAAAAGTTTAAAAGAAAATTCAGAAAAAAAAAATAATATGTGTCTGAGGGCATTCGAACACAAGGGCTATGTCACAGCAGTGCAAGGATTTACCAATGAGCTATAAGTTGTTTCTTATAATTTTTAAACAAAAATAACTTATAAATTGTACTCAGGTTTGCAAACTCCATTTTGTACATTAACTTAAAAAATTTCGTACAGAAAAATCAGAGTCGTTACACCCACCGCCATCCTCTTTCTCCTTTTTTTGGGTTGGACTTTTGACGCTGTTGAAATTAGTTGTGGTCCACTGTAACAGCATTGAATTCATTGCTGGTACTCTCTCTTAGACAGTATATTTGGACAAAAAGTAGGGCTAATATATAATTCTGAATAGCGACAGCTGACGTTAGGGGAAAACAAATTCACATGAGATGAGATGATAGAAAAAATTGCACAGTTCAAGTTAAAGGGTTGTACCTTCACTTAGTAATTTTTTGCACCAGATGTGACTTACCTTGTATCGATTGATATGGACTTAACATTGGGAACAATTAAATGTTTATAGGGACAAATGAAAGAGCTCTTCCAACTTTCCATTGAATCCAGATATGATCACTGGTAAAATAGGAGATTGCCCCTACGGATATTGTAATCCGTAGGGGCAGAAATAACTTGGCCCTACGGATTAATCCGTAGGGCTAAAAGGTTGCCCCTACGGGCAAAGACGTCCAAGAATAAAAATATTAATTCTTAATTAGGTGTTTGCCCCTACGGAGCCGCAAATAAAGGACCTACGGATATGTCCGTAGGGGCAAGTAAATATCGATTTAACAAAATCCCAGATCGATCGCCTACGCTCACTTCCCTCTCTCTCTCGATCGCGCGCGAAAATAAGCCCCAAATCGCCACGCCGTCGCCGCCAAGGTTGTTCTCCTCGTCGCCACCGCCGGTTTCGTCGCCACTGCAGTTCTCGTCGCCACCGCGGTTCAGGTCGTCGCCACCACCGTTCAGGTCGTCGCCCCAGGCCCAGCAGCCGTTCAGGTGAGTAAATCTCGAGGTAAGTTAAAGAATTTATTGGATTATTTTGGGCTTAGGGTTCATGGCGCGCGAGTTGGGGTCGCGGTCGGGTCGCGGTCGCGGTCGGGTTAGGGTTGGGGCAGGGGCTGGGCTGCGGGGTCGGGTTCGGGGTCGGGGTAGGGTTAGGGTCGGGGTCGGGGAAGGGTCAATTTATCAAATTTTTTATTGGGGGTGCGGCTGGGGCTGCGGGCCGAGGCTAGGGCTGGGCTGCGGCTAGGGCTAGGGTTGGGGCTGGGGCTGGGGCTGCGGCTAAGGCTGTGCGTCCTCCAGAGGGCGATCATAGGATCGGTAAAGTGAGGTGGCTGGATATGAGATACGATGGATTTCCATGTGTTCAATGGAATGCTGAGGGTCAGAGTCGGTTATTCATATATCTCCCAAAAAAGAATGAGTTTGTTATCAAAGGTGTATTAACTTCTACATCAAGGAATATCAGTTATATGTCATCCAGTGACTAAGTCTGTTTCTGGCCCAACCATATTTATGAATCGTTTCTTCTTTTTCCTTCTTACGTATATTTACTAGTTCAGACTGTATGCACCTCTGCAATCAACGCCGAGAACTTGTACATTATAGGTTAATAGACATATGCTATGAAATCACGGTGCATATCGAATTCATGATATGTTATAGTCCCTCATTATTTTTACTGTGATGAGAAAGCAGTCGCTGGTGGCCACAAGCCATAGAATTGGCAGTTGTCCTACCTGCGATAACATCTTACAAATCATCAGTAGACATCTCTGTTATATTAATCTTTTAATGTCTGCATGCATGCATGTTTATTTGCATATTTCCACTTGTTTGTGCCATAGATTTAGGCTACTTCAGTGATATTTGTGCCTACATTGATACCTCAAGCAACGAATCAATGATGTGGATCACAAACTAATTAAATAAATTTTGAATACCAATTTGGACTGGGATTTGTGATTGGGGAGAAGTTTGTGTGCTCATGGGCATGGCACAAGTCTGGAAAGTACAACTTACAACGATCGTGTTCCAAATTAACGTAATTCAAATAGCAATTCCTTGGAATTTTTTAGTCCAGAGAATCTTGATCGAGTCTCAGTTCCATATTATTGCTAGTGGTTGCGTTTTGTTCAAAGAGTCTTTTCCTTTTAGTAATTTTCCTTTTTAGGGAGTTTTCGACATTGAAATCTCACTAGTTGATAATGTTAAATGAGTTCTAGTCCTAGTTTGCTACATTTTTTTATATATAGTAGATGGTGATACTTCTTTAAGTAAAAACAACCCTACACTTAAGCGAAATCATAAATCGAAACACACATATATAGAATACAACTCATACATAGGTATCCTCAAATCTAACTTTAATTATCGATAATTTATTTTTTTCAACGATAAACGCACACACAAAGCATATACACGGATTTTCTCCTTTGTCAGTAACCATCCCGTTCTTAGATTTCTCAATATAGTCATCATAACCTACAATTTATATGATACAGTCTAACATGGCCCATGAGTACGTCAGGGTTATGGACTGGATGTATGTGAATTGGCAACAACGTATGCAACCTAAGTTTGTCACTGGAGTTTCCGCTTTCATTGAATTTGCACGTGCACTTAAAATAACAACCTTTATACTAAAAAATTATGTATGTCATTACTTAGTAGTTTATGGTTTTTAGACGCAAAAGCCATTTGAGAAATACTTTTCCTACCCACTATTAATCCATATTCTCAATATAGTCATTGAATTTGCACGCGCATATAATAAGAAGGAGAAGACAGTAATGTGGCAGAAGAAGAAGGAGAAGACAGTAATGTGGCAGAAGAAGAAAAAAATGACATTCCTTGTTCTCTGTTTCAGCATCAATCTTCTGATATGAACTAATGATGGCTTTCACATAGGCTTTTCCCTTTAGAGACTTCTTAGTGTCCAATGGAAAGCATACATCAGATTTGTGCAGGTCAGGTTCTTCTATAACTTTCAAGAGTCTCAACTGATTCTGTAAATTACACTCTTGTTGGGTGATACTTTTATCACTTCTCACTGCAGGTGCGCTCTCTAATATCCATTTTGAATGTAATATTATCGATATTCAAAATGGATATTAGAGAGCGCACCTGCAGTGAGAAGTGATAAAAGTATCACCCAACAAGAGTGTAATTTACAGAATCAGTTGAGACTCTTGAAAGTCATAGAAGAACCTGACCTGCACAAATCTGATGTATGCTTTCCATTGGACACTAAGAAGTCTCTAAAGGGAAAAGCCTATGTGAAAGCCATCATTAGTTCATATCAGAAGATTGATGCTGAAACAGAGAACAAGGAATGTCATTTTTTTCTTCTTCTGCCACATTACTGTCTTCTCTTTCTTCTTCTGCCACATTACTGTCTTCTCCTTCTTATTATGTGCGCGTGCAAATTCAATGACTATATTGAGAATATGGATTAATAGTGGGTAGGAAAAGTATTTCTCAAATGGCTTTTGCGTCTAAAAACCATAAACTACTAAGTAATAGCATACATAATTTTTTTAGTATAAAGGTTGTTATTTTAAGTTTTCCCTTATAGAGATATGATCTAACTGCATCTATAAACTATAAATGTGCAGAAAATTATGATAAGAAACCATAAGAAAGGGTCGTAGCCATGCATAACCTTGAATCTACATACCAAATCATGCAAATGTAGTCCCTCATGATATGATTGCATCAACTAAGAAAAATACATATGCATATTATATGCATATTATATTATAAGAAAGGGTCGTAGCCATGCATAACCTTGAATCTACATACCAAATCATGCAAAAGTATTATTCGTGTAAGCTATTATACATATGCATATGTATTTTTCTTATAATATGTATTTCAAGGTTATGCATAAGAAAAATACATATGCATATTATATGTATTTCAAGGTTATGCATGGCTACGACCCTTTCTTATGGTTTCTTATCATAATTTTCTGCACACTTATAGTTTATAGATGCAGTTAGATCATATCTCTATAAGGGAAAACTTAAAATAACAACCTTTATACTAAAAAAATTATGTATGCTATTACTTAGTAGTTTATGGTTTTTAGACGCAAAGCCATTTGAGAAATACTTTTCCTACCCACTATTAATCCATATTCTCAATATAGTCATTGAATTTGCACGCGCACATAATAAGAAGGAGAAGACAGTAATGTGGCAGAAGAAGAAAGAGAAGACAGTAATGTGGCAGAAGAAGAAAAAAATGACATTCCTTGTTCTCTGTTTCAGCATCAATCTTCTGATATGAACTAATGATGGCTTTCACATAGGCTTTTCCCTTTAGAGACTTCTTAGTGTCCAATGGAAAGCATACATCAGATTTGTGCAGGTCAGGTTCTTCTATGACTTTCAAGAGTCTCAACTGATTCTGTAAATTACACTCTTGTTGGGTGATACTTTTATCACTTCTCACTGCAGGTGCACTCTCTAATATCCATTTTGAATGTAATATTATAGATATACATGCCTGTTTATGTCAAAATTACTTATATTGTCAATGTTGATTGTCTAGTTGTCGGTGATGCGTCCATATCAGGGACAGAGGCCACTCCCGTTCCTCCAGGTATGTTTATATATTATATAGGGCATGTATATTGATTTAGAATGCTATATCATAAATATACACACATTCCTTTTGCTCTTAGTCGTCCAACTCATTATCATGGGCTGCTTGATGAGATTAGATTTGCGCCTGATGATCTACAAGAGCTTGTTCACTCCCTGTCATATGTGTAAGCAGCGCTATATGCGAGTTTACCTTGTTAGTATGTATGTACTGAAATTAATTAATATTATTCAAATTTTGATACATGCAGATACCAGAGGAGCACATCTTCTATCTCTGTAGGTAAGGCTTTGAATTTGTTGATTTTGGTATTTCTTGTCAATTTTATAGACCAGTATGTGCTAAATATAATGTTCTGACAGTTGCTAGGGGGAAGGCAGCATTCGAGGCTGCTGACCCCAGTCCTGGACGCCGCACACGGACGACACCACGGAGGTTGGGAGAGAGGCCGAGGACTGGGCTCTAGCAGGGCCCATATGAGGTTGGACTCCACCCCGGCGGTTACTTCCTCCGTCTCCAGTGAGCGACATATCCAGCAGGAACTGGAGAGCTTGAAGGCCACCGTTCAGGAGTTGAAGGAGATGCTGGTATGTATACTACTTAATAGTAAAATATAATGTCATATTATAGATATCAACATATCCAATATCAGTACATAGCCTGAGCTTATTTGGTTGTAGACATATGTTTTATTAATCATACATGTACATATCTAATTAAAATAAACTACAGTTTTCCAAACTAGATATCCAAATGGGGTTTTGAAATAACTCGATAATGATAAGAATTCGAATAAAACAGAGTTCTTACACGCTTATTGCACACGTTAGGTCCAGACGTGACGGGGACGGCACCACGGAGGGCACCACAGAGGTTGGGAGAGAGGCCGGGGATTGGGCCCTAGCAGGGCCCATATGAGGTTGGACTCCACCCCGCGGTTACTTCCTCCGTCTCCAGTGACCGGCATGTCCATCATGAACTGGATAGCTTGAGGGCCAGCGTTCAGGAGTTGAAGGAGATGCTGGTATGTATACTATTTTATAGTAAAATATCATTTCATATTATATACATATCAACATATCCATAATTAGTACGTAGCTTGAGCTTATTTGGTTTTAGACTTAAGTTTGATTAATCATACATACATATGTAATTGAAATAAACAACGCTTTTCCAAACTAGATATCCAAACAGGGTTTCGAAATAACTTAATAATGATACGAATTCGAATAATAAACAGTTCTTACACGCTTCTTACACACGTTATATCCAGACGCGACAGGGTAGATCGGCCGAGCCTCCACATGCATCTCCTTCGGCTGCGGCTCCGCAAGCCACTACATCGGCTGCGGTTCCGCAGAAAGCTCCTGTAGCTCCACCGCCCACTCAGACTCCCCGCAGCCGCGGCTCCGCAAGCGACTACCTCGACGGCGGCTGCGCAGACCACATCGCCGGCTCCACATGCCGCTCAGACTCCCGCTCGCGACGAATTGCAGAGTTTATTGACCGAGGAGCAGGCGCGCGTTATTCTATCGTTATTCAGAGGTGGAGCTGGACCGAGCTAGGGTAGATTTTTGGTTCTTATTTTTTGAAACATGTATTTATTTATATCATACACATTGTACTACATTTTGAAACGATATTGATATTGGTTTGTATTTATATCATATTCAGTTTTTGTGTTTCTTTTGTATATTATATATATGTGTGAGATGTGATTATGAATACTGCAATATATGATTTGATTGATGTATATATTATTGTGCACAGGGCGGGAAAAAATCAAGCAGCCCATTTTTTAAAAAAATTTACAGACAATATGTACCTACGGATTAATCCGTAGGCACACATGTTGCCCCTACGGATATATCCGTAGGGGCAAAATATCAGCAGTAACTGATATTTCCCCCCTGATCTCAGTGCCAGGGGGTTGGGAAAGCCCCTACGGATATATCCGTAGGGGCCACTGACTCTCCCCTACGGCGTTATCCGTAGGGGCAAAATATCAGGAATCCTGAATTGGTGTCCCTACGGAAACGTACCTACGCACATATCCATAGGGGATAGTACATGCCCCTACGAACATATCCGTAGGTCCAAGTAATTTATTAAAATAAATCGTAAATAATATAAAATCTTATACCCTACGGCTTAATCCGTAGTGGCAACAGGACCTACACATAAATCCGTAGGGGCAAAAATTTGACCGTAGGGGCAAGTTCAGGGTCTCAACTTGCACCTGCGGCCTTTGCACCTACGGGGTATTTTTTCGCCCCTACGTATATATCCGTAAGGGCAGTGGGTTGCCTCTACGGATAAATCCGTAGGGGCAACCCTTCTTTGTAGTAGTGGATAGAGATACTGAAACAAAGCAAAAGAAATACAAGAAGAAAGAAGAGATGATATACAAAAGGCAAAGTTTATCTAGTGAAAGCTTAGGTTTTATAATGGTCAAAATCCCAAAGTTATATAGTTATATATATATATATATATATATATATATATATATAGCATTTGTTGGTTTATTGTGATAATACAACATCCTACCAAGCTTTTGACACGCAAATTAATGGAGGGTAATCAATTATCTACATCACCATCTAAGTATTTTATTTGTCATCAAAATAGGAACAGTTATTAATATGAAAATGTCTTTTTTAACCTAGGAGTTCGTCAATCCGGCACAAAAACATAATCCTGCAGTCGATCCATGTTATTTAGTATCAAAATCATGCATGTTGAGAAAATCGTAAACAATTTTTGCGATGACCAAGAGAAGCAGACGGTGTTATGTAAAACATACTATTTGTTATAAAACTCTTCATATAAAATGAATGATATAGCTGAACTCATCCCCACATTCTTCTTTCTTGTAGAAGGAGAAACATCCCAAGCCAAAACACTAATTAAAAATCAACTTTTCCCCTAAAAAGAACACAAATAAAAGAGAAGGGAAAGGGAATTTCATCCCCCCTCTATCTCCATCTCTACCCCACTCAAGTATCATTTTCTCACACATACTTCCTACAAAGAAGCAAGAAGCAAGAAGCAACTACTTTCACTTCATATTATATGCCACCATTGAACCTCTCTCTCTTTAGTTTAATTTACCCCCTCCCTCTCTTTTTTTCTCCCACATACCTTCCAATTCTACCACTATTCATCTCTCTTTCTCCCAACCAACATATATTCATCTTTTACATCACCAAAGCCTCCCTCTAATATTCTCTTAGTACATCAACAACAACAAGAAGCAAAAAAGACCAAATTAATTATAATAATATCAAAAGAACAAAAACAACAAGAAGCTCTAGTGTTATCAATTATGGAGCTTTTCCCTGCTCAACCTGACCTCTCTCTTCAAATTAGCCCACCAAGCTCTTCAAACAATCATGAGTTCAAAGATTTAGGCAAATGCTTTGATCTTTCCCTTGAAAACCCAACTCCCAACTTTCAACAAAACCTCCACTTTCATCATCATCATCATCATCATCAACAACAACAACAACAACTGATGGATCATGGATCTTTGAGGGTACCCATTAGGGGAATTCCAGTGTATCATAACCCTCACGGTTCTTATCCTTTTAGCACTATTAATATTCATCAGTGTGAGTCTTCTGCTTCAAGTGCAACTCCTCCTGCTTTTAGAGTACAAGGAGGGGGCATCCCATCGATTTCGTCGATGGCGAGATCGAGATTCTTGTCAAGGTTTCCCACAAAGAGAAGCATGAGGGCGCCGAGGATGAGGTGGACTAGCACTCTCCATGCAAGATTTGTTCATGCTGTTGAGCTCTTGGGTGGCCATGAAAGTATGTTTTAATTACTTGTATATTTGTCATGTTGAGTAATTTGAATTTTTTTTAGGGTTTTGAAATTTTTGGTGTTTGTTGTTGATGATTGACTATATATCTATATATAGGAGCCACACCCAAGTCAGTGCTTGAGCTCATGGATGTCAAAGATCTCACCTTGGCTCATGTGAAATCTCACTTACAGGTGTGGTGTTATTTTTCCCAAAAAAGTAATAATAAAAATGTTAGGTTTTCAATTTGGGTTTTTAGGTTGGAATGAATAATGTGTAGCTTTTGTTCCATATTTTTCCTCCCTTCTCATCACCATCTTTGATTTAGTTGGTTTTGTATGGTGCAAAATTTTAGGAAGTTAGTGATTAGAGATGGATTTCTGAAATCTCTTTTTTAAAAAGAAAATAGTTCTTTTTCAATTGTTTTAATATTTGATACTTCCTTTTTCCACTAAAAATAATCTTGTCATCTCTCTCTCTCACTCTCTCTCTCTCTCTCTCTCACACACACACACATTTCTACCCTAGAGATTTGTGATTTCTTGAAGCAGCGTTACTTGTTAAGCAGAAATCATGCCATTAAAGGCCAAAGAGAAAAAGAAATCACAGTGAGAAAAAATCATACTTTAATAATGAAACAGATCACTCAGGTCTTAAGAAAAAACAAAATGAAGTGCAATGTACATCATTTCTCAATTATTTTTTTCTTCTTGGAGCTATATAGGATAGCTGATATATTATAAGAAATGCATTCAAAAAAAACTATGATATATATAAGGGCAAAAAACACTGTAGGTAAATAGTCATCCAAAATTTCCATGACCTAAACTTTTTATGATGTTCAATTCATAAATAAGCATCCAATGACTTGTTTTAATAGTAAAGAAAAAAAGCACTTTCTGTTCAATATTGTAAGTACATTTTGGCTATATATATTTACTTTGATTCCTATGGTTGTAGATGTACAGGACAGTGAAGAGTACTGATAGACCACCAACTTCTTCAGGTAAATATTGAATAAATTTTTGTTCTGTTTTAAATTATAATAATTTGTTAACTTTTTAAGGAATTTTTCTGTTTTCTAGTTATATATAAGCTAAAGTATACTACATTGTTCTTAATCTTAGGTCAGAGTGAACCTATAGAGGCATCAGATGATAATTTGCTCGATATCCGAGGTCCGGAACCTTCAGTGCAAAATGGGAAATCATCAGGGCAAAACGGCAACAACTATTATGGTTTATGGAGCAATTCATCAAGGTGCAAATTATTTTCATTTAACTTCAATTAGCGATATTTGCTATCCAATTTTTCCGATTAGTTATTTATGGTTTGGTTATAACCTTATTCCAATTCGTGAAATACAATCTTTTTCCATCATTACAGAAGCCATTCTGGAAATTGTTGCTTTTAATATTTCATAATATCAATGAGATGTTTTATTGGCCAGTTTCTTATCGAACCTATCATTATTTGACTACCTCAATTTTCTTTCCTCTAAATGATTAATGAGTTGTTGATATGTTTCTGTTCTTTGTAATAGAGTCATCAAACCTAAACAAAGAACAATATGATACCATTTCTCTCTCATTGCATTTAATTTGTGGAGTCAGCTAGCTAAATGAAGGAATTGAAAATAAAATCAAAATTTCCACAATATTACAACACCCCTTTTGGGGTTTGCAACATATATAAAAATAAAATTGTTTGCCATAAAGGGTGTCATAATCTTATTAAGTACTAGTTCAATCTCACTATCTCACCCATGAGCACTTTCATTAATCATAAAGTGGCTCTCTCCATCCCCTTTTGTTACACATTTTATACATCTCCATGCAAGTGCTCACAAAAAGCAACAAAGCTCACATCTTTGTTCCATGTGTCGAGGATCATGAGGACAATATTGAACCTCCATGATAGTGCAATGATCTCTCTCTCTCTCTCATATTTTAGCTATGTCTATCTCCATCTCCCACTTCAAGAAACAACATCCATATGAAAAGAAAAAGCGAAAAAAAAACCACATGAAAAGGGACAATTCTCTTAACTTTGGGATTTTGTGGGCACCAAATACTTAGCAATTTGTATAAGGCCCCCCATCAATTAAGGTGCAAATATGGCTCAAAAAGCTTAGGCTTTTGAAACTTCTCTGAAATTTCTCCTTAACTGTAAAGGGCTATCACATGGGGGAGTCTTCAAACTTTAATAGCATTTGTAAGCAAAGCTAATAGTGAAAGATTGCTTTCTTTTCCTAATTTTTGCTCTTTAATTGCTTGCTTTTGCCTTGAATGGACTTCCACTGATGGAAATATTCTCTACATGATTTTTTTTTTTTTTGCAGCAGGGGAAGTTGGTATCATGACAAGCCATTTGATTCTGGTGATGGAAGACTACCCGCCTTTGAGGTAATGCCAAAACTTATGTCCATTTATATAATTGATAACTTTAGTTAGGGTTAGCATAAAGATTTACCCTTCATGTATATTTCATCCAGCACTTATAACCCTCAATCAACTTATGCGTGTCGCACTATACTACATATTTAAGTTAGTGGCTTGATTGGACTAGAAATTAAAATGAGCGGAATGAAAGATAAGGATTCATGTAATTGACACTAAAAATTGGTCTATACTGCTTGTTATCGTTGGGTTTAGTTGATAAACGATCGAATCTCTATCAGCAGAAGACATATTTTATCCGGAAAACAATTGGTGGAGTTACCCCAAATGATCCAATTCCAAGGGTGTCAGATAATGTAATAAACCAGGAATTGAGGAGCTATAACTTAAAAGTGCTGGATAAGATATAGATCGTGAAAAAGTGCTGTATATGAAAATAACCCAAAAGGCTTAAAAGCTTAAGTATCTAGCTATTAGAACGATAGTCGATATCGTTGCCATGCATGCTAACTTATTCATGATCTTTAATGACTGATTTGGTGTCATTGTACAGAATTTCATGCAAACCAAAGGAATGAAGATGGTATCTGATATGAGATCTCCATGCATCTCCGAGCCGAGCCCGAAGAAGCCTAATCTAGAGTTCACATTGGGAAAGATCACATTGATCTTAGGTACTCATATATGATGAGATATGAGAAGAGAAAACTACAAAGTTTAAGTAGGAAGGGGGGGGGGGGGGGGGGGGGGGGGACCGTTGAGGCAGAAGCTGAAAAATTAGCGAGATGGATGCGTGTACAAAAGCTTACCAAAGTTGAGGGAACTCATCAAAGCCTATGTTTCTACGTGTGTATATGGAGAGAGAGAGAGAGAGAGAGAGAGAGAGAGTAAAGCACAAAGGGGCCGAGAAAGAGAGAGAGAGAGAGTAAAGCACAAAAGGGCTATAAGCTATGGCTGCTTCATTCTCTTGCATGTGCACGTGCACTGCTTTGTAGGAGTTATTAAGTAGGTAACTATATATAAATTTTTTGTGGTTTATTGGTTTTTACTTCTGCCTCGTTTGTGCTGTGATTTTATGAAAAAAATGGGGGCAAAACAATATGGTAACCTATTTTTATTCTTAGGACCACTACTCAGAAAAAAAATCCTCTGGAGTTAATAATTCTTACCGGCGGCTCTATATCAGGCAGCGTCTTATGTAGGATTCTCTAACTAGTGAGACCCACTATCCCATTAGTCGGGCACTTCTATCGACATCTTGGTGAGATACTGGTAGAGGACAGAGCCAAGAAAAAAAAAAGGATTTTTCGTTGTATCCTGATTCATCTTATGATGTTTAAATCCTCATCCATTTTAGAGGATTATATTGATGTTGGCTGTAGTGTTCTCAAAGCAATTATTGTAATCGCAGGTTTGCGATTATGATGATTCAGAGAGGACCTATACGGATAGAACAGTCTTACTCGAAACAAGAGTACGAACTCTACGATCTAGAATCGAATCCAAACACTAAATTAGAAAGACTAGAAAGAGTTTAACCATCCGGATAGGTGTTAGCCACCTTTATAGTCGTGTTCTTCGTCTTCTATACCACTTCTTTAGCTCCTAACTCCACCAGGAACGAGTTTGGGAGTCGGTCTTCCTCATCGAAGATGATCCACCCGAAAGAATCCTAACTTAGGCTCTAATTTCACACTAAAAACAAAGTGAAGCAACTACTGATCAAAACTTCCTAAGAATTGATCACTTGAATGTAGTAATGGCTAAACTCTAAATTCTCTCTTTTCTTTTTTGATTTCTCTACATCTAAAAACTCAAGAGAGAGGAAGAAGAAAACCAAGGATGAAGATAAAATCAAGCATGGCTACTAAATTCTCATCGCACTCTCTTTTTCTTCTTTCATTTTAGAATTCATTAAGAGGAATTATGACTCACCATGGTGAGTCACAAATCCACTGTTCCCTCATAAAAAATAGGGCGGCGCCTCACGTGCTAGACACGTGAGCGCCAGCATGCAAAGCACGTAAATGCTAGTTTCTGATAAGGATTAAATCCTAGGGCGGCGTCCCATGTGCTAGACACGTGAACGCCCACGTGCAAAGCACGTAGGCTCCTATTTCTGATAGGATTAAATCGTATGGCAGCGGCTCACGTGTTAAACACGTGAGCACCTGCGTGCAAAACACGTAGACACCTGTTTCTGATAGAATTAAATCTTATGGCACCGTCCCACGTGTTAGACACGTGAGCGTCCGTGTGCAAAGCATGTGGGCACCTATTTCTGATAGGATTAAATCTTATGGCAGCGCCTCACGTATTAGACACGTGAGCGCCCGCATGCAAAGTACGTGGGCACCTGCTTCAGAAAAGATTAAATTCTATGGCTACACCCACGTGCATAGCGCATGCGCGTCAGTGCTCAAAGTTGAAGCGCAGTTTGTTTCGGGTAGAATTAAATTTACATGAGAAAATATTTCCCTAAACAAAGAAATATATTCTCTGTTAAACAGAGAGCCGTTGGATCAAAAATCCAATATTGATTTAAAAATTATCAAAATATAGAATTAAATTCTATTTGAGGATAAATATCTCTCTGATCTATTTTAAACAAGTAGCATTGCTCTGTTAAACAGAAAACTCTTGGATTAAAAATCCGGTGATGATTAAAAAATCACCATTCGAATCAAAAGATAAAATTAAATTCTATACATGGAAAATATTTTCTTCCATCTTGTTAAAACCAAGAAAAATATACACTGTTAAACAGAAAGTCTTGGATCTAAGATCCAACGGTGATTAAAAATAACCACTTGATTATGAAATCAAACCGAGATCTTTTAAATGAGAGATCCTCTCAACTAATTAATAGTTTCTCATACCCTATATAAAGGACTAATGAGATATAAAAAAAGAAAGAGACACCCCCCTAAACTTCTGCATATACAGAAAACCTACCTAAAAGCTTCGGCAATAGAGAATTTAATTCTTTTCGAAGAAAAAGGTCTTTCCCCTCTCAAACCCCAGGTAAAGAAAACACAGAGTTTAAACTATCTCCCCACTTTACCCATCATGTCATATCTAAGTGTTTAATCCTTCATAAGAACTAATTTCTTTCTTTGGATTTAAGATCCACAAGACATATCTTTCAAAAAAGAGAATTTAATTCTCATAGGGAAGATCTTGTTCTTGAGAATCAAATATTCAAGAGAGAATAAGGTTGAAAAAAGAACATGAAGGAAAGAAACAAAACAAAAAAAAGAGATGGAGTTCATACTCTAGGAACTTAGTTCCCAAACATGATAAAAACTTAGTTCTTAAAAAATCTGATCTTAGATCTTCAAAAACAGTGATCTTGGTGATCATTAATGGTCAAAATACCATTAACAAAATTTTAACTTCTCTAAAAAAATATGAACAAAGATTAAATCTCCAAGGACTCAGTACCTCACGTGACACTCACGTGAATGTTCAAAAAAATTTGAAGCTTAGCGCCTTACGTGATGTCCACGTAAGCGCCTGAGATTGAACGCCTCACGTGATACGCATGTGAGTACCCAAAAGTTATGAAGACAGTGCCTCACGTGCCATGCATGTAAGTGTCTGAGTGTGAGCACCTCACGTGATGCACACATAAGCGACATATATATCTGAGTGCTCAGCACTACTGGGTAACATAAAAGCCCATCATTTGACCCAAAAAGGGTTAAGTTCCAGAAGTTAAAAACTTCTCTGATTATAAACTGACAGAGCCCATATGCTCACTACATTTGAGTTGATCTTAGTCTGATACATGACTAACAGTCCTTAAGTAAAATAAAATACACACTGAACTGATGGAATATATGATCTAGGTTCCCAGGTTTTATATATACGGATTTTGACTAATCCGCGCCCTACGGACGACGACATAAACTAGTTTCCGTATACAATCCACGGGCTACCCTAAATAAACAATATAACACGACACGAAGTGATCTGTCTGGAGCAGGTGAAAGTTGTTATCGCGTTGTGATAGCGTAATTAACTGCAGGCGCTTGCACCTGTAGGGAAGAGCGTCCCCACAATCAAAAACACCTCAAAGAGGGGAATCTGATAAAGTCACGCTATATCGATCGCATCTGTCCAAATCTCCAATATACGGTGCCATAAATCAACTTGGAATCTTCGGAGAGGTGGATAGATATGTTCCATATAGTATCTGCGCCCAAATTCAGGCTAGACGCCTCCGCGTCTCAGTCCAGTCTTCGACGATAAACAGATTCCGGCACGTTCGGTGGGACCTATTTTTCTTTCCACTCCATAATTCGTATGTCGTGATTTGCGAACAAAATTGTGGTTCGCTATGCTTATGATTTCCTTTGGAGTTTGAGATACTAAAATTTGATGTTTCGCTTCCATGCAGATTCATTGGCTTCCAACTGTACCATCTGCAACGGTAACAACTCCCATGCTAACTCCGCCCCATCTGGGGGAGTCATCTACGGGCTCAATGCTGCCTCGATTTTCTCCTTGCCGGCAGAGTAGGTCGCTGAAGCGACCACTGGGTTGTTCTTTAGGACCATATATAATCCATCCGCAAACTTTGGCGTCCCAACGCCTAAAGAAGAAGCTCCACGAAAGTCGGTATTTGATCGGCTAGCCACCACGGTGGGGTCCCGCTAAAGAGCCTGCCAGTGCTAAAGCTTCAGTCTTTGACAGGCTGAAGGGAAGCTTGACGGCCCCACAAAGAAGCCCATGATCCCTAAGGGGGTTGCCCCTAAATGGTTGGCTCTCCCTGCCCCTGCTCTGCGTGAAGCAAACAAAAGTGTTTCACCACCAATGCAGACGGTCTTCAACAGACTGACCAATCCTGCTCCGGCTCAACCAGGGATGTCAGTCTTTCATAGGCTGACACTGGAAGAAACCCCCAAGTAACGCAAGGGGCGTGATGAGAGAGCCATTGATGCTGAGACGGTTCCCATTGCAAGACATACTCGATGTCGCCATTGGCGCCGAGTAAGACAAGTTGGGGATAGTTCCTCCTCTGGGCTTACCCCACCAGCACCTGTGGTGGCTGTTAATGCTGCTGTTCTAACCGGGAACAGTTTTGAACCGCTAAGAAGGGTTCGCAAAAATTCACCTGCAGCTATGTTGACGAAATCGTCTCCTCCTTCAGAAGAACCAAAACAGCTGACGCCGGAGTACTCCTACAATCGATTCTCTTCACAGATTCACAGAGTCTGAAGAAAAATTCAGGACTCCGTTCTTGACGAAAATTATTCTCGTCGACCAAAAAAATCCAGGGTTCGACAAGAGAATGATTGTTCCTATACCAAATAGCGAGAGACTTTTCGAAAAGATGTGCCTGTCATGACGGTTCCTCCTATTACGGCCTCTCACAAAAGACTGAGGTCGGAAAAAGTTCTATCGCCAGAGGCAAAATACAAAGGCGAGAGCTCCAAACGCCCCAAATCTTAGGGCATAATCATACACACAGTCTATATGACTGGTAGCAAGAAGGAGAGTCGTACTTCCGTTAATCATAGACCGCAAACTCAGTCATTGACGAAAGCTCAGGAGCAACAAGAGAACCTCCAAGATATGCTTGCCAAGATGACAGCACTTACCGAACCAAAAGAAAGTCCGGATAAATAGATGGAAAAGCGCTGAGAACAGGAAACCGATACCGAGTTCTTGCAACGGGTGCTTGGAAAGAAAGACAGGGAAGCAGCAGAGCAACCTGCTAATATAAAGAAGATGACTCTTCTATTTCAAGATATGGTTGGAATGATGATACAACTAGAACCACCGACTAAAGAACCACCAGTGATTATCGAAGACGATAAAGGGGAAATATCAAATCTCTCCAGGCCCTATCAACGGTTAAGGAGGAAACGATCTTGAAGGCAGCATTGGATGATTATATCGCTCAACAAATCAAAGCCCATCAAGCCAATGAAACTGCAAATTAATCAGTTCATCATAACTGGTCGACCATATCCGGCCTGGTACGACTTGATGAAATACCTACCGGGATATACGATCCCGAAATTCAACGTATATAAAGGAACGACTAATCGTCATCAACATGTTACACAGTTCAAAACTCTGTGTGGCAATACAGGGAGCGATGATAAATTAATGCTTCGCCAATTCGTCGAAAGCTTATCAGAGACGGCTTTCGAATGGTACTCGGAGCTCCCAAATGACTCTGTAAAGGCCTTCTTTGAGATGGTGCTATCACTCAAAGGTTTACCAGTGTGAGTGAGCGCACTCCAATCACTGCGCTGATCAATTTTAAAGTCAAGCCAGGGGAAATATAGGTCCAATACGCGATCCGATGGCGGAACTTGTGATCCAAATGCGAACAGCACATTAAGGAGTCCCCATTTGTGGGGATGTTCATTGGGACTATCGATCCTCAATCGACCGTATCCCAATTTATGACCTTCTTCAAGCCCACTATATTCCAGACGCTGATTGATAAACTGGAACAGATGGATCAGATGGGCCATGGTTCTTCCTCTTCCAGTAAGGATTCCTGAAATAATAAGGGTAAGGGAAAAGCAGCCTTTGTTGCCAATACAAAGCAACGGCCAAACGGTCCAAAATCAGTCGTCCGCCAAAACAACAAGCGTATACGCCCGACCATAGAAGAAAGGATGGGGCGTGCATATTCATTCCCTCGCGATAAGACATTGTATGGACATTGTATGGACTTCGGAGTTTCATTATGTGCATGGACATTGTATGTTTTAAGTTGAACCCCGGAAAATTGTTTTGAAATAAGTTGATTGGATTAAGAAAATGTTTACGAAAAATATTTAATTTAAATTCGGGGACCGAATTTCTTTAAGGGGGAGAGACTGTAACATTTTGGAAAATTAAGAAGATTTAATTAGAAATTTTTATTATAAAATAATGAAATTGATATTTTTACGGAAGTGATATCGCTTATGAAATTTAGTATCGGAATCATATCCGAAAAATATAATTATTTTGATAAATGTAAATAAAAAGTGTGATATCATTTAAAAATGATATATTTAATTGTTTTAACTTGATATTGGATTTTTCACTAAGCTAATGACCTATAAGTAATAGACCAACTATTATATATCTTTTATTTCTTATCAACTAAATTATGTCATGAAAGGTTTTCTTTCATTTTGAAATTCTATAATTGTAGAGTTTATGATAACCTAAGTTTAAACCCTCAACCTTAACATACCCTCACCATTTCTCACATCTCTCCACCTCCTCCTTCTTCATTTTACACCTCCTTCTTCCAATCTAACACCTCCTCCTTGCATAAATCCCTCATGCTTCATCAAGTAACACTACCTCCTTCCTCTCATGCCACCTCCACCTCTCATCACACACCACATGCTTTCTCTACATATCTTCTCGCTTCATTTACACATAACACTTAAAGAATTCAGTAGAAATTCCAACTGAAACCATACGCTCTTCAGCTCCAAACCAATAAAAAAATTCTAAGTGTTCATACCAAAAGAGTGAGAGCAGGGAGTTTCTTCATCAAATTGTGCACACCATCATCTTAGAAACCATTACAACTCTGGATGCTTCCACAAGCACGTCTTGAGCAGAATTTTCTTATACATAATCTCCATAGGTATAATTTCTTTCATCCTTAAAAGTTTAGTAAAGGTTTAAATCTGTTTTCTGTGCAGTGTTATAAAAATTGTATATTTGTGATCATTAGCCTACAGATATTGAATCTGCTTTAGTGTAGATGTAAATTAGAAAACCCAAACAGTGCCATAATCTTATATATTAGACCTAGAATAAGCCATAGGAAGACGAACCCATCCCCTCGGATTTTGGCTGGCGACATCAAGGCAAAATCCGAGCTCTCCAGTTTTGTGGGAGAGTTGGGTGTTATACTTTTTAGGGTATCTCTCTGTAGGTATTTTGGGTATGTTTGGTATTGTTTAAATAGGTTAAATGTTCAGTAGGTTAAATCTGTAAGCTAATGTCAGATTGGGGTAAAATTCTATATACGATACGTAGCATGTTTAGTGGTGCAGTATCTTAAACTAGGATTTTATGATAATTTAACTACAGAAAGTGAATCTGGAACTAATATGTATAATCACTAGAAAAACTAGCAAGACCAAAAGTATAATGAGCCAATTAGAAGCTCTCACTTAAAACCTGAGCCCCAAACTCCATACAAGATCCGGCAAGGCACCCTTGAAATCCGGCGACGCCGGCCCCCTGTGGGAATTTTGGTGTTGATTCTTCTTCTGTAGCTTTGAGTTGGTATTTTACAAGTCTCTATATTGTTTGTGTTGTCTAATTATTTACACAATAAAATCTGGGAACGTTTTAAAATGGTTTTATCAAATTTCAGATATTTACGATACGGAGTTTTCGTATTTTGATATTGCAGATGAACTGTTAACGACGGAATTATTTTTCATTTTTGGGTTAAGTATGTTGTAGGTTCTAACTTACGGGCATTTAGCTTGTTGTTTTGGTTTTCGATATGATATTTACATCAATGCGATTTAAATACGAATATAGATACGATTCGAGTATTCTGAGACAGAGTTGGCGATGTAGCAGCGTGGATTCAGCGAGCTCTTAAGTTGGTGAGTAGATTTACATCTACTGGGAAAGTCGGGTGGATGGCGTATAGCACCCCCGCAACCTTACAAATAGTATTATGATATCTAGTTAGTTTAGTATTTATTCAAGATATTTATATAATATCACATCTAGTATGTCCTTCAATTTCATACAGTCTCATGCATAGTTATAGATGAGATACAGTGATACGATATGGATATAGTTTGATGGATTTATATGAGAGATCACGCTAGACTTGAGATGATACAGATACAGTGATATGATGAGATATAATACAAGGAATTAGACGTATTGGAAATGATGAATTTTGTATGCCGAATAACGGCCAATTTATCCTTTGACTTGTAGAGTTAGGTTATATCCTGTTTTAGGATGTAATACTTATGTGAGCTATATTCTTTTAAAAACTACGATTCGTTTGTCCTTTAAATAAAAACACTAGGATGCGTGCCAGTTTCTAAAACAGATATCTCTTTTAAATCTATGGCAGCTTCCTTATTTCAAACTTAACGTTTTGATCATTTCTAAAGATAATGGCATAGCACATAGCAAGTGATTACAATAGTTATGTTTAGATTACTTTACATGTTTGCATTATATTATCCATATTATACTTTCTGCGTTACGCACACTCTGATAGAACACTGCACGACTACCAAGGAGTACTATACAGCACAAGCACGTGAATGTATGTTACACGTCACCCCATTGGTACTATCATGTCACTGTAAAACCGTGCTGTTATATATGTATTAAGATAAATAGGTTGTTACACCGTAGAACACTTGCACAAATACTAATGATTTCCATGTTGTACGAGCACGGTCGCGTATGCTGCACTACACATCAATAGTAGTACCATGACACAGTAGAATTGAAATCTATAATTATGTGATATAATTACGTAGTCTTCTTTATTCCTGTTATAAGTTACGAATATTATTACTGTAACACCCGAGTTCATTTGTACCAATTCCAGTTCTCGTATTTCTTTATTCGTGGTATTTCTTGATTTAACGTATTTTTTTGGTGCGAATGGTATTTTACACTTTGCATTGCATTGGACCCGACCCGCTTGCTTAAAACTTGTTTGATTCATAATTGTGAATCACCCTGACTTGTTATGTAGATTTGTGCATTTTCAACTTTATCGCATGCTGGCATTTTATGTGGCATGTCATCTTCTACCATATAATATTTTAAGTCACAGAAAATATTTAAAATTGCATAGCATGGCCTGCTGGATACCCCTAACCCCGTGGTAGCATCCGCGCATCTTGTTCCCGTCCCGTTCAGTGAAACGGACGTGTTTGGATGGCTACGCGCACGTACGTGCATCCTGTTCCCCTCCGAACGGCGGCCCGGACTTCGCGTCCGTTGCCTGAGGTTCGGGGCAGATGCTATTTGGTTTGATCCGTCCACCTCTCCGAAGATGCCAAGTTGATTTATGGCACCTTGTATCGGAGGTTTAGACGGATGCGGCCGATGTAGCAGACTTCGTCAGATTCCCCCTCAGGGTGAGGGGTTTTTGATTGTGGGGACGCTCTTCCCTGCAGGCGCAAGCCCCTGCAGTTAATTACGCTACCGCGTTGCGGTAACAACTTTCTCCTTCTCCAGAATTTCACTTCGTATCGTGTGTGTTTGTTTTGTTTGTGATTGCCCGTGGATTGTATACGGAGACTGAGTAATGCCGTCGCCCGTAGGGCGTGGATTAGTCCAAATCCGCATTTACTTAGATTTGGGTTTGGTGTTTTTAGTTTAAGGATGCATTAGTCGCGTTGCGTCTAAGATCGACTTAAACGTTCGTTAAGAATACGTTAGTCCTGTTTTAGACTAAGATCAACTTAAAGTGGTGATTGATTTAATTATCTGGCCGTCGGGACTCGTCACCTCTCTGACGTCGTTGAGGGATTACAGCGACAGGCGTCAGAGGAGTTCAGAGATGTACCCTTGCACCAAAGTTGATTCAGAGTTTTATTGTTTATATAAAGATCTAAGGACACATTAACCGTATTTGGGGCTAAGGTCAACTTAGACGGGACCGTTTAGATCCGGCAAAAGAGCGTTCGGGCTCGATTGCGCTAGTTTAAGGACGTGGCGGTCCATCGCCAGTTTTAAGGACGTGGTGGTCCATTATTAGTTTAGGGACGTTTCGGTCCGTCGCCTGTTTAAGGACGTAGTGGTCCATTATTAGTTTAGGGACGTTTCGGTCCGTCGCCAGTTTAAAGACGTAGTGGTCCATATTCCAGTTTAGGGACGTGGTGGTCTGATATTAGTTTAGGGACGTTTCGGTCTGATATTAGTTTAGGGACGTTTCGTTCCGATATTAGTTTAGGGACGTTTCGGTCCAATATTAGTTTAGGGACGTTTCGGTCCATTTGGATGTATGGTCGTTGGGACCCGTCACCTCTTTGACGTCGTTGAATAATTACAACGAGGGATGTCGAAGGAGTTCGGAGATGTACCCTTGAACCGGTCGTGAATTGGTCTAGGAGAGCCATTGTGCTCAATCAGTTTAATTTAAGGACTTACGGCCAGGATTGGGTTAAGTCCAATTTTTTTATTTATTTTGGGCTTTGCCCGACTGGAAAATCGATCCAAACAGGGCTCTGCCCCTTTATTATTTGGCAATTTGATTTGGGCCAGGCCCTTTTAAATAGTGGGTTGCATTTGTGCAGAACCTCAAGAATTTTCCAAACCAGGGCTCTGTCCCTTTATTATTTTGTAATTTGATTTGGGCCAGGCCGTTTTAAATAATGAGTTGCATTTGTGCAGAACTCCAAGAATTTTTTTAGATTTAAGAACAAAAGTGCATAGCACTTTTGATCTAAATTTGGATCAAAGGAAAACAAGTTTTTCTTCTTGTTTTCCCTGATTTTACAGAACCAAGGGTTCACAACAAGTGCAAGGCACTATTTATTTATTTTTATTGAATTATTCGCTTTTTTAATCCTCTGTTCTTCAGAGATTTTTCTCTTCTTCCAAAAGAAGTTTTTACCTTTTTTTTGTGTTCTTGATTAATCCTCAAGAGTTCTTTCTCTTCTCTCTTTTTTTATGCCAGAAGTTGATTCTTCTCTGTTGATTATTCTCGAATGAGGTCTGGGGTCCTATTTATAGTGCTCACCAATTTGTTGAATTTGTTAACAAGATCTTTCCTGAATAATTTTAGGAATTTTCCCACCATTGGATCTTTGATCCAAAGGCAGAAGAAAATCTTCTGTTTCAGAAAAGATTCATTAAATTTTCATTCTGTTTCTGCGCAACTCCCCAATAAATGACACGTGTCGCGCAGTGGAAGGCTTGCGCAGCAGTGCTTGCGCAACTGCGCAGACACGTGTCGCGCAGCGGTGCACTTGCGCAACAGTGTTTGCGCAACTGCGCAGACACGTGTCGCGCAAGGGTGCACTTGCGCAACAGTGCTTGCGCAACTGCGCAGACACGTGTCATGCAGCGGTGCGCTTACGCAACTGCACAGACACGTGTCGCACTGTGGACCGCTTGCGCACTGCGCAACGCACGGAATTTGAAGCGTTGCTTCAGAAAATTTTGAATTTTCAAAATTCAAATGAGCCTTGCTCAGATTGGGGGAACAAATGCCCCCCCACCGTTGTGCTTACGTGGCGCGACGTAAGCGCAACGGTGGCGAGATCCTAGCCGTTGGATCAGGGAGTCAGTTGAAGGGGCGCAGGCGCCTATAAATAAGACCCTTGGTCTTTGGTAATTTTTTTCTTACCATCTTAAAGAATCAGAGCCTTGCTCTTGCTTAAAAAATTTTCAGAGCCTTGCTCTTGATTTCTCTCAAGAACTTTCAAGTTCAGAACTTAGAATTTCTAGGTAAAAAGTCAGATTAATTCAAATTAAATTTAATTAATCAGAGCCTTGCTCTTGCAGATCTTGGATCCAAAGGAAACCCTTTTGGGGTTTCTTCAACAGAGCCTTGCTCTTGGGATCTTTGATCTAAAGAAAAACCTCCATTGGGGCTTCTCCACCAGAGCTTTGCTCTCAGGACTTACAGAGGTCTTGTTCATGGGTTTTGACCCATGAACAGAGCTTTGCTCTTGGATGAACTGAAAATTTCTTTTTATGAGTTTTCATGGATTTTTCAATTCTTCTAAGTGTTGATGAATTTTTGATTATTACCACAGAGCCATGCTCTTTTAAGGAATCTTGTTCCCCTGAGATCAGAGTTTGACATATGTCACTCTGTGACAGAGCTTTGCTCTAAAAGAGGAGATTCTCTCTTTGTCTCCAGGGACTTCCCCACCAATGGGTGTATCCTATTGGGCCCTTTTTATGAATTGACAGTCCTATCTAATGATGGGATTGTCTTATTAAATGATGCACATCACCCGGATTTTGTGGGTCCCCTTTTGGTCCCTTACCCACTGCATCACAGTGTGGAGCAAGATTTTTATATATATTTTTTTTTTTGAAATGCCAAGCGTTGGGCCACTAATGATGTATATTTCTTGTCTTTCTACAGAAAAGATGTCTGACGACTTGTCTTTTCCCTTCGTTCGCTCGGAAGGAGGGTTCCCCCATACGCCAGTGGATCGGGTGGTGTTCGCTCTTATTAAAGATCGCGACCCTGAGTGCAAAAAGCTCCATCTGTGGGGAAGGTGGTATAGCCAGATCATCCAAGGCCATCGCAGTTTTAGTTCCGCCGCGCCCTCTGAGCCCATAGTTACGATCCCCTATGCGGACGAACCCCCGGTGAAGTATGCCGTGGAGGTTAAGAATTGGAATTCTGATGACCTCCTTCAACCTGCAATCGGCGCCATCCCCGTGCAGCCGCCGCCGGCAATAGATATTCTGGGGAGGCGAATCTGTCAGGGCGAAGCACGCCCTTGGGGACAGGCTTATAACATTGGAATGATCCCGCGACCCCCCGCCGGATATTTGCAGTGGGCTCGGTACATTCTATCGGCGAAGAGGACCCACCTAACGAAGATTGGTCTATACTCGGCCGTCTTCGTCTCTCTCTTCGAGTACCCCTCTCCTCCAACGTGGTGGATAAAGGCCTTCGTTGAACAATGGAATATCCCCACCCATACCTTCCTGATGGCGGATAAGGAAGTCTCTATCTCTTTGGAGGAATTTGCCGAAATTTCAGGTCTGCCAATGAGGGGAGAGCACTACGAGGAGTTGCTTCCTCCTGATGAGTATGTCTTTGCCACCAAGCAGCTGGTATTTGACTTAACCCCGGAGAATGCCATTCAGCATCAGCATCCGGGTTTGGTGAAAGTGTTGGAAATCTATGAGGAACTCCATTTGGAATCGGGTGACAAGGGCGTCAGTTTCGCAGCTTTCATTGCTCGCTTTATCCGCCCGGAGTTCTTATCAGAGCAGGGCGAGAAGTTCGCTGAGCTTGACGACCCCTTTGGTTTCGGTTTGGATCGCCGCCCCATATCGGAAAATAACCAGAGGGATTTCTATCTCCCCAATGCTGCCATCGTTGCCTTCTCGGAAATCGTCGTCCCCGGCATGGATGAGGAAACCTTCTTTATTGGATTCTTGGGCTTGTGGTTATGCAACTTTGTGCTCCCCATGCACCCGCGCTTCATGCGGCCCTCTGTCTTTTACCCGGCGCATCGGATGGTGGCCGGTCTGCAGTTGTCGGTAGGAATTGCTGGGTTAGCTTACCTTTATCATGGACTCAGCGTAGCGGCGGACGCCAATGATCCTGGGACACAGCCTGCTAACTTCCCGATGCATTACTTCGTTTCTTGGATGGAGATGCACGTGCGAGGGGTGTTTGGCGCCCACAAGACTCCCCCATTTTTCGAGAAGTACAGACTCCCAAGAGTCATACGGTTAGTCGGGGCTTCAATTGTGTTTGCATCACCGCGGGATTCTAGGGGACTCCTCCTGCGCCCACATTTGGTCGAAGCGACGACTTCTTTCGTGGATAAGGTTATCACCATAGGCTCGGAGACTACTAAGTCGGTGGTGCCCCTACGTGACGAGTTTAAGGGCGGGGCTTCTGTACTGAAGGCTCGGGAAATCGTCCATCTCTACTCCATTCGGCCGGGCTACCTAGTGTTTCGGCAGAATGAGACGGCTCTGTTTATGAGGTATAATCCGCATCGATTTGCCCAGCAATCAAGCTACAACCAGGGGATCCCGATGGAAGCCTTCTTGGAAACGCCCGTGGTTGGCCCAGAGGGGGTAAGGAATGCGATGCATCACTTTATACGGCTTAATACGGGTTCCTATTTCTTTATTAGTGAACCCAGCTGTGTCCCTAAGATGCTTAATTCATATGTGGCCTGGTATGCGCACGCTATGGGCCCAATCATTTTAATGGAGAAACGCATGCTGGTCGACCGTAGGGGTGCGCCTCCTGGCGGTGATCGTAAGGCTCCCTTGCAGCCAAGGCTCCCGGTCGTCCCTCCGCTAAAAGATGCTGGAGTCGATCGACCACGCGTGTTGAGTCCTCCGCGGGGATTGCCGTTGCCTGCTACGGTGGATGCACCATCGGCTCCTCGTGCTCCCACGAAGGCGGCTAAAGTAGTATCGCCAGAGTCAGGCGTAGGGGCAGATGTTGGGACTCGCCGCCCTAAAGTGGCTTCCAAGCGCAAATCCGCTCCAGGTGGATCTAAAGCTGGTGGACAGCAGAAAAAGAAAAAGTCCGCCCTTTCCCTCGATGCGATCCTCGGCTTAAAGCCTACGGCTTCTCCTGCCAAGACCATATGCGAGTACGGCAGCAATGAGGGCTTTGTGGTGGACCCTGTGGACACCAATTTGGCTGCCGCCATTGCAGCTTCGGAGCGATCGGCGAGGCTCGAAGCGATGCTAAGTAAACTCGCTGAGTCAGGTAATCATCAGCCCCTTTCTTCGTCATTTTATTGCACTTTTCATTATTATCTTTAGCTGATATTTGCTCCCTTTTCAACAGGTGTTTCTACCGAAGAGGCTATTGCTGCCTCCCTAAAAACCTTCCAAGAGGAGGAGGAGAAGCGTGCCCTAGCAAGCGTCGGTATGTTTTATCCCTTTCTCTTTTATACGGAAAGTTTGTTGTCTTTTTATGATAGTCAACCTGACCTTCTCTTGTTTCTTTACAGGGGTTGTATTAATCGGCGCAAGGATCCTTTCCGAGCCCGTCACCGAAGCCCCGGCTCCGTCGAAGCTGCCGCAAGAGCCTCGGCTTGACGCAACGACGAGGGATGCTCTGAAAAATCTGGAGGCATCCCTCTACACGGATGAGGATGCTTCACTCAAGGAAGCTCTGATGGCATCCATCTCAACGGCTCGAGAAGAGCGGAAGCGGTTGAGACGTGAAGCAAAGGCGCGGAAAGTTGCTTTGGCCACGGGAGCAGGCCCTAGCACCGTTCCTCACGCTAGTACTCCTTTCGAAGAGGCCCCTGCCGTCTTGTCTACTGCTCATAGGCAAGTGGCGCACGCGGCTCGGAGTGCAAACGATAAGTCCTCGTCAGGTAACACTTCTTTCAGAACCTTGTTATAAGAATTATCAAACCGTTGGCTCATACGCATTCCTTTTGCAGGGCCGAGTCCGACTGAGGGGGAGGCGGAGACCGTCGAACCCCGGGGAGCGGAGGAAGCGGTACTTGCCGAGCCCGAGCTGACAGTGAGCAACGTCATCGGGGCCACGGCGCCTGAAACAGAAGTTGAAGGATCCGCTGCCGAGAAGGTCATCGATGCCGCATCTGAAGGGGCGGCAGATGAGATGATTGTCGAGCCGAAGGCAGTAGAAGTCGGGGCGCTTGAGGCCGGAGATATCACGGTGCCGATGGATGAGACAGCTGTGACCGCAGGACCCGAAGGAGTAGCGGGTGAGGTGGCCACGATTCCTGAGGACGAGCCAGCCGCTCCTTCTCTGGAATCTGGCAATATTCCAATCATAGCCCTCCCCGCGTATGGTTCCTTGCCGTCTCCCGAGCTTGCGAGCACAACAACGGTTCCCATCGAGTCGGGTGACGAGGCTACGGGTGGTGGCCCGATGTCAATGGAGGAAGGAATTGCCTCCGTCTCGGCTGGCAGTTCGTCGGGTAAGTTTCGGGTTACTACCGTTTCCCCCTTTTTTATATATCTTGCGATCTCTTCTAACAAGCTTGTCTTTGCAGGTGCGGCCAGTGCCGACGCTCCATTGCTTGAAGGAGCACCGTCAACTACTGCTTTGGCGGTGGTCACTTCCCCGTCTTCCCTCGTGCCATCGCGGATGTTGGAAGGTATGGATCTACGACTCACAAGTTAATCTCTTAAACGTGTAGTTCATGGACTAACGCCATGCCATCGCATCTTTTCAGAAGTGCTCTTTGATCATCTATATCAAGTGTTGCTCCCACACTTCTCCTTCCCATCCGAGCTTACTTCTCCCTCTAGTGGCGCTGGTGAGTGTACGCTCAATACAATATCTTTGTTCATCCCCTTTTTCTAGTAATTGAATGATTTTTGACCTTTCCCTTTCTTTATTGCAGTGTCACAATTCGAAGGAGGGGATGCCAGACCTGCCGTGCTACCGGCCCTCCCGGCTCTGCCGTCCGTTGCTGCTGGTATAGCAAATACCCCTTCTTCTTTTTTGTAACCCTTAAATATCTCTTGAACCATCGTTTAACCATGTTTTGTTTGGCAGCTATTGTTCCGGATTCGGTCCCTTTTGAGTCGCGCGTCCTTATACCGGTAGGCCCTTTCTCGAGACGCCCGTCTTCAAAGGGTGTTGTGATGAGTCTGGGCATGCTGAGCGGGTATATCGAAGAGCTCAGCATGGATGCTCTCCCTTCTGCCATAGATTTCGCTGTGGATGTTAATCCAATGTTAGCGGCGCTCGTAACTTTTCACAACGAAGGCGTCGTTGAATCTTGGGTTAATCACTGCAGGGAGATCGAGGCCTGTCTATACCGGCTGGAGTTGACGTGCCCTTCTCCCGAAGTTTTAGCCCTGAGCACCCAACGCACAACCTGGCTCGAGCAAAGCACTTCGCACTCCCGCCACTTGGAGCAAGAAGCAGCTCAAAGACTAAGGGAATGCCAAAAGACCTCGAACGAAACGGCCCATCTGCGCGCTGAGGTTGAGGCAAATGCTGCCCAGGTGAAGACTATCTTTGAGGGTCTCTTGGAGCGCATCTCCCATGGGCTAAACTTAAAGCGGAAGCTTGACGTGGCTGAGCGCAATATCCCAAGTCGGGAGGCTGCCTATCAAGTCGTGAGGGAGCAGCTTGCGTCAGTCTTGCGGCAACGAGCCCAAGTGGAGGCAGAGCTGACGGTGGTAGCCGAGCAAGAGAAGGCATGGAAGGACATATGCGAGCGATTGCTACATCTGTGCAAGACGCCCCCTTCCCAATAATTCCCCTTGTATCATTTGTCTCTGTAAAGCATATGTATATATTTTTTTTATTCTTTAGCACAATGTATCCTGTACTCAACCAATATTTATGAATAAAAGATGCACATTTTTGTAATGTCTTGTGTCATTTCCCCGTCTTTTCTTTCTTTTATTATCAGTACGCCACCTTAGTAACCATGATTGACGGACGACTGGGACGAGTATCCCGACCTTCTTAAGAAATAACGATGGCTTAGGCTGCAGGTTCAGATCTGCTGCCTAAGACTTTTCAACTCTATAAGCCGTGAGGGTCTCATAGGGACTTTTCTTCCTACGGATCGAGAGGATCTCGTAAGTGGATTTTCTCCTTAGGAATCGTGAGGATTCCTAAGTGTGGTTTTCTCTCATAAGTCGAAAGGATCCTATAAGAGAATTTCTCCTTCTTACGAGTCGAGAGGGCTCGTAAGCGGTTGTTTCCCTCTTTATCGAGAATCGACTTCAGAGAGTGAGACCCGTGAATAGTATGCAAGAGACCATTTAGGATTGACTTGCAGGGTCCCATTGTTCAGGAAGCAAGTTTTTGAATCCTTACTGCCCGAGATGTGAGTCAAAGAAGCTCTCGTCACGGAGTGTTTGTATCCGTGAGTTGAGAATTTTGCTAGGGATTATTTGTTTCCCGAGCGCCAAGGATTATTTGTGTCCTTGGGGTTTGAAACGAATCGATGGTTCCCACGGAGGCGCTGGTGGCTCTACGAGTCGACGCGGATCAGAAGGCTCTCGTCAAGGAGTGTTTGTATCCGTGAGTCGAGGAATTTGCTGGGATTATTTGTTTCTCAAGCGCCAAGGATTATTTGTGTCCTTGGGGTTTGAAACGAGTCGATGGTTCCCACGGAGGCGCTGGTGGCTCTGCGAGTCGACGCGGATCAGAAGGCTCTCGTCAAGGAGTGTTTGTATCCGTGAGTCGAGGAATTTACTGGGATTATTTGTTTCCCAAGCGCCAAGGATTATTTGTGTCCTTGGGGTTTGAAACGAGTCGATGGTTCCCACGGAGGCGCTGGTGGCTCTGCGAGTCGACGCGGCTCAGAAGGCTCTCGTCAAGGAGTGTTTGTATCCGTGAGTCGAGGAATTTACTGGGATTATTTGTTTCCCAAGCGCCAAGGATTATTTGTGTCCTTGGGGGTTTGAAACGAGTCGATGGTTCTCACGGAGGCGCTGCTGGCTCTGCGAGTCGACGCGGATCAGAAGGCTCTCGTCAAGGAGTGTTTGTATCCGTGAGTCGAGGAATTTTTTGCTGTTGAAGTCACTGGCTCCTTCGGTTGAAATGAACCGTTGAGGCTTGGCTTCGTCGTTTGACGGAATCCGCTGGGGAAGTATGGTTCCTTCTTTGTTTGCGCCCTTGGATTGTATACAGGGATCGATGTGATCTTAACTGTAGGGCCGAAGTTTTATCATTTCTTCTTTTTATTTTATTTTATTTCCGCGATGCTCTATCATTTCAGCTTTTATATCGCGAAGGTCGCGATTGCCCAAACATTTCGGCTATTTTTCGCGGTGCCCAATCATTTCGGCTTTTTATTTTATCTTTACTCGTTGCTTTTTATTACGAGTTGCCCGATCATTTCGGCTATTTTGCATGCATACATTTTACTTGCTGGTTTTTATTGCAAGTTGCCCTATCATTTCGGCTATTTCGTATGCATGAGCGGCCTACTGGCTTTCGCCGTTAACCTGAAATTGGACACCGATTTCGGCATCAGCACCGCTGCAACTGGGATATTACCAGGAGCGAATCATCATTTGCCTCTGTCGTTGTTGAACAAAGGAGGCTTAGCGACCAGGGTTAGGATCCCGTCGGCTAAGGCTTTTGACTTCATGAGCCGTAAGGGTCTCGTGAAGGTATTTCTCCCTACAAGTCGTGGGGATCTTGTAGGTGTATTTTCTCCTTAGGAACCGTGAGGGTTCCTAAGTATTTTGTTCCCCTGTAAGTCGTAAGGATCCTACAGGAGGGCTTTCTCCTTATGAGTCGAGAGGATTTACAAGGGTTGTTTACCATGCAAACATATCCCTAGTTTCAGATGGAACTTAGTTAGGGAAATGTTTATTCGCGCCCGTGGATTGTATACAAGGGTCGATATTGAACCACTTGTAGGGCAATATCGGAAGTTGTGGGGTTGCTTAAGCACAGGTTTAGGCTTCTGTAACTTAAGACTTTCAACTCTTATGAGCCGTGAGGGTCCCATAAGAGAGTTCTTCTTACGAGTCGTGAGGATCTCGCAAGTGTATTTTCTCCTTAGGAATCGTGGGGATTCCTAAGTGTGTTGCTCCCTTATGAGTCGTAAGGATCTCACGCGGGTGGTTTCTCCTTATAAGGTCGAGAGGACCCTATAAGTGTCTTTTAACGAGGTTGCGCCCTTTCGGGTTTTCACGAACACTCACCGGTAGTTCCGCTGTTTTTACTCACGGAGCCCTTTCGGGTTTTCATCCGTGCCCATTTTGCTTATGGACATACCGTTTATTTTATTTTATTTTATTTTTATATTTTTTTTTATTTCGTCAGCCTAAGGATGCTGCGGTATTAGTTTAAAGACGTTTCGGTCTGTTGTTAGTTTAAGGACGTTTCGGTCCATGGGTAGCTGGCTAATACTTATAAAGCTTGAGCTTAGGAAGATAGCGAGTGGACATAGTCGTCGTCATCTACCATTGACCTAGGCTGTGACTCATTAAGTATAGTATTTCTTTAAGAAGCGACCGTTTATTGGTCTGAAAGGCCTTTCACCGTGCATGTCGATGAGTAGATAGGCCCCACCCTGGTAGACCTTATCAATGATGTACGGTCCTTCATAGTTTGGCTCAAACTTTCCCCGTTTGGCGCGATTGGGGATCATGGGCCTTTTGACCACTAGCACGAGTTTGCCTTGGTGGAATGTCCTTGGCCGGCTCAATTTTTTATATGAGCGCGTCATCTTCGCTTTATAGGCTTCCAGATTTTGCTGTGCTATGAGCCGGGTTTCATCAAGGGCGTCAAGCTCTTCAAACCGAAGGTGAGCATTTTCTTCGTCTGTCAGCTCGTAGTGGACTGCGACTCGTAGAGAGGGTAATTCTATCTCGAGAGGGAGTACTGCTTCCGTCCCAAATACCAACGCGTATGGCGTTGTGTTTGTGGCCGTTTTAAATGTAGTTCGATATGCCCAAAGAGCTTCTTGCAGTCTTTCATGCCAATCTCTCTTGTTTCGTGACACCGTTTTCTTCATGATCTTCGTCAAGGTCTTGTTGAAGGCCTCAGCCACACCGTTAGCTCGTGGATTATAAACCGAAGAATATCTCCAGTCTATATTGTGCTGCTGTGCGAAGCAGCTAATTTTATGACTTCGGTAGGCTGGCCCATTATCAGAGATGATCCTTCTCGGGGTTCCAAACCGGTATATGACATGCGTTTTGAAGAAATGGAGGATGTTCTCCGTCTTCACTTCCCTCAACGGTACCGCCTCTGCCCATTTGGAGAAGTAATCAGTTGTCGCCAATATGAAACGATGTCCCTTTGACGATGCTGGTTCGATGGGGCCAACTATGTCGGTTCCCCACATCTCGAATGGCCAGCTAGCCACTGTTGGATGTAGTGGATTGGGATGTTGATGGATGAAGTCCCCATGAATTTGGCATGAATGACATTGCCTCGCATATTCCAGGCAATCTTGCATCATCGTGGGCCAGTAGTAGCCCATCCGTTTTATCTTCAACTTCATCTTAGGGCCTGCTTGGTGAGAACCGCAGAGTCCGTCGTGAACTTCTTGGACAACCCTTTTCGCTTCGTCAGGTCCTAAACATCTTAGCCACAGAGAATCTAATGACCTCTTGTATAGAGTATCGTTGACGAAGGCGAAAGACAGAGCTCGTTTCACAAGCTGATGCCTTATGGACGCTTCTTCAGGTATTCGGTGGAACTTGAAGTAATTTATGAAGACTTCTCTCCAGTCTTCGGTCTTCTCATGGTCTTTTATTTGTAGGGTCACCTGCTCAGTTGCTCCCTTTTCTTTATATGATTCTGGAGGTATTTCTGCTGGGGCGAGCACTCGACGGCTTTGTACCACGATTCTAACGTCATCGAGGTTCTCGTCGGCCAATTCTTTAGCAAGCTTGGCCAGTGCGTCCGCTTTGCTGTTTTCCGCGCGCGGTATGCTTTCCAAAGTATAGGAGGGAATTTGGGTTAGCAGTTGCTGCACTTTTTCACCGTATTTTACCAATTCCGGTTTGCACGTTTGGTAGTCGCCGTTTACTTGACTAACGACCAGTTGAGAATCACCGTATATGAGGAGGTCTTCAATTCCCATGTCAATGGCGATCTCGAGGCCTGCTATCAGAGCTTCGTATTCGGCTTCATTGTTTGTTCTCGGCTCCGTCAGGGAAAACGCGTAGCGCATTATCCCTCCTTGTGGAGTTACAAAGATGAGTCCTACCCCTGATTTAATTATAGGGGTACTTTGTTTGCGTTTCTTCACGGAAGATGCTCCATCGAAATAAAGCTCCCATCGGATATTATCACCGTCGATCGCATCGAACGCATGTTCGTCTGGAAGATCGCAATTCAGAGGAGAATCGGCGGGTATCGGATGCTCAGCGAGGAAGTCGGCGATGGCCTGGCCTTTCACTGCCTTGAGAGGTTGATACGTTATCGAGAATTCCATCAAGAGCAGGGCCCATTTAGCGAGTCTTCCCATCAATATGGCCTTTGACATCAAGTATTTGAGAGGGTCCACTTTTGAAATAAGACGGACCTCGTGCGCTAACGCATAGTGCTTAAGCTTTGTTATTGCGAAGATCAACGCCAGGCAGTGTTTTTCAATGGGAGAGTAGTTGCTTTCTGCCCCCAGCAGAACTCGACTTAAGTAGTAGAGTGCTCTTTCTTTCCCTTGATCGTTCTCTTGTGCCCATAATGCGCCTAAAGAACCTTCGAGGGCGGTTGTATAAAGAATGAGAGGCTTCCCCTTAACCGGAGCAGCCAACACCGGCGGGTTCTGCAGGTATTGCTTGATCTCATCCAGTGCGCCTTGGCATTTTTGATCCCAAACGAATGGGGTCCCCTTCTTCATCAGGTGACTATAAGGACGGCACTTTCCTGAAAGGTTGGCTATAAATCGCCGTATGTATGCGAGTTTCCCTTGGAGAGATCGCAGCTGTTTGAGAGTCCTCGGCGGAGGCATTTCCATGATCGCTTTAATCTTTGACGGATCTATTTCAATCCCTCGGTGTCGAACAACGAATCCCAAGAATTTGCCTGAGGAAACTCCGAATGCACATTTAAGAGGATTCATCTTCAAGTTGTATTGCCGAAGGCGTTGAAATACGGTCTTCAGATGCTCGAGATGTTCCTCGTACGATTTGCTTTTAACCACGAGATCGTCGATATAGCATTCAACGATTTCGTGTATAAGGTCGTCGAAGATCTTTGTCATGGCCCTCTGATAAGTAGCACCGGCGTTCTTCAAACCGAAGGGCATCACTTTATAACAAAATATACCAAGAGGAGTCCTGAAGGCTGTATGCTTCTGATCTTCAGGATGCATTTTTATTTGATTATACCCCGATGAGCCGTCCATGAAGGAGAAAACCTCATGAGTGGATGTGTTTTCTATCATTAGTTCAGTGACTGGCACTGGGAAGTCATCCTTCGGGCAAGCTTTATTGAGATCTCGAAAGTCCACGCATATGCGCACTGTCCCATTTTTCTTCATCACCGGGACGATGTTAGCGATCCATTCAGGATATTGAACTTCCTGGATGAAGCCAGAGTCGATCAGCTTCTTGACCTCAGCATTGATACTCATTTCAAGCTCGAGCCGCATTCTTCTCGGTGCCTGTTTGACTGGCTTGATGTTCGGGGATATCGCCAATTTGTGTACGGCAATTTCTGGATCTAGTCCCGGCATTTCGGAATAGTTCCACGCGAAGCAATCTCTATGCTGTAGAAGCACGTCCTTTAACGCAGCTACCCTTTCTTCAGATAGTAACTCGCTGATGAATGTCGGTCGTGGATCGTTTGCCGTCCCCAACTCAATTTTCTTGAGGTTATCTGCAGTGGTATGGATTCCATCTTCCAGCTCTTTTGGCGCTGGTGGGAATTCTGAGATTATCTCGTCGCTGCTGTTTTCGAAGCACCAAGGAAGGCTGTTCATATCTTTGGACCCTTCTTTTAATATTGTTATCACATGGCAGGTGCGAATTTTCTGCCAATCCCAATGCGGAGTTGGTTCTATCCTTGCGTTTTCGGGTTCGTGCTTTTGCGGCGGCGCTACCCTCCAACTATCAGAAAACGCGAATTTGCCTAGCTGATACTGATCTTCAACCCAATTCTTGAAGGTGAAGCAATCTTCAAGAGGGTGTCCCATTACTCGATGGTAAAAGCAATAATTTGGGTCGAACACCTCGCCTGCGTGCTCAGGATGATTAGACTCTGGCAACGTAAGCATTCGATGTTTTAGAGCGAGATCGAATATCTTCCTCGTTTTGTTCCGAGGAAATGAGTATGCTCGACCCATTTTCTTCCTGAGGGCTAGGTCAATAACGCTCGACTCTCGGATACGTGGCTTCTTAGCTCTGCTTTGTGGCTGTCGAGCGCCTCTCTTGCCTTTCGACTTGTTTTTGTTTTCGCGTCGAACCTTTTTTGTAGCAGGTTGACAAGGAGCGGCATTTTCTTCCTTCACCGCCTGTTGAAGGAGGCGCTGTGTCTTGGCTTTCTCATAGATTGCCATTTCACGATTGTGATCGTCTCGGGCTTTTTGACTCGCATCCCTTATAAGTTTGCTCATCTGGTCTTCAAATGATGGACTGGGCGGTTTTGTATCAGGAACTTTTGCTGGCTCAGGATTAGCGTCCTTCCATTGAGCGTCCGCCTCTTCGTCGAAGTCATACATAACATAACAGCTATTGACTGGCTCCCGTTTCTTTGACCGGATGTACCCAAGCCCTTTTGTTTCTACTCTCCCGTTAGGCAGTTTGCATTGAGTCCCGGGAATGTCCCAGACCTTGTCATAGAATTTGGCTTTTCTAATGGTCTGTGTGAAGGACATCCCCTGGCGTTTCAGCAGTTTCTTCAAACCTTCGGTATAATATCTGGGAAGACGGGTAGGCTGAAGCCTGTCGAGCGTGGGATCCGCGCCATGCCAAATTTCTTTTTCCACCTTGTTTTCTTCAGAACGGTAGAATAGGATTGCCTTCTCGCCCTTTCGTCCGGGAGGGATATAGAATGTCTGCAATTCTTCTACGCTGTTGGTGTCGAGTGCATCCAGTTCTTTGTAATGTTCAAGCGGCACCATGGTTATCTGCAAACTTCGCTCTTCATCAGCGGAAGCCCGTATTGAAAGCCGAGCAGGGAATACAGCATGAACTTCATCCTCCGAATCACTACCAAATATCAATGAAGGAATGGATGGTCCCGGCTTGGCGGATTGGGATGGACCCGTATAAATTATATCCTCTTCGTCCTCGGTGTCACTGCCGAAGATAGGGATGGTGGCGCTAGTCTTGTTCTCCGGCTTGTGACACCTTTCCGTGTCCTCAAAGCTCGGCAAAAAGTATTTGGCATCTTCATACTTGCGAACTTCATTCACGGAAAACGGATTCAATTCTCCTGCCACAGTGTACTCGAGACCATCCTTACAATATTTCATACACTGATGTTGTGTAGAAGGGATGATATTGTACTCGTGCAACCATGGTCGACCGAGCAGAGCATTGTAGCACGTCTTGGCATCTATGACATGGAATTTAATATCTGTGACGAGTAGCCCGAAGCGTAGCGTCAATATCACAGATCCAAGAGTCTTTGAAGATTGGGAGTCGAAACCGGAGATAGTGATTTTGTCTCGGGCGAGGTGTTGGACACTCATGCAAATCTCCTTTAACACTCGCACATTGAGTAAATTGACAGACGATCCGTTATCGACCAAGATTTTACCTATCTTTATGTCATGGCAATATCCTGAGACATAAAGGGGGCGATTGTGTTCACACGTCCCGAGGAGAAGGTCTTCATCACCAAAAGCAACGTCGGCTGTGTGCACTTCTTCTAATTCGTCTTTCATCTTTTCTTCGGCTAAGAAGGCTTGGAACTGGTCCGGATCTTGTAGCGCCTTAATCAAAGAGTCTCTCGCCTCCTTTGATAGTCACAAGGCATCAAGGACGCTGAGCTGGGAGGGCAGTTTCCTCAGATGTGCCAGAACATTGTAATCCACCTTACTTCTCTTCGGCGGGTTTTTGGTGTTTAGCTCTTCCAGAACTTGGTCATCTAAGACGATGTCTTCAGAGACCTTTTCTTTCCCTTTATCTTTTCTATTCGAGGGTCCGAGGTTCTTTTCAGGCAGTGTCCGATTCCGCAGCCGGATATTTTCGCAAACCACTGGTTCCTCTTCTTTTCCCGAAGTTGACTCTTTAAAGAGAGGGGCAAGTTCTAGCTCCTCATCAGAGTCGCTCCCAAATGTAGGCACTTGTGACCCGGTAGTGTTAACCATGTGACAATTGCCGGCAGTTCTTTCAAGCTCTTTGGTCGTGTTTCTTTGTTCCCGACGAATCTTACGCTTTTCCCGTTTAAAGCGTTGTTGATTAGCGACGTATCCTTGCCACCATTCATTGAAAGCTTTGCAATCTTGGGTGGAATGCGAGATCTTCTGATGATATAAGCAATAAGAGGGGTGTATTTCTACCGCGCCAGTAACTTTTTCTTCAGAGGGTGGTAGCTTCATGCCCATCGATATGGCCTTAGCAAATTTCTTTTTTATCTTGAATTGGCTTTTGTCAGCGGTGGAGGCATTTTGCTCCAGCGGGATTATCTCAGCTCTTCTCTCAAATCTCTGGCGCTTGGCCTTTTCGAATACAGCCGTCTCGCGCTCTAGATCAGCTTTGCTTTTCAATCGAGCTTCACTAAGAAACGCGTCAATCATTTCGATTGATAATTCCGAAACCCTTGACTCAGTATTCGCTCCCGGCGTTTTGGTGCCCGAAGTCCCTTCATCGTTCGAGGTCGAGTGGGAGATCATATGACAGCTCGCCACATATTCCTCGGATTCATCCGATGAACTTTCCCCCTCATCTTCTTTTTGAAAGACGTGATCAAGGAAATCTTGGAGCGTAATGGGAGTCCGCGCCTTTTGGTTGTATTCATCCAGTGCGTCTATTTGCTTTTGTAAGTCCGTGCGCTTGTCGCCAGGCTTCACGGGCTTCTTAGATTTCTTCTTCTTCTTTTTCGAAGATTTTGACGGCTGGTTATGAACGCTTGAACTACCACCATCGGTCTTCGGAGTCGGACGTGGCTTCAATATCCCCTCTATAACCTGCGGTTCCAAGGGGTTCTTCCACTTGACCGCTGGACAGGTCTGAAGATCATTTAGCATTCTCCTCGTTTTGGCCGATAATACAACCTCCCAAGGAGCTTCCTCAATGACGGAACATGTTGCCCCCGGCGCATTCGTCTCTTTAGAGGTGTGGGGCTGCGGGGGATTCACCTTCCATTTGTCGGATGGCGCAAATTTGCCCTGGCGGTACTGGTTTTCAAGCCAATTTTTGAAAACGTAACAGTCTTCGATCGGATGTCCTAGCACTCGATGATAAGGGCAGTAATTAGGCTCGTTGACGTCACTTGGTTGCGACGGACGTTTTGGATCTGGCAGATTTATGAGCCTGTTGCACAATGCCAGCTCAAATAGCCTCCTCGTTTTATCACGGGGAAAGGAGTAAGCACGTCCCATCCTGTCCTCAAGGGGTACGTATGGGCGTGTATTGTTTGGACGAGCAACCGGCTTCGAGTCGCTTGGTTGTTGCTGGGCATTGGCGACAATGATCGCTTTTCCCTTCCCTTTATCGTTTCGGGAGTCCGGCTTCGGGAGAGGGGGTTTATGGCCCATCTGGTCCATCTGCGCCAATTTGTCGATCAAAGCCTGGAAGGAAGTCGGCTTGAAGAACATCATAAACTGTGAAATGGTTGCTTGTGGATCAAGGGTTCCAACAAACATTCCCACCGCAGGGGCTTCTTCTATGCGCTGTTCACATTTAGACCATAGATTACGCCACCGTATAGCGTACTGGACCCATGTCTCGCCGGGTTTTACCCTGGCATTGATCAGTGCCGTCATCGGAGTACGCTCGCTGGCACTTGCAAAACGTTGGGTGAAGAGCAGCTCCATCTCCGCGAAGGTTTTAATAGAGTCATTGGGGAGCTCAGAATACCATTCGAAGGCAGTATCTGATAGGCTTCCAACGAACTGGCGAAGAAGAAACTTGTCGTCGCCGCCGGTGTTACCGCAAAGCGCCCTGAACTGGGCGACATGTTGATGGGGATTGCCGGTCCCTTTGTAGACATGAAACTTGGGAATTGTGTAGCCCGGCGGGTACTTGATTTGGTCATACCAGCCCGGATACGGTCGCCCCGTTTTTACGACGTGGACGGCTACTTCGGCCGCGTGATGAACCTTTATTTGCTGGGCTATATATTCGTCCAGATCAGTTTTAGAGATTGTGTCCTCTTTAGCCGTCGATAGAACGGGCTGAGGGTTTGATGTTTCTCCCCTATCATCCCCAAGGACGATCGGGGGTTCTTCAGTCGGGGGCTCTGGTTGTATCATCATCCCTATCATGTCCTGGAAGAGGAGGCCCATACGTTGTATATTGGCTGCTTGTTCAGCAGCCTCTTTGTCTCTCTTTTCCAGTACTCGGCGGAGGAACTCGGCGTCGGTCTCTTCCTCTTGGCGTTCGTCTAAGGACGTCCCAGGGTTCTCCTTTGGCTCCGTGAGTGCAGCCATTGTAGTCATCATCTCCTGGAGCTTTTGTTGCTGCTCCTGAGCCTTGGTCACTGATCGGGTAAGCGGTCGGTGACCCGTAGAAGTACGACTTTCTTCCTTTCCAGAAGCCATATAGACCGCATGAACTGTTATGCCCCCTGACTTGGGGCGTTTAGGTTCATCGCTTTTAAACTTTGTCAGTGTCACGGAGGCTTTCTCCGGCCTTTTTCTTTTGTGGACCATTGAGGCTAAAGGAGCCGTTGAAATGGGCATCCTAGCATTTGTTGCCCCCTGCTGTTTAATGGGGCGGTTTTTGTCCTTTTCCACCTTTGCCCTTTTCTGGCGACGGAAGTGGTCTGAGTCAATCACGGAGTCTTGAACCCTCCGCCAAACTTTATAAATCTTTGACGACAGCCGCTGAGGGGGCTGTTCTTGCTTTGTCTCCGGAGCTTTTTCCATAGGCGGAGGAGATCTTTTCAATGTAGCAATCGGAGAGTTCTTTCTCACCTTCCTCAGCAATTCAAAGCTGTTCCCCGTTGGAACAGCAGCATTGACCTCCACCACTGGAGCAGGTGGGGTTAGCCCTGAGGGGGAGTTGCCCCCTGCTTTCCTTACTCGCTGCCAATGGCGACGTCGCGCACGACGAGCTGTTGGGACTGGCTCGGAAATCGAGATGGTTTCTTGCTGCCCACTGTTTGAGCGTGGGGTAACTGCTGATGTCAGCCTATTGAAGGCTGATGCCTTCTGACCAGCTGGGGGAGGAGTAGGAACCGTCAATCTTGTGAAGACCGACTCTCTGATGGGAGAAGCCGCTTTAACGACTTCCAAAGCAGCGGTCGTTGCCCTCTTTGGGACAGCCACCTTATAGTTCTGACCTAGCCTGGTGAAAACGGAGGCTGTTGGTTCAGTAGCAGGCGACCCGTTGATAGGGGTCGTGGTAGTAGTGAGCCGGTCGAACACCGACTTCTTGTTCACTTCCGGTACAGGTGTCGGCATAGAGAAGCTTGTAGGTGGGACCATGGTCCCGAAGAACAAGCCGGTGGTGGCTTGGGTCACCTGGTCTACCGGCAGAGTCAGGAAGAAAGCCGCTTGGGGCCCATATGTTACACCTCTCGGTGAGGTGGAGCGTCCGTTGCAGTGGCATTTCGAGCAGTTGGTGCAGTTGGTGGCCATTGAATGCTTGAGTTCTGTACCAGACAAAAGACCAAATCTTAGCAACTTGAAATCCGAAGGCAACCATTTAACAAACCGCGATTGGTTCGCGAAGACGACACACGAAGTGTGGAGTGGAAAGATGAAGAGGTCCCACCGGGCGTGCCAGAATCTGTTCCCCTCCGAATGGCGGCCCGGACTTCGCGTCCGTTGCCTGAGGTTCGGGGCAGATGCTATTTGGTTTGATCCGTCCACCTCTCCGAAGATGCCAAGTTGATTTATGGCACCTTGTATCGGAGGTTTAGACGGATGCGGCCGATGTAGCAGACTTCGTCAGATTCCCCCTCAGGGTGAGGGGTTTTTGATTGTGGGGACGCTCTTCCCTGCAGGCGCAAGCCCCTGCAGTTAATTACGCTACCGCGTTGCGGTAACAACTTTCTCCTTCTCCAGAATTTCACTTCGTATCGTGTGTGTTTGTTTTGTTTGTGATTGCCCGTGGATTGTATACGGAGACTGAGTAATGCCGTCGCCCGTAGGGCGTGGATTAGTCCAAATCCGCATTTACTTAGATTTGGGTTTGGTGTTTTTAGTTTAAGGATGCATTAGTCGCGTTGCGTCTAAGATCGACTTAAACGTTCGTTAAGGATACGTTAGTCCTGTTTTAGACTAAGATCAACTTAACGTGGTGATTGATTTAATTATCTGGCCGTCGGGACTCGTCACCTCTCTGACGTCGTTGAGGGATTACAGCGACAGGCGTCAGAGGAGTTCAGAGATGTACCCTTGCACCAAAGTTGATTCGGAGTTTTATTGTTTATATAAAGATCTAAGGACACATTAACCGTATTTGGGGCTAAGGTCAACTTAGACGGGACCGTTTAGATCCGGCAAAAGAGCGTTCGGGCTCGATTGCGCTAGTTTAAGGACGTGGCGGTCCATCGCCAGTTTTAAGGACGTGGTGGTCCATTATTAGTTTAGGGACGTTTCGGTCCGTCGCCAGTTTAAGAACGTAGTGGTCCATTATTAGTTTAGGGACGTTTCGGTCCGTCGCCAGTTTAAAGACGTAGTGGTCCATATTCCAGTTTAGGGACGTTTCGGTCCAATATTAGTTTAGGGACGTTTCGGTCCATTTGGATGTATGGTCGTTGGGACCCGTCACCTCTTTGACGTCGTTGAATAATTACAACGAGGGATGTCGAAGGAGTTCGGAGATGTACCCTTGAACCGGTCGTGAATTGGTCTAGGAGAGCCATTGTGCTCAATCAGTTTAATTTAAGGACTTACGGCCAGGATTGGGTTAAGTCCAATTTTTTTATTTATTTTGGGCTTTGCCCGACTGGAAAATCGATCCAAACAGGGCTCTGCCCCTTTATTATTTGGCAATTTGATTTGGGCCAGGCCCTTTTAAATAGTGGGTTGCATTTGTGCAGAACCTCAAGAATTTTCCAAACCAGGGCTCTGTCCCTTTATTATTTTGTAATTTGATTTGGGCCAGGCCCTTTTAAATAATGAGTTGCATTTGTGCAGAACTCCAAGAATTTTTTTAGATTTAAGAACAAAAGTGCATAGCACTTTTGATCTAAATTTGGATCAAAGGAAAACAAGTTTTTCTTCTTGTTTTTCCTGATTTTACAGAACCAAGGGTTCACAACAAGTGCAAGGCACTATTTATTTATTTTTATTGAATTATTCGCTTTTTTAATCCTCTGTTCTTCAGAGATTTTTCTCTTCTTCCAAAAGAAGTTTTTACCTTTTTTGTGTGTTCTTGATTAATCCTCAAGAGTTCTTTCTCTTCTCTCTTTTTTTATGCCAGAAGTTGATTCTTCTCTGTTGATTATTCTCGAATGAGGTCTGGGGTCCTATTTATAGTGCTCACCAATTTGTTGAATTTGTTAACAAGATCTTTCCTGAATAATTTTGGGAATTTTCCCACCATTGGATCTTTGATCCAAAGGCAGAAGAAAATCTTCTGTTTCAGAAAAGATTCATTAAATTTTCATTCTGTTTCTGCGCAACTCCCCAATAAATGACACGTGTCGCGCAGTAGAAGGCTTGCGCAGCAGTGCTTGCGCAACTGCGCAGACACGTGTCGCGCAGCTGTGCACTTGCGCAACAGTGCTTGCGCAACTGCGCAGACACGTGCCGCGCAGCGGTGCACTTGCGCAACTGCGCAGACACGTGTCGCACTGTGGACCGCTTGCGCACTGCGCAACGTACGGAATTTGAAGCGTTGCTTCAGAAAATTTTGAATTTTCAAAATTCAAATGAGCCTTGCTCAGATTGGGGGAACACATCCGTTCTTGGGGGTATGCATTTTTGTTACCTGAGCATTCCTTTTGAAATTTGGACGTCGCATATATTTTTCATATTTTAAATCTGAATTTTTGGACCCGACCCGGGCATGTTTTGGAGTAAGTTTGTATTTGCTAAAATCTCAAAACGTACTAATACTATAATATTATATTCTAATTGTTCATTCGTATCTTTAACCAAACAAATATTTTCAAAAATATTTATAAAATCCTATTTTAATCCTAACAACTTACTTCCTCTATCAGTATACTATTATTATATAATATCTTTTATTTTTTTACCCTACGTATCAAATCCCAACTCCTCTCTCTATATATATATTGATTTATATTTAAATATTAGCTTCTCCCTCACAGTTCTCTTCTCTTCTTCCTTTTATTTTTTCACCCGCCGCCTCATTTCGAGGAAACCCTAACCCTAACTCTGGCCTTCACCCTCGCTCACCCGCCGTTGCCGTCTCACCCTCAACCCGATCAACTTCTCAACCTTAACCTTACCTCGCCCGTCTCTCTCTCCACTGCATCCTGACGACGAGAGGCGGCGAACCCAAGGACCTCGAATGCCATCGCCCGCGCCTCGCGTTGCCCTCGCCGCCGATGACCCCGCGCCGTCTCACCACCTTCTTCGTCGTCTCCACTCATCTCCTCGACCACCTCACCCCTCTCTCTCTCTCCTCCCCCTGCAAATCCCGCGAACCCATCACCCGACCCTGCAACCTTTGCCGCCATCTTTCCCATCACCGCTGACGACCTCGTCGTCGCCTCCACATCTTCGCCACCGCCTTCTCCTCCCTCTCCTCCTCGCACTCATCCTCGAGCTCTCCCGAGCACGACCCAAGCCAACCCCGCAGCCTCGTTGCAACCCCATGCCTCACCCAACCTCTTCAACTGCACCTCACCGGAGCTCCGACCACCCTCGTCACCGCCTTCATCTCCTCCTTCTGCTCTTTCCTACACCCTAGCAAGAATCTTAAGCTAAACACCTTCTCCTTCTCTTTTACCTGCGCACATCGACTTCGACTTCAAACCGCTGCCCTTGCCGTCGAACCTCATCGTCGACGTCATCATCATCCCTGTTCTAGCCTCTGTCCCATAACATTCGAACCAAATTCCAGAGCACCAGCCCCTTCTTCTTGCTCTTCTTCTTCTTTTTTATTCTTCTTTTCATTTCTTTTCTTGATTACGTTCTTTTCCGGTCACCGCCGGAGCCGGGTCGCCGCCACTGATCGGAGCGACCCTGTGGACGTCCCCTACTTGCGTGGTTAACTTCTTGCTGTACCTGGACCTGTCCCGTGTGCGCCTATCGATGTTGCGACATTGGACGCTGCGTGCGCATCCCGTATCGTGATCCGATCGAGGCAAGTAAAACTTGCTACATGCTATTATATTATCTTATACATGTTTAATTTCATGTTTAAACCTGTAAATTAAACCTAAGGCTATTAGTTTCCATTTTACATTTCGATGTCTGGTTATATCATTTTAGATTTACAACTTGAACCCTATCATGTTGCATTCCGTCTTACTATACGTAGTACTCAAATTCGTGTTTAAATCACGTAATAATTATTTACACAGCCCATAGTACCCTTTTAGATAGTTTATAATGTTTCAAACACCCGTTTGCATCCATCTCATCTAGTATACATATATTTGCATCAGTAGATCACTTGAATGTAAAACATTGAAATATTCACAATCCACTTTTGATAAAGTGTAGTTTAATTAGTATTGGAACTTAAACTTTAACCCTAATTATAACCGTGCAGCTATATACCTTAATCTGTACCTGATTGCATTTCACATTACAATATTCCAGTTTATTGTTCTATTAGTACCCATGCTTGTTTTATATACCCATGCGTATGTTAGTTTGAATTGTGAGCACCCACATGACATCTTGTGCACCCTGACACGACTTGTTACACCTACTACTTGACACGACATGGTACCGTGCACCTCTCGACATGACATGATACCATTTATACTCCCTGACTTGACCTGAGGTACCATGGTTTTACCTGTTACTTGATCTTGTGTCTAATGCCAACAAACCTGACCTGTTGTCCTTACGGACAGTTCCTGTTGTCTATCTAGACAAACCTGTACCTGCCTGATCCTGAGTTGGCATTAGCTTTTGATTACTTAATACCTGACTTGAATACATATAACTTGGGGGTATGGGGAAATCAATGATGAAACCTGACTTGTAACTCGACAGTTCTATACCTTTTCTGATCAGTCTTACGGGCTAGGCCAGCCCCGGAGTGATGCTACTGACATCACTCATCATTACCCACCACCATTTACTGCCTTGCGGCACGTCTCGGATTCAGCCCGAGAGTCATAGACCGTGATCCCGGGCACGCACGGGATACTATTGAGTTACATCGATGATTCATCAAATTGATTTCAAAGACTTGAGAGTAGTTAACCCAATAGATCGGTTTAGATTACTCACTGCACACTACCTTTCACTGCCCTGATTTATATTGCTGTTACACCTGCTTTACCTTTTATAATCATACTTGCATGTCTTGCTACCTTGTTTATATATTATTGCTTGATGTTATGACGTGCTGACGTCTGGGTTTTGCATGGCCTAGATCCTCTACCCTTGTTGCAGAATGATCAGGAGTATTGCTGTTGTTAGACCGAGCGGTGAGGATCATGTTGGTATGCAGTTTTACTTTCCAGGTGTTTTATTCCCAGGATATTTACTTCCGCATATTATCATTTCTTGACTCATTTATTCTGGCTCATGGACATGTACTAAATAGTTTAGTTTACTTTCTTGTTCTTGATATCTCTACAGCCGTAATGTGACTGTGGAAGGATATTTCCTATCCACAGGTAGCATGGTTGGTTATGTCACGTGCCCATTTTAGCGTACTCTGGGAAGCGGGGCATGACATGGTTCTTTTGGTATCAGAGACATACGTTATAGGTTAATCGAGTTTGATTCTTTTTGTAGTTGGGTATTGAACCCAATACTCGAATCAGAGTACTCATAACTAGGAGCATGTCCGGCCACATTGTTATCACGATTCTTGAATTATATCTATCTCTTGATCCTTTTCTTGACGATATGCAAACCCCTTTGCATCTCGACTCAAAACCTGTTGGTCCCCTATTGTTTCTGCATGTTCTTTGATTCTGATACTACGATTTGGGCGACTTGAGTGGAGTTATGTGATTGTAACTATGAACTGCAGCATAGTTACAATGCGGTACTCTATTTAAGTAACTTGGAATTCTAGTTTTGATTCATTTCTTTGTTTATGATCGTTATATTACCTTACTTCTCTCGGTTTCATTGCTTACCAGTTCTTGTTTTACCGCCAGCTTGAATCATGTTTACCATGCTTAATCCTTTTCAGTATCTTGACTTCGAATGAAGTCATCTTGGTATCCTACTTGTTCATATCTTTCCCGCATTGGAATTATTCAATTCTGGTGGATTCCTTGTTCGCTGTTGTCTTGGGAATGGATTTTCTTGGCACCTTCCATGCTCACATTGATTGTAGAGCAAGGAAAGCGAATTTCCAGATTCCCGGACATCCAAAGTTTGTTTTGCTGGAGGAAGTAGTTCTGTCGAGCCAGTCGAATTTAGGGCTAAGCCGACAGCTAATGTTCTTTCGTCGATGGAGGTTGCTCAAGATGAAACGCCAACTGTTGTTCGAGATTTCATGAACGTGTTCAAAGACATCTCGGGTTTATCGCCAAAACGAGATGTGGAGTTCGCTATTAATCTTGTTCCTGGTGCAGCGCCAATCTCAAAGGCGTATTATCCAATGGCACCAGTGGAGTTGGAAGAAGTCACGAAGAAGGTTGCTGAATTACTTGAGAAGGGTTGGATTCGTAGCAGTAACTCACCTTGGCGGGCTCCAGTTCTTCTAGTAAAGAAGATGATGTCACAAGGAGGATGTGCATCGATTATCGAGAATTAAACCGGGTGACTATTAAGAACAAGTACCCGATCCCTCGCATTGGTGAATTATTTGAGCAGCTTAGTGGCGCGAGGGTATTCTCGAAGCTGGATTTGCGATCCGGATATCATCAGGTCCGAATTAAATCAGAGGATGATTGCAAGACGGCGTTCATAACTCAGTATGGACATTACGAGTATTTAGTGATGCCCTTCGGAGTAACGAATGCACCGGCGATATTCATGGACTTGATGAACCGAATCTTTTCACCATTCTTGGAACAGTTTATAGCGGTGTTCATTGATGATATTCTGGTCTACTCGAGGAGTATTGAAGAGCGTGTGGAACATTTGAAGACCGCATTGCAGACATTGAGGCAAGAAAATTGTATGCAAAGATGAGTAAGTGGGAGTTTTGGCTTGAAGAAATGAAGTTTTGGGGCACGTTGTGGCTAGAGATGGAATTGCCGTTGATCCCGAAAGATTACAGCAGTTCGAGATTAGCCGATTCCGAAGAATGTTGCGGGGATAAGAAGCTTTCTTAGACTTGCCGGGTATTATAGAAGGTTCATGGAGAATTGTGCTCGTTTGGCTGAGCCTCTGACCAAGCTTATGCGCAAGGAAGTACCACTTGTGTGGACGGATAAGTGTACGTCAGCTTTTGAGGCGTTGAGGCAAGGATGGACAACCGCTCTTATTTTGACCGTACCAGACGGTTTCGGAGAATTGGTGATTCATAGCAACGTATCTGGAAAAAGGATTTGGATGTGTTTTGATGCAGCATGAGAAGGTTATAGCTTACGCATCGAGACAGTTGAAGACCCAAGAGAAGAATTACCCAACTCCTGACTTGGAGCTAGCAGCTGTGATGTTCGCTTTGAAGATTTAGAAACACTACTTATTGGGTGAAAGGATCGAAGTATTCACCAATCACAAAAGCCTGGAGTATGTGTTCATACAGAAGGAGCTTAATATGAGGCAGCGTAGATGGTAGGAGCTGATGGCTGACTACGATCTTGATCTTGAATACCATCTAGGGAAAGTTAATGTTGTGCCGGATGCACTTAGTCGTTTGCCAGCAATTCAGATGTTGACTGCACAGAAGGAACTTATTGAAGACATTCGAAGATTTGATTTGGAGATTGTGCTACCGCATTCTTCGGGACAGTTGATGCAGCTGCAAGTACAGTCGTCATTGATCGAGAGTATTAAAGCAGCGCAATTGAAGGACCCAAGATTGCAAAGGTTTCGAGAACAGGTTGAAGCTGAAATTCGAAAGGACTTATTGATTCATGAAGGTGATATGTTGCATTATGGTAGCCGTTTGTGTGTGCCAAAGGGAGATATTCGCGAAGAGCTTATGAAGAGGCGCACAGTTCAGCATATTCCGTACATCCAGGAAGCACGAAGATGTACCGAGATATATGGCAGCATTTCTGGTGGGAAGGCATGAAACAGGAGATTGCCCGCTTTGTGGCAAAGTGCTTGGTGTGTCAGCAAGTTAAGGCTAAACATCAAAGGGTTGATGGTTTATTGCAACCACTTCCGATTCCTCAGTGGAAGAGGGAACATATAAACATGGATTTCGTGACAGCTCTACCGCGGAGTCCAAAAGGCAACAATGCAGTTTGGGTGATTGTTGATCGTTTGACCAAGGCAGCTCATTTCATTCCTTTTTGGGTTGGTCAGTCAACAGAAAATTTGGCAGAACGGTACATGCAGGAGATTGTAAGATTGCATAAAGTACCGGTAAGCATCGTGTCCGACCGTGACACTCGTTTCCTATCACACTTTTGGAGGAGCTTACGGGAAAGTTTGGGGACTCGTTTGAAGTTTAGCACAGCTTATCATCCTCACACCGATGGCCAGTCAGAGAGAACGATCCTAACTCTTGAAGACATGTTGAGATCTTGCATGTTAGACTTCAAGAGTTCGTGGGAGCATCAGCTACACTTGGTAGAGTTTCGTACGACAACAGTTTCCAGGCGACTATTCAGATGGCTTCATTCGAAGCTTTATATGGTCGCAAATGTCGTTCACCTATTTGTTGGGACTATATTAGAGAACGAAGATTATTAGGACCGGATTTGAGCGTGCAAACAATTAAGAAGGTTAACACTATCCGAAATCATATGAAAGTAGCACAAGACCGACAAAAGAGTTGGGCAGATATATCAAGAAGACCTCTAGAGTTCGCTGTTGGTGATTTAGTATTCTTGAAGATATCACCGACTAGAAGAGTGATTCGTTTCGGAAGTCGAGGAAAGCTTAGTCCTCGATTCGTTGGGCCTTTCGAAATTTTGGAATGTGTTGAAGAAGTGGCGTATCGATTGGCTTTACCGCAATCTTTGGCGAATATTCATGACGTGTTTCATGTATCTCAACTCCGTAAATATGTTCGAGATGAAACACACATGCTGGATCATTCGGAGCTGACTGTACGAGAAGAGTTGACTTTGCGGAGCGACTGATGTCGATTATGGATCGAAGGGAAAAGGTTCTTAAGAACAAAGTTATCCCTCTTGCATTTGTTTCTTTGGGAAATCACTCGCATGGAGAATCAACTTGGGAACGAGAAGATGAAATTATTGGATATAGTGCCCTCAAAGTCAATTATTGGATCACACGCCCGTGATTGCAATGATTGAGGGAGGACTTATACCGTTAGAACAGTCTTACTCAAGATGATAGTATGCTATCTGGTTTATCTTTATCATCGTGTACTACTTTAGATGACCTTACAGGTCACTATTGCACGTCGATAGAGCACTTAGGATTCTTGCTTGACTGCCAGCAGTATGATGGCGATCATATACGTGGGAGCTGGGGTCTATAAGCGCATCCTTAAATGGTCCCTAGTCATGGGAGTTTCGAGACAGGGCATCGATACTCCGGAGTAGACTAGTGTATACAGTCGAGACCCCGACGAGGGGCGGTAGCCGGTCTCACAGGCCACTGGTGACAGTTGGTTCACCTAAGATGTATACAGGTGCTCATTGGGTTATGAGTACACTGGACAGGACTCGCCGGAAACATGCTAATTGGTATTATACCTAACGTCAGATAGCAGTTCCCTGGTGACATGTGTACAGGTTAGTTCATCGACCTGAGATTGTCATTTGTCTCGTGTGAGTTCCCACTGTACTTTGATTACTACCCTACCACGGCTCAAAGGAGTCATGCATACAGGTTTTAGTTGGGTACAGTCCCGAGCCACATGGAGGCAGTGAGCAGATCGGCAGGGGTTCGTCTCTCCCGGTATTGGGGGTGAGGTCGCGCTGTGTCTAGGAGAGCCATTACACAAAGCCCTCGGCCGAGACAGGAGATTTACTGGTAGGTATTCCAGTAGTATCTCAGGGTGTTCCGGGCTACACCCCGACACGGCTTGTACCGCTTTTGGGGGTCTGACTTTTACCAACCCCCTAGGCCCGCCATGCGATACTTATAGACGAACGGACCGGACTGTATGGATTATTGTCACTGACAGGCTCAGTAGGGTGTCAGGATGAGTTCGCTCATTGACGTCCCTTTTGGTCAATACCTGGTAGCCCGTTACGTATGGCTAATACCTCTGACGTGCTAGTGGTTAAATCCACAGCCAAGGGATTGACGGGGTCTAGGATTTCATTGCACAGGCTATCCACACGACCAGGGGAACATCGGGTTTCAGTAGCGGCTCTATGAAACCCGGGGATCCCAGATACCTGTATTGTTTTGTGATGCTTATTACATTTCTGTGATGTTGCATTTTATCACGCCTTAAGCGAATATTATATATTGATATATATACTAGTAGATGTTGTATATGTTTTGCACCCGCGCTAGTCCAGTCCCCGCTCTGTTGTTAGTTAAGTAATCTAACGGGTGATGACGGGACCCAGTGGCGAATGTGGATGGCATATACGTACATCGTATTTTCGTTCTTTTGTAGTGTGATCAATTGATGGGACTGCATTGATTCAGATCAATGCAAGATAAACAAACCTATTCTGATGTTGTTGGAACATTTTTCAAAAAAAAGCTGTTATTGCAAGGACGTTCTCTTTTGTTTTGCACAGTGGTATTCGGTTATGAATATCCAGCACCTCAGTCAACGAGACAAGGGCCGAGATCCCTTCACTGGGAGTGACCCCTTGGACAGAAGTTTGCGTCAGGGCAATAACTTCACTATAGCCGATTACTTTTTGTTTTGCATCGTGGTATTCAGTTGGAATATCCTGCACCTCATTCTACGGGGAAAGAGCCGAGATCCCTTCACCGGGAGTGACATCTTTAGCAAAAGGTTTTCGTCACTATATTTTTATAAAAAGTTATTCGATTCCTTCAACGATATCAAGTTCATTACGTTAAAGGTTTTTCGCCAAAAACCAGCCGTAGCCCTCCGTCATTTCAGATTAGTATTGCTTAGTATTCGTGCTACGTATGTCGTGCATTGCCGAGGCGTAGTGTTCGGTAGCTCTGTAATGCTTTTCTGTCGCATGGATAAGTGGATTGGTTAGGACAGTCGTACGGTTATGTTGGCATTGTCAAGGACTCGTACGAGTGGGTTTAACGCAATCAAGATAATGACGGGTTGAACTTGACTAGGACTCTTTGATATGTTGGTATTGTCAAGATCACTTGGGTCCTAGGGGTAAAAACATACATCGAGAGTTTCTAAAGAAACTGAAACTTGCCAAGCATGCGCATACCTTCTGGAGTGTGATAACGTGAGTGGATTCCATCACGTTATCATGCGATGATAGTTGGATCCCGATTCCCACTGATGAGTTGGTTTACTCCTCGGGTGATCCCGACTAATTCTTCTTTCAGGTTTGGAGGAGAATTTAAGGTTACAGTGGGAGGTTTCGTGATTGGATAAAGTGATAACCATTCTGATCTAGGTTAGAGTGCACGCTGAGTGTTTCTTTTCTCTCTCTCTTTGGCGGCGACCATGGCCCGACCCTTGACTATGACTCAGTGACCAAGTTAACCGAACTTTCTTAAAAACACTGGCTTTTGGATTGTCAGAGTTGCATACCTCATTGTCACTCCTGCTTTTACCCTTTTCTCCAGAACACTCCGTATTACTACGAACATCCACTTCCATTGGATAAAACCATCGTATGGTTATATACGAACTCGAAGAAACTTATTCGAGGATGGTTTCTGGTTCTGGAGAAAACGAATAGGACTATTCAGTTGTCTTTTCCTTTTACCTTCTCTCAGGTTGCGAGTGCTCCTTGGATTAGGACAGTACACCTATTACGCTTATTGGATAGTCTTCTTCCAAACCATAGGCAGGTGCCGACCGGTAGGGAATGAAGAAAACCATTTAGCCTAAAAAGGTATACATAAGGTATTAAGTAAATACATATCAAGGGATTAGTAAGAAGGCAAAGTAAAATGCGACTGCTATTCACGACCAAACCAAGTATTTCATTACCACTCCCACTTCACCTTTGTATTTCTCCAGGACATTCCGTATCACTACGAAGATCCACAGTTTATTGGATATTCCATCGTATGGTTATATACGAACTCGAAAGGAACTTATTCTAGTTCGGGGATGGATTCTGGTTCAGGAGAAATAAGAATAAGATTTATTCAGATGTCTCTTATCTTTACCTTCTCTCGTGTTGCGAGTGCTCCTAGGATTAGGACAGTACACCCATTATGTTTATTGGATAGTCTTCTTCCAAACTATAGGCTGGTGCCAAACGGTAGGGAAGGAAGAAAACCATTTGGCCTAAAGGGGTGTACAGAAGGCAATGACCAAAGAAATATAAAGGGATTTAGAGAGGTGGCAAAAAAATATATGGTTATAGTTGTGAATCTGATAATGGAAGAGTCATTACTAGGAATACCCGGATACCCCATCGAAACATTTCAATATTTTAGTTTCACTGTGTATTGTTAAAAGAAAACTGATTTCCCAATTAGTCCTTACTCCAGTGTATGTATTTACCAGGTATGATTCTCACATCTGTATGGTTTTACAGATGATGAGTTGGAGTAAGTCATTGGGAATTAGGTGATCATCCTCATTATATCGGAATTCGTTGTAATTGGTGATATTTGAGGAAATCGCCTGGGTTGTTTGCCGGACGGCAAATATTTGGTTTTGAATATCCGTTTTAATGCACCAATTTCAAATTGATATATCTGTACGTCTATTTTTATAGAGTGAGATATACCTTCTTAAAATTATGTCCGTGACATTTACCTATATCAGTGGATGGTTAGGTAAGGAGTATTAAATAGCGGTGTAATTCTTCTTAACCATAAGTACAGTTTTCAACCTATAACGCACAGGGATTGAGTTATTGGACTCAGGGGACTTATACAGAGTATTGTATGTTGTCCAGTGTCCATTAGGACAGAGGGGTTGGTCCTCGTACTATGTTCTGTTTACTTGTGACTTCCCTAGTTCTTAGACATGTGTTTCATAGAAATTCAACGTCTAAGTTTTGAGAAGTTATAGGTATAAGGATAGAGTAGAGAACCATGTGTTGCAAGTGTCGGGATTCTTCAAGGTGGTCGAAGATGTAGATACTTGTGAATGGTATTCAGTTGATAGTAATGATTAAGAGAACTTGCTTCTCTTTCAGATTATTCATAATTGAAAGCATTCCTAAGTTGAGTAATGTTGATTGGCCTCTCTCCATATAGTTGACATGCACTGGAGATAGCTGCATGATTTGAATCTGGTTCAATTAAATCAGTGCCTCTGTTTCTATATTGAATATAGAACAGTTCATATCTTAACGATGTTAAGGTACGGGGAGTTGTCCGGATTATGCTTAAAACCAGACTCCGGATAACTCAAGGCACGTTTCTGTAATGGCTGTTTGTGGGTTAACCCGGGCTATGACGAGGGTAGATTTTCTACCATCTGGAAGATCAATAGTGATATTGTTCTAGACTCGCCACAGTTTTAATAAAAATGGATTTTTCCAGAAAACATTAGTGGGAGTATGGTAAAACTGGAAGTGATTCCAGAACCGCAAACGATTACTGAAAATTTGATAAGAACCTAAAGATTTAATTTGGTTTGACAATACGTTCAAGTTGATGATATAGTCTAAGAAGTTTGGATTTGGAGTTCATTTATGAGCTAGGTCCTGTCAGATACCCAGACAAATTCTAGGATAGGTATCGCTCATTTCGGGAGATGGTTTTCTCCGCGAACTTGAGATAAAGAGAGACACAGAAAGAAACATCAAGGCGGATCCACTCACTGAGGCTATTCCTCGAACACAATAGTTTCGCAAACGGGCTTTGTAAGACTGATTAGTAGAGGAGTTGGGTGTTCGGTATCACACGGGCTGTGAGTATGCGACATCGCAATAATTAGCCTTGAGTGCAAGTGGGAGATTGTTGGATATAGTGCCCTCAAAGTCAATTATTGGATCACACGTCCGTGATTGCAATGATTGAGGGAGGACTTATACCGTTAGAACAGTCCTACTCAAGATGATAGTATGCTATCTGGTTTATCTTTATCATCGTGTACTGCTTTAGGTGACCTTACAGGTCACTATTGCACGTTGATAGAGCCCTTAGAATTCTTGCTTGACTGCCAGCAGTATGATGGCGATCATATACGTGGGAGCTGGGGTCTATAAGCGCATCCTTAAATGGTCCCTAGTCGTAGGAGTTTCGAAACAGGGCATCGATACTCCAGAGTAGACTAGTGTATACAGTCGAGACCCCGACGAGGGGCGGTAGCCGGTCTCACAAACCACTGGTGACAGTTGGTTCACCTAAGATGTATACAGGTGCTCATTGGGTTATGAGTACACCGGACAGGACTCGCCGGGAACATGCTAGTTGGTATTATACCTAGCGTCAAATAGCAGCTCCCTGGTGACATGTGTACAGGTTAGTTCATCGACCTGAGATCGTCATTTATCTCGTCTGAGTTCCCACTGTACTTTGATTACTACCCTACCACGGCTCAAAGGAGTCGTGCAAACAGGTTTTAGTTGGGTACAGTCCCGAGCCACATGGAGGCAGTGAGCAGATCGGCAGGGGTTCGTCTCTCCCGGTATTGGGGGTGAGGTCGCGCTGTGTCTAGGAGAGCCATTACACAAAGCCCTCGGCTGAGACAGGAGATTTACTGGTAAGTATTCCAGTAGTATCTCAGGGTGTTCCGGGCTACACTCCGACACGACTTGTACCGCTTTTGGGGGTCTGACTTTTACCAACCCCCTAGGCCCGCCATGCGATACTTATAGACGAACGGACTGGACTGTACGGATTATTGTCACTGACAGGCTCAGTAGGGTGTCAGGATGAGTTCGCTCATCGACGTCCCTTTTGGTCAATACCTGGTAGCCCGTTACGTATGGCTAATACCTCTGACGTGCTAGTGGTTAAATCCATAGCCAAACAATTGACGAGTCTTTAGAGTCCCCCACAGACAGTTTCTCAAGTTTCGGGCGAAACGCTGTAGAGGCCGTATGGAGATATGGCAGGGTTCGATCTTATACGTGCGGTATTGCACGGATCATGATCGGACGGATAATACTAGCGGGCTTTGGTTTAAGCCGGATCCTAGTATTATACAGTGTAGATTTTGTCTCTTTGCATTTGTATTCGGTCGGAATACAAATGCGGGTATATATATACATTCGCGGGGTTTTTCTGTAATTTATTACGGGATCAGTTTTTGAAGTTGCCAGTTTGCTTTCCGTTTCAGCCAGTTTTCCTTTCTTCCTTTCTTTGGCTGAAAATTGATGAAGAGGCTAATTTGCAAATGTGCAAATTAGCATTGTGGAGGGGGTTATTTGTAAATGGGGAGTTTATGATGGTTCTACCATCTTATGATGCTTTTCTTGTTCTCATTATTGTTTGCATTTATGAGATAGGATTGGATTTGAAATGGGCGTGACAAATATTCCTCAATATCATCACATTTGTTATGATCACCTCTTGCTTTTACTACACTCACCTCCCTTCATTGCTTTTGCTCTCTCCTCTTCATTCTTATGATGAGGCCGGCCACTTTAGAGGAAGAGATTGATTTTGGTGTGAGAAATATTTTTGGCATCTCATTTTTCATTCATGCTACAAAGAGAGTCCCATTTCAAAGTTCATTTCTTTCTTCACCTTCATCACATGGCAACTTCATACCCGCTAGAGACAAACTATTCTACTCTAGCCTACAGTATTCTTGGACACGTCGACTCGCCAACTTCGTGCCCGAGTTGCCTCGGTCCAGAGGTGGGAGCCCGTAAAAGAACCCGGCGATGTGGTGCCCATTCCGACGAGGAGATGATGACCAGAGATTCCGCGAGGAGATCGGGATGGTGGCTGAAGACCGAAGGACACGAATCGCTCGGTATAGCATTCTATCCCCTCTCTAGATAGCTAGTTGTAGGTTAGTGGTTCGATCTGGGTTTTTAGGATGCGGTAGTGCCGGTTTAAAGTCAAGAAAATTTTTCGTTTCCGCATTTTGTCCTCGGATAGATGGCCAGGGCGCTACCGTAGTCTTACAGAAATCAGACAAAAGTTTTCACATCTATTCTTGTAATTTCTTGTTTGTTTATCCTTTCTTGTTCATCCTTTCTTGTTCTTGGAATTTCGAGGACGAAATTCTTTTTGTAGTTGGGTATAATGTAACACCCGAGTTCATTTGTACCAATTCCAGTTCTCGTATTTCTTTATTCGTGGTATTTCTTGATTTAACGTATTTTTTGGGTGCGAATGGTATTTTACATTTTGCATTGCATTCGACCCGACCCGCTTGCTTGAAACTTGTTTGATTCATATTTATGAATCACCCTGACTTGTTATGTAGACTTGTGCATTTTCAACTTTATCGCATACTGGCATTTTATATGGCATGGCATCTTCTCCCATATAACATTTTAAGTCACAGAAAATATTTAAAAATTGCATAGCATGGCCTGCTGGATACCCCTAACCCCGTGGTAGCATCCGCGCATCTTGTTCTCGTCCCGTTCAGTGAAACGGACGTGTTTGGATGGCTACGCGCACTTACGTGCATCCGTTCTTGGGGGTATGCATTTTTGTTACCTGAGCATTCCTTTTGAAATTTGGACGTCGCGTATATTTTTCATATTTTAAATCTGAATTTTTGGACCCGATCCGGGCGTGTTTTGGAATAAATTTGTATTTGCCAAAATCTAAAAACATACTAATATTATAATATTATATTCTAACTGTTCATTCGTATCTTTAACCAAACAAATATTTTCAAAAATATTTATAAAATCCTATTTTAATCCTAACAACTTACTTACTCTATCAGTATACTATAATTATATAATATCTTTTATTTTTTTACCCTACGTATCAAATCCCAACTCCTCTCTATATATATATATATTAATTTATATTTAAATATTAGTTTCTCCCTCACGGTTCTCTTCTCTTCATCCATTTATTTTTTCGCCCGCCGCCTCATTTCGAGGAAACCCTAACCCTAACCCTGGCCTTCACCCACGCTCACCCGCCGTTACCGTCTCACCCTCAACCTGATCCACTTCTCAACCTCAACCTTACCTCGCTCGTCTCTCTCTCCACTGCATCCCGACGACGAGACGCGGCGAACCCAAGGACCTCGACTGCTATCGCCCGCGCCTCGCGTTGCCCTCGCCGCCGACGACCCCGCGTCATCTCACCACCTTCTTCGTCGTCTCCACTCATCTCCTCGACCACCTCACCCCTCTCTCTCTCCTCCCCGCTGCAAATCCCGAGAACCCATCACCCGACCCTGCAACCTTTGCCGCCTTCTTTCCCATCACCGCCGACGACCTCGCCGTCGCCTCCACATCTTCGCCACCGCCTTCTCCTCCTCACACTCATCCTCGAGCTCTCCCGTGCACAACCCAAGCCAACCCCGCAGCCTCGCTGCAACCCCATGCCTCACCCAACCTCTTCAACTGCACCTCGCCGGAGCTCCAACCATCCTCATCACCGCCTTCATCTCCTCCTTCTCCTCTCTCTTACACCCCAGCAAGAATCCCACGCTAAACACCTTCTCCTCTCTCTTTTACCTGCGCACATCGACTTCGACTTCAAACCGCTGCCCTTGCCGCCGAACCCTATCGTCCACGTCGTCATCATCCCTGTTCTAGCCTCTGTCCCATAACCTTCGAACCAAATTCCAGAGCACCAGCCCCTTCTTCTTGCTCTTCTTCTTCTTTCTTATTCTTCTTTTCATTTCTTTTCTTGATTCCGTTCTTTTCTGGTCACCGCCGGAGCCGTGTCGCCGCCACTGATCAGAGCGACCCTGTGGACATCCCCTACTTGCGTAGTTAACTTCTTGTTGTACCTGGACCAGTCCCGTGTGCGCGTATGGATGTTGCAACGATTGCCGACATTGGACGCTGCGTACGCATCCCGTATCGTGATCCGATCGAGGCAAGTAAAACTTGCTACATGCTATTATATTATCTTATACATGTTTAATTTCATGTTTAAACCTGTAAATTAAACCTAAGGCTATTAGTTTCCATTTTACATTTTGATGTCCAGTTATATCATTTTAGATTTACAACTTGAACCCTATCATGTTGCATTCCGTCTTACTATACGTAGTACTCAAATCCGTGTTTAAATAATGTAATAATTATTTGCAGAGCCCATAGTACCCTTTTAGATAGTTTATAATGTTTCAAACACCCGTTTGCATCCATCTCGTCTAGTATACATATATGTGCATCAGTAGATCACTTGAATGTATTACATTGAAATATTCACAATCCACTTTTGATAAAGTGTAGTTTAATTAGTATTGGAACTTAAACTTTAACCCTAATTATAACCGTGCAGCTATATACCTTAATCTGTACCTGATTGCATTTCACATTACAATGTTCCAGTTTATTGTTCTATTAGTACCCATGCTTGTTTTATATACCCATGCGTATGTTAGTTTGAATTGTGAGCACCCACATGACATCTTGTGCACCCTGACACGACTTGTTACACCTACTACTTGACACGACATGGTACCGTGCACCTCTCGACATGACATGATACCATTTATACTCCCTGACTTGACCTGAGGTACCATGGTTTTACCTGTTACTTGATCTTGTGTCTAATGCCAACAAACCTGACCTGTTGTCCTTACGGACAGTTCCTGTTGTCTATCCAGACAAACCTGTACCTGCCTGATCCTGAGTTGGCATTAGCTTTTGATTACTTAATACCTGACTTGAATACATATAACTTGGGGGTATGGGGAAATCAATGATGAAACATGACTTGTAACTCGACAATTCTATACCTTTTCTGATCAGTCTTACGGGCTAGGCCAGCCCCGGAGTAATGCTACTGACATCACTCGTCATTACCCACCACCCTTTACTGCCTTGCAGCACGTCTAGGGTTCAGCCCGAGAGTCATAGACCGTGATCCCGGGCACGCACGGGATACTATTGAGTTACATCGATGATTCATCAAATTGATTTCAAAGACTTGAGAGTAGTTAACCCAATAGATCAGTTTAGATTACTCACTGCACACTACCTTTCACTGCCCTGATTTATATTGCTGTTACACCTGTTTTACCTTTTATAATCATACTTGCATGTCTTGCTACCCTGTTTATATATTATTGCTTGATATTATGACGCGCTGACGTCTGGGTTTTGCATGGCTCAGATCCTCTACCCTTGTTGCAGACTGATCAGGAGTATTGCCGCTGTTAGACCGAGCGGTGAGGATCATGTTGGTATGCAGTTTTACTTTCCAGGTGTTTTATTCCCAGGATCTTTTGCTTCCGCATATTATCATTTCTTGACTCATTTATTCTGGCTCATGGACATGTACTAGATAGTTTAGTTTACTTTCTTGTTCTTAATATCTTTACAGCCGTAATGTGACTGTGGAAGGATATTTCATATCCACAGGTAGTATGGTTGGCTATGACACGTGCCCATTTTAGCGTACTCTGGGAAGCGGGGCGTGACAATTACTATAGATGATGTATTTGATTCTTATGGATTTTCTGAATATTTTATTTCGGATGATATACATCGGTGGTATGGGACGCTGTTATATATGTATATATATAATATATCACCAATACAAGTTATGCAAGTTTCTTATTCCTCACTTGATATTTTATACGATAAGTAAATGTCCACCATGAGATTTGTGTTTTCTGATTTTGATATCCGAACCGAGTCGGGGGTCATACGGTTTCGGATTTGTATACTATCTAGACTGAGTCGGTGGGTATACAGTTCGATACATGGTGGACCCGATTCGGGGCCGAGGGGTAGATAGCCGCAGTTTAGGCGGGGAGCCTAACGAAGTTAACCGATACCGGAGATAAAAATGAGCACGGCAGACATTCATGGGATACTGACCGGAGATAGAAACGAGCACGGCAGATATCCAGGGGATACTGACCTGGGTTCGATTGGGCACGGTAGATATCCATGGGATACAGATCATAGCCAGGATATCGGTTGGCGATCATCTATTGAGGTGGTGTCGACGATATCTGTATTTATGTGTCGATGATGGACACGATAGATTTCGGATTTCGATGTCGATGCTAGACATATATATATATATATATATATATATATATATATATATATATATATAGATACATACACACATACATATATATATATACATATATATATATACATACATATATATATATATATATTGATATGATCATCTATTGAGGTGGTGTCGACGATATCTGTATTTATGTGTCGATGATGGACATGATAGATTTCGGATTTCGATGTCATGCTGGACACACACACACACACACACATACATACATATGTATTGATATGATCATTATCATGAGGTACACAGTTAGATATTATTAGTGGATTCAACCAGGACTGATCCGGATGACAGTACCTGCATATATTTGTACAGACATTCATATACAAAAAGGAATTCCAACACGAAATATAGATTCATGATTTTGACTTATATGACATGGAGATATTATACTTAGGATTGCATGAGAGATAGTATTGCACATATGTATATCATATAGTGTATTGGTACAGATTATAATAGGACTATACTTATGACCTAGGTATCGTCATGCATTTCGATTTCTACTCTTAGATGTACTTTTATTCGCTGAGTTGGTAACTCATCCCCGTTGTGCTACAATTTCTTGCATGTTTCACCGCTTGCATTATCAGCTGCTTGAGCACACATTCTTTTCGGGGATTGATTGGTAAGTGGGTTGTTATTGTATCATACTTACTCTTGATTATTCATATATTCTTATATCTAGTGGAAACTCCATCAACTTAGAAGTGGTATATTATGGACTTAGAAGCAAGACTTAGAGTTTATGTGTAGTGATGTCGCACTCTTTGGAGTCGATTTCTGATTTAGATTGTCGGTTGCTCCATCGTTTGGACGTGGAGACTAGCTTCCGTTGGGATGCTATTTTATTATGTTGTATCGGGTTTTTATAAAAATATAAAGGAGGTGATGTCAAGTTTCAAAACGTCATAAATGCTTTTCAACATACTTAGTTAAATTTAGATGTTATTTTAAATTGATTTTATCGGATGATTATTTAAACCTCACTTCCAATATTTTCAAAAAGGGTTTAGATTCCGGGTTTCGGCTTACTTGAACCGCGTTGACGTATTTAGATGTCACGTGTTTTAAGTGCCGGTCATGTGCCACATTTGGGTCATGACAGGAGCTTAGTTCTCTGCCTTCAAATATCATTTCGAACAAAGTCGACTCTGCCAAATTTTTTGTAAGAATCATTAACAGAGTTTAGCTCTAAATATATTTTGGACATTAGCGGATTTTATATCCATTAACACATTCATCAGAGCATGGATCTTGATCTCGAACTGATCTCTTGGAGATCTTAAAAGGGTTTTTTTAGATTATAGATCATGATGTCCTGATCAAGAGTTCAAATCGATAGACATTCTTGAGTTTAACCCCGATTTTTCTTCTTTAGGGATTTTACCCTACTGTCAATCTTGACGTTTTGGGGATTTTCTGGAATTTAATTGTTTTGTTCCACCCATGAGCTTCCTAAGTAGGAACTCTGGAATTTAAACCCATTATTATTTTCTCGTTTGCAGAGCTTGGCTCTGATTTGACACTTTGAAAAGTTTTCCATATTAGGAATATTGAAAATTTAATTCCATCTTAATTTTCTTTCCTGTTCTAGAATATATATTCTTCTGGATTTTTAGGGGTTAAAGCACTGTTTCACACATCCGAACAGATTTGGACTTTTTCTAATTAAAAAGGACCTATTTTTGGGACATTGAGAGTTTAACTCCATCTGTTCATTTAACAAGAATCCTTTTTTATTCCTTCGATAGGCACATGTTCCATCATTGGAGAACCGCCACTTTGATTTCATGGGGTCCACTAGTTTTGGAGCTAGTAGCTCCACAAAATGAACTCACGTCCTTTTATTGATACTTGTTTTGTCCTTTTTCAGGTACAATAGCTGGTTGTTTGTATGATACCGAGGAGATTGTCTCCTACAAAGAGATTTGCATTTAGAGTCGCCTTCAAGGCCAAGAGTATACTGCCGCTCAATGTGCTGATGTGATACGATGTTTTCATGATCATAATAGCCGATTGCTCTCTCGTCATTCTGCCCTTTTGAAGATCGTCGTCGAGTCGATCTGGGAAGATTTACTTGGGCTTTTTGAGGCTATGCCGCTTCACACACTTGATGACGCTGAGAATATGGTGCATTCAGTATATCTGATGGGCCTGATCTCGAAGAAACGGAGAGATGATCCCGTCAATATTTGCATCGCGTCTTCCAAGAGAAAGCAATAATATCCTTGTACCAAAGGATTCAGGATATCAGTGGTGATCCCGAAGGTTGCATCCGAAAGAACATGCATAAGAAGATAGTCGATGAAACTAAAGATACTTTGCTCAAACTTGCCTTTAAGTTTGAGAATCCGTGTCCGGAATTTAGCATTTTTCAACTGTAAATCCTCGCTTGTTTTTTATCTTGTCTTTTATTTCCTTTGCAGTCGTCCTTAGCTGACAGTATGTATTTCCCTTTTTCTAAAGTATGAATGAAAAGCATCTTTTCCTTTCATAATTGCACCCTTTTTTTTGCTGAAATAGCTTAGCTTAGTTTATTTACTCGTTCCGGAGTATTCAGTTTATCCTTCCTTTAAGTATGTGGGTAAACTTATCCTAACGTTAAATATAGATAACCCCTTTCGATAAAGGAATCCGTTAGGTTTATGGTACTGGGTTAGTTCCATCGTACCATCGCGTTGGCTGATATATTCTTGACATGTAGTCTTTTAGGTTGCGGCTCGAGTAGCCATACGTCTGTCGTGTCTCTGATCCCTTTTGAGGCTGGACACGGCGTCTTTAAGTAATCTTCTTAGATTAGAATATCCATATTACCATCAGAAGATCCAACGTTAGGTATTGCCGTGACGTTTTACTTGAGGTTAGGCTCGATTTGGATCCCCGATGAGTCATAACCGCGCCCTTTTGGGGTGGAATAACATCCAATAGTTTTTATGCTTGCTATCAAGCCCCGAAACTAGGTATATGCCGTCACTTCGCTTTTACTTTGATGTCGGGCTGATCCTTCGCTAAACTAAGGTAGACATCCGTATAACCCCTATGTTGTACGTATCGCTATCGAGATCTGGAATTAAGAATATACCATTACTCCGATTTTATTTAACCGTTGCACCCTGTTGGAATGAGGAGGAACGTCGAAATGATCTCTACACTGTAGATGTTGCCATTGGGATCTGGATCTAAGAATATGGCATTACTCTATTTTTATTTGACCCTTGGGTCCTTATTGACGTTGCGTCTGCATCAAGAAGGAACGTCGAGCTAGTGCTAGGATTTTTCCAATACTCCATTTTGATTTGACTCCTTCGAGTTTTGTCGACATCACGTATGTACTTTGCTGGAGTATGAGGGACGTCAAAATAGTCTCTAGGCTATAAATGTGCCATTAAGACTCAATTCTTCTTTGACGAAATATGGTGGGAAATATGGTTCTCTTTCTTTCAATTGTGCCCATAAATTGTATACAAAAGTCATTATGGATCTACTTACAGGGCAGAAAATTTTTATCTTTTTTTTTAATTTTTTATTCTTCGTGATGCTTTATCATTTTAGCTTTTCATATCGAGAAAGTCGTGATTGCCCAATCATTTCGGTTATTTATTCGCGATGTCCAATCATTTCGGCTTATTTTATTTTTACTCACTACTTTTATTGCGAGTTGCCTCATCATTTCAGCTATTTCATTTTGTTTACTCGTTGATTTTTATTGCGAGTTAGGAACTTGGAGTCTGATCCCAGCTTTGACATCAGTATCGCTATAACTGGAATATTTTCAGGAACTACTCATCATTTGCCTTTGTTGATTTGAACAAAGGTGGCTTAGCAAACAAGGTTAGGATCCTATCGACTAATCCTTTTGATTTTATGAGCCATAAGGATCTCATAAAGGTATTTCTTCCTATGAGTCATGAGGATCTTATAGATACATTTTCTCCTTAGGAGTCGTTAGGGCTCCTAAGTGTGTTTTTCTCTTGTAAGTCGTAAGGATCTTACATGAGTATTTTCTCCTTATCAGTCGAGGGGACTCACAAGTGTCGTTCACCATGTCGAGAAATATCTCCCGCTTTTTGGTGGGACTTGGTTGGAAATATATTTATTTATGCCCATGGATTGTATATGTAGGGTGTTTTTTGTCACCCCATTGAGATGGGAATGCGCACGCTTCTTAGGCATGTACAGATTCCCCATGCCTAGAGTAGGTCGGGATTTATTGATTGTGGAGATCCGAATCTCCGGCAGGCGCGGACTAAGTTGTCGTTAATTACCCCTCGCTTTTGGTGCGAGGGAACGTCTGATTGATAGGTAAAACTGGTCATGCGAACTCAATGTGCAGTGAGTGTGTTGTGTTTTGAAGGGGGTTTTGGACGTATTGGGGGCCTCATAGAGTTTGCGGGGGACGTGTTTTGAGTGTGGAGCGTAAGGGAAAAAGAGAGGTAAGAAGCGTCCTAAGGACGCGTGAGTGGCGTGTGGGCGCTGGTCGCCCGCGGATCATGTGCCCTACGCGTGGTCGCTGGGTGCCAGCGGGTCACGTGCGCGGCACGTAACCACTAGAAACACCAGCAGAGAAAGGGGCTTAGCCCCTGGGCTGGAAGTTGAACTCCCGAGGGGCTTTGGAGTTGAACTTATAAACAGGAATTAGGTATAGATTTAGAGTTAAACTTCCAAAAGATTTGGATTTGGAGTTAATCTCCTATGTAATAAATTGGATGTGGATTTGGAGTTAAACTCCTAAAAGGCTTGGATTTGGAATTAAACTCCTAAATGGTCTAGATGTGGAGTTAAACTCTTTTGAGGATTTGGATCTTCAAAATGAACTCCTCGAAGATCTTCGAAGATGATCAAAGGGGACCTATTTCTTCTCCCTGAAGCCTTGGATCCTTCCGAAGTGGGATTTTTGGAGGTGGATCTTCTTCCTCCTCCTCTTCTTTTGCTGGATCTTGGAGAAAAAAGTAGGTGAGATCAAAAATCTCCCTTTTAGGGATTTGATGGAAGATCTGAACTCCCCTTCGAGGGTTTTATGGTGAAAAACTATTTTTTTGGAAAAAGAAGAGTCAAACTCTTGATTTAATTGGAAAAAGAAAAGGGAGAATTTGAGAGAAAAGAGACGGAGGCGCAAATCCTAGAATTTTTTGAGAGAATGAAAAGTTATTGATCTTTTCATCATGTTTGTCTTTTATAGGTTACACACTTTACATATAGCTCGTTAGGCTTTTCCATATGGTATTTGTGGCACCCTATACCTTATGTACTTACTTGTTTTTGCACATAAGTCATGGGGTTTACAAAATTTTGTCTTTTTACCCATATTTCATACATTTATTTCTAAAAAATAAAAAAAATTACATTAAACCAATTTATGACTTCATTCTTTTTGTCATGGGGCCGGTCCCTTCTATACTCGGTCTTAACCTGGGATTAGCCCCACTTGGCTTGGGTCGGGCCTATTTGACTTGGGGTTGACTTTGATTTTGACTTGGTCAACCGGGGTGTAATTTTCGACCCCAACTGTATACACGAGTCGATATTGGACCACTTGTAGGGCAAAATTTATGGGATTATGATGGCTTAAGAACATGTTTAGATCCCTATAACTTAAGGTTTTTGAATTCCATAAACTGTGAGGGTCTTACAGAGAGTATATTCTCCTTACGAGTCGTGTGGATCTCGTAAGTGTATTTTCTCCTTAGTAATCTTATATATTCCTAAGTGTTTTGCTTCCTTTATGAGTCGTAAGTGTAAGTCTATGCCACGCACCCATCAGGATCGCGGAGAGGCGGAATTTCAAAAAAAAACTATTTTCAAAAGCTTTGTGACATAGACTATACGCCAAGATCATTGCTAAACCTTTACTAACTACAAGAACATGGGATCTAACTACATGTACAGAAGTTATACCTCATGTTCATGTCCTTCGGGTCTTCATTCCTCGCTGTCCTCCATCTCGTTGTCGACTCCATGGATCGTATCGGATCGCCGCCGCGTTGTCGGCCTTCTCAAATCGAAGATGATCCACCCGAGAGAATGTCCATCAAGCTCCTATCTCAACCGAAGCTACTAAGGCATAATGTTCGCTACACAAGATGTCGTAGACGATGTAGAGTATGAAGATGGATTGGGATGTCTCTTTTCATCCTAGGTTACTCAACACATGAGTGTTTTAGGGTATGAGGAAGATGATGATAAGTTTTGGAAAAGCCAGTGAAGTAAAACATGAAAATGGAGTTCTCTCCTCTTTTGTTGCAAACTGGACCATATCAATTATCTCACCAATAAATCACTAAGGAATAATTAAAATAGGTTCAAGTTACAACAAATGAGTCATGGCCTTAAAACCCAACATGTGTCTCATGAAACCATGCTAATTTTCATACAATATCCACCTCATTTCCTCCATGTCATATTTAATTTATCATTTAATCTAAAATGAAAAATACAAATATGACATATCATCTTCAAGAAGCATCTTTGAATAAATTACAAAAACGCCCCTCGTCCGTATATACATACCCGTATCCGTATTCCAAAAAATACGAATACATAAGAGACGAAAAGGCTATCCATCAATACAATACTAGGATCCGGCTTAAACCAAAGCCCACTAGTATTGTCCGTCCGAATCATCATCCATGCACAAGTACACGTACGTGATCGAACCCTGTCGTAAAACCATACGACCTCTATATCTTTTGCCCGATGCAGGGAAACCCTCTGTGTGGGACTCTAAAGACTCGACACTACGCTGGCAGTGGGTTTAATCACAGGCCGCAAGCGGTACCAGCTGTACGTAACGGCCCCCAGGTATATATCGATGAGAAGGCCGATGAGAATAACTCATCTGAACTCCAACTGAGCCTATCTGTGACAATCTCCATACAGTCTGGTCTGTTCGTCTAAGAGTATCGCATATCGGTCCTATGGAGGTGGCAAGCGTCAGACCCCTAATAATCCAATAAGTCGTGTTGGAGTGTAGCCCATTACACCCCAAGAAACTACTGGAGTACCTACCAGTAAATCTCGCTTGCCCTGGCCAGAGACTTTGTGTAATGGCTCTCCAAACACAGCGCGATATCAACCCTCAATACTGGGTGAGACGAATCCTATCTAACCACTACTGCCTCCAAGTGCTTCGGGACTGCACCCAACTACTACCTGTTTGCACAACTCCTTTGAGCGTGGTAGGGTAATAATCAAAGTACAGTGGGAACACACTCGAGGCAAAGCAGCAGTGTCAAGTCAACGGACTAAGCTGTACTCATGTCACCTAGGAACTGCTACCCGACGATAGGTATAATACCCACCAACAGTTCCCGACGAGTCCTGTCCAGTGTACTCATAACCTAATGAGCACCTGCATACTATCTCCAGTACGACGTACTAATGGCTGTGGGACGGACCATCTCCCCTGCTGGGATGAGAAGCGTATACACCAGTCTACTCCGAAGTATCGATGCCCCGTCTCGATAATCCTACGACTAGGGACCTGTATAAGGTTGTGCTTATAGATTACCCAGCCCCCACTGGTGTGACTGCCATCACAACGCTAGTAATCAAGCAAAGATTCTAAAGGCTCTACTAATATGTATAAGCGATATGCTAAAAGAAACACATGCACATATTGAAGTAGAAACAAACCAAGTAGCATACTGCCATTTTGAGCAAGGCTGTCATTATATCCGTGTATATCCCGAGCTCCCATTAAGTAATATACAATCCAGTATGATACAATAATGGCCTCTAGGGCATATATCACTAACAATCTCCCACTTGCACTAAGGCCATATACTGGCATATCGCAGACCGAAGATCTCAAATAGCCTCTCGAACACTGTCTGAGGAATGGCCTCTGTGAGTGGATCTGCAATGTTGTTCTCCGTATCTACTCTCCTTACCTTGATCTCCTGGGGATCAACAATCTTCCTGATCAGGTGGTACCACCTCAAGATATGTCTGGATCTCTGATGGGACCTGAGTTCCTTCCCTAAATCTATAACGTCGTATCTTGTCATAATACTAAAGTATTAGACCAACAAATGGAAGGAACCGCCTGAAGTTCAGTTAAGAACTTCCATATACAGACTGCTTCTTTTACGGCGTCTCATGCAGCGAACTACTCTGTTTCCATCGTCGAGTTTGGCAACGGTGTCCTGCTTGGAGCTATTCCAACAGACCGCCCCTCCACTAAGGGTAAAGCCATAACCCAATATGGACTTGGAGTCATTCTTATCATTCTAGAAACTGGAGCTAGCAAAGGCCTTGATCTGGAGGTCCTTTTCCGCCATACACCAAGAACATCTTCTTAGTCCTTCTCAGGTACTTGAGAATGTTCTTTACTGCTCCCCAGTGTTTCTCTCCTGGGTTTGACTGATACTGGTTTACCACGCTTAGTGCGTAAGCAACATCTGGTCTAGTACACAACATCACATACATTATAGAGCCTACCGCAGAAGCGCGGCGTATAGATGTCATGCGAGCCCATTCCAAATCAGTCTTGGGAGACATCTCTTTGGAGAGGGTGATTCCGTGACAAGACGGTAGATTACCGCGCTTAGAATCTTCCATACTAAATCATTTTAGTATTGTGTCAATGTACCTGGACTGTGAAAGTCCCGCTATCCTCTTTGATCTATCACGATAGATCTGGATCCCCAGAATGTAGTTAGCATCACCCAGGTTTCTCATGGAGAACCTCTGTGACAAGAAACCCTTTTTGACTGATAGAAATATATATACCTGGTTCATCTGGATTATTGATAAAGTCGAATTCTTTGACCGTCTCATCAAAACAGATGCTCCAACTCCGCGATACTTGCTTTAGTCCATAAATGGACTTAAGCTACTTGCACACTTTCTGCTGCTTCCACTCTAATTGAAACCCTCTGGCTGATCCATATAGATGCACTCTTCTAAATCCTCTATTTAGAAAGCCGTCTTTTTGTCCATCTGCCGATCTCATATCCGTGGAAAGCAGCAATGACAAGAAGGATCCGAATGGATTTGAGCATAGCCACTGAAGAAAATGTTTTATCATCGTCCAAACCAGGTTTTTGACGAAAACCTTTTTCAACAAGTCTACCTTTATAGGTTTTAACCTACCCATCTACACCGATCTTTATTCTGAAGATCCATTTGCAGCCTATGGGTTTTATCCCTTCTGGAGCAAAGTTCAAAGTTCATACTTTGTTGGTGTATATGGACTCCATCTCTGTCCGTATTGCATCCATCCATTTTACCGAGTCGCCGCTCTAAATGGCTATCTTGAATCTAGTTGGCTCATCATCGTTGATGATGCAATCCTCTCTATCCCCGTCTATGAGATAGCAGTATCTCTCGGACGGATCAGACTGCCTACCAATTCTGCGGAGTGGCGCGGGGATGTCCAGTTCTTTCGAAAACTTCTGGTTCTACCATCCTTTCAGTAATAGTTTATGGTTCTGGAACTTCTTCCAGTTTCTATTGCGCACCCACTATTTTCTTTCAAAATAAGATTTTTCCAAAATGTAGGCATGACGAGAAACAACAAACTCTTTGATTCTCTGCGTAATAGAAAAGATACCCCTTGGAGTTCTTTGGGTGTCCCACAAACTTAACACAGTACCGAGCATGCCTCGAACTTGTCCGTATGCTGCTTTTTGACAAAAACTGGACATCTCTAGATCTTCAGATACTGAAGATAGGGTTTCTTCCTACTCCACATCTGATATGGTGTGGTAGGCACAGTTTTGGTAGGAACCTAATTCAAATCCTAGTGTATAACCCCAGAAGGATCGCGATAACTCAGCCTTACTCATCATGGAACGAACCATATCCAATAGAATTCTGTTCCGCCTTTCCGATACACCGTTGTGTTGATGTGTGTATAAAGAAGTAAGCTGAGAGAGAATACCATTCTCTTTTAGCTAATCTAGAAACCCGGCACTCAAGTATTCACCACCTCGATCAGATCTTAGTGTCTTGATACCTTTGCCTGTTTGTTTTTCCACTTCATTCTTATATTCCCGGAATTTCTCAGAGGTCTCGGATTTTATGTTTCATCAAGAATACATATCTATACCTAGAGAAATCATCCGAAAAAGTAATGAATTTAGAATAACCACTTCGTGCAAGTGTAGACATTGGACCACATGCGTCGCTTTGTATGAGTCCCAAGAGCTCGCTTGCTCTTACTCCGTGTTCAGTGAACGGAGTCTTTGTCATCTTTCCCATGAGACATGATTGACAAGTAGCATAAGACTGATATTCGAACGAATCTAAATATCCCTCTCTATGTAACTTCATCAATATTGTTTCATTGATGTGACCCAGTCTACAATACCATAAGAAAGCCTTATTTACTTCTGGAGATTTTCTTTTAAGTGTGTGCTGGACGTTGAAAACCTGAGCTTGATTAATATGTATATACCGTTATCTAGTGTACCCGACCCAATCAAACTTTGATTTAGGTAGATATGGACCACATCGCTTACAAATGTAAAATCATACCCTTCCTTAAAAAGTAAGAATACGGATATAATATTACAAGCCATACTAGGTACACACAAACAGTTACGTAAGATCAATATCTGCCCACTTGTCAATACTAGGTGATACTCCCCTACGGATACAGCGTCCACGCTCATTCCGTCAGCAACCCTAAGAGTCATATCACCTGCCCTGATAACTCTACGGTTTCTTAAAGCCTGTAAAGAATTACAGACATGAGATCCTGATCCGGTATCTAGTACCCAGGAAGTAGAGTTAATTGACATGCAGTTTTCAATCATAAACACACCCGAAGTCGAAACCACAGTTAATTGACATGCAGTTTTCAATCATAAACACACCCGAAGTCGAAACCACAACATGCTTCGGATCCTGGATTCTGGCTTTCCAAGCCCCACATCCCTTCTGCCAATGCCCTTTCCTGTAACAATAGAAACAATCCTCCTTTGCTACTGTTAGCCCCGAAACTTTTACCCTTCCCTTTCTTGCTACTTTACTAACACCTCCTATCAGCTTTTCGGAGGTTTTCTTCTTCTCACCCTTGGCTATTGCTTCAGATCCAGAAGAAGAAGATCCTCCAATAAGCAGAACGGGTGTTTCCCTGGTTTCCTTCACGGTGCCCTTTTCTGGAAGTATAACTTTCTTTGTCTGGGCGTAAGTAGAAAGTTGGGACTATAGAATCAAGTCATCACTCGACTTGTTCTCCGACGCGGTCTCCAGGTTCGTGAGCTGTTTAATACAGCTAATCATTGTAGGGACGTGGTCCTCTGCAGATGATCCGACAGCCAACCTCGCTTGAAGCAATTCGTTCGAGATCTCATATCTTGCGATACGAGATTGCTCTCCATATAAAATTTTGTTATGGAGGAAGATAGAAGCAAAGTCTATCTTCTCGTGTTCCCTCTGGTTTTCACCATCTACGGAGAGCAACACGAGGCACTTGGCATTCGCACAGTCTTTTCCCTTTATCTTACGAATATCATTCGCGACGGTGGAAACTAGACCTGGGACGGCAGGGGCATGAGTAGTAATAAGGTGGTCCAGCTTGTCATAGGCAATGGACATCTGGACAAACCTTTGCTAATTAATATAGTCTGGTTCAGTCAAATTATTATCTAGCTGTAACCTATATCTGGTCACCTGGTCGCTGCAATTAGGAGAGAAAGAAGAAACACTTTAGCATGATGCTCTTGCAAGTTTAGATTGGTTTTTAGTTTATCTAAACAGAATGGCTCCCACCGTTTCTCGAATCCCTCTTCAAACCATAAAGGATGAATTGGTCAGGATTAATCTCACCCTACAATACTTGCTTAACCGTTCAGCCAAGCTGGTGTTGGTATTTCGAGGGAGGTTTTCCAACGTATTCGCGAAGTTTCTTAATTACATAACCTCTTTTTCCAGGAGGCGCAGCCCCGCTAACACCTTTCTAGACACCTACTTGGTTTATAGCATTGATCGTTTAGTGAAAAAATCTTCCGAGGAGTAGCATATACTCACAGTAGGATCAGGATCCAAATATCATTATGCGATAAAGCTGAAGGAATCCTACTAATTTTATCACACACCAAATGGTATGCAGCACTAGCAAGTTTCAATTTCTTTAGAAACTCCCGATGTAGATTTCTGCCCCGTGCTCTTATGACCTTGACTAAAGCCAACAAATTATAAGTCACATGTCAAGTTCTACCCGTCATTGTCCAGGTTAATTTAAACCCACCAGTACATACGCTTGACTAAGGCTAACAAAGTAGTACGACTATCCCAAACCAACGCATTTATCAATGCTACATATGAATACCCAGCAGCTACCAATCACTATGCCTTGACTAAGGCTAACAAACATAGTTTGAATACTACTGAATATTCATATGAAACAACGGAGGGCTATGAATAGTTTTGGTGAAACCGTGAACATAGTGAACTTGATATAATCGAAGAAACCAAGATAGCTTTTAAAAGAGTGGTTTAAGCTCCGCATTTAAAAGTCTGAAGTTTTGAAAAAACCGAGTGGTTTGGAAAATGTTCCAACGATTCAGCTTTGGTTTATTTACTTTACATTAATTTAAGGCAGTCCCATCAATTAACCTGTCATTGCAGAAAACAACGAAAATACAACGTACGCTTATGCCATCCGCATTCTCCACGGGGCCCCGTCATCACCCATTAGGTTACTTAACTAACAACAGTGCGGGGGCTGGACTAGCGCGGATGCAAAACCTAAGCAACATCTATTATATAATACATATATAATAATATCATTCGTCTGAGCAATAATATGTATTCCATATCACAGATGAACAAATTGGATATACTCGCGTTTTATTTAATCCTGTAACGAAAGACGAATTCCACGGTCGTGATGAATAGCCAAACTCCACCCCAAACCCCTACGGGTGTGGCAAACTACCCGCCAAATTCAAGAAGTGAAGCAACCACCCTCAATAAAGTGAGTAGAACACTCGGCACTTCAAAGAACCCGGTAGTTTGTGCACCCCACCTTGGGTCTATCCTAAGAGCAGAAAACAGTAAAAAGAAATAATACAACGGCAGCTACAACCTCAATCCGGATGTGCCCCGCAAAATAATATTACATTAAATTACAATTTATATCGAATGAAAGATAAAAACACTCATCTCACATTCCCAGCTATTCATCCATGACGATCCAATAAAGTCTATATACACAAACCAACAAATATGTGCAACTTCAAACTAACCGACATATAACAATTAGCTGAAGTTTAAAAACACATATAACAATACAGATAAAAACTCGATTAACTAAGAACATTAGAATTTTGATCGAATTATATTTTCCGTGTCCACCCCAAATGCTAACTAGCACTCCAAAAAATCTAGTAGAAACCAAATATTCCAGAAAACAATACACAAGAAAATAAGAATAACAGAAGAAATCAGAGTTGACTCGGTCTTGAATCGGTCGCGGATCAGCGGCGAAACGCACCGTTGAGCCGCGCTTCCGCGGCGTTCTTTACGATTCATGGTCTCGGATTTATTGAGCATTCTTAAAAAAAACTGCACTTAATTTTAAGAACCCTGAAACAATTTTTCTGGCACTTTTCAAAAACAACAGAAACTGGGTTTTGTGTGTATCGTATTTCTGTTTTTCCGACGATCGAACTTATAACACTTGCTAACAAGCTAGTAAAGATTTAGTTGGCTCTGATACCACTGTAAGTCTATGCCATGCACCCCACGGGATCGCGGGGAGGCGGAATTTCAAAAAAAAACTGTTTTCAAAAGCTTTGTGACATAGACTATACGCCAAGATCATTACTAAACCTTTACTAACTACAAGAACATGAGATCTAACTAAATGTACAGAAGTTATACCTCACGTTCATGTCCTTCGGGTGTTAATTCCTCGCTGTCCTCCATCTCGTCGTCGACTTCATGGATAGTATCGGATCGCCGCCTCCTCGTCTTCCTTCTCAAATCGAAGATGGTCCACCCGAGAGAATGTACATCTAGATCCTACCTCAACCAAGCTACTAGGGCATCATGTTCGCTACACAAGATGTCATAGACGATGTAGAGTATGAAGATGGATTGGGATGTCTCTTTTCATCCTAATTTATTCAACACATGAGTATTCTAGGGTATGACGAAGAAGATGATAGGTTTTGGAAAAGCTAGTGAAGTAAAACATGAAAATGGAATTCTCTCCTCTTTTGTGGCAAGCTGAACCATATCAATTATCTCACCAATAAATCACTAATAAATAATTAAAATAGGTTCAAGTTACAACAAATGGGTCATGGCCTTAAAACCCAACAAGTGTCTCATGAATCCATGCTCATTTTCATGCAATATCCACCTCATTTCCTCCATGTCATATTTAATTTATCATTTAATCTAAAATGAAAAATACAAATATGACATATCATCTCCAAGAATCATCTTTGAATATATTACAAAAACGCCTCTCGTCCGTATATACATACACGTATCCGTATTCCGAAAAATACGAATACATAAGAGACGAAAAAGCTATCCATCAATACAATACTGGGATCCGGCTTAAACCAAAGCCCACTAGTATTGTCCGTCCGAATCATCATCCGTGCACAAGTACACGTACGTGATTGAACCCTGTCGTAAAACCATACGACCTCTACATCTTTTGCCCGATGCAGGGAAACCCTCTGTATGGGACTCTAAAGACTCGATACTACGCTGGCAGTGGGTTAAATCACAGGACGTAAGCGGTAGTAGATGTACGTAACGGCCCCCAGGTATATGTCGATGAGAAGGCCGATGAGAATAACTCATCCGAACTCCAACTGAGCCTATCTGTGACAATCTCCGTATAGTATGGTCTATTCGTCTAAGAATATCGCATATCGGTCCTAGGGGCGGCAAGCATCAGACCCCTAATAGTGTAATAAGTCATGTCGGAGTGTAGCCCATTACACCGAGAAACTACTGGAGTACCTACCAGTAAATCTCGCTTGCCCTGACCAGGGACATTGTGTAATGGCTCTCCAAACACAGCACGATATCAACCCCCAATACCGGGAGAGACAAATCCTATCTAACCGCTACCGCCTCCAAGTGCATCGGGACTGCACCCAACTATTGCCTGTTTGCACAACTCCTTTGAGCGTGGTAGGATAATAATCAAAGTACAGTGGGAACACACTCGAGACGAAGCAGCAGTGTCAGGTCAACGGACTAAGTTGTACTCATGTCACCTGGGAACTGCTACTCGACGATAGGTATAATACCCACCAACAGTTCCTGACGAGTCATGTCCAATGTACTCATAACCTAATGAGCACCTGCATACTATCTCCAGTACGACGTACTAATAGCTGTGGGACGAACCATCTCCTCTGCTGGGATGATAAGCGTATACAGCAGTCTACTCCGGAGCATCGATGCCCCGTCTCAATAATCCTAGGACTAGAGACCTGTATAAGGATGTGCTTATAGATTTACCAGCCCCCACTAGTGTGACTGCCATCACAACGCTGGTAATCAAGCAAAGATCCTAAGGGCTCTACTAATAGGTATAAGCGATATGCTAAAATAAACACATGCACATATTGAAATAGAAACAAACCAAGTAGCATACTACCATTTTGAGCAAGACTGTCATTATATCTGTGTATATCCCGAGCTCCCATTAAGTAATATACAATCTAGTATGATACAATAATGGCATTTAGGGCATATATCACTAACAATAAGGATCTCACGCAGGTTCTTTCTCGTTACAAAGTCGAGAGGACTTTGCATGTGCATTTTTTCTTTCTTTCAACGGGTTCGCGCTCTTCTGGGTTTTCATAAGCACGCCGGTAGCCCTACTGTTCTTACTTACGGAGCCCTTTCGGGTTTTCATCCGTGTCCATTTTACTTGCGGACGTACCATTTTTATACCTCGTCGTTCCAGTTAAGGAAAAGCCCTTTATCTTGTAAATAACGGTCCTTGAAGATTCCCTAAGTGCGATGTGGGCACAAGAGAACGATCAAGAAAAAGAGAGAGCTCCTTACTATCTAAGTTGATTTCTCCTAGGTGCAGAAAGCATCTACTCCCCCATCGAAAAACACTGCTCGGCGTTGATTTTCGCAATAACGAAGCTTAGACACTACGCTTTAGCAAATAAGATCCATCTCATATCAAAAGTGGATCCTCTTAAGTTTCTAATGTCAAAGGCTATACCGACGAAAAGGCTTGCCAAATGGGTCCTCCTGTTAATGAAATTCTTGATAACATATCGACCTCTTAAAACGGTGAAAGGATAAACCATCGCCGACTTTCTAGCGGAACATCCGATACCAGCCGATTCTCCCCTACACTGCGAGTTGCCGGATAAATATGCGTTTGACTTGGTCGAAGAGGAGAAAGAAGAAAACGATCCTCGATGGGAGCTCTACTTCGATGGAGTATCTTTCATGAAGCGGCGAAAAAAGAACACTCCTATAATCAAAGCCGGGATAGGTCTTATTTTTGTGACACCACAAGGAGGAATATTGCGGTATGCTCTCTCCTTGACGGAACCCAGAACCAATAATGAAGCAGGATATGAAGTTTTGATAGCCGATCTTGAGATCGCTATCGACATGGAAATCAAGGACCTCCTAATATACAAAGATTCTCAGCTGATCGTCAGTCAGGTAAATGGTGACTACCATACATGCAAATCAGAATTGATAAGGTATGGCGAAAGAGTGTAGTAACTGCTGATCCAAATTCCTTCCTATACCCTATAAGGTGTACCGTGAGCGGAAAACAGAAAAGCAGATGCGTTAGCTAAGTTGGCTAAAGAATTGGCCGACGAAGATCTCGATGATGTAAGGATCATTGTTCAAACCCACAGAATCCTGGCGTCAGCAGATATACCTCCGGAAGCTATGATGGAGCTACCCAAGGATAAAGGAGCGACCGAAGAAGATGCTCTCCAAATAGAAAACGGAGAAGAAGTTGAGGACTAGAGAGGAGTCTTTATAGACTACTTTAAATCCCAATAAACACATGAAGATACGTCATCTAGACATCAGCTCATGAAACGAACTCTGTCATTTGCCTTCATCAATGATACTCTATACAAGAGATCTTTCGACTTTGTATGGTTAAGATACCTGGGGCCGAAGGAAGCAAAGAAAGCCGTCTAAGAAGTACACGATGGACTTTTCGGCACACCAAGCAGGTCCAAAGATGAAGCTGAAGATAAAAAGGATGGGCCGTTACTAGCCCATGATGATTCGGGACTGCCTCGAATATGCGAAGCGGTATCATTCATGCTAAATACACGGGGACTTCATACATCAGTATTCGAATTCCCTGCATCTAACAGTAGCTAATTGGTCGTTCGAGATATGGGAAACGGATATAATCGGCCCTATCGAACCAGCGTCATCCAAAAAACATCAAATTATACTAGCAGCAACCGATTACTTTTCTAAGTGGGCAGCAGCAGTATCGCTAAGGGAGGTGAAGACAGAGAATATTCTCCACTTCTAAAAACTCATGTCATCTACCTGTTCGGAACTCCGCGATAAATAATCTCGGATAATAGACCAGCTTATAGAAGACACAAAATAATCCGCTTCGCACAGCAATACAAGATAGACTAAAGATACTCCTCGGTTTATAATTCTTGGGCCAATGGTCTAGCCGAAATATTCAATAGGACCTTGATCAAGATTATAAAGAAGACGGTGTTCAGGAATAAAAAGGACTGGCACGAGAGACTGCATGAAGATCTTTGGGCATACCGAACAACGTTGAAAACGACCACAAATACAACACCATATGCATTGGTGCTTGGCACTGAAGCAGTACTCTCATTGGAGATAGAACTCCCCTCATTATAAGTAGCAGTTCAATACGAGCTAACGGATGAAGAAAATGCTCATCTTAGGGTCGAGGAGCATGATGCTCTCGATGAAATCCACCTTGCAGCACAGCAAAATCAAGAAGTTTATAAGGCAAGGATGACGCGATCATATGAAAGACTAACCAGGCCGAGAATATTCTGCCAAGGCAAACTCATGCTGGTTGTCAAAAGACTAATGATTTCCAATCGTGCAAAATGGGAGAAGTTCGAGCCAAACTATTAAGGCTCATACATCATAAATAAGGTCTATCAAGATGGAGCCTACTTGCTCATGGATATGCATGGAGAAAAGCCATTTCGACCAATAAACGGTCGATTCCTATAAAAATACTACGCTTGAAAAGTCGTGTCTTAGGTCAATGATAGATGACGACGCTTGTGTCTACTCGCTATCTTCTTGAGTCAAAACTCTGAAAGTCGTATACTCCCCATTATGCAATGATGGACCATTACGTTCTTAAATTGGTATCGGACCGAAATATCCTTAAAATACCATTTTGTCCCGAACATGGGAATGTTGGACCGGAATGTCCTTAAACTAATATGACATCCCGTACATGATAATATTGGACCGAAATGTCCCTAAACTAATTTGTTTAGCCTTACGGTATAGGTTATATAACCAGCTGTATGCAATCCATGGAATTAAACAATCTATATCTCTCAGGTCCCATCGGTAAGGCTACACATGAAATCCCCACTGGCCGGGATGCTCTACAAATGATGCGGTCCTTCGAAAAATGTCGTGACCTACAGCTGATAATTTGTTACCTTAGTCGCCGCCTGTCTCCTCGAGCAATGGTGGATCATCCACGGTGTGGCAAAAAAAATGGTACGTCTATGAGCAAAACGAGCACGGATGAAACCCGAAAGGGCTCCATAAGTAAAAACAGCAGGGCTACCGACGTGCTTGTGAAAACCCGGGAGGGCACAAGTTTGTGAAAACCCGGGTAAAAAGAGATGCACTTGCAAAGTTCTCTCGACTTTGTAAGGAGAAAATACTTGCGTGAGATTCTTATGACTCACAAAGGAGCAACACACTTGAGAATCCATACGATTCCTAAGGAGAAAATACACTTACGAGATCCTCACGACTCGTAAAGAGAATATACCCTTTGTAAGACCCTCATAGCTTATAGAATTCAAATGACTTAAATTATAGGGATCTGAACATGTTCTTAAGCCATCATAACCCCACAAATTTATGCTCGACGAGTGGTCCAATATCGACTCTTGTATACAATCCACGGACGTAAATAAATATATTCTCAACCAAATCCCACCAAAAACGAGAAATATTGCTCGAAAAAGTGAACGACACTTGCAAGTCTCTTCGACTACTAAGGAGAAAGTACTTCTATAAGATCCTTATGATCTACAAGAGTAAGATGCACTTAGGAGTCCTCACAACTCCTACGGAGAAAGTACATCTATGAGATCCTCACGACTCATAAGAAGAAATACCTTTATGAGATCCTTACGGCTCGTAAAGTCGAAAAAGCCTTAGTTAGCAGCGATCTAAACTTGTTAGCTAAGCCATCATTGGCCGAAATAGGCAATGGCATATAATGAGTTGCTCCTGGTAATATTCCAGTCATGGCATTATTGATGCCAAATAAGATACCATCATACCAAGTCTTCGACTCACAACAAAAATTGATGAGTATGAAAAAGAAAAATAGCCGAAATGATAGGGCAACTCGCAAAAAAAAGCAGCGAGTAAAAATAAAAAAAACCGAAATGATTGGACACCGCGAATAAATAGCCGAAGTGATTGGGCAATCGCAACTTTCGCGATAAGAAAAACTGAAAGGATAGAGTATCGCGGAAAATAATAAATAATAAGATAAAAAAAATTCTGCCCTACAAGTGGTCTAATATTGACTCTTGTGTACAATCCATGGGCACAAACGAAAGAAAGAGAACCATATTTTCCCACCATGTTTTGTCAAAAGAAGAACCGAGTCCTGACAACTCATCTATAGCCTAAAGACTATTTTGACGTCCTTCTTACTCCAGCAAAGTACGGACGTGGTGTTGACAAAGCTCCAAGGAGTCAAATCAAAATGGAGCAATGGTATATTCCTAGCTCCAAATCTCAATAGCAACATCTACAGCTTAGATATCATCTCGACGTTTCTCTTTATGATCTTGACGAAGGTCAACAAATCATAAGTCGCAGGTCAAGTTCTACTCGTCGTTGTCCTTGATGAAGGTTAATAAGGCTATACGGCTGTCCTAAATTAATGCATTTCTATACAACAGAAAAGCAATATTGAGCTACCGAACACTACACCTTGACGAAGGCCAACAAACGCAACACGAATACTGAGTACTACCTATCTGAAATGACGGAGGGCTACGGCTGGTTTTTGGCGGAAAAATTTAAAGTAATGAACTTGATATCGTTGAAGGAACTCGAGTAACTTTGAAAAGGGATGGTTTAGGCTCCGCTTTTAAAACAAGTGGTTTTGAAGAAAACCGAGTAGTTTAAAAATTGGTTCCGACAACATCATTTATGTTTGTTTTCTTTACATTAAAACTATAATGTGATCTCATCAATTAAGTTCTTATGCATCACAGAAACAACCAAAATAAAATGTACGTATATATCACCCGTATTCGCCACGGGGTTCGGGAACATCACCGTAAGGTTATTTGACTTACGGCAGTGCATGGACAAGGTTAGCGGGGGTGCAAAATATATACAATATTTATATATATCATCACATGCAGCTAATAAACATCACAGGCATGTGATAATCAAGATGGAATAGCGGATAAATTAGGAGCCCCGTATTTCGTTTGAGCCGCAAACGAAACCAATGTTCACCGGTCGTGTGGATAGCTCGAACATCACCTAAAATAAAGACCCCTATGAGCGCGGCAAATTACCCGTCAATTCGAAAAGTGAGGCAACCATCACTCGATGATATGAGTGGGTCACCCGCCACTTCATTGAATCCGGTAACTTGAGCACTCCACCGTGGATCTATCCTAAACCCCTACAAGTGCGGCGAATAGCCTGTCAATTCTAGAGCGAGACAGCTCGAACCCACCACTGCGAGACGACCACCTAGCACACTCTAGAATCCAGCTATTCGAGTACTTCTCCATGGGTTATCCTAATATAAGAATAAATGAATATACAACGGTAATATCGATCTCAAGCCGGCCGTATTCCAATAAAACAATATACAATAAGAGGTAACGACGGCCACAATCTTTCGTCCCGAAAAACAAATACACATTCAATTCTACAATGAGCGGTTATCCACCATGACTATCCGTCTAATCCATCACAAGATATATAACAACACAAGCAAGTGTTTGCAACCCCGTCTAATCGATTTATAGCAATTAGACGACATTTACAAACACATATACCAAGATATAAATATAAACGATGTTAAAATTTCGACCGAAAACAGTCCCAAATTCCACGTATGCACAAACAGTACAAAATAAAATCTGGAGCAAAAAGATGTATATTAAAAATCTAGTTTCTACAATTCCAAGAAACTAACAAAATTTATTCCGTTTTGGAAATCGCTCTTCAGTTTATGGGTCCACCATTGAAACCTATTTTATCATATCCTAAATTAGACAAACAAAATATGTTATGCCCTCGCCGTATGTACCGAATTATAAGTGTGAAATAATTAGAAGTATGGATCCTACAAAGCCGTTATAAGAATGTCTCAAAATTTTCGTCTTTTGTTCTCTTTCTATATGGTGCATTGCATCCAGTATTACAGATTGATTACTTCAAGCCCTCTTATAACGCTTCAATCCACATTTTGGAAGAACTTTATATCCCATATTTTTTACTTTGATTTTATTTCCGATAGATTATCCTAGATAGACTCCGCAGCAATATTATAGTAAACGAAATCTAACTATTATCTTGTCTATGATATTCCAAATTTCATCAGACATTTTGCCATTATTCTGAAATATGGAGGTGCATGCATGTTTTCTTACGTTGTCAAGCTGTGAAAAGTGATTTTAGACGGACAGCAAAACAACATGTATTGTAATCTATGGTCAACATCTTTCCAACAGGTAGGCACCACATCAAACACTTGTAATATAATTAGGCTACTTCATAAAAACAATCTAGAGCCTACTTAACCTATCAAGAATAAAGTATGCTTCAAGTGATTGAAATGGATGTAGAAAAGAGAGAGTGGTGGCAAGAAACATGGAGATGGAGCTATATCTCTATGAGAATTAATGAAGAGAAAGAGCTGGCTACATGTTTGAAGCTATTATTATAGGGAGATGGCAACATATGACCTATTGAAATAGATTTGTTACTCAGCTCTAGTCCTTTTGCTCTCTTTTGATTGATGGGATGCGAATGAAATGAAGTGCCAAATCCAAGTCGAACAAAATATAGGGTGCGTGTGGCCTTTCTAACTCTCTCTTCTGTGTCTTTTCCTGGCACATTTTAGGGAGGAGGTGCAAGATGGAAAGCATCGAAACCCCCCAAATTTTTATGCATCGTTGCATGGCCAGTACACAGTGACAGGGAATTGAAAGAAGAGATGTGCAGTTGACATTGGTACATGTCTAGAGTTGAGTAGGCTGAAAATAAAAATTTCAACATTTTAAAAAACATTTTTATTTGAGAGTGTTGTTAAGAAAGTCCGGTGCCGTTATTTTTAGTCAACCACACGGAAAGATGAGCAATTAATATAGCTCGTAATATTCAAGAGGCCCACAAAATTTGTTCTGTTTCTTTTTCTTGGAATCAACCCCTTCGAGGATCGAACTTGCGACCTCTCGTATTGGAAAGTAAATTGATACCCACTGAGTTAAGCCCAGTTGGTGGTCGACATAGATAAAATCCAAAGTTGATGTCAAATCAAAGAGCTCGTAAAAAGATAAAGCAACAAGGTAAGTTTCCTTGGGGAAGAAGGAAATAAATGGAGAAAGCACCCTTTCCTCCTTTTTTCTTTAATAATGTACAGAATGAGATGATAAAAGTACTCTCTTTTTGCAGGGCCAGCTTCTGGTACAACCCCAGCACCCATGCCTCTCAGAGCGAGAGAGAGAGAAGGAGAGAGAGAGCTCATGGCAACTCTGCTTTTTTCGAATTATTTAAGAATGATTACTCCATCATATGATATGTATTGATTCATTTCTTCTTCTTCTCTCTCTCATCTCTCTCTTGCTGCTACTGCTGTTCACACTGACAAACTCTCTGCCCTTAACTTGTCAAATCTTGTCTCAAAACAGTAGCTAGCTGGACCCATGGAACTATATATACAGAGAGAGATTAATGGAGGAAAGAGACCATAGGAGGGGATTTCCTCCTGTGACGTGGAAAAAATACAACCTCCACCATTTTTTCCACCGATCGGCACCCATCATCTTCATCATTATCATCTAAGATGTGGGTACACCAAATTTCATGTGATTCTACAATATTTTCCCCGTTGATTTAGCAATGTAAAATGTTCTATTGTCGGTAAACTGTTAATTTTGAACCCACTGAATCAACGGTGCAAAAGTTGTAGAATCATATGAAATTTGGTATACCGACATCTTAGATGATAACGATGAAGATGGTGAATGCCGATCGTCAGAAAAATTGAGGAAGGGAGTATTTTTCCGATGCCATAGGAGGAAATTCCCTCCTATGGCATCTTTCCTCCATTGTACCGACATATATATGAGAACAATGGAGGAAAGATGCCATAGGAGGGAATTTCCTCCTATGGCGTCGGAAAAATACTCCCTCCCTCAATTTTTCCAACGATCGGCACTCACCATCTTCATCGTTATCATCTAAGATGTCCATACACCAAATTTCATATGATTCTACAAGTTTTTCACCGTTAATTTAGTGGGTTCAAAATTAACGGTTTACCGACAATAGAACTTTTTACATTGCTAAATCAACAGTGAAAAGGTTGTAGAATCACATGAAATTTGGTGTACCAACATCTTAGATGATAACGATGAAGATGGTGGGTGCCAATCGGCGGAAAAAATGAGGAAAGATGTATTTTTTCGATGCCATAGGAGGAAATTCCCTTCTATGGATTTTTTTAATGCCTTGGGAGGAAATTCCCTTGTATGGCATCTTTCCTCCATTGTTCTCTCTCTCTCTATATATATATATATATATATAGATATATATTTGCTCAAGAGACTCACACTCTTCTGTTCATTGTTTTCACCTCAATCAATCTTTTATCTCTATTAACATTAATGCTTGGTCAAGGTGATCAGTTAATTGGGTCAACAGTGTATGGATGAGATTTGGATCAATGCATAATGCATCATATGGTGTTTGTGCGTAAATTTTGTTTGATCGTTTGGAGTTTAAGATATCATGCATTGAGGATATTTGATCAATTGCACGTTCCTTTGCGAGCTAGAGAGGAGACCTACGGTATATATAACACATGAGCGCGTTGTATCGTGAATGTAATAGGGATCTATGACGCTGCGGTTGCCGTTGCATCTAATTGGAAACGGGCCAGAGAGAACGGGATTCCTATGGTTTAGTGGGGTGGGACCCATGCCCACCACAAGGTCTCGTAATTAACCACAAACCCTTTTTCACCAATATACCGTTAGCTTTGAGAAACAATTTATGTTGGGAAAAAAATCACAAAGGAACGTGAATCCTACTGTAAAATTACCTGAGAATCACGAAGTTTTAATATTATATATATATGCAGCTGATGCACATCCCCCAGGGCCCCCACCATCATTTTAAAACAAAATATAAAAATCAAAATCAACAAAATCACCAGCCGTCCATTCTATATTCATTTACACGTGTCAATCATCCGTTTCCTGCCATGCATTCAGCCAATTGATGAACATTCAGAAAATTCAAAATCTCACAGAAACTCCAAAAAAACCTTAAAATGCAATGATTTTGCACTCGATTCTTTATGATTGGCGTGGCAGCTGCCCGCGGGCAGGCACGTTTCAGCGTCCTTCTTCCTTGCGCGGGCAGCGCGGGCAGCTCGGGTTACGAATCGCGCGATGGCGACCCGACCCAATTCCGAGAAACCCGTCGCTGTCGCCCGCTATTCAAGGGCCTGCGCTCATGCATGGGCTTTTCTTAATTTATGTTTGCAGAAAAGTACTGTTTGCAAATTTATATTTGCACCAGTTGGGAAAATCAACAGTGAGGCATTGTTACGTATTTGCAGTTTTATGTCATTTATTTGAGGATGGATTGGTTATAATTGTTGTACGGGTCGGGTTCACATGCGGATGTTGATGTGACCATGCTCCGCTTTTTACCCTTTTTACCAGCGTTTTGGAAGTAACAAACCAGTGAGGTTAAATTTAATTAAATCTCTCTCTCTGATATCCTTATCGTTTGAAAACTTCTAGGCTAAACTATGAAAGTACCACAATGAATTTTGAGTTCTTTGTTTAGTAATAAGTTTCATTTTGAAAATTTGAATGAACTTTTATAACATATATTTTGTTCATATTAGGCTAATCAATTAAGAATGTCACATAGAAAAGTTAAATGCCTAAGCTAAATAGTTCAGGTTATTAGCAAATGGATGGTTGTTGACTAAATTTCTTCTCGGTTTTCTTGTTGGAAAAGCTCAAATAAGATTTTATGCAATGATGTGGTCTTTCTAAATGAAGAACAAAATTTCTGCGAAATTGTGGTAATTAAGCTGGATTCATAGAATCATCCATAGCACTCCGATATTTGCTGGCAGGTGAAATTCCAATAGAATCCAGAGGCACTCTTTTTTTTTTCCTTAGATTTACTCAAATAGTTGATAATGTTTGCTACCGTCACTATAACCTGATCGTAAAGTCTCCTATAGCTAAAGTAGAAGTCTGAATTTTGAATCTTGATTGAATTAGTTTACGGCCTGGTATCCAAAAAGAGGAAAACAAAACAAATTGATTTAAATTTTCTTAAATAATTTGCAAAATAAAATAATAGGATTAACTAATTTGAATTTCATACCAGACCCATCACCCAATTGAATTCTAAACTTGCAATTAAGGCTTTTTAACTAAATTTGAATTCAGCCCATAAGAGGATCCATGTCCATGAGCCCATTCAGCCTCCCGCCTAAATCTGCAACCATCATATTTCTCAGACACTTATATGTAAACAGGACTCCATTTACAAATGTTAAGGACCAATGTGCAAAAAGAAAACCGCATAAATTCTGCTTTCGCTCCTCTCTCATCGTTATCTCCCAACAATGGCCACTCTCTTGCTCTCTTCACTCTCAATCTCGCCACAAAACCCAAACAAAACCCTAAAATCCCCAATTCAGAAAAACGCCATCTTTGGTTCTAATTTCTTTTTCAAAGAGATTGATAATCTCCGATCTCAACCAAATCCTCACTATTTCTGTGGCAAAACTTCGTCATCTTTTCGAAAGAGGCTCTGGTCCATTTCCAGCACGAAACTCTCCTCGATTCCAGCGAAAACAAGAAATTATGAGGTAAAATTTCAAAGCTTCTCTTTCTTTCTTAGATAATGATTGGTGGTCGATGCATTGGGCTCCGAAGATCTTTCGAATTGATTTTTTAATCAATCTTAGGGTTTTTATGGTTATTTGCATGAACTCACGGCGAAGGGACTAAAGTTATAATCTTTTATCATTAGTACAGAATTTGTTATAAACTAATTTACTTAGAATGCTCAATTGCTCGTTGGAAAAGTCGAATTCAGCCAATTGGGTGATGATGGTTCTCAACTTTCTTTTGGCATCTAGAACTTGTAAGGAAAATCAGTAAGCATGCAATCGAAATAGGCAGCAGGAGGATCGAATCCAGAGAGCACGCTGCCGTTTAAGATGCACGTAGTATATGCAATTATTTTCTAGTTTCTACATAATTAACTGCATACTTGTTAGAGTATAGAAGAGAACTTTTAGTGCAGGGAGTGTTGAAGTCTAAAAAATTACCCCTCTGTATGTACCTCGAGCGAGTCAATTTCAAAAATTTAGTGCACTGGCAATGCTAATGAAACATGACTTTCATATAATACCACCTTGAAATAACAGTAGGCACGTCCATCCATAGAAATTCAATTCCCAATTATTGACTGATTGTTAGCCATAAGACCTGATTTCAGAGCAAAGCTTGTCATTTAAATAGCTTTCCACAAGAATGTTGAAGATTATGCAAAAGAAAAACCTTATTTCATGCAAAAAGAAATGTTTGACTATATTAGACTTCCCAAGGCTCATAAGAAGTTAGAACTGCAGCTACTACATTTGTAGGGTGATTTGAGAAGCAGATCAAGATCCTATATTGTAGGCATAATAATCCACAAGAGTGAAAGAGAAGTTTTGAGCTTGCAAGATAATGTCAATAGCGTCAAATGAATTATTTTAACAAATATGGTGAAACTATTGCCCTTTCTTGGAGAACAACATGTTTGTGCCTAGTGGCGGCTTATCTTATTGCGAAGTTGATTTAGGAACGAATACATATGCAGAAAGTTTTGGTAATAAAACAAGGTTAGAAAGCAAAATAGATTGCTAGGGCAAAAGCATTAGTAACATGTAACGAGTTTTTTGAGAATTCCTTGGTAGAAATCCGTTGTCATTTGTTCATAAAGCACCAATTGTCACAGTAGTTTTGGCATAGCCATCAATTTCATGTTAATGTATAAGAATTGGAAGAGAACTAAATAAACAAAGAATGAGAGACAAGAAAATAAGGACAGAATGAAATCAAAACAGAATCAGGAAGCCTGAAGCAGGAAAGAAAATAAGGACAAAGAATGAGATCAAAACAGAATCAGGAAGCCTGACAGGAAGCTTTCTAATTTGGATATATTCACTGTCTTTCGTTATTATGACTAAAATGCACCTTCAAACTGTAGTAGGTTCCTGGGCTACATGTAGGTGAATTTTGGCCTATATGAAATATCACAAGAGAGAAGAATAAAGCAAAGAACCATTGCTATACCCTGCTAAGCTTTGTGGCATCAAAAAGAACTATTGTTTTTCATCAAAAAGAAAGTAAATAAATAAATAAAGAACAATCGTTATACCTTGCTAAGCCCTCATTTATTCGAATTCTTGTTCCATCCATAGAGCTTGTTGCTTTAATTGGATTCCTCGAGTGAATATCTGGTGTTGTTGTGAGCGTGTACGGAGTTAAAGACCTACTCGATTGAAAGAAGGTGTAAATGTAAGCTACTTGATTAACTGTGAAAAATCACGCTGGAGGCATGGAGACTATAAATATTTGATCATTGTGCAAGTGGCACACTAAATATGTTTTTTAAGCACGTCTCAAATTAAAATCAATGTGAACAAAACATTTTTTCAGTGTTTTGAAACAAGTTTGCTTAACATTCATGATTTTTCCTTTTCAGTGTTGTGGGACCTTGTTTCTCTGAGCATGCACGTTTACAATGTGAAGGCATATGATGTAAAACTACATAGATTTACAACACCATAACATATTCAATTTATGAAAATCCTCTTCATCTTTCCTTGTGTCTTGTTCTGCATTTATTCTGATACATAGTTTGAATATGAACCCTACGCAGTTTTGTGATGCTGATACAGAAGTAGAGCTGAGATTAGATATTGGAGAGAATGATAACCAGAGCACCAATGATATTTTTGTGGATACAGATGAAACTTCAATACTGATCAGAGTAAAGACCTCAGGGAGCCTGATAACTCTGATGGAGACTAGTTGCCTCTTTGACAGGATAAAACCTGGGGAAACTATATGGTTAGTATTAAGCTCTTAAGAAGAATCTTGATGATTGAAAAAATATGCATGTCATAAACTTTTCATATAATACATTGAGCCTGAAATAATCCTCCGTTTCTTGCCTTTTGAATCTATAATAGGTACATAGATGAGGATCAGCTGGTCATTAACATGAAAAAGTATGACAGAGAGTTGAAATGGCCTGATCTCTTGGAATCTTGGGAGTCCCTCAAATCAGGAGTTGTGCAACTTTTAAAGGGAACATCAATCTATATTATTGGAGACTCCACAGAAATAAATCGGAAAGTTGCTAGAGAACTTGCTGTCGGTCTTGGGTATGTGCTTCTCTTTTCAGCACAGCAGAGCAAAATTCAAATCTCTTAAGACATTAATTCTATGAAACAAGTACCTCAGTATCTATCCTTTTTCCCTTGACATGGTTCTGCAGGTACACTCCGCTAAATACAAGTGAATTACTAGAAAGCTATGCTCAACAATCTATTGATTCATGTAAGTGTGGAAACAAGCGGAACACTGATTTCTTGAGATTACTTGTATATATTTATTTGGCCGCCGTTAGGTAAAATAGAAAAGCCCATGGGAATATTATGCAGCACAAAAACTAAAACCTGCTTTATACTTGATATCATTGACAACAGAAGTCCATTTAGTTGAATAAATGAATACATTGCATGTCGTGGGGTTTTCAAGGATCTTAATGACTCCAATAATTTGGCAAACTGGATATTTGCTAACTCGACTTTAGACATTGAGAATGTTATGAATTTACCATATTTGAGCTTTAACTGGATCAATTTTAAAAAGAACGCCTAAATATTTGTTTATTCTAGAGTAGTGGGGTGGGTTGGGTTGGGTTGAATTTGAGACAGGTGGCATTTTAGGCGGCCTAGCAATGGCGACCCAAACCAAGTTGGCAACTATAACGGATATATTACCATGAGAACAATATGTTATAACCGACAAACATTTTCACGTGTTTTTTTTTTGTTCGGGGAGTGGGGGGAGGGGTCTGTGATTCTTTAAATATCCATGATTACCTCTGCCGAAAATAGACCGATTTGATATCACCCCGAGACCAGGTTACTATCAATTCATTCTCCTCCCTCCCACTCCTGCACCCGCATTTTTCACAAAATCTCTCTCTCTCTCTCTCGATCGAGAGAGAGAGAGAGAGAGAATCCATGTGATATTTACGTGTTTATGCATGCCATTTGGTTATCAAATCCTTCACGGTCATTTTTTAATATCTTGTATATGGTATCCACTTCTAGGCAGCATGTTAAAAATAGCCTCACAGATAATCTTAGATGATGTCTACATAATTACAGTGCAATATAATGAAAAAGATTGTAATGTGTTCAAATCTATCTAGCTATCTATCTATATAACATATAGAAAGTTATATGATAGAATATTCCTTAAAATATTCCCTTTGCTCGCTTGGACTTTAGTGGAAAAATTGTTATCTAACCACTGTTTAATTCTCTTACTACGTTTTGGTCATGGAAATTTTTTATTGACTCCCTACTCAATATTTACCATTCTACCATCTTATACAGCTAGGCTTTTATGATGGAAAAGTTCTGATTTGCCCCTTTTTAAAAATCTTTTTCTATTTTTTCTCTCACTACTTAGGTTTTATTGGCAAGATATTGAAAAATCTTATTATTATTGTATGCTATAGCATGCAAAATATTGAAAATTTAAATAAAGATATTTAAAAATTTCGCGAGTTTCGTTTTGTATTGAAAAAATATAGAAAAGCAAAAAATAGAAAATTTTCATTTTTGAAAAATTCGCTATTTTCATATGCTGTAACGTGTAAAATATTAAAATTTTGAAGGAACAAGAACATATGAGATTTTTGAAAATTTCGCGATTTTCATCTAATAGCATGCATAATATTGAAAATACAGAAGAAAACAAAAGGTTGAGATGTTTGAAAATTTGCGATTTTCTTATGAAGTATGTAAAATATAGAAAATCGGAAGAAAACAGAAGGTTTTCGTGTGCTATAACATATAAAAATATTGAAAAACCGAGGAAAACATAAAATTCTTGAGATTTTGAAGATTTTGCGATTTTTGTATGCTATAAGAAAAATATTGAAAAACAAACAATTTTGTGTTTTTTGAAGCGGTTTTCGTGTGCTACAGCGAGCAAAATATTGGAAAATTGAAAACAATTGAATTTTTAAAAATTTCACGATTTTCGTGCTACCAAGGGTTCCCAGTCACTTAAACCGGATTTTTTTGTTTTGTTTGGTTCGATCGATGAATATTTTATCTTTTACTTCACATACCCTTTTGTCTTCTAGATACTTGGAAATTCTTTAATAGTATGATCAAGTAAAATATTAGAAAACCGATGATGACATATAATTCTGGGATTTTTTGAAATTTCATGATTTACGTGTACTATATAGGATGCAAAATAAAAGAAGAAAGAAACTTTTTTGTGATTTTTGAAAATTTTATGATTTACATGTGCTATATCACAAAATGTTGAAAAAATGAAGAAAATAGAATTTTTTGAGATTTCTAAAAATTTTACGATTTTCATTTGTATAGCAAGCAAAATGTTGAAAAACCGAAAAGAAGCAAAATGAAAATCGCGAAATTTTCTAGATTTTCGTGTGCTACATATAAAATGCAAAATATTGAAAAATCAAAAAAAGTTGAAGGTTTTGAAAATTTCACGATTTTCGTGTGCTATATATAGCAAGTAAAATATTGAAGAACATAAAAGTTTGAGAATTTTGAAAATTATGTAATTTCCGCGTGTTAGCGTGCAAAATACTATAAATTCGAAGAAAACAAATAATTTTGGAATTTTTGTAAATTTCGCGGTTGTCATAGCATGCGAAATATTAAAAAACCGAAGAAAACAAAAAAATTCAAGATTTTTGAAAACTTCATGTTTTTCGTATGCTATGTCATGGAAAAAGAATTAAAATTTTGTGATTTTCGTATGCTATGTCATGGAAAATATTGAAAAATCAAAGAAAATAAAAAATATTTTATTTTTAAAAATTTTATGATTTGCTTATGCAAATTATTAGAAAGTCCAAGAAAATAGATTTTTTATAGATTTTTTAAATTTCACCCTGATCGTATGCTATATGCATGACCCGGATCTCGACTTGTCAATGGGTCGGATCTAGACCCGGACCCGCTGCAAAAAATAGGGCCTGGAGCATATGCATGACCCGCTTATCCACATCCGATTCAGATCCAAGCTTTAATTAATAGATTGGGTCTGGATAAGCTCTGATCGGACCCGCTTAACCCGATTTGTTTACTTAATTAGATCTCATCTAATAATTACTAGGCTAAATCATATTAAAAAGATATGTTTAGTTGACCAAATCATATCTGTAAAACTCGGTTTGGGTCCACAACACATTAGCTCACACATGAATGCACAGGAGCTTTTAATATAATAGGATTCCATCCAAAAGACTCAAGACTTATATAGGTTTATCCCATCTTATATTTTATGCTCATATGAATCCTACAATTTTCTCGATGTAGGAATATGTTATCCACATTCTTAATACTCTCCTTTACGTGCAACATGGATGACACCTCACGTACAACGAGGACTCATATCCCATGTGCAACGTGAACAAACAAACATTTAGCTCTGATACCATGTAAAACTCGTTCCCATAACACATGGATTCACACATGGATGCATATAAGCCTTTAATATAGCGGGACTCCATCTAAAAGACTCAAGATTTATGGAAGTTTATCTCATTTTATATCTTATACTCATATACATCCCATAATTTTCCCGATGTGAGACCATGTTATCCACATTCTCAACAATATCGACAAAATATTAGTTGATTATAAATAATTTTAACACCAATTTGTCATTTATGCTTTATGCTTTCTCCATCGTTGATTCTCATTTATGCTTTATGCTTAACCTTTTTAATTAATAAAACTAGTTAAAAGGATATAGATAAACGGGTTGGAGCCAGTTATTAATGGATGTATACATGGACTTATTCAGTCAAGACCCGTTGTATAAATGGAAGGATCTAGATCCATTTAATATAAATGGATCTGGATCTGAAACATCAGTCCGGGTCCGACCCGATCCATTGACATGCCTAGTTATAACATGCAAAATGTTAAAAATTTGAAGAAAACATAAAATTGTGGGAATTTTGTACATTTAGTGATTCTTGTGTGCTATAAGAAAAATATTGAAAAACTGAAGAAAAAAGAAAATTTTGAGATTTTTAAAAATTTCGCAATTTTCATAGTTGAAAACCTGAAGAAAAATGCCAAGTATTTGCGAGTTAATTTTTCATATATTTTACATATAAAATTCATACATATTAGATACTGCAAATCATACAATAATAAACTTTTATATTAATGTGATTTTTCTGGCATTTGCTAGTCCACTATAAAACTCACTTGTGCAAGTATGCGGACTTGCTAATCTATACCTATACTATCATTTTTGTCATAGGCAGCTCGCTGTAAAACAAAATGATAATGTTGATAGCCAGCTTGCTATAAATCGAATTGATAATATTCATAGGCAGCTTGCTATAAAACAGAATGATAATGTGCTTTTTTGTTAGGACATTCTTCTGGCGTCAAAACTTGAAACCAAGTTTTAAAATTTCGACATTGGTATTGGTACTAGAGGTCATTTCTAGGATCGAAATCAGCTATGTCAAATTATAATAACGATTTTTGTTATGTGACTAAACCGATGTTAAAGTTTACTCAACTTTTTTTAAATAGTAAAAATAACTATAAAATAGTTTGACATGTTTTTTTTTGGTAATTAATGATATTTGGGGTGGTTATTTAAATATGTTGTAAAGAAATATACATACTTCTTTTGACATTTTTTAGCAATTAATGAAGTCAGATAAACCAACACATTTATAGCCCACTATTTATTACTAAACTTAATACTAAACCCCCAATGATCAATTGGTGAGCCCAGTGACATAATAGCTAGGTATCGATCTTGAACAATTGGTGAGCTCAGTGACATAATAGCTAGGTATCGATCTTGAACGGTCATTTTTTAGATCGGAATCGGAAATAGTAAATATCATAACACCTTGGTCGTTCTGGTAGTTTTGAGAAAGGCTTCTAACATGACGGAAGCTAGAGGGCTGTCTTAGATTGCGGGATATGGGTGTAGGTAACAATGACCTTCCCATACTAAACGGCTTGCAAAGCGGATCAGTAACATTATACATGATTGATGTCATCTCATAGAATTAAGGCACTTGTCCTTGGCCACCTTGTTTTTATTTTTTGAAAATGTTTAATGAGCAATATTTTGAAACCAAGTGTACATGTTACATAATTTCAAATAAAATAAATAAGCAATATTGTGAAACCAAGTAAAACATGTCATATAATTCTTCCAGAAAATACTCTCAAATGCATGGAACAAGTTATGAAACCAAGTGATACATGTTACAAATCACCTTGTGTAGGAAATAAATCGAAAAGGTTTCCGCTGAGTCGTTGACCTCCCAGATTATCTGGCTTTGGCTTCTGAAAAACCCTTATCTCTGTTCTTTCTTTCAAAACTAAGAAGCTATGGTTTGTTGAAAGCTCTATAGTATTTTTTATTTTTTATTTTTGCCTTTCTTATAAATATCAATTACATTTTTATTTTTATGTTTCAGTGATTGGAAAAAATCTGTTTATATATTTATTTAAAACTCAATTACTTTATATTCTTATTTTGCAGTGCATTAACAAAGTGTAACTACTTCCAGGGGTGATTTCAGAAGGAGCAGATTCCGTTGCTGAAGCTGAAAGTACTGTTTTAGAAGGTCTCAGCAGGTACGCCTATATGGTAATTATTTCTGTAAATTAATGAATGGTATGATACATCTTGATCCGTATGTTACAGTCATGTCCGAACTGTTGTAGCGACACTAGGAGGGCAGCACGGAGCCGCAACAAGACATGACAAGTGGCGGCATCTCCATGCTGGATTTTCTGTTTGGCTGTCCAAATCTGAAGCTACAGGCAAGTGACTACATTACAATCTCTCGTTTTTCGAGTCACTATTGGGATGCATGAGGAATTATGATTAGAATGTGGACAGAGTCCTGTTGAAGCTGGTTTCCATGTGTTGAGAAAAAAAACACGCAATTTAGCTCATGTATCAGCATTATGTTTATCCCTTAGGATTTATCTGTTCTGCACGAACTTAAACCGCATTTGGTCCATCGAGCTGCTTAAGCCCTTTCTCACCCGAGTCATACCGGTTCTACAATGCTATAGAGATGCATATGTATCGCCCCAAACTATTTTAGTTCCTAAACTTTGTTTGATAAAACTATGTAACCAAAAATATGGGGCCACAGAGAGCAATAATGCTCTGAACTATTTTTCAGTATTAATTTATGATCAGTCTCTTTTGTATTATTTATACATTGCGAACTCAAATAATGGAAATATAGGGAAGACTTGAGGCAAATAAAATGTTCTTGTTAAGTGTTATAAAAATTCCTTGTGATTTATGATTTACGAGTAATACCGGTATCATGATCTCTGATGGGTTAATGATTGACGACAGCTCTGCTCACAAATTTTGCTATATCAAAGCACCCATTTTATCTCTGTTTCATTGTGAAAATGAGCATGTGTAACTCACCTATAAGTGAGCTATAATCATATGACTGCGGGAGTTTGCATTGTTCTTTGTTCTTTTAAAGAAGTCATGATGCTCATCTTTCTTTTGCAGATGAAACTTCTGCTAAGGACGAGGCTCAAAGGCATATGCAAGAAGGAAACACAGCTTACAGCAACGCCGATGCGGTTGTAAAATTCAGTGGATGGGACGGAGAACACACTACAGCCATTGCACAGGCATGTTTGAGTGCCTTGAAACAATTGATCTTACTGGATAAGAAGCTTACAGGCATGTGCTCTATAAATCAACCATGTAGCGATTTTCTGTTCGGTTCTAAAAATCTCTATTGTATTCACAAAAATTTGTGGTGTCTGCTTTAATCCATGGTTTCTAATTTCAATACAGGTAAGAAGAGCCTTTACATAAGGTTAGGGTGTCGTGGAGATTGGCCTAACATTAAACCACCTGGCTGGGACCCATCAACCGAAGCCGCCCCCTCCGCCTGAAGCATACAATAGCAGATTTTACATTTTATTCAGCATTTGTAATAGATTGGGAAAATATTCCACTATGGTGTTCATCTTTGTGTTTATGCAGAGCATCACTATCATTACCCCATAGACCTGTACATGCATAAATTGAAGGTATTATGGTTTCTTTGTAGATCACGACATGAGAAAGTAGCGCCCGCAGGCATTACCCGGACCAATTCTGTTTTAACTTGACTGTAATAGAACAGGTTTCTGTTTTAACTCGACCTTTGTAATAGAACAGGCGACCTATCGCTTTGATGAAAAGGGACGCAAGCATTACATTGCTACTGCAAAAAGTGAAAGTTCAACTAGAGCCGCGATTCAGTATATAGGCTTGGACTAGGCCCTTGGGTAGAAAACATGAGGCGTGTTGTATGTAATCAACTGAAAAAGAAGAGGTGGAACCTCAACCTTTTGCTCGTTTTGACATCCATTGTGGGTGTGGGCAATCAGAAATTTCTAAACCGTGGCGTAGAGTGATTCTATGAAGCCATCTCCTGACTTTTGGTTATATATCACTAAACTGATAAAAGGCTATACTTCATTGCCAACATTACTTCTTCCTGTTGTAAATTTTTAAGCCAAATGCTTCTCCCTAAATTGTGAAAGACAATTCTAATGGGTTAGCTGTAGATGCGGTTGGCAACTTAAAATAGGTTGAACAGGGAGATTGCCCCTCGAAAATTTAGTTGGCAGGACCCATCCCCGCCGGGCTGTAAATGTAGCTCGCAGCCAATTCACAGCCACATTAAATTCAATTTTATTATACCACAGCAATCCATGGTGTTGTCCATTTAGAAATTTAGGGCGGAAATCGAAATAACAAAGTGCCGTGGAAACAAATATAGAATCAGTATCCACTAAAACTGAGTTTAAAGTGCAACTCTATAAGGAGATCTTTCCATTGATGCAAATAAAGGAGAAAAATGAGAGCTGCACATTAAGGGGATCTTTCATCACTGGCCTATCATACACAGCATGCTTCGCAAATACATGTCAGAATTATAGGCAGTTATCAGCAATCAACCAGCTAGGGCTCAAATGATATACAAAACTATCATTACCCAATACCCCTAGAACTTTATAAGATACAGATGACAAGCACTGTCGACAAAGTTCCATCACAACAGTTAAAACAAAATATCCAGAGTTTAAACCTACTTCATAAAGCCGCCATTAGTTTGGCTCTAAGATAACAGCTATTAGGCAGTAACATCGGAAAAACAAAGCAAACCTACATCTACCATAGAGCTGGGTCCACCTGAAATTATCCAGTCAGAAACCCATATTTCAAGCCGCAGAGATGCATTATTCAAACCAAAGGCTTCCCGCTTGGAAAATTTGGAACTTCATGTTTTGCAACCATTGGTAACTGCAAATGATGCAAATAGATATCGATTAATTGATTAATTACAAACACAAACATAAATGGGTAATGCATTGAGCACAGAAAGGATTCTTGAACCTTCAAATCAAAAGCCTAAACTGCAATTATTGGAAGACATCATATAGGGCTCTTTTTCTGCACCCAGTCATTTACCAGACAGTTCTTGAGGTTGATTTAAGGGTGTTCAGAACTAGCAAAGAAAAATATATAACTCAAACCATATAAAAAAAAATTCCGAGTGTGGAACTGGAAGAAGGTAGTTCTGTCTCTCACAACACCTGAAATTTGAGAGGGGGCACCTTTTGTTTCTGTGTTAAGTGCATGCACCTGCATCAAATGGCTACTCTCGAATTTCCAATTATGTATATGCATATATTAACCACTTGTACTACATTTGGCCCAAGAAATGAGACTTGGCTCTTCGACGTTATGTGAGATGAAATTAATGTAAAGATTATAAGAAAGAGTTTAGACAGTATTAAATACGTGCCTACAGAGTCTCTTAGGGATGTTTGTGATTACCAAATATTTAAATAAAGAACGAGTGTATGCCTGAGAAGTGGCAAACACTAAAAAAAAAGCGGCGATGTCCCAACAGGGACAGCTCTACTACAGTAGTGTTCTTGCTAGTTGCTGCATTGGATAACAGCATCTGTCAAGAAACTGATAACAACAACCACATACTCGTAGAATGTTTCACAAAAGCAGAAATTACACCAATGGAAAGTTTACATGGCGACTAATCTTCTAGAGTGCACATTTGATACTAACAATATTTCATATGAATGTAATCTAATATTGCTTAAATCTGAAAGGATCTACTGTAAAAATGGCTTGGATATTGGATTAAAGGGTTTGATCTACTAAAGGAGGTGTTGGTGGCCAGAATCAAGCAGCAGCATTCAACAAGCTCAAATCAAATCACTAAAGGAGCAAACGCTCCCTCACAGCCATTCTTAGTGTGAAAATTAAAAAGGTTATATAATAGACATAGAAATTTAAACCTTACAAGGTCATGTCATCAAATTCGTATAAAGCACAGGAAATCACCTTGTGCTGAAGCCTCATTATTGTAGAGATCAATAATTTGTCCCCAGTTATTAGCCTTAACTTTTTAACCAGGTCCATCCGGTTTATCTTTCTTCTCTGATGAAAGAAAGAAACATAAGCCTAGTAAGACATCAAAATTATCGGTAAGAAGCTGAGGGGGAAGAGAAATACCTTGAATTCTTCATATTGGGCATTAACTAAATCCATATCTTGGGAGGATATTTTAGTTGAAATTGCAGCAAACAACATTGAAAAGGGCATCCAAGGTGATGTGGGATTTCTTGGAAGCCTAAGGAACATCGGAGCTTTTTCTTTAGACTGATTGGCCAGAGCTTGAGAGGGGTCACCCTGCTGACAAGATAAAAGTAATATCCACAGGAAATCAGTTATATACTAGCAAAGCAATAAATAACATGAGAATAATGTACAGGCCATACTCTGACAAGACCAAAACATGTGAAAAGGCCCCTCAGCCACAACAATTGCTTAGCCTGAATTATACAAGTTCAAGTAAACACACCTTTCTGACATAAAATGGTAGAAATAAACGGTCACCCTGAAACTTCTTGGGAGTGTACAACAAAGAAAACATACTAAATAAATTTTGGATTGAATGAATGTTATATGATCAAATTCATACACGACGTCCGCATATAATAATTGAAGAGAGGCTTAGTATGCATCTTTCTGCTTAATGTTAATTATGAGATGGTCTCAATCATAGTTGTAAAACAAGATTTAAAAAAGGTTGATCAATCGGCAATGAAATGTTTTTGGCTAGAAACTTCGAATAGTATCAAAGGTCAAATGACTGTTTAATTGGCCATGTGTCAAAAGTACAGGCAAAAGGCCATTTAACCAGCACATTCCGATGTGCATAACCCATCAAACATCCAAATACGATTCGCAAACTCCATATCCATTTAATTAAGAGCTAGTGTTGTCCTTTACCTCACCATCAACATTCTTTTTCTTCTCCTCTCATATTAATTACAGGTGTTCCTACACATACATATTAAATTCTATATTTGTGTAACTCCAGTCCACATCATCCTACGTATAATCGGTTTATGTTGTATAATCTGTTTATGCGTTATGCACTAGCCAAACTAATAGGGAACAAATTCGTGCTGTACAACATTCTCTGGACTACCTTGCTGCATACCCATGTCATATAAACGCACAAAAGTAACAAACTGCTCTGAATATAAAAAAATGTGCATACCTGCAACAGGCTATGTGATGAGCCAGAGTTTGTGACCACAGATGCATTTGACGTATTTTCTTTTCCAACCAAATTTACTGCAAGAAATACCAAAGAGAGCATTATTCCACATCTTCAACTGGCAGATAAAAAATAAATGAAGCATAGAAACTACAAAATCTTTAGACCGTCATAATCACCTTTTGCAATGGCAGGTGCTTTAACAGCCACAACATACTCCGGAAAGATACGAGTCTCCGCATGCATGTTCCATATAATATAGTGCTTCGGCAATTGAAGATCATCAGCAGCGCTATCAAAGTTTTCGCTACTAGGCTGAAACTGATTGGATCCATTGTGAACAACTTCTACATTGCCCATTATAATGCGGCATAACATCATATGGATCATACCATTTTCGTCAACATCAGAATAACTAGCACTGAAAGTAGTAATCTGTGAGTAACCATATATCTTGAAACCCAATTATTAGCATAATAACATATAACAGCTATATTTACATTTATTTATTTCAGCGGCAACAATGCATGTACACTGTTCCTACAAGGGACAGGCAAGAAAACCTTACCAGATACTGGAGCAATTTGACGGAGTAAGATGAACGCCTACCCCATATGCAGGTCCATGCAAAGGCTTCTTGACTTTCATGACCCCTCTCAACATCATGTCTTCCACAGAATCCTTCGAGGAAGCCAACCATGCGAACCGAACATTTGCATTGCCCCGAAGATTCTTGGTGATTTCAACCTGCTTCTGGAAAAGCTCAAAACGAGCTTGTCCGATATCGTTTATCAAAGGTGTTTTAGAGATATTGATAATGTCGTTTGCATCAATAACTGAACCCAATCCACGGAGCAACATATTTCGCACCAGAAGAACAGGTCCACTAGCAGAACTGGCAACTTTCTCTTGACAAGATCCGCCACTAGATATATTTGGGAGGAACACCGCACATGGCTCATTTTCACCAACGGCTTCTTCAAGTTCAGTACTCGCATAATTTTTATCTGGCATGATCTTAATCTTCTGACTGTTACTGCCATTGCTTGAAGCTCTATTAATCCTATCATTTTTGCCAAGAGCTTCATGTTCAGCACGTGCATTCTTGCTCTCTAGAACATCCATGTTCCTGTTACTAGAAACACATTTAACCTTCTTGACAAAAGAGACAACTTCATCATTGGGCGCTTCTGAATTTAAGCTTTCAGCGGCACTTGCAGAAATATCTAAGCATGCATTAGTCTCTCGTGTTCCGTTTGGCTCACAAGGTATGTGAACATGTTTCCCTTTGCCAGATTCAAGGTGATCTTCTGAAGCAAAAAATTCAGGAAAGAAGCATGCCCCGTGTACGTCAATCCAGGCAATTGGCTTGCTAGAGCCTGTTTCTGTATCTATCTTTATCATGTGGACAAAGTCCAACAATAATTGCTGGTTTTGATATGTCACTTCCGAAATTGCTTTTTTCATCTGGAAATCTCCCTGGACCAAACAAATAATATTCGCAGGAAAATCATTCCATTCGCCATCCTGGTTAAAGAGCACTCGCTGAGGCAACCCAGTTTTCATAAAATTCCGATAGTTCCTCAATATATGTTTCCCCGAAAAAGAGTGAGATCGAACTCCACAGTTGTCAGATTTCATTACACTGCAGCACCTGAAAGAGGGTTTGTACATGTTTGGCTGTCGTGATACCATGGCATGGCCAGCATATGCAGCAGATGGCGCTGCTCGTTTCCTCTTCAGATTGCCAACTCTTCTACTGCCATTAACCGATGCCTTTACGTTCATCGCTTCCATTTCTACGCACAAAAGTAATCACTGACTGAAAACTAGTTTCTTTTAAAAAGTTTGTCTCCACGAAGCCTTCTTACTTACAGTAAAGTAAGAACGGTGACAGGGGTAAATCTAGGAAAACTCGCGTTCACAGAGATATGCATGTCGAACCTAAATGATAAAATGAACATTAACACAACGATGTCCTCATACACATCATATTTACATGATAAATGAAAAGGAAAAATGTTTATTCACCAACAGATAATTGATTCAAGAAGTGAATCAATAATATACAATAATGAGTGAGCTGTCACCATTAGATTCACATCTGCCAACAGTGGTGAAAACCTTGACGAATCCTAGAAGTTGCACTTAGGATCAGACAAGTTATAATTCATAGATCAATAACTGTGTTTCTTGGTTCATATATCTTTAATCCTACAATTCCCCTTCTTACAGACATGTTTCATATGCTCCAAATTTATTACAAACACAGTAACTTCCTTGATCCTCATAAATCTGGCATGTGTTTCTTGTTTAAAAATTGAATCAATGGTTAATTCTACTTCAGACAGTTCCTTTCCATGTTTTGGACAATCAATTTCAACCAAATTTGGAATCTTTTAAAATCTTAGAACAAAAGTGAGCTTTTCATTTAACTCTGAAGGTTTCAATTTTTAACCACAATCCTCCTTTTTCCTTCCTACTTTTACAAAACAATGGAGTAGTAGTTTTTTTTTTGGCACTGGCCCGTAAGCCCTAACCTATGCATACAACATACAACACACCCATGCACACATCACCCACAAGCACACAACAAAAACACACACACACAGGGGACGGACGAATTTTCCCCGAAAGCGTTAATTTGTGGCCACATCTCCTCCTGGGTTCTAGGGTTCGAACCCCGCACTCTCCCCAAGAGGGAAAGTGCTCATACCAACTGAGCAACAGCTCATTGGTGTGGACTTGTATTAATAAATAGACATTTTTTCCTGTTCTTATAAATTAAAATCAACAGGGCAAGAACGTAGAGAATATTTATAGTAATCATGTTACAAGTCTAAATTTATATTTAAAAAGATTCTCAAATATTTTTGGACATATCATCTAGGGGAAAAAAGAACAAGATGCTTTCAGCTAAACTCCAACTATTACGTGAGAAATAAGTAACCATTGAAACTGTCGACGATAATGACTAGATCCTTATTCAAATTTATGAAGAAAGATAAACCATAATCATGGGGATTAGGGAGGGGGGAAGGCATTTCGTGCTCTTCAACTGCCATATAATGGGCAGGCGCGCACGCACACACTATCAGCAAAATGTTGCTCTGCCTATATCATACAAGTACTCCCAAGATACAAGAATGAATGTATTCACAAGGAAAAATCAACATGAGAAACCGGTTTGCACTGTTTCATGGAAGGATACAAATCAATTATGCAAAAAAAAAATCCATTTTGATTTTGCATCTCGTTGGAAGAATACTCCGATTATTTATATGTATTCTATTACCTCTTGCATTCGTAAAATCTCACGAAGATGAAGAAAAAACAAAATCACACTGAATGCTTCCACTGAAATAGCTGAGCTATCATTTTTAGCTACATCTGGAGAGTACAAATGGCCAAAGCCGCCAAAGAAGCGAATGGAGGTAATGATACAATACTGCTACATGCGAACAAAAAGGGTGCACATTTTGAATCGCTTCTTTGGATGCTTGACCCGTTAGTAAAAATAGGACCTTGGCAGCAAAAAAACAAAACCAAAAAACAAGGACTATGCTATTGTTTCTTTGTTTTATTTTCTTCTTTTATATATTCTATTTTTTATTTTTATTTTAGGTAAATTGCATAAATGTACCCGTAAACTTTCCTGGGTTTTGCGATAAGGTCACTGCACTAATTTAATTAAAGAACAGTACCATGAACTTCCATCCCCGATTGCAAAAATATATTCTAAACTATTGAAACGACTGCACACGTTAATATTAACTGCGACGTCGTCCAAAATGGTCATGTTTTAACCATTTTACCTTGCCTTCTTCCTCTTCTCTTCTTCTCTTTCTTTCTTCTTCCTCGTCAATTTTTTTAACCTGTTCTTTCAAAACTTTTGAATTGATAATTCTCAAACTCCAAACCTCTAGAAACATATTTCTCAACCATCCTTTCAAAATCCCTAACGCTAAATTTTCAAATTTCTAAACTCCAAATCTTTAAATTCCTAACTTTCTAACTCTCAAATCACAAGATCCCAAAATCTTTGAACCCTAAAATTTCTAATCATCAAATTTCGAAAATCCATGACCTACATACCTTTAAATCTCCATATCCCCAAATTTCGAAATCCGTAACTTTTAAATCTCTTCAAGATTTCTCATAAATTTCTTTAAATTCTTTAAAACTTGATCATGTCCTCTAGTGTTTCTCTTTTTCTCCTTCCTTCGTAAACCTCGACCTCCAGCCCACGGCCACCTATGTATTCATCGCTCTTGCCAATGCTCTTCCGATCTTTGATTACATTTTAATTACTATTTTTTGTGTGGATTTTAGTTTTAAATTCATCATCTTTTATTTTGTTATTTACTTTTTTTAAGAAAATTAAAACAAAAGGAAGGATATAATGGTCCAGTTAATTCGTGGTACTTATCTCTATTTTTGAAGTTCAGGGTACCCATCGCAAAAAACTGAAAAGATCAAGGGTAAATGTGTGCAATTTACCCTTTTATTTTTTTGGGTCGGGGTTAGAGGAAGAGAATAAGCCATCAATAACATAACACCATATACGGGCTAAAACAAGGAATAAATTAAACAAACCGAAAAGGGAAGTCTAGATAATTTCATTTGATATAACCCTCACAGAAGGTCAAAGATGCATGCAAAGTTCCTCCAAGCAGATGGAGTATGCCCCAAGATGAAAAGGAATAAGGGAGTGTCCTTAGTCGCAAGGCTCATCCATCAATCAGACATAAAGGAAGTCTGTATTGATCTAACAAGACGGTGTACACTGGGGAGGATGCCGCACAGGGGATAGAATTTACTCAAGGGAATGGCGATCTTCTGAATTTGTTCGAATTAATACATCTGTCAGCAATTAATAGATCGATCGATCGCAACTAACAGCCCATGAGTCTGGTGTGGAGCCCATCTCTTCATAAGTCTTCTCTTAATTAAAATTAGACTACACAAAAACCTTCTATGGCTCCCAACCTAGAACATAATATAAGCGGACAGTAACTAACAAACAAATAATGTTAAGGTATCATATATCTTACCATCATACTGTGAAACTTACAACAGAGTTCAAGCATAGAAGAACTACTATGTCTAAGTTCAGAAGCTACCATTTCCCTGGGAAAATTGCTAGGATATTGACATAGCAGGAACAGGATGTAACTCATGTGACCAAAAGCAAGAAAAACAAGGAACTCTGTAACTCATTAGACCAAAAGAAAGAAAAACAAAAAGGAAGCATAAAAGCTTGATTCCCTTGAAAGCTGATCAATGATCGGTAAACATAAACGTATTCACTAAACAATCGAGTTTGTCGGTTAAACATATGCTTAGGGAAAACTCCGTGGACAGATTAAGGACACTATCAGCTTGCAATCAAGCATCCACACAAGTCAAATTGCAATATGCATCATTCTCCAAAAAAGTTGGTACTATCTCATCTAATCGAATAGGCACCTGTCAAGTTCCCCCAGTACTCCAACCAACACCTAAAGTATCTCGATCCACCTCCTACTTGCATCATTAGCGAAAAAACACTTGTTCATCATGATTCACAGAACCCCTAAATTACACAGATCAAATTGCTTATAGTTTTTCAAGCATAGTTCAATCGTATATTGGCATGAACCTTTTCATCAAATATGCTTCGTTAGCATGCTGCTTTAAAGTCCTCATCTAAGTTTCGTCACTGCCACCCCACGGTTGAAGTTGGATAGCTGTGAATGTGGTGCTCACCAGAATTGAGCACCTCTGAGTAACTCTGGGAACCAAGAATTGGCGTTTGCTGCAATAAAAATATTCAACAAGAATAACAAGCATTCAATGCACAACAGCAAAAATAACATGATAAACTGAAATAACACCCCTCAAAGTTTACCTAATTTTAAACTTCAATGCCTTATTGCTTTTTTATGTGCTTTAATATACATCAATGCTTTCCACTGTTAACACATTGATACCATTTCTTAACCTTCTTTTAGTTTTATTGAATATGAATGCAAATTAACCAGTAATTCCTCTTCTTTCCAATTAGCTAATGCCCTGATTGGAGCATCTTCTGCCATTCTCTAACCCTTCTGCTATAGATGAGGTGGGTAGACAAGTCAACCTGTTGTGGCTTGTAAGTTCAAAGTGAGGTATCAATTAGCCAAAGATAGGCTTCTAACAAATATGGAATGTTTGATAGCATTTCTTGTAATCTGCAAATTGAACTAAGTGTAATTTTCATGATTGGATAAGAGTAAAAGTTTGGGTTAGTCTCAAGAACACACCAAGAAATGAATACAGAACAGAAGTGAGAATTCCATTAAAGATCAAACTTGATTATCTTAACCTATAGTGACGCTAAGAAGGACTGAAGGAGACGAATGACGAGGAGGAGAATATATAAAGAAGTTTGAGAATTGGGCTTATCAGCCTCCTTATTGATAACTCGCTATCTTTCAGAGAGAAGTATCATTAATCCCAGCATACTGGCTTCTTGAGTGCCATGTTAACCTTGATTGAAGAGGTACTATTATAAGATCGATCCTCATAGCGTCTAATGCGCTCCTAAGCGTGTTTGTTGTGATCGAGATGAACACGACTGGATCCAACGTTCAAATGTCGGATCGGATCGGATGGGTGTTTTCAATATCAGATGGCGGACAGATGATATTTCGTACCTCTCCTTCACAGTTGAGCACGACATCTATTGATGAGGCTGAGATGTTCGACCTTGATATCAGATGTCAATATCGAAAATTTCTACATATATAGAGACATGTAGCTCTAGTCCACAACGGACATTATACATATTTATTTTTATAAATTTTATAGATATAAAATTTATGATGAAATCTAAAAATATAATCTATCATTGACATATTTCGTCAAAAACATTATACATACCTTTATGATGGCCGATAAGTTCAACATCGGTCGATATTGTGCTGATACAATAAATCCGTTATATCAGCCAATATTGAGCCCAAATGATATAAAAAAAAACAATACACATCAAAATCCGATAATAAGAGATCAGCCGATATATTGACTGATATTACTGATATTTTATTCATTTTTGGATCATATACCTGAAATGCACTAGTTGTCTTTTAACTTTTCATTGAGAAGTGACCCTAATCTTATATGGTTTGCCCATGATTTGCCATGTCCAAAGACTCCAACCCACGTCAAAATCTTCTATCCATGATTAGAGAAATCAGAGTTTAAGCCATTTCTAAGCAGAGACCGGTCCAATGCTATTTAAGTCATGCTATCGGCCGATACATCACAATTTTAATCGAGATCATGCAATTTCGAGTCATTTTTTGTTGCCTCGGGTCAAGATTTTCAAGGATTTGGCAAAGGAATTAAAAGGATGAAGAATATAGGGTTCAAAGAGAATAAGGCTTACCTGGATAAACTTTGATTCTAGTTACTGTCTTATCTTAGCAAGTATATTGTTTGTAGGCTTAATTCTGGATGAAGAGGCGACAAAGATGAACATAGAGATAGGGATAAGAAGAGAGCTTGTGTTTGTTTTTTTTTTGTTTAGGGTTCACTTTTTCAATTCAAGAGAGAAAAAGAAATCGGATAATTGACTATCTTAGACTCTTAGCCAATACAATGCATCCTCTAAATTCCACACCCACACACAGAGAAGCTACAAATTTAATTTATGTTGGTACCAAACATGTGAGAGGCTTATGCTAAACACTTAACTTATTTAGCTTGTTGTCCATGCATATTTCTTAATTCTCATTTTCATATTTTTCAATAGATTGTCTATTTCTTTTAATGAAATTTTATTCATTGCTAAGTACATCAAAATAATATCTGATGGATTCTTTTATGCAAAATTTATTCTATATCCTATTTCATGTATTTGCAAACAACATTTTTTTAAAAGATCAAGCAACTTTATATTAAAAAAGATTTAAATATATTTTATCATGTAGCGGTTAGGGACGGATCTAAAACCAAGTCAGAGGGGACACGTACCCTCTTTAAAATTTGGGAGGAAAAAGATTTAGTATTGCTTGCAATTCAATTCCGAAATTTTTTAGTGTGATATATATTTACATCCTAAAAAATAATAATTAATATTGTATAGCTCTAGTTGTGGTATATTATATTTCTAAATAAGAGGTTATGGGTTCATATACCACAAAACTCATTATTAATTTTATTTTTATTTATCTTGTTAAAACTTACTCCCGCATTGAGAAATTAACGAAAGCTAGAAACTTTTTTAAAAACCTTATTTTGTATACTCATAAAGAGTCTAGAATGTGTATATAAGCATTTATTATGCGGTAGCCGGTGTGCCACCTCTAACCAACAATCCTCGATCCGCCCGCTAGTGATAGCAGTCACATTCTATACTTAAGACAAGCACATCGTATACTTCTTTCAAGTGGCAAATATACATTGAAGTTTATGATTTTAATGAATTATATTTTCTATGAAGTTGCATGCTTTTTGGTACAAGATTACAAACAGTTATATATAAATACATAAATTTATACATAGAGCTCTTTTTCGGGACAGCTAAAAGGACCCCGAACAGCCAATATCTTCTCATCAATCCTGTACCCTCCTGTACCCGTAATATTTGTATTTTGATCTAAAACCAAAACTCGAACCGAAACCCATTGAAGCCAACTGAATTTTCAACATCCGAAATCAAAATTAAGTTCTCAAACAATGCTTTGCTTTTATCCAATGTATGTATCTCCATTCCTAGACCATTGACCAATAAAGATTCCTTCTTTTTAGGACCAATGCACTGAAAAACCCATCATACTAGCTGGCTTGTCAGACACGTCATCATATGGTTTGAGACCCAAAAATCGACACTCGGTGTAGCTTATCCAATAATAACATTATGGTTCAAAGGTATGCCTATTGTCATGAACTCAACCAAATAGACATGCCTCGGTGCCTTCTCCAAAATGACACTAAACTTGTTCATTCAATCGGTATTGTGTTGAATCCGTTAAGTCATTCACCAAAGGCCTAAAGCTAGCAGCTACCGTCTAATAACCTGTCTTCATTAACTCTTAGAATAAGATGTCAGATGGGCTACCAATGTTGGGAAAAAATACGATGTACTATGAAATCAACAATAGTGGCATGCTGGCAATAATTTACATCACGTTATTGCGTGGAAGGGCCCCTTCTAGACAAGTTCTAAGATTTGTGCTTGGGATATGAGTCATATGACTTCTTCCAAGGGGTATAAAAAAGAAGCACTTGCTAGTAAAATCTCCTTCCAAATTAGTTAAAGACTCTTAGGGCCCTTCGTAGATGATTGAGAACGCTATTTCGCAATGTTGGACTTACCGCTTCCCAACATATAAGTGGCTCGCTTTTTTAATGACCGGTCAAACCAAAGGCACAACCAAGTTTAGAATGAAGGGGTGGCCAATTGAATAAGATAGACCGCAAACAATTTATGAGTGGGACACCGAGTGAAAGGCCCCATTAATCAATCGTCTCCTCGATGGAATCGTAGGAATCATTTTCGAGTTATTATCTCCATCAGTCAATTGTCTTCTCAATGGAATGATATCCTTGTTATGTTCAAGAAGTTTGGAAGGGCAGAGGGCCTTCCAGGTTCAAGTGTCTTGAGGATCTTCATCTCGTAGGGTCTATATTCTTCTTTATCTATCAAGGAGACTATAAAATTCTTCTTTGATTCTATCATACCTGAGTTACTAGAAAACTATTCAATCCCTACATTAAATTTTGGAGATTTCAATCTGAAACAAGGAACTGTTTCAATCCAAAACTGTAAATTTGGCATTCCGATTAGCAATTACAGATTTACAACATGAGCATATGCTCGAAGTAAATTAATTTGAAGAATAACCTTCTGATTTTTTTAACCATTGTTTCACAATCAACAATTACGGCATGGACTTATTCGCATTGCATAATAATGAAAGGTGGTTGTTTCGGTATTTGAAAATAACTATAAGAATGTCTTATTGAAAATTACTGTTCATTCCATCAGAGGCACACACTTACATGTAAAGATAACTATTCATTTCAGCGCCGATATCAAGTTACAAAACTGATATATATCCTAAAATTATGGCCAAGAGAAGGTACCACAACGCCATGCATGCAACAAAAAAAACATTCATAAAGAGCAACAGCATTACGCAATAACAGGACCTCATGCTTACATACCGAAACTAAGTAACAATGACCACTTCATATTTTTATAAGAATATGAGACGGTAACATATTATGTTCAATTCAATAGAATTACACGCCAAAATACTCTCCAATTCGGATCATTCCCCCTTTTTTTTAACACACGCATGACCCAAGTCAACCCCGTCCAAAGTCAACCTTCTACTTACAATTTCAAATGATTCAGAATTACGAATCAATTCATCACAAAAAGCCCTAATTTTAATAACCCCATCCAAAACCATCAACCTCACTCAAGATCAAGAACCTACACATAACCCTAGCTGCAGACCTAATCAATTCAAAACTAGATTGCAATCAGCAAACGCCCTAACAAAAGATCTTCATTGACCACCTCCAATCCCCGATCGAATCCCAAAAGGAGATTAGGGTTTGGGACAAAAGATCAAAGAAAGAGATCACCTGCAATCAAAAGAAGTGAAATTTATACCTTGGGCGACAGATCGAAGGGCAATTCATCTCCAAATCGAAGCGGCTCTCTCTCTATAATCTCAAACCCTAGATCGGGAATTTTGCCACAAATGGCCGAAGAGAGAGGAAAGAAGAGCGAGAGCTTGACGGCGTGTGTTCGAGGAGTTAATGGGAAAAAAATGCGGTTTTCGTGCGCATTAAGGAATCCACGAATTTACGCCGACCTTCAAAATTCCAACGGCTGGGATTTGGGGGAAGGTGTGATGGGTGAGATCTGGCCGTTGGATGACTTGCACTTGTGACTTAGCTAATGTCGGGCCCGAGCTCGATTCCCATAAGTTGACGGTAAAAAGGTGAGGGTGATTTTAGTTTTGTGACATTTGTCGACCTTGGTTGTGGTGCTAACTATTGCACTTCGTGTTTATGTTAGAGTCACGTATTTTTATGTTAGGGTCACCATATAAAGCGCATCAGGATCACAAATAGCCCAATCACACTAAAGATGAAGAGCGCCAAATTTAATATGGTTCGACCACACCGGCTTACATCCACGGGGGCTAAATACGACAATTTCATTAAACATGTGAAAGAGCTTACAAACTACGCATACCACTCAACAATCTTTATCTCTCGCTCATCCCTCTCTCTTACTCTCACACTACAAGAGGGGGGAGGCACAAAATATCATCACATAATTACATCTCTTCAGCCAATGTACCTCTTCCCCAAAAAGAGATATATATACAACTAAAATCCCTAATATTTGTTGGTAGCTCACACCAATAGATGATCCTATCCAAATGGTCCATAAACACATACGGATACGAGACACAAACCCAACAATCTCCATCTCTGCTCGAATCCGTAGCTCGTTTTCCGAAGATATATTATTGTTCTCGTAATCCGCTTCACAAATATCCACTGGCACATGCACCATGCTCCGCCTGTAGGAAACATCTCACAGTCATCATTGTCTCTAACACGAGTATCATGATCGACTCAAGATGTCCTGCACGAACAACCTCCGATTTCTCACAATCACTTATGATCGCTACACCGTACCCTCCCTCCGAGCACTCATGATCACTACACCGTACTCTACACCGTACTCTCCTAACACGACCAGGCAACATACCGTGCACCAGGTTTTCATGAACATCTCACTGCTCCACTCCGGTCCAACCCCGGGGACCTAATAACGAGACACCACCGATGATATGCTCACCATGTATGAAACACATCATGTATCTTTCGACTTTAAGGACCATTCCACACAACACACCATAGTGCCCCAGCGACTCCGATCAATCTCCAATCCATCCAATCATCATAAACATATGATCATCGTCAAACAAGCGCTGAATTGTGCCATATCAGCCCTAAAATAGTGTAATTTCACAAATCCAACACCACCACCACATCCGGAGCGTCTCAAAACACAGGAATCCATACATGGATCGCTAAAATCGGATTCAAAATGTTCGGTCCACAACCAAATCAATCTAAGCCGTTGATTAAAAAAAACCCTTCAAAATTTGCGGGGTCGCAATTTGCCCAAATCTGACCAAATCTCACCACTACCGGCTTCCCAACTCTAGATCCGCCAATACTCGTTGTCTATAAATAAGATCCGGTCATCACGAGCCTCTGTAAGTTCCACCTCAACCAATCAACTCCGGACAACGACAAAACACACTGAATCTAGCTTTTCTTTATCAAACATGACTAACTTGTGAACTCAGAATCCAAAGGAATCACCCAAATGCAACCAAAGGGACCAAAAGTGTATAGACCCCAAAATTTCTATACTTTTGAATATATTCCTTCTTTACTAAAAGGCTGTTTTATGTTCGCGTACTGAGTTATAAATAATTCTTGATAACTAAAGTATAAGAACAAGTTGTAGCCTGTTGGTTAAGTCTTTATTCTGTTGTCCCATAGTTCGTGTGTTCGAATCTTTCCAGCGCAATTATTTTCTTTTCTTTTCCTTTTAAATGTTTTTGAGCACTAGAAACTCACGAGCGATGCACACGGAGTTACGAAACATTATAAAAGAAATGAGATATATTTTTGGACCGATCGCGTCAACACGAGCCCATACTTCGAAGCTCGAACCCATTGGCCACGACAGAACCGCCCAGGGCGGCCTGGACCCTGGTTTGGACGTCCAGGCTGTGGGTTCCCGTGTCCTGCCCATGGTGTTGCGTCCCTTTGGCTCTCGTCTCTTCGTTTTCATATCCTGAAAACCCCCTACTCCGACCAGTGAACCGCTACTCCTTCAATCCACGATTAAATCCTTTTTAATGTCTTTAAAATTCTTTTTTTAATTCACCGTACCTCCATTCCTTCTCTTATAAATACCAGGTCATCCCAACTCATACCCTCTCTGAATATACTCTGAAAAATCACTCTCAAAATCATTCTCTCAAGACCTAGAAGCCAAGCTCTCTCGAGATCCCTCAAGCACGCCTTCCCCCGTGAGTCATCGGTCTCGGTTCTTCAAATCAAGCCTTTTTCTTCCTCTCTCTTCTTCATCTTCAGTACAAGCGTAACCTGTAAGCCCCCCCTCCCCCCCCATTCTCCCCTTTTAAATCACTTCCATTGCCATGTCGTTGGATCAATCCTATGTTTTGTACTCGGTAAGAAAATTCCATGCTTAAAAAGAAATCTCTTTCATATATAGTTTCTTTATGCCATCATATCAATTTCACAAAATTAAACTTATCAGTAAAAAACTTGTGATATCATGTCTCAACTTTTAACAAAATTTCCATGAATCGATCTCATAACAAATATTGCTATAATACATAGTCTACATTTTAATTTCTTTTCATATTAGGCCTTTAGCTATATATATACATAACATATAGTTTCATGTAACTTCTATCATCCTATATACTTTAATATGAATTTTGAGAAATGGTTAAGCTTTATTAGTTGATAACGCACGGGGTAATGACCTACCTCACACGTACACTTTTGAATCATAATACACTAACACTTTTGCAGCAACGTCTCTAATGATTATCTTTGCTTGAAAATACCCTCGAGTTTTAAATAGAACCAGATAATATCTTTTCCTTTACGTAAATTGCCTCTACAACCCTTTTTAAGGGAATTTAGTTGTGAATGGTGCTGGTTATAGCATATCTGGATGTTTAGTGGAGTAAGATGTAGCATTCTTCACGAAGCGCGGTTTTGAAGGAAAAGTAAAATCGAACCTTAAAACAATTTCTTTAATATTAAAATAAAATAAAAGATAATAAATTAAATTGATTAGGTTAGTACCCATTATTTATAATTTATAATTAGTTTAAAAGAAAAAAGGTTCTAAATTAGATTTGTAAATAAAATGTCTTTAATTCCAGAAAGGTTAGTTTTTACAAATATACCTTAAAGTTAGGATTTTCACTAAAATACCCCGACTTTCCAAAAGTATATTTTTTTATCAAAATACCATCGACATTTTAAATAATATTTTTATCAAAATATCCTTGAGATTTCAAATATAGTAGTTTACATTAAAAAAAACTTGAGAATTTAGTAGTCTATTTTACATAAATACCGTGAAATTTCTAAAATACCATATTTTCACATAAATACCTAGGTTCTATAAAACAACTAATTTTAAAGTATTTAGGTAGCAGATTGTTTAAGTGGCCTATTATCTCTCGAGTCTCGGCGGGCTGGAGACAATGAGTGTTACCACTTGCCTATCTCTCTGTTTAAACAAAGTGAATTTATACCGTCTCAAAACGTTAAGAAAATTGACATAAAAGTTGACATGTAATATGAATCAATTCTGTTTTATACTATCACATGCTATGTACCGCTTGTTATTGCATGAACATAACTCGCTTGATTAAACCTATTGCACGCTTGACTCGACTTGACCCAAACAATGAATACGTAATGACTTGACATAACTACTTGAAACTTGACTTGAATGCTTGGACTTGAACTCTATCTTATGTATTCATGGTTTCGGGCAAGACTTATGATATTAACTATAAATTAGATGCGCGAGGTGTTGGAGTAGTTTAAGTGTGAATCCAACGAAATCTCAGGAGTCTCCCTAATTCATGAATCCATATCTACTAACACAATATGCAATCATGAGAGCCCGTGTTTCCAAAGCCTATGGGGCCCTACTCTTGGGTTTAGAATACTTCAACAACGGTTGAAATCTCGTTACTAACACTTGATTTGGGCTCGTGATTTCTTACTTCTCAGATCCTACTCTTGAGTTCAAGAATACTCTTGAGATTGGTTGACATTCACATTTGAACCCACGTTAATTAGATTATCCTAGTAGAGACTTTTTAGGACACATTGCCATTCATTACATGTTTAGCACTTTTACTGTAAGTCCCTAGTGCTCTCGCCGCGGAGGCCGCGGCCGATGCGGAAGCAGAAAACAAAAATTATCGAGGGGGCAACTAGAGACTATGTAAATCCCTGTTCCCATCAATAAAATTTTCCTATATTTTCCTAGTCCCCAATTGCCTCCCGATTTTCCTCATGAATTTTGTAGGTAATTGGTTGCTTAAGATTAATATAAAATTTTTCCAACTCTTTTAAAATCAAAGACCAAAACCAAATAAATTAAATTTCCTTTTAATTAAATCCAGCCCAAACTTAAAAACAATTAACTATCCCCCGGCCCACTCCCCTCCTCAGCCCACGATGGAAAAGAAAAGAATTTATTAACTCCCTTTCTCGGCCCAACACTCCAAGCCCGCTCCCCCTCCTTCACAAACCCGACCTGCCTCCTTAACCTTTCTCTTCCCCAACGTCTCTTTTTTTCCCGCTCATTCGTTTCTCCCGATCCACTTTCATCGCCGACTCTCGCGGCCACGTCGCGTACCGTTGCCCACGACTCGCGCACCCCCTCGCGATCCCCTCTACCTCAAACCCTCACCTCTTCTCAAACTCCTTTCTCCCTCACCCTCTCGATCTAAAACTTCTCAAAATCTCTTTCTCGTTCACCCAAAACCCAACTTCGAACCACTGCCAACTTCACTGCTCACCCCCGACGGCGACGACTACAACCCTTCACCCTCCTCCCTCGCTCACTCCTCTCCACCAACAGAGCCCCTAACTCACCCCCTCACTCGAGCTGGAACCTCACTGCACACCACCACAGCCACCCTCGCATTCGACGCTGACGGTCCCCCAACCGATCAGAACCACCTCGTTGACGCCCCAACATCATCAGCATCATCACCATCACTCCAAACCGAGCCCCACTATATATCTCTCTCTCTCTCCAAAATACCCAAAAACCATAACTTTCGCCCTCACTGCGAGCCCACTGTGTACATCGCCGGAGCGACGCCGCCGACCGTCGTCGACCCCAGCGCACTCCTTGAGATCCACTGAGCACCCCCTCCGCTTCCAGCAAGCACAAGCCATCTCCGGGCAACTCCGACGTCGAACCCGAATCACGAGCCGAGGCCGTGAAACCAAATCACGCCGTCCGTCGCGCGGTCGTGACGTTGCCGCTGTCGGGCATCGCCCAAAGCGTTTCCAGGCAAGTACCGTACTTGCTACATGCTAATTTATTCGTGTTGCAAACTAAAATCGTATAAATTCCATATTTACAATACCGATAAATTATATGACATACCTGTTCGATGTAAGATTCCAATGAAAATCCTCATTTAATTTGACGGAACATGATGGCATTTGCTGGCCCATGTGATATTGAACACTGCGTATAAATTCCACTGGAAAATATGACTGTTAATGACTAAAACGAACACCCCCAAATACACCCGTAAAACTGGAAATTTCCCGCATCTGAAAATTGTTAAAATCACCATAAATTATGAACATATTTAAATGATGCGTTCAAGGGATAAAATTGAAGACGACTCGACGAACCGTAACCCTATGCAAGTTTCTAATGGCTTCTGTACTGAAATTATGACGATAATTGGGTCGGAGTGCGGCTCTGGACTGCAATCCAGAGCGACTCTGGTTACTGTTTACTGTCCCGTAATGTGTACCACCTCGTTTCCTGAACTCGTATGTTGCGGAACTCTGTAGTTTATTAAAGGTGAATCTGTTAGCTAAATAACACAAGTGGTTTCACCCCGTTTTATCGTCGTTTGCTATTTAATCTGTAATTTAAAAGAACAGGACCTATAACAGTCCAAAACAGAATCAGAATTGACATACTAGTGTTGAACAGTGCATAACTTTTGACGTACAGACGCGATTGATAATCCGTCTATTGAGTTGAACACCCTATTGGAAACCCTAGATTTTATTAAACTGTAGCGTCGCTAAATTCTGATCCCAACTGGGTGAAATTCGTGTCGCGAAACGGACGTTCAGTTCAGAAACTGAATTTCCTGCAGCGAGCACTTAAAATGAAACGGCTGTAACTTGAATACCGGAAACCCGATTGAACTGAAACTAATTTTGATGAACTGCTGATAGAGTGTACTTATTATCTTATTTGTATCATTTTGTTGAATTCTGAACATATGAATTACTGCAATTTTTGTAAGTTTATGACGTGCATATTGGTTCATAATATACATGACGGCATACATACACATATCTTACCCAATTGCCATATACGTAGTGTTAGTGCGTGTTAGTGTTCAGTGGACATTGCATTATCGTGCGTGAATGGTATTGGTTTAGGAGTGTCAAGTACACCAATGGAAAGTGAATGATTCGTGACAGTGATTAATACAGTGAACAGTGATAAAACCGTGCCATTGGTATACTTGTACACGACTAAATCATGATCATAAACAGTGTAAATCTGGGGAAAATGGGGAAATCGAAGTGGAAAGAGTATCGTATTTAGCGAGACCGTGTTTTAGAGGATGATCATTCGAGCAGTGATATATATATATTAGGTAGGATCTAGCGATCCGGCTGACAGGGTTATGTCCCGGGCATGTGGGCCGTTGTCTCGGGTATGTACGAGGCTCCTATTAAATATGATCCTCCTTTCCACTATACGATTTCAAACATGACTCAGAGACCGATAGGGACACAGATCATACTTTGCATCATTTAGTGACATAGTGATTACCCGCATTTTTCTTCCACTGCTATTACCTTGTTTACCTGTTTCACATCATTATTATAATAACGTTGCTATTACGTCGCTCTGACAACCTGAGTATGCATGCTCAGATCTCGTGGAAGAACCAGCGCAGGGGTCGGACTTACCTTTCGAGCCGACGGAGATCTAGTCTGGAGTACTTTTCTTCCTTTCTGCTTTCCATAAAGAGATCTTGTACTTGAACTTGGTTAGTAGCACTTCTTGTTTATTTATAAGCTATGAACAATGGATTTTAATGTAATAATTTAGTGATGTATTTTCTTTACTGCTGTGCTTTGCTTACTGATTACCATGTATTGCTAGAAGCCGAAGTGTGACTACGGCGGGATTATTCCTTGACCGTAGGAGCATGGCTGGCCTAGTCATCCCTAGTTTTCCGTATTTTGGGAAGCGGGACGTGACATGGTTTTGATGGTATCAGAGCCAGGTTTAGTAACAAGGGATAACATTAACTATACGGTATTACATTATCTTCGTTTCACTATTCCTGATTTTCCTCCTTGAATCTAATCTTATCCTTTTGAATTTTCCAGCGATATGACGTACCCGAACGACCCCTCCTCGGACTCTAGTTCTCAGGACCGTACGGAAAGAATACTTAGTGCACCGACCTCTCTCACGGAAGCTCAGGAGAGGAAGACAGACTTACTCGCTGAGAGACTCAAGGCGATTAACGCTGCAGGAGGACCCTCCACACTCATTACCGCCCCCGAGGGCACTACTCCACCAGCTTACCCTGCTAGGGCTGGTACCGTATCAGACTTCCGGGGGTTGCATCCAGCTGCATTCACAGGGCTAGCTGAACCCCTCGAGGCCGAGCAATGGCTACTGAACATGGAGAACTTACTGACGTCCGCCATGGTACCAGATGAAGATAGGGTGGACGTGATAAAGATCCAATTGGAAGATGAAGCTCGTACATGGTGGTCAGTGGAAGAAAGCAGGCTAGACAGGCCGATTGAGTAGGGCAAATTCAAGGAGTACTTCCTAGACCATTATTTCCCTTCCACCGCCAAGGCAGAGATGGAGGAAAGATTCATTCTATTGAAGCAGAATGGATGTCCAGTAGACGTATATGTGGCAGAGTTCAACTGTCTGAACCGTTTTGCTCCATACATGGTCGCCTCAGAGGCCACCAGGGCCAGACGCTTCTTGCAGGGACTTGATTTCGAGCTGCAGCAGTTGATCGCATCACTGGAGATGCAGACTTTTGCACAGGTACTCAACGCGGCGAGAGTTCAGGAGCAATTGATCAACAAGTTTAGGAAGCCCCCAGTCGTTCCAGCACGTACCCCTGGACCTTCTCGAGGAGCCATACCGGTTCACAGGCCTGGAATGGCACAAATGAAGCGTCCGTTCATGCCACAACATCGCCACCAGAGACGGAACGTAGTTTGCGGCTACTGCAATAGAGATGGGCATACCCAGAAGGACTGTCGCCGCGCCAAGGGACAGTGCTTGATTTGCGGATCCAGTTAACACATGATTAGCGGTTGCCCCGAGCAAGCAGAGATACAGGGAGGTTCTGGACTGCCGCAGCAGAGGTCACAGGAGCAGAGGCAACCCTCTACGGGCCGCTGTCAGGGACGGGCTTTCACCTTGACTGCCGAGCAGGCAGAGGCGTCAGGAGACGTTGTTACAGGTACTCTACTCGTACATTCCGCTAGAGTACTATTTGATTCCGGGGCAACACACTGCTTCATATCGAAGCATTTCATTGATACACACTCCATACCACATGAACCACTAACCAAGGGCTGGGAGATACATATGGGTAATGGTATTATAATATCTAGTCGAGAATGTAGATCATGTCCGGTTGTAGTGTGTGGCAGGGAATTCTATGCGAATTTTCTTTTGATCGGGACGGGCAGTTATGACGCAATTCTCGGGATGGATTGGATGAGTACCTTCCATGCAGTTATTGACTGCCGGGCGAGGAATGTGATCTTCCGCATTCCCAATCACCCGGAGTTTATTTTCGAGGGCGGAAGCGAATCTTTGGAGCCAGCTAAGTACAGAGCCAAGCCCAAGGAGCTGACAGCTATGGAGATTGATGAGAGCCCAGCCCCAGGGATTGTTCGGGACTTTCTGGACGTATTTCCTGAAGATCTACCAGGTCTACCACCTTCTCGCATCTTGGAGTTCTCGATCGATTTGACTCCAGGTAGGCACCAGTATCCAAGGCCCCCTACAGAATGGCACCAGTTGAGTTGGCGGAGTTGAAGAAGCAAATTGAAGAACTATTGGAGAAGGGATTTATTCGGCCGAACGCTTCACCGTGGGGTGCACCATTTCTGTTAGTAAAGAAGAAGGATGGATCACTGCGGATGTGTATAGATTATCGGGAGCTGAACAAAGTCACAATAAAGAACAAGTACCCGATCCCGCGTATCGACGACTTATTCGATCAGTTAGGTGGGGCCAAGGTATTCTCGAAGTTGGACCTCTGCTCGGGATATCATCAAATCAGAGTAGCAGCCGAGGATGTATGCAAGACGACTTTCAGGACCAGATACGGACATTACGAGTTCCTTGTGATGCCGTTCGGTGTTACCAATGCTCCAGCGATATTCATGGACTTGATGAACAGGGTGTTTGCAAAGTACTTGGACACGTTTTTCGTTCTGTTTATCGACGACATCCTTGTCTACTCGAAGACCCGGGAGGAGCATGCTGAGCATTTGCGCACGGTTCTACAAATTCTTCGGGAAGAGAAGCTGTATGCGAAATTAAACAAGTGTGAATTCTGTCTCGACAAGGTTCAGTTCTTGGGACACATTGTTTCGGGCGAAGGCATCTCGGTGGACCCGGCAAAGATAGAATCTGTCAGAGATTGGCCAACACCGAAGTCTGTGGCCGAGATCAGAAGCTTCTTGGGATTGGCAGGTTATTATCGGAGGTTTGTCCAAGACTTTTCGATAATCACTGAACCGTTGACGAGGCTGACACGGAAGGATGTGCCATTTGCATAGACGGGGGAGTGTACTCAGGCATTTGACACGCTGAATCAGAAGTTAACCACGACGCCCATTCTTACAGTACCAGATGATTCCGGTGGTTTGGTGATACACAGTGATGCCTCAGGGAAGGGTTTAGGCTGTGTTCTGATGCAGCGCGGCCGAGTGGTTCCCTACGCCTCTCGACAACTGAGAAATCACGAGAAGGACTATCCTACGCATGACTTGGAGTTAGTTGTTGTAGTCTTTGCGTTGAAGATTTGGAGGCACTACCTATTGGGCGAGAAAGTGGATGTGTACACGGATCATAAAAGTCTGAAGTACGTCTTCACTCAGAAGGAACTAAACATGAGGCAGCGCCGATGGCTAGAGCTGATGGCAGATTATGACTTGGATCTTCAGTATCACCCGAGGAAAGTGAATGTTGTACCAGATGCGCTCAGTCGCAAGCCAGCGGTCATGATATTGACCAGTCAGGGGAGCATTATTGGGGACTTTCAGAGGCTCGAGCTTGAAGTCGTTACACCGAGCGCACTCAGTCAACTTTGGCAACTACAGGTGCAGTCTTCCCTGGTGGATCGCATCAAGGCTGCATAAGCAGATGATCCTCAATTGCAAAAGTTCAGAACACAAGTAGAAGCCGGGCTGAGAACGGACTTAATCATACATGAAGACGGTTCTCTGAGATTCGGTAGCAGACTCTGCGTACCCAAGGGAGATGTTCAAGAAGAAGTACTGTCTGAGGCGCATAGTTCAGCTTATTCTGCACATCAGGGAGGTACGAAGATGTATCGAGACCTAAAGCGGCATTTCTGGTGGAACGGGATGAAGCGGGAAATTGCGAGGTTCGTATCCAGATGCTTGGTCTGTTAGCAGGTGAAGGCAGAGTATCAGAGGACTGCAGGGTTGTTACAACCACTTCCGATATCAGAATGGAAGTGGGAGCACATTACCATGGATTTCGTGACGACCTTACCACGGAGCCCTAGGGGCAATAACGCCATTTGGGTTATTGTCGATCGCCTCACGAAAGCTGCACACTTCATACCATTCCGAGTGGGACAATCGACAGAGTCACCGGCAGAGAGAGATATGCAGGAGATAGTGCGACTTCACGGTGTTCCAGTCAGCATTGTGTCAGATCGGGACACCAGATTCGTGTCGCACTTTTGGAGGAGCTTACAGGAGAGCTTGGGTACCTGCCTCAAGTTCAGCACAGCTTATCACCCGCAGACGGATGGAAAATCCGAGCGTACGATTCAGACGCTCGAGGATATGTTGAGAGCCTGCATGTTAGACTTTCAGGGTTCCTGGGAAGACCATCTGCATCTAGTCGAGTTTTCCTATAACAACAGCTACCAGGCTAGCATCCAGATGGCTCCTTTCGAAGCGCTTTACGGGCGGAAGTGTCGATCCCCAGTATGTTGGGATGATGTGGGAGAGCGAAGATTACTGGGCCCCGAGATCATCGTTCAGACAGTCGACAAGGTCCAAATGATCAAGCAGCGTATTAAGACGGCTCAGGATCGACAGAAGAGTTGGGCAGATACCAGCAGGAGGGCACTAGAATTTGAAGTCGGAGATCACATGTTCCTGAAGATTTCCCCTACCCGTGGAGTTATCAGGTTCGAAGGTCGGGGAAAGCTCAGTCCCCGTTTCATCAGACCTTTTGAGGTGCTAGTGCGAGTAGGAGAGGTGGCCTACCGACTTGCCTTGCCTCCATCGCTAGCTGGTGTGCACAATACCTTCCACGTGTCACAGTTGCGGCGTTATGTTCGGGATGAGAGCCATGTCCTGAACTATTCGGAGCTAGTTTTGGGTACCGATCTATCATACGAGGAGCAACCCACTACCATCCTCGACCGCAGAGAGAAAGTGCTGAAGAACAAGGTCATTCCGTTGGTCCGAGTGTCTTGGGGCGGTCGTTCCCCAGGAGAATCCACCTGGGAGCGGGAGGAAGATATCCGTGCTCGTTTTCCACATCTTTTTGTTTAGTACTTTGCTTCATTGTATCCTTGTTAAATTTCGAGAACGAAATTTTTGTAAGGGTGGTATGATGTAAATCCCCATTCTCATCAATAAAATTTTCCTATATTTTTCCTAGTCCCCGATTGCTTCCCGATTTTCCTCGTGAATTTTGTAGGTAATTGGTTGCTTAAGATTAATATAAAATTTTTCCAACTCTTTTAAAATCAAAGACCAAAACCAAATAAATTAAATTTCCTTTTAATTAAATCCAGCCCAAACTTAAAAACAATTAACTATCCCCTGGCCCACTCCCCTCCTCAACCCACGATGGAAAAGAAAAGAATTTATTAAATCCCTTTCTCGGCCCAACACTCCAAGCCTGTTCCCCCTCCTTCACAAACTCGACCCGCCTCCTTAACCTTTCTCTTCCCCAACGTCTCTTTTTTTCCCGCTCACTCGTTTCTCCCGATCCACTTTCCTCGCCGACTCTCACGGCCACGTCACGTACCGTTGCCCACGACTCGCGCACCCCCTCGCGATCCCCTCTACCTCAAACCCTCACCTCTTCTCAAACTCCTTTCTCCCTCACCCTCTCGATCTAAAACTTCTCAAAATCTCTCTCTCATTCACCCAAAACCCAACCTCGAACCACTGCCAACTTCACTGCTCACCCCCGACGGCGACGACTACAACCCCTCACCCTCCTCCCTCGCTCACTCCTCTACACCAACAGAGCCCCTAACTCACCCCCTCACTCGAGCTGGAACCTCACTGCACACCACCACAGCCACCCTCGCACTCGACGCCGACGATCCCCCAACCGACCAGAACCACCTCGTTGACGCCCCAACGTCATCAGCATCATCACCATCACTCCAAACTGAGCCCCACTATATATATATCTCTCTCTCTAAAATACCCAAAAACCATAACTTCCCCCTCACTGCGAGCCCACTGTGTACATCGCCGAAGCGACGCCGCCGACCGTCGTCGACCCCAGCGCACTCCCTGAGATCCACTGAGCACCCCTTCCGCTTCCAGCAAGCACAAGCCATCTCCGGGCAACTCCGACGTCGAACCCGAATCGCGAGCCGAGGCCATGAAACCAAAGCACGCCGTCCGTCGCGCGTTCGTGATGTTGCCGCTGTCGGGCATCGCCCAAAGCATTTCCAGGCAAGTACCCTACTTGCTACATGCTAATTTATTCATGTTACAAACTAAAATCGTATAAATTCCATATTTACAATACCGATAAATTATATGACATACCTGTTCGATGTAAAATTCCAATGAAAATCCTCATTTAATTTGACGGAACATGATGGCATTTTCTGGCCCATATGATATTGAACACTGTGTATAAATTCCACTGGAAAATATGACTGTTAATGACTAAAACGAACACCCCCAAATACACCCGTAAAACTGGAAATTTCCCGCATCTGAAAATTGTTAAAATCACCATAAATTATGTACATATTTAAATGATGCGTTCAAGGGATCAAATCGAAGCCGACTCGACGAACCGTAACCCTATGCAAGTTTCTAATGGCTTCTGTACTGAAATTGTGACGATATTTGGGTCGGAGTGCGGCTCTGGACTGCAGTCCAGAGCGACTCTGGTTACTGTTTACTGTCCCGTAATGTGTACCACATAGTTTCCTGAACTCGTATGTTGCGGAACTCTGTAGTTTATTAAAGGTGAATCTGTTAGCTAAATAACACAAGTGGTTTCACCCCGTTTTATCGTCGTTTTCTATTTAATCTGTAATTTAAAAGAACAGGACGTATAACAGTCCAAAACAGAATCAGAATTGACATACTAGTGTTGAACAGTGCATAACTTTTGACGTACAAACGCGATTGAGAATCCGTCTATTGCGTTGAACACCCTATTGGAAATCCTAGATTTTATTCAACTGTAGCGTCGCTAAATTCTGATCCCAACTGGGTGAAATTTGTGTCGCGAAACGGACGTTCAGTTCAGAAACTGAATTTCCTGAAGCGAACACTTAAAATGAAACGGCTGTAACTTGAATACCGGAAACCCGATTGAACTGAAACCAATTTTTATGAACTTCTGACAGAGTGTACTTATTATCGTATTTGTATCATTTCGTTGAATTCTGAACATATGAATTACTGTAATTTTTGTAAGTTTATGACGTGCATATTGGTTCATAATATACATGACGGCATATATACACATATCTTACCCAATTGCCATATACGTAGTGTTAGTGCGTGTTAGTGTTCAGTGGACATTGCATTATCGTGCGTGAATGATATTGGTTTAGGAGTGTCAAGTATACCAATGGAAAGTGAATGATTCGTGACAGTGATTAATACAGTGAACAATGATAAAACCGTGCCATTGGTATACTTGTACACGACTAAATCATGATCATAAACAGTGTAAACCTGGGGAAAAAGGGGAAATCGAAGTTGAAAGAGTATCGTATTTAGCGGGACCGTATTTTAGAGGATGATCATTCGAGCAGTGATATATATATATATATATATATATATATATATATATATATATATATATTAGGTAGGATCTAGCGATCCGGCTGACAGGGTTATGTCCCGGGCATGTGGACCGTTGTCTCGGGTATGTACGAGGCTCCTGTTAAACATGATCCTCCTTTCCACTATGCGATTTCAAACATGACTTAGAGACCGATAGGGACACAGATCATACTTTGCATCATTTAGTGACATAGTGATTACCAGCATTTTTCTTCCACTGCTATTACCTTGTTTACCTGTTTCACATCATTATTATAATAACGTTGCTATTACGTCGCTCTGACGACCTGAGTATGCATGCTCAGATCTCGTGGAAGAACCAGCGCAGGAGTCAGACTTACCTTTCGAGCTGACGGAGATCTAGTCTGGAGTACTTTTCTTCCTTTCTGCTTTCCATAAAGAGATCTTGTACTTGAACTTGATTAGTAGCACTTCTTGTTTATTTGTAAGCTGTGAACAATGGATTTTAATGTAATAATTTAGTGATGTATTTTCTTTACTGCCGTGCTTTTCTTACTGATTACCATGTAATGCTAGAAGCCGAAGTGTGACTACGGCGGGATTATTCCTTGACCGTCGGAGCATGGTTAGCCTAGTCATCCCTCGTTTTCCGTATTTTGGAAAGTGGGGCGTGACAGACTAAAACCTAGAATCGTTCTAAACATTTAAAACTAGAAACCAAGAATGCAATGGTTAGAGAATACAATTTTTGATGCGTGTCCACCTAATTGTGGAAGACCCCTCAAAGCTTGTACCCGCCGGAAACACGCTTGAGAGGTGACCGCCCTTACCGAAGATGATCCACAAAAGAGAAACCGATCCAAGCTTCGACCGACGCTCCAAACTCGCTTGGAATGGATTGTGGGTGATATAGGAATTTTTCACTAATCTTTTCTCTCATTTTTTATGCTCAAGAGAGCAAGAAGAAGAAGGAAGAGGAGGTGAGCAAACTTAGCCATTTCAAGAATTAGCTAAGTGTTGAAAAAAATGAATGAGAGAATGTAGAATGAATGACTCCATTTTACAACCATACAAAAATCTCACAACATTTTCTATTAAACAAATGAAAGCCCATTCTTCTCTATATTCCTCCGACCATGCATAATGCCACCTCACCCTCCACCTCATTTTTATTTTATTTTCTAAAAAAAATTCAAATATGAGGCGTCCATCTTCTAAAAGCATCCCCGTATAAATACGGAATACTTCACCTAGTATATGTATCGCTACATATATGCATATCCGTATAAAAATACGGATAGCACCAAAGAGAGAAAATGAATAGTGAACAATAATACTAATATATATAAATTATTAAATCAAAACCTGATTTAATAATCCGGCATAATCCTAAACCGGCTAGTATTATCAACCGTCCGATTAAAGTCTGTGTATCATGTACACGTATTTAATCGGACCCCTGCACGTACCAACATACGGCCTCTACATCTATCGCCTTAACCGGGAAAGTCCTATGTGTGGGTCTCTAAAAACTCGACAATACGCTATCGGTAGGTTTAACCACAAGCACGTCAGCGACACTAAATGTACGTAACAACTACTCAGGTATATGCTGAAAGGGAGGTCAACAATCAAGTTCATAAATGAATAATTTTATCCAACAAACTTCTTAGGCTATATCCTCTGTTGAGTCATAACCAGTAACATGCACCATGTCTACCTCAGTATCCCTATTGGAACCCTATCCAATATACTACTCCTCAGAAGAGGGCAAACTCAAATCTCTGACACATCTCTGTCATTCAGGTCGCCTCGTGACAACCAAAGTTTTACCGATTATAGTATAGGAACATCACTTCCGATCCGGAGTATGTCATCCAAATCTCAAGACATAACTCACTACACCCTTCTTACTAGGTTCATCTGTTTTGATGAAATCAATCATCTTGTCTGTCACATCAAAATAGATGATCCATCTCCGTTATCTATGCTTTAGTCTACAAATAGACATAAACAGCTTGCATACCTTCCGCTGCTCTCACTGACTACGATAACCCTCTGGCAAAGACATACACACGTTCGCTTCCAAATTCCTATTTGGAATGACATTATGGTCATCCATCTGCCAGATATCACAGTCAAGAAAAGCAGCAGTGCCAATTCATATCCATATGGACTTCAGCGTAGACACTGAACTAAAAGTCGCATCATAATCCTCAACGGGTATTTGATGAGAATCTTTATAACAAGTCTAGTCTTATTAGATCAATACCGTTCCACTTGTACAGATCTCGAAAGATCTACTTGCTCCTAATAGGTTTTACCCCTTCAGGAGTACCTAGCAAAGTCCAAAATCCATAATTTGCTGAAGTGCGTAGAGTCCAACCTAGATATAAAGCATCTGGTCACCTGGAAGTAACAATTTCCTATGACCTTTAGATAACTAATAGAGACATCATAACTATGATGCTGACCTCCCTGTCAACGTCTATGAGAAAACCGAAGTATCTCTCGGGTGTCTGAGTTCACCTACTAAAATCCGCGGAGTGGCTAATGGTTTTTCAAGTCCAACTGAATTCTTAGGTTCTACTAAATTTTCAGTAACTGTTTATGGTTCTGAAATCACTTCCAGTTCTACCATACTCCCACTAGTTTGTTTTGCAAAAAGATTCCTTTTATAAAAAATGCGGCGAGTCAAGAACAATGTAACTATTGATTTTGAAAATGGTAGAAACGAAATCCTAGTGAATACTTGGGATAATCCACAAACTGCCGTTATCGAAATGTGCCTTGAGTTTGTTCGGATTCTGCTTCTAAACAGAAATCGGATAACTCCATATCCTGACAACCTTAAGATATGCAACCAATCTATGTCCATATAGAATCATAGACACTGATTTAGATGGAACCGGATTCAAAAGTCATGAAGCTGTTTCCAGTGCATACCCTAAATGGAAAAAGACCAATACCAATATAGTATTACTCATTAAGGAGCGAATTGATTGGTTACGAAAAGGTGTGTGTAACTGCTGTGTAAATAATCGCAATTAAGACGGTGTCGCAAATAGCTAGCCGCGATGAGTATGGGTTATCCGCAGGGAAACGTGAACTTCTTTTCTTTCTTTAGACGAGTTGATAAAAGAGACGAGGGGTTGTTGTCGTTTTATTTTAAAACTGTTCCCCTCCGAAAGACGGCGCACGAGACTGCGATGTCCTGACGCTGAGATTCGGGGCAGATGCTATTTGGTTTTATCCGTCCACCTTTCCGAAGATGCCAAGTTGATTTATGGCACCGTGTATCGGAGGTTTAGACGGATGCGGCCGATGTAGCAGACTTCGTCAGATTCCCCCTCGCTTGAGGGGTTTTTGATTGTGGGCACGCTCTTCCCAGCAGGCGCAAGCCCCTACAGTTAATTACGCTACCGCATCGCGGTAACAACTTTCTCCTTCTCCAGAATTTCACTTCGTGTCGTGTGTGTTTGTTTTGTTTGTGGTTGCCCGTAGATTGTATACGGAGATTGAGTAATGCCGTCGCCCGTAGGACGTGGATTAGTCCAAATCCGTATTTACTTAGATTTGGGTTTGGTGTTTTTAGTTTAAGGATGCATTAGTCGCGTTGTTGCTAAGATTAACTTAAACGTTCGTTAAGGATACGATAGTCCTGTTTGAGACCAAGATCAACTTAACGTGATAATCCATTTAATATCTGGCCATCGGGACTCGTCACCTCTCTAACGTCGTTAAAGGATTACAACGGCAGATGTCAGAGGAATTCAGAGATGTACCCTTGAACCAAAGTTGATTTGGAGTTTTATCATTCACTTAAATGTCTAAGGATACGTTAGCCGTATTTAGGGCTAAGATCAACTTAAACGGGACCGTTTAGATCCGGCGAAAGAGCATCTGGAGGCTCTATTGTTCCAGTTTAGGGACATAGTGGTCCATGCTCCAGTTTAGGGACATGGTGGTCCATATTCCAGTTTTAAGGATGTGGTGGTCCGTATTCCAGTTTAGGGACGTGGTGGTCCATATTCCAGTTTAGGGACATGGTGGTCCAATGTTAGTTTAAGGACGTCTCGGTCCGATATTAGTTTATGGACGTCTCGGTCTGATATTAGTTTAGGGACGTCTCGGTCCGACATTAGTTTAAGGACGTTTCGGTCCAATGTTAGTTTAAGGACGTTTCGGTCCAATATTAGTTTAAGGACGTTTCGGTCCAATATTCATGGAGGGTTGTCGGGACCCGTCACCTCTCTGACGTCGTTGAAGAATTACAACGATGGGTGTCAGGGGAGTTCGGAGATGTACCCTCGAACCGGTCGTAAATTGATTTAAGAGAGAGCAATCTTGCTCAGTCAATTTAATTGAGGAACTTACGGCTATGATTGGGCTAAGTCCCGTTGAGAATATTCAACATTTTTCTTGATCTTTGGCCTATTAGGCCTGTGCTAGGGCTTTGCCCATATTTAATAATGCATTGCATTCTATTCTGGCCTGCTAGGCTTTTGATTTGGGCTCTGTCCTTTTATTTATGATGCAGAGCATCTATTTTGGTTTGGGCTCTGCCCCCTTTTTTTTAATAATGCATTGCATTTTATTAGGCCTGTTAGGTCTTCTTTAATTGGGCTTGGCCCCTTTTGTAAGCAATGCAGTGCATTTGTGTTGGCGCTTTGCGCCAAGTAATGAGCGCAAGCTCATATGGTGATGACACGTGTCATGCTCTGGTGAGCGCAAGCGCAACAGCGCAGTGCGCTGCGCTGTTGTGCTGCTGACACGTGGCACGCTCTGACGAGTTGCGCCAATTCCAGAGAGCAAAGCTCTATTTCAAGAGTGCTTAGCGCAAGTTGTTCTGTAGCTGACACGTGGCGCTCTCTTAAGAGCGCAACAGCGCAGTTTGGAAGTGCAGAGCACTAAGAATCTTTTAGATTCAAGAACAGAAGTGCAAAGCACTATTTTTTTTATTGTTTTCTCGTTTTAAAGAACCAGAGGTTCATAAGAAGTGCAAAGCACTGTTTATTATGCAAAGATCATTGATCTGGTTTTTAGATCAATGATCTATTAGAAGAAATTTCTTCTTTCTCGTGAAGGCTTTTACCTTTTTCTTGGAATTTTCTCAGAATTCTCTCTCTGTTTTAATCTCTTGACTTTTTTCAAAAAATGTTCCTCCTTTGAATTAAGGCCTAGGGTCCTTTTTATAGTGCCCATAAATTAGTTAAATTTGTTAAAGAGATCTTTCTCTGAGTGACTTGGGGAATTTTCCCCACCGTTGGATCTTTGATCCAAGGGCTTCTGCTTTGCAGAAGAAAATCTTCTTGTTTTAACAAGAACAGAAAAGATTTCTTAGAATTTTAATTCTGTTTGGCCCAGATGCCTCAGTGCGTGACACGTGTCGCGCAACCGCGCTAGCGCATCTGCGCTGACACGTATCGCGCAGCGCAACTGCGCGAGCGCATCTGCGCTGACACGTGTCGCGCAGTGCAGTGCATGCGCAACTGAAGCATTGCTTCCTTTAAATAGAGCTTTGCTCTGATTGGGCGCGCCTTCTTGGGTACTGCGCTGACGTATCAGCGCTTGACATGTGGTGCGTTGCGCCCGGGATTTGAAGCGTTACTTCAAAATTTTGAATTTTGAATTTCAACAGAGCTTTGCTCTGATTGGGTGAAACAAATGCCCCCCACCGTTGCGCTCACGTGGCGCACACGTGAGTGCAGCGGTGGCAAATTCCTGATCGTTGGATCAAGGGGTGAGCTCAAGGGGCGCAAGCGCCTTATAAATAGGACCTCTGGCCCTTAGAAAAATCTTACCGTTTTAAGATTTTTGATTTCAACAGAGCTTTGCTCTTTCTTAAGAACTTCAGAGCTTTGCTCCTTCCCAAAGTTAGAAACTTTTAGGTAAAAATTAACTTAAATCAAATTAATTTAAATTAATCTTAACCAAAGAGCTTTGCTCTCACAGATCTTTTGATCTAAAGAAATCCCCATTGGAGTTTCATAAACAGAGCTTTGCTATCAAAATTTATAGATCTACAGGGATCTTGTTCATGGGTTTTAACCCATGAACAGAGCTTTGCTCGTAGATCTAAAAAAACAGCTCTTTTAGATTTGAAAAATGAAGAGTCTTTTTTATAAATTTTTCATGAATCTTTCAAGATTCCAAAATTTTTCTAATGGACTTTTTCCATCATTACCACAGAGCCATGCTCTTTTAAGGAATCTTATTTCCCTGGGACCAGAGTTTGACAGGTGTCACTCTGTGACAGAGCTTTGCTCTGAAAGAGGAGATTTTCTCCTTGTCTCTAGAGATTCTTTATTAATGGGAATGTTTTCCTGGGGACCAACTGACAATCTCATCCAATGATGAGTTTGTCTTATTAACTGACGTATTGTCATCCGGATTTTGTGGGTCCCTTTTTAGTCTCCTGCTCACTGCACTGCTGTGTGGTGTAATTAATTAATTTTAATTTAATTTAATTAATGCATTTTCTTCTTTAAACGCCAAACGTTGGAATTACAACACTAAAGGCTAAATTGTTCTTTTGCAGCGATCATGTCTCTAGACACTTCATTCCCGTTCGTCCGCTCGGAGGAGGGATTTCCCGAGGCGCCCTTGGACCGTGAAGTCCTGGCCATGATTAAGGAGTACGACCCGGAATACAAGAGTCTCCATCTTTGGGGGTCGTGGTACAATCAGATCATCATGGGCCGACGGAGCTTCACATGCGCGGTGCCGTCAGAACCCATAACGGCGATTCATTACGTCGGCCTACCCCCGGTGCAGTACGCCGTGGAGATGGTGGATTGGACCGCAAACAGCTTTCTTCATCCTGCTATGGATGCGGTTCCGGTCCAACGTCCTATGGTCTTGGATATCCTAGGACGTCGTATCTGTCAGGGCGAGGCGAGACCCTGGGGGCAATCATATAACATTGGTCTGATCCCCCGTCATCCGATTGGCTACCTGCCATGGGCCCGGTACATCCTGTCGACGAAGAAGTCACAGTTGATAAGATTAGGATTGTACACCGCGGTCTACGTCTCTCTCTTCCAGTATCCCTCGCTCCCCACCTGGTGGTTCAAGGCTTTCTTGGAGCAATGGAATATTCCCACCTACACTTTCCTTGCCATGGATCGGGAAGTGTCCATTTCTTTGGAGGAATTCGCGGAGGTATCCGGCCTACCGTGGGGGAACACTATGAAGAGCTGCTCCCGAAAGATGAGTACGTCTTCGGCGCTAAGCCAATGGTAAGGGGGATCACGCCGGAAAATGCTGTCCAGCACCAATTCCCGAGCTTGATTAAAGTGTTGAATATCTATGAATCTCTCTTTATCGAACGCGGGAGCCGTTGAGTTAATTTTGAGGATTTCATTGCTCAGTTCCTTCATCCAAACGTCCTCTCGGCAGAAGCTGCCAAGTTTGCCACCCTTGAGGACCCTTTCGGTTTAGGTTTGGATAACCTGCCAGCGAGAGACATAGACCAGAAGGATTTTTTTCTTCCTAAATCCCCAACCATGTCTTTTGCAGAAATTGCGGCCCCCGGAATGGATGGGGAGGCCTTTTTCTTAGGATTTCTCGGAGTGTGGCTGAGTTGGTTCGCGATCCCAATGCATTCTCATCGCATGCGGCCTTCTGTCTTTTACCCAGCCCACCAAATGGTCATCGGGGTAAAGGTGGCTGTGGGGATCGCTGGCTTGGCGCACCTATATCATGGCCTCAGCCGAGCAGCGGATGCCAATGAGCCCGGGGTACTGCACGTGGTCTTCCCGATGCACTACTTTGCATCGTGGCTCGAGCTACATACGGCGGGTGTTTTCGGCATGCATAAAAGGCCTTCATTCTTTGACAAGTGCGGTTTTCCTTGCATTATACAGTTGATTGGCTCATCAATCGTGACCCCTCCACCACGGAATGCCAGGGATCTACTGCTTCGCCCTCACACTGTTGGGGTCGGGATGTCCTTCATTGACAAGGTATTAACCATTGGAAAAGCGTCCACCACTGCGGTGCGACCATTACAGGACTCCTTTAAGGATGGAGCTTCAGTGTTGACAGCCCGGGAGACCCTCCACTTGTATTCTATTAGACCGGGCTTCCTAGTCTTCAGGCAGGGCGGTGCGGCAATCTTCATGAGATATAACCCGCATCGTTTTGCCCAACAACTGGGCTACGATCAAGGGGTACCCTTGGAAGCTTTCTTACTGGAACCTGCTGCCAATGAAGAAGGGATGGAGAACGCGTTACATCACTTCATGCGCCTGAACACGGGTTCTCGTTTTTTTATCAGCACGTCGGCCTGCCCTCCACGACTCCTTAATGTATATAAAGAGTGGTACAATCATGCGACGGGGGCCGTTATAAAGGAAGAGAGGCGAGTGTTGATCGACCGTAAAGAAGCACCTCCCGGCACCAACCGTAACGCTCCCTTAGTGCCACGGACCCCGGTGGCTCCTCCTCTAAAAGATGCCGGGGGCAGACCATCGCGTGCGCAAAGTCCTCCACGTGAGCTGCCGCTCCCTGATATCACAGATGCACCTCCCGCACCCTGTGCTCCAGTGGAGACAGTGGTTGTACCCTCGCCGGAGTCTGGCGTGGGTGCGGACATCGGGACTCGTCGTCCCAAAGTGGCTGCTAAACGGAAGTCGATCCCCCGCGAGCCTAGGGTCGGAGGGCAAAAGAAAAAGAAGTCGCTCTTCGCTGCGGACGTCGTGTTCGGTCAGGAACCCCATGCTCCCTATACCGAGGGCCTGCTCGAATACGGGACTAACGAAGGATTAGTGATGCCGCCGCCGGACGATACAGACTTGGAGGCTGCTCTCAAAGCTTCAGCATGGTTGGCGAAGCGTGACGCGTGGCTAGCTAAGCTTGCGCAATCAGGTAACTACCAGTCGCCTTTTCTTTATTGCAACATATCCTCTTCATTACTTTTGACTAACGCTTTTCTTTCTTTTCTTTCAACAGGCATCACTGATGAAGAAGCCATTGCCGCTTCTCTGAAGACTTTCCAGGAGGAGGAACGTCTTAGAGCATCTATGGGCCTTAGTAAGTTTCGACTCATCAAGTTTTCATTTTCCTTGTGTTATGGTCGATCTAACCTTTCCCTTTTAATCACAGGAACCTTAATGCCGTTTCCTCCAAGTGACGCAGATGTTCTACTAGCTGTCGATGTTCCTGCTTCCTCTGGGCCACCGCAAGAGGTTCGTCTTGAAGAGCCGATGAGAGATGCCCTAAAGGCTCTGGAGGCATCTTTGAACGAGGATGACAATGCCTTGAAGGAAGCGCCACAGAGGTCCATCACGACAGCTCGGGAGGAACGGAAGCGATCGAGGCGCGAAGCAAAGGCCCGCAGGGCTGCCTTGGCTATGGGAGCGGGCCCCAGCACCGCCCCTCGTGCTGAAACTCCATCCGAAGAGGCCCCGGTCGCCCTGTCTACAGCTCATAGACAGGCGATCCGCGCCAATAGAGAGGCTAACGATAAGTCTACCTCAGGTAATATATTTCCTTCAGAATTTCGTTACTAGACTCATAAAGCTGTCGGTTCTTATACATTCTATTTTGTAGGGCCGAGTCCGACCGAGGGGGAGGCGGAAACCGTTGGTCCCAAGGAGACAGAGGAGGCAGCTCTTACCGAGCCTGAGCCGACGGTGGGCAACGTCGCCGAGGCTTCAGGGCCCGATATGGAGGTTGAGGGGTCTGCAGCTGAGAGGGTCATTGATGCCCAGTCTGAAGTGGCGGCAGATGAAATGATCGTTACAACTGAACCGAGGGTGGTGGCGGACGAGGCGCTTGAGGCCAGTGACCTCGTGGTGACGGTGGATGAGCCGATGGAGATGACAGAGCCCGAAGAAATAGCGGGTGAGATGAGCGCGACTCTCGAGAAGGAGTCAGCCGCTCTTTCCCAAGAGTCTGGTAATGCTCCGATCATTGCCCTCCCCGTCTACGATCTTCCGCCGTCTCCTGGCCACGCGAGCACGACGACGGTTCCCATCGAATCGGGTGATGAGGCCACGGGCGGCGGCCTCATGTCGATAGAGAAGGGAGTCGTCTCCGTTTCAGCCGGGAGCTCCTCAGGTAAACTCCAAGTTGCTGTTTTTCTTTACTTTATAATCCTTTCTGACAAGTTCACCTTTCTTGTAACGCAGGTGCAGCCAGCGCCGATGCCCCACTGCTCGAGGGAGCGCCTTCAACGACTGCTTTGGCGGTAGTCACCTCTCAACCCTCTCTCATACCATCTAAGATGTTGGAAGGTATGGGTTCGCAACTTATTAGTCTTATCTTTCAGATGTATAGTTTATGTACTGAAGTCGTGTTGTTGTATCTTTTCAGGAGTACTCTTTGATCATGTACATCAGATGTTGCTCCCACACTTCTCTTTCCCATCCGAACTTGCTTCTTCCTCTGGTGGCGTTGGTGAGTATGATTTCCATTGACGTCATTTTTTTTTTATTGATGGAATTACCTCTAATCCTCTTTTTCTCATCTCAACTGCAGTGCTACAGATTGGAGGAGGGGATAAAGGACCAGCTGCGCCACCGGCCCTTCCGACCTTGCCACCTGTCTCAACTGGTACAACGACCATCACGTTGGTAACTTCCCTCTCTTTATTTTCTGTACTGTTATCTGATCGCATCCTGTTTCTTTTCAGCTGTCGTTCCGGCTTCGGCGCCCTTCGAGCCTCGTATCACAATGCCGGCGGGTCCTTATCTGAGGAGTCTGTCTTCAAAAGGCGCCGCGAATAGTCTGCGCATGTTGAGTGACTACGTCGAGGAACTCGACGTTGAAACTCCTACATCTGCTGCGGACTTCGCTATGGTGGTTAACCCGATGCTAGCAATACTCGTGAACTTTCATGATGAGGGCATCATCGCATCCTGGGTTAACCATTGCAGGGAGATCGAGGGCCGCCTATATCAATTGGAGTCGCTGCGCCCCGCTCCCGAGACCTTGGCTGCCAGTAATCAAAGAACAGCGTGGATTGAGCAGAGCGCTCCTTACTTCCATCATCTCGAACAAGAAGTCATTTCAAGGCGTAAGGAGCGTGGTGAGACTTCGAGCAAGTCTGCCCAACTGCATGCTCGGGTGGAGGCCAACGCCGCACGGCTGAAGGTTGTCTTTGAGGGCCTTCTGCAATGTCTTTCCGAAGGGTTATCATTGAGGCAACAACTTGACGTTGTCGAGCGAGATGCACCCAACCAGGAAGCAGCCCAGAAGGCGGCGGAGGAGCAACTTTCATCTTTCTTGCAGCAGCGGGCCCAGGTGGAGGCGGAGGTGGCTGCGGCTGTCACTCAGGAGAAAGTGCTGAAGGAAGTGCGAGAGCATCTTATGAATTTACTGAAGACACTTCCTCCTCAGTAGCTATCTATCCTTGTATCATTTGTACTCATAGGTAAAAGAATGTGTATATGTATATTTTTTTCCTTTGACATAATGTATCCTGTATCCAATCAAGTTTATGAATAAAAGATACACCTTTTTCTTATAATGTGTCATTTTCTCCGTCTTTTCTTTCTTTTATTATCAGTATGCCACCTTAGTAACCATGGTTGACGGATGATTAGGGCGAGTATCCCGACCTTCTTAAGAAATAGCGATGGCTTAGGCCGCAGGTTCAGATCTGCTGCCTAAGACTTTTCAACTCTATAAGCCGTGAGGGTCTCATAGAGACTTTTCTCCCTACGGATCGAGAGGATCTCGTAGGTGGGTTTTCTCCTTAGGAATCGTGAGGATTCCTAAGTGTGGTTTTCTCTTATAAGTCGTAAGGATCCTATAAGAGAATTTTTCCCTCTTACGAGTCGAGAGGACTCGTAAGCGGTTGTTTCCTTCCTTGTCGAAACTCGTCTTTGGAGAGTGAGACCCGTGAATAGTATGCAAGAAACCATTTTGGATTGACTTGCAGGGTCCCATTGTTCAGGAAGCAAGTTTTTTAGTCCCTGCTGCCTGAGGCTTCATTTGCATGTTGAGACGAATCGGGAATTTCCCGCGGAGACACTAGTTTCTCTGCGAGCCGACGCGAATCAGGAGGCTCTCGTCAAGGAGTGTTTGTATCCGTGAGTCGAGGAGTTTGCTAGGGATTATTTGTTTCCCAAGCGCCAAGGATTATTTGTTTCCTTGGGATTTGAAACGAGTCGAGGATTTCCCACGGAGGCACTGGTGGCTCTACGAGTCGACGCGGATCAGGAGGCTCTCGTCAAGGAGTGTTTGTATCCGTGAGTCGAGGTATTTGCTAGGGATTATTTGTTTCTCAAGCGCCAAGGATTATTTGTTTCCTTGGGGTTTGAAACGAGTCAAGAATTTCCCACGGAGGCACAGGTGGCTATGCGAGTCAACGCGGATCAGGAGGTTCTCGTCAAGGAGTGTTTGTATCCGTGAGTCGAGGAGTTTGCTAGGGATTATTTGTTTCCCAAGCGCCAAGGATTATTTGTTTCCTTGGGGTTTGAAACGAGTCGAGAATTTCCCACGGAGGCACTGGTGGCTCTGCGAGTCGACGCGGATCAGGAGGTTCTCGTCAAGGAGTGTTTGTATCCGTGAGTCGAGGAGTTTGCTAGGGATTATTTGTTTCCCAAGCGCCAAGGATTATTTGTTTCCTTGGGGTTTGAAACGAGTCGAGAATTTCCCACGGAGGCACTGGTGGCTCTGCGAGTCGACGCGGATCAGGAGGTTCTCGTCAAAGAGTGTTTGTATCCGTGAGTCGAGGAGTTTGCTAGGGATTATTTGTTTCCCAAGCGCCAAGGATTATTTGTTTCCTTGGGGTTTGAAATGAGTCGAGGATTTCCCACGGAGGCACTGGTGGCTCTGCGAGTCGACGCGGATTAGGAGGCTCTCGTCAAGGAGTGTTTGTATCCGTGAGTCCAGGAATTTGCTAAGGATTTTCCCAAGCGCCAAGGATTATTTGTTTCCTTGGGGTTTGAAACGAGTCGAGGATTTCCCACGGAGGCACTGGTGGGTCTGCGAGTCGACGCGAATCAGGAGGCTCTCGTCAAGGAGTATTTGTATCCGTGAGTCGAGGAGTTTGCTAGGGATTATTTGTTTCCCAAGCGCCAAGGATTATTTGTTTCCTTGGGGTTTGAAACGAGTCGAGAATTTCCCACGGAGGCACTGGTTGCTCTGCGAGTCGACGCGGATCAGGAGGCTCTCGTCAAGGAGTGTTTGTATCCGTGAGTCGAGGAATTTGCTGAAGGCACTGGTTTCTTCATAGTTGGACTGAACCGTCGAGATTTGGCTTCGTCTTCTGGTGGAACCTGTTGGGAAAGTATGGTTCCCTCTTTGTTTACGCCCTTGGATTGTATACAGGGATCGATGTGATCTTAACTGTAGGGCCAAAGTTTTATCATTTCTTCTTTTTTTTTATTTTATCTCCGCGATGCTCTATCATTTCAGCTTTTATATCGCGAAGGTCGCGATTGCCCAATCATTTCGGCCATTTTTCGTGGTGCCCAATCATTTTGGCTATTTATTTTATTTTTACCCGCTGCTTTTTATTGCGAGTTGCCCAATCATTTCGGCTATTTTGCATGCATATATTTTTACTTGCTGCTTTTTATTGCAAGTTGCCCCATCATTTCGGCTATTTCGTATGCATGTGCGGCCTACTGGCTTTTCGCCATAAGCTGATTTCGGCATCAGCACCGCTACAACTGGGATATTACCAGGAGCGAATCATCATCTGCTTTCGTCAATGTCGAACAAAGGTGGCTTAGCGAACAGGGTTAGGGTCCTGTCGACTAAGGCTTTGACTTCATGAGCCGTAAGGGTCTCACAAAGTTATTTCTCTCTACAAGTCATGAGGATCTTATAGGTGTATTTTCTTCTTAGGAATCGTGAGAATTCCTAAGTGTTTGTTTCCTCTGTAAGTCGTAAGGATCCTACAGGAGGGTTTTTTCCTTGTAAATCGAGAGGACTTACAAGGGTCGTGCGAACATATCCCCAGTCACGGATGGATCTTGGTTGGGGAAATGTTTATTCGCGCCCGTGGATTGTATACAAGGGTCAGTATTGAGCCACTTGTAGGGCAATATCGAAGGTTGTGGGGGTTGCTTAAGCACAGGTTTAGGTCTTTGTAACTTAAGACTTTCAACTCTTATGAGCCGTGAGGGTCCCATAAGAGAGTTCTCCTTACGAGTCGTGAGGATCTCGCAAGTGTAGTTTCTCCTTAGGAATCGTGGGGATCCCTAAGTGTGTTGTTCCCTTGTGAGTCGTAAGGATCTCACGTGGGTGGTTTCTCCTTACAAGGTCGAGAGGACCCTATAAGTGTCCTTTAACGAGGTTGCGCCCTTTCAGGTTTTCACAAACACTCGCCGGTAATCCTGCTGTTTTTACTCATGGAGCCCTTTCGGGTTTTCATCCGTGTCCATTTTGCTTATGGACATACCGTTTTTTTATTCTTTTTATTTTCTTTTTCTCTTTTTTTTACGAGGTCGCGCCCTTTCGGGTTTTCACGAACACTCGCCGGTAGCCCTGCTGTTTTTACTCACGGAGCCCTTTCGGGTTTTCATCCGTGCCTTTTTTGCTTATGGAAATACCGTTTTTTTATTCTATTTTTTTTATATCTCATCAGCTTAAAGATGCTGCAGTGGTAGTTTAAAGGACGTTTTGGTCTGCTATTAGTTTAAGGACATTTCGGTCCGACATTGAGAGGCTGGCTACTGCTTATAAAACTTGAGCGTAGGAAGATAGCGAGCGGACATGGTCGTCGTTACCTATCATTGACCCAGGCTGTGGCTCATTAAGCGTAGTATTTCTTTAGGAAGCGACCGTTTATCGGCCTGAAAGGCCTTTCACCGTGCATGTCCATGAGTAGATAGGCCCCACCTTGGTAGACCTTATCTATGATGTACGTGCCTTCATAGTTTGGCTCGAATTTTCCCCGCTTGGCGCGATTGGGGATCATAGGCCTTTTGACCACTAGCACGAGTTCGCCTTGGCGGAATGTCCTCGGTCGGGTCAATCTTTCGTATGAGCGCGTCATCTTTGCTTTATAAGCTTCCAGATTTTGTTGCGCTATGAGCCGTGTTTCTTCAAGGGCATCCAGCTCCTCAAGCCGAAGGTTAGCATTTTCTTCGTTCGTCAGCTCATAGTGGACTACCATTCGTAGAGAGGGTAGCTCTATCTCGAGGGGAAGTACTGCTTCCGTCCCAAATACCAACGCATACGACGTTGTGTTTGTGGCCGTCTTAAATGTAGTTCGATATGCCCAAAGAGCTTCTTGCAGTCTTTCGTGCCAGTCTTTCTTATTTCGGGATACCGTTTTCTTTATGATCTTTGTCAAAGTCTTGTTGAAGGCCTCGGCTAGACCATTAGCTCGTGGATTATAAACTGAGGAATATCTCCAGTCTATATTGTACTGTTGCGCGAAGCGACTGATCTTGTGGCTTCTGTAGGCTGGCCCGTTATTGGAGATGATCCGTCTTGGCGTTCCAAACCGATATATGACGTGCGTCTTGAAGAAGTGGAGGATATTCTCCATCTTTACTTCCCTCAGTGGTACTGCCTCTGCCTATTTGGAGAAGTAGTCAGTCGTTGCCAGGATGAAACGATGTCCCCTAGACGATGCTGGTTCAATGGGGCCGACTATATCAGTTCCCCACATTTCGAATGGCCAGCTAGCCACTGTCGGGTGTAGCGGATTTAGATGCTGATGGATGAAGTCCCCATGAATTTGGCATGAGTGGCATTGCTTCGCATAATCGAGGCAGTCCTGGATCATTGCGGGCCAGTAGTAGCCCATCCGTTTGATCTTCAACTTCATCTTTGGGCCCGCTTGGTGAGAACCGCAGAGTCCGTCGTGAACTTCCTGAACGACTCTTTCTGCTTCGTCAGGTCTTAGGCATCTCAGCCACAGAGAATCGAATGACCTCTTGTACAGAGTATCGTTGACGAAGGCGAAAGACAGAGCTCGTTTCATGAGCTGATGTCTTGTGGACGCATCTCCGGGCATTCGATGGGACTTAAAGTAGTCTATAAAGACTTCCCTCCAATCCTCAGCCTTTCTTCGTTCTTTTATTTGTAGGGTCGTCTGTTCAGTCGTTCCCTTCTCTTCGGATGATTCCGGAGATATTTCTGCTGGGGCAAGCACTTGACGGCTTTGTACCATGATTCTAACGTCATCGAGATTCTCGTCAGCCAGTTCTTTAGCAAGTTTGGCCAATGCGTCTGCTTTGCTGTTTTCCGCGCGCGGTATGTTTTCGAAAGTGTAGGAAGGAATTTGGGTCAACGGTTGTTGCACCTTTTCGCCGTATTTCACCAACTCCGGTTTGCACGTTTGGTAATCGCCGTTTACTTGACTAACAACCAGTTGAGAATCTCCGTATATGAGGAGGTTTTCAATTCCCATGTCAATGGCGATCTCGAGTCCTGCTATCAAAGCTTCATATTCGGCTTCATTGTTTGTCCTCGGCTCCGTCAGGGAGAACGCGTAGCGCATTATCCCTCCTTGTGGAGTTACAAAGATGAGTCCTACCCCCGATTTGATTATAGGGGTACTTTGTTTGCGCTTTTTCATGGAAGATGCTCCATTGAAATAAAGTTCCCATTGGGTATCACCACCGTCGATCGCGTCAAACGCATGTTCGTCTGGCAAATCGCAATTTAGAGGAGAATCAGCCGGTATCGGATGCTCAGCGAGGAAATCGGCGATGGCCTGGCCTTTCACTGCCTTGAGAGGTTGATATGTTATCGAGAACTCCATCAAGAGCAGAGCCCATTTAGCGAGTCGACCTGTCAATATGGCCCTTGACATTAGATATTTGAGAGGGTCCACCTTCGAAATGAGACGGACTTCATGTGCTAATGCGTAATGTCTGAGCTTTGTTATCGCAAAGATTAGCGCCAGGCAGTGCTTCTCAATGGGAGAGTAATTGCTTTCTGCTCCCAGCAGAACTCGACTTAAGTAATAGAGTGCTCTTTCCTTCCCTTGATCGTTTTCTTGTGCCCATAATGCGCCTAAGGAACCTTCGAGGCAGTGTCTGATTACGTAACTGTATATTTTCGCAGACCTTCGACTCTTCTTTTTTTTTTTTCCCGAAGTGGACTCTTTAAAGAGAGGGGCAAGTTCTAGCTCTTCATCAGAATCGCTCCCGAATGTAGGAACTTGTGACCCGTCGGTATTAACCATGTGACAATCGCCGGTAGTTCTTTTAAGCTCTTCGGTCGCATTTTTTTCGCTCCCGACGAGTCTTGCGCTGTTGCCGCTTAAAATGTTGTCGATGAGCAACATATCCCTGCCACCATCTGTCGAAAGCTTTGCACTCTTGAGTGGGGTGCGACACCTTCTGATGATATAAGCAATATGAGAGGTGTATTTCCACTTCACCGGTGATGTTTCCTTCAGAGGATGGTAGCTTCATGCCCATTGATATGGCCTTAGCAAACTTTTTTCTCATCTTGAATTGGCTTTTGTTGGCAGCGGAGGTGTTTTGCTCCAGCGGGATCATCTCGATTCTTTCGTCAAGGCGCTGGCGTTTGGCCTTTTCGAATATAAACGCCTCGCGCTCCCGATCAACTTTACTTTTCAACCGAGCTTCATTAAGGAATGCGTCAATTACTTCATCTGATGGCCCCAGAACTTTTGGTTCAGGATCTGCCCCCAGCTTTTCGGTGCAAGGAGTCTCCTCATCGTTCGTGATCGAATGGGAAATCATATGACAGCTCGCCACATATTCCTCGGATTCATCCGATGAACTTTCTCCCTCATCTTCCTCTTGAAAGACGTGATTGAGGAACTCTTGGAGCATAATGGGAGTCCGTGCCTTTTGGTTGTATTCATCCAGAGCGTCAATTTGCTTTTGTAAGTCCGTGTGCTGGTCGCCAGGCTTCACGGGCTTCTTAGATTTCTTCTTCTTCTTTTTCGAAGATTTTGACGGCTGGCTGCAAGTGCTTGAACCACCACCATCGGTCTTTGGAGTTGGGCGTGGCTTCAACATCCCTTCAATGACCTGCGGTTCCAACGGGTTCTTCCACCTAATCGCTGGACATGTCTGAAGATCGTTTAGCATTCTCTTTGTCTTGGCTGATAATACAACCTTCTAAGGAGCTTCTTCAACGACGGAGCATGTTGCCCCCGGCGTATTCGTCCCCTTAGAGGTGTGGGGCTGCGGGGGATTCACCTTCCATTTATCAGATAACGCGAACTTGCCCTGTCGGTACTGGTTTTCAAGCCAATTCTTGAAAACGTAGCAATCTTCGATCGGATGGCCTAGTACTCGATGATAAGGACAGTAGTTGGGTTCGTTGACGTCACTTGGTTGCAACGGACGTTTTGGATCCGGCAGATTTATGAGTTTGTTGCGCAATGCCAGCTCGAATAACCTCCTCGTTTTATCGCGGGGAAAGGAATAAGGACGTCCCATCCTATCCTCAAGGGGTACGTACGGGTGCATATTATTTTGACGAGCAACCGGCTTCGAGTCGCTCGGTTGTTGTTGAGCATTAGCGACGACGATCGCTTTTCCCTTCCCTTTGTCATTTCGGGAGTCCGGCCTTGGAAGAGGGGGTTTATGGCCCATTTGATCCATTTGCGCTAGTTTGTCAATCAAGGCCTGGAAGGTAGTTGGCTTGAAAAATATCATAAATTGTGAGATGGTTGCTTGCGGATCAAGGGTTCCCACAAACATACCCACCGCGGGAGCTTCTTCAATGCGCTGCTTCGACCATAAATTCCGCCATCGTATAGCGTATTGAACCCACGTCTCGCCTGGCTTTACCCTGGCGTTAATCAGTGCTGTCATCGGGGTGCGTTCATTGGCGCTTGCAAAACGCTGAGTAAACAACAGCTCCATCTCTGCGAAGGTTTTGATAGAGTCGTTCGGGAGCTCAGAGTACCACTCGAATGCCGTATCTGATAAACTTCCAACAAACTGGCGAAGCAACAGCTTGTCGTCACCGCCGGTGTTGCCGCAGAGTGCCCTGAACTGGGCAATATGCTGGTGAGGATTGCCCGTCCCCTTGCAGACATGGAACTTGGGAATTGTGTAACCGGACGGGTTCTTGATTTGATCGTACCAACTTGGATATGGCCGCCCCATTTTTACGACCTGGCCGGCTGCTTCGGTCGCATGATGAACCCGTATTTGTTGGGCGATGTATTCATCCAAATCAGCTTTGGAGATTGTATCCTCTTTAGCCATTGACAGAGCTGGCGGAGGATTTGATGTCTCTCCCCTATCATCTCCAAGGACGATTGGGGGCTCTTCAGCCGGGGGATCTTGTTGTATCATCATTCCTATTATATCCTGGAAGAGGAGGCCCATACGCTGTATGTTAGCTGCTTGTTCAGCGGCCTCTTTGTCCTTCTTTTCCAATATCCGATGAAGGAATTCGGCGTCGGTTTCTTCCTCGTGGCGCTCGTCCGAGGACGCTTCGGGGTTCTCTTTTGGTCCGGTAAGTGCAGCCATAGCATTCATCATTTCTTGGAGCTTTTGCTGTTGCTCCTGTGCCTTGGTCACTGATCGGGTGAGCGGTCGATGACCCATAGATATGCGGCTATCTTCTTTACCAGATGCCACGTAGACGGTATGAACTATCATGCCCCCTGACTTAGGGCGTTTGGGTTCACCATTTTTAACTTTTGCCGCTGACGCGGGAGTTTTCTCTGTCCTCCTTCTCTTGTGGGCCGTTGAGGTTGAAGGAACCGTTGAAGGGGGCACCCTAGCAGCTGCTGTCCCCTGCTGTTTAATGGGACAGTCCTTGTCTTTTTCCACCTTTGCCTTTTTTCGTTGACGGGAGTGATCCAGGTCGATCATGGAGTCTTGAACTCTCCTCCAAACTTTATAAATTCTTGAGGATAGCCGTTGATGGGGCTGTTCTTGCTTCGTTTCTGGAACTCTCTCCACAGATGGAGGAGATCTCTTCAGTGTAGCGGTTGGAGAGTTCTTCCGTACCCTCCTCAACAGTTCAAAGCTGTTCCCAGTTAGAACAGCAGCGTTGATTTCCACCACTGGAGCCGGTGGAGTTAGCTTTGAAGGGGAGTTGCCCCATGTCTTCCTCACTCGTTGCCAATGGCGACGTCGAGCATGACGAGCCATTGGGACTGGCTCGGAGATTGAGACATCTTCTTTTTGCCCCTTGTTTGAATGAGGCGCCGCCGGTGTTAACCTCTTAAAGACTGAGGTTGTCTTTTGAGGGATGATATTCAACCTGTCGAAGACGGATCCTCGAGCAGGGGCAGGAGCAGGAATCGTCAGTCTTGAAAAGACTGACTCTTTGACAGGGGAAGCCGCCTTGATGACTTCTGGAGCAGCAGTTATTGCTTTCCTTGGGACAGCCAGTTTAGACTTCTGATCTAGCCTGGTGAAAACAGAGGCTGTCGGTTTGGTAGTCGGCGACCCGTTGACAGGGGCCGTCGTAGCAGTGAGCCGGTCGAAGACCGACTTCTTGTTCACTTCCGGTGCAGGTATTGGCGCAGAGAAGCTTATAGGTGGGATCATGGTCCCGAAGAACAGGCCAGTGGTGGCTTGGGTCACCTGATCTACCGGCAGAGCGAGGAAGGAAGCCGCTTGGGGCCCATATGCTACACCTCCCGGTGAGGTAGAGCATCCGTTGCAGTGGCATTTCGAGCAGTTGGTGCAGTTAAATGCCATTGAATCTTGAGTTCTGCGCCAGGCAAAAGACCAAATCTTAGTAACTTGAAATCCGAAGGCAACCATTAACAAACCGCGATTGGTTCGTGAAGATGACACACGAAGTGTGGAGTGGAAAGAGAAAAAGGTCCCACCGGGCGTGCCAGAATCTGTTCCCCTCCGAAAGACGGCGCACGAGACTGCGATGTCCTGACGCTGAGATTCGGGGCAGATGCTATTTGGTTTTATCCGTCCACCTCTCCGAAGATGCCAAGTTGATTTATGGCACCGTGTATCGGAGGTTTAGACGGATGCGGCCGATGTAGCAGACTTCGTCAGATTCCCCCTTGCTTGAGGGGTTTTTGATTGTGGGGATGCTCTTCCCTACTTGCGCAAGCCCCTACAGTTAATTACGCTACCGCATCGCGGTAACAACTTTCTCCTTCTCCAGAATTTCACTTCGTGTCGTGTGTGTTTGTTTTGTTTGTGGTTGCCCGTGGATTGTATACGGAGACTGAGTAATGCCGTCACCCGTAGGACGTGGATTAGTCCAAATCCGTATTTACTTAGATTTGGGTTTGGTGTTTTTAGTTTAAGGATGCATTAGTCGCGTTGCGGCTAAGATCAACTTAAACGTTCGTTAAGGATACGATAGTCCTGTTTGAGACCAAGATCAACTTAACGTGATAATCCATTTAATATCTGGCCATCGGGACTCGTCACCTCTCTAACGTCGTTGAAGGATTACAACGGCAGATGTCATAAGAATTCAGAGATGTACCCTTGAACCAAAGTTGATTTGGAGTTTTATCATTCACTTAAATGTCTAAGGATACGTTAGCCGTATTTGGGGCTAAGATCAACTTAAACGGGACCGTTTAGATCCGGCAAAAGAGCATCTGGAGGCTCTATTGTTCCAGTTTAGGGACATAGTGGTCCATGCTCCAGTTTAGGGACATGGTGGTCCATATTCCAGTTTTAAGGACGTGGTGGTCCGTATTCCAGTTTAGGGACGTGGTGGTCCATATTCCAGTTTAGGGACATGGTGGTCCAATGTTAGTTTAAGGACGTCTCGGTCCGATATTAGTTTAGGGACGTCTCGGTCCGATATTAGTTTAGGGACGTTTCGGTCCGACATTAGTTTAAGGACGTTTTGGTCCAATATTAGTTTAAGGACGTTTCGGTCCAATATTCATGGAGGGTTGTCGGGACCCGTCACCTCTCTGACGTCGTTGAAGAATTACAACGATGGGTGTCAGGGGAGTTCGGAGATGTACCCTCGAACCGGTCATAAATTGATTTAAGAGAGAGCAATCTTGCTCAGTCAATTTAATTGAGGAACTTACGGCTATGATTGGGCTAAGTCCCGTTGAGAATATTCAACATTTTTCTTGATCTTTGGCCTATTAGGCCTGTGCTAGGGCTTTTCCCATATTTAATAATGCACTGCATTCTATTCTGGCCTGCTAGGCTTTTGATTTGGGCTCTGTCCTTTTATTTATGATGCAGAGCATCTATTTTGGTTTGGGCTCTGCCCCTTTTTTTTAATAATGCATTGCATTTTATTAGGCCTGTTAGGTCTTCTTTAATTGGGCTTGGCCCCTTTTGTAAGCAATGCAGTGCATTTGTGTTGGCGCTTTGCGCCAAGTAATGAGCGCAAGCTCATATGGTGATGACACGTGTCATGCTCTGGTGAGCGCAAGCGCAACAGCGCAGTGCGCTGCGCTAGTGCGCTGCGCTGTTGCGCTGCTGACACGTGGCACGCTCTGATGAGTTGTGCCAATTCCAGAGAGCAAAGCTCTATTTCAAGAGTGCGTAGCGCAAGTTGTTCTGTAGCTGACACGTGGCGCTCTCTTAAGAGCGCAACAGCGCAGTTTGGAAGTGCAGAGCACTAAGAATCTTTTAGATTCAAGAACAGAAGTGCAAAGCACTATTTTTATTTTATTGTTTTCTCGTTTTAAAGAACCAGAGGTTCATAAGAAGTGCAAAGCACTGTTTATTATGCAAAGATCATTGATCTGGTTTTTAGATCAATGATCTATTAGAAGAAATTTCTTCTTTCTCGTGAAGGTTTTTACCTTTTTCTTGGAATTTTCTCAGAATTCTCTCTCTGTTTTAAGCTCTTGACTTTTTTCAAAAAATGTTCCTCCTTTGAATTGAGGCCTAGGGTCCTTTTTATAGTGCCCATAAATTAGTTAAATTTGTTAAAGAGATCTTTCTCTTAGTGACTTGGGGAATTTTCCCCATCGTTGGATCTTTGATCCAAGGGCTTCTGATTTGCAGAAGAAAATCTTCTTGTTTTAATATAAACAGAAAAGATTTCTTAGAATTTTAATTCTGTTTGGCGCAGATACCTCAGCGCGTGACACGTGTCGCGCAGCGCACAGCGCAGCGCAACTGCGTGAGCGCATCTGCGCTGACACGTGTCGCGCAGCGCAGTGCATGCGCAACTGAAGCATTGCTTCCTTTAAATAGAGCTTTGCTCTGATTGGGCGCGCCTTCTTGGGCGCTGCGCTGACGTATCAGCGCTTGACATGTGGCGCGTTGCGCCCGGGATTTGAAGCGTTACTTCAAAATTTTGAATTTTGAATTTCAACAGAGCTTTGCTCTGATTGGGCGAAACAAAAACGAATAGAAAATTTATAATAGAAAGGCTTGTAGAGTTTATAGGACTTAGTAGTTAATGGATGATATTAGAAATGATTCTTTTTATCTTTTAATTGTTTAAAATCAGAGAGATAGCGATGCATGTGGATTAAGGGTTCTTGGAGGGAATTAGGGTTTTCCACTACCGCCCCTTGTCCTTCCATTGATCTCTATTAATTTCAAGCCCTTAACAAAACAAGCATTAACTAATCTTAAATCGTGGACGTGACTATCATTAATTGATAGCGCGCCCGATAAGAGGGTTAACATTTATTTTGCTAAAATTTATAAATATTAAAATGTCAAAAGTGTTAGTGTATATACCCTAGAGGCCATTATTGTATCATACTGGCTTGTATATTACTAATGGAAGCTTGGGATATTCACAGCTGTATTGACAGTCTTGCTAAAAATGGTAGTATGCTACTTGGTTTGTTTCTACTCAGATATGTGCGTATGTTTCTTTTATCATATCACTTATACATATTAGTAGAGCCCTTAGGATCTTTGATTGATTACCAGCGTTGTGATGGTAGTCACACTTGTGGGGGCTGGGTAGTCTATAAGCACATCCTTATATAGGTCCCTGGTCGTAGGATTATCGAGACGGGGCATCGATACTCCGGAGTAGACTGGTGTATACGTTTCTCATCCTAGGTCGGGAGATGGTCTGTCCACAGCCATCAGTACGTCATACTGGAGATAGTATGCAGTGCTCGTTAGGTTACGGGTACACTGGACATGATTCGTAGGGAACCGCTGATGGTTATTATACCTGTCGTCAGGTAGCAGTTCCCAGGTGATATGAATACAGCTTAGTCCGTCGACTTTACACTGCTACTCCGCCTCGAGTGTGTTCCCACTGTACTTTGATTACTACCCTACCACGGCTCAAAGGAGTCGTGCAAACAGGTAGTAGTTGGGTACAGTCTCGAAGAACTTGGAGGCAGTGGCGGTTAGACAGGATTCATCTCTCCCGGTATTGGGGGATGATATCGCGCTGTGTTGGAGAGCCATTACACAAAGGTCCGTGGCCACGACAAGTGAGATTTACCGGTAGGTGTTCCAGTAGTTTCTCAGGGTGTTCTGGGCTACACTCCGACACGACTTATACCGCTATTAGGGGTCTGACGTTCACCATCCCCATAGGCCTGATATGCGATACTCTTAGACGGACAGATCGGACTGTATGGAGATTGTCACATACAAGCTCAGTAGGAGTTCGGATGAATTACCTCATCAGCCTTCTTATCGACGTCTATCTGGGGACTGTTACGTACAGCTAGAACCGCTTGCGGCCTATGGTTAAACCCACTGCCAGCGTAGTGTCGAGTCTTTAGAGTCCCATACAGAGAGTTTCCCTGCACCGGGAAATAGGTGTAGAGGCCGTATGGTTTTACGGCAGGGCCGTGATCATTTACGTACACTTGTGCACATACTGTGATCGGGCAGATAATACTAGTGGGCTTTGGTTTAAGCCGGATTCTAGTATTATACTGATGTATTTATTTAGTCTCAGATTATCCGTGTTTTTCGTAAATACGGATGGGAGCGTAATTTGTCGGGAAGCTTCTAGAAGGAAATGAGGTAGAGGAGATGAGGTGTAGTTTTCATTAAATGAACCATGACTTATGAGGTGATTCACCCTTTTGAATTAAATGAAGCTTACAAGATATTTCTAGATATTTATTAAGAGATATTTGTATGCTTCATTATTATTCAAGCATGAGAATAATTCATTATCATTATCACAAACACCTTCTCTCTCCTCAAGCCTTCATCTTCTTCCTCAAACCCTAAAAGCTCTCATGTGTTGAGGATCCTAGGGTTTAGAGAGACAAAGTAATCCATCTAAATACTCCACACCATCTAGGACTTCTAGCTTAGCAAACTAGAAGCCGTAGTTATCTCAGATTCGAGATAGGAGCTCGAACTATAGACTCTCGGATGGATCGTCTTTGACTCGAGGAGGCCGTCAAGGTAGCCGCGATCCGTTACAATCCTTGGATCCTACGATGACGAGGAGGACAGCGATGAAGACCCGAAGGACTTGTAACGTGAGGTATAACTTCGGGACCGAGTAGTTAAACCTCATACTGTTTGCTAGTAATGGTTTAGACACGATCCGTGTGCTCAAGTCCGTGTTACGAAGCTTTGATGAATGTTTTTCATATATTCCGCCTCCCCGCGAACACATAGGGTGCGTGACATGGACTTACAGTGGTATCGAAGACTACTAAACCATAGCTAGCAGTTTAAACAACAAGTTAAACTACAAAACCGAAACGACCCGAAAACATCGAAGCCAAGATTCAAGTTTCTGTCGATTTTTAATGGGGCTCTGAAAATTATTTAAACAAGTGCAGAGTGCTATTTGAGCTGTAAAAAGAACACAGAACAAAAACGGGACAATTCCTCTTAAACTTGGTCGGCCATATAGGCCTAATGTCACGTCCCGAAAGTACGGAATATGACCGGCACTTAAACTACGAACGTCTCGAGGCGTACGTAACCTAAGTAAGCCGAAAACCCAGAAACCCAAACCAAGAAAAGTAGTAGAGTGAAGAAAAACCAATTTAAAACAAGTAGTTTTAATAGCATAAGCCGAATTATGCGGTTCTTTAAAAAAAACATCAAATATTTCCCGAAAATTTCGGCAGAGTCTCCTTTGCAAATACTGGCCCCCAAACGGGATACAACATGAATAGTATACAAAATCAATAAAAAGGGCATCCCCAAGCGGGAGCTAGCTCTTCGTCAATCGACGGTCACAACCACACAAGCAATATAATATACAACGCCAACGGCAAGAATCAAATTCAAAAGGAAACTCAAAACCATAAGAAATAAAACGCGCGACTCTAAGGTCGAAGGAATAACATCACTGGTCTCTAACTCAAATAAATACATGTTTGGTTGATGGAACTTCTAGATACAACAGAATAATGATATACAAGATATAATGATGGGTGCGATACAAATAAACCCACCTACTAGCAAGTCACCCGGAAATGGAAAAAGTGCCAGCAAGCCGTAATGAAACCTGTACGGCGAAACCTGCAAGAACTGTGGCACAACGGAGGTGAGTTGCCAACTCGTGAGTAGAAAAACATCTACGCACAGAAATCGCATAAATAACGCAATCCTAGGTCAATGATCATAATATATCCTCAAATATGCATATAACATGCAACCTATAACAATGGCTAGGGTAAATATCTAACCTGAGTGTAATCTCATGTGCCTGTGTCAGTGCCTCAGGTAGCAATATATCATATGAATGAGGTATGAATGCATGAAAATAGAATACATGTAAATGAAGAAACTGTTTTCATAATTTAGTGAGATTTCCTTGTATTTTTAAAATGAGGTATCATAATGAAATCAACATAAAACAGTGCCTAGCATCGGCACAAAACGTAATCCCAAAATCTCGATATCTCTGTATCACAGTCTCTGTACCTCAATATCTCAAAATCTCAATGTCTCAATCACAATATCTAGGGCGCCGTCAGTCCAGACCGGCGCCGTCAGTCCAGACCGGCCCCTACCATCCATCTCAAGACCACGACGGTATCCTCCGGATATCCGACGCGTCGGGTAAAATCACCGGTAGGTAGTGCTCCCCTGCCAGGCTCACATCGTCATCATCACGCGCTTCTTGCCTATGTACCCGAAACGGTTCATCCATCTCCTCGAATCGGGTCTCGAAATCCATCAGCAAACTCATGGTGGACGACTCATACATCATGGGAAAACCGCACTTTTTATTTAAAAGAGAGGAAAGAAGCTTATACAAGTTTTGCGGTTTTCCCCCAAATCCAGAAAATCTCATGGAAATCCGAATCCAAATCATCAATAGCATGTAAAACCATGAATATAGGCATGATAATCCATGAATACGGCATAACAATGAATAACAGTACGCATGAAGTGACAAGTAATAACTACAATATCTAAGCTGGCATATAAGGTAAGTACACTAATATCATGTCAAACTACTAGCTATCAAGCTAAGTTAAGTAATAATATTTTCTAAGGTGTATGTGACATGGCAATTACCGATGAAAATGTGTGTGAGCCGGCAAGTAAGTGTACGTGGTACATACGCATCATCGGTAATGGTGCTGGTGTCCTAACAGCGTGATATCAACAATGCAAATAGGAATCACAATATAAGTATGCGGTGCGGAGTAAACAGCAATAATGAGCGGGAGCTGAATACTAAACACAATGATAACTAATCTGCATTTAATAAAATATGAGTTCCACAGTGGTGCCATTTGAAATAACATGAATCGTGGGGGTTTTGAAAATAAGGGCTACGGTGTTTTTAAGAAAAGATACGTCTTTTGAAATATCCGTAGATCCCTTGACCTGACTTTTAAGATACCCACGACCCGCTAGTTTTGAAATAGGTAGGAGTCTAATCTAATCTAACAACTACACTAAACTATACGGCTGAACTAACAAGCTGAACTACAGGTAAGGAAACCGCCTAATATCTAAGTCGATACATATATATACCTGTATATGTATAGTCGGTGATCCCGCCTCAATAATATCATATCCGATACCATATCTATAATCAGACATCCTAAGTCAAGAGTGCGGATCAATCATCAATATATAGCTCGTACGTAAATCCGTCGTACGGCATCCCAAATCTGGGTACGGGTCAATATCACATTCATCATACTATTCATCGGGTATCCTCTTTATCAAATATCATGATTGGGGTACTGATCTACGTCTAGTACAATACTGATACCGCCTAAGTATGCATGCAGGTGTAAGAATCACTACGTCAAAAGACCCGCGAAAACATCATGTCGTATCTCAATACGAACCAAATCACATCACCGACCTCCTGGCCTCAAGCCCAATCCCATCGACTCATCTCAAATCCCAAATGCTATCCTCAAATCTAGTATATGAACACATAGTCCCATACCTATGTGAACACATAAATATATATTCCCATATACGCACATATGAAAGAAAGAATGTACGCAAGTATGTGTGCGCGCGCGTGTGTGAGTGCGACCACTACTCTAGGGTTTCGCATCACTAACCAATCCAATCACACCTAGAATCCATCTCTTAACATCAATAATCTCAAACAATATACGATCAATATATGTGCATACGTATCTGTATACACATCACCACGAAGTGCGGGGGTGCTATACGCCATCCACCCGACTTCTCTCCGTAGATATAAATCTACTCACCTGGTCCTCGCTCGCCGGTGCCGACGTCGCCACGCGCTTGCTTGTCGTCTCGAAGTCTACATGGGGTACCTACATATCACAACGCACCGTGTCGTATTAAAATCCGACTCATGACCAAAAACTACTCACGAATCCCACATAGGTCAAAACCTATGGTTTGCTTTCTCAAATCAACCCAAAAACCCTCGACATCGGTGTACACACGCCGATTGATCGAGAAAAACACCAAACGTACCAATCGTTGTTTTATAAGTCACTAAAAATATATGAAATAGGATGCAAATCATCAAAACCAATAAATTGATCAAATCGGTTTATTTCCAAAAAGCCTAGTAAAGGGGTCGTTAACCATTTTACTACAAGTTTTGATGTTTTAGCAAACTAGTGGTCACAATACTCACTAATTATCTTAATTAGGCCACATAAACATTTACTAGATTTTTAATCTTGCTAAATTACATTAAACCAAAATCTAGTTAGCAAAAGTTGCCTTTTTAGTTCAAAACTTGGTGTTTTAACCAACCTAAATATTTTAACAATTCTAGTGGCTCTAATGTTCATTAAACATCTTAATTATATCATACAAATGTTAATTATATTTTAAAATCACTCATTTCCATCAATTCTAAAAAACCTAGTTTGCAATATTTGTACAATTATTACAATTTTAAACTAACAATTTGCAAACTAGCAATTAGATTAGTTTTAACAAGTTTTAAGATGCTAGCCCATATCACACAACCATGCACAATTGATCACAACCCAACTCCAAAACAAAAACCTAACTTGAATTTCAAACCCTTCTCTTGAAAGTTAAATTTTAATTAATTCCATAATTAAACATCTAATTAAAACTAGATTCAAACATACAATTAACAATTAACAAATTTGGATGAAACTTTATACCTCATGATCAAGAGATCAAACATGAAGCTTAGCCTCCCAAACTTGCTTCCATCCCTCAAGATCCATACTAAATTGGCTAAAGAATAATGGGTAAAGCTTGGATTTGGAGTTTGCTTTGAATTTGTGAGTAAATTTGTGGATTTTTGATGGAATTTTGTGATGAAATGAGAGGGGGAAAATTGGGGGACTGCACAAAGGGGGGGCTCGGCCAGATTTGGTGAGGGAGAGAGAGAGATGTGGGTCTCAAAGTCAACACAAAACCATACTCTAATTATCTAGTTCCATACTTTATTTCTTTAATGTTTTCATTTTCCATTTCATCATTTTTCTTTCATTTGTTTTGTTTAATTGGAGGGGAGAGTGGGGAGGGGCTGCTGAATTTCATCACTAAAGAGGAGGAAAAATGGGGGGTGTGAGTGTGGGTGTGTGTGTAGCAAGTTCCAAGTGAAGAAAATACCCCCATACCTCAAATACCTAATTTATTTTCACAAAATAAGCAATTTTTCTTCAATATTTTCTAACACCGTTTGACAGTTTCATTTTATTTCAAAAACAACACGTTAAAATTTTGTTTAATGTGTTATGATGCACAAAATTTGTTTCAACCCATTCCAGTTTGTAATTTTTCCTAATTAAATGTATTAGTGACGGCTTAAAATAATAATAAAATAATTTTTTTCGGAAAATTTTTCAGAAAATTTCAAATTTCACCAGTGGCTTAATAAACACCAAATACTAGCAATTACATAGCTAGAATATGTATATTTAATTTTATAATAAAGATATTTTCATTTTGACTTTTTACAGAAAACCCTCTTATTTTACCGTTTTTTTTAAATTTCACCGAAACGATTTTCAAAACGTTACACCTAATTTCCGGCCAGCTCGGTCTTAATAGGGAGGAAATGCTTCGTTTTTGGTGTGTGGCTTTTTGACTTTAATCTAGGGCTTCAGGAGTTGTTTGTTTTTGCCAATTTTGATTTTATTGTAAATTCTTTACTGTGGCAAATAATGGGTGTTTTGAAGTCGCAGTTTGATGATGTTTAATGTTACAAGTTCTGTTTAATGTGTTCGTAAACTTCCGCTAATTGCTATATGTCGGTTAGTTGGGGGTTGCACATTTCTGTGATATTGGATTGTGTATATGAACTTGTTGGATTGTCGTGGATGAATAGCCGGGGATGTGAGATGAGGGTTTTTATCTTTCATTCGATGTAAATTGTAATTTGTTGTAATATTATTTCGCGGGGCACATCCGGGTTGAGCTTGTAGCTACCGTTGTATTATTTCATTTACTGTTTATTGCACCTAAGATAGACCCAAGATGGGGTGCACAAACTACCGGGTACTTGGAAGTGCTAAGTGGCCTACTCATGTTGTTGAGGGGGACTGCTTCACTTCGGGTACTTGGTGGGTAGTTTGCCGCATCCGTAGGGGTCTAGGGTGGGGTTTGGCTATTCATCACGACCGTGCAAACCGTCTTTTGTTGCAGGCTCAAACGAAACGCGGACTTCCTAAAATATCCAATGTGTTCATCAGTGATCTGGAATGCCTATTATTGCGTCAGACGAATGTACATATCTATATATGATATCTAGCAGACGTTGCTTATGTTTTGCATCCATGCTAGTCCAGCCCCCGCTCTGTCGTTAGTTAAGTAACCTAACGGGTGATGACGGGGCCCAGTGGCGAATGCGGATGGCATAAGCGTACGTTGTATTTTCGTTGTTTTCTGCAATGATAGGTTTAAATGATAGGACTGCATTAGATTAATGCAAAGCAAATAAACCAAAGTTGAATCGTTGGAACAAAGTTTAAAAACCACTCGGTTATTTCAAAACAGCAGATTTTTAAAATGCGGAGCTTAAACCACTCCTTTTAAAAGCTATCAGGTTCCTTCGATTATATTGAGTTCACTACGTTCACGGTTTCGCCAAAATCAGTCGTAGCTCTCCGTCATTTCATATGAATATTCAATAGTATTCAAGCTATGTTTGTTGACCTTCGTCAAGGCATAGTGATTGGTAGCTGATGGGTGTTCATATGTTGTATAGATAGATGCGTTGGTTTGGGACAGTCATATTACCTTGTTGACCTTCGTCAAGGGTAATATGGGTGAGTTCAAATTAACCTGGACAATGATGGGTAAAACTTGACACGTGACTTATGATTTGTTGACCTTCGTCAAGGTCATAAGAGCATGGGGCAAAAATCCACATCGAGAGTTTCTAAAGAAACTAAAACTTGTTAGTGTTGCATACCATTTGGAGTTTGATAATGTTGGTAGGATTCCTTCAGCATTATCACACGATGATATTTGGGTCCCGATCCTACTGTGAGTATATGCTACTCTTCGGGAGATTTTCACTTAACGATCAATGCTATAAACCAAGTAGATGTCGAGAACAGTGTTAGCGGGGCTACACCTCCAGGGAAAAGAGATTATTTAATTAAGGAACTTCGCGAAAGCGTTGTAAAACCTCCCTCAAAGTACCAACACTAGCCTGGCTGAACAGTTAAGCAAGTATTGTACGGTGAGATAAGTCCTGACTAGTTCTTCTTTTATGGTTTGAGGAAGAATTCGAGAAACAGTGGGAGCCATCTTGTTTAGATAAATTAAAAACCAATCTAAACTTGCAAGAGTATCGAGCTAAGTGTTTTCTTCTCTCTCTCTCTTATTGCAGCGACCCTGTGACCGAGACTAGGTTACATCTAGATAATAAAATGACTGAATCTGACTATAATGACTGGCAAAGGTTTGTCCAGATGTCTATTGCCTATGAAAAGCTGGACTACATCATTACTACTCAAAACCCCGCTATCCCAGGTCCAGTTTCCACCGTCGCAGATATGGATATCCGTAAGACAAGGGAAAAAGAATGTGCGAATGCCAAGTGCCTCGTGATAGCCTCAGTTGATGGTGTATACCAGAGGCAGCACAAGAAGACGGACTTAGTTTCTATCTTCCTTCATAACAAAGTTTTATATGGAGAGCAATCTTATATCGCAAGATATAAGACCTCGAACGAATTGCTTCAAGCGAGGTTGGCTGTCGGGTCATCTGTAGGGGACAACGTCCTTACGATGACTAGCTATATTGATGAGCTCACGGATCTGGAGACCACGTTGAGAAACGGGTCATATGCTGACTTGATTCTACAGTCCCTACCTCCTACTTACGCCCAGGGGAAGAAAGTTATACTTCCAGATAAGGGCACCCTGAAGGAAACCAGGGTGACACCCACTCTGCTTATTGGAGAATCTTCCTCTTCTGGATCCAAGGCGGATGTCAAGGGTGAGAAGAAGAAGACCTCTACAAAGCTGATATGCGGTGTCAGTAAGGTAGAAGGACAGGGAAGGGTAAAAGTTTCGGGGTTAACAGTAGGGAAGGAGGGCTGTTCCTATTGTTATGGGAAGGGGCATTGGCAGAGGGATTGCAGGGCTTGGAAAGCCAGAATCTAGGATCCGAAGCATGTTGTGGCTTCGACTTCGTGTGTGTTTGTGATTGAAAACTGTATGTCAATTAACTATACTTCCTGGGTACTAGATACCTGATCAGGATCTCATATCTGTAATTCATTATAGGCTTTGATAAACCGTAGAGTTATCAGGGTAGGTGATATGTCTCTCAGAGTTGCAAACGGAATGAGCGTGGATGCTGAATCCGTGAGGGAATATCATCTAAGACTGACAAGTGAGCAGAAATTGATTTTACGTAACTGTTTGTATGTACCTATTTTGGCTTGTAATATCATATCAGTGTCCCTGCTTTCTAAAGAGGGATATGATTTTACATTTGTAAGCGATGTCGTGCACATCCACCTAAATCAAGTTCTGATTGGGTCCGGTACATTAGAAGACGGTATATACGTATTAAATCAAGCTCAGGTTTTCAGTGTCCAGAACACACTCAAAAGAAAATCTCCAGAAACAAATCAAGCTTTCTTATGGCATTGTAGACTGGGTCACATCAATGAAACACGGTTGAAGAAGTTACATAGAGAAGGATATTTGAATCCATTCGAATATCAGTCTTATGCCACTTGTCAATCTTGTCTCATGGGAAAGATGACAAAGGCTCTGTTCATTGGACACAGAGTAAGAGCGAGCGAGCTCTTAGGACTCATACACAGCGATGTATGCGGTCCAATGTTTACACATGCGTGAAGTGGTTATTCCTATTTCATTACTTTTACGGATGATTTCTCTAGGTATGGACATGTCTTCTTAATGAAGCATAAATCCGAGGCCTTTGAGAAATTCCGAGAATACAAGAATGAAGTGGAAAAACAAATAGGCAAAATTATCAAGACACTAAGATCTGATCGAGGTGGTGAATACTTAAGTGCCGAGTTCCTGGGTTACCTAAAAGAGAATGGAATTCTCTCTCAGCTTACTCCTCCATACACGTCACAACACAATGGTGTATCGGAAAGGTGGAATCGAACCCTATTGGATATGGTTCGTTCTATGATGAGTAAGGCCGAGTTACCGAAATCCTTCTGGGAATATGCACTAGAATCAGCTACATATCTTTTGAACAAGGTTCCAACCAAGACTGTGCCTACCACACCATATCAGATGTGGAGTAGGAAGAAACCCTGTCTTAAGTACCTTAAGATATGGGGATGTCCAGCTTTTGTAAAAAGCAGCATGCGGACAAGCTCGAGGCACGCTCAGTACTGTGTAAGTTTGTGGGATACCCAAAGAACTCCAGGGGGTATCTTTTCTATTACGCAGAGGAACAGAAGGTTTTTGTTTCTCAAGATCCCCACTTCTTGGAAGCTGAATTTTTAGAAAATCAGACTAGTGGGAGCGCAGTAGAACTGGAAGAAATTCCAGAACCACAATCTATTACTGAAAGCTTTGTAGAACCAGAAGTTTCAGAAGAAAGGGACATCCCAGTGCCAATCCGCAGAAGTAGTAGGCAGTCTCATCCGCCCGAGAGATACTAAGGTTTTCTCATAGACAGGAATCGAGAGGATTGCATCATTGAAAATGATGAGCCTACTAGCTTCCAGCAAGCCATTCATAGCGGCGACTCGATAAAATGGCTGGATGCAATACGAACCGAGATGGAGTCCATGTACACCAACAAAGTATGGACTTTGGACATTGCTCCAGAAGGGGTAAAACCCATAGGATGCAAATGGATCTTCAGAAAGAAGATTGGTGTAGATAGAAAGGTTGAGACCTATAAGGCTAGACTTGTTGCAAAGGATTTTTGTCAAAGACCTGGTTTGGACTATGACGAAACCTTTTCTCCAGTGGCTATGCTCAAATCCATTCGGATCCTTCGTGCTATTGCCGCCTTCCACGATTATGAGATCTGGCAGATGGACGTAAAGACAGTTTTTCTAAATGGTAATTTGGAAGAGTGCGTCTATCTGGATCAGCCATAGGGTTTCATTCAGAGTGGGAGCAGCGGGAAAGTGTGCAAGTTGCTTAAGTCCATTTATGGACTAAAGCAGGCATCGCGGAGTTGGAACATCTGTTTTGATGATACTGTTAAAGAATTCAACTTTGTCAAAAATCCAGATGAACCATGCATTTACAGTAAGATTGTAGGGAGAATTGTAGTATTTCTCTTCTTGTACGTGGATGACATTCTCTTAATCGGAAATAATATTCCTATGCTACAGTCAGTCAAAGGACTCTTGTTACAGAAGTTCTCCATGAAGGACCTGGGTGATACCTCCTACATTCTGGGAATCCAGATCTATCGTGATAGATCTAAATGGATAGTTGGACTCTCACAGTCAAGGTACATAGACACCATACTGAAAAGATTCAGTATGGAAGATTCTAAGCACGGTAATCTGCCGGTTTGTCACGGAATCACCCTCTCCAAAGAGATGTCTCCAAAGACTGATTTGGAAAAGGCTCGCATGTTATCTATACCCTACGCGTCAGCGGTAGGCTCTATAATGTATGTGGTGTTATGTACCAGACCAGATGTAGCCTATGCATTGAGCGTTGTAAGCCGGTATCAGTCGAACCCAGGGGAGAAGCACCAGATAGCAGTAAAGAACATTCTCAAGTACCTGAGAAGGATTAAGGAGATGTTCTTGGTGCATGGCGGAAAAGACCTCCAGATCGAGACTTTTGCTGACTCCAGCTTTCAGAGTGATAAGGATGACTCCAAGTCCATGTCGGGTTATGTCTTTACCCTCAATGGAGGGGCGGTCTGTTGGAAGAGCTTCAAGCAGGACACCGTTGCTGACTCGACGATAGAAGCAGAGTACATAGCTGCTTGCAATGCCGCAAAAGAAGCTATCTGGGTAAAGAAGTTCTTAACTGAACTTCAGGTGGTTCCTACCATTGTTGATCCAATACCGCTGTATTGCGACAACAACGGCGCTATAGTTTTAGCGAAGGAACCTAGGTCCCATCAGAAGTTCAGACACATCTTAAGGCGGTATCACCTGATCAGGGAGATCATTGATCGCCAGGAGATCAAGGTGAGGAGAGTAGATACGGAGGATAACACTGCTGATCCGCTCACGAAGGCCATCCCTCAGACACAGTTCAAGCGGCTAATCGAGATGATAGGTCTGCGATACGCCAGTACATGGCCCTAGTGCAAGTGGGAGATTGTTAGTGTATATGCCCTAGAAGCCATTATTGTATCATACTGGCTTGTATATTACTAATGAAAGCTTGGGATATTCACAGTTGCATTGACAGTCTTGCTAAAAATGGTAGTATGCTACTTGGTTTGTTTCTACTCAGATATGTGCGTATGTTTCTTTTAGCATATCGCTTATACATATTAGTAGAGCCCTTAGGATCTTTGCTTAATTACCAGCGTTGTGATGGCAGTCACACTAGTGGGGGCTGGGTAGTCTATAAGCATATCCTTATACAGGTCCCTGGTCGTAGGATTATCGAGACGGGGCATCGATACTCCAGAGTAGACTGGTATATACGTTTCTCATCCCAGGTCGAGAGACGTTCTGTCCCACAGCCATCAGTACGTCATACTGGAGATAGTATGCAGGTGCTCGTTAGGTTACGGGTACACTGGACAGGACTCGTAGGGAACTGCTGATGGTTATTATACCTATCGTCAGGTAGCAGTTCCTAGGTGACATGAGTACAGTTTAGTCCGTCGACTTGACACTGCTACTTCGCCTCGAGTGTGTTCCCACTGTACTTTGATTACTACCCTACCACTGCTTAAAAGAGTTGTGCAAACAGGTAGTAGTTGGGTACAGTCCCGAAGCACTTGGAGGCAGTGGCGGTTAGACATAATTCGTCTCTCCCTGTATTGGGGGATGATATCACACTGTGTTGGAGAGCCATTACACAACGGTCCGTAGCCACGGCAAGTGAGATTTACCGGTAGGTGTTCCAGTAGTTTCTCACGGTGTTCTGGGCTACACTCCAACATGACTTATACCACTATCAGGGGTCTGACGTTCACCATCCCCTAGGCCCGATATGCGATACTCTCAGACGAACAGACCGGACTGTACGGAGATTGTCACATACAGGCTCAGTAGGAGTTCAGATGAGTTACCTCATCGGCCTTCTTATCGACGTCTACCTGGGGACCGTTACGTACAGCTAGTACCGCTTGTGGCTTGTGGTTAAACCCACTTCCAGCGTAGTGCCGAGTCTTTAGAGTCCTATACAGAGAGTTTTCCTGCACCGGGCAATAGGTGTAGAGGCCGTATGGTTTTACGGCAGGGCCGCGATCACTTACGTACACTTGTGCACGTACTGTGATAGGGCAGATAATACTAGTGGGCTTTGGTTTAAGCCGGATTCTAGTATTATACTGATGGATTTATTTAGTCTCAAATTATCCGTGTTTTTCGTAAATACGGATGGGAGGGGTAGTCTCGTAATTTGTCGGGAAGCTTCTAGAAGGAAATGAGGTGGAGGAGATGAGGTGTAGTTTTCATTAAATGAACCATGACTCATGAGGTGATTCACCCTTTGAATTAAATGAAGCTTACAAGATATTTCTAGATATTTATCAAGAGATATTTGTATGCTTCATTATTATTCAAGCATGAGAATAATTCATTATCATTATCACAAACACCATCTCTCTCCTCAAGTCTTCATCTTCTTCCTCAAACCCTAAAAGCTCTCATGTGTTGAGAATCCTAGGATTTAGAGAGACGAAGTAATCCATCTAAATACTCTACACCATTTAGGACTTCTAGCTTAGCAAACTAGAAGCCGTAGTTATCTCAGATTCGAGATAGGAGCTCGGACTATAAACTCTCGGATGGATCGTTTTTGACTCGAGGAGGCCGTCGAGATAGCCGCGGTCCATTACGATCCTTGGAGCCTACGATGACGAGGAGAACAGCGATGAAGACCCGAAGGACTTGTAACGTGAGATATAACTTCGAGACCGAGTAGTTAAACCTCATACTGTTTGCTAGTAATGGTTTAGACACGATCCGTATGCTCAAGTCCGTATTACGAAGCTTTGATAATTGTTTTTCATATATTCCGCCTCACCACGAACACGTGGGGTGCATGACATGGACTTATAAAAAGAAGTTAAAACATATTCCATCCATTATTCTACCCTATCCTACAAACCCTAGCAAGTAAGAAATTACTCGCTCATGATTAGTAGCGATTTAAAAGAGAGCTTGAAGATGAATGAAACCATAATTAAAAGTGCAGAAAAGTAATGCGTAAAATTAATGCGGAAAAGTAATGCGTAAATGCAAAATGAATTAAAACAAAACTACCTTTATTAATCAACTATTGCATTACAACTTTTCTCCTTCAAAAGTAGATTACAAGAACTCTAGTTTCGCTCGTAGATCTCTCTTTTTATGGAGGTAGATGAATAGATGATGTGTTGATAAGATTAGATGATAAGATGATTTTCGAATGCATAGCTCTCAGTCCTTTATATAGCCTCTGAAAGTACAAATCCTGAATGTCATGTTGGAGTAGGTGAGATTACTATCATACCCCCAAAATCTCAGATCCAACGATCCCATCAGACCGCGGAACCGCTGCCATTGCCCCTAGTTGACCGCGGATCCGCTACCGTCTTGTAGGCTTGTGCACCCAATTTTCTTGTGACTTCTCTTCTTGATATTTGGAGATCTTCTTGATATACAGATTCTGAAAATATTGCTCTTAGTCTCTACCGTTGCTAGATTTCTCAACTTGTTTCTAATATTTGGCAGATTTGGTTTCGATATTTCGATTTGTTTTGGATCTCCTACTTGGACTTCAGACCTGAGCTAATACCTGCACAATATCTCAAATCAAATTGTTAGTAGCATTTGTTATTTTTGATATATTATTCTAACCATTTATATGATATGACATCTTAAGAATATTGATTAGGAACATTTGATATGATATGCATATTTTAATTACAAATATTTCATTTAAATATTATATGCATATATTTTCCCTAATTATATTAATTATAAATGAAGAAACATATGATAATAATCTTTTTACAAATAAACCCACATATGTTCTTTATTTACAATTAACACCTTTTAGTAGTTAATAATAGTAGGGAAAATGTCCATACAAATGTGCAATATTTTTGACTGGTCAAATACCCCCAAACTTATCTTTGATCGTCCTGAGCAAACTATTTATTAAAAAGAAAAAGAAAAACCTAGCACATTTTCGTAGGCAATATAATTGTACTTAGCTCGTACAACAAGCCGTTAAACCTCCAGGTGTCCCTAGTAGGAGTGTTGTCTCCTGAGGGTTTTCAGCAGATTTCACCCACAAAATCCCATAATAAAAGAAAGAAAATGAAAATTACATATAAAGATAAGGAACATATAAAAGAAAAAATTTGAAAATAAATGTTTCAAACTACACTAGCTTTTTAGTTGTCATGAGTCCTATCTTAATAGTCATGAAAAGATGTCAGAAAACACACATCCCTCAATAAAACATCATCTTTATTCTTCCTCCCTATCTTTCCTCCAAATATCGATCATATACCCCTATGTGTGTGTAAAAGACATCCCTATAATTGGAGAATTCAATTTAAGCTATCATACCCTTTATCCATATACCTTAGTACTTTTTAGTCGGTGATATTTTATATAGATTTGTTCACACATTCTTCATGCGACCGTTAATACTTCTTGAGGTACTAACCAACTGATTGCCAAATGTGCTTGCTTATTATGGCGTAATTAGCAATATCCTAGTCTTGCAACACCTAAGCTTTAGCAGGGACTCCCAAACCAGTTGGTCTAAGGCACTGGGTGATAAGACACTCTCGTTATATTTTTTTATACCGCCTTAAGTAATTACAAAACCAGTGTTCATTTTCGTCACCATTTATCTTTTATGTGTCATTTATAATTTTATTAATTTATATTTTTTTTGCTTCATACTAAGGCTTTTAGAAAAGCATTTCAAGGTATCCTATACCATCCCAAGTTTCAAGATGTGTGCAAGTGCGTATAGTCGGGTATCAACATTCAGAAGTTTGGACTCAAGACTAAGGACTATTTTTCAGATTTATTTCTATCCTCATATTAGTAATTTCCTTCATCTTACTAACCCTTGGGACAATAGCTCATGACTACGTATTACTAGCTTTGTTTTAAAACATCTAATTTTCTTGCATTTCTTAAATTTTTTCATATCTTTCATATATATTTTTCACTTTCTAACTTTTATTTTCTAAAAAAAATATATTATGCAATGCAATATTTACATATAATGCGTAGATATATACAAACCGTCCTTACAAACCATCCCCCTAAACTTGTTTGTAGTAGTGTCCTCACCGATATTATCCTGTAAGCTCAAAATCTGAAAACTAGAAAGAACAGTTTAATAAGATGGTATAAAAAGGGGTTAAGAGTGAATGATATTGAAATCCTCACCCAAACTTGTTCTTGGCTCACAATCGTGCAAAATTTCCATTCTTTCATTCAAGAGCCAAAAAATATTTTTCTCACCCCCAAACTTGAGTAAAACAATGTTTTCATTACTAAGCAGTGAAATTTAACATAAGAGGGGGGAAATATTATTGGTCTACACAAAGCTTTGCAAAGACCAAAAGTTAAAACCAACCATTCAAATATTTTATCAATGTAACACTATGGTTGGTAGAAGATCGTGTTACAGATAGACGTGAAAAAGTGGGGAGGAGATAAGAGGTGTAATCGAAAGGATTTACGTCTCGGTTGGTAGAGACGAAAAAGTGAGTATGAAAAAAACGAGAATTTAAAAGATAAGGAATGGATGGAATATTCGTATTCTTGTACATGATAAGAAGAAGGGATGGCGGTTCAACTTCTTCGGATGGAGGTTGATTCATCACAATATCCAAGTCTTTAAGGAACATGAGTTCTTCGGCGAAAATATTTTCGAAACTTTGATCGATTGTCCGAGTGATAATCTCATCAGAAAGAAGGGTATCGATATCTATATTAGTGGAATATGCAGATTCAGTAGGACGATTGAAAGTTTCAAGGTCATTTTTTTGCGCACTAAGATTCAAAACACTCGATTCGTCAGAAATTATGGAGGTAGGAGACTCGAAAAGATCGTCTCCCTCATTCTCAAAAGAGTCTAAATCGAGTGGTTTTTCAAGAATCATAGAACTCGAAATATCGGAGTGTGGTTTATCAAGGCACAGTGGAGGTGAAAGAAGATGAGAAGAACCAAAGAAAGTTGGTGATGAAATGGGTAAACGAACTTGGACGTCGAGCATTGTTGATCCAGATGTGGGAGAGGAAGGCTGAATATCATTTTGCTTATTGGATAGGTCGGTGGTAAGAATTGGATCGGTTAATTGTATAGGAAGATGTTCACATTCAATGGAAGGAACATGATTGGTCGGAGAATCCAACTCATATAATATAATGAGTTCATCTTCAAAGATATTCTCATCACCGCTCTAACTAACACTTTCGGTCAAATCAAACGAATAGGTCTTTAAAAATTCATCAATTATACTATCTTCAATCGATGGATCATTAGGTTCACTTGATGGAATTGGAAGGTTTGAAATGTCAAGTGTACTCAAATAAGGATCGGATTGATTTGGAAAAGGGTATAAGGCTCTCTTTCACATTCATGATCGGAAAAGTCAAACATGTTATTCTCGGGTACCTCATCAATTAGATTATTAAGTGGGTTATCATTAAATACATTTGGTTGGATTGTAGGATGGAAGGTGTCGAGATCAAAAGAATTAGTTCTGGTTTGACTTGGAGGAATCTCTTGTTCGTTCTTACTACTCAATTCCAACTCTACTTCAAAACTAGACATGGTTTGTGAAGAAGTTTCAATAAAAGATTCTCTTTGAACCGTGGAACTTCCTAATTGATTTTCAGATGCACTGTCTAAATACGGTGAAAAAGTTGAGTATGGTTGGAAATGGTTTAATTTTTGGCTACGGGTGAGTTCAATATGTTCCGCAATTGACATGCATTTATAATTTGCCACATTTGCCTCAAGAGAAGTGTTAACATGAGCGGGTGTGAAAAATTGGTGCTGTGGATAAGAATTAGAAGGGTGTATCCAAATTTCATAAATATGATTATGATCAACATTGTGATATGAAGAATATTGATATTGATTGGTTAGTTGGCGACTGGCAATTGCAATTTGTTTAGCAATGGTCATGGGTCTAGAAAATGCCATATTCGCCTCAAAAAGAGTATTAACATTTTCATATGGAAATGATTGTAATTGTTGTCCTAACGGTTTTGGATTAGTGAAAGATATGAAACTTTGGCTACGAGCCTTCGCAATATACTCAACAATGGACATACGTTTAGAAGTTTCCTCACCAGCCTTAAACGGATTATCAATATAAGAGGGTGTTGAATTTTGACACGGTTGATAGGACTTTGAGTAAAGTGTCCAACTATCATTTCTAGTGCATTCTATCCTATCCCTTAAAGAAATGTTGGGGTCGGTATTTGCACCAAAGCAATTACGATAACAAGAAATATCTGGTTCTAGATAGTAAAGCTCGCGAAGCGTTCGTCGGTTTGGGTTACCCATTATAAGAGAATGAAAAAGAAAAGAAGGTGAAATGGTAATAATTTTAAGCTTTTTTTTTGAATTTTGGAAATTGTTTCGCTTTGAAAGAGGGACTCAACAAACGTGCACAAACAACACCTAGAACTTGGGCCGCCTAGGTCAAATTACTAGACCGCTCCTAGACTTTCAAAGGATAAGACGTAGGATAAATCCTCTATCACCTCCTTATCAATCTTGCAGCCAAGTAAGTAGGAGATATCCGCTATACGAATCACCGAAATAGCGGGCCTAATTAAGTACCCACTTTGCTTTGTCACACTTGTCTAGACACCACAAGAGAAATGCGGATAAGCGATAAATTAACCACGACGTTCCTCTATCCTAATTGAGCGCGACTGTCCTTAGAGGCTTTGGTCTAGATATTTTTTATTAATGTAGGGTGATGCGTATGCTCGTTTGTGATTTGTGGAGTCTAGGAAGGGTGATGAAATCCCCACCTAATCTGAATTTGGGTTTATTGCCCCTTAATGTCCGGTTTAAATATGCAAAACAGGCTGAAATCAAAACACGCTAAAAGATTTTTTTTAGCGGAGCTGTTTGCAAAGAATCCTACATGTAAAATCAGATTATTGGAGCTTTAGAGGAGAGAGGAAAAAGATAGAAGAATACTAGAGAAGTTTGGGGGCTCCACTCTTCAATAGGGCCGCGGTTCCGCCGCCGAAGGCAACCCTAAGTCGCGGTTCCGCCGCCTGTTGACGAGTTCTTTTGTTCAAATTTCCACAGAGCACCCCTATGCTTCTCTGGTCCAAGTTGAAAGTCTCTGAATCTCTGCTGGCCTGCTCTAATGACTCTAGATGTCCTAACAAAAACTCGCACAAGAATCGTTAAACACAAGATGCGGTTTTGGTTCTCTTTTATTTTATATTTCTGGTTTTTATAAGAAATCAACTCGAATAACAAGAAAAATAATTACGACCGTTTCCCCGGCAATGTAGCTATTTGATTGGTTGCGAAAAGGTGTGTGTAACTACTGTGTAAATAATCGCAATCAAGACGGTGTCGCAAATAGCTAGCCGCGATGAGTATGAGTCGTCCGCAGGGAAATATGAACTTCTTTTCTTACTTTAGACGAGTTGATAAAAGAGAGGAGGGGTTGTTGTCGTTTTATTTTAAGACGAATAGAAAATTTATAATAGAAAATCTTGTATGGTTTATAGGACTTAATAGTTAATGAATGAATATTTGAAATGATTCTTTTTATCTTTTAATTGTTTAAAACTAGAGAGATAGCGATGAATGTGGATTATAGGTTCTTGGAGGGAATTAGGGTTTCCCACTACCGCCCTTTGTTCTTCCATTGATCTTTATTAATTTCAAGCCCTTAACAAAACAAGTATTAACTAATCTCAAATCGTGGTCGTTCCTATCATTAATTGATAGTGCGCCTGATAAGAGGGTTAACATTTATTTTGCTAAAATTTATAAACATTAAAATGTCAAAAGAAATTAAAAGATATTTCATCCATTATTCTACCTTATTCTACAAATCCAAGCAAGCAAGAAATTACTCGCTTATGATTAATAGCGATTTAAAAGAGAGCTTGAAGATGAATGAAACCATAATTAAAAGTGCAGAAAAGTAATACGAAAAATTAATGCATAAAATAAATGCGTAAAGTAAATGCGTAAATAATTAAAACAAAAACCAGCTTTATTAATTAACTATTGCATTACAACTTTTCTCCTTCAAAAGAAGATTACAAGAACCCTAGTTTCGCTCATAAATCTCTCTCTTTATGGAGGTAGATGAATAGATGATGTGTTGATAAGATTAGATGATAAGATGATTTTCGAATGCACAGCTCTCGGTACTTTATATAGCCTCTGAAAGTACAAACCCTAGATATCATGTTGGAGTAGGTGAGATTACGATCATACCCCCAAAATCTCAGATCCAATGGCCACCATCAGACCGTGGAACCGCAGCCATTACCCCTAGTTGACTGCGGATCTGCCGCCGTCTTGTGTGCTTGTGCATCTAATTTTCTCGTGGCTTTTCTTTTTGATATTTGGAGATCTTCTTGATATACAGATTCTGAAAATATTGCCCTTGGTCTCTGAAGTTGTTAAATTCCTCAATTTGCTTCTAATATTTGACAGATTTGGTTTCGATATTTTGATTTGTCTTGGATCTCCTACTTAGACTTCAAACCTGAGCTAATACCTGTCTCAAATCAAATTGTTAGAAGCATTTATTATTTTTGAGATATTATTTCAACCATTTATATAATATGACATCTTGAGAATATTGATTAGGAACATTTGATATGATATGCATATTTTAGTTACTAATATTTCATTTAAATATTAGATGCATATATTTTCCCTAATTATATTAATTATAAATGAAGAAATATATAATAATAACATTTTTACAAATAAACCCACATACGTTCTTTATTTACAATTAACACCTTTTAGTTTTAATAATAGTCGGGAAAATGTCCATATATGCAATATTTTTGACTGATCACGCACCCACGGATGAGAAACCTGTGAGAGAATCAAGTTCTCAATATTACTATAATGGAATACCTAGCATAAATACATGCACTTTCGATCATCTCGAAGAATTCTGATACTTCCAACATATGGTTCTCTATTTTATTCTTATACCTATAAACTTCTCAAAATTTTTGGATTTTGCATTACAAAGAATGCGTGTCTAAAACCAGAGAACTCATAGATAAACCTGAATGAAGCAAGAGTACCAACCTCTTGTCCTAAGGGACACTGGACAACATATATTTTCATGTATAAGTCCCAAAAATATACTAACTCAAATTCCGTGTGTTGTAACTTGAAAATTGTATCTTGGTTAAGAATGTCCTACCCCGTTATTCAGTACACCTTATCTTATCCTCAACTGATAAAGGTAAATATTTAGAACACAATTTTCAAAATTTATATCTCACTTTATAAAATAATATAGATTCAATTTTAAAAATTGGTGCATAACAACGGTTATTCAAAATCAAATATTTGTCGTTAGGAAAAACCAGGCGATTTAATCCAATATCACCAACTGTAACGAATTCCGATATTGAGGATCAAATCGCCCATTTCCCAATATTCTACTCCTCAGTATCTGTAACGCCGTACGGATGAGAGATTCAAATCCGATAAATACATACCCAGGAGTTAGAATTAATTGGGAAAACGGTTCTCATTTACAAGTACACAGAAATTCTGAAACATAAATGTTTCAATGGGGGTGGCCGGATATTCCTAGTAATAGCTCTTCCATTATCCAGATTCATGACAGTAGTCGCAAAATCTCTTGCCCTCTCTTCAATCCCTTTATATATCTCTATATCTTACTGTCACGACCCGGATATATGGTACGCGACCGGCACTTAAATTACGAAATGTCTAGAGGTGTAACGTAATCTAAGTAAGCCAAAGCCCAGAAATCTAAAACATTTAAAGAAATAGAGTGAAGGAGAACTTAACTTAAAAAGGTGATTTTAGTAAAATAAAGTCACGTTAAAACATTTTAAAACATCAAATTTCCCAAAAATTTCGGCAAAGTTTCCTTTGTAAATACTGGCCCTAAACAGGTACAACATATGAATACACACACATAAAGAACGGCATCCCCAAGTGGGAGCTAGCTCTTCGCCAAAGACGGAATCACAACCACATGCAATATATATCATCATAATATGAGATAAGCATCTGAAAACAAGAAATAAGAAAACACCACGTCGGCTCAAGTGAGCATCGACACCAGAACAGAATACATACGAATCTCACAAGCTCACCATCTAAGTCTAATATACAACTGATGGAAAACGGTAGATAAGATAGATGGTGTATACTAGATACAATAATAATACAAGGTGGAAACAAAAATATCCTCACAACCCACCTATAAGCAAGCCGCAAGTAAAAGCAAATGATACAAAATGAGGAAGTACGCCCACCGCTACTGTGCTGACGGGTCAGACCAGCAAGATACTGTGGCACAACGGAGGTGAGTTGCCAACTCGTGAGTAGTAAGTAACATCTAATAAGGCTATCGTAAGCATGCACGCAAATGCGTCGCAACCTACATATACCAATATGATGCGATGTACAAGTATGAATGCAACATGAATGGATAATCAACACGAAATCCAGATATAACTGATACGAGAAGATCTGTTTCCTTATCTCAGTAAAACTTTTGTATAATAAAAACTGGAGTATCATCAGTGAAATCAACAGAAAATCCGTGTCAAGCGTCGACACAGTATATGTATATCTCAATGTCTCAATCTCAATGTCTCGGGGTCCGTCAGTCCGGATCGGCCCATATCATCAAATCTCATTACCACGGTCGGTATCCTCCGGATATCCACCGCGCCAGACATCACCGGTAGGTAGTCTACCCCTGCCAGGCTCATCGTCTACAACTCGAGCTTCTTGCCCTGGGGTACCTTATCGGGCCCACCATGTACCCGAGACGGTTCATCCTACTCCTCGAATCGGGTCTCGAAAACCAACAAAAATTAGGAAAACTCATGGTGAAAGACACATACACCATATCATGAGAAAACCACAACTTGAATTTTTAAAATGATAATAAGCTCATAAAATCCTTGCGGTTTTCCCAAAATCCAGAAATCTCATAAGTACTGAAATCCTCAAGAAGAATCATAATATGTAAATATGTCGGTGACGATGAATGTCTATGATACGATAGTATATACCATGCGATGTATGGCCAGAAGCTATGTATGAATCATGATGCAATGAGGTATGTATATATGACCAGCACTCCTACGTATCCATCCTGGTGAATATACAACTACAAGTTTACATATCATATATGATGCAAATACACAGATACCGATTTTAAGAAAGTTCTATAGTGTTCGTGACATATCAATTACCAATGGCGTGTGTGTTCATATAAAATAGTGCACGTGCGGCATGGACCAATGGTAATGGTGTAAGTGTCCTATAAGATAATATCATGTGTATATAAGATGATGCAATGCAATAAGATGAATGACTAGGAGACTACGCATATAAATACAAGCACTACTAGTAATCCTAACTATCGGGCACCTCGCGCCATCCAGACGATCCCCCCATAGATGTATATATCTACTCACCGGGACGCCTCGGCTAAACTGATCCAATCACGGCCTCTCCTTTTCTCGTCGCGTCCGACATCTCTGCAACTGATCCTAGAATCACACAAACAAAATACATGAGGCTAAAACTCTGAGAAGACACGAGGACGAACGATACTAAAGAATTAACGTCCACAAGTTAGACTTGTGTGCACTCGGTGCACAAAACGCGCACGACATCGCCATAAACCGTAACTAGGGGTCGCTATACGTGGCAACCACCAATCCTAGAACTCAATCGTACCAATCGCGCATTCACATCACACTAATATCTTAGAAATTAGGTTGTAGATCATTCCAACCTCAAACTTAATTAAAATCTATTTATTCTAGAAATCTAGTAAGCAACAATTAACCATTTTGGAGCAAACTAGATGTTTTAGCAAATCTAGTAGCCACAATCTACACTTAATATCTTAATTAAGCCACACAAATATTAAGCAAATTTTAATCTCAACTTTTTACATACTAAACATAAATTAATTTGCATGAACATTTAATTAAGATAATTAAAAGTAAAGATTTGCAAGTTAACAACTAGATTAGATTTTGTAAAGTCTTTAGATGTTAAACTACACATTGCTACCATAATCAAGTGATAAAATCCCTAATTTTAATTCAATTCCTTCTCTTTAAAAACTCAATCTTGCAATTAGGACCATATTAATATCTAAATAAATTAGATTAAAGTAATAAATCAACAAAGTAACCGTTGGGGTAAGATTTATACCTAAAAAAAATTAGAGATCTAATTTGCAAACTTGGCCTCCCAAAATGCCATATTACTCCAAGATCCAAGCTAGTTTAGGCCAAGGAATTTTAGGCGAAGGTTTAACTATGAATTAGTGAGAATTTGTGTGGATTTTTAATGGAAAAATTGAGGATTTTTGAGATGAAATGAGATGGGGAAAATGGGGAATGGGCTGCTGGAAATTTCGGCCAGGAATGATGGAAAAAGAGTGAGTGAGGGCGAGTGAAAGAAAGAGGTAACCATACTCCCCATACACACATCAACATCAATTCTATCTTTTATCATTTACTTATTCATTTTCATTTTCTTTTTAAGCTTTTCTCTTGAATTTTCTAGATCCATCTTGAATTCTTTTTTTTTTGAAAGTGAACATGCTACAACATGTGTTTTAGTTGTGTCATGGTACACAATTTTGTATTAACCCATATTAATTTGTAATTATCGCTAATTTAGTGTATAAGTGTACGATTAAAATAATAATTAAAAATAAATAATTAAGAAAAATATTTAAGTAAACTAGCAATTAATAGATGACTAATTAAATACCAACACTAGCAATTATATAGTTAAAATAGGTATATTTAAGTCAATGTGGAAAAATAATTATATCTTGGTTTTTACGGAAAACATGTATTATCAATAATTAATACATAATTAACCTAATTGAATTTTCAGAACGTTACAATCTTCCTCCCTTAAAGAAATTTGGTGTAACAACCTAGTTTACTTATACCAATTCCAGTTCTCGCATTTATTTATCTGTGGTATTTTATTGATTTATCGTGTTTGAGTGCGAATGGTATTTTACATTTTACATTGCATTCGACCCGACCCACTTGCTTGAACTTATTTGATTCATAGTTATGAATTACCCTGACTTGTTACGTAGACACGTGCATCTAGTGTATACTGCATACTGACATTTCATTTAGCATCGCATATTTTACATATAACATTTTAGTTCATGTAAAATAAATTAAAATTGCATTTCATAACCTGCATGATTCCCATAACCCCGTGGTAGCATCCGCGCATCTTATTCTTGTCCCGTTCAGTGAAACGGACGTGTTTGGATGGCTACGCGCACATACGTACATCCGTTCTTGGGGGTATGCATTTTCGTTAACTGAGCATTCATTTTGAAATTTGGAAGTTGCATATATTTTTCGTATTTTAAATATGAAATTTTAGACCCGACCCGGGCGTATTTTGAAATATTTTTGTATCTCGCCAAAATTCTATTTATTTAAAATTAAAAAAAATCAGTTATATTTTTACAGTTCACAGAATTTTCTTTAAACAAATTAAAATCTTTTTAAATTTTTTAAAAATCTTTCCTAACCTCTTTCCAGCTCTCCCTCCTCTGTCTCGTGGGCCCCCCCATTCCTCTCTCTCTTTCTTTTTCTTCCTTTCTTTCTCTCTCTCCATGTCTCTCTCACCCGCTATCCTTTTCTCTCTCTCCCATATAAAAACAAAACTATCTCTCCTCACTGTTCACCACTCTTTCTCTCTCCTCTCGATCTCCTCTCTCTCTTCTCGATCTCCTCTCTCTCTCTCAGAATCTCTCTCTCTCCTCTCGCTTTTATTCTCTTTCCCATATATATTTAAACACAGCTCTCTCCTTCCTCTCTCATTTTCTTTAAACCCACAACCGCGAACCCTAGCCGTCGCCTGCCTCCACCTCGCCGTTGCCCAAAGCCCCCGACGACGCCTTTCCCGACCTCGCCGCCTCCTCACACTCATCGCCTTCACCTCCTCTCTCATCTCACCGAGCCCTGCACACACCCTGAAGCAGACCCGAGCCCTGCACACCTTGCACCGCTGGAGTTGATCGCCGCCGGCGATCTCGCCCTCGCTTCTCCGACTCCAATACACCACAGTGAGCATTTCTCTTCCCCCCATTTCCTTCTTCCTTCCTTTCCTTTCTCTTTTCTTCTGTTCTGTTCTTTTTCCCTTAATTGGTTCTCTGCCTTTTAGTTCGTCGGAAACCGGACGTGACGTCGACGATCCCGACGAACCAGCGAACAAACCCGACTTGTGTGATCACCCTTGTGCGTTTTTTGGATCCGTTCCATGTACCGTGCGCACGTCGCGACTTTTTCGCCGACGTGAGACATTCCGTACACCCCGTTTCTCGATCCGTCTAGGCAAGTTAATCTTGCTACATGCTATTTAAATCATTATATACCTTTTAAAATATATATCATACCTGTAGTGTAAACCTAGTACCACATGTTTCATTTTATCACGTTCCGATATTCCATTTGCATTTGCTTATATCATTTTAGATCTAGATCATGAAAATAATCCTGTTACATAGTAGATTACATTACAATGTATCCATACTAATATTTATATCACATATTGCTTAGTTGTATATCCCACATTACCATTTGATAATTTTTATAATGTTTCGGATACCCATTTGCATCCATTTCATTTAGAATATAGATAATTGCATCCACATATCATATTAAGACATAATATTGTGATATTAACATTCCATGTTTGATAAAGTGTATCCTAATTAGTGTTGGAAATATAACTTTAACCCTAATCGATAACTGTGCATCCATATGTTTGAATTTATACCTATTTTGCATACTATATCACATTATTCCATTTTATTGTTACGTTGGTACCCCATACCTGTCTTTGTGTACCTATGCTTATTATGGTTTGATTATGAGCACCCATGTGATACTTGGGCACCCCTGACATGACTTGATACACTACTGCTTGACACGACTTGATATTGTGCACTACTTGACATGTTTGGATCTATATACACTACCTGACTTGACCTGATGTACCATGGCTTGACCTGTTACCTGATCTTGTTACTAATGCCAACAATCTTGACCTGTTGTCCCTACGGACGTTTCCTGTTGTCTATTCAGACAAACCTGTACCTGCTTGATCCTGCGTTGGCATTAGCTCCATATTTATCAATACCTGACTCGAATACATAACTTGGGGGTATGGGGAAATCAATGATGAAATCTGACTTATAACTCGACAGTTCGACACCTTTACTGATCAGTTTTACGGGCTAGGCCAGCCCCGGGATGATGCTGCTGACATCATTCGTCGTTACCTACTACCTTTTACTGCCTTGCGACACGTCTCGGATTCAGCCCGAGAGTCTTAGACCGTGATCCCGGGCCCGCACGGGATACTATTGAGTTACATCGATGATTCATCAAATTGATTTCAAAGACTTGAGAGTAGTTAACCCAATAGACCAGTTTAGATTACTCACTACACATTACCCTCACTATCCTCACTTATTACTGTTATACCTCTTTTACCGTTTATACTCATACCTGCATGTATTGCTACCCCTGTTTATATTATTGCTTGATATTATGACGCACTGACGTCTGGGTTTTGCATGGCCCAGATTCTCTACCTTTGCTGCAGGCCGAGTAGGAGTTTTCCAGTGAGCAGACCGAGCAGTGAGGACTTGTTAGTAGTTAGTTTATTTTTCCTTTCAGTATTTTCATTCCTGATGTGAACCCGCATTATGGGACGTACATTCCAGTTTATCGTTGTATTGGATCTTTTGCTTCCGCATTATTTTATTCTTGACTCGTTTATTCTGGCTTATGGACATGTGTTAGATAGTTTATTATTGTTCTTGATATCTCTACAGCCGTAATGTGACCGTGGAAGGATATTTCCTATCCATAGGTAGCATGGTTGGCTCTGTCATGTGCCTATCTTAGCGTACTCTGGGAAGCGGGGTGTGACAGGGTTTGTTTGGTATCAGAGCCATAGGATCTAGGTTAATCGGGTTTGATTCTTTTGTAGTTGGGTATTGGACCCAATACACGAATCAGAATACTCGTGATTAGGAACATGTCCTGCCATCTTACCGTCTTACCATTTTTTTGAATCTTAACTTCCTCCTGATTCTACTTTGACGATATGCAAACCTCTTTTGCATCTCGACTCGAAACCTAATTTCCTATTGTTTATCTCTAGAACTTAGGCGACTTGGGTGGAGTTATGTGATTGTAGCTATGTACCGCGGCATGGCTACAATGCGGTACTCTATTTAAGTAACTTGGAGTTCTAGCCTTGATTCATATCCTTGATCTATATTTTGAATCTGTTATCATACTAATCCTTTCGGTGTTTTGATTTCAGGAACATGGCTGACAAGAATCTGAAAACGTACCAGAGGCGTGTTGACGAAGCCGCTTTGCTTGGAGTAATCCGTGGGATGCTGGAGAATCAGAAGCGGCAGACCGAGCTGAACCAGCAGCAAGCTGAAGCTTTTCAGGAAGGTTTGCGGACTGTCCAGTAGTCCGTGAACAACGTTGTGGCCAGACCAGTTGATCGTGTGGGTACCGTGGCGGACTTCAGGAGACTTGGTTCGTCCGTCTTTACTGGCCTGGAAGAGCCGTTGCCAGCAGAGCAGTGGCTGGTTGACACGGAGAATTTACTCATTGCGGCACAGATCCCAGAGGATAAGAGGGTGGATGTGGTACGCATCCAGTTGATGGACTACGCCCGTGAATGGTGGCTTATAGAAGAGACCCGCTTGCCCAAGCCGATCAGTTGGGCAGATTTTTCGAAGAGTTTCTTGGAGAAGTTCTTCCCGCAGACTGCACGGGAGGAAATGGAAGAAAAGTTCATCAGTTTGAAGCAGAACGGCTCACCTGTAGATATACATGCAGCTGAGTGGACGCGGCTTAGTAGATTCGCTGGACCTTTGGTTGCCAACGATGCTGATAGGGCAAGGAGGTTCATGCTCAGTTTGGATGTGGATATCCAGAGGCAAATTGTATCCCTGGGTTTGACCACTTTCTCACAAGTACTTACAGCGCCCCGAGAGCAATAGAGCCTATCTATGAAGACTGGGAGTACACAGCAGCCAGCAGTTACAGTGCGGAAGCCGGCATTTGCACTGAACCGAAGCAGGGGGATTTGATGTATTTCTTTATTTGCTTTATTCCTTTGTGTTGATCTTCGCCGTTGGGCGTCGTATACATATATTATATCTTGCGTGGTTGTGATTCCGCCGATTGGCGAAGAGCTAGCTCCCGCTTGGGGATGCCTTTTATATTATCATGTATATATGGTTTTGGATCAAAATATACAAGGGAGGTGCTGCCCAAATTTTTAAAAGACGAAACATGTTTTTCAACTAGTAAAATAAACTTGCATTTTTCATGTTCCCTTTTCTATGCATTTAAGAAAACATTTGATTTTAACATACCTTTATTTCAAAACTTCACCTCTTTTATTTTTTTTAAAAGGTTTAGATTTCTGGGCTTCGGCTTACTTAATTTACGTTACGCCTTTAGACGTGGCTTGATTTAAGTGCCTGTCATGAACTAAATTTCGGATCGTGACAGTTATCGATCATCAGCTCGGTAACAGGCACTGGGAAGTCATCCTTTGGACAAGCTTTGTTGAGATCCCAAAAATCTACGCAGATACGCACTGTCCCATTTTTCTTCATTACCGGAACGATATTGGCGATCCAGTCAGGGTATTGAACTTCTTGGAAGAAGCCGGAGTCGATTAGCTTCTTGACTTCGGCATTGATACTCATCTCAAGCTCGAGTCGCATTCTTCTTGGTGCCTGTTTGACTGGCTTAACGTCCGATGATATTGCCAGTTTATGCATAGCTATTTTTGGATCTAGTCCCGGCATCTCGGAATAATTCCATGCAAAGCAGTCTTTATACTGCATAAGCACGTCCTTTAATGTAGCCACCTGCTCTTTAGACAGTAGCTCACTAACGAACGTTGGCCTTGGATCGTTTGCCGTCGCCAAGTCGATTTTTCTCAAGTTGTCTACTGTGGTATGTATCCCATCTTTCAGCTCTTTTGGCGCTGGTGGAAATTCTGAGATCACCTCGTCCTCATCTCCATTCATGAAGCAGTGGGAGAGGTCGTCCATACTCTCATGCTCCCCTTCCTTTGGGAGTGTTATCACGTAGCAGGTACGAGTTCGTTTCCAAGACCGATGTTGATTCGGTTCTACTCTCGCTATATAGATTGCTTTTGGCTTATGCTTTTGTGGTGGGGTTATCCTCCAACTGTCAGATAGAGCAAACTTACCTTGCTGATACTGGTCTTCAATCCAGTCTTTGAAGGTGAAGCGGTCTTCAAGAGGATGTCCTATTGCTCGGTGATAGGAGCAATAATCCGGGTGATGGACCTCGTTTATCTGTCTGGGGTATCGAGACTCCGGGAGCATCATCATTTGATGCTTCATGACAAGGTTGAATATTTTCCTTGTCTTGTCTTGAGGGAAAGAGTACTCTCGACCTATCTTCTTCATAAAAGATGGGTTCCAGCTGACTTTTTCCCGCTCGCGTGGTTTCATGGATCCGCTTCGCTATTTTTAAACGCCGTCCCTGTTCTTCACCTTGCTTTTGCTTCTATGTCGGGATTTTTTCTTGCCACGAGAGCGCATAGCGGGCTGGGGGTCAAGGGCATCGCCGTGTTCTCTTTCCGTAGCCTATTGAATGATACGCTGCATCTTGGCTTTCTCGTAAATGGCCATTTTGCGGCTATGGTCATCCCGAACCTTTTGACCCACTTCTCTTATTAGCTTATCAATCTGTTCTTCGAATGACGTGCTTGGTATTCTCACGGTGGGATCTCGCTCTGGTTCGACATCAACGCCGTCTGGAAATGCATTCTCTTCTCCACCGGAATTATTTATGATATGGCAGCCATGGAATCACTCCCGTTTATTGGACCGAATGTATCCAAGGCCAGTCGTCTCCATTCTTCAGTTTGGCATCTTCTGCTGAGTCCCAGGAACGTCCCAAATCTTGTTATAAAACTGGGCTTGTCGAGCGGTCTGCTTGAAGGGTACACCTTGGCATCTCAATAGACTTTTCAGTCCCTCTGCATAGTATCTGGGTAGACGGATTGGTTGAAGCCTGTCGAGCACAGGTTCGGTACCGTGCCATACCTCTTTCTCCACTTCAGTCTCGGTGGATTGATAAAAAAGGATCGCCTTTTCATTTCTTTGCTTAGGAGGGACGTAAAAGGTCTGCAGCTCTTGCATACTGCACGTATTAAGTGCATCAAGCTCTTTGTAATACCGCTGCGGAACCATGGTAATTTGTAAACTCTGGTCAGCTCCAGCAAAGGTTTGCATTGGCTGGCGGACTAAGAACATTGCGTTGGCCTCATCTTCAGAGTCACTGCCAAAGACCAAAATAGGAGTAGATGGTCCTGGCCTGTTGCCTTAGGGTTGTCCCAAGTAGACCATCTCTTCATCCTCCTCGGTATCGCTCCTAAAGATCGGGATAGTGGCGATGGCTTTTTGTTTATTCTCCGGTTTGCGACATCTTTCCATGTCTTCAAAGTCGGGTAAGAAGTACTTGGCGTCTTCATATTTGCGGACTTTATTTACGGAGAATGAGTTCAGTTCCCCTGTAACTGTGTACTCGAGCCCGTCCTTGAAGTACTTCATACACTGATGTTGTCTAGAACGGATGATGTTGTACCCATGTAACCAAGGCCTGTCGAGCAAAGCATTGTAGCAAGTTTTGGCATCAATAACATGGAACTTGATGTCAGTAAAGAGCAGCCCAAAGCGTAATGTCAGTATTACAGACCCGAGCGTTCGTGATGACCGGGAGTCAAACCCGGAGATGGTAATTTTATCCCGAGCCATGTGCTGAACGTCCATGCAAATTTCCTTCAACACTCTCACATTGAGAAGGTTGACGGAGGACCCGTTATCGACTAGGATCTTACTTATCTTAATGTCGTGGTAGTACCCGGTGGCATATAACGGACGATTGTGCTCGCATGTTCCTAGGAGAAGGTCTTCATCGCTGAAGGTGATGTCCGCTGTGTGAACTTCTTCCAGCTCGTCTTTCATCTTTTCTTCCGCTAGGAAGGCTTGAAACTGATCGAGCTCTTGTAATGCCCTGATCAAAAAATCTCGTGCCTCATTAGATAGGAGAAGGGCATCCAAAATGCTTAATTGTAACAATATCTTCCTCGGATGTGCCAGGACATTGTAAGCCACCTTTTTCTTTCTGAGCGGGTCTTTGGCTGTGATCTCTTCGACGACTCTATCATCGAGGGCAATCTCCTCAGGGACTTTTTCCTTCCCTTTGTCTCTTTTTCTCGAACCTTTGTTTGAAGGTCCAAGATTCTTTTCAGGCAACGTACGGTTACGCAGCTGAATGTTCTCATAGTTCTTCATCTCTTCTTCTTTTTCAGAGGTGGATTCTTTGAAGAGAGGGCCGAGGGCTGTTTCTTCGTCAGAATCGCTCCCGAAGGTAAGAACTTGAGATTCTGCTCTTGTCGAACTGGTATCAACCATATGAAAGTTGCCAGCCGTTCCTTCACGCTCGTATGTCGTACTTTTCTGTTCCTGACGGGCTTGGCGTTTCATTCGCTTAAAGTGTTGTCGATGGGCAACGTATCCCTGCCACCACTTCTTGAAGGCATTGCACTCTTCGGTAGGGTGTGTGACCCTCCGATGGTACACGCAGTAGTTCAGATGTACACTCGCTTCGTTGAGGCACGTATTCCCGGGAGTATTTCCTTCTAAAGGTGGCTGCTTCATTCCCATTGACAGAGCTTTAGCGAACTGCTTCCCTACCTTGATTCTGCTTTTGCTGGTGGCAGGTGCGCTTCGATCTGGTTGGGATACTTTATGACTTCTCATTACCGGGGCTTCTTCAGCTTGACGCCGACGCTTGGCCTTTTCGTATATGGCTCTTTCACGTCCTTGGTCAGCTTTGCTCTTTTGGAGGGCTTCGTTCAGCAGCTTGTTGTTCAGGTCATTTAACGGTTCCGTGGATTTTGGTTTTGGATCTTCCCCCAGTTTCTCTACGTCAGGAGCTTCTTTCCCATTTATCGACGAGTGAGAGATCATGTGGCAGCTCGCCATATAATCCTCGGGTTCTTCTGAAGAATCGTCTCCTTCATCAATGTCACTATTTCCGTTCTCAAGAACATGCTTGAAGAATTCTTCCAATGTGACCGATGTCTGCGCTTTTTGGATGTATTCCTCCAGTGTGTCAATGTATTTTTGCAGACCCGTACGATTGCCGTCGAGCTGCACGGGCTTCTTGGCCTTTTTCCTTTTCTTTGAAGACGTCGGAAGCTTGGCCTGAAGGTTTTGCCCATCGTTACCAACTTTCAGCCTTGGGCGCGGTTTCAGCATTCCGTCAATAATATCAGGCTCCAGCGGGCTTTTCCACCTAATCTCTATACATGCTTGAAGATCCTTCAGCATTCTTTTAGTTTTAGCCGAAAGGACAACTTCGTACAGAGCTTCCTCTATAAATGAGCATGATGCCCCTGGCGTATCCGCCTTTTTAGGAGCGTGCTGTTGTGGCGGGTTTACCTTCCAGTTTTCGGACAGCGCGAACTTTCCCTGTTGGTACCGATCTTCAACCCAATTTTTTAAGACGTAGCAATCTTCGATTGGGTGGCCCACTATTCGTTGGTAGGGGCAGTAATTGGGATTGTTGACATCACCCGATTGCAATGGGCGTCTCGGATCCGGCAAAGTGATGAGTCTGTTGCGCACTGCTAGCTCGAACAATCTCCACGTTTTATCGCAGGGAAACGGGTAAGGACGTCTCAACTTCTCTTCGAGGGCTCGCGGTTTGTTATTTTGGCGAGCAACCGGTTTCGGGTCACTCGGTTGTTTTTGAGTGTTGGCGATGAAGGTCACTTTCCCTTTCTTCTTTTCATTCCGGATATCTGTTTTTGAAGAGGACGGCCTATGGCCCATCTGGTTCATTTGGGTCAGCTTGTTAATCAAGGCCTGGAAGGTGGTCGGCTTGTACAACATCATAAATTAGGATATTGTTGCTTGGGGATCAAGGGTCCCCACGAACATGCCCACAGCAGAAGCTTCTTCTATGCGTTGTTCGCAGTTTGACCATAAGTTCCGCCACCGAATTGCATACTGAACCCAGGTTTCTCCTGGCTTCACCCTGGCGTTGATTAATGCCGTGATCGAGGTGCGCTCGCTAGCGCTTGCGATCCGTTGCGTAAATAGTAGCTCCATTTCCGTAAATGTCTTGATGGAATCATTCGGAAGCTTCGAATACCATTCAAATGTTGTCTCCGCCAGGCTGCCGACAAATTAGCGAAACAATAATTTGTCATCGCCTCGGGTATTACCGCACAAAGCTCTGAATTGAGCAACGTGTTGATGCGGATTGCCCGTCCCCTTATATACGTGGAATTTAGGGATTGTATATCCTGGCGGGTACTTAATTTGGTCATATCAGCCTGGATAAGGTCTCCCAGTTCTGACAACTTGACCTGCCGCTTCTTTCGCTTGATGAGCTCGTATTTGTTGAGCTATGTAGTCATCAAGAGTAGCTTTGGATATCGTCTCCTCCCTGGCTGCTGATAAAGCCGGATGAGGGTTTGATGTCTCCCCTCTAGCTTCTTCAATGATTATCGAAGGGTCTTCGGCTGGAGGTTCTGGCTGGATCATCATCCCCACCATGTCTTGAAACAGAAGCGCCATTTGTTTTATATTAGCCACTTGTTCCGCGACCTCTTTATCTTTCTTTTCAAGCACCCTTCGTAGGAATTCGGTGTCGGTCTCCTGCTCCTGGCGTTGTTCCGACGATGCTTTAGGGCTTTCTTTCTGCCCAGTGAGTGCGGCCATCCTTGTCAACATCTCGTGGAGCTTTTGTTGTTGCTCTTGAGCCTTTGTCACAGACCGTGTAAGTGGTCAATGACCCGTGGAAGTATGGCTTTCCTCTTTCCCGGAAGCCATGTACACCATGTGTATTACCATACCCCCAGACTTGGGGTGTTTGAGTCCACTGCCCTTGAGATTTGCCGCGGGTGGTGGTTGATTCTCTGGCCTTCTCTTTCTATGGGAGGCCGAAGTTGACGGGGCCGTTGCAGCAGGTACCCATGTGGACGAGGCCTTCCGTTGTATGATGGCGGGTGGTCCTCCTCCTGCCGAACCTTCTTTTTCTCTAGTCGGCGAGAGTACTTGTCAATTACAGAGTCTTGGACTTTCCTCCAGACCCTGTGGATTTTGGAGGACAGTCGCTGAGGGGGTTGTTCCGGCTTCATCCTCACCGTGTTTTCAACATGTGGAGGCAACTTCTTCAGTACAACGGTTGGAGAGTTCTTTCGCACCTTCCTGAGCAATTCGAAGCTGTTCCCAGTTGGAACAACGGCATCAACTTCCACCGTTAGAGCTGGTGGAGTAAGTCCAGAGGGAGAACTGCCCCCAGCCTTCCGTACTCGGCGCCAGTGGCGACGTCAAGCATGTCGTGCAGATGGGATCACCTCTGTTGTAGAGGCGGCCTCGTTATGCCCCTTGCTTTGATGAGAGGCTGCTGTTGGTGCTAGCCTGTCGAAGACTGACGTCCGTTGAAAGGGAACGTCTAACCGGTCAAAGACCGACTTTCGAGTAGGGGAAGCACTTGTAACGACCTCACCCATAGCTGGAGTTGGAATGGCCAGTCTTACGAAAACCGATCCTCTAGCAGGAGAAGCCCCTTTGACGGCTTCGTTTGTCGGAACAGGAATGGCTATCCGCTTTGGGATAACCCCTTCAGGTATCGCGAGCCTCTTTGCGGGCCCACTTGAGCTTAGGCTCAGCCTGTCGAAGACTGAGGCGCTGGAATTGGATGACCCATTGAGAGGGGCTGTGGTAGTTGCAAGCCGATCGAAGACCGACTTCTTTGAAGCTTCCTGTGATGGCACCTGGGCGCTGAAGCTTGTTGGCGGGATCATGGTCCCAAAGAACAATCCAGTGGTGGCCTGAGTCAGCTGCTCCACTGGCATTGCAAAGATAGAGGCCGCTTGGGGCCCATAAGTCACTCCTCCAGCAGGGACGGAGTGAAAGTTGCTGTTGCAATTGGTGCGGTTGGAAGCCATCGATATCATCTTCTCTTCTGCATAGGAGCAAGATACCAAATCTTAGTACCCCGAATCCAGGGGCAACCATATTAAACCGCGATTCATTCGCGAACATGACACATGAAGTATGGAGTGGAAAGAGGAAAAGGACCCACCGGGCGTGCCAGAATCTATTTACAGCCGAAAGCCGGGAAAGACAAACGTCTTGCCTGAATTTGGGGGCAGATGCTATTTGGATTTATCCGTCCACCTCTCTGAAGATGCTAAGTTGATTTATGGCACAGTGTATCAAAGGTCTAGACGGATGCGGCCGTTGTAGCATACTTCATCGGATTCCCCCTCGTTTATGAGGGGTTTTTGATTGTGGGGACGCTCTTCCCTGCAGGTGCAAGCTCCTGCAGTTAATTACGTTACCGCATAGCGATAACCACTTTCTCCTGCTCCAGATATTCACTTCGTGTCGTGTGTGTTTGTTTTGTTTTTGGTTACCCGTGGATTGTATACGGAGACTAATTTATGTTGTCGCCTGCAGGGCATGGATTAGTCCAAATCCGTATCTTCTTAGATTTGGGTTTGGTTTGATTTAAGGATCGTTAATCTCGTTTAGGATTAAGATCAACTTAAATATTTGTTAAGGATGCGTTAGTCCAATCTTGGACTAAGATCTACTTAACTGGGTTTAGGATCATTCTTGATCCAACAAAAGAGCATTTGGTCTCAATCGTTTTAGTTTGGGGACGTTACGGTCCGTAGATCACCATTTTTTGGGGTGAGGGTTTAGTTTAAGGACATTGCGGTCCGTAGCTAGTTTAAGGATGTTGCGGTCCGTAGCTAGTTTAAGAGCTGTTCACAGGGATGTGCTCATGAGTTTGGGAATGCACCAAAGAGCTGTTGGTTGTCGAGACCCTCCATCTCTTTGAAGACGTTGAAGAATTACAACGACGTGTATCAGAGGTATGAAGAGATGTACCCTTGAACCGAATTCCAGATTGAAGGGAAAGATCATGGTGGAATGAACACCATTTTAGATACCATATACTAGGACATCATTAATCATCTTTGGAACTAAGATCGATTTGAGCGTAGGAAGACTCGGTTGAAAAAGGGTTTTGGCCTCGGGAGACTTGGCTATGTTTAGGCTAAGGTTGACCTCTCATAGTGTTAAACATTAGCATTTGTTTGGTGCTCACGTGCTCCCACGTGATGCTCTAAAGCAGTGTTAAACACTGAAACTCTGGGGCGATCACGTGTGGCACGTGAGACGCCTGAAAGTTGGAGCTGTATACTTGGGTCCAAATCCTCATCTGTATGTAAGTGTTAAACACTTAAATCATGTGACCATCACGTGTAGGCATGTAAGGCATCCCAAAGTTGAGTGCTGCCACCTTGAATTTATTCCATCCTCCTTTTATAAGTGCTAAGCACTATCAGGGGTCACGTGTGGGCACGTGAGGCGCCCTAAAACGAGGATTGTCTTTTGGTTTTATGCATTTTTTCTTTTATAAGTGCTAAGCACTTGTTTTAAGGGGTCACGTGGGAACACGTGAGGCGATCTCAGTTGTTGTTTTTGTTTTTTTAATGCCGGGTTAAACCCTAGTTTTTCAGAGGAATTAAATTCCTACATCTTTTGGAAGAATTAAATTCTTCAAACTTAGTTCTTTCCTCTAAGTTTTGGGGACTTCATGACAGAATCTCCCCGATGAGAATTAAATTCTCAACTTGTGGGGAGATCTGCTTCTGCAGACCTCAATCAGAGGAAGAACTAAATTCCTTTTTTTTTGTTGAAGAGTTAAACTCTTGTAAAAGGAGATAAAACGATCTCTAAGTCTCTCTTTTTTACCTAGGGTATCTTTTGTAAGTCGATGTAGTACACCCCTATACTTGTGGGGAGGCGGAATTTTCAAAAACGAATTTGTTTAGTGAACGAACATCGACTAACCGCTTGAATCGAAGCTAAACTATAAATAACCAAACACAAAGTGTTTCTTAACTATTGTGTTTAGGGATTATACCTAATGAAACCAGTCCTTCGTCTTTACGATCTCCTTGTTCTCCTCGGCCTTCTCTAGGTAGTAGACGATCCACCCGAGAGCAAAACTCCAAACTAAACCTCTAACTTGAGGTAACTAATCTTCTTGGATTGCTAATCAAAGAAGATAGAATGAAATAGAGTGATGGTTATGGATTGATTAGTCTTTCTAATCCTTTGATCTCAACTCATGAGGTGTAAGGATTAGTCTTTTGAAGATGAGAGCTTGAGGAGAGAGAATGTGAGAATGATAATAGAATAAAGTTATGAGTATCATAATAGATATGAAGCATTTTCTAATAAGAAGAAAAGAATAAAGAGTGATGAATAATCATGCTTCATAAAATATCAAGTGGTGATTCATTAGCATGAGTCATTAAGCAATAAATGTGCATTAATGAGATGAATGAATCACCCTCATGACTCTTATAACTCATTCAATGTATATGACACATAACCCTCCTTAGTCACCATCTTCTAGAAGCTTCTCGTACAATTACGAGAACGCCCCTCCAATCCGCAAAAAATACGGAAAAACTTTAGACTGTAAAAATCCAATAACCGGATACCAGTAACTGGCTTAAACCAAAGCCGACTGGTAAAAACTGTCCAAACGACGTAAGTATGTAAACACACATACGCGTCCGAACCCTTGTCGTAAAACCATACGACCTCTATATCGTTTCGCCTGGAGTAGGAAACTCTCTGTGTGGGACTCTAGAGACTCGACTACTACGCTGGCAGTGGGTTTAACCACAGACCACAAGCGGCACTAGCTGTACGTAACGGTCCCCAGGTAGTTGTCGATAAGAAGGCCGATGAGGAAACCCATCCGAACTCCTACTGAGTCTGATGTGACAATCTCCATACAGTCCGGTCCGTTCATCCAAGACTATCGCATATCGGGCCTAGGGGGGCGGCAAGCGTCAGTCCCCTAATAGCGGTATAAGTCGTGTCGGAGGGAAGCCCATTACACCCTAAGAAACTACTGGAACCTTCCAGCAAATCTCGCTTGCCCTGGCCCGGGACTTTGCGTAATGGCTCTCTGACACAGCACGATATCTACTCCCAATACCGGGAGGGACGAATCCTGTCTAACCGCCACTGCCTCCAAGTGCTCGGGACTGCACCCAACTGCTACCTGTTTGCACGACTCCTTTGAGCCGTGGTAGGGTAGCAATCTAAGAACAGTGGGACACACTCGAGGCGAAGTAGCAGTGTCAAGTCTGCGGACTATGCTGTACTCATGTCACCTGGGAACTGTTCACTGACGACTGGTATAAAACCAACCAACAGTTCCCTGTGAGTCCTGTCCGGTGTACCCGTAACCTAACGAGCACCTGTATACTATCTCCAGTACGACGTACTGACGGCTGTGGGACAGACCATCTCCCCAACTGGGATGAGAAGCGTACACACTAGTCTACTCCGGATTATCGATGCTCTGTCTCAATAATCCAATGACCAGGGACCAGAATAAGGATGTGCTTGTAGACTACCCAGCCCTCACTAGTGTGACTGCCATCACAACGCTGGTAGACAAGCAAGATCCTAAGAGCTCTATCAATACGTACACTCACATATTAAGATAGAAAAACCAAGTAGCATACTACCATGTTTAGCAAAACTGTTATATACATGTGAATATCCCAAGCTTCCATTAAGTAATATACAAACTAGTATGATACAGTAATGGCCTTCTAGGGCATAAACACTAACAATCTCCCACTTGCACTAGGGCCATGTACTGGCATATCGTAGACCAATGGTCTCGAGTAGCCTCTCGAACTGAATCTGAGGAAGGGCCTTCGTGAATGGATCAGCAATGTTCTCTTCTGAAGCAACTCTCCGAACCTCGATCTCCTGACGATCAATGATCTCCCTGATCAGGTGATACCGCCTCAAGATGTGTCTGGACTTCTGATGGGACCTTGGTTCCTTTGCTAAAGCTATAGCTCCGTTGTTGTCACAATACAGAGGTATTGGATCAACTATGGTAGGAACCACCTGAAGTTCTGTTAGGAACTTCTTCATCCAGACTGCTTCTTTTACGGCATCGCAAGCAGCTATATACTCCGCTTCCATCGTCGAGTCAGCAATGGTGTCCTGCTTGGAGCTCTTCCAGCACACCGCCCCTCCATTGAGGGTAAAGACATAACCCGACATGGACTTGGAATCGTCCTTATCACTCTGGAAGCCGGAATCAGCAAAGGCCTCCAACCTGAGGTCTTTTCCGCCGTAAACCAAGAACATCTCCTTAGTCCTCCTCAGGTACTTGAGAATGTTCTTTACTGCTATCCAGTATTTCTCCCCTGGGTCTGACTGATACCGGCTTACCACGCTCAGTGCGTAAGCTACATCTGGTCTGGTACACAACATCGCATACATTATAGAGCCTACTGCAGAAGCGTAGGGTATAATAGACATGCGTTCCCTTTCCAAATCAGTCTTGGGAGACATCTCTTTGGAGAGGGTGATTCCGTGACAAGCCGGTAGATTACCGCGTTTAGAATCTTCCATATTGAATCTTTTCAGTACAGTGTCGATATACCTGGACTGCGAAAGTCCCAACATCCTCTTGGATCTATCACGATAGATCCGGATCCCCAGAATGTAAGAGGCATCACCCAGGTCTTTCATGGAGAACCTGTGTGACAAGAATCCTTTGACAGATTGTAGCATAGGAATGTCATTTCCTATCAATAGAATGTCATCCACGTACAAGACGAGGAATACGACACTTCTGGCTACAACTTTACTATATATGCACGGTTCATCTGGATTTTTGATAAAGTCATATTCTTTGACTGTCTCATCAAAACAGATGTTCCAACTCCGCGATGCCTGCTTTAGTCCATAAATGGACTTAAGCAGCTTGCATACTTTCCCGCTGCTCCCACTCTGATTGAAACCCTCTGGCTGATCCATATAGACGCTCTCTTCTAAATTTCCATTCAGAAAAGCCGTCTTTACGTCCATCTGCCAGATTTCATAATCATGGAAGGCAGCAATAGCAAGAAGGACCCGAATGGATTTGAGCATAGCCACTGGAGAAAAAGTTTCGTCATAGTCCAAACCAGGTCTTTGACGAAAACCCTTTGCAACAAGTCTAGCCTTATAGGTTTCTACCTGTCCATCTACACCAATCTTTTTCTTGAAGATCCATTTGCATCCTATGGGTTTTACCCTATCTGGAGCAAAATCCAAAGTCCATACTTTGTTGGTGTACATGGACTCCATTTCGGTCCGCATTGCATCTAGCCATCGTACCGAGTCGCCGCTCTGGATGGCCTGCTGGAAGTCAGTAGGTTCATCATCTTCTATGATGCAATCCTCTCTATCCCCGTCTATGAGAAAACCGTAGTATCTCTCAGGCGGATGAGACGGCCTACTACTCCTGCGGAGGGGTGCGGGAATGTTCTGTTCTTCTTGAACCTCTGGTTCTACCAAACTTTCAGTAGCAGCTTGTGGTTCTGGAATTTCTTCCAGTTCTACTGCGCTCCCACTCTTCTGATTTTCTAAAAATACAGTTTCTAAGAAGTGGGCATGACGAGAAACAAAAACCTTTTGTTCCTCTGCGTAATAGAAATAATATCCCTTGGAGTTCTTTGGATATCCCACAAGCTTACACGGTACTGAACGTGCCTCGAGCTTGTCCACATGCTGCTTTTTTACAAAAGCTGGACACCCCCATGTTCTAAAATGTTTTAGACAGGGTTTCTTCCCACTCCACATCTGATATGGTGTGGTAGGCACAGTCTTGGTTGGAACCATGTTCAAAAGATATGCAGCTGATTCTAGCGCATGACCCCAGAAAGATCGCGATAACTCAGCATTACTCATCATGGATCGTACCATGTCCAATAGGGTTCGATTCCGTCTCTCCGATACACCGTTATGCTGTGGAGTGTACGGAGGAGTAAGCTGAGAGAGAATTCCTTTCTCTTTTAGGTAACCTAGGAACTCGGCACTCAAGTATTCACCACCTCGATCAGATCTAAGTGTCTTTATACTTTTGCCGGTTTGGTTTTCTACTTCATTCTTATACTCTTGGAATTTCTCAAAAGTCTCGGATTTATGTTTCATCAGATAAATGAATCCGTATCTTGAGTAATCATCCGTGAAAGTAATGAAGTAGGAAAAACCACCTCTCGCATGTGTAGACATTGGACCACATACATCGCTGTGTATGAGTCCTAAGAGCTCGCTCGCTCTTACTCCTTGTCCAGTGAATGGAGTCTTTGTCATCTTTCCTTTGAGACAAGATTGACAAGTGTCATAAGATTGATATTCGAACGAGTCCAAATATCCTTCTCTATGCAACTTAGTCAACCTTCTCTCATTGATGTGACCCAGTCTACAATGCCATAAGAAAGCTTTATTCAAATCTGGAGACTTTCTTTTTAGTGTGTTATGGACATTGAAAATTTGGAGTTGGTTTAAAACATATATTCCGTTATTTAGTGTACCTGACCCAATCAAACCATGATTAAGGTGGATGTTGACAACATCTCTTACAAACGTGAAATCATAACCTTTATTTGATAACAAGGAAACTGATATGATATTACACATTAAGCTTGGTACAAAATAACAGTTATGTAAAACCAAAATGTGTCCACTCGTCAATCCTAGGTGATAGTCCCCGACGGACGCAGCTCCCACGCTAGCTCCGTTAGCAACCTTTAGGGTCATATCACCTTCCTTCAGCACTCTACGGTTTCTCAGTGCCTGCAATGAATTGCAAATATGAGATCCTGATCCGGTATCCAATACCCAGGAAGTAGAGTTGATCGACAGACAATTCTCAATTACAAACACACCTGAAGTCGAAGCCACAGCTTGCTTCGATTCTTGGTTCTTGGCGTTCCACGCCTTGCAATCCTTCTTCCAGTGCCCTTTCCTGTGACAATGGAAGCACTCATCCTGACCAACTACCGGTGCTGCAAACTTTTTCTTTCCCTTCCCTCTCACCTTACTAACACCTCCTCTAGGTTTGGGTGCGGCCTTCTTCTTCCTTCCTTTGGCCCTAGCCTTGGACCCGGAAGAAGATGTACCACCAACAAACATAGCGGGTGTTTCCCTTGCCTTCTGCAAGGTGCCCTCTGCACTCCTTAACATGTTCAGGAGTTCCGCAAGTTCAACTTCTTTTCCTTGAAGATTGAAGTTGAGGATAAACTGGGCGTAGGTGGGAGGAAGGGACTGGAGAATAAGGTCTGTATAGAGCTCATTATCCAAAGTCGTCCCAAGGTCTGCGAGCTCTTCAATATAGCCGATCATCTTTAGGACATGTTCTCCTACTGATGACCCGACAACCAACCTCGCTCGAAACAAGTTCTTAGAGGTCTCGTATCTTGCTATACGAGATTGCTCCCCATAAAGTTCCTTTGTATGGAGAAATATGCCATCTAGGGTCATATCCTCGTGCCTCCTCTGATGTTCATTGTTCATCGAGGCAAGCACGATGCACTTGGCTCTCGCGCAATCTAAATCCCAGGTTTTGCGGATTTCCTTATCCGCATTACTGGATTTGGGACCAGGGACAGCAGGTGCCGTAGCGGTGAGGACGTACCCCAGTTTGTCATAGGTCAAAGCCATTTTGACATTCCGCAGCCAATCTTTATAGTTTGGCCCTGTCAGTATATTTTTCTCTAAAAGTAACTTAAGTCCAGTCATTTTCAGGGTCGCTGCAATTAGGAGAGAGAGAAGAAAACTCTTTAGCATGATGCTCTTGCAAGTTTAGAGTGGTTTTTAGTTTATCTAAACTGGATGGCTCCTACTGTTTCTCGAATCCTTCCTCAAACCATAAAAGAAGAATTAGCCAGGACTATTCTTACCGTACAATACTTGCTTAACCGTTCAGCCAGGCTGGTGTCGGTACTTCGAGGGAGGTTTTCCAACGCTTTCGCGAAGTTCCTTAATTAAATAACCTCTTTTCTCTGGGGGCGTAACCCCGCTGACACTTTTCTGGACACCTACTAGGTTTATAGCATTGATCGTTAAGTGACGAATATCCTGATAAGTATCATATACTCACAGTAGGATCGGGATCCAAATATCATCGTCTGATAATGTTGTAGGAATGCTACCAACATTCATCAAACTCAAAATGGTATGCATCTCTTTGCAAATTTCAGTTTCTTTAGAAATTCCCGATATAAGTTTTTGCCCCATGCTCTTATGACCTTGGCGTTAGGTCAAAATGTCATAAGTCACATGTCAAGTTCTACCCATCATTATCTTGTCAATTTGAACCCATCCGTATATATCCTTGACGTTCGGCCAAAATGATAATACGACTGTCCCAAACTAACTCATCTATCTATGCAACAAATGAATATCCAGCAGCTACCAAACACTATGCCTTGGCGTTAGGTCAAAATACATAGCTTGAATACTACTGAATACCCAGATGAAATGACGGAGGGCTACGACTGGTTTTGGCGATACCGTGAACGTAGTGAACTTGATATAACCGAAGGAACCTGATAGCTTTTAAAAGGAGTGGTTAAATCTCCGCATTTAAAAATATCTGTTTTAAAAATAACCGAGTGGTTTCTTTTAAATTGTTCCAACGATTTAAACTTGGTTTATTTTCTTTGCATTATAGATAATGCGTCCCATCATTAACCTATCATTGCAGAAAACAACGAAAATACAACGTCCTCTTATGCCATCCTCGCCACGGGGTCCCGTCATTACCCGTTAGGTTACTTAACTAACGACAGAGCGGGGGCTGGGCTAGCGCGGGTGCAAAACATAAGTGACGTCTAAATAGCTACAATATATATAGATATTTTACATTCGTCTGACGCAATGATATACATTCCAGAACACAGATAAACTTTATTGGATTTGCAAGCAATCTGTATTTCTTTTGAGCCTGCAAGAAAAGACAGATTACACAGTTGTGATGAATAGCCGTTACCCCACCCTCGACCCCTACGGGTACGGCAAACTACCCGCCCGGCAGTTTGTGTACCCCACCTTGGGTCAGTCCTAGGAGCAAAAACAGTAAAATGAAATAATACAACGGTGGCTACAACCGCAACCTGGATGTTCCCCGCAAAATAATATTACAACAAATTACATTTACAACAAATGAATTAAATAATAACCCATTGCAAAACCCCGGCTATACACCACAACAGTCCAATACAGTTTATATGCACAAACAGATATAACCATTTCAGAAATGTGCAACCCCCTGCCAACCAACATACTAGCAGTTAGGGGAGGTTTACGAACACATTTATCAATCACAGATATAATCCAATATGCAAATACTGTACAATTTCGATCGATTAAACACCATTAATATTGCTCCAAAAACTGCTCTGTAAAACTGAAACCTGAGCATATATTAAATATTCCAGAAAACACTAAATATAACAGGGGACCCACACATGAAATTTGGGTTCATGACTCGGCAACTCGGCCGCTGAACCGCGGCGGATCGCTTGGGATCCGCCGCGTTTCCGCGGCGCTTTAGCCGAGTCATGGGCCCAATTTTCTTGGGTGTTCTCCTGTATGCTTTTCCAGCTTTCTGCACATGCCTGAATAATTTTAGGACATCATTTTAAATTCGACAGAAACTGATATTTTTTTAGGGTTTTCCGGCTTCGTTTTTCCGTTCGAAATTCGTACAAATTTGCAATTAAGTTATTTATTGTTTAGCGAGGCTCTGATACCACTGTAAGTCGATGTAGTACACCCCTATACTTGTGGGGAGGCGGAATTTTCAAAAACGAACTTGTTTAGTGAACGAACATCGACTAACCGCTTGAATCGAAGCTAAACTATAAATAACCAAACACAAAGTGTTTCTTAACTATTGTGTTTAGGGATTATACCTAATGAAACCAGTCCTTCGTCTTTACGATCTCCTTGTTCTCCTCGGCCTTCTCTAGGAAGTAGACGATCCACCCGAGAGCAAAACTCCAAACTAAACCTCTAACTTGAGGTAACTAATCTTCTTGGATTGCTAATCAAAGAAGATAGAATGAAATAGAGTGATGGTTATGGATTGATCAGTCTTTCTAATCCTTTGATCTCAACTCATGAGGTGTAAGGATTAGTCTTTTGAAGATGAGAGCTTGAGGAGAGAGAATGTGAGAATGATAATAGAATAAAGTTATGAGTATCATGATAGATATGAAGCATTTTCTAATAAGAAGAAAAGAATAAAGAGTGATGAATAATCATGCTTCATAAAATATCAAGTGGTGATTTATTAGCATGAGTCATTAAGCAATAAATGTGCATTAATGAGATGAATGAATCACCCTCATGACTCTTATAACTCATTCAATGTATATGACACATAACCCTCCTTAGTCACCATCTTCTAGAAGCTTCTCGTACAATTACGAGAACGCCCCTCCAATCCGCAAAAAATACGGAAAAACTTTAGACTGTAAAAATCCAATAACCGGATACCAGTAACTGGCTTAAACCAAAGCCGACTGGTAAAAACTGTCCAAACGACGTAAGTATGGAAACACACATACGCGTCCGAACCCTTGTCGTAAAACCATACGACCTCTATATCGTTTCGCCTGGAGTAGGAAACTCTCTGTGTGGGACTCTAGAGACTCGACTACTACGCTGGCAGTGGGTTTAACCACAGACCGCAAGCGGCACTAGCTGTACGTAACGGTCCCCAGGTAGTTGTCGATAAGAAGGCCGATGAGGAAACCCATCCGAACTCCTACTGAGTCTGATGTGACAATCTCCATACAGTCCGGTCCGTTCGTCCAAGACTATCGCATATCGGGCCTAGGGGGGCGGCAAGCGTCAGTCCCCTAATAGCGGTATAAGTCGTGTCGGAGGGAAGCCCATTACACCCTGAGAAACTACTGGAACCTACCAGCAAATCTCGCTTGCCCTGGCCAGGGACTTTGCGTAATGGCTCTCTGACACAGCACGATATCTACTCCCAATACCGGGAGGGACGAATCCTGTCTAACCGCCACTGCCTCCAAGTGCTCGGGACTGCACCCAACTGCTACCTGTTTGCACGACTCCTTTGAGCCGTGGTAGGGTAGCAATCTAAGAACAGTGGGACACACTCGAGGCGAAGTAGCAGTGTCAAGTCTGCGGACTATGCTGTACTCATGTCACCTGGGAACTGTTCACTGACGACTGGTATAAAACCAACCAACAGTTCCATGTGAGTCCTGTCCGGTGTACCCGTAACCTAACGAGCACCTGTATACTATCTCCAGTACGACGTACTGACGGCTGTGGGACAGACCATCTCCCCAACTGGGATGAGAAGCGTACACACTAGTCTACTCCGGATTATCGATGCTCTGTCTCAATAATCCAACGACCAGGGACCAGAATAAGGATGTGCTTGTAGACTACCCAGCCCCCACTAGTGTGACTGCCATCACAACGCTGGTAGACAAGCAAGATCCTAAGAGCTCTATCAATACGTACACTCACATATTAAGATAGAAAAACCAAGTAGCATACTACCATGTTTAGCAAGACTGTTATATACATGTGAATATCCCAAGCTTCCATTAAGTAATATACAAACTAGTATGATACAGTAATGGCCTTCTAGGGCATAAACACTAACATCTTTTCTTCAAAGGGAACTCCTCTTCTTTCTTTTTTTTGCTTCTCAAATCTTATGGGGGGTCTCCTCTCTCGACTTGAAGTCTAAGGTCCTTTATATAGTAGAGGCAGATTTGTTGATTCAGTTAAGGAAATCTCTTATTGAGAGATTTTTTAATTGATTTGGAGATTTTATCCACCGTTGGATCTTTGATCCAAGGACTTCTGTTTTACAGAAGATATTTTTCTTGTTTTTAACAAGATTGGGGAAATATTTTCGCATACAGAGCTTATTCTATAGCTTGGTGATTTTTAATCACCATTGGATTTTTAATCCGACGGTGCTCTGTTTAACATAGCGCAATCTTTCTTGTTTAGAAAGATCTAAGGAAATATTTTCCAAATAGGGTTTTGATCCCTTATATTTAGAATTTAATTCTATTAGTTTGGAAGTTGATTAGGAACCCTCACGTGTACCGCGTGACCCCTTCATAGAATTAAACTAGTTTGCTTATATGCTGCAACCCCAAAGAAAAGGCATCACGTGTGGACACATGAGCTGATGTTCAGAAATGTTACGCGTGGCACGTGACCCCTACGAAGTTAAGCCCAACAAAGAGCATCACGTGCTGACACGTGAGCTTCCCTGGCCTGTTATTTGTTTTAGGAAGGTTCCTATATACTTTGTACATAGATGCTCACATGTTTGCACGTGAGGCTCAATTTCAGTCTTAATTGTTAAGCTCAATGCCTATAATATTTGCTCCAAGGCGCATCACGTGTAGGCACGTGATGCTCCATTAGGGGAATTTTTCCATCTTTTTCCCTCTTTCTGTTTCTCTCCACTTTTTTTATTATTTTTACAAGGGATCGGTCCCTAAACTAACAATGGACCGGAATGTCTTTAAACTAGCACGTCGCCTCAAACACGGCGATAATGGACCGAAATTTCCTTAAACTACTGCTCCGTCTCAAACATAGCGCATCGCCCCAAATACGGCGATATCCTCTCTTGAGATCTATATTGCAATCAAAGCTCCAATGGCGAAGACTGCAACTCAAGTCCCACTGGCTACACAGCTACTCCAGCGGTGAACTCACCCATAAAGTCCTATTGGCAAATAGATGGGTGTTAAAAAAAACGGTATGTCCACAAGCGAAATGGGCACGGATGAAAACCTGAAAGGGCGCCGTGAGTAAAAATAGTAGGGCTGCCGGCGAGCTTGTGAAAACCTGTAAGGGCACAATCTCGTTGTTTCAAAAATAAACGGTACGTCCACAAGCGAAATGGGCACGGATGAAAACTCAAAAGGGCGCCGTGAGTAAAAACAACAGGGCTACCAGTGAGCTTGTGAAAACCCTAAAGGGCGCAATCTCGTAAAATTTTCACCTATGAGGTCCTCTTGACTCGTAAGGAGAACTCCCCCTGTGAGACCCTCACGGCTCATAGGATTCAAAGTCTTAAGTTACAGGGATCCAAACCTGCTCTTATGCCGTCGTATTCCCCAAGTTGCCCTACAGGTGGTCCAATATTGGCCCTTGTATACAATCCACGGGTGCAAATAAACGATTTCCACACCAAGTTCCACCAATGATGAGGAATGTCCTTATATGGTGAACGACACTTATAAGTCCTCTCGATTTATAAGGAGAAAATACTCTTATGAGATACTTACAACTTATAGGAGAAAACACCACTTAGAAGTCCTCACGACTTCTAAGGAGAACATACACATACGAGATCCTCACGACTCGTAGGGAGAAATACTTTTATGAGACCCTTACGGCTCATAAAGTCAAAAAGTCTTAGTCAGCAGGATCCTAACCCTGCGTGCTAAGCCACCTTTGTTCAAATCGGCAAAGGCAAATGATGATTCGCTCCTAGCAATATCCCAGTTGCAGCGATGCTATGCCTAAATCGGTGTCAAACTCCAACTCCTTTCATGGCAAACGATGATTCGCTGCTTGCAATATTCCAGTTGCAGAGATGTTGATGCCTGAACATGTGTCAATTTTTAAGTCCTTTCGCGGCATATGATTATTCGCTCCTAGCAATATTCCAGTTACAGCGATGCTGATGCCAGGATTGGTAGATCTCAAGTTCCATACTCGTAACAAAAATCAGCGAGCCAAAAAAGATGTATATGAAATAGCCGAAATGATAGGCCAACTCACAATAAAATTAGCGAGCAAAATATATGCATATAAAAACAGCCGAAATGTTTGGGCAACTCGCAATCAAAAGCATCGAGTAAAAAGAAAAAAAACAGCCAAAATGATTGGGCACCGCGATAAAAAGCCGAAATGATTGGGCAATCGCGACTTTCGTGATATAAAAAGCTTAAATGATAGAGCATCACGGAAAGAAATAAAATGAAATGAAACTTTGGCCCTACAGGTGAGTCCGAATCAACCCCTGTATATAATCCATGGGCACAAATGAAAAGGGAACCATATTTTCCCACCAGGCTCCGTCAAAGGAAGAGCCAAGTCTTGATGGTTCACAAAACAACCTAAAGACTAGCTCAACATTCTTCTCGTCACAGCAGACGCAATGTCAACTGTGGCATTCCTTCTCACTCCAGCAGGATGCAGACGCGATGTCAACAAAGACTCCAAGGTCAAAACAAAACGGAGCCATGGCAAAATTCCTAGCTCCAAGTCTTGATGGTTCACAAAATAACCTAAAGACTGCTCCGACATTCTTCTCGTTACAGCAGACGCAATGTCAACAAAAGCTCCAAAATAGCCAAATCAAAAGGAAGCGAAGGCCAAATTCCTGGCATTAGGGTCCTTATGGCAACTCAAATAAAACCTGAAAGACTATCGGAGATCATCCCACACCAATGCGGAGTGGTCATGACTCATCGGGGCTCCCCAAACTGAGCCTAATCTCAAGTAAAAAAGCGACATGGCAAAATTCCTAAGGCTTTCTCTTCCGACGGTCAAACTTCCTAAGAAGATTACTTGAAGACGTCTTGTCCAGCCTCCGAAGGGATCAGAAACACGACAGTCACGAGGCTACTCGAATTGCAGCATAAAGTCTGCACATCGGGAAATGCATCGGCCAACACGACGGTACCAAGGACTAAAACCCTAGTACCACAAAAAATAACGGACCTATTTCATAAAGAGCAGAAGTTAAGTATAACGTTAGGAAAAGTTTTCCTGTAAGCCTAAGGACGGTAAACTAAATAAACTCCGAAATGAGTCCATAAACTAGAGACTCCAGAATGAGTGAATAAACTACAAACTCCGAAATGAGTCCATAAACTAGAAACTCCGAAATGAGTGAATAAACTACAGGCTCCGAAACGAGCGCATAAACTACAAACTCCGAAACGAGTAAGTAAACTAATTACCGCCACATTAAGGCGTCAAGACACGGATAAGCGCATAAAAAAGAATGTATGTTCTTATTCATGAATCAAAATGTTTAAGAGATACAACCAATGCAAAAAGGGGAATACAATTACAATGATTAAGAAGGAGGCGCTTTCAACAAACTGACGACCCGCTCACGAGCTCCCTGCAATTCCTCCTCGCGTTCAACTATGGCGGCCAGCTCCGCTTCGATTTGAGCTCGTTGTTGCAATCAGGATGAAAGCTTCTCAGCAATTTCCCGTTTGGCAGCTTCACAACTTTGCGTAGCCCACTCAGTGAAGTCAAGCTTCTGCCTTAACGCCAACCCATCAGAAATACATCGTTGGAGGATTTCAAAAATAGCTTTCAGTTGCGCAACATTCGCTTCAATTTGGGCATGCAATTGGACGGATTCTCCGAAAGCTGTCTCATGCGCCTTTCGCCTCAGAGTCACCTCTTGTTCAAAATATCGAATGAAAGCGATACTCTGCTCAATCCACACGGTTCGCTAAGATTTCAAAGTTAATACCTCAGGAGCGAGGCACTTAAGCTCAATCTTATGCAGACAAGCCTCGATCTTCCTGCAATAATCAACCCAAGAACCGACAAGGTCTTCAGTGTGGAAATTCACGAGCATCGCAAGAATTGGATTGACTTCGTCGGCAAAATCCGTAGCAGAAGTGAGAACCTCGGCGTCAAGATCCTCGATAAACTCGCTTAACATTCACCGGCTAGTCACCGCACCCCTGGAAGATGGACATTTAGCGAAAGGCCCCATGGGCATGGGAATGCGGGACTCAAAAGGAGCTAAAGCCGGTGTAATCGCTGCAAAATAAATTATGGTCAGATTTCAACTTGAAAGACAAAGAAGACACCTGACGGACCAAATCTACCGTACGTTGAAGGTGGCAAAATAGGGAGCTCCGGAGGCTTGGCAATTTCTTCGCTCCCTCCTTTGAACTGTGATATTGGGGTCAATATAAGGAAGGCTTATCGGCAGAAAGTTTACTCACGAAAAGGAGAAATATTAAACAAAGAATATACTGACCACTGCTGGAAGAGGGAACGACTTCCGATTGGAAGGAAAAGTGCGGGTGTAGCACTTGGTATAAATGGTTAAAAAGCACTCTACAAGGTTGTGAAAATATATGGTTAAGGCAAAGAAAATTGGTATCTACAATAAAGCAACTAAATGAGAAACCTTTACCTTCCAAAACTTGGGGAGACACAGAAGGAACCGTGACAGTCAAGGCAGCGGCCGGCGGTAATTCCTCGGCCAGTACAACTTCAGGGTTTATTGCGCCTATGCTCAAGACAAAGGAAATATCATCGGAGACGCTTAGCAGGATTAAAAAAAATCAAAGATAATAACCTAAGAAATACCTGACAAGTCAGAAACCAAAACCGTGCCCGAAGCGTCACCAGTTTTGATGGCTTCTTCGGTTTCCATTGGGAGAGCAGATTCAACGCACACAGCTTCATCCCCTGATTTGAAATGGGCTGTCGTAACGCTTGCGTCACCCGCCGATATCAAAGATCCACATGGGGAAAGAGCGGCAGTTGGAACGGTACCAGAGTCCAGAGAAAGATTGGACGCTTCATGCTCTTTAGTTGTCGGTGCTTCACCTGTCACGCCGTCATCCAAATTTTGTCATGTAAATAAAAATGCGTATGTTAAATAAATAGATAAGGGGAGGAGCTGTTATTAAGGATCGCGCGTTTTTCTACTTTGAAGTAGTCGTTCACTCTCTTCACGAGCTACACGCGCAACCTGCATATAGGCAGTAGAAAGGGCAGAAGGAACGTCCACCAAAGGAATGTCAGCAGGAGGAACATTGCTTGAGCCTGCACCCGCGGCCAAGACAGCGTCGCATTCCCTCGCCGCATGCTTTTTGCACTTCCTCTCAGCCTGAGTCGTGAGAACCGACCTCCTTAAAACTTTCAACAGGGAGACGTCGTCGTCCGGACCGAGCTCTGGCTCTAGAGCCACTACGACGTCTATCATCGGTTGCTTCAGCAACGCCTCCTATGGTGGCTTCAGGATGGCCTCGGTCGTAGTCGGTGGCTCTGGAAGCTTTTCTGCGTCACTGTCTGGGATTGGAATTACACTTGGAACAACCTGGGTTTCGGTAGTCCCTGCAGCAAGATGAAGAGAAGAATCAGACCATGAATAGAAGGAACTAAAAGAGCAAAGGTGTAGTGAAGCTAATTATACCAAGACCCAAGGTGGCGCGAAGTCTCTCTTCCTCCTCAAACGTCTTGAGGGAAGCCGCAAGAGCCTCTTCGACAGAAATACATGTTAAAGAAGAGAGCGTTAATAAAGCATAATAAGGGGAGAAGGGATAGATACAGAAGAATGTAAATGAAGTATACCCGACTCCGCAATAGAGACCAACGTTGCTTCATCGCGAGCCAGTCGCTCGGAAGCTGCGGGGGCAGCCTGAAGATTAGTATCAGTTGCAAGCGTGTCAAACAAACCCTCATTGGTGCCATATTCGCACAAGCCCTCACTGTAGGGAGCATGGGGCTCCTGGTCGAATATGACATCAGCAGAGAATATTGATTTCTTTTCTTCTACGAACTGACACCAACAGCCGACGATAAAAGCTTTCTCTTGACAGGCCTCTTCGGACGGCGGGTCCCGATCTCCGAACCAATGCCTGATTTCGGGGACGCCGTGGCTACCGCAGTCGCGGGAACAACCGGCCGAATCTTGTCAGGAAAAGCTCGGGGGACTATAGCCGTAGTGATTTCTCTTAAAGAAGGGCAAACGGCTACTTGTCGCTTTAAAGGGACCGCTGGATTGCCGGCTGGGACGACATCCTTGTGATCAAGTAACAGCCGCCTCTCCTCCCTGACAACAGCACACGTCGCATGCTAGTACCACACCACGTGAGCATTCGAAGCTTTCGGCACATAGCTCGGCTCGCTGACCAGGAAATAGGACCCCGTATTTAATCGCATAAAATGATGCATCGCACTGTGAATACCCTCCTCCGTAGCAACCGGCTCGACTAAAAACGCCTCAAGAGGAACACCTTAATTATAACCCAATTGTTGAGCGAAGCGGTGCGGGTTGTACCTCATGAATAGTACCGAAGTGTTCTGTCTAAACACTAGGAAGCCCGGCTTGATAGAGTACAGGTGCATGACCTCCCGGGCCCTCAACGCAGAAGCCCCACCCTTAAAAGTATCGTGCAACGGTTGGACCACCTTGGTGGATTCTTTGTTGATAGTCAAGACTCTATCGACAAAGGTCATACTGTCCCCAACTATGTGTGGTAGAAGGAGTAATCGCCGAGCCTCTCGCTATGATGGGTTTGGAGCAGAAGCATCAACTAGATACATGACCTAGGGGAAGTTGTAGCTTTCGTAGAATCAGGATCGTTTATGAACACCAAAGGCACCCAACACGTGCATCTCGACCCATGATGTTTCCGGGCTTTACCCCCGTCTGAGTAGTGTCAGCCGCTAAACTCAGGTCGTGGTATAAATGAGCTAACCCCGTGATCCCAACGGCCGCGCGCGTCCCTGCAATGATATGATGAGCCGGATAAAAAACAGATGGCCTCATGTAGCGGGGGTGCGACGGAAGCGTGAACCAACTCAGCCACAGGCCAATGAACCCCAAAAAGAACGTCTCTTCATCAACACCCGGGACAGCGATCTCTGCAAAAGGGACGACTGGAGTGTCTGTAATAAAGAAATTCTTTAGATCCGCCTCCACCGTCGGAAAATTATCCAAACCAAATCCGAATGGGTCATCGAGTTTGGCGAATTTCGCAGCCTATTTAGACAGAACTTCCGGACGAAGAAAGCGGGCGATAAAATCCGCGAAGCTAACCCCGTGCCCACCAAACTCCAGGATTAAATTCTCATACATGTTCAACACCTTGATTAAGCTAAGGAACTGATGTTGAACGGTATTCTACAGGGTAAGGCCCATTTCCACTAACTTAGTGGAAAAGATGTACTCATCGGGAGAAAGTATCTCCTCATAGTGATCCCCTCTGACTGGTAAACCGGAGATCTCCGTGAACTCTTCTAATGAAATCGAAACCTCCCGATCTGATAAGAGAAAGGTATGGGTCAGGATATTCCATTGTTCCAAAAAGGAGTTGATCCACCATACATGAGGAGCGTGGTAGTGAAATAGGGATGTGTAAATTGTGAGGTATAACCTGGTCTTTAATAGTAGCGAATTCTTATCCGACGGGATATACCGGGCCTGTTCTCCGCCGAAAGACACGACCGGGACGTTGGGACGTCTGGCCTAAATTTTGAGGGCAGATACTATTTGGGTTTTATCCGTCCACCTCTCAGAAGATGCCAAGTTGATTTATGGCACCATGTATCGTAGGTTTAGACAGATGCGGCCGTTGTAGCAGACTTCATCAGATTCCCCCTCATTTGAGGTTTTTTTTTATTGTGGGGACGCTCTTCCTTGCAGGCGCAAGCCCCTGCAGTTAATTACGCTACCGCATCGCGGTAACAACTTTCTTCTTCTCCAGATGCTCACTTCGTGTTGTGTGTGTTTGTTTTATTTTTTGGTTGCCCGTGGATTGTATACGGAGACTAATTTATGTTGTCTCCCATAGGGCGTGGATTAGTCCAAATCCGTATTTTCTTAGATTTGGTTTTGGGTTGGGTTTAAGGATCGTTAATCTTGTTTGAGACTAAGATCAACCTAAACGTTTGTTGAGGATACGTTATTCTACTTTTAGACTAAGATCCACTCAACAGGATCATTTAGATTCAACAAAAGAGCATTTGGACTCTATTGTTTTAGTTTAGGGACATTGCGGTCCATAAGTTTATGGACATCATAGTCCATAAAGTTTAAAGACATCATAATCTATAGTTTAAAGACATCATAGTCTATAAAGTTTAAAGAGATCATAGTCTTTGAGTTTAAGGACCTCACGGTCCATAAAGTTTAAGGACATCATAGTCCATGAGTTTAAGGACCCCACAGTCCGTGGAATGTCTGGTTGTCGGGACCTGTCACCTCTCTGAAACGTTGAAGGATTACAATGACAAATATCAGAGGAGTGAAGAGATGTACCCTTGAACCAATATTGGTTGGGAGATCTGTAGACTAATTTGGGACCAAGATCAAAGATTTATGAGCATATGGGCTCAATTAATCTGAATTAGGGATCTGTTGCCAACTTGGGCTCGGCCCATTCAGTTAAAATGTTGGACATTTAATTAGGCTCGGTCCTTTTTCATTTAACAATGATGAGCATTGGTATGAGTTCTGACAACCGTTTTTGTTTTTTATTGAGTGCTGAGCACTTATTATAGCTCTGGGGCATTATTTAAAGAACAGTTTATGTTCCCTCAGCGCACACGTGATGAGCACGTGGTGCGCTTGGCGCTGAGCACCAGTCAATGAGCGCAGAGCGCTTCTGTTAGGTAGCGCACACGTGAGGAGCACGTGGCGCGCTTGGCGCTGAGCGCCAGTCAATGAGCGCAGAGCGCTTCTGTTAAGGAGCACACACGTGAGGAGCACATGGCGCGCCTGGCGCTGTGCGCCAGTCAATGAGTGCAGAGCGCTTCTGTTAAGTAGCACACACGTGAGGAACATGTGGCGCGCTTGGCGCTGGTCACCATATTTGGAGCGCTAAGGCACTTCTTATGAAGTAGCGCACACGTGAGGAGCACGTGGCACGCTTGGCGTTGAGAGCTAGACAACGAGCGCAGAGCGCTCCTGATCAATTTTGTGATCTGAGAAATAAGTTCTCGTTTACAAGAGACTTTGTCTCATGGTTCTAAGAACAAAGTTCTTATTTTTATAGGAGATGTTACAATCTCTTATATTTTCTTTTGTGAAAGACTTTGTCTTTGTAGATCTATGATCTGAAGAGAATGAAATTCTTCTCCCCCTTTTTATGATAAGATGCTATGATCTCTTTTTGTGAAAGACCTCTGTCTTATAGATCTATGATCTGAAAAAAACTATATTTTTCTTCCCTGATGAGATGTTTTTTATCTCTCTGTTTTTACCTTGAAGAAAAGTTCTTCTTCTCAGAGCTTACTCTTTTCTTTGAAATTTCTCAAAGCTTGTGGGAGGGTTCCTCCCTATGAGACTTGAAGTCTTGGGGCCTTTATATAGGGTAGGCTGATTTGTTGAATCAGTTGAAGAGATCTTTTCTCTAATTAATTTGAGGATATTTCCCACCGTTGGATCTTTGATCCTAAGGCTTCTGTTTTACAGAAGGCAATCTTCTTCTTTTTAACGAGATTGGGAAAATCGTTTCCCATACAAAACTTGTTCTGTATCTTGGTGATTTTTTAATAACCTTTGGATGTTTGATCCAACGGTGCTCTAATTTATAGAGCATAATCTTTCCTGTTTGGAAAGATTCTGAGGAGTATTTCCTTAACAGAATTTTATTCTGCTAATTTGATGATTTATCATCTTCATTGGATCTTTAATCCAACGGTGGAGAATATTTAGTTCTAGCGCTTGGCGCTCTTGTGCCTTGCACGTGAGCACTTGGTGCTCTTGTACCTTGCACGTGAGCGCTGGCTCAGAATATTTGACTCTCAGCGCTGGCGCACTTGGCGCTAGCGCACTTATGCTTTGCACGTGAGCGCTGGCGCTCTTGGCGCTAGCGCACTCGTACTTTGCACGTGAGCGCTGCCTTAGAGTCTTTGACTCTTGGCGCTGGCGCATTCGTGCTTTGCACGTGAGCGCTGCTTCAGAGCGCTGGCGCTCTTGGCGCGAGCGCACTCGTGTTTTGGCGCTAGCGCACTCGTACTTTGCACGTGAGCGCTGCTTTATTTCAAATTTCAAAATTTCAAAATTTGAACAGAGCTTTACTCTGATTGGGGAAACAAATGCCCCCCACCGTTGCGCTCATGTGGCCTACATGTGAGTGCAGCGGTGGCAACATCTCTGCCATTGCATCAACTCAGAAGTTGAAACGGCTTTCAGTGCCTATAAATAGGGCCTTTGGCCCTTGAGATGACCTCTGTTCATCTCCTTTCTTGTTTTTCTGAGAATTAATTCTATTTTAGAGCATAGATCTCTGTTTTAAGAACTCTCCTAGAGATAGAACCCCTGTCAAATTTTAGGTAAAGATCAAATCTTTTGAAGAGATTATTTTATAATTTAGGGTTTCACCTATTAACAGAGCTTTGCTCTTTTCAAATCATATAGATTTTTAGGGTTACTCAATAGAGCTTTGCTCTTCATAGATCTAAAGAGATCTTTCTTAGGGTTTCTTAACCTATTAACAGAGCTTTGCTCTTTAAAATCATGTAGATTTGTTAATCTTTTATGAAGAACTCTTAGAGTTTGTTCATAGATCTTGAAGATCTCGGAATTTTTAATTCATTAAAAGCTTTACTTTAAGTTTTCTGATGGTTTATTCCATCATCTTTACAGAGCATGGCTCTTCAGAATTTTTCTTGAGGAGTTTTTATTCCTTTCTGTCACGACCCAAATGTGGCACGTGGCCGGCACTTAAATCGCGTGACATCTGAAGACGTCGACGCGGTTCAAGTAAGCCGAAACCTGGAATCTAAACCCTTTTTGAAATTATTGGAGGTGAGTTTAAAATAGTCATCAGATGGAATCGGTTTACATTGTTAGTGTATATGCCCTAGAGGCCATTACTTTATCATACTAGTTTGTATATTACTTGATGGAAGCTTGGGATATTCACAGATGTATATACAATCTTGCTCGAAATGGTAGTATGCTACTTGGTTTGTCTCTGCTTTAATATGTGCATGTGTTTCTTTTAGCATATTGCTGATATACATATTAGTAGAGCCCTTAGGATCTTTGCTTGATTACCAGCGTTGTGATGGCACTCGCACTCGTGGGAACTGGGTAATCTATAAGCACATCCTTATACAGGTCCCTGGTCGTTGGACTATCGAGACAGGGCATCGATACTCCGGAGTAGACTAGCGTATGCGCTTCTCATCCCAGTGTGGGAGACGGTCTGTCCCACAGCCGTTAGTACGTCGTACTTGGGATAGTATGCGGGTGCTCGTTAGGTTACGAGTACACTGGACAGGACTCGTCGGGAACTGTTGCTTGGTAGTATACCTATCGTCAGTTATCAGTTCCCAGGTGACATGAGTACAGCTTAGTCCGCTGACTTGACACTGTCACTTCGCCTCGAGTGTGTTCCCACTGCACTTTGATTACTACCCTACCACGGCTCAAAGGAGTCGTGCAAACAGGTAGTTTTTGGGTGCAGTCCCGAAGCACTTGGAGGCAGTGACGGTTAGACATGATTCGTCTCTCCCGGTATTGGGGGTTGACATCGCGCTGTGTCCAGGAGAGCCATTACACGAGTAGTCCCTGGCCAGGGCAAGCGAGATATACTGGTAGGTTTCCAGTGTTATCTCAGGGTGTTCTGGGCTATACTCTGACACGACTTGTACCGCTATTAGAGGACTGACGTTCACCGCCCCCCTAGGCCCGCCATGCGATGTATCAGACGAACAGACCGGACTGTACGGAGACTGTCACATACAGGCTCAGTAGGAGTTCAGATGGGGTTCACCTCGTCAGTCTTCTTATCGACATCTACCTGGGGACCGTTACGTACAGCTAGTGCCGCTTGCGGTCTGTGGTTAAACCCACTGCCAGCGTAGTGTCGAGTCTTTAGAGTCCCACACAGAGAGCTATTCGCCTTTAGGCAAAATGAGTAGAGGTCGCATGGTTTTGCGACAGGGTTCGTTCACATCCGCGCACTTGTGCACGTTTGCTGTCCGGACAGTTTATATAGCGGGCTTTGGTTTAAGCCGGATCCTAGTATATGATTTGGGATTGGTTTTCTCATTGTATTCGTGTTCCTCAGATCACGAATGCGGGTGCGTATGCACAGTTGTTTGAGACAGAGGGAGAGGACCTTGATTAGGGTTAATGGCTATCGTCATTTTATTAACCCTAATATTTATGTGTGTATTATAGTTAATTGATAATTAGTTTAATAATTGTGCATGGTTATGGTTGTTGACCATTTGACTTCATTGACTTGTTGACCTAGGTTGACACTTTGACCATCATCATTTCTTTTGGAAGATGCTTTTTGATCCTTGCAAATTGAAATGATAATGGTCATGTCATGATTAACCATGACAATTATCTAGCTAATTATTTAATTAAAATAATATGCACATATTAGCGAGAATGGCTCACATTATTCTCATTCTATCAATTCATTTCTCTCTCTTGTTCCTCCTCTCCCTCAAGCTCTCTCCCTCTCATGTGTTGAGAAACACTTGAGCTTGAGAAAACCCCTCTCTTGATCATCTCTACTCTCATCTAGAGTTCAAGAACTAGCACTTCTTGCACCCTAGTTACTTCTATCTTGGAGTTGAAGCCAAAGGTTGAGGCTTTCGGGTGGATCTTTCTTTGACGGGAGAAGACGACCAAGGTGACCTCCTTCCACCACTCCAAGGAGCAAGGAGAGAAGGACTTAAAGCTCAAGGTATAACCTTTCTAGCACTTAGCTAGTTTGTAGTTAGCTTTAGCAAGTTTTTGTTTAGCAAAGATCCTTTAAAGTCTAGTCCATGTTGCCTAAGTTCATAAAAATCCGATTTTTATTCCGTTTTCCGCCTCCCCGCAAGTACCGGGGTGGGCAACGTGGACTTACAGTGGTATCAGAGCCTAACTAAACATAAACTAGCTAGGTAGTGAAGTGTAACGAAGTTCGAAACCGAAAAATCCAAAAACCGAGTTTTCAAAAACCCTAGTTTCTGTTAAAAATTTTTCTGGTCAAAACAAAATTTGTTATACTCCAAAAATCGTCTCAGGGTTTTTTAAAGAAAACCACCAAACCCGGTCCAGTGATTCGTCTAAACCGCCGCGTTTCCGCGGCAATAGCAAGCTATTGCCGCGGAACCGCCGCCGTTTGGACTCTTCACTGAGTCGAGTTTGGTGCAGTTTTCTTATGGCTTGGTTTTAGGATTTTTGAGATATGTTATATGTGCCCAGATTTTCCAGAATAGAAATTTATTTTTGGGGGCCTATAAATCCGTATTTTTTTTCGAACTTCATTACATTTTGACTACAAAGGTTATATCTGTGATGTTTGCATGTATTGAACGTCGGCTAATCGCTATATGTCGATTAGTCGGGGTTATACATATCTGTGATCTGTGTTTGATGATGGTTTGTGTATATGAATGGGTTGGATTGTCGCGGGTGAATAGTCGGGGTGGATGTGAGATGAGTGTTGCCTTTTCTTTCATTCATTTGTAACATGTAAATTGATGTAATATTATTATTTGTATGGCCGCACAACCGGGTCGGGGTTGTAGCCGTCATTGTATAATTCTTTTTACTGTTTTTGCTCCTAGGATAGACCCATGGAGGGGGTGCACAAACTACCGGGTATCTCGAAGTGCCGAGTGGCCTACTCACGGTGGTGAGGGAGGTTGCTTCGCTTCGGGTACTTGGCGGGTAGTTTGCCGCACCCGTAGGGGTCTTGGGTGGGGTATTGGCTATTCACCGCGACCGTGTAATCCGCTTTTCGTTGCAGGCTCGAACGGATTGCGGATTCCTAGTATATCCAATGTATTCATCTGTGATCTGGAATGTCTATCATTGCTATATATTTATATATGATAACTATTTAGGCGTTGCTTATGTTTTACAGCCGCGCTAGCCCAGCCCCCGCTCTGTCGTTAGTTAAGTAACCTAACGGGTGATGACGGGGCCCCGTGGCGAATGCGAATGGCATAAGCGTACGTCATATTTTGGTTGTTTTCTGCAATGGTAGGATTAAATGATGGGACACATTAAAAGAACTAATGCAAGAAAATAAACCAAGTAAAAGTCGATTGGAACACTTTGAAAATCACTCGGTTCTTTTCAAAACTGAACTTTTAAACGCGGAGCTTGAACCACTCCTTTAAAAGCTATCTCGTTCCATCGATTAGATCAAGTTCACTACGTTCACGGTTTCGCCAAAACCATCCGTAGCCCTCCGTCATTTCGTATGGATATTCAATAGTATTCAAGCTACGTTTGTTGACCTTCGTCAAGGCAAAGTGATTGGTAACTGTTGGGTGTTCATATGTAGCATAGATAGATGCGTTGGTTTGGGACAGTTGTACTACCTTGTTGACCTTCGTCAAGGGTATGTACGGGCGGGTTCAAATTAACCTGGATAATGACGGGTAGAACTTGACATGTGACTTATGATTTGTTGACCTTCGTCAAGGTCATAAGAGCATGGGGCAAAAATCCACATCGGGAGTTTCATAAGCACTGAAACTTGCTAGCGCTGCATACCATTTGGAGTGTGATGATTCTGGTAGGATTCCTTCGGTTTTATCCCGCGATGATATTTGGATCCCGATCCTACTGTGAGTATATGCTACTCCTCGGGAACTTTCTCACTTAACGATCAATGCTATAAACCAAGAGGTGTCTAGAAAGGTGTTAGCGGGGCTACGCCCACAGGGAAAAGAGGTTACTTAATTAAGGAACTTCGTGAAAGCGTTGGAAAACCTCCCTCGAAGTACCGACACTGGCCTGGCTGAACGGTTAAGCAAGTATTGTACGGTGAGAAAGATCCCGACTAATTCTTCCTTTGTGGTTTGAGGAGGGATTCGAGAGACAGTGGGAGCTATCCAGTTTAGACAAATTAAAAACCACTCTAAACTTGCAAGAGCATCATGCTAAAGTGTTTCTTTTCTCTCTCCTAATTGCAGCGACCCAATGACCGCACCTAGGTTACATCTAGATAAAAAGATGACTGAATCTGACTGTTATGACTGGCAAAGGTCTGTCCAGATGTCCATTGCCCAGGACAAGCTCGGATACCTCTTGACTGATCCAACCCCTGCCGTCTCAGGTCCAGTTTCCCCTGTCATGGATATTGATATTCATAGGACATCGGAAGAAGACTGTGCGAAAGCCAAGTGCCTCGTGTTAGCCTCAGTTGATGGTATATACCAGAGGCAGCACGAGAAGATGGACTCAGCTTCTATCTTCCTCCATAACAAAGTTTTATATGGAGAGCAATCTCGTATCGCAAGATATGAGACCTCGAACGAATTGCTTCCAGCGAGGTTGGCTATCGGGTTATCTGTAGGGGGCAACGTCCTTACAGAGACCAGCTCTTTTGAGCTCTCGGACCTGAAGACCACGTTGAAGAACGGGTCAGATGCTGACTCAGTTCATCAGTCTCTACCTACTACCCTAAAGGAAACTAGGGAAGTAGAAAGAAAGGGAACGGCAGAAGTTTCAGGAACAGATGTAGTAAAAGAGGGATGTTCCTATTGTTACGGGAATGAACATGGGCAGAAGGATTGCAGGGCTTGTAAAGCCAGTAGCCAGAATTCGAAGCATGTTGTGGCTTCGGCTTCGGGTGTGTTTGTGATAGAGAACTGTATGTCAGTTAACCCTACTTCCTGGGTATTGGATACCGGATCAGGATCTCATATCTGTAATTCGTTACAGGCTTTGAGAAACCGTAGGGTTATCAGGAAAGGTGATATGACTCTCAGGGTTGCTAACGGAATGAGCATGTATGCTGAATCCGTAGGGGAATATCATCTAGGACTGACAACTGGGCAGATATTGATTCTGCGTGATTGTTTTTATGTGCCAGGTGCGACTTGTAACATCATATCTGTATCCTTACTTTCTAAGGAAGGATATGATTTTACTTTTGTAAGCGATGTAGTAAACATCCACCTAAATCAAGTGCTGATTGGGTCAGGTACATTGAAATACGGTATATACGTTTTGAATCAAGCTCAGGTCTTCAGTGTCCAGAACACACTTAAAAGAAAGTCTCCGGAAACAAATCAGGCTTTCTTATGGCATTGTAGACTGGGTCACATTAATGAGACACGGTTAACAAAGTTACATAAAGAGGGATACTTGAACACGTTTGAGTATCAGTCTTATGCCACTTGTGAATCTTGTCTCATGGGAAAGATGACAAAGACTCCGTTCACTAGACACGGAGAAAGAGCGAGCGAGCTCTTGGGACTCATACATAGTGATGTGTGTGGTCCAATGTCTACACATGCGCGAAGTGGTTATTCATACTTCATTACTTTCACAGATGATTTCTCTAGGTATGGGCATGTCTTCTTGATGAAGCACAAATCCGAGGCCTTTGAGAAATTTCAAGAATACAAGAATGAAGTTGAAAAACAAACAGACAAAAGTATCAAGACACTGAGATCTGACCAAGGTGGTGAATACTTGAGTGCCGAGTTTCTGGGCTACTTAAAAGAGAATGGAATTCTCTCTCAGCTTACTCCTCCATACACACCACAACACAACGGTGTATCGGAAAGGCGGAATCGAACCCTATTGGATATGGTTTGTTCCATGATGAGTAAGGCTGAGTTGCTGCGATCCTTCTGGGGTTATGCGCTAGAAACAACTGCATATCTCTTGAACAAGGCTCCAACCAAGACTGTGCCTACCACCCCATATCAGATGTGGAGTGGGAAGAAACCCTGTCTCAAGTACCTTAAGACATGGGGATGTCCAGCTTTTGTAAAAAAGCAGCATGCAGACAAGCTCGAGGCACGTTCAGTACTGTGTAAGTTTGTGGGATACCCAAAGAACTCCAGGGGGTATCTTTTCTATTCCGCAGAGGAACAAAAGGTTTTTGTTTCTCAGCATGCCCGCTTCTTGGAAACTGAATTTTTAGAAAATCAGATAAGTGGGAGCGCAATAGAACTGGAAGAAATTCCAGAACCACAAGCTATTACTGAAAGCTTGGAAGAACCAGAAGTCTCAAGAGAACCGGACATCCCAGCGCCATTCCGTAGGAGTAGTAGGCAGTCTCATCCGCCCGAGAGATACTACGGTTTTCTCATTGACGGGGATAGAGAGGATTGCACTATGGATTATGGTGAGCCTACTAGCTTCCAGCAAGCCATTCAGAGCGGTGACTCGGTAAAATGGCTGGATGCAATGCGGGCCGAGATGGAGTCTATGTACACCAACAAAGTTTGGACTTTGGACTTTGCTCCAGAAGGGGTAAAACCCGTAGGCTGCAAATGGATCTTCAGAAAGAAGATTGGTGTAGATGGGCAGGTTGAGACCTATAAAGCTAGACTTGTAGCAAAGGGTTTTCGTCAAAGACCTGGTTTGGACTATGACGAGACCTTTTCTCCAGTGGCTATGCTGAAATCCATTCGGATCCTTCTTGCCATTGCTGCCTTCCACGATTATGAAATCTGGCAGATGGACGTAAAGACGGCTTTCCTGAATGGAAATTTGGAAGAGTGCGTCTATATGGATCAGCCAGAAGGATTCATTCAGAGTGGGAGCAGCGGTAGAGTGTGCAAGTTGCTCAAGTCCATTTATGGACTTAAGCAGGCATCGCGGAGTTGGAACATCTGCTTTGATGATACTGTCAAAGAATTCGACTTTATCAAAAATCCAGATGAACCATGCATTTACAGTAAGATTGTAGGGAGAACTGTGGTATTCCTCGTCTTGTACGTGGATGAAATTCTCCTAATAGGAAATGATATTCCTATGTTACAGTCAGTCAAAGGATTCTTGTCGCAGAGGTTCTCCATGAAGGACCTGGGCGATGCCAACTACATTCTGGGGATCCAGATCTATCGTGATAGATCTAAGAGGATGTTAGGACTTTCACAGTCAAGGTACATCGACACCATACTGAAAAGATTCAGTATGGAAGATTCCAAGCGCGGTAATCTACCGGCTTGTCATGGGATCACCCTCTCCAAAAAGATGTCTCCCAAGACTGATTTGGAGAGGGATCGCATGTCTATTATACCCTACGCTTCTGCGGTAGGCTCTATAATATATGCGATGTTGTGTACCAGACCAGATGTAGCATACGCATTGAGCGTTGTAAGCCGGTATCAGTCGAACCCAGGGGAGAAACACTGGATAGCGGTAAAGAACATTCTCAAGTACCTGAGAAGGACTAAGGAGATGTTCTTGGTGTATGGCGGAAAAGACCTCCATCTTGAGGCCTTTGTTGACTCCAGCTTCCAGAGTGACAAGGATGACTCCCAGTCCATGTCGGGTTATGTCTTTACCCTCAATGGAGGGGCGGTTTGCTGGAAGAGTTCCAAGCAGGAGACCGTTGCTGACTCAACTATGGAAGCAAAGTACATAGCTGCTTGCGATGCCGCAAAGGAAGCTGTCTGGATGAAGAAGTTCCTCACAGAGCTTCAGGTGGTTCCTACCATTGTTGGTCCAATACCACTGTATTGCGACAACAACGGAGCTATAGCTTTAGCGAAGGAACCCAGGTCCTATCAGAAATCCAGACACATCTTAAGGCGGTATCACCTGATCAGGGAGATTGTGGATCGCCAGGAGATCGAGGTCCGGAGAGTTGCATCAGAGGATAATACATCAGATCCATTCACCAAGGCCTTGCCCCAGACTCAGTTCGAGCGTCTGATCGAGATTGGTCTTCGATACGCCAGTACATGGCCTTAGTGCAAGTGGGAGATTGTTAGTGTATATGCCCTAGAGGCCATTACTGTATCATACTAGTTTGTATATTACTTGATGGAAGCTTGGGATATTCACAGATGTATATACAATCTTGCTCGAAATGGTAGTATGCTACTTGGTTTGTCTCTGCTTTAATATGTGCATGTGTTTCTTTTAGCATATTGCTGATATACATATTAGTAGAGCCCTTAGGATCTTTGCTTGATTACCAGCGTTGTGATGGCGCTCGCACTCGTGGGAGCTGGGTAATCTATAAGCACATCCTTATACAGGTCCCTGGTCGTTGGACTATCGAGACAGGGCATCGATACTCCGGAGTAGACTAGCGTATGCGCTTCTCATCCCAGTATGGGAGACGGTCTGTCCCACAGCCGTTAGTACGTCGTACTTGGGATAGTATGCGGATGCTCGTTAGGTTACGAGTACACTGGACATGACTCGTCGGGAACTGTTGGTTGGTAGTATACCTATCGTCAGTTATCAGTTCCCAGGTGACATGAGTACAGCTTAGTCCGTTGACTTGACACTGTCACTTCGCCTCGAGTGTGTTCCCACTGCACTTTGATTACTACCCTACCACGGCTCAAAGGAGTCGTGCAAACAGGTAGTTTTTGGGTGCAGTCCCGAAGCACTTGGAGGCAGTGACGGTTAGACAAGATTCGTCTCTCCCGGTATTGGGGGTTGACATCGCGCTGTGTCCAGGAGAGCCATTACACGAGTAGTCCCTGGCCAGGGCAAGCGAGATATACTGGTAGGTTTCCAGTGTTATCTCAGGGTGTTCTGGGCTACACTCCGACACGACTTGTACCGCTATTAGGGGACTGACGTTCACCGCCCTCTTAGGCCCGCCATGCGATGTATCAGACGAACAGAACGGACTGTACGGAGACTGTCACATACAGGCTCAGTAGGAGTTCAGATGGGGTTCACCTCGTCAGTCTTCTTATCGACATCTACCTGGGGACCGTTACGTACAGCTAGTGCCGCTTGCGGTCTGTGGTTAAACCCACTGCCAGCGTAGTGTCGAGTCTTTAGAGTCCCATACAGAGAGCTATTCGCCTTTAGGCAAAATGAGTAGAGGTCGCATGGTTTTGCGACAGGGTTCGTTCACATCCGCGCACTTGTGCACGTTTGCTGTCCGGACAGTTTATACTAGCGGGCTTTGGTTTAAGCTGGATCCTAGTATATGATTTGGGATTGGTTTTTCTCATTGTATTCGTGTTCCTCGGATCACGAATGCGGGTGCGTATGCACAGTTGTTTGAGACAGAGGGAGAGGACCTTGATTAGGGTTAATGGCTATCGTCATTTTATTAACCCTAATGCTTATGTGTGTATTATAGTTAATTGATAATTAGTTTAATAATTGTGCATGGTTATGGTTGTTGACCATTTGACTTCATTGACTTGTTGACCTAGGTTGACACTTTGACCATCATCATTTCTTTTGGAAGATGCTTTTTGATCCTTGCAAATTGAAATGATAATGGTCATGTCATGATTAACCATGACAATTATCTAGCTAATTATTTAATTAAAATAATATGCACATATTAGCGAGAATGGCTCACATTATTCCCATTCTATCATTTCATTTCTCTCTCTTGTTCCTCCTCTCCCTTAAGCTCTCTCCCTCTCATGTGTTGAGAAACACTTGAGCTTGAGAAAAACCCTCTCTTGATCATCTCTACTCTCATCTAGGGTTCAAGAACTAGCACTTCTTGCACCCTAGTTACTTCTAGCTTGGAGTTGAAGCCAAAGGTTGAGGCTTTCGGGTGGATCTTTCTTTGACGGGAGAAGACGACCAAGGTGAGCTCCTTCCATCACTCCAAGGAGCAAGGAGAGAAGGACTTAAAGCTCAAGGTATAACCTTTCTAGCACTTAGCTAGTTTGTAGTTAGCTTTAGCAAGTTTTTGTTTAGCAAAGATCCTTTAAAGTCTAGTCCATGTTGCCTAAGCTCATAAAATCCAATTTTTATTCCGTTTTCCGCCTCCCCGCAAGTACCGGGGTGGGAAACATGGACTTACATACATAACATTTATATTTAACTAAGTATGTTTGAAAAGCATCTATGACGTTTTGAAATTTGATAGCACCTCCTTTGAAAATTTTACATAAAAACCCGATACAACTACAACAATAAAATAGCATCCCAACGGGAGCTAGCTTTCACGTCCAAACGATGGAATAGCCAAACAATCTATATCAGAAGTCGACTCCAAAGAGTGCGACCTCACACTTTCTAAGTCTCGCTTCTAAGTCCACAATATACCATTTCTAAGTTGATGGAGTTTCCACTAGATACAATAATATATGAATAATCAAGAGTGAGTATGAAACAATAATAACCCACTTACCAATCAATCACCGAAAGGAATGTATGCCTAAGCCGCTGATAATCCAAGCGGTAAAACCTGCAAGAAACTGTGGTACAACGGGGATGAGTTGCCAACTCAGTGAATAAAAGTACATCTAAAGGTAGAAATCGAAATGCACGACGATACCTAGGTCATAAGTATAGTACTACCATAATCTGTATAAATATGATATGATATGCTTATGTATCATAATGCAACACTAACTGTCATGCAATCCCAAGTAGAATACATATATAGGTACTGTCCCCCGGATCAGTCCTAGTCGAATCCAATAAATGATATCTAACTGTGTACCTCATGATAACAATCATATCAATATATATATGGATGTCTAGCATTGACATCGAAATCAGAAATCTCTCATGTCCAGCATCAACACGTAAATGCAGATACCGTCGACACCATCTCAACAGATGATCGCCACCCGATATCTCTGGCCCCAGTCGGTATCCCCTGGATATCCGTCGTGCCTAATCGAACCCCGGTCAGTATCCCCTGGATATCCGCCGTGCCTAATCGAACCCCGGTCAGTATCCCTGGATATCTGCCATGCTCATCTCTATCTCCGGTATCGAGGATCCTCGTTAGGCTCCCCGCCTATAATCCGGCTATCCTGCCCCTCGGCCTCGAACCGGGTCCACCATGTATCCAACTGTATACCCCCCACTCAGTCTGGATAACGTACAAATCCATAACCGTATCGCCCCCCCACCCGGTTCGGAATAAATCTCAGAAAACATAAAACTCATGGTGGACTCCAACTCATCATATCCAAAAATATCAAGTAAAGAATAAGAATATTTGCATAGATTATACTGATGATATATTATATATATACATATATAACAGCGTCCCATACCACTGATATATATCATCAAAAGTAAAACGTCCCGAAAACTTATAAAATTAAATATAACATTCATAATACTGGTATTCACAATGCTTAACAGATGATAAGGTAAAGTGCGTAAATAAATCATACAAGCAGATACACTTATCAATCCTACTGTCTCATGGCAATACTAATGATGTGTAGTGCAACCTACGCGTTTGTGCTCGTGCCGCATGGCAATCATTAGTATTTGTGCAAGTGTTCTAAAGGTGTAATAGCCTACTCATATCAACATCTATATACGTATTACGGAGTATAACAGTTCTACAGCGACATGAAAGTACCAATGGATGTGGTGTAACATACATGTACGTGCTTGTGCAGCATAGTACTCATTGGTATTTGTGCAGTGTTCTATCAGAGTGTTGGTATTACAGAAACGTATACTATCGATAAATATAATGCGAACATGTAAAGTAAATCTAAGCATAACTAATAACTGTAATTACCTGCTATGAGTTATATCATTATCTTTGAAAAGGAAACGAAACGTTGGTTTGAGATAAGGAAGCTGCCTTAGATTAAAATAGATATTCGTTTTGGAAATTGGCACCGCATCCTTGTATTTTATCATTAAAAGGGAAACGGGTCATAGTTTTTAAAAGAATATAGCTCACACAAGTATTACATCCTAAGACGAAATATAATCTAACTCTACGAGTCTAAAGGAAAACTTGGCCGTTATTCGGCATACGAATCTCATCATTTCCAATACGTATAATTTCTTGTATAATACCTCATCGTATCACTATATCTATATCATCTTAAATACGGCATGATCCCTCGTACAAATCCATCAAACCATATCCAGGTCATACGGATCTCACGTCCTGTCCGTATGTCATTAAAGCTATGTATGAAACTATATGCAAATGAAGGACATACTATAAGTGATACTATATCAATAACATTAACATCTAACTAGATATCATACTATTGTATTTATAAGGTTGCGGGGGTGCTATACGTCATCCACCCGACTTCCCCCGTAGATGTAAATCTACTCACCAACTTAATAAGCTTGCTGAAATCCACGCTGCTATATCCACCAACCCCGTCTCGGAAATCCTCGAAATTGTACCTATAACCGTAGTTATGAAATACCGGCGTAAAAATCATATCAAAACTCAAAACAATGAGATAAGCATCTATAGGTTAGAACCTACAGCATACTTAACCCAAAAACGACAATATATATCTTTCGTTAATGTATAAACGTTAACGGTTCAGTTGCAGTTCAAAATACGAAAACTCCATATCGTAAATATCAATAATTTGATAAAATCTTTACTAATCATTCCCAGATTTTACTGTGTAAATATTTAGATAAAACAAACAATACAGAGACTTATAAAATACCAAAACAAAGCTACAGAAGAAAAACCAACACCAAAATCTCAAAGGGGGCCGGCGTCGCCGGATTTTGTGGGTATGTCGTCGGATGGACCAGGGAGTTTGGGGCTCGTATTTTGTTTAAAGTTCTCTAATGATCTCAGTATGGTTTTGGTCTTGCTAGTTTTTCTAGTGATTACAGATACTGGTTCCAGACTCAAATTCAGTAGGCTAATTATCACAAAATCCCAGTTTATGATACTGCACAAACTAAACATGCTACGCGATGATATTATAAGTTAACTGGACTTAAGTTAATCTGAGCTAATCCTATTCTGGTCGTAACGGTAAAAACAGAACTCATGATACGATATATTTGTGTCGTATATACGATTTTAACTCCAAAACTGATATTAGCTTCCAGATTTCCTATACTGCTAAAACAACTTAAACAAATAATACCAAACATCCTAATACATATTCAGAGAGCTACCCAAAAAAACCACAACGCCCAACTCCTCTAAAAATCCGGCGAGCTCGGATTTTCTCTATGTGTCGCTGGCCAAAATCCGAGGAGACGGGTTCGTATTCCTATGGTTTATTCTAGGTCTAAATTACAAGATTAAAGCACTGTTTGATTTTTCTAATTTACATCTAAACTATATCAGATCTTCACAGAGCCTATATTTACCAAAATACGATATTTTACCGATATTACATTACTATACTAAACCGGTATTGATTTAAAGTAACTACAGGTTTGGAAATTATACCTATTTAGATGATCAACTGAAAGCTTCCTTCAAGATGTACAAGCATAACTTCCTAGCTTGATGGTTGAGGTAAGAGCACAACACTTAGCCTTTCATGCTATTTCTCTTTCTTTTTCTTAAGTGAGGTTTAGGACCTTGTTTTCTAAACTAGGAGTTTCTTTTAAACCTCAAATCAACTGAACAAATAAGAAGAGATAAGAGTATGGAGTGATAAGGCTAGGAGGTGGTGTCAACATAATAGATGGTGTGCTATCCATGCAAGGAGGAGGTGTGGGCTTGATGTGCATCCTAAGGTGTGGTGTCTATGAAGTATAATATAACCTTAACCCCATTTCAACACATTTACATAATAACCCTCACCTAAACTTAATTTACAACAGGATGCTAACATTTCTCTAAACCCCTCATGACACTTCTTATTATAAAAACAAACTATTTCTTTACAAATTTATTCTACCACATTTTAAAAGACCTTTTTATTACAACCACAATAAAAATAATTGTTTTAATTAAATAAATAAATTAATTAACTAAAATTTCAAAATGTTACACTTTCATCATCATAGCTGACAGATGTCACTCTGTTGTAGAGCGCTGCTCTCAAGAGAGATTTACTCCTTGGCCCAAGGGGCGCTCAATAAATGAGAATCCTTTGAGAATTTCCTCATTTAACGACTGTCTCGTCAAATAATGAGACTGTTTTATTAATGTTGAGCCATTATCTAGATTATGTGGGTCCCCCTTGGTCCCTTTCCACTGCATTGCAGTGCGGTACGAATTTAAAGTACGAAGTTCCATAACTTAAATTGTAGCATCGACGGCTAATAATAATTTTTTTTTTGTTCTTTTCGTGCAGGTACTATGTCTTTCGACACTTCATTCCCCTTTGTTCGTCTGGAGAGCGCATTTGCTGACACGCCAGTAGACCGGGAAGTTTTTGCACTAATCAAGGATCATGACCCAGAGCGGAAGAACCTTCATTTATGGGGAACGTGGTATGATCAGATCATCAGGGGTCGGCGTAGCTTTTCTTGCGCAGCACCTTCGAAGCCCATTTCGGCGATCCATTATGCTGACGCACCTCCGGTGAACTATGCCGTGGAGGAGGTCAACTGGACCTCAGAGGGTTGTCTCCAACCTTTTATGGCCGCGATACCCGTGCAGCCGCCGATGGCTTTGGATATCCTAGGGCGGCGTATATGTCAGGACGAGTCGTGCCCTTTGGGACAGCCATACAACATAGGCTTAACTCCCCGTCACCCATCCGGATATCTACAGTGGGCTTGATACATCTTATCGGCAAAGAAGTCACGGCTGCTAAGGCTCGGGTTGTACCCCGCGATCTATGCTTCTTTGTTCCAGTATTCCATACCTCCTGCATGGTAGGTCAAAGCCTTTTTGGAACAATGGAACGTTCCAACTCATACTTTCCTTCTACTAGATCGGGAAGTTTCGATCTCTTTGGAAGAGTTTGCAGAGATTTCCGGCTTGCCTGTCAGGGGGGAGCACTATGAGGAGATCTTACCCCCCGACGAGTATATTTTCGCCACTCGATCGGTAATGATGGGTCTGACCCCAGAGAATACCATTCAGCACCAGTTCCTAAGCTTAATCAAGGTGCTAAATATTTACGAGGGCTTATTTCTCGAATCTGGAAGCCACGGGGTCACTTCATCGCCCGTTTTCTTCGTCCAGAAGCTTTGTCACAACAAGGTGATATTCGCCAAACTCGACGATCCTTTCGGTTTTGGCTTGGATAGCCGGCCGATAGCGAAAGCAGATCAAAAGAGTTTCTTCCTCCCGAATGCCGCGGTCGTCCCCTTTTCAGAATTCGCCGCTCAGGACATCGATAAAGAGGTGTTCTTTCTAGGGTTTCTTGGTTTATGGCTAAGCTGGTTCGCGCTCCCTATGCACCCTCGTTACATGAGGCCGTCCTTTTTCTACCCGGCTCACCGAATGGTTGAAGGGACTCAGGTTGCCGTTGGGATTGCCGGGCTGGCATATTTGTATCATGGCCTTAGCTTGGCGGCCGATACTACTCAACCGGGGGTGCAGCCCGTGAACTTCCCGATGCATTATTTTACTTCATGGATCGAGCTGCATGTGATTGGCGCTTTTGGAATTCATAAGCGACCCCATTTCTATGAAACTTGCAACTTTCCCCGGGTCATGCGGCTGGTCGATGCTTCTGCTTTGGAGCTAAATCAGCGAGAGGCTCGGGGTCTGATTCTTCGCCCGCGTATAGTCGGTGACGGCATGGCCTTTGTTGATAAGGTCATGACTATCGGTAATGAATCCTCCAAGACGGTACAGTCGCTGCGGGACACCTTTAAGGACGGAGCTTCTACCTTGAAAGCTCGGGAGATTTTACATTTATATTCGATCAGGCCGGGCTACTTGGTGTTCAGGCAGAACGACTCGGCTTTGTTCATGAGATATAACCCCCACCGTTTTGCCCAGCAATCAAGTTATAATCAGGGCGTCCTGCTCGAGGCCTTCTTGGCAAAACCGGTTGCTACTGAAGAGGGTATCCGGAGCGCTTTGCACCACTTCATGCGCCTAAACACAGGATCCAATTTCTTCATCAGTGAGCTGAGTTGTGTTCCGAAGGCCCTGAACGTATATGTGGCGTGGTATCAACATTTGATGGGCGCCGTTATTAGGGAAGAAAAGCGATTGCTGCTTGATCGCAAGGGCACCGCCCCGGCTGGTAATCCAGCGGTTCCCTTGAAGCGACGAACCATTGGCCGTCATCCCTTGAGGGAAGCTGCTGCGGCTGTGGTACCATGTGTTATTCCTGAGCTGTCCCTATCCCGCGCGCCTGTAAAAGCGGTAGCTGTGGCATCTCCCAAGTCCGGCGTGGGTGCGGAGATAGGGACTCGTCGCCCCAAATTGCCCGCCAAGCGCAAGCTTGTATTATAGGCTCCCGACACTCGCTCACAGAAGAAAAAGAAGTCGATGTTTTCTCTCGACGTCATACTCGGCCAAGAGCCCCATGCTCCCTATAGCGAGGGTTTGAGTGAGTACGGGACCAATGAAGGTTTATTCATGCCGCCGGATGATACCGATCTGGAGGCTGCTATTGCGGTTTCAGCGCAATTGGCTCGCAATGAGGCAGCGCTGATCACCATTGCTCAATTAGGTATACTTCAGTTTTATCTTTCCGTAATCATTTTAATTACTATGCTTTGACTAACGCTTTCTTCTTCAACAGGTATCTCTGCCGAAGAAGCTCTTGCAGCTTCCCTCAAGACTTTCGAAGAGGAGGAAAGGCTTCGCGCTTCCTTGAACCTCGGTATATTTCGGTTCATTGTGCCTTCGTTCCCTTTTTTCTTCATGGGTGGTCTGACCCTTCTTTTTCATCTTATTGCAGGGACCACCTCGACTCAGGTTATCCCGAATGCAGTGCTGATCTCGCATGGTGGCATGGCGACGCTTCTAGGGCCAGCTGTTGAAATCCCAGCTTTCCCAGTATTGCCGAAAGAGGCCTCACTCAAGAAGCCGACGACGGTCGCCGTAACGGCTCCAGAGGTAGCTCCTGGCTCGGACGATGACGTCACTTTGACAGAGGTCTTGAGGTGGTCTTTTCTTACCGCCAAGCTGACAAGAAGCGCAGAAAGCATGCCACGAGGGAACGTGATGCCAACTTGGCTGTGGCTGCAGGCTCAAGTGCTATTCCATCCGTCACTATTTCCTCCGAAGATTCTCCAGCTGCCCTGTCTACCGTTCATAGACAGGTTTTGCGCGCGGCTCGGGAGGCAATCGAAAAGCCGCCCCAAGGTAACATAATACTGGGTCTTTTTATTAGAATTTGATCTTCAAATTCTCATATATCACATCCTGCAAGGCTAAGTCTTGGCGACAAGGCAGCAGGTGAGAAGACGGAAACCACCAATCCTGAAGTGGCTACTCTTTTTCAGGAGTCCGGGACTGCTCCAATTGCCACTCTTTCCCCTTGCAGTTCCCTGCCATCGCCCGGCATTGCGAGTGTCATGACGGCCCTCATCGAATCAGGGGACGAAGCCATGGGCGGCGAAACCATTCCAATGGAGGAAAGCGAAGTAGTCGCTGTGCCTGGTGATGCTCTTGTTATGGTTTCGATTGACGACCCATCTGGTATATCTTGGGTTACTGTTTTCCTTTCTATTTCGCAATCCCTTTCAATTCCTTCTGATGGCATTTTTTCTTTCTAATGCAGGTGTGGTGAGCATTGAGGCCGTGCCACCCGAAGAAGAGTTACCAGTTGCTGCTCTGACGGTCGCCGACCCTTCGCCTTCTCTTTTGTCCTCTAAAGCACCTCGGGTCGCCGCAATGACGGCTGTTGCTCCTTCTCCCATGTCTTCTGAAATGCTGGAAGGTATATGTTTGCGACTTATCGGTTTCATTGTAGGTAATATACTTTATGTACTGACATCGCATTGTTACACCCTCGCAGGAGTCCTTTTTGACCATCTGTATCAGGTGCTGAACCCACATTTCTCCTTCCAGTCGGAGATTGCTCCGTCTGGTGGCGTCAGTGAGTATAGTCTTTAGCCAATATCTTTTTCCCCTTTTTTTTACGGGTAACCAAGCCGTTGCTAATTCTTCTTTGCCTTGACTGCAGCACTACAGATTGAAGGAGGGGACGAGAGAATAGTCGTGCCACCGGTACTCCCGGCGTTGCCACCTGTCGCAGCCGGTATAGTAGACTTCATCGCTCATGTGACTTCTTCATTTCGCGAATTAGCTTTTTATCGTAATTCATTTTGCAGCAATCGCACCGGCTCCTGCTCCCTTCGATTCTTGCATACTAATGCCAGCAGGACCTTTTTCTAGACGTCCATCTTCTAAGGGCGTTGCGACCAGCCTACGTATGTTGAGCGAATACGTCGAGGAACTTGACGCGGAAGCCCATACATTCACTGCAGATTTTGCTACCAAGGTTAATCCAATGCTGGCGACGCTTGTGAACTTCCATAAAGAAGGCGTCGTTGAGTCTTGGGTTAATCACTGCTGGAAGATTGAGGCCTGCCTGCATGAGCCTGAGCTCAGGCGTCCTGCTCCCGAGGTTCTGGCTTTGAACTCCCAGCGGGCTGCATGGGTTGAGCAAAGTGCCTTTTTCCTTCGCCATTTCGAACAAGAAGTGATCCTCAAGCGAAAGGAACGTGAGGCGACTTTCGCTGAGTCTATCCAACTGCGCGCCCAGGTCGAAGCGAATGCTGCGTAGCTGAACTCCATCTTCGAAAACCTTCAACGATGCATTTCTGATGGGCTGATGCTGATGAAAAAGCTTGACTTTACTGAGCAGGTCGCGCAGAGTTAAGAGGCTGTTCAGCAGGAAATTGATGAGAAACTTTCATCCTGTCTACAGCAACGGGCCCTAGTCGAAGCGGAGTTGGCCGCGGTGGCTGATCGCGAAAAGGGGCTGAGAGGAGTGCGCGAGCAACTGGCTAATTTATTGAAAACGCCTCCTTCTCAATAGCTGCCTTTGTATCAATTAAACATTTGTAATCTTTGAATAACATGTATCCATTTTTTATTCTTTTATATGATTCATATTATACTCAATTGAATTCATGAATAAAAGATACACATTTTTTTTTATCTCCCACTGTTGTTTTTTTCTCTTTGCTGTGTTGTCGCCATGTGATTTTAGCAAGTGTGGCCTGTAAATAGTAGGTAGCTGTCCATCTTAGACTCTTTGCAGGGTAGCGATGGCTTAGGAAACAGGTTCAGATCTGCCGCCTAAGACTTTTCAATTTATGAGCCATGAGGGTCTCATAAAGATTTTTCTCCCTACGAGTCGTGAGGATCTCGTAGGTGTATTTTCTCCTTAGGAGTCGTGAGGACCCCTAAGTGCGTTTTCTCTTGAGAGTCGTAAGGATCTCACAAGAGAATTTTCTTCCTTATAAGTCGAGAGGACTTGTAAGTGGTTGACGAGTTGACCTACTCCCGAGTCAAAGCATTGCTTCGACAGGGAGGTTGAGGGTTGACTTTGGCTGTTTTCCACGGTGTCATGATTGACTTTTGCCGTGTTCTATGGGGTCGGGGGTTGACTTTGTTGGATATAGTGCCCTCAAAGTCAATTATTGGATCGCAGGTACGTGATTGCAATGATTGAGGGAGGACCTATACCGATAGGACTGTCTTGCTCGAGATGATAGTATGCTATCTGGTTTGTCTTTATCATCGTATACATACTTTAGTTCACTAATGCATGTTGATAGAGCCCATAGGATTCTTGCTTGACTGCCAGCAGTATGATGGCGATCATATACGTGGGAGCTGGGGTCTATAAGCACATCCTTAAAGTGTCCCTAGTCGTGGGAGTTTCGAGACAGGGTATCGGTACTCCAGAGTAGACTAGTGTATACAGTCGAGACCCCGACGAGGGGCGGTGGCCGGTCTCATAAGCCATTGGTGTCAGTTGGTTCACCTAAGATGTATACAGGTGCTCATTGCGTAATGAGTACACTGGCCAGGACTTGCCAGGAACATGCTAGTTGGTATTATACATATCGTCAGATAGCAGTTCCCAGGTGACATGTGTACAGGTTAGTCTGTCGACCTGAGATCATCATTTGTCTCGTGTGAGTTCCCACTGTGCTTTGATTACTATCCTACCACGGCTCAAAGGAGTCGTGCAAACAGGTTTTAGTTGGGTACAGTCCCGAGCCATATGGAGGCAGTGAGCGGATCGTCGGGGATTCGTCTCTCCCGGTATTGGGGGTGAGATCGCGCTGTGTTTAGGAGAGCCATTACACAAAATCCCTGGACAGGGTAATCGAGATTTACTGGTAGGTATTCTAGTAGTATCTCAGGGTGTTCTGGGCTACTCTCCAACACGACTTATACCGCTATTGGGGGTCTGACGTTTACCAGCCCCCTAGGCCCTATATGCGATACTCATAGACGAATGGACCGAACTGTACGGATATTGTCACTGTCAGACTCAGTAGGGTTTCAGGATGAGTTCGCTCATCAGCTTCCCCTTCTTTCAATACATAGGCAACCGTTACGTACAGTCAGTACCTCTGACGTGCTAGTGGTTATACCCAGTGCCAGTGTATTAATGAGTCATTAGAGTCCCCCACAAAAAGTTTCCCAAGTTCGGGCGAAACGTTGTAGAGGCCGTATGGTTTTATGGCAGGGTTCGATCATATCCGTACACTTGTGCATGGATTAGGATTGGACGGATAATTCAAGCGGGCTTTGGTTTAAGCCGGATCCTAGTATTGTATTGTAAGAATATTTTTGTCTCATTGTATTTGTATTCGGTCGGAATACAAATGCGGGTATGTATTTACAGTTGGGGGTTAATCTCGTAATTCGTTACGGGATCACTCTCGGAGTTGCCAGTTTCTTTTTCCGCCTCAAACACCTTGTTTAATCATTGTGAGCTTTGACCTTTGACCCTGACTATTCTTTTGGCTTTTCCTTCACTGAAATTCATGCATGCACTGAAATCCTTGGACATGGGGCAGCACGGGAAGCATGGGGCTTTTGCATGGTGGCTGAATTCTGCAGTGGGGGGGGTCCCTTGCAATTTGGCATGCTCTGAAAATGCAAGGGGTTTTTTGAGGTGAAAAATTGACTCTCTCACTTGAAGAAATACCATCACCTATTCTCTGGTTTTTGACAGAGATTCATTACCTCGTCTTTTTTGTGAGTGTAGCTGAGCCTATTCTCTTCTCTCCAAGCAATTTCCATGCTTGATTTTTCTTTGCTAAAAATCCCTTGCTCACAACTCTATGGCAACTCCAATTTATCTCTACCCAATCATTTGGGTGCCTTGAGACAACATATTCCTCACTTTCTCTACTTCATTCTTGGACATGCCGGCTAGCAAATTTCATGTCCGAGTTGCCTTGGTTTTAAGGCGGGAGCCCGTATACAGATTCATCGATGTGGTGCCACTTTGACGAGAAAGATCATGGAGCGGACTTTGTCGGCGCAACAGCGAGGAGTTTGGCGCAGAGATTGAAGACCGAAGGACACGGATCGATCGGTATAATCTTTTCAAACTCCTTTTACATATTGCTAGTTTACGGTTAATGGAACGATCCAGGTATTTGGGTTGCGGTGGCGCCGGTTTTGTAAAAAGTTTTTGTTCCGCATTTGGCGTCGGTTTGACGGCTGGGGCGCCGCCGCATCCCAACATGGTATCAGAACCACCCATTAACCTTAGCTAGCTTGTTCTAACATGTTTAAAATATTGATCGAACAAAATTTCCGAAACCGCAATTTCAAAACTTAAGTTTCTACGAAATTTGTAAACTGGTCTAAAAATTATTTTGTGCACGTCAGAAAATCTAGCAGGCTTTTGTAAGACCACTGTAGAAAATTGGGAAGTTGTTCCCTCAGGAACGCCGCGGAACCGCGGCCATACCCACGTATTGGACGCAGTTCCGCCGCCGTTATGGGGATTCAATGCACCAAGTTTCTTCTGGGGGTCTTCATCTTGGAATTGGGGTTTCTGGAATTTTTATTTTTGGCCCAGATTATTTTGAGTACTGGATTTGTACTTGGGGCCCACTTCGGGAAGTTTTGTCGATCGAGATTTTAAATGTGTTAGTTTACAGTGGTTACATTATATCTGCGACCATGAATATCATTTGAGCGGTAAATCTTGTCTAATTGCTATAGTCCTTTTAGACAGGTTTGCGAACGTGACATTCACGTTGATGTTCTGTGTTGTGCTGTGATGTTGCGGATTGGTCGTGGTGGATAGCTCTTGTGCAATGGTAGTGCAGTTTGGATTTATTTGTACATTTGATATTGCGGGCGAGTGTCCAACATGTGAACTGCCGTCACTGCCTGTTTGTATATTATTCTTTTGGAACACGACCGAGTTGAGGTCGATGTACTCGCTGTATATATTTTCTTTTCTGTACTAGGATTACCCCGCGGTGGAGTGCACGGATAGCCGGGTTCTAGAGGGCAACTGGCCCACATCTCATGGCGTTGAGACGGAGGGAGCTTCACTCTAGAATTGGTGGGCTATTGCCGCACTCGTAGGGGGTATAGGTTGACCCAAGGAGGGGTGCTCAAGTTACCGGATTCTATGAAGTGCTGGGTGGTCCATTCACGTTGTTGAAGGGGGCTGCCTCGCTTCAGGTTTTGGCGGGTAACTTGCCGCGCTCGTAGTGGTCTAGGTTTTCATTGCACAGGCTATCCACACGACCAGGGGAACGTCGGGTTTCACTTGCGGCTCAACGAAACCCGGGGATCCTAAATTATCTGTATTGTTCTGTGATGCTTATTACTTTTCTGTGATGTTTCATTTGTCACGCCTGGAGCGATTATTATATATTGATATATATACTAGTAGATGTTGTATATATTTTGCACCCATGCTAGTCCCGTCCCCGCTCTGTTGTTAGTTAAGTAACCTAACGGGTGATGACGGGACCCAGTGGCGAAGCGGATAGCATATAAGTACATCATATTTTCGTTCTTTTCTGGTGTGATCATTTGATAGGACTGCATTGATTCTTATCAATACAAAGAAAACAAACCTATATTTGATGTTGTTGGAACCATTTTTTTCAAAAAAGCTGTTATTACAAGGGCGTTCTCTTTTGTTTTGCATAGTAGTATTCAGTTATGAATATCCAGCACCTCATTCGACGAGGCAAGGGCCGAGATCCCTTCATCGGGAGTGACCCCTTGGATAGAGGTTTGCGTCAGGGTAATAACTTCACCATAGTCGATTACTTTTTGCTTTGCATCGTGGTATTTAGTTTGGAATATCCTGCACCTCATTCGACGGGGAAAGAGCCGAGATCCCTTCACCGGGAGTGACCTCTTTAGCAAAGGTTTTCGCCACTATATTTTTATAAAAAGATATTCGGTTCCTTCAACGATATCAAGTTCATTATGCTAAAGGTTTTTCGCCAAAAACCAGCCGTAGCCCTCCGTCATTTCTTTCAGGTAGTACCTAGTATTCGTGCTGCGTTTGTTGGCCTTTGTCAATGCGTAGTGTGCGGTAGCTGGGTATTACATGTCTGTTGCATTGAGTTGCGATTATCTAGGACAGTCGTATAACCTTGTCGGCCTTTGTCAAGGGTTTATACAGGTTGGTCTAGAGTAATCCAGGATAATGACGGGTTGAACTTGACTTGTGGTTTATGATTTGTTGGCCTTTGTCAAGGTTATAAACTGCTTGGGGTAAAAATCATATCGGGAGTTTCAAACATACAGGAAACTTGCCAGGCATGCGCATACCTTCTGGAGTATGATAACGTGAGTGGATTCCATCACGTTATCATGCGATGATAGTTGGATCCCGATTCCCACTGATGAGTTGGTTTACTCGTCGGGTGATTCCGACTAATTCTTCTTTCAGGTTTGGAAGAGAATTTGAGGATACAGTGGGAGGTTTCCTGATTGGATAAAATGATTAACCATTCTGATTTAGGTTAGAGTGCATGCAGAGTGTTTCCTTTCTCTCTCTCTTTGACTGCGACCATGGCCCGACCCTAGACTATAACCCAGTGATCAAGTTAACCGAACATTCTTAAAACACTGGCTTTTGGATTGTCTGAGTTGCATACATCATTGCCACTCCTTCTCTTACCCTTTGCATTTCTCTAGAACACCTCGTATCACTACGAACATCCACTTCCATTGGATAAATCCATCGTATGGTTATATACGAACTCAGAGGAACTTCTTCGATGATGGATTCTGGTTCTGGAGAGATTGAATATGATTATTCAGTTGTCTTTTCCTCTTACCTTCTCTTAGGTCGTGAGGACTCCTACGATTAGGAGAGGGTACACCTATTACGCTTATTGGATAGTCTTCTTCCAAACCATAGGCAGGTGCCGAAAGGTAGGGAATGAAGAAAACCAATTAGCCTAAGTTGGATGTACAGAAGGTAATAAGTAAAGACAAAATAAAAGGATTAGAAAGAGGGCAAAGTAAATTGCGACTGTAATCATTCACGACCAAACCACGTATTTCATCGCCACTCCTATTTCACCTTTGTATTTCTCCAGAACACCCCGTATCACTACGAACATCCAATTCCATTGGATAAATCCATCGTATGGTTATATACGAACTCGAAGGAACTTTTTCGAGGATGGATTTTAGTTCAGGAGAAATGGGAATAAGATTTATTCAGTTGTCTTTTATCTTTACCTTCTCTCAGATTGTGAGTACTCCTAGGATTAGAAGAGTACACCTATTATACTTATTGGATAGTCTTCTTCCAAACCATAAGCTGGTGCCGAACGGTAGGGAAGGAAGAAAACCACTTGGCCTAACGATGGTGTACAGAAGGTAATGAGTATAGACAAATAAAGGGAATTGGAGAGATGGTAATGAAATATACGGTTACAGTTATGAATCTAGATAATGGAAGAGGCATTACTAGGAATACCCGGATACCCCTTCGAAACATATTCGTGTATCAATTTCACTGTATATTGTTAATAGAAAACTGATTTCCCAATTAGACCCTTGCTCCAGGGTATGTATTTACCAGGTATGATTCTCACATCTGTATGGTTTTACAGATGATGAGTGGGAGTATGTTATTGGGTATTAGGTGATCATCCTCATTATATCGGAATTCGTTGTAATTGGTGATATTTGAGGATATCACCTGGGTATAGTTTTCAACCTACAACGTACAGGATTTGAGTTATTCAACTCAGCGGACTTATACAAAGTATTGTATGTTGTCCAGTGTCAATTAGGACAAAGGGGTTATAGGGTTCCTAGGCAGTCATACAAGGGTTAATAAGGCATCAACCATGCCCGAATAAAAATTTAGACGTGCCGAACAACCCAAAGCCGGGATCTTTGCTAGATAATTAGGGTTACACATACAAGTAAACATCTATACAACTAAAAGTGAGGGATTACAACCTTTGTAGTCCGCTCCTTCACTTCATAAGCTCCGAGTAGAAGTCCCTTCGCCGCGATCCACGATCTTTCAGACTCATGAGAGGCTCCACAACTCGAACGATCCATGCTAGCTTGTAGTCTTCCTTTTCTCCGATGATCTACCTCGAAGTTTCTATAACTCAAGCTATCTCTCTCTAATGAGGTGAACACCCTAATCTAATTGGCTAGATTAGATGAGGATGATGGAGTAGTATTTATACTTTCTTTTTATATCAAATTCTCACACAAAATCATCACATAAAGAAAACCCAGAAAGCTTTCTCAAAGCTCAAGGTTGAAGAAGAAGAAGAATAATGAATTAAATCCTTTTGTGATGAATAATGAAATGATATATGATTAATAATGTAACAATGGTCAACTATGACAAGGCTAACCCATGTAGAGAATTAACTAAGGCTAAGGGTTTGGGTTGGATTAAGAATGAGTTACTTGAAAATATCAACCATAATATCTTAGCTCATGACAAAAGAAAACCTTCTAGAAGGTTCATGAAAGAACTAACCCAATTCAAACCCTAACCTTGTTTAATCTCCACTAAACATGTTGTATTAGTAATAATATTATGTTACAATATTATATATCACATATATAATATATTTTGTAACAAAAGAAAATAATACAATTAACATATATCCCATATATATCAATGTATTATCCGGTGAGAAAATGAATCAATAAAGCGAGCCAATATTAGATAATGTAATGCAATATATCATATATATTATTATACATTAAATTATCGAATCAACACTTGATCCGACAATCCGGCTATATCGAATATAACCGACTAATATATCATGTACCGATTCATCGAATCAACACTTGATCCGATGACCCGGCTTATATCTAAATATCGCGAGAATCTAATACGGTATCTCATATCGCATTATCCTCGGTCGTGCACATATCACATATATGCCCCTACTCCGTTTTTCCTGAGTCAAGAAACTTCTGTGTAGGACTCTAAAGAATCGTCAATACGCCGGTAGCAGGTGATGGTCATATCAAACAACCACAAGCTGCAAGCGATCAGCTAAACGTAACAGCCACCTAGGTATTGAGCGATCAGAAGATCAACAAGCTAGCCTGTACATTCTCCTGTGAATCCAATCGGTAACACTCCCGTACAGTCCGGTCTCTTTGTCTGATATGTTGCATATCTAGTCTAGGGGTGGTATACGTCAGACCCCAGTAACCGATAAGTCGTGTCGATGTGAGGCTCATAACAGGTCGAGAAACTACTGATAACACTTACCAGTAAATCTCTATATCAGCCCTGGCCAGGGACTTCCAGTTATAGCCAATCGAACACAGCACAACATCAACTCCCTATACCGGGAGAGACGAATCCCCTCCTATCGCTCATTGCTTCCATATGATTCGGGACTGCACCCAAAAGCCACCGTTTTGCACGCCCTTTTGGACATGGTAAGGTGGAAATCAAAGCACAGTGGGAATCACACAAGACTCTATGACGATCTTGGGTCTACAGACTACCCTGTACCAGTGTCACCGGAGAACTTCCATCTGACGTGTGGTATATCATCATCTGGGAGTTCTCGGCGAGTCCGTCCAGTATACCCAGTCTCCACTGAGCACCCGTACACCATCTCTGATGTCAAAACACCGATGGATATGGGATCATCCATCGCCCATCATATGGGTCAAGATGCGTATACGCTAGTCTACTCAGGTGTATCGATACCCTGTCTCGACACACCCTCGACTAGGAACAGTTATAGGATGTACTCATCGACTACCGTGGCCCCACTAGTATGATCTCATCATAGTCCCAGTAGTCGAGTACAGATCCTAAGAGCTTTATCAACATGTGAGAGTAAGACAGTAAACTAATATAAGTCAACATGTTAAGATAAAGGGAAACCAAATAGCATACTATCATGACGAGCAAGAAAGTCCTCTCTATATATATCCAAGCATCCATTATAATATACATCATATTTACAACAATGGCCTCTAGGGCATATACATAACTAACAATCTCCCATTTGCACTAAGGCCAGCTGCTGTAGTATCTCATACCTAGCATCCCGAATAATCTCTCAAACTGTATCTGGGGAATGGCCTTTGTGAGTGGATCCGCAGTGTTGTCCTTCGTATCTACTCTCCTGACCTCGATCTCCCGGCGATTAACTATCTCCCTGATCAGGTGATACCGCCTCAGAATATGTCTGGACTTCTGATGGGACCTGGGTTCCTTGGCCAAAGCCACATCTCCATTGTTATCGCAATACAAAGGTATTGGATGCTCAATGGACGGAACCACTCCAAGTTCACTAATGAACTTCTTCATCCAGACAGCCTCTTAGGCAGCATCGTTGGCAGCGATGTATTCAGCCTCCATCATCGAGTCTGCAACGGTATCCTGTTTGGAACTCTTCCAACACACCTCCCCTCCATTGAGGGTAAAGACAAATCCCGAGTGCGACTTAGAGTCGTCCTTATCACTTTGGAAGCTCGAATCGGTAAAGGACTCCACCTGGAGTTCTCCGTTACCATACACCAAGAACATCTCTTTAGTTCATCGCAAGTACTTGAGAATGTTCTTCACAGCTATCAGTGCCTCTCTCCTAGATCTGCTTGATACCTACTCACTACACTTAGTGAGTATGCTACATCGGGTCTGGTACATAGCATCACATACATGATAGAGCCTACTGCCGAAGCATAGGGTATCCCTTGCATGCGAGCTCTCTCCAAATCAGTCTTGGGAGACATCTCTTTGGAGGGAGTGAGTCCAGAGATCGTGGGTTGGTTCCCACGCTTGGATTCTTCCATACTAAACCTTTTTAGTATGGTGTCAATTTACCTGGATTGGGACAATCCCAGTATCCGTTTAGATCTATCTTTATAGATCATAATTCCCAGTATGCAGGAGACATCACCTAGATCTTTCATTGAGAATCTTTGTGATAAGAAGAGCTTGACTGATTGCAGCATAGGAACATCATTTCCTATCAAGAGTATGTCATTGACGTACAATATGAGGAAGACAACCTTACTCTCTGCAACCTTCTTATAAATACAAGGTTCATCTACGTTTTTTATGAAGTCAAACTCTTTGACTACAACATCAAAGCAGATGTTCCAACTCCGCGATGCTTGCTTTAACCCATAGATGGATTTAAGCAGTTTGCACACTCTTCTGCTGCTCCCACTATCTTCGAAGCCCTCTGGCTGAGTCATGTACACGCACTCTTCTAAATCACCGTTTAGAAAGGCGATCTTAACATCCATTTGCCAGATTTCGTAGTCATGGTATGCAGCAATGGCAAGTAAGATCCGGATGGACTTAAGCATAGCCACTGGAGAAAAGGTTTCGTCATAATCCACACCTGGTCGTTGACGAAAACCCTTTGCAACAAGTCTAGCTTTGAAAGTCTCAACTTTTCCATCTACACCAATTTTCTTCTTAAAGATCCACTTGCTCCCAATGGGTTTTACCCCTTCAGGAGCATTTTCCAAAGTCCATACTTTGTTGGTGTACATGGATTCCATCTTAAATCGCATTGCATCCATCCATTTCACAGAGTCACCACTTGTGATGGCCTCCTCGAAACTAGTTGGGTCATCATCTTCCATGATGCAATCCTCGCTCCCACCATCAATAAGAAAACTGTAGTATCTCTCAGGTGGATGAGAAACCCTACTAGATCGGTGGAGAGGCTGGGGTTCGTCGGGAACTACTGAATCCTCTGGTTCCATCAAATTTTCTGTTGTAGTTTGTTCTGCTGGAACTTCTTCCAGTTCTACCTCAGAGCCACTAATCTCTTTTGCAAGAAATTCCTTTTCTAAAACGGTGGCATGTTGAGCAACAAACACCCTTTGTTCCTCACTGTGGTAGAAAATATACCCTCGCGAATGCTTGGGATATCCAAGAAACTTACATAAAACAGACCTTGCCTCGAGTTTGTCCGGTTTTTGTCTTTTGACATAGGCCGGGTAACCCCACATCTTAACAAAATTAAGATATGGTCTCTTTCCTTCCTATATCTCATATGGGGTGGTAAGCACAGATTTGGTAGGAACTTTATTCAGTATGTATGTCGTTGTCTCAAGCGCATACCCCCAGAAGGAAATAAGCAACTCAGCAGTGCTCATCATAGAGCGTACCATATCTAATAGGGTGCGATTCCTCCGCTCCGATACACCGTTGTGCTGTGGTGTATAGGGAGGCGTAAGCTGAGAGAGAATCTCATTCTCTTTTAGATAATATTGGAACTCATTGCTTAAGTATTCTCCTCCTCGATCAGATCGAAGGATCTTAATACTTTTGCCCGTTTGGTTCTCTACTTCGTGCTTATATTCTCTGAATTTCTCAAAAGCTTCAGACTTGTGTTTCATCAGGAACACATGTCCATATCTAGAGAGATCGTCAGTGAATGTAATGAAGTAAGAAGAACCGTTTCTGGTATGTGTAGACATGGGTCCTCATACATCACTATGTATCAGTTCTAAGAGTTCCGTAACTCTTTCTCCGTGTCCACTAAACGGAGTTTTGGTCGTTTTTCCTTTGAGACATGAATGGCAAGTATCATAAGATGATAATTCGAATGGATTCAAATATCCATCCTTATGTAACTTAGCTAGCCATGTCGCATTGATATGACCAAGTCTACAATGCCATAAGTAGGATTCGTTCATTTCTGAACTTTTCCTCTTATTTGTGTTTTGTATATTAAGGACTGTATTTTGATTGAGAATGTATATGCCATTATGTAACGAGCCTGATCCAATCAACTTTTGATTCAGGAATATGTTCATAACATTATCCTGTACTACAAAATTATATCCTTCTTTACTTAATAAAGAAACTGATATAATGTTGCACATCATGTTCGGTATATAATAGCACCCATTCAGAATCAATGTATTACTACTTGGTAATACAAGGTGATATTCGCCAACTTCTTTGGCTGCAATATTTGCACCATTCCCCACTTGTACGGAATGATCACCCTTTCCCTGTTCTCTACCTTTACGTAGCCCACGTAACAATTCACATATGTGGGATCCCGATCCGGTATCTAATACCCAGGACGTAGGGTGAACTGAGAAACAGTTCTCAATAACTAACACATCTGAAGAAGATGCATCAGCATGCTTGTTCTTTGTTTGGGCGGCATGAGAATCCAGATATTCTCCTGTTTCCTGCTCAGTCTTATAACTCTTATAAGAAAGAACGGGACCAACGATCCCCTGCTCAGTATAATAAGCGGGTTCAGTCAATACATCCATATTATTATCTTGATTAAGTCCTGACATGGTCGCTACCTGGAGAAAGAGAGAAGGAAAACACTTTAGCGTATGCTCTTGAAAGATTAGATTGGTTATTATCTTATCTAATCAGGATGTCTCCCACTGTTTTTATCAAATCTTCCTTCAAACCCTAAAAGGTAAGATTAGCCGGGATTAATTACACCCTACAATTTCGTCAATCTTTCAGCCAGATCAGTGTTGGTACTTGAGGGAGGTTCCCCGTACTTTCCCATAGACCTAATTAAAATAAACCTTGTCTTCCCAGTGGCATAACCCCGTTAACACCTTTCTAGTCACCTACTTGATCGGCTAATTGTCCTGTGTAAAACTCTCCCAGGAGTAACTCTTACTCATAGTGGGTATCAGGATCCATCTATCTCATAGAAGGTATGCAATTTCATTGCAAATTTCAACATTTGAAATTCCCGATAATATTCTGCCCCAAGCATCCCATGACCTTGACGGAGGTCAACAAATTATAGAGTGCTAGTCAAGTTCAACCCGTCATTTATTGATTAAATCAGACCCACCCGCATGACCCTTGATGGAGGTCAACAAGGCCGTACGAATACCCTAATCCAATCTGCATCACATGAATACACAGATAAATACTGGTTAGCTACCGCACACTACGTCTTGACGGAGGTCAACAAACGTAGTGCGAATACTAAGTAGGATTTATCTGAAATGACGGAGGGCTACGACAGTTTTTTCAGAAAACCATGAGCGTAATGAACTTGATATCGTCGTAGAATCAAGTGATTTTTGAAAAGGAGTGTTTTTGAGGCTTTTCTAGTTTCGCTAAAGAGGTCACTCCCGGTGAAGGGATCTCGGCTCTTTCCCCATCGAATAAGGTGCAGGGTATATCATATATACCGCTGTGCAAAGCAAGAACTATATAAGCTGTCAAAAACTAAAGCGTGAGTTTGTAGCATCTGCCAGTTTCGCTAAAGAGGTCACTCCCAGTGAAGGGATCTCGGCTCTTTCCTCATCGAATAAGGTGCAGGGTATATCATATATACCGCTATGCAAAGCAAAACTGTAGCTACCCTTTTTATAAAGTTTTGATTCTACAACATCTTTTAGGTTTCTTTTCTTTTATTAATCTCATTAATATATCCCATCAGCTTATGCTTCCTAAGCATCACAGAAGAAACGAAAGCAGTAATATTTATATATCAGCATATATATATAGTATAAGCATTCGTCTCAGGCAGTAATATGATCTCATCACAGAACATTGCAGCAGAAGAACATATATGAAATATTGGATATACTAGGATGTCCGAGTTTTATTTCGAGCCTGTATAAAACACGGATTCCACGGTCGCGATGAATAGCTAAACCCACATCCCTAGACCCCTATGAGAGCAGCAAGTAACACTGCCAATTCTAGGGTTAGAAGACCCGGTCTCGACTCCTCGAGATAGCCTCCCACTGGACCCTAGAGCCCGGTTACTTGTGCTCCCCTCCTTGGGTCTACCTAATGCGGAAAAGTAAATAATATACACTGGTGACATCAACCTCATCCCGGAAGTGCCCCAATAAAAGAATATTACATACAAATGAATTTTACATGAATGAAAATAAAAACCCTCATCTCACATAAAACCCCCGGTTATTCAGAACACGACGATCCAATATAACATATCACAGCAACACATAATATCTCATATCATCAACGTAAGCAAGTATGCGTATCCCGATTGCCGTTGATGTATAGCAACAAAGCCGGCGATACCCCACATACTACGCTTACGGTCACAGAAAAGAAAGTGTAAAACTACAACATTTGGAATCCACAATTACTTTAGACATCATAAATCCGAAATATCACATACTTCGCATTTCATGCCTAACTTTATGAATTGCACATATTGGATCACATTCCAGATAAATAGACAATATTAAACTTTCCGATCGAATAATCAAATACCCAAGATTTCCTAAATAGCTCAACACTTGAGCGGAGTTCAAATAATCCCAGAATATGTCACAGTACCAATGGTCCAGCCGTAGAAGGGTCAAGCAAACGCCTCACATGTGGCACGCCGTACTGCCCCAAACCCTAAGGTTTAGAGGCGGTTCAGACGGTCACATAATCGAGTTAAGATTTGTGTTCTTCTAGAGGGACCACCGCGTTACTTGCACATTTTTCCGAAAGATTTAAACTCAAGAAAAATTCAACACTTGAATGTTTTTCGTGCCGGGAAAAAATGAGTTAATGATATCCGTTCGAATATTTTAACAGTTTCTGAAATATCCGGAAAACAAAACGAAATTAAATTTTCCGATCGAATCAACGAATACAAAATAATCCCCAGAACACTCAATACTTGAGTCAGATTAAAAATACCCAGAATCATATACAAGCACTTACTGATATTACTGTGCCAAAAACAAATCATAATTCTCCAGTACGGCCGCGGATCCGCGGCACAAGCAAGGTATTGCCGCGGTTCTGCGGCTGTTCGTACGAATTAATGCCTCGTTTTCCACAGTAATGCTTATATTTCCCTGCTGATTTTTTGAGTATTTTTAATGCAGAAAAAATAACATTTTTACAAAATTTCCAGAGAGGGGGTCATTTTCAATGTTTCGGGTTTCGATCGGAGTTTTAACTTCGTATACACGTCGCCTAATGCTCTAGCTTGGCTCTGATACCACTGTAGGGTTCCTAGGCAGTCATACAAGGGTTAATAACGTATCAACCATGCCCGAATAAAAATTTAGACGTGCCGAACAACCCAAAGCCGGGATCTTTGCTAGATAATTAGGGTTACACATGCAGGTAAACATCTTTACAACTAAAAGTGAGGGATTACAATCTTTGTAGTCCACTCCTTCGCTTCATAAGCTCTGAGTAGAAGTCCCTTCTCCGCGATCCATGATCTCTCGGACTCATGAAAGGCTCCACAACTCGAACGATCCATGCTAGCTTGTAGTCTTCCTTTTCTCCAATGATCTACCTCGAAGTTTCTATAACTCAAGCTATCTCTCTCTAATAAGGTGAACACCCTAATCTAATTGGCTAGATTAGATGAGGATGATGGAGTAGTATTTTTTTTTATATCAAATTCTCACACAAAATCATCACATAAAGAAAACCTAGAAAGCTTTCTCAAAGCTCAAGGTTGAAGAAGAAGAAGAATAATGAATTAAATCCTTTTGTGATGAATAATGAAATGATATATGTTTAATAATGTAACAATGGTCAACTATGACAAGGCTAACCCATGTAGAGAATTAACTAAGGCTAAGGGTTTGGGTTGGGTTAAGAATGAGTCACTTGAAAATATCAACCATAATATCTTAGCTCATGACAAAAGAAAACATTCTAGAAGGTTCATGAAAGAACTAACCCAATTCAAACCCTAACCTTGTTTAATCTCCACTAAACATGTTGCATTAGTAATAATATTATGTTACAATATTATATATCACATATATAATATATTTTGTAACAAAAGAAAATAATACAATTAACATATATCGCATATATATCAATGTATTATCCGGTGAGAAAATGAATCAATAAAGCGAGCCAATATTAGATAATGTAATGCAATATATCATATATATTATTATACATTAAATTATCGAATCAACACTTGATCCGACAATCCAGCTATATCGAATATAACCGACTAATATATCATATACCGATTCATCGAATCAACACTTGATCCGATGACCCGGCTCATATCTAAATATTGCGAGAATCTACTACGGTATCTCATATCGCATTATCCTCGGTCGTGCACATATCACATATGTGCCCCTACTCCGTTTTGCCTGAGTCAAGAAACCTCTGTGTAGGACTCTAAAGAATCGTCAATACGCTGATAGCTGGTGATGATCATATCAAACACCCACAAGCTGCAAGCGGTCAGCTAAACGTAACGGCCACCCAGGTATTGAGCGATCAGAAGATCAACAAGCTAGCCTGTACATTCTCCTGTGAATCTAATCAGTAACACTCCCGTACAGTCCGGTCTCTTCGTCTGATATGTTGCATATCTAGTCTAGGGGTGGTATACGTCAGACCCCAGTAACCGATAAGTCATGTCGATGTGAGGCTCATAACAGGTCGAGAAACTACCGATAACACTTACCAGTAAATCTCTATATCAGCCCTGGCCAGGGACTTCCAGTTATAGCCAATCGAACACAGCACAACATCAACTCCCTATACCGGGAGAGACGAATCCCCTCCTATCGCTCATTGCCTCCATGTAATTCGGGACTGCACCCAAAAGCCACCGTTTTGCACGCCCTTTTGGACATGGTAAGGTGGAAATCAAAGCACAGTGGGAATCACACAAGACTTTATGACGATCTCGGGTCTACAGACTACCCTGTACCAGTGTCACCGGAGAACTGCCATCTGACGTGTGGTATATCACCATCTGGGAGTTCTCGGCGAGTCCGTCCAGTGTACCCAGTCTCTACTGAGCACCCGTACACCATCTCTGATGTCAAAACACCGATGGATATGGGATCATCCATCACCCATCATATGGGTCAAGATGCGTATACTCTAGTCTACTCAGGTGTATCGATGCCCTGTCTCGACACACCCTCGACCAGGAATAGTTATAGGATGTACTCATCGACTACCGTAGCCCCACTAGTATGATCTCATCATAGTCCCAGTAGTCGAGTACAGATCCTAAGGGCTTTATCAACATGTGAGAGTAAGACAGTAAACTAATATAAGTCAACATGTTAAGATAAAGGGAAACCAAATAGCATACTATCATGACGAGCAAGAAAGTCATCTCTATATATATCCAAGCATCCATTATAATATACATCATATGTACAACAATGGCCTCTAGGGCATATACATAACTAACAGGGGTTTTTCCTCGTACTATATTCTGTTTACTTGTGACTTCTCAAGTTTTTGGACAAGTGTTTCGTACAAATACAAGGTCCAAGTTTGAGAAGTTATAGGTACAAGAATAAAGTAGAGAACCAGGTGTCGCAAGTATCGGGATTCTTCAAGGTGATCGAAGATATAGATACTTGTATGAGGCATTCAGTTGATAGTAATGGTTTTGAGAAACTTGTTTCTCTTTCAGGTTACTCATAATTGGACGCACTCCTAAGTTGAGTAATGCTGATCGGCCTCTCTCCATTTAATTGACATGCATCGGAGACAGCTGCATGATTTGAATCTGGTTCCAATTAAATCAGTGCCTCTATTTCTATATTGCATATAGAATGGTTCATATCTTAACGATGTTAAGGTACGGGGAGTTTTCCGGCTTATACTTAAAACCAGACTCTGGATAACTCAAGGCACGTTTCTGTAATGGCAGTTTGTGAGTTAACCCGGGCTTTGACGAGGGTTAATTTTCTTCCATCTGGAAGATCAATAGTGATATTGTTCTTGACTCGCCACAGTTTTAGTAAAATGGATTTTTTCAGAAAACAGCAGTGGGAGTATGGTAGAACTGGAAGAGATTCCAGAACTGCATACGATTACGGAAAATTTAATAGGACCTAAAGATTCAATTAGGATTGACGTTCCATTAGCCACTCCGCAGATATGGTGGGTAATCTCAGACGCTGTTCATATCATAATATTGTATTATTACATTCCCCATTCCTAATCATTTTACAAATAAACAGATGCTTTTGACCCATATCTGCTACTTAGTTGCAGGTTACAGGTTCTTGGAATAAAAACAGTGAAAACAATGAAAAAGATGATACAAAGTGAGACTACGAATGATAAATGGTGAAATCTTGATCGCGCCTACATTTTGAGGAACAATGAAGAACAATGAACAACAGTTCACCAAGCATAAAGGCAGCGACACGAAGAATCGATAAAAGTCCACTACAATATTCACTGGAAAGATCTGGAAGAAAACCAGAAGACATTTTGAAGAAAACAACAGCCAAAATGCAGCAGACCAAGCCCATGAAAATTCAGCCTTTGATGCCTCTACTTGGCCGCGGAACCGTGGCCAAATAGGCCCTATGGCCGCGGTTCCGCGGCCGGGTTCTGCCCGTGTCGGTGGAATTTTAGTGGCGGTGCGCGGATCGTTGAATAGGTCTTTTTCTTAGGGGGTATTTTTGTAAAAGCAGATATGCGAGTCAATTGTAATCCTAGGGTTCCTATCCTCTATAAATAGGAACTCTAAATCTTGTATGAGGTTATGTCTCTTTTCATTTCATAAATTCAGATCTGTACTGTGTTGATGTTTGGAGAGAGCCATCAATAAAAATTAGTAAGTTCTTTTATTTTCATTGCCTTAGTTTACTTTTAATTTAGAATGTTCTTAAATTCCCTAATGAGCGAGTAGTCTCCTCACTTGTTAGGCTTAGTTTTAGAGAAAGGTTTGAGAGATGAGATCTCTCACCCCTTTCTTGCCCTATCACACATAATAATTAGAACTCCATGCATACACGCACACACCGCTCCCTGCGGCACCTTACCCCTCGAGGTAACGGTGATACCGTAGTATAAAGGACCGGTTGTATATGTTTTCAATGGAGGTTAGGGTAAGGATCGATAAAGGAAGGACAAGAACCTAGAGGAAGAAACTCCGTTTCTTCCCGATGGTACTAATCCCTTTTATTGATAATTACCATAACACCTAATAGATCTAAAATAGGGCATTGAAAGCGGTGAGGAAACCTTCAATCTCCCAACTTACCCTAGACCTAACCCTAGCAAGACTTAGATCTAGATAATCTTAATATAAATCAATTTAGGTTTAAGAAATAATCAATCCGACACCCATCGGAATTAACTCGTTTGAGCGATTAGGAAAACACAAAATCCCTGTGGACCGACCCGTACTCACCGGCTATCTACCAAGCGACGTCGTTCTTGATTGCGGTTAAATAATTCTTTGATCTAAAAATCTTTCCAATCAAATGGCGCCGTTGCCGAGGATGGCGTAGTATTTCCTTTTTGCAATTTCGGGTTAATCTAAATTAAAAAATCATAAAAATAGAAAAAAGAAAAAAAATTATAAAAATTTTATCATTTATTGTTTGAAGGGTATTTTTGCGAATCTTTGCAGGATCGACGGATCTGGAAAAATCCAGAGTGCGAAAAAGAAAACGGGAGATAAGAACAGAGAGTGATTTCAACAACAGAACAGCAGTAAAAATTTCGAGACCTGAACCTTCACCTGCGCCGCCCTTCCGCCGCCACAACCCATCTCCCACCGCGGAACCGCGGTCCCCCTGTCCAGTCAGCGCGCGAAATTTGCACGGTTTGTTTTCTCTTTCTCCCCTCTACAAATCCCTATATATCTTTTGCCAAATCTTCTGCAGGATTCTTTGCGCTTAAAAAATCTCCCCCTTCCAATAATTGATTTTCTGCAGGATTCTTTGCGCCGCGCTTAAAATAAAAAATTGATTGTAAGTGATTTTTTCTGTTTTGCATATCTTTAATCGAACTTTAAGGGGCTTGAGACCAATTCAGATTGGGTGGGGATTTCATTACCCTTCCCAGGACCCTAGAAATCACATAAGGCATTTACATTGACCAATCTTTAATTAAAAAAATACTAGACGCAGCCCTAAGGACGTCGTGCTTAATAGGACAAAAGACTAGTTGTAGGCATCGGCCGTTAATCCTAACCTGACTTTGCGGTGTCTAGGCAAGTGTGTCTAAGGCGAGTGGTTACTTAATTAGGGTCACTACTTGTAGTGGAGAGCCTCCCACTCACCTGGCACTTACCTGGCCGCAATTGGCGGTGAAGAGGCGGTTTGAGGTCCTATTTCTAGCCCTTTAGAACAGTTAGGAGCTGTCTAGCTGACCTAGGTGACCCTAGATCTATGCCTGATTGTGCATTTCTGGTTGATTGCATTTGTGTCTAAGCCCTTTGTCAAAAATCTTTTTTTGCAAAAAGTTCCAAATAAAGAGAAAAAAAGGAGAAAGGAAAAAAATTATATAAAAAAACTTGCAACTTGTCGCATAAAATCCGTGCACCCCACCACCACCCACTTTCTTCTCATTGACGTTTTCTTACCTCCACATTCTGTTTTTCACCTTTTTGACTACACTACCTCTTTAGTGTATTTCACTTTGGACTAGGGACACTAGCGCCCGATTAGTCCGTGTTTCGTTGGTACCGAACGACGAACCTTTCGGCTCCGAAGTCGAAATTCCTTCCATTTCCTTACCTCTACCTTCAAATTCTTCTTCCGAAGGTATGTCGGGATATAATCCCAACAACACCTTACCCATGGGACTGATTCTACCTCCGTTAGGTATGAATAACCCGAATCATCCGCCTGTTGTAGCGCCCCAACAAATCGCGCTCCAGGATCTCTTCTACCCTGTCCGCACCTCCTTACCTACCTGTCTTTCACCCCCACCGGCAAATGGGAACAATTTTGAGATAATACCCCACTTCATCAATATGCTGCCAAATTTTCACGGATTGGAATATGAAGATGCCTATATCTTTATCAATAAATTCCAAAACGTTTGCGCCATGATGAAAACAACCCAATTATCAGATGATGCTATAAGGCTAAGGGTCATTCCTTTCACCTTATGTGACTTAGCCGAGAAGTGGCTATACAGCACGGCATCACATTCAATTAGAAATTGGGACGAGTTTGTTAAAGCTTTTCTTAAAAAGTTTTATCCTCATCACAAGACCGCGAGAATTCGAAATGAGATAATACAATTTTCCCAGCTTCCTTCCAAACCATTTTGGAAGTGTTTTGAAACATTCAAAGACCTTCTTGTGCAATGCCCTTACCATGGGATCGAAAATTGGCAACTTTGCCAAACATTATACGAGGGATTGAACCCGGCAACGAAGCAGTTGCTAGAAACCATTTGTCAAGATCACTTTCTAACCAAATCTAGTGAGGAAGTGTGACAGTTTCTCGAGGATCTTAGTGAACAAACAATTCAGTTGGAGAGCACCAAGACCACATCATCTTCTTCTATTGGTCAATCTAGAGCAGGCATACATCAATTAGATATGTCTATTGCTATGAAGGCCGAGATGGACACACTTACGAAAAAGCTAGAAGCCATTGAGACCAAACTCTCATCGCCTTCTCCTGCCCCTGCTTTACCCCCACGAACTGTTTGTGCTTGTTGTTCGGATCCATCACACCTTACCAAAGAGTGTCCTTACAATCCACCTGTTCAAGGACAAGATCAAGTCAATGCTGCCTTTCAGCAACGACAAAGAAATGATCCTTACTCTTCGACTTATAATCCGGGTTGGAGGAGTCACCCAAATTTTGCTTGGAATCAAAATCAACAACTCCAAGGAAACAACAACTTTCAAAGGCCTCCTCCTCCACAACAACAAGAACCCCAACAAACTTAATACCAGCAACCTTTCCAACCACAACCTTATCAAATGAACAATTTTGTTCAACCAAATGATGATAAGGTTATCTTGCTAGAAAAAAGTCTAGATGCATTTCTCAAACAATCTACAGAATCCGCAGTAAGGTTGGAAAATTCCATCCAGACTTTGGTGTACAACAATGCTTCATACGATCAAAGCATCAAATCTATTGAGGCACAAATTGCACAACTAACCGCTGCGTTGAGCGAGAGAGAAAAGGGAAAGCTTCCATCTCAACCATTGCCAAATCCCGGTCACACACAACGCACATGACTATCAAAATCATAATGTAAATGCGGTGACCACATTGAGATCTGGAAAAGTGTTGCAAAATAATGTGGGTACTAGTGATGACACCCCCGCCGTTGGTTCTCCTTCTTCTTCTCTATCCTCTTCTTCTTCACCTTCATCATCTTCGCTAGAGCCTATTCTTCATTCTTCAAAAGGTTCTTCTTCTTCTTCTAATCCGAACGGACCCACTTCTCACTTCATCAACACACCCACACTGGGATCCGTTCCAACTCCACATTCTACTCCACAGACTTTGGACTCAACAGATTTTCAAAATGCTCCATTTCCAAACAGGTTGAGTCCCAATAAACCAACTCCACAAATGGAGAAGATTGTGGAATTATTTAAACAGGTTAGCATAAATATAGCTCTCTTGGATGCAATCCAACAAGTTCCTTCGTACGCAAAAATCTTAAAGGGCGTATGCTCCTCGAAGAGAAAATCTCAAATACCCAAGAAAGTGCTAGTGGCTAGTGCAGTGAGCAATGCTATTAACCAACCTCAACCCTTACCCCAAAAACGAAAGGACCCCGACTGTCCTACGATTTCAATAACAATTGGGGATAAGAAAATCAATCGAGCACTTTTAGATCTTGGGTCTAGTGTTAACCTGCTTCCCTACTCCGTGTACGAGCAATTAGGGGTTGGAGAGTTGAACCTACTCGTTGTACTCTCCAAATGGCTGATCGATCGATCACCCATCCTAAAGGTGAGTTAGAGGATGTGTTGATCGAAGTAGGGGATTTCATATTACCCGTTGATTTTATTGTTATGGACCACAACCTGTTGCTAATTCACGGAACCAAATTCCGGTGATTCTCGGTCGACCATTTTCGGCCACTTCCAATGCCGTAATAAATTGTCGCAATGGCTCCATGACCCTATCCTTCGGGAAGACGTCTAGTGAGTTCAATATTTACAAGTTAGGAAGTCTGCCCCCCGTGCCCAAAACTAGTACACGAGAAGTTTGCTCTATTCACGAAATCACGCAGGAGGACTGCGAGCTTGAAAGATTTATGTTTGATGAAAACAGTTTTGACGCCACTAGTGCGTCCCTCCTTGAATCTACCACAGTTGACACAACCGATATTGATTATGAATGTTTCACTTTTTCGGATGATTTTGACGACTCCCCGCCCGAATATGAGTCTTTTGAATTTTTGGATGAGTTAGTTGAACCAGCCAAATCGGTTGTTTGCAGTGATTTCCAACCTGTGTTGGAGTCCTTTGAGTTCGAGGTAGATTCCCTAATTTTACCACTGATTGTTTCGCCTCCGAAACTCGAACTAAAGCCCTTGCCATCTCACCTTAAATATGCTTACCTAGGTGAGAATGAGACCTTTCCCGTTATCATATCGGCCTCTCTAGCCCTCGAGCAAGAGAGAGCCTTTTTAATGGTCTTACAAGATAGGAGGCAAGCTTTCGGCTGGACTATGGCGGACATCGAGGAGATTAGTTCCCTCATAATTGAATATCATATGCATATGATGGATGATGCCAAGTCGATAAAGGATCCACAGAAATATCTTGGGGATAGTGTGGATAGTCAACCTCCTCCTTTAGAAGTTGAACCACCCCCTTTTCTTTTAATAAGCTACGAGAATTCCAATATTCCACTGATTGCTGATCATTCCCATTCTTGTTTTGATTCATCATCACCTCCTATCCCTTCACTTCCTCACTTTCCATACCACCACTTCTATCTTCCCCAATTCTTTTTGGATCGGTACAACATGTTCTTCCACCAACCGATACTTTTTACAGATAAATTTTTCGACTGGTTGGTGTTGACGTTTGGTCTTTGCAAACTTTGGCAATGACGTTTAATATTGATTCAATGAAGTTTGGGGGGCCTTTCTGTATATATATTTTTGTTCTAAAAATAAAAAAAAAAAAATTTTTTTTTTATAAATAAATAAACAGGGGAGTGCCGACATTTTGACCCTTTTGGTGTAGCATGACAGTGAGGACACTGTCAAGTTTAAGTTTGGGGGTATGCTTGGTAAGCCTTCTTCCTTCACATTCATATGTACATTTTGCATTTGCATACTTATTTTAAAACCCATAAAAATTGAAAAATTTTAAAAAAATATAAAAATTAATGTATTCAATTTTGGCCTTATTTGACTTGAGTTTGACAAAAAGGTTGACTAGCTAGGAACAACTAGATCTAGATTTAGTAAATTAAAAACCCTAAAAATAACCTTTCTTAAAGTTTTATTATAGAAAGTATATGTCTTTGTAGTTTATCTAGAAATAGGCAAATTTTGAGTTCACTTCTTGGGCTAAGTTAAAACAAGGGAAGAGTATTGATGTTTTTATTAAAGTGTAAGTTTGAAAAATAATTTCTAGCTTAAGTCTAAATTCTGAAAATGTATACCCTACAAATTGCACAAACACGCACCTTGAAACTTGGAATAATAAAGGAGACCTTAAAATGCTCTTGTCTAAAGTCCTTAGTATGAAGAAAATAAAAAAATACAAGTGTGAATAAAGAAAAAAAATGAACACTGGTTTTTGTAATTACTTAAGGCTGCAATAATAGAAAAATATTTAGCGAGGGTGCTTCATCACCTAGTGCCTTAGACCAACTGGTTTGGGAGTCACTGCTAAAGCCTTAGGTGTTACAAGACTAGGAATTACGCTTTAATGTGCAAACACATCTTGTAATCGGTTGTTGGTACCTCAAGAAGTATTAACGGTCGCATGAAGGATGTGTGAGCGAAATTCATCTAAAAATTCACCAATTAAGAAGTGCTTTGGACAACGGACAAGAGTATGATTGCTTGATTTGAATTTCCAAGTGTAGGGGTGATTTATACACACACGTAGGGGTATGTGATTGGGGTTTAGATAAGAGATAGGAATGAAGAATATGACTTGTATCTTTAATAGAGATGATAAAAATTTCTAAGTTAAGATGGAACCCTAGAAGGAAAACTTAAAAGATGCCGAAAGCTAAGTAAGTCTGCAGAACACATATAATCTTAAGTTAAGTGATAAGGAAGCATGAAGAATATGGGTGGATAATTTACGAGTCGAAGATAATAGAATTCCTTGTTAGAAAACCTAATTGGAGAATAAGAATTAGTGGGCCAAATTGATAGGATTTTGTGGGTAGTATCCGCTGAAAACCCTCAGGAGACAACACTCCTCCTACTAGGGACACCTAGAGGTTTAACGGCTTGTTGCACGAGATCAGTGCAATCGCGATTCCCTGGGAAAGTGAGGTTAGATTTTTGTTGAGATAAAACTAGGTTTGCTCGAGGACGAGCAAAAGATAAGTTTGGGGGTATTTGTTCATATCATAATATTGTATTATTACATTCCCCATTCCTAGTCATTTTACAAATAAACAGGTGCTTTTGACCCATGTCTGCTACTTAGTTGCAGGTTACAGGTTCTTGGAATAAAAACAGTGAAAACAATGAAAAAGATGATACAAAGTGAGACTACGAATGATAAATGGTGAAATCTTGATCGCGCCTACATTTTGAGGAACAATAAAGAACAATGAACAACAGTTCACCAAGCATAAAGGCAGTGACACGAAGAAACGATAAAATTCCACTACAATATTCACTGGAAAGATCTGGAAGAAAACCAGAAGACATTTTAAAGAAAGAACTAAAGAAAACAGCAGCCAAAATGCAGCAGACCAAGCCCATGAAAATTCAGCCTTTGATGCCTCTACTTGGCCGCGGAACTGCGGCCAAATAGGCCCTATGGCTGCGGTTCCGCGGCCGGGTTCTGCCCGTGTCGGTGGAATTTTAGTGGCAGTGCGCGGATCGTTGAATAGGTCTTTTTCTTAAGGGGGTATTTTTGTAAAAGCAGATATGTGAGTCAATTATAACCCTAGGGTTCCTATCTTCTATAAATAGGAACTCTAAATCTTGTATGAGGTTATGTCTCTTTTCATTTCATAAATTCAGATCTGTACTGTGTTGATGTTTGGAGAGAGCCATCAATAAAAATTAGTAAGTTCTTTTATTTTTATTGCCTTAGTTTACTTTTAATTTAGAATGTTCTTAAATTCCCTAATGAGCGAGTAGTCTCCTCGCTTGTTAGGGTTAGCTTTAGGGAAAGGTTTGAGAGATGAGATCTCTCACCCCTTTCTTGTCCTATCACACATAATAATTAGAACTCCATGCATACACGCACACACCGCTCCCTGCAGCACCTTATCCCTCGAGGTAACGGTGATACTGTAGTATAAAGGACCGGTTGTGTATGTTTTCCATGGAGGTTAGGGTAAGGATCGATAAAGGAAGGACAAGAACCTAGAGGAAGAAACTCCGTTTCTTCCCGATGGTACTAATCCCTTTTATTGATAATTACCATAACACCTAATAGATCTAAAATAGGGCATTGAAAGCGGTGAGAAAACCTTCAATCTCCCAACTTACCCTAGACCTAACCCTAGCAATACTTAGATCTAGATAATCTTAATATAAACCAATTTAGGTTTTAGAAATAATCAATCCGACACCCATCGGAATTAACTCGTTTGAGCGATTAGGAAAACACAAAATCCCTGTGGACCGACCCGTACTCACCGGCTAGTTACCAAGCGACGCCGTTCTTGATTGCGGTTAAATAATTCTTTGATCTAAAAATCTTTCCAATCAGACGCCCGAGAGGTACTTCGGTATCCTCAAAGACGGTGACAGGGAGGTTCTTGTTTACCCAGACTTGACACTACTGATGTTCCAGACTATGAGACCCGGCAGGAGGATGAATATAACGTCGTTCTAAACTTGCTTTAGAAGTGCACGTGTATATGACTCTGCCAGAGGGTTGTTGTAGTCAGTGGGAGCAGTGGAAGCATAGTGGATAAGCAGCTTATGTCTATTTATAGACTAAAGCAGATATAGCGGAAATAGATCATCTATTTCTGATGTGACAATCATGGGTTTTAACTTCATCAGAATAGAGGATAGATCTGTTAAGAAGGTAGTAGGGTGTGAAGTCCTGGTACTTGGATGACATAAACATAGTTGTAGGGTGTTTTTCGTCACCCCATTTAGATAGGAATACGCGCGCGCTTGTCGGGCGTACTACAGATTCCCCCTGCCTAGGGTAGGCCGGGGTTTAATGATTGTGGGGATCCGAATCTCCGGCAGCCGTGGACTAAGCTGCCGTTAATTACCCCTCGCCTTTGGAGCGAGCGAACCTCCGATTGACGGGTTAAACTGGTCATGCGAACTCAATGTGCAGTGTGCGTGTGTGTTGTTTTGGAGGGGGTGTTTGGATATATCGGGAGCCACGCAGAGTTTTTACGGGGGTCCCGCTACCCAGATTGCTGGCTGGGGGTCAAGGGGGCTAGCAGCCCCCTTGCGGGGTGCGGGGCAGCGCCCCGTTAGAAATTTTTTTTCTAACAGGGACAGTATCGTGGAGTATGTGTATGTGTACATTTGTATACATATGTATATATATGAAAAAGGGAGAAAAAGGACATCCAAAGGTTGCGTGGGGCCAGCGCCTAGGCGCTTGAGCGCAAGCACGCCACGTGTCGGCACGTGGGCGCTTTGCGCTCGAGCGCAGAGCGCTGGAGCGCAAGCACGCCACATGTCGGCACGAGGGCGCTTTGCGCTGGAGCGCAGAGCGCTGGAGCGCAGAGCGCTGGAGCGCAAGCGCGCCACGTGTCGGCACGAGGGCGCTTTGCGCTCGAGCGCAGAGCGCTGGAGCGTAACGCGCCATGTGTCTGCACGAGGGCGCTTTGCGCTCGAGCGCAGAGCGCTGGAGCGCAAGCGCGCTGGAGCGCAAGCGCGCCACGTGTCGGCACGTGGGCGCTTTGCGCTCGAGCGCAGAGCGCAGAGCGCAGAGCGCAAACGCGCCACGTGTCGGCATGCGGGCGCTTTGCGCTCGAGCGCAGAGCGCTGGAGCGCAATCGCGCCACGTGTCGGCACATGGGCCCTTTGCGCTCGAGCGCGAGGCGCTGGCGCTCGAGCGCGAGGCGCTGGAGCGCAAGCGCGCCACGTGTCGGCACGTGGGCGTTTTGCGCTGGAGCGCAGTGCGCTGGAGCGCAAGCGCGCCACGTGTCGGCACGTGGGCGCTTTGCGCTCGAGCGCTAGCGCACCAGTGAGGAAAAATGGGGGGGGGGGGGTTTTAGCCCCGGGAGTTCTCTAAAGAGAAAAAAGGGTGGAGTTAAACTCCTAATATGCTTTGGGTTAAGGAAATGGGTCCTTCTTCTTCCTTTGCTGGCCAGATCTTGGAGATAAAGAGATGTGAGATTTAAAAATCTTCTCTTTTTGAGATCTGACGGTAGATCTGAGTTCCCCTTAATGGGTTATATGGTGGAAAACTATTTAGTTTTGAAAAAGTAAGAGTAAAACTCTTGATTTAATTCAAAAGAAAGAAGAAGGTTTTGGAACCTTGAAGGAGGAAGAAAGATCTCAGATCTCAAACTTTTTTTGGAGAGAGAAAAAGTTGTTGGGATATTTCATTATCCTTGCCTTTATAGGCTATACACTTTACACATAGCCCCTTGGGCTTCACAAAATGGCATTTTGCCTATTTCATGGCTCATGTGCCATTTCTTTTTGCATATAAGCCATGGGCTTTACAAAAATTTGGCTTTATGCCCATTTTTCTTACATTTATCCATAAAATAAAATAAATGCAAAAAAATTATTTATTATAAAAAATTTTTATCTTGGCATGGGAGGCCGGCCGCTTCATTATCTGGCTCGACCCGGGCATGGGCCCACTGGATCTGGGCTTGGGCCCACTTGGCTTGGGGTTGACTTTGATTTTGACTTGGTCAACCGGGGTGTAAATTTTTACCCCAACAAATTGCCCCCCATCAATAAATGCACACCACATATGTGGGTCGTGTGCATGAAATTGATGGATCTTCTTTTACTTGGACGCGACCTGATTTGGTTCCCGTATTTTGGGAAGCTGGCACTGCCTTTTTTACGACATGGACGGTCGATGCAGCCCTTTTTGCGACTTGGACGGTCGGTTCTGCCCTTTTTGCGACTTGGACGTTCGATTCTGCCCTTTTTGCGACTTGGACGGTCGGTGCTGCCCTTTTAGCGACGTGGACGGTCGATGCTGCCCTTTTTGCGACGTGGACTGTCGGTTCTGCCCTTTTTGCGACTTGGGCGGTCGGTGCTGCCCTTTTAGCGACCTGGACGGTCGATGTTGCCCTTTTTGTGACTTGGACGGTCGATGCTTCCATTTTAGCGACTTGGACGGTCGGTGCTGCCCTTTTAGCGACGTGGACGGTCGATGCTGCACTTTTAGCGACTTGGACGGTCGGTTCTGCCCTTTTTGCGACTTGGACGGTCGGTTCTGCCCTTTTTGCGACTTGGACGGTCGGTTCTGCCCTTTTTGCGACGTGGACGGTCGATGCTGCCCTTTTTGCGACTTGGACAGTCGATGCTGGATTTGACTTGCTCTGCTTCTTGCAGTGTCAGGGGTAGACTTGACTTGTTCCGCTTCTTGCGGTGTCGAGATTGGATTCTGACTTGCTTCGCTTTCTGCGGTGTCGGAGTGGGAGTTGACTTGTTGATTTTGATTTAGGTTGACATCAGCATCTCTATACTGGAACATGGTACCAGGAGCGAGTTATCATCTGTCATTGAGAGGATTTTGGGATTTTGGTTTTTGTTTGGCATCTGCATTGCTGCACTGGAATAATGCCAGGAGCAACTCATCATTTGCCCCGGGAGGATTTGGGAATTGGTTTTTTTTTTATTATTATTTTTTATTTTTTTGGTGGGACTTTGAATGTGGTCTCACCGGTAGGACTTGGGAGAGGTTGGGACTGTTTTACGCCCGTGGATTGTATACGGTTTTGCAGGATGTATGATCCAGACCGTAGGGCCGGAAAAATTTCAGGGCTTTGTTGGCGTCTGCATCGCTGGACTGGAATGTGGTTCCAGGAGCGACTCATCATTCACCGTTGGGGTATGGGATTTGGAATTTGGTTGGCGTCTGCATCGCTGCACTGGGATATAGTACCAGGAGCGACTCATCATTCGCCACTTGGGGATTCGGGAGCGATGGCTTAGGAGACAGGTTTAGATCTCTATCACCTAAGGCTTTTCAATTTTATGGGCCGTGAGGGTCCCATAAAAGCATTTTCTCCCTACGAGTCGTGAGGATCCTGTAGGTGTATTTTCTCCTTGGGAGTCGTGAGGACCCCCAAGTGTGTTTTTCCTTGGTGAGTCGTAAGGATCCCATAAAGGTTTGTTCTCCTCATGCATCGTGAGAACACATGAGTGGGTCTTCTCAATGGAGCATAATTCCAAAGGCGGAAACCAGCCGCATAACTGGTGATTGTGGTAGGGCATGGGTATGACGAGAATTATCTGAGCCCGTGGATTGTATACGGTAGTCAATTTAGGGACTAACCGTAGGGCCGGAAATTTTTTGAGAAATTGGATTTTGGTTGGCGTCTGCATCGCTGCACTGGAATGTGGTACCAGGAGCGACTCATCCTTCGCCGTTTGGGGACTTGGAATTTGGATCTTGTTTGGCATCAGCATTGCTGCACTGGAATAATGCCAGGAGCAACTCATCATTTGCCTTGGGAGGACTTGGGATTTGGGTTTTTGGTCGGCATCAGCACCGCTAACACTGAAGCGAAATGCCAGGAGCGACTCATCATTTGCCGTTGCACGTTGGGGAACGATGTATTAGGAGACATGTTTGGGTCCCTATCACCTAAGGCTTTTCAATTTTATGGGCCGTGAGGGTCCCATAAAAATATTTTCTCCCTGCGAGTCGTAAGGATCCCGCAGGTGTATTTTCTCTTTAGGAATCGTGAGGATTCCTAAGTGTGTTGCTCCTTTGTGAGTCGTAAGGATCTCACGCAGGGGTTTTCTCCTCATAAGGTCGAGAGGACTTTGTGAGTGTATTTCATCTCTTTTCACGAGTTTGCGCCCTTTCGGGTTTTCACAGACTCGCCGGTAGTCCTGCTGTTTTTACCCACGGAGCCCTTTCGGGTTTTCATCCGTGCCCATTTTGCTTGTGGACATACCGTTTATTTCTTCTTCTTCTTTTTTCTTTTTCTTTCTTTTTCCTTTTTTTTGCCGCTGGTGGGACTTTAAAAGTAGTCTCACCGGCAGGATTTGGGAGAAATATGGGTCATTTACGCCCGTGGATTGTATACGGTTTTGCAGGATGCATGATCCAGAACGTAGGGCTGATGTGCTCAATTCGCCTGTGACTTGGAGCATTCACGTGTAGTATTTTTTGAGATATCGGCCATTGATGGGTGGCATGGGCCTTTCTCCCTCGGCGCTTATTAGTTGGTAGGATCCTCCGTCAAACACTTTCTCGATGACGTATGGTCCTTCCCAGTTCGGCTCGAATTTTCCCTTGGCATGTCGATTGGGGATGATCGGTCTTTTGAGGACCAACACCAATTCACCTTTCTTGAAAGCGCGGAGACGGGTTATCTTGTCATAGGCCCGTGACATTTGGGCTCGGTATAGCTCCAGATTTTGCTGCACCGCAAGCTTCTTTTCTTCGAGGGCATCGAGTTCTTCAAGTCGAAGAAGCACGTTTTCCTCCTCCGTCAACTCATGTTGAATGGCCATTCTTAAGCTTGGAACTTCGACTTCGAGGGGGAGGACCGCCTCCACTCCGAAGAGCAATGAGTATGGAGTGGACTGAGTTGGAGTACGGTGCGTGGTACGATATGCCCACAATGCCTCGTGAAGCTTGAGATTCCAGTCTCTCTTGTTGGCTGAAGCATTTTTCCTCAGGAGCTTGCACAGAGTCTTATTGAAGGCTTCGGCTAGCCCATTGGCTCTTGGATTATAGATGGAGGAATATCTCCATTCTATCTTGTGCTGAGTAGCGAACCTTGAGACATTGAAGCTCTTGAAAGAAGGCCCGTTGTCAGAGATGATTCTTCTTGGTGTACCAAAACGGTATAGAATATTATGCTGGAAGAATGTCAGAATATCTTTTGTCTTGACTTATTTTAGCGGGACAGCTTCAGCCCATCTGGAGAAGTAGTCTGTCGCGGCCAATATGAACCGGTGGCCATTGGATGATGGAGGATCAATTGGGCCAACAATATTGGTGCCCCAGACTTCGAAGGGCCACGACGCCACCGTAGGATGCAATGGATTGGGATGCTTGTGAATAAAATCACCGTGAATTTGGCAGATATAACATTTCTTTGCATGCTCTCCGCAATCCCGTATCATGGTGGGCCAGTAATACCCAAGCCGTTTGATTTGAAGTCGCATCTTGGGGCCAGATTGGTGAGCACTGCAAACGCCCGAGTGAACATCTTTCATGACCTTTTGGGCTTCGGCCAACGACAGACACCTGAGCTAGAGTTGGTCATATGACCTGCGGTATAACGTGTCATTTACAAACACGTATCGGGGAGCTCTTTTCTTCAGCTGAATCCTCGCAGATTTTTCTTCGGGCAGCTTGTCGTATCGGAGGTACTCTATGAAGGGTTCTCTCCAATCGGGCTCATCTTGGATGATCGAAGCTTCTTCGGCAGGACTGCTCTTCTGTTCCGCGCTTTTCTCTTCTCGTAGAGAGACTGGGGGTAGAATTTGCCGGCTCCTGACTGTGATCAGAATTTCTTCAATGTCAGGATCAGCCAGCTCCTTGGCTAAGCGAGCGAGTACATCAGCCTTTCCGTTCAACGCTCTAGGGACTCTCGTTAGTTCAATATGAGTGAACCGTTTCATGAGTTCCACCACTCGACCTCTGTACCGAGCTAATTCTGGTTTGTATATCTTATAATCGCCGCTTACTTGGTTGACGGCGAGCTGGGAGTCACCATAAACCCGTAGCCGAAGGATTTCCATTTCTATGGCGAGCTCCAAACCAGCTATCAGAGCTTCATACTCAGCTTCATTGTTTGTCCGAGGCTCGGTGAGAGCAAAAGAACGCCGTAGGGTTCCCATTGATGGTGTGATGAACACCAATCCTATCCCTGCTTTTATCTCCGGGACGCTTGATTTACTGGAGGTCCTTATTGACGAGGCTCCATCGAAGTAGAGCTCCCAACATGGCTCATCTTCCTCGAGGTGCAGCACTTGTTCATCGGGTAACTCACACTTTAGCGGCGACCCTTCTGGTATGGGATGAGCGGCGAAAAAGTCTGCAATAGCTTGCCCTTTTACTGCTTTCTGAGGGGTATAAACTATGTCAAACTCAAGTAGCATGACAGCCCATCTTGCCATTCTGCCGGCTAGGCTTGCTTTGGTCATCAAGTGTTTGAGCGGGTCGACCTTGGAGATCAGCATAACTCGATGAGCGAGCAAATAGTGCCTCAGCTTCTTCACAGCAAATATTAGAGCCAGGCATTGCTTTTCGATTGGGGAGTAGTTGTGTTCCGCCCCGACTAGAGTTCGACTGAGGTAGTAGAGGGCATTTTCTTTTCCTTCCTCGTTATTCTGGGCAAGGAGCGCACCGAGTGACTCGTCCAGCGCGGCAGTGTAAAGAATCAGCGGTTTATTTGGAATGGGAGCAGCCAGCACTGGATGGTGCAACAAGTATTGTTTGATGCTTTCGAACGCTACTTGATATTCGGCATCCCAAATAAAAGGAGCTCCTTTCTTCATGAGCTTTGAGTAGGGCCTACATCTCCCCGATAAATTTGAGATAAACCTCCGTATATAAGCAAGCTTGCCTTGAAAAGATCTTAGCTGCGTCAGACTCTTCGGAGGGGGCATCTCCATGATGGCCTTTATCTTTGATGGGTCAACTTCGATCCCTCGATGTCGGACTATGAAGCCCAGGAATTTTCCCGATGACACGCCAAAAGCGCACTTCAGAGGATTCATCTTCAGATCGTATTCCCTCAGTCTGGTGAGAACGGTCCTGAGATCTTGGATATGATCGGCCTTGGCTTTAGTCTTGACGACCAGATCATCAACATAGCATTCGACGACTTTATGGATTAGGTCATCAAAGATATTAGTCATTGCCCTTTGATATGTAGCACCTGCGTTCTTCAGTGTGAATGGCATTACCTTGTAGCAATATATTCCGATCGGGGTTCGAAATGCTGTGTGCTTCTCATCCTCAGGCGACATCTTGATCTGATTATATCCAGAAGAGCCGTCCATAAAGGTGAACAGTTCATAATTTGAGGTGTCATCGACCATCATTTCCATGACCGGTAGCGGGAAGTCGTCTTTAGGACATGCCTTGTTGAGGTCCCTGAAATCGACACAAACTCGGATCTGCCCATTTTTCTTCTTCAGTGGGACTATGCATGCGATCCAGTCTGCATATTTCTCTTCCCTGATGAAGCCGGCATCGATGAGTTTCTTGGTTTCCTCGATGACCTTTTCTTCCAACTCCCTTCTCATTTTTCGAGGAGCTTGTTTGATTGGCTTAGCATCAGGAGATATAGCCAGCTTATGCACGGCTACCTCAGGGGAAAGGCCAGGCATTTCTTTGTACGTCCACGCGAAGCAGTCAACGAACTCACGCAACAGGGCAATTATCTGCTCTTTCATTTCCTCCGACAAGAGTGAGCTGATGTAGGTCGGCCTTGGATTATCGGGCGTTCCTAAGTCAATCTCGGTTAGCTCATCAAAGGTTGCTTGTCCGCCATCTTCGAGCTCTTGAGGAGCTTCCTCGGGCTCGGCTATCTCGTCATCATCATTTGATCTTTCGCTGGCCTCACCAACATGGATCATGTAGCACGCTTTGGAATCAGGTGGAATGTAGCCTATGCCCCGTCTATCTGGAATTCGTCCATCGATGAGTGCTCGGACCTGGGGCGGATACCATAGCCCTTCGTAAAACTTTGCTTCGGACTCCGTTTGATATAACCGGCATCCGCACCTCTTAAAGTATTCCCGCATCTCGGGCGCATAGTATCGGGGATTGAGGACGGCTCTTATGCCTCTCTCATAGGGAAGGCAAGCGACAGAAAGATCGTCCGGGTGCACAACGGGGTTTGACCTGTAAAACAGGATGCCCTTCTGTCCATTTTTCCTCCCGGGCACGTAGAAAGTTTTTAGCTGGTCCACGGTAGAGACTGACAATGCGTCGAGCTCTTTGCACATCTGTTCTGGCACCCTTGTGATGGCCAGGGACCCTTCTGCGACTTCGAAGGTCTCTCGTAGTTTCGCTTGCTGCATGGGGGGCCAATCTGCACAGCTGTTGCACGGCAGGTCCTCTTCTTCTGACTCTTCAGTGTCACTTCCAAGATGAGGGTGGACTTTGCTGCTAGATAGGCCCTCAGTAACAGATTTGTCCGTATCGCTGCTGAAGTGAGGGCGAGTTTTACGGAAGGACGGGCTTCCAGCGTCGGACTCATAAGTGTCGCTGCCGAAATACGGGCGCACTTGGGTATTTTTGGTTTTTAAAGTGACAGCCGGCGCAGATTTGCTTTTGAGTCGTAGGGCCGGTCTATCCTCAGTCAGTTGTGGCTCAGCATTTTGGTGGTTCATAAAGTACCGAGAATCTTCATATCGGACTTCATGCACATCGAACGGCTGGATGTCTCCGTCAATGCGTCTTTCTTCGCCATTTTTAGTATACTTCATGCATTGATGGAGAGTTGACGGAATGATGCCGTAATCGTGGAGCCACGGCCGCCCCAAGAGAATCTTATAAGACGTGTCGGCATCGATCACGTATATCTTAGCTTCAGTTTGCAGATCCCTGAATTTGATTGGCAAAGCTATAGACCCCAGAACTTGCTGGCAATTTTGGTTGAAGCCTTGAATAACAATCCTTTCCCTTGACAGGTGTCGGACGTCCATTGACAAACTCTTCAGAGTTCGCAAGTTCATGATGTTCACTGAGGACCCCGGATCAATCAATATGCGATTAATTCGATCTTCGTCGCTGTACCCGGTCACGTAAAGCGGCCGATTATGCTCAGCCGTTCCCAGTAGAAAATCTTCATCCTTAAATGTGATTACGGCGGCATGCAGAGCGTGCTGGGCTTCTTTCATATTAATTTCTGCAAAGTGAGCCTGATACCGCTTGGGGTTTTGTAGAGCGTGAATGAGAACATCTCTAAGCTCCTTAGACAGGACCAAGGCGTCGTAGATGCTCAGGAGAGACGGAAGCTTCCGGAGATGTGCCAAGATATTATAGTCCACCGAGGAAGGATTTATGTTTTCATCAGTCGGTTCTCTGCCATCTTCTTCATTAGCGACTTGTTTTTCCTTCCCTTTTGGGGCGTTGCCATGATTTGGCGGTAAAGCCCTGCTGCTTCTGAGCTGGATTTGATTGGTCATTGTGGCGAGCTCCTCGTCCTCTTCGGGAAAACAAAGCTCCTCTTCCGAGTCGCTGCCAAGATGAATGGCGTAGCAGGTCGCTACTGGGATCTCTTCATTGGAGTCTTCTTCTAACTTCTCCAGAATTTCAGCCGCTTCTACAGGGAAGAACTCCTTCAATTGAATCAATGTTCTTTCCTTTTGTTCATATTCTTCGAGGGAATCGATATATTTTTGAATCGTCGATCCCCCTGCAGACTCTTTTTCGCGCCGAGCTGCACTTTTCTTCTTCTTGAGCTTCTTGGATTTTGAGCCTGATGGAGTCGCATTGGCAGCTGGACTGGTAGACCTCTTCTGCCCTTCCCATTCTATCCTGGGCTCTTTCTGAAGTAGCTTTAGCATCTTCTTCATCTTATTAGATATGTACATACTCCACGGAGGCCGTGATGAGTCAGTTCGGTTTGTCAGAGCAACAGGTTCAGCCGTCTGCTCCCAGAAGGCTTCAACTTCTGTCTATATAAAGTTGGCGGTTGCTGTTCCCCTCCGAATGGCGGCTGAGACGTGGGATGCCTCGCCTGAGATTCGGGGCAGATGCTAATTGGTGCTATCCGTCCACCTCTCCGAAGATGACAAGTTGATTTATGGCACCATGTATCAGAGGTTTAAACGGATGCGTTCGATGTAGCAGACTTCGTCAGATTCCCCCTCGTTGAGGGGTTTTTGATTGTGGGGACGCTCTTCCCTGCAGGCGCAAGCCCCTGCAGTTAATTACGCTACCGCATCGTGGTAACAATTTTCTCCTTCTCCAGCTGGTCACTTCGTGTCGTGGGTGTTTGTTTTGTTTGTGGTTGCCCGTGGATTGTATACGGAGACTAATTTATGTAGTCGCCCGTAGGACGTGGATTAATCCAAATCTGTGTTTACTTAGATTTGGGTTTGTGGTTTTGGTTTGAGGATACGTTAGCCATATTTGAGACTAAGATCGACTCAAACGTTTGTTAAGGATACGTTAGTCCGATTTGAGACTAAGATCAACTTAACAGGATCGTTTAGATCCGACAAAAGAGCGTTTGGGCTCCATTGTTCCAGTTTAGGGACATGGTGGTCCATTGCATGTATGGTCGTCGGGACCCGTCACCTCTCTGACGACGTTGAAGGATTACAACGACAGGTGTCAGAGGAGTTCAGAGATGTACCCTTGAACCAAAGCTGATTGGGGGGATTCATAGTCCAATTTGGGACTAAAGTCTGTTTGAGGGTTTAAGGATATGTTAGCCGTATTTGAGGCTAAGATCAACTTAAACGGTTGTTAAGGATACGTTAGTCCAGTTTGGGACTAAGATCGACTTAACGGGATCGTTTAGATCCGACAAAAGAGCGTTTGGGCTCTATTGTTCCAGTTTAGGGACATAGTGGTCCATTGCCAGTTTAGGGACATGGTGGTCCAATACCAGTTTAAGGACGTAGTGGTCCATGTTCCAGTTTAGGGACGTGGGTCCATAGGTAGTTTAAGGACGCATAAGTCCGTGGGTTTAAAGACCCCACAGTCCGTATTCTAGTTTAAGGACGCATAAGTCCGTGGGTTTAAGGACCCCACAGTCCGTCTTGATGTGTGGTCGTCGGGACCCGTCACCTCTCTGAAGACGTTGAAGGATTACAACGACAAATATCAGAGGAGTTCAGAGATGTACCCTTGAACTAATGAGTTGGTTGAAAGAGCAGATGTGCTCAGTTCAAGATGATTTGAGGACTTATGGCCAGTTTGGGCTAAGTCCAATTATGTTTGAAATATTGGCCCTTTGTTGGCTCATTGAAGGAGAGGCTTTGCCTCTAGAAACTTAGCCAATTGGGCTAAAACTAGTGTTAAACACTAAAGACCAACAGTGTTGAACACTGGAATTATGATTAGCAAGTTAGTGTTTAACACTAAAAGATAATCAGTATTAAACACTAGCAACGGGCTTTCAAATTAATGTTAAACACTAAAGCAAATCAGTGTTAAACACTGGTAGCATAGATATCAAATTAGTGTTAAACACCAAACCAAATCAGTGTTAAACACCGGGAACAGAGTTTTCACATTAGTGTTAATCACTAAGAAAATCAGTGTTAAACACTGCAAATAGAGTTTTCCAAATTAGTGTTAAACACTAAGAAAATCAGTGTTAAACACTGCAGATAGAGTTTTCCAATTAGTGTTAAACACTAAGGAAATCAGTGTTAAACACTGCAGAGAGAGTTTTCCAATTAGTGTTAAACACTAAGGAGGGAGGGGTCACGTGCGGACACGTGAGAGCGCCCTGATTTCCCTTATTTTATTCTGCAGGTAAGTGTTTAACACTTTTAATTCTGACGGCCATCACGTGTGAGCACGTGATGGAGGCCCCCGCTCTGGTCTGTTAGATTGCTCATTAGGGGTCACGTGGTGACACGTGAGGGCGCCCTAAATGTGAAGCCAGATCTCCTTTGTTTTATCCTCAAATCTGCGAATAAGTGTTAAACACTTTTCATTTTTATTTTAGAGCATCACGTGTTGGCACGTGATGGGGGTTTGTGCATCGAATATTACAGCACTTGCTGAGGGGTCACGTGGGGACACGTGAGAGCGCCCAAAGCTTCTTTTCTTTTGTTTTGCCATTAAGTGTTAAACACTTTCATTTTTATTTTAGAGCATCACGTGTTGGCACGTGATGGGGATCTGTGCGCCAATTGTTAAAGCATTTGCTGAGGGGTCACGTGATAACACGTGAGAGCGCCCAAAGCTTTCATTTCCTTTGCTTTTTCTTTCTGCGTTTTGGGAGTCACGTGGGAGCACGTGAGGTGATGCTTCAAAGTTCTTTGCGGGGGGTCTTTTCAAGGGTCACGTGGGGGCATGTGACCCTAGTTCTTTTCATGAACAGAGATCTTTTAAGAATTGAATTCTTTAAGAATTAAATTCTTATTTAGGTTAAAACCCTAATTTTTGTTTTGGAGGAATTAAATTCCTATTGTGAAAGAATTAAATTCTTATTTAGGGTAAAACCCTAATTTTATCCCAAAGGAATTAAATTCCTATAATTTTGTGACTATTGAATTCTCAAAACTTAATTCCTCCTCTATGTTTTGGATCTGCATGGCAGGATCTCAACCCAATGAGAATTAAATTCTCAATTCATGGGGAGATGTGCACTTTGCAGATCCTCCACCAGAGAAAGAACTAAGTTCTTTTCTTTATATAAGAGTTAAACTCTTTTGAGAATTAAATTCTCTTTTTAAGCCTCTCTTTTCTTACCTAGGGTTTTTCTTTTGCAGAGAATTAAATCCTCCTCTCTTTTCATTTTTCTCTTGAGAATTAAATTCTTCTCCCTCTGTTTTTCTCTCAAAAAAGTAGATCCCCCCTCTTCTTTTCTTGGCTCCTATTTATAGGAGAAGGAAAAGAGTTAATTTGTTTAGCAAATCTCTCATTGGAAGATTTGATTTGATTGTTGAGAGATTTGATTTATATTTATCATTAATCTGGGCCTTTAGATCATTCAGTGAATTTTATTCACCGTTGATTTTAAATCCAAAAGATATTCTATTTGTTATCCTGGTGAGATTTTCAGGGAAATCTTTCCTTGTCCAAGGGTTTTCTATAAATTGGTGATTTTTAATCACCCTTGGATTTTTAATCCAACGGTTCCCCATGACCCTTTTCTATTTGGAAAGATTCAGAAACTTTTAGAATTTAATTCTATTAAATTATAATGCTTTTTAAAGCCAGTCACGTGCTGGCACGTGACCTTTGGTCACGTGTGAGCACGTGACCCCCAATTGGGTTCCTTTCTCAGCCGCTTATTTATGTTTCAGTTTTAACCATCACGTGTCAACACGTGACCATTGGTCACGTGTAAGCACGTGATACCTCGTTGAGGTATTTTCTGACTTTTAGAATTAAATTCTATTCATTATTTTAGAGGCTTTAAAAGCCCATCACGTGTCTGCACGTGACCCATGGTCACGTGTGAGCACGTGATGCCCCATTGGGGTCTTTTCTGAGTTTTTATTGTATCTTTTAACTCCTCCATCGGGTTCTTAAAAGCCCATCACGTGTGGACACGTAATTCCTCATAACTTTTGATCCCGGATGAATTACGAGGCCCATAATATATCAAATCGAAGGGTTTTTCGAGCCGCTTTCGATACCGTCAGAATTTATGTGTTTCTCATTCGGGAGTTTGTCAAAAACAGCCCGGAAGATACTGGTTCCCATTTTCTTAAGCGTATCGCCGCCATTTGATACCTTGGGCTCTTTTGCGCAGAAATTTTTGGCGGGAACAAATGCCCCCCACTACTTTGCCCACGTAAGTATTTACGTGGGTGAAGTAGTGCAAAGTAATGCATAGCGTATGACCAGTTTCGGGTTGGTATATTACTTTCAGAATCTTGATCTGAGAAGATAACGAGCGGACACAAGCGTCGTCATTTATCATTGACTCAAATCTCGACTCTTAAGAGATATAGTTCCAAACCCTTAACTCCATGAGCCGCACCCTTCTATCTCTTTATATCTTACTCTGGAGCGAAGTAGTTTATATGCTCATGAGTAGCTTTTCCATTTCAGTGGCATGTAGCTTTGGCGAGTGTGGCTCATAGATGGTCCATCTTGACCTCTTTGCAGGGCAGTGATGGCAGGGTTAGGATCTGCCACCTAAGACTTTTCAACTTTATGAGCCATGAGAGTCTCATAAAGACTTTTCTCCCTACGGATCGAGAGGATCTCGTAGGTGTATTTTCTCCTTAGGAGTCGTGAGGATTCCTAAGTGTGTTTTCTCTTATAAGTCGTAAGGATCTTATGAGAGAATTTTTCCCTCTTACGAGTCGAGAGGACCCGTAAGCGGTTGTTCCCCTCCTTGTCGAAATTCGACTTCGGAGAGTGAGACCCGTGGATAGTATGCAAGAGACCATTTTGGGCCGACTTGCAGGATCCCAGTGCTTAGGAAACATGTTTTTTAATCCCTACTGCCTAAGGCTTTATCTCACGAGTCGAGACGAATCGAGAAGTTCTCGCAAAGACATCATTTTCCTCACGAGTCGAAATGAATCGAGCAGATCTCGCAAGAATATCCTAACGTCACAGTTAACCTCTGCTCTTTAAGACAGAAGTCCGTTAGGGTCTGTGGTACTTAGGGTTTTGGCCGTCGTACCGTCGCATGAGCTGATGTATTCCTCGATAGGCAATCGTGCTGTTCGAGTAGCCCTGCGACTGCCGTGTCTCTGATCCCTTCGGGGGCTGGACAAGACGTCTTCAAGCAATCCTCCTTGGCAGTTTGACCGTCGGAAGAGAAAGCGCTAGGAATTTGCCATGCCACTTTTTACTTGAGGTTAGGCTCATTTTGGAGAGCCCCGATGAGTCATAACCACTCCGCGCTTGTGTGGGATGATCTCCGATAGTCTTTCAGGCGTTATATGACTTGCCGTTAAGACCCTAAAGCTAGGAATTTGGCATTTGCTTCGTTTGCTGGCATTGCGTCCTCTGTATCGAGACGAATGTCGTGATTGTCTCTAGGTTGCTGGTGAACCGTCGAGGTTTGGAACTAGGGATTTTGCCGTTGCTCCTTTTGGTGATGTTGCGTCTGCTGTGTCGAGACGAACGTCGAGGTGGTGATCACTCCATGTTGGTGTGAGATGATCTCTGATTGTCTTTCAGGCTTTATATGACTTGCCGTCAAGACGTATGAAGCTAGGAATTTGGCCTTCGCTTCGTTTGCTTTGGCGCGTCCGAATCCTGCTGGGGGAAGAACGCTGGGGTGACATTTCATCTGCTGTATCGAGACGATCGTCGAGGTGGTGACCACTCCGCGCTGGTGTGAGATGATCTCCGATTGTCTTTCAGGCTTTATATGACTTGCCGTCAAGACGTATGAAGCTAGGAATTTGGCCTTCGCTTCGTTTGCTTTGTCATGTGCGAATCCTGTTGGAGGAAGAACGCTGGGGTGACATTTCATCTGCTGTATCGAGACGAACGTCAAGGTGGTGACCACTCCGCGCTGGTGTGGGATGATCTCCGATTGTCTTTCCGGTTTTATATGACTTGCCGTTAAGACCCTGAAGCTAGGAATTTAGCCTTCGCTTCGTTTGCTGGCATTGCGTCCTCTGTATCGAGACGAATGTCACGGTGGTGATCACTCCAAGTTGATGCGAGGACCAGGATCAGCTCTGGACGTTTCCCACGGGGTCGAAGAGTGACGTTATCCGCGTTCCACGTGACCAGGAATTTTGCTCTAGATGCTTCACACGGGTTCACTGCCGTGTTAGGCGAGGACTAGGCTCCGCTCTGGATGCTTCGCACGGGTTCACTGCCGTGCTCTGCGAGGACCAGGATCCGCTCTGGACGTTTTCCACAGGGTCAAAGAGTGACGTTATCCGCGTTCCACGTAACCAGGAATTTTGCACTAGATGCTTCACACGGTTTCATTGCCGCGTTAGGCGAGGACTAGGCTCCGCTCTGGATGCTTCACACGGGTTCACTGCCATGTTCTGCGAGGACCAGGATCCGCTCTGGACGTTTTCCACGGGGTCAAAGAGTGACGTTATCCGCGTTCCACGTGACCAGGAATTTTGCACTAGATGCTTCACACGGGTTCACTGCCGCGTTAGGCGAGGACTAGGCTCCGCTCTGGATGCTTCGCACGGGTTCACTGCCGTGCTCTACGAGGACCAGGATCCGCTCTGGACGTTTTCCACGGGGTCAAAGAGTGACGTTATCCGCGTTCCACGTGACCAGGAATTTTGCACTAGATGCTTCACACGGGTTCACTGCCGCGTTAGGCGAGGACTAGGCTCCGCTCTGGATGCTTCGCACGGGTTCACTGCCGTGCTCTGCGAGGACCAGGATCCGCTCTGGACGTTTTCCATGGGGTCAAAGAGTGACGTTATCCGCGTTCCACGTAACCAGGAATTTTGCACTAGATGCTTCACACGGTTTCACTGCCGCGTTAGGCGAGGACTAGGCTCCGCTCTGGATGCTTCACACGGGTTCACTGCCTGCTCTGCGAGGACCAGGATCCGCTCTGGACATTTTCCACGGGGTCAAAGAGTGACGTTATCCGCGTTCCACGTAACCAGGAATTTTGCACTAGATGCTTCACACGGTTTCACTGCCGCGTTAGGCGAGGACTAGGCTCCGCTCTGGATGCTTCACACGGGTTCACTGCCGTGCTTTGCGAGGACCAGGATCCGCTCTGGACGTTTTCCACGGGGTCAAAGAGTGACGTTATCCGCGTTCCACGTGACCAGGAATTTTGCGCTAGATGCTTCACACGGTTTCACTGCCGCGTTAGGCGAGGACTAGGCTCCGCTCTGGATGCTTCGCACGGGTTCACTGCCGTGCTCTGCGAGGACCAGGATCCACTCTGGACATTTTCCACGGGGTCAAAGAGTGACGTTATCCGCGTTCCACGTAACCAGGAATTTTGCACTAGATGCTTCACACGGTTTCACTGCCGCGTTAGGGGAGGACTAGGCTCCGCTATGGATGCTTCACACGGGTTCACTGCCGTGCTTTGCGAGGACCAGGATCCGCTCTGGACGTTTTCCACGGGGTCAAAGAGTGACGTTATCTGCGTTCCACGTGACCAGGAATTTTGCACTAGATGCTTCACACGGGTTCACTGCCGCGTTAGGCGAGGACCAGGCTCCGCTCTGGATGCTTCGCACGGGTTCACTGCCGTGTTCTGCGAGGACCAGGATCCGCTCTGGACGTTTTCCACGGGGTCAAATAGTGACGTTATCCGCGTTCCACGTGACCAGGAATTTTGTTGATTATATCCGCATTTCACGGAGTTGGGATTTGACTCTCTGTGGGGGTACATCGTCGAGTTATGGAACTGGGAGTTGCCGCTGTTCCGCTTTGCTTGATGATGTGTCCGCTATGACGAGACGAGTGCTGAGGTGGAGCTGGGATTTTGCCATCACTCCGCTTTGCTGACCATGGGGTCTTTTATTAACTTTGCATGTACATCCTGCTGGACTGCGAAGGAACGCCGTTGTTAACATTGCGTCTGCTGTAACGAGACGAATGCTAAGGCGGAGTTGGGATTTTGCCATCGCTCCGCTTGATGGTGTAACACCTTTGTGCTGCTGGAATGAGGAGGCATACCGTTGTTGATCTCCAGGCTATAGATGTGGCCGTTGAGATTTGGGACTAGGGCCTTTGCCATGGCTCCGCTTTGTTGCGACTCTGAGGTCGGTTGTTGACGTCATGTCTGCATCAGGCTGGAGGGACAAAGCATGCCGGTGTTGATCTCTAAGTCGTCGATGTTGACGTTGAGACCCTGAAGCTAGGGATCTTCCTTTGCTTCATTTGCTGACATCGTGTCTGTAATATTGGGACAAATGTCAAGATTGTCTCTAGGTTGTCTATGAACCGTCGAGATTTGGCTTCGCTTTCTGATGGAGCCTGTTGGGAAAGTATGGTTCCCTCTTTATCTGTGCCCCTGGATTGTATACAGGGATCAATGTGATTTCACCTGTAGGGCAAAAAGTTTCATTCTTTTATTTTTTTTATTCTTTCCGCGATGCTCTATCATTTCAGCTTTTTATATCGCGAAAATCGCGATTGCCCCATCATTTCGGCTATTTTTCGCGGTGCCCAATCATTTCGGCTATTTTTCTTTTTACCCGCCGCTTTTTATTGCGAGTTGCCCAATCATTTCGGCTATTTTGCATGCATACATTTTTACTTGCTGATTTTGTTTGCAAGTTGCCCCATCATTTCGGCTATTTCGTATGCATTCTTTTTTTGGCTCGCTGATTTTTTTTTTTTTGCGAGTAGGGGATTTGGGATATGATACCAATCTTGGCATCAGCATCGCTGCGACTGGAATATTGCCGGGAGCGAATCATCATTTGCCGTGAAAGGACTTGGAATTTGATACCGGTTTAGGCATCAGCATCGCTGCGACTGGATTATTGCCAGGAGCGAATCATCATTTGCCTTGAAAGGGCTTGGAATTTGACACCGGTTTAGGCATCAGCATCGCTGCAACTGGGATATTGCCAGGAGCGAATCATCATTTGCCTCTGTCGATGTTGAACAAAGGTGGCTTAGCAAACAGGGTTAGGATCCCGTCGACTAAGGCTTTTGACTTCATGAGCCGTAAGGGTCTCACAAAGGTATTTCTCCCTACAAGTCGTGAGGATCTCGTAGGTGTGTTTTCTCCTTAGGGATCGTGAGGATTCCTAAGTGTATGTTCCCCTGTAAGTCGTAAGGATCTTACAAAAGGATTTTCTCCTTATAAGTCGAGAGGACTTACAAGGGTTGTTCACCATATGGATATATCCCCAGTCACGGGTGGGACTTTGTTAGGGAAATATTTATTCATGCCCGTGGATTGTATACAAGGGTCAATATGAGCCGCTTGTAGGGCAATACCGAAGGTTGTGGGGTTGCTTAAGAACATGTTCAGGTCTCTGTAACTTAAGACTTTCAAATCTTATGAACAGTGAGGGTCCCATAAGAGAGTTCTCCTTACGAGTCGTGAGGATCTCGCAAGTGTAATTTCTCCTTAGGAATTGTGAGGATCCCTAAGTGTGTTGCTCCCTTGTGAGTCGTAAGGATCTCACGTGAGTGGTTTCTCCTTACAAGGTCGAGAGGACCCTGTAAGTGTCTTTTAACGAGGTTGCGCCCTTTCGGGTTTTCACAAACACTCGCCGGTAGCCCTGCTGTTTTTACTCACGGAGCCCTTTCGGGTTTTCATCCGTGCCCATTTTGCTTATGGACATACCGCTTTTTTTTTTTATTCTTTTTATTCTTTTTTCTAACGAGGTTGCACCCTTTCGGGTTTTCACAAACACTCGCCGGTAGCCCTGCTGTTTTTACTCACGGAGCCCTTTCGGGTTTTCATCCGTGCCCATTTTGCTTATGGACATACCGTTTTTTTTTATTTTTTTATTTTTTTATTTTTTTATTTTTTTAACCACGCCAGCCTGAGGATGCTGCGGGTTGATAGTAGTTTAATGACGTTTCGGTCATTTGCAAGTTTTAGGACATTGCGGTCCACCGTTAGTTTAAGGACATTTCGGTTCGACGCCAGTTTTAGGACATAGTGGTCCATCGTTAGTTTAACGACATTTCGTTCTACAGCCAGTTTTAGGACATAGTGGTCCATCGATAGTTTAACGACATTTCGGTCTATGGGGCTTTCCCTATGAATGAGCATGATGCCCCCGGCATATTCACCTTTTTCGGAGCATGTTGTTGTGGCGGGTTTACTATCCACTTTTCGGGCAGCGCGAACTTGCCCTGTTGGTATTGGTCTTCAACCCAGTTTTTGAAGACGTAGCAATTGTCGAGTGGGTGACCCCTTACTCTGTGGTAGGGACAATAGTTAGGACTGTTAACGTCACCTGGTTGCAATGGACGTTTTGGATCTGGCAGAGTGATGAGCCCGCTCCACACTGCTAGCTCGAACAATCTCTTTGTTTTATCTTTAGGGAACGAGTAAGGACGTTTCAACTTCTCATTGAGGTGTCGCGGCTTGTTGTTTTGACGATAAAACGGTCTCGGGTTACTCGGCTGTTGTTGAGTGTTGGCAACAAAGGCCGTTTTTTCCTTTTCCTTTCTCATTTCGTTTGCTCCGTCGTTTGCGGGTCCGAGATTCTTTCCGGGTAGCATGAGATTGTACGGCTGAACATTCTCGCAACTCTCCAATTCTTTTGTTTTAGAAATGAATTCCTTGAAGAGAGGGTTAAGAGTGGCTTCTTCATCAGAATCGCTTCCAAAGGTGAGAACTCGTGATCCCCCGGGCTCGTCCTTATGATAATTGCCGGCAACTCTTTTATGCTCATCTGTCGTATTTTTTCGCTGTCTACGAGCTTCACGCTTTGTCCTGTTGAAGTGTTGCCTGTGAGCGACATACCCTTGCCACCAACACTTAAAAGAGTTGCAGTCTTCAGTGGGATGTACGATCTTCTGATGATATAAGCAGAAGTTGGGGTGTACGTCCGTTTCATCAAAATGTATACCACCAGGAGAATTTTTTTTTTGAAAGAGGGCGGCCTCATCCCCATTGCTATGGCTTTGGCGAATCGTTTCCTTGTCTTGATCCTGCTTTTATTTGCGGCGGATGTACTTTCATCCGGTGGGAGTGTTTCGACCTTTTCATCTAGTCGCCGGCGTTTGGCTTTCTCGAATATGGCCATCTCGCGCTCTCGATCAGCTTTGCTTTTAAGACGGGCTTCGTTCAGGAAGGAATCGATCATCTCGTCTGATGGCCACAGAAGTTCTGGTTCAGGCCCCTCCCCTGGTTTCTCGGTGCAAGGAGCCTCTTTATCATCTATCAATGAGTGAGAGATCACATGACAACTTGCTACGTAGTCCTCAGATTCATCTGATGAGTCTTCTCCATCATTTTCGTCCTCGAGGACGTGGCTGAGGAACTCTTGGAGCGTGATTGGAATCCGCGCCTTCTGGTTATACTCTTCCAGCACGTCAATCTGTTTCTGCAAATCCGTGCGTTGTCGCCGGGCTTCACGGGCTTCTTGGATTTCTTCTTGTTTTTCGAAGATTTCGACGGCTGGGCGTGAATGCTTTGGCTATCACCACCGATATTTGGAATTGGGCGCGGCTTCAGCATCCCCTTGATGATCTCAGGTTCCAATGGGTTCTTCCATTTAATCGCCGGGCACGTCTGAAGATCATTCAGCATCTTTTTGGTTTTGGACGACAACACGACCTCCCACGAAGCTTTTTTGACAAAAGAACAAGTTTCCCCCGGTGTGTCCGTCTTCTTTGGAGTGTGCGGTTGTGGTGGGTTTATTTTCCACTTCTCGGACAACGCAAACTTGCCTTGTAGATACTGATCCTCGATCCATCCCTTAAAGACGAAGCAATCCTCGATCAGGTGACTTACCATTTGGTGGTAAGGGCAGTAATTAAGATCGTTGACATCGCCTGGCTGCAACGGACGTTTTGGATTTGGCAGATTGATGAGTCTGTTACGCACTGCCAGCTCAAACAATCTCCTCGTTTTATTCTGAGGAAAAGAGTAAGGACGTCCTAGTCTCTCCTCGAGGGATGGGCGTGGATGCACGTTGTTTCGACGGACAACCGGCTTTAAGTTGCTCGGCTGTTGTTGAGTGTTGGCAACGATAATCGCTTTCCCTTTTCCTTTCTCATTTTGAGAGTCTGTCTTTGGAGGAGACGGTTTATGTCCCATCTGATCCATTTGGGCCAACTTGTCGATCAAGGCCTGGAAAGTAGTTGGCTTGAAGAACATCATGAATTGGGAGATGATTGCTTGCGGATCCAGAGTTCCCACAAACATGCCCACTGCCGGCGCTTCTTCGATTCGCTGCTCGCATTTTGACCATAAATTCCGCCATCGTATCGCATACTGGACCCAAGTTTCTCTGGGCTTCACCTTGGCATTAGTCAATGCTGTGATTGGGGTGCGTTCACTGGCACTGGCGAATCTTTGGGTGAACAGTAGCACCATTTCTGTAAACGTTTTGACGGAGTCGTCGGGAAGCTCCGAATACCACTCGAAGGCCGTGTCTGCTAAGCTTCCAACGAATTGGCGAAGCAACAATTTGTCATCGCCTCCAGTATTACCGCACAAGGCCCTGAATTGAGCGACGTGCTGATGTGGATTTCCTGTCCCTTTATATACGTGGAACTTAGGGATCGTATATCCCGGCAGGTAACTGATTTGGTCATACCAGCCCGGATAGGGTCGTCCAGTTCTAACCGTTTGCCCAGCCGCTTCACTCGCCTGATGAGTTCGTATTTGCTGATCTATATAGTCATCCAGCGCGGCCTTGGAAATGGTTTCATCTTTGGCTGTTGAAAGAGCCGGAGGAGAATTAGATGTCTCTCCTCTATCGTCTTCAGTAATGATCGGAGGGTCTTCAACTGGAGGGTCCGGCTGTAACATCATCCCTACCATATCTTGGAAGAGGAGTGCCATTTGTTTTATGTTAGCCGCTTGCTCTGCGGCTTCTTTGTCCTTCTTTTCGAGGACTCTGCGTAAAAAGTCAGCATCGGTTTCTTGTTCGTGACGCTGCTCTAATGATGCATCCGGGCTTTCTTTTGGCTCGGTAAGTGCGGCCATTGTAGTCAGCATTTCCTGAAACTTCTGCTGTTGCTCCTGGGCTTTTGTCACGGATCGGGTGAGCGGTCGGTGACCCATCGAAGCGCAGCTATCCTCTTTTCTAGAAGCCATATAAACAGTGTGCACCACCATGCCCCCAGACTTGGGGTGTTTGTGCTCAGCGTGTTTACGGTTCGCCATGTTCACAGGGGCTTTTTGCGGCCTCCTTTTCTTTTGAGTGGTTGAAGTTGAGGGGGCCGTTGTAGTGGGCACCCAAGTAACCGTTACTTTTTGTGGCTTGACATGGGGATTTTCTTCCTGCTGAACCTTCATCTTTTTCTGTCGGCGGAGACAGTCTTGATCTATCACGGAGTTTTGGACTTGACGCCAGACCTTGTAAATTTGAGAGGATAACCGTTGAGGAGGTTGCTCCGGCTTCTTCTCTGTAGCATTCTTCATAGGTGAAGGAAGTCTTTTCAGTACCGCAGTAGGAGAGTTTCTGCGCACCGTGTTCAGCAATTCAAAGTTGTTCCCGGTTGGAATAGCAGCATCGATCCCCACCGTTGGAGCTGGCGGAGTTATCCCAGAGGGGGAGTTGCCCCCAGCCTTCCTCACTCGGCGCCAGTGGCGACGTCGAGCATGTCGTGCGGATGAGATCACCTCCGTTGTTGGATAAGCTTCTTCATGCCCCCTCTGAGCAGGGGATGCAGCTTTGAGGACCTCGCCTGGAGCAGCAACCGGAATGGACAGCCTCATAAAAACTGACTTCTTGGAAGGAGGAGCCTTTCCAATGATTTCGTCTGCTTGAGCTGGGATAGCTATCCACTTTGGGATGGCAGCTTCGGGTATCGCAGGTTTGCAGACGTTCTGGCCCAGTCTGTTGAAAACTGAGGTATTGAAGCTGGGCGACCCGTTGAGAGGGGTCGCGGCAGTGGTAAGCCGATCAAACACCGACTTCTTTGGGGCTTCTTGCAACGTCATTGTGGCATTGAAGCTCAACGGTGGGAGCATGGTCCCGAAGAATAATCCAGTGGTGGCCTGAGTTACCTGCTCCACTGGCATCTTGAAAAGGGAGGCCGCTTGGGGCCCATAAGTCACTCCTCCAGTAGGGACCGAGCGAGAGTTGCAGTTGCAGGCAGTGCAGTTTGAAGCCATTGATCTTCTGTTTTCTGCACGGAGCAAGACACCAAATCTTAGTATCTTGAATCCACTGACAACCACAGCAAACCGCGATTCGTTCGCGAACACGACACACGAAGTGTGGAGTGGAAAGAGGAAAAGGTCCCACCGGGCGTGCCAGAATCTGTTCCCCTCCGAATGGCGGCCGAGACGTGGGATGCCTCGCCTGAGATTCGGGGCAGATGCTAATTGGTGCTATCCGTGCACCTCTCCGAAGATGCCAAGTTGATTTATGGCACCATGTATCGGAGGTTTAAATGGATGTGTCCGATGTAGCAGACTTCGTCAGATTCCCCCTCGTTGAGGGGTTTTTGATTGTGGGGACGCTCTTCCCTGCAGGCGCAAGCCCCTGCAGTTAATTATGCTACCGCATCGCGGTAACAACTTTCTCCTTCTCCAGCTGGTCACTTCGTGTCGTGGGTGTTTGTTTTGTTTGTGGTTGCCCGTGGATTGTATACGGAGACTAATTTATATAGTCGCCCGTAGGACGTGGATTAATCCAAATCTGTGTTTACTTAGATTTGGGTTTGTGGTTTTGGTTTGAGGATACGTTAGCCATATTTGAGACTAAGATCGACTCAAACGTTTGTTAAGGATACGTTAGTCCGATTTGAGACTAAGATCAACTTAACAGGATCGTTTAGATCCGACAAAAGAGCGTTTGGGCTCCATTGTTCCAGTTTAGGGACATGGTGGTCCATTGCATGTATGGTCGTCGGGACCCGTTACCTCTCTGACGACGTTGAAGGATTACAACGACAGGTGTCAGAGGAGTTCAGAGATGTACCCTTGAACCAAAGCTGATTGGGGGGATTCATAGTCCAATTTGGGACTAAAGTCTGTTTGAGGGTTTAAGGATACGTTAGCCGTATTTGAGGCTAAGATCAACTTAAACGGTTGTTAAGGATACGTTAGTCCAGTTTGGGACTAAGATCGACTTAACGGGATCGTTTAGATCCGACAAAAGAGCGTTTGGGCTCTATTGTTCCAGTTTAGGGACATAGTGGTCCATTGCCAGTTTAGGGACATGGTGGTCCAATACCAGTTTAAGGACGTAGTGGTCCATGTTCCAGTTTAAGGACGTGGTGGTCCATAGGTAGTTTAAGGACGCATAAGTCCGTAGGTTTAAAGACCCCACAGTCCGTATTCTAGTTTAAGGACGCATAAGTCCGTGGGTTTAAGGACCCCACAGTCCGTCTTGATGTGTGGTCGTCGGGACCCGTCACCTCTCTGAAGACGTTGAAGGATTACAACGACAAATATCAGAGGAGTTCAGAGATGTACCCTTGAACCAATGAGTTGGTTGAAAGAGCAGATGTGCTCAGTTCAAGATGATTTGAGGACTTATGGCCAGTTTGGGCTAAGTCCAATTATGTTTGAAATATTGGCCCTTTGTTGGCTCATTGAAGGAGAGGCTTTGCCTCTAGAAACTTAGCCAATTGGGCTAAAGCTAGTGTTAAACACTAAAGACCAACAGTGTTGAACACTGGAATTATGATTAGCAAGTTAGTGTTTAACACTAAAAGATAATCAGTGTTAAACACTAGCAACGGGCTTTCAAATTAATGTTAAACACTAAAGCAAATCAGTGTTAAACACTGGTAGCATAGATTTCAAATTAGTGTTAAACACCAAAGCAAATCAGTGTTAAACACCGGGAACAAAGTTTTCACATTAGTGTTAATCACTAAGAAAATCAGTGTTAAACACTGCAAATAGAGTTTTCCAAATTAGTGTTAAACACTAAGAAAATTAGTGTTAAACACTGCAGATAGAGTTTTCCAATTAGTGTTAAACACTAAGGAAATCAGTGTTAAACACTGCAGAGAGAGTTTTCCAATTAGTGTTAAACACTAAGGAGGGAGGGGTCACGTGCGGACATGTGAGAGCGCCCTGATTTCCCTTATTTTATTCTGCAGGTAAGTGTTTAACACTTTTAATTCTGACGGCCATCACGTGTGAGCACGTGATGGAGGCCCCCGCTCTGGTCTGTTAGAATGCTCATTAGGGGTCACGTGGTGACACGTGAGGGCGCCCTAAATGTGAAGCCAGATCTCCTTTGTTTTATCCTCAAATCTGCGAATAAGTGTTAAACACTTTTCATTTTTATTTTAGAGCATCACGTGTTGGCACGTGATGGGGGTTTGTGCATCGAATATTACAGCACTTGCTGAGGGGTCACGTGGGGACACGTGAGAGCGCCCAAAGCTTCTTTTCTTTTGTTTTGCCATTAAGTGTTAAACACTTTCATTTTTATTTTAGAGCATCACGTGTTGGCACGTGATGGGGATCTGTGCGCCAATTGTTAAAGCATTTGCTGAGGGGTCACGTGATAACACGTGAGAGCGCCCAAAGCTTTCATTTCCTTTGCTTTTTCTTTCTGCGTTTTGGGAGTCACGTGGGAGCACGTGAGGTGATGCTTCAAAGTTCTTTGCGGGGGGTCTTTTCAAGGGTCACGTGGGGGCACGTGACCCTAGTTCTTTTCATGAACAGAGATCTTTTAAGAATTGAATTCTTTAAGAATTAAATTCTTATTTAGGGTAAAACCCTAATTTTTGTTTTGGAGGAATTAAATTCCTATTGTGAAAGAATTAAATTCTTATTTAGGGTAAAACCCTAATTTTATCCCAAAGGAATTAAATTCCTATAATTTTGTGACCATTGAATTCTCAAAACTTAATTCCTCCTCTATGTTTTGGATCTGCATGGCAGGATCTCAACCCAATGAGAATTAAATTCTCAATTCATGGGGAGATGTGCACTTTGCAGATCCTCCACCAGAGAAAGAACTAAGTTCTTTTCTTTATATAAGAGTTAAACTCTTTTGAGAATTAAATTCTCTTTTTAAGCCTCTCTTTTCTTACCTAGGGTTTTTCTTTTGCAGAGAATTAAATCCTCCTCTCTTTTCTTTTTTCTCTTGAGAATTAAATTCTTCTCCCTCTGTTTTTCTCTCAAAAAAGTAGATCCCCCCTCTTCTTTTCTTGGCTCCTATTTATAGGAGAAGGGAAAGAGTTAATTTGTTTAGCAAATCTCTCATTGGAAGATTTGATTTGATTGTTGAGAGATTTGATTTATATTTATCATTAATCTGGGCCTTTAGATCATTCAGTGAATTTTATTCACCGTGGATTTTAAATCCAAAAGATATTCTATTTGTTATCCTGGTGAGATTTTCAGGGAAATCTTTCCTTGTCCAAGTGTTTTCTATAAATTGGTGATTTTTAATCACCCTTGGATTTTTAATCCAACGGTTCCCCATGACCCTTTTCTATTTGGAAAGATTCAGAAACTTTTAGAATTTAATTCTATTAAATTATAATGCTTTTTAAAGCCAGTCACGTGCTGGCACATGACCTTTGGTCACGTGTGAGCACGTGACCCCCAATTGGGTTCCTTTCTCAGCCGCTTATTTATGTTTCAGTTTTAACCATCACGTGTCAACACGTGACCATTGGTCACGTGTAAGCACGTGATACCTCGTTGAGGTATTTTCTGACTTTTAGAATTAAATTCTATTCATTATTTTAGAGGCTTTAAAAGCCCATCACGTGGTGTCTGCACGTGACCCATGGTCACGTGTGAGCACGTGATGCCCCATTGGGGTCTTTTCTGAGTTTTTATTGTATCTTTTAACTCCTCCATCGGGTTCTTAAAAGCCCATCACGTGTGGACACGTAATTTCTCATAACTTTTGATCCCGGATGAATTACGAGGCCCATAATATATCAAATCGAAGGGTTTTTCGAGCCGCTTTCGATACCGTCAGAATTTATCTGTTTCTCATTCGGGAGTTTGTCAAAAAACAGCCCGGAAGATACTGGTTCCCATTTTCTTAAGCGTATCGCCGCCATTTGATACCTTGGGCTCTTTTGCGCAGAAATTTTTGGCGGGAACAGTTGCAACTTGATTGTTTACCAACACGCTTTTGGATAGCTCGATCTCTCCAGCCTTGTACTGCTTCTCGACCCAGTCCTTGAAGATATAGCAATCCTCGATCGCATGGCTCACTACTCGGTGGTACGGGCAATACAGGGGATTGTCGGTCATTTTTGCTTCTTGGGGTCTTTTCGACTCCGACAATTGTAGGCCGTTGTTCAAGGCATCTTTAAATATCTTACGGACCTTGTCCCTTCTGAAAGAGTAAACCTTGTTTTTCTTCTCCTCTAGGGAAGGCCCATCTCCTCCCAGCAATGGCTTTCGAGACCGGTTGGTTTTGGATTCGCCCGCCCTTTGCTTTTCTTCATTGTCGGACGCATTGAAAACATTGGTAATGCTGGAACTCCCGCTTCTACGGCTGTCGTCCCGCTTGCTTTTCCAAGTTTTGTCTCTCTGAGAGTCTGGTGGGGACTCTTGCTTCGAGCGTTCTAGCATTTGTACTTTCTTGGTTAGCTCCTGGAATGTCTTGAGGCCCGCTGTACACAAGAATGGGACCATCCAATTGCTGAGGTTCCCAATAAGAAGGCTGACGGACTGGTCCTGCTCCAGCGGCGGTTCGCACTTGACCGTGAGATTACGCCATCGGGCGATAAAGTCAGTGTTGCTTTCATTCTTCCCCGGCTTGGTCCTCACAAGGTCGGCGATGGAGATTTTATCACTGACGCTCATGAACCTTTGCCGGAACAGGGACTCCATTTAGGCAAAGGTAATGACGGACCCGTCCGGTATACTCGCATACTAGTCGAAGGCGACGCCGGTCAGGCTGTTGACAAACTGACGAAGAAGGAGCGCGTTATTGCCCCCTGTATTTCCGCACGATGCTTTGAAGTGGGCGACGTGCTGATTTGCATTCCCCGTTCCATCAAATCTTTCGAACTTAGGAATGATGTAGCCGCTTGGGAACTCAATCAGATCGTAGTGCGCGGGATATGGCCGCCCACTACTGCCGATTTCTTTCTGAGCTTCAGCTTCGGCCACTAATGTTTTATCCTTGCTGGTGACCAAATCCATTATCCGATCCTGTGTTAGCGGGATAGTGCTATCTTGGGCCAAGGCGCCCCCAGAAGCGGAGTGTGGCCGGCTTTCATGCGGTTCGACCAGCCTTGGTCCCAAAGGAACATGCATTGGCTGCCTCGGATTGTCATCACCCGGCTGATTAGTAGCGGCTTATGCTTGATTGGGAGGCGCTCGAGCAATTTGAGTCGTAAGCTGCATCATCACGTTCGTTAAGTCGTCAATCTTCGAATAGAGCTTGGCCATCTCTTTATCTTTGCTCCTGAGCTGTTTTCGAAGCTCTTGAAGCAGTTCCTGCTCCGCGGTCCTGGGGCAGAAAGTCGGCTCTTCCTCGCTGTCCGAGCTTGATTCTGCATGGACCGAGGGGTCCTTCTGCCTATCATCCTCATCGAGAGGGTTTTCTTCATCTAGCGGGGGCGGCTGTTCTTGGGCAGCGGCAACCACATTCAGGCTAGATTGGGCTTGGGATGTGGTGGCCCCATCCTTGCTTCTGCTGCGAAGGTTGTCGCTGGGGCGCCCGCCCGCCATATAGACCGTATGGATGATATATCCGGCCGTCTTTCGATCATTGGCGGCTGATTTCACGGATCGCTGTCTTGACCTCCTTGCTTCGGTAACTGGTAGTCGATTGAAGGCGGCTGGCCTAACCAGCTTCTTGAATGGTGTTGGCGCTTCTTTTCTGGATTTGCCCCGCTGCTTTCGTGCGACACAGAGCGCCTGATAGACCCTTGAAGAGACAGTGTCATACTTTTTCTGTTGGGGCCAGGACACGTCTCTTTGTGGCACTGTTCGGACCGCTGTCTTCTTGATTCTGGCGGTCATGGCATTTTTCTGAACCCACCTCAGAGGCTCGAATGAATTGCTGATTCTCACGTCCGACTCAGCCGTCGTCGCGGGGCAACCCTGCACTTGGAACTTCACACAATTCCATTTGGCCGAAGCCCTGGCCCTCTTGTTGGCTCGGTACCTGAGACGCTTCTGCCTTAACTTTTCTGTTCTAAGCACCTGGCAGACTTCGGCTCTTTGGGAAGACGCCGCAGACCGGGCGATGGAAGGCCCTGGAGATACGCTCGATTGTGTATTTGTTGGAGTCATCGCCTGAGCTCGTCCGCAACATTTGATGTTGCCCTTTGTACCGAAGTTCTTTCCCCCCGCTGGAGCACCAGAGAATCGTTCAGACACCATCTTAAGTTTCGGTTGTGGTGCCTTGGCGATCACGACATTCGGCCTCTTACCCCTTGAGACCGGCTTGGCCACCTGTTCCGCTGGGATCTCCGCCAGATGAGCGCTTCCGGCAGGGTAGATGATGACGGAACCAAATTGACGGGGTGGCTCCTCCCATTGCCGGCTGAGACTGGAGGGGAGAACTACGCGGGCATTGATCTTGACTACGTACGAGATCGGGGTCACGTTGTAAGCCGAATTCGTCTTGGGAGACATCGTCATTGAAAGTTGATTGCTGCACGAAAGAAAGAAATTATTTCAGTACAAACATCGGCGTATATGTTAAATGAGTTCGCATGAACGCTTAACCCGAGATATGGGAGGAGAGATGGTCCCACCGGGCGTGCCAGAATCTGTAGGGTGTTTTTCGTCACCCCATTGAGATGGGAATATGCGCGCATTTGTCAGGCGTACTACAGATTCCCCCTGCCTAGGGTAGGCCTAGGTTTAATGATTGTGGGGATCTGAATCTCCGGCAGCCGCGGACTAAGCTGCCGTTAATTACCCCTCGCCTTTGGAGTGAGGGAACCTCCGATTGACGGGTTAAACTGGTCATGCGAGCTCAATGTGCAGTGTGCGTGTGTGTTGTTTTGGAGGGGGTGTTTGGATATATCGGGAGCCACGCAGAGTTTTTACGGGGGTCCCGCTACCCGGATAGCGGGCTGGGAGTCAAGGGGGCTAGCAGCCCCCTTGCGGGATGCGGGGCAGCGCCCCGTTAGAAATTTTTTTCTAACAGGAACAGTGTCGTGGAGTATGTGTATGTGTATATTTGTATACATATGTATATATATGAAAAAGGGGGAAAAAGGACATCCAAAGGAAGCGTGGGGCCAGCGCCTAGGCGCTTGAGCGCAAGCGCGCCACGTGTCGGCACGTGGGCGCTTTGCGCTCGAGCGCAGAGCGCTGGAGCGCAACGCGCCACGTGTCGGCACGAGGGCGCTTTGCGCTCGAGCGCAGAGCACGCCACGTGTCGGCATGTGGGCGCTTTGCGCTCGAGCGCAGAGCGCAAGCGCGCCACGTGTCGGCACGCGGGCGCTTTGCGCTCGAGCGCAGAGCGCTGGAGCGCAATCGCGCCACGTGTCGGCACGCGGGCGCTTTGCGCTCGAGCGCTAGTGCACCAGTGAGGGAAAAGGGGGTTTTTAGCCCCGGGAATTCTCTAAAGAGAAAAAAGGGAGGAGTTAAACTCCTAATATGCTTTGGGTTAAGGAAATGGTTCCTTCTTCTTCCTTTGCTGGCCGGATCCTGGAGATAAAGAGATGTGAGATTTAAAAATCTTCTCTTTTTGAGATCTGACGGTAAATCTGAGTTCCCCTTAATGGGTTATGTGGTGGAAAACTATTTAGTTTTGAAAAAGGAAGAGTAAAACTCTTGATTTAATTCAAAAGAAAGAAGAAGGTTTTGGAACCTTGAAAGAGGAAGAAAGATCTCAGATCTCAAACTTTTTTTGGAGAGAGAAAAAGTTGTTGGGATATTTCATTATCCTTGCCTTTATAGGCTATACACTTTACACATAGCCCCTTGGGCTTCACAAAATGGCATTTTGCCTATTTCATGGCTCATGTGCCATTTCTTTTTGCACATAAGCCATGGGCTTTACAAAAATTTGGCTTTATGCCCATTTTCTTACATTTATCCATAAAATAAAATAAATGTAACAAAATTATTTATTACAAAATTTTTTTATCTTGGCATGTGAGGCCGGCCGCTTCATTATCTGGCTCGACCCGGGCATGGGCCCACTGGATCTGGGCTTGGGCCCACTTGGCTTGGGGTTGACTTTGATTTTGACTTGGTCAACCGGGGTGTAAATTTTTACCCCAACAATAGTAGGAAGTGAAATTCCTATACTGCGATCGGTCATACTGTGGTTGTCACATAGTAGTTTCTCCACATAGGATATGGATATAATATCATGCATTCTGGTTACTGGATCTATGGTTTTAGATCCAGATTTGGGCAGTTTCCCAATCTGGGTACTTTGACAGCATTCTAAAGGTATTTTAGAATGAACGACTCCTGGCATGGTGGTGTACCTGCAGGTGATGGAGTCACCCTCTCTAAAGGTGTCTTACAGACTAAAGGTGGAAGGATGTGCATGATTGGCAGATCACTTGCTTAGGCAATTGTGTTGATCATGAGATGTCAAGTACCACACCAGATGTTGTTTATGCACTAGATGCAATAATTTGATATTAATCCAATCTTGGAGAAACGTTCGGAAGCAGTTTTAGGACATAAGTGGTTGTTCTAGAGATTTGATAACGACAGCCTCCTTCGGGAGACAGTTATCATTCCAGGCTTCCAAGGTGACCCGGATGACAGAGTGACTGTCAGAGTTATAGTTTTCCCTCTGACGAGGGGTAGTAGTTTGGACAGGTGGTCCAAGCGGATACTGAGGTAGGCATGGTGTAGGATACTGATTAAATTCAGTTGACGATACAGTCTAAGAAGTTTGCTGGATTTGGAGTTCATTTATGAACTGGGTCCCATCAGATATCCAGACATATTCTAAGACAGGTATTGCTCATTTCGGGAGATGGTTTTCTCAGCGAACTTGAGACAAAGAGAGACACAGAAAGAAACATCAGGGCGGATCCACTCACTTAGGTTATTTCTCGAACACAATAGTTTTACAAACGAGCTTTGTGAAACTGATTAGTAGAGGAGTTGGATGTTCGGTATCACACGAGCTGTGAGTACGCGACATCGCAATAATTAGCCTTAAGTGCAAGTGGGAGATTGTTGGATATAGTGCCCTCAAAGTCAATTATTGGATCGCAGGTACATGATTGCAATGATTGAGGGAGGACCTATACCGATAGGACTGTCTTGCTCAAGATGATAGTATGCTCTATGGTTTCTCTTTATCATCGTGTACATGCTTTAGTTCACTATTGCATGTTGATAGAGCCCATAGGATTCTTGCTTGACTGCCAGCAGTATGATGGCGATCATATACGTGGGAGCTGGGGTCTATAAGCACATCCTTAAAGTGTCCCTAGTCGTGGGAGTTTCGAGACAGGGCATCGGTACTCCAGAGTAGACTAGTGTATACAGTCGAGACCCCGACAAGGGGCGGTGGCCGGTCTCATAAGCCATTGGTGTCAGTTGGTTCACCTAGGATGTATACAGGTGCTCATTGCGTTATGAGTACACCAGACATGACTCGCCGGGAACATGCTAGTTGGTATTATACATATCGTCAGATAGCAGTTCCCAGGTGACATGTGTACAGGTTAGTCTGTCGACCTGAGAACGTCATTTGTCTCGTGTGAGTTCCCACTGTGCTTTGATTACTACCCTACCACGGCTCAAAGGAGTCGTGCAAACAGGTTTTAGTTGGGTACAGTCCCGAGCCACATGGAGGCAGTGAGCGGATCGTCGGGGATTCATCTCTCCCGGTATTGGGGGTGAGATCGCGCTGTGTTTAGGAGAGCCATTACACGAAATCCCTAGCCAGAGTAATCGAGATTTACTGGTAGGTATTCTAGTAGTATCTCAGGGTGTTCTAGGCTACTCTCCAACACGATTTACACCGTTATTGGGGTTCTGACGTTTACCCGCCCCCTAGGACCTATATGCGATACTCATAGACGAACGGACCGGACTGTACGGATATTGTCACTGTCAGACTCAGTAGGGTTTCAGGATGAGTTCGCTCATCAGCTTCCCCTTCTTTCAATACATAGGCAACCGTTACGTACAGCCAGTACCTCTGACGTGCTAGTGGTTATACCTAGTGCCAGTGTATTGATGAGTCATTAGAGTCCCCCACAAAAAGTTTCCCAAGTTCGGGCGAAACGTTGTAGAGGCCGTATAGTTTTATGGCAGGGTTCGATCATATTCGTGCACTTGTGCACGGATCAGGATTGGACGGATAATACTAGCGGGCTTTGGTTTAAGCCGGATCCTAGTATTGTATTGTAGGAATATTTTTGTCTCATTGCATTTGTATTCGGTCGGAATACAAATACGGGTATGTATTTACAGTTGAGGTTAATCTCTTAATTCGTTACGGAATCACTCTCGGAGTTGCCAGTTTCTTTTTCCGCCTCAAACACCTTGTTTAATCATTGTGAGCTTTGACCTTGACTATTTTCTTTTGGCTTCTCCTTCACTGAAATTCATGCATGCACTGAAATCCTTGGACATGGGGCAGCACGGGCAGCATGGGGCTTTTGCATGGCGGCTGAATTCTGCAGTGAGGGGGTTCCTTGCAATTTGGCATGCTTTGAAAATGCAAGGGGTTTTTTGTGGTGAAAAACCGACTCTCTCGCTTGAAGAAATACCACCACCTCTTCTCTGGTTTTTGACAGAGATTCATTCCCTCATCATTTTTGTGAGTGTAACCGAGCCCATTCTCTTCTCTCCAAGCTATTTCCATGCTTGATTTTTCTTTGCTAAAAATCCCTTGCTTACAACTCTATGGCAACTCCAATTTATCTCCACCCAATCGTTTGGGTGCCTTGAGACAACATATTCCTCACTTTCTCTACTTCATTCTTGGACATGTCGGCTAGCAAACTTCATGTCCGAGTTGCCTCGGTTTTGAGGTGGGAGCCCGTAAACAGATTCATCGATGTGGTGCCACTTTGACGAGAAAGATCGGGGAGCGGACTTCGTCGGCGCAACAGCGAGGAGTTTGGCGCAGAGATTGAAGACCGAAGGAAACAGATTGATCGGTATAATCTTTTCAAACTCCTTTTACGTATTGCTAGTTTACGGTTAATGGAACGATCCGGGTATTTGGGTTGCGGTGGTGCCGGTTTTGTAAAAAGTTTTTGTTCCGCATTTGGCGTCAGTTTGACGGATGGGGTGCCGCCGCATCCCAACAGACTTTGGTCGTGTTCCACGAGGTCAGGGGTTGACTTTGGCCGTTTTCCATGGGGTCAGGATTGACTTTGGTCGTTTTCCACGGGGTCAGGATTGACTTTCGTCGTGTTCCACGGGGTCAGGATTGACTTTGGCCATTTTCCATGGGGTCAGGATTGACTTTAGCCGTGTTCTACGGGGTCAGGATTGACTTTGGCCGTTTTCCACGGGCTCAGGATTGACTTTGGCCGTTTTCCACGGGGTCAGGATTAACTTTGGCCGTGTTCTACGGGGTCAGGATTGACTTTGACCGTTTTCCACGGGGTCAGGATTGACTTTAGCCGTGTTCTACGGGGTCAGGGGTTGACTTTGGCCATGTTCTACGAGGTCAGGATTGACTTTCGCCATGTTCTACGGGTTCAGGATTGACTTTGGCCATTTTCTACGGGGTCAGGATTGACTTTGGTCGTGTTCTACAGGGTCAGGATTGACCTTGGCCATGTTCTACGGGGTCAAGATTGACTTTAGTCGTGTTCCACGGGGTCAGGATTGACTTTGGCCGTTTTCCACGGGGTCAGGATTGACTTTAGCCGTGTTCTACGGGGTCAGGATTGACTTTGGCCGTGTTCTACGGGGTCAGGGGTTGACTCTAGGTTGTCTGTGCACCGCCGAGTCCTGCAACTGGGAATTTTGCCGCGGCTCTGCTTTGCTGACGTTGCGTCTGCTGTAACAAGACGTATGCCGAGGTGGTCTCTAGGTTGTCTGTGAACCGTCGAGATTTGGAACTAGGGACTTTGCCATGGCTCCGCTTTATTAACGTTGCGTCTACTGTAACAAGACGAATGTCGAGGTGGTCTTCAGGTTGTCTGTGAACCGTCGAGATTTGGAACTAGGGACTTTGCCATGGGTCCGAGGTTGATTGTTGCGTCCAAATCCTACTGGAATGAGGAGGAATGCTGTTGTGGGTCTCCAGGTTGTCTGATGTGGCCATCGAGACTTAGAACAAGGGACTCTGTCATGGCTCCGAGATAGTCTCTAGTCTGTCTGTGAACCTTCGAGATTTAGAACTAAGGGACTTTTGCCATGGCTCCGTTTGTTGACCCCGCATCTACTTCTGGTTGGAACGAGAAGGAACGCCATTGTTGATTTTTAGGTTGTCTGTGAACCATCGAGATTTGGAACTAAGGAACTTTGCCATGGCTCCATTTGTTGACGTCATATCTACTTCTGGTTGGAATGAGAAGGAACACCATTGTTGATCTTTAGTTTGTAGATGTTGCCATCGAGACTTGGCTCTCTTTTTGATGGAGCCTGGTGGGATGATACGGTTCCCTTTTTGTTTGTGCCCCTGGATTGTATACAGGGATCGATGTGATCTCACCTGTAGCGCAAAAGTTTCATGTTATATATATATATTTTTTGTTTTCTCTCCGCGATGCTCTATCATTTCAACTTTTTGTATCGCGAAAGTCACGATTTCCCAATCATTTCGGCTATTTTTCGCGGTGCCCAATCATTTCGGCTATTTTTCTTTTTACTCGCTGTTTTTTATTGCGAGGGATCGATGTGATCTCACCTGTAGTGCAAAAGTTTCATGTTATATATATATATTTTTTGTTTTCTTTCCACGATGCTCTATCATTTCAGCTTTTTGTATCGCGAAAGTCACGATTGCCCAATCATTTCGGCTACTTTTCGCGGTGCCCAATCATTTCGGCTATTTTTCTTTTTACTCGCTGTTTTTTATTGCGAGTTGCCTAACCATTTCGGATATTTTGTATGCATATATTTTTTACTTGCTGATTTTGTTGCAAGTTGCCCCATCATTTCGGCTATTTCATATGCATTTTTGGCTCGCTGATTTTTCGCCACGAGTATGGAACTTGGAATCTGGTGCCGATCTTAGCATCAGCATCGCTGCGACTGGAATATTTCCATGAGTGAATCATCATTTGCCGTGAAAGGACTTGGAATTTGATTCCGATTCAGGCATCAGCATCGCTACAACTGGGATATTGCCAGGAGCGAATCATCATCTTCCTTCGTCGGTTCGAACAAAGGTGGCTTAGCAAACAGGGTTAAGATCCTGTCAGCTAAGGCTTTTGACTTCATGAGCCGTAAGGGTCTCATAAAAGTATTTCTCCCTACGAGCCGTGAGGATCTCATAGGTGTACGTTCTCCTTAAAAGTCGTGAGGACTTCTAAGTGGTGTTCTCTCTTATAAATCGTAAGGATCTCATAAGAGCATTTTCTCCTTATAAGTCGAGAGGACTTACAAGTGTTTGCTCATCAAATGAGGGCATTCCTTGTCGTTGGTGGGACTCGGGAAGGAAATGATTTTTTTTATGCTCGTGGATTGTATACAAGGGTCAGTATTGAACCGCTTGTAGGGCAATCTGGGAAAGGTGATGGCTTAAGGCTTTTGAATCTTATGAGCTGTGAGGATCTCATAAGAGGAATCTCCTTACGAGTCGTGAGGATCTCGTAAGTGTAATTTCTCCTTAGGAATCGTGGGGATCCCTAAGTGTGTTGCTTTTTTGTGAGTCGTAAGGATCTCACGCAGGTAGTTTTCTCCTTACAAGGTCGAGAGGACCTTGCAAGTGTCTTTTAACGAGATTGCGCCCTTTCCGGTTTTCACAAACTCGCTGGTAGCCCTGCTATTTTTACTCATGAAGCCCTTTCAGGTTTTCATCCATGCCCATTTTGCTTGTGGACGTACCTTTTTTTGCGTCAGCTTTAGGATGCTGTGGTTCGTAGTAGTTTACAGACATTTCGGTCAGTCGTTAGTTTTAGAACGTTTCGGTCCATTGCTAGTTTAAGGACATTACGATACTTTGTTAGTTTAAGGACATTACGGTCTGTCGCACGTTTTCGAGGCGAGATTTCGTCGGATACTACTTATAGAGTTTGGGTTTGGGAAGATAGCGAGCGGACATTGACTCGTCAAGCGTAGTATTTTTTCAAGAACCGGCCGTTTATTGGCCTGAAAGGTCTTTCACCATGCATATTCATGAGCAAGTAAGCCCCACCTTGGTAGACCTTGTCTATGATGTACGGGCCCTCATAATTCGGCTCGAATTTCCCCCGTTTGGCACGATTGGGGATCATAGGTCTCTTGACCACTAACACAAGTTCGCCTTGCCGGAATGTTCTCGGCTTAGTCAATGTAACATTCTGAAATTTTGGAAATAAATAAAATTAATTAATTAAATAATAAAGTGTTAAATTAAAAAGTTATTAAAACCAAATTAGACAATTTCATAAGATGTATGTAAAACAAATTAAATAAAAATTTTAGTATGCAACATAAATAAATTTTAAGGGTTTTAATGTGAATTTTAGCTTCATTTTAATAAAAAGGGTGTTTTATAATAACATAAGTTATGAAGGGTTTTTATATAAAATTTAGGAAAATTATGCAAATTTGGATTTGTGAGGGTATAAGTGGAAAATGGGTAGAAAATGTTTTAATTCAGAAGTTAATTACAAATTAAATCAATTTGGAAGAGATAATGTGTTGACAGCTCCTACTCTCATACACAACACACACCCCACATCTCCTCCATGCATGAGTATGTCACCCTTTAGTCTTTGACACCTCCTCCTACACCTCACCCTTTCCTCTTCTCATATATAAGTTATGTTCAGATCATTTAACTAATTTACAATATGAAAATTTAAGAAAGAAAAAGAAAAACTAAAAGAAAACAAGAAAGAACAAGAGAAAGAAGAAGAAAGGAGCTAAGTTTAGAAGTTTTCCTCACCATCAAGCTAGGACAAGGAGCTTGTACATCTTGGAGGGTGTTCTTCCAACAAGTTATTTGTAGTAAAATCCTTAATCACAGTAGGAATTTAGGTTCTGTAACTAGTTCAAAAATTGAAATAAAAATTGTCTATAATATCGTATTTTAGTTAAATCTAGGCTCTGTTTGAATCCGCTTTAGTTAGAGAAAAATTTAACTTAACTAAACTGGGCCTTAATATTGTATGTTGAACCTAGAGCAAACCATAGGAGCATGAACCAGGGGGATCGGCTTTTGGCCGGCGACATATAGGGAAAATCCGGCGTCGCCGGATTTTTGGGTTATTTTGGTGTTTTGGGTTGTTGGGTAGGTCTCTGTGTAAAATTTTGGTCATTTTGGTATTGTTTAATCAAGTTAGTTTAACTGTATATAAAATCTGGGAACTAATATCAGGAAAAGAAATCAAAATTCCAAAATACGACACGGTTAAAACGTATCGCGATCTGTTTTCTGTCGCGATGCAGAGTTGGGTTAAATTTTAGTAGGGATTGAATGTTTAGATAGTTGAAATAGTCATACGCAATGTAACTAGTACGTAAGAACTTGTGTTTTCATATTCGTCGTATCGGAGTAGCCGTTTTCTTATATAAGTTAATTCTCGATGTTAGATTCAAATACGGGCATTTCGGAGGGCGCAAGGAAAGGAAAAGGATTGGCGATTCCTGAGTAGATATGACGTTTTTCCGGTGAGTAGACTAAATATCTACTGGGGAATTGTGTAAAGATGGATCTGTTACGCCCGTAATTTTATTTAACTAAAAGTTTTACTTTTGTATGCTAAGTTAATAATACGCATTCATATACATACCGATGCATCACTATGGTAATAGATGTAGAACACTGCACAATTATCGACGAGTTATGCCGCACATGCACACCTTTACATGTTACACTACACCTTGTCGATATTAACATGTCACTTTTATACTAAATATTCATCTTGTTAAATATGATTCCTATCATACCTCAATTATTAACAATAGTGGTAAATTGCATAAATGACATCATGTGTATCATCCGAGTATTCTAAGTGGATATAAGAAGCTTTTTGTATTATTGAGAATTATGGTTTGGTTTTCCTGTACTATTACATAAATCCAGTGATTTCATGATTGATGTGGCATGTCCACCATGAGATGTTTTATGATTTGGTTTTATTCTGGACCGAGTGGGTGAGCTATACGGTCGCGGATTTTACGTTATCCAGACTGAGTGGGGGAGATATACAGTTGGATACATGGTGGTCCCGGTCGAGACCGAGGGACAGGATAGCCACATTTGAGGCGGGGGGGGGGGGGCTAGCGAGAATACTCGATACCGAAGATAGTTGTGAAACACGGCGGATATCTAGAGGATATCGACCGGTGTTATTTATTACAGGATCATTCGAGAAATGATGCCTGAGAGAAATGGAAGTTTTGTGTCGATGGTGGACACGGAAAGATGAATTTTATTGGGAATAAATGATGAGATTTCAGTTTTGGTTATGTGATTTGTAGTACAGATTCATGCTTTCCATATGCTATCATACATCATATTTGCTCTCATTTTAGTTAGTTATGATCGTCAGATTTACATTATTAACTGTTGTATGTTAGTTATATTCATTGAGTTGGCAACTCACCCCCGTTGTGCCACAGTTCCTTGCAGGGATAGAGTGGACGGATAGCAGCAGTGCGGATCAACTTTTTCAGCTTTTATCGCATCTTTTGATAGGTGGGTTACATATGTAGTAACCTTCTCTTTGGTATTGTATTTTGGATCTAGAAAATCTCCATCAGACTTTGTACTATGACTTAGAAGGAGAGATGGGTATATGTATATTATTTGACAGATAAGATCGTGGTTCTGTTAGAAGATATTCCTTTTATTTATGTCTGGGATTCTTATTGATATCTTATATACTGAGTTTTTATTTCCGCTGTTGATGTTGTTGATCCCAACTAGGGATGTAACCAAATTTAACAATTTATAATTGTTTCTATTATTAATTCACTAGTGAGTTATTGTTAATATCTTAATTCAACAAAACAGTGATTTTTACTTAAAACTAAATTTTCATGAAAATTCCGCAAAAAGGATTTGGTCTTGGTTTTTCGGCTTACTCGGGTTGTGTAAATATCTTTAGATAATACACAATGTAAGTGCCGGTCACATCCAAACTTTGGGTCGTGACAAAATTGGTATCAAAGCTTAAGATTAACCTTATGGAATCAAGTAGTGAGTTAAGATAAGTTGACGTGAGTTCGTGATTTAGGATGACCTTTGGTTTGATGGAGTAGGTGATTTAGGATGAGTGCAGTACCGTACGTATGTTCCGCGTCATATTTACGTTACCATACTCAGCCTAAACTAACCTTAGGATATGTATTTTGATTGGTCCTTCCTTTGACTCTTTGTTATTCGTAAGCCTTATCAACTCTCGTTTCTTATTCCAGTTGCTATGGCTATGCGTGCTAGACGAGCCGCAGCCAGAGATGCAGCTAGGGCAAGTCCGCCTGTGATGGCGACTGTTACACCGGACGTTCCGGCGGTGCCTGAGCATGTTGATCCTCCTCTTCTAGATCGCATGACTAGGATAGAGGGGGGCATGTTAGGATTGCAGTGAGTGGTAGGACCGTTAGCTGAGGCCACTCGAGTACAGAGACAGGATCTGGCACCGACCGTAGCAGAGTCCGAGATACAGCCCACGCGGATGGTAGCACTTGTAGACACGAGGGTGATGGAGGTATCACTTTCAGAGTTTATGAGGTTGAGACCTCCGGTATTTACAAGGACCGATGTAGCAGAGGATCCTCAATCCTTTCTTGATAGGATGGCGAGGATTAACAGATTATTGCGATGTTCTGATGCAAGGTCAGTGAGCTGGCTAGTTTTCGTTTGGAGGGACTTGCACAGGAGTGGTGTGAGTCGATGGAGAGAGGACGAGCTATGGGTTTTCCTCCGATGTCGTGGACCGAGTTTTCCGAGATCTTTCTTGCCAGATTTCTTCCACAGAGTGTGAGGGACGCTAGAGCTAGCAGTTTCGAAGCATTGCGGAAATCGGCAAGTATGTCGGTAGCAGATTATGATTTATGATTCACCTAGTTGTCGCGCTATGCTCCATATTTAGTTCCCACGGAGGAGCTTCGGGTGAAGAGATTCCTAAAGAGTCTGGACACACAGTTGTATCTGGCTATAGGCTCCCAGCATTTTGATACGTACGCGCAGGCCATGGATGCAGCGATACGAGTGAAGGAGCGATTGAGCGAGACAGTGGTTGTTCTGGAGCCAAAGAGGAGTAGACCGATCGGGCCAATGACTAGGCAGTTTGGCAGAGGTAGAGGCAGGTACACTCCAGGCCGTAGTTTCGGACGGGGTTGGACCCAGGGCCAGATGTTCAGTTCTTATCCCGAGGATCAGAGGACCCCGTCTATATGTTTTAGTTGCGGACTTCCAGGACATTTTGCGCGGGATTGTAGATCCCAGGGAGGGATCGTTGTTCCACAGGCTGCTTTACCCCCTCCACCTTCTACGCCAATAGCTTTACTTCCTCCTCCAGTTGGCATTACGCATCAGGCAGTTGCACCAAGAGGTCGAGGCGTTGCAGGACACTCTCATAGAGGTCGAGGAGATAGAGGTATAGGACGACAGGATGTGGGCAGGGGCCAGGCACGGGTTTTTGCACTGACTCCACAGGATGCCCAGGCATCAAATGCAGTTGTGACAAGTACTCTTGTAGTATGTTCCTTAGAAGCCCATATTTTATTTGATCCCGGTTTTACACATTCTTATTTATCTTCATGCTTTGCACTTTCTTTGGGGAAAGAGTCGTCGTTGTTAAAATTACCGTTAGTGGTAATTACTCCGGTGGGAGATTCTTTTATAGCTCGACACGTATTCAGGTCATGTTCTGTAAGTATTGGTGATAGAGATTCGCTCGTTGATCTGATTCTCCTGGATATGTTAGATTTCAATATACTTCTCGGTATGGATTGGTTGGCCGCTTGTCATGCCTATGTAGATTGTCGGGGGAAAGCGGTTAGATTTTGTTTCCCAGGTGAACCAATTTTTGTTGTGCAGGGGGACTGTAATATAGCTCCTGCCAACATGATTTCTGCTCTTTGTGCGGGACGACTCTTGAAGAAGGGTTGTCATGGGTTCTTGGGATTTTTTCAGGACTTGGGAGTCGCTGAGATTCCATTGGATCAGGTTCCGATCGCACGAGAATTTCCGGAGGTGTTTCCTGCTGAATTACCAGGATTACCGCCCGTTCGTGATATTGAATTTTGCATTGACTTAATTCTGGGTGCGGGGCCTATTTCTATACTACCCTATCGGATGGTCCCGACGGAGTTGAAAGAACTCAAAAGCCAGTTGCAAGAGTTGTTAGATAGAGGACTTGTTCGTCCCAGTGTATAGCCGTGGGGGGCTCCTGTCTTATTTGTAAAGAAGAAAGACGGTAGTATTAGATTGTGCATCGACTACCGATAACTGAATCGCGTCACTGTGCGAAATAGGTATCCACTACCACGTATCGATGACTTATTCGATCAATTGCAGGGAGCTGGCTACTTCTCGAAGATTGATTTGCGGTCAGGGTTACACCAGTTGAGGGTTCGGAAGGACGACATTCTGAAGACTGCTTTTCGCACCCGATACGGGCACTATGAGTTTCTGGTGATGTCGTTCGGACTCACCAACGCCCCAGCAGCTTTTATGGATATGATGAACCGTATCTTCAGGCCCTTCCTTGATCAGTTTATTATAGTATTCATTGATGATATTCTCGTTTATTCCTGGAGCCGAGAGGAGCACGAGCAGCATTTACGTATCATGTTACAGACCTTGAAGGAGCATAGCTGTTTGCAAAATTCTCCAAGTGTGCTTTTTGGCTGCATAGTGTGGAATTCTTGGGTCATGTAGTTACAAGAGATGGATATGTGTGGACCCAAAGAAGATTGAAGCGGTACAGCACTGGCCCAGACCTATGTCAGTTACAGAGGTTCGGAGTTTCTTAGGTCTGGCAGGTTATTACCGACGCTTTGTGCAGGATTTTTCTCGGATCGCTGCATCGTTGACCGGATTGACTAGGAAGGAGGTTCCCTTTATTTGGACAGATGCATGTGAACAGAGTTTTCAACATTTGAAGATGCGCTTGACGACTGCACCAGTCTTATCTTTACCTTCCGGGTCAGGTGGTTTTGTTGTGTATTGTGATGCATCTCGAGTGGGTTTAGGCTGTGTATTGATGCAGCGCGACAGGGTTGTAGCTTATGCTTCTCGACAGTTGAAGAGGCACGAGCAAAACTACCCCACTCATGATTTGGAGATGGCTGCTGTGGTATTTGCACTGAAGATTTGGAGACATTACTTGTATGGAGAGTCGTGCCAAATCTTCACAGATCATAAGAGCTTGAAGTATATTTTTCAGTAGAGGGATCTGAACTTAAGGCAGCGTAGATGGATAGAACTCATGAAGGATTACGATTGTAAGATCTTGTATCATCCAGGCAAAGCGAATGTTGTAGCAGATGCTTTAAGTCGAAGGCCTGGAGGTAGCTTATCTCATTTGCGCATCTTGCAGAGACAATCTTCTACAGACTGGCAGATTTTATGTGATAGTCGTATACAGTTTGAGTTCATCCCGATAGGAGGACAGTTAGCTCATGTTCGCACCCGACCTTAGTTATTGGATCGTATTCAAGAGACACAGCCCGTAGATGCTCGTATATTGGAGATTATGGATCAGGTTAGATAGGGCAGGGAGTCAGAGTTCGTGATTGATGACCGTGGAGTATTACGTTTTGGGACTCGTCTTTGTGTACCAGATTCAGATGGGTTGAGGCGTGAGATCTTAGAGGAGGCCCATCGATCAGCGTATAGTATTCATCCTGGTTCCACCAAGATGTATCATGACTTGAGGGAGGTTTATTGGTAGGAAGGAATGAAGAGGGATGTTGCGGAGTTTGTTTCGAGATGTTTGACTTGTCAGCAAGTCAAAGCTGAGCACCAGAGGCCGGCAGGAGAGTTGCAGCCCTTGCCCATTCCGGAGTGGAAATGGGAACAGATTTCCATGGATTTCGTTGTGGGTCTACCCAGGACTAGCAGAGGGTATGATTCCATTTGGGTGATTGTAGATAGATTGACAAAAGCAGCTCACTTTCTTCCGGTGAAGACGACGTATGGGTTTGCACAGTATGCTCAGATTTATATCGATGAGATTGTACGATTACATGGAGTTCTGACGTGTATAGTATCAGATCGAGGTACCCAGTTTACTAGCAGGCTGTGGCAGAAACTTCAAGAAGCTCTTGGTACACGACTGAGTTTTAGTACAGCTTTTCACCAACAGACGGATGGTCAGTCAGAGCGGACCATTCAGACTTTAGAGGATATGCTTCGAGCTTGCAGCCTTGATTTTGGTGGTAGTTGGGATCGTCACCTACCTTTGATAGAATTTTCGTACAACAACAGTTTTCAGGAGACGATCCAGATGGCACCCTTTGAAGCTTTATATGGGAGGAAATGTCGATCATCCGTTTGCTGGACGGAACTGAGCGAGAGTAGCATTTTGGGACCGCAGATAGTACAGGAGACTATATAAAAGATTCAGCTGATACGAGACAGAATGAGAGCAGCCCAGTGTAGACAGAAATCATATGCAGATCGACAACGTCGTAGACTCGAGTTTGAAGTAGGAGATCATGTGTTTCTTCATGTATCTCCGATGAAGGGTGTGATGCGTTTCGGGAAGAAGGGAAAGCTCAGCCCCAGATATGTTGGACCTTACGGGATTCTGGAGAGAGTTGGTGCTGTAGCTTATCGTTTAGCACTTCCACCGAGTTTTCCCGATGTGCATCCGGTGTTTCACGTTTCGATACTTCGCAAGTATCTTCACGATCCTTCTTACGCGATCCAGCATCAGTCCTTACAGCTTGAGCCGGATTTATCCTATACAGTGCAGCCAGTCGCTATTCTAGACAGGCGGGCAAAGAAATTGAGATCGAGGGTACTTCTATCTGTAAAGGTTCTTTGGAGAGGAACGAATCGCAAAGAGATTACTTGGGAGACGGAGGATGCGATGCGAAAGAAATTTCCACATCTTTTTGAAGGTACGTCTAGTTAAGTTTTCAATTCGGGGACCGAATTTTCTTAAGGGGGAATATTGTAACATTCTGAAATTTTGGAAATAAATAAAATCAATTAAATAAATAATAAAGTGTTAAATTAAAAAGTTATTAAAACCAAATTAGACAATTTCATAAGATGTATGTAAAACAAATTAAATAAAAATTTTAGTATGCAACATAAATAAATTTTAAGGGTTTTAATGTGAATTTTAGCTTCATTTTAATAAAAAGGGTGTTTTATAATAACATAAGTTGTGAAGGGTTTTTATATAAAATTTAGGAAAATTATGCAAATTTGGATTTGTGAGGGTGTAAGTGGAAAATGGGTAGAAAATGTTTTAGTTCAGAAGTTAATTACAAATTAAATCAATTTGGAAGAGATAATGTGTTGACACCTCCTACTCTCATGCACAACACACATCCCACACCTCCTCCTTGCATGAGGATGGCACCTTTCAGCCTTTAACACCTCCTCTTACATCTCACCCTTTCCTCTTCTCATATATAAGTTATGTTCAGATCATTTAACTAATTTACAATCTGAAAATTTAAGAAAGAAAAAGAAAAACTAAAAGAAAACAAGGAAAAACAAGAGGAAGAAGAAGAAAGGAGCTAAGTTTAGAAGTTTTCCTTACCATCAAGCTTGGACAAGGAGCTTGTGTATCTTGGAGGGTGTTCTTCCAACAAGTTATTTGTAGGTAAAATCCTTAATCACAGTAGGAATTTAGGTTCTGTAACTAGTTCAAAAATTGAAATAAAAATTGTCTATAATATCGTATTTTAGTCAAATTTAGGCTCTGTTTGAATCTGCTTTAGTTAGAGAAAAATTTAACTTAACTAAACTGGGCCTTAATATTGTATGTTGAACCTAGAGCAAACCATAGGAGCATGAACCAGGGGGATCGGCTTTTGGCCGGCGACATATAGGGAAAATCCGGCGTCGCCGGATTTTTGGGTTATTTTGGTGTTTAGGTTGTTGGGTAGGTCTCTGTGTAGAATTTTGGTCATTTTGGTATTGTTTAATCAAGTTAGTTTAACTGTATATAAAATCTGGGAACTAATATCAGAAAAAGAAATCAAAATTCCAAAATACGACACGGTTAAAACGTATCGCGATCTGTTTTCTGTCGCGATGCAGAGTTGGGTTAAATTTCAGTGGGGATTGAATGTTAGATAGTTGAAATAGTTGTATGCAATGTAACTAGTACGAAGAACTTGTGTTTTCATATTCGCCGTATCGGAGTAGCCGTTTTCTTATATAAGTTAATTCTCGATGTTAGATTCAAATACGGGCACTTCGGAGGCCGCAAGGAAAGGAAAAGGATTGGCGATTCCTGAGTAGATACGTCGTTTTTCCGGTGAGTAGACTAAACATCTACCGGAGAATTGTGTAAAGATGACGTGTTACGCCCGTAGTTTTATTTAAATAAAAGTTTTACTTTTGTATGCTAAGTTAATAATACGCATTCATATACATACCAATGCATCACTATGGTAATAGATGTAGAACACTGCACAATTATTGACGAGTTATGCCGCACGTGCACCCCTTTACATGTTACACCACACCTTGTCGATATTAACATGTCACTTTTACACTAAATATTAATCTTGTTAAATATGATTCTTATCATACCTCAATTATTAATAATAGTGGTAAATTGCATAAATGACATCATGTGTATCATCCGAGTATTCTAAGTGGATATAAGAAGCTTTTTGTATTATTGCGAATTTATGATTTGGTTTTCCTGTACTATTACATAAATCCAGTGATTTCATGATTGATGTGACATGTCCACCATGAGATGTTTTATGATTTGGTTTTATTCCGGACCGAGTGGGGGAGCTATACGGTTGCGGATTTTACGTTATCCAGACTGAGTGGGGAAGATATACAGTTGGATATATGGTGGACCCGGTCGAGACCAAGTGGCAGAATAGCCGCATTTGAGGCGGGATAGCCGCATTTGAGGCGGGAGAGCCTAGCGAGGATACTCGATACTGGATATAGTTGTGAAATACGGCGGATATCTAGAGGATATCGACCGGTGTTATTGATTACCGGATCATTCGAGGAATGATGCCTGAGAGAAATGGAAGTTTTGTGTCAATGGTGGACACGGAAAGATGAATTTTATTAGGAATAAATGATGAGATTTCAGTTTTGGTTATGTGATTTGTAGTACAGATTCATGCTTTCCATATGCTATTATACATCATATTTGCTCTCATTTCAGTTAGTTATGATCGTCATATTTACATTATTAACCGTTTTATGTTAGTTATATTCACTGAGTTGGCAACCCACCCCCGTTGTGCCACAGTTCCTTGCAGGAGTAGAGTGGACGGATAGCAGCAGTGCAGATCAACTTTTTCAGCTTTTATCGCATCTTTTGATAGGTGGGTTACATGTGTAGTAACCTTCTCTTTTGGTATTGTATTTTGGATCTAGAAAATCTCCATCAGACTTTGTACTATGACTTAGAAGGAGAGATGTGTATATGTATATTATTTGACAGATAAGATCGTGGTTATGTTAGAAGATATTCCTTTTATTTATGTCTGTGATTCTTATTGATATCCTATATACTGAGTTTTTATTTTCGCTGTTGATATTGTTGATCCCAACTAGGGATGCAACCAAATTTAACAATTTATAATTGTTTCTATTATGAATTCACTGGTGAGTTATTGTTAATATCTTAATTCAATAAAATGGTGATTTTTACTTAAAACTAAATTTTCATGAAAATTCTGCAAAAAGGATTTGGTCTTGGTTTTTCGGCTTACTCGGGTTGTGTAAATATCTTTAGATAATACACAATCTAAGTGCCGGTCACATCCAAACTTTGGGTCATGACAGTCAATCTCTTATATGAGCTCGTCATCTTTGCTTTGTAAGCCTCCAAGTTTTGCTGCGCTATAAGACGAGTTTCATCGAGGTCATCGAGCTCCTCAAGCCGAAAATGGGCATTCTCTTCGTCTGTTAGCTCATAATGGACCGCCACTCGTAGAGAAGGTAGCTCTATCTCCAAGGGAAGTACTACTTCAGCGCCGAATACCAATGCATACGGCATTGTATTTGTGGCCGTTTTGAACGTGGTCCGATACGCCCAGAGGGCTTCATGCAGTCTCTCATGCCAGTCCTTCTTATTTCGAGACACCGTCTTCTTTATGATCTTCATCAAGATCTTGTTGAAAGCCTCAGCTAGACCATTAGCTCGGGGATTATAGACCGAAGTGTATCTCCAGTTTATATTATGCTGTTGTGTGAAGCGGCTGATTTTGTGACTTCTGTAGGCCGGCCCGTTATCGGAGATAATCCGTCGCAGAGGGCTGAACCAATATATGACGTGTATCTTGAAGAAATGGAGAATATTCTCCGTCTTCACTTCTCTTAGCGGTACTGCTTCTGCCCACTTAGAGAAATAATCGGTTTTCGCCAATATGAACCGATGTCCTCTAGATGATGCTGGTTCGATATGCCCGATTATGTTAGTTCCCCACATTTCGAAAGGCCAGCTAGCCACCGTTGGGTGTAGCGGATTTAGATGCTGGTGGATGAAGTCCCCATGAATCTGGAACGAGTGGCATTGCTTCGCGTATTCAAGGCGGTCCTGAATCATCGTGGGCCAATAGTAGCCCATTCTTTTGATCTTCAGCTTCATCTTTGGCCCGGCTTGATGAGAACCGCAGAGTCCGTCATGAGTTTCTTGGACGACTCTCTTTGCTTCTTCTGGTCCCAGGAATCTTAGCCACAGGGAGTCGAACGATCTCTTATACAGAGTATCATTGATGAAGGCGAAAGACAGAGCTCGTTTCATGAGCTGATGTCTCGAGGATGCATCTTCAGGCGTTCGACGGGATTCAAAGTAGTCGATAAAGACTTCTCTCCAATCCTTGGCCTTCTCCTGGTCCTCTATTTGTAGGGATGTTTGCTCAGTCGCTTCCTTTTCTTCAGACGACTTCGGAGATATTTCCGCTGGTGCAAGAACCCGATAGCTTTGTACAACGATCCTTACGTCATCGAGATTTTCATCAGCCAAATCTTTAGCGAGCTTGGGTAGTGCATTAGCTTTGCTATTTTCCGTGTGCGGTATGCTCTCCAGCATATAGGAGGGGATTTGGGTCAGCAGTTGTTGCACTCTCTCATCGTACTTTACCAACTCCGGTTTGCACGTTTGATAGTTGCCGTTTATTTGACTAACGACCAACCGAGAGTCTCCATATATGAGGAGGTTTTTTATTCCCATGTAGACAGCGATCTCAAGAACTTCTATCAAAACTTCATATTCGGCTTCATTGTTCATCCTCGGCTCTGTTAAGGAGAAGGCAAAGTGCATTATCCCTCCTTGTGGAGTCACGAAGATGAGGCCTACCCCCGATTTGATTATGGGGGAGTTGTGCTTTCGCTTCTTCATGGAAGATGCCCCATCGAAGTAGAGTTCCCATCGGGTATCACTCTCTCTTTTCTCCCTGTCGATTGTGTCAAACGCATGCTCGTCTGGCAATTCGCAATTTAGGGGTGAACCGGCAGGTATCGGATGTTCGGCGAGGAAGTTGGCAATGGCTTGGCCCTTCACTGCCTTGAGAGGTCGGTATGTTATCGAGAACTCCATCAAGAGGAGGGCCCATTTAGTGAGCCGTCCTGTTAGTATGACTCTTGACATTAAATATTTGAGAGGATCCACTTTTGATATAAGGTGGACATCATGCGCCAACGCATAGTGTCTGAGCTTCGTTATCGCGGAGATTAATGCCAGACAGTGTTTTTCGATTGGGGAGTAGTTGTTTTCTGCCCTCAGGAGAACTCGACTCAAATAGTAGAGGGCCCTTTCTTTCCCTTGGTCTTTCTCCTGTGCCCATAGTGCGCCTAAAGAACCTTCAAGGGCAGTTGTGTACAGGATGAGAGGTTTTCCCTTGACCGGAGCGGTCAATACCGGCGGAGTCTGCAGGTATTGCTTGATTTCGTCCAGTGCGCTTTGGCATTTGCGATCTCAGACGAATGGGGTCCCCTTCTTCATTAAATGACTGTAGGGGTGGCACTTGCCGGAGAGATTGGCTATGAATCATCGAATATATGCGAGCTTTCCTTGGAGAGACCGCAGTTGCTTGAGAGTTCTTGGCGAAGGTATTTCCATAATCGCCTTGATCTTTGATGGATCTATTTCGATGCCTCGATGTCGTATGATGAACCCTAGAAATTTGACCGAGGAAACTCCGAATGCGCATTTGAGAGGGTTCATCTTTAGGTTGTATTTCCGAAGTCGTTGGAATACTATCTTCAGATGTTCCCAATGCTCCTCGTGTGATTTGCTTTTTACCACGAGGTTGTCAATATAGAACTCGACAATTTCGTATATGAGGTCATCGAAAATCTTCGTCATTGCCTTCTGATAGGTAGCGCCAGCGTTCTTCAGACCGAAGGGCATCACTTTGTAGAAGAATATGCCTAGTGGGGTCCGAAAGACGGTATGCTTCTGGTCTTCGGGATGCATCTTTATTTGATTGTACCCTGATAAGTCATCCATGAAGGAGAAGACTTCGTGAGTGGACGTGTTGTCTATCATCATCTCGGTGATTGATACGGGGAAATCGTCTTTTGGACAGGCTTTGTTAAGGTCACGAAAGTCTACGCAGATGCGCACCATCCCGTTTTTCTTCATTACTGGGATGATGTTAGCGATCCAATCGGGGTATTGAACTTCTTGGATGAAGCCAGAGTCGATTGGTTTCTTGACTTCGGCGTTGATGCTCATTTCAAGTTCGAGCCGCATTCTTCTCGGTGCTTGTTTGATTGGCTTGACGTCAGGAGAAAACGCCAATTTGTGGACGGCTATTTCTGGATCTAATCCTGGCATCTCGGAATAGTTCCATGCGAAACAGTCTTTATACTGCATGAGCACGTCTTTGAGCGTAGCCACCTTTTCTTCGGACAACAGCTCACTGACGAACGTCAGCCGTGGGTCGTTTGTCGTCCCCAAGTCGATTTTTCTGAGGTTATCTGCAGTAGTATGTATCCCATCTTCCAGCTCTTTTGGTACCGGTGGAAACTCTGAGATCCCTTCGTCATCATCGTTTTCAAAGCACCAGGAGAGGTCATCCATATTCTCGGGCACTCCTTCTTTTATCAGCATTATTACGTGACATGTGCAAGATCGTTTTCAAGACCGATGTTGATCTGGTTTTACTCTCGCCATATACGTTGCTTTTGGTATATGCTTTTGCGGTAGGGCTACCCTCCAACTGTTGGATAGAGCGAACCTGCCGAGTTGATATTGGTCTTCAACCCAGTTTTTGAAGGTGAAGCAGTCTTCAAGAGTATGTCCTATCACTCGGTGATAGGGGCAATAATCCGGATGAAAGGCCTCGTCTGCTTGATCGGGGTGTTTGGACTCCGGAAGTGTAATCATTTGATATTTTATGACAAGATCGAATATCTTCCTTGTCTTATCTTGGTGAAAAGAATATGCTCGACCCATTTTCTTTATCAGCGATGGATTCCGGCCACCCAATTCTCGATCGCGTGGCTTCTTAGACCCACTTTGTTGTTGTCGAACGTTTTTTCCGTTCTTCAACTTGTTTTTGCTTTTGCGTCGGGTCTTTTGTACGACGGGCTGGTGACGACGGGCATCGTCATTCTCTGTAGCCTGCTGAAGGAGGCGCTGCGTCCTGGTTTTCTCGTAAATGGCCATTTCGCGGATATGGTCATCCCGGGCCTTTTGACCCGCTTCCCTTATTAGCTTGTCCATCTGTTCTTCGAACGACGGACTTGGCACTTTCATGGCGGGACCTGATCAGTCGAAAATAATGTATTTTTAACACGTCAATTCCCCTATCATTTGCACTCATCTAGAAGTGTTCGGTATTCATATTGCACATATTAGCAAAACATCCCTGAAATACCAGATTGCATGTGTTATACTTTAAAACCGGCACTTTAAGGGAAATTGACTGTTTATCATGGCATTGCATCATCCCTATATTGCGCAACACTTGTTTCGAAGTCTGTGCAGGAAATTCCAGGAACCGAGCCAAAATTGTCAAAGTGCTGATAAAAGATACGCCAACTCAAAGATTTGAGATCTGACAGTGATACAGAAAGCTAAATGAGATTTAACATATTTTATAAAGGCCCATAAGTAAGCAGAAGAATTACCAAGAATTTTCATGCACTGGGGCCCTCAAAGGACCGTGGATCCGCAGCCTAATACCCACTATTGCCGCGGATCCGCGGTTGATGTGACACATCATCAAAAATGCTCTGCTCGATTATTCTTCAGTTCAGCTCCAGAATTCATTCCAACCACTGCAATTTCTACAGAACTCCAGAAGCTTCTCCAGATCAGCAAGGATCATTAAATTAAGCTAATCTTGATTAAGCTCCTAACAAACTAGTTCTAGAAGCTCCCTCTAACTGACTACTTCTAGAAGCCTCTCTAGCTAACAAACTTTTGGAGGGAAATTCAAATTTTGAATCCTAGATCTAGGGTTTTGAAAGTCTATAAAAAGGAGCCTAGATCTACGGTTAAGGGCTAATCTCCAATTCCCCCCATTTCCATCTACAAGTTGAGTGACACATCTTGTAGCCCTAATCCAAAATCCAAGCCAAATTCAAGATCCCGAGTACCATTCAAGCGAGAAGCCTTCAACCTTTTAGGAGCGGAGCCGATCTTCAATCGAGCAAGTGATCCAAGCCGATCCGCGACTCAAGGAGACGAGCGACGCCAAATCGACGATCGAGTTCTTCCTCTTGTAGTTCTTGAGCGATTTGTAACGGAATCGTTGATAAATAAAAGGTGAAATTCTTTAATTTTGCTTTGTTTAAATTCTTGCATCATGATTCGATCTCAATTTATGATTGTGGTTCTTATTATGATGTTTGAGTAAAACTCCGCTCGTAAAGGAGTCGAGACGATCAATAGAATGATGATGTAACAAATCTTAAAACGATTCTTATGTCCTACGAGTTTTGTAAACCCTAGTAAATTGAAGAATCGACGACCTATTTTCGTTGCGATGCTTTCTTGATTGTGATCGCTCGAAATTAGGGATCGACGATCGATTCTTGAATTTACTAGAGGCTAGAATATGAATGATATCGAAGGAACAAGGGATAGATGATGAAACCCTAGTTTCACAAGAAATCCCTAATTCTCGTTGATCATCATCGATCTAGTATCAATTCATCGATGGATAAGAATACGTAATAGCTAGATTTCATCACATCCATAGATCTGATCGATTCCTACGAGCCTCACTTCGATTCTTGATATTTGATTTGGAAATCATCACAAATTCTCAATTCTTGATTTTATCGTTTCTTGATTTAGACTAGATTTTCCTAATTCTTGAACTTCAATTTACAAATCATGAATTGTTTCTTTTCTTTTCTTTAAAGTTTCAACTCATCTAAATCGAAACACGAACGATTACACTTTCCCTGTGGACGATCCGCACTTACTAACGCGCTACATTCGACACCGTTATTGATTGCGGTCAAAATATTTTTGGTTGTGATTTCTATACATTTTCCTTCTACACAATCCGAGAATTCATTCAATCAAATGGCGCCGTTACCGGGGATAGTGCGCTAATTGTTCGTATTTTGAAATTTGAGTTGAAAAGTTTATTCCATCTATATTTTTAGATCTAAATTCACACAAACCCTAAACGTGTTGTTGTGATTTGTTGCGAGGAAATCTGGAATCATTGGAGCTGTGGAAAAATTTTATGATCATTCCAGAGAGCCTAGAAGGTGATCATAAATAGAGCCTCAAAATTTTGTGCAGTGATCTGTTATTTCCACCGCGTTTCCGCGGCATTAGTGCGCTCCCGCGGCGGAACCGCGACGCTACAGTAAAAAAATTCTCAGGTGACTCCTCTGCTTTCTTATCTCCTTCCCTGTCTGCTCCAATTAACACTTTGCTGTAGGTTTCTTTGCAAATAATTCGCAGCGCCGTAAAAAGAAAAATAAATTGTGCGTGTTTTTGATTTTTGGTTGTTTGCATATTAATACGGAAATTAAGGGGCAAAGACCAAATCCAGATTAGGTGGGGAGTTCATTACCCTTCCTAAGCCCCAAAAATCACAAACTTGCATCCGCATTATCCTCATTAATTAAAAAATATCTAGAGATGACTCTAAGGACCGTCACGCTCACTTAGGACAGAAGAAGGCCGTGGGTAATTCATTGCTTATCCGCGTTTCTTTTGTGGTGTCTAAGGTAAGTGTGTCGAAGGCTAGTGGTTACTTAATTAGTCCCACTACTTACATAGTGGAGAACCTCCCACTTACCTGGCACTTACCTGGCCACAGGAGAGACAAAGAGGCAGTGGAGAATTGATCCCGCGACTTGTCTTTTGGCAGTTAGGAGCGGTCTAGAGCTTTGACCTAGGTGACCACTAGAATTAGGGTTTTTCTTGTTGCATTTGTTGTGATCGCATCATTTTTTCAAAAAAATCCGTATATTTTTCAAAACAAAAACCAATCACTTTCATTCATTCCCCTAATTATAAGTCATGCTGCCACTTGTACTAACCCTTTTTAGTGCAAGATAGGCTGGACACGGGATTCTAGTGCCCGACTTGTCCGCATTTCACCGATCGACCCAAAAGTCGGTATTTCTACATTTACTTCTTCTTTACCCACCACCACACCCACATCGATGGATCCTTCTCCATCAAACTTCTTTACCACTACTCTGCTGCCGTCCGTTGGTGCGCAGAATCCACCCTGCATCTCTCTCCAAGAGAGGTGCTATCCTACACGAGGTCCTCTTTCGACCTGTCTCTCCATTCCACCAGCCAACGGGGACAATTTTCAAATTAAACCCCAATACATCAACCTTCTACCCAAATATCACGGTCTCGAGACTAAAGACGCATATGTCTTTATCACCAAATTTGAAAATGTATGCGCAATGATGGGTACTTCACAGCTTTCTGTGGATGCTATGCGTCTTCGTCTTCTCCCATTTACCTTGTGTGATATAGCCGAGAAGTGGCTGTATAACACTACCGCACATTCCATTACGAATTGGAAAGAATTCATCAAAGCATTCCTTAAGAAATTCTACCCGAATCATAAAACAGCTCGAGTCCGTAGCGAAATCAATCAATTCACCCAGCTTCCAAATGAAACATTTCCACAATGTCTTGAACGCTTTAAGGATCTGTTAGTTCAATGTCTGTAGGGTTCCTAGGCACTCTCAAGAGGTCTCACAAGGCATCAACCATGCCAATTTCAAATTTTACGGGTGCCGAGAAACCCTAATACGGATCGTCGACTAGAATTCTAGGTGAACACATGCAACTAGTTAACAATTTAACTAAAAGAACGGAAATACAACCTTTGTAGATCCGGTCCTCCACCTCCATAGCTCCGCAATGAAGTCTCCTCGCTGTCCAAATGGAATCCCGGGCTCTAGCGTCGGCTTCATCGGAGAAATGGGCGGGCAAGGCCGTCGGCTTCGTGCCGAAGATGATCTACATCGAGGCATCACAAGATCAAGCTCCCACTTCACCAAGTCATGAAACTTGTGAAGAAAACACACTCTACTACTTGGCAAGAGGTAGATGATGAAGAAATAGGAAGTGGGTAGGCTTTAGATTTGGATTTCTCACTCATTTGACCATTTCACCATTGGAGGTAGAAAGGTTTCTTCTTCTTGATGAAGATGATGAAGAAGAAGAAAAGATATGATGATAATGATAAATCAATAATAAAATCAAATTGATCTTATCATAATGCAACCTTGGGTTAGATTTAACTCTTGTAGAGAGCAAACCCTAGTTTAGCTAATGGTTAGGTTTAAATATAAATCAAAATGGTTACTAATTCAAAGCATCATGAAGCTTCCACAAAATACAAAATTAGCAACAATTTCATTTTAGCCAAAAGAAATAAAGAAAATAAATAAAATGAATAAGTGAATAATTTAAAACCATAACCATTAACCTAAACATGGTTCAAATCAAACATACACCCAAGTTTGCATGTATCATCAAATATGATACAAACTAGTGCACAAAACTATATCATATATACAATGTGCACATCATGTGAGAAAATCCATCTTAAGTGAACCAATACTAGTTAATGTAAAGTAATATATCAAATATATAATTATACATTAAATCATTAAATCAACACTTGATTCAATGATCCGGTCATATCGCATATAACCGACTAGTATCAAATGTATCGGCTTATCGAATCAATCCTTGATTCGATAACTAGGTTATATCGCATATAACCTAATCGATACATTCATCGCGAGAATGGAATACGGTATCACATACACGCATTATTCTTGGTCCCGCACATATCTCATATGCGCTCCTATTTCATTTCGCTTGAGCCAGGAAACCTCTATGTAGGACTCTAAAGACTCGTCAATACACCGGCAGCAGGTGATGATCATATCAAACACCCACAAGCCGCAAGCGGTCTGCTAAACGTAACGGCCACCCGGATATTGAGCGATCAGAAGATCGACGAGCAAGCCCGCTCACACTCCTGTGAATCCAACCAGTAACACTTACCGTACAGTCCGGTCTCGTCATCTGATATGTCGCATATCTCGCCTAGGGGTGGTAAACGTCAGACCCCAATAGCTCGATAAGTCGTGTCGATATGAGGTCTATAACAGTTCGAGAAACTACTGGTAACACTTACCAGTAAATCTCAGCAACCCTGGCCAGGGATTTCCGGTTATAGCCAATCGAACACAGCGCAACATCAACTCCCTATACCGGGAGAGACGAATCCCCTCCTATCGCTCATTGCCTCCATGTGACTCGGGACTGTACCCAAAAACCACCATTTTGCACGCCCTCTTGGACGTGGTAAGGTGGAAATCAAAGCACAGCGGGAACCACACAAGACTCTATGACGATCTCGGGTCAACAGACTACTCTGTACCAGTGTCACCAGAGAACTGCCATCTGACGTAAGGTATAATACCATCTGGGAGTTCTCGGCGAGTCCGTCCAGTGTACCCAGTCTCCACTGAGCACCCGTATATCATCTCCGATGTCAAACACCAATGGATATGGGATCATCCATCGCCCATCTGTATGGGTCGAGAAGGTACACGCTAGTCTATTCTGGTATATCGATGCCCCGTCTCGATACACCCACGACTAGGGACTTTGAAGGATGTACTTATGGACTACCATATCCCCACTAGTATGATCCGCATCATAGTCTAGGTAGTCAAGTACACATCCTAAGGGCTTTACCAACATGTAACAGAGAGACAATCAGTATACACGTTAAGGTAAAGAGTAACCAGATAACATACTATCATGTCGAGCAAGAAAGTCCTCCCTATATATGTCCCAGCATCCACTACTATATACATCCAATGTACAGTAATGGCCTCTAGGGCATACATATAACTAACAATGTCCACATCACGGAATCCCAGATGGGATCTGTGCCGAATCATATATGAGGGCATTAATCCTAACATAATACAGGCCCCTTGAATTAATGTGTCAAGGCAACTTCATGACCAAAGATGATGGGGAAGCCTGGAAATTCCTAAAAGATTTCGCTGAAAAATCTTTACAGTGGGAGGGTGTGAGTCAATCGTCTAAGGATGGAAATGATATTTCCATAGGAGTTAGAGCTGAAATTTCAGCTTTACACAAGAAATTTGACAATATGGAAAACAAATTTTTAGCCGCCGCCCTAAATCAAATGTCACTCTCAAAAACTGTATGTGGATGTTGTTCTGATCCTTCTCACTTGACGGAAGAATGTCCACGAAATTCTCCGTTTCAAGGTCATGAGCATACCAATGCCGCATTTCAAAGACCTAGAAACGATCCTTTTTCTTCCACATATAATCAGGGTTGGAGGAATCACCCTAACTTTGCTTGGAACCAATCACAAAATCAAAATACGGTTCCAACCCAAAACAATTTCCAAAGGGTCCCTCTACCACAACAGCAACCACCACTTCAATTGAGTCAGCACCCCTTCCAATCACAACTTCCATAATCCGGCCAACACTTTTGCACCACATGAAAACTCTTTGCAATTGATTGGTACTGATAATACCTCTGCAATAGCACAAATCTTGGATACTTTCATGAAACAATCCATCCAAGGGACGGCAAAAATGCAATCTTCCTTCGATAATGTGATGAAGATCATTGTTCTCAAAATGAGAATATTAAATCGATGGAAGAACAAATTGCACAATTAAAAGCCGAAATGAGTGCAAGAGAGAAAGGGAAACTTCCAGCTCAACCTTTACCCAATCCTGGTTATTAACATCATGTGAATGCAATCACATTGAGATCTGGAAGAGTGCTTGACAATCACGTTGGGGAAGAGATTGATGACACAGAAAAATCTATCGATGATACCCCGGCTGAGACCTTTCCTTCCACTTCTACTTCTAATTCTAACCCCAGTTCTTCTACCCCACCATTTTCTTCCGAGCCTATTCTCCGTTTCCCACAAGGCTCGATACCTCAGCACGGCTCTTCTAGTCCACCGAAAATGATCCCCACTCCTATTCTTAGATCGTTCCCACCTGTTCCCCTCCGAATACAGAGATGAATACCGCGTAGGTTCGTCTTGCCTGAGATTCGGGACAGATGCTAATTGGTGCTATCCGTCTACCTCTCCGAAGATGCCAAGTTGATTTATGGCACCGTGTATCGAAGGTTTAGACGGATGCGGCCGATGTAGCAGACTTCATCAGATTCCCCCTCGCTTGAGGGGTTTTTGATTGTGGGGACGCTCTTCCATGCAGGCGCAAGCCCCTGCAGTTAATTACGCTACCGCATCGCGGTAACCACTTTCTCCTTCTCCAGAATTTCACTTCGTGTCGTGTGTGTTTATTTTTTTTGTGGTTGCCCGTGGATTGTATACGGAGACTGAGTAATACCGTCGCCCGTAGGACGTGGATTAGTCCAAATCCGTATTTACTTATATTTGGGTTTGGTGTTTTTAGTTTAAGGATACATTAGCCGTATTGAGGCTAAGATCAACTTAAACATTCGTTAAGGATACGTTAGTCCTGTTTGAGACTAACATCAACTTAACGTGGTGATCCGTTTAATATATGGCCGTCAGGACTCATCACCACTCTGACGTCGTTGAAGGATTACAACGATAGGTGTCAGAGGAGTTCAGAGATGTACCCTTGAACCAAAGTCGATTTGGAGTTTTATAGACCATTTAAATGTTTAAGGATATGTTAGTCGTATTTGAGGCTAAGATCAACTTAAACAGGACCGTTTAGATCCGGCAAAAGAGCATTTGGAGGCTCTATTGTTCCAGTTTAGGGACGTAGTGGTCCATGTTCCAGTTTAGGTACGTGGTGTTCCACCATTAGTTTAAGGACGTTTTGGTCCGGTATTAGTTTAAGGACGTTTCGGTCCCGTATTAGTTTAAGGACGTTTCGGTCCAATATTAGTTTAAGGACGTTTCGGTCCAGTATTCGTATATGGTCGTCGGGACCCGTCATCTCTCTGACGTCGTTGAAGGATTACAACGATAGGTGTCAGAGGAGTTCGGAGATGTACCTTCGAACCGGAGGTAAATTGATTTAGGAGAGCAATCTTGCTCAGTCAATTTAATTTGGGGACTTACAGCCATGACTGGGCTAAGTCCAGTTGGAAAATACTCATCATTTTTATTTGATTTTGCATCTCATTTCTTTTTATTTTTATTTGGGCTCTGCCCATAAAGGATGTAGAGCATCAATTTGTTTTGGGCTCTGCCCATTTATAAATGATGCAGCGCATCAATTTTACTTGGGCTCTGCCCTTTTTATTGCTTTGCAATTTAATTTGGCCTTCTAGGTCTTTTTGACTTGGGCCTGGCCCTTTAACAAAAGAAATGCATTGCATTTTTCAGGCGCTTTGCACCAATCAAAGAGCGCAAGCGCTTGTGGTGACGACACGTGTCATGCAAGCGCAGTGCGCTGCGCTTGCGCTGCTGACACGTGGCGCGCTCTGGTGAGTTGCGCCAATTCCAAAGAGCAAGGCTCTATTTCAAAAGCGCATAGAGCAAATGGTTCAGATGCTGACACATGGCGCTCTCTGGTGGCTTGCGCCAATTCAGGAGCACAACAGCGCAGTTTGTAAGTGCAAGGCACTATAATTTGAGAATCTTTTTTAGAACCAATGGTTCATGAAAAAGTGCAAAGCACTGTTTGATTTCTTGATCTAATTTAGATCAAAGAAAAATAAGTTTTTCTTGTTTCTCTTATTTCAAAGAACCAATGGTTCATAAAAAGTGCAAAGCATTGTTTATTATGTGAAGATCATTGATCTTGTTCTTAGATCAATGATCTATTAGAAGAAATTTCTTCTATTTTATGAAGGTTTTTACCTTTTTCTTGAAATTTCTTCAGAGTTCTCTCTGTTTGAAGTTCTTGATTTCTCCCAAAAAATGTTCCTCTCCTTGAATTGAGGTCTAGGGTCCTTTTTATAGTGCCCATAAATTAGTTAAATTTGTTAAAAAGATCTTTCTCTGAGTGATTTGGGGAATTTTCCCCACCGTTAGATCTTTGATCCAAGGGCTTCTGTTTTACAGAAGAAAATTTTCTTGTTTTAACAAGAACAGAAAGATTTCCTTAAAATCTTAATTCTGTTTGGCGCAAACACCCCAGCACGTGACACGTGTCACGCAGCGCAGCGCTTGCGCAGTTGTGCTTGTGCAACTGTGCAGACACGTGTCACGTAGCGCAATGCTTGCGCCGCTGTGCTTGCGCAGCTGTGCTTGCGCAACTGCGCAGACACGCGTCGTGCAGCGCAGCGCTTGCGCAGCTGTTCTTGCGCGCGCAGACACGTGTCGCTCAGCGCTTGCACAGCTATGCCTACGCAACCGCGCAGACACGTGTCGCGCAGCGCTTGCGCAACTGAAGCGTTGCTTCCTTTTGTCTTTTAATAGAGCTTTGCTCTGATTGGGCGCGCTGCCTCGGGCGCTGCGTTGATGTATCAGCGCCTGACACGTGGTGCGTTGCGCGCAGCGCAAAGAATCTGAAGCGTTGCTTCATTTATTAAAGTTTAAATTTTCAAAGCAAATCTTTGCTCTGATTGGGGGAAGATGAAGCGTTGCTTCATCTCCCGCCTTGGAATTTGAACAGAACTTTGCTCTGATTGGGGTAAACAAATGCCTCCCCACCGTTGCGCTTACGTGGCCCCAAACGTGAGCGCAACGGAGGCAGAATTCCAACCGTTGCGGCAACTTTTGGAAGTTAAAGGGCACTTGATGCCTATAAATAGGACCTTTGGTCCTGCACAGATGATTATCATCTTTAAAATTTTCATTTTCAGAAACTTCAGAGCTTTGCTCTTGCCTTCAAGAACTCTTCGAGTTAGATTTTCCTAAACAGAAACTATTTAAGTAAGAATTAGTCTTGAATTAAATCAATCTTAATTAATAGAGCTTTGCTCTCATAGATCTTTGATTTAAAGAAAATCCTTTTGGGGTTTCACCAAATAGAGCCTTGCTCTCAGGAATCTGTTTCAGGATTTCTTAACCCATGAACAGAACCTTACATCTTTGGCAAAACATAGACCTCTTTGATCTAAAAAAAGATGAACTCTTAAGAGTTCGAATATGGATAATGAAAATTAAAAATGGAGTTTTGTATTTAATGGATTATATCATCTTTTAATAGTAATGATCTCAAAGTCCTCGGGGGGATTTCTTTAAATTCCCCTTATTAAGATTTTGATAGTCACTCCTGTTTGCAGAGAATTGCTCTCAAGGAGTTTAACTCTCTGTGTATTTTTTTTTATCGCTAATCTTCCTGTGATATTTCCTCCAGGTATTATGGCGGTGCGTCTATACAGTCTGCATGAATTCATCACCTACGAGGATATCCGTGTACAGGGCCGTCAGCAAAACCAAGAGTTTACGGATGCCCAGTGTGCGGACGTCATGGGTCGTCTGAATGCACGTGTTGGTTGGCTGCTCCCCCACCGCTCTGCTCTCTTGAAAGTCATGCTGGGAGAAATTTGGAGAGCACTCCCGGGGTTCCACGAGGCCCTACCACTCAATGCGCTGGATGATGCCGAAGACAAGGTGCATTCAGTGTACCTGTCGGGGCTGATCTTGTTGCGCCACGGCAGCACCCCGGCCGTCTATTCGAGGCCAAAATGCGGAATCAAAATTTTTCTTAACTTTAAACTGGCGCTACCGCGGACAATGAAAACCCGGATCGTAACCATTAACCCAATGCTAGCAAACAAGAGATGGGAAGAGAAGTATACCAAGTGATCCGAGTCCTCCGGTCTTCTCTTCATCGTCCCGATCTCCCGCGGAATGTCTTGTTTCCACATCGTCGCCTCCTCGCCGGAAGGGCACCACATCGCCTGCGTCTTTTACGGGCTCCCGCCTCAATACCGAGGCAACTCGAGCATGAAGCCGGCAAGTCGACATGCCTAAGAAATGCTGTAGAATGTAGTGTAGAAACTTTGTCTCTTGGAGTTTATGTAGTTGCCATTGATGGATGGAGGAAGAGGTAAAGAAAATTGGTGCTTTCAATTTTCAAGCAAGAAGAAGATGAGAAGAAGAATTCCTCACATCACCAAAATGAACACTCTCATTCTTTTCTCTCAAGTGAAAACCTTCTTCCATCTAGTGAGAATGGTGGAGGAATGAAAAATCCAAACCATAACAAGAAGGGAGGTGATGGTAGTAAAAGCAAGTGGTAACCATATCCAAAAAGAAATGATAACTAAATCAAATCAACCCTCATTTCATTTCTAATCTCAAAAAGCAAGCCATCATGAAAAGCAAAGATGCTTAATCTATCATAATGCCACAAGTGCAAGAAACCCCCTCCACAAATGTTATTTGCAAACTTGCAAATAACCCCCTCCATCGGAAAAGTCCGGCCGGGAAAGAACAAAGGAAAACCGGCCGGAACGGAATGCAAACTGGTAACTCCAGAAAACTGGTCCCGTAATAAATTACAGGAAAACCCCGATACTGTGCATACACACCCGCATCTGTATTCCGACCGGATACAAATGCAATGAGACAAAATCTACACTGTACTAAACTAGGACCGGCTTAAGCCAAAGCCGGCTAGTAATATCCGTTCGATCCTGATCCGTGCAATACCGCACGTATCAGATCGAACCCTTCCATATAACTATACGGCCACTAGTACAAACCGTCCGATCCTGATCCGTGCAATACCGCACGTATCTGATCGGACCCTGCCATATCTCCATACGGCTTCTACAGCGTTTCGCCCGAAAGCTTGAGTAACTGAAAGTGTGGTGGACTCTAAAGACTCGTCAATACTATGGCTGTGGATTTAACCACTAGCACGTCAGAGGTATTAGCCAATACATGACGGGCCACCAGCTATTGACCAAAAGGGACGTCAATGAGCGAACTCATCCTGACACCCTACTGAGCATGACAGTGATAATATCCGTACAGTCCGGTCCGTTCGTCTATGAGCATCGCATGTCGGGCCTAGGGGGTTGGTAAAAGTCAGACCCCCAAAAGCGGTACAAGTCGTGTCGGAGTGTAGCCCAGAACGCCCTGAGATACTACTGGAATACCTACCAGTAAATCTCCTGCCTCGGCCGAGGGCTTTGCGTAATGGCTCTCCTAGACACAGCGCGACCTCACCCCCAATACCGGGAGAGACGAACCCCTCAAGATCCGCTCACCGGCTCCATGTGGCTCGGGACTGTACCCAACTAAAACCTGTTTGCACGACTCCTTTGAGCCGTGGTAGGGTAGTAATCAAAGTACAGTGGGAACTCACACGAGACAAATGACGATCCCCAGGTCGATGAACTAACCTGTACACATGTCACCAGGGAACTGCTATCTGACGTCAGGTATAAGACCAACTAGCAGGTTCCCGGCGAGTCCTGTCCGGTGTACTCATAACCCAATGAGCACCTGTATACATCTTAGGTGAACCAACTGACACCAGTGGCTTATGAGACCGGCCACCACCCCTCGTCGGGGTCTCGACTGTATACACTAGTCTACTCTGGAGAATCGATACCCTGTCTCGAAACTCCCACGACTAGGGACCTTTTAAGGATGTGCTTATAGACCACCAGCTCTCACGTATATGATCGCCATCATACTGCCGGCAGTCAAGCATGAATCCTAGGGGCTTTATCAGCGTGTAATAGCGACCTGTAAGGTCACCTGAAGCAGTACACGATGATAAAGGTAAACCAGATAGCACACTATCATCTCGAGTAAGACTGTCCTACCGGGATAGGTCCTCCCTCAATCATTGCAATCACGTGCCTGTGATCCAATAATTGACTCTGAGGGCACTATCTCCAACAATCTCCCACTTGCACTCAAGGCTAATTATTGCGATGTCGCATACTCACAGCCCGTGTGATACCGAACACCCAACTCCTCTACTAGTCAGTCTCACAAAGCTCGTTTGCGAAACTATTGCGTTCGAGGAATAGCCTCAGTGAGTGGATCCGCTGTGATGTTTCTTTCTATGTCTCTCTATATCTCAAGTTCGCGGAGAAAACCATCTCCCGAAATGAGCAATACCTGTCTTAGAGTATGTCTGGATATCTGATGGGACTTAGCTCATAAATGAACTCCAAATCCAAACTTCTTAGACTGTATCGATAACTGAACTTAATCAGTATCCTGCGCCATGCCTTCCCTCAGTATCCACCTGGACCACCTGTCCAAAATACTGCCCCTCGTCAGAGGGAAAACTACAACTCTGACAGCCACTCTGCCATCCATGTCACCTTGGAAGCCTGGAATGATAACCGTCTCCTAAAAGAGGCTGTCGTTATCACATCCCCAGAACACGCACTTATGTCCTAAAACTGCTTCCGATTGTTTCTCCAGGATTGGATTAATATCAACTTATTGCATCTACTGCAAGAACAACATCTGGTGTGGTACTTGACATCTCATGATTGACTCAATTGCCTAAGCAAGTGATCTGTCAATCATGCGTATCCCTCTCCCCTTTAGTCTGTAAGACACCTTTAGAGAGGGTGACTCCGTTACCTGCAGGTGTACTACCATGCCAGGAGTCGTCCATTCTAAATACTCTTAGAATGCTGTCTAAGTACCCAGATTGGGAAACCACCCAAATCTAGATCTAAAACCATAGATCTAGTAACCAGTATGTCTGATATAATGTCCAAGTCCTTTGTGGAGAAACCACTGTGTGACGACCAAAGTATAACCGATCGTAGTATAGGAGTTTCTTTTCCCACTCTGTGTATGTCATCCAAATACCAGGATATCACACCCTACTACCTTCTCAACAGATCCATCCCCTATTCTGATGAAGTCAAACCTATGACTGTCATGTCAGAAATAGATGATCTATCTCCGCTACATTTGCTTTAGTCTATAAATAGACATAAGCCTGATGTCCACCAATGCTTCCGCTGCTCCCACTGACTACGACAACCCTCTGGCAGAGTCATATAGACGTGCACTTCTAAAGCTAGCTTAGAACGACGCTATACTCATCCTCCCACCGGGTCTCGCAGCCTGGAACAACAGCAATGGCAAGTGTGGGTAAACAAGAACCTCCCTGCCACCGTCCTTGAGGCTACCGGAGTACCTCTCGGGTGCCTGAGGTTACCCACCTTATCTGCGGAGTGGCCAATGGAATGTCAAAACAGATTGAATCTTTAGGTTCCTTATCAAATCTTCAGTAATCGTTTGCGGTTCTGGAATCACTTCCAGTTCTACCATACTCCCACTACTGTTTTTGAAAAAATCCATTTTTTAATAAAACTGTGGCGAGTCTAGAACAATATTTCTATTGATCTGCCAGATGGTAGAAAGTCAACCCTCATCATAGCCTGGGTCAACCCACAAACAGCCATTACAGAAACGTGCCTTGAGTTGTCCAGTGTCTGGTTTTAAGCATAAGCCGGATAACTCCCCGTACCTTAACATCGTTAAGATATGAACTGTTTTATATCCAATATAGAAACAGAGGCACTGATTTAATTGAACCAGATTCAAATCATGCAGCTGTCTCCAGTGCATGTCAACTAAATGGAAGGAGGCCGATCAGCGTTACTCAACTTAGGAATGCTTCCAATTATGAGTAACCTGAAAGAGAAGCAAGTTCTCTTAATCATTACTATCAACTGAATACCATACACAAGTATCTACATCTTCGATCACTTTGAAGAATCCCGATACTTGCTACACCTGGTTCTTTACTCTATTAAAATACCTATAACTCCTCAAAACTTAGACCCTGTGTTCTTACGAAACACATGTCTAAGAACTAGAGAAGTTAAAAGTAAACAGAATATAGTATGAGGACCAACCCCTCTGTCCTAATGGACACTGGACAACATACAATACTCTGTATAAGTCCGCTGAGTCTAACAACTCTTTCACTGTGCGTCGTAGGTTGAAAACTGTACTTATGGTTAAGAAGAATTACACCGCTGTTTAATGCTCCTTACCTAACCATCCACTGATATAGGTAAATGTCATCGACATAATATCAAAAGGTATATCTCACTCTATGAAAATAGACGTACAGATATATCAATTTAAAATTGGTGCACAACAGCGGATATTCAAAACCAAATATTTGCCGACCGGCAAACAACCCAGGTGGATTCCTCAAATATCACCAATTACAACGAATCCCGATATAATGAGGATGGTCACTTAATTCCCAATAACTTACTCCCACTCATCATCTGTAAAACCATACAGATGTGAGAATCCAACCTGGTAAATACATACCCTGGAGCAAGTGTCTAATCGGGAAATCAGTTTTCTTTTAACAGTACACAGTTGAACTGAAACATTGAAATGTTTCGATGGGGTATCCTGGTATTCCTAGTAATGCCTCTACCATTTTCCAGATCCACAACTATAACCGTATAATTCTTTGCCACCTCTCCAAATCCCTTTATATGTCTTTAGTCATTACCTTATGCACACCCCTTAGGCCAAATGGTTTTCTTCCTTCCCTACCGTTCGGCACCAGCCTATGGTTTGGAAGAAGACTATCCAATAAGCATAATGGGTGTACTGTCCTAGTCCTAGGAGCACTCGCAAAGCGAGAGAAGGTGAAGATAAAAGACAACCGAATAAACCTTATTCCTATTTCTCCTGAACCAGAATCCATCCCCGAACTGGAACAAGTTCCTTTCGAGTTCGTATATAACCATACGATGGAGTATCCAAATAAACTGTGGATCTTCGTAGTGATACGGAGTGTCCTGGAGAAATACAAAGGTGATTTAGGATTGGCGAAGAAATACTTGATTCGGTCGTGAATAGCAGTCGCAATTTACTTTTCCCTCTTACTAATCCCTTGCTTTGTCTTAACTTAATACCTTCTGCACACCATCGTTATGCTAATTGGTTTTCTTCATTCCCTACCGTTCGGCACCAGCCTAAGGTTTGGAAGAAGACTATCCAATTTGCGTAATAGGTATACTATCTCCTAAACCAAGGAGTACTCGCAATGAGAGAAGGTGAAAAGAAAAGACAACTGAATAATCCTATTCGTTTTCTCCAGAACCAGAAACCATCCTCGAAGTCCTTCGAGTTGTATATAACCATACGATGGTTTTGTCCAATGGAAGTGGACGTTCGTAGTAATACGGGGTGTCCTGGAGAAAAGGGTAAAAGTAGGAGTGGCAATGAGGTCTGCAACTCTGACAATCCAAAAGCTAGTGTTAAGAAGGTTCGGTCAACTTGGTCACTGAGTCATAGTCCAGGGTCGGGTCAATGGTCGCTGCCAAAGAGAGAGAGAAAAGAAACACTCAGCGTGCACTCTAACCTAGATCAGAATGGTTATCACTTTATCTAATCAGGAAACCTCCCACTGTACCTCAAATTCTCCTCCAAACCTGAAAGAAGAATTAGTCGGGGTCACCCGAGGAGTAAACTAACTCATCAGTGGGAATCGGGATCCAACTATCATCGCATGATAACTTGACGGAATCCACTCAAGTCACCACACTCCAGAAGGTATGCGCATGCCTGGCAAGTTTCAGTTCTTTTGAAACTCCCGATGTGATTTTTACCCCAAGCGGTTTATAACCTTGACTAGGTCAACAAACCATAAACCGCCAGTCAAGTTCAACCCGTCATTATTCTGGATTGCATTAAACCCACCCGTACGTGCCCTTGACTAGGTCAACAAGGCCGCACGACTGTCTTAACCAATCCCACTTATGCAACAAACAAGTACCACTCAGCTACCGAACACTACGTCTTGACTAGGTCAACAAACGCAGCACGAATACTAAATAATACCTGTAGGAAATGACGGAGGGCTACGGCTGGTTTTTGGCGAATAACCTTTAACGTAATGAACTTGATATCGTTGAAGGAACTGCATAGCCTTTTATAAAAAATATAGTGACGAAAACCTTTACTAAAGAGGTCACTCCCGGTGAAGGGATCTCGGCTCTTTCCCCGTAGAATGAGGTGCAGGATATTCCAACTGAATACCACGATGCAAAGCAAAAGTAATCGGCTATAGTGAAGTTAATGCCCTGACGCAAACTTCTGTCCAAGGGGTCACTCCCGATGAAGGGATCTCGGCCCTTGCCTCGTCGACTGAGGAGCAGGATATTCCAAATGAATACCACGATGCAAAACAAAAGTGAACGTCCTTGCAATAACAGCCTTTTGAAAAGTGTTCCAACAACATCAGAATAGGTTTGTTTATCTTGCATTGATCCGAATCAACGCAGTCCCATCAATTGATCACACCACAAAGAACGAAAATATACTGATGTACGTATATGCCATCAGCATTCGCCACTGGGTCCCGTCATTACCCGTTAGGTTAGCTAACTAACGACAGAGCGGGGACTGGACTAGCGCGGATGTAAAACATATACAACATCTACTAATATATATACTAATATATTATATTTGCTCAAGGTGTGAAAAGAATGCAACATCACAGAAATGTACAGCATCACAGAACAATACAGATATCTGGGATCCCCGGGTTTCACAGAGCCGCTGCTGAAACCCGACGTTCCCCTGGTCGTGTGGATAGCCTGTGCAATGAAATCCTAGACCCCTACGGGCGCGGCAAGTCTTCCGCCAAAACCTGAAGCGAGGCAGCCCCCTTCAGCACCGTGAATGGACCACCCAGCACTTCATGGAATCCGGTAACTTGGGCACCCCTCCTGGGTCAACCTATACCCCCTACGAGTGCGGCGAATAGCCCGCCAATCCTAGAGTGAAGCCCCCTCCGTCTCAATGCCATGAGATGCGGGCCCGTTGCCCTCTAGAACCCGGCTATCCGTGCACCCCTCCGCGGGGTAATCCTAGTACAGAAAGTAAAAAATACATACACCGGGTACATCGACTGCAACCAGGTCGTGCCCCAAAAGAATAATACAAACAGGCAGTGACGGCAGTCCACATGTCGGACGCTCGCCCCGCAATATCAAATGTACATATAAAACAAAACTGTACTAACATTGCATCCAGGCTATCTCCCACGACCGATCCGCAACATCACAGCATAAACACAGAACATCAACGTGAACATCACGTTCGCAAATCCGTCTAACCGGGCTATAGCAGTTAGACAGGATTTACCGATCAAGTGATATTCACGGTCGCAGATATAATGTAAATACTGTGAAATAATGTGTTTAAAATATCCAATCGATCAAAAATTAACAAGTGGGCCCCCAAGTAATACTGTAGCACTCACAGAAATTCTGGGCCCAATTTTAATATTCCAAAACCCCCATTTTCAGCCCAAAAGCCCACCACAAAAAATTGGTAAAATGAAGGGAATGTTCTGCGGCGGAACCGCGGCAAAAGAGGGGTCATTGCCGCGGTTCCGCGGTCGTACGGAACGATCAAGCCACCAAATTTTTGCAGTGTTCTTAGGATTCCCTGTACATCATTCTGCAATCACCTGAAAAATTTTTCGAGCCCGGAAAAAATCGACAGAAAACTGATGCAAGCAAAACGCGGTTTTTGGAATTTTGGTCGATCGGATAAGTAAAACACATTAGAACAAGCTAGGCAAGGTTAATGGCGTGGCTCTGATACCATGTTGCGCCACGGCAGCGCCCCGGCCGTCTATCCGAGGCCAAAATACGGAATCAAAATTTTTCTTAACTTTAAACTGGCGCTACCGCGGACAATGAAAACCCGGATCGTAACCATTAACCCAATGCTAGCAAACAAGAGATGGGAAGAGAAGTATACCAAGTGATCCGAGTCCTCCGGTCTTCTCTTCATCGTCCCGATCTCCCGCGGAATGTCTTGTTTCCACATCGTCGCCTCCTCGCCGGAAGGGCACCACATCGCCTGCGTCTTTTACGGGCTCCCGCCTCAATACCGAGGCAACTCGAGCATGAAGCCGGCAAGTCGACATGCCCAAGAAATGCTGTAGAATGTAGTGTAGAAACTTTGTCTCTTGGAGTTTATGTAGTTGCCATTGATGGATGGAGGAAGAGGTAAAGAAAATTGGTGCTTTCAATTTTCAAGCAAGAAGAAGATGAGAAAATTCCTCACATCACCAAAATGAACACTCTCATTCTTTTCTCTCAAGTGAAAACCTTCTTCCATCTAGTGAGAATGGTGGAGGAATGAAAAATCCAAACCATAACAAGAAGGGAGGTGAGGGTAGTAAAAGCAAGTGGTAACCATATCCAAAAAGAAATGATAACTAAATCAAATCAACCCTCATTTCATTTCTAATCACTTCTAATCTCAAAAAGCAAGCCATCATGAAAAGCAAAGATGCTTAATCTATCATAATGCCACAAGTGCAAGAAACCCCCTCCACAAATGTTATTTGCAAACTTGCAAATAACCCCCTCCATCGGAAAAGTCCGGCCGGGAAAGAACAAAGGAAAACCGGCTGGAACGGAATGCAAACTGGCAACTCCAGAAAACTGGTCCCGTAATAAATTACAGGAAAACCCCGATACTGTGCATACACACCCGCATCTGTATTCCGACCGGATACAAATGCAATGAGACAAAATCTACACTGTACTAAACTAGGACCGGATTAAGCCAAAGCCGGCTAGTAATATCCGTTCGATCCTGATCCGTGCAATACCGCACGTATCAGATCGAACCCTGCCATATAACTATGCGGCCACTAGTACAAACCGTCCGATCCTGATCCGTGCAATACCGCACGTATCTGATCGGACCCTGCCATATCTCCATACGGCCTCTACAGCGTTTCGCCCGAAAGCTTGAGTAACTGAAAGTGTGGTGGACTCTAAAGACTCGTCAATACTATGGCTGTGGATTTAACCACTAGCACGTCAAAGGTATTAGCCAATACATGACGGGCCACCAGCTATTGACCAAAAGGGACGTCAATGAGCGAACTCATCCTGACACCCTACTGAGCCTGACAGTGACAATATCCGTACAGTCCAGTCCGTTCGTCTATGAGCATCGCATGTCGGGCCTAGGGAGTTGGTAAAAGTCAGACCCCCAAAAGCGATACAAGTCGTGTCGGAGTGTAGCCCAGAACGCCCTGAGATACTACTGGAATACCTACCAGTAAATCTCCTGCCTCGGCCGATGGCTTTGCGTAATGGCTCTCCTAGACACAGCGCGACCTCACCCCCAATACCGGGAGAGACGAACCCCTGAAGATCCGCTCACTGGCTCCATGTGGCTCGGGACTGTACCCAACTAAAACCTATTTGCACGACTCCTTTGAGCCGTGGTAGGGTAGTAATCAAAGTACAGTGGGAACTCACACGAGACAAATGACGATCCCCAGGTCGATGAACTAACCTGTACACATGTCACCAGGGAACTGCTATCTGACGTCAGGTATAAGACCAACTAGCAGGTTCCCGGCGAGTCCTGTCCGGTGTACTCATAACCCAATGAGCACCTGTATACATCTTAGATGAACCAACTGACACCAGTGGCTTATGAGACCGGCCACCGCCCCTCGTCGGGGTCTCGACTGTATACACTAGTCTACTCTGGAGAATCGATGCCCTGTCTCGAAACTCCCACGACTAGGGACCTTTTAAGGATGTGCTTATGGACCACCAGCTCTCACGTATATGATCGCCATCATACTGCCGACAGTCAAGCAAGAATCCTAGGGGCTTTATCAGCGTGTAATAGCGACCTGTAAGGTCACCTGAAGCAGTACACGATGATAAAGGTAAACCAGATAGCACACTATCATCTCGAGTAAGACTGTCCTACCGGGATAGGTCCTCCCTCAATCATTGCAATCACATGCCTGTGATCCAATAATTGACTCTGAGGGCACTATCTCCAACAGATCTCGAAGAAACGACGAGATAGCCTCATCGACATCCTGCATCAAATTTTCCAGCAGACGACAATAGTTGCTGCTTACCGAAGGCTAGGTGGGCTCGCCGAGGATCTTGACACATAGGAGCGCGAGAGGTTGCGCACGAGAATAATCAGAAAGACCAGAAGAACTCTGAATGGCCTTACTTTTGAATTCCTCAATCTGTGCCCTGGATCTGAGGTTATTCCATTGTAATGATGTTTCTCGTTTATTTCTTTTATGTTTGTAAGAACTTTTTGGCGATATTAATGGAATTTTTTTTATCCTAGCCTGTCTTATTTTTTTTTGTTCTGAGTCTTTTACCTATGCATGAACGAGTGTGTCTCGAATGCTTGATCAAACGTAAATCGGATGCTCCTTCTGTTGCTTTCTTCTTTCTTTTATTCTCAGCATGCTGTCTTAATAAACAGGTTTGACCGATAATAGAGTAAGCATCTAGATTCCTCCGAGAGATAGCGATGGCTTAGACCGCAGGTTCAGATCTGCGGCCTAAGACTTTTCAACTCTATGAGCCGTGAGGGTCTCATAGAGACTTTTCTCCCTACAGATCGAGAGGATCTCGTAGGTGGGTTTTCTTCTTAGGAATCGTGAGGATTCCTAAGTGTGTTTTCTCTTGTAAGTCGTAAGGATCCTATAAGAGAATTTTTCCCTTTTACGAGTTGAGAGGACCCGTAAGCGGTTGTTTCCCTCCTTGTCGAAACTCGACTTTGGAGAGTGAGACCCGTGAATAGTATGCAAGAGACTGTTTTAGATCGACTTGCAGGGTCCCATTGTTCAGGGAGCAAGTTTGTTAGTCCCTGCTGCCTGAGGCTTCATCTTGCAATTTGAGACGAATCGGGAATTTTCCCGCGGAGACACTGGTTTCTCTGCGAACCGACGCGAATCAGGAGGCTCTCGTCAAGGATTGTTTGTTTCCCTGAGTTGAGGTATTTACCAAGGATTATTCATTTCCCTGGTGTTGAAACGAATCGAGAATTTTCCACGGAGACACTGGTTTCTCTGCGAGTCGATGCGAATCAGGAGGCTCTCGTCAAGGATTGTTTGTTTCCTTGAGTTGAGGTATTTGCCAAGGATTATTTGTTTCCCTGGTGTTGAAACGAATCGAGAATTTCCCACGGAGGTACTGGTTGCTCTGCGAGTCGACGCGAATCAGGAGGCTCTCATCAAGGATTGTTTGTTTCCCTGAGTTGAGGTATTTGCCAAGGATTATTTGTTTCCCTGGTGTTAAAACGAATCGAGAATTTCCCACGGAGGCACTGATTGCTTTGCGAGTCGACACGGATCAGGAGGCTCTCATCAAGGATTGTTTGTTTCCCTGAGTTGAGGTATTTGCCAAGGACTATTTGTTTCCCTAGTGCCAAGGATTATTTGTTTCCTTGGTGTTGAAACGAGTCGAGAATTTCCCACGGAGACACTGGTTGCTCTGCGAGTCGACGCTGATCAGGAGGCTCTCGTCAAGGATTGTTTGTTTCCTTGAGTTGAGGTATTTGCCAAGGATTATTTGTTTCCCTGGTGTTGAAACGAGTCGAGAATTTCCCACGGAGACACTGGTTTCTCTGCGAGTCGACGCGAATCAGGAGGCTCTCGTCAAGGATTGTTTGTTTCCCTGAGTTGAGATATTTGCCAAGGATTATTTGTTTCCCTGGTGCCAAGGATTATTTGTTTCCCTGGTGTTGAAACGAGTCGAGAATTTCCCACGGAGACACTGGTTGCTCTGCGAGTCGACGCGGATCAGGAGACTCTCATCAAGGATTGTTTGTTTCCCTGAGTTGAGGTATTTGCCAAGGATTATTTGTTTTTCTGGTGTTGAAACGAATCGAGAATTTCTCACGGAGACACTGGTTACTCTGCGAGTCGATGCGGATCAGAAGGTTCTCATCAAGGATTGTTTGTTTCCCTGAGTTGAGGTATTTGCCAAGGATTATTTGTTTCCCTGGTGTTGAAACGAATCGAGAATTTCCCACGGAGACACTGGTTGCTCTGCGATTCGATGCGGATCAGGAGGCTCTCATCAAGGATTGTTTGTTTCCCTGAGTTGAGGTATTTGCCAAGGATTATTTGTTTCCCTGGTGCCAAGGATTATTTGTTTCCCTGGTGTTGAAACGAGTCGAGAATTTCCCACGGAGACACTGGTTGCTCTGCGAGTCGACGTGGATCAGGAGGCTCTCATCAAGGATTGTTTGTTTCCTTGAGTTGAGGTATTTGCGAAGGATTATTTGTTTCCCTGGTGTTGAAACGAATCGAGAATTTCCCACGGAGACACTGGTTGCTCTGCGAGTCGACGCGGATCAGGAGGCTCTCATCAAGGATTGTTTGTTTCCCTGAGTTGAGGTACTTGCCAAGGATTATTCGTTTCCCTGGTGCCAAGGATTATTTGTTTCCCTGATGTTGAAACGAATCGAGAATTTCCCACGGAGATACTGGTTTCTCTGCGAGTCGACGCGAATCAGGTTTTTCTTCGTCAAGGACACTTTTTTCCTCGAGTCGAAGGATTTGCCGAAGACACTGGTTTCTTCGGGGTTGGGATGAACCGTCGAGATTTGGCTTCATTTTCTGGCCGAGCCTGCTGGGAAAGTATGGTTCCCACTTTATTTGTGCCCTTAGATTGTATACAGGGATCGATGTGATCTTAACTGTAGGGCAAAAGTTTTATCATCATTTTTTTTGTATTTCAGCGATGCTCTATCATTTCAGCTTTTATATCGCGAAGGTCGCGATTGCCCAATAATTTCGGCTATTTCTCGCGGTGCCCGATCATTTCGGCTGTTTATTTTTTTTTCACTCGCTGCTATTTATTGCGAGTTGCCCAATCATTTCGGCTATTTTGCATGCATACATTTTACTTGTTGCTTTTTATTGCAAGTTGCCCCATCCTTTCGGCTATTTCGTATGCATGTGCGGCCTACTGGCTTTCCGCCGTAAACCTGAAATTAGACACCGATTTCGGCATCACCACCGCTACAACTGGGATATTGCCAGGAGTGAATCATCATCTGCCTCTGTCGATGTTAAACAAAGGTTGCTTAGCGAACAGGGTTAGGATCCCGTCGACTAAGGCTTTTGACTTCATGAGCCGTAAGGGTCTCATAAAGGTATTTCTCCCTACAAGTCGTGAGGATCTCATAGGTGTGTTTTCTCCTTAGGGATCGTGAGGATCCCTAAGTGTATGTTCCCCTGTAAGTCATAAGGATCTTGCAAAAGGGTTTTCTCCTTATAAGTCGAGAGGACTGACAAGGGTTGTTCACCATATGGACATATCCCTAGCCACGGGTGGGACTTGGTCAGGGAAATGTTTATTCGCGCCCGTGGATTGTATACAAGAGCCAGTATTGTACCACTTGTAGGGCAATATCGGAAGTTGTGGGGATTGCTTAAGCACAGGTTTAGGTCTCTATAACTTAAGACTTTCAAATCTTATGAGCCGTGAGGGTCCCATAAGAGAGTTCTCCTTACGAGTCGTGAGGATCTCGTAAGTGTATTTTCTCCTTAGGAATCGTAGGGATCCCTAAGTGTGTTGCTCCCTCGTGAGTCGTAAGGATCTCACGCGGGTGGTTTCTCCTTACAAGGTCGAAAGGACCCTATAAGTGTCTTTTAACGAAGTTGCGCCCTTTCGGGTTTTCACAAACACTCGCCGGTAGTCTTGCTGTTTTTACTCATGGAGCCCTTTCGGGTTTTCATCCGTGCACATTTTGCTTACGGACATACCGTTTTTCTTATTCTTTTTATTTTCTTCTTTTTTTTTACGAGGTCGCGCCCTTTCGGGTTTTCACGAACACTCGCCGGTAGCCCTGCTGTTTTTACTCACGGAGCCCTTTCGGGTTTTCATCCATGCCTTTTTTGCTTATGGACATACCATTTTTTTAATTCTTTTTATTTTCTTCTTTTTTTTATGAGGTCACGCCCTTTCGGGTTTTCCCGAACACTCGCCGGTAGCCCTGCTGTTTTTACTCACGGAGCCCTTTCCGGTTTTCATCCGTGCCCTTTTTGCTTATGGACATACCGTTTTTATCATCATTTTTTTCCGTCTCGTCAGCCTAAGGATGCTGCGGTAGTAGTTTAAGGACGTTTCGGTCCGTTATTAGGAAGGCTGGCTACTGCTTGTAAAGCTTGAGCTTAGGAAGATAGCGAGCGGACATAGTCGTCGTCATCTATCATTGACGTAGGCTGTGGCTCATTAAGCGTAGTATTTCTTTAGGAAGCGACCATTTATTGGCTTGAAAGGCCTTTCATCGTGCATGTCCATGAGTAGATAGGCCCCACCCTGATAAACTTTATCTATGATGTACGGGCCTTCATAGTTTGGCTCGAATTTTCCCCTCTTGGCGCGATTGGGGATCATAGGCCTTTTGACAACTAGCACAAGTTCGCCTTGGCGGAATGTCCTCGGTCGGGTTAATCTTTCATATGAGCGTGTCATCTTTGCTTTATAAGCTTCTAGATTTTGTTGCGCTATGAGCCGGGTTTCATCAAGGGCGTCAAGCTCCTCAAGCCGAAGGTGAGCATTTTCTTCGTCCGTCAGCTCGTAGTGGACTGCCACTCGTAAAGAGGGTAACTCTATCTCGAGGGGAAGTACCACTTCTGTACCGAATACCAGTGCATATGGCGTTGTGTTTGTGGCTGTCTTGAACGTAGTTCGATACGCCCAAGGAGCTTCTTGCAGTTTTTCATGCCAGTCCTTCTTATTTCGGGACACTGTCTTCTTCATAATCTTTGTTAAGGTCTTATTGAAGGCCTCAGCTAGACCGTTAGCTCGCGGATTATAAACCGAGGAGTATCTCCAGTCTATATTATGCTGTTGCGCGAAGCGACTGATTTTGTGGCTTCTGTAGGCTGGTCCGTTATCGGAGATGATCCGGCGCGGAGTTCCAAACCGATATATGACGTGCGTCTTGAAGAAATGGAGGATATTCTCCGTCTTCACTTCTCTCAACGGTACTGCTTCTGCCCATTTGGAGAAGTAGTCAGTTGTCGCCAGGATGAAACGATGTCCCTTGGATGATGCTGGTTCGATGGGGCCAACTATGTCAGTCCCCCACATTTCGAATGGCCAGCTAGCCACTGTTGGATGGAGTGGATTTGGATGTTGGTGGATGAAGACCCCATGAATTTGGCATGAGTGGCATTGCTTCTCATATTCGAGGCAGTCTTGAATCATCGTGGGCCAGTAGTAGCCCATTCGCTTGATCTTCAACTTCATCTTTGGGCCTGCTTGATGAGAACCACAGAGTCCGTCATGAACTTCCTGAACGACTCTTTTTGCTTCTTTAGGTCCCAGACATCTTAACCACAGAGAATCAAATGACCTCTTGTACAAAGTATCATTGACGAAGGCGAAAGACAGAGCTCGTTTCATAAGCTGATGTCTTGAGGACGCATCTTCTGGCATTCGACGGTATCTGAAGTAGTCTATAAAGACTTCTCTCAAATCCTCGGTATTTTCCCGATCTTTTATTTGCAGGGTCGTCTGCTCAATCGCTCCCTTCTCTTCGGGTGATTCCGGAGATATTTCCGCTGGGGCGAGCCCCCGACGGCTTTGTACCACGATTCTTACGTCATCGAGGTTCTCATCAGCCAGCTCCTTGGCGAGCTTGGCCAATGCGTCCGCTTTACTGTTTTCCGCGCGCGGTATGTTTTCCAAAGTATAGGAAAGAATTTGGGTCAACAATTGTTGCACTCTTTCGCCATACTTCACCAATTCTGGTTTGCATGTTTAGTAGTCGCCGTTTACTTGACTAACGACCAGTTGGGAATCTCCATATATGAGGAGGTTTTCAATTCCCATGTCGATGACGATCTCGAGGCCTGCTATCAGAGCTTCGTATTCGGCTTCATTGTTTGTCCTTAGCTCCGTTAGGGAGAAAGCAAAACGCATTATCCCAGCTTATGGAGTTACAAAGATGAGTCCTACCCCCGATTTGATTATAGGGGTACTTTGTTTGCGCTTTTTCACGAAAGATGCTCCATCGAAATAGAGCTCCCATCGGGTATCACCACCGTCGATTGCGTCGAACGCATGCTCGTCTGGCAGATCGCAATTCAGAGGAGAATCGGCGGGTATCGGATGCTCAGCGAGGAAGTCGGCGATGGCCTGGCCTTTCACTGCCTTGAGAGGTTGATATGTTATCGAGAACTCCATCAAGAGCAGGGCCCATTTAGCGAGTCGTCCCATCAATATGGCTTTCGACATTAAATATTTAAGGGGGTCCACCTTCGATATGAGACGAACTTCATGTGCCAATGCGTAGTGCCTGAGTTTTGTTATCGTGAAGATCAACGCCAGGTAGTGTTTTTCAATGGGGGAGTCGTTGCTTTCTGCCCCCAGTAGAACTCGACTTAGGTAGTAGAGCGCTCTTTCTTTTCCTTGATCATTCTCTTGTGCCCATAATGCGCCGAAGGAACCTTCGAGGGCGGTTGTATAAAGAATGAGAGGTTTTCCCTTAACCAGAGCAGCCAACACTGGCGGGTTCTGCAGGTATTGTTTGATCTCGTCTAGCGCGCTTTGGCATTTTTGGTCCCAGACGAACGGGGTTCCCTTCTTCATCAGGTGGCTGTAAGGACGGCACTTGCCTGAAAGGTTGGCTATAAACCGCCGTATATACGCGAGCTTCCCCTGGAGAGACCGCAGCTGTTTGAGAGTCTTTGGCGGAGGCATTTCCATGATCGCCTTGATCTTTGACGGATCTATTTCAATACCTCAGTGTCGGACGATGAATCCCAGGAATTTGTCTGAGGAAACTCCGAATGCACACTTGAGGGGGTTCATCTTCAAGTTGTATTGTCGAAGGCGTTGAAATACGGTCTTCATATGCTCGAGATATTCCTCGTATGATTTGCTTTTAACCACGAGATCGTCGATATAGCATTCGACGATTTCGTGTATAAGGTCATCAAAGATTTTCATCATGGCCCTTTGATAGGTGGCACCGGCATTCTTTAAACCGAAGGGCATCACCTTATAGCAGAATATACCCAAAGGAGTCCTGAGGGTGGTGTGCTTCTGGTCTTCGGAATGCATCTTTATCTGATTATACCCTGACGAGCCGTCCATAAAGGAGAAAACCTCATGAGTGGACGTATTGTCTATCATCAGTTCGGTGACTGGCACTGGGAAATCGTTCTTCGGGCAGGCTTTATTGAGATCCCGGAAGTCCACGCATATGCGCACTGTCCCATTTTTCTTCATCACCGGGACGATGTTGGCGATCCATTTAGGGTCTTGAACTTCCTGGATGAAGCCAGAGTCGATCAACTTCTTGACCTCGGCGTTGATATTCATCTCAAGCTCAAGCCGCATTCTTCTTGGTGCTTGCTTGACTGGCTTGACACCTGGGGATATCGCCAATCTGTGCACAGCAATTTCTGAATCTAACCCCGGCATTTCGGAATAGTTCCATGCGAAGCAATCTTTGTGTTGCATAAGCAGGTCTTTTAATGAAGCCACCTTCTCTTCAGATAACAGCTCGCTGACGAATGTCGGTCGCGGGTCGTTCTCCGTTCCTAACTCAATTTTCTTGAGGTTGTCTGCAGTGGTATGGATTCCATCTTCCAGCTCTTTTGGCACTGGTGGGAATTCTGAAATTGCCTCGTCGTTGCTGTTTTCAAAGCACCGGGGAAGGTCATTCATGTTCTCGATCTCTCCTTTTGATATCGTTATCACGTGACAAGTACGAATTCGCTTCCAATCCCAATGTGGAATTGGTTCTTCTTTCGTGGCCTTTGGTTCGTGCTTCTTTGGCGGCGCTACCCTCCACTTGTCAAACAGAGCGAACTTGCCAAGCTGATACTGATCTTCAACCCAATTCTTGAAGGTGAAGCGGTCCTCGAGAGGGTGCCCTATCACTCGGTGATAGGGGCAATAGTCCGGGTGAGAGACTTCGCCTGCTTGTCCGGGGTGTTTAGACTCCGGCAGTGTAAGCATCTGATGTTTTAAAGCGAGGTCAAGTATTTTCTTGGTCTTGTCCCGAGGAAAAGAGTACGCCCGACCCATTTTTCTTATGAGGGATAGATCGGAACCGCTCGATTTTCGGTCGCGTGGCCTCTTAGCCCCACTTTGTTGCTTTTGAGCGCCTTTTTCACGTTTCGACTTGTTTCTTCCTTTGCGTCGAGCCTTCTTTATAACAGGTTGACAAGGAGCGGCATCTTCATCTTTCACGGCCTGTTGGAGGAGGCACTGTGTTTTGGCTTTTTCGTAGATGACCATTTCGCGGTTATGGCCGTCTCGGACTTTTTGACCAGCTTTCCTTATAAGTTTGTCTATTTGTTCTTCGAACGACGGACTGGGCTCCTTTGCATCTGGAACTTTCACTGGCCCAGGATTAGCGTCCTCCCATTGAGCATCCGCTTCTTCATCGAAGTCATACACGATGTAGCAGCTGTTTAGCAGCTCTCGTTTATTTGACCGGATGTATCCAAGTCCTTTTGTCTCCATTCTCCCATTAGGCAGTTTGCGTTGAGTCCCGGGAACGTTCCAGACTTTGTCATAGAACTTGGCTTTTCGAACGGTCTGCTTGAAGGATATCCCCTGGCGTTTCAGCAGCTTTTTCAAACCTTCCGTATAATATCTGGGAAGACGGATAGGCTGAAGCCTGTCGAGCATAGGATCCGCGCCATGCCAGATTTCTTTCTCCACTCTGGTTTCTTCAGAGCGGTAGAATAGAATTGCTTTTTCGCTTTCTCGCCTGAGAGGGATATAGAACGTTTGCAGCTCTTGTACATTGTAAATATCAAGTGCATCTAGTTCTTTACGGTGTTTAAGCGGCACCATCGCGACTTGTAGACTTTGTTCTTTATCAGCAAACGTTCGTATTGAAGGTTGAGCAGAGAATACAGCATGGACCTCATCCTCCGAGTCACTACCAAAGGTCAACGTAGGAGCAGATGGTCCCGGCTTGTTGTATTGGGGCGGACCCGAATAAACTATCTTCTCTTCCTCCTCGGTATCACTCCCGAAAAAGGGGATGGTGGCGTTAGCTTTGTTCTCCGGCTTGTGACACCTTTCCGTGTCTTCGAAATCCGGTAAGAAATATTTGGCATCTTCATATTTTCGGACTTCGTTCATGGAAAACGGATTCAGTTCTCCCGCCACGGTATACTCGAGACCATCCTTAGCATACTTCATACACTGATGTTGTGTAGAAGGGATGACATTGTATTCGTGTAACCATGGTCGGCCGAGCAGAGCATTGTAGCATGTCTTGGCGTCTATGATGTGGAACTTAATGTCCGTGACGAGTAGCCCAAAGCGTAGCATCAGTATCACAGACCCAAGAGTTCTTGATGACTAGGAGTCGAACCCGGAGATGGTGATCTTGTCACAAGCAAGGTGCTGGACGCTCATGCAGATTTCTTTTAACACCCGCACATTGAGGAGGTTAACGGAGGATCCATTGTCGATCAGGATTTTGCCTATCTTTATATCGTGGAAGTATTCTGAGACATAGAGGGGGCGATTGTGTTCGCACGTCTCAAGGAGAAGGTCTTCATCACCAAAAGCGACATCGGTCGTGTGCACTTCCTCCGATTCATCTTTCATCTTTTCCTCGGCCAGGAAAGCTTGGAATTGCTCCGGATCCTGTAGTGCCTTGATTAACGAATCTCTCGCCTCCTTTTATTGCAAAAGGGCGTCAAGAATGCTGAGCTGCGAGTGTAGCTTCCTCAGATGCGCTAAGACGTTGTAATCCACCTTATTTTTCTTTGGCGGGTCTTTGGCGGCTAGCTCTTCCTTGACATGGTCATCTAGGGTAATATCCTCAGAGACCTTTTCTTTCCCTTTATCTTTTCTGTTTGAGGGTCCGAGATTCTTTTCGGGAAGCGTGCGATTACGCAGCCGGATATTTTCACAGACCTTCTGCTCTTCTTCTTTTCCCGAAGTGGACTATTTAAAGAGAGGGGCAAGTTCCAGCTCTTCATCAGAATCACTCCTGAATGTAGGCACCTGTGATCCCCCGACGTTAACCATGCGACAATCACCGGTAATTCTATTAAACCCTTCGGTCATATCCTTCCGCTCCCGACGAGTTTTACGTTTCTCCCGCTTAAAGTGTTATCGATGAGCAACGTATCGTTGCCACCATCTATCGAAAGCTTTGCACTCTTGAGCGGGGTGCGAAACCTTCTGATGATATAAGCAATAGGAGGGGTGCATTTCCATTTCACCAGTAATTTTTCCTTCGGAGGATGGTAGCTTCATGCCCATTGACACGGCTTTAGAGAACCTTTTCCTCGTCTTGATTTTTCTTTTGTCCGTAGTAGATGTATTTTGCTCCAGCGGAAGTGTCTCAGCTCTTTCGTCAAGTCGCTGGCGCTTGGCCCTTTCAAATATAGCCGTTTCGCGTTCCCGATCAGCTTTACTTTTCAACCGAGCTTCGTTAAGGAATGCGTCAATTACTTCATCTGATGGCCCCAGAATTTTTGATTCAGGGTCTGCCCCCAGCGTTTCAGTACTCGGAGTCTCCTCATCGTCCATGAATGAATGGGAAATCACATGACAGCTCGCCACATATTCATCAGATTCATTAGATGAACTTTCCCCCTCATCTTCCTCTTGAAAAACGTGATTGAGGAACTCTTGGAATGTAATGGGAGTCCGTGCCTTCTGGTCGTATTCCTCCAGTGCGTCGATTTGTTTTTGCAAGTCCGTGCGCTTGTCGCCAGGCTTCACGGGCTTCTTAGATTTCTTCTTCTTCTTTTTCGAAGATTTTGACGGCTGGTTGCGAGTGCTTGGGCCACCACCATCGGTCTTTGGAGTTGGATGCGGCTTCAACATCCCCTCAATGACTTACGGTTCCAACGGGTTCTTCCACTTGATCGCTGGGCACACTTGAAGTTCATTTAGCATTCTCTTTGTCTTGGCTGACAATACAACCTCCCAAGGAGCTTCTTCAACTACGGAGCATGTTGCCCCCAGCGTACTCATCCCCTTAGAGGTATGGGGCTGCGGGGGATTCACCTTCCATTTGTCAGATAACGCGAATTTGCCCTGTCGGTACTGGTTTTCAAGCCAATTTTTGAAAACGTAGCAATCTTCGATCGGATGGCCCAGTACTCGATGATAAGGGAAGTAGTTGGGCTCATTGACATCACTTGGTTGCAACGGACGTTTTGGATCCGGCAGATTTATGAGTTGGTTGCGCAACGCCAGCTCGAATAACCTTCTCGTTTTATCGCGGGGAAAGGAGTAAGAACGTCCTCGCCTCTCCTCAAGGGCTACGTACGGACGCATATTATTTTGACGAACAACCGGCTTCGAGTCGCTCGGTTGTTGTTGAGCATTAGCGACAACGATCGCTTTTCCCTTCCCTTTGTCATTTCGGGAGTCCGGCTTTGGAAGAGGGGGTTTATGGCCCATCTGATCCATTTGCGCTAGCTTGTCAATCAAGGCCTGGAAGGTAGTCGGCTTGAAAAACATCATAAATTGCGAGATGGTTGCTTGCGGATCAAGGGTTCCCACAAACATACCCACCGCGGGAGCTTCTTCAATGCGCTGTTCGCACTTCGACCATAAGTTCCGCCACCGTATAGCATATTGAACCCACGTCTCGCCTGGCTTTACCCTGGCGTTAATCAGTGCCGTCATCGGGGTGCGTTCACTGGCGCTTGCAAAACGCTGAGTAAACAACAGCTCCATCTCTGCGAAGGTTTTGATAGAGTCATTCGGGAGCTCAGAGTACCACTCGAACGCCGTATCTGATAAACTTCCAACAAACTGGCGAAGCAAAAGCTTGTCATCACCGCCGGTGTTGCCGCATAGTGCCATGAACTGGGCAACATGCTGGTGAGGATTGCCCGTCCCCTTGTAGACATGGAACTTGAGAATTGTGTAACCCGGCGGGTACTTGATTTGGTTGTACCAACTTGGATATGGACGACCCGTTTTTACGACCTGGCCAGCCGCTTCAGCCGCATGATGAACCCGTATTTATTGGGCTATGTACTCGTCCAAATCAGCTTTGGAGATTGTATCCTCTTTAGCTGCTGACAGAGTTGGCGGAGGATTTGACGTCTTTCCCCTATCGTCTTCAAGGACGATCGGGGGATCTTCGGCTGGAGGATCTTGTTGGATCATCATCCCCACCATGTCTTGGAATAGGAGGCACATACGCTTTATGTTGGCTGCTTGTTCAGCAGCCTCTTTGTCCTTCTTCTCCAATATTCGACGAAGGAATTCGGCGTCGGTTTCTTCCTCTTGGCGTTCATCCGAGGACGTTTCAGGGTTTTCTTTTGGCCCAGTAAGTACGGCCATATCGTTCATCATCTCTTGGAGCTTCTGCTGCTGCTCCTGCGCTTTGGTCACTGATCGCGTAAGCGGTCGATGACCCATAGATATGCGACTGTCTTCTTTACCAGACGCCACATAGACGGTATGAACTACAATGCCCCCTGACTTAGGGCGTTTGGGTTCACCGCCTCTGAGATTCTTCATCGGCGTTGGCACTTTCTCCGGCCTTCTTCTTTTATGGGTCATAGAAGTTGAGGGGGACGTTGCTTTGGGCACCCTGGTGACTGTTATCCTTTCCTGTTTGATCGGACGGTCCTTTTCTTTTTCCACTTTCACCTTTTTCTGTTGACGAGAGCGATCTGGGTCAATTACGGAATCTTGAACTCTCCGCCAAACTTTAAAAATTTTTGAGGACAGCCGTTGAAGGGGCTGTTCCTGCTTTGTTTCCGGAACTCTCTCCGCAGGTGGAGGAGATCTTTTCAGTGTAGCGGTTGGAGAGTTCTTACGTACCCTCCTCAGCAGTTCAAAGCTGTTCCCAGTTGGAACAGCATCGTTGACTTCCACCACTACAGCCGGTGGAGTTATCCCTAAGGGGGAGTTGCCCCCTGCCTTCCTTACTCGTCGCCAATGGCGACGTTGAGTATGACGAGACATTGGGATCGGCTCGGAGATAGAGACAGCTTCTTTTTGCCCCCTGTCTGGATGAGGCGTCGCTGGTGTTAACCTCTTAAAGACTGAGGTTTTCCTTTGCGGGGTAATATTCAACCTGTCGAAGACAGATCCTCGAGCAGGGGCAGGAGCAGGAATAGTCAGCCTTGAAAAGATTGACTCTTTGACGGGAGAAGCCACCTTAACGACTTCCGGAGTAGCGGCTGTTGCCTTCCTGGGGACAGCCATTTTAGAGTTCATGGGCTTCCTACCGGGCCCCTCAGAGTTCTGATCCAGCCTGGCGAAAACAGAGGCTGTTGATTTGGTAGCGGACGGCCCGTTGATAGGGGCCATCGTAGCAGTGAGCCGGTCGAAGACCGACTTCTTGTTCGCTTCTGGTGCAGGTATTGGCGTAGAGAAGCTTGTAGGTGGGATCATGGTCCCGAAAAACAGGCCGGTGGTGGCCTGGGTCACCTGTTCTACCGGCAGAGCGAGGAAGGAGGCCGCTTGGGGCCCATATGCTACACCTCCAGGGGAGGTGGAGCATCCGTTGTAGTGGCACTTCGAGCAGTTGGTGCAGTTAGAGGCCATTGATGCTTGAGTTCTACGACAGGCAAAAGACCAAATCTTAGTAACTTAAAATCCGAAGGCAGCCATTAACAAACCGCGATTAGTTCGCGAAGACGACACACGAAGTGTGCAGTGGAAAGAGGAAAAGGTCCCATCGGGCGTGCCAGAATCTGTTCCCCTCCGAATACAGAGATGAATACCGCTTAGGTTCGTCTTGCCTGAGATTCGGGGTAGATGCTAATTGGTGCTATCCATCTACCTCTCCGAAGATGCCAAGTTGATTTATGGCACCGTGTATCGGAGGTTTAGACGGATGCGGCCGATGTAGCAGACTTCATCAGATTCCCCCTCGCTTGAGGGGTTTTTTGATTGTAGGGACGCTCTTCTTTGCAGGCGCAAGCCCCTGCAGTTAATTACGCTACCGCATCGCGGTAACCACTTTCTCCTTCTCCAGAATTTCACTTCGTGTCGTGTGTGTTTGTTTTGTTTGTGGTTGCCCGTGGATTGTATACGGAGACTGAGTAATGCCGTCGCCCGTAGGACGTGGATTAGTCCAAATCCGTATTTACTTAGATTTGGGTTTGGTCTTTTTAGTTTAAGGATACATTAGCCGTATTGAGGCTAAGATCAACTTACACATTCGTTAAGGATACGTTAGTCCTGTTTGAGACTAACATCAACTTAACGTGGTGATCCGTTTAATATATGGCCATCAGGACTCATCACCTCTCTGACGTCGTTGAAGGATTACAACGATAGGTGTCAGAGGAGTTCAGAGATGTACCCTTGAACCAAAGTCGATTTGGAGTTTTATAGTCCATTTAAATGTTTAAGGATACGTTAGTCGTATTTGAGGCTAAGATCAACTTAAACGGGACCGTTTAGATCCGGAAAAAGAGCATTTGGAGGCTCTATTGATCCAGTTTAGGGACGTAGTGGTCCATGTTCCAGTTTAGGGACGTGGTGTTCCACCATTAGTTTAAGGACGTTTCGGTCCAATATTAGTTTAAGGACGTTTCGGTCCAGTATTAGTTTAAGGACGTTTCAGTCCAGTATTAGTTTAAGGACGTTTCGGTCCAATATTCGTATGTGGTCGTCGGGACCCGTCACCTCTCTGACGTCGTTGAAGGATTACAACGATAGGTGTCAGAGGAGTTCGGAGATGTACCCTCGAACCGGAGGTAAATTGATTTAGGAGAGCAATCTTACTCAGTCAATTTAATTTGGGGACTTACAGCCATGACTGGGTTAAGTCCAGTTGGAAAATACTCATCATTTTTATTTGTTTTTGCATTGCATTTCTTTTTATTTTTATTTGGGCTCTGCCCATAAAGGATGCAGAGCATCGATTTGTTTTGGGCTCCGCCCATTTATAAATGATGCAGAGCATCAATTTTACTTGGGTTCTGTCCTTTTTATTGCTTTGCAATTTATTTTGGCCTGCTAGGTCTTTTTGACTTGGGCCTGGCCCTTTAACAAAAGAAATGCATTGCATTTTTCAGGCGCTTTGCGCCAATCAAAGAGCGCAAGCACTTGTGGTGACGACACGTGTCATGCAAGCGCAGTGCGCTGCGCTAGTGCGCTGCGCTTGCACTGGTGACACGTGGCGCACTCTGGTGAGTTGCGCCAATTCCAGAGAGCAATGCTCTATTTCAAAAGCGCATAGTGCAAATGGTTCAGATGCTGACACGTGGCGCTCTCTGGTGGCTTGCGCCAATCCAGGAGCACAATAGCGCAGTTTGTAAGTGCAAGGCCCTATAATTTGAGAATCTTTTTTAGAACCAATGGTTCATGAAAAAGTGCAAATCACTGTTTGATTTCTTGATCTAATTTAGATCAAAGAAAAACAAGTTTTTCTTGTTTCTCTTATATCAAAGAACCAATGGTTCATAAAAAGTGCAAAGCACTATTTATTATGTGAAGATCATTGATCTTGTTCTTAGATCAATGATCTATTAGAAGAAATTTCTTCTATTTTATGAAGGTTTTTACCTTTTTCTTGAAATTTCTTCAGAGTTCTCTCTGTTTGAAGTTCTTGATTTCTCCCAAAAAATGTTCCTCTCCTTGAATTGAGGTCTAGGGTCCTTTTTATAGTGCCCATAAATTAGTTAAATTTGTTAAAGAGATCTTTCTCTGAGTGATTTAGGGAATTTTCCCCACCGTTGGATCTTTGATCCAAGGGCTTCTATTTTACAGAAGAAAGTCTTCTTGTTTTAACAAGAACAGAAAGATTTCCTTAAAATCTTAATTCTGTTTGGCGCAAATGCCCCATCGCGTGACAGTGTCGCGCAGCGTAGCGCTTGCGCAGCTGTGCTTGCGCAACTGTGCAGACACGTGTCGCGCAGCGCAATGCTTGTGCGGCTGTGCTTGCGCGGCTGTGCTTGCGCAGCTGTGCTTGCGCAACTGAAGCGTTGATCGAACAGGGCAGCACTTGCGCAGCTGTGCTTGCGCAACGGCGCAGACACGTGTCGCGCAGCGCAGCGCTTGCGCAGCTATGCCTACGCAACCGCGCAGACACGTGTCGCGCAGCGCAGCGCTTGCGAAACTGAAGCGTTTCTTTCTTTTGTCTTTTAATAGTGCTTTGCTCTGATTGGGCACGCTGCCTCGAGCGCTGCGTTGATGTATCAGCGCCTGACACGTGGTGCGTTGCGCGCGGCGCAAAGAATCTGAAGCGTTGCTTCATTTATTAAAGTTTAAATTTTCAAAGCAAAGCTTTGCTCTGATTGGGGGAAGGTGAAGCGTTGCTTCATCTCCCGCCTTGGAATTTGAACAGAGCTTTGCTCTGATTGGGGTAAACACCACCCACACGATCTTCTCCAATGTTGGACCCCGACCTTATTGCCCACGCTCCTTACCCGAATCGGTTAAGGGGAAACAGACCAAGTTCACAAATAGAGAAGATCACGGAAATCTTGAAACAGGTTAACATCAACATCCCTCTTCTAGATGCTATCCAACAAGTCCCCGCTTATGCGAAAACTCTTAAGGACTTGTGCACTAGAAAGAGGAAGACTCAAGTGCCCAAGAAGATTTTCATGGCAAAGACTGTAGACACAGCCTTTCCCCAGCAATTACCGAGGAAACGTAAGGATCCTGGATATCCTACGATTTCCATTTCTATCGGGGAGAAACACATCAACCGTGCTCTACTAGACCTTGGCGCTAGTGTTAACTTGCTTCCATATTCAGTCTATGAGCAACTAGGTATCGGAGTGTTAAAGCCCTCAAGCATAACTCTCCAGATGGCTGACCGATCGATCACCAAACCTAGGGGTGAACTGGAGGATGTGTTAATAAAAATCGGGGAATTCGTATTCCCTGTGGACTTTATTGTAATTGATACACAGCCTGTAGCGAACCCACGAAATCAGATTCCGGTGATTTTAGGTCATCCCTTTTTGGCCACTTCCAATGCTATCATCAACTGTCGTAATGGCTCTATGACCCTATCCTTCGGGAATAGGTCAATTGAGCTGAACATTTACAAGTTGGGAAGTTTACCCTCCGAACCTACTGCTCAGGTCTGTTCTGTCGACTTAATGGATGTCAACAGTAGTGAATTTGATGATCCTCATGATACTGATCTTGACTCTTTTCATACGTTGTTGTTTGACCCAACTATGTATCATACACATACGGACTCTTCCACCGAGTTGTCCGGGTCAACAACTAACACCGATTATAAAATGCTTTTAGAGTCTGAAGATCACCCCGCACTTTGTGATGACATTATTCATCGGGGTATTGATGGAACTTTTGAGGAGATCTTCACTGATGAGCTCGCATTTTTGAATGACACGGGTGTTGAGATGAATCATGTCCCAATCAATGAAATTGAACCTCCATCCCATCTTCTGACTTGTAAAAAGAATGCGAGTAATCCATCACATTCACTGCATCGTCTCTCCAAAACGAGACGCACACACATTTTATTCCACCACTTACCCTTTCCCCACATCTTCTTCCACCGACCAGAGCACTGCATTGATAAAATTTTTGAATGGTTGGTGTTAACTTTCGGTCTTTGCAAAGCTTGGCATCGACCAATGATTTTTGACCCCCTCATGTGATTTTCAAAAGATTAACATTGCACAACTCAAGTTTGGGGGGGGGCAATTTTTCTGGCTCTTGAAAAGAAAATTTTTACAAAATGACGAGCCAAGAATAAGTTTGGGGGAGGGTCTTCACTTAAATATTTTGCCCCCATTTAATAAATTTCCTCCTAAGCTTATAGGTTTTTCGAGATTTAGCGGATGGCAACAGTGAGGACACTGTTGAAAACAAGTTTGGGGGAGGTTTGTGCTTATTTTCGCATCATTTGCATCATACTTTGCATAAGCACAAAACATTTAAAAACCTATAAAAATTTAAAAATTTTCAAAAATAAAAATATTTTTTGTACATAAATAAGATAATAAAAGATTAGATAGTGAAAAATTACGTCCATGAGATTAGAAAAATTTAAGAAAACCAAGAAAATTAGAAGTTTTCTTAAACGAACTAGTAATAAGTAGTTATGAAACGTTGTCCCAAGGGTTAGTAAGTTGAAGGAAGACACTAATCTGAGGATAAAAATAAGTCTGAAAAATAGTTTCTATTCTGGAAGCCAAACATTTTGAACGTTGATACCCTACTATTCGCACTTACACACGTCTTGAAACTCGGGATAGTAGAGGATACCTTGAAATGCTCTTGTCTAAAAGCCGATGTATGAAGGAAATAAAAAAAATGAATAAAATATAAAATGGTGAGAAAAATGAACACTGGTTTTGTTATCGCCAAGGCAGCAATAAAAAAATATAGCGAGGGTGCCTCTTCACCTAGTGCCCTAAGGCCAACTGGTCTGGGAGTCACTGCTAAGCCTTAGGTGGTGCAAGACGAGGAAAATACACCAAATAAGCAAGCACATGAGTAATCGGTCGGTTGGTACCTCAAGAAGTATTAACGGTCACATGAAAGTATGTGAGCAAATTCATCTAAATATTCATTAATTAAAAAAGTACTGAGGTGGATGGACAAGAGTATGATAGCTTGAATTGAATTCTCCGGGTGTAGGGATGTCCTTTACACACACGTAGGGTTATATGATCGATGTTTGGAAGAAAGATAGGAATGAAGAATAAAGACAATGTTTTATTGAGAGATGATGTGATTTCTGACATCTTTTCATGACTATTAAGATAGGGCTCATGACAGCCGAAAAGCCAGCTTAGTTGGAAACCCTAATTTTCAAGGCTTTTCTTTTACAATTCTTTTCTTTAAATGTAATATTCATGATCTTCCTTTTATTATTGGATTTTGTGGGTGTATTCCGCTGAAAACCCTCAGGAGACAACACTCCTCCTACTAGGGACACCTAGAGGTTTAAAGGCTTGTTGCACGTGCTCAGTGCAATCGTGTTGCCTACGAAAGTGTGCTAGTTAGTTTTTCTCTTTCTTTATTTTTTCCTTCTCTTTTTAATAAAACAGTTCGCTCGAGACGACCGAAAATTAGCTTGGGGGAATTTGATCAGTCGAAAATAATGTATTTTTAACACGTCAATTCCCCTATCATTTGCACTCATCTAGAAGTGTTCGGTATTCATATTGCACATATTAGCAAAACATCCCTGAAATACCAGATTGCATGTGTTATACTTTAAAACCGGCACTTTAAGGAAAATTGACTGTTTATCATGGCATTGCATCATCCCTATATTGCGCAACACTTGTTTCGAAGTCTGTGCAGGAAATTCCAGGAACCGAGCCAAAATTGTCAAAGTGCTGATAAAAGATACGCCAACTCAAAGATTTGAGATCTGGCAGTGATACAGTAAGCCAAATGAGATTTAATATATTTTATAAAGGCCCATAAGTCAGCAGAAGAATTACCAAGAATTTTCATGCAGTGGGGCCCTCAAAGGACCGCGGATCCGCGGCCCAATACCCACTATTGTCGCGGATCCGCGGTTGATGTGACACGTCATCAAAAATGCTCTGCTCGATTATTCTTCAGTTCAGCTCCAGAATTCATTCCAACCACTGCAATTTCTACAGAACTCCAGAAGCTTCTCCAGATCAGCAAGGATCATTAAATTAAGCTAATCTTGATTAAGCTACTAACAAACTAGTTCTAGAAGCTCCCTCTAACTGACTACTTCTAGAAGCCTCTCTAGCTAACAAACTTTTGGAGGGAAATTCAAATTTTGAATCCTAGATCTAGGGTTTTGAAAGTCTATAAAAAGGAGCCTAAATCTAGGGTTAAGGGCTAATCTCCAATTCCCCCCATTTCCATCTACAAGTTGAGTGACACATCTTGTAGCCCTAATCCAAAATCCAAGCTAAATTCAAGATCCCGAGTACCATTCAAGCGAGAAGCCTTCAACCTTTTAGGAGGGGAGCCGATCTTCAATCGAGCAAGTGATCCAAGCCGATCCGCGACTCAAGGAGACGAGCGAAGCCAAATCGACGATCGAGTTCTTCCTCTTGTAGTTCTTGAGCGATTTGTAACGGAATTGTTGATAAATAAAAGGTGAAATTCTTTAATCTTGCTTTGTTTAAATTCTTGCATCATGATTCGATCTCAATTTGTGATTGTGGTTCTTGTTGTGATGTTTGAGTAAAACTCCGCTCGTAAAGGAGTCGAGACGATCAATAGAATGATCATGTAACAAATCTTAAAATGATTCTTAAGTCCTACGAGTTTTGTAAACCCTAGCAAATTGAAGAATCGACAACCTAGTTTCGTTGCGATGCTTTCTTGATATTGATCGCTCGAAATTAGGGATCGACGATCGATTCTTGAATTTACTAGAGACTAGAATGTGAATGATATCGACAAAGGAACAAGGGATAGATGATGAAACCCTAGTTTCACAAGAAATCCCTAATTCTCGTTGATCATCATCGATCTAGTATCAATTCATCGATGGATAAGAATACGTAATAGCTAGATTTCATCACATCCATAGATCCGATCGATTCCTACGAGCCTCACTTCGATTCTTGATATTTGGATTGGAAATCATCACATCTCAATTCTTGATTTTAATGTTTTCTTAGATCTAGATTTTTCTAATTCTTGAAATTCAATTTACAAATCATGAATTGTTTCTTTTCTTTTCTTTAAAGTTTCAACTCATCTAAATCGAAACACGAACGATTACATTTTCCCTGTGGATAATCCGCACTTACTAACGCGCTACATTCGACGCCGTTATTGATTGCGGGCAAAATATTTTTGGTTGTGATTTCTATACATTTTCCTTCCACACAATCCGAGAATTCATTCAATCAGGACCTTATTTTGGTTCAGGGTTAGCGTCTTCTAACAGAGCATCTCCATCTTCATCAAAGTCATGTATAACGTAACAGCCATGGAATCATTCCCGTTTCTTGGATTGAACATATCCAAGCCTGATCGTTTCCATTCTCCCGTTGAGCAATTTTCGCTGAGTCCCAGGGACGTTCCAGATCATGTTATAGAACTGAGCTTGTCGAGCCGTCTGTTTGAAGGGTACGCCTTGGTGCCTTAACAACCTTTTTCATCCTTCTATTTAGTATCTAGGCGGACGGATGGGCTGGAGCCTGTCAAGCGTAGAATCAGCACCATGCCAGATTTCTTTCTCCACTTTATTCTCCGTGGATCGATAAAAGAGGATCACCTTTTCATCTTTCCTCCTTGGAGGGACGTAGAACGTCTGCAGCTCTTGTACACTATAAGTATCGAGTGTGTCGAGGTCTTTGTAATGTTTTTGCGGAACCATGGCGATTTGCAAGCTTTGATCTTCTCCAGTGAGGGTCTGTATCGATGGCCAAATAGAAAATACTGTATTAACCTCATCTTCAGAGTAGCTGCCGAAGACCAGAATAGGAGTGGACGGTCCCGGCTTGTTGCGTTGGGGCGGTCTTGAATAGACTATCTCTTCCTCCTATTCGGTATCGCTCCCAAAGACCGGAATAGTGGTGATAGTTTTTTGCTTATTCTCCGGCTTATGGCGTCTTTCCGTGTCTTCAAAGTCTGGCAGAAAGTACTTTGCGTCCTCGTATTTGCGGACTTCATTCACGGAGAATGGGTTTAGTTCCCCTGTTACGGTGTACTCAAGACCATCCTTGAAATACTTCATACACTGATGTTGTGTAGAAGCGTAACGTCAGTATTACGGACCCGAGTGTCCGTGATGACTGTGAGTCAAAACCGGAGATGGTGATTTTATCCTGAGCCAAGTGTTGAACGCTTATGCAAATTTCTTTTAGCACTCTGATATTTAGGAGGTTGACGGAGGACCCATTGTCAACTAAGATCTTCCCTATCTTGATGTCATGGAAATACCCGGAGACATATACGGGACGGTTGTGCTCGCACGTCCTGAGAAGGAGGTCCTCGTCGCTGAAGGTGATGTCGGCTGTGTACACTTTTTCCAGCTCGTCCTTCACCTTTTCTTCAGCAAGGAAAGCTTGGAACTGCTCGGGCTCTTGTAGTGCTTTGATCAAATAATCACTCGCCTCTTTAGATAGCAGAAGGGCATCAAGAATGCTTAGCTGTGAGGGTATCTTCCTCAGGTGCGCCAGAACGTTGTAATCCACCTTGTTTTTCTTTGGCGGGTCCTTGGCCGCCAACTCCTCGACGACTCGATCATTGAGGGTGATATCCTCAGGGACTTTTTCCTTCCCATTATCTTTTTTGTTCGCTCCTTTACTTGTGGGTCCGAGATTCTTTTCGGGTAACGTGCGATTATGCAGCTGAATGTTCTCGCAGGTCTTCATATTTTCTATTTCGGAGATGGATTCTTTGAAGAGAGGGCCGAAAGCTATTTCTTTATCAGAATCGCTCCCGAAGTTGAGAACTTGCGATCCCTCGGATTCAACCATGTGACAGTTGCCGGCAGTTCTTTTGCGCTCATCTGTCGTGCTCTTCTGCTCTCGACGCGTTTTGCGCTTCATTCGCTTGAAATGCTGCCGATGAGCAACGTATCCCTGCGACCAATTCTTGAAGGCCATCCGTTCCTCGGTAGGGTGTGTGATCCTCCGATGGTATAAGCAGTAGTTTGGATATGCATCTAGTCCACCGGGGAACGTATTTTCTGAAGTGTCTTCTTTGAAAGGTAGCAACTTCATTCCCGTTGATAGGGCTTTAGCGAATTGCTTCCTTATCTTAAACCTGCTTTTGCTGGCGGCAGAAGTGCTTCCATCCGGTTGGGGTACTTCAACCTTTTTGTCCAGCCGCCGGCGTTTGGCTTTTTCAAATATGGCCATTTCGCGTTCTCGATCAGCTTTGCTTTTCTGAAGCGCCTCGTTCAGGAATACGTCAATTATCTCGTCTGACGGTTCTAGAAGTTCTGGTTTGGAATCTGCCCCCAGTTTCACTGTATCAGGATCTTCTTTGCCATTTATCGAATGAGAGATCATGTGGCAGCTCGCCACATAGTCTTCAGGCTCTTCTGAAGAATTGTCTCCTTCATCAGCGTCATCATCTTCATTCTCAAGAACATGCTTAAAGAATTCGTCCAACGTGATGGGGGTCCGTGCCTTCTGGTTATATTCTTTCAGTGCATCGATGTATTTCTGCAGACCTGTACGGCTATCTTCGGGTTGGACGGGCTTCTTGGCCTTCTTCTTTTTCTTTAAAGACTTTGGAGGCTTGGCCTGAACGTTTTGTCCACCATCACCAACTTTCATTGTTAGGCGCGGCTTCAGCATCCCCTCAATAATCTCGGGTTCCAAAGGGCTCTTCCACCTAATCGCCGGGCATGTTTGGAGATCTTTCAGTATTCTTTTCGTTTTGGATGAAAGAGCGACCTCCCATGGAGCTTCTTCTATAAATGAGCATGATGCCCCTGGTGTGTCCATCTTTTTGGAGCGTGTGGTTGTGGTGGGTTTACCCTCCCGTTTTCAGACAACGCGAATTTGCCTTGCTGGTACTGGTCCTCAATCCAGTTTTTGAAGACAGAGCAATCTTCGATTGGATGGCCCATTATTCGATAGTAGGGACAGTAGTTGGGACTGTTGACGTTACCGGGCTGTAGTGGGCATTTCGGATCCGGTAGGGTGATGAGCCTATTGGCACCGCCAACTCGAACAATCTTCTCGTCTTATCCCGAGGAAACGAATAAGGGAGTTTTACCCTTTCGTTGAAGAGTCGCTGTCTATCACTTTGACGATCAACTGGTTTCGGACCACTAGGCTGCTGTTGAGCATTGGCGACGAAAGTCGCTTTCCACTTCCCCTTCTCGTTTTGAGACACCATTTTCGAGGAAGACGGTCTGTGGCCCATTTGGGCCAACTTGTCAATCAAGGCCTGGAAGGTAGTCGGCTTGAAAAATATCATGAACTGGGATATGGTCGCTTGCGGATCAAGAGTTCCCACAAACATGCCCACTGCAGGAGCTTCCTCTATGCGATGTTCGCACTTTGACCATAGATTCCGCCACCGTATCGCGTACTGAACCCATGTTTCGCCTGGCATCACCCTGACGTTAATTAGTGCGGTGATCGGGGTGCGCTCTCTAGCGCTTACGAATCTCTGTGTTAACAGTAGCTCCATTTCTGCAAATGTCTTGACAGAGTCATTCGGGAGTTCGGAATACCACTCGAATGCTGTCTCCGACAAGCTGCCAACAAATTGGTGAAGCGGCAGCTTATCGTCACCTCCAGTATTGCCGCATAGAGCCCTGAATTGAGCTACGTGTTGGTGTGGATTTCGCGTCCTCTTATATACGTGGAATTTAGGGATCGTATATCCTGGCGGGTACTTTATTTGATCGTACCAACCCGGATAGGGTCGTCCAGTTTTAACGATTTGGTTAGCCACTTCGCTCGCCTGATGAGCTCGTATCTGTTGAGCTATATAGTCATCCAGGGCGGCTTTGGAGATCGTCTTTATAGGTGTCCCACCGGGCGTGCCAGAATCTGTTCCCCGCCGAAAACAGAGACGCGACCGCGCAGGTCTGTCTTGCCTGAATTTCGAGGGCAGATGCTCATTGGTGTTATCGGTCCACCTCTCCGAAGATGCTGATTTGTGATATTTTATGCGTGTGCGCTTTTAAAAGATGAATCAAAAATATTTGTTTAACCGCAATCAAGAACGGCGTCGCTTGGTAGCTAGCCGGTGCGTACGGATCGGTCCACAGGGATGTTGTGTATTTTCTAATTTGGTCTAACGAGTTAATTCCAAACGGTGTGAATGGATTATCGCTAAAAACTAAACCGATTTAATCTAGGACTAGAATCTTGCTAGGGTTAAGTTTATGTTAAGTTTGGAAATTGAAGATTTCCTCACCACTTTCAATGCCCTAATTTAGATCTCATTAGGTGTTATGGTAACAATTAATAAAGGGGATTAGTACCATCGGGAAGAAACGATGTTTCTTCCTCTAGGTTCTAGTCCTTCCTTTCTTAATTCTTACCCTAACCTCCATGGAAAACATACGCAACCGGTCGTTTATACTACGGTATCACCGTTACCTCGTAGGGTAGGGTGCCGTAGGGAACGGTGTGTGTATGTATGCATGAAGTCCTATTAATTATATGTGATGGGCAAGAAAGGGGTGAGAGATTTTCATCTCTCAAGCCTTCCCCAAATCTAACCCTAACAAGCGAGGAGACTACTCGCTCATTAGGGAATTGATAAACATATCCATCTATCTAACTAGGGCAGATAAGAAAATTATACTACGGCAGAATAAAAATTAACTAAGGCAATTAAATAAAACTACTTACTTTATTGATGGCTCTCTCCAAACATTTACACAGGAATTTACAGATCTTAATAGATGAATAAAAAGAGGCATGACCTAAAAAGGGTTTTAGGGCTTCTATTTATAGATTCATAGAAACCCTAGGTTTATAATCGACTCAAATCCGCAATTACAAGTTTACCCCATAAGAAAAGACTAGTCAACGCGCCGACGCACCGCCAGAGAAACTTCCACCGACCCGGGCTTCGCACGGCCGTGGATCTGCGGCCAAGAGCATGGTTTGGCTGCGGAACCATGGCCGTATGGAGAGCTTGGTTGCTGATTTCTTCTGGGTTGTTTTCTGTTGCTTTTGGATCCTTATTTCTTCAGTTGTTTTCTCAGATTGGCTTCTAGATTTCTTCCAGATCTCCACAGTGAATAATTGTAGTGGACTTTTACCGTTGCTTCGTGACGAAGTCTTGAACCTTGCGCTGCCTTTGTTCTTTGTGAACTTGTTCATTAATCTTCAATGTTCCTCAAGATGTAGGCATGATCAAGATTCCACCATTTATCGGTTGTAGTCTCACTTTTGCATCGTCTTTTTTATCATTTTCACTGTTTTTGTTCCGAGAACCTGTAACCCGCAACTATGTAGCAGACATGGATCAAAAGCACATGTTTATTTGTAAAATGAATAAGAATGGGGAATATAGTAATGCAAAATTATGATATGAACAAATACCCCCAAACTTATCTTTTGCTCGTTCTCGAGCAAACCTAGTTTTTATTCTCAAAAAAGACCTAGCCTCACTTTCGCAGGGAAACGCGATTGCACTGAGCTCGTGCAACAAGTCGTTAAACCTCTAGGTGTCCCTAGTAGGAGGAGTGTTGTCTCCTTAGGGTTTTCAGCGGATACTACCCACAAAATCCTATCAATTCGGCTTATCGACTTTTATTCTCCAATTAGCTTTTCTAATTAAGAACTCTATTATCTTCGATTCACAAATTATCCACCCGTATTTTTCACGCTTCCTTATTATTTAACTTAAGATTATATATGTTCTTGTAAATTTACTTAGCTTTTAGCATCTTTTAAGTTTTTCTTCTAGGGTTCCATCTCAACTTAGGAATTTTTATCATCTTTATTAAAGATATAAGTCATATTCTTCATTCTTATCTCTCATCTAAACCCCAATCACATACCCCTACGTGTGTGTATGTATCACCCCTACACTTGGAAATTCAAATCAAGCTATCATACTCTTGTCCTTCGTCCAAAGCACTTCTTAATTGGTGAATTTTTAAATGAAATTTGCTCACACATCCTTCATGCGACCGTTAATACTTCTTGAGATACCAACAACCGATTACAAAATGTGTTTGCACATCAAAACGTAATTCCTAGTCTTGTAACACCTAAGGCTTTTAGCAGTGACTCCCAAACCAGTTGGTCTAAGACAGTAGGTGATGAAGCACCCTCGCTAAATATTTTTTCTATTAATGCAGTCTTAAGTAATTACAAAAACTAGTGTTTATTTTTTTTTATCTCTTTATTCACACTTGTATTTTTATTTTATTTTCTTCGTACTAAGGAATTTAGACTAGAGCATTTCAAGGTCTCTTCTACTATTCCAAGTTTCAAGGTTCGTGTTTGTGCAATTTGTAGGGTATATATTTTCAGAATTTAGACTTAAGCTTAGGAATTATTTTTCAAACTTATACTTTAATAAAAATATCAATACTTTTCCCTTGTTTTAACTTAGCCCAAGAAGTGAACTCGAAATTTGCCTATTTCTAAGTAAACTACAAGACACATACTTTCTATTGTTAAATTTTAAGAAAAGTTATTTTTAGGGTTTTTAATTTACTAAGTCTAAGGTCTAGTTGTTCCTAACTAGTTAACCTTTTTATCAAACTTAAGTCAAATATGGCCAAAATTGAACTTTTTAATTTTTATAATTTTTAAAATTTTTCAATTTTTATGGGTTTTTAAAAATAAGTATGCAAATGCAAAAATGTACATATGAATGCGAAGGAAGAAATCTTACCGAGCACACCCCCAAACTTAAACTTGACAGTGTCCTCACTGTCAAGCTACACCAAGAGGGTCAAAATTGTCGGCACTCCCCTGTTTATTTATTTATAATAATTTTTTATAATTTTTATTGTTAAAAGAAAAACAAAAATATATATACAAAAAGTTTCCCCCCAAACTTAAGTGAAACAGTGTTTCCACTGTTTTAAGCGTTAAAATTCAGAGTTAGGGAGGAGAAAAATCAAACTATACAAGGCCTTACACAGGCCAAAGGTTAGCACCAACCATTCAAAAATTCTATCGTGATAATGGTAGGGTCGGTGGAAGAATGGAGTGTAGAGAAAGGAGTTGAGAAACACATGAGACCGTATGGGAAGAAGGGTGGAATATAATCTCGGTGGAGGAGAAGAATGGCGGTAAAGAGAAAGAAGTGTAGTATGAACTTGAGGGTGTAAATCGAGTGAATAAATTAGCACAATTTGTGATGATCGATGTGCTAAAAGCGATTGCGCTAATCTATCAACCCGTCGAGAAATGGGGTCAAATCCCTCAAGATTCGCAAGAAAACATGGGTACGTTGAACTTGGTAAACCATCCATTGAAAATGGAAACGCGACGGATTCTTGCGTGGTCGAAACGATAGGAAGGACGAAAGGGAATGATTTAGGGATAGTCTTATTCTTACGAAAGTAATTTGTCTCGAACTTGAAAGATTCCATCAATGTTTCGAAATGACTGTAAGCAACCGAGTCTGATGGTTCAACTAACTCATCTGAAAATTCAAAGGACTCAAACTCGGGCGGTGAGTATTCAAAATCGTCCGAAAAAGTGAAGCACTCGTAATCATTATCGGCTGTGAGAACTGTGTCAGATTCAAAGAGGAACACACTAGTGGCGTCCAAACTGCTGTGATCGAATAGAAATTTTTCAAGCTCACAGTCCTCCTGCATGATCATTTGCGTGGTCGGAACGATGGAAAGGAGAGAGGGTGATTTAGAAAGGATAACAGTTAAAGGTTCACAAGGATGACTTGGAAAATCCGACTCATCAAACAAAAATAGTTCATCATCAATACTATCCTCAATACTCTCCTCAATACTATCCTCATAATTCTCCTCAAAAGTTATCTCATCCATGCAATTATCATCAAAATAAAGTCGCATATGAAGTTCGGGAGAAAAATTTAATAACTCGGGATGATGAATTGGAGATAAAATTTCAGTCAAATCTACGGGTTCATCATCCACAATATTCCCGGCGTCAATATCCTCAATCAAGTGAAAATCAAATTTTTTAGACACCTCATCAAAAGCATGGATGTTTATTAATTCAGGTTCTAGATTGGAGGTGTAGAGGTCGAAAGGATTGGTGATGGTTTCACTCAAAAGGGGCTCTTCACAATCTGGCAAATCAAGCACTACAAAGTCGCACAACTCATTAAACATTTTATTTTTAACTGGTGAATCATTTGGAACACTTGATAGATATTCAAAACCGGAGTTGTGGGATTCAATTTGTGATGGGTAGGTTTGATTTGGAAGGGTGTATAGCTCACTTTCTCCACTCAAATTATCGATCTGTCCAACCGCCTCATCATACATTGGAATTTTTGGAGCTAGTTGGAAACTAGCTACCGGGTCACTAGGTTGTATAATGGCGGCCATGGATGCATCCACATTCCTCATCATTTAGTTTGTCGCTACCATATAAGCTTCCAACGACTGTTCAAGACTAGACATGGATTGTGAAGGGGTTTCAGTAAAAGATTCAAAATTGTTTGGATTTTAGAAACTCCCAAATGGTTGTGTAGAAACAGTGTCAAGGGAAGGTGCGAAAGTCGGGTAGGACTGGTAGGAATTGAATGGTTGGACAGGAGTAGGATCAACATTTGGATAAAAAGATGAATGGACTTGTTGATCCCAAGAACTCGAAGTGTTGAAAGGAGTGAAAGATCAGTTACGAGATTGTTCAATATGTTCAGCGATAGACATGGGTTTCGGAGTTACAACAGGACTCGAAAAAATAGTATCAACATAAGAAGGTGGTGAAGGTTGAAATGGTTGATACACGGTGAATTGTGGAGTCGAACTGTTTCTCCTAGCCGCTTCTATTCGATCTTTCAATGAAATTTTGGGCATGGAGGGGTCGTCCGTAATTCGACCAAAACAATTCGCGTAGGAAGCAAAGTTTGGTTCAGGGTACCAAAGTTTGGCAAGAGATTTGTGAGGTGGGGTACCCATGATGTAAGAAAGAGAAGAAAAAGAATGTGGGGAGCACGGATTTCTTAGCGACAAGTTGCAAGTTTTTGATAAAAAATTTTCCTTTTTTCTTTTTGTGCTTTTTTTTATGTGGAGCTTTTTGCAAAAAAGATTTTCGATAAAAGGTTTAGACACACGTTCAATCAACCACAAATGCACAATCAGGCCTAGATCTAGGGTCACCTAGGTCAGCTAGACAGCTCCTAACTGTTCCAAAGGGCAAGAAGTAGGACCTCAAACCGCCTCTTCACCGCCAATTATGGCCAGGTAAGTGCCAGGTAAGTGGGAGGTTCTCCACTACGTAAGTAGTGGGCCTAATTAAGTAACCACTTGTCTTAGACACACTTGCCTAGACACCACAAAATCAAGTTAGGATCAACGGTCGATGCCTACAACTATTCCTCTGTCCTATTGAGCGCGAAGTCCTTAGTGCTGAGTCTAATTTTTTTTAATTAAATGATGGTCAATGCAATATGGCTTATGTGATTTCTGGGGTCCTGGGAAGGGTAATGAAATCCCCACCCAATCTGGATTGGTGTAAAAGCCCCTTAAAGTCAAATTTAAAGAATGCAAAGCAGTAAACACAATCAAACACTTGCAAACAATTTTTTTAGCGCGGCGCAAAGAATCCTGCACAAGATCAAGTTATTGGAAGGGGGAGAAATTTTTTTTTTTGGCACAAAGAATTCTGCAGGATTTTTTTTTAGGAAAACTTACAGAGGAATTTTGGAATGATGACGTCAGCAAGGCATGGCGGAAGCGCGGTCAATGACCCCTTTTGGCCGCGGTTCCGCGGTCAGACGATTGACTCGGGCCTCCAAACTCCTTCTGTTGTCTGTTACGGTCCTGCTCTGTTTGTTCAGATCTGCTGTTTTCTGTTTTGCCCTCTGGATTTTTCCAAATCTGAATTTGTTCTTCGATCCTGCACAATTCAAACGAAAATACCCTATACAAAATTACAAGATGATAACTTTTTTATATATATTTTTTATTTTTCAGTTTTTATGATTTTACAATTTTTTATTAACCCGAAATTACAAAAAGAGAATAACAACGCCATCCCCGGCAACGGCGCCATTTGATTTGTGATATTTTATGCGTGTGCGCTTTTAAAAAGATGAATCAAAAATATTTGTTTAACCGCAATCAAGAATGGCGTCGCTTGGTAGCTAGCCAGTAAGTACGGGTCGGTCTACAGGGATGTTGTGTATTTCCTAATTTGGTCTAACGAGTTAATTCCAAACGGTGTGAATGGATTATCACTAAAAACTAAACTGATTTAATCTAGGACTAGAATCTTGCTAGGGTTAGGTTTAGGTTAAGTTTGGAAATTGAAGATTTCCTCACCGCTTTCAATGCCCTAATTTAGATCTCATTAAGTGTTATGGTAACAATTAATAAAGGGAATTAGTACCATCGGGAAGAAACGATATTTCTTCCTCTAGGTTCTAGTCCTTCCTTTCTTAATTCTTACCCTAACCTTCATGGAAAACATACGCAACCGGTCGTTTATACTACGGTATCACCGTTACCTCGTGGGGTAGGTGCCGTAGGGAACGGTGTGTGTATGTATGCATGGAGTCCTATTAATTATATGTGATGGGCAAGAAAGGGGTGAGAGATTTTCATCTCTCAAGCTTCCCCAAATCTAACCCTAACAAGCGAGGAGACTACTCGCTCATTAGGGAATTGATAAACATATCTATCTATCTAACTAGGGCAGATAAGAAAATTATACTACGGCAGAATAAAAATTAACTAAGGCAATTAAATAAAACTATTTACTTTATTGATGGCTCTCTCCAAACATTTACACAGGAATTTACAGATCTGAATAGATGAATAAAAAGAGGCATGACCTAAAAAATGTTTTAGGGCTTCTATTTATAGATTCATAGAAACCCTAGGTTTACAATCGACTCAAATCTGCAATTACAAGTTTACCCCCTAAGAAAAGACTAGTCAACGCGCCGACGCACCGCCAGAGAAATTTCCACCGACCCGGGCTTCGCACAGCCGCGGATCCGCAGCCATGAGCATGGTTTGGCCGCGGAACCGCGGCGGTATGGAGTGCTTGGTTGCTGATTTCTTCTGGTTGTTTGCTGTTGCTTTTGGATCCTTGTTTCTTCAGTTGTTTTTTCAGATTGGCTTCTAGATTTCTTCCAAATCTCCCAGTGAATAATTGTAGAGGACTTTTACCATTGCTTCATGACGAAGTCTTGAACCTTGCACTGCCTTTGTTCTTTGTGAACTTGTTCATTGATCTTCAATGTTCCTCAAGATGTAGGCACGATCAAGATTCCACCATTTATCGGTCGTAGTCTCACTTTTGCATCGTCTTTTTCATCATTTTCACTGTTTTTGTTCCGAGAACCTGTAACCTGCAACTATGTAGCAGACATGGATCAAAAACACCTGTTTATTTGTAAAATGAATAAGAATGGGGAATATAATAATGAAAAATTATGATATGAACAGATGCCAAGTTGATTTATGACACCGTGTATCGAAGGCTTAAACGGATGCGGCCGATGTAACAGACTCCGTCAGATTCCCCCTCGTTGAGGGTTTTTTTTATTGTGGGGACGCTCTTCACTGCAGGCGCAAACCCCTGCAGTTAATTACGCTACTGCATCACGGTCACCACTTTCTCCTTCTCCAGATGGTCACTTCGTGTCGTAGGTGTTTGTTTTGTTTTTTGTTGCCCATGGATTGTATACGGAGACTAATTTATGTTGTCTCCCGTAGGGCGTGGATTAGTCCAAGTCCGTACCTTCTTAGATTTGGGTTTAGGATTGGTTTTAAGGATACGTTAGTCTCATTTGAGACTAAGATCAACTTAAACATTTGTTGAGGATACGTTAGTCTAATTTTAGACTAAGATCTACTCAACGTGATCATTTAGATCCAACAAAAGAGCATTTGGGCTCTACTGTTTATTTTAGGGACATTGCGGTCCATTAGTTTAGGGACATTACGGTTCAAGGTTAAGGACATCATAGTCCATGGGCTTAAGGACCCCACAGTCCAAGGTTAAGGACATCATAGTCCATGGGTTTAAGGACCCCACAGTCCGAGGTTAAGGACATCATAGTCTATGAAATGTATGGTTGTCGAGACCCGTCACCTCTCTGAAGACGTTGAAGGATTACAATGACAAATATCATAGGAGTTCAGAGATGTACCCTTGAACCAATTTTCGTTGGGAGATCTGTAGTCCAATTTGGGACTAAGATCTAGGATTTATGAGCATATGGGCTCAATTAATCTGAATTGAGGACTTATGGCCAATCTTGGGCTAAGTCCAGTCAAGTTAAAATGTTTAACATTTATTTTGGGCTGTTGAGCATTCATTTGGGCTTGGCCCTTTTAACAATGCCGAGCATTGACTTGGATTCTGACAATGTTTTTGTATTTTACTGAATGCCGAGCATTCATCATAGCTCTGGGCTTTATTAAAGAACAATTTATGTTCTATCAGCGCAGCACATGGTGCGCTTAGCGCTTTGCGCCAATCAAAGAGCGCAGTGCGCTTCTGCCGAGTAGCGCACACGTGAGGGACACTCTCCATGAGCGCGTTGCGCTGATTTATGAGCGCGTAGCGCTATTTGTTCAATGGAGCACACGTGAGGAGCACGTGGTGCTCTTGGCGCTGAGCGCCAGTCCATGAGCGCAAGCACTAGTTCAAGAGCGCAAAGCGCTAACTGTTGAGTGGCGCACGCGTGAGTGACACGCGGTGCGCTTGGCGCTGAGCGCCAGTTTAAGAGCGCATAAGCGCATTTGATCAATTTTATGATCTGGAAAATAAATTCTCCCTTAGAAGAGACTTTGTCTCAAGATCCTAAGAACAAAAGTTCTTACTTTATAGGAGATGCTTCAATCTCTTGTATTGATGAAAGGCTTTGCCTTTATTGATCTATGATCCTTAATAGGATTGAATTATTCTCTCCCCCTTTATTTTATAATGAGATGTTCATAATCTCATTTTGTAAAAGATAATTTGTTTTATAGATCTATGATCTGTGAGAAAGAAGTAAATTCTTTTTATTTATGATGAGATCTTTTGATCTTTTTGTTCTTTTACCTTGAAGAAAAGAAGTTCTTCTATTGAGAGTTTGGCTCTTTTCTCAAAGTTTATGGGGGGAGGGGGGTTCCTCTCTATACTTCTGTATATCCTTAGGCTTGAAGTCTAGGGGCCTTTATATAGGGCAAGCTGATTTGTTCAATCAGTTAAGGAGATCTTTTCTCTAATTGATTTGGGGATGTTTCCCCCGTTGGATTTTTGATCCAAGGGCTTCTGATTTACAGAAGGCAATCTTCTTGTTTTTAACAAGATTGGAAAATCTTTTCAATACAGAATTTATTCTGTATTTTGGTGATTTTTAATCACCACTGGATCATTGATCCAACGGTGCTCTGATTTACATAGCACAATCTTGTTGTTTGGAAAGATTTTGAGGAATCTTTCCTGAATAGAATTTAATTATGATTAATTAATGATTCATCATTATTATTGGATCTTTGATCTGACGATGGGGAGATTTTAGTTCCAGCGCAAGCGCACCCATGCTTTGCGCGTGGTGTGCTCCTTAGAGAGCAGCGCACTTGGCGCTAGCGCATCCGTGCTTTGCACGTGGCGCGCTGCTTAGTGTGCTGCGCCCTAAGTAGCGCACACGTGCTTTAGTTCCCCGCCGAAAACAGAGACGCGACCGCTGTAACAACTCCAATTTTGTATACCAAAAATTTGCTTTAAATATAGTGTACACTTGGAGTATTGATGTTGCTGGAAACAATTTAAGTATCTAATTCCTTACAATAATTACAAGAAGGAGCTTGTAGCTCATTGGTAATACCTCGCACTGCTGAACCAAGCCACCAGAGTTCGAATCCCAAGCCCCACATAATTTTTATATCTTTTTGTTTTAATTTTTTTAGAACTCAAACAGCCATAACTCACAATTTATTGCGAATCAATAAAATTAAAGTATGCCAAAACCTCCCCCAGACCGAGCCCGACCCAACGACACCCGACTCGGCCGAATCGGCCGGCGCCGACGGCCAGACTCGGCCGGTCGGCCGAGTCGTCAACACGAAAAATTTTCGTGTTGACTGGGTCTATTCAACTGCATACTCTAATTTTTTTGTACTGTTACAAAATTTCCAATAAATCTCCTTAAAGACCAAAATTAATGAATTTTTAATGTTTTTATATTTTTTAAATATTTTTTTACCCTAACCCTAACCCTAGCCTAGCCCTATATAAAGACCCCTATACTCTACCTTTTCCCTTCACAACTCTAAGTCCACTCTATCAAATTCTCGAGAACTCGGTACGAAGAGCGAGAAGCGAAGCGCTGCCGAAATCGACGACGGATTCCGGCGACCGGATCAGGACCTTCGCGACGTTTTCAACGAATCGACAACCACCCCGTCCTCTAGCTTCCTTAGCTTGTCCAAACCGTAAGTCCCACCTTCTTCTATCTCTCTTTTCTTTAATGTAAAAATACGACTTTTTGGAACCCGACGGAAATCGGACAAACCGATTTCCGATTCGGTTTTTTCTCTAAATTTCCACTTGTCACCGAATACATATTATCTACCCATATTCATGTTGACTATTAATCACCCATAAATCAATTTAATCAATCTTTTTCACATAAAATGATAACTTCTTTGTAAAACCGTATTCTTTTCATAAAAATACCATGAAGTTCATTTTTCTTAGTTTAATTATTTCCCTCACTCCTAAATCGGTTTATCTTGATCACTAAACTTGTAGAACCCAATTTGAATGAAATTTCATACATAAAATGATAACGTTTTCGAATATCGTATTCTTGCACTATAATACCTTTAAGTTTAACATAGCATGTTTTACCTTTAAACTTCACCAAAACTTAAAATAAGTCACGAGGTAATGACCTACCTCTACACACACTCAATATAACCTTAATTGATAAATATCAAAACACGAAATTACAGGACTTTTCACTAAAATACCCTAATTTTTATTGAAAGCTTTAAGTTGTAAACTTTTCTAGATAAAATCTTTTAATAAAATGAAAACACGATTGGTCATGGACATCGATCGTTTATCTAAACTGTCTTGTGGTGCATAGGCAAGTGTGTCTAAGGCTAGTGGTTTTTAATTAGGCCCACTACTGTGGTTCCTTCCCACTTACCTAGCACTTACCTGACCGCAATTGACGGTGAAGAGGCGATTTGAGGCTTCTAATGACTCATCGTTTAGACTTAGAAGTAGGCTAGTTGGCTTAGGAGACCCTAATAACTAAAATACGGAAAACTGTACTCTTTTGCAAATAAATACCCCATATTTATAAAACCGTTTTACCAAATGAAAAGTATTTGTTAAACCTAAGCAAAGCGCCACTACAACCCACTTTTGGGGAACCTATTAGGGATAGTACGGTTCATCGTGCACCCGCAGGCTAGTAGTGCGAGATTCAGACCTCCGCAAGGAGCATTCGGTCTCGAAAGGTAAAAAATACGATATTTAGGGAAAATGAGATTTTTCTAAACAAAATATTTATATAAAATTATTCATGTGTTAATATATATATATAATTATCATTTAAACACCTATTTTATCATAATATAAAGTTTCCACATTTTTCTAAAAATTACAAGATTAAAAGTTACATTAAAATACCATGAATTTCAGATAAATCAATATTATAGATTAATACTTTTATTAGGATATATTCACTAGAATAACACAAATAAAATCCACACTCATTATAACTATAAAGACGAATAATAAATTCTTGAGGTGTATTTTGAAAACTATACAATAGTACTTTTTACATAAAACCCCCTCAAGTTTTGTAAATTACAATAAGGCCCCTAACAAATATCGAACTTCAGCTTACTTTCTTTTAGTCTGACTCGGGTTAGAGTCTGACTATTTCTGACTTGAATATGATTCAAGTCAATCTATATTCTTTTATATTCCAACACACCTTGAATACATGAAACCCTGAATCCAGTTAACAATATATTCTTTTTTTTTGACTGAATCAAACCATGGATATTCATCCATTATCCTGATATTCCATTTACCTGATTATACAGTTACAACATATTTACTGATATCATAGTTTTGGTCAGTCATCCAACTTACATATTCCAATACTACAATACTGTTAAAACACTACGGGGTTTAAGGGGTAGATTGGTACGGAAGGTGTTAAAGGTGGCACGAGGTGGTCAGATTAAGACACCTAACCTGAATCCTATTGCTGTTGTACCGTGGCATAACGGTTCCTTGTACTTTCCTTTTGCCCTGATTTCTAGCATATAGAGATCCCCCTCGTATACACTGGCATTCTTCTGTACCAAGCTACAAACACAGCGTTACACAATGTTCCATAATATTCAACAATATAATAGTTCAGAAAATACTGTTACTCTGTCATTCTCATTCTTCTTATTCTTTTGGGACTTACCGAGCGACTTGTTCGCTGACGACATTCTATTTCCTTCTTCTTTGAATGTCGTCAAGTGCGTTGGACCAAGCTGATATCGAGCCCGCCGGTGAAGATTTGGAGCAGTTCCAGGAAGACCCAGAGCTCTAGATAATCGTACCTTGTTCTTTCCAGTATTTTCATTTTCTGTTATGCCACTGTTTAGGCATTGCTTTTCATTCCAGTTGTATTTTCTTTTCCTGCATTGTAAAAAGAATGTTATTAATAAAAGTTGCTGTTATTTCTATATTATTCGTCTCTTGTGATTTACTTTATATTGCTTAGTTACGCTTAGCGTATATACTTCTGAGTATATACATAGCGGGCCTCGTCGCGTCCACTTCACCGTACACTAGGAAGCGGGGCGTGACGGGTTTTGTTGGTGGCCCATGCAGGTCAGAGCTGTATGAATCCCTGTCATGCAGTTCTGGTCTGCGTGAACAACCTAAGCAATGTAACACAAGAACCGGCAACTAAAACATTCTTTACAATTCATGTTCCTTGAATCTTGCAAATTTCTAATCCTTGAATCTTATCATTTCATGTATTTGAATCTGTCCTAATCCAAATTTTTCTTCAGGATTATGGATTCCCCAAACAACACCAGCACCAACGTCAACAACACCCCTCCAGCACTACCTCTCACACCAGTTGTTCCGGCACCACCCACTGAGCAAACGATGTTATTTGATGCGATCCACAGTCTTCTCGAGGGACAGCAACAACTATTGAGCCGTCCTGATAACGATGCACCGGGAGTAAAGCAATTCAGGGCTTTGCACCCAAAGCAGTTCTCTGGTAAAGGAAGCCCTCTCGAAGCAGAAGAATGGGCACAAAGTATCGAAGACGATCTGGCAGCAGCTCAAGTGCCAGACCACGCTTAGGTCCGTGTAGCGAAACTACAGCTCACGGATAATGCTCGCAATTGGTGGAAGGCGGAAGAAACACGTCTAGCGCAGCCGATTGAATGGAAGACATTTCGCGAGAAGTTTGACGCGAAATATTTCCCTGTGACTGCCAGGTTCGCTATGGAGCAGCAGTTTATTCATCTACAACAAGGATCAATATGGGAGAAATCGGTAGATGAATACGATGCTGAGTTCACTATGTTGAGCTGGTAAGATATGTCACAATAGTTCAATTTTTAAAATATCACATACTACACAGCTAACACAATCTTTAAACAGATTCGCGGCACACCTGATACCGACCGACGAGATCAGAGTCCGTCGTTTTCAGCAAGGTTTGGACACAGAGATCAAGGCTGCTCTAGCCACAGGAAAGTTTTTGACTTATGAAGAAGCCCTAGAAGCTGCCCGCAGTTATGAGGCAGTCATAAAAGAGAGGGGCAGACCTCAGTCTGCAGGAGTCAAGCACCCTGCCAACCAGATGGCAGGTGGAGCCACGTCCAGACCATCTTTCGTGCCGAGGCGACCCGGAGTACCAACTCATCATCCTAGCCTAGCCTTTTGCACCTACTGCAAGAGAACTGGACATATGATGAAGGACTACCGTCGAGCCAACCGCCTCTGCTTAGTCTGCGGTTCAGCCACTCACGATATTGGATCTTGTCCTCAAAGGCAGAACTCAGTTGCTGCACCCAGGCCAGCAAATACTTATCAGCAGCGACCAGCTCTTCAGGCACCTGCTCCCAGACTTGCACTTCCTGCACCACCTAGGGGACCACAAGCTGCACCACCTCCTCGACAGTTCCATCAAGCTCAAAGGAACGTTCAGAGGAATGCTCCTCAGGCCAGGAGGAATGTGCCGAAGCGCCAGGCTTTCATGATGTCTGTGGAAGAAGCTGAGGCCACTGGCCAAGTCATTACTGGTAAACTTTCTTTCTCAAACTTATCTTCAGTTTTGTTTACCTACACACTTTCCCTATACCTAAAACCTATCCCATATACCTTAGGTACAATCCTAGTAGCTTCACTACCTGCACTTGCACTGTTTGATACTGGAGCATCCCACTGCTTTATGTCGCAACGGTTTGTTCGAACCCATGTGATTCCAGTCTCACCGGTTGTATCCAGCTGGAACGTCAGTTCTGGAAATGGTGTTCTAAAGGCAACTATGGGATACAGTATGTGTCCAGTCGTCGTCTGCAGTAGAGAATTTTATGCTGACTTCAAGGTACTGGATATATCGAATTTCGATGTGGTTCTAGGAATGGACTGGCTTGGAACCTTTTATGCTACTATCGACTGTCGTCAAAGGAGGGTAGTATTTGAGATTCCAGATCATCCGATCTTCTATTTCAAGAGTGGAGATCGCACCCTGGAGCCAAGTACTTACAAAGCGAAGCCAAGGGAAGCAGTGGTTGCAACAGCTCATGCAGAGGAAGAATCAAGACCGGAGGTAGTTCGAGAGTTCGACGATGTATTCCCTGACGATATATCAGGTTTGCCTCCCGATCGAGCTCTTGAATTCAATATTGACTTAGTACCAGGAGCACAACCAGTGATCAAAGCACCGTATAGACTAAGTCCGGAAGGATTGAAAGAAGTTCGAACACGGTTGGACGAATTACTGGCGAAATGATGGATTCGTCCCAGCACTTCAAGTTGGGGAGCACCTGTACTGTTGGTGAAGAAGAAGGAAGGTTCATACAGAATGTGCATCGACTATAGAGCCTTGAACGAAGTTACTATAAAGAACAAGTATCCACTCCCGCGCATCGACGATTTATTCGAACAGCTAAGTGGATCTTGTGTCTTCTCTAAACTAGATCTTCGTTCAGGTTATCATCAAGTGAAGGTCAAGGAAGCTGATATTCACAAAACCGCTTTCAGAACTCGCTATGGACATTACGAATTTCTAGTAATGCCATTTGGAGTGACCAATGCACCAGCAATCTTCATGAACCTTATGAACCAAGTTTTCCGGGAGTATTTAGACAAGTTCGTTGTCATCTTCATCGACGACATCCTGGTATATTCTAAGAATCGGAAAGAGCATGCGGAGCACTTACGAATTGTCCTGGAAACACTTCGACAACATAAGCTTTATGCCAAATACAGCAAGTGCGAGTTTTGGCTAAAACAGGTTGGTTTTCTTGGACACATCGTATTAGGAGAAGGGATTTCTGTAGATCCAGCAAAAGTTTCAGCAGTCAGCGAATGGCCTACACCAAAATCAGTGAAGGATATTCGGAGTTTCTTGGGCTTAGCTGGATATTACAGGAGATTCATTGAAGGCTTTTCGAAGATAGCAACACCCCTGACCAAGCTTACAAGAAAAGATGAAGAATTTGTGTGGTCAGAAGCATGCGAGCAAGCTTTCGTAGAACTCAAGTCAAGACTGACATCTGCACCTATTCTCGTCATACCAGATCAATCTGGAGGATTCGAAGTGCATTATGATGCATCCGGTAAGGGACTATGATGTGTTCTACATCAACACGGTAAGGTTGTGGCTTATGCTTCAAGACAACTGAAGACTCATGAGCGCAATTATCCGACGCATGATCTAGAGTTGGCAGCCGTTATTTTTGCTCTCAAGATTTGGCGTCACTACTTACTTGGTGAACGAGTGAACATCTACACAGATCATAAAAGTCTGAAGTACGTGTTTACTCAGAAGGAGTTAAATATGCGGCAGAGAAGATGGTTAGAATTTATGGCGGACTTTGACATCAACTTGCAGTATCATCCAGGGAAGGTGAACGTAGTACCTGATGCTCTTAGTCGCCAACCATTAGCAACGAATCTCACCGCCCAGTGGAAGCCTCAGCAGGACCTACATCAGATAGAGATTGAACTAGTCATGCCAGGTGATGTTTCAAACTTGATGAATCTACAAGTCCAATCAACTATTGTCAATCAGATCAAAGCAGCTCAAGCCAGCGATGCTAAGTTGCAAAAGATCAGAGAACAAGTAGAGAATGGACTTAGAACAGATTTCATCATCCATGAAGACGGATCTTTGAGATACGGCAGCAGATTGTGTGTACCAAAGGGTCCTGTTCGGGAAGAGTTAATGAAAGAAGCTCACAGCTCTCCCTATTCAGTACATCCTGGAGGTACCAAAATGTACTAAGATCTACGTCAGAATTATTGGTGGCATGGAATGAAGCGTGAAGTAGCCAGAAGCGTCGCAAAATGCTTGGTGTGTCAGCAAGTAAAGGCTGAACATCACAGGACAGCTGGACTACTTCAACCGTTACCAATCCCAGAATGGAAGTGGCAGCACATCACTATGGACTTTGTAACTGCTCTTCCTCGCAGCACAAAGGGTAACGATGCGATTTGGGTCATTATGGATCGACTCACAAAGTCGGCTCACTTCATCCCATTTCGAGTTGGCCATTCAACTGAGACATTAGCGAAGAAGTACATGGAGGTAATAATCTAATTTAAGATTTAAACTCTTCATACTGTACTATCTCTGATACCCATGAACTCATACAGGAAATTGTGAGACTTCATGGAGTACCAGTCTGCATTGTCTCCGATCGTGACACCAGGTTCCGATCGCAATTTTGGCAGAGTCTGCAAGCTAGCTTGGGAACAAGTCTGAACTTCAACACGGCTTATCAACCACAAACAGATGGTCAGTCAGAACGAACCATTCAGATTTTGGAGGATATGCTCAGAGCATGTATGCTCGACTTCAAAGGATCGTGGGAAGATCACCTACATCTTGTGGAGTTTGCGTACAACAACAGCTACTAAGCAAGCATAGGAATGGCACCTTTTGCAGCATTGTATGGAAGGAAGTGTCTATCGCCATTAAGTTGGAACGACATCGGAGATAGAGAACTCCTTGGACCAGAGATGATAGTAGCGACCGTTGATGTAGTTCGTACTATCAGGGAAAGAATGCGCATAGCCCAAGATAGACAGAAACACTGGGCTGATGCGAAGAGACGACACTTGGAGTTCCAGCCAGGAGATCATGTATTCCTGAAAATCTCTCCGAACCGCGGAGTGATCAGATTTGGAAAACAGGGAAAGTTGAGTCTGAGATACATTGGACCGTTCGATATACACGAACGAGTCGGTGAGGTGGCATATCGTTTAGCGCTTCCACCCTCATTGGAAGGAGTGCATAACATGTTTCATATATCTCAACTCAGAAGGTATGTGAGTGACCCCAGCCATGTACTTGATCATTCCGAGCTTACGATACAGCCCGATTTGTCTTGTGAGCAACAACCTGTGGAGATCCTGGACAGGAAAGTGAAGACACTTCGGAACAAAGAAGTTAATTTGGTCCGGGTAATGTGGAGGAAAGACACTCCAGGAGAATCCACGTGGGAAAGGGAGGATGAGATGCGTGCAAGATATCCGCACCTTTTTGTAAACTAGTCCTCAAATAAAAGTTGTAAATTTCGAGGACGAAATTTTTGTAAGGAGGGTAGATTGTAACAACTCCAATTTTGTATACCAAAAATTTGCTTTAAATATAGTGTACACTTGGAGTATTGATGTTGCTGGAAACAATTTAAGTATCTAATTCCTTACAATAATTACAAGAAGGAGCTTGTAGCTCATTGGTAATACCTTGCACTGCTGAACCAAGCCACCAGAGTTCGAATCCCAAGTCCCACATAATTTTTATATCCTTTTGTTTTAATTTTTTTTAGAAGTCAAACGGTCAAACATCCATAACTCACAATTTATTGCGAATCAATAAAATTAAAGTATGCCAAAACCTCCCCCAGACCGAGCCCGACCCAACGGCACCCGACTCGGCCGAATCTGCCGGCGCCGCCGGCCGGACTCGGCCGGTCGGCCGAGTCGTCAACACGAAAAATTTTCGTGTTGACTGGGTCTATTCAACTGCATACTCTAATTTTTTTATACTGTTACAAAATTTCCAATAAATCTCCTTAAAGACCAAAATTAATGAATTTTTAATGTTTTTATATTTTTTAAATATTTTTTTACCCTAACCCTAACCCTAGCCTAGCCCTATATAAAGACCCTTATACTCTACCTTTTACCTTCACAACTCTAAGTCCACTCTATCAAATTCTCGAGAACTCGGTACGAAGAGCGAGAAGCGAAGCGCTGCCGAAATCGACGACGGATTCCGGCGACCGGATCAGGACCTTCGCGGCGTTTTCAACGAATCGACAACCACCCCGTCCTCTAGCTTCCTTAGCTTGTCCAAACCGTAAGTCCCACCTTCTTCTATCTCTCTTTTCTTTAATGTAAAAATACGACTTTTTGGAACCCGACGGAAATCGGACAAACCGATTTCCGATTCGGTTTTTTCTCTAAATTTCCACTTGTCACCTAATACATATTATCTACCCATATTCATGTTGACTATTAATCACCCATAAATCAATTTAATCAAACTTTTTCATATAAAATGATAACTTCTTTGTAAAACCGTATTCTTTTCATAAAAATACCATGAAGTTCATTTCTTCTTAGTTTAATTATTTCCCTCACTCCTAAATAGGTTTATCTTGATCACTAAACTTGTAGAACCCAATTTGAATGAAATTTCCCACATAAAATGATAATGTTTTCGAATATCGTATTCTTGCACTATAATACCTTTAAATTTAACATAGCATGTTTTACCTTTAAACTTCACCAAAACTTAAAATAAGTCACGAGGTAATGACCTACCTCTACACACACTCAATATAACCTTAATTGATAAATATCAAAACACCGAATACGAAATTACAGGACTTTTCACTAAAATACCCTAATCTTTATTGAAAGCTTTAAGTTGTAAACTTTTCTAGATAAAATCTTTTAATAAAATGAAAACACGATTGGTCATGGACATCGATCGTTTATCTAAACTGTCTTGTGGTGCCTAGGCAAGTGTGTCTAAGGCTAGTGGTTTTTAATTAGGCCCATGACTGTGGTTCCTTCCCACTTACGTGGCACTTACCTGGCCGCAATTGACAGTGAAGAGGCGATTTGAGACTTCTAATGACTCATCGTTTAGACTTAAAAGTAGGCTAGTTGGCTTAGGAGACCCTAATAACTAAAATACGAAAAACTGTACTCTTTTGCAAATAAATACCCCATATTTATAAAACTGTTTTCCCAAATGAAAAGTATTTGTTAAACCTAAGCAAAGCACCGCTAAAACCCTCTTTTGGGGAACCTGTTAGGGATAGTATGGTTCATCGTGCACCCGCAGGCTAGTAGTGCGAGATTCAGACCTCCGCAAGGAGCATTCGGTCTCGAAAGGTAAAAAATACGATATTTAGGGAAAATGAGATTTTTCTAAACAAAATATTTATATAAAATTATTCATGTGTTAATATGTATATAATTATCATTTAAACACCTATTTTATCAAAATTTAAAGTTTCCACATTTTTCTAAAAATTACAAGATTAAAAGTTACATTAAAATACCATGAATTTCAGATAAATCAATATTATAGATTAATACTTTTATTAGGATATATTCACTAGAATAACACAAATAAAATCCACACTCATTATAACTATAAAGACGAATAATAAATTCTTGAGGTGTATTTTGAAAACTATACAATAGTACTTTTTACATAAAACCCCCTCAAGTTTTATAAATTACAATAAGGCCCCTAACAAATATCGAACTTCAGCTTACTTTCTTTTAGTCTGACTCGGGTTAGTGTCTGACTATTTCTGACTTGAATATGATTCAAGTCAATCTATATTCTTTTATATTCCAACACACCTTGAATACATGAAACCCTGAATCCAGTTAACAATATATTCTTTTTTTTTTACTGAATCAAACCATGGATATTCATCCATTATCTTGATATTCCATTTACCTGATTATACAGTTACAACATATTTACTGATATCATGGTTTTGGTCAGTCATCCAACTTACATATTCCAATACTACAATACTGTTAAAACACTACGGGGTTTAAGGGGTAGATTGGTACGGAAGGTGTTAAAGGTGGCACGAGGTGGTCAGATTAAGACATCTAACCTGAATCCTATTGCTGTTGTACCGTGGCATAACGGTTCCTTGTACTTTCCTTTTGCCCTGATCTCTAGCATATAGAGATCCCCCTCGTATACACTGGTATTCTTCTGTACCAAGCTACAAACACAGCGTTACACAATGTTCCATAATATTCAACAATATAATAGTTCAGAAAATACTGTTACTCTGTCATTCTCATTCTTCTTATTCTTTTGGGACTTACCGAGCGACCTGTTCGCTGACGACATTCTATTTCCTTCTTCTTTGAATGTCGTCAGGTGCGTTGGACCAAGCTGATATCGAGCCCACCGGTGAAGATTTGGAGCAGTTCCAGGAAGACCTAGAGCTCTAGATAATTGTACCTCGTTCTTTCCAGTATTTTCATTTTCTGTTATGCCACTGTTTAGGCATTGCTTTTCATTCCAGTTGTATTTTCTTTTCCTGCATTGTAAAAAGAATGTTATTAATAAAAGTTGTTGTTATCTCTATATTATTCGTCTCTTGTGATTTACTTTATATTGCTTAGTTACGCTTGGCGTATATACTTCTGAGTACATACGTAGCGGGCCTCGTCGCGTCCACTTCGCCGTACACTGGGAAGCGGGGCGTGACAACCGCGTAGGTCCATCTTGCCTGAATTTCGAGGGCAGATGCTAATTGGTGCTCTCTGTCCACCTCTCCGAAGATTCCAAGTTGATTTATGACACCGTGTATCGAAGGTTTAAACGGATGCGGCCGATGTAGCAGACTTCGTCAGATTCCTCCTCGTTGAGGGGTTTTTGATTGTGGGGACGCTCTTCCCTGCAGGCGCAAGCCCCTGCAGTTAATTACGCTACCGCATCGCAGTAACCACTTTCTCCTTCTCCAGATGGTCACTTCGTGTCGTGCGTGTTTGTTTTGTTTTTGGTTGCCCGTGGATTGTATATGGAGACTAATTTATGTTGACGTTCGTAGGGCGTGGATTAGTCTAAATCCGTATTTTCTTAGATTTGGGTTTGGGTTGGGTTTAAGGATACGTTAGTCTCATTTGAGACTAAGATCAACTTAAACGTTCGTTAAGGATACGTTAGTCTAATTTTAGACTAAGATCAACTAAACAGGATCATTTATATCCAACAAAAGAGCATTTGGGGCTCTATTGTTTAGTTTAGGGACATTGCGGTCTATTAGTTTAGGAACATTACGGTCCATTAGTTTAGGGACATTATGGTCCAAGGTTAAGGACATCATATTCCATGGGCTTAAGGACCCCACAGTCCGAGGTTAAGGACATCATAGTCCATGGGTTTAAGGACCCCACAGTCCAGTTTAAAGACGTCATAGTCTATGGGATGTATGGTTGTCGGGACCCGTCACCTTTCTGAAGACGTTGAAGGATTACAACGACAAATATCATAGGAGTAAAGAGATGTACCCTTGAACCAGTTTTGGTTGGGATCTATAGTCCAATTGGGACTAAGATCAAAAGATTTGTGAGCATATGGGCTCAGTTAATCTGAATTGAGGACTTATGGCCAATCTTGGGCTAAGTCCAATCAAGTTAAAATGTTTAACATTTATTTTGGGTTGTTGAGCATTCATTTGGGCTTGGCCCTTTTAACAATGCTAAGCATTGACTTGCATTCTGGGCTTATTAAAGAACAATTTATGTTCTATCGGCGCAGCATATGGTGCGCTTGGCGCTTTGCGCCAATCAAAAGTGCGCAGTGCGCTTCTGCCGAGTAGCGCACATATGAGGGACACATGATGTGCTTGGCGCTAAGCGCCAGTCTATGAGCGCATTGCGCTGATTTATGAGCGCAAAGCGCAATTAGTTTAGTGGCGCACACGTGAGGAGCACGTGGTGAGCTTGGCGCTGAACGCCAGTTAATGAGCGCAAAGCGCTAGTTCAAGAGCACAAAGCGCTAACTGTTAAGTGGCGCACACGTGAGGGATACCTGGTGCGCTTGGCGCTGAGCGCCAGTCCAAGAGCGCAGAAGCGCATTTGATCAATTTTATGATGTGGGAAATAAATTCTCCCTTAGAAGAGATTTTGTCTCAAGATTCTAAGAACAAAAGTTCTTACTTTATAGGAGAAGCTTCAATTTTTTGTATTGATGAAAGGCTTTGCCTTTATGGATCTATGATCCTTAAGAGAATTGAATTAATCTCTCTCTTTACCACTAGCGCACACGTACTTTGCACGTGGTGCGCTGCTTAGGGCACAACGCACTTGGCGCTACTTCTGAAGCATTGCTTCATTTAAAAATTTGAATTTTAAACAGAACTTTGCTCTGATTGGGGAAAACAAATGCCCCCCCACCGTTGCGCTCACGTGGCTCACACATGAGTGCAGCGGTAGCAACATCTCCACCATTAGATCAACTTAGAAGTTGAAACGGCACTCACTGCCTATAAATAGGACCCTTGGCCCTTGAGATGATTTCTATTCATCTTCCTCCTTCTGAGAATTTTTATTCTCTTGCAGAGCATGGCTCTTTATTTTTTAAGAACTTTCAAGAGTCAAAATTCTGCCAACAATTTTTTTGGTTAGATTTGAACTTTATTAATAGAGCTTTGCTCTTCTCAGATCATAGATCTTAATAAAACCTTTTTAGGGTTTCTCAACAGAGCTTTGCTTTTGTTAGATCTTAGATCTTAAGAAATCCTTTTCAGGGTTTCTTAACCCATTAACAGAGCTTTGGTCTTTCAAATCATGTAGATTTATTGATCTGTCATGAAGGATTCTTAAGGGTTTGTTCATAGGTCATTAAAGATCACGAAAATTCATTAAAATCTTTGTTTTTAGGGTTCCTGATGAGTTACTTCATCTTCCTCGCAGAGCATGGCTCTTATAAGTCTCGAAGAATTTTTAATTCCCTTCATAATTGATTTTGACAGGTGTCACTCCTGTCTGCAGAGCATTGCTCTCGAGGAGTTTAACTCCTTGGCCCGAGGGACCTTTTTATTAAATACGAAATCCTTTTTAGGATTTCTTCCTTAATTGCCCAGAATTAAATTCATCGGGTGATTTAATTAGCACTTATCCCCACCGTGGGGATATCAAGAGTTGTTTAAATCCCGTATCTGTTTCAATAAACTTTTCTTAATCAGTCTGTCCACTAACTCTCACTGATTTTCCTTTTTAGACGTTATGGATGCTCATATGTATGATCTCGACGAGATTATTTCTTACGGGGACATCCGTGCACTTGGCCGTTCCCAAAACCAAGAATTCACAAACGCCCAGTGTGCTGAAATTATGGGTCGCATTGATGCATACAATGCTCGACTGCTTTCTCGTCGTTCCTCTCTCTTGAAGCTTATTGTGGGAGCGATCTGGGGAGCACTTCCTTTATTTTATGCTGGCATGCCGCTTAAGATATTGGACGACGCCGAAGATAAGGTGCACTCGGTGTATCTGATGGGCCTAATCTCGAAAAAAATGCGAGACAACCTTATTGATATCCTGCATCAAGCTTTTCAGCAGGCGGCGATACTTGCTGCCTATCGAAGGGTAGAGGACACCAGTGAAGATCCTGACGCTTGTGATCGTGAAAGGATGCATACGAAGATGATCCGAGAGGCCCGTAAAATTTTGGACGGCCTCACCTTTGAATTTCTCAATCCATGTCCTGGATCTGATGTCGTGCCTTTATAAACATTCTAATTATGTTTTTATTTACTGTTTTCCTCAGTGTAGGCATTTTCTGAAGTATGAATAAAAAGCTTTTTCATTTTCATGTGTTTATTTTATACGTCAAACTTTTTCGCGCCTGCATGAATGGGTATGCCTTAAACACTTAACTCAATGTAAATCAAATGTGCTCTTCACTGTCGCTTTCTTCTCCTTTCTTTGTCGCCGGCACGTTACTTTAGTAAGCGTAGCCTATAGATGATAGAGAGCATTCCATCTTGAATTCGTCGAGAGGTAGTGATGGCTTAGGAAGCAGGTTCAGATCTGCTGCCCGGGGCTTTCAACTTTATGAGCCGTGAGGGTCTCATAAAGACTTTTCTCCCTACTAGTCGAAAGGATCTCGTTGGTGTACTTTCTCCTTAGGAATCGTAAGGATTCCTAAGTGTGTTTTCTCTTATAAGTCGTAAGGATCTTACAAGAGAGTTTTCTTCCTTACGGGTCGAGAGGACCCGTAAATGATTGATGGAGTTGACATTATCCGCATTTCACGGAGTCAGGGGTTGCTCTGGGCGTTTCCCATAGGGTCAGGTTGCTTTTAGCCGTGGTCGACGGGACCAGGATTTGCTCTGGATGCTTCCCATGGGGTCAGGATTGACATTAGCCGTATTCCGCAAGGACCAGGATCCACTCTGGACGCTTCCCAGGGGGTCAGGATTGACATTAGCCGTGTTCCATAAAACCAGGATTTGCTCTGGATGCTTCCCACGGGGTCAGGATTGACATTAGCCGTGTTCCGCAAGGACCAGGTTCCGCTCTGGACGCTTCCCACGGGGTCAGGATTGACATTAGCCATGTTCCACTAGACCAGGATTTGCTCTTGATGCTTCCCACGGGGTCAGGATTGACATTGGCCGTGTTCCGTAAGGACCAGGTTCCGCTCTGGACGCTTCCTACAGGGTCAGGATTGACATTAGCCATATTCCGCAAGGACCAGGATCCGCTCTAGACGCTTTCCACGAGGTCAGGATTGACATTAGCCGTGTTCCACTAGACCAGGATTTGCTCTGGATGCTTCCCACGGGGTCAGGATTGACATTAAACGTGTTCCGCAAGGACCAGGATCCGCTCTGGACGCTTCCCACGGGGTCAGGATTGACATTAGCCGTGTTCCACTAGACCAGGATTTGTTCTGGATGCTTCCAACGGGGTCAGGATTGACATTAGCCGTGTTCTGTAAGGACCAGGATCCGCTCTGAACGCTTCCCACGTGGTCAGGATTGACATTGGCCGTGTTCCACTAAACCAGGATTTGCTCTGGATGCTTCCCACGGGGTCAGAATTGATATTAGCCGTGTTCCGCAAGGACCAGGTTCCGCTCTGGACGCTTCCCACGGGGTCAGGATTGACATTAGCCGTGTTCCACTAGACCAGGATTTGCTCCAGATGCTTCCCACGGGGTCAGGATTGACATTAGCCGTATTCCGCAAGGACCGAGTTCCGCTCTGGACGCTTCCCACGGGGTCAGGATTGACATTGGTCGTGTTCCACTAGACCAGGATTTGGTCTGGATGCTTCCTACGGGGTTCAGGATTGACATTAGCCTTGTTCCGGAAGGACCGGGTTCCGCTCTGGACGCTTCCCACGGGGTCAGGATTGATATTGGCCGTGTTCTACTAAACAAGGATTTGCTCTGGATGCTTCCCACGGGGTCAGGATTGACATTAGCCGTGTTCCGCAAGGACCAGGATCCGCTCTTGACGCTTCCCACGGGGTCAGGATTGACATTGGCCGTGTTCCACTAGACCAGGATTTGCTCTGGATGCTTCCCACGGGGTCAGGATTGACATTGGCCGTGTTCCACTAGACTAGGATTTGCTCTGGATGCTTCCCATGGGGTGAGGATTGAAATTAGCCGTGTTCCGCAAGGAACAGGATTGGTTGACTTTATCCGCATTTCACAGAGTCGGGGGTTGACTCTCGGTTGTCTGTGCGCCGCCGAGTCATGGAACTGGGGATTGCCGCAGTTCCGCTTTGCTGATGTTGCGTCTTGTGGTAATGAGACCAATGTTGAGATGATCTCCAGGCTGTTTATGAACCGTCGAGACTTGGCTCTCTTTCGGATGGAGCCTGGGGGGAAAGTATGGTTCCCTCTTTGTTTGTGCCCCTGGATTGTATACAGGGATCAGTGTGATTTCACCTGTAAGGCAAAAGGTTTCATTTTATATATTTTTCTTTTCGCGATGCTCTATCATTTCAGCTTTTATATCGCGAAAGTCGCGATTGCCCAATTATTTCGGCTATTTTTCGCGGTGCCCAATCATTTTGGCTATTTATTTTATTTACTCGTTTCTTTTTATTGCGAGTTGCCCAACCATTTCGGCTATTTTGTATGCATACATTTTTACTTGCTGATTTTGTTGCAAGTTGCCCCATCATTTCGGCTATTTCGTATGCATTTGTGGCTCGCTGGCTTTTCACTGCGAATTTGGGATTTGACACTGATTTCGGCATCAGCATCGCTACAACTGGGATAATGCTAGGAGCGAATCATCATTTTCCTCTGTCGACGTCGAACAAAGGTGGCTTAGCGAACAGGGTTAGGATCCTGTCGACTAAGGCTTTTGACTTTACGATCCGTAAGAGTCTCATAAAGGTATTTCTTCCTACGAGTCGTGAGGATCTCATAGGTGCGTTTTCTCCTTAGGAATCATGAGGATTTCTAAGTGTGTGCTCTCTTATAAGTCGTAAGGATCCTATAAGAGTATTTTCTCCTCATAAGTCGAGAGGACTTATAAGGGCCGTCTACTGTGTAAACATATCCCCAGTCGCTGGTAGGATTTTGTTAGGAAATTTTTTTTCGCGCCCATGGATTGTATACAAGGGTCAAGACGCTTGTAGGGCAGCATTGGAGATTGTGATGGCTTAAGAACATGTTCAGATCCCTGTAGCTTAAGGCTTTTGAACCCTATGAGCCGTGAGGGTCTCAAAAGGGAATTCTCCTTACGAGTCGTGAGGTTCTCATAAGTGTAATTTCTCCTTAGGAATCGTGGGGATTCCTAAGTGTGTTTCTCCCTTGTGAATCGTAAGGATCTCACGTAGGTATTTTCTTCTTACAAGGTTGAGAGGACCTTGTATGTGTCTTTTAACGAGATTGCGCCCTTTCGGGTTTTCACAAAACTCGCCGGTAGCCCTGCTATTTTTACTCACGGAGCCCTTTCGGGTTTTCATCCGTGCTCATTTTGCTTATGGACATACCGTTCTTTTTTTTGGTGTCAGCCTTGGGATGCTGCGGTCCGTAGTAGTTTATCGACGTTTCGGTCAACAGCCAGTTTTAGGATATAGTGGTCCATCATTAGTTTAAAGATGTTTCGGTCCGTTGTTAGTTTTAGGACATTTCGGTCCGTCGTTAGTTTAAGGACGTTCGATCCGTTGCCAGCTACTACTTATAGAGTTTGGGCTTAGGAAGATAGCGAGCGGACATAGGCGTCATCATCTATCGTTAACCAAGGTCATGACTCATCAGGCGTAGTATTTTTTCAGGAATCGACCGTTTATTGGCCTGAAAGGTCTTTCACCATGCATGTCCATGAGTAGATAGGCTCCACCCTGGTAAACTTTGTCTATGATATACGGGCCTTCATAGTTCGGCCCGAATTTCCCCCGCTTGGCACGATTGGGGATCATAGGTCTTTTGACCACTAGCACGAGTTCGCCTTGGCGGAATGTTCTCGGCCTAGACAATCTCTCATATGAGCGCGTCATCTTTGCTTTATAAGCCTCTAGATTTTGTTGCGCTATGAGCCGGGTTTCATCAAGGGCATCGAGCTCCTCAAGCCGAAGGTGAGCATTTTCTTTATCTGTTAGCTCGTAGTGAACCGCCACTCGTAGAGAGGGTAACTCTATCTCGAGAGGGAGTACCACTTCAGTGTCGAACACCAATGCATACGGCGTTGTGTTTGTGGCTGTTTTGAACGTAGTTCGATATGCCCAGAGAGCTTCATGCAGTCTCTCGTGCTAGTCCTTCTTATTTCGAGACACCGCCTTTTTCACGATCTTCGTCAAGGTCTTGTTGAAAGCCTCAGCTAGACCGTTAGCTCGGGGATTATAGACTGAAGAGTATCTCCAGTCTATGTTATGCTATTGTGTGAAACGGCTGATCTTATGGCTTCTATAGGTTGGCCCGTTATCGGAGATAATCCGTCGTGGAGTGCCGAACCGATAAATGACGTGTGTCTTGAAGAAATGGAGGATATTCTCCGTCTTCACTTCTCTTAGCGATACTACTTCTGCCCATTTGGAGAAGTAATCAGTTATCGCCAAAATGAATCGATGTCCTCGGGACGATGCTGGTTCGATGGGCCCGATTATGTCAGTTCCCCACATTTCGAACGGCTAGCTAGCCACCGTTGGATGTAGTAGATTTGGATGTTGATGGATAAAGTCCCCATGAATCCGGCACGAGTGGCACTGCTTCGCGTATTCGAGTCAGTCTTGGATCATCTTGGGCTAATAGTAGCCCATCCTTTTGATCTTCAGCTTCATCTTTGGCCCGGCTTGGTGAGAACCGCAGAGTCCGTCGTGAGTTTCTTGGACGACTCTCCTTGCCTCTTCCGGTCCCAGGCATCTTAGCCATAAAGAGTCAAACGATCTCTTATACAGAGTATCATTGACGAATGCAAAAGAAAGAGCTCGTTTCATGAGCTGATGTCTCGAGGATGCATCTTCAGGTGTTCGACGGGATTTGAAGTAGTCTATAAAGACTTCCCTCCAATCCATAGCCTTCTCCTTGTCTTTTATTTGTAGGGCCGTTTGCTCGGTAGCTCCCTTTTCTTCGGACGACTCCGGAGATATTTCTGCCGGTGCAAGAACCCGACGACTTTGCACAACGATCCTCACGTCATCGAGGTTCTCGTCGGCCAGTTCTTTAGCGAGCTTGGCTAATGCATCCGCCTTGCTATTTTCCGCACGCGGTATACTTTCCAGTATGTAGGAGGGAATTTGAGTCAGCAGTTGCTGCACTCTTTCGCCATACTTCACCAGCTCTGGTTTGCACGTTTGATACTCGTCGTTTACTTGGCTAATGACCAGTAGGGGGTCTCCGTATATGAGGAGGTTTTCAATTCTCATATCAACAGCGATCTCAAGACCTGCTATCAAGGCTTCATGCTCAGCTTCATTGTTCGTCCTCGGCTCTGTTAAGGAGAAGGCAAAGCGCATTATCCCTCCTTATGGAGTCACGAAGATAAGGCCCACTCCGGATTTGATTATGGGGATGCTTTGTTTGCGCTTCTTCATGGAAGATGCTCCGTCAAAGTAAAGTTCCCACTGGGTATCATTCTCTTTTCTCTCCCTATCGATCGTGTCAAACGCGTGCTCATCGGGCAATTCATAGTTCAAAGGAGAATCGGCGGGTATCGGATGTTCAGCGAGGAAATCGGCGATGGCCTGGCCTTTCACTTCCTTGAGGGGTTTGTACATCACCGAGAATTCCATTAAGAGTAGGGCCCATTTAGTGAGTCGCTCCGTTAATATGGCCTTCGACATCAAGTATTTGAGAGGATCCACTTTTGATATGAGGTGGTCCTCATGTGCTAAAGCATAGTGCCTGAGCTTCGTTATCGTGAAGATTAATGCCAGGCAGTGTTTTTCAATGGGGGAGTAGTTGCTTTCTGCCCCCAGGAGAACTCGACTCAAATAGTAGAGGACTCTCTCCTTCCCTTGGTCGTTCTCTTGTGCCCATAATGCGCCTAATGAACCTTCAAGGGCAGTTGTATACAAAATGAAGGGTTTTCCCTTGATTGGAGCAGTTAGCACCGGAGGATTCTGTAGGTATTGCTTGATTTCGTCAAGTGCGCCTTGGCATTTGCGATCCCAGAAGAACGGGATTCCCTTCTTCATTAGGTGACTGTAAGGACGGCACTTGCCTGAGAGATTGGCTATAAATCGCCGGATATATGCGAGCTTTCCTTGGAGAGACCGCAGTTGCTTGAGAGTCATTGGCGGAGGCATTTCCATAATCGCCTTGATCTTTGACGGGTCTATCTCGATGCCCCGGTGCTGTACGATGAATCCTAGGAATTTGCCCGAGGAAACTCCGAACGCGCATTTGAAAGGGTTCATCTTCAAGTTGTATTTCCAAAGGCGCTGAAAAACGATCTTCAGATGCTCTAAATGTTCTTCGTATGATTTGCTTTTAACTATGAGGTCGTCGATATAGCATTCGACGATTTCATGTATGAGGTCATCGGATATTTTCGTCATGGCCCTCTGATAAGTGGCACCGGCGTTCTTTAGACCGAAAGGCGTCACCTTGTAGCAGAATATGCCCAAAGGGGTCCGGAAAGTTGTCACGCCCCGCTTCCCAGAGTACGCTAGATTGGACACGTGACATAGCCAACCATGCTACCTGTGGGTAGGAAGTATCCATCCACAGTCACATTACGGCTGTAGAGATATCAAGAACAAGATAAAACTATCTAAAAACATGTACATAAACCAGAATAACAGGAGTCAATAATAAATGAATGCGGAAGCAAATGATCCAATACAAATAACTGAAAGGTATGTCCCATAATGCGGGCTCACATTAGGAAATAAATGCAGGAAATAAAACTAACTACCACTAAACTCACAGCACAGCCAGTTGGCTGAAATACTCCTGCTCGGACTGCGACAGCGGTACAGAATCTGGGCCATGCAAAACCCAGACATCAGCGCGTCATGTCAACAAGTAATACAATATGAACAATGTAACAGGCAATGCAAAAATAAACATGAATAAAGCAATAATGTGAAACAAGCAGTGCAGGGTAGTGTGCAGTGGGTAACTAAACTGTTCTATCAGGTTTTCTATTCTAAAGTCTTTGAAATCAATTGATGAATCGTCGATGTAACTCAATAGTATCCCGTGCGTGCCCGGGACCACGGTCAAGGTTCTCAGGGCTGAATCCGAGACGTGCCGCTAGGCAGTAACAAGTAGCAGGATGGGCGAGTGATGTCAGCATCATCACTCCGGGGCTGGCCGAGCCCGTAAGACTGATCAGAACAGGTATCGAACTGTTGAGTTACAAGTCGGTTTCACCTTTGATTTTCCCATACCCCCAAGTTATGTATGTCAGGTCAGGTATTCAGTAATCAAGAACTAATGCCAACACAGGATCAGGTAAAAGCGGGTTTGTCTGGATAGACAACAGGAACGGTCCATGAGGACTACATGTCAGGTTTGTTGGCATTAGGCACGAGATCAGGTAACAGGTCGGGTCATGGTACATCAGGTCAAGTCAACAGTATACGGTACCATGTCAGGTATATCAATATATACATATGTGTAGCCATGTCAGGTCAAGATGTAACCACTATCGTGGGTGTGCTCACAATCAGATATAATCACACGTGGTTATTAACAACATGAAATAAGCAATGAATTAAATAATAAGCATGTTTCATTCAATCATAAGAGTGCAGTAATACAATGTAGCCATATAGTCATGTTAACAGGTTTAAGCACCCTTAGCGGTGCAATAATTTATATAACGGTCCAATACAGTTATGTCAAGCCTTTGAATACGAATGTCCGAATGTAATAGAACTACATGGATACGTGCCACCATCTATTTAACAGTAAAATGTGATTAAACAGGTAGATTTGATTATTGGGTTGCAACTGTAAATTCCTTTTTTAATAGTAAAATGATATAATGCAACATTGTAACCGAAATGGGAAAATGATTGTACCGAGCTAAGTTTTACAGGTTTAGGGTGTCAAAACATATATAAATATATCGTATAGCATGTAGCAAGGGGTACTTGCCTCGACGGGTCGCGAACCGGGAAAAACGGAACGTAACGTCGGCGGAGAAACTCGCGACGGACGCACGGTTCACGGATTGAACCCAAACAACGAACCAAGGAACCACACGGGTCAGAGTACTCTGCTAGATTGTCGGGACACGTCGCCGGCACGGCCGGATTCCGGCGAGCACAAAAACGGTGAATAGGGTTGCGAACGGGTGTAGATCTTGGGAAAGAAGGAAATGAATAGAGAACGAAGAAGATGGGAATACTCACTGGTCTCAGAGGGCACTAGCAACGACGGCGAGATCGACGACGGCGAGAACGGCGTCTCCGGCGATCTGCAGAAACTTCCAGCAAGTTGTTTTCAGTTCTGGAAAATGAAGAGAGGAAAGGTGAGGGGGAGAGACACTTACATGGTGTTCTGAGGTGGTTGGGGTTCGTCGGCGACGGCCAGGGGCGGCGCAGGTGGTCACCGGTGACGTCTCAGGCGACACAGAGAAGTTGCGGGGGGTAGCCGAGGGTCGTTGTTCCGGTCGGGGGTGCACTGGGAGAAGGAGGATGATGGTGAGGGGAACACGGCGAGGTGTTGGTCGGCGGCAAAGCGTTGGAAGTCTTCTGGTGGTCGCGGTGGCGAGCAGGCGACTGCAGGTGGCTGCAGCGGGGGTGCTCAGGTGGCTGCGTGGGTGCAGGCAATGAGGATGTGGGTGATACGAGGAGGAGGAGGCGAGGGATCTGGTGACGCTAGCGCCGGCGTCGGGGCTGCGGCGGCAATGGTTGAAGGTGGCTAGGGTTGCGTCGAGGGCTCGCGATGGGTTTCCTGTTCTCGTGGGGAAAAGAAAACGAGAGGGGAAAAATATATACGAGGGGGAGAGAGAATGAGATTAGAGAGAGAGAGAGAGAAATTATGGACGAGGGGCCCACGGGTTTTATTTGCCTCGTGATGATTGGCTGGATAAAAGATTTCAGAGGTTTTTAAAAATTTCAATGGATTTAATATAACTGTAAGATTAGTATAGTTAGAGAATATATACTAAGGTTTTAAATTATTAAAATTTGGGATTTTGGCGCTAAACAAAATATTTCCAAATAGCGCCCGGGTCGGGTCCAAAAATTCGAAATTGAAATAATAAGATTTTAAGCGGGTTCCAAATTTTGAAATTGAGTGTTTTATGATTAAAAAGCATACCCTCAAGACGGACACCTGTACGCGCGCGTAGCCGTCCAAACTCGCTCGTTTCACCGAACGGGACGAGAACTCAATGCACGGACGCTACCACAAGGCTAGAGGTGTCCAGTAGGCCAAGAGGGATATTTTTAATTTTATTTTAGATGATAAAATTTGTTATGTGCAGAAATGACTTAGCCGGGTAAAATTTTACAGTAAGCCACAAACAAGTAAGATAAATGAAATGAGTATCACCCAATGCTCAAACAGTAACAGAAAAATAGTAGCATTGGGCTCGGGTGTTACATTATACCCAACTACAAAAAGAATTTCGTCCTCGAAATTCCAAGAATACAAAGATAGAAACTACAGGAAAAGGTGAGGAAACTTCTGCCGGATCTCATCTTCTCGTTCCCAAGTGGACTCTCCATGCGATCGATTACCCCAAGAAACAAGCACAAGGGGGATAACCTTGTTCTTAAGAACCTTTTCCCTTCGATCCACGATTTCAACCGGTCGCTCCTCAAAAGTCAAGTCTTCTCGTACTGTTAACTCCGAATGATCCAAAACATGTGTTTCATCTCGAACATACCTTCGTAGTTGAGATACGTGAAACACATCGTGCACACCTGCCAAGGACTGCGGTAACGCCAAACGGTACGCTACCTCACCAACACGCTCCAAGATCTCAAAGGGTCCAATGAATCGAGGACTAAGCTTTCCTCGACTCCCAAAACGAATCACCCCTCTAGTCGGTGATATCTTCAAGAATACCAAATCACCCACGGAGAACTCTAGAGGTCTTCTCGACGTGTCAGCCCAACTCTTCTGTCTGTCTTATGCTGCCTTCATATGACTCTTGATAGTGTTAACCTTCTCAACTGTCTGCACCACCAAATCTAGTCCCAACAATCTTCGTTCACCGACATCATCCCAACAAACAGGTGAACGGCATTTACGACCATACAAAGCTTCAAACGGAGCCATCTGGATAGTTGCCTGAAAACTGTTGTTGTAAGAAAACCCCACCAAGTGTAGATGATCCTCCCACGAACCCTTGAAGTCCAACATGCATGCTCTCAACACATCTTCAAGAGTTTGGATCGTTCTCTCCGACTGACCATCAGTTTGAGGATGATAAGCTGTGCTAAACTTCAATCGAGTCCCCAAACTTTCCTGTAAACTCCTCCAGAAGTGTGATAAGATCCGAGTGTCCCGATCGGACACGATGCTCACCGGTACTCCGTGCAACCTTACAATCTCCTGCATGTACCGCTCTGCCAAAGTCTCCGTTGATTGACCAACCCAGAAAGGAATAAAGTGAGCTGCCTTGGTCAACCGATCGACAATTACCCATACTTCATTGTTGCCCTTTGGACTCCGCGGTAAAGCCGTCACGAAATCCATGGTTATATGTTCCCACTTCCACTGAGGAATCGGAAGTGGTTGCAATAAACCAGCAACCCGTTGATGTTCAGCCTTAACTTGCTGACACACTAAGCACTTAGCTACAAAGCGAGCAATCTCCCGTTTCATGCCTTCCACCAGAAATGCTGTCGAATATCACGGTACATCTGTGTGCCTCCTGGATGCACATAATAAGCTGAACTGTGTGCCTCCTTCAAAGCTCTTCACGAACACCTCCCTTTGGCACACACAAACGGCTACCATACCTCAACGAACCATCTTCGTGGACCAGTAAATCTGTTCGTAGTCCCGTTTCAGCCTGCTCTCGAAACTTTTGTAGTCTAGGATCATGTGATTGTGCTGCTTTAATTTTCTCAATTAAAGACGACTGTACTTGCAACTGCATCAACAGTCCCGTAGAACGCGGTAGCACAACCTCCAAGTCAAATCTTCGAAAATCTGCAATGATCTCCTTCTGCGTAGTTAACACCTGAATTGTTGGTAACCGACTAAGCGCATCCGGCATGACGTTAACCTTCCCCAGATGGTACTTAAGATCAAGATCGTAGTCGGCCATCAGCTCCAACCATCTACGCTGCCTCATATTCAACTCCTTCTGAGTGAACACATACTTCAAACTCTTGTGATTTGTAAAAACTTCGACTCTCTCGCCCAAAAGGTAGTGTCTCCAAATCTTCAAAGCGAAGATCACAGCCGCAAGCTCCAAGTCATGAGTCAGATAATTCTTCTCATGGATCTTCAATTGTCTCGATGCGTACGCTACAAATTTCCCATGCTGCATCAAAACACGTCCCAATCCTTTTTCCAGATGCGTCGCTGTGAATAACCAGTCCTTCGGAATTGTCTGGCACGGTCAAAATAGGGGCGGTTATCAACTTCTGCTTCAACGTCTCAAAAGCTAACGCACAATTATCCGTCCATACAAAAGGTACCTCCTTGCGCGTAAGCTTGGTCAACGGTTCTGCCAGACAAGCGAAGTTCTCCACAAATCTCCTGTAATATCCGGCTAATCCAAGGAAACTTCTTATCTCAGCTACATTCTTTGGAATCGGCCAATCTCGAACTGCTGCAATCTTTTCAGGATCGACGGCGATTCCATCGCCCGATACAATTTGCCCCAGAAACTTCACTTCTTCCAGCCAAAATTCGCACTTACTCCTCTTCGCATACAATTTCTCCCGTCTCAATGTCTGCAGTGCGATCTTCAAATGCTCAACATGCTCCTCAAAACTCTTCGAGTAAACCAGAATATCGTCAACGAACACCACAATGAACTGGTCCAAGAACGGTGAAAAGATTCGGTTCATCAAGTCCATGAATACTGCCGGTGCATTCGTTACTCCGAAGGGCATCACTAAGTACTCGTAATGTCCGTAACGAGTTCGAAACGCCGTCTCACAAATATCTTCTGCTTTCACTCGGGCCTGATGATATCCGGATCGCAAATCCAGCTTCGAGAATACCCTCGCGCCACTAAGCTGCTCAAAAAGTTCTCCAATGCGAGGGATCGGGTACTTGTTCTTAATAGTCACCGGTTTAATTCTCGATAGTCGATGCACATTCTTCTTGTGCCATCCTTCTTCTTTACTAGATGAACTGGAGCTCCCCAAGGCGAGTTACTGCTTCGAATCCAACCCTTCTCAAGCAATTCAGCAACTTGTTTCTTAACTTCTTCCAATTCTACTGGTGCCATTGGATAATATGCTTTAGATACTGGCGCTGCACCAGGAATAAGGTCAATCGCGAACTCCACGTCTCACTTCGGCGGTAAGCCCGATATATCTTCAAATACGTCCATAAAATCGCGAACAACCGCCGGCTCTTCACTACTATCAACTTCCATTGCCGCAAGAATAACATTTGTCGGCCTAGCCCTAAACTCGACTGGCCCGACAGAACTGCTTCCTCCAGTGAAGGTAAACTCGGGATGTCCGGAAATCTGGAAAATTACTTTCTTTGCCCTACAGTCAATGTGAGCGTGGAAAGTGCCAAGGAAATCCATTCCCAAGACGACTTCATAGCTGCCCGTATCAATCACCAAGAAATCTGCAAAAGAGTTCCCGTCCGCACACAACAACTGTGCAATCCTTACACTCCCTACTAGATATGATTTTCCCATTCCCAGTGTGTATGTCCCAAAAACTAGACATGGCCGTGCCGGTAATCGAGTGTGTAGTTATAAATTCGGATGACATAAAACAGTGGGATGCACCAGAATCAAATAATGCCAATGTGGGAAAACCATGAACGAGTAAAGTACCTGAAACCACTTCTCCTGATGCCTTGGCTTCCTCAGCTGTCAAGGTAAAAGCTCGAGCCTGATTAGGTCCTTGAGTCAGCTGTTTCTGCCCTTGGAACGGTCTCTGCGGAGGCTTCAGAAAATCATCCCTTGTACGAAGCTTCGACGGACAAGCACTAACGGCGTGATCTGCCGCTCCACAATAAAACAGAGTCCCAGCCTCTTACGACAATCCTTTCGCACATGTCCGGGTACATGGCAGTAGTCACAAATCACGCTCCTTTTCCGATCACCCACAATTGTTTTCTTCATTGGTGCTACGCTGCGTCTGTTCACCGGAATACTTCTACGTACAGACGTTTGGTTCAGTGCAGACGCCGGTTTCAGCTCGGTCTGTCTCTTTAGATTCTCCAGCAATCCCCTTATCACTCTACGCATGGCGGCTTTGTCCGCACGTCTTTAGTACATCTTCAAATTCTTACCAGCCATATTCCTGGAATCAAAATACCCAACATTAACATGATGATAGATTCTGAATATAGATCAAGGCTAGAACTCCAAGATACTTAAATAGAGTACCGCATTGTAACTATGCCGCGGTTTCATAGCCACAATTACTTAACTCCACCCAAGTCGCCTAAGTCCTAGGGATAACAAGAGATCAAGTTTTCGAGTCGACATGCAAAGTAAGTTTGCACGTGGTAAAAGATATAATCAGGAAGAATGCGATTCAAGAATGGTAAATGGCAAAGTGGCAGGACATGTTTCCTAAGCACGGGTATTCTGATTCGTGTATTGGGTACAATACCCAACTACAAAAGAATCAACCCAACTAACCTATGTCTCTGATACCAAAAGAACCATGTCACGCCCCGCTTCCCAGAGTACGCTAGATTGGGCACGTGACATAGCCAACCATGCTACCGGTGGGTAGGAAGTATCCATCCACAGTCACATTACGGCTGTAGAGATATCAAGAACAAGATAAAACAATCTAAAAACATGTCCATAAACCAGAATAATAAGAGTCAATAATAAATGAATGCGGAAGCAAATGATCCAATACAAATAACTGAAAGGTATGTCCCATAATGCGGGCTCACATTAGGAAATAAATGCAGGAAATAAAACTAACTACCACTAAACTCACAGCACAGCCAGTTGGCTGAAATACTCCTGCTCGGACTGCGACAGCGGTACAGAATCTGGGCCATGCAAAACCCAGACGTCAGCGCGTCATGTCAACAAGTAATACAATATGAACAATGTAACAGGCAATGCAAAAATAAACATGAATAAAGCAATAATGTGAAACAAGCAGTGCAGGGTAGTGTGCAGTGGGTAACTAAACTGTTCTATCAGGTTTTCTATTCTAAAGTCTTTGAAATCAATTGATGAATCGTCGATGTAACTCAATAGTATCCCGTGCGTGCCCGGGACCACGGTCAAGGTTCTCAGGGCTGAATCCGAGACGTGCCGCTAGGCAGTAACAAGTAGCAGGATGGGCGAGTGATGTCAGCATCATCACTCCGAGGCTGGCCGAGCCCGTAAGACTGATCAGAACAGGTATCGAACTGTTGAGTTACAAGTCGGTTTCACCTTTGATTTCCCTATACCCCCAAGTTATGTATGTCAGGTCAGGTATTCAGTAATCAAGAACTAATGCCAACACAGGATCAGGTAAAAGCAGGTTTGTCTGGATAGACAACAGGAACGGTCCATGAGGACTACATGTCAGGTTTGTTGGCATTAGGCACGAGATCAGGTAACAGGTCGGGTCATGGTACATCAGGTCAAGTCAACAGTATACGGTACCATGTCAGGTATATCAATATATACATATGTGTAGCCATGTCAGGTCAAGATGTAACCACTATCGTGGGTGTGCTCACAATCAGATATAATCACACGTGGTTATTAACAACATGAAATAAGCAATGAATTAAATAATAAGCATGTTTCATTCAATCACAAGAGTGTAGTAATACAATGTAGCCATATAGTCATGTTAACAGGTTTAAGCACCCTTAGCGGTGCAATAATTTATATAACGGTCCAATACAGTTATGTCAAGCCTTTGAATATGAATGTCCGAATGTAATAGAACTACATGGATACGTGCCACCATCTATTTAACAGTAAAATGTGATTAAACAGGTAGATTTGATTATTGGGTTGCAACTGTAAATTCCCTTTTTAATAGTAAAATGATATAATGCAACATTGTAACCGAAATGGGAAAATGATTGTACCAAGCTAAGTTTTACAGGTTTAGGGTGTCAAAACATATATAAATATATCGTATAGCATGTAGCAAGGGGTACTTGCCTCGACGGGTCGCGAACCGGGAAAAACGGAACGTAACGTCGGCGGGGAAACTCGCGACGGACGCACGGTTCACGGATTGAACCCAAACAACGAACCAAGGAACCACACGGGTCAGAGTACTCTGCTGGATTGTCGGGACACGTCGCCGGCACGGCCGGATTCCGGCGAGCACAAAAACAGTGAATAGGGTTGCGAACGGGTGTAGATCTTGGGAAAGAAGGAAATGAATAGAGAACGAAGAAGATGGGAATACTCACTGTTCTCAGAGGGCACTAGCAACGACGGCGAGATCGACGACGGCGAGAACGGCGTCTCCGGCGATCTGCAGAAACTTCCAGCAAGTTGTTTTCAGTTCTGGAAAATGAAGAGAGGAAAGGTGAGGGGGAGAGACACTTACATGGTGTTCTGAGGTGGTTGGGGTTCGTCGGCGACGGCCAGGGGCGGCGCAGGTGGTCGCCGGTGACGTCTCAGGCGACACAGAGAAGTTGCGGGGGGTAGCCGAGGATCGCTGTTCCGGTCGGGGGTGCACCGGGAGAAGGAGGATGATGGTGAGGGGAACACGGCGAGGTGTTGGTCGGCGGCAAAGCGTTGGAAGTCTTCTGGTGGTCGCGGTGGCGAGCAGGCGACTGCAGGTGGCTGCAGCGGGGGTGCTCAGGTGGCTGCGTGGGTGCAGGCAATGAGGATGTGGGTGATACGAGGAGGAGGAGGCGAGGGATCTGGTGACGCTAGCGCCGGCGTCGGGGCTGCGGCGGCAATGGTTGAAGGTGGCTAGGGTTGCGTCGAGGGCTCGCGATGGGTTTCCTGTTCTCGTGGGGAAAAGAAAACGAGAGGGGAAAAATATATACGAGGGGGAGAAAGAATGAGATTAGAGAGAGAGAGAGAGAGAAATTATGGATGAGGGGCCCACGGGTTTTATTTGCCTCGTGATGATTGGCTGGATAAAAGATTTCAGAGGTTTTTAAAAATTTCAAAGGATTTAATATAACTGTAAGATTAGTATAGTTAGAGAATATATACTAAGGTTTTAAATTATTAAAATTTGGGATTTTGGCGCTAAACAAAATATTTCCAAATCGCGCCCGGGTCGGGTCCAAAAATTCGAAATTGAAATAATAGGATTTTAAGCGGGTTACAAATTTTGAAATTGAGTGTTTTATGATTAAAAAGCATACCCCCAAGACGGACACCTGTACGTGCGCGTAGTCGTCCAAACTCGCCCGTTTCACCGAACGGGACGAGAACTCGATGCACGGACGCTACCACAAGGCTACGGGTGTCTAGTAGGCCAAGAGGGATATTTTTAATTTTGTTTTAGATGATAAAATTTGTTATGTGCAGAAATGACTTAGCCGGGTAAAATTTTACAGTAAGCCACAAACAAGTAAGATAAATGAAATGAGTACCACCCAATGCTCAAACAGTAACAGAAAAATAGTTGCATTGGGCTCGGGTGTTACAAAAGTGGTATGCCTCTGGTCCTCGGGATACATCTTTATCTGATTGTATCCTGATGAGCCGTCCATGAGGGAGAAAACTTCATGAGTGGACGTATTATCCATCATCAGCTCGGTGACCGATACTGGAAAATCGTCCTTCGGGCAAGCTTTGTTGAGATCCCGGAAGTCTACGCATATGCGCACCGTCCTATTTTTCTTCATCACTGGGACAATGTTGGCGATCCAGTCAGGATACTGAACCTCTTGGATGAAGCTGGAGTCGATTAGCTTCTTGACCTCGGCATTGATGCTCATCTCAAGCTCGAGCCGCATTCTTTTTGGTGCATGTTTAATCAGCTTGATGTTTGGAGATATCGCCAATTTGTGGACGGCTATTTCTGGATCTAATCCTGGCATCTCGGAATAGTTCCATGCAAAGCAGTCTCTATACTGCATGAGCACGTCTTTGATCATAGCCACCTTTTCTTTAGACAACAGCTCACTGACGAACGTCGACCGTGGATCACTTGCCGTCCCCAAGTCGATTTTTCTGAGGTTATCTGCAGTAGTATGTATCCCATCTTCCAGCTCTTTTGGAGCCGATGGAAACTTGGAGATCACCTCGTTATCATCGTTTTCGAAGCACCAGGGGAGATCAGCCATATCTTCGCATGTTCTTTCCTCTGACAGCATTATCGCATGACAGGTACGGGATCGCTTCCAAAACCGATGTTGATCCGGTTCCACTCTCGTGGTTTTGGGTTCATGCTTCTGCGGCAGGGTTACTCTCCAGCTGCTGGATAGAGCGAACCTGCCTTGCTGATACTGGTCTTCTACCCAGTCTTTGAATATGAAGCAGTCTTCGAGAGGATGTCCTATTGCTCGGTGATAGGAGCAATAATTTGGATGATTAACTTCACCTGCTTGCTCGGGGTGCTTGGACTCCGGGAGGGTAATCATCTGATGTTTTATGATAAGATCAAGTATCTTCCTTGTCTTGTCTTGGGAAAAAGAATACGCTCGACCCATCTTTTTTATAAGAGACGAATCCTGGTTGCTCGATTCCCGATCACGTGGTTTCTTGGACCCGTTTTGTCGCTGTTGAAAGCTATTTCCGTTCTTGGGTTTATTTTTGCCTCTACGTCGGGTCTTTTGTATGACGGGCTGGTGACAAAGGGCATCGTCACTTTCTGCAGCCTGCTGAAGGAGGCGCTGCGTTCTGGCTTTATCGTAGATGGCTATTTCGCGATTATGGTCGTCTCGAACCTTTTGACCTGCTTCCTTTTTTAGTTTGTCCATCTGTTCTTCAAACGACGGGCTTAGCATTTTCACGATGGGAGCTTGTTTTGGTTCAGGGTTAGCATCTTCCCACAAAGCATCTCCTTCTTCATCAAAGTCATGTATGACGCAGTAGCCGTGGAATCGCTCCCGTTTCTTGGATTGAACATATCCAAGCTCGATCGTTTCCATCCTCCTGTTGGGCAACTTCCGTTGAGTTCCGGGGACGTTCCAGATCCTGTTATAAAAATGGGATTGTCGAGCAGTCTGTTTGAAGGGTACGCCTTGGCGCCTCAAGAGTCTTTTTAATCCGTCTGCGTAGTATCTGGGCAAGCGGATGGGCTGGAGCTTGTCAAGTGTAGAATCGGCACCATGCCAAATTTCTTTCTCCACTTTGGTTTCCCCGGATCGATAAAAGAGTATCGCCTTTTCATCTTTTCGCCTAAGAGGGACGTAGAACGTCTGCAGTTCTTGCACACTATAGGTATCAAGCGCATCGAGCTCTTTGTAATACTCTTGCGGAACCATGGAAACTTGCAAACTCCGGTCATCATCAGCGAAGGCTTGTATCGATGGCCGAACAGAAAATACGGTGTTGACATCATCTTCCGAGTCGCTGCCGAAGACCAAAATAGGGGTGGACGGTCCCGGCTTGTTGCGTTGGGGCGGCCCTGAATAAATTATTTCTTCTTCCTCCTCGGTATCACTCCCGAAAACTGGAATAGTAGTGATAGCTTTGTTCTTGTCCTCCGGTTTACGACATCTTTCTGTGTCTTCGAAATCTGGCAGGAAGTACTTGGCATCCTCATATTTGCGGACTTTGTTCACGGAGAATGGGTTTAGTTCCCCTGTCACAGTGTACTCGAGACCATCTTTAAAGTACTTCATACACTGATGTTGTGTAGAAGGGATAATTTTGTACTCGTGTAGCCAAGGCCTACCGAGCAAAGCATTATAGCAGGTCTTAGCGTCAATGACATGAAACTTGATGTCAGTGACTAGCAGACCAAAGCGCAGCGTCAGTATCACAGACCCGAGCGTCCGTGATGACTGGGAGTCAAACCCGGAGATAGTGATCTTATCCCGAGCGAGGTGTTGAACGCTCATGAAGATTTCCTTCAACACTCTTACATTGAGGAGGTTAAAGGAGGACCCATTATCAACCTGGATTTTGCCTATCTTGATATCATAACAGTATCCGGAGACATAAAGGGGACGGTTATGCTCACACGTCCTGAGGAGGAGATCTTCATCGCCGAAAGTGATATCAGCCGTGTGTACTTCTTCCAGCTCGTCCTTCATCTTTTCTTCGGCGAGGAAAACTTGGAATTGTTCAGGCTCCTCTAACGCCTTGATCAAAGAATCTCTCGCCTCTTTGGATAGCAGAAGGGCGTCGAGAATGCTTAGCTGCGAAGGTAGCTTCCTTAAGTGTGCCAGAACATTATAGTCCACCTTGTTTTTCTTTGGTGGGTCCTTGGCTGTCAACTCTTTGACGAATTGATCATCGAGGGCGATATCCTCAAGGACATTTTCTTTCCCCTTATCCTTTTTGTTTGATCCCTTATTTGCAGGCCCGAGATTCTTTTCGGGCAGCGTACGATTAAGCAGCTGAATTTTCTCACAGGTCTTCGTTTCTTCCGTTTCGGATGTGGGTTCTTTGAAGAGAGGGCCAAGGGCTATTTCTTCATCAGAATCGCTCCCAAAGGTGAGAACTTGCGATCCCTTGCTATCAACCATGTGACAGTTGCCGGTAGTTCTTTTGCGCTCCTCGGTCGTATTTCTTTGTTCCCGACGAGTTTTGCGTTTCATCCACTTGAAATGTTGTTGGTGAGCAACATATCCCTGCCACCAGCTTATAAAAGCGTTGCACTCTTCAGTGGGGTGCGTAATCTTTCGATGATATAAGAATTAGCTAGGATGTATATTCGCTTCATCAGAAGTGTTTCCTTCGGAGGGTGGCAGCTTCATTCCCATCGATATAGTTTTGGCGAACCTTTTCCTCGTCTTGAACCTGCTTTTATTTGCGGTGGATGTACTTTGATCTGGTGGGAGTGTTTCGACCCTTTCGTCCAGTCATCGGCATTTGGCCTTTTCAAATATGGCCATCCCGCGCTCTCGATCAGCTTTGCTTTTAAGAAGAGCTTCGTTCAGGAATGCATCAATCATTTCGTATGATGGTCCTAGAAGTTCCGGCTCAGGATCTGCCCCCAGTTTCTCTGCGTAAGGAGCTTCTTCATCGTTTATAGACGGGTGAGAGATCACATGGCAGCTTGCCACATAATCTTCAGGCTTATCCGACGAGTCTTCTCCATTGTCATCATCTCCGTCCTCAAGGACGTGGCTGAGAAATTCTTGGAGTGTGACTGGGGTCCGCGCCCTCTGGTTATATTCTTCCTGTGCGTCGATATATTTTTGCAGGTCCGTGCGCTCGTCACTAAGCTTCACGGGATTTTTGGTCTTCTTCTTCTTCTTCGAAGACTTTGACGGCTGGGTGTGAGCGCTTTGACTATCACCACCAATTTTTGGAGTTGGGCGTGGTTTCAGCATTCCCTCGATGATTTCGGGTTCCAGTGGATTTTTCCACCTGATTGCCGAGCATGTTTGGAGATCCTTCAGTATTCTTTTCGTCTTGGCTGAAAGAACGACCTCCCATGGAGCTTCTTCGACAAAAGAGCACGATGCCCCCTGTGTGTCTCCTCTTTTAGGAGCGTGCGGCTGAGGCGGGCTTACTTTCCAATTCTCGGATAAGGAGAATTTGCCCTGTTGGTATTGATCTTCAATCCAGCCTTTAAAGACGAAGCAATCTTCAATTGGATGGCCTATCGCTTGGTGATAGGGGCAATAATTAGGATTATTAGCCTCACCGGGTTACAATGGGCATTTCGGATTCGGCAGATTGATGAGCATGTTGCGCACCGATAGTTCAAACAATCTCCTCGTTTTTTCCCGGGGAAACGATTAAGGGCGCTTCATTTTCTCATTATAAAATCGCTGTCTCTCGTCTAGGCGATCAGTTAATTTTGGACTATTAGGCTGCTGTTGAGCATTGGCGACGAAGGTCGCTTTCCCTTTCCCTTTTTCATTCCGCGACTCCATCTTCGAAGAGGAAGGCCTGTGACCCATCTGGTCCATTTAGGCCAGCTTATCAATCAAGGACTGGAAAGTGGTTGGCTTGAAAAACATCATGAATTGGAAGATGGTCGCTTGAGGGTCAAGAGTACCCACGAACATGCCTACCGCAGGCGCTTCCCCGATGCGCTGCTCGCATTTCGACCATAGATTCTACCATCGTACGGCGTATTGCACCCACGTTTCGCCTGGCTTTATCCTGGCGTTAATCAATGCGGTGATCGGCGTGCGCTCTCTAGCGCTTGCGAATCTCTGTGTAAACAGCAGCTCCATCTCCGCAAATGTCTTGACAGAGTTGTTCGGTGAAAGGTTCCTAGGCACACCAAGGAGGTCTCACAAGGCATCAACCATGCCAATTTGAAAAATTGCGGTGCCGAGAAACCCTAGACTAGATCATTAACTAGATTTTTAGGCGAAAAAGAAACTAGTTTACAACTAAACTAAAAAAAAGGAAATACAACCTTTGTAGATCCGTTTCTCCACCTCCATAGCTCCATGATGAAGTCCTCTCCGCTGTCCAAATCGAACCATGACTCTTGCATCGGCTTCATCGGAGAAAAAGCGGGCTAGGTCATCGACGACGATGCCGAAGATGATATACGTCGAGGCATCACTAGATCAAGCTCCACCTTCACCAAGCCTTGAAAACTTGTGAAGGAAACACCCTATACTACTTGGCAAGAGGTAGAGGATGAAGAAATAGGAGGTGGGTTCACTTTAGAATTGGATTTCTCACTCATTTCATCAAATCACCATTGATGGAATCAAGCTTCTTCATCTTGAAGATGAAGATGAAGAAGATGATAATGTTATGATAAGTTAATTAAAAACAAAAGAAAATGAATACTTATCATAATATGAACCATGGTTATGTGTAGAGAGTTGACTAAGGTTAGATGAATGGTTAGGGTTAAGGATGAAGACAAAGTGGTCACTTTGGTCAAAGCTTCATGAAGATTCAAGATGTAAACAAAGAAAGCCACCATTTTGTTTTCTTATCCCATTTCTTTTAATCCAATTAAAAAGATAAATGAATGAATAACAAAATAAAAACCCTAACCATTTACTTAACCAAGGTTTAATTCTTTACACAAACCCTAGCAAACATGTATCATCAAACATGATACATCCAAGTGCACAAAAGTATATCACATATACAACTTGTGAACTTCAAGTGAGAAAATCCATTTAAAGTGAACCAACACTAGTTAATGCAAAGTAATATATCAAATATATATTTATGCATTAAATCATTAAATCAACACTTGATTTAACGACCCGGTCATATCGCATATAACCGACTAATATTCAATGTATCGATTTATCGAATCAATCCTCGATTCGATAACTAGGTTATATCGCATACAACCATTCGATACATTCATCGCGAGAATGGAATACGGTATCACATACACGCATTATTCTCGGTCCCGCACATATCTCATATGCGCTCCTATTTCGTTTCGCTTGAGCCAGGAAACCTCTGTGTAGGACTCTAAAGACTCGTCAATACGCCGGCAGCAGGTGATGATCATATCAAACACCCACAAGCCGCAAGCGGTCTGCTAAACGTAACGGCCACCCGGGTATTGAGCGATCAGAAGATCGACGAGCAAGCCCGCTCACACTCCTGTGAATCCAACCAGTAACACTTACCGTACAGTCTGGTCTCGTCGTCTGATATATCGCATATCTCGCCTAGGGGTGGTAAACGTCAGACCCCAATAGCTCGATAAGTCGTGTCGATATGAGGTCTATAACTATTCGAGAAACTACTGGTAACACTTACCAGTATATCTCAGCAACCCTGGCCAGGGATTTCCGGTTATAGCCAATCGAACACAGTGCAACATCAACCCCCTATACCGGGAGAGACGAATCCCCTCCTATCGCTCATTGCCTCCATGTGATTCGGGACTGTACCCAAAAACCACCGTTTTGCACGCCCTCTTGGACGTGGTAAGGTGGAAATCAAAGCACAGTAGGAACCACACAAGACTCTATGACGATCTCGGGTCAACAGACTACTCTGTACCAGTGTCACCTGAGAACTGTCATCTGACGTAAGGTATAATACCATCTGGGAGTTCTCTGAGCACCCGTATATCATCTCTGATGTCAAACACCGATGGATATGGGATCATCCATCGCCCATCTGTATGGGTCGAGAAGGTACACGCTAATCTACTCTGGTATATCGATGCCCCATCTCGATACACCCACGACTAGGGACTTTCAAGGATGTACTTATGGACTACCATGTCCCCACTAGTATGATCCGCATCATAGTCCAGGTAGTCAAGTACACATCCTAAGGGCTTTACCAACATGTAATAGAGAGACAATCTGTGTACACGTTAAGGTAAAGAGTAACCAGATAGCATACTATCATGCCGAGCAAGAAAGTCCTCCCTATATATGTCCCAGCATCCACTACAATATACATCCAATGTACAGTAATGGCCTCTAGGGCATACATATAACTAACATTCGGGAGTTCAGAGTACCATTCGAACGCTGTCTCCGACAAGCTGCCAACGAACTGTCGAAGTAGCTGTTTATCGTCACCTCCAGTGTTGCCGCACAAGGACATGAACTGAGCGACGTGCTGATGCGGATTTCCCGTCCCTTTATATACATGGAATTTAGGGATCGTATATCCCGGCGGGTACCTTATTTGGTCATACCAGCCCGGATAGGGCCGTTCAGTCTTAACGATCTGCCCAGCCGCTTCATTCACCTGGTGAGCTCATATTTGCTGAGCAATGTAATCATCTAGAGAGTCCTTGGAGATGGTCTCCTCCTTGGCTGCTGAATGAGCCGGAGGAGGGTTCGATGTCTCTCCTCTATCATCTTCAATGAAAATCGGGGGGTCTTCAGCTGGAGGTTCTGGCTGTAACATCATCCCGGCCATGTCTTGAAACAAAAGAGCCATTCGTTTTATATTGGCCGCTTGGTCCGCGGCCTCTTTTTCTTTCCTCTCGAGCATTCTTCGGAGGAATTCAGCATCAGTTTCTTGTTCCTGACGCTGCTCTAAGGTCTCTGGATTTTCTTTCGGCCCAGTGAGTGCAGCCATTGCGGTCAGCATCTCTTGGAGCTTTTTCTGCTGTTGCTCCTAAGACTTTGTTATCGATCGAGTAAGCGGTCGATGACCCGTAGAAGCCGAAAGCCATATGAACGGTATATGTTACCATGCCCCCAGACTTGGGGCGTTTAGATTCAGCGTCCTTGCGGTTCGCCGCGGTCACAGGGGCTTTCCCCGGCCTCCTTTTCTTGTGAGCGGTTGAAGTTTAGGGAGCCGTTGCAGCGGGCACCCAGACGGATGACATCTTCTGTGGTACCACGGGATGGCTCTTTTCTTGCCGAGCTTTATTCTTCTTTGGTCGGCGAGAGTAGTCCTGGTCAATCACTGATTCTTGGACCTGTCGCCAGACCTTGTAAATTTTGGAGGACAGCCGCTGAGGGGCTACTCTGACTTCTTTTCTGTAGCATTCTCTACAGGTGGGGGAGATATTTTCAGCATGGCAGTTAGAGAGTTCTTGCGGACCCTCCTAAGAGGTTCGAAGCTGTTCCCAGTTGGAACAGCAGTATCGATTTCCACCATGGGAGCCGGCGGAGTCAGTCCAGAAGGGGAGTTGCCCCAGCCTTCCTTACTCGGTACCAGTAGCAACGTTGAGCATGTTGAGCCGTTGGGATTGTTTCGGCTGTAGGGGTGACTTCCTCATGCCCCCTGTGTTGGTAAAAAGTTGTCGTTGTCAGCCTATTGAAGACTGACGTCCGCTGAGAGGGAATAGCCAGTCTGTCGAAGGCAGATTTCCGAGCAGGTGAAGCAACCTTGATGATTTCGCCTGAAACGGGAGCCGGAACGGCTAGACTTATGAAAACTGAATTTTTGGCATAAGAAGCCTATCTGATGATTTCTTTCGCTTGAGCCGGGATGGCTATCCGCTTTGGGATGGCTGCTTTAGGTATCACGGGCTTGTTGGCGTTCTGGCCCAATCTGTTGAAAACTGAGGCATTAGATTTGGGCGACCCGTTGAGAGGGGCCACGGCAGTGGTAAGTCGATCAAAGACCGACTTCTTTGAAGCCTCTTGTGACAGCAGCAGCGGGGTATTGAAGCTCATCGGTGGGATCATGGTAGCAAAGAACAGCCCAGTGGTAGCCTAAGTTACTTGCTCCACTGGCATCTTAAACAGGGAGGCCGCTTGGGGTCCATAGGTTACACCTCCAGATGAGGTGGAACGGGAGTTGCAGTTGCTGTTGGAGCAGTTAGAGGCCATTTCTTCTGTTTTCTGCATGGAGCAAAACCAAATCTTAGCACCTCGAACCCAAGGGAAACCATATCAAACCTCGATTCATTCGCGAAACACGACACACGAAGTGTGGAGTGGAAAGAAGAAAAGGTCCCACCGGGCGTGCCAGAATCTGTTCCCCACCGAAAACAGAGACGCGACCGCGCAGGTCCGTCTTGCCTGAATTTCGAGGGCAGATGCTAATTGGTGCTATCCGTCCACCTCTCCAAAGATGCCAAGTTGATTTATGACACCGTGTATCGAAGGTTTAAATGGATGCGACCGATGTAGCAGACTTCATCAGATTCCCCCTCGTTGAGGGGTTTTTGATTATGGGGACGCTCTTCTCTGCAGGCGCAAGCCCCTACAGGGATAAACAGCTACCTGTGTAGGGATAAACACCCACGACAACGGGTTGTCCCTACAGATAAGTGTGTAGGTATAAATCCGTAGGGACAAAATATCAGGATACCTGATATTTTGACCCTACAGATACCTGTGTTGGGGCATTCGTTTGCCCCTACAGATATATCCGTAGGGGCATGCGTAACCCCTAATACTGAGATCATAGGGGCAAAATATCAGGTATCCTGATATTTTTTCCCTACGGATAAATCTGTAGGTACATTGTTGGGCCCTACAGATTAATCCGTAGGGGCAATGAAGGGCCCTACGGTTAAATCCGTAGGTACATATTATCAGGGTTTTTTTTTAAAAAAGGGCTGCCTATTTTTTTCTCGCCCTTTGCACAATAATATATACATCGATCATATATAAAATTAATCATCACGCAGAACATATATCGCAGTATTCATAATCACATCTCACGCATAATATACAAAAGAAATCAACAAGCAAAATATGATATCAATATAAACACGCAAACACCACCAATATCAATATCGTCCAAAATGTAGTACAATATGTATCATATAAATAAATACATGTTTAAAATTTAAGAATCAAAAAGCTACTCTAGCTCGGTCCAGCTCCACCTCTGATAAACGCCAGAATCTGGCGCGCCTGCTCCTCGGTCAATAAATCATGCAATGCGGAGCGTGCGGGAGTCTAAGCAGGCTGTGGAGCTGGTGATGTGGTCTGCGCAGCCGCCGTCGAGGTAGTGGCTTGTGGAGTCGCGGCTGCGGGAGTCTGAGCGGGCGATGGAGCTATAGGAGCTTGTGGAGCCGATGTAGTGGCTTGCGGAGCCGCAGTCGAAGGAGATGCATGTGGAGGCTCGGCCGATGTACCCTGTCGCGTCTGGACCTATGTGTGTAATAAGCGAGTAAGAACAGTGTATTATTCGAATTCGTATCATTATCAAGTTATTTCGAAACCCCAATCTATGTATACTCAGGGACTTAGGCCTCGTTTGGATATCTAGTTTGGAAAACCGTAGTTTATTTTAATTAGATATGTATGTATGATTAATCAAAGCTAAGTCTACAACCAAATAAGCTCAGGCTACGTACTAATATTGGATATGTTGCTATCTATAATATGACATATCCAAATGGTCACTTCGTGTCGTGGGTGTTTGTTTTGTTTTTGGTTTCCCGTGGATTGTATACGGAGACTAATTTATGTTGTCGCCCGTAGGGCGTAGATTAGTCCAAATCTGTATTTTCTTAGATTTGGGTTTGGGTTGGGTTTAAGGATACGTTAGTTTCATTTGAGACTAAGATCAACTTAAATGTTCGTTAAGGATAAGTTAGTCTAATTTTATACTAAGATCAACTTAACAGGATCATTTAGATCCAGCAAAAGAGCATTTGGGGCTCTGTTGTTTAGTTTAGGGACATTGCGGTCTATTAGTTCAGGGACATTACGGTCCATTAGTTTAGGGACATTACGGTCCAAGGTTAAGGACATCATAGTCCATGGGCTTAAGGACCCCACGGTCCGAGGTTAAGGACATCATAGTCCATGGGTTTAAGGACCCCACAATCCAGATTAAAGATGTCATAGTCTATAAGATGTATGGTTGTCCGGACCCGTCACCTCTCTGAAGAAGTTGAAGGATTACAATGACAAATATCAAAGGAGTAAAGAGATGTACCCTTGAACCAGTTTTGGTTGGGATCTGTAGTCCAATTGGGACTAAGATCAAAAGATTTGTGAGCATATGGGCTCAGTTAATCTGAATTGAGAACTTATGGCCAATCTTGGGCTAAGTCTAATCAAGTTAAAATGTTTAACACTTATTTCGGGTTGTTAAGAATTCATTTGGGCTTGGCCCTTTTAACAATGCTGAGCATTGACTTGCATTCTGAGCTTATTAAAGAACAATTTATGTTCTATCAGCTCAGCACATAGTGCACTTGGCGCTTTGCGCCAATCAAAAGAGCGTAGCGCGCTTCTGCCAAGTAGCGCGCATGTGAGGGACACGTGGTGCCCTTGGCGCTGAGCGCCAGTCTATGAGCGCATTGCGCTGATTTATGATTGCAAAGCGCAATTAATTCAGTGGCGCACACGTGAGGAGCATGTGGTGCGCTTGGCGCTGAGCGCCAGTTAATGAGCGCAAAGCACTAGTTCAAGAGCGCAAAGCACTAACTGTTATGTGGCGCACACATGAGGGACACGTGGTGCGCTTGGCGCTGAGCGCTAGTCCAAGAGCGCAGAAGCGCATTTGATCAATTTTATGATCTAAGAAATAAATTCTCCCTTAGAAGAGACTTTGTCTCAAGATCCTAAGAACAAAAGTTCTTACTTTATACGAGATACTTCAATCTCTTGTATTGATGAAAGGCTTTGCTTTTATGGATCTATGATCCTTAAAAGAATTGAATTATTCTCTCCCCCTTTATTTTATAATGAGATGTTCATAATCTCTTTTTGTAAAAGACAATTTGTCTTATAGATCTATGATCTGTGAGAAAGAAGTAAATTCTTTTTATTTATGATGGGATCTTTTGATCTCTTTGTTCTTTTACCTTAAAGAAAAGAAGTTTTTCTATTGAGAGCTTGGCTCTTTTCTCAAAGCTTATGTGGGGTTCCTCTCTATGCTTCTGTATATCGAGACTTGAAGTCTGAGAGCCTTTTTATAGGGCAAGGTGATTTGTTCAATCAGTTAAGGAGATCTTTTCTCCAATTGAATTGGGGATTTCCCCACCGTTGGATCTTTGATCCAAGCGCTTCTGATTTACAAAGGCAATCTTCTTATTTTTAACAAGATTGGGAAATCTTTTCCATACAGAATTTATTCTGTATTTTGGTGATTTTTAATCACTATTGGATCATTGATCCAACGGTGCTCTGATTTACAGAGCACAATCTTGTTGTTTGGAAAGATTTTGAGGAATCTTTCCTTAACAGAATTTAATTCTGATTAATTAATGATTTATCATTATTATTGGATCTTAGATCTGTCGGTGGGGAGCTTTTAGTTCCAGCGCTAGCGCACCCGTGCTTTGCTCGTGGTGCGCTGCTTTAGAGCGCAGCGCACTTAGCGCTAGCACACCCGCGCTTTGCACGTGGTGCGCTGCTTAGAGCGCAGCGCACCTAGCGCTAGCGCACACGCGCTTTACACGTGGTGCGCTGCTTAGAGCGCAGCGCACCTAGCGCCAGCGCACACGTGGTTTGCATGTGGTGCGCTGCATAGGGCGCAGCGCACTTGGCGCTGCTTCTGAAGCATTGCTTCATTTCAAAATTTGAATTTTAAACATAGCTTTGCTATGATTAGGGGAAACGGTCTCCTCTTTGGTCGTTGATAAAGCCGGAAGAGGGTTTGATGTCTTCCCTATGTCGTCTTCAAGGACAGTCGGTGGGTTTTCAGCTGGAGGATCCGGCTGTATCATCATCCCGACCATATCTTGGAATAAAAGCGTCATTCGTTCTATATTGGTCGCTTGTTCCGCGGCCTCCCTGTCTTTCTTTTCGAGGATTCTACGGAGGAACTCAGCGTTGGTTTCTTGTTCATGACGCTGCTCTGACGATGTCTCCAGGCTTTCTTTTGGCCCAGTGAGTGCGGCCATCTGTGTTAATATTTCCTGGAGCTTCTGGTGTTGCTCCTGGGCCTTTGTTATGGATCTGGTGAGTGATCGATAACCCGTAGAGATATGGCTATCCTCTTTCCCGGATGCCATATAGACAGTGTGCACCACCATACCCCCAAATTTAGGGCGTTTAGATTTAGTGCCCTTGAGATTCATCGCAGACACAGGAATTTTCTCCAGCCTTCCCCTTTTGTGAGCGGTCGAAGTTGAGGGAGCCGTTGCAGCGGACACCCAAGTAGACGACACTTTATGTTGTACGACAGGGTGATCCTTTTCTTGCCGAACCTTCATTTTCTTTGGTTGGCGGGAGTATTCTTGGTTAACCACAGAATCTTGGACCTTTTGCCAGACCTTGTGAATTTTGGAGGACAACCGATGAGGGGGCTGTTATGGCTCTATCTTTGTAATATTTTCCACAAGTGGAGGAGATCTTTTCAGCACGGCAGTCGGAGAACTCTTGTGGACCCTCCTGAGTGGTTCAAAGCTATTCCCAGTTGGAACAGGAGTATCAACTTCCACCGTTGGAGCTGGCGGGGTAAGTCCAGATGGGGAACTGCCCCCAGCTTTCCTCACTCGGGGCCACTGGCGACATCGAGCGTGTCGAGCAGACGGTACTAGCTCAGCTATGGGGGTGGCTTCATCATGCCCCCTGCTCTGATAAGGTGTTGTTGTCGTCGTTAGCCTATCGAAAACCGACGTCCGCTGAGAGGGGATGGCCAACCTGTCGAAGTCATACTTTCGGATAGGGGTAGCAGCCTTGGCGATTTCGCCCGGAACGGGAGTTGGAGCAGCCAGTCTTTCAAAGACTGATCTTTTAGCAGGAGAAGCCGCTTTGACAACTTCTTTCACTGGAGCAGGGATGGCTATCTGTTTTGGGATAACCCATTCAGGTATCGCGGGCTTCTTGACGGGCCCATTGGAGTTTTAGCTTAGCCTATCAAAGACTGAGGTGCTGGACTTGGACGACCCGTTGAGAGGGGCCGTGGTAGTCGTAAGCCGATCAAAGACCGACTTCTTCGGAGCTTCTTGCAACGGCATTGGGGCATTGAAGCTCATGGGTGGGAGCATGGTCCCAAAGAACAGCCCAGTGGTGGCTTGCGTCACCTGTTCCACTGCCATCGTGAAAATGGAGGCCGCCTGAGGCCCGTAAGTCACTCCTCCAGCGAGGACGGAGTAGGAGTTGTTGCAGCTGTTGCAGTTTGTGCAGTTGGAAGCCATTGATCTTCTATTTTCTGCACGGAGCAAGACACCAAATCTTAGTACCTCGAATCCAGGGGCAACCATAGCAAACCGCGATTCGTTCACGAAACACGACACACGACACACGAATTTTGGAGTGGAAAGAGGAAAAGATCCCACCGGGCATGCCAGAATCTGTTCTCCGTCGAAAGACGCGACCGGGACGTTGGGACCTCTGGCCTGAATTTTGGGGGCAGATGCTATTTGGGTTTTATCCGTCCACATCTCCGAAGATACTAAGTTGATTTATGGCACCATGTATCGGAGGTTTAGACAGATGCGGCCGTTGTAGCAGACTTCATCAGATTCTCCCTCATTTGAGGTTTTTTTTATTGTGGGGACGCTCTTCCCTGCAGGCGGAAGCCCCTGCAGTTAATTATGCTACCGCATCGCGGTAACAACTTTCTTCTTCTCCAGATGGTCACTTCGTGTTGTGTGTGTTTGTTTTATTTTTAGTTGCCCGTGGATTGTATACGGAGACTAATTTATGTTGTCGCTCGTAGGGCGTGGATTAGTCCAAATCCGTATTTTCTTAGATTTGGTTTTGGGTTGGGTTTAAGGATCGTTAATCTTGTTTGAGACTAAGATCAACTTAAACGTTTGTTGAGGATACGTTAGTCTACTTTTAGGCTAAGATCCACTCAACAGGATCATTTAGATCCAACAAAAGAGCATTTGGACTCTATTGTTTTAGTTTAGGGACATTGCGGTCCATAAGCTTAAGGACATCATAGTCCATGAAGTTTAAGGACATCATAGTCCATAGTTTAAAGACGTCATAGTCTGTAAAGTTTAAAGACATCATAGTCTATGAGTTTAAGGACCCCACGGTCCATAAAGTTTAAGGACATCATAGTCCATGAGTTTAAGGACCCCACAGTCCGTGGAATGCCTGGTTGTCGGGACCCGTCACCTCTCTGAAGACGTTGAAGGATTAAAACGATAAATATCAGAGGAGTGAAGAGATGTACCCTTGAACCAATATTGGTTGGGAGATCTGTAGTCCAATTTGGGACTAAGATCAAAGACTTATGAGCATATGGGCTTAATTAATCTGAACTAGGGATCTGTTGCCAACTTGGGCTCGGCCCATTCAGTTAAAATGTTGGACATTTAATTAGGCTCGGTCCTTTTTCATTTAACAAAGCTGAGCATTAGTTTGGGTTTTGACAACCGTTTTTGTCTTTTATTGAGTGCTAAGCACTCATTATAGCTCTGGGGCTTTATTTAAAGAACAGTTTATGTTCCCTCAGCGCACACGTGATGAGCACGTGGTGCGCTTGGCGCTGAGCGCCAGTCAATGAGCGCATAGCGCTTCTGTGAAGTAGTGCACACGTGAGGAGCACGTGGCGTGCTTGGCACTGAACGCCAGTCAATGAGCGCAGAGCGCTTCTGTTAAGTAGCGCACACATGAGGAGCACGTGGCACGCTTGGCGCTGTGCGTCAGTCAATGAGCGCAGAGCGCTTCTGTTAAGTAGTGCACACGTGAGGAGCACATGGCGTTCTTGGCGCTGGTCACCAGATTTGGAGCGCTAAGGCGCTTCTTATGAAGTAGCGCACACGTGAGGAGCACGTGGCGCGATTGGCGCTAAGCGCCAGACAATGAGCGCAGAGCACTCCTGATCAATTTTGTGATCTGAGAAATAAGTTCTCGCTTACAAGAGACTTTGTCTCGTGGTTCTAAGAACAAAGTTCTTATTTTTATAGGAGATGTTACAATCTCTTCTATTTTCTTTTGTGAAAGACTTTGTCTTTGTAGATCTATGATCTGAAGAGAATGAAATTCTTCTCCCCTCTTTTTATGATGAGATGCTATGATCTCTTTTTGTGAAAGACTTACAGATCTATGATCTGAAAAAGAACTATGTTCTTCTTTCCTGATGAGATGTTTTTTATCTCTCTGTTTTTATCTTGAAGAAAAGTTCTTCTTTTCAGAGCTTGCTCTTTTCTTTGAAATTTCTCAAAGCTTGTGGGGGGTTCCTCCCTATGAGACTTGAAGTCTTGGGGCCTTTATATAGGGTAGGCTAATTTGTTGAATCGGTTGAAGAGATCTTTTCTCTAATTTATTTGAGGATATTTCCCACCGTTGGATATTTGATCCTAGGGTTTCTATTTTACAGAAGGCAATCTTCTTGTTTTTAACGAGATTGGGAAAATCTTTTCCCATACAGAACTTGTTATGTATCTTGGTAATTTTTTAATCACCATTGAATATTTGATCCAACGGTGCTCTAATTTACATAGCACAATCTTTCCTGTTTGGAAAGATTCTGAGGAGTATTTCCTTAACAGAATTTTATTCTGGTAATTTGATGATTTATCATCTTCATTGGATCTTTGATCCACCAGTGGAGAATATTTAGTTCTAGCGCTTGGCGCTCTTGTACCTTGCACGTGAGCGCCGCCTCAGAGTCTTTGACTCTCAGCGCTGGCGCACTTGACTCTCAGCGCTGGCGCACTTGGCGCTGCTTCAGAGCGCTGGCGCTCTTGGCGCTAGCGCACTCGTGCTTCGCACGTGAGCGCTGCTTCAAAGCGCTGGCGTTCTTAGCACTAACGCACTTGTGCTTTGCACATGAGCGCTGCCTCAGAGTCTTTGACTTTGAGCGCGGCGCATTTGGCGCTAGTGCACTCATGCTTTGCACGTGAGCGCTGCTTCAGAGCACAGGCGCTCTTGGCGCGAGCGCACTCATGCTTTGCACGTGAGCGCTGCTTCAGAGCGCTGGCGCTCTTGGCGCAGCACACTCGTGTTTTGCACGTGAGCGCTGCTTCATTTCAAATTTCAAAATTTGAACAGAGCTTTGCTCTGGTTGGGGAAACAGGGCCCACTGTAGATAGCCGGCCGAATGACGGGGAGTCAATCCTATTATGTAAACTTTCCCCCAAGGACGCGACTCTCTTTGGCATATACGTCGCCCTAAAATGTCCAAGGCCATCGGTGGTTGTACGGGTATCGATGCCATGGAAGGATGAAGGCGACCTTCCGAGGTCTAGTTGACCTCTTCCACGGCGTAAGTCACTTGAGGCGGGTCAGCGTAATGAATCGCTGGGATTGGCTCCGAAAGTGCTGCACAAGAAAAACTGCGCTGACCCCGGATAATCTGATTATACCATGACCCCTAAAGATGAAGAGATTTTTGCTCTAGGTCATGATCCTTAATAAGCACGAAGACTTCCCGATCTACGGGCGAATCGGCAAAAGCGCTTCCGAACGTACAAAGGGAAAAGAGGAATCGGAAGCCATAGTACCTGCACAAAAAAGGAGGAGTCTGTTCTTGACGCAATGATTAAGGCTTTAACATTCTTTGTCACTTAAAATTGTACTGCACCATAGTTAAAAAGAGAGACAAGGGCCCCACAAAATCAAGGTGACGTCCCATTAAAGATAGGGCCATCATTTATTAAAAATAGAATCCAAAAGGATTCTCATTTAATGAGAAAACATCATTAGACTCGGGAGTTAAACTCGCACGAGAACTGTATTCTGCAAACAGATTTCAAATCTGTTAAGAAAATTAGAGAGGGAATAAAATTCCCAAGATTTTTCAGAGCCAACCTCTGCAGAACAATGGGATAATATCCCAAAACCCTTAAAAGCAAAGTTTCTAATGGGATAAAACCCCAAAGATCTTCAAGATCTGCAAGAAAAAAAATCTTAGAACACTAAGAGATTCTTTGTAAAAGAAGAGCAAAGCTCTGTTAATGGGTTAAAACCCTAGAGCATGAAGAGATTATTTCAAGGGTTTGGTCATAATCCTTACCAAATTTTGACATAATTTTGACTCTAAAAGAGTTTCCTTGGACAGATCTGAGCTCTGGAAAAAGAATTAAATTCTCATAGAAAGAAGAAGGTTAGGGAAGATGAACAGCAGTCATCTCAAGGGCCAAAGGCCCTATTTATAGGCACAGAAAGACGGTTCAACTTTCAAGAAGATCAAACGGTAAGAAAGTGTCACCGCTGCACTCACGTGTGAGCCACGTGAGCGCAACGGTGGGGGGGCATTTGTTTCCCCCAATAAAATAGCAAAGCTTTGTTCAAAATTCAAGAGGCGGCGCCTCACGTGCTTTCCACGAGGGTGCCAGAGCCAGGGTTAAAAACTCTTATATGAGCGGCGCTAGTGTGCAAAGCACACAAAAATCTTAAGCGGCGCCCACGTGCACAACACATGAGCGCCGGCGCCACGTAGAATTAAATTCTACTCTCTGTTAAACAGAGCCATCAGATCAAAGATCCAACGGAGACGGTAAATCATCAGGATGCAGAATTAAATTCTGTCTTAAGGAAATATTCCTCATATCTTTCTAAACAAGAAAGATTGCTCTCTGTAAAACAGAGTACCGTTGGATTAAAAATCCTATGGTGATTAAAGAATCACCAATCTACAAAATAAATTCTATATGGGTAAATATTTCCCTAATTTTGTTAAAAACAAGAAAATACTTTCCATAAAACAGAAGTCCGTAGATCAAAGATCCAACGGTAGGTAAAATCCCCAAATCATTTGGGATCTCTTAATGGGAGATTTCCTCGAAGCTAATCAACAAACTGCCCCTACTATATAAAGGATACAAGACATCAAGTCTGAAGAAGATGAACCCCCCTAAGCTTAAAAAAAGAGAGAAAGCTTCGAAAGAACAGAAAATTAAATTCTTGGGGAAGAAGAACTCTCTTCTTGGAAATTTTAGGTAAATAAAAGTAGATAAATATCATGTGGATCATTCAAGGAAAGAGAGAGAGAGAGAGAGCTCGGTACACAGCGCCCCACGTGTTCCTCACGTAGGCTCTACAAGAGTGCCTAGCACTCATTGAGCGGCGCTCAGCGCCTAGTGCCCCACGTGCCCCTCACGTGGGCGCCACTGAATAAAAGATCTCAGGGAGTGGCGCCCAGCGCCCCACGTGCCTCTCGCGTGGGCGCTACAAAAGAACTCAGGAGTGCTTAGCACTCAGTGGGTGGCGCTCAGCGCCCAGTATCCTACGCGCCTCTCACGTGGGCGCTACAAAATAACTCAGGAGTGCTTAGCACTCAGTTGGTGACGCTCAGCACCCAGCGCCCCACGTGCCTCTCAAGTGGGCACTAAGAAAGAACTCGAGAGTGCTTGGCACTCACTAGGAAGCGCCTAGCACCTCACGTGCTTCGCACGTGGGCGCCATAAAGAGTGCTTAGCACTCCATATAAAGACAAGAGGGGTTAAGTGTTTAACACTTATTGGGAAATTCCCATGACTGAAAACCCCACATGATTATATGTGAGCGTCAGAACTTACATAAGTGCTCAGCACTTTTTGCACAAAAATAGGGGGACTGAGCCTAAACAAGTGCTTAGCACTTTTTTCCAAATAAAAAAAAAAAGTGGACCAGGCCCAAGTTGGTTTGGTCCCTTGAGAGAAGAAACTCCCTAATTCAGATCAACTGAGCCCATACGCTCACTACTTCCTAAACTGATCTTAGTCCTAAATACGACTATCGATCTTCCAACTGATGATATCCCAAAATGATATTCGTCCCACATTCCCCCGAGGAAATCTTAGTCTTAAAATACAACTAATAATTCCTGGGTTTACCATTAATCCCTTTTCTCTCAAATACGGGAATTGGTTCAAGGGTACATCTCTCTGCACCTCTGATACATGTCGTTGTAATTCCTCAACGTCTTCAGAGAGGTGGTGGGTCTCGACAACCAACTGCTTTTTGGTGCACTTCCTAAACTGATGTGCACATCCCAAATCAAACCACATCCCAAACTGGATGCATCACATATCATCGTTGCTCATCCCGTCACGTAACAAATACACGTGCACGCAAGATGGACAACGGACCGAGACGTCCTTAAACTAAAATCTCACCTCCAAAATGGTAATCGGCGGACCGAGACGTCCTTAAACTAAACTCTCACCTCCAAAATGGTGATCAACGGACCGAGATATCCTTAAACTAAAATCCCACATCCAAAATGGTGATCAACGAACCGAGACGTTCTTAAACTAACCGTTGCCTCCAAAATGGCAACAACGGACCGAGATGTCCTTAAACTAAAATCTCACCTCCAAAATGGTGATCAATGGACCGAGACGTTTTTGAACTAAAATCTCACCTTCAAAATGGTGATCAACAAACCGAGATGTTCTCAAATTAGAACTTCGCCTCCAAAATGGTGACAATGGACCAAAACGTCCTTAAACTAAAAACAATGGAGCCCAAATGCTCTCTTGCTGGATCTGAAATAAAAATGATCGTGAAACCCCGTTAAGTAGATCTTAGTCTCAAATTGGACTAACGTATCCTTAACAAAAAACCAACCGAGCCATGTTCATATCATAATTTTGCATTATTATATTCCCCATTCTTATTCATTTTACAAATAAACAGGTACTTTTGATCCATGTCTGCTACATAGTTGCAGGTTACGGGTTCTCGGAACAAAAACAGTGAAAATGATGAAAAGACGATACAAAAGTGAGACTACGACCAACAAATGGAAGAAACTTGATCATGCCTATAGTTTGAAGAATAAACGAAGATCAATGGATAATTTCACAAAGCACAAAGGCAGCGCAAGGTTCAAGACTTCGAAACGAAGCAAAGGGTAAAAGTCCACGACATTATGCACTGTGGAATCTAGAAGAGAACTAGAAGACAATCTGAGAAACCAAGTGAAGAAACAAGAAGCAAAATGCAACCAGAAGAAGCCCAGAAAATTGCAGCTCAAGAACCCACCACATAGCCGCGGATCCGCGGCCAAACAGGGCTTTTGGCCGTGGTTCCGCGGCCATATAGAGCACGGGTTGGTGCAATTTTGTGACGGCGGCGGCGGCGTGTTGACTAGTCTTCTTAGGGTAAATTTGTAAATGCAGATGTGTATCGGATGTAACCCTAGGGTTTCTATGATCTATAAATAGAAACCCTAAACCTCTTTTTGAGGTATGCCTCTTCCTATGCCACTTTTTATTGAAAAAATTCAGAATCTATTGTAATGCTTTGAAGAGTGCATCGAATAAATTAAGTAGATTTTTTTTACCCTGCCCTAGTTCTTAAATTCTTTTCTGCCCTAGTATAGATTTTATTATCTGCCCTAGTTAATTAGCTTAGAACTTTTATTCATCTGCCGTAGCCCGTAGCTTAGATAATTAGGTTATTGAATTGAAAGCTCATAAAAAAATGTCTTTTATTAATCCCCTAATGAGTGAGTAGTTCCTCACTTGTTAGGGTTAGCAATAGGAAAGGTTTGAGAGATGAAAATCTCTCACCCCTTTCTTGCCCATCGCATATTTTTATAGGACTCCATGCATACATACACACACTGCACACTACGGCACCCTACCCATGAGGTAACGGTGATACCGTAGTTTAAAAGACCGGTTGTGCATGTTTTCCATGGAGGTTAGGGTAAGAATTAAGAAAGGACGGACAAGGACCTAGAGGAAGAAACATCGTTTCTTCCCGATCGTCCTAATCCCTTTTATTAATTATTACCATAACACCTAAATAGATCTAAATTAGGGCATTGAAAGCGGTGAGAAATCTTAACTTTCCAAACATAACCTAAACCTAACCCTAGCAAGGCTTTAATCTTAGTTTAAATCAACTTTATTTTTTAGTGATAATTGTAAGTGCACGGCGGCGCCCCGGCCGTCAATCCGACGGCCAAATGCGGAAGCGGTGATAAACTTTAAATTTTACTTGAACTGGCAAACCGCCGCGCACTAATACCCGGATCGAACCATTAACTAGTCCTAGCTAACTACAAGATGGGGAAGAGAGATATACCGACTGATCCAAGTCCTCCGGTCTTCTCGTCGTCATCCCGATCTCCTGCGGAAGATCCGGTCACCACCTCGTCGCCGGAAGTGCACCACATCGCCTACTTCTTTTACGGGCTCCCACCTCAATGCCGAGGCAACTCGGGCACGAAGCTGGCTAGTCGACGTGCCCAAGATTTGCTGTAGAATGTAGTGTACAAGTCTCATTTTGGGGTTGTAGGAATTGCCTTTGTGGTGGAGGATTGATACAAGCTTTTTGGAGATGGTGTTGTGGGATTTTCCAACATGAAAATGAATCAAAAATCCCACACAAATAATCATGGGCAGCCCCTTGCATGGCCGGCCACTTTTGTGAGGGGGAGAGTGAGAATGAGGGAGTGGAGTGATAGAATGAGAGAGCCATCCAATAATACAAAGGAGAGAGAGAGAAGGCTATCATGCAAAGAATCATCATCACAACAATCCCAACACTCAACCAACAACCATGACTAAAACCATGATGATAAAGAAAGTCAAGCAATCATGAGTTTAAGAAAGGTCAAGGGATGGGCTCCATCATGAAACCATCATGATACAAATATATGCAAAGAACCCCTCTCCACAAATGCCTATTTGCAACAATGCAAATAAGCCCTCCTCCTCCAATCTTCGGCCAATGAACGATACAAAGAAAATCGGCCGAAACGGAAAGCAAACTGGCAACTCCAGAAAACTGGTCCCGTAATAAATTACAGGAAAACCCCGATACTGTGCATACACACCCGCATTTGTATTCCGACCGAAATACAAACGCAATGAGACAAAATCTACACTGTACTATACTAGGATCCGGCTTATACCAAAGCCGGCTAGTAATATCCGTTCGATCCTGATCCGTGCAATACCGCACGTATCTGATCGAACCCTGCCATATAACCATACGGCCTATAGTACAAACTGTCCGATCCTGATCCGTGCAATACCGCACGTATCTGATCGTACCTTGCCATATCTCCATACGGCCTCTACAACTTTTCGCCCGAAAGCTGAGTAACTGAATGTGGGGGACTCTAAAGACTCGTCAACACCTTGGTTGTGGATTTAACCACTAGCACGTCAGAGGTATAAGCCAATACGTAACGGGCTACCAGGTATTGACTAAAAGGGACGTCTGTGAGCGAACTCAGCCTGACAACCCTACTGAGCCTGTCAGTGACAATATCCGTACAGTCCGGTCCGTTCGTCTATGAGTATCGCATGGCGGGCCTAGGGGGTTGGTAAAAGTCAGACCCCCAAAAGCGGTACAAGTCATGTCGGAGTGTAGCCCAAAACACCCTGAGATACTACTGAAATACCTACCAGTAAATCTCCTTGCCTCGGCCGAGTGCTTCGTGTAATGGCTCTCCTAGACACAGCACGACCTCACCCCCAATACCGGGAGAGACGAACCCCTGAAGATACGCTCACTGCCCCCCATGTGGCTCGGGACTGTACCCAACTAAAACCTGTTTGCACGACTCCTTTGAGCCGTGGTAGGGTAGTAATCAAAGTACAGTGGGAACTCACACGAGACAAATGACGATCCCCAGGTCGATGAACTAACCTATACACATGTCACTTGGGAACTGCCATCTAACGTCTGGTATATGACTAACTAGCATGTTCCCGGCGAGTCCTGTCCGGTGTACTCATAACCCAATGAGCACCTGTATACATCTTAGGTGATCCAACTGACACCAGTGGCTTGTGAGACCGGCCACCGCCCCTCGTCGGGGTCTCGACTGTATACACTAGTCTACTCCGGAGTATCGATGCCCTGTCTCGAAACTCACACGACTAGGGACCATTTAAGGATATGCTTATAGACCCCAAGCTCCTACTTATATGATCGCCCTCATACTGCTGGTGGTCAAGCAAGAATCCTAGGGGCTCTATCAACGTGTAATAGTGACTTGTAAGGTCACCTAAAACAGTACACGATGATAAAGGTAAACCAGATAGCATACTATCATCTCGAGTAAGACTGTCCTACCGGGATAGGTCCTCCATCAATCATTGCAATCACGTACCTGTGACCTAATAATTGACTCTGAGGGCACTATCTCCAACAATCTCCCACTTGCACTCAAGGCTAATTATTGCGATGTCGCATACCTACAGCTCGTGTGATACCGAACACCCAACTCCTCTACTTGTCAGCCTCACAAATCTCGTTTGCGAAACTATTGCGTTCGAGGAATAGCCTCAGTGAGTGGATCCGCTTTGTTGTTTCTTTCTATGTCTCTCTATATCTCAAGTTCGCGGAGAAAGCCATCTCCCGAAAAGAGTAATACCTGTCTTAGAATGTGTCTGGATGTCTGATGGGACCTAGCTCATAAATGAACTCCAAATCCAAACTTCTTAGACTGTATCGTCAACTGAACTTAATCAGTATCCTGCGCCATGCCACCCTCGGTATTGCCTTGGACCATCTGTCCAAAATACTGCCCCTCATCAGAAGGAAAACTATAACTCTGGCAACCTCCTTGTTGTCCATGTCACCTTGGAATCCTGGAATGATAATTGTCTCCCGAATGAGGCTGTCGTTATCATATCCCTAGAACATCCACTTATGTTCTAAAACTGCTTCCGACTGTTTTTCCAGGATTGGATCAATGTCAACTTATTGCATCTAGTGCAAGAACAACATCTGGTGTGGTACTTGACATCTCATGATTGACTCAATTGCCTAAGCAAGTGATCTGCCAATCATGCACATCCCTCTCCCCTTTAGTCTGTAGGACACCTTTAGAGAGGGTGACTCCATTACCTGCAGGTACACTACCGTGCCAGGAGTCGTCCATTCTAAATACTCTTAGAATGCTGTCTAAGTACCCTTAATTGGGAAACCACCCAAATCTAGATCTAAAACCATAGATCTAGTAACCAGTATCTCTGATATAAAATCCATTTCCTTTGTGGAGAAACCACTGTGTGACGACCAAAGTATAACCGATTGTAGTATAGGAGTTTCTTTTCCTACTCTGTGTATGTCATCCAAATACCAGGATATCACACCCTACTACCTTCTCAACAGATCCATCCCCTATTCTGATGAAGTCAAACCCATGACTGTCACGTCAGAAATAGATGATCTATCTCCGCTACATCTGCTTTAGTCTATAAATAGACATAGGCTACCTGTCCACCAATGCTTCCGCTGCTCCCACTGACTACGACAATCCTCTGGCAGAGTCATACAGACGTACACTTCTAAAACTAGTTTAGAACGACGCTATACTCATCCTCCTGCCGAGTCTCACAGTCTGGAACAACAGCAATGGCAAACCTGGGTAAACAAGAACTTCCCTGTCACCGTCCTTGAGGCTACCGTAGTACCTCTCGGGTGCCTGAAGTTACCCACCTTATCTGCGGAGAGGCCAATGGAATGTCAATCCAGATTGAATCTTTAGGTTCCTATCAAATCTTCAGTAATCGTTTGTGGTTCTGGAATCACTTCCAGTTCTACCATACTCCCACTACTGTTTTTTGAAAAAAATCCATTTTTAACAAAACTGTGGCGAGTCTAGAACAATATTGCTATTGTTCATCCAGATGGTAGAAAGTCAACCCTCGTCATAGCCTGGGTCAACCCACAAACAGCCATTACAGAAACGTGCCTTGAGTTGTCCAGTGTCTGGTTTTAATCATAAGCCGGACAACTCCCCGTACCTTAACATCGTTAAGATATGAACTGTTCTATATCCAATATAGAAACAGAGGCACTGATTTAATTGAACCAGATCCAAATCATGCAACTTTCTCTAGTGCATGTCAACTAAATGGAAGGAGGCCGATCAGCGTTACACAACTTAGGAGCATTTCCAATTATGAGTAACCTGAAAGAGAAGCAAGATCTCTTTATCATTACTATCAACTGAATACCATACACAAGTATCTACATCTTCGATCACTTTGAAGAATCCCGATACTTGCTATACCTGGTTCTCTACCCTATTCAAATACCTATAACTTCTCAAAATTCAGACCCTGTGTTTCCGCGAAACACCTGTCTAAAAACTAGAGAAGTCATAAGTAAACCGAATATAGTACAAGGACCAAGCCCTCTGTCCTGATGGACCCTGGACAACATACAATACTCTGTATAAGTCCCTTGAGTCTGATAACTCATTCACTGTGTGTCGTAGGTTGAAAACTGTACTTATGATTAAGAAGAATTACACCGCTGTTTAATGCTCCTTACCTAACCATCCACTGATATAGGTAAATGTCACAGACATAATTTCAAAAAGGTATATCTCACTCTATGAAAATAGACGTACAGATATATCAATTTGAAATTGGTGCATAACAGCGGATATTCAAAACCAAATATTTGCCGACCGGCAAACAACCCAGGTGACTTCCTCAAATATCACTGATTACAACGAATCCCGATATAATGAGGATGATCACCCAATTCCCAATAACTTACTCCCACTCATCATCTGTAAAACCATACAGATGTGAGAATCATACCTGGTAAATACATACCCTGGAGTAAGTATCTAATCGGGAAATCAGTTTTGTTTTAACAGTACACAGTGAAGCTGAAACATTGAAACGTTTCAATGGGGTATCCCGGTATTCCTAGTAATACCTCTTCCAGATTCACGACTGTAACCGTATAATCCTTTGCCACCTCTCCAAATCCTTTCATATGTCTTTAGTCATTACCTTCTGCACACCCCTTTAGGCCAAATGGTTTTCTTCCTTCCCTACCGTTCGGCACCAGCCTATGGTTTGGAAGAAGACTATCCAATAAGCATAATGGGTGTACTGTCCTAATCCTAGGAGCACTCGCAATGAGAGAAGGTGAAGATAAAATACAACCGAATAAACCTTATTCCTATTTCTCCTGAACCAGAATCCATCCCCGAACTGGAACAAGTTCCTTTCGAGTTCGTATATAACCATACGATGGAATATCCAATAAACTGTGGATCTTCGTAGTGATACGGAGTGTCCTGGAGAAATACAAAGGTGATTTTGGGATTGGCGAAGAAATACTTGGTTTGGTTGTGAATATCAGTCGCAATTTACTTTGCCCTCTTACTAATCCCTTGCTTTGTCTTAACTTAATACCTTCTGCACACCATCGTTATGCTAATTGGTTTTCTTCATTCCCTACTGGTCGGCACCTGCCTATGGTTTGGAAGAAGACTATCCAATTTGCGTAATAGGTGTACTATCTCCTAAACCAAGGAGTACTCACAACTTGAGAGAAGGTAAAAGGAAAAGACAACTGAATAATCCTATCCGTTTTCTCCAGAACCTGAAACCATCCTCGAATAAATTCTTTCGAGTTCGTATATAACCATACGATGGTTTTGTCCAATGGAAGTGGACGTTCGTAGTAATACGGGGTGTCCTGGAGAAAAGGGGTAAAAGTAGGAGTGGCAATGAGGTTTGCAACTCTGACAATCCAAAAGCCAGTGTTAAGAAGGTTCGGTTAATCTTGGTCACTGAGTCATAGTCTTAGGGTCGGGTCAATGGTCGCTGCCAAAGAGAGAGAGAAAAGAAACACTCAGCGTGCACTCTAATCTAGATCAGAATGGTTACCAATTTATCTAATCTGGAAACCTCCCACTGTACCGTCAAATTCTCCTCCAAACCTAAAAGAAGAATTAGTCGGGATTACCCGAGGAGTAAACTAACTCATCAGTGGGAATCGGGATCCAACTATCATCGCATGATAACATGACGGAATCCGCTCACGTCATCACACTCCAGAAGGTATGCGCATATCTGGCAAGTTTCAGTTCTTTTGAAACTCCCGATATGATTTCTGCCACATGCTCTTATGACCTTGACGAAGGTCAACAAATCATAAGTCACATGTCAAGTTCCACCCGTCATTGTCCAGGTTAATTTGAACCCACCCGTACAAGCCCTTAACGAAGGTCAACAAGGCTATACGACTGTCCCAAACCAACGCATCTATCTATGCTGCAGAAAGGCAACAAGCAACTACCATACACTATGCCTTGACGAAGGCCAACAAACATAGCATGAATACTACGTGCTACCCGTTTGAAATGACGGAGGGCTACGAATGGTTTCTGGCGAAAACCTTTAACGTAATGAACTTGATATCGTTGAAGGAACGGATAGCTTTTTGAAAATATAGTGACGAAAACCTTTGCTAAAGTGGTCACTCCCGGTGAAGGGATCTCGGCTCTTTCCCCGTAGAATGAGGTGCAGGATATTCCAACTGAATACCACGGTGCAAAGCAAAAGTAATCGGCTATAGTGAAGTTAATGCCCTGACGCAAACTTTTGTCCAAGGGGTCACTCCCGGTGAAGGGATCACGGCCCTTGCCTCGTCGACTGAGGAGCAGGATATTCCAACTGAATACCACGATGCAAAACAAAAGTGAACGTCCTTGCAATAACAGCTTTTTGAAAAGTGTTCCAACAACATCAGATTAGGTTTGTTTTTAAACTTGCATTGATCCGAATCAACGCAGTCCCATCAATTGATCACACCACAAAGAACGAAAATATACTGATGTACGTATATGCCATCCGCATTCGCCACTGGGTCCCGTCATTACCCGTTAGGTTAGCTAACTAACGACAGAGCGAGGACTGGACTAGCGCGGAAGCAAAACATATACAACATCTACTAATATATATACCAATATATTATATTCGCTCAAGGCGTGATAAAAAATGCAACATCACAAAAATGTACAACATCACAGAAACAATACAGATATCTGGGATCCCCGGGTTTCACAGAGCCACTACTGAAACCCGACGTTCCCCTGGTCGTGTGGATAGCCTGTGCAATGAAATCCTAGACCCCTACGGGCGCGGCAAGTTACCCGCCAAAACCTGAAGCGAGGCAGCCCCCTTCAGCAACGTGAATGGACCACCCAGCACTTCACGAAATCCGGTAACTTGGGCACCCCTCCTGGGTCAACCTGTACCCCCTACGAGTGCGGCGAATAGCCCGCCAATCCTAGAGTGAAGCCCCCTCCGTCTCAATGCCATGAGATGCGGGCTTGTTGCCCTCTAGAACCCGGCTATCCGTGCACCCCTCCGCGGGGCAATCCTAGTACAGAAAGTAAAATATACATACAACGGGTACATCGACCGCAACCTGGCCGTGCCCCAAAATAATAATACAAACAGGCAGTGACGGCAGTCCACATGTCGGACGCTCGCCCCGAAATATCAAATGTACATAATACAACAAAACACTGTACTAGCATTGCATTCAGGCTATCCCCCACGACCGATCCGCAACATCACAGCAAAAACAGAACATCAACGTGAAAGTCACGTTCGCAAATCCGTATAACCGGGCTATAGCAGTTAGACAGGATTTACCGATCAAGTGACATTCACGGTCGCAGATATAATGTAAATACTGTGAAATAATGTGTTTAAAATATCTGATCGATCAAATTTTAACAAATGGGCCCCCAAGCATTACTGTAGCAGATCAAGAAATTCTGGGCCCAATATTAATATTCCAAAACCCCTAAACTCAGCCCAGAAGCCCACTGGAGAAAATTGACAGAGTGTTCTTATCATAGTGCGGCGGAACCGCGGCCCAAAGGGGGGTTTGGCCGCGGTTCCGCGCTCCTACTATCGAATTACTTTGTCGAATTTCTACAGTAGCCTTATAACTTCCAGAACATCACTATTTTACAACCTGAAAAATTTTTTGAGACCAAAAAATTTCAACAGAAAACTGATGCAAGCAAAAATGCGGTTTTGGAACATTTGATCGATCGGAACTGAAAAACACATTAAACAAAGCTAGACCAAGTTAATGGCGAGGCTCTGATACCACTGTAATGTTGGAGATAGTGCCCTCAGAGTCAATTATTGGATCACAGGCACGTGATTGCAATGATTGAGGGAGGACCTATCCCGGTAGGACAGTCTTACTCGAGATGATAGTATGCTATCTGGTTTACCTTTATCATCGTGTACTGCTTCAGGTGACCTTACAGGTCACTATTACACGCTGATAGAGCCCCTAGGATTCTTGCTTGACTGCCGGCAGTATGATGGCGATCATATACGTGAGAGCTGGTGGTCTATAAGCACATCCTTAAAAGGTCCCTGGTCGTGGGAGTTTCGAGACAGGGCATCGATTCTCCAGAGTAGACTAGTGTATACAGTCGAGACCCTGACGAGGGGCGGTGGCCGGTCTCACAAGCCACTGGTGTCAGTTGGTTCACCTAAGATGTATACAGGTGCTCATTGGGTTATGAGTACACCGGACAGGACTCGCCGGGAACATGCTAGTTGGTCTTATACCTGACGTCAGATAGCAGTTCCCTGGTGACATGTGTACAGGTTAGTTCATCGACCTGGGGATCGTCATTTGTCTCGTGTGAGTTCCCACTGTACTTTGATTACTACCCTACCACAGCTCAAAGGAGTCGTGCAAACAGGTTTTAGTTGGGTACAGTCCCGAGCCACATGGAGGCAGTGAGCGGATCTTCAGGGGTTCGTCTCTCCCGGTATTGGGGGTGAGGTCGCGCTGTGTCTAGAAGAGCCATTACGCAAAGCCCTCGGCCGAGGCAGGAGGTTTACTGGTAGGTATTCCAGTAGTATCTCAGGGCGTTCTGGGCTACACTCCGACACGACTTGTACCGCTTTTGGGGGTCTGACTTTTACCAACCCCCTAGGCCCGACATGCGATGCTCATAGACGAACGGACCGGACTGTACGGATATTGTCACTGACAGGCTCAGTAGGGTGTCAGGATGAGTTCGCTCATCGACATCCCTTTTGGTCAATAGCTGGTGGCCCGTCACGTATTGGCTAATACCTCTGACGTGCTAGTGGTTAAATCCACAGCCATAGTATTGACGAGTGTTTAGAGTCCACCACACTTTCAGTTACTCAAGCTTTCGGGCGAAACGCTGTAGAGGCCGTATGGAGATATGGCAGGGTCCGATCAGATACGTGCGGTATTGCACGGATCAGGATCGGACGGTTTGTACTAGTGGCCGTATAGTTATATGGCAAGGTTCGATCAGATACGTGCGGTATTGCACGGATCAGGATCGAACGGATTTTACTAGCCGGCTTTGGTTTAAACCGGATCCTAGTTTAGTACAGTGTAGATTTTGTCTCATTGCATTTGTATCCGGTCGGAATACAGATGCGGGTGTGTATGCACAGTATCGGGGTTTTCCTGTAATTTATTACGGGACCAGTTTTCTGGAGTTGCCAGTTTGCATTCCGTTCCGGCCGGTTTTCCTTTGTTCTTTCCCTGCCGGACCTTTTGATGGAGGGTGTTATTTGCAAGTTTGCAAATAACACATTGTGGAGGGGTTTCATGCAAATGGTTTGATTATGAGAGCATCTTTTTATTCCATTCTTTTCTATCATCTTTTCTTGCTTTATTAAGATTAGATATGAGATGAAGTTTGATGTGAGTTTGTTATCATTGTGTTTGGATGTGGTCACCCCCCTTTTGATCTCCTACACTCACCTTCCTTCTTGAGTTGCTTTTTCCACTCCCACTTGTAAAAGGGGCCGGCCACTTTCATGAGATGAGGAGAATGGTTCATTTCATTTTTGGTATGGAAATTTGTCATCCATCTCATTTTAGCTTGCCACCAAAAATCCCCAAGTCCATATCTTGTTGATTCCTCCATCAAGGCAACTACAAACCCCATTGAGACAAAGCGCATTCTACACTACATTCTACAGCATACCTTGGGCACGTCGACTAGCCAGCTTCGTGCCCGAGTTGCCTCGGTATTGAGGTGGGAGCCCGTAAAAGATGCAGACGATGTGGTGCCCTTCCGGCAAGGAGGCGACGACCGGAGTTTCCGCGGGAGATCGGGACGATGACGAGAAGACCGGAGGACTCGGATCACTCGGTATATTTCTCACCCTTTCTCTTGATTGCTAGTATCGGTTAATGGTTAACGATCCGGGTTTTATTGTCCGCGGTAGCGCCAGTTTCCAAGTAAGGAAAATTTTTGATTCCGCATTTTGGCCTCGGTAAGACGGCCGGGGCGCTGCCGTGGCGCAACATGTAAGTGCACGGCGGCGCCCCGGCCGTCAATCCGACGGCCAAATGCGGAAGCGGTGATAAACTTTAAATTTTACTTGAACTGGCAAACCGCCGCGCACTAATACCCGGATCGAACCATTAACTAGTCCTAGCTAACTACAAGATGGGGAAGAGAGATATACTGACTGATCCAAGTCCTCCGGTCTTCTCGTCGTCGTCCCGATCTCCTGCGGAAGCTCCGGTCACCACCTCATCGCCGGAAGTGCACCACATCGCCTACTTCTTTTACGGGCTCCCACCTCAATGCCGAGGCAACTCGGGCACGAAGCTGGCTAGTCGACGTGCCCAAGATTTGCTGTAGAATGTAGTGTACAAGTCTCATTTTGGGGTTGTAGGAATTGCCTTTGTGGTGGAGGATTGATACAAGCTTTTTGGAGATGGTGTTGTGGGATTTTCCAACATGAAAATGAATCAAAAATCCCACACAAATAATCATGGGCAGCCCCTTGCATGGCCGGCCACTTTTGTGAGGGGGAGAGTGAGAATGAGGGAGTGGAGTGATAGAATGAGAGAGCCATCCAATAATACAAAGGAGAGAGAGAGAAGGCTATCATGCAAAGAATCATCATCACAACAATCCCAACACTCAACCAACAACCATGACTAAAACCATGATGATAAAGAAAGTCAAGCAATCATGAGTTTAAGAAAGGTCAAGGGATGTGCTCCATCATGAAACCATCATGATACAAATATATGCAAAGAACCCCTCTCCACAAATGCCTATTTGCAACAATGCAAATAAGCCCTCCTCCACCAATCTTCGGCCAATGAACGATACAAAGAAAATCGGCCGAAACGGAAAGCAAACTGGCAACTCCAGAAAACTGGTCCTGTAATAAATTATAGGAAAACCCCGATACTGTGCATACACACCCGCATTTGTATTCCGACCGAAATACAAACGCAATGAGACAAAATCTACACTGTACTATACTAGGATCCGGCTTATACCAAAGCCGGCTAGTAATATCCGTTCGATCCTGATTCGTGCAATACCGCACGTATCTGATCGAACCCTGCCATATAACCATACGGCCTATAGTACAAACTGTCCGATCCTGATCCGTGCAATACCGCACGTATCTGATCGTACCTTGCCATATCTCCATACGGCCTCTACAACTTTTCGCCCGAAAGCTGAGTAACTGAATGTGGGGGACTCTAAAGACTCGTCAACACCTTGGTTGTAGATTTAACCACTAGCACGTCAGAGGTATAAGCCAATACGTAACGGGCTGCCAGGTATTGACTAAAAGGGACGTCTGTGAGCGAACTCAGCCTGACAACCCTACTGAGCCTGTCAGTGACAATATCCGTACAGTCCGGTCCGTTCGTCTATGAGTATCGCATGGCGGGCCTAGGGGGTTGGTAAAAGTCAGACCCCCAAAAGCGGTACAAGTCGTGTCGGAGTGTAGCCCAGAACACCCTGAGATACTACTGGAATACCTACCAGTAAATCTCCTTTCCTCGGCCGAGGGCTTCGTGTAATGGCTCTCCTAGACACAGCACGACCTCACCCCCAATACCGGGAGAGACGAACCCCTGAAGATACACTCACTGCCCCCCATGTGGCTCGGGACTGTACCCAACTAAAACCTGTTTGCACGACTCCTTTGAGCCGTGGTAGGGTAGTAATCAAAGTACAGTGGGAACTCACACGAGACAAATGACGATCCCCGGGTCGATGAACTAACCTGTACACATGTCACCTGGGAACTGCCATCTGACGTCTGGTATATGACCAACTAGCATGTTCCCGGCGAGTCCTGTCCGGTGTACTCATAACCCAATGAGCACCTGTATACATCTTAGGTGATCCAACTGACACCAGTGGCTTGTGAGACCGGCCACCGCCCCTCGTCGGGGTCTCGACTGTATACACTAGTCTACTCTTGAGTATCGATGCCCTGTCTCGAAACTCACACGACTAGGGACCATTTAAGGATATGCTTATAGACCCCCAGCTCCCACTTATATGATCGCCCTCATACTGCTGGTGGTCAAGCAAGAATCCTAGGGGCTCTATCAATGTGTAATAGTGACTTGTAAGGTCACCTAAAACAGTACACGATGATAAAGGTAAACCAGATAGCATACTATCATCTCGAGTAAGACTGTCCTACCGGGATAGGTCCTCCATCAATCATTGCAATCACGTACCTGTGACCTAATAATTGACTCTGAGGGCACTATCTCCAACAATAATCAATCCAACACCATTTGGAACTAACTCGTTAGAACAAATTGAGAATACATAAAATCCCTATGGACCGACCCGTACTCACCAGCTAGCTACCAAGCGACGCCGTTCTTGATTGCGGTTAACAATTCTTTGATCACAAAACAACACACAAATAAAATGGCGCCGTTGCCGGGGATGGCGTAGTATTTTCTTTTTGCAATTTCGGGTTAATATAAAAACATAAAATTCATAAAAACTGAAAAATTAAAAAATATAAAAATTTTATCAACTTGTTATTTTTTTAAGGGTGTTTTGTTTGAATTGTGCAGGATCGACGAACGAATTCAGATCTGGAAAATTCCAGAGAGCGAAACAGAAAACAGAAGATCTGAACAACAGAGGGGTACCACAACAGAGCAAAAGAAAAAGACTGGAAGCCTGATCTTTCTTCCTGACCGCGGAATCGCCGCCAGAAGCAGCTTTTAGTCACGGATCCGCCACGGGTTGCTGACGTCAACAACCTGAAACTCCTCTGTAAGCTTCTTTTCTTCTTCTCTGCAACCCCATTATCTCCTCTGTGAAATTTTCCTGCAGGATTCTTTGCGCCAAAAGCTTCTCCCCTTCTCCAATAACTTGATCTTGTGCAGGATTCTTTGCGCCGCACTAAAAAAAATTGTTTGCAAGTGTTTGATTGTGTTTTCTGCTTTGCATATCTAAATTGACTTTAAGGGGCTTGAGCACGAATCCAGATTGGGTGGGGATTTCATTACCCTTCCTTGAACCCTAAAAATCATATAAAGCATATTGCATTGACCATCAAGTTAATTAAAAAAGTTAGACTCGGCCCTAAGGACTTCGTGCTCAATAGGATAAAGGAATAGTTGTAGGCATCGATCGTTGATCCTAACCTGACTTTGTGGTGCCTAGGCTAGACAGGTAGGGAAAGGTAACTTTAAAAGGCCCGTCTCACGGTGATTCGTGAGCGGATCCCTCCTTTCTCTACTTGTGCTTACCTGGCCACAATTGGCGGTGAAGAGGCAATTTGAGGTCCTCACATCTTGCCCTTTGGAACAGTTAGGAGCAGTCTATTTGACCTAGGTGACCCTAGATCTAGGCTTGATTGTGCATTTGTGATTGATTGAACGTGTGTCTAAGCCTTTTATTAAAAATCTTTTTGCAAAAAAGCTCCTTATAAAAAAAACACAAAAAGGAAAAAAATTTACAAAAACTTGCAACTTGTCGCTAAGAAATCCGTGCACTCCACTTACACCCACTTTCCTCTCATTGACGTTTTCTTACCCCCCCCCCCACCTTCTGTTTTTCACCTTTTTGACTATATTACCTCTTTAGTGTATGTCCGGTTGTACTAGGGACACTAGTGCCCGATTAGTCTGTGTCTCGTTAGTACCGACTGACGACGCTTTCGACTCCGAAGTTGAAATTCCTTCCACTTCCTTACCTATACCTTCATATTCTTTGTCTTCTAAGGAGATGTCGGGATTCAATCCTAACAACACCTTACCCGCGGGACTGATTCCACCTCCACTAGGTGCGAATAACCCACAACACCCACCTGTTGAAGCGCCCCAACAAATCGCACTCTAGGATCTTTTCTACCCTATCCGCACCGCCTTACCTACTTGTCTTTCACTTCCTCCAGCAAATGGGGATAACTTTGAGATCAAACCCCACTTCATCAACATGTTGGCAAAATTTTACGGACTGGAATCCGAAGATGCCTATATCATCATAAACAAATTCCAGAATGTTTGCGCAATGATGAAGACAACACAACTGTTTGATGATGCTATAAGGCTACGTGTCATTCCATTCACCTTATGTGACCTAGCCGAGAAATGGTTATATAGCACAGCATCACACTCGATTAAAAATTGAGAAGAGTTTGTTAAAGCTTTTCTAAAAAAGTTTTACCCACATAACAAGACCGCGAGAATTCGCAATGAGATTATTCAATTTTCCCAGCTTCCTTCCGAACCATTTTGGAAGTGTTTTGAAAGATTTAAAGACCTACTTGTTCAATGCCCTCACCATGGTATCGAAAATTGGCAACTTTGCCAAACTTTATACGAAGGATTGAACCCAGCAACGAAGCAGTTGTTGGAAACCATTTGTCAAGGTCACTTTCTAACAAAATCAAGCGAGGAAGCATGGCAGTTTCTCGACGATCTTGCTGAACAAACACTTCAGTGGGAGGGCACTAAGACCACCTCATCTTCTTCAACTGGTCAGTCTAGAGCAGGCATACATCAATTAGATATGTCGATTGCAATGAAGGCCTGAAATGGCCGCACTTACGAAAAAGCTAGAAGCAATTGAGATCAAAATCTCATCGCCTTCTCCTGCCCCTGCTTTACCCCCACGAACTGTTTGTGCTTGTTGTTCGGATCCATCCCACCTTATTGAAGAGTGTCCTTACAATCCACCTGTTCAAGGACAAGATCAAGTCAATACTGCCTTTCAGCAAAAACAAAGAAATGATCCATACTCTTCGACTTATAATTCTGGTTGGAGGAGCCACCCAAATTTTGCTTGGAATCAAAATCAACAATTCCAAGGAAACAACAACTTTCAAAGGCCTCCTCCTCCACAACAACAAGCACCCCAACAAACTCAATACCAGCAACCTTTCCAACCATAACCTTACCCAAACCAAATGAACAATTTTGTGCCCAACAACTCTTATCCTCAAAACAATTTTGTTCAACCGAATAATGATAAGGTTACCTTGCTAGAAAGAAGTCTAGATGCGTTTCTAAAACAATCTACACAATCCGTAGCAAAGTTGGAGACTTCCATTCAATCTTTGGTGCAAAACAGTGCTTCACATGATCAAAGCATCAAATCAATTGAGGCCCAAATTGCACAATTAAATGCTGCGTTGAGCGAGCGAGAAAAGGGAAAGCTTCCATCCCAACCATTGCCAAATCCCGGTCACACAAACAATGCACATGTTGCTTATGAACAACAAAATCATAATGTAAATGCTGTGACCACGTTGAGATCTGGAAGAGTGTTGCACAATAACGTGGGTATTAATGATGACACCCCTGCCGGTGCTTCTTCTTCATCTTCTGCTTCTTCTTCATCTTCTTCGTTAGAGCCTATTCTTCATTCTTCACAAGGCTCTACTTCTTCTAACTCGAACGGACCCACATCTCACTTCACGAACACACCAACACGGGGATCCGTTCCAACTCCGCAATCTACTCCACAGACATTGGACTCAACAAACTTTCAAAATGTTCCCTTTCCAAACAGGTTGAGATCCAATAAATCAACTCCACAAATGGAGAAGATTGTAGAGATGTTCAAACAAGTTAACATAAACATACCTCTCTTGGATGCAATCCAGCAAGTCCCTTCTTACGCGAAAATCTTAAAGGACTTATGCACTAAGAAAAGGAAGTCACAAGTACCAAAGAAATTTTTCGTGGCTAGTGCTGTTAGTGATGCTCTTGTCCAATCTTTACCCCAAAAACATAAGGACCCCGGCTGTCCTACAATTTCGATAACAATTGGGGATAAGAACATCAATAGAGAACTTTTAGATCTTGGTGCTAGTGTCAATTTGCTACCCTATTCAGTATACGAACAATTGGGCATTGGAGAGCGTAAACCCACTCATTGTACTCTCCAAATGGCTGACCGATCCATCACCCATCCTAGAGGTGAGTTAGAGGATGTGTTAATTAAAGTAGGGGACTTCATTTTCCCCATTGATTTCATTGTCATGGATACACAATCTGTAGCTAACCCCCGGAGTCAAATTCCGGTGATACTCGGTCGACCATTCCTTGCGACTTCTAATGCGGTGATCAATTGTCGTAATGGTTCAATGAACCTATCTTTTGGAAATATGACGATTGAACTCAACATTTTTAAGTTGGGGAATCAGCCCTCCGAGCCTAATGCTAGTATACTTGATGGTTGCTCGATCCATGAGATCACACAGGAGGACTGTGAGCTTGAAAAATTTCTGTTCGATCACAGCAGTTTTGACGCCTCTAGTGCGTTCCTCCTAAAATCTGACACAGCTTTCATGCCAGAAAACGACTACGAGTGTTTCACTTTTTTGGACGATTTTGAAGACTCGCTACCCGAGTTTGAGTCTTTTGATTTTTCGAATGAGTTAGTTGAACCATCTAACTCGGTTGCTTACACTCGATTTGAACCGTTGTTGGAATCCTTCGAGTTCGAGACAGTTTCACCAATGTTACCATCAATTGTTTCACCTCCAAAACTCGAACTCAAGGTTTTGCCGTCTCACCTTAAATATGCTTACTTAGATGAGAATGAGACCCTTCCCGTTATCATATCGGCATATCTAGCTCTCGAGCAAGAGAGAGCCCTTTTAATGGTCTTACAAAATAATCGGCAAGCTTTTGGCTGGACTATGGCGGACATCAAGGGGATTAGTCCCCTCATAGTTGAACATCATATACACATGATGGATGATGCCAAGCCAGTACGGGATCCACAAAGACACCTCAACCCCATAATGAAGGAGTCTATCAAGAAAGAGATTGTCAAATGTCTTGATAGTGGTATCATTTACCCTATCTTGGTTAGTCAGTGGGTTAGCCCCATTCATGTTGTCCCAAAGAAATCAGGCATAACGGTCATAACCAATGAGGCAAATGAGTTAATACCTACTCGCACCCAAACTGGGTGGCGAGTTTGCATCGACTATAGAACACTCAACGCCGCGACAAGGAAAGACCACTTTCCTTTACCTTTTATTGACCAAATGCTAGAACGATTGGCTGGGCACGAATTTTACTACTTTTTGGATGGCTATTCCGGCTATAATCAAGTCCCCATCGTCGAAAAGGATCAAGCCAATACTACATTTACTTGTCCTTTCGTTACTTTTGCTTACCATCGCATGCCCTATGGGTTATGCAATGCACCCGCTACTTTCCAGTGGTGTATGATGGGGATCTTTTCTGACATGGTGGAGAAATTTTTAGAGATTTTTATGGATGATTTCTCAATTTTCGGTGACTCCTTCGATGCGTGTTTGCTACACTTAGACGCAGTTCTTACCCGCTGTAGGGATAAGAACCTCACTTTAAATTGGGAGAAGTGCCACTTTATGGTATGAGAGGGCATTGTCTTAGGACATGTCATCTCGCAAAATGGCATAGAGGTTGATAAGGCCAAGATTGAAGTCATTTCCAATCTTCCTCCTCCTAAATGCGTCAAAGACATCCTAGCCTTCCTTGGCCATGCCGGTTTTTATAGACGGTTCATCAAGGATTTTAGCAAGATAGCTAGACCCTTGACTCCTTTATTGGCCAAGGACACCACATTTGATTTTGACTCAACTTGCATGGAAGCATTCGAGTCATTGAAACACTCACTCATTTCTGCGCCCATTCTTTCATCTCCCGACTGGACGCATCCTTTTGAAATTATGTGTGATGCATCTGATTTCGCCATTGGTGTTGTTCTTGGACAACACATTAATAAGATGACGCACGTAATTTATTACGCTAGCCGAACATTAAATGAGGCCCAATTGAATTACACAACAACAGAAAAAGAATTTTTAGTCGTTGTGTTTGCACTTGAAAAATCCCGGCCCTATTTAATCGGCTCTCCAGTGATTGTTTACACGGACCATTCAGCTCTTCGCCACCTTTTTGCGAAGAAGGTTGCTAAATCGCGGCTAATACGTTGGATCCTCTTGCTACAAGAGTTTGACCTTGTCATAAGAGACAAAAGAGGATGTGAAAATGTAGTTCCCGACCGCCTTTCACAACTTCCTTCTTCGCCCACACTTGACATTCCTATTAAAGATGTTTTTCCCGATGAGCAACTCTTAACCATGTCATGCGAACCTTGGTTCGCTGATATAGTAAACTACTTGGCCACCGGACTGATACCTAAAGATTGGTCGAAACAGGACAAACTCCGGTTCCTATCCCAAGTAAAACATTTTTACTGGGATGAACCTTATCTTTTTAAATACTGTTCCGACCAAATCATTCGTCGGTGTGTCCCTGAAAACGAGTTTAAGAGTGTGCTGTCTTTTTGCCACGATCAAGAGTGTGGCGGGCACTTTAGCCCCAAGAAGACAGTAGAAAAGATCTTGCAGTGTGGTTTCTACTGGCCACGACTCTTTAAAGATGCATACGAATACTGCAAGGCATGCTCCCGGTGGCAACATTTGGGCCGGATATCGCGAAGAAATGAAATGCCGCTCCAACCAATTTTGGTTATGGATATTTTTGATGTTTGGGGAATAGACTTCATAGGACCATTTTCCAATTCCTTTGGAAATATGCATATTCTTTTGGCTGTTGACTATGTGTCAAAATGGGTCGAGGCTGTGCCCAGCCGAACGAATGACAACAAGGTTGTCGTTAGATTTCTTAAAGAAAATATCTTTTCTCGGTTTGGGCACCCTCGAGCAATTATAAGTGATAATGGATCTCACTTCTGTAATAAGACTTTTGAGTCCTTAATGCGCAAATATTCCATTACTCACAAATTGTCAACACCATATCATCCCCAAACTTGTGGGCAAGCTGAAGTTTCAAATCGGCAGATTAAACAAATTTTGGAGAAAACGGTTTCTAAAAACCGTAAAGATTGGTCACACAAACTGATTGATGCACTATGGGCATTTCGTACTGCATACAAGACCGATCTTGGTATGTCACCATACCGGCTTGTTTATGGGAAGGCTTGCAACCTTCCAGTTAAAATTGAGCACAAGGCATTTTGGGCGATTAAAGAGTTGAACTTATCGATGGGAGATGCGGACAGCAATAGAAGGCTGCAATTGAATTAGATGAGCTGCGGGATGAGGCCTACGAAAATGCGGTAATTGTTAAAAACCGAACGAAGGTATTCCATGAAAAACACCTTATGCGCAAAACTTTTAAACCTGGTCAACAGGTTTTGCTATATGACACTCGGTTACACTTCCATCCCGGCAAGCTCAAATCTAGATGGAAAGGGCCGTTTTTGGTACGCACCGTATATCCGCACGATGCGGTAGATCTTGAAAACCCGGAGGACAGTATTTTATTTAAAGTAAATAGACATCGGCTCAAACCGTTCCTCACTGCGGACCCGTCGGAGGAGCTCATGTTTTTGCAGGAGCCGATTTACACTGACTAATCTTCCTCCATTTTACCCCCAAATTTTCGATCATCTAGCCAAAACTTTGTTTCAAACAAGTTTGGGGGTATATATCATTTGTAAATATATAAATACAATACAACATAAAAAATAAAAAAATTTGAAAATAAATTTTTTTTGGGTATTTTTGTAAATTTACAGATTAAATAAATAAAATAAAATTTTTATTTGCAAATAAATTCCTCTTTTTAGAAGGGTTTATTTGCAAATATCCATAACTTCCCCCTTATATAAAGAACCCGACCCCTCTATTTTCACAACCCTAATTTTCATCTTCTAAAACCCTAGCGCCGTCACCTCTTGAAGTTCTGCAGAGAGATCCCGTCACCGCGCCGCTGAACCGCCGCGCAAGCCCGCCCCCGACCGCGTTTCCGCCGCGCAACAGTGCCTTCACCCTCTGAAAATTTCAGAGGAGGTTCGATCTCTGTACCCATCTCTGTTTTTATTTTTCTGTAGATCAGTAGCTACCTCATGGCATATAGTATGCAACTTGAACGAGATTTTTCACAAGTATTTTCACACGAGGTGTACGGTAGTTATTTTGCGAACGAAATAGCACGTAGGGATTGGAACAATTTGATATACAATCACCCTAATGCTTATGCACTACTGGAATTAGTCACTCGTTTTTACGAGTGTATGGAAGATGGGTGTCTCACCCAATTCCGGTTTATTAAATTGCAATGGGGAAAGAGGGAAATTATCATCGATAGGGACATTATACACGAAGTCACATTAATCCCTCGAATACCCGCACATGAACAACCTTTACAATTTGAGGATTACATGTCCTTGATGGGCAATGATTGCTCAAGGGAGCCGCGAAAGGGGATCCAAGCGAGAACCCTTTTCGCAAATGTCTTAACTGTGTGCCGATGGGCACAAAATAATATTTTCGGTAGCTCTCACAACACCACATTTTTTACACCCTCATTACATATTGTGCATACCCTCATGACAAGAAACCCACGTTTCGACATGTGCACAGTTTTGCTAAACTCTATAGGTGCGGGCAAATGAGTCGCAAATTACCCTTACCCCATGCTTGTTACACAACTCTGTCGATATTTCCTCCCTATGGAGGAGTTCGAATTTTACATGCAAAGAGGCATACCTGTCAGGCCTCTTATTGAGGGTGTTTCTACGTCCTATTCACGATTGACAGATGTGTGGTCGAGGACTGAACCGGTGGAGCACGTACCCGCCCGCACACCTAGCTCTAGCTCGGCCGCGAGCGAAGGAGAAATGACCCTTTCAAGAACATGCACAGTTAATGCGGAGAGCTGTAAGGGGTATAGAGGAGTTGAGGGAGACATTGAGGGCGTACGACCGGAGGTTGACGGAGGTTGAGCAGGGGATTCGAACCCTGTTGGGTAGGGATGAGCATTCACGTTCATGCTTAAGACCACGGCGTGGGGCCGAGCAGTGAGAGCACTGCTTGTGATAAGTTTGGGGGAGTTGGTGGTTGTATATAGTTATCTCTTGCATTGCATATTTTTTTTAATTTTTGTATATATTTTTTCTTTTTCTTTTGCATGTTTAAATTCTGCATTGCATCCTTATATAAAAATCATAAAAACTGGAAAAAAAAAATTAAAAATAGAAAAAAATAGAAAAACTGAAGAAAAAAAATTTGAAAAATTATAAAAATTAAAACATTCAATTTTGGCCATAATTGACTTGAGTTTGACAAAAAAGTTAACTAGCTAGAAACAGCTAGATCTTAGACTTAGTAAATTAAAAACCCTAAAAATAACTTTTCTTAAAATTTAACGGTAGAAAGTAGATGTCTTTGTAGTTTATTTAGAAATAGGCAAATTTCGAGTTCACTTCTTGGGCTAAGTTAAAACAAGGAAAAAGTATTGATATTTTTATTAAAAGTATAAGTCTGAAAAATAATTCCTAAGCTTAAGTCTAAATTCTAAAAATATATACCCTACAAATTGCACAAATACGAACCATGAAACTTGGAATAGTAGAAGTGACATTGAAATGCTCTTGTCTAAAGTCCTTAGTATGAAGGAAAATAAAATAAAAATACAAGTGTGAATAAAGAGATAAGAAAAATGAACACTGGTTTTTGGTAATTACTTAAGGCTGCATAAATGGAAAAAATATTTAGCGAGGGTGCTTTATCACCTAATGCCTTAGACCAACTGGTTTGGGAGTCACTGCTAAAGCCTTAGGTGTTACAAGACTAGGAATTACGATTTAATGTGCAAACACATTTTGTAATCGGTCGTTAGTACCTCAAGAAATATTAACGGTCGCATGAAGGATATATGAGCAAATTTCATCAAAAAATTCACCAATTAAGAAGTACTTTAGACGATGGACAAGAGTATAATAGCTTGATTTGAATTTCCAAGTGTAGGGGTGATATATACACACACGTAGGGGTATGTGATTGGGGTTTAAATAAGAGATGGGAATGAAAAATAGGACTTATATCTTTAGTAGAGATGATAAAAATTCCTAAGTTGAGATGGAACCCTAGAAGGAAAACTCAAAAGATGCTAAAAGCTAAGTAAATCTACAAAACATATATAATCTTAAGTTAAATGATGAGGAAGCGTGAAAAATATGGGTTGGTAATTTCTGAGTTGAAGATAATAGAGTTTCTTGTTAGAAAACCTAATTGGAGAATAAAAGACAATAGGCCGAATTGATAGGATTTTGTGGATAGTATCCACTGAAAACCCTCAGGAGACAACACTCCTCATACTAGGGACACCTAGAGGTTTAATGACATGTTGCACGAGCTCAGTGCAATCGTGTTTCCCTGCGAAAGTGAGGCTGGGTTTTTTTCGAGAATAAAACTAGTTTTGCTCGAGGACGAGCAAAAGATAAGTTTGGGGGTATTTGTTCATATCATAATTTTGCATTATTATATTCCCCATTCTTATTCATTTTACAAATAAAGAGGTGTTTTTGATCCATGTTTGCTACATAGTTTCAGGTTACAGGTTCTCGGAACAAAAATAGTGAAAATGATGAAAAGACGATACAAAAGTGAGACTACGACCAACAAATGGAAGAAACTTGATCATGCCTACAGTTTGAAGAATAAATGAAGATCAATGGACAATTTCACAAAGCACAAAGGCAGCGCAAGGTTCAAGACTTCGATACGAAGCAAAGGGTAAAAGTCCACGACATTATGCACTGTGGAAATCTGGAAGAGAACTAGAAGACAGTCTGAGAAACCAAATGAAGAAACAAGAAGCAAAATGCAACCAGAAGAAGCCCAGAAAATTGCAGCTTAAGAACCCACCACATGGCCACGGATCCGCGGCCAAATAGGGCTTTTGGCCACGGTTCTACGGCCATATAGAGCACGTGTCGGTGCAATTTTGTGACGGTGGTGGCGGTGTGTTGACTAGTCTTCTTAGGGTAAATTTGTAAATGCAAATGTGTATCGGATGTAACCCTAGGGTTTCTATGATCTATAAATAGAAACACTAAACCTCTTTTTGAGGTATGCCTCTTCCTATGCCTCTTTTTATTGAAAAAATTCAGAATCTAATGTAATGCTTTGAAGAGTGCATCGAATAAAGTAAGTAGATTTTTTTTACCTTGCCCTAGTTCTTAAATTCTTTTTTGCCCTAGTATAGATTTTATTATCTGCCCTAGTTAATTAGCTTAGAACTTTTATTCATCTGCCGTAGCTTAGATAATCAGGTTATTGAATTGAAAACTCATAAAAAAATGTTTTTTATCAATCCCCTAATGAGTGAGTAGTTCCTTACTTGTTAGGGTTAGGAATAGGAAAGGTTTGAGAGATGAAAATCTCTCACCCCTTTCTTTCCCATCGCATATTTTTATAGGACTCCATGCATACATACACACACCGCTCACTACGGCACCCTACCCACGAGGTTACGGTGATACCGTAGTTTAAAAGACCGGTTGTGCATGTTTTCCATGGAGGTTAGGGTAAGAATTAAGAAAGGACGGACAAGGACCTAGAGGAAGTCTTCCCGATCGTCCTAATCCCTTTTATTAATTATTACCATAACACCTAAATAGATCTAAATTAGGGCATTGAAAGCGGTGAGAAATCTTAACTTTCCAAACTTAACCTAAACCTAACCCTAGCAAGGCTTTAATCCTAGTTTAAATCCGTTAGTTATATGTATGCCCTAGAGGCCATTACTATACATAGGATGTATATTGTAGTGGATGCTGGGACATATATAGGGAGGACTTTCTTGCTCGACATGATAGTATGCTATCTGGTTACTCTTTACCTTAACGTGTACTCAGATTGTCTCTCTATTACATGTTGGTAAAGCCCTTAGGATGTGTACTTGACTACCTGGACTATGATGCGGATCATACTAGTGGGGACATGGTAGTCCACAAGTACATCCTTCAAAGTCCTTAGTCGTGGGTGTATCGAGATGGGGCATCGATATACCAGAGTAGACTAGCGTGTACCTTCTCGACCCATACAGATGGGCGATGGATGATCCCATATCCATCGGTGTTTGACATCAGAGATGATATACGGGTGCTCAGTAGAGACTGGGTACACTGGACGGACTCGCCGAGAACTCCCAGATGGTATTATACCTTACATCAGATGGCAGTTCTCTGGTGACACTGGTACAGAGTAGTCTGTTGACCCGAGATCGTCATAGAGTCTTGTGTGGTTCCCACTGTGCTTTGATTTCCATCTTACCACGTCCAAGAGGGCGTGCAAAACGGTGGCTTTTGGGTACAGTCCCGAATCACATGGAGGCAATGAGCGATAGGAGGGGATTCGTCTCTCCCGGTATAGGGAGTTGATGTTGCGCTGTGTACGATTGGCTATAACAGGAAATCCCTGGCCAGGGTTGCTGAGATTTACTGGTAAGTGTTACCAGTAGTTTCTCGAATTGTTATAGACCTCATATCGACAAGACTTATCGAGCTATTGGGGTCTGACGTTTACCACCCCTAGGCGAGATATGCGACATATCAGACGATCAGACCGGACTGTACGGTAGTGTTACTGGTTGGATTCACTGGAGTGTGAGCGGGCTTGCTCGTCGATCTTCAGATCGCTCAATACCCGGATGGCCGTTACGTTTAGCAGACCGCTTGCGGCTTGTGGGTGTTTGATATGATCATCATCTGCTGCCGGCGTATTGACGAGTCTTTAGAGTCCTACACAGAGGTTTCCTGGCTCAAGCGAAACGAAATAGGAGCGCATATGAGATATGTGCGGGACCGAGAATAATGCGTGTATGTGATACCGTATTTCATTCTCGCGATCAATGTGTCGAATGGTTGTATGCGATATAACCTAGTTATCGATTCAAGCGTTGATTCGATAAGCCGATACATTGTATACTAGTCGGTTGTGTGCGACATGACCGGATCATTGAATCAAGTGTTGATTTAATGATTTAATGCATAATTATATATTTGATATATTAATTTGCATAAACTAGTATTGATTCACTTTAAATGAATTTTCTCACTTGAATTGCACATTGTATATGTGATATATTTTTGTGCACTAGATTGTATCATGTTTGATGATACATGCAAGCTTATGTTTGTGTAAAGAATTAAAAAATGGTTAAGTTAGTGGTTATGGTTTACTTTTATCTATTTATTTATTTTATTTATTTCATTTTGAAAAGATAAAGAGAATGGTGGCTTTTTTTGTAGTTTTGTGGAAACTTCATGAAGTGTTGAAAGTTTGACCATTCTTGTTCTTTTCCTAAACCTAACCATTAACCCTAACTATGGTTTATTCTCTACACCTAACTATGGTTGCTATTATGATAAATATCATTTTATTTGATATTTTAAAATACTCATCATAATTCTAGCTTCATCTTCTTCTTCATCTTCAAAAGAAAAAGCTTGATGCCATTAATGGCAACTTGAGCTATAGTGTGAGAAATCCAATTCCAAAGTGAACCCACTTCCTATTTCTTCATCCTCTACCTCTTGACAAGTAGTATAGGGTGTTTCCTTCACAAGTTTTCATGGATTGGTGAAGGTGGAGCTTGATCTAGCGATGCCTCGACGTAGATCATCTTCGGCATGGACATCGACGACCTAGCTCGCCTATTCTCCGATGAAGCCGACGCAAGAGCCCGGATTTCGTTTTGGACAGCGAGGACACTTCATCATGGAGCTATGGAGGTAGAGAACCGGATCTACAAAAGTTGTATTTCCGTTCTTGTAGTTTAGTTGTAAACTAGTTTCATTTTATCGCCTAAACATCTAGCCAACGATCTAGTCTAGGGTTTCTCGGCACCGTATTTTTAGAAATTGGCATGGTTGATGCCTTGTGAGACCTCTTGAGAGTGCCTAGGAACCCTACAGTGGTATCAGAGCCAAGCTAGAGCCTTAGGCAAAGTCTAGACGGAGTTTGAAGTCCGATCGACCCGAAACCCCAACTCAAAAAATGCTCTCTGTCCTTTTTTCAAAAAATGGGTTTTTTCAATATTAAAAATATGCAGAAAAATCAGCAGGTGATTTTAAGAGTTTCTGTGAAATTCGTGTTCCTAAATCCATTGAACTGCCGCGGTTCCGCGGCACGAGCATGGCTCGTGCGGCGGTTCCGCGGCCGTTCGGCCACCTTATTTAATATATTTTACACAGTAACTCCTAATTGATAATGCTGGATTTTCTGGGAATTTTTAATTTTTATTCAAGAGTTGAATTTTTTGGGTTGTTTTGGGGATTCGAATGTTCGATCGGATTATCAAATTTTGTCCATGTGTTTTTCCGGATAATTTTTGAATATGTTAAAAAGTTCGACCGGATATAAAGACCCAATTTTTCCCCTATCGGGAAATTTCCAAATGTTGGATATTTCCGTAGTTTAAAGACATTCTAAGTAGTGCAAGTAACTCGATGGACCCTCTAGAAGACAACAAACCTTAACTCGATTATGTGACCGTCTTGAACTACCCTTTGAACCTTCGGGTTTGGGGCAGTACGGCGTGCCACATGTGAGGCGTTGGCTTGACCCTTCTACGGCTGGACCGTTGGTACTGAGGCACGGACTGAATGTTTTTAGACTTGTTTCATGTGTTGATCTGTATCGAGAAAACTTGGGTGTTCGATTGTTCGATCGGAAAGTTTGACATTTTCTATTTATCCGGAATGGGATACAATAATTGGAATTCACAAAAGTTATGAGATAACTGAATGAATGTTATAAACGTAGCACTTTAGTCTCACTTGATCGGTTGCCACGGAATTTTGATGTGATCAAAAGTCCGTCGCAATCACGTAGCGTACGCGGATACTCGCCGGATAAACTTAATAGACAGCCTCACCCCATAGCCCCGACCAAGTGACTGTAGGAGAACCCCGTCACCGAAAGCATCCGTCCGGGTGCTCGCGGTAGCGGTGTTCCGCCTTGGTGCACTTCGTCGACGGTATCGGGGGTGCAGCCGTCTACTGAAGTTTGCGACGAGCATTCGATCAAGATGTCGGGAATCTTGTTGAATTGCCCGACTTGATATTAAAAAGTGTTTTCGATAATGAGACTAAAATGCGGGGTTTATAATTGTTAGGCATGCGATGTCTAAGTAATTCATTTGGTCAGGCATGCGATGTCTGAAGAGATTGCGGATTCCAACTGTTGTAGTTTTACACTCTCTTTTCTGTGACCGTAAGTGTAATATGTGATATCGCCGGTTTCGTTGCTATATGTCAACGACAATTGGGATACGCATGTTTACTTACGTTGATGACATGTGATGTTATGTGTTGCTGGATATGTTATATTGGATCGTCGTGTTTGAATAGCCCGGGGGTTTTTATGTGAGATGAGTGTTTTTCATTTTCATTCATGTAAAAACTTGTATGTAATATTCTTTTATTGGGGCGCTTCCAGGTTGCGGAAGTTGTCACCTGATGTATATTATTTACTTTTCCGCACTAGGATAGACCCAAGGAGGAGGGCACAAGTAACCGGGTTCTGGAGTCCAGAGGGAGAACGACTCGAGGAGTCGAGTCCGGGTCTCCTAACTCCAGAATTGGTAGGGTTGCTTGCCGCTCTCGTAGGGGTCTAAGGGTGTGGGTTTGGCTATTCATCACGACCGTGGAATCCGTGTTTTATACTGGCTCGTATTGAAAACACGGACGTCCTAGTATATCCAATATTTCATATGATTCTTCTGCTGCGATATCTGTGATGTGATCATGTGATGTTCTGTGATAGATACAGTATATAGTATATATGATATATTATATAGACGTTACTTATGTTTTACACCCGCACTAGCCCTGCCCCGCTCTGCCGTTAGTTACCTAACCTAACGGTGCACGAGGGGACATCGAGGCGAATGCGGATGGCATAAGTGTACGTCGTATTTATCTGTGATGTTTAGGTACTTAAATGATGGGACTTCATTAATGAGATTAATGAAATAAAAGAAACCTAAGATGTTGTAGAATCGAATTTCAAAATAAAACAGGTAGCTACAATTTTTGCTTTACACAGCGGTATATATGATATATCCTGCACCTTATTCGATAAGGAAAGGACCGAGATCCCTTCACCGGGAGTGACTCCTTTAGCAATAACTGGCAGATGCTACACCCTCGGTTTGTCTTTTGATTGCTTTTAAGAGTTTTTGCTTTGCACAGTGATATATATGATATATCCCGCACCTCATTCGACGAGGAAAGGACCAACGATCCCTTCACCGGGAGTGACTCCTTTAGCAAAACTAGAAAAGCCTCAAAAGCACTCCATTTTTAAAATCATTTGATTCTACAACGATATCGAGTTCATTACGCAATAGGTTTTCAGAAAAACCTGTCGTAGCCCTCCGTCATTTCAGATAAGTCCTATTTAGTATTCGTGCTACGTTTGTTGGCCTGCGTCAAGGCGTAGTGTGCGGTAGCTAACTAGTATTTATCTGCTTATGCATATGATGCAGATTGGATTAGGGTAGTCGTGCGACTTTGTTGGCCTGCGTCAAGGGTCGTGCGGGTGGGTTTAATTCAATCAGGAAATGACGGGTTGAACTTGACTAGCGGACTATGGTTTGTTGGCCTGCGTCAAGGTCATAGGACGCTAGGGGCAAAATATCATCGGGAATTTCAAGTGTTGAAATTTGCAATGAGATTGCATACCTTCTATGAGATAGTTGGATCCCGATACCCGCTGCGAGTAAGAGTTACTCCTGGGAGAGTTTTATACATTACAATTAGCCGATCAAGTAGGTGTCTAGAAAGGTGTCAACGGGGTTACGCCTTTGGGAAAACGAGGTTTACATTAATTAGGTTCGTGCGAAAGCACGGGGGACCTCCCTCAAAGTACCGACACTGGCCTGGCTGAAAGATTGGTGAACTTGTAGTGTGTAATTAATCCCGGCTAGTCTTTCCTTTTAGGGTTTGAAGGAAGATTTGATAAAAAGCAGTGGGAGCCATCCTGATTAGATAAAATAATAACCAATCTATTCTTGCAAGAGCGCACGCTGAGTGTTTTCTTCTCTCTCTCTCCAGGTAGCGACCATATCATGCCTTAATCAAGATAATAAAACGGATTATTGACCGAACCCGCTTGTTATACTGAGCTGGGGAACGTTGGTCCCGCTCCAACTTATAATTGTTATAAGACAGAGCAGGTAATTGGGGAATACCAGATTTCCCGTGCCGCCCAAACGAAGAAAGTGCATATGATGCATCATCTTCGGGTGTGTTCATTACAAAGAACTGTTTCTCAGTATCCTCCGCATCCTGGATATATGATACCGGATCAGGATCCCAGATATGTAATCTGTTACATAGGGCTACAAAAGGGTAGAAAAACTGAGAACGGGTGATAAGTTTCATGAGACAGAAAACGGGGCAAGTGTTGCAGCCAAGTCTGTTGGTCACTGTCACCCTGTATTGTAATACATTGATTCTGAACGAATGTTATTAGATACCGAACCTGATATACAAAATCATATCAGTCTCTTTATTAGTAAAGAAATGATAAAATTTTGTATTGTTGGATAATGTTTTGAACATTTCCTATATCAAAAGTTGATCGGTTCAGGCACGTTATCTAAAAGCATTGATGTTCTAAATCAAACTACAGTTCTTAGTATACAGAACACACACAAGAGGAAGAGTTCAGAAATGAACGAATCCTTCTTGAGGCATTGTAGACTAGGTCATATCAATGCGATCCGACTAGCTGAAGTTACATGTAGATGCATATTTAAATCAGTTTGAATTTACATCTTGTGAAACTTGGCAGTCATGTCACAGAGATAAGATGACCATAGCTCCGTTTACTGGAAACAGAGAAAGAGTTAATGAACTCTTGGGATTGATACATGATGATGTATGTAAGGTCTCCAGTCTACACATGCCAGCACTGATTCTTTATACTTCATTATATTCTCTGATAATCTCTCAAGATTCAATCATATGTTCCTGTTGAAACATGAGTCCGAATCTTTTGAGATATTCACAGAATATGATTTAGAAGTAGAGAACCAAAATACGGGTAAAAGTATTATGTCCTTTGATGAGATCAAGGAGGAGAATACTTGTGCATAGAATTTCTGGACTATTCTAAAGGAGAATGAGATTCTCTCTCAGCATTACTCCTCCGTATACACCATTGCACGATGGTATGTCAGGGCGGAGCAGATACACCCTATTTGATATGGTGTGCTCTATGATGAGTACTACTGAGTTACCTTTTTCCTTAGGGGGTTATGCACTTGAGAAGTCGCATACCTATTGAATAGGGTTTCAATCAAATCAGTTGCCTACCACTTCATATGTGATATGGAAAGGGAAGAGCCCATATCTTAAGTTCCTTAAGATTTGGGGTTGTCGGGCCTATGTCTGAAAAGCAAAATCCGGACAAACTCGAGGCAACGTCTGTTATGTACAACTGGAAACGTTCCAGCTATACAAACTGCAGCTAATGATTTGGTAGAACCGAAGGATTCAGTAGATTCCAACGAACCTCAGCCTCTCCGCCGATCTAGTAGGGTTCCTCACCCACCTGAGAGATACTTCGGTTTCTCTATGACAGTAGGAGCGAGGATTGCATCATGAGATGATGACCCGACTAGCTTCGAGCTGGCCATCAGGAGTAAGACTCTGTAAGAATGGCTGGATGCTTAGTGATCTGAGATGGAATCCATGTACACCAACAAAGTATGGACTTTGGTTGCTATATCTGAAGGGTTAAATCCCCATCAGGAGCAAGTATATCTTGAGAAGATTACTTGGTGTAAATGGAAAGGTTGAGACTTTCAAAGCTAGACTAGTTAAAGGTTTTCGTCATTGACCAGGCGTGGATAATGATAAAACCTTTTCCAGTACCTATGCTTAAGTCCATCCAGATCCTACTTGCCACGGCTACATACCATGACTACGATATCTGGTGGTTGGGTGTCATGACTGCTTTTCTAGATGGTGTTTTAGAAGAGTGCGTCTGTAAGTACACAGCCAGAGGGCTTCGTAGACAGTGGGAGCAGCGGAAACGTGTACAAGATGCTTTATAGGATAAAACAGGCATCGCGGAGTTGGAACATCTGTTTTGATAGATAGTCAAAGAGTTTGACATCATCAAAATGGTAGATGAACCTTGTATAAACAAAAAGGTAGTAGGGAGTATGGTGGTGATCCTCGTAGAGTACGTGGATGACATACTCTTGATAAGAAAGGAGTTTCTTATGCTACGCTCGATCAATCTCCGATTATCACAAAGATTCTCCGTATAGGATCAAAGTGATACCTCCTAAATCCTGAGTTTTGGATCTATGAGATAGATCTAATTGGATGTTAGGATACTCACTAGTAGTAGTGAGAAGGTATCAATCGATCCAGGGGAGAATCACTGGAAGTGTTCCAGGGTGATAAAGACGACTGAATGTCAGTCGCAGGCATTGTCTTTACCCTCAGTAAAGGGACGGTATGTTGGAAGAGTTCCAAGCTAGATACCGTGACATACTAGACGATAAAGGCACGATACATCGCTACTTAAGATGCTACCAAAGAGGCTGTTTGGATGTATATTAGTTCATGAGATGAACTTAGTTCCTACCATTGTGTGACAATGGAGTTGTGGCTTATGCCAGGAACCCTCGTCCCATCAGTGATCCAGACATATTCTAAGGCAGTGTCACCTGATCATGGAGATGGTTGATCTCCAGGGTGATCGAGGTTAGGAGAGTAGACCAAGAGGACAACACGGCGGATCCACTCACGAAGGCCTATTCCCAGAGAGAGACTTTTATGGGATGGTTGAGTATGAGATACTACAAGCACTGCTACAGATGGCCCTAGTGCAAGTGGGAGATTGTTAGTTATATGTATGCCCTAGAGGCCATTACTGTACATAGGATGTATATTGTAGTGGATGCTGGGACATATATAGGGAGGACTTTCTTGCTCGACATGATAGTATGCTATCTGGTTACTCTTTACCTTAACGTGTACTCAGATTGTCTCTCTATTACATGTTGGTAAAGCCCTTAGGATGTGTACTTGACTACCTAGACTATGATGCGGATCATACTAGTGGGGACATGGTAGTCCACAAGTACATCCTTCAAAGTCCCTAGTCGTGGGTGTATCGAGACGGGGCATCGATATTGTTCCCGCCAAAAATTTCTGCGCAAAAGAGTCCAAGGTATCAAATGGCAGCGATACGCTTAAGGAAATACGAACCAGTATCTTCCGGGCTGTTTTTTGACAAACTCCCGAAGGAGAAACGGATAAATTCTGATTGTATTGAAAGCGTCTCGAAAAGACCTTCGATTTGATATATTATGGGCCTCATAATTCATCCGGGATCAAAAGTTATGAGCAAATGTCTATGCACATGTGATTTAAGGAAGAAGATGCGAACCAGTATTTTCCGAACTGTATTTTGACAAACTCCGGAACGGAAAACAGCTAAATTCTGATGATATTGAAAGCATCTCGAAAAGTCCTTCGATTTGATATATTATGGGCCTCATAATTCATCCGAGATCAAAAGTTATGAGCAAATGTGTTATACACGTGTAATCTAAAGTAATGCTCTACTACATGGGGAATGCATTTTTTAGTCCCACATCGGGAAAAGGAGAGATGGCTTCTCTACCACTCCCATATAAATAAGAGGGCATACCTCTTGGAAAGGTAGAGTAAAAAATCCTCAAAGGATTCAATACTCAAAGGAGCTTAGTTCTCCAAGATAGGAGCATGCTCCTCCATAATGCGCATATGCGCAAGCGCTATGTGCGCTACGTGCAACGCACGTGTGCCTGCCATGCGGCACTACGTGCAACGCACGTGCGCACCACGTGAGAATATTTAATAATATTAAAAGGAGCTTGTTCTCCATATATAGAAGCTTTGCTTCTCCTCATAATGCGCATGTGCGCCACGTGCAACGCACGTATGCCCGCCATGCGGCACCACGTGCAACGCACGTGCGCACAACGGATAGTGCCTTGCACTTGCTATGAACCTCTGGTTCTCAGATAAATAAATAAATAAAAATAGTGCCTTGCACTTGCTATGAACCTCTGGTTCTCAGATAAATAAATAAATAAAAATAGTGCCTTGCACTTGCTATGAACCTCTGGTTCTCAGATAAATAAAAATAGTGTCTTGCACTTGCTATGAACCTCTGGTTCTCAGATAAATAAATAAATAAAAATAGTGCCTTGCACTTGCTATGAACCTCTGGTTCTCTGAGACAGAAAGAAAGAAAAGATTTTCTTTTCTCTTCTTTGATCTAAATTTAGATCATTAAAAAGTGCTCTGCACTCATTTTCTTGAATCCAAAAGATTCTTGGTGCTTTGCACTATTTGAAGGGCCAGGCCCAAATCAAAATGACCTGACAGGCCAAAATAAATTGCAAGGCAATAAATGGGCAGAGCCCAAATAAATTGATGCTTTGCATCCTTTATATAAGGGCAGAGCCCAAATAAAATTGATACCTTGCATCATTCCTAAAAGGGCAGAGCCCAAAACAAATTGATGCTCTGCATCCTTTCTGGGCAAGGCCCAAATAAAAATAAAAAAAGAAATTTAATGCAAAAGCAAATAAAATGTTGAACATTTCAACTGGACTTAGCCCAATTTTGGCCATAAGTCCTTAAATTAAATTGACTGAGCAAAATTGCTCTTCTAAATCAATTTACATCCGGTTCGAGGGTACATCTCCGAACTCCTTTGACATCCGTCGTTGTAATTCCTCAACGACGTCAAAGAGGTGACGGGTCCCAACGACCACACATCGATATGGACTGCGGGGTCTTTAAACTCGTGGACCGAAATGTCCATAAACTAACATTGGACCGAAATGTCCATAAACTAACATCGGACCGGAACGTCCCTAAACTAATATCGGACCGGAACGTCCCTAAACTAATATCGGACCGAAACGTCCCTAAACTAATATTGGACCACCATGTCCCTAAACTGGCGATGGACCACCACGTCCCTAAACTGGAAAGTGGACCACTACGTCCCTAAACTGGAACAATAGAGCCTCCAAATGCTCTTTTGCCGGATCTAAACGGTCCCGTTTAAGTTGATCTTAGCCCCAAACACGGCTAGCGCATCCTTAGACATTTAAATGAATGATAAAACCCCAAATCAACTCTGGTTCAAGGGTACATCTCTGAACTCCTCTGACACCTATCGTTGTAATTCTTCAACGACGTCAGAGAGGTGACGGGTCCCGACGGCCATAAATGCTATGGACCACCACGTCCCTAAACTGGAACAATAGAGCCCAAACGCTCTTTTGTCGGATCTAAACGGTCCCGTTAAGTTGATCTTAGTCTCAAACTGGACTAACGTATCCTTAACAAACGTTTGAGTCGATCTTAGCCTCAAAAATGGCTAACGTATCCTCCAAACAGACTTTAGTCCCAAATTGGACTATGAATCTCCCAAACTGGAACAATAGAGCCTAAACGCTCTTTTGTCGGATCTAAACGATCACGTTAAGTTGATCTTAGTCTCAAACAGGACTAACGTATCCTTAACGAATGTTTAAGTTGATCTTAGCCGCAACGCGACTAACGTATCCTTAAACTAAAAACACCAAACCCAAATCTAAGTAAATTCGGATTTGGACTAATCCACGTCCTACGGGCGACGACATTACTCAGTCTCCGTATACAATCCACGGGCAACCACAAACAAAACAAACACACACGACACGAAGTGAAATTCTGGAGAAGGAGAAAGTTGTTACCGCGATGCGGTAGCGTAATTAACTACAGGGGCTTGCGCCTGCAGGGAAGAGCGTCCCCACAATCAAAAAACCCTTCACCCTGAGGGGGAATCTGACGAAGTCTGCTACATCGGCCGCATCCGTCTAAACCTCCGATACACGGTGCCATAAATCAACTTGGCATCTTCGGAGAGATAGACGGATAAAACCAAATAGCATCTGCCCCGAACCTCAGGCACGGACGTCCTAACGTCTCGGCCGCCGTTCGGAGGGGAACAGATTCTGGCACGCCCGGTGGGACCTCTTCCTCTTTCCACTCCACACTTCGTGTGTCGTGTTCGCGAACAAATCGCGGTTTGCTGTGATTGCCTGTGGATTCAAGGTACTAAGATTTGGTGTCTTGCTCCGTGCAGAAAACAGAAGATCAATGTCTTCGAACTGCATCGCCTACAGCAACAGCTCTCGCTCCGTCATTACTGGAGGAGTGAGTTATGGGCCCCAAGCGGCTTCCCTTTTCAAAATGCCGGTGGAGCAGGTGGCTCAAACCACCACTGGACTATTTTTTTGGGACCATGCTCCCACCAATGAGCTTCAACGCCCCCAATGACATTGCAAGAAGCTCCAAAGAAGTCGGTCTTCGATCGACTTACCACTGCGGCGACCCCTTTCAATAGGCCGTCCAACTCCACTGCTTCAAGTTTTAATGGATTAGGCCAGTGCTCCATCGGGCCCATGAAGAAGCTTGCCATACCAGAAAGCGTTATCCCGAAGCAGATAGCCATTCCAACTCACGTTCCTGGAAAAATCACCAAGGTTGCTTCCCATGTTCAGAAGTCCGCTTCTGACAAGTTGGCCGTCCCCGTTCAACGGACGTCGATCTTTAAAAAGCTGGTACCAGTATATTCTGACCAACACAGGGGGCATGAGGAGGTCACCCCTATAGCTGAAACAACTCCATCAGCACGACATGCCCGACGTCGTTACTGGCGCCGAGTGAGGAAGGCTGGGGGCAACTCCCCCTCTGAACTTACTCCTCCAACTCCGATGGTGAGGATCGATGCTGTTGTTCCAACCAAGAACAGCTTTGAACTGCTCAACAAGGTGCGCAGAAACTCTCCTACTGCGATGTTGAAACGAACTCCTTCACCTGTGGAGAATACTCCAGAGAAGAAGTTAGAGCAGCCCCCTCAACGACTGTCCTCTAAAATTTACAAAGTCTGGCGACAGGTCCAAGAGTCGGTGATCGATCGAGACTGCCTCCGACGACAGAAAAAGATGAAGGTTCGGCAGGGGAAGGATTACTCTGTCAAACCACAAGAAGCAAAAGCTACTCGGGTGCCCACTACAACGGTTCCCTTAACTCCAATCACTCAAAAAAGGAGGCCGCAAAAAGCCCCTGTGTCTTCGGCAAATCGCAAAGACACCGAACACAAACGCCCCAAGTCTGGGGGCATGGTGGTGCATACTGTTTATATGGCTTCTGGAAAGGAGGAAAGCCGCACTTCTACGGGCCACCGACCGCTCACCCGATCCGTGACGAAAGCCCAGGAGCAACAACAAAAGCTTCAGGAAATGATGACTACAATGGCTGCACTCACTGAGCCAAAAGAAAGCTCTGAAAGGTCTTCGGATGAGCGTCAAGAACAAGAAACTGACGCTGACTTTTTACGCAGAGTCCTCGAAAAGAGGGACAAAGAAGCTGCAGAGCAGGCGGCTAACATAAAGCAGATGGCGCACCTCTTCAAAGATATGGTAGGGATGATGTTACAGCCGGACCCTCCTGCTGAAGATCCTCCGATCGTCCTTGAAGACGACAGGGGAGAAACGTCAAATCCTCCGCCGGCTCTATCAACAGCCAAGGAGGAGGCAATCTCCAAAGTTGACCTAGACGAATATATAGCCCAGCAGATCCGGGTTCATCAGGCGAATGAAGCGGCTGGGCAAATTGTTAGAACCGGACGACCGTATCCGAGCTGGTATGACCAAATCAGTTACCCGCCAGGATATACGATCCCTAAATTCCACGTATATAAAGGGACAGGGAATCCGCATCAGCATGTCGCTCAATTCAGGGCCTTATGCGGCAATACTGGAGGCGATGACAAATTGTTGCTACGTCAATTCGTCGGCAGCTTAGCAGAAATAGCCTTTGAATGGTATTCGGAGCTACCTAACGACTCTGTCAAAACATTTGCAGAGATGGAACTGCTGTTTACACAAAGATTCGCAAGTGCTAGTGAACGCACCCCGATTACAGCACTGATAAATGCCAGGATAAGGCCCGGCGAAACGTGGGTCCAATACGCAACACGATGGCGAAACCTATGGTCGAAATGCGAACAACGCATAGAAGAGGCACCTGCGGTAGGCATGTTTGTGGGCACTCTCGATCCGCAAGCGACCATCTCGCAATTCATGATGTTCTTCAGGCCGACCACCTTCCAGGCCTTGATCGACAAATTAGCCCAAATGGACCAGATGGGCCATAGACCGTCTCCTCCAAGACCCGATCCCCGAAATGAGAAAGGAAAAGCGATCATCGTCGCCAACGCTCAGCAACAGTCGAGCAACTCAAAGCCGGTCGCTCGCCAAAACAACGTGCGTCCACGCCCATCCCTCGAAGAGAGGCTAGGACGTCATTACTCGTTTCCTCAGAATAAAACGAGAAGACTGTTCGAGCTGGCAGTGCGCAACAGACTCATTAATCTGCCGAGTCCAAAGCGTCCGTTGCAACCAGGCGATCTTAATAATCCCAATTATTGCCCTTACCACCAAACGGTAAGTCACCCAATTGAGGATTGTTTCGTCTTTAAGGGATGGATCGAGGATCAATACCTGCAAGGCAAATTCACGCTGTCTGAAAGCTGGAAGGTAAACCCCCCACAGCCGCACTCTCCAAAGAAAATGGACACGCCGGGGGCAACTTGTTCTTTCGTCGAGGATGAAAACGACAGAGAAAACTTATCGGATGAATCCGAAGACTACGTGGCGACTTGTCATGTGATTTCTCATTCACCGACGGATGATGAGGAGGCTCCTTGCGCTGAGAAATCAATGGCGGACCCTGAAACAGAAATTCCGCGGCCGTCAGACAAGTTGATCGATGCCTTCCTAAATGAAATTCGTTTGAAAGCAAAAGCCAATCAAGAGCGTGAAATGGCCATACTGGAAAAAGCCAAGGCATTCCCGTCAAATCAAAAGCCATCCACTGCGGATAAAAACAAATTCAAGACGAGGAAACGGTTCGCCAAAGCTCTATCTGTAGGAATGAAGCTACCGCCCTCTGAAGAAAATGCTTTCTCTGAGGTAGAGGTGCACCCTAACTTCTGTTTATATCATCAGAAGATCATACATCCTACCGAAGACTGCGAATCCTTTAACTGTTGGTGGCAAGGGTACGTCGCTCAAAAGCGACACTCCGACAGAACAAAGTGTGAAGCTTGTGGACATCGGAAAAATGCGATAGATGAGCGCAAAAGAGCCACCGCCGACTGTCATATAGCCGACTTCAAGGGATCACAAATTATCACCTTTGGAAGCGACTCTGACGAAGAAGCTACCCCCAACTCTTCCCTCGGGGAACCTATTTCAAAAATAAAGGAATTGAGAAGCTGCGAGAACGTTCAGCCATGCAATCGCATGCTACTCGGAAAAAATCCCGACCCCGTAAGCAAGGGACCAAACAAGAAGAACAAAGGAAAAGGAAAAAAGGCCCTCGTCGCCAGCGCTCACCAACAATCAGGTGACCCTAGACCAGTTGCTTGCCAAAGCAGCAAGCGGCAATCCCTCCAGGAAAAGTTGAAACGTCCTTACTCGTTTCCGCAAGATAAAACAAGGGGACTGTTCGAGCTGGCAGTGTGTGACAGACTCATCAATCTGCCGAGTCCAAAACGTCCGTTGTGGCCAGGCGATATTAATAATCCTAATTATTGCCCTTACCACCAAACGGTAGGTCATCTGATCGAGAATTGCTACGTCTTCAAGAACTGGGTTGAAGACCAATACCAACAGAGCAAGTTCGCGTTGTCCGAAATTTGGAAGGTGAACCCGCCACAACCGCATGCTCCGAAAAATATGGACACGCCGGGGGCATCATGCTCATTCATAGAGAAAGCCTAACGGACCACTACGTCCTAAAACTGGATAACGGACCGAAACGTCCTTAAACTAACAACGGACCGAGATGTCCTTAAACTAATGACGGACCGCAATGTCCTAAAACTTGCAAATGACCGAAACGTCGTTAAACTACTCCCAACCCGCAGCATCTTCAGGCTGACGTTAAAAAAAAATAAAATAAAAATAAAAAATAATAATAACGGTATGTCCACAAGCAAAATGGGCACGGATGAAAACCCGAAGGGGCTCCGTGAGTAAAAACAGCAGGGCTACCGGCGAGTGTTCGTGAAAACCCGAAAGGGCGCGACCTCGTTTGAAAAAAAAAGAAGAAGAAAAGAAAAAAAAAAGAAAAAAAAAAGAGAGAATAAAAGAGAGAATAAAAAAAACGGTATGTCCACAAGCAAAATGGGCACGGATGAAAACCCGAAAGGGCTCCGTGAGTAAAAACAGCAGGATTACCGGCGAGTGTTTGTGAAAACCCGAAAGGGCGCAACCTCGTTGAGAAACACTTATAGGGTCCTCTCGACCCTGTAAGGAGAAACCACCTGCGTGAGATCCTTACGACTCACAAAGGAACAACACACTTAGGGATCCCCACGATTCCTAAGGAGAAAATACACTTGCGAGATCCTCACGACTCGTAAGAAGAACTCTCTTGTGGGACCCTTACGGCTCATAAGATTTGAAAGTCTTAAGTTACAGAGGCCTAAATCTGTGCTTAAGCAACCCCCACAACTTTCGACATTGCCCTACAAGTGGTCCGATATTGGCCCTTGTATACAATCCACGGGCGCGAATAAACATTTCCCTAACCAAGTCCCATCCGTGACTAGGGATATGCTTGTACAGCAAACAACACTTGTAAGTCCTCTCGACTTATAAGGAGAAAACCCTTTTGTAAGATCCTTACGACTTACAAGAGAACATGCACTTAGGAATCCTCACGATTCCCAAGGAGAAAACACACCTACAAGATCCTCACGACTTGTAGGGAGAAATACCTTTGTGAGACCCTTACGGCCCATGAAGTCAAAAGCCTTAGCCGACAGGACCCTTAACCCTGTTTACTAAGTCACCTTTGTTCGACATCAACGGAGGCAAATGATGATTCGCTCCTGGCAATAGCCCAGTTGCAGCGATGCTGATGCCTAGACCGGTATCAAATTCCAAGTCCTTTCACGGCAGATGATGATTCGCTCCTGGCAATATCCCAGTTGCAGCGATGCTGATGCCTAGACCGGTATCAAATTCCAAGTCCTTTTACGGCAGATGATGATTCGCTCCTGGCAATATCCCAGTTGCAGCGATGCTGATGCCTAGATCGGTATCAAATTCCAAGTCCTTTCATGGCAGATGATGATTCGCTCCTGGCAATATCCCAGTTGCAGCGATGCTGATGCCTAGACCGGTATCAAATTCCAAGTCCTTTTACGGCAGATGATGATTCGCTCCTGGCAATATTCCAGTCGCAGCGATGCTGATGCCAAGATTGGTATCAGATCCTAAATCCCCTACTCGCAAAGAAAAAAAAAAAATATATATATATATATATATGCATACGAAATAGCCGAAATGATAGGGCAGCTTGCAAACAAAATCAGCAAGTAAAAATGTATGCATGCAAAATAGCCGAAATGGTTGGGCAACTCGCAATAAAAAGCAGCGAGTAAAAAGAAAAATAGCCGAAATGATTGGGCACCGCGAAAAATAGCCGAAATGATTGGGCAATCGCGATTTTCGCGATATAAAAAGCTGAAATGATAGAGCATCGCGGAAAGAATAAAAAAAATAAAAAAATGAAACTTTTTGCCCTACAGGTGAAATCACATCGATCCCTGTATACAATCCAGGGGCACAGATAAAGAGGGAACAATACCTTCCCAACAGGCTCCACCAGAAAGCGAAGCCAAATCTCGACGGTTCATAGATAACCTAGAGACCATCTCGACATTTGTTGCAATAGTACAGACACGATGTCAACAAATGAAGCAAACGAAGATCCCGAGCTTCAGGGTCTCAACGTCAACATCGACAACTTAGAGATCACCAACGGCGTTTCTCCTCACTCCAACTAGATGCAGACATGACGTCAACAACCGACCTCAGAATCGCAACAAAACGGAACCATGGCAAAGTCTCTAGTTCCAAATCTCAATGGCCACATCTACAGCCTGAAGACCAACAACGGCGTGCCTCCTCATTCCAGCAGGACACAGATGTTACACCATCAAGCGGAGCGATGGCAAAATCCCAACTCCACCTTAGCATTCGTCTCGTTACAGCAGACGCAATGTCAACAACGGCGTTCCTTCGCAGTCCATCAGGGTGTACATGCAAAGTTAACAAAAGACCCCATGGTCGAAACAAAACGGAGCCACGGCAAAATCCCTAGTTCCAAACCTCGGCGGTTCACCAGTAACCTAGAGACAACCACGACATTCGTCTCGATACAGAGGACGCAATGCCAGCAAACGAAGCGAAGGCTAAATTCCTAGCTTCAGGGTCTTAACGGCAAGTCATATAAAACCGGAAAGACAATCGGAGATCATCTCGCACCAGTGTGGAGTGGTCACCACTTCGACGTCCGTCTCGATACAGCAGACGAGATGTCACCCCAACGTTCGTCTCGACACAGCAGACGTAACGTCATCAAACAAACGGAGCCACGGCAAAATCCCTAGTTCCCACCACGACATTCGTCTCAATACAGAGGACGCAATGCCAGCAAACGAAGCGAAGGCTAAATTCCTAGCTTCAGGGTCTTAACGGTAAGTCATATAAAACCGGAAAGACAATCGGAGATCATCTCGCACCAGTGTGGAGTGGTCACAACCTCGACGTCCGTCTCGATACAGCAGACGAGATGTCACCCCAACGTTCGTCTCGACACAGCAGACGCAACGTCATCAAACAAACGGAGCCACGGCAAAATCCCTAGTTCCCACCGCGACATTCGTCTCGATACAGAGGACGCAATGCCAGCAAACGAAGCGAAGGCTAAATTCCTAGCTTCAGGGTCTTAACGGCAAGTCATATAAAACCGGAAAGACAATCGGAGATCATCTCGCACCAGTGTGGAGTGGTCACCACTTCGACGTCCGTCTCGATACAGCAGACGAGATGTCACCCCAACGTTCGTCTCGACACAGCAGACGTAACGTCATCAAACAAACGGAGCCACGGCAAAATCCCTAGTTCCCACCGCGACATTCGTCTCGATACAGAGGACGCAATGCCAGCAAACGAAGCGAAGGCTAAATTCCTAGCTTCAGGGTCTTAACGGCAAGTCATATAAAACCGAAAAGACAATCGGAGATCATCTCGCACCAGTGTGGAGTGGTCACCACTTCGACGTCCGTCTCGATACAGCAGACGAGATGTCACCCCAACGTTCGTCTCGACACAGCAGACGTAACGTCATCAAACAAACGGAGCCACGGCAAAATCCCTAGTTCCAAACCTCGGCGGTTCACCAGTAACCTAGAGACAACCACGACATTCGTCTCGATACAGAGGACGCAATGCCAGCAAACGAAGCGAAGACTAAATTCCTAGCTTCAGGGTCTTAACGGCAAGTCATATAAAACCGGAAAGACAATCGGAGATCATCTCGCACCAGTGTGGAGTGGTCACCACTTCGACGTCCGTCTCGATACAGCAGACGAGATGTCACCCCAACGTTCGTCTCGACACAGCAGACGTAACGTCATCAAACAAACGGAGCCACGGCAAAATCCCTAGTTCCCACCGCAACATTCGTCTCGATACAGCAGACGCAATGCCAGCAAACGAAGCAAAGGCCAAATTCCTAGCTTCAGGGTCTTAACGGCAACTCATATAAAGCCCGAAAGACTATCGGAGATCATCCCCACACCAGCGCGGAGTGGTTATGACTCATCGAGGCTCTCCAAAATGAGCCTAACCTCAAGTAAAAAGCGGCATGGCAAATTCCTAGCGTTTGCTCTTCTGACGGTCAAACCGCCAAGGAGGATTGCTTGAAGACGTCTTGTCCAGCCCCCGAAGGGATCAGAGACACGGCAGTCGCAGGGCTACTCGAACAGCACGATTGCCTATCGAGGACTATATCAGCTTATGCGACGGTACGATGGCCAAAATCCTAAGTACCACCAACCTTAACGGGCTTCTGTCGTAAAGAGCAGAGGTTAAATGCGACGTTAAGATGTTCTTATGAGATCTGCTCGATCCGTTTCGACTCGTGAGGAAATTGATGTCTTTGCGAGATTTTCTCGATGCGTCTCGACTCGTGAGATAAAGCCTTAGGCAGTAGGGATTAAAAAACCTGTTCCTAAGCACTGGGACCCTGCAAGTCGGCCCAAAACGGTCTCTTGCATACTATCCACGGGTCACACTCTCCAAAGTCGAATCTCGATAAGGAGGGAAACAACCGCTTACGGGTCCTCTCGACGCGTAAGAGGGAAAACTCTCTTATAGGATCCTTACGACTTATAAGAGAAAACACACTTAGGAATCCTCACGATTCCCAAGGAGAAAATACACCTACGAGATCCTCACGACTCGTAGGGAGAAAAGTCTTTATGAGACGCTCACGGCTCGTAAAGTTGAAAAGCCTTAGGTGGCAGATCCTACCCCTGTCTCCTAAGCCATCACTGCCCTGCAAAGAAGTCAAGATGGGCCGACCATCTACGGGCCACACTTGCCAAAGCTACATGCCACTGAAATGGAGAACTTACTCATAAGCGTATGAACTACTCCACGCCAGAGTGAGACAAAAAAAGAAATAGAAGGATGCGGCTCATGGAGTTAAGGGTTGGAACTATATCCCTTAAGAGTTGAGATTTGAGTCAATGATAAATGACGACGCTTGTGTCCGCTCGTTATCTTCTCAGATCAAGATTCTGAAAGTGATACATCAACCCAAAACTGGTCATACGCCATGCATAACTCTGCATAACTCTGCACTACTTCATCCACGTACATACTTACGTGGGCAAAGTAGTGGGGGGCATTTGTTCCCGCCAAAAATTTCTGCGCAAAAGAGTCCAAGGTATCAAATGGCAGCGATACGCTTAAGGAAATACGAACCAATATCTTCCGGGCTGTTTTTTGACAAACTCCCGAAGGAGAAACGGATAAATTCTGATTGTATTGAAAGCGTCTCGAAAAGACCTTCGATTTGATATATTATGGGCCTCATAATTCATCCGGGATCAAAAGTTATGAGCAAATGTCTATGCACATGTGATTTAAGGAAGAATATGCGAACCAGTATTTTCCGAACTGTATTTTGACAAACTCCGGAACGGAAAACAGCTAAATTCTGATGATATTGAAAGCATCTCGAAAAGACCTTCGATTTGATATATTATGGGCCTCATAATTCATCCGAGATCAAAAGTTATGAGCAAATGTGTTATACACGTGTAATCTAAAGTAATGCTCTACTACATGGGGAATGCATTTTTTAGTCCCACATCGGGAAAAGGAGAGATGGCTTCTCTACCACTCCCATATAAATAAGAGGGCATACCTCTTGGAAAGGTAGAGTAAAAAATCCTCAAAGGATTCAATACTCAAAGGAGCTTAGTTCTCCAAGATAGGAGCATGCTCCTCCATAATGCGCATATGCGCAAGCGCCATGTGCACTACGTGCAACGCACGTGTGCCTGCCATGCGGCACTACGTGCAACGCACATGCGCACCACGTGAGAATATTTAATAATATTAAAAGGAGCTTGTTCTCCATATATAGAAGCTTTGCTTCTCCTCATAATGCGCATGTGCGCCACGTGCAACGCACGTATGCCCGCCATGCGGCACCACGTGCAACGCACGTGCGCACAACAGATAGTGCCTTGCACTTGCTATGAACCTCTGGTTCTCAGATAAATAAATAAATAAAAATAGTGCCTTGCACTTGCTATGAACCTCTGGTTCTCAGATAAATAAATAAATAAAAATAGTGCCTTGCACTTGCTATGAACCTCTGGTTCTCAGATAAATAAAAATAGTGCCTTGCACTTGCTATGAACCTCTGGTTCTCAGATAAATAAATAAATAAAAATAGTGCCTTGCACTTGCTATGAACCTCTGGTTCTCTGAGACAGAAAGAAAGAAAAGATTTTCTTTTCTCTTCTTTGATCTAAATTTAGATCATTAAAAAGTGCTCTGCACTCATTTTCTTGAATCCAAAAGATTCTTGGTGCTTTGCACTATTTGAAGGGCCAGGCCCAAATCAAAATGACCTGACAGGCCAAAATAAATTGCAAGGCAATAAATGGGCAGAGCCCAAATAAATTGATGCTTTGCATCCTTTATATAAGGGCAGAGCCCAAATAAAATTGATACCTTGCATCATTCCTAAAAGGGCAGAGCCCAAAACAAATTGATGCTCTGCATCCTTTCTGGGCAAGGCCCAAATAAAAATAAAAAAAGAAATGTAATGCAAAAGCAAATAAAATGTTGAACATTTCAACTGGACTTAGCCCAATTTTGGCCATAAGTCCTTAAATTAAATTGACTGAGCAAAATTGCTCTTCTAAATCAATTTACATCCGGTTCGAGGGTACATCTCCGAACTCCTTTGACATCCGTCGTTGTAATTCCTCAACGACGTCAAAGAGGTGACGGGTCCCAACGACCACACATCGATATGGACTGCGGGGTCTTTAAACTCGTGGACCGAAATGTCCATAAACTAACATTGGACCGAAATGTCCATAAACTAACATCGGACCGGAACGTCCCTAAACTAACATCGGACCGGAACGTCCCTAAACTAATATCGGACCGAAACGTCCCTAAACTAATATTGGACCACCATGTCCCTAAACTGGCGATGGACCACCACGTCCCTAAACTGGAAAGTGGACCACTACGTCCCTAAACTGGAACAATAGAGCCTCCAAATGCTCTTTTGCCGGATCTAAACGGTCCCGTTTAAGTTGATCTTAGCCCCAAACACGGCTAGCGCATCCTTAGACATTTAAATGAATGATAAAACCCCAAATCAACTCTGGTTCAAGGGTACATCTCTGAACTCCTCTGACACCTATCGTTGTAATTCTTCAACGACGTCAGAGAGGTGACGGGTCCCGACGGCCATAAATGCTATGGACCACCACGTCCCTAAACTGGAACAATAGAGCCCAAACGCTCTTTTGTCGGATCTAAACGGTCCCGTTAAGTTGATCTTAGTCTCAAACTGGACTAACGTATCCTTAACAAACGTTTGAGTCGATCTTAGCCTCAAAAATGGCTAACGTATCCTCCAAACAGACTTTAGTCCCAAATTGGACTATGAATCTCCCAAACTGGAACAATAGAGCCCAAACGCTCTTTTGTCGGATCTAAACGATCACGTTAAGTTGATCTTAGTCTCAAACAGGACTAACGTATCCTTAACGAATGTTTAAGTTGATCTTAGCCGCAACGCGACTAACGTATCCTTAAACTAAAAACACCAAACCCAAATCTAAGTAAATACGGATTTGGACTAATCCACGTCCTACGGGCGACGGCATTACTCAGTCTCCGTATACAATCCACGGGCAACCACAAACAAAACAAACACACACGACACGAAGTGAAATTCTGGAGAAGGAGAAAGTTTTTACCGCGATGCGGTAGCGTAATTAACTACAGGGGCTTGCGCCTGCAGGGAAGAGCGTCCCCACAATCAAAAAACCCCTCACCCTGAGCGGGAATCTGACGAAGTCTGCTACATCGGCCGCATCCGTCTAAACCTCCGATACACGGTGCCATAAATCAACTTGGCATCTTCGGAGAGATAGACGGATAAAACCAAATAGCATCTGCCCCGAACCTCAGGCACGGACGTCCTAACGTTTCGGCCGCCGTTCGGAGGGGAACAGATATACCAGAGTAGACTAGCGTGTACCTTCTCGACCCATACAGATGGGCGATGGATGATCCCATATCCATCGGTGTTTGACATCAGAGATGATATACGGGTGCTCAGTAGAGACTGGGTACACTGGACGAACTCGCCGAGAACTCCCAGATGGTATTATACCTTACATCAGATGGCAGTTCTCTGGTGACACTGGTACAGAGTAGTCTGTTGACCCGAGATCGTCATAGAGTCTTGTGTGGTTCCCACTGTGCTTTGATTTCCATCTTACCACGTCCAAGAGGGCGTGCAAAACGGTGGCTTTTGGATACAGTCCCGAATCACATGGAGGCAATGAGCGATAGGAGGGGATTCGTCTCTCCCGGTATAGGGAGTTGATGTTGCGCTGTGTACGATTGGCTATAACAGGAAATCCCTGGCCAGGGTTGCTGAGATTTACTGGTAAGTGTTACCAGTAGTTTCTCGAATTGTTATAGACCTCATATCGACACGACTTATCGAGCTATTGGGGTCTGACGTTTACCACCCCTAGGCGAGATATGCGACATATCAGACGATCAGACCGTACTGTACGGTAGTGTTACTGGTTGGATTCACTGGAGTGTGAGCGGGCTTGCTCGTCGATCTTCAGATCGCTCAATACCCGGGTGGCCGTTACGTTTAGCAGACCGCTTGCGGCTTGTGGGTGTTTGATATGATCATCATCTGCTGCCGGCGTATTGACGAGTCTTTAGAGTCCTACACAGAGGTTTCCTGGCTCAAGCGAAACGAAATAGGAGCACATATGAGATATGTGCGGGACCGAGAATAATGCGTGTATGTGATACCGTATTTCATTCTCGCGATCAATGTGTCGAATGGTTGTATGCGATATAACCTAGTTATCGATTCAAGCGTTGATTTGATAAGCCGATACATTGTATACTAGTCGGTTGTGTGCGACATGACCGGATCATTGAATCAAGTGTTGATTTAATGATTTAATGCATAATTATATATTTGATATATTAATTTGCATAAACTAGTATTGATTCACTTTAAATGGATTTTCTCACTTGAATTGCACATTGTATATGTGATATATTTTTGTGCACTAGATTGTATCATGTTTGATGATACATGCAAGCTTATGTTTGTGTAAAGAATTAAACAATGGTTAAGTTAGTGGTTATGGTTTACTTTTATCTATTTATTTATTTTATTTATTTCATTTTGAAAAGATAAAGAGAATGGTGGCTTTTTTTGTAGTTTTGTGGAAACTTCATGAAGTGTTGAAAGTTTGACCATTCTTGTTCTTTTCCTAAACCTAACCATTAACCCTAACCATGGTTTATTCTCTACACCTAACTATGGTTTCTATTATGATAAGTATCATTTTATTTGATATTTTAAAATACTCATCATAATTCTAGCTTCATCTTCTTCTTCATCTCAAAAGAAAAAGCTTGATGCCATTAATGGCAACTTGAGCTATAGTGTGAGAAATCCAATTTCAAAGTGAACCCACTTCCTATTTCTTCATCCTCTACCTCTTGCCAAGTAGTATAGGGTGTTTCCTTCACAAGTTTTCATGGATTGGTGAAGGTGGAGCTTGATCTAGCGATGCCTCGACGTAGATCATCTTCGGCATGGACATCGACGACCTAGCTCGCCTATTCTCCGATGAAGCCGACGCAAGAGCCCGGATTTCGTTTTGGACAGCGAGGACACTTCATCATGGAGCTATGGAGGTGGAGAACCGGATCTACAAAGGTTGTATTTCCGTTCTTGTAGTTTAGTTGTAAACTAGTTTCATTTTATCGCCTAAACATCTAGCCAACGATCTAGTCTAGGGTTTCTCGGCACCGTATTTTTAGAAATTGGCATGGTTGATGCCTTGTGAGACCTCTTGAGAGTGCCTAGGAACCCTACAAAATCAACTTTAGTTTTTAGTGATAATCAATCCAACACCATTTGAAATTAACTCGTTAGAACAAATTGAGAATACACAAAATCCCTGTGGACCGACCCATACTCACCGGCTAGCTACCAAGTGACACCGTTCTTGATTGCGGTTAACAATTCTTTGATCACAAAACAACACACAAATCAAGCCCCCAAATGCTCACATATGTTTAAGTCGATCTTAATCCCAAAATAGATTAACAGTCCTTCAATAAAAAAACCCAAATCTATAAAATACGGATTTGGACTAGTCCACGCCCTACGGGCGACAACATAAATTAGTCTCCGTATACAATCCACAGGCAACCTAAACAAATAAAAACACACACGACACGAAGTGAACTTTCAGAGCAGGAGAAAGTGGTTATCGCGATGCGGTAACGCAATTAAATGCAGGGGCTTGTGCCTGTAGGGAAGAGCGTCCCCACAATCAAAAAGCCCTCGCAAAATGAGAGGGGATCTGACGAAGTCTGCTACAACGGCCGCATCCATCCAAACCTCCGATATACGGTGCCATAAATCAACTTGGTATCTTCAGAGCGGTGGACGGATAAATCCAAATAGTATCTGCCCCCAAATTCAGGCAAGACGATCCATCCCGGTTCTTCTCTGTTTTCGATGGTAAACATGACCTAAGGAGATTACTTGAAGACGTCTTGTCCATCCCCCAAAGGGATCAGAGACATGACAGTCGCGTGGATACTCGCACAGCAGCTTAAAGACTGCATATCGAGAAATATATCAGCCAACGCGATGGTACCACGGACTAAAACCCTAGTATCATAAACCTTACGGACCTCTGTTGTAAAAAAAATGGGGGTTATCTACATACAACGTTATGACAAGTTTGCCTGTAAACCCAAGAGAGGTAAACAAAAGAGACTCCGAAACGAGTGAATAAACTACAAATTCCGAGACGGGTACATAAACTAGAGACTCAGAAATGAGTGAATAAAATACAAACTCCGAGACGAGTACATAAACTAGAGACTCAGAAATGAGTGAATAAACTACAAACTCCGAAATGAGTATATAAACTAGAGACTCCGAAACGAGTGAATAAACTAATTAGCACTAAATTAAGACATCAAACATAGAGGAGCGCATGCAAAAAAAATTAATATTTTATTCATAAATCAAAATGTTTGAAAGATACAATTTATATAAAAAGGGGGGAATACAATTCTAGCCTTTAAGAAGACGTGGCTTTCAATAAAATAGCAACGCGTTCGCTCTCTTGCCGCAGCTCCTCCTCACGCGCCACTATTGCAGCCAGCATCGCTTCGACTTGAGCCCGTTGTTGCAAGCATGATGAAAACTTCTCAGCAATTTCCTGCTTAGTAACTTCGCAATCCCGCATTTCCCGCTCGGTAGAGTTGAGGTTGTACCTCAACGCCATTCCTTTAGAAACGCATTGTTGAAGATTTTCAAAAATAATTTGCAGTTGCGCAGCATTCGCTTCAACCTGGGCACGCAATTGGTGGATTCGCCATAAGCCGTCTCGTCTTCCTTTTGCTTCAGGACCAACTTCTGCTCGAAGTATTGAATGGAAGTGGCACTTTGCTCGATCCATGCGATCTATTGAGCCTTCGAGGATAATTCCTCAGGCGCAAGACGCTTGTGCTCGATCTCATGGAGACAAGCCTCAATTCATTTACAGTAATCAACCTAAATACCGACGAAATCTTCATTGTAGAAAGTCATAAGCGTCTCCAGCATAGGGTTGACCTCGTCCGCAAAGTCCGCGGCAAACGTGAGAGCTTCAACATTGAGGTCTTCAATAAATTCGCTTAGCATCCGCCTGCTATTTGTCGTACTCCTGGAAGACTGACACTTAGCGAAGGGCCCCGCGGGCATAAAAATGCGAGACTCAAGAGGAGCCAAAGCCGGTGTAGCTGCTGCAGAATAAAGCACACACAAAGAAGGGTCAAATTTCAACCTAAAAATAAAAAGGATGATGATGAATGAGATTTAACATACCAGTAGTCAAAAGTGGCAAATCAGGGAGCATAGGAGGCTTGGCTATTCCTTCGTTCTCTCCCTTGAGCCGTAAGTATTAGGTTTACCTAGCACCTCATGAAGGATTTGGAAGCATCACATGTCTCAAAATTAAATTTTTAAGGTGCTAAGTGAACATGCAAAGAATCGTCACTAGAATTTTAGGATTTCTTAAACAACACATCATCACAAATAGATAAAGTTAGGGTTTTGAGAGTACAACATTTGTAGCTCCCTACGCTAGACTCCTTGACTACTTGGGGTTTGGAAAAGGTCCGCTTGAACTCCTCTAGGTCCACGATGATCCACCCGGAGTCCGTTTTGTCCAAGCTTGTAACTTCGCAAGATCAAGAAAAGAAAATGGAAGCCAACACTCTCCACTAATGGGCAAGACTAGTGTAGAATGGTGTTGTGGTTACTTTTCTCACTTCAAAATCCTAACTTGATAAGTGTTTTGCTCACTTGAGAAATCTAGAGAGCAAAAGAGCAAGGAGGAAGAAGATGATGGGTTTTTAAAAACAAGAGAAATGATAATCTCACTTGAAAAATGGAAAATATAAGTATATATATTTTCCACTCTTCATCTCAAACCATGGTTACATAATAAAGATATTATTGTATTTGAGTTAAAACACAAAAGGAAAGTTAACCTATGGTTAAAAAGTGGATGAACAAGGTTAGTTCAAAGAAGAGTATAGAAACTTAACCATGAATTAACCTTTTTCTTTCTCTTTTGTTTTAACACAAATACAAATAAAAATCCATATATAATCATAAGGTGTGAGTCTTATATTGCCACCATCTTCTATGTATATACAACCATGATAGAATGATGTATGTATGTATGTGTGCATGCACATCCATATGTGCATGAACAAGAATGAATGCATACATGCATGCATACATCTAAAAGGACAAGAAAGGATTTCTAGTGAGAAAATAATGGTCAAATGATAAATCAACACTTGATTTAGCAATCCGGTCATATCACATACGACCTAACCAAAAGCAAGCCGCCCGATTAATATATGGTATCTCATACATGCATTTTAACCGGGTCCATACGCATATCGCATATGCGCACCACAACGTTTCGCCTGGACTAGGTAACTCCTTTGTGGGACTCTGAGACTCGTCAATACGCCGGCAGTGGGTGATGATCATATCAAGCACCCCTAAGCCGCAAGCGGTCAGCTAAACGTAACGGCCACCCGGGTATTGAGCGATTAGAAGAAAACAAGCGAACCTGCTACAACTCCCGTCGAGCCAACCGGCAACACTACCGTACAGTCCAGTCTCTTCGTCAGATATGCTGCATATCAAGTCTAGGGATGGTAACGTCGACCCGAATAACTCAATAAGTCATGCCGATGAAAGGTCTATAACAGATCGAGAAACTACTGATAACACTTATCAGCAAATCTCAACAGCCCTGGCCAGAGACTTACTGATATAGCTAGTCGAGCACAGCACAGCATCAACTCCCAATACCGGGAGAGACGAAATCCCTCCTATCGCTCATCGCCTTCGTGTGTCTTGGGACTGTACCCAATGGCCACCTGTTTGCACGACTCAGTAGAGCCGTGGTAGGGTGGTAATCAAAGTACAGTGGGAGAACACACAAGACTCTATGACGATCTCGGGTCTACAGACTAACCTGCACCAGTGTCACCTGAGAACTGCTATCCGACGATAGATATAATTCCATATAGGAGTTCTCGGTGAGTCCGTCCAGTGTACCCAGTCACCACTGAGTACCTGTATACGATCTCGATGTCAAACATCGATGAATGTGGGAACATCCATCGCCCATCATATGGGTCTAGTATCATATACGCTAGTCTACTCTGGTATATCGATGCCCCGTCTCGATACACCTACGACTAGGGACATTCTAGGATATGCTTATAAACTACTGATGTCCCACTAGTATGATCTCTATCATAATCACAGTAGTCAAGTCAAATCCTTAGGGCTTTATCAACATGTATGAATGAATAAAAGCATGGTCAAAACAACATGTCAGATAAAGAATAACCATATAGCATACTATCATGTCGAGCAAGAATGTACACTGAATATATATATATATATATATATATATATATATATATATATATATATATATAAAATACATCCACTATCACATAATGGCCTCTAGGGCATACATATATCCAACAATCTCCCACTTGCACTAAGGCCAGTTATTGGCGTATCTCATACCCAACATCTCAAAAAGTCGCTCATGCTGCGGCTGAGGGAGGACCTTGATGAGTGGATCCGCGGCGTTATTCTTTGTGTCTACTCTCTTAATCTCGATCTCGCGGCGATCTACAATCTCCCGTGTCAAATGAAAGCGCCTCAGGATGTGTCTGGACCGCTGATGGGACCTGGGCTCCTTGGCTAATGCCATAGCCCCATCATTATCACAATACAATAGTATTGGATCAATAATGGTTGGAACTACTCCTAGCTCCGAGACGAACTTCCTCATCCAAACGGCTTCCTTGGCGGCATCATTTGTAGCAATGTACTCAGCCTCCATCGTAGAGTCTGCAACGGTATCCTGTTTGGAACTCTTCCAACTTACCGCCCCTCTATTGAGGGTAAATGCAAACCCTGAGATAAATTTGTTGTCGTCCTTATCGCTCTGGAAGCTCGAATCGGTAAAGGCCTCCATTTGGAGATCTCCATTACCATACACCAAGAACAATTCTTTAGTCCTTCGCAAGTACTTAAGAATGTTCTTCACAGCTATCCAGTGATTCTCCCCTGGGTTGGATTGATACCTGCTTACAACACTAAATGCATAAGCTACATCTGGGCATGTACATAGCATCGCATACATTATAGATCCTACTGCCGAAGCATAGGGTATAATGCTCATGCGAGCTCTCTCTTCATCGGTCTTTGGACAAGAATCCTTGGAGAGAGTGACCCCATGGCAAGCGGGTAAGGCGCCCTGCTTGGAGTCTTCCATACTAAATCTTTTTAGGATGGTGTTGATGTACTTGGTTTGGAACAATCCCAATAACCTCTTGGATCTATCCTTATAGATCCTTATGCCCAGAATGTATGTGGCATCACCCAGGTTCTTCATGGAGAACCTTAATGATAAGAAAGATTTGACCGACTGTAGCATAGGAATATCATTTCCTATCAGAAGAATTTCATCCACGTACAATACGAGGAATGTGACAGCTCTCCCTACAGCCTTCTTATAAACACAAGGTTCATCTGGATTTTTGATGAAATCAAACTCTTTGATAACATCATCGAAACAGATGTTCCAACTCCGTGATGCCTGCTTTAACCCATATATGGATTTAAGCAATCTACATGCTTTCCCGCTGCTCCCACTGTCAATGAAGCCCTCCGGCTGATCCATATAAATGCATTCTTCTAAATCCCCATTTAGAAATGCCGTTTTAACGTCCATCTGCCAGATTTCATAGTCATAGTGCATAGCAATAGCAAGTAGGATCTGAATGGATTTAAGCATGGCTACGGGCAAAAAAGTCTCGTCATAGTCCAAACCTGGTCTTTAACGAAAACCTCTCGCCACAAGTCTTGCCTTGTAGGTCTCTACCTGCCCATCTACACCAATCTTTCTTTTAAAGATCCATTTGCATCCCACGGGTTTTACCTCAGGGGGTACAACGTCCAAAGTCCAAACTTTGTTAGTGTACATAGACTCCATTTCGGATCTCATGGCATCCAGCCACTTCACAGAGTCACCACTCGTGATAGCTTGCTGAAAACCGGTAGGATCATCATCCTCTATGATGCAGTCTTCTCTGTCACCATCAATGAGCAAACCGTAGTACCTCTCCGGTGGGCGAGAAGTCCTACCAGACCTACGGAGTGGCCGAGATTCCTCAGTTTCTATTGCAACAGCCGGTTCAACCAAGTCGTCATTTGTAGTTTGTGTCTTTAGAACCTCTTCTAGATCCACCACATTGCCATCATCTTTATCTGTGAAAAAACTCTTTTTCTAAGAATGTGGCATACTGAGAAACAAACACCTTTTGTTCCTCTTTGTGGTAGAATAGATATCCATAAGAGTTCCTTGGATATCCCACAAAGTTACACATGACTGACCGTGTCTCGAGTTTGTCCAGATTCTGCTTTTTAACATAGGCCGGGCAACCCCAAATCTTAATTCTCTTAAGAGATGGTCTCTTCCCATACCATATCTCATGTGGCGTGGTAGATACGGTTTTGGTTGGAACCCTGTTCAAAAGAAACGCTGCAGTCTCCAATGCATGCCCCCAAAAGGAGACAGGTAACTCAGCATCACTCATCATGGATCGGACCATATCTAATAGGGTCCTATTCCGTCGTTCCGACACACCGTTGTGTTGTGGTGTGTTAGGAGGAGTGAGCTGAGAGATAATCCCATTCTCTTTTAGGAAGTTTGCAAATTCTGTACTGAGGTACTCCCCACCTCGATCTGATCGAAGTATTTTGATACTCAAGCCGGTTTGTTTTTCTACTTCTTGTTTATATTCAGTGAATTTCTCGAAAGCTTCGGATTTGTGCTTTAAAAATACATGACCGAATCTTGAGAAATCGTCAGTGAAAGTAATGAAGTAAGAAAAACGCCTCTAGCTTGTGTAGACATTGGCCCACATACATCACTATGTATGAGTCCTAGGAGCTCGGTAGCTCTTTCTCCGTATCCGGTAAACGAAGTTTTGGTCATTTTACCCTTGATACAAGACTGGCAAGTCGCATAAGATTTATATTCAAAAGGGTTTAAATATCCATCTTTGGTAACTTGTTTAGTCTTGTTTCGTTAATATGACCAAGTCTACAGTGCCAAAGAAAAGCTTCATTTATTTATGAAAGTTTTCTTTTATTAGTGTGTTGTATGCTGAAAACTGTGTGTTGATTTAGGACGTATATCCCGTTATTAAGTGTACCATACCCAACCAACATTTAATTCAGATGAATGTTCATAACATTGTTCTGCAATACAAAATTATATCCTTCATTGTCTAACAAATAAATAGATATTATATTACAAAGCATACTTGGTACAAAATAACATGGGTTCAAAACCAATATACACCCAGATGGCAACCCCAAGTGATACTCTCCCACTGCGATAGTATGTACATTGGAACCATTTCCAACGCGGAGAGTATGGTCACCTGTCTTCAAAACTTTACTATTTCTCAGCCCCTGCATAGAATTGCAAATGTGAGAACCTGAACCGGTATCTAATACCCAGGAAATAGAGTTTATTGAAAAACAGTTTTCTGTCACAAACACACCTGAAGCGGAAGCATCCCATTGCTTCTTCTTGAGATTTAAGTACTCTGTACAGTTGCGCTTGTTGGAGATAGTGCCCTCAGAGTCAATTATTAGATCACAGGAACGTGATTGCAATGATTGAGGGAGGACCTATCCCGGTAGGACAGTCTTACTCGAGATGATAGTATGCTATCTGGTTTACCTTTATCATCGTGTACTGCTTTAGGTGACCTGACAGGTCGCTATTGCACGTTGATAGAGCCCCTAGGATTCTTGCTTGACTGCCAGCAGTATGAGGGCGATCATATACGTGGGAGCTGGTAGTCTATAAGCACATCCTTAAAAGGTCCCTAGTCGTAGGAGTTTCGAGACAGGGCATCGATTCTCCAGAGTATACTAGTGTATACAGTCGAGACCCCGACGAGGGGCGGTGGCCGGTCTCACAAGCCACTGGTGTCAGTTGGTTCACCTAAGATGTATACAGGTGCCCATTGGGTTATGAGTACACCGGACAGGACTCGCCGGGAACATGCTAGTTGGTCTTATACCTGACGTCAGATAGCAGTTCCCTGGTGACATGTGTACAGGTTAGTTCATCGACCTGGGGATCGTCATTTGTCTCGTGTGAGTTACCACTGTACTTTGATTACTACCCTACCACGCTCAAAGGAGACGTGCAAACAGGTTTTAGTTGGGTGCAGTCCCGAGCCACATGGAGGCAGTGAGCGGATCTTCAGGGGTTCGTCTCTCCCGGTATTAGGGGTGAGGTCGCGCTGTGTCTAGGAGAGCCATTACACAAAGTCCTTGGCCAAGGCAGGGGATTTACTGGTAGGTATTCCAGTAGTATCTCAGGGTGTTCTGGGCTACACTCCGACACGACTTGTACCGCTTTTGGGGGTCTGACTTTTTACCAACCCCCTAGGCCCGCCATGCGATGCTCATAGACGAACGGACCGGACTGTACGGATATTGTCACTGACAGGCTCAGTAGGGTGTCAGGATGAGTTCGCTCATCGACGCCCCTTTTTGGTCAATAGCTGGTGGCCCGTCACGTATGGCTAATACCTCTGACGTGCTAGTGGTTAAATCCACAGCCATAGTATTGACGAGTCTTTAGAGTCCACCACACTTTCAGTTACTCAAGCTTTCGGGCGAAACGCTGTAGAGGCCGTATGGAGATATGGCAGGGTTCGATCGGATACGTGTGGTATTGCACGGATCAGGATCGGACGGATTTTACTAGCTGGCTTTGGCTTAAGCCGGATCCTAGTATAAGATAGTGTAGTTTTGTCTCTTTGCATTTGTGTTCAGTGGGAATACAAATGCGGGCATGTATTTGCAGCAGCGGGGTTTTTCCTGTAATTTATTACGGGACCAGTTTTCTGGAGTTTCCAGTTTGCATTCTGTTCCGGCCGGTTTTCCTTTGTTCTTTCCCGGCCGGACTTTCCGATGGAGGGTGTTATTTGCAAGTTTGCAAATAACAAATTGTGGAGGGCTTTCGTGCTTTTGTGAGGCATCATGAGTGCTTTTTCATGATGAGATTCCTTTTTCCCACTTGGTTTTTGTGAGGCCGGCCAAATGTTATGTGTGAAAGGGACAAGTTTATATTTTTGTATGAAAATGTTGCTTGCATGTTATTTCGTAGGCCCCCCTCCCCTTGAGTGTGCTGGAGGTTAATATGAGAGTGTGGATTAATTTTCTAAGAGGGTATGAGCTAAATGAGTGTGCTGGAAAAAAAAAGGTGATTGAGATGAGGGATTAATATATATATGGTTGCATTGAGTGCTTAAGAGGGGCTGATGGGTTTCTGGCCGAGCTCAATTTTTTTTTAAAGAGCATGCTCCATTTCTTTTCCAGCAAGCATCAATGGAAAAATCCTTGTGCACAAATTCCTCCATCATGGCAACTATACAAAACCCCAAAGAGACAACTATTCTACACTTGCCTACAGCATTCCTTGGACGTGTCGGCTAGCCAACTTCGCGTCCGAGTTGCCTCGGTATAGAGGTGGGAGCCCGTAAAAGAAGCAGGCGACGTGGTGCCCTTCCAGCGACGAGGTGGAGACCGGACATTCCGCGGGAGATCGGGACGACGACGAGAAGACCGGGGGACTCGGATCACTCGGTATATCTCTAACCCGTCTTGTAGTTAGCTAGGACTAGTTTAATGGTTCGATCCGGGTGTTTAGTGCGCGGTGGTGCCGGTTTGCTAGTTTGCAAAATTAAAGTTTATCACCGCTCCCGCATTCCGGCGTCGGATTGACGGCCGGGGCGCCGCCGTGCACTTACAGCGCTTCCAATGTCCTGCTTTGTGGCAATGAAAACATTCACCTTTTCCCGAGTCTCCAGCTTTGGACTATTCCTTTCCCTTCACCTTTTTAACTCCACCCTTAGGATTGGTGGGCTTCTTCTTTTTCTTTCCTTTGGCCTTAGCCTTTGGGCGAGAAGAGGAAGATTGCCCAACAGTCATAACGGGAGTTTTCACTGATTTCAGTGTGCTCTCTGCACTCCTTAACATATTAAGGAGTTCAGGTAGTACCCTCTCCATGTTGTGCATGTTGAAGTTAACTATGAACTGAGCAAAGGTGGAGGGGAGGGACTGCAGAATAATATCAGTATATTGTTCATTGTCCATCCAAGGTCCTCAAGCTCTTCTATGAGTGCTATCATCTTCAGAACATGGTCTCCTACTGATGTGCCATGGGCCATTCGCATCTGAAACAATTTCTTTGATGCTTCGTATCGTAATACGTGGGATTGCTCTCCATACAACTCCTTTGTATGGAGGAATATGGTTTGAATGTCCATATTCTCGTGCTGCTTTTGATGTGTATTGTCCATCGATGCAAGCGCGAGGCATTTGGCCATGGCACAGTCAGCGTCCCATGTCTTGCGGACTTCAATGTCCGCAACTGAGGATTTTGGACCTGGGGTGGGCGGGGCTGAAGCCGTGGGGATATATGATACTTTATCATATGTCAAGGCTATTTTTAGATTCCTCAGCCAGTCTTTATAATTGGTCCCATTCAGTTTGTTTTTATCTAGTAGAAGCTTGAGTTCAGTCATTGGTATCTTCCATTAAGAGAGAGAAAAGAATACACTCAGCGAAAGCTCTTGCAAAGATCAGATTGGTTATTATCTTGTCAAATCGATGTCTCCCACTGCTTTAATCAAGTTTTTCTTTCAAACCTTAAAAAGAAAACTAGCCAGGATTAATTACAGTCTACAACTTCGCTAACCGTTCAGCCAGGTCAGTGTCGGTACTTGAGGGAGGTTCCTCGTGCTTTCGCACGGACCTAATTAAAGTAAACCTCATTTTCCCAGAGGCGTAGCCCCGTTAACACATTTCTAGACACCTAATGAGTTAGCTAATTGTAAACTGCAAAACTCTGCTAGGAGCAACTATTGCCCACAGTGGAATCGGGATCCAACCATCAAATGGAAGGTATGCAATCTCATTGCAAATCTCAACACTTGAAATTCCCGATATGATTTTTACCCCTAGTACTCATGACCTTAACTATGGTCAACAAATCATAAGTACCAGTCAAGTTCTACCCGTCATTTCTTGATCAATTAGACCCACCCATACGACCCTTAACTATGGTCAACAAAGTCGTATGAATGTCCTAATTAATCTGCATCATATGCAGTGTAGGAAGACATCACTTAGCTACCGTACACTACGCCTTAACTAAAGTCAACAAACGTAGCACGAATACTAAGTACTCTACTTCCTAAAATGACGGAGGGTTGCGGATGATTTTTAAGAAAATCTTTAACGCTTTGAACTTGATATCGTCGTAGAATCAAATGGTTTTCAAAAGGAGTGGCTTATGCTCCGCAGTTTTGAAATATAGCTTTTTCATAAAGAGCCGAGTGGTTTTCAAATCCGATTCTACAACATCTTTTTAGTTTTATTTTCTTTACATTAATCATATTAATGTAATCACATCATTTAAGTCCTTAAGTCACTCACAGAAAAGAAACGAAAATACAACGTACGCTTATGCCATCCGCATTCGCCACAATGTTCCGTTATGCACCGTTAGGTTACTTAACTAACGGCATACCGGGACGGGACTAGCGCGGGTGTAAAACATAAGCAACGTCTACTATATATCTCATATATAATATATCATTCGTCTCAGATATCACAGAACACAGGCAGCAGAAACATATATATATAATGAGGGATATACTAGAACGTCCGTATTTAGTATTTAGCCAACAATAGAAAATACGGATTCCACAGTCGCGATGAATAGCCAAGCCCACACCCCTAGACCCATAAGAGAGCGGCAAGCGGCCCTACCAATCCTGGAGTTTAGGAGACCCGATCTCGACTCCTCGAGATGGCCTCCCACTGAACCCCAGAACTCGGTCACTTATGCTCCCCTCCTTGGGTCTATCCTAATGCGGAAAAGTAAATAATATACAACACTGGTGACATCAACCTCAACCCGGAAGTGCCCCAAATAAAAGAATATTATATTACATTTGAATTTTACATGAATGAAAAATAAAACTCTCATCTCACATAAAAAAAACCCGGCTATTCAATCGCGACAATCCTGCACATCATATCTCAGCAACACATAATATCATATATCATCAACGTAAGTAAATATGCGTACCCCGATTGTCGTTGATGTATAACAATGAAAACGACGATAAGCGACATACTACACTTACAGTCACAGAAAAGAAAGTGTAAAACTACAATATTTGGAATCCACATTCTTTTTAGACATCGTAAATGCGAAATATCACATACTTCGTATTTCATGCCTAACTATATGAATTCCACATATTGTATCACATTCTAGATAAATAGACAGTATTAAAGTTTTCGATCGAATGATAAAATACCCAAAATTCCCTAAAGCTCAACACTTGAGCGGAGTTCAAAAGTCCCGGAGTGTGTCATAGTAGCAGCGGTCCAGCCGTAGAAGGGTCAAGCCAACGCCTCACATGTGGCACGCCGTACTGCCTCAAACCCTAAGGTTCAAAAGGCAGTTCAAGACGGTCACATAATCGAGTTAAGGTTTGTTGTCTTCTAGAGGGTCCACCACTTAACTTGCACGTATTTCCGAAAGATTTAAACCACGTGAAAAGGTGAGTTAATGATACTCATTCGAACATTTTAATACTTTCTAAATTACCCGGAAAAAAGCACGAAATTAAAATTCCGATCGAATCGTAGAATCCAAAACCATCCCCAGAACATTCAACATTAGATTCAGATTAAACATACCCAAAAAATACACATGCAGGTAGGAAAAACACTGTACAAAAACGAGGCAGTGAATCATCTATACGGTCGCGGAGCCGCGGCCTAAGCAAGCTTTGGCCGTGGTTCCGTGGTAGGGTTTACTGTTCACAGCTTCGTATTTTACAGTTTGTCTTAGATTTACCTGCTGAATTTTTTAAGTATTTTTAATTCTGAAAAATAACAGTTTTGAAAAAATGTTTAGAGAGTGCTAAAAACCGTATTTTTCGGTTCGATCGGAGTTTTAACTTCATTAAAGTGTCGCCTAAAGTTTTAGGTCGGCTCTGATACCAATGTTTGGTTTACCTAGCACCTCATGAAGGGTTTGGAAGCATCACATGTCTCAAAATTAAATTTTTAAGGTGCTAAGTGAACATGCAAAGAATCATCACTAGAATTTTAGGGTTTCTTAAACAACACATCATCACAAGTAGATAAAGCTAGGGTTTTGAGAGTACAACCTTTGTAGCTCCCTACGCTAGACTCCTCGGCTACTTAGGGTTTGGAAAAGGTCCGCTTGAACTCCTCTAGGTCCACGATGATCCACCCGGAGTCCGCTTTGTCCAAGCTTGTAACTTCGCAAGATCAAGAAAAGAAAATGGAAGCTAACACTCTCCACTAATGGGAAAGACTAGTATAGAATGGTGTTGTGGTTACTTTTCTCACTTCAAAATCCTAACTTGATAAGTGTTTTGCTCACTTGAGAAATCTAGAGAGCAAAAGAGTAAGGAGGGAGAAGATGATGGCTTTTTAAAAACAAGAGAAATGATAATCTCACTTGAAAAATGGAAAATATAAGTATATATATTTTCCACTCTTCATCTCAAACCATGGTTACATAATAAAGATATTATTGTATTTGAGTTAAAACACAAAAGGAATATTAACCCATGGTTAAAAAGTCGGTGAACAAGGTTAGTTCAAAGAAGAGTGTAGAAACTTAACCATGAATTAACCTTTTTCTTTTTCTTTTGTTTTAACACAAATACAAATAAAAATCCATATATAATCATAAGGTGCAAGTCTTATATTGCCACCATCTTCTATGTATATACAACCATGATAGAATGATGTATGTATGTATGTGTGCATGCACATCCATATGTGCATGAACAAGAATGAATGCATACATGCATGCATACATCTAAAAGGACAAGAAAGGATTTCTAGTGAGAAAATAATGGTCAAATGATAAATCAACACTTGATTTAGCAATTCGGTCATATCACATACTACATAACCAAAAGCAAGCCGCCCGATTAATATACGGTATCTCATACGCGCATTTTAACCGGGTGCATGCGCATATCGCATATGCGTACCACAACGTTTCGCCTGGACTAGGTAACTCCTTTGTGAGACTCTAAGACTCGTCAATACGCCGGCAGTGGATGATGATCATATCAAGCACACCCAAGCCGCAAGCGGTCAGCTAAACGTAACGGCCACCCGGGTATTGAGCGATCAGAAGAAAACAAGTGAACCTGCTACAACTCCCGTAGAGCCAACCGGCAACACTACCGTACAGTCCGGTCTCTTCGTCAGATATGCTGCATATCGAGTCTAGGGATGGTAACGTCGACCCCAATAACTCAATAAGTCGTGCCGATGAAAGGTCTATAACAGATCGAGAAACTACCGATAACACTTATCAGCAAATCTCAACAGCCCTGGCCAGGGACTTACTGATATAGCCAGTCGAGCACAGCACAGCATCAACTCCCAATACCGGGAGAGACGAAACCCCTCCTATCGCTCATCGCCTTCGTGTGTCTCAGGACTGTACCCAACGGACACCTGTTTGCACGACTCGGTAGAGCCGTGGTAGGGTGGTAATCAAAGTACAGTGGGAGTAACACACAAGACTCTATGACGATCTCGGGTCTACAGACTAACCTGCACCAGTGTCACCTGAGAACTGCTATCCGACGATAGATATAATTCCATATAGGAGTTCTCGGCGAGTCCGTCCAGTGCACCCAGTCACCACTGAGCACCCGTATACGATCTCGATGTCAAACATCGATGAATGTGGGAACATTCATCGCCCATCATATAGGTCTAGTATCATATACGCTAGTCTACTCTGGTATATCGATGCCCCGTCTCGATACACCTACGACTAGGGACATTCTAGGTGTAGGGTTCCTAGGCACACCCATGAGGTTCTACAACTGATCAACCATATCCAATTTAAATTTTTATGTGCCAAGAAACCCTAAACTAGATCGTTAACTAGAGGATAGGCGAAAGACATTCAAGTAAACAACTTTACTATAAAATGAAAGTGACTACAACCTTTGTAGATCCGGTCCTCCACCTCTTTAGCTCCGTGATGATGTCCCTCCGCTGCGATCATCGAATCCCGGACTCTAGCGTCGGTTTCATCGGAGAAATGGATGGGCTAGGTCGTTGACTTCGATGCCGAAGATGATCTACGTCGAGGCGACTCAAACTCAAGCTCCACCTACACTAGGTCATAGAACTTGTGAAGATAACACACTCTACTATATGGCAAGTGGTAGAGGATGAAGAAATAGGAAGTGGGCTCACTTTAGATTTGGATTTCTCACTTGGATTCATCACTTGATAATTTTCAAGCAAGCTTTCTTTTTTTTCATCAAGAAGAAGAAGAAGAAGAGAATAGAAAAAGAATTAATGAATAATAATAAATCAAGTGATCTTATCATAATGCAACCATGGGTGAAGCTAACACATGTAGAGAATAAACTAGGGTTTAGGTTTAATGGTTAGGTTAAGGCAAAAGACAAAATGGCTAGACTTATCAACCCTTCATGAAGCTTCAAGAATAAAAACAAAGAAAGCCACCATATTTGTTTTTGCCAAAATGAATAAAGAAAATAAATAAAAACAAATTAAAACCTAACCATTAACCTAAAGATGGTTTAAAGCAAATATACACCCAAGTTTGCATGTATCATCAAACATGATACAATCTAGTGCATAAACATATATCATATATATGCAATGTGCACATCAAGTGAGAAAATCCATCTTAAGTGAACAAATACTAGTTAATGTAAAGTAATATATCAAATATATAATTATACATCAAATCATTAAATCAACACTTGATTTAATGATCCGGTCATATCGTATATAACCGACTAATATCAAGTGTATCAATGTATCGAATTAACACTTGATTCGGTAACCCGGCTATATCATATATAACCGTCCGATGATACAAATCGCGAGAATAGAATACAGTATCACATACTGGTATTATTCTCGGTCCCGCACATATCTCATATGCGCTCCTATTTCGTTTCGCTTGAGCCAGGAAACCTCTGTGTAGGACTCTAAAGACTCGTCAATACGCCGGCAGCAGGTGATGATCATATCAAACACCCACAAGCCGCAAGCGGTCTGCTAAACGTAACGGCCACCCGGGTATTGAGCGATCAGAAGATCAGCGAGCAAACCCACTCACACTCCTGTGAATCCAACCAGCAACACTTACCGTACAGTCCGGTCTGTTCGTCTGATATGTCGCATATCTCGTCTAGGGGTGGTAAACGTCAGACCCCAGTAGCTCGATAAGTCATGCCGATGTAAGGTCCATAACAAGCGTGAAACTACTGATAACTCTTACCAGTACATCACAGCAACCGTGGCCAGGGATTTCCAGTTATGGCCAGTCGAGCATAGCGCAACATCAACCCCCAATACCGAGAGAGGCAAATCCCCTCCTATCGCTCATTGCCTCCATGTGAATCGGGATTGTACCCAAAAACCACCTGTTTTCATAACTCAGCAGAGCCGTGGTAGGGTGGAAATCAAAGCACAGTGGGAGACACACAAGACTCTATGACGATCTCGGGTGAACAGACTAAGCTGTACCAGTGTCACCAGAGAACTGCCATCTGACGTGATGTGTAATACCATCTGGGAGTTCTCGGCGAGACCGTTCAGTGTACCCAGTCTCCACTGAGCACCCGCATACCATCTCCGATGTCAAACACCAATGGATATGAGATCATCCATCGCCCATCACTTGGGTCGAGAAGATATATGCTAGTCTACTCTGGAATATCGATGCCCCGTCTCGATATTCCTACGACTAGGAACATTGAAGGATGTACTCATGGACTACCCAGGCCCCACTAGTATGATCTACATCATAGTCCTGGAAGTCGAGTACACATCCTAAGGGATTTATCAACATGTAACAGAGAGACTGAAAGTATACATGTTAAGATAAAGAGAAACCAGATAGCATACTATCATGTCGAGCAAGAAAGTCATACCTATATATGTCCCAGCATCCACTACAATATACATCCTATGTACAGTAATGGCCTCTAGGGCATACATATAACTAACAGTCTCCCACTTGCACTAGGGCCATCTGTAGCAGTGGTTGTAGTATCTAATACTCAACCATCCCATAAAAGTCTCTCTTTGGGAAAAGGCCTTTGTGAGTGAATCCGCCGTGTTGTCCTCTGAGTCTCCTAGCCTCGATCACCCTGGAGATCAACTATCTCCATGATCAGGTGATGTTGCCTCAGAATATGTCTGGGTCACTGATGGGATCGGGGTTCCTGGGCCAAAGCCACACTTCCATTGTCATGCAATGGTAGGAACCTAGTTCATCTTATGAACCAATATACACCCAAACTGCCTCTTTGGTAGTATCTTTAATAGCGATGTTACCAGCCTTTATCGTCTAGTTTGCCACGGTATCTAGCTTGGAACTCTTCCAACATACCGTCCCTCCACTGAGGGTAAAGACAATGCCTGCGACTAACATTCAGTCGTCCTTATCACCCTGGAACCTTTCCAGTGATTCTCCCCAGGATCGATTGATACCATCTCACTAAACCTAGTGAGAACCCTAACATCCATTTAGATCTATCTCATAGTTCCAAAAGCCAGGATTTAGGAGGTATCACCTTTATCCTATTAGAGAATCCTTGTGATAAGAGGAGATTGACCGTGCGTAGCATAGGAAACTCTTTTCCTATCAAGAGTATGTTGTCCACGTACTCTACGAGGATCACCACCTTACTCTCTACTACCGTTTTGTATATACAAGGTTCATCTACCATTTTGATGAAGTCAAACTCTTTGACTACCACATCAAAACAGATGTTCCAACTCCGTGATGCCTGCTTTATCCTGTAAAGCAACTTGCACACGTTTCCGCTGCTCCCACTGTTTACGAAGCCCTCTGGCTTTGTACTTATAGACGTTCTCTTCTAAATCAGTATTTAGAAAAGCAGTCATGACACCCAACCACCAGATATCATAGTCATGGTATGTAGCCGCGGCAAGTAGGATCCGGATGGACTTAAGCATAGCCACTGGAAAAGGTTTCATCATTATCCATGCCTGGTCGATGACGAAAAACCTTTAACAAGTCTAGCTTTGAAAGTCTCAACCTTTCCATCTACACCAAGTAATCTTCTCAAGATATACTTGCTCCTGATGGGGAATTAACCCTTCAAATATAGCAACCAAAGTCCATACTTTGTTGGTGTACATGGATTCCATCTCAGATTGCTAAGCATCCAGCTATTCTTATAGAGTCTTACTCCTGATGGCCAGCTCGAAACTAGTTGGGTCATCATCTCATGATGTAGTCCTCGCTCCCACTGTCATAGAGAAACCAAAGTATCTCTCAGATGGGTGAGAAACCCTACTAGATCGGCGGAGAGGCTGAGGTTCGTTGGGGACTATTGAATCCTTTGGTTCCGTCAAATCATCAGCTGCAGTTTGTATAGCTGGAACCTTTCCAGTTCTACAGAACTGACCTTGCCTCGATCTTGTCCGGATTTTGCTTTTTGACATAGGCCGGACATTCCCAAATCTTAAGTTACTTAAGAGATGGGCTCTTCCCATACCATATCTTATATGGAGTGGTAGGCATTGATTTGATTCGAATCCAATTCAATAGGTATGCAACTTCTCAAGTGCACAACCCCAAAAGGAAATAGGTAACTCAGTAGTACTCATCATAGAGCATACCATATCTAATATGGTGCGATTGCTCCACCCCGATACACCGTTGTGCTGTGGTATATTCAGAGGAGTAATACGGAGAGAGAATCTCATTCTCCTTTAGAATAGTCCAAGAATTCCATGCACAAGTATTCTCCTCCCTGATCTTATCATAGGACATAATACTTCTACCCGGTTCTTGGTTCTTTACTTCTAACTTATATTCTGTGAATATCTCAAAAACTTCGGACTTATGTTTCAACAGGAACATATGGCTGAATCTTGAGAGATCATCAGAGAATGTAATGAAGTACAAAGAACCGGTCCTGGCATGTGTAGACAGGGGACCTTACATACATCATCATGTATCAGTCCCAAGAGTTTACTAACTCTTTCTCTGTTTCCAATAAACAGAGCTATGGTCATCTAATCTTTGTGACATGACTGGCAAGTTTCACAAGATGTAAATTCAAACTGATTTAAATATGCATCTATAATGTAACTTAAGCTAGTCGGGTCGCATTGATATGACCTAGTCTACAATACCTTAAGAAGGAATCGTTTATATCTGAACTCTTCCTCTTGTGTGTGTTCTATATACTAGGAACTGTAGTTTGATTTAGAACGTCAATACTTTTAGATAACATGCCTGAACCGATCAACTTTTGAAATAGGAAATGTTCAAAACATTATCCAACAATACAAAATTATATCCTTTCTTTACTAATAAAGAGACTGATATGATTTTGTATATCAGGTTCGGTATCTAATAGCATTTGTTCAGAATCAATGTATTGGTAATACAGGGTGACAGTGACCAACAGACTTGGCTGCAACACTTGCACCGTTTTCTGTCTCATGAAACTTATCACCTGTTCTCAGTTCTCTACCTTTCTGTAGCCCTATGTAACAGATTACATTTGCGGGATCCTGATCTGGTATCTAATACCTAGGACGTAGAGAACACTGAGAAACAGTTCTTTATAATGAACACACCCGAAGGAGATGCATCATATGCACTTTCTTCATTTGGGCGGCATAGGCATTCTGGTATTCCTTTTATTTCCTGCTCTGTCTTATAACAATTATAAGTTGGAGTGGGACCAACGTTCCCCAGCTCAGTATAACAAGCGGGTTCGGTCAATACATCCATATTATTATCTTGATTAAGGCGTGATATGGTCGCTACCTGGAGAGAGAGAAGAAAACACTCTGCATGCGCTCTTGCAAGATTAGATTGGTTATTTATTTTATCTAATCAGGATGGTTCCCACTGTTTTTATCAAATCTTCCTTCAAACCCTAAAAGGAAAGACTAGCCGGGATTAATTACACTCTACAAGTTCGCCAATCTTTCAGCCAGGCCAGTGTCGGTACTTTGAGGGAGGTTCCCCGTGCTTTCGCACGGACCTAATTAAAGTAAACCTCGTTTTCCCAGAGGCGTAACCCCGTTGACACCTACTTGATCGGCTAATTGCAAAGTGCAAAACTCTCCCAGGAGTAACAATTACTCGCAGTGGGTATCGGGATCCAACTATCATATAGAAGGTATGAAATCTCATTGCAAATTTCAACACTTGAAACTCCCGATAAAGGTTTTTACCCCTAGCACTTATGACCTTAACTATGGTCAACAAATCATAAGTACTAGTCAAGTTCTACCCGTCATTTCGTGATTAATTAGACCCACCCACATGACCCTTAACTAAGGTCAACAAAGTCACACGACTGTCCTAACTAATCGCATCATATGCGGTGTAGGAAGACATTACTTAGCTACCGTACACTGTGCCTTGACTATGGTCAACAAACACAGCACGAATACTAAGTACTCTACTTCCTAAAATGACGGAGGGTTGCGAATGGTTTTTAATAAAACCTTTAACGCTTTGAACTTGATCTCGTTGCGGAATCAAATGGTTTTAAATGGAGTGTTTTTGAGGCTTTTCTAGTTTTGCTAAAAGGGTCACTCCCGGTGAAGGGATCGTCGGCCCTTTCCTCATCTAATAAGGTGCAGGATATATCACATATACCGTTGTGCAAAGCATAAACTATAGAAGCAATCAGAAAACAAACCGAGGGTTGTAGCATCTGCCAGTTATTGCTAAAGGAGTCACTCCCGGTGAAGGGATCTCGGTCCTTTCCTTATCGAATAAGGTGCAGGATGTTCTACAAGGAACACTGCGATGCAAAGCAAGAACTGTAGCTACCTGTTTTATTTTTGAAATTCGATTCCACAACATCTTTTTAGGTTTATTTTCTTTCATTAATCTCATTAATGAATGTCCCATCATGTAAGTCCACCTAAACATCACAGATAAATATAACGTACGCTTATACCATCCGCATTCGCCTCGATGTCCCGTCTGCACCGATAGGTTAGGTAACTAACGGCAGAGCGGGGCAGGGCTAGCGCGGGTGCAAAACATAAGCAACGTCTATATAATATATCATATATACTATATACAATATCTATCTGAACATATCACATGATCACATCACAGATAACGCAGCAGAAAATGTCATATGAAATATTGGATATACTAGGACGTCCGTGTTTTATTTTGAGCCTGTATAAAACACGGATTCCACGGTCGTGATGAATAGCCAATCCTACACCCCTAGACCCTTATGAGAGCGGCAAGCAACCCTACCAATTCTAGAGTTAGGAGACCCGAACTCGACCCCTCGAGATGGTCTCCCACTAGACCCTAGAACCCGGTTACTTGTGCTCCCCTCCTTGGGTCTATCCTAATGCGGAAAAGTAAATAATATACATCAATGGTAACATCATCCGCAACCTGGAAGTGCCCCAATAAAAGAATATTACATACAAGTTTTTTTATATGAATGAAAATGAAAAAAAAAACAATCTCACATAAAAAAAAAACCCGGCTATTCAAACACGATGATCCAATATAACATATCCAGCAACACATAACATCACATGTCATCAACGTAAGTAAATATGCCCATCCCAATTGTCGTTGACATATAGCAATGAAACCGGCGATATCACATATTACGCTTACGGTCACAGAAAAGAAAGTGTAAAACTACAACAGTTGGAATCCGCAAACTCTTTAGATATCGCATGCCTAATCAAATGAATTCCTTAGATATCGCATGCCTAACAATTATAAACCCCGCATTTTAGTCTCATTATCGAAAACACTTTTCAATATCAAGTCGGGAAATTCAACAAGATTCCCAATATATTGATCGAATGCTCGTCGCAAACTTTAGTAGACGGCCGCACCCCCGATGCCGTCGACGAAGTGCACCAAGGCGGAACACCGCTGTCGCGAGCACCCGAACGGATGCTTTCGGCGACGGGGTTCTCCTACAGTCACTTGGTCGGGGCTTTGGGGGTGCAGCTGTCTATTAAGTTTACCCAGTGAGTATCCGCGTACGCTACGTGATTGCGACGGACTTTTGATCACATCAAAATTCCGTGGCAACCGATCAATTGAGACTGAACTGCTGTGTTTATAACATTCATTCAGTTATCTCATAACCTCTTGAGGATTCCAAATATTGTATCACATTCCAGATAAATAGAAAATGTTAAACTTTCCGATCGAACAATCAAAACACCCAAGTTTTCCCGAAACAGCTCAACACATGAAATAAGTTTAAAAACATTCATTTCATGCCTCAGTACCAACGGTCCAGCCGTAGAAGGGTCAAGCCAACACCTCACATGTGGCACGCCGTACTGCCCCAAACCCTAAGGTTCAAAGGGCAGTTCAAGACGGTCACATAATCGAGTTAAGGTTTGTTGTCTTCTAGAGGGTCCATCGCGTTACTTGCACTACTTAGAACGTCCTTAAACCACGGAAAAATCCAACATTTGGAAATTTCCCGGCAGGGGAAAAATTGGGTATTTATATCCGGTTGAACTATTTAACATGTTCTAAAATACCCGGAAAAACACATAGATAAAATTAGACAATCCGATCGAATCTACGAACTCCCAATACAACCCAGAAAACTCAACTCTTGAGTAAACTTTAAAAATTCCCAGAAAACACAGGCATTGCAGACGGGTATTACTATGCAAAGCACGTGACAAGATGCTCCTATATGGCCGCGGAACCGCCGCACATGCCATGCTCGTGCCGCGGTTCCGCGGCCACTTGGTCGAGTTATGCGCACGTGCTTCACAGTAATTCTTAAAAAAGCCTGCTGAATTTTCTGGATATTTTTAATTTAGAAAAATCCACTGTTTTGAAAAATGTACAGAGAAGGGTTATTTTTAGGGTTTCGGGGTTCGATCGGGTTTCTAACTTTGTCTACACTTCGTCTAAAGCTCTAACTAGGCTCTGATACCACTGTAGGGTTCCTAGGCACACCCATGAGGTTCTACAACTGATCAACCATGTCCAATTTAAATTTTTATGTGCCGAGAAACCCTAAACTAGATCGTTAACTATAGGATAGGCGAAAGACATTCAAGTAAACAACTTTACTATAAAGTGAAAGTGACTACAACCTTTGTAGATCCGGTCCTCCACCTCTTTAGCTCCATGATGATGTCCCTCCGCTGCGATCATCGGATCCCGGACTCTAGCATCGGTTTCATCGGAGAAATGGGCAGGCTAGGTCGTTGACTTCGATGCCGAAGATGATCTACGTCGAGGCGACTCAAACTCAAGCTCCACCTTCACTAGGTCATGGAACTTGTGAAGATAACACACTCTACTACATGGCAAGTGGTAGAGGATGAAGAAATAGGAAGTGGGTTCACTTTGGATTTGGATTTCTCACTTGGATTCATCACTTGATAATTTTCAAGCAAGCTTTCTTTTTCTTCATCAAGAAGAAGAAGAAGAAGAGAATAGAAAAAGAATTAATGAATAATAATAAATCAAGTGATCTTATCATAATGCAACCATGGGTGAAGCTAACACATGTAGAGAATAAACTAGGGTTTAGGTTTAATGGTTAGGTTAAGGCAAAAGACAAAATGGCTAGACTTATCAAACCTTCATGAAGCTTCAAGAATAAAAACAAAGAAAGCCACCATATTTGTTTTTTCCAAAATGAATAAAGAAAATAAATAAAAACAAATTAAAACCTAACCATTAACCTAAAGATGGTTTAAAGCAAACATACACCCAAGTTTGCATGTATCATCAAACATGATACAATCTAGTGCACAAACATATATCATATATATGCAATGTGCACATCAAATGAGAAAATCCATCTTAAGTGAACAAATACTAGTTAATGTAAAGTAATATATCAAATATATAATTATACATCAAATCATTAAATCAACACTTGATTTAATGATCCGGTCATATCGTATATAACCGACTAATATCAAGTGTATCAATGTATCGAATCAACACTTGATTCGGTAACCCGGCTATATCATATATAACCGTCCGATGATACAAATCGCGAGAATAGAATACAGTATCACATACTGGTATTATTCTCGGTCCCGCACATATCTCATATGCGCTCCTATTTCGTTTCGCTTGAGCCAGGAAACCTCTGTGTAGGACTCTAAAGACTCGTCAATACGCCGGCAGCAGGTGATGATCATATCAAACACCCACAAGCCGCAAGCGGTCTGCTAAACGTAACGGCCACCCGGGTATTGAGCGATTAGAAGATCAACGAGCAAGCCCGCTCACACTCCTGTGAATCCAACCAGCAACACTTACCGTACAGTCCGGTCTGTTCGTCTGATATGTCGCATATCTCGCCTAGGGGTGGTAAACGCCAGACCCCAGTAGCTCGATAAGTCATGCCGATGTAAGGTCCATAAAAAGCGTGAAACTACTGATAACTCTTACCAGTACATCACAGCAACCCTGGCCAGGGATTTCCAGTTATGGCCAGTCGAGCATAGCGCAACATCAACCCCTAATACCGGGAGAGGCAAATCCCCTCCTATCGCTCATTGCCTCCATGTGAATCGGGACTGTACCCAAAAACCACCTGTTTGCACAACTCAGTAGAGCCGTTGTAGGGTGGAAATCAAAGCACAGTGGGAGACATACAAGACTCTATGACGATCTCGGGTCAACAGACTAAGCTGTACCAGTGTCACCAGAGAACTGCCATCTGACGTGAGGTATAATACCATCTGGGAGTTCTCGGAGAGTCCGTTCAGTGTACCCAGTCTCCACTGAGCACCCGCATACCATCTTCGATATCAAACACCAATGGATATGGGATCATCCATCGCCCATCACATGGGTCGAAAAGATATACGCTAGTCTACTCTGGAATATCGATGCCCCGTCTCGATATTCCCACGTCTAGGAACATTGAAGGATGTACTCATGGACTACCCAGGCCCCACTAGTATGATCTACATCATAGTCCTGGAAGTCGAGTACACATCCTAAGGGCTTTATCAACATGTAACAGAGAGATTGAAAGTATACATGTTAAGATAAAGAGCAACCAGATAGCATACTATCATGTCGAGCAAGAAAGTCGTACCTATATATGTCCCAGTATCTACTACAATATACATCCTATGTACAGTAATGGCCTCTAGGGCATACATATAACTAACACTAGGATATGCTTATAAACTACTGATGTCCCACAAGTATGATCTTTATCATAATCACAGTAGTCAAGTCAATATCCTTAGGGCTTTATCAACATGTATGAATGAATAAAAGCATGGTCAAAACAACATGTCAGATAAAGAATAACCAGATAGCATACTATCATGTCGAGCAAGAATGCACACTGAATATATATATACATGTATAAATACATCCACTATCACATAATGGCCTCTAGGGCATACATATATCCAACAGTAAGACTGTGGTCAATACGAGGAAAAGCTTAGAAATAGAAAGATTACTCGTAGAAAGATGAAATAAGAGATGAAGAATATACTAACCAACGCCCGAAGGAGGAACGAATTTCGATTGGAAGGCGAAGTGCGAGCTTAACATTTGGTATAAGTGGTCAAAAAGTACTCCTACAAGATTGCAACAATATATAATAAAGAAATTCATCCAAGAAATAATATCTACACTGAAACAAGGAAATGAAAAATCTTTACCTTCCATCATTAAACTCGAGAGAACTCGGGGGGTACAAAAGAGATAGGAGCAGCAGCGACAGTCATGGCAACAGTTGACGGTGATTCTTCAATCAGCACAGCGTCGGGGTTTACCGCATCTATATACAGAATAAAGGAGATATCAGCGAATATGTCCAGCAGGATTGAGAACCCAAAAGAAATAACCCGAGGAATATCTAATGGAGCAGGAACTATAGCGGTGTCTGGAGCGCCACTAAGCATGACTGCTTCCTCGATTTCCACCATCACCAGGAAGATGCATTCAACGTCGACACCTTCGTCCCCCGAATCAATAAGGATCATCATCATGCTCGCATCACTCGCCAATGCCGGGAATCCATAAGGGGAGGAAGCGGTGGTTGGAACAGTCTTTGATTCGACATGAAGGCATGACGTTGCAGACTCGTCAAACGCTAGCACTTCACTCGCCACGTTAATATCTAAACTTGGCCCTGCCGCGTCATTCAAAGACAAATGTCTTATAATTTAAGAAAAATTGCTATGGAAAGAAACCTGGAAAAGTAAATAAGTACTACTAGGTTTCAATAAGGAATCGTGCATTGTTTTACCTTGAAGTAACCGCTCAGCCTCTTCACGAGCCGCACACGCAATCTGCTTATGAGCGGTGGACGAAGCAGAAGGAGTGTCCTCCATGGGAACGTCAGGGGGTCGTGCATCACTCAAACCCATGCATGTGGCCAAGTTAGCCTGACGCTCCCTTACTGCATGCTTTCTGCGCTTCCTCTCAGCTTTAGCTGTACGAAGAGATCTCCTCAGAACCTCCGACAGAGGAACATCTTTATCTAAATCAGGCTCGACCTCCGGATCTGCTGCAACGTCCGGCATCGGCTGCTTTAGCGACGCTTCCCATGACGGCCCTGGGGTGACCTCGACTGTAACCGGTAGCTCTGAAGGCTCCTCCGCACCACCACCTAAGGATGACATTGCACTCGGAACAACACAAGTTGCGGTGGTTCCTGTAATAAAAAAGGAGAAAGGAGTCAGTGTGTGAACGAAATGAGTTAAAAATGTATATTCAAAAGCGTCGCAAAACGAATCATACCGAGACTCATAGAAGCATGAAGCCTCTTCTCTTCCTCAAACGTCTTGAGGGATGCCAAAAGAGCATCTTCGGTAGCGGCATTCTCATCAGTACCCCGAATAGATAATCGTTGGTGCCGTATTCGGACAAGCCCTCACTGTAGGGAGCATGCGGCTCCTGACCGAAGACAACATCGGCCGAAAATAGAGATTTCTTCTTTTTCTGCGAGCTGGCAACAACACCCGATGACAAAAGTTTTCGCTTAACGTGATTTTTGGGACAGCGAGTCCCGATCTCCGAGCCAATACCCGACTTAGGGGATGCCGCAGTCACAGGAGCACTTACATCCGGTCGTGGCTTAGCCGGAAAGGCTCACGGAACTACAGCCGCATCGCTCTCTCTTAAAGAAGGACGGATAATTTCCCGTCGCTTCAGCGGGACCGCGGGATTACTGGCCGTGACAGAATCCTTATGGTCAAGAAGCATCCACCTTTCCTCCTTGATGACGGCACTCTTTGCATGCTGATACCAAGCAATGAAAGCATTTGAGGCCTTCGGGATATGGCTCGGCTCACTAATCAGGAAATGAGACCCCGTATTTAGCCGCATAAAATGATGCGCCACGTTGCGAACACTCTCTTCTGTAGCAACCGGATCAATGAGAAACGCTTCAAGGGGAACGCCTAACCAGATTGCTGGGCAAAACGATGCGGGTTATATCTCATAAACAACACCAAAGCATTCTGTCTGAAAATAAGGAAATCCGGCCTGATAGAATACAAATTAATAATCTCCCGGGCCCTCAAAGCAGAAGCTCCATCCTTGAAGACATCGTGGAGCAGCTGGATTACTTTGGAGGGTTCCTTACCAATGGTCAGGACCCTATCGATGAAGGTCATGCTGTTCTGTCACGACCCGAAAGAGCACGTGACTGGCCCCTGAACCATATGAAGTCTATAGGACTCCATCTGATCCAAGTAAGCCAAAAGCCCAGAAATCTAAAAACATTTTTAAGAATAAGTAAAGAAACTGGTTTAAAAAAGTGAAGAAAAACATGTTTGAAATCAAGGTTTTTAAATAACTAAGCCGAATATGCATTTTTAAAAACAGTACAGTCTTTTCTAAAAATTTCGGCAGAGTTTCTTTTGTAAAACTGGCCCCGAATGGGGTATAACAAGGATAACAATATATGCAATGATAAAGGCATCCCCAAGCGGGAGCTAGCTCTTCGTCAATCGACGGTCACCACCACATGCAACAATAATATACAACGCCAAGTGGCGAGGATCAAATCCAAAAGAAAGCTCAAAAGCAACAAGAAAACCGCAACACTACTAAGCGCGACTCTATGGTCGAATAATACATCACTAGTCTAGGTCTGAAACAATATACGAGTTTTGGTTGATGGATATTCTAGATACAATGAATAATATAAATACAACGGCGGTTCTGATACAAAAGAACCCACCTATCCAAGCAAATCACCCAAAAGGAAGCAGTGTGCCAGAAATGCCGCTATAGAACTGTACGGCAAACCTGCAAGAACTGGGGCACAACGGGGGTGAGTTGCCAACTCGTGAATAGAAAGATATCTACAAGCAGAGATCGAATGCATGACCCAACCTAGGTCAATACGATCAGATATAAAGAAACCTCAATATGAATAAAGCTGAAGCATGCTAAACTGGCAATGTAATCTCTATACGTGAATGTAGTGCCAAGTGCTCGTGCTAGTGCCTCAGGTAATAGTATGTCATGAATATGAGGTATGAATGCATGAAAGCAGAATACATGTAAATGAAGAAACTGTTTTCATAATTTAGTGAGATTTCCCTTGTATTTTTAGTTGAGGTATCATAATGAAATCAGCATAAAACAGTGCCTAGCATCGGCACAAAACGTAATCCCAATATCTCGATATCTCTGTATCACAATCTCTGTACCTCGAAATCTCGAAATCCCAATGTCTCAATCATAATATCTAGGGCGCCGTCAGTCCAGACCGGCCCCTACCATCCATCTCAAGACCACGACGGTATCCTCCGGATATCCGACGCGTCGGGTAAAATCACCGGTAGGTAGTGCTCCCCTGCCAGGCTCACATCGTCATCACCACGCGCTTCTTGCCCCGGGGTACCTTACCGGGTCCACCATGTACCCGAAACGGTTCATCCGTCTCCTCGAATCGGGTTTCCAAATCCATCAGCAAACTCATGGTGGACGACTCATACATCATGGGAAAACCGCACTTTTTATTTTAAAGAGAGAAAAGAAGTTTATATAAGTTTTGCGGTTTTCCCCCAAATCCAGAAAATCTCATGGAAATCCGAATCCAATCCTCAATAGCATGTAAACAGTGCATACAGGCATAAAAATCCAAGAATAATAACATGCATGATGTAACAACTAATAATTACAACGTCTAATCTAGCATATAATGCAAGTACACTAATATCATGTCTAAATTATTAGCTAACAACCTATGTCGATGCAATAATATTTTCTAAGGTGTACGTGACATGGCAATTACCGATGAAGATGTGTGTGAGCCGGCAAGTAAGTGTACGTGGTACATACGCATCATCGGTAATGGTGCTGGTGTCCTAACAGCATAACATCAATAATGGAGTATGAAACATAATATAAGCATGCGATGCGATGCGAACCACAATAATGAGCGGAAGCTGAATACTAGACGCAACTATAACTAATCTGCATTAATCTAAAATAACCTCTACAATTGGTGCCTTTTGAAATAACACGAATCATGGGGTTTTGAAAATAAGGGCTACGGTGTTTTTATGAAAAGATACGTCTTTTGAAATATCCGTAGGATCCCTTGGGCTGTCTTTTAAAATACCCACGATTCGTTAGTTTTTGAAATAGGTAGGAGTCTAATCTAATCTAACAACCATCCTAAACTATACGGCTGAACTAACAAGTAGAGCTATGGGTGAGGAAACCGCCTAACATCTGAGTCGATACATATACATACATGTATATATATTAGTCGGTGATCCCGCCTCAATAATATCATATCCGATACCTTATCTATAATCAGACATCCCAAGTCAAGAGTGCGGATCAATCATCAAAATATAGCTTGTACGTAAATCCGTCGTACGGCATCCCAAATATGGGTACGGGTCAATATCACATTCATCATACTATTTATCTGGTATCCTCTTTATCAAATGTCATGATCGGGGTACTGATCTACGTCTAGTACAATATTGATACCCTCTATGTATGCATGCAGGTGTAAGAATCACTACGTCAAAAGACCCGCTAAAACATCGTGTCGTATCTCAATACGAACCAAATCACATCACCGATCTCCTGGCCTCAAGCCCAATCTCATCGACTCATCTCAAATCCCAAATACTATCCTCAAATCCAGTATATAAACACATAGTCCCATACCCATGTGTAGATATACGCACCATCATATGCACTCTAATAAATGAAAGAATGAATGCAAGTATGTGTGTAAATGTATGTGTGAGTGCAACCACTACTCTAGGGTTCGCACTAAACTAAACCAATATATTCTTATCATCAAAATATCATTATTACCATCAATAACCCTAAACAACACATAAAAAATATTCGTGTGTATACGTATTCGTATACATCACCACGGACTGCGGGGGTGCTATACGCCATCCACCCGACTTCTCCCCACAGATATAAATCTACTCACATTGCTCCTCGTGTGCCAAAGCCGATGTCGCTATCTTCACCTCCTTTGCCTCAACATCACGCGGGGTACCTACAAGTATATCACAATGCTAAAGCACATGAAAATCACATCGGAAACCAAAATAGCACACGCTACCCGCATAGGTAAAAACCTATCGACTCGCATGTAAACACAATCAAAATCCACTTGTCGTTGACGTCCAAACGCCACCCGACAGGAATGAATCACCAAATACCAAAATCCATGCTAAAACAAGTCCCAAATTATACACCAACATAGGAAAATCAACCCAGATTTCACCCTAGATGGAATCAGTCAAAACTAGACATACTCAGGGTCAAAACTAGAGGAAATGGGGGCATGCACAGAAAACGAAGCAATTCCTTAAAATACCTTATTTTAGAATTTTCCATAATTTTTCCCCATTTATCTGTATTTAATTATACCAGAATATTAAAATATTCATTAAAATAATATTAAATTATAAAATTTCCCAAAAATCATATTTTATTATTTTGAAGACGTTACAATCTACCCCCCTTAAAGAAATTCGGTCCCCGAATTTAAATTTAAACCCCCAAATACTAAAATATTTCAATACAAATTCCAAGTCATCGGGGCTCCGAAATCATCTATACATAAAACATCATAGCGCAATGCATGCGCATGAGTACTGAGCAGATAACTCAAATGCAACACTCCATCAAGCATCCGCAATCATCGGAGTCATGGTAACGACACAATGTCAAATCCAATACAAAATCAATATGATATGGACCAAGACTATACATGTAGACATCCAATCTATACATGTAAATAGCTGATGCAAATGTATGCCAAATCTTTTTAAGTCGATGTGCGATGCGCGTAACACTGCACAGTGGCGGACGTTTCTCATAAGAAAATAACTATATATGTGTATATATATCCTTTGTTTAATAGGTACGTTCCGCCGTTTTGAAAACAGTTTAGAAGGGTTTCCTTGTTTTTAAAACGTTTCGTGTCATATCGGACACGTAGGTATATACTGAGACTATAGCTCGCTTTTCGGAAATCCCTTCGATAACTATCGATGCATGCAAAATATATCCAGGTACTGCCCACTGACTAGTCCTGCTCAGTATGAAAGCAAATATCCAACATCATAAAAATGTACTGCTCCAAAAGGAATAAATCCCAAAAATCACATAACACCACCCTGTGCGTCTGGTGCGCACGGAAATCAAAATCCATATATGTGCTAAACATGTGCACAAAACAACATCTAGGTGCAACGGGTGTGCACGAAGCATCTGTCATAGGCAACGTGTGCCTGGCAGCCAAAACAGGTGCATCTGACATGCACGAAGAATCTCGATTTAGTGCATCTGGTGTGCCCCAAAATCGTATCTCAAAACATGCGCCCAACATGCGCGAAAATCCAAATCGGTGCATCCATCATGCACGAATGAAAATCTAGACCCTGCGCACTCAATATGCACGGAATCACAAAATCCAATAGCAACGTCGAATATGCGTAAGTCCAGTCAAAAGCACGGAGTGCAAGAATCCACATCAATATCACAATCAAAATCGACATACCGAAAGGCATCAAATCGAAGTCAGGTGCAATCGTAATGCACAAAATATAAATCCGGTGCAACAAAGGCACGAAATATAAATCTGATGCGATAAACGCAAGAAACATAAAACTGGTGCGACAAATGCACGAAGTATAGAACTGGTGCATCCCATGCACAAATACCAAGCAATAACTCAAATACGTAAGCAGCAACACCAAGTGTATCCAGATATGAAGAAAATCATAAACGTGTGCAGCTGCGGGCACAAAACACATATCGATACACTACAAGCACATATAAGCTATACCGAGTGCAAAATCAAAACACTAAAATTACATGAAACTCTGCTGGAAGCTAAATCAAATCACCAGCATAAAATAGGCATGAAATCGCAATCAACAGCTCAAGAGTAATAACTATGTACAAGGTATAAATACCCAGTAGGTGCAACCATGGTGCACAAAATCAAATATCATGAAACTCAGTCATCAAGACTAAATCATGTGAATAGATCGCCCAAAATACCGAAATCCAAAGCAACGGATACGTGATAATCAAATCACAAAATCACAAATCATAATTACCGTCGTCGGTATACCATCCTTCAGGGTCGAGAAGGTACCGGAACATCCGATGCTAGCTGCGCAAGATATCTACTTGCCTCTTGCTCGCGGCTGGCGTCCTCTGCCTCTGGTTCCTGATCTTTCCTGTAGATTACCAATCTCGCAATCCATCGGCTCATCGGCCCGGTCAGGAGTACTGACAGGAACGATTCCGTTCTGGCACTTTCCTGGTCACCTTTCGGTCAATCCTCACGACCGCTCGTAAGGCAGCGTATCACTGGCGTCGGCCTCTGGCTCTCTGAAAGCACGTCACACATCTGATCCTGGGTGCAAACATCATTGCAGCAATGTCCTGGAAGGAATCCTGCTCAAGGTCTCTTCCGATCATGCCTATGCCGATCTGTACAGAGGCTGGCTTCCTACACAACCTCTTCTCGCTCAAAAACACCTGTGTCCTCAGCACAATATTTTCTCGGAAACTGATCACATTCCAACGTCTCTGTAAGCATATCAGGTCTCTAGTCTCGACGGGAAGCAATGACAGCTCATCAGTGTCTCACACGAACCTCTTGTTCCAACTGTCTCTATCGTCGTCCACTATGACGTCACGCCAAGCTACTACGCACTGCACTGTTCTCGGCCACGGTCAATCTGAAGTCTCTCGCACGGACTCGAAATCGCATATTCTGTAGCTTCATCATTCTGTAGAGGATGTCAGGCCGAACAGGTCCTCGGGAACACGTCCCAACCATCGGAGGAATACTCATCACTCGTCCGTCCCTGATCAATCTGCAACGCATCTGGGTAAGTTCCTTTATCCGAACATGGTCAACTACCTCGTCGACAATGCCGAACTCTGTCCTGCTGGGTGTGCGCAATACGACCACTCCTGGTCTAGGTCTTCTCGTAACGTACTCCAGAAAGGTCCTGTCGAGGTTCCTTTCTCAAATCTCAATCCTGCCGAAATGCCCGGAAGTCATCATCCAATGCTGAAGCTAAAGCTTATTCCGGAACGGCTGCATACCTATCGCGCTTCTCTCTGGAAGATACATCCATATACCACGCCTCGGGGTGCATATCACATCTCTAATGTCAGCGGAGTGGGACGTCATCTCGTCGAAATCTCGTACGAACTCTTTACTCCACCTTGCTCAATTCGACTGATTCGGACTTAACTCATCGTGGCTACACGAACTGCGCTCCGACGGCTACGCTCGCATCTGGAGTCTCCCAAGCAGTGTCCCATCACGATATCCGAAAGATGTCGAACCATCCGATCGACTCGTCAGATCCTCATAATCCCCCAAGAGATCACATCATGGGTACAGTTTAATAGTATCGAGTACATGCCACAGCGTCGGTGGTCCAGCCGTAGAAGGGCAAACCCAAGCCTCACTAATGGCGCCGAGGAACCGCCGCAAATCCGAAGGTTCAAAGGCTTTCACACGGTCATTAAGTCGAGTTAGGATTTCATTCTTCTAGAGAGTCCATAGAATCACCTGCATGTCTTTCCGTATACTTTAAACTTGGAAAATGGGCTCCTGACATTCGATCGTCTCTATCGACTCTCAACGAACCTGCGTGAAGTCGTCTCTAGCTGGAAACAATCTATCTGATGACCTCGCATCGGTAAACAAACGAACCACCTGTCCTAGTCATTCATCCTCAGGTGACTAGCGACTCGCTATCATCTCTCTAAGTATATGCTCACGCTGCAGTAGCTCCAACCATCTGGGCGACATCTCGTCATTTGCAGCAGCAACTGGCTTATTCGCCTGTACGTCGAACAGCGCCTCAATCCTCCAGGAAAGGCAATACATAGGCGGTCATCTCTGAGTCGGTCTGCTCTAGATCTGAGTAAGACTCTCCACACTGGAAATCTTCAACTCATCAGGGCCCGCTCCGGCGCAAAATCGGACGAATCACCTTCGTCTCTCAAATCGGGTAGACTAACTATCATCTGTCTCATATCTGCCTGAAAGCTACGGCAATCTCAGCTCGTAAGCTTCGGAAGCGACATCCTGTCAATCTCAGCAACAGCTGGTCCATCTGTCTGCACGGTAGGCGACATCACAATCTCTAAGGTATGCTGTACATCAACAGTCCTCTCTCAACTGGCAGCTCTAACAATGGCCCGATCATCCGGTGCAAGACCAAGCACTCGCCTCCACTAGAGGTCACAATCACCAACACTAACTCGAGACGTTCCCATGTCACCAGAAAACACAATGGTCGGCCCTCGTACCAAACGAGCTCACACCGGCCGTAACCCTAGCAGCAGCCCAAACTGCCCTCAAACATGGTGACAGGAACCTCAATCGAGTATCAAGGAGAGCACATCAATGGCAAGAAAGGAAACAACAGATCCAAAGTGGATACATGATCATGGAAAGGAACAGCATCAATAAAGGTATGATCATGAAACTAATAGAATCGGGGATCTCAAATGGATGTATAATCCTGGATATAAAGAGGATCACTGATCTCGAAAATATGTACATCCTAAGGTTCCTTAAGCGGAGTGGCGTGTCGTAAGTATGCCGCGGAACATACCAACGGTACGTCACTCTACTTTAGTTACCTATTCCATCAACCAAGGGTCATCCTACACGACGAAAGTTCGGGTCTAATACCCCCTCGACCAAGTCTAAGTTCCGTAAGGTCAAGCCTAAGTTCCGTATATATATAAACGCCCTAGGCTCCACATAGTCAAACTTAGACTCGAACCAAGGTCAACCTAGCGCTCTGATACCAACTTTGTCACGACCCGAAAGAGCACGTGACTGGCCCCTGAACCATATGAAGTCTATAGGACTCCATCTGATCCAAGTAAGCCAAAAGCCCAGAAATCTAAAAACATTTTTAAGAATAAGTAAAGAAACTGGTTTAAAAAAGTGAAGAAAAACATGTTTGAAATCAAGGTTTTTAAATAACTAAGCCGAATATGCATTTTTAAAAACAGTACAGTCTTTTCTAAAAATTTCGGCAGAGTTTCTTTTGTAAAACTGGCCCCGAATGGGGTATAACAAGGATAACAATATATGCAATGATAAAGGCATCCCCAAGCGGGAGCTAGCTCTTCGTCAATCGACGGTCACCACCACATGCAACAATAATATACAACGCCAAGTGGCGAGGATCAAATCCAAAAGAAAGCTCAAAAGCAACAAGAAAACCGCAACACTACTAAGCGCGACTCTATGGTCGAATAATACATCACTAGTCTAGGTCTGAAACAATATACGAGTTTTGGTTGATGGATATTCTAGATACAATGAATAATATAAATACAACGGCGGTTCTGATACAAAAGAACCCACCTATCCAAGCAAATCACCCAAAAGGAAGCAGTGTGCCAGAAATGCCGCTATAGAACTGTACGGCAAACCTGCAAGAACTGGGGCACAACGGGGGTGAGTTGCCAACTCGTGAATAGAAAGATATCTACAAGCAGAGATCGAATGCATGACCCAACCTAGGTCAATACGATCAGATATAAAGAAACCTCAATATGAATAAAGCTGAAGCATGCTAAACTGGCAATGTAATCTCTATACGTGAATGTAGTGCCAAGTGCTCGTGCTAGTGCCTCAGGTAATAGTATGTCATGAATATGAGGTATGAATGCATGAAAGCAGAATACATGTAAATGAAGAAACTGTTTTCATAATTTAGTGAGATTTCCCTTGTATTTTTAGTTGAGGTATCATAATGAAATCAGCATAAAACAGTGCCTAGCATCGGCACAAAACGTAATCCCAATATCTCGATATCTCTGTATCACAATCTCTGTACCTCGAAATCTCGAAATCCCAATGTCTCAATCATAATATCTAGGGCGCCGTCAGTCCAGACCGGCCCCTACCATCCATCTCAAGACCACGACGGTATCCTCCGGATATCCGACGCGTCGGGTAAAATCACCGGTAGGTAGTGCTCCCCTGCCAGGCTCACATCGTCATCACCACGCGCTTCTTGCCCCGGGGTACCTTACCGGGTCCACCATGTACCCGAAACGGTTCATCCGTCTCCTCGAATCGGGTTTCCAAATCCATCAGCAAACTCATGGTGGACGACTCATACATCATGGGAAAACCGCACTTTTTATTTTAAAGAGAGAAAAGAAGTTTATATAAGTTTTGCGGTTTTCCCCCAAATCCAGAAAATCTCATGGAAATCCGAATCCAATCCTCAATAGCATGTAAACAGTGCATACAGGCATAAAAATCCAAGAATAATAACATGCATGATGTAACAACTAATAATTACAACGTCTAATCTAGCATATAATGCAAGTACACTAATATCATGTCTAAATTATTAGCTAACAACCTATGTCGATGCAATAATATTTTCTAAGGTGTACGTGACATGGCAATTACCGATGAAGATGTGTGTGAGCCGGCAAGTAAGTGTACGTGGTACATACGCATCATCGGTAATGGTGCTGGTGTCCTAACAGCATAACATCAATAATGGAGTATGAAACATAATATAAGCATGCGATGCGATGCGAACCACAATAATGAGCGGAAGCTGAATACTAGACGCAACTATAACTAATCTGCATTAATCTAAAATAACCTCTACAATTGGTGCCTTTTGAAATAACACGAATCATGGGGTTTTGAAAATAAGGGCTACGGTGTTTTTATGAAAAGATACGTCTTTTGAAATATCCGTAGGATCCCTTGGGCTGTCTTTTAAAATACCCACGATTCGTTAGTTTTTGAAATAGGTAGGAGTCTAATCTAATCTAACAACCATCCTAAACTATACGGCTGAACTAACAAGTAGAGCTATGGGTGAGGAAACCGCCTAACATCTGAGTCGATACATATACATACATGTATATATATTAGTCGGTGATCCCGCCTCAATAATATCATATCCGATACCTTATCTATAATCAGACATCCCAAGTCAAGAGTGCGGATCAATCATCAAAATATAGCTTGTACGTAAATCCGTCGTACGGCATCCCAAATATGGGTACGGGTCAATATCACATTCATCATACTATTTATCTGGTATCCTCTTTATCAAATGTCATGATCGGGGTACTGATCTACGTCTAGTACAATATTGATACCCTCTATGTATGCATGCAGGTGTAAGAATCACTACGTCAAAAGACCCGCTAAAACATCGTGTCGTATCTCAATACGAACCAAATCACATCACCGATCTCCTGGCCTCAAGCCCAATCTCATCGACTCATCTCAAATCCCAAATACTATCCTCAAATCCAGTATATAAACACATAGTCCCATACCCATGTGTAGATATACGCACCATCATATGCACTCTAATAAATGAAAGAATGAATGCAAGTATGTGTGTAAATGTATGTGTGAGTGCAACCACTACTCTAGGGTTCGCACTAAACTAAACCAATATATTCTTATCATCAAAATATCATTATTACCATCAATAACCCTAAACAACACATAAAAAATATTCGTGTGTATACGTATTCGTATACATCACCACGGACTGCGGGGGTGCTATACGCCATCCACCCGACTTCTCCCCACAGATATAAATCTACTCACATTGCTCCTCGTGTGCCAAAGCCGATGTCGCTATCTTCACCTCCTTTGCCTCAACATCACGCGGGGTACCTACAAGTATATCACAATGCTAAAGCACATGAAAGTCACATCGGAAACCAAAATAGCACACGCTACCCGCATAGGTAAAAACCTATCGACTCGCATGTAAACACAATCAAAATCCACTTGTCGTTGACGTCCAAACGCCACCCGACAGGAATGAATCACCAAATACCAAAATCCATGCTAAAACAAGTCCCAAATTATACACCAACATAGGAAAATCAACCCAGATTTCACCCTAGATGGAATCAGTCAAAACTAGACATACTCAGGGTCAAAACTAGAGGAAATGGGGGCATGCACAGAAAACGAAGCAATTCCTTAAAATACCTTATTTTAGAATTTTCCATAATTTTTCCCCATTTATCTGTATTTAATTATACCAGAATATTAAAATATTCATTAAAATAATATTAAATTATAAAATTTCCCAAAAATCATATTTTATTATTTTGAAGACGTTACATGTTCCCAACCATGCGAGGGCGAAGAAGTAATCGTCGAGCCTTTCGCTGTGTTGGGTCTGGAGAAGAAGCATCGACCTGTAAGAGCACGGCAGCGCCCCGGCCGCCTGAACGGGGCCAAAATGCGGAAACGAAACTTTTACAGAACTTATAAACTGGCACTACCGCGCACTATAAAACCCGGATCGGGCCATTAACCTACTCCTAGCTAACTAGAGAAGAGGTAGAGAGATATACCGAGCGATCCGTCCTTCGGTCTTCTCGTCGTCATCCCGATCCCCCCGCGGAATCTCCGGTCTTCACCTCCTCGTCGGAAAGGGCACCACATCGTCGGGTTCTTTTACGGGCTCCCACCTCTGGACCGAGGCAACTCGGGCACGAAGTTGGCGAGTCGACGTGTCCAAGAATGCTGTAGGCTATACGTAGATTACCATGTCTCTAAAGGGGTATTGGAAGTTGCCTTTTGGGTGGAGGAATGAGATATCAACTTTTTTGCAATGAACTAGGGAATTTTTGTAGCAAGAAGAGAACAAAATTCCCACACACCAATTTTGGATAGCTCACACAAGAATGGTCGGCCATCCTTGATAGAGAGTGAGAGAGAGTGTGTGTATCAATAATAATGCAAGAGAGAGAAAAAGGTGATGATGATGAAATATCATCACAACAAAGTCCACACTCATAAACCCATCACCAAACCCATCATTGCAAGAAATGATGAACAAAAAGGAAGTCAATGAATGGTAGAACCATCATGATACAACTACTTGCAAAAACCACCCTCCACAATACTAATTTGCACATTTACAAATAAGCCCCTCCACACCAATTTTCAGCCAAAGAAGGAACAAAGGAAATATGGCCGAAACGGAAAGCAAACTGGCAACTTCAAAAAACCGATCCCGTAACAAATTACAGGAAAACCCCGCGCTGTATATACATACCTGCATTTGTATTCCGACCGAATACAAATGCAATGAGACAAAATATACACTGTACAATACTAGGATCCGGCTTAAACCAAAGCCGCTAGTATTATCCGTCCGATCATGATGCGTGCAATACCGCACGTATATGATCGAACCCTGCCATATCTTCATACGGCCTCTACAGCGTTTCGCCCGAAACTTGAGAAACGGTCTGTGGGGGACTCTAAAGACTCGTTAATCCCTTAGCTGTGGATTTAACCACTAGCACGTCAGAGGTATTAGCCATACGTAACGGGCTACCAGGTATTGACCAAAAGGGACGTCGATGAGCGAACTCATCCTGACACCCTACTGAGCCTGTCAGTGACAATATCCGTACAGTCCGGTCCGTTCGTCTATGAGCATCGCATGGCGGGCCTAGGAGGTTGGTAAAAGTCAGACCCCCAAAAGCGGTACAAGTCGTGTCGGAGTGTAGTCCAGAACACCCTGAGATACTACTGGAATACCTACCAGTAAATCTCCTGCCTTGGCCAAGGACTTCGTGTAATGGCTCTCCTAGACACAGCGCGACCTCACCCCCAATACCGGGAGTGACGAACCCATGCAGATCCGCTCACTGCCTCCATGTGGCTCGAGACTGTACCCAACTAAAACCTGTTTGCACGTCTCCTTTGAGCGTGGTAGGGTAGTAATCAAAGTACAGTGGGAACTCACACGAGACAAATGACGATCTCAGGTCAATGAACTAACCTGTACATATGTCACCAGGGAACTGCTATCTGACGTCCGGTATAAGACCAACTAGCATGTTCCCGGCGAGTTCTTTCCGGTGTACTCATAACCTAATGAGCACTTGTATACATCTTAGGTGAACCAACTGACACCAGTAGCTTGTGAGACCGGCCACCGCCCCTCGTCGGGGTCTCGACTGTATACACTAGTCTACTCTGGAGTATCGATGCCCTGTCTTGAAACTCCCACGACTAGGGACCTTTTAAGGATGTGCGTATAGACCCCAGCTCCCACGTATATGATCGCCCTCATACTGCTGTCAGTCAAGAAAGAATCCTAAGGGCTCTATCAACGTGCAATAGTGACCTGTAAGGTCACCGGAAACAGTACACGATGATAAAGATAAACCAGATAGCATACTATCATCTTGAGTAAGACTGTCCTACCGGTATAGGTCCTCCCTCAATCACTGCAATCAAGTGCCTATGATCCAATAATTGACTCTGAGGGCACTATCTCCAACAATCGCCCACTTGCACTCAAGGCTAATTATTGCGATGTCGCATACTCACAGCCCGTGTGATACCGAACACCCAACTCTTCTACTAATCAGTCTCACAAAACCCGCTTGCGAAACTAATGTGTTCGAGGAATAGCCTTAGTGAGTGGATCCGCTCAGATGTTTCTTTCTATGTCTCTCTTTATCTCAAGTTCGCGGAGAAACCCATCTCCCGAAATGAGCAATACATGTCTTAGAATGTGTCTTAATGTCTGATGGGACCAAGTTCATAAATGAACTCCAAATCCAAACTTCTTAGACTGTATCATCAACTGAAACCAATCAGTATCCTGCGTAATGCCTCCTTCAGTGTCTGCTTGGATCACTTGTCCAAAACACTGCCCCTCGTCAGAGGGAAAACTATAACTCTAACAGTCACTTTGTCATCCAGGTCACCTTGGAAGCCTGGAATGATAACTATATCCCGAATGGGGCTGTCGTTATCATATCCCTAGAACATCCACTTATGTTCTAAAACTGCCTCCGAATGTTTCTCCAGGATTGGATCAATATCTACTTACTGCATCCCGTGCAAAAACAATATCTGGTGTGGTACTTGACATCTCATGATTGACTCAATTGCCTAAGCAAGTGATCTGCCAATCATGCACATCCCTCTCCCTTTTAGTCTAAAAGACACATTTAGAGAGGGTGACTCCATCACCTGCAGGTACACTACCGTGCCTTGAGTCGTCCATTCTAAATACTTTTAGAATGCTGTTTAATTACCCAGATTGGGAAACCACCCAAATCTAGATCTAAAACCATAGATCTAATAACCAGAATGTCTGATATAATATCCAAGTCCTATGTGGAGAAACCACTGTGTGACAACCAAAGTATAACCGATCGTAGTATAGGAATTTCACTTCCTACTCTGTGTATGTCATCGAAATACCAGGACATCACACCCTACTACCTTCTTAACAGATCCATCTCCTATTCTGATGAAGTCAAACCTATGACTGCCACATCAGAAATAGATGATCTATCTCCGCTATATCTGCTTTAGTCTATAAATAGACATAAGCCTATTGTCCACCAATGCTTCCGCCGCTCCCACTGATTACGACAACCCTCTGGTCGAGTCATATAAACGTATACTTCTAAAGTTAGTTTAGAACGACGCTATACCCATCCTCCTGCCGGGTCTCACAGTCTAGAACAACGGCAATGGAAAGTCTGGGTAAATAAGAATCTCCCTGCCACCGTCCTTGAGGCTACCGGAGTACCTCTCGGGTGCCTGAGTTTACCTACCAAATCTGCGGAGTGGCCAATGGAATGTCAATCAGATCGAATCTTTAGGTTCTTATTAAATTTTCAGTAATCGTCTGCGGTTCTGGAATCACTTCCAGTTTTACCATACTCCCACTTCTGTTTTCTGAAAAAATCCATTTTACTTAAAACTGTGGCGAGTCAAGAACAATATCACTATTGATCTTCGAGATGGTAGAAAGTCAACCCTCGTCATAGCCTGGGTCAACCCACAAACAGCCATTACAGAAACGTGCCTTGAGTTATCCAGAGTCTGGTTTTAAGCATAAGCCGGACAACTCCCCGTACCTTAACAATGTCAAGATATGAACTGTTCTATATACAATACAGAAACAGAGGCACTGATTTAATTGAACCAGATTCAAATCATGCAGCTGTCTCCAGTGCATGTCAACTAAATGGAAAGAGGCTGATTGGCGTTACTCAACTTAGGAATGCTTCCAATTATGAGTAACCTGAAAGAGAAGCAAGTTCTCTTAATCATTACTATCAACTGAATACCATACACAAGTATCTACATTTTCGATCACCCTGAAGAATCCCGATACTTGCAACACCTAGTTCTCTACTTTATCCACATACCTATAACTTCTCAAAACTTGAACCCTGTGTTTCTACGAAACACCTGTCTAAAAACTAGAGAAGTCATAAGTAAACCGAATATAGTACGAGAGCCAACCCCTCTGTCCTCATGGACGCTGGACAACATACAATACTCTGTATAAGTCCCTTGAGTCTAATAACTCATTCCCTGTGTGTCGTAGGTTGAAAATTGTACATATGGTTAAGAAGAATTACACCGCTGTTTAATGCTCCTTACCTAACCATCCACTGATATAAGTAAATGTCATGGACATAATTTCAAAAAGGTATATCTCACTCTATAAAAATAGACGTACAGATGTATCAATTTGAAATTGGTGCATAACAGCGGATATTCAAAACCAAATATTTGTCGTCCGGCAAACAACCCAAGTGACTTCCTCAAATATCACCAATTACAAAGAATTCTGATATAATGAGGACAATCATCTAATTCCCAATAACTTACTCCCACTTATCATCTGTAAAACCATACATATGTGAGATTCACACCTAGTAAATACATACCCTGGAGCAAGTGTCTAATTGGGAAATCAGTTTTCTATTAACAATGCACAGTGAAACTGAAACATTGAAATGTTTCGATGGGGTATCCGGGTATTCGTAGTAATACATCTTCCATTATCCAGATTCACAGCTGTAACCGTATATTTCTTTGCCATCTCTCCAAATCCCTATATATGTCTTTAGTCATTTCCTTCTATACACCCTCTTAGGCTAAATGGTTTTCTTCCTTCCCTACCGTTCGGCACCAGCCTATGGTTTGGAAGAAGACTATCTAAGCATAATGGGTGTACTGCCCTAATCCTAGGAACACTCGCAATGCGAGAGAAAGTGAAGATAAAAGACAACCGAATAAACCTTATTCATATTTCTCCCGAACCAGAATCCATCCCCGAACTGGAACAAGTTCCTTTCGAGTTCGTATATAACCATACGATGGAGTATCCAAATAACTGTGGATCTTCGAAGTGATACGGAGTGTTCTGGAGGTATACAAAGGTGAAATGGGAGTGGTAATGAAATACTTGGTTTGGTTGTGAATAGTAGTTGCAATTTACTTTGCCCTCTTACTAATACCTTTATTTATCTTTACTTAATACCTTCTGCACACCATCGTTAGGCTAATTGGTTTTCTTCATTCCCCACCGTTCGGCACCAGCCTATAGTTTGGAAGAAGACTATCCAATAAGCGTAATAGGTGTGCTGTTCTAATCTAAGGAACACTCGCAACCTGAGAGAAGGTAAAAGGAAAAGACAACTGAATAGACCTATCCGTTTTCTCCAGAACCGGAAACCATCCTCGAATAAATTCCTTCGAGTTCGTATATAACCATACGATGGTTTTATCCAATGGAAGTGGATGTTCGTAATAATACGGGGTGTCCTGGAGAAAAGGGTAAGAGTAGGAGTGGCAATGAGGTATGCAACTCTGACAATCCAAAAGCCAGTGTTTAAGAAGGTTCGGTTAATTTTAGTCACTGAGTCATAGTCTTAGGGTCGGGTCATGGTCGCTACCAAAGAGAGAGAGAAAAGAAACACTCAGCGTGCACTCTAACCTAGATCAGAATGGTTATCACTTTATCTAATCTGGAAACCTCCCACTGTACCGTCAAACTCTCCTCCAAACCTGAAAGAAGAATTAGTTGGGATCACCCGAGGAGTAAACTAACTCATCAGTGGGAATCGGGATCCAGCTATCATCGCGTGATAACGTGATGGAATCCACTCACATTATCACACTCCAGAAGGTATGCGCATATCTGGCAAGTTTCAGTTTCTTTAGAAACTCCCGATGTAATTTTTACCCCATGCTCTTATGACCTTGACTTTGGCCAACAAATCATAAGTCACATGTCAAGTTCTACCCGTCATTCTCCAGATTAATTTGAACCCACTCGTACCTACCCTTGACTTTGGCCAACAAGGCAGTATGACTGTCCCAAACCAACGCATCTATCTATGCTGCATATGAATATCCAATAGCTACCAATCACTGTGCCTTGACTTTGGCCAACAAACACAGCTTGAATACTATTGACTATCCATATAAAATGACGGAGGGCTACGAATGGTTTTTGGCGAAAAACCTTTAACGTAATGAACTTGATATCGTTGAAGGAACCGGATAGCTTTTATAAAAATATAGTGGCGAAAACCTTTGCTAAAGAGGTCACTCCCGGTGAAGCGATCTCGGCTCTTTCCCCATAGAATGAGGTGCAGGATATTCCAACTGAATACCACGATGCAAAGCAAAAGTAAACGACTATAGTGAAGTTATCGCCCTGACGCAAACTTCTGTCTAAGTGGTCACTCCTGGTGAAGGTATCTCGGCCCTTGCCTCATCGAATGAGGTGCTGGATATTCATAACCGAATACCACTGTGCAAAATAAAAGAGAACGCCCTTGCAAAAACAGCTTTTTGAAAAATGTTCCAACAACATCAGAATAGGTTTGTTTAGCTTGCATTGATCCGAATCAACGCAGTCCCATCAATTGATCACACCACAAAGAATGAAAATAATGATGTACGTATATGCCATCTGCATTCGCCACTGGGTCCCGTCATCACCCGTTAGGTTACTTAACTAATGACAGAGCGGGGACTGGACTAGCGCGGATGCAAAACATATACAACATCTACTAGTATATATATATCAATATATAATATTCGCTCAAGGCGTGATAAAATGCAACATCACAGAAATGTAATAATCATCACAGAACAATACAGATATCCGGGATCCCCGGGTTTCATAGAGCCGCTACTGAAACCCGACGTTCCCCTGGTCGTGTGGATAGCCTGTGCAATGAAATCCTAGACCCCTACGGGCGCGGAAAGTTACCCGCCAAAACCTGAAGCGAGGCAGCCCCCTTCAACAACATGAATGGACCACCCAGCACTTCACGGAATCCGGTAACTTGGGCACCTCTCCTTGGGTCAACCTGTACCCCCTACGAGTGCGGCGAATAGCCCGCCAATTCTAGAGTGAAGCCCCTTCCGTCTCAAAGCCATGAGATGCAGGCCTGTTGCCCTCTAGAACCCGGCTACCCGTGCACCCCTCCGCGGGGTAATCCTAGTATAGAAAGTAAAATATACATATAACGGGTACATCCACCTCAGCCCGGCCGTGCCCCAAAAGAATAATATACAAACAGGCAGTGACGGCAGTCCACATGTCGGACGCTCGCCCCGCAATATCAAATGTACATAAATAACCAAACTGTACTAACAATGCATCTAGGCTATCCACCACGACAAATCCGCAACATCACAGCACAACACAGAACATCAACGTGAATGTCACGTTCGCAAATCCGTCTAAAAGGGCTATAACAATTAGACAGGATTTACCGATCAAATAACATTCACGGTCGCAGATATAATGTAAATACTGTGAACTAACATGTTTAAAATTTTCGATCGACTGAATTTTCCGAAGTGGGCCCCAAGCACAACTGTAGCACTCAAGGAAAATCTGGGCCCAAACAGAATATACCAATAACCCCATTTCCAAGTCTAAAGAGCTCTGTAGAAAATTGGTAGGGTGATCACACTTTACTGAGGCAGAACCGCAGACAAAACAGGGGTTTGGCCGCGGTTCCGCGGCCTATCTACAGTATCACAATACCAATATTTCACAGAAGTCTTAAAAATCCCTGCATGTATTTCTGCAACACTCCAAATAATTTTTCGAGCCAAAAATAATTCGACAGAAACTGATGCAAATGGAAACGCGGTTTTGGAATTTTGTTCGATCGAACTTTTAAACACGCTAGAGCAAGCTAGACTAGGTTAATGGCGTGGCTCTGATACCAGTGTAAGTGCACGGCAGCGCCCCGGCCGCCTGAACGAGGCAAAAATGCGGAAACGAAACTTGTACAGAACTTGTAAACTTGCACTACCGCGCACTATAAAACCCGGATCGGACCATTAACCTACTCCTAGCTAACTAGAGAAGGGGTAGAGAGATATACCGAGCGATCCGTGTCCTTTGGTCTTCTCGTCGTCATCCCGATCTCCCCGCGGAATCTCCGGTCTTCACCTCCTCGTCGGAAAGGGCACCACATCGCCGGGTTCTTTTACGGGCACCCACCTCTGGACCGAGGCAATTCGGGCACGAAGTTGGCAAATCGACATGTCCAAGAATGCTGTAGGCTATACGTAGATTACCATGTCTCTAAAGGGGTATTAGAAGTTTCCTTTTGGGTGGAGGAATGAGATATCAACTTTTTTGCAATGAACTAGGGAATTTTTGTAGCAAGAAGAGAACAAAATTCCCACACACCAATTTTGGACAACTCACACAAGAATGGCCGGCCATCCTTGATAGAGAGTGAGAGAGAGAGAGAGAGAGTGTATCAATAATAATGCAAGAGAGAGAGAAAGGTGATGATGATGAAATATCATCACAACAAAGTCCACACTCATAAACCCATCACCAAACCCATCATTGCAAGCAATGATGAACAAAAAGGAAGTCAATGAATGGTAGAACCATCATGATACAACTACTTGCAAAAACCACCCTCCACAATGCTAATTTGCACATTTGCAAATAAGCCCCTCCACACCAATTTTCAGCCAAAGAAGGAACAAAGGAAATATGGCCGAAACGGAAAGCAAACTGGCAACTTCAAAAAACCGATCCCGTAATAAATTACAGGAAAACCCCGCGCTGTATATACATACCTGCATTTGTATTCCGACCGAATACAAATGCAATGAGACAAAATATACACTGTACAATACTAGGATCCGGCTTAAACCAAAGCCGCTAGTATTATCCGTCCGATCATGATGCGTGCAATACCGCACGTATATGATCGAACCCTGCCATATCATCATACGGCCTCTACAGCGTTTCGCCTGAAACTTGAGAAACGGTCTGTGGGGGACTCTAAAGACTCATCAATCCCTTAGCTATGGATTTAACCATTAGCACGTCAGAGGTATTAGCCATACGTAACGGGCTACCAGGTATTGACCAAAAGGGACGTCGATGAGCGAACTCATCCTGACACCCTACCGAGCCTGTCAGTGGCAATATCCGTACAGTCCGGTCCGTTCGTCTATGAGCATCGCATAGCGGGCCTAGGGGGTTGGTAAAAGTCAGACCCCCAAAAGTGGTACAAGTCGTATCGGAGTGTAGTCCAGAACACCCTAAGATACTACTGGAATACCTACCAGTAAATCTCCTGCCTTGGCCAAGGACTTTGTCTAATGGCTTTCCTAGACACAGCGCGACCTCACCCCCAATACTGGGAGAGACGAACCCCTGCAGATCCGCTCACTGCCTCCATGTGGCTCGGGACTGTACCCAACTAAAACTTGTTTGCACGTCTCCTTTGAGCGTGGTAGGATAGTAATCAAAGTACAGTGGGAACTCACACGAGACAAATGACGATCTCAGGTCGATGAACTAACCTGTACACATGTCACCAGGGAACTGCAATCTGACGTCTGGTATAAGACCAAGTAGCATGTTTCCGGCGAGTCCTGTCCGGTGTACTCATAACCCAATGAGCACCTGTATACATCTTAGGTGAACCAACTGACACCAGTGGCTTGTGAGACCGGCCACCGCCCCTCGTCGGGGTCTCGGCTGTATACACTAGTCTACTCTGGAGTATCGATGCCCTGTCTCGAAACTCCCACGACTAGGGACCTTTTAAGGATGTGCTTATAGACCCCAGCTCCCACGTATATGATCGCCCTCATACTGCTGTCAGTCAAGCAAGAATCCTAAGGGCTCTATCAACGTGCAATAGTGACCTGTAAGGCCACCTGAAACAGTACACGATGATAAAGATAAACCAGATAGCATACTATCATCTTGAGTAAGACTGTCCTACCGGTATAGGCCCTCCCTCAATCACTGCAATCACGTGCCTGTGATCCAATAATTGACTCTGAGGGCACTGTCTCCAACACGACCAATTGCATGACCCGAGGGAAGTTGTATCCTTCATAAAATCTAGGCCGTTTATGCACGCCAAAGGCACCCAACACATGCATCTCGATCCACGAGGTGAAGTAGTGCAATGAAAGATTTACAGGCTTCAATCCCGGCTAAGCGATGTTGGCCGCTATACTCAGACCAGGATACAAATTCGCTAATCCTGCAACCTCAATAACCATACATGTCCCCGCCGCAATGCAATGAGCCGGATAAAAGACAGACACTCTCATATAGCGAGGGTGCATAGGAAGCGCAAACCATCTCAGCCACAAGCCAATGAACCCCATAAAGAACGTCTCATCATCAATGTCCGGAGCGATAATCTCTGCAAAAGGGACGATTGGGGTATCTATAATAAAGAATTGCTTTAAATCCACCTCCGCAGTTGGCAGTTTGTCCATGCCAAATCCGAACAGATCATCGAGCTTGGAAAACTTCGCAGCTTTCTTCGATAAAGCCTCCGGACGAAGGAAACGGGCAACAAAGTCTGTAAAGCTAACTCCATACCCCCCCATACTCCAAGAACAAGCTCTCATATATGTTCAACACTTTGATCAAGCTCGGAAACTTGTGTTGAACGGCATTTTCCGGGGTAAGACCCATAACCACCGATTCAGTACCAAAGACATACTCGTCAGGAGGAAGTATCTCCTCATAGAGCTCTCCTCTGACAGGTAACCCGGATATTTCCGCTAATTCCTCCAGCGAAATTGATACCTCCCGATCCAATAAAATAAATGTGTGGGTCAGAATATTCTACTGCTCCGGAAGGATTTAACCCACCACATATGAGGAGTGTGGTAATAAAAGAGAGATGCGTAGATCGCTAGGTATAACCCGGTCTTTAGCAACAGCGACTTCTTGGCCAACAAAATATAATGAACCTATTGCAGATAACCAGCCGGATGTTGGAGGTCACTCCTATTGTATAAACCTGACCCCAAGGACGTGCTTCTCCTTGACATATGCGACGCCCCGGAATGTCTAGGGCCATCGGCGGCTGGACTGGTATCGACGCCATGAAAGGTTGGAGACTACCTTCCGAGGTCCAGTTGACCTCTTCCACTGCATAAGCGACCTGCGAAGGGTCAGCGTAATGAATCGACGGGATCGGTTCTGATGACACCGCACAAGTAACGCTGTGCCGACCCCGGATAATATAACTATAATACGATCCCCACAGATGAAGAGACTTCTGCTCTAGGTCGTAGTCCCGGATTAGCGTAAAGACTTCCCGATCTGTAGGCGCATCGGCAAAAGCACTCTCCGATCAAACGTAAGGGAAAAAGAATCAGAAGCCATAGTACGTGAAAAGAAAAACCCGTAGAGAGTTAGTTATCGGCACAATGTAATTAACTACAAGTAAGAGCCTTAGCATTTTCAGTACACCCAAATCTGTACTCCACTATGGTATATTAAAATCACTACGGTCTATAAAAAGGGGGACAATAGGCCCCACAAAATCAAGGCGATGCCTCATCAATGATGAGACATGCACCCATTGTGAGAATATAAGAGGATTCTCATTAAATGAATGATCTCGCTGAGCAGTGGAGTTCAAAATTCCCAATGTTCTCGAAAAACGTGTTCTGCAACATATCCAAATCTATAAGAAGAGTGGTAGAACCCTAAAAAAAATAATAAGAAAGAGGAATAAAATTCCCAAAAAATTTCAAAATTTCTCATAGCTAAACTCTGTAATAAAACTAGAATTAAATTCCTTCAATGATGGGATTAAATCCCAGAAATCTCCATGGGAAATAAAATAGAATTAAATTCCAGAGAACTCTCAAAGATCAGAGCCAATAATAGGGTAAAACCTTAAGATTTCTAAGACCCACGGTCTACCCAAATAAAAAAAAATTTTAAGATCTCTAAGAAATCATTTCAAGAAAAGAGATAAGCTTTGTTAATGGGTTAAAAATCCAAAAAAAAAAAGAAGATCCTTTTAAGAGTTAAATTTTGGTCATAATCCTTACAAATTTTTTTCCAACTCTAAGAGCTTCTGTGGGCAGAGATCTAAGCCCTGAGAAGATAATTGAATTCTCAAGAAAGAAGAAAGAAGATGATGAAACGACAGTAATCATAAGGGCCAAAGTCCCTATAGGATGTGAAGGGACGGTTCAACTCCCTAGGAAATCAAACGGTGAAAAAAGTGACACCGTTGCACCCACGTGTAAGCCGCGTGAGAACAACAGTAGGGGCATGAAAGTCTACCTTAACACCACCATGAGGTTCTAGAAGTATCCAACATGCCAAATTCAAATTTTATTAGGTGCTAAGTTAGACTAACAAGATCTTTACTAGATTAATTAAGGTTTGCCTTTGCGATGTGATTAACTCAAGAAAAGAAAAGAGCATACAACCTTTGTAGTTCGAGTCCTTCTCTTCAATAGCTCCGGGTTGAAGTCCACGCGACTCTACTAGGCTCCTCTTCGAGTTGAATGAACCTCCTTCATGATCTTCGCGCCAAAGACGATCCACCCGAAGTTCCTCTAGCTCAAGCTAACTCTACACTAAACACCTTTAGTGTAAGAAACACACCACACCAAATTGCTAGTTTGTTGTGGGATGGTGAAGTAGGGGATGTTAAAAGCTCACAAGTTTGTGTTCAAGCTTTATGATTCGCATCCCATGTGAGGGTTGAAACTTGAACCATAGCTGAAGAAGAAGATGAAGCTAGAGAGCAACCATGGGAACAACTCAAGAAAAATGGCTAAGTGTTGAGAATGAGAAAAGAATGAATGGCAACTCTTGACCCCCACTCATTAAAGCATGGAATTTTGCAATATAAAATTGCAACCATACTTGAATAATGAGTCAAGATGAATAACCTATGAATAAAGCCCATGCTTGCAACCATGCTCTCATTTTCCACCGATTTTCTATTTTTCTCAAAAATAGAAATCATGTCATGTTTCATTATTATTATTATTATTATTAGATATATCATATATATTAATATATGATGAAGAATAATTAGTGAGCTAATGATATTAGTTAAGATATAATTATATCACATATAATATATAGCACATTATTAAATCGACACTTGATTTAATAATCCGGTTATATCACATATGACCGACTAATATCATTTATCTGTATATCACATTATTAAATCAACACTTGATTCGATAATCTGGTTATATTACATATAACCGAACCGATAACAGATAATTACCAGATTACAATACGGTATCACATACACGTATTTAATCAGGCCCACACACATATCACAGATGTGTCCTACTTCGTTTCGCTTGAACCAGGGAATTTCTGTGTGGGACTCTAAAGACTCGTCAATACGCCAGCAGTAGGTGATGATCACATCAGTCACCCACAAGCCGTCAGCGGTACTAGCTGGACATAACAGCTACCCGGGTATTGAGCGATATGAAGATCAACAAACAAGCTTATCCATAGTCTCCATGAAGCCTATCAGTAACACTACCGTACAGTCCGGTCTCTTCGTCTGATATGTCTCATATCATGTCTAGGGGTAGTAAACGTCAGGCCCCAGTAACGTGATAATTCATGCCGATGTCTGGCCTATAACGGTTCGAGAAACTACTGATAACACTTATCAGTAAATCTCATAAGCAGCCCTGGCTAGGGACTTCCAGTTATAGCCAATCGAGCATAGCGCAACATCAACCCCCAATACCAGGAGAGACGAAACCCCTCCTATTGCTCATTGCCTCTATGCGACTCAGGAATGTACCTAAAATCCACCTGTTTGCACGTCTCCTTTGAGCGTGGTAGGGAGGAAATCAAAGCACGGTGGGAGCTACACAAGACTCTATGACGATCTCGGGTCTACAGACTAAGTTATACCAGTGTCACCAGAGAACTGCTATCTGACGATAGGTATACTACCACATAGGAGTCCTCAGCGAGTCCAGTTCGGTGTACCTATTCTCCAATAAGCACCTATGTACAATTTTTGGTGTCACACACCAATGGTTGTGGGATCAACATCGCCCTCTAAGGGACAAGAAACATACACACTAGTCTACTTTGGAATATCGATGCCCTCGTCTCGATATTCCCACGACTAGGAACTGATTAAAGGATGTACTTGTGGACCACCCTGGCCCCACTAGTATGATCTCATCATTGTTGGGGTCAAAAATTGCATCTCGGTTGACCAAGTCAAAGTCAAGGTCAACCCCAAGCCAGGTGGGCCCAAGCCCAAATCAAGTGGGCTCATACCCGAGTCGAGCCCGAACATGAAGCGGCCGGCCTCCCCTATGCAAATAAAAAATCATATAATAAATAATTTTGATGTAATTTTTTTATGCATGATTGTAACATGGATGGGCAAAATGCCATTTTGTAAAGCCCAAGGGGCTATATGTAAATGTGTAAGCCTATATAAGGCATCATGACAATGAAATAAAAAAAAGGAACTTTTCATTCTCTCAAACTAGAGGGTTTTTGTGCCTCCTTCTCCTTCCTCAGGGTATTAAACCTTCTCCTTTTTTGAATTAAATCAAGAGTTTCACTCCTCTTTTTCTAAAAATAAATAGTTTTTCACCACAAAACCCACAAAAAGGACCTCAGGTCTTCCATCAGATCTCAAAAAGAGAAGATTTTTAAATCTCACCCCCTTTCATCCAAGATCCGGCCAATGGAGGGGAAGAAGAAGGAGACCCATCTTCAAAAATCCCACTTTGGGGAAGATCCAGGGCACAAAGGAGAAGCCCTTTTCATCAGCTCCAAAAATATCTTAGGAGTTTAACTCCTCAAAAAAATATATATTTATAAAATAATAAATCTTTCCTTTTGGGAGTACAACTCCCAGTGCAGGGACTAAGCCCACTTGTCCTCTCTGTCAGGAGTTCAACTCCATAAGTCAAATCAGGAGCACAGCTCACAGTGTAAGGACAAAGTCCCTTTTCCTGCTGATGCCCAGCGCCCGCGTGCCAAGCACGTGGGGCGCTACCGCCCAACGTCCGCGTGCCAAGCACATGGGGCGCTGGCGCCCAGCGTCCGCGTGCCATGCACGTGGGGCGCTGACGCCCAGCGCCCATGTGCATGGCACGTGAGGCGCTAGCGCCCAGCGCCTGCATTCTGCACACGTGAGGCGCTGGCCCCCATGCGTTCTTTGGAAGCTTTTTCCCCCTTTTTACCTATATGTATATATGTGTGTATATATATACACACACACTCCACGACACTGTCCCCGTTAGGAAAAATTTCTAACGTGGCGCCGCCCCACACCCCGTAAGGGGGCTGCTAGCCCTCTTAACCCCCAGCCCGCTATCCGGATAGCGAGACCCTCGTAAAAACACTGTGTGGCCCCTGATATATCCAAAACCCCTTCAAAACACAACACTACACATTGAGTTCGCATGACCTTTTTGACCCGTCAATCGGAGGTTCTCTCGCTCCAAAGGCGAGGGGTAATTAACGGCAGCTTAGTTCGTGGGTGCCAGAGATTCGGATCCCCACAATCAATAAACCCCAGCCTACCCTAGACAGGGGGAATCTGTAATGCACCTGACAAGCGCACGTGTATTCCCATCTCAATAGGGTGACAAAAAACACCCTACGGATTCTGGCACGCCCGGTGGGACCTATCTCTCCTCCCATATTTTGGGTTAAACGTTCATGCGAACTCAATCAATATACATATCGATTGCTTGTACTGAAATCATGCTTCTTTGTGCAGGTTAACAAATTTCAAATTGCAATCTCCGGACGCAACAAAATGTCTCTAAGGATCAGCTCAGCTCTTGACACAGCTCCCATCTCCTACACGATGAAGATAGATGCCAGGACGGTTCTTCCGGCCAGTCTCGGGCGACAGTGGGAGGAGCCGCTGCTACAGTTTGGCTCTATTCTGTTCGTGTCAGCTAACGCCATCTCAGCTCCTCAAGCTCCGGTAACAGACAAACCGGCCTCGAAAGGCAAGAGGCCAAATGTGGTGGTCTCGAGGGCGCTCCAACCCAAATGCAAATCTGTGTCTGAACGGCTTTACATGGCCCCGGCTGAGGGCAAAGCCGTCAGAACAAAAGAAATTGCCAGACGTCACGGGAAAGCCCAGGCGATACCTTCGACGGACATGCGGGCAGATGTCTTCTCAAGCCTCCCCATCATTCGACCTATGGCGGTTTCCCGAAGAGCAGAAGCCTGCCGAGCGCTTAAAACAGAGAAGCTGAGGCAGAAGTGGCTCAGAATCAGAGCCAACAAAAAGGCTAGGGCTCCGGCCATGTTAAAATTTGTGATGTTCCAAAGCCCAGACTGCTTCGTGAAACCAGTTGCCAGTGATGAAAGGATGGCTGAATGTGTTATCCACACCGTCTATATGGTGGGCATGCATCCCAGTGACAACCTTCGCAGCAAAAGCATGGATGGGGCCACCGCATCTTAAATCCAATCTGGTGTGAATATGGCTGCCACTTCCCAAGACCAACATCCTCTGGGAGGTAATGAAAACCCTTCTAGTAAGGCTGATAAGCAGAGAGATCCCTCGGTTCATGAGGAGTCGGGCTCGGAAAGCGAAGATGAGCCAATCTTCCGTCTCAAGAACGCAGAGCAGCAACTTCTCCAAGAGCTCCGAAAACAGCTCAGAAACAAAGACAAGGAGATGGCCAAGCTCTACTCAAAAATTGACGACTTGACAAACGTCGTCTTACAGCTCACGGCCCAACTTTCCTCTCAGCCGCCCAATCAAGCGCAGGGCTCTGCTCATGAACCGGGAAACGGTGTCCCAAGGCAGTCGATGCATATTCCCTCAAATCCAAAGGCGAGCGGACCGCATGAATGTCAGTCGCATCCTATCTCAGAAAATTTCTTGGCTACCGATGAAAGTAGCCCGCTAACTCAAAATCAAATCATGGATTTAGTTGCCAACAAAGTCAAAACATTGGTAGCCGAAGTCGAAGCGCAAAAGGATATCAGCAGTAGAAGGAGACCATATCCTGCTCAGTATGATCTGGTAGAATTTCCTAGCGGCTATGTCATCCCCAAATTTGGAAGATTCGATGGGACGGGAAATGCCAATCAGCACATCGCCCACTTTAAAGCCTCATGCGGGAATACTGGGGGCAATGATGCGCTTCTCCTTCGCCAGTTCGTTAATAGCTTGACTGATGTTGCTTTCGACCGGTACGCGAGCATACCGGATGGCTACGTTACTACTTTCGTCCAAATGGAATCTTTGTTCCGACAAAGGTTCATGAGTGTCAATGATAAGATCACCATTGCCGACCTTGTAAGGAAGAAGCCAAAGAATAACGAAAGTAACACGGATTTTATAACCCGATGGCGCAATCTCTCCGTCAAATGTGAACCGTCGATAGAGCAGGACCAATCTGTCAGCCTCCTCGTCGGAAATCTCAACAATTGGATGGCCCCGTTTCTATGCACCACGGGTCTCAAAACATTTCAAGATCTGACAAGGAAAGTCCAGATGTTGGAGCACTCAAAGCAGGAGTACTCCTCTGATTCCCAAAATAATAATAGGTCCTGGAGAAACCGAAAGGACGATGACGCAAAGGCGGAAATTCCAGCGATGCTGAATCCTTTAACACTTCGGCTAACTGAAATAAGCGAGGGAAGAGCAGGCTTAATGCCAACCAATCTCGGAAGCCAGTGTTCAAAGAGGGAGGAGAATCTCTACTGAAAGAGAGGCTGGATAAGGTCTTTTCCTTCAGAAGGGACAAAGTCCGTAAAATATTCAAAGACGCCATAAGGAACGGTCTACAATTACCAGAATCAAAAAGAACGCAATAAGCGACTATGACCGACGACCCTAAATATTGCCCCTATCACAGAGTGATAGGTCATGCCATTGAGGACTGCTTCGTCTTCAAAGATTGGGTCGAAAAGCAATATAAGGCAGGAGAGATAGAACTGTCTAAAGGCGTGTTAACATACAGTCAAACTGCGACCACCAATTTCATACAAACGAAGACCAAAGTCCTTCGAGAAACTGATTCTCTCAGACATCTGCCTTTCTCTGAAAACAGCTGACCACCATATCGTTAAACTAGAAACAGATGACCGCCACGTCATTAAACTCGGAACAATCGACCTCTAAGTCGTTAAACTGGGATGTAAAAATGTGTAAATAAATAAATAAATAAAAAGCCGAAATGATGGGGCAACTCGAAATAAAAATCAACGAGTAAAATAAAGATGAAAAATAAAGCCGAAATGACGGGGCAACCGCGAATGAATAGCCGAAATGATAGGGCAATCGCGACCTTCGCGATAAGAAAAGCTGAAATGATAGAGCAATCGCGGTAATAAAAAAACAAAAAAAACTCCAACGGCAAATGATGAGTCGCTCCTGGTACCATACTCCAGTGCAGCAATGCAGACGCCGTCCAAAACTCAAATCCCCGATGGCGAATGATGGGTCTCTCCTGGTACCATATTCTAATGCAGCGATGCAGACCCCAACCGAAATCCAAATCCCAAAACGGCGAATGATGAGTCGCTCCTGGTACCATATTCCAGTGCAGCGATGCAGACGCCAACCAAAATCCAATTTTCCAAAATTCTTCCGGCCCTACGGTCGGTCCCCAAGTTTTCTACCGTATACAATCCACGGGCTTAAATAATTCTTCTCACACCCATGCCCCACCGCAGTCACCCGTCCAGCGGCCGGTCTCCGCCCTTAGAATTATGCTCCATTTGGGAAGACCCGCGCATGTTTCCTCACGACCATAGTCATAAATTCGTGATTCGGCGACGTCGAAAATTCGGATTCGGAGAACTATTCGCAAAAAATCGGCAGGTATTCGGGAAAGATTCGGTAAGTGTTCGAGAAATGTTCGGGAAGGATTTTGAGCAAAAAATTAATATAAAATTAATATATGAGACGCTAGATTTTGATTTCGTGAATTATTTGTTGTTTTTTGAATAATTCGCTTTTTTTGAATAATTCGCGAATAATTCGGGAATTATTCGCGAATAATTCGGCAATAATTCGGCGTATTCGGTGATGGTGAATAATTCGCATATTTAATTGGCAGTCATATAATTCACGAATTATTCGCGAATTCGCCGAATAATTCGCGAATTATGTGACTATGCTCACGACACATAAGGAGAACAAATTTACGAGATCCTCTCGACTCGTAAGAAAACACCTTCGCAGGATCCTTACGACTCACGAAGGAAAAACACACTTGGGAGTCCCCATGACTCCTAAGGAGAAAATACACCTACGGGATCCTTTCGACTCGTAGGGAGAAAATGCTTTTATGGGACCCTTACGGCTCATAAAATTGAAAAGCCTTAGGTGATAGGGACCTAAACCTGTCTCCTAAGATCGCTCCCCAACTGGAAAAGGCAAATGATGAATTGCTCCTGGCACCTGTGCTTCAGTGTTAGCAACGCTGATACACCCCTACCCAAACCAAATCGATCCAATAGACCCCTAAGTCGTTAAACTGGGCACAGATGACCTCTAAGTCGTTAAACTGGGAACAGATGACCTCTAAGTCGTTAAACTGGGAACAGATGAACTCTAAGTCGTTAAACTGGGCACAATAGACCCCTAAGTATTTAAACTAGGAACAGATGACCTCTAAGTCATTAAACTGGGAACAAATGACCCCTAAGTCGTTAAACTGGAAACGAGGGAAATCCACTCCTGGCAAATGATGATTCGCTCCTGGTACCATATTCCAGTGTAGCGATGCTGATATCAACCCAAATCAAACCAGCAACCTTGTGGCGGAATCATGCTTCGTCCCAGAATGTACCCCATGTCAAAATCATGCTTCACCTCGGGATATCTACCTTCCCTGCCGGAATTATGCTCCACCTCGGAATCAAGTCATCCAGCGACACTCCATGCCGGGGAAACGTCATATACAGACACTCCGTCTCGGGGAAACGTCCAGCATCGACACTTCGTCTTGGGGATACATCATACACTGACACTCCGTTTCGGAGACACGTCAAGCATCGACCGTCCATGTCGTAAAAAGGACAGTGGCTTCCCACAAAGCGGGAACCAAATCACTTCGTGCCGTGGAAACGTCTACCACGGACACTCCGTCTCGGAGACACGTCAAGCGTCGACCGTCCATGTCGTAAAAAGGGCAATGTCAGCTTCCCACAAAGCGGGAACCAAATCACTCCATGCCGGGGAAACGTCTACCACAAACACTCCGTCTCGGAGACGCATCAAGCGTCGACCGTCCATGTCGTAAAAAGGGCAGTGCCAGCTTCCCACAAAGCGGGAACCAAATCACTCCATGGCGGGAAAACGTCTACCACGGACACTCCGTCTCGGAGATGCGTCAAGCGTCGACCGTCCATGTCGTAAAAAGGACAGTGCCAGCTTCCCACAAAGCGGGAACCAAATCACTCCGTGCCGGAGAAACGTCTACCATGGACACTCCGTCTCGGAGACGCTTCAAGCGTCGACCGTCCATGTCGTAAAAAGGGCAGTGCCCGCTTCCCACAAAGCGGGAACCAAATCACTCCATACCGGGAAAACGTCTACCACAGACACTCCATCTTGGAAACGCATCAAGCGTCGACCGTTCATGTCGTAAAAAGGGCAGTGCCAGCTTCCCACAAAGCGGGAACCAAATCACTCCATGCCGGGGAAACGTCTACCACAGACACTCCATCTCGGAGACGCGTCAAGCATCTACCATCCATGTCGTAAAAAGGGCAGTGCCAGCTTCCCACAAAGCGGGAACCAAATCACTCCGTGCCGGGGAAACGTCTACCACGAACACTCCGTCTCGGAGACGCGTCAAGCGTCGACCGTCCATGTCGTAAAAAGGGCAGTGCCAGCTTCCCACAAAGCGGGAACCAAATCAATCCATGCCGGGGAAACGTCTACCACAGACACTCCGTCTCAGAGACGCGTCAAGCGTCGACCGTCCATGTCGTAAAAAGGGCAGTATCGGCTTCCCACAAAGCGAGAACCAAATCACTCCGTGCCAAGGAAACCTCTACCACGGACGCTCCTTCTCGGAGACGCGTCAAGCGTCGACCGTCCATGTCGTAAAAAGGGCAGTGCCGGCTTCCCACAAATCAGGAACCAAATCACCCCATGCCGGGGAAACGTCTATCACGGACACTCCGTCTCGGAGACACGTCAAGCGTCGACCGTCCATGTCGTAAAAAGGACAGTGCCAGCTTCCCACAAAGCGGGAACCAAATCACTCCATACCGGGGAAACGTCTACCACAGACACTCCGTCTCGGAGACGCGTCAAGCATCGACTGTCTATGTCGTAAAAAGGGCAGTGCCAGCTTCCCACAAAGCGGGAACCAAATCACTCCATGCCGGGGAAACATCTACCACAAACACTCCGCCTCGGAGACGCGTCAAGCGTCGACCGTCCATGTCGTAAAAAGGGTAGTGCCAGCTTCCCACAAAGCGGGAACCAAATCACTCTGTGTCGGGGAAACGTCTACCACGGACACTCCGTCTCGGAGACACGTCAAGCGTCGACCATCTATGTCGTAAAAAGGGCAATTTCGGCTTCCCATAAAGCGGGAACCAAATCAAGTCGCCTCCACGTGAAAGAAGATCCATCAATTTCATGTACACGACCCACATATGCGGTGTGCATTTATTGATGGGGGCACTTTGTTGGGGTCAAAAATTATATCCCGGTTGACCAAGTCAAAGTCAAGGTCAACCCCAAGCCAGGTGGGCCTAAGCCCAGATCAAGTGGGCTCATGCCCGAGTCGAGCCCGAACATGAAGCGGCCGGCCTCCCCTATGCAAATAAAAAATCATGTAATAAATAATTTTGATGTAATTTTTTTATGCATGATTGTAACATGGATGAGCAAAATGCCATTTTGTAAAGCCCAAGGGGTTATATGTAAATGTGTAAGCCTATATAAGGCATCATGACAATGAAATAAAAAAAAAGAACTTTTCATTCTCTCAAACTCTAGGGTTTTGTGACTCCTTCTCCTTTTTCAAGGTTCTAAACCTTCTCCTTTTTTGAATTAAATTAAGAGTTTCACTCTTCCTTTTCTAAAAATAAATAGTTTTTCACTACAAAACACACAAAGGGGAGCTCAGATCTTCCATCAGATCTCAAAAATGGGAGATTTTTAAATCTCACCCCTTTCATCCAAGATCTGGCCAACAGAGAGGAAGAAGAATGAGACCCATCTCCAAAAATCCCACTCTAGGGAAGATCCAGGGCTCAAGAGAGAAGCTCCTTTCATCAGCTCTAAATATATCTTAGGAGTTTAACTCCTCAAAAATATATATATTTATAAAATAATAAATCCTTCCTTTTGGGAGTACAACTCCCAGTGCAGGGGCTAAGCCCACTTGTCCTCTCTGTCAGGAGTTCAACTCCATAAGTCAAATCGGGAGCACAGCTCCCAGTGTAGGGACAAAGTCCTTTTTCCTGCTGATGTCCCGTGCCCGCATGCCATGCATGTGGGGCGCTGGAGCCCGGTGTCCGCGTGCCATGCACGTGGGGCGCTGGCGCCCGGCGCCCGCGTGCTGCTATAACATTTCAGAAAATAAAATATTGTATTCGGGAATTTCAATAAATCAAATAATGAATATTATGAATATTTTATAGTTTGGAGACTACTTTTAAATTATATGGTATAATTATATACCGATAAATTGGAAAAATATTGGAAAATTACATTTGAATGTTGATTTTGAAAGAATATTATATGATTTAGACGCTTTATAATTTTATATAATTAAATATATACAAGTTCATGCCTAAGCGTGATTAATTATTAATAATCTTGCATTAATCTTAGTTAGGCATATGACATGCACCATGTCATGTTTCAAACACATTTTTGAATTTCAATGAACAATGGCATCTTGTTTTTCTTTTATATGTATTTGGGTTTTAATTGTTTTTGGATTTTAAAAAGAAAATAAAAGAATAAAGAATTGAGGTATAGGAAAGAGAGAGAGAGAGGGTGAGGGGTCATCCTTAGACATAGCTCATTGTTTATTCATTCCATCTTCATCTTTTTCTCTCCTCTCCCCTCACCATGGCTGCCCTCTTCCCTCCACCTCATCTGCGACCTCATAACACCTCCATTTCCACATCAAAACCATACATCCCCTTCATAAAAATCATGCACAAACTCACTACAAGCAAGCATGGTGGATCAAGAAAGTTTGGATTTTGAGCACTTGGGGCAACTCAAGAAAATTCTTGAGTTTCCAAATAAGGTATTTCTTTCACTATTAGAGTAGTAATTCATTTCCTTTAGCATCTATATTAGTTTAGAAATGATTAAGTGAGGTTTAGTGAGATTTGAAAATTTCTAGATGAAGTTAAGGGATCCTTGAGTTGTGGTGGTGCAATTGAGGTTTAGTAATGACCTTAAACCCCCCCTTAGTGTTAAAAATCTAGATTAAACCAGACTCTAGACTGAAACTTGAGTTAGATATCGAAATGTCGGTTTTGTGTATAATTTGTGCCTACAGGGAATCTGGAATGACCTGGAACCTTTACTAGAAAAACTAGCAACCCCAGAGACCTATATGGAGCACTAGGAGACCACCTTGAGAAGACGAGCCCAAACAGAGGAGGCAGGGCCGGCCAGGCCGGATTTCAGGGTAGTGTGGCCGGCCACATTGTGGTATTGTTCAATAGCTCACATACTCCATATACTACCCCACTGTACTGCTAGTTTAGCCCAATTTTACCTGAACCAAAATATGGAACCATTTTCTTTAGTTGCTGTTTTGATTTGTAGCTTTTGCATGAATTGAAGTTTTGATATTTGTGTTTTGTATCGGTCGCTTGACATTTGTACGTCGATATCGGGTGTTGTTTGGATGTTCTTGCATGCATCGACCATAGGTTTTAACCTATGTGCGATTCGTGTGCCGTTTTGGTTTTTGTGCGTGATTTCTGTTTACGATACCATGTGTTATACACCCTCGCGTAGACTTCGGATAACAAGGAGGAGTATGGCGACATCGACTTCGGCAAGCAAGGATCAAGATGGGTAGATGTATATCTATGGGGGAAGCCGGGTGGATGGCATATAGCACCCTCGCAGTTTCGTAGTGTAGCATACGAATGTGTTATATCTATATAAATATGTGTATTGCGAGACGTGAATAAGTATCAAGAAATACTTTAGGAGATCATGGGTTAGTTCTAGCGTAATTAGAAAATAGTGCTTTTAGTTTAGTTTCTCAGTTGCGAAACCCTAGAGTAAAGGTTCACACACACATATGCACACACGTGATATGTTGGGGTATATATGTTTATGTGTGTGTGTGTGTGTATATATGTGTGGATGCGTTGGTGTGTGTGTGTATACGTATACACAGATGATGAGGATAGTATATGATACTTGGAGGTGAGTCGATACGATCGGGCATGATGCTGTGAGATCGGATATGTGATTTGAGTCGTTTTATAATATACGACATGATATATATTAGCGGATCGATGGGCGATGTGTTTTCATACACCCGAGGATATATGGTTGATGATATTAGTATGTACTAGACTGTAGAACAGTATTCCTAATTCAGGATATTATGATAGTAATACTATATGAAAAATGATGTATATGTGATATTTGACCCGTATCCCGATTTAGGATGTCGTACGATGGATTTTACCGTACGAGATATGAATATGATGATTGATCTGCACTTTTCTCGAGGATGTCATATTACATATTTTATCGTACGTGACGCTATTGAGGCGGGATCACCGGCTACTGATATATCGATTCGGACTTAGGTGGATTTCCCTATCCCTTTCAATTAGTCTCTTAGCTTCGTCCTGTAGTTTACTTGGTAGATGTTAGACTGAGCTCGAGTCATACTTATTTTCAAAACTAACGAATCGTGAGTATTTTAAAGACAGGCCGAGAGATACTACGGATTTTTCAAAGGATGTATCTTTTCTCAAAGACCCTGTAGCCCTTATATTTCTATAAACCACGATTCGTGCGATTTCAAACACCAAAAACTGTATGACTCGTATACAGAAACGTATATTCTTTAATGTTGCGTTTATTATGCAGTTTCCGTATATTCTTGCTGTTCGCATCGCATCGCATTGCATGCTTAAATGTGTTTTTCGTTAGTCATTATAAAACCCTGTTGTCAGGACACCAGCACCATTACCGATGATGCGTATACTTCATGTACACTTGCTTGCCGGCTCACACACATCATCATCGGTAATTTTCATGTCACGTACACATTAGAAAATACTACTTCATTGGTATAAATTGCTAGTTGGTAGTTTCGACATAGTACTAGTACGCTTGCTTTCATATGCTAGTTTAGATATTGCATTTATTACGGAGATACTTCATGCATTTATACGTTCATTTTTCATGAAATATTATGGGGCTTTATACCGGTATTCAATGTTTATTGACTCTTGATTATGGGATTCGGATCTTCCATGAGATTTCTGAATTTGGAGAAACCGCAAGGATTTATAAACTCATTATCATTTCTAAAAATAGAAATTTGCGGTTTTCTCGTGATATGATATTTGTGATGTCCACCATGGGTTTTCTCAGTTCTTGAGCGGTATCATACACCCGATTCGAGCTAGGGGGATGGACCGTCTGCGGGTGCATGGTGGACCCGGTGCGGTACCCCGGGGCAAGAAGATCGTATAGAAACGCGTTGAGCCCGGCAAGGGAGCACTACCGACCGGTGATTGTATGGAGACTCGACGGATATCCGGAGGATACCATTCGGAGTTATGGGCTGATCCTGATCATGCGGAGCCTGAGATATTGAGATTTGATGATACGGGCCAGTCCGGATTGCCGGAGCCCGAGATATTGGGATATATATTTTTTTCGATGCTTGACACGGATTCTCTGTTGATTTCATTGATGATGCTTCAATTTTTATACAGAAATCTCACTGAGATAAGAAAAAAGTTTTCTTATTCAAGATGTATTCTATTTTCATGCATTCATACATCATATATGGGATATGTTGCTACCTGAGGCACTGACACGAACACTTGGTATTACACTTATGTTTAGATGTTTACCCTTTCCATTATTAGATGCTTCAGGTTATATTTTTATGAGGATATTATTGTATGACCTAGGAGAGAGTCATACATGCGATTTCTTCTCGGTGATGTTTTCTATTCACGAGTTGTCAACTCACCCCCGTTGTGCCACAGTTTCTTGCAGGTTTTGCTGTACAGGTTTCGTTGCGGCTTGCTAGCATACTGCTTCCTTCCGGGTGATTGCTTTGGTAGGTGGGTTCACTTACATCGTGACCACCGTTGTACTTTTATTTATACTCATTTGTATTTAGCAAACTCTATCAACCAGACTTGTATTAACTTATAGACTTAGTAGACCAGTTGTATATTCTTTCGACCTTAGAGTCGTGCGCTTGTATATTTATGATTCTTTTCTGGTTTTCTTGAGGACGTTGGTTTTCCTTCTGAGTTTTGATCCTCGCCCTTCGGCGTTGTATATTATATTGCTTGCGTGGTTGTTTCCGCCAAATGGGCGAAGAGCTAGCTCCCGCTTGAGGATGCCTTTATGCAATGTTCATATATATTCATGTTTGTACCCGTTTGGGGCCAGTATTTACAAAGGAAACTCTGCCGAAATTTTTGGAAAACACTTGATGTTTTAAAAATGCTTACTACGACTTTCAAAAAGTGATTCTATATGTTAACTTTTAAATGAATTTTCCTTCACTCTCTTTTTAAATGGTTTAGATTTCTGGGCTTTTGGCTTACTTGAATTAGGTGGGGTCCTATAGACTTCACATGATTCAAGTGCCAGTCACGTGTCATTCCGGGTCATGACAGCTGCACATGTGAGGCGTTGGCCCCCACGCGTCCTTTGGACGCTTTTTCCCCCCTTTTTACCTATATATATATGTGTGTGTGTGTGTGTGTGTGTGTGTGTGTGTGTGTAGATACACACACACTCCACGACACTATCCCCGTTAGGAAAAATTTCTAACGGGGTGCTACCCCGCACCCCGTAAGGGGGCTGCTAGCCCCCTTGACCCCCCAACCCGCTATCCGGGTAGCGGGACCCCCGTAAAAACTCTGCGGGGTCCCTGATATATCTAAAACCCTTTCAAAACACAACACTTCACATTGAGTTCGCATGACCTGTCAATCGGAGGTTCTCTCGCTCCAAAGGCGAGGGGTAATTAACGGCAGCTTAGTTCGCGGCTGCCGGAGATTCGGATCCCCACAATCAATAAACCCCAGCCTACCCTAGGCAGGGGGAATCTGTAATTCGCCTGACAAGTGCACGCGTATTCCCATCTCAATGGGGTGACGAAAAACACCCTGCAATCATAATCCTGGTATTCAAGTACATATCCTAAGGGGTTTATCAACATGTGAGAGCAAGACAGTAAAAATACCAGTCTACATGTTAAGATAAAGAGTAACCAAATAGCATACTATCATGTCGAGCAAGAAATTCCTCTATATATATGTCCAAGCATCCACTATAATATACATCACATGTACAATAATGGCCTCTAGGGCATACATATTCCTAACAATCTCCCACTTGCACTAAGGCCAGTTGTTATAGTATCTCATTCCCAACATCCCAAAAGTCTCTTGAATAGTATCTGAGGGATGGCCTCGGTGAGTAGATCTGCTGTGTTATCCTCTGTGTCAACTCTCCTGACCTCGATCTCTTGGAGATCAATTATCTCCCTGATCAGGTGATACTGTCTAAGAATATGTATGGATCACTGACAGGACTGGGGTTCCTAGGCCAAAGCCACAACTCCATTATCATCACAATACACAGGTATTGGATGCCCAATGGTAGGAACCTAGTTCATCTCATGAACTTTATTCATCCAGACAACCTCTTTGGCAGTATCGTTGGTAGCAATGTAATTAGTCTCTATCAATGAGTCTGCTACGGTATATAGCTTGGAACCCTTCCAACATACCGTCCCTCCACCGAGGGTGAAGACAAAACCCGAGACTGACTTTCAGTCGTCCTTACCACTCTGGAAGCTCGAATCGGTAAAGGACTCCATCTGGAGTTCACTGTTACCATACACCAAAAACATCTCTTTAGTCCTTCTCAAGCACTTAAGAATGTTCTTCAGCTGTCCAGTGGTTTTCCCAAAGATCTTTTCGATACTTATTCACTACACCTGGTGAGTAAGCTACATCTGGTCTGGTACATAACATCGCCTACATGATTGACCCATCTGCCAAAGTATAGGGTATCCCTTGTATGCGAGCCCTCTCCAAATCAGTCTCGAGAGACATCTCTTTGGAGAGAGTGATTCCTGAACAAGCGGGTACATTACCATGCTTAGAATCATCTATACTAAACCCCTTTAGCATGGTGTCTATGTACCTGGATTGGGACAATCCCAAATCCATTTAGATCTATCTCTATAGATCTATATACCCAGGATGTAGGAGACATCAGTTAGATCTTTCATAGAGAACCTGTGTGATAAGGGGTGCTTGACCGAGTGTAGCATATGAACACCCTTTCCTATCAAGAGTATGTCATTCGCGTAAAATACGAGGAAGACAACCATGCTCTCTACAACCTTCTTATTTATACATGGCTCATCTATCTTTTGATGAAGTCAAACTCTTTGACAGCTTCATTAAAACAAATGTTCCATCTCCGCGATGCCTGCTTTAACCCGTAGATGGATTTAAGCAGCTTGCACATGCTTCCGCTGCTCCCACTGTCTACGAAGCCCTCTGGAAGTATCATATACGCCCTCTTCTAAATCACCATTTAGAAAAGTTGTTTTAACGTGCAGTCTGCCAGATTTTGTAATCATGGTATGCAGCAATGGCAAGTAGAATCCTGATGGACTTAAGCATAGCTTTGAAAGTCTCAACTTTTCCATCTACACTAATTTATCTTTCTCAAAGATACTCTTGCTCCCGATGAGTTTTACCCCTTCAGGAGCAACATGCAAAGTCAACACTTTGTTGGTGTATATGGATTCCATCTCAGATTGCATAGCATCCAGCCATTTCACATAGTCTCCACTTGTGATGGCATGCTCGAAACTAGTTGGGTCATCATCTACATGATGCAATCCTCGCTCCCACCGTCTATGAGAAAACCGTAGTATCTCTCAGGTGGACGAGGAACCCTACTAGATCTGCGGAGTGGCTTCGGTTCGTCTGGGACTATTGAATCCTCCGGTTCCACCAAATCGTCAGTTATAGTTTTTGTTTGCTGGAACTACTTCTAGTTCTATCTCATCGCCACTAATTTCTTCCACAAGAAATTCCTTTTCCAAAAAGACGGCATGTTGAGAAACAAAACACCTTTTTTTCCTCAGTATGGTAGAAGATATACCCTCGCGAATGTTTGGGATATCCTACAAACTTGCACAAAACTGACATTGCCTCAAGCTTGTCTGGATTATGCTTTTCAACACAGGCCGGACAACCCCATATATTAACTTGTTTAAGAGATGGTCTATTTCCATTCCATATCTCATATGGAGTGGTAGGCAACGAATTTGATCAGAACTCTATTCAATAAGTATGCAGCTTCTCAAGTGTATGTTCCTAAAAGGAAATAGACAACTCAGCAGTACTCATCATAGAGTGCATCATATTTCATAGGGTGCGATTCCTCCACCCCGATATACCATTATGTTGTGGTGTATACGGAGAAGTAATCTGAGAGAGAATCTCATTCTCTTTTAAATAGTCTCGGAATTCCGTGCTCCAGTATTCTTCTCCCCGATCATATCGAAGGATTTGAATACCTTTACCCATCTGGTTCTCTTCTTCGTACATATATTCCTTAAAATTCTCAAAAAATTCAGTTTTGTATTTCAACAAGAACTCACACGCGGGACTGGACCTGGATGAGCAGTGACGTGACGTGGTGACTAGGCTGGACGACGACGTGACTGGGTTGTCTGGATCGTCGGCGACGCGCGTAACTTCGGCGAGCCGATCGGAGAATCAAGAAACGATCGAGAAAAGCAAGAAAGAACTGAAGAAGAGTGGGTGGTATTGTATTGGGTTCTGGGGTGGCGAGAACAGAAGCGAGATGACGACGACGACGGCCGACGGCGACGTGGCTGCATCGGTGAGGTGGCAGTGGGTTCTTGGGTTGGTGATCGGGTCGGAAATTGCAGGGTGTGGTGCTGGTGGTGGTCTGGAGTGTCGGGGAGAGAAGAGGGAGGTGAGGAGGTGAAGGTGCTGGCGACAGAGTTGACGAGGATGATGAGGATGGGGAAGTGGTGATGACCACGAGGTGAGGTCAGCGGCAAGGGAGCGAGCGTGGGCTAGGGTTTGGGTTCTCGCTGCGGGGAGGGAAAAAAGAAAGAGGGGAGAGAGAGAGTTGAGGGTATATTATAATATTAGGTTATATATATAATTAGAGAGAGAAAGAGAGACGGAGGGTATAGATAGAGAGACAGAGAGCAAGAAGAGAGAGATACTGAGATAGAGAGAGAGAGAAATAGAATAGGATATAATATAATTAGTTATTATTATATATTATATGTGTGTATAAGTAAATGTTTAGTTTAAAATATTATAATATATATATGGATTATACAGCTAATATCAAATTGCTCCGAAAAATATCTGGGTTCTTTCTAAAAATCTAATTTTTAAATATAGAGAATATACGTAAAAGTCAAAGCCATAATGCGATGTCCGATCAATAAAAATACATACCCCCAAGTACGGATCTACGTAAATATACGTAGCAATCCAAACGAGTCTGTTTTCACAATTAGGACACGAACATGCTACATGGGTGCAACCATATGATATGGGGTACGATAACATGCTATGCTAGATATCAAAATATATTATTTGGTTTTTATTTGTATTATTAAAAGATATGCGGATACAAAATATATCATATATGTGTGTATAGAATCTAAATGTGCATGGATCCTCTGTACTAGCAAATATATAACGTAATCTTGAACCATGATGGGTTTCAAACATACAGGTCGGGTCGGATACTAACCACAGTTACCAAATGCACTATCCGCACTTAAAAGCAATAATATCAAGAAATCTGTCGCAAGATTTGAAATACCCCAAATAAAAATATAGTATAACAGTACTAGGATGTTATATATTCCCGTATAAATACGGAATACTTCTTCCGATATATGCATCGCTACATATACGCATACCCTTATAAAAATACGAATAGCACCAAAGAGAGAATGAATAGTGAACAATAATACTAATATATATATATATATATATCAATATATATAAATTATTAAATCAAAACCTGATTTAATAATTCGGTTTAATCCTAAGCCGCCCGGTATTATCAACTATCCAATTAAAGTCCATGTATCCCGTACACGTATTTAATCGGACCCGTGCACGTACCAATATACGGTATCTTCATCTATCGCCTGAACTGGGAAAACCCTGCATAGAACTCTAAAAACTCGACAATATGCTGGCAGTGGGTTTAACCACAAGCACGTCAGTGGCACTAGCTATACGTAACGGCTACCCAGGTATATGCCGAAAGGAATGTCGACAATCAAGTACGTTCTTACCCTACCGAGCCTGAATGTGTCAATTTCCATACAGTCCGATCTCTTCGTATAAGAGTATCGCATACCGGGTCTACGGGGTGGATAACGTCAGACCTCTAATAACCCGATAAGTCGTGTCAGAGTCAATCTCATCACCAACAGAGAAACTACTGAATAACTATCAGTAAATCTCATCCACCGTGGACACGGATTTAGGATGATGGCCAACCGAATACAACGCAACTGCGACTCCTAATACCATGAAAGACGAATTCTTGACAATCGATCACTGCCTCCATGTAGCTCGGGACTGTACCCAGCCAAAACCTGTTTGCACGACTCATTTGAGCCGTGGTAGGATAGTAATCAAAGTACAGTGGGAACTCACACAAGACAAATGATGATCTAAGGTCAAAAGACTAATATGTACTCATGTCACCTGAGAACTTCCATCTGACGATAGATATAATACTATCTAGAAGTTCTCGGCGAGTCCGTTCGGTGTAATCACCTCCAGTGAGCACATGTATACTATCCACTACTACAAATATGGGTTGCCCCTACGGATTTATCCGTAGGGGCAACCCACTGTCCCTACGGATATATGCGTAGGGGAGAAAAAATACCCCGTAGGTGCAAAGGCCGCAGGTGCAAGTTGAGGCCCTGAACTTGCCCCTACGGGCAAATTCGTGCCCCTACGGATATATCTGTAGGTGTTGTTGCCCCTACGGATTACGCCGTAGGGGCAATCAAATCATATATTTTTTATGTTTTTTTGAATATATTGTATGTACCTACGGATATAACCGTAGGTCCTTGTTATACCCCTACGGATATATCCATAGGTAATATGCCGTAGGGGCAAAATATCAGGAAACCTGATATTTGGCCCCTACGGATAACTCCGTAGGGGATATATAGTGGCCCCTACGGACATATCCGTAGGGGCACTCCCAACACCCCGCACTGAGATCGGGGGGGAAAATATCAGGTTTCCTGATAGTTTGCCCCTACGGATAACTCCGTAGGGGCAACATATATACCTACGGCTTAATCCGTAGGTACATATTGTCTGTATTTTTTTTTTAAAAATGGGCTGCTAGATTTTTTCCCGCCCTGTGCACAATACTATATACATCAATCAAATCATATATTGCAGTATTCATAATCACATCTCACGCATATATATAATATACAAAAGAAACCCAAAAACTGAATATGATATAAATACAAACCAATATCAATATCGTTTCAAAATGTAGTACAATGTGATATAAATAAATACATGTTTCAAAAAATAAGAACCAAAAAGCTACCCTAGTTCGGTCCAGCTCCACCTCTGAATAATGTTAGAATAACGCGCGCCTGCTCCTCGGTCAATAAACTCTGCAATGCGTCGCGAGCGGGAGTCTGAGCGGCATGTGGAGCTGGCGATGTGGTCTGCGCAGCCGCCGTTGAGGTAGTCGCTTGCGGAGCCGCGACTGCGGGAGTCTGAGTGGGCGGTGGAGCTACAGGAGCTGTCTGCGGAACCGCAGCCGATGTAGTGGCTTGCGGAGCCGCAGCCGAAGGAGATGCATGTGGAGGCTCGGCCGATCTACCCTGTCGCGTCTGGACATAACGTGTGTAAGAAACGTGTAAGAACTGTGTATTATTCGAATTCGTATCATTATTAAGTTATTTCGAAACCCTGTTTGGATATCTAGTTTGGAAAAGCGTTGTTTATTTTAATTACATATGTATGTATGATTAATCAAACTTAAGTCTAAAACCAAATAAGCTCAAGCTACGTACTAATTATGGATATGTTGATATGTATATAATATGAAATGATATTTTACTATAAAGTAGTATACATACCAGCATCTCCTTCAACTCCTGAACGGTGGCCTTCAAGCTATCCAGTTCCTGATGGACATGCCGGTCACTGGAGACGGAGGAAGTAACCGCCGGGGTGGAGTCCAACCTCATATGGGCCCTGCTAGGGCCCAATCCCCGGCCTCTCTCCCAACCTCCGTGGTGCCCTCCGTGTGCGGCGTCCAGAACTGGGGTCAGCAGCCTCGGATCGTTCTGTCCGGTAAAATCGATCCCCGAGGCCTGGGCCTGCTCAACCACCCGCTCCTACACCCACATTAAGCAGTAAAGTATAAGTATAAAATTTAAACTTGAACCTTCCAAAACTAAAATTTCAAATTTGGGTAGAAAAAATATTAACACTTACGCAGTACTCCTGGGTAGCGACGTCGGGATATCGAAGCTCGCCCGTGGCGGGATCTGTCGAGGTGCCGTGGACGGCAAGATATGCGGACAGCACGCTCGGTGTACCACCTGACGCCACGGTCCGAGATGTCTGCAATATTAGAATGTAACTCTTAATATTAGAAATATTAGAGAATAACTCTTAATATTGCAGAATATTAGAGAATAACTCTTAATTTACCGATAACTCCATGGCTCGAGTAATGTTCCTCGAGCCACCTGTGTAAGTGGGGCGACCCCTCTTTGCCGACTTCCTGTTCTCCGTATTCTGAGCGGCCTGTTTCTACACAACGCATTAACATTTAGTTTTCTAATTAAGAAACACAAAGAAATAAATTATATCATAAATAATGAATTAAATTTAAAATACATACCTGTTTGCGTTCGGAGTCGAAATAAGCGCACAATAGAGGCCATGTCTCTACGTCGACTCTCGCAAACGCCGGAGTAGATAGGAGGGCTGCTCTCTCTGCCTCGGGGGTCGCTATCCACAGGGAGTAGCAGTCGGCCTTCAGCTCATTCCTGTTGTATCGGACCTTGGCCTGCATGTTCTTCATCAGGCCATTGTACAGAGCATGAAGGTCGAGCATCCTCCCCGGGTGATCAGGGTCGGCTACAGGCTGAAAATCGTAATCCAACTGAAAATACAAAAAAAAACATTGTTATTAGATTGCAAGTGTTAATAATAAATATATTGGATAGATCAAATGAAAATATATATTAATACATACCCGAACCTAATCAAAGAAGAGGGCGAATGAGCGCTGGTGCTGCTCGCCCCACTCAACGTGAAGTGGATAGTTCTTCACGATCCGGCTCTCGTCCCCCAAATACCGGCCGAACCTCTCGGCATGAGGACCGCTATAGCGATAGTCAAGGGTAAAAAATAGGGGGAATGCTGCCTCCCCCCTAGCTCTATCAGGCCTCAGCCTATGGGACTGATTCGGGCCTTGAGTCCCCCTCTGGGGATAGAGAGGCCCTGCGTCTGCACGAAATATCAAGATAATCAATAATAAGACAAAGTTGTATTAAGAAATCAAGGTTAAACAAAAATTCAAGTGTGATATATACCTCCGGTGACTAGCGCACGAGCCTGGGCCCGAGCAGCAGCACGAGCGGGACGATAGTTCCTCCGGTGAGGAACAACCGGGGTCCCGGACCCGGACGCATCCCCTCCAACTATAAAATAAACATCGACGCTAAATTTCCATGAAGTTCATATTTATTCTATAGAGCATATGTAAAATGAATAAATATTTTAAATTTATTCATACTAACCTGCAGACGATGCGGAGGGTATGGAAGCGGCTGGAGTGGCCCCTGTGGAAGGTGTGGACGCACCACCTATAATTAGACAATTAAAAATAAATTATATAAGTAATTGCAAAAAGAATGTGTAGATCAATAATATAACGTTCTAAATCAATATGCATGCACTATAGGATATATAAACATACCCGCAGGTGCGGTGGTGTCACCACCTACAGCTAGACAATAATAAAAATTGCTAAGTAAGAGCAAAAGGAATGTGTGTATTTATGATATAGCATTCTAAATCAATATACATACACTATATGATATATAAACATACCTGGAGGAGCGGGGGTGGCCTCTGTCCCAGATGTGGACGCATCACCAACAACTAGACAATCAAACATTGACAATATAAGTAATTTTGACATAAACATGCATGAATATCTGTAATATTACATTCAAAATGGATATGCGTGCAGTATACCTGGAGGTGTGGCCAAATCAACACGGAAGGAGGCATCCGAAGGGGTCTCCGATCTGGGTGCAAGACCGGCCCTCTGAAGCTCCCTACGGAGCTCTCCGGACGGCAGAACCGCTCTGCCTCTGCCTCTGCCGCGGCTGGAGCTCCTGCCGCCCCTCGCTGCTCCCGACATCGTCATCAAATCTAGATAAACGGTTCGTGGACGCATTAGACAATCATTAAAAGTATTGACTATATATGATCTAGAGCGTAAAATGTGAAGTAATAATATAACATTACTGATAACCTTTTTCGTTTCGTGGGCGCATCATACATATCTACTTGGATTTCATCGTCGACGTCATTTCTAACCCACGTAACTTCATGATCGGTCGAAGACAACCCGTCCTTCGAAACAGACGGTCGGAGCACTTTAAGCCTTCTCTCTTCTTCGTCCTCATCGCTGTCCTCGTATTCTGGGACATCATAGACATCTCTAGGTTTCCATCGGCATACAACACTCCACCCCGGATACTTCAAACACTGTGAGTAGTATACTTGGAACGCTTGGTTCGGAAAGATAAACGGATCGTCCTGACCGTAAAATCGAAGTGTGTTCACACTGGTCAATCCATATTCATCTTTCCAAGTCCCAAGACTGCTTCTCCACCTGTCCGTATCGGTTCGCGGATCGTACCAAGTACACTGGAATATATAAAAGGGTTCTGATCGTCCGGGATAGTGGATGCCGAGTATACAATTTAAGTACCCATAGTAAATCACACCGTCCGATCCTACCGTCGCAATCCCACTATTCTGAGTGGTTCTAGATGTTTCTATGTCCTTAACTTCGAGTTTGTATCCAAGGACACCAAATCCTTTGTAATATGCAACCTCCATACTAGGAAATTGAGCTAAACATCTTGAATCACTCTCAAATGATGCAGACAAGTTCGGATCGTGGATCTAACAAAACAAATTTTACGATAAATACATAACGATACAAGTTTAGATTAAAACTGATAGCAATAAAATGTAATTCGAATAACTTACATGCTCTGTGACCCAATCACAAAAATTATCCTGATGGTATTTTTCCAAACGTTCTTCGTTCCAATCAGGATGCCCCTCACGTACCTCGTTAAAATGAGTTCTGTTTTCGACAAATAATTGTGACATTAATATTATGTCATTTCATACACACACAAACACAGATATAACAATTAATCCAAAAGAACTTACTCTCTAATTTGTTCAAGACATGCGCAATTAAGCAAGATAAACCGGTATATCTTGTTGATAAACATAGTGTCTACCCTCTTATACCCGGCTTTACCATATGGCCCGTCTTGAATTCTTCGTGGTCGGTTAAGCCTTGTCTCAATGTTCACGTCCAGATAGCGGGAACAAAATGTGGCTGCTTCATCAAGAAGATAACCTTGCATGATAGAACCCTCTGGTCGATTTTTATTGCGTATATACTTCTTAAGAGTGTAAAGGTACCTAATGAGAATATGTTGAATAAATAAACACGGGCATACAGGACAACAATAAATTTATAAATTGCGCGAAACGAAAAATTACACGTACCTCTCGACGGGATACATCCATCGATATTGTACCGGTCCGGCTAATTTCGCCTCAGTTGCAAGATGAACCGTCAAGTGTATTATGATATCGAAGAATGACGGCGGGAAAATACGCTCAAACTTACAAAGTATCAACGCAATAGAATTTTCTAGTTTATCCAGCGTCGCAACCTCCAGTGTTTTAGCACACAACTCCCTGAAAAAACAACATAGGTCATTGATTACTAGACCAACCGAGTCGGGGAGAGAAATCCTGAGGGCTAATGGAAGAAGGTGCTCCACGATAACATGATGATCATGACTTTTCAGCCCATCGATCTTGCCCTTCACAATTTTTATTTTCTTGCTGAATGATCCTGAGAAACCTGTGGGGACTTTCAAATCATGCAACACCTGCAGGAATCTTTTCTTCTCCGGTTGTGACATATGATAAGCGGCATTGGGAAGTACAAACTTGCCCGGTTTACCCGCTACCGGTTTAGGGTGCAGTTCACTTCTTATTCCCCACTCTTGTAGATACATCCGGGCATTCATGTTGTCTTTCGATTTCCCGTCTTTACACAGAAGCAAGTTAAGTATGTGCTCTGATACTCCCTTCTCTATATGCATGACATCCAGACAATGACGCACTGAATTTGTAGACCAGTACGGAAGCTCAAAGAAAATGCTTAACTTGTTCCAATATTGTGGTTTGACCTGTTTCGTCGGATCCATCCCGAAGGTCACGTTATTGTAACCATCCCATTTAGCAGTCACGTCCTCTCCGGACAATGGGGATGGAGGCCCAAGAAGCTCCTGATGACCATCAAAGTGAACCGTGTCTAACCTATAGGGGTGGTCTGGAGGCAGAAAACGTCGATGGCCGCAATAACAAACCTTCCTACTAAAATTCAAAAATTTTGATGTTGTGTGTTCATAGCAATGAGGACATGCTTTGTGACCATGTACGGACCAACCTGATAGCATTCCATACGCAGGAAAGTCATTAATTGTCCACATTAAAACCGCACGCAGTATGAAGGTTGTATTTGTGTTTGAATCATATGTCTCTACACCATCAATGAACAAAGTTTTCAGCTCCTCGATCAGAGGTCGGAGATAGACGTCGATATTGTTCCCCGGTGAGTTTGGTCCGTCGATAAGAAGAGGCATCATAAAGTATGATTGGTCCATAGCCAACCAAGGCGACAGATTATAAATTATCATTACAACGGGCCATGTACTGTGACTTCCATCCATATAGTTAAATGGGCAGAAGCCATCGGTAGCCAGTCCGAGCCGGACATTGCGAGGATCGCTACTGAATATTGCGTGCCTCCTATCGAAATCCTTCCATGCCGGTGAATCTCTTGGATGGCTCATATTTCCATTTTCGCTTGGAGGAGCACGGTGATGCCAAATCATTATCTCGGCTGTTTTCTTGCACCTGAATAGCCTCTGTAGCCTCTGTGTTATGGGAAAGTATCGTGCTATCTTCACAGGTATATCAGGCTTCTTATCAGAATCTTTCGGCTTATACCTGGCCTCTCCGCATGTTGGACACTCTTTCAAATCTGAATTCTCTTTCCGGTACAACACGCAATTTTTAGGACATGCTTGAATCTTCTCGCACTTTAGACCCAAATCAGACATCATCTTCTGGGCTTCGTACCAGCTTTCGGGCACATTATTTCCCGGAGGCATAGAATCTTTCAAGAACGAAAGAAGCATTGTGAATGACTTGTTGCTCCATCCATTTAGGCACTTAATCTGGAAAAGTTGGACGAACCATGAGAGGGTGGAATACTTCGCATTCTCATAAATTGGTTTCCTAGCATCATTCATGAAATTTTCATATTTATCCGCACGCGGTCCCTGACCGGAAGGAATGTCATCTTCGGTACGAATAGATTCACCTAAGGCAGCCTCTACCATATCCTCCATTTCTTCTGATGGAAATAAATTTCCGTCTCCTGCCGTATTACTGAATTCTTCTTCTTCTCCTGCCGCATTATCGTGTTCTCCTTCTTCTTCTACCGCAGTACTGCATGAAAGGTTCCTGGGCACCCTATAGAGGTCTCACAAGGCATCGAACATGCCAATATCAAATTTTATTGGTGCCGCGAAACCCTAACACGGATCGTCGGCTAGAATTCTAGGCGAAAAACTAATCTAGTTAACAATTTAACTAAAGTAGAGAGGCTACAACCTTTGTAGATCCGGTTATCCAATTCCTTAGCTCCACGTGGTCGTCCCCTCGCTGTCCATCTCGAATCTCGGACTCTCGCGACGGCTTCATCGGAGAAGTGAGCGGAATAGGTCGTCGGCTTCGTGCCGAAGATGATCTACGTCGAGGTTGCACAAGTTCAAGCTCCAACTTCACCAAGCTGTGAAACTTGTGAAGAAAACACCCAAAACAACTTGGCAAGAGGTAGAGGGTGAAGAAATAGGAGGTGGGTTCACTTTGGAATTGGATTTCTCACACTATAGCTCAAGTTGCCATTAATGGCATCAAGCTTTTTCTTTTGAAGATGAAGAAGAAGATGAAGCTAGAATTATGATGAGTATTTTAAAATATCAAATAAAATGATACTTATCATAATAGCAACCTTAGTTAGGTGTAGAGAATAAACCATGGTTAGGGTTAATGGTTAGGTTTAGGAAAAGAACAAGAATGGTCAAACTTTCAACACTTCATGAAGTTTCCACAAAACTACAAAAAAAAGCCATCATTCTCTTTATCTTTTCAAAATGAAATAAATAAAATAAATAAATAGATAAAAGTAAACCATAACCACTAACTTAACCATTGTTTAATTCTTTACACAAACATAAGCTTGCATGTATCATCAAACATGATACAATCTAGTGCACAAAAATATATCACATATACAATGTGCAATTCAAGTGAGAAAATCCATTTAAAGTGAATCAATACTAGTTTATGCAAATTAATATATCAAATATATAATTACGCATTAAGTCATTAAATCAACACTTGATTTAACGATCCGGTCATATCGCATATAACCGACTAGCATCTTATGTATCGGCTTATCAAATCAACCCTTGATTCAATAACTAGGTTATATCGAATATAACCATTCGATACATTCATCGCGAGAATGAAATGCGGTATCACATACACGCATTATTCTCGGTCCCGCACATATCTCATATGCGCTCCTATTTCATTTCGCTTGAGCCAGGAAACCTCTGTGTAGGACTCTAAAGACTCGTCAATACGCCGGCAGCAGATGATGATCATATCAAGCACCCACAAGCCGCAAGCGGTCTGCTAAACGTAACGGCCATCCGGGTATTGAGCGATCAGAAGATCGACGAGCTAGCCCGCTCACACTCCTGTGAATCCAACCAGTAACACTTACCGTACAGTCCGGTCTGTTCGTCTGATACGTCGCATATCAAGTCTAGGGGTGGTAAACGTCAGACCCCAATAAACGATAAGTCGTGCCGATGTGAGGCTCATAACGGGTCGAGAAACTACCGGTAACACTTACCAGCAAATCTCTGATCAGCCCTGGCTAGGGACTTCCCTGTTACGGCCAATCGAGCATAGCGCAACATCAACCCCCAATACCGGGAGAGACGAAACCCCTCCTATCGCTCATTGCCTCCATGTGACTCGGGACTGTACCCAAAGACCACCGTTTTGCACGCCCTCATGGACGTGGTAAGGTGGAGATCAAAGCACAGTGGGAATCACACAAGACTCTATGACGATCTCGGGTCTACAGACTAACCTGTACAAGTGTCACCTGAGAACTGCCATCTGACGTGAGGTATAATACCATCTGGGAGTTCTCGGCGAGTCCGTCCAGTGTACCCAGTCTCCACTGAGCACCCGTATACCATCTCTGATGTCAAACACCAATGGATATGGGATCATCCATCGCCCATCTCATGGGTCGAGAAGCGTATACGCTAGTCTACACTGGTATATCAATACCCCGTCTCGATACACCCACGACTAGGGACCTTGAAGGATGTACTTATGGACTACCATGTCCCCACTAGTATGATCTGCATCATAGTCCAGGCAGTCAAATACACATCCTAAGGGCTTTACCAACATGTAACTATAAGACAGTTTAAAGAGACAAGTGTACATGTTAAGATAAAGAGTAACCAAATAGCATACTATCATATCGAGCAAGAAATTCATCTCTATATATGTCCAAGCATCCAATATAATATACATCATCTGTACAATACTGGCCTCTAGGGCATACATACAACTAACAATCTCCCACTTGCACTAGGGCCAGCTGCTGTAGTATCGCATACCGAGCATCCCGAAGAGTCTCTCAAACTGTATCTGGGGAATGGCCTTCGTGAGTGGATCCGCCGTGTTGTTCTTCGTGTCAACCCTCCTGACCTCAATCTCCCGGCGATAACTATCTCCCGGATCAGGTGATACCGCCTCAGAATATGCCTGGATCGCTGATGGGACCTGGGTTCCTTGGCCAAAGCCACCGCTCCATTGTTATCGCAATACAAAGGTATTGGATGCTCAATGGATGGAACCTCTCCAAGTTCAGTAATGAACTTCTTGATCCAGACAGCCTCTTTGGCAGCATCGTTGGCAGCGATGTATTCAGCCTCCATCGTCGAGTCTGCCACGGTTTCCTGCTTGGAACTCTTCCAGCTAACCGCCCCTCCGTAAAGGGTAAAGACAAAGCCCGACTGCGACTTAGAGTCGTCCTTATCACTCTGGAAGCTCGAATCGGTAAAGGACTCCACTTGGAGCTCTCCGTTACCATACACCAAGAACATTTCTCTAGTCCTTCGTAAGTACTTGAGAATGCTCTTCACAGCTGTCCAGTGACTCTTTCCAGGATCAGCTTGATACCTGCTCACTACACTTAGTGAGTATGCTACATCGAGTCTGGTACATAGCATCGCATACATGATAGAGCCTACTGCCGAAGCATAGGGTATCCCTTGCATGCGAGCTCTCTCCAAATCAGTCTTGGAAGACATCTCTTTGGAGAGAGTGACTCCAGAGATCATGGGCAAATTCCCACGCTTGGACTCTTCCATACTAAACCTCTTTAGTATGGTGTCAATGTACCTGGATTGGGACAATCCCAAAATCCGTTTGGATCTATCTCTATAGATCCTAATTCCCAATATGCAGGAGGCATCACCAAGATCTTTCATTGAGAATCTTTGTGATAAGAAGAGCTTGACCGATTGCAGCATAGGAATATCATTTCCTATCAAGAGTATGTCGTCCACGTACAATACGAGGAAGACAACCTTACTCTCTGCCACCTTCTTGTAGATACAAGGTTCATCTGGATTTTTGACGAAATCAAACTCTTTGATAACGACGTCAAAGCAGATGTTCCAACTCCGCGATGCTTGCTTTAATCCATAAATGGATTTAAGCAGCTTGCACACCTTTCCGCTGCTCCCACTGTCTACGAAGCCCTCTGGCTGAGTCATGTACACGCACTCTTCTAAATCACCGTTTAGAAAGGCGGTCTTAACATCCATTTGCCAGATTTCGTAATCATGATATGCAGCGATGGCAAGCATGATCCGGATGGATTTAAGCATAGCCACTGGAGAAAAGGTTTCGTCATAGTCCACACCTGGTCTTTGACGAAAACCCTTTGCTACAAGTCTAGCTTTGAAAGTCTCCACTTTCCCATCTACACCAAGTTTCTTCTTGAAGATCCACTTGCTCCCAATGGGTTTTACCCCTTCAGGAGCAACGTCCAAAGTCCATACTTTGTTGGTGTACATGGATTCCATCTCAGACCTCATAGCATCCAGCCATTTCACTGAGTCCCCACTCGTGATGGCCTGCTCGAAGCTAGTTGGGTCATCATCCTCCATGATGCAATCCTTACTGCCACCATCAATGAGAAAACCATAGTATCTCTCAGGTGGACGAGAAACCCTACTAGATCGGTGGAGAGGCTGGGGTACGTCGGGCACCACTGAATCCTCTGGTTCTACTAAATCGTTAGTTGCAGTTTGTGGTGCTGGAACCTCTTCCAGCTCTACCTCTTTGCCATTAATTTCTTTTGCAAGAAATTCCCTTTCCAAAAAGGTGGCATGTTGAGCAAAAAACACTCTTTGTTCCTCAGCTTGGTAGAAAAAATATCCTTGAGAATTCTTAGGATATCCCACAAACTTGCAAAGGACTGATCGTGCCTCGAGTTTGTCCGGATTTTGCTTTTTGACATAGGCCGGACAACCCTATATCTTAATTCGTTTAAAATATGGTCTCTTCCCACTCCATATCTCATATGGTGTGGTAGGTACAGATTTAGACGGAACCAGATTCAATAGGTATATGGCTGTCTCAAGCGCATACCCCCAAAAGGAAATAGGTAACTCAGCATTACTCATCATTGAACGCACCATATCTAATAGGGTGCGATTCCTTCGTTCCGATACACCGTTGTGCTGTGGTGTATAAGGAGGAGTAAGCTGAGAGAGAATCCCATTCTCTTTTAGATAATCCAGGAATTCACTGCTTAAGTATTCACCTCCTCGATCAGATCGAAGAACCTCAATACTTTTGCCCGTTTGGTTCTCTACCTCGTGCTTATATTCTTTGAATTTCTCAAAAGCTTCAGACTTGTGTTTCAACAGGAACACATGCCCGTATCTAGAGAGATCGTCAGTGAATGTAATGAAGTAGGAAGAACCATTTCTGGCGTGTGTAGACATTGGACCGCATACATCACTATGTACCAGTCCCAAGAGTTCAGTAACTCTTTCTCCATGTCCCGTAAACGGAGTTTTGGTCATTTTTCGTTTGAGACATGAATGGCAAGTGTCATAAGATGATAATTCGAATGAATTCAAATATCCATTCTTATGCAACTTAGCTAGTCGTGTCTCATTGATATGGCCAAGTCTACAGTGCCACAAGAAGGATTCGTTCATTTCTGAGCTTTTCCTTTTGTGTGTGTTTTGTATATTGAAGACTGTATTTTGATTGAGAATGAATATGCCATTATGTAGCGAGCCTGATGCAATCAACTTTTGATCCAGGAATATGTTCATAACATTATCCTTTACTACAAAATTATATCCTTCTTTACTTAATAAAGAAACTGATATAATGTTGCACATCATGTTCGGTATATAATAGCACTCATTCAGGACTAGTGTATCACCATTTGGTAATACCAGGTGATATATGCCAACTGCTTTGGCTGCAACATTTGCCCCATTCCCTACATGAACGGAATGATCACCTTTTCTCAGTTCTCTACCTTTTCGCAGCCCATGTAACATCTTACATATGTGGGATCCTGACCCGGTATCTAATACCCAGGACGTAGGGTGAACTGAGAAACAGTTCTCAATGACAAACACACCCGAAGATGATGCATCAACATGCATGTTCTCCGTTTGGGCGGTGTGAGAATCCAGATATTCTCCTGTTTCCTGTTCAGTCTTATAACATTTATAAGATAGAACGGGTCCAACGTTCCCCTGCACAGTATAACATGCGGGTTCGGTCAATACATCCATATTATTATCTTCATTAGGGCATGAAATGGTCGCTACCTGGAGAGAGAGAGAAGAAAACACTTTAGCGTATGCTCGTGCAAGATCAGATTGGTTATTATCTTATCTAATCAGGATGGCTCCCACTGCTTTTTATCAAATCTTCCTTCAAACCCTAAAAGGAAAGACTAGCCGGGATTAATTACACACTACAAGTTCGCCAATCTTTCAGCCAGGCCAGTGTCGGTACTTTGAGGGAGGTCCCCCGTGCTTTCGCACGAACCTAATTAATGTAAACCTCATTTTCCCAGAGGCGTAACCCCGTTGACACCTTTCTAGACACCTACTTGATCAGCTAATTGCAATGTGTAAAACTCTCCCAGGAGTAATTCTTACTCGCAGTGGGTATCGGGATCCAACTATCTCATAGAAGGTATGCAATCTCATTGCAAATTTCAACACTTGAAATTCCCAATAATGCTTTTGCCCCTAGCGATCTATGACCTTGACTAAGTCAACAAACCATAAATCGCAAGTCAAGTTCAACCCGTACATTTCCTGATTGAATTAAACCCACCCGTACGACCCTTGACTGAGTCAACAAGGCCGTGCGAATGCTCTAATCCAATCACTTCTCATGTTGTTACAGATAAACATAATTTAGCTACCATACACTATGCCTTGACTAAGTCAACAAACATAGCACGAATACTAAATAATATCTATCTGAAATGACGGAGGGCTACGCGGGTTCTTTCAGAAAAAACCATGAGCGTAATGAACTTGATATCGTTGTAGAATCAAATGAAGTTTTGAAATGGAGTGATTTTGAGGCTTTTCTAGTTTTGCTAAAGGGGTCACTCCCGGTGAAGGGATCGTCGGCCCTTTCCTCGTCGAATGAGGTGCGGGATATATCATATATATCACTGTGCAAAGCAAAAACTCTTAAAATCAATCAAAGCCAAACCGAGTGTGTAGCATCTGCCAGTTACTGCTAAAGGAGTCACTCCCGGTGAAGGGATCTCGGTCCTTTCCTCATCGAATAAGGTGCAGGGTATATCATATATACCGCTATGCAAAGCAAGAACTGTAGCTACCTGTTTTGTTTAAAATTTGATTCTACAACATCTTAGGTTTCTTTTCTTTCATTAATCACATTAATGAAGTCCCATCATTTAAATACCTAAACATCACAGATAAATACGACGTACACTTATGCCATCCGCATTCGCCTCGATGTCCCCTCGTGCACCGTTAGGTTAGGTAACTAACGACAGAGCAGGGCAGGGCTAGTACGGGTGCAAAACATAAGTAACGTCTATATAATATATCATATATACTATATAAAGTATCTATCAAAGAACATCACATGATCACATCACAGATAAAGCAGCAGAAGAAACATATGAAATATTGGATATACTAGGACGTCCGTGTTTTCAATACGAGCCAGTATAAAACACGGATTCCACGGTCGTGATGAATAGCCAATCCCACACCCCTAGACCCCTACGAGAGCGGCAAGCAACCCTGCCAATTCTAGGGTTAGGAGACCCGGACTCGACTCCTCGAGTTGGTCTCCCACTGGACCCCAGAACCCGGTTACTTGTGCTCCCCTCCTTGGGTCTATCCTAATGCGGAAAAGTAAATAATATACAAAGGGTGACAACTTCCGCTACCTGGAAGTGCCCCAAATAAAAGAATATTACATACAAGTTTTTACATGAATTAAAATAAAAAACACTCATCTCACATAAAAACCCCCGGCTATTCAAACACGACGATCCAATATAACATATCCAGCAACACATAACATCACATGTCATCAACGTAAGTAAATATGCGCATCCCAATTGTCGTTGACATATAGCAACGAAACCGGCGATATCACATATTACACTTACGGTCCAGAAAAGAAAGTGTAAAACTACAACAATTGGAATCCGCAACTTCTTTAGACATCGCATGCCTAATCAAATGAAATACTTAGACATCACATGCCTAACAGTTATAAACCCCGCATTTTAGTCTCATTATCGAAAACTCTTTTCAATATCAAGTGAAACTAAACTGCTAGATTTATAACATTCATTCAGTTATCACATAACTGTTTGTGAATTCCAATTATTGTATCTCATTCCGGATAAATAGAAAATATCAAACTTTCCGATCGAACATTCGAACACCCAAGTTTTCCCGATACAGTCCAACACATGAAATAGGTTCAAAGACATTCACTTCATGCCTCAGTACCAACGGTCCAGCCGTAGAAGGGTCAAGCCAACGCCTCACATGTGGCACGCCGTACTACCCCAAACCCGAAGGTTCAAAGGGCAGTTCAAGACGGTCACATAATCGAGTTAAGGTTTGTTGTCTTCTAGAGGGACCATCGCGTTACTTGCACTACTCAGAACGTCTTTAAACCATAGAAAAATCCAACACTTGGAAATTTCCCGACAGGGGAAAAGTTGGGTATTTATATCCGGTCGAACATTTTAACATATTCTAAAGTTATCTGGAAAGCCACATAGACAAGATTTGATAATCCGATCGAATCGTCGATTCCCAAAACAACCCCAGAAAATGCATCTCTTGAATAAATTTTAAAAATTCCCAGGAAAACCAGCACTATCAATTAGGAGTTACTGTATAAAAATTATTGAATAAAGAGTCCGTACGACCGCGGAACCGCCGCACGAGCCATGCTCGTGCCGCGGAACCGCGGCGGCTTAATGGAGTTAGGCACACGAAATTCACAGTAACTCTTAAAATCACCTGCTGATTTTTCTGCATATTTTTAATATTGAAAAATCTCGATTTTTAAAAATTGGACAGAGAGCATTTTGTGAGTTATGGTTTCGGTTTGTTCGGATTTCAAACGTCGCCTAGACTTCGCCTAAGGCTCTAGCTAGTCTCTGATACCAGTGAAAGGTTCCTAGGCACCCTATAGAGGTCTCACAAGGCATCGAACATGCCAATATCAAATTTTATTGGTGCCGCGAAACCCTAACATGGATCGTCGGCTAGAATTCTAGGCGAAAAACTAATCTAGTTAACAATTTAACTAAAGTAGAGAGGCTACAACCTTTGTAGATCCGGTTATCCACTTCCTTAGCTCCACGTGGTCGTCCCCTCGCTGTCCATCTCGAATCTCGGACTCTCGCGACGGCTTCATCGGAGAAGTGAGCGGAATAGGTCGTCGGCTTCGTGCCGAAGATGATCTACGTCGAGGTTGCACAAGTTCAAGCTCCAACTTTACCAAGTTGTGAAACTTGTGAAGAAAACACCCAAAACAACTTGGCAAGAGGTAGAGGGTGAAGAAATAGGAGGTGGGTTCACTTTGGAATTGGATTTCTCACACTATAGCTCAAGTTGCCATTAATGGCATCAAGCTTTTTCTTTTGAAGATGAAGAAGAAGATGAAGCTAGAATTATGATGAGTATTTTAAAATATCAAATAAAATGATACTTATCATAATAGCAACCTTAGTTAGGTGTAGAGAATAAACCATGGTTAGGGTTAATGGTTAGGTTTAGGAAAAGAACAAGAATGGTCAAACTTTCAACACTTCATGAAGTTTCCACAAAACTACAAAAAAAGCCACCATTCTCTTTATCTTTTCAAAATGAAATAAATAAAATAAATAAATAGATAAAAGTAAACCATAACCACTAACTTAACCATTGTTTAATTCTTTACACAAACATAGGCTTGCATGTATCATCAAACATGATACAATCTAGTGCACAAAAATATATCACATATACAATATGCAATTCAAGTGAGAAAATCCATTTAAAGTGAATCAATACTAGTTTATGCAAATTAATATATCAAATATATAATTACGCATTAAGTCATTAAATCAACACTTGATTTAACGATCCGGTCATATCGCATATAACCGACTAGCATCTTATGTATCGGCTTATCAAATCAACCATTGATTCAATAACTAGGTTATATCGAATATAACCATTCGATACATTCATCGCGAGAATGAAATGCGGTATCACATACACGCATTATTCTCGGTCCCGCACATATCTCATATGCGCTCCTATTTCGTTTCGCTTGAGCCAGGAAACCTCTGTGTAGGACTCTAAAGACTCGTCAATATGCCGGCAGCAGATGATGATCATATCAAGCACCCACAAGCCGCAAGCGGTCTGCTAAACGTAACGGCCATCCGGGTATTGAGCGATCAGAAGATCGACGAGCTAGCCCGCTCACACTCCTGTGAATCCAACCAGTAACACTTACCGTACAGTCCGGTCTGTTCGTCTGATACGTCGCATATCAAGTCTAGGGGTGGTAAACGTCAGACCCCAATAACCGATAAGTCGTGCCGATGTGAGGCTCATAACGGGTCGAGAAACTACCGGTAACACTTACCAGCAAATCTCTGATCAGCCCTGGCCAGGGACTTCCCTATTACTGCCAATCGAGCACAGCGCAACATCAACCCCCAATACCGGGAGAGACGAAACCTCTCATATCGCTCATTGCCTCCATATGACTCGGGACTGTACCCAAAGACCACCGTTTTGCACGCCCTCATGGACGTGGTAAGGTGGAGATCAAAGCACAGTGGGAATCACACAAGACTCTATGACGATCTCGGGTCTACAGACTAACCTGTACAAGTGTCACCTGAGAACTGCCATCTGACGTGAGGTATAATACCATCTGGGAGTTCTCGGCGAGTCCGTACAGTGTACCCAGTCTCCACTGAGCACCCGTATACCATCTCTGATGTCAAACACCAATGGATATGGGATCATCCATCGCCCATCTCATGGGTCGAGAAGCGTATACGCTAGTCTACACTGGTATATCGATGCCCCGTCTCGATACACCCACGACTAGGGACCTTGAAGGATGTACGTATGGACTACCATGTCCCCACTAGTATGATCTGCATCATAGTCCAGGCAGTCAAGTACACATCCTAAGGGCTTTACCAACATGTAACTATAAGACAGTTTAAAGAGACAAGTGTACATGTTAAGATAAAGAGTAACCAGATAGCATACTATCATATCGAGCAAGAAAGTCATCTCTATATATGTCCAAGCATCCAATATAATATACATCATCTGTACAATACTGGCCTCTAGGGCATACATACAACTAACACTGCATTCTTCTCCTTCCCCGTGATATTTCCAAGTTGAATAAAGTCTAGTAAACCCATGTTTTACAATATGAAGCTCTGCCAATTCTACCTTCTGCCAGTACTTATTGCCACATCTATCGCACGGACAGAGAATTTTCTCTATTATGATCTTATTATGTGTGCATGCAAATTCAAGGAAAGCAGCAACTCCTGCGACAAACTTAGGTTGCATACGTTGTTTCCAATCCACATACATCCAGTCCTTAACTCTGACGTACTCATGGGCCATGTTAGACTGAATAACAGATAAATTGTAAGTTGTGCTGACTATATTGAGAAATATAAGAACGAGATAGTTACTGACAAAGGAGAAAATCCGTGTATATGCTTTGTGTGTGCGTTTGTCGTTAAAAAGAATAAATTATCGCACGTATGTTAACCGATAGAAGGGGACTAAGTGGCGCTTTTAGTTTCATATATGAGTATCGATGGGAATATGAAGGTTTCATATTATCATATATTGGTTTTAACCCGAACATCTCGAATCGCTCTCTAGTTATGCGTTTGTATGTGTGTGTTCCGGCTGTCGGGGGTAGGCTTCTATCCCATTAAGAATGTATAGAGCGAACGCCCATCACTTGTGCTTTCAACCGTTTCAAGTAAATTTCGGCAGCACCTCCCCGCTGTTCTCCGAGTACACTGTAATAGAATAGATAATCATTTCAAAGCTGTGAAACAACGTTGAAATGAAAATCTAATCTATCTTTGTACACGGAGAACCAGCGGAAAGGTACCGACGAAATATCTCGAAACGGATGAAAACACAAGTGAATGAAGGCGTTTGCTTTATACATTCTTAATTTGTCCACACGGGACAAATCTATGGGTTACCATACGATTGAATTTTCTCGTCGCGTAGACTATACGACGGTTGTCAGTATTGTGCTATACTGTCCGATATTTAACAACTTTCTTATAGTTCTAGGTCACGACGAGCATCGCACGTATGTTAACCGATAGACGGGGACTAATTGACGCTTTTAGTTTCATATATGAGTTTCGATGGGGATATGAAGGTTTCATATTATCATCGAGTATCATATATTGGTTTTAACCCGAACATCTCGAATCGCTCTCTAATTATACGTTTGTTGTGTATTCTTGTTGTATGTGTGTATTCCGACTGTGGGGGGTAGGCTTCTATCCCATTAAGAATGTATAGAGCGAACGCCCATCACTTGTGCTTTCAACCATTTCGAGTAAATTTCGGCAGCACCTCCCCGCTGTTCTCCGAGTACACTGTAATAGAATAGATAATCATTTCAAAGCTGTGAAACAACGTTGAAATGAACATCTAATCTATCTTTGTACATGGAGAACCGACGGAAAGGTACCGACGAAATATCTCGAAACGGATGAAAACACAAGTGAATGAAGGCGTTTGCTTTATACATTCTTAACTTGTCCACACGGGAAAAATCTATGGGTTACCATACGATTGAATTTTCTCGTCGCGTAGACTATACGACGGTTGTTAGTATCGAGCTATACTGTCCGATATTTAACAACCTTCGTATAGTTCTAGGTCACGATGAGTATCGCACGTATGTTAACCGATAGACGGGGACTAAGTGGCGCTTTTAGTTTCATATATGAGTATCGATGGGAATATGAAGGTTTCATATTATCATCGAGTATCATATATTGGTTTCATATTATTTATAGTTTACTTTATTTTATTTAATATTTATAATTAAATATATTGAAATGCCCCATTTCATCTCCAAAGCTATTTATTTCCCCCAAAACCCCTCCAAAATCCCAAAAGAACCTTATCTATCTATATCAAAAAATTGAAGCAACAAGCAGTGTCATTTCCTTCTCTTCTCCCAAAACCCAGCTCGCCTTCAATCTCTCCAACTCATCCTAACCCCAACCCAGCCCCAGCCGAACCCCAACCCAACACCAAACCCTAACCCGGCCTAACCCCAACCCCAACCCAGCCCCAGCCGAACCCCAACCCCAACACCAAACCCCAACCGAAACCGAACCCTAACCCTAACCCTAACCCCAACACCAGTCGTCGAACCCCAACCGCCGATCGAACACGTACCCTAATCCTAACCCTAACCACAACCGATACCTAATCCTAACCCTCATCGATCGCTACCCTAACATCATTATAATAATGTTTAACTAATTACCTGTAGGCGACGACGGAGACGCAATCGGCGACGACGATGGCGGTGGCGACAACGAGAGCGGAGCACGGTGGCGACCACGAAATCACTGCGCAGGCGTGGCGACGATGATTCGGCGACGATGAGATCACTGCAGCGCGGCGGCTACGACGATCTCGATTTGGGAAAATTTGGTTTCGCGCGAGAATAAGAAAAAGAAATAATCAGCGTAGGGATCGATCTCTTAAATCCCTATTTATATGCCTCTACGGATATACCCGTAGGTGCTTGGTTTGCGGCTCCGTAGGGGTAAACATCACTTTAAGATTTAATAAATTTTAAATAAATATTGAAGGACCGTAGGGGCAACCATTTTGCCCTACGGATTAATCCGTAGGGCCAAACTTTAACTGCCCCTACGGATGTTATTATCCGTAGGGGCAACCCCTTATTTTACTAGTGATCTTAGATGATACAACACCAGTGACCTATGAGACCGGCCACCGCCCCTCGTCAGGATCTAGAAATGTATACATTAGTTTACTCCGGAATATCGATGTCCAATCTCGATGCTCCCACGACTAGGGACATTTAAGAATGTGCTTATGGACTATCCAGCTCCCACTTATATGATCACCATCATAATGCTGGTAGTCAAGCAATAATCTCATAGGCTTCATCAATGATGAAGACAAACCAAATAACATATTATCATCACGAGCAAAACTGTTCTACCTGTATAGGTCCTTCCTTAATTATCATAATCGCCTACTTGCAATTACAATAATTGCGTTGGGTGTACTATATTCAAGAATCTCCCATTTGCACTTAAGGTTAATTATTGCGGTATCGCATACCCACGGCTCGTATGCTACCGAATACACAACTTCTCTACTAATCAGTTTCGCAAACCATATTTGTGAAACTAATGTGTTCGAGAAATAGACTCAATGAGTGGATCCACTACAATGTTGTAATTTCATCTCTCTATAGAGCTAAAATAAGTTTAAGATTCTTAAAGATCTTTGATCCTTTCTTTAAAGTTATTTTGTTGGATGATTCTGCATGTATATATGTATGTTGAAATCTTAGGTTCTTATGTTTGTCTTCAGAAGATATATATGAAAATCTTTGGATTTGATCAAAAGAGCCGCTGATTTCCTTTTAAAATGGTTTGTTCTTTGATTTGTCCCCTATAACAAGCTTCGCATAAGAAAAGGGGGAATTTTCCCTTTTCTTAAGATTTGTACTCTGCGTTTTTTAGCGCCAAACTTCTTATACTTATCTTCTGTGAGCAGTATCTATAATTCTAACAACAAAATGCAAGTATAACAGCAACCAATAAGGTGTAATCTTTTATTTCTTTATTATTATTATTCTCGACAAAATTCATGTGTGCTTCATCTTCAAAAAGAGATATAAGAAAGAAGATATCGACTTATGACGTTTAGAATTCTGTGGATCCGACTAAAAATTGGCTTAGCTACAATTTTAGCTATGAATGGACAATTATTCATGATTATTTTGTATAATATCAATTCCATCTTTAAAATCTGTAAAAGATCAAAAAATCTTATCGGTAATGTTAAATTTAATTATACACGAAGGAGGGGGACGATTATATATTTTATTTATACAAGTGTACACGGGCTTTTAACATAGACGGGCTCTGTCAATAAGACTCAAGCCTTGTTGAGATTTGACACATCTTATATTTTATACCCATGCACTTCTCATACCATTTTAACCCACACTGGTAAACTAATTTTTTAAAGAAATATCTTTGTAACTTTTTAACGCCGCAATTATGGAAGAAATGTGTAAATCTAAATTTATAGAAAGATTTTTCAAACCTGAAAAGATATTTAAATATAACTAAAATAATATATAGTTTGTATATGAAAAGTTAATTATTTGAATTTTGTTACAAAGCCAGGCCTTCGGAACGACTTCAAGAGTCAAACCAATGCTAGCGTCATACCTGGCAAGAACTTGGAAAGGCCTTAAGATTTTTCTCGCTTATAGTCAAGAGTTGGATATAAATTCGTTGGTTACATTTATGGCTATTATCAAACAAGTCTAAAATTTATAGGTTGAAATATAAGCAAAGATGCTGACATTTTGATAAATTGAAAAAAATGTGATTTGTTTGTTTCTATATACTCAGGTTTCCAACTGATGTTGTGTTGAGAATTGTAGCTTATTACAACTTAGGTCTGTTTGGAAATGAAGTTAGGCTAACTGCAGTTTATTTTTAACTGCAGTTTGAGGGTGGCTTGCAAGCCCCAAACTCCAAAATTGGAGTTATCTCTAACTTTGATCGGATTGGAGTTGAGATAACTCGATTTCAATGCCATGTAAATGTTGAACTTTGTACTCATGGTCAAATGATCAAGTATCTTTTTTAATATGTACACATAAAGGACCAGATTGCGCAAATGCTCTAATTCAAGGTAGCGATGAAAACAAATTCGATGAAATGAAACGATATCTTGAAACATGTTACCTCGCTGCGCAGCAGAAGAAGCTCTGCATGGAGACTCTTAGAATTTAAGCTTCACGAACGACATTCAGCAGTTGAGAGATTGCAATTTCATCTTCCTAATGAACAGATGGTTTATTTTCGTGAAAACGGAGCCATTGAACAGGTTTTGGATAACCATAGATGTCGAAAAACTGTGGATAACCAAAATTTTAATGAAGCCAGAAAATATCAGTATATTGAATTTCCACAACATTTTGTATGGGAGAAGAAGGCTCTTCAATGGACTCCAAGAAAGCAGAAGGCATCGATTGGTCGATTACCATATACACATCTTGCAGTGGGAGAACGGTACTATCTGCGTATGTTATTGAAAGTGCGCTGTGCAAAAAAATTTCATGATCTACGCACGGTTAATGAAAAAATACACCCAACTTTCAAATCAGCACGTATTGCGTTAGGTCTTTCAGAAGACGATAATGAATGGAATCTGGCATTGATTGAAGCTTCAGGCTGGGCATCAGGATACCAATTGCGATGTATATTTGCTACCATGCTAATATTTTGTGAAATAACAAATCCAGAAGATATTTGGAACAAGAATTGGAGATGTCTTTCAGAAGATTATTATAGACTAAAAAAACAAAATCCAGCCATTGACATAAATTTGACTGAACAACAAATTCAAAATCAAGCTTTACTTGATATTGAAGAAATTTTATCTCATAATGGCCAAAGCTTATCAAATTTTCCAAGAATGCCTTCGCCAAATACAGAAATAGATATCGGATTAGAAAATCAATTAATTTTTGAAGAGCTAAATTACAATGAAGATGCCCTTAATGAACAAGCAAATCTGCTTATAAATGGACTTAAACGAAGAACAAGCAAAAATCTTTGATCCATCCTAAGTTCATGCTACAACAGATTGGGACTGTTGTTTTTTATTTACAGAAGTGGTGGTGACGCGGGGCGGATCCGCGCGTCAAGATATTACCTTCCGTTGGTCTGCTAATGGCGGCGATGGACGGCTGAGATTTGATCTGGAGGCTGGCTCCTGAGGCGTATGGATCTGAATGGGTTTGAGGTTGTTTACGCCGAGCTACCTACAAGGAAGTCCCGGGATGGTTGTACCACCGAGAACCCTCCAACGGTCAAGTTAGGAAGGAAATCCGAGCAGAGTAACGGCTTAGTGGAGTAAAAATGGCTTACTTGAACCGTATGAAGAAGGTGTTTATATAGCGGTGGCAGCAGCCAAGGCTGGCGTGAGAATCATGCCGGCCGTTACGCTCCTTACGTCACGCCCGCGTGATGAGCGGGATCTCCCATTAATGGCGAGACAGACTCGTTAATGGGGGATCGTGATGGCGTAGAACGTGAGATGTGGCCGACGGATATCTCACGCATGGCGAGATTCGCGGGATGGCGGTTACGCCTGTGAGCGGTGTCGTTGGTCGGTTGATGAGACTGAGGAAGATGACCTCGGCGGGAGAGCTCGCGGACGAGCGGGAGAGCCGAGGTATCTTGGTTCTGCGGTAGCCCGGAGACGGGCTGAGAGGGCCGAGGAGGTTCGGGCATGTGATAGCTCGGAGTAGAGCAAAGGGACAGTTGGCTTGGCTGTTGAGGTGCTCAGGGGTAAGGAGTGGGGTGCAACCTCGGAGACAGGGTTTGAGGGAAGCCCCCCGCTGTAGCATACTGGTTCTCCCTCCGTAGCCCTCAGGGGCTTAACTGGCTTATGCATGTGACATGCCATCCGCCATGTGTCATGATCTAAGGAATTACCGTTATTGAGCATCATCATTAGCCCCCCACTCTCGTTCCAATCTATTCGTAGGTCGGGTCGAGAGTGGACTACTTGGTTCTTTCTGTGCGGCTTGGCGCTGGTAATTCCTCGTGGTGGATTGTTAGGGGATGACACGGCGTTCTTGTTGTCGCGCATCGAGTATAAGTCGAACGAAGGACGAGTGTGGGAAGGTCAGTATCCTCCCTTTGCCGGAGTTGAGGCGCTGATTGCACGTTGAGTATGAGTTTATTCGGCAGGCCTTGGATCCGTATCTTTGTAGGATAGGAGGTTGCCCGTTGGGGATGCGCCGAGCAGGAAGAAACTCGGCGGCCTCACGATGAGGGCTTCAAATCCTCAGCGTCTGATGGACAGGAGGTTGCCCGCTGGGGATGTGTCGAGGAGGAAGAAACTCGACGGCCTCGCGATGAGAGCTCCAGATCCTCAGCGTCTGATGGGCAGGAGGATATCTGCTAGGGATGCGCCGAGCAGGGTAGCTGCTCGACGGTCTCTTGGCGAGAACTTCAGATCCTTAGCATCTGATGGGCAGGAGGATACCCGCTGAGGATGCGCCGAGCAGGAAGAAACTCAGCGGCCTCTCGATGAGGGTTTCAGATCCTCGGCGTCTGATGGGCAAGAGGAGACCCGCTGGGGATGCGCCGAGAAGGAAAGAACTCGGTGGCCTCATGATGAGGGCTTCAGATCCTCAGCGTCTGATGGGCAGGAGGATGCCCGCTGAGGATGCGCCGAGCAGGAAAGGACTCGGCGGCCTCGTGATAAGAGCTTCAGATTCTCAGCGTCTGATGGGCAGGAGAATGCCCGCTGGGGATGCGCCGAGCAGGAAGAAACTCGGCGGCCTCGTGATGAGGGCTTCAGATTCTCAGTGTCTGATGGGCAGGAGGATGCCCGCTGGGAATGCACCGAGCAGGAAGAAACTCGGTGGCCTCGCGATGAGGGCTTCAATCTTTAGCGCGGGAAGGGCCGTGAGAGGACTACTAAGAACGGGCCGAGTAGGGTTACTACCCGGTGCCTCTTGGCGAGGACTTTGATCCTTGGTGTGTTGGGGTAGGGAGCTACTAGCTAGGGTTAGCCGAGCAGGGAAGCCGCTCGGCTGCATCTTGGCGAGGGCTTTGATCCTTAGCGCGGGAGGGGCCGTAGGTGGCCTACTAAGGATGGGCCGAGCAGGGTAGCCGCTCGGCTGCCTCTTGGCGAGGGCTTTGATCTCTGGTGTGTTGGGATAGGGAACTACCAGTCAGGGATAATCGAACAAGGAAGGGCTCGGTTGCCTCTTGCGAGGGCTTTTGATCCTTAAGGACGGGCCGGACAGGGTTGCTACCCGGTGCCTCTTGGCGAGGGCTTTGATCCCTGGTTTGTTGGGGTAGGAAGCTACCAGCCAGGGATAACGGAGCAAGGGCAGGCCCGGTTGCCTCTTTCGAGGGCTTTTTATCCTTAGCGCGGGAGGGGCCGTAAGAGGCCTACTAAGGATGGCCGAGCAGGGTTGTTGTCCGATGCCTCTTGGCGAGAGCTTTGATCCTTAAGGATGGCCGAGCAGGGTTGCTTCCCGGTGCCTCTTGGCGAGGGCTTTGATCCCTGGCGTTGTAGGGTAGGGAGCTACCAGCCAAGGATAACCGAACAGGGTAGCCGCTCGGCTGCCTCTTGGTGATGGCTTAGATCTCTGGCGTTGTAGGGTAGGAAGCTACCAGCCAGGAATAGCCGAGCAGGATAGCCGCTCGGCTGCCTCTTCATGAAGGCTTAGATCCTTAGCGCTGGAGGGGCCATGGATGGCCTGCTAAGGATTGACCGAGCAGTGAAGCTGCTCAGTTGCCTCTTGGCGAGAGATTTGATCCCTGGCGTTGTGGGGTAGGGAGCTACCAGTCAGGGATAGCCGATCAGGATAGCCGCTCGGCTACCTCTTCGTGAGGGCTTCGATCCTTAGCCCTGGTGGGGCCGTGGGAGGCCTGGTAAGGATGGACCGAGCAGTGAAGCTATTCAGTTGCCTCTTGGCGATGGCTTTGATCCCTGGCGTTGTGGGGTAGGGAGCTACCAGCCAGGGATGGCCGAGCAGGGAAGCCGCTAGGCTGCCTCTTGATGAGAGCTTTGATCCCTGGCGTTGTGGAGTAGGGGAGCTACCGGCCAGGGATGGCCGAGCAGGGTAGTCGCTCGGCTGTCTCTTGGTAAGGGCTTAGATCCTTAACGCTGGAGGGGCCGTAAGAGGCCTGCTAAGGATGGACCGAGCAGTGAAGCTGCTTAGTTGCCTCTTGACGAGGGCTTTGATCCTTAGCGTTGGAGGGGCCGTGGGATGCCTGCTAAGGATGGACCAAGCAGTGAAGCTGCTCAGTTGCCTCTTGGCGAGGGCTTTGATCCCTGGCGTTGTGGGGTAAGGAGCTACCAGCTAGGGATAGCCGAGCAGGGTGGCTGCTCGGCTGTCTCTTGGTGAGGGCTTCGATCCTTAGCGCTAGAGGGGCGATGGGAGGCTTGCTAAGGATTGACCGAGCAATGAAGCTGCTTAGTTGCCTCTTGACGAGGACTTTAATCCCTGGCGTTGTGGGGTAGGGAGCTACCAACCAGGGATAGCCGAACAGTGTAGCCGCTCGGCTGCCACTTGGTGAGGGCTTTGATCCCTGGCGTTGTGGAGTAGGGGAGCTACCAGCCAGGGATAGCCGAGCAGGGTAGCCGCTCGGCTGCCTCTTGGTGAAGGCTTTGATTCTTAGCGCTGGAAGGGCCATAAGAGGCCTGCTAAGGATGGACTGAGCAGTGAAGCAGCTCGGTTGCCTCTTGACGAGGGCTTTGATCCTTAGCGCTGGAGGGGCCGTGGGAGGCCTGCTAAGGATGGACCGAGCAGTGAAGCTGCTCAGTTGCCTCTTGGCGAGGGCTTTGATCCCTGGCGTTGTGGGGTAGAGAGCTACCAGCCAGGGATAGCCGAGCAGGGTAGCTGCTCAGCTGCCTCTTGGTGAGGGCTTCGATCCTTAGCGCTGGAGAGGCCATGGGAGGCCTGCTAAGGATTGACCGAGCAGTGAAACTGCTCAGTTGCCTCTTGGCGAGGGCTTTGATCCCTGGCGTTGTGGGTAAGGAGCTACCAGCCATGGATAGCCGAGCAGGGTAGCCGCTCGGCTGCCTCTTCATGAGGGCTTCGATCCTTAGCGCTGAAGTGGCCATGGAAGGCCTGCTAAGGATGGACCGAGCAGTGAAGCTGCTCAGTTGCCTCTTGGTGAGGGCTTTGATCCCTGGTGTTGTGAGGGTAGGGAGCTACCAGCCAAGGATAGCCGAGCAGGGTAGCCGCTCGGCTGGCTCTTGGTGAGGGCTTTAATCCCAGGCGTTGTGGAGTAGGGAAGCTACCAGCCGGGGATAGCCGAGCAGGGTAACCGCTCGGCTGCCTCTTGCTGAAGGTTTAGATCCTTGGCCTCTACTGTTAGAGACCTGTGTCTGGCCGCGGCTCCGGTTCCTTAAGTCCTCTGGCGAGGTGGTCTTCGAGCTGCCGTGACGAGTCTCGTCCGTGGAACCCCGTTGAGGGAGGGGATGTTGGTCATGCCTAGGAGCAGGCGAACTGACCGACATCTCCTCGGGAGGGACAGGAGCATGTAGGGACTCGGGGCGAGGCACTCGGGCGACAAACCTCGGCGCTGATGCGGGTTACAGAATGTATTGGTCCGGGAGATCTGCGGCCTTGGAAGGTAACGAGGCGGTGGTCGGCTGTACCGACGCGAGTAGAGTCTTCTCTCCCTCTGTAGGGATCCTGGTCCCGAGGTGGGAGAGCAGCGACCTGGGGAGCTTGCCCTGCCGTTTGGACACGGATGAGCGCCTCCACGACAGACGCGAGTCGATCTATCCGGTCGGCAAGGGGCGTTGATGGCATTCGGCGGAGAAGATTCTTCCGCTCCTTCATTGAGGGGAAGGCAGCGGCTGATGCTGGGATCGTCATGATGGTCGCTTGCCATTAGATTAAGATCGGAAGATGAACTTTTGTTTTGTGGAATCAAGTTTTCCCACAGACGGCGCCAGCTGAGGCGAGGCGGATCCGTGCATAAAGATGTTACCTTCTGTTGGTCTGTTGATGGAGGCGATGGACGGCTGAGATTTGATCCTGAGGCTGGCTCCTGAGGCGTGTGGATCTCAATGGGTTTGAGGTTGTTTGCGCCGAGCTACATGCAAGGAAGTCCCCGGGTGGTTGTACCACCGAGGACCCTCTGACGGTCAAGTTAGAGAGGAAATCCGAGCAGAGTAACGGCTTAGTGAAGTAAAAATGACTTACTTGAACCGTCTGAAGAAGGAGTTTATATAGCGGTGGCAGCAGGCAATGCTGACACGAGAATCACGCAGGCCATTACGCTCCTGACATCACGCCGACATGATGAACGGGATCTCCCATTAATGGCGAGACATGCTCGTTAATAAGGGATCGTGATGGCATGGACGTGGGATGTGGCCAGCGGATATCTCGCGCATGGCGAGATTCACAGGATGGCGGTTGAGCCTGTGAGCGGTGCCGTTGGTCGATCGATGAGACCGAGGAAGATGACCTCGACGGGAGAGCTCACGGACGAGCGGGAGAGATGAGATATCTTGGTTTTGCGGTAGCCCGGAGACGAGCTGAGAGGGCCGAGGAGGTTCGGGCCTGTGATAGCTCGGAGTAGAGCAAAGGGACAGTTGGCTTGGCTGCTGAGGTGCTCGGGGGAAAGGAATGGGGTGCAACCTCGGAGACAGGGTTTGAGAGAAGCCCCCCACTGTAGTATACTGGTTCTCACTCCGTAGCCCTCAGGGGCTGGTTTACGCATGTGACACGTCATCCACCACGTGTCATGATCTAAGGAATTACCGTTATTGAGCATCATCAGGTGGTACTGGAAAAACTTATCTTTGGAATACATTAATTGCAAAACTACGAGGTGAAAAAAAATTTGTGCTTGCAGTTGCAACCTCTGGAATTGCATCGCTTTTGCTCCCTGGCTGCCACACAACACATTCAAAATTCCGATTGATATAACCGAGTTTTCCACATGATCTATAAAGCGACAATCAAAGTTAGCTAAATTGATCAAACTAACAGATTTAGTAATTTGGAATGAAGAACCAATGACAAGTCGTTTTGCATTTGACACTGTCGATCGCACATTAAGAGATATTTTTACATGATTCAACGTCTATCAATGTTAACAGCAAACCATTCGGTTGAAAAACAGTTGTTTTAGGTGGAGACTTTCAACAAATATTACCTGTTATGCCAAAAGGCTCACCTGAGCATATAGTTGCTGCATCATTGCATAAGTCTCCACTATGGAACCACTGTCGTTTATTTTTGTTACAACAAAATATGAGACTAGAATCAAACAAATCAAATGCAACAACGCATGCCCAAATCCAGAAGTTCGCAAATTGGATCTTAGATAATGGAAATGGTGATATTGAAGGCATAAAAATTAATGAATCTACTGATGCTACATGGATTGAAATAACTTCTGATATGCTTATTGATCAATCATTAGGAGTACATGGCCTAATTCATGCCACATATCCAGAATTACAATATCAAGCTGAAAATCCGCAGTATTTGAGATCAAGAGCAATTCTTACTCAACAAACAATGAAGTGGATGAGCTAATAAGGTTTTGGAATTACTCCCGGGTGAAACAATCACATATTTCAGTGCAAACACAGTTGTATCTGAGGGTTGTCCGACAAAAAAGGATCAAACATTATATACACAAGAATTTCTTAATGCACTAACATGCTCTGGTCTTCCAAACCATTGTCTTAGATTGAAGATAACTACTCCAATTATTTTAATTCGCAATCTCAATCACAGTATTGGCCTTTGCAATGGTACTAGATTAATTGTCACAAAGCTTGGAGATAAGGTTATAGAAGCAAAGATAATTACTGGAACAGATGTCGATAATACATTGTCGCTGTCAAGAATCAAGTTATTTACCGATAAAGGAGATTTCCCATTCATTATGAAAGGAGTTCAATTCCCAATTCGCCTTGCATTTGCAATGACGATAAATAAAAGTCAAGGCCAAACATTAGAAAAAAAATTGGAATACATCTGCGAACACCAGTTTTCTGCCATGGCCAATTATACGTTGCCGTGTCAAGAGCTACATCTCCAAACTCATTTAAAAAAATTCTTGGAGAACAAACCGACGTTCCACATAACTTTACACAAAATATAGTTTACAAAGAGGTCTTACAAACAATTTTGAACCAGATTGTAGAAAACTCTACAAAGGTATCTCTTCTCACGTTAAATGCTTATACAAAATTGATATTCACATCATGCACTTCCTACTTGATCATCGGCAGATAACTTAAAATTTATAATGTTTTCCTTTTCATCCTAGCTGCATTTTTTGCTCACTTTCCTCATTCTAGGTAGAATTATCCATGCGTTTATATTGACTATTTTAGAACAGCTATGCATGTTTGAATGTATGAGCAATGATATTAGAATAAATCTATATTGTCATTAAACATTTGTCTATCAAACACATGCAGGAATCAAGCTTATAATCGTTCTATATCAGGAAAGCAAGTTGCGGTTGCTGCATCTCTCAATCTATTTCTCACTGTTTTTTAGCACAGGTAACTCATTATTTGTTACTCAATGTATTCACATTACTATGAGATATAAATCTCCTTCTTTACTTTAGTTTTTTCTTTACTGAATGAACATAGTATCTTGAAGATTGCTTGATACATGCAAATTTTAAAACTTTGTAGCAAAATTTTGTTAGAGTTTAAATATGATAATTTATCATTGTATTTTTCACAAGGTTTGAGGTTTCGGACGAAACCGCCGATGCGTGGCGGTTTCGGACGAAACCGCCGATGCGTGGCGGTGGAGACCGAAACGAAACCAACCGAGACCATCCGAAACTGATACATAACCAACCACACAATATCGTATTGGTCAAAACCTTTAAAATCTTATTTTTTTTATACCATTTTTACTGTCATTGTAATCATTATAGACCTTCGTTGTTAGAAAACCGCAAAAAAGTAAAACCGAACCCTATATTAATACTTATCTAAGTACACTTTTCAATATATTTTGCATCATGACTGGATTTTTAAATACTAGGACCATTGTCTTGTAATATAGAAGCATAAATTTAAGTATTTAATATATCTACACTTATGTCTATTGTATTACCGTCGAAATTGAAGCCCGAACCAAGATTAGCGAAACTAGCCGAAACCCAGCGAAATTAATAAAATTATGAGAGACCGAAACCGAAACTGAGTTCTCGACCCTTGATTTTTCACCCTCATATAGGTTTTTGCATAATGGCGAAACTTGGCATTAGTTTCTGGTTTCAATGATGTAGATGTTTACCCTCCTGTCAGATAACAACACCATGTTTTAAAATGCACAATGATTTATATACTAAACATGGTCAATAAATGCATTTAATGGATAAGTTTAATTGTTAGAATGTAATTTAGACGCCAGGTTCTTAAAAAAATTGTCAATTTTATCCTAACAACAAATCTAAAATTAGCATGATGTCGCACGTCTAAAAACAACAATTATCAATATATGAAACAGCCAGCAGCTAACACAAAACAATCTCTTATATTAGCCAAAACACTATCACTCTTTCTATTAGTTTTCTTGCTCATTTGACCACTTATTTTCAGGTCACACTAAGATGGATGAATCACAGAAGGAAGAAAGTAGCCACACAAATGAAGATGATAAAACCAAAAGAGAAACAGAGTGTATTGCAAAAATAGTACGCGATAAAGCGTTACCACATGAAACACTTGCTACGGAGACCATGATAATCAACACACCAATAACTCCAAAGAAAAAGGAACTGGGTAAAGCGCCCCCCCCCCCCCCCCCCATGTTTTATCCATCTAATTGAAGCTTTTAAATGTTTTTATCTACTCATTAACTCTTTACTTTTAGAACTGAACATCAAAAAAGAAACTAGCGGCTCAAAGGATAAAACACCAGAAAAGAAAAAGAAGCATCATGAAACATCATTGGCTGAAAACAAGAAGGCTTAAAGGCAAATCAAAAGAGCCTGTCATGAGTTATTTCAAAGAGATGACAACGATTACGCATCCTACAATTCTGGTATGGACAACTTTACGGTCCCAAATCTCTGAATTCAGCTACTTTTGTAGCACGTGATGAACAGGTTTGCGCGATATATTCATTTAACACAGCAGCCTATTTTTTTTTAATTATTATTGAATATATTAATTTCTTAGACATTACAAACGAACAGGGAACTGTAATGGAAGGCTTTATGTCAGGGTTGCTAGCGGAGAAACGGAAATCTTTGATCAAGGAAAATGATGCATATTTGGTCACTAATGTTTCTTTATGTACAACTACGTATACAAAAGTGATAGATGCAATATTCCAGATGCCATTCACCGAAACCACCTCACTTCAACAACTAACTGATTGTAGAATTAAAGATGAACCATCTTACGAGTTTAAAAAGATTAACAAAGTTGAAGATCTAAAAATATATAGAACTCTACCTTCGACCTCCTTATTTGCATATCTGCAGCATAACATCTATGACCATAGATGCAACAAGAAATTATAGTGAGCTGCTTTGCAAAACTGAACCCATCACAACCATAGCCGCATTAATTAACTGCACTCAAGAATGCCCACCTCCAAATCAGGTAATCAAATCAACTATTATGTCTATTGTATAACTATATCTATAAATCTTTAATTATCTTGCATCTGTTTTAAGGATATAACATGCACGATACAAGGTACGATCTTACGCCTACTTGCCGAAGGACAAGTGGTCTATAGAGCATGTGCATTATGCCCAAAATCTATGCCAAAGCCCAAATGAAGACAAATATGGATGGCCAAGCCAAAAATGCCAGAATAGAAAGGGGGACACAGCATATAGGTATCTTCTTTCTTCTTTATATTTGCACTCATAAGTAATTCTATCATTAAGGAACATACTTATAAGAAATATTAACGAATAGATACAAGTTGAGAATCGAGGTCGAAGATGATACTACCAAGACAACTTTGACAGTTTTTGACAAATATGCAAAAGATATCTGATGGAGGTCCTTTTCAGGTCTCCGTTAAATGTTGTCTTCCGTTGATCTCGCGGTGGATTTTGGTGGTGATCTTCTGTTGCGTGTGGGTCTCAATGGGTTTTGGTGAAAGAGGTGGTATGAGGGGTTTGGCATCGAGTACCTGCAAAGAAGTCCCGGGGTGGTTTGGAAAGGACGTCTTCCTTGACCCCTCTGTGATGGGGGTTTATATAGCGGTGGTAGCACGCAGCAGCTGGCGCGAGAATCTCGCCGGCAGTTATGCTTCCGACGCCACGCCCGCGCGGAGAGCGGATCGCCCATTAATGGGGATCGTGATGGCGTGGAACGTGGGATATTGCTGGCGGAGAATCTGCGCATGGCGAGATTTGCGGAGTGGCGGTTACGCCCGTGAACGGTGAAGTTGGTTGGAGGACCGAGGGAGACGTCCTCGGCTGGGGAGCTCGGGGGCGAGCGAGAAGGCCGAGGAGTCTTGGTCTTGTGGCAGCTCGGGACGAGCTGAGGGGCTGAGAAAGCCAATTCGCAGGGGCCCCGAGATGGGCCAGCTTGTGCTTGTAGGTCGGATAAAAGGTGGCACGGTCGGTCCATGTGGGCCCTTTCTTCTGAGTCCTGGGACACGTCATCTGCCACGTGTCCTGATCTTGGAGATCGTCAATATTGAACATCATCATTAGCCCCCCACTCTTGTTCCGACCGGCTAGCGGGTCGGGTCAGGAGTGGATCGCCGGGCCTCCCGAGGTGAGCTCCTTTCCAGGGCTTTGTCGGGATGAGTTTTTCTGACTGTCAGTTGTCTTTTCCGCTAGCGAATCAGGACGAAATCTCTGCATTTAAGGAAGGTGCGCCGGTTCGTGCACTCTGCAACTGAAGCGACGATCCACGCGTCAAGCGTCGGTTGGCTGACGCGACGTATGCAGGCCTGCGGCGTCTGATGGGACGCGGTCCAGCGCAGGATCGACATGTGGAGCGATTGGTGCCGCTGGACACGAGGAGTCGTTTCGGCGGGAGATGACGTGCGCCGTTGGATGAGACCATTTACAGCAATAAACAGGGGTGGGGTCCGCCCTTGGGCCCTCACTCCCTCATATTTCCTTCTCTTAAGTCTTGGTTGCTCGGCGCTCGTCTCCTTTCTCCCGCTTTTGGCTCCCGTAGATTCCCTTTTCCAAGATTAGATGTCTTCCTTTGTAGAGTCAGTAGATGTTGTAGGAGTAGGTTCTAGGGTTCCTTTAGTTGTGTCTGAGTCCTCCCGGGGAGCAGGGGTCGGATCCTTTCCCAGGGATCGTGGGGCGGGGGCAGCCTCCAGGGAGGCAGCGGCAGATGCAGCCCCTGGCTCCTCGTGCTGGGTGAGGCATGAGGACGAGCTCGCCAATGCTCAGGCTTGCTTCCACATCCCCGCGCTACACGCTCCGACTGGCCAAGGAGGGAGAGAAGGCAGATCAAGTACAGGGCAGGGAAATTGCCCTGTACTTGGAAGCTTTTGGGGCGGAATGCGCCTTCCCTTCTCTCCCGAGGTCGTCGCTGTGCTGAATTTTTTCGGTTTGGCCCCCGGCCAGTTAGTGCCGAACTCGTGGAGGATCCTCCTCGGGTTCTTGATCCGCCTGAAGTTATAGACGGTTCCCTTCAGTCTTTTCCTTCTCGATTCTTCTCTCATCTTCAAAAGTCACCCCGGTAGTCGGGCAACCCTAGATGGGTTTATCTCTCTTTCAGGAAGCGGCCGGGGGCACTGCCGGGACCGGGGTCATGGCCTTGCCCTCTTCTATTCATGATTGGAAAAAGAAATTTTTCTTCGTTTCCCCTCCTGAGGGCGAAGACTGGCCTGTGCCTACCAAGTGGTCGAGAGAGAAATGTTTGACGGGGAACCAGTCCGATGACCCCACCGCTGTGAGAGTGGCGTCGTGGGAGCCCATCCCCCGACCTGACGTGCTGCTGTCTGAGAGGGTCCTGAGCTGGGCCGGGCTTAACCCCGTCGAGTTCGTCGGTAAATTAAGCATGCTTCTTTGGCTTGTGTTTTGCTCGCGTCGCTGATTCGTTGGGTATTTGTTTTTTGCAGGATCCATGAACTTCGACTTGCTTAAAGCCTTCATGCACCAGCCGAGGAAGGCTACGAAGGCTGGGAGCACCTGCTCTTCTCGCGCGAAGCTTGCCCCGGCTCCTACTGCCCCGGTGGTAGTGCCCCGCGAGCGCTCGTGGGCGGATCCCGCCCCGGGTCCCAGCAGAGTGTCGGGCCGAAAGCGGGCCCTGATTCTGGAGGACCCGGCCTCGAAGGAGGAGACCGGCTCTCCCTCGGAGACGCTCAAGAGGGGCTCCCGGGGAACTTCCCGGGGCCGGTCCTCGCCGACCGTGGTGGAGGAAGGGGGCCTCCGGTTTGCGGTGCCATCGGGGCTGTCCATTGAGGATAGCCTTCTACACGAGATAGAGACCTCGGCAGGAGGTAGAGTCCCCGGGGGACTTTCAAGGCTCAGCTGGCGTCTATCGCCCAGGAGTCCATGCAGGTAAGTTTTTTGGTTCATTGTGAGATTCAGTGCCTCCTTCATCTTTCTGATCTTTTCCGTGTCTTCCAGGTTCTCCAGCATGTGGCCCTCGCCTTGCGCATGGAAGCCGAGGTGGTAGCCCCGGCGCTGGAGGCTGCAGGTCGGCTCGCCTCGCTGCAAGAGAGCTCCAGGCGGGAGCTGGAGGCGATGACGGCGAGGGTCGCCGTCTTGGAAGGCGATGTGGAGGCCGGGAAACGGGAGGTAGCCCGGCACTGCGAGGCCGCCGTGATTGCCGAGGTCAAGCTCGAGGACGCCCAGGTGCTCGCCGGCAACCTGAAGAGGACGGTGAAGACCCTCCAAAAGGAGCTGTGGGCAGGGGCCGAGGCGGCCAAGTCGGCTGAATCGAGGGCGGTAGAGGGCTATAAGAAGTTGAGGGACTTCTATGACGACTTGGCCGTGGCTACGACCCGTATTTGGCATGACACCCTGGATGCCGTTAAGGCACGGATGCCGGAGTTTGCCGTTGGAGATCTTCGGGTCCAGTTCCCCTTCGTGGACGCCGATGAGCAGGGAGAAGAGGTCCCTGCTGAGGAAGCCGCCGAAGACCCCACGCGTCACGTGGTGGAGGTCGAGGACCTCGAGGCCGTACCTGGCCCCGAGGTGTAGAGCCCCGTCTTCCTCCTTTTATTTTGTTTTTGAAATTTTGTAAGGCTGGGGAGCTCTAAAAAATACCCTTTGTAATGCTTTTGTCTTGGGTAGTAATAAAATTTTTCTTTGGCTTCATCGAATCGTGCTCTACCATCTTTTTGTGAAGAATGCTCGTAGGATATCTCTGCTTGCACCGTTGTGTTTTCATGCCAAGTTTGCCGCTTGTCTAGCAATCGCCCATCGGGTTGATTTCGATCACTCGCCGACGAGCATGCCAAGCGCCCCATGGGCCCTGAGGTCGAGGGGAGATTGCTTTGACCTGGATAGATCTGATGCTCCTCACTGGGGTCTCGGGTCCTCTGCGGGTGACGGGTAGAGCGCTGTTCACCGTACTTGAGCCGAGCGTGAGTGGGCGCCTGCTCGATGGCTCTATGGGGGTGCCATCTTTTGACCTCTGTCAACGCGAGCATCGACCACCAGTCGGGGGTGACTGAGCAGGGTAGCTGCTCAGTTGCCTCTTGCGAGGGCTTTCTGATCCCTGGCGTTGCGGTAGGGAAGCTACCCGCCAGGGACAACTAATCAGGGTGCTGCTCGGTTGCCTCTTGCGAGGGTTTCGACCCTTAGCATTGGAGGGGCTGTAAGAAGCCAACTAAGGATGACCGGACAGTAAAGCTGCATGGTTGCTACCTGGCGAGGGCTTTGATCCCTATTGGTTGTGGTAGGAAGCTACCAGCCGGGGATAGCCGAGCAAGGACTCGGCTACCTCTGGGAAGACTTTGGTCCTTAGCGCTGGAGGGCTGTAAGAAGCCCACTAAGGATGACCGGGCAGTGAGGCTGCGCGGTTGCCTCCTTGCGAGGGTTTTGACCTATGGCGTCATGGGTAGTCAACTATCAGCCGGAGTTGACCGAGCAGGGTAGCTGCTCGGTTGCCTCTTGCAAGGGCTTTGACCTTTCAGGACGGGGACCGAGCAGGGTTACTGTCCACTGCCTCTTGGCGAGAACTTTGATCCCTGTCGGTTCTGGTAGGAAGCTACCAGCCGAGGATAGCTGAGCAAGGACTCAACTGCCTCTGGGAGGACTTTGGTCCTTAGCGCAGGAGGGGCTGTAGAAGCCTACCAAGGACCCTTGGCCGGGCAAGGTTACTGCCCGGTGCCTCTTGGCGAGGGCTTTTGTCCTGAAGGATAGCCGAGCTGTTAGTTATATGTATGCCCTAGAGGCCATTACTGTACATAGATGTATATTGTAGTGGATGCTTGGACATATATAGGGAGGACTTTCTTACTCGACATGATAGTACGCTATCTGGTTGCTCTTTATCTTAACATGTACTATGATAGTCTCTATGTTACATGTTGATAAAGCCCTTAGGATATGTACTCGACTACTGGGACTATGATGAGATCATACTAATGGGGCCACGGTAGTCGACGAGTACATCCTATAACTGTTCCTAGTCGAGAGTGTATCGAGATAGGGCATCGATACACCAGAGTAGACTAGCGTATACGCATCTTGACCCATATGATGGGCGATGGATGATCCCATATCTATCGGTGTTTGACATCAAGGATGGTGTACGGGGGCTCAGTAGAAACTGGGTACACTGGACGGACTCACCGAGAACTCCCAGATGGTATTATACCTCACGTCAGATGGCAGTTCTCTGGTAACACTGGTACAGGTTAGTCTGTAGACCCGAGATCGTCATAGAGTCTTGTGTGATTCCCGCTGTGCTTTGATTTCTATCATACCACGTCTAAGAAGGCGTACAAAAAGGTGGCTTTTGGGTACAGTCCCGAATCATATGGAGGCAATGAGCGATATGAGGGGATTCGTCTCTCCCGGTATAGGAAGTTGATGTTGCGCTGTGTTCGATTGGCTATAACTGGAAATCCCTGGTCAGGGTTGCTGAGATTTACTGGTAAGCGTTATCAGTAGTTTCTCGAACTGTTATAGAGCTCATATCGACACGACTTATCAAGCTACTGGGGTCTGACGTTTTCCACCCCTAGGCGAGATATGCGACATATCAGACGAAGAGGCCGGACTGTACGGGAGTGTTACTGACTGGATTCACAGGAGAATGTACAGGCTTGCTTGTTGATCTTCTGATCGCTCAATACCTGGGTGGCTGTTACGTTTAGCTGACCGCTTGCAGCTTGTGGGTGTTTGATATGATCATCACCTACTGCCGGCATATTGACGATTCTTTAGAGTCCTACGCAGAGATTTCTTGACTCAGGCAAAACGGAGTAGGAGCACATATATGATATGTGCGGGACTGAGAACAATACGTGTATGTGATACCGTATTAGATTCTCGCGATATGAGATATCGGCCGGGTATATGTGATATAGCCGGGTCATCGGATCAAGTGTTGATTCGATGAACTGATACAGATTATATTAGTCGGTTATTTGTGAAATAGCCGGATTATCGGATCAAGTGTTGATTTGATAATTTAATGTATAATTATATATTTGATATATTAAATTATATTAACTAATATAAGCTCACTAATTGATTCTTTTTCTCACTCGGGTAATACATTGATATATATGCGATATATGTTAATTGTATTATTTTATTTTGTTACAATAAATATTGTATATGTGATATATAATATTGTAACATGTTATGGTTATAAATGCAACAAGATTAGTGGAGATTAAACATGGTTAGGGTTTTGATTTGGATTAATTTTTCTAGAAGCTTTTGTTTCGTTTCTTGCAAAGATATTATGTGTTGATATTTTGCAAGATATTTGTTTAACCCAACCCAACTCTTTAACTATGGTTCAATCTCTACAAGGGTTAAGTTTACTTACTTAACCCATGGTTGCATTTCTAACCTCACTAGACTTTTATTATGCATCACAAAAGGTTTTGGATATTCTTCTTCTTCTTCCTTGATGAAAATCTTTCTAGCTTTTTCATTAGTGATGAGAATGAGTGAGATTAAGAAAACAAATGAAAGCTAAATTTCTACTTCATCATCCTAATCTATCCTAGCCATTTAGATTAGGGTGTTCACTTCATTAGTGAGTGAGAGCTTGAATTAAAGTTTCTTCAACGTAGATCATCTTTGTTATCGAAGATCGGAAGCAAGCTTGCATCTTTGTTTTGTGGAGCCTCTCTAGAGTCCAGATTCTCGATGATCGCAGCAAAGGGACCTCAACACAGAGCTTATGAAACGAAGGACTGGACTACAAAGGTTGTAATCCCAAACTCTTAGAAGTAAAGTTGTTTACTTGCTATATATTTTCGCCTAATCTCTAGTCCAAGATCTTGGTTAGGGTTGTTCGGCACGTCTAAATTTTAAATCGGGCATGGTTGATGTCTTGTAGACCCTTGTGAGTGTGCCTAGTAACCCTGCAGTGGTATCAGAGCCAAGCTAGAGTTTTAGGCGAAGTCCAGACGAAATTTAAAGTCCGATCGAACCCCGAAACCCTGGTTTTTACCCCTCTCTGGAAATTTTCTAAAAATGCTATTTTCTGTATTAAAAATACTCAGAAAATTAAGCAAGGAATTATAAGGAATACTGTGAAAAACGAGCCATCAATTCGCTAAAAGCGCCGCGGAACCGCGGCAAGACCAAGCCTTGCGCGGCGGTTCCGCGGCCGAACAGTAGAATTAGGGTTTGGTATTTGCACAGTAACATCCGTATGTATTTCCTGATGCTTCTGGGAATTTTTGATATCACTCAAGAGTTGAGTTTTCTAGAAATTTTTTGTATTCGTTGATTCGATCGGAAAGTTTAACTTCGTTTAAGTTTTTTCCGGGTAATTTTAGAACGTGTTAAAAAGTTCGAACGGATATCAATAACTCACTTTTTCCCCTGCCGGAAAATTTCCAAGTGTTGGATTTTTTCCTTAATTAAAGAACATTCATAGTCGTGCAAGTAACACGGTGGACCCTCTAGAAAAACACAAACCTTAACTCGATTATGTGACCGTCTGAACCGCCTCTAAACCTTAGGGTTTGGGGCAGTACGGCGTTGCCACATGTGAGGCGTTGGTTTGACCATTCTACGGCTGGACCATTGGTACTGTGGCATGTGATGGATACTTTTTGAACTCTGCTCAAGTATTGAGCTATTTGGGAAATCTTGGGTGTTTGTTTATTCGATCGGAAAGTTTAACATTGTCTATTTATCTGGAATGTGATACAATATTTGGAATCCATAAGCAGTTATAAGATAACTAATTTGAATCTTATAAATCTAGAATTTTAGTCTCATTTGATCGGTTGCCACGGGATTTTGATGCGATCAAAAGTCCGTCGCAATCACGTAGCATACGCGGATACTCGCCGGGTAAACTTAATAGATAGCCACGCCCCATAGCCCCGACCAAGTGACTGTAGGAGAACCCCGTCGCCAAAAGTATCCGTTCGGGTGCTCGCGGCAGCGGTGTTCCGCCTTAGTGCACTTCGTCGATGGCATCTGGGGGTGCGGCCGTCTACTAAAGTTTGCGACAAGCATTCGATCAGGATGTCGGGAATCTTGTTAAATTGCCCGACTCCATATTGAAAAGTGTTTTCGAGATCGAGACTAAAATGCAGGGTTTATAATTGTTAGGCATGCGATGTCTAAGGAATTCATTTGGTTAGGCATGAGATGTCTAAGGAGGTTGCGGATTCCAACTGTTGTAACTTTACACTTACTTTTCTGCGACCTTAAGTGTAATATGCGGTGTATCGCCGGTTTCGTTGCTATACATCAACGACAATTGGGGTACGCATATTTACTTACGTTGATAATATGAGATATTATGTGTTGCTGTGATGTGTTATATTGGATCTACGTGTTCTGAATAGCCGGGGTTTTTATGTGAGATGAGAGTTTTTCTTTTTCATTCATGTAAAATTCATTTGTATGTAATATTCTTTTATTAGGGCACTTCCGGGCTGAGGATGATGTCACCATTGTATATTATTTACTTTTCCGCATTAGGATAGACCCAAGGCGGGGAGCACAAGTAACCGGGTTCTAGGGTCCAGTGGGAGACCATCTCGAAGAGTCGAGACCGGGTCTTCTAACTCTAGAACTGGCAGGGTTACTTGTCGCTCTCGTAGGGGTCTAGGGATGTGGGTTTGGCTATTCATCGCGACTGTGGAATCTGTGTTTTATACAGGCTCGCATAAAACACGGAAATCCTAGTATATCCAATATTTCATATGTTATCTTCTGCTGCAATGTTCTGTGATGAGATTATATTATTGCCTACGAATGTTTATATTATATATATGAGATATATGTTATATTGCTGATTTCATTTCAAATGTGATGCTTGTGAAGCATAATAAAATAGGACTTCATTAATGAGATTAATGAAACTAAAAGAAACCTAAGTAGAAACTTGTCTCAAAAACAGGTAGCTCTAGTTCTTACTTTGCATAGCGGTGTTCCTTGTAGAATATCCAACACCTTATTCGATAAGGAAAGAGCCGAGATCCCTTCACCGGGAGTGACCTCTTTAGCGAAACTAGCAGATGCTACAAACTCAGTTTGTCTTTTGATTGTTTTTATAGTTTTTGCTTTGCATAGTGATATTTGTGAAATATCCTGCACCTTATTCGATGAGGAAAGAGCCGAGATCCCTTCACCGGGAGTGACCTCTTTAGCAAAACTAGAAAAAGCCTCAAAAACATTCCATTAAAAAAATCACTCGATTCTACAACGATATAAAGTTCATTATGCAAAGGGTTTTCTTAAAAACCTGTCGTAGCTCTCCGTCATTTCAGATAAGTAGTCTTTAGTATTCGTGCTACGTTTGTTGACTTAGTCAAGGCGTGGTGTGCGGTAGCTGATTAGTGCTTATCTGCAAAGTATATGATGCGATTGGATTAGGGTAGTCGTGCGGCCTTGTTGACTTAGTCAAGGGTCGTGCGGATGGGTTTAATTCAATCGGAAAATGACGGGTTGAACTTTACTTGCGGTCTATGGTTTGTTGACTTAGTCAAGATCATAGATTGCTCGGGGCAAAATATTATTGGGAATTTCAAGAGTTGAAATTTGCAATGAGATTGCATATCTTCTATGAGATAGTTGGATCTCGATACCCGCTACGAGTATGAGTTACTCCTGGGAGAGTTTTACACATTATAATTAGCAGATCAAGTAGGTGTCTAGAAAGGTGTCAACGGGGTTATGTCTCTGGGAAAACGAGGTTTATTTTAATTAGGTCCGTGCGAAAGCACGGGGAACCTCTCTCAAAGTACCGGCACTGGCCTGACTAAAAGATTAGCGAACTTGTAGAGTGTAATTAATCCCGGCTAGTCTTTTCTTTTAGGGTTTGAAGAAAGATTTGACTAAAACAGTGGAAGACATCCTGATTAGATATATTAATAACCAATCTAATTTTGCAAGAGCATACACTGAGTGTTTTCTTCTATCTCTCTCCAGGTAGCGAGCATATCACGTCTTAATCAAGATAATAATACGGATGTATTGACCGAACCCGCTTGTTATACTGCGCTAAGGAACGTTGGTCCCGCTCCGACTTATAATTGTTATAAGACAGAGCAGGAAATAGGGGATTACCATAATTCCCGTGCCGCCTAAACGAAGAAAGTGCATGTTGATGCATCATCTTCGGGTATGTTCATTACCGAGAAATGTTTCTCAGTATCCTTTACGTCCTGGGTATGAGATACCGGATCAGGATCCCGCAAATGTAATTTGTTATATAGGCTACAGATAGGTAGAGAACTGAGAACGGGTGATAAGTTTCAAGAGTTGAAAATGATGCAAGTGTTGCAGCCAAGTCTGTTGGCAGTTATCATCCTGTATTATCAGAATACATTGATTCTGAACGAATGTTATTAGATACCGAACCTGATATACAACATCATATCAGTCTCTTTATTAGTAAAGAAAGATATAATTTTGTATTGATGGATAATGTTTTGAACATTTCCTATATCAAGAGTTGATCGGTTCAGGCACGTTATCTAAAAGCATAGACGTTCTAAATCAAACCACAGTTCTTAAACGTACAGAACACACACAAGAGGAAGAGTTCAGAAATGAACGAATCCTTCTTGAGGTATTGTAGACTAGGTCATATCAATGCGACCCGACTAGCTAAGTTACATTTAGATGCATGTTTAAATTAGTTTGAATCAACATCTTGTGAAACTTGCCGGTCATGTCACAAAGATAAGATGACCTCAGCTCTGTTTATTGGAAACAGAGAAAGAGTTAGATGAACTTTTCGGATTGATACATGATGATGTATGCAAGGTCCCCTATCTATACATGCCAGGACCGGTTCTTTATACTTCATTATATTCACTGATTATCTCTCAAGATCCGGACATTTGTTCCTGTTGAAACACAAGTCTGGAACTTTTGAGAAATTCAATGAATAAAAGTCAGAAGTAGAGAACCAAAAACTGGGTATAAGTATTATGTCCTTTGATGAGATCAAGAAGGAGAATACTTGAGCACGGAATTCCTGGACTATTCTAAAGGAGAATGAGATTCTCTCTCAGCATTACTCCTCCGAATACACCACAGCATGTCGGTGTATCGGGGCAGAGCAATCACACCCTATGTGATACGGTGTGCTCGATGATGAGTACTACTGAGTAGCCTATTTTCTTTTAGGGTGATGCATTTGAGAAGTTGCATACCTATTGAATAGGGTTCCAACTAAATCAGATGCCTACCACTCTATATGTGATATGGTATGGGAAGAGCCCATCTTTTAAGGAAGTTAAGATTTGGGGTTGTCCGGCCTAAGTCAAAAGCAAATCCGGACAAGCTCGAGACAATGTCAGTTCTGTAGATGTTTGTTGGATATCCCAAACATTCGCAAGGGAATATCTTCTACCACACCGAGGAACAAAAGATGTTTTATTTCTCGGCATACCACTTTTTGTGAAAAAGGGAATTTCTTGTGAAGAAATTAGTGGTCATGAGGTAGAACTGGAAGGAGTTCCAGCTATACAAACTGCAGCTGATGATTTGGTAAACCCGGAGGATTCAATAGTTTCCGACGAATCTCAGCCTCTCCGCCGATCTAGTAGAGTTTCTCATCCACCTGAGAGATACTTCGGTTTCTCTATGACAGTGGGAGCAAGGATTGCATCATGAGATGATGACCCAACTAGTTTCGAGCAGGCCATCAGGAGTGAGGACTCCGTAAGAATGGCTGGATGCTTAGCGATCCGAGATGGAATCCTTATACACCAACAAAGTATGGACTTTGGTTGCTTTATCTGAAGGGTTAAATCCCCATCAGGAGCAAGTATATCTTGAGAAGATTACTTGGTGTATATGGAAAAGTTGAGACTTTCAAAGCTATGCTTAAGTCCATCCAGATCCTACTTGCCACTGCTACATTCCATGACTACGATATCTGGTGGTTGGGTGTCATGACTGCTTTTCTAAATGATGATTTGGAAGAGAGCGTCTATAAGTACACAGCCAGAGAGCTTCGTAGATAGTGGGAACAGCGGAAAAGTATGCAAGTTGTTTTATGTGATAAATCAGGAATCGCGGAGTTGGAACGTCTGTTTTGATGTGGCAGTCAAAGAGTTTGACTTCATCAAAATAGTAGATGAACCTTGTATATACAAAAAGGTAGTAGAGAGTATGGTGGTGATCCTCGTAGAGTACGTGGATGACATACTCTTGATAGGGAAGGAGTTTCCTATGCTACGCTTGGTCAATCTCCGCTTATCAGAAGGATTCTCTATATAAGATCAAAGTGATACCTCCTAAATCCTAGGTTTTATATCTATGAGATAGATCTAAATAGATGTTAGGATTCTCACTGGTAGTAGTGAGATGGTATCAATCGATACTAGGGAGAATCACTGGAAAAGGTTCCAGGGTGATAAGGACGACTAAATGTCAGTCGCAGGCATTGTCTTTACCCTCAGTGGAGGGACGGTATGTTGGAAGAGTTTCAAGCTAGATACCGTGACTTACTAGACGATTAAAGGCAAGATAAATCGTTACCAAGAATGCTACCAAAGAGGCGGTCTGGATATATATATGTTCATGAAATGAACTTCGTTCTAACCATTGTGTAACAATGGAGTTATGGTTTTGGCCTAGGAACCCCCATCCCATCAGAAATCCAGATATAATTCTTAGGCAGTATTACCTGATCATGGAGATGGTTGATCTCCAGGAAGATCGAGGTTAGGAGAGTAGACATAGAGGACAACAGCGCGGATCCACTCACAAAGGCCTTTTTCCCAGTAGTGACTTTTATGAGATGATTGAGTATGAGATACTTCAACCACAGCTAATTGTTGGGTATGCGATACCACAACAGATGGCCCTAGTGCAAGTGGGAGATTGTTAGTTATATTTATGCCCTAGAGGCCATTACTGTACATAGATGTATATTGTAGTGGATGCTTAGACATATATAGGGAGGACTTTCTTGCTCGACATGATAGTACGCTATCTGGTTGCTCTTTATCTTAACATGTACTATGATAGTCTCTATGTTACATGTTGATAAAGCCCTTAGAATATGTACTCAACTACTGGGACTATGATGAGATCATACTAGTGGGGCCACGGTAGTCGACGAGTACATCCTATAACTGTTCCTAGTCGATGGTGTATCGAGACAGGGCATCGATACACCAGAGTAGACTAGCGTATACGCATCTTGACCCATATGATGGGCGATGGATGATCCCATATCTATCGGTGTTTGACATCAAGGATGGTGTACGGGTGCTGAGTAGAGACTGGGTACACTGGACGGACTCGCCGAGAACTCCCAGATGGTATTATACCTCATGTCAGATGGCAGTTCTCTGGTGACACTGGTACAGGTTAGTCTGTAGACCCGAGATCGTCATAGAGTCTTGTGTGATTCCCACTGTGCTTTGATTTCCATCATACCGCGTCTAAGAGGGCGTGCAAAAAAGTGGATTTTGGGTACAGTCCCGAATCACATGGAGGCAATGAGCAATAGGAGGGAATTCGTCTCTCCTGGTATAGGGAGTTGATGTTGCGCTGTGTTCGATTGGCTATAACTGGAAATCCCTGGTCAGGGTTGCTGAGATTTACTGGTAAGTGTTATCAGTAGTTTCTCGAACTGTTATAGACCTCATATCGACACGACTTATCAAGCTACTAGGGTCTGACGTTTTCCACCCCTAGACGAGATATGAGACATATCAGATAAAGAGACCGGACTGTACGGAGTGTTACTGACTGGATTCACAGGAGAATGTACAGGCTTTCTTGTTGATCTTCTGATCGCTCAATATCTGGGTGGCTGTTACATTTAGCTGACCGTTTGCAGCTTGTGGGTGTTTGATATGATCATCACCTACTGCCGGCGTATTGACGATTCTTTAGAGTCCTACACAGAGATTTCTTGACTCAGGCAAAACGGAGTAGGAGCACATATATGATATGTGCGGGACCGAGAACAATACGTGTATGTGATACCGTATTAGATTCTCGCGATATGAGATATCGGCCGGGTATATGTGATATAGCCGGGTCATCGGATCAAGTGTTGATTCGATGAACTGATACAGATTATATTAGTCGGTTATTTATGAAATAGCCGGATTATCGGATCAAGTATTGATTTGATAATTTAATGTATAATTATATATTTGATATATTAAATTACATTAACTAATATAAGCTCACTAATTGATTCTTTTTCTCACTCGGGTAATACATTGATATATATGCGATATATGTTAATTGTATTATTTTATTTTGTTACAATAAATATTATATATGTGATATATAATATTGTAACATGTTATGGTTATAAATGCAACATGATTAGTGGAAATTAAACATGGTTAGGGTTTTGATTTGGGTTAATTTTTCTAGAAGGTTCTAGAAACTTTTGTTTTGTTTCTTGTAAAGATATCATGTGTTGATATTTTGCAAGATATTTGTTTAACCTAACCCAACCCTTTAACCATGGTTCAATCTCTACAAGGGTTAAGTTTACTTACTTAACCCATGGTTGCATTTCTAACCTCACTAGACTTTTATTATTCATCACAAAAGGTTTTGGATATTCTTCTTCTTCTTCCTTGATGAAAAGCTTTCTAGCTTTTTCATTAGTGATGAAAATGAGTGAGATTAAGAAAACAAATGAAAGCTAAATTCCTACTTCATCATCCTAATCTATCCTAACCATTTAGATTAGGGTGTTCACTTCATTAGTGAGTGAGAGCTTGAGTTAAAGTTTCTTCAACGTAGATCATCTTTGTTATCGAAGATCGGAAGCAACCTTGCATCTTTTCTTTTGTGGAGCCTCTCTAGAGTCCGGATTCTCGATGATCGCAGCGAAGGGACCTCAACACGGAGCTTATAAAGCGAAGGACTGGACTACAAAGGTTGTAATCCCAAACTCTTAGAAGTAAAGTTGTTTACTTGCTATATGTTTTCGCTTAATCTCTAGTCCAAGATCTTGGTTAGGATTTTTCGGCACGTCTAAATTTTAAATCGGGCATGGTTGATGCCTTGTACACCCTTGTGAGTGTGCCTAGTAACCTTACACGAGCGAGGGATCCTCGGGCTCGATTGCCTCTGGGAGGGCTTTTTGATCCTCGGCGTTGCGGCAGGGAAGCTGTCCGCTGGGGATAGCCGAGCGAGGGATCCTCGGGCTCGACTGCCTCTGGGAGGGCTTTCTGATCCCTGGCATTGCAGTAGGGAAGCTACCCGCCAGGGGTGACCGAGCAGGATAGCTGCTGGGTTGAATCTTGGTAAGGTGTAGCCCGACCGTCCAGTTGTAGGCATAGGGAATAGGAACGGTCGCGGCAACAGTGCGCGTAGCATGTGCATTGAATGGGGGGAGGCGAAGCGCTAGGAGCGCGTCGCTTCGATTCCACCAGAGAAGGCTTGATGCCCGCCGCGTGGCAGCGACTTTTTGGGTGAAAACGGGCGACTGTTGAGCTGCGCAGTGGGCTATATAAGACAGAAGGAGTACTGGTCCTTCCATCCTTTATAGACAGGCCGTCGAAAATGCAAGACTTCCCGTTCACCATCTCCGATATCATCCATTTCGAAGACGTTTTCCTCTACGACCAGAACTGCACCGAGGACACAGTGCAGCTAGTTTATGGGAGCATTGAGGACCATTTTGGCCGGCTGCTCCCCCGACGCTCCTCCCTGCTGCAGCTGCTGATGTACTCCATCTGGAGGGCATCGCCGGGGCTTTACAACCCCCTGTCCGAGCAGCTCTATAACGAGGTCGTGGGCAAGCTGTGGTCTCTGAGGCGCTTCGGTCTGATCTCTGCGAACCGGCTGGCCCACTCAGAGGCGCTCGTCCGCGAATGCTACGAGCTGAGGCTTGGGATCAATGCAGGCGGGGGGAAACGGGGACAGAGGTTGGACCTCGTGAGGCCCCGGCTGGCGGAGATCTTCACCGAGTACCACGAGCAGTGCTCACTGCATCCCCATCCCCCACTGTTGTAATTTTCTTTTCTTTTTGCGTGTATGGCTGAGGAGCCCATAATACCCTTTGAATAAACAAGGTTTCTCTTTCTTTTTTGCAATGTTCCATTGATCTTTATTAAATTGACAACAGACCCTAGGAGTTTACATTGCTTTAAAAGAAAAGTACAGTCTAGTAGATGACTTTATTGGCTCGGCCCTAGCTCCCTGGAGGGCTGTTGGCTCCCGTGCTTGGCACAGGGTACGAGGTTCCCTGAGTTCCGGGCTGACCGTCCGCCCAAACGAGCATGATCTGACCGATGGTCAGGTCGGCGGGAGGGTGATGCTGCTCTTGCTCGCGGTCGGCCTGCCATTTATCCCTCAAGTATGTGGCGAGGTGTCCAGATCGGATGAGTTCCTCGATGTAGTCCCTGAGCTGCTTGCAATCCTCCGTGGCGTGGCCCAGTGTCCGGTAGAAAGCGCAGTAAGGGCCCCGGGTTCGCTTCGCAGCCTGACGCGGGATCGGAGGGAACTTGAAGAACCCCTCGTTCTGGGCCTCTTCTAGCAATACTGCTAGGGAGCTAGGGATACGTTGAGCGGGGTATACTCCTGGAACTTCGGGTGGTAAGGCTGCTGGCGCTCCGGCCTCTCCTCCCAAGCCCTCTTCTTCTAGTCGGATCATTCTGCTCGGGGAGGTTAGCGTTCACCTCGGATTCTAGCTGAACCTTGCGCTCGGTCCACGCCTTGACCTCAGCCATGGTCTTAGGCTGTGCCAACGCGAAGGAGCGTAACCACTCCTTGTACCTCAGACCAGATCTAAGCGCCGTGATGACGGTCTCGTCCCGATGCTCGGGTACCTCGAGAAGGGCGTTGTAGAAACGGGTAATGTAGGCCTTGAACGTTTCCTTGTCCCCACTCTTAACCGTGAAGAGGTAGTCGACCGTGCGCTTCTGTCGACGGCTCCCAATGAAATGGCCGAGGAATTGAGTAGCCAGCTCATCGAAGGTCGAGATCGAGCGGGGCTCGAGCCCCTGGAACCAGTCCCGACCTGCGCGGATAAGGATGGTCGGGAAGGCCCTGCACTGGGCGGCATCAGAGTGGTCTTGGAAGCTCATCCCCGCGGTGAAAGCGTCCAAATGGTCCTTCGGGTCGGTTTTCCCGTCAAAAGAAAAACCTTTGGGGGCTTGTTGCGCGAGGAGACGTGGACGGCGAGTAATTCCTCGGTGAACGGCTTTGTGAGCGAATCAGAGGCGTACTTAGCCCCGTCGCTCGAGAGGTGAGCCTCCCGGCGCATGCCCTTGCTTTCTTCTCGAGGACGTCGAGCCGACCGTGGTATCCCGAGGAATCGGCGCCTCGGGATCCCTGGCCTCCGCTGTGGGTGGCCTGCGTCTGGGAGCGGCCCCGGTTCCTCTCAATGAGGTGCCTCAGATCCCTGGGCGAGGTGGCTCTCGAGCCGCCGAGGTGAACCCCTTCTGTGCAGCCCCGCCGAGGGTGGTGGTGTCGACCATGCCTGTGGATAGGAGAGGTGACTGACATTTCCTCAGGGGGATAAGGGTCGCGAGGAGGCTCGAGGCGAGGCGTTCTGGCGACGGACCTTGGTGTAGAGCCGTGGGGCGCCCAGCAGGCCTCGAGGGGTATCGGATCAAGGATCGGTGGTCAGGAGTCGCAGGCCGCTAGTGGTCAGCCGTCCAGACGGGGGCAGAGCCCTCTGGAGGCGGTGGAGCGGCGATCCGGGGCCCAGGCCCGGCCGCTTGGACGCGGACGAGCGTCTCCACGAGGGACTGTAGCCGATCTATTCGGCTGGAGAGGGCATTGATGATGGTCGCTGGAGGAGGCTCATCCACGCCTTCGATGAGGGGAGGGCGGCGGCTAATGCCGGGATCTTTAGGATGGTTGCTCTCCATGCGGGCGGAGATCGGAATGCCAACTTTGTTTTTGTGGAGTTTGCTTTCCCACAGACAGCGTCAGCTGATGGAAGTCCTTTTCAGGTCTCCGTCAGAAGTTGTCTTCCGTTGATCTCGCGGTGGATTTTGGTGGTGATCTTCTGTTGCGTGTGGGTCTCAATAGGTTTTGGTGAAAGAGGTGGTATGAGGGGTTTGGCGCCGAGTACCTGCAAAGAAGTTCCGGGGTGGTTTGGTACCACCAAGGACCCTCCGACGATCAAGTTAGTAACGAGCCCCGAGCAGAGTAACGGCTTAGTAGAGTCCAGAATGGCTTCCTTGATCCCTCTATGATGGGGGTTTATATAGTGGTGGTAGCACGCAGCAGCAGGCGCGAGAATCTCGCCGGCAGTTATGCTCCCGACGTCACGCCCGTGCGGAGAGCGGATCGCCCATTAATGGGGATCGTGATGGGGTGGAACGTGGGATATTGCTGACGGAGAATCTGCGCATGGCGAGATTTGCGGAGCGGCGGTTACGCCCGTGAGCGGTGAAGTTGGTCGGAGGACTGAGGAAGACGTCCTCGGCTGGGGAGCTCGGGGGCGAGCGAGAAGGCCGAGGAGTCTTGGTCTTATGGCAGTCGGGGCGAGCTGAGGAGCTGAGGAAGCCAATTCGCAGGGGGCCCCGAGAAGGGCCAGCTTGTGCTTGCAGGTCGGGTAAAGGGTGGCCTGGTCGGCCCCTGTGTGCCCTTTCTTCTGAGTCCTGGGACACGTCATCTGCCACGTGTCCTGATCTTGGAGATCGCCAATATTGAGCATCATCAATATCTTACAAACGCAAGCAACAACTATCGAAGAAATGAAATATCAGGTCGATCAAATTTAATTCCTACCATTAAATTTCTCTTTATTGATATAATATGGCCCCCTCTCAATAAACTAACTGTTTTTAAAACTAATAGATTGGCGGCAACGCCAAAATACAAGACTACTTCAAAAACGCAATTGGCAGAAGAACATATAGATTTCAAGTGAAGGTTACTTCAGAGAATCATCATTTTGTTCGCAACAGTGGCTACACAACGAAGGCAATTGAATGGATTCCAAGAGCTTTTGGACATCTCCGTTTAGCTGGAAAAAAACGCTTCCAGCAACTGATTCAGAATCAAGTTCATCATCAGGTTCATCGTCCGGAACTGGCACAACTGAATGTAGTTCTTCGAGTGATAAGATAGGTCCTCCATCATCCTAGTTTATACCGAATGTTTGCTAATCTCACTGATGGAGCTCCTTTTCGGGCCTCCGTCAGATGTTGTCTTCCGTTGATCTCGAGGTGAACTGGGTTGATTGTCTTTCGTTGCGTGTGGGTCTCAATGGGTTTTGAGAGGACAAAGTGGGATGAGGAGGCTGCCGCCGTGCACCTGCAAAGAAGTCCCGGGGTGGTTTGGTACCACCGAGGACCCTCCGACGCTCAAGTCAGTGACAAGATCCGAGCAGAGTAACGGCGTAAGTGTAAAGAATGGTTTACTTGATCCCTCTGTGATGGGGGCTTATATAGTAGCGGCAGCACGCAGCAACAGGCGCGAGAATCTCGCCGGCAGTTACGCTCCCGATGTCACGCCCGCGTAATGAGCGGATCGCCCGTTAATAGGGATCGTGATGGCGTGGAACGTGGGATATTGCCGGCAGAGAATCCGCACATGGCGAGATTTGCGGAGCGGCGGTTACACCTGTGAATGGTGGAGTTGGTCGGTCGGAGAGACCGAGGAAGATGGCCTCGGCGGGAGAGCTCGGGAACGAGCGGAAGAGCCGAGGTGTCTTGGTCATGTGGTAGCTCGGGGGCGAGCTAAGAGGCCGAGGAGGCTAATTTGCAAGGGCTCCGAGGAGGGCCAGCTTGTGCTCGCGGGTCGGGTACAGGGGTGGTCTGGTCGGCCCCTGTGGGCCCTTTCTTATGAGTTCCCGGACACATCACCTGCCACGTGTCCTGATCTTGGAGGTTGCTAATATCGAGCATTATCATTAGCCCCCCACTCTTGTCCCGACCAGCTGGCGGGTCGGGCCAAGAGTGGACTGTCGGGCCGTCCGGGGAGAGCTCCCTCCTAAGATTTCGTCAGGACGCGTCCCCGGGCTGTCAGCTGCCTTTCCTGCCAGGGAATCAGGGCGAACTCTCTGCGTTTAAGGAAGGTGCGCCGGTTTGGGCATCCTGTCACTAAAGCGACTGTCTGCATGTCAAGCGTCGGTTGACCGACGTGACGTGTGCAAACCTGTGGCGTCTGATGGGGCGCGGTCCAGTGCGGGAACGACAAGTGGAGCAATCGGTCGTCGAGTTGACTTCGATTACCTGATGTCGTTGTCGAGGCTTCGGGTCCGCTGCATGTGATGGGCTCAGTAGCCTCGTTATGAGGGCTACAAACCTGCAGCGTCTGTTGGGCAGGAAGATGCCTGCTGGGGATGACCGAGTAGAGAAGCTGTTCGGTTGATCTTGGCGAGGGCCTTGACCCCTGGCGTTGCGAGTAGGGAAGCTACCGGCCAGGGATAGTCGAGTCTGGAAGGACTTTGATTCTTGTCTTTGTTGGGTAGGAAGCTATCCGCCGGGATGCGCCGAGTAGAAAGGGGCTCGGCGGCCTCGCGAAGAGAGCTTCAGATCCTCAGCGTCTGATGGGCAGAAGGATGCCCGCTGGGATGCGCCGAGCAAGAAGGAACTCGGCGGCCTCACGATGAGTGCTTGAGATCCTCAACATCTGATGCGCAGGAGGATGCTCGCTGGGGATGCGCCGAGCAGGAAGGAGCTCGGCGGCCTCACGATGAGGGCTTCAGACCATTAGCGTCTGCTGGGCAGGAGGGTGCCCGCTGGGGATGCACCGATCAGGAAGGAACTCGGCGGCCTCGCGATGAGGGCTTCAGACCATTAGCATCTGATGGGCAGGAGGATGCCCGCTGGGGATGCGCCGAGCAGGAAGGAACTCGGCGGCCTCGTGATGAGGGCTTCAGACCATTAGCGTCTGATGGGCAGGAGAATACCCGCTGGGGATGCACCAAGCAGGGTAGCTGTTCGGTGCCTCTTAGCGAGGGCTTTGATCCTTGACGCTGGAGGGGCCGTGAGAGACCTGCGAAGGATGGCCGAGCAGGGTAGCTGCTCGGTGACTCTCGGCGAGGGCTTTGATCCTTGATGCTGGAAGGGCCGCGAGAGGCCTGCGAAGGATGGCCGAGCAGGGTAGCTGCTCGGTGCCTCTCGGCGAGGGCTTTGATCCTTGACGCTGGAGGGGCCGTGAGAGGCCTGCGAAGGATGGCCGAGCAGGGTAGCTGCTCGGTGCCTCTTGGCGAGGACTTTGATCCTTGACGCCGGAGGGGCCGTGAGAGGCCCGCGAAGGATGGCCGAGCAGAGTAGCTGCTCGGTGCCTCTCGGCGAGGGCTTTCCGATCCCTGGTGTTGCGGTAGGGATGCTACCCTCCAAGGACAGCCGAGCGAGGGATCCTCGGGCTCGACTGCCTCTGGGAGGACTTTCTGATCCCTGGCGTTGCGGTAGGGAAGCTACCCGCCAGGGATAGCCGAGCGAGGGATCCTCGGGCTCGACTGCCTTTGGGAGGGCTTTCTGATCCTTCAGGACGGGGACCGAGCAGGGTTACTGTCCAGTGCCTCTTGGCGAGGACTTTGATCCCTGTCGGTTGTGGTAAAAAGCTACCAGCCGGGGATAGCCGGGCAAGGACCCGACTGCCTCTGGGAGGACTTTGGTCCTTGGCGCGAGAAAAAGCTATAGGGCTGTAAGAAGCCTACCAAGGACCATTGACCGGGTAGGGTTACTGCCCGGTGCCTCTTGGCGAGGGCTTTTGTCCTGAAGGATAGCCGAGTGAGGGAACCTCGGGCCTCGACTGCCTCTGGGAGGGCTTTTTTGATCCCCGGCGTTGTGGCAGTGAAGCTGCCCGCTGGGGATAGCCGAGCGAGGGAAGCTCAGGCTCGACTGCCTCTGGGAGGGCTTTTTAATCCCCAGCGTTGTGGAGGGGAAGCTGCCCGCTGGGGATAGCCAAGCGAGGGAAGCTCGGGCTCGACTGCCTCTGGGAGGGCATTTTGATCCCCAGCGTTGCGGCAGGGAAGCTGCCCGCTGAGGATAGCCGAGCGAGGAATCCTCGGGCTCGACTGCCTCTGGGAGGACTTTCTGATCCCTGGCGTTGCGGTAAGGAAGCTACCCGCCAAGGATAGCCAAGCGAGGGATCCTCGGGCTCGACTGCCTCTGGGAGGACTTTCTGATCCCTGGCGTTGCGGTAGGGAAGCTACCCGCCAAGGATAGCTGAGCGAGGGATCCTCGGACTCGACTGCCTCTGGGAAGACTTTCTGATCTTTGGCGTTGCGTAGGGAAGCTACCCTCCAGGGATGGCCGAGCAGGGTAGCTGCTGGGCTGCCTCTTAGTGAGGACTTAGATCCTTGGGTGAGGTGGCCCTCGAGGCGCAGTGGCGAGCCCCCTCTGTGCGACCCCGTCAAGGGAGGGGGTGTCGGTCTATTCGGCCGGCGAGGGCGTTGATGACGGTCGCCAGAGGAGGTTCACCCGCGCATCCGATGAGGGGGAGGCGACGGTTGGTATCTGGATTTTCAGGGTGATCGCTTGCCATGGGGATGGAGATCGGAAGGCCAACTTTGTTTTTTTTTTTTATGGAGTTTCGTTTCCCACAGACGGCGCTAACTGATGGAGCTCCTTTTCGGGCCTTCGTCAGATGTTGTTTTCCGTTGATCTCGATGTGAAGTGAGTTGATTGTCCTTCGTTGCGTGTGGGTCTCAATGGGTTTTGAGAGGACAAAGTGGGATGAGGAGGCTGCCGCCGTGCACCTGCAAAGAAGTCCCGGAATGGTTTGGTACCACCGAGGACCCTCCGACGCTCAAGTCAGTGACAAGATCCGAACAGAGTAACGACGTAAATGTAAAGAATGGCTTACTTGACCCCTCTGTGATGGGGGCTTATATAGTAGCGGCAGCACGCGGCAACAGACGCGAGAATCTCGCTGGCAGTTACGCTCCCGACGTCACGCCCGCGTAATGTGCGGTTCGCCCGTTAATGGGGATCGTAACGGCATGGAACGTGGGATGTTGCCGGCGGAGAATCTGCACATGGCGAGATTTCCGGAGCGACGGTTACATCTGTGAATGGTGGAGTTGGTCGGTCGGAGGGACCGAGGAAGATGGCCTCGGCGGGAGAGCTCGGGAACGAGCGGAAGAGCCGAGGCATCTTGGTCCTGTGGTAGCTCGGGGGCGAGCTGAGAGGCCAAGGAGGCTAATTTGCAGGGGTTCCGAAGAGGGCCAGCTTGCGCTCGCGGATCAGGTACAAGGATGGCCTGGTCGGCCCCTGTGGGCCCTTTCTTATGAGTTCTGGGACACGTCACCTGCCACGTGTCCTGATCTTGGAGGTTGCCAATATCGAGCATTATCACTCACACTACTTTTTTTTGGGCGTGTTGCTTATTTTGGCATAAAATAGAAACTTTCATTTTTTGGGTGTACAAATTAAAGGAAGTCTCCATTCTCCAAGACCTTCTATTATGTGCATACATATGTATTTGTGTGATCGCCCTACTTATGACTCTACTTTATTATATCAATGTATGGTTACCTTACCGTATGTATCAATATCTCTTTCTTTTTCTTTCTTTTTCTTGCCAATTTAATTAGATAATCCGCTTGCTCACATCTTACTCTTTTGACAATTTCACTTCTTCACTATAAATTTACTTTCTCTGTTTTTAAGATTTATTTTCTAATGTTCAAATTTGGTCAATGCAGAAAATTATTGTTCGTCGTGTCTCTAAAATTTGTTCCCAGCTATTTGATTTCTTTGGCCTTTCAGCTTATGACATTCTGAGACTTTTTATGACCCTCCTGCAAGTATAATATACACGAGAATAACGAAGAAAAGAGGTCTAAGGAGGCTTTTTCGTTAGGCGGCGTCAAAAATATATATTCTCCACAATTTTTTCCAACGATTGGCATCCATCGTCGTCATGTGGATATACTAAATTTTATGTGATTCATCTTTTCACCGTTGAATTAACGATGTAAAAAGTTATATTGTCGGTAGACCGTTAATTTTGCATCCACTAAACCAACGATGAAAAGCTGGTGGAATTACATTAAATTTGGCGTATCCGTCTTACATGATAAAGATGAGGATGATGGATGCCGATCACTAAAAAAACCATGAACAATAGTATTTTTTGACGCCTTAGAAGGAAATTTTCTCTTATGGCACTTTTCCTTCATTATATATAAGAAAAGGGATATGAGATGGCGGTCTCTTTTTCAAAAAGGGGCCCTCGTCTCAACCACACATATTCTCCAACCAGTCATCTTGATATACATATCATAAAACCCTTATATACAAAAAATCTCAATATTTATAAACCTCCAACACATTTATCAAATGAATAGAAAAATTGTCAACTGTTCTATAGGTGTCACTGTTAGAAATATGTGTAAATAAAGGCAATCTGAAGGAAATAACTGGAACACAAACAAAAAAAATCTTCATAGTTTGTAGATATGTGTAAATAAAGGCACTCTGAAGGAAATAACTGGAACACAAAAAAAATTCTTCATATTTTGTAGATGTTGTCGCAAAAGAATAAATGCAAAATAAGGTCAAAATGAAACATTTTTTCTGCCGGTATCCGCACATGATCCATATCAAAACACTTGAAGATCCGAATATTAGAGAATAACACAACACATAAAACATCAATGGAACATAATTAAACACTGTAAACAACAAATCAAAGACCTCAAAACCGGAAGATAGCACATCAACACATCATGAACCCGAAATTGTTTACAAATGGACGAAGGGGAAAGAGTGTATATAAAAAAATACTATACAAATAATCCCGACTTGCAACACATTTTATCAACGTCATACAACTTTCAACACTCTTTTAAAACAAGCTAAGACTTCATCCCTATCAAATGGTGACAACAAATTCAGAATCAAAATGGCGACGGCAAATCTGATACTTAAATTCTCAAATACAATAATATAAATAAAATCATACAAGACACCCACTTCTAATTCCTAATTATCAAATAAAATGCCATATCACATTTAAAATAAACTGCAACTAATCGTCTAAATGCAACCCATAACTTCATAAAAATTAAAATCCAGTCTAATTACAAAAAAAACGGGGACCGCGCTCATCTAAAACCTAAATCGGTTGTAATCCATCGGGAAACTATAATTTGCATGTATAAATGTACACATGTACACATGAAGGATAGGTCTCAGATATGAAATTTTATACTAACAGATCAAACTACGCAGTATGAGTAAAAGAAAAGGAAACAGATGTCAATCATAGCACAATCATAAATTAATATTCAAATCGGCAACAAATCAAATTAGAGTTTCAACCCTAGATTATAAATCTTCGAATTTCAGATGACCAAAAAAATATTGCAGAATTACCTTTTGCAAATCCACATATGGAAGATGGAAAAGAAATAGACATCTCTGTACCATTTATGGGAGAATTTCGAGAAAACCGTGGGCGGTTGTGAGATCCCGGTTATGAGATGGCGTTTGTGGGTTGCGAGACGATTGTGAGATCGAGTGACGTGATTGTGAAAGAAGAGGGTAGGAGGCGGTTTTGCGAAAGAGAAGGATCGGTCGTATGGTGTAGAATGAAAAAGAAGTGAGCGGGAGTGATTTATTGCAAGCCAGTGTACGGTTTTTGAAAACGTGAACTCTTGCTACACCTCTAACCAATGCGTAATGGATAGAGTTTATGTTGCTATATCGAAAAACGTTTATTTTGCACTCATTCGATGGATGGCTTAGAGGTCTTCAATTCCTTTGATTTTTTATACACATGCATTTGAAAGTAGGGTGATCAACTTGAACGGTTTGGAACGTTCAAATATGTCGTGAATTGAGAGTTCCTGTTTTAAAAAAACGCAGACCGGTTTGCAATAGATCACTCCCCTATATATATAGTGCGGGTTCGTGTTTTAAAATTCACGAACTTTTTCATGTGACATCTTTTCAATGATTTGCTCCGTCCAAGATGTTCTACACTTCTTAAATAGTGTATGCATGAAAAATTACCTCGGATGGAAGTGTTTGCAAAACCTTGTTTAACAATTTTAAAAACTACACGGCTGAAATAAATCCACACATTTTGTACATGCAAAACACTTCCGTTCGAGGTGATTTTTCATCCATACACTATCCAAGACGTGTAAAACACCTTGGACGGAACGGATCGTTGAAAGGAGCTGACACGAAAAGGTTCGTGAATTTAAAAAAACATAAACTCGTCCTGACAGAACCACGCTATATATAGAGAGAGCGGGGGGTTATGAGCCGGCCCTTTTTTAAAAATGAGCACTCGCCTCAAAACATACATACCCCGTGTATTTCACCAATCCAAATCGGCCATCTTGATCTACGTATCATGAAACCCCTGTATAAAAAAATCTCGGAATTTAAAGATGTCTAACGCGTTCATCAAACGGATATAAAAAATAATGGCTTGTCGGTATAGGAAAATTGTGGTCGCTTAATGAACGCGTTAGAAAATTTTAAATCCTGAGATTTTTTTTTTACATAAAGGCTTCATAATATGTAGATCAAGATGGCCGGTTTGGATCAATGAAATACACAAAGGTATGTGTGTTTGGGACGTGAGCTCGTTTTTAAAAATGGATCGCCCGGCTCATACCCCTTTACATGGGGAGTGAAACTTCATTATGTATGGTGTTGATGGTGATTTGAGGGCTGAGTGTCAGGGATTTATTGATGGAAAGGTCGGTGATGAAGTTTAACCATCCATCTGACGCTTGAAGAAGGAATTTGTCATTCTACATGGGTTAAGTTGATGAAAGGTACCGATAAGCAATAGCTTGATTAGCAGCATTTTCTTTCCTGAGGAGAGTACATGGTTCAATCCTCGTATGGTAAAGTGGCCACAAATTAACATTGGGGGCATATCGTGGGTCGTCGCATGTGTGTGTTGTGTGCTGCGTGGATTAGGCCTGCGGGTGATCAATTCCAAAATAAAGTTGATAGAAGGTTGAAATTTTACCTGTGGACATTCTCGTGGACTTTGTCAATGTAGAGTTCCCTAATTCCGATTTGTGTGGTTAAAACCTGAAATGCAGGATCCAAAAAAGAATACAGAGTAAAAAAGGAAAGTGGCTTTGAACCCGGAAAGAAAGGAGTAGAATTTTTTAATCAACCAAACAACTTTATCTAATTGGCAGCAATATATCTAGTCAATCAAAACATATTGCAAACAACACGAATTTACTCGACACCCTCCCGATCGTGTGCATAATGTTCCTCCATGAACTCGCATGATTATATTTTACAAACATATCATGAAGACGGAAAAGCCTATATCAATACTATATTGAGTACTTTATAAGTTTTACGGAAGGTAAGATATAGTTGGCTCTTTAACCAACAATTATTATTATTTATTATAATTATAGTTTTAATAATAATATATAGAAAGCCGTACGGCAGATGCCAAAGCCGGTACTTTTTTGTGGAAAATTATTTTCGGGCCCTTGATTGTTAAGAAATTCGTATTAGCCCCTTTCAAGTTTAAGATTTGTGTCATGTGGGATTTTAGTCCTCCCCTTGCTTTCTAAGAAACTTTCGATTCTGCCCCTTTTATGTTTCCGTTAAAAGTTCGGAAATTAAATTTTGCTCTAATTTTTGGAAAATTTTATCGGGGCCCTTCATAATGAATCTTCTGACATTTTTAAGTTATATCAATCTATACATGAGCTAAAAGATTGAAATTTTCATATTAATTTCTCATGAGTTCCGGTTTCCTCTATCTTCTGTTCTGCTCGGCTTGCAATAAAGAACTTTACTTTCAAGTAGTATTTCCCGGAACAAAAAAAGAAGTGACTTTTCTTTGAGTGCCGAAACTGTATGCATCTCCCGACACTTCACTAACGGTTTTCTTTCTCTAAGCCAAGTCAAGTGAGAACTGGTTGATTCTTCTTGTTACGAGAGGGCCGTTGGGGAAGGGGCTGATGCGTATCAATCAGTCCCTTTCTTCTTTGCGGATGATAGCGTGCTAATCCTTTTTAAAGAAGATGGCTGGTTCTCCATCTACAATTTTCGCGATCTCCTTCTCTTCTCATTTTGTGCTACTCCTACGGGAAGAAGATAAGAAAACACGAAGCGTTCAACGACTTTCGTGCTAGCGCTCACTCCGGTCGTTAGGGTAAGGTGGTGTTCACCATTCGAGAAAGAGCCTTACAATCTCGATTTTTATGACCGAAAGAGTGAACTGAGGGAAAGAGACTGAGTGTGGTCGATGAGTTGATAGCCTCCCGTCCAAACAAAGAAAGAATGACCTTTACTATTTAACCCCGAGAGTTCGTTAGCTGGGGAAGCTAGCTTGTGTGACATCCCTGAAGTAATCCCTGCCTGCCCTTTACTTTTACTCTTTATCCTTATCCTTGCCTGTCTTGAGGTTTGACTGGACGATCCTGTTTGGTCAAATACCTAGTGACAAACTCCTATGTTCCTTTCATTACGGTATTTCCGAATAAGTTCCTGAATGACAAAGCCTGCTGGACTAGCACTTCAATTAGCTGTGACAGTATCCGTTGATGTCGTTTTTAAAGTGAGCGTTCCCGCTACATCGAAAATAGGAAAGTGTTCAATTAACCGGTGTAAGCCTATCCACTCTTACTGTGAGGGTTTCTGGTGTGCTAGAATCAATGGCAGAGAATACGATTTTCAAGGCTCACAATACATGTTCTTTTAGCGTTTTCTTGTCTTGATTGTCGTCAAATGAGCCGCGTTAAGAAAGTCCAAGCTTATACGCATTGGCCCACAGGGAGCCCCAATAGGGCCCGAATGAAACCTACATGAACCATCACAAAGAAAGTCCTACAAATGAAGACTCGGGCCTGTTTCGATGAAACCTCGATGAAAGCCTACGGAAGGGCCAAAGCACAACAAGCCTACCCATCATCATATCCGCAGCAACGTATTGGGCCTGAATATACCGCCCCGTTGGGAATTCTTCAAGCTCTAGTAGGCGTGAGACAAGATTCGTTGGACCGGTCAGGCCAATTCCGAAAGTAAAGACGAAAGAAAACAGGCAAAACTCAAAGAAGAAGACAGTAGGGTAGCGATACCAAAATAGGCGCATGCATTGGTGTATTCTTTCCCTACCCCCTTACTTCCGAGTTAGACTAGTGAAGGTCTAAGCCTCTATTAACCCGGACCGGATCAAAGATATCGGTGAAAAGAGAAAGCAAGCCATGAAAGAGGGTTTTCCTATAGTTGAAGTAGGATAACAGAACTGAAAGAGCTTCAGCATCAAAGGATAGGCTTATCTTCCCTAATTCCGATATTATACCAGCGAACCGCCCTTCCTCTCTAGCGGCTTTCTCAGTGCCTCCGTTTGTTTTAGCAACATATCCTACGGTCTACTCGCCAAGCCGGCGACGCTTGAAATTGATATTGATGAAGTTTACAGGCATTTTTAAAACCAATATATATTTTCGAATTATTTGAAGTTGTAGAGAACAATAGTAAATTCGTTACGGTCCGCCACATCTCAACAATAGTAGGTAGTTGAATAATATATTTTTATGGTTTATAAGGGTGGACCTATCATTAGGGATTAGGTCATGCGGTCGCAACCATCATTGCCTATATTTTGTGTGGCTTTTGAATTAAAACAAACGTAATATAATCTGCTTACTTTATGACTTTTTAAACTAAAAAATAGCCTCTCAAACAGATAAATTACAACCAATAAATATATAAATGGCTACTTATTACTTCAGATTATTTTTTGTATTGATTATCTTTATTCGTGCAAAATATCGGTATAGAATGTAGCATAAAATCTATCTTTAACTATCATAAATAATTTCGTATTTAATAAACATATTTTACAAATCATGTGGGATTCTTGAATATGACTTGTTTACATTCATCGTGGATCAAATAAAATATAAAAAAAGAAAAAAAATCTTCATAACGTTTTCTCCAGACTCGTGCATTTGCACGGGGGCACCTTGCTAGTGTTATTGGAAACCTGATAGCTAGCTTCTTCGGTTTTAATCGCATGGTGCCAATGTTATTTGAAATACGCCATTTAGCCGAGTTGGGTATTGGGTTAGGTTTAAGAGTGAACCGGGCGAAGTTGGGCGGGTTTTGTAAGGTTGTGCTAATTCCCTGGCCATCACCCGTGGCCGATTGCTGAACAAAAATTTTCAAACGATTCAAAACTGGCACTAGAATAACCCTATGCCGGATCGATACTAAACCCTAACTAGCAAACATGCAAAAGGTTAACTACTCAGAAAGAAGTTTATACCTCATGAATCATGTCCTTCGGGTCTTCTTGTCGCTGTCCTCCACCTCGTCATAGGATACAAGGATCGTAACGGATCAGCGCTTCCTCGTCGGCCTCCTCGAGTTGAAGATGATCCACCTGAGAGTCTGTATATCGAGCTCCCACCTCAACTGAAGTAACTAGGACACCTAGTACGCTACACTAGATGTCGTAGACGATATAGAGAATATAGATGGATAAGTAAGTCTCTCATAGCCAAAGGATTCTCAACTCATGAGACAAGAATGGCTTGAGGGAAATAGAAGAATACTTGAGGAGAATGTTAGTGAAGACTAAGCATAAGAAAAGAGAATGAGCTCTTATTGCAAAAATGAACCATACCAATTCTTCATAGAATAAATCTCGTGAATAATCAAAATAAGGTTTAATTTTCAACCTAATGAGCCATGGCTTGAAAACCCACCATATGTCACTAAAAGCCATGCTCAAAATCATGCATAATCCACCTCATTTCCTCCACTTCATAATGCATTTATCATTTAATCTAAAATGAATAATACAAATATGATGTGTCATCTTCTAGAAGCATCTTTGAACAAATTACAAAAATTCCCCTCGTCCGTATATACATACCCGTATCCGTATTCCGAAAAATACGAATACAAAAGAGACGAAAAAAATCCATCAGTATAATACTAGGATCCGTCTTAAACCAAAGCCAACTAGTATTATCTGTCTGAATCATCATTCGTGCACAAGTACACGTACGTGATCGAACCCTGTCGTAAAACCATACGACCTCTACATCTTTTGCTCGATGCAGGGAAATCCTCTGTGTGGGACTCTAAAGACTCGACACTACGCTGGCAGTGGGTTTAACCACAAGCCGTCAGCGGTACTAACTGTACGTAACGGCTGCCTAGGTATATATTGATAAGAAGGCCGATCAGCAAACTCATCCGAACTCCTACCGAGCCTATCTGTGACAATCTCCGTACAGTCTGATCTTTTCGTCTAAGAGTATCGCATACCAGGTCTAGGGGGTGGTAAACGTCAGACCTTAATGATCCGATAATTCGTGCTGATGTGGCTCAGGACCAATCCGAAAAACTACTGATCAACCTATCAGTAAATCCCAACTGCCTTGGCCAAGGTCTTATGGTCCTGACCAATCGAACATAGTGCGATATCGAATTCCAATACCAGGAGAGACGAATCCCCAAAAATCGCTCACTGCCTCCATGTGGCTCGGGACTGTACCCAACCAAAAACTTGTTTGCACGACTCAGTAGAGCCGTGGTAGGGTAGTGATCAAGCACAGTGGGAACTCACACAAGACAAATGACGATCTCAGGTCCGAAAACTAACATGTACTCATGTCACCTGAGAACTTCCATCTGACGATAGGTATAGTACCATCTGGAAGTTCTCCACGAGTCCGTCCAGTGTACTCATACCCAGTGAGCACCTATATACGATATTAGGCGCATCTGACCAATAGCTGCGGGACCAACCACTGCCCCTTGTCGGGGATAGAAACGTATACACTAGTCTACTCTGGAGTATCAATGCCCAGTCTCGATACTCACGCGACTATGGACCATTTAAGGATGTGCTTATGGACTACCCTGCTCCCACAAGTATGATCGCTATCACAACGTAGGTAGTCAAGCAAGATCATACGGGCTTTATCAACATGTAACCACAATATGTGTATGACATATGTCATGTTAAGATAAAGTCAAACCATAATAGTAAACTACTGAATCATGTCTTTATCAATATGTGTAAGCTGGATAAAGCAACTATAAAAACAAATACACATATCCTAATAAAGACAACGGAAAAATATACTATATAACTGAGCAAGAATGTCATGTACATACACATCCCTAACATCCACATGTATACATATACAATAATGGCCTTTAAGGTATACATATCCAACAATCTTCCACTTGCACTAAAGGCCAGTAATTGGTGTACCGAATACCCAACATCTGCACTAAGGCCAGCTGCTGGCGTACCGCATACCTAACATCTCAAAAATTCGCTTGAACTATGCTTGAGGGAGGGCCTTTGTAAATGGATCCGCCGTGTTTTCTTTTGTGTACACTCTCCGCACCTTGATCTCCTAGCGATCAATGATCTCCCTGATCAGGTGATACAACCTTAAGATATGTCTGGATTTCTGATAGGACCGTGGTTCCTTCGCTAAAGCAATAGCCCCATTGTTATTGCAATACAAAGGTATCGGATCGACAATGGATGGAACTACCTGAAGTTCAGCAATGAACTTCTTCATCTAGATCGCTTCTTTAGCGGCCTCGCTTGCAGCAATGTATTCAACCTTCATTGTCGAGTCTGCGACGGTGTTATGTTTGGAACTCCTCCAACACACCGTCCCTCCATTGAGGGTAAACACAAAACCCGAGACAGGCTTGCTGTCATCCTTGTCACTCTAAAAGCTGGAATCGGTAAAGGACTCGACCCTGAGGTCTTCATTACCGAACACTAAGAACATCTCCTTAGTTCTTCTCAGGTACTTGAGAATGTTCTTCACAGCCGTCTAATGATTCTCACCTGGGTTTGAATGATACCGGCTCACCACGCTGAGTGCGTAAGCTACATCTGGTCTTGTACATAGCATTGCATACATTATAGATCCTACCGTTGAAGCGTAGGGTATAGTACTCATGCGAACCCTCTCCTCGTCAGTCTTGGAAGGTATCTCCTTGAAGAGGGTGATTCCGTGCAATGCGGGTATGTTACTACGCTTGGAATCTTCCATACTAAATCTCTTTAGTACGGTCTCTATGTACCTGAACTGCAAAAGTCCCAATAATCTCTTGGATCTATCTCTGTAGATCTTGATCCCCAGAATGTACGAGGCATCGCTCAGGTCCTTCATGGAGAACCGTTGTGACAAGAATAGCTTGACCGATTGTAGCATAGGAATATCATTTCCTATCAAAAGAATGTCGTCCACGTACAAGACTAAGAATACGACAGTTCGTCCTATAATCTTCTTATAAATATATGGCACATCCTCGTTCTTGATGAAGTCAAATTCCTTGACTGTTTCATCAAAATAGATGTTCCAGCTTCGTGATGCCTGGTTCAATCCATAAATGGATTTGAGCAACTTGCACACCTTTCCGCTGCTCCCACCGTCTATAAAACCTTCTGGCTGATCCATATAAACGCACTCTTCCAAACTTCCGTTTAGAAAAGCCGTTTTTACGTCCATCTGCCAGATCTCATAGTCATGGAAAGCAGCAATGGCAAGTAAGATCCGAATGGATTTGAGCATAGCCACTGGAGAAAAGGTTTCGTCATAGTCCACACTTGGTCTTTGACGAAAACCTTTTGCAACGAGTCTAGTCTTATAGGTTTCCACCTGCCCATCTACACCAAATTTCCTTATGTATATCCATTTGCATCCAACGAGTTTCACCCCAGATGGAGCAATATCCAAGGTCCATACTGTTAGTTATATGTATGCCCTAGAAGCCATTACTGTACATGTGATGTATATTGTAGTGGATGCTTTGACATATATAGGGAGGACTTTCTTGCTCGACATGATAGTATGCTATCTGGTTGCACTTTATCTTAACATGTACACTTATTGTCTCTCTCTATTACATATTGATAATGCCCTTAGGATGAGTACTTGACTACCAGGATTATGATGCAGATCATACTAGTGGGGCAAAGGTAGTCGACAAGTACATCCTTCAAATGTTCCTAGTCGTGGGAGTATCGAGACAGGGCATCGATACTCCAGAGTAGACTGGCGTATACGCTTCTCGACCCATATGATGGGCAATGGATGACCCATACCATTGGTGTTTGACATCAGAGATGGTATACGGGTGCTCAGTGGAGACTGGGCACACTGGACGGACTCGCTGAGAACTCCTAGATGGTATTATACATATCGTCAGATAGCAGTTCTCAGGTGACACCGGTACAAGTTAGTCTGTCGACCCGAGATCGTCATAGAGTCTTGTGCGATTCCCACTGTGCTTTGATTTCCACTATACCACGGTCAAGAGATCATGCAAAAAGGTGGTTTTTGGGTATAGTCCCGAGTCACATGAAGGCAATGAGCGATAGGAGGAGATTCGACTCTCCCGGTATTGGGAGCTGATGTTGCGCTATGCTCGATTGGCTATAACAAGAAATCCCTGGCCAGGGTTGCTGAGATCTACTGGTAAGTATTATCAGTAGTTTCTCGAACCGTTATGGACCTTGTATCGATATGACTTATCAGGCTATTGAGGTCTGACGTTATACCACCCCCAGGCTGCGATATGCGACATATCTGATGAAGAGTCCGGACTGTACGGTAGGGTTGCTGATTGGATTCGCAGGAGTATGAGTAGGCTTACTTGTTTATCTTATAATCGCTCAATACCCGGGTGACCATTACGTTTAGCAGACCGCTTGCGGTTTGTGGGTGTTTGATATGATCATCACCTACTGTCGGCGTATTGACGAGTCTTTAGAGTCTTACACAAAAGTTTCCTGGTTCATGCGAAACGAAGTAGGAGCACATATGTGATATGTGCGGGACCGAGATTAATGCGCGTATGTGATACCACATTCTATTCTCGCGATATGCGATATCGGTCGGTTATATGTGATATAGCCGGGTTATCGGATCAAATGTTGATTTGATAGATTGTTACATTTGATATTAGTTGGTTGTATGTGATATAGCCGGATTATTAAATCAAGTGTTGATTTAATAATTTAATGTATAATTATATATGTGATATATTGAATTATATTAACTAATATTAGCTCACTTAAACATTTCTTTTTCTCACTAGTGTGCATTTAGTATATATATGATATATATTAATGTATATTTTATTTGTGTCATGCTTGATGCCACATGCTACATGAGTGTATAACACTCACACCATGCTTGATATAATGAGGGGGTTTTATTTATCAAAGTAATTCAAAATTGATGGAAATTAGTTTAATGGTTGAAGCTTGTAGAACCATTGACTAAGTCCACAAGTTTTGTTTTGCTTGAGATATTTATTAACCTAACCATTACCCATAGCTATAGTTAAGTCTTTACATGAGTTAAGATATGACATTAACTCACCCATGGTTTCTATTCTCACCTCATGAGTTTCATTTCTCATCTTCACTTCATTTTCTTCTTCCTCATGAAAAAAGCTTTCTAGCTTTTGAAAATGGTGATGAAATATTGTGAGAAAATTAAATCTAAAGTGAACCCATTTCTTACTTCATCATCATCTACTATATTAGCCATTTAGTTTATGGTGTTTGCTTCACTAATCTATTATTAGTGAAGAGATAGCATGAGCTTGAGTCTTCTCGACGTAGATCGTCTTCGGCCTCGAAAACTTCGAGCAAGCTTGTTCATTTCTTCATGTGAACCCTTACTAGAGTTCGGGTATTCACTACTTGGAGCGAAGGGACTAATACACGGAGTTTTTCAAGTGAAGGACCGGTCTACAAAGGTTGTATTCCTCATTCACTTAGATGTAAAGTTGTTTACATTGCTTATTGTCTAAATCTCTAGTTAAGATTCTAGGATTAGGGTTGTTTAGAACGGCAAATTTTTGAAATTGGTATGGACGATACCTCCCGAAACCTTGCTGTCGTGCTAGGTAACCCTACAGTGGTATCAGAGCCAAGCTAGAGATTTAAACGATATTTGTAGAATTACGAAACCGAAACAACTCCGAAATACCCGATATATAATCCTAGTTTCTGTCGAATTTTAAATGGCATCTAAAAATTGTTTTAGCAACTGCAGAATGTTGTATGTGATATAACATGAACACTATAGAAATTTGAAGCAATTTGGTGTGAACATGGCCGGCCACATTGGAATAAATTCAGAGCTCACCGGTTCAATAGTAGGATTTTGGCTTCAAATTTTTAGGGTGTTCCAGTCTCTAGATTTTTGTGTTTTAGGTGTTGCTTGTTTTTGCTAAATTTGCATGTGATGTTAACTTTCTGCAAAGGCAATTCTGAGTGTTTCATAGTCGTAATTCTAACATGTGTTCGGGTTATTTAGACGACGTTAAAAAGTTCGAACGGATATCAATAACCCATATTTTCCCTCGCTGGAAATTTTCCAAGAGTTAGATTTTTTTCAAGTTTAAAATCTTCAAAAAATCATGCAAGCGATTTTGTGGACCCTCTAGAAGAACGATACCCAAACTTGACTTTTTGGATCACGGAACCGCGGTCATGCCCTAGGGTTTACGGCAGTTCCGTGGCCACATGAGTGAGGCATGGGTCGACCTTTCTACGGATGGTTCATAGGAGCGTGGTATGTTCTGGGTACTTTTTAAACTCCGCTCAAGTGTTGAGCTCTTTGGGAAATTTTGGGTGTTTGTTTATTCGATCGAAAAGTTTAATATCGTCTAGCTATCTGTGATTGTGATACAATATTTGGAATCCACATAATTAGTCATGTCATAACTAGTTTGAATTTTGTAAATCTAGCAATTTAGTCTCATTTGATCGGTTGCCACGGGATTTTGATGTTGATCAAAAGTTCATCGCAATTACGTAGTATACGTGGATACTCGCTGGGTAATCTTACTAGATAACCATGCCCTATAGCCCCGACCAAGTGACTATAGGAGAACCCCGTCGCCAAAAGTATCCGTTCGGGTGCTCGCGGCCGCGGTGTTCCGCCTTAGTGCACTTCGTCGACGGCATCGGGGGTGCGGCCGCCTACTAAAGTTTCCGACGAGCATTCGATCAGGTTATCGGGAATCTTGTTAAATTACCCGACAGGTTATTAGAAAGCGTTTTTAATATCGAGACTAAAATGCGGGGTTTCTAATTGTTAGGCATGTGATGTCTAAGAAATTCATTTGGTTGGGCATTGTTCTCCTCCGAACACAGAGACGGAACCGTGAAGGTTCGTCTTGCCTGAATTTGGGGACAGATGCTAATTGGTGCTATCCGTCCACCTCTCCGAAGATGCCAAGTTGATTTATGACACCATGTATCGAAGGTTTAAACGGATGCGGCCAATGTAGCAGACTTCATCAGATTCTCCCTCATTGAGGTTTTTTTTTATTATAGGGACGCTCTTCCCTGCAGGCGCAAGCCCCTGCAGTTAATTACGCTACAGCATCGCGGTAATCATTTTCTCCTTCTCCAGATGGTCACTTCGTGTCATGGGTGATTGTTTTGTTTTTGGTTGCCCGTGGATTGTATACGGAGACTAATTTATGTTGTCGCCCATAGGGCGTGAATTAGTCCAAATCCGTATCTTCTTAGATTTGGGTTTGGGGTTGGGTTTAAGAATACGTTAGTCTCATTTGAGACTAAGATCAACTTAAACATTCGTTGATGATACATTAGTCTAATTTTAGACTAAGATCTACTCAACGGGATCATTTAGATCCAACAAAAGAGTATTTGGGCTCTATTGTTTAGTTTAGGGACATTATGGTCCATTAGTTTAAGAACATTACGGTCCAAGGTTAAGGACATCATAGTCCGTGGGTTTAAAGGGACCCCACAGTCCGAGGTTAAGGACATCATAGTCCATAGGCTTAAGGACCCTACAGTCCGAGGTTAAGGACATCATAGTCCATGGGTTTAAAGGGACCCCATAGTCCGAGGTTAAGGACATTATAGTCCATGGGTTTAAAGGGACCCCACAGTCCGAGGTTAAGGACATCATAGTCTATGGGCTTAAGGACCCCACAGTCCGTGGAAGGATTGGCTATCGGGATTTGTCACCTCTCTGAAGACGTTGAAGGATTACAACGACAAATATCAAAGGAGTGAAGAGATATACCCTTGAACCAAAGTTGATTTGGGAAATCTGTAGTCCAATTTGGGACTAAGATCAATTAATTAGATTATGGGCACATGGGCTCAGTTAAATCTGAATTAAGGGATTATGGCCAACTTGGGCTAAGTCCAATTAGATTTGAAATGTTAGCCCTTTGTTGGACTGTTGAATAATTGTCTGGGTTCAGCCCCCCATTAGTTAGCAATGCTAAACAGGGGTTTGGGGTTCTGACAACACTTTGTCTTTGGCTGAGCACTAGTCATTCATTATAGCTCTAGACTTTATTTTGAATGTCATATGAAATGATCAAGTTTGGAAGAACGTAGTTGGGGTTCAATCAAAGGGGAGACCTTGTCTCTGGAAAACTTTGCTGATTTTGGGCTAAGACTGGTTTGAAAATAGTGTTAAACACTAACACATATTTGACGGTCATGTGTTCCCACGTGATGCACTTAAAATAGTGTTAAACACTAGGGACAGAACACTCAAAATAGTGTTAAACACTAAAAATGAGGCGGTCACGTGGAGTCACGTGAGGCGCCAGAGAATTGGGCCAGACTTCCTTTATTTTACTCTCAAAATCTGCCAATAAGTGTTAAACACTTAATCTTTGTAATCATCATGTGTGGGCACGTGATAGTGCCCATGTATTGGGTATTAATTCCTCTGTTTTCCTTCATTTGCCCTTTTAAAAAGGTATTAGTCAGGGGTCACGTGGGGACACGTGAGGCGCCCTAAATCAGTATTGCCTTTGGCTTTATTCCCTTTAGTTTTGAGGGTCACGTGTGAGCACGCGAGGCATTGCCTCTAAGCTTTTTCTTTCTCATTTTGAGGAGTCTGTTTAAGGGCCACGTGGGGGCACGCGACCTAGTCTTGATCGTTCTTTTCTACTCATTGAGGATGAGAGTCACGTGTTACCGCGTGATCAGGTTTACGTGCATGGAGAGTTTAAGTCCTTTGTTTGAGAATTAAATTCTTATATAAAGTTAAACCCTAATTTTATTTAGAGGAATTAAATTCCGATGTATATGGAAGAATTAAATTCTTTAAACACAACTCTCCCTCTAAGTTTTGGATCTACATGGCAGAATCTCCCCGATGAGAATTAAATTCTCAACTTGTGGGGAGATCTGCTTCTGCAGATCTTCAACCATGAAGAAGAACTAAGTTCTTGTTTTAAGGGTTAAACCCTGTTTCTGTTGGAGGAATTAAATTCCTAAGTATTTGGAGGAATTAAATTCCCTAAACTCAATTCTCCCTCTAAGTTTTGGATCTGCATAGCAGAATTTCTCCGATGAGAATTAAATTCTCAACTTATGGGGAGATCTGTTTCTGCAGATCTTCAACCAAAGGAAGAACTAAGTTCTTATTCAGAAGAGTTAAATTCTTAATTTGAGAATTAAATTCTCCTTTTGTTTTATGGAGCTTAGATTTCTTTCCCTTTCTCACCTAGGGTTTCTTTCTCTTCTGAGGAAATCTCATTTTCTCTCTGTTATTGTATCTCTCTCCAAAAAAAAGATCTGATCCCTCTCTTTTCTTCTTAGCTCCTATTTATAGGAGAAAGAAAAGAATCAGTTTGTTTAGTCAATCTTTCATTGAAATATTTTAATTGATTTTGTAACCAACATGATCTTTTAGATCGCTCAGTGAATTTTATTCACCATTGGATTTTTAATCCAAAAGATATTCTGTTTGTTATTCTTAGTGAATTTGAGGGAAATCTTTCCTTGTATAGAATCTTTCTATAAATTTGTGATTTTTAATCACCATTGGATTTTTAATCCAACGGTGCTCCACTTTACAGAGCACAATCTTTTTTGTTTGGAAAGATTTAGAGAAATATTTCTCCAGTTAGGGTTCTCAATTCCCTCTTAATTAGAATTTAATTCTATTAGTTCAGAAGGCTTAAGGGCCTGTCACGTAACCTTCTGATTGACCATTTAATTAGAATTTAATTCTATTATTTCAGAGATCTTAGGATCCATCACGTGTTGATACGTGACCCCCTGATTAAGCATTTTAACCAGAATTTAATTCTATTGTTTTAAAGAGCTCAGGAATTATCACGTGTCAACACGTGACCCTTGGTCACATGTGAGCACGTGATGCCCCATTGGGGTTTTTCCTTATTGTTTTATTATATTTTTAATTCTTTTCAGTGGGTTTAAAGGCCCACCACATGAGGACACATGACTCCACTGATTGATTGTCTGGTTAGAATTTAATTCTATTAATTAGAGAGCCTAAGAACCCATCACGTGTCTGCACGTGACATCTGGTCACGTGGGGACACGTGATGCCCCATTGGGGTATTCCTTGCTGTTTTATTATATCTTTTAATCCTTTTCAAGGGGTTTAAAGGCCTATCACGTATGGGCACGTGATGCCCCATTGGGGTTTTTCCTGATATTTTATGAGGGAACAAATGCCCCCACAGCGTTGTTCTCACGTGTTTGCACGTGAGTGCAACGCTGTCACCTTTTGTGGCCGTTGGATCTGCCTAGGGAAGGGGGTAGATGAACCGTTTCCCATCACATCCTATAAATGCAGTGGTCCCTTCAGAAGCGCCTCCACTTTTCATCTTCTTCCTAACTTGTTCTTGCCTTGAGAATTTAATTCTTTCTCTCAGAGCTCAGTTCTCTGTACCCAAATTTTTTCCAGAGTTTAACTCTGTCCAAGAAAGAATCCTTTCTTCAGGTAATAGTTTTGAACAACCGAAGAACTTCTTGTAGAAATTTTCTTTGGATTTTAAATCCACACCAAGGGTTTTTTCCCTTTAACAAGAACCCATCTTTCTAAGTTCTTAAAAAAATGTTCAATCTTTAAATAATAAACCCTTTTTGCTAGAGCTTCTCTGATCTCAGGGATTGATGGTGATACTTGTCTTCTCTCTGAAATTTAATTCCATTCCAAATAGCTTTAGCTCTGAAAATGTTTTCTGGGAATTTAATTCCTCTATTTAAAAGGAATTTAATTCCTTTAAAGAACTCAGTTCTTCACAGAGAACTTCTTCGGATTTTTCATCCTGAGTTGTTCTTTGCAAAAATGTTTCCATAGAGATCCTTCATGATTTGCATAGAGTTCTGCAGTGGGTTTTCTCCTTGGGGAATGTGTAGAGTTGTTTGAAATTCACTGTTCATTTGTTGAGAATTTTCCTTTTGTTCTCATAATGATTACCCTGTCTCATCATTAGTGAGCCGCCATCTTGATTTTGTGGGGCCCCTGTGTTTTGTAACCAATGGTCCCATAAAATAAGTTTTCTGTCGCTTTCTTCCACTGTCTTTATATATATATATATATATATATTTATGAATATATATATACACGTATTGGTTTCAATAACAGTTTCCCCTTCCTTTATTTCAGGAACAATGGCTTCTCTTCCCTACTTTCCCTTTACTCGCTCGGAGGCGGATTTTCCTCAATCACCGTTGGATGAAGAGGTGATGGCGATGATCATGGCTCATGACCCTAATTGCACCAACTTGCTTTTATGGGGGACCTGGTATGGGCATATCATTCGGGGTCGTCGCAGCTTTCTTTGCGAGATACCCACAGAACCTACCTACCCATTTTTGCCGATGGAGCGTCCACGGACCGCCTTCGATGTGGAGATGTTGAATTGGACCCTGTTTACCCCAATCAGAGCAAAGCTCTGTTCAAATTCCAAGACGGGAGATGAAGCAACGCTTCTGTTAGTTATGTATATGCCCTAGAGGCCATTGTTGTACATTTGATGTATATTATAATGGATGCTTGGTTATATATAGAGAAGACTTTCTTGCTCGTCATGATAGTATGCTATTTGGTTTCACTTTATCTTAACATGTTGACTTGTATTGGTTTACTGTTTTACTCTCACATGTTGATAAAGCCCTTAGGACTTGTACTCGACTACTGGGACTATGATGAGATCATACTAGTGGGGCCGCGGTAGTCAATGAGTACATCCTATAACTGTTCCTAGTCGAGGGTATATCGAGACAGGGCATCGATACACCAGAGTAGACTTGCGTATACGCATCTTGACCCATATGATGGGCGATGGATGATCTCATATCCATCGGTGTTTGACATCAGAGATGGTGTACGGGTGCTCAGTGGAGACTGGGTACACTGGACGGACTCGCCGAGAACTCCCAGATGGTGATATACCACACGTCAGATGGCAGTTCTCCGGTGACACAGGTACAGGGTAGTCTGAAGACCCGAGATCGTCATAGAGTCTTGTGTGATTCCCACTGTGCTTTGATTTCCACCTTACCACGTCCAAGAGGGCGTGCAAAACGGTGGCTTTTGGGTACAGTCCCGAATCACATGGAGGCAATGAGCGATAGGAGGGGATTCGTCTCTCCCGGTATAGGGAGTTGATATTGTGCTGTGTTCGATTGGCTATAACTGGAAGTCCCTGGCCAGGGCTGATATAGAGATTTACTGGTAAGTGTTACTAGTAGTTTCTCGACCCGTTATGAGCCATACATCGACACGACTTATCGGTTACTGGGGTCTGACGTATACCACCCCTAGACTTGATATGCGACATATCAGACGAACAGACCGGACTGTACGGGAGTGTTACTGATCGGATTCACAGGAGAACGCACAGGCTAGCTTGTTGATCTTCTGATCGCTCAATACCTGGGTGGCTGTTACGTTTAGCTGACCGCTTGCAGCTTGTGGGTGTTTGATATGATCATCACCTGCTACCGGCGTATTGACGATTCTTTAGAGTCCTACACAGAGGTTTCTTGGCTCAGGCGAAACAGAGTAGTGGCACATATGTGATATGCGCAGGAGCGAGAATAATGCGATATGGGATACCGTATTAGATTCTCGCGATATATGGATATGAACCGGGTCATCGGATCAAGTGTTGATTCGATGAATCGGTACATGATATATTAGTCGGTTATATTCGATATAGCCGGATCGTCGGATCAAGTGTTGATTCGATGATTTAATATATAATAATATATATGATATATTATTATATTAACTAATATTGGCTTACTTTATTATTTCATTTTCTCAGTGGATGATACATTGATATATATGCGATATATGTTAATTGTATTATTTTCTTTTGTTGCAAATATATAATATATATGTGATATATATTATTGTGACATGATATGATTAATTGTTAAACATGTTTAAGGATGATTAATTGAGGTTAGGGTTTGATTTGGTTTAGTTGCTTCAAGTTGTTTCTAGAAGCAATTTTCTTTTGTCATTTGTAAAGATATTTAGAATGACACTTTCCTTTAACCCAACCAAACCCTAACTCTAGTTAACTCTCTACTCATTCTTATCCTATCATCCTTGACCATGGTTTACAATCAATCATATAATTCATTCTATTCATCACAAAAGGTTTTAAGCTAATGAATATATTTTCCATTATCATCTTCTTCCTTCTTCAAGAAAAGCTCTCTTGAAAATCCTTAAGTGATGAAAGATTATGAGAAAATGATATAAAAGGATAGCTAAATTACTACTCTCTCATACTAATCTCATCTAGCCCATGGGATTAGTGTGTTCTTCTCTTTTGAGTAAGATAGCTTGAGTTCTTCGAAACCTCGACGTAGATCATCGGAGATTTGGAATACGACAAGCTAGAATGGATCGTTCGAGTCGTGGAGCCTCTCATGAGTCCGGGAGATCGTGGATCGCGGCAAAGGGACTTCTACTCGGAGCTTGTGAAGTGAAGGAGCGGACTACAAAGGTTGTAATCCCTCACACTTAGATAAATGTTATCTATTTACATGTTAAACCCTAATAATCTAGCAAAGATCCCGGCTTTGGGTTGTTCGGCACGTCTAAAATTTAATCCGGGCATGTTTGATGCCTTATGAACCTTCACAAGAGTGCCTAGGAACCCTACAGTGGTATCAGAGCCTAGCTAGAGCATTAGGCGATGTGTTTACGAAGTTAAAACTCCGATCGAACGCGAAACGACGGAAAAAACCCCTTCTCTGGAAATTTTTTAAAAATTAGGATTTTTCTGAATTAAAAATATGTAAAAAAATCAGCAGGGAAATCTAAGAATTACCATAAAACCCGAGCCCCTAATTCGACCAAACGGCGGCGGAAGCGCGGCGCAAGCATGGCTTGCGCGGCGCTTCCGCGGCGGAACAGTAACATCAGGACACGTGGCTTCATGGTAATATCCGTAGGTACTTGCTGAGGCTTCTGGATATTTTTATTCTGTTCCAGGTGTTTAAAATTCTGGGGTTTGTTTTGTAATAGTAGACTCGATCGGAATATTTAAGTTCGTATTTCTTTCCGGATATTTAGAAACTGTTAAACTGGTTGAACGGATATCATTAACCCACTTTATTCCGGCATGGCAAACTTTCAAGCGTTGAATTTTTATTGGGTTTAAATCTTTCGGAAAAATTGTACAAGTTAAGCGGTGGACCCTCTAGAAGACAACAAACCTTAACTCGATTATGTGACCGTCTTGAACTGCTTTTTGAACCTTCGGGTTTGGGGCAGTACGGCGTGCCACATGTGAGGCGTTGGCTTGACCCTTCTATGGCTGGATCACTGGTACTGTGACATATTCTGGGATTATTTGAACTCCGCTCAAGAGTTGAGCACTTCGGGAAATTTTGGGTGTTTGATTATCTGTTCAAATAGTTTAATACCGTATATTTATCTGGAATGTGATACAATATGTGGAATTCATAGAGTTAGGCATGAAATGCGGAATATGTGATATTTCGGATTTACGATGTCTAAAGTGATTGTGGATTCCAAATATTGTAGTTTTACACTTTCTTTTCTGTGACCGTAAGCGTAGTATGTGGTGTATCGCCGGCTTCGTTGCTATACATCAACGACAATCGGGATACGCATACTTGCTTACGTTGATGATATGAGATATTATGTGTTGCTGTGATATGTTATATTGGATCGTCGCGATCAGAATAGCCGGGGGTTTTATGTGAGATGAGGGTTTTTATTTTCATTCATGTAAAATTCATTTGTAATGTAATATTCTTTTATTTGGGGCACTTCCAGGATGCGGTTGCTGTCACCAGTGTATATTATTTACTTTTCCGCATTAGGTAGACCCAAGGAGGGGAGCACAAGTAACCGGGTTCTAGGGTCCAGTGGGAGGCCATCTCGAGGAGTCGAGACCGGGTCTCCTAACCCTAGAATTGGCAGTGTTACTTGCCGCTCTCGTAGGGGTCTTGGGATGTGGGTTTGGCTATTCGTCGCGACCGTGGAATCCGTGTTTTATACAGGCTCGTATTGAAAACACGGACGTCCTAGTATATCCAATATTTCATATATGTTCTTCTGCTGCAATGTTCTGTGATGAGATCATATTACTGCCTGAGACGAATGCTTATACTATATATATATGCTGATATATAAATATTACTGCTTTCGTTTCTTCTGTGATGCTTAGGAAGCATAAGCTGATGGGATTTTTATTAATGAGATTAATAAAAGAAAAGAAACCTAAAGATGTTGTAGAATCAAAACTTAATAAAAAGGGTAGCTACAGTTTTGCTTTGCACAGTGATATATATGATATATCCTGCACTTTATTCGATGAGGAAAGGACCGAGATCCCTTCACCGGGAGTGACTCCTTTAGCAAAACTGGCAGATGCTACAAAACGCGGTTTGTCTTTTGATTGCTTTTACTGTTTTGCTTTGCACAGTGATATATACGATATATCCTGCACTTTATTCGATGAGGAAAGGGCCGACGATCCCTTCACCGGGAGTGACCCCTTTAGCGAAACTAAGAAAAGCCTCAAAAACACTCTTTTTCAAAAACATATGATTCTACGACGATATCAAGTTCATTACGCTCAGGGTTTTCTGAAAAACCTGCGTAGCCCTCCGACATTTCAGATAGGTAATACTTAGTATTCGTGCTACGTTTGTTGGCTTTCGTCAAGGCGTAGTGTGCGGTAGCTAATTATTACTTATCTGTTACATATGATGAGATTGGGTTAGGGTAGTCGTGCGGCTTTGTTGGCTTTCGTCAAGGGACGTACGGCTGGGTTTAATTCAATCAAGAAATGTTCGGGTTGAACTTGACTAGCGCACTATGGTTTGTTGGCTTTCGTCAAGGTCATAGGATGCTAGGGGTAAAAATAGTATCGGGAATTTCAAGTGTTGAAATTTGCAATGAGATTGCATACCTCCTATGAGATAGTTGGATCCTGATACCCACTGCGAGTAAGAGTTACTCCTGGGAGAGTTTTACACAGGACAATTAGTCATTCAAGTAGGTGTCTAGAAAGGTGTTAACGAGGTTACGCCTCTGGGAAAACGAGGTTTACTAATTAGGTCCGTGCGAAAGCACGGGGAACCTCCCTCAAAGTACCGACACTGATCTGGCTGAAAGATTGACGAAATTGTAGGGTGTAATTAATCCCGGCTAATCTTACCTTTTAGGGTTTTAAGGTAGATTTGATAAAAACAGTGGGAGACATCCTGATTAGATAAGATAATAACCAATCTAATCTTGCAAGAGCATACGCTAAAGTGTTTTCTTCTCTCTCTCTCCAGGTAGCGACCATTTCAGGCCATAATCAAGATAATAATATGGATGTATTGACTAAACCTGATTATTGTACTGAGCAAGGGAACGTCAGACCCGTTCTTTCTTATAAGAGTTATAAGACTGAACAGGAAACAGGAGAATATCTAGATTCTCACGCCGCCCAAAAGAACATGCATGTTGATGCATCTTCTTCAGGTGTGTTAGTTATTGAGAACTGTTTCTCAGTTCACCCTACGTCCTGGGTATTAGATACCGGATCAGGATCCCACATATGTAAACAGTTACATGGGCTACGTAAAGGTAGAGAACTGGGAAAAGGTGATCATTCCGTTCAAGTAGGGAACGGTGCAAGTATTGTAGCCAAAGTAGTTGGCGAATATCACCTTGTATTACCAAGACGTAATACACTGATTCTAAATGAGTGCTATTATATACCGAACATGATGTGCAACATTATATCAGTTTCTTTATTGAGTAAAGAGGGATATAATTTTGTAGTACAGGATAATGTTATGAACATATTCCTAGATCAAAAGTTGATTGCATCAGGCTCGTTACATAATGGCATATTCATTCTAAATCAGAATACAGTCCTAAATATACAAAACACACACAAGAGGAAAAGTTCAGATATGAACGAATCCTTCTTGTGGCATTGTAGACTTGGTCATATCAATGCGACACGACTGGCTAAGTTACATAGAGATGGTTATTTGAATCCGTTCGAATTATCATCTTATGATACTTGCCATTCATGTCTCAAAGGAAAAATGACCAAAGCTCCGTTTAGTGGACACGGAGAAAGAGTTGCTGAACTCTTTGGACTGATACATAGTGATGTATGCGGTCCCATGTCTACGCATGCCAGGAACGGTTCTTCCTACTTCATTACATTCACTGACGATCTCTCTAGATACGGACATGTGTTTCTGATGAAACACAAGTCTGAAGCTTTTGAGAAATTCAGAGAATATAAGCACGAAGTAGAGAACCAAACGGGCAAAAGTATTAAGATTCTTCGATCTGATCGAGGAGGTGAATACTTGAGCGGTGAGTTCCTAGATTATCTAAAAGAGAATGGGATTCTCTCTCAGCTTACTCCTCCTTATACACCACAGCACAACGGTGTATCGGAACGAAGGAATCGGACCCTATTAGATATGGTACGATCTATGATGAGCGAGGCTGAGTTACCTATTTCCTTCTGGGGGTATGCACTTGAGACAGCGATACATCTATTGAATATGGTTCCTACCAAATCAGTGCCTACCACTCCATATGAGATATGGAAAGGGAAGAGACCATCTCTTAAGTATGTTAAGATATGGGGTTGTCCAGCCTATGTCAAAAGACAAAATCCGGACAAACTCGAGGCAAGATCTGTCTTATGTAAGTTTGTAGGATATCCCAAGAACTCACAAGGGTATATCTTCTACCACACTGAGGAACAAAAGGTGTTTGTTTCTAAACATGCCATCTTTTTGGAAAAGGAATTTCTTGCAAAAGAAATTAATGGCAATGAGGTAGAACTGGAAGAGGTTCCAGCAACACAAACTATAACAGAAGACTTGGTAGACACAGAGGATTCAGTAGTACCCGACGAACCCCAGCCTCTCCGCCGATCTAGTAGGGTTTCTCGTCCACCTGAGAGATACTACGGTTTTCTCATTGATGGTGGAAGCGAGGATTGCATCATAGATGATGATGAACCCACTAGTTTCGAGCAGGCCATCACAAGTACTGACTCTGTGAAATGGCTGGATGCAATGCGATCTGAGATGGAATCCATCTACACCAATAAAGTGTGGATTTTAGAAAATGCTCCTGAAGGGGTAAAACCCATTGGGAGCAAGTGGATTTTTAAAAAGAAATTTGGTGTAGATGGAAAAGTTGAGACTTTCAAAGCTAGACTTGTAGCAAAGGGTTTTCGTCAACGTCCAGGTGTGGATTATGACGAAACCTTTTCTCCAGTAGCTATGCTTAAGTCCATCCGGATCTTACTTGCCATTGCTGCATACCATGACTACGAAATCTGGCAAATGGATGTTAAGACCGCCTTTCTAAACGGTGATTTAGAAGAGTGCGTGTACATGACTCAGCCAGAGGGCTTCGTAGATAGTGGGAGCAGCGGAAAGGTGTGCAAGCTGCTTAAATCCATTTATGGGTTAAAGCAAGCATCGCGGAGTTGGAACATCTGTTTTGATGTTGTAGTCAAAGAGTTTGACTTCATCAAAAATATAGATGAACCTTGTATCTATAAGAAGGTGGCAGAGGGTAAGGTAGTCTTCCTCGTATTGTACGTGGATGACATACTCTTGATAGGAAATGATATTCCTATGCTGCAATCAGTCAAGCTCTTCTTATCACAGAGATTCTCAATGAAAGATCTAGGTGATGCCTCCTGCATATTGGGAATCATGATCTATAGAGATAGATCTAAACGGATACTGGGATTGTCCCAATCCAGGTACATTGACACCATACTAAAGAGGTTTAGTATGGAAGAATCCAAACGTGGGAATCAGCCCACGATCTCTGGACTCACTCTCTCCAAAGAGATGTCTCCCAAGACTGATTTGGAGAGAGGTCGCATGCAAGGGATACCCTATGCTTCGGCAGTAGGCTCTATCATGTATGCGATGCTATGTACCAGACCCGATGTAGCATACTCACTAAGTGTAGTGAGTCGGTATCAAGCAGATCCAGGAGAGAGTCATTGGACAGCAGTGAAGAACATTCTCAAGTACTTACGAAGGACTAAGGAGATGTTCTTGGTGTATGGTAATGGAGAACTCCAGGTGGAGTCCTTTACCGATTCCAGCTTCCAAAGTGATAAGGACGACTCTAAGTCGCATTCGGGTTTTGTCTTTACCCTCAATGGAGGGGCGGTATGTTGGAAGAGTTCCAAACAGGATACCGTTGCAGACTCAACAATGGAGGCTGAATACATCGCTGCCAACGATGCTGCCAAAGAGGCTGTCTGGATGAAGAAGTTCATTAGTGAACTTGGTGTGGTTCCATCCATTGAGCATCCAATACCTCTGTATTGCGATAACAATGGAGCTGTGGCTTTGGCCAAGGAACCCAGGTCCCATCAGAAGTCCAGACATATTCTGAGGCGGTATCACCTGATCAGGGAGATAGTTGATCGCCGGGAGATCGAGGTCAGGAGAGTAGATACAAAGGACAACACTGCGGATCCATTCACAAAGGCTATTCCCCAGATACAGTTTGAGAGATTATTCGGGATGCTAGGTATGAGATACTACAGCAGCTGGCCTTAGTGCAAGTGGGAGATTGTTAGTTATGTATATGCCCTAGAGGCCATTGTTGTACATTTGATGTATATTATAATGGATGCTTGGTTATATATAGAGAAGACTTTCTTGCTCGTCATGATAGTATGCTATTTGGTTTCACTTTATCTTAACATGTTGACTTGTATTGGTTTACTGTTTTACTCTCACATGTTGATAAAGCCCTTAGGACTTGTACTCGACTACTGGGACTATGATGAGATCATACTAGTGGGGCCGCGGTAGTCAATGAGTACATCCTATAACTGTTCCTAGTCGAGGGTATATCGAGACAGGGCATCGATACACCAGAGTAGACTTGCGTATACGCATCTTGACCCATATGATGGGCGATGGATGATCTCATATCCATCGGTGTTTGACATCAGAGATGGTGTACGGGTGCTCAGTGGAGACTGGGTACACTGGACGGACTCGCCGAGAACTCCCAGATGGTGATATACCACACGTCAGATGGCAGTTCTCCGGTGACACAGGTACAGGGTAGTCTGAAGACCCGAGATCGTCATAGAGTCTTGTGTGATTCCCACTGTGCTTTGATTTCCACCTTACCACGTCCAAGAGGGCGTGCAAAACGGTGGCTTTTGGGTACAGTCCCGAATCACATGGAGGCAATGAGCGATAGGAGGGGATTCGTCTCTCCCGGTATAGGGAGTTGATATTGTGCTGTGTTCGATTGGCTATAACTGGAAGTCCCTGGCCAGGGCTGATATAGAGATTTACTGGTAAGTGTTACTAGTAGTTTCTCGACCCGTTATGAGCCATACATCGACACGACTTATCGGTTACTGGGGTCTGACGTATACCACCCCTAGACTTGATATGCGACATATCAGACGAACAGACCGGACTGTACGGGAGTGTTACTGATCGGATTCACAGGAGAACGCACAGGCTAGCTTGTTGATCTTCTGATCGCTCAATACCTGGGTGGCTGTTACGTTTAGCTGACCGCTTGCAGCTTGTGGGTGTTTGATATGATCATCACCTGCTACCGGCGTATTGACGATTCTTTAGAGTCCTACACAGAGGTTTCTTGGCTCAGGCGAAACAGAGTAGTGGCACATATGTGATATGCGCAGGAGCGAGAATAATGCGATATGGGATACCGTATTAGATTCTCGCGATATATGGATATGAACCGGGTCATCGGATCAAGTGTTGATTCGATGAATCGGTACATGATATATTAGTCGGTTATATTCGATATAGCCGGATCGTCGGATCAAGTGTTGATTCGATGATTTAATATATAATAATATATATGATATATTATTATATTAACTAATATTGGCTTACTTTATTATTTCATTTTCTCAGTGGATGATACATTGATATATATGCGATATATGTTAATTGTATTATTTTCTTTTGTTGCAAATATATAATATATATGTGATATATATTATTGTGACATGATATGATTAATTGTTAAACATGTTTAAGGATGATTAATTGAGGTTAGGGTTTGATTTGGTTTAGTTGCTTCAAGTTGTTTCTAGAAGCAATTTTCTTTTGTCATTTGTAAAGATATTTAGAATGACACTTTCCTTTAACCCAACCAAACCCTAACTCTAGTTAACTCTCTACTCATTCTTATCCTATCATCCTTGACCATGGTTTACAATCAATCATATAATTCATTCTATTCATCACAAAAGGTTTTAAGCTAATGAATATATTTTCCATTATCATCTTCTTCCTTCTTCAAGAAAAGCTCTCTTGAAAATCCTTAAGTGATGAAAGATTATGAGAAAATGATATAAAAGGATAGCTAAATTACTACTCTCTCATACTAATCTCATCTAGCCCATGGGATTAGTGTGTTCTTCTCTTTTGAGTAAGATAGCTTGAGTTCTTCGAAACCTCGACGTAGATCATCGGAGATTTGGAATACGACAAGCTAGAATGGATCGTTCGAGTCGTGGAGCCTCTCATGAGTCCGGGAGATCGTGGATCGCGGCAAAGGGACTTCTACTCGGAGCTTGTGAAGTGAAGGAGCGGACTACAAAGGTTGTAATCCCTCACACTTAGATAAATGTTATCTATTTACATGTTAAACCCTAATAATCTAGCAAAGATCCCGGCTTTGGGTTGTTCGGCACGTCTAAAATTTAATCCGGGCATGTTTGATGCCTTATGAACCTTCACAAGAGTGCCTAGGAACCCTACAGCTTCATCTTCCCCCAATCAGAAACAAAGCTTTGCTTTGAAAATTTAAACTTTAATAAATAAAGCAACGCTTCAGATCCTTTACGCTGCGCGCGACGCGCCACGTGTCTGGCACAGATACATTAGCGCAGCGTCTAAGAAGGCGCGCCCAATTAGAGTAAAGCTCTGTTAAAGGAAGCGCCGCGCTGCGCTCTGCGCTGTGCGACACGTGGCAGCGCAGTTGCGCTGCGCGACACGTGTCAGCGCAGATGCGCTAGCGCAGAAGAAGGGGCTAAGTGCCAAAGGCAATTTATCCATACAAAATTACATGCACTTGATAATAACAAATTAAAATCATACGATGCACAAGCACAACAGAGAACTAAAATAAAAGAACCCTTAACAGACAATGAAGTACTTGATTAAAAAGAAAAATACTTATTCATTATTATTGTTATTACATTTAAAAAAGATCACCGAATACGGGATCAGAGAGATAAGGGTTCACAAAAAGAAAAAGAAGATTATTCAGCTCCCTCTCCGTCTTCTCCATCACGTCGAAGCGGCGATCTTCCCGAGGGGTAGCCATCCAACGGTCGACGCCGCACTCCTGGGAAAAAGTGGCGATGACAACCCGACGAGCCCGTATCTGGCTCAGCAAGTAGAAGGAGAAGTCCCTTAGGGCTTTGGTGATTAAGAGCGCTTCGAAAAAGCTCTCGATCTTATCCTCGGCCACATCAAGCATTGCCGAGGACATCTCCGCCGGAGGAGGGGGAATGTCGGCGAGCACTGAGGCAAGGATCATCCGAAGCCAAATGGAACCCGGGGGAAGAGGAGACCCCACACGATTCGAAAGCTCGTACATTGCAGCATCGCACTGCTCGTCCGAAAAAGAGGATTCGACCAAGCGCGCAGCAAAACGGGGAACGATGTCCCGGATTGGCACTTCCCACGGTTGTCGGCGGGTGTGAGGACGGTTGCAAGCCATGATCGAAGAAGTTCTCTGAAGGTGAGAAAAGAAAAGGCTCGGCCTTGAGTTATATATAGACCCAAACACAGAAAATTCTGTGCGCAGTGGAATTATTTCCAAGACCCGGGAAATCGAAATTTCGAAGAAATACAAGTTTGACTAGAAAAGAGGAGATGAAAAGATATCTCAGGGGAAGCAACGCTTCCGATTCCCCCAATCAGAGCAAACCTCTATCTTGAAAATCTAAATTTTAATAAATGAAGTAACGCTTCAGATCCTTTGCGCTGCGCGCGACGCGCCACGTGTTTGGCGCAGATACGTCAGCGCAGCGCCCAAGGCAGTGCGCCCAATCAGAGCAAACCTCTATTTTAAGTAAAATTAAAGGAAGCAACGCTTCAGCTGCGCAAGGACTGCGCTGCGCGACACGTGTCACGCGCCGGGGCATTTGCGCCAAACAGAATTAAGATTTTAAAGAAATCTTTCTGTTCTTGTTAAAACAAGAAGATTTTCTTCTGTAAAACAGAAGCCCTTGGATCAAAGATGCAACGGTGGGGAAAATTCCCCAAATCACTCAGAGAAAGATCTCTTTAACAAATTTAACTAATTTATGAGCACTATAAAAAGGGACCCTAGACCTCAATTCAAAAGGGATGAACATTTTTAAAAAAAAAAGAGAGAACTCTGAAGAATTCCTCAAGAACAAAAAGATAAAAACCTTTAGCGAAAGAGAAAGTTCTCTTATGAACAGATCATAGATATAAAAAGAAGATCAATGATCTTTAATTAATTAAATAGTGCTTTGCACTTTTCACGAACCTTTGGTTCTCTGAGATAAGAAAAACAAGAAAAACTTATTTTTCTTTGATCTAAATTAGATCAAGAAATCAAATAGTGCTTCGCACTTCTCTTATGAACCATCGGTTCTTGAATCTAAAAGATTCTTAAATTAATAGTGCTTTGCACTTATAAATCTGCACTGTTGCGCTCTTGGATTGGCGCAAGCCACCAGAGAGCGCCACGTGTCAGCGTCTGAACCGTTTGCGCTTTTGAATAGAGCTTTGCTCTCTGAAATTGGCGCAACTCACCAGATCACGCCACGTGTCAACAGCGCAAGCGTAGCGCACTAGCGCAGCGCATTGCGCTGCATGACACATGTCATCACCACGAGCGCTTGCGCTCTCTCATTGGCGCAAAGCGCCTGATAAATGCAATGCATTTCCTAAAAGGGCCAGGCCCAAATCAAAAAGACCAAGCAGGCCAAAATAAATTGCAAAGCAATAAAAGGGCAGAGTCCAAATGAAATTGATGCTCTACATCATTTATAAAGGGCAGAGCCCAAAACAAATTGATGCACTGCATCCTTTCTGGGCAAAGCCCAAATAAAAATAAAAATAAATGCAACGCAAAAGCAAATAAAATGTTGGACATTTTCAACTGGACTTAGCCCAATTTTGGCCGTAAGTCCTTAAATTAAATTGACTGAGCAAGATTGCTCTCTTAAATCAATTTACCTCCGGTTCGAGGGTACATCTCCGAACTCCTCTGACACCCATCGTTGTAATCCTTCAACGACGTCAGAGGGTGACGGGTCCCGACGAACACACATCAATATGGACTGCGGGGTCCTTAAACTCGTGGACCGGAACGTCCTTAAACTAATATTGGACCGGAACGTCCTTAAACTAGTATCGGACCCCCACGTCCTTAAACTGGAATATGGACCACCACGTCCCTAAACTGGAGCATGGACCGCAACGTCCCTTAACTACCTATGGACCACTACGTCCCTAAACTGGAACAATAGAGCCTCCAAATGCTCTTTTGCCGGATCTAAACGATCCCGTTTAAGTTGATCTTAGCCCCCAAACACGGCTAACGTATCCTTAAACATTCAAACGGACTATAAAACTCCAAATCAACCTTGGTTCAAGGGTACATCTCTAAACTCCTCTGACATCTGCCGTTGTAATCCTTCAACGACGTTAGAGAGGTGACGAGTCCCGATGGCCAGATATTAAATAGATTATCACGTTAAGGTGTTCTTAGTCCCAAACAGGACTAACGTATCCTTAACGGACGTTTAAGTTGATCTTAGCCGCAACGCGACTAATGCATCCTTAAACTAAAAACACCAAACCCAAATCTAAGTAAATACGGATTTGGGCTAATCCACGTCCTACGGGCGACGGCATTACTCAGTCTCCGTATACAATCTACGGGCAACCACAAACAGAACAAACACACACGACACGAAGTGAAATTCTGGAGAAGGAGAAAGTTGTTACCGCGATGCGGTAGCGTAATTAACTTCAGGGGCTTGCGCCTGCAGGGAAGAGCGTCCCCACAATCAAAAACCCCTCAAGCGAGGGGGAATCTGACGAAGTCTGCTACATCGGCCGCATCCGCCTAAACCTCCGATACACGGTGCCATAAATCAACTTGGCATCTTCGGAGAGGTGGACGGATAAAACCAAATAGCATCTGCCCCGAATCTTAGCGTCGGGACATCGCGGTCCTGTGCGCCGCCTTTCGGAGGGGAACAGATTCTGGCACGCCCGGTGGGACCTCTTCCTCTTTCCACTCCACACTTCATGTGTCGTCTTCGCGAACCAATCGCGGTTTGTTAAATGGTTGCCTTCGGATTTCAAGTTTCTAAGATTTGGTCTCTTGCCTGGCGCAGAACTCAAGATTCAATGGCCTCTAACTGCACCAACTGCTCGAAGTGCCGCTGCAATGGACGCTCCACCTCCCCCGGAGGTGTAGCATATGGGCCCCAAGCGGCTTCCTTCCTCACTCTGCCAGTAGACCAGGTGACCCAAGCCACCACTGGCCTGTTCTTCGAGACTATGATCCCACCTACAAGCTTTCCTACGCCAATACCTGCTCCGGAAGTGAACAAAAAGTCGGTCTTCGACCGGCTCACTGCTACGACGACCCCTGTCAACGGGTCGCCCGCTACCAAACCGACAGCCTATGTTTTCACCAGGCTAAATCTGAACTCTAAAATGGCTGTCCCAAGGAGGGCAGCGGCTGCTGCTTCAGAAGTCGTCAAGGCGGCTTCCCCTGTCAAAGAGTCGGTCTTTTCAAGACTGACGATTCCTGCCCCTGCTCGAGGATCCGTCTTCGACAGGTTGAACATCATCCCTCAAAAGACAACCTCGGTATTTAAGAGGTTAACACCAGCAGTGCCTCATTCAGACAGGGGGCAAAAAGAAGATGTCTCTATCTCCGAGCCAGTCCCAACGGCTCGTCATGCTCGACGTCGCCATTGGCAGCGAGTGAGGAAGGCAGGGGGCAATTCCCCATCAGGGCTAACTCCACCGGCTCCAGTGGTGGAAGTCAACGCTGCTGTTCCAATTGGGAACAGTTTTGAACCGCTGAGGAGGGTACAGAAGAATTATCCAACCGCTACACTGAAAAGATCTCCTCCGCCTGCGGAGAGAACTCCAGAAACGAAGCAAGAACAGCCCCCTCAACGGCTGTCCTCAAAAATATACAAGGTTTGGCGAAGGGTTCAAGACTCAGTGATCAACCCAGATCACTCTCGTCAACAAAAGAAGGTGAAAGTGCAAAAAGAAAAAGACCGTCCTATTAAACAGCAGGGGACAACAATCGCTAGGGAGCCCACTACAACGGCCCCTTTAACTTCAACGGCCCACAAAAGAAGAAGGCCGGAGAAAACCCCCGCGCCCGCGGCAAATGCCAAAGGTGGTGAGCCTAAACGCCCTAAGTCCGAGGGCATGATAGTTCATACTGTTTATGTGGCATCAGGAAAGGAGGATAGCCGCATATCAACAGGTCATAGACCGCACACGAGGTCAATGACCAAAGCTCAGGAGCAGCAGCAGAAGCTCCAAGAAATGATGAACGCTATGGCCGCACTTACAGGACCAAAAGAAAACCCTGAAGCGTCCTCGGATGAACGCCAAGAGGAGAAAACCGACGCCGAATTCCTTCGTCGGATATTGGAGAAGAAGGACAAAGAGGCTGCTGAACAAGCAGCCAACATACAACGTCTGGGCCTCCTCTTCAAAGACATGATAGGGATGATGATACAACAAGATCCTCCAGCCGAAGAGCCCCCAATCATCCTTGGAGATGATAGGGGAGAAACATCAAATCCTCCACCAGCTCTGTCGATGGCTAAAGAGGATACAATCTCCAAAGCTGATTTGGATGAGTACATCGCCCAACAAATACGGGTTCATCATGCGACCGAAGCAACCGGCCAGGTCGTAAAAACGGGGCGGCCATATCCAAGTTGGTACGATCAAATCAAGTACCCACCCGGTTATACAATTCCCAAGTTCCATGTTTACAAAGGGACGGGCAACCCTCACCAACATGTTGCCCAGTTCAGGGCACTCTGCGGCAACACCGGTGGTGATGACAAGCTCTTACTTCGCCAGTTTGTTGGAAGTTTATCGGATACGGCGTTCGAGTGGTACTCTGTGCTCCCGAACGACTCTATCAAAACCTTCGCGGAAATAGAGCTATTGTTTACTCAGCGTTTTGCAAGCGCCAGTGAACGTACCCCAATGACGGCACTGATTAACGCCAGGATAAAACCCGGCGAGACGTGGGTTTAGTACGCTATACGATGGCGGAACTTATGGTCGAAGTGTGAGCAGCGCATTGAAGAAGCTCCCGTGGTGGGTATGTTTGTGGGAACCCTTGATCCGCAAGCAACCATCTCACAATTTATGATGTTTTTCAAGCCAACTACCTTCCAGGCCTTGATTGACAAACTAGCGCTAATGGATCAAATGGGCCATAAACCCCCTCTTCCAAGGCCGGACTCCCGAAATGACAAAGGGAAGGGAAAGGCGATCGTCGTCGCTAATGCTCAACAACAACCGAGCGACTCGAAGCCGGTTGCTCTTCAAAATAATATGCGCCCGTACGTACCCCTTGAGGATAGGACGGGACGTCCTTATTCCTTTCCCCGCGATAAAACGAGGAGCTTATTCGAGCTGGCGTTGCGCAACAGACTCATAAATCTGCCGGATCCAAAACGTTCGTTGCAACCAAGTGATGTCAACGAGCCCAACTACTGTCCTTATCATCGAGTACTAAGCCATCCGATCGAAGATTGCTACGTTTTCAAGAATTGGCTTGAAAACCAGTACCGACATGGCAAGTTCGCGTTATCTGACAAATGGAAGGTGAATCCCCCGCAGCCCCACACCTCTAGGGGGACGAATACGCCGGGGGCAACATGCTCCGTCATTAAAGAAGCTCCTTGGGAGGTTGTATTATCAGCCAAGACAAAGAGGATGTTGAACGACCTTCAGACATGTCCAGCGATTAGGTGGAAGAACCCGTTGGAACCGCAGGTCATTGAGGGGATGTTGAAGCCACGTCCAACTCCAAAGGCCGATGACAGTGGCTCAAGCACTCGCAACCAGCCGTCAAAATCCTCGAAGAAGAAGAAAAAGAAATCAAAGAAGCCTGTGAAGCCTGGCGATAAGCGCACGGACCTGCAAAAACAAATTGACGCACTGGAGGAATACAACCAGAAGGCACGCACCCCCATTACATTCCAAGAGTTTCTCAACCATGTCTTTCAAGAGGAAGGTGAGGGAGAAAGTTCGTCAAATGAATCTGAAGAATGCGTGGCGAGCTGTCAAATGATTTCCCATTCGATCACGAACGATGAGGAGACTCCTTGCACCGAAAAGCTGGGGGCAGATCCTAAACCAAAAGTTCTGGGGCCATCAGATGAAGTAATTGACGCATTCCTTAATGAAGCTCGGTTGAAAAGTAAAGCTGATCGAGAGCGCGAGGCGGCTATATTTGAAAAGGCCAAGCGCCAGCGACTTGATGAAGGAGCTGAGACGATCCCGTTGGAGCTAAACACCTCCGTTACCGACAAAATCCAATTCAAGATGAGGAAAAAGTTTGCTAAGGCCATATCAATGGGCATGAAGCTACCATCCTCTGAAGGAAACATCACTGGTGAAATGGAAACGCACCCCTCCTATTGCTTATATCATCAAAAGGTTTCGCACCCCACACAAGAGTGCAAAGATTTCGATAGATGGTGGCACGGATACGTTGCTCATCGACAACACTTTAAGCGAGAGAAACGCAAAACTCGGCGGGAGCGAAGAAATATGACCGAAGAGATTAAAAGAACTACTGGCGATTGTTGCATGGTTAACACCGGCATGTCACAAGTGCCTACATTCGGGAGCGATTCTGATGAGGAGCTGGAACTTACCCCTCTCTTTAAAGAGTCCGCTTCGGGAAAAGAAGAAGAGCCGAAGGTCTGCGAAAATATCCGGCTGTGGAATCGGACGCTGCCTGAAAAGAACTTCGGACCCTTAAACAGGAAAGATAAAGGGAAAGAAAAGGTCTCTGAAGATATCGTCTTAGACGACCAAGTGGTGGAAGAGCTAGCTGCCAAAGACCCGCCAAAGAAGAATAAGGTGGATTACAACGTCTTAGCACATCTGAGGAAGCTGCCCTCACAGCTCAGCATTCTTGACGCCCTTTTGCTATCAAAAGAGGCGAGAGATTCGTTAATTAAGGCACTCCAAGACCCAGAACAATTCCAAGCATGCCTGGCCGAGGAAAAGATGAAGGATGAATTGGAGGAAGTGCACACGGCCGATGTTACTTTTGGCAATGAAGACCTTCTACTTGGGACGTGCGAACACAATCGCCCTCTCTATGTCTCGGGATACTGCCATGATATAAAGATAGGCAAAATCCCGATCGATAACGGGTCGTCTGTTAACCTACTCAACGTGCGGGTGTTGAAGGAAATCTGCATGAGCGTCCAGCACCTTGCTCGGGACAAGATCACCATCTCCGGGTTCGACTCCCAATCGTCAAAGACTCTTGGATCTGTGATACTGACGCTACGCTTCGGGCTACTCGTCACGGACATTAAGTTTCACGTCATAGACGCCATGACATGCTACAACACTTTGCTCGGCCGACCATGGTTACACGAGTACAACATCATCCCTTCTACACAACATCAGTCTATGAAGTATTTTAAGGATGGTTTCGAGTATACCGTGACGGAAGAACTGAACCCGTTCTCTGTGAACGAGGTCCGCAAATATAAAGACGCCAAATACTTCTTACCGGATTTCGAAGACACAGAGAGGTGTCACAAGCCGGAGAATAAAACTAACGCTACCATCCCTGTCTTCGGCAGTGATACTGAGGAGGAAGAGGAGATATTTTATTCGGATCCGCCCCAACACAACAAGCCGGGACCATCGGCTCCTACATTGATCTTTGGTAGCGACTCGGAAGATGAATTCCATGTTGTATTCTCTGCTCGACCTTTAATACAAACGTCCGCTGACGAAGAGCAAAGTCTACAAGTCGCCATGGTGCCGCCTAAACATCATAAAGAACTGGATGTACTTAATATCTACAGTGTAGAAGAGCTGCGGATATTCTATATCCCTCCCAAACGAGAAAGCGAAAAAGCAATTCTATTTTACCGCTCTGAAAAAAACAAAGCGGAGAAAGAAGTCTGGCATGGGGCGGATCCTACGATGGACAGGCTTCAGCCTATCCGTCTTCCCAGATATTATACGGAAGGTTTGAAAAAGCTGCTAAAACGCCAGGGGATACCCTTCAAACAGACCGTTAGAAAGGCCAAATTCTATGACAGGGTCTGGAACGTCCCCGGGACTCAACGCAAACTGCCTAACGGGAGAATGGAGACAATCGGGCTTGGATACATTCGCTCTAAGAAACGAGAGCTGCTCCGCGACTGTTACGTCGTGCACAACTTTAATGAAGAGGCGGGTGCTCAATGGGAGGACGCTAATCCTAAGCCAATGAAAGTTCCAGATGCAAAAGTGCCTAGTCCGTCGTTCGAAGAACAAATGGACAAGCTTATAAGGGAAGTGGGTCAAAAAGTCCGAGATGACCATAACCGCGAAATGGTCATCTATGAGAAAGCCAAGACGCAACGCCTTCTCCAACAGGCCATGAAGGATGAAAATGCCGCTCCTTGTCAACCTGTTATAAAGAAGGCTCGGCGCAAAAGCAGAAATAAGTCGAAATGCCAAAAAGGCGCTCAACAACAACAAAGCAGGGCTAAGAATCCACGCAAACGGGAGTCGAGCGTTATTGATCTATCCCTCATGAAGAAAATGAGTCGAGCATACTCTTTTCCTCGGGATAAGACGAAGAGGATACTTGAGCTTGCTCTAAAACATCAGATGCTCACACTGCCGGAGTCCAAGCACCCCGAACAAGCAAGCGAAGTCTCTAGCCCAAACTATTGCTCTTACCATCGAGTAATAGGGCACCCGCTCGAAGACTGCTTCATCTTCAAGAATTGGGTCGAAGATCAGTATCAGCTTGGCAAATTCACTCTGTCTGACAACTGGAGGATAGCGCCGCCATAGAAGCACGAGCCCAAGGCCACGAAAGAAGAACCGGTTCCACATTGGGATTGGAAGCGAATTCGCACCTGTCACATGATTACAATATTAAAAGAAGAGCCCGAGGACATATATGAGCTCCCTTAGTGCTTCGAAAACAGCAGCGACGAGATAATCTCAGAATTCCCACCAGCGCCAAAAGAGCTGGAAGATGGAATCTATACCACTGCAGATAACCTCAAGAAGAATGAGTTGGGGACAGCAGACGATCCACGACCGACATTCATCAGCGAGCTGCTATCTGAAGAAAGGGTGGCTGCGTTAAAAGACGTGTTTCTACAGCATAGAGATTGCTTCGCGTGGAACTATTCCGAAATGCCGGGATTAGATCCAGAAATCGCCGTGCATAGATTGGCGATATCCCCGGACATCAATCCAGTCAAACATGCGCCGAGGAGAATGCGGCTCGAGCTTGAGATGAGCATCAATGCTGAGGTCAAGAAGCTGATCGACTCTGACTTCATCCAGGAAGTTCAATACCCTGAATGGATCGCCAGCATTGTCCCGGTGATGAAGAAAAATGGGACGGTGCGCATATACGTGGACTTTCGGAATCTCAATAAAGCTTGCCCGAAGGATGATTTTCCAGTGCCAGTCACCGAACTGATGATAGACAATACGTCCACTCATGAGGTTTTCTCCTTCATGGACGGCTCGTCAGGTTATAATCAGATAAAAATGCATCCCGAAGACTAGAAGCACACAGCCTTCAGGACCCCTCTAGGGATATTTTGTTATAAAGTAATGCCCTTCGGTTTAAAGAATGCCGGTGCCACTTATCAAAGGGCCATGACGAAGATCTTCGATAACCTTATACACGAAATCGTCGAATGCTATATCGACGACCTCGTTGTTAAAAGCAAATCATATGAGGAACATCTCGAGCATCTGAAGACCGTATTTCAACGACTTCGGCAATACAATTTGAAGATGAACCCGCTCAAGTGTGCATTCGGAGTTTCCTCAGGCAAATTCCTGGGATTCATTGTTCGACACCGAGGTATTGAAATAGATCCGTCCAAGATCAAAGCGATCATGGAAATGCCTCCGCCAAGAACTCTTAAACAGTTGCAGTCTCTCCAAGGAAAGCTCGCATATATTCAGTGATTTATAGCCAACCTCTCTGGCAAGTGCCGCCCTTACAGTCACCTGATGAAAAAGGGAACTCCATTCGTCTGGGATCAAAAATTCCAGGGCGTGCTGGACGAAATTAAACAGTACCTGCAGAACCCGCCGATGTTGGCTACTCCGGTCAAGGGAAAACCCCTCATTCTTTATACAACCGCCCTCGAAGGTTCCTTAGGTGCATTATGGGCACAAGAGAACGATCAAGGAAAAGAAAGAGCACTCTACTACTTAAGTCGAGTTCTACTGGGGGCAGAAAGCAACTACTCCCCCATTGAAAAACACTGCCTGGCGTTGATCTTCGCAATAACAAAGCTCAGGCACTATGCGTTGGCGCATGAGGTCCGTCTCATTTCAAAGGTGGACCCCCTTAAATACTTGATGTCAAAGGCCATATTGACGGGACGACTCGCTAAATGGGCCCTACTCTTGATGGAGTTTTCGATAACGTATCAACCTTTCAAGGCAGTGAAAGGCCAGGCCATCGCCGACTTCCTCGCTGAGCATCCCATACCCGCCGATTCTCCTCTAAATTGCGATCTTCCAGACGAAAATGCATTTGATGCAATCGACGGTGGTGATACCCGATGGGAGCTCTATTTCGATGGAGCATCTTCCGTAAAGAAGTGCAAACAAAGTACCCCTATAATCAAATCGAGGGTTGGCCTCATCTTTGTAACTCCACAAGGAGGGATAATGCGCTTCGCTTTCTCCCTAACAGAGCCGAGGACAAATAACGAAGCTGAATACGAAGGTTTGATAGCAGGCCTCGAGATCGCCATTGACATGGGAATTGAAGACCTCCTCATATACGGGGATTCTCAACTGGTCGTTAGTCAAGTAAACGGTGACTACCAAACGTGCAAGCCAGAGCTGGTGAAGTACGGCGAAAAAGTGCAACAACTGTTGACCCAAATTCCCTCCTATACTTTGGAGAACATACCGCGCGCGGAAAACAGCAAAGCAGACGCGTTAGCCAAACTTGCTAAAGAATTGGCTGACGAGAACCTCGATGACGTTAGAATCGTGGTAGAAAGCCGTCGCGTGCTTGCCCCAGCAGAAATATCTCTGGAATCACCCGAAGAAAAAGGAGCGAGCGAGCAAACGACCCTGCAAGTAAAAGACCGGGAAAAGGCTGAGGATTGGAGAGAAGTCTTCATAGACTACTTTAAGTCCCACCGAATGCCTGAAGAAGCGTCCACAAGACATCAGCTTATGAAACGAGCTCTGTCTTTCGCCTTTGTCAATGATACTCTGTACAAGAGATCGTTTGATTCTCTGTGGCTGATATGCTTAGGACCTGACGAAGCGAGAAGGGTCGTCCAAGAAGTTCATGACAGACTCTGCGGTTCTCCCCAAGCGGGCCCAAAGATGAAGCTGAAGATAAAACGGATGGGCTACTACTGGCCCACGATGATTCAGAACTGCCTCGAATATGCGAAGCAATGCCATTCATGCCAAATCCATGGGGACTTCATCCATCAGCATCCAAATCCACTACATCCGACAGTGGCTAGCTGGCCATTCGAAATGTGGGGAACTGATATAGTCGGCCCCATTGAACCAGCATCGTCTAGGGGACATCGTTTTATCCTGGTAACGACTGACTACTTCTCCAAATGGGCAGAGGCAGTACCGCTGAGGGAAGTAAAGACGGAGAATATCCTCCACTTCTTCAAAACACACGTCATATTTCGGTTTGGAACTCCGCGACGGATCATCTCCGATAACGGGCCAGCCTACAGAAGCCACAAGATCAGTCGCTTCGCGCAACAGTACAATATAGACTGGAGATATTCCTCAGTTTATAATCCACGAGCTAATGGTCTAGCCGAGGCCTTCAACAAGACCTTGACGAAGATCATAAAGAAAACGGTGTCCCGAAATAAGAAAGACTGGCACGAGAGACTGCAAGAAGCTCTCTGGGCGTATCGAACTACGTTCAAGACGGCCACGAACACAACGCCGTACGCGTTGGTATTTGGGACGGAAGCAGTGCTCCCCCTCGAGATAGAGTTACCCTCTCTACGAGTGGCAGTCCACTACGAGCTGACGGATGAAGAAAATGCTCACCTTCGGCTTGAGGAGCTTGACGCCCTTGATGAAACCCGGCTCATAGCGCAACAAAATTTGGAGGCCTATAAAGCAAAGATGACGCGCTCATATGAAAGACTGACCCGACCGAGGACATTTCTCCAAGGCGAACTCGTGCTAGTGGTCAAAAGGCCTATGATCCCCAATCGCGCCAAGCGAGGAAAATTCGAGCCAAACTATGAAGGCCCGTACATCATAGATAAGGTCTACCAGGGTGGGGCCTATCCACTCATGGACAGGCACGGTGAAAGGCCTTTCAGGCCAATAAACGGTCGCTTCCTAAAGAGATACTACGCTTAATGAGCCACAGCCTAGGACAATGATAGGTGACGATGACCATGCCCGCTCGCTATCTTCCTAAGCTCAAGTTTTATAAGCAGTAGCTAGCCTCTCAATGTCGGACCGAAATGTCCTTAAACTAATAGCGGACCGAAACGTCCTTAAACTACTACAGCAGCATCCTTAGGCTGACGAGATGAATAAAGAAAAAAGAAAAAAAAGAGAGAAAAAGAAAAAAAAAATGATGATAAAAACGGTATGTCCATAAGCAAAAAGGGCACGGATGAAAACCCGAAAGGGCTCCGTGAGTAAAAATAGCAGGGCTACCGGCGAGTGTTTCTGAAAACCCGAAAGGGCGCGACCTCGTTAAAAAAAAAGAATAAAAGGAATATAAAAAAAAGGTATGTCCATAAGCAAAATGGCCACGGATGAAAACCCGAAAGGGCTCCGTGAGTAAAAACAGCAGGGCTACCGGCGAGTATTCGTGAAAACCCGAAAGGGCGCGACCTCGTAAAAAAAAGAATAAAAAGAATATAAAAAAAAACGGTATGTCCATAAGCAAAATGGGCACGGATGAAAACCCGAAAGGGCTCCGTGAGTAAAAACAGCAGGACTACCGGCGAGTGTTTGTGAAAACCTGAAAGGGCGCAACCTCGTTAAAAGACACTTATAGGGTCCTCTCAACCTTGTAAGGAGAAACCACCCGCGTGAGATCCTTACGACTCACAAAGGTGCAACACACTTAGGGATCCCCACGATTCCTAAAGAGAAAATACACTTGCAAGATCCTCACGACTCGTAAGGAGAACTCTCTTATGGGACCCTCACGGCTCATAAGAGTTGAAAGTCTTAAGTTACAGAGACCTAAACTTGTGCTTAAGCAACCCCCCACAACCTTCGATATTGCCCTACAAGTGGTCCTATATTGGCCCTTGTATACAATCCACGGACGCGAATAAACATTTCCCTAACCAAGTCTCATCCGTGACTGGGGATATGTTCGTATGGTGAACAACCCTTGTAAATCCTCTCGATTTACAAGGAGAAAACCCTCCTGTAAGATCCTTACGACTTACAGAGGAACAAAACACTTAGGAACCCTCACGATTCCTAAGGAGAAAATACACCTGCAAGATCCTCACGACTTGTAGGGTGAAATAACTTTGTGAGACCCTTACGGCTCATGAAGTCAAAAGCCTTAGTCGACGGGACCTTAACCCTAGTCGCTAAGCCTCCTTTGTTCGACAACGATAGAGGCAAATGATGATTCTCTCCTGGCAATATCCCAGTTGTAGCGGTGTTGATGCCAAAATCGGTGTCCAAATTCAGGTTTACGGCAAAAAGCCAGTAGGCCGCACATGCATGCGAAATAGCCGAAATGATGGGGTGACTTGCAATAAAAAAAAGCAGCAAGTAAAATGTATGCATGCGAAATAGCCGAAATGATAGGACAACTCGCAATAAAAAAAAGCAGCGAGTAAAGTTAAAATAAATAGCCGAAATGATTGGGCACCGCGAAAAATAGCCGAAATGATTGGGCAATCGCGACCTTCGCGATATAAAAGCTAAAATGATAGAGCATCACGGAGATAAAAAAAATGATGATAAAACTTTGGCCCTACAGTTAAGATCACATCGATCCCTGTATACAATCCAAGGGCGTAAACAAAGAGGGAACCATACTTTCCTAACAGGCCCCGCCAGAAGACGAAGCCAAATCTCGACGGTTCAGTCCAACTCCGAAGAAACCAGTGTCTTCAGCAAACTCCTCGACTCACGGATACAAACTCTCCTTAACGAGAGCCTCCAGATCCGCGTCGACTCGCAGAGCCACCAGTGCCTCCATGGGAAATTCTCGACTCGTTTCAAACCCCCAAGGAAACAAATAATCTTTGGCGCTTGGGAAACAAATAATCCCTACCAAATTCCTGGACTCACGGATACAAACACTCCTTGACGAGAGCCTCCTGATCCGCGTCGACTCGCAGAGCCACCAGTGCCTCCGTGGGAAATTCTCGACTCGTTTCAAACCCCAAGGAAACAAATAATCCTTGGCGCTTGGGAAACAAATAATCCCTAGCAAACTCCTCAACTCACGGATACAAACACTCCTTGACGAGAGCTTCCTGATCCGCGTCGACTCGCAGAGCCACCAGGGCCTCCGTGGGAAATTCTCGACTCGTTTCAAACCCCAAGGAAACAAATAATCCTTGGCGCTTGGGAAACAAATAATCCCTAGCAAATTCCTTGACTCAGGGATACAAACACTCCTTGACGAGAGCCTCCTGATCCGCGTCGACTCGCAGAGCCACCAGTGCCTCCGTGGGAAATTCTCGACTCGTTTCAAACCCCAAGGAAACAAATAATTCTTGGCGCTTGGGAAACAAATAATCCCTAGAAAATTCCTCGACTCACGGATACAAACACTCCTTGACGAGAGCCTCCTGATCCGCGTCGACTCGCAGAGCCACCAGTGCCTCCGTGGGAAATTCTTGACTCGTTTCAAACCCCAAGGAAACAAATAATCCTTGGCGCTTGGGAAAAAAATAATCCCTAGCAAATTCCTCGACTCACGGATACAAACACTCCTTGACGAGAGCCTCCTGATTCGCGTCGGCTCGCAGAGAAATCAGCGTCTCCGCGAGAAAATTCCCGATTCGTCTCAACTTGCAAGATGAAGCCTCAGGCAGCAGGGATTAAAAAACTTGCTTCCTGAACAATGGGACCCTACAAGTCGATCTAAGACGGTCTCTTGCATACTATTCACGGGTCTCACTCTTCAAAGTCGAATTTTGACGAGAAGAGAAACAACCGCTTACGAGTACTCTCGACTCGTAAGAGGGAAAAATTTCTTACAGGATTCTTACGACCTATAAGAGAAAACACACTTAGGAATCCTCACGATTCCTAAGGAGAAAAACCCACTTACGAGATCCTCTCGATCCGTAGGGAGAAAAGTCTCTATGAGACCCTCACGGCTCATGGAGTTGAAAAGTCTTAGGCAGCAGATCTGAACCTGCGGCCTAAGCCATCGCTGATTCTTAAGAAAGTCAAGATGCGTGCTCTACTATCTGTTGACCATGTTTACTAAGGTGGCGTGCCGAGAAGAAAAGAAAGAAGAAAGCGACGGAAAGAGCATCTGATCTACATTTGATTAAGCGTTCGAAACACATTCATTTATGCAAAAGATTCGGAACAAAAGATAAGACAAGCTAAAATAAAAAAAAGGGTTTCCATTCATATTGCTAAAAATTCTTACAATCATAAGAGCAATGAATAAGAGACATTATTCAAATTATTACAACGGTATAATCTCATATCCGGGGTACGGATTGAGGAATTCAAAAGTAAGGCCATCCAGAGTTCTTTTGGCCTTTCTAATTATTCTTATGCGCAGCCTCTCGCGCTCCTCTGTGTCGAGATTCTCGGCAAGCCCTTCCGGCCTTCGATAAGCAGCAACTATCGTCGTCTGCTGGAAGATTTGATGTAGGATGTCAATGAGGTTGTCCCGCCGTTTCTTCAAAATCAGCCCCGTCAGGAACACTGAATGCACCTTGTCTTCGGTATCATCCAGCGCATTGAGCTGTAGGGCCTCGTGAAGACCCGGAAGTGCTCTCCATATTGCTCCCAGCACGACTTTCAAAAGAGCCGAACGACGAGGTAGCAGCCAACCACCGCTTGCGTTCAGACGACCCATGACCTCTGCACATTGGGCGTCTGTAAACTCTTGGTTTTGTTGACGGCCCTGTGCACGAATATCCTCGTAGGTAATGAACTCATGCAGACTGTATAGATGCACCGCCATAATGCCTGAAGGAAGCAACATTGGAAGATTAGCAATGAGGAAAAGGTATAGGGAGTTAAAACTCCTCGAGAGCAATGCTCTATAGACAGGAGTGACACCTGTCAAAAACCAGTTATGAGGAGAATTTAAGGAAAATTCCCTAAGAACATTGAGAGCTTTGCTCTGAGAAAAAAAATGATATAATAATAATAATAGTATCAAATGCCATGAAGAAATCTTAAGAGTTCTTCTATATGATTTGGAAGGAGCAAAGCTCCATTAATTAAGAAAATCCAAGGGAAACCTTTCGGAGAGCAGAGCTCTATTAATGGAACCCTAATAGGGTTCCCTTTAGTTCTCTTTAGACCCCTTTAGAGCAAAGCTCTGCTAAGTGAAACCCTAAATGGGTCTTCTTTAGATCAGGGATCTATTGAGAGCAAAGCTCTTAAAGCTGATTTAATTTAATCAAAATTAATATTTTTACCTAAAATTCTCTAAAGTTTGAACTTTTAAAAAGTGTCTAAACAAGAGAGCAAGGCTCTGAGTTCTGAAAGTAAAAATGTGAAAGATGATAAGCATCTGTGGGGGACCAAAGGTCCTATTTATAGGCATCGAGTGCCTCTTCAACTTCCAAAAAGTGCCGCGACGGTTGGGATTCTGCCACCGTTGCGCTTGCGTTTGGAGGCCACGTAAGCGCAGCGGTGGGGGGCATTTGTTTACCCCAATCAGAGCAAAGCTCTGTTCAAATTCCAAGGTGGGAGATGAAGCAACGCTTCATCTTCCCCCAATCAGAAACAGAGCTTTGCTTTGAAAATTTAAACTTTAATAAATGAAGCAACGCTTCAGATCCTTTGCGCTACGCGCGACGCGCCACGTGTCTGGCGCAGATACATTAGCGCAGCGTCCAAGAAGGCGCGCCTAATTAGAGCAAAGCTCTGTTAAAGGAAGCGCCGCACTGTGCTCTGCGTTGTGCGACACGTGGCAGCGCAGTTGCGCTAGCGCAGTTACGCTGCGCTGCGCTGTACGCTGCGCGATACGTATCAGCGCAGATGCGCTAGCGCAGAAGAAGGGGCTAAGTGCCAAAGGCAATTTATCCATGCAAAATTACATGCACTTGATAATAACAAATTAAAATCATACGATGCACAAGCACAACAGAGAACTAAAATAAAAGAACCCTTAACAGACAATGAAGTACTTGATTAAAAAGAAAAATACTTATTCATTATTATTGTTATTACATTTAAAAAAGATCACCGAATGCGGGATCAGAGAGACAAGGGTTCACAAAAAGAAAAAGAAGATTATTCAGCTCCCTCTCCGTCTTCTCCATCACGTCGAAGCGGCGATCTTCCCAAGGGGTAGCCATCCAACGGTCGATGCCGCACTATTGGGAAAAAGTGGCGATGAAAACCCGACGAGCCCGTATCTGGCTCAGCAAGTAGAAGGAGAAGTCCCTTAGGGCTTTGGTGATCAAGAGCGCTTCGAAAAAGCTCTCGATCTTATCCTTGGCCACATCAAGCATTGCCGAGGACATCTCCGCCGGAGGAGGGGGAATGTCGGCGAGCACTGAGGCAAGGATCATCCGAAGCCAAATGGAACCCGGGGGAAGAGGAGACCCCACACGAGTCGAAAGCTCGTACATTGCAGCATCGCACTGCTCGTCCGAAAAAGAGGAGTCCACCAAGCGCGCAGCAAAACGGGGAACGATGTCCCGGATCGGCACTTCCCACGGTTGTCGGCGGGCGTGAGGATGGTTGCAAGCCATGATCGAAGAAGTTCTCTGAAGGTGAGAAAAGAAAAGGCTCGGCCTTGAGTTATATATAGACCTAAACACAGAAAATTCTGTGCGTAGTGGAATTATTTCCAAGATCCGGGAAACCGAAATTTCGAAGAAATACAAGTTTGACTTGAAAAGAGGAGATGAAAAGATATCTCAGGGGAAGCAACGCTTCCGATTCCCCCAATCAGAGCAAACCTCTATCTTGAAAATCTAAATTTTAATAAATGAAGCAACGCTTCAGATCCTTTGCGCTGCGCACGACGCGCCACGTGTCTGGCGCAGATACGTCAGCGCAGCGCCCAAGGCAGTGCGCCCAATCAGAGCAAAACTCTATTTTAAGTAAAATTAAAGGAAGCAACGCTTCAGCTGTGCAAGCACTGCGCTGCGCGACACGTGTTAGCGCAGATGCGCTAGCGCAGTTGCGCTGCGTTGTGCGCTGCGCGACACGTGTCACGCGCCGGGGCATTTGCGCCAAACAGAATTAAAATTTTAAAGAAATCTTTCTGTTTTTGTTAAAACAAGAAGATTTTCTTCTGTAAAACAGAAGCTCTTGGATCAAAGATCCAACGGTGGGGAAAATTCCCCAAATCACTCAGAGAAAGATCTCTTTAACAAATTTAACTAATTTATGTGCACTATAAAAAGGGACCCTAGGCCTCAATTCAAAGGGGATGAACATTTTTTTAAAAAAAAGAGAGAACTCTGAAGAATTCCTCAAGAACAAAAAGGTAAAAACCTTTAGCGAAAGAGAAAGTTCTCTTATGAACAGATCATAGATATAAAAAGAAGATCAATGATCTTTAATTAATTAAATAGTGCTTTGCACTTTTCATGAACCTTTGGTTCTCTGAGATAAGAAAAACAAGAAAAACTTATTTTTCTTTGATCTAAATTAGATCAAGAAATCAAATAGTGCTTCGCACTTCTCTTATGAACCATCGGTTCTTGAATCTAAAAGATTCTCAAATTAATAGTGCTTTGCACTTATAAATCTGCACTGTTGCGCTCTTGGGCTGGCGCAAGCCACCAAAGAGCGCCACGTGTCAGCGTCTGAACCGTTTGCGCTTTTGAATAGAGCTTTGCTCTCTGAAATTGGCACAACTCACCAGAGCACGCCACGTGTCAACAGCGCAAGCGTAGCGCACTAGCGCAGCGCATTGCGCTGCATGACACGTGTCATCACCACGAGCGCTTGCGCTCTCTGATTGGCACAAAGCGCCTGATAAATGCAATGCATTTCCTAAAAGGGCCAGGCCCAAAAAAAAAAGACCAAGCAGGCCAAAATAAATTGCAAAGCAATAAAAGGGCAGAGCCCAAATGAAATTGATGCTCTACATCATTTATAAAGGGCAGAGCCCAAAACAAATTGATGCTCTGCATCCTTTCTGGGCAAAGCCCAAATAAAAATAAAAATAAATGCAACGCAAAAGCAAATAAAATGTTGGACATTTTCAACTGGACTTAGCCCAATTTTGGCCGTAAGTCCTTAAATTAAATTGACTGAGCAAGATTGCTCTCTTAAATTAATTTACCTCTGGTTCGAGGGTACATCTCCGAACTCCTCTAACACCCATCGTTGTAATCCTTCAACGACGTCAGAGAGGTGACGGGTCCCGACGACCACACATCAATATGGACTGCGGGGTCCTTAAACTCGTGGACCGGAACGTCCTTAAACTAATATTGGACCGGAACGTCCTTAAACTAATATCGGACCACTACGTCCTTAAACTGGAATATGGACCACCACGTCCCTAAACTAGAGCATGGACCGCAACGTCTCTAAACTACCTATGGACCACTACGTCCCTAAACTGGAACAATAGAACCTCCAAATGCTCTTTTGCCGGATCTAAACGATCCCGTTTAAGTTGATCTTAGCCCCCAAACACGGCTAACGTATCCTTAAACATTCAAACGGACTATAAAACTCCAAATCAACCTTGGTTCAAGGGTACATCTCTAAACTCCTCTGACATCTGCCGTTGTAATCCTTCAACGACGTTAGAGAGGTGACGAGTCCCGATGGCCAGATATTAAATAGATTATCACGTTAAGGTGTTCTTAGTCCCAAACAGGACTAACGTATCCTTAACGAACGTTTAAGTTGATCTTAGCCGCAACGCGAATAATGCATCCTTAAACTAAAAACACCAAACCCAAATCTAAGTAAATACGGATTTGGACTAATCCACGTCCTACGGGTGACGGCATTACTCAGTCTCCGTATACAATCCACGGGAAACCACAAACAGAACAAACACACACGACACGAAGTGAAATTCTGGAGAAGGAGAAAGTTGTTACCGCTATGCGGTAGCGTAATTAACTGTAGGGGCTTGAGCTTGCAAGGAAGAGCGTCCCCACAATCAAAAACCCCTCAAGCGAGGGGGAATCTGACGAAGTCTGCTACATCGGCCGCATCCATCTAAACCTCCGATATACGGTGCCATAAATCAACTTGGCATCTTCGGAGAGGTGGACGGATAAAACCAAATAGCATCTGCCCCGAATCTCAGCGTCGGGACATCGCGGTCCTGTGCGCCGCCTTTCGGAGGGGAACAGATTCTGGCACGCCCGGTGGGACCTCTTCCTCTTTCCACTCCACACTTCATGTGTCGTTTTCGCGAACCAATTGCGGTTTGTTAAATGGTTGCCTTCGGATTTCAAGTTACTAAGATTTGGTCTCTTGCCTGGCGCAGAACTCAAGATTCAATGGCCTCTAACTGCACCAACTGCTCGAAGTGCCGCTGCAATGGACGCTCCACCTCCCCCGGAGGTGTAGCATATGGCCCCAAGCGGCTTCCTTCCTCGCTCTGCCAGTAGACCAGGTGACCCAAGCCACCACTGGCCTGTTCTTCGGGACCATGATCACACCTACAAGCTTTCCTACGCCAATACCTGCACCGGAAGTGAACAAAAAGTCGGTCTTCGACCGGCTCACTGCTACGACGGCCCCTGTCAACGGGTCGCCCGCTACCAAACCGACAGCCTCTGTTTTCACCAGGCTAAATCTGAACTCTAAAATGGCTGTCCCAAGGAGGGCAACGGCTGCTGCTTCAGAAGTCATCAAGGCGGCTTCCCCTGTCAAAGAGTCGGTCTTTTCAAGACTGACGATTCCTGCCCCTGCTCGAGGATCCGTCTTCGACAGGTTGAACATCATCCCTCAAAAGACAACCTCGGTCTTTAAGAGGTTAACACCAGCAGCGCCTCATTCAGACAGGGGGAAAAAAGAAGATGTCTCTATCTCCGAGCCAGTCCCAACGGCTCGTCATGCTCGACGTCGCCATTGGCAGTGAGTGAGGAAGGCAGGGGGCAATTCCCCCTCAGGGCTAACTCCACCGGCTCCAGTGGTGGAAGTCAACGCTGTTGTTCCAACTGGGAACAGTGTTGAACTGCTGAGGAGGGTACGGAAGAATTCTCCAACCGCTACACTGAAAAGATCTCCTCCGCCTGCGGAGAGAACTCCAGAAACGAAGCAAGAACAACCCCCTCAACGGCTGTTCTAAAAAATATACAAGGTTTGGCGAAGGGTTCAAGACTCAGTGATCGACCCAGATCACTCTCGTCAACAAAAGAAGGCGAAAGTGCAAAAAGAAAAAGACCGTCCTATTAAACAGCAGGGGACAACAATCGCTAGGGAGCCCACTACAACGGCCCCTTTAACTTCAACGGCCCACAAAAGAAGAAGGACGGAGAAAACCCCCGCGCCCGCGGCAAATGCCAAAGGTGGTGAGCCTAATCGCCCTAAGTCCGGGGGCATGATAGTCCGGAGCTATTCGTGTGCTACTTAATCCCTATGCCAATGCGGGCGGGATGGTATTTAACGATCGAGTCCTCTCTGCTCCTTCAGGACCGATTCAACAGCTTTTCGACTCGTCGAAAGAGGGAGCACCGTCCCTGAAGCCCAAGGAAGTCATGCACTTATATTCGATCAGACCGGGCTATCTGGTGTTTTGTCAAACCGGTGCGGCCCTTTTTATGTGGTACAAGACACACCGCTTTGCTCGGCAACTGGGATATGACCAGGGTGTCCCCTTTGAGGCGTTTACAGTGGAGCCCAGCCCATCGTCGGAAGTTGTTCGTGACGCCGCTCATCACTTCATGCGGCTGAACACCGACTCTCGCTTCGTGATTCCTGAGGCTGACTACATTCCTCAATGTGTAGGGGCTTTCACGGGCTGGTACCTCCACCGAGTCAGTCCTATTATTGTTGAGGAGAGAAGGATGCTCCTTGGATATAAGGTTCCCACTCCGATCCAGGCTACGGGAGTCCCGCCGCGACCGCGAGCAGTGGTTCGCTCTCTTCTGAGAGATACAGGTATTGTGCTTATTTCTAAGACGGCGAAAGTGGATCTAACTCCCACAGCTGGTATGCCGCTGCGCACTAGAGCTCAATCAAGGGCCAATAAGGCGCCATTAGAAGTATCATCAGCTGCGGCGTCAGCAATGGCGGTGTCGTCATCGGTAGCACCGCCGAGTGAGGATATTGAAGGTGAAGTGGGTCAACATCGCACCAAAGCACCAAGGGGAAAGAAGCAATCATCTTCTGGTGTTAGTTCTGGGTCCAAGAGGCGAAGGAAGACGATCACCAATCCGCTCGAATTTTTAGTGGAATCCGAGCATATTCTTCAGGACAAGCCGATAGCTACGCAAGAGCCGGATGGTGGTCTTCTTTTTCCCGGTTCATCTGCCGAGGAAGCCGCGCAATTGGCTGAGGCTATAAGACGCTCCCAGGATGAAGCTGAAAATGTAAGGGTCCCGAAGAGGCCTTATCCTGCCATCATCTTCTACGAAGATCCTCCATCGATACGGCGGATATTTATAGGTCCTCTGGAAGAGGGAGGCGAGAGAGCCCTTAAGCAGCCTATCTCGGCCGACGCCGAAGAAGCGCTTTCATTGTGGACTGGTGGCCACGAGTCTACCCTCGCACCCCGACGAGCACGCATCCTTGAGAAAGAACGCCGGCTTGAAAAAGCCATACTAGAGGTCCTTTGCGCATTGGTATACTCATATATCTTTTGTAATATTTTTGCACTGCTCATATATATATATATATATATATATATATATATATATATATATATCCTTATCTTCGCGAAAACTTTGCAGGGACTTCGGCAATGGCAGAGGATCTGAGTTCGAGTCGCGCCTTGATTATGGACTCTATAAATATCCCCGATGAGACACTAGTAAGTGTGGAGGGGGTCGATACAACTGTTGTTCCTGCTACGGAGGTCCCCTCGGTGACTCCCGTTCCCCAGGTGCTTGCTCCCCCGGAAGAGGCATCTTTATTGGCCGCAGATTCAATGGATCTTTCTGTGGACGGCCCGGAGACTATGGGACAGGTGGTCGAGGCCACCGTCCTTTCATTAGAGCCTGCAGCGATGGCCACTGCTCTTCAATCGGAAGTTATTATACCGGCCCATGTCCCCGATGATGTGCCTGGGGGAATGGAGGAGGCCGCCGAAGCTGCTATCCCTCCAATCCATAGTGGGAGGAGTATCGATGGTATTCTTCTATCTTTTATTTTAATGATCTCTTCATTATCTGAACCATTCTGTCTTTTCAGAGCTACGAGGATTGGCGGCGTCCATCGTGGACTTGTCCCCCAGGAAGTCTTTTCAGCGTCTGTTAGAGATGGTCGCTCCGCAGGCGATATCCCCTCAACACATCGTCCTCTCTTCCGGGCAAGGTTAGTGTCATTTTTCCTCTCCTCATGGAATTATTATTATTTCATATAATAACACTGTCTTCTACAGTTCTGGAAGCCGATGACGAAGTTGAGATTCTTGACGGGCATGGGGAGCCTTCAGACCCTTCTTGCATGACTGTGGATAAGTAAAGTTTCGACACTGTTCCATCTGCTCTTTGCTTGCAAGTCTCGCTGATTTCTTTTTATGAATCTTAACAGCTTTGCCAGTTCTTACCATGCTGGAATCTCGCATCGTCATGCTGCCCGGCCCCTACGCTCTACGTGCCTCGGAACGGATGGCAAAGCTAAGCCTTCACTCCTTGTCAGCTCTGATTGAAGACCTTCGTGCCGGCAGTCTGATCACAGCCAAAGCATTTGCCGCTAAAGCCAACGGTTCTCTTCCTTTTCTTGCTACTTACCATAGTGAAACATTGGTGCAAGTCTGGGTTGAGTTCTGTTGTCAGGTGGAGGCTTGTTTGCATAGTCTTGAATATATACGCCTTCCTTCAGAGGTTGTGGCTGCAAAGGCGAGCTTACGGGGGCTGATTGAGCGGTGTGCTGCGAATATGCTATCATGCGAGAAGAGGCTCAGCCGAAAGTTTTCGGAGAGGGAGCTGGCTTCTAAAGCGCTGAGGGAACTTCAAGCTAATCTTACGGCTAAGACCACTCAGGCATATGAACTTTGGCGGGTGCTTCAAGAAACTATCGGGGAGGTGGTAGCCATTGATAAAGTCGTCATTTTCACTCGCAAAATGGTCGAAGCTCATAAGGTTACCGAAAAGGAGCTTGAAAGTTGGATTGCCTCGTACCAGGCCCAACAGGCTCAAGCGGAGGCCCATCTCTTAACGATAATAAATCATGAAGCTGAGGCCCAGCGGAAAAAGGATGAACTGGCAAACCTATTAAATCGTCCGCCGGCTTGAAGAATTGTATATTTTTTTATTCTTCTTTTGTGCATACTCCTGAAGGAGAGTATTTTTTATTCTTTCATAAATTGTACTTTGTATTCATTTTGATTCATGAATAAAAGACATATTTTGCTTCATGATGGTGTGTCCCTTTTAGTAAATGCATTTTGTAGATAATCTATTTTGATCTCCATGTAGGACAGTGATGGCTTAGGAGTCGGGTTCAGATCTGCCTCCTAAGGCTTTCCAACTTTATGAGTCGTGAGGGCCTCATAAAGGTATTTCTCCTTACGAGTCGTGAAGATCTTGTAAGTGTAATTTCTCCTTAAGAATCGTGAAGATTCCTAAGTGTATTTTCTCTTGAGAGTTGTAAAAATCTCACAAGAGAGTTTTTCTTGCTTACGAGTCGAGAGGACTCGTAAGTGATTGTTCCCTTTCTTGTCGGAGAGTATGGTCCATAGAAAATCTATCTTTACCTCTCTGCGAGGCAATAATGGCTTGGGAGATAGGGTTAGGATCTGCCACCTAAGTCTTTTCAACTTTACGAGCCTTGAGGGTCTCATAAAGAATTTTCTCCCTACAGGTCGAGAGGATCCCGTAGGTGTAATTTCTCCTTAAGAATCGTGAGAATTCCTAAGTGCATTTTCTCTTGAGAGTCGTAAGGATCTCACAAAAGAGTTTTCTCCCTTACGAGTCGTGAGGACCCGTAAGTGATGGATGAGGTTGATATTATCCGTATTTCACGGAGTCAGGGGTTGACCTTATCCGCATTTCATGGAGTCGGGAGTTGCTCTGGCCATTTCCCACGGGGTCAAGATTGACTTTAACCGTGTTCTATGGGACCAGGAGGTGCTCTGGATGCTTCCCACAGGGTCAGGATTGACATTAGCTGTGTTCCGCAAGGACCAGGATCCGCTCTGGACACTTCCCACGGGGTCAGGATTGACATAAGCCGTGTTCCACGAAACTAGGATTTGCTCTGGACGCTTCCTACGGGGTTAGGATTGACATTAGCCGTGTTCCTCAAGGACCATGATCCGCTCTGGACGCTTCCCACGGGGTCAGGATTGACATAAGCCGTGTTCCACGAAACCAGGATTTGCTCTGGATGCTTCCCACGGGGTCAGGATTGACATTAGCCGTGTTCCGCAAGGACCAGGATTTGCTCTGGACGTTTCCCACAAGGTCAGGATTGACATTAGCCGTGTTCCACGAAACCAGGATTTGCTCTGGATGCTTCCCACGAGGTTAGGATTGACACAAGCCGTATTCCACAAGAACCAGGATCCGCTCTGGACGCTTCCCACGGGGTCAGAATTGACATTAACCGTGTTCCATGAAACCAGGATTTGCTCTGGACGCTTCCCACGGGGTCAGGATTGACATTAGCCGTGTTCTACGAAAACAGGATTTGCTTTGGACGCTTCCCACGGGGTCAGGATTGACATTAGCCGTATTTCGCAAGGACCAGGATCCGCTCTGGATGTTTCCCATGGGGCCAGGATTGACATTAGCCGTGTTCCACGAAACTAGGATTTGCTCTGGATGCTTCCCACGGGGTCAGGATTGACATAAGCCGTGTTCTGCAAAGACCAGGATTCGCTCTGGACGCTTCCCATGGGGTCAGGATTGACATTAGCAGTGTTCCACGAAACCAGGATTCGCTCTGGACGCTTCCCACAGTGTCAGGATTGACATTAGCCGTGTTCCACAAGGACCAGGATCCGCTCTGGATGCTTCCTACAGGGTCAGGATTGACATTAGCTGTGTTCCATAAGGACCGGGATCCGCTCTGGATGCTTCCCACGGGGTCAGGATTGACATTAGCCGTGTTCCATAAGGACCAGGATCTGCTCTGGACGTTTCCCAAGGGGTCAGGATTGACATTAGCCGTGTTCCACGAAACCAGGATTTGCTCTGGACGCTTCCTACGGGGTCAGGATTGACATTAGCCGTGTTCCACAAGGACCAGGATATGCTCTGGACGTTTCCCATGGGGTCAGGATTGACATTAGCCATGTTCCACGAAACCAGGATTTGCTCTGGATGCTTCCCACGGGGTCAGGATTGACATAAGCCGTGTTCCACGAGGACCAGGATTGGTTGATTTTTATCCGCATTTCACAGAGTCGGGGGTTGACTCTTGGTTGTCTGTGCACCGCCGAGTCATGGAACTGGGAATTGCCGCGGTTCCGCTTTGCTGATGTTACGTCTGTTGTAATGAGACGAATGTTGAGATGATCTCCAGGCTGTCTGTGAATCGTCGAGATTTGGCTTCTTTTTCTGATGGAGCCTGGTGGGAAGGTATGGTTCCTTCTTTGTTTGTGCCCCTGGATTGTATACATGGATCGATGTGATCTCACTTGTAGGGCAAAAAAGTTTCATTTTATATATTTTTCTTTCCACGATGCTCTATCATTTTAGCTTTTATATCGCGAAAGTCGCGATTGCCCAATCATTTTGACTATTTGTTTTATTTTTTCTCGCTGTTTTTTATTGCGAGTTGCCCAACCATTTCGGCTATTTTGCATGCATATATTTTTACTTGCTGATTTTGTTGCAAGTTGTCCTATCATTTCGGCTATTTCATATGCATTTGCCACGCTGCGAGTTTGGGATTTGATACCGATTTAGGCATCAGCATCACTACAACTGGGATATTGCCAGGAGCGAATCATCATTTGCCTCTGTCGATGTTGAACAAAGGTGGCTTAGTAAACAAGGTTAGGATCCTATTGACTAAGGCTTTTTGACTTTATGAGCCGTAAGGGTCTCATGAAGGTATTTCTCCCTACGAGTCATGAGGATCTCGTAAGTGCGTTTTCTCCTTAAGAATCGTGAGGAGTCTTAAGTGTATGGTCTTTTATAAGTCGTAAGGATCTTACAAGAGTATTTTCTCCTTATAAGTCGAAAGGACTTACAAGGGTTGTTTGCCATATGAGCATATCCCCAGTCGCGGGTGGGACTTTGTCAGGAAGATGTTTATTCGTACCCGTGTATTGTAAACAAGGGTCAATACTGAATCACTTATAGGGCAACACTGGAGGTTGTGATGGCTTAAGAACAGGTTCAGATCCCTGTAGCTTAAGGCTTTTGAATCCTATGAGCCGTGAGGGTCTCAAAGGGGAATTCTCCTTACGAGTTGTGAGGATCTCGTAAGTGTAATTTTTCCTTAGGAATCGTGGGGATCCCTAAGTGTGTTGGTCCCTTGTGAGTCGTAAGGATCTGTAACACTTCGAAAATCGTTTAGGCGGTTTTTCGGTAATCGGCTAAATTATCGGCTTTTTCCGTAAAACGTCAAAATAGGTATTTTTTATTGTAGACCTAATTATACAAAATTTAGATAAGATATTATTATAAATTGGTCACTAAAATGTTACTTAAAATTTTCTAGTTAAATAAAAAAAATTTCGTAATTAATTATTTTTAGTATTATTTTAAGCTTTTAAAAATACATTTAATTAGTGTTAAATACAAATTTAATTAGGTAAATTTCATAATTAGGAATATTTATAAGCTAAAATATGGTGTTAATAAAATTGTATCATGATTTGCAAGATTTTGGTTTTATGATTGGAAATTTAGTGAAAAAATGAACTAAAATGGGGTTTTTTGTAAAAAGCTTGATGTGAAAAGCATTAAATGAGTTTTAAGGGGTTTATTTGACCTAGAAACTTCTACAAAAAACCCACAACACCCTTCCCTTGCTCCTGGCCGAGCCCAACCTGAAGCAAATCCTCTCATTTTCCTCACTTCTTTGCTACATTTTCATGTCAAAAATTCATTAAAAATTCACAAATTCATTCTCCAATTCAAAGCAAAACCCTAATCCACTCTCTCCTCAAGCCAAATTAGTTCAAAACTTGAAGAAAGGAGACTTCTTTGGTGGTTTGTGCAAGCTAGGGTTCAAGCTTGTGAGGTGAAGATTCTAATCTATTTGTTAACTTGTAGTTTAAATATGCTAAAATTGAATTTTGAAGTGTTAATTTAGTAGTAATTGTTTGTTTAGGAAATTCAAGAATGGGATTTGATTTTGAATTAGGGTTTGTAGCATGGTTGATGGAGTTAAGTTAGGGTTTGGTTATCTAATTAGTTAGAGTGGTTAATTGTGCAATGTTACGCTCGCTAAATCGATAAATTGCGATATTTGCATCGAATCGGTATGCTTTTTGCTTACTAGATTTTTATTAAAATTAGGATGTGATCTAATTGCGTTATATTAGCGATATAATTAGCTTCATTAACGACTATTAGTGTGCGTGAATGCGGGGTTTTGTCTAGTCGGGTTTTAGTATTGACGATTGCCCCGAAACGGCGATTTTAGATAAGGTTTTAGCGATTTTCGTGCGTTTTCCGCGCACTGAGTGCACGTTGTGATAAATTCGAGAGTGTCGATCTTTTCATATTATTAGTTGCGTCATTTCAGGAACCTATAATCTTATAATGTATGTTATGCAATTCTAGGATCGGTCGCGGAAACATCGGACACGGCGCGCAAAGGCAAGGCGGTGGTCGGATCGGATTAGCGAGGTATTCAGGTGAGTAGATGTATTCATCTATGGGGGAATCTTCTGGATGGCGCGAGGCGCCCCCTAGTTAGGATTACCCTATTTCTTGCAAGATTTATATTGTTAGTTAGCTTACCCCTTCATTTACACAACATACCTTATAGTAAATAGTATGTTAGATTGCATGGATATTCATATGCACATATGCGATAACACTTCGTAGGACACGAACACCATTACCATTGGCATCTGTTGCACGCGCACTATTCATGTGACACACACGCCTTTGGTAATTACCATGCCACGTGCACTATAGAACCTGTTTAGCTTAGTATCGTCTTGCATCGTGCATGATATATGAAATTGCATAGCATGTATATATACCTTGCATCATCATCATACTTGCATAGTTTTCTAGCCACAATTCACGTCGCATACCTTGTTATCATAGACATTTATCATATATAATATGTGGACATTATGATTTTCTTGAGGATTTCAGTATTGCTGCGATTTCTGGATTTTTGGGGAAAACCGCAAGAATTTAACAAAAGCCTATATTTATCATTTTTAAAACAAAGTTGCGGTTTTCTCGTGATGTATGTGTCGTCCACCATGAGTTTTTCTTGTTTTCTATTGGATTTCGAGACCCGATTCGAGAAGTGGATGAACCATCTCGGGTACATGGTGGGCCCGGTATGGTACCCCGGGGCAAGAGGATCGAGTTGTAGACGATGAGCCTGGCAGGGGAAGACTACCTACCGGTGATGTCTGGCGCGGCGGATATCCAGAGGATACCGACCGTTGTCGTGAGATTTGATGATATGGGCCGATCCGGACTGACGGAGCCCGATATTTGAGACATTGATACAGTGAGATATTGAGACAGATATGATTTCATATTTGGTGTCGATGCTTGACACTGGTTTTCAGATGATTTCTTGATGGTACTTAGCTATTATACAGATATTCATTTTCTAAAGTTAAGAATGCAGTACCCTTAGCATTTAAAACACTTAATGATTTAGTAATGACATTGCATACATGTGCATGCATACTAGAGATATTATATCACATATGGACATACATGTTGTGACGCATTGCGTGCATTCTTACGATTGCCTTATTAGATGTTATATTCTACTCACGAGCTGGCAACTCACCCCCGTTGTGCCACAGTGCCTTGCAGGTCGGACTCATCAGTCTTGTAGCGGCGGCTATCTTATTATCAGCTCATTTTGCTCAGACTCGCGACATCGCCCGTAGGTGGGTTGCGAGCACACTTTATTTCTTTTTGCTCCATCATTGTATCTAGTATTCTCCATCTAACACTTTCTATTTGTATATGCGACCTAGTGATGAGACTGAGAGATTTGTATATATGTGGTTTCTTTTGGGTCGAGCTCACTTGAGCCGACGTTGTGTTTTCTGATATTTTGCATTTCTTTTATGCTCTTTTTATTGATATTACTTATATATTGCATGTGGTTGTGATCCGCCTTGGGCGAAGAGCTAGCTCCCGCTTGGGGATGCCATTTTATGATTACAGGTTATATATATCTTGTTGTACCCATTTTGGGGAATAGAAAATACAGGGGAGACTCTGCCGAAATTTTCGGGAATTTTTGATGTTTTTTTAAAGGGATTCTATGCAACTTAATTGATTTAAAAATCATTTTCATGTAAGGTTTTCCTTCACTCTCTTTTGATTTTGGTTTAGATTTTTCTGGGCTTTGGCTGACTTAGGTTACGGTACGCCTTTAGACGTCTCGTAATCTAAGTGCCAGTCATGTTCCGTATTTTCGGGTCGTGACAAAGTTGGTTTCAGAGCGTAGGTTTTACCTTCCTGAGTGTAGGACGACCTTGGTAGATGGAGTAGGTGACTTAAGAAGAGTGGCGTAGCGTGGGTATGATCCGCGGCATACTTACAATATGGTACTCCGCCTAAGTGACCTTAGGACATAATTGCTTGTATTCCTTTCTTGATTCCTTGCATTCCTGGATTCAATTGCAATGCTCTTATCATTCCTGTTTCTTATTCCAGCTTCGATGCTGCCAAAGACTACGAGAGCTCAGCGGGCTGCCGTTAGGGATGAGATTCGAGCGGGCTCGTCTGAGGCGAGGATCGAGCGGGATGATTCGCCTATCCCTCAGGGTCATACTAATCCGCCTTATCCTGACCGTATTGCCAGACTAGAGGCCGGCATGCAAGAGTTGCGACAGATGATGGGATCTTTAGTTGAGTCCAGTCGAGCACAGAGATCCGAGGACGTTCCTTCCACCGCACAGACCACGATCGTACCTGCTGCACAGATGGTCACTCCTGCTGCTACTACGGAGACTATCCCTGTTTCACTACAGGAGTTCATGAGATTGAGACCTCCAGCTTTTACCGGTATAGATGCGACAGAGGACCCACAGGCATTTCTTGATAGGATGGCTCGGATTTGCCGTTCGTTGAGGTGTTCTGATGATAGATTGGTGGAGTTTGCGAGTTTTCATCTGGAGGGTCTTGCCCAGACATGGTACGATTCAGTAGAGAGAGGCCGAGCTGCAGGTCTACCTTCTATGACCTGCGACGAGTTTACAGCTGCATTTCTTGCCCGTTTTCTTCCGGAGAGTGTCCGAGATGCTCGAGCCCGTAGTTTCGAGTCTCTGCGCAAGACTCCTGGGATGACAGTGTCGGAGTATGATATACAATTTACCCAGTTGTCTCGATATGCTCCGTACCTAGTAGACACAGAAGAGAAGAGAATAAAGAGGTTTGTGCGAGGGCTTGATACACAGCTATTCCTTGCCATCAGCACCCAGCACTTTGATATATACGCAGCCGCGATGGATGCAGCCTTACTTTTGGAGGAGCGTATTTCTGAGACTCTGGTCGTTTCTGGGCCGAAGAGGATCCGTACTGATACGCCAGCTCAGCGGCAGATGGGTAGACATCGTGATAGATTATTTCCGGGAGATGGTGAAGGCAGAGGATTGAGACGAGGTCAGTTATTTGGTTCATATCCACAGACCCAGCAGTCGTCTCCAGGATGTTTTCGGTGCGGGAGTCAGTACCACCGTGTCAGAGACTGTACCATGGGACGCCAGGGCATGGCGACAGTCCCGCATGTGACCTTACCACCCTCACCACCTCCTCAGAAAGCTCTACTTCCTACTCCTGATGATGCTCCACGCCAGCCAGATGCTTCTAGAGGCCGTGGGCGTGGCGGTCCGGTTCAGAGAGGACGAGGCGACAGAAGCAGAGGCAGAGGCCGAGGCCGAGGTAGAGGCAGAGGACAGCCAGCTATTAGTGGTGGACAGGCCTGAGTGTTCGCGTTGACTCCTCAGGATGCACAGGCATCCAATGCCGTCGTGACAGGTACTCTGCCAGTATGTTCTTTTGATGCATGGGTATTATTTGATCCAGGCTCCACACATTCCTATGTATCCACGTACTTTGCACCGAGGTTTGGTCGAGAGTCTTCTCTGTTAGATCAGCCGCTTGTCGTTATTACCCCGGTAGGCGAGTCTTTTGTTGCCCGTTTTGTGTACCGATCGTGTTCCGTTCGTATCGGGGAGAGAGATTCTTCGGTTGATTTGATTCTCCTCGATATGCTAGACTTTGACGTTCTTCTTGGTATGGACTGGCTAGCCACCTGTTATGCATCCGTGGACTGCCATGAGAAAGCAGTCAGATTCAGTTTTCCTGGTGAGCCGGTTCTTGTTATTCATGGAGATCGTAGCGCTACCCTTCCCAGCTTGATTTCTTCTCTTCGCGTCGGTCAGCTCTTAAGAAAAGGGTGTCAGGGATTCTTAGCCTATGTTTGTGATACTAGCTCCACAGAGCTTCCATTGGACCAGGTCCCTGTTGTGAGAGAGTTTCCTGATGTATTCCCTGACGAGCTGCCTGGTCTGCCACCAGAGCGCGAGATTGAGTTCTGTATCGACTTAATCCCCGGCACGGGGCCTATCTCTTTACCGCCTTATCGGATGGCCCCTGCGGAGCTGAGAGAGCTAAAGGATCAGTTACAGGACTTGCTGGACAAAGGGCTTATCCGACTGAGTGTGTCACCTTGGGGTGCTCCCGTCCTGTTTGTTAAGAAGAAGGACGGAAGTATGCGCTTATGCATTGATTATCGTCAGCTGAACCGGGTTACGGTGCGGAACAGGTATCCCCTACCCCGCATTGATGACTTATTCGATCAGCTCCAGGGTGCAGGGTTCTTCTCGAATGTTGATTTACGGTCAGGTTATCACCAGTTGCGGGTTCGGAAGGAGGATATTCCGAAGACCGCTTTCCGTACTCGATATGGTCATTATGAGTTCTTGGTGATGTCGTTCGGGCTCACTGTTCATATCAGAAAATTGCATTCTAATACCGTTCATTCATTATCTAATTGTTGTATTTATCGGTATTATTGACCAGTGTCTGCTCAGTATTACAGATTACAGGTATCCATGATAAAATACTGGAAATACATCCAACAGCACGGATATATCACTTGAGGGAAGACACTGCGACCAGAAACGCTAACCGACCGATACTTCAGGAGTTCCTTTATGCAACAAGTTGTGTACACATTTTTTCTAAATGGTCCAACACAACAAGTGTGTACACAAGACTTTTAAGCACATGTGGATATGATTTTATATGCAATCAAGGATATGATTCTATATGCAATCAAGGATATGATTTTATATGCAATCAAGGATATGATTCTATATGCAATCAAGGATATGATTCTATATGCAATCATCAAGGATATGATTTTATATGAAATCAAGGATATGATTTTATATGCATATGATATTATATGCATTCAAGACTAAAAAGCATGTGTTCAAATCAAAGGCAATCAAACAAATCAGCATGAGCCATAATGGGGCAGATATGAATATTTCTTTCTGAGCCTATAAATAGAGACCAGAGGGAAGAGGAAATGGTAGCTTTTTCTTTAGTTCTATCTTAGAATTCTTGTAATTTTTCTTTTCATTCTTGAGCTCTTGCCCCTTTGTCTTGACCTTGCAACTTCTTATTTAGAACTTGCAAGCTTAAGGCTTAGGTTCTTGACTTCAAGATCTCTTGTAACAAGTTTGTTCTTCAATAAAAGTTCGTATTTTTATTACATGTCTTGTTCCACTTTACATGATTTCAATTGTGAAATTCATGCCTTGCTTTGATCTTGCAACCTCTTAAGTGAGCTTGCAACCTTAAAGCTTGGTATTTGGATCTCACACGTTGCCGGGGATTGAACACTGGGAGATAAAACGCTTGAACTCATCGGTTCTCTTTTCCTCTTTATTTCATTGCATGTTTTTATGTATCTTCTCTTTTCTTTCTTGTTAATTTGTAAATATGTGTGAGTAATCTTTTCACTTGTTAAGGGTGTAATATGTTAGATCGTATTCGAAGATTTTCTTTGTCCAAACTTTAAAACCTAAAACTTGCCTATTGAAACTTCGTGCAAATCACCCGCAACTCCGCTCACTAGGCATCCTATCCTACCCCGATAGTGATGATTCCTAATCATGACCGGATTGCCCGTGGTTTGCCGAAGACTAAAATCAAGAGATAACAACGGAAGGACAAGGGACAAGGAAAACGGATTTAGCGAAATACCGCAAATACCGTATTTCAAGTTCCCTAATCCGCGTTGTTACCTATTGCTTTAGTATCAATACCAAGTCGGGGCTATAAGGAATTGGCAAACATCACCTTCATACAATCTAACTTATTACTACCCTTAACAAGCCCTTTTTATTCATATCTTTGTTACGACAATTAGTTAACCAACAAATCAAAACACGGAATTAACTCGTTAAAACAAGCAATAAGAAACTTACCATCTCCCTGCGGACGACCCGTATTCATCACGGCTCGCTACAAGCGACACCGTTTTGATTGCGGTAATTTCAGAACTCTTTTTAAACACGACACGGTTAGACCGTGACAATCAAATGGCGCCGTTGCCGAGGAACGAACCCGGGTCACCCGCGTGACAGGCGGGAATACTCACCACTATACTACAACGACAGATTACAGGTATCCATGACAAAATACTGGAAATACATCCAACAGCACGGATATATCACTTGAGGGAAGACACTGCGACCAGAAACGCTAACCGACCGATACTTCAGGAGTTCCTTTATGCAACAAGTTGTGTACACATTTTTTCTAAATGGTCCAACACAACAAGTGTGTACACAAGACTTTTAAGCATATGTGGATATGATTTTATATGCAATCAAGGATATGATTCTATATGCAATCAAGGATATGATTTTATATGCAATCATCAAGGATATGATTTTATATGAAATCAAGGATATGATTTTATATGCATATGATATTATATGCATTCAAGACTAAAAAGCATGTGTTCAAATCAAAGGCAATCAAACAAATCAGCATGAGCCATAATGGGGAAGATATGAATATTTCTTTCTGAGCCTATAAATAGAGACCAGAGGGAAGAGGAAAGGGTAGCTTTTTCTTTAGTTCTATCTTAGAATTCTTGTAATTTTTCTTTTCATTCTTTAGCTCTTGCCCCTTTGTCTTGACCTTGCAACTTCTCATTTAGAACTTGCAAGCTTAAGGCTTAGGTTCTTGACTTCAAGATCTCTTGTAACAAGTTTGTTCTTCAATAAAAGTTCGTATTTTTATTACATGTCTTGTTCCATTTTACATGATTTCAATTGTGAAATTCATGCCTTGCTTTGATCTTGCAACCTCTTAAGTGAGCTTGCAACCTTAAAGCTTGGTATTTGGATCTCACACGTTGCCGGGGATTGAACACTGGGAGATAAAACGCTTGAACTCATTGGTTCTCTTTTCCTCTTTATTTCATTGCATGTTTTTATGTATCTTCTCTTTTCTTTCTTGTTAATTTGTAAATATGTGTGAGTAATCTTTTCACTTGTTAAGGGTGTAATATGATAGATCGTATTCGAAGATTTTCTTTGTCCAAACTTTAAAACCTAAAACTTGCCTATTGAAACTTCGTGCAAATCACCCGCAACTCCGCTCACTAGGCATCCTATCCTACCCCGATAGTGATGATTCCTAATCATGACCGGATTGCCCGTGGTTTGCCGAAGGCTAAAATCAAGAGATAACAACGGAAGGACAAGGGACAAGGAAAACGGATTTAGCGAAATACCGCAAATACCGTATTTCAAGTTCCCTAATCCGCGTTGTTACCTATTGCTTTAGTATCAATACCAAGTCGGGGCTATAAGGAATTGGCAAACATCACCTTCATACAATCTAACTTATTACTACCCTTAACAAGCCCTTTTTATTCATATCTTTGTTACGACAATTAGTTAACCAACAAATCAAAACACGGAATTAACTCGTTAAAACAAGCAATAAGAAACTTACCATCTCCCTGCGGACGACCCGTATTCATCGCGGCTCGCTACAAGCGACACCGTTTTGATTACGGTAATTTCAGAACTCTTTTTAAACACGACACGGTTAGACCGTGACAATCAAATGGCGCCGTTGCCGGGGAACGAACCCGGGTCACCCGCGTGACAGGCGGGAATACTCACCACTATACTACAACGACAGATTACAGGTATCCATGACAAAATACTGGAAATACATCCAACAGCACGGATATATCACTTGAGGGAAGACACTGTGACCAGAAACGTTAACCGACCGATACTTCAGGAGTTCCTTTATGCAACAAGTTGTGTACACATTTTTTCTAAATGGTCCAACACAACAAGTGTGTACACAAGACTTTTAAGCATATGTGGATATGATTCTATATGCAATCAAGGATATGATTCTATATGCAATCAAGGATATGATTTTATATGCAATCATCAAGGATATGATTTTATATGAAATCAAGGATATGATTTTATATGCATATGATATTATATGCATTCAAGACTAAAAAGCATGTGTTCAAATCAAAGGCAATCAAACAAATCAGCATGAGCCATAATGGGGCAGATATGAATATTTCTTTCTGAGCCTATAAATAGAGACCAGAGGGAAGAGGAAAGGGTAGCTTTTTCTTTAGTTCTATCTTAGAATTCTTGTAATTTTTCTTTTCATTCTTGAGCTCTTGCCCCTTTGTCTTGACCTTGCAACTTCTCATTTAGAACTTGCAAGCTTAAGGCTTAGGTTCTTGACTTCAAGATCTCTTGTAACAAGTTTGTTCTTCAATAAAAGTTCGTATTTTTATTACATGTCTTGTTCCACTTTACATGATTTCAATTGTGAAATTCATGCCTTGCTTTGATCTTGCAACCTCTTAAGTGAGCTTGCAACCTTAAAGCTTGGTATTTGGATCTCACACGTTGCCGGGGATTGAACACTGGGAGATAAAACGCTTGAACTCATCGGTTCTCTTTTCCTCTTTATTTCATTGCATGTTTTTATGTATCTTCTCTTTTCTTTCTTGTTAATTTGTAAATATGTGTGAGTAATCTTTTCACTTGTTAAGGGTGTAATATGTTAGATCGTATTCGAAGATTTTCTTTGTCCAAACTTTAAAACCTAAAACTTGCCTATTGAAACTTCGTGCAAATCACCCGCAACTCCGCTCACTAGGCATCCTATCCTACCCCGATAGTGATGATTCCTAATCATGACCGGATTGCCCGTGGTTTGCCGAAGGCTAAAATCAAGAGATAACAACGGAAGGACAAGGGACAAGGAAAACGGATTTAGCGAAATACCGCAAATACCGTATTTCAAGTTCCCTAATCCGCGTTGTTACCTATTGCTTTAGTATCAATACCAAGTCGGGGCTATAAGGAATTGGCAAACATCACCTTCATACAATCTAACTTATTGCTACCCTTAACAAGCCTTTTTTATTCATATCTTTGTTACGACAATTAGTTAACCAACAAATCAAAACACGGAATTAACTCGTTAAAACAAGCAATAAGAAACTTACCATCTCCCTGCGGACGACCCGTATTCATCGCGGATCGCTACAAGCGACACCGTTTTGATTGCGGTAATTTCAGAACTCTTTTTAAACACGACACGGTTAGACCGTGACAATCAAATGGCGCCGTTGCCGGGGAGACGGTAACGCTTTTTATACTTGTAGTTTCGGGTTAAATTTGTGCATATTCTGTATAAAACTAACTTCTAACACATTCAAACAAATAACCATTCTTTTTGAAACCAACCACAAACACAAATAAAATTCTTTTCTTCTCTGGATTTGAATTCTGCTAACACTCTGATTTTCTTAATTATTTGTGTTCAGAATTGTGGTTGTTAATATTGATTTTTGGCTCAAATATCCGTATTTTTCCAACATATGCAGATTTGACGGATTTTGAGCAGCGATCATACGGAACAAAGGGGCATTTTCAAGTGCAAAGGAGGGTGAACACTCAGTGCCAAAGATCCGGGTAGTTAGACCCGCGCAAGCGAACCATTCGACCACTCGGAGGCAATATCAACACGAGTTTCTGAAACTCGTGCTTTTTGGTACGTATTTTTCTAAACTTCCCCTCTCAAACCCGACGCTCCAATATTCTTGTCTTTGCAGGATTCTTAGCAAAAATCGCCGCAAAAAGCCAAAAAAAAAACTAACCGTATTTGTTGCAGCGCCGCATTAAAAGTAAAAAACGATAACTGATTGCTTGAAAACAAAACTTTGTTGAATTTTGCGCATTGCATCATTTAATACGGACTTAAGGGGCTCTAACACCAATCCAGATTGGGTGGGGATTTCATCACCCTTCCCAGGACCCCAAAAATCACTAAAGCATATGCATTGTCCATTGTAACTTAAAAAATACTAGACTTCAGCCCTAAGGACTTCGCGCTCATTAGGAGAAGATAAACCGTGTTTAGAACCTCGCTTAACGGTATATTGTTTACGGGGTGTCTAGGAAAGTGTTAAAGGCGCAACCGCCGAAAGAGAAAGGGTTACTTAATTAAGGAACTTCGCGAAAGCGTTGGACAACCTCCCCTTATCTCTGCACTTACCTGGCCTTATGATCAGTGTATTTTTAAGCCCGTTTCTCGACACTGTTTAACTTCGACAATCAAGTTCAGGAGTAGGTCTAGTAGACCTAGGTTACCCTAGATCTAGGTGTGATTGTGCATATCTTGTTTGTGATTGCTTAAGCCGTATATCCGTACATATTTCTGTAAATCTCCTTCTAAAAAAAAAAGGAAAAATCAAAAACTTTTATAAAAAAAACTTGCCCTTTGTCGCTAAATCCATTTTTCACCCATCACCCATCGCCTTTCTCCATTGACGTTTTCTTACCCTCACCTTCTCCGCTTTGACTATACTAAACTCGTTTAGTGTATGTCCGCTTGGACTCGGGACACTAGCGCCCGTCTAGTCCGCGTTACGTTAGTCGCTACCGACTACGCGATCGACTCCGAAGTCGATACTCCTTCCACTCCTCTTTCACCCCTACCTTTGCCGGCCAACTCCGACGTTGACCGGAATTCTATTCATACTTCTTCACCTTCACCTTCGCTTTCACCAACCTCTTCTTCCGCGATGTCGGGATTCAATCCGAACATCTCTTTGACCACCCCTGGATTGGCTTCACCTCCTACGGAGACCAATATCCCACCACCTCCGCCTGTTGTAGCGCCGCAGCGAATCGCGCTCCAGGATCGTTTCTACCCCACCCGTTCTGCACTTCCTACCTGCCTTTCTCTTCCTCCGGCCAATGGGGACAACTTTGAAATTAAGCCCCATTTCATCAACATGCTTCCACGTTTTCATGGGCTTGAATCTGAAGATGCCTATATCTTCATCAACAAATTTCAAAACGTCTGTGCCATGATGAAAACCACCCAGCTGTCGGACGATGCTATACGTCTACGGGTCATTCCGTTCACTCTATGCAATCTCGCTGAAAAATGGCTGTATAGCACCGCTTCCCATTCCATAACCAGTTGGGATGAGTTTGTTAAAGCGTTTCTCAAAAAGTTTTATCCAAATCACAAAACTGCAAGGATTCGCAATGAAATCAATCAATTCTCCCAGCTTCCTTCTGAACCCTTCTGGAAGTGCTTTGACCGGTACAAAGACCTTCTTGTTCAGTGTCCTCACCACGGTATAGAGAAATGGCAACTTTGCCAAACCTTATACGAGGGCCTGAACCCAGCAACGAAGCAGTTGTTGGAAATCATCTGTCAGGGCCACTTCCTATCCAAATCTGACGAGGAAGCATGGCAATTCTTTGACGACCTTGCGGAGCAAACGCTACAGTGGGAGAGCACGAGACCGACGACTTCTTCTTCTTCTACCTCCACTTCTACCGGTCAGTATAGGGTAGGAATTCACCAACTTGACGTCTCTATTGCAATGAAAGCTGAAATGGCTGCAATAACTAGAAAGCTTGAAGCGATAGAGAGCAAATTTTCTTCTCCTAGCCCTGTTCTTCCACTTCGTACCATCTGCGCTTGTTGTTCCGATCCCTCTCATTTAACCGAAGAGTGTCCTTACAATTCTCCATCTCAAGGACAGGATCAGGTTAATGCTGCATTTCAGCAAAGACCAAGGAATGATCTGTACTCTTCCACGCACAATCCCGGTTGGAGGAACCACCCCAATTTCGCCTGGAATCAGAATCAGAATCAATTCCAAGGCAACCACTTCCAAAGGCCCCCTCCACCGCAACAACAAGCGCAACAACAAACTCAACATCAATATCAGCAGCCCTTCCAACCCCAGCCTTTCCAAAACCAGACGAACAACTTTGCACCCAACAACTCTTTTCCACCAAACAACTTTGTTCCGTCAAACAACGATAAGGTTTCCTCGCTTGAGCGAAGTCTGGAGGCGTTTGTTAAACAATCGACTCAATCCACCGCCAACATCCAGTCTTCGATTCAATTTTTAGTGCAACACACTGCCGCACACGGGTAAAGCATCAAGACCATCGAGGCCCAGATTGCACAGCTGAACGCGGCCTTAAGCGAGCGAGAGAAGGGGAAGCTCCCGTCCCAGCCACTTCCAAATCCCGGTCACCCACATAATGCACATGTTGCTCTTGAACAACAAAACCATAATGTGAGTGCCGTGACTACACTGAGATCGGGGAGGATGCTGCAAAACAACATTGGCACACGGATCAACGATGACACCCCGGCCGCTTCTTCTTCTTCTTCTTCTTCTCCTTCTTCTTCTTCATCTTCTGAGCCTATTCTCCGTTCTTCACAAGGCTCTCCTTCCTCTTCTTCTATGAACGGACCCACTTCTCACTCCACGAAAACACCTATTCTGGGATCCGGTCCAACTCCACAATCTCCTCCTCCAGCATTAGACTCAACCAATTTTCAAAATGTTCCATTTCCAAACCGGTTGAGATCTAATAAACAAAATCCTCAAATGGAGAAGATTCTGGAGTTATTTAAGCAAGTTAACATTAACATTTCTCTTTTAGATGTTGTCCAACAAGTCCCGTCTTACGCGAAAATCTTAAAGGACTTGTGCACGAAAAAGAGGAAATCTCAGGTACCCAAGAAAGTTTTTTTGGCTAGTGCTGTGAGTGATGCCCTTACCCAATCTTTACCACAAAAACGGAAGGACCCTGGCTGTCCTACGATTTCTATTACTATTGGGGATAAGAACATCAACCGCGCACTATTAGATCTTGGTGCCAGTGTTAACTTGCTACCATATTCTGTATATGAGCAATTAGGCGTTGGAGAGCTGAAACCTACACACTGCACTCTCCAAATGGCCGACCGATCGATCACCCATCCTAGGGGTGAGCTAGAGGATGTGTTAATAAAAGTCGGGGACTTCATATTCCCCGTTGACTTCATTGTACTAGACACACAGCCTGTAGCTAACCCCCGGAATCAAATTCCGGTGATACTCGGTCGCCCATTCCTTGCAACCTCAAATGCGGTGATCAATTGTCGCAATGGTTCGATGAACCTTTCTTTTGGTAATATGGCAATTGAACTCAACATTTTTAGGTTGGGGAATCAGCCCGCCGAACCTAATGCTCATATACTGGACGTCTGCTCGATCCAGGAGATCACCCCGGAAGAGTGGAGTTTCTGTTTGAACGCGATAACCTTGACGCCACTAGTGCGTTTCTCTTCGAACCTGCTGCTGCTTCCGCGCCCGACTACGACTACGAGTGTTTTACGTTCTCACACGATCTTAGCCGCTCACAACCCGAGTTTGAATCTTTTGACTTTCCGGATGAGTTACCTGAACCATCCAACTCGGTAGCTTACGCTCGTTTTGAACCTTTGATGGAATCCTTTGAGTTCGAGACCTTTTCTCCAATCCAGCCTTCAATCATTTCACCTCCAATTCTCGAACTCAAGCCTTTGCCGTCTCACCTTAAGTACGCTTACTTAGGTGAGAACGAGACCCTCCCGGTTATCATTTCGGCTTCTCTTGCTCCCGAGCAAGAGAAAGCCCTTCTTTCGGTCTTACACGGCAATAGGCAAGCTTTTGGCTGGTCCATGGCGGACATCAAGGGGATTAGTCCCCTGATCGTTGAGCATCATATTCATCTGATGGATGATGCCAAACCAGCCCGGGATCCACAAAGACGTCTCAATCCAGTCATGAAGGAGGCTGTGAAGAAGGAGATCGTCAAATGTCTGGATAGTGGTATCATTTACCCTATCTCCGATAGCCAGTGGGTTAGCCCCATTCATGTTGTCCCCAAGAAGTCGGGCATCACGGTCATAACCAACGAGGCGAACGAGTTAATCCCTACTCGCACCCAAACTGGGTGGCGAGTATGCATTGATTACCGAAAACTCAACGCCGCAACGTGGAAAGACCACTTTCCGCTACCTTTTATTGACCAGATGCTCGAACGATTGGCCGGACATGAGTACTATTGCTTTCTTGATGGCTACTCTGGCTATAATCAAATTCCCATCGCCGAAAAAGACCAGGACAAGACTACTTTCACTTGTCCTTTCGGCACGTTTGCATATCGTCGCATGCCCTTTGGGTTATGCAATGCGCCCGCTACCTTCCAGCGGTGTATGATGGGAATATTCTCAGACATGGTGGAGAAATTCTTGGAGATCTTCATGGACGACTTCTCCATCTTTGGCGATTCCTTTGACGAGTGTCTGCTGCATCTCGACGCTGTCCTTACCAGATGTAAGGACAAGAATCTCACTTTGAACTGGGAGAAATGCCACTTCATGGTGCGCGAAGGTATTGTCTTAGGACATATCATCTCGCAGAAAGGCATTGAGGTAGACAAAGCAAAGATTGAGGTCATTTCCAATCTTCCTCCTCCCCGATGCGTCCGAGATATCCGAGCCTTCCTTGGCCACGCCGGTTTTTATAGACGGTTTATCAAGGACTTTAGCAAGATTGCTAGGCCCTTGACTCTTCTACTAGCCAAGGACACGCCATTCGACTTCAGCCCGAGCTGTGTGGCTGCTTTTGAATCATTGAAACACTCACTCACTTGTGCTCCCGTTCTCTCTTCCCCTGACTGGACGCACCCATTCGAGATTATGTGCGATGCATCCGACTCTGCCATCGGTGCTGTCCTTGGACAACACATCAACAAGATGCCGCACGTAATCTATTACGCTAGCCGAACCCTGAACGACGCCCAACTCAATTATACAACAACTGAGAAGGAATTCTTGGCTGTTGTATTTACTTTAGAGAAGTTCAGGCCCTACCTCATCGGCTCTGCAGTCATTGTTTACACTGATCATTCTACTCTGCGCCATCTTTTTGCGAAGAAAGATGCCAAATCTCGGCTTATACGTTGGATCCTCTTGCTTCAAGAGTTTGACCTTGTCATTAAGGACAAACGAGGATGTGAAAACATCGTTGCCGACCATCTCTCACGACTTCCTTCTTCGCCGTCGCTTCAAATCCCGATCAATGACGTTTTCCCGGATGAACAACTCTTGACAATATCTCGCGAACCTTGGTTCGCAGATATTGTGAACTATTTGGCCACAGGGTTACTACCAACCGAATGGTCAAGTCAGGACAGACTTCGCTTTTTATCCCAAGTAAAACATTTTTACTGGGACGAACCCTATCTGTTCAAGTACTGTCCTGACCAGATTATTCGTAGGTGTGTCCCTGATGAGGAATTCAAGAGTGTGCTGTCATTTTGCCACGATCAAGCGTGTGGCGGGCATTTTGGCCCCAGAAAGACAGCTGAGAAGATCTTGCAATGTGGTTTCTTCTGGCCACAACTCTTCAAAGACGCTCATGACTATTGCAAGACTTGCTCCCGGTGCCAACATATGGGCCGGATATCCCGGAGAAATGAGATGCCGCTCCAACCAATCTTGGTTGTGGAGATTTTCGACGTGTGGGGGATAGATTTCATGGGGCCGTTTCCCAGCTCTTTCGGGAACTTGTACATCCTTCTAGCTGTTGATTACGTCTCTAAGTGGGTCGAGGCTGTGCCCAGCCGGACTAACGACAACAAGGTTGTCGTTAGGTTCCTTAAAGAAAACATTTTCTCCCATTTTGGGCACCCCCGAGCGATCATTAGCGACAATGGAAGTCATTTCTGCAATAAGACTTTCGAGACCTTAATGCGGAAGTATTCCATTAATCATAAGCTATCCACGCCCTATCACCCCCAAACCTGTGGTCAAGCCGAAGTCTCAAATCGGCAGATCAAGCAGATACTGGAGAAGACGGTTTCCAAGAACCGTAAAGATTGGTCGCTGAAACTAACTGATGCCCTTTGGGCTTTTCGCACTGCTTATAAGACCGACCTTGGCATGTATCCCTATCGGCTTGTATACGGAAAAGCTTGCCACCTCCCTGTCGAAATAGAGCATCGCGCATTTTGGGCGATAAAAGAGCTGAATCTGTCTCTAGAAGATGCGGGCAGCCATCGGAAGTTGCAGTTGAACGAACTGAGCGAGCTTAGGGATGAGGCTTACGACAACGCGGTTGTCGTTAAGAATCGAACGAAGGTGTTTCACGATAAACACCTTTTGCGCAAAACCTTCGTACCTGGTCAGCAGGTACTGCTTTACGACACCCGACTTCATTTCCATCCAGGAAAGCTCCGATCTCGCTGGAAAGGGCCGTATTTTGTGCGGAATGTGTATCCGCAGGGCGCTGTGGATTTGGAAAATCCAAAGGACGGTTCATTTTTCAAAGTGAACGGACACCGACTAAAACCGTACCTTAGCGCCGAACCAACAGAGGAGCTCCTATTCTTACAGGAGCCGGTTTACCCTGCCTGATCTTCCTCTGCCCACCTCCAAACTTCGGTTATCCAGCCAAGAACAGTGGACACTGTTCCAAATAAGTTTGGGGGTATGTATAAAGCCTTTTGTATATATTTATGAATATTCTTTTCCATTCTTTTTCTTTTTCTTTTCTTTACAAACAAAAACAAATAAAAATTGTGTATCGCTAACCGACAATTTTTGACCCTTCAAATGATCTCTTCATGCAATGACAGTGAGGACACTGTTCAGTTTAAGTTTGGGGGTACGCTCGGTACGCATTTCTTACCTTCGCATTCATATGTATATTTTGCATCTGCATATTAAAATCCATAAAATCCATAAAAATCTGAAAATTTTCTAAAAACATAGAAACTTTTCTGTCAAGTTAGCTAGTGGGAGGACTCTGATTCAACATTTCGACGGTTTTGTTTGATAAAATAAGAATAACTAAATCTTATGTTTAGATTTTGAAAACCTGAAAAATAACTCTCCTTTGAAGTTAACTATAGCTGATATACGTCTTTACATCACACTACACGTGTCGTGAGTTTTTGGGAATTAGATGATAAGTCTTTTATGTCGAAAAACTTTTAAATGGATCAATGATTTTCTGAGGATCAAATAGGTTTGTTCTGAAATAAGTAGTATCAAGAATAGTTTATGAAGTAAAGCGAATATGAAGGAATGTTATTGATGCCATAATTGGAACTAAGTCTGAAAAATAACCCATCTGAAGCTTGATTGGAATGATTACACACCAAACCCACTAAACACGTCTTTTATCCAAAAAATAATTGAACTGCCGGTTATATCTCCGTTCGTATTAAATCATCTGATTTTCACGCCAAACTGTCTTTTGTTTTTGGACCTGGGTAACTTGAGTAATTAAGTCCGCTGGGGTGTTTCTACACCTAATGCCCTAAAACCAACTGGTGTGGGTGCATTGGCCCAAAGCTCGCTAAGAAGACTAGAAAGTCCAGATTAAAACAAAGTCAAGCAAGTGTTCTCTCCGAGTTAAAATTCCTAACGGTTCTTTGTGTGAGAATAATCTTGATAAAAGACAGGCTTTTTAAAAAAATTTTAGCGAAGATATGAAGGTTTTATTCTATGATAAAGACTATTGCACGATTCACAGAGGTGTGTATGAAATGAAAACAAGGAAAGGGTGGAGTGAAAAATAAGACCTAGTTTCCTGTTAAGGAAGATAGAAATTCTGAAGTTGAAACTTTTTACTGGAAAACGAAGCTTGAAAAATTGCTTAACTCTTTATAAAACTTATGTGATCCTTTTAAAATTTTTATCCGGGCTTAATTGTGTGATATGATGACTTTATTCGACCTTTCGGGAACTTAACGATACTATTTGCACTGCACGTGAAGACATATAAAAGCTGTAGTTAAACAAGAAGCGAGGTGTGAAAAATAAAGGGTCGATAGTCTAGACCTAGGATAATAGAATTGTTATTTTCTGAAACAAAACTTTAGGGTTTGAATCTTAGTTATTTTACAAAACTAGCTTGACCGGATTTTGTGGGTAGTATCCGCTGAAAACCCTCAGGAGACAACACTCCTCCTACTAGGGACACCTAGAGGTTTAACGGCTTGTTGCACATGCTCAGTGCAATCGCGTTCCCTGCGAAAGTGCGGTTAGGAAATTTTTTGTGAATAAATTGGTTTTGCTCGGGACGAGCAATAGATAAGTTTGGGGGTATTTGTTCATATCAGAAAATTGCATTCTAATACCGTTCATTCATTATCTAATTGTTGTATTTATCGGTATTATTGACCAGTGTCTGCTCAGTATTACAGATTACAGGTATCCATGACAAAATACTGGAAATACATCCAACAGCACGGATATATCACTTGAGGGAAGACACTGCGACCAGAAAAGCTAACCGACCGATACTTCAGGAGTTCCTTTATGCAACAAGTTGTGTACACATTTTTTCTAAATGGTCCAACACAACAAGTGTGTACACAAGACTTTTAAGCACATGTGGATATGATTTTATATGCAATCAAAGATATGATTCTATATGCAATCAAGGATATGATTCTATATGCAATCAAGGATATGATTTTATATGCAATCATCAAGGATATGATTTTATATGAAATCAAGGATATGATTTTATATGCATATGATATTATATGCATTCAAGACTAAAAAGCATGTGTTCAAATCAAAGGCAATCAAACAAATCAGCATGAGCCATAATGGGGCAGATATGAATATTTCTTTCTGAGCCTATAAATAGAGACCAGAGGGAAGAGGAAAGGGTAGCTTTTTCTTTAGTTCTATCTTAGAATTCTTGTAATTTTTCTTTTCATTCTTGAGCTCTTGCCCCTTTGTCTTGACCTTGCAACTTCTCATTTAGAACTTGCAAGCTTAAGGCTTAGGTTCTTGACTTCAAGATCTCTTGTAACAAGTTTGTTCTTCAATAAAAGTTCGTATTTTTATTACATGTCTTGTTCCACTTTACATGATTTCAATTGTGAAATTCATGCCTTGCTTTGATCTTGCAACCTCTTAAGTGAGCTTGCAACCTTAAAGCTTGGTATTTGGATCTCACACGTTGCCGGGGATTGAACACTGGGAGATAAAACGCTTGAACTCATCGGTTCTCTTTTCCTCTTTATTTCATTGCATGTTTTTATGTATCTTCTCTTTTCTTTCTTGTTAATTTGTAAATATGTGTGAGTAATCTTTTCACTTGTTAAGGGTGTAATATGTTAGATCGTATTCGAAGATTTTCTTTGTCCAAACTTTAAAACCTAAAACTTGCCTATTGAAACTTCGTGCAAATCACCCGCAACTCCGCTCACTAGGCATCCTATCCTACCCCGATAGTGATGATTCCTAATCATGACCGGATTGCCCGTGGTTTGCCGAAGGCTAAAATCAAGAGATAACAACGGAAGGACAAGGGACAAGGAAAACGGATTTAGCGAAATACCGCAAATACCGTATTTCAAGTTCCCTAATCCACGTTGTTACCTATTGCTTTAGTATCAATACCAAGTCGTGGCTATAAGGAATTGGCAAACATCACCTTCATACAATCTAACTTATTACTACCCTTAACAAGCCCTTTTTATTCATATCTTTGTTACGACAATTAGTTTACCAACAAATCAAAACACGGAATTAACTCGTTAAAACAAGCAATAAGAAACTTACCATCTCCCTGCAGACGACCCGTATTCATCGCGGATCGCTACAAGCGACACCGTTTTGATTGCGGTAATTTCAGAACTCTTTTTAAACACGACACGGTTAGACCGTGACAATCACTCACCAATGCCCCGGCAGCATTTATGGATTTGATGAACCGTGTATCCAGGCCGTATCTCGATCAGTTCATTATTGTGTTCATTGACGACATCTTGGTTTATTCTCGGAGCCGGGAGGTGCATGAGCAGCACTTACGTATCACATTGCAGACTTTGAGGGAGCATCAGCTGTTCGCCAAATTCTCCAAGTGCGCATTCTGGTTAGACAGTGTCGACTTCTTAGGTCATGTGGTGACGAGAGATGGTATTTATGTGGACCCGAAGAAGATCGAGGCTGTTCAGCGTTGCCCTAGACCAGTATCAGTTACAGAGGTTCGCAGCTTTCTAGGTCTGGCCGGCTATTATCGACGTTTTGTCCAGGATTTCTCCCGCATTGCTGCACCGTTGACCGGGTTGACCCGGAAGGGGTTTCCTTTTGATTGGACCCAGGCATGTGAGGATAGTTTCCAGCAGTTGAAGACTCGTCTGACTACTGCACCAGTGTTAGCATTGCCTTCAGGATCAGGTGGGTTCGTGGTATATTGTGATGCTTCTCGAGTGGGGCTGGGCTGTGTATTGATGCAGCACGACAGAGTTATCGCGTATGCTTCTCGGCAGCTGAGGAAACACGAATAGAACTACCCCACCCATGATTTAGAGATGGCTGCAGTAGTATTTGCACTTAAGATCTGGAGACATTACCTATACGGTGAGTCGTGCCAGATATTCACTGACCGCAAGAGTTTGAAGTATATCTTCCAGCAGCGAGACCTGAACCTGAGAGAGCGCCGTTGGATGGAGTTGGTGAAGGATTATGACTGCTAGATTCTATACCATCCGGGCAAGGCGAATGTGGTGGCAGATGCTTTGAGTAGGAGGCCCGGAGGTAGCTTATCGTGCTTGAGCGCAGTACTGATGCAGTCGACGGCGGATTGGCAGGTGTTATGTGACAGCAGAGTGCAGTTCGAGTTTACTCCTACAGGGGGACAGCTGGCCCATTTCAAAGCACGCCCACAGTTACTTGACCGTATCCGCGAGGCACAGTCCGGCGATGCCCGTATTTTAGAGATTATTGAGCAGATTCGGCAGGGCAGATTTCTGAGTTCGTGATTGATGATCAGGGGATACTTCAATTTAGGACTCGACTGTGCGTGCCAGATTCAGAGGGACTGAGGCGTGATATTCTCGAGGAGGCACATAGATCAGTATATAGTGTTCATCCAGGTTCCACCAAGATGTACCGTGATTTGAGAGAGGTTTACTGGTGGGACGGGATGAAGAAGGATGTTACAGACTTTGTGTCCAGATGCCTGACTTGTCAGCAAGTCAAGGCCGAGCACCAGAGGCCAGCCGGCGAGTTACAGCCTTTGCCCATCCCTGACTGGAAGTGGGAACAGGTCTCCATGGACTTCATTGTGGGTCTACCCAGGACCAGTCGAGGGTATGACTCTATTTGGGTGATTGTGGATCGACTGACGAAAGCGGCTCACTTCCTACCAGTGAAGACCACTTTTGGATTTTCTCAGTACGTCCAGGTTTATATTGATGAGATAGTGCGACTGCATGGTGTTCCGACTTGCATCGTGTCCGACCGGGGCACCCAGTTTACCAGCCGATTGTGGCAGAAACTCCAGGAAGCTTTGGGCACCCGATTGAGTTTTGGCACAGCCTTTCATCCGCAGATTGACGGTCAATCGGAGCGTACTATTCAGACTCTTGATGACATGCTCAGAGCTTGTGTTTTAGATTTCGGTGATAGCTGGGATCGTCATTTGCCTTTGATCGAGTTTTCCTACAAAAATAGCTTCCAGGAGACGATTCAGATGGCACCTTTCGAGGCTTTATATGGGAGGAGATGTCGATCGCCTGTATGTTGGACAGAGCTTAGGGAGATCAGTATTTTGGGGCCGCAGATTTTACAGGAGACGACCGAGAAGATACAGCTGATTCGGGACAGGATGAGAGCGGCACAGAGCAGGCAGAAATCATATGCTGACAGGCGTCGTCGCCGACTCGAGTTCGCTGTTGGCGATCATGTTTTCCTGAAGGTCTCTCCGATGAAGGGTGTGATGAGATTTGGGCAGAAAGGGAAGCTGAGTCCTAGATATGTTGGTCCTTTCGAGATCCTAGAGCGTGTTGGTCCAGTCGCTTATCGGTTAGCTCTTCCGCCCAGCTTCCCCAATGTTCACCCCGTATTCCATGTCTCGATGCTCCGCAAGTACCTTCATGATCCTTCCCATGCGATTCAGCACCAGGCGATCCAGTTAGAGCGTGATCTTTCATTCATCGAGCAGCCGGTGGTCATTTTGGATCGGCAGGTGAAGAAATTGAGGTCGAAGGTTATACCGTCCGTCAAGGTCCTTTGGCATGGCCCGAACAGCGAGGAGGTCACCTGGGAGACCGAGGTCGAGATGAGGAAGAGATATCCCCATCTTTTTGAAGGTGCACGTAGTTAATTTTAAATTCGGGGACCGAATTTCTTTAAGGGGGAAGATTGTAACACTTCGAAAATCGTTAAGGCAGTTTTTCGGTAATCGGCTAAATTATCAGCTTTTTCCGTAAAACGTCAAAATAGGTATTTTTCATTGTAGACCTAATTATACAAAATTTAGATAAGATATTACTATAAATTGGTCACTAAAATGTTACTTAAAATTTTCTAGTTAAATAAAAAAAAATTCGTAATTAATTATTTTTAGTATTATTTTAAGCTTTTAAAAATACATTTAATTAGTGTTAAATACAAATTTAATTAGGTAAATTTCATAATTAGGAATATTTATAAGCTAAAATATGGTGTTAATAAAATTGTATCATGACTTGCAAGATTTTGGTTTTATGGTTGGAAATTTAGTGAAAAAATGAACTAAAATGGGGTTTTTTGTAAAAAGCTTGATGTGAAAAGCATTAAATGAGTTTTAAGGGGTTTATTTGACCTAGAAACTTCTACAAAAAACCCACAACACCCTTCCCTTGCTCCTGGCCGAGCCCAACCTGAAGCAAATCCTCTCATTTTCCTCACTTCTTTGCTACATTTTCATGTCAAAAATTCATTAAAAATTCACAAATTCATTCTCCAATTCAAAGCAAAACCCTAATCCACTCTCTCCTCAAGCCAAATTAGTTCAAAACTTGAAGAAAGGAGACTTCTTTGGTGGTTTGTGCAAGCTAGGGTTCAAGCTTGTGAGGTGAAGATTCTAATCTATTTGTTAACTTGTAGTTTAAATGTGCTAAAATTGAATTTTGAAGTGTTAATTTAGTAGTAATTGTTTGTTTAGGAAATTCAAGAATGGGATTTGATTTTGAATTAGGGTTTGTAGCATGGTTGATGGAGTTAAGTTAGGGTTTGGTTATCTAATTAGTTAGAGTGGTTAATTGTGCAATGTTACGCTCGCTAAATCGATAAATTGCGATATTTGCATCGAATCGGTATGCTTTTTGCTTACTAGATTTTTATTAAAATTAGGATGTGATCTAATTGCGTTATATTAGCGATATAATTAGCTTCATAAACGACTATTAGTGTGCGCGAATGCGGGGTTTTGTCTAGTCGGGTTTTAGTATTGACGATTGCCCCGAAACGGCGATTTTAGATAAGGTTTTAGCGATTTTCGTGCGTTTTCCGCGCACTTAGTGCACGTTGTGATAAATTCGAGAGTGTCGATCTTTTCATATTATTAGTTGCGTCATTTCAGGAACCTATAATCTTATAATGTATGTTATGCAATTCTAGGATCGGTCGCGGAAACATCGGAAACGGCGCGCAAAGGCAAGGCGGTGGTCGGATCGGATTAGCGAGGTATTCAGGTGAGTAGATGTGGGAATCTTCTGGATGGCGCGAGGCGCCCCCTAGTTAGGATTACCCTATTTCTTGCAAGATTTATATTGTTAGTTAGCTTACCCCTTCATTTACACAACATACCTTATAGTAAATAGTATGCTAGATTGCATGGATATTCATATGCACATATGCGATAACACTTCGTAGGACACGAACACCATTACCATTGGCATCTGTTGCACGCGCACTATTCATGTGACACACACGCCTTTGGTAATTGCCATGCCACGTGCACTATAGAACCACGTCCACCATGAGTTTTTCATGTTTTCTGTTGGATTTCGAGACCCGATTCGAGGAGTGGATGAACCGTCTTGGGTACATTGTGGGCCCGGTATGGTACCCCGGGGCAAGAAGATCGAGTTGTAGACGATGAGCCTGGCAGGGGAAGACTACCTACCGGTGATCTCTGGCGCGGCGGATATCCGGAGGATACCGACCGTTGTCGTGAGATTTGATGATATGGGCCGATCCGGACTGACGGAGCCCGATATTTGAGACATTGATACAGTGAGATATTGAGACAGATATGATTTCATATTTGGTGTCGATGCTTTACACCGGTTTTCAGATGATTTCTTGATGGTACTTAGCTATTATACAGATATTCATTTTCTAAAGTTAAGAATGAGTACCCTTAGCATTAAAAATACTTAAAGATTTAGTAATGACATTGCATACATGTGCATGCATACTAGAGATATTATATCACATATGGACATACATGTTGTGACGCATTGCGTGCATTCTTACGATTGCCTTATTAGATGTTATATTCTACTCATGAGCTGGCAACTCACCCCCGTTGTGCCACGGTGTCTTGCAGGTCGGACTCATCAGTCTTGTAGCGGCGGCTATCTTATCATCAGCTCCTTTTGCTCAGACTCGCGACATCGCCCGTAGGTGGGTTGCGAGCACACTTTATTTCTTTTTGCTCCATCATTGTATCTAGTATTCTCCATCTACCACTTTCTATTTGTATATGCGACCTAGTGATGAGACTGAGAGATTTGTATATATGTGGTTTCTTTTGGGTCGAGCTCACTTGAGCCGACGTGTTTTCTGATATTTTGCATTTCTTTTATGCTCTTTTTATTGATATTACTTATATATTGCATGTGGTTGTGATCCGCCTTGGGCGAAGAGCTAGCTCCTACTTGGGGATGCCATTTTATGATTACAGGTTATATATATCTTGTTGTACCCATTTTGGGGGATAGAAAATACAGGGGAGACTCTGCCGAAATTTTCGGGAATTTTTGATGTTTTTTTAAAGGGATTCTATGCAACTTAATTGATTTAAAAATCATTTTCATGTAAGGTTTTCCTTCACTCTCTTTTGATTTTGGTTTAGATTTTTCTGGGCTTTGGCTGACTTAGGTTACGGTACACCTTTAGACGTCTCGTAATCTAAGTGCCAGTCACGTTCTGTACTTTCAGGTCGTGACAGGATCTCACACAGATGGTTTCTCCTCACAAGGTTGAGAGGGCCTTGTAAGTTTCTTTTATGGAGATTGCACCCTTTCGGGTTTTCACAAAACTCGCCTTTAGCCCTGCTGTTTTTGCTCACGGAGCCATTTCGGGTTTTCATCCGTACCCATTTTGCTTATGGACATACCGTTTCCTTCTTCTTTTTTATTTTTTTATTTTTTTTTGTCAGCCTTGGGTTGCTGCGGTCCGTAGTAGTTTATCGACGTCTCGGTCAACAGCCGGTTTTAGGACATAGTGGTCCATCGTTAATTTAAGGACGTTTCGGTCCGTTGTTAGTTTTAGGACATTTCGGTCCGTTGTTAGTTTAAGAACGTTTTGGTCCGTTGTTAGTTTTAGGACATTTCGGTCCGTCGTTAGTTTTAGGACATTTCGGTCCATTTGCCGGCTACTACTTATAGAGTTTGAGCTTAGGAAGATAGTGAGCGGACATAGGCGTCGTCATCTATCATTGACCTAGGCCGTGACTCGTCAGGCGTAGTATTTTTTTAGGAAGCGACCGTTTATTGGCCTGAAAGGTCTTTCACCATGCATGCCCATGAGTAGGTAGGCTCCACCCTGGTAAACTTTGTCTATGATATACGGGCCTTCATAGTTCGGCTCGAATTTCCTCCGTTTGGCACGATTGGGGATCATAGGTCTTTTGACCACTAGCACGAGTTCGCCTTGGCGGAACGTTCTCGGCCTAGTCAATCTCTCATATGAGCGCGTCATCTTTGCTTTATAAGCTTCCAGATTTTGTTGCGCCATGAGCCGGATTTCATCAAGGGCATCAAGCTCCTCAAGCCGAAGATGAGCATTTTCTTGGTCTGTTAGCTCGTAGTGAACCACCACTCATAGAGAGGGTAACTCTATCTCGAGGGTGAGTACCGCTTCTGTGCCGAATACCAATGCATACGGCGTTGTGTTCGTGGCTGTTTTGAACGTAGTTCGATACGTCTAGAGAGCTTCATGCAGTCTTTCATGCCAGTCCCTCTTATTTCGAGACACCGTCTTTTTCACGATCTTCGTCAAGGTCTTGTTGAAAGCCTCAGCTAGACCGTTATCTCGGGGATTATAGACTGAAAAGTATCTCCAGTCTATGTTATGCTGTTGTGCGAAGCGACTGATCTTGTGGCTTCTATAGGCTGGCCCGTTATCGGAGATAATCCGTCGCGGAGTGCCGAACCGATGAATGACGTGTGTCTTGAAGAAATAGAGGATATTCTCCATCTTCACTTCTCTTAGTGGTACTACTTCTGCCCACTTGGAGAAGTAATCGGTGGTTGCCAATATGAACCGATGTCCTCTGGACGACGCTGGTTCGATGGGGCCGATTATGTCAGTTCCCCACATTTCGAACGGCCAGCTAGCCACAGTTGGGTGTAGCGGGTTTGGATGCTGGTGGATAAAGTCCCCGTGAATCTGGCACGAGTGGCACTGCTTCGCGTATTCGAGGCAGTCCTGAATCATTGTAGGCCAATAATAGCCCATCCTTTTGATCTTCAGTTTTATCTTCGGCCCGGCTTGGTGAGAATCGCAGAGTCCGTCGTGAGTTTCTTGGACGACACTCCTTGCTTCTTCAGGTCCCAGGCATGTTAACCACAGAGAATCAAATGATCTCTTATACAGAGTATCATTGACGAAGGCAAAAGATACAGCTCGTTTTATGAGCTGATGTCTTGACGACGCATCCTCGGGTGCTCGACGGGATTTGAAGTAATCTATAAAGACTTCCCTCCAATCCTTAGCCTTTTTCTTGGTCTTTTATTTGTAGGGTCGCTTGCTCGGTCGCTCCCTTTTCTTCGGAAGATTCCAGAGATATTTATGCCGGTGCGAGAACCCGACGGTTTTGCACAACGATCCTCACGTCATCGAGGTTTTCGTTGGCCGGTTCTTTAGCGAGCTTGGCTAATGCATCCGCTTTGCTATTTTCTGCACGCGGTATGCTTTCCAAGATGTAAGAAGGAATTTGAGTCAGCAGTTGATGTACTCTCTCGCCGTACTTCACCAACTCCGGCTTGCACGTTTGATAGTTGTCGTTTACTTGACTAACGATCAACTGGGAGTTTCCGTATACGAGGAGGTTCTCAATTCCCATGTCGACGACGATCTCAAGAACTGCTATCAAAGCTTCATATTCGGCTTCATTATTCGTCCTCGGCTCTGTTAGGGAGAAGGCAAAGCACATTATCCCTCCTTATGGAGTCACAAAGATGAGGCATACCCCTGATTTGATTATGGGGGTGCTTTGTTTGCGCTTCTTCATGGAAGATGCTCCATCGAAGTAGAGTTACCACTGGGTATCATTCTTTCTTCTCTCCCCATCGATCGTGTTAAACACGTGTTCGTCTGGCAGTTCACAGTTCAAGGGAAAGTAGGCAGGTATCGGATGCTCAGCGATGAAGTCGGCGATGGCCTGGCCTTTCACTGCCTTGAGAGGACGATAAGTTATCGAGAACCCCATCAAGAGCAGGGCCCATTTAGCGAGCCGTCCCGTTAGTATGGCTTTCGACATCAAATATTTGAGAGGATCCACCATTGATATGAGATGGACCTCATATGCCAACGCATAATGTCTGAGCTTCATTATCGCAAAGATCAACGCCAGGCAGTGTTTTTCAATGGGGGAGTAGTTGTTTTCAGCCCTCAGGAGAACTCGACTCAAATAGTAGAGGACTCTCTCCTTCCCTTTGTCATTCTCTTGTGCCCACAGCGCACCTAAAGAACCCTCAAGGGCGGTTGTATACAGAATGATAGGCTTTCCCTTGACCGGAGTAGTCAGCACCGGCGGATTCTGCAAGTATTGCTTAATTTCGTCCAGTGCGCTTTGGCATTTGCAATCCCAGATGAACGGAGTTCCCTTCTTCATTAGGTGACTGTAAGGACGGCACTTGCCGGAAAGATTGGCTATGAATCGCCGGATATACGCGAGCTTTCCTTGGAGAGACCGCAGCTGCTTGAGAGTTCCTGGTGGAGGCATTTTAATGATCGCCTTGATCTTCGACGGGTTTATCTCGATGCCTCGATGTCGTACAATGAATCCTAGGAATTTTTCCGAGGAAACTCCGAACACGCATTTGAGAGGGTTCATCTTCAAGTTGTATTTCCGAAGGCGCTGAAACACGACCTTCAGATGCTCTAAATGCTCCTCATGCGATTTGCTTTTCACCACAAGGTCGTCGATATAGCATTCGACGACTTCATGTATAAGATCATCGAAGATCTTCGTCATGGCCCTCTGATAGGTGGCACCGGCGTTCTTTAGACCGAAAGGCATCACCTTGTAGCAGAATATACCCAAAGGGGTCTGGAAAGCGGTATGCTTCTGGTCCTCGGGATGCATCTTTATCTGATTGTATCCTGATGAGCCATCCATGAAAGAGAAAACTTCGTGAGTGGACGTATTATCTATCATCAGCTCAGTGACCGGTACTGGAAAGTCGTCCTTCGGGCAAGCTTTGTTGAGATCCCGAAAGTCCACACATATGCGCACTGTCCCATTTTTCTTCATCACCGAGACGATGTTGGCGATCCAGTCAGGATGCTGAACCTCTTGGATGAAGCCGGAGTTGATTAGCTTCTTGACTTCGGCGTTGATGCTCATTTCAACCTCGAGCCGCATTCTTCTCGGTGCTTGTTTGATCGGTTTGACGTCCGGAGATATTGACAATTTGTGCACAGTAATATCTGGATCTAATCCCGGCATCTCGGAATAGTTCCATGCGAAGCAATCTTTATACTGCATGAGCACATCTTTTAGCGTAGCCACCCTTTCTTCGGACAAAAGCTCACTGACGAACGTCGGCCGCGGGTCGTTTGCTGTCCCCAAGTCAATTATTCTGATGTCATCTGCAGTAGTATGTATCCCATCTTCCAGCTCTTTTGGTGCCGGTGGAAAATCGGAGATCACTTCGTCGTCGTCATTTTCGAAGCACCAGGGGAGATCAGCCATATCTTCGCATATTCTTTCTCCTGACATCGTTATCACGTGACAGGTGCGAGATCGCTTCCAAGACTGATGTTGATCTGGTTCTACTTTCGATATACACGTCGCTTTCGGTTCATGCTTCTGTGGCGGGGTTATCCTCCAACTGCTGGATAGAGCGAACCTGCCTTATTGGTATTGGTCTTCGACCCAGTTCTTGAAGGTGAAGCAGTCTTCGAGAGGATGTCCTATTGCTCGGTGATAGGAGCAATAGTCTGGGTGAGAGACCTTGTCTGCTTGCTCGGGGTGCTTGGACTCCGGGAGTGTCATCATCTGATGTTTTACGACAAGATTGAATATCTTCTTTGTCTTGTCTTGGGGAAAAGAATATTCTCGACCCATCTTCTTTATAAGAGATGGATCCCGGCTGCTCGATTCTTGATCGCGTCGCTTCTTAGACCCGCTACGCTGCTGTCGAACGTTTTTCCGTTCTTTCATTTATTTTTGCCTCTGCGCCGGGTCTTTTGTATGATAGGTTGGTGATAAAAGGCATTGTCATTCTCCACGGCCTGCTGATGGAGGCGCTGCATCCTGGCTTTTTCGTTAATGGCCATTTCACGGCTATAGTCATCCCGGGCCTTTTGACTCGCTTCCCTTATCAGCTTGTCCATCTGTTCTTCAAATGACAGACTTGGCATTTTCATGGCGGGACCTCGTTTTGGTTCAGGGTTGGCGTCTTCTAATAGAGCATTTCCTTCTTCATTGAAGTCATGTATAACGTAGCAGTCATGGAATCGTTCCCGTCTCTTGGATTGAATATATCCAAGCCCGATCGTTTCCATTCTCCCGTTGGGCAATTTTCGCTGAGTTCTGGGGACGTCCCAGATCTTGTTGTAGAACTGAGCTTGTCGAGCAGTTTGTTTGAAGGGTATGCCTTGACGCTTCAACAGCCTTTTTAATCCTTCCGTGTAGTATCTGGGCAGACGGATGAGCTGGAGCCTGTCAAGTGTAGAATCGGCACCATGCCAAATTTCTTTTTCCATTTTGGTCTCCGTTGATCGATAAAAGAGGATCACCTTTTCATCTCTTCGTCTGGGAGGGACATAGAATGTCTGCAGTTCTTGCACACTATACGTTTCAAGTGCATCGAGTTCTTTATAATGCTCTTGCGGAACCATGGCAACTTGCAAACTTTGATCATCATCAGCGAAGGCTTGTATTGACGGCCGAGCAGAGAATACGGCATTGACCTCATCTTCTGAATCGCTGCCGAATACCAGTATAGGGGTGAACGGTCCCGGCTTGTTGCATTGGGGTGGCCCTGAATAAACTATCTCTTCTTCCTACTCAGTGTCACTCCCGAAGACTGGAATAGTGGCGATAGCTTTGTTTTCCAGTTTGTGAGATCTTTTCGTGCCTTCGAAATCTGGTAAGAAGTATTTTGCATCTTCGTACTTTCGGACTTCATTTACGGAGAATGCGTTCAGCTCCCCTGTCACGGTATACTCGAGACCATCCTTGAAATACTTCATACACTGATATTGTGTAGAAGGGATGATGTTGTACTCCTGTAACCAAGGCCTGCCGAGAAAAGCATTGTAGCATGTCTGAGTGTCAATGACGTGAAATTTGATGTCCATGACGAGCAGCCCAAAGCGTAACGTTAGTATCACAGACCCGAGCGTCCTTGATGATTGGGAGTCAAACCCGGAGATGGTGATTTTATCACGAGCGAGGTGCTGAACGCTCATGAAGATTTCCTTCAACATTCTTACGTTGAGGAGATTGACGGAGAACCCATTGTCAACCAGGATCTTGCCTATCTTAATGTCATGACAGTATCTGGAGATATAAAGGGGACGGTTATGCTCGCACGTCCCGAGGATGAGGTCTTCATCGCCGAAGGTGATATCGGCTGTGTGCACCTCTTCCAGTTCGTCCTTCATCTTTTCTTCGGCGAGGAAAACTTGGAATTGCTCGGGCTCTTGCAGTGCCTTAATCAAAGAATCTCTCGCCTCTTTGGATAGCAGAAAAGCATCGAGAATGCTTAGCTGCGAAGGTAGCTTCCTCAAGTGTGCCAGAACGTTGTAGTCTACCTTGTTTTTTTTTGGCGGGTCCTTGGCTATCAGCTCTTTGACGACTTGATCATCTATGGCGATATTCTCAGGGATTTTTTTCTTTCCCCTTATCTTTTCTATTCGACCCACTGTTCGCGGGCCTGAGATTCTTTTCGGGCAACGTACGATTGCGCAGCTGAATGTTCTCACAGGTCTTCATTTCTTCCGTTCCAAATGTGGGTTCTTTGAAGAGAGGGCCAAGGGCTATTTCTTCATCAGAGTCGCTCCCGAAGGTAAGAACTTGCGGTCCCTCAGCGTCGACCATGTGACATTTGCCGGTAGTTCTTTTGCGCTCCTCGGTCGTATTTCTTTGTTCCCAACGAGTTTTGCGTTTCATCTGCTTGAAATGTTGTCGGTGAGCAACATATCCCTGCCACCAGTTCTTAAAAGCGTTGCACTCTTCGGTAGGGTGCGCAATCTTTCGATAATATAAGCAGTAGCTAGGATGTATATCCGCTTCATCAGGAGTGTTTCCTTCGGAGGGTGGCAGCTTCATTCCTATCGATATGGCTTTGGCGAACCTTTTCCTCGTTTTGAACCTGCTTTTATTTGCGGCGGGTGTACTTTGAGCTGGTGGGAGTGTTTTGACCCTCTCGCCCAGTTGACGGCGTTTGGCCTTTTCAAATATGGCCATCTCGCGCTCTCGATCAGCTTTGCTTTTAAGAAGAGCTTCGTTCAGGAATGCATCAATCATTTCGTCTGATGGCCCTAGAAGTTCCGGCTCAGGATCTGCTCCCAGTTTCTCTGCGTCAGGAGCTTCTTCACTGTCTATCGACGAGTGAGAGATCCCAGCTTGCCACATAATCTTCAGGCTCACCCGATGAGTCTTCTCCATTGTCATCATCTCCGTCCTCAAGGACGTGGCTGAGAAATTCTTGGAGTGTGACTGGGGTCCGTGCTTTCTGATTATATTCTTCCAGCGCGTCGATATATTTTTGCAGTTATGTGCGCTTGTCATCAGGCTTCACGGGCTTTTTGGTCTTCTTCTTCTTCAAAGACTTTGATGGCTGGGTGCGAGCGCTTTGACTATCACCACCAATTTTTGGAGTTGGGCGCGGTTTCAGCATTCCCTCAATGATCTCGGGTTCCAGTGGATTCTTTCACCTGATTGCCGGGCATGTTTGGAGATCCTTCAGCATTCTTTTCGTCTTGGCTAAAAGAGTGACCTCCCATGGAGCTTCTTCAACAAAAAAGCACGATGCCCCGGGTGTATCCCCCCTTTTAAAAGCGTGTGGCTGAGGCGGGTTTACTTTCCAATTCTCGGACAGTGCGAATTTGCCCTGTTGGTACTGGTCCTCAATCCAGCCCTTAAAGACGAAGCAATCCTCAATTGGATGGCCTATTGCTTAATGATAGGGACAATAGTTGGGATTATTAGCTTCACCAGGTTGTAGTGGGCGTTTTGGATCTGGCAAGGTGATGAGCCTGTTGCGCACTGCCAGCTCAAATAGTCTTTTCGTTTTATCCCGGAGAAACGAATAAGGGCGCTTCAGTTTCTCGTTAAAGAATCGCTGCCTATCCTCCTGGCGAGCAATTAACCTTAAACCATCGAGTTGCTGCTGAGCATTGGCGACGAAGGTCTCTTTCACTTTTCCCTTTTCATTTCGAGGTTCCGCCTTTAAAGAAGAAGGTCTGTGACTCATCTGGTCCATTTGGGCCAGTTTGTCAATCAAGGCTTGGAAGGTGGTGGGCTTGAAAAACATCATAAATTGGGAGATGGTCGCCTGTGGATCAAGAGTACCCACAAACATTCCCTCTGCTGGCGCTTCTTCGATGCGTTGTTCACATTTCGACCACAGATTCCGCCATCGTATTGCATATTGAACCCATGTCTTGCCTGACTTCACCCTGGCGTTAATTAGTGCCATAATCGGAGTATGCTCACTAGCGCTTGCGAATCTTTGTGTGAACAGAAGCTCCATTTTTGCAAATGTCTTGATAGAGTCATTCGGGAGTTCCGAATACCATTCGAACGCTGTCTCCGACAAGTTGCCGACGAACTGGCGAAGTAGCAGTTTATCGTCACCTCCAGTGTTGCCACATAGAGCCCTGAACTGGGCGACATGCTGGTGGGGATTGCCCGTCCCTTTATATACATGGAATTTAGGGATCGTATATCCCAGCGGGTACCTTATTTGGTCATACCAGCCCGGGTAGGGTCGTCCAGTCTTAACGATTTTCCCGGCTGTTTCGCTCGCATGATGAGCTCGTATTTGCTGAGCGATGTAATCATCCAGAGCAGCCTTGGAGATGGTCTCCTCCCTGGCTATTGAAAGAGCCGGAGGAGGGTTCGATGTTTCCCCTTTATCATCTTCAATGATAATCGGGGGGTCTTCAGCTGGAGGTTCCGGCTGTAACATCATCCCGGCCATGTCTTGGAACAAAAGAGCCATTCGTTTTATGTTGGCCACCTGTTCCGCGGCCTCTTTTTCTTTCCTCTCGATCATTCTTTGAAGGAATTCAGCATTAGTTTCTTGTTCCTGACGCGGCTCTGAGGTCTCTGGATTTTCTTTCGGCCCAGTGAGTGCGGCCATTGCAGTCAGCATCTCCTGAAGTTTTTGCTGCTGTTGCTCCTGAGCCTTTGTTATCGATCGGGTAAGGGGTCGATGACCCGTAGAAGCGCGGCTTTTCTCTTTTCCGGAATCCATATAAACGGTATATGTTATCACTCCCTCAGACTTGGGGCGTTTAGATTCAGCGTCCTTGCGGTTCGCCGCGGTCACAGGGGCTTTCTCCGTACTCCTTCTCTTGTGAGCGGTTGAAGTCGAGGGAGCCGTTGCAGCGGGCACCCAGACGGGTGACATCTTCTGTGGTACCACGGGATGGCTCTTTTCTTGCCGAGCTTTAATCTTCTTTGGTCGGCGAGAGTAGTCCTGGTCAATCACCGATTCCTGGACCTGTCGCCAGACTTTATAAATTTTGGAGGATAGCCGCTGAGGGGGCTGCTCCGGCTTCTTTTCTGTAGCATTCTCCACAGGTGGAGGAGACCTTTTCAGCATGGCAGTTGGAGAGTTCTTGCGGACCCTCCTAAGCGGTTCGAGGCTGTTCCCAGTCGGAACAGCAGCATTGATTTCCACCATGTGAGCTGGCGGAGTCAGTCCAGAAGGGGAGCTGCCCCCAGCCTTCCTTACTCGGCACCAGTGATGACGGCGAGCATGTCCTGCGGTTGGAGTTGGTTCAGCTATAGGGGTGACTTCATCATGCCCCCTGTTTTGGCGAAGGGTTGCCGCCGGCGTCAGCCTCTTAAAGACCGATGTCCGTTGAGAAGCAATGCCCAATCTGTGAAAGACAGACCTCTGGGCAGGGGAAGCAGCTTTGAGGACTTCGCCTGGAGCCGGAGCCGGAATGGCCAGCCTTGTGAAGACTGACTTCTTGGCATAAGACGCCTCTCCGATGATTTCGTCCACTTGAGCTGGGATGGCTGCTTCAGGTATCGCGGGCTTGTTGGCGTTCTGGCCCAGTCTGTTGAAAACTGAGGCATTGGATTTGGGTGACCCGTTGAGAGGGGCCGCGGCAGTGGTAAATCGATCAAAGATCGACTTCTTTGGGGCCTCCTGCAACGGCATTGGGGCATTGAAGTTCACAGGTGGGAGCATGGTCCCGAAGAATAGCCCAGTGGTGGCCTGAGTTACCTGCTCCACTGGCATTATAAAAAGGGAGGCCGCTTGGGGCCCGTAGGTTACACCTTCAGATGAAACGGAATGGGAGTTGCAGTTGCAGCTGGAGCAGTTAGAGGCCATTGATGTTTTTCTTTCTGCACGAGAGCAAAACCAAATCTTAGTACCTCGAACCCAAGGGCAACCATATTAAACCGCGATTCGTTCGCGAACACGACACATGAAGTGTGGAGTGGAAAGAGGAAGAGGTCCCACCGGGCGTGCCAGAATCTGTTCTCCTCCGAACACAGAGACGGAACCGTGTAGGTTTGTCTTGCCTGAATTTGGGGGCAGATGCTAATTGGTGCTATCCATCCACCTCTCCAAAGATGCCAAGTTGATTTATGACACCATGTATCGAAGGTTTAAACGAATGCGGCTGATGTAGCAGACTTCGTCAGATTCCCCCTCGTTGAGGGGTTTTTTTATTATGGGGACGCTCTTCCCTACAGGCGCAAGCCGCTGCAGTTAATTACGCTACCGCATCGCGGTAACCACTTTCTCCTTCTCCAGATGGTCACATCGTGTCGTGGGTGTTTGTTTTGTTTTTGGTTAGCCGTGGATTGTATACGGAGACTAATTTATGTTGTCGCCCGTAGGGCGTGGATTAGTCCAAATCCGTATCTTCTTAGATTTGGGTTTGGGTTTGGGTTTAAGAATACGTTAGTCTCATTTGAGACTAAGATCAACTTAAACGTTCGTTGATGATACGTTAGTCTAATTTTAGACTAAGATCTACTCAACGGGATCATTTAGATCCAACAAAAGAGCATTTGGGCTCTATTGTTTAGTTTAGGGACATTGCGGTCCATTAGTTTAAGGACATTACGGTCCAAGGTTAAGGACATCATAGTCCGTGGGTTTAAAGGGACCCTACAGTCCGAGGTTAAGGACATCATAGTCCATGGGCTTAAGGACCCCATAGTCTGAGGTTAAGGACATCATAATCCATGGGTTTAAAGGGACCCTACAGTCCGAGGTTAAGGATATCATAGTCTATGGATTTAAAGGGACCCTACAGTCCGGGGTTAAGGACATCATAGTCCATGGGCTTAAGGACCCAGTCCGTGGAATGATTGGCTATCGGGACCCGTCACCTCTCTGAAGACGTTGAAGGATTACAACGACAAATATCAAAGGAGTGAAGAGATGTACCCTTGAACCAAAGTTGATTTGGGAAATCTGTAGTCTAATTTGGGACTAAGATCAATTAATTAGATTATGAGCACACTCAGTTAAATCTGAATTGAGGACTTATGGCCAACTTTGGCTAAGTCCAATTAGATTTGAAATGTTGGCCCTTTGTTGGACTGTTGAACAATTGTCTGGGTTCAGCCCCCCATTATTTAGCAATGCTAAACAAGGGTTTGGGGTTCTAACAACACTTTGTCTTTGGCTGAGCACTAGTCATTCCTTATAGCTCTGGACTTTACTTTGAATGTCATATGAAATGATCAAGTTTGGAAGAACGTAGTTGGGGTTCAATCAATGGGGAGATCTTGTCTCTGGAAAACTTAGCTGATTTTGGGCTAAGACTGGTTTGAAAATAGTGTTAAACACTAACACATATTTGACGGTCATGTGTTCCTACGTGATGCACTTAAAATTGTGTTAAACACTAGGGACAGAACACTAAAATAGTGTTAAAAACTAAAATAGTGTTAAACACTAAAAATGAGGCGATCACGTGGAGTCACGTGAGGCGCCAGAGAATTGGGCCAGACTTCCTTTATTTTACTCTCAAAATCTGCCAATAAGTGTTAAACACTTAATCTTTGTAATCATCACGTGTGGGCACGTGATAGTGCCTATGTATTGGGTATTAATTCCTCTGTTTGCCCTCATTTGCCCTTTTAAAAAGGTATTAGTCAGGGGTCACGTGGGGACACGTGAGGCGCCCTAAATCAGTATTGCCTTTGGCTTTATTCCCTTTAGTTTTGAGGGTCACGTGTGAGCACGTGAGGCATTGCCTCCAAGCTTTTTCTTTCTCATTTTGAGGATTCTGTTTAAGGGCCACGTGGGGCCACGTGACCTAGTCTTGATCGTTCTTTTCTACTCATTGAGGATGAGGGTCACGTGTTACCACGCGATCAGGTTAACGTGCATGGAGAGTTTAAGTCCTTTATTTGAGAATTAAATTCTTATATAAGGTTAAACCATAATTTTATTTAGAGGAATTAAATTTCTATGTATATGGAAGAATTAAATTCTTTAAACCCAACTCTCTCTCTAAGTTTTGGATCTACATGGCAGAATCTCCCCGATGAGAATTAAATTCTCAACTTGTGGGGAGATCTGCTTCTTTAGATCTTCAACCATGAAGAAGAACTAAGTTCTTGTTTTAAGGGTTAAACCCTGTTTCTGTTGGAGGAATTAAATTCCTAAGTATTTGGAGGAATTAAATTCCCTAAACTCAATTCTCCCTCTAAGTTTTGGATCTGCATGGCAGAATCTTCCCGATGAGAATTAAATTCTCAACTTATGGGGAGATCTGCTTCTGCAGATCTTCAACCAAAGGAAGAACTAAGTTCTTATTCAGAAGAGTTAAACTCTTAATTTAAGAATTAAATTCTCTTTTTTGTTTTATGGAGCTTAGATCTCTTTCTCTTTCTCACCTAGGGTTTCTTTCTCTTCTGAGGAAATCTCCTTTTCTCTCTGTTGTTGTATCTCTCTCAAAAAAAAAGATCAGATCCCTCTATTTTCTTCTTGGCTCCTATTTATAGGAGAAAGAAAAGAATCAGTTTGTTTAGTCAATTTTTCATTGAAATATTTTAATTGATTTTGTAACCAACATGATTTTTTAGATCACTCAGTGAATTTTATTCACCATTGGATTTTTAATCCAAAAGATATTCTATTTATTATTCTTGGTGAATTTCAGGGAAATCTTTCCTTGTATAGAATCTTTATATAAATTGGTGATTTTTAATCACCATTGGATTTTTAATCCAACGGTGCTCCACTTTACAGAGCACAATCTTTTTTGTTTGGAAAGATTTAGAGAAATATTTCTCCAGTTAGGGTTCTCGATTCCCTCTTAATTAGAATTTAATTCTATTAGTTCAGAAGGCTTAAGGGCCTGTCACGTGACTTTCTGATTGACCATTTAATTAGAATTTAATTCTTTTATTTTAGAGATCTTAGGATCTCATCACGTGTTAACACGTGACCCCCTGATTAAGCATTTTAACCAGAATTTAATTCTGTTGTTTTAAAGAGCTCAGGAATTATCACGTGTCAACACGTGACCCTTGGTCATATGTGAGCATGTGATGCCCCATTGGGGTTTTTCCTTGTTGTTTTATTATATTTTTAATTCTTTTCAGTGGGTTTAAAGGCCCACCACGTGAGGACACGTGACTCCACTGATTGATTGTCTGGTTAGAATTTTTAGCGAAATTAGCAGATGCTACAACCCACTCGGTTTGTCTTTTTGATTGCTTCTATATTTTTTACTTTTCATAGTGGTATTTGTGAAATATCCTGCACCTCATTCATGAGGAAAGAGCCGAGATCTCTTCACCGGGAGTGACCTCTTTAGCGAAACTAGTAAAAGCCTCAAAAGCACTCCTTTTCAAAATCACTCTGTCACGCCCCGCTTCCCAGAGTGCGCTAAGATCGGCATGCGACAGAGCCAACCATACTACCTGTGGTTAGGAAACATCCCTCCACAGTCACATTACGGCTGTCTATAAGATATCAAGAACAGTAAAATAAAATAAACTATCTAGTACATGTCCATATGCCAGAATAAACGAGTCAAGAAATAATATGCGGAAGCAATAAAATCCAAATAACAAGAACATCTGGAAAGGTACGTCCCAAATACGTGCTCACATCAGGAAATGAAAGTGCTGAAAGAAAACTTAAACTAAACTAAACTAAACTCCAACCTGCTCCTCACTGGTCGGCTTGTCCGCTGAAGTAGTCCTGGTCGGCCTGTGAAAGAGATAAAGGATTTGGACCATGCAAAACCCAGATGTCAGTGCGTCATAATATCAAACAATATAACCAGGATGCAACGATGTATGCAGGCATGAATATAAATGATAATATGACTATAACAAGCAAACATAGATATGAAACAATGAGGTGTATATGGATATGTGAAGTGCAGTGAGTAATCTAAATTGTGCTACTGGGTTTTCTAATCTAAGTTATTCGAAATCAATTGATGTACTCCTAATGTAACTCAAAGAATATATCCCATTACCCCCCGGGACCAGGGATCAAGATATATGAACCGAGAATGGTTCTGTCCCGTTACCCTCCGGGACCACGGACCAAGTTGTAAGAGTCACGAATGACTCTGTCCCGTTACCCCCCGGGACCACGGACTAAAAAAAATCACGAATGATTCTGTCCCGTTACTCTCCGGGACCACGGATCAAGTAATATCCTTTTAAGTTACACTCGGTTACACCTTTGATTTCCCCATACCCCCAAGGTTATGTGTTCAAGTCAAGTATAGATAATCTGGAGCTAATGCCAATAAAGGATCAAGCAGGTACAGGTTGTGTCTGAATAGACAACAGGATATGTCTGTCGGGACAACAAGTCAGGGTTGTCGGCATTAGTAACAATATCAGGTATCAAGTCAAGCAGTGGTGTATCAGGTCATGTCAGGTGGTGTACAGTGTATTCAATGGATGCCCAACGGTAAAATGTAACTAGTATCTAAATACGGTAAAACACGGATGCACAAGTGTTTATCAGGGATCACATCTACAACTCCATGACTAAGTAGGATGCACATTATCAAGCATAGGGTGCCAATGTAACAGTAATATGAAATGATATGATCTGACATGCAACTAGATGTATAATAAATGATACGGATACAAACGGGTATCGTAAAACAGTAAAAATGTAATATGGATGCACAATGTAATAAACATGTAATATTTTTATTCATATAGATGCAAGTATAATAGTATATCATGTAGAAAGCTAAGTTGCATGCAACCAGATATGTAATAAATGATACGGATACGAACGGCTATCCAAAAACAGTAAAACAGTAACATGGATGTACAATGCAGTAAATATGTGATATTTTTATTCATATGGATGTAAATATAATAGTATAGCATATAGCAAGATAAACTTGCCTGAACGGATCTCACGACGGGTGCGTACGCTGCGTCCGATGTCTGTAACAGTCTCGATGCACACGCGGGCATATAGAACTAAACTAGACGGTGCAAGAAAGTGCCCACGCTGACTAGTAACGTCAACTGGGTCGTCCAGATCGTCAGTGGCGGCACGGCTCCGGCGGTGACCGGAAAACACGAGAATCAAGAAAGCCAAGAGAAGAAAGAGAAAAAGAAGAAGAAGAAAGAGAAGAAGATGAAGGTTGTTCTCTGTGGTTTCGTGCTCTGGGGTCAGAGGATGTAGCAATGGGGTGACGTCGACGATGGGCCATCGACGGTGAGGGTGCAGGCGAGGGTTTTCCGGCAACGAGGTAATGGGGTTTCTTGGTTTCTTGGGGTCGGTTTCTGTGCAGGGTTTGGTGCAAGGGAAAGCAGGGAGAGGAGGAGAGGAGAAAAAAGTGGTGGTGAGGGTTGAGTTGACGACGGCAATGCGAGGTCGGCGAGGTGCACGGGGTTCCGGCGGTGGAGATGGGTGCGTGAGTTTTAGGTTGTGTAGGGGTTTCATGGTCGGGGCTGCGGCGGGGAGGAAAGAGAGGGAGGTGAGGTAAGGTGGTCATGAGGATGAGGGTGGTGGCGATGGCGAGGTTGGGACGGCGCCGACAAGGGCAGCGATGGGTTCTTAGGTTCGAGGTCGTGGGTTGCAGGGTTACTGCGGTTGTGGGTTGGGGAGTTGTAGGGGATCGGGAAAGAGAGAGGGGAAGGGTGAGTGGAGTTTGTCGTGGTTGGTGGTGGTTGGCGTAGAGACGACGACGATGAGGTAGTGACGGCGAGGTCGGGTTCGAGTTGTTGGGTTCTCGTCGGGTGCAGCAGGAGGGTGGTGTCATCGTGGGATGAAAGATGAGGTGAGGACGTCGGGGAGATGGGATGCCGACGAGGGTGGAGGCGGCATCGGCGAGCGAGGTGCGGGCGTGGGTAAGGTTAGGGTCTCATGGATTCGAAGGCGAGGTGGGAAAAATATGAGGAGGGAGAGAGAAGGCTGAGTTGGGATTGTTTTAAATAAGTTTAAATTAAAAGAAATGTATAATTATAATATATGTAGAGAGAGACTGAGAGAGAGACGGGTGAGTTAGTATCTGGTAAAAGGAATATTTTTAGAAATATATTTTTAGTTATATAAAATATATAAACAAATATTAAACAGTATATATATAAGGAATATAATATTAAATATATTTAAGTTTTCTGGCTAAAACAAAAGTACTCCAAAATATGCCCGGGTTGGGTCTAAAATTACGGTTTGAAAATACGGATAATATACGTATCAACTAAAACCAAAATAGAATATCCGGATAACGAAAATGTATACCCCCAAGAACGGATACACGTAGCATGTACGTAGCGATCCAAACGAGTCTGTTTTACTAAACGGAACGAGAACAAGATGTAAGGATGCTACTACAAAGTTAGGGGTACGATGCAGACCATACTAGATATTTTTAAAATATATTATTTGATTATAATTGTATTATTAAAAAATGCAGATACCAGATATAATGCACGTATACAGGACAAAGAACATGAAAGTGCACGGATCCTCCGCACTAGCGGGGATAAAAGATAAACAGGAATCAAGACGGATTTCAAGCAAGCGGGTCGGGTCGGATGCAGACACAGATAACTATTATACTATTCGCACCCATAACAGCAATAAATCAAGAAATAGCAATAAATAAAGAAATACCCAAGACAGAATCGGTATAAATGAACTAGGGTGTTACATTATACCCAACTACAAAAAGAATTTCGTCCTCGAAATTCCCGAAACAAGAAAAGAAAACAAGCATGAATCTAGGAAAAGAGGTGTGGAAGTTTCTGTCGAATCTCGTCTTCTCGTCCCCAAGTCGATTCTCCGTGCGAGCGATTTCCCCATGAAACAAGTACGAGAGGGATAACCTTGTTCTTAAGGACCTTTTCTCTTTGATCAACAATCGACATCGGTCGCTCATCATAGGTCAAGTCCTCCTTTACTATCAGCTCCGAATGATCCAGCACGTGCGTCTCATCTCAAACATACTTACGGAGTTGAGATACATGAAACACGTCATGAACACTTGCCAAAGATGATGGTAAAGCCAATCGATAAGCCACTTCTCCAACCCGCTCAATAATATCGAAAGGCCCCACGAATCGAGGACTAAGCTTGCCTCGGCTCCCAAAACGAATCACTCTTCTAGTCGGTGATATCTTCAAGAATACAAGATCACCAACAACGAACTCTATAGGTCTTCTCGATGTATCTGCCCGACTCTTCTGCCGATCCTATGCTGCCTTCATGTGTTTCCGGATAGTATTAACCTTCTCTATTATTTGCACGATCAAATCCGGTCCCAACAATCTTCGTTCTCCAACATCGTCCCAACAAACGGGTGAGCGACATTTGCGACCATATAACGCTTCGAATGGAGCCATCTGAATAGTCGCATGAAATCTGTTATTATAAGAAAACTCCACCAAGTGTAGATGATCCTCCCATGAACCCTTGAAGTCCAACATGAAAGCTCTCAACATAACTTTAAGAGTTTGGATCATTCTCGCCGACTGGCCATCTGTCTGGGGATGATAAGCAGTGCTAAACTTTAATCGCGTCCCTAAACTTTCCTGTAAACTCCTCCAGAAGTGCGATAAGAATCGGGTATCACGGTCGAAAACGATGCTCACAGGTACTCCATGCAATCTCATAATCTCCTGCATGTACCGCTCTGTTAACGCTTCCGTTGACTGACACGAAATGGTATGAAATGAGCTGCCTTGGTCAATCGATCAACAATCACCCAAACTGCATTGTTGCCCTTGGGACTCCACGGTAACACTGTCACGAAATCCATAGTTATATGTTCCTACTTTCATTGAGAAATCGGAAATGGTTGCAATAAACCAGCTACCCTTTGATATTCAGCCTTAACTTGCTGACACACCAAGCACTTCGCTATAAAACGGGCAATCTCCCTTTTCATGCCTTCCCACCAGAAATGCTGTCGTAGATCACGGTACATCTTCGTGCCTCCTGGATGTACGGAATATGCGGAACCGTGCGCCTCCTTTATAACTTCTTCACGAATGTCTCCGTTCGGCACACACAAACGGCTACCGTATCGCAACGAACCATCTTCATGAATCAACAAGTCCGTTCGAAGTCCCGCTTCTACCTGTCCTCGAAACTTCCGCAACCTTAGATCCTATGATTGCACTGCTTTAATACTCTCGATCAACGATGACTGTATACTCTCGATCAACGACGACTGTACTTGCAGCTGTATCAACTGTCCCGAAGAATGCGGTAATACGATCTCCAACTCGAATCTCCGAAAATCTTCGATAAGCTTATTCTATGCAGTCAACATCCAAATTGCTGGCAACCGACTAAGCGCATCCGGTACTATATTAACTTTTCCAGGATGGTACTTGAGATCAAGATCATAGTCAGCCATCAGCTCCAACCATCTAGGCTGCCTCATGTTAAGCTCTTTCTGCGTGAACACATATTTTAGACTTTTGTGATCGGTGAATACTTCGACCCTTTCGCCCAATAAGTAGTGTCTCCAAATCTTCAAAGTGAAAATCACAACTGCTAGCTCCAAATCATGAGTTGGGTAATTCTTCTCATGGGTCTTCAATTGTCTCGTTGCATAGGCTATAATTTTACTATGCTGCATCAAAACACATCCTAAACCTTTCCCAGATGCGTCGCTGTGAATCACCAATCCTCCGGAACCATCTGGTACGGTCAAAATAGGAGCGGTTATCAACCTTTACTTCAACGCCACAAAAGCTGACGCACAACTATCCATCCATACAAACGGTACCTCCTTCCGTGTAAGCTTGGTCAAAGGCTCAGCCAATCGAGCAAAATTCTCCATGAATCTTCTGTAGTATCCTGCAAGTCCCAGAAAACTTCTGATCTCCGCTACATTCCTCGGAATCGGACAATCTTGAACTGCTGCAATCTTCTCAGGATCAACGGTGATTCCATCTCCGGATACAATATGCCCCAAAAATTTCACTTCTTCAAGACAAAACTCGCACTTGCTCATCTCTGCATACAATCTTTCATGCCTCAATGTCTGCTGTGCGATCCTTAAGTGTTCTGCATGCTCTTCTAGGCTCCTCGAGTAGACCAGAATATCATCGATGAACACCACTATAAACAGGTCTAAGAACGGTGAAAAGATTCGGTTCATCAAGTCCATAAATATCGCCGGTGCATTCGTGACTCCGAATGTCATCACTAAGTACTCGTAATATCCATATCGAGTTCGGAACGCAGTCTTACAAATATCCTCTGATTTAACTCGGACCTGATGATATCCGGATTGCAAATCCAGCTTTGAGAATACCCTCGCGCCACTAAGTTGCTCGGTTAATTCGCCAATGCGAGGGATCAGATACATGTTCTTAATAATCTCCCGATTTAATTCTCAATAATCGATGCACATCCTCCTTGTGCCATCTTTCTTCTTGATTAGAAGAACTGGAGCTCCCCAAGGTGAATTGCTGTTGTGAATCCAACCCTTTTCTAGCAATTCGGTAACCTGCTTCTTTACTTCTTCCAACTCCACTGGTGCCATTGGATAGTACGCCTTTGAAATTGGTGCTGCACCAACAACAAGATCGATCGCGAACTCCACATCTTGTTTTGGCGGTAAACCCGAGATGTCCTCGAATACGTCCATGAACTCTTGAACTACAGCTGGCACTTCCTCCTTATCAACTTCCATCGACGAAAGAATGGTGTTTGTCGGCCTAGCCCTAAACTCGACTGGCCTGACAGAACTGCTGCCTCTAGCAAATACAAACTCCAGATGTACGGGAATCTGGAAAATCACTTTCTTTGCCCTACAATCAATGTGAGCGTGGAAAGTGCCGAGAAAATACATTCCCAAGACAACCTCATAACTTCCAGTATTGATCACCAAGAAATCCGCGAATAACTCTCGTCCGCAGATAACAACAGAACAATCCTTGTACTCACTACTAGATATGATCTTCCCGTTCCCAGTGTGTATGTCCCAACAACTAGACATGGTCGTGCAAGCAATCAAGTGTGCAGCAATAAACTTGGACGACATAAAACAATGGGACACACCAGAATCGAATAATACTAATGCGGGAAAATCATGAACAAGTAGGATACCTGAAACGATTTCATCTGAAGCCAAGACACTGAGGAAGATAAGCACGGTAACCAGGATTCAAGCTTGCGATAAAACATGAACTGGTAATCAGTGAAACCGAGAGAAGCAAGGTAATATAACGACCATAAAACAAGGAAATGAATCAAGACTAGGACTCCAAGTTACTTAAATAGAGTACCGCATTGTAACCTTACCACGGTTCATAGGTACAATCACATAACTCCGTTCAAGTCGCCCAAATCCTAGTATCAGAATCGAAGGAATAGGAAGAGAGAAACAATAGAACTAAAAGGATTTCAAGCCAAGATGCAAAGTCATTCATCTCGTCAAGATAAATCAAGAGGAAGATAAGATTCAAGAAACATAACAACAATATGGTAGGACATGTTCCAAATTACGGATTTTCTGATTCGTCTATTGGGTCCAATACCCAACTACAAAAGAATCAAACCGATTAACCTAAATTCTATGGCTCTGATACCAAACAAACCCGGTCACGCCCCGCTTCTCAGAGTGCGCTAAGATCGGCACGTGACAAAGCCAACCATGCTACCTGTGGCTAGGAAACATCCCTCCACAGTCACATTACGACTGTTTATAAGATATCAAGAACATTAAAATAAAATAAACTATCTAGTACATGTCCATATGCCAGAATAAACGAGTCAAGAAATAATATGCGGAAGCAATAAAATCCAAATAACAATAACATCTGGAAAGGTACGTCCCAAATACGTGCTCACATCAGGAAATGAAAGTACTGAAAGAAAACTTAAACTAAACTAAACTAAACTCCAACCTTCACCTTACTGGTCGGCATGTCCGCTGAAGTAGTCATGGTCAGCCTGTGAAAGAGATAAATGATCTGGGCCATACAAAACCCAGACGTCAGTGCGTCATAATATCAAACAATATAACCAGGATGCAACAATGTATGCAGGCATGAATATAAACGATAATATGACTATAACAAGCAAACATAGATATGAAACAATGAGGTGTATATGGATATGTGAAATGCAGTGAGTAATCTAAATTGTGCTACTGGGTTTTCTAATCTAAGTTATTCGAAATCAATTGATGTACTCCTAATATAACTCAAAGAATATGTTCCGTTACCCCCCGGGACCACGGATCAAGATATATGAACCAAGAATGGTTTTGTCCCTTACCCTCCGGGACCACGGACCAAGTTGTAAGAGTCACGAATAACTCTGTCCCGTTAACCCCCGGGACCACGGACCAAGAAGAATCGCGAATGATTCTGTCCCGTTACCCCCCGGGACCACGGATGAAGTAATATCCTTTTAATTTACACTCGGTTACACCTTTGATTTCCCCATACCCCCAAGGTTATGTGTTCAAGTCAGGTATTGATAATCTGGAGCTAATGCCAACACAAGATCAAGCAAGTATTGGTTGTATCTGAATAGACAACAGGATATGTCCGTCGGGACAACAAGTCAGGGTTGTCGGCATTAATAAAAATATCAGGTATCAAGTCAAGCAGTAGTGTATCAGTTCATGTCAGGTGGTGTACAGTGTATTTAATGGATGCCCAACGGTAAAATGTAACTAGTATCGAAACACGGTAAAACACGGATGCACAAGTGTTTATCAGGGATCACATCTACAACTCCATGACTAAGTAGGATGCACATTATCAAGCATAGGATGCCAATGTAACAGTAATATGAAATGATATGATCTGACATGCAACTAGATGTATAATAAATGATACGGATACGAACGGGTATCGTAAAACAGTAAAAATGTAACATGGATGCAAAATGTAATAAACATGTAATATTTTTATTCTTATAGATGCAAGTATAATAGTATAACATGTAGCAAGCTAAGTTGCATGCAAACAGATATGTAATAAATGATACGGACATGAACGGCTATCCAAAAACAGTAAAACAGTAATATAGATGTACAATGCAGTAAACATGTGATATTCTTATTAATATGGATGTAAATATAATAGTATAGCATGTAGCAAGATAAACTTGCCTGAACGGATCTCACAACGGGTGCGTATGCTGCGTCCGATGTCGGTAACTGTCTCAATGCACACGCGGGCGTACAGAACTGAACTAGACGATGCAAGAAAGTGACCACGCTGACTGGTAACGTCAACTGGGTCGTCCGGATCGTCGGTGGCGGCATGGCTCCGGCGGTGACCGAAAAACACGAGAATCAAGAAAGCCAAGAGAAGAAAGAGAAGAAGAAGAAGAAGAAAGAGAAGAAGATGAAGGTTGTTCTTTGGGGTTTCATTCTCTAGGGTCAGAGGAGGTGGAAATAGGGTGACATCGACGATGGGCCATCGACGGCAAAGGTGCAGGCGAGGGTTTTCCGGCGACGAGGCAATGGGGTTTCTTGGGGTCGATTTCTGTGCAGGGTTTGGTGCAAGGGAAAGCAGGGAGAGGAGGAGAGGAGAAAAAGGTGGTGGTGAGGGTTGAGTCGACGACGGCGAGACAAGGTCGGCGAGGTGCATGGGGTTCCGATCACCTTGTATTACCAAATGGTAAATACATTGATTCTGAACAAATGTTATTACATACCGAACCTGATATACAACATTACATCAGATTCTTTATTCAGTTAAAAAAGGATATAATTCTGTATTGGAGGATAATGTTGTGAATATTTTCCTGAATCAAGAGTTGATTGGATCAGACACGTTATGAAATGGCATATACATTCTAAATCAAACCACAGTTCAAAGTATACAGAACACACACAAGAGGAGTAGTTCAGAAATGAACGAATCATTCTTGCGGCATTGTAGACTAGGTCATATCAATGCGACACGACCAGCTAAGTTACATAAGGATGAATATGAGAATCTGTTCAAATTTTCATCTTATGATACTTGCCAGTCTTGTCTCAAAGGTAAAATGACCAATACTCCGTTTACTCGAAACAGTGGAAGAGTTGCTGAACTCTTGGGACGAATACATGCTGATGTATACAGTCCGAAGTCTACTAATGCCAAGGTTGATTCTTCGTACTTCATTATATTCACTGATCTTCTCTCATGATTCAGACATATGTTCATGTTGAAACACAAGTCTGAAACTTTTAAGAAATTCAAGGAATATAAACTTGAAGTTGAGAACCATATGGGTGGAAGTATTAAAGTCCTACGATGTGATCGAGGAGGAGAATACTTGCGCATGGAGTTCTTGGAGTTTCTTAAAGGAGAATGAGATTCTCTCTCAGCTTACTCCTTCGTATACAACACATCACAACGGTGTATCGGGACGGAGGTATCGCACTGATTGAATGTTTTTCCGGTGTGTATATAAGTGTAGAAATCACAACCAAAGAAATTTTTGACCGCAATCAATAACGGTGTCGTATATAGCACGTTAGTGAATACGGATCGTCCTCAGGGAAAATGTGATCCGTTCGAATTTGATTTAGATGAATTGAAAATTAAAGAGAAAAGAAAAGACAATTCGATTCAAGATTTAAAAGTGAATTTCAAGAATTATCAAAATCAAAATCTAATAACAAGAAAACATTAAAATCAAGATGTAAGAATTGATGATATCCAATCCAATAATCAAGAATCGAAGTGAGGCTCGTAGGAATCGATCGAATCTATAGACGTGATGAAATCTATTGATTACGTTTTCTTATCCATCGATGATTTGATACTAAATCGATGATGATCAACGAGAATTAGGGATTTCTTGCGGAAACCAGGGTTTCATCATCTATCCCTTGTCCTTTCGTTGATTTCATTCACATTCTAGCCTCTAGTAAATTCAAGAATCGATCGTTGATCCCAAATTAAGAGCGAACACAATCAACAAAGTATTGCTCGAAACTAGGTCGTCGATTCTTCAATTTACAAGAGTTTACAGAACTCATAGGACTTAAGAATCGTTTCAAGATTTGTAACATCATCATCTATTGATCGTCTCGATTCCTCCACGAGCGGAGTTTTACTCAAACATCATAACAAGACACACAATCAAGAATTGAGATCGAATCATGATGCAAGAATGTAAAGAAAGTAAGATACATAAATTTCACCTTTATTTATCAACAATTTTGTTACAATTCTCTCAAGATCTACAAGAGGAAAGAACTCGATCGTTGATTTCGGCTTCGCTCGTCTCCTTGAGTCGCGGATCTCCTTCGATCACTTGCTCCGATGAAGTCCGGCGTTGCTTTCTAAAGGATTGAAGGCTTCTTGCTTGAATTGTACTCGGTGTTCTTGATTTTGGGTTGGATTTTGAATTAGGGTTAGGATTTGGAGGTACAAGTTGTGTCACTCAACTTGTAGGGAGAGATGAAGATTAATCCAAAACCCTAGATCTAGATCTCCGTTTATAAGCATCTCAACCTTAGATCTAGAATTCAAATTTCAAATTTCCCTCCAAAAGTTTGTTAGAGAGAGGCTTCTAGAAGAAGTTAGTTGGAGGGAATATTCTAGAGCTAGGTTGTTAAGCCGAGCCTTCTGGATGAAGCCACGTGGTGTTTCTGGAGTGTTCTCGAAGCTATGGCCGTTACAAGAGAGCACGTGAGAAAATTTGCCATGCTGACGTCACTAGGTTGCCGCGGATCCACGGCGCCAAGGGCCTTTTGGCCGCGGATCCGCGGCCTATTAGGTTGTTCTTTGCATCAAATCCCTTGTACTACTTTGTTCTGGCCCTTTGGTGCTTTCTTGATGTGTGGAATCTTTTAATTATTTCTTGATCACTGCCAGATTACAAGTTTTGGACTTGGCGCATTTTTATCAGCACTTTTGACAATTTTGGCTCTGTTCCTGGAATTTCCTGCACAGATGCTCGAGACAAGTGTTGCGCTATACAAAGATGATGTGATGTCATGATAAACACTCAATTTCCCTCAGAAATGACGGTTTTAATATATAACACAAGTTATTTGGTATTTTACGGTCAATTTGCTAATATGTGCTATATTAATACCGAACACCTCTAGATGAGTGCAAATGATAGGGAAATTGACGTGTTAAAAATACATTATTTTCGACTGATCAAATTCCCCCAAACTTATTTTCGATCGTCTCGAGCGAACTGTTTTATTAAAAAGAGAAGGAGAAAATAAAGAAAGAGAAAAACTAACTAGCACACTTTCGTAGGAAACACGATTGCACTAAGCACGTGCAACAAGCCTTTAAACCTCTAGGTGTCCCTAGTAGGAGGAGTGTTGTCTCCTGAGGGTTTTCAGCGGATTGCACCAACAAAATCCCATAATAAAATGAAGACCGTGAAAGTTACATATAAAGAAAAGAATTTTAAAAGAAAGACTTTGAAAATTAGAGTTTCCAACTATACTAGCTTTTCGGTTGTCATGAGCCCTATCTTAATAGTCATGAAAAGATGTTAGAAATCACATCATGCCTCAATAAAACATCGTCTTAATTCTTCATTCCTATCTTTCTTCCAAACATCGATCATATAACCCTACGTGTGTGTAAAGAACATCCTTACACCCGGAGAATTCAATTCAAGCTATCATACTCTTGTCCATCTGCCTCGGTACTTTTTAATTAATGAATATTTAGATGAATTTGCTCACACATTTTCATGCGACCGTTAATACTTCTTGAGGTATTAACCGACCGATTACTCGTGTGCTTGCTTATACGGTGTTTTTCCTCGTCTTGCACCACCTAAGGCTTAGCAGTGACTCCCAGACCAGTTGGTCTAAGGCACTAGGTGAAGAGGCACCCTCGCTATAATTTTTTATTGCTGCCTTGGCGATAACAAAACCAGTGTTCATTTTTCTCACCACTTTATATTTTATTCATTTTTTTTATTTCCTTCATACTTTGGCTTTTAGACAAGAGCATTTCAAGGTATCTTCTACTGTCCCGAGCTTCAAGACGTGTGTAAGTGCGAATAGCAGGATATCAACGTTCAAAATGTTTGGCTTCCAGAATAGGAACTATTTTTCAGACTTATTTTTATGCTCAGATTAGTGACTTCTTTCATCTTACTAACCCTTAGGACAACGGCTCATAACTACTTATTATTAGTTCGTATAAGAAAACTTATAATTTTCTTAGTTTTCTTAAATTTTTTCAATCTTTTGGATGTAATTTTTCACTATCTAATCTTTTATTATCTTATTTATGTACAAAAAATAATTTTATTTTTGAAAATTTTGAAATTTTTATAGGTTTTTAAAATGTTTTGTGCTTATGCGAAGTATGATATGCAAATGATGCGAAAAATAAGCACAAAGCTCCCCCAAACTTGTTTTCAACAGTGTGCTCACTGTTGCCATGCGCTAAATCTTCAAAAAACCTGTAAACTTGGGAAGAAATTTATTAACGGGGGCAAAATATTTAAGTGAAAATCCTCCCCCAAACTTATTTTTGGCTCATCATTTTGTAAAAATTTTCTTTTCAAGAGCCAAAAAATACCCCCTCCCAAAACTTGAGTTAAACAATGTCAAGCTTTTGAAAATCACAAGAGGGGGTCAAGAATTATTGGTCGATACCAAGCTTTGCAAAGACCGAAAGTTAACACCAACCATTCGAAGATTTTATCAATGTAGTGCTCTGGTTGGTGGAAGAAGAAGTGGTGAAAGGGTAAGTGGTGGAATAGAATGTGTGTGCGTCTCGTTTTGGAGAGACGATGCAGTGTATGTGATGGATTACTCGCATTCTTTTTACAGTTCAGAAGAAGGGGTGGAGGTTCAATTTCATTGTTTGGGAGACGATTCATCTCAACACCCGTGTCATTCAAAAATGGGAGTTCATCAGCGAAGATCTCCTCAAAAGTTCCATCAATACCCCGGAGAACAATGTCATCACAAAGCGCGGGTGATCTTCAGACTCCAAGAACGGTTTATACTCAGTGTTAGTTGTTGACCCGGACAACTCGGTGGAAGAGTCCATATGTGTATGATACATAGTAGGGTCAAACAACAACGTATGAAAAGAGTCTAGATCAGTATCACGAGGATCATCAAATTCGTTGCTGTCGACATTCATCAAGTCGACAGAACAGACCTGAGCAGTAGGTTCAGAGGGTACACTTCCCAACTTATAAATGTTCAGCTCAATTGATCTATTCCCGAATGATAGGGTCATAGAACCGTTATGACAGTTGATGATAGCATTGGAAGTGGCTAAAAAGGGGCGACCTAAAATCACCGGAATTTGATTCCGTGGGTTCGCTACAGGCTGTGTATCAATTACAATAAAGTCTACAGAGAATACAAATTCCCCAATTTTTTTAACACATCCTCCAGTTCACCCCTAGGTTTGGTGCTTGATCGATCAGCCATCTGGAGAGTTATACTTGAGGTCTTTAACACTCCGATCCCTAACTGCTCGTAGACCGAGAAAGGAAGCAGGTTAACACTTGCGCCAAGATCGAGTAGAGCACGGTTGATGTGTTTCTCCACAATAGAAATGGAAATAGTAGGATAGCCAGGATCCTTACGTTTCCTCGGTAATTGTTGGAGGAAGGCCGTGTCTACTGTTTTTGCCATGAATATCTTCTTGGGCACTTGAGTCTTCCTCTTTCTAGTGCACAAGTCCTTAAGAGTTTTCGCATAAGCGGGGACTTGTTGGATAGCATCTAGAAGAAGGATGTTGATGTTAACCTGTTTTAGGATTTCAGTGATCTTCTCCATTTGTGGACTCAGTGTGTTTCCCCTTAACCGATTCGGATAAGGAGCTTGAGCAATAAGGTCAGGGTCCAACATTGGAGAAGATCGTGTGGGTGGGAACGATCTAAGAATAGGAGTGGGGATCGTTTTCGGTGGACTAGAAGAGCTGGGCTGAGGTGTCGAGCTTTGGGGAAAACGGAGAATAGGCTCGGAAGAAGATGGTGGGGTAGAAGAACTGGGGTCAGAATTAGAAGTAGAAGTGGTAGGAAAGGTCTCGGCCGGGGTATCATTGATAGATTTTTCATTGTCATCAATCTTTTCCCCAACGTGATTGTCAAGCACTCTTCCAGATCTCAACGTGATTGCATTCACATGATTTGAATAGCCAGGATTGGGCAAAGGTTGAGCTGGAAGTTTCCCTTTCTCTCTTGCACTCATTTCAGCTTTTAATCGTGCAATTTCTTCTTCCATCGATTTTATAATCTCGCTTTGGGACGCGGAGTTTTTCTCGATTTTATCGACGGAAGACTTTATTGTCCAAAGCAAGTTCATGAATGAAGAGGATTCATCAGTCTCGGTCAACTGCAAAGGATTATTTGGTGCAGGTGTGTTGACCGGATTTTGGAAGTTTTGTGCTTGGAAGGGGTGCTGACTTAATTGGAGTGGTTGCTGTTGTAGTGGAGGGACCCTTTGGAAATTTTTCTGGGTTGGAACCGTGTTTTGAGATTGTGATTGGTTCTAAGCAAAGTTAGGGTGATTTCTCCAACCCTGATTATATGTGGAAGGAAATGGATCGTTTCTAGGTCGTTGTTGAAAAGCAGAATTGATATGGTCATGACCTCGAAACGGAGAATTTAGTGGGCATTCTTCCGTCAAATGAGAAGGATCATAACAGCATCCACATACAGTTTTGGAGAGTGACAATTGATTTAGGGCGGCAGCTAAAAATTTGTTTTCCATAGTCTCGAGTTTCTTGTGTATAGCTGAAATGTCAGCTCTAACTCCTATGGAAACATCCGATTGGTTATTGCCACCCCTAAACGATTGACTCACACCCTCCGACTGTAAAGATTTTTCAGCGAAATCTTCTAGGAATTTCCAGGCTTCCCCATCATCTTTGGTCATAAAGTTGCCTTGACACATGGATTCAAGGGTCTGTTTCGTGTTAGGATTAATGCCCTCATAGATGATTCTGCACAGATCCCATCTAGGGATTCCGTGATGTGGACATTGAACTAACAGATCCTTGAAATGTTCAAGACACTTCGAGAATGTTTCATTTGGAAGCTGGGTAAATTGATTTATTTCGCTACGGACTCGAGCTGTTTTATGATTATGGTAGAATTTCTTAAGGAATGCTGCAACGAATTCTTCCCAATTCGTAATGGAATGTGCGGTAGTGTTATACAGCCACTTCTCGGCTATATCGCACAAGGTAAATGGAAGAAGACGTAGACGCATAGCATCCACAGAAAGCTGTGAATTACCTATCATTGCGCATACATTTTCAAATTTTGTGATAAAGACATATGCGTCTTCAGACTCGAGACCCTGATATTTGGGTAGAAGATTGATGTATTGGGGTTTTATTTCAAAATTATCCCCGTTGGCTGGTGGAATGGATAGACTGGTCGAAAGAGGACCTCGCATAGGATAGCACCTCTCTTGGAGAGAGATGCGGGGTGGATTCTGCGCACCTGCGGACGGCGACAGATTAGTGGTAAAGAAGTTCGATGGAGAAGCGTCCATCGATGTGGGTGTGGTGGTGGGTAAAGAAGAAGTAAATGTAGAATTACCGACTTCGGAGTCGATTGGGGAAACGCGGACTAAACGGGCACTAGAATCCTGTGTCCAACCTATCTTGCACTAAAGGGTTTAGTATAAGTGGCAGCGTTGATATAATTAGGGGAAAGATGAAGTGGTGTTTGTTTTGAAAAAGAATACGGATTTTTGAAGAAATGATGCAAATCACAACAAATGCACAAGCAAAACCATAAGTCTAATGGTCACCTAAGTCAAGTCTCTAGACCGCTCCTAACTGCCAGAAGACAAATCGCAGGATCAATCCTCCACTGCCTCTTTGTCCCTCCTGTGGCCAGGTAAGTGCCGGGTAAGTGGGAGGTTTCCACTACGTAAGTAATGGGCCTAATTAAGTAAACACTTGCCTTAGACACACTTGCCTTAGACACCACAAAAGAAACGCGGAAAGCAATAGATTACCCACGGCCTCCTTCTGTCCTAAGTGAGCGCGACGGTCTTTAGAGTCATGTCTAGATTTCTTTTAGGTAATGAGGGTAATGCGGATGCAGTTTTGTGATTTTCGGGGCTTAGGAAGGGTAATGAACTCCCCATCTAATCTGAATTTGGTCGTTCCTCTTAATTTCCGTATTAAAAAATGCAAACAACCAAGATCAAACACGCACAATATTTTTATTTTTGCGGCGCTACGAATTTTTTTGCAAAGAAACCTGCAGCAAATTTGTTACTGGAGCAGATAAGAGAGGAGATAAGAAAGCTAGAGAGGACCTGAAAAAAATTTGGTACAGTGATCCTTCTTTCCCGCCGCGGATCCGCCGCGGGAGGCGTGTATTTGCCGCGGAAACGCGGTCAAATCTGAAGATCAATGCCCAAAAATTTAGGCAACTGCTTCTATTGCCTCACTGAGATCCCTGGTATGTTCAGAAAATTTTTCCTCAAGCTCCACAGATTCCAGATTTCCTCACAACAAATCGTTTAGTGTTTGCGTGAATTTTGATCTAAAAATTTTGATGGAGGTTGTTCTTTGGGGTTTCGTTCTCTGGGGTCAGAGGAGGTGGCAATAGGTGCGAATTTTTTTATTGCTGCCTTGGCGATAACAAAACCAGTGTTCATTTTTCTCACCACTTTATATTTTATTCATTTTTTTTATTTCCTTCATACTTTGGCTTTTAGACAAGAGCATTTCAAGGTATCTTCTACTGTCCCGAGCTTCAAGACGTGTGTAAGTGCGAATAGCAGGGTATCAACGTTCAAAATGTTTGGCTTCGATAATAGGAACTATTTTTCAGACTTATTTTTATCCTCAGATTAGTGACTTCTTTCATCTTACTAACCCTTGGGACAACGGCTCATAACTACTTATTACTAGTTCATATAAGAAAACTTCTAATTTTCTTGGTTTTCTTAAATTTTTCCAATCTTTTGGATGTAATTTTTCACTATCTAATCTTTTATTATCTTATTTATGTACAAAAAATATTTTTATTTTTGAAAATTTTGAAATTTTTATAGGTTTTTAAAATGTTTTGTGCTTATGCGAAGTATGATATGCAAATGATGCGAAAAATAAGCACAAACCTCCCCCATACTTGTTTTCAACAGTGTCCTCACTGTTGCCATGCACTAAATCTTCAAAAAACCTGTAAGCTTGGGAGGAAATTTATTAACGGGGGCAAAATATTTAAGTGAAAATCCTCCCCCAAACTTATTTTTGGCTCATCATTTTGTAAAAATTTTCTTTTCAAGAGCCAAAAAATACCCCCCCCCCCAAAACTTGAGTTAAACAATGTTAAGCTTTTGAAAATCACAAGAAGGGGTCAAGAATTATTTGTCGATACCAAGCTTTGCAAAGACCGAAAGTTAACACCAACCTTTCGAAGATTTTATCAATGTAGTGCTCTGGTTGGTAGAAGAAGAAGTGGGGAAAGGGTAAGTGGTGGAATAGAATGTGTGTGCGTCTCGTTTTGGAGAGACGATGCAGTGTATGTGATGGATTACTCGCATTCTTTTTACAGTTCAGAAGAAGGGGTGGAGGTTCAATTTCATTGTTTGGGAGATGATTCATCTCAACACCCGTGTCATTCAAAAATGCGAGTTCATCAGCGAAGATCTCCTTAAAAGTTCCATCAATACCCCGGAGAATAATGTCATCACAAAGCGCGGGGTGATCTTCAGACTCCAAGAACAGTTCATACTCAGTGTTAGTTGTTGACCCGGACAACTCGGTGGAAGAGTCCGTATGTGTATGATACATAGTAGGGTCAAACAACAACGTATGAAAAGAGTCTAGATCAGTATCACGAGGATCATCAAATTCGTTGCTGTCGACATCCATTAAGTCGACAGAACAGACCTGAGCAGTACGTTCAGAGGGTACACTTCCCAACTTGTAAATGTTCAGCTCAATTGACCTATTCCCGAAGGATAGGGTCATAGAACCGTTACGACAGTTGATGATAGCATTGGAAGTGGCTAAAAAGGGGAGACCTAAAATCACCGGAATTTGATTCCGTGGGTTCGCTACAGGCTGTGTATCAATTACAATAAAGTCCACAGAGAATACAAATTCCCCGATTTTTATTAACACATCCTCCAGTTCACCCCTAGGTTTGGTGCTTGATCGGTCAGCCATCTGGGGAGTTATAATTGAGGTCTTTAACACTCCGATCCCTAACTGCTCGTAGACCGAGAAAGGAAGCAGGTTAACACTTGCACCAAGGTCGAGTAGAGCACGGTTGATGTGTTTCTCCCCAATAGAAATGGAATTAGTAGGATAGCCAGGATCCTTACGTTTCCTCGGTAATTGTTGGGGGAAGGCCCGGTCTACTGTTTTTGCCATGAATATCTTCTTGGGCACTTGAGTCTTCCTCTTTCTAGTGCACAAGTCCTTAAGAGTTTTCGCATAAGCGGGGACTTGTTGGATAGCATCTAGAAGAGGGATGTTGATGTTAACCTGTTTCAGGATTTCAGTGATCTTCTCCATTTGTGGACTCAGTGTGTTTCCCCTTAACCGATTCGGATAAGGAGCTTGAGCAATAAGGTCAGGGTCCAACATTGGAGAAGATCGTGTTGGTGGGAACGATCTAAGAATAGGAGTGGGGATCGTTTTCGGTGGACTAGAAGAGCTGGGCTGAGGTGTCGAGCTTTGGGGAAAACAGAGAATAGGCTCGGAAGAAGATGGTGGGGTAGAAGAACTGGGGTCAGAATTAGAAGTAGAAGTGGTAGGAAAGATCTCGGCCGGGGTATCATTGATAGATTTTTCATTGTCATCAATCTTTTCCCCAACGTGATTGTCAAGCACTCTTCCAGATCTCAATGTGATTGCATTCACATGATTTGAATAGCCAGGATTGGGCAAAGGTTGAGCTGGAAGTTTCCCTTTCTCTCTTGCACTCATTTCAGCTTTTAATCGTGCAATTTCTTCTTCCATCGATTTTATAGTCTCGCTTTGGGACGCAGAGTTTTTCTCAATCTTATCGACGGAACACTTTATTGTCCAAAGCAAGTTCATGAATGAAGAGGATTCATCAGTCCCGGTCAACTGCAAAGGATTATTTGGTGCAGGTGTGTTGACCGAATTTTGGAAGTTTTGTGCTTGGAAGGGATGCTGACTCAATTGGAGTGGTTGCCGTTGTGGTGGAGGGACCCTTTGGAAATTATTCTGGGTTGGAACCGTGTTTTGAGATTGTGATTGGTTCTAAGCAAAGTTAGGGTGATTCCTCCAACCCTGATTATATATGGAAGGAAATGGATCGTTTCTAGGTCGTTGTTGAAAAGCAGAATTGATATGGTCATGACCTCGAAACGGAGAATTTAGTGGGAATTCTTCCGTCAAATGAGAAGGATCATAACAGCATCCACATATAGTTTTGGAGAGTGACAATTGATTTAAGGCGGCAGCTAAAAATTTGTTTTCCATAGTCTCGAGTTTCTTGTGTATAGCTGAAATGTCAGCTCTAACTCCTATGGAAACATCCGATTGGTTATTGCCACCCCTAAACGATTGACTCACACCCTCCCACTGTAAAGATTTTTCAGCGAAATCTTCTAGGAATTTCCAGGCTTCCCCATCATCTTTGGTCATGAAGTTGCCTTGACACATGGATTCATGGGTCTGTTTCGTGTTAGGATTAATGCTCTCATATATGATTCTGCACAGATCCCATCTAGTGATTCCGTGATGTGGACATTGAACTAACAGATCCTTGAAGCGTTCAAGACACTTTGAGAATGTTTCATTTGGAAGCTGGGTAAATTGATTTATTTCGCTACGGACTCGAGCTGTTTTATGATTAGGGTAGAATTTCTTAAGGAATGCTGCAACGAATTCTTCCCAATTCGTAATGGAATGTGCGGTAGTGTTATACATCCACTTCTCGGCTATATCGCACAAGGTAAATGGAAGAAGACGTAGACGCATAGCATCCACAGAAAGCTGTAAAGTACCCATCATTGCGCATACATTTTCCAATTTTGTGATAAAGACATATGCGTCTTCAGACTCGAGACCGTGATATTTGGGTAGAAGATTGATGTATTGGGGTTTTATTTCAAAATTATCCCCGTTGGCTGGAGGAATGGATAGACAGGTCGAAAGAGGACCTCGCATAGGATAGCACCTCTCTTGGAGAGAGATACGGGGTGGATTTTGCGCACCTGCGGACGGCGGCAGATTAGTGGTAAAGAAGTTCGATGGAGAAGCGTCCATCGATGTGGGTGTGGTGGTGGGTAAAGAAGAAGTAAATGTAGAATTACCGACTTCGGAGTCGATCGGGGAAACGCGGACTAAACGGGCACTAGAATCCTGTGTCCAACCTATCTTGCACTAAAGGGTTTAGTATAAGTGGCAGCGTTGATATAATTAGATGAAAGATGAAGTGGTGTTTGTTTTGAAAAAGAATACGGATTTTTGAAGAAATGATGCAAATCACAACAAATGCACAAGCAAAACCCTAATTCTAATGGTCACCTAGATCAAGTCTCTAGACCGCTCCTAACTGCCAGAAGACAAATCGCAGGATCAATCCTCCACTGCCTCTTTGTCCCTCCTGTGGCCAGGTAAGTGCCAGGTAAGTTGGAGGTTTCCACTACGTAAGTAGTGGGCCTAATTAAGTAACCACTTGCCTTAGACACACTTGCCTTAGACACCACAAAAGAAACGCGGAAAGCAATAGATTACCCACGGCCTCCTTCTGTCCTAAGTGAGCGCGACGGTCCTTAGAGTCATGTCTAGATTTATTTTAGTTACTGTACATATGATGTATATTGTAGTGGATGCTTGGACATATATAGGGAGGACTTTCTTGCTCGACTTGATAATATGCTATCTGGTTGCACTTTCTCTTAACATGTACACTTATTTCTCTCTCTATTACATATTGATAAAGCCATTAGGATGAGTAATTGACTACCAGGATTATGATGCAGATCATACTAGCGGGGCAGAGGTAGTTGGTAGTCGGCAAGTACATCCTTCAAATGTTCATAGTCATGGGAGTATCGAGACAGGGCATCGATACTCCAGAGTAGACTGGCGTATACACTTCTCGACCCATATGATGGGTAATGGATGATCCCATATCCATTGGTGTTTGACATCAGAGATGGTATACGGGTGCTCAGTGGAGACTGGGTACACTGAACGGACTCGCTGAGAACTCCTAGATAGTATTATACCTATCGTCAGATAGCAGTTCTCTGATGATACTGGTACAGGTTAGTCTGTCGACCCGAGATAGTCATAAAGTCTTGTGTGATTCCCACTGTGCTTTGATATCCACCATACCAAGGTCAAGAGATCGTGCAAAAAGGTGGTTTTTGGGTACAGTCTCGAGTCACATAGAGGCAATGAGCGATATGAGGGGATTTGACTCTCCTGGTATTGGGAGTTGATGTTGTGGTATGCTCGATTGGCCATAATAGGAAATCCTTGGCCAGGGTTGCTGAGATCTACTGGTAAGTGTTATCAGTAGTTTCTCGAACCGTTATGGAACTTGTATCGGCATGACTTATCAGGATATTGGGGTCTGACGTTATACCACCCCCAGGCAGCGATATGCGACATATCTGACGAAGAGACCGGACTGTACGGTAGTGTTACTGATTGGATTCGTAGGAGTATGAGCAGGCTTGCTTGTTGATCTTCTGATCGCTCAATACCCGGGTGGCCATTACGTTTAGTAGACCGATTACGGCTTGTGGGTGTTTGATATGATCATCACCTACTGCAGGCGTATTGACGAGTCTTTAGAGTCCTACACAGAGATTTCCTGGTTCATACGAAACGAAGTAGGATCACATGTGTGATATGTGCGGGACCGAGATTAATGCGCGTATGTTATACTGCATTCTATTCTCGCGATATGTGATATCGGTCGGTTATATGTGATATAACCGGGTTATCGGATCAAGTGTTGATTCGATAGATTGTTACATTTGATATTAGTCGGTTGTATGTGATATAGCCAGATTATTAAATCAAGTGTTGATTTAATAATTTAATGTATAATTATATATGTGATATATTGAATTACATTAACTAATATTAGCTTACTTAAACATTTCTTTTTCTCACTAGTGTGCATTTAGTATGTATGTGATATATTAATGTACATTTTATTTGTGTCATACTTGATGTCACATGCTACATGGGTGTATAAGACTCACACCATGCTTAATATAATGAGGGGTTTTTATTTATCAAAATAATTGAAAATTGATGGAAATTGGTTTAATGGTTGAAGCTTGTGGAACCATTGACTAAGTCCACAAGTTTTGTTTTGCTTGAGATATTTATTAACCTAACCATTATCCATAACTATAGTTAAGTCTCTACATGAGTTAAGGTATGACATTAACTCACCCATTGTTGCTATTCTCACCTCATGAGTTTCATTTCTCATCTTCACTTCATATTCTTCTTCCTCATGAAAAAAGCTTTCTAGCTTTTGAAAATGGTGATGAAATATTGTGAGAAAATTAAATCTAAAGTGAGCCCATTTCCTACTTTATCATCATCTACTATATTAGCCATTTAGTTTAAGGTGTTTGCTTCACTAATCTATTATTAGTGAAGAGATAGCATGAACTTGAGTCTCCTCGACGTAGATCATCTTCGGTCTCGAAGACTTCGAGTAAGCTTGTTCATTTCTTCATGTGAACCCTTACTAGAGTTTGGGTGTTCACTACTTGGAGTGAAGGGACTAATACATGGAGCTTTTGAAGTGAATGACCGGTCTACAAAAGTTGTATTCCTCATTCACTTAGATGTAAAGCTGTTTACATTGCTTATTGTCTAAATCTTTAGTTAAGATTCTAGGGTTGGGGTTGTTTAGAAGGGCAAATTTTTGAAATTGGCATGGACGATGCCTCCCGAAACCTTGATGCCGCTCTAGGTAACCCTACACACACTTTATTGGTGTACATGGACTCCATTTCGGATCGTATAGCGTCCAACCATTTATCAGAGTCTTTACTGATAATGGTCTACCTGTAACTAGTAAAATCATCTTCTTTCAAGATGCAATGCTCTCAATCCCCGTCTATGAGAAAACCGTAGTATCTCTCGAGCGGATGAGAAATCCTACTAGATCTGCAGAGTGGCTGAGCTTCGTCTGGGACTACTGAATCTAGCGGTTCCACCAAATCTTTGGTTATGGTTTGTTTTTCTGGAACTTCTTCCAGTTCTACCACGCTGCCACTAATATTTTTTGAAAGAAATTCTTTTTCCAAAAATATGGCATTCCTAGAAACAATAATTTTTTGTTCCTCTGCGTGGTAGAAAAGATACCCATTACAGTCCTTTGGGTATCCAACAAACTTACACAAAACTGACCTTACCTCGAGCTTGTCTGGGTTTTGCTTTTTGACATAAGCAAGGCAACCCTAAATCTTAACAGTTTAAGATACAAACTCTTACCACTCCACATCTCATACGGAGTCTTAAGCACGGATTTGGATGGAACTTGATTCAAAAGATGTGCCGCTGTATGAAGCGCATATCCCCAGAATGAAAGAGGCAACTCAGCACTACTCATCATGAAGCGAACCATATCCAATAAGGTACGATTCCTCCGCTCCGATACACCGTTGTTCTGTGGTGTATACGGAGGGGTAAGCTGAGAGATAATACCATCCTCTTTTAAGTATTTTAGGAACTTTGTGCTTAAGTACTCCCCTCCTCTATCAGATCAGAGGATCTTGATACTTTTGCATGTTTGGTTTTCTACTTCGTTTCTGTATTCTTTGAATTTCTCAAAAGCTTCAGATTTGTGTTTCAAAAGATACACATATTCGAACCTAGAGAGATTGTCAGTGAATGCGATGAAGCACAAGAACCCATCCCTTGCATGTATAGACATCGGACCACAATCATCACTGTGTATGAGTCCCAAGAGCTCTGCTGCTCTTTCTCCGTATCCGGTGAATGGAGATTTAGTCATCTTTCCCTTGAGACAAGACTGACAAGTTTCATAAGATGAAAATTCAAACGTATTAAAATATCCATCTTTATGCAACTTACTGAAGGGTCCCGGCAGCGCCCCGGCCATCGAAACGCGACCAAAATACGGAACAAAAATTTCTAAAACCGAGGCTACTGCTACCCGATTTACTGATCGACCTTAAATCCTAAACTAGCATGCTAAACTAAGAGTTAGAATTGTTATACTGAGTTGATCCGAGTCCTTCGGTCTTCATTCCAAGCTCCTAGCGGTTCTTTGATGTGGTTTGGTTGCCGGTCTTCCTCCATCTCCGATGATCCACCCGAGGGAAACGGCACAAGCTCCTGCTCGAAGAACGAGGCAACCGACGCTCTAAAGTCGCTAGCGATGGAGAGTGGGGGTGCATGAAAATGTCAATATAATTTTCTCTCTTTCCTTTTTGCTCATTGAGCAAGCATAGAAGATGAGTGAGGTGAAAGCTTTGGCATGAACAACTAAGGAAAATGGGCTAAGTCTTTTTGTGTGTGCTTGAGAGAGTGAGGGAGTGATTAATCAAAGTAATGAAAAGAAGACCCCCGCCTAAGTGCCCCCCTCTCCCTCAATCACACAAAAAAAAAACATTTCCTTTTTCAAATTACAATAAACAAATGCACAATACCTTTGCTCCATGCCCAAAACACTATGCAAATGCCACCTCACACCTCCACCTCATTTGTGAGTCAAATGAATTTTCCAAAAATGGAAATTCATACAAATGATGTGGCACCTTCTAGAAGCTATTCCGTAGAAAATACGGAATACTTCCCGGTACATGTACCGAAATACATATACGCGTATTCGTACCAAAAATACGAATAACCAAGAGAGAAAATGAATAGTGAACAATAATACTAGAATACATATATATAAATACATATGTAAATTATTAAATCAAAACCCGATTTAATAATCCGGCTTAATCCTAAGCCGCTAGTATTATCAATCGTCCGATTAAGGTCTGCGCAGCAAGTGCACATATTTAATCGGACACCTGTATGTATCAACATACGCCATGTACACCATATCGCCTGAACCGTGAAAACCCTCTGTATGGGACTCTAAAGACTCATCAATACGCTGGCAGTGGGTTTAACCATAAGCACGTCAGCGGCACTAGCTGTACGTAACGGCTATCCAGGTATTGAGCGAAAGGGAGGCCGACGAGCAAACTCATTCTGAACCCCTACTGAGCCTGATAGTGACAATATACGTACAGTCCGATCTGTTCATCTAAGAGTATCGCATATCGAGTCTAGGGGGTGGATAAAGTCAGACCCCCAACAACGCGATATTCAGTGTCAGCGTGTAACCTATCACCTCCTGAGAAACTATCGATCCTGGATCGGTAATCCTCGTCTACCATGGCTATGGATTTATGGTGATGTCCACCCGTACACAATGCGACATCAACCCCCAATACCGGGAGAGACGAATCCCCGACGATCTGATCACTGCCTCCATGTGGCTCGGGACTGTACCCAACTAAAACCTGTTTGCACGACTCCTTTGAGCCGTGGTAGGATAGTAATCAAAGCACGGTGGGAACTCACACGAGACAAATGACGATCTCAAGTCGACAGACTAACCTGTATACATGTCACCTGGGAACTGCTATCTGACAATAGATATAATACCAACTAGCAGGTTCTCGGCGAGTCCGTCCAGTGTACTCATAACCCAATGAGCACCTGTATACTATCTTAGGTGAACAAACTAACACCAATGGCTTGTGAGACCTGGCCACCGCCCCACGTCGGGGTCTCGATCAGTATACACTAGTCTATACTGGAGTATCGATTCCCGGTCTCGATACTCCTACGACTAGGGACATTCAAGGATGTGCTTATAGACCACAGCTCCCACATATATGATCGCTATCATAATGCTGGCAGTCAAGCAAGAATCCTATGGGCTCTATCAACACGTACATGATGATAAAGACAAACCAGATAGCATACTATCATCTTGAGTAAGACGTTTCATCGGTATAGGTCATGCCTCAATCATCATAATCACAAGTCCGCGACTATGATAATTGCCTTGAGGGCACTATAGCCAACAATCTCCCACTTGCACTTAAGGCCAATTATTGCGATGTCGCATACTCACAGCCCGTGTGATACCGAACACCCAACTTCTCTACTAATCAGTTTCGCAAAGCCTGTTTGCGAAAATGATTGCATTCGAGAAATAGCCTCAGTGAGTGGATCCGCTCCAATGTTTCTTTCTGTATCTCTCTCTTAATCTCAACTTCGCGGAGAAAACTATCTCCCGAAATGAGCAATACTTGTCTCAGAATTTGTCTGGATATCTGATGGGACCCAGTTCACAAATGAAATCCAAATCCAGCAAACCTCCTAGACAGTATCATCCACTGAATTTAATCAGTAATATGCGCTATGCCTTCCTCAGTATGCGCTTGGACCACCTGTCCAATATACTGTCCCTTAGAAGAGGGAAAAGCTATAACTCTGACAGTCACTATGTCATCCAGGTCACCTTGGAAACCTGAAATGATAACCGTCTCCTGAAGGAGGCTGCCGTAATCATTTCCATAGAATATCCATTTATGTTCATAAACTGCTTCCCAATATTTCTCCAGGATTGGATTAATATATCTGCTTATTGCATCTAGTGCAAAAGCAATATCTGGTGTGATACTTGACATTGCATGATTAACTCAATTGCCTAAGCAAGTGATGTGCTAATCATGCAGACCCCTCTCTCCTTTAGTCTGTAAGACACCTTTAAAGAGGGTGACTCCATCACCTGCAGGTACACCACCATGCCAGGATTCGTCCATTCTAAAATTCCTTTAGAATAATGTCAAAGTACCCAGATTGGGATACTCCCCAAATCTAGATCTAAAACCATAGATCTAGTAATCAGAAACCTAATATTATATCTATATCCTATGTGGAGAAACAACTTTGTGACAACCACAGTATAACCGATTGTAGTATAGGAATATCTCTTCCTATCAAGTGCATGTCATCCAAAATACCTGGACATCACTCTCTACTACCTTCATATCAAAAGTAAATGATCTATTTCCGCTATACCTGCGTTAGTGTAACACCCGAGCCCAATACTACTAATTTCAGTTACCGTTTGAACGTAGTGTGGCACTCATTTTATTTATCTTGCTTGATTGTTACTTACTGTAAATTTTACCCGGCAAATTTATTTCTGCATATAACAAATTTCGGCATCTAAAATAAAATTAAAAATATTCATCTTGGCCCACTTGACACCCCTAACCCTGCTGTAGCGTCCGTGCATCGTGTTCTCTTCCCGTTCAGTGAAACAGGCGAGTTTGGACGACTACGTGCACGTACGTGTGTCCGTTTTGGGGGTATGCTTTTTGATCATAAAATACTTCATTTTCACTTTTGGATCCCGCTTAAAATTCTATTATTTCAATTTCAAATTTTTGGACCCGACCCGGGCGCGTTTTGGAAATGTTTTAGTTTGCGCCAAAATCCCAATTTTAATATATTTAAACCGGCTTATATTTTACTTAACCATTTAATATTTTTATTGTTCCACTATATTTTTTCCAAATCTTTTAGCTTCAACCAATCACAACTCTTTAAACCGTGGGGCCCCTTACCTCACCGTCTCTCTATCTCGCTCCTCTCTCTCTCTCTCCCGTAACTCTTTCTCTCTCCCCCCATAAATCTCTCTCTCTCTCTCATATATTCAATTATCCCTCCTCCTTTTCTTTTCAAACGCAGAACCCATCGCGCAACCCTACCGCCGCCGTCTCCCTCGCCGCCGCAGCCCCAACGCCGGCACCACCGTCACCAGCATCCTCGCCTCCTCAGCCTCGTCTCATCCACATCCTCCTTCATCGACCCCCGTGCACCCTGCACCTTCACCGCGACCACCTGCACCCCCTGCACACCGTCGCACCACCTTGAGTCGCCGCCGGCGATCTCGATCCGCCTCCCCGGCCGCGCACATCCCCTCAGTAAGCTTCTTCTTTCTCCTCCCTTCTCCTTTCTTCTTCTTCCCTCCTTCTTTTCTGTGCTCATTGGTGATCTGCAGGTTTGGCGCGGTCACAGTTGGCCGACCGCCGGAGCTCCGTCGACGAGGTCGACCGTCACCACCCATCTCACGGATCATCGTGAGCACCCCTTCGCAGATCCTCCTTCCTTTCTTCTCTATTTTTTCTTTCTCTTCTTGATTGCATGTCTTGATCTTTACTGTTCATTCCTCGGCCAGAATCCGACGATGCCGACGACGTGACCCGATGTTCCAGCGAGGTACCCTGACCCGTGTGGTTCCATTGTTCATCGTTTGGGTTCATTCCGTGAACCGTGCGCCCGTCGCGAGTTTCCCCGCCGACATTTTACGTTCCGTTTTTCCCGGTTCGCGACCCGTCGAGGCAAGTAACCCTTGCTACATGCTAAATAATATTTACTTATAATTAAAGACACCCTAAGACCCGCAATTTAACTTTGCTATTATAATTTCCCACTTTTTCATGTACAATATTGTTATATATCATTTTATCTTTAAACTTGGAACCTACAGTTTGCAATTGAACCTAATAACCACATTTACTTGTTTAATCACATTTTTAATATTGACATAGCTTATGGCATTTATCTCTATAGTTTTATTCCATTCGGACACTCGTATGCATTTTAAGCTGTAATAGCTGTATTGAACCTTTATATAAATCATTGCACCTCTAAAGTGCTTAAACTTGTTAACATGATTAAAAGGCCATAATTGGCATACTGCATTCGCATAATATTGAAATCATCTCTGTGACACAACTGACAACTGTGCTGCTAATTCAGTGAATCTGCCTATTGGTTAATTCCTTGTTTATATCATGTTGATGATAACCATGCTTGCTTGTATAACTGATTGTGAGCACACCCATGATATTGTTTACATCTTGACCTGACTTGCTACATATATTGATCTACCCGACATGGTACCGTATACTGCTTGACTTAACCTGATGTACCATGACCTGACCCGTTACCTGATCTTGTGTCTAATGCCAACAAACCTGACATGTAGTCCTCATGGACCGTTCCTGTTGTCTATCCAGACAAACCTGTTTACCTGATTCTGTGTTTGCATTAGTTTCTTGATTTCGGGATACCTGACTTGACTTACACATATAACTTGGGGGTATGGGGAAATCAAAGGTGAAACCTGACTTGTAACTCAACAGTTCACTACTTGTACTGATCAGTTTTAGAGGCCAGGCCCGCCTCGTGACGATGCTGCTGACATCGTTGGTCTTTATCCTTTCCCTGTTAGTGCCTAGCGGCACGTCTCGGTTTCAGCCCGAGAGTCTTAGACCGTGGTCCCGGGTATGCACGGGATACTATTGAGTTACATCGATGATTCATCAATTTGATTTCAAAGACTTAGAACAGAAAACCTGATAGAACAGTTTAGTTTACCCACTGCACATTACCCTGCACTACTCTGACTTAGATTATTGTTACTCTTGTTTTATTCATGTTTATATTGCATTGCCTGCTACACTGTTCATATTATATTACTGGATGACTTGATGCGCTGACGTCTGGGTTTTGCATGACCCAGATTCTTTACCGCTGTCGCAGCCCGAGCAGGAGTACTTCAGCCGACAGGCTGAGCTGTGAGTGTTGGCAGTAGTTAGTTTTCTTTCCTGCATTTTTATTCCTGATGTGAGCCCGCATTATGGGACATACATTCCAGTTGTTTGCATTGGATCTTTCGCTTCCGCATTTTATTATTCTTGACTCGTGATATATTAGATTATGGATATGTTTAGATAGTTTTATTTTGTTCTTGATATCTCTACAGCCGTAATGTGACTGTGGATGGATACTTCCTACCCACGGGTAGCATGGTTGGCTATGTCACGTGCCCATTTTAGCGTACTCTGGGAAGCGGGGCGTGACATAGTTCTTTTGGTATCAGAGCTATAGGTTTGTCGGGTTGATTCTTTTGTAGTTGGGTATTGTACCCAATACACGAATCAGAATACCCGTGTCTTGGAAACATGTCCTGCCACCTTACCGTTTACCATTCTTGAATCACATTCTTCCTGATTATATCTTTTACGATGTGCAAACTTCCTTTGCATATCAACTCGAAAACCTGATTCCTTGTTATCTCTAGGACTTAGGCGACTTGGGTGGAGTCATGTAATTGTGGCTATGATACCGCGGCATAGTTACAATGCGGCACTCTATTTAAGTATCTTGGAGTTCTAGCCTTGATCTATATTTTGAATCTATCATCATGCTAATGTTGGGTATTTTGATTTCAGGAATATGGCCGGTAAGAATTTGAAGATGTACCAAAGACGTGAGGACAAAGCCGCCATGCGTAGAGTGATAAGGGGATTGCTGGAGAATCTAAAGAGACAGACCGAGCTGAAACCAGCGTCTGCATTGAACCAAACGTCCGTACGTAGAAGTGTTCCGGTGAACAGACGCAGCATAGCACCAATGAAGAAAACAATTGTGGTTGATCGGAAAAGGAGCGTGATTTGTAACTACTGCCATGTATACGGACATGTGCGAAAGGATTGTCGAAGGAGGATGGGACTCTGTTTTGTTTGTGGAGCGGCAGATCACGCCGTTAGTGCTTGTCCGTCGAAGCTTCGCACGAGGGATGTTATTCAGAAGCCTCCGCAGAGACCGTTCCAGGGACAGAAACAGCTGACTCAAGGACCTAATCAGGCTCGAGCTTTTACCTTGACAGCTGAAGAAGCTAAGGCGTCAGGAGAAGTTGTTTCAGGTACTTTACTCATTCATGGTTTTCCCGCATTGGCGTTATTTGATTCTGGTGCATCCCATTGTTTTATGTCATCCAAGTTTATAACTACACACTCGATTGCCTGCACGACCCTGTCTAGTTTCTGGGACATACACACTGGGAATGGGAAAATCATATCTAGCAGGGAATGTAAAGATTGTACAGTTGTTATGTGCGGACAGGAGCTTTTTGCAGATTTCTTAGTGATTGATACGGGCAGCTACAAAGTCGTCTTGGGAATGGATTTTCTTGGCACTTTCCACGCTCACATTGATTGTGGGGCAAAGAAAGTAATTTTCCAGATTCCCGGACATCCCGAGTTTACCTTCACTGGAGGAAGCAGTTCTGTCGGGCCAGTCGAGTTTAGGGCTAGGCCGACAAACAATACTCTTGCAGCAATGGAAGTTGATAATAGTAAAGAGCCGGCTGTTGTTCGTGATTTTATGGACGTATTTGAAGATATATCGGTAGTACCACCGAAGCGAGACGTAGAGTTCGCAATTGATCTTATTCCTGGTGCAGCGCCAGTATCCAAAGCGTATTATCCTATGGCACCAGTAGAGTTGGAAGAAGTCAAGAAGTAGGTTGTTGAATTACTCGAGAAAGGTTGGATTCGAAGCAGTAACTCGCCTTGGGGAGCTCTAGTTCTTCTAGTAAAGAAGAAAGATGGCACAAGAAGGATATGCATCGACTATCGAGAATTAAACCGGGTGACTATTAAGAACAAGTACCCTATCCCTCGCATTGGAGAACTTTTGAGCAGCTTAGTGGCGCGAAGGTATTCTTGAAGCTGGATTTACGATCCGGATATCATCAGGTCCGAGTGAAAGCAGAAGATATTTGCAAGACGGCGTTCCGAACTCGGTATGGACATTACGAATACTTAGTGATGCCCTTCGGAGTAACGAATGCGCCGGCAGTATTCATGGACTTGATGAACCGAATCTTTTCACCATTCTTGGATCAGTTTATTGTGGTATTCATTGACGATATTCTGGTTTACTCAGAGAGCTTTGAAGAGCATACTGAGCATTTGAAGATCGCACTACAAACGTTGAGACAAAAGAAGTTATATGCGAAGATGAGTAAGTGCGAGTTTTGGCTGGAGGAAGTAAAGTTTTTGGGGCATGTTGTGTCTAGCGATGGAATTGCCGTCGATCCAGAAAGGATTGCAGCAGTTCGAGACTGGCCGATTCCAAGGAATGTTGCGGAGATAAGAAGTTTTCTTGGACTCGCCGGATATTACAGAAGATTTGTAGAGAGCTTTGCTCGTCTGGCGGAGCCGTTAACCAAGCTTACGCGCAAGGAGGTACCTTTTGTACGGACGGATAAATGTGCGTTAGCTTTTGAGACGTTGAAGCAGAAGTTGATAACCGCCCCTATTCTGACCGTGCCAGACAATTTCGGAGGATTGGTGATTCACAACGACGCATCTGGGAAAGGAGTGGGATGTGTTTTGATGCAGCATGGGAAGGTTGTAGCATACGCATCGAGACAGTTGAAGACCCATGAGAAGAATTATCCAACTCATGACTTGGAACTTGCGGCTGTAATTTTCGCTTTGAAGATTTGGAGACACTACCTTTTGGGCGAAAGGGTCGAAGTTTTTATTGATCATAAGAGCTTGAAGTATGTGTTCACACAGAAGGAGCTTAATATGAGGCAGCGTAGATGGTTGGAGCTGATGGCTGACTACGATCTTGATCTTAAGTACCATCCGGGAAAGGTTAACATCGTGTCGGATGCGCTTAGTCGGTTACCAGCAATTCAGGTGCTAACTGCATAGAAGGAGATCGTTGCAGATTTTTGAAGATTTGACTTGGAGGTTGTGCTACCGCATTCTACGGGACAGTTGATGCAGCTGCAAGTACAGTCATCGTTGATCGAGAATATTAAAGCAGCACAATCGCAGGACCCTAGACTGCAAAAGTTTCGAGGACAGGTTGAAGCCGGACTACGCACAGATTTATTGATCCACGAAGATAGTTCGTTGCGGTATGGTAGCCATTTGTGTGTGCCAAAGAGGGATATTCGTGAAAAGCTTATGAAGGAGGCACACAGTTCAGCTTATTCTGTACATCCAGGAGGCACAAAGATGTACCGAGATATTCGACAGCATTTCTGGTGGGAAGGCATGAAACGGTAGATTGCTCGCTTTGTGGCGAAGTGCTTGGTGTGTCAGCAAGTTAAGGCTGAACATCAAAGGATTGCTGGTTTATTGCAACCACTTCCGATTCCTCAGTGGAAGTGGGAACATATAACCATGGATTTCGTAACGGCTTTACCGCGGAGTCCAAAGGGCAACAATGCTGTATGGGTGATTGTTGACCGATTGACCAAGGCAGCTCATTTTATTCCTTTTCGGGTTGGTCAATCAACAGAGACCTTGGCAGAGCGGTACATACAAGAGATTGTAAGATTGCATGGAGTACCGGTGAGCATCGTGTCCGATCGGGACACTCGGTTCCTATCACACTTTTGGCGGAGTTTACAGGAAAGTTTGGGGACTCGATTGAAGTTTAGCACAGCTTATCATCCTCAAACTGATGGTCAATCGGAGAGAACGATCCAAACTCTTGAAGATATGTTGAGAGCATGCATGTTGGACTTCAAGGGTTCATGGGAGGATCATCTACATTTGGTGGAGTTTTCTTACAACAACAGTTTTCAGGCAACTATCCAGATGGCTCCATTTGAAGCATTGTATAGTCGTAAGTGCCGTTCACCTGTTTGCTGGGACGATGTCGGTGAACGAAGATTGTTGGGACCAGATTTGGTTGTACAGACAGTTGAGAAGGTTAACACTATCATAAATCATATGAAGGCAGCACAAGACCGACAGAAAAGTTGGGCAGATACGTCAAGAAGACCTCTAGAGTTCGCCGTGGGCGATTTGGTATTCTTGAAGATATCACCGACTAGAGGGGTGATTCGTTTTGGAAGTCGAGGAAATCTTAGTCCTCGATTCGTTAGACCCTTTGAGATCTTGGAGCGTGTTGGTGAGGTAGCGTATCGTTTGGCGTTACCGCAGTCCTTGACGAATGTGCACGATGTGTTTCACGTATCTCAACTCCGTAGGTATGTTCGAGATGAAACACACGTATTGGATCTTTCGGAGCTAACAGTACGAGAAGACTTGACTTTTGAGGAACGACCGATTGAAATCGTGGATCGAAGGGAAAAAGGTTCTTAAGAACAAGGTGAACCCTCTTGTGCTTGTTTCTTGGGGTAATCGCTCGCATGGAGAGTCCACTTGGGAACGAGAAGATAAAATCCGGCAGAAGTTTCCTCACCTTTTCTTGTAGTTATCTATCTTTGTATTCTTGGAATTTCGAGGACGAAATTCTTTTTGTAGTTGGGTATAATGTAACACCCGAGCCCAATACTACTAATTTCAGTTACCGTTTGAACGTAGTGTGGCACTCATTTCATTTATCTTGCTTGATTGTTACTTACTGTAAATTTTACCCGGCAAATTCATTTCTGCATATAACAAATTTTGGCATCTAAAATAAAATTAAAAATATTCATCTTGGCCTACTTGACACCCCTAACCCTGCTGTAGTGTCCGTGCATCATGTTCTCGTCCCGTTCAGTGAAACGGGCGAGTTTGGACGGCTACATGCACGTACGTGTGTCTGTTTTAGGGGTATGCTTTTTTATCATAAAATACTTCATTTTCACTTTTGGATCCCGCTTAAAATTCTATTATTTCAATTTCAAATTTTTGGACCCGACCTGGGCGCGTTTTGAAAATGTTTTACTTTGCGCAAAAATCCCAATTTTAATATATTTAAACCGGCTTATATTTTACTTAACCATATAATATTTTTATTGTTCCACTATATTATTTCCAAATCTTTTAGCTTCAACCAATCACAACTCTTTAAACCGTGGGCCCCCTTACCTCACCGTCTCTCTATCTCTCTCTCTCTCCTCTCTCTCTCCCCCCCATAAATCTCTCTCTCTCTCTCATATATTCAATTCTCCCTCCTCCTTTTCTTTTCAAACGCAGAACCCATCGCGCAACCCTACCGCCGCCGTCTCCCTCGCCGCCGCAGCCCCAACGCCGGCATCACCATCACCAGCATCCTCACCTCCTCAGCCTCGTCTCATCCACATCCTCCTTCATCGACCCCCGTGCACCCTGCACCTTCACCGCGACCGCCTGCACCCCCTGCACACCATCGCACCACCTTGAGTCGCCGCCGGCGATCTCGATCCGCCTCCCCGGCCGCGCACATCCCCTCAGTAAGCTTCTTCTTTCTCCTCCCTTCTCCTTTCTTCTTCTTCCCTCCTTCTTTTCTGTGCTCATTTGGTGATCTGCAGGTTTGGCGCGGTCACTGTTGGCCGACCGCCGGAGTTCCGTCGACGAGGTCGACCGTCACCACCCGTCCCACGGATCATCGTGAGCACCCCTTCGCAGATCCTCCTTCCTTTCTTCTCTATTTTTTCTTTCTCTTCTTGATTGCATGTCTTGATCTTTACTGTTCATTCCTCGGCCGGAATCCGACGATGCCGACAACGTGACCCGACGTTCCAGCGAGGTACCCCGACCCGTGTGGTTCCATTGTTCGTCGTTTGGGTTCATTCCGTGAACCGTGCGCCCGTCGCGAGTTTCCCCGCCGACATTTTACGTTCCGTTTTTCCCGGTTCGCGGCCCGTCGAGGCAAGTAACGCTTGCTACATGCTAAACAATATTTACTTATAATTAAAGACACCCTAAGACCCGCAATTTAACTTTGCTATTATAATTTCCCACTTTTTCATGTACAATATTGTTATATATCATTTTATCTTTAAACTTGGAACCTACAGTTTGCAATTGAACCTAATAACCACATTTACTTGTTTAATCATATTTTTAATATTGACATAGCTTATGGCATTTATCTCTATAGTTTTGTTCCATTCGGACACTCGTATGCATTTTAAGCTGTAATAGCTGTATTGAACCTTTATATAAATCATTGCACCTCTAAAGTGCTTAAACTTGTTAACATGATTAAAAGGCCATAATTGGCATACTGCATTCGCATAACATTGAAATCATCTCTGTGACACAACTGACAACTGTGCTGCTAATTCAGTGAATCTGCCTATTGCTTAATTCCTTGTTTATATCATGTTGATGATAACCATGCTTGCTTGTATAACTGATTGTAAGCACACCCATGATATTATTTACATCTTGACCTGACTTGCTACATATATTGATCTACCCGACATGGTACCGTATACTGCTTGACTTGACCTGATGTACCATGACCTGACCCGTTACCTGATCTTGTGTCTAATGCCAACAAACCTGACATGTGGTCCTCATGGACCGTTCCTGTTGTCTATCCAGACAAACCTGTTTGCCTGATCCTGTGTTGGCATTAGTTTCTTGATTTCGGGATACCTGACTTGACTTACACATATAACTTGGGGGTATGGGGAAATCAAAGGTGAAACCTGACTTGTAACTCAACAATTCACTACTTGTACTGATCGGTTTTAGAGGCCAGGCCCGCCTCGTGACGATGCTGCTGACATCGTTGGTCTTTATCCTTTCCCTGTTAGTGCCTAGCGGCACGTCTCGGTTTCAGCCCGAGAGTCTTTGACCGTGGTCCCGGGCATGCACGGGATACTATTGAGTTACATCGATGATTCATCAATTTGATTTCAAAGACTTAGAACAGAAAACCTGATAGAACGGTTTAGTTTACCCGCTGCACATTACCCTGCACTGCTCTGACTTAGATTGTTGTTACTCTTGTTTTATTCATGTTTATATTGCATTGCCTGCTACACTGTTCATATTATATTACTGGATGACTTGACGCGCTGACGTCTGGGTTTTGCATGGCCCAGATTCTGTACCGCTGTCGCAGCCCGAGCAGGAGTACTTCAGCCGACAGGCTGAGCTGTGAGTGTTGGCAGTAGTTAGTTTTCTTTCCTACATTTTTATTCCTGATGTGAGCCCGCATTATGGGACATACATTCCAGTTGTTTGCATTGGATCTTTCACTTCCGCATTTTATTATTCTTGACTCATGATATATTGGATTATGGATATGTTTAGATAGTTTTATTTTGTTCTTGATATCTCTACAGCCGTAATGTGACTGTGGATGGATACTTCCTACCCACAGGTAGCATGGTTGGCTATGTCATGTGCCCATTTTAGCGTACTCTGGAAAGCGGGGCGTGACATTTAGTCTATAAATAGACACAAGCTACCTGCCTACTATGCTTCCGCTGCTCCCACTGACTACAACAACCCTCTGGCAGAGTCATATACACGTGCACTTCTAAAGCTAGTTTAGAATGACGGTATACCCATCCTCCTGCCGGGTCTTATAGTCTAGAATAGTAGCAATGGCAAGTCAGGGTAAACAAGAACCTCCCTGTCACCATCCCTGAGAAGACCGATGTACCTCTCGGGTGGCTGAGGTTACCCACCAAATCTGCGGAGTGGCTAATGGAACATCAAATCCAATTGAATTCTTAGGTTCTATTAAATTTCCAGTAATCGTTTGTGGTTCTGGAATAACTTCCAGTTCTACCATACTCTCACTTGTGTTTTCTGAAAAAGTCCATTTTACTAAAACTGTGGCGAGTCAAGAACAATATAAATATTGATCTTCCTGATGGTAGAAAGTTAACCCTCGTCAAAACCCGGGATAACCCACAAACAGCCATTACTGAAACTGCCTTGAGTTTATCCGGATTCTGGTTTTAAGCATCAGCCGGACAACTCCCTATACCTTAACATCGTTAAGATATAAATTGATTCTAATATAGAAACAAAAGCACTAATTTAATTGGAACCAGATTCAAAATCATGCAGCTGTCTCCAGTGCATATCAACCAAATGGAAAAGGCCATTCAGCATTACTCATATAGGAGTGCATCCATATATGAGTAACCCGAAAGAGAAGCAAGTTCTCAAAACCATTACTATTAACTGAATACCAAACACAAGTATCTACATCTTCGAATACTTCGAAGAATCCCGATACTTACAATAAATGGTTCTCTACTTTATTCTTATACCTATAACTTCTCAAAATCTGGACCATGCATTTCAACGAAATACTTGTCCAGAACTGGAGAAGTCACAAGTAAACAGAATATAGTACGAGTACCAACCCCATTGCCCTAACGGATACTGGACAATATACAGTTCTTTGTATAAGTCCCCTGAGTTCAATAACTCAAACCTTGTGCGTCGTAGGTTGAAAAACTGTAGTATGGTTAAGAAGAATTACACCGCTGTTGAATGCACCTTACCTAATCACCAACTGATATAGGTAAATGTCATAGACAAAATATCAAAAAGTTATATCTCACTTTATAAAATAAATGTACAGATATATCAGTTTGAAATTGGTGCATAACAACGGATATTCAAAACCAAATATTTACCATCCGGCAAAATCCAGACGATTTCCTCAAATATCACCAATTACAACGAATTCCGATATAATGAGGATCTAATCACCCAATTCCCAATATCTTACTCCCACTCACCATCCGTAATAACATGCAGATGTGAGAAACTGATCTGGTAAATACATACCCTGGAGTTAGATTCCAATTGGGAAAACAATTTTTAATCATCGCACAGTGAAACTGAAACATGAAAATGTTTCAAAAGGGGTTAACTGGTATTCCTAGTAACACCTCTTCCATTATCCTTAATCATGACAGTAACCATATACTTAGCTGCCCTCACTGCAATCCCTTTATTATGTCTTTACTTATTACCTTCTGTACACCTCATTTACGCTAATTGGTTTTCTTCATTCCCTTCCCTTCGGCACCAGCCTAAGATTTGGAAGAAGACTATCCAATAAGCATAATAGGTGTACTCTCCTAATCCTAGGAGCCCTCGCAACCTGAGAGAACGTAAAGAGAAAAGACATCTGAATAATCCTATTCTATCTCTCCAGAATCCATCCTCGAAAAAGTTCCTTCGAGTTCGTATATAACCATACGATGGATTTATCCAATGGAAATGGATATCCGTAGTGATACGGAGTGTCCTAGAGAAAAGCAAAGTGGATGTAGGAGTGGCAGGGGTATACACGGTTTTTGTCATGAAATGTGGTGGTCGCAATTTCCTTTGCCATTATTCTAATCCCTTTATATGTCTTTACTTATTACCTTCTGTACACCACACTTAAGCTTAATTGGTTTTCTTCCTTCCCTACCATTCGGCACCTGCCTATGGTTTGGAAGAAGACTATCCAATAACCTCAATAGGTGTACCCTCTCCTAATCCTAGGAGCCCTCACAACCTGAGAGAAGGTAAAGGGAAAAGACAATCGAATAATCCTATTCAATCTCTCCAGAACCAGAATCCATCCTCGAAAAAGTTCCTTCGAGTTCGTATATAACCATATGATGGATTTATCCAATGGAAGTGGATGTTCGTAGCAATACGGGGTGTTCTGGAGAAATGAAAAGGTGATATAGAAGTGGCAATGATGTTTGCGACGCCGTGACATTCCAAAAGCCAAAGTGTTTTAAGAAGGTTCGGTCAACTTGGTTTATGAGTTTTAGTCAAGGGTCGGGTCATAGTCGCAGCCAGAGAGAGAGAAGAAACACTCAGCGTGCACTCTAACCTAGATCAGAATGGTTAATCATTTTATCTAATCTGGATGGCTCCCACTGTTTCCTCGAATTCTCCTCCAAACCCAAAAGGAGAATTAGTCGGAATCACCCGAGGAGTAATCCTACTCATCAGTGGGAATCGGGATCCAACTATCATCGCATGATAACTTGATGGAAGCCACTCAAGTCACCACACTCCAGAAGGTATGCGCAAGCCTGGCAAGTTCCCTGTATGTTTGAAACTCTCGATGTGTGTTTTTATCCCTAGGATCCAAGTGACCTTGACAATGTCAACAAGTCAAACAGTCCTAGTCAAGTTCAACCCGTCATTATCTTGATTGCATTAGACCCACCCGCACAGACCCTTGATAAGGTCAACAAGGTCGAACGACTGTCCTAACCAATCCACATTTGCTTGTGACAGAAAAGTATTACAGAGCTACCGCTCATTACGCCTTGACAAGGTCAACAAACGCAGCACGAATACTAAGCAATACTAATCTGAAATGACGGAGGGCTACGGATGGTTTTTGGCGAAAAACCTTTAACATAATGAACTTGATATCATTGAAGGAATCCAAGTGGTTTTATAAATATATAGTGGCGAAAACTTTTGTTAAAGAGGTCACTCCCGGTGAAGAGATCTCGGCTCTTTCCCCATCGAATGGGGTGCAGGATATCCCAAACTGAATACCATGATGCAAAGCAAAAATAATCAACTATAGTAAAGTTATTACGTTGACGCAAACTTTTACCCAAGGGGTCACTCCCGATGAAGGGATCTCGGCCCTTGCCTCGTCGAATGAGGTGCAGGATATTCCAAAATGAATACCACGATGCAAAGCAAAAGAGAACGTCTGGAATGTCAGTTTTTAAAAGCTTGGTTCCAACAACATCATATATAGGTTTGTTTTATCCTTGCATTGATAAGAATCTATGCAGTCCCATCAATTAATCACACCAAAAAAGAACGAAAATAAAATGTACGTATATGCCATCCGCATTCGCCACTGGGTCCCGTCATCACCCGTTAGGTTACTTAACTAACAACAGAGAGGGGACTGGGCTAGCGCGGGTGAAAAACATATACAATATCTACTAGTATATATAAATATATAAATAACATTCGTCCTAGGCATGATATAAAGCAAAATCACAGAAACATCACAGAAGCAACACAGAATGGTGGATAATATGGAGCCTCGAGTTTCACTTGAGCCGCAAGTGAGACCCGACGTTCCCTGTCGTGTGGATAACATGTGCAATGAAACCTAGACCCCTATGAGCGCGGCAAGTTACCCGCCAAAACCAGAAGTGAGGCGGCCCCCTTCAGCAACGTGAATGGACCACCCAGCACTTCACGGAATCCGGTAACTTGAGCGCCCCTCCGTGGGTCATATCTATACCCCCTATGAGTGCGGCGAATAGCCCGCCAATTCTAGAGTAAGGTCCCCTCCGTCTCAACGCCATGTGATGCGGACCAGTTGCCCTCTAGAACCCGGCTATCCGTGCACTCCACCTCGGGGTAATCCTAGTACAGAAAATAAAATAATATACAAGGGTGACATCGACCTCAGTCCGGTCGTGCCCCAAAAGAATAATATACAAACTGGCAGTGACGGCAGTCCACATGTCGGACGCTCGCCCTGCAATATCAAATGTATAAATGAAATTAAACCTGTACTATCATTGCACCACTGGCTATCCACCACGACGATCCAACTAACATCACAGCACAACACAGAATATCAACGTGAATGTCGCGTTCGCAAACCCGTCTAAAAGAACATATAGCAGTTAAACGGGTTTACCGATCAAATGACATTCACGGTCGCAGATAGAAATGTATGTACTGTCAAACGCATACTTAAAATATCGATCGACTAAATTCCAATTTGGCCCCAATAGCAAAAACAACACTTCACTGAAACCTGGGCCAAAACAGTATATGTCAAAAATCACAATTCCAAGTCTCTAAGCTACAGTGAAAATTTGAAGGCCCGTCGCCAATAAATGGCCGCGGAACCGCCGCCAATAGAGGGTTAGTGCAGCGGATCCGCGGCACTTTAGTGGCATCACGAGCCCAAATTTTTTGTGTAGCCTTAAAATCGCCTGCACGGATTTTTAAGATGCCTAAAAAATTTTTTGACCACATTTCAAAATCGACAGCAAACAGAAAAATGGAATCGTGTTTTTGGAAATTCCGTCGATCGATCTTTTAAGCACGTTTAAACAAGCTAGTAAGGGGTTTAAAGGGTGGCTCTGATACCATGAAGGGTCCCGGCAGCGTCCCGGCAGTCGAAACGCGGAACAAAAATTTGTAAAACCGGCGCTACCGCTACCCGATTTACGGATCGACCTTAAACCCTAAACTAGCATGCTAAACTAAGAGTTAGAATTATTATACCGAGTTGATCCGAGTCCTTCGGTCTTCATTCCAAGCTCATAGCGGTTCTTTGATGTGGCTTGGTTGCCTGTCTTCCTCCATCTCCGATGATCCACCCGAGGAAAACGGCACAAGCTCCTGCTCGACGAACGAGGCAACCGACGCTCCAAAGTCACTAGCGATGGAGAGTGGGGGTGTATGAAAATGTCAATATAATTTTCTCTCTTTCCTTTTTGCTCATTGAGCAAGCATAAAAGATGAGTGAGTTGAAAGCTTTGGCATGAAAAACTAAGGAAAATGGACTAAGTCTTTTTGTGTGTGCTTGAGAGAGTGAGGGAGTGATTAATCAAAACAAATGAAAAGAAGACCCCCACCTAAGTGCCCCCCCTCCCTCAATCACACAAAAAAACATTTCCTTTTTCAAATTACAATAAACAAATGCACCATACCTTTTCTCCATGCCCAAAACACTATGCAAATGCCACCTCACACCTCCACCTCATTTGTGAGTCAAATGAATTTTCCAAAAATGGAAATTCATACAAATGATGTGGCACCTTCTAGAAGCTATTCCGTAGAAAATACGGAATACTTCCCTGTACATGTACCGAAATACATATACGCGTATTCGTACCAAAAATACGAATAGCCAAGAGAGAAAATGAATAGTGAACAATAATACTAGAATACATATATATAAATACATATGTAAATTATTAAATCAAAACCCGATTTAATAATCCGGCTTAATCCTAAGCCGCTAGTATTATCAATCGTCCGATTAAGGTCTGCGCAGCAAGTGCACATATTTAATCGGACACATGTATGTATCAACATACGCCATGTACACCATATCGCCTGAACCGTGAAAACCTTCTGTGTGGGACTCTAAAGACTCGTCAATACGCTGGCAGTGGGTTTAACCATAAGTACGTCAGCGGCACTAGCTGTACGTAACGGCTACTCAGGTATTGAGCGAAAGGGAGGCCGATGAGCAAACTCATCCTGAACCCCTACTGAACCTGACAGTGACAATATCCGTACAGTCCGGTCTGTTCGTCTAAGAGTATCGCATATCGAGTCTTAGGGGGTGGATAAAGTCAGACCCCTAACAACGCGATATTCAGTGTCGGCATGTAACCCATCACCTCCTGAGAAACTATCGATCCTGGATCGGTAATCCTCGTTTACCATGGCCATGGATTTGTGGTGATGGCCACCCGTACACAATGCGACATCAACCCCCAATACCGGGAGAGACGAATCCCCGACGATCCAATCACTGCCTCCATGTGGCTCGGGATTGTACCCAACTAAAACCTGTTCTAACCTGTATACATGTCACCTGGGAACTGCTATCTGACAATAGGTATAATACCAACTAGCAGGTTCCCGGCGAGTCCGTCCAGTGTACTCATAACCCAAGTGTAATACCCAGCCCCTTTTTATACCAATATCTGTATATTTGTTATTCTTGAATTTTATTTAATTTATTTAATTTTATATCTTCTAAACCCTAATCCCAATCCCCCATTTTCTTTTCCCATTTATATAAACCTCTATTCCGGCCCAGAACTCCATTTCATTTTTGATTATTTCCTAAAGCCCGGTTCCCTTTTATTATACTAAAATCCAAACCAAATATATCAGTTCCCTTTTTTTTATAAAATCCCAGCCCAATTCCCTCAGCAGCCCACTCTCTTTTCCCACCATTTTTCTTTTTATTTCCCCGAGCCCAGCAGCCCGGCCTTCACTTCCTTCTCCCCACAATTCTTTTATTTTATTTTCCTGGCTCAACTCCTTCAGCCCGAGCCCACGAAAAATTTATTAAATTAAACCATTTTACTTCCCGGCCCAGTGCCCCACTCCAAGCCCACTTCACTTCTGCCGTAGCCCGCTTCACCCTCAACCCATGCCCGCTTCACCCACGACCCGACCCGCTTCGCCCCAACGGCTCTTTCCCATTTTCCCCGCTCCCTTGTCCCTCGCAACCCACATCCTTCGCCGACGCTTCCGCCCGCGTTACGCCCACGTCGCACGCCCGAGCTTCCCTCGCGGCCGCTTCTCACGCGCGCCCGCGACTCTCGCCAACTGACCCCGGCGACGCGCACTCCCCTCTCTAACCTCGTCGCCCCCATCACCTCCTCTCTCTCTCTCTCTCCTCTCAAAACCTCTCTCGAAAACCCACTCCCGCAGCCACTACTTTCATCGTCCACCACTCCCGCCGGCGATGACGACGTCTACAGCTCCTCATTCTCCTCCCCTTCTTCTCCTCTCTTCCTCCACCTAGCTCCCCACTTCTCCAGAAAACCCATCGACAGCCAAGCAACTCCACCGAGCTCGGGCCCTGCACACTCTCGTCGGCGAGCCCCCACTGCACCGGAATCACCTCGTTGGCACCCCTACGTCACCAGCATCATCACCATCACTACATCTGCAACTGCTCCTCTCTCTCTATCTCACTCTATCTCTCGTTGCCTCTCTCCCTCTCTTTCTGTCTCCTCTCTCTCTCTGAGTTTCTCTCTCTCTCTCTCTCTACATCTTTCTCTCTTTGTCTAACTCCCTCTCTATGTGTTCTCTCTCTCTCTCTTGATCTCCATTTCTCTCTTTGGCTCTCTCTTTCTCTCCCTCTCTGATCTCTCTCACTCTAACTCTCTCTGTTTTCTCTCTCTCTCTCTACACTTTTCTCTCTCTCTCTCTTCAAAAATAACAAAACCCAAAAACCCAGCGCACTCGCAGAGGACCACTGAGCACTCCCCAACCTCCAGTGACCGTGCAACGGCTCCGAGCAACTCCGACGTCAAATCCGTATCGCGAGCCGAGGCCCTGCAAACGAATGCACGCCGTTCAACGCACGTTCGTGACGTTACCGCCGCCGTACACCCACAAAACTTTTCCAGGCAAGTATTTACTTGCTTACATGCTATATACTCAAGTTACAATCTTAGATTACTTAAATCATAAAGTTACAATTTTAGATCAATTAGGTGTCATATCTATTCGATACATGTTCTCATAGGAAATCATCATTTATTTTGACGGAACTCAATTGTATAAGCTGGCCCGTATGGCTGTGAATCTAGCGTGTGAATTTCGTTGGATAATATGAACGTTAACGACTAAAACGACTACCCCCAAGTTTACTCGTAAAACTGGAATCTTCTTGTACCTGAAAACCGTTAAAATTACCATAAATAACCTACACACTGGAATGATGCGTTCGAGGGCTTAAATCGAAGCCGACTCGACGAAGTATAACCCTATGTAAATTTATAATTGTTTCTGTACTTAAACTGTGACAATATTTGGATCGGAGTGCGACTCTGGACTGCAGTCCAGAGCGACTCCAGTTTTTGTTTACTGTCCCGTAATGAACACCACCCTATTTTCTTAACTCGTAGGTTACAGAACTCCACTGGTTATTATAGGTGAACCTGTTATCTAGACAACACAAGTGGTTTCATCCTGTTTCGTTATCGTTTGTTATTTAATCTGTAATTTAATAGATGTGGACGTATAACAGTCCCAACAGAATTAGAATTGACATACTAGTATTGAACAGTGTATATCTTCTGACGTGCAGACAAGATTGAAGACCCGTCTATTGCGTTGAAAAGTTACTGAAAACCCTAGATTTCGTGCAACTGTAGCGTCGCTAAAATCTGATCCCAACTGGGATTAAAATGCGTTGCGAAACGGACTTCCGATTCTGAAACCGGATTTCCAGCCGTGAACGCTTAAAATGAAATGACTATAGTTAATGATCCTGGAACCCGATTGGCATGAAACCAAATTCGCTGGATAGATAACTGAACATACTATTTATTCCCCATTCATCGTTTCACTAAACTATAACCGTTTGATTTATGATAAATTATGCAAGTGGTAGATTATGGATACATAACACCCTAGTCATGCTTTACATACTGTTTACGCATTTATCATACACCTGTCACTGCATTGGTAACTTAGTGATAACGTGCATTACCCAGTGTTAAGTATTAGTGATGATTGTGGCAAGTACGTTAGTGTTCGTGTATCAGTGATTAAGTGAAAGTGATACGTACTTGTACACAATCAGTGAACCTTATGATTCTATTGCATTGTCGACGTCTGTGGGACGCGTGTACGTGTAACTATAAGTGGTATGGGACACTTATGGAAGCTCTTGCATGGGTGTCACAGATAAGACACCGGACTCTGCTATTTATCTTAGGTATTAGTCGGGACGTGCTTGATGGAGATCCTGCCTCCAGTTCTCGCGCAGACTTGTCACAGACCGATTGGTATTTAAGGTTATGGTTAGCGTTTGATGTAGACCACGGGGTGTGGGGTAGTCTGAGTGTGAGTTCAACAGAATCTCGGGAGTCCCATGCCGGCTTATATATTTAGGGAGATATATGGAGATTTACAGGGTACATGATTATTACCGTGATATACATGTTGGGCCCGTGGTCCCTTGCCCTTGGGTTCTACCCTTGGGTGGAGGACACTCGCGAGTGGTTGACTCTCACACTTGGACTGACGATAGGCTTAGTGACCTGTACAGTGAGACTTATAGACTGATAGGGATGATAGCATCGATATACATACTTACTGTGTTGACATACGTGGCATATCAATCTAGTGCTCTTACTGTTCCACTGCATTGATTACTGCATGTTCATACCTGTACCGTCATTAATTTATTGTCATATATATTTATCATCGCTGTTTGAGTTATCACTTGTTTATACATATTATATTGCTAGTGTGTCGCTCTGACGACCTGAGTATGCATGCTCAGTGTGAGGAGAGGATTTAACCTGGACCGGGACTAGACGCACATCACGGACATCTTGATTAGCTATCCACAGTTATTCTTTTTTTTGTTTCCCATCAGGTCAGTTCTTTATATTGTTTTATTCCAGTTACTGCATTTCTCTTTACCTGCGCATTATTTGCTGATTACCACTTAAAGCTAGAAGCCGAAGTGTGACTACGACAGGATGTTTCCTTGATCGTAGGAGCATGGCTGGCCTTGTTAACCCCTCGTATTCCGTATTTTGGGAAGCGGGGCGTGACATGGTTTAGTTGGTATCAGAGACCAGGTTTTGCTTCGATTGGGATTGCAGTTTTCTGTGTATAGCTTGACAATCTAAGACATCCCTCAGTCTAGATTGTAAACTTGATATCCTTGATCCATATTCACATTGTGTGTACCACTATCCATTCGCTAGGGTTTCGGGTGACTTGGCAAAGTTTTGTGGTTGTAATTGTGAACTACATCACGGTTACACTACCATACTCTGTTTAAGTGACTTAGATTCATACAGTTGATTTTTCCATTTGTAATGAATTTAATCACATCTGATATTCTTGAATCTTTGTCCAATCCGTATTATATTTTGATTCTTATAGCGTGTGCCTTATATCATCATCAAAATCATTGTTTCAGGATCATGTCTTCCAACGACTCTTCCTCTATCTCCACTCTCCAGAATCAGACCATTGAGATTCTGAGTGTACTGCAAGGTCTGAAGGAAGCCCAGGAGCGAACGAACGATTTGTTAGCTGAAGGACTGAGAAGGCGGGTGAATCAGGCACCAGCGAGAGTCTCAAATCGTAAAGGGATCCCTGTTAGACGTGGAATGGAGAAGAGGATGAAGCACCAATTTGTTTCCCCTCGACAGAAGTAGCAGAAGACCCCCATGTTGTGGGTACTGTAAGAGGCCAGGACATCTTCAGAGGGATTGTCGCCGCGCCCAAGGGAAATGTCTGATTTGCAGATCCAGCGGACATCTTATCAACGGTTGCCCAAAAAGGAAGGAGCTACAAGGAGGAGACTCGTCCACACTCCCCACTTCTGCCTAAGTGATGATTATTGCGTAGTTCGAACTTCGAGGATAAAGCGAACCCAACACAGGATTCAACTCGCGTGATGAGGATGCAGCGGTCGAGCAATCAAAGAAGAATTTTCAAGTTTTCTAATTTCAGTAAATATTGTTGTCATCCCTTATAAATACTTCTTTCCGTTTTAAATCTTGTATCCGTCGAACTTTTAGTTGAATGCAATAAAACTTGAATCGCAATATATGTATCATTCTCTTGTTCTTCCCCTTATTCATTATCACCACATTTTAATCCTGATTTTTCAGTTCCTGCCACCGCATATTTTCCTATGCTTCATACCCTGAGCTATTCTCTTGATGTATTTCACTGTCTAATCATGACTCTTTCCTTTCAGGCCATAGCCCACCCTGGAGCAGCGCCGCATCTAGATGAGGATGCACAGTCATGCGTTTCCTTAGACCGCACGCTGATGAGTTCTGACGATGAGATTAACGGTCCCCAGGTCATTTTCGGAAACAACGATTCAGAGGACGAAGGAGCAGCCGCCCCAGAGTTTGACTTGATAGACGCTTCCGACGAAGAGGAAGGAGACCCTGAAGAAAACCCAATAGAAGAAGATCCCGAGGAAGATCCGATAGAAGAAAATCTAGTGGAGGAAAATCGCATGGAGGAAAATCCAGAAGAAGAGAATCACATGGAATCAGACATTGATGAAGAAACCCCAGCCGAGGAGGAAGGACCAGAAGATCAAGACCCTGCTGTGGAAGGACTCCCAATGGCAATCCCTGCAAGGCGCTATAGAAACGGACGTCCCTACCGGAGTGCGCGAGCCTACCGCAACCTGCTGAATCTCCACAACCGCGACTGACGGGATTTCTTTTAGATGTTGTCTTCTCTGGCCAAATAAATCTGTGTATAGTTTAGGGCCACCTTCGTTTTTCGAGAGTGCTTTGTTTCGAATTTTCTTGAATGAAATAAATCCTCTGAGTTCGCAAATCTTTTGTTTGCTGGTTCACTCGATGCTCTGATTTTTCCCTTTGTCGTTTTCCTCCTAAGACCCCTTACTGTCCACACCTATATCTTGTGTTGTTTCGACCTTGACTCAGATTAACCAGTACCGCACTCAATCTTTTTAGTAGGTCCACCTTTCATCCTACGTCTGTGCCTCGTTTGAAATCCTTCTGGGAGGAGAAGTTCATAGTGAAAACTTCCGAGTTCGTTAACCCTTAAAAAAAATTTTGATTTATATGATGTACAGACCGTTATCCTCCCTATATTTTTCTCTTGTAGTCCTTTGCTGCTCACCCTTATTTCCTGTGCTGACCAGACCCCAATCTCTTTGACCTTCAACCTAAATCCGTCACACTCCGACCTTTGGTATGAGCCACACTTCATTGTAACCCCTACCCTAGTTGTCCTATATATATTTATGTTTTCTCTATTACCCTAACTATATTTAGGGACATTATTATTCGGAATTTGGTTTTCATTATTTTGTATTTATCGAAGAGTGCGTTTTATTGACTATCCTCGTTTTACGCATTTCAAGTACTTCACTACTAGCTTTTCCATTATTTTCGGTAGCGCAACCTTATATCGCGCATATTTTCGTTCCATGTTCCTTGTTTTCACTATGTGAGCTTTCTACGTTATATGATCGATATATCATCCTAAAATGTTTTAACCTACCGACAAATCTTTCATTACTTTATTGTCGTTACTTTATTTTCGAGTATTGTGCCTATGGTTACTATTATTAAATGGTTGTGTCTTATAATTATTATTTTTACCTTGCTACTTTTGATATACTTATATGTGCACATATTTGAGTTTCGATTTTATCGAGTACGCCTCGAATGTCATTGTTCGTTATTGTTGTTATTGCTATTCTCGTGTACATATAGGTTGCCTTTGTAGTGTTCCTGTCTTATACTTATTTAAAACCTATATTTTGGTATGTTGTTCTTACATATTTAAACCTTCAAATTTTTTCATCCGCCTATTTCAAGTAAATCTTTATGTGATAGTTTGCAAAATTATAGCTTTCGCCTATGTTTGTATTACTTATCGTTTATTTTAAATTTCGAGGACGAAATTTTTGTAAGGGTGGTATGATGTAATACCCAGCCCCTTTTTATACCAATATCTGTATATTTGTTATTCTTGAATTTTATTTAATTTATTTAATTTTATATCTTCTAAACCCTAATCCCAATCCCCCATTTTCTTTTCCCATTTATATAAACCTCTATTCCGGCCCAGAACTCCATTTCATTTTTGATTATTTCCTAAAGCCCGGTTCCTTTTTATTAGACTAAAACCCAAACCAAATATATCAGTTCCCTTTTTTATAAAATCCCAGACCAATTCCCCCAGCAGCCCACTCTCTTTTCCCACCATTTTTCTTTTCATTTCCCCGAGCCCAGCAGCCCAGCTTTCACTTCCTTTTGCCCACAATTCTTTTATTTTATTTTCCTGGCCTAACTCTTTCAGCCCGAGCCCACGAAAAATTTATTAAATTAAACCATTTTACTTCTCGGCCCAGTGCCCCACTCCAAGCCCACTTCACTTCTACGGCAGCCCGCTTCACGCTCAACCCGCGCCCGCTTCACCCACGACCCGACCCGCTTCGCCCCAGCGGCTCTTTCCCATTTTCCCGCTCCCCTGTCCCTCGCAACCCACTTCCTTCGCCGACGCTTCCGCCCGCGTTACGCCCACGTCGCACGCCCGAGCTTCCCTCGCGGCCGTTTCTCGCGCGCGCCCGCGACTCTCGCCAACTGACCCCGGCGACGCGCACTCCCCTCTCTAACCTCGTCGCCCCCATCACCTCCTCTCTCTCTCTCTCCTCTTAAAACCTCTCTCGAAAACCCACTCCCGCAGCCACTACTTTCATCGTCCACCACTCCCGCCGGCGACGACGACGTCTACAGCTCCTCATTCTCCTCCCCTTCTTCTCCTCTCTTCCTCCACCTAGCTCCCCACTTCTCCAGAAAACCCATCGACAGCCAAGCACCTCCACCGAGCTTGGGCCCTGCACACTCTCGCCGGCGAACCCCCACTGCACTGGAATCACCTCGTCGGCACCCCTACGTCACCAGCATCATCACCATCACTACATCTGCAACTGCTCCTCTCTCTCTATCTCACTCTATCTCTCGTTGCCTCTCTCCCTCTCTCTCTTTACATCTTTCTCTCTCTGTCTAACTCCCTCTCTATGTGTTCTCTCTCTCTCTTGATCTCCCTTTCTCTCTTTGGCTCTCTCTTTATCTCCCTCTCTGATCTCTCTCGCTCTAACTCTCTCTGTTTTCTCTCTCTCCCTCTCTACACTTTTCTCTCTCTCTCTCTCTCTCTCTCTTCAAAAATAACAAAACCCAAAAACCCAGCGCACTCGCAGAGGACCACTGAGCACTCCCCAACCTCCAGTGACCGTGCAACGGCTCCGAGCAACTCCGACGTCAAATCCGTATCGCGAGCCGAGGCTGTGCAAACGAATACACGCCGTTCGACGCGCGTTCGTGACGTTACCGCCGCCGTACACCCACAAAACATTTCCAGGCAAGTATTTACTTGCTTACATGCTATATACTCAAGTTACAATCTTAGATTACTTAAATCATAAAGTTACAATTTTAGATCAATTAGGTGTCATATCTGTTCGATACATGTTCTCATAGGAAATCATCATTTATTTTGACGGAACTCAATTGTATAAGCTGGCCCGTATGGTTGTGAATCTAGCGTGTGAATTTCGTTGGATAATATGACCGTTAACGACTAAAACGACTACCCCCAAGTTTACTCGTAAAACTGGAATCTTCTTGTACCTGAAAACCGTTAAAATTACCATAAATTACCTGCACATTGGAATGATGCGTTCGAGGGCTTAAATCGAAGCCGACTTGACGAACTATAACCCTATGTAAATTTCTAATTGTTTCTGTACTTAAACTGTGACAATATTTGGATCGGAGTGCGACTCTGGACTGCAGTCCAGAGCGACTCCAGTTGTTGTTTACTGTCCCGTAATGAACACCACCCTGTTTTCTTAACTCGTAGGTTGCAGAACTCTGCTGGTTATTATAGGTGAACCTGTTAGGTAGACAACACAAGTGGTTTCATCCTGTTTCGTTATCGTTTGTTATTTAATCTGTAATTTAATAGATGTGGACGTATAACAGTCCCAACAGAATTAGAATTGACATACTAGTATTGAACAGTGTATATTTTCTGACGTCTAGACACGATTGAAGATCCGTCTGTTGCGTTGAAAACCTTACTGAAAACCCTAGATTTCATGAAACTGTAGTGTCGCTAAAATCTGATCCCAACTGGGATTAAAATGCGTTGCGAAACGGACTTCCGATTATGAAACCGGATTTCCAGCCGTGAACGCTTAAAATGAAATGACTATAGTTAATGATCCTGGAACCCGATTGGCATGAAACCAAATTCGCTGGATAGATAACTGAACATACTATTTATTCCCTATTCATCGTTTCACTAAACTATAACCGTATGATTTATGATAAATTATGCAAGTGGTAGATTATGGATACATAACACCCTAGTCATGCTTTACATACTGTTTACGCATCATATCATACACCTGTCACTGCATTGGTAACTTAGTGATAACGTGCATTACCCAGTGTTAAGTATTAGTGATGATTGTGGCAAGTACGTTAGTGTTCGTGTACCAGTGATTAAGTGAAAGTGATACGTACTTGTACACAATCAGTGAACCTTATGATTCTATTGCATTGTCGACGTCTGTGGGACGCGTGTACGTGTAACTATAAGTGGTATGGGACACTTATGTAAGCTCTTGCATGGGTGTCACAGATAAGACACCGGACTCTGCTATTTATCTTAGGTACTAGTCGGGACGTGCTTGATGGAGATCCTGCCTCCAGTTCTTGTCACAGACCGATTGGTATTTAGGGTTATGGTTAGCGTTTAATATAGACCACGGGGTGTGGGGTAGTCTGAGTGTGAGTTCAACAGAATCTCGGGAGTCCCATGCCGGCTTATATATTTAGGGAGATATATGGAGATTTACATGGTACATGATTATTACCGTGATATACATGTTGGGCCCGTGGTCCCTTGCCCTTGGGTTCTACCCTTGGGTGGAGGACACTCGCAAGTGGTTGACTCTCACACTTGGACTGACGATAGGCTTAGTGACCTGTACAGTGAGACTTAGAGACTGATAGGGATGATAGCATCGATATACATACTTACTGTGTTGACATACGTGGCATATCAATCTAGTGCTCTTACTGTTCCACTGCATTGATTACTGCATGTTCATACATGTACCGTCATTAATTTATTGTCATATATATTTATCATCGCTGTTGGAGTTATCACTTGTTTATACATATTATATTGCTATTGTGTCGCTCTGACGACCTGAGTATGCATGCTCAGTGTGAGGAGAGGATTTAACCTGGACCGGGACTAGACGCACATCACGGACATCTTGATTAGCTATCCACAGTTATTCCTTTTTTTGTTTCCCATCAGGTCAGTTCTTTATATTGTTTTATTCCAGTTACTGCATTTCTCTTTACCTGTGCATTATTTGCTGATTACCACTTAAAGCTAGAAGCCGAAGTGTGACTACGGCAGGATGTTTCCTTGGTCGTAGGAGCATGGCTGGCTTTGTTAACCCCTCGTATTCCGTATTTTGGGAAGCGGGGCGTGACACCAATGAGCACCTGTATACTATCTTAGGTGAACAAACTAACACCAATGGCTTGTGAGACCTGGCCACTGCCCCTCGTCAGGGTCTCGATCAGTATACACTAGTCTACACTGGAGTATCGATTCCCGGTCTCGATACTCCTATGACTAGGGACATTCAAGGATGTGCTTATAGACCCAGCTCCCACATATATGATCGCCATCATAATTGTCACGCCCCGCTTCCCAGAGTACGCAAGATTGGGCACGTGACATAGCCAACCATGCTACCTGTGGGTAGGAAGTATCCATCCACAGTCACATTACGGCTGTAGAGATATCAAGAACAAGATAAAAACTATCTAACACATGTCCAAATCCAGAATAACAAGAGTCAATGATAAATAAGTGCGGAAGCAAATGATCCAATACAATGATAGAAGAGTACGTCCCATAATGCGGGCTCACATCTGGAAATAAAATGCAAGAAATAAACTAATCACTACAAAACTCACAAATCAGCCTGCTGGCTGAAGTACTCCTGCTCGGTCAGCGACAGTGGTATAGAATCTGGGCCATGCAAAACCCAGACGTCAGCGCGTCATGTCAACCAATAATATAATATGAACATGGTAATAGGCAATGCAGAAATAAACATGAATACAACAATAGTATGAAGCAAGCAGTGCAGGGTAGTATGCAGTGGGTAACTAAACTGTTCTATCGGGTTTCTATTCTAAAGTCTTTGAAATCAATTCGAGTAATCCTCCATGTAACTCAAAGGATATGTCCCGTTACCCCCCGGGACCACGGATCAGGAAGATGGGAACCAATAATGGTTCTGTCCCGTTGCCCCCCGGGACCACGGATCAGGAATGTAAGAGTCACGAATGGCTCTGTCCCGTTACCCCCCGGGACCATGGATCAAGTAATACCCTTTTAAGTTACACTTTAGATTACCCGTTTGATTTCCTCATACCCCCAGGTTATATGTGTCAGGTCAGGTATTCAGTAGTCAAGGACTAATGCCAACACAGGATCAGGTAACAGGTCAGGTTTGGCTGGATAGACAACAGGAATGGTCCATGAGGACCCCGAGTCAGGTTTGTTGGCATTAGGCATGAGATCAGGTAACAGGTCAGGTCATGGTACATCTGGTTAAGTCGATAGTAAAGGGTACCATGTCCGGTGCATCGGTATATATATATATATATGTCATGTGTAGTAAGGTCACGTCAATATGTAACATAATCGAGGGTGTGCTCACAACAGGTATAAAATCGAACAAGGAATAACAGCAGGAAATAAGCAATGAATTAAACAACAATAAGCAATTTATTTAATCACATTAGTGCATTGGTATAGTACAGACGTTTCATCGTATTAGCAAGTTTCGAGCACCCCTTGCGGTGCAATACCGTTATAACAATATCAGAATGTAATAGAACTACCAGTGTATAGGCTATCATCCTTCAAACAGTAAAATATGGTTAACGGGTAGCTTCGTTATTAGGGTTAAAGTGGCAAGCTGAAATTTTAGGTTAAATTGTAAAATGATATATGTCATATTGCAGCCAAAATGAGAAATTAGCTATATCGAGTTACGTTTGCAGGTTTAACGAGTCAAAATATATATAACTGTTTAGTATAGCATGTAGCAAGTGATGCTTGCCTCGACGGTTCGCGAACCGGGAAAACGAACGCAACGTCGGCGGAAAGACACGCGACGGACGCACGGGTCACGGATCGAATCCAAACAACGAACAGTGGGACCACGCGGACCGGAGTACCTTGCTGGAATGTCAGGTCAAGTCGTCGGCACGGCCGGATTCCGGCGAACCGCCAAAACAGCGACAAAAGTTAGCAATACAACGTATGGACAAAGATCGACCAGAGAGGGGATAAAGGAAGGGAGAAGGTAAAGAGAAGCTTACTGGGATAGCAAGGGTGGCAACCGCGACGGGGTCGACGGCGATGGGGCGCCGGCGAGGAGGCTGCGACGGCAGACTCGGCTGCAAGTGCTGGATCAGGAGATACGGTGAGGAGGGGGAGGAAAAGGCCGGGTTTGGGTTGCAGGGGAAGAGGAGGTGGTCGGCGGTGGCGCAGGTGACGACGACGAGGGTCGACGGCGGCGTTTCCGGCGAACCGGAGAAGGTGCTAAGGTTGCTGTTTGGGTTCTGTTGCGGCGCCGGCACTCGGGAGGAGGAGGAGGGTGTCGAGGTCGGGAAGAGGGGCGAAGGGGAGATGCTGGCGTCGTCGGCGACGAGATGCGGCGGCGACGGCGAGCACGGCGGGTGCAGGTGGCTACGGCTACGGTGTGGGTGCACGGGACGTGGGGAGAGGAGGAAGGAATGGGGTAGCGGCTGCGACGAGGGTGATGGTGGTGGTGGCGTCGGCGTCGGATTGCGGCGGCTGGCTAGGGTTGCGACGAGGGTTCTCGTGAGGGTTCTCGTGGGGTTCTTCGAAGAAGAAGAAGGAACGAGGAACGTAATATATATATAGGGGATAGAGAGAGAGAGGGCTAGAGAGAGAGAGAGATTAGATTAGAGAGAGAGAGATTAGAGGAAGAGAGAGATAGAGAGATAGAGAGGTAGAGAGAGGGAAGGAGGCGGGGCCCACGAGGGTTTAAACCCCTCGTGATTGGCTGAGGGCGTGGGAAATTTAAATTTAAAAGATTTAAATGATATGTTTACGTAACAGAATAGGGTTAAGAATATATTTTATAGTTTTAGATTATTTAATTAAATTGGGATTTTGGCGCTAAATGAAACATTTCCAAATCGCGCCCGGGTTGCGCCCAAAAATTTGAAATTTAAATAATAGGATTTTAAGCGGGTTCCAAATTTTAAAATGAAATGTTTTATGATTAAAAAGCATGCCCCCAAGTCGGACACTTGCACGCGCGCGTAGCCGTCCAAACTCGCCCGTTTCACCGAACGGGATGAAAACTCGACGCGCGGACGCTACCACGCGGCTAGGGGTGACGAGTAGGCTAATATGGATATTTTTAATTTTACTTTAGGTGTTAAAATTTGTTATATGCCAAACTGACCTAGCCGGTTAAAATTTTGCAATAAGAACCAAACAAGCAAGATAAATGAAATGAGCAATGTCAAACACTCAACCAGTAACAGAAATAGTATTATTGGGCTCGGGTGTTACATCATACCCAACTACAAAAAGAATTTCATCCTCGATATTCCAAGAATACAGGTTAGAAAACTACAGGAAAAGGTAAGGAAACTTCTGCCGGATCTCGTCTTCTCGCTCCCAAGTGGATTCTCCATGCGATCGATTACCCCAAGAAACTAGCACAAGGGGGATAACCTTGTTCTTAAGAACCTTTTCCCTTTGATCCTTGATTTCAACCGGTCGCTCCTCAAAAGTTAGGTCCTCCCGTACAGTTAACTCCGAATGATCCAAGACGTGTGTTTCATCTCTAACATACCTTCGTAGTTGAGATACATGAAACACGTCATGCACACCTGCCAAGGACTGTGGTAACGCCAAACGGTACGCTACCTCTCCAACACGCTCCAATGTCTCGAAGGGTCCAACGAATCGAGGACTAAGCTTTCCCCGACTCCCAAAACGAATCACTCCTCTAGTCGGTGATATCTTCAAGAATACCAAATCACCCACGGCGAACTCTAGAGGTCTTCTTGACGTGTCAGCCCAACTTTTCTGTCTGTCTTGAGCTGCCTTCATATGCTTCCTGATTGTATTAACCTTCTCAACGGTCTGTACTACCAAATCTGGTCCCAATAATCTTCGTTCACCAACGTCATCCCAACAAACAGGTGAACGGCACTTACGACCATATAACGCTTCAAACGGAGCCATCTGAATAGTCGCTTGGAAACTATTGTTGTAGGAAAACTCCACCAAGTGTAGATGATCCTCCCAAGAACCCTTGAAGTCCAACATGCACGCTCTCAACATATCTTCAAGAGTTTGGATCGTTCTCTCCGACTAACCATCAGTTTGAGGATGGTAAGCGGTGCTAAACTTCAATCGAGTCCCCAAACTTTCCTGTAAACTCCTCCAGAAGTGTGATAAGAACCGAGTGTCCCGATCGGACCCGATGCTCACCGGTACTCCATGCAATCTTACAATCTCCTGCATGTACCGTTCTGCCAAAGTCTCCGTTGATTGACCAACCCAAAAAGGAATAAAGTAAGCTGCCTTGGTCAACCGATCGACAATCATCCATACTGCATTGTTGCCCTTTGGACTCCGCGGTAAAGCCATCACGAAATCCATAGTTATATGTTCCCACTTCCACTGAGGAATCGGAAGTGGTTGCAACAAACCAGCAACCCTTTGGTGTTCAGCCTTGACTTGCTGACATACCAAGCACTTAGCTACGAAGCGAGCGATCTCCCGTTTCATGCCTTCCTACCAGAAATGCTGTCGAATATCTCGGTACATCTTTGTACCTCCTGGATGTACAGAGTAAACTGAACTGTGTGCCTCCTTCATAAGCTCTTCACGCACATCCCCCTTTGGCACACACACACGGCTACCATACCTCAACGAACCATCTTCGTGGACCAGTAAATCTGTTCGTAGTCCGGCTTCAACCTGCTCTCGAAACTTTTGCAGTCTAGGATCCTGCGATTGTGCCGCTTTAATCTTCTCAACTAAGGACGACTGTACTTGCAACTGCATCAACTGTCCCGTAGAATGTGGTAGCACAACCTCCAAGTCAAATCTTCGAAAATCCGTAATGATCTCCCTCTGTGTAGTCAATACCTGAATCGCTGGTAACCGACTAAGCGCATCCGGCACGACGTTAACCTTCCCCGGATGGTACTTAAGATCAAGGTCGTAGTCGGCCATCAGCTCCAACCATCTGCGTTGCCTCATGTTCAACTCCTTCTGAGTGAACACATACTACAAGCTCTTGTGATCTGTAAAAACTTCGACTCTCTCGCCCAAAAGGTAGTGTCTCCAAATCTTCAAGGCGAAGATCACAGCCGCAAGCTCCAAGTCATGAGTTGGATAATTCTTCTCATTGGTCTTCAACTGTCTCGATGCGTATGCTACAACCTTCCCATGCTGCATCAAAACACATCCCAATCCTTTCCCAGATGCGTCGCTGTGAATCACCAATCCTCCGGAATTGTCTGGCACGGTCAGAATAGGGGCGGTTATCAATTTCTGCTTCAACGCCTCGAAAGCCAATGCACATTTATCCGTCCAAACAAAAGGTACTTCCTTGCGCGTAAGCTTGGTCAACGGCTCAGCCACACGAGCGAAGTTCTCCACAAATCTCCTGTAGTATCCGGCTAAACCAAGGAAACTTCTTACCTCAGCCACATTCCTTGGAATAGGCCAATCTCGAACTGCTGCAATCTTTTCGGGATCGACGGCGATTCCATCGCCCGACACAACATGCCCCAGAAACTTCACTTCTTCCAGCCAAAATTCGCACTTACTCATTTTCGCATACAATTTCTCCTGTCTCGGTGTCTGCAGTGCGATCTTCAAATACTCCGCATGCTCTTCCGAACTCTTCGAGTAAACCAGAATGTCGTCAATGAATACCACAATAAACTGGTCCAAGAATGGTGAAAAGATTCTGTTCATCAAATCCATGAATATTGCCGGCGCATTCGTTACTCCGAAGGGCATCACTAGATACTCGAAATGTCCATACCGAGTTCGAAACGCCGTCTTGCAAATATCTTCTGCTTTTACTCGGACCTGATGATATCCGGATCGCAAATCCAGTTTCGAGAATACCCTCGCGCCACTAAGCTGCTCAAAAAGTTCTCCAATGCGAGGGATCGGGTACTTGTTCTTAATAGTCACCCGGTTTAATTCTCGATAATCAATGCACATCCTTCTCGTGCCATCCTTCTTCTTTACTAAAAGAACTGGAGCTCCCCAAGGCGAGTTGCTGCTTCGAATCCAACCCTTCTCAAGTAATTCACCAACTTGCTTCTTGACTTCTTCCAATTTCACTGGTGCCATCGGATAATAAGCTTTAGATACTGGCGCTGCACCAGGAATAAGGTCAATCGCGAACTCCACGTCTCGCTTCGGCGGTAAGCCCGATATGTCTTCAAATACGTCCATAAAGTCGTGAACAACTGCCGGCTCTTCATTACTATCAACTTCCATAGCTGCAAGAACACTGTGTGTCGGCCTAGCCCTGAACTCGACTGGCCCGACGAAACTGCTTCCCCCAGTGAAGGTAAACTCAGGGTGTCCGGGAATCTGGAAAATTACCTTCCTTGCCCTACAGTCAATGTGGGCGTGGAAAGTGCCAAGAAAATCCATTCCCAAGACAACTTCATAGCTGCCTATATCAATTACCAAGAAATCTGCAAAGAGTTCCCGTCCGCACACAACAACTGTACAATCTCTACATTCCCTACTAGCTATGATTTTCCCATTCCCAGTGTGTATGTCCCAAAAACTAGACAGGGTCGTGCAGATAATCGAGTGCGTAGTTATAAATTTGGATGACATAAAACAGTGGGATGCTCCGGAATCAAATAATGCCAATGCGGGAAAACCATGAACGAGTAAAGTACCTGAAACCACTTCTCCTGATGCCTTAGCTTCCTCAGCTGTCAAGGTGAAAGCTCGAGCCTGATTAGGTCCCTGAGTCAGCTGTTTCTGCCCTTGAAACGGTCTCTGCGGAGGCTTCTGTATATCATCTCTCGTGCGAAGCTTTGACGGACAGGCACCAACTGCGTGATCGGCCGCTCCACAAACCAAACAAAGTCCCAGCTTCCTTCGGCAATCCTTCTGTACATGTCCGGGCAAACGGCAGTAGTCACAAATCATGCCTTTTCTTCGATCAACGACCACAGGCTTCTTCATTGGTGCTACCCCACGTCGATCCACTGGAATACCTCTGCGCCCATGATCTCGGTTAGGTACAAATGCGGGCTTCCTGGCCACAACTGCTGTCTGCTGTAGGTTCCCTTTCATTCCCGACAAACTCTGTTGTTCCCTGGCTGCCGTAAGAACCTGCGAGAAAGTGGTCAAACCCAGGGAGACAATCTGCCTCTGGATGTCCACATCCAAACTGCGCAAGAACCTTCACGCCCTGTCTGCCTCGTTGGAGACTAAGGGTCCAGCGAAAAGGCTGAGTCTCGTCCACTCCGCTGCATGTACGTCCACGGGTGCTCCATTTTGCCTCAGCCCAATAAATTTCTCTTCCATTTCCTCCCGTGCAGTCCGCGGGAAGAATTTCTCCAGGAAACTCTTAGAGAAATCCGCCCAACTGATTGGCTTGGGCAAGCGGGTCTCCTCCACAAGCCACCACTCTCGGGCGTAATCCACTAGCTGAATGCGCACCACATCAACTCTTTTGTCCTCTGGGATCTGTAAGACAATCAGCAAATTCTCCGTGTCCACTAGCCACTGCTCGGCTGGCAACGGCTCCTCCAGACCAGTGAAAGTAGTCGGACTCAAACGTCTGAAATCTGCCACGGTCCCTACCCGGTCAACTGGTTTCACTCCAGCGTTGTTTACAGACTGCCGAATGGCCTGCAAACCCTCCTGAAATGAATCTGCTTGCTGCCGGATCAGCTCAGTATGCCTCTTCTGATTTTCCAACATTCCACGTATCACTCCCAACATGGCGGCTTCATCCACGCGCCTCTGATACGTCTTGAAATTCTTATCTGCCATATTCCTGAAATCAAAACACCCAACATTAGCATGATGATATATTCAATATATAAATCAAGGCTAGAACTCCAAGACACTTGAATAGAGTACCGCATTGTAACTATGCCGCGGTATCATAGCCACAATTACTTAACTCCACACAAGTCGCCTACGTCCTAGAGATAACAAGAAATCAGGTTTTCGAGTTAACATGCAAAGTAAGTTTGCACGTCGACATAATCCGGAAGAATGTGATTCAAGAATGGTAAAACGGTCAAGGTGGTAGGACATGTTTTCCTAAGCGCGGGTATTCTGATTCGTGTATCGGGTATAATACCCAACTACAAAGAATCAACCCAACTAACCTATGGGCTCTGATACCAAAAGAACCATGTCACGCCCCGCTTCCCAGAGTACGCAAGATTGGGCACGTGACATAGCCAACCATGCTACCTGTGGGTAGGAAGTATCCATCCACAGTCACATTACGGCTGTAGAGATATCAAGAACAAGATAAAAACTATCTAACACATGTCCAAATCCAGAATAACAAGAGTCAATGATAAATAAGTGCGGAAGCAAATGATCCAATACAATGATAGAAGAGTACGTCCCATAATGCGGGCTCACATCTGAAAATAAAATGCAAGAAATAAACTAATCACTACAGAACTCACAAATCAGCCTGCTGGCTAAAGTACTCCTGCTCGGTCAGCGACAGTGGTAAAGAATCTGGGCCATGCAAAACCCAGACATCAGCGCGTCATGTCAAGCAATAATATAATATGAACATGGTAATAGGCAATGCAGAAATAAACATGAATACAGCAATTGTATGAAGCAAGCAGTGCAGGGTAGTATGCAGTGGATAACTAAACTGTTCTATCGGGTTTCTATTCTAAAGTCTTTGAAATCAATTCGAGTAATCCTCCGTGTGACTCAAAGGATATGTCCCGTTACCCCCCGGGACCACGGATCAGGAAGATGTGAACCAATAATGGTTCTGTCCCGTTGCCCCCCGGGACCACGGATCAGGAATGTAAGAGTCACGAATGGCTCTGTCCCGTTACCCCCCGGGACCACGGATCAAGTAATACCCTTATAAGTTACACTTTAGATTACCCGTTTGATTTCCCCATACCCCCAGGTTATATGTGTCAGGTCAGGTATTCAGTAGTCAAGGACTAATGCCAACACAGGATCGGGTAACAGGTCAGGTTTGGCTGGATAGACAACAGGAATGGTCCATGAGGACACCGAGTCAGGTTTGTTGGCATTAGGCATGAGATCAGGTAACAGGTCAGGTCATGGTACATCTGGTAAGTCGATAGTAAAGGGTACCATGTCCGGTGCATCGGTATATATATATATGTCATGTGTAGCAAGGTCAGGTCAATATGTAACATAATCGAGGGTGTGCTCACAACAGGTATAAAATCGAACAAGGAATAACAGCAGGAAATAAGCAATGAATTAAACAACAATAAGCAATTTATTTAATCACATTAGTGCATTGGTATAGTACAGACGTTTCATCGTATTAGCAAGTTTCGAGCACCCCTTGCGGTGCAATACTGTTATAACAATATCAGAATGTAATAGAACTACCAGTGTATAGGCTATCATCCTTCAAACAGTAAAATATGGTTAACGGGTAGCTTCGTTATTAGGGTTAAAGTGGCAAGCTGAAATTTTAGGTTAAATTGTAAAATGATATATGTCATATTGCAGCCAAAATGAGAAATTAGCTATATCGAGTTATGTTTGCAGGTTTAACGAGTCAAAATATATATAACTGTTTAGTATAGCATGTAGCAAGTGATACTTGCCTCGACGGTTCGCGAACCGGGAAAACGGACGCAACGTCGGCGGAAAGACACGCGACGGACGCACGGGTCACGGATCGAATCCAAACAACGAACAGTGGGACCACGCGGACCGGAGTACCTTGCTGGAATGTCAGGTCAAGTCGTCGGCACGGCCGGATTCCGGCGAACCGCCAAAACAGCGACAAAAGTTAGCAATACAACGTATGGACAAAGATCGACCAGAGAGGGGATAAAGGAAGGGAGAAGGTAAAGAGAAGCTTACTGGGATAGCAAGGGTGGCAACCGCGACGGGGTCGACGCGATGGAGCGCCGGCGAGGAGGCTGCGACGGCAGACTCGGCTGCAGGTGCTGGATCAGGAGATACGGTGAGGAAGGGGAGGAAAAGGCCGGGTTTGGGTTGCAGGGGAAGAGGAGGTGGTCGGCGGTGGCGCAGGTGACGACGACGAGGGTCGACGGCGGCGTTTCCGGCGAACCGGAGAAGGTGCTAAGGTTGCTGTTTGGGTTCTGTTGCGGCGCCGGCACTCGGGAGGAGGAGGAGGGTGTCGAGGTCGGGAAGAGGGGCGAAGGGGAGATGCTGGCGTCGTCGGCGACGAGATGCGGCGGCGACGGCGAGCACGGCGGGTGCAGGTGGCTACGGCTACGGTGTGGGTGCACGGGACGTGGGGAGAGGAGGAAGGAATGGGGTAGCGGCTGTGACGAGGGTGATGGTGGTGGTGGCGTCGGCGTCGGATTGCGGCGGCTGGCTAGGGTTGCGACGAGGGTTCTCGTGAGGGTTCTCGTGGGGTTCTGCGAAGAAGAAGAAGGAACGAGGAACGTAATATATATATAGGGGATAGAGAGAGGGGGCTAGAGGGAGAGAGATTAGATTAGAGAGAGAAAGAGAGAGAGATTAGAGGAAGAGAGAGATAGAGAGATAGAGAGGTAGAGAGAGGGAAGGAGGCGGGGCCCACGAGGGTTTAAACCCCTCGTGATTGGCTGAGGGCGTGGGAAATTTAAATTTAAAAGATTTAAATGATATGTGTCACGCCCCGCTTCCCAGTGTACGGCGAAGTGGACGCGACGAGGTCCGCTACGTATGTACTCAGAAGTACATACGCTAAGCGTAGCTAAGCAATATAAAATAAATACACAAGAGACAATAGTATAAAAGAACAGCAACTTTTATTTAATAACATTCTTTGTACAATACATCGAAAGAAAAATACAGCTGAAATAAAGATGCCTAAACAGTGGCATAACAGGAAATGGAAAGTACTGAAAAGAAAAGTGTACAATGAAATTATACTGCAGGGTCTTCGGCAAATTGCTCCAAATCTTCTTGGGTTGGCTCAACTTCTGCCGGGTCCAGATCACCTGACGACATTCAAAGAAGAGAGAAACAGAATGTCGTTAGCGAACAGATCGCTCGGTAAGTCCCAAGGGTAAGAGGGAAGTAGAGAAGACAGAATAAGAAGATACATTTTTAAAATGTAACCTATTGTTGTAATATTATGTTAACGCTGTTGTTTATAGCTTGGTACAGAAGAATGCCAGTGTATACGAGGGGAGTCTCACTTGCCAGAGACTAGGGCACGTGTAGTACAAGGAACCGTTATGCCACGGAATAACAGCAATGGGATTCAGGTTAGGTGTATTAATCTGACCACCTCGTGCCACCTTTAACACCTTCCGTACCAATCTACCCCTTAAACCCCGTGATGTCTTGTTTGTATTGTTATCTTGTAAAATTGTATTGATTGTAAGATTGATTAACTGACTGACCGAAACCATGATATCAGGAAACGGTTATAACTGTAGAGTCATGTAAATGGAATACTGGGAAACATGTAAAAGGAATATCCATGGTTCGGTTCAGTCAAGTAGATTATTAACTAGATTCTGGAATTCATGTATTCATCTTGAGTTGAAATATAAAGAATATAGATTGACTTGAATCATATTCAAGTCAGAAATAGTCAGACTCTAACCCGAGTCAGACTAAAAGAAAGATAATTTGAAGTTCTATATTTGTTAGGGGCCTTATTGTAATTTATAAAACTTGAGGGGGTTTATTGTAAAAAGTAATATTGTATAGTTTTCAAAATACACCTCAAGTAATTATTATTCGTCTTTATAGTTATAATGAGTGTAAATTTTATTTGTGTTATCCTAGTGAATATATCCTAATAAAAGTATTAATTTATTTATTTGAAATTCATGGTATTTTAATGTAACTTTTAATCTTGTAATTTTTAGAAAAAAGTGAAAACTTTATCTTATGATAAAATATGTGTTTAAATGATAATTATATATATAAATATTAACACATGAATAATTTTAAATAAATATTTTATTTTCCCAAAATCTCATTTTTCTTAAATGCCGTATTTTAAACCTTTCGAGACCGAATGCTCCTTGCGGAGGTCTGAATCTCGCACTACCAGCCCGCGGGTGCACGATGAACCGTACTATCCCTAACGGGTTCCCCAAAGTGGGTTGTAGTGGCACTTTGCTTAGGTTTAACAAATACTATTCATTTAGGAAAACGGTTTTATAAATAAAAGGTATTGATTTGAAAAAAAGTATAACTTTCCGTATTTTATTTTCTAGGGTTTCCTAAGCCAACTAGCCTATTTCTAAGGTCTAAACGATAAGTCATTAGAAGCCTCAAATCGCCTCTTCACCGTCAATTGCGGCCAGGTAAGTGCCAGGTAAGTGGGAAGGAACCACAGTCGTGGGCCTAATTAAAAACCACTAGCCCTGACACACTTGCCTAGACACCACAAGACAGTTTAGATAAACGATCGATGTCCATGACATATCGTGCTTTTATTTTAAAAGATTTTATTTAGAATTGTGTGCAACTTAAAGCTTTTAGAAAAGGTTTATAAAGAATATGGTATTTTAGTGAAAAGTCCTGTATTTTCGTATTCTATATTTTGATATTTATCAATTAGGGTTATATTTGTGTGTGTGTAGAGGTAGGTCATTACCTCGTGACTTATTTTAAGTTTTAATGAAGTTTAGAGGTTAAACATGATATATTAAACTTGAAGGTATTAAAGCGCAAGAATACGGTATTTGAAAACGTTATCATTTCATGTGTGAAAATTCATTCAATTTGATTTCTACAAGTTTATTGATCAAGATAAACATATTTAGGAATGAGAGAATTGATTAAACGAAGAAAAATAAACTTCATGGTATTTTTATGAAAAGAATACGGTTTTACAAGAAAGCTATCATTTCATGTGAGAAACTTTGTTTAAATTGGTTTCTATGTGATTAATAGTCATCATAAATATAGGTAGGTATTATGGATTAGGTGACAAGTGGGATTTTGTAGAAAAAAGAATCGGAAATCGGTTTGTTCCGATTTCCGTCGGGTTCCAAAAAGTCGTATTTTCTATTAAAAGAAAAGAGAGATATAAGAGATGGGACTTACGGTTTTGGACAAACTAAGGAGGCTAAGGGAGGTGGTGATTGTCGGTGCGTCGAAAACGTCGCGAAGGTTCTACTACGATCGCCGGAATCCATCGTCGGTTTCGGCAGCGCTTTGCTTCTCGCTCTTTGTACCGAGTTCTCGAGAATTTGGGAGAGTGGACTTAGAGTTGTGAGGTGAAATAGTGGAGGGTAAGGGTCTTTATATAGGGCTAGGCTAGGGTTAGGGTAGATGAAAAGTTAAAAAATAAAAATGTGATAAAATGTAATAAAAATGTATTAAAAATGGAGTAATTGGGGTTTTTAAAGAGTTCTAGAAGTTGTATGAAGGTGAAATTTTGCAGGTGCATAGGGAATATGAAAAGACACAACTTTCATGTTGTGACCATCGCCGGAATCGGCCGAATCGGGGGTGACTCGGCCGTGACTCGGTCGGAGCACTGAGTCGGCCGAGTCCGGTGGCCTGGATCTCCCCCGACGGTTCATCTACCCTCTACAAGTGTTACATCTTTTGGTGTAGTGGGGTTTTTGTGAGATATGCACGTGTAAACTCTTGGTATTCTAAAGGTTTTTAAAAAAATCAATATTAAAATTAATGTGGGGTATGGGATTTGAACTCTGGTGGCTTGGTTCAGCAGTGCAAGGTATTACCAATGAGCTACAAGCTCCTTCTTGTAATTATTGTGGGGAAATAGATGCTTAAAGTGTTTTCAGCAACATCAATACTCCAAGTATACTTCAAATTTAACTCAAATTTATGTATACAAAAATTGGAGTTGTTACAATCTACCCTCCTTACAAAAATTTCGTCCTCGAAATTTACAACTTTTATTTGAGGACTAGTTTACAAAAAGGTGCGGATATCTTGCACGCATCTCATCTTCCCTTTCCCACGTGGATTCTCCTGGGGTGTCTTTCCTCCACATTACCCGGACCAAATTAACTTCTTTGTTCCGAAGTGTCTTCACTTTCCTGTCCAGGATCTCCACAGGTTGTTGTTCACAAGACAAATCGGGCTGTATCGTGAGTTCGGAATGATCAAGTACATGGCTGGGGTCACTCACATACCTTCTGAGTTAGGATATGTGGAACACGTTATGCACTCTTTCCAATGAGGGTGGAAGCGCTAAACGATATGCCACTTCACCGACTCGTTCGAGTATATCGAACGGTCCAATGTATTTCGGACTCAACTTTCCCCGTCTTCCAAATCTGATCACTCCGCGGTTCGGAGAGATTTTCAGGAATACATGCTCTCCTGGCTGGAACTCCAAGTGTCGTCTCTTCGCATCAGCCCAGTGTTTCTGTCTATCTTGGGCTATGCGCATTCTTTCCCTGATAGTACGAACCACATCAATGGTTTCTACTATCATCTCTGGTCCAAGGAGTTCTCTATCTCCGATGTCGTCCCAACTTAATGGCGATCGACACTTCCTTCCATATAATGCTGTAAAAGGTGCCATTCCTATGCTTGCTTGGTAGCTGTTGTTGTACGCAAACTCCACAAGGTGTAGGTGATCTTCCCACGATCCTTTGAAGTCGAGCATACATGCTCTGAGCATATCCTCCAAGATCTGAATTGTTCGTTCTGACTGACCATCTGTTTGTGGATGATAAGTCGTGCTGAAGTTCAGACTTGTTCCCAAGCTAGCTTGCAGACTCTGCCAAAATTGCGATCGGAACCCGGTGTCACGATCGGAGACAATGCAGACCGGTACTCCATGAAGTCTCACAATTTCCTGTATGAGTTCATGGGTATCAGGGATAGTACATTATGAAGAGTTTTTAAATCTAATTTAGATTATTACCTCCATGTACTTCTTCGCTAGTGTCTCAGTTGATTGGCCAACTCGAAATGGGATGAAGTGAGCCGACTTTGTGAGTCGATCCACAATGACCCAAACCGCATCGTTACCCTTTGTGCTGCGAGGAAGAGCAGTTACAAAGTCCATCGTGATGTGCTGCCATTTTCATTCTGGGATTGGTAACGGTTGAAGTAGTCCAGCTGTCCTGTGATGTTCAGCTTTTACCTGCTGACACACCAAACATTTTGCGACACTTCTGGCTACTTCACGCTTCATTCCATGCCACCAATAATTCTGACGTAGATCCTTGTACATTTTGGTACCTCCGGGATGTACTGAATAGGGAGAGCTGTGAGCTTCTTTCATTAACTCTTCCCGAACAGGACCTTTTGGTACACACAATCTGCTGCCGTATCTCAAAGATCCGTCTTCATGGATGATGAAATCTGTTCTGAGTCCATTCTCCACTTGTTCTCTGATCTTTTGCAACTTAGCATCGCTGGCTTGAGTTGCTTTGATCTGATTGACAATGGTTGATTGAACTTGGAGATTCATCAAACTTGAAGCATCACCTGGCATAACTAGTTCAATTTCCATCTGATGTAGGTCTTGCTGAAGCTTCCACTGTGCGGTGAGATTCATTGCTAATGGTTAGCGACTAAGAGCATCGGGTACTACGTTCACCTTCCCTGGATGATATTGCAAGTTGATGTCAAAGTCCGCCATGAGTTCTAACCATCTTCTCTGCCGCATATTCAACTCCTTCTGAGTAAACACGTACTTCAGACTTTTATGATCTGTGTAGATGTTTACTCGTTCACCAAGTAAGTAGTGGCGCCAAATTTTGAGAGCAAAAATAATGGCTGCCAACTCTAGATCATGCGTCGGATAATTGCGCTCATGAATCTTCAGTTGTCTTGAAGCATAAGCCACAACTTTACCGTGCTGATGTAGAACACATCCTAGTCCCTTACCGGATGCATCGCAATGCACTTCGAATCCTCCAGATTGATCCGGTATGACGAGAATAGGTGCAGATGTCAATCTTGACTTGAGTTCTACGAAAGCTTGCTCGCATGCTTCTGACCACACAAATTCTTCATCTTTTCTTGTGAGCTTGGTCAGGGGTGTTGCTATCATCGAAAAGCCTTCAATGAATCTTCTGTAATATCCAGCTAAGCCCAAGAAACTCCGAATATCCTTCACTGATTTTGGTGTAGGCCATTCGCTGACTGCTGAAACCTTTGCTGGATCTACAGAAATCCCTTCTCTTGATACGATGTGTCCAAGAAAACCAACTTGTTTTAGCCAAAACTCGCACTTGCTGTACTTGGCATAAAGCTTATGTTGTCGAAGTGTTTCCAAGACAATTCGTAAGTGCTCCGCATGCTCTTTCCGATTCTTAGAATATACCAGGATGTCGTCGATGAAGATGACAACGAACCTGTCTAAATACTCCCGGAAAACTTGGTTCATAAGGTTCATGAAGATTGCTGGTGCATTGGTCACTCCAAATGGCATTACTAGAAATTCGTAATGTCTATAACGAGTTCTGAAAGCTGTTTTGTGAATATCAGCTTCCTTGACCTTCACTTGATGATAACCTGAACGAAGATCTAGTTTAGAGAAGACACAAGATCCACTTAGCTGATCGAACAAATCGTCGATGCGCGGGAGAGGATACTTGTTCTTTATAGTAACTTCGTTCAAGGCCCTATAGTCGATGCACATTCTGTATGAACCTTCCTTCTTCTTCACCAATAGTACAGGTGCTCCCCAACTTGAAGTGCTGGGACGAATCCATCCTTTCTCCAGTAATTCGTCCAACTGTGTTCGAACTTCTTTCAAACCTTCTGGACTTAGTCTATACGGTGCTTTGATCACTGGTTGTGCTCCTGGTACTAAGTCAATACTGAATTCAAGAGCTCGATCGGGAGGCAAACCTGATATATCGTCAGGGAATACGTCGTCGAACTCTCGAACTACCTCCGGTCTTGATTCTTCCTCTGCATGAGCTGCTGCAACTACTGCTTCCTTTGGCTTCGCTTTGTAAGTACTTGGCTCCAATGTACGATCTCCACTCTTGAAATAGAAGACCGGATGATCTGGAATCTCAAATACTACCCTCCTTTGACGACAGTCGATGGTAGCATAAAAGGTTCCAAGCCAGTCCATTCCTAGAACCACATCGAAGTTTGGTATGTCCAGTACTTTGAAGTCGGCGTAAAACTCTCGAATGCAGACGATGACTGGACACATGTTGTATCCCATAGTTGCCTTTAGAACACCATTTCCAGAACTGACGTTCCAGCTGGATACAAGCGGTGAGACTGGAATCGCATGGGTTCGGACAAACCGTTGCGACATAAAGCAGTGGGATGCTCCAGTATCAAACAGTGCAAGTGCAGGTAGTGAAGCTACTAGGATTGTACCTAAGGTATATGGGATAGGTTTTAGGTATAGGGAAATTGTGTAGGTAACCAAACTAAAAGAAAAGTTTGAGAAAGAAGATTTACCAGTGATGACTTGGCCAGTGGCCTCAGCTTCTTCAACAGACATCATGAAAGCTTAGCACTTTGGAACATTCCTCCTGGCCTGAGGAGCATTCCTCGGAACGTTCCTTTGAGCTTGATGGAACTGTCGAGGAGGGGGTGCAGCTTGTGGTCCCCTGGGTGGTGCTGGCAGTGCAAGTCTGGGAGCAGGTGCCTGAAGAGCTGGTCGCTGCTGATAAGTATTAGCTGGCCTGGGTGCAGCAACTGGGTTCTGTCTTTGGGGACAAGATCCAATACCGTGAGTGGCTGAACCGCAGATCAAGCAAAGGCGGTTGGCTCGACGGCAGTCCTTCATCATATGTCCAGTTCTCTTGCAGTAGGTGCAAAAGGCTGGGCTAGGACGATGGGTTGGTGCTCCGGGTCGCCTGGGTACAAAAGATGGTCTGGACGTGGCTCCACCTGCCATATGGTCGGCAGGGCGCTTGACTCCTGCAGACTAAGGTCTGCCCCTCTCTTTTATCACTGCCTCATAACTGCGGGCAGCTTCTAGGGCTTCCTCATGAGTCAAAAACTTTCCTGTGGCTAGAGCAGCCTTAATCTCTGTGTCCAAACCTTGCTGAAAGCGACGGGCTCTGATCTCGTCCGTCGGTATCAAGTGTGCCGCGAATCTGTTCAAAGATTGTGTTAGCTGTGTAGTATGTGATATTAAAATTGAACTATTGTGACATATCTTACCGGCTCAACATGGTGAACTCAGCGTCGTATTCATCTACCGATTTGTCCCACATTGATCCTTGCTGTAGATGAATAAACTGCTGCTCCATAGCAAACCTGGCAGTCACAGGGAAATATTTCGCTTCGAACTTCTCGCGAAATGTCTTCCATTCAATCGGCTGTACCAGACGGGTTTCTTCCGCCTTCCACCAATTGCGAGCATTATCCGTGAGCTGTAGTTTTGCTACACGGACCCAAGCGTTGTCGGGCACTTGAGCTGCTACCAGATCGTCTTCGATGCTTTGTGCCCATTCTTCCGCTTCAAGAGGGCTTCCTTTACCAGAGAACTGCTCTGGGTGCAAAGCCCTGAATTGCTTTACTCCCGGTGCATCGGTCTCAGGACGGTTCAAAAGTTGTTGTTGTCCCTCGAGAAGACTGCGGATCGCCTCAAATAGCATCGTTTGCTCAGTGGGTGGTGCAGGAACAGCTGGTGTGAGAGGTAGTGCTGGAGGGGTGTTGTTAACGTTGGTGCTGGTGTTGTTCGGGGAATCCATGACCTTAAAGAAAAATTTGGATTAGGACAGATTCAAATACATGAAATGATAAGATTCAAAGAATAGAAATTTGCAAGATTCAAGGAACATGAATTGTAAAGAATGTTTTAGTTGCTGGTTCTTGTGTTATATTGCTTAGGTTGTTCACGCAGACCAGAACTGCATGACAGGGATTCATACAGCTCTGACCTGCATGGGCCACCAACAAAACCTGTCACGCCCCGCTTCCCAGTGTACGGCGAAGTGGACGCGACGAGGTCCGCTACGTATGTACTCAGAAGTACATACGCTAAGCATAGCTAAGCAATATAAAATAAATACACAAGAGACAAGAGTATAAAAGAACAGCAACTTTTATTTAATAACATTCTTTGTACAATACATCGAAAGGAAAATACAACTGAAATAAAGATGCCTAAACAGTGGCATAACAGGAAATGGAAAGTACTGAAAAGAAAAGTGTACAATGAAATTATACTGCAGGGTCTTCGGCAAATTGCTCCAAGTCTTCTTGGGTTGGCTCAACTTCTGCCGGGTCCAGATCACCTGACGACATTCAAAGAAGAGAGAAACAGAATGTCGTCAGCGATCAGATCGCTCGGTTAGTCCCAAGGGTAAGAGGGAAGTAGAGAAGACAGAATAAGAAGATACATTTTTAAAATGTAACCTATTGTTGTAATATTATGTTAACGCTGTTGTTTGTAGCTTGGTACAGAAGAATGCCAGTGTATACGAGGGGAGTCTCACTTGCCAGAGACTAGGGCACGTGTAGTACAAGGAACCGTTATGCCACGGTACAACAGCAATGGGATTCAGGTTAGGTGTATTAATCTGACCACCTCGTGCCGCCTTTAACACCTTCCGTACCAATCTACCCCTTAAACCCCGTGATGTCTTGTTTGTATTGTTATCTTGTAAAATTGTATTGATTGTAAGATTGATTAACTGACTGACCGAAACCATGATATCAGGAAACGGTTATAACTGTAGAGTCATGTAAATGGAATACTGAGAAACATGTAAAAGGAATATCCATGGTTCGGTTCAGTCAAGTAGATTGTTAACTAGATTCTGGAATTCATGTATTCATCTTGAGTTGAAATATAAAGAATATAGATTGACTTGAATCATATTCAAGTCAGAAATAGTCAGACCCTAACCCGAGTCAGACTAAAAGAAAGATAATTTGAAGTTCTATATTTGTTAGGGGCCTTATTGTAATTTATAAAACTTGAGGGGGTTTATTGTAAAAAGTAATATTGTATAGTTTTCAAAATACACCTCAAGTAATTATTATTCGTCTTTATAGTTATAATGAGTGTAAATTTTATTTGTGTTATTCTAGTGAATATATCCTAATAAAAGTATTAATTTATTTATTTGAAATTCATGGTATTTTAATGTAACTTTTAATCTTGTAATTTTTAGAAAAAAGTGAAAACTTTATCTTATGATAAAATAGGTGTTTAAATGATAATTATATATATATATATTAACACATGAATAATTTTAAATAAATATTTTATTTTCCCAAAATCTCATTTTTCTTAAATGCCGTATTTTAAACCTTTCGAGACCGAATGCTCCTTGCGGAGGTCTGAATCTCGCACTACCAGCCCGCGGGTGCACGATGAACCGTACTATCCCTAACGGGTTCCCCAAAGTGGGTTGTAGTGGCACTTTGCTTAGGTTTAACAAATACTATTCATTTAGGAAAACGGTTTTATAAATAAAAGGTATTGATTTGAAAAAAAGTATAACTTTCCGTATTTTATTTTCTAGGGTTTCCTAAGCCAACTAGCCTATTTCTAAGGTCTAAACGATAAGTCATTAGAAGCCTCAAATCGCCTCTTCACCGTCAATTGCGGCCAGGTAAGTGCCAGGTAAGTGGGAAGGAACCACAGTCGTGGGCCTAATTAAAAACCACTAGCCCTGACACACTTGCCTAGACACCACAAGATAGTTTAGATAAACGATCGATGTCCATGACATATCGTGCTTTTATTTTAAAAGATTTTATTTAGAATTGTGTGCAACTTAAAGCTTTTAGAAAAGGTTTATAAAGAATATGGTATTTTAGTGAAAAGTCCTGTATTTTCGTATTCTATATTTTGATATTTATCAATTAGGGTTATATTTGTGTGTGTGTAGAGGTAGGTCATTACCTCGTGACTTATTTTAAGTTTTAATGAAGTTTAGAGGTTAAACATGATATATTAAACTTGAAGGTATTAAAGCGCAAGAATACGGTATTTGAAAACGTTATCATTTCATGTGTGAAAATTCATTCAATTTGATTTCTACAAGTTTATTGATCAAGATAAACATATTTAGGAATGAGAGAATTGATTAAACGAAGAAAAATAAACTTCATGGTATTTTTATGAAAAGAATACGGTTTTACAAGAAAGCTATCATTTCATGTGAGAAACTTTGTTTAAATTGGTTTCTATGTGATTAATAGTCATCATAAATATAGGTAGGTATTATGGATTAGGTGACAAGTGGGATTTTGTAGAAAAAAGAATCGGAAATCGGTTTGTTCCGATTTCCGTCGGGTTCCAAAAAGTCGTATTTTCTATTAAAAGAAAAGAGAGATATAAGAGATGGGACTTACGGTTTTGGACAAACTAAGGAGGCTAAGGGAGGTGGTGATTGTCGGTGCGTCGAAAACGTCGCGAAGGTTCTACTACGATCGCCGGAATCCATCGTCGGTTTCGGCAGCACTTTGCTTCTCGCTCTTTGTACCGAGTTCTCGAGAATTTGGGAGAGTGGACTTAGAGTTGTGAGGTGAAATAGTGGAGGGTAAGGGTCTTTATATAGGGCTAGGCTAGGGTTAGGGTAGATGAAAAGTTAAAAAATAAAAATGTGATAAAATGTAATAAAAATGTATTAAAAATGGAGTAATTGGGGTTTTTAAAGAGTTCTAGAAGTTGTATGAAGGTGAAATTTTGCAGGTGCATAGGGAATATGAAAAGACACAACTTTCATGTTGTGACCATCGCCGGAATCGGCCGAATCGGGGGTGACTCGGCCGTGACTCGGTCGGAGCACTGAGTCGGCCGAGTCCGGTGGCCTGGATCTCCCCCGACGGTTCATCTACCCTCTGCAAGTGTTACATCTTTTGGTGTAGTGGGGTTTTTGTGAGATATGCACGTGTAAACTCTTGGTATTCTAAAGGTTTTTAAAAAAATCAATATTAAAAATAATGTGGGGTATGGGATTTGAACTCTGGTGGCTTGGTTCAGCAGTGCAAGGTATTACCAATGAGATACAAGCTCCTTCTTGTAATTATTGTGGGGAAATAGATACTTAAAGTGTTTTCGGCAACATCAATACTCCAATTATACTTCAAATTTAACTCAAATTTATGTATACAAAAATTGGCGTTGTTACAATATGTTTACGTAACAGAATAAGGTTAAGAATATATTTTATAGTTTTAGATTATTTAATTAAATTGGGATTTTGGCGCTAAATGAAACATTTCCAAATCGCGCCCGGGTTGCACCCAAAAATTTGAAATTTAAATAATAGGATTTTAAGCGGGTTCCAAATTTTAAAATGAAATGTTTTATAATTAAAAAGTATGCCCCCAAGTCGGACACTTGCACGCGCGCGTAGCCGTCCAAACTCGTCCGTTTCACCGAACGGGATGAAAACTCGACGCGCGGACGCTACCACACGGCTAGGGTTGACGAGTAGGCCAATATGGATATTTTTAATTTTACTTTATGTGTTAAAATTTGTTATATGCCAAACTGACCTAGCCGGTTAAAATTTTGCAATAAGAACCAAACAAGCAAGATAAATGAAATGAGCAATGTCAAACACTCAACCAGTAACAGAAATAGTATTATTGGGCTCGGGTGTTACAATAATGCTGGCAGTCAAGCAAGAATCCTATGGGCTTTATCAACACGTACATGATGATAAAGACAAACCAGATAGCATACTATCATCTTGAGTAAGACTGTTTCATCGGTATAGGTCCTGCCTCAATCATCATAATCACAAGTCCGCGGCTATGATAATTGCCTTGAGGGCACTTTAGCCAACACTTACTTAGTCTTTTCTCTCCGATATGACCAAGTCTAAATGCCACAAGTAGGATTCGTTCATTTCTGGACTGTTCCTCTTGTGTGTGTTTTGTATATTGAGAACTGTATTTTGATTTAGAACATAGATACCATTACACAGTGTACCTTCTGCAACCAGTACCTGATTAAGGTAAATGTTCATGATATTTCTATCAAGAACAAACTTATATCCATCTTTATCAAGTAAAGAAACTGATATGATGTTGCAAACCATGGAAGGTACATAGTAGCAATTGTTCAAAATCATAATATTGCCATTTGGCAACACAAGGTGATATTCACCGACGGCTGCAGCATCAACTTGTGCTCTGTTTCCTACTTTGAAAGACATATCACCAAGTCAAACCATCTTACTTTTTCTCAGTCTCTGCAATAAATTACAGATATGAGATCCTGATCCGGTATCTAGTACCCAGGAGGTAGGACTGACCGAAAATCAGTTCTCAATAACAAGAACACTTGAAGAAGGTGCAGCATAGTGCTTCTTCTTCGTTGGGGTCATCAAGGAATTCATGTAATCCTCTTTCGCTTGCTCATACTCATGACGGCTATCATAGTTTAGAGCCGAACTGACGTTCCCCAGCCCCGAATAAGAATTCGGATCGGTCAAGCGATACATTTTATTATCTTGATTAGGACGTGAAATGGTTGCTACCTGGAAAGTGAGAAAAGAAAACACTTAGCGTGCGCTCTTGCAAGATTAGATTGGTTATTAATTTATCTAATCAGGATGGCTCCAACCGTTTCCTCAAATTTTCTTCAAACCGTAAAAGAAAAACTAGTCAGGATTAATCGCACGTCACAATACTTGCTTAACCTTTCAGCAAGGCTAGTGTCGGTATTTCGAGGGAGGTTTTCCAATACTTTTGCGAAGTTCCTTATTACATAATCTCTTTTCCCTGGAGGCGTAGCCCCGCTAGCACCGTTCGAGACACCTACTTAGTTTATATCATTGATTGTTAAGTGAAATAATCTTCCAAGAGTAATCATACTCATCAGTGGGATCGGGATCCAACTATCATTGTGTGATAACCTAAATGGAATCCACTCTAGTTACCACACTCCAGAAGGTATGCTAAATCTGCAAGTTTCCTCTATATTTGCCCCTAGGACCCAAGTGATCTTGACACAGTCAACAAACCAATGAGTCCTAGTCAAGTTCAACCCGTCATTATCTTGATTGCATTAAACCCACCCGCATAACCCTTGACACAGTCAACAAGGTTATACGACTGTCCTAACCAATCGCATCGTATGCTACAAATAAGCAGTACTCAGCTACCGTTCACTACGCCTTGACACAGTCAACAAACGCAACACGAATACTAGGTTTTACTTATAAGAAATGACGGAGGGCTATGGCTGAGTTTTTGGCGAAAAACCCTTTAACGTAATGAACTTGATATCGTTGAAGGAACCTGAGTAGTTTTGAAAAGAAGTGGTTTATGCTCCGCTTTTGAAAACATCTGGTTTTGGAAAAAACCCGAGTAATATACAGTATAGACTTTTGCTTAAGAGATCACTCCCCGCGAAGGGATCTCGGCCCTTGCCTCCTGGAATGAGGTGCTGGATATTCATAACCGAATACCACTATGCAAAGTGAAAGAATATAACTGTAGTTTTCAAAATTTGTTCCAACATCTTTTAGGTTTATTTTATTGCATTAATCAAAATTAATACGGTCCCATCAATTTACACCTATCATTACAGAGAGAAACGAAAATATGACGTACGCTTATACCATCCGCATTCGCCACTGGTCCCCGTCTTACACCGTTAGGTTACTTAACTGACGCCAGAGCTGGGGGCTGGACTAGCACAGATGCAAAACATAAGCAACATCTACTATATAGCATATATATATAATAATCATTCGTCTCACACAATAATAGGCATTCCATATCACAGATGAACAAATTGGATATACTAGGAATTCCGCATTTCGCTTAAGTCTATAACGAAAGACGGATTCAACGGTCGTAATGAATAGCCAAACCCCACCCCAGACCCCTACGAGTGCGGCAAACTACCCGCCAAATTCCCGAAGTGAAGCAACCCCCTTAGCAAAGTGAGTAGGCCACTCGGCACTTCAAAAAATATGGTAGTTTGTGCACCCCATCTTGGGTCTATCCTAGGAGCAGAAAACAATAAAAGAAATAATACAGCGGTGGCTACAATCTCAACCCGGATGTGCCCCGCAAAATAATATTATATCAAATTACAATTTACATCGATGAAAGAAAAACAACTCTCTTCTCACATTCCAGGCCATTCATCAATGACGATCCAATAAAGTTCATATACACACACCAAATGATATGTGCAACTTCAAACTAACCGACATATAGCAATTAGCTGAAGTTTAAAAACACATATAAACAATACAGAAAATCCGGTTAGCCAAGAATATTTAGAATTTCGATCGAAATATATTTTCCGTGTCTACCCCAAGTGCAAACCAGCACTCAAAAAAAATACTGGGTAGAAACCAAATATTCCATAACACAAAACACCCAAAACAAGAAATAACAGAAGAAATTTGACTTGAATCGGCCTCGACTCGACCATGGAACGGCGGCAAATCGCACCGATTCACCGCGGTTCAGCGGTGGTCTTGGCGATCCAGAAGCTCAATTTTCTTTTGTCTTCTTACAATTCCCTGCACACATTTTTAATACATTTGAAATAATTTTTCTGGCACTTTTAAAATCGACAGAAAGTTTAGGGTATTGGTGTTTCATTTTCCGGTTTTTCCGACAATCGAAGTTCTGACACTTGCTAACGAGCTAGTAAAGGGTTTAGTAGGCTCTGATACCACTGTAAGGTTATGCTAACATCCTAGCCATCACCTGTGGCCGATTGCGGAACAAAATTTTTCAAACGATTCAAAAGTGGCACTAGAATAACCCTATGCCGGATCGATGCTAAACCCTAACTAGTAAACATGCAAGAGATTAACTACTCGGAAAGAAGTTTATACCTCATGAATCATGTCCTTTGGGTCTTCTTATCACTTTCCTCCACCTCGTCATAGGATTCAAGGATCGTAACAGATCGACGCTTCCTCGTCGGCCTCCTTGAGTCGAAGATGATCCACCCGAGAGTTTGTATATCGAGCTCCCACCTTAACTGAAGTAACTAGAAAACCTAGTACGCTACACTAGATGTCGTAGACGATGTAGAGAATATAGATGGATAAGTAGTCTCTCATAGCCAAAGGATTCTCAACTCATGAGACAAGAATGTCTTGAAGGAAGTAGAAGAATACTTGAGGAGAATGCTAAAGAAGACTTAGCATAAGAAATCAAAGCACAGTGGGAGCCACACAAAACTTTATGACGATCTCGGGTCTATAGACTAGGGATTGTGTTTAGATTTAGGTGTCTCCCCAGTTGAATAAAACCTAGTTCTATCCGTTAGGTTTCCGACGCATCAAGCGGATCCATTATAGCCTTTCTGTACTAGAAGATATGTCCCGTTTAGTATGAAGGTGAAAGAAATGTCACTGTAGAACGTCGACAGTTTAAAATATAAAAAAAATACCAAACGATAGTGAAACTGAACGAGAGTAGATCCACATGTTAGCTAACTAAATTATCTACATTAGGACTCCATGCATTTTCATTTTTATGCAGGGACGTGCAGGCGCTTAAGTTCAGGTATCCTCGTGGAATGCTGCCCCGGACTGCAGTCCAGAGCCGCATTCCCAGTCAATTCTCGTTACAGCGGCCTACCAACATTGAAGGGTAAACTTTAGAGGGTTCTAGCTTATCAAGTCGGCTTCGATATGAGCCATAGAATATTACATTCCAAACTGTATTTAATTTAATATATATTTTTCGACGTGACATGTGCGGTGCATTCCAGATTTAGTGTCGCATTTAGGGGGTGACTTTACATAATCATAAACACGATATTTTGCATCCAAAATTCTACACGATATTCATAAATAGTAAAGGAATCCAACTATCGCAAGTTCCGCCATATTAAGATATGTTTTGGTCTAGGATTTTGTGTCGAGCACTTAACTAGTGTATATGTATTAAACGAAGAGTCCATTTATTCCAATTAATTAAAACAGTAGTTATTCCATATTCGCGTTCCCTCTACTATAGGCGTTATCGATGAGTTATAGGTTCACAACGTGGCGATTATGACAATGCAGATATATACAATAATATTATTATGATTTAAAACATATCGATCCATTTAATGCAGTGATAGCATGTAAAGCAAGTGATCGGGTTTTCACTTGCATTCGGTCGCTGATATAGAAGCGACACTATCCGCGGACTTCGTCTGGACACACGAGACGATGCGATACTGGACACGGTGCGTGGTGCGGGTGCGATGCATGGAGATCCGGTACTGGGCACGGTGACGACGCGGGCGTGACACAGTAGTGGGCGTGGTCTTGGCTTGGTGCGTGGCGCGGGAGTGGCACGGCGCGACATGGTACCGAACACGATGCTGGTGCGGGAGTGGGCACGGTGCGTGCACTGGATCGGCGTATGGTGTGACACGGGGGGTAGTACGACGTGACACGGGGGCTGGCACGGGGACTGGCACGGCGTGGCATGACATGTGTGGCGCGGGGAGTAGGTACATGGCGGGACACGTCAGGGCACGCGGTGGTGCAGCCGTGGCACGACGGCGGTGCGGAAGCGGGTTCGACATGAGCACGGTGGTTCTGGGAGTGGGCACGGGGCAGCGACGAGTCGGCTTGGGGCCACAGTTACAGCAGTGGCAGTCGGGAGCTGAGCCGATGATGGGGCTGGGTTGATGTCGGCGGTCGAGGCAGCGAGAGGAGCTCGGGATTAGGCCGGGTGTCGTGATGGAGGCGTGGAGGTGCGGCGGCGGTTGTCGGAGACGACCTCGTTGGGGACTCGTCGGCGTTGAGACGGGGTCGACGGCGGGTGGAGGTTGAAGGGAGTTGTGCTGGTGATGGTGGGGAGCTTGGCCGGCGATGGGTGCGGGAGTGAGTAAGGAGTAGAGAGAGTATGAGAGAGAGAATGAGATAGTTTTGAATAAGAGAAGAGCTTGGAGGCGAGGGATTGCGAGAGAGGATTTGAGGGAGGCGATCACGGAGGGGTTAGGATCGAGGGTTGGGTTGTGGGTGAACAGGTCTCATGGCGAGGGTGAGAGATGAGTGGAGCCGTTGGAGAGAGAGGAATTGATGGAGGGGATCGCGGGAAGTTGGCGAGCGGGGCTGTGTCAACGAGGGATGGGTCGTGGACGAGCACGAGAAGGGGAGAGGGGCGTTGAAGATGGCGGGAAAAAGAAAGAGAGGAAGAAGAAGAAGTGGGGTGTAATGGGTTGGGTCTCAGTCGGGTTCGGGCTGGGGAAGTTTAGGGTTTGGGTTTTGACGTGACCTGGATCACGTCAAGATATTACCTTCCGTTGATCTGCCGATGGCGGCGATGGACGGCTGATGTTTGATCCGGAGGCAGGCTCCTGAAGCATGTGGATCTCAATGGGTTTGAGGCTGTTGGCGCCGAGCTACCTGCAAGGAAGTCCCGGGGTGGTTGTACTACCGAGGACCCTCCGACGGTCAAGTTAGAGAGGGAATCCGAGCAAAGTAACGGTTTAGTGGAGTAAAAATGGCTTACTTGAACCGTCTGGAAGAGGGGTTTATATAGCGGTGGCAGCAGACAGGGCAGGCGCGAGAATCACGCTGGTCGTTACGCTCCCGACGTCACGCCCGCGTGATGAGCGGGATCCCCATTAATGGCGAGATAGACTCGTTAATGGGGGATCGTGATGGCGTGAGATGTGGCCGGCGAATATCTCGCGCATGACGAGATTCACGGGATGACGGTTGCGCCTGTGAGCGGTGTCGTTGGTCGGTCGATGAGACCGAGGAAGATGACTTCGGCGGGAGAGCTCGCGGACGAGCGGGAGAGCCGAGATATCTTCGTTCCGTGGTAGCCCGGAGACGAGCTGTGACGCCGAGGAGGCCAGTTGTGCAGGGGGTTCAGAGGTGAGAGCCAATATTGGTCGGTAGGATGGGCATAGGAGTGCAGGGGGCTTGCATGCTATGGGACACGTCATCTGCCACGTGTCATGACCTGGGAGATCATCGATATCGAGCATCATCAGGTTTAGATTAAGAAAAATTATTAAATAAAATAATAAAAATATAAAAAAATGTGCAAAAATAAGAGGAAAATTCTGGAAAATACGAAAAGATATATACACGGAACATGGGATTTACAGTCGATGTAGTTGAGCTTGTCAAAATTACCACCAATATGATAGCCCAATCCAAAATTTTCTGGGTTCAATCCGACCCGAACTCTTAAGTCGATTAAAGTTTGACCCAATTCGCTAACTACACATCTTGATTAGAAATAACAAGCTTAAATAATAAAATTATATTATAGGTTAAATTGAGAATAAAATAATAGAAGTATTCAAATTACTGCTTTTTATTATTATTAAGATTGACTGCATCCACGTTATTGATATTATTTACACTTTATAATTTTTTATACAGCTTTTGGACTAATGTTTTTTTTTTCCTTCTAAAAAACATGCAAAACAAAAATGGTAATGAAAAATAAATGGGTATAACCTAACCTCCACCGGACCTTACCCCAACTCGACCATTAATCAGGTTAGAGGTAGGTTGAGTCGGGTTGCCCCAGTCTAATTAGGTCACGATTAGGTCTTGATTTTTCGATTCGATTATTAATCGGGATGTACGGTTATGTGCAGGTTAAATCCCACCCAATTTGAGCATAATCTCACCCGACTGTACCTCCTAACATAAAACAAATGAGAAAAAAGATGAATAGCAGGAAATGCCCTCAACTTTCGTCCAATAGCACGAAATACATCCAATTTTCTACAACCTGCATTTCGCGCTCCTCGACTTTATTTTATTCTCAAACCCTTCATCTAGATACTGTTTACAAAAATATCAAAGAACGCTTTGTATTTAATTTAAAAACTGATTTTAAATATTCCCAAAATACGGTTCATTATATTTTGTAATACCGAAGAAATGAAAAAATGAAGACATTTTAAAATAAAGTACATTTTGAGAATAAAACAAAGTGGAGGGGGTAAAGCACAAGTTTCCAGAGTGTTCAGGGTTTTTCCAGTGACTTGCCGCCTATTCATCGACTCTCATCCGCTGCCTTCGAGGGAGATGGGAAAGGGCAGCGATCTATGGGACGATTCGGCTCTCATCAACGCTTTCGATCACGGCATCAACACTTACAAGGTCTCGTTCTTTACTTTTTGCACTACTTCAGCAAAAACTTTCGAAATCAAAAACCCTATTGATTCGATGAGAAAACGATGAGGCTCGTCTTCGATCACTTTAGAAAAAGATGCGATTTTTTCTTACATCAGGCTAGGGTTTGGCACATGAAAGAGGCCGCCGTCAATTTTTCAGATGAGCTGTCTTTAAACTGGGAGAATGAATTGAAATTTCTGCAAATTGGAAGCAGATGAATGCTTACTTGATGATAAATGCATCCAAAAACTTCAATTTTTCTTGTTATAGCCACATATACTCGACGAATGAGGTTTTAAAAGTTCAAAACCATTTTTAGAGGAAAATTTTGTATATTCCGAATCTATCGCGCACCAATATTTGATTGTTACAAACGCTTTCGGGTGATATCTAGATTTTGTATCTTTATTATATGCTTGTGAATGTTTTTATATATCATTTATTAAGCTGATTTATTTTATTAAAACTCTTTTTTTTAAAAGCAGGAAGTGCACTTGAAGAATAATCATGAAAGCCATATTGTCATTGTCGAGAAGACAGCAGGGTAAATACTAAGTCTTTTCTTTTTATTTTTCACTGGACCGTATTTCAACATCCTCAGCATGTAAAGATTTATTGGCTGTTGTTCGGGGAAAAAGAAATATATAGGCTAGGTGGTGTTGGCACAGGTAACTCATTCGGATGGCCTTTCAGTGCCTTGTGTGGAGAGGATGTCGGTTTTCCATAAATCTTGAATTTTTCTGGCATGGTAGGCTGGTCCAGTCCATTTAACTAGCAGAGCAATAGTGGAACATGCATTTGAAAGCAGTTTACCCCAGATCATACATTGGTAAATGTGAAACAATAATCAACATGTATCAACATATAAACGCCCTTTTGATTCAATTTGCATGAATTTTTTTTGGTTATGTCAGGTTTCAGGTTCGAATTGTGAGTGGATTCTTTCTTGCAACGTGTTCATAAATGCTAACAACCTTTCATGAAACAATCATATTTGAGGAAAGTTATAAAGCCCTTGGTGGGTTCCCTAGCCAGTTGCACAAGCTTAGATTGCATGACAATGGAAAGTAGGCTTGGCTGAAGTTTTTTATGGCACAGCCCTTGTTTTTTCATTATTGCATTGTCCAAAAGGAAGCACTAAAATATAGATGTTTAATATCGGATTAGCATCCTCTTGTAACAATATTTGTCACTTTACTGGAGTTTTTTTCAACTTTTTGAGCCCTACTCAACTGCCAAATTCATTTCATGTGAAAAACGACAACAGCCATGACAATAACGATGATATTTATTCACGAATCAAAACATAGAAGCTTCCTCGTGGAAAAACTTTCAGATGCACTCATATTACCCGCAGGGGGAGAGGAGGGGGGGGGCCCGCTGATTCTTCATGTGTGGTGAACACGTTGTTTGAATTTGGTCCTAGACTGATCAAGTGCGAAATACTAAAGCTTTAGAGCAAGATTTGATCGTAACTCGAGGAAAAAAGGTTTAATTTGGTCGGAACAGGAGGGAGCGGTGGTCTCTTACTAGCGCTTGGTGGGGTTTGTGGTACAAATGCTTCCAAGCAGTTAGCCGGGGCATTACCTAACAAGTTACAAACATTGTTCTCCTGACATCTGCTGCTGATGCAATTTGCTTTTCTTATTTCCCAGACTTTTTCACTATTCACATTTCCCAGGCCTTCTCCCATTTCCATGAGCACTTTGAACCCCACAACATCTCAATGGTGCAAAGAGCGGTCCTTTTACATGTGAGGGTTAGCACACGTTAGTCAGAGCAGGCGTTCATGCGTCTTTACGTGGGAATAGGTGCTTTTCTGTTGTCTGATACCTTTCTGGACATATGATCTGATGGGCAGATGTGGGGGTTAGAAATGCTATATGAAGTCTTGCGGTTACAGTGCTACAACTTCTTACCAGAGTATTGTCAATCAGGCATCTTTACATTAGCTACACATTTTTAAGACATGTTTCTCAATTTCTAGAGAAGTGATATTTCTAGTTTATGTACATCATTGACATTTCAATTTGATTCAAAAGAAGCTTTTGCTGCTAAATTATTGTTCTAATCCATAATTTTCCGAGGAAACAATTTTGTAATAGGATATATAACTGATATTTGGCATTCATTTCTTGATATTCACTGTGATAATTTTCAATTTTCTCATCGAGGAAGCTGAATGGTTTTGTGTTTCTTATCAACCTTTTGCATTTCAATGTTCTTTGTCAAAAGGCATGTAGAGTCTGGGGACAATGACAACAATATTTCCGGCCATACAGCAGAGACCTGCACGCCCTATGATAGTACAGAAGTAACTCCTGAAGATATTCCTACTCAAGGAAATAATATTGGTGCAGATGTACATGCCCCAGAAGCTGACCCATCTCCATCAGGTTTCCCTTGTTCAGATCAAACCACCAACAGTTGTTATGATCAGCAAAGTACCGATTATGCTGAACTGCTCAGACAATATTATGAACTCGAGGATCAGAAGCAAAAGGTTGTTCAACGACTTCACCAAGCAAATTATTGGAACTATGAAACTCGAAATGAAAGCTCTACATATCAATTTCCCCGAGTTTCGGGATATAATGTGCCTGAACAATGCCTTCAAACACCATGTTCTCTGTGTTCATGCCATTGCATTGCTGTCCCATTGATCTCCTCTGCTGAAGGTTATAGCTGTCCTTTACAGTTGGTATGTTGCTCTGGGTCTCAGTCGCATCAAATTCTAGGTAATAATTTTCGTCACTCTTCTCCATTATCTCTGTGCTAATGGAGAACTTTTAGCTGTTCCAATGTGTCCCAGCCATGTGAAAATCTCACATCCTACTTATGCCCAGGTAGTCAATTTTCTGCTAAAGATGGTCTTCACTCTGCCAGCGCCTCGGTGAATCCTGGGAACCATATAAAAGCAGATGCCAATACTGTTAAAGCGGGAATGCTGGCTATCGAAAGGGTAATAGATTCCATGAAGGCGGAACAATCTGCTACTTCTAATAGCTGTGAAGGTAAGCTCATCTTTTCAAATATTATTTGAGAGTCATGTTCCTGCTTTAATGATTCGTTTTTTTTGGTATGCTGTAACTTCTCTTTTCTGTAAACAAGGGGAGGTTGAAAACGGCAAATATCTATAAATGTTCTCTTGTGCCGTTGTACCTTCAGTGGAGACATACCCTTTTTGAGCTGTTTCTTTAACTAATGATTCTTAGCTTAGATATGCTCTCCTATCATCTTTTTTTTTGGGCTTGTTCCATTTTTCATCCTTATATTTTTTCTAGCAACAAAGCAAATTAAACTATGCAACGTTCAATGCCCAAGGTGTCTGCTTGGGGAATGTTGCAACTCCTGAGTAATTCTCTGCAACATGAGATTTGAAGAGCAACTTTTCTCGTTCGGTTCACAGCATAACCGGCTTCTTCGTTTGTGAGGCATAAGCTACATGATAATGGACCTCCGTGTCAGTGTATGTCATCCATTAAGGAAGGAATCATTTAGCACTGATTGGTTGATTTAATCTATTCTCTTACCAGCCTGAGTTTTCTTTTGTCCATGCTTGTATATCACCAAACACTTCCCTGGCATCGACTATACTTTTTCATCAACCTTCTTTTTTCTGCCTGAAGCATAAATGATCTGACTACAATGAGCACAACCACCGCACCAACTTTCCTCGTCTTGAATATCACTTGACCCCGCATCACATTTCCCATCTGGAAAATTGAAACCATTATCTTTAACTATGTCAGAGTAGGTAGGCGTTTGCCATCTCACCTGAATTTCGTGAATGCAACCAACGGACGGGAGAAAGGGGGGAAGACCCTCAATACTAACATCTTTATATCCATATCAACATAGTATACTCCTATGCCGTTCTCCACACTACACAAGAAAATAGATTGGGAAGTAAAACACATTCTTTTCTTTGCTTCCATGAAGGCCATAGAACAACATGTACATTACACTGGGTGTAAGCTTGAGCTTGACAAATATCAATACTATTGGCCTCTATCGATACACTATACACAGTTTCAACACCTCATCAATACTATATGCCCCAAGAACGCATCCCTTCCTGGCTTAAAGTCTTCGCTACATTTATCCTATACCATTGCCGACCCATTAAACTCCCAAGAACCTCCCTCCCTTCTATTTCTCCGTCTGCTCTTCAAGGACACACAACATCTTCTTCTAATGCGCTCGGTTAATATCTTCACACTACTTATATACCTCATTACTGCAGTGCAGATTTTAACTCCATAATGTAACTTCCAAAACATTCTCATAAGTTACATTTCGCGTTCTTAGGGATATCAATATGGAATGCTTAAATTTAATGATCTGAATTATCATCTGGATGTAATATGTTTCAAGGACATATTGTGAAACTAAACGCAAACATGAATCTCACTTTTATTGTTGCAGGTGCATGTTTTAATTTATCCCAAAAGGTTCATTTGAAATTGACAATAAAATTTGTATGTTTTTGTAATGAAGTCGACCTGGTTCATATATATGCACTAATGAAATATCATATATGTATCTCTCCTTTATCCATGCTGCCATCTTTCAGTTGTATGAAAGGAGACTGAAGCTTTAGGATTTCCAGGCACAAAGGCAAGTGTACCTTTTGCCTTGAGATGCCTCCGCAAGTCTCCAGTTAGTAGATAAATTGCACAATATTTGCTCAATTATTGAAAATTTTCTGTATGGACTAAAAAGGGCTCGCGGCTCGCCCCAAAAACTAGTAGGCCGGATAGAAACACAACCGGATAGAAATACTTTATCTGTTATTCAGTTTATGCAGGAGTTGGCCTCCAATCTTCTCCATATAGCAAGAAATTAGAAGAGTTTTAAAGGAGTGAAGTAATGAATTTGCTGCACCAAATTATATTCATCTCTCGGACATGATATAAACCAAAGAGCTTACGAGAATAACACCTCCCAATCTCTTCCCGAGCCAGTAAATTCTTGAATCACTCATTTCCATTTTCTCTCCAACTTTTTCTTGTTGTCCCTGGTGACCAACTTCATTTACATGTTCTTCTCAAATAATATCAACATCAAATAGTCAAGGGCCAAGTGTTGATGATTTTCCATCATCTAAATCTATCTTCTATAGGACGGTGGAGGGATGACTACTGCTGTGCATAAAAAAATGATTTTGGACAAATATAAAAGAAGATTGTCCTAAAAAGGGCAGCAATAGCTGAAGATTGGTGAATTCCCCTTGGAGATTAACCTTGCATTCATTTGTAATTTATAGATGTACAAGAGATATACAGGAGGATATTTAGAAGATAATCTCTCCTATTTACGAGAGTATAGCCTAATTATAGCTACCTAATTAGTAATAGAATATTAACATATATTTTCTATTATCATTTATAGCCTAATTATAGCTTCCTAATTAGTAATAGAATATTAACGTATATTTTCTATTATCATTTATAGCCTAATTATAGCTACCTAATTAGTAATAGAATATTAACATATATTTTCTATTAGCACACCCCCGCAGACGGAGCGGGAGGAGGTCGGAAGCTCAGGCTGGAGCGAAAATCAGTGAAAAGTGAAGTAGGAAGTCCCTTGGTGAAGATGTCGGCATATTGTGAGCTGGAAGGGACGTGGTGAACCCGGACGTGGCCCAAAGCTACTTTTTCACGAACAAAGTGAATATCGATCTCAATATGTTTCGTACGCTGGTGTTGCACCGGATTAGTGGATAGGTAGACAACACTAACATTGTCACAATATACAAGGGTTGCATGAGTAAGTGGGCAATGAAGTTCCAAAAGCAGGTTGCGGAGCCAACAAGTCTCAGCAACGGCATTGGCAACCCCACGATATTCGGCTTCGGCACCGGAGCGAGAGACAGTAGCTTGACGCTTTGAGGACCACGAGAGAAGATTATCACCCAAGAACACACAGTAACCGGAGGTAGAGCGGCGTGTGTCGGGGCACCCACTCCAATCCGCATCAGAGTAAGCAGTTAGTCCGGTAGCGGTGGACGGATATAGGTGCAAGCCATGATCCATTGTGCCACGAACATAGCGCAAGATGCGTTTGAGAGCGTTGAAGTGAGGCTCCCGAGGATCATGCATGTAGAGACACACTTGCTGGACACCGTAGGAGAGATCAGGCCGGGTAAATGTGAGGTACTGTAGAGCGCCAACAAGGCTACGGTAGAGTGATGGGTCCTGAACCGGTGTACCGAGGGGCCAAGTTTGGACTTAGTGTCCACTGGAGTCGCACACGGCTTGCAATTAGTCATGTTGGCGCGATCAAGTATTTCAAGGGCATATTTCTGTTGTGACAGAAAGAGACCATCCTTGGTGCGAGTTGCCGCGATTCCAAGGAAATAATGGAGTGGGCCCAGGTCAGTCATGGCGAACTCGGAGTTGAGGGACGCAATAATCCGCCGTAGTAGAGCATCTGATGAAGCCGTGAGGACGATGTCGTCCACATAGAGTAAGAGAAATGCTAGGTCGCCCCCTTGACGGTAAATGAAGAGAGAAGTATCTGACAGACGGTTGTGGAACCCAATGCGCGCCACATACTCGGCAAACCGCTGGTACCAGGCACAGGGTGTCTGTTTAAGACCATAGAGGGATTTACGGAGGCGACAGACATGGTCGGGATGAACAAGATCAATAAAACCCGGTGGTTGATGCATATAGACCGTTTCATATAAGGCTCCATGAAGGAAGGCGTTTTTCACGTCTAACTGATGTAAAGGCCAGGAGTGTGATAAGGCAACGCTGAGTACAGTGCGGATAGTAGCTGGTTTGATCACCGGACTGAAAGTGTCGTCACAGTCAACTCCCGGCCGTTGGCTCTTGTCGTTGGCAACCAGGCGAGCCTTGTGTCGCTCAAGTGACCCATCAGAGTGAAGCTTGTGCTTGTACAACCACATAGACCGAACCACATTCATCCCAGGTGGGCGAGGCTCCAGAACCCAAGTTCCATTTTTAATAAGAGTATCATATTCAGCCTGCATAGCTGCACGCCAGTGAGGATCCTTGAGGGCTTGGATATGAGAGCGGGGAATAGGGGAGGGAGTGGATATGTGGAGGTTGAGTTTTTGAATTGGTTTGGATATCCCGTGCTGTGCACGGGTGACCATGGGATGCGAGGGAGGTGGAGGGGGAGGAGTTGGAGGTGAGGTCGTGGATGCCGTTGAAGGGGAGGTTGAGGCTGTGGAGTTCGTGGAGTGGGGTGGTGGGGTGGTGGAGGCCGTAGGGCTAGTGGGGGGCACCCCCGTAGTGTGAGGGGTTGTATTGATGTTGGGGACAACGGGCGACTCTAGGAGACGACGTGAGATATGCGACGGTTCGGAGGAGACGTCGAGGAAGTTGTATGTGGTGGACGGAGTAGGAGATAGAGAGTTAAACGGGAAGATAGACTCGTCGAAGGTGACATGACGAGAAATGATGATTTTTCTAGTAGTGAGATCAAGGCATCGAAAACCCCGATGATTAGTCGGATAGCCGAGGAAGACACATGGGGTAGACCGTGAGGCTAGTTTATGAGGAGGTGAGAGATGGGGATAGCATAGGCACCCGAAAACTCGAAGATGAGAGTATGAAACAGGTTTTTGGAAGAGTTTAGAGAAAGGAATGTCACTTTGTATTGAGATGGATGGGAGAAGATTGAGAAGGTGTGTGGCCATGTGGAGGGCTTCTACCCAATACCCAGGAGGAAGGTGGGCTTGAATGAGAAGGGTGTGGACAATATTGTTAACAGTCAGTATCATCCTTTCTGATTTACCGTTTTGTTGGGAGGTATGGGAGCACGAAAAACGAGCAAGCGACCATTAGCAACAAAAAGATCATGAAGGGGAGTATTATCAAATTCACCACCGTGGTCACACTGAAAGGCTTTTATTTCCCGATTAAATTGAGTGTGGACATAAGCACGAAAATGTAAGAATTTTGAAAAGAAATCAGATTTACGCCGTAAGGGATTTTCGGTGGGAGGAGGGGTGGCGTCATGACCGGCCATGAGGGAGAGAATAGGAGGGAGAAAAGAAGAGATTAGAGCTTTGTTGGCTCTGAGACCATGAAGATTGGTGAATTCCCCTTGGGGATTAACCTTGCATTCATTTGTAATTTATAGATGTACAAGAGATATACAGGAGGATATTTAGGAGATAATCTCTCCTATTTACAAGAGTATAGCCAAATTATAGCTACCTAATTAGTAATAGAATATTAACATATATTTTTTATTATCATTTATAGCCTAATTATAGCTACCTAATTAGTAATAGAATATTAACATATATTTTCTATTAGCAATAACTTGTAAAATATAGTTGGGATGACGTTGAGTTAAATGGAAGCAACTTGCAATGTGTAATGTACCAATGTTCAAGAGGACAATCCTTCCTCTTGTCACCTTTCGATCAGCAAAGCTGAAGGCAATAATCGTACAAATTTTTGAAATAAAAAATTACGGAAGCTTGACAATCACCTTTTTTGTTTTTGTTTATGGAAATCTCCAGCATATGATAGAATAATAACTTTAACCAATATACTTTTTATTTGGTTGAATTCTTGATAACGTGTCATCTTGTTATTTATCCTGTGATCCTGGTATTATTTTCCATCATCTTGAATAAATGTTAGCTCAATACATGTGGTGTTATCCATTGCTTCAACTTATGTGATGCTGCTCCAGACGAGTGGTTACTTATATTCTTTTTGTTATGCAAATTTTGAGTTTCCTTAGAAACGCTTCATTCATTTTATAAAAAACAGAGAAAAGGGGACAGGATATCAAGTCAGGCACATCTCAAGCTAATGTGTCACAGAGTATCAGCTCGGACACCGATCTCACCACAGTTCTTAAAGCATGGTATACGGCAGGCTTCCATACAGGCAGGCAAGTTTTTTGTTATTTTCAACATATTTAAACTTTAAATTGATTTGCATAGTCAATACCAACCATTAATCTTGCGGCATTTTTTTTCACATTTATAATTTTTGAAGGGATCCCCATTTTCCTTCCTAAGATAAAAGTAGAATGCTGCATGCCTATGAAGTTTTCAAACACGCCTAGCATGGTGATATTTGAGATCTGTTTAATGTTTTTCCTTTCCCGAATGGTGTCATATTCTATTTATAATGTAGGTACCTATTGGAGCAGTCTACAAAGAATGGACATCATTAGCATCATATTATCCGAAAGCAAATGGAAACCAGAGATGAATGTGATGCTATATTTTGGCAACTTTTTTGAATTAAGTGGGTGCTTTGTATCGTCAAGAAAGGCATCGTTAACAGGTGTATAGCTGCAGATTCTCAACAGATCCTTATCCAGTTGGATTGTACTTGGTCTTTTGGGCAAGCGACGATCATATGCATTTGACACTTTCTACAAGGAATTTGGCTACATGTTATATCTATGAAATTTTGGTAACTTTGTTTCTTTCAATAATTTGGCGCAACGTCTGCAGTGAACCTCGCAACTTGTGGATCATTTGGCCTTGGTATTATCATTGCAGCTTGAAAACTTCATTTCCTTGACGATGACTTTGCATTTATCTTCTTTAATTGCATTATAGATTTTTCGAAAAATTCGATGAACTATTGTCTGATCACGAACTTAAAATAGATATCGGTTCTAGCTTTCTCTTTGATTCAAAAAGTTGTTGGAAAATATATCCTTTCAATGGCAGAGTAATAGTTTTGCAATGACAAAATGTAGATAATTTTTATTTGATGGAAAAGTTTGCATCCCTTGGGTCCTTTTCTTAGGCTCTAAACTTCTCTCAACTTATTTCAGATTACTACACTGTAATTGTATAGATATAATCTTCGTTATAGTCACCATAGAATACTTAGCCTCCTTTAAAAAATTGTTTATTTTGCTAGTGTGGAATCTGTTTGCTAAAGTTATGAGTAATGTTTTTTCTACCAGTGCGGTTGTATCCATGTAAGCTATATGGATTCTCATTGCATATAAGGTGGGGTATAGGATATAAGTTAGGGGTGAGTATTTGTCGGTTCGGTTTTGAGACTAAAATTACCAACCCAACCAAATCGATCATCAGTGTAAAATCGAACCGAACCGAAAATGGTTCGTTTCGGTTCGGTTGGTTACCATCGTCGAGCAGCCATCAACGTAGCTTAGAGACGTGGAGTAAAATAATCAAGGTTGAATGGAGTTGGCTGTGAAGAAGATAGGCTCACGTGACACCTCGTGTAAGGTGAAAAAATTAAAGAAAATAAGTAATTAATGTAAAGTGGTTGTGTCGTGTCATGACAGCTGTAGCATTTGATGGAATTAACAAAGGACAAAAGTTCAAAAGTAGATTTGAACACGTGAGGCTACCTGGGATTACGTGCAGTTATATTATGCACTTACAGGAATATAGTATTCAATTAAAGGGACTTCTCACCTTCGGTTTGCTTCGGTTCGAACAGAAATTTTTCCACCAAACCGAACCGGCTCAATACAAAAAACCGAACAGAATTGGTAGATTCAGTTCGGTCTTTTCTGCTCATCCCTAATATAAGTATGAGAATCCATATAGTCTACATGGATTCCACCGTGAAAAGCATTACTCTTAGGTTATCTGAATTGCTACAATTTTTCAATGATTTATAATAGTCAGTATTATAATGTAAAAATTTGGATGCATCATATTTTGAATTTCATTGTCTTCTGAAATCCCTTTGATTGTCATGTGAAATGCAAATTGATACTGCCAATTTTTCAGTTTTCATTTTAATGAAGGACCCATGTTTGCACAATCCCTTTGATTGTCATGTGAAATGCAAATTGATACTGCCAATTTTTCAGTTTTCATTTTAATGAAGGACCCCTGTTTGCACTTGTATCTCTAGTATTTTTTACAAATAAGAAGTTCTACGACAAAATAGAAAGGTTTGGAAGGAAAAATGAGAAGGGTTAGAAATGAGAACAAAAGTAGTTTAAGAGAAGAAAGGAGTTAGAAGGTGAGTGGTAAATTTGGTTTAGAGAGAGAAGAGAGAGGCTGGGGTATACAAAAAGAATCTCTACTATTACTCCTGTGGAGCACATCACTAAGATTAGACGATCACAGCAAAAAAGAACGCTGCATGGTTCAACCACCTCTGTCTAGAAAAAAACACAAGTATAAAGATTCTATTAATACAGGAATTTGCAAAGCTTTCACACAACTCAACTTTCTCTTGTAGCATATTCTCTCTTTTGCTCTCAAACCACAAGAGGGAGAGACATGACCTTTACACTCACAACACTCTACATCTCAGAGCTATATCACTCATCCAAAGAGAGATGTTTATAGTGTTACGGCTTTAAAATCATTCATCGTCTATGTTAAACCACCATTGATGCGCAAGCGGATACCGGACGTAGTCCCAATAATATCCGTGTTGGCTTGAATTTGTTAAGCCCAACATCTTGGTGACACCGTTGTTCTTACCACTTGTTTCACAAACATACACCAGCACATCACATGCACCCTGCTTTGACTTCCTGAAACACCTTATACTGTCATCATTATCTTTAACATGGGTATCATGAACTCAACCCGACTTCTACAAACCCCGCCGATCACTATACATGCTCATGAACACTAATGATCACTACAACATACTCTCTGTCCGAGCATTCATGATTAGCATACCGCACTCTTTCCGGGCATCATTGTCATGTAACATATCGCGCTCGATATTCTCATACCATCTCAGTGCTCCACCTCGGTCTAATAGGACCGGACTCGAGACAAACGCGATAAAGTACTTACCATGTGCCACAGCATATCCACAAACATTATGCACCAATGAACCATAAGCACCACTTCTCATCACACATCAACTATTTTAACTAAAAGCCACTATTATAACTAAAACCATGATGGTTGAGCTGTCCTTCTTTTCTTTTTTCTTTTTGGGTTTTCCTTCAAACGAAAATGGAAATATCTTCGTTTCCAAACCCATCGTTCATCCAAAAGCGTTTCCATAAGGGTGTTTGGTTGTAGGATTTAGAAATTTGGATTCCAAAATAGTACAGCCGAAAATTTCTGGATTTGGTAATTTGTTATTTGGTTGGTTTTGGATTTCTAGTATTGGATTTGTAGATCCTTATAATCTTTGTTTACTTGATGAAAAGAAAGCGGGATTTGGATTTGAGGATTTTAGAAAGAGATAGATAGAGAGAGGATTATTAAATAAATAAAGTACACGAGTCCCATCTAAAAGTACAATGAACAGTGCCATATCCTTAAAAAATTTAGGATTCAAGATTTCTTGTTTTGTGATGATCCCAATAAAAAACAAAGTAATCTTAGAAATCTAAATCTTCCAACAAAACACAAAATTATGGAATCTTATGATTCCATGGTCCAAATCCCCAAAAATCCCATAACCAAACTGGTCCATAAGATCGCGGTGGTATGATCATCAGGAACGGCTCGAGGTTCCCGCGGTGGGCCCTACCCTCGGCCCAACGATCAGAAGTGGATCACGACTCCAGCGCTTCCGCATCCGAAGGCGTCACGCCGCAAGGCACGTGTCAATCCCTCCGCTCCCGGCAACACCATCGAATAAGATTCCGCCACGCGTCCTCACCTATCTCTCTCGATGTCGGAGTTTACCGCAGCGGGGCTCTCTCTCTCTCTTAAAAAATTTAAAAAATAAAATTGTTTATTTTGTTCTCGAAATTAATTTAATCCCTAAATTTTCGCCTTGAGCCTATCTCCGTTCGTTCACTGACCACCATATAAATAATCCCCTCACTCGCCTCTCTCGTTTCCCTTTTTCTTCTTCCTCTTGTTGTTGTTGTTGATGCGATTAGGGTTTCGAGGCGATTGATGCGATTTCGCTGCTCGTTTGATGAGTCCTTTTGCGATCGCTGCTGATTCCTGCAACGCGATGTTGGCGCTTGCGGCATTCCCGAGATCGAGGGTTTCGGCGTCGTCGAGGAGCTCGAGGAGGTGCCCTTGTTGGATCTATGGGTCGAGGGAGAGCAAGAGCTCGAGCTCGAGGAGGAAGGCGGTGCTCGCGTCGGTTACGGGAGCTAAGGAGGAGGTGAAGAGTTTGAGGCCTATTCTTAGAGCGAGGAGCGAAGAAGGTCTTTTCCACTTGATTGGAACTTTGAGATAGTTTATTAATGCTGCATTTTGATTAAAGAAGTGACCTTTTTTTTGCCATTTAAGGATTTTTATGTGTTTCTTTTGGCAATTATTGTGAGCACTTGATGTTGCTTTAGATTAGGTAGTTTCTTATGTTATAGTGGTTTTTGTTTATTGCAACTTATATTGGTCTTTTTAAGTTTGCTCACTCAATATTCCAGTATTTCATTATTATTTTTAGCATTTTATAATAGTGAAGATGAGTTCTCTGTTTGCCATCAAATTGATATGTAATCTCCAATTGAATTAGCATTTTATAACAGGGAAAAAGGGTTGCTACCTAAAGAATAAGCTGTGCTTAGGAGTAATAAACTATAGATTTGGATGCGTTTTCAGTTTGGTTCTAACATGCATAGGCTTAAATTAGTTATTTCAGATACCCTCCATTCCTTGCATGATCAGATATATTAAGCATGTATTGGTAAAACTAACCGGCATGTGTCCTGTCCTGTCCTGTTCTGGAATTCACCCTGCATTAACCTAGCGACATAATAAGTCTTCGTACAAACTATTCAGATTGTTTTCTACTTCCGGTGTCCAAGCACCTAACTGGTGGGTTAGGGTATTTGTAGTCATGCAGTGTTACTTGAATCTAATAGAGCCCCCAATGTTAAACTACAGCAATTTAGACTTGGAGAAGGAATTGATTGCCATTTAATTGGAACTAAAATCACTCCACATGCCAGCTCAAAGGCTCTCTCTCTCTCTCTCTCTCACACACACACACAAAAATAAATCTATTTAACGTATTATAGACCATAGTCGACGATCTCATAAACCTATGCTTATTTTCAAATTTTGCCAACAAAATAAACTTCTAAACTAAAGAATACAGGAAGAAAAGCGAGGTCAGAAAATTTCGCATTAGGACAACTTTTCTTATATGCAATCTATGTAGTTAACACACATAAACGAAGCATGTCCTCAAATCTGATTACATTGTATAAGCCTGCAATGTATGTTTGAACCCCAGCTTATCGCCACCGTTATCTTTTGTGACATGTTCCATGAATCATTTTCAACCTTTTAAATCATGTATTATAAGTTAAATTAGTGCCTCTAAAAGTGTACAGACGGTAATTATTGATCACTGTGTTCACACACACACGCACTCGCGCGCGCGCAGGCGCATGCACGTGAGCACACACATGACTTATAAGCAATGTGTAACCATTCAAGTGATTAGCTTTTTCGATTGTGGGCATACATCATACATGTAAATACATACATGAGGTTATTTACTTAGGTAAATATTCACTTCCTTGAATGGCTGGGCTTCCAGCCTTCCACCATGGGAAGTATGTTAATTTATGGATTCTGTTCTTTGGCTTTTTATGAACTAGTCTGTAGTTGCATATGGATTCTGTTCTTTGGCTTTTTATGAACTAGTCTGTAGTTGCATGGGGGATCTTCTTAACCCCAAGCACTAAGTTAATCTTGCATGCACCTAACTATTAGCTGATATAGCCATGGAGTAAAGAGATAGACACTTACTTTTAAAGTAGTTTAGTGATCATCAGCATTACTTTGTTTGCACTTTTCCTCTGCAGAGCTGCTTTCTTTTGTTAGAAAGGAGGTTGAAACTGGAAGAATTCCCTCAAATATAGCTGATGGGCTGGAGGAGCTGTTTTATAATTACCGAAATGCGGTAAATAATTCCCTATTGTCAATCTAAGATGCAACTGTTTGAATGTGATCATTTTATGCGGGTTCATAGCTTTTTCCTGATCAGGAATATAGCTTAGTTGTCTTTTAGTCATATTATTCCTATCAAACTATGTAACATTGGCGGCTTCTCTTTCTGTTTTGCAACTGTTTATTTATTTCTATTCTTGTTGATTTTTTTTATAAAAAGAATCTGATCATGGATTCGTTCCATATTTACCACCTAATTAACCTACTTGTACGCTAAATATAAATTACACCATCTTTTTCTTAGAATCATGGTATGGTTTACCATGTCTACTGAATTTCATTTAAAAGGAATCGAGAAGCTGGAACCATGGCTTGATGGGTTCAGATTTGACATCCATTTTTTTATATATTTTCTTAAGGATTGTTGTTATGAGAGATGCGCCCTTCTCTTATTCCGTAGATGAATTCCACCAAAAGACATACTTCATAGTTGCTCTTCTTTTCAACTAAAAACAGCATACTCTAGTGAATATCTGAAAGGTCAATAATTAGTTATGGTGAATCAGGATATTGACTTTCTTGTTTGTGTAGCAGACATCTTTCTTATTCCGTATTTTATTTTCTAGTCGTCGCATGACTAGGGCACAATTTCCTTGATGAAAATCATGTTTAATACGTTGTGTCGAGATTTTGTAATTTTTAGAAGGTTATTAAACATTTTTTACTTTCTTACTAGTTTAGGGAGTAGTCTTGTAGCTGTCCTGTTCTGTTGTGCAGGAAGAATCATCATCATTTTTTTATGTGAACTTTATATTTTAGTTTTGCTAGCCATACTTGTTTCTTGATTCTGAATTATAACATATCAGGTTTTACAAAGTGGAATTGCTGGTGCAAATGAGATCATATTATCCAATATGACTGTTGCATTTGATCGCATTTTGTTGGATATTGAGGTATGGGTTCATTGTTTTGTTTCTTTGATCGTTTTCTACCTGTATTTAAATTCATACTCTTCCAAAAAAATATCGCTTCATTACTTGGAGATGTTATTCTTTATGTAACAAAGCCTCAAATATTTTGTAGGATCCTTTTACCTTTCCACCTCATCATGTGGCAATACGAGAACCTTTTGATTACTACATGTTCGGTCAGAATTATATCCGGCAATTGTTAGATTTCAGGTAATTTCTTAATCATTATAGTTTTGACATATACCAGCTTCTTTTGAGAGAAGCTTGAAGTTTTTTAATAAGTGGTTGGTTTTTGAAACAATAAGGTTCCAAAGGATTATATGCAAAATAACTAATACCTAAAGTTCAGGTTTTTAGCATTCTAAAGGTTTTACAAAAGGCTTATATGCAATATCCAAATAGCAGTAGAAGCCTAGAAGGTAATGTGTGGCCGGAAGAGTACGAGCATACATGTGGTGGCAAAGATGCCTGCTACCAACTTTTAGTTTAAGTTAGATGGTAAGTCAGAGTACTAGCATACCCGAGGTGATTATCTGGAATTGCTTAGCGGACTAAAACACTCTACATTGTTATAGATAACTGCATTGTCCAGCAAGGCATGGCTGTATATATATGCTCCTTTTCTTTTTCCTCTTATGGTGATGAGACATGAAACGATGCTCTGGTAAGGAAGCTTGAGATTAAAGCAGTCAATGGGCCATGGGTGTCATGACTATTCGAAAGATCATTCAATCTGCTGTTCAGTTATGAATTTATTTTTACTGAAATATTCATTTAATTTGGGTTGTTTCATGTTTTATCTCGAGTATGAGTTAGAAAATTAGCCTAAACTAGCCGAGTGGAATGTTCACATGGATTTAACTGTCTTGGTAATTTTCTGTTGCATTTCTCCAATATAGATGATCCAGTGTATTGTTTCTTTTGATCATTTTAGTCTAGAGTGGACAAAAGTTTAATTTACTTTAATACCACCTAGGAACCAGACATTGTAGTTATCAAATGTCAGGGATTAAGAAATATCATTGGACAGGGATTTATAATTGCTCCCATGTGCATGCCTTTTCCAATAGAGCAGCCATTTATCTGCCAATGCATTTCCTGATGATAATTTTAATCCGCATGGTTGTATTTAATGCCACTCGATCTTGATCATGGTTTAAAATAACATCGTTATAATTTATTTTGGTTATTTTGTGACGCCGACAGATAATTAGACTTTTACTTGTTTTAAGTGGTAGCACTCTATTATATGCTAATATAACTAAAGCCATATTAAATGTTAAAAATTATACTTTGTGCTTTATATTACTGCTTTAGGATTTCAGTGTCTGTCAGTTTTGGGGGTTGATCCTTATGGCAAAACCATCACTTGTAGAACAAAAGTCAGTTTGATCAGTGATTATTTAGTCACAACCTCATCCCAAAAGAACGCACTTATGGTTTTTGTTAAAATCTTTCTTTGTATCAACTTTTGTTTTATACATTCAATGCTGACTTTTACTTCCCTGTGCTCTCAGAAACTCGTACATTGGGAACATCTCTCTCTTTTGTGAAATGGAACGTAAGCTCCAGAAGGTGCCAAATGCAATTTTTATATTTATTTGTTCATGCGACAATAGTTCACACTTATTCAAATTGTTTTTTTGCTGTCTGGTTGTATACTTCGTATACTCGTATTTACAATTAAAATACCTTTTAAGATATTACTTTTCGGGGTTCTTAGTCCTGGAATTTTTGCTGTCAGATTATATTCTTGCATAGGCAATTTTTATACTTATTTGTTCATGTGCCAAGGGAAGCGACAGCTTGTCTTATAGCATCATGTAACATTGATATTTCAAGTACACCATGTACAAGTGGAAGTTGAAACCCTTTTACTTCTATACCATGTTGGTTGCAAATTTTGAACGAACAATGCTGAAAATGATCATTGCAAAACTCAGTTTGGGCCCACAACACATGGGCCCACACATGGATGCACATGAGCCTTTAATATCTCCTCACGTGCGATGCATGTGGACAAAGAGGACTTCACGTGCGGGGGCGCAAACCTTATGCACAACGTGGAACAAACACCCGAACCCGAGCTCTGATACCATGTAAAATTTGGTTTGGGCCCACAACACATGGGCCCACATGATGCACATGGGTCTTTAATATAGTGGGACTCCATCCAAAAGACTCAAGCCTTGTGGAGGTTTATCCCAACTTATATCTTCTACCCATATGCATCTCATAGTTTTTCCAATGTGAGGCTAAATATTAACCACATTCTCAACAATCATATTACTTAACAATCTAATATAAGTTTTCTGTTTGATATAGGGCCATAATATTGTCTTGATTTCCAACCATCAGACAGAAGCAGACCCTGCAGTCATTGCATTGTTGATTGAAAGAACTCACCCCCATATTGCTGAGAAAGTGGTAAACCGCTATATCTGCATTCTTCTAAAATTTAACATGGCAGCATCTAATATAAGATAATTTCTGTTAGGTGGGTATGGATATGAGTTGTATTTTATGCCTCAGGTCTATGTAGCAGGAGATAGGGTTGTTACTGATCCGCTTTGCAAGCCGTTTAGTATGGGAAGGTTACCATTTAATCTCAGTGATGCATTAATATGTACCTACATTTCATTGTTGCTTAATGCTTACTATTCTGGTATGCATTCCTTTTTGACAGAAATCTTCTGTGTGTATACTCAAAGAAACACATGAATGATGTTCCTGAGATTGCTGAGATGAAAAAAAGAGCAAATACCCAAACTCTCAAGAAAATGGCTTTGCTTTTACGGTATGCATGCTCTATCCGTGTTGTGCGCGCTTGCTTGCTTGCTTCATGGCTTCATCATCATTTTTGCAACCTGGCCTGTCACTGCCAATGTAGTAAAACATGTATTCATTCGTAATTTGGTCGGCCAACACATAATGCATGACCGGGATATTCTGTCACCTAATCGGACTATAGGGAATTACAAGAATTAGATTTTTAATTTGCATTATTAATACGTAGATATACAGAAAAATCCTCATAAAAGATGCAAGACAAATATGTCGATGGGAAAAAAAAGAAAGGAAAGAATCTAGCCCATCTTAAATGGATTTTCAGTTTGGCATTGGTTTTGGATATAGGGTAGGTTATGCACATTTTCTACATGCGTGCTTAAATAGTCATATACACAGCATATGTCGCATAGTGCCAATGATGCTAGCCGGAATCATATATAGTACTATGCCAAGATGCTGTCTCAACCGGCAGTAAGCTTTCACTTCTGTAAATTACATTTTACAATTTGTTCTCTTAATATGCACTAAGTGCAGGACTGGATCACAAATAATTTGGATTGCACCAAGTGGTGGCAGGGACCGCCCGGATCCGCTTACAGGCGAGTGGTACCCTGTAAGTTTCACACACCTGTTCCCCCTTTACAGGCTCAACTGTCATTAGAGTATTGTTCATCTTTCCAGCCATTATTACTCTGGATTCATTTTATTATGACAGAAGAGTTGGCCACTATGTAACTTTCGTAGATTTCCGCTCTCTCTTAAATTCCCTTTCTTCCTTTTCTTCAGTTCTCCCTGCTTTATGTTGTTTCTATATCTACAACTGTTTCCCTATCGATATATCACTCTCCTCCCTCACCCGGCATGCACCCCATAATTACCTTACGTTTGTCTAAAACTTTCCTCTGGTCAAGTTTTTTCTTGTTCTTTTCTTTCTTTCTTTCCTTCTTTCTTTCTTTCTTGACTAAAAACCGGTGCAAACTACCTCCGCGTTTTATCAAATAGAGGTCTCGCTGTCACAATTCGCATGCTCTCTACCAACTCTTTAATCCTTTGGGTTTCTTTTGTCCTCTCTCCTTTTTGCTGCTTATAGTTATGTACTTAACACAGAGCCATCTATTATACGATGCAAAGTTTAGTATAATTTATCTTTGTGCTCTTTTTTTTTTTGGGATCACGAAATATACTTTCATACTGATACGGACTAGGTCAGGCACTGTTTGATGCAGCTTCAGTCGACAATATGAGGAGGCTTCTGGAGTATTCTAATGTTCCAGGGCATATATATCCACTAGCATTGTTATGCTATGATGTCATGCCTCCACCGCCACAGGTATGCTCACAATTGATACCTATTGTATCTCTCTCTATCTCTCTACACACACACACTCTCTAGCGTTTTGGCACGTGCGTTGCAAGTAATTATAGTAAATTTTATTTTTATTTAAATTTCTTTCTCAATTTACCTAGGTGCATCACATTTGTAAAATAATGATATATATAGCAATTTAATTTTGTGCATCGCCCATGTAAAATAACAATGACGTGGCATTTAATTACGTGCATTGCACATAAATCAACGGTGTTTTTTGTTTGATTTTTCTGAAAAAATAAGAAGCCACATCACTAATTAATTTCAAAATTAAACGACCCCTTTCTTTTTGCCCTATAATAGTAGACACACACACACACTAATTAGTGTCTTGGGTATTACTAGTTTCTCAAATGTCACTTGTTCCTGTTTCCCCCTCCTAGGTAGAAAAGCAGATTGGTGAGCGAAGAAAGATTTCCTTTCATGGAGTTGGTCTATCGGTAGCTCCAGAAATGAACTTTAAGGAAGTTACTGCTGATTGTGCAGACCCTGACGAGGTCGCTTCTAAACTTCAACTATCTTATTTTCTTTAATGGCTTAAGTTTTTGTTCAAATGGTTATTCAAGCAATTTAGAGTCTTGAAATTAAATTTAATATGCAATTGGGATGTAATGTCATGCTGTCTAATTTTATGGTCTTCCAAGGCTTGAAGTTTATGTTCAGAAAGGCATTTACTCTATAAGTTGGATATGTGTTTAAATAGGAACTATATCAAAATCCAAAGGATACAATTAAAAGCAAAGCTTCAAGATATTTACTCTAAGTAGGATACATGTTTAAAAAGGAACTGTATCAAAATCCAAAGGATACAATTAAAATCAAAGCCGTCGTTTCTCCAATTTGATGCATGCTCAGTCTTTGCATGGATTGTCACATTATTGGACTTATCTTTTCCTCTACCGGTAGGGTTGCATTCGGAGCGGATACGGATTGGATATGAGCATTACCGTATCCATATTCGCTTTTTGGTTTCAGATACGGATACGAATACGGATATAGTTCAGTAAAAAATATTCATATCCATATTTGACAAAACCGGATACGGATCGGATATGCGATAAACGGATACGGTTATGAACATGATATTGATAAATAAATATTTAAAATATAAAATAAGTGAATGTAAAGTGAAAATATGAATGTAACCAAAACATATTACAAAAAAATTGAGTACAAATTAAATATGAGTGATTAAAATATTTGAAACGAACAAATATGCACGTAACAGAATATAGTAACAAAGAATTATACATTTATATTGCCCTATCATGTATATTTTAAAATAAAAATTATAAAATAAAATGTTAAATAATATTTTAAGTGCATAATTATAATACATATAAAATAAAAAAAACTAATATATTATTTAATTTTGATTTTACTATAAAAGTATTAATTAATTAAGGATAAAAACATTAGAAATTTAATTAAAATGCTATATTTAACTTAATGTGTCTGCGGATACCCGTATCCGAATTCGTATCTGTATCCGAATTCAGATATCCGGATATCCAAATCCTTATGTGAAAAATTTGAAAGATCCGTATCCGTATCCATATCCGAAAACATATATCTGTATCCGTATCCGAACAGATCCGAAAACATATATCTGTATCCGTATCCGAACAGATCCGAAATTTCATATCCGTATCCGAAAATATCCGGATCCGGATATCCGAATCCGAATGAAAACATATCTACTGGAATCTGAATACCACATACTCTGGCTGGTGCAATTTCAACTTTCAAAACATCATCCTATGTTTTGGCTGTCATTCGTAATGATCAAAGTGTGATGGCAGGAAATTTGGCAACCTTTTTCAAATATATATGTTTATGCTTTCTTGCATCTATTATCTTCTTGCCATGCATAAAATAATATTATAATAGTACATATACTTCCCAAAATATTTGGACCGGCCTCTCAGGAAACAATGTAAGCTAAATATCAATTGCCATCTTATAATTCGCAAAATTTAACCAGGAAGTAAAACATGGAATTGTATATATATGCAATTCCCATCGTATAGTGTGTATTTAAGATCTTGAAACCTAGCTATTGCTTCTGAAATTGCATTCCCTTAATATAAATAAGCATTCTAGTGCACCTTAGGAAGAAAAATATTCGCCGGCTTGATATATGTGATCAGCCTCTTCCTTGATGTGGAATGTGAGGTTAATTATTCGAGCGACCAATAAAGGAGGAACCATACACACCTTTATCTTCCTCCACAAAGGAATATAGATTTTATGATATCAGGAGAAAACTCAGCTACCAACTCCGAGTAGTGTATCTATTTTTTCCCCTTTCAGAAACCTAAATGCTTAATATTGCTTACATATCAGTATTATTTTAAGGAAATCGATGTTATCTGAGAATATTTATCCACGCATGTGGTCTTCCTCTTGGTGAGCTGTAAGGGTGTAATGCTGACAGTTAGCAAGTGGTACTTGGTTCTGTCAGAATTATACATCTGCCTATAGTGAATATGAAAAGTTTAACAAATTTTCATTCCACAATCAAGCGGCCATGATAATTTAAAATTTATATGTAAAAATTATAAAGGAAAAGAAATTATGCAAAAATGACAAACTCAAGGCATGTAAATTATTTGTTGTCCTTGCATCGGTTCTGCAAGTGATTTATTTGCTTTTCTTTCCAGGCCAAGGAAGCTTTTTCCCAAGCTTTGTACAACTCAGTGAATGAGCAGTATACTGTGCTAACGTCGGCTATCTATGGATATAACGGACTCAATGCATCAAATTCAGTTGTCAACCTCTCACAACCATGGACATAATACATGTTTTATTGAGGCAGGTTCCTTCAAATTTAATAACCAACCTTGAAATCATTAGCAGAAACTTTCGGACTCCAATTTAAATTTCTATTCGTGTTTTGATTGCAGAATATGAATATCACAGACAAGTACCAGATACTAATTTTGCCACTTCTGAGTTGCACAACAGAATATTCCATGTTACGAGCAAATGCCTTAACAGCTTCATCTATGAGTGGGGGCGGATAAATGGACATGATTTCATCACTTTACTGCAGGGGCCATATATAGTGTTGGTGGACACGCCATGATGCTCATCGTTCCTTGCTCTATCAACAATTCTAGTGTACCTCCTGGCTTGTACAGGTTTACATATTCATTTTGTTGAATGGATCAGCCATTATAAAAGCAGCACTGTTTCTGTATAATATTAATTTTCTTGTTTCTTTCAATTAGTTACTCATCTATTTCATCTTGCCGAGATTATTTAATCACCGTCCGTTCTTCTCTCTTCCTCTCTCCGTTGCAGTTGCTCTTGCTTGTGATGGGAAAAGTATAAGAAATGCTAATATCCGTGGAGACTGCCAAAGTGTTAACTATATTCTGTTTCCAGTATTTTCATCATTTCATTGATGCAATATTATAGTGTTGATTCGATCCCTACAATATGCTGGCGGCATTTTCAAGTGGAACATTTGTCGGAATCACATAAGCACTCGTTCTTCAAAGAGAGTGGAACTGTGTGGAGATTCATGTTACCGACTTTGGAATGGTCAAGTGTTATTATATTCTGAAGCAGTAATTAAGTTGATTTCCACAACATGGACCATATTGGAAAAACACTAAAAATCATGCAAAAACTATATTTTTTTAGTGACTAGCCATACAGACATGTGCCTATGAAACTGATCGAAACCAAATTATTACATAGTGCGTACACACACACACAGAGAGAGAGAGAGAGAGAGAGGCATGCAAGGATAATGTGCCTACATACTCTGAGGACTTGTTTAAACTCTGCATGCATCTTAGCCAACCGATGATGCTCTAGTGGTTATCTTGTTTGCATTGAAGGAAGCAGCCAACCTTGCCAAAAGGTCCTTGGCCTCGTTTGGATCCTAAATTATTTATGAAAAAGACTTGTCCCATCCCTAGTCCTACAGCGGCTCTAACTCCCCTTCCCATCAACTCTTCTCCTGCGCCTCCCAGTACGTCCTCGCTCTCCACACCAGTGCGTCTTCCGACCCCATGCAGACAAACGCCCTCTTGCATCCCAACCCTGCCATGCCCAGCGCCCCTTCGACTATCGGATTCATCGCCGGATCGTCCAAGTACATATCTGGACCCAGCACAAGAGCCCACCCGGCCAAACAAACCGCCATGGCTAAAATCGTTTCCTCCCCGATGCGTTTTAACCCCCAAAAGTATGGGCACAGCAGCGCTATCCCTTCGACGTTGACCCCCTCCCGCATTGCTAGATTATGCGTAATGTTGGCGCCCGCGCTGTCTCCGGCTAAAAACACGCGATCGAAATCACCGTGCTCGGCAAGCCTGGGTCGGTCCTAGAGAGGGCCCAATCAAGCATACCAAGCGCGTCTTCGTAAGAGACAGGGAGCAGGCCGCCATCCTGAGTGAGACGACTGTTGGAGGAGATGGCTATGATGTTGGATTCCGATACGATGGTGTTCAGCAAATCATGGCAGCCTTTGGAGGCGGCTTGGATGTCGGGGAAAAGGAAACCACCGCCGTGATAATAAACCAGTACCAGAAGCTTCTTGTCCTTGCCGTAGTTGGGTGGCAAGTACAGAATGGTATCAACGCCAGTGTCGGCATTGACAGTTACGCCTTTGGAGACGACGACGGTTAAAGAAGTAGTGAGAGAGAGAGAGAGAGAGATTAGGTAGAAGAAGAAGCCAAGATAGTTCTCTTTCTATCGTTGGCTTTCTTTTATATATTATTATTATTGTATGTATCAATTCTATACAATCTTTTCGAATATATTTGCTACAACCAAATCTCTTAATAATCTCCAATCAAATCTCCTATAATATTTGCTACAACCAAATCTCATATAGGGGTAGACGTCTGCGTACGCATTGTATCTTGTGCTTAAGATAGACAGACGTCTAATCCATAAGATTCCGACGTCTGCAAACGCTCTGTAGATTATGCTTGTCACGGTCAAACGTCTGAACCATAAGGTTCAGATATCTGGAGACGCTTAGATCCGTGCTTGAATGGATCACAGACGTTTGATTCTGGATCTGGTGGTTTTGGTTCGCTTTTACTCCCCATCAAGCTGAACGGCGCTGGACGACGTTGAACTTGGTCCGCAGTTCGACAAAGCGTTGTCTCGATATTGGCTTGATGAGGGCATCGACATGTTGATCACGCATGGAAATGTAGCGCACAATGAGTTGTTTGTCAGCGATACGTTTGCGAACAAAGTGAAAATCAATTTCAATGTGCTTAGTACGAGCTTGGAAGATGAGATTAGCAGAAAGGTAGGTAGCGCCGATATTCACTACTACAAATAAGGGTTGCCCCTACGGAACCCACTGCCCCTACGGGTATATGCGTAGGGGCTAAAAAATACCCCGTAGGTGCAAAGGCCGCAGGTGCAAGTTGAAGCCCTGAACTTGCCCCTAAGGGCAAATTATTGCCCCTACGGATATCTGTGTAGGTCCTGTTGCCCCTACGGAGTAATGCGTAGGGTAAAAAAAAGTTATATTATTTATGGTTTTTTTAATATATTGAATGTACCTACGGGCATAACCGTAGGGGCAAAGGCCGCAGGTGCAAGTTGAAGCCCTGAACTTGCCCCTACGGGCAAATTATTGCCCCTACGGAGTAATGCGTAGGGTAAAAATAAGTTATATTATTTATGGTTTTTTTAATATATTGAATGTACCTACGGGCATAACCGTAGGGGCAAAGGCTTTCCCCTACGGATCTACGCGTAGGTACCTATCCGTAGGGGCCATTTATCAGGATTCCTGATATTTGGCTCCTACGGATAACGCTGTAGGGGCTAGTCTGTTGGCCCTATGGTTGTGTCCGTAGAGGCACTCCCAACACCTGGTACTGCGATCAGGGGGAAATATCAGTTACTGCTGTTATTGTGCCCCTACGGGTTTACCCGTAGGGGCAACATGTGTACCCACGGATTAATCCGTGGGTACACAATATCTGTATTTTCTTTTTAAAAAATGGGCTGCTAGATTTTTACCCGCCCTATGCACAATAATATATACATCAATCAAATATAAAATTAATCATCACACAACATTTATCGCAGTATTCATATTCACATCTCACGCATATAATATACAAAAGAAACCAAAAAACTGAATATGATATAAATATAAACCAAAATCAATATCGCCCAAAATGTTTCAAAATGTAGTACAATATGTATCATATAAATAAATACATGTTTCAAAAAATAAGAATCAAAATGCTAGCCTAGCTCGGTCCAGCTCCATCTCTGATAAACGCTAGAATCTTGCGCCTACCCCGTCGCGTCTGGACCTAACGTGTGCAATAAGCGTGTAAGAACTCTGTTTTATTCGAATTCTTATCATTATCGAGCTATTTCGAAACCCCATTTGGATATCTAGTTTGGAAAACTGTAGTTTATTTTAATTAGATATGTACATGTATGATTAATAAAACCTAAGTCTACAACCAAATAAGCTCAGGCTACGTACTGATATTGGATATGTTGATATCTATAATATGACATGATATTTTATTATTAAGTAGTATACATACCAGCATCTCCTTCAACTCCTGAACGGTGGCCTTCAAGCTCTCCAGTTCCTGCTGGATACGTCGCTCACTGGAGACGGAGGAAGTAACCACCGGGGTGGAGTCCAACCTCATATGGGCCCTGCTAGAGCCCAGTCCCCGGCCTCTCTCCCAACCTCCATGGTGCCGTCCGTGTGCGGCGTCTAGGACTGGGGTCAGCAGCCTCGAATGCTGCCTTCCCCCTAGCAACTGTCAGAACATTATATTTAGCACATACTGGTCTATAAAATTGACAAGAAATACTAAAATCAACAAATTCAAAGCCTTACCTACAGAGATAGAAGATGTGCTCCTCTGGTATCTGCATGTATCAAAATTTGAATAATATTAATTAATTTCAGTACATACATATTAACAAGGTAAACTCGCATATAGCGCTGCTTACACATATGACAGGGAGTGAACAAGCTCTTGTAGATCATCAGGCGCAAATCTAATCTCATCAAGCAGCCCATGATAATGAGTTGGACGACTAAACAAGGTCCACGACTTACAATCATTCCCGCATGCGAGCACATATAAAAATCATAGTTTCTAGGATGACAAATTTTATTGTCAACTACTGTCACCACCTACAGCTAGACAATAATAAAAATTACTAAGAGCAAAAGGAATGTGTGTATATTTATGATATAGCATTCTAAATCAATATACATGCCGTATATGATATATAAACATACCTGGAGGAACGGGAGTGGCCTCTGTCCCTGATATGGACGCATCACCAACAACTAGACAATCAAACAATGATAATATAAGTAATTTTGACATAAACAGGCATGGATATCTATAATATTACATTCAAAATGGATATTAGAGAGCGCACCTGCAGTGAGAAGTGATAAAAGTATCACCCAACAAGGGTGTAATTTACAGAATCAGTTGAGACTCTTGAAAGTCATAGAAGAACCTGACCTGCACAAATCTGATGTATGCTTTCCATTGGACACTAAGAAGTCTCTAAAGGGAAAAGCCTATGTGAAAGCCATCATTAGTTCATATCAGAAGATTGATACTGAAACAGAGAACAATGAATGCCATTTTCTTCTTCTTCTGCCACATTACTATCTTCTCCTTCTGCCATATTACCGTCTTCTCCTTATTATGTGTGCGTGCAAATTCAATGACTATATTGAGAATATAGATTAATAGTGGGTAGGAAAAGTATTTCTCAAATTGTTTTTGCGTCTAAAAACCATAAACTACTAAGTAATAGCATACATAAATTTTTTAGTATAAAGGTTGTTATTTTAAGTTTTCCCTTATAGAGATATGATCTAACTGCCTTTATAAACTATAAGTGTGCAGAAAATTATGATAAGAAACCATAAGAAAGGGTCGTAGCCATGCATAACCTTGAATCTACATACCAAATCATGCACAAGCATGCAATTATTGTCACCTTGCCTTGGAATATAAAATATCTTGGAAGACTATAAGCGAGCATTTAAATCTTGATAGCTTTTGACTTCAACATATATTTTTCTCAAGTACCATGAAATATACTTCCTCCGTATAAACCGTTTTCAGGAAGATGGATTAAAATGACAAATTATCCATTGTGGCTCACTAGGTTAGCATTTTCTCTTCTATTGACCATCTTACTAATCTGCTTGGTAAATTTATTCGGAACCGGCTGCGAATCATTAAAAGACATGCATAAGAAAGAAAGCTAAAATACAGATATATAGCATACCGATACATCGAAACTTCAAAGTTGCGATGACAATCCAGAGATATTTATTTCTACACACGTGGTGCGCGTGCGAATGCCTCAGGCAACATGGACAAATATTTCAGAACATGGAAAGTATTATTAGTATAAAGTAATTAAAAATTTTAAACACCTTGGGTAGATATTTTCTTAGTTGATGCAATCATATCATGAGGACTAAATTTAAGCTATTATACATATGCATATGTATTTTTCTAACCTAATATATCACACACACACACACACACACACACAGAGAGAGAGAACACCGGTTTGGTAGAGAAATCAGGTAGCAGGATCCTGAAGAAATGGAGTCTATAGTATTGTTCATCATCATCATCCATGATCCCTTTTGATAATATTTTTTCAAAGGGATCATGGATGATGATGATGAGCAATACTATGGACTCCATTTCTTCAGGGTCCTGCTATCTGATTTCTCTACCAAACTGGTGTTCTCTCTCTCTCTCTCTGTGTGTGTGTGATATATTAGGTTAGAAAAATACATATGCATATGTATAATAGCTTAAATTTAGTCCTCATGATATGATTGCATCAACTAAGAAAATATCTACCTAAGGTGTTTAAAAACTTTAATTACTTTATACTAATAATACTTTCCATGTTCTTAAATATTTTTCCATGATGCCTGACGCATTCGCACGCGCACCACGTGTGTAGAAATAAATATCTCTGGATTGTCATCGCAACTTTGAAATTTCGATATATCGGTATGCTATATATCTGTATTTTAGCTTTCTTTCTTATGCATGTCTTTTAATGATTCGCAGCCGGTTCCGAATAAATTTACCAAGCAGATTAGTAAGATGGTCAATAGAAGAGAAAATGCTAACCTAGTGAGCCACAATGGATAATTTGTCATTGTTAATCCATCTTTCAGAAAACGGTTTATACGGAGGAAGTATATTTCATGGTACTTGAGAAAAATATATGTTGAAGTCAAAAGCTATCAAGATTTAAATGCTCGCTTATAGTCTTCCAAGATATTTTATATTCCAAGGCAAGGTGGCAATAATTGCATGCTTGTACATGATTTGGTATGTAGATTCAAGGTTATGCATGGCTACGATCCTTTCTTATGGTTTCTTATCATAATTTTCTGCACACTTATAGTTTATAAAGGCAGTTAGATCATATCTCTATAAGGGAAAACTTAAAATAACAACCTTTATACTAAAAAAATTATGTATGCTATTACTTAGTAGTTTATGGTTTTTAGACGCAAAAACAATTTGAGAAATACTTTTCCTACCCACTATTAATCCATATTCTCAATATAGTCATTGAATTTGCACGCGCACATAATAAGAAGGAGAAGACAGTAATATGGCAGAAGGAGAAGATAGTAATGTGACAGAAGAAGAAGAAAATGGCATTCATTGTTCTCTGTTTCAGCATCAATCTTCTGATATGAACTAATGATGGCTTTCACATAGGCTTTTCCCTTTAGAGACTTCTTAGTGTCCAATGGAAAGCATACATCAGATTTGTGCAGGTCAGGTTCTTCTATGACTTTCAAGAGTCTCAACTGATTCTGTAAATTACACTCTTGTTGGGTGATACTTTTATCACTTCTCACTGCAGGTGCGCTCTCTAATATCCATTTTGAATATCTATAATATTACATTCAAAATGGATATTAGAGAGTGCACCTGCAGTGAGAAGTGGTAAAAGTATCACCCAACTAGGGTGTAATTTACAGAATCAGTTGAGACTCTTGAAAGTCATAGAAGAACCTGACCTGCACAAATCTGATGTATACTTTCTATTGGACACTAAGAAGTCTCTAAAACGAAAAGCCAATGTGAAAGCCATCATTAGTTCATATCAGAAGATTGATGCTAAAACAGAGAACAAGGAATGTCATTTTTTTCTTCTTCTGCCACATTACTGTCTTCTCCTTCTTCTTCTGCCACATTACTGTCTTCTCCTTCTTATTATGTGCGCGTGCAAATTCAATGACTATATTGAGAATATGGATTAATAGTGGACAGGAAAAGTATTTCTCAAATGGCTTTTGCGTCTAAAAACCATAAACTACTAAGTAATAGTATACATAATTTTTTTAGTATAAAGGTTGTTATTTTAAGTGCGCGTGCAAATTCAATGAAAGCAGAAACTCCAGTGACAAACTTAGGTTGCATACGTTGTTGCCAATTCACATACATCCAGTCCATAACCCTGACGTACTCATGGGCCATGTTAGACTGTATCATATAAATTGTAGGTTATGATGACTATATTGAGAAATCTAAGAACGGGATGGTTACTGACAAAGGAGAAAATCTGTATATATGTTTTGTGTGTGCGTTTGTCGTTGAAAAGAATAAATTATCGATAATTAAAGTTAGATTTGAGGATACCCATGTATGAGTTGTATTCTATATATGTGTGTTTCGATTTATTATTTCGCTTAAGTGTAGGGTTGTTTTTACTTAAAGAAGTATTACCATCTACTATATATAAAAAAATGTAGCAAACTAGGACTAGAACTCATTTAACATTATCAACTAGTGAGATTTCAATGTCGAAAACTCCCTAAAGAGGAAAATTACTAAAAGGAAAAGACTCTTTGAACAAAACGCATCCACTAGCAATAATATGGAATTGAGACTCGATCAAGATTCTCTGGACTAAAAAATTCCAAGGAATTGCTATTTGAATTACGTTAATTTGGAACACGATCGTTGTAAGTTGTATTTTTCCCGACTTGTGTCATGCCCATGAGCACACAAACTTCTCCCCAATCACAAATCCCAGTCCAGATTGGTATTCAAAATTTATTTAATTAGTTTGTGATCCACATCATTGATTCGTTGCTTGAGGCATCAATGTAGGCACAAATATCACTGAAGCAGCCTAAATCACCATATGAATCGGTTATCGGTTTCAATTCCACCAGAATTAGAATTTCATCCGAACAACTTTCACACAGTAATCGGAACTTGGTCAACAAATTTGTCATGCCCGTTGTGGTTTTACTTATGTACAGTACTTCCACAAAATACGTGCTGTCATTTCTAAATGGAAGTTTCTCAGTGCCCCCATAGTAGTAGAAGATGGAATTGTTTATCGCAACTAGATTATGCTAAGCCTCGGATAGATTAGGCAAACATGATCTAGAAGAATATAATTAGCAGAGAAAAAATATAATAAAACAAAACAAAGCGTAGCAAATAAGATAAAATAAAATAAAGATATAGAAAATAAAAGAGAAATAAGTTTTCGAGAGGAGAGGTGCAAGATATCATGTGCCCCGAAGAAAAGGAGGGCAAAAACAGTGTTGGCAATCATAAGAGGAAAGCTAGACTAACAAGAAGAAACATTACAAATATTACTATGTTTATGAATTATCACAGAAAATCAACCCAGAATCTGCAAGAAAATCAAAAGTATGGCTCAAATATGAGACGGACAAATATCTTTTCCTCTCTTATCTTTTCTTTTTGAAAACAAATACCAGAAGATGTTGACTTTCTGGATAGATAGGAGTGGATATTATAAAAACATGTAAAGGGTGCATGGAAGTGCTAACAGAGACTCTTTGTTGCAACTTTATAGTAAACGGAACAATAACTGGCATATTCAAGTTAAAAGAATTGAAAGAATAATGAACATGGCTTACAAACTTGGGTGAGAACGATGTGACACTCAGAAAAACATCTAAAAGACAAATTCCTACGGAAATGTGCAGAGTGATCTTTTACTATCTAACACAGTGAACTAAAACATTAGGGTTAGGATTTGTAAGCTAGAAGTACAAAATGAAAACAAGTAGTATCTTTTTAACTACGGCATAGTCTACAAGAGACAAGTTAAGCTCCACATCTGACTCAGCCTGATATGAATGTACAACCTACAGAACTGGGCTTGGACATGCTTCAATTCTTGGCCGCTCTGATGCCATTTGTTTATCAAACATAGAGATGTGCAAAAATTGTTGGCAAATTACTCGGCAGAACTTAACTTGCATTTATTTTTAATGCCTGCAAAAAGCAGCCTTAGTTTTGGACTAAACAGAAAAGTGGTTGTTTGATTACCTCAGCTTCAAGCTGGTCAAGGATTTGTAATATTCTCTGATGGTAAGTCTGTTCTGATTCAGCCTTAACTGCACAAAGTGCAACAATACAAGTCAAATATGATAACCATGACATGCTAATTCAATGCAGGTAACATAACTAGTAAATTGTGAATTAAGTACCATTGCAAGTGGATGCGTTTTGTTGAATCAATATGATCCTGAGACTCGATCAAGATTCTCTGGACTAAAAAATTCCAAGGAATTGCTATTTGAATTACGTTAATTTGGAACACGTTTGTATGATTGAAGCTAAGAAACAAATATATTTCCATATTATATCATGCATTGTTTTATCAAAAATAATTTTATCGCATACCTAGCTATATGCTGAAGAAGGCTATATATCTCAACAGAGAGAGAAATTTATAACCAACATGCCACGAATATTGAGATTGTATATATATATATATATATATATATATATATATATATATATAAGTAGACATTTGAATCTAGACAAATAGAAAACAAAACTTTATTGCTCCCTTGTCTCTTATCAAAATCATTAGAAATGTTCATTTTTTCGGGGCTCAAAATTTCCTTCACAAGCTTTAAAAGAAACCTAGAAAAATTCTCACCCCCTGCCGCAACCCCCTGCCCCAATCCTAATCCTAACCCTAACCCCAACCCGAGCCCCAGTACCCCAACCACAGCCCTAGCCGCAGCCCGAGCCCGAGCCCCAACCCCAACCACAGCCCTAGCCGCAGCCCGAGCCCCAGCCCCAACCCTAGCCCTAGCCCCAGCCCAGCCCTAGCCCCAGCCCGCAGCCTCAGCCGCACCCCTAATAAAAAATTTGATAAATTGAAGAATTCCTTACCTGTGCAGAGGCGACGACGAGAACTCCGATGAGCCGGCGCCGGCGACGACGAAAGCAAGTGGTGGCTACGACGAAAGCAGGCGGTGGCTACGATGAATCGGCGGCGCTGGCGATGACGACAACGACGATCGATCGGCGGGAACGAGGGTTTGGGAATTTTTTTTTCGCGCGAGATAAATTGGGAATAATGAGCGTAGGGATCGATCTGAGCTTTTAATTTAAATCCCTGTTTAGATGCCCCTACGGATAAGTCCGTAGGTTCTTGGTTTGCGGCTCCATAGGGGCAAACAACAATTTAAGATTTAATAATTTTTATATAAATATGTAAGGACCGTAGGGGCAACCCTATAGCCCTACGGATTAATCCGTAGGGCCAAAATAAATCTGTCCCTACGGATTTCACTATCCGTAGGGGCAACCCCCTATTGTAGTAGTGATTATTACACAACATAGATGGGAAATAAGAGAACCCAAACTCGTGGAGTAAAGACTGAAGCTAGATGAGCTCGGCTGTGGCATTCGCAACCGTCTTGTATTTAGCCTCTGTACTCGAGCGAGCGACTGTCACGCCGTGCTTCCCAGTGTACGGGTAATGAAATGCGACGAAGCCCGCTACGTATTTACTCAGAAGTAAACACGCTAAACGTAACTAAGCAATATAATGTAAAATATGCATAAGAGACATGAATGTAAATGAACAACTTTTATTTATTAAACATTTCTTTACAAGTACAACTGAAAATATAAATACAGAAATGAAAGCTGCATAAGTGAATATATAACCTACAGAAAAGTGTGCTAATCCAATGGAAAGCAATGCATAAACAATGGCATGAACTGAAAAGAAAATATATATAAGTATCTAGAGCTCTGGGTCAATGGTGAACTGCTCCAAGTCTTCAGTACCGGGCTCGACCTCCAAAGAGTCCGACCACCTGACAACATTCCAAAGAAAGAAGAGAAGGAATGTCGTCAGCGAATAATATCTCGGTAAGTCCCAAAAATAGGTAAGAATAGACAGATGAATAGATAGATATGAGAATATAACTGGTGAGTTTGTTATGTTAATGCAGTTGTTTGTAACTTGGTACAGAATATGTCAGTGTATACGAGAGGAGTCCCACTATTCCGGAGACTAAGGTATACGGAGCACAAGGAACCGTTAAGCCACGGAACAACACAATGGATATTCAGGTTAGGTGTATTAAAGTGACCGTCTCGTGCCACTTCTAACACATTCCGTACCAGTCTACCCCTTTAAAACCCCGTAATGTCTTTTGTATTGATTGTATTGTTTTGTTTTATAAACGGAAGACTTGCCGAAACCATGATATCATGTAAACAGAATGGATATAAATGGATAGTCATGTAATCAGAGTATATTCATGGTTCGGTTCAGTCGAGTCATGCTGATATAGATTGAATTCTGGTATAAATGGATTCATGTTGTATTGTAGTTATACTTGAATTGAATTCAAGTCAAATTGATTTCATATTAGACTGAGAGTCAGACTGAGTCAGACCTTTTAGACAGAATTGAAGTCTTGAATCAATTTTGCTGTTATCGATAACTGCTGCACATGGACGACAGGATTTGTTTTTTTTTCCAAGATAATTACCGTATTGATAACACCGTTTTTAGGTTGTCTACCTTAGATAGTCAAGCACCCATATTCTCCGGCTCCCTGAGGCTTAAGAGAACTGGTCCTGCTTAAACCTATATTTATTAGGGTCCTTATTGTAAATTAATATAACTTAAGGGAGTTTTATGAAAAATAGTTTTGATATATTTTAAAAATATACCTCAAGTATTTAATTATTTTCTTTAGGATTTTCATAGTTGTAATTTTTATAAAGTGAAATATTCTAGTGGATATAAACCTAACTTGAATAGTATATTGTATTATAGTGTAATATTGGAGCTGTATTGATTTGTAATAATAGTTTCTTGAAATTTGCTATTTCTTTGATTTAGAAAACATGAAATATATATAATATATATATTTAAAGTAGATATTTTGATTATATATATATATATATATTTATAAAAGTAGAACTTATTTATTAAATAGAAATCATATTTTTCTTAAAAATTGCATTAAAAATTCCATCGAGATCGAATGCTCCGTGAGGAGGTCTGCATCTCGCTCTAGTAGGCCCGAGGATGTGCGATAACCTGCATCATCCCGATTGTGGTTCCCCAAAATGGATTGTAGAGGTGCATTTGCAAGGAATTAAATAATACACTTTTAAAGAAAACGGTTTTTTGAATATTTAGGATATTTAAATGTAAATTCGTAAATTCCCACAATTTAATGTTCTAAAAGTCATCACGCTATGTCAAGAATGAGTGTCGTGATGAGGTAGGTCATTACCTCGTGAGTTTTCTAAAGGTAATATGATCAAAATGAATAAGCAATGTCGTATGTAAACATGATGGTATTTTACCGTAAAAGTTAAATAAAAGTTATTTAACATTATATTTTGAATTGAAACTTGTTCTAAATGTTATTTAATGGTTAATAAACAGTATAAAAAGATGGTAAATTTGTTATTAAGAAAAATTACATTTTTGATAAAATTAGAATCGGAAGTCGGAATAACTCCGCATCCGACGAGTTTTGAATTATGGATGTTTAGACTAGAATGAGAGGAGGAGATAGGAGACTTACTGATTTGAATTAGAGAGAAGAGGTAGGGGAGATTTTGGGATCGTCGGGGAGTTGTTTTGTCACCGGATTTTTCCCGAAATATCGTCGGAACTTTACCTTGAGCTAACTCCACTTGTACAACTTTTGACTTGGAAATTTTAGAGAGTTTTTGTGATAATTTTCAGAATGGAGATGAATATGGTATAGGGGGTATTTATAGGATAGAATTAGGGTTTAGGGTAATGAAGAATGGAATTAAAATGTGCATTAAAATGGATTTAAGAGAGGAATTATCACTTTCTGGATAATTGCAGAGAAATTAAACAACATGTGGGTAGTGGGGTAGGCCAAGGGGTGCAGGGGTTAAAAATTCAGAGCATTCCCTACGGACAGAACCGGCGGTGCCGACCCCTTCTCTACATCCCGCCGGCCAAATCCGAGGGTGGGGAGCTTGGATTGTTGCCACGTGTTGGTGTCGTCTCATATATCTCACTGCACATGTTTGATTTTGTTGTGAATTTTCATTTTACGTGTTTTGCACGTGTAAACTTTTGAGCTTCTAAAAGTTTAAAAGAAAATCAACAAAAAATATATGTTGCTTGGGGGATTCGAACACAGGGGTTACGTCACAGCAGTGCAAGGTTTTACCAATGAGCTACAAGTGCTTTCTTGCTGTTCAAAAGCAATTTACATACTTATAGTATACACAGGATTGCAAATACTCCATTTGTACATTAATTTTTAAACAATTTTCTGTACACTGAAACAGAGTTGTTACATTCTACCCTCCTTACAAAAATTTCGCTCTCGAAATTTACATTTATTTTAAGGACTAATTTACAAACAAGTGAGGGTATCTTGCATGCATGTCCTCCTCACGTTCCCATGTTGATTCTCCTGGTGAGTCTTTTCTCCACATCACTCGAACCAAGTCTACTTCCTTGTTCCGAAGTGACTTCACCTTTCTATCCAAGATTTCAACAGGTTATTGCTCACAGGATAAGTCTGGCTGTACAGTGAGCTCGGAGTGATCAAGAATATGACTGGGGTCACTCACATACCTTCTGAGTTGGGATATGTGGAGCACATTGTGCATTCTTTCCAATGAGGGTGGGAGTGCCAAGCGATAAACCACTTCTCCGACTCGTTCGAGTATGTTGAACGGTCCAATGTACCTCGGACTGAGCTTACCCCATCTTCCAAAGCGAATCACTCTACGGTTTGGAGATATCTTCAAAAAGACATGATCTCCCGGCTGGAACTCCAAGTGACAGCGCTTTGCATCAGTCCAGTGCTTCTGTCGATCTTGGGCTATGCGCATTCTTTCCCTGATAGTGCGAACCACATCCACTGTTGCTACTATCATCTTAGGTCCAAGGAGTTCTCTATCTCCGATGTCGTCCCAACTTAATGGTGATCGACACTTCCTTTCATAAAGAGCTGCAAAGGGCGTCATTCCTATACTTGCTTGGTAGCTGTTGTTGCTTGAACCTATTTGATTCATATTTATAGATTACCCTGAGTTGTTACATAGACACGTGCATCTCATATATACTGCATACTGACATTTTACCTGGCATTGCATATTTTACCATATAACATTTTAGGTCATGTAAAATAATTTAAAATTGCATTTCATAGCCTGCATGATACTCCTAACCCCGTGGTAGCATCCACGCATCTTGTTCTCGTCCCGTTCAGTGAAACGAACGTGTTTGGATGGCTACGCGCATGTATGTGCATCCGTTCTTGGGGGTATGCATTTTCGTCACCTGAGCATTCATTTTGAATTTTGAAAGTCACACACATTTTTCGTATTTTAAATCTGAATTTTTAGACCCGACCCGGACGCGTTTTGAAATATTTTTGTATCCGGCCAAAATTCAATTTATTTAATTTTAAAATTTAGTTTAAATATTTTCATATGATTTCTTTAACAAACTGAAACCTCTTATCTAAAATTTTAAATCTAAAAATCTTTTAAAATTTTAAATCTAATTTCTTAATAAACTAACAACTCTTTTCTCCCTCTCTCTCCCTCCTCTGCATATATATATTTATATATAATTTATTTAGTTAATTTTTCTTTTCTTATTTAATACACAACCTCTTCTTCTTACTTCTTCTTCTTCTTTCTTCTTTCTTATTCTTGACCTTGTTTCTTGATTCCAGTGATTACCGCCGGAGCCGTGCTCGTCGCCGACGATCCGAGTGATCCAGTGAACGTACCTGACTTGTGTGATCACCCTCGTGTGTTGTTTGGAACCGTTCCATGTACCGTACGCGCGTCGCGACATTTCGCCGACGAAGGACGTTCCGTACATATCCGTTCTTGTTCCGTCTAGGCAAGTTAATCTTGCTACATGCTATATAATTTATTTTATACCTATTTAAATAAATACCATACCTATAGTTTAAATCTAGTGCCCCATGTTTAATTTTATAACATTTCGATGTTCCGTTTGCATCCGTTTATATCATATTAAATCTAGATCATGAAAACTTATCTTGTGACATACTAGATTACATTATACTGCATCCATATCATTTAAAATATATATCGTCGTAATATTTCTTATTATTATATTTAATTAGTTTATAATCTGCATTTTATAATGTTATACATTTGAAAATATTATAGTTTACATATGAAACGGCGTTGAAAAAGCGGATACGACAAATCTGAAATTTACTGTACACCTTACCTTATAAAATTCATTATAAATCATAGAAAAATCATTAGTATACGTTCTTTAGTTCGTTACGAAGCTAACTCAGAATACTATAACTCTAGGAAATATTTACTTGCAAAATAAATTGTTTAAATAACGTAAAATGCAAATGAAAATGTCTCTAAACTGCTGTCCAGGGAAATTCCAGCAGCAAACTTTCAAGTTCGAATGTTCGTAGATTTTTGTAGGGACAACCTGAGATGCTTATACTTATAAAAATGAAAACCTTATTGAATTATCTTTGTTTTGGTATAAGACACGTCCCTTTTGGAGAACGTTTGTTATTTTTAAGCTATTTTACAAATTAGGGTGAAGCTGAATTTCTGAACGGAACTTTCTTGTGCGTGGTCAATCAATACCACTTTTATGGTTATTAATCGCTTTGAATATGCTATCCATATTAATATATTATATCAATATTTATATCACATATTGCTTAGTTGTACATCCCACATTACCATTTTATAGTTTTATAACTTTTCGGATACCCGTTTGCATCCATCGCATTTAAGATACATATAATTGCATCCATAGATCACATTACTACATAATACTGTGATATTAACACTCCATGTTTAATAAATTGCATCCTAATTAATATTGGAACTATAAATGTAACCCTAATCGATAACTGTGCATCCATATCCTTGAAATTATATCTATTTGCATATCATATTACGTGTTCCAGTTTATTGTTCTGATAGTACCCATGCTTGTTTATTTATACACATGCTTATGTTAGTTTGATTATGAGCATCCACATGACATCTTGTGCTTCCTGACATGACCTGTTACACTTCCTACTTGACATGACATGGTATCGTACACTCTTGACATGACATGATACCTTTATACATTACCTGGCTTGACCTGATATACCATGGCTTTACCTGTTACCTGATCTTGTGTCTAATACCAACAAGCATAACCTGTAGTCCTTACGGACCGTTCCTGTTGTCTATCCAGACAAACCTGCACCTACCTGCTCCTGTGTTGGCATTAGTTCTTGATTACTTAAATACCTGACTTGAACACATATAACTTGGGGGTATGGGGAAATCAATGATGAAACCTGACTTGTAACTCGACAGTGCTACCTTTACCGATCAGTTTTAGAGGCTGGGCCAGCCTTGGGATGCTGCTGCTGACATCATCCATCGTTATCCATTACCTTTTAGAGGCTAGGCCAGCCTTGGGATGATGCCATGGACATCATTCATCTTTACCCGTTTCCTTTAGTGCCCAGCGGCATGTCTCGGTTTCAGCCCGAGAATCTTCACCGTGATTCCGGGCACGCACGTGATACTATCGAGTTACATCGATGATTCATCAGACTGATTTCAAAGACTTGAGAGTATTTAACCCAATAGACCAGTTTGGATTACCCACTGCACACTACCTATCACTGCCCTGATTTACATTGCTGTTACACTTGCTTTATCTTTTATGATCATACTTGCATGTCTTGCTACCTTGTTTATATATTATTGCTTGATGTTATGACGCGCTGACGTCTAGGTTTTGCATGGCCCAGATCCTCTACCTTTTTTGCAGACTGATCAGGAGTTTTGCCGCTGTTAGACCGAGCGGTAAGGATCCTGTTGGTATCCAGCCTTACTTTCCAGGTGTTCATTTGATCCTTTGCTTCCGCATACTATATTATTTCTTGACTCATTTATTCTGGCTCATGGACATGTACTAGATAGTTTAGTCTACTTTCCTGTTCTTGATATATCTACAGCCGTAATATGACTGTGGGAGGATTTTTCCTATCCACAGGTAGCATGGTTGGCTATGTCACGTGCCTACCTTAGCGTACTCTGGGAAGCGGGGCGTGACATGGTTCTTTTGGTATCAGAGCCATAGGATATAGGTTAATCGAGTTTGATTCTTTTGTAGTTGGGTATTGGACCCAATACACGAATCAGAATACTCGTGATTAGGAACATGTCCTGCCACCTTGTTATCGTAATTCTTGAATCATATCCTTCTTTTATCCTTCGCCTTGACGATATGCAAACCACTTGCATCTCGACTTGAAACCTTTTTGGTTCACCATTGTTTCTCCCTGTTCGTTGATTCTAATACTAGGATATGGGCGACTTGTGTGGAGTTATGTAATTGTACCCATGAACTGCAGCATGGTTACAATACGGTACTCTATTTAAGTAACTTGGAGTCCTGGTCTTGATTCATTCCCTTGTTTCATGATCGTTATATTACCTTGCTGCTCTCGGTTTCATTGCTTACCAGTTATTATTTTATCGCCAGCTTGGATCACGTTTACCGTGCTTAATCCTCTTCAGTATCTTAACTTCGGATGAAGTCCTCTCAGTATCTTACTTGTTCATGTTTTCCCCGCATTAGGCTTATTCAATTCTGGTGCATCCCTTTGTTTTTTTTTTCTTGGGAATGGATTTTCGTGGCACTTTCCATGCTCATATTGATTGTAAGGAAAAGAAAGTGATTCTCCAGATTCCCGGACATCCGGAGCTTGTTTTGCTGGAGGAAGCGGTTCTGTCGGGCCAGTCGAGTTTAGGGCTAGGCCGACAAATAATGTTCTTTCGCCGATGGAAGTGGATAAGGAAGAAGCGCCGGCTATATTCGAGAGTTTCATGGACGTGTTTGAAGACATATCAGGTTTACCGCCGAAGTGAGACGTGGAGTTCGCGATTGATCTTGTTCCTGGTGCAGCGCCAATCTCAAAGGCGTATTACCCGATGACACCAGTGGAGTTGGAAGAAATCAAGAAGCAGGTACTGAATTACTTGAGAAGGGTTGGATTCGCAGCAATAACTCACCTTGGGGAGCTCCAGTTCTTCTAGTAAAGAAGAAAGATGGCACAAGGAGGGTATGCATCGATTATCGAGAATTAAACCGGGTGACTATTAAGAACAAGTACCCGATCCCTCGTATTGGCGAATTATTCGAGCAACTCAGTGGCGCGAGGGTATTCTCGAAGCTGGATTTGTAATTCGGATATCATCAGGTCCGAGTTAAATCAGAAGATATTTGCAAGACTGCGTTCCGAACTCGATATGGATATTACGAGTATTTAGTGATGTCATTCGGAGTCACGAATGCACCGGCGATATTTATGGACTTGATGAACCGAATCTTTTCACCATTCTTGGACCAGTTTATAGTGGTGTTCGTTGATGATATTCTGGTCTACTCAAAGGAGTATTCAAGAGCGTGCATAACACTTGAAGATCGCACTGCAGATATTGAGGCAAGAAAGATTGTATGCTAAGATGAGCAAGTGCGGGTTTTGGCTTGAAGAAGTGAAGTTTTTAGGCATGTCGTATCCGGTGATGGAATCGCCGTTGATCCCGAGAGGATTGCAGCAGTTCGAGATTGGAGAGCTTGAAGGCTACCGTTCAGGAGTTGAAGGAGATACTGGTATGTATACTACTTAATAGTAAAATATCATGTCATATTATAGATATCAACATATCTAATATTAGTACGTAGCCTGAGCTTATTTGGTTGTAGACTTAGGTTTGATTAATCATACATACATATCTAATTAAAATAAACTACGGTTTTCCAAACTAGATATCCAAATGGGGTTTCGAAATAACTTGATAATGATAAGAATTCGAATAATACACAGTTCTTACACGCTTATTACACACGTTAGGTCCAGACGTGACGGGGTATATCGACCAAGCCCCCACATGCATCTCCTTCGGCTGCGGCTCCGCAAGCCACTACATCGGCTGCGGTTCCGCAGACTGCTCCTATAACTCCACCGCACGCTCAGACTCCCACAGCCGCGGCTCCGCAAGCCACTACCTCGACGGCGGCTGCGCAGACCACATCGCCAGCTCCACAGCCTGCTCAGACTCCCGCACGCGCCGAATTGCATGGTTTATTGACCGAGGAGCAGGCGCGCCAGATTCTAGCGTTTATCAGAGGTGGAGCTGGACCGAGCTAGGGTAGCTTTTTGATTCTTATTTTTTGAAACATTTATTTATTTATTTGATACATATTGTACTACATTTTGAAACATTTTGGACGATATTGATATCGGTTTATATTTATATCATATTCAGTTTTTTGGTTTCTTTTGTATATTATATGCGTGAGATGTGATTATGAATACTACGAGATATGTTGTGTGATGATTAATTTTATATTTGATTGATGTATATGTTATTGTGCACAGGACGAGAAAAAAATCAGACAGCCCTTTTTTTTAAAAAAAAAACAGATAATATGTACCTACGGATTAATCCGTATGTACACATGTTGCCCCTACGGCTTAAACCATAGGGGCCAAATATCAGAATTAACTGATATTTTCCCTCCTGATCTCTGTTTCAGGGGATTGGGTGTGCCCCTACGGATATCTCCGTAGGGGTAAACAAATGCCCCTGCGGCGGTATCCGTAGGGGCAAAATATCAGGATTTCTTATATTTTGCCCCTACGGATATGTACCTACGTATGTATCCGTAGGGGCTATTACTTGGCCCTACGGATTCATCCGTAGGTTGAATCCGTAGGTACACGAAATCTATTTTAAAAACCCGTAAATAAAATAATTTTTTTGTCCCTACGGCGTAATCCGTAGGGGAAAAGGTACCTACACATAACTCCGTAGGGACAAGTTTTAGTCCGTAGGGGCATGTTCAGGACTTCGACTTGCATCTACGGTGTTTGCACCTACAAGTTATTTTTTCACCCCTACGGATATATCCGTAGGGGCAGTGGTTTGCCCCTACGGGTAAATCCGTAGGGGCAACCCTTATTTGTAGTAGTGTAAATCTTCGATCCAATATTATACCGTCGATTTTATGCGTACAAATATGATGTCGGCGATCTCTATGGATTACAAGTGGAACATTTAATTTGTTGGAATCAGGTAAACAACTTGTTCTTCGAAGACGGACAGTGGAACTGTTAGTAGAACCATTTAGAATGGCAGCGTTTTGATACGTGCCAGATACGGCCTGATTCCTGATGGCTAATCTCCTAATTAAGGATTGCGCATGTTTATTTGGGGGAAAATAGTCCATTTTTAATTCTTTATTTCTTTATTTTTCTTGTCTAAGCTGTTAAATACAGATTCATGATAACAACTTGAGAGGGAATCTCTCCCTTAAAATAGGATCTAAAATCATGTAAAGAAGGAGTCAATCAAAACACCACCCTCTCTTATGAATGAAAATAACAATTAATTCAAAAATGAAAAATAGCAACAACTCCTTTACCTACAAACGAAACTGACCGAAAGCAAAAAACTATATCATGTCCGTGCATACATATCTATCTCATTAGTCATATGCATGCAACGATCGATAATATTATGTGATAATTAAATATACTCTGCGAGCACTTATTTAATTAAACTCCGCATGCAGGCAGGCATGCATGCATGCGTCCATCTTAATGCCAACGCAACGGAACCGAACCGATCGATGCTCAAGTGGTTATCCATGCTCAAGTGGTTATCTTTTTGTTAATATTGAAGAAAGCGGCCAACCTTGCCAAGAGGTCCTTAGCCTCCTTGGATTTTAAATCATTCATGAAGAAGACATGATCCATGCCCTGGTAATCCTGCAGCTTCTCTAACTCTCCTCCCCATCCACTCTTCTCCAGCGCCTCCCAGTACGTCCTCGCTCTCCACACCAGCCGGTCTTCCGACCCCGTGCAGACAAACGCCCTCTTGCATCCCAACTCCGCCAGGCTCGGCGCCCCTTCGACTATCGGATTCATGGCCGGATCGTCCAGGTACATACCCGGACCCATCACAAGGGCCCATGCGGCCACAAAATACGCGTTGACTAAAACCGCCTCCGTCCCGATGCGTTTTAACCCCCAGAAGTAGGGGCACAGCAGGGCTATCCCTTCGACTTTGATCCCGCCCAGCTCCCGCATCGCTAGATTATGCACGATGTTGGCGCCCGCGCTGTCTCCGGCTAAGAACACCTGATTGAAATCGCCGTGCTCGGCAAGCCACGGGTCGGTCCTAGAGAGAGCCCAATTGAGGGTACCAAGCGCGTCTTCGTAAGGGACAGGGAGCAGGCCGCCATGCTGAGCGAGGCGATAGTTGGAGGAGATGGCTACGACGTTGGATTCCTTCACGATGGCGTTCACGAAGTCGTGGCAGCCTTTGGCGGCGTTCTCGCTGGGTAAAAGGAAACCGCCGCCATGATAATAAACCACCACCGGAAGCTTTTTTCCCTTGCCGCATTCGGGAGGCAAGTAGAGCCTGGCATCAACGCCTGTGTCGGCATTTATTGTTACGTCCTTGGAGACGACGCCGGTGGCGGGATCGACTCCTGCGTCGACGTTCTCCTGGGGAAGAGATTCTAGGAGCTTGGCAAGGCCTTGCAATAAAATATCACGCAGCCATGAAAGGTCCTGAGGCTGAGACGACATTCTTCGCTCAAGCTAGTTTTATGTTCTTACTAGAGCTTTTTCTTTTTTCGTTTTTTTCCCCTTAAATCTCAGAAGAAGAAAACCGTATCGCATTGCGAGTGAGGGATCTTGCGATGCCCATGGCTATTAATTTATAGCCTAGGAACTATGCACGTGCCATGCACGTGATATTAATTTATGGTCCAGAATTAAACTAAAAAGTGCTAAGAAAGCCATATCAACCCTCCTATAATTTCTGGTTCATTATTAAATAATATCCTAACTACCTAAATAATTATCCATGCTTCTGTTTAATTATTAATTAAGATCTAGTAACTATCTCTAATTCTAATTTTGATACTTATCATCATATATTAATTAAAGATCACGGTCAATAATATTTGCCAAAGATATTTAACTACAATTGATAATGCTATATAACCAAAATAACTCCTTTAAAATCCTTATAAAGCAAATCCTATTTGCAAACCTATTGATCATATCTATCTAATTAATTATATAATTGCATTTGCCTACATAACAAAGGAAAAAAAATCAATTACAATTAATACTTGATCACATGTTTTTCCTGCTCATTTCTTAATTACATTCAAAATTGTGAACTAATTTAATTTAAGTTGTCTAATCATCATCTTCTTCCTAACATTATATAAGGTATATTATAATTTTTTCCCTTGCTCTTACTGTTTTTTATATTTCATTTCAATTATTTGTATAGTATATGGCTGCAGCTATGAGGACACACACACACACTTGTTAAATCTAAATATTGAAATAGAGCCTTTGAATAACTCATAGATCACAGTAAATTACATAATCAAACACATTTAATTAGATAAAAGATCCGAGTTTGGAGGTTCGATAGTTTATGTGCATAACTTGCATAGTTTCATTGGTATTTTCTTTACTTACGTCCTCCCCTGCATACTTAGAATCCTGGATCTGTACTTATGTGGATGCCCGAGAAATTATAAGAAATTATATGGTTATACAATAACGAGCTGCACTATTTGTATGAATTCCTATGAACCTATGTCGATATAGTTTTAATTACAACATGTAAGCTGTGCTAAATTATGTGCTTTAAATTTTGATCTGTAAGTTTGGAGAAATTATCCCTGTGTATAAGAGAGAGAGAGAACGAAAGAAAAATTAAAAAATCAGTTAGTTGGTGGACCCCAGATTTTTGTTCACGGTGTTAATTTCAATCATAACCAGCAATATATAATTTCCATTCACAAGCAACAATATATAATTTCCATTCACGCAATATTTTCAAATCTCACGCAATATATGATAATCAAAGTAATAAGATCCGAATAGCACTCAAACATAAACAAAATATATACGTACAATCAATATGGTCAATACTCCACTAATGAACAAATGTATGTGTCAACAAATCAAAAAATGCATGTGTCAAAAAATCGTATAATATGATCAATACTCTACTGATGAACAAATATATGTGTCAACAAATAAAAAATTAGAACTAATGTCATTGAGACGGCGATCCACCTTTATCGTCCCATGGCCTGGCATGCTGGACGGAATCGGCGTGCGAACGCCTCATGTCTCGGATCTCCGCCCTAAACTCCTGCAGCTCATACCGCGTCTCCTGCAGCTCATACCGTGTCTCTTGCCATATCTGATGTTGCTGCTCTACCTGCTCACGGAGCCGACGGATCTCCTCCTGCGACGCAGTTGCTGCATCAGCCCGTGTCTAGAACACGGCGTACTCATGCGCGGTTGAACGCCTATCAAAAAATCGATGGGTCCCGGGACCAATCCCGCGCTCATACCCATCGCGATGCCTGTCGGCTATCGAATTCAGGACATGTACAATGGCGGTGATCGAGTCGCCGGGGCTATGTTCCAAGGCATCCATCTGCTCCTGAAACCGGGTCTATATAGAATATATGTATACACATACATGTGCTAACTTAAAATACGTAATCAACTTGATTATATAAAACTTACCATGTAAGCGTCCGTGCCCTTGTGTAACGCGGCCCTCTGGCTTTATTGTAGATGGCGGGGTCTTTCTTTCTCTGTGATGAAATTAGGAGTTAGTTTCATAATTAATTAACGATATAAAAAACATATGAAATTAAGTGTCGAAATATTTACCATGTGTCACCGAGTGTTGGCCTATGAGCGCTTCTCTTGGATCGGGTTAGCGCGTTCTCGCATGCCGTTATTCTGGTTCTGTTTATTTCGAACTGATACTGTCTTGCATAAATAAAAATTATAATATCTTTTAGAATAAGATTTCATATTATATTGCTAAAATCTTAAAAATTAAATTGATACCTGTATATCATCGCACATAAATAGGCGACAAGAAACGGCCAATCCTCTCTCGGGATCTCCAGCGCTATGACCTCCATCAAGTGCCTCCGCTGATCCTCGGTCGCCATGGCCCAAAGAAGGTAAAGTTCACTCTTCGCTTCCTATCGGTGATGTCGGTTGATCACTTGACACTGGCTTAGGATGTGAGAGAGGGCGCGGCCTATATCGAATGGCCTGTACACGCCATCCTCGCCAGGCTTGCCAACGAATCTGTAATTCTTTCTGGTCTGAAATTGAAATATATTAAACAAATAATTATATGTATATGTATATAACGACGATTGAAATTTAAATGTGTGAAAAGATATGTCATACCTCCTCCGACCCAAAAAACCGTGTAGCACGCTCGATCTGGGCCTTGTTCCACCGAATATAGAACGAGTAGTTATAATAAGTACGGATCTCCTGCGCAATATAATCCCTCCACTGGGTCGCGTGCTCTCCTACAGACACGCATGCCGTGTCAAAAAACAGATCCTATGGCCCAGCATCCTCAGGCGGCCTGAACAGTCGGGCCTAATAGGACCCCTCGTCCTAACACTGCTCGAGCCTGCGAAAAAATAGATATATATATATACACAATATTATAATATTTAGAATATGAATATATAATTTGACAAATTTAAATTACAATCGTTATTTAAAAACTTTAAGAAATAACGATTATACTTGCCGTCCCCGGCGTGGTACCGACGCCAGACGCCATCCCGCTAGTAGTATGCGGATCTGCAAATAATAAACTGTTAGATGATTCAATATCCGCATATATTGTAATGTTGTATCAAATTTTAAATGATTAAACTACGCACCATGCGCAGGAGTGACTGAGATATGAGGACCCGCTGACACACTAATATAGGTAAGGGGAGGCGGTGACGCTGCGGGTGATCTGGTAGTTGTATGGGGAGCGCTGGTAAGGATAGTAAAGACAGTCGGGAGTGATGCGGTGTGAGTAGGGGGTTTATGGGGGGTGATGTGGCAATAATAGAGGGAGAACTGGTAGGGATAGGCGTTATTGCTGCGGCTCCCGTGGCTGCTAAGAATTCTGGGACAGTCTCATCAGCAGGTATGGATCGACTTGGAATGTTCTGTAGACGTTGTCTCCTGTGGCGTTTAGTGCCTTTGCCTGTGCCTATGGTCAAATCCTACATATATATCTAAACGTTATTTCATTATTTATAATCATTATACAGTTTAGAACATTCAATTTAACTTCATTAGCTAACACGTTTATGTGGTACATTATCTAAAGATTCGTTCGGTGGATTCTCAAAATCTTAATCCGTGACAATCAATTGGCCGATGTCATTTCTTACAAACGTATGGATGGGCGGCGAGGAATAGTTTGGATCCCCGGTATGTTCAATAGATGGACTGAGACGTGTTATCATGAGATTTTCATCGTCACTCTCATCTTCAGAGCCATTCAACATCGACATATTATAATAATCTCTCAGTTTCTAACGACAAACAACATCCCAGTCAACCTTTTGCAAGTCCCGAGAATAATATATTTGTGTTGCCATTGTGAGAAAGATAAAACCGTCGTATTTTGGTAATATCCGTTTGGTGTTTACCAAAATCAGACCGTATTGATCGACCTTCATATCCCGATTAGACTTGGTATCGTACCATCTACATTTGAATATGTCACGCCCCGCTTCCCGGTATACGACGAAGGGGACGGGACTGGTCCGCTACGTATTTACTCTGAAGTAAATACGCTAAGCGAATCTGAGCAATATAAAAATAAATACACAAGAGTCAAGATGTAATAAAAACAACAACTTTTATTTATTAACATTCTTTTGTACAATGCATGAAAAGGAAATACAACTGAAATAAAAGCGATGCCTAAACAATGGCATAACAGGAAATGAAAAGTACTGAATGGAAAATGTACAATGAAACTAGAGCTCTGGTTCTTCAGCAAACTGCTCCAAATCTTCTGCAGATGGCTCGATCTCTGCCGGGTCCAAACCACCTGACGACATTCAAAGAAGAAAGAAATAGAATGTCGTCAGCAAATAGGTTGCTCGGTAAGTCCCAAAGATAAGAGGAAAGTACAATAGAAAGAATAAGAAGGTATCTTTTAAAGTTGTATTATCTTGTTATAATGTTGTATTAACGCTGTTGTTTGTAGCTTGGTACAGAAGGATGCCAGTGTATACGAGAGGAATTTCTATATGCCAGAGACTAGAGGCAAATGGAAGTACAAGGCTCCATTAGAAGGCCCGGAACAACGGCAATTGGATTCATGTTAGGTGTCTTAAATCTTGCAGTCTCGTGCCGCTTTTAACACCTTCCGTACCAGTCTACCTCTTAAATCCCGTAGTGTCTTGTTTGTATTGTATTATATTGTAAATTGTATTGATTGTATAATTAATTGACTGACCGAAACCATGATATCAGTAAACGGATGTAACCGTAGAATCATGTAAATAGAATAACTGGAGAACCATGTAAATGGAATGTATATCCATGGTTCGGTTCAGTCAAACTGTATAGATTGATAATTGGATTTATGGATTCATGTTGAATTGTAATATTGAAGATTGTAGAATTGTTGATTGTAGACTGTTGATCATGTTCAAGTTGGATTATACTGAGACTCAAACTGAGTCAGACAATTAGCAAGGTAAATTGAAATCCTGATTTTATTTATTAACTTGTCTACCTTAGATAGGCAAGCACCCACTTCTCCGGCTTCCTGGGGCTCAAGAGATTGGCTCTGCTTAAACCTATGTTTACTAGGGTCCTTAGGGTAATTTATAGAACTTGAGGGGGTTTTATGTAAAAATACTTTTATATACTTTTCAAAATGCACCCCAAGTATTTATTATTCGTCTTTAGAGTTGTAATGAATGTGGATTTTATATTATGATATTTCTAGTGAAAATATCTTACTTTCATAAATAAAGGTATTTATTTGTAATATTGATTTATTTGGAATTCCTGGTATTTTAGTGTAAAATTTGTTCTTGTGATTTTTAGAAAAAGGTGGAATATTTATATCATAACAAAATAGATATTTTAATGATAAATATAGCTATATTTATACAAAAATAATTTTAATATAATTTGTTATATTCTAAAAATCTCATTTTCTTAAGATATTGTCTTTTAAATCTTTCGAGACCGAATGCTCCTTGCGGAGGTCTGAACCTCACACTACTAAGCCCGATGATGTGTGATAATCCGCACCATCCCAAACGGGGTCCTCAAAATGGGTTGTAGCGGAGCTTTGCAAAGATTATAAAATACTAAATCTTTTAGAAAACGGTTTTATGAAGTTAATGGTATTTATTCGTAAAGATGTCAATTTTCCGTATTCTATATTTTAGGGTCTCCTAAGTCAACTAGACTATTCCTAACTGCTCCAAACGACAAGTTATGAGATGTCTCAAATCGCCTCTTCACCGCCAATTGTGGCCAGGTAAGTACAAGTGAAAAAAGAAGGGATCTGCTCACGAATCACCGTGAGACGGGCCTTTTAAAGTTTCCTTTCTCACTTGCCTAGCCTAGATACCACAAATTCAGGTTTAGATAAACGACTTATGTACACAACTTATCGTATTTTCATAATAAGAGGTATTTATTTAAAAGTGTATCAACACTAAATCTTCTAGAAATAGTTTTATTAAGTAAAGGGTATTTAAATGAAAATGTTTGTTTTCTCGTATTCTAAGTTTACGATGATATCGTGTTAGGTTGTATGTAAGTGTGTGAGGAGGTAGGTCGTTACCTCGTGATCTACTTTAAATGTATAGTAAGTTTGGTGGAGTTAAATGGAGGATTGAAATAATGTGGTATTTAAGTGAAAAATACGATAAATTGAAATAGCTATCATTTCATGTGATGAAACTTGATTAAATTGTTTGATTGGTGTTTAATAGTCAACATAAGGAAGTTTAAGTATGATTGTATTAGTGAGAAGTGGAATTTTATAGGAAACCGAATCGGAAATCGGATTAGTTCCGATTCCGTCGGGTTTTGTAATTTCGTATTTGTAGAATAGGAAAGAGGGATAGAAAAGGGACTTACAGGTTTTAGATTACACAAGAAAGTGAGAGAGAACTAGAGGGATCGCCGATGTGTTGCGTCGTCGCCGGTAGTTCCTAAAACGATCGCCGGAAGTTCCGCCGGGAATTCGTCGGGGCTTCGCCTCGAGCTTGTTTTCAAAGTACATGATTCTTTGGAAATTTTTTGAGAGAGGGCTCAGGATTTTGGGTGATAGGGTAGAGGGTAGGGGTGTATTTATAGGGTAGGCTAGGGTTAGGGTAGATGAAAAGTTTTTAAATAAAAAAATGGTAAAAATGTAGGAAATTCATTAAAAATTGTAGTAAATGGGGTATATTTAACTGTCTGGAATAGATCCATTTATTTGGAGTGTGCAGGGGAGTTTAGAATGCCAAGAGACACATATCATCGGTTGACGACTCGCCGGAATCGGCAACTCTGGCCGGCGGCGGCGGGCCGAGTCGGCCGGTCCGCCAGCCGAGTTGGCCGATCCGGGCCGAGTTCGACGGTCGGAAGGTGGAGGGTCTCGTGAGGTAGGCACTGGTGCTTTTAGTTTGTCAGGTTCAGTTCAAGTTTTGGGAGTTATTGTGTGTGGACTGTTGGGCTTCCAAAGAATTTAAAATAAAATAATATTAAAAAATAATGTGGGGCAGGGGATTTGAACTCTGGTGGCTTGGTTCAGCAATGCAAGGTATTACCAATGAGCTACAAGCTCCTTCTTGTAATTAAATTTCTAATTAATTACTTAAGTCTTGTGCTCAGGCAATAAATACCCCTTTATGGAGATTTTTTTGAAAAAAAAATATTTTGAAAAAATTTGTATAGGAAATTTGGGGTTGTTACAGAATATATGAAATAGGATAGTCGTATGCTGGTATGAGACCACTATAATTTCCTCAAGAACACCGTAATAGAGATTTCCATCCTCGTCAACGGTTGTGATGCCGCTATTTTGCGTAGCTCTAATACATTCCGTACTTTCTACCTCAAATTTATATCCGGATACTCCGTACCTGTTGTAAAACCTAGCAACAATCGTTGGACCGTTTAAAAGGCCATGGACCTCTCTATCAATCTCCTCTCCACAATTCAATTGTTCGTTCACTTTTTTTATAGACCAAGCGGCGATAGTGCGCCTCTGTTCTTCTTCAATCCTATCATTCGACCACGTCCTAGGATTCGATCTCGTGAGTATATCTTTGTGCGCTCTGTTCGTTAGCATATAGTTATATTAATTAGATTAAATTTAATTTCGAACATTTAAAATAATGAAATAATAAACACTTACTCTACATATTTGGCAAAACATTCGCTGTTTATCAAGATGTACGCATGTACACTGGCTTCAAGATCGTAAAACATGTTCTTTAGCCTTCCTGCTCCAATTATACCGTCAAGAACACTCTGCGTTTTGTTTAGCTTCATCCTGATATCGTCGTTCAGGAAATGAGTACAGAAAGACGCGACTTCTTCCAGGAGATAACCTTGCGCAATCGAATTTTCAGGACAATACTTGTTGCGGATATAGCTTTTTAAAGTTAACAGATATCTGTTGAAAATGATGGGTGTTAATAATTCATGATAATTCTTTTCAATTTAAATGATGAATAATAAACGTCTATAATATCTCTCGATTGGATACATCCAACGGTAATGGACCGGACCGCCAATCCTAACCTCGGTTGCTAGATGGACGGACAAGTGAACAATAATGTCGGAAAAAGAATGTGAAAAGATAGTTTCGAGCTTGCAAAGGATCAAAAGATTATCTTTTTCGAGTTCTGCTATCTCATTGACGTTCACGTTTTTGGAACACAATTAGCGGAAATACGTGCAAAAGTCGTTAAGTATGAGACCAACTTCTGGTTTTACCGATACTCTGAGGTATAAAGGAAGAAGATGTTGCATCAGTATGTGGTAATCGTGGCTCTTGAATCCTACAAATTTTCTTCTTTCTACCTGCACCTGTTTGGAAATGTTTGATAAGAAACCGTCGGGGACTTTCAATTCTTTCAACACATGCAAGAACCACCGCTTCTCCTCTTTGTTCATGTTGTAGATTACCGGTGGGATGTTGTAATAACCGGTTTACCAGCCACAGGCCGAGATTGCAATTCTTTTCTAATGGACAAACCATCCAAATTCATCAAATCACGACGGGCGTTGAAATTGTCCTTCGTTTTTCCATCTTTACACAGCAGAAAATTGATGATGTGCACGGAGATTCCCTTCTCGATATGCATGACATCTAAATTATGGCGCAGCGGTAGATCGCACTAGTATAGATGCTGAAATTAACCATTAAGCTTCTTCCAGCCAGATGGGCATGGCGTTGCATCTTTGTTCTATTTCTTTCCGAATGTGATATTCTGATAACCTCTCTATTGTTGCAGCATGTCATTACCGGACAATAATTCAGGCGGCATACCGATCTCCGTCTGGCCATTGAACATTTCTTTATTACTTCTTAATCTGTGAGTTATAGGTAAGAATCGTCGGTGACCCATAAACATCCCGCTAAACTTCAAGCGTATGCTGCTTATATGAATATGACAACCAGGGCAAGCAAGCTTACCTTGAGTTGTCCACCCCGACAGTATGCCATAGGCAGGAAAATTATTAATCGTCCACAACAAAACATCACGCATCTAAAAAAATTGTTTTCCATCTGCGTCATAGATTCTTACACCAGGTTCCCACAGCAATTTTAACTCATCGATCAAGGGTTGAAGGTACACGTCGATATTTTTCCCAGGAGACGAAGGATTGTAGCGCCAACATAAAATAAGATTGCGTCATAGCCCTCCATGGCGACAGGTTGTATATAGTCACTATAGCGGGACATATACTATGAGTACGCCCACTGCGAACTATCCCAAATGGACTGAAACCGCCGCTCGCAATCTCTAACCTCACGTTATGAAGGTCTGCGCTGAATAAAGGATGTTTTTCATCTAAAACTTTCTTTGATATCGAATCTCAAGGATGATTCATTTTCTCTCTTCACGAGGCGCTTTATGGTGCCACTGCATTTCGGACGATGTCTCCTCACACATAAATAACTGTTGCAGTTTCGGTATTAATGGAAAATGACAAAAAATCTTCACGAGCACATCACTCAAATATAAATCTTTCTTAGGATTGAACTAGTTTTTCCTGCACACCGGGAAGCTTTTGAGTGCGGCATGTTCTTTCCGGAACAAAACACAATCATTCTCGCATGCATGTATCTTCTCACAGTTTAGGCTGATATTTATGATTATCTTTTACGCCCCGTACCAGCTCGGTGGCACTTCATTTTCGTCAAGAAAAGCTTCTTTCAGCAATGCTAAGAGATCGGTGAAAGCATACACTGTATTGAAATGAAAAGCAATGCTAAGGGGTAAAGCTTCTTTCAGAAATGAATGCTTTTTTATTGAAAGTATACACCAATTCACTTGTGCTTTCATCCATTTCGAGAAAATTTCGGCAGCACCTCCCCACTGTTCTTCAAGTACACTGTAATAGAACAAATAATCGTTTCAATGTTGTGAAATACCATTGAAACGAACATCTAATCTATTGTTGTACACAGAGAACCAGCGGAAAGCTACCGACGAAATATCTCGTAACGAATGAAAAACGCAATTGAATGCATGTGTCTGCTTTATACATTCCTAGTTTGTCCACACGGGACAAATCTATCGGTTATCATACGATCGAATATTAATTCTCATCACATAGATTACACGACGTTTGTTAGAAACCGAATGATAATGTTTGGTGTTTAACAACCATCGTGTAATTTTATGTCACGACGAACATCGAACGTATGTCAACCGATAGACGAGAACTAAGACACGTTTTCATTTTCACATATGATTAATTATCGATGAGAATATGAAAATTTCATATTATCTTTGAAAATCATACACTTTTTAACGACTCTGAAATCTTAGTACAGAAATTCTTCTGTTAAAATACAGAATAGAGTTTCATAGCCTGAGTACAAGTTATAAGTTAATTTTGTTTAAAAACAGTAAGAAATAACTTGTAGCTCACTGGTAAAGCCCTTGCACTGCTGTGACGTAGCTCCTGTGTTCGAATCCCATCAGACACATTATATTTTTCTAACTTTTTAAAAACTTTTTGGAAGCCTACAAGTTTACACGTGCAATGCACATAAAAATGAAAAGTCTGAAGAAATAAACATATGTATAAAGATTTAAATACAGGTAAGAACACGTGTCCAAAATACAACGGCCCCTCTCCATCAAATGACCGGCGAGATCCCTATTTGGGCCGACGCCGACGGTCCCCCTATAGCCAATGGTGCCTGTGCTTTGCACACACTACCTTTCCCCTAACCCTAACTCTCCTGCATTGTTTGATTACTCTGCAATCAAACAAAGACCCCTCAATTCCTAATTTATCATCTTTTTAATGCATTTTAATTCATCTTTTTAATTCCAAAACCCTAATTCCACACTATAAATACTACCCCATGCCCTAGACTTTCCTTATTCTGAAAATTATAGCCAAAATTCTCAAAGTTTTCTAAGTATAAGAAGAGTACAGGTGGAGTTAGCAAGAGATCAACTTACGGTAAGGATCGAAGCAAGTTCCGGCTACCCCGCGATGCCACAAATTTCAACACTCTCTCTTCTACTTTTCATAGGATAACTAGCTAGTAAGTCCCTTTCAATTCCTCTTCTCCTTCCTTGAAAAGTTCTTTTTTCAAAACATGTCAGTTAGTGGAGTTAATACCGACATTTTATTCGAAACCCTAGAAATTACACTTTTTCTTAAGCCTTGCTCATTCATATTTCTACACCTTGCTTGTTAACATAAAACTAATATTTAGAACCAACTTTCACTCAAAAATATCATGAAACATAACTTTAATTTAATTTTTACATTAAAATACCATGAACTTTAGATATGTTATCTTATATTCCTTTGTTTAAACATACCTTCAGAAAACCTCACAGAGTAATGAACCACCTCTCACATACACACATGGTTTCCATAGCACGATACTCTTCGAACGTATTTTTGGTTATGAACACAATATTTCATTAAAATACCATATACTATAAAAAACGATTTTCTTTGGAATTGTATTTTAAAATTGCTTTGCAAATAAGTCTCTACAACTCTTTTTAGGGGACCCGCTATTGGATGGTGCGGATTATCGCACATCCTTGGACTAGTACAGCGAGATGCAGATCTCCTCACGGAGCATTCGGCCTCGAAAGGTTTTTTTAATACAGTTTTAAGAAAAACGCATTTTCTACTTAATAATAAAATTAATTTTTAATAATTATATAAATATTATAAAATCCATATATTTTCAAAATATAATAACCTTATATTTTTTCAAAGGAAAGAATTACAACTTTCATCAAAATACCATCAAGATACCAACAAAAATTAAGCTTTACAGTAAAATATCATGAACTATCCAAGCTAAGCTATTATCACTAAAATACCTCAAATCCTTAAAATTCACATTCATGGAAACCCTAAATAATATAAATAACTTCTCGAGGTTATTTTGAAACTATATATATAAAAACATTTTCATAAAACCCCATCGAGTTATATAAAATTACATTTAAGGACTTAGTAAATATAGGTTTAAGCGGGATCAATTCTTTTGAGCCCAAGGGAGCTGGAGAAAGTGAGTGATTGTCTATTTAAGCTAGAAAACTTAATGGCGTTATCAATGGTAATTGTCTTAAAAAAAGACACAAATCCTGCCATCCATTTGCAGCAGTTACTGATAACTCCCGAACCTAATCCAGGATCTAAATCAGTTTACAAGTGTCTGACTCAAGTCTGAGTCTAACTCAAGTCTGAATCCAAACTCAAACCTGAATATAAAACCAAATACAAATACTTGATCATGAATACTTGAATTCAAACTTCAAAAGCAAACATGAATACTTGATCATGAACATGAACACAAGAAATCAATATTGAACTCAAACAGGTATACTTGACCATTGATCATGAATCGAAACACTTGAACTTGACTAAATCAAAACATGAATATTTGAACACTATGACTTGACTCGAACCATGAATACAACTTGACATGAATACATGAATACTTGACATGAATACTTAATATATACATGAACTCAATCTTGCAACTTGATGTATTCATGGATTCGAGCAAGGCTGGTAATTTTAGATGTAACTTAGTATATACGGGGTGTTGGGGTAGTTCATGCGTGAATCCAACAAAATCTCAGGAGTCCCACTAGATCATGAATCCATATCTATTAACACGAGCAAGCTATCATGAGGGCCCGTGTTTCCTTACTGCTGGATTACAACCTGTTGAGTTTGGAATACTTCAACACTAGGTTGAAGTCCGGTTACTAACACTTGATTCGGGCCCGTGGTTCTTTACCCCTGGATTACAGCCTGTTTGGTTCGAGAACACTCTTGAGATTGGTTGACATCCACTCTTGAACTTACGTTAAATTAGTGTACCCAAGTAGAGACTGTTAAGATAGTTACATTCACTGCATGTTCACCGTACTTACACAACACGGCCATGTTATACTTATTTGTCATGCTAATATAGTTGACATACATATTACCATGCAAGCTACTTGTTTATATGTTCATGATTTATATCCATACTATATCATATATCACATTACACCTTGCATTTCATTTATATATATCTCATCCATTTCTTGGGGACTTATCGAGTGAAAGTTCGCCGATGGACATTCCAGCCACATTTTTTTTCTTAGAATTTTTGTCAGATACCGTGGAGATTGAAGAGGTATACATCTTAGAGGAGGAGTACGATCAGATTGATACTCAGGCCTAGACCAGTTATGTTTTCTCAGTTTATGTACGCCACTTGTTTAGGCATTTCTATATCTTGTTTTTCCTTTCGGTTGAAATCATGTATTGTAAATGAATCAAGTTGAATGCAAATAAAGTTGTTGAATTATAAATTCCATGTTATTTATCTTGTCATTTTTATTATGCTTCTTCTACGCTTAGCGTATTTATTTCGGGAAATGACCTTATCGAAATAAATACATCGTGGGTCTCGTCACGTACCTGCTTCCGTCTAGTGGGAAGCGGGATATGACACACTTAGTTTAGGATTTGATTTCAATTAGTTTTACGTTTACGTTTTAAATATAAGGTTTTCTAAGTTTAGGGTAATTTTTTTAAAGATGCGGGTTTTCTTAATCGAGTTTAAGATTTTAGATTTAGGGTTGGTTTTAAGGTGGGATTTTACAAGAGTTTAATGCAGAGGAGAACGATGATAAATTAATGTTCAGCATTGTTTGTGTGTGTGTGTGCGCACGCGTGCGCGCGCGCTTGTGTGTATGTGTATGTGCATACACATACACAAGCGTGTGCACCCCCCGTAAGCAACCTATTTCTTACATTTTACTAAATTACACCGAAATTCTCTTAACTATTCTTATGTTTTCACTAAATACCTTAAATTAAACAAATTACTATGAATTCCACTAAAATAACCTTAACTATTGTTGTTTTTCACTAAACTACCTTAAAAATTTAACTAAACGATTCATCTTAGTAAATTAACTTAATTACTATAGATTTCACTAAAATATCCTTAAATTTTCTTGTTTTCACTAAACTATCATTAAATTTTTTAATAAAAGCCCCCATTTGATCAATGTTACTTATTTACACTAAAATACCCTTAACTATTGTTGTTTTCCACCAAAATACCTATAAAAATTCGCTAAATTACCCTAACACTAACCATAACCTATCCTTAACCCTATCCTTACCCCTAACCCCAACCCCAACCCAACCCTAACTCAATTCTTAACCCTAACCCTAACCCTATCCCCATCGCTAATCCTTAACCCAACCCAAACCTTAACTCTCCCCCAACACCAACATCAACAACTATAACACCACCACCAACAATAACATCATCAACAATAACAACAACAACTACAACACTACCACCAATAACATCAGCAACAACAACATCAGCAACAACAACAACAAAGGAAAAAAAATTAGGTAAGCTGGAAAAAATAAAAATAAAACAAAAGAATACCTAAAATTTACCTATTGACGACGATGACGACAAGTTTCGACGATGACGATGATGATCTAGGGCTTCGATCAGATACGACGATGACCTAAGGCAAAAATTAAAATTAAAATTAAACCAAAATAATTCAAAATTACCCTAATCCTAATCAATTTTACTTCTAGACGACGACAGCCGAGCTTTGACGACGGCGATGACGAGCTTCGACGATGAGCTCGATCGGGTTTGGTCCTTCGACGACGAGCTCGACCACGGAGGCTTCATCTTCTAAGGGGTCTGTTGGGGTCGAAAATTGCATCCCGATTGACCAAGTCAAAATCAAGGTCAACCCATGCCAACCGGGCCCAAGCCCAGATCAAGTGGGTCCATGCCCAAATTGAGTCCGAACATGAAGCGGTCGGCCCTCCCCCATGCCGAAATAAAAAATCATGTAATAAATAAGATGTAATTTTTTATGCATGAATGTAAGAAAAAATGGGCATAAAGCCAAATTTTTGTAAAGCCCATGGCTTATGTGCAAAAGAAATGAGCACATGAGGCATGAGATGGGCAAAATGCCATTTTGTAAAGTCCAAAGGGCTATATGTAAATGTGTAAGCCTATATAAGGCAACATGATGATGGATAAAACATACACTTTTCATTCTCTAAAAACTCTAGGGTTTTTGTGGCTGCTTCTCCTCCTTCAAGGTTCTAAACTTTCTTCCCCTTTTCAATTAAATCAAGAGTTTTACTCTTCCTTTTCCAAACCTAAATAGATTTTCACCACAAAATCTGCAAAGAGTAGCTCAGATCTCCCATCAAATCTCAAAATGGAGAGATTTTTATATCTCACTTCCTTTCTCCAAGATCCGGCCAACCGAGAGGAAGAAGAAGGAGACCCATCTCTAGAAATCCCATCTTGGGAATATCCAGGGCCAAAGGGGAGAAACAAAGCAGCCCCCGTTGATCATTTCTAAATATTTTTAGGAGTTTAACTCCATTCAAGATCTATTGGGGTTCAACTCTCTAAATTAATCTCTGTCAGGAGTTCAACTACATAAGTCAAATCGGGAGCACAGATCCCAATGCAGGGACCAGGTCCCTTTCCCTGCTTTCGCCCAGCGCCCGCGTGCCAGGCAGTGGGGACGCCGGCGCCCAGCGCCCGTGTGCCAGGCACGGGGGGCATTGGCGCCCAGCGCCCGCGTGCCATGCACGTGGGGCGACAGCGCCCGCGTGCCATGCACGTGGGGCGACAGCGCCCGTGCCATGCACGTGGGGTTCTAGCGCCCAGCATTCGCGTGCCATGTATGTGGGGCGCCAACGCCCGCGTGCCATGCACGTGGGGCGCTGGCGCCCAGCGCCCGCGTGCCATGCACGTAGGGCGCTGGCGCCCAGCGCCCGTGTGCCAAGCATGTAGGGTGATGGCGCCTAGTGCCCAGCACGCCCAGCGCCTGCGTGCCACGCACGTGCCCTACGTGTCCTTTGGACGCTTTTTCCCTTTCTTACACACACACACACACACACTCCACGACACTGTCCCTGTTAGAAAAAAATTTCTAACGGGACGCTGCTAGCCCCCTTGACCCCCAGCCCGCTATCCGGGTAGCAGGACCCCGTAAAAACTCTGCAGGGCCCCCGATATATCCAAAACCCCTTCAAAACACAACACTGCACATTGAGTTCGCATTACCTATTTGACCCGTCAATCGGAGGTTCTCTCGCTCCAAAGACGAGGGGTAATTAACGGCAGCTTAGTCCGCGGCTATCGGAGATTCGGATCCCCATAATCAATACACCCCAGCCTACCCTAGGCAGGGAGAATCTGTAATGCGCCTGATAAACGCGCGCGTATTCCCATCTCAATGGGGTGACGAAAAACACCCTACAAATTCCGGCACTCCCGGTGGGACAAATCTCTCCTCCCATATTTCGGGTTAAACGTTCATGCGAACTCAATCAATATGCATATTGCTTGCCTGTACTGAAATCATGCTTCTATTTGCAGGTTAACGACTTTCGACTGCAATTTTCGGACGCAACAAAATGTCTCCAAGGACAATCTCAGCTCTCGATACAACTCCCATCTCCTACACGATGACGATGGACTCCAGGATGGTCTTTCCGGCCAGTCTCGGGCGACAGTGGGAGGAGCCACCATTACTATTTGGATCTATTCTATTCGTGCCAGCTAACGTCATCCCTGCTCTTCAAGCTCCGGTAACCGACAAACCGGCCTCGAATGGCAAGAGGCCAAATATGGTGATCTCAAGGGCGCTCCAACCTAAACGCGAGTCGGTGTTCAAATGGCTATCTATGGCCCCAGCTGGGGGAAAAGCCGTCATAACAAAAGAAGTTACCAGACGTCGCGGGCAAGCCTAGGCAATACCTTCGACGGACATGCGGGCGGATGTCTTCTCAAGCCTCCCCATCATTCAGCCTATGACGGCTTCCCGAAGAGCAGAAGCCTGCCAAGCGCTCAAAGAAGAGGAGTTGAGGCAGAAGTGACTCAGATACAGAGCCAACAAAAGGGCTAGGACTCATGCTAGGCTGAACTTCATGAGGCTCCAAGAACAGGGTTACCCCGCCAAAGATAAAGAGACGGCTGGATATGTGGTCCACACTGTCTACATGGTGGGCACGCGTAGTAAAAGAAAAGATGGGGCTACTACATCTCAAATCCAATCTGGTGTGAATATGGCTACCACATTCCAAGACCAGCCTCCTCTGGAAGGTAATGAAGACCCTTCCAGTGAGGTTAATAAGCAAAGAGAGCCCTCAGTTCATGAGGAGCCGGGCTCGGAAAGCGAAGATGAGCCAACTTTCCATCTTAAGACCGCAGAGCAGCAACTTCTCCAGGAGCTCCGAAAGCAGCTCAGAAACAAAAACAAAGAGATGGCCAAGCTCTACTTAAAAATTGACGACTTGACAAACGTCGTCTTATAGCTCATGGCCCAACTTGCCTCTCAGCCGCCCAATCAAGCACAGGGCTCTGCTCATGAACCGGGAAACGGTGACCCGAGACAGCCGACGCCTATTCCCTCAAATCAAAAGGTGGGCAGACCGCATAAAAGTCAGTCGCATCCTATCTCGGGAAATGCCTTGGCTACGGATGACAGTAGCCCGCTAACTCAAGATCAAATCATGGATTTGGTTGCCAACAAAGTCAAAACATTGGCGGCCGAAGCCAAAGCGCAAAAAGATGTTAGCAGCAGCGGGAGACCATATCCTGCTCAGTATGATCTGGTAGAATTTCCCTAGCGGCTATGTTATCCCTAAATTCGGAAGATTCGATGGGACGGGAAATGCGAATCAGCACATCGCCCACTTTAAAACCTCATGCGGGAATACTGGGGGCAATGATGTGCTTCTCCTCCGCCAGTTCGTTAATAACTTGACCGATATTGCTTTCGACTGGTACGCGAGCATACCGGATGGCTCCGTCACAATTTTCGTCCAAATGGAGTCTCTGTTTCGGTAAAGCTTCATGAGCGTCAGCGATAAGATCACTATTGGCGATCTCGTAAGGACCAAGCCAAAGAACAACGAAAGCAGCATGGATTTTATAACCCGATGGCGCAATCTCTCTGTCAAATGTGAACCTCCGATAGAGTAGGACCAATCTGTCAGTCTCCTCGTCGGAAATCTCAACAATTGGATGGCCCCGTTTCTATGCACCGCGGGTCTCAAAATATTCTAAGAGCGGACCAGGAAAGTTCAGATGCTGGAGCGCTTAAAGTAGGAGTCCTCCTCGGATTCCCAAAATAACAATAGGTCCTGGAGAAACCAAAAGGACGATAATCGCAAATGCGGAAATTCCGACAATTGAATCTTTCAACACTTCAGCTAACCAAAATAAGCAAGGGATGAGTGGGCCGAATGCCAACTGGCCTCGGAAGCCAGTGTTCGGAGAGGGGGGATGATCTCCACTGAAAGAGAAGCTGGATAAAGCCTATTCCTTCAGAAGGGACAAAGTCCACAAGATATTCAAGGACGCCCTGAGAAACGGTCTACAATTGCCAGAATCAAAAAGACCGCAAGAAGCGAATATGACCGACGGCCCCATATATTGCCCCTATCACAGAGTGATAAGTCATGCTATTGAGGACTGCTTCGTCTTCAAAGATTGGGTCGAGAAGCAATACAAGGCAGGAGAGATAGAACTGTCTAAAGGCGTGTTAACAAATAGTCAAGATGCGACCGCCAATTTCATACAAACGGAGACCGAAGTCCTTCGTGAAATTGATTCTCTCAGACATCTGCCTTCCTTTGGGAACAGCCGACCACCACGTCGTTAAACTAGGAACGTTGACCTCTAAGTCGTTAAACTGGGAATGTAAAAATGTGTAAATAAAACAAAAAAAATAAAAAAAAATAATAATAGAAAAATAAAGAGCCGAAATGATGGGGCAACTCGCAATAAAAAATCAGCGAGTAAAAATAAATATGAAAATAAAGACGAAATGATGGGACAACTGCGAATAAATAGCCGAAATGATAGGGTAATCGTGACCTTCACGATAAGAAGAGCTGAAATGATAGAGCAATCATGGTAAAAAAAATCCTCCAAATCCCCAGACGGCGAAGATGAGTCGCTCCTGGTACCATATTCCAGTGCAGCGATGCAGACGCCGTCCAAAACTCTGAATATCCCCAACGACAAATGATGAGTCGCTCCTGGTACCATATTCCAATGCAGCGATGCAGACGCCAACCAAAATTCAAATCCCCAGACGGTGAATGATGAGTCGCTCCTGGTACCATATTCCAGTGCAGCGATGCAGAAGCCAACCAAATTCCAAATCCCATACCCCAATGACAAATGATGAGTCGCTCCTGGTACCATATTCCAGTGTAGCGATGCAGACGCCAACAAAGTCCCGAAATTCTTCCGGCCCTACGGTTTGGATCATACATCCTGCAAAACCGATCCACGGTCGTAAAATGATCCCAATCTCTCCTAAGTCCTACCAACGAGACCGCATTCAAAGTACCACCAGTGATGAATATTCCCAAACAAAAAAAGTAAAAAAAAAGAAAAAGAAAAAAAGGGGTATGTCCACAAGCAAAATGAGCACGGATGAAAACCCGAAAGGGCTCCGTGAGTAAAAAACAGCAGGACTGCCGGCGAGTTTGTGAAAACCCGAAAGGACGCAAACTCGTGAAAAAGAGATGAAATGCACTCGCAAAGTCCTCTCGATTTTGTGAGGAGAAAATTCCCGCATGAGATCCTTACGACTCACAAAGGAGCAACACACTTAGGAGTCCCCACGACTCCTAAGGAGAAAAAACACCTACGGGATCCTTTCGACTCGTAGGGAGAAAATGCTTTTATAGGACCTTTACGGCTCATAAAATTGAAAAGCCTTAGGTGATAGGGACCTACACCTGTCTCCTAAGCCATCGCTCCCCAACGGGAAAAGGCAAATGATGAATTGCTCTTGGCACATGTGCTTTAGTGTTAGCAACGCTGATGCCTACCCTAACCCTAAAATTCCAAATTCCAATCCAATAGACCCCTAAGTCTTTAACCTGGGGATAGATGACCTCTAAGTTGTTAAACTTGGAACAGATGACCCCTAAGTCGTTAAACTGGGAATGAGGGAAATCTCCTCATGGCAGATGATGATTCGCTCCTGGTATCATATTCCAGTGCAGCGGTGCTGATGCCAAACCAAAACCAAAATCCACAAATCCTGTCATGGAAGATGATGATTCGCTCCTGGTACCATATTCCAGTGCAGTGGTGCTGATGTCAACCCAAATCACATCAAATCAGCAAAACAACCAATGACCTCCCTGGCAGAATCAAGCTCCACCTCGGAAACAAGTCAATTTCATCCCTGACACCGCAAGAAGCGGAACAGGTCAAATCAAGTCACCGACCGTCCAAGTCGCAAAAAGGGCAGCACCGACCGTCCAAGTCACTAAAATGGCAGCACCGACAGTCCAAGTCGCTAAAAGGGCAGCACCGACCGTCTAAGTTGCTAAAAGGGCAGAACCGACCGTCCACGTCGCTAAAAGGGCAGCACCGACCGTCCAAGTCGCAAAAAGGGCAGCACCGACCGTCCACGTCGCAAAAAGGGAAGCACCGACCGTCCACGTCGCAAAAAGGGTAGAACCGACCGCCCACGTCGCAAAAAGGGCAGCACCGACCGTCCACGTCGCAAAAAGGGCAGCACCGACCGTCCAAGTCGCAAAAAGGGCAGAACCGACCATCCAAGTCGCAAAAAGGGCAGAACTGACCGTCCACATCGCTAAAAGGGTAGCACCGACCGTCCACGTCGCTAAAAGGGAAGCACCGACCGTCCAAGTCGAAAAAGGACAGAACCGACCGTCCAAGGCGCAAAAAGGGCAGAATCGACCATCCACGCTAAAAGGGAAGCAACGACCATCCAAGTCGCAAAAAGGGCAGCACTGACCGTCCAGGTCGCAAAAAGGGCAGTACCGACCGTCCACCCTGTCTCGCCGGCAAACCCCAACGCCAGAAAACCCATCGACGTCATCACCTTCTCTGTCCTTGCCTCTGTCCAAATACCTGAGCACCTTGAAATCCACAGCCCCTTCTCTTCTTTTCTTTCTTTCTTCTTCTTCTTTTTCTTTTCTTCTCTTTTCTTGATTCGTATTTTCCGGTGATCACCGCCAGAGCCGTGCCACTGTCGACGATCAGAGTAATCCAGTGGACGTCCCCTGCCTGCGTGGTTACCTTCTTACCTTGCCTGGACTCGTCCCGTGTGCCGTGGGTGCGTTGCGATGTTTACCCAACGTCAGACTTGCCGTACGCACCTGTCGTGTGTTCCGCTCAGGCAAGTTCATCTTGCTACATACTATGTATCTTATTCTGCATCCATATGAATAAAAATATCACCTATTGATTGCATTGTACACCCATATTAATGTTTTACTGTTTTCAGATACTCGTATGCATCAATATCATTTATTATATATATAGCTGCATCTACAGATCATATTATTTCATGTTATTGTTGTATTAACACCCCATGCTTGATAGTGTGCATCCTACACAGTCATGGAGCTGTAGTTGTAACCCCTGATAGATAGTTGTGCATCCATATTTTATTGTGTACCCATACCATTAATTCTATATATTTGGTTTCATGCAAGTAACTTGATATAGGTTATATTATTATACTCGCATCTATACTAATAAGAATATTGCATGTTTATGGTATTGTGCATCCATATTACAGTTTTACAGTTTTACGACACCCGGTCATATCCGTACTGTATATTACATGTTTAATTGCATGCCTGAACCTGATTGCTTTATGTTACTGCTAGATTCATATACCATACTTGCTAGTATGCATTATACGATTCATGGACTCATTATATGTTATCACTGATTACTATTCGTGCATCCGTGCTTTTACCATGATTCGATACTGGTTACATTTTACTGTTAGGCATCCATTAGATACACTGTACACCACCCGACATGACTGATACACTACTGCTTGACTTGATACCTGATTCTGTTACTAATGCCGACAACCCTGACTTGTTGTCCCGATGGACGTTACTGTTGTCTGTATAGACAAAACCTGTACCTGCTTGATCCTGTGTTGGCATTAGATATCGATTGGCAATACCTGACTTGAACACATAACCTTGGGGGTAAGGGGAATCAAGAATGTAACCGAACGTAACTCAAAGGGCTATTATATTGTTTGCCGTTTTTCCGGGCGTTACGGAATATATTGTTTGCCATTTTTTCCGGGTGTTACGGAATATATTGTTCGCCGTTTTTCCGGGCGTTACAGAATAATTCTGTTACCGTGGTCCCATGGGACATGAACGGGGCATAGACCGATGGGTTACGATGAGGATTACATTAATTGATTTCGAAGACTTTAGAACAGATAACCCAGTAGCATAGTTAAGATTACACACTGCATTTCACCTGCACGTATACACTTCACTGTCCTATATCCATGTTTACTGGTTACATTCATGTTATTGTTTTTACTCATGCATGCATGTATCGTGTATCTTGTTCATGTATTATTGTTTGATATTATGACGCATTGACGTCTGGGTTTTGCATAGCCCAAATCCTCTATCTTTGTCACAGGCCGATCAGGAGTACTTCAGTTGACAGGCCGAGCAGTGAGGACCTTGTTAGTATTCTAGTTTAGTTTCCTTTCAGCATTTTCATTTCCTGATGTGAGCCCATATTTGGGACGTATTTTCCAGATTGTTATTGTTATTGGATTCATTGCTTCCGCATATTATTTCTTGACTCGTTTATTCTGGCATATGGACATGTACTAGATAGTTTATTTTATTTCTACTGTTCTTGATATCTAGAGACAGCCGTAATGTGACCGTGGAAGGATGTTTCCTAGCCACAGGTAGCATGGTTGGCTCTGTCACATGCCGATCTTAGCGCACTCTAGGAAGCGGGGCGTGACACTTGTTCAAGCATGCCTCAAGGAGCTAAGGAAGTTGATGGAAGATCGAAGGACTTGGTTCATTTGGTATAACATTTCTAAACCTAGTAGTTTAGCTCTTTATATTTGCTAGTATAGGTTTATGGTTCGATCTTGAGCGGGTTTTGTTTGCGTCAAAAAATTTAAACGCCAGTTTTTGTTCCGCATCGGTCATGGTAGACGGCCAGGGCGCAGGCGAAAACCCAACATGGTATCAGAGCCACCCATAAACCAATACTAGCTAGTTTACACAAAGTTAAAATATCGATCAACCAAATTTTCCGAATCAAAACTCCATTTTCACATACTTGCTGTCGTTTTTGAAAAGTGTTCAAAAAGTTATTCTGTGTATCTTAAAAATACATGCAGGCATTTATAGTGCACCAGAAGAAATTTGAGCGCTTAAGCCAACAATTTGGCCGCGGAACCGCCCCGTAAGTTGCCTTTTTGCGGCAGTTCCGCAGCAATTTTGTGGCGAAATGGCGCCAAATATTTTCTGGCACTATAATTAATAGAAATTTGATTTTTGGGATATTTGGTTTTGGCCCAGATTCGTTTGAATGCCGGTTTACATTTGGGCCAATCTGGTAAAGTTTTATTCGATCGAAATTTTAAGTGTGTGATTATCAGTACATGTGATTATATCTGCGACCGTGAATATTATTATGCGATACAACCCGACTAGTTGCTATATGTTTAACTAGACGGCTTTGCGAACATAATATTCACGTTGATGTTCTGTGTTGTGCTAATATTGTGGTTAGATTGTCGTGGTGGATATCATGAAGTGCAATGATAGTAGTATAGTTCAGATTCATTTGTATATTCAGTATTGCGGGGTGAGCGTCCGACATGTGGACTGTCGTCTTTGCCAGATTGTATATTCTTTTATTAGGGCACGACCGGTTTGAAGTCGATGTCGCCATTGAATATATTTTTTCTTTTCTGTACTAGGATCACCCCACGGTGGAGTGCACGAATAACCGGGTTCTAGAGAGCAACAGGCCCGCATCTCATGGCGTTGAGACAAAGAGGGCCTTACTCTAGAATTGGCGGGCTATTCGCCGCACTCGTAGGGGGTATAAGTTGACGCACAGAGGGGCGCTCAAGTTACCGGATCTCGTGAAGTGCTGGGTAGCCCATTCACTTTGTTGATTGGGGTTGCCTCACTTCTGGGATTGGCAGATAACTTTTCGTGCTCGTAGGGGTCTAGGTTTACATTGCACAGGTTATCCACATGACCGGGGAACGTCGGGTTTCATTTGCGGCTCAAAGGAAACCCGGGGCTCTAAGATTATCCACCACTATGTGTTGCTGGCTGAGATTCTATGATGTTACTTATATCATGCCTGGGACGAATGTTATATATATATATATATATATATATATATATATATATATACTAGTAGATATTATATATATTTTGCATCCGTGCAAGTCCAGCCCCTGCTCTGTCGTTAGTTAAGTAACCTAACGGGTGATGACGGTGTAGGGTGTTTTTCGTCATCCTATTGAGATGGGAATACGCGCGCGCTTGTCAGGCGTATTACAGATTCCCCCTGCCTAGGGTAGGCTGGGGTTTATTGATTGTGGGGATCCGAATCTCCGGCAGCTGCGGACTAAGCTGCCGTTAATTACCCTTCGCCTTTGGAGCGAGAGAACCTCCGATTGACGGGTCAAACAGGTCATGTGAACTCAATGTGCAGTGTTTTGTTTTGAAGGGGTTTTGGATATATCGGGGGCCCCGCAGAGTTTTTACGGGGGTCTCGCTAGCCGTATAGCGGGCTGGTGCTAGCCCCCTTGCGGGGCAGCGCCCCGTTAGAAATTTTTCTAACGGGGACAGTGTTGTGGAGTATGTATATATATACATATACATATATATATATATATATATATATATATATATATATATATATATATATATATAAAATAAAAGGGGAAAAGCTTCTAAAGGACGCGTGGGGAAGATCGCCAGCGCCCCACGCCCCACGTGCCCGGATAGCATGCTAACTTAGCCACCAAAATGCTTCCTTTGCTCCAAGATCCTTCCTAGTTTGAACAAAGAATAATAGTTAAGGGTTTAATGATGAATTGTGAGAGTTTTGTATTGATTTTTGAAGCAAAATTGAAGAATTTTTGAGAAGAATTGAAGTGGGGAAATTTTGGGGCAACATGATGGGGAGGCTCGGCCAGAAATTTTGAAGAAGGAGAGAGAGAAAGAAGTGTGTGGTTATGTCTAGAACTTCCCCTATTAATTACCCTTTTTATTCCTTTCTTAAATTATTTAAATTTTTATTTTTCTATGAAATTTTGAAGTGGGAATGAGTGGAAATTTTGGGAGGGCAGCAGGCCAAATTTCGGCCAAGTGGGAAGGAGGTGAGTGTGTGAGGGGTGTGTGGAAAATTCCAATTCAGAAAGACCCCCCATTATTTCATATATTAATTCTTTATCTTAATTAATTTATTTTGTTATATTTTCTAACCTATCCTAGATTTCTCTAGTACTTTAGAGACAAAACCAAAACAAAGAATATGTTACAACTAAATTCTAGGTTGTCATGGTTCACATTTGTATAATTAACCCATTCTCATTTGTAATTTTCACTAATTTTAATATATAGTTGAAAGTTTAAAATAATATTAAAATAATTAATTTAGGAAAATATTTAAGTAAACCAATAATTATAAGTGACTAAATAAATATCAAATACTACGTATTTAAATCTATGTTGAAAAATAATTATATATCGAATTTTTAAGGAAAATACAATTTATTTTACCAAATATCGGAAAATTCATCTAAAAGATTTATTTATTTATTTATTTTCAAAACGTTACAATTGGAGCTGGCGGGGTAAGTCCAGAAGGGGAATTGCCCCCAGCTTTCGTCATATGGCGCCAATGACGACGTCGAGCATGTCGTGTAGCCGGGATCATCTTTATCGTCGGAGCAGCTTCGTCATGCCCCCTGCTTTGAGGAGAGGTTGTTATTGGCGTCAGCCTGTCAAAGGCCGACTTTCGAGTAGGGAAAGTGGTTTGGACGACCCCATCTGCAGCAGGAGTTGGGATAGCCTTCTCTGGCACTGCGAGCCTCTTCGTGGGCCTATCTGAACTTAGACTCAGCCTGTCGAAGATTGAGGTGGTAGATTTGGACGTCCCGTTGAGAGGGGCCGCGGTAGTTGCAAGCCGATCGAAGACCGACTTCTTTGGAGCTTCCTGTGACAGCACTTGAGCGTTGAAGCTCATTGGCGGGAGAATGGTCCCGAAAAACAACCCGGTGGTGGCCTGTGTCACTTGTTCCACCGACATTGCGAAGATGGAGGCCGCTTGGGGCCCATAAGTTACTCCTCCAGCAGGGACGGTATGGAAGTTGTTGCTGCAATTTGTGCAGTTAGAAGCTATCGATGCCATCTTCTTTTCTGCATGGAGCAAGACACCAAATCTTAGTGCCTCGAATCCAGGGGCAACCATATTAAACCACGATTCGTTCGCGAACACGACACATGAAGCGTGCAGTGGAAAGAGGAAAAGGTCCAACCGGGCGTGCCAGAATCTGTTTACCGCCGAAAGACGCGACCGGAACGTTGGGATGTCTGGCTTGAATTTTGGGGGCAGATGGTATGTGGTTTTATCCTTCCACCTCTCCGAAAATACCAAGTTGATTTATGGCACCGGGTATCGGAGGTTTGGATGGATGCGGCCGTTGTAGCAGACTTCATCAGATTCCCCTCGTTGTGAGGGGTTTTTGATTGTGGGGACGCTCTTCCATGCAGACGCAAGCCCCTGTAGTTAATTACGTTACCGCGTAGCGATAACCACTTTCTCCTGCTCCAGATGTTCACTTCATGTCGTGTGCGTTTTTTTTGTTTTAGGTTGCCCGTGGATTGTATACGGAGACTAATTTATGTTGTCGCCCGTAGGGCGGAGATTAGTCCAAATCCGTATTTTCTTAGATTTGGGTTTGATTTAAGAATCGTTAACCTCGTTTAAGATTAAGATCAACTTAAATATTTTTTAAGGATACGTTAGTCCGATATTGGACTAAGATCTACTTAACGGGGGTTCAAGATCATTTAGATCCGACTAAAGAGCATTTGAGCTCTATAGCTTTAGTTTAAGGACGTTGCGGTCCATTATTAGTTTAAGGACGTCATAGTCCATAGAGTTTAGTTTAGGGACGTTGCGGTCCACAGATCACCATTTTTAGGCGAGGGTTTAGTTTAAGGACGTTGCGGTCCGTTATTAGTTTAAGGACTTTGCGGTCCTTCATTAGTTTAGGGACGTTTCGGTCCGTTGTTAGTTTAGGGATGTTTCGGTCCAATCTATTGTTGATTGTCGGGACCCGCCACCTCTCCGAAGACGTTGAAGAATTACAACGACATATATCAGAGGTGTGGGGAGATGTACCCTTGAACCAATGTCAGTTAAGTGGTCTGTAGTTGGGTTTAGGACTAAGATCAAATTTTAGAAAAATTGTGAGCCCATGGGCTCGGTTGATCTAGATTAGGGACTTTTGGTCAGCTTGGACTCATCCCGCTCAATTTTTGAATAAAGTGTTAAACACTTGTTTGGGCTCGATCCCTTTTGTTCAACAATGCTGAGCATTGGTATGGGCTTTGATGCTCACCCTTATTTTATTTTTTTTATTGAGTGTTAAACACTCTTTATGGTGCTGGGCTCTATTTACAGAGCGCTTTATGTTAAACAACACCCACGTGAGAAGTACGTGGGACGCTCGGCGCTGGGTGCCAACCGTTGAGTGCAGAGCACTCTTTATTTTACTAGCGCCCACATGAGGGGCACGTGGAACGCTTGGCGCTGGGTGCCAATCACCGAGTGCAGAGAACTCTTTATTTTATTAGCGCCCACGTGAGAGGCACGTGGAGCGCTTGGCGCTGGGCACCAACCACTGAGTGCTAAGCACTCTTTATTTTATTAGCGCCCACGTGAGGGGCATGTGGAACGCTTGGCGCTGGGCGCTAACCACTGAGTGCTAAGTACTTTTTATTTTACCAGCGCCCACGTGAGTAGCATGTGAGGCGCACGGTGCTGCTTCCTTCTTTGTGCAGTTTTCTGAAGAGTTCAATTCTTTTTTCTCCCCTAGATCTTTAATCCCCAAGAACAAATTCATCCCTACGAGAATTAAATTCTCATTTGTGGGAGATTTGTCTCATGGATCTCAGATCCAGGGAAAGAACTATGTTCTTTTTTTAGGGTTAAACCCTTGGGTATACAGATGAGATACTATGATCTCTATTAACCTTGAAGAAAGTTCTTCTTTCCTCTCTGTTTTTAAAGCTCTTTTTGCTTGCTCCTTTTTTTTTGAACTTGAAGTTTATGGGGGGGGGTTTCTTCCCTATAAGACTTGAAGTCTTGGGTCCTTTATATAGGGGATGCTGATTTGTTGATTCAGTTAAGGAAATCTCTCCTTGAGAGATCTCTAATTGATCTGGGGATTTTATCCACCGTTGGATCTTTGATCCTATGCCTTCTGTTTTACAGAAAATATTTTTCTTGTTATCACAAGATTGGGAAAATATTTTCCCATATAGAGTTTATTTTGTATCTTGGTAATTTTTAATCAGCATTGGATCTTTAATCCAACGGTGTTCTGATTTACAGATATTGACCTTTCCTGTTTTTGGAAGATTCGAGGAATATCTCCTCGAAATAATTTACTTCTGTAATTTGATGATTTATCATCTTCGTTGGATCTTTGATCCAAGGGAGGAGAACTTTTAGTTCTGGCGCCGGCACTCTCGTGCTTTGCACGTGAGGCGCCGCCTCTGAGTTTTTAACTCTTGGCGCTGCCTCTGAGTTTTTAACTTTGGGCGCTGGCGTTCTCGTGCTTTGCACGTGAAGCGCTGCCCCAGAGTTTTTAACTCTTGGCGCTGCCTCAGAGTTTTTAACTTTGGGCACTGGCGCTCTCGTGCTTTGAACGTGAGGCACTGCCTCAGAGTTTTTAACTCTTGGCGCTGCCTCAGAGTTTTTAACTCTGGACGCTGGCGCTCTTGTGCTTTGCACGTGAGGCACCGCCTCGGTTCAAATTTTGGAAAGAGCCTTGCTATCATATTGGGGGGAAATAGTGGTGTTTTCTGGACATCGTCTCTCAACTGTTGTTTCGAAGGGCACATACTAATAGAATGTTCGGCTGACCCACAAACTAAACAGAGTCCAAGCTTCCTCTAACAATCCTTCTGCATGTGGCCGGGTAGACAGCAGAAATCACAAACCATACTCCTTTTCTGATTTGATACAAAAGGCCTTTTCATAAGTACTGTCCCTTATCTGTTAACCGAAATGCCCTTACGTCCAGGAGCTCTGGTTGGTACATATGAGCTCTTCCGCACCACAATCTCTTGCTGTTGAGTACCCTTTACTCTCACTGATAATCCCTGTTGTTCCCTAGCCACCGTGAGAACTTGAGAGAAAGTGGTCAGTCCCAACGAAGTGATATGCTTTTGAATTTCCACATCCAAACTACGCATGAACCGTCTTGCCTTATCCGCATCGTTGGCAACCAAGGGCCCTTCATAATACTCATAAGTAGAAATTCCCCAGATCACGACACGTAGCAGATGGAGTGTCATCCATGTAAACCCGCTAGATTTCTGGGGGCAGCGGAGCTAGAATAAGCATGATGCATGGGGACATTCCTCGACATCTCGCCTCCGAGGTTGCGCCCGACCTTTCAGATGACCTCGCTGGGGCATGTTCCCCCTTCAGCTGACTGCCAGCCAATAGCTTGTCTCCGAGCTATCCTATAGCTGAGTCTCCTCAGCTCATTTGCTCGTCTCCAAGCTATCATATATCTGAGATTCCTCAGCTTCCCTATTTGGCCGGGAGCACGGAGCCCGAGCGCCCCCATAACGACTCCGTATATCTTGCTATGACGAGATCTCCACCGCTCCACGCCCCGTATCCCACGGTAGCATATCTCGCCATTAGTAGGCGTATCCTGCCATCAACGCGAACGTGACGCAGGGGCGTAACAGACGGCGATAATCTCAAATCGGCTCGCTTTATGCGACCGCTATATAAACCTCTCTTCCAGACGACATAGGTATCTGGAACTCATTCCAATACACTGCTAATCTGCCATAATATTTCTCGGTACTTACTTGATCGTTGGAGGGTCCTATGGTGGTTTCCCATCCCGGGACATCCCTTGCAGGCAGCTCAGGGTCAACAACAACCTATAGCCATTGAGATCCATATGCTCAACCCTCATCTCAAATCTCACCCGTTCAGCACCGCTGGCAACAAGATCGACGGAGGACAATATCTGAGGGAGATTCTGACCTCCATCAGCCCCGTAAATCGACTGAGCCGGGTCCACTCAGCAGCATGTGTGTCAACAGATCCGCCATTTTGCTTTAATCTAATAAACTACTCTTCCATTTCTTCCCTAGTAGATTGCGAAAAGAGCTTCTCCAAGAAACTCCGTGTAAAAATCACTCAGCCGATCGGTTTTGCCAAACGGGTCTTCTCAACAACCTACTATTCACGAGTGTAATCCACCAACTGGATGCATACCACATCCACTCTTTTTTCGTCTGGAATCTGTGCTGCAACTAAAAGATTCACTGTATCCACCAACCACTGCTCTGCCGGTAAAGAATCCTCCAATCCTGTAAATGTGGCCGGACTGAGCTTCCTGAAGTCTGCCACAGTACCCTCACACTGAGCTGGTCTAGGAATTGTTGCCCCCTCAGCTGCCGTGATAGCAGTCTGTTGGGTTGTCCTGAAGCCCTCTTGGAAAGTCTAGGCATGTCGCTAATTATGCTCTATCTGACGTTTTCGGTTCTCCAGCATACCGCATATGACCCCAAATAATGTGGCGTCGTTGTTTCCCCAATATTTAACCTAATAAAGAGCAAAGCTCTGTTGGAACTTAATGAGGCAGCGCCTCACGTGCTCTCCATGAGGGCGCCAGCGCCAGAGCCAGTCTTATAAGATAAAACCTATGAGAGCGCCGCACGTACTCCTCACGTGGGCGCCAATATGCAAAGTACAGAAGCATTCTCTGAATAAAGAGTCAAACTCTTAGAAGACGCCGCACGTGTTACTCACACGGGCGCTAATGTGCAAAGCACAGAAGTACTCATCTTAAGAATTAAATTCTTAAAGGGCGCCCACGTGCACAACACGTGAGCGCCAGCGTCCAATTTAATATCTTTAGAATTAAATTCTACATTTCCTTAACAAAGATTGGGATTTTCTCTGTTAAATAGAGTCGTTGGATCAAATATCCAATGGAGAAAACATCTCCCAAATCTTTTTAAATAAGACAGATACTCTTGGTTGGATCAATGATCCAACAATAGAATAAAATTCTATTTTTTGGGAATATATGCCCTCTATCTTTCCAAACGAAAAGATCGGTCTTCGTAAAACAGAGGACTTTTGGATTAAAAATCCAATGGTGATTAAAAATCACCATTTTGCAGAATAAATTCTGTATCTTGTTAAAAACAAGAAAATATGTTCTGTAAAAACAGAAACCCTTGGATCAAAGATTCAATGGTAGGTAAAATTCTCCAAATCAATTGGGATCTCTTAATGAGAGATTTCTTCAAAACTAATTAACAAACTTGCCTCCACTATATAAATGACCGAAGACTTCAAGTCTGATAGAGAGGAACCCCCCATAAGCTTCTAAAAACAAAAACAAAAAGCTTCAAAAAAGAACAAAGAATTAAATTCTCAAGGAAGAAGATCTCCCTCCTTAAAAATTCTAGGTAAACAAAAAAAAATTTAGAGATAAAAACATCTCATATCTAAAAAGTTTAACCCTTCTCAAAGAACTTAGTTCTTTTCTGGATCTAAGATCCACAAGACAAGTCTCCCACAAGTTGAAAATTTAATTCTCATCGGGAGGAACTTGTTCTTGAGAATCAAAGATTCAGAAAAGAACTAGGAATTGAATTCCTCAAAACAAAGCATATAAGAGAAACCTAGTTCTCGTAAAAGAACTTGGTTCTTAAAAATGAAGCTTGATCCTAGATCTACAAAATAAAGATCATATTGATCGTTAATGGGCAAAAATGCTATCAGCAGAGGAGAAAAGTACCCAGCGCCCAGCGCCGCACGTGTTCTTCACTTGGACGCCACAGAAGGGAAGAGTGCTTAGCACTCACTAGGCAGCGCCGTACGTGTTCTTCACGTGGGCGCCACAGAAGAGAAGAGTGCTAAGCACTCACTAGGCAGCGCCCAGTGCCGCACGTATTCCTTACGTGGGCATTACAGAAGGGAAGAGTGCTTAGCACTCACTAGGTAGCGCTTAGCGCCCAGCGCCTCACGTGCTCCCCATATGTGCGCCGCAAAAGAGAAGAAAAGAGTGCTTAGCACTTCACAAGCAGCCCAAAATGGCTGATTATTCAACACTCACTGGGCAGCGTCCAGCGCCTAGCGCCTCACGCGCTACCCATGTGGACGCCATAAAGAGTGCCTAGTACTCCATATAAAGGCAAAAGGAGTAAAGTGTTCAATACTTATTGGGCAATCCCCATGACTGAAAGCTCCACATGATCATATGTGGGCGTCGGAACTCATATAAGTGCTCAGCACTTTTTGCATAAAAAAAGGTGACTGATTAAACAGAGCCCAAACAAGTGTTTAGCACTTTTTCAGAAAAGAGGGGAGACTAAGCAGACTAAAGCCCAAATTGGTTAAGTTGCTAAAGTCTTGCAAATGAGTCCAAATGCTCTGTTGCTGGGTCTTAAATAAAGAAGATCCTAAAATGTTGTTAAGTGGATCTTAGTCTCAAATTGGACTAACGTATCCTTAACAAAAATTCTTAAGGCCACAATAACCCTCTTTTCCCTCAAACACGGGATTTGGTTTAAGGGTACATCTCTCCACACCTCTGATATATGTCGTTGTAATTCTTCAACGTCTTCGGAGAGATGGCGGGTCCCGACAACCAATAACTCCTTTCTTATCCCAACTTGATATAAAACTTCATCAAGACTGGGAATGATACATCTTATATTGATGCACTTTCAAATTGACGTGCACACCTCAAATCGGATCGCACCCCAAATTGGGTGCATTCCATATCGCCATTATTCGCTTTGTCACATAACAAATACACGTATGCACAAGATGGATAAAGGACCGAGAAGTCCCTAAACTGATATTCGCCTCAAAAATGCGACAACGGACCGAAATGTCCCTAAACTAATATCCATCTCCAAAATGGAGATAATGGACCGAAACGTTCTTAAACTAAAATAATAGAGCCCAAAAGCTCTTTTGTTGGATCCTAAATAAAAATGATCCTGAAACCTCGTTAAGTGGATCTTAGTCTCAAATTGGACTAATGTATCCTTAACAAAAACAATCGAGCCCTAAATACTCAGATACATTTAAGTCGATCTTAATCTCAAAATAGATTAATGGTCCTTAAATAAAAACCCCAAATCTAAGATATACGGATTTGGACTAATCCGCTTCCTACGAGCGACAACATAAATTAGTCTCCGTATACAATCTACGGGCAACCTAAACAAACAAAAACACACACGACACGAAGTGAACTTCCGGAGCAGGAGAAAGTGGTTATCATGATGCGGTAACGTAATTAACTGCAGGGGTTTACGCCTGCAGGGAAGAGCATCCCCAAAATAAAAAACCCCTCGCAAACGAGGGGGAATCTGATGAAGTTTGCTATAACGATCGCATTCGTTCAAACCTTCGATATATGGTGCTATAAATCAACTTGGCATCTTCGGAGAGATAGACAGATAAATCCAAATAGCATCTGCCCCCAAATTCAGGCAAGACGATCCATCCTGGTTCGTCTCTGTTTTCGGCGGTAAACAGTCGTCTACACACTTCTGATATGCCCGTGAATCTATTCTCGCCATGATTCTGGAGTCAATAATATTTGAAGAGGATTAGCAATGAAAACATGATTCAATAAAACAAGGAATCAATAAACTATAGATTCAAGAATGGAAAGATAGTAATTTGGCAGGACACGTTCCTAATTCCGGGTTTTCACGTCAGTGTATTGGGTACAATACCCAACTAAAAATAAACCAAACCTGGCTAATCTAAAACCTAAGCTCTGATACCAACAAAACGTTGTCACGTCCTGCTTCCCAAAATACGTAAATACGAAATGTGATAAAACCAACCATACTATCTATGGTAACGAATTATCCTTTCATAGTTGCATTATGGCTGTCAATCAGATATCAAGAACGGAAAATAAACATTTACCTATCACACGTCTAAATTGGCACAATAAATAATAACCTAAAAGGTAGCGGAAACAAATAAAGATCCAAGAAAATAATATCCTAGCCTTGTCTCTTATAGGATTACAATGTCAAATCATAACTGGAAAATGGAAAATGAATCTGAAGCATCACTAAACTAAATCAGCATAAACCTCTTCACTGCTCTGCTTTCCTGTCAATGTATTCTTGATCGTTTTGCGATAAGGTATATCCCGTTAACCACCGGGACCACGGATGCAAGATATATGAATCAAGAATGATTTTGTTCCATTACCCCCCGAAACCGCAGAAGCATGTAATATCCTTTTAAATTACACTTCAGTTACACTTTTGATTTCTCTATTTCCCTAGATTTCGTTTTCCAAGTCAGGTATGAATAATATCTATCTAATGCCAACACACGAGTAGGCAGATATATGTTATGTCTATCTGGACAACATATCATGTCCATTAGGACAACAAATCAGGATTGTTGGTATTGGTAAGTATTATAGGTAAAATGGGATTAACATGATAACAAAATAATAATAGTCTAGCAGGTTACAAGCATAAACCTCGGGACCACGGATACAAGATATATTGCATAAACCTCGGGACCACGGATATAAGATATATCCCGTTAACCACCGGGACCATGGATGCAAGATATATGAATCAAGAATGATTTTGTTCCATTACCCCCCGAAACCACAGAAACATGTAATATCCTTTTAAATTACACTTCAGTTACACTTTTGATTTCTCCATTTCCCTAGATTTCATTTTCCAAGTCAGGTATGAATAATATTTATCTAATGCCAACACACGAGTAGGCAGATATATGTTATGTCTATCTAGACAGCATATCATGTCCATTAGGACAACAAATCAGGATTGTTGGTATTGGTAAGTATTATAGGTAAAATGGGATTAACATGATAACAAAATAATAATAGTCTAGCAGGTTACAAGCATGTCGTGTTTATTTGAAATAACATTGTGCAAACAGGTCGTGATAAAATACGGTTGTAACCGATATCTAGGTGCGATAAATGATATAACGAAAAATAAACACATTAATTCCTACACTTTGATTTATTGATTGACCAAACTAGAATAGTTTATAAAACTTATTATTGTTAACTAACTAACGACATACAGAATATATATAAAACAATATAATAATAAAAAATAATATTATGACAATGTATATAGATATAATTTTACGTAGACTATAGCATGTAGCAAGTTATAAACGTGCATCGGTCTTGACGAATGCGGATATGAACACGAATGAACACGGAACGACAGAAAACCCAAAGCAACTCCAAGCTTGCTCTCTATTGGGTGCCTCAGCGATGGAGTCGACGACAATAGCTACTGCTCATCTCTGTCAACGGTGAGAACTGAGATGAGGGGACGTCGACTAGTGTCGATTGACGGCGGCAAGGCAACTGGTGAAGTCTCTGCGAGAGATGAAGTCGTAGGATGAAGCGATGTCAACCGACCGTGGTGAGATCTCGGGGACGAGGGAGTCGGTAACGGCAATGGGGAAACGTGCTTTACTATTTGTGTCGGTTGACACTGACAAGGGTATCCCAACGAGGATGGGTTCTTGGTGTTGATGACTGAAGGCGTGGGTTCTTTTTGGAGACGTGAGGAAGATGATGAAGGCAACGATTGCCGAGTTAGGTTCAGCGATGATGACAACGATGATGGGTGATTGATCGGGCAGATCTATGTGTTTTTCCTTGTCCTATTTGTTCTACTTACCACAATCAAGACGGTGTCGCTTTGCAGCTAGCCGGTTGAGCACGGGTCGTCCGCAGGGAGATGGTAGTATATCCGTTCTTATCTTAGACAAGTCAATAAAGAATGTATATGTATTGATTCAATTCTATCCTAAGTGATCGTATTTATGTTCAAGTAAGCTTGTTAGGGTTAAGGTTGGTTAGTAGAGTTAGGATTAGTCTTGTTCTTTTCATTTGCCAATCTTAAAATAAAGTTGAGATAATAGAAAGTAGCGGGGATTAGGAGGACATAGGAATGAGATTGCGAGTTTAAGCAAGCTTTCCAACGCTAAATCCATTCCTAGTATCCCTTGTCCGTCCGCTACGTGTGCTTATTTCCAACCCTAGGCCAAACACCCGCAACCATGTATCCAATTAAGTCACAACTACATTGTAAGTCCACGGTAGCGCCCCGGCCGTATAACAGACGCCAAATGCGGAACAAAAACTTTTTACAACTGGCGCTATCGCGTACTATAACCCGGATCTGCCATTAAAGCTAAACTAACAAACTACAACGTGGGTAGAAATGTTATACTGAACGATCCGAGTCCTTCGGTCTTCAACCATCATCCCACATTTTGTTGCGGCTGCTTCGATCTCCTGAATCTCCAGTCTTCTCGTCCAGGTGGCACCACGTCGACGGATCTTTAAACGGGCTCCCGCCTCTGAACCAGGCAACTCGATCATCAAGTTTGCTAAAAGAGATGACCAAGATTGATGTAGAGAATGAGTAGAACACTTTGTCTCGTTATGTCCAAGGCTGTGGACGAACGGTTAATGAAGTTGCCTTTTGAATCGGGGAAATGAGAAATGGGCATATGAAATTTCCATGATTCAAATTCCTTAATCTTTTTTCCAAATGAACAACCACCATAATCCCACAAGAAGGGGGGGGGGAGGCCGGCCACTATATAGAGGGGAGGGAGGTGAGTGTAGGAGAGAGGGAGGTGATCACAAGATCAATGAAGAGGATGAGTCACCTAACACCTAGTATGAACATATTTAATGAAACAATGAATCACTAATCTTGTCATCTAAAACATTAAATGAACATTTAAAGCACTAATGACTCACTAGCCTAGTCACCATCCTAGTCACCATCTAGAAGCTTCCACACTCATCTCAAGAAAAGATAAATCCGCATTTAACCGAATGTTAAATACGGCTGATAGAAAACTGAAAACTGGCAACTTCCAAAAGTGATCCTGAAACGAATTTCAGGATAACCCCGTAACAGTATAAACATACCCGCATTTGTATTACAAACGAATACAAATGCAACTGAGACAAAGATATTATATCTACACAGTATAATACTGGGATCCGGCTTAAACCAAAGCCTACAAGTATTATCTGCCCGAAAAATGACACGTGCGAAAATGCACGTGCATTTTCCGAACCCTGCCATAAAACCATACGGCCTCTACAACGTTTCGCCCGAACTTGGGAAAGTGTCTGTGGAGGACTCTAATGACTCATCAACACACTGTCACTGGGTATAACCACTAGCACGTCAGAGGTACTGGCTGTACGTAACGGTTGCCTATGTATTGATTGGAAGGGAAGCTGACGAGCGAACTCATCCATAAACCCTACTGAGCCTAACAGTGAAAATATACATACAGTCCGGTCCGTTCGTCTATAAGTATCGCATATCGGCCTAAGGGCTGGTAACGTCAGACCCCCAATAGCAGTATAAGTCGTGTCAGAGAGTGGCCCAGAACACCCTGAGATACTACTGGAGTACCTACCAGTAAATCTCCTGTCTCGGCCTAGGGCTTTGTGTAATGGCTCTCCTAGACACAGCGCGATCTCACCCCCAATACCGGGAGAGACGAATCCCCTGCCGGTCCGCTCACTTGCCTCCATGTGGCTCAGGACTGTACCCAAAAAAGACCTGTTTGCACGACTCCTTTGAGCCGTGGTAGGGTAGAAATCAAAGCACAGTGGGAACTCACACGAGACAAATGACGACCTCAGGACGATGAACTAACCTGTACACATGTCACCAGGGAACTGCTATCTGACGATATGTATAATACCAACTAGCATGTTCCCGGCGGGTCCTGTCCGGTGTACTCATAACCTAATGAGCACCTGTATACATCTTAGGTGATCCTACTGACACCAGTGGCTTGTGAGACCGGCCACCGCCCCTCGTCGGGGTCTCGACTGTATACACTAGTCTACTCTGGAGTATCGATGCCCTGTCTCGAAACTCCCACGACTAGGGACTCTTTAAGGATGTGCTTGCAGACCCCAGCTCCCACGTATATGATCGCCATCATACTGCTGGCAGTCAAGCAAGAATCCTATGGGCTCTATCATCATGCAATAGTGAACTAAAGCATATATACGATGATAAAGACAAACCAGATAGCATACTATCATCTTGAGCAAGACTATCATATCGGTATAGGTCCCGCCTCAATCATTGCAATCACGTACCTGTGATCCAATAATTGACTTTGAGGGCACTATCTCCAACAATCTCCCACTTGCACTTAAGGCTAATTATTGCGATGTCGCATACTCACAGCCCGTGTGATACCGAACATCCAACTCCTCTACTAATCAGTTTCACAAAGCTAGTTTGTAAAACTCTTATGTTCGAGAAATAGCCTCAGTGAGTGGATCCGCCCTGATGTTTCTTTCTGTATCTCTCTTAATCTCAAGTTCGTGGAGAAAGCCATCTCCCGAATCGAGTAATACCTGTCTTAGAATATGTCTGAATATCTGATAGGACCTAGTTCATTAATGAACTCCAAATCCAAACTACTTTAGACTGTATCGATAACTGAACCTAATCAGTATCCAGCACCATGCCTCCCACAGTATCCTCTTGGACCAACTGTCCATAATACTGTCCCTCGTCAGAGGAAAAACTATAACTCTGATAATCACTCTGTCATCCATGTCACCTTGGAAGCCTGAAATGATAACCGTCTCCTCCAGGAGGCTGCCATTATCAAATCCATAGAATATCCATTCATGTTCTAAAACTGCTTTCTAATGTTTCTCCAGGATTGGATTAATATAAATTTATCGCATTTAGTGCAAAAACAACATCTGGTGTGGTATTTGACATCTCACGATTGACTCAATTGCCTAAGCAAGCGATCTGCCAATCATGCACATCCCTCTCCCCTTTAGTCTCTGAGACACTTTTAGAGAGGGTGACTCCATCACCTGCAGGTACACCACCATGCCAGGATTCATCTATTCTAAAATACTATTAGAATATTGTCAAAGTACCCATATTGGGAAACTACCCAAATCTAGATCTAAAACCATAGATCTAGTAACCAGAATGTCAGATATTATATCCATATCCTTTGTGGAGAAACAACTGTGTGACTACCACAGTACAACCGATCGTAGTATAGGAATTTTACTTCCTACTCTGTGTATGCCATCCAAATACCAGGACATCACACCTTACTACCTTCTTAACAGATCTATCCCCTATTCTGATGAAGTCAAACCCATGACTTTCACATCAAAAAATTAGATGATCTTATCTCCGCTATATCTGCTCAAGTCTATAAATAGACATAAGCAACTTGCCCACTATGCTTCCGCTGCTCCCACTGAGCACAACAACCCTCTGGCAGAATAATATATACGTACACTTTTAAAGCTAGTTTAGAACGACGCTATACATAACCTCCTGCCGGGTCTCATAGCCTGAAACAACCGTAGTGTCAAGTCTGGGTAAACAAGAACCTCCCTGTCACCGTCCTTGAGACTACCTGAGTACCTCTCGGGTGTCTGAGGTTACCCACCATATCTGCGGAGTGGCTATTGGAATGTCAAACCTGATTGAATATATAGGTCCTATTAAATTTTCCGTAATCGTTTGCGGTTCTGGAATCACTTCCAGTTCTACTATACTCCCACTGCTGTTTTCTGAAAAAATCCATTTTACTAAAACTGTGGCGAGTCAAGAACAATATCACTATTGATCTTCCAAATGGTAAAAAATCAACCCTCGACATAGCCCGGGTTGTTAGTAATATGTATGCCCTAAATGCCATTATATGGATAGTGGAAACTTGGACATATAATCTATGGAGATAGATGACTTTCTTGCTCAACATGATAGTACGCTATCTGGTTTACTTTATCTTGATATGTAGATTTAATCATTTACACATGCTGATAAAGCCCAAAGGATATTTGCTTGACTACTGTGATTATGATGCGGATCATACTAGTGGGGCACATGTAGTCTATAAGCATATCCTTGAACTGTTCCTAGTCGAGGGTGTATCGAGACAGGGCATCGATATTCCAGAGTAGACTAGCGTATACTATTCTTGTCCCATATGATGGGTGATGGATGATCCCATATCCATCTGGTGAGGAGACACCAAAGATTGTATGCGGGTGCTCAGTGGAGACCGGGTACACTGAACGGACTCGCCGAGAACTCCTATGTGGTATTATATCTATCGTCGGATAGCAGTTCTCAAGGAACACTGGTACAGGTTAGTCTGTAGACCCGAGATCGTCATAGAGTCTTGTGTGTCCTCCCACTATACTTTGATCTCCACCCTACCACGGCTCTACTGAGTCGTGCAAACAGGTGGTCTTTGGGTACAGTCTCGAGGCGCATGGAGGCAATGAGCGATAGGAGGGGTTTCGTCTCTCCCGGTATTGGGGGTTGATGTTGTGCTATGCTCGATTGGCTATAACATGAAGTCCCTGGCCAGGGCTCCTGAGATTTACTGATAAGAGTTATCAGTAGTTTCTCAATCTGTTATGAGCCATACACCAGCATGACTTATTGAGTTACTGGGGTCGACGATACCATCCCTAGACTCGATATGCAGCATATCTGACGAAGAGACCGGACTGTACGGTAAGTGTTGCCAGTTGGCTCGACGGGAGTTTTTACAGCTTCGCTGGTTTTCTTCTGATCGTTTCAATACCCGGGTGGCCGTTATGTTTAGCTGACCTCTTGCGGCTTGTAGATGTTTGATATGATCATCATCTACTGCTGGCGTATTGACGAGTCTTAGAGTTCCATAATGAAGTTTCCTGGCTCAGGCACAAAAATGTGGTGTGCATATGAGATATGCGCGGGACCCGATTAAATACGGTTATGTGATAACGTATATTAATCGGGCATTTTCTATTTGTCCGATCGTATGAGATATGACCGGTTTGCTAAATCAAGTGTTGATTTAACTAATTACATTTAGATTAATTCTTTAAGTAAATCCTTTTGTATGCATGCATGTATGCACATGATGATGTGCATGGACACATACATGCATACATAGTATCATGGTTGTTGATACAAGAATGGTGGCAATGCAAGACTTATATTGAAGCTTTTAATTTGTATTTATCATTTTAAGTTAATGTAAAGAATATCCACTCATGCTCCTTTATTCTTTAGTGGGTAAGCTTTACTTAACTTAATGAAAAGAATTTCCACCCATGCTTAATTCTTTATGAAAAGAATTTCCACTCACAATTATGGTGGTAATGGAATAATGGTGATTATTCATTCTTATCACTATAAATAGCTTCATATGTGATATGAAACATACAATGAAAAACCAAGAGAAAAATTGTGAACAAGGGTGTGAAAACAAGTTATCATATGTGATATGATAGAAAGCTCAAGCCACCATTATCTTCTTATTCCTCTCTTGATTTCTTTCTTGAGTGAAGTTGATAAAAGAAAGGATTTGAATTGTTGAATACAAACCACATCATCATACTACACACATCTAGCCGATTTGTGTAGGGTGTTTGCTCTACTTCGTTTGCGAAACAAGTAAGGCAAGGAGCTTTGGGCAAAGGGACTTCGGGTGGATCATCGTGGACAAGGAAGGCTTTCATCGATCCGTTCCAAACTCTCATAGTGCCAAGGAGTCACCGAGGGAGATCTACAAAGGTTGTAATCTCTACTCTTAGTGATAGTTTTACATTTGCATATGATGCTTATTTGTATGAATCCCTAAAACTTCTAGTTTCGATTCTTGTCGAGTTAACTTAGCACCTATAAAATTTTGATTATGGCATATGTGATGCTACCGAACCCTTGACGAGGTGCTAGGCTAGCCCTACACGGGTCAACCCACAAACTGCCATTACAGAAACGTGCCTTGAGTTATCCAGAGTCTGGTTTTAAGCATAAGCCGGACAACTCCCTGTACCTTAACATCGTTAAGATATGAACCATTCTATATACAATATAGAAAATTTGGCACTTATTTAATTGGAACCAGATTCTAATCATGCAGCTGTCTCCAGTGCATATCAATTTAATGGAAAGTGGCTACTCAGCATTTACTCAACTTAGGAATCCATCCAATTATGAGTAACCTAAAAGAGAAACGAGTTTCTCAAAACCATTACTATCAACTGAATACCTATCACAAGAATCTACATCTTCGAACTCTTTGAAGAATCCCGATACTTGTGACACCTGGTTCTCTACTTTATTCCTATACCCACAACTTCTCAAAACTTAGACATTATATTTCTACGAAACACTTGTCTAAAAACTAGAGAAGTTACAAGTAAATAGAACAGAGTACGAGGACCAACCCCTTTGTCCTGATGGACACTGGATAATATACAATACTCTGTATAAGTCTGCTGAGTTGAATAACTCAAAGCATATGCGTCGTAGATTGAAAACTGTACCCATGCGATTTCCTCAAATATCACCAATTACAACGAATTCCGATATAATGAGGATGATCACCTAATTCCCAATAACTTCCTCCCACTCATCATCTGTAAAACCATACAGATGTGAGAATCATACCTGGTAAATGCATATCCTAGAGTAAGTATCTAATCGGGAAATCAGTTTTCCTTTAACAATGCACTGAAACATGAAAATGTTTCGAAGGGGTATGCTGGTATTCCTAGTAATGCCTCTTCCATATTCCAATTCATGACTTTAACCGTATATTTTATTTCCATCTCTCCAAATCCCTTTATTTGTCTTTATTCATTATCTTTTGTACACCATCGTTAGGCTAAATGGTTTTCTTCCTTCCCTACCGTTCGGCACCAGCCTATGGTTTGGAAGAAGACTATCCAGTAAGCATAATAGGTGTACCCTCCTAAACCTAGAAGTACTCACAACTTGAGAGAAGGTGATGATAAAAGACAACTGAATAATACCTTATTCTATTTCTCCCGAACTGGGGAAAAAAACAAAGGTGAAATAGGAGTGGCGATGAAGTATATGGTTTGGTCGTGAATGATAACAGTCACAATTTACTTTGCCCTCTTTCTAATCCCTTCATTTTGTCTTTACATATTACCTTCTGTACACTCTACTTAGGCTAATTGGTTTTCTTCGTTCCCTACCTTTCGGCACCAGCCTATGGTTTGGAATAAGACTATCCAATAAGCGTAATAGGTGTACTCTCCTAAACTAAGGAGCCCTCGCAACCTGAGAGAAGGTGATAATAAAAGACAACTGAATAAACCAATTCTATTTCTCCTGAATCTGGATCCATCCTCGAAGAAGTCCCTTCGAGTTTGTATATAACCATACGATCGATCTATCCAATGGAAGTGGATGTCCGCAGTAATACGAGGTGTTCTGAGAAATACAAAGGGTAAAAGAAGGAGCGACAATGACTTATGCAACTTCAGACAATCCAAAAGCCAGTATTTTAAGAAGGTTCGGTCAACTTGGTCACCGAGTCATAGTCTAGGGCCGGTCAAAGGTCGCTGCCAAAGAGAGAGAGAGAGAAAAGAAACACTCTGCGTGCACTCTAACCTAGATCAGAATGGTTATCACTTTATCTAATCAGGAAACCTCCCACTGTAATCTCATATTCTCCTCCAAACCTGAAAGAAGAATTTAGTCGGGATCACCCGAAGAGTAAACCAACTCATCAGTGAGAATCGGGATCCAACTATCATCGCATGATAACTTGATGGAAGCCACTCAAGTTATCACACTCCAGAAGGTATGCGCATGCCTGGCAAGTTTCCTGTATGTTTGAAACTCCCGATGTGATTTTTGCCCCATGCTCTTATGACCTTGGCGTTGGTCAAAATATCATAAGTCACATGCCAAGTTCTACCCGTCACTATCCAGGTCAATTTGAACCCACCCGCACATGCCCTTGACGTTAGCCAAAATGGCAGAACGACTGTCCCAAACCAACTCATCTATCTATGCAACAGATGAATACCCAGCAGCTACCAAACACTATGCCTTGGCGTTGGTCAAAATACATAGCTTGAATACTACTGAATACCCAAAAGAAATGACGGAGGGCTACGGCTGGTTTTTGGCGAAAAACCTTTAACGTAATGAACTTGATCTCGTTTGAAGGAACCTGATAGCTTTTTATAAAAAATATAGTGGCGAAAAACCTTTGCTAAAGAGGTCACTCCAGGTGAAGAGATCTCGGCTCTTTCCTCGTGGAATGAGGTGCAGGATATTCCAACTGAATACCATGATGCAAAGCAACTTGTAATCGACTATAGTAAAGTTACTACTCTGATGTGAACTTCTGCCCAAGGGGTCACTCCCGGTGAAGGGATCTCGGCCCTTGCCTTGTCGAATGAGGTGCAGGATATTCTAACTGAATACCGCTATGCAAAACAAAAGGAAATATCTTTGTAATAACACCTTTTAAAATTTGTTCCAACAACATCAAATATAGGTTTGTTTTTATCCTTGCATTGATAAGAATCAATGCAGTCCCATCAATCAATCACACCAGAAAAGAACGAAAATAAAATATACTTATATGCCATCCGCATTCGCCACTGGGTCCCGTCATCACCCGTTAGGTTACTTAACTAACGACAGAGCGGGGGCTGGACTAGCGCGGGTGTAAAACATATACAACATCTAATAATATATATACCAATATACAATAATCGCTCCAGGCGTGATAATATGCAACATTATAGAAAAGTAATAAGCATCACAGAACAAAACAGATAATCTGGGATCCCCGGGTTTCATAGAGCCGCTACTGAAACCCGACGTTCCCCTAGTCATGTGGATAGCCTATGCAATGAAACCTAGACCCCTACGGGTGCGGCAAGTTACCCGCCAAAATCTGAAGCGAGGTAGTCCCCACAACATAGTGAATGGAACACCCGGCACTTCACGGAATCCGGTAAATTGAGCACCCCTCCTTGGGTCAACCTGTACCCCCTACGAGTGCGGCGAATAGTCTGCCAATTCTAGAGTGAGGTCCCTTTGCCTCTCAAAGCCATGAGATACGGACCCGTTGCCCTCCAGAACCCGGCTATCCATGCACCCCGTCGCGGGGTAAACCTAGTACAGAAATAAAAATATGTACAACGGGTACATCGACCTCAACCCGGTCGTGCCCCAAAAAAATATTATACAACAGGCAGTGACGGCAGTCCACATGTTGGACGCTCGCCCCGCAATATCAAATGTACAAATAAATCCAAACTGCACTATCATTGCACCCTGCTATCCACCACGACAAATCCGCAATATCACAGCACAACACAGAATATCAACGCGAATGTCACGTTCGCAAACCCTTCTAAAAGAACTATAGCAATTAGACGCGGTTTACCGATCAAATGACATTCCCGGTCGGAGATATAAAGTAAGTACCGTATACTAACAAGTTTAAAATTTCGATCGACAAAATTTCTCGAAGGGGGCCCCACGTACATCTGCTGTACATTAACAATATCTGGGCCCAAAAGAACTATACCAAAAACCACAATTTCCAAAATGAAGCTCTCTGGAAAAAGTTGGTGCACTGTTCCCACAACCTTGCCGCGGTTCCGCGGTCAAACCCTAGGTTTGACCGCGGATCCGCGGTGGTCTTGTGGGACCACGTGCCTAAATTTTTCCAGAATGCTTAGAAAAGCCTGCTTAGTTTTCTGTGATATGTAAAATAATTTTTAGACACTGTTTAAAATCGACAGAAACTTTAACCCTGGAATTTGCGGTTTTCGAAAATCCGTTCGATCGATGTTTTAAACGTGTTAGCACAAGTTAGTATAGCTTAATGGTGAGGCTCTGATACCACTGTAAGTCCACGGTAGCACCCCGGCCGTCTAACAGATACCAAATGCGGAACAAAAACTTTTTACAACTGGCGCTATCGCGTACTATAATCCGGATCTGCCATTAAAGCTAAACTAACAAACTACAAAGTGGGTAGAAATGTTATAACGAATGATCCGAGTCCTTCGGTCTTCAACCATCATCCCACGCTTTGTTACGGCTGCTCCGATCTCCTGAATCTCCAGTCTTCTCGCCCAGGTGGCACCACGTCGACGGATCTTTAAACGGGCTCCCGCCTCTGAACCGAGGCAACTCGATCATCAAGTTTGCTAAAAGAGATGACCAAGATTGATGTAGAGAATGAGTAGAACACTTTGTCTCGTTACGTCCAAGGCTGTGGACGAACGGTTAATGAAGTTGCCTTTTGAATCGGGGAAATAAGAAATGGGCATATGAAATTTCCATGATTCAAATTCTTTAATCCTTTTTCCAAATGAACAACAACCATAATCCCACAAGAGGGGGGGAGGCCGGCCACTATATAGAGGGGAGGGAGGTGAGTGTAGGAGAGGGGGAGGTGATCACAAGATCAATGAAGAGGATGAGTCACCTAACACCTAGTATGAACACATTTAATGAAACAATGAATCACTAACCTTGTCATCTAAAACATTAAATGAACATTTAAAGAACTAATGACTCAGTAGCCTAGTCACCATCCTAGTCACCATCTAGAAGCTTCCACACTCATCTCAAGAAAAGATAAATCCGCATTTAACCGAATGTTAAATACGGCTGATAGAAAACTGGCAACTTCCAAAAGTGATCCTGAAATGAATTTCAGGATAACCCCGTAACAGTATAAACATACCCGCATTTGTATTACGACCGAATACAAATGCAACTGAGACAAAGATATTATATCTACACAGTATAATACTGGGATCCGGCTTAAACCAAAGCCTACCAGTATTATCTTCCCGAAAAATGACACGTGCGAAAACGCACGTGCATTTTCCGAACCCTGCCATAAAACCATACGGCCTCTACAACGTTTCGTCCGAACTTGGGAAAGTGTCTGTGGGGGACTCTAATGACTCATCAACACACTGTCACTGGGTATAACCACTAGCACGTCAGAGGTACTGGCTGTACGTAACGGTTGCCTATGTATTGATTGGAAGGGAAGCTGACGAGCGAACTCATCCATAAACCCTACTGAGCCTAACAGTGACAATATACATACAGTCCGGTCCGTTCATCTATGAGTATCGCATATCGGCCTAGGGGCTGGTAACGTCAGACCCCCAATAGCAGTATAAGTCGTGTCAAAGAGTGGCCCAGAACACCCTGAGATACTACTGGAGTACCTATCAGTAAATCTCTTGCCTCGGCCTAGGGCTTTGTGTAATGGCACTCCTAGACACAGCGCGATCTCACCCCCAATACCGGGAGAGACGAATCCCCTGCCGATCCGCTCACTTGCCTCCATGTGGCTCGGGACTGTACCCAAAAAAGACCTGTTTGCACGAATCCTTTGAGCCGTGGTAGGGTAGAAATCAAAGCACAGTGGGAACTCACACGAGATAAATGACGACCTCAGGTCGATGAACTAACCTGTACACATGTCACCAGGGAACTGCTATCTGACGATATGTATAATACCAAATAGTATGTTCCCGGCGAGTCCTGTCCGGTGTACTCATTGTAGGGTTCCTAGGCACATTAATGAGGTCTCACAGGTGATCAAACATGGCCAATTCAAATTTTTCCATGTGCCTACAAACCTTAATACGGATCGTTAACTAGATATATAAGCGATGCAAGCAAGTAAACGAATTTATTGCTAAAGGAAAGTGACTACAACTTTGGTAAATCCGGTCCTCCACCTCCTAGGCTTCCTGATGATGTCCCTCCGCTGTCCATATCGGATCCCGGACTCTAGCATCGGCTTCATCGGAGAAATGGGCGGGCTAGGTCGTCGACTTCGATGCCGAAGATGATCCACGTCGAGGCAACTCAAGATCAAACTCCAACTTCACCAAGTCATGAAACTTGTGAAGAAAACACCCTATACTACTTGGCAAGTGGTAGAGGATTAAGAAATAGGAAGTGGGTTCACTTTAGAATTGGATCTCTCACTCTTTTTCTCAAGTTGCCATTGATGGAGGCAAGGTTTTCTTCATGTTGAAGAAGGAGAAGAAGAAGAAGATAATATGATAAGTATTTTTCAAATAGAAAAATAAAATGAATACTTATCATATACCAACCATGGTCAAGTGTAGAGACTAAACTAGGGTTAGGTGAATGGTTAGGTTAAGGGAAGCAAACAAAAATGGTCAAGCTTTCAACACTTCATGAAGCTTCATGAAAGAAACAAAGAAAGCCACCATTTCTATTTATCTTTTCCAAAATAAATAAACAAAATAAATAAATGAATAAGTAAACAAAACCCTAACCATTCATATAACCATGGTTTAATCATACACACAAACTCAAGTTAGCATGTATCATCAAACATGATACAAACAAGTGCACAAAAGTATATCACATATACAACTTGTGAACTTCAAGTGAGAAAATCCATTTAAAGTGAACCAATACTAGTTAATGCAAAGTAATATATCAAATATATAATTATTCATTAAATCAATACTTGATTTAACGATCCGGTCATATCGCATATAACCGACTAATATCAAATGTATCGGCTTATCGAATCAATCCTTGATTCGATAACTAGGTTATATCGCATACAACCATTCGACACATTCATCGCAAGAATGAAATACGGTATCACATACACGCATTATTCTCGGTCCCGCACATATCTCATATGCGCTCCTATTTCGTTTCGCTTGAGCCAGGAAACCTCTGTATAGGACTCTAAAGACTCGTCAATACGCCGGCAGCAGGTGATGATCATATCAAACACCCACAATCCGCAAGCGGTCTGCTAAACGTAACGGCCACTCGGGTATTGAGCGATCAGAAGATCGACGAGCAACCTCGCTCACACTCCTGTGAATCCAACCAGTAACACTTACCGTACAGTCCGGTCATGTTCGTCTGATATGTCGCATATCTCGTCTAGGGGTGGTAAACGTCAGACCCCAATAGCTTGATAAGTCATGCTGACGTAAGGTCCATAACATTCGTGAAACTACTGATAACTCTTACCAGTATATCACAACAACCCTGGCCAGGGATTTCCTGTTATGGCCAGTCGAGCATAGCGCAACATCAACCCCCAATACCGGGAGAGACGAATCCCCTCCTATCGCTCATTGCCTCCATGTGAATCGGGACTGTACCCAAAAACCACCTGTTTGCACGACTCAGTAGAGCCGTGGTAGGGTAGAAATCAAAGCACAGTGGGAGACACACAAGACTCTATGACGATCTCGGGTCAACAGACTAAGCTGTACCAGTGTCACCAGAGAACTGCCATCTGACGTGAGGTATAATACCATCTGGGAGTTCTCGGCGAGTCCGTTCAGTGTACCCAGTCTCCACTGAGCACCTGCATACCATCTATGATGTCAAACACCAATGGATATGGGATCATCCATCGCCCATCTCATGGGTCGAGAAGATATACGCTAGTCTACTCTGGAATATCGATGCCCCGTCTCAATATTCCCACGACTAGGAACATTGAAGGATGTACTCATGTACTACCCAGGCCCCACTAGTATGATCTGCATCATAGTCTTGGAAGTCGAGTACACATCTTAAGGGCTTTATCAACATGTAATCAGAGAGACAGAGAGTATATATGTTAAGATAAAGAGCAACCAGATAGCGTACTATCATGTCGAGCAAGAAAGTCCTACCTATATATGTCCCAGCATCCACTATAGTATACATCCAATGTACAATAATGGCCTATAGGGCATACATATAACTAACAATCTCCCACTTGCACTAGGGCCATCTGTAGCAGTAGTTGTAGTATTTAATACTCAACCATCCCCTTAAAAGTCTCTCTTTGGGAAAAGGCCTTTGTGAGTGGATCCGCCGTGCTGTCCTCTGAGTCTACTCTCCTAACCTCGATCACCCTGGAGATCAACTATCTTCATGATCAGGTGACACTGCCTCAGAATATGTCTGGGTCACTGATGGGATCGGGGTTCCTTGGCCAAAGCCACACTTCCATTGTCATACAATGGTAGGAACCTAGTTCATCTTATGAACCAATATACACCCAAATTGCCTCTTTGGTAGTATCTTTAATAGCGATGTTACCAGCCTTTATCGTCTAGTTTGCCACGGTATCTAGCTTGGAACTCTTCCAACATACCGTCCCTTTACTGAGGGTAAAGACACTTCCTGTGACTGACATTCAGTCATCTTTATCACCCTGGAACCCTTCTAGTGATTCTCCCCAGGATCGATTGATACCATCTCACTACATCTAGTGAGAATCCTAGCATCCAATTACATCTATCTCATAGATGAAAACTCAGGATTTAGGAGGTATCACTTTGATCCTATTGGATAATCCTTGTGATAAGCGGAGATTGACCGTGCGTAGCATAGGAAACTCTTTTCCAATCAAGAGTATGTTGTCCACGTACAATACAAGGATGACCACCTTACTCTCTACTACCTTTTTGTACATACAAGGTTCATCTACCATTTTGATGAAGTCAAACACTTTGACTATCACATCAAAACAGATGTTCCAACTCCGCGATGCCTGCTTTATTCTGTAAAGCAACTTGCACACGTTTCCGCTGCTCCCACTGTTTACGAAGCCCTCTGGCTGTGTTCTTATAGACGTTCTCTTCTAAATTATTATTTAGAAAAGTAGTCATGGCACCCAACCACCAGATATCGTAGTCATGGTATGTAGCCGTGGCAAGTAGGATCCGGATGGACTTAAGCATAGCCACTGGAAAATGTATCATCATTATCCACGCCTGGTCGATGACGAAAACCTTTAACAAGTCTAGCTTTGAAAGTCTCAACTTTTCCATCTACACCAAGTAATCTTCTCAAGATATACTTGCTCCTGATGGGGATTTAACCCTTCAGATATAGCACCCAAAGTCCATACTTTGTTGCTGTACATGGATTCTATCTCAGATCGCTAAGCATCCAGCCATTCTTACAGAGTCCCTGCTCTCGATGACCTGCTCGAATCTAGTTGGGTCATCATCTCATGATGCAATCCTTGCTCCCACTGTCATCGAGAAACCGAAGTATCTCTCAGGCAGGTAAGGAACCCTACCAGATCGGCGGAGAGGCTAAGGTTCGTCGGGGATTATTGAATCCTTTGGTTCTGTCAAATCATCAGCTGCAGTTTGTATAGCTGGAACCTTTCCAGTTCTACAGAACTGACCTTGCCTCAATCTTGTCCGGATTTTGCTTTTGACACAGGCCGGACAATTCCAAATCTTAACTTACTTAAGAGATAGGCTCTTCCCATACCATATCTTATATGGAGTGGTAGGCACTGATTTGATTCGAAACCAATTCAATAGGTATGCATCTTCTCAAGTGCACAACCTCCAAAAGAAAATAGGTAACTCAGTAGTACTCATCATAGAGCATACCATATCTAATATGGTGCGGTTGCTCCGCCCCGATACACCGTCGTGCTATGGTGTATACGGAGGAGTAATGCTGAGAGAGAATCTCATTCTCCTTTAGAATAGTCCAGGAATTCCATGCACAAGTATTCTCCTCCCTGAACTCATCATAGGACATAATACTTATACCCGTATTGGTTCTCTACTTTTAGCTTATATTCTGTGAATATCTCAAAAGGTTCGGACTTGTGTTTTAACAGGAACATATGTCTGAATCTTGAGAGATTATCAGAGAACGTAATGAAGTATAAAGAACCAGTCCTGGCATGTGTAGACAGGAGACCTTACATACATCATCATGTATCAGTCCCAAGAGTTCATTAACTCTTTCTCTGTTTTCAATATACAGAGCTATGGTCATCTTATCTCTGTGACATGACTGGCAAGTTTCACAAGATGTAAATTCAAACTGATTTAAATATGCATCTAAAATGTAACTTCAGCCAGTCGGGTCGCATTGATATGACCTAGTCTACAATGCCTCAAGAATGATTCGTTCATTTCTGAAGTCTTCCTCTTGTGTGTGTTCTGTATATGAGGAACTGTAGTTTGATTTAGAACGTCAATGCTTTTAGATAACGTGCCTGAACCGATCAACTTTTGATATAGGAAATGTTCAAAACATTATCCAACAATACAAAATTTTATCATTTCTTTACTTATAAAGAGATTGATATGATTTTGTATATCAGGTTCGGTATCTAATAGCATTCGTTCAGAATCAATGTACTGGTAATACAGGGTGACAGTGACCAACAGACTTGGCTGCAACACTTGCCCCGTTTTCTGTCTCATGAAACTTATCACCCGTTCTCAGTTTTTCTACCTTTTTGTAGCCCTATGTAACAGATTACATATCTGGGATCTTGATCCGGTATCAAATACCCAGGATGTAGAGGATACTGAGAAACAGTTCTTTGTAATGAACACACCCGAATGAGATGCATCATATGCACTTTCTTCGTTTGGGCGGCATAGGAATTCTGATATTCCCCTATTTCCTACTCTGTCTTATAACAATTATAAGTTGGAGCGGGACCAACGTTCCCCAGCTCAGTATAACAAGCGGGTTCGGTCAATAATCCGTATTATTATCTTGATTAAGGAGTGATATGGTCACTACCTGGAGAGAGAGAGAGAGAAGAAAACACTCTGCGTGCGCTCTTGCAAGATTAGATTGGTTATATATTTTATCTAATCAGGATGGCTCCCACTGTTTTTATCAAATCTTCCTTCAAACCTTAAAAGGAAAGACTAGCCGGGATTAATTACACTCTACAAGTTCGCCAATCTTTCAGCCAGACCAGTGTCGGTACTTTGAGGGAGGTTCCCCGTGCTTTCGCACGGACCTAATTACAGTAAACCTCGTTTTCCCAGAGGCGTAACCCCGTTTACACCTTTCTAGACACCTACTTGATCGGCTAATTGTAAAGTGCAAAACTCTCCCAGGAGTAACAATTACTCACAGTGGGTATCGGGATCCAACTATCACATAGAAGGTATGCAATCTCATTGCAAATTTCAACACTTGAAACTCCCGATAATAGTTTTTACCCCTAGCACCTATGACCTTGGCTAAGGTCAACAAATCATAGGTACTACTCAAGTTCTACCCGTCATTTCGTGATTAATTAGACCCACCCACATGACCCTTGGCTAAGATCAACAAAGCCACATGACTGTCCTAACTAATCGCATCATATGCTGTGTAGGAAGACATCACTTAGCTACCGCACACTGCGCCTCGGCTATAGTCGGCAAATATAGTACGAATACTAAGTACTCTACTTCCTAAAATGACGGAGGGTTGCGAATGGTTTTTAAGAAAACCTTTAACGCTTTGAACTTGATCTCGTTGCGGAATCAAATGGTTTTTAAATAGAATGTTTTTGAGGCTTTTCTAGTTTTGCTATAGGGGTCACTCCCGGTGAAGGGATCATCGGCCCTTTCCTCGTCGAATGAGGTGCGGGATATATCATATATCACTGTGCAAAGCAGAAACTATAGAAGCAATCAAAAGACAAACCGAGTGTGTAGCATCTGCCAGTTATTGCTAAAGGAGCCACTCCCGGTGAAGGGATCTCGGTCCTTTCCTCATCGAATAAGGTGCAGGATGTTCTATAATGAACACCGCGATGCAAAGCAAGAACTGTAGCTACCTATTTTATTTTGAAATTCGATTCCACAACATCAATTAGGTTTATTTTCTTTCATTAATCTCATTAATGAATATCCCATCATTTAAGTCCACCTAAACATCACAGATAAATATAACGTACGCTTATGCCATCCGCATTCGCCTCGATGTCCCGTCTGCACCGTTAGGTTAGGTAACTAACGCCAGAGCGAGACAGGGCTAGCGCGGGTGTAAAACATAAGCAACGTCTATATAATATATCATATATACTATATACTATATCTATCTGAACAAATCACATGATCACATCACAGATAACGCAGCAGAAAATATCATATGAAATATTGGATATACTAGGACGTCTGTGTTTTCAATACGAGCCAATATAAAACACGGATTCCACGGTCGTGATGAATAGCCAATCCTACACCCCTAGACCCCTATGAGAGCGGCAAGCAACCCTACCAATTCTAGGGTTAGGAGACCCGGACTCGACTCCTCGAGTTGGTCTCCCACTGGACCCTAGAACCCGGTTACTTGTGCCCTCCTCCTTGGGTCTATCCTAGTGCAGAAAAGTAAATAATATACAAATGGTGACATCATCCGCAACCTGGAAGTGCCCCAATAAAAGAATATTGCATACAAGTTTTTACATGAATGAAAATGAAAAACACTCATCTCACATAAAAAAAACCCCGGCTATTCTAACACGACGATCCAATATAACATATCCAGCAGCACATAACATCACATGTCATCAACGTAAGTAAATATGCGCATCCCAATTGTCGTTGACATATAGCAACGAAACCGGCGATATCACATATTACACTTACGGTCACAGAAAAAAAAGTGTAAAACTACAACAGTTGGAATCCGCAACCGCTTCAGACATCGCATGCCTAATCAAATGAATTCCTTAGACATCGCATGCCTAACAATTATAAACCCCGCATTTTAGTCTCAAAATCGAAAACACTTTTCAATATAAAGTCGGGCAATTCAACAGGATTCCCGACATTCTGATCGAATGCTCGTCGCAAACTTTAGCAGGCGGCCGCACCCCCGACGCCGACGATGAAGTGCACCAAGGCGGAACACCGCTGCCGCGAGCACCCGGACGGATGCTTTCGGCGACGGGGTTCTCCTACAGTCACTTGGTCGGGGCTATGTGGCGAGGCTGTCTATTAAGTTTACCCGGCGAGTATCCACGTACGCTACGTGATTGCGACGGACTTTTGATCACATCAAAATTCCATGGCAACCGATCAAGTGAGACTAAACCGCTAGATTTATGACATTCATTCAGTTATCTCATAACTGCTTGTGAATTCCAATTATTGTATCACATTCCGGATAAGATAGAAAATGTTAAACTTTCCGATCGAACAATCGAACACCCAAGTTTTCCCGAAACAGCTCAACACATGAAATAAGTTTAAAAACATTCACTTCGTGCCTCAGTACCAACGGTCCAGCCGTAGAAGGGTCAAGCCAACGCCTCACATGTGGCACGCCGTACTGCCCCAAACCCTAAGGTTCAAAGGGCAGTTCAAGACGGTCACATAATTGGAATTATGTGATACAATATCCGGAATGTGATACAATAATTGGAATTCACAAGCAGTTATGAGATAACTGAATGAATGTCATAAATCTAGCGGTTTAGTCTCACTTGATCGGTTGCCACGGAATTTTGATAGAAAATGTTAAACTTTCCGATCGAACAATCAAACACCCAAGTTTTCCCGAAATAGCTCAACACATGAAATAAGTTTAAAAACATTCACTTCGTGCCTCAGTACCAACGGTCCAGCCGTAGAAGGGTCAAGCCAACACCTCACATGTGGCACGCCGTACTGTCCTAAACCCTAAGGTTCAAAGGGCAGTTCAAGACGGTCACATAATCGAGTTAAGCTTTGTTGTCTTCTAGAGGGACCATCGCATTACTTGCACTACTTAGAACGTCATTAAACTATGGAAAAATCCAACAATTGGAAATTTCCCGGCAGGGGAAAAAGTGGGTATTTATATTCGGTCGAACTTTTTAACATATTCTAAAATTATCCGGAAAAACACACAGACAAAATTAGACAATCCGATCGAAACACAGAGTCCCCAATACAACCCAGAAAACTCAACTCTTGAGTTCAGATTAAAAATTCTCAGGAAAACCGGCACTGCAAAATAGGAATTACTGTGTAAAATTCATTGAACAAGGATACCGTACGGCCGCGGAACCGCCGCACGAGCCATGCTCGTGCCGCGGAACCGCGGCAGTTTGATGGATTTAGGCGATCGAATTTAACAGTAACTCTTACAAACTCCTGCTGATTTTTCTGCATATTTTTAATTCTAAAAAATCCCCGTTTTCAAAAAATGTACAGAGAGCAACTTTGAATTAGGGTTTCGGTTCGATCGGACTTCTAACTCCGTCTACGCATCGCCTAAGGCTCTAGCTAGGTTCTGATACCACTGTAGGGTTCCTAGACACATTAATGAGGTCTTACAAGTGATCAAACATGGCCAATTCAAATTTTTCCATGTGCCTACAAACCCTAATACGGATCGTTAACTAGATATATAAGCGATGCAAGCAAGTAAACGAATTTATTGCTAAAGGAAAGCGACTACAACCTTTGTAAATTCGGTCCTCCACCTCCTAGGCTTCCTGATGATGTCCCTCCGCTGTCCATATCGGATCCCGGACTCTAGCATCGGCTTCATCGGAGAAATGGACGGGCTAGGTCGTCGACTTCGATGCCGAAGATGATCTATGTCGAGGCAACTCAAGATCAAACTCCAACTTCACCAAGTCATGAAACTTGTGAAGAAAACACCCTATACTACTTGGCAAGTGGTAGAGGATGAAGAAATAGGAAGTGGGTTCACTTTAGAATTGGATTTCTCACTCTTTTTCTCAAGTTGCCATTGATGGAGGCAAGGTTTTCTTCATGTTGAAGAAGGAGAAGAAGAAGAAGATAATATGATAAGTATTTTTCAAATAGAAAAATAAAATGAATACTTATCATATACCAACCATGGTCAAGTGTAGAGACTAAACTAGGGTTAGGTGAATGGTTAGGTTAAGGGAAGCAAACAAAAATGGTCAAGCTTTCAACACTTCATGAAGCTTCATGAAAGAAACAAAGAAAGCCACCATTTCTATTTATCTTTTCCAAAATAAATAAACAAAATAAATAAATGAATAAGTAAACAAACCCTAACCATTCATATAACCATGGTTTAATCATACACACAAACTCAAGTTAGCATGTATCATCAAACATGATACAAACAAGTGCACAAAAGTATATCACATATACAACTTGTGAACTTCAAGTGAGAAAATCCATTTAAAGTGAACCAATACTAGTTAATGCAAAGTAATATATCAAATATATAATTATGCATTAAATCAATACTTGATTTAACGATCCGGTCATATCGCATATAACCGACTAATATCCAATGTATCGGCTTATCGAATCAATCCTTAATTCGATAACTAGGTTATATCAAATACAACCATTCGACACATTCATCGCGAGAATGAAATACGGTATCACATACACGCATTATTCTCGGTCCCGCACATATCTCATATGCGCTCCTATTTCGTTTCGCTTGAGCCAGGAAACCTCTGTGTAGGACTCTAAAGACTCATCAATACGCCGGCAGCAGGTGATGATCATATTAAACACCCACAAGCCGCAAGCAGTCTGCTAAACGTAACGGCCACCCGGGTATTGAGCGATCAGAAGATCGACGAGCAAGCCCGCTCACACTCCTGTGAATCCAACCTGTAACACTTACCGTACAGTCTGGTCATGTTCGTCTGATATGTCGCATATCTCGCCTAGGGGTGGTAAACGTCAGACCCCAATAGCTTGATAAGTCATGCTGACGTAAGGTCCATAACATTCGTGAAACTACTGATAACTCTTACCAGTATATCACAACAACCCTAGCCAGGGATTTCCTGTTATGGCCAGTCGAGCATAGCGCAACATCAACCCCCAAAACCGGGAGAGACGAATCCCCTCCTATCGCTCATTGCCTCCATGTGAATCGGGACTGTACCCAAAAACCACCTGTTTGCACGACTCAGTAGAGCCGTGTTAGGGTGGAAATCAAAGCACAGTGGGAGACACACAAGACTCTATGACGATCTCGGGTCAACAGACTAAGCTGTACCAGTGTCACCAGAGAACTGCCATCTGACGTGAGGTATAATACCATCTGGGTGTTCTCGGCGAGTCCGTTCAGTGTACCCAGTCTCCACTGAGCACCCGTATACCATCTCTGATGTCAAACACCAATGGATATGGGATCATCCATCGCCCATCTCATGGGTCGAGAAGATATACGCTAGTCTACTCTGGAATATCGATGCCCCGTCTCGATATTCCCATGAATAGGAACATTGAAGGATGTACTCATGGACTACCCAGGCCGCACTAGTATGATCTGCATCATAGTCTTGGAAGTCGAGTACACATCCTAAGGGCTTTATCAACATGTAATCAGAGAGACAGAGTATACATGTTAAGATAAAGAACAACCAGATAGCGTACTATCATGTCGAGAAAGAAAGTCCTACCTATATATGTCCCAGCATCCACTACAATATACATCCAATGTACAATAATGGCCTCTAGGGCATACATATAATTAACACTCATAACCTAATGAGCACTTGTATACATCTTAGGTGATCCTACTGACACCAGTGGCTTGTGAGACCGGCCACAGCCCCTCGTCGGGGTCTCGACTGTATACACTAGTCTACTCTGGAGTATCGATGCCCTGTCTCGAAACTCCCACGACTAGGGACTCTTTAAGGATGTGCTTGCAGACCCCAGCTCCCACGTATATGATCGCCATCATACTGCTGGCAGTCAAGCAAGAATCCTATGGGCTCTATCATCATGCAATAGTGAACTAAAGCATATATACGATGATAAAGACAAACCAGATAGCATACTATCATCTTGAGCAAGACTGCATATCGGTATAGGTCCTGCCTCAATCATTGCAATCACGTACCTGTGATCCAATAATTGACTTTGAGGGCACTATCTCCAACATACATGTCACGTTGTAGTGCGCCCAAAAGACTTCTCGACTTAGGTCGCGGCTATATGTCACGTATAGCGCGCCTAAGTTAGGGGGTTGCGTTTGTTCGGTCTAGACTCGTTTCAAGATATTTGGCGAAGAGAAGAATAAGGGATTTTTCCGTCCATTATACTAACCTTCCTTGCCCCTAACAAGTGTGGAAATTATTCACACATTTAAATGAAAATAAAAACAAGAAAAGAAGAAAAGAAAGAAAGAAAAAATACAGTTTTACAAGATGATAGCAAGCTAACTACTTGGGTCCTCACCTAAGCAAGGAACTCCATCGAGTATCATGGCTTGAAAATATGGTTATGAAGAAAAGAAAAAGGCAACAAGAAATGAAATAACAACTACTTAACAAAAATAATAAAACTACACTAAGAATTAAAATTACAAGACAAGATAATAAAATTACAATACAAGAAAATTAAAGTTACAAGATAATAAAAACAACCCTCATCTTCATTGATCTTCCACTCAAGAGCTCTCACTACAATTTCATGGAGGAAAGATGAAGAAAAAGAAGAAGAAAAAAAAAACTAATCTACACTAAATCTAACTAAAAAAGAAGCATTCTCTACTTGGCTCATAACTGGGCTATTTATAGGCAGAGAGCTGAAACCCTAGGGCCAAATTCAGAGCCCATACAAAGTTACAAAACTACCCCTAAAATATCTCTATTCACTGAGTTGACTCGGCCGTGGAACCGCCGCATAAGTGCCATTTTGGCCGCGGTTCCACGGCGCTTTGGGGGATTTATGTTGTCGTTTCTTCTATGGTTTCTTGTGCTGCTATCTTCTGTTGTTCTACATGTCCCAAATTGCAAAATGCTTCCAAAGTTTCTTCAGATTTGCAACAGTCCAAAACAGCTTCACTTTTATTTCATTTTACCTTTATCTCCCTCGGGCTCCGCGCACCCATCTTGTGCTGCCCCTATCGTGCTTTGTGCTTGTCCGAGACACAAATAACCACTGTTATTTGTCTTGTCTTTTGAACTGGTAAGCGGCACTGGACGGATACAGATGACCGGAACCCGGCTTTTATCTGTCTGTGACAGATGTTCTGGATTTTGGCGTACTGTGGAGATTTTGTATGATTTGCATTATTTTGGACTAGGAACCTGTAACCTGTAAATATGTAGCAAACACGGATCAAAAACACCTGCCTATAGACAAACGAGCAAAAGAATTGGCGGTATTAAATGCAATATTCTGGTATGAACAATGGGTTTGAAGTTAGGTTCTCGGTGAGGTAAAGCGATGGTGTTGATGATATGGGTACGGTGATAGAGGTAGGTTCGGTGGAGGAAGAAGACGATGGTAGTCAGAGGTGGAGATGGCGACATGGTGATGGTTGGGCTTGGAGGAGATGACTGGGATCAGAGTTTTGTTAAGAAGGAGGAGGTGGTGGTTGATGGTGGTGAAGGTGAGGAGTTGGCTACGAGGGAGAAAGAGAAGGAGAGAATCGTGGGAGAGAGAGAGAGAGAAAAAGATGAGGCAGATGAGAGAGAGAGAGAGTTTTATTTATATAGGAAAATAAATATTTATTTTATATAGCATGTGTGTCTATGTGTAGATTTGTATAAAAGTAAATAATATTATATAAAGTGTTATCCGCCAAAAGACGCGACTGAGACGTTGGGACGTCCGGCGTGAATTTTGGGGGGCAGCTGCTATTTGGGTTTTATCCGTCCACCTCTCCAAAGAAGCCAAGTTGATTTATGGCACCGTATATCGGAGGTTTAGACAGATGCGGCCGTGGTAGCAGACTTTGTCAGATTCCCCCTTCTTTACGAGGGTTTTTGATTGTGGGGACGCTCTTCCCTGCAGGCGCAAGCCCCTGCAGTTAATTACGCTACTGCATCGCGGCAACCACTTTCTCTTTCTCTAGATGGTCACTTCATGTCGTGTGTGTTTGTTTTATTTTTGGTTGCCTGTGGATTGTATACGGAGACTAATTTATGTTGTCACCCGTAGGGCATGGATTGGTCCAAATCCGTATTTTCTTAGATTTAGGTTTGGGTTAGTTTAAGGATCATTAATCTTGTTTTAGATTAAGATCAACTTAAATGCTTGTTAAGGATGCGTTAGCCTAATTTTAGACTAAGATCTACTTAACAAGGTTTTAGGATCATTTAGATCCAACGAAAGAGTATTTGGACTCAATCGTTTTAATTTAGGGACATTGCGGTCTATTGGGTTTAAGAACGTCACAGTCCATGAGTTTAAGGACCTCACAGTCCATAAGGTTTAGAGACATCATAGTCTGGTTTAAAGACGTCATAGTCTATGAGGTTTGAAGACACCATAGTCTGGTTTAAAAACATCATAGTCTGTACGGTTTAAAGACATCATAGTCTGTATGGTTTAAAGACATCATAGTCTGTACGGTTTAAAGACACCATAGTCTGTATGGTTTAAAGACATCATAGTCTGGTTTAAAGACATCATAGTCTGTACAGTTTAAAGACATCATAGTCTGTATGGTTTAAAAACATCATAGTCTGGTTTAAAGACATCGTAGTCTGTATGGTTTAAAGACATCATAGTCTGGTTTAAAGACATCATAGTCTGTATGGTTTAAAGACATCATAATCTCGTTTAAAAACATCATAGTCTGTAAGGTTTTGGTTTAACTGTTTGGGGATGCACCAAAAGTTATTGGTTACCGGGACCCCCCATATCTCTGAAGACGTTGAAAAATTACAACGACATGTATCAGAGGTATGAAGAGATGTACCCTTGAACCAATGTTGGTTGGAAGATCTATAGTCAGGTTTGGGGCTAAAGACCAATTAAAAAGATTGTGAGCACATGGGCTCGGTTAATTTGAATTAGGGACTTGTGGCCAACTTGGGTTCAGTCCACTCAGTTCTGAATAAAGTGTTTGAATACTTGTTTGGACTTAGTCCACTCATTTTGAATAAAATGTTGAACATTTGTTTGGGCTCAGCCCCTTTTTATTCAATAATGCTAAGCATTGATTTGGGTTCTGACACCCCTTTTTCTTTTTGTCTTTTATTGAGTGTTGAACACTTTTTATGGCGCTGGGGTCTTATTTACAGAGCATTTTGTAATTCCTTAGCGCCCACATGAGGAGCACGTGGAGTTCCTGACGCTGAGCGCCGGACTGGGAGCACTACGGCGCTTCTTATAAAAGGGCGCCCACATGGGAAGCACGTGGAGCGCTTGGCGCTGAGCGCCAGACTTGGAGCGCTAAAGCGCTTATTATAAAATAGCGCCCATGTGAGGAGCACGTGGAACGCTTGGCGCTGAGCGCCAGACTTAGAGCGCAAAAGCGCTTCTTATAAAATAGCGTCCTCGTGAGGAGTACGTGGAGCGCTTGGCGCTGAGCGCCAGACTTGGAGCGCTAAAGCGCTTCTTTTAAAATAGCGCCCTCGTGAGGAGCACGTGAAGCGTTTGGCGCTGAGCGACAGACTTGGAGCGCTAAAGCGCTTCTTTTAAATTGGAGCGCTAAGGCGCTTCTTTGGCAGCTCTGATCAGTTCTATACTCTGAGAATTAAATTCTCGATTTATAAGAGACTTTGTCTCATGGATATAAGAACTGAATTCTTCTTTTATGAGGAGATGCTATGATCTCTTTTTTTTTAATTTATGGGAGACTTTGTCTCATGGATCTGTGATCTGAAAAAAAGAACTAAGTTCTTCTGATGTGAAAGTTAAACTCAAATATGGAGAAGATGCCATGATCTCTCTTCTTGCTATTTACCTTGAAGAAGGTTCTTCTTCTTAGAGCTTGCTCTTCTCTTTTCTGAGAACTTGAAGTTTATAGGGGGGTTCTTCTGTTTCTTCTTTCGATTTGAAAACTTATGGGGAGGTTCCTCTGTTCAAGACTTGAAGCCTTCGGTCTTTTATATAGGGGAGGCTGATTTGTTGAATCAGTTAAGGAAATCTCTCATTAAGAGATCACTTATTGATTTGGGGGTGTTCCCCACCATTGGATCTTTGATCCAAGGGCCTCTGTCTTACAGAAGACATTTTTCTTGTTTTTAGCAAGACTGGGAAAATATTTTCCCATACAGAACTTATTCTGTATCTTGGTGATTTTTAATCAGCATAGGATCTTTGATCCAACGGTGCTCTGATTCACAGAGCACAATCTTTCTTGTTTGGAAATATTTGAGGAGTATTTCCTCAACAGAATTTTATTCTGGTAATTGGATGATTTATCATCTTCGTTGGATCTTTGATCCAACGGTTGAGAACATTTAGTTCTAGCGCTGACACTCTCGTGCTTTGCACGTAAGGTGTAGCCTCAGAGTCTTTGACTCTTGGCGCTAGCGCTCTCGTGCTTTGCACGTGAGGCGTTATTTCAGAGTCTTTGACTCTTAGCGCTGGCGCTCTTGGCGCGAGCGCTCTCATGAGGCACTGCCTCGTTTCAAATTTCAAATTTTGAATAGAGCTTTGTTCTCTGATTGGGGAAAACAAATGCCCTCCCACCGTTGCGCTCACGTGGCTTACACCTGAGTGCAGCGGTGACAGTTTTTCCACCATTGGATCAACTTGGAAGTTGAATTGACTTCCAACGCCTATAAATAGGGCCTTTGACCCTTGAGATGACTGCTTGTTCATCTTCTTGTTTTCTTGTTCTTAAGAATTTAATTCTCCTTCAGAGCTAAGCTCTCTACCTTAAGAAATTTCTTAGAGTCAAAACTCTGCCCAAATTTGATAAGGATTGAACTTATTAACAGAGCTTTTCTCTTTAAAATTTTTTAGGGTTTTACCCATTAACAAAACCGTGCTCATCTTTAGATCATAGATCTTCAAGATGTAATCTTTTTAGGGTGACTTTAACCCATGAACTGGAACACTGTTCATCTTCCATGAAGAACTCCCAGGGTTCGTTCACAGATCTTGAAGATCTTGGAGTTTTTACTCTGCAAAAGCTTTGCTTTTTTAGGGTTTTGATGGATGATTCCATCGTCATCACAGAGCATAGCTCTTGAAATTTTTAGGGAATTTTATTCCTCTCATGATTAGAGTTGATAGATGCCACTCCTGTCTGCAGGGTGTTGCTCTCGAGGGAGTTTAACTCCTTGGTCCGAGGGGCCTCTCATTAAATGAGAATCCTTTTAGGATTTCCTATTTAATGAGTTACTGTCTCATCAATGATGAGCCGTTATCTTGATTTTGTGGGTCCTTTCTGGTCCTTTTCCACTGCATTGCAGTGTGGTACAAATTTAGAGTACCAAGTGTCAGAATTTAGACTGTAGCATTGACAGCTAATCCTTGTTCTTTTTCGCGCAGGTGCTATGTATTTTGACACTTCTTTCCCCTACGTTCGTCCGGAGAGAGCATTTGCTGACGCTCCCGTGGATAGGGAAGTTTTCATAGTCATTAAAGATCACGACCCGGAGCGGAAATCTCTTCATCTATGGGGATCGTGGTATAATCAAATTATCCAGGGTCGGCGTAGCTTCTCTTGTGCGGTGCCTTCGGATCCCATTTCGGCGATCCACTATGCTGACTCACCCCCGGTAAACTACGCTGTAGAGGAGGTTAACTGGACTTCAGAGGGTTACCTTCAGCCTTCTATGGCTTCGATACCCGTACAGCCATCGATGGCTTTGGATATTCTGGGGCGGCGTATATGTCAAGGCGAATCACGCCCCTGTGGACAACCGTATATGATTGGTTTGACTCCTTACCATTCAGCTGGGTATCTGCAGTGGGCTCGGTACATCTTATCAGCGAAGAAATCATTGCTGCTGAAGCTCGGGTTGTACCACGCAGTTTACGTTTCTCTTTTCCAGTATTCCACGCCCCCTGTATGGTGGGTCAAAGCTTTTTTGGAGCAATAGAATATTCCAACTCACACCTTCCTTCTGTCAGACCGGAAGGTTTCCATCTCTTTGGAGGAATACGCGGAGATCCCTAGCTTACCCGTTAGGAGAGAACATTACGAGGAGCTACTTTCTCCTGACGAGTACATCTTTGCCACCAAATCAGTAGTAATGGGCCTTACCCCGGAGAATGCCATTCAACACCGATTCCTAAGTCTGATCTAGGTGTTGAACATCTATGAAGGTTTATTTATAGAGTCCGGAGGGCACGGGGTCAGCTTTGCGGATTTCATCGTTCGCTTTCTCCGTCCGGAAGTCTTATCAAAACAAGCTACGAAATTCACCAAGCTTGACAACCTATTTGGTTTTGGCTTGGATAATCAGCCGATGGTGGAAGCAGATTTAAAAAGCTTATTTATTCTAGAAACCTCGGTCGTTCCTTTCGCAGAGCTTGCTGTTTTGGACGTCGATGAAGAGACGTTCTTGCTGGGTTTATTGGCTTGTGGTTGAACTGGTTCGTGCTTCCGATGCACCCTCGTTATATGAGGCCGTCAGTCTTTTACCCAGCCCACCGCATAGTTGCGGGAACACGAGTGGCCGTCGGGATTGCTGGACTGGCTCATTTGTATCATGGTCTCAGCTTAACGGCAGACACTACTCAGCCGGGGGTACAGCCCGTAACACTCCCGCTGCATTATTTCACTTCATGGATCGAGTTGCATGTGCTCGGCGCTTTCGGAGTTTATAAACGGCCCCGCTTCTTCGACAATTATAATTTCCCTCGGATTATGCACTTAGTCGATGCTTCCGCTTTATATCCGTCAAAGCGGGAGGCTTAGGGCTTGGTCCTTTGCCCGCATACAGTTGGAGATAGCATGACCTTCATTGATAAGGTTTTAACTATCGGGAAGGAGTCTTCTAAAACAGTGAAGATGCTGTGCGACACCTTCAAAGAAGGGGCTCCTACCTTGACGGCTCGGGAGATTCTGCATCTGTACTCGATCAGGCCAGGCTTTTTAGTCTTCAGATAGAACAACTCGGCTCTGTTCATGAGGTACAAACCGCACCGTTTCGCTCAACAATCTAGCTACAATCAAGGTGTCCCGTTAGAAGCTTTTTTAGCTGAGCCCGTCGCTACGGAGGAGGGTATCCACAACGCGCTACACCATTTCATGCGGCTGAACACCGGGTCTAACTTCTTCATCAGCGAGCCGAGCCGCGTTCCGAGAATCTCCAATGCATACGTGGCGTGGTATTCGCATGCAATGAGTGCTGTCATTATGGAAGAAAGGCAGTTACAGCTTGATCACAAGGGTGCAGCCCCTGCTGGTAATCCCACTGTCCCCTTGAAGGAACAGACCATTGTTCGTCCTTCCGTAAGAGAAGCTAGTACGGTTGTGGTCCCGCGCACCTTACATGATAAGTCTCTACCTTGTGTTCCTATAGAAGCGGTGGCTACAGCGTCTCCTGAGTCTGACGTGGGTATCGAGATTGGGACTCGTCACCCAAAGTTGCCCACCAAGCGCAAGCTCCTGTCCTCGGCTGCCGGCGCTCGCTCACAGAAAATAAGAAGTCACTTGTTCAGTTGATAAAACTACACATTTAATATGACATTTTTCCTACTATTTCTATATAGTAAAAGGTGTTTATTATAAATATGACACATATGAAGGTTTATTTGCAAAAATACTATTTTCATGTGTTTATATATTATAATTATCATTATATAGGAAAAAGTAAGCATATTATATCCATGTAACATTTGGTCTATTTAAATATGCTTATCTTATTAAATATGTTTGACCAATTCTCTTAAAACTAAAATATCATGACAAATGGTTAAAGATAATATCTCAATAAAAATAAATTCTACTAACATTATTTATTGAGATAATTGTGCAGAAATTATTTCAGGACTGGAATCAAGAAAATCCGAGTTATCGAGATCAAATCTGCCGAAATAGTAAAGTAAATTGAAGAAATCAATTCTGGCAGAGACGTAGAGAAGATTTTCAGATTCCAGATACCAAAATAGTCTACATATGTCACCAGAAGAAGCCTCAAGAGAAACGAACCCACGATCCTCCTAATCCACCGCGGATCCGCGGCCAAACCAACCATTACGCTGCGGTTCCGCTGCATTTCTAGGGTACTTAGGGCATGAGATTTTTTCTGTTGGGATCTTAACCACTGGTTTCCATATTAGGAAACTAGGGTAGCTAGGACATGAGATTTTTTCTGTTGGGATCTTAACCACTGGTTTCCATATTAGGAAACTAGGGTAGTTACTCTGGGACTATAAATAAGGACCGAGAGCCTCTTGGAAAATTTATTAAGCTGAAGAGATCACGAAGTCCACGACAGGCTCACGTATCCAGGCTGATCATCAACGGTTCATCTACCTCCTTAGAAGAGATCGAGAAGCAAACTAGCATTTTGTAATCATTTTCTAAGGGAACAAAGTATAAATGAATTTTGTTGATTAATAAAGGTAGTTGTTTTCTTATTCTATCTCTTTATAGTTTTAATATGATTTCCCTCTTCATCTCTTCTTCTCCCAACATGCACGAGTAGTTCTTTGCTTGTTAGGGTTCGTAGGATTATGGTAGATTAATGGATGATGAAGATTCTTAAACTCTTTTTACGTCCTATAAAGTTTATAAACTTTACCAAAAGAATCATTAACATCCTAATCAGGCGCGCTACCAATTTATTGCTAGCCTCGACCGCGATTAGAGATTAGATTAACTATTTTTTTGGTAAAGTCTAGACATGAACGAAGATCCATGTCAAGATAGGGGTTAAGAGTGGGAACCCTTTTCCCTCCAGAAACCCTAATCTACATGCATCATTGTCGATCTAGTTTTAAATATATTAAAGGATAAAAGGAGTAATCTTTAATTAATCATCCATGATTACTAAATCTTAATGAACCCTACAAGCCCCCTTTTAATATTAAACTTACCTCCGTAGTTAATGTAGGTCTATATTTTGCATCCGTGTTTAACGTAGATCTAGATCCTACAACCATTCTTCACCATTGTTTATTCTTCCTCCTTTCTTTCTCAACACGCCTAAAATAAGAATAAAATATTCAACGTTTCCATGAGGACGACCCGTACTCATCTCGGTCTAGCTACAAGCGACACCGTTATTGATTGCGGTTATTCTGCTACACTTCTTTAAAACAGATCAATCAAATGGCGCCGTTGCCGGGGATACGTGCGTAATTTTTTATTCTTACTATTTGTGTTGAATTCTTATTCGATCTATATCATAATTAAAACAAAACTGCAAATTGTATATTTAACGATTTGTGTGTGAATTTTACAAGGAGATCTGGAGTCACAAACTTGAGGAAACAGAAAGACAGAGACATTCATCGAGATCCAGAGGAGTACAGAAGGCCACGGAGCAAAAATAAATCAACTGATCATTCTTCCTTGCGGCGGAACCGCGGCACAAGTAGCACATTAGCGGCGGAAGCGCGGCTAAAGGGAGGAGTTAGGGGTAGTAACTTCTCTGGTAAGTTTCTCAACTCTTTCTCTCTCCTCTGAAATCCAATAAAATATCTTTTCTGCGGGATTCTTTGCAAAATATCGCCGCTCAAAAAAATCTTTTTGCAAAGTTTTGTACTTGGTTTGCTTATTCATATTTTAATACGGATTTTAAGGGGCAAGACCAACATTCAAATTAGGTAGGGATTTTATCACCCTTCCAAAGCCCCACAAATCACAAAACAAGCATCTGCATCAACCCTAAATTAATTTAAAAAAATATCTAGACAAGACTCTAAGGACTGTCGCGCTCAATAAGGACAGAGAAAGGCCGTGGGTAATTTATCTCTTATCCGCATTACTTTTGTGGTGTTTAGGAAAGTGTGTCTAAGGCAAGTGGTTACTTAATTAGGCCCGCTATTTTCGGTGAATCGTATAGCGGATACCTCCCACTTACCTGACCGCAAGGGTAGTAAAGAGGTGACAGAGGATTGATCCTGAGGCTTGTCCTTTGGAAGTCTAGGAGAGGTCTAGAGACTTGACCTAGGTAACCTTAGTTTCAGGGTTGTTTGTGCATTTTTGTGTGATTTGTCTAAGTCCGACACACTTTTTCAAAAATAAACCAATTTTTAAATAACACACACGCTGCCACTTGCACTAAACCGCTTAGTGCATGCTTGGCTGGACACGGGATTCTAGTGCCCGTCTTGTCCGCGTTCCTGCTATCGACTCCGAAATCGGTGCTTCTTCATCTTCTTTTTCTCCACCACCCACCACATCGACCGAGATGGACGGTACTCCATCAAATTATAATACCACCCTGCCACTGCGCATAGGTGAGCAGAATCCACCGCGCATCTCTCTCCAAGAAAGATGCTATCCTATCCGTGGTCCACTTCCCACTTGCTTATCTATTCCACCAGCCAATGGGGACAATTTTGAAATCAAACCACAATACATCAATCTTTTACCAAAATATCACGGTCCCGAGTCTGAAGACGCATACGTCTTTATTACCAAATTTGAAAATGTATGCGCTATGATGGGCACTTCACAGCTTTCTGTGGATGCTATGCGTCTACGTCTTCTCCCATTCACTTTGTGCGATATAGCCGAGAAGTGGCTTTATAACACAGCCGCACATTCTATTTCAAACTGGGAAGAATTCGTAACAACTTTCCTAAAGAAATTCTACCCTAATTATAAGACAGCTCGAGTCCATAGCGAAATAAATCAATTTACTCAGCTTCCCAATGAACCATTCTCGAAGTGTTTTGAACGCTTCAAGGATCTGTTAGTTCAATGTCCTCATCACGGATTTCCTAAATGGGATCTGTGCAGAATCATATATGAGGGCATTAATCCTACAACAAAACAGACTCTTGAATCCATGTGTCAAGGCACCTTCATGAATAAAGATGATGGTGAAGCCTGGAGATTTTTAGAAGATTTCGTTGAAAAATCTTTACAGTGGGAGAGAGTTAGTCAATCATTGTCTAGGGGTGGTGACCACTAATCTGATGTTTCCATAAGAGTTAGAGCTGAAATGGCAGCAATGCAAAAGAAACTCGAAGCTATGGAACATAAATTTTTAGCAGCCTCCCTAAATCAAACGTCACTCTCCAAAACTGTCTGTGGATGCTGTTCTGATCCATCTCATCTTACGGAAGAATGTCCTTTAAATTCTCCGCTTCAAGGTCAAGAGCATACCAATGCTGATTTCCATCAAAGACCTAGAAACGATCCTTATTCTTCCACTTATAATCAGGGTTGAAGGAATCACCATAACTTTGCTTGGAACCAATCACAAACTCAAAACACGGTTCCAAATCAAAACAATTTCCAAAGGGGTCCTCCACCACAACAGCAACCACTTCAAACAAGTCAGCACCCCTACCAATCACAAAATTTTCAAAATCCGGTCAACACTTCTGCACCGCACAACAATTCTTTGCAATTGACCGGTACTGATAACTCCTCTTTACTCGAACAAACCATGAATTTGCTTCTGACAAATTTCATGCATGTTTCGGCTGAGATGAAGTCTTCCGTCGATAAAATCCAGAAAAAATCTGACTCCCCAAATGAGAGTATTAAATCGATGGAAGCACAAATTGTCCGAATAAATGCCGAATTGAGTGCTAGAGAGAAAGGAAAACTTCCAGCTCAACCTTTAACCAATCCTGGCTATTCACATCATGTGAACGCTATCACCACATTGAGATCTGGAAGAGTGCTTGACAACCATGTTGGTGAAGTGATTGATAATAATGAAGAATCAATCGATGATACCCTGGCTGAGACTTTTCCTTCCATTTCTACTTCTCCTTCTGACCCCAGTTCGCCTACCCCACCATTTTCTTCCGAGCCTATTCTCCGTTTTTCCCAAGGCTCGAACCCTCAGCACACTTCTTCTAGTCCACCAAAGATGATCCCCGCTCCTATTCTTGGATCTTTCTTACCCATACAATCTTCTCCAATGTTGGACCTAGCTATTATTGCTAAAACTCCTTATCCAAATCGGTTAAGGGGAAACAGACCAAGTCCGCAAATAGAGAAGATCACTGAAATTTTTAAAAGGTTAACATCAATATCCCTCTCCTAGATGCTATACAACAAGTCCCGGCTTATGCAAAAATTCTCAAGGACTTGTGTACTAGGAATAGGAAGACTCAAGTGCCAAAAAAAGTGTTCATGTAGACACAGCTTTTCCCCAACAATTACCTAGAAAACGTAAGGACCCTGGCTGTCCTACAATTTCTATTTCTATTAGGGGTAAACACATTAACCGTGCTCTACTTGACCTTGGCGCAAGTGTTAACCTGCTTCTTTACTCAGTTTATGAGCAGTTAGGGATCGGAGAGTTAAAGCCCTCGAACACAACTCTCCAGATGGCCGACCGATCAATCACTAAACCTAGGGGTGAGCTTGAGGATGTGTTAATAAAAGTCAGGGAATTTTTATTCCCTGTGCACTTTATTGTTCTCGATACACATCCCGTAGTGAACCCACGGAACCAAATTCCGGTGATTCTCGGTCGACCCTTTTTGACCACTTCCAATGCTGTAATTAACTGTCGTAATGGCTCTATGACCCTATCCTTCGGGAAGATATCAATAGAGCTTAACATTTACAAGTTGGGGAGTGTACCCTCCGAACCTTCTGCTCAAGCATGTTCTGTCGAATTAATGGATGTCGACAGCAGCGAATTTGATCAGCTTCATGATACTGATCTAGACTCTTTTCATATGTTGTTGTTTGACCCAACCATGTATTATACACATACGGACTCTTCCATTGAGTTGTCCGGGTCAACATCTAACACTGATTATGAACCTTTCATGGAGTCTAACATTCACCCCGTTTTTTCAGATGAGATTATTTTTCGGGGTATCGATGAAAGCTTTGAGAAAATTTTCGTTGATGAACTCGCATTTTTAAAAGACACGGGTGTTGAGATGAATCAACTCCAAGATAAAGAAATTGAACCTCCACCCCTTCTTCTGGACAATCACGAGAATGCGAGTAATCCATCATCACTATCACTGTGTCGTTTCTCTAAATTAAGACGCAGTCCTTTTCTTTTACACCACTTATCTCTTTCCCACTTCTTCCTGACTCCATACAACATGTTCTTTCACCAACCGGTGCGTTTCACTGATAAATTCTTCGAATGGTTGGTGTTGACTTTTGGTCTTTGCAAAACTTGTCATTGACCAATAATTTTGACCCCCTCTTATAATTTTAAATACTTAATATGATTTTACTCAAGTTTGGGGGGGATATTTTGGCTCTTGAAAGAAATTTTTTACAAAATTACGAGCCAAAAAATAAGTTTGGGGGAGAATTTCACTTTCATTATTTCTTTTCCCCTTTGATAACTTTTCCTTCCAAGTCTACAGATTTTGAGATTTAACAGATGACATCAGTGAGGACACTGCTGAAAATAGGTTTGGGGGAGGTTTGTGCTTATTCACGCATTATTTTGCATATTACTATATTTATGCACAAAATTTTTTGATAATGAAAGTTTGAAAGTAAAAAAATTATATATGAAAGATAAGAATAGTTTAATAAAAACAAGAAAGTTAGATGTTTCTTAAACGAAACTAGTAATAAGTAGTTATGAGCTGTTGTTCCAAGGGTTAGTAAGATGAAGAAAATTGCTAATCTGAAGATAAAAATAATTCTGAAAATTAGTCCCTATTCTAGAAACCAAACATTTGAACGTTGATACCCTACTATACGCACTTACACACATCTTGAAACTTGGGATAGTAGAGGATACCTTGAAATGCTCTTGTCTAAAAACCTTAGTATGAAGGAAAATATAAAAATAAAAAGTATAAGTGGTGAAGAAAAAAATGAACACTGGTTTTGTAATTACCAAGGCAGCATAAAAAAGTATAGCGATGGTGCTTTATCACCTAGTGCCTTAGACCAACTGGTTTGGGAGCCACTGCTAAGCCTCAGGTGTTGCAAGACGAGGAATTACATCTTAATGTGCAAGCACATTTTGTAATCGGTTGGTCAGTACCTCAAGAAGTTTTAACGGTCGCATGAAGGATGTGTGAGCAAATTCATTAAAAATTCACCGATTAAAAAGCACTTTGGAAGATGGACAAGATTATGATAGCTTGAATTGAATTCTCTAAGTGTAGGGATGTCTTTTACACACACGTAGGGGTATACGATCAATGTTTGGAAGAAATATAGGGAGGAAGACTAAATGCTATGATTTATTGAGGGGTGATGTGATTTCTGACATCTTTTCATGACCATTAAGATATGGCTCATAGCAAGTGAAAAGCTGGTATAGTTGGAAACTCTTATTTTCAAGTTTTTTCTTTTATAGTTCTTATCTTTGTATGTAATTTTCACTATCTTTCTTTTATTATAGGATTTTGTGGGTGTAATCCACTGAAAACCCTCAGGAGACAACACTCCTCCTACTAGGGACACCTAGAGGTTTAACGGTTTGTTGCACGTGCTCAGTGCAATCGTGTTGCCTACGAAAGTGTGCTTACCTAATTCTTCTTCTTTTTCTCCTTCTCTTGAATAACTAGTTTGCTCGGGACGATCAAAAATAAGTTTGGGGGTATTTGTTCAGTTAATAAAACTGCACATTTAATATGACATTTTTCCTACTATTTCTATATTGTAAAAGGTGTTTATTATAAATATGACGCATATGAAGGTTTATTTGCAAAAATACTATTTTCATGTGTTTATATATTATAATTATCATTATGTAGGAAAAAGTAAGCATATAATATCCATATAACATTTGGTCTATTTAAATATGCTTACCTTATTAAATATTTTTGACCAATTCTCTTAAAACTAAAATATCATGACAAATGGTTAAAGATAATATCTCAATAAAAACAAATTCTACTAACATTATTTATTGAGATAATTGTGCAGAAATTATTTCAGGACTGGAATCAAGGAAATCCGAGTTATCGAGATCAAATCTGCCGAAATAGTAAAGTAAATTGAAGGAATCAATTCTGGCAGAGACGTAGAGAAGATTTTCAGATTCCAGATACCAAAATAGTCTACATGTGTCACCAGAAGAACCCTCAAGAGAAACGAACCCACGATCCTCCTAATCCACCACGGATCCGTGGCCAAACCCACCATTGCGCCGCGGTTCCGCCGCACTTCTAGGGTAGTTAGGGTATAAGATTTTTTCTGTTGGGATCTTAACCACTGGTTTCCATATTAGGAAACTAGGGTAGTTAGGGCATGAGATTTTTTCTGTTGGGATCTTAACCACTGGTTTCCATATTAGGAAACTAGGGTAGTTAGGGCATGAGATTTTTTCTGTTGGGATCTTAATCACTGGTTTCCATATTAGGAAACTAGGGTAGTTACTCTGGGACTATAAAGAAGGACCGAGAGCCTCTTGGTTATCAAGCTGAAGAGATCACGAAGTCCACGACAGGCTCACGCATCCAGGCGGATCATCAACGGTTCATCTACGTCCTTAGAAGAGATTGAGAAGCAAACTAGCATTTTGTAATCATTTTCTAAGGGAACAAAGTGTATATGAATTTTGTTGATTAATAAAGGTAGTTGTTTTCTTATTCTATCTCTTTGTAGTTTTAATATGATTTCCCTCTCCATCTCTTCTTCTCCCAACATGCACGAGTAGTTCTTTGCTTGTTAGGGTTCGTAGGATTAAGGTAGATTAATGGATGATGAAGATCCTTAAACTCTTTTTACGTCCTATAAAGTTTATAAACTTTACCAAAAGAATCATTAACATCTTAATCAGTCGCGCTACCAATTTATTGTTAGTCTCGACCGCGATTAGAGATTAGATTAACGATTGTTTTGGTAAAGGCTAGACATGAACGGAGATCCATGTCAAGATAGGGGTTAAGAGTAGGAACCATTTTCCCTCCAGAAACCCTAATCTATATGCATCATTGTCGATCTAGTTTTAAATCTATTAAAGGATAAAAGGAGTAATCTTTAATTAATCATCCATGACTACTAAATCTTAATGAACCCTACAAGCCCCATTTTAATATTAAACTTACCTCCGTAGTTAATCTAGGTCTATATTTTGCATCCGTGTTTAACGTAGATCTAGATTCTACAACCATTCTTCACCATTCTTTATTCTTCCTCCTTTCTTTCTCAACACGCCTAAAATAAGAATAAAATATTCAATGTTTCCCTGAGGACGACCCGTACTCATCTCGGTCTAGCTACAAGCGACACCATTATTGATTGCGGTTATTCTACTACACTTCTTTAAAACAGATCAATCATCACTCTTTTCTGCTGACATTGTACTTGGCCAGGAGCCGCATGCCCCTTACAGCGAGGGTCTGTGAGAGTATGGGACCAATGAAGGTCTATTTATCGTGCCCGCAGACGATACTGATCTTCAAGCTGCCCTTGTGGCTTCCGAGCGACCGGCTCGCGATGAAGCAGCACTGATCACTATTGCACAGTCAGGTAGACTTTAGTTGTATCTTTCCGCGGTTATTTTTTTTATTATGCTTTTACTGACGGTTTCTTCTTTAACAGGTATCTCTGCCGAAGAGGCTCTCGCGGCTTCCCTCAAAACGTTTGAAGAGGAAGAGAGGCTTCGTGCTTCTTTGGGCCTTGGTATACATCAGCTCATCGTGCCTTCATTCCCTTTTTCTTTATTCGTGGTTTGACCCTCTCTTTTATTTTGCTGCAGGGACTACCTTGACTCGGGTTATTCCAAGTGCAATACCAATCGCGAGTGGTGATGCAGTGGCACCTCCAAAGCCGGCCACCGCAGCCACGACTATCCCTAAGTTACCATAAGGGATCTCGCTAAAGCAGCCGATGATGGACGTCGTAATGGCGCCAGAGGCAGAGCTTGGTTCAGATGATGGTATACCCTTGTCGGAAGTCCTGAGGAGGTCAGCTCTCACGGCCCAGGCCGAAAGGAAGTACAGGAGCCGTGCAGTGAAAGAACGTGATGCCGCCTTGGCTATAGGTGCAGGCTCAAGCACCGCTCCCCTATCGCTATTCCTCCAGAGGATGCTCCAGCTGCCCTGTCTACCGCCCATAGATAGGTTGCGCACGCGGCTCGGGAAGAAACCGAAAAGCTGCCCGAAGGTAACGTAACGCTGAGTCTTTTTTATTATAACTTGATCTTCAAATTCTTATATGCCATATCCTGCAGGGCCAAGTCCTGGCGATGAGATGGCAGGTGAGATGATGGCGACCACAAAGCCCGAAGCAGCTACTCTCTCTCGGGAGTCTGGGACTGCCCAAACTGTCGTTCTTTCCCCTTGCGGCTCCCTGATATTGGCGGGCATCGCGAGCGTAACGACGACTCTTGTCGAATCAGGGGATGAAGCCACGGGCGCCGAAACTATTCCACTAAAGGAGAGCGAAGAAGCCGCTGCGCCCGGTGATGCTTCCATCGCGGCTTTTGTTGGTGACCCATCAGGTAAATCCTGAGTCACTGTTCTTTTTATTTCACAATCTCACTCAGCTTATTCCGTCGATGTTTTGTAGGTGCAGTAAATGCTGAGATCGTGCCATCTGAAGCACCTCTGGTCGCCGCCATGACGGTTGTTGTTCCCTCGCCTTCTCCTATGTCCTCCGAAATGCTGGAAGGTATAGGTTTGCAATTTATCGATCTCATTGTGGGTATCATCCCCCTGACAGTATATTGTCACAACGTTGCAGGAGTCCTTTTTGATCATCTGTATCAGGTGATGAACCCGCATTTCTCCTTCCAGTCGGAAGTCACTTCGCCCGCTGGTGTTGGTTAGTATATCCTTCAGCTATTGTTTCTTTCTTTCTTTTACGAATAGCCATGCTGTTACTAAGCCTTCCTTGTATTGATTGCAGTGCTACAGATCAGAGGAGGGGATGAAAGAACAACCTCGCCTCTGGTACTCCAAACTCTTCCATCAGCCACAGCCGGTATAGTAGATTCCATCGCTCGTGTATTTTCTTTTACCTCCCGAGTCGACATTTGACCATGATTTGTTTTGCAGCAGTCGCACCGACTCCAGCTCCCTTCGAGTCTCGAATCCTAATGCCTGCAGGGCCCTTTTCTAGACGTCCTTCTTCCAGGGGCGTTGCGACTAGCCTGCGAATGTTGAGCGAATTCGTCGAGAATCTTGACGCCGATGCCCTCGCACTCGCTGCAGTTTTTGCTGCTGAGGTTAATCCTATGCTGGCGACGCTCTTGAACTTCCATGACGAAGGCATCGTCGAGTCTTGGGTTAATTATTGCAGAAAGATCGAGGACTGCCTGTATGAGATTGAGCTCAAGCGTCCCGCTCCTAAGGTATCAGCTTTAAACTCCCAGCAGACTGCATGGGTTAAGCAAAGCGTTCCTTTCATATGCCATTTGGAATGAGAGATGACCTTGAGGCGAAAGGATCATGAAGTAGCTCTAAGCGAATCCGTCCAGTTACGCACCTAGGTTGAAGCGAACGCTGCGCGGTTGAAAGCTGTCTTTGACAATCTTCAGCGGTGCATTTTGGATGGGTTGACTCTGAGACGGGCGCTTGACTCTGCGGAGCGGGTCGTGCAGGACTGCGAAGCTGTCATGCTGGGAATTGGCGAAAAGCTTTTGTCCTGTTTGCAACAGCAGGCCCATGTCGAAGCGGAGCTGGTCGCGGCGGCTAACCGTGAAAAGGAGTTGAAAGGAGTGCGCGAGCGGCTTGCTGATTTGTTGAGAACGCCTCCTCCTTAATAATTGTCTTTGTATCAAGGGAAAATTTGTAATCTATGAATAACATGTATTCATTCATTCATTCATTTTTTTATGATGTATCTTGTATTCAATTAAATTTATGAATAAAAGACACATTTTCTTAATCTCCTACTATCGCCTTCTTTTCTTTGTTGTGTTGTTGGCATGTTACTTTAGCAAGTGTAGCCTGTAGATGATAGATAACAATTCATCTTGAACTCTTTGTAGGGTAGCGATGGCTTAAGAAATAGGTTCAGGTCTGCTTCCTAAGACTTTTCAGCTTTATGAGCCGTGAGAGTCTCATAAAGACTTTTCTCCCTACGAGTCGAGAGGATCTCATAGGTGCATTTTCTCCTTAGGAATCGTGAGGACTCCTAAGTGCATTTTCTCTTAAGAGTCGTAAGGATCTCACAAGAAAATTCTCTCCCTTACAAGTCGAGAGGACTCGTAAGTGGTTGGTGGGTTGACTCGTTTCCGAGATGGAGCTCATTTGATGACGTATGTCCGAGACGGGGTCATTTGATGACGTATTTCCGCGACGGGGTCATTCGCTGACGTATTTCCGAGACGGAGGTCCTTTGCTGACGTATTTCCACGACAGGGTCATTTGATGACGTATTTCCGCGATGGGGTCATTTGCTAATGTATTTCCGTGACGGGGGTCCTTTTCTGACGTATTTCCGAGACGGAGGTCCTTTTCTGACGTATTTCCATGACGGGGTCATTTGATGACGTATTTCCGCGACGGGGTCATTTGCTGACGTATTTCCGCGACGGGGTCATTGGATGACGTATTTCCGTGGCGGGGTCATTAGCTGACGTATTTCCGAGACGGAGGTCCTTTGCTGGCGTATTTCCGCGACGGGGTCATTTGATGACGTGTTTCTAAGACAAGGTCATTTGCTAACGTGTTTCCGCTTTCTGCGGTGTCGGGGCTGACTCTAGGTTGTTTGTGAACCGTAGAGTCTTGGAACTGGGGATTTTGTCGTGGCTCCGATTGATGGCGTCGAGTCCGTGCCCTGCTGGCATGAGGAGGAACGCCGTTGTTGGTCTTCTGGGATGCAGATATTGCTGTCGAGATCGGACTTTCCCTTTGACAGAGTTTTTTGGGACATGTGGTTCCCTTTTCGTTTATGCCCATGGATTGTATACAGGGGTCAGCATGGACTTACCTGCAGGGCAAAAGTTCCATTCTTTCATTTTTTATTTCTTTCCGTGATGCTCTATCATTTCATCTTTTTATATCGCGAAAGTCGCGATTGCCCATTCATTTCAGCTATTTTTCGCGGTGCCCAATCATTTCGGCTATTTTTTATATGCATATATTTTACTCGCTGATTTTTATTGCGAGTTACCCAAACATTTCGGCTATTTCATATGCATCATTTTTTTTTGCGAGTATGGAACTCAAGATCTGATACCAATCTTAGCATCAGCATCGCTGCGACTGGAATATTGCCATAAACGAATCATCATTTGCCGTGAAAGGACTTGGAACTTGATACCAATTTAAGCATCAGCATCGCTACAACTGGGATATTGCTAGGAGCGAAGCATCATTTGCCTTTATCGATTTAAACAAAGATGGCTTAGCAAACAGGGTTAGAATCCTGTTGACTAAGGCTTTTGACTTCATGAGCCATAAGGGTCTCATAAAGGTGTTTCTATCTATGAGTCGTGAGGATCTTGTAGGTGCGTTTTCTCCTTAAGAATAATGATGATTCATAAGTGTGTGTTCTCTTATAAGTCGTAAGGATCTTACAAAAGTGTTTTCTCCTTATAAGTCGAAAGGACTTACAAGTGTTGTTCACCAAATAGGGGGATTTCACGCCATTGGCGGAACTTGGTGAGGGAGACGTTTATTTGTGACCGTGGATTGTATACAAGGGTGAATATTGAACCGTTTGTTGGGCATTCTGAGAAATGTGATGGCTTAAGAACAGGTTCAGATCCCGATAGCTTAAGGCTTTTGAATCTTATGAGCTGTGAGGATCTCATAAGAGGGTTCTCCTTATGAGTTATGAGGATCTCGTAAGTGTAATTTCTCCTCAGGAATCGTAAGGATTCCTAAGTGTGTTTCTCCCTTATGAGTCATAAGGATTTCAAGTGAGTATTTTCTCCTTACAAGGTCGAAAGGACCTTGCAAGTGTGCATGAATTTTTTTACGAGTTTGTGCCTTTTCGGGTTTCACAAACTCGCCGGTAGCCCTGCTGTTTTTACTTACGGAGACCTTTCGGGTTTTCATCCGTGCCCATCTTGCTAATGGACGTACCATTTTTTTTTGCCAGCCCTAGGATGCTTCGGTTTGTAGTAGTTTAAAGACATTTCGATCGGTAGCTAGTTTCAAGACATCTCGGTCCCTTGTTAGTTTAGGGACATTTCGGTCTACAGCAATTTTGAGGCAAGTTTTCGCTGGATACCACTTATAGAGTTTGGGCTTGGGAAGATAGCGAGTGGACATAGGCATCGTCATCTATCGTTAACCTAGGCCATGACTCATCTGGTGTAGTATCTCTTCAGGAACCGGCCGTTTATTGGCCTGAAGGGTCTTTCGCCATGCATATCCATAAGCAAGTAAGCTCCACCTTGGTAGACTTTGTCTATGATGTACGGGCCCTCATAGTTCGGCTCGAATTTCCCCCGTTTAGTACGATTGGAGATCATAGATCTTTTGACCACTAGAACGAGTTCGCCTTGGCGAAATGTTCTCGGCCTAGTCAATCTTTCGTATGAACGCGTCATCTTTTCTTTGTAAGCCTCTAGGTTTTGCTGCGCCATGAGACGAGTTTCATCGAGGGCGTCGAGCTCCTAAAGCCGAAGATGAGCATTCTCTTCGTCTGTTAGCTCATAATGAACCGGCACTCATAGAGAGGGTAGCTCTATCTCCAAGGGGAGTACTGCTTCAGCGCCGAATACCTATACATACGGCGTCGTGTTTGTGGTTGTTTTGAACGTGGTCCGATAAGCCCAGAGAGCTTCATGCAATCTCTCGTGCCAGTCCTTTTTATTTTTGGACACCGTCTCCTTTATGATCTTTTTCAAGATTTTGTTGAATGCCTCAACTAGACCGTTAGCTCGAGGATTATAGACTGAAGAATATCTCCAGTCTATATTTTGCTGCTGTGCGAAGTGGCTGATTTTGTGACTTCTGTAGGTTGGTCCGTTATCGGAGATAATCCGTCGCGGAGTGCCGAACCGATAAATGACGTGTGTCTTGAAGAAATCAAGGATGTTCTTCGTCTTCACTTCTCTTAGTGGTACTGCTTCTGCCTACTTGGAGAAATAATCGGTTGTCGCCAATATGAACCGATGTCCCCTGGATGACGCTGGTTCGATGGGCTCAATTATGTTGGTTCCCTACATTTCAAACGGCCAGCTAGCTACTGTCGGGTGGAGCGGATTTGGATGCCGGTGGATGAAGTCCCCGTGAATTTGGAACGAGTGACACTGCTTCGCATATTCGAGGCAGTCCTGGATCATCGTGGGCCAGTAGTAACCCATTCTTTTGATCTTCAACTTCATCTTTGGTCCGTCCTGATGGGAACCGCAGAGTCCGTCGTGAATTTCTTGGACGACGTTCCTTGCTTCTTTTGGTCCCAGGCATCTCAGCCATAGGGAGTCGAATGATCTCTTATATAGAGTATCATTGACGAAGGCGAAAGACAGAGCTCGTTTCATGAGCTGATATCTTGACGACGCGTCTTCGGGCGTTTGACAGGATTTGAAGTAGTCTATAAAAACTTCTCTCCAATTCTTAGCCTTTTCCAGGTCTTTCATTTGTAGGGTTGTTTGCTTGGTCGCTTCCTTTTCTTTAGACGACTCCGGAGATATTTCCGCTGGTGCAAGAACCCGACGGCTTTGTACAACAATCCTTACGTCATCGAGGTTTTCGTCAGCCAGTTCTTTAGCGAGTTTGGTTAGTGCATCCGCCTTGCTATTTTTTGTACGCGGTATGCTTTCCAGAATGTAGAAGGGAATTTGAGTCAGCAGTTGCTGCACTCTCTCGCCGTATTTTACCAACTCTGGTTTGTATATTTGATAGTCGCTGTTTATTTGACTAACGACCAGTTGGGAATCTCCGTATATAAGGAGATTTTTGATTCCCATGTCGACAGCGATCTCAAGACCTGCTATCAAAGCTTCATATTCTGCTTCATTATTTGTCCTCGGCTCTGTAAGGGAAAAGGCAAAGCACGTTATCCCTCCTTGCGGAGTCACGAAGATAAGGCCTACCCCCGATTTGATTATAGGAGAGTTGTGCTTTCGCTTCTTCATGGAAGATGCTCCGTCGAAATAGAGCTCCCATCGGGTATCACCCCTCCCTTTCTCCCTATCGATCGTGTCAAACGCGTGCTCATCCGGCAATTTACAATTTAGGGGTGAATCGGCAGGTATCGGATGCTCTGTGAGGAAGTCGGCGATGGCCTGGCCTTTCATTGCCTTGAGAGGTCGGTATGTTATCGAGAATTCCATTAAGAGTAGGGACCATTTAGCGAGTCGTCCCTTTAGTATGGCTCTTGACATCAAATACTTGAGAGGATCCACCTTTGATATGAGATGGACCTCATGCGCCAAAGCATAATGTCGAAGCTTCGTTATGGCGAAGATTAACGCCAGGCAATGTTTTTCGATAGGGGAGTAGTTGTTTTCTGCCCTCAGGAGAACTCGGCTCAAATAGTAGAGGGCTCTCTCTTTCCCTTGGTCGTTCTCTTGTGCCCATAACACGCCTAAAGAACCTTCAAGGGATGTTATGTACAGAATGAGGGGCTTTCCCTTGACCGGAGTGGTCAGTACCGGCAGGTTCTGTAGATATTGATTGATTTCGTCCAATGCGCTTTGGCATTTGCGATCCCAAACGAACGGGGCCCCTTTATTCATCAGGTGACTGTAAGGACATCATTTTCCGGAGAGATTGGATATGAACCGTCGGATATACGCGAGCTTTCCTTGGAGAGACCGCAATTGCTTGAGAGTTCTTGGCGAAGGTATTTCCATAATCATCTTGATCTTCGATGGATCTATTTCGATGCCTCGATGTCGTATGATGAACCCTAGAAATTTGCCCGAGGAAACTCCGAACGCGCATTTGAGAGGGTTCTTCTTCAGGTTGTATTTTCGAAGACATTGGAATACTACCTTCAGATGCTCCCAATGCTCCTCGTGTGATTTTCTTTTTACCATGAGGTCGTCAATATAGAACTCGACGATTTCATGTATGAGGTCATCAAAAATCTTTGTCATGGCCCTCTGATAGGTAGCGCCGGCGTTCTTCAGACCGAAAGGCATTACTTTGTAGCAGAATATGCCTAGAGGTGTCCGGAAAGCGGTATGCTTCTGGTCTTCGGGATGCATCTTTATTTGATTGTACCCCGATGAGCCGTCCATGAAGGAGAAGACTTTGTGAGTGGACGTGTTGTCTATCATCAACTCGGTAACCGGTATTGGAAAATCATCCTTCAGACAGGCTTTGTTGAGGTCCTGAAAGTCCACGCAGATGCGCACCGTCCCATTTTTCTTCATCACTGGGACAATGTAGGAGATCCAGTCGGGGTATTGAACTTCTTGGATGAAGCTGGAGTCGATCAGCTTTTTGACTTTGGCGTTGATACTCATTTCAAGTTCGAGCCACATTCTTCTTGGTGCTTGCTTGACTGGCTTGACTTCCGGAGATATCGCCAATTTATGCATAGCTATTTCCGAATCTAATCCTGGCATCTCGGAATAATTCCATGCGAAGCAGTTTTTATACTGCATGAGCACATCTTTTAGCATAGCCACCTGCTCTTTAGACAGCAGCTTACTGACGAATGTAGGTCGTGGGTCATTTGTCATCCCCAAGTCGATTTTCCTTAGGTTGTCCGCAGTAGTAGGTATTCCATCTTCCAATTCTTTTGGCGCGGGTGGAAATTCTGAGATCAACTCGTCTTCATCCGCATTTTCGAAGCACCAGGAGAGGTCATCCATGTTCTCGGGCACTCCTTCTTCTGACAGTGTTATCACATGACGGGTACAAGATCGTTTCCATGACCGATGTTGGCCTGATTCTACTCTCGCCATATACGTTACTTTTGGCACATGCTTTTGTGGTGGGGCCACCCTCCTACTGTTGGATAGAGAGAAATTGCCGAGTTGATATTGGTCTTCGACCCAGTTTTTGAAGGTGAAGCATTATTCAAGAGGATGTCCTATCTCTCAGTGATAGAAGCAATAATCTGGGTGATGAACTTCGTTTGCTTGATTGGGGTGCCGAGACTCTGGGAGTGTCAATATCTGATGTTCCATGACGAGGTCGAATATCTTCCTTGTCTTGTCTTGAGGGAAGGAATATGCTCGACCAATCTTTTTCGTTAGAGATGGATTCCGGCCGACCTTTTCTCGATCGCATGGCTTTTTGGATCCGTTTTTCTACTGTCGAACGTTTTTCCGTTCTTTAACTTGTTTTCGCCTCTATGGCGGAACTTTTTCTTGTCTTGGGAATGCATAGCGGGCTGACGGTGAAGGGCACTGTCATCCTCCATAGCCTGCTGAAGGAGGCGTTGCGTCTTCTCCTTCTTGTAAATAGCCATTTCGCGACTGTAGTCGTTCCGAACTTTTTGACTTGCTTCCCTTATTAGCTTATCCATCTATTCTTCAAACTATGGACTCGGCATTATTATGGCAGAACCGCGTTCTGATTCAGGGTTAGCGCCTTTTAATAGAGCATCATCTTCTTCATCAAGGTCCTTTAAGACATGGCAGCCATGGAACTGCTTCTGTTTCTTGGACTGGACATATCCGAGCCCGATCGTCTCCATTTTTCCGTTGGGCAATTTTCGCTGCGTTCCGGGGACATTCCAAAACCTGTTGTCGAACTGATCTTGTCGCGCGGTTTGTTTAAAGGATATGCCTTGGTATCTCAATAACCTTTTCAATCCTTCTGCGTAGTATCTGGGAAAACAGATGGGTTGGAGCCTGTCAAGCATAGATTCGGCACCACGCCAGACTTCTCTTTCGACTTTAGTCTCCGTGGATCGATAGAATAGGATCGTCTTTTCACCTCTTCATCTGGGAGGGATGTAGAATGTCTATAGCTCTTGCACACTATATGTCTCAAGCGCATCAAGCTCTCTGTAGTGCTGCCGCGGAACCAAGGTGATCTGCAAACTCTGATCATCTCCAGTAAGGGCTTGCACTGATGGACGGACCGAGAACACTGCATTGACTTCGTCTTCAGAGTCATAGCCAAAAACCAGAATAGGGGTAGATGGTCCCGACTTGTTGCATTGGGACGGCCCCAAATAGACTATCTCTTCTTCCTCCTCGGTATCGCTCCCGAAGACCGGAATAGTGGTGATAGCTTTTTGCTTATTCTCCGGTTTATGGCATCTTTCCGTGTCTTCAAAGTCTGGCAGGAAATACTTTGCATCCTCGTATTTGCGGACTTCATTCACGGAGAATGGGTTTAGCTCCCCCGTTACGGTGTACTCCAGACCATCTTTGAAATACTTCATACACTGATGTTGTGTAGAATGGATGATGTTGTACTCGTGTAACCAAGACCTGCATAGTAAGGCGTTGTAGCAGGTCTTAGCATCAATGACATGAAATTTGATGTCAGTGACGAGCATCCCAAAGCGTAACGTCAGAATCACAGACCCGAGCGTCCGTGATGACTGGGAGTTGAATCCGGAGATAGTGATTTTATCCCGAGCGAGGTGTTGAACGCTCATGCAGATTTCTTTTAGCACCCTCACATTCAGGAGATTGACAGAGGACCCATTGTCAACTAAGATCTTCCCTATCTTGATGTCATGGCAGTACCCGGTGACATACAGGGGACGGTTATGCCCGCACGTTCCGAGGAGGAGATCTTCATCGCTGAAAGTGATGTCGGCTGTGTGAACCTCTTCAAGCTCGTCCTTCATCTTTTCTTCGGCCAAGAAAGCTTGAAACTGGTCGGGCTCTTGTAGTGCCTTGATCAGAGCATCTCGCGCCTCTTTAGACAACAGAAGGGCATCGAGAATGCTTAGCTGCGAGGGCATCTTTCTCAGGTGTGACAGAACGTTGTAATCCACCTTATTTTTCTTGAACGGGTCCTTGGCCGTGAGCTCTTCGATGGCTCGATCATCGAGGGAGATGTCCTCAGGGACTGTTTCCTTCCCTTTATCTTTTTTATTCGATCCCTTGTTTGTAGGTCCGAGATTCTTTTCGGGTAACGTACGGTTGCGCAGCTGAATATTCTCACAGTTCTTCATCTCTTCTTCTTTTCCTAAGGTGGATTCTTTGAAGAGAGGGCCGAGAGCTATTTCTTCATCAGAATCGCTCCCGAAGGTGAGAAGTTGCGATCCCCCAGCATCAACCATGTGACAGTTGCCGACAGTTCTTTTACGCTCATCTGTCGTGCTTCTATATTCCCGACGAGCCTTGCGCTTCAATCGCTTGACGTGTTGTCGGTGGGCAACATATCCCTGCCACCATTTCTTAAAAGCATTGCATTCTTCGATAGGGTGTGTGTCCCTTCGATGGTACAAGCAGTAATTGGGATGTACATCTGCTTCGTCAAGACATATACCGCCAGGAGTATTTCCTTTGGGAGATAGCAGATTCATTCCTATTGACAGGGCTTTAGCGAACCATTTCCTTGCCTTAAGCTTGCTTTTTTCTGCCGCGGGCGTGCTTTGATTTGGTTGGAGCTGTTTGCGACTCATCCCTACCATGACTTCTTTAGCTTGATGCCGACGCCTGGCTCTTTTGAATATGGCCATTTCACTCTCTCGATCAGCTTTGCTCCTCTGACGGGCTTCGTTCAGCAACATGTCAATCATCTCGTCTGACGGTTCCAAGAGTTCTGGTTCTGGCTCTGCCCCCAGTTTCTCGGCATCAGGAGCTTATTTGCCCTTTATTGACGAGTGAGAGATCATGTGGCAGCTCGCCACATAATCCTCTGACTCTTCTGAAGAATCATCTCCCTCATCAGCATTATCGTCTTCATTCTTAAGAACATGCTTGAAAAATTCGTTCAATGTAATTGGGGTCTGTGCCTTCTGGTTATATTCTTCCAGTGCATCGATGTATTTCTGCAAACCTGTATGGTTATCGTCGGGTTGGACGGGCTTCTTGGCCTTCTTCTTCTTCTTTAAAGACTTCGAACGCTTGGCCCGAAGGCTCTGTCCATCATCACCAGCTTTCAGCATTGGGCGCGGCTTCAGCATCCCTTCAAAAATCTCAGGTTCCAACGGGCTCTTCCACCTAATCGTCGGACATGCTTGAAGATCCTTTAGCATTCTATAAATGAGCATGATGCTCCCGACGTTTCCATCTTTTTCGGAGCGTATGGTTGTAGCGGGTCCACCCTCCAATTTTCGGACAGCGTGAATTTGCCTTGCTGGTACTGGTCCTCAATCCAGCTTTTGAAGATAAAGAAATCTTCGATCAGATGGCCTAACATTCAATGGTTTAGGCAGTAGTCGGGATTATTGACGTCACCGGGCTATAGTGGGCGCTTCGGATCCGGCAGGGTGATGAGCCTGTTGCGCACTGCTAGTTCGAACAGTCTCCTCGTTTTATCCCAGGAAAACGAGTAAGGACGTGTTAACTTCTCGTCGAGGAATCGCGATTTGTTGCCTTGAAGAGCAGCTAGCCTCGGATCACTCGGCTGTTGTTGAGCGTTGGCGACGAAGGTAGCTTTCCCTTTACCCTTTTCATTTCGAAGCTCCGTTTTCGACGAGGACGGCTTATGGCCCATCTGGTCCATTTAGGCTAGCTTGTTGATCAGGGCCTGGAAGGTGATCATCTTGAAAAACATCATGAATTGAGATATGGTTGCCTGAGGATCGAGGATTCCTATAAACATGCCCATGGCAGGAGCTTCCTCTATGCGCTGTTCGCATTTCGACCATAGGTTCCGCCATCGAATTGCATGCTGAACCCATGTCTCTCCCGGCCTCACTCTGGCATTGATCAACGCCGTGATTGGGTTACGTTCGCTGGCGCTTGTGAACCTTTGTGTAAATAGTAGCTCCATTTCTGCAAAAGTCTTGACAGAGTCATTCGGGAGCTCGGAGTACCATTCGAATGCTGTCTCCGACAAGCTGCCAACAAACTGGCGAAGCAGCAGTTTGTCGTCACCCCCAGTATTACCGCACAGAGCCCTGAATTAAGCAACGTGCTTGTGTGGATTACCCATCCCCTTATACACATGGAATTTAGGGATCGTATATCCTGGCGGGTACTTTATTTGATCGTACCAACCCGGATATGGTCATCCAGCCTTGACGATTTGGCCGGCCGCTTCGCTCGCCTGATGAGCTCGTATCTGTTGAGCTATATAGTCCTCAAAGGCGGTTTTGGAGATGGTCTCTTTCTTGGCGGCTGATGGAGCCGGAAGAGGGTTTGATGTCTCCCCTATGTCGTCTTCAAGGATTATTGGAGGGTCTTCAGCTGGAGGATTCGGCTGTATCATCATCCCGACCATATCTTGGAACAGAAGCGCCATTTGCTTTATGTTAGTCGCCTGTTCCGCGCCTCTTTGTCTTTCTTATCGAGCATTCTTCAGAGGAACTCGGAGCCGGTTTCCTGTTCCTGGCGCTGCTCCGACGACGTCTCCGAGCTTTCTTTCGGCCCAGTGAGCGCGGCCATCTTCGTTAGCATTTCCTAGAGCTTTTGCTGTTGCTCCTGGGCTTTTGTCATAGATCGGGTGAGTGGTCGATAACCCATAGAGATACGGCTATCCTCTTTCCCGGAAGCCATGTAGATGGTGTGCACTACCATGCCCCCAGACTTGGGGCGTTTGGATTCAGCACACTTGAGATTTGTCGCAGACACAAGGATCTTCTTCGACCTTCTCCTTTTATGGGCGGTCGAAGTTGAAGGGGTTGTCGCAGACGATATTTTTTGTGGTACGACGGTGGGACGGTCCTTCTCTTGCCGAACTTTCATTTTCTTCTGTTGGCGAGAGTAGTCTTTGTCTATCACAGAGTCTTGGACTCTTCACCAAACCTTGTGGATTTTAAAGGACACATATTTATGATGTTTTCGGCAGGCGGAGGAGACTTATTCAGCATGGCAGTTGGAGAGTTCTTGCGCACCCTCCTTAACGGCTCAAAGCTGTTCCCAGTTGGAACAACAGCATCAACTTCCACCGTTGGGCTGGTAGGGTAAGTCCGAAAGGGGAACTGCCCCCAGCTTTCCTCACTCGGCGCCAGTGGCGACGTCGAGCATGTTTTGCAGATGGTATTGGCTCAGTTACGGGGGTAGCTCCATCATGCCTCCCGTTCTGGTGAAGGGTTGTCGTTGGTGCTAACCCATCAAAGTCTGACGTCCGTTAAGAAGAAATGTCCAACCTGTCGAAGACTGACTTTTGGGTAGAGGAAGCATTTTGGACGACTCCACCCGCAGCAGGAGTTGGAACGGCCATTCTTACGAAGACCGATCCTTTAGCCAGAGAAGCCTCTTTGAGGATTTCGTCCGTCGGAATTGGAATGGCTATCCGCTTCGGGATAACTTTTTTAGGTATTGCAGGCTTCTTTACGAGCCCACTGGAGCTCAGGCTCAGCCTGTCGAAGACTGATGCAGTAGACTTGGAATTGGACGGTCCGTTGAGAGGGGCCGTGGTAATGGTAAGCCGTTCAAAGACCGACTTCTTTGGAGCTTCCTGTGATGGCACTGGGGCGTTGAAGCTCATCGGCGGGAGCATGGTCCTGAAGAACAATCCAGTGGTGGCCTGAGTCACCTGTTCCACTGGCATGGCGAAGATGGAGGCCGCTTGGGCCCATAGGTCACTCCTCCCACGAGGATGGAGTGAGAGTTGTTGTTGTAGTTGGTGCAGTTAGAAGCCATTTTCTCTTCTGCACGGAGCAAGACACCAAATATTAGTAGCTCGAATCCAGGGGCAACCATATTTAATTGCGATTCGTTTATGAACACGACACACGAAATGTAGAGTGGAAAGAGGAAAAGGTCCCACAGGGTGTGCCAGAATCTGTTCTCCGCCGAAAGACGCGACCGGGACGTTGGGACGTCCGGCCTGAATTTTGGGGGGCAGATGTTATTTGGGTTTTATCCGTCCACCTCTCTGAAAATGCCAAGTTGACTTATGGCACCGTATATCGGAGGTTTAGATAGATGCGGCCGTGGTAGCAGACTTCGTCAGATTCCCCCTCGTTTACGAGGGGTTTTTGATTGTGGGGACGCTCTTCTCTGCAGGTGCAAGCCCCTGTTGTTAATTACGCTACCGCATCGCGGTAATCACTTTCTCCTTCTCCAGATGGTCATTTCGTGTCGTGTTTTTTTTTTATTTTTGGTTGCTCGTGGATTGTATACGGAGACTAATTTATTTTGTCGCCCGTAGGGCATGGATAAGTCCAAATCCGTATTTTCTTAGATTTGGGTTTGGGTTGGTTTAAGGATCGTTAATCTTGTTTTAGATTAAGATCAACTTAAATGCTTATTAAGGATACGTTAGCCTAATTTTAGACTAAGATCTACTTAACAAGGTTTTAGGATCATTTAGATCCAACGAAAGAGTATTTGGACTCTATCGTTTTAGTTTAGAGATATTGTGGTCCATAGGGTTTAAGGACATCATAGTCCATGAGTTTAAGGACCTCATAGTCCGTAAGGTTTAGAGACGTCATAGTCTGGTTTAAAGACGTCATAGTCTGTGAGGTTTAAAGACGTCATAGTCTGTATGGTTTAAAGACATCATAGTCTAGTTTAAAGACATCATAGTCTGTTCGGTTTAAAGACATCATAGTCTGTATGGTTTAAAGACATCATAGTTTGGTTTAAAGACATCATAATCTGTACGGTTTAAGGACATCATAATCTGTATGATTTAAAGACATCATAGTCTAGTTTAAAGACATCATCGTCTATACGGTTTAAAGACATCATAGTCTGTATGGTTTAAAGACATCATAGTTTGTACGGTTTAAAGACATCATAGTCTGTATGGTTTAAAGACATCATAGTCTGGTTTAAGGAAATCATAGTCTGGTTTAAAGACATCATAGTCTCTATGGTTTAAAGACATCATAGTCTGTATGGTTTAAAGACATCATAGTCTGGTTTAAAGACATCATAGTCTGTAAGGTTTTGGTTTAACCGTTTGGGGATGCACCAAAACTTATTGGTTATTGGGACCCCCATCTCTCTGAAGACGTTGAAGAATTACAACGACATGTATCAGAGGTATGAAGAGATGTACCTTTGAACCAATGTTGGTTGGGAGATCTATAGTCAGGTTTGGGACTAAGAACAATTTAAAAAATTGTGAGCACATGGGCTCGGTTAATTTGAATTAGGGACTTGTGGCCAACTTGGGCTCAGTGCACTCAGTTCTGAATAAAGTGTTTGAACACTTGTTTGGACCCAGTCCACTCATTTTGAATAAAATGTTGAACATTTTTTTGGGCTCAGCCTCTTTTTATTCAATAATGTTGAGCATTGATTTGGGTTCTGACACCTCTTTTTCTTTTTGTCTTTTATTGAGTGTTGAACACTTTTATGGCGCTGGGGCCTTATTTAAAATGTGCTTTGTAATTCCTTAGCGCCCACGTGAGGAGCACGTGGAGCGCCTGGCCCTGAGCGCCAGACTGAGAGCGCTACGACGCTTCTTATAAAAGGGCGCCCACGTGGGGAGCACGTGGTGCGCTTGGCGCTGAGCGCCAGACTTGGAGCGCTAAAGCGCTTATTATAAAATAGCGGCCACGTGAGGAGCATGTGGAGCGCTTGGCACTGAGCGCCAGACTTGGATAGCTAAAACACTTCTTATAAAATAGCGCCCTCGTGAGGAGCACATGGAGCGCTTGGCGCTGAGCGCCAGACTTAAAGCGCTAAAGCGCTTCTTTTAAAATAGCGCCCTCGTGAGGAGCACGTGGAGCACTTGGCGCTGAGCGCCAGACTTGGAGCGCTAAAGCGCTTCTTTAAAATTGGAGCGCTAAGGCGCTTCTTTGGCAGCTCTGATCAGTTTTGTGCTCTGAGAATTAAATTCTCGGTTTATAAGAGATTTTGTCTCATGGATTTAAAAACTGAGTTCTTCTTTTATGAGGAGATGCTATGATCTCTTTTATTTTTATTTATGGGAGACTTTGTCTCATGGATATGTGATCTGAAAAAAGAACTAAGTTCTTCTGATGTGAGAGTTAAACTCTCAAATATGGAGGAGATGCCATGATCTCTCTTCTTGCTATTTACCTTGAAGAAGGTTCTTCTTCTTAGAGCTTGCTCTTCTCTTTTCTTTTCTGAGAACTTGAAGTTTATGGGAGGGTTCTTCTGTTTCATCTTTCGATTTGGAAACTTATGGGGAAGTTCTTCTGTTCAAGACTTGAAGCCTTGGGTCCTTTATATAGGGGAGGCTGATTTGTTGAATCAGATAAGGAAATCTCTCATTGAGAGATCTCTTATTGATTTGGGGGTGTTCCCCACCATTGGATCTTTGATCCAAGGACATCTGTCTTACAGAAGACATTTTTCTTATTTTTAGCAAGATTGGGAAAATATTTTCCCATACAAAACTTATTCTGTATCTTGGTGATTTTTAATCACCATGGGATCTTTGATCCAACGGTATTCTGATTCACAGAGCACAATTTTTCTTGTTTGGAAATATTTGAGGAGTATTTCCTCAATAGAAGTTTATTCTGGTAATTTGATGATTTATCATCTTCGTTGGATCTTTGATCCAAGGGTTGAGAACATTTAGTTCTAGCGCTGGCGCTCTCGTGCTTTTCACGTGAGGCCCTGTCTCAGAGTCTTTGACTCTTGGCGCTAGCGCTCTTGGCACTAGCTCTGTCGTGCTTTGCACGTGAGGCGCTATTTCAGAGTCTTTGACTCTTAGTGCTGGCGCTCTTGGCGCTAGTGCTCTCATGAAGCGCTGCCTCATTTCAAATTTCAAATTTTGAATAGAGCTTTGCTCTCTGATTGGGGGAAACATAAAATTATTACGATCCCCCATCCGTCTCTACTAAATCTAAATAATCAGAAGTTGTCTACACATAGATATTATCTTAACAACCCACTTAAAACATAAATATAATGACTAGGAAAATATAATATAATCTAATATAGATTTATATAGATTTAGTTTACGGATAAATATTAATAAAAAGATACTTTAGCACCATAACGGATTTCACGCAAGCGGGTCGGGTCCGATAAACACACATACTATCCGAACCAACAACCCAAACAATAATAATTTTAAAAAATAAAAATACTAATTTATATCGTTAAATAACGTACGATCGTGCTAAGGTGTTATAGATGAACATGGCAATCGTAGAGCGAGTGCGGAGTATGGCCTTGGATGCGAATGTGCCAAAGTTCGTATGGGCAACGACGGTCGATACTGCTGTGTACTTGATCAACAAAACCCTGGAAAGTGCGCTTGATAGAGCATTCCGGAAGAAATTTGGTTAGTTAAACCGGTTAGTTACGCACACCTAAAAGTATTTGGTTGTATTGCGTATTTTTTGGTAGATAAGACGGAAAGGAGTAAGCTTAAAGTGTGCTTTCATCGGCTATAGTGGAAACAAGTTCAGACATCAGCTGTGGGATTACACAAGCAAGAAAGTAATACAAAGCCGCAACGTTGTCTTTGATAAGCAAAACTTGTACAAAGAAGAGAAGCAAGCTAAAGATGGTGCGGTATCAGAGTTCGTCGAGTTGGACAGAACTCAAGAGAGCATTCAAGTACCTACAGGTAGAGATTAGAACATGGAGGAAGCTATAGTTCAGGATCAGGTTCAAGAACAGGATGATGACCATGTTCAGCAACCAGATATACCAGTTCTGAGGAGATCTACGCGGGATAGACGACTACCTGAAAGACTTATGACTGACTTTGTATTGTACACAGTTTCGAGGGAGCCCGAATCTTATGAAGAAGCTAAGCGACGGTACTAGCAAGCAGTGGGAGCGAGCTATGGACGAGGAGATAGATTCTTTAAGGAAGAACAAAACGTAGGACCTAGTGAAGCTACCCAAGGGTCGGAAGTCATTGCTAAATCGGTGTACGAACAGGATTAAAGAAACTATGGTGTGTAAACTACGAAAGAGCTTGTATGGTCTCAAGCAAGCTCCTAAGCAGTGGTATATCAAATTCGCTTAGCTTATATTGGAGATGGGATTTGTGAGCTATAAATCAGATCACTGTGTATACGTTTAGACTTTCAAGGATGGATGCTACATTATATTGTCAGTGTACGTGGGTGACATGTTGGTAGCGGATGCGAATTTCGCGAAAATTCAAAGTTTGAAGAAGATGATGGCTAAGAAATTCACTATAAAGGATTTGGGAGCGGCCAACCAAATCCTGGATATGAAGGTCGTGAGAGAAAAGAAGCAGCGGATGCTGTGGTTATCGCAAAGTGATTTCATCGAGAAGGTTTTGAAGCGGTTTAATATGGAAAAGTCAAAGCTGATGAGTACGCTCTTAGTGAAGCATTTCAAACTCAGTAAGGAGTTATTTCTTACAACTCAAGAGCAAAAAGATGAGATGGCGAGCGTGCCTTATGTATCCGCGGTGGGTAGTTTGATGTATGCGATGGTGAGTACGAAACTTGATATTGCACATGCAGTGAAAGTTGTTAGCAGGAACATACAGAACCCGGGGAAAGAGTATTGGAATGCGGTGAAGTGGATGTTGAGGTATTTAAGGAGTAAATCAAGTCACTGCTTATGTTTCGGGAGTGACTCTCTAAAGGTGCAATGTTAAGTTGATGCGGACTACTCGGGTGATAGAGATAACGGTAAGAGCACATCAGGGTACGTATTTACGGTTGGGGGAATATCGGTGAGTTGGGTCTCTCAATTGCAGAAAGTTATGGCATTTTCGACTACAGAGGCGTAATACGTGGTGATCATGGAAGCCAGCAAGGGGATGATATGATTGTAAGGGCTACTTGAAGAATTGGGCAAGAAACATGACTTCAATACCTTATGGAGCGACAACCAAAGTGCGATACATTTGGCGAAGAACACGGCTTATCACTCAAGGATGAAGCACATCAAGGTGCGGTATCATTTCATTCTCATTGCGGTGGAAGAAGGTGAGTTGGCACTGCAAAATATCACGGGAGAAAAGAATCCGGCGAATATGTTCACCAAGGTCGTAGACAGAGATAAGCTAGACCTCTGTTGCAGGTTTGTGAACCTCTCAATGATAATATGATGAGGAGAACAGTGGTGAGTTGGGTCTCTCAATTGCAGAAAGTTGTGGCATTGTCGACTACGGAGGCGGAGTACGTGGCAATCACGGAAGTCAGGAAGGAGATGATATGGTTTTAAGGGCTGCTTGAAGAATTAGGTAAGAAACACGACTTCAATACCCTGTGGAGCGATAGCCAAAGTGCGATACATTTGGCGAAGAACGTTGCTTATCACTCGAGGACGAAGCACATCAAGGTGAGCTATCATTTCATTCGCATTGCGGTGGAAGAAGGCGAGTTGATATTGCAAAATATCGTGGGAGAAAAAAATCCGGCGGATATGTTCATCAAGGTCATAGACAGAGATAAGATGGATCTCTATTACAGGTTGGTGAAGCTCTCCATGAAAATCTGATGAGGAGAGAGTATGAAAGTATTCCTAAAGGGGGGTAAATAGGAATATAGCTACCAATATGCCCAAAATAAAAATTCTATACTACACTTTCAAAGATATCACTATAGATAGGCTTAAGTAATAAATATACTAATATAGATATGAGCTAAGCAAATATACAATTGAGAAACTAGAATATCAAGCAAGTACAATATTAAGTATAAGAAATATAAAGCAATAGAGATAGCATGCAATTTCTAGGCTAATGAGCAAATAAGAGATAAGAAATTGCAAACTCAAACACAAGAGGATTTTAGAGAGGTTCAGGAGATCCCCTGGTCCTCTTTCTTTAGGTGCACGAGCGCGTTCCACTAAACACGTCTCCACCTTGACAATACGCCGCACATCCGCAACCGATACAACACGCTCCACCGAGACAACAAGTTACGCACCCGCAACCTTCCAACAAGTTACTCGACACACGAGTGACTCTTCTCTCAATATAATCACATGCTCACACTTGAGCACTTCTTCTCTCAACAATCACCTCTCTTTACAAAGATACTCTCCTCTCTTACAATGACAATTTTGTACTCAAGATCCCAAACACAAAGAAAGAAGAGATTACAATCGAAGCACAATACTCTTGATAGAGTTTCTCTCAAGCTCACTTTTAATACTCTACAAAATATGAATAATCAATTTGAGCTCTTGATTGTGTGTGAGAGTGAACAAGATAAGCAAATGAAAACTCAATTGAACTCTTATAAGAGATGAGATTTTTTCTTTTCAAAATCACTCAAGAATAAGCAAGTGAAAATTTGTGAGTGAATGGCGTCAAAAATCTAAAACAAAAGTCTATTTATAGCCTCAAAGAAAAAATAGTTGTTTCAAGTTAAAAACAACATTCAACAGCATCGATAGACGACTAAAGAAGATTTGGGCAGACGTCTGTCGCCAAAGACAAAACACCCCAAGGACTATATTTTGAAAACTTTTCTAAAGCAGACATCTGTCAAATATATCTACAGACGTTTGAAGTTCTTATCGACAGACGTCTGTAATACATTTTGATAGACGTCTAAAGCACAAAACAATTTCCAACCCGAGACTTTTGATTTTGGAAAAAACTCTTAAGAAGACGTCTGGAGTTCAAGCAGGTAGACGTTTGAAGTTAAAAAATGCCAAAAAACCTTCACATTGAATTGCAAACGTCTGTCGATAAAAAAAATCCAACCAGAGACTTTTGGGCAGACTTCTGAAGTTCAATTGGCAAACGTCTGATGGTATAAAAAGTCCATTTTCAAATCCGTCATCAGACGTCAGGTCAACTAAACTGCAGACATCTGTTGTCTTCTCTGAATTTCAGATATTTCCAAATATCTGAAAAGGAACAGTGCATAGACGTCTGCAGAATATCATGGCAGATGTCTGGATAAGACAAAAAAAACAATTTTAGGGTTTTAAGAATACGAAAACTTTAAACTCGAAAACCCGATGTTCGTAAAACTTTTGTGCTAGCGTGTGTGAGTGTTCAAGAGCTCTAAATGATATAACTCATATTCTATATAGTATTTACATAGAATCTTATATCGATGTCTCATTTCTTCGATAACCTGAATCTTCGACACTTCGACACGAGCTCTTGAAATTTGGCGAATCACTTGATCTTCAATTGATTTTCAACTTGATTTCTATTGATTTTCGCCACTCAACTCACGTGCGTCTTGAAATCGATATTTGATCTTCAAATGAACTTCGCTTCGATTTCGATCTTTGACGCTTCAAACTCAGACTTTGCTTCTAACTTCTTCGCTATACATAATATAAACTCCTAAACCTTTGTACTTCGGCTACTTGGCTTCACGAAGCTTGAATGTGCAATTTTGGAAGCTCTCGTCCGTATCCTACAACCTCCATTAGATATTCTATTTAAGCTCAATTTTTCTCCATTCTCCTTTAAACGCTTGTGCCGTGAGATATCCGATATCCTAAAAATCAATCTTAACATGACCAGGTATATCATATACCGTGTTATGAAATATAAGTAAGTTAATAAACACAAGTATATAAAATTCATTTTTTTGACATCACAATCATGAATGGTATATCAATATCAAGATATAACTCAAACTCAAAGCTTGAGAAATTGATATACTAAGTATATATATATGGTATATAATAAGCAAGATATAGATAACATGTATATACATATTCATATTGTGAATTACTAAAACAATGAATGAGAATAATATTTCAATATCAAGATCTATAGCACAAGTAAAATATGAGATATTAAAATATTACTCGATATACATAAGATATAGGATATGCAAGCTAAACATCATGAATATATAAGTTTATTATCGATAAAGTAAAGCAAGATAAGCAAGTGACACTAAACGACTATTCATGTTTTGAAATACATCAACAAAACCAACAAAATTATAAGCCATCATGTAAAGTCCACTAGCGTTGGGAATTAATGTGGAAGTATTTCTAAATAGGAGATTGTTAGAAATTGTGGAAAAAAATTTAGGTCTGTCGTCAACAACAACATACTTTTGGACGTACACATGAGAGGCATGTCAGAAACATAGAGCAACGGCAGACATCTAGAGGCTAGCAAGCCAGACGTCTGTAAAAGATGTCACTCCCCGCTTCATAAAATATAGAAACAAGCACATGACAAGCCCGTGACATATTTATTTCGAGAGGGTCACTTCCCAGAGTAAATATGCTAAGCGTAAAATAAGCAATATAAAATGACAAGAAATTAGCATGGGATTTAAACTTCAAAAATTTTATTTATATTCAACTTGATACATTTACAATACATGAGTTCAACTAAAAGGAAATACAAGAAGAGAAATGCCTAAACAAGTGGCATACATAAACTGAAAGAGAGGATAACCAGTCTAGACCAGAGTCGTGATCTGATCGTGCTCCTCCTCGGTGGTGTCCACCTCCTCAGTCTTCACAGTATCTGACGAACATTCCAAGAAACAAAGATGGGTGTGTTAGTGTATATGCCCTAGGGGCCATTATTGTATCATACTAGGTTGTATATTACTTAATGGAGCTTGGGATATTCACAGTTGTATATAACAGTCTTGCTAAAAATGGTAGTATGCTACTTGGTTTGTGTCTACTTTAATATGTGCATATGTTTCTTGTAACGTATCACTTATACATATTAGTAGAGCCCATAGGATCTTTTCTTGATCACCAGCGTCGTGATGGCAGTCACACTAGTGGGGGCTGGGTAGTCTGTAAGCAACATCCTATACAGGTCCCTGGTCGTTGGATTATCGAGATAGGGCATCGATATTCCGGAGTAGACTAAGTGTGTACGCTTCTCATCCCAGTTGGGGAGATGGTCTGTCCCACAGCCATCAGTATGTCGTACTGGAGATAGTATACAGGTGCTCGTTAGGTTACGAGTACACCGGACAAGACTCGCAGGGAACTGATTGGTTGGTATTATACCCATCGTCAGTTAACAGTTCCCAGGTTACATGAGTACAGCATAGTCCGCAGACTTGACACTGCTACTTCGCCTCGAGTGTGTCCCACTGTTCTTAGATTGCTACCCTACCACGGCTCAAAGGAGTCGTGCAAATAGGTAGCAGTTGGGTGCAGTCCCGAGCACTTGGAGGCAGTGGCAGTTAGACAGAATTCGTCTCTCCCGGTATTGGGAGTTGATATCGCACTGTGTCAGAGAGCCATTACGCAAAGTCCCTGGCCAGGGCGAGCGAGATTTACTGGTAGATTCCAGTAGTTTCTCAGGGTGTAATGGGCTTCGCTCCGACACAACTTATACAGCTATCAGGGGACTGACGCTTGCCGCCCCCTGGGCTCGATATGCGATAGTCTTAGACGAACAGACTGGACTGTACGGAGATTGTCATATCAGGCTCAGTGGGAGTTTGGATGAGTTTACTCATCGGCCTTCTTATCGACATCTACCTGGGGACCGTTACGTACAGCTAGTGCCGCTTGCGGTCTATGGTTAAACCCACTTCCAGCGTAGTGTCGAGTCTTTAAAGTCCCACACAGAGAGTTTCCCTGCTCCAGGCGAAACGATATAGAAGTCGTATGGTTTTACGACAAGGGTTCGGACGCGTACGTTTGTTTATGCACGTACGACTTTTCGGACAGTTTTTACTAGCCGGCTTTGGTTTAAGCCAGATTCTAGTATCGGGTTATTGGATTTATACAGTCTAAAGTTTTTCCGTGTTTTCACGGATTGGAGGGGCGTTCTCGTAATTTTCCGGGAAGCTTCTAGAAGCATGGTGAGTTGGAGGCTAAGGTGGCATTTGCATTAATTGGATTAGTGAGTCATGTGGTGATTCATGCAATGAGTTAATGATTCATTTAATGATTTATATGACTCATATGATGAATCACTTAGGGTATTAATGAAACATGATGATAAAGCTTTATTTATTATTTACTTAATAATATCATATGTTTCATATATACACAAATGATTTCATTCATCCAAAGTAATTCATATTCTCACCTTCTCTCTCCTCAAGCTCTCCCTCTTCATACCCTAACCCTAACCTCTCATGTGTTGAGATCAAGGGTTAGCTAGACAAATACTTCCATAACCTCACTTTATATCCCCTAGGTAGCTTAGATTAGCACTTTGAGCAACCTAGTTATCTCAAGTTAGAGATCAAGCTTGGCGTAGGAGCTCTCGGGTGGATCGTCTTTGACTCGAGGAGGCCGTTGAGGTGCCGATGTTCCAAGGAGCCTACGAGGAGTGGAGGACAGCGATGAAGACCCGAAGGACATGTAACATGAGGTATAACTTCAAATCCGAGTAGTTAAACCTCTTGTAGATTGTTAGCAATGGTTTAGATACAATTCATGCGCTCAAATCCGTGTTACGAAGCTTTGATAATCGTTTTTCATATATTCCTCCTCCCCGCATGTTCGTAGGGTGCGTGACATGGACTTACAGTGGTATCAGAGCCAACTAAACCATTACTAGTTTGTTAGCAACTAGTTAGAAGTTCGATTGACGGAAAACACGAAAACAAAACCCTGGATATTCCTAGTTTCTGTTAATTTTAAACTTGTCTGAAAAAATATTTGACATACCTTAAAATTCATAGCAGGGAAATATATGAGTTATGGGAAAATACGAGGACCCAACTCGGTGTTATGGCCGTGGATCTGCGGCAATAGAGTGCTTGTGCCGCGGATCCGCCGCCGAGTCAACGCCGAGTTGACTCGGAGTTTCACAGTAATTCATTGTTTCTGGTGTTTTGTTCTCCTGTATGTTCTGTTTCTACCCAGGTTACTTCAGTGCTGCTTTGCTTTTGGGGTAAACACGGAATATGGTAATCGATCGATGTTCTAAGATATTTGCTAATCGGGCTATTATCTGTAATGTTTAATGTGTTCGTAAACCCCCCCTAACTGCTAGTATGTCGGTTGGCAGGGGGTTGCACATTTCTGTAATGTTTACTGTTTGTTTATATGGACTTGATTGGAATGTTGTGATGATTAGCCGGGGTTTGAGATGGGTTTAATATTCATCCATTCGATGTAAATATAATATGATGTAATATTCTTTTGCGGGGCACATCCAGGTTGCGGTTGTAGCCACCATTGTATTATTTCTTTTTACTGTTTTTGCTCCTAGGATAGACCCAAGGCGGGGTACACAAACTACCGGGTACTTTGAAGTGTTTAGTGGCCTACTCACTTTGTTGAGGGAGACCGCTTCACTTCGGGTACTTGGCGGGTAGTTTGCCGTACCCGTAGGGGTCTAGGGTGGGGTAATGGCTATTCATCACAACTGTGTAATCCGTCTTTTATTGCAGGCTCAAAGCAAATGCGGATTGCTAGTATATCCAATAAAGTTCATCTGTGATCTGGAATGCTTATTATTGCGTCTGAAAAATGTACAATATCTATATATGATAGCTATTAGACGCCACTTATGTTTTACACCCGCGCTAGCCCAGCCCCCGCTCTGTCGTTAGTTAAGTAACCTAACGGGTGATGACGGGACCCCGTGGCAAATGCGGATGTCATAAGAGGACGTGGTATTTTCGTTGTTTTCTGCAATGATAAGATAAATGATGGGACGCATTATTATAATGCAAAGAAAATAAACCAAAGTTTAATCATTGGAACAAATTTAAAAGAAACCACTCGGTTATTTTAAAAGATCAGATTTTTTAATTGCGGAGCTTTAACCACTCCTTTTAAAAAGTATCAGGTTCCTTCGATTATATCAAGTTCACTACGTTAACGGTTTTGCCAAAACCAGTCGTAGCCCTCCGTCATTTCAGTTAAATATTCAGTAGTATTCAAGCTATGTATTTTGACCTTCGCCAAGGCATAGTGATTGGTAGCTGCTGAATATTTATCTGTAGCATAGATAGATGCGTTGGTTTGGGACAGTCGTACTACTATTTTAGCCTTCGTCAAGGGTATGTACGGGTGGGTTCAAATTAACCTGGACAATGACGGGTAGAACTTGACATGTGACTTATGATATGTTGGCCTTCGTCAAGGTCATAAGAGCATGGAGCAAAAAAAATTTATATCGGGAATTTCTAAAGAAACTGAAATTTGCAGTGAGAGCATACCATTTTGGAGTTTGATGAATGTTGGTAGGATTCCTTCAACATTATCATACGATGATATTTTTGATCCCGATCCTACTGTGAGTATATACTACTTATCAGGAGATTCGTCACTTAATGATCAATGCTATAAACTAAGTAGGTGCCTAGAAAGGTGTCAGCGGGGTTACGCCCCCAAAGAAAAGAGGTTATTTAATTAAGGAACTTCGCGAAAGCGTTGGAAAACCTCCCTCGAAGTATCGACACTGACCTGGCTGAACGGTTAAGCAAGAATTGTACGGTGAGAATAGTCCTGGCTAATTCTTCTTTTATGGTTTGAGGAGGGATTCGAGAAACAGTGGGAGCCATCCTGTTTAGATAAATTAAACCACTCTAAACTTGCAAGAGTATCATGCTAATAGTATTTTCTTCTCTCTCTTAAATTGCAGCGACCTTGTGACCACGACTAGGTTATATCTAGATAATAAATTGACTGAATCTTACTTATATGAGTGGCAAAAGTCTGTCCAGATGTCCATTGCCTATGACAAGCTGGACCACCCTATTACTACTCAAGATCCCGCCGTCCCAGGTCCAGTTTTCACTGTCGCGGATATGGATATCCGTCAGACAAGGGAAAAGATAAAGCGAAAGCTAAGTGCCTCGTGTTAGCTTCAGTTGATGGTGTATACCAGAAGCAGCACGAGAAGATGGACTTAGTTTCCATCTTTCTCCATAACAAAGATTTATATGGAGAGCAATCTCATATCGCAAGATATGAGACCTCGAACGAATTAATTCAAGCGAGGTTGGCTGATGGGTCATCTGTAGGGGACAACGTCCTTACAATGACTAGCTGTATTGATGAGCTCCAGGACCTGGAGACCGCGTTGGGAAACGAGTCAGATACTGACTTGATTATACAGTCTCTGCCTCCTACCCTGAAGGAAACCAGGGAAGTAGAAGGAAAGAGAAGGGCAAAAGTTTCGGGACTGGATATAGTAAAAGAGGGACGTTCCTATTGTTACAAGAATGAACATTGGCAGAATGATTGCAGGGTTAGCAAAGCCAGTAGCCAGGATTCGAAGCATGTTGTAGCTTCAGCCTCAAGTGTGTTTGTGATAGAGAACTGTATGTCAGTTAACCCTACTTCCTGGATATTGGATACCAGGTCAGGATCTCATATCTGTAATTCGTTACAGGCTCTGAGAAACCGTAGAGTTATCAGGGTAGGTGATATGACCCTCACAGTTGCTAACGGAATGAGCATGGACGCTGAATCCGTAGGGGAATATCATCTTGGACTGACAACTGGGCAGATATTGATTCTGCGTAACTGTTTTTATGTACCAGGTACAACTTGTAATATCATATCTGTATCCTTACTTTCTAAGGAAGGATATGATTTTACTTTTATAAGCGATGTGGTTCACATCCACCTAAATCAAGTTATGATTGGGTCAGGTACATTACAAAACGGAATATACGTGTTAAGTCAAGCTCAGGTTTTCAATGTCCAGATTACACTTAAAAGAAAGTCTCCAGAAATAAATCAGGCTTTCTTATGGCATTGTAGACTTGGTCATATCAATGAGAGAAGGTTGACTAAGTTACATAGAGAAGGATATTTGAATCCGTTCGAATATCAATCTTATGCTACTTGTGAATCTTATCTCATAGGAAAGATGATAAAGACTCCGTTTACTGGACACGGGGTAAGAGCAAGCGAGCTCTTGGGACTCGTACACAGTGACGTGTGCGGTCCAATGTCTACACATGCGCGAGGTGGTTATTCCTACTTCATTACTTTTACGGATGATTTCTCTAGGTATGGATATATCTTCTTGATGAAGCATAAATCCGAGGCCTTTGAGAAATTCCAAGAATACAAGAATGAAGTGGAAAAACAAACAGGCAAGAGTATAAAAACACTGAGATCTGATCGAGGTGGTGAATACTTAAGTGCCGAGTTCCTGGGTTACTTAAAAGAGAATGGTATTCTCTCTCAGCTTACTCTTCCATACACACCATAACACAACGGTGTATCAGAAAGGAGGAATCGAACCCTATTGGATATGGTTCGTTCCATGATGAGTAAAGCTGAGTTACCGCGATTTTTCTGGGGATATGCGCTAGAATCAGCTGCATATCTTTTGAACAAGGTTCCAACCAAAACTGTGCCTGCCACACCATATCAGATGTGGAGTGGGAAGAAACCCTGTCTTCAGTACCTGAAGGCATGGGGATGTCCAGCTTTTGTTAAAAAGCAGCATGTGGACAAGCTCGAGGCACGCTCAGTACTATGTAAGTTTGTGGGATACCCAAAGAACTCCAGGGGGTATTTTTTCTATTAAGCAGAGGAACAAAAGGTTTTTGTTTCTCGTAATGCCCATTTTCTAGAACATCAGTTTTTAGAAAAGGAAACAAGTGGGAGCGAAATAGAAGTGAAAGAAATTCCAGAACCACAAACTACTACTGAAAGTATGGTAGAACCTGAGGCTTCAGAAGAAAGGGACATCCCGACGCCACTCCGCAGGAGTAGTAGGCAGTCTCATCCGTCCGAGAGATACTACGGTTTTCTCATAAACGGGGATAGAGAGAATTGCACTATTGACTATGATGAGCCTACTAGCTTACAGCAAGCCATTCAGAGCGGTGACTCAGTAAAATGGCTGGATGCAATGCGAACCGAAATGGAGTCCATGTACACTAACAAAGTATGGACTTTGGACATTGCTCCAGATGGGGTAAAACCCGTAAGATGCAAATGGATCTTCAAAAAGAAGATTGGTGTAGATAGACAGGTTGAAACCTATAAGGCTAGACTTGTTGCAAAGGGTTTCCGTCAAAGACCTGGTTTGGACTATGACGAAACATTTTCTCCAGTGGCTATGCTTAAATCTATTCGGGTCCTTCTTGCTATTGCTGCCTTCCACGATTATGAAATCTGGCAGATGGATGTAAAGACGGCCTTTCTAAATGGTAATTTGGAAGAGAGTGTCTATATGGATCAGCCAGAGGGATTCATTCAGAGTGGGAGCAGCGGTAAAGTATGCAAGCTGCTTAAGTCCATTTATGGACTAAAGCAGGCATCGCGGAGTTGGAACATCTGTTTTGATGATGCTGTCAAAGAATTTGACTTTATCAAAAATTCAGATGAACCTTGCATATACAGTAAGATTGTAGAGAAAGCTGTAGTATTTCTCGTCTTGTACGTGGATGACATTCTCCTAATAGGAAATGATATTCCTATGTTACAGTCAGTCAAAAGATTCTTATCACATAAATTCTCCATGAAAGACCTGGGTGATGCTACCTACATTCTGGGGATCCGTATCTATCGTGATAGATCAAAAAGGATGTTGGGACTTTCGCAGTCCAGGTACATAGACACCATAGTGAAGAGATTCAGTATAGATGATTCTAAGCACGACAATCTACCGGCTTGTCACGGAATCACCCTCTCCAAAGAGATGTCTCCCAAGACTGATTTGGAAAGGGATCGCATGTCGATTATACCCTACGCTTCTGCGGTAGGCTCTATAATGTATGCGATGTTATGTACCAGACCAGATGTAGCATACGCATTGAGCGTTGTAAGCAGGTATCAGGCAAACCCAGGGGAGAATCACTGGAGAGCAGTAAAGAACATTCTCAAGTACCTGAGGAGGACTAAGGAGATGTTCTTGGTATATGGCGGAAAAGACCTCCAGATGGAGGCCTTTGCCGACTTCGGCTTCCAGAGTGACAAGGATGACTCCAAATCCATGTCGGGTTATGTCTTTACCCTTAATGGAGGGGCGGTCTGTTGGAAAAGTTCCAAGCAGGAGACCGTTGCTGACTCAACAATGGAAGCGGAGTACATAGCTGCTTGCGATGCCGCAAAAGAAGCAGTCTGGATGAAGAAGTTCCTCACAGAACTTCAGGTGGTTCCTACCAGTGTTGATCCAATACCTTTGTATTGTGACAACAACGGTGTTATAGCTTTAGCGAAGGAACCCAGGTCCCATCAGAAGTCCAGACACATCTTAAGGCGGTATCACCTGATCAGGGAGATCGTAGTTCGCCGGGAGATCGAGGTAAAGAGAGTAGAGACGGAGAATAACATTACTGATCCATTCACAAAGGCCCTTCCTCAGACACGGTTCGAGAGGCTATTCGAGATGATAGGTCTACGATATGCCAGCTCATGGCCCTAGTGCAAGTGGGAGATTGTTAATGTATATGCCCTAGGGGCCATTATTGTATCATACTAGGTTGTATATTACTTAATAGAAGCTTGGGGTATTCACAGTTGTATATAACAGTCTTGCTAAAAATGGTAGTATGCTACTTGGTTTGTGTCTACTTTAATATGTGCATATGTTTCTTGTAACGTATCACTTATACATATTAGTAGAGCCCATAGGATCTTTGCTTGATTACCAGCGTCGTGATAGCAGTCACACTAGTGGGGGCTGGATAGTCTGTAAGCAACATCCTATACAGGTCCCTGGTCGTTGGATTATCGAGATAGGGCATCGATATTCCGGAGTAGACTAAGTGTGTACGCTTCTCATCCCAGTTGGGGAGATGGTCTGTCCCACAGCCATCAGTACGTCGTACTGGAGATAGTATACAGGTGCTCGTTAGGTTACGGGTACACCTGACAGGACTCGCAGGGAACTGATTGGTTGGTATTATACCCATCGTCAGTTAACAGTTCCCAGGTTACATGAGTACAGCATAGTCCGCAGACTTGACACTGCTACTTCGCCTCGAGTGTGTTCCACTGTTCTTAGATTGCTACCCTACCACGGCTCAAAGGAGTCGTGCAAACAGGTAGCAGTTGGGTGCAGTCCCGAGCACTTGAAGGCAGTGGCAGTTAGACAGGATTCGTCTCTCCCTGTATTGGGAGTTGATATCGCACTGTGTCAGAGAGCCATTACGCAAAGTCCCTGGCCAGGGCAAGCGAGATTTACTGGTAGGTTCCAGTAGTTTCTCAGGGTGTAATGGGCTTCTCTCCGACACGACTTATACAGCTATTAGGGGACTGACGCTTACCGCCCCCTAGGCTCGATATGCGATAGTCTTAGACGAATAGACCGGACTGTACGGAGATTGTCACATCAGGCTCAGTGGGAGTTCGGATGAGTTTACTCATCGGCCTTCTTATCGACATCTACCTGGGGATCGTTACGTACAGCTAGTGCCGCTTGCGGTCTGTGGTTAAACCCACTGCCAGCGTAGTGTCGAGTCTTTAGAGTCCCACACAGAGAATTTCCCTGCTCCAGGCGAAATGATATAGAGGTCGTATGGTTTTACGACAAGGGTTCGGACGCGTACGTGTGTTTACGCACATACGACTTTTCGGACAGTTTTTACTAGCCGGCTTTGGTTTAAGCCAGATTCTAGTATCGGGTTATTGGATTTATACAGTCTAAAGTTTTTCCGTGTTTTCACGGATTGGAGGGGCGTTCTCATAATTTTCCGGGAAGCTTCTAGAAGCATGGTGAGTTGGAGGATAAGGTGGCATTTGCATTAATTGGATTAGTGAGTCATGTAGTAATTCATGAAATGAGTTAATGATTCATTTAATGATTTATATGACTCATATGATGAATCACTTAGGGTATTAATGAAACATGATGATAAAGCTTTATTTATTATTTACTTAATAATATCATTGTTTCATATATACACAAATGATTTCATTCATCCAAAGTAATTCATATTCTCACCTTCTCTCTCCTCAAGCTCCCCCTCTTCAAACCCTAACCCTAACCTCTCATTTATTGAGATCAAGGGTTAGCTAGACTAATACTTCCATAACCTCACTCTATATCCCCTAGGTAGCTTAGATTGGCACTTTGAGCAACCTAGTTATCTCCAGTTAGAGATCAAGCTTGGCGTAGGATCTCTCGGGTGGATCGTCTTTGACTCGAGGAGGCCGCTGAGGTGCCGATGTTCCAAGGAGCCTACGAGGAGTGGAGGACAGCGATGAAGACCCGAAGGACATGTAACGTGAGGTATAACTTCGAATCCGAGTAGTTAAACCTCTTGTAGATTGTTAGCAATGGTTTAGATACGATTCATGCGCTCAAGTCCGTGTTACGAAGCTTTGATAATCGTTTTTCATATATTTCGCCTCCCCGCAAGTTCGTGGGGTGCGTGACATGGACTTACAGGGTGAAATTCCTGTCAGCGAACTTTTGCTCGGTAAGTCCCCAAGAAATGGGTGTGAAGTATAAAAGTATAATGACAAAGAAAATGTATATCATGAATCAATGGACTAGGTGATATGGTGTTTAAACATGTCATTTAATATAAGCATGGCAATTCTATTTAACATGTGTGTGTGTGTGTGTATCTATATATATATATATATATATATAACATGGCAAAATAACATGAGCAAAGAATAGCATGGCCGTGTAGTTTAGGTGTAGGGAAAATGAAGTGAATGTAAGTGTCCTAAAAGGTCTTTACATGGATAAAGTAATGTAACGTAAGTTCAAGGGTGAATGTCAATCAATATCAAGAGCGTTCTCGAACCCAACAGGCTGTAATCCTGGGATAAGGAACCACGGTCCCGAATCAAGTGTTAGTAACGGGACTTCAACCTAGTGTTGAAGTATTCCAAACTCAACAGGCTATAATCCAGGAGCAAGGAAACACGGGTCTTCATGATAGCTTGCTTGTGTTAGTAGACATGGCTTCATGATCTAGAGGGACTCCAGAGATTTCGTTGGATTCACACATGAACTACCTCAACACCCCGTGCATTCTAGGTTACAGTTAAAATTACTAGCCTTCCTCAAATCCATGAATACATCAAGTTACAAGATTGAGTTCATGTCAATATCAAGTTTTCGTGTCAAGTGTTCATGTATTCATGTCAAGTTGTATTCATGGTTCGAGTCAAGTCAGTTTCAATAGCAGCCATTGTATTCTGGTATTCATTTTGAGTTCATGTTAAGTCATAGTATTCTAGTATTCAAGTTTTGGGATATTCACATTCAAGTGTTCTGGTTCATGATCAAAGGTTCAAGTTTATGTTAAAATTTGGATCCTGGTTGAGTTTGTATTCAGGTTAGAATAAATATCTTATGAAAGAATTTAGCTCTTGAATTTCTGAAGTTTAGGAGTAATCGATAACTGCTGCACATGGACAGCAGGATTTGTGTCTTTTTCCAAGACAATTGCCATTTGATAACTCTGTTAAGTTGTCTAACCTGAATAGGCAAACACTCACTTTCTCCGTCTTCCTGGGGCTCAAGTGAATTGATCCCGCTTAAACCTATATTAATCTAAAGTCCTTAGTATTGTTTGCATATCTCGAGACGGTTTTATGAAAAATACTTTAATATAGTTTAAGAATAAATCTTGAGGATGATTTACAAGATTTAGGGTTTTCATAAGTATGTATTTTAATTATTAAGGTATTTTGGTGATGAAAATTAGCATTTTTAAAAGATTATGGTATTTTATTGAAAATTAGCTCTTTTGGGAACTTGATGACATTTTCTTAAAATTCTAATTTTTCATTTTAAAAATATAGTTTCATAATATGTTTTTATTGAAAATACGAATTCATAGTTTTATATAATTTTTTCAAAAATTAGTTTTATTTAGAAAAGTCGCATTTCTTTAAAACCGTATTTTATGTCCTTTCGAGATCGAATACTCTGTGAGGAGTACTGTATCTGGCTCTACTATCCCAAGGATGTGTGATAATCCATACCATCCATTAGCGAGTCCCCTAACGAGAGTTGTAGAGACGTATTTGCCAAGTATTACAAAATACCCCTTTAAAAAACCCCGGTTTTTGAAAAGATATGATATTTTATTGTAAAAGCTATTTTTCAAACCAACCATATATATATATATATATATATAGACATCGTGATATGAAACCATCATGTGGGGTGGGTCGTTACCCTGTGAATTTTTCCTAAAAAATTGTTTTAACAATTATTGAAAAGAGGGTGATACTAAAGTTTAAGATATTTTACTGAAAAAGTTCGTATATATTTGTTTCACATGAAAATTTTGATTAAACTCGGAACTAAAAGAGTGCAATTAAAGTTACAAGTAGGGTGGTAAAATTAGTTTGACTTATGTAATAAGGAAAAGGGAGTTCTAAGTTTTAAAAAAAATGTATCGGAAGTAACTCCACTTTACCGATATATGTTTAGGGAATGAAATGAGATGGAAAAAAAGAGAGATTGTTCCCCCAAAATTTAAACAATATAAAAAGAGCTAAGCTCTATTAAATTTTGTTGAGGCAGCGTTTCATGTGCCCCTCATGAAGGCGCCAGCGCCAGCGCCAACCCCTTAGGATTAAATTCTATGGTGGCGCCAAACATGAAGCTTAAGTGGGCGCCAATGTGCAAAGCACATGAGCGCTTATTATATAAGAATTAAATTCTTATATGGTACCGCACGTGCTCCTCACATGGGCGCAAATGTGCAAAGCACAGGAGCGCTTATTATATAAGAATTAAATTCTTATATGGCGCCGCACGTGCTTCTCACGTGGGTGCCAATATGCAAAGCACAGGAGCTCCTAAAATCAAATTCTTAAGCGGCGCCCACGTGCATAACACGTGAGCGCCGTCGCCTAAATTAAAGCCAAGTAAAATTAAATTATGCACGGGATATTTCCATAAAAACTGGGATAATCTCTATTAAACAGAGCCGTTGGATCAATGATCCAACGGTGATGATAAATCATCAGATAATAGAATAAAATTCTATTAAGGGAAAATATTCCCCAAATCTTTCTAAACGAACAGAAAATTGTCAAAGATCCAATGAAATGGGAAAATATTTCCCTATATTTTTCTAAACAAAAGAAATATGTGCTCTGTAGAACATAGAACCCTTGGATTAAAAATCCAATGGTGATTAAAAAAATCACCACTTGACAGAATAAATTCTGTATATGGGAAAATATTTCCCCCAATCTTGTTAAAAACAAGAAAATATATTCTGTAAAACAAAAGTCCTTGGATCAAAGATCCAACGGTGTGTAAAATTCCCCAAATCAATTTTGAGTCCAATTAAATCAATTAGAATCTTTCAATAAGAGATTTTCTTAAAATTAACTAACAAACTCGCCTCTGCTATATAAAAGACCCAAGACTTCAAGTCTCACACAGCACACCACACCACAGAGCAGACATATAGAGGGAACCCCTCATAAACTTCTGCAAAAAAAAACATAAGGCTATCAAGAACAACGGAGAATTTAATTCTCAATAAAGAAGAAGATCTTTTTCCTCTCAAAGCCTAGGTAAAGAAACCACAGAGATCAAAACATCTCCTATACCTATCATAGCCTATCCAAGGGTTTAACCCTTCTCAAGAACTTAGTTTTCTCCCTGGATCTGAGATCCACAAAACAAGTCTCCCACAAGTTGAGAATTTAATTCTCATCGGAAAGATCTTGTTCTTGAGAATAAAAAATTCAGAAAAGAACTAGGTTAAAAAGAAAGAAAAAAGGAAAAGAATCTATCCTATGGGAATATAATTCCTCAGAAAATAGGGTTTAACCCTAAAAGGAACTTAGTTCTTATAAAAGGAACTTAGTTCTTAAAGAAAATCCGATCCCAGATCATCAAAACAAAGATCTTGGCGATCATTAATAGTCAAAATGCCATTAATAGATATTCAATTTCTGAAAAAGAAAAGAACTTAGCGCCTCAAGTGTTTCCCACGTAGATGCCCTCCCAATAGCGCCTAGCGCCTCATGCGGGCGCCCAAAGTAGAAGGCCAGCCTCACGTGAAATACACGTGAACGCTAAATAAAAGTGCTCAGCACTTCATATACAGCCAAAAAGGCTGAATGCTTAGCACTGATTGGGCAGCGCCTCACGTGCTCTTCACGTGGGTGCCACATAAAAGTATTTAGCACTTCATATACAGCCAAAACGGCTGAGTTCTTAGCTCTGATTGGGCAGTGCCCAGCGCCGCACGTGCTCCTCACGCGGACGCCATATAAAAGGTGCTTAGCACTATATATATAACTGAGTGTTTAGCATTAATTGGGCAGCGCCCATAACTGAAAGCTTCATATGATACCCATGTGAGCACCAGAGCATCAAACAAATGCTTAGCACTTTTGTATAAAAAAAGAGGGGATGAACAAACAGAGAGCCTAAATAAGTGCGTAGCAATTTTGAACAAAAAAAAAAGAAGTGAGCAGATTAAGCCCAAATTGGCCAAGTCTCTCTGAAAAGTTTTTGAAAACTGAACCCAAATGCTCTGTTGTCGGATCTGAAATAAAAATAATCCTTGAAATTTTGCTAAGTTAATCTTAGTCTCAAATTAGACTAACGTATCTTTAGTTAAAATAAATTGAGCCCAAATGCTCCTATATTTGAGTTGATCTTAATCTCAAACTAGATTAACGGTCCTTAAATAAAACAAACCCAAATCTAAAATATATGGATTTGGACTAATCCACGCCCTACGAGCGACGACATAAAATAGTCTCCGTATACAATCCACGGGCAACCAAAATAAACAAAAATACACACGACACGAAGTGAACTGTTAGAGAAGAAGAAAATGGTTATCGCAAAGCGATAACGTAATTAACTGTAGGGGCTTGCGCCTACGGGGAAGAGCGTCCCCATGATCAAAAATCCCTCACAAATGAAGGGGAATCTAATAAAGTCTGCTACAACGGTCGCATCTATCCAAACCTTCAATATATGGTGCAATAAATCAACTTGGTATCTTCGGATAGGTGGATGGATAAGTCCAAATAGCATCTGCCCCCAAAATTCAGGCCAGACGTCCTAACGTCTCGGTCCGGTCTTTCGGCGGTGAACAGATTCTGGCACCCCCGGTAGGAACTTTTCCTCTTTCCACTCCACACTTCGTGTGTCATGTTTCGCGAACAAAATAGCGGTTTGCTATGGTTGCCCCTGGATTCGAGGTACTAAAACTTGGTGTCTTGCTCCTGTGCAGAAAAAAATCAATGGCTTCCAACTGCATTTCATGCAGCAGCAACTCTCGCTCCACCCTAACCGGAGGAGTGACTTAAAGGCCTAATGTGGCCTCTATCTTCGCAATGCCAGTGGGCAAGTTATGCAAGCCACTACTGGATTGTTCTTCGGGACCATCCTCCCACCAGTGAGTTTCGGTTCCTCAGTGCCGCAAGAGGAAGCTCCCTAAAGGTCGGTCTTCGATCGATTGTCGACTACAACGGCTCCTCTCAACGGGCCTTCCAAATCTGGCGTCTCAGTTTTCAACAGACTGAGCGAAAGCTAAAACGGGCTTGCAAAGAGGCTCGTGATACCTGAAGGAGCTGCCCCAAAATGGATAGCTCTCCCAACTCCTTCTACAGGTGAAGTCGTCAAAGGTGTTTCCCCTACCAGAAAGTCAGTCTTCGAAAGATTGGCCGGCCTTTCTACTCAAACTCTGCCAATAGCGTCGGTCTTCAACAGGCTGATGCCGACTGAAGCCCCTCAGCAAAGCCGGGAGCACGAAGAAGCCGCTTCTAAAACTGAGGCGGTCCCTTCCATAAGGCACGCCCGACATCGCCACTTGCGCCAAGTGAGAAAAGCTGGGGGCAACTCCCCCTCTGGACTTACCCCACCAGCTCCAATGGTGGAAGTTGACGCTGCTGTTCCAACCATGAACAGCTTTGATCTGCTCAGGAGGGTGTGCAAGAACTTTCCAACGGCCATGCTAAAGAAATCGCCCCTACCTGCAAAGGGTACTGCGTAGGCAAAGCCGGAGCAACCCCATCAGCGGCTCTCTTCTCAAATTCATAGGGTCTGGCGAACCAGGAATCTGTAATTGACCAGAACTACTCTCGTCGGCCGAAGAAATTGAAAACTCGGAAAGAAAAGGACCACTCCTCTGTCATACAGTGAGGGACTTCTTCTACGCGGGAGCCTATTACAACGGCACCTTCAACTTCAACCTCCCACAAAAGGACGAGGCTGGAGAAAATCCCACCGCCGATGGCAAATTCCAAAGGCGATGGCCACAAACGCCCCAAGGCCGGGGGAATTACTGTACATACGGTCTATATGGCTTCCGGAAAAGAAGAAACTCGTGGTTTAGCGAGTCACTGACCGCAAACTTGGTCACTGACTAAGGCTCAGGAGCAACAATAGAAGCTCCAGAAAATGTTGACCAAAATGGCAGCACTTACCGGACAGAAAGAATGTCCGGACAAAGAGGCCGAATAGCGCCATGAGAAGGAGACCAATACAGAATTCTTACGAAGGGTGCTCGAAAGAAAAGATAAAGAAGTTACTGAACAAGCTGCTAACATGAAGCAGATGGCGCTCTTATTTCAGGACATGGTTAGAATGATGATCCAACCAGAACCCCCAGCCGAGGATCCGCCGATAATCATCGAGGATGACAGAGGGGAAATATCGAACCCTCTTCCGGCATTGTCAACAGCCAAGGAGGAAACGATCTCTAAGGCTGCTCTTGATGATTATATTGCTAAACAAATAAGAGCTCATCAAGCTAATGACGCAGCTGGCAAAATTGTCAGAACTGGGCGACCGTATCTAGGCTGGTATGATCAAATCAAGTACCCGCCGGGATATACGATCCCCAAGTCCATGTATACAAAGGGACATTCAACCCCCATCAGCACATCGCATAGTTCAGAGCTTTGTGCGGCAACACCGGAGGCGACGACAAATTATTGCTTCGCCAGTTTGTTGGCAGCTTGTCAGAAATGGCCTTTGAATGGTACTCTGAGCTCCTAAATGACTCTGTAAAGACATTCGTAGAGATGGAGCTGCTGTTCACACAGCATTTCGCTAGCGTAAGCAAGCGCACCCCGATCACGGCATTAATCAATGCCAGAGTAAAGCCGGGTGAAACCTGGGTCCAATATGCGATCCGGTGGTGGAATCTATGGTCTAAGTGCGAACAACGCATTGAAGAATCTCCTGCCGTGGGCATGTTCATCAGGACTCTTGATCCTCAGACGACTGTGTCCAAGTTCATGACATTCTTCAAACCAACGACCTTCCAGAATCTGATCGAAAAACTGGCTCAAATGGACCAGATAGGCCATAAGCCTTCCTCCTCAAATAAGGACCCTCGAAATAACAAGGGTAAAGGGAAAACGGCCCTCGTTGCCAACACGCAACAACAACCGAGTGGCCTAAAACCGGCTGCTCGCCAAAACAATGCACGTTCGCGCCCATCCTTAGAGGAAAGACTAGGACGCGCTTACTCGTTTCCCCGCGACAAGACGAGGAGACTGTTTGAATTGGCAATGCATAATAAACTCATCATATTGCTAGATCCGCAGCGTCCACCGCAACCCGGCGACGTCAACAACCCGAACTACTGCTCCTATCATAGAATGGTGAGCCACCCAATTGAGGATTGCTACGTCTTCAAGAATTGGGTCGAGGACCAGTATCCATAGGGGAAATTCGTGCTGTCTGGTAACTGGAGGGTAAACCCACCACAGAAGCACACTCCCAAAAAGGTGGATGCGCAGGGGGCATCATGCTCACTCATGGAAGAAACTCCATGGGAAGTCGTTCTTTCTTCAAGAACCAAAAGAATGCTGAAGGTTCTACAAGCATGTTCGACAGTCAGGTGGAAAAGCCTACTTGAACCCGAAATCATCGAAGGGATGCTGAAACCACATCCCGCACCGAAAGTTGTTGACAAAGGGAAAAACTCCCAAGTCGAGCCTTCAAAGTCTTCGATGAAAAGAAGAAGACCAAGAAGCCTGTGCAGCCTGCCGAGTATGACGACAAGCACACAGACCTACAAAAGTACATTGACGCACTGGAGGAGTACAACCAGATGGCACGGACATCGGTCACGCTCGAAAAGTTCCTCAAGCATATTCTTAAGAACGAAGATAGTGACAACGATGAGAAAAATGACTCATCAGGAGATACCAGGGACCGTGTAGCAAGTTGCCACGTGGTCTCCCATTCGTTGTTAAATGACGAAGAAACCCCCTCGGCATCAGAAAACAACGCGGAGGGACTGGGTGCAGAATCGGCGCTAAAACCCCCGGAACTGCCAGAAGACCCAATCGATAGGCTGTTAAACGAAACCTTTCAAAAAAGCAAAGTTGAACGAGAACGCGAAATATCCATATATGAAAAGGATAAGCGTCAGCGTCAGAATGAAGAAGCTACGGCAAGGATGAGTCGTAAAGTGCTCCAACCGAACCAAAGCATACATGCGACAAATAAGAGCAGGGTCAAAACGGAGAAGCGGTTCGCCAAAGCCCTGTAAATGGGAATGAAGCCGCCACCTCTCGTAGGAAACACTCCCGGGGTCATATGTCTCGACGGAGAGGATTCACATCCAAACTGCTGCCTATATCATCGGAGGGTTACCCACCCCACCGAGAAATGCAGAGCCTTCAAGAAGTGGTGGTAAGGATGCGTTGCCCACCAAAAAACACTTCAAGAGGATGAAGCGCGAAGCTCGTCGACGGAAAAACAGTGCGACAAACGTGCATGAAGAAACGACTGGCAACTATCATATGGTTGGTACCAGTTCGGCAGGAAAAAAACCCTAAGTTCTACTTTCACGAGCGATTCTGAGGATGAAATACCCCTCAACACTCTCTTCAAAGACTCCTCCTCCAAAAAAGAAGAGGAGGAGAAGAACTGCGAGAATATTTAGCTGCGTAACCGCACGATGCCTGAGAAGAACCTCGGACCTACAAACAAAGGTTCGCGCAAAAAAGACAAAGGGAAAGAAAAAATCTCTGAGGAAATTGCCCTCGACAGTGGAGTTGTCAAAGAGCCAGTGAGGGACCCGCCTAAGAAAAATAAGGTGGATTACAAATCCTAGCACATCTAAGGAAAATACTCTCACAACTGAGCATATTGGATGCTCTCCTCCTGTCCAAAGAGGCATGAGATTCCCTGATCAAGGCATTACAAGAGCCCGATCAGCTTCAAGCTTTCTTCGCGGAAGAGAAGATGAAAGATGAACTGGCGGAGGTCCACACGGATGACATTACATTCAGTGATGAAGATCTCCTCCTCGGTACGTGCGAACATAATCGCCCATTATATATCACCGGATACTGCCACGACATCAAGATAGGGAAAATCCTTGTCAACAACGGATCCTCCATTAACCTTCTCAACGTGAGAGTGCTGAAGGAGATTTGTATGGATGTTCAGCACCTTGCCCGAGATAAAATTACCGTCTCCGGGTTCGACTCACAGTCGTCACGGACGCTCGGGTCCGTAATACTGACATTACGCTTTAGGCTGCTCATCACTGATTTCAAATTTCATGTCATCGACGCCAAGACTTGCTATAACGCTTTGCTCGGCAGGCCTTGGTTGCATGAGTACAATGCCATCCCTCCTACATAACATCAGTGTATGAAGTATTTCAAAGACAGCTTGGAATACACCGTCACAGGGGAGCTAAATCCGTTCTCCGTAAATGAGGTCCGAAAATACGAAGACGCAAAGTACTTCCTACCAGACTTCGAGGATACGGAAATGTGGCATAAGCCGGAGGATAAACAGAAGTCCGTCGCCATTATCCCGATCTTTGGGAGCGATACCGAGGAAGATGAAAAAATAGTCTACTCGGGGCAACCCCAGAAAGAAAACAATAGCCCTAGACCATCTACTCCCATTTTGGTCTTTGGCAACGACTCAGAGGAAGAGGCCAACACAGTGTTTTCCATCCACCCGTCGGTGCAAACTTTTGCCGGAACAGATCAGAGTCTACAAATCACAGTGGCTCCACCTTGGCATTATAAGGAACTTGATGTGCTCGATACATACAACGTACGGGAACTGCAAACTTTCTATGTGCCTCCCAGATGAAGAGGTGAAAAAGCGATCTCTTCTACCAATCTACGGAGCCTAAAGTAGAAAAGGAAGTCTGGCATAGTGCCGATTTTGGACTCGACGGGCTTCAACCAATCCGTCTGCCAAGATACTATGCGGAAGAATTGAAAAGGCTGTTAAGATACCAAGTTGTGCCCTTCGAACAAACCGTTCGACAAGCCCAATTCTACAAAAAGATTTAGGATATTCTCAGGACTCAGCGAAATATGCCCAACGGGAAGATGGAGACAACCGGGCTCGGATATGTTTAGTCCAAAAAACGGAAACGGTTCCACAGTTGCCACATCATAAACAGCTCCAGTGAAGGGGAAAATGCTCTTCCAATTGGCCATGACGTTGAAACGGAGCGAAATGCCCCTCTAAGAACGTTAAGTCCGTCACTCGAAAAACAAATAGACAAGCTAATAAAAGAAGCTTGTCAAAACAGCTGAGACAATCACAGCCGCGAAAGAGCCATTTATGAAAAGGCCAGGACACAGCGCCTCAATCAGCAATCTGCGAAGAAGGAAGATTATAATGCTCTTCATCCCCGTCCCACTATATGTTCTCGCCAAAGGGGAAAATCCCAAAATAGAGGTAAAAACAGGGCAAAGAACGTTCGAAAACAACAAGGCGGATCCAAGACGCCATGCAATTCAGAAAAACTCGGTTGGAACCCGTCCTTTATAAAGAAGATGGGTCGGGAATACTCTTTCCCCCAAAACAAGACAAGGAAAATATTCAACCTTGTCATGAAACACTAAATGATGACGCTTCCAGAGTCTCGGCATCCCGAACAAATAAATGAGATTCATCATCCGGATTATTGCTCCTATCACCGAGTAATAGGTCATCCCCTCAAAGACTGCTTTACTTTTAAAGACTGGGTAGAAGACCAATATCAACAAGGCATGTTCGCTTTATCCGAGAGCTGGAGGGTAACCCCACTGCAAAAGTATGAGCCAAAGAAGACCTATACCATGAAGATAGGACCAGATCAATATCGGGAATGGAAGCAAACTCGTACCTGCCATATGATAACACTCTCAAAAGAGGGAGAGCATGAGAATATGGATGGCCTCCATATGTGCTTCGTGAATGAAGACGAGGAAGGGGTGATCTCAGAGTTTCCACCAGCACCAAAAGAGCTGGAAGATGGGATACACACTATGGCGGACAACCTAAGAAAAATTGACTTAGGGACAGAAAATGATCCGAGACCGACGTTCGTTAGTGAGCTACTATCTAAAAAACAGGTAGCCATGTTAAAAGACGTGCTCATGCAATATAAATACTGCTTCGCGTGGAACTATTCCGAGATGCCAGGTCTAGATCCAAAAGTAGCGGTACATAAACTGGCCATATCGTCGGACATAAAGACAGTTAAACAGGCACCAAGAAGAATGCGGCTCGAACTTGAGATGAGTATCAACGCTGAAGTCTAGAAACTAATCGACTCCGGCTTCATCCAAGAAGTTCAATATCACGACTGAATCGCTAATATCGTTCCAGTGATGAAGAAAAATGGGACGGTGCGCATCTGCGTGGACTTTCGGGACCTCAACAAAGCTTTCCTGAAGGATGACTTCCCAGTTTCTGTTACTGAGCTGATGATCAATAATACATCTACCCATGAGGTCTTCTCCTTCATGGATGGATCTTCAGGATACAATCAAATAAAAATGCATCTTGAAAACCAAAAGCATACCGCCTTCCGGACTCCGCTGAGCATATTCTGCTATAAGGTGATGTCCTTCGGTTTAAAGAACGCCGACGCTACCTACCAAAGGGCTATGCCAAAGATTTTTGATGACCTCATACGCGAGATCGTCGAATGCTACATCGACGACCTTGTGGTAAAGAGCAAATCTCATGAGGAATATTGGGAACATCTAAAAATAGTGTTCCGACATCTTCAAAAGTATAATCCGAAGATGAATCCTCTAAAATGTGCATTTAGAGTCTCCTCAGGCAAATTCCTAGGATTCATCATATGACACCGGGGTATCAAAATCGATCTCTCAAAGATCAAGGCGATTATAGAAATGCCCACGTCAAGAACTTTCAAACAGTTGCGATCTCTTTAAGGAAAGCTCGCATATATCTGGTGGTTCATAGCCAATCTCTCCGGAAAATGCCGTCCCTACAGTCATTTGATGAAGAAGGGGATCCCGTTCGTTTGGGATCAAAAATGCCAAAACGCACTGGACGAAATCAAGAAATATCTGCAAAATCCGCCGGTATTGACCGCTCTGGTTAAAAGAAAACCCCTTATCCTATATACAACAGCCCTTGAGGGTTTTCTAGGCGCGCTATGGGCACAAGAGAACGATCAGGGAAAGGAGAGAGCTCTATACTATTTGAGTCGAGTTCTCCTGGAGGCAGAAAAAAACTACTCCCCCATCGAAAAGCATTGCCTGGCACTAATCATCACGATAATGAAGCTCAGACATTACGCCTTGGCACATGAGGTCCATCTCATATCGAAGGTGGATCCTTTCAAATATTATGTCAAGGGTAATACTAACAGGAAGGCTTGCCAAATGGGCCCTGCTCCTGATGGAGTTCTCAGTAACGTATCGTCCCCTTAAAGCGGTGAAAAGTCGGCTATTTCCGACTTTCTCGCGGAGCATCCGATACCAGCCGAATCCCCCTTGAATTGTGAGTTACCAGATGAACATGCATTCGACGCAATCGAAGAAAAAAATGATTCCCAATGGAAACTCTACTTCGATAGAGCATCTTCCATGAAGTAGCGAAAGCAAAATACTCCCATAATCAAAGCCGGGGTCGGCCTTATCTTCGTGACCCCACAAGGAGGGATATTGCGTTACGCCCTTTCCTTAACAAAACCAAGGAGTAACAACGAAGCTGAATATGAAGTTTTGATAGCAGGCCTTGAGATTGCTATCGACATGGGGATCAAAGACCTCCTCATATATAGAAACTCCCAGCTGATCGTTAGCCAAGTAAATAGCGACTATCAGACATGCAAGCCAGAGCTGATAAAGTATGGTGAAAGAGTGCAGAAACTGATAACACAAATCCCCTCCTACATCCTGGAGAGTATACCGCGTGCAGAAAATAGCAAGGCAGATGCATTGGCCAAATTGATTAAGGAACTGGCCGATGAAGTCCTCGATGATGTAAGGATCATTCTGCAAAGCCGCAGGATTCTCGCGCATACAAATATATCTTCGGAAGACCTGATAGAGCCATCCGAAAGAGAGAGAAAACGACCAAACAGGTAGCCCTTCAAATAGAGCATGAAGAAAAGGTCAAATACTGCAGGGAAGTTTTCATAGATTACTTCAAATCCCAACGAACGCCCAAAAATGCGTCGTTTAGCCATCAGCTCATGAAACGAGCTTTGTCCTTTGCCTTCGTCAATGATATTCTATATAAGAGATCGTTCGACTGTCCATGGCAAAGATGCCTTGGACCAAAAAAAGCGAAGAGAGTCGTTCAAGAAACTCATAACAGACTCTGCGGTTCTCATCAAGCCGGGCCAAAGATGAAGCTGAAGATAAAAAGAATGGGTTATTATTGGCCCGCAATGATTCAGGACTGCCTCGAATATGCGAAGCAGTGTCACTCATGCCAAATTCACGGGGACTTCATCCACCAACATCCAAATCCGCTACACCCAACAGTAGTTAGCTGGCCATTTGAAATCTGGGGAACCAACATAATTGGCCTAATTGAACCAGCAGCGTCCAAAGGGCATCGGTTCATACTGGTAACAACCGACTGTTTCTCCAAGTGGGCAGAAGTAGTACCACTGTTGGGGTCAAAATTTGCACCCCGGTTGACCAAGTCAAAGTCAAGGTCAACCCCAAGCCAGGTAGGCCTAAGCCCAGGTCAAGCGGGCCCATGCCCAAGTCGAGCCCGCGGCCAGCCTCCCCATGCCAACATAAAAATCATGTAATAAATAATTTTAATATAATTTTTTTATGCATGGATAGGCATAAAGCCAAAATTTTGTAAAGCCCATGGCTTATGTGCAAAAAGAAATGGCACATCAGCCATGGGATGGGCAAAATGCCATTTTGTAAAGCCCAATGGGCTATATGTAAATATGTAAGCCTATATAAGACAACATGATGATGAATAAAGTATACATTTTCCAGTCTTCCCAAAAACTAGGGTTCCTGTGCCTCCTTCTCCTTCCTCAAGGTTCTAAACCTTCTTCTTTCTTTTGAATTAAATCAAAAGTTTTACTCTTCCTTTTCCAAAACTAAATAGTTTTTCACCACAAAACCCGCAAAAGGGAACTCAGATCTCCCATCAGATCTCAAAAATAAGAGATTTTTAAAATCTCATACTTCTTGTTCTTCAATATCCAGCCGACAGAAGAGGAGGAAGGAGACCCATCTCCGAAAATCCCACTTTGGGGAAGATCCAGGGCTCAAGGGAGAAGCCCCTTCATCAGCTCCAAAAATATCTTAGGAGTTCAACTCCATAAGTCAAATCGGGAGCACAGCTCCCAGTGCAGGGACCAAGTCCCTTTTGCTTATGATGCCTAGCGCCCGCGTGCTAGGCATGTGAGGCGCTGGCGCTCTGGCGCACAACACCCGTATGCCAGGCACGTGGTACGCTGGCACTCTGGCGCACAGCACCGCATACCAGGCATATGGTGCACTGGCGCTCTGGCGCACAGCGCCCGCGTGCCAGGCACGTGGGGCGCTGGCCCATGCATCCTTTGGATGCCCTTTCCTTTTATATATATATATACACACACACACACACACACACACACACACACACACACGCACGCACATACTCCACGACACTGTCCCTGTTAGAAAAAAATTTCTAACGGGGCGCTGCCCCACACCCCGCAAGTAGGCTGCTAGCCGTCTTGACCCCCTACCCGCTATCCGGGTAGCGGGACCCCCGTAAAAACTCTGTGGGGCCCTCGATATATCCAAAATCCCTTCAAAACATAACACTGCACATTGAGTTCGCATGACCAGTTTAACCCGTTAATCAGAGGTTCGCTCGCTCCAAAGGCGAAGGGTAATTAACGGCAGCTTAGTCCGCGGCTGCCGGAGATTCGGATCCCCACAATCAATAAACCCCAGCCTACCCTAGGCAGGGGGAATCTGTAATGCACCGGACAAGCGCGCGCGTATTCCCATCTCAATGGGGTGACGAAAAACACCCTACAGATTCTGGCACGCCCGGTGGGACGCATCTCTCCTCCCATATTTCGGGTTAAACGTTCACGCGAACTCAATCAATCTACATATCTATATTTATACTAAAATAATGCTCTTTCATGCAGGTTTTCAAGCAATCACTTCTCCACAATATTTCCAAAGATGAACTCAGCTCCCATCTCATACACGATGGAGATGGACTCCAGGACGGTCCTCCCGGCAAGTCTCAGACGACAGTGGGAAGAACCGCTGCTATAATTTGGGTGTATTCTGTTTGTCTCGGCTAATGCCATCCCTACACCTCAAGCTCCGGTAACTGACAAACCGGCCTCGAAAGGCAAAAGGCCAAATGTGTTGATCTCGAGGGCGCCCCAACCTAAACGCGGTTCGGTGTTCAAACGGCTCTCTATGGCCCCAGCTGGGGGCAAAGCCGTCAGAACAAAAGAAGTTGCCAGAAGTCGTAGGCAAGCTCAGGCGATACCTTCGACGGACACGCGGGCGGATGTCTTCTCAAGCCTCCCCGTCACTCAGCCTATGGCAGCTTCCCGAAGAGCAGAAGCCTGCCAAGCGCTCAAGGAAGAGAAGCTGAGGCAGAAGCGGCTCAGATACAGAGCCAACAAAAGGGCTAGGGCTCTGGCCATGTTAAAATTTATGAATTTCCAAAGCCCGGACCGCTCCACGAAACCAGCTGCCAGTGATGAAAGGATGGCTGAATGTGTTATCCTCACCGTCTACATGGTGGGCACGCGTCCCAGCGGCAACCTTAGCAGCAAAAGTAATGATGGGGCCACCACATCTCAAATCCAATCTGGTGTGAATATGGTTGCCGCATTCCAAGACCGGCCTCCTCTGAAAGGTAATGAAGACCCTTACAGTGAGGCTGATAAGCAGAGATATCCTTCGGTTCATGAGGAGTCGGGCTCAGAAAGCGAAGAGGAGCCAATTTTCCATCCCAAGAACGCAGAGCAGCAACTTCTCCAAGAGCTCCGAAAACAGCTCAGAAGCAAAGACAAGGAGATGGCCAAGCTCTACTCCAAAATTGACGACTTGACGAATGTCGTCTTGCAGCTCATGGCCCGACTTGCCTCTCAGCCGCCCAATCAAGCACAGGGCTATGCTCATGAACAGGGAAACGGTGTCCCATGGCAGGCGACGCCTATTCCCCCAAATCCAAAAGTGGGCGAACCGCATGAAAATCAGTCGCATCCTATTTTAGGAAATGTCTTGGCTACCGATGACAGTAGCCCGCTAACTCAAGATAAAATCATGGATTTGGTTGCCAACAAATTCAAAACATTGGTAGCTGAAGCCGAAACGCAAAAAGATGTTAGCATTAGGGGGGGACCATATCCTGCTCAGTATGATTTGGTAGAATTTCCCAGCGGCTATGTCATCCCTAAATTCGGAAGATTTGATGGGACAGGAAATGCGAATCAGCACATCGCCCACTTTAAAGCCTCATGCGGGAATATTGGGGGCAATGATACGCTTCTCCTCCGCCAGTTCATTAATAGCCTGACCGATGTCGCTTTCGACTGGTACGCGAGCATACCGGATGGCTCCGTTACTACTTTCATCCAAATGGAATCTTTGTTTCGACAAAAGTTCATGAGTGTCAGCGATAAGATCACCATCACCGACCTCGTAAGGACCAAGCCAAAGAACAACGAAAGCGACACGGATTTTATAAACCGATTGCGCAATCTCTCTGTCAAATGTGAACCACCGATAGAGCAGGACCAATCTGTCAGTCACCTCGTCGGAAATCTCAACAATTGGATGGCCCCGTTTCTATGCACCGCGGGTCTCAAAAAATTCCAAGAGCTTATCAGGAAAGTTCAGATGTTGGAACGCTCAAAGCAGGAGTCCTCTTCTGACTCCCAAAATAACAATAGGTCTTGGAGAAACCGAAAGGATGAAAATCGCAAAGGCGGAAATTCCGACAATACTGAATCTTTCAACACTTCGGCTAACCGAAATAAGCGAGGGATGAGCGGGCCTAGTGCCAACCAGCCTCTGACGCTAGTGTTCGGAGAGGGAGGAGAATCTCCACTGAAAGAGAAGCTGGATAAGGTTTATTCCTTCAGAAGGGACAAAATCTGTAAAATATTCAAAGACGCCTTGAGGAACGGTCTACAACTGCCAGAGTCAAAAAGACCGCAGGAAACGAATATGACCGACGACCCTAAATACTGCCCCTATCACAGAGTGATAGGTCATGCCATTGAGGACTGCTTCGTCTTCAAAGATTGGGTCGAAAAGCAATACAAGGCAAGAGAGATAGAACTGTCCAAAGGCGTGTTAACAAACAGTCAAGCCGTGACCGCCAATTTCATACAAACGGAGACCGAAGTTCTTCGTGAAACTGATTCTCTCAGACATCTGCCTTTCTCTGAAAATAGCTGACCACCATGTCATTAAATTGGGAATAATCGACCTCTAAGTCGTTAAACTGGGGATGTAAAAATGTGTAAATAAAAAAAAGAAGTGTAAGCAAAAAAATATATAATAATAAAAAGCCGAAATGATAGGGCAACTCACAATAAAAATCAGCGAGTAAAAATAAAAATGAAAATAAAGCCGAAATAATGGGGCAACCGCGAATAAAAAGCCGAAATGATAGGGCAATCGCGACCTTCGCGATAAAAAAAGCTGCTGAAATGATAGAGCAATCGCGGTAAAAGAAACTCCAAATGGCGAATGATGAGTCGCTCTTGGTACCATATTCCAGTGCAGCGATGCAGACGCTAACCAAATTCTAAACCCCATACTCCAAATGGCGAATGATGAGTCGCTCCTGGTACCATATTCCAATGCAACGATGCAGACGCCAACCAAATTCCAAATCCCATACCCCAAGTGGCAAATGATGAGTCGCTCCTGGTACCATATTCCAGTGCAGTGATGCAGACGCCAACCAAATTCTAAATCCCATACCCCAACGACGAATGATGAGTCGTTCCTGGTACCATATTCTAGTGCAGCGATGCAGACGCCAACAAAGTCCTAAAATTTTTCCGGCCCTACGGTCTGGATCATATATCCTGCAAAACCGTATACAATCCACGGGCGTAAAATGATCCCAATCTCTTCCAAGTCCTACCGGCGAGACCACATTCCAAAGTCCCACCGGCGGTGAAGATTAAAAAAAAAGGTATGTCCACAAGCAAAATGGACATGGATGAAAAGCCGAAAGGGCTCCGTGAGTAAAAACAGCAGGACTGCCGGCGAGTTTGTGAAAACCCGAAAGGGCACAAACTCGTGAAAAAGAGATGAAATGCACTCGCAAAGTCCTCTCGACTTTGTGAGGAGATAATTCCCGCGTGAGATCCTTACGACTCACAAAGCAGCAACACACTTGGGAGTCCCCATGACTCCTAAGGAGAAAATGCACTTACGGGATCCTTACGACTCGTAGGGAGAAAATGCGTTTATGGAACCCTTACGGCCCATGAAATTGAAAAGCCTTAGGTGATAGGGATCCAAACCTGTCTCCTAAGCCATCGCTTCCCAACAGGGAATGACAAATGATGATTCGCTCCTGGTACCATATTCCAGTGTAGCGATACTGATGCCAAACGAAAACCAATTCCCAAATCCTCCCGGGGCAAATGATGAGTTGCTCCTGGCATTATTCCAGTGCAGCAATACAGATGCCGTCCAAAAAATCAAATCCCCAAATCCTCTCATAACAGATGATGATTCGCTCCTGGTACCATATTCTAGTGTAGCGATGCTGATGTCAACCCAAATCAAATAAAACCAACAACCTCTGCGGCAGAATCATGCTCCGTCCCAAAAGTTATCCCGTGTCGAAATCATGCTTCATCTCGGGATATCTACCTTCCCTGTCGGAATTATGCTCCACCTCGAAATCAAATCAACCAGCCAGCTCTGCGTCGGAGTCATGCCTCGTCCCAGAGTGTACCCCGTGTCGAAATCATGTTTCGCCTCAGTGTATCTGCCTTCCCTGTCGGAATTATGCTTCGGCTCGAAATCAACCAACGACCTCCTCGTTGGAATTAAGCTCCGCCTCGGAATCAAGTCGACCAACAAGCTCTCGCCGGAATCATGCTTCGTCTCAGAGTATACCCCGCGTCGAAATCAAGCTTCGCCTCAGTGTATCTTCCTTCCTTGTCGGAATTATGCTTTGGCTAGGAATCAACCAACGATCTCCTCGTTGGAATTAAGCTCCGCCTCGGAATCAAGTCAACCAGCAAGCTTTGCGTCGGAGTCATGCTTCGTCTCAGAATGTACCCCATGTCGAAATCATGCTTCACCTCAGAGTATCTGCTTTCCCTGTCGGAATTATGCTTCGCCTGGGAATTAATCTCTGCATCGAAATTATGCTTCGGTCAGAATGTCTGCCGCTCGTTGGAATTATGCTCCGACCCTTTGGAATCATGCTCCGCTCATCAGAATTATACTCCGATCCCTGGAATCAGGCTCCGCTCTTCGGAATGATGCTCCGGTCCTCGGAATTATGCACCGATCCCCGAAGTTATGCTTATCAGAATCATGCTCCGATCCCTGGAATCATGCTCCGCTCTTCGGAATGATGCTCCGACCCTAGAACTATGCTCCGCAAATCGGAATGATACTCCGATCCTTCGGAATGATGCTCCGACCCTAGAATTATGCTCCGCAAATCGGAATTATGCTCCGACTCTTCGGAATGATGCTCTGACCCTGGAATTATGCTCCACAAATCGGAATGATACTCCGATCCCCGGGGATCATGCTCTCCGAGGGATGCTCCGCCCCTGGAATGATGTTCCACCTCGAAGTCTAACTTCAAGATCCATCAATTTCATGCACACAACTCATATGCACGGTGTGCATTTATTGATGGAGGGGACTTTGTTGGGGTCAAAATTTGCACCCCAGTTGACCAAGTCAAAGTCAAGATCAACCCCAAGCCCAGGTCAAGCAGGCCTATGCCCAAGTCGAGCCCGCGGCCAGCCTCCCCATGCCAACATAAAAATCATGTAATAAATAATTTTAATGTAAATTTTTTATGCATGAATAGGCATAAAGCCAAATTTTTGTAAAGCCCATGGCTTATGTGCAAAAAAAAATGGCACATGAGTCATGGAATGGGCAAAATGCCATTTTGTAAAATTCAAGGGGCTATATGTAAATATGTAAGTCTATATAAGGCAACATGGTGATGAATAAAGCATACATTTTCCATTCTCCCCAAAAACTAGGGTTCTTGTGCCTCCTTCTCCTTCCTCAAGGTTTTAAACCTTCTTCTTTCTTTTGAATTAAATCAAGAGTTTTACTCTTCCTTTTCCAAAACTAAATAGTTTTTCACCACAAAACCCACAAAGGGGAACTCAGATCTTCCATCAGATCTCAAAAATAAGAGATTTTTAAAATCCTATACTTCTTGTTCTTCAAGATCCAGCCGACATAAGAGGAGGAAGGAGTCCCATCTCCGAAAATCCCACTTTGGGAAAGATCCAGGGCTCAAGGGAAAAGCCCGTTCATCAGCTCCAAAAACATCTTAGGAGTTCAACTCTATAAGTCAAATCGGGAGCACAGCTCCCAGTGCAGGGACCAAATCCCTTTTTCTGTTGACGCCCAACGCCCGTGTGCCAGGCACGTGGTACGCTGGCACTCTGGCGCACAGCGCCCGCATGCCAGACACGTGGTGCGCTGGCACTCTGGCACACAGCGCTCGCGTGCCTGGCACGTGGGGCGCTGGCCCACGCATCCTTTGGATGCCCTTTCCTTTTTTATATATATACTGTATATATATATATATATACACACACGCACGCACATACTCCACGACACTGTCCCTGTTAGAAAAAAATTTCTAACGGAGCGCTGCCCCGCACCCCGCAAGGGGGTTGCTAGCCCTCTTGACCCCCGGCCAGCTATCCGGGTAGCGGAACCCCCGTAAAAACTCTGTGGGGCCCCCGATATATCCAAAACCCCTTCAAAACACAACACTGCACATTGAGTTCACATGACCAGTTTAACCCGTTAATCGGAGGTTCCCTCGCTCCAAAGGCGAGAGGTAATTAACGACAGCTTAGTCTGCGGCTGCCGGAGATTCGGATCCCCACAATCAATAAACCCCAGCCTACCCTAGGCAGGGGGAATCTGTAATGCGCCTGACAAACGCACGCGTATACCCATCTCAATGGGGTGATGAAAAACACCCTACAACTACTAAGGGAGGTGAAAATGGAGAATATCCTCCATTTCTTCAGAACCCATGTCATCTATCGATTCGGCACTCCGCGATGAATTATCTCGAATAATAGGCCAGCTTATAGAAGTCATAAAATCAGCCGCTTCACACAACGGCATAAAATAGATTGGAGATACTCTTCAATCTATAATTCTCGGGCCAACGGTCTGGCTGAAGCTTTCAACAAGACCTTGATAAAGATTATAAAGAAAATGGTGTTTAGGAAAAAAAGACTGGCATGAAAGGCTGCACGAAACTCTCTGGGCGTACCAAACAACGTTCAAAATGTCCATGAATACAGCGTCATATGCATTGGTATTCGGCACGAAAGCAGTGGTTCCCCTAGAAATAGAACTCTCTTCTCTACGAGTGACGGTTCGATACGAGCTAACAGATGAAGAAAATGCTCATTTTCAGCTTGAGGAGCTCGATACCCTCGACGAAACTCGCCTTATAGCACAGCAAAATCTGGAGGTTTATAAGGCAAGGATAACGCGGTCATACGAAAAACTGACCAGGCCGAGGACATTCCGCCAAGGTGAACTCGTGCTAGTCGTCAAAAAACCAATGATTCCCAATCGTGCAAAGCAGGGGAAGTTCGAGCCGAACTAGGAAGGCCCGTACATCATAGACAGAGTCTTTCAAGATGGAGCCTACCTGCTTATGGATATGCATGGAGAAAGACCCTTCCAGTCAATAAACGGCCGATTCCTCAAAAAATACTATGCTTAAAGAGTCACGACTTAGATCAAAGATAGATGACGACGCATGTATCCGCTCACTATCTTCCTGAGTCAGAACTCTGAGTGTAGTATCTAAAAAGCTCCGTCGCCTAAAAAACGGCGACAACGGACCGAGAAGTCCTTAAACTAACTATCCGCCTCAAACATGGAGATAACGGACCAAGAAGTTCTTAAACTAACTATCCGCCTCAAACATAACGACAACGGACCAAGAAGTCCTTAAACTAACTATCCGCGTCAAACATGGCAACAACGGACCGAGAAGTCCATAAACTAACTATCCGCCTCAAACATGGCGACAACGGACCGAGAAATCCTTAAACTAACTATCCGCCTCAAACATGGTGACAATAGACCGAGATGTCCTTAAACTAACAACGGACCGAGATGTTCCTAAACTAACAACGAACCGAGATATCCTTAAACTAGAATTTTGCCTCAAACATGACGACAATGGACAGAGATGTCCCTAAACTAAAATTTCGCCTCAAACATGGCGATAATGAACCGAAATGTCCCTAAACTAGCACATCACCCCCAAATATGGTGATATGCTCCTTTGAGATCTATATTGCAATCAAAGTCCTAACGGCGAAGGTTGCAACTCAAGTCCCACTGGCTACACAGGTACTCCAGCGATGAAGCCATCCCCAAATCCCACCGGTAAATAGATGGGTCACCTGTGACGAACTTACTTTCGAGAGTTTCTCCATTCGAAAAAAAAGGTATGTCCACAAGCGAAATGGACACGGACGAAAATCCGAAAGGGCGCCATGAGTAAAAACAGCAGGGCTACCGGCGAGCTTGTGAAAACCCGGAAGGGCGCAATCTCGTAAAAAAAGGGTATGTCCACAAGCGAAATGAGCACGGATGAAAACTCGAAATGACGCCGCAAGTAAAAATAGCAGAGCTGCCGGCGAGCTTGTGAAAACTCGGAAGGGCACAATCTCGTTAAAAAAAAAGGGTATGTTCACAAGCGAAATGAGCACGGATGAAAACCCGAAAGGACGCCGCGAGTAAAAACAGCAGGGCTACCATGAAAGTGTTTATTACCACCACCACCACTAGGTTTTGCTAGCATCAAGCATGCTATTTTAAAAAATTTTGGAGTGCTAATCAACACTAACCTAGAATCTAAACTAGATGATTAGGGTTTTAGCTTGATATCAAGAAAACTACATAAAGAGAATGAGGCTACAACCTTTGTAGACCGTGTCTTTCTCATCAAAAGCTCTGTGTAGTAGTCCGCGTGACTCCACTAGGCTCCACTTGAAGTTGGATCGAGCTTTCTTTACGATATTCGTGCCGAAGATGATCCACCTGAAGCTCCGCTAATCCATGCTACCTCTTCACTAAACTCTTTAGTGAAGAAAACACACTACACTTAATTGCTAATCAAATGTAGGATGGTGAAGTAGGAGTTCTAAACTCACTAGGGTTCTTACAAGCTCAAGATTTCACAACTCATGTGAGGGATTAATCTTGGAGATGATAGTGAGGAGGAAGAAGGAGAGCTAGAGAGCAAATGAGCTCATGTCAAGAAAAAAAGGAACAAGTGTAAATAATGCAAGTCAAGAATGGCTTGATCAAAAATGAACTCTATTATTGAAGCATGGAATTCATTTCAATAAAGAAATGAACCATACTTCAATAGTAAAGCCAAACCATGCTTCACCCATTCCTTTTAAAAGTCTCCCCATTTTCCACATCATTTTCTATTTTCTCAAAATAGAAAATTTATGCCATGCTTCATATATATATATATATATATTAAGAAGAAGAAGAAAATAATTAGTGAGCAATAATATTAGTTAATATATAATTATATCAAATATAAATATATATCTATTATTAAATCAACACTTGATTCAATAATCCGGTTATATCACATATAACCTACTAATATCATTTATCTGTATATCACATTATCAAATCAACACTTGAATCAATAATCCGGTCATATCACATATAACCTAATCGATATCAGATTATTGCCATATTAGAATACGGTATCACATACTCGTATTTAATCAGGCCCCCTGCATATATCAGCATATGTGTTCTACTTCGTTTTGCTTGAACTAGGAAACTTTTATGTGGGACTCTAATGACTCGTCAATACACCAGCAGTAGGTAATGATCACATCAATTACCCACAAGCCATCAGCGGTACTAGCTGTACGTAACGGCTATCCAGGTATTGAGCGAATAGAAGATCAACAAGCAAGCTTGTCCAAACTCCCATGAAGCCTATAAGTAACATTTACCGTACAGTCCGGTCTCTTCGTCTAATATGTCGCATATCGAGTTTGGGGGTGGATACGTCAGACCCCAATAACTTGATAAGTCATGTCGATGTGTGGCGTATAACGGTTCGAGAAACTATTGATAACTCTTACCAGTAAATCTCATCAACCCTGGCCAGGGATTTACGGTTATAGTCAATCGTGCATAGCGCAACATCAACTCCCAATACCGAGAGAGACGAAACCCTTCCTATCGCTCATTGCCTCCATGTGACTCGGGACTGTACCCAAAATCCACATGTTTGCATGACTCCTTTGAACCGTGGTAGGAAGGAAATCAAAACACGGTGGGAACCACACAAGACTCTATGACGATCTCGAGTCTACAGACTAACCTGTATTGGTGTCACCAGAGAACTGCTATCTGACTATAGATATAGTACCAACAAAGAGTTCTTGGCGAGTCTTGTTCAGTGTATCCATTCTCTAATGAGCACCTATGTATAATCTTTGATGTCAAATACCAATGGTTATGGGATCAACCATCGCCCCATACAGGGTCAAGAAACGTACACACTAGTCTACTCTGGAATATCGATACCCTGTCTCGATACTCTCTCGACTAGGAATAATTGTTTGATGATTTTGTGCTTACGCGTTTTGTGATCAAAGAATTAACCGCAATCAAAAACGGTGTCGCTTGGTAGCTAGCCGGTTGAGTACAGGTCGGTCCACAGGGAGATGGATTCCTTTTCTTTATGTTCTTACAAGTTAATCCAAAAGATTTTGGGATTTATTTTAAGATCTAAGAATGAGATAAAAATTTATAAAAAGCTTGCTAGGGTTAGGATTATGTTAGTTTGGAAAGTCAATTATTCTCACCGCTTTCTTTGCCCTAATTAAGAACTTTTAAGTATTAAGGTAATAGTTAACAAAGGGGATTAGCACGATCGGAAAGAAACTAGGTTTCTTCCCTTTTGCCCTTGTCCGTCCTTTCTTAACTCTTACCCTAACCTCTATGAAAAACAATCACAACTGGTTTTTAACTATGGAATCACCGCTACCTCGTGGGATAGGGTGCCGTAGTGAGCAGTGTGTGTATGTATGCATAGAGTCCTACATTAAAATGTTGAACGAGCAAGAAAGGGGTGAGAGATTTTCATCTCTCAAACCTTCCCCAAACCTAACCCTAATAAGTGAGGAACTACTCACTCGTTAGGGAATTGATAAACGAGTTCATTTTTTTATGGTTTTAATTTAATAACTATGGCAGATAAAAAATTTATAACTACGGCAGATAAAAAATTTATAACTACGGCAGAAAAGAAATTCAAGATAGAAAAAACTTACTCTTTATTGATGCACTCTTTGACGATTACAAGGAATTGAAAATCTAAGATCTAGAAATTAAAAGAGGCATCTCAAAAGAGAGGCACCCAAAAGAGGCACGCTCCAAAAAAAGCTGTAGGGTTCCTATTTATAGATAATAGAAACCCTAGGGTTTACATCTAATCCATATCTAGAATTACAAAAATACCCTAAGAAAACCGGGTCAATACACCGACTCCACCGACACACACCGACACGCGCCGACACATGCACAGCACGGCCGCGGATCCGCAGCCATATGCCTTGTTTGGCCGCGGATCCACGGCCATTTGATGGGCTTGTGGGCGGATTTCTTTAGGGCTTCTTTCTGCTGCTTTTTCATTTTATTTTCTTCACTTGGTTCTTCAGAATGTCTTCTAGTTTCTTCCAGATTTCCACAGTGCAGAATGTTGTGGACTTTTCCCGTTTGCTTCGTGTTGAAGTCTTGAATCTTGTGCTGCCTTTGTACTTTGTGAAATTGGATTGTTCATGTTGGAGATAATGCCCTCAGAGTCAATTATTGGATCACAGGCACGTGATTGCAATGATTGAGGGAGGACCTATCCCGGTAGGACAGTCTTACTCGAGATGATGGTATGCTATCTGGTTTACCTTTATCATCGTGTACTGCTTTAGGTGACCTGACAGGTCGCTATTGCACGTTGATAAAGCCCATAGGATTCTTGCTTGACTGCCAGCAGTATGAGGGCGATCATATACGTGGGAGCTGGTAGTCTATAAGCACATCCTTAAAAGGTCCCTAGTCGTGGGAGTTTCGAGACAGGGCATCGATTCTCCAGAGTAGACTAGTGTATACAGTCGAGACCCCGACGAGGGGCGGTGGCCGGTCTCACAAGCCACTGGTGTTAGTTGGTTCACCTAAGATGTATACAGGTGCTCATTGGGTTATGAGTACACCGGACAGGACTCGCCGGGAACATGCTAGTTGGTCTTATACCTGACGTCAGATAGCAGTTCCCAGGTGATATGTGTACAGGTTAGTTCATCGACCTGGGGATCATCATTTGTCTCGTGTGAGTTCCCACTGTATTTTGATTACTACCCTACCACGGCTCAAAGGAGTCGTGCAAACAGGTTTTAGTTGGGTACAGTCCCGAGCCACATGGTGGCAGTGAGCGTATCTTCAGGGGTTCGTCTCTCTCGGTATTGGGGGTGAGGTCGCGCTGTGTCTAGGAGAGCCATTACACGAAGTCCTTGGCCAAGGCAGGAGATTTATTGGTAGGTATTCCAGTAGTATCTCAGGGTGTTCTGAGCTACACTCCGACACGACTTGTACCGCTTTTGGGGGTCTGACTTTTACCAACCCCCTAGGCCCGCCATGCGATGCTCATAGACGAACGGACCGGACTGTACGGATATTGTCACTGACAGGCTCAGTAGGGTGTCAGGATGAGTTCGCTCATCGACGTCCCTTTTGGTCAATAGCTGGTGGCCCGTCACGTATTGGCTTATACCTCTGACGTGCTGGTGGTTAAATCCACAGCCATAGTATTGACGAGTCTTTAGAGTCCACCACACTTTCAGTTACTCAAGCTTTCGGGCGAAACGCTGTAGAGGCCGTATGGAGATATAGCAGGGTCCGATCAGATACATGCGGTATTGCACGGATCAGGATCAGACGGTTAGTACTAGAGGCCTATAGATATATGGCAAGGTTCGATTGGATACGTGCGGTATTGCACGGATCAGGATCGAACGGATATTACTAGCCGGCTTTGGTTCAAGCCGGATCCTAGTATAGTACAGTGTAGATTTTGTCTCATTGAATTTGTATCCGGTCGGAATACAGATGCGGGTGTGTATGCACAGTATCGGGGTTTTCCTGTAATTTATTATGGGACCAGTTTTCTGGAGTTGCCAGTTTGCATTCCGTTCCTGCCGGACTTTTCCGATGGAGGGGGTTATTTGCAAGTTTGCAAATAACATTTTGTAGAGGGGTTTTATGCTTTTGTGGGGCTTCATGATGGTTCATAATCATGAGATGCTTTCTTAGTCTTTTCCTTTGCTTTATGGTGATTAGAGTTGATTAGGAATTGATGTGAGATTGTTATCATGATATTTTGGATGTGGTCACCCTCCACCTTTTCCTACACTCACCTCCCTTCTTGTTATGGATTGATATTCATTCCTCCACCATTCTCACAAGAAGAGGTTGGCCACACTTGAGAGAAGAGAATGAGAGAGTTCATTTTTGTTATGTGAGGAATTCTTCATCTCATCTTCTTCTTGCTAGAAAATTGAAAGCACCAATTTTCCTTACCTCTTCCTCCATCCTCCAAGGCAACATAAACTCCAAATGAGACATAGCCTCTACACTACACATTCTACAGCAAATCTTGGGCACGTCGACTTGCCAGCTTCGTGCCCGAGTTGCCTCGGTATTGAGGTGGGAGCCCGTAAAAGATGTAGGCGATGTGGTGCCTTTCCGGCGAGGAGGCGACGACCGGAGTTTCCGCAAGAGATCGGGACGACGACGAGAAGACCGGAGAACTCGGATCACTCGGTATATCTCTTCCCCATCTTGTAGTTAGCTAGATCTAGTTTAATGGTCCGATCCGGGTGTTTAGTGCGCGGTGGTGCCGGTTTGCTAAGTTCGCAAAATTAAAGTTTATCACCGCTTCCGCATTTGGCCGTCGTTTTGACGGCCGGGGCGCCGCCATGCACTTACAGTTCATTGATCTTCATTTGTTCCTTAAATTGTAGGCGGCATCATAAAGATTCTTCTATTTGTTGGTCGTGGTCTCACATTTGTAGCGTCTTTTCACCATTTCACTGTATTGTTCTGAGAACCTGTAACCTGCAACTATTTAGCAGACATGGATTAAAAGCACCTATTTATTTGTAAAATGATTAAGAATAGGGAATATAATAATGCAAAATTATGATATGAACAAATTCCCTCAAACTTATCTTTTGCTCGTCCCGAGCAAAACTAGTTTTATTCTCGAAAAAGCCTAACCTCACTTTCGTAGGGAAACGCAATTACACTGAGCTCGTGCACCAAGCCATTAAACCTCTAAGTGTCCCTAGTAGGAGGAGTGTTGTCTCCTGAGGGTTTTCAGCGGATACTACCCACAAAATCCGATCAATTTGGCCTGTTGACTTTCATTCTTCAATTCGGTATTTTAGTAAGAAATTCTATTATCCTTAACTTAGAAATCATCAACCCATATTTTTCACGCTTCCTTTTCATTTAACTTAAAATTCTATATGTTCTGTAAATATATTTAGTTTTCAGCATCTTTTGAATTTTCCTTTTAAGGTTCCATCTCAACTTAGGAATTTTTATCATCTCTACTAAAAATATAAGTCTTATTTGTAAGTGCACGGCGGCGCCCCGGCCGTCAATCCGACGCCGGAATGCGGAAGCGGCGATTTACTTTAACTTTTCAAACCGGCACCACCGCGCACTATAAACCCGGATCGTGCCATTAAACTAGTCCTAGCTATCAAGAGAAGGGGTAAGAGAGATATAACGAGTGATCCGTGTCCTCCGGTCTTCTCGTCGTCGTCCCGATCTCCCCGCGGGAACTCCGGTCGTCGAATCCTCGCCGGAAGGGCACCACGTCGCCGGCTTCTTTTACGGGTTCCCACCTTTGGTCCGAGGCAACTCGGGCACGAAGTTGGCGAGTCGACGTGCCTAAGAGTTGCTGTAGAATGGTGTAGTGCTATATGTGTCTCTAGGGGTGGAGGGAGTTGCCATTTTAGTGGAGGAATGATATGAGCTTATGGAGATGGAACTTGTGGGATTTTACAAAGCCAAAAGAACAAAAATCCCACACCAAAAATATGGGACAGCCCCATCCTCTTGCTTGGCCGGCCATGACAAGGTCAGAATGAGAGGAGTGTGTGGAGCCAAAATGAATATGGGTGTCTCCAATAATCAAGAGAGAGAAAGGGTGATCATTGATCAAAGAAAATGATCACAAACTAAACCAAACACTCCATCAACCATAACCCTCCATCATGACCAAACATCATCATCAAGTATGATGATTCAAAAAGTGAACCATGATGAAAAGAAGAAAGTCAAGGAAAGTTACACCCATCATGAAAACCATCATGAAGCAAAAGTCAAGGGTGGTAGAATTATCATGATACCACTATACGCAAATAACACCCTCCACAAATGCTTATTTGCACAAATGCAAATAAGCCCTCCTCCACCAAACTTCGGCCAATGATAGATACAAAGAAATATGGCCGAAACGGAAAGCAAACTGGCAACTCCAAAAACCTGATCCCGTAATAAATTACAGGAAAACCCTGCTACTGTGCATACACACCCGCATTTGTATTCTGACCGAATACAAATGCAATGAGACAAAATCTACACTGTACTATACTAGGATCCGGCTTAAACCAAAGCCCGCTAGTATTAACCGTCTGATCCTGATCCGTGCAATACCGCACGTATCTGATCGAACCCTGCCATATCTCCATACGGCCTCTACAGCGTTTCGCCCGAAACTTGAGCAACTGAATGTGGGGGACTCTAAAGACCCGTCAATACTATGGCTGTGGATTTAACCACTACCACGTAAGAGTTATTAGCCATACATGACGGGCTACCAGCTATTGACCAAAAGGGACATCGATGAGCGAACTCATCCTGACACCCTACTGAGCCTGTCAGTGACAATATCCGTACAGTCCGGTCCGTTCGTCTATGAGCATCGCATGGCGGGCCTAGGGGGTTGGTATAAGTCAGACCCCCAAAAGCGGTACAAGTCGTGTCGGAGTGTAGCCCAGAACACCCTGAGATACTACTGGAATACCTACCAGTAAATCTCCTGCCTTGGCCAAGGACTTCGTGTAATGGCACTCCTAGACACAGCGCGACCTCACCCCCAATACCGGGAGAGACGAACCCCTGAAGATCCGCTCACTGCCTCCATGTGGCTCGGGACTGTACCCAACTAAAACCTGTTTGCACGTCTCCTTTGAGCATGGTAGGGTAGTAATCAAAGTACAGTGGGAACTCACACGAGACAAATGACGATCCTCAGGTCAATGAACTAACCTGTACACATGTCACCAGGGAACTGCTATCTGACGTCAGGTATAAGACCAACTAGCATGTTCCCGGCGAGTCCTGTCCGGTGTACTCATAACCCAATGAGCACCTGTATACATCTTAGGTGAACCAACTGACACCAGTGGCTTGTGAGACCGGCCATCGCCCCTCGTCGGGATCTCGACTGTATACACTAGTCTACTCTGGAGTATCGATGCCCTGTCTCGAAACACCCACGACTAGGGACCTTTTAAGGATGTGCTTATAGACTACCAGCTCCCACGTATATGATCGCCTTCATATTGCTGGCAGTCAAGCATGAATCCTATGGGCTCTATCAATGTGTAATAGCGACCTGTCAGGTCACCTAAAGCAGTACACGATGATAAAGATAAACTAGATAGCATACTATTATCTTGAGTAAGACTGTCCTACCGGAATAGGTTCTCCCTCAATCATTGCAATCACGTGCCTGTGATCCAATAATTGACTCTGAGGGCACTATCTCCAACAATCTCCCACTTGCACTCAAGGCTAATTATTGCGATGTCGCATACTCACAGCCCGTGTGATACCGAACACCCAACTCCTCTATTAGTCAGTCTCACAAAGCTCGTTTGCGAAACTATTGCGTTCGAGGAATAGCCTCAGTGAGTGGATCCGCTTTGATGTTTCTTTCTATGTCTCTCTATATCTCAAGTTCGCGGAGAAACCCATCTCCCGAAATGAGCAATACCTGTCCTAGAATGTGTTTGGATGTCTGATGGGACCTAGCTCATAAATGAACTCCAAATCCAAACTTCTTAGACTGTATCGTCAACTGAACTTAATCAGTATCCTGCGCCATGCCTCCCTCAGTATTTCCTTGGACCACCTGTCCAAAATACTGCCCCTCGTCAGAAGGAAAACTATAACTCTGACAACCTCCTTGTCGTCCAGGTCACCTTGGAAGCCTGGAATGATAATTGTTTCCCGAATGAGGCTGTCGTTATCATATCCCTAGAACATCCACTTATGTTCTAAAACTGCTTCCGACTGTTTCTCCAGGATTGGATCAATGTCAACTTACTGCATCTAGTGCAAAAACAACATCTGGTGTGGTACTTGACATCTCATGATTGACTCAATTGCCAAAGCAAGTGATCTGCCAATCATGCACATCCCTCTCTACTTTAGTCTGTAAGACACCTTTATAGAGGGTGACTCCATCACCTGCAGGTATACTACCGTGCCAGGAGTCGTCCATTCTAAAAACTCTTAGAATGCTGTCTAAGTACCCTTAATTGGGAAACTACCCAAATCTAGATCTAAAACCATAGATCTAGTAACCAGTATGTCTGATATAATGTCCAAGTCCCATGTGGAGAAACCACCGTGTGACGACCAAAGTATAACCGATCGTAGTATAGGAATATCACTTCCTACTCTGTGTATGTCATCCAAATACCAGGACATCACACCCTACTACCTTCTTAACAAATCCATCCCCTATTCTGATGAAATCAAACCTATGACTGTCACATCAGAAATAGATGATCTATCTCCGCTATTTCTGCTTTAGTCTATAAATAGACATAAGCCACTTGTCCACTTTACTTCCGCTGCTCCCACTGACCACGACAACCCTCTGGCAGAGTCATATAGACGTACACTTCTAAAGCTTGTTTAGAACGACGCTATACTCATCCTCCTGCCGGGTCTCACAGTCTGGAACAACCGCAATGGCAAGTCTAGGTAAACAAGAACCTCCCTGTCACCGTCCTTGAGGCTACCGGAGTACCTCTCGGGTGCCTGAGGTTACCCACCGTATCTGCGGAGTGGCCAATGGAATGCCAAACCAGATTGAATCTTTAGGTTCTTATTATATCTTCAGTAATCGTTTGTGGTTCTGGAATCACTTCCAGTTCTACCATACTCCCACTATTGTTTTCTGAAAAAATCCATTTTATTAAAACTGTGGCGAGTTAAGAACAATATCACTATTGATCTTCTAGATGGTAGAAAGTCAACCCTCGTCATAGCCTGGGTCAACCCACAAACAGCCATTACAGAAACGTGCCTTGAGTTATCCAGAGTCTGGTTTTAAGTATAAGCCAGACAACTCCCCGTACCTTAACAATGTTAAGATATGAACTGCTCTATATCCAATATAGAAACAGAGGCACTGATTTAATTGAACCAGATTCAAATCATGCAGCTGCCTCCAGTGCATGTCAACTAAATGGAAGGAGGCCGATCAGCATTACTCAACTTAGGAGTGCTTCCAATTATGAGTAACCTGAAAGAGAAGCAATTTCTCTTAAACATTACTATCAACTGAACACCACATACAAGTATGTACATCTTCGATCACCTCGAAGAATCCCGATACTCGCAATACCTGGTTCTCTACTTTATTCACATACCTATGACTTCTCAAAATTCGGACCTTGTGTTTCTACGAAACACCTGTCTAAAAACTAGAGAAGTCATAAGTAAACCGAATACAGTACGAGGACCAACCCCTTTGTCCTAATGGACACTGGACAACATACAATACTCTGTATAAGTCCCTTGAGTCTAATAACTCACTCCCTGTGTGTCGCAGGTTGAAAACTGTACTTATGGTTAAGAAGAATTACACCGATGTTCAATGCTCCTTACCTAATCATCCACTGATATAGGTAAATGTCATCAACATAATTTCAAAATGGTATATCTCACTCTATAAAAATAGACATACAGATATATCAATTTGAAATTGGTGCATGACAGCGGATATTCAAAACCAAATATTTGTCGTCCGGCAAACAACCCAGGTGACTTCCTCAAATATCACCGATTACAACGATCCCGATATAATGAAGATGATCGCTTAATTCCCAATAACTTACCCCCACTCATCATCTGTAAAACCATACAGATGTGAGAATCATACTTGGTAAATACATACCCTGGAGTAAGAACTAATTGGGAAATCAGTTTCCTTTTAACAGTACACAGTGAAACTGAAACATTGAAATGTTTCGTAGGGGTATCCTGGTATTCCTAGTAATGCCTATTCCATCATCCAGATTCAAAACTGTAACTTTGTAATTCTTTGCCATCTCTCCAAATCCCTTCATATGTCTTTAGTCATTACCTTCTATACACCCCTTTAGGCCAAATGGTTTTCTTCCTTCCCTACCGTTCGGCACCAGCCTATGGTTTGGAAGAAGACTATCCAATAAGCATAATGGGTGTACTGTCCTAATCCTAGGAGCACTCGCAATGCGAGAGAGGGTGAAGATAAAAGACAACCGAATAAACCTTATTCCTATTTCTCCTGAACCAGAATCCATCCCCGAACTGGAACAAGTTCCTTTCGAGTTCGTATATAACCATACGATGGAGTATCCAATAAACTGTGGATCTTCGTAGTGATACGGAGTGTCCTGGAGAAATACAAAGGTGAAGTGGGAGTGGTAATGAAATACCTGGTTTGGTCATGAATATTAGTCGCAATTTACTTTGCCCTCTTTCTAATCCCTTTCTTTGTCTTTACATAATACCTTATGTACACCATCATTATGCTAATTGGTTTTCTTCATTCCCTACCGGTCGGCACCTGCCTATGGTTTGGAAGAAGACTATCCAATTTGCGTAATAGGTGTACTATCTCCTAAACCAAGGAGTACTCACAACTTGAGAGAAGGTAAAAGGAAAAGACAACTGAATAATCCTATCCGTTTTCTCCAGAACCGGAAACCATCCTCGAATAAATTCCTTCGAGTTCGTATATAACCATACGATGGTTTTGTCCAATGGAAGTGGACGTTCGTAGTAGTACGGGGTGTCCTGGAGAAAAGGGTAAAAGTAGGAGTGGCAATGTGGTTTGCAACTCTGACAATCCAAAAGCCAGTGTTAAAAAAGGTTCGGTCAACTTGTTCACTGAGTCATAGTCTAGGGTCAGGTCAATGGTCGCTGCCAAAGAGAGAGAGAAAAGAAACACTCAGCGTGCACTCTAACCTAGATCAGAATGGTTACCAATTTATCTAATCTGGAAACCTCCCACTGTAATCTCAAATTCTCCTCCAAACCTGAAAGAAGAATTAGTCGGGGTCACCCGAGGAGTAAACCAACTCATCAGTGGGAATCGGGATCTAACTATCATCACATGATAACGTGACGGAATCCGCTCACGTCATCACACTCCAGAAGGTATGCGCATATCTGGCAAGTTTCAGTTTCTTTAGAAACTCCCGATGTGGATTTTTTGCCCCATGCTCTTATGACCTTGACTTTGGCCAACAAATCATAAGTCACATGTCAAGTTCTACCCGTCATTCTCCAGGTTAATTTTAGCCCACCCGCACAAGCCCTTGACTTTGGCCAACAAGGCTATACGACTGCCCCAAACCAACGCATCTATCTATGCTGCATATGAATACCCAATAGCTACCAATCACTATGCCTTGACTTTGGCCAACAAACATAGCTTGAATACTATTGACCACCCATATGAAACGACGGAGGGCTACGAATGGTTTCTGGCGAAAACCATTAACGTAAAGAACTTGATATCGTTGAAGGAACCGGATAGCTTTTAAAAATATAGTGACGAAAACCTTTGCTAAAGAGGTCACTCCCGGTGAAGGGATCTCGTCTCTTTCCCCATAGAATGAGGTGCAGGATATTCCAACTGAATACCACGGGGCAAAGCAAAAGTAATCGGTTATAGTGAAGTTATTGCCCTGACGCAAACTTTTGTCCAAGGGGTCACTCCCGGTGAAGGGATCTCGGCCCTTGCCTCATCGACTGAGGAGCAGGATATTCCAACTGAATACCACTGTACAAAACAAAAGTGAACGTCCTTGCAATAACAGCCTTTTGAAAAGTGTTCCAACAACATCATAATAGGTTTGTTTAACTTGCATTGATCCGAATCAACGCAGTCCCATCAATTGATCACACCAATAAAGAACGAAATATAATGATGTACGTATATGCCATCCGCATTCGCCACTGGGTCCCGTCATTACCTGTTAGGTTAGCTAACTAACGACAGAGCGGGGACTAGACTAGCGCGGATGCAAAATATATACAACATCTTCTAGTATATATAATATATAATTTTCGCTCAAGGCGTGATAAAATGCAACATCACAGAAATGTACAGCATCACAGAACAATACAGATATCTAGGATCCCCGGGTTTCACAGAGCCGCTACTGAAACCCGACGTTCCCCTAGTCGTGTGGATAGCCTGTGTAATGAAATCCTAGACCCCTACGGGCGCGGCATGTTACCCGCCAAAACCTGAAGCGAGGCAGCCCCCTTCAGCAACGTGAATGGAGCACCCAGCACTTCACGGAATCCGGTAACTTGGGCACCCCTCCTGGGTCAACCTATACCCCCTACGAGTGCGGCGAATAGCCCGCCAATTCTAGAGTAAAGCCCCCTCCGTCTCAATGCCATGAGATGCGGGCCCGTTGCCCTCTAGAACCCGGCTATCCGTGCACCCCTCCGCGGGGTAATCCTAGTACAGAAAGTAAAATATACATACAACGAGTACATCGACCGCAACCTGGTCGTGCCCCAAAAGAATAATACAAACAGGCAGTGACGGTAGTCCACATGTCGGACTCTCGCCCCGCAATATCAAATGTACATAATACAACAAAAAACTGTACTAGCATTGTATCCAGGCTATCCCCCACGACCAATCCGCAACATCACAGAACATCAACGTGAATGTCACGTTTGCAAATCCGTCTAACCGGGCTATAGCAGTTAGACAGGATTTACCGATCAAGTGACATTCACGGTCGCAGATATAATGTAAATACTGTGAACTAATATGTTTAAAATATTCGATCGATCAAATTTACCCAAGTGGGCCCCAAGCACTACTGTAGCACTCACAGAAGATCTGGGCCCAAAAGGAATGTTCAAAAACCCCTATTTTCAGCCCAAAAGCCCTCTGTGAAAAATTGGACCAATAAACAGTCAATACGGCGGCGGAACCGCGGCCAATGCGTGGGTTTGGCCGCGCGGTGATATGGTGACGTCATGCGACCAATTTTTCTTAGACTGCTTAGAATTCACTGTACATCATTCTGCAACATACTGAAAAAAATTTCGAGCCAGAAAAAAATCGACAGAAAACTGATGCAAAGAAAACGTAGGTTTTTGGAATTTTGTTCGATCGAAAGTGTAAACACATTAGACAAAACTAGACTAGGTTAATGGCGAGGCTCTGATACCACTGTAAGTGCACGGCGGCGCCCCGGCTGTCAATCCGACACCGGAATGCGGAAGCGGTGATTTACTTTAACTTTTCAAACCGGCACCACCGCGTACTATAAACCTGGATCGTGCCATTAAACTAGTCCTAGCTATCAAGAGAAGGGGTAAGAGAGATATACCGAGTGATCCGTGTCCTCCGGTCTTCTCGTCGTCGTCCCGATCTCCCCGCGGAAACTCCGGTCGTCGCCTCCTCGCCGGAAGGGCACCACGTCGCCGGCTTCTTTTACGGGCTCCCACCTCTGGTCCGAGGCAACTTGGGCATGAAGTTGGCGAGTCGACGTGCCTAAGAGTTGCTGTAGAATAGTGTAGTGCTATATGTGTCTCTAGGGATGGAGGGAGTTGCCATTTTAGTGGAGGAATGATATGAGCTTATGGAGATGGAACTTGTGGGGTTTTAGAAAGCCAAAAGAACAAAAATCCCACACCAAAAATATGGGACAGCCCCATCCTCTTGCTTGGCCGGCCATGACAAGGTCAGATTGAGAGGAGTGTGTGGAGCCAAAATGAATATGGGTGTCTCCAATAATCAAGAGAGAGAAAGGGTGATCATTGATCAAAGAAAATGATCACAAACTAAACCAAACACTCCATCAACCATAACCCTCCATCATAACCAAACATCATCATCAAGTATGATGATTCAAAAAGTGAACCATGATGAAAAGAAGAAAGTCAAGGAAAGCTACACCCATCATGAAAACCATCATGAAGCAAAAGTCAAGGGTGGTAGAATTATCATGATACCACTATACGCAAATAACACCCTCCACAAATGCTTATTTGCACAAATGCAAATAAGCTCTCTTCCACCAAACTTCGGCCAATGATAGATACAAAGAAATATGGCCGAAAGAAAGCAAACTGGCAACTCCAAAAACCCGATCCCGTAATAAACTACAGGAAAACCCCGCTACTGTGCATACACACCCGCATTTGTATTCTGACCGAATACAAATGCAATGAGACAAAATCTACAATGTACTATACTAGGATCCGGCTTAAACCAAAGCCCGCTAGTATTAACCGTCCGATCCTGATCCGTGCAATACCGCACGTATCTGATCGAACCCTGCCATATCTCTATACGGCCTCTACAGCGTTTCGCCCGAAACTTGAGCAACTGAATGTGGGGGACTCTAAAGACTCGTCAATACTATGGCTGTGGATTTAACCACTAGCACGTCAGAGGTATTAGCCATACGTGACGGGCTACCAGCTATTGACCAAAAGGGACGTCGATGAGCGAACTAATCCTGACACCCTACTGAGCCTGTCAGTGACAATATCCGTACAGTCCGGTCCGTTCGTCTATGAGCATCGCATGGCGGGCCTAGGGGGTTGGTAAGAGTCAGACCCCCAAAAGCGGTACAAGTCGTGTCGGAGTGTAGCCCAGAACACCCTGAGATACTACTGGAATACCTACCGGTAAATCTCCTGCCTTGGCCAAGGACTTCGTGTAATGGATCTCCTAGACACAGCGTGACCTCACCCCCAATACCGGGAAAGACGAACCCCTGAAGATCCGCTCACTGCCTCCATGTGGCTCGAGACTGTACCCAACTAAAACCTGTTTGCACGACTCCTTTGAGCCATGGTAGGGTAGTAATCAAAGTACAGTGGGAACTCACACGAGACAAATGACGATCCTCAGGTCGATGAACTAACCTGTACACATGTCACCAGGGAACTGCTATCTGATGTCAGGTATAAGACCAACTAGCATGTTCCCGGCGAGTCCTGTCCGGTGTACTCATAACCCAATGAGCACCTGTATACATCTTAGGTGAACCAACTGACACCAGTGGCTTGTGAGACCGGCCACTGCCCCTCGTCGGGGTCTCGACTGTATACACTAGTCTACTCTGGAGTATTGATGCCCTGTCTCGAAACTCCTACGACTAGGGACCTTTTAAGGATGTGCTTATAGACTACCAGCTCCCACGTATATGATCGCCTTCATATTGCTGGCAGTCAAGCATGAATCCTATGGGCTCTATCAACGTGTAATAGCGACCTGTCAGGTCACCTAAAGCAGTACACGATGATAAAGATAAACCAGATGGTATACTATCATCTTGAGTAAGACTGTCCTACCGGAATAGGTACTCCCTCAATCATTGCAATCACGTGCCTGTGATCCAATAATTGACTCTGAGGGCACTATCTCCAACATTATTTTTCATTCCTATCTCTCATCCAAACCCAATCATATACCCCCTACGTGTGTGTATGTATCACCCCTACACTTGGAAATTCAATTCAAGCTATTATACTCTTGTCCATCGTCCAAAGTACTTTTAGTTGGTGAATTTTTAGATGAAATTGCTCACACATCTTTCATGCGACCGTTAATACTTCTTGAGATACTAACGATCGATTACAAAATGTGTTTGCGCATTAAGGCGTAATTCCTCGTCTTGTAATACTTAAGGCTTTAGCAGTGACTCCCAAACTAGTTGGTTTAAGGCACTAGGTGATAAAGCACCCTTGCTAAATATTTTTTTTATTTTATGCAGCCTTAAGTAATTACAAAACCAGTGTTAATTTTTTTTATCTCTTTATTCACACTTATAATTTTATTTTCCTTTATACTAAGGATTTTAGACAAGAGCATTTCAATGTATCCTCTACTATTCCAAGTTTCAAAGTTCGTGTTTGTGCAAGTTGTAGGGTATATATTTTCAGAATTTAGACATAAACTTAGGAATTATTTTTCAAACTTACACTTTAATAAAAATTTCAATACTCTTCCTTTATTTTGACTTAGCCCAAGAAGTGAACTCAAAATTTGCCTATTTCTAAATAATCTACAAGGACATATATTTTCTACAGTTAAACTTTAAGAAAGCATATTTTTAGGGGTTTTTATTTACCAAGTTTAGGATCTAGTTTTTCCTAACTAGTCAACCATCATGTTGAACTTAAGTCAAATATGGTCAAAATTGAACTTTTCAATTTTTATAATTTTTATAATTTTTCAATTTTATGGATTTTAAAATAAGTATGCAAATGCAAAAATATACAAATGAATGCGAAGGAAGAAAGCTTACCGAGCACACCCCCCAAACTTAAACTTGACAGTGTCCTCACTGTCAGGCTACACCAAGAGGGTCAAAATTATCGGCACTCCCCTGTTTTTTTAATTATTATTAAAAGAAAACAAAATCTATATACACAAAAAGATCCCCCCAAACTTAAGTGAGACAGTGTTTCCACTGTTTAAGCGTTAAAGTTCAGATCTAGGGAGGAGAAAAACACAATATCAAGCTATACAAGGCCTTACACAGGCCAAAGGTTAGCACCAACCATTCAAAAATTTTATCGTTATAATGGTATGGTTGGTGAAAGAATGGAGTGTAGAGAAAAGAAATGAGAAGCACACGAGACCGTGTGGAGATTGAAGCAATATACGGTCTCGGTGGAGGAGAAGACTGGCGGAAGGGAAAAAGAAATGGTAGTGGTTCGACTTCTTCAGGTGGAGGTTGATTAATCACAAAATCCGTGTCGTTTAAGAATGCAAGTTCGTCGGCGAAAATATCTTCGAAACTTTCATCGAAGGTTCGATTGCACGTTTCAATGTCAATAAGTGTCGTGCCAGAATTCAACACACTTGATTTTTCCAAAATTATGAAGGTAGGGTAGTCATAAGGCTCATTTACCTTATTTTCAAAAAAGTATAAATCAAGTTGTTTTTCTAGAATTATCAAACTCAAAATATCGGATTTTGATTCATTAACACTCGGTATCATTAAAGGAAGATTAGAAGAAGAACCAGAAAAAGTGGGAGAAAGAAGTTGAATACGAATTTGAGGGTGGAGATGGAATGTATAAATTAGCACATTTTGTAATGACCGATGTGTAAAGAGAGATTGTGCTAATCTATCAACCCACTGAGAAATGAGGTCAAATCCCTCAAGTTTCGTGAGAAAACATGGGTACGTCGAACTTGGTAAACCAGACATTGAAAATGAAAGGGATACGGTCTCTTGCGCGGTCGGAACGATGGAAAGGACGAAGGGGAGTGATTTAGGAAGGGTCACAGTTAAAGGTCCAGGAGGGTGTACACAGTCAGTGGAAAGAACAAAATGATTTGGAAAATCCGACTCATCAAACAAAACGGGTTTATCCTCAATAATTTCCTCAATATTCTCCTCAAAATTTAGCTTATCCATGCCATTCTCATCAAAATCAAGACGCATATGAAGTTCGGGAAAAACATTTAATGATTCGGGATGATGAATTGGAGAGAAAAACTCGGCGAAATCTGCGGGTTCATCATTCAAATTATTCCCTGCGTCAATATCCTCAATCAAGTGAAAATCAATTTTTTCGGACACCTCATCAAAAGCATGGATATTTATCAATTCAGGTTCTAGATTGGAGGTGTAGTGGTCAAAAGGATTGGTGATGGTTTCACTTGAAAGGGACCCTTCACAATCTGGCAAATCAAGCACTAAAAGTCGCACAACTCATTAAACGTTTTATTTTCAACTGGTGAATCATTTGGGACACTTGATAGACATTCAAAACCGGAGTTGTGGAATTCAATTGGGGATGGGTAGGTTTGATTTGGAAGGGTGCAAAGCTCACTCTCTCCATTCAAATTCTCAATCTGTCCAACCGCCTCATCATACATTGGAAAATTTGGAGCTAGTTGGAAACTAGCTACCGGGTCACTAGGTTGCATAAGGGCGGCAATGGACGCATTCAAATCCCTCATCTGTTGGTTTGTCGCTACAATATAAGCTTCCAACGACTGTTCCAGACTAGACATGGGTCGTGAAGGGGTTTCAGTAAAAGATTCAAAATTGTTTGGATTCTGGAAACTCCCAAATGGCTGTGTAGAAGCAATGTCTAGGGAAGGTGCGAAAGTCGGGTAGGACTGGTAGGAATTGAATGGTTGGACAGGAGTAGGATCAACATTTGGATAAAAAGGTGAATGGACTTGTTGATCCCAAGAACTGGAAGTGTTGAAAGGAGTGAAAGATCGGTTACGAAATTGTTCAATATGTTCAGCAATAGACATGGGTTTCGGAGTTACAACAGGACTCGAAAAAGGAGTATCAACGTAAGAAGGTAGTGAAGGTTGAAACGGTTGATACAAAATGGATTGCGGAGTCCAACTGTTTCTCCTAGACGCTTCTATTCGATCTTTTAAAGAAATTTTGGGCATGGAGGGGTCGTCCGTAATTCGACCAAAACGATGAGCGTAGGAATTAATGTCTGGTTGAGGGTACCAAAGTTCGGCAAGAGTTTTGCGAGGTGGGGTACCCATGATGTAGGAAAGGAGAAGGAAAAGAATGTGATGTGTTTTTTGTTTTTTTTTTAAAAAAAAATTTTTTTTAAAGAAATTGTTTGTTTTGGGGTTTTTGAAATTTTTGAAAGTGTTTTTTTTAGAAAGAGTTTTTGCAAAATTTTTACGGACTACTGCACACTTTCAAACAGTTACAATATAAGCATGCACAATCAAGCCTAGAGCTAGGGTCTCCTGAGTCAACTAGACTGCTTCTAACTGTTCCAAAGGGCAAGTTGTGAGATCCTCAAATCGCCTCTTCACCACCAATTGTGGCCAGATAAGCACAAGTAAAGAAAGGAGGGATCCGCTCACGAATCACCGTGAGACGAGCCTTTTAAAATTACCTTTCCCACTTGTCTAGCCTAGACACCACAAAGTCTGGTTTAGATAAACGATCGATGCCTACAACCTTTCCTTTGTCCTACTGAGCGCGACAGTCCTTATTGGCTGAGTCAAATATTTTTTAATTAACTCGAAGGTTGATGCAAAATGCATTTTGTGATTTCTGGGGTCTTAGGAAGGGTAATGAAATCCCCACCCAATCTTGATTGGTGTTATAGCCCCTTAAAAGTCCGTTTTAAAAATGCAAAGCAGTAAACACACAAAATCTAAAACACTTTAAAAAAAATTTTATTTTGCAGCGCAAAGAATCCTGCACAAAAACAATTTATTGGAGAGGGAGAAGAATTTTGAGCAAAGAACCCTGCAGGAAAATTTTTCAGTGGAGTTCAGGAGGTTACAGAGGAAAAATGGAATGCTTACAGAGCAAAATGGATTGCTGATGTCAGCGGTTGACCGCGGTTCAGCGGTCAAACCTGCACTTCCGCCGCGGTTCCGCGGTTGTTCAATTGGTTCAGATCTCCAAAAATTTTCTGTTTTCTTGTTATGATTCTTCTCTGTTTGTTCAGATCTTCTGTTTCTTGATTTGTTCACTGGGATTTTCCAGATCTGAATCTGTCCATCTTCTTTTCCTACGCAATTCACACAATACCTCTAAAAAAGAACAAGAAGATTTTTATTTTTATTTTATTTATTATTATTATTTTATTTTATTTAAATTTTTTAATTTTTATAATTTTAAATTTTAAATTTTTTTTATTAACCCGAAATCACACAAAGAAAGAGACTACCGTCTCCCCGGCAACGGCGCCATTTGATTGTTTGATGATTTTGTGCTTACACGTTTTGTGATCAAAGAATTAACCGCAATCAAGAACGGTGTCGCTTGGTAGCTAGCCGGTTGAGTACGGGTCGGTCCACAGGGAGATGATTCCTTTTCTTTATGTTCTTACGAGTTAATCCAAAAGATTTTGGGATTTATTTTAAGATCTAAGAATGAGATAAAAGTTTATAAAAAGCTTGTTAGGGTTAGGATTAGGTTAGTTTGGAAAGTCAATTATTATCACCGCTTTTTTGCCCTAATTAAGAACTTTTAGGTGTTAAGGTAATAGTTAACAAAGGGGATTAGCACGATCGAAAAGAAACAAGGTTTCTTCCCTTTTGTCCTTGTCCGTCCTTTCTTAACTCTTACCCTAACCTCTATGGAAAACAATCACAACCGGTCTTTAACTATGGAATCACCGCTACCTCGTGGGATAGGGTGCCGTAGTGAGCGGTGTGTATATGTATGCAAAGAGTCCTACATTAAAATGTTGAACGAGCAAGAAAGGGGTGAGAGATTTTCATCTCTCAAACCTTCCCCAAACCTAACCCTAACAAGTGAGGAACTACTTACTCGTTAGGGAATTGATAAACGAGTTCATTTTTTATGGTTTTAATTTAATAACTATGGCAGATAAAAAATTTATAACTACGGCATATAAAAAATTTATAACTATGGCAGAAAAGAAATTCAAGATAGAAAAAACTTACTCTTTATTGATTCACTCTTTGACGATTACAAGGAATTGAAAATCTAAGATCTAGAAATTAAAAGAGGTATCTCAAAAGAGAGGCACCCAAAAGAGGCACGCTTCAAAAAGAGCTGTAGGGTTCCTATTTATAGATAATAAAAACCCTAGGGTTTACATCTGATCCAAATCTAGAATTACAAAAATACCCTAAGAAAACCGGGTCAATGCACCGACTCCACCGACACGCACGGACACACGCCGACACGTGCACGGCACGGCCGCGGATCCGCGGCTATATGCCTTGTTTGGCCGCGGATCCGCGGCCATTTGATGAGCTTGTGGGCTGATTTCTTTAGAGCTTCTTTCTGTTGTTTTTTTCCTTTTATTTTCTTCACTTGGTTCTTCAGAATGTCTTCTAGTTTCTTCTAGATTTTCACAGTGCAGAATGTTGTGGACTTTTCCCTTTTTGCTTCGTGTTGAAGTCTTGAATCTTGTGCTGCCTTTGTACTTTGTGAAATTGGACTGTTCATTGATCTTCATTTATTCCTTAAACTGTAGGCGGCATCATAAAGATTCTTCTATTTGTTGGTCGTAGTCCTATATTTGTAGCGTCTTTTCACCATTTTCACTGTATTGTTCTGAGAACCTATAACCTGCAACTATTTAGCAGACATGGATCAAAAGCACCTATTTATTTGTAAAATGATTAAGAATGGGGAATATAATAATGCAAAATTATGATATGAACAAGGAACAATTAAAGGATGTGCTTGTGGTCTACACAAGTCCCAGTAGTATTATCTGCATCATAGTCCTGGTAGTCAAGCAAACATCCTAAGGGCTTTATCAATATGTATCAGAGAGACAGTATAATAATACTAGTATACATGTTAAGATAAAGAGCAACCAGATAGCATACTATCATGTCGAGCAAGAAAGTCCTCTATATATATGTCCAAGTATCTACTATATCATACAATAATGTCCTCTAGGGCATTCATATTCCTAACAATCTCTTACTTGCACTAAGGCCATGTGTTGTAGTATCTCATACCCAACATCCCAAAAAGTCTCTCAAACTGCGTCTGGGGAAGGGCCTTCATGAGTGGATCTGCTACGTTATCCTTCGTGTCAACTCTCCTGACCTCGATGTCCCGTCGATCTACTATCTCCCGGATCAGGTGATACCGCCTAAGAATATGTCTAGATCTCTGATGGGGCCGTGGTTCCTTGGCTAAAGCCACAGCTCCATTGTTATCACAATACACAAGTATTGGATGCTCAATGGTTGGAACCACACCAAGTTCAGCAATGAACATCTTCATTCAGACAGCCTCTTTGGCAGCATCATTGGTAGCGATGTATTCAGCCTCCATCATCGAGTCTGCTACGGTATCTTGCTTGAAACTCTTCCAACATATCGTCCCTCTATTGAGGGTGAAGACAAAACCCGAGACCGACTTACTGTCGTCCTTATCACTCTGGAAGCTCAAATCGGTAAAGGACTCCACCTGGAGTTCACCGTTACCATACACCAGGAATATTTCTTTAGTCCTTCTCAAGTACTTAAGAATGTTTTTCACAGCAGTCCAGTGTTTCTCCTCAGGATCTGATTGATACCTACTCACTACACTTAGTGAGTAAGCTACATCCGGTCTGGTACATAACATCGCATACATGATTGACCTGACTGCCGAAGCATAGGGTATCCCTTGCATGCGAGCCCTCTCCAAATCAGTCTTGGAAGACATCTTTTTGGAGAGAGTGATTCCTGAACAAGCGGGTAAATTACCACGCTTAGAATCTTCCATACTTAAGCTCTTTAGTATGATGTCAATGTACCTGGATTAAGACAATCCCAACATCCGCTTAGATCTATCTTTATAGATCTTTACCCCCAGGATGTAGGAGGCATCACCTAGATCTTTCATAGAGAACTTATGTGATAAGAAGAGCTTGACCGAGTGTAGTATAGGAACATCGTTTTCTATCAAGAGTATGTCATTCACGTATAATACGAGAAAGACAACCTTACTCTCTACAACCTTTTTGTATATACATGGTTCATCTACATTTTTGATGAAGTCAAACTCTTTCATAGCTTCATCAAAATAGATGTTCCAGCTCCGCGATGCCTGCTTTAATCCATAGATGGATTTAATCAACTTGCATACGCTTCCGCTGCTCCCACTATCTACGAAGCCCTCTGGCTGTGTCATGTGTATGCTCTCTTCTAAATCACCATTTAGAAAAGCGGTCTTGACGTCCATCTGCCAGATTTCGTAGTCATGGTATGCAGCAATGGCAAGTAGGATCCTGATGGACTTAAGCATAGCGACAGGCGAAAAGGTTTCATCATAGTCGACACCTGGTCGTTGACAAAAACCTTTTGCCACAAGTCTAGCTTTGAAAGTCTCAACTTTTCCATCTACACCAATTTTCTTCTTAAAGATCCACTTGCTTCCAATGGGTTTTACCCCTTCAGGAGCAACTTCCAAAGTCCATACTTTGTTGGTCTACATCGATTCCATCTCAGATTGCATAGCATCTAGCCATTTCACAAAGTCTCCACTTGTGATGGCCTGCTCGAAACTAGTTGGGTCATCATCTTCCATGATGCTATTCTCGCTCCCACCGTCTATGAGAAAACCGTAGTATCTCTCATGTGGATGAGGAACCCTTCTAGATCTGCGGAGTGGTTGAGGTTCGTTGGGGACTATTGAATCCTCCAGTTCTACCAAATCGCCAGTTATAGTGTGTGTTGCTGGAACTTCTTTCGGTTCTACCTCATTACCACTAATTTCTTTCACAAGAAATTCCTTTTCTAAAAAGGTGGCAAGTTGAGAAACAAACACTTTTTGTTCCTCGGTGTGGTAGAAGATATATCCTCGCGAATGTTTGGGATATCCAATAAACTTGCACAGAACAGACCTTGCCTCGAGCTTGTCTAGATTTTGCTTTTTAATATAAGCCGGACAACCCCATATCTTAATGAAATTAAGACATGGTCTCTTCCCCTCCCACATCTCATATAGAGTGGTAGGCACTGATTTGGTCGGATCCCTATTCAATAGATATGCAGTTGTCTCAAGTGCATAACCCTAAAAGGAAATAGGCAACTCAGTAATATTCATCATAGAGCGCACCATATCTAATAGAGTGAGATTCCTGCGCTCCGAAACTCCATTGTGTTGTGGTGTATACGGAGGAGTAAGCTGAGAGAGAATCTCATTCTCTTTTAAGTAGTCTTTGAATTCCACGCTCAAGAATTCTCCTCCCCAATCAGATCGTATGACTTTAATACTTTTACCCGTCTGGTTCTCTACTTCGCTCTTATATTCCTTGAATTTCTCAAAAGATTCAGATTTGTGTTTCATCAGGAACACAAGTCCGTATCTTGAGAGATCATCGGTGAATGTAATGAAGTATGAGAAACCATTCCTGGCATGTGTAGACATAGGACCGCATGCATCACTATGTATTAGTCCCAAGAGTTCAGTAGCTCTTTCTCCGTGTCCAGTAAACAGAGTTTTGGTCATTTTACCTTTGAGACATGACTCGCAAGTTTCATAAGATGTAAATTCGAACTGATTCAAATATCCATTTTTATACAACTTAGCTAGTCTTGTCGCATTGATATGACCTAGTCTACAATGCCACAAGAAGGATTCGTTCATTTCTGAACTTTTCTTCTTGTGTGTGTTATGTACGTTTAGAACTGTAGTTTGATTAAGAACGTATATACCGTTACATAACGTACCAAATCCAATCAACACTTGATTTAGGAAAATGTTCATAACATTATCCTCCAATTCAAAATTATATTCTTCTTTATGCAACAAAGAAACTGATATAATATTGCACATCATATTTGGTACGTAATAACAGTCGTTCAGAATCATTATATTACCATTTGGTAATACTAGGTGATATTCGCCAACTGCTTTGGTTGCAACAATTGCTCCATTCCCTACTTTTAGAGACATATCACTATTTCCCAGTTCTCTGCCTTTCTTTAGCCCATGTAACAAATTGCATACGTGGGATCCTGATCCGGTATCCAATACCCAGGACGTAGAGTAAACTGAGAAACAGTTCTCGGTTACGAACACACACGAAGACGATACATCAATATGCTTATTCTTCGTTCGGATGGCGTAGGAATCCTTATATTTCCCTATTCCTTGCTCAAACTTATGACAATCATAAGAAAAAGAGGAACCAATGTTCCCCAGCTAAGTATAATAAGCGGGTCGGTCAATACATCCATATTATTATCTTGATTAAGGCGTGTCATGGTCTCTACCAGGAGAGAGAGAGAGAGAAGGAAATGCTTTAGCGTGTGCTCTTTGAAAGATTAGATTGGTTATAATTTTATCTAATCAGGATGGCTCCAGCTGTTTTTATCAAATCTTCTTTCAAACCATAAAAGGTAAGATTAGCCGGAATTAATTACACCCTACAAGTTCGCCAATCAGTCATCCAGGCAGGTATTAGTACTCTGAGAGAGTCTTCCCATGCTTTCACATTGAACTAATTAAATAACCTCGTTTCTGCAGGGGCATCACCCCATTAACACCTTTCTCAGACACCCACTGGATCAGCTAATTGTAAAGTTGAAAACTCTCTCAGGAGTAACTCTTACTCGCAGTGGGTATCGGGATCCAACTATCTCATAGAAGGTATGCAATCTCATTGCAAATTTCAACACTTGAAATTCCCAATATTTAAAAATATATATATGCGTCTTGATCTGGGCCGTTGGATAAACGATCTAACGGTCAAGGATCGCCAGCGCCAACTCGAGCTAGGGCCCATGCCAGCTCACGCGCAATGGAATATGGATCGTTAGATCTAGCTGAGTGACGGTCTAGATTTGTCAGTTCGTAGGGCCGGCTCCTGTAGCGGCTGGGGAAAGTAATAGGGATTTTTAATCCCTATAAATAGTCTTGAGCTTTTAAAATCTAAAAAAAAATATATGTTTGACAAAAAAATCTTAAAATATTTCCAGAGCTTTCTCTTTGAGTCTTCTACACTCTGGATGAATTTTCAAAAGCAAATAAATTCTTGGCTTCAAGATATACCTTTTCTCGTACAACCCGACGCTCACCAGTTTTCATTTTCCTCGCTCATTTCAGGTAGGATCACTCAACACTTGACCCTCTGTTATCTTCATTATGAAAATATTTATCGGCGACAAAAATTTTAGGACCTAATTATGATGTTTTAATCATATTATCTATTTTACGTGCTTTGACGTTTAAAAACGATATTAAACCCTAATAATATGACGAACTTTTAGCAGTTATCCTTCACGATAAAATCACAGGGTAACGAACAACCCCAAATTCATTCTTGGACATATAGAACTAAGTCTTAAAGCGACTATCATGACCGGGATAACTTTTACAGGAATAAATGTAATTATTCTATGTTATTAAATAAAACCTATCGATAATTAGTTCCTTAATTATTAAAACATGGAAAAATTATAGTAAATTTTTATATATTGGTTATTTTAAAATAAAATTGATGGTAAACATGTAAAACCATATTTTCACTAAAATGGGTATTTCACAAAAATACTATCAACTCCTAAGAATTTATATTTTCAGTAAAATATTATGAACTTTGGAAAAATAGTATTTTCCTTAAAATACCCTAAACCTTTCCAAGAGATATTTTTATTAAAATGCCACGAACTTTTCTGAATCATAATTTTTATGAAAATACTATGAACTTGGTAAAGTAATTAGTTTTATTAAAATACCCTGAACTTTTAAAAGCTAGGGTTTTCTAGAAAAAAATCAATAATCTTAAAACTAGATTTTTTTACTAAATACCTTTAAGAAGTAAAACCTTACCAAAAATACCCCTAATCTCGAAAGTTAAGGTTTTAGAATTTCACTAAAATACCCTTACCTTTTATAAAGGAGGTTCTTTTATTAAAATACCACAACCTCTATAATTAAAGATAATTTACATTAATATACCATATAAATACAATTGTTTTTATATAAACAATAATTACGATAAAATAGCATAGTTCTTTATAAACTAAGGTTTTTATAAAATACTATGTTTACTTTACAACTATAATGGAACGAGATACGGCCTACGACTGTGGAAGTTCATATCGACTGAGATATCATCTACTTAAATCCAACTTTTAACACATCACATGACATGACCTACGGTGCGGTTAGGGTTAGAATGTGTGAACCTAGGTATGGAATATTATTACAAATGAAGATCCCTGCAGGCAAGATGAACAGTTCCAACATGGAAGACTACTACGAATGAATTGAACAGTCCTAATATAGACGACTACTGCGAATGAATTGAACAGTCCCAACATGGATAAATGGAATTCCATCCATAGATGATATACGCACTAACTTTAATTCGCAAAACCTTTACACGGAATAAAATAGGACTGGGTAGTTTGAATTGATAAGGTAGTATACGAACTCGGATTCCCCTATTACTTGATCAGATCCGGGAAGTGGAACAGTGTATTTCACCTTCTCCAACCGTATTCTGTGGTTAGAATGGAATAATCTCGAGAACCCGCTACCCTTGTCTAACAAACTAAATGAACATATTACCTGTAGTTGCCGTACGTAGTATACCTTAATTTACCAAATACCTACAATACATGCATCATACCTCTACACACATATGACATCATATATTACACACACTTGTTCTCTTTACCATTACTTTCTGTTGAGAAAATCCTACAAGAGTGTAACTCGCTGACGGACTTCCTTTCACTTTCTCTATCTTTGGAACGTCCGTTAGATGAGGACGAGGTTGATGAAGAAGGAGACAAAGAAATGGAGCCCACTAAGGAAAACTACGCGGAGTTGACGCAAGAGTATTAGGATAGCTCTTCTATTGCCCACCTGTTTAGGGCTTGCTTTCTTTTAATCATTGTAATCAAACTATTTAGTTTGCTTTCAGTACTTTGGGATGTAATAATTTTAGTTAATGGAAATAAATACTTCCGCTTTAATTATCAGTTTTGGTACATTGCCTGCATGATTTATTTATACGCTTAATGTAACTGTATCGAGAAAAGACCACCCACGACAGAGTTAGGTTGCGGACCTTGGCATGCCATTATTTCCGTATTTTTGGGAAGCAGGGCATGACAGGATATCGAGACCTGGTTCTTGCTCACGGAACGGAGTGTCACGCCAATTGTGATGCCAAGGGGGCGGGCGCCACTTCTTGAATCCATAGGGGCCACCTCTTGAGTCCGTGGGACCCACTGTAGAACAATGGGGAATTTTCGGAACACATTCCGAAAGAGGACCGAACTGCATTATAAATGTAATGATACCACTCTCAATTACAGAGGTGCATTTTAAGTGAACCGTAACTATAGGAGTTTGAGAACTCCGTAGTTAAGTGTGCTCGGGCCAGGGAAGTTCTTAGATGGGCAACCTCCTGGGAAGTGGCCCCTGGTCGGGTCCGGTTCGCTCCAAAAGGGCAAAACCGTGCAGTTTCGGCCAAGAGCGGACAATACCGTCTGTACTGGGACATGGGGCGTTACATTTATGGTGGCCCATGCAGGTCTCTCGGTAGTAGGTTTGTGGTTCGAAGACGAACCATTGTTCAAAGTTGGGGAGAATGTCGGGACCCGGTTCTTGCACACGGAACAAAGTGCCACACGGAACAAAGTTCCACACTAATTGTGATGCCAAGGGGGCGGGAGTCATCTCTTGAATCCATGGGGGCCACCTCTTGAGTCCGTGGGACCCACTGTAGAACAATGGGAAATTTTCGGAACACATTCCGAAAGAGGACCAAACTGCATTATAAATGTAGTGATACCACCCTCAATTACAGTAGTTCCTTTTAAGTGAACCGGAACTACAGGAGCTTGAAAACTCCGTAGTTAAGCGTGCTTGGGCCAGGAAAGTTCTGAGATGGGTAACCTCCTGGGAAGTGGCCCCTGGTCAAGTCCGGTTCGCTCCTAAAGGGCAAAACCATGCGGTTTCGACCAGAGCGGACAATACCATCTGTACTGGGGCCTGGGACGTTACAACAGCCTTGATCAAATCTGGAAATTGCATCCTCCTTCAATAAAACATCGTCCTAGTCTTCATCCTTACCTCTCCTCTAAACATCGATCGTATACCCCTATATGTGTGTAAAGTCATCCCTACACCCGAGAATTCAATTCAAGCTATAGTACTCTTGACCTAATACCTTAGTACTAATTCTTTTTATTAAAGATGGCCGGTGTCGCTCACACATCTTTCATGCAACCACTAATGCTTGCTTAGACACTAATCAATCGATTACCGAATGTGTGAACTTATTAAGGCGTATATAGCTTCATACATATAAGCCTAGTATTGTGACTATCTCGGACTCAGCAGTGACTCCCAGACCAATTGATCTAAGGCACTAGGTGATAAAGCACTCTCGCTGTATATTTTTTCTATGCTCTCCTTTTTACTTATAGTTCTAAGTAAGTTACAACCCAAACTTATATATAAATTTTTATTTTTTTTTAGCGATGTCTCTTTTTTCCGTGGTTAACTTCAAATACTTTTTTTTTCTTTCATACTAAGGATTTCAGACAAGAGTATTTCAAGGTATTCTCTACTATCCCAAGTTTCAAGAAGTGTGCATATGCATATAGTAGGGTATCAACGTTCAAAAGTTGGACTCAAGATTACGAACTATTTTTCAAACTTATTTCTATCCGCAGATTCAGTAACTCTTTCATCTCACTCAACTCTTGAGAATCCAATTCATGATCATTTATTACTAGTTTTATTCTAAGACATCCAATTTTCTTGTTTTTCTTAAATATCTTCCTCTCTTTTATTTACATTTTTCACTCTCTGATTTCCATTTTCAAACTTTTCTTTCTCTTTTTCAAAAGAAAACCTAAAAATAAAAAAATTTGTACAAAACCACCCACCCCCACACTTAAATCAAACAATGTTCTCATTATTTTAGTGTGCATACCTTGTTACACCCAGTATAGTTATGCTTACCTTTGTTGAAATCTTCCTAATTTCAAATTCTCAATACCTACAAAAGAAGATATGGGTGTGTATTATGGTATTCAAACTAACTTGGGTTTATGAGGGTTGGTTTTGGGGACCCATTTCAAATTGGAATATGCAAAGTGACCATGTGCACCATAATAGTTAAAATATGATTTGATATACCCATGGAACTGGATTTATATTTAGAATAGTGGTTAACAAAACAAGATGAAGAGAATTTTTAAAAAATTGAAGTTTTAATATCAACGTCTCCTTGACTTAAAAAGTTTTTCCTTTTGCTTGGTGAAGGATCAACTTCTCCTTTATTTTTTAAAACTTAGGAAAACAAACAGTTAAATTATTATTTTGTTTCTTTAGAGAAGCAATTTTTTCTATCAATGTTCCTTGAGAAATATAGGATAATTTCAAAAAATCAATTTCGCTTTTAAAAGATAAAATCAAATTTTCATGATCATTCCTCAAAACATCACATGACAAAATTAAATTTTCATTTTCATTTTTTAAAGTATCAGTAGTTTTTTATTGAATATCAATTTTTGAAAGAAACTCAATTTTCTCCTTCTCAAATTATCAATTTGTGCCAGAAAATCATTTTTCTCTTTTTCTAATTAATCAATCAAAACTTCATTTCTCAAAACTTCTTATAAACTACTAGAAGATTTTTAAAATATCAATTTCACTAGTAAAAATTTCAATTAAACTATTATTTTCTTTTCTCAAAGAATTGCAAGATAAAATTAAATTTTCTTTTTCGCTTTTCAAAGATTCATTAAAAGAAGTCAATTCCTTTTTCTCCTTTTCAACAACAAAATTTGATTTTCAAGGAAACTATTTCGAGATATTACCATATTAAGTTCATCATGAAGATTAGGAAAGGCATCAATAAGTTGATTATGTGTAATATCAAATGAAGAATCGCATTCTTTAAAATCAAATGAACACTCACCATCGTCAATTGTTTTCTCATTAGACAATTCAAATAAAACGTTGATATCATAAGGTAGGTCATAAGGAGCACTAGTTTGGCTTCTTAGATTAAAAATATTTAGATCAACTGTCATGTTCCAAAACGAAAGTTTCATTGAACTATTGTGACAGTTAATCAAAGCATTAGCGGTGGGTAGGAATGGTCATCCTAAAATTACCGGAATTTGATTTTTAGGGTTGGAGACATGTTGTATTTCTAAAACGATAAAATCTACAAGGAATATAAATTCGCCTATTTTGATTAACACATCCTTAATCTCTCCCTTTGGTTTCTTAATGGAACGATCTGCCAACTATAAAGTGACTTTTGTGGGTTCAAACACACCTATCCCTAGTTGTTCATAAACCGAAAAAGGAAAAAGGTTCACACTAGCGCCTATACCAAGTAAAGCTCTATTAATGACCTTATCTCCGATAATGCATGAAATTTTAGGACAATCAGGGTCCTTATACTTTATAGGTAATGCATTACGTAGGACTTCACTAACATTACCGGCTGGAAAAACCTTCTTAGACACATGTGTTTGCTTCTTTTTAGTGCAAAGGTCTTTATGAAATTTAGCACATGATGGAATTTGGTCAATTGCATCTAATAGAGAGATGTTGACCTTGATTTGTTTAAACGTCTCTATCATCTTCGCTACTTTAGCATCATACTCCTTGGCCTTCAAACGCTTAGGATAAGGTGCTTTAGGCTCAAGAGTGTTATTAAAAGAAGAAGAATGGGATGTAGAAACGGGGGTAGAAGTAGATGCCGGTTGTGCAAGTGGATTGGGAGTCTGCTATTTCTCATCAACCGGGATCTCTTCAGAATTATCGGGCATCCTAACCTAGTTATCAACCTGTTTTCCTAACCTCAAAGTGGTTATAGCATTTATTTGAGCAGGATTTATACGTGTATCTTTTGGATTTGTTACAGATTGGTTAGATAATGTGCCCATCTTTTATCCTCTCAATGTTTTAGCTAGTTGACCAATCTTCCTTTCAATATTAGGTAGGGACTGTTTAAGTGGTGTAATTTCATTTTGCAAAATGCGGCCAGCTGCTTATCATTATTAAATTATGTATTTTCATTTCCAACCATATTAGATTTGTATTGTGTGTTAAGTTGGGTAAGGTTAGGTTGAGGACCCTGTCTTTGGTTTTGGAATTGTTGGCTAGTGTTGTCTTGATTCCATTGTAAATTAGGGTGATTCCTCCTTTCTTAATTGTACGTTTGAGAATACAGATTATTACTATTATTTTGATATACAACATTGGCAATTTCCTGCCCTTGAGGACCGCTTAGAAGGGGACATTTTTCAGAAAGGTGGAAAGAGTCTTGACAGTTTAGGTAAGGAGAGGGTTTGATAACTTGTTAGATGGGAACAGTTGTAGTTGATAGCTTTTCTATTGATTTTATTATTGCTGCTAACTCGGCTTGCATCCCTATAGTAGCTTCAACTGCATGTAACCCTCCTCTAGATGTGGTCAAACCTCTCTCACTAATACTCTCTCATTATATGGATTTATCAAATAATTCTTCTAGAAAGATCCATGCGTCATCTTCATTTTTCATTATAAAGTCACTCTGACACAACGATTCTATCATAAGTTTAGAATCCATACCATCATATACTATCTGGCATAATTCCCACTTAGCTATATTGTGATGTGGGCATTTAATGAGAAGGTTTTTAAAACGTTCAAAATATTTCTAAAAAGATTCTCCCGGTTTTTGTGAAAATGTCCTAACTTTATTTCTGAATTTAGCGGTATTAAAATGCGGGTAGAATTTTTTAAGCAAAGTTTTAGTAAACTCCTTCCATGTGCGAATAGTGTTGGCCGGCACACTGTAAAGCCAATGCTTAAATTTATCAGTGAGGTCAAATGGTATTAGTCTAAATTTTACAGTATCTTGATTTAACTGCTTCAATTTGAACAATTGGTACAAGTCCTCAAATTTCCTTAAAAGACATAAGCGTCTTCTGACTCAAGACCGTGGAATTTAGAAAGCGGGTTTATGAAAGCGGGTTTAATTTCATAGTCACCGGCAGCAAGCTATAATACTATGCAAGATGGTAGGGACGTACGTACAGGATAGCATTGATCCTGTAGCGTAGGTGTATCGAGAATAATATCAATTATAGCATCTAATAAATCAAGACGAGTCAATCTATGTGTTTCGTCTCGACCCTACATATGCATACACCAAAAAAAAGGAGATAAGGACTACTTAACAAACCGCAAACCAAAAATATGCGCAAGCCAACCCTAAAGCTAGGGCCATCTAAGTCAACTAGACCCACTCCTAAATTTCCAAGGGACAAGTTATAGGATAGATCATCTACTGCCTCTTTATCAATCTTGCAGACAGGTAAGTGCCAGGTAAGTGGGACATATCCGCTATATGAATCACCGAAATAACAGGCCTAATTAATTAAACCACTTGTCTTAGACACACTTTCCTTAGACACCACAAGAAATATGCGAATAAACAGTAAATTACTCACAACCTTTTCTTATCATAAATAAGCGTGAAAGGTTCTTAGAGGGTTGAATCTAGCTATTTTTTAGTTATAGGGGCAAATTCTAATGCTCGGTTGTGAATTGTGGGTCTAGGAAGGGTGTTGAAATCCTCACCTAATCTTGATTTGGGTTATTGCCCCTTAAGATCATTTTAAATATACAAAATAAAACTACACAAAATCTAAAACAATCAAAAAAAATCTAAAATTAATTTTTTTAGCAACCTAAAGAAATATGCAAAAACTATTGGTTGGAAACAAAACATTAGGAAAGAATGAAATCGTACCTAAAATCTAAGAATTTGTCCCATTTCTGTTGCATGTTTGACACTTGATTAACAATGGAACAAAGTTCTGCAGTGTACTCGAGAAGTGCTCCAAACTGCAACAAACCCTAATTCAATATACTAAAAATTTTCGGCCGAAATGTCCCAGTTTGGGGATTCGGCCGAAATTTTTTAGATGTGGATCCGCGGCAATTTTCTTTCTGTTCTTCACGATCTTCTCTCCCTGTAAGTTTGTCTCGATTCCTGAAATTAAATAGAGAATTCTGTAGAATCAAATCTAATAAAACTAAACTAAACTAAATTAATTTAAATTAAAACTAATTAAAATACAACACCTCCCCGGTAATGGCGCCAAAAACGTGTTCATTATAAATTAAATACCGCAAGCGCACGGTTGTTGTAGCAATGCGTTTACGGATCGATCCACATAGAAGTGCATTTAACTAATTTAAAAGCAATTTTAAAAAGAGATAGTTGAATTAAGAACTACTTAGGAATTAAAAAGTGCAAATATTAAAAACAATTTAAAAGAAAGGTGGGATTTTATAAAGAGAAGAATCTAGAGTTTTTGTATTGCTATCTTTCTACCTTTTTTTTTAATTGCTATCTTTCTATTGTTAGATTAAAAAAAATACTACTTCTTTTCTTTATCTATTTCTAATATGTTTTCTATTACTTTAAATAAAAGCATAGGTTATATTAATATAGTTAACAATAGTCTATCAATTATAAAAGATAATCTAGATACCATATTAAAAACTTAGTTCTAGATTATTAAAAATAATGACCTAGGTTGAATTTATTTTAATCAAAACCATTTCTTTACCGTCTCTAATTAGGATTCTAGTTTGTCAAAACTTCATCATCATAATTAGTTTTTAGGTATATCACTCATCCCTGAATCTATTCAAATTTTCAATTATCCTTATTAAAATCTAGTTCATATGATGAAAATTTAAAAGAAAGGAATTAAAATAAATTCATCATTAAGCACAAGAATAAGAAGAGATAAAACATCTAATCATAGAATGAAAGCAAATAAAAAACCCTAGAAAAATAATTAGTTGCTTATGATATAAATAAAAACTAAATCTTTATTAATGATCATAAGAGAACTTACAATTGGCTTGATCTCTTCTCTTTGAAAAACCTTGGATTTGAATGCTATGGAAGAGATATAAAAACCCTAGACTATACAGAGGTTTTTATACTATTTCGATACAGTTTTGAAAAATAGGAAAAGACTTTACAAAATAACCAGAAGATACAAAATACTGGAAAAAATCTCGACTTCATTACTTCCAAAATTTCGGCTCTTTTTGATATTATGGTGAAATCGGCCTAAATTTTAGAAGATTTGATATTCTGGTTTTTTCATCTTCTATGATTTGATCTTGAGATTTTCAAAGTTTGTTTCAATATTGCCAATTGATTCTCTATTTTTGATTTATCTCCCATGAAGTATCCATTGCATGCACGTGATCTGATTTTAGTACATTTTCCCCGTCTTTTGTGTTTAAGTCTTGTAACCGGCAATAAATCATAAAAACATCCGGAACAACATAAAATATGAAATATAAAGACAAGTTACGTTATAAAATTGTGCAATAAATTGCATCTATCAACTACGGAGGGATTTTTTTCTTGATCGTAGGAGCATGACTGACCTAATCACCTCTCGTATTCCATATTTTGGGAAGCGGGGTGTGACAAAAATCCACACATATTTATTCCGACATGATTTGTATTTTTCGAATAGATACGTTTTCTATGTAAAAAAGAAATTACATAACTTAAAAAGATTTTCTAAATTTATGTTTTTTATTTTAGTAAATCTTATATTTGAATTTGTTATAATAAGAATATTTTAGATTATACCAAATTTTAACAAACATACGGACAAAAAAATTGTCAATTTTCTTGTGTGTGTGTGTGTGTTCACACCCATTTAAGACGCACCCCCTTGATACGCAAGCATATTAGATGCGCACCGAGCATAAACAGGAAAAGAGCACTTGTGCTGTAGCATGTGCACACAGGAAAAGCCATAAAAATATTGCGCAAGTAAATCTTGTAAGCCAATGCACATGTGCACTATCAGGTTGTGCGCACTATCTTGCAGTGCGTAATCACACCCGATGAAGAATGCGCTCCTGATAAAGAATTAAATCTTTATTTAGAAGAAAATCTTCTATTATTAACCAACTTAACAAATTAAATCAAATTGATTTGGGAAAAAGGTCCAACTGCGCGCATATTCCCTAAATTGATATGAACCAATTAAAATTAAATTAAATTAAAAACAAACTTAATTGTTAGAAATAAACCCTAAGTTTTTATCTCCTATAAATAGAAACCCCTTCACAAAGGAGAAAAAGATACATAGAGATCACTCTCGAAATCATCATCATCTTCATCAACCGAAACTCTAAAAAGAAGAAAAAGTTCTTCTCAAAATCCCAAAACCCTAGAAAAAAAAACTAGGTAAAAGAACAGAGAAAATTTTCTCTTCTTTATAAAACCTTTTGCTTTTATTTGAATCTATTAATTCATTATATACAAAATCGAAAGTTCTTAGGGTTGGTCTCTCTCCTACAAAAAGTTTCGAGTTTTATGAGAGATCAATCCTAAGATTTAAGAATTTTTGAGTAAAACCTACATAAAACTGTTTCAGCGCGTAAAAAATCGAAGCTTTTATTTCTTGTTAAGTTTTGACTTCTTTAAAAGTTATAACTTTCCTAAAAAATTGGACGCGTCATATAAATGCCCTCCAAAAATGAAAAGAACAGAGAATTTGATCTCTTTGAAAGTTAAAACTTTCCTTAAAATATAGCGCACCCTAACTCAGGGTGCACTTTATTGACCTGCGCATCATATGCCATACACGTGAGCGCAAGGGGAAATAACGTCCATGGAGACGTGCGCATCACGTGCCGTATACATGAGCACAAGTGAAGAATATCGTCTATGAAGACGTGCACATCATGTGTCCTACACGTAAGCGCAAGTTGAAAATATCGTCAATAAAGAAGTGTGCATCACGTGCCACACACGTGAGCGCAAGTTGAAAACATGCCCCATGATGAAAATCGCATCCCGTGCTATGCACATGTGCACTCCTTCAGAGGAGATGCATGTGCATCATATGCGAAGCACATGCACACCCTAAATGTGCATGCGAATATGAACAAAAAGCCTTTACTTGAAGACTTAGTCAAATAAACTAAGTATTGAAGCTTATATTTCCTATATGTGATCTAATGAACAAAAGATCATTTTTATCTAAGTTGATCTTAGTCTAATATAAGACTAACGATCCTTAAGCTGAGCCCATATGCTTATAAATACTCTAAGTTGATCTTAGTCTAATATAAGACTAACAATTCTTAGCCAAAATACTAAGTTGACCTTAGTCTCAAATAAGACTAATGACCCTTAGTTGAAACTCTAAGTTGATCTTAATTTAAAATAAAATTAATGATCCTTAAAACAAATGTCCCCTAAACTGACGGACATCACTCATGTGAGAAATGCAAGCTAAGTTCAATCTCAAATCTAATATTTACAGATTTGGACTAATCTGCGCTTAAGGGCGACGACATAAATTAGTCTCCGTATGTAATCCAAGAGCAACCCAAAATAGACAAAAACACGACGACACGAAAGAATAAATATAGAGTACGGAAAGTTTTTATCACTTGCGATAACGTAATTAACTACAGGGGCTTTCACTTATAGGAAAAACGTCCCCACGGTCAATAAACCTTCCATCCATGGAAGGGAATCTGAAAGTCAGCTACAACGGTCGCATCCATCCAAATCTTCGATATACGGTGCCATAAATCAATTTGGTATTTTCGGAGAGGTGGATAAATATATTCTAAATAGAATACACCCCCACATTCAGGCTGGACGCGCTCTCCGAGTCTCGGTACGGTTTCCGGCGGTAAACAATATATATATCGGATAAAGCTAATTTACTCTCAGTGCATAATTAGCTTAGTTATGCCTGTGGATAATTGCACCACTTTTGCTTCATGTATGGAAAAAATAAGGATAGTTTTTGTCACGCCCCGCTTCCCAAAAGAGCGGTAACGGCATGTGATAAGCCCGCGCCGTATTTATTCCGAGAAGGTCATTTCTCGAAACAAATACGCTAAGCGTATATAAGCAATATAAAATGACAAGAAAAGACATGATAATGAAAATCCAACTTCATATATTTTCATTCCCAACTTTCACAAGTTTCAAACTGAATACATGATGTCTGAAATAAAGATGCATAAAATAAAGTGCCTAAACAGGTAACATATAGGAAGTAAAAGATGAAAAGAAAGAACTAGTAGTCGGTCTGCTCCGTAAGCTAAGAGTAATCATCCTGACTCAGCTCGATCTTCTCAATTTCTAGATTATCTGACGAACAGTCCAAGGAAATAATGAAATGGATGGAATGCCCGTCAGTGAACTTGCGCTTGGTAAGTCCCCAAGAAAAGTGGGATGTGAAAATATATAAATGAATATGCAAGGTGACATGCGATATGGTATGAATGGAAATAAAATATGAACAAGTATAACATGGTAATGTTAATGACAACTATGTAAGCATGGCAATATAACATGAGCATAGCAAATAAGTATAGCATGACCGTGAAGTGTAGATATAATGAACATGAAATGAATATAAGTGTCCTAAAAGGTCTTTAAAAGGGTAAAAACAACTAACGTGAGTTCAAGCGTGAATGTCAACCAATCTCAAGAGTATTCTCGAACCCAAAGCTATCGTCCAGGGGTAAGGAATTACGGGCCCAAAATAGCGGGATTTCAATTGTTATTAAAGTATTCCAAACCCAACAGGCTATCATCCAGGGACTTGGAAACACGGGCCCTCATTTGTGAATTCATGATTTGTACCGTTTCAGCCCGGTATCACAGCAACATGATTTGTATTAATAGGACCCATGAGATTCCATTGGATTCATACTCAAACTACCCCAACACCCCGTATTTATTAATTTATGATTAATGTTATGAGCCTTGATCGAATTCATGAATACAAAAGGTGATATATGATATCAAGTTTCAAGATTGAGTTCATGTAGTCATGTCAAGTGCAAGTCATGCCAATTGTATTCATAGTTCGAGTCAAGTTGGTTCAAGTGTACATGATGGGTTCAAGTATTTATGATTGAGTCGTGTCAAGATCAAATCAATTCTGGTATATAATGGTTTAATCACAATTCATATAAATAATAATAAATAAGTAATCACAAAACATGATATGAGATAAATATACAAATAACGTCCAAAACAATGTTGTAAATATGTGATATGTACGACTAGTTAATCAAGTCATTTGAAATCAGAATATAAAAGAAAACATAGCCTTAAGTGTTAAGCATACGTGAATTCCATTCTCGCCTAAATACAATTACTGGTTTGGGAGATATACATGTTTTCGTATCGTCACGCAAAACAGATCAGAATCTGTTCAGCACCGTCACATATTTTTAAAATGCGGTTTGAGTTAATTTCTATCGGGTTTCAGGTTACAAAAATTATTATAAAATTGTAGATCTTTCAGATTACTTATCCAAAACACTAAAATTCGCGCGATTTGAATTTCTAAAACTCTACTTATGATCGTTTTAATATCAGCGTTTAAAATAGAAATTCAGATTTCTGGACAGTAACTATATATTGTATTGCAAAACTTATATCGGGTTTTTCATGCATTTATAAGTAATATAATATACATAAAATTATAGTTTTATCAATTATGCATCTACACATCTAAATTTTATCAAGAACGGATATCAGGAGTTTGAGTTATGTCCTATTTAAAAATAGTGTGTGAATCAGGACAAATTCTGTCTAGATTCGCCACTAAATATTGTAACGCGGTTTTCTATATTTTACCTCGGTTTTAACTGAAAACTTAAAACTAAGAAAATCTATATCTTTCGATATAGATATTCAAAATATCTTAAAACACTTAGTTTGGATAAAAAATTGCTGAGTTATGGTCTCTCGAAGAAGACCCTTAATGACAGTTTTCTGGTTTTAAAAACAGTAAATAAAAACTAAGCAACTTCTAAACCGTTATTCGGTTTGATATGAAATTTTTATTGTAAATCTAAAATTATATCTATTATTTATACTAATTTTCTTAGTATTTCCAGATGTTAAAATTATTTTAAGGACAAAAGTTATCTATGACTGTATTTAAAGGTGACAAAACTACTGAATTTATTTCAGCTTCGTTTTTCTCTTTTATATAAAAAAATTAAATAATTATAAAATAAATGGCACATGCAATATATACTTTAAATTGGATCCCCTAATGTCAATATATGAATCATGAATTTCGACAACGTCCTATACCAGGAAAGTCCTAATTTCAAGAGAGCTTATGTAAAGTTGTATTATCGTGCATCGTTTATTTATATTCAGTCCATGATATTCCTGGTTAACGTAAAAGTAAATTTATAACATGGAGACATTTTTATTCTATAAGAAAATAGTGAATAAACATGAAGATTAAGTATAAACAAACAATATTTTAAATATATATATATATATGTAACTATATTCATTCATTTGTGTGTGTGTGTGCGCGCGCGCACACTCTATTAGGTATCACGGTCAAGAAAATGAAATCATGAAGAAGACACAATAACAGAGTGAAAGAGATGGAGAGGAAGAAAAGGGACTTACAGGTTGTGTGAGTCGGTATAACAACCGGCTCACCGTTTAGATAAAATTCTCAACCGGGTCTTTGAAACTTGATGGAACCGGTGCTTTTCTAAGCTCAAGGGAAAAAAGACTTTATTTTATTTTATTTTTAGAATTGATCAAAAGAAAATGGCTAAAATGGGATGAAGAAGAGATGAAGAGAGAGATGGGAAATGATAGAAATGTGAGATGAAGAAAAGAAAGAAGAGTGACATATAAAAAAGATTTATTCCCACCATAATTCTAATAAATTATAACTCATAACCATTCTAATTATTTTGGGAGTTAAAATGAAGATGAAATGAAAGGTCTCATTTATAAGTTATGGGAAGGATAAAAATTGATAAAAAATAATTACAAGAATGGGGATTTGAACATGTGATTTATAGAATAACAATACAAGGACTTAACCAATGAACTACAAGATTGTTCATACATATATTTAATAAGAATTAAATATATGTCGTACCTTGAAAAGAAAGTGGGCTTAGAAAAAGAAAAGAAAGAAATCAAATGGATTTGTCTTGGTTTGGATTTGGGCTTTGAAAAATTATAAAATAGGAAAAATAGAAGGAGTGATAAACTAATATATTTAATAAAGAAAAAAAAATATATGGGGATACCCAAAAACAAATAAATATAGTATTTTTATAAAAAAGAAGAATTATATGAAGGTATAGGAATTTTGGGGTTATTACACCCTACCCTCCTTAGAGAAATTTCGTCCTCGAAATTTACATAAGGAGAATGTTGTAACATAGTAAGGATGTTTTAGGCTGAACAGTCATATAGACAGGGAGCAGGGACTACTAAAATCGTACTGTAGTTGTGTATGGAAAAAAGAACAAAAGACTGAAAGAATCTAAAATAGCTGAAAATGATAAAAAGAAATTTCACCGGTGATAACCTGATCCATGGTTTCGGCTTCTACGGCTGATATAGTGAAAGCCTGGCGTCTTGGCACTATCCTTTGTGCCTGATGGTACACTTGTTGCTGAGGAGGTAAGGGTTGTCCATGCCGAGTTGGTGCAGGAAGAACTAAATGAGGAGCATGAGTTTGTATAGTCAGTTTTGGTGCGGGGGTTATGCTAGCGTTGTACTGTGGGCAAGCTTCCATAGCATGCATAGGAGATCCACAGATCAGACAAAGATTGTTAGCTCGTCTGCAATGCTTCGTCAGGTGCCCCGACTTCTTACAGTAATTGTAGACTTTTGATCTTTCTGGCCTTCTGGGTGGCGCTGTAGATTCTGGTCTTGTGGAGACTCCTCCAGTAATCTGGTTAATTGGGCGTTTCTCTCCGGTCGACTGCGGCCTTCCCATCTTCTTGACAATGGCTTCATAATGACAGGTTGCTTTCAAGGCTAGTTCATGAGTCGGATAATCGCATGTTGCTAGTGCAGCCTGAATTTGGAGGTCTAGGCCTTGCTGAAAATGTCTTGCGTGGATCTCGGCGGTAGTAATCAGATGGGTGGCGAACCTGCCAAGCATAGTAAAAGCGGCGTCGTATTCATCTACTGACTTGTCCCATATGGATCCTTGTTGTAGGTGGATAAATCGTTGCTCCATCTCAAAATGAGCAGTCTCAGGAAAATACTTGGTGTCAAAAAGTTCACGAAACGTCTTCCACTCGATAGGCTGGGTAATCCGACTCTCTTCAGCCTTCCACCAGACCCTAGCATTATCGGTAAGCTGGAGTTTTACTACTCGAACCCAAGCCACTTCTGGAACTTGAGCTGCTGCCAGGTCATTCTCGATATTTAGAGCTTATTCTTCAGCTTCTAAAGGGTTCTCTTTCCTCGAGAAATTCTTCGGATGTAGTGCTCGGAATTGTTTCACTCCCGATACTTCTGCTTCAGGACGGGCTAGTCTTTATTGAAGGAGAGCGGTCTGCCCCTATAGACCTTCAAGTAGGCTTTTGATAGCCTCGAGGAACAACATCTGTTCAGTGAGGAAAGTTGCAGCAGTAGGTGGTGGTGGTGCCTCTCCGTTGATGTTGATCGGGTTTAAGGAAGCCATCACCTTGGATAGAAAAGAGCGATTATGATAGATTCAATGGAAATAAAAGGGGAAGGAATGTAAAATTTGTCGGATTTCATTTTTCTTATATCATATTGCTTACGACTTCATGCAGAACGGACCCGCATGGGCCACCAACAAAACCTGTCACGCCCCGCTTCCCAAAAGAACGGAAACGGTGATGTGGTAAGCCCGCGACGTATTTATTCCGAGAAGGTCATTTCTCGAAACAAATACGCTAAGCGTATATAAGCAATATAAAATGACAAGAAAAGACATGATAATAAAAATCCCCTTTGATCCTAAGTCACCTGACGAACATTCCAAGAAACAAAAGATAAGTGGGATGTCCGTCAGCGAAATAACACTTGGTAAGTCCCAATAGAGATGTGTAATATATAAATTGAGTGCAAGATGACATATAATATAGTATAAATGGAAATTGTAATATGTGAACAAGTATCGTAATGTAACATGAGTATAGAAAACAAGTATGATATGGCCGTGGAGTATAGGTATAATGAACATGAAGTGAATGTAAGTGTCCTAAAAAGTCTCTAAAAGGGTAAAAGCAAGTAACGTTAGTTCAAGTGTGAATGTCAACCAATCTCAAGAGTATTTTCGAACCCAAGGCTATTGTTCAGGGGTAAGGAATCATGGGCCCAAAATAGCGAGACTTCAATTGTTATTAAAGTATTCCAAACCCAATAGGCTATCATCCAGGGGCTTGGAAACACGAGCTCTCATTCGTGAATTCTTGATTTGTACCGTTTCAGCCCGGTACCACAGCAACATGATTTGTACCGTTTTATCCCGGTACCACAGCAACATGATTTGTATTAATGGGACTCATGAGATTCCGTTGGATTCATACTCAAACTACCCCAACACCCCGTGTTTATTAGTTTATGATTAATATTTTGAGTCTTGATCGAATCTATGAATACAAAAGGTGATGTATGATATCAAGTTTTCAAGATTGAATTCATGTAGTCATGTCAAGTGCAAATCATGCCAATTGTATTCATGGTTCGAGTCAAGTTGGTTCAAGTGTACATGCTGGGTTCAAGTATTCATGATTGAGTCATGTCAAGATCAAGTCAATTGTATATAATGATTTAATTATAAGTCATATAAATAAAAATAAATAAGCAATCATAGAACATGATATGAGATAAGTATACAAGTAACGTCCAAAACAATGTTGTAAATATGTGATATGTACGACTAGTTAATCAAGTCATTTGAAATCAGAATATAAACAAAAACATAGCCTTAAGTGTTATGCACACGTGAGTTCCAGTCTCGCCTAAATACGACTACCGGTTTGGGAGATATACATGTTTTCGTATCGTCGCGCAAAACAGATCAGAATCTGTTCAGCACCGTCATACATTTTTAAAACGCAGTTTGAGTTAATTTCTATCGGGCTTCAGGTTACAAAAATTATTATAAAATTTTAGATCTTTCGGATTACTTATCTAAAACACTAAGATTCACGTGATTTGGATTTCTGAAACTCTAGTTATGATCGTTTTAATATCAGCATTTAAAACAGAAATTCAGATATCTGAACAGCAACTATATATTGTATTGCAAAGCCTATATCGGGTTTTTTCATGCATTTTTAAGTAACATAGTATACATAAAATTATAGTTCTATCAATTTTGCATTTACACATCTAAATTTTGTCACGAACGGATATCGGGAGTTCGAATTATGTCCTATTTAAAAATAGTATGCGAATCAGGACAGATTCTGTCCAGATTCGTCACTAAACATTGCAACGCGGTTTTCTATATTTTACGTCGGTTTTTACTAAAAACTTAAAACTAATAAAATCTATATATTTCGATATAGATATTCAAAACATCTTAAAAAACTTAATTTGGATCAAAAATTGATGAGTTATGGTCTCTCTCGAAGACCCTTAATGGCAGTTTTCTGGTTTTAAAAACAGTAAATAAAAACTACGTAATTTCTAAACTGTTATTCGGTTTGAAATGAAATTTTTACTGTAAATCTAAAATTCTAGCTATTACTTATCCTAATTTTCCTAGGATTTCCAGATGTGAAAATTAATTTAAGGACAAAAGTTATTTAGGACCGTATTTAAATATGACAAAACTACTGGATTTATTTGCAGCTTCGTTTTTCTCTTTTATATAAAAAATTAAATAATTATAAAATAAACAACACATGCAATATATACTTTAAATTGGATCCCCTAATGTCAATATATGGATCATGAATTTCGACAACGTCTTATACTAGGAAAGTCCTTATTTCAAGAGAGCTTATGTAAAGTTGTGTTATCGCACATCGTTTATTTATATTCAGTCCATGATAGTCCTAGTTAATGTAAAAGTAAATCTATGACATGGAGGTATTTTTATTCTATAAGAAAATAATGAATAAACATGAAGATTAAGTATAAACAAACAATATTTAAATATATGTGCGCGCGCGCGCGATTAGGTACCACGGTCAAGAAGATGAAATCATGGAGAAACATAATAACAGAGTGAAAGAGATAGAAAGGGAGAAAAGAGACTTACAGATTGTGTGAGTCGGTATAACAACCGGCTCACCATTTAGATAAAATTCTCAACCGAGTCTTTGAAACTTGATAGAACCGGTGCTTCTCCAAGCTCAAGAGAAAAGAGATTTTAATTTATTTTATTTTTAGAATTGATCAAAAGGAAATGGCTAAGGTGGGATGAAGAAGAGATAAAGAGAGAGATGTGAAATGATAGAAATGTGAGATGAAGAAAAGAAAAAAGAGTGATATATAAAAAAGGTTTATGACCACCATAATTCTAATAAATTATAGCTCATAATCATTCTAATTATTTTGGGAGTTAAAAAGAAAATGAAATAAAAGGTCCCATTTGTAGGTTATGAGAAAGATAAAAATTGATAAAAAAATAATTGAAAGAATGGAGATTTTGAACATGTAACTTATAGAATAACAATACAAAAACTTAACCAATGAGCTACAAGATTGTTCATGCATATATTTAATAAGAGTTAAATATATGTCGTACCTTGAAAAGAAAGTGGGCTGAGAAAAAGAAAAGAAAGAAATTAAATGGATTTGTCTTGGCTTAGGTTTGGGCTTTGAAAATTTATAAAATTGGCAAAATAGGAAGTGTGATAAACTAATATATTTAATAGAGAAAAAATATATGGGGATACCCAAAAACAAATAAATATAGTATTTTTATAATAAAAAAAAAGAATTATATGAAGGTATAGAAATTTTGGGGTCGTTACGATTTTTGTCATTTATAAGGAGAGAAAAGGTGGAGAATCTTGTAAATATCCTATGATATTTTCTCTCTCCTTATATTAATCAATTGTCTCATTAATTCCGAGATCCTTTACTTTCTCTCTCTTCTTGAAAATGATAAAAACTATCCTTACTTTATGCATGAGTGCGCAAATGAAGTAATCATCCAGGCATAACTAAGCTGGTTATTCCCTTGGAGTAAATTAGCCTTAGCTATATATATATATATACCCGTTATGGCAGGTTCGTGTTTTTAAATTCACGAAACTGAATAACAGCCGTTAGATCTAATCTCAGCTTTCAAAGGCTTCGATTAAAATGAATTTAAAAATCCCTCAAATAATTAAGTAAATATTCTATTTCCTAAATTTTATGGATTCATACCTATTGTTTGCATATTTTGGGTAGAGTTCGTTTTCTGCTGCCACTGGATGGCCGCCGTAGCTGACCATGTCTTGCACGCAGGAGTTTAAAATCCATGAACTTCGTACAGAGCATCTTGGAGGTCTAAAGAAGAGAGTTGAACGAGAGCAAGTATAAGAAAGATGAAGCAGTCATTGAAGAAAAGAAGGAGCTGATCCGATAGATGAACAGAATCATCAACCTCTGTTGAGTGAGTCCTCTCTCACTACCTGTTTCGAATCACAAGAATTTGTTGGATATTCTGATTTGTTATTTGTGAATTCAAGGAATTTGAATTTTTTGTTGTCCTTTTAATTTGAATCATATAATTATGGATTCCTAAAATTAGGAAAGAAAATATTATTTATTATTTAAAGGATTTTTTAAGTCATTTTAATCTGAGCCGCAAAGACTAGATTTAAGGGTTGTTATTCAGGTTCGTATATTTAAAAATACGAGCCCGCCCTAACGAATCCGTAATATATATATATATATATATATATATATATATATATATATATATATATATATATATATATAGTTCGACCGGGATCCTGTCGGAAGGATTTTGATACAAATCCTTTCCATTATTTCACCATTAGATTAATTTTAGGATTTGTGGCCTTCATTTATTACCAAATATAAAATAATTGAATGCACAAATTCCAAAGTTAATCTAATAGTGAAAAAATCGGAAGGATTTGTTTCCAAATCCTTCCGATATGATCATACTCTCTCTCTCTCTCTCTCTCTCTCTCTATATATATATATATATATATATATATATATATATATATAATGAAGAAAAACGCCTTTAGGAGGCTTTTTCGTCAGATGACGTCAAAATACTACACTCTTCACTATTTTTTCCGACGATCGGCAACCATCATCTTCATTTTTATCATCTAATATGTGGATACACCAAATTTCATTTGATTCTACCACTTTTTCACCATTGAATTATCAATGTAAAAGTTCTATTGTCGGTAAATCGTTAATTTTGCACCCACTAAATCAACGGTGAAAAAGTCGTAGAATCATGTATAATTTGGTGTATTCACATCTTAGATGATAAAGATAAAGATGATGAATATCGATCGTCGGACAAAATGGTGGAGGGTGTATTATTTTGGATGCCATAAAAGGAAATTCTCTCCTATGACACATTTCCTCCACTACTCCGTGTGTGTGTTACGGATTCTGTGAGGCGGGCTCGCGTTTTTAAAAATACGAACTTGAATCAGGACCGTTTGATCTTGTATTTTTAATCAACGGTTAAAATTAATTCGACATATTAAATTGTTAATAAATGGAAGGTAAATATTTCGCTGCCAAATATTATGTAAGTAATACTTAAGATCTGCCAAATGTTGTGTAGGTTATACTAAAGGATTTGATATTTCTCTTAATTTTTTTTCTAAAATCAAGGAGTAGAATATTTACCTTTCATTTATTAACGATTTAAAAAACTGACTTAATATTAACCATTGATTAAAAACACAAGATCCAACAGCTCTTATTTAGGTTCCTATTTTTAGAAACGTGAACCCGTCTTATAGGATCCAAACTCTCTCTCTCTCTCAGAAGTATTTAAAAACAAATTCTTCCTACATTTTCACCATTAGATTGACTTTGGGATTTGCATATTCAATTATGTTATGTTTAATAATAAATAAAAGTTTTTATTCATGATTATTAGCACACATCCCGAATTTAATCTAATGTTAAAAAAGTGAGAAGGATTTGTTTTGAAATTCCTCCGTTAGGATCCTAGTCGAACTATATATATAACACATGTTCAAAATATCCCAACTAATATTTATAATCGATCGATATTAGTCTCTTTTTTTTCAAAATTTCAGCAGTGCCGTACCCCCCCCCCCCTGGCCTTACGAGACCCGCCCCTGCTCATACACCTTTTAAGGCACGTAGTCAATTTGGACATTTAGATAAACATAGAGCTTTTACAATTTGAATATATTCGTAGAACTTTTACGAATGTAGGATTTTTATAAAGGGATTTTAGACTAAACTAGAACTGAAATTTGAAACTATACTGTGATATTATTATTTGTAAATTAGACATTAAAGCTCGATTAGTACACTACATACTAGTTTATTTTTAAAAAATCAATATCAAAGAATAATCAGTTTCTAGTGAATCGCAAGCGCGAAAGGATGTGCTTATATCATAGGACAAAGATTTTTAAGATTTGAGAAAATATGATGTTTTTTATTTATGAATATTTTTCTCAAAACTATAAGATTTATATGCCACTGGTCATTGTAAGAATCAAATTGAAATTTTTGATATAGAGACACTCTTCTTTTGCCATTAAAATAGTGGATGGATAGATGGCCACTTCACACCTACAATACTAATTAAATTAATCAGAAAATAAATCAAAAAATAAAGAGATTTGTCAACTTTTATCAAAAATACATTTTCTTTGTTACTTAAGATTGTTATTAATTTATTGCTTTAAAAGATTGTTAGAGTAGAAGAGCAAAATGGATGACAACTTTTAAAATTTTGTTTTTCGAACGTGGTTTATTGCTAGATCAAATTAGAATGCTTTATCGCTAGATCGGGTCGAAGATTTATTGCTAGATCAAGAAGGGGCAATCTATTGCTAGATCGAGAAGGACGATCTATCGGTTAATTGATATATCTCTAGATCAATTCAGAAAGGACTGATCTATTACTAGATCGGTTTGTTGATTTATTACTAGATCAACTTGGTAAGGGACGATCTATTACTAGATTGATTCGTTGATCTATTGCTAGACCAACTCAGAGAGCTGTAGTGTGCCCTCAAATGCAGAACTAAAAGCAAATTCGACTCACTTCAGTGCAAAGATCAAAAAACCGAACTACTCACACGAATATCAACTGGAGTTCTGGTGTGCACTGACCAACAACTCTAAAATCTGGCCACGATGGACGATCCTCCTCGCATCCTAATCCACAGGCTCGGCTGCACTAGACTGAGCTTTATTCTGGTTTTGATTGATATTGATGGATGAGAATATTTTGCAATATTCGCTGTGTTTTGTCTAAACGCATCCCTCTGATCTGAGTTCCTTATATAGAGTGCTCAAACTCAGTCCAAGGGCTTCATCAATTACACATAAGCAAAACATTAACAGATCAACCGGGCTACCAAGATTATTTGTTAATAAGTAAAATGAGTAACATATAACTAGTAGTTTCAAACTTCACCTAGATTTTATAGAAAACACCAACAAGATCTAGCAAATATTTTATGAGATTTAGACGGTTGGATATAGTTTTTATATTTTTCAAAATTATGAGAATTTTTCATGCCGTGTCACATGTCAGAATCAAATTATGAATTTTAATTTGAAGACAGTGTACCTTTAGTAGTGAAATAATAGATAGATAGAGATGGTCTATCTATTGGTGGATGAAATGGGATGACGCCATCATCATTTTTTATGGGATATCATACATATTTTGAATCCAACCGTTAAATCACAAATCCAACGGTGAAAAACATAAAAGGAAAATATTCCATCTCCTCTTAGAAATAGAATAGTCATCTTTACACACACTACTCCTATAAGCAAATTGACATTTTTTTGTCCGTATGTTTAGTTAAGATTTAGTGTAAAGAAAACTATCCTTACTACCATAAATTTAAATAAAATATTTAAAATAACAAATATAAATTTATAAAATCTTTATACATTATGCATTTATCTTTTTACATAAAAAGGAAATCTTTTCAAAACATAACAAATCATGTTCAACTAAATATGTGTGAATTTTAAGGACTAAACTATTTGTATTTTATAAGTTATTTCCTTTAAAAATAAATAAAGAACATTTTAAATTTTTAACCAATGCACATATGAAATTATAAATTTAAAATCTTTTCAGCAAACAAATCATGTGAATTAAATATATATGAATTTAGGAACTATAAGATTTTTATTTCCATTAGTTATTTCCTTTAAAGATAAAGAACATTTTAAATTTTTAACCATTACACATATGCAATTATAAATTTTTTTAAATGGTTAATAATAAATAATTTATCAATTTTCCGCATGTGTGGTATATGAATTTTTTTAAGTTAGGGATAAAGTTTAATATTAAAAATTAGTTAATTTAAGTGGTTTATATATTTTTTATGTTTGTATAAATCATGTTTTGTTTATACTAACAAATCCATATGCTATATAATCACGCCTCATCTCTTCTCACATTTTTTAAAAATATAATCCATGCTTATTTATGTATCTATATTTATTTATTTTTATTATTGATAAGTTTGCTTGTTTATTTTTATTATTTCAGAAGATAAGAAGGAGCTCGCTGTATAAGCCAAGTAGGATTATCAATAAGTATGTTTATTGTCGTTCATCATTCTTTTGATTGCGTTCTTTTTTCTTGTACATATTTTATTTATAATATTTTTGGTAGTAGGGATTTCCCTACATTTTTGTTTCAAAAAAAAAAATAATGTTGCTTATTTATCTTTTATAAAAAAGTTTGCATCTTTTCCTTAAATATGATATGATTTTTAATTTATCTTTTTTTGTGAAGAAGATAAGAAGCGGGTTAGGCTATAGATGACCACTCTCATTTGATTCTGGTAAGAACCAATTAAATTTTTGTCCTTTTTAAAAAAAATAGAAATCATATTGATGTATATGGTAAAGAGGATCACTCTCATATGATTTCGGTAAATACTAATTAAAAAAATTATTTTATTCAATAAATTTTTTATTTGAATTTGTATTTTGTGTAAAGCTAATATCTTTGTTTTAAATTTTTTATTGAAAAGCTTGTAGAAAATAGAAATCCATTTATTGCATAGGCCAAGGAGAATTAATTCATCTCAGGTAATTACACACACTACTCCTATAAGCAAATTGACATTTTTTTGTCCGTATGTTTAGTTACGATTTAGTGTAAAGAAAACTATCCTTACTACCATAAATTTAAATAAAATATTTAAAATAACAAATATAAATTTATAAAATCTTTATACATTATGCATTTATCTTTTTACATAAAAAGGAAATCTTTTCAAAACATAACAAATCATGTCCAACTAAATATGTGTAAATTTTAAGGACTAAACTATTTGTATTTTATAAGTTATTTCCTTTAAAAATAAAGAACATTTTAAATTTTTAACCAATGCACATATGAAATTATAAATTTAAAATCTTTTCAACAAACAAATCATGTGAATTAAATATATATGAATTTAGGAACTATAAGATTTGTATTTCCATTAGTTATTTCCTTTAAAGATAAAGAACATTTTGAATTTTTAACCATTACACATATGCAATTATAAATTTTTTTAAATGGTTAATAATAAATAATTTATCAATTTTCTGCATGTGTAGTATATGAATTTTTTAAAGTTAGAGATAAAGTTTAATATTAAAAATTAGGTAATTTTAGTGGTTTATATATTTTTTATGTTTGTATAAATCATGTTTTGTTTATACTAACAAATCCATATGCTATATAAACACCCCTCATCTCTTCTCATATTTTAAAAAAATAAAATCCATGCTTATTTATGTATCTATATTTATTTATTTTTTTTATTGATAAGTTTGCTTGTTTATTTTTATTATTTTAGAAGATAAGAAGGAGCTCGTTGTATAAGCCAAGTTGGATTATCAATAAGTATGTTTATTGTCGTTCATCACTCTTTTGATTGCATTCTTTTTTCTTGTACATATTTTATTTATAATATTTTTGGTAGTAGGGATTTCCAGACATTTTTGTTTTAATAAAAATTATGTTGCTTATTTATCTTTTATAAAAAAGTTTGCTTCTTTTCCTTAAATATGATATGATTTTTAATTTATCATTTTTTATGAAGAAGATAAGAAGCGTGTTAGGCAATGGAGGATTACTCTCATTTGATTCTGGTAAGAACCAATTAAATTTTTGTCCTTTTCACAAAAAATAGAAATCATATTGATGTATATGGTAAAGAGGATCACTCTCATATGATTTCGGTAAATACTAATTAAAAATATTATTTTATTCAATAAATTTTTTATTTGAATTTGTATTTTGTGTAAAGCTAATATCTTTGTTTTAAAATTTTTATTGAAAAGCTTGTAGAAAATAGAAATCCATTTATTCAATAAATTTTTTATTTGAATTTGTATTTTGTGTAAAGCTAATATCTTTGTTTTAAAATTTTTATTGAAAAGCTTGTAGAAAATAGAAATCCATTTATTGCATAGGCCAAGGAGAATTAATCCATCTGATTCAGGTAATTATCAATTAAAAATCTTATTTTATTTAGTAAATTTTTTATCTGGATATTATTTTTTGTAAAATTTATTGTTTTATTTGTTGTATTTTATTTTTAGTTTTATTGAAAATTTTATATCTTTTTTAAATTTGATATGGTTCTTAATTTATTTTTTTTGCAGAAGATAGAAAGTCTATTGTGGCATAGGGTAATAAGGATTACCCTATTTTGATTTCAAAAATTACTGATTAAAAAACTTATTTTTATTCAACAAATTTTTATTTGGATTTGTATTTTGTGTAAAAGCGATATCTTTTCTATCTGTTTTTTTATTATATATAATTTAAAATTTTGCATTTTAAAATCTTATATGGTTTTAAATTTTTTCAGAAGATAAGAATGCTATTTTCAGAGATCAAAGTGGGTGTAATCATAAGAATGTAATTACTAATTAAAAATATTATTTTGTTTAATAAATTTCTTATTTTAATTTGTAATTTGTATATATATGGATCTTATATTAATTGATGCTGTGATCATTAGGTTCATTAATTTCATAGAGTTGGTTTTGAGAGTTAAATAACTAGAGGTGAAAAATAAATAATAAATATTTTATTATTTTGTATTAATTTTCTATTTTATTATGTATCGTTTGATTATATTTTTATTTTTAAAATTTGATATGGTTTTTAATTTATTTTATTTGAAGCCATTTAAACAATATTTTGAATAAAATACAAATATTAAAGATTTATAATAATAAATCACGTTATACTACTATTCGATTAAAATATAGGTAAATTATGTATAACCACTTTAAAAGTCTATCGAACTTTTCTCTCGTTTTATTTTCTTCTTCTGCCAAAACTAATTTTTAGAATATTATTGCATTATTTAAATTCTTATGAAAATATAAAAAGATACCATAGTATCATGTTTGAAATTTATATGCTAATAATTTAAAACACTACAAACTTTTGTTTATTATTCTTTTTGTAGAGTGGACAAGCCCATAAGATTGAGTCGACAAAAAAACAATAAAGTTGTTATAGTTGGTTCAGATTTTAACGCATAATTAAAATTACTAGATAATAATTTTTTTTTCAATTTTCCACCAGCGTGGCACGTGCAAAAAACCAGTGTGTGTAGGGATTAAGGGTCCCTAAGGCTGAGCTCAGAAAATTTTCATGTGCCTGCTACCCACTCAATCTCGCTAACCCCTCCTCTTGTCTCCGATTTCTCCTTCCCCCGCCCTCCGATCGCCAACGACCCGATCCGCGACGGGGACATTGACTTTGCCGACGACCTGATTTGGGATCAGTGTAAGTCGATGTTACGCACCCTGCGGGTTCACGGGGAGGCGGAATATGTAAAAAATGATCTTTTCAAAGCTTCGTAATACCGACTCGAACTCCAGGATCGAGACTAAAGCCTAACTAGCAAACTACTATGAGGTAAACTACATCGATAGAATGTTATACCTCATGATTTCATGTCCTTCGGGTCTTCTTGTCGCCGTCCTTCTCCTCGTCATAGGCTCAGTGGATCGTTTGGATCGGGCCTCCTCGTCGGTCCTCTCATGTCAAAAACGATCCACCCGAGAGTCTGTAGATCGAGCTCCCACCTCAAATCTGAAGTAACTATGGTATCTAGTTTGCTACACTAGATGACCTAGATGATGTAGAGAATATAGATGGAATGGTTTGTCTCTCATAACCTTACGTTTCTCAACACATGAAACATGAAAGGCTATAGGTAAAAGAAGAAGAACTGGATGGAATGGTTTGTCTCTCATAACCTTACGTTTCTCAACACATGAAACATGAAAGGCTAGAGGTAAAAGAAGAAGAACTGGAGGAAAAAGCTAGTGAAGTTTTTGCATAGAAAAAGAGAATGAACTCTCTAGTCTAAATCTGAACCATACCCTCTCATCACTAGAATAACTCTAATTAGAAAATCAAATATGGTTCATTTTCAAATTAGTGAGTCATGGCTTGAAAACCCTCCATGTGTCACCAAGAGCCATGGTCCAATTTATGTAAAAATCCACCTCATTTCCTCCACCTCACAATGCAATAAACATTTAACCTAAAATGTTTAATACAAAATATGAGGTGTCCTTTTCTAGAAGTATCTTTGAACAAATTACAAAAATTACCCTCATCCGTATATACATACCCGTATCCGTATTCCGAAAAATACGAATACAAAATAGACGAAAATAATCCATCAGTATAATACTAGGATCTGACTTAAACCAAAGCCTACTAGTATTATCTGTCCAAATCATCATCCGTGCATAAGTATACATACGTGATCGAACCCTGTCGTAAAACCATACGACCTCTATATCTTTTGCCCGATGCAGGGAAACCCTCTGTGTGGGAATCTAAAGACTCGACACTGCGCTGGCAGTGGGTTTAACCACAAGCCGCAAGCGGTACTAGCTGGACGTAACAGCTACCCAACTATCTGTCGATAAGAAGGCCGATGAGAATAACTCATCCGAACTCCTACTGAGCCTATCTGTGACAATCTCCGTACAGTCCGGTCTGTTCGTCTAAGAGTATCGCATATCGGGCCTAGGGGCGGTAATCGTCAGACCCCTAATAGCGCAATAAGTCGTGTCGGAGAGTAGCCCAAAACATCCTGAGAAACTTATAGAGTACCTACCAGTAAATCTCGACTGCCTTGGCTAAGGACTTTATGTAATGGCCTTCCGAACACAGCGCGATATCAACCCCCAATACCGGGAGAGACAAATCCTATCTAACCGCCACTGCCTCCAAGTGCTTCAGGACTGCACCCAACTACTACCTGTTTGCATGACTCCTTTAAGCCGTGGTAGGGTAGTAATCAAAGAACAGTGGGAACACACTCGAGGCGAAGTAGAAGTGTCAAGTCGATGGACTAAGCTGTACTTATGTCACCTGGGAATTGCTACCCGACGATAGGTATAATACCCACCAGCAGTCCCCAACGAGTCATGTCCAGTGTACTCATAACCCAATGAGCACCCGCATACTATCTCCAGTACGACATACTAATGGCTGTGGGATAGACCATCTCCCCTGCTGGGATGAGAAGCGTATACACTAGTCTACTCTGGAGTATCGATGTCCCGTCTCGATAATCCTACGACTAGGGACTTGTATAAGGATGTGCTTATAGACTACCCAGCCTCCACTAGTGTGACTGCCATCACAACACTAGTAGTCAAGCAATGATCCTAAGGGCTCTACCAATATGTATAAGCGATATGCAAAAACATATGCACATATTGAGGTAGAAACAAACCAGGTAGCATACTACCATTTCGAGCAAGACTATTACTATATCCGTGTATATCCCAAGCTTTCATTAAGTAATATACAAACCAGTATAATACAATAATGGCCTCTAAGGCTTATATCACTAACAATCTCCCACTTGCACTAAGGCCATATATTGGCGTATCGCAGACCTATCATCTCGAATAGCCTCTCGAACAGTGTGTGAGAGATGGCCTTTGTGAGTGGATCTGTAGTGTTGTTCTCCAAATCCACTCTCCTCATCTCGATCTCTCGGCGATCAACGATCTCCCTGATCAGGTGGTACCGCCTTAAGATATGTCTAAATCTTCTGATGGGACCCGGTTTCCTTCGCTAAAGCTATAGCACCGTTGTTGTCACAATACAGAGGTATTGGACCAACAATGTTCGGAACCTCCTGAAGTTCTGTTAAGAACTTCCTCATCCAGACTGCTTCTTTTGCGGCGTCTCAAGCAGCGATATACTCCTCTTCCATCGTCGAGTCAGCAACGGTGTCCTGTTTGGAGCTCTTCCAACAGACCGCCCCTCTATTGAGGGTAAAGACATAACCCGACATGGACTTGGAGTCATCCTTGTCACTCTGGAAGCTGGAGTCATCAATGGCCTCGATCTGGAGGTCTTTTCCGCCATACACCAAGAACATCTCCTTAGTCCTTCTCAGGTACTTGAGAATGTTCATTACTGCTATTCAGTGCTTCTCCCCTGGGTTTGACTGATACTGGCTTACCACGCTGAGTGCGTAAGCAACATCTGGTTTGGTACACAACATCGCATACATTATAGAGCCTACTGCAGAAACGTAGGGTATAATCGACATGCGAGCCCTTTCCAAATCATCCTTGGATGACATCTCATTAGAGAGGGTGATTCCGTGACAAGCCGGTAGACTACCGCGCTTTGAATCTTCCATACTAAATCCTTTCAGTATAGTGTTGATGTACCTTGACTGTGAAAATCCCACTATCCATTTAGATCTATCACGATAGATCTGGATCCCCAGAATGCAGGATGCATCACCCAAGTCAATCATAGAGAACCTGTATGACAAGAATCCTTTGACTAATTGTAGCATAGGAATGTCATTTCCTATCAAGAGAATGTCATCCACGTACAATACGAGAAATACCATAATTCTCGCTACAATCTTACTATAAATACTTGGTTCATCTGGATTTTTGATAAAGTCGAATTCTTTGACTGCCTCATCAAAACAGATGTTCCATCTCCGCGATGCCTGCTTTAGTCTATAAATGGACTTAAGCAATTTGCACACTATCCTGCTGCTCCCACTCTGATTGAAACCCTCTGATCGATCCATATAGATGCACTCTTCCAAATGTTCATTTAGGAAAGCCGTCTTTACGTCCATCTGCCAGATCTTATATTCTAGGAAGGCAGCAATGGCAAGAAGGGCCAGAATGGATTTGAGCATAGCCACTGGAGAAAAGGTTTCATCATAATCCAAACCAGGTTTTTTCACGAAAACCTTTTGCAACAAGTCTAGGTTTCAACATATCCATCTACACCAATCTTCTTTCTGAAGATCCATTTGCAGCCTACGGGTTTTACCCCTTCTGGAGCAATGTCCAAAATCCATACTTTGTTGGTGTATACGGACTCCATTTCGGTCCACATTGCATCCAGCCATTTTACCGAGTCTCTGCTCTGAATGGCTTGCTGGAAGCTAGTTGGCTCATCATTATTAATGATGCAATCCTCTCTATCTCCGTCTACGAGAAAACCGTAGTATCTCTCGGGCGGATGAGACATCCTACTAGTTCTGCGGAGTGGTGCAGGGATGTCTGGTTCTTCTGAAATCTCTGGTTCTATCATACTTTTAGTAATAGTTTGTGGTTCTGGAATTTCTTCCAGTTCTATTGCGCTCCTACTAATTCCTTTTACCAAAAAATGATTTTCCAAAAGGTGGGCATGACGAGAAACAAAAACCCTTTGTTCCTCTGCGTAATAGAAAAGATACTCCCTGGAGTTCTTTGGGTATCCCACAAACTTACACAGTACTGAGCGTGCCTCGATCTTGTCCGCATACTGCTTTTTGATAAAATCTGGACATCCCCATATCTTCAGATACTGAAGATAGGGGTTCTTCCCACTCCACATCTGATATGGTATGGTAGGCACAGTCTTGTTAGGAATCTTGTTCAAAAGATATGCAGCTGATTCTAGTGCATGACCCCAGAAGGATCGCGGTAACTCAGCGTTATTCATCATGGAACGTACCATATCCAATAGGGTCCGGTTCCGCCTTTCCAATACATCGTTGTGTTGTGGTTTGTATGTAGGAGTAAGCTGAGATAGAATTCCATTCTCTTTTAGGTAATCCAGGAACTCGGCACTTAAGTATTCACCACCTCGATCAGATCTTAGTGTCTTGATACTTTTGTCGGTTTGTTTTTCCACTTCATTCTTATATTCTCGGAATTTCTCAAAGGCCTCAGATTTATGCTTCAATAAGAAGACATGTCCATACCTAGAGAAATCATCCGTAAAGTAATGAAATAGGAATAACCACTTCGTGCATGTGTAGACACTGGACTATACACGTCGCTGTGTATGAGTCCCAAGAACTGGCTCACTCTTACTCCATGTCCAGTGAACGGGGTCTTTGTCATCTTTCCTATGAGATATGATTGACAAGTTGCATAAGACTGGTTTTCGAACGGATCCAAATAACTCTCTTTATGTAACTTTGTCAACCTTTTTTTATTGATGTAACCCAGTCTACAATACCATAAGAAAGCCTGATTTAATTCTGGAGATTTTCTTTTAAGTGTGTTCTGAACGTTGAAAACCGGAGCTTGATTTAATACGTATATACCGTTATCTAGTGTACCTAACCCAATCAAACTTTGATTTAGGTGGATGTGGACCACATCGCTTATAAATGTAAAATCATATCCTTCTTTAGAAAGTAAAGATACAGATATGATATTACAAGCTGGACTAGGTGTTCCCCTCCGAACGGCGGCCTGGACTTCGCGTCCGTGCCTGAGGTTCGGGGCAGATGCTATTTGGTTTTATCCGTCTATCTCTCCGAAGATGCCAGGTTGATTTATGGCACCGTGTATCAGAGGTTTAGACGGATGCGGCCGATGTAGCAGACTTCGTCAGATTCCCCCTCAGGGTGAGGGTTTTTTGATTGTGGGGACGCTCTTCCCTGCAGGCGTAAGCCCCTGCAGTTAATTACGCTACCGCGTCACGGTAACAATTTTCTCCTTCTCCAGAATTTCACTTCGTGTCGTGTGTGTTTGTTTTGTTTGTGGTTGCCCGTGGATTGTATACGGAGACTGAGTAATGCCGTCGCCCGTAGGACGTGGATTAGTCCAAATCCGTGTTTGCTTAGATTTGGGTTTGGTGTTTTAGTTTAAGGATACATTAGTCGCGTTGCGGCTAAGATCAACTTAAACGTTCGTCAAGAATACGTTAATCCTGTTTTGGACTAAGATCGACTTGACGTAGTGATCGATTTAATATCTGGCCGTCGGGACTCGTCACCTCTCTGACGTCGTTGAGGGATTACAGCGACAGATGTCAGAGGAGTTCAGAGATGTACCTTTGAACCAAGGTTGATTTGGGGTTTTATCGTTTATTTAAATAACTAAGAATACGTTAGCCGTATTTGGGGCTAAGATCGACTTAGATGGGGCCGTTGAGATCCGGCAAAAGAGCATTTGGAGGCTCTATTGTTCCAGTTTAGAGACGTGGTGGTCTGTATTCCAGTTTAGGGACGTAGTGGTCCGACATTAGTTTAGGGACGTCTCGGTCCGACATTAGTTTAGGGACGTCTCGGTCCGATATTAGTTTAGGGACGTCTCGGTCCAATATTAGTTTAAGGACATTTCGGTCCAATATTAGTTTAGGGACGTCTCGGTCCAATATTAGTTTAAGGACATTTCGGTCCAATATTAGTTTAAGGACGTTTCGGTCCATCATTAGTTTAAGGACATTTCGGTCAAATATTAGTTTAAGGACGTTTCGGTCCATCATTAGTTTAAGGACATTTCGGTCCAATGTTCCCATTTTGGGGTAAATATTAGTTTAAGGACGTTTCGGTCCACAAGTTTAAAGACCCCGCAGTCCATATGGGTGTGTGGTCGTTGGGACTCGTCACCTCTTTGACGTCGTTGAGGAATTACAACGATGGATGTCAAAGGAGTTCGGAGATGTACCCTCGAACCGGACGTAGATTGATTTAGGAGAGCCATTTTGCTCAGTCAATTTAATTTAAGGACTTATGGCCACGAATGGGCTAAGTCCCGTTGAAAATGTCCGACATTGCTTTTGCATTTCTTTTTACTTTTATTTGGGCTTTGCCCAGAAAGGATGCAGAGCATCAATTTTATTTGGACTCTGTTCTTTATAAATGATGCAGAGCATCAATTTGATTTGGGCCCAGCCCTTTTATTGCTTTGCAATTTATTTTGGCCTGCTAGGTATTTTTGATTTGGGCCCGGCCCTTTAGGAAATGCATTGCATTTGTGCAGAGCACCAAGAATCTTTTAGATTCAAGAAAAGAAGTGCAGAGCACTTTTTAATTTCTTGATCTAAATTTAGATCAGAGAAAAGAAAGAAATCTTTTCTTTCTTTCTGTTTCAGAGAACCAAAGGTTCATAGCAAGTGCAAGGCACTATTTTTATTATTTTTATTTATTTATTTATTTATTTATTGAAGATCACTGATCTTGTTTTCTAGATCAATGATCTATTTTTTGAGAGAATTTTCTCTTATCTCAAAGGTTTTTACCTTCTTTTTTGTGTTCTCCAGAAATTCTCAAGAGTTCTTTTCTTTCTTCTTTTTTTTTTAAAACCAGATGATCCTTTGAAATGAGGTCTGGGGTGCTTTTTATAGTGCTCAAAAACTAGTTAAATTTGTTCAATAAATCTTTTCCTGAGTGATTTGGGGAATTTTCCCCACCGTTGGATCTTTGATCCAAAGGCCCCTGTTTTACAGAAGAAATCTTCTTGTTTTAACAAGAACAGAAAAGATTTCCTTAAATCTTCATTCTGTTGTTGCGCAACTCACCAACGCGTGACACGTGTCGCGCAGTGAGGCGCTTGCGCAGCTGTGCTTGCGCAACTGCGCAGACACGTGTCGCGCAGTGAGGCGCTTGCGCAACTGCGCAGACACGTGTCGCTCAACGGTGTACTTGCGCAACAGTGTGTGCGCAACTGCGCAGACACGTGTCGCGCAGCGGTGCGCTTGCGCAGTTGTGCTTGCGCAACTGCGCAGACACGTGGCACGCTGAGGTGTCCTTGCGCAGTTATGCTTGCGCAACTGCACAGACACGTGTCACGCAGAGGTGCGCTTGCGCAGTTATGCTTGCGCAACTGCGCAGACACGTGGCGCGCTGTGATGCACTTGCGCAACAGCGTTTGCGCAACTGCGCAAACACGTGTCGCGCAGCGGTGCGCTTGCGCAGTTGAGCGTTGCTTTTGCTTTTTAAAGAGCCTTGCTCTGATTGGACGCACTGCCTTGGGCGTTGTGCTGCCGAGTCAACTTCTGACACGTGGCAAATTGCGCGCAGCGCACGGGATCTGAAGCGTTGCTTCTCAATTTTGAATTTTCAAAATTCAAACAGAGCCTTGCTCTGATTAGGGGAACAAATGCCCCCCCACCGTTGCGCTCACGTGGCGCGCACGTGAGTGCAGCGGTGGCAAGATCCCGACCATTGGATCATGGAGGTCAGGTGAAGAGACGCAGGCGTCTATAAATGGGACCCTTGGTCCTTAAAATTTTTTACCGTTTCAAGAACTTTTGCTCAGAGCCTTGCACTTGCTTAAAAACTCTTAGAGCCTTGCTCTTGCTTCTTCCCAAGAACTTTGAAGTTCAAAACTTAGAATCACTCTTAGGTAGAAATTTAAATTAATTTAAATTAATTTTAATTAACAGAGCCTTGCTCTTGTAGATCTTTGATCTAAAGAAAAACCCCTTTGGGGTTTCTTCAACAGAGCCTTGCTCTCATAGATCTTTGATCTAAAGAAGACCCCTTTGGGGTTTCATCCACAGAGCCTTGCTCTCAAAAATTTACAGAGATCTTGTTCCTGGGTTTTAACCCATGAACAAAGCCCTGCTCATAGATCAAATAGAGAACTTCTAAAAGTTTTCATGGATCTTTAAGATCCCAAAAAAATTTAATTCTTAGGAGTTATAATTTTTTATTACTACTATAGAGCTAGGCTCTTTTTTAAGAAGTTTTATTCCTTTGAGACCAGAGTTTGACAAATGTCACTCTGTGACAGAGCTTTGCTCTAAAAAGAGGAGATTTTCTCCTTGTCTCTAGGGATTTCCCCCCCAATGAGGATATTCTCTTGGGGGTCTTTTTTATTGACTGACAGTCTCATCCAATGATGGGACTGTCTTATCAAATGATGCGCCGTCATCTTGATTTTGTGGGTCCCCCTTTGGTCCCCTACCCACTGCATTGTAGTGTGATGTAGGCCTTTGAAATGTGAAGCATTGGAACACTAACGGTTATGTTTTTTTTTCTACAGGAAACATGTCTGAAGATTTGTCTTTCCCTTTTGTTCGCTCAGAAGGAGGGTTCCCACATGCACCAGTGGACCGGGTGGTGTTCGCCTTGATTAGAGATCACGATCCTGAGTGCAAGAGACTTCACCTGTGGGGAAGGTGGTACAGCCAAATCATCCAAGGCCGCCGCAGCTTCAGCTCCGCTTCGCCTTCTGAGCCCATAGTTACGATCCCTTATGCGGACAAGCCCCCGGTGGAGTATGCCGTGGAGGTTAAAAATTGGAATTCTGACGATCTCCTCCAGCCTGCCATTGGTGCCATCCCAGTGCAGCCGCCGCCGGCGATAGACATCTTGGGGAGGCGAATCTGTCAGGGTGAAGCACGCCCTTGGGGACAGGCTATAATATTGGACTGATCCCGCGACCGCTTGCCGGATACCTGCAATGGGCCCGGTACATCTTATCGGCGAAAAGGACCCATCTAAAGATTGGTTTATATTCGGCCGTCTACGTTTCGCTTTTCGAGTATCCCTCTCCTCCAACGTGGTGGATAAAGGCCTTTATTGAACAATGGAATATCCCCACCCACACCTTCTTGACAGCGGATAGGGAAGTCTCCATCTCTTTGGAAGAATTTGTTGAGATTTCAGGTCTACCAGTGAGGGGGGATCACTACGAAGAGCTGCTTCCTCCTGATGAGTACGTCTTTGCCACCAAGCAGCTTGTATTTGACTTAACTCCGGAAAATGCCATTCAGCATCAGCACCCGGGCTTGGTGAAGGTGTTGGAGATTTATGAGGAACTACATTTGGAATCGGGCGACCGGGGCGTCAGTTTCGCAGATTTCATCGCTCGTTTTATCCGCCCAGAGTTCCTATCAGAGCAGGGCGAGAAGTTTGCTCAGCTTGCTGACCCCTTTGGTTTCGGCTTGGACCGCCGACCTTCATCGGAAAATGAGCAGCGGGATTTTTATCTCCCCGGCACTGCCAGTGTCCCTTTCTCAGAGATCGCCGTTCCTGGCATGGACGAGGAGACTTTTTTTTATAGGGTTCTTGGGTCTATGGTTATGCAGCTTCGCGCTTCCCATGCACCCACGCCTCATGCGGTCCTCTGTCTTTTACCCGGCGCATCGAATGGTGGCCGGTTTGCAGTTATCGGTAGGGATCGCCGGATTGGCTTACCTTTACAATGGACTTAGCGTAGCGGCGGACGCTAGTGAGCCTGGGGTACAGCCTGCCAACTTCCCGATGCACTATTTTATTTCTTGGATGGAGATGCACGTGCGAGGAGTGTTTGGTGCCCACAAGACTCCTCCGCTCTTCGAGAAATACAGACTCCCGAGAGTAATGCGGTTGGTTGGGGCTTCAATTGTGGTTCCAGCCCCGCGGGAGTCTAGAGGGCTGCTCCTTCGTCCACATCTGGTCGGAGCGAAGGTTTCCTTTGTGGATAAGGTCATAACCATAGGCTCAGAGACCACCAAATCAGTGGTGCCTCTGCGTGATGACTTTAAAGGCGGGGCTTCTGTACTGAAGGCTCGGGAAATCCTCCATCTTTACTCCATTCGGCCGGGTTACCTAGTATTTAGGCAGAATGAGACGGCTCTCTTTATGAGGTATAACCCGCATCGATTTGCCCGACAATCGAGCTACAATCAAGGGATCCCGTTGGAAGCCTTTCTGGAAACACCCGCAGTCGGCCCAGAGGGGGTAAGGAATGCGATGCATCATTTCACCCGGCTCAATACAGGCTCATATTTTTTTATCAGTGAGCCTAGCTGTGTCCCTAAAATAATCCATCCGTATGTAGCCTGGTATGCGCATGCTATGGGCCCAATCATCTTAATGGAGAAACGCCTGCTGGTCGACCGTAGGGCTGCGCCTCCTGACGGTGATCGCAAGGCTCCCTTGCAGCCAAGGATCCAGGTCATCCCCCCGATAAAAGATGCCAGAGTTGACCGACCGCGCGTGTTGAGCCCCCCGCGTGGATTTCCATTGCCCACTACGGTGGATGCACTGCCGGCGCCCCATGCTCCCACGAAGACGGTTAATGTGGTATCGCCAGGATCTGGCGGAGGGGCAGAAATCGGGACTCGCCGCCCTAAAGTGGCTGCCAAGCGCAAATCCGCTCCGGGTGGATCTAAAGCTGGTGGACAGCAGAAAAAGAAGAAGTCCGCCCTTTCCCTCGATGCGATCCTCAGCTCAAAGCCTGCGGCTTCTCCTGCCGAGGCCATATGTGAGTATGGCAGCAATGAGGGCTTTGTGGTGGACCGTGAGGACACCAATTTATCTGCCGCCATTGCAGCTTCGGAGCGATCGGCGAGGCTTGAAGCGATGTTAAGAAAACTCGCTGAGTCCGGTAATCATCAGACGCTTTATTTGTCATTCTACTGCATTTTTATTATTATCTTTAGCTAATATTTGCTTCGTTCTCAACAGGCATTTCTACTGAAGAGGCCATTGCTGCCTCTTTGAAGACCTTCCAGGAGGAGGAGAAGAAACGTGTCCCAGCAGGCGTTGGTATGTCCTACCCTTTTCCCTTTCATAATGAAAGTTTGTCATCTTCTCTGATGGTCAACCTAACCTTCTTTTGTTTCTTTGAAGAGGTTATATCAGTTGACGCGGGGATCCTTCCTAAGCCTGTTACCGAAGTCCCAGCTTCGTCGAAGTTGCCGCAAGAGCCTCAGCTTGACAAAACGACGAGGGATGCCCTGAAAAACCTAGAGGCCTCCCTATTCACGGACGAGGACACCTCAATTAGGGAAGCTCTAGTGGCATCCGTCTCAACGGCTCGGGAGGAGCGGAAGCGGTTGAGACGTGCAGCAAAGGTGCGTAGAGCTGCTTTGGCTGCGGGAGCGGGTCCTAGTACCATTCCTCGCGCTGACACTCCTTCTGAAGAGGCCCCTGTCGCCCTATCTACTGCTTATAGGCGAGCGGCGCGCACGGCCCGAAGTGCAAATGATAAATCTTCTTCAGGTAGTACTTCTTTCAGAGATTTGTTGTAAGAATTATAAAGCCATTGGCTCATATGCGTTTCATCTGGCAGGGCCTAGTCCGACTGAGGGGGAGGCGGAGACCGTTGGACCCCAGGAAACGGCGGAAGCGGCGCCTACCGAACCTGAACCATCAGTGAGGCGCGTCATTGGGGCCACGGGATCTGTTACAGAGGTTGAGGAGTCCGCCGCCGAGAGGGTCATTAATACCGCTCCTGACGTGGCGGTAGATGAGATAATTGTCTTAACCGAGGCGAAGGCGGTAGAAGGCGAAGCGCTCGAGGCTGGAGACCTCGCGGTGACGGTGGATGAGACAACCGTGACCGCAGGATCCGTAGGAGCAGCGGCTGAGGTCGCCACGATTCCTGAGGACGAGCCAGCTGCTCTTTCTCGGGAATCTGGCAACGCTCCAATCATGACCCTCTCCGCCTATATTCCCCCGCCTTCTCCAGGGCCTGCAAGTGTAACAACGGTTCCTATTGAGTCGGGTGATGAAGCTACGGGTGGTGGCCTGATGTCAATGGAGGAAGGAATTGCCTCAATCTCGGCTGGCAGTTCGTCGGGTAAGTTTCGGGTTACTATCGTTTCCCCCTTTTTTATATATCTTGCGATCTCTTCTAACAAGCTTGTCTTTGCAGGTGCGGCCAGTGCCGACGCTCCATTGCTTGAAGGAGCACCGTCAACTACTGCTTTGGCGGTGGTCACCTCCCCGTCTTCCCTCGTGCCATCGCGGATGCTGGAAGGTATGGATTTGCGACTCACAAGTTAATTTTTTTAAACGTGTAGTTCATGGACTAACGCCATACCACCGCATCTTTTCAAGAGTGCTCTTTGATCATCTATATCAAGTGTTGCTCCCACACTTCTCCTTCCCATCCGAACTTGCTTCTCCCTCTAGTGGCGCTGGTGAGTGTACGTCCACTACAATATCTTTGTTCATCCCCTTTTTCTAGCAATTGAATGATTTCTGACTTTTCCCTTTCTTTATTGCAGTGCCACAAATCGAAGGAGGGGATGCAAGACCTGCCGCGCTACCGGCCCTTCCAGCTTTGCCGTCCGTTGCTGCTGGTATAGCAAATTCCTTTTTTGGTAACCCTTAAACATCTCTTGAACCATCGTTTAACCATGTTTTGTTTTGCAGCTATTGTTCCAGCTCCGGTCCCTTTTGAGTCTCGCGTCCTTCTACCGACAGGCCCTTTCTTGAAACGCCCGTCTTCAAAGGGTGCTGTGATGAGTTTGGGCATGCTGAGCAGGTACATTGAAGAGCTCAACATGGACGCTCTCCCTTCTGCCGTAGATTTCGCTGTGGAGGTTAATCCAATGTTGGCGGCGCTCGTAAATTTTCATAACGAAGGCGTCGTCGGATCTTGGGTTAATCACTGCAGAGAGATCGAGGCCTGTCTATACCGGCTGGAGTCGACGCGCCCTTCTTCCGAAGTTTTAGCCCTGAGCACCCAACGTACAGCTTGGCTCGAGCAAAGCACTTCGCACTCCCGCCACTTGGAGCAAGAAGCAGCTTTAAGACTAAGGGAATGCCAGAAGACCTCGAACGAAACGGCCCATCTGCGCGCTGAGGTTGAGGCAAATGCTGCCCAAGTGAAGACTATCTTTGAGGGTCTCTTGGAGCGCATCTCCCACGGGCTAAACTTGAAGCGGAAGCTTGACGTAGCTGAGCGCAATATCCCAAGTCGGGAAGCTGCCTATCAGGTCATCAGGGAGCAGCTTGCGTCGGTCCTGCAGCAACGAGCCCAAGTGGAGGCAGAGCTGGCGGTGGTAGCTGACCAAGAGAAGGCATGGAAGGACACATGCGAGCAATTGTTACACCTATGCAAGACGCTTCCTTCCCAATAATTCTCCTTGTATCATTTGTCTTTGTAAAGTACATGTATATATTTTTTTTATTCTTTAGCACAATGTATCCTGTACTCGATCAATATTTATGAATAAAAGATGCACATTTTTGTAATGTCTTGTGTCATTTCTCCGTCTTTTCTTTCTTTTATTATCTGTATGCCACCTTAGTAACCATGATTGACGGATGATTAGGACGAGTATCCCTGACCTTCTTAAGAAATAGCGATGGCTTAGGCCGCGGGTTCAGATCTGCTGCCTAAGACTTTTCAACTCTATAAGCCGTGAGGGTTTCATAGAGACTTTTCTCCCTACGGATCGAGAGGATCTCGTAGGTGGATTATCTCCTTAGGAATCGTGAGGATTCCTAAGTGTGGTTTTCTCTCATAGGTCGTAAGGATCCTATAAGAGAATTTTTCCCTCTTATCGAATCGAGAAGACCCGTAAGTGGTTGTTTCCCTCCTCGTCGAAACTCGACTTTGGAGAGTGAGACCCGTGTATAGTATACAAGAGACCATTTTAGATCGACTTGTAGGGTCTCATCGTTCAGGAAGTAAGTTTTCCCACCTCTGCTGCCTGAGGCTTCATCTTGCAAATTGAGAAGCAAATTCGATTTATTAGAGAAATCCCTTTTCTGAATGACCTGGGGGAATTTCCCCTCACCGTCGGATCTTTGATCCAGAAGCAAATCTTTTTATTTTAAAAGAGTAGGGGCGATTTCTCCAGAATTTTTAATTTTGTTTAGCGCAAATGCTTCAGGGTATGACACGTATCGCACAGCGCACAGTGCAGCGCAACTGTGTTAGCGCCTCTGCGCTGTGTCGTGTAGCGCACGGTGCAACGAAGCTGAAGCGTTGCTTCCTTTAATTTTGAAAAGGAGCCTCGCTCTGATTGGGTGCGCTGCTTTGGGCGTTGCGCTGATGCGTCTGCGTCCGCCACGTGGCCCGTTACGCAGCGCAAACAATCCGAAGCGTTGCTTCATTACATTGATTTTTAAAACAGAGCTTTGCTCTGACTGGGGGAAGACGAAGCGTTGCTTCGTCTCTCGCCTTGGGATTTGAACAAAAGTTCGCTCCGATTAGGGTGAACCGCCGTGACGACTTTTGGAAGTCGAGGAGGCATTTGATGCCTATAAATAGGACCTTTGGTCCCCTCCAGATACTTATCATCTTCCAGATTTCCATCTTCGAAGACTTTGGAGCTTTCCCCTTGCCTTTAAGAACTCCGTTGCTTTGTTTCCCCTTTTTTAAAGTTTTTAGAAAACAACTTCTTTAGGTAGAATCGATTAACCAGCAGAGCTTTCGTTTGGGGGATTTCATCCTTGAACATAGTCTTGCTCCTCAGGAATTTAGTCCTTTATGTATGTTATTGCTTTTCTATTGCTGATCCTCCTGTAATATTTCTTTTAGGTATAATGGCGGCGGTGCATCTATACAGTCTGCACGAGTTCATTACCTACGACGATATCCGCGCTCAGGGTCGTCAACAAAACCAGGAGTTTACGGACGCTGAATGTGCGGAAATCATGGGTCGTCTGAACGCAAGCGGTGGTTGGCTGTTGCCTCGTCGTTCGGCCCTTTTGAAAGTCGTGTTGGGAGCCATATGGAGAGCACTTCCGGATCTTCATGAGGCCTTACCGCTTAACGCACTGGACGATGCCGAAGACAAGGTGCATTCGGTGCACCTGACAGGGCTGATCTCAAAGAAACGGCGGAACAGCCTCGTTGACATCCTACACCAAGTCTTCCAGCAGACGACGATCATTGTCGCTTATCGAAGGCCAGGGGGCTTGCCGATGATATTGACACAGAGGAGCGCGAAAGACTGCGCGTAAGAATAATTAGAAAGGCCAGACGAACTCTGGATGGCCTTACTTTCGATTTCCTCAATCCGTGCCCCGGATCTGAGGTTATTCCATTGTAATAATTTGAATAATGTGTTTTTTTTTATTTATCTTTCTTATGATTGTAAAAAGGAATTTTCTAGCAGTATGAATGGAAACTCTTTGGCTTGTCTTATTTCTCGTCCTGAATCTTCTGCCCATGCATAAATGAGTGCATCACGCACGCCAGATCAAATGTAGACCGGATATTCTTTCTGTCATCTCTTTTTAATTGTCAGCAGGCTGTCTTAATAACCATGGTTGATGGATATCCAAAACGAGTATTCTGACTTCCTTAAGAAATAGCGATGGCTTAGGCCGCAGGTTCAGGTCTACTGCCTAAGACTTTTCAATTCTATGAGCCGTGAGGGTCTCATAGAGGCTTTTCTCCCTACGAATCGAGAGGATCTCATAGGTGGATTTTCTCCTTAGGAATCGTGAGGATTCCTAAGTGTGGTTTTCTCTTATAAGTCGTAAGGATCTTATAAGAGAATTTTCCCTCTTACGAGTCGAGAGGATGCGTAAGTGGTTGTTTCCCTCTTCGTCGAAATTCGACTTCGGAGAGTGAGACCCGTGAATAGTATGCAAGAGACCAGTTTGGATTGACTTGCAGGGCTCCATTGCTCAAAAAGCAAGCTTTCCTTGCTGTCTGAGACTTCTTCTTACAAATTGAGACGAATCGGGGATCTGTCTGCAGTTGTAGCGGAACAGTTGACATGAGTTAAGAAGCTCTCATCACGGAGTGTTTGTATCCGTGAGTCGAGGAGTTTGCTAGGGATTATTTGTTTCCCAAGCGCCAAGGAGTATTTGTTTCCTTGGGGTTTGAAACGAGTCGAGGGTTCCTGCGGAGGCATTGGTGGCTCTGCGGGTCGACGCGGATCAGAAGGCTCTCGTCAAGGAGTGTTTGTATCCGTGAGTCGAGGAATTTTGCCAGGGATTATTTGTTTCCCAAGCGCCAAGGATTATTTGTTTCCTTGGGGTTTGAAACGAGTCGAGGATTCCTGCGGAGGCACTGGTGGCTCTGCGGGTCGACGCGGCTCAGAAGGCTCTCGTCAAGGAGTGTTTGTATCCGTGAGTCGAGGAATTTTGCCAGGGATTATTTGTTTCCCAAGCGCTAAGGATTATTTGTTCCTTGGGGTTTGAAACGAGTCGAGGATTCCTGCGGAGGCACTGGTGGCTCTGCGGGTCGACGCGGATCAGAAGGCTCTCTCAAGGAGTGTTTGTATCCGTGAGTCGAGGAATTTTTCCAGGGATTATTTGTTTCCCAAGCGCCAAGGATTATTTGTTTCCTTAGGGTTTGAAACGAGTCGAGGATTCCTACGGAGGCACTGGTGGCTCTGCGGGTCGACGCGGATCAGAAGGCTCTCGTCAAGGAGTGTTTGTATCCGTGAGTCGAGGAATTTTGCTGAAGTCACTGGCTTCTTCGGTTGAAATGAACCGGTGAGGTTTGGGGTTCGTCGTCTGACGGAATCCGCTGGGAAAGTATGGTTCATTCTTTGTTTACGCCCTTGGATTGTATACAGGGATCGATGTGATCTTAACTGTAGGGCCAAAGTTTTATCATTTCTTCTTTTTATTTTATTTTATTTCCGCGATGCTCTATCATTTCAGCTTTGATATCGCGAAGGTCGCGACTGCCCGATCATTTCGGCTATTTTTCGCGGTGCCCAATCATTTCGGCTATTTGTTTTTTTTTATTTTTACTCGTTGCTTTTTATTACGAGTTGCCCAATCATTTCGGCTATTTTGCATGCATACATTTTACTTGCTTCTTTTTATTGCAAGTTGCCCTATCATTTCGGCTATTTCGTATGCATGAGCGGCCTACTGACTTTTGCCGTAAACCTGAAATTGGACACCGATTTCGGCATCAGCACCGCTGCAACTGGGATATTACCAGGAGCGAATCATCATTTGCCTCTGTCGTTGTCGAACAAAGGAGGCTTAGCGACCAGGGTTAGGGTCCTGTCGGCTAAGGCTTTTAACTTCATGAGCCGTAAGGGTCTCGTGAAGGTATTCCTCCCTACAAGTCGTGGGGATCTTGTAGGTGTATTTTCTCCTTAGGAGTCGTGAGGATCCCTAAGTGTTTGTTTCTCTGTAAGTCGTAAGGATCCTACAGGAGGGCTTTCTCCTTGTAAGTCGAGAGGATTTACAAGGGTTGTTTACCATGCAAACATATCCCTAGTTTCAGATGGGACTTAGTTAGGGAAATGTTTATTCGCGCCCGTGGATTGTATACAAGGGTCGATATTGAACCACTTGTAGGGCAATATTGGAAGTTTGTGGGGTTTTGCTTAAGCACAGGTTTAGGTCTCTGTGACTTAAGACTTTCAAATCCTATGAGCCGTGAGGGTCCCATAAGAGAGTTCTCCTTACGAGTCGTGAGGATCTTGCAAGTGTATTTTCTCCTTAGGAATCGTGGGGATCCCTAAGTGTGTTGCTCCTTTGTGAGTCGTAAGGATCTCACGCAGGTGGTTTCTCCTTACAAGGTCGAGAGGATTCTATAAGGGTTCTTTAACGAAGTTGCGCCCTTTCGGGTTTTCACAAACATTCGCCGGTAGTCCTGCTGTTTTTACTCACGGAGCCCTTTCGGGTTTTCATCCGTGCCCATTTTGCTTATGGACGTACCGTTTTTTTTCTTCTTATTTTCTTTTTTTTTTTTTACGAGGACGCGCCCTTTCGGGTTTTCACAAACACTCGCCGGCAGCCCTGCTGTTTTTACTCACGGAGCCCTTTCGGGTTTTCATCCGTGCCCCTTTTTGCTTATGGACATACCGTTTATTTTATTTTATTTATATTTTTTTTTATCTCGTCAGCCTAAGGATGCTGCGGTATTAGTTTAAAGACTTTTCGGTCTGTTATTAGTTTAAGGACATTTCGGTCCATTGTCGAGAAGGTTGGCTATTCTTTATGAAGCTTGAGCTTAGGAAGATAGCGAGCGGACATAGTCGTCGTCATCCATCATTGACCTAGGCTGTGGCTCATTAAGCGTAATATTTCTTTATTGGGGAGCTCAGAATACCATTCGAACGCCGTATCTGATAGGCTTCCAACAAACTGGCGAAGCAGAAGCTTGTCGTCGTCGCCGGTGTTACCGCAAAGCGCCCTGAACTGGGCAACATGTTGATGGGGATTGCCGGTCCCTTTGTAGACATGAAACTTGGGAATTGTGTAACCCGGCGGGTATTTGATTTGGTCATACCAGCCTGGATACGGTCGCCCCGTTTTTACGACGTGGCCGGCTGCTTCGGCCGCGTGATGAACCTTTATTTGCTGGGCTATGTATTCGTCCAGATCAGTTTTAGAGATTGTATCCTCTTTAGCCGTTGATAGAACGGGCTGAGGGTTTGATGTCTCTCCCCTATCATCCCCAAGGACGATCGGTGGTTCTTCAGTCGGGGGATCTTGTTGTATCATCATCCCTATCATGTCCTGGAAGAGGAGGCCCATGCGCTGTATATTGGCTGCTTGTTCAGCAGCCTCTTTGTCTCTCTTTTCCAGTACTCGGCGGAGGAACTCGGCGTCGGTCTCTTCCTCTTGGCGTTCATCTAAGGACGTCTCAGGGTTCTCTTTTGGCTCCGTGAGTGCAGCCATTGTAGTCATCATCTCCTGGAGCTTTTGTTGCTGCTCCTGAGCCTTGGTCACTGATCGGGTAAGCGGTCGGTGACCCGTAGAAGTACGACTTTCTTCCTTTCCAGAAGCCATATAAACCGTATGAACTGTTATGCCCCCTGACTTGGGGCGTTTAGGTTCACCGCTTTTAAACTTTGTCAGTGTCACGGGAGCTTTCTCTGGCCTTTTTCTTTTGTGGACCATTGAGGTTGAAGGAGCCGTTGAAGTGGGCATCCTAGCATTTGTTGCCCCCTGCTGTTTAATGGGGCGGTTTTTGTCCTTTTCCACCTTTGCCTTTTTCTGGCGATGAAAGTAGTCTGGGTCAATCACGGAGTCTTGAACCCTCCGCCAAACTTTATAAATTTTTGACGACAGCCGTTGAGGGGGCTGTTCCTGCTTTGTCTCCGGAGCTTTTTCCATAGGCGGAGGAGATCTTTTCAATGTAGCAATCGGAGAGTTCTTTCTCACCTTCCTCAGCAATTCAAAGCCGTTCCCAGTTGGAACAGCAGCGTTGACCTCCACTACTGGAGCAGGTGGGGTTAGCCCTGAGGGGGAGTTGCCCCCTGCTTTCCTTACTCGTCGCCAATGGCGACGTCGCGCACGACGAGCCGTTGGGGCTGGCTCGGAAATCGAGATGGTTTCTTGTTGCCCCCTGTTTGAGTGTGGGGTAACTGCCGATGTCAGCCTATCGAAGACTGATGCCTTTTGACCAGTTGGGGGAGGAGTGGGAGCCGTCAATCTTGTGAAGACCGGCTCTCTGATGGGAGAAGCCGCTTTAACGACTTCCAAAGCAGCGGCCGTTGCCCTCTTTGGGACGGCCACTTTATAGTTTTGACCTAGCCTGGTGAAAACGGAGGCTGTCGGTTTAGTAGCGGGCGACCCGTTGACAGGGGTCGTGGTAGCAGTGAGCCGGTCGAACACCGACTTCTTGTTCGCTTCCGGTGCGGATATCGGCATAGAGAAGCTTGTAGGTGGGACCATGGTCCCGAAAACAGGCCGGTGGCGGCCTGGGTCACCTGTTCTACCGGCAGAGCGAGGAAAGAGGCCGCTTGGGGCCCATATGTTACACCTCTCGGTGAGGTGGAGCATCCGTTGCAGTGGCATTTCGAGCAGTTGGTGCAGTTGGTGGCCATTGGATCTTGAATTCTGCGCCAGGTAAAAGACCAAATCTTAGCAACTTGAAATCCGAAGACAACCATTTAACAAACCGCGATTGGTTCGCGAAGACGACACACGAAGTGTGGAGTGGAAAGAGGAAGAGGTCCCACCGGGCGTGCCAGAATCTGTTCCCCTCCGAACGGCGGCCTGGACTTCGCGTCCGTGCCTGAGGTTCGGGGCAGATGCTATTTGGTTTTATCCGTCTATCTCTCCGAAGATGCCAGGTTGATTTATGGCACCGTGTATCAGAGGTTTAGACGGATGCGGCCGATGTAGCAGACTTCGTCATATTCCCCCTCAGGGTGAGGGGTTTTTGATTGTGGGGACGCTCTTCCCTGCAGGCGCAAGCCCCTGCAGTTAATTACGCTACCGCGTCACGGTAACAACTTTCTCCTTCTCCAGAATTTCACTTCGTGTCGTGTGTGTTTGTTTTGTTTGTGGTTGCCCGTGGATTGTATACGGAGACTGAGTAATGCCGTCGCCCGTAGGACGTGGATTAGTCCAAATCCGTGTTTGCTTAGATTTGGGTTTGGTGTTTTAGTTTAAGGATACATTAGTCGCGTTGCGGCTAAGATCAACTTAAACGTTCGTCAATAATACGTTAATCCTGTTTTGGACTAAGATCGACTTGACGTAGTGATCGATTTAATATCTGGCCGTCGGGACTCGTCACCTCTCTGACGTCGTTGAGGGATTACAGCGACAGATGTCAGAGGAGTTCAGAGATGTACCCTTGAACCAAGGTTGATTTGGGGTTTTATCGTTTATTTAAATATCTAAGGATACGTTAGCCGTATTGGGGCTAAGATCGACTTAGACGGGGCCGTTGAGATCCGACAAAAGAGCATTTGGAGGCTCTATTGTTCCAGTTTAGAGACGTGGTGGTCTGTATTCCAGTTTAGGGACGTAGTGGTCCGACATTAGTTTAGGGACATTTCGGTCCGACATTAGTTTAGGGACGTCTCGGTCCAATATTAGTTTAGGGACGTCTCGGTCCAATGTTAGTTTAAGGACATTTCGGTCCAATGTTCCCATTTTGGGGTAAATATTAGTTTAAGGACGTTTCGGTCCACGAGTTTAAAGACCCCGCAATCCATATGGGTGTGTGGTCGTTGGGACTCGTCACCTCTTTGACGTCGTTGAGGAATTACAACGATGGATGTCAAAGGAGTTCGGAGATGTACCCTCGAACCGGACGTAGATTGATTTAGGAGAGCCATTTTGCTCAGTCAATTTAATTTAAGGACTTATGGCCACGAATGGGCTAAGTCCCGTTGAAAATGTCCGACATTGCTTTTGCATTTCTTTTTACTTTTATTTGGGCTTTGCCCAGAAAGGATGCAGAGCATCAATTTTATTTGGACTCTGTTCTTTATAAATGATGCAGAGCATCAATTTGATTTGGGCCCAGCCCTTTTATTGCTTTGCAATTTATTTTGGCATGCTAGGTATTTTTGATTTGGGCCCGGCCCTTTAGGAAATGCATTGCATTTGTGCAGAGCACCAAGAATCTTTTAGATTTAAGAAAAGAAGTGCAGAGCACTTTTTAATTTCTTGATCTAAATTTAGATCAGAGAAAAGAAAGAAATCTTTTCTTTCTTTCTGTTTCAGAGAACCAAAGGTTCATAGCAAGTGCAAGGCACTATTTTTATTATTTTTATTTATTTATTTATTTATTGAAGATCACTGATCTTGTTTTCTAGATCAATGATCTATTCTTTGAGAGAATTTTCTCTTATCTCAAAGGTTTTTACCTTCTTTTTTGTGTTCTCCAGAAATTCTCAAGAGTTCTTTTCTTTCTTCTTTTTTTTTTTAAAACCAGATGATCCTTTGAAATGAGGTCTGGGGTGCTTTTTATAGTGCTCAAAAACTAGTTAAATTTGTTCAATAAATCTTTTCCTGAGTGATTTGGGGAATTTTCCCCACCGTTGGATCTTTGATCCAAAGGCCCCTGTTTTACAGAAGAAATCTTCTTTTTTTAACAAGAACAGAAAAGATTTCCTTAAATCTTCATTCTGTTGTTGCGCAACTCACCAGCGCGTGACACGTGTCGCGCAGTAACGCGCTTGCGCAGCTGTGCTTGCGCAACTGCGCAGACACGTGTCGCACAGTGAAGCGCTTGCGCAGCTGAGCTTGCGCAACTGCGCAGACACGTGTCGCTCAACGGTGTACTTGCGCAACAGTGTTTGCGCAGCTGCGCAGACACGTGTCGCGCAGAGGTGCGCTTGCGCAGTTGTGCTTACGCAACTGCGCAGACACGTGTCACGCTGCAGTGCACTTGCGCAACAGTGTGTACGCAACTGCGCAGACACGTGTCGCGCAGCGGTGCGCTTGCGCAGTTGTGCTTGCGCAACTGCGCAGACACGTGGCGCGCTGAGGTGCACTTGCGCAACAGTGTTTGCGCAACTGCGCAGACACGTGTCACGCAGCAGTGCGCTTGCGCAGTTGTGCTTGCGCAACTGCGCAGACACGTGTCGCGCAACGGTCCGCTTGCGCAGTTGAGCGTTGCTTTTGCTTTCTAAAGAGCCTTGCTCTGATTGGACGCACTGCCTTGGGCGTTGTGCTACCGAGTCAACTTCTGACACGTGGCAAATTGCGCGCAGCGCACGGGATCTGAAGCGTTGCTTCTCAATTTTGAATTTTCAAAATTCAAACAGGGCCTTGCTCTGATTGGGGGAACACTAGGTACACACAAACAGTTACGTAAAATCAATATCTGCCCACTTGTCAATCCTAGGTGATATTCCCCTACGGATACATCGTCCACGCTCATTCCATTAGCAATCCTGAGAGTTATATCACCTGTCCTGATAACTCTACGGTTTCTCAAATTCTGTAAAGAATTACAGATATGAGATCCTAATCCGGTATTTAGTACCCAGGAAGTAGAGTTAATTGACATACTGTTTTCAATCACAAACACACCTGAAGTCGAAACCACAACATGTTTCGGATCCTGGATTATGGATTTCCAAGCCCTACATTCCTTCTGCCAATGCCCTTTCCCATGACAATAAGAACAACCCTCCTTCCCTACTGTTAGCTCTGAAACTTTTGCCCTGCCCTTTCCTTCTACCTTACTGACACCGTCTATCGGCTTAGTGGAGGTCTTCTTCTTCTCACCCTTGGCTTTCACCTTGGATCCAGGAGAGGAAGATTCCCCAATAAGTAGAGCATGTGTCTCCCTGGTTTCCTTCAGTGTGCCCTTAACTGGAAGTACAACTTTCTTCCCCTGGGCGTAAGTAGAAGGTAGGGACTGTAGAATCAGGTCAGCATATGACTCGTTCTCCAACGTGGTCTCCCGGTCCGTGAGCTGTTTAATACAGTTGATCATTGTAGGGACATGGTCCCCTACAGATGGTCCGAAAGCCAACCTCGCTTGAAGCAATTTGTTCGAGGTCTCATATCTTACGATTGGTCCATCTTCTCGTGATGCCTCTGGTTTACACCATCCATTGAGGCCAACACGAGGCACTTGGTATTCGCACTGTCCTTTTCCGATGTCTTACGGATATCAACATCCACGACGGTGGAAACTGGACCTGGGACGGTGGGGCGATAGTAGCAAAGAGTTGGCCCAGCTTGTCATGAATAATGGACATCTGTACAAACCTTTGTCAATTAATATTGTCTGGTTTAGTCAATTAATTATCTAGCTGTAACCTAAGTCTGGTCGCAAGGTTACTGCAATTAGGAGAGAGAGGAGAAACACTCAGCATGATACTCTTGCAAGTTTAGATTGGTTTTTAGTTTATCTAAACAGGATGGCTCCCACTGTTTCTCGAATTCTTCCTCAAATCATAAAAGAAGAATTAGTCAGGATTAATCTCACCCAACAATACTTGCTTAACCTTTCAGCCAGGCTGGTGTTGGTATTTCGAGGGAGGTTTTCCAACGCTTTCGCGAAGTTCCTTAATTACATAACCTCTTTTCCTTGGAGGCATAGCCTCGCTAACACCGTTCTAGACACCTACTTGGTTTATAGCATTGATTGTGTTAGTGAAAAAATCTCCCGAGGAGTAGCGGATACTCACAGTAGGATCGGGATCCAAATATCATTGTGTGATAATCCTGAAGGAATCCTACCAACATTATCACACTCCAAATGGTATGCAGCACTAGCAAGTTTCAGTTTCCTTAAAAACTCCCGATGCGGATTTTTGCCATATGCTCTTATGAGCTTGACGAATGCCAACAAATCATAAGTCACATGTTAAGTTCTACCCGTCATTGTCCAGGTTAATTTGAACCCACCCGTACATTCCCTTGACGAAGGCCAACAAAGTAGTACGACTGTCCCAAACCAACGCATCTATCTATGCTATATATGAATATCCAGCAGCTGTCAATCACTATGCCTTGGCGAAGGTCGACAAACATAGCTTGAATACTACTGAATATTCATATGAAATGACGAAGAGCTACGGTTGGTTTTGGCGAAACCGTGAACGTAATGAACTTGATTTAATCGAAGGAACCTGATACCTTTTAAAGGAGTGGTTTAAGCTCCGCATTTAAAAGTTTCTGTTTTGAAACAATCGAGTAGTTTTGAAATTTGTTCCAGCGATTCAGCTTTGGCTTGTTTGCTTTGCATTAATAATGCAATCCCATTATTTACACCTATCGTTATAGAGAGAAACGAAAATAACACGTCCGCTTATGCCATCCTCATTCGCCACTGGGCCCCGTCTAACACCGTTAGGTTACTTGACTAACGCCAGAGTGGGGGCTGGACTAGCGTGGATGCAAAACATAAGCAACGTCTACTATATAGCATATATATAATAATCATTCATCTCACGTAATAATAGGCATTCCAGATCACAGATGAACATATTGGATATACTAGGAATTCCGTGTTTCTTTTAAGCCTGTAACGAAAGACGGATTCCACGGTCGTGATGATTAGCCAAAACCCTACCCCAGACCCCTACATGTGCGGCAAACTACCCGCCAAATTCCCGAAATGAAGCAACTTCCCTCAGTAAAGTGAGTAGGCCACTCGGCACTTCAAAGAACCCGGTAGTTTGTGCATCTCACCTTGGGTCTATCTTAGGAGCAGAAAAAAGTAAAAGAAATAATACAACGGTGGCTACAACCTCAACCCGGATGTGTCCCACAAAATAATATCATATCACTTTACAATTTACATCGAATGAAAGAAAAACAACTCTCTTCTCACATTCCCGGCGATTCATCATCGACGATCCAATAAATTTCATATACACAAACCAACAGATATGTGCAACCCCAAGCTAACCGACGTATAGCAATTAGCTGAAGTTTAAAAACACATATAACAACACAGAAGATCCGGTTAGCCAAGAACATTAGAATTTCGATCGAAACATATTTTCCGTGTCTACCCTAAGTGTAAACCAGCACACCAAAAAATACTGGGTAGAAACCAAAAATTCCAAAAAACAATACACCAAATATTAGAACAAACAGAAGAAGAATGAGTCGAATCGGCCTCGACTCGGCCGCGGAATCGCGGCGGAACGCACCGTTCCGCCGCGCTTCCGCGGCCGTCTTGGCGATTCACTGACTTGTTTTTCTTAAGAGTTCTAATAATACCCTGCACACATTTTTCATACCTCTGAAATAATTTTTCTAGCACTTTTAAAAATCGACAAAAACATAGGGTATTGGTATTTCGTTTTCCAGTTTTTCAGACGATCAAAGTTCTAACACTTGCTAACATGCTAGTAAAGGTTTAGTAGGCTCTGATACCATTATAAGTTGATGTTACGCACCCCGCGGGTTCGCGGGGAGGCGGAATATGTAAAAAACGATCTTTTCAAAGCTTCGTAACACCGACTCGATCTCCAGGATCGATACTAAATCCTAACTAGCAAACTACTATGAGGTAAAATGCATCGATAGAATGTTATACCTCATGATTTCATGTCCTTCGGGTCTTCTTGTCGCTGCCCTTCTCCTCGTCATAGGCTCCGTGGATCGTTTGGATCGGGCCTCCTCGTCGGTCCTCTCATGTCAAAGACGATCCACCCGAGAGTCTGTAGATCGAGCTCCTACCTCAAATCTGAAGTAACTAGGGCACCTAGTTCGCTACACTAGATGACTTAGATGATGTAGAGAATATAGATGGAATGGTTTGTCTCTCATAACCTTAGGTTTCTCAACATATGAGACATGAAAGAGTAGAGATAGAAGAAGAACAACTTGAGGAAAAATCTTGTGAAGTTTTTGCATAGAAAAAGAGAATGGACTCTCTGTTTAAATCTGAACCATACCCTCTCATCACCAGAATAACTCTAACTAGAAAATCAAATATGGTTCATTTTCAACTTAGTGAGTCATGGTTTGAAAACCCTCCATGTGTCACCAAGAGCCATGCTCCAATTTATGCAAAAATCCACCTCATTTCCTTCACCTCACAATGCAATAAACATTTAACCTAAAATGTTTAATACAAAATATGAGGTGTCTTCTTCTAGAAGCATCTTTGAACAAATTACAAAAATGCTCCTCATCCGTATATACATACCCGTATCCGTATTCCGAAAAATACGAATACAAAATAGACGGAAATAATCCATCAGTATAATACTAGGATCCGGCTTAAACCAAAACTCACTAGTATTATCTGTCTGAATCATCATCCGTGCACAAATACACGTACGTGATCGAACCCTGTCGTAAAACCATACGACCTCTACATCTTTTGCCCGATGCAGGGAAATGCTCTGTGTGGGACTGTAACAACTCCAATTTTTGTATACCTAAATTTGATTTAAATTTGAAGTATACATGGAGTATTTACTGTTGCTGATAACACTTTAAGTATCTATTTCCCTACAATAATTACAAGAAGAAGCTTGTAGCTCATTGGTAATACCTTGCACTGCTGAACCAAGTCACCAGAGTTCGAATCGCATGCCCTACATATTTTTTATATCATTTTGTTTTAATTTTTTGGGAAGGTCAACAGTCAAACAGCCTAAATCTCAAAATTTATACTGAACCCAAAAAGTTAAGTATACCAAAAATCCCCCCCATGGAATTCCCCACCCAACGGTGCCCCGACTCGGCCGAGTCGGCCGGCGGACCGGCCGGACTCGGCCGGACGGCCGAGTCGTCAACACGGATTTTCTCCGTGTTGACTTGGTCAACCCCCCTGTATATACTAAATTTCAGACCAGTTATCAATTTCCCATTAAACCTCTTTTATTCCAAAATTAAATGAATTTTAATGTTTTTCTTAATTATTTTTATAATTTTTTTAATCAAAACCCTAACTCTAGCCTAGCCCTATATAAACACCCCTACCCTCTACCATTTCACCCTACAATTCTAAGTCCACTCTCTAAAATTCTCAAGAGAACTCGGTACGTTAGAAATAGAGCGAAAAGCGAAGCGCTGCCAAAACCGACGACGAATTCCGGCGACCGCACTAGGATCCTTCACGACGTTTCGACGCACCGACAATCCACTACTTTCTTAGCCTCCCTAACTTGTCCAAACTTGTAAGTCCCACTCTTTCTATCTTCCTTTTCTTTGAAAGAAAATACGACTTTTTGAAACCCGACGGAAATCGGAACAAACCGATTTCCGATTCGGTTTTTCTACAAAATCCCACTTGTCACCTAATCCTTAATACCTAAACATATCCATGATGACTATTAATCACATAAAAATCAAATTGGACAAAGTTTCTCACATGAAATGATAACTTTCTTGTAATATCGTATTCTTTTCATAAAAATACCATAAAGTTTATTTTTCCTCTTCTAATTAATTCGCTCATTCCTAAACATGTTCATCTTGATCACTAAACTTGTAAAAATCAATTTGAATGAGTTTTCACATATGAAATGATAACTTTTACAAATACCGTATTCTTACACTTAAATACCCTCATGTTTAATTTATCATATTTAATCTCTAAACTTCACTAAACCTTAAAATAAGTCGCGAGATAATGACCTACTTCTACACACACACAAATATAACCCTAATTGATAACGTCAAAACATAGAATACGAAAATACAAGACTTTTCACTAAAATACCATTTTTTTTATAAACCTTTCTTGAAATTCTAAGTTGAATACAATTCTAAACAAAATCTTTTAAAAGAAAATACGATGTGTCATGGACATCGATCGTTTATCTAAACCTGACTTTATGGTGTCTAGGCAAGTGTGTCAAGGCTAGTGGTTTTTAATTAGGCCCACTACTGTGGTTCCTTCCCACTTACTTGGCACTTACCTGGCCGCAATTGGCGGTGAAGAGGCGATTTGAGGCTTCTAATGACTTATCGTTTAGACCTTAGAAATAGGATAGTTGGCTTAAGAAATCTTAGAAACTAAAATACGGAAATTTACAAATAAATACCTTATAATTATAAAACCGTTTTCTAAATGAATAGTATTTATAAAATCTTTGCAAAGCACCACTACAACCCACCTTTGGGGAACCCGTTAGGGATAGTACGGTTCATCGTGCACCCGCGGGCTAGTAGTACGAGATTCAGACATCCGCAAGGAGCATTCGGTCTCGAAAGGTTTAAAATACGACATTTAAGAAAAAATGAGTCTTTTGGAAAATAAAATATTTATATAAATTTATTCTTGTATTAATATATATATAATTATCATTTAACAACTATTTTATTATAAGATAAAGTTTCCATTTTTTTCTAAAAATTACAATAAGGCCCCTAACAATTACAGAACTTCAAATTACTTTTCTTTTAGTCTGACTCGTTTCTTTTAGTCTGACTCGGGTTAGAGTCTGACTATTTCTGACTTGAATATGATTCAAGTCAATCTATATTCTTTTATATTCCAACTCAATATGAATACATGAATCCCTGAATCCAGTTAACAATCCATTCAATTTGACTGAATCAAACCATGGATATACTTCCATTATCCTGTTATTCCATTTACCTGATTATGCAGCTACAACATGTTTACTGATGTCATGGTTTTGGTCAGTCACCCAACTTACATAATACAATACAACAATAATGTTAAAACACTACGGGGTTTAAGGGGTAGATTGGTACGGAAAGTGTTAAAGGTGGCACGAGGTGGTCAGATTAAGACACCTAACCTGAATCCCATTGATGTTGTACCGTGGCATAACGGTTCCTTGTACTTTCCTTTTGCCCTGGTCTCTAGCATATAGAGACCCCCCTCGTATACACTGGCATCCTTCTGTACCAAGCTACAAACAACAGCGTTAACACAAAATTCCATAATATTCAACAATATAATACCTTAGAAAATACTTTTACACTGTCTTTCTAATTCTTCCTTATCTTTGGGACTTACCGAGCGACCTGTTCGCTGACGACATTCTATTTCTTTCTTCTTTGAATGTCGTCAGGTACGTTGGACTCAGCAGAGATCGAGCCCACCGGTGAAGACTTGGAGCAGTTTAACGAAGACCCCGAGCTCTAGATATTGTACCTTGTTCTTTTCAGTATTTTCATTTCCTGTTATGCCACTGTTTAGGCATCGCTTTTCATTTCAGTTGTATTTTATTTTCATGCAAAAGAATGTTATTAATAAAGTTGCTATTATTTCTATATCTTTCGTCTCTTGTGATTTACTTTATATTGCTTAGATACGCTTAGCATATGTACTTCTAAGTATATACGTAGCGGACCTCGTCGCGTCCACTTCGCCGTACACCGGGAAGCGGGGCGTGACAGGTTTTTTTGGTGGCCCGTGCAGGTCAGAGCTGTATGAATCCCTGTCATGCAGTTCTGGTCTGCGTGAACAACTTAAGCAATATAACACAAGAACCAGCAACTAAAACATTCTTTACAATTCATGTTCCTTGGATCTTGCGAATCTCTATTCCTTGAATCTTAACATTTCATATATTTGAATCTGTCCTAACCCGAATTTTTCTTCAAGGCTATGGATTCCCCGAACAACACCAGCACCAACGTCAACAACACCCCTTCAGCACTACCTCTCACACCAGCTGTTCCTGCACCACCCACTGAGCAAACAATGCTATTTGAGGCGATCCGGAGTCTTCTCGAGGGACAGCAACAACTTCTGAACCATCCCGAGACCGATGCACCGGGAGTAAAGCAATTCAGAGCTTTGCACCCAAAGCAGTTCTCTGGTAAAGGAAGCTCTCTTGAAGCGGAAGAATGGGCACAAAGCATCGAAGACGATCTGGCAGCAGCTCAAGTGCCAGACAACGCTTGGGTCCGTGTAGCAAAACTACAGCTCACGGATAATGCTCGCAATTGGTGGAAGACGGAAGAAAGCCGTTTGGTACGGCCGATTGAATGGAAGACCTTTCGCGAGAAGTTCGACGCGAAATATTTCCCTGTGACTGCCAGGTTCGCCATGGAGCAGCAGTTTATTCATCTACAGTAAGGATCAATGTGGGACAAATCGGTAGATGAATACGACGCTGAATTCACCATGTTGAGCCGGTAAGATATGTCGCAATAGTTCAATTTTAAATTAACACATACTACACAGCTAACACAATCTTTAAACAGATTCGCGGCACACCTGATACCGACGGACGAGATCAGAGCCCGTCGCTTTCAACAAGGTTTGGACACAGAGATTAAGGCTGCTCTAGTCACAGGAAAGTTTTTGACTCATGAGGAAGCTTTAGAAGCTGCCCGAAGTTATGAGGCAGTGATAAAAGAGAGGGGCAGACCTCAGCCTGCAGGAGTCAAACGCCCTGCCAACCAGATAGCAGATGGAGCTTCGTCCAGACCACCTTTCATGCCCAGGCGACCCGGAGTACCAACCCATCGTCCTAACCCAGCCTTTTGCACCTACTGCAAGAGAACTAGACATATGATGAAGGACTGCCGTCGAGCCAACCGCCTTTGCTTAGTCTGCGGTTCAGCTACTCACAGTATTGAGTCTTGTCCCCAAAGACAGAACCCAGTTGCTGCACCCAAGCCAGCAAATACCTATCCGCAGCGACCAGCTCTTCAGGCACCTGCTCCCAGACTGGCACTGCCTGCACCACCCAGAGGACCACAAGCTACACCACCTCCTCGACAATTCCATCAAGCTTAAAGGAACGTTCCGAGGAATGCTCCTCAGGCCAGGAGGAATGTGCCAAAGCGCCAGGCTTTCATGATGTCTGTGGAAGAAGCTGAGGCCACTGGCCAAGTCATTACTGGTAAACTTCCTTCTCAAACTTATCTTTTAGTCTTGTTTACCTACACACTTTCCCTATACCTAAAACCTATCCTATATACCTTAGGTACAATCCTAGTAGCTTCACTACCTGCACTTGCACTGTTTGATACTGGAGCATCCCACTGCTTTATGTCGCAACGACTTGTCCGAACCCATGCGATTCCAGTCTCACCGCTTGTATCCAGCTGGAACGTCAGTTCCGGAAACGGTGTTCTGAAGGCAACTATGGGATACAGCATGTGTCCAGTCGTCGTCTGCAGTCGAGAGTTTTATGCTGACTTCAAGGTATTGGACATACCAAACTTCGATGTGGTTCTAGGAATGGACTGGCTTGGAACCTTTTATGCTACCATCGACTGTCGTCAAAGGAGGGTAGTATTCGAGATTCCAGACCATCCGGTCTTCTATTTCAAGAGTGGAGACCGTACATTGGAGCCAAGTACCTACAAAGCGAAGCCAAGGGAAGCAGTAGTTGCGGCAGCTCAAGCAGAGGAAGAATCAAGACCGGAGGTAGTTCGAGAGTTCGACGATGTATTCCCTGACGATATATCAGGTTTGCCTCCCGATCGAGCTCTTGAATTCAGTATTGACTTAGTACCAGGAGCACAACCGGTGATCAAAGCACCGTATAGACTAAGTCCGGAAGGATTGAAAGAAGTTCGAACACAGTTGGACGAATTACTGGCGAAAGGATGGATTCGTCCCAGCACTTCAAGTTGGGGAGCACCTGTACTATTGGTGAAGAAGAAAGAAGGTTCATACAAAATGTGCATCGATTATAGGGCCTTGAACGAAGTCACTATAAAGAACAAGTATCCACTTCCGCGCATCGACGATTTATTCGATCAGCTAAGTGGATCTTGTGTCTTCTCTAAACTAGATCTTCGTTCAGGTTATCATCAAGTGAAGGTCAAGGAAGCTGATATTCACAAAACAGCTTTCAGAAGTCGTTATGGACATTACGAATTTCTAGTAATGCCATTTGGAGTGACCAATGCACCAGCAATCTTCATGAACCTAATGAACCAAGTTTTCCGGGAGTATTTAGACAGGTTTGTTATCATCTTCATTGACGACATCCTGGTATATTCTAAGAATCGGAAAGAGCATGCGGAGCACCTACGAATTGTCCTGGAAACTCTTCGACAACATAAGCTTTATGCCAAGTACAGCAAGTGTGAGTTTTGGCTAAATCAAGTTGGTTTTCTTGGACATATCGTATCAGGAGAAGGAATTTCTGTGGACCCAGCAAAAGTTTCAGCAGTTAGCAAATGGCCTACACCAAAGTCAGTGAAGGATATTCGAAGTTTCTTGGGTTTGGCTGGATATTACAGAAGATTCATTGAAGGCTTTTCGAAGATAGCCACACCCCTGACCAAGCTCACACGAAAAGATGAAGAATTTGTGTGGTCGGAAGCATGCGAGCAAGCTTTCGTAGAACTCAAGTCAAGACTGACATCTGCACCTATTCTCGTCATACCGGATCAATCTGGAGGATTCGAAGTGCATTGCGATGCATCCGGTAAGGGACTAGGATGTGTTCTACATCAGCACGGTAAGGTTGTGGCTTATGCTTCAAGACAATTGAAAACTCATGAGCGCAATTACCCGACGCATGATCTGGAGTTGGCAGCCGTTATCTTTGCTCTCAAAATTTGGCGCCATTACTTACTTGGTGAACGAGTGAACATCTACACAGATCATAAAAGTCTGAAGTATGTGTTTACTCAGAAGGAGTTGAAAATGCGGCAGAGAAGATGGTTAGAACTCATGGCGGACTTTGACATCAACTTTCAATATCACCCAGGAAAGGTGAACGTAGTACCTGATGCTCTTAGTCGCCAACCATTAGCAATGAATCTCACCGCTCAGTGGAAGCTTCAGCAAAACTTACATCAGATGGAGATTGAAGTAGTCATGCCAGGTAATGCTTCAAGTTTGATGAATCTACAAGTTCAATCAACCATCGTCAATCAGATCAAAGCAGCTCAAGCCAGCGATGCTAAGTTGCAAAAGATCAGAGAACAAGTGGAGAATGGACTTAGAACAGATTTCATCATCCATGAAGACGGATCTTTGAGATACAGCAGCAGATTGTGTGTACCAAAAGATCATGTTCGGGAAGAGTTAATGAAAGAAGCCCACAGCTCTCCCTATTCAGTACATCCTGGAGGTACCAAAATGTACAAAGATCTACGTCAGAATTATTGGTGGCATGGAATGAAGCGTGAAGTAGCCAGAAGCGTCGCAAAATGCTTGGTGTGTCAGCAAGTAAAGGCTGAACATCACAGGACTGCTGGATTACTTCAACCGTTACCAATCCCAGAATGGAAGTGGCAGCATATCACGATGGACTTTGTAACTGCTCTTCCTCGCAGCACAAAGGGTAACGATGCGATATGGGTCATTGTAGATCGACTCACAAAGTCGGCTCACTTCATCCCATTTCGAGTTGGCCAATCAACTGAGACATTAGCAAAGAAATACATGGAGGTAATAATCTAATTAAGATTTAAACACTTCATAATGTACTATCTCTGATACTCATGAACTCATACAGGAAATTGTGAGACTTCATGGAGTACTGGTCTGCATTGTCTCCGATCGTGACACCAGGTTCCGATCGCAATTTTGGCAGAGTCTGCGAGCTAGCTTGGGAACAAGTCTGAAATTCAGCATGGCTTATCATCCACAAACAGATGGTCAGTCAGAACGAACTATTCAGATCTTGGAGGATATGCTCAGAGCATGTATGCTCGATTTCAAAGGATCATGGGAAGATCACCTGCATCTTGTGGAGTTTGCGTACAACAACAACTACCAAGCAAGTATAGGAATGACACCTTTTGCAGCATTATATGGAAGGAAGTGTCGATCGCCATTAAGTTGGGACGACATCGGAGATAGGGAACTTCTTGGACCAGAGATGATAGTAGCGACCGTTGATGTGGTTCGTACTATCAGGGAAAGAATGCGCATAGCCCAAGATAGACAGAAACACTGGGCTGATGCAAAGAGACGACACTTGGAGTTCCAGCCAGGAGACCATGTATTCTTGAAGATATCTCCGAACCGCGGAGTGATCCGATTTGGAAGACGGGATAAGCTAAATCTAAGATACATTGGACCGTTCGACATACTCGAACGAGTCGGAGAAGTGGCATACCGATTAGCGCTTCCACCCTCATTGGAAGGAGTGCATAACGTGTTCCACATATCCCAACTCAGAAGGTATGTGAGTGACCCCAATCATGTACTTGATCATTCCGAGCTCACTATACAGCCCGACTTGTCTTGTGAGCAACAACCTGTGGAAATCCTGGACAGGAAAGTGAAGACACTTCGGAACAAGGAAGTTAACCTGGTCCGGGTAATGTGGAGAAAAGATACTCCAGGAGAATCTACGTGGGAAAGGGAAGATGAAATGCGTGCAAGATATCCTCACCTTTTTGTAAACTAGTCCTCAAATAAAAGTTGTAAATTTCGAGGACGAAATTTTTGTAAGGAGGGTAGATTGTAACAACTTCAATTTTTGTATACCTAAATTTGATTTAAGTTTGAAGTATACATGGAGTATTTACTGTTGCTGATAACACTTTAAGTATCTATTTCCCTACAATAATTACAAGAAGAAGCTTGTAGCTCATTGGTAATACCTTGCACTACTGAACCAAGTCACCAGAGTTCGAATCCCATGCCCCACATATTTTTTATATCATTTTGTTTTAATTTTTTGGGAAGGTCAACAGTCAAACAGCCATAACTCTCAAAATTTATACTGAACCCAAAAGGTTAAGTATACCAAAAATCCCCCCATGGAATTCCCCACCCAACGGTGCCCCGACTCGGCCGGACGGCCGAATCGTCAACAAGGATTTTCTCCGTGTTGACTTGGTCAACCCCCCTGTATACACTAAATTTTCAGATCAGTTATCAATTTCCCATTAAACCTCTTTTATTCCAAAATTTAATGAATTTTAATGTTTTTCTTAATTATTTTTATATTTTTTTAATCAAAACCCTAACTCTAGCCTAGCCCTATATAAACACCCTACCCTCTACCATTTCACCTTACAATTCTAAGTCCACTCTCTAAAATTCTCAAGAGAATTCGGTACGTTAGAAATAGAGCGAAAAGCGAAGCGCTGCCAAAACCGACGACGAATTCCGGCGACCGCACTAGGATCCTTCACGACGTTTCAACGCACCGACAACCCACTACTTTCTTAGCCTCCCTAGCTTGTCCAAACCTGTAAGTCCCACTCTTTCTATCTTCCTTTTCTTTGAAAGAAAATACGACTTTTTGAAACCCGATGGAAACCGGAACAAACCGATTTCCGATTTGGTTTTTCTACAAAATCCCACTTGTCACCTAATCCATAATACCTAAACATATTCATGATGACTATTAATCACATAAAAATCAAATTGGACAAAGTTTCTCACATGAAATGATAACTTTCTTGTAATATCGTATTCTTTTCATAAAAATACCATAAAGTTTATTTTTCCTCTTCTAATTAATTCCCTCATTCTTAAACATGTTCATCTTGATCACTAAACTTGTAAAAATCAATTTGAATGAGTTTTCACATATGAAATGATAACTTTTACAAATACCGTATTCTTACACTTAAATACCCTCATGTTTAATTTATCATATTTAACCTCTAAACTTCACTAAACCTTAAAATAAGTCACGAGGTAATGACTTACCTCTACACACACACAAATATAACCCTAATTGATAACGTCAAAACATAGAATACGAAAATACAAGATCTTTCACTAAATACCATTTTTTTTATAAACCTTTCTTGAAATTCTAAGTTGAATACAATTCTAAACAAAATCTTTTAAAAAAAAATACGATGTGTCATGGATATCGATCGTTTATCTAAACCTGACTTTATGGTGTCTAGGCAAGTGTGTCAAGACTAGTGGTTTTTAATTAGGCCCACTACTGTGGTTCATTCCCACTTATCTGGCACTTATCTGGCCGCAATTGGCGGTGAAGAGGCGATTTGAGGCTTCTAATGACTTATCGTTTAGACCTTAGAAATATGATAGTTGGGTTAAGAAACCCTAGAAACTAAAATACGGAAATTTACAAATAAATACCTTATAATTATAAAACCGTTTTCTAAATGAATAGTATTTATAAAATCTTTGCAAAGCGCCACTACAACCTACCTTTGGGGAACCCGTTAGGGATAGTACGGTTCATCGTGCACCCGCGGGCTAGTAGTGCGAGATTCAGACCTCCGCAAGGAGCATTCGGTCTCGAAAGGTTTAAAATACGACATTTAAGAAAAAATGAGTTTTTTGGAAAATAAAATATTTATATAAATTTATTCTTGTATTAATATATATATAATTATCATTTAACAACTATTTTATTATAAGATAAAGTTTCCATTTTTTTCTAAAAATTACAATAAGGCCCCTAACAATTACAAAACTTCAAATTACTTTTCTTTTAGTCTGACTCGTTTCTTTTAGTCTGACTCGGGTTAGAGTCTGACTATTTCTGACTTGAATATGATTCAAGTCAATCTATATTCTTTTATATTCCAACTCAATATGAATACATGAATCCCTGAATCCAGTTAACAATCCATTCAATTTGACTGAATCAAACCATGGATATACTTCCATTATCCTGTTATTCCATTTACCTGATTATGCAGCTACAACATGTTTACTGATGTCATGGTTTTGGTCAGTCACCCAACTTACATAATACAATACAACAATAATGTTAAAACACTACGGGGTTTAAGGGGTAGATTGGTACGGAAAGTGTTAAAGGTGGCACGAGGTGGTCAGATTAAGACACCTAACCTGAATCCCATTGCTGTTGTACCGTGGCATAACGGTTCCTTGTACTTTCCTTTTGCCCTGGTCTCTAGCATATAGAGAGCCCCCTCGTATACACTGGCATCCTTCTGTACCAAGCTACAAACAACAGCGTTAACACAAAATTCCATAATATTCAACAATATAATACCTTAGAAAATACTTTTACACTGTCTTTCTAATTCTTCCTTATCTTTGGGACTTACCGAGCGACCTGTTCGCTGACGACATTCTATTTCTTTCTTCTTTGAATGTCGTCAGGTACGTTGGACTCAGCAGAGATCGAGCCCACCGGTGAAGACTTGGAGCAGTTTAACGAAGACCCCGAGCTCTAGATATTGTACCTTGTTCTTTTCAGTATTTTCATTTCCTGTTATGCCACTGTTTAGGCATCGCTTTTCATTTCAGTTGTATTTTATTTTCATGCAAAAGAATGTTATTAATAAAGTTGCTATTATTTCTATATCTTTCGTCTCTTGTGATTTACTTTATATTGCTTAGATATGCTTAGCGTATGTACTTCTAAGTATATACGTAGCGGGCCTCGTCGCGTCCACTTCGCCGTACACCGGGAAGCGGGGCGTGACAGGGACTCTAAAGACTCGACACTACGCTGGCAGTGGGTTTAACCACAAGCCGCAAGCAGTACTAACTGCACGTAACGGCTACCCAGGTATCTGTCGATAAGAAGGCCGATGAGAATAACTCATCTGAACTCCTACAGAGCCTATCTGTGACAATCTCCGTAAAGTCCGGTCTGTTCGTCTAAGAGTATCGCATATCGGGCCTAAGGGTGCAGTAATCGTCAGACCCCTAATAGCGCAATAAGTCGTGTCGGAGAGTAGCCCAAAACACCCTGAGAAACTACTGGAGTACCTACCAGTAAATCTCGCTTACCTTGGCCAAGGACTTTGTTTAATGGCCTTCCGAACACAGCGCGATATCAACCCCCAATATCGGGAGAGACGAATCCTATCTAACCGCCACTGCCTCCAAGTGCTTCGGGACTGCACCCAACTACTACCTGTTTGCACGACTCTTTTGAGCCGTGGTAGGGTAGTAATAAAAGAACAGTGGGAACACACTCGAGGCGAAGTAGCAATGTCAAGTCAATGGACTAAGATGTACTCATATCACCTGGGAACTGCTATCCGACGATAGGTATAATACCCACCAGCAGTCCCCAACGAGTCCTGTCCAGTGTACTCATAACCCAATGAGCACCTGCATACTATCTTCAGTACGACGTACTAATGGATGTGGGACAGACCATCTCTCCTGCTGGGATGAGAAGCGTATACACTAGTCTACTCTGGGGTATCGATGTCCCGTCTCGATAATCCTACGACTAGGGACCTGTATAAGGATGTGCTTATAGACTATCCAGCCCCCATTAGTGTGATTGGCATCACAACGATGGTAGTCAAGCAAAGATCTTAAGGGCTATACCAATATGTATAAGCGGTATGCAAAAACACATGCATATATTGAGGTAGAAACAAACCAGGTAGCATACTACCATTTCGAGTAAGACTGTTACTATAACCGTGCATATCCCAAGCTTCCATTAAGTAATATACAAACCAGTATGATAAAATAATGGCCTACAGGGCATATATCACTAACAATCAGGATGATGTTCCCCTGGAGCTTGAGCTTGACGGCAAGGAGAAGATGGCGGCTGGCGCTGATGTCGAAGCGAAAGTGAGGGTCTCACTTGGGGTTCTCGCCACCGTCGAAATCGACGGCGGTCTTCTTCTTCTGAGGGAGATGGAAGTTGCAGCGGTTCATGACGAAGACGGTGGCGTAGAGGGAGGGCTTTTGGAAGAGATTGAAGAATTTGATCCCTCTGCAGGAGATCGATTTCAGATAGAGCCAGGTTTGAGTTTGATCCATTTCCCCGCCTTTTGGATTGTTGTTGTTGATAGATGATTGATTTTAGGGTTTTTATTTTTATTTTTTGGGGGAGAAAATAGTTAAGTGATGATGATGGTGGGTGATGGCGGTGGTGGTTGTGGTGATGATGATGGTGCTGGTTGTGGTGATGATGGGGCAGCGTCGGTGGAGGGGTTGCGGTGGTGTGGGGCAGCTTCTTCAGTCGCGGGCAGATGAATTATTTCTGAGCATGGACTTAGAACCCTTAAGTGTGCGTGCACACACACATATATGACCAATCAACTAGAAAATATTTAATTGTTTTAAAAAGATTTGCACGATTTAAAACCATTTTATTGCTAGTAACACAAGCATGGAAAAAATCATTAAGACAACAAAGTTTAAACTTTGAATGGTTACACAACAATTTACTTAAAAAGGAAAAGAGAGTTTATTCTAAAAGCATCTCGATGAACTTTTTTACCATGAAACAAATGATAAAACTACTTTGCTTTAAAAGCACAGAAATTTCTAAGGCCATGTTTGGATTCAAAGTTAGCATTACCATGGTTCATTTTAAAGTGAAGGTAGAAAGTATGTAAACTATGGTTTGCAAGTCCCAAGCTCTAAAAATGGAGTTTAGTAAACTTCGATCAGATTGGAGTTTAGATAATTGCAGTTTAAGGCTGAAAAACTGCAGTTATCTAAACTCCAAGATGGTTGTCAAACAAGCCAAAATTAGCATTTTGGAGTTAACTTTTGCTAACTTTATGAAACCACAGTTTACAAATCTTAACTTCATTCCCAAACAGTCCCTAAACAGGTTGGTGTCGAGTCAGCCGAGTCATGTCCAACGATACCGGTTCGGTCCGGTTCAGATCGAGCGGGGTCTAAATCGGTTCCTTTTATTGAGTAGAAAACGAGTACGAATTTAACAAATAAGTCCTGTTTACTTTTTAAAATTTCTATTTTAAAAAACAACGAATCCTCTGAAATTTGACTATATATATTGTTAAAAAGAAAAGCCAAAAAAGAACTTCAATTCCAAAGCAGAAGAAAAGAGTTGCAGCAGCAGCGCAGCTACGATTTCAAGGTGATTTTTTGCCCCCTTAAACTTTAATTTAGGGAAACATTTTTGTAATTAGAAGTTGAATCGAGAATTTTCGTTGTGTCAATTTGCTTGCAACCTCCGATGATTTTATAAAAAATAAAAATAAAGAATTGCGCAGAGGATGATGATAAATTTCTAAAGATTTTAGGGTTCATCAGTTTGAGATGGGAATCATCGGATCGTTGTCTTTTGATCTTTAGGGTTTGATCACCTTCAAAACCCTAGAAATATGAGTAAGGGTTTTAAATATTTTTCTTTTAATTTAATTGAAACTTTAGTATGCTCCTGTTAGATGCAAGAATTTCTGAATAATATGAGAATTTAGAGAGGTTTTGATGATTTCCTTTTGCAGTTCAGTATTGATCATCACAAAAAAATCACATCTTTACCTTTGTTTCTACAACTTGCTATATATTCGAAGATATCTTCAATGCTATAAATTTTTTTTGGGTATTTTGAAGTAAAATATCCCGTTGTTAAATCAAATGTTTAGGCTTTATATTTGAAGATGGGCGACAATATTATGGAGAAAGTTAATGTCCTCAGCGAACGCCTTAAGATTAGCGGTTCGGAAGTCAAACAGAAGATGATGGCTGGAATGAGCTCCATGAGTTTTAAGATGAAGGAGTTTCTCCAAGGTCAGAACCAAGCGGAGAAAATCGTCGAGGAGGCGACCACAGAGACCATGGCGGGCCCCGATTGGGCTGCTAACCTTGAGATTTGTGACATGATCAACACTGAAAAGGTCAACAGTGTCGAGTTGATTCGAGGTATCAAGAAGCGGATAATGTTGAAGAATGCAATGGTCCAGTATCTTGCTTTGGTTCTCCTTGAGACTTGCGTCAAGAATTGTGAAAAGGTTTTCTCTGAGGTTGCTGCTGAGAGAGTGCTTGACGAGATGGTTAAATTGATTGATGATCCTCAAACCGTGGTGAACAATCGGAATAAGGCTCTTGTTCTGATTGAAGCATGGGGAGAGTCCGGGAACGAACTACGTTACTTGCCCGTGTATGAGGAAACTTATAAGGTATTATTTTCATTGTGCGTCGCGGAGTAAATGCTGCGCTTAATAGGTTCTCCTTGGTTTTGTACCTTATGATATGTGTCATATATGTTCAGCTAGCATGTTGCTTAGAGATGATATTTAATTATTAACAGCCATAGTAACAGCTATAACAAGTTTCACTTTTATCCATATGCTTGCAAGAAAAAAATTATTCTCTTTTGTCATAAATGTGTGAATAAACATATTCCTTTTATTTAATAAAAAAAATTCTATATTTGGCAATTTTCAGAATCGATCACCATTAGAACTGTTAATAAAAAATGCAAAAGAACCTCCTTATACAAGTCTTTAAATTAAAATTGCTATATCAATTTTGATTACATTTCATGGTGTGCATTACATAATAGAACGAATTATATGTGTAATATACATACATATTAGCTAGTAAATGCATATAACAGCTTTGATAATTATTTGCTAGTTACCATAAGAAGCTGCTTGCTTCTGAGTTCTTTGATATACTCTTTTTCCCTTTGTCTAAGCAAGAAAGGATGCATCTATCAAAGTTCGTGATGGTAATTTTTTTTCTTGCAGAGCTTAAAATCTAGGGGCATACGTTTCCCTGGACGTGATGATGAGAGTTTGGCTCCAATATTTACCCCACCACGTTCAGTTTCAGAGGAAGAATCATATGCCGCCGCAGCTAGGCAGCCTCATCATGATGGTCCTGTCCAAAATTTTACCACTGATCAAATAAAGGAAGCATTTGATGTTGCACGCAACAGCATTGAACTTCTTTCCACTGTTTTATCCTCGTCTCCGCAACAAGATGTTATAAAGGTAATGTGACGGCTTTTTATAACCTTTTGCCGTTAAACTTACTAATTTCATCATCATTTGATATTAGACAGTCTTATGTGTTCATATTTTCGTCTTTGTTCGCATGAGTCTTTTAAACTAGAAGAAAAATGTTCATGGAATTTGTTGGCATATGTGCTTGATTAGGCTGTGATGGAGGTTTTTTTTTATATCTCACCAGTTACTGCTTTAGACTGATGTTATTCTAAGTAATACTTCATTCATGTTTCACATTGAGATTTCTCTTCAGGAGTAAATAATGAATTCTAGTTTCATGTTTTTGCTGTCAGTTTTTTACCTCGTGATTATAACGTCCGTCTTGTTTACACCACATTTACATGATCACGTCTGTAAAACCCAAATTATTCACGTCTACATGGACGCAGGCATGCCCACGACTTAATTTTCCTTTGTTCGTTAGTGAAAGACTTATGTGAGTCCATCCCATTATTAATTAACAGTATGCAGTTGATTGAGCAGTTTTGTTGTTCCCGCCTTCTTCTTCTTCTTTGCTGCTATGAAACTCCCATTATTAATTACATTTTATTGGACCTTGGTGGCTCCCAAACATTATTAACTCCAGGTGTTATTTTAATGCACAGCTCATAAATAATGGTTTATTCGGTATCTACTTCGGCAGGACTTCTGTAACTTCCTAATTTGACATATTTTACAGACCTATATTAATGCACCTTGATCCAATTTGTGTACTTTCACTGACAATGGCTAGTCATTACCGAAATGGGATCTAAAATATAATGAAATACTTGAAAACAAATGCATCATGGATCTATTACACATGCTCACCATTCACCATACAATATCTCCCTTCTTCCTGTAGATGGATGGTAGACGCCCGGACTTGTGTAGGTTTATTTTTCATAATACACAACTAGTTTGACAAATGCTACTAGAGATGGACCAAGTCTGTGTGCAATTAGAGTGTTTGATTGCTTGCAATTAGTATCTGTAGAGCATTTCCAAGACGAGTTTTGAAATACAAGAAATCAGATGGCTACTGTTGGGCTTAGTTTTTAGCTGGAACTGAGTGGCGTGCTCTCACTCCACCGCTTCGCCCTCGCCCACCGTCAGTAGTACTCACACTTAACTATGGAGCGTTTCACAGTTTCTCCCTCAAAAACACTAGCTACGGTTAGTGTTCTAGTTCTTAGAAACTATTTTATGCCAAATATCTTTCTTGTGCGGTCTTGACACTCTCCTATTAGTATCAGAGCAAGGTTTGTGACAGATTGTTGACAATTCATGGTCTAATGAAATATCCCAGACAAGTTATTTTGCACCTTTAAAGGTAACTTAGACAGCACTGTGAGGAATGCTTTGGTTGATTGGAAAGTCAGCAAAATAATAGTGAAGTTGGCTTTCAGCCTTTGTCAATGTTTGGCAAGATTTCCATAATCATTTTTGAGGATATGATGCAACACGAATGAAAATATTATCCTGCTTAAAAATGCTAATTTAGCTATCGAAGAAATTAGAAAATGAGGAATGTTTGTGATTTGAATGCTCTTTGTAATTTTGGGAACTAATTTGGTACAATCCTGAATTATCTTTGTACATGCAGGATGATCTTACAACTACCATGGTGCAGCAGTGCCAACAATCCCAATACACAATCCAAAGAATTATAGAGACTACTGGGGACAATGAAGCTTCACTATTCGAGGCCCTAAACATGAACGACGAGCTCCAAAAGATACTTTCCAAGTACGAAGAGCTCAAGAAACCAAGTGTTGCTCGTCCCGAGCCTGAACCAGCTATGATCCCCGTAGCTGTAGAGCCTGAACAGTCTCCAAGATTTGACAAAGACGATGCCCTTGTAAGAAAACCTACAGGTTCGCGTGCGAGACCTGGAGTTGATGATGGCATGATGGATGACCTCGATGAGATGATATTTGGTAAGGAAGGAGGAGGGAACTCATCTGAAGACCAAGATCCAAGAAGCAGCAGAAGGATGATTTGATCTTGTTCGGAGTTTGAACTAGGGTTTGATTTTACATTTTTTTTTATAGTTTTGTTCATGATGATTGCTATCTAAACGGAAACATCTGCTCATTTGTTTATGAGATGTGAATACTTGTAGGTGACCTCATGACTTCAATTGTTGAAATCTTGCTGCTGATTATATATTTTTTTAGTTCTTGTTTTCTGATCTTTTCTTGGCTTTTGTTTTATTCGCCTATAGCTTATGTTTGTTATTGAAAGGGTAATCTTGGAGAAATTATTCAACATACATGCACTCAGAGAGGGGAGAGATGAAAATGTTCGGTTATTTTTCGGGCAGTTTAGAGAGACCGTGATCTTATCTGAGAAATTTTCGTAAGGCATCTTCTTTTTCGATTTTGTGAAGTCTTTGGACAAGAATTTCTCCCAAAAGATAAAAAAAATTCGGAAGGAAATTTGTCATTTTTCTCAAATTAGGAGTCTGCATATGGCTGTTGGTACATTGGAGTAAACTACAAACAAAAAGTTGATTTCTTACTGGTGATGTTCTTGTGGTCTACATGAATTTGAATCTGAACACTAACAGTTCACATTAATGAGGAAAGAGGAGTTGCGCAGCCGGGCTACGCAACCCGGCACGAGTTGTGCGACACACTCAAGAGCCATGTGGGGCCCACGCACTTAAGTGTGAAGTCGATGGCTTCAAAACTTGTTGCGTAGCGGGCTGCTTAACAACCCGCGCAGCTACTTGCTCAACTCTCTTCACCCCCACTAATAATTGGGAACAAAAAATTCAAAGCTTTATTCGTTCATTCATTGCTTCCCCCCCCCCCCCCCCGCTCATTGCTTCCCCCCCCCCCTCTCTTTTATTAGAGGCCTAAACCTTAAAAATATTGAAAAGCTGACATAATTATTTGAAATTTCTTTACAAATAGATGTCCTACAGTATAAAGCCAAGAGCTACAGGGAACTCATGAAAGATCACAAGGAAAAGACATAAAACATTATATATTTGTAAATGACTACAAGACTATTAAGAAACATTGCCACTTCTATCTATCTCCTTTCATAAATAGAGGTCGGTACACAATAAATGCAATCTCTAGATGAAATAACTTATTTCTCAAAACCAATTTGGTTGCAACCTTCTTTATTAATGTGATCATAATCAAGGAAAGAGACATTTTAAGAAGAAGAAAAGGATGCAACTTTGGCTCTTAAATCTTTTCTCAATATCTTCCCTGAAGGAGATTTTGGAATGGCATGGATGAAATAAACCCTCTGCAATCTCTTGTAGAACACAACCTGCAGCAATCATTAATAAAGAAGGTTTCATATTAATCCCATTTGTTTTTGAAGTTTGTTAATCCTATTTATTAATTGTTTAAGCATTCGTGTCCAATTGAAGAACCGCTCTAAATTTATCGGTCTCATATGTCCAACCGTTGACCAAAGAAATCCTACCGAATGGTACCGGAGTCCATGTGACTTATACGGTTATACCTTAATAGGATCCATGTGACCAAGTATTGTGCTTATTTTCTTATGCAAATCTAAATACCACATATTAAAAAATTGAATGGAAAAAAAAATTTAAATATGCAATAGTCAATACCAAAACTTGTCCTTACTTTCTAGTGTTATATATTAAACCCACCTGTTTGGAAATGAACTCTTTTATAGTCTCTTCAGTGATATCTGAATCTTTAGACGGAACTACAAATGCAACCGGAACTTCGCCAGCAACTTCGTCTTTTTGACTGCCAACATAGAAAAGGAAAAGAAAAATTGTGACACTTACCAAATTAAAACGCTAGCTTTTCTTATATGTATACCAAAATCTACCAAAATCGGTCGAAAATCTAAACGCATAAATTACTGGATCAAATTGAAGATATATAAGAAGTTATGTGCTTACGGGATCACAGCTGCATCCGCGATGGAGTGGTGGCTGAGGAGAAGGGCCTCTAGCTCCGCGGGTGGAACCTGCATAAATCAGAAAATTAAATTTATTTTCGCACTTTCTCCAACCAACCAATCAATTAATTAATTAATTAATCTCCCTTAAGAGTAATTAACTTCATGAAATTACCTGAAAGCCCTTGAACTTGATAAGCTCTTTCACTCTATCAACTATGAATACTTCGTCATCGTCGTCGACATAGCCAACATCTCCGGTATGTAGCCAGCCCTCTACGTCTATAGTTGCAGAAGTCGCTTCGGGGTCATTTAAGTAACCTGTTATTTTACATCAATTTACATTAATTAACAAAAGTCATGTATTAATCACATGCAAACTAAAAGATTAAATCGAATAGAGAAAGGCATGAGAAGATCTCTTGCTCTTCATTTTATACAGGAATTAGAAAGCGAACCGATGGAGTCGAGGCTATTGTATCCTCGAGGCAACGTACTGGCAACCCACTGGACGGGGCGAAATTTGTCTTAAGGAAAGCGAGATACTCGTGACTCATCTTCCGCTCCATAGATTATATTTTATTGTAATTTTTATTTTTATTTTGGTTTCATTGTAATTAGTTACAACACAAGCACCTCTATTTTACATTAGTTTCCTGTTATTTGCAATAAAAAAAACAATTATATTTACAAGATTTTCTTCCATTGGAGTGCAACTTGGATCATGCATGTGGGGCCATTAAAAAGTGCACACCCAATCACATGCTGTCTCTAGAACGTTGCATTTTTTTTTTGTTTTATAGCGTTGTCAAATTGTATATGCTCAGATATTTATGGGAGCCCTGTACTTATGATTCATTAAAACATTTTACATAAATCTACCCAACAATCAAAGTTATTACCTTTCATGATCTGAGGGCCGCGAATGCAGATTTCGCCTGGCTGGTTCTTTCCGAGCGAGAACCCAGTCTCCGGATCCATAACTTTAAGCTCCGCGTTCCTCACCACGGTCCCGCACGAACCTGACTTGGCCGGGGTCGGCTGCTTCGCAAACCCTGGGCACATCGAAATCACCGGGCCGGCCTCCGTCATTCCATAGCCCTGCAATTAAAGCAAAAGTCTAGGGGTTCATTTGCTAAAATGGAGGACCTGTGTGCAAAAAGAATGTGGGGTGTTGTGGTAGGTTTAGATTGTGGTGGGATTGCTTTATGTGGACCCCACAGATGTTTCCTTGGCATTGGACTCTTTGTTGACAACTAGTCACATTGAAGCCAGTCCTTCTTAAAAAAAATTTATTAATTTTTGAATAGCGGGATTACAAGATTTGATCCAGAACTAAGTTCAGCCAAGGAAAAGGCTTTACCACTAAGGTATACAGTGGCACTCACTGGCCAGCTCTTTTAGATAATTGTGGAATGAGAGCAAAATTTTGGATGCATATTAGTTTTTGGTAAATGGTAGCACCGATTAAACTTTTACCAACTTTTACCATTTTTTATGTTATTTGACAGGAGGTGTTACCATATCCATATTCAATTGCTGTTGGTAGATGCGGATATGAACACTGATGGTCAACAGAAACGAAAATTACTATCCATGTTTGATAAAAGTCGAATGAAAATATGGGATCAGTTCAGATTATTCGTATCCATTCATATTCCTGTCCAAACGCACGTCCTGACCAACTACAAAAATGAGTACCTCTTGAAAATGAAGGCATGAAAATATCTGACAACCTGAGATTTAATGATGGTTATGAGGAATCATGCTCCCCTCCCCCTAAAAATAAATGAATAAAAAAATATTCATGTAGTCTCCATATGCCCCTCTCTGATCCTCACTCGTATTTCTATTGTGATTATTATTTTTCTAGAGCAAAATGCAAGATGCAAAAAACAAAAAAAACACCTTCAAACTTTTATCATTTTTCAGTCATTGTTTTGACAGCTATTCTCGTAATTAATGATTTTTCAAGCTATTTATTTTGTAAAAAAAATAAAATTAAAAAAATCAAGAAAACATATAAAATAGTATGACATACTGTAAAAGAGCACAAGAAGCGAAAATCAGGTGAATATAAAAAGTAAGAGCAAGAAAAGGAGGGGGAAAAAACCCTCACCTGTCCAAGAACAGCTTGCGGCACTCTCCCCCTGAGGGCAGCCTCCAGCTCCTTTCCCAGCGGCGCCGCACCGGACAGAACCACCCGAACGGACCCCAAATCGTACCTCTCCACCACCGGATTCTTGGCTAGCGCCAGAACCAGGGGCGGCACCACCGCCGCCACCGTCACCTTCCACCTCTCTATCACCTCCAACATCTTCTCCATCTCAAACTTCGCCATCATCACCACCGCCACCCCCGCCCTCATCCCACACAACAACACCGAGTTCAGCGAAAATATGTGGAACAGCGGCAGCACACATAACATCACATCCTCCCCTGGTTTCAGGTAAAGGTTCGGGTTCTCGCCGTCCACCTGCAGCACAAGTATAGGAGTTATGTTAGCTTGATATATGTTGTAATCCGGTAGCTTAAGCTTTACATGTAAAGCGGTTTTCGTATATGGTATCAAAGCATTAGGTTTAGTACACACTCGGTTTTCGTCATGGTGTATATATATATATATATATATATATATATATATATATATATATATATATATATATATATATATATATATATCACACCGTTTTTTAATCCCCGGTTGTTCTGACTTCATAAAGGCCAAGGACTGACAGGCATGAAGTTAGTAACCTAACAGCCTAATGCGCTTTGGGTAAATTGGTTCTTGACACACCTGCTGCGCCACGCTGGATATCACGCTCTTGTGCGTCAGCACCACCCCTTTCGGCAACCCGGTGGTCCCCGACGAGAACGGCATCGCCACCGCGTCGTCGGGCTCGATGCTAACCTCTGGAACGGAGTTCTCATCCGCCGCATTAATCCCCGAAAACGAGATGCATCCTTCGGGCGGGGCCGCATCGTCCGTGGTGATGACGGTCAGGTTCTCCATGTCTTTCGGGAGTTTATCGACATAAATGGACTGAGTAACGACGACATTCGCCTTCGAAGCGAGGAGCTGCTTCGTGATCTCGGAGGGAGTGCAGAAAGGGTTGGCGGCGGTGGTGACGGCCCCGATCATGGAGGCCCCGAGAAAGGAGAAGACGAACTCAGGGCAGTTCTGGAGGAGGAGCATGACGGTTTTGCCCTTGGAGAGGCGGAGCTCCGAGGAGAAGAAGGAGGCGGTTTTTAGGGAGAGGAGGTGCGTCTCGGCGTAAGTGTAGGACTTTCCGGTGGCGGCGGAGACAAGGCAAGGGGAGGACGAAGAGCCGGACAGGGAGTTTTGGAAGATGTAGGTGTGGAGGGGGAGATGATTCGAGAGGGGGATGTCGGGAAGGAAGGACCGGAATATCGTCGTGGTGGTGGGTCCCACCACCGCGGCAGCGGCGGCGGGGGTCAGGGTGTGGAGCTGAGACTGTGTATCCGGCGCCGCGACAGTGATCATGATGGAATTGATGAAAAATGAAACAAGAAACTAGTAGTTGGAGAAGAAAAAGGAAAAAAAAAAAAAACTTTGAATGCTAGAGTGAAAAGTTTTGAAGAGAGAGGGAAAAAGGTTGTGAAGGTGAGAGGAAAAGAGAGGGGAGAGAGGGTGTGATAAATATGGGATGGGGAGGGAAAGGGAGTGGGGGTTAGGAGTGAGAGAGAGAGAGAGGGATGGTTGATAGGAGAACTAGAGATTTGTATAGGAGCCACACCACAAGTACAACCAACCACACACAACACCCATGTTTCTTTAAATAATTTTTAAAGTTTGGGCTTAGTTTCTATACGTAGGCGATCTCGAACAAGGAAAGGACACCCAACCCAGGCTCACATAATTCTTGAATAATCCAAGATTTTTTGATCGGGCCGATTAATTCTCCGATTTAATCGTCACTGGCGAACGTTTCGAATAATTCAAATAAACAGCGAATAATTCAAAAAAACAGCGAATACTTCGCAATATCAAAACCCAGCCTCATATATTAATTTCTTGCTCGAAATCATTCCCGAACATTTTCCGAATACCTGCCGAATCTTTTCCGAATATCTGCCGATTTTTACCGAATAGTTTCTCGAATCCGAATTTTCGACTTTGCCGAATAATTCCCGAACGGCGAATTTATGACTATGCTCCTACCCAGCTTTTCTTTCAATAATAATAATTTGGAGTTTAATTTAGTTACGCTGAAAGTAAAAAAACCAAATTTATGGAACTTTAAAGATAATCTCACATTGAAAACAACAAACAGGATAAAATATAAAATGGGTCACACCTCAGCAAAACTTAGATGTTATCGTTGGAACCCGTTTATCATTAAAAGCTCATGTGTAAAATCACAACTCTTCTCTAACTTTAAACTAAACTAGTATTGTACCTAACATGAATCAAGGATAATGAGACGTTGAAGTAGTTTTCAGATTAAAATTTAAATTCTATTTAGTCCAAATTCTCGCACTCTCAACTTATCTTGATTATACTCAATAATTAATAGATATTCAAGAGACTATAAAGTATATTTTTATTTTAAATTAAAATTACGAATATGTGTTTCTATATTTCTCTGAAAAGACATGCAAAACACTAATGGATGGTAGTATAATAAAATATATGATATTTATTTAACCTAAGCATATAAAATGTGAAAGCATAAAGATATTTTAAGGAAAATGCACATTATTAGTCATCCATTTCATTGAAACAGACTTATAATATATAAGAAAAAAAATCATGTCCTAAACATAAACAAAGTACATTACCATATCTGTATTACATCAGAAAATAAAACAACATTATATAACAAACCGAAAAATTAAAAAAAAAACTTACAATTTCACAGTAGTCTAATCTGAAAATATTCTGCATCATCTCAGCAAATAAAACCATGCCATATAATATTCGCCACAGCCTAATGTTTACCGCCGAAAGACGCGACCAGGACGTTAGGACGTCTGGCCTAAATTTTGGGAGGCACATGCTATTTGGTTTTATCCATCTACCTCTCCGAAAATACCAAGTTGATTTATGGCACCGTGTGTCGGAGGTTTGGACAGATGCGGCCGTTGTAGCAGACTTCGTCAGATTCCCCCTCATTGTGAGGGTTTTTTGATTGTAGGGACGCTTTTCCCTGCAGGCGCAAGCCCCTGCAGTTAATTACGTTACCGAATCGCGGTAACCAGTTTCTCCGGCTCCAGAAAGTCATTTCGTGTCGTGTGTGTTTGTTTTATTTTTGGATGCCCGTGGATTGTATACGGAGACTAATTCGTGTTGTCGCCCGTAGGGCGTGGATCAGTCCAAATCCGTATTTTCTTAGATTTGAGTTTGTTTGAATTAAGGATCGTTAACCTTGTTTAAGATTAAGATCAACTCAAATGTTTGTTAAGGATACGTTAATCCGATATTGGACTAAGATCTACTCAACGGGGGTTCAGGATCATTTTTGATCCTGTTAGTTGTATGTATGCCCTAGAAGCCAGTATTGTACAGATGATGTATATTATTGGATGCTTGGACATATATAGAGAGGACTTTCTTGCTCGATATGATAGTATGCTATCTGGTTGCTCTTTATCTTAACATGTATACTAGTCTCCTGATACTGTCTTATGGTTACATGTTGGTAGAGCCCTTAGCATGTGTACTTGACTACCAGGACTATGATGCAGATCATACTAGTGGGGCCATGGTAGTCTACAAGTACATCCTTTAATGTCCCTAGTCGTGGGTATATCGAGACGTGGCATCGATATACCAGAGTAGACTAGCGTATACGCTTCTCGACCCATGAGATGGGCGATGGATGATCCCATATCCATTAGTGTTTGACATCAGAGATGGTATAAGGGTGCTCAGTGGAGACTGGGTACACTGGACGGACTCGCCGAGAACTCCCAGATGGTATTATACCTCACGTCAGATGGCAGTTCTCTGGTGACACTCATACAGGTTAGTCTATAGACCCGAGATCGTCATAGAATCTTGTGTGATTTCCACTGTGCTTTGATTTCCACCTTACCACGTCCAAGAGGGCTTGCAAAACGGTGGTTTTTTGGTACAGTCCCGAGTCACATGGAGGCAATGAGCGATAGGAGGGCTTTCGTCTCTCCCGGTATAGGGGGTTGATGTTGCGCTGTGCTCGATTGGCCATAACAAGGAAGTCCTTGGCCAGGGTTGATTTAGAGATTTACTGGTAAGTGTTACCAGTAGTTTCTCGACCCGTTATGAGCCTCACATCGGCACGAATTATCGGTTATTGGGGTCTGACGTTTACCACCCCTAGACTTGATATGCGACATATCAGACGAGGAGACCGGACTGTACAGCAAGTGTTACCGTCAGGTTTTTACAGGAGTTGGAGTGGGCTTGCTTGCTGATCTTCTGATCGCTCAATATCCGGGTAGCCGTTACGTCCAGCTAGTACCGCTGACGGCTTGTGGGTGCTTGATGCGATCATCACCTACTGCCGGCGTATTAACGAGTCTTTAGAGTCCTACATAGAGGTTTTACTGGCTCAGGCAAAACGAAATAGGGGCACGTATGTGATATGTGCGAGACCGAGAATAATGCGTGTATGTGATACCGTATTCTATTCTCGCGACTTTTTGTATCGGTCGGTTATATGTGATATAGCCGGGTTATCGAATCAAGTGTTGATTCGATAAGTCGATACATTGGATATTAGTCAGTTATAAGTGATATATCCGGATTATTAAGTCAAATGTTGATTTAATAATTTAGTGTATAAATGTATATGTGATATACTAATTTACATTAACTAACATTGGTTCACTTAAGCATTTGTTTTTCTCACATGTGCACAACTTTAATATATATATGTGATATATATTAAATTGTGTTTTTCTTTTTGTATCATGGTTGTTGATACATCATTCATGGGTGTGTAAGACATACACCATTCTATTTTAAATGATGGTTTATAATTATTTAAGGTAATTACAAATTAGTGGAGCTTTTGTCACAAGCATGAAGCTTGTGGATGCTTTGAAAAAGTCCACTAACTTTGTTTTACTTTAGATTTTTATTAACCTAACCATTTTGGATTAGCCATGGTTATGTCTCTACATGAGTTAGTATATGATACTCACTCACCTATGGTTAGCTCACTCACTTGATCATTATCCTCATATCATTATTTGTTCATCTTCTTCCTTGAGCTCAAGAGCTCTCTAGGTTTTGATTAAGTGAGAAAGGAAGGTGAGATAAATAATTCTAAGGTATACCCACTTCCTATTTTCTCATCCTCTACTAGACCAGCACTTTAGTTTAGGGTGTTTGCTTCACTAATTCTCTAGTTAGTGAAGAAGAAGCTTGAGTTCGTATTCTCTCGACGTAGATCATCTTCGGCCTCAAAGACTTCAAGCAAGGACGTTCCTTTCGCCTCGTGAAGCCATGAAAGAGCCCGGGAGAACCATGATCGCAGCGAAGGGACTACAACAAGAAGCTTTTGAAGTGAAGGACCGATCTACAAAGGTTGTATTTCGTATTCACTTAGTTGTAAATAGTTTACAAGTGTTTCCGTATTACTTTCTAGCTAACGATTCTAGTTTAGAGTTCCCTTTCACGGCAAAATTTTTAAAATGGTATGGATGATGTCTCCCAAAACCTTGCTGCCGTCGAAGGGATCCCTACAGTGGTATCAAAACCTAGCTAGGAAATTATACGGATGATGTTAGATTACGAACACGAAACAAACTCCGAACTTGAAACCCTAAAATCCATGTTTCTGTCGAATTTAAAACGAGCCCTAAATTTTTTTTAAACAAGTACAGAGTCATATTTATGTGATAATATGAACACTGGTGAAATCTGGGGACATTTGGGCAATTTTGGGCCAGCCACCCCCCATACCGCCCAATTCCGAGCCCCTACTCTCCAGATTTTTGCAGTGTTCTATTGCATGGGTTTTGATGCTTCAGATGTTGTTTATTTTTGATAAATTGTCATGTAATGTTAATTTACTATAATAACAAATCAGAGTGTTTCGTAGTCGTATTTTAACTGTTTTCGGGATACTTTAGATGATATTAAAAAGTTCAATCGGATGTCAAATACCCACTTTTTCCCTTGCCGGAAAATTTTCCAAGTATTGGATTTTTCCCGTAGTTGAAAAGCTTTCAAAGATCATGCAGGTTATTCTTTGGACCCTCTAGAAAAACGTAAACCTTAACTCGATTATGTGGCCGTCAAAACCGCCACTTGAACCCTAGGGTTTGTGGTGGTTTAGCGTTTCACATGTGAGGCGTTGGTTTGACCCTTCTACGGCTGGTTCATTGGTGCTGTGGCGTGTGCTGAATTACTTTAAACTACACTCAAGAGTTGAGTTTTTCTGGGTAATTTTGGGTGTTCGATGATTCAATTGGAATGTTTAACATCGTATAGTTTTTCTGTGCTGTGATGACATGTGATGTTATGTTCTGTTGAATATGTTATATTGGATCGTCGCGTTTTGAATAGCCGTGGGTTTTATGTTAGATGAGAGTTTTTATTTTCATTCATGTAAAATTAAATGTATGTAATATTCTTTTATTGGGGCACTTCCGGGTTGAGGTTGTTGTCATCATTTGTATATTATTTACTTTTCCGCACTAGGATAGGCCCAAGGAGGAGAGCACAAGTAACCGGGTTCTAGAGTCCAGTGGGAGACCAACTTGAGGAGTCGAGTCCGGGTCTCCTAACTCTAGAATTGGTAGGGTTGCTTACCGCTCTCGTAGGGGTCTAGGGGTGTGGGTTTGGCTATTCAGCGCGACTGTGGAATCCGTGTTTTATATAAGCTCAAAATAAAACATGGACCTCCTAGTATATCCATTATTTCATATGATTCTTCTGCTGCGATATCTGTGATATGATCATTTGATATGTTGAGATGGATACTGTATATAGTATATATGATATATTATATAGACGTTACTTATGTTTTACACCCGCGCTAGCCCCGCCCCGCTCTGTCGTTAGTTACCTAACCTAACGGTGCATGAGGGGATATCGAGGCGAATGCGGATGACATAAGTGTACGTCGTGTTTATCTGTGATGTTTAGGTGACTTAAATGATGGGACTTCATTAATGTGATTAATGAAAGAAAAGAAACCTAAAAGATGTTGTAGAATCAAATTTTTCAAAAAGGGTAGCTACAGTTTTGCTTTGCATAGTGATATATATGATATATCCCGCACCTTATTCGATGAGGAAAGAGCCTAGATCCCTTCACCGGGAATGACCTCTTTAGAAAAACTGGCAGATGCTACAACACTCGGTTTTTCTTTTGATTGCTTTTAGAGTTTTGCTTTGCATAGTGATATATATGATATGTCCTGCACCTTATTCGATGAGGAAAGAGCCGAGATCCCTTCACCGGAAATGACCTCTTTAGCAAAACTAGTGAAAGCTTCAAAAACACTCCTTTTCAAAATTTCACACGATTCTACAACGATATCAAGTTCATTACGCAATAGGTTTTCAGAAAAACCTGTCGTAGCCCTCCGTCATTTCAGATAAGTCCTACTTAGTATTCGTGCTACGTTTGTTGACCTCCGTCAAGGCGTAGTGTGCGGTAGCTAACTAGTATTTATCTGTATATGCATATGATGCAGATTGGATTAGGGTAGTCGTACGACCTTGTTGACCTCCGTCAAGGGTCGTGCGAGTGGGTTTGATTCAATCAAGAAATGACGGGTTGAACTTGACTTGCACCCTGTAGTTTGTTGACCTTCGTCAAGGTCATGGGATGCTTGGGGCAAAATATTATCGGGAATTTCAAGTGTTGAAATTTTCAATGAGATTGCATACCTTTTATGAGATAGTTGGATCCTGATACCCACTGCGAGTAATTGTTACTCATGGGAGAGTTTTACACAGGACAATTAGCCGATCAAGTAGGTGTCTAGAAAGGTGTCAACGGGGTTACACCTCTGGGAAAACGAGGTTTATTTTAATTAGGTCCGTGCGAAAGCAAGGGGAACCTCCCTCAAAGTACCGGCAGTGGCCTGGCTGAAAGATTGGCGAAATTGTAGGGTGTAATTAATCCCGGCTAGTCTTTCCTTTTAGGGTTTGAAGGAAGATTTGATAAAAACAGTGGGAGCCATCCTGATTAGATAAAATAATAACCAATCTGATCTTGCAAGAGCATATGCTAAAGTGTTTTCTTCTCTCTCTCTCCAGGTAGCGACCATATCATGCCTTAATAAAGATAATAATATGGATGTATTGACCAAACCCGCATGTTATATTGTGCTGGGGAACGTTGGTTACGTTCTTTCTTATAAAATTTATAAGACTGAACATGATATAGGTGAATACCAGAATTCCCAAGCCACCCGAATGAAGAAAGTACATGTTGATGCATTTTCTTCGGGTGTGTTCGTTACAGAGAACTGTTTCTCCATTTGCTCTACGTCCTGGGTATTAGATACCGGGTCAGGATCCCATATATGTAATCGGTTACATGGGCTGAGAAAAGGTAGAGAACTTGGAGAAGGTGATAAAGACATAAGGGTTGGAAATGGTGCAATTGTTGCAGCTAAAACCGTCGAGGAATATCACCTTGTATTGCCAACTGGTTCTGAACGAATGCTATTACATGCCGAACCTGATATGCAACATTATATCGGTTTCTTTGTTGAGTAAAGAGGGATATAATTTTGTATTACAGGATAATGTTATGAACATTTTCGTGAACCAAAAGTTGGTTGGATCAGGTACGTTGTGCAATGGCATTTATGTTCTAAATTAATCAACAGTTCTGAGCATAACAAACACACATAAGAGGAAGGGTTCAGAAATGAATGAATCCTTCTTGTGGCATTGTAGACTTGGTCATATCAATGCGACACGGCTAACTAAGTTGCATAAGGATGGATATTTGAATCTTTTCGAACTTTCATCTTATGACACTTGCCAGTCATGTCTCAAAGGAAAGATGACCAAAACTCCGTTTACGGGACACGGAGAAAGAGTTATCGAACTCTTGGGACTGATACATAGTGATGTATGCGGTCCCATGTCTACACATGCAAGGGATGGTTCTTCGTACTTCATTACATTTACTGACGATCTCTCTAGATTCGGATATGTGTTCCTGATGAAACACAAATCAGAAGCTTTTGAGAAATTTAGAGAATATAAATAAGAAGTCGAGAACCAAACCAGGAAAAGTATTAAAATCCTTCGATCTGATCGAGGAGGTGAATATTTGAGCAATGAATTCCTGGACTTCCTAAAAGAGAATGGGATTCTCTCTCAGCTAACTCCTCCATATACACCACAGCACAACGGTGTATCAGAATGGAGGAACCGCACCCTATTAGATATGGTGCGCTCTATGATGAGCATAGCTGAGTTACCTATTTCCTTCTGGGGGTATGCACTGGAGACAACAGCATACCTACTGAATAGGGTTCCTACCAAATCCGTGCCTACCACCCCATATGAGATATAGGAGGGGAAGAGACCATATCTTAATTTTATTAAGATATGGGGTTGCCCGGCCTATGTCAAAAGACAAAAACCGGACAAACTCGAGGCAAGGTCTGTCTTGTGTAAGTTTGTTGGATATCCCAAGCATTCGCGAGGGTATATCTTCTACCACAGTGAGGAACAAAGGGTGTTTGTTGCTCAACTCGCCACTTTTTTAGAAAAGGAATTTCTTGCAAAAGATATTAGTGGCTCTGAGGTAGAACCAGAAGAGGTTCCAGCTGTACAAACCACAACAGAATATTTGGTGGAACTAAAGGATTTGGTAGTTCCCGATGAACCCTAGCCACTCCGCCGATCTAGTAGGGTTCCTCACCCACCAGAAAGATACTACGGTTTTCTCATGGATGGTGGGAGTGAGGATTGCATCATGGAGGATGATGACCCAACTAGCTTTGAGCAGGCCATCACGAGTGGAGACTCAGTAAAATGGCTGAATGCAATGCGGTCCGAGATGGAATCCATGTACACCAACAAAGTATGGACTTTGGAAGATGCTCCTGAAGGGGTAAAACCCATTGGGAGCAAGTGGATCTTCAAGAAAAAAACTTGGTGTAGATGGGAAAGTGGAGACTTTCAAAGCTAGACTTGTTACAAAGGGCTTTCGTCAAAGACTAGGTGTGGACTATGACGAAACCTTTTCTCCAGTGGCTATGCTTAAATCCATCCGGATCATGCTTTCCATCGCTGCATATTATGACTATGAAATCTGGCAAATGGATGTTAAGACCGTCTTTCTAAACGGTGATTTAGAAGAGAGCGTGTACATGACTCAGCCAGAAGGCTTCGTAGCTAGTGGGAGCAGCGGGAAGGTATGCAAGCTGCTTAAATCCATTTATGGATTGAAGCAAGCATCGCGGAGTTGGAAAATCTGCTTTGACGTCGTTATCAAAGAGTTTGATTTCGTCAAAAACGTAGATGAACCTTGTATCTATAAGAAGGTGGCAGAGAGTAAGGTTGTCTTCCTCGTATTGTACGTAGACGACATACTCTTGATAGGAAATGACATTCTTATGCTGCAATCGGTCAAGCTCTTCTTATCACAACGATTCTCAATGAAAGATCTAGGGGATGCCTCCTACATCTTGGGGATTAAGATCTATAGAGATAGATTCAAACGTATACTGGGATTGTCCCAATCCAGGTACATTGACACCATACTAAAGCGGTTTAGTATGGAAGAGTCCAAGCGTGGGTTTTTACCCACGATCTCAGGGCTCACTCTCTCCAAAGAGATGTCTCCCAATACTGATTTGGAGAGAGCTCGCATGCAAGGGATACCCTATGCTTCGGCTGTAGGCTCTATCATGTACGCGATGCTATGTACCAGACCCGATGTAGCACACTCACAAAGTGTAGTGAGTAGGTATCATGCTGATCCTGGAGAGAGTCACTGGACAGCTGTGAAGAGCATTCTCAAGTACTTACGAAGGACTAAAGAGATGCTCTTGGTGTATGGTAACGGAGAACTCCAAGTGGAGTCCTTTACCGATTTGAGCTTCCAGAGTGATAAGGATGACTCTAAGTCGCACTCGGGATTTGTCTTTACCCTCAACGGAGGGGCGGTATGCTGGAAGAGTTCCAAGCAGGAAACCGTGGCAGACTCGACGATGGAGGCTGAATACATCGCTGCCAACGATGCTGCCAAAGAGGCTGTCTGGATCAAGAAGTTCATTACTGAACTTGGAGTGGTTCCATCCATTGAGCATCCAATACTTTTGTATTGTGATAACAATGGAGCGGTGGCTTTGGCCAAGGAACCCAGGTCCCATCAGCGATCCAAGCATATTCTGAGGCGGTATCACCTGATCCGGGAGATAGTTGATCGCCGGGAGATCGAGGTCAGGAGGGTTGACACAAAGAACAACACAGCGGATCCACTCACGAAGGCCATTCCCCAGATATAGTTTGAGAGACTCTTCGGGATGCTCGGTATGCGATACTACAGCAGCTGGCCCTAGTGCAAGTGGGAGATTGTTAGTTGTATGTATGCCCTAGAGGCCAGTATTGTACAGATGATGTATATTATTGGATGCTTGGACATATATAGAGAGGACTTTCTTGCTCGATATGATAGTATGCTATCTGGTTGCTCTTTATCTTAACATGTATACTAGTCTCCTGATACTGTCTTATGGTTACATGTTGGTAGAGCCCTTAAGATGTGTAATTGACTACCAGGACTATGATGCAGATCATACTAGTGGGGTCATGGTAGTCAACAAGTACATCTTTTAATGTCCCTAGTCGTGGGTATATCGAGACGGGGCATCGATATACCAGAGTAGACTAGCGTATACGCTTCTCGACCCATGAGATGGGCGATGGATGATCCCATATCCATTGGTGTTTGACATCAGAGATGGTATACGGGTGCTTAGTGGAGACTGGGTACACTGGACGGACTCGCCGAGAACTCCCAGATGGTATTATACCTCACGTCAGATGGCAGTTCTCTGGTGACACTCGTACAGGTTAGTCTGTAGACCCGAGATCGTCATAGAGTCTTGTGTGATTCCCACTGTGCTTTGATTTCCACCTTACCACGTCCAAGAGGGCGTGCAAAACGATGGTTTTTAGGTACAGTCCCGAGTCACATGGAGGTAATGAGCGATAGGAGGGGTTTCGTCTCTCCCGGTATTGGGGGTTGATGTTGCGCTGTGCTCGATTGGCCATAACAGGGAAGTCATTGGCCAGGGTTGATTTAGAGATTTTCTGGTAAGTGTTACCAGTAGTTTCTCGACCCGTTATGAGCCTCACATAGGCACGACTTATCGGTTATTAGGGTCTGACGTTTACCACCCCTAGACTTGATATGCGACATATCAGACGAGGAGACCGGACTGTACAGCAAGTGTTACCGTCAGGCTTTTACAGGAGTTGGAGCGGGCTTGCTTGCTGATCTTCTGATCGCTCAATACTCGGGTAGCCGTTACGTCCAGCTAGTACCGCTGACGGCTTGTGGGTGCTTGATGTGATCATCACCTACTGCCGGCGTATTAACGAGTCTTTAGAGTCCTACATAGAGGTTTTACTAGCTCGGGAAAAACGAAATAGGGGAACGTATGTGATATGTGCGGGGCCGAGAATAATGCGTGTATGTGATACCGTATTCTATTCTCGCGATTTTTTGTATCGGTCGGTTATATGTGATATAGCCGGGTTATCGAATCAAGTGTTGATTCGATAAGTCGATACATTGGATATTAGTCGGTTATAAGTGATATATACGGATTATTAAGTCAAATGTTGATTTAATAATTTAGTGTATAAATGTATATGTGATATACTAATTTACATTAACTAACATTGGTTCACTTAAGCATTTGTTTTTCTCACATGTGCACAACTTTAATATATATATGTGATATATATTAAATTGTGTTTTTCTTTTTGTATCATGGTTGTTGATACATCATTCATGGGTGTGCAAGACATACACCATTCTATCTTAAATGGTGGTTTATAATTATTTAAGGTAATTACAAATTAGTGGAGCTTTTGTCACAAGCATGAAGCTTGTGGATGCTTTGAAAAAGTCCACTAACTTTGTTTTACTTTAGATTTTTATTAACCTAACTATTTTGGATTAACCATGGTTATGTCTCTACATGAGTTAGTATATGATACTCACTCACCCATGGTTAGCTCACTCACTTGATCATTATCCTCATCTCATTATTTGTTCATCTTCTTACTTGAGCTCAAGAGCTCTCTAGGTTTTGATTAAGTGAGAAAGGAAAGTGAGATAAATAATTCTAAGGTATACCCACTTCCTATTTCCTCATCCTCTACTAGACCAGTACTTTAGTTTAGGGTGTTTGCTTCACTAATTCTCTAGTTAGTGAAGAAGAAGCTTGAGTTCGTATTCCCTCGACGTAGATCATCTTCGGCCTCGAAGACTTCAAGCAAGGACGTTCCTTTCGCCTCGTGAAGCCATGCAAGAGCCCAGGAGAACCATGATCGCAGCGAAGGGACTACAACAAGAAGCTTTTGAAGTGAAGGACCAATCTACAAAAGTTGTATTTCATATTCACTTAGTTGTAAATAGTTTACAAGTGTTTCCGTATTACTTTCTAGCTAACGATTCTAGTTTAGAGTTCCCTTTCACGGCAAAATTTTTAAAAGGGCATGGATGATGTCTCCCAAAACCTTCCTGCCGTCGAAGGGATCCCTACTGATCCAACAAAAGATCATTTGGGCTCTATCGTTTTAGTTTAAGGACGTTGCGGTCCATTGTTAGTTTATGGACCTTTCGGTCCGAAGTTTAGTTTAAGGACGTTTCGGTCCAGATTTTAGTTTAGGGACGTTACGGTTCGTAGTTTAGTTTAGGGATGTTGCAGTCCACGGATCACCATTTTTGAGGTGAGGGTTTAGTTTAAGGACGTTGCGGTCCACAGTAGTTTATGGACGTTGCGGTCCGTTATTAGTTTAAGGACGTTGCGGTCCACGGTTGCTGGTTGTCGGGACCCACCATCTCTCTGAAGACGTTGAAAAATTACAACGACATGTATCAGAAGTGTGAGGAGATGTACCCTTGAACCAATGAATGTTCATCAGGGACTTAGTAGTCTTATTTGGGACTAAGGCCATTTTAGAAGAAGACATATGGGCTCGGTCGATTTGGGGTTTGGCCAACCTTGGGCTCAGCCCACCTGATTACTTATTTAGGCTTGATCCCCTTTCTATATCAGCACTGCTGAGTATTGATTTGGGTTCTGACACCCCATGTTATTTTTGTTTTATTTATATTCTTTTATATAGAGTGTTTAACAATTTATGGAGCCCACGTGCAGAGCACGTGAGGCGCTCGGCGCTGAGCGCCAGACACTGAGTGCTAAGCACCTTTTTATTAAATAGCGCCCATGTGAGGGGCACGTGGAGCGCTCGGCGCCGAGCGCCAGACTTTGAGTGCTAAGCGCTTCTTATTAAATAGCGTCCACGTGAGGAGCACGTGGAGCACTCGGCGCTGAGCGCCAGCCTTCGAGTGCTAAGCACTGAGTTTTCTGTTCTGCTCAATTCAATTCTCTGAGAATTAGATTCTCACTTGTGAAAGACTTTGTCTTATAAATCCGATATCTGGAAAAAGAACTACGTTCTTATGATGTGAGAGTTAAACTCTTAGATATGGAGGAGATGCTATGATCTCTCTTATTTTTATTTACCTTGAGAAGAAATCGTTCTCGTCTTGATGTTTGAAGTTTAGGGGGGGTTCTTCTCTGCTAGACTTGAAGTCTTGGGGCCTTTATATAGTAGAGGCAGATTTGTTGATTCAGTTAAGGAAATCTCTCATTGAGAGATTTCTTAATTGATTTGGGGATTTTATCCACCGTTGGATCTTTGATCCTAGGCCTTCTCTTTTACAGAAGATATTTTTCTTGTTGTCAACAAGATTGGGAAAATATTTTCTCATACAGAGCTTATTCTGTATCTTGGTGATGTTTAATCACCATTGGATCTTTAATCTAAAGGTGCTCTGTTTTACAAAGATTAACCTTTCCTATTTTAGGAAGATTCGAGGAATATTTTCTCAACATAATTTAATTTTGTAATTTGATGATTTATCATCTTTGTTGGATCTTTGATCCAAGGGTGGAGAACTTTTAGTTCTGGCGTTAGCGCTCTCGTGCTTTGCACGCGAGGCGCTGCCTCAGAATTTTTAACTCTTGGCGTTGGCGCTCTCGTGCTTTGCACGTGAGGCGCTGCCTTAGTTCAAATTTTGAATAGAGACCTGCTCTCTTATTGGGGGAAACAAATGCCCCCCACCGTTGCACTCACGTGGCTCACACGTGAGTGCAGCGGTGGCAACCTTTCCACCGTTGGATCATCTTAGAAGTTGGATCGTTTTCCAGCGCCTATAACTAGGGCCTTTGTCCCTTGAGATGGTTTTTGTTCATCTTCTTCTTTTCTTGTTTCTGAGAATTTAATTCTCCCTTTAGAGCTTAGATCTCTGCTTAAGGAAATTCCTTTTAGATTTAGAACTCAGCCCAAATTTGGTAAGGATCGAACCTATTAACAGAGCTTTGCTCTTCTCAGATCGTAAATCTTAAAATGGATTTTATGGTTACTTAACCCATTAATTAGAACACTGTTCATCTTTATGAAGAACTTTTAGAGTTCGTTTTGTAGATCTTAAAGATCTTGGAGTTTTTACTCCGCAAAAAGCTTTGCTCTTTTTTTTTAAGCCCGTCTCTTAGAGATCTACAGACATGATCTTAGAGTAATAAACCTCAATGTCTTGGGCATTCCCCTCTGATTCTTGAGGATTCATGGGGGTTTTATTTTTCATTTCCTTATCATGGGGGTTTCTGGAATTTAACTCTATCGCATAAAAGGAATTTAACTCCTTACCGAAGAGCTTAGCTCTGAAAGATCAAAGGGCCCTTCAGGAATTTCATTCCTTGGTGTTATTGAGAATTTTCATAGGGTTGCACAATTTTAAATTTGTTGGGTGTTTTAACATAACTTGTTTTCTCTACGGGGATGTCAAGAGTTGTTTAAACTCCCGTGTCTGTTTAATGAGAATTTTCTTGATCAGTTTGATCACTAAACTTTCACTGATTTTTCTTTTCAGATACTATGACCACTCATCTGTATGATCTCGACGAAATTATTTCTTATGAAGACATTCGTGTCCAAGGCCGCTGCCAAAACCAGGAGTTTACAAACGCCCAATGCGCTGAGGTTTTGCTTCGCTTCGACGAGTACAACGGTCGACTACTTCCCCGTCGTTCCGCTCTTTTGAAGATCATCGTGGGAGCGATTTGGGAAGCACTTCCTGGATTTTACGAGGCCATGCTGCTTAAGGCACTTGATGATGCAGAAGACAAGGTGCACTCTGTATATCTGATGTGCCTGATCTCGAAGAGGCGGCAAGATAATTTTGTTGATATCTTGCATCAAGTTTTCCAATAGACGACGATAATCTCTGCCTACCAGAGAACGGATGACATCAGCGAGAATCCTAACGCTTGCATTCGTAAGAAAGTGCACACGAAAATGGTCAGAAAAGCTAGAAGCATTTTAGACGGCCTCGCTTCTGAATTTCTCGATCCATATCCCGGATTTAGTGTTTTGCCATTGTAAAAATTTTCTTTTGTTTTTGTATAAGTTCTTGAAGTATGAATGACAAAACATCCCCCCCTTTTACATGTATTTTGCATGAAGTGTCGGTATACTGTTGTTGGAATTCATGTGTTTTGCGCATGAGGAGCTGTCGGGGATTTTAATCCTGAATTAGCGCCGGCGCTCACGTATTATGCACGTGCGGTGCCGTTTTAGTTTTCAAAAGGATCGACGTGGGTGCTCACGTGCCATGCGCGTGAGGCTCTGCTGATGAGGTCGTTTCATCTCCCTACTCTGATTCCAATAAGTCACCTCTTTCATTTCCCATGCTCTCCCCTTTTTCTAGGCCTTGGGCATAGTTCCACCTTGCACAACATTTTCTGTGCATAGTATTGAATGCTTCCCTTTATAACCTGAAGTCGTGCATTTCTTCCTCTCTAAAGAGAAAGCCATTTAGACATTAGGGTGATCATTTTGAGGAACAAACCAAAGATTATGGCTTGCAACCGCCCCTACGCTCGTTGGCAACCATGGGAGGTGCCCATTGAGGAGATTATTCCTCGTTTTGCCGCACGGCTAGTAGACCCTCTTTTTATCGACGCTCAGTGTGACGCGATGATGTATGAGCTTCTGACTCGTAGGGGCTCTCCTCTTCCTGTGGGCTCCATTTGGCTCCGGATGATCTTTATATCCGTGCTTGCCGATATCCCCCCTCATCCGGCGGAGATGACTCCGGCGAGTCTTGATATGGCAGAGGACAAAATTGAGCGTTTCCATGAGGCACACTTAATTACCCAGCCTCTGAAGGATCGTTCGGTTCATTTATTGAGTCAAATAAGAGCTCGGCGGTCCATCATGTTCGCTTTTGCTGATGAGTACGGTGCTACCCGGTGGGGAGAAACTCCTCGTGAAAACCGTCGCTTCGACATGTTGGAGAAGGCAGAGAGGGAATTGGGGAACTTTGTATTTAGTTTTGTTAACCCCTATATCTCTGATCTCATATTTGGTGATCTTTTCCCTGTAGAGTAGTATATTTAAATCGATGTATTTCTCTTATTATTGACTGTTGAATGCTTTCTATTGATTTTTTTTTCTGTTCGTCATATATTCGTACGTGCATCCCACCTATGTACATGAGTTTTATACTTTACCCTTAGGAATTTTCTTTAAGTGCGAGCGCTATTGTCGTGTCATTGGCATGTGACTTAAGCAAATATGGCCTGTAGATGGTAGATAACGGTTCATCTTGAACTCCTTGTAGGGTAGCGATGGCTTAGGAAACATGTTCAGGTCTGCTGCCTAAGACTTTTCAACTTTATGAGCCGTGAAGGTCTCATAAAGACGTTTCTCCCCACGAGTCGAGAGGATCTCGTAAGTGTAATTTCTCCTTAGGGGTCGTGAGGAGTGCGTTTTCTCTTGAGAGTCGTAAGGATATCACAAGAGAGTTTTCTTTTTACGGGTTGAAAGGTTTGCGCAGGGACATTGATCTCCCTGGGGGTCGAGACGAATTGAGAGAATATTGGTTGACTTGTTTTCGAGACGGAGCATTGTTCCGGCGGGGAGGTCATTGGTTGACTTGTTTCCGAGACGGAGCATTGTTACGGCGGGGAGGTCATTGGTTGACTTGTTTCCGAGACGGAGCATTGTTACGGCGGGGAGGTCATTGGTTGACTTGTTTCCGAGACGGAGCATTGTTACGGCGGGGAGGTCATTGGTTGACTTGTTTCCGAGATGGAGCATTGTTCCGGCGGGAGGTCATTGGTTGACTTGTTTCCGAGATGGAGCATTGTTCCGGCGAGGAGATCATTGGTTGACTTGTTTCCGAGACGGAGCATTATTCCGGTGGGGAGGTCATTGGTTGACTTGCTCCGCTTTCTGCGGTATCGAGAAGGAACGCCGTGTCGATCTTCTGGGATGTAGATGTTGCCGTCGAGATCTGACTCTCCCTTTGACAGAGTCTGTTGGGAAATGTGGTTCCCTTTTCTTTTATGCCTATGGATTGTATACAGGGGTCGGTATGGACTCGCTTGTAGGGCAAAAGTTTCATTTTTTCATTTTTTTAATTTCCTTCCGCGATGCTCTATCATTTCAGCTTTTTATATCGCGAAAGTCACGATTGCCCAATCATTTCGGCTATTTTTCTTTTTACTCGCTGCTTTTTATTGCGAGTTGCCCAATCATTTGGGCTATTTTTATATGTACTTTTGGCTCGCTGATTTTGTTGCGAGTATGGACTTGAGATCTAATACCAATCTTAGCATTAGTATCGCTGCGACTGGAATATTGCCAGGAGTGAATCATCACTTGCCGTGAAAAGACTTGGAATTCGTAACCGATTTAGGCATCAGTATCTCTACTACTGGAACGTTGCCAGGAGCGAGTCATCATTTGCCTTCGCCGCTATCGAACAAAGGTGGCTTAGTAGACAGGGTTAGGGACCTGACGACTAAGGTTTTTGACTTCGTGAGCCGTAAGGGTCTCATAAAGGTATTTCTCCCTGCGAGTCGTGAGGATCTCGTAGGTATGATTTCTCCTTAGGGGTTATGAGGACTCCTAAGTGCGTTTTCTCTTGAGAGTCGTACGGATCTCACAAGAGCATTTTCTCCTTGCAAGTCGAGATGACCTATAAGTATTGTTCACCAGATAGGGGAATTTCACACCATTGGTGGAACTGGACGAGGGAACGCTTATTTATGCCCGTGGATTGTATACAAGGGTCAATATTGACCACCTGTAGGGCAATTTGGGGGATATGATGGCTTAAGAACAGGTTCAGGTCTCTGTATCTTAAGACTTTTGAATCATGTGAGCCGTGAGGGTCTCATAGGGGGGAAATTCTCCTTACAAGTCGTGAGGATCACGTAAGTGTAATTTCTCCTTAGGGATCGTGAGGATTCCTAAGTGTTTTGCTCCCTTGTAGGTCGTAAGGATCTCACACGAGTATTTTCTCCTTAAAAGGTCGAGAGGACCTTGCAAGTGCACAGGAAATTTTTTACGAGTCTGCGCCCTTTCGGGTTTTCACAAACTCGCCGGTAGCCCTGCTGTTTTTACTCACGGAGCCCTTTCGGATTTTCATCCGTGCCCATTTCGCTTATGGACGTACCGTTTTTTTTTGCCGCGTTAGCCTAAGAATGTTGTGGTTTGTAGTAGTTTAAGGACGTTACGGTCCGTTGTTAGTTTAGGAACGTTTCGGTCCGTTGTTTGGGACAGGGTATCATTGGATACTACTTTTAGAGTCTTGACTCAAGAAGACAGCAGCGGACATAGGCGTCATCATCTATCATTAACCTGGGCTGTGACTCGTCAGGTGTAGTATTTCTTAAGGAATCGGCCGTTTATTGGCCGGAAGTGTCTTTCGCCATGCATATCCATGAGCAAGTAAGCCCCACCTTGGTAGACTTTGTTTATTATGTACGGGTTCTCATAGTTTGGCTCGAATTTCCCCCGTTTGGCGCGATTGGGGGATCATAGGTCTTTTGACAACTAGCACGAGTTCGCCTTGGTGGAATGTTCTCGGCCTAGTCAATCTTTCGTATAAGCATGTCATCTTTGCTTTGTAAGCTTCCAAGTTTTGCTGCGCCATGAGACGAGTTTCATTGAGGGCATCTAGCTCTTCAAGCCGAAGATGAGCATTATCTTTGTCTGTTAGCTCGTAATGAACCGCCACTCATAGAGAGGGTAGCTCTATCTCGAGGGGGGTACCGCTTCTGTGCCGAATACCAACGCGAATGATGTTGTATTTGTGGCCGTTTTGAACGTGGTCCGATAAGCCCAGAGAGCTTCATGTAGTTTTTCGTGACAGTCCTTTTTGTTTCTGGAAGCCGTCTTCTTTATGATCTTCGTCAAGATCTTATTGAAAGCCTCAACTAGACCGTTAGCTCAGGGATTATAGACCAAAGAGTATCTCCAGTCTATATTATGTTGTTGTGCGAAGCGGCTAATTTTGTGACTTCTGTAGGCCGGCCCGTTATCGGAGATAATCCGTCGCGGAGTGCCGAATCGATAGATGACGTGTATCTTGAAGAAATGGAAAATATTCTCCGTTTTCACTTCTTTTAGCGGTACTGCTTCTGCCCACTTAGAGAAATAATCAGTTGTCGCCAATATGAATCGATGTCCTTTGGATGACGTTGGTTCGATGGGCCCAATTATATCGGTTCCCGACATTTCGAACGACCAGCTAGCCACTGTTGGGTGTAGCGGGTTTGGATGCTGGTGGATGAAGTCTCCATGAATTTGGCACGAGTGGCACTGTTTCGTGTATTCGAGGCAGTCCTGAATCATCCTGGGCCAATAGTAGCCCATTCTTTTGATCTTCAGCTTCATTTTTGGCCCGGCTTGATGAGAACTGCAGAGTCCGTCGTGAGTTTCTTGGATGAATCTCCTTGCTTCTTCCAGGTCCAGGCATCTCAGCCACAAAGAGTCGAACGATCTCTTATATAGAGTATCATTGACGAAGGCAAAAGACAGAGCTCGTCTCATAAGCTGATGTCTTAAGGATGCATCTTCCGGTGTTTGACGAGATTTAAAGTAGTCTATAAAGACTTCTCTCCAATCCTTAGCCTTTTTCTTGGTCCTCTATTTGTAGGGCTGTTTTCTTGGTCGCTTCCTTTTCTTCAGACGACTCCGGAGATATTTCTGCTGGTGCGAGAACCTGACGGCTCTGCACAACGATTCTTACATCATCGAGGTTTTCGTCGGCCAGTTCTTTAGCGAGTTTGGCTAATGCGTTCGCTTTGCTATTTTCTGTACGCGGTATGCTTTCCAGGGCGTAGGAGGGAATTTGAGTTAGTAACTGTTGCACTCTTTTGCCATATTTTACCAACTCTGGCTTGCACGTCTGATAGTCACCGTTTACTTGGCTAACGACCAGCTGGGAGTCTCCGTATATGAGGAGGTTTTCGATTTCCATGTCGACAGCGATCTCAATACCTGCTATCAAAGCCTCATATTCTGCTTCATTGTTTGTCCTCGGCTCTGTTAAGGAAAAGGCAAAGCGCATTACCCCTCCTTATGGAGTCATGAAGATAAGGCCCACCCCGGCTTTAATCATGGGGGTGTTTTGCTTTCGCTTCTTCAAGGAGAATGCTCCATCGAAGTAGAGTTCCCATCGGGTATCATTCCCTTCTTTCTCCCTGTCAATTGCGTCAAACGCGTGTTCGTCTGGCAATTTGCAATTTAAAGGAGAATCGGCAGGTATCGGATGCTCAGCGAGGAAGTCGGCGATGGCCTGGCCTTTCACTGCCTTGAGAGGTTGGTATGTTATCTAGAATTCCATTAAGAGTAGAGCCCATTTAGCGAGCCGTCCTGTTAGTATGGCTCTTGACATCAAATATTTGAGAGGATCCACTTTTGATATGAGATGGACCTCATGCGCCAAAGCATAATGCCGAAGCTTCATTATCGCGAAGATTAATACCAAGCAGTGTTTTTCGATAGGGGAGTAGTTGTTTTCTGCCCCCGGGAGATCTCGACTCAAATAGTAGAGGGCTCTCTCTTTCCCTTGGTCGTTCTCCTGTATCCATAGCGCGCCTAAAGAACCTTCAAGGGTTGTTGTGTACAAGATAAGGGACTTTCCCTTGACTGGAGCGGTCAGTACCGGCGGGTTCTGCAGATAATGCTTGATTTCGTCCAGCGTGCTTTGGAATTTACGATCCCAAACGAACGGGGTCCCCTTCTTCATTAGATGACTGTAGGGTCGGCATTTTCCGGATGGGTTAGTTGTGAACCGCCGGATATACGCGGGCTTTCCTTGGAGAGACCGTAGTTTCTTGAGAGTTCTGGGCGGAGGCATTTCCATAATCGCCTTGATCTTTGACGGGTCTATTTAGATTCCTCGATGTCGTACGATGAATCCTAGGAATTTGCCTGAGGAAACTCTAAACACGCATTTCAGAGGGTTCATCTTCAGGTTGTATTTCCAAAGACGGCGAAACACTATCTTAAGATGCTCCCAGTGCTCCTTGTACAATTTGCTTTTCACCACGAGGTCGTCAATATAACATTCGACTATCTCGTGTATGAGGTTATCAAGGATCTTTTTCATGGCCCTCTGGTAGGTGGCGCCCGCGTTCTTCAGACCAAAGGGCATCACTTTATAGCAGAATATGCCCAGCGGAGTCCGGAAAGCAGTGTGCTTTTGGTCTTCAGGATACATCTTGATTTGGTTGTACCCTGAGGATCCGTCCAGGAAGGAGAAAACTTCATGGGTGGATGTGTTATCGATCATCAGCTCGGTAACAGGTACTGGGAAGTCATTTTTCGGACAAGTTTTGATGAGATCCCGAAAATCTACGCAGATGCGTACCGTCCCATTTTTCTTCATCACTGGGACAATGTTGGCGATTCAGTCAGGGTATTGAACTTCTTGGATGAAACCGGAGTCGATTAGCTTCTTGACTTCGGCGTTGATACTCATTTCAAGTTCTAGTTGCATTCTTCTTGATGCTTGTTTGACTGGCTTGACATCCGGAGATTTCGCCAATTTATGCACGGCTATTTCTGGATCTAATCCCGGCATCTCGGATTAGTTCCATGCGAAGCAGTCTTTATACTGCATGAGCACATCTTTTAGCTTAGCCACCTGCTCTTGAGACAATAGTTCACTGATGAACGTTGGTCGCGGGTCATTTGCCGTCCCCAAGTCGATTTTTTTCAGGTTGTCCGCCGTGGTGTGTATCCCATCTTCCAATTCTTTTGGCGCCGGTGGAAATTCTGAGATCAACTCATCTTCATCCTCATTTTCGAAGCACCAGGAGAGGTCATCCATATTCTCGTGCACTCCTTCCGACAGCGTTATCACGTGACAGGTACGAGATTATTTACAAGACCGATGTTGATCTGGTTGTACTCTCGCTATATACGTTGCTTTTGGCACTTGCTTTTATGGTGGGGTTACCCTCCAACTGTTGGATAGAGCGAATCTGCCGAGTTGATATTGGTCTTCGACCCGGTTTTTGAAGGTGAAGCAGTCTTCAAGAGGATGTCCTATCGCTCGATGATAGGAGCAATAATCCGGATGATGAACCTTGTTTGCTTGATCGGGGTGCCGAGACTCCGGAGTGTCATCATCTCATGTTTCATGACAAGGTCAAGGATTCTCCTTGTCTTGTCTCGAGGGGAAGAATAGGCTCGACCCATCTTTTTCATAAGAGACAGATTCCGGCCGACCTTTTCTCGATCGCGTGGCCTTTTGGATCCGTTTTGCCACTGTCGAACGTTTTTTCCCGTTCTATAACTTGTTTTTGCCTCCGCGTCGGGCCTTTTTCTTATCTTGGGAATGCATGGCGGGCTGACGGTGGAGGGCATTGTCATCCTCCGTAGCCTGCTGAAGGAGGTGTTGCGTCTTGGCTTTCTCGTAAATGGCCATTTCGCGGCTGTGGTCGTTCCGAACCTTTTGACTCGCTTCCCTTACTAGCTTGTCCATTTGTTCTTCAAACGACGGACTCGATATTTTTATGACAGGACATCGTTCTGGTTCAGCGTTAGCGTCTTTTAAAAGAGCACCCCCTTCTTCATCGAGGTCATTTATGACATGGCAACTATGGAATTTCTCCCGTTTCTTGGACTGGACATATCCAAGCCCAATCGTTTCCATTTTTCCGTTGAGCAACTTTCGCTGAGTTCCGTGGACATTCCAAATCCTGTTGTAGAACTGAGCTTGTCGAGGAGTCCGTTTGAAAGGTACGTCTTGGTATCTTAATAACCTTCTCAATCCCTCCATGTAGTATCTGGGCAGACAGATGGGTTGGAGCCCGTCGAGCGCAAAATCGGCACCATACCAGACTTCTCTTTCGAATTTAGTCTCCGTGGATCGATAGAATAGGATCGCCTTTTCACCTCTTCGCCTAGGAGGGACGTAGAATGTCTGCAGCTCTTGCACACTATATGTCTCAAGCGCATCAAGCTCTCTGTAGTGCTGCCACGGAACCATGGTGATTTGCAAACTCTAATCATCTCCAGTGAAGGCCTGCATTGATGGACGGATCGAGAACACTGCGTTGACTTCTTCTTCAGAGTCACTACCAAAGACTAAAATAGGGGTAGATGGTCCCGGCCTGTTGCATTGGGACGGCCCCGAATAGACTATCTCTTCTTTCTCCTCGGTATCGCTCCCGAAGACCAGAATAGTGGTGATAGCTTTTTGCTTATTCTCCGGTTTAAGGCATCTTTCCGTGTCTTCAAAGTCTGGTAGGAAATACTTTGCATCTTCGTACTTTCGGACTTCATTTACGGAGAATGGGTTTAGTTCCCCCGTCACGGTATACTCGAGACCATCTTTGAAATACTTCATACACTGATGTTGTGTAGAAGGGATGATGTTATACTCATGTAACCAAGGCCTGCCGAGCAAAGCGTTGTAGCAGGTCTTGGCGTCAATGACATGAAATTTGATGTCAGTGAAGAGCAGCCCAAAGCCTAACGTCAGTATTACAGACCCGAGCATCCGTGATGACTGGGAGTCGAACCCGGAGATGGTGATTTTATCCTGAGCGAGGTGTTGAACGCTCATGCAGATTTCTTTTAGCACCCTCACATTTAGGAGGTTGACAGAGGACCCGTTGTCAACTAAGATCTTCCCTATCTTGATGTCATGGCAGTACCCGGTGACATACAGGGGACGGTTGTGCTCGCACGTTCCGAGGAGGAGGTCTTCATCGCTGAAGGTAATGTCGACTGTGTGAACTTCTTCCAGCTCGTCCTTCATCTTTTCTTCGGCAAGGAAAGCTTGAAACTGCTCGGGCTCTTGTAATGCCCAGATTAGAGAATCTCGTGCCTCTTTAGACAACAGAAGGGCATCCAAAATGCTTAGCTGTGAGGGTATCTTCCTCAGGTGTGCCAGGACATTGTAATCCACTTTGTTTTTCTTGGGCGGTCCTTGGCTGCCAGCTCTTCGACGACTCGATCATCGAAGGAGATATCCTCAGGGACTTTTTCCTTCCCCTTATCTTTTTTGTTCGATCCCTTGTTTGTAGGTCCTAGATTCTTTTCGGGCAACGTATGATTACGCAGCTGAATGTTTTCACGGTTCTTTATCTCTTCCTCTTTTCCTGAGGTGGATTCCTTGAAGAGAGGGCCGGGGGCTACTTCTTCATCAGAATCGCTTCCGAATGTGAGAACTTGCGATCCCCTGGTATCAACCATGTGACAGTTGCTGGCAGTTATTTTGTGCTCATCTGTCGTGCTTCTCTGCTCCCGACAAGTTTTGCGCTTCATCCGCTTAAAATGTTGTCGGTGAGCAACGTATCCCTGCCACCACTTTTTAAAGGCCATGCATTCTTCGGTAGGGTGTGTAATCCTCTGATGGTATAAGCAGTAGTTAGGATGTACATCCGCTTCGTCAAGGTGTATACCGCCAGGAGTATCTCCTTTGAAAGATGGCAGCTTCATTCCCATTGACATGGCATTAGAGAACCGTTTCCTTAACTTAAACTTGTTTTTGTCTGCCGCGGGCGTGCTTCGATCTGGTTGGAGTGCTTTGTGACTTATCCCTACTATGACTTCTTTAACTTGATGCCGACGCCTGGCCCTTTCAAATATGGTCATTTCACGCTCTTGATCAACTTTGCTCTTCTGACGGGCTTCGTTCAGCAGCGTGTCAATCATCTCGTCTGACGGTTCCAAGGATTTTAGCACCGATTCTGCCCCCAGCTCCTCTATATTATCTTCTGACACCGAGTGAGCTTCTTTGTCATTTACTGACGAATGAGAGATCATGTAACAACTTGCCATATAATCCTCGGGTTCTTCTGACGAGTCGTTTCCGTCGTCATTGTCATTATCTCCGCTCTCAAGGATATGATTGAGAAACTCTTGGAGTGTGACCGGGGTTCTCACCTTCTGGTTATATTCTGTAAATATGCTTTTGCAGGTCCGTGCGTTTGTCATCAGACTGCGCGGGCTTTTTGGTCTTCTTCTTCTTCTTCGAAGACTTTGACGGCTGGGCCTGGGTGTTTTACCTATCGCTACCAATTCTCGGTGTTGGGCGCGGTTTCAGCATCCCCTCAATGATCTCGGGCTCTAGCGGGCTTTTCCACCTGATTGCCGGGCATTCTTGAAGATCCTTCAACATTCTTTTGGTCTTAGCTGAAAGGACAACTTCCCACGGAGCTTCCTCTATAAATGAGCACGATACCCCCGGTGTGCCCACCTTTTTAGGAGCGTGCTGTTGTGGCAGGTTTACCCGCGACGAAGGTCGTTTTTCCGTTGCCCTTTTCATTTCGAAGCTCTGTTTTCGAGGAGGGCGGTCTATGGCCCATCTGGTCCATTTGGGCCAGCTTGTCGATCAAGGCTTAGAAAGTGGTCGGCTTGAAGAACATCATAAATTAGGATATAGTTGCCTGCGGATCAAGGATCCCCACGAACATGTCCACGGCAGGAGCTTCTTCTATGTGTTGTTCGCATCTCGACCATAGGTTCCGCCACCGAATTGCATACTGAACCCAAGTCTCTCCTGGCTTCATCTTGGCATTGATCAATGCCGTGATCGGGGTGCGTTCGCTGGCGCTTGAGAAACGCTGGGTGAATAGCAACTCCATTTCTGTGATTGTTTTGATAGAGTCATTCGGAAGTTCCGAGTACCATTCAAATGCCATCTCCGCTAAGCTGGCGATGAACTGGCGAAGTAGCAATTTGTCGTCACCTCCAGTATTGCCGCAGAAAGCCCTAAACTGAGCGATGTGCTGATGGGGGTTGCCTGTCCCCTTATACACGTGAAATTTAGGGATCGTGTATCTCGGCGGGTACTTAATTTGATCGTACCAGCTTGGATAGGGTCGCCCAATTCTGACGACTTGGCCAGTAGCTTCACTTGCCTGATGAGCTCGTATATGTTGAGTTATGTAGTCATCAAGCGCAGCTTTCGAGATCGTCTCCTCCCTGGCTGCTGATAAATCCGGAAGAGGGTTTGATGCCTCCCTTCTGTCGTCTTCAATGATTATTGGGGGATCTTCGGCTAGAGGGTCCGACTGGATCATAATGCCCATCATATCTTGGGACAGGAGCGCCATTTGTTTTATGTTAGCCGCTTGTTCCGCGGCTTCTTTATCTTTCTTTTCGAGCATTCTTCGGAGGAACTCGGCGTCGGTTTCCTGATCCTGGCGTTGATTCGACGATACTTCCGGGCTTTCCTTCTACACAGTGAGTGCGGCCATCTTCGTCAGCATCTCCTGGAGTTTTTGTTGTTGCTCTTGAGCCTTAGTTACTGACCGTGTAAGTGGTCGATGACCCCCAGAAGCACGGCTTTCCTATTTTCCGGAAACCATGTAAATGGTGTGCACTACCATGCCCCTAGACTTGGGGCGTTTAGGTTCAGTGCCCTTGAGATTTGTCGTAGGCACGGGGATCTTCTCCGGCCTTCTCCTTTTATGGGAGGTCAAAGTTGAGGGGGCTGTTGCAGATGATACTTTCCGTGGTACGACGACGGGATGATCTTCCTCTTGCCGGACCTTCATTTTCTTCGATCGGCGGGAGTAGTCTTTGTCGATTACAGAGTCTTGGACTCTTTGCCAGACCCTGTGGATTTTAGGGGACAGCCGCTGAGGGGGCTGCTCTGGCTTCGCTTTTGTAACGTTCTTCACAGGCGGAGGAGACTTTTTCAACACGGCAGTTGGAGAGTTCTTGCGCACTCTCCTGAGCGGCTCAAAGTTGTTCCCAGTTGGAACAGCAGTATCAACTTCCACCATTGGAGCTGGTGGGGCAAGTCCAGAAGGGGAACTGCCCCCAGCTTTCCTCACTCGGCGCCAGTGACGACGTCGAGCATGTCGTGTAGCCAGGATCACCTCTATCGTCAGAGTAGCTTCGTTATTCCCCCTGCTTTGAGAAGAGGCTGTTATTGGCGCCAGCCTGTCAAAGACTGACATCTGCTGGGAAGGAATGGTCAACCTGTCTAAGGCCGACTTTCGAGTAGGGGATGCAGTTTGGACGACTTCACCTGCAGCAGAAGTTGGAATAGCCTTCTCCGGTATTGCGAGCCTCTTCGCGGGCCCATTTGAGCTTAGGCTCATCCTGTCAAAGACTGAGGCAGTAGACTTGGAAGACCCGTTGAGAGGGGCCACGATAGTTGAAAGCCGATCGAAGACCGACTTCTTTAGAGCTTCCTGTGACGGCACTGGAGCACCGAAACTCATTGGCGGGAGCATGGTCCTGAAGAACAACCCAGTAGTGGCCTGTGTCACCTGTTCCACATGCATTGCGAAGATGGAGGCCGCTTGGGGCCCGTAAGTTACTCCTCCAGATGGGACGGAGCAAGAGTTGTTGTTGCAGGTACATTTGGAAGCCATTGATCTTCTTTTCTCTGCATGGAAGAAAGACACCAAATCTTAGTACCTTGAATCCAGGGGCAACCATATTAAACCGTGATTCGTTCGCGAACACGACACACGAAGTGTGAAGTGGAAAGAGAAAAAGGTCCCACCGGGCGTGCCAGAATCTGTTTACTGCCGAATGACGCGACCGGGACGTTAGGACGTCTGGCCTGAATTTTTGGGGGCAGATGCTATTTGGTTTTATCCGTCCACCTCTCTGAAGATGCCAAGTTGATTTATGGCACCGTATATCGGAGGTTTGGACAGATGCAGCCGTTGTAGTAGACTTCGTCAGATTCCCCCTCATTGTGAGGGGTTTTTGATTGTGGGGACGCTTTTCCCTGCAGGCGCAAGTCCCTGCAGTTAATTACGTTACTATATCGCGGTAACCACTTTCTCCGGCTCCAGAAGATCATTTCGTGTCTTGTGTGTTTGTTTTATTTTTGGTTGCCCGTGGATTGTATACGGAGACTAATTCGTGTTGTCGCCCGTAGGGCGTAGATTAGTCCAAATCCGTATTTTCTTAGATTTGGGTTTGTTTGATTTAAGGATCGTTAACCTTGTTTAAGATTAAGATCGACTCAAATGTTTGTTAAGGATACGTTAATCCGATATTGGACTATGATCTACTCAACGGGGGTTCAGGATCATTTTTGATCCAACAAAAGAGCATTTGGGCTCTATCGTTTTGGTTTAAGCACGTTGCGGTCCATTGTTAGTTTAGGGATGTTTCGATTCGAAGTTTAGTTTAAGGACGTTTCGATCCAAAGTTTAGTTTAAGGACGTTTCAGTCCAGATTTTAGTTTAGGGACGTTACGGTCCGTAGTTTAGTTTAGGGACGTTGCGGTCCACGGATCACCATTTTTGAGGTGAGAGTTTAGTTTAAGGACGTTGCGGTCCACAGTAGTTTAAGGACGTTGCGGTCCGTTATTAGTTTAAGGACGTTGCGGTCCACAGTTGCTGGTTGTTGGGACCCGCCACCTCTCTGAAGACGTTGAAGAATTACAACGACATGTATCAGAGGTGTGAGAAGATGTGCCCTTGAACCAATGAATGTTCATCAGGGACTTGGTAGTCATGTTTGGGACTAAGGCCAATTTAGAAGAAGACATATGGGCTCGGTCGATTTGGGGTTTGGCCAACCTTGGGCTCAGCCCACTTGATTACTTATTTGGGCTTGATCCCCTTTCTGTATCAGCACTGCTGAGCATTGATTTGGGTTCTGACACCCCTTTTTCTTTTTGTTTTATTTATATTCTTTTATATAGAGTGTTAAACAATTTATGGCGCCCACGTGCAGAGCACGTAAGGCGCTCGGCGCTGAGTGCCAGACACTGAGTGCTAAGCTTTTATTAAATAGCGTCCACGTGAGGGGCACGTGGAGCGCTCGGCGCCGAGCGCTCGGCACCGAGCGCTAGACTTTGAGTGCTAAGCGCTTCTTATTAAATAGCGCCCACGTGAGGAGTACGTGGAGCGCTCAACACCGAGCACCAAACTTCGAATGCTAAGCACTTCTTATTAAATAGCGCCCACGTGAGGAGCACGTGGAGCGCTCGGCGCTGAGCACCAGACTTCGAGTGCTAAGCACCTCTTATTAAATAGCGCCCACGTGAGGAGCACGTGGAGCGCTCGGCGCCGAGTGCCAGACTTCGAGTGCTAAGTACTGAGTTTTCTGTTCTGCTCAATTCAATTCTCTGAGAATTAGATTCTCACTTGTGAAAGACTTTGTCTTATAGATCTGATATCTGGAAAAAGAACTAAGTTCTTCTGATGTGAGAGTTAACCTCTTAGATATGGAGGAGATGCTATGATCTCTCTTATTTTTATTTACCTTGAGGAGAAATCGTTCTCGTCTTGAAGTTTGAAGTTTATGGGGAGGGGGTTCTTCTCTGCTAGACTTGAAGTCTTAGGGTCTTTATATAGTAGAGGCAGATTTGTTGATTCAGTTAAGGAAATCTCTCATTGAGAGATTTCTTAATTGATTTGGGGATTTTATCCACCATTGAATCTTTGATCCTAGGCCTTCTGTTTTACAAAAGATATTTTTCTTGTTGTCAATAAGACTGGGAAGATATTTTTCCATACATAGCTTATTCTGTATCTTGGTGATTTTTAATCACCATTGGATCTTTAATCCAACGGTGCTATATTTTACAGAGATTAACCTTTCCTGTTTTAGGAAGATTCGAGGAATATTTTCTCAACAGAATTTAATTTTGTAATTTGATGATTTATCATCTTCGTTGGATTTTTGATCCAAGGGTGGAGATCTTTTAGTTCTGGCGCTGGCGCTCTCGTGCTTTACACGTGAGGCGCTGCCTCAGAGTTTTTAACTCTTGGTGTTGGCGCTCTCGTGCTTTGCACGTGAGGCGCTGCCTCAGTTCAAATTTTGAACAGAGACTTGCTCTCTTATTGGAGGAAACATCCAATTTAGATATGAAACAACATACTATATCACTACAACCTAACCTAACAATGAAACAACACCCTAAACATCATCACAGCCCAGCTTGAAGATCAAACAACATTCTATAATATCATCACAGCTCAATACCTAAAAAAAATAGCTCCCTACAACATCATATTTTTCAGATTATTTATTACTATCATTGACCTCAATATTGTTACCACCATCCTTGTCGTCATCGTCATCCTTGTCGTCAGGTTCAAGGGGATCAATAACACGTAAAACTTTTGATATCGGATATCCACATGTTTGTAGTTAGCCAAACTTCTTAATGGTCACATTGATATGCATTACAAATATAGACCATTCGCACGTCGACACATGTTCATTGAATATATTTCTCTCATTGTACCGTATGATGGGTTTTAAAAATCATAGTTTATAAACTGATTGTAAACAAACTGCGTATATTCGATGGGCTGGTAAAGCACGGTTTCTGCTTGATCATTATAAAGAATAATATGTATTTCACCCGTGTGATCAACAATCCTGTCTCTAATTTTATAGCTGAGAGAAAAATATAATTTGAATCAAAATTTGCTAAATTTGGTAGCTTTAATATGATTATTGCAATCATATGCAATACCACTTATGTCATACCTTGGCAACAATTTTGCAATCGGATGCTGACATTCATTTCATAAATTTGAATTGTAAAATGCATGATATTGTCTTTTATTGCAATGCGAGCAGATGCTACACCAAAAGAGTGTATAGTTCTGCAATTTTAGCCTTTATTTTAAATTTCAATACCTAAAACTTATATTTTCATAATATAATATAATTTTTATTAAATAAATTATATCATTTCTTACGGTGTCCATTAGAGGTGGAGTGTCTGTGAACATGATTAATCGCTGAATAGTATGAGATCATAAAGAAAAGTTTGAAAAACATGAATAGTCTTGCTAAAATTGTTTTGCATCATATAGTAAACAATACTAATATTGTCATTGACAATATAGAAATATTTGGTATCGAAAATTTATATGTGAAATTTACCATTTGGAAAGGTGTAAGACCCTATCTTCATTATCAATATCATAGTCAAACCGTGTAAATTCTGTAGATTCTAGAGTAAACTTATCTTAGAAAATAAATTAATTAAAAATATTACGAATTTTAATTTAAACAAAAGTTATTATGCATTAATAAGAGTATCTACTTGATAACACAAAAATATAGAAATATAAAATTAAACCTTCATAATAAATGATATTTTGACCACTTGCAATTACCGCTTTTCGTCATAAATAAGTATCTGTAAAATATTCTATCTCTTCTTGGAATATATTGTCCTACACAATAAGACATATAACATGATCATAATATGCATCGTCTATCACAAACATTTCAACATAATTTTTGAATTCTCCATTCTTAATAATTATAGTAGTTATGGGGCTGATATCGACAATGAATATCAAAATACCTTAAATGTTAAAACTCAAATTAGCATATAGAAATTAAATATAATGTCAACATTATCGTAAATAGAAGAACAAACCAACTAAAATCTAAAATCGTCGATATCTTCTTGCATGCTGGTAATTATTGTAGTTTCTTGATATTGGAAATCCTTGATAGATAATTAGTGTTGGATCGATATACAATTCCCTGATGCTTGACGTTTTTTTCAACTGAAGATACCAACATTTATCTATTATCTTATAGCTGGTGTTCGAAGCACATTTAATGAGATTGGTAATCATATACATATGGCCTTTCAATACTTTGTCATGACAGTATTGAGATAATTCATCAGAGACCAAAATTTCAACCTCACGACTCTAAATTAAAAAACAGGTAAGTTACAAAATGATTTATTTTTAATTGAATCTGAAACAAAGTTTGTCACCAATATATTTTTTTCAATGAAAGAAAAAGAGGAGAAACTATGTTCATCATATAACATGCCATATCAACTTCGACTTATCTGAACTACAATTTCATCAAGCTTTTCTATGATTTTCATATAGAAACTGAATTAATTTTTCAGAGTTTATGTGATACCAGATATACTGGGATACTTAGAAAAAGAATGAAGTGGCCTTATATAGAAGAGTAAGAGTTCAAAAAGTAATAGAAAAATAGAATATCAATAAATATATCATTTTAGTTTGTTGATAAGGTATTACTTTTTGAACTCTTACTCTTATCATAATTCACTCTATATATGAACGGTTTTCAATAAATTAGATTTGATTGATTTGATAGAATCATAACTTGAGTAAATTAAATAAAAATATTTAGAAAAGATAATGTTTGATATTGTTTAGTGGTGAAGAAGACAACAAAAAATGAATGGCGCCAATATTTTCGATTTCAATGTTATCGCCTAAGACTATCATTATTCAACAACAAACTAAAACCGGTTACGATATGAAAATTATATTTAGAAACAAAATGACACGTTGGTTTCTTTCTTAAAAAAATAAACCATTACAAAGTGATCACAGATTTCAACAGCGTACCCAGCAAATATGACAAATACTTCTGAACTTAAAAATTTGAAAAAAGTTCAAAAACATAATCAGTTAAAAGATGATAACAATGTTTCCCTTGAAATTAGTTTTCAAAGAATTTGTAGCACCTGTCCATCCATCGACAAAACTGACCGCAAAACGCCCTTGGAAGTTGATTATTATCAACCCGGTAGCCATCACTTTTAGCCTTCACAACCCTTCCACAGAGCTTATCCTTGCAAAGAGATTTCGGCTCCATCTTCAACACCGTCCTCGTCCAAATTTTATTCGTAATCTGCAAAACCTCTCTTCTGCATCTGTCTACTATTGGATTACCCGATCTCGTGCACTCTTTAACTTCATGACTAGTGCAGAAAAAATCGCCGCAAGAAACTTTGTTCAGGATTTCCATGGCGTGTGCCCGTATATAGGCATCCAAAAACGGCATGATCCCGACCACGTATGCCGCTGCAAAGTGGCCACCGGTTATCGCTGTCTTGAAATGCTCCATGCCCAAAGTCATCCTTCCTAAGTTGTATATATCTTCCTATAGGTTTAAAGAAAAACACAACATTTATGAATTAGGCAATTAATATAGCAGATCCTATAAGGTCCGGCCTCATTTCTTATTTTGAGGCCCAATTTTCAAACACCCAACCCCCTATGTTTTTCATCAATCCGCTCTAGCCACCATGATCTGCATATGTTAGATAGGCTATTTATCAAATTTTACGAGATTTGGAGATCTCTAGCACACCCATTAAGCGATCTTATTTTTCATGCATCGTAAAGCCATCGGTTTTTTAGTCTATTTGATGGGTTAGTTAGATATCTCCAAATCTTGTAAAATTTGATATATATAGCCTATCTAATATATATAGATCACAGTGGCCGGAGCGCATCGATGAAAAATACGGGGGTTGGGTGTGTTCACTGCCGAAAGACCGGACTGAGACGTTGGACGTCTAGCCTGAATTTGGGGGTAGATACTATTTGGACTTCTCCATCCACCCTTCCGAAGATACCAAGTTGATTTATGGCACCATAGATCGGAGGTTTGGACAGATGCGGCCGTTTTAGCAGACTTTATCAGATTCCCCCTCGTTTGTGAGGGGTTTATGATTGTGGGGACGCTCTTCCATACAGGTGCAAGCCCCTGCAGTTAATTGTTGGATATGTATGCCCTAGAGAACTTCATTATATAGGATGCTGGGGATATATATGTACATGACAATCTTACTCGATATGATAGTACGCTATTTGGTTTTTCTTTATCTTAACATGTGATGTGTTTTACTTTGTATTTCATATCTTGTATAACATGTTGATAAAGCCCGTAGGATCTTTGCCTGACTACCAGCGTTGTGAGAGCAATCATACTTGTGGGAGCTGGGTAATCAATAGGCACATCCTTAAAGTGTCCCTAGTCGTAGGAGTATCGAGACTGGGCATCGATACTCCAGAGTAGACTAGTGTATACATATCTAGAACCTGACGAGGGGCGATGGATTGGTCCTGCAACCATTGGTGAGATGCACCTAAGATTGTATACAGATGCTCACTGGGTGTGAGTTCACCGGACAGGACTCACCGAGGACTGGCTAGATGGTATTATACCTAGCGTCAGATAGCAGTTCTCATGTGACATGTGTGCAGATAGTCTGTCGACCTGAGCTCGTCATTTTTCTCGTGTGAGTTCCCACTGTGCTTTGATTACTACCCTACCACGGCTCTACTAAGTTGTGCAAACAGGTTTTAGTTGGGTACAGTCCCGAGCCACATGGAGGCAGTGAGCGACTGTTGGGGATTTGTCACTCCCGGTATATGGAGTTGATATTGCGCTGTGATCGGTTGGTTAACACCATAAGTCCCTGGCCATGGCGGATTGAGAATTACTGGTGGTTGGACCAGTAGATTCTCGGATGGTCTTGAGCCACATTGACACGACTTGTTTGGTTATCAGGGGTCTGACGTTTTCCACCCCCCTAGACCTCACATGCGATACTCTTAGACGAACAGACCGGACTGCACGGAGATTGTCACGAACAGGCTCAGTAGGAGTTCGAATGAGTTTGCTCGTCGGCCTTCTTTTTGACATGTACCTGGGTAGCCGTTACGTGCAGCTAGTACCGCTGACGTGCTTGTGGTTAAACCCACTGCCAGCGTACTGTCGAGTCTTTAGAGTCCCACACAGAGGGTTTTCCTGCTTCGGGCGAAACGATGTAGAGGCCGTATAGTTTTACAGCAGGGTTCGATCATATACGTGTACTTGTGCACGGATCATGATCCGGACGGATAATACTAGTAGGCTTTGGTTTAAGCCAGATTCTAGTATAAGATTACTGGATTATTTTCGTCTCTTTGTATTCGTATTGTTCGGAATACGGATACAGGTATGTATATACGAATGAGGGGTATTCTTGTAATTTTTCCAAGAGTGCTTCTAGAAGAAGAAACCTCATTTGTTATTTAATCTTTTTTTATTAAATGGTAAATAAGGTGGGGGGATGAGATGTTGTTTTACAATAAATGAAGCATGGCTACTTAGTGACTCATGTAGTGAGTCATGGATTACTATTGAGGTAAGGTGGCATCAAGATATTTTGTTGAAAATATCTTTGCTTAATAGTTATCACAATTAGCCATATTCATTTCATTCTATCACAAACACACTCTCTCCTCCAAGCTCTCTTCTTCTTCCTCAAACCCTAATTTGTCTCATAAGTTGAGAAACCTAGGGTTCAAGAGACTAATTAATCCCTAATCATTCTCTACATCTTCTAGGTTAATTAGATTAGCACACTAGGTACCCTAGTTATCTCTATTTAGATGTAGGAGCTCAAATTAGACACTCTCGGGTGGATCATCTTTGACGCAAGGAGCCCGACGGTCAAGTGTGATCCGTGCACTTTTCCGGGAGCTTAAGAAGAGGAGGAGGACAGCAAGAAAGAAGGACTTGGTTTACGGAGGTATAAACTTCTTTCATAGTAGTTAGAACCTCCAGTTTAGTTTGTGTTAGTTAAGGTTTCCGTATTGATCCTGGAGTTCAAGTCGTTGTTGCGAAATTTGAAAATCGTTTTTTGAAAATTTCGCCTCCCCGCGAACCCGCGGGGTGCGCGACATCGACTTACAGTGGTATCAGAGCCTACTAAATCTTAACTAACAGTTTAGACGAAGTGTAAAACTATGAAACCGAAATAACTCCGAAACACAAAAACAAAGATCCAAGTTTCTGTCAACATTTTCAGAGCCTCTAAATTTTTTTTAAACAATTACAGAATGCTCCATTAGTTGTATGATGAACACCAGAGAAATAAGAACCCCAATGACCTAACTTTGGCCGGCCAAACTCCTCATTTTCTCGGCCTGGCCAGCCCAAGTATGGAATTTTGTGTCATGTTTCGTTTGGCGTTCTGGTCACTTGGATTTAGGGTTTCAGGTGTTGTTTGTTTTTGCCAAGATTGCTTATACTGTTATCTTTCTATTGTGGCAATACGAAGTATTTCGAAGTCACGATTTTAATGTCGTTTACTAGTTTTCAGTTGATATATGTGTTTCGGAACGTCCGCTAATCGCTATACGACGATTAGTAGGGGTTGCACATATCTGTGTTGCTATTGTTGTTGGTTTGTGGATATGGAATATTGGATCGTCGATGATGAATAGCCGGGGGATGTGAGAAGAGTGTTTTTCTTTCATCCGATGTAAAGATGTAATATTTGATATAATATTATTTTGCGGGGCACATCCAGGTTGAGGTTGTAGCCACCGTTGTATTATTTCATTTACTGTTTTTTGCTCCTAGGGTAGACCCAAGGTGGGGTGCACAAACTACCGGGTTCTTGAAGTGCCAAGTAGCCTACTCATTTTATTGAGAGAAGTTGCTTCACTTCGGAAATTTGGCGGGTAGTTTGCCGCACCCGTAGGGGTCTAGGGTGGGGTTTTGGCTATTCATCACGACCGTAGAATCCGTCTTTCGTTAAAGGCTTAAACGAAATGCAGAATTCCTAATATATCCAATATATTCATATGTGATATGGAATGCCTATTATTGTGTGAGACGGATGTATATATGTATATATGATATATAGTAGACGTTACTTATGTTTTGCACCCGCGCTACTCCAGCCCCCGCTCTGCCGTTAGTTAAGTAACCTAACGGTACATGACGGGGCCCCGTAGCGAATGCGGATGGCATAAGCATACGTTGTATTTTCGTTTCTTTCTGCAATGATAGGATTAAATGATGGGACAATATTAATTCATTAATGCAAAGAAAACAAATCTAAGCTAAATCGTTGGAACAGTTTCAAAACCACTCGATTTTCTTCAAAAATCAACTTTTAAATGTGGAGCCTAAACCACTCCTTTAAAAGCTATCATGGTTCCTTCGATTATATCAAGTTCATTACGTTCACGGTTTCTTCAAAAATCAGCTGTAGCCCTGCGTTATTTCAAATGAACAGCACATCGTATTCATGCTATGTTTGTTGGCCTTCGTCAAGGCATAATGAATGGTAGCGGTATGTTGTTTGTTTATAGCATAGATAGATGCATTAATTTAGGACAGTCATACAGCCTTGTTGGCCTTCATCAAAGGCGAGTATGGATGGGTCTAAATTAATCAGGACAACGACGGGAAGAACTTGACTTGCATCTTATGATTTGTTGACCTTCGTCAAGGTCATAAGAGCTTGGGGCAAAAATCACATCGGGGGATTCAAATATAAAGGAAACTTGCAGATTTAGCATACCTTCTGGAGTGTGGTGACTAGAGTGGCTTCCATCTAGGTCATCACACAATGATAGTTGGATCCCGATCCCAATGATGAGTTGGATTACTCTCGGGAGATTTTTTCACTTAACAATCAATGCTATAAACCAAGTACGTGTCTAGAACGGTGTTAGCGGGACTACGCCTCTAGGAAAAAGAGGTTATTTAATTAAGGAACTTCATGAAAGCATTGTAAAACCTTCCTCGAAGTACCGACAATAGCCTGGCCGAAAGGTTAAGCAAGTATTGTCACGTGCGATTAATCCTGACTAGTTCTTCTTTTAGGGTTTGAAGAAGAATTCGAGGAAACAGTGGCAGCCATCCTGTTTAGATAAACTAATAACCAATCTAAATTTGTAAGAGCATACGCTGAGTGTTTCTTTTCTCTCTATCTGGCAGCTACCATGACGGGACTCAAACTACTGCTTGAAAAAAAACACTGACAGGGCCAAATTATAAAGATTGGCTGAGGAACGTCAACATTGCACTTACTTATGATAAAATGGAATATATTATCACCGATACTGCTCCCCTATCCCAGGACCAGATTCATCAGTTGCGGACAAAGAGGTCCACAAAACTTGGGATCTGGATTGCGAGAAAACTAATTGCATCGTGCTGGCGTCCATGAATAATGAACTCCAGAAGCAGCACGAAAGTATGGATATAAAATCCATTTTTCTCCATTGCAAGGAATTGTATGGAGAGCACTCTCGTATAGCAAGGTACGAGACCTCAAGGAAATTATTCCAGATGAGGTTAGCTCCAGGATCACCTGTAGGAGAGCACGTCCTAAAGATAATCAGTCTCATTGAGGAACTCGCAAACCTAGGATGCATGCTAGAAAACGAGTTATACATTGACTTGATTTTACAGTCCCTTCCTCACACCTTCTCTCAGTTCGTGCTGAACGTCAACATGCACGATATGGAAGCTGATCTTCCAAAGCTCCTCAACATGTTGAGGGTAGCGGAGAGCTCCTTAAAAAAGTAGAAAACACATGTTCTTTATGTTGGTCAATCATCATCTTCTAAATCCAAAGCGAAATCTAAGGAGAAGAAGAAGATGAACACCACCAAACCGAAAGGAGGTGTTACAAAGGTGCAGAGAACGAACAAACCGGGAAGAGTAAAAGCAGACAATGATGAGTGTTACTACCGTCACAAGAAAGGGCACTAGAAGAAGGATTGCAAGGTTTTTAAAGTCAAGGACACGAAGCAAGGTGATGCCTCTGTTTCAGGTGTGTTTGTAATCGAAAACTGTTTTTCAGTGCACTTTACATCATGGGTACTAGATACCGGTTCCGGTTCTTACATCTGTAATTCTTTGCAGGCTCTGAGAAACCGTAGAGTATTGAAGGCAGGTGATATGACCCTCCGGGTTGGCAACAGAGCAAATGTTGATGCTATTGCAGTAGGCGATTATCACCTGGGGTTGACAAGTAGGCATATTTTGGTGTTTATAGCTGTTTTTGTGTACCCAGTATGCTATATAATATTATATCGGTGTCTTTATTATCTAATGATGGATATAATTTTGCACTTGAAAGAAATGTCATGAACATTCACCTAAATCAAGAACCGATTGAGTCTGGCACACTGGAAAACGGCATATACGTACTCAATCAACATCAAGTTTTCAATATCCAAAACACACTCAAAAGAAAGGCTCCAGATTCAAACCAAGCCTTCTTATGGCATTATAGACTTGGTCATATAAATGAAATAAGGTTGACTAAGTTGTTTAAATATGAATATTTAGATCCGTTTGAATATACATCATATGCAACTTGTCAATCATGTATCAAAGGAAAGATGAACAAATCTCCGTTCACTGGACACGGAGAAAGAGCCACTGAGCTCTTAGGACTTATACACAGCGATGTATGTGGTCCAATGTTTACACATGCACGAAGCGGTCACTCCTGATTCATCACTTTTACTGATGATTTCTCAAGGTATGGACATGTGTTCTTAATGAAGCGTAAATCCGAGACCTTTGAGAAATTCAAGGAGTATAAAAATGAAGTGGAGAAATAAACTGGTAAAAGTATCAAGACACTTCGATATGATCGAGGTGGAGAATACTTAAGTACCAGTTTCCTTGAATACTTAAAAGAGAATGGAATTATCTCTCAGCTTACTCCTCCATATACACCTCAGCATAACGGTGTATCAGAAAGAAGGAATCGCACGCTACTAGATATGGTGTGTTCCATGATGAGTAGTGCTGAGTTACCACTTTCCTTCTGGGGTTTTGCGCTAGAATCAGCAGCATACCTATTGAATAGGGTTCCAACTAAGTCTGTGCCTACCACTCCATATGAAATATGGAGTGGGAAGAGACCATGTCTCAAGTATCTAAAGATATGGGGGCGTCCAGCTTTTGTCAAAAAGCAAAATCCAGACAAGCTTAATGCACGATCGGTTTTGTGCAAGTTTGTGGGATACCCCAAGAATTCAAGAGGGTATCTTATCTACCACACTGAAGAACAAAAGGTCTTTGTCCCTCGCCACATAGTCTTTTTAGATAGCGAATTTCTTGCAAAAGAAATTAGTGGGAGCGCAGTAGAACTGGAAGAAATTCCAGAACCCTAAACTACTACCGAGGATTTAGTAGAACCTCAGGTTTCAATAGAGCCTGACGAACCGACGCCACTCCTCAAATCTAGTAGGCTTTCTCGTCCGCCTGAGAGATACTATGGGTTTCTCGTAGATGGGGATCGAGAGGATTGCATATCGATGATGATGAGCCTACTAATTTTCAGCAGGCTATCATGAGAAAAGACTCGGTGAAGTGGCTGGATGCTATGAGATCCGAAATGGAATCCATGTACACTAACAAAGTATGGACTTTGGAAGTTGCTACTCCTGGGGTAAAACCAGTTGGATGCAAATGGATCTTCAAAAAGAAGATTGGTGCAGATGGGCAAATGGAAACCTACAAAGCTAAACTTGTTGCAAAAGGTTTTCGTCAAAGACCAGTATTGGACTATGATGAAACCTTTTCTCCAGTGGCTATGCTTAAATCCATTCGGATCCTGCTTGTCATTGCTGCCTTCCATGACTATGAAATCTGGCAGATGGACATAAAAACAGCTTTTCTAAATGGATATTTAGAAGAAAATATTTACATGGATCAGCCTGAGGGTTTCTTAAACAGTGGGAGCAGTGGGAAGGTGTGCAAGTTGCTTAAATCCATCTATGAATTAAAGCAAGTATCGCGGAGTTAGAACATCTGCTTTGATGAGACGGTCAAAGAATTTGACTTTATCAAAAATGTAGATGAACCATGCATTTATAGGAAGATTGTAGAAGGAGTAGTGGTCTTCCTCGTACTGTACGTTGACGACATACTCCTGATAGGGAATGACATCCCTATACTACAATTAGTCAAGCTCTTCTAGTCACAGAAATTCTCCATGAAAGACTTGGGTGATGCCTCCTACATTCTGGGGATTAAGATCTATCGTGATGGACTTTCACAGTCCACGTACATTGACACCATACTAAAGAAATTTAGTATAAAAAATTCCAAGAATGGTAATTTACCAGCTTGTTACAGGATCACCCTCTCCAAAGAGATGTCTTCAAAGACTGATGAAGAGAGAACTCGCATGAGCATTATACCCTATGCTTCGGCGGTAGGATCTATAATGTATGCGATGTTATGTACCAGACCAGATGTAGCTTACGCACTTAGTGTGGTAAGCAGGTATCAGTCTAACTCGGGTGAGAAGCATTGGATAGCAGTAAAAAATATTCTCAAGTACCTGAGAAGAACTAAGGAGATGTTCTTAGTATAGGATAATAGGGACCTCCAGTTCGAGGCTTTTACCGATTCCAGTTTTCAGAGTGACAAGGATGACTCTAAATCCGTCTCGAGTTATGTTTTTACCCTCTATGGAGGGGCGGTTTGTTGGAAGAGTTCCAAACAAAACACCGTCGCAGACCCAACAATGGAAGCTGGGTATATAACTGCTAACGATGCCGCAAAATAGGCAGTCTGGATGAGGAAGTTCATTTCTGAACTTCAGATGGTTCTGTCCATTGCCAATCCAATACCCTTGTATTGTGATAACAATAGGGCTGTAGCATTAGCGAAGGAACCAAGGTCCTATCAGAAATCCAGACATATCTTGAGGCGGTATCACCTGAACTGGAAGATCGTGGATCGCCAGGAGATCGAGGTACGGAGAGTGGACACAAAAGACAATACGGCGGATCCATTCACCAATGCCATCCCTCAAGTCCAGTTCGAGAGACTGTTCGAGATGTTGGGCATGCGGTATGCCAGCAACTAGATCTAGTGCTGACAGTGGGTACTTATTGCGCCCATTACAGGCCTTAGTGCAAGTGGGAGATAGTTGGATATGTATGCCCTAGAGGCATTCATTGTATAGGATGTTAGGGATATGTATGTACAGGACAATCTTGCTCGATATGATAGTACGCAATTTGGTTTGTCTTTACCTTAACATGTGATGTGTTTTACTTTGTATTTCATATCTTGTATAACATGTTGATAAAGCCCGTAGGATCTTTACCTGAATACCAGCGTTGTGAGGGCAATCATACTTGTGGGAGCTAGGTAATCGATAGGTATATCCTTAAAGTGTACCTAGTCGTAGGAGTATCGAGACTGGGCCTCGATACTCCAGAGTAGACTAGTGTATACATATATAGACCCTGAAGAGGGGCGATGGATTGGTCCCGCAACCATTGGTGAGATGCACCTAAGATTGTATTCAGATGCTCACTGGATATGAGTTCACCGGACAAGACTCGTCGAGGACTGGCTATATGGTATTATACCTAGCGTCAGATAGCAGTTCTCAGGTGACATGTGCAGATAGTCTGTCGACCTGAGCTCGTCATTTGTCTTGTGTGAGTTCCCACTGTGCTTTGATACTATCCTACCACAGCTCTACTGAGTCATGCAAACAGGTTTAGTTGGGTATAGTCCTGAGCCATATGGAGGCAGTAAGCGATTGTTGGGGATTCGTCACTCCCGGTATAGGGAGTTGATGTCGCGCTGTGATCGGTTGGTCAACACCATAATTCCCTGGTCAGGCGGATTGAGAATTACTGGTGGTTGGACCAGTGGATTCTCGGATGGTCTTGAGCCACACTGACACAACTTGTTTGGTTATTAGGGGTCTGACGTTTTCCACCCCCTAGACCTCATATGCGATACTCTCAGACGAATAGACCGGACTGCATGAAGATTGTCACGGACAAGATCAGTAGGAGTTCGAATGAGTTTGCTCGTCGGCCTTCTTTTCAACATGTACCTGGGTAGCCGTTACGTGCAGCTAGTACCACTGACGTGCTTGTGGTTAAACCCACTGTTAGCGTACTGTCGAGTCTTTAAAGTCCCATACAGAGGGTTTTCCTGCTTCGGGCGAAACGATGTAGAGGCCGTATGGTTTTACGGCAGGGTTCGATCATATACATGTACTTCTGCACGGATCATGATTCGGACGGATAATACTAGTAGGCTTTGGTTTAAGCCAGATTATAGTATTAGATTATTAGATTGTTTTCGTCTCTTTGTATTCGTATTGTTTAGAATACGGATACGGGTATGTATATACAGATGATGGGTATTCTTATAATTTTTGCAAGAGTGCTTCTAGAAGAAGACAACTCATTTGTTATTTAATCTTTTTGATTAAATGGTAAATGAGGTGGAGGGATGAGATGTTTTACAATAAATGAAGTATGGCTACTTAGTGACTCATGTAGTGAGTCATGGATTACTATTGAGGCAAGATGGCATCAAGATATTTTGCTGAAAATATCTTTGATTAATAGTTATCACAATTAGACATATTCATTTCATTATATCACAAACACTCTCTTTACTCCAAGCTCTCTTCTTCTTCCTCAAACCCTAATTTGTCTCATGAGTTGAGAAACCTTGTTAGTTATATGTATGCCCTAGAGGCCATTACTGTACATACGATGTATATTGTAATGGATGCTTGGACATATATAGGGAGGACTTTCTTGCTCGACATGATAGTATGCTATCTGGTTGTACTTTATCTTAACATGTACTCTGATTGTCTCTATGTTACATGTTGATAAAGCCCTTAGGATATGTACTCGACTACTGGGACTATGATGAGATCATACTAGTGGGGCCACGGTAGTTGACGAGTACATCCTATAACTGTTCCTAATCGAGGGTGTATCGAGACAGGGCATCGATACACCAGAGTAGACTAGCGTATACGCATCTTGACCCATATGATGGGCGATGGATGATCCCATATCCATCGGTGTTTGACATCAAGGATGGTGTACGGGTGCTCAGTGGAGACTGGGTACACTGGACGGACTCGCCGAGAACTCCCAGATGGTATTATACCTTACGTCAGATGGCAATTCTCCGATGACACTGGTACAGAGTAGTCTGTTGACCCGAGATCGTCATAGAGTCTTGTGTGATTCCCACTGTGCTTTGATTTCCATCATACCACGTCCAAGAGGGCGTGCAAAAAGGCGGCTTTTGGGTACAGTCCCGAATCACATGGAGGCAATGAGCGATAGGAGGGGATTCGTCTCTCCCGGTATAGGGAGTTGATGTTGTGCTGTGTTCGATTGGCTATAACCGGAAATCCCTGGTCAGGGTTTTTGAGATTTACTGGTAAGTGTTATCAGTAGTTTCTCGAACTGTTATAGACCTCATATCGACACGACTTATCGAGCTACTGGGGTCTGACGTTTACCACCCCTAGGTGAGATATGCAATATATCAGACGACGAGACCGGACTGTACGGGAGTGTTACTGATTGGATTCACAGGAGAATGTACATGCTTGCTTGTTGATCTTCTGATCACTCAATACCCGGGTGGCCGTTACGTTTAGCAGACCGCTTGCAGCTTGTGGGTGTTTGATATGATCATCACCTACTGCCGGCGTATTGACGAGTCTTTAGAATCCTACACAGGGGTTTCCTGGCTCAAGCGAAACGGAGTAGGAGCACATATGTGATATGTGAGGGACCGAGATTAATATGATATGAGATACCTTATTCTATTCTCGCGATTCGTGACATTGATCGGTTGTATGCGATATAGCCGGGTTATCGGATTAAGTGTTGATTCGATAAGTTGTTACACATGATATTAGTCGGTTATAGCCGGGTTATTAAATCAAGAGTTGATTTAATAATTTAATGTATAATTATATATTTGATATATTACATTACATTAACTAGTATTAGCTCACTTATGATTTTTTTTCTCACAAGATTGTGCACATTGTTTATATGTGATATATGCAAGTGTACATGTTTGTATCATGCTTGATGATACATACAAGATGAGTGTATGAGACTTATATCAAGTTTAGGTTAAATTAGGGTTTACTTATTTCCTTAAGAATAACAAAAGAGAGGAGACTTTAGTCAATGTTATCAAGCTTGTAGAAGCGTGTATGCAACATTGACAAAGTCAACTCTTTTGTCATTCCTTAGGATATTAGTTAACCCAACCCTTATCCTCATACTTTGGTTAATTCTCTACATGAGTTAAGCATGAGGGCTTAACTCAACCATGGTGCAATAATTCAGTGGATAAGTTTTCATTTGGATGATATTATTCTTTCTTCTTCTCCTTCATCAAGCTCCATGAAAAGCTTACTAGCTCTAATGGTGCCATGAGAAAAAGTGTGAGAAAATCAATTCTAAAGTGAGCCCACCTCCTACTTCTTCATCCTCTACCACTTGCCATGTAGTAGAGTGTGTTCTCTTCACAAAGTTCATGACCTAGTGAAGGAAAAGCTTGAGTTAGTGTCTCCCAGACGTAGATCATCTTCGGCCTCGAAGTCATCGAAGCAAGCACGTTCGTTCTTCTTGTGGAGCTTCTCTAGAGTCCGGAGTTCACGATCGCAGCGAAGGGGACATCTACACGGAGCTATTGAAGTGAAGGACCGGATCTACAAAGGTTGTAATCCCTCTCACTTAGTGTTAAAATGTTTAACATGCTTGTTTTCGCCTAAACTCTAGTTCAAAGATCCGGCTTTGGGTTGTTCGGCACGGCTAAATTTTTAATCGGGCATGGTTGATGCCTCGTAGAACCTTGTGAGCGTGCCTAGCAACCCTACAGACCTAAGGTTTAAGAGACTAATTAATCCCTAATCTCTCTCTACATCTTATAGGTTATTTAGATTAGCACTCTAGATACCATAGTTATCTCTATTTAGAGGTAGGAGCTCAAAGTAGACACTCTTGGGTGGATCGTCTTTGACGCAAGGAGCCTGACGGTCAAGCGTGATCCGTACACTCTTCCGGAAGCTTAAGAAGTAGAGGAGGACAGCAAGAAAGAAAGACTTGGTTCACGGAGGTATAAACTTCTTTCAAAGTAGTTAGAACCTCCAGTTTAGTTTGTGTTAGTTAAGGTTTTCGTATTTAGTTAAGGTTTTCGTATTGATCCTAGAGTTCAAGTCGTTGTTGCGAGGTTTGAAAATTCCGCCTCTCCGCGAACCCGCGGGGTGCGCGACATCGACTTACATTAATTACGTTATCGCGTTGCAATAACCACTTTCTCCTTCTCTGGTGGTTCACTTCGTGTCGTGTCGTGTTGTGTTTGTTTTATTTTGCGTTGCCCGTGGATTGTATACGAAGACTAATTTATGTCGTCGCTCGTAGGACGCGGATTAATCCAAATCCGTATATTTGAGATTTGGGTTTAGGTCAAGAATTTTACTTGACGGGACCACGTTGGTAGCTTGGTTTTCCAACGAGAATGAACTTCGGGCGCAGATCTCACATTTGTGAGGTCCATCGGTTCATGGGATATTTGGGTTTGATCTAAGGATCATTAGCCATATTTGAGACTAAGATCGACTTATGAGCAGTGAGCATATGGGCTCAACTGATCATTAGATCATACATGAATAGCCCATAGATAGTATATGGCTGTCATTATGGAGACAGTCCGCAGGGAAAAACATATTAGTTTAAGGACGTCGCGGTCCAACATTCCCTGTTTGGGACAAATGTTAGTTTAAGGACATTTCGGTCCAATGTTCCCTATTTGGGATGAAGATTAGTTTATAGACATTTCGGTCCAATATTTCCATTTTGGGGACGAATGATAATTTAAGAACATTTCGGTCCAACAATCCCATTTCGAGGACGAATGTTAGTTTAAGGACATTTCGGTCTAATGTCCATCTTGCACGCACGTGTATTTGTTACATGGCGGAGTGAACGATGGTGACATGGAATACGCCCAATTTGGGGTGCGATCCGATTTGAGGTGTGCACGTCAATTTGGAAGTGCATCAATGTGGGATATAACATTCTCTATCTTGACGAAATTTTATATCAAGTTGGGACGAGAAAGGAGTTGTTTGTTGTTGGGACCCGCCACCTCTCTGAAAACGTTGAGGAATTACAACGACATATATCAGAAGTGTGGAAAGATGTACCCTTGAACTAAATCCCGTATTTAAGGGGAAAACGGGTTGTGGTGGACCTAAGAATCGTTAGTCATATTTTAGACTAAGATTACCTTAGGAGATATGGGATGCATATCATTTTGGATATTATCAATGAGAGATCATCAGTCATGTTTGAGACTAAAATCAGTTTGGAAATCACGAGCATATGGGCTCGGTTGATTTAAAATCAAAGAGGTTTAATCTCAGCAAACTTGGCTAATTTGGGCTGAGATTGGGTTTCTATACTACCCTGCAGTGCTAAGCACTAAGATATACAGCGCTCACGTGTGTTTCACGTGAGACGCTGACATAGTGCTAAGCACTAATCTATTCTGGCACTCACGCGCTTTTCACGTGAAGCGCCGGGTTTTTAGCCTTGGGCGCTCACATGCTTTTCACGTGATGCGCTACAATAGTGCTCAGCACTAATTTTCTCTGCCGCTCACATGTGTTTCACGTGAGGCGCTATGTTTTTGGAGATCTAATCTCTGTTGATGTTTTTAGAGAACTTAAATATCTATTAATGGTATTTTGACCATTAACGATCATCAAGATCATTATTTTGAGGATCTGAGATCATGTTCTTTAAGAACTAAGTTCTTGATTTGAAAGAACTAAGTTCCTGGAGCATTATGAACTCCATGTTTTCCATGTTCATATTTTCAGAGAGGTTAAACCTCTTTTAATGGTGTTTTGACCATTAAGGATCACCAAGATCACTATTTAGAGGATCTTGGATCGGGTTCTTTAAGAATTAAGTTCTTGATTTAAAGGAACTAAGTTCCTGGAGTATTATGAACTCCATCTTTTTTCTTTTCAATTTTGTTCTTCCCTGAATTTTTGATTCTCAAGAACAAGTTCTTCACGATGAAAATTAAATTCTCAACTTTTGGGAGATTTTTCTTGTGGATCTCAGATCCATAGAAAGAACTAAGTTCTTTGAAAAGGGTTAAACCCTTAGATATGTTAGATAAAGAAGATGTTTTGATCTCGATATTTTATTTACCTAAGGTTTTGAGAATGGAGACGATCTTCTTTATTGAGAATTAAATTCTCTGTTGTTTTGTGGAACCTTTTGAGAGCCTTCTGTATTTTTACAGAAGCTTGCGCGGGGTTTCTTCTCCTTATTTGAAAAGAAAGATCATTGGTCGTTGGGACTCACCGCCTCTCTAACGACGCTGAGAGATTATAGCGCCATGTATCGAAGGTATGGAGGGATGTACCCTTTGAACCATGTCTCATTCATCAGAGGGAAGAACAGGTAAGAGCTTAAACTACTAGCTGTTTGAAAAAGATTTCTTTGCGTTCGCGCATGTGCATCGTACGTGTTGGGCGCACATGCGTTGCATGTGGCGGACGTATGGCGTGGGCGCACGTGTGTCGCACGTGTTGCGCACTTGGTGGGCGCACGTGCGTTGCACGTGGTGCGCACGTGTGTCGCACGTGGCGCTTGCACTTCATAGGGGGGCAACTAAGGCCCTAACTTGGAGAACTAAGCTTCTATGAGGTTTGAATCCTCGCACGTGCGTTGCATGTGGTGCTCACGTGCGCTTGCACATTATGGGGGACAGCCAAGGCCCTAACTTGGAGAACTAAGCTCTTTTGAGGATTGAATCCTCACACGCAGTGCGCACATGGCGGCCGCACGTGCGTTGCACATGGTGCGCACATGGCGGGCGTAAGTGCGTTGCACGTGGTGCGCACATGGCGGGCGTAAGTGCGTTGCACGTGGTGCTTACGCATATGCACATTATGGGGGGACAGCTAACGCCTTAACTTGGAGAACTAAGCTCCTATGGAGAACTAAGCTCATTTGAGGATTGAATCCTCGCACATGGTGTGAACGTGGAGGGTGCACGTGGTGTGCACGTGGATGGCCTACGTGCGTTGCTCGTGGTGCGCACGTGGCGGGCGCACGTAGCACACATGGCGCTTGCGCATATGCGTATTATGAGGAGGGCAGATAATGCCTTAACTAGGAAAACTAAGCTCCTATGGAGAACTAAGCTCCTTTGAGAATTGAATCCTATTTTTTCTAAGAGGTATGCCCTCTTATTTATAGGGGAGTGGTGTTCCCCTCCGAAAGACGGCGCACAGGACTGTGATGTCCTGACGCTGGGATTCGGGGCAGATGCTATTTGGTTTTATCCGTCTACCTCTCCGAAGATGCCAAGTTGATTTATGGCACCTTGTATCGGAGGTTTAGACGGATGCGGCCGATGTAATAGACTTCGTCAGATTCCCCCTCGCTTGAGGGGTTTTTGATTGTGGGGACGCTCTTCCCTGCAGGCGCAAGCCCCTGCAGTTAATTACGCTACCGCGTCGCGGTAACAACTTTCTCCTTCTCCAGAATTTCACTTCGTGTCGTGGGTGTTTGTTTTGTTCGTGGTTGCCCATGGATTGTATACGGAGACTGAGTAATGCCGTCGCCCGTAGGACGTGGATTAGTCCAAATCCGTATTTACTTAGATTTGGGTTCGGTGTTTTTAGTTTAAGGATGCATTAGTCGCGTTGCGGCTAAGATCAACTTAAACGTTCGTCAAGGATACGTTAGTCCTGTTTTGGACTAAGATCAACTTGACGTGATGATCGATTTAATATCTGGCCATCGGGACTCGTCACCTCTCTAACGTCGTTGAAGGATTACAACGGCAGATGTCAGAAGAGTTCAGAGATGTACCCTGGAACCCAGGTTGATTTGGAGTTTTATGGTCTGTTTGAATGTTTAAGGATACGTTAGCCGTGTTTGGGGGCTAAGATCAACTTAAACGGGATCGTTTAGATCCGGCAAAAGAGCATTTGGAGGCTCCCTTGTTCCAGTTTAGGGACGTGGTGGTCCATACTCATGTATGGTCGTCGGGACTCGTCGCCTCTCTGACGTCGTTGAAGGATTACAACGATAGGTGTCAGAGGAGTTCGGAGATGTACCCTCGAACCGAAGTTGATTGGGGGAATTTATAGTCCAATTTGGGACTAAAGTCTGTTTGAAGGTTTAAGGATGCGTTAGCCATATTTGAGGCTAGGATCAACTTAAACGGTTGTTAAGGATACGTTAGTCCAGTTTGGGACTAAGATCGACTTAACGGGATCGTTTAGATCTGACAAAAGAGCATTTGGGCTCTATTGTGCCAGTTTAGGGACATGGTGGTCCAATACCAGTTTAAGGACATGGTGGTCCAATATTAGTTTAAGGACGACTTGAACGGGATCGTTTAGATCCGAAAGAAGAGCAATTGGCTCTATTGTTCCAGTTTAGAGACGTAGTGGTCCATCATTAGTTTAAGGACGTCTCGGTCCAATATTAGTTTAGGGACGTTTCGGTCCGATATTAGTTTAGGGACGTTTCGGTCCATCGCCAGTTTAGGGACGTGGTGGTCCATATTCCAGTTTAGGGACGTGGGGGTCCATGATTAGTTTAGGGACGTTTCGGTCCGATATTAGTTTAGGGACGTTTCGGTCCAACATTCATGTATGTGGTCGTCGGGACCCGTCACCTCTCTGACGTCGTTGAAGGATTACAACGATAGGTGTCAGAGGAGTTCGGAGATGTACCCTCGAACCGGATGTAAATTGATTTAGGGAGCATCCGTGCTCAGTCAATTTAATTTGAGGACTTATGGCCATGACTGGGCTAAGTCCAGTTGGATGTTCGACATTTTTATTTGTCTTCGGCCTATTAGACCTGAGTTAGGGCTTTTCCCCTTTTTAAATAATGCACTGCATTATTTTTGTTTTGTTTGGGCTCTGCCATTTTATAAATGATGCAGAGCATCTATTTTGTTTGGGTTCTGCCCCTTTTATTGCACTGCAATTAGACCTACTAGGTCTTTTTAATTTGGGCCTGGCCCTTTTATTGCATTTGTGCAAAGCACTAACAATCTTTTTAGATTCAAAACAGAAGTGCAAAGCACCTTTTTGATCCCTTGATCTAAACAAGTTTTTCCTTGTTTCAGAGAACCAAAGGTTCATAACAAGTGCAAGGCACTATTTTTATTTTTATTTTATTATTATTATTATTATTTTTATTTATTGAAGATCCATAATCTTGTTCATAAGAGAAATTTCTCTTCTTTCAAAGGTTTTTACCTTTTTTTTTATTCTTGAGGAATTCTTCAGAGTCCTCTTTCTCTCCTTTTTCTTTTAGCAAGATGTTGATGCCCTTTGAAATGAGGTCTGGGGTCCTTTTTATAGTGCTCATAAATTAGTTAGATTTGTTACATAAATCTTTTTCTGAGTGATTTGGAGAATTTTCCCCACTGTTGGATCTTTGATCCAAAGGCCCCTGTCTTATACAAGAAAATCTTCTTGTTTCAACAAGATTTATTCTGTTTTGCGCAACTCCCCCAGTGAGTGACACGTGTCGCACAATGAAGCGCTTGCGCAACTGCTCTTGCGCAACTGCGCAGACACGTGTCGCGCAGCGGTGCCCTTGCGCAGCAGTGTTTGCGCAACTGCGCAGACACGTGTCGCGCAGCGGTGCGCTTGCACAGTCGTGCTTGCGCAACTGCGCACCAGTGTCTGCGCAACTGCGCAGACACGTGTCGCGCAGCGGTGGGCTTGCGCAATCGTGATTGCGCAACTGTGCAGACACGTGTCTCGCAGCGGTGTGCTTGCGCAGTCGTGATTGTGCAACTGCGCAGACACGTGTCGCGCAGCGGTGCGCTTGCGCAACAGTGTTCGCGCAACTGCGCAGACACGTGTCGCGCAGCGGCGTGCTTGCGCAACTGAGCGTTGCTTTTGTTTTTTAAAGAGCCTTGCTTTGATTGGACGCACTGCCTTGGGCGTTGTGCTGCCGTGTCAACTTCTGACACGTGGCGCGTTGCGCCCAGCGCACGGGATCTGAAGCGTTGCTTCAAAAATTTGAATTTTCAAAATTCAAACAGAGCCTTGCTCTGATTGGGGGAACAAATGCCCTCCCACCGTTGCGCTCACGTGATGCGCACGTGAGTGCAGCGGTGGTGAGATCTTGATCGTCGGATCAAAGGGGTCAAGTGAAAAGGCGCAGGCGCCTATAAATAGGACCCCTGGTCCTTGGTAATTTTTTACCATTTTCAAGAATTTGAATTTCAGAGCCTTGCTCTTGTGAGAACTTCAAAGTTCCAGTTTTAGAATCACTCTAGGTAAAATTAATTAAATTAAATTAATTTAAATTAAATTTAATTAACAGAGCCTTGCTCTTATAGATCTTTGATCTAAAGAAAAACCCCTTTGGGGTTTCTTCCACAGAGCCTTGCTCTCAAAAAATTTACAGATTTACAGATATCTGATCCATGGGTTCTAACTCATGAACAGAGCATTGCTCTTAGATCAAATGTAGATCTTGTTAGATCTGATAAACGGAGAAAATTTTTGTTTTATAAGTTTTCATGGATTTTTCAAGACTCCAAAACTCTAATTCTTCTAAATAAAATTGATGGATCTTTCCACCACTACCATAGAGCTATGCTCTTTTAAGGAATCTTGTTCCCCTGAGACCAGAGTTTGACAAATGTCACTCTGTGACAGAGCTTTGCTCTGAAAGAGAATATTTCTCCTTGTCTCTAGGGATTTCCCATCAGTGGGGATATTCTTTTGGGGACCTTTTTATTGATTGACAGTCTCGTCTAATGATGGGGTTGTCTTATTAAGTGATGTACTGTCATTTAGATTTTGTGGGTCCCCCTTTGGTCCCCTACCCACTACGTCACAATGTGAAATAAGATTTAAAAAAAGTCAAGCGTAAGAACACTAATGGTTATTTTTGTCTTTTCACAGGAAACATGTCTGATGATTTGTCTTTCTCCTTCGTTCGCTCGGAAGGAGGGTTCCCTCACTCGCCAGTGGACCGGGTGGCGTTCGCTCTTATTAAAGATCATGACCCTGAGTGCAAAAAGCTCCACCTATGGGGAAGGTGGTACAACCAGATCATCCAAGGCCGTCGCAGCTTCAGTTTCGCCTCGCCGTCTGAGCCTACAGTCCCGATCCCCTATGCAGACGAACCCCCGGTGAAGTATGCCATGGAGGTTAAAAACTGGAATTCTGATGACCTCCTCCAGCCTGCGATCGGTGCCATCCCCGTGCAGCCGCCGCCGGCAATAGATATTCTGGGGAGGCGAATCTGTCAGGGTGAAGCACGCCCTTGGGGACAGGCTTACAATATTGGACTGATCCCGCGACCCCCGGCCGGATATTTGCAATGGGCCCGGTACATCTTATCGGCGAAAAGGACTCATCTAACGAGGATTGGTTTATATTCAGCCATCTACGTTTCGCTTTTCGAGTATCCCTCTCTTCCAACGTGGTGGGTCAAGGCCTTTATTGAACAATGGAATATCCCCACTCACACTTTCCTGATGACGGATAGGGAAGTCTCTATCTTCTTGGAGGAATTCACTGAGATTTCGGGTCTACCAATGAGGGGAGAGCACTACGAGGAGCTGCTTCCTCCTGACGAGTACGTCTTTGCCACCAAGCAGCTGGTGTTTGACTTAACTCCGGAAAATGCCATTCAGCATCAGTATCCGGGCTTGGTGAAGGTGTTGGAGATCTATGAGGAACTCCATTTGGAATCGGGCGACCGGGGCGTCAGTTTCGCAGATTGTATTGCCCGCTTTATTCGCCCGGAGTTCCTATCAGAGCAGAGTGAGAAGTTCGCTCGGCTTGTTGACCCTTTTGGTTTCGGCTTGGACCGCCGACCTATATCGGAAAATGACCAGCGGAATTTTTATCTCCCCGGCACTGCCAGCGTCCCTTTCTCGGAGATCGCCGTTCCTGGCATGGACGAGGAGACCTTTTTTATAGGGTTCTTGGGTTTATGGTTATGCAGCTTTGCGCTCCCCATGCACTCGCACCTCATGCGGCCCTCCGTCTTTTACCCGGCGCATCGAATGGTGGCTGGTTTGCAATTATCGGTAGGGATCGCCGGGCTGGCTTACCTTTACAATGGACTTAGCGTAGCGGCGGACGCTAGTGAGCCTGGGGTACATCCTGCCAACTTCTCGATGCACTATTTTACTTCTTGGATGGAGATGCACGTGCAAGGGGTGTTTGGTGCCCATAAGACTCCTCCGTTTTTCGAGAAATGCAGACTCCCGAGAGTCATGCGGTTGGTCGGGGCTTCAATTGTGGTTGCATCCCCACGGGATTCTAGGGGACTGCTCTTGCGTCCACATCTGGTCGGAGCGAAGATTTCTTTTGTGGATAAGGTCATTACCATAGGCTCAGAGACCACTAAGTCAGTGGTGCCACTACGTGATGATTTTAAGGGCGGGGCTTCTGTACTGAAGGCTCGGGAAATTCTCCACCTCTACTCCATTCGGCCGGGCTATCTAGTGTTTAGGCAGAATGAGACAGCTCTGTTTATGAGGTATAACCCACATCGATTTGCCCGGCAATCGAGTTACAACCAAGGGATCCCGATGGAAGCTTTTCTGGAAACACCGGTGGCCAACCAAGAGGGGATAAGGAATGCGATGCATCATTTCATACGGCTTAATACAGGTTCCTATTTCTTTATCAATGAACCTAGCTGTGCCCCTAAGATACTCCATTCATATGTAACCTGGTATGCGCATGCTATGGGCCCAATCATCTTAACGGAGAAGCGTATGCTGGTTGACCGTAGGGGTGTGCCTCCCGGCGGTGATCGCAAGGCTCCCTTGCAGCCAAGGATCCAGGTCATTCTCCCGATAAAAGATGCCGGAGTTGATCGACCACGCGTGTTGAGCCCCCCGCGTGGATTGCCACTGCCTGCTACGGTGGATGTACCACCGGCGCCCCGTGCTCCCACGAAGGCGGCTAATGTAGTATCGCCAGAATCCGGCATAGGAGCAGATATTGGGACCCGCCGCCCTAAAATAACTGCCAAGCGCAAATTTATTCCGGGTGGATCTAAAGCTGGCGGACAGGAGAAGAAAAAGTCCGCCCTTTCCCTTGATGCGATTCTTAGCCTAGAGCCTGTGGCTCCTCCTAACGAAGGCATAAGTGAATATGGCAGCAATGAGGGCTTCTTGGTAGACCCTGCAGACACTAATTTGGCTGCCGCCATTGCAGCTTCGGAGCGATCGGCGAGGCTCGAAGCGATGTTAAGTAAACTCGCTGAGTCAGGTAATCATCAGCCACTTTCTTCGTCATTTTATTGCACTTTTTATTATTATCTTTAACTAATATTCGCCCGATTTTCAACAGGTGTCTCTTCCGAAGAGGCTATCGCTGCCTCTTTGAAAACCATCCAAGAGGAGGAGGAGAAGCGCGCTCTAGCAGGCGTTGGTATGTCCCACCCCTTTCTCTTTTATAAGGAAAGTTTGTCATCTTTTCTGATGGTCAACCTAACCTTCTTTCGTTTCTTTGCAGGGGTTATATCAGTTGATGCGGGGATCCTTCCTGAGCCTGTTACTGAAGCCCCGGTCTCATCGAGGCTGCTGGAGGGACCTCGACTTGACAAGACGACGAGGGATGCCCTGAAAAATCTGGAGGCATCCCTATTCACGGACGAGGACGCCTCAATAGAGAAGCCCTAGTGGCATCCGTCTCAACGGCTCGGGAGAAGCGGAAGCGGCTGAGACGCGAAGCGAAGGCGCGCCGTGCTGCTTTGGCCACGGGAGCGGGCCCTAGCACTATTCCCCGCGCTGACACTCCTTCTGAAGAGGCCCCTGTCGCCCTATCTACTGCTTATAGGCAGGCGGCGCGCGCGGCCCGAAGTGCAAACGATAAATCTTCTTCAGGTAGCATTTCTTTCAGAGCCTTGTTGTAAGAATTATAAAGCCATTGGCTCATATGCATTCCATCTTGCAGGGCCTAGTCCGACTGAGGGGGAGGCGGAGACCGTTGAACCCAGGGAAACACCGGAAGCGGTGCCTGCCGAACCCGAGCCGACGGTGAGGCGTGTCGTTGGGGCCACGGGACCCGAAGCAAAGGTTGGGGGATCTGCAGCCGAGAGGGTCATAGATGTCGACCCTGAAATGGCGGCAGATGAAATGATCGTCATAAGCGAGCCGAGGGTAATGATAGGTGAGGCGTTTGAGGCTGGAGACCTCGTGACGACGGTGGACGAGACAACCGTGACCGTAGGACCCGAAGGAGTAGCGGGTGAGGTGGCCACGATTCCTGAGGACGAGCCATCTGCTCTTTCTCAGGAATCTGGCAATGCTCCAATCATAGCCCTCCCTGCCTATATTCCCCCGCCTTCTCCAGGGCTTGCGAGTGCAACAACGGTTCCCATTGAGTCGGGTGACGAGGCCACGGGCGGTGGCCTGATGTCAATGGAGGAAGGAATTGCCTCAGTCTCGGCTGGCAGTTCGTCGGGTAAATTTCGAGTTACTATCATTTTCTCTCTTCTTTCTTTTTTTTATCTTGCAATCTTTTCTAACAAGTTTGCTTCTGTTTTTAATGCTGGTGCGGCCAGTGCCGATGCTCCACTGCTTGAAGGAGCACCGTCAACTACTGCTTTGGCGGTGGTCACTTCCGCGCCTTCCCTTGTGCCATCGCAGATGTTGGAAGGTATGGATTTGCGACTCACACGTTAATCTTTTAAACATGTAGCTTTTGTACTAACGTTATACCACTGTGCCCTTTCAGGAGTGCTCTTTGATCATTTATATCAAGTGTTGCTCCCACACTTCTCCTTCTCATCCGAAATCGCTTCTCCCTCTAGTGGCGCCGGTGAGTATACGTTCACTACGATGTCTTTATTTACCCCCTTTTTTAGAAATGGGATGATTTCTGACTTTTCCTTTTCCTTATTGCAGTGCCACAAATCGAAGGAGGGGATGCAAGACCTGCCACGCCACCGGCCTTTCCGGCTTTGCCGTCCGTTGCAGCTGGTATAGTAAATTTCCTTTTTGGTAACCCTTCAACATCTCTTGAATCATTGTTTGACCATGTTTTGTTTTGCAGCTATTGTTCCGGCTCCGGTCCCTCTTGAGTCTCGCGTCCTTTCACCGGCAGGCCCTTTCTTGAAACGTCCATCTTCAAAGGGTGCTGTGATGAGTTTGGGCATGCTGAGCGGGTACATCGAAGAGCTTACATTGGACGCTCTCCCTTCTGCCGTAGATTTCGCTGTGGAGGTTAGCCCGATGTTGGCGGCGCTTGTAAATTTTCATAATGAAGGCGTCGTCGAATCTTGGGTTAATCACTGCAGGGAAATCGAGGCCTGTCTACATCGGCTAGAGTCGACGCGTCCTTCTCCCGAAGTTTTAGCCCTAAGCACCCAACGAACAGCTTGGCTCGAGCAAAGCACTTCTCACTTCCGCCATTTGGAGCAAGAAGCAGCTTTAAAACTAAGGGAATGCCAAAAGACCTCGAACGAAACGGCCCATCTGCGCGCTGAGGTTGAAGCAAATGCTGCCCAAGTGAAGACTATCTTTGAGGGTCTCTTGGGGCGCATCTCCCATGGGCTAAACTTGAAGCGGAAGCTTGACGTAGCTGAGCGCAATACCCCAGGTCGGGAAGCTGCTTATCAAGTCGTCAGGGAGCAGCTTGCGTCTGTCTTGCAGCAACGAACCCAAGTGGAGGCGGAGCTGGCGGTGGTAGCCGATCAAGAGAAGGCGTGGAAGGAAGTATGCGAGCAATTGCTAAATCTATGCAAGACGCTTCCTTCTCAGTAATTCTCCTTGTATCATTTGTACTTGTAAAATATATGTATATTTTTTATTCTTTAGTACAATGTATCCTGTACTCGATCAATATTTATGAATAAAAGATACACATTTTTGTAATGTCCTGTGTCATTTCTTCGCCTTTTTTCTTTCTTTTCAGCATGATATCTTTAATGAACCTTATTGGCATATAACTTCATTTCTCCCAAAGATAACGATGGCTTAGACCGCAGGTTCAGATCTGTCGCCTAGGACTTTTTCAACTCTATAAGCCGCGAGGGTCTCATAGAGACTTTTCTCCCTACGGGTCGAGAGGATCTCGTAGGTGGGTTTTTTCTCCTTAGGAGTCGTGAGGATTCCTAAGTGTGGTTTTCTCTTATAAGTCGTAAGGATCCTACAAGAGAATTTTTCCCTCTTACGAGTCGAGAGGATTCGTAAGCGGTTGTTTCCCTCCTCGTCGAAATTCGGCTTCGGAGAGCGAGACCCGTGAATAGTATGCAAGAGACCATTTTGGATTGACTTGCAGGGCCCCCATTGCTCAAGAAGCAAGCTTTTCAATCCTTGCTGTCTGAGACTTCTTCTTACAAATTGAGAAGAATCGGGAATTTGCTCGCGGAGAGGGTGGTGGCTCTGCGAGTTGACATGAGTCAAGAGGCTCTCGTCACGGAGTGTTTGTATCCGTGAGTCGAGGGGTTCGTTAGGGATTATTTGTTTCCCGAGCGCCAAGGATTATTTGTTTCCTTGGGGTTTGAAACGAGTCGAGGATTTCCACGGAGGCACTAGTGGCTCGGCGGGTCGACGCGGATCAGGAGGCTCTCGTCAAGGAGTGTTTGTATCCGTGAGTCGAGGAGTTTGCCAGGGATTATTTGTTTCCCAAGCGCCAAGGATTATTTGTTTCCTTGGGGTTTGAAACGAGTCGAGGATTCCCACGGGGGCACTGGTGGCTCTGCGGGTCGACGCGGATCAGGAGGCTCTCGTCAAGGAGTGTTTGTATCCGTGAGTCGAGGAGTTTGCTAGGGATTATTTGTTTCCCAAGAGCCAAGGATTATTTGTTTCCTTGGGGTTTGAAACGAGTCGAGGATTCCCATGGGGGCACTGGTGGCTCTGCGGGTCGACGCGGATCAGGAGGCTCTCGTCAAGGAGTGTTTGTAAGTGCACGGCGGCGCCCCGGCCGTCAATCCCACGGCCAAAACGCGGAAACGGTGATAAACTTAAATTTTGCGGACTTAGCAAACCGGCACCACCGCGCACTAAACCCCGGATCGTGCCATTGAACTAGTCTAAGCTAATAAGAGGATGGGTTAGAGATATACCGACTGATCCGAGTCCTCCGGTCTTCATCTCCACTCCGATCTCCTCGCGGGATCTCCGGTCGTCGCCTCTTCGCCGGAAGGGCACCACGTCGCCTGCATCTTTTACGGGCTCCCGCCTCTATACCGAGGCAACTCGGGCATGAAGCCGGCAACTCGACATGCCCAAGGTTTGCTGTAGAAACGTGTAGAGTGTATGTCTCATTGGGGTTTGTTGCCTTTGGATGGAGGGATGAAGATTGAGCTTTGGAGGGAAATGAAGCTATCCATTTTGCATGGAAAAATGATATGAACAAATGTATCTCCTCACAAAATGAACCACTCTCTCTCTCCCTCTCATGAATGGCCGGCCACAACCAAGTGGGGAATGGTGGAGGGTGATCAAGAGATATGAAGGGAATCAAGAGGGAGGTGAGTGTAGGATAAAGTAAGTGGTGACCCTAAACAAAACATCAACCATGCTTATAACATCTATTCACTTCAAATCTCATTAATGCAAAAGATGGATGAAAGATATCATAATCAATACATTTTCAAGAAACCCCCTCCACAACATGTTATTTGCACAATTGCAAATAACCCCCTCCATCGGAAAAGTCCGGCCGGGAAAGAACAAAGGAAAGCCGGCCGGAACGGAATGCAAACTGGCAACTCCAGAAAACTGGTCCCGTAATGAATTACAGGAAAACCCCGATACTGTGCATACACACCCGCATCCGTATTCGGTCCGGACACAAATGCAATGAGACAAAATCTACACTGTACTAAACTAGGACCGGCTTAAACCAAAGCCGGCTAGTAAAATCCGTTCGATCCTGATCCGTGCAATACCGCACGTATCTGATCGAACCCTGCCATATAACTATACGGCCACTAGTACAAAACTGTCCGATCCTGATCCGTGCAATACCGCACGTATCTGATCGGACCCTGCCATATCTCCATACGGCCTCTACAGCGTTTCGCCCGAAAGCTTGAGTAGCTGGAAGTGTGGTGGACTCTAAAGACTCGTCAATACTATGGCTGTGGATTTAACCACTAGCACGTCAGAGGTATAAGCCAATACGTAACGGGCCGCCAGCTATTGACCAAAAGGGACGTCGATGAGAAAACTCATCCTGACACCCTACTGAGCCTGTCAGTGACAATATCCGTATAGTCCGGTCCGTTCGTCTATGAGCATCGCATGTCGGGCCTAGGGGGTTGGTAAAAGTCAGACCCCCAAAAGCGGTACAAGTCGTGTCGGAGTGTAGCCCAGAACACCCTGAGATACTACTGGAATACCTACCAGTAAATCTCCTGCCTTGGCCAAGGTCTTCGTGTAATGGCTCTCCTAGACACAGCGCGACCTCTCCCCCAATACCGGGAGAGACGAACCCCTGAAGATCCGCTCACTGCCTCCATGTGGCTCGGGACTGTACCCAACTAAAACCTGTTTTCACGACTCCTTTGAGCCGTGGTAGGGTAGTAATCAAAGTACAGTGGGAACTCACACGAGACAAATGACGATCCCCAGGTCAATGAACTAACCTGTACACATGTCACCAGGGAACTGCTATCTGACGTCAGGTATAAGACCAACTAGCATGTTCCCGGCGAGTCCTGTCCGATGTACTCATAACCCAATGAGCACCTGTATACATCTTAGGTGAACCAACTGACACCAGTGGCTTGTGAGACCGGCCACCGCCCCTCGTCGGGGTCTCGACTGTATACACTAGTCTACTCTGGAGAATCGATGCCCTGTCTCGAAACTCCTACGACTAGGGACCTTTTAAGGATGTGCTTATAGACTCCAGCTCTCACTTATATGATCGCCCTCATACTGCTGGCAGTCAAGCAAGAATCCTAGGGGCTCTATCAACGTGCAATAGCGACATGTCAGGTCACCTAAAGCAGTACACGATGATAAAGGTAAACCAGATAGCATACTATCATCTTGAGTAAGACTGTCATACCGGGATAGGTCCTCCCTCAATCATTGCAATCACGTGCCTGTGATCCAATAATTGACTCTGAGGGCACTATCTCCAACAGTGTTTGTATCCATGAGTCGAGGAGTTTGCTAGGGATTATTTGTTTCCCGAGCGCCAAGGATTATTTGTTTCCTTAGGGTTTGAAACGAGTCGAGGGTTTCCACGGAGGCACTGGTGGCTCTGCGAGTCGACGCGAATCAGAAGGCTCTCATCAAGGAGTGTTTGTATCCGTGAGTCGAGGAGTTTTGCTGAAGTCACTGGCTTCTTCGGTTGAAATGAACCGTCGAGATTTGGCTTTGTCTTCTGGCGGAGCCTGTTGGGAAAGTATGGTTTCTTTTTTATTTACGCCCTTGGATTGTATACAGGGATCGATGTGATCTTAACTGTAGGGCCAAAGTTTTATCATTTCTTCTTTTTATTTTATTTTATTTCCGCGATGCTCTATCATTTCAGTTTTTATATCGCGAAGGTCGCAACTGCCCAATCATTTCGGCTATTTTTTGCGGTGCCCAATCATTTCGGCTATTTATTTTATTTTTACTCGCTGCTTTTTATTGCGAGCTGCCCTATCATTTCGGCTATTTTGCATGCATACATTTTTACTTGCTGCTTTTTATTGCAAGTTGCCCTATCATTTCGGCCATTTCGTATGCATGTGCGGTCTATCGGCTTTTCGCCGTAAACCTGAAATCAGACACTGATTTCGGCATCAGCACCGCTACAACTGGGATATCGCCAGGAGCGAATCATCATTTGCCTCTGTTATTGTCGAACAAAGGAGGCTTAGCGACCAGGGTTAGGGTCCTGTCAGCTAAGGCTTTTGACCTTATGAGCCGTAAGGGTCTCACAAAGCTATTTCTTCCTACAAGTCGTGAGGATCTTATAGGTGTATTTTCTCCCTAGGAATCATGAGAGTTCCTAAGTGTATTGTTCCGCTGTAAGTCGTAGGGATCCTCCAGGAGGGTTTTTTCTTTGTAAGTCGAGAGGATTTACAAGGGTTGTTTACCATGCAAACATATCCCTAGTCTCGGATGGGACTTGGTTAGGGAAATGTTTATTCGCGCCCGTGGATTGTATACAAGGGTCAGTATTGAGCCACTTGTAGGGCAGTATCGGAAGTTGTGGGGGTTTCTTAAGCACAGGTTTAGGTCTCTGTGGCTTAAGACTTTCAACTCTTATGAGCCGTGAGGGTCGCATAAGAGAGTTCTTCTTATGAGTCGTGAGGATCTCGCAAGTGTATTTTCTCCTTAGGAATCGTGGGGATACCTAAGTGTGTTGTTCCCTTGTGAGTCGTAAGGATCTCACGCAGGTGGTTTCTCCTTACAAGGTCGAGAGGACCCTATAAGTGTCTTTTAACGAGGTTGCGCCCTTTCGGGTTTTCACAAACACTCGCCGGTAGTCCTGCTGTTTTTACTCACGGAGCCCTTTCAGGTTTTCATCCGTGCCCCTTTTGCTTATGGACATACCGTTTTTTTGTTTTATTTTCATATGTTTCTTTTATATCTCGTCAGCTTAAAGATACTGCTGTAGTAGTTTAAAGACGTTTTGGTCTGCTATTAGTTTAAGGACATTTCGGTCCGTCGTTAGTTTAAGGACGTTTCGGTCCGTCGTTAGTTTAAGGACGTTTCGGTCCGTCATGGAAAAGGCCGGCTACTTCTTATAAAGCTTGAGCTTAGGAAGATAGCGAGCGGACATAGTCGTCGTCATCTATCATTGACCTAGGTTGTGGCTCATTAAGCATAGTATTTCTTTAGGAAGCGGCCGTTTATCGGCATGAAAGGCCTTTCACCGTGCATGTCCATGAGTAGATAGGCCCCACCCTGGTAAACTTTATCTATGATGTACGGGCCTTCATAGTTTGGCTCGAATTTTCCCCGCTTGGCGCGATTGGGGATCATAGGCCTTTTGACCACTAGCACGAGTTCGCCTTGGCGGAATGTCCTCGGTCGGGTCAATCTTTCGTATGAGCGCGTCATCTTTGCTTTATAAGCTTCTAGATTTTGCTGTGCTATGAGCCGGGTTTCATCAAGGGCGTCAAGCTCCTCAAGTCGAAGGTGAGCATTTTCTTTGTCCGTCAGCTCGTAGTGGACTGCCACTCGTAGAGAGGGTAACTCTATCTCGAGGGGGAGTACTGCTTCTGTACCGAACACCAACGCGTACGGCGTTGTGTTCGTGGCCGTCTTGAATGTAGTTCGATATGCCCAAAGAGTTTCTTGCAGTCTTTCGTGCCAATCCTTCTTATTTCGGGACACCGTTTTCTTTATGATTTTTGTCAATGTCTTGTTGAAGGCTTCAGCTAGTCCATTGGCTCGCGGGTTATAAACCGAGAAATATCTTCAGTCTATATTATGCTGTTGCGCAAAGCGACTGATCTTGTGGCTTCTGTAAGCTGGCCCGTTATCGGAGATGATCCGTCGCGGAGTTCCAAATCGATACATGACATGCGTCTTGAAGAAGTGGAGGATATTTTCCGTCTTCACCTCTCTTAACGGTACTGCTTCTGCCCATTTAGAGAAATAGTCAGTCGTCGCCAAGATGAAACGATGTCCCCTAGACGATGCTGGTTCGATAGGGCCAACTATGTCAGTCCCCCACATTTCGAATGGCCAGCTAGCCACCGTTGGATGTAGTGGATTTGGGTGCTGGTGGATGAAGTCCCCATGAATTTGGCATGAGTGGCATTGCTTCGCATATTCGATGCAGTCCTGAATCATCGTGGGCCAATAGTAGCCCATCCGTTTTATCTTCAACTTCATCTTTGGGCCCGCTTGGTGGGAACCGCAGAGTCCGTCGTGAACTTCTTGGACGACCCTTTTCGCTTCGTCAGGTCCTAAGCATCTTAGCCATAGAGAATCAAATGACCTCTTGTACAGAGTATCGTTGACGAAGGCGAAAGACAGAGCTCGTTTCATGAGCTGATGTCTTGCGGACGCTTCTTCAGGCATTCGGTGGGATTTAAAGTAATCTACGAAGACTTCCCTCCAATCCTCAGCCTTTTCCCGGTCTTTTATTTGCAGAGCCATTCGCTCAGTCGTTTCCTTTTCTCCGGGTGATTCCGGAGATATTTCCGTTGGGGCGAGCACTCGACGGCTTTGTACCACAATTCTAACGTCATCGAGGTTCTCGTCAGCCAGTTCTTTAGCAAGTTTGGCCGGCGTGTCTGCTTTGCTGTTTTCCGCGCGCGGTATGTTCTCCAAAGTATAGGAGGGAATTTGGGTCAACAGTTGTTGCACTTTTTCGCCGTACTTTACCAATTCTGGCTTGCACGTTTGGTAGTCGCCGTTTACTTAACTAACGACCAGTTGAGAATCTCCGTATATGAGGAGGTTTTCAATTCCCATGTCAATGGCGATCTCGAGGCCTGCTATCAGAGCTTCGTATTCGGCTTCATTGTTTGTTCTCGGCTCCGTCAGGGAGAACGCGTAGCGCATTATCCCTCCTTATGGAGTTACAAAGATGAGTCCTACCCCTGATTTAATTATAGGGGTACTTTGTTTGCGCTTTTTCATGGAAGATGCTCCATCGAAATAAAGTTCCCATTGGGTATCACCACCGTCGATCGCATCAAACGGATGTTCGTCTGGCAAATCGCAATTTAGAGGAGAATCGGCGGGTATGGGATGCTCAGCGAGGAAGTCGGCGATGGCCTGGCCTTTCACTGCCTTGAGAGGTTGATACGTTATCGAAAACTCCATCAAGAGTAGGGCCCATTTAGCGAGTCGTCCCGTCAATATGGCCTTTGACATCAAGAATTTAAGGGGGTCTACCTTTGAAATGAGACGGACCTCATGCGCCAACGCATAGTGCCTAAGCTTTGTTATCGCGAAGATCAACGCCAGGCAATGTTTTTCAATAGGGGAGTAGTTGCTTTCTGCCCCCAGTAGAACTCGACTTAAGTAGTAGAGTGCTCTTTCTTTCCCTTGATCATTCTCTTGTGCCCATAATGCGCCTAAAGAACCTTCGAGGGCGGTTGTATAAAGAATGAGAGGCTTTCCCTTAACCGGAGCAGCCAACACTAGAGGGTTTTGTAGGTATTGCTTGATCTCGTCCAGTGCGCCTTGGCATTTGTGATCCCAAACGAATGGGGTTCCCTTCTTCATCAGGTGACTGTAAGGACGGCACTTTCCTGAAAGATTAGCGATAAACCGCCGAATGTATGCAAGCTTTCCTTGGAGAGATCGCAGCTGTTTAAGAGTTCTCGGCGGAGGCATTTCCATGATCGCCTTGATTTTAGACGGATCTATCTCAATACCTCGATGTCGGACGATGAATCCCAGGAATTTGCCCGAGGTAACCCCGAACGCACATTTAAGAGGATTCATCTTCAAATTGTATTGCCGAAGGCGTTGAAATACGGTCTTTAAATGCTCGAGATGTTCTTCGTATGATTTGCTTTTAACCACGAGATCGTCGATATAGCATTCGACGATTTCGTGTATAAGGTCGTCGAAGATCTTCGTCATGGCCCTCTGATAAGTAGCACCGGCGTTCTTTAAACCGAAGGGCATCACTTTATAACAGAATATTCCTAAAGGGGTCCTGAAGGCTGTGTGCTTCTGGTCTTCTGGATGCATTTTTATCTGGTTATACCCCGATGAGCCGTCCATGAAGGAGAAAACCTCATGAGTGGATGTATTGTCTATCATCAACTCGGTGACTGGCACTGGGAAATCATCCTTCGGGCAAGCTTTATTGAGATCCCGAAAGTCCACGCATATGCGCACCGTCCCATTTTTCTTCATCACTGGGACGATATTAGCAATCCATTCAGGGTATTGAACTTCCTGGATAAAGCCAGAGTCCATCAGCTTTTTGACTTCGGCATTGATGCTCATTTCGAGCTCGAGCCGCATTCTTCCCGGCGCTTGTTTAACTGGCTTGACACCCGGGGATATCGCCAGTCTATGTACAGCAACTTCTGGATCTAGTCCTGGCATCTCGGAATAGTTCCATGTGAAGCAATCTTTATGCTGTACGAGGACGTCCTTTAACACAGCCACCCTCTCTTCAGACAGCAGCTCACTGACAAATGTCGGTCGCGGATCGTTTACCGTCCCCAACTCAATTTTCTAGAGGTTATCTGCAGTGGTATGTATTCCATCCTCCAGTTCTTTCGGGGCTGGGAGAAATTCTGAGATCACCTCATCATTGCTGTTTTCGAAGCACCAGGGAAGGCTGTCCATGTTCTCGGACTCTTCTTTTAATATTGTTATCATATGACAGGTGCGAATTTTCTTCCAATCCCAATGCAGAGTTGGTTCTGTTCTTGTGTTTTCGGGTTCGTGCTTTTGTGGCGGCGCTACCCTCCAGTTGTCAGACAACGCGAATTTGCCAAGCTGATACTGATCTTCAACCCAATTCTTAAAGGTGAAGCAATCTTCAAGCGGATGCCCTATTACTCGATGGTAAGAGCAATAATTTGGGTTGGAGACTTCGCCTGCTTGCTCAGGGTGTTTGGACTCTGGGAGTGTAAGCATTTGATGTTTTAGAGCAAGATCAAGTATCTTCTTCGTCTTGTTCCGAGGAAATGAATATGCTCGACCCATTTTCTTCATGAGGGCCAGGTCAATAACGCTCGATTCCCGTTTGCATGGCTTCTTAGCCCTGCTTTGTTACTGTTGAGCGCCTCTTTGGCCTTTCGACTTGTTTCTGCCTCCGCGTCGAGCCCTTTTTGTATCATGTTGACATGGAGCAGCATCTTCGTCTTTTACCGCCTGTTGAAGGAGGCGCTGCGTTTTGGCTTTCTCATAGATTGCCATTTCACGATTGTGATCATCTCGGACTTTTTGACCCGCTTCCCTTATGAGTTTGCCCATTTGTTCTTCGAACGACGGACTGGGCCCCTTTGCATCTGGAACTTTCACTGGCTTAGGATTAACGTCCTCCCATTGAGCATCCGCTTCTTCGTCAAGGTCATACACGACGTAACAGCCATGTAGTAACTCTCGCTTCTTTGACCGGATGTATCCAAGCCCTTTTGTTTCCATTCTCCCGTTAGGCAGCTTGCGTTGAGTCCCGGGAACATTCCAGACCCTGTCATAGAATTTGGCTTTTCGAACGGTCTGCTTGAAGGATATCCCCTGGCGTTTTAGCAGCTTTTTCAAACCTTCCGTATAATATCTGGGGAGACGGATAGGCTGAAGCCTGTCGAGCGTAGGATCCGCGCCATGCCAGATTTCTTTTTCTACCTTGGTTTCTTCGGAACGGTAGAATAGGATTGCCCTCTCGCCTTTTCGTCCGGGAGGGATATAAAATGTCTGCAATTCTTCCAAGCTGTCGGTGTCGAGTGCATCCAGTTCTTTATAATGTTCAAGCGGCACCATGGCTATCTGCAGACTTCGCTCTTCCTCAGCAGAAGCTCGTATTGAAAGCCGAGCGGGGAATACAGCATGGACTTCGTCCTCTGTATCACTACCAAAGATCAGTGAAGGGGCGGATGGTCCCGGCTCAGTGTATTGGGGCGGACCCGAATAAACTATATCCTCCTCCTCCTCGGTATCGCTGCCGAAGACAGGGATGGTTGCGTTAGTTTTGTTCTCCGGCTTATGACACTTCTCCGTGTCTTCGAAATCCGGTAAGAAGTATTTGGCGTCTTCGTATTTGCGGACCTCGTTCACAGAGAACGGGTTCAGTTCTCCCGTCACGGTATACTCGAAACCATCCTTAAAATACTTCATACACTGATGTTGTGTAGAAGGGATGATGTTGTACTCGTGTAACCATGGTCGACCGAGCAGAGTATTGTAGCATGTCTTGGCATCTATGACATGGAATTTAATATCTGTGACGAGCAACCCGAAGCGTAACGTCAATATCACAGATCCAAGAGTCTTTGACGATTGGGAGTCGAACCCGGAGATGGTGATCTTGTCCCGAGCAAGGTGCTGGACGTTCATGCAGATTTCCTTCAACACCCGCACGTTGAGTAGGTTAACAGACGACCCGTTATCGATCAGGATTTTGCCTATCTTTATATCATGGCAGTATCCCGAGACATAGAGATGGCGATTGTGTTCGCACGTCCCGAGTAGAAGGTCTTCATCGCCAAAAGTAACATCAGCCGTGTGCACTTCCTCCAATTCATCTTTCATCTTTTCCTCGGCCAGGCATGCTTGGAATTGTTCCGGGTCTTGGAGCGCCTTAATCAATGAATCTCTCGCCTCTTTTGATAGCAAAAGGGCGTCAAGAATGCTGAGCTGTGAGGGCAGCTTTCTCAGATGTGCTAAGACGTTGTAATCCACTTTGTTCTTCTTCGGCGGGTTGTTGGCGCTTAGCTCTTCCACCACTTGGTCATCTAAGACGATATCTTCAGAGGCCTTTTCTTTCCCTTTATCTTTTCTGCTCAAGGGTCCGAGGTTCTTTTCAGGCAGCGTCCGATTCCGCAGCCGGATATTTTCGCAGACCTTCAGCTCTTCTTCTTTTCTCGAAGTGGACTCTTTAAAGAGAGGGGCAAGTTCTGGCTCTTCATCAGAATCACTCCCGAATGTAAGCACCTGTGACCCGCCGGTGTTAACCATGCGACAATCACCGGTAGCTCTGTTAAGGCCTTTGATCGTTCCGTTCTGCTCTCGGCGAGTCTTGCGCTTTTCCCGCTTAAACTGTTGTCGATGAGCGACGTATCCTTGCCACCATTTATCGAAAGCTTTGCACTCTTGAGTGGGGTGCGAGACCTTCTGATGATATAAGCAATAGGAGGGGTGCATTTCTATTTCACCGGTAATTTTTCCTTCGGAGGATGGTAGCTTCATGCCCATTGATATGGCCTTAGCAAACTTTTTCTTTATCTTGAATTGGCTTTTGTCGGTAGTGGATGCATTTGGCTCCAGCGGGATCGTCTCAGCTCTTTCATCAAGTCGCTGGCGCTTGGCCCTTCCAAATATAGCCGTCTCGCGCTCTCGATCAGCTTTACTTTTCAATCGAGTTTTGTTAAGGAATGCGTCAATCATTTCAACTGATAGCTCCGGAATTTTTGATTCGGTACCTGCCCCCAGCGTTTTAGTGCCAGGAGTCTCCTAATCGTTCGCGATCGAATGGGAGATCATATGACAGCTCGCCACATATTCCTCGGGTTCATCCGATGAACTTTTTCCCTCATCTTCTTCTTGAAAGACGTGATTGAGGAACTCTTGAAGCGTAACGGGAGTCCGTGCCTTTTGGTTATATTCATCCAGCGCGTCAATTTGCTTTTGTAAGTCCGTGCGCTTGTCGCCAGGCTTCACGGACTTCTTAGATTTCTTCTTCTTCTTTTTCGAAGATTTTGACGGCTGGCTGCAAGTGCTTGAACCGCCACCATCGGTCTTTGGAGTTGGACGAGGTTTTAGCATTCCCTCCATAATTTGCGGTTCCAATGGGTTCTTCCACTTGATCGCTGGACATGCCTGAAGATCGTTTAGCATTCTCTTTGTCTTGGCTGATAATACAACCTCCCAAGGAGCTTCTTCAATGACGGAGCACGTTGCCCCCGACGTATTCGTCCCCTTAGAGGTGTGGGGCTGCGGGGGATTCACCTTCCATTTATCAGATAACGCGAACTTGCCCTGTCGGTACTGGTTTTCAAGCCAATTCTTGAAAACGTAGCAATCTTCGATCGGATGGCCTAGTACTCGATGATAAGGACAGTAGTTGGGCTCGTTGACGTCACTTGGCTGCAACGGACGTTTTGGATCCTGCAGATTTATGAGTCTGTTGCGCAACGCCAGCTCGAATAACCTCTTCGTTTTATCGCGAGGAAAGGAATAAGGACGTCCCATCCTATCCTCAAGGGGTACGTACGGGCGCATATTATTTTAACGAGCCATTGGCTTCGAATCGCTTGGTTGTTGTTGAGCATTAGCGACGACGATCGCTTTTCCCTTCCCTTTGTCATTTCGGGAGTCCGGCCTTGGGAGAGGAGGTTTATGGCCCATCTGATCCATTTGCGCTAGTTTGTCAATCAACGCCTGGAAGGTAGTTGGCTTGAAAAACATCATAAATTGTGAGATGGTTGCTTGTGGATCGAGGGTTCCAACAAACATTCCCACCGCAGGGGCTTCTTCAATGCGCTGCTCACACTTTGACCATAAATTCCGCCATCGTATAGCGTACTGAACCCACGTCTCGCCGGGTTTTACCCTGGCGTTGATCAGTGCCGTCATCGGGGTACGTTCACTGGCACTTGCAAAACGTTGGGTAAACAGCAGCTCCATCTCCGCGAAGGTTTTAATAGAGTCATTTGGGAGTTCAGAATACCACTCGAACGCCGTATCTGATAAGCTTCCAATAAACTGGCGAAGCAACAGCTTGTCATCACCGCCGGTGTTGCCGCAGAGCGCCCTGAACTGGGCAACATGTTGATGAGGATTGCCCGTCCCTTTGTAAACATGGAACTTGGGAATCGTATAACCGGGTGGGTACTTGATTTGATCGTACCAACTTGGGTATGGCCGCCCCGTTTTTACGACCTGACCGGCCGCTTCGGTCGCATGATGCACCCGTATTTGCTGGGCGATGTATTCATCCAAATCAGCTTTCGAGATGGTATCCTCTTTAGCTGTGGATAAAGCCGGTGGAGGATTCGACGTCTCTCCCCTATCGTCTTCAAGAATGATCGGGGGATCTTCAGCAGGTGGATCTTGTTGAATCATCATACCCACCATATCCTGGAACAGGAGGGCCATTTTCTTTATGTTGGCTGCCTGCTCCGCAGCTTCTTTATCTTTCTTCTCTAGTACGCGCCGAAGGAATTCAGCGTCCGTTTCTTGTTCTTGACGTTCCTCCGAAGATGTTTCCAGGGTTTCTTTCGTCCCTGTAAGTGCAGCCATAGCGTTCATCATCTCCTGGAGCTTCTGTTGCTGCTCCTGAGCCTTGGTCACTGACCGTGTAAGCGGTCTATGACCCGTGGATGCACGGCTGTCTTCTTTTCCCGATGCCATGTAAACCGTATGAACTATTATGCCCACTAACTTGGGGCGTTTAGGTTCACCATGTTTAACTTTTGGAGCGGGGGTTTTCTCCGGCCTCCTTCTTTTGTGGGCCGTTAAGGTTGAAGGAACCATTGAAGGGGGTACCCTAGCAGCTGCTGTCCCCTGCTGTTTAATGGGACAGTCCTTGTCTTTTTCCACTTTCGCCTTTTTCTGGTGACGAGAGTGACCTGGGTCAATCACAGAGTCTTGAACCCTCCGCCAAACTTTATAAATTTTTGAAGACAACCATTGAGGGGGCTGTTCTCGTTTCGTTTTTGGAACTCTCTCCGCAGGTGGAGGAGATCTCTTTAATGTAGCGGTTGGAGAGTTCTTCCGTACCCTCCTCAGCAGTTCAAAGCTGTTCCCAGTTGGAACAGCAGCGTCGATTTCCACCACTGGAGCCGGTGAAATTATCCCTGAGGGGGAGTTGCCCCCTGCCTTCCTCACTCGTTGCCAATGGCGACGTCGAGCACGACGAGCCGTTGGGACTGGCTCAGAGATAGAGATAGCTTCTTTTTGCCCCCTGTCTAAATGAGGCACCGCCGGTGTTAACCTTTTAAAAACTGAGGTTGTTCCTTGCGGGGTAATATCCAATCTGTTAAAGACAGCTCTTCGTGCAGGGGCAGGAGCAGGAATCATCAGTCTTGAAAAGACCGACTCTTTGGCGGGAGAAGCCGCCTTAACGACTTCCGGAACAGCGGCCGTTGCCCTCTTTGGGACAGCCAATTTAGAGTTCTGATTTAGCCTGGTGAAAACAGAGGCTGTCGGTTTGGTAGCGGGCGACCCGTTGACAGGGGCCGTCGTGGCAGAGAGCCGGTCGAAGACCGACTTCTTATTCACCTCCGGTGCAAGTATTGGCATAGAGCAGCTTGTAGGTGGGATCATGGTCCCGAAGAACAGGCCAGTGGTGGCCTGGGTCACCTGGTCTACCGGCAGAGTGAAGAAGGAAGCCGCTTGGGGTCCATATGCTACACCTCCTGGTGAGGTGGAGCGTCCGTTGCAGTGGCTTTTCGAGCAGTTGGTGCAGTTGAAGGCCATTGAATCTTGAGTTCTGCGCCAGGAAAAAGACCAAATCTTAGTAACTTGAAATCTAAAAGCAACCATTTAACAAACCGCGATTGGTTCGCGAAGACGACACACGAAGTGTGGAGTGGAAAGAGGAAAAGGTCCCACCGGGCGTGCCAGAATCTGTTCCCCTCCGAAAGACGGCGCACAGGACTGCAATGTCCTGACGCTGGGATTCGGGGCAGATGCTATTTGGTTTTATCCGTCTACCTCTCCGAAGATGCCAAGTTGATTTATGGCACCTTGTATCGGAGGTTTAGACGGATGCGGCCGATGTAGCAGACTTTGTCAGATTCCCCCTCGCTTGAGGGGTTTTTGATTGTGGGGACGCTCTTCCCTGCAGGCGCAAGCCCCTGCAGTTAATTACGCTACCGCATCGCGGTAACAACTTTCTCCTTCTCCAGAATTTCACTTCGTGTCGTGGGTGTTTGTTTTGTTCGTGGTTGCCCATGGATTGTATACGGAGACTGAGTAATGCCGTCGCCCGTAGGACGTGGATTAGTCCAAATCCGTATTTACTTAGATTTGGGTTCGGTGTTTTTAGTTTAAGGATGCATTAGTCGCGTTGCGGCTAAGATCAACTTAAACGTTCGTCAAGGATACGTTAGTCCTGTTTTGGACTAAGATCAACTTGACGTGATGATCGATTTAATATCTGGCCATCGGGACTCGTCACCTCTCTAACGTCGTTGAAGGATTACAACGGCAGATGTCAGAAGAGTTCAGAGATGTACCCTGGAACCCAGGTTGATTTGGAGTTTTATGGTCTGTTTGAATGTTTAAGGATACGTTAGCCGTGTTTTGGGGCTAAGATCAACTTAAACGGGATCGTTTAGATCCGGTAAAAGAGCATTTGGAGGCTTCCTTGTTCCATTTTAGGGACATGGTGGTCCATACTCATGTATGGTCGTCGGGACTCGTCGCCTCTCTGACGTCGTTGAAGGATTACAACGATAGGTGTCAGAGGAGTTCGGAGATATACCCTCGAACCGAAGTTGATTGGGGGAATTTATAGTCCAATTTGGGACTAAAGTCTGTTTGAAGGTTTAAGGATGCGTTAGCCATATTTGAGGCTAGGATCAACTTAAACGGTTGTTAAGGATACGTTAGTCCAGTTTGGGACTAAGATCAACTTAACGAGATCGTTTAGATTCGACAAAAGAGCATTTGGGCTCTATTGTGCCAGTTTAGGGACATGGTGGTCCAATACCAGTTTAAGGACATGGTGGTCCAATATTAGTTTAAGGACGACTTGAACGGGATCGTTTAGATCCGAAAGAAGAGCAATTGGCTCTATTGTTCCAGTTTAGGGACGTAGTGGTCCATCATTAGTTTAAGGACGTCTCGGTCCAATATTAGTTTAAGGACGTCTCGGTCCGATATTAGTTTAGGGACGTTTCGGTCCGATATTAGTTTAGGGACGTTTCGGTCCATCGCCAGTTTAGGGACGTGGTGGTCCATATTCCAGTTTAGGGACGTGGGGGTCCATGATTAGTTTAGGGACGTTTCGGTCCGATATTAGTTTAGGGGCGTTTCGGTCCGATATTAGTTTAGGGACGTTTCGGTCCAACATTCATGTATGTAGTCGTCGGGACCCGTCACCTCTCTGACGTCGTTGAAGGATTACAACGATAGGTGTCAGAGGAGTTCGGAGATGTACCCTCGAACCGGATGTAAATTGATTTAGGGAGCAGCCGTGCTCAGTCAATTTAATTTGAGGACTTATGGCCATGACTGGGCTAAGTCCAGTTGGATGTTCGACATTTTTATTTGTCTTCGGCCTATTAGACCTGAGTTAGGGCTTTGCCCCTTTTTAAATAATGCACTGCATTATTTTTGTTTTGTTTGGGCTCTGCCCTTTTATAAATGATGCAGAGCATCTATTTTGTTTGGGTTCTGCCCCTTTTATTGCACTGCAATTAGACCTACTAGGTCTTTTTAATTTGGGCCTGGCCCTTTTATTGCATTTGTGCAAAGCACTAACAATCTTTTTAGATTCAAAACAGAAGTGCAAAGCACCTTTTTGATCCCTTGATCTAAACAAGTTTTTCCTTGTTTCAGAGAACCAAAGGTTCATAACAAGTGCAAGGCACTATTTTTATTTTTATTTTATTATTATTATTATTTTTTATTTATTTATTGAAGATCCATAATCTTGTTCATAAGAGAAATTTCTCTTCTTTCAAAGGTTTTTACCTTTTTTTTTATTCTTGAGGAATTCTTCAGAGTCCTCTTTCTCTCCTTTTTCTTTTAGCAAGATGTTGATGCCCTTTGAAATGAGGTCTAGGGTCCTTTTTATAGTGCTCATAAATTAGTTAGATTTGTTACATAAATCTTTTTCTGAGTGATTTGGGGAATTTTCCCCACCGTTGGATCTTTGATCCAAAGGCCCCTGCCTTATACAAGAAAATCTTCTTGTTTCAACAAGATTTATTCTGTTTTGCGCAACTCCCCCAGTGAGTGACACGTGTCGCACAATGAAGCGCTTGCGCAACTGCTCTTGCGCAACTGCGCAGACACGTGTCGCGCAGCGGTGCGCTTGCGCAGTCGTGCTTGCGCAACTGCGCACCAGTGTTTGCGCAACTGCGCAGACACGTGTCGCGCAACGGTGGGCTTGCGCAATCGTGATTGCGCAACTGCACAGACACGTGTCTCGCAGCGGTGCGCTTGCGCAGTTGTGATTGCGCCGCTTGCGCAACAGTGTTCGCGCAACTGCGCAGACACGTGTCGCGCAGCGGCGCGCTTGCGCAACTGAGCGTTGCTTTTGTTTTTTAAAGAGCCTTGCTCTGATTGGACGCACTGCCTTGGGCGTTGTGCTGCCGTGTCAACTTCTGACACGTGGCGCGTTGCGCGCAGCGCACGGGATCTGAAGCGTTGCTTCAAAAATTTGAATTTTCAAAATTCAAACAGAGCCTTGCTCTGATTGGGGGAACAAGTGGTAGAGAAGGGATCTTTCTTTTTTCCGATGTGGGACTAAAAATGTATCTCTCATATGGTAGAGCATTACTTAGACTATATGTTCATAGCACATTTACTAATAACTTTTGATTCCGGAAGAGTTATGAGGTCCGTAACATATCAAATCGAAGGACTTTTCGAGACGCTTTCTATGTCATCAGAATTTACCTGATTCTTATTCAGGAGTTTGGCAAAATGCAGGCCGGAAAATACCGGTTTGCATTTTCTTAAGCATATTGCTGCCATTTGATACCTTGTGCTTTTTTGCGCAGAAATTTTTGGCCGGAACAAATGCCCCCACTACTTTGCCCACGTAGGTATGTACGTGGGTTAAGTAGTGCAAAGTTATGCATCTCCATAGAATTGATCGCTCAGGAGACTGGTTTAGGTCCCTGTTGCCTAAGACTTTTTCATCTTCATGAACCGTAAGGGTCTCGAGAAGTTTTTTCTCCCTATGAGTCATGATGATCTCATAGGTGCGTATTCTCCCTAGAAATTATGAGGATTCCTAAGTGTCTTTCAGCTTCGTGAGTCGTAAAGATCTCACGCAAGTATTTTCTTCTTACGAATCGAGGGGACCCGCAAGTGGCTTCTTCACTTTATAGGCGAATGTGGCCCGTGGATAGTGTACAAGAGTCAGTTTGGACCTTTTTGTAGGGCAGCGATGTCTTAGGAAACAGGTTTAGATCTATCGCCTAAGGCTTTTCAACTTTATGAGCCATGAGGGTCTCATAAATACTTTTCTCCCTACGGGTCGAGAGGATCTCGTAGGTGTCTTTTCTCCTTAGAAGTCGTGATAACTCCTAAGTGTGTTTTCTCTTGAGAGTCGTAAGGATCTCACAAGAGAATTTCCCCTTACGAGTCGAGAGGACTCGTAAGTGGTTTCTCCTCCTCATCGGTATGCGAGTTTGGAGAATGTGGCCCGTGAATAGTATACAAGAGTCAATTTGGCTCTACTTATAGGGCCACAGTGTTTAGGAAACAGGTTGATATCCCCGTCGCCTAAGGATTTTCACCTTTATGAGCCATGAGGGTTTCATAAAGATATTTTCCCCTACGAGTCGAGATGAGTCTAGAGGATCCCGCAGGTGTATCCTAACGTGAAATATAGATAACCCATTTTTTGATAGGGGTCCATTAGGTTTGTGGTACTAGGGTTTTAGTCCGTGGTACAATCGCGTTGGCTGATGTAATCCTCGATATGCAGTCTTTAAGCCGCTGTTCAAGTAGCCTTGCGACTGTCGTGCCCTTGATCCCTTCGGGGGCTGGACAAGACATCTTCAAGTAATCTCGTCATATTACCATCGGAGGTGCAAGCGTTAGGAATTTGCCATGACACGTTTTACCTAAGGTTAGGCTCAATTTGGAGCCCTGATGAGCCATAACCGCACCCTTCTGGGGTGGGATGGTCTCCAATGGTTTTTTAGTCTTTATATGAGTTGCTGTCAAGACCCAAAGCTGGGAATATGCCGTCACTTCGCTTCTTTTTTTTGCTTTGACGATGTCGCGCCAATTTTTTTCTGAAATATGGTGGACATCTAAAGGACCTCTATGCTGCATGTATTGCATTTGAAGTCCGGAGTTAGGAATATGCTATTGCTCCAATTTCATTTGATAGCTGCATTCGCATCCTGCTGAAATGAGGGGAAATGCCGGGATAGTCTCTAGGTTGTATATATAATGTTAAGACTTGGAGCTAGGATTTTGCCATGGCTTTATTTTTGCTTTAACTCTTGGGTCTTTTGTTGACGTTGCGTCTGTATCCTGCTGGAATGAGAAGAACGTCAGGGTGATCTCTAGGCTTTAGATGTTACTATTAAGACCTGAAGTTAGGATTTTGCCATCATTTCACTTTTATTTGATTGTCGTGTCTGCCCCTGCTGGAATGAGGAGGGCGGGGACACAGGGATAGTTTCTAGGTTGTATATATACCGTCAATACTTGGAGCTAGGATTTTGCCATGGCTCTATTTTTGCTTTGACTCTTGGGTCTTTTGTTGACGTTGCGTCTGCATCCTACTAGCATGAGAAGGAACGCCTAGATAGTCTCTAGGTTGTATATGAACCGTCAAAATTTGGAGCTAGGATTTTTCCATTACTCTGTTTTTGCTTTGACCCCTTGGGTCTTTCTTTTTTGATGATGACGCTGCGTCTGCATACTGTCGGAATGAGAAGAAACAACGGGATAGTCTCTAGGTTGTATATGTTGTAAGTCCACGTTGCCAACCCCGGTTCTTGCGGGGAGGCGGAAACGGTATAAAAAAAAAAATTTAGCGCATTAGGCAACATGGACTAACAAAAGTCGGGATCTTTTCTAAACTAAACTAGCTACCAAGCTAAAGAGAGTTAGCTACTCGGAAAGGATGTTATACCTAACTTGAACTCCTTCTTCTTGAAACCTTTGTAGAGCTTGGATGGTGCTTTCCTCGTCGCCTTCTTCCGTCAAAGATGGATCCACCTGAGGGTTCAACCTTCGGACTCCTTTCTCGAACTTTGAGAGAACTAGGGTCTTTGGCTTGCCAGACCTCTAACCCTAGAGTGAGTGGAGAGTGGTTTTGGGGTGTTTTTATCTCAAGAAGGGGGTTTCTCAACACATGAGAATGAGTCTCCTTGAACTAGAGGAGGAGGAAGAAGAAGAGAGGAGAGAGAAGTGTTATGATAGAATGAAACTCTTTTTTACAACCATAACATAATATGAAATGAATTATCAAATTAATAATAATAATCTAAATGAAATAGTTGATGGATGGTTTGGAATAACAATTATCATTACACACATTAAATGGTTTTGCTAGAATCAAAGAGCATCTTTGATATGTAATGATGATAGTCAAAGTTTCAACCATGGTCAACAAGTCAACCTTGGTCAACAAGTCAACAAACCCAACCATGACACAATTTCATTTAATTAATATTATTAATTGATATATCATAAATTCATTAGGGTTTGGAAAAAGACGACTGTCAACTGTGCATACACACCCATTCCGAAACCCTAATGAAAATCATCTTCCTCCGCCTCAATCAACTGTGCATACACACCCGCATTCTTGTTCCGAGGAACATGAACACAATGAGATAAAACTAACCCCAAAACATATACTAGTATCTGGCTCAAACCAGAGCCCGCTAGTAATGTCCGACCGGACTCCAAACGTGCACAAGTGCGCGGATGAGAACGAACCCTGTCGCAAAACCATGCGACCTCTACTCTGTTTTGCCCAAAGGCGAATAGCCCTCTGTGTGGGACTCTAAAGACTCGACACTACGCTGGCAGTGGGTTTAACCACAGACCGCAAGCGGCATTAGCTGTGCATAACGGTCCCCAGGTAGATGCCGATAAGAAGACGGACGAGGTGAAACCCATCTGAACTCCTACTGAGTCTGAATGTGACAATCTCCATACAGTCCGGTCTGTTCGTATGATACATCGCATGGCGGGCCTAGGGGGCGGTAAACGCCAGTCCCCTAAAAGCGGTACAAGTCGTGTCGGAGTGAAGCCCAGAACACCCTGAGATAACACTGGAAACCTACCAGTATATCTCGCTTGCCCTGGCCAGGGACTACTCGTGTAATGGCTCTCCTAGACACAGCGCGATGTCAACCCCCAATACCGGGAGAGACGAATCCTGTCTAACCGTCGCTGCCTCCAAGTGCTTCGGGACTGCACCCAACTACTACCTGTTTGCACGACTCCTTTGAGCCGTGGTAGGGTAGTAATCTAAGTACAGTAGGAACACACTCGAGGCGAAGTGACAGTGTCAAGTCAGCGGACTAAGCTGTACTCATGTCACCTGGGAACTGATAACTGATGATAGGTATAGTACCAACCAACAGTTCCCGACGAGTCCTGTCCAGTGTACTCCTAACCTAACGAGCACCCGCATACTATCTCCAGTACGACGTACTGATGGCTGTGGGACAGACCACCTCCCACACTGGGATGAGAAGCGCATACGCTAGTCTACTCCGGAGTATCGATGCCCTCTCTTGATAGTCCTGCGACTAGGGACCTGCATAAGGATGTGCTTATAGATTACCCAGCCCCCACTAGTGTGACTGCCATCACAACGCTGGTAATCAAGCAAAGATCCTAAGGGATCCACTAATGTGTATAAGTGATATACTAAAATAAACACATGTACACATTGAAGTAGAAACAAACCAAGTAGCATACTACTATATTGAGCAAGATTGTCTATACAACTGTGAATATCCCAAGCTTCCATTAAGTAATATACAAACTAGTATGATACAGTAATGGCCTCTAGGGCATATACACTAGCAATCTCCCACTTGCACTAAGGCCATGTACTGGCGTATCGAAGACCTATCATCTCGATCAGCCGCTCGAACTGAGTCTGGGGTAATGCCTTTGTGAATGGATCTGCAGTGTTATCTTCTGAAGCAACCCTCCGAACCTCGATCTCCTTGCGATCCACGATCTCCCTGATCAGGTGATACCGCCTCAAGATGTGTCTGGATTTCTGATGGGACCTGGGTTCCTTTGCTAAAGCTATAGCCCCGTTGTTCTCGCAATACAGAGGTATTGGGTCAACAATGGACGGAACCACCTGAAGTTCTTTCAAGAACTTCCTTATCCAGACGGCTTCTTTTGCGGCATCAGATGCATCGATATATTCCGCTTCCATAGTCGAGTCAGCAACGGTTTCCTGTTTGGAACTCTTCCAACACACCGCCCCTCCGTTGAGGGTAAAGACAAAACCCGACATGGACTTGGAATCATCCTTGTCACTCTGGAAGCTGGAGTCAGCAAAGGCCTCAATCTGGAGGTCTTTTCCGCCATACACCAAGAACACCTCCTTAGTCCTTCTCAGGTACTTGAGAATGTTCTTTAAAGCTATCCAATGTTTCTCCTCTGGGTTTGACTGATACCGGCTTACCACACTCAGTGCATAAGCTACATCTGGTCTGGTACACAACATCGCATACATTATAGAGCCTACCGCAGAAGTGTAGGGTATAATAGACATGCGATCCCTCTCCAAATCAGTCTTGGGAGACATCTCTTTAGAGAGGGTGATCCCGTGACAAGCCGGTAGGTTACCGCGCTTGGAATCTTCCATACTGAATCTTCTCAGTATGGTGTCGATGTACCTGGACTGCGAAAGTCCTAATATCCTCTTGGATCTATCACGATGGATCCGGATCCCCAGGATGTATGAGGCATCACCCAGGTCTTTCATGGAGAACCTGTGCGACAAGAACCCCTTGACAGATTGTAGCATAGGAATGTCATTTCCTATTAAGAGAATGTCATCCACGTATAAAACGAGGAATACTACAGTTCTCGCTACAAATCTACTATAGATGCATGGTTCATCTGGATTTTTGATAAAGCCAAATTCTTTGACCGTCTCATCAAAGCAGATGTTCCAACTCCGCGATGCCTGCTTTAGTCCATAGATGGACTTAAGCAACTTGCACACCTTTCCGCTGCTCCCACTCTGAATGAAACCCTCTGGCTGGTCCATATAGACACACTCCTCTAAATTTCCATTTAGAAAAGCGGTTTTTATGTCCATCTGCCAAATCTCATAATCGTGGAAGGCAGCAATGGCAAGAAGGATCCGAATGGATTTCAGCATAGCCACCGGAGAAAAGGTTTCGTCATAGTCCAAACCAGGTCTTTGACGAAAACCCTTTGCAACAAGTCTAGCTTTATAGGTCTCAACCTGTCCATCTACACCAATCTTCCTTTTGAAGATCCACTTGCATCCTACGGGTTTTACCCCGTCTGGAGCAATGTCCAACGTCCATACTTTGTTGGTGTACATGGACTCCATTTCGGTCCGCATTGCATCCAGCCATTTTACCGAGTCAACGCTCTGAACGGCCTGCTGGAAGCTAGTAGGCTCATCATAATCTATGATGCAATCCTCTCTATCCCCGTCTATGAGAAAACCGTAGTATCTCTCAGGCGGATGAGACTGCCTACTACTCCTGCGGAGCGGCGTAGGAATATCCTGTTCTTTTGAAACTACTGGCTCTTCCAAGCTTTCAGTAATAGCTTGTGGTTCTGGAATTTCTTCCAGTTCTATTGCGCTCCCACTTATCTGGGTTTCCAAAAACTCAGTTTCCAAGAAGCGGGCATGTTGAGAAACAAAAACTTTTTGTTCCTCAGCGGAATAGAACAAATACCCCCTGGAGTTCTTTGGGTATCCCACAAACTTACACTGTACTGAACGTGCCTCGAGCTTGTCCGCATGCTGCTTTTTTACAAAAGCTGCACATCCCCATATCTTAAGATACTTAAGACAGGGTTTCTTCCCACTCCACATCTGATATGGGGTGGTAGGCACAGTCTTGGTTGGAGCCTTGTTCAAGAGATATGCAGCTGCTTCTAGTACATAACCCCAGAAAGATCGCGGTAACTCAGCCTTGCTCATCATGGAACGAACCATATCCAATAGGGTTCGATTCCTCCTTTCCGATACACCGTTATGTTGCGGAGTGTATGGTGGAGTACGCTGAGCGAGAATTCCATTCTCTTTTAAATAGTCCAGGAACTCGGCACTCAAGTATTCACCACCTCGATCCGATCTTAGAATCTTAATACTTTTGCCCGTTTGTTTTTCAACTTCATTCTTGTAATCCCAAAATTTCTCAAAGGCCTCGGATTTGTGCTTCATTAAGAAGACATGTCCATACCTAGAGAAATCATCTGTGAAAGTAATGAAGTATGAATAACCGCTTCGTGCATGTGTAGACATTGGACCACACACGTCACTGTGTATGAGTCCCAAGAGCTCGCTCGCTCTTTCTCCGTATCCAGTGAACGGAGTCTTTGTCATCTTTCCCATGAGACAAGATTCACAAGTGGCATAAGACTGATACTCGAACGGATCCAAGTATCCTTCTTTTTGTAACTTAGTCAACCGTGTCTCATTGATGTGACCCAGTCTACAATGCCATAAGAAAGCCTGATTTATATCTGGAGACTTTCTTTTGTGTGTATTCTGGACATTGAAAATCTGTTGTTGGTTTAACACGTATATACCATTGCTCAATGTACCTGACCCAATCAGAACTTGATTAAGGTGAATGTTTACAACATTACTTACAAACGCAAATTCATAACCTTCTTTAGAAACCAAAGATACAGAAATGATATTACAAGTTGCGTTGGGTACAAAAAAACAATTGCGCAAAACCAAAACATGTCCATCTGTCATTCCCAGGTGATAGTCCCCCACGGCCTTAGCATCCATGCTAGCTCCGTTCGCAACTTTGAGGGTCATGTCACCTGCCTTCAAAAACCTACGGTTTCTCAACGCCTGCAAAGAATTACAGATATGAGATCCTGATCCGGTATCCAATACCCAGGAAGTAGAGTTTATTGAAAGACAGTTTTCAATAACATACACACCTGAAGCTGAAGCCGCAACCTGCTTCAGTTCCTGTGTCCTGGCTTTCCAAGCCCTGCAATCTTTCTTCCAGTGTCCACTCTTGTGACAGTAAAAGCATTCTTCTTTATCCACAAGTTTCCCCGCTTCCTTTGTTGCTTTCGCCTTTCCCTTCGTATCCACTTTACTAACACCGCCCCTTGGTTTTGGCCTCTAGGGCATATACACTAACATATGTACCGTCAAGATTTGGAGCTTATTTTGATAAAGCATAGTGGGAAAATGTGATTCCCTTTCTTTCATTTGTGCCCATGGATTGTATACAGGGGTCGGTATGGACCTACCTGCAGGGCAGAGGAAATTTTATTTTATTTTATTTTTTATTTCCTTGATGCTCTATCTTTTCAGTTTTTTATATCGTGAAAGTCGCGGTTGCACAATCATTTCGGCTAGTTATCGCGATGCCCAATCATTTCGGCTATATCGGTTTTTTTACTCGCTATTTTTTATTGCGAGTTGCCAAAACATTTCGGCTATTTCATCTGCATATATTTTTTGCTCGCTAATTCTTTTTGCGAGTTTCCCCATCATTTCGGTTGTTTCATATGCTTTTTTTTGCTCGCTGATTTTTTTGCGAGTCGGGGACTTGGGTTCTGATACCAATTTTGGCATCAGTATCGCTACGACTGGAATATTGCTAGGAGCGAATCATCATTTGCCGTGAGAGAACTTGAAGTTTGATACCTTTTTAGGCATCAGTATCGCTACGACTGGAATATTGTCAGGAGCCACTCATCATTTGCCTTTGCTGATTTGAACAAAAGTGGCTTAGCAAACAGAGTTGGGATCCTGTCGACTAAGGCTTTTTGAATTTATAAGCCGTAAGGGTCTCATAAAGGTATTTATCCCTACGAGTCGTGAGGACCTCGTAGGTGTACTTTCTCCTTAGGAATCATAGGGTTTCCTAAGTGTGTTGCTCCTTTATGAGTAGTAAGGGTCTCACGTAGGTTTTTTTCTCCTCACAAGGTTGAGAGGACCTTACAAGTGCACGCGATTTTTTTGTTATTTTACGAGTTTGCGCCCTTTTCGGGTTTTCACAAACTAGCCGTCAGTCCTGCTGTTTTTACTCACGGTGCCCTTTCGGGTTTTCATCCGTGCTCAATTTGCTTGTGGACATACTATTTTTCTTTTTCTTTTTTCTTTCTCTCTCTCTCTTTTTAAAACGAGATTGGTCTCTTTCAGGTTTTCACAAACTCGCCGGCAGTCCTGCTGTTTTTACTCACGACGCCCTTTCGGGTTTTCATCTGTGCCCATTTTACTTGTAAACATACCGTTTTTCTTTTTTTAATTATTTTTTTAAAATGAGATTGCGCACTTTCGGATTTTCACAAACTCGTCGGTAATTCTACTGTTTTTACTCACGACGCCCTTTCAGGTTTTCATTCGTACCCATTTCGCTCGTGAACATACCGTTTTTTTTGCGAACGATGGAACTCTCAAAAGTAGTTTTACCGCAGGTGGCCCATCTGTTTGCCGGTGGGACTTGGGGATGGCTTCATCGCTGGATTAGCTGTATAGCCGGTAGGACTTGAGTTGCAACTCTCGCCGTTGAGACTTTGATTGCAATATAGATCTCAAGGGAGGATATCGCCGTATTTGGGGTGATGTGACGTGTTTGAGGCGACGCACTAGTTTAGGGACGTTTCGGTCCATTATCGCCATGTTTGAGGTGAATTTCTAGTTTAAGGACTTTTCGGTCCAACATTCCCATCTTAGAGACAAACGTTAGTTTAAGGACATTTCGGTCCATTATTAGTTTAGGGACGTCTCGGTCCGACATTCCCGTTTTTGGGACGAACGCTGGTTTAAGGACGTTTCGGTCCATTATTAGTTTAGGAACGTCTCGGTCCATTATCGCCATATTTGAGGCGAAGTTTTAGTTTAAGGACATTTGGGTCCGTTGTTAGTTTAGGGACATCTCGGTCCATTATCGTCATGTTTGAGACGGATTGTTAGTTCAGGGACTTCTCGGTCCACTATCGCCGTGTTTGGGGGGACGCGCCGTGTTTGAGGCGACGCACTAGTTTAGGGACATTTCAATCCATTATCGTCATGTTTGAGGCGACACGGTAGTTTAGGGACGTTTCGGTCCATTATTGCCGTGTTTGAGGTGACGCGTCGTGTTTGAGGCGACGCACTAGTTTAGAGATGTTTCGGTCCATTATTTATCATTCGGTCGAGGAGTTGCATAACTCATCCCTTCCAACTCTTATTTGCTGAGGTGCTGCTGCATGTCCTTTGTTTGCATGGACACTTCACACCTTAAGCTATTTTCACCTTCTTGGACTGCTTCTTTTATTACCACAGCAATCGGGTTGTTTTTTAGGGAAATACCGGGCTTTTTACACGGCACTTGCCTCCTATCCATCAATGTCGCTTTTCTGACGCTGACGAAGTATCTTCACATACAAAAGAACGAAATATCACGTCACTCCTTCTGCCGAGTTTTCTTCTTCCTTGGAAGAATGAACTTGACTTTGGGGGCTTTTCCCCTCATCATCTGATTCGGAATGGGACATGGATTTCATATCTCTCCCATGGTTTTTTTGTTTAAGCGGGGTATTCCACTTGATTGTAGGACCCGTCCGTATGTCCCTTAGTATCCTTCCTGCTTTTTGAAAAAAAATGACCATCTGGAGTAGAGATTATTCTGCCAGTGAGCCATATGCCCCTTGCATATATCCTGAGGGAGCGAGTATTCACGCTCCAAATAATTTTGTCACGACCCGAAGGTACGGAACGTGATCGGCACTTAAATTACGAAACGTTTAAAGGCGTAACGTAATCTAAGTAAGCCGAAGCCCAGAAAGCTAAACCATTTAAATGAAAAAAAAAGTATAGGAAAACAAGTTTAAAAGCAACATCAAATTTTATCAAAGATTTCGACAGAGTCTCCTTTGTAAAAATTGGCCCTAAACGGGTACAAATAAGAATAATATATACAAGCAATAAAAAGGCATCCCCAAGCGGGAGCTAGCTCTACGCCAAATGGTGGAAACAATCACACAATGCACTATAATATACAACGCCGAACGGCGAGGATCAAAACTCAAAGAAAACCAAAACCACCAGAAAACCATTATAATACAAGCGCGACTCTAAGGTCGAAATAAAAACAACTGGTCTTCTAAATCTACCAATAATACAAGTCTGGTTGATGGAGCTTACTAGATACAACTAAAATAAATAGTAGTACAACGGCGGTCACGATACAAGTGAACCAACCTACCAAGCAAATCACCCTGAATGAAATGATGTGCCAGCAAGCTGCCAAGGAAACCTGTACATCGAAACCTATAAGAAAATTTGGCACAACGGGTGTAAGTTGCCAACTCGTGAGTAGAAGACATCTGCGAGTAGAAATCGTATGCACGACGCTCTCCTAGGTCATATAATATACTTAACCTAACACTAGACAACTAGTAGTGATAGGGTAATAATCTATATGTAAGTGCAATACTCAGTGCTCGTGTCAGTGTCTCAAGTAGTAACATGTCATATGTATGCTATGTATGAATGCATCATGAATGAAATAATCAACCATGAAATTTGGACATATATGTATAAGAAAATCTTTAACTTTTATCATAGTAAAATTTGTATGATAATCTGAAACATCATCAATGAAATCCATGGAAATCCGTGTCAAGCATCGACACAAAACACGTAAATCTCAATGTCTCAATACCTCATAGTCTCAATATCTCATAGTCTCAATATCTCGGACCCCGTCAGTCCGGATCGGCCCATATCATCAAATCTCACGACAACGGTCGGTATCCTCCGGATATCCGCCGTGCCAGACATCACCGGTAGATAGTCTTCCCCTGCCAGGCTCATCGTCTACAACTCGAGCTTCTTGTCCCAGGGTACCATACCGGGCCTACCATGTACCCGAGACGGTTCGTCCACTCCTCGAATCGGGTCTCGAAATCCAACAGAAAACATGAAATCTCATGGTGGACGACACATACATCATGAGAAAACCGCAACTTTCATTTTTAAAAATGATGATACTAATCTTTTATTAAATTCTTGCGGTTTTCCCCCAAAATCCAGAAATCTCATAGAAATCCAAAATCCCAAAATCATGAGTAAGTAAATAATGAGTATCGGCATAAGCCCCACAATACTGCATGATAATATGAATATGTGCATGCATGAAGTGTCTAAGTAATAAATGCAATGTCTAAACTAGCACATGAGAGTAATCACACAATATTATATTAGACTATTATTTAACTGATTATATCAATAAAAGATAATATATTCTAAAGTGTACGTGACATGGCAATTACCGATGATGATGTGTGTGAGCCGGCAAATAAGTGTACGTGGAACATGCGTATCATCGATAATGGTGCTGGTGTCCTAACAGGCAGAGTTTCATATTAGCTAAAGAAACATATGTATGAACATGCAATGCGATGAATACAACATGAATATAACGATGAATGTGTAGTAAACGCACAACTAGAGAATACATACTAATTACGAGTCATACATTTTGTTATTTGAAAAAGCACGAATCGTGGTTTTTAGAAAATTAGGGGCTACGGGGTTTTTAAGAAAGATATGTCCTTTGAAAAATCTGTAGTATCCCTCAGGCTGTCTTAAAAATACGCACGATTCGTTAGTTTTGAAAATAAGTATGACTCGAGCCTAAACTAAGATCTACCTAACCAACTAAGGAACTAACTAAAGACACTAGTCGAAAGGTAAGAAGAATCCTCCTAAAGTCTGAGTCGATATCTCTAGTAGTCGGCGATCCAGCCTCAATAGCGTCACGTACACAATACGATTTCCTGGAGTCAAGAGTGCGGATCAATCATCATATCTATGCCTCGTACGGTAAAATCCATCGTACGGCATTCCAAAATCGGGGTACGGGTCAACTATCATATATATACATCATCGTTCGTATAGTATCATCATCAAAGAATATCATGATCAGGGGTACTGTACTATAATCGCATACATCCCAATATCATCAAACATATATCATCGTCTGTGTAAATATACATCGTCAAATGATCCACTAAAATATCATGTCATATATCATATCGTGATTAAGTCACATATTACAATCCGGGTTCTATTCTAGAGTCTCGTGCATTTCAATGCCATCATCACCTATTATCATTTATGTATAAATATACATTTTCTCATTTCCCAACGATCCACTAATATCATAATACATCTCATATCATAACTCGATCGTATATCCAATATCTCACGGTATCATGCCCGGTCATACCGACGCATCCGCAGGTATCACATAACAACCTCATCTCATATGTATATGTTGTGTGTGTGTGTGTGTATATACCTGCACACATTCCTCTCTCTCTCTCTCTCTTTATATATATATATATATATATATATATATATATATATATATAGACACACACACACATACACCAAGTCAAGTTTATATGTGTGCGTCTGTGTGTGTCTACGAACTCCCTCCAAGGCAATTATCCTCTGGTTAAGTTTTTCTAAATCAGTCTAATCCAACTTAAAGTCTTCAATAGTACCCTACTCGTCAAGAATCTAAGGTCACGTCCGACTTCCTAATAATAGTACGTAATATTCTTATTCTACGTTTGTGGGGATGCTATACGCCATCCACCCGACTTCCCCCGTAGATATACATCTACTCACCTGGTCCTTGTCTGCCGAAGTCGATACCGCCATCCTCTTCTTCATCGTCTGAAGTCCACGTGAGAGGTACCTATACACAAACATATATAATATCGTAAACCAAAATCGCGGACAAAACCAAAACGGCGCACGAAACGCACATAGGTTAAAACCTATGACCCGCTCAGGCAAAAGAACCAAACAACCCTCGATATCGGCGTACAAACGCCGATTGATCGAGATAAAACACAAATGTACAAATCGTAGTTCCAAAACTCACTGATTATAATATAAAATAGGGTTTAAATCATCAAACCTTAAAATTAATCAAATCGTTTTATTTCACAAAAACCTAGAAAGCATCAAATAACCGTTTTAATTCGAAACTTGATGTTTTAACAAAACTAATGGCCACAATAGTCACTAAATATCCTAACTAGGTCATATAAACCATTTCTATAATTTAATCTCATCAATTTGTATTAAACCCAAAATTCCAGTTTGCAAATTTATCCAATTTTAACAATTTCATAGTAAAAATGCACAAACAACAATTAAGCTTGGTTTTGCATGATCTAAAGTATTAAACTATAACTTATAATGTTAATAATTTCATGAATACCCTAATTAGATTTTTCTCTCAATTATTTAATTAATTTCTAAAAACCTAGTTAGCAAAATTAGCATAATTATCACAATTTTAAAGTAACAATTAGCAAACTAGTAACTAGATTAGGTTTGCATTCCATTAACATGTTAAACTACTCATTAGAACCATAATCTAATGATAGAAACCCTCACTAGAATTTTATCTCACCTGTATATATATTTTATAAAAAACCTAGTTACCCAAAAATCCTAATTAGAACAATTTAAATACAACAATTACAAATTAGCAACTAGATTAAGTTTTCTATGTCTTAGCATATTTAACTACACCATGTAATCATGAACTCTTTATAAAAACCCTAATTTGATTTAGAAACCCTTTCTTTAATTTCACAAATTAGAATTAAAAACCAATTTATTACATGAAAAGCTTAAATTAGAATAGTTAAACAACTAATTAGCCATTAGGTTTTGATTTATACCTTACTAACATGAGATCACACATGCAACCTAGCCTCCATAATGCTAACTTTGCTCCAAGATCCAAGCTTATAAGCCAAAGAATAATGAGTAGAGATTGGATTAGGAATTTGTGGTTTTATTTTTGATTTTTGATGAATTTTTGGATGATTTTTGAAAGGAAATGAGCTTTGGAAAAATTTAGGGCTGCCACCATAAGGGTTCGGCCAAGGAGAGAGGAATGAGGGGAGAGTGAGGAAAGAGTGTAAAAATGTGTAGAAGAGTTCTCAAATTATTACCTCACTTAAGTCTTTTCATGAATTAATTAATTTTATTTATTTTCTTACTTAATTTCACCCTTGAATTCTCTAGAATTTTGAAACCAATTCAAGAAGAGAAGAGAATGCAACAATCTTAATTCTAATTTGTCATGGTTCACATTTTTCAAATTAACCCATTGCAATATATAATTTGCACCCATTTAATGTATAATTAAAAGCTTATATTAATATTAAAAATAAATACTTAAGGAAAAATATTTAGGTAAACTAATAATTTATAAGTGACTAAATAAATACCAAATACTAGCAATTATATAGTTAAGATAGGCATATTTAAATCTATATTGAAAAATAATTGTGGTTGAGTTTTACGGAAAATACGGTTTATTTTACCGATTATCAGAAAATTCAACTAAAGGATTTTATTTATTTAATTATTTATTTATTTATTTTTAAAACGTTACAAATTTACTTCCATATATAAGCATAAATAAATAAAAATCTTAAATACTGAATTGTTCGAATAATGGATTTTTTGTTGCCTTGGTTTTTCAATCCAATTTGTTTGTTGAGACCAAATCAAACGAACCCTTTCCTACAAATGGAAAAAATATCAATTCAAATCAAGTATTACATGACAACTTTTAAAAATGTTCTTATCGGTTAACTAAATAAATAATTAAAATGCTGAAAAAGAAAAGTTTAGTTATGGAAAAAAGTTTAGTGCAAATCATCACGATTCATGATCATATATGTTGAAAAAGAAAAGAAAGAAAGAGAGAGATAAAAATATTTACTGAAACTATGGTGCTTTGAAACGAATCCAAGCCCATGGATTTAAGCTTCAAAAATGTTGGAATATCCGGAATTTAGTAAGAATGAGATGAAGAGCTCTGGAATTTTTCCTTTTTTCTGTCAAGCAATGGTGCTCTGAATTTGGTAATAAATCTCTTCCTCTCTCTCTCTATCTTTCTTTTTTTAATTTTTTCCTTTTTTTCTCCTCAAGTAGGAATGAATATGAAGAGCTCTGAATTAAATAGGGAAAGGAGATGAGAAGTTATGGCATTAATAGGAAGTGGGGACAAAAACAAATTCAAATTCATCTTTATTTTATAAAATTTCTGATAAAATATTTTGGTTGAATTTATTTTATTTAATATTTCTTATAATCACTAATTTTTCTATAGTCCTTTTGCATATGGTAATATGTTTCTCTCATTCATTTTATTTTTCTTTTGATCTTTTCTATTCTTCTTGTCCTTTCTGTTCTGTTTGTAACCAGTAATGTCTCTATTTGTCTACAGTCCTTTTACATCTCGTAACGTGTTTCTCTTCCTCATTTTATTCTTCTTCTAATCTTTTCTTCTGCGGGCAGTGTCTCTTTCCTATTATGATATTTTTATGAACTGTTTGTATCCGGTAATGTCTCTATTTGTCTACAGTCTTTTTGCATCTGGTAACGTATTTCTTTTCTTCATTTTATTCTTCTTCTGACCTTTTCTTCCTTGTCCTTTTTCTGTCATGTTTGAACCTAATAACGTTTTTCCTATGCGCTGGTATTATGTCTTATTGATGCAGCCATAACCTACATGGAGCGGCTTGACTGTTTCAAAACACGTCGCGTATAGTTCATCCCGAACTGTCAAATCTTATCCGATTCGCGCGTTCCATCAGCCAAATCTAACATCTCGCAAAATTTTCTTGCTCAATTGATATGCCACAAGCATCATTGATGTCTCTCGGAATTGCGAAAATCCACCGTTCAGGGCCCCGAAATCGCGGTCAAAGATTTACTCCGAAATTTGAATTTCGAATTAGGGATGAAATCAACACCCGGATCTGTTAAGATTTGATAGGCAACATCAAGAATTAATTTAGGGCTCAATCAAATAATTAATTTTTCGTTTTAACAACTTTTTATTTTTAGCAGTTTTTCTTTTGATATTTTCCATCCAACTTGTCATTTCTGTCATGTTTGTATCCAGTAACGTATTTCTCTTCTTCATTTTATTTTTATTTTGACATTTTCTTTCCTATTTGTCCTTTCTGTCCTTTTTGTAACCGGCAACGTCTCTATTTTTCTACAGTCTATCAAGACTAATGTTTTTTTCTGTCAAATCACGACTAATGTCATTTTTTTGTCAAATCACGACTAATGTCATTTTTCTATCCATCATTGTAATGACCCCAAAATCTTTATACATTTGTATTATCCCTCTTCAATAATATACCGTATTTATTTGTACTTGGTATTTTCCTTTTTCTATTAAATTTATTATTATTTTATTCCTCAATCTATTATGTATTTTTTTCTAGGTACAATTTCTTTTTCTTATATTTAAATTTTTAACTTCTCATTCTTATTTTTCCTTTCATAAATATTTAACCCAAATCCATTATTCTTATTCTCTACAGCCCATCTAAAAAGCCCATTTTCTTTTTAAGCAACATCATATATTTAATTCTAATTAAATATATGCATGAACAACCTTATAGCTCATTGGTTAAATCCTTGCGTTGATATTCTATAAGTCACATGTTCAGATCCCCATTCTTGCAATTATTTTTTTATCATTTTTTATTCTTCTCATAACCTACAAATGAGACCTTTCATTTCCAAAATGAATGGTGACCTTTCATTTCTCTTTTAATTCGCATGTTGAATGCATATATTATTATACATGATTCACCATTACACCATCTTTATTGTTCTCATCTATCTTTTCCTTCCTCATATTTTTCTATCTCTCACTTCTTCCTCTTCACCTAGAATCCAAGAAGAAGAACATGAAGAAGTCTTCAAGAAGATCTCGCTACTAACGCGAGGCTGTCGGCGGATAGACAAGCCCGGTGACAATACCGGCTTGTGCATGTAAGTCCCTTCTCTCTCCTTTCCCCCCACCTCTTATTTTCCTCTTGTCATGCATCGTGAACCCCCTATTCTTTTCATATCATAATCCATAAGAGAAGATACACATAAACATATACATATACATATACATAAGTTTAGATATATATGATTCTATATGGTTTAATAATATCTTATTATCTCTTGTTCAAATTAAAGTATTTTTAATTCTTTGTTCATGATTAGGAATGTTTATTACAAGTTGTGAGAACACAAATTTCATGCTACAATATATCTATAATGTCACATGAAATCGGTTTGTTTATTAAAAGAAAAATAGAAGCCTGCATAAAATACTAGTTAATCTTTCTGCCGATTTTAGTATACACATCAATACCTTTAGCTTTAAAATAATTTTTAGAAATTAATTTTTACTTCTGAAAATTTCAAGAAATTTACATATGATAGATTATATTATTTTATACATGCTGTAAAAATTTTAGATCGATCCGCACAACGGTTTAGGAATTACATCGTATTTATTCACTGATCGTAAAACAGAAAACTGCAGTTATCGGTCAATTTCTAGGACATATAACTTGGTATACCGGTATCCAAATTGAGAAAACTCAGGTTTTTTTGATATCTACATCGAATGATCTAGATTTTCTTAGTTTTATAGTTTTACTGAAAACCCATCTAAGATAAAGAAAACTGCGTTACAATATTAAGTGACGGATCTGGACAGAATCTGTTCCGATTCGCACACTGTTTTTAAATTGGACATAACTCGAACACCCGATGTCCGTTTGTGACAAAATTTAGATGTGTAGATGCAACATTGATAGAACTATAATTTTCTGTATATTATATTACTTAGGAATGCATGAAACAACCTAATATAGGCTTTGCAATAGAATATATAGTTGCTGTCCAGAAATCTGAATTTCTGTTTTAAACGCTGATATGTATTAAAATGATCATAACTAGAGCTTCAGAAATCCAAATCATATGAATCTTGGTGTTTCGATAAGTACATCGAAATACCTACAATTTTCTAATAATCTTCGTAATCTGAAATCTGATGCAAATTAACTCAAACTGCATTTTAAAAATATGTGACGGTGCCGAATAGATTCTGATATGTTTTGCGCGACGATACGAAAACATATATATCTCTCAAACCGGTAGTCGTATTTAGGTGAAAGTGGAACTCAAGCATGCAAAACATTTAGAGCCATATTTCTGTTTATATTCCGCATTCGTTCAACTTGATCAATTAGTCGTACATAATATTTCTTTACAGCATTATTTATGGTAGTTACTCGAATAATATACTTGACTCATTTCATGCTATTCGAACTTGTATACATATTTATTTTGATCATTAAATTGTTGTATGTACATAAAGACGATAATTAAATACTTGAGTTGTATTTGAAAACTATACAAAAGTATTTTTACATAAAACCCCCTCAAGTTTTATAAATTACCCTAAGGACCCTAGCAATTATAGGACTTCGATTCACATTTCTACGGTCTGACTCGGGTTTGAGTCTGATCATAATCCGACTTGAATATGATTCAAGTACCATATAAATCTTCAATATTCCAATTCAAAATGAACACATGAATCCATGAATACAATTATCAATTTATACAACTTGACTGAATCGAACCATGGATATATATTCCTTTTACATGATTCTCAGTATTCCATTTACATGACTCTACGGTTATAGCCGTTTCCTGATATCATGGTTTCGGTCAGTCAGTCAATCAATCATACAACCAATACAATTTACAAGATAACAATACAAACAAGACATCGCGGGGTTTAAGGGGTAGATTGGTACGGAAGGTGTTAAAGGTGGCACGAGGTGGTCAGATTTAATACACCTAACATGAATCCAGTTGCTGTTGTACCGTGGCATAAACGGTTCCTTGTACTATACGTGCCCCTAGTCTCTGGCATATAGAGACTCCCCTCGTATACACTGATATCCTTCTGTACCAAGCTACAAACAACAACGTTGACATAACATTACAACAATAGTACACTTTAAAATGTATCTTCTTATTCTGTCTTTTTCTACTTCCCTCTTACCTTGGGACTTACCAAGCGACCTGTTCGCTGACGACATTCTGTTTCTCTCTTCTTTGAATGTCGTCAGGTGACTTGGACCCGGCAGAGATCGAGCCATCACAAGAAGACTTGGAGCAATTTACTGAAGACCCTGCACTGTAGTTTCATTGTACACTTTTCTTTTCAGTATTTTTCATTTCCTGTTATGCCACTATTTAGGCATCTTTTATTTCAGTTGTATTTCCTTTCATGTATTATACAAAGAATGTTAATAAATAAAAGTTGTTGTTCTTTTTATTCTTGTCTCTTGTGTATTTATTTTATATTGCTTAGATTCGCTTAGCGTATGTACTTTTGAGTATATACGTAGCGGACCTCGTCGCGCCCACTTCACCGTACACCGGGAAGCGGGGCGTGACAATCATGGCTAATATCATATCTCTGTTGTGTTTGTACCCGATAACGTCTCTATTTTTCTACAGTCTATCACGACTAATGTCTTATTTCTTTCAAATCACGTCTAATGTCTTTTTTATGTCCATCATGACTAATGTCTTTTTCTGTCATGTTTGTACCTGATAACCGCTCTATTTTTTTATAGTCCTTCATGACTGATGTCCATGTTCTGTCAAATCATGAATAATGTCCATGTTCTGTCCGTCATGACTAATGTTCTTTTTCTGTCCATTATGAATAATATCATTGTCTGTCAAATCATGAGTAATGTTCTTGTTCGGTCAAATCATAACTAATGTCATTTTTCTGTCTAATCGATTATGGGTTTATATCTCTATTTTTCTACGGTCCTTTTGCACCTGATAATGTGTTTCTCTTCTTCGTTTTATTCTTCTTTTGATATTTTCTGTCCTACTTGTCCTTTCTGTCCTATTTATACCCGGCAGCGTTTCTATTTTTCTACAGTCCTTTTGCGCCTAGTAAAGTGTTTCTCTTCTTTATTTTATTCTTCTTTTGATCTTTTATGTCCTACTTGTCCTTTCTGTCCTGTTTATAGCTGGTAGCGTCTCTATTTTTCTACATTCCTTTTACACCTGGTAACGTATTTCTCTTCTTCATTTTATTTTTCTTTTGTTCTTTTCTGTCAAATCATGATCAATATCATTTTTCTATCATCTTGACTAATGTCCTTTTTCTGTCCTGTTTGGACCCGGTAACATCTCTATTTTTGTGCATTCCATCATGACTAATATTCTTTTTCTGTCAAATCATGATTAATCTTCTTTTTCTGTGCATCTTGATTATTGTCTTTTTCTGTCAAATAGATTGTAGGTCTATATCTTTATTTTCTACAGTCTTTTTGCACCTGATAATGTGTTTCTCTTCTTCATTTTATTTGTCTTTTGACCTTTCTGTCCTACTTTTGGAAAAAATAGTCATTGTTAACTTTGTATTCCTTTAATTCCTTTCAAATCAGCCAAGAAGTGCAGCATACCAAATCAGGGCTACACCACTTATCAATTAAAAAAAGAGTATCATGACTACTATCTTTTTCTGTTTAATAATGCTTACTTATACTTGTTACGAATTATGATCATAAATCTGTTGTTCCAACCAAAGAAGTATCCATTAAAACCAATTGAAAATCTCATTGTTCTTTTTCATTAGACTTTTTTCTATACTTGCAAGCTGGACCTTCTTAATTTTTTTGTCCTTTTCTGTCATTTGTAAAATTTAAATGCAAAAACACGACCGAGTTAGGAAATTAAATGGTTTATACTATATATCCATAAAACGTATCATATGATCATCATATTAAACATATTAAACCAATTGAAAATATTAGAAAACATAATCAAAACTTATTAACATTGTTCATTCTTCTTCGAAATTTATATGCCAAAATAACATAACTAACAGACGATTAATCAACAAAAAAAAACTAAAATTAACATCCTAAACTATTTGATATTGCTCCTCACATCGACATAGCGGGCATGAGTTTTTCTTGAATAACCAACGCACAATGCATTTCATGTGGAATGCATGATCGCAACACAACTGCACTTCTTCGACTAAATCACCGCTGCTACACATCTCAACTTCTTCAAAGCACACCGCACAAACAATATCGTCATTTTCGTCCTTCAACCCTTGTCTCTTCCGCTTACGCAGTCTCTTGATTGTCACTATCTTATCAATGCTAGTACAAACATATACGTTTTTATGAAACTAATTATCTGCTACCTCCACACTTCATGGACAAACTCGCTGATCTCCGTTTCAAAATACATGCGATACTGATATTGAATGGGGTATGTACGACGGGCCACCCAGTGACCGAAGCAGCGACAATTCTTGAGCGAACGTAATTGAGAGGCTACATACTTGCGATATTTGTAGGAGGGCATTTCGTCCAAAATAAACTTTGCACCATCATGAGGCCATCGGGAAAGGAGATGATCATTTGAACGGAGTCTTCAATGTACCCGTGGGTGCAAACGGAAGGATCGACACCATCGGTATCTGACGACGTGGGCGTCAATTTTGCAAGGAAGAAGAGAAGCAACGACGATTTGATACACTCTTTGACCATTGAGAGAGGCAACGGCTGTTCTGCATAGAGAAATGTAAAGTAAGAAAAGTTCAGTATAGCCTTAAAGACATCTCTCTCTCCTCTCTCTGCCTATTTTTAATATAATTTGTCTTTTTTTCCTTGAGTAGGGAATGAAGATGAAATGCCCTGGCTTAAATAGAGCATGAGGTGGGGACATGAAGGAATAGGAGATGGAGACAGATGCCAATAGGAGATGGAAATACCAAAATTTGTGAGGGTAAAATTGGCATTTGAAAAGTCTGCTACCCCTTTATGGCTTTACATTATGTATATAGGATTCTATTCTAAAAATAAGTTTCAACTCCACTGCGACTGACTCATCGACCCGACCCTTACTCAACATGGTATCAAAGCCAATGGCTCGATCCAAACTCGACTCGACAATACAACTAAGTGTTGTACTTTCCACGTGACAACCACACAAAAGAAAAAAATGATGGTTGCACGTGAACGGGATGTTGAAAGTAAAAAAACCAAATGATGAGGTTTTAAAGACAGTCCTACATAGGTATAAAATAAGTGAAGCATTCAATCTCAAACAAGTAAAGGAACGGGCGTAACAAAAAAGGAATGAAGAGTGTCTCAAACAAGTTTCACATTAAGTAACTAAAAAACATAATTGGGTAACCTCTTTCTCGTTCTCTTAATTGAGTGCACATTTATAACCTTTTGACCTTATCTTCTTTGCTTTTTTATCTCTCATGATAGAGTAACATCTTCCTCCATTCTTCCAATTTGAGCACATTTATAACCTTTTGACCTTATCTTGTGTTTTCATCTCTCATGATAGAGTAACTTCTTCCTTGGTTCTTCCAATTGAGCACATTTATAACCTTTTGATCTTATCTTCTTAGTTTTTTCATCTCTATCTTTTTATCCTTGTCTTTTTTTTACCATATGTTCTTATCTCTCTAGTGGGAGGTGGGAGGCCCCACGATACTCGTCTAAAACATGTTGTATTTTTTAAGTATATGTACATTTAGATAATATACGAGTATTCAATAAGTGACATCTATGTGTTGATCTAATTAATCTTAACCCAAGAAAAATTTATTGAACCATAGTCCAATTCATCGAATATGCAGGTTTAATGAAAATGGATACAAGAAAATGCACTGAACATAAACTAATTCATTGAATCTACTGGTTACTAGAAATACATTGAATTATTCATCTTTCACAATGATAGGTGATATCTAATAGTAAAAGATGGTATCCTATTTAGTGAATGAGTGTCCCCTGGTGGCAAAGGATTCTGCTGACATGTTCCCTTAACTCTGTAAAAGAATACCCAAACCTCTCTACAAATCATTCCAAAATCATTTTTCTGTCACTTGGTACAATATAGGTTCCGGTTGAGATTTCCGTTGCAATTGTCTACTCTTCTATATAATTTTTGTGTGTTTGCTTTATGGATCTTGGAAAGGAAAAAATCATTAGCAGTAGAGAAGATAAATATTGTCTTAAAGGAGTATTATTTGACTCAGACGTTGTCAATGAGGTATATCATGAACAATACTAAAGTACGCCAGGTTACAACAGCAACCAAAAATACATTAGATAATTAACATTCATACATTCATGTTGATCTTTCCTAGTCCAGAATCTAAACACACTAGCGTACTAATGTTTTTATTCTTCTAAACTCTCATAATATCCATAAGCCAAAAATGTGATAATCTCAAGTATGTTGGCGTGTCCATAGGTTTTATGCCATGAAGATTGATCCCTTAAATGCGACCAAGGAAGAATATATCTACAAGAACTGAATTCAATGTTCCTACATGTACGCACATGTGTTGTACTCGTGTATGCATAACATACATATTACACTTCGGCACAAGATAGTTCATTTATATACTCTTCATGCGATCTCACAACTTTTTACTCTTTTGGCTTTGACATACACTACTACAATATGGGGTTGCCCCTAGGGACTCGGAAATCCGTAGGGGCAAATATTTCTTGCCCCTACGGATTTATCCGTAGGGCCATATCGTTGTCCCTACGGTGCCTTACGTTCTAATTTTTTGTTTGGTCCTACGGAGCCGCAAGCCGTGGACCTACGGTTATGTCCGTAGGGGCATCTAAATAGGTTATTAATAAATAAAAAAAGCACAGAAAAATTATTCATCGTTCCCAAAATTTCTCTCATTCCCGCGCCTCTCATCGCCTGTTCCCGCGCCTCGTCGCCACCGCGCTCGCGCCTCGTCGCCACCTTCGTCGGTCGTTCCCACACCTTCATCGACTTCCCGCGCCTCGTCTCCACCTTCGCCGATCGTCGTCACCACCAATTTCTACCGTCTCCTCCACCGCGCGCACGGTTTGTAAGTAAATGTCAAATAATTTTTAATTTTGACGATGTAGTCTAGGGTTCAGGCCAGGTTCAGGTAGGGGTGAGGGTTTGGCATCGGCGTCGGCGTCGGCATCGGATTCGGTTAGGGTTAGGGTTAGGGTTCGGTTGTGGGGTTCGGTTGTGGGGTTCGGTTGGGGTTAGGGTTGGGGTTGGAGTTAGGGCTGGGGCTGGGGCTAGGGTTTGGTTGGGGTTGGGGATGGGGCTGGGCTGAGGCTGGGGCTGGGGCTAGTGTTCGGTTGGGGTTGGGGTTGAGCTGGGGTTGGGGTTGGGGTTCGGTTGGGGTGGGGCTGGGGATATTGCTATATGGGATAAACTAAAAGGGGGTTTTGTGCAATTAATAGAAAACAAGAAAGATGTGAAAAAATAACAATATGTAATATTACAACTATCCAATACAAATTTCTCGTTTTCCTTATCCTAATATAAATATATATTTGTTGATTACCTTGACATTTCCAACTTCTTTAATAGCCTCTATGATTTTAACTTGATCAACCAACTGCTCATGATATTTGTAGCCCAGCATAGAGATCACCACATCAACTTTCTTTATTGCCTCCACCAAGCTCTTTTGATCATGCATATCACCCTACATATATTCAACATATATATCATCAGGTCTTTCTAAAATCAATGACCTTTAATTTGAAAAAACAAACAGAGAGTGAATTAATGAAGAAAAGAGGGTCCACTTTTCGTTAGGTGTCGTCAAAAGTTTATATCCTCCATCAATTATCAAGCTACCGAGGACGAAAAGCCACCTTTGTTAGTCGAGAGTCATGGTAATAGACTTGTCATTATAGATCATAGTCAATTGTTTTTCCTATCATTTTCTTGATCCAGATGCTAATCAACTTGTTAATTGGTTACTGTTTTTATGACGTATTTGTCTATATTTGTTGACAGCGGCCTTTCTTTTGGATGAACATGTTTTTTTGATGCATGTTTCAGTCATGTGAATTCATATGTTGCGTATAACGTTTTATAATATCAGTATCCTACATTTGTAGTTTTAATTGTTGATTGTTATAGATGAATGACATTGCAATAATAGTTTTTGGTAGATGAATACCATTGTAATGTAGGATGATCAGTTCTATCAATCTTGATCTCAATGGTTTAAAATCATGTTACACATACAACACGAATGCACAACAAACGCATAATTAGAGAGTGATTCAAGATGTTCAAGTTAAAACCAATATATGATAATCGATGATAATATGAAACCTTCATATTCTCATCGATACTCATATATGAAACTAAAAACACCACTTAGTCCCCGTCTATCGGTTAACATACGTACGATGCTCGTCGTGACATAGAACTATACGAAGGTTGTTAAATATCGGACGGTATAGCTCGATACTAACAACCGTCGTATAGTCTATGCGACGAGAAAATTCAATCGTATGGTAACCGATAGATTTGTCCCGTGTGGACAAGTTAGGAATGTATAAAGCAAACACCTTCATTCACTTGTGTTTTCATCCGTTTCGAGATATTTCGTCTGTACCTTTCCGCTGGTTCTCCGTGTACAAAGATAGATTAGATGTTCATTTCAACGTTGTTTCACAGCTTTGAAATGATTATCTATTCTATTACAGTGTACTCGGAGAACAGCGGGGAGGTGCTGCCGAAATTTACTCGAAATGGTTGAAAGCACAAGTGATGGGTGTTCGCTCTATACATTCTTAATGGGATAGAAGCCTTACCCCCGACAGCCGGAACACACACATACAACAAGAATACACAACAATCGCAGAATTAGAGAGTGATTCGAGATGTTCAAGTTAAAACCACTATATGATACTTGATGATAATATGAAATCTTCATATTCTCATCGATACTCATATATGAAACAAAAGCGCCACTTAGTCCCCGTCTATCGGTTAACATGCGTGCGATGTTCGTCGTGACATAGAACTATACGAAGGTTGTTAAATATCGGACGATATAGCTCGATACTAACAGCAGTCGTATAGTGTATGCGACGAGAAAATTCAATCGTATGGTAACCGATAGATTTGTCCCGTGTGGACAAGTTAAGAATGTATAAAGCAAACACCTTCATTCACTTGTGTTTTCATCCGTTTCGAGATATTTCGTCGGTACCTTTCCGTTGGTTCTCCGTGTACAAAGATAGATTAGATGTTCATTTCAACGTTGTTTCACAGCTTTGAAATGATTATCTATTCTATTACAGTGTACTCGGAGAACAGCGGGGAGGTGCTGCCGAAATTTACTCGAAACGGTTGAAAGAACAAGTGATGGGTGTTCGCTCTATACATTCTTAATGGGATAGAAGCATTACCCCCGACAGCCGGAACACACACATACAACAAGAATACACAACAAACGCATAATTAGAGAGTGATTCGAGATGTTCAAGTTAAAACCAATATATGATACTCGATGATAATATGAAACCTTCATATTCTCATCGATACTCATATATGAAACTAAAAGCGCCACTTAGTCCCCGTCTATCGGTTAACATACGTGCGATGTTCGTCATGACATAGAACTATACGAAGGTTGTTAAATATCGGACGATATAGCTCGATACTAACAACAGTCGTATAGTCTATGCGACGAGAAAATTCAATCGTATGGTAACCGATAGATTTGTCCCGTGTGGACAAGTTAAGAATGTATAAAGCAAACACCTTCATTCATTTGTGTTTTCATCCGTTTTGAGATATTTCGTCGGTACCTTTCCGCTGGTTCTCCGTGTGCAAAGATAGATTAGATGTTCATTTCAACGTTGTTTCACAGCTTTGAAATGATTATCTATTCTATTACAGTGTACTCGGAGAACAGCGGGGGGGTGCTGCTGAAATTTACTCGAAACGGTTGAAAGCACAAGTAATGGGTGTTCGCTCTATACATTCTTAATGGGATAGAAGCCTTACCCCCAACATCCGGAACACACACATACAACAAGAATACACAACAAACACATAATTAGAGAGTGATTCGAGATGTTCAAGTTAAAACCAATATATGATACTCGATGATAATATGAAACCTTCATATTCTCATCGATACTCATATATGAAACTAAAAGCGCCACTTAGTCCCCGTCTATCGGTTAACATACGTGCGATGTTCGTCGTGACATAGAACTATACGAAGGTTGTTAAATATCGGACGATATAGCTCGATACTAACAACAGTCGTATAGTCTATGCGACGAGAAAATTCAATCGTATGGTAACCAATAGATTTGTCCCGTGTGGACAAGTTAAGAATGTATAAAGCAAACACCTTCATTCACTTGTGTTTTCATCCGTTTCGAGATATTTCGTCGGTACCTTTCCGCTGGTTCTCCGTGTACAAAGATAGATTAGATGTTCATTTCAACGTTGTTTCACAGCTTTGAAATGATTATCTATTCTATTACAGTGTACTCGGAGAACAGCGGGGAGGTGCTGCCGAAATTTACTCGAAACGGTTGAAAGCACAAGTGATGGGTGTTCGCTCTATACATTCTTAATGGGATAGAAGCCTTACCCCCGACAGCCGGAACACACACATACAACAAGAATACACAACAAACGCATAATTAGAGAGTGATTCGAGATGTTCAAGTTAAAACCAATATATGATACTCGATGATAATATGAAACCTTCATATTCTCATCGATACACATATATGAAACTAAAAGCGCCACTTAGTCCCCGTCTATCGGTTAACATACGTTCGATAATTTATTCTTTTCAACGACAAACACACACACAAAGTATATACACGAATTTTCTCCTTTATCAGTAACTATCCCGTTCTTATATTTCTCAATGTAGTCACCATAACCTACAATTCATATGTTATACAGTCTAACATGGCCCATGAGTACGTCAGAGTTAAGGACTGGATGTATGTGGATTGGCAACAACGTATGCAACCTAAGTTTGTCGCAGGAGTTGCTGCTTTCATTGAATTTGCACGCGCACATAATAAGATCATAATAGAGAAGATTCTCTGTCCGTGCGATAGATGTGGCAATAAGTACTGGCAGAAGGTAGAATTGACAGAGCTTCATATTGTAAAATATGGGTTTACTAGACTTTATACAACTTGGAAATATCACGGGGAAGGAGAAGAATGCAGTAATGCGGCAGAAGAAGAAGGAGAACACGATAATGCGACAGGAGAAGAAGAAAAATTCGGTAATGCGGCAGAAGGAGAAGACGGTAATTTATTTCCATCAGAAGAAATGGAGGATATGGTAGAGTCTGCCCTAGGTGAATCTATTCGTACCGAAGATGACATTCCTTCCGGTCAAGGACCGCGTGCGGATAAATATGAAAATTTCATGAATGATGCTAGAAAACCAATTTATGAGAATGCGAAGTATTCCACCCTCTCATGGTTCGTCCAACTTTTCCAGATTAAGTGCCTAAATGGATGGAGCAACAAGTCATTCACAATGCTTCTTTCGTTCTTGAAAGATTCTATGCCCCGGGGAAATAACGTGCCCGACAGCTGGTACGGAGCCCAGAAGATGATGTCTGATTTGGATCTAAAATGCGAGAAGATTCAAGCATGTCCTAAAAATTGCGTGTTGTACCGGAAAGAGAATTCAGATTTGAAAGAGTGTCCAACATGCGGAGAGGCCAGGTATAAGCCGAAAGGTTCTGATAAGAAGCCCGATATGCCTGTCAAGATAGCACGATACTTTCCCATAACACAGAGGCTACAGAGGCTATTCAGGTGCAAGAAAACAGCCGAGGCAATGATTTGGCATCACCGTGCTCCTCCAAGTGAAGATGGAAAAATGAGCCATCCAAGAGATTCACCGGCATGGAAGGATTTCGATAGGAGGCACGCAATATTCAGTAGCGATCCTCGCAATGTCCGGGTCGGACTGGCTACTGATGGCTTCTGTCCATTCAACTATATGGCTGGAAGTCACAGCACATGGCCCGTTGTAATGATAATTTATAATCTGTCGTCTTGGTTAGCTATGGACCAATCATACTTTATGATGCCTCTTCTTATCAACGGACCAAACTCACCGGGGAATAATATCGACGTCTATCTCCGACCTCTGATCGAGGAGTTGAAATCTTTGTTCATTGATGGTGTAGAGACATATGATGCAAACACAAATACAACCTTCATACTGCGTGCGGTTTTAATGTGGACAATTAATGACTTTCCTGCGTATGGAATGCTATCAGGTTGGTCCGTACATGGTCACAAAGCATGTCCTCATTTCCATGAACACACAACATCGAAATTCTTGAATTTTAGCAAGAAGGTTTGTTATTGCGGCCATCGACGTTTCCTGCCTCCAGACCACCCCTATAGGTTAGACACGGTTCACTTTGATGGTCATCAGGAGCTTCTTGGACCTCCATCCCCATTGTCCGGAGAGGACGTGACTGCTAAATGGTATGGTTACAATAATGTGACCTTCAGGATTGATCCGACGAAACAGGTCAAACCACCATTTTGGAACAAGTTAAGCATTTTCTTCGAGCTTCTGTACTGGTCAACAAATTTAGTGCGTCATTGTCTGGACGTCATGCATATAGAGAAGGGAGTATCAGAGCACATACTTAACTTGCTTCTTTGTAAAGACGGGAAATCGAAAGACAACCTGAATGCTCGGATGGATCTACAGGAGTGGGGAATAAGAAGTGAATTGCATCCTAGACCGGTAGCGGGTAAACCGGGCAAGTTTGTACTTCCCAATGCCGCTTATCATATGTCACAACCGGAGAAGAAAAGATTCCTGCAGGTGTTGCATGATTTGAAAGTTCCCACAAGTTTCTCAGGATCATTCAGCAAGAAAATAAAAATTGTGAAAGGCAAGATCGATGAGCTGAAAAGTCATGATCACCATGTTATCGTGGAGCACTTTCTTCCATTAGCCCTCAGGACTTCTCTCCCCGAATCGGTTGGTCTAGTAATCAACGACCTATATTGTTTTTTCAGAGAGTTGTGTGCTAAAACACTGGAGGTTGTGACGCTGGATAAACTAGAAAATTCTATTGCGTTGATACTTTGCAAGTTTGAGCGTATTTTCCTACCGTCATTCTTCGATATCATAATACACTTGACGGTTCATCTTACAACTGAGGCTAAGTTAGCCGGACCGGTACAATATCGATGGATGTATCCCGTCGAGGGGGTACGTGTAATTTTTCGTTTCGCGCAATTTATAAATTTATTGTTGTCATGTATGCCCGTATTTATTTATTCAACATATTTTCATTAGGTACCTCTACACTCTTAAAAAGTATATACGCAATAAAAATCGACCAGAGGGTTCTATCATGCAAAGTTATCTTCTTGATGAAGCAACCACATTTTGTTCCCGCTATCTGGACGAGAACATTGAGACAAGACTTAACCGGCCTCGAAGAATTCAAGACGGGCCATATGGTAAAGCCGAGTATAAGAGGGTAGACACTATGTTTATCAACAAGATATACCGGTTTATCTTGCTTAATTGCGCATGTCTTGAACAAATTAGAGAGTAAGTTTCTTTTGGATTAATTGTTATATCTGTGTTTGTGTGTGTGTGAAATGATATAATATTAATGTCACCATTATTTGTTGAAAACAGAATTCATTTTAACGAGATACGTGAGAGGCATCCTGATTGGAACGAAGAACGATTGGAAAAATACCATCAGGATAATTTTTGTGATTGGGTCACAGACCATGTAAGTTATTCGAATAACATTTTATTGTTATCAGTTTTAATCTAAACTTGTATCGTTATGTATTTTTCGTAAAATTTGTTTTGTTAGATCCATGATCCGAACTTGTCTGCATCATTTGAGAGTGATTCAAGATATTTAGCTCAATTTCCTAGTATGGAGGTTGCATATTACAAAGGATTTGGTGTCCTTGGATACAAATTCGAAGTTAAGGACATAGAAACATTTAGAACCACTCAGAATAGTGGGATTGCGACGGTAGGATCGGACGGTGTGATTTATTATGGGTACTTAAATTGTATACTCGGCATCCACTATCCCGGACGATCAGAACCCTTTTATATATTCCAGTGTACTTGGTACGATACGTGAACCAATACAGATAAGTGGAGAAGCAATCTTGGGACTTGGAAAGATGAATATGGATTGACCAGTGTGAACACACTTCGATTTTACGGTCAGGAAGATCCGTTTATCTTTCCGAACCAAGCGTTCCAAGTATACTACTCACAGTGTTTAAAGCATCCGGGATGGAGTGTTGTATGCCGATGGAAACCCAGAGATGTCTACGATGTCCCAGAATTCGAGGACAGCGATGAGGATGAAGAAGAGAGAAGGCTTAGAGTGCTCCGACCGTCTGTTTCGAAGGACGGGTTGTCTTCGGCCGATCATGAAGTTATGTGGGTTAGAAATGACATCGACGATGAAATCCAAGTAGATATGTATAATGCGCTCACGAAACGAAAAAGGTTATCAGTAATGTTATATTATTACTTCACATTTTACGATCTATACATATATAGTCAATACTTTTAATGATTGTCTAATGCGTCCACGAACCGTTTATCTAGATTTGATGACGATGTCGGGAGCAGCGAGGGGCGGCAGGAGCTCCAGCCGCGGCAGAGGAAGAGGCAGAGCGGTTCTGCCGCCCGGAGAGCTCCGTAGGGAGCTTCAGAGGGCCGGTCTTGCACCCAGATCGGAGACCCCTTCCGTGTGGATTTTGCCACACCTCCAGGTATACTGCACGCATGTCCATTTTGAATGTAATATTACAAATATTCATGCCTGTTTATGTCAAAATTTCTTATATTGTCAATGTTTGATTGTCTAGTTATTGGTGATGCGTCCACATCTGGGACAGAGGCCACTCCCGCTCCTCCAGGTATGTTTATATATCATATAGTGCATGTATATTGATTTAGAATGCTATATCATAAATATACACACATTCCTTTTGCTCTTACTTAGCAATTTTTATTATTGTCTAGCTGTAGGTGGTGACACCACCGCACCTGCGGGTATGTTTATATATCCTATAGTGCATGCATATTGATTTAGAATGTTATATTATTGATCTACACATTCTTTTTGCAATTAATTATATAATCTATTTTTAATTGTCTAATTATAGGTGGTGCGTCCACATCTGACGCAGGGGCCACTCCTGCCACTTCCATACCCTCCGCATCGTCTGCAGGTTAGTATGAATAAATATAAAATATTTATTCATTTTACATATGCTCTATAGAATAAATATGAACTTCATGGAAATTTAGCATCAATGTTTAATTTCTAGTTGGAGGGGATGCGTCTGCATCCGGGACCCCGGCTGTTCCTCACCGGAGGAACTATCGTCCCGCTCGTGCTGCTGCCCGGGCCCATGCTCGTGCTTTAGTCACCGGAGGTATATATCACACTTCAATTTTCGTTTAACCTTGATTTCTTAATACAACTTTGTCTTAATATTGATTGTCTTGATATTTCTTGCAGACGCAGGGCCTCCCCATCCCCAGAGGGGGACTCGAGGCCCGAATCAGTCCCATAAGCTGAGGCCTGATAGAGCTAGGGGGAGGCAGCATTCCCCCTCTTTTTTACCCTTGACTATCGCTATACCGGTCCTCATGCCGAGAGGTTCGGCCGGTATACGGGGGACGAGAGCCGGCTCGTGAAGAACTATCCACTTCACGTTGAGTGGGGCGAGCAGCACCGGTGCTCATTCTCCCTCTTCTTTGATCAGGCTCGGGTACGTATTAATATATATTTTCATTTGATTTATCCAATATATTTATTATTAACACTTGCAATCTAATAACAATGTTTTTTTTTGTATTTTCAGTCGGATTACGATTTTCAACCTGTACCCGACCCTGATCACCCTGGGAAGGTGCTCGACCTTCATGCTCTGTACAATGGCCTGATGAAGAACATGCAGACCAAGGTCCGATACAACAGGAATGAGCTGAAGGCCGACCGCTACTCCCTGTGGATGGCGACCCCCGAGGCAGAGAGAGCGGCCCTCCTATTTACTCCGGTGTTTGCGAGAGTCGACGTAGAGACATGGCCTCGATTATGCGAATATTTCGACTCTCAACGCAAACAGGTATGTATTTTAAATGTAATTCATTGTTTAGGATATAATTTATTTTTTTTGTTCCTTAATTAGAAAACTAAATGTTAATGTGTTGTGCAGAAACAGGCCGCTCAGAATACAGAGAATAGGAAGTCGGCGAAGAGGGGTCGCCCCACTTACACAGGTGGCTCGAGAAATATTACTCGAGCCATGAAGTTATCGGTAAATTACAATAGACCGGCCTTTGTGATATAATGCAATATTAAGAGTTATTTTCTAATATATCTAATATTAAAAGTTATTTTCTAATATTGCAGACAGCTCAGACCGTGGCGCAAGGTGGTACACCGAGCGTGATGTCCGCATATCTTGCCGTCCACGGCACCTCGACAGATCCCGCCACGGGCGAGCTTCGATATCCCGACGTCGCTACCCAGGAGTATTGCGTAAGTGTTAATATTTATTCTACCCATATTTGAAATTTTAGTTTTGGAAGGTTCAAATTTAAATTTTATACTTATACTTTACTGCTTAATGTGGGTGTAGGAGCGGGTGGTTGAGCAGGCCGAGGCCTCGGGGATCGATTTTACCGGACAGAGCGATCCGAGGCTGCTGACCCCAGTCCTGGACGCCGCACACGGAGGGCACCACGGAGGTTGGGAGAAAGGCCGGGGACTGGGCCCTAGCAGGGCCCATATGAGGTTGGACTCCACCCCGGCGGTTACTTCCTCCGTCTCCAGTAAGCGACGTGTCCAGCAGAAACTGGAGAACTTGAAGGCCACCGTTCAGGAGTTGAAGGAGATGCTGGTATGTATACTACTTTATAGTAAAATATAGTGCCATATTATAGATATCAACATATCCAATATTAGTACGTAGCCTGAACTCATTTGGTTGTAGACTTGGGTTTGATTAATTATACATACATATCTAATTAAAATAAACTACGGTTTTCCAAACTAGATATCCAAATGGGGTTTCGAAATAACTTGATAATGATACGAATTCGAATAATACACAATTCTTACACGCTTATTACACACGTTAGGTCCAGACGCGACAGGGTACATCGACCGAGCCTCCACATGTATCTCCTTCGGCTACGGCTCCGCAAGCCACTACATCGGCTGCGGTTCCGCAGACAGCTCCTATAGCTCCACCGCCCGCTCAGACTCCCGCAGCTGCGGCTCCGCAAACCACTACCTCGACGGCAGCTGCGCATACCACATCGCCAGCTCCACAGCCCGTTCAGACACCCGCACGCGCCGAATTGCATGGTTTATTGACCGAGGAGCAGGCGCGCCAGATTCTAGCGTTTATCAGAGGTGGAGCTGGACCGAGCTAGCTAGGGTAGCTTTTTTATTCTTATTTTTTGAAACATGTATTTATTTATATGATACATATTGTATACATTTTGGACGATATTGATATTGATGGTCCTACGGTGTTTATATTTATATCATATTCTGTTTTTTGGTTTCTTTTGTATATTATATGCGTGAGATGTGATTATGAATACTGCGATATATGTTGTGTGATAATTAATTTTATATTCGATTGATGTATATATTATTGTGCACAGGGCGAGAAAAAAATAGACAACCCTTTTTTTTAAAAAAAACTGATAATATGTACCTACGGATTAATCTGTAGGTACCAATGTTGCCCCTACGGTTTAATCCGTAGGGGCAAAATATCAGAATAACTGATATCCCCCCCCCCTCCCGATCTCAGTATCAGGGGGTTGGGAGTGCCCCTACGGATATATCCGTAGGGGCAAACAAAAGCCTCTACGGACAGGATTTTTGATATTAAGCCTCTACGGACAGGATTTTTGATATTTTGCCCCTACGGATATATACCTACGCATGTATCCATAGGGGCTATTTTTTGGCCCTACGGATTAATCCGTAGGTACAATTAATATATTTTAAAAAACCGTAAATAAAATAATTTTTTTGCCCCTACGGCCTACTTCGTAGGTGAAACGGGACCTACACAGAACTCCGTAGGGGCAAGTTCAGGGCTTCAACTTGCACCTACGGCGTTTACGGTATTTTATTGTTCCTGCGGATATATCCGTAGGGGCAGTGGTTTGCCCCTACGGGTAAATCCGTAAGGGCAACCCTTATTTGTAGTAGTGATATCCAACCTATAGTTCCCTAAAATATCATCAATCTTCATGTCTCTCTTCAATAAATAATCTCCTAAAAGCCACCATAATATCTCTTCAAAAGGACAGTTAAAAGTATTCTTGCTATGTCAAAGTGAAGAGAGGAAATAATTACTGAACCATTCTAAAATAACAAAATATGATCACATATGCCATGTCAACGAGCCTCTCATCCACCAAGGCCACCTAACACTTATTTGTTCCTTAAAATAATAACATGAGATGCAAATAATACCAAACTATTCTCACCCAATCAACGCAGCAGATGTACAAGATCCAAAAAAATGTTGTGACGACATATAGTGAAAATTACTGCCACCTGTTGTTTTTGCTCCCATTCAATGGAGACGGCACTGACACATCTTCCAAATTTAAACAATTTAGAAGGGTTTCGTTACATCCGTCCAAGGTTTACATTTGACATTTTATAGAAGCAGCTGCTCTTTTCCTGTTACCACCAAATTCTAACTGACACAGTATCACATCATGGACGGGGATGACCGCTTCTACCTTAGATTGTCAAATTTGATATCTTCGGTATCCTTACCAACTTGTATTTAGGATAACCATAAAGAGAATAATGGAGAAAAGAGGCCATAGAAGGAATGGCTGGAAAAAATACAACCTCGACCAATATTTTCGACGATCGGCTCCCATCATCTTCATCGTTATCATCTAAGATGTGGGTACACCAAATTTCATGTGATTCTACAACTTTTTCACCGTTGATTTAGCAATGTAAAAAGTTCTATTGTCGGTAAACCGTTAATTTTGAACCCACTAAATCAACGGTGAAAAAGTTATGGAATCACATGAAATTTGGTGTACGCACATCTTAGATGATAACGATGATGATGATGGGTGCCGATCGTCGGAAAAAATGGCGGAGGTTGTATTTTTTCCACGCCATAGGAGGAAATCCCCTCCTATGGCCTCTTTCCTCCATTAATCTCTAACTATATACATTATATTTTTTTTAGGTTACCCACCACCACATAGTCAGCAAGAAATAAGAATAATTGAAAGTAGGTGAGTTAAACAAAGAAAGAGACTCGTACAGGTGATTTTATTATTGATGTTATTTTATGGGCACTCTGAATTAGTGTCATCTTCACAATGCCTACAGAGGTAGTTGGGACTTGGAAGATGAAACTATTGAATGGTTGGGTGTAAGAAAGTTTTGTGAGGTTTCTATAATTTAATTTTGATCTATATACTCTTTAATTAATTGAGTTAAGAATTAGGATTAATAAAACAAATAACATATATAGTTGATTGCAAATCTCCTATTAGGCACAACAGATTAGGCTCATAAATGCTATATATGATCTGGCACCAAAATTTTGTGACCGGCTTCTATGATGCCTAACTTATGGAAATATGAGCTCCACTGGCATGAAGTTTGGAAACCATGCTTTAGTTTTGGTCGTCCGCAGCCTCATTATCTGCGGCATAAGTGTCTGGCCTAGGAGTGGAGTTCTTATTATAAGTGGTGGCTGGCCCCACCCCCTAGGGCTAGATGAATCCTTAGCCCCGTTTTTTCTCATACATTATATCTCTCTACGGATAACTCTTGCAGTCGTATATAAGTAAAGGATTAGTTCTAACCTTAACTTTCAATTTCTTTTCTCAGACGTGGAAGAGCAAATTTTCAAATAAAATGCACAATGCTGCAAGATTTTACAGAATGAATATGGTTCACTAAGCACATCCTATTAATTAGTTCATCGAATAGATCAAAACCGTTTCTTCCTTATCTCTGCTCGTATAATGCAAACTCTAAAGATGTAGATTGTGCTGCCACCAATTGATGGTCTCTTCTTTTCGCAGAAGATTTTTTAAAAACAATCCATGTGGTGAGACTAAGGCATCTCTTTCTATTTTTAAAGCCATCTTTAATTTATTTTATTATTTTGGAATCATAATATTTAAACCAATGTAACCGAATCATAATATTTAAATCAATATGATTGGTTTTAACCATATAATCTCCACTGCACATCATGTGCAACGCACATGCAAAAATAATGAGTCATTTACAAACATAGTAGTGATCCGGTAAGACACAAATAGTAGGTGAGAAGATGAGAAGCAATTTTGGACCGTAGGATTTAAAATAAAAAAGATTGATATGGTTAGCTCATCATAGAGAAATTGATTCTTTTAATTTATCAATCCTAAATGCACAATGATGCACTAATAAATTTTGTCTTCAAGGGTAAACCTTCTGGTATTAATTCCTTATCAATTGTGTAATCATTATCAAAGGTGTACATATGTAACAGCTTGGCAAACTACACAGCAGAATAATCATAGAAATGAAAGGGGGAAAGGGCCGGCATAATGCAAGTGAAAACTGACCTTATGGTAGCATTCCTTCCTTCGCTCCCATTTGTAAACCAAAACAGTTCCATATGAGATCATCTCTAGTCTTCGTCAATGATAGTTCAGTGTACTTTTTCCTGGCTCCACAGGTCTGGCTTTTGTCGCTGCAACTTTCAACGAAGAAACGTATAAAAACCTACAAATGAATACAAGCAAGTAACCACCATTCCACCAGCGCCCTCCTATCCTCCAGTTGTTCTAGTCAAAATTTTCAGGGATACAAATCAGATGTATAAATAGCCGAAGGAGAATCGAAACAGTTAAAAAAAACTAGTTATTTTAGGATGATAATTGTCGAAAGACAATACCAAATCAAACAGGAAATTGACAAATGCCTAAACATGATAACTAGCAGCGTAATGAGAACTAGTGGTTTCTAGAATTAGAACTTGGTAGCAGATTGCCGACTGAAGTTTCACCAACCAGTAAAAAAAATTGCTGTCTGGGACTGGCTCCTAAGATTAAAAATCTGTCGTGCACATATTTAAAAAACTAAACAATAGAACATGCTGGCTTGAGAAATCGACTCATGTCCGCACATGCTAACACCACCAACCATTCATGATTCAAAGCAGCTACCAATATGCTCACCCATCAATGGTGATAAGAGTCCCACTTTACCTCCTCTGGTAATCTACTCCTTCCAAAGCACCTGAGCTGACAAGTGGGACCCACGTACCCCAAAAACCAGATGACTACAGGGCGGAACCAGTAGACTCCTAAAATGTAGTTCAATAGTTTTCTATATCGTTATAGCATGTATAAGGCCATCAAATTATAGAGTCTCGGCAAGCAACTCCATTGAAATCCAAGTGAGAAAATCAAGTTAAAGGGGTAAAAAGTTGACACGGCAATGAGGTGTCATTCTTGAGATTAATTGGAAGGAGAGAAGAAAAAAGAGCAAGGAGCGAATCTATTAATCTTTCAAAATGAAAGTATCAAGAAAATGGATACGGTCTACTTATTTTTCTACCAAAGGATAAAAAGTGGACAACCCTTCTTATGTGGCACCATCTTTTTGCCCCAAAGAAAAGCCCTAAACTCTGTTCTGACATAACAAACAACTTGTAGGTCATCACATAGCCTGTGCATTGGTTGCAATCACGCGTATACAGACAAGGATAGATATCATCTCCAACATCGGAACCTATGAAATATGCATAGACAACTTTTTTTCTTTTATTTTTAAGGGCCGCCATTTTGCAACCTTTTGATGCATGGGTTAGAATTTTGAAGTTGCAAGATATAGATTAATGCATGTTTTATGGTGTGTAGATCAAAATAATTCCCTTGGATTTCCATTTAAATGACCGGCTATGAAGTTTTATATCTGGAAAGAAACATTAAGCCTGTCTTCAGGGATTGATTATGCATGAGTGGTGTGTGTATAGTAGCTCAGAATTGACAATCATCTCAGCTTTAGCAAGTATAGACGTGGAATCATGACTCTCACAGATCAAGGTGCAGTGCTATCGAAATTCACATAAACAAAAACCGGCCGAGAACTCAAAATAAATGCTACCGAATCTTTAACTCCTAAAGTCTTGATACAAAATAGAAAATACCGATAGAGTAACAGCTCACAGTGCAATCCTTGTGAAATCCAAAAATCTTTATACCTGTAAACTGGCAGTGCTTCAATATGCAGATCAATGAAGAAGAAAAAATGAAAAATGAAAAATTAATTGCGGGGAGGGAAAAAACTATTGCATGAGGATTTGCCCAAGTATTGTGGAGCAGTTTTCCAAGATCATAGACTAGCTATGTAGCATGAGTTAGCATATGGATACGGATTCGCAGATTCATAATTTTTCAAAAACCTAAGACACAAGATACTTTTTTCTATCGATTTTATATTAACTAAATATGAATATATATTAAGGTATAAATACCAATATATAATAATATAAATAAACAATGGTATGACGTTAGATATTCAATAAACTTCCAAACTTTTGAGTATCTTAATTTTCGAGATAAAGAGAAGATGCGTCGATTCGAGAGAGCTTGGTGAGACATTCACAAGCCCGACGAATCCGAACGAATCCGAGAGTTTCTGAGAGTTTCGGATTCCGATACGTGATCAGGGATGATTCGTGAGGCATATACAAATAGCAGTGCTTCATAGTAGACTAGTGCTGGAATCCTAACAAAGCTGTCAAGGATTTCTTAAAGTTGAATAAGCATCTCATCATGTTACGGCATTATCCAGTAAAGTTGAAGGAAAAATAAAAAGATGAGTTCATATAAGAAATGGATTTGAAACTCCATGCCCTTCCTTCAGTAATACAAGCATTTGCATCTCGGATTGTGAGAGTTTGACATGAAACATGGAAATAGAATTCAGTCGTTTATCAGGGATAAAATCCAACTTGACTCTTACAGGATTATAAACAACGCCCCACCAACAGCACTAAGCCAACATACCAAACCCAAAGTAGAAAACAAGCTTTGCAAATTTCTGAACCAACATAGAGTGCCCAATTATGGAAAGGAATATGCTCAAGAACATAGGCCAATTCCCATTATAGACATGCAGGTTGCAGCCTTACATGTGATGGGATAGTTAAACGGATATAATGCTCTCAAGGCAATTATTCTAATTGCATTTATGTGATTATGATAATTGAACGAGCACATATACAGGGAGAACGGTCTTACTCGAGATGATATTATGCTGTCTGGTTTGTTTTTATCATTATATGTATACGTTTTGATAAAGCCCGTAGGATTATTGCTTGACTACCAGCATTATGATGAGAGCCGGGTGGTCCATAAACACATTCTTAAATGTCCCTAGTCGAGAGAGTATCGATACTAGGCATCGATACTCCAGACTAGACTAGCATATATTTTTCGAGACCCCGACAAAAGGCAATGGCCGGTCTCACAAGCCATTAGTGTTGAGTCACGTAGGATAGTATACAGATGCTCACTGGAGATGAATACACCGTACGGACACGCCGAGAACTTCTAGATGATATTATACCTATCGTCAGAAGAAAGTTCTCTTGTAGCATGAGTACAGATTAGTCTTTTGACATAAGATTTTCATTTGTCTCGTATGAGTTCCCACAGTACTTAGATTACTACTCTACCACGGCTTAAAAGAGTCGTGCAAACATATTTTAGTTGGGTACAGTCCCGAGCCATATAGAGGCAGTGAACAATCGTCAGGTATTCTTCTCTCCCGGTATTGGGAATAGATGTTGCTCTGCGGGACCCCCGTAAAAAACTCTGCGGGGCCCCCGATATATCCATAACCCCCTCCAAAACACAACACACGTACACTACATATTGAATTCGCATGACCAGTTTAACCCGTCAATCGGAGGTTCTTTCGCTCCAAATGCGAGGGGTAATTAACGGCAGCTTAGTCCGCGGCTGCCGGAGATTCGGATCCCCACAATCATTAAACATCGGCCTACCCTAGGCAGGGGGAATCTGTAGTACGCCTGACAAGCGCGCGCGTATTCCCATCTCAATGGGGTGACGAAAAACACCCTATATTGGGTCAGCCATCACCAGAAATCTTTGGTCAAAGTGGATGAGATTTACTGATATGATTTCAGTAGTTTCTCAGTGGGTGATGAGTTTCAGATCGGCACGACTTATCAGGTTAGTAGGGGTCTGACGTTATCCACCCCCTAAATTCGGTATGCGATTATCTCAGACGAAGAGACCAGACTGTACGGCGATTGTCACAAACAGACCTAGGAGGGATACATATGAGTTTGCTCGTCGGCCTTTCTTTCGCTCAATACCGGGATAGCCGTTACATACAGCTAGTGCCGCCGACGTGCTTGTGGTTAAACACACTGCCAGCGTATTGACGAGTGTTTAGAGTTCCACACAGAGGGTTTCCCCAGTTCAGGCGAAATGATATAGTGGTCATAGATTAATACATGCATGGTTCCGATTAGGTATGTGTGCTACTCATACGAACTTCAATCGGGCAGATGATAATAGTAGCCGGCTTAGAATTAAGCCGGATTATTAAATCAAGTTTTGATTTAATAATTTACATATATATATTTCGGTATGTATATTCTAGTATTATGTTCATTGTATTTTTCTATCTCTTAAGTATTCGTATTTTAATACGAATGCGAGCATGTATTTGCGGAGACGTATTTTTGTATTCATACAAGAATATTTCTAGAAGAAAAACAACTTATTTCCAGGATTTTCTTTTAAAGAAATTATGAAATGAAGTGGAAAAGAGAAATGGTGGAGGGTATATGCAAATGAATTATAAATTCATTTGCGAATACTATTCAAGTATGGTTACAATTTTAAAATGGTGAAATTCTTTTTACAAAAGTGATGAAGCATGCTTGAATTGGCGAAAAGTTTTATTCATTCTACCATTTAGCTTCTCTCTGTTCTATGGATTCTCCTTCTTCTTTATCTTCAACCATCTCATGAGTTAAGAATCATGAATAAAAAGAGAAAGAAAAATGCTAGAACGCTCACACATCACTAAGTATTCTAGATTAGCAACCTACGATCCTTAGTTACTTTATTGATAAAGTTGAAGCTTGAACTCGGTTATCTCGGGTGGATCATTTTTGGTGAAAAAAGATCGTCTTGCAAGCGTGATCCGGAGCTCTTGAGAGTATACTAGAGTCAACCGAATTGGAGCAAATGAAGACGCTATAAAGGTTGTGATTTCTATCCTTTTGTACTTGCTAGTTTAGGTGTTTGGTTAGATTCTTGGGATTTAGTTTCTAGTGCCATCAAAACTTTTGTTTTCGAATTCCACAATGACCGCGGGTTAACGGTGAGGGCACTAGGAACCAACATTATCTTCTTCGGCTATAGCCTAGCTATTTTTCAACATCTAATCCATTAATCATTGATTGTTAAGATTTTGCTATGCATTTTTTAAGTTCTATTTACCGCAATATAGTCGGTTTTGCTTGGTAGCTAGCCGGTTGAGTACGGGTCGATCCACGGAGAGATGAGTATCTTTTTCTTAGTGTTTTAACTAGTTAAGTCCAAATTGTCCAAGTTTGTTCATATAACCACTCTGAAATCACTGTACAGAAATTTCTTGTTATTGTACAGAAAAGAGTATTACAGCCTGTGTAAGAGTTAAAAGTTATTTTTGTTAAATAAAAACAAGAAACAACTTGTAGCTCACTGGTAAAATCTTTACACTGCTGTGACATAGCCTGTGCGTTCGAATCCCATCAGACCCAATTATTTTTAGATTTTTCTTTCTAATTTTTGGAAGCCCAAAAGTTGCAAGTGCAATACACGGAGAAACGAAAAATTTCAGAAAAATCAAACAGGCGCAATGAGGTATACACATCCAACTTGACACGTGGCACGAATCTCGAGACAAGCCAACAAGGTCCGACCGCCCGTTTCCTTGATATGGCTGGTGCCAACGGTCGGTATAGGCCCAATTGCCTCTGTGCTTTGCGCACACACCCCTTCGACTCCCCTTAACTCCCTGACACTGTTTGATTTTCCTGCAATCAAACAGAAACTCTTCAATTCACCATTTAACACATTTTTAATACATTTTAATCCAAAATTTTACTTCCCAAAACCTAATTTTTCACTATAAATACCACACCATACCTTAACTCTTCACCATTCTGAAATTTCTAGCAAAAATTCTCTCAAACTCTCTGAACACCAAGTGGAGTTAAGCCCCTAAGTGGAGTAGCAAGCCAAACTTAACAACCGGAGCATCTCCGACGAAACCACGACCCCCGAGGATTTCTTCGATCTCTTAGTAACCATCTAAAACCGTAAGTCTCTTCATCTCCATTCTTTTTCATCTCAAAACTTTTTTTTAAAACAAATCGACAAAAAAGGAGATATCTCCGATATAGTTTTCTTTTTAATATTTGTAATTCATATGATAAGCAAATTAAATCAAACTAACATGCTACACTAATCTTAACCATATTCACATCATTTAGTTTTTAGTTTAACAAAAATTTCATATGAAACAAACATATAACGAATTTTTTCATTAAAATACCATGAACTTTAGTGTAATCTCTTTTCGATATCTAGTATACCCAAACCATAGAATCTTCACGGGGTAATGACATACCCCACACGCACACTATGGTTTCATAGCACGGTATTCTAAGCATATGAGTAATTCAAAGTAAAAGCTTTTCATTAAAATACCACACCTTTTCAAAACGAGTTTCTTTTAGATCGGTATTTTAAACTCCTTGGCAATTATGCCTCTACAACCCTCATTAGAGGACCCACTAATGGATGGTGCAGATTATCGCACAACCTTGGTACAGTAGAGCGAGATGCAAAACTCCTTACGGAGTATTCGGGCTCGAAAGGAATAAAAATACGGTTTTTAAGAAACGCGATTTTTCTAAACAAAACTAATTTTTGAAAATTATGTAAAAATCATAATTCCGTATTTTCAATAAAAAAAAGTTAAGAAGCTATATTTTTAAAAAGAAAAATTAAAATTGTAAATAAAATACCACTAAGTTTCCAAAAGTAGTAGTTTTCATAAAAATACCATAAACTTTCAAAAAGCTAGGTTTTATCACCAAAACACCACAACCATTAAAATAGATGTTCATGAAAATCCTAAATATTATAAACCACCCTCGAGATTTATTTTTAAACTATATTAAAGTATTTTTCAAAAACCTCTCGAGATATACAAACAATACTAAGGACTCTAAATTAATATAGTTTTAAGCAGGATCAATTTTCTTGAACCCCAGGGAGTCGGAGAAAGTGAGTGCTTGCCTGTTCAGATTAGACAACTTAACATGGTTATCAATGGCAATTGTCTTGGAAAAAAACACAAATCCTGCAGTTCATGTGCAGCAGTTGCCGATTTCTCCCGAACATAAGATTTTAACAATTTACATCAATTCACATGAAAAGACATGAACTCAAATCTAAACTTGAACTCGAACTCGAATACAAACTCGAACTCTAACCTAACTCGAATCTACTCGAATCCAATCTACTCGAACCAACTTGACTCAAACCCAGATTACAATCGTCATGACTCGCACATTACTCGACTCACTCGAATACAATCTACACCTTTTGCAATCTATGGTTTCGATCAAGACATGGTAATCAATCAATCAAATCAATTAAGTATATTAACCAGTTATATATATTATACTCGGGTTGTTTGGGATAGTTTCTTGTGTAAATCCAACAGAGCTTCAAAAGTCTCGTATTAAGCTCTTTTTTATTTTACTCGAATATCAGTCGGGTTGACTCATCCACAGCCTAGAGCCCCGATGCTAATACATGAAATGGGCCCGTATTTCCTTGCTCCTGGGGTCTCACTCTTGAGCTTGTGAATACTTCTAGGGCCGTGTTGACATTCACACTTGGAACTTAACGTTAGCGTAATGACCATATAGAGACCTATAGTATATACTTACCCATGAACATATCCTCTTACCCATCATATTTATTCTACACATGTCATTTTTTCTTTACCTTTACCTATCTTTGAGACTTACCGAGCGCTAGTTCGCTGACGAGCATTCCACCCATCTTTGTTTTCTTGGAATGTTCTACGGTCGAGATGGAAGAAGTTAAAGCCACAGAGGAGGTCTACAACCATATCGATACTCAGAACTAGCTCAGTTTCACTTTTCTTCAATTTATGTATGCCACTTGTTTAGGCATTTCCCTCATTATATTTACTTTCCAGCATAAACTCATATATTTGTAAATATTGGAAGTTGAATGTAAATAAAGATATTTGTTGGAAAAAAATTGCAGTCTCCATTATTCTTGTATTGTGTATTATTGTTTTCAATACACTTAGTATATTTATTTAGGGAATGACCTTCTCTGGATAAATATGTCGCAGCCTTATCACGTCACCGTTTCCGTCTACTGGGAATCGGAGCGTGACAGGTTTTGTTGGTGGCCCATGCAGGTCAGTTCTGCAGGAAATCGTAAACAATATACCACAAGAATTAATGAGTTCAACAAACATTTACATTCCTTTCATTTCAAATTCCTTGAATCTATCCTAACTTATCTTTTATATCAAGGTGATGGACTCTCCGAACAATACCAGTACCAATATCAACGGCAATACTCTACCACCTACTTTACCACCACTACCAACCGTTGCAGCTCCTATCAATAAGCAAACAGTACTGCTTGAGGCTATCAAGAGCCTATTAGAGAGTCAGCAGCAGTAGACTGCTATCCCGATTAACCGCCCCGAAGCCGAGGCACCCGGAGTTAAGCAGTCTTGGGCACTCCACCTAAAGAACTCCTCGGGTAAGGAGAGCACACTTGAGGCAGAAGAATGGGCTCAAGCGATCGAGGATGACCTGGCAGCAGCTCAAGTGCCAGATATTGCTTGGGTGAGAGCTGCTAAGTTGCAACTGACTGATAACTCCAGAGTCTGGTGGAAGGACAAGGAGAGCCGTCTCGCACAACCGATAGAATGGAGAACATTCTGAGACCTCTTCGATGCCAAGCACTTCCTAAAGACTGCCCGCTTTGATATGGAGCAGCGGTTCATCCATCTACAGCAGGGCTCGATATGGGTCAAGTCGGTGGAAGAATATGATGCTGCGTTTACCATGCTCAGCCGGTAAGATATAGTCTCAAACTTAATTTAATTATCTCGCTTAAAACACTGCTAACATAAGTGTTGGATATAGTGCCCTCAAAGTCTATTATTGGATCGCAGGTACGTGATTGCAATGATTGAGGAGGACCTATACCGGTAGCACAGTCTTACTCGAGATGATAGTATGTTATCTGGTTTGCCTTTATCTGTCGTGTACAGGTTCAGGTGACTGATCACTGCTACACGTTGATAGAGCCCTTAGGATCTTGCTTGACTACCAACAGTATGATGGCGATCATATACGTGAGAGTTGGGTGGTCTATAAGCACATACTTAAAAGTTGTCCCTAGTCGTGGGAGTTTCGACACAGGGCATCGATACTCCGGAGTAGACTAGTGTATACAGTCGAGACCCCGACGAGGGGCGGTGGCTGGTCTCACAAGCCACTGGTGTCAGTTGGATCACCTAAGATGTATACATGTTGTAATATCCAGCCCCTTTTTATACTAAAATACGTATCTCTCTCTAACTTATAAAGTTCTTATTTTATTATTTATTTTATTTATAATTATTGATTTATTTTAAAACCTTTTTAGCCCAAACCTAAGCTATAGATTTATTCTTCATCAAAATACATTTCCCTATATTACTATACTTCTAGTTTCTAACTTTAGTCGTTTTATATTTCCAATCTAGAACCCTAGTTCCTTATAGATATATATAAACCAAAACCACAGCCCATTTCTTTATTTGAAAATTTAAACCTAAAAATTAAACCCCCTTTTCTTTTAAAGAATCCAGCCCAGCAACCATTTCCTTTATAATTCTTTTTTTTATTTCTGCAGCCCACCTGGCCCAGCACACTTCAATTCTGCCTCAGCCCACTTCTCTTTCACTTTTAATTAATTTTACCTTCGGCCCTACCCATCTCACCTGAGCCCATCCCCTATGTTTTAAAAAAAAAGAATTCATTTTATTTTATTCCCTGGCCCAACTCATCCCCGGCCCACTCCCTATATAAATTCCCAACGAATTTCTTTACTCTAAAATCTCGAGCCCAGTCCACTCCCAGCAGCCCGCTCCCACGCCACCAACCCGCGCCCGTTTCCCCCGACCCGACCCGCTTCAACCCATCTTCCTCCAACGGCTACAATCTTTCCCGCTCACCGCCTTCCTCGCTCGCGATCCGTGACCCACGCCGCCTCCTTCGCCCACGCTCGCGCGTGTTACTCCCACGACGCACGCCTCGATCTTTACTCGCGATGACCCCCATGCCTCTCCCTCATCTCATCCTTCTCTCTCCCTAGTTCTCCTTCTTCCTCCTCTCTCGACCCGCACCCGCGACCGCCACCATCGCCGGCATCACCCTCTCTTCTCGCCCCTCCCTCGCTCTCCCTTCTCCATCATCAGAGCCCCGACTCACTCCCTCAACCGAGATCGACTCCACTGCACCCATCTCGACGACCCCTGCACACCGCGTACCCATTACCTTCATCACTCGCCGCCGTCGACGACGACGACTTCGACCCCCATTCACTTCCTCTTCCTCCACAACTCATCTCCCTCTCCCTCTCTCTGCTCTTTCTCTCTCTCCCCTGCTTCTCTCTCTGTTCTCACCCTCTCTCTCTCACTCTGATTTTCCCTCATCTCTCTCTCTGCTTGTCTCTATCTCTATCTCTCTGTCTCTCTCACTCTATCTCTGGTTCTCTCTCTCACTCTCTATCTCTCTGTCTCTCTCACTCTATCTCTGGCTCTCTCTCCTCCTCACTCTCTCTCTTTACCTAATATCTCTCTCTCTCTCTCTCGGTTCACTCTCTCCCTCTAACTGTTTTTCTCTCTCTAACTCTGTCTCTCTCTCTCTCCCTCTACAACTCTCTCTCCGTATCCCTCTCACCCCCTCTCCTCCATTGACAACCCAACACAGTCGAGCATTCACGCATCAACAGCAAGGCTGCGACGCAAACCCAAGCCGAGTCGAGCCTGTAAGGTTAGTATAGCACCCTATGAAGAGTTTTGAAGCATCACATGACCCAAAGTTATAATTTTTAAGGTGCTAAACTAACATGCAAGTGGATCGATCCTAGAAAATTAGGGTTATTCAACTTTAAGCTAGAAAAGATTAGGGTTTGAAGGCTACAACCTTTGTAGCTCCCCTTGCTAGACTCCTTGATGTCTTGGGTGTTGAGTCGAGGTCCTCTCGAAGTTCCCTTGCGTCCACGACGATCCACCACGGAGATCTCCGTCCAAGCTCGCAACTTCGACAAACCGAAGAGAACACTCTAAACAAAGCGGCTAAGCTTGTGTAGAATGATGTTGTGGTTTGGGATCTCACTTCAAAAACCTATCTTTATGTGGTATTTGCTCACTAAGAAAATCAAGAGAGCAAAGGAGCTAGAGGAAGAAGATGGTGGCTAATATTGACAAGAGGTAAAAAGATAACTCTTGAGTTAAGAAGAAAAAGAAATATACATCACAATATATATTTATTTCCTTCTTGACTTCAACCATGATTAAATGATGGATAGTTAGTTTAACTTGGGTTTTAAATGATAAAGAGAAAGATAACCATAGGTTAGTGGTAGTTGAGCAAGGTTAGGTCAAAGGAAGAATGTAGAAGCATGAATGATTATCCTTTCTTTTTCATTTTCTTTTTAAACCCAAAATGAAATAATAATCCATTATATAATCCATGGTGTGAGTCTTATATTGCCACCATTTCCATATGCTAACAACCATGATGGATGGGTGTATTTATGTATGCATGTATGCACATTCACATGTGCATGAAACTAGCATGAAAGAAAGAAAGAAAAGCACACATGCATGCACACATCCATCATCCAAGAAAAGGTTTTAAGTGAGAAAACTAATGGTTAAATGATAAATCAACACTTGATTTATCAATCCGGTCATATCTCATACGACCCCACCAAAAGCAGTTCACCCGATCAATGTTCGGTATCATATACGCACATTTCAATCGGGTGCATGCGCATATCGCATACGCGCACCACAACGTTTCGCCTGGACTGGGTAACTCCTTTGTGGGACTCTAAGACTCTTCAATACGCTGGCAGAGGGTAATGATCATATCAAGTACCCTCAAGCCGTAAGCGGTCAGCTAAACGTAACGGCCACCCGGGTATTGAGCGATCAGAAGACAACAAGCGAACCTGCTACAACTCCCGTCGAGCCATCCGGCAACACTACCGTACAGTCCGGTCTCTTCGTCAGATATGCTGCATATCGAGTCTAGGAATGGTCACGTCGACCCCAATAACTCAATAAGTCGTGTCGGTGAATGGTCTATAACAGATCGAGAAACTACTGATAACACTTATCAGCAAATCTCAGCAGCCCTGGCCAGGGACTTACTGTTATAACCAGTCGGGCACTGCACAGCATCAACTCCCAATACCGGGAGAGACGAAACCCCTCCTATCGCTCATCGTCTTCGTGTGTCTCGGGAATGTACCCAACGGCCACCTGTTTGCACGACTCAGTAGAGCCGTGGTAGGGTGGCAATCAAAGTGCAGTGGGAGAACACACAAGACTCCATGACGATCTCGGGTCTACAGACTAACCTGTACCAGTGTCACCTGAGAACTGCTATCCGACGATAGATATAATTCCATATACGAGTTCTCGGTGAGTCCGTCCAGTGTACCCAGTCACCACTGAGCACCCGTATATGATCTTGATGTCAAACATCGATGAATGTGGGAACATTCATCGCCCATCGTATGGGTCTAGTATCATATACGCTAGTCTACTCTGGTATATCAATGCCCCGTCTCGATATACCTACGACTAGGGACGTTCCAGGATATGCTTATAGACTACAGATGTCCCACTAATATGATCTCCATCATAATCAGAGTAGTCAAGCCGATATCCTCAGGGCTTTATCAGCATGTATGAATGAATAAAAGCATGATCAAATCAACATGTCAGATAAAGAATAACCAGATAGCATACTATCATGTCGAGCAAGAATGCAAACTGAATATATATACATGTATAGATACATCCACTATCACATAATGGCCTCTAGGGCATACATATATCCAACAATCTCCCACTTGCACTAAGGCCAGTTATTGGCGTATCTCATACCCAACATCTCAAAAAGTCGCTCATGCTGTGGCTGAGGGAGGGCCTTGGTGAGTGGATCCGCGGCGTTGTTCTTTGTGTCAACTCTCTTAATCTCGATCTCGCGGCGATCTACAATCTCCCGGATCAAATGAAAGCGCCTCAGGATATGTCTGGACCGCTGATGGGATCTGGGCTCCTTGGCTAACGCCATTGCCCCATTATTGTCACAATACAAAGGTATTGGATCAATAATGGTTGGAACTACTCCTAGCTCCGAGACGAACTTCTTCATCCAGACGGCTTCCTTGGCGGCATCATTTGCAGCAATGTACTCAGCTTCCATCGTAGAGTCTGCAACGGTATCTTGTTTGGAACTCTTCTAACTTACCGCCCCTCCATTGAGGGTAAATACAAACCCTGAGATAGATTTGCTGTCATCCTTATCGCTCTGGAAGCTCGAATCGGTAAAGGCCTCCATTTGGAGGTCTGTATTACCATACACCAAGAACAATTCTTTAGTCCTTCGTAAGTACTTAAGAATGTTCTTCACAGCTGTCCAGTGGTTCTCCCCTGGGTTGGATTGATACCTGCTTACAACACTAAGTGCATAAGCTACATCTGGGCGTGTACATAACATCGCATACATTACAGATCCTACTGCCGAAGCATAAGGTATAATGCTCATGCGATCTCTCTCTTCATCGGTCTTTGGACAAGAATCCTTGGAGAGAGTGACTCCATGGCAAGCGGGTAAGGCACCCCGCTTAGAGTCTTCCATACTAAACCTTTTTAGGATGGTGTTAATGTACCTGGTTTGGGACAATCCCAATAACTTTTTGGATCTATCCCTATAGATCCTTATGCCCAGGATGTACGTGGCATCACCCAGGTCCTTCATGGAGAACCTCAGTGATAAGAATGATTTGACCGACTGTAGCATAGGAATATCATTTCCTATCAGAAGAATGTCATCCACGTACAATACGAGGAATGTGACAGCTCTTCCTACAGCCTTCCTATAAACACAAGGTTCATCTGGATTTTTGATGAAATCAAACTCTTTGATAACATCATCGAAACAGATGTTCCAACTCCGAGATGCCTGCTTTAACCCATATATGGATTTAAGCAATCTACATGCTTTCTCGCTGCTCCCACTGTCAATGAAGCCCTCCGGCTGATCCATATAAACGCATTCTTCTAAATCTCCATTTAGAAATGCTGTTTTAACGTCCATCTGCCAGATTTCATAGTCGTAGTGAGCAGCAATAGCAAGTAGGATCCGAATGGATTTAAGCATGGCTACGGGCGAAAAAGTTTCGTCATAGTCCAAACCTGGTCTTTGACGAAAACCTTTTGCCACAAGTCTTGCCTTATAGGTCTCTACCTGCCCATCCACACCAATCTTTCTTTTAAAGATCCATTTGCACCCTACAGGTTTTACCCCAGGGGGCACAACGTCCAAAGTCCATACTTTGTTGGTGTACATAGACTCCATTTCGGATCTCATGGCATCCAGCCACTTCACAGAGTCACCACTCGTGATAGCTTGCTGAAAACTGGTAGGATCATCATCTTCCATGATACAGTCTTCTCTGTCACCGTCAATGAGGAAACCGTAGTACCTCTCCGGTGGGCGAGAAGTCCTACCAGACCTACGGAGTGGCCGAGGTTCTTCAGTTTCTGTTGCAACAGCCGGTTCAACCAAATCGTCATTTGTAGTTTGTGTCTCCAGAACCTCTTCCAGATCTACTACCTTGCCATCATCTTTATCTGTGAAAAACTCTTTTTCCAAGAATGTGGCATACTGAGAAACAAACACCTTTTGTTCCTCTTTGTGGTAGAACAGATATCCATAAGAATTCTTTGGATATCCCACAAAGTTACACATGACTGACCGTGTCTCGAGTTTGTCCGGATTCTGCTTTTTAACATAGGCCGGGCAACCCCAAATCTTAATTCTTTTAAGAGATGGTCTCTTCCCATTCCATATCTCATATGGCGTGGTAGACACGGCTTTGGTTGGAACCCTGTTTAGCAGAAACGCTGCAGTCTCCAATGCATGTCCCCAAAACGAGACTGGTAACTCAGCGTCACTCATCATGGACCGGACCATATCTAATAGGGTCCTATTCCGTCGTTCTAACACACCGTTGTGCTGTGGTGTGTAAGGAGGAGTGAGCTGAGAGAGAATCCCATTCTCTTTTAGGAAGTTTGCAAATTCTGTACTGAGATACTCTCCACCTCGATCTGATCGAAGCATCTTAATGCTCAAGCCGGTTTGTTTTTATACTTCTTGTTTATATTCAATGAATTTCTCGAAAGCGTCGGACTTGTGCTTTAATAAAAATACATGACCGAATCTTGAGAAATCGTCAGTGAATGTAATGAAGTATGAAAAACCGCCTCTAGCCTGTGTAGACATAGGCCCACATACATCACTATGTATGAGGCCCAGGAGCTGAGTAGCTCTTTCTCCGTGTCCGGTAAACGGAGTTTTGGTCATTTTACCCTTGATACAAGACTGGCAAGTCGCATAAGATTTATATTCAAAAGAGTTTAAATATCCATCTTTGTGTAGCTTGTTTAGTCTTGTTTCGTTAATATGACCAAGTCTACAGTGCCAAAGAAAAGCTTCATTTAATTCTGAAATTTTTCTTTTATTAGTGTGTTGTATATTGAAAACTGTGTGTTGATTTAGGACATATATTCCGTTATTAAGTGTACCATACCCAACCAACATTTGATTTAGGTGAATGTTCATAACATTGTTCTGCAACACAAAATTATACCCTCCATTGTCCAACAAAGAAACGGATATTATATTACATAGCATACTTGGTACAAAATAACATGGATTCAAAATCAAAATACATCCAGATGGCAACCCCAAGTGATACTCTCCCACTGCGACTGTATGTACATTGGAACCATTTCCAACGCGGAGAGTATGGTCACCTGTCCTCAAAACCTTGCTATTTCTCAGCCCCTGCATAGAATTGCAAATGTGAGAAGCTGAACCGGTATCCAATACCCAGGAAGCAGAGTTTATAGAAAAACAGTTTTCAGTCACAAACGCACCTGAAGCAGAAGCATCACCATGCTTCTTCTTGAGACTTAAGTACTCTGTGCAATTGCGCTTCCAATGTCCTGTCTTGTGGCAATGAAAACACTCGCCTTTCCCCGGGTCTCCAGCTGTGGACTTTCCCTTTCCCTTCACCTTTTTGACTCCGCCCTTAGGATTAGTGGGTTTCTTCTTTTTCTTTCCCTTGGCCTTAGCTTTCGGGCGAGAAGAAGAAGACTGTCCAATAGTCATAACGGGAGTCTTTGCTGACTTCATAGTGCTCTCTGCACTCCTTAACATATTAAGGAGTTCAGGGAGTTCCTTCTCCATGCCATGCATGTTAAAGTTCACTATGAACTGAGCAAAGGTGGAGGGGAGGGACTGCAGAATAATATCTATATATTGTTCATTGTCCATTGTCCATCCGAGACCCTCAAGCTCTTCTATAAGAGTTATCATCTTCAAAACATGGTCTGCTACTGGTGTGCCAGGGGCCATCCGCATCTGAAACAGTTTCTTTGATGCTTCGTATCGTAATACGCGGGACTACTCCCCATACAACTCCTTTGTATGGAGCAATATCCCGTGAATGTCCATGTCCTCGTGCTGCTTTTGATGTGTGTTGTCCATCGATGCAAGCGCGAGGCATTTTGCCGCGGCACAGTCAGCGTCCCATGTCTTGCGGACTTCAATGTCCGCAACTGAGGACTTTGGGCCTGGGACGGGCGGGGCTGAAGCCGTGAGGACATATGATACTTTATCATAAGTCAAGGCGATCTTTAGATTCCTCAGCCAGTCTTTATAGTTGGTCCCATTCAGTTTGTTCTTATCTAGTAGAAGCTTAAGTCCAGTCATTGGTATGTGCCATTAAGAGAGAGAAAAGAATACACTCAGCGAAAGCTCTTGCACAGATTAGATTGGTTTATTATCTTGTCTAATCGATATTTCCCACTGCTTTTTATCAAGTTTTCTTTCAAACCTTAAAAAGAAAAACTAGCCAGGATTAATTACAGTCTACAACTTCGCTAACCGTTCAGCCAGGCCAGTGTCGGTACTTTGAGGGAGGTTCCCCGTGCTTTCGCACGGACCTAATTAGAGTAAACCTCGTTTTCCCAGAGGCGGAGCCCCGTTAACACCTTTCTAGACACCTAATGAGTTAGCTAATTGTAAACTGTAAAACTCTCCTAGGAGCAACTATTGCCCACAGTGGGATCGGGATCCAACCATCACATGGAAGGTATGCAATCTCATTGCAAATTTCAACACTTGAAATTCCCGATGTAATTTTTACCCCCAGTACTTATGACCTTAACTATGGTCAACAAATCATAAGTACCAGTCAAGTTCTACCCGTCATTTCTTGATCAATTAGACCCACCCATATGACCCTTAACTATGGTCAACAAAGTCGCATGAATGTCCTAATTAATCTGCATCATATGCAGTGTAGGAAGACATCACTTAGCTACCGTACACTACGTCTTAACTAAAGTCAACAAACGTAGCACGAATACTAAGTACTCTACTTCCTAAAATGACGGAGGGTTGCGAATGATTTTTAAGAAAATCTTTAACGCTTTGAACTTGATATCGTTGTAGAATCAAACAATTTTCAAAAGGAGTGGCTTAGGCTCCGCAGTTTTGAAATGTAGCTTTTTCATAAATAGCCGAGTAGTTTTTAAATCCGATTCTACAACATCTTTTAGGTTTATTTTCTTTACATTAATCACATTAATGTAATCCCATCATTTAAGTCCTAAAGCCAATCACAGAAAAGAAACGAAAATAACACGTACGCTTATGCCATCCTCATTCGCCGCAATGTTCCGTTATGCACCGTTAGGTTACTTAACTAACGGCATACCGGGACGGGACTAGCGTGGGTGTAAAACATAAGCAACGTCTACTATATATCATATATATAATATGTCATTCGTCTCAGATATCACAGAACACAGGCAGCAGAAACATAGATATAACGTGGGATATCCTAGGACGTCCGTATTTAGTATTTAGCCAGAATAGAAAATACGGATTCCACAGTCGCGATGAATAGCCAAGCCCACACCCTGGATCCCTACAAGAGCGGCAAGTGACCCTACCAATCCTGGAGTTTAGGAGACCCGGTCTCGACTCCTCGAGATGGCCTCCCACTGAACCCCAGAACCCGGTCACCTGTGCTCCCCTCCTTGGGTCCATCCTAATACGGAAAAGTAAATAATATACAACACTGGTGACACAACCGCAACCTGGAAGTGCCCCAAATAAAAGAATATTACAAATATTACATTTGAATTTACATGAATGAAAATATAAAACTCTCATCTCACAAAACCCCCGGCTATTCGATCGCGACAATCCTACACATCATATCTCAGCAACACATAATATCATATATCATCAACGTAAGTAAGTATGCGTATCCCGATTGTCGTTGATGTATAGCAACGAAACCGGCGATATCTAACATACTACACTTACGGTCACAGAAAAGAAAGTGTAAAACTACAATATTTGGAATCCAGATTCTCTTTAGACATCATAAATGCGAAATATCATATATTTCGTATTTCATGCCTAAACTACATGAATTCCACATATTGTATCACATTCCAGACAAACAGACAGTATTAAAGTTTTCGAACGAACAACCAAGCACCCAAGATTCACTAAAGCCCAACACTTGAGCAGGGTTCAAAAATCCGGAGTGTGACACAGTAGTGGCGGTCCAGCCGTAGAAGGGTCAAGCCAACGCCTCACATGTGGCACGCCGTACTGCCCCAAACCCTAGGGTTCAAAGGGCAGTTCGATACGGTCACATAATCGAGTTAAGGTTTGTTGTCTTCTAGAGGGACCACCGCAAAAAGACTTGCACGTATCTCCAAACTATTTAAACCCCGTGAATATTGAGTAAATGATATTCGTTCAAACACTTCAATACTTTCTAGTTTACCCGGAAAAGAAAACGAAATGAAAATTCCGATCGAAATCACGAGTTCAGAACCATCTCCAGAATTTTTCAACAGCAGATTCAGATTAAACATACTCAAAATACACTATAGCAGGTAAGGAAAAATACTGTGCAAAATGGAGTAAACGACCCCCTGTTATGGCCGCGGAACCTCGGCCTAAGCCTGCTTAGGCCGCGTTTCCGCGGTCAAGATTACTGTTCATGGCCACGAATTTTCCAGATTGTCTTATTTTTACCTGCTCTATTTTTTGAGAATTTTTAATTCTGAAAAAAGTCAGTTTTTAAAAATTTTCCAGAGAGTGTCCCGTAAATGCGTATTTTGGTTCGATCGGACTTTTTACTTCGCAAAAAGGTCGCCTAATGTTCTAGGTCGGCTCTGATACCAATGTAAGGTTAGTATAGCACCCTATGAAGAGTTTTGAAGCATCACATGACCCAAAGTTATAATTTTTAAGGTGCTAAACTAACATGCAAGTGGATCGATCCTAGAAAATTAGGGTTATTCAACTTTAAGCTAGAAAAGATTAGGGTTTGAAGGCTACAACCTTTGTAGCTCCCCTTTGCTAGACTCCTTGATGTCTTGGGTGTTGAGTCGAGGTCCTCTCGAAGTTCCTTTGCGTCCACGACGATCCACAACGGAGATCTCCGTCCAAACTCGCAACTTCGACAAACCGAAGAGAACACTCTAAACAAAGCGGCTAAGCTTGTGTAGAATGATGTTGTGGTTTGGGATCTCACTTCAAAAACCTATCTTTATGTGGTATTTGCTCACTAAGAAAATCAAGAGAGCAAAGGAGCTAGAGGAAGAAGATGGTGGCTAATATTGATAAGAGGTAAAAAGATAACTCTTGAGTTAAGAAGAAAAAGAAATATACATCACAATATATATTTATTTCCTTCTTGACTTCAACCATGATTAAATGATGGATAGTTAGTTTAACTTGGGTTTTAAATAATAAAGAGAAAGATAACTATAGGTTAGTGGTAGTTGAGCAAGGTTAGGTCAAAGGAAGAATGCAGAAGCATGAATGATTATCCTTTCTTTTTCATTTTCTTTTTAAACCCAAAATGAAATAATAATCCATTATATAATCCATGGTGTGAGTCTTATATTGCCACCATTTCCATATGCTAACAACCATGATGGATGGGTGTATGTATGTATGCATGTATGCACATTCACATGTGCATGAAACTAGCATGAAAGAAAGAAAGAAAAGCACACATGCATGCACACATCCATCATCCAAGAAAAGGTTTTAAGTGAGAAAACTAATGGTTAAATGATAAATCAACACTTGATTTATCAATCCGGTCATATCTCATACGACCCCACCAAAAGCAGTTCACCCGATCAATGTTCGGTATCATATACGCACATTTCAATCGGGTGCATGCGCATATCGCATACGCGTACCACAACGTTTCGCCTGGACTGGGTAACTCCTTTGTGGGACTCTAAGACTCGTCAATACGCCGGCAGAGGGTAATGATCATATCAAGTACCCTCAAGCCGCAAGCGGTCAGCTAAACGTAACGGCCACCCGGGTATTGAGCGATCAGAAGACAACAAGCGAACCTGCTACAACTCCCGTCGAGCCATCCGGCAACACTACCGTACAGTCCGGTCTCTTCGTCAGATATGCTGCATATCGAGTCTAGGGATGGTCACGTCGACCCCAATAACTCAATAAGTCGTGTCGGTGAATGGTCTATAACAGATCGAGAAACTACTGATAACACTTATCAGCAAATCTCAGCAGCCCTGGCCAGGGAATTGCTGTTTTAACCAGTCGGGCACTGCACAACATCAACTCCCAATACCGGGAGAGATGAAACCCCTCCTATCGCTCATCGTCTTCGTGTGTCTCGGGACTGTACCCAACGGCCACCTGTTTGCATGACTCAGTAGAGCCGTGGTAGGGTGGCAATCAAAGTGCAGTGGGAGAACACACAAGACTCCATGACGATCTCGGGTCTACAGACTAACCTGTACCAGTGTCACCTGAGAACTGCTATCCGACGATAGATATAATTCCATATACGAGTTCTCGGTGAGTCCGTCCAGTGTACCCAGTCACCACTGAGCACCCGTATATGATCTTGATGTCAAACATCGATGAATGTGGGAACATTCATCGCCCATCGTATGGGTCTAGTATCATATACGCTAGTCTACTCTGGTATATCAATGCCCCGTCTCGATATACCTACGACTAGGGACGTTCCAGGATATGCTTATAGACTACAGATGTCCCACTAGTATGATCTCCATCATAATCAGAGTAGTCAAGCCGATATCCTCAGGGCTTTATCAGCATGTATGAATGAATAAAAGCATGATCAAATCAACATGTCAGATAAAGAATAACCAGATAGCATACTATCATGTCGAGCAAGAATGCAAACTGAATATATATACATGTATAGATACATCCACTATCACATAATGGCCTCTAGGGCATACATATATCCAACAGAGCCCCGGCATTCCGTCGAGCACCTACAGAGATCGCCGTTGCCGCTACCGTGGATCACCAGAACGTCTCCAGGCAAGTATTTTACTAGCTTACATGCTATATACTCGAGTTACAATCTTAGATTACTTAGATTATAAAGTTACAAGTTTATATCAATTATGTGCCATACCTGTTCGACGTGTGTTCCCAATGAAAATACTCATCAAATTTGACGGAACTAAATGGTATAGTTTGGCCCGTATGGCTGTGAACCTAGTGTATGAATTTCGTTGGATATTATGATCGTTAACGACTAAAACGACTACCCCAAAGTTTACTCGTGAAACTGGAATTTCATTGTACCTGAAAACCGTTAAAATCTCCATAAATTGTATGCATACTGGAATGATGCGTTCGAGGGCTCAAATCGAAGCCAACTCGACGAACTTTAACCCTAGACTAGTTTCCAGATATTCCTGTACTCAAACTGTGTTAATATTTGGATCGGAGTGCGACTCTGGACTGCAGTCCAGAGCGACTCCAATTGTTGCTTTCTGTTCCGTAATGGGTACCACAGGATTTCCTTAACTCGTAGGTTGCGGAACTATGCTGTTTATTGTAGGTGAACCTGTTAGCTAGACAACACAAGTGGTTTCATTCTGTTTCGTTATCGTTTGTTGTTTATTCTGTAATTTAAAAGATCGGGACGCATAACAGTCCCAGCAGAATCAGAATTGACATACTTGTACTAAACAGTGAATATCTCCTGAAGTACAGACGCGATTGAAGATCCATCTATTGCGTTGAAAACCTTACTGAAAACTCTAGATTTCATCTAACTGTAGCGTCGCTAAAATCTGATCCCAACTGGGATTAAAATGCGTTGCGAAACGGATTTCTGATTCTGAAACCGGATTTCCAGCCGTAAACGCTTAAAATGAAATGGCTATAATTAGTGATCCTGGGATCCGTTTGGCGTGAAACTAAATTCGATGGATAGATAACTGAACACACTAATTATTACCTGTTCATCGTCTCACTAAATTGTAACCGTATGATTTATGATAAATTATGCAAGTGGTAGATTATTGATTCAGGACATCCTAAACATGCTTTATATACTGTGCACGCATCATATCATACACATGTCACTGCATTGATAACCTAGTGATAACGTGCATTTACCAGTGTTAGGCTTTAGTGATGATTGTGGCAAGTACGTTAGTGTTCGTGTATCAGTGAATAAGTGAAAGTGATACGTACTTGTACACAATCAGTGAACCTTATTATTATATTGCATTGTCGACGTCTGTGGGACACGTGTACGTGTGACTATAAGTGGTATGGGACACTTATGGAAGCTCTTGCACGGGTGTCACAGATAAGGCACCAGACACTGCCATTTATCTTAGGTATTAGTCGGGATGTGCTTGATGGAGGTCCTGCCTCCAGTTCTCACGCAGACTTGTCTAGACCGATTGGTATTTAGGGTTATGGTTGGCGTTTGATGTAGACCACGGGGTGTGGGGTAGTTTGAGTGTGAGTTCAACAGAATCTCGGGAGTCCCATGCCGGTTTATATATTTAGGGAGATATATGGAGATTTACAGGGTATGTGATTATCACCGTGATATACATGTTGGGCCCGTGGTCCCTTGCCCTTGGGTTCTACCCTTGGGTGGAGGACACTCGCGACTGGTTGACTCTCACACTTGGACTGACGATAGGCTTAGTGACCTGTACAGTGAGACTTAGAGACTGATAGGGATACTGGCATTGATATATCTTACTTACTGTGTTGACATACGTGGCATATCGTTCTACTGCTTTTACTGTTCCGCTGCATTGATTACTGCATATTCATATCCATGTTGTCATTGATTTACTGTTATACATATCTATTACTACTGCTAGAATTGTCACATGATTTTATATATATTATATTGCTATTGTGTTGCTCTGACAACCTGAGTATGCATGCTCAGTGAGAGGAGAAGATTTAGCCTGGACCAGGACTAGACGTATATTCACAGACACCTCGATTTGCTATCCAGAGTTATATCTCGTTTGTTCCCCCTCAGGTCAGTCCTTTACATTGTTTCATTCAGTTACTTCATTTCTCATTACCTGCGCATTATTTACTGTTTACCATGAAAAACTAGAAGCCGAAGTGTGACTACGGCAGGACATTTTCTTGACCGTAGGAGCATGGCTGGCCTTGTCTACCCCTCGTATTCCGTATTTTGGGAAGCGGGGCATGACATGGTTTAGTTGGTATCAAAGCCAGGTTTTTTTTCGATTGGGATTGCAGTTTTCCGTATAGTGCTTGACAATCTAAGATATCCCTCAGTCTAGATTGTAAACTTGATATTCTTGATCCATATTCGCATTGAGCGTTCTGCTATCCATTCGCTAGGGTTTTAGGTGACTTGGCAAGTTTCGTGGTTGTAATTTTGAACTACATCACGATTACACCATCATACTCTGTTTAAGTGACTTAATGTCATACAGTTGATTCTCCACTTGTAATAAATTCATCATCTCTGATATTCTTGAATCTTTGTCCTATCCATATTATATTTTGATTCGTATAGCTTGTGACTTATATCATCCTCAAAATTGTTGTTTCAGGATCATGTCTTCCAACGACTCTTCATCTTTATCCGCTCCCCAGAATTAGACCATTGAGATCCTGAGTGTACTGCGAGGTTTAAAGGAAGCCCAGGAGCGGACGAACGACTTACTAACTGAAGGACTGAGAAGGGAGGTGAATCAGGCACCGGCGGGAGTCTCAAATCATAAAGGGATCCCTGTTAGACGAGGAAAAGAGAAGAAGATGAAGCGCCAATTTGTTTCCCCGCGACAGAAGCAGCAGAAGACCCCATGTTGTGGGTATTGTAGGAGGCCAGGACATCTTCAGAGGGATTGTCGTCGCGCCCAAGGGAAATGTCTGATTTACGGATCCAGCGAACATCTCATTAACGGTTGCCCAGAAAGGAAAGAACTACAAGGAGGAGACTCGTCCACACTCCCCACTTCTGCCAAGTGAGGATTACTGCGTAGTTCGTACTTCGAGGATAAAGCGGATCCAACACAGGATTCAATTTGCGTGACGAGGGTGCAACGGTCTAGTGATCAAAGAAGAATTTTCATGTTTTTCTACTTTCAGTAATAATGTTGTCATCTTCTTATAAATATTTCCTTCCGTTTGAAAGCTTGTATCCGTTGAATTTTTAGTTGAATGCAATAAAACTTTGAATTGTGATATATGTATCATTCTCTTGCTTTCTCCTTATTTATACTATTCATTATCACAGCATTATTATCCTGATATTTTTCAATTCCGGCCACCGTATATCTTTCTATACTTCGTACACTTAACTACTTCCTTGATATGTCCCATTGCCTAATCATAACTTTCTTTTCAGACCATGGCCCACCCTGGAGTAGCGCCGCATCTAGATGAGGATGCACAGTCATATGTATCCTTAGACAACACGCTGATGAGTTCTAACGATGAGATCAACGGTCCCCAGGTAAATTTCGGAAACAACGATTCAGAGGACGAAAAAGTAGCCGCCCCAGAGTTTGACATGATAGGCGATTCCGACGAAGAGGAAGAAGACCCTAAAGAAAACCCAATAGGAGAAGATCCCGAGGAAGAACCGATAGAAGAAACTCCAGTGGAGGAAGACCCCATGGAAGAGAACCCAGAAGGAGAAGAACACATGGAATCGGACCTCGATGAAGAGGCTCCACCCGAGGAAGAAGGACCGGAAGATCAAGACCCTGCTATGGAAGAACTTCCAATGGCGATGCCCGCGAGGCGATATGGAAATGGACGCCCCTACCACAGTGCGCGAGCCTACCGCAACCTACTGAATCTCCACAACCGCAACTGACGGAATTTCTTTTGATGTTGTCTTTCTGGCCAAATAAAACTGTGTATAGTTTAGGGCCACTTTTCGTCTTTGAGAATGCCTTGTTTCAAATTTTCTTGAATGAAATAAATCCTCCGAGTTCGTAAACCTTTTGATTATTGGTTCGCTTGATGCTTGATTATTGCCCATATCCATTTATTTTTCTGCTGAGATCCCTGACTGTCCACCCTCCATCCTTCGCCTGTGCCTCGTTTGTAATCCTTCTGGGAGGAGAAAATTTTGGAGAAACTTCCGAGTTCGCTAACCCTTCAAATCTTGATTCATATGATGTACCGACCGTTATCCTTCCCATATTTTTCCCCTTGCAGTCCTTTGCTGCTCACCCTTATTTCCTGTACTGACCAGACCCCAATCTTTTTGACCTTCAACTTAAATCCGTCACACTCCGACCTTAGGTATGAGCCACACTTCATGGTAACCCCTACCCTAGTTGTCCTATATATAATTATGTTTTCTCTATTACCCTAACTATATTTAGGGACACTATTATTCGGATTTTGGTTTTCATTACTTTGTATTTATCGAAGAGTGCGTATTATCGACTATTCCCGTTTCACGCATTTCGAGTACTCCACTACTAGCTTTCCCATTATTTTTTTCAGTAGCGCAACCTTACACCGCGCATACTTTCGTTACATGTTTCTTAATTTCACTATACAAGTTTTCTAAATTATTTTAAACCCATTTTATCGATACATTATCCTAAAATATTTTAACCTACCGATTAACTTTTCACTACTTTATTCTCGTTATTTTATTTTCGGGTTTTGTGCCTATATTTACTATTATAAATGGTTGTGCCTTATACTTATTATTTCAGTTGTGCTACTTTTGATATATTGATATGTGCATATATCGAGTACACCTCGAATATCATTGTTCGTTGTTGTTGTTATTGCTATTCTTGTATACACGTAGTTGCCCCTATAGTTATTCCTGTCTTGTACCTATTTAGACCTGTCTTTTGTATGTTGTTCTTACATATTTATACCTTCAAATTTCCTCGTCCACGGATTTCTAGTAAACCATTATGTGTTAGTTTGCAATATAATAGCTTTCGCCTATGTTTGTATAACTTATCGTTTATTTTAAATTTCGAGAACGAAATTTTTGTAAGGGTGGTATGATATAATACCCAGCCCCTTTTTATACCAAAATACGTATCTCTCTCTAACTTATAAAGTTCTTATTTTATTATTTATTTTATTTATAATTATTGATTTATTTTAAAACCTTTTTAGCCCAAATCTAAGCTATAGATTTATTCTTCATCAAAATACATTTCCCTATATTACTATACTTCTAGTTTCTAACTTTAGTCGTTTTATATTTCCAATCTAGAACCCTTGTTACTTATAGATATATATAAACCAAAACCACAGCCCATTTCTTTATTTGAAAATTTAAACCCAAAAATTAAACCCCCTTTTCTTTCAAAGAACCCAGCCCAGCAACCATTTCCTTTATAATTCTTTTTTTTATTTCTGCAGCCCACCTGGCCCAGCACACTTCAATTCTGCCTCAGCCCACTTCTCTTTCACTTTTAATTAATTTTACCTTCGGCCCTACCCATCTCACCTGAGCCCATCCCCTATGTTTTAAAAAAAAAAAGAATTCATTTTATTTTTTTCCCTGCCCAACTCATCCCCGGCCCACTCCCTATATAAATTCCCAACGAATTTCTTTACTCTAAAATCTCGAGCCCAGTCCACTCCCAGCAGCCCGCTCCCACGCCACCAACCCGCGCCCGTTTCCCCCGACCCGACCCGCTTCAACCCATCTTCCTCCAACGGCTACAATCTTTCCCGCTCACCGCCTTCCTCGCTCGCGATCCGTGACCCACGCCGCCTCCTTCGCCCACGCTCGCGCGCGTTACTCCCACGACGCACGCCTTGATCTTTACTCGCGATGACCCCCACGCCTCTCCCTCATCTCATCCATCTCTCTCCCTCGTTCTCCTTCTTCCTCCTCTCTCGACCCGCACCCGCGACCGCCACCATCGCCGGCATCACCCTCTCTTCTCGCCCCTCCCTCGCTCTCCCTTCTCCATCATCAGAGCCCCGACTCACTCCCTCAACCGAGCTCGACTCCACTGCACCCATCTCGACGACCCCTGCACACCGCGTACCCACTACCTTCATCACTCGCCGCCGTCGACGACGACGACTTCGACCCCCATTCACTTCCTCTTCCTCCGCAACTCATCTCCCTCTCCCTCTCTCTGCTCTTTCTCTCTCTCCCCTGCTTCTCTCTCTGTTCTCACCCTCTCTCTCTCACTCTGATTTTCCCTCATCTCTCTCTCTGCTTGTCTCTCTCTCTATCTCTCTGTCTCTCTCACTCTATCTCTGGTTCTCTCTCTCACTCTCTATCTCTCTGTCTCTCTCACTCTATCTCTGGCTCTCTCTCCTCCTCACTCTCTCTCTTTACCTAATATCTCTCTCTCTCTCTCGGTTCACTCTCTCCCTCTAACTGTTTTTCTCTCTCTAACTCTGTCTCTCTCTCTCTCCCTCTACAACTCTCTCTCCGTATCCCTCTCACTCCCTCTCCTCCATTGACAACCCAACACAATCGAGCATTCACGCATCAACAGCAAGGCTGCGACGCAAACCCAAGCCGAGTCGAGCCCCGACATTCCGTCGAGCACCTACAGAGATCGCCGTTGCCGCTACCGTGCATCACCAGAACGTCTCCAGGCAAGTATTTTACTTGCTTACATGCTATATACTCGAGTTACAATCTTAGATTACTTAGATTATAAAGTTACAAGTTTATATCAATTATGTGCCATACCTGTTCGACGTGTGTTCCCAATGAAAATACTCATCAAATTTGACGGAACTAAATGGTATAGTTTGGCCCGTATGGCTGTGAACCTAGTGTATGAATTTCGTTGGATATTATGATCGTTAACGACTAAAACGACTACCCCCAAGTTTACTCGTGAAACTGGAATTTCATTGTACCTGAAAACCGTTAAAATCTCCATAAATTGTATGCAAACTGGAATGATGCGTTCGAGGGCTCAAATCGAAGCCAACTCGACGAAATTTAACCCTAGACTAGTTTCCAGATATTCCTGTACTCAAACTGTGTTAATATTTGGATCGGAGTGCGACTCTGGACTGCAGTCCAGAGCGACTCCAATTGTTGCTTTCTGTTCCGTAATGGGTACCATAGGATTTCCTTAACTCGTAGGTTGCGGAACTATGCTGTTTATTGTAGGTGAACCTGTTAGCTAGACAACACAAGTGGTTTCATTCTGTTTCGTTATCGTTTGTTGTTTATTCTGTAATTTAAAAGATCGGGACGCATAACAGTCCCAGCAGAATCAGAATTGACATACTTGTACTAAACAGTGAATATCTCCTGAAGTACAGACGCGATTGAAGATCCATCTATTGCGTTGAAAACCTTACTGAAAACTCTAGATTTCATCCAACTGTAGTGTCGCTAAAATCTGATCCCAACTGGGATTAAAATGCGTTGCGAAACGGATTTCTGATTCTGAAACCGGATTTCCAGCCGTAAACGCTTAAAATGAAATGGCTATAATTAGTGATCCTGGGATCCGTTTGGCGTGAAACTAAATTCGATGGATAGATAACTGAACACACTAATTATTACCTGTTCATCGTCTCACTAAATTGTAACCGTATGATTTATGATAAATTATGCAAGTGGTAGATTATTGATTCAGGACATCCTAAACATGCTTTATATACTGTGCACGCATCATATCATACACATGTCACTGCATTGATAACCTAGTGATAACGTGCATTTACCAGTGTTAGGCTTTAGTGATGATTGTGGCAAGTACGTTAGTGTTCGTGTATCAGTGAATAAGTGAAAGTGATACGTACTTGTACACAATCAGTGAACCTTATTATTATATTGCATTGTCGACGTCTGTGGGACACGTGTACGTGTGACTATAAGTGGTATGGGACACTTATGGAAGCTCTTGCACGGGTGTCACAGATAAGGCACCAGACACTGCCATTTATCTTAGGTATTAGTCGGGATGTGCTTGATGGAGGTCCTGCCTCCAGTTCTCGCGCAGACTTGTCACAGACCGATTGGTATTTAGGATTATGGTTGGCGTTTGATGTAGACCACGGGGTGTGGGGTAGTTTGAGTGTGAGTTCAACAGAATCTCGGTAGTCCCATGCCGGCTTATATATTTAGGGAGATATATGGAGATTTACAGGGTATGTGATTATCACCGTGATATACATGTTGGGCCCGTGGTCCCTTGCCCTTGGGTTCTACACTTGGGTGGAAGACACTCGCGACTGGTTGACTCTCACACTTGGACTGACGATAGGCTTAGTGACCTGTACAGTGAGACTTAGAGACTGATAGGGATACTGGCATTGATATATCTTACTTACTGTGTTGACATACGTGGCATATCGTTCTACTGCTTTTACGTTTCCGCTGCATTGATTACTGCATATTCATATCCATGTTGTCATTGATTTACTGTTATACATATCTATTACTACTGCTAGAATTGTCACATGATTTTATATATATTATATTGCTATTGTGTCGCTCTGACGACTTGAGTATGCAAGCTCAGTGAGAGGAGAAGATTTAGCCTGGACCAGGACTAGACGTATATTCACAGACACCTCGATTTGCTATCCAGAGTTATATCTCGTTTGTTCCCCCTCAGGTCAGTCCTTTACATTGTTTCATTCAGTTACTTCATTTCTCATTACCTGCGCATTATTTACTGTTTACCATGAAAAACTAGAAGCCGAAGTGTGACTACGGCAGGACATTTTCTTGACCGTAGGAGCATGGCTGGCCTTGTCTACCCCTCGTATTCCGTATTTTGGGAAGCGGGGCATGACATGGTTTAGTTGGTATCAAAGCCAGGTTTTTTTTCGATTGGGATTGCAGTTTTCCGTGTAGTGCTTGACAATCTAAGATATCCCCCAGTCTAGATTGTAAACTTGATATTCTTGATCCATATTCGCATTGAGCGTTCTGCTATCCATTCGCTAGGGTTTTAGGTGACTTGGCAAGTTTCGTGGTTGTAATTTTGAACTACATCACGATTACACCATCATACTCTGTTTAAGTGACTTAATGTCATACAGTTGATTCTCCACTTGTAATAAATTCATCATCTCTGATATTCTTGAATCTTTTTCCTATCCATATTATATTTTGATTCGTATAGCTTGTGACTTATATCATCCTCAAAATTGTTGTTTCAGGATCATGTCTTCCAACGACTCTTCATCTTTATCCGCTCCCCAGAATCAGACCATTGAGATCCTGAGTGTACTGCGAGGTTTAAAGGAAGCCCAGGAGCGGACGAACGACTTACTAACTGAAGGACTGAGAAGGCAGGTGAATCAGGCACCGGCGGGAGTCTCAAATCATAAAGGGATCCCTGTTAGACGAGAAAAAGAGAAGAAGATGAAGCGCCAATTTGTTTCCCCACGACAGAAGCAGCAGAAGACCCCATGTTGTGGGTATTGTAGGAGGCCAGGACATCTTCAGAGGGATTGTCGCCGCGCCCAAGGGAAATGTCTGATTTACGGATCCAGCGAACATCTCATTAACGGTTGCCCAGAAAGGAAAGAACTACAAGGAGGAGACTCGTCCACACTCCCCACTTCTGCCAAGTGAGGATTACTGCGTAGTTCGTACTTCGAGGATAAAGCGGATCCAACACAGGATTCAATTTGCGTGACGAGGGTGCAACGGTCTAGTGATCAAAGAAGAATTTTCATGTTTTTCTACTTTCAGTAATAATGTTGTCATCTTCTTATAAATATTTCTTTCCGTTTGAAATCTTGTATCCGTTGAATTTTTAGTTGAATGCAATAAAACTTTGAATTGTGATATATGTATCATTCTCTTGCTTTCTCCTTATTTATACTATTCATTATCACAGCATTATTATCCTGATATTTTTCAATTCCGGCCACCGTATATCTTTCTATACTTCGTACACTTAACTACTTCCTTGATATGTCCCATTGCCTAATCATAACTCTTTCTTTTCAGACCATGGCCCACCCTGGAGTAGCGCCGCATCTAGATGAGGATGAACAGTCATGTGTATCCTTAGACAACACGCTGATGAGTTCTGACGATGAGATCAACGGTCCCCAGGTAAATTTCGGAAACAACGATTCAGAGGACGAAAAAGTAGCCGCCCCAGAGTTTGACATGATAGGCGATTCCGACGAAGAGGAAGAAGACCCTAAAGAAAACCCAATAGGAGAAGATCCCGAGGAAGAACCGATAGAAGAAAATCCAGTGGAGGAAGACCCCATGGAAGAGAACCCAGAAGGAGAGGAACACATGGAATCGGACCTCGATGAAGAGGCTCCATCCGAGGAAGAAGGACCGGAAGATCAAGACCCTGCTATGGAAGAACTTCCAATGGCGATGCCCGCGAGGCGATATGGAAATGGACGCCCCTACCTGAGTGCGCGAGCCTACCGCAACCTACTGAATATCCACAATCGCAACTGACGGAATTTCTTTTGATGTTGTCTTTCTGGCCAAATAAAACTGTGTATAGTTTAGGGCCACTTTTCGTCTTTGAGAATGCCTTGTTTCAAATTTTCTTGAATGAAATAAATCCTCTGAGTTCGTAAACCTTTTGATTATTGGTTCGCTTGATGCTTGATTATTGCCCATATCCATTTATTTTTCTGCTGAGATCCCTAACTGCCCACCTTCCATCCTTCGCCTGTGCCTCGTTTGTAATCCTTCTGGGAGGAGAAAATTTTGTAGAAACTTCCGAGTTCGCTAACCCTTCAAATCTTGATTCATATGATGTACCGACCGTTATCCTTCCCATATTTTTCCCCTTGCAGTCCTTTGCTGCTCACCCTTATTTCCTGTACTGACCAGACCCCAATCTTTTTGACCTTCAACTTAAATCCGTCACACTCCGACCTTAGGTATGAGCCACACTTCATGGTAACCCCTACCCTAGTTGTCCTATATATAATTATGTTTTCTCTATTACCCAACTATATTTAGGGACACTATTATTCGGATTTTGGTTTTCATTATTTTGTATTTATCGAAGAGTGCGTATTATCGACTATTCCCGTTTCACGCATTTCGAGTACTCCACTACTAGCTTTCCCATTATTTTTTTTCAGTAGCGCAACCTTACACCGCGCATACTTTCGTTACATGTTTCTTAATTTCACTATACAAGTTTTCTAAATTATTTTAAACCCATTTTATCGATACATTATCCTAAAATGTTTTAACCTACCGATTAACTTTTCACTACTTTATTCTCGTTATTTTATTTTCGGGTTTTGTGCCTATATTTACTATTATAAATGGTTGTGTCTTATACTTATTATTTCTGTTGTGCTACTTTTGATATATTGATATGTGCATATATCGAGTACACCTCGAATATCATTGTTCGTTGTTGTTGTTATTGCTATTCTTGTATACACGTAGTTTCCCCTATAGTTATTCCTGTCTAGTACCTATTTAGACCTGTCTTTTGTATGTTGTTCTTACATATTTATACCTTCAAATTTCCTCGTCCACGGATTTCTAGTAAACCATTATGTGTTAGTTTGCAATATAATAGCTTTCGCCTATGTTTGTATAACTTATCGTTTATTTTAAATTTCGAGAACGAAATTTTTGTAAGGGTGGTATGATATAATACCCAGCCCCTTTTTATACCAAAATACGTATCTCTCTCTAACTTATAAAGTTCTTATTTTATTATTTATTTTATTTATAATTATTGATTTATTTTAAAACCTTTTTAGCCCAAACCTAAGCTATAGATTTATTCTTCATCAAAATACATTTCCCTATATTACTATACTTCTAGTTTCTAACTTTAGTCGTTTTATATTTCCAATCTAGAACCCTTGTTACTTATAGATATATATAAACCAAAACCACAGCCCATTTCTTTATTTGAAAATTTAAACCCAAAAATTAAACCCCCTTTTCTTTTAAAGAACCCAGCCCAGCAACCATTTCCTTTATAATTCTTTTTTTTATTTCTGCAGCCCACCTGGCCCAGCACACTTCAATTCTGCCTCAGCCCACTTCTCTTTCACTTTTAATTAATTTTACCTTCGGCCCTACCCATCTCACCTGAGCCCATCCCCTATGTTTTAAAAAAAATAAAATAATTCATTTTATTTTATTCCCTGGCCCAACTCATCCCCGGCCCACTCCCTATATAAATTCCCAACGAATTTCTTTACTCTAAAATCTCGAGCCCAGCCCACTCCCAGCAGCCCGCTCCCACGCCTCCAACCCGCGCCCGTTTCCCCCGACCCGACCCGCTTCAACCCATCTTCCTCCAACGGCTACAATCTTTCCCGCTCACCGCCTTCCTCGCTCGCGATCCGTGACCCACCCCGCCTCCTTCGCCCACGCTCGCGCGCATTACTCCCACGACGCACGCCTCGATCTTTACTCGCGATGACCCCCACGCCTCTCCCTTATCTCATCCTTCTCTCTCCCTCGTTCTCCTTCTTCCTCCTCTCTCGACCAGCACCCGCGACCGCCACCATCGCCGGCATCACCCTCTCTTCTCGCCCCTCCCTCGCTCTCCCTTCTCCATCATCAGAGCCCCGACTCACTCCCTCAGCCGAGCTCGACTCCACTGCACCCATCTCGATGACCCCTGCACACCGCATACCCACTACCTTCATCACTCGCCGCCGTCGACGACGACGACTTCGACCCCCATTCACTTCCTCTTCCTCCGCAACTCATCTCCCTCTCCCTCTCTCTACTCTTTCTCTCTCTCCCATGCTTCTCTCTCTGTTCTCACCCTCTCTCTCTCTCTCTCTGATTTTCCCTCATCTCTCTCTCTGCTTGTCTCTCTCTCTATCTCTCTGTCTCTCTCACTCTATCTCTGGTTCTCTCTCTCACTCTCTATCTCTCTGTCTCTCTCACTCTATCTCTGGCTCTCTCTCCTCCTCACTCTCTCTCTTTACCTAATATCTCTCTCTCTCTCTCTCGGTTCACTCTCTCCCTCTAACTGTTTTTCTCTCTCTAACTCTGTCTCTCTCTCTCTCCCTCTACAACTCTCTCTCCGTATCCCTCTCACTCCCTCTTCTCCATTGACAACCCAACACAATTGTTCATCACAGAATACTGCATTTTATACCGCCCATTCTTACGCTTGGTTGTTTATAGGTAGGTGCTTTTAATCCGTATTTGTTACATATTTGCAGGATACAGGTTCTCGGTTCTAAAACGGTGAAATTCATGGAAAACACGACAAAATCCGGGTTCCTGCCAACCACTGAGAAAACACGGTCTCCGCTCGTCATCCGTATGTTGCCAGATACCAGTTTAGGAAGACAAAATGTCAAATCAATGTCACCTTCATGCACAAGGCTCAATGGCAACAACAAGTTCCAAGAAATCTACGCGGAGCTCGAGACAATCATGACAAAAGACATCCACAAAAAGTCCACCTTTTCTCAACAGAAATTCTGGAAGAATTGTGAATGTATTTTCAGAAAATACATATACCAGACAACAAAGGACAAGAAACCAGGGAAGCACAGAAAATCAGAGCCCCTAAACCCTATATAGTGCGGCGGATCCGCGGCCAATAGGGGGTATTGGCGGCGGATCCGCGGCCGTACAGGGGATTCAGAGCATCATCTTTTGGGGGCTGTCTGGTAATTGTGTCTATGGTCTGATGGTTGCCCTAGATTTCATTTTTCCTGCCTATAAATACAGCAGACCTGAGCTTAACCAAGGGATCTTTTCTTTAGCCTCTTTTTTGTGTAGTTTTGTTCTTTTCTTCTTCTTCTTCATTCTTTCTCCATTAAAATTGTAGTGAGAGCTTTTTGAGTGGAAGATTAATGAAGATGAGGGTTTTTTTTATCTTTCTTGTTAGTTTGCTCCCCCTTGAGATTCTTGCTTTCTCTTGATCATTCAACCTCTTCATTGAGCTTGAATGGTTAAGGGTTAGTTATTGATCTCAAGGGTCGTATTTTCTCACGGGACTAGCACTTCATTTCACATGCGTTCTCTACCCTTCCCTTGATCTTGCAACCTCTTCATTGAGCTTGCAAGTTTAAGGGTTGGCTATTGATCACATGCTTGTCTTGAGTCCTAGTTTCGTATTCTTTTTATCGCTTTTTCTTACTTGCAATTTATTACCTTGTCTTTAATTACTTGCAATTTAATTCATGCACTTTCTTTCTTGTAATCTTTTCTTTTCTTTGTTCTTTTCTTTTTGTTCTCTTTTGTTCATTTTTGTGAATGATGTAATTATTATTGTTAAGAAGAAATACGGTATTATAAGTTAACATTTCTTTGCCAATTCCTTTTCCCGTTATTTTCCATTTGAACTTCGCCCAAACTATACGCAAGCGCTCCGTTAGGCACCCTACCCTGACAAGGTAACGGTGATTCCTAACCGCGACCTGTTGCGTTCGGTTTGGCCGGAGGCGAAAGCAAGAGACAAGAACGGAAGGACAAGGGTAAATAAGCCGGATTTCACGAATACCGCGCTTAAATCCCCTAATCCACGTTGTTGCCGATTGCTCTAGCTTCAATTGGTCAAGACTCGGCTCAAAGGTTTTGAGTACGGATTTCTTTAGCTTATAATCCCGTATCTTTTCTTAACAACTTTATACTTGCAAAAAAACACATAGGTTAGACCGAACAAACATACAGATTCTTTATTGACTCGTCTAAGACAAGAAGGTAAAATACCACCATCTCCCTGTGGACCGACCCGTGCTCAACCGGCTAGCTGCAAAGCGACACCGTCCTGATCGCGGTTACACTTAAATTCTTTGAACATCCGACACGCCAAAAACGTGCGATCAAATGGCGCCGTTGCCGGGGAGACGGTAGCGTATTTTCTTTCTTGTTATTCGGGTTAATATTCTTTTTGTATATATAAAAAAAAAATATTCTTTTTGTTTTTTTTGATCATTTTTGTGGGCAAGAGTGCAGATTTTTGCAGATTTGCAAACTGCGATTGTGGGGAGCAAAGTGTAAGTTCAAGGTTAAGGTGATTACGAAGTACAGTGCCAAAGATCCGGGTAGTTTGACCCGCGCAAGCGAACCTTTCAAGCTTACCGGATTTGATTCAACGGGGGTTTCCTAACCCAAAACTTAAACGGTACGTACTTTACTAACACCTTCTTCTCAAATCCGACGCTTCCAATATACTATTCTTTTGCAGGATTCTTTGCAAGTTCGCTAGCAAACGCTAAAAATTGACTAACCCGTATTTGTTGCAGCGCCGCGCTTAAACTAAAAAACGTTTGTTTGATTCTTTATAGAATTTTTTGAATTGCGCATTGCATACATTAATACGGACTTAAGGGCAAGCGAACCCCACAAGATACGGTAAAAGATTTCATCACCTTTTCCGTGGCCCACAAATCACGAACTTGAGCATAACATTTACCCGCACAAAAATTTAAAAGAAACTAGACTTTAAGCCTTAAGGACTTCGCGCTCACTAGGAGAAGTTAACTGTATTTAGAACCTTGCTTAACGGTATATTGTTTACGGGGTGTCTAGGAAAGTGTTAACGGCGAAACCGCCAAAAGAGAAAGGGTTATTTAATTAAGGAACTTCGCGAAAGCGTTGGAAAACCTCCCCTTATCTCTGCACTTACCTGGCCTCGTGATCAGTGTATCTTGAGCCTGTTTCTCGACACAGTTTTACTTCGACAATCAAGTTCTGGAGCAGGTCTAGTTGACCTAGGTGAACCCTAGAACGATTAAGTGTGTGGTATTTTTGTGTCGTGATTATTTTTGTCCATATTCTTTTTTTTTGTGTATACTTCATTCTTTTGTTAATATATAACTAAAAAAAAAAATCACATTCTTTTTCCTCTCCTTTTCTCTGCCTTTCTTTCCTTCTCTCTTCATATCATGGGTACTCCACCTCGCAAAACTCTTGCCGAACTTTGGTACCCACAACCAGACATTACTTCATACGGTTCTTGCTTTGGCCGAACATCGAACGACCCATCCATGCCAAAAATTTCGTTGAGAGATCGGATAGACGCGTCTAGGACAAACAACTGGACCCCGCAATCCACTTCGTATCAACCATTTCAAACATTCACCCCTTCTTGCGTTGATACCCCTTTTGAAAGTCCAGTTGTAGCCACAAGACCACTGTCTATTGCTGAACGTATTGAACAATCCCGTAGCCGATCTTTCACTCCTTTCACCACTACAAATTCTTGGGATCAACAATTCCATTCACCTTCCTATCCAAATGTTGATCCTGCTCCTGTCCAGCCATTCAATTCCTACCAATCCTACCCTACTTTTGCACCTTCCCTAGACATTGCATCAGAACCGCCATTTGGGAGTTTTCAGTATCCAAACAACTTTGAATCTTTTACTGAAACCCCTTCACAACCTATGTCTAGCTTAGAACAGTTCTTGGAAGAATTTAGGGTAGCTTCACAACAGACGATGGATTTGAATGCGTCCATGGCCGCCCTCATACAACCTAGTGATCCGGTAGCTAGTTTTCAACTAGCTCCTAATTTTTCAATATATGATGAGGCGGCAGGACAGGCTGTGAATTTGAGTGGAGAGAGTGAGATATACCCCCTTCCAAATCAAACCTACCCGTCCCAAATTGAATCCCACAACTCCTGTTTTGAAAATCTATCGAGTATCCCACAAGATTTATCAATTGAAGATAGAATGATGAATGAGTTGTGCGACTTCGTAGTATTTGATTTACCTGATTGTGAAGGGTCCCCTCCAAGTGAAACCAATCCCAATCCTTTTGACCTCTACACCTCCATCTTAGAACCAGAATCGATTGATATCCATGCTTTTGTTGAGGTGTCGGAGAATTTTGATTTTCACTTGATTGAGGATATTGACGCTGGGAACATTTTGGATGATGAAACCGTAGATTTGGCTGAGTTTATCTCTTCAAATCATCATCCCGAGTCTTTAACTGTTTTTCCCGAACTTCATATGCGTCTTGATATTGATGATAAATGCATGGATGTGCTAAATTTTGAGGAGAATATTGAGGATATTTTTTAGGATGAAACAGTTCTAGATGATGAGTCGGATTTTCCAATTCATCCTATTCCTTCCACTGACTGTGTACACCCTTCTGAACCTTTAACCGATACCCTTCCTCAACCACTTCCCTCCATCCTTTCCATCATTCCGACCTTGCAAGAACCCGTCTCACTTTCATTTACTGTGTCTGGTTTACCAAGTTCGGCGTACCCATGGCTTCTTACGAATCTTGAGGGATTTGATCCAATTTCTCGCCATATTGATAGATTAGTACAATCCATCTTTTCACATCGATCATTACAGGTTGTACTAATTTATTCAATCCATTTCCACCCTCAAGTTCGTATTCCATTTCTTTCTCCCTTCCACCATTCTTCTTCCAATAGACTGAGACCGTATTCCTTACGGTCTCGCGTAGTCTCCATTTCTTACCTCTCCGCATTCTTTCACCAGCCACTGCTTTATCATGATAAAATCTTTGAATGGTTGGTGCTCACTTTTGGCCTGTGTAAGGCCTTGTATAGCTTGATACTATTCTCCTTCCCCCCTAATCCTGAACTTCAACGCTTAACAGTAGAAACACTGTTTTACTTAAGTTTGGGGGGGACATTTTTTTTGTATATATTTTTGTTTTCCTTTTTGTTTTGTATATAATTTGTTTCTAGGAAGCGCCGGCAATTTTAACCCTCTTGGTATAGCCTGACAGTGAGGGCACTGTCAAGTTTAAGTTTGGGGGTGTGCTCGGTAAGCTTTCTTCCTTCGCATTCATATGTATATTTTTGCATCTGCATATTAAATCCATAAAATCCATAAAAATCTGAAACTTTTCTAAAAATATAAAAACTTTTTTGTCAAGTTAGCTTGTGGAAGAACTCTGATTCAACATTCGACGGTTTTTGTTTGAAAAAATAGGAATAACTAAATCTTATGTTTAGATTTTGAAAACCTGAAAGATAACTCTCCTTTGAAGTTAACTATGGCTGATATACGTCTTTACATCACACTACACGTGTCGTGAATTTTGGGAATTAGATGACAAGTCTTTCATGTTTAAACTTTTAAACAGATAAATGATTTTCTGAGGATCAAATAGGTTTGTTCTGAAATAAGTAATGTCAAGAATAGTTTATGAAGTAAAGCGAATATGAAGGAATGTTATTGATGCCGTAATTAGAGCTAAGTCTGAAAAATAACCCATCTAAAACTTGATTGGAATGATTACACACCAAACCCACTAAACACGTCTTTTATCCAAAAAATATTTGAACTGCCGGTTATATCTCCGTTCGTATTAAATCATCTGATTTTCACGACAAACTGTCTTTTGTTTTTGGACCTAGGTAACTTGAGTAATTAAGTCCGCTGGGGTGTTTTCTACACCTAATGCCCTAAAACCAACTGGTTTGGGTGCATTGGCCCAAAGCTCGCTAAGAAGCCTAGAAAGTCCAAATAAAAACAAGGTCAAGCAAGTGTTCTCTCCGAGTTAAAATTCCTAACGGTTCTTTGTGTGAGAATAATCTTGATAAAAGACAGGCTTTTATAAAAAATTTTAACGGAGATATGAAGGTTTTATTCTATGATAAAGACTATTGCACGTTCACAGAGGTGTGTATGAAATGAAAACAAGAAAAAGGTGGAGTGAAGAATAAGACCTAGTTTCCTGTTAGGGAAGATAGAAATTCTGAAGTTGAAACCTTACTGGAAAACGAAACTTGAAAAATACTTAACTCTTTATAAAACTTATATGATCCTTTTAAAATTGTTATCTGGGCTTTATTGTGCGACATGATGACTTTAATCGACCTTTCTGGAACTTAACGGCACTATTTGCACTACACGTAAAGACATATAAAACCTGTAGTTAAATAAGAAGCGAGGTGTGAAAACTAAAGGTTCGATAGTCTAGACTTAGGATTATAGAATTGTTATTTTCTGAAACAAAACTTTAGGGTTTGAATCTTAGTTATTTTATGACACTAGCTTGACGGGATTTTGTGGGTGTAATCCGCTGAAAACCCTCAGGAGACAACACTCCTCCTACTAGGGACACCTAGAGGTTTAACGGCTTGTTGCACGCGCTCAGTGCAATCGCGTTCCCTGCGAAAGTGCGGTTAGGATTTTATTTTTGTGAATAATTGGTTTTGCTCGGGACGAGCAAAAGTTAAGTTTGGGGGTATTTGTTCATCACAGAATACTGCATTTTATACCGCCCATTCTTACGCTTGGTTGTTTATAGGTAGGTGCTTTTAATCCGTATTTGTTACATATTTGCAGGATACAGGTTCTCGGTTCTAAAACGGTGAAATTCATGGAAAACACGACAAAATCCGGGTTCCTGCCAACCACTGAGAAAACACGGTCTCCGCTCGTCATCCGTATGTTGCCAGATACCAGTTTAGGAAGACAAAATGTCAAATCAATGTCACCTTCATGCACAAGGCTCAATGGCAACAACAAGTTCCAAGAAATCTACGCGGAGCTCGAGACAATCATGACAAAAGACATCCACAAAAAGTCCACCTTTTCTCAACAGAAATTCTGGAAGAATTGTGAATGTATTTTCAGAAAATACATATACCAGACAACAAAGGACAAGAAACCAGGGAAGCACAGAAAATCAGAGCCCCTAAACCCTATATAGTGCGGCGGATCCGCGGCCAATAGGGGGTATTGGCGGCGGATCCGCGGCCGTACAGGGGATTTAGAGCATCATCTTTTGGGGGCTGTCTGGTAATTGTGTCTATGGTCTGATGGTTGCCCTAGATTTCATTTTTCCTGCCTATAAATACAGCAGACCTGAGCTTAACCAAGGGATCTTTTCTTTAGCCTCTTTTTTGTGTAGTTTTGTTCTTTTCTTCTTCTTCTTCATTCTTTCTCCATTAAAATTGTAGTGAGAGCTTTTTGAGTGGAAGATTAATGAAGATGAGGGTTTTTTTTATCTTTCTTGTTAGTTTGCTCCCCCTTGAGATTCTTGCTTTCTCTTGATCATTCAACCTCTTCATTGAGCTTGAATGGTTAAGGGTTAGTTATTGATCTCAAGGGTCGTATTTTCTCACGGGACTAGCACTTCATTTCACATGCGTTCTCTACCCTTCCCTTGATCTTGCAACCTCTTCATTGAGCTTGCAAGTTTAAGGGTTGGCTATTGATCACATGCTTGTCTTGAGTCCTAGTTTCGTATTCTTTTTATCGCTTTTTCTTACTTGCAATTTATTACCTTGTCTTTAATTACTTGCAATTTAATTCATGCACTTTCTTTCTTGTAATCTTTTCTTTTCTTTGTTCTTTTCTTTTTGTTCTCTTTTGTTCATTTTTGTGAATGATGTAATTATTATTGTTAAGAAGAAATACGGTATTATAAGTTAACATTTCTTTGCCAATTCCTTTTCCCGTTATTTTCCATTTGAACTTCGCCCAAACTATACGCAAGCGCTCCGTTAGGCACCCTACCCTGACAAGGTAACGGTGATTCCTAACCGCGACCTGTTGCGTTCGGTTTGGCCGGAGGCGAAAGCAAGAGACAAGAACGGAAGGACAAGGGTAAATAAGCCGGATTTCACGAATACCGCGCTTAAATCCCCTAATCCACGTTGTTGCCGATTGCTCTAGCTTCAATTGGTCAAGACTCGGCTCAAAGGTTTTGAGTACGGATTTCTTTAGCTTATAATCCCGTATCTTTTCTTAACAACTTTATACTTGCAAAAAAACACATAGGTTAGACCGAACAAACATACAGATTCTTTATTGACTCGTCTAAGACAAGAAGGTAAAATACCACCATCTCCCTGTGGACCGACCCGTGCTCAACCGGCTAGCTGCAAAGCGACACCGTCCTGATCGCGGTTACACTTAAATTCTTTGAACATCCGACACGCCAAAAGCGTGCGATCAACAATCGAGCATTCACGCATCAACAGTAAGGCTGCGACGCAAACCCAAGCCGAGTCGAGCCCCGGCATTCCGTCGAGCACCTACAGAGATCGCCGTTGCCGCTACCGTGCATCACCAAAACGTCTCCAGGCAAGTATTTTACTTGCTTACATGCTATATACTCGAGTTACAATCTTAGATTACTTAGATTATAAAGTTACAAGTTTATATCAATTATGTGCCATACCTGTTCGACGTGTGTTCCCAATGAAAATACTCATCAAATTTGACAGAACTAAATGGTATAGTTTGGCCCGTATGGCTGTGAACCTAGTGTATGAATTTCGTTGGATATTATGATCGTTAACGACTAAAACGACTACCCCCAAGTTTACTCGTGAAACTGGAATTTCATTGTACCTGAAAACCGTTAAAATCTCCATAAATTGTATGCATACTGGAATGATGCGTTCGAGGGCTCAAATCGAAGCCAACTCGACGAACTTTAACCCTAGACTAGTTTTCAGATATTCCTGTACTCAAACTGTGTTAATATTTGGATCGGAGTGCGACTCTGGACTGCAGTCCAGAGCGACTCCAATTGTTGCTTTCTGTTCCGTAATGGGTACCACAGGATTTCCTTAACTCGTAGGTTGCGGAACTACGCTGTTTATTGTAGGTGAACCTGTTAGCTAGACAACACAAGTGGTTTCATTCTGTTTCGTTATCGTTTGTTGTTTATTCTGTAATTTAAAAGATCGGGACGCATAACAGTCCCAGCAGAATCAGAATTGACATACTTGTACTAAACAGTGAATATCTCCTGAAGTACAGACGAGATTGAAGATCCATCTATTGCGTTGAAAACCTTACTGAAAACCCTAGATTTCATCCAACTGTAGCGTCGCTAAAATCTGATCCCAACTGGGATTAAAATGCGTTGCGAAACGAATTTCTGATTCTGAAACCGGATTTCCAGCCGTAAACGCTTAAAATGAAATAGCTATAATTAGTGATCCTGGGATCCGTTTGGCGTGAAACTAAATTCTATGGATAGATAACTGAAACACTAATTATTACCTGTTCATCGTCTTACTAAATTGTAACCGTATGATTTATGATAAATTATGCAAGTGGTAGATTATTGATTCAGGACATCCTAAACATGCTTTATATACTGTGCACGCATCATATCATACACATGTCACTGCATTGATAACCTAGTGATAACGTGCATTTACCAGTGTTAGGCTTTAGTGATGATTGTGGCAAGTACGTTAGTGTTCGTGTATCAGTGAATAAGTGAAAGTGATACGTACTTGTACACAATCAGTGAACCTTATTATTATATTGCATTGTCGACGTCTGTGGGACACGTGTACGTGTGACTATAAGTGGTATGGGACACTTATGGAAGCTCTTGCACGGGTGTCACAGATAAGGCACCAGACACTGCCATTTATCTTAGGTATTAATCGGGATGTGCTTGATGGAGATCCTGCCTCCAGTTCTCGCTCAGACTTGTCACAGACCGATTGGTATTTAGGGTTATGGTTGGCGTTTGATGTAGACCACGGGGTGTGGGGTAGTTTGAGTGTGAGTTCAACAGAATCTCGGGAGTCCCATGCCGGCTTATATATTTAGGGAGATATATGGAGATTTACAGGGTATGTGATTATCACCGTGATATACATGTTGGGCCCGTGGTCCCTTGCCCTTGGGTTCTACCCTTGGGTGGAGGACACTCGCGAGTGGTTGAATCTCACACTTAGACTGACGATAGGCTTAGTGACCTGTACAATGAGACTTAGAGACTGATAGGGATACTGGCATTGTTATATCTTACTTACTGTGTTGACATACGTGGCATATCGTTCTACTGCTTTTACTGTTCCGCTGCATTGATTACTGCATATTCATATCCATGTTGTCATTGATTTACTGTTACACATATCTATTACTACTGCTAGAATTGTCGCATGATTTTATATATATTATATTGCTATTGTGTCGCTCTGACGACCTGAGTATGCATGCTCAGTGAGAGGAGAAGATTTAGCCTGGACCAGGACTAGACGTATATTCACAGACACCTCGATTCGCTATCCAGAGTTATATCTCGTTTGTTCCTCCTCAGGTCAGTCCTTTACATTGTTTCATTCAGTTACTTCATTTCTCATTACCTGCGCATTATTTACTGTTTACCATGAAAAACTAGAAGCCGAAGTGTGACTACGGCAGGACATTTTCTTGACCGTAGGAGCATGGCTGGCCTTGTCTACCCCTCGTATTCCGTATTTTGGGAAGCGGGGCGTGACACATGTGCTCATTGGGTTATGAGTACACCGGACAGGACTCGCCGGGAACCTGCTAGTTGGTATTATACCTATCGTCAGATAGCAGTTCCCTGGTGACATGTGTACAGGTTAGTTCATCGACCTGAGGTCATCATTTGTCTCGTGTGAGTTCCCACTGTGCTTTGATTTCTACCCAACCATGGCTCAAAGGAGTCGTGCAAACAGGTAGTTTTTGGGTACAGTCCCGAGCCACATGGAGGCAAGTGAGCGGATCGACAGGAGATTCGTCTCTCCCGGTATTGGGGTGGAGATCGCGCTGTGTCTAGGAAAGCCATTACACCAAGTCCTTGGCCAAGGCAGGTGAGAATTACTGGTAGGTACTCCGGTAGTTTCTCAAGGTATTCAGGGCTTATCTCCGACACGACTTATACCGCTTTTGGGGGTCTGACGTTACCAGCCCCCTAGGCCCGATATGCGATACTCATAGACGAACGGACCGGACTGTATATACATTGTCACTGTTAGGCTCAGTAGGGTTTCAGGATGAGTTCGCTCATCGGCTACCCTTGAGGTCAGTACATGGGCAGCCGTTACGCACAGCTAGTGCCGCTGACAGCTTGTGGTTAAACCCACTGCCAGGGTACTGACGAGTCATTAGAGTCCCCCACAGATAGTTTCCCAAGTTCGGACGAAACGTTGTAGAGGCCGTATGGTTTTATGGCAGGGTTCGGAAAATGCACGTGCGTTAACGCAAGTGTCATATTTTGGGCAAATAATACTGGTGGGCTTTGGTTTAAGCCGGATCCGAGTATTATACTGTGTAGATATAATATCTTTGTCTCAGTTGCATTTGTATTCGGTCATAATACAAATGCGGATATTTTTATACTGTTACGGGGTTATCCTGAAATTCGTTTCGGGATCGCTTTTGGAAGTTGCCAGTTTCCAGTTTTCTTTCACCCGCTTTAATATTTGGTTAAATGTGGATTTATCTTTTCTTGAGGGGAGTCATGAGTGTGGAAGGTTTTAGAAGCTTTTATATTGGTGACAAGGATTGTGACTCATTCATTAGCATTAATTGGATGGTGACTAGGTTAAGATGACTCATTTGTAGCATTAATTGTTTTATGCAAGGTGTTATATGACTCATGCTTTGTTTTAATGTGTTATGATAAGTTTCATTTCTTAAGGTCACCCCCTCCTCTTTCCTACACTCACCCCCCTCCATATATTGGCTGGCCACTTCTTTTGGGTGGGCTAAGGTTGTGTCTGAAAAAAAAGATGATAGTTTTGGTGTATGGAAATTTCATAGCTCCTTTTATTCCATCACAGTTTCAAATGGCAATTTCATTAACCGTTCGTCCATGGATTTGGAAGAAGTGAGACAAAGTGTTCTACTCATTCTCTACATCAATCTTGGTCATCTCTTTTAGCAAACTTGATGACCGAGTTGCCTCAGGTCAGAGGCGGGAGCCCGTTTAAAGATCCATTGATGTGGTGCCACCTGGACGAGGAGACCGGAGATCGAGGGGATCGCAGCAGCCGCAACAAAGCGTGGGATGATGGTTAAAGACCGAAGGACTCGGATCGTTCGGTATAACATTTCAACCCACTTTGTAGTTTGTTAGTTTAGCAATAATGGCAGATCCGGGTTATAGTATGCGATAGCGCCAGTTATAAAAGTTTTTGTTCCGCATTTGGCGTCTGAAAGACGGCCGGGGCGCTACCGTAGACTTACATTTGTATAATATTCTTTTGGGGCACGACTGGGTTGAGGTCGATGTACCCGTTGTACATATTTTTCATTTCTGTACTAGGTTTACCCCGCGACGGGGTGCACGGATAGCTGGGTTCTGGAGGGCAACGGGTCCGCATCTCATGGCTTTGAGAGGCAGAGGGGCATCACTCTAGAATTGCCAGACTATTCGCCGCACTCGTAGGGGGTACAGGTTGACCCAAGGAGGGGTGCTCAAGTTACCGGATTCCGTGAAGTGCCGGGTGGTCCATTCACTTTGCTGTAGGGGGCTGCCTCGCTTCAGGTTTTGGCGGGTAACTTGCTGCACCCGTAGGGGTCTAGGTTTCATTGCACAGGCTATCCACACAACCAGGGGAACGTCGGGTTTCAACAGCGGCCCTGTGAAACCCGTGGATCCCAGATTATCTGTATTGTTCTGTGATGCTTATTACTTTTCTGTAATGTTGCATATTATCACGCCTGGGGCGATTATTATATATTGGTATATATACTAGTAGATGTTGTATATGTTTTGCACCCGCGCTAGTCCAGTTCCCGCTCTGTCGTTAGTTAAGTAACCTAACGGGTAATGACGGGACCCAGTGACGAATGCGGATGGCATATACGTACATTTTATTTTCGTTCTTTTCTGGTGTGATTAATTGATGGGATTGCGTTGATTCTGATCAATGAAAAGGAAAACAAACCTGTTTGGATGTTGTTGGAACATTTTTAAAAAGTGTTATTACAAAGACGTTTTCTTTTGTTTTGCATAGTGGTATTCGGTTGGAATATCCTGTACCTCATTCGACGAGGCAAGGGCCGATTCCTTTCACCGGGAGTGACCCCTTAGGCAGAAGTTTGCGTCAGGGTAATAACTTCACTATAGTCGATTACAAGTTGCTTTGCACCGCGGTATTCAGTTGGAATATCCTGCACCTCATTCCACGAGGAAAGAGCCAAGATCCCTTCACCGGGAGTGACCTCTTTAGCAAAGGTTTTCGCCACTATATTTTTATAAAAAGCTATCAGGTCCTTCAACGAGATCAAGTTCATTACGTTAAAGGTTTTTCGCCAAAAACCAGTCGTAGCCCTCTGTCATTTCATATGAATGGTCAGTAGTATTCAAGTTATGTTGGTCTGGCCCTTAGCCAGGACATAGTGATTGGTAGCTGCTGGGGTGTTCACATGTTGCATAGATAGATGCATTGGTTTGGGACAGTCGTACAGCCTTGTTGGCCCTTAGTCAAGGGCGAGTACGGGTGGGTTCAAATTAACAAGATAATGATGGGAAAAACTTGACATGTGACTTATGATGGGTTGGCCCTTAGTTACGATCATAAGAGCATGGGGTAAAAATCATATCGGGAGTTTCTAAAGAAACTGAAACTTTCCAGGCATGCGCATACCTTCTGGAGTGTGATAACGTGAGTGGATTCCGTCATGTTATCATGCGATGAGAGTTGGATCCCGATTCCCACTGATGAGTTAGTTTACTCTTCGGGTGATCCCGATTGATTCTTTTTTTAGGTTTGGAGGAGAATTTGACAGTACAGTGGGAGGTTTCCGGATTAGATAAAGTGATAACCATTCTGATCTAGGTTAGAGTGCACGCAGAGTGTTTCTTTTCTCTCTCTCTTTGGCAGCGACCTTTGACCGACCCTAGACTATGACTCAGTGACCAAGTTGACCGAACCTTCTTAAAATACTGGATTTTGAATTGTCTAAGTTGCATAAGTCATTGCCACTCCTTCTTTTACCCTTTTGAATTTCCTAGAACACCCCGTATTACTACGGACATCCACTTCCATTGGATAGATCCATCGTATGGTTATATATGAACTCGAAGGGACTTCTTCGAGGATGGATCCAGGTTCAGGAGAAATTGAATTGGTTTATTCAGTTGTCTTTTATTATCAACTTCTCTGAGGTTGCGAGGGCTCCTTAGTTTAGGAGAGTACACCTATTACGCTTATTGGATAGTCTTATTCCAAACCATAGGCAGGTGCCGAAAGGTAGGGAATGAAGAAAACCAATTAGCCTGAGTAGGGTGTACAGAAGGTAATAACTAAAGACAAAATAAAGGGATTGGAAAGAGGGCAAAGTAAATTGCGACTGTTATCATTCACGACCAAACCGCGTACTTCATCGTCACTCTTATTTCACCTTTGCTTTTTTTCCCGGTTCGGGAGAAATAGAATAAGGTATTATTCAGCTGTCTTTTATCATCACCTTCTCTCAAGTTGCGAGTACTCCTAGGATTAGGAGAGTACACCTATTATGCTTACTGGATAGTCTTCTTCCAAACCATAGGCTGGTGCCGAACGGTAGGGAAGGAAAAAAACCATTTAGCCTAACGATGGTGTACAGAAGGTAACGACTAAAGAAAAATAAAGGGATTTGGAGAGAAGGCAAAGAAATATACGGTTAAAGTCATGAATTGGATTATGGAAGAGGCATTACTAGGAATACCAGGATACCCCTACGAAACATTTTTATGTTTCAGTGCATTGTTAAAGGAAAATTGTTTTCCCGATTAGATACTTACTCCAGGGTATGTATTTACCAGGTATGATTCTCACATCTGTATGGTTTTACAGATGATGAGTGGGAGTGAGTTATTGGGAATTAGGTGATCATCCTCATTATATCGGAATTCGTTGTAATTGGTGATATTTGAGAAAGTCGCCTGGGTTATTGCCGGCAGGCATGTATTTGGTTTTGAGTATCCGTTGTTGTGCACCAATTTCAAAATAATATATCTGTACGTTTATTTTTATAAAGTGAGATATAACTTTTTGATATTATGTCGATGACATTTACCTACATCAGTTGACGATTGGGTAAGGAGCATTGAACAACAGAGTAGTTCTTAACCATAAGTACAGTTTTCAACCTAGGATGCACAGGTTTTGAGTTATTCAACTCAGCGGACTTATACAGAGTATTGTATGTTGTCCAGTGTCCATCAGGACAAAGGGGTTGGTCCTCGTACTATGTTCTGTTTACTTATGACTTCTCTAGTTTTTAGACAAGTGTTTCGTAGAAATACAAGGTCTAAGTTTTGAAAAGTTGTGGGTATAAGAATAAAGTAGAGAACCAAATGTCGCAAGTATCGGGATTCTTCAAAGAGATCGAAGATGTAGATTCTTGTGATTGGTATTCAAGTAATGGTTTTGAGAAACTTGTTTCTCTTTCGGGTTACTCATAATTGGATGGATTCCTAAGTTGAGTAATGCTGATTAGCCTCTCTCTATTAAGTTGATATGCACTGGAGACAGCTGCATGATTTGAATCTGGTTCAAATTAAATAAGTGCCAAAGTTTCTATATTGGATATAGAATGGTTCATATCTTAACGATGTTAAGGTATGGGGAGTTGTCTGGCTTATGCTTAAAACCAGACTCTGGATAACTCAGGGCACGTTTCTGTAATGGCAGTTTATGGGTTGGCCCGGGCTATGTCGAGGGTTGATTTTCTACCATCTGGAAGATCAATAGTGATATTGTTCTTGACTCGCCACAGTTTTAGTAAAATGGATTTTTTCAGAAAACAGTAGTGGGAGTATGGTAGAATTGGAAGTGATTTCAGAACCGCAAACGATTACGGAAAATTTAATAGGACCTAAAAATTCAATCAGGTTTGACATTCCATTAGCCACTCCACAGATATGGTGGGTAACCTCAGACACCCGAGAGGTACTCCGATAGCCTCAAGGACGGTGACAGGGAGGTTCTTGTTTACCCAGACTTGACACTACTGTTGTTCCAGACTATAAGACCCGGCAGGAGGTTAAGTATAGCGTCGTTCTAAACTAGCTTTAGAAGTGCACGTATATATTATTCTGCCAGAGGGTTGTTGTGGTCAGTGGGAGCAGCGGAAGCATAGTGGGCAAGTTGCTTATGTCTATTTATAGACTAGAGCAGATATAGTGAAGATAGATCATCTAATTTTGATGTGACAGTCATGGCTTTGACTTCATCAGAATAGGGGATGGATCTGTTAAGAAGGTAGTAGGGTGTGATGTCCTGGTATTTGGATGTCATACACAGAGTAAGAAGTAAAATTCCTATACTACGATCGGTTGTACTGTGGTCGTCACACAGTTGTTTCTCCAGACAGGATATGGATATAATATCAGACATTCTGGTTTCTAGATCTATGGTTTTAGATCTAGATTTGGGTAGTTTCCCAATGTGGGTACTTTGACAGTATTCTAAGGGTTTTTAGAATAGTTGACTCCTGGCATGGTGGTATACCTGCAGGTGATGGAGTCACCCTCTCTAAAGGTGTCTTACAGACTAAAGGGGAGAGGGATGTGCATGATTGGCAGATCACTTGCTTAGGCAATTGAGTCAATCATGAGATGTCAAGTACCACACCAGATGTTGTTTTTGCACTAGATGCAATAAGTTTGTATTAATCCAATCCTGGAGAAATATAAGGAAGCAGTTTTAGAACATAAGTGAATGTTCTACGGATTTGATGACGGCAGCCTCCTTCGGAGACGGTTATCATTCCTCGCTTCAAAGGTGACATCGATGACAGAGTGATTTTCAGAGTTATAGTTTTCCCTCTGACGAGCGGCAGTATTATGGACAGATGGTCCAAGAGGATACTGTGGGAGGCATGGTGCAGGATACTGATTAGGTTCAGTTGACGATACTGCCTAAGAAGTTTGGATTTAGAGTTCATTTATGAACTAGGTCCCATCAGATATCCAGACATATTCTAAGACAGGTATTACTCAATTCGAGAGATGGATTTCTCCGCGAACTTGAGATTAAGAGAGACATAGAAAGAGACATCAGGGCGGATCCACTCACTGAGGCTATTTCTCGAACACAAGAGTTTTACAAACGGGCTTTGTGAAACTGATTAGTAGAGGAGTTGGATATTCGGTATCACACGGGCTGTGAGTATGCGACATCGCAATAATTAGCCTTAAGTGCAAGTGGGAGATTGTTGGATATAGTTCCCTCAAAGTCAATTATTGGATCGCAGGTACGTGATTGCAATGATTGAGGAGGACCTATACCGGTAGCACAGTCTTACTCGAGATGATAGTATGCTATCTGGTTTGCCTTTATCTGTCATGTACAGGTTCATGTGACTGATCACTGTTACACGTTGATAGAGCCCTTAAGATATTGCTTGACTACCAACAGTATGATGGCGATCATATACGTGAGAGTTGGGTGGTCTATAAGCACATCCTTAAAAGTTGTCCCTAGTCGTGGGAGTTTCGAGACAGGACATCGATACTCCGGAGTAGACTAGTGTATACAGTCGAGACCCTGACGAGGGGCGGTGGCTGGTCTCACAAGCCACTGGTGTCAGTTGGATCACCTAAGATGTATACAGGTGCTCATTGGGTTATGAGTACACCGGACAGGACTCGCCGGGAACCTGCTAGTTAGTATTATACCTATCGTCAGATAGCAGTTCCCTGGTGACATGTGTACAGGTTAGTACATCGACCTGAGGTCGTCATTTGTCTCGTGTGAGTTCCCACTGTGCTTTGATTTCTACCCAACCACGGCTCAAAGGAGTCGTGCAAACAGGTATTTTTTGGGTACAGTCCCGAGCCACATGGAGGCAAGTGAGCGGATCGGCAGGGGATTCGTCTCTCCCGGTATTGGGGTGGAGATCGCGCTGTGTCTAGGAAATCCATTACACCAAGTCCTTGGCCAAGGCAGGTGAGAATTATTGGTAGGTACTCCGGTAGCTTCTCAGGGTATTCAGGGCTTGTTTCTGACATGACTTATACCGCTTTTGGGGGTCTGACGTTACCAGCCCCCTAGGCCCGATATGCGATACTCATAGACGAACGGACCGGAATGTATATACATTGTCACTGTTAGCCTCAATAGGGTTTCAGGATGAGTTCGCTCATCGGCTACCCTTGAGGTCAGTACATGGGCAACCGTTACGCACAGCTAGTGTCGCTGACAGCTTGTGGTTAAACTCACTGCCATGGTACTGACGAGTCATTAGAGTCCCCCACAGATAGTTTCCTAAGTTCGGGCGAAACGTTGTAGAGGTCGTATGGTTTTATGGCAGGGTTCGGAAAATTCACGTGCGTTTACTCACGTGTCATATTTCGGGCAGATAATACTGGTGGGCTTTGGTTTAAGCCGGATCCGAGTATTATATGTAGGGTTCCTAGGCACACTAAGGAGGTCTCACAAGGCATCAACCATGCCAATTTCAAATTTTACGGGTGCCGAGAAACCCTAATACGGATCGTCGACTAGAGATTAGGTGACATATGAAACTAGTTAACAATTTAACTAAAAGAACGGAAATACAACCTTTGTAGATCCGGTTCTCCACCTCCATAGCTCCATGACGAAGCCCCCTTGCTGTCCAAATCCAATCTCGGGCTCTAGCGTCGGCTTCATCGGAGAAATGGGCGGGCTAGGTCATCGACGACGATGCCGAAGATGATCTACGTCGAGGCATCATAAGATCAAGCTCCCACTTCACCAAGTCATTAAACTTGTGAAGAAAACACACTCTACTACTTAGCAAGAGGTAGAGGATGAAGAAATAGGAAGTGGGTTCACTTTAGAATTGGATTTCTCACTCTTTTCATCAAATCACCATTGATGGAATCAAGCTTCTTCATCTTGAAGAAGAAGAAGAAGAAGATGATATTATTATGATAAGAATAATAGAATAGAAAAGAAAAATCAATTCTTATCATAATTTTAACTATAGTTATGTGTAGAGAATTGACCAAGGTTAAAGGAATGGTTAGGGTTAAGGAGATGAAGACAAAATGGTTACTTTGGTCAAAACTTCATGAAGCTTCAACAAGCTTCATGAAGAAAAGCAACCTTTTGTTTTCATTTCTCATTCTTTTAATCCAAAAATAAATAGATAAATGAATGAATAATCAAATAAAAACCCTAACCATTTATTTAACCAAGGTTTAATTCTTTACACAAACCCTAGCAATCATATTTCATCAAACATGATACAATCAAGTGCACAAAAATATATCACATATACGATGTGCACATGCGAGTGAGAAAATCCATCTTTAATGAACCGATACTAGTTAATGCAAAGTAATATATCAAATATATAATTATGCATTAAATCATTAAATCAACACTTGAATTAACGATCCGGTCATATCGCATACAACCGACTAATATCCAATGTATCGGCTTATCGAATCAACCCTTGATTCGATAACTAGGTTATATCGCATACAACCAATTGATACATTCATCGCGAGAATAGAATACGGTATCACATACACGCATTATTCTCGGTCCCGCACATATCTCATATGCGCTCCTATTTCGTTTCGCTTGAGCCAGGAAACCTCTGTGTAGGACTCTAAAGACTCGTCAATACGCCGGCAGCAGATGATGATCATATCAAACACCCACAAGCCGCAAGCGGTCTGCTAAATGTAACGGCCACCCGGGTATTGAGCGATCAGAAGATCGACGAGCAAGCCCGCTCACACTCCTGTGAATCCAACCAGTAACACTTACCGTATAGTCCGGTCTCGTCGTCTGATATGTCGCATATCTCGCCTAGGGGTGGTAAACGTCAGACCCCAATAGCTCGATAAGTCGTGTCGATATGAGGTCTATAACAGTTCGAGAAACTACTGGTAACACTTACCAGTAAATCTCAGCAACCCTGGCCAGGGATTTCCGGTTATAGCCAATCGAACACAGCGCAACATCAACCCCCTATACCGGGAGAGACGAATCCCCTCCTATCGCTCATCGCCTCCATGTGATTCGGGACTGTACCCAAAAACCACCGTTTTGCACGCCCTCTTGGACGTGGTAAGATGGAAATCAAAGCACAGTGGGAACCACACAAGACTCTATGACGATCTCGGGTCAACAGACTACTCTGTACCAGTGTCACCAGAGAACTGCCATCTGACGTAAGGTATAATACCATCTGGGAGTTCTCGGCGATTCCGTCCAGTGTACCCAGTCTCTACTGAGCACCCGTATATCTCCTCTGATGTCAAACACTAATGGATATGGGATCATCCATCGCCCATCTGTATGGGTCGAGAAGGTATACGCTAGTCTACTCTGGTATATCGATGCCCCGTCTCGATACACCCACGACTAGGGACCTTGAAGGATGTACTTATGGACTACCATGTCCCCACTAGTATGATCCGTATCATAGTCCAGGTAGTCAAGTACACATCCTAAGGGCTTTACCAACATGTAATAGAGAGACAATCAGTGTACACGTTAAGGTAAAGAGTAACCAGATAGCATACTATCATGTCGAGCAAGAAATTCCTCCCTATATATGTCTCATCATCCACTACAATATACATCCAATGTACAGTAATGGCCTCTAGGGCATACATATAACTAACAATCTCCCACTTGCACTAGGGCCATCTGACAGCAGTGGTTGAAGTATCTCATACTCAACCATCCCATAAAAGTCTCTCTCTGGGAAAATGCCTTTGTGAGTGGATCCGCCGTGTTGTCCTCTGAGTCTGTTCTCCTAACCTCGATCATCCTGGAGATCCACCATCTCCATGATCAGGTGACACTAGCCTTAGAATTATGTCTGGGTCACTGATGGGACCGGGGTTCCCGGGCCAAAGCCTCACTTCCATTGTCACACAATGGTAGGAACCTAGTTCATCTCATGAACCAATATACATCCAGACTGCCTCTTTGGTAGCATCTTAAGTAGCGATGTATCCAGCCTTTATCGTCTAGTATGTCACGGTATCTAGCTTGGAACTCTTCCAACATACCGTCCCTTTACTGAGGGTAAAGACAATGCCTATGTCTGACATTCAGTCGTTCTTATCACTCTGGAACACTTCCAGTGATTCCCCCCTGGATCAACTGATACCATCTCACTACAATTAGTGAGTGTCCTAATATCCATTTAGATCTATCTCATAGATCCAAAACCCAGGATTTAGTAGATATCACTTTGATCCTATGTGGAGAATCATTGTGATAAGCGGAGATTGATCGAGCGTAGCATAGGAAACTCCTTCCCTATCAAGAGTATGTCATCCACGTACTTTACGAGGATCGTCACCATACTCCCTACTACCTTTTTATTTATACAAGGTTCATCTACCATTTTGATGATGTCAACTTCTTTGACTAATCCATCAAAACAGATGTTCCAACTCCGCGATACCTGCTTTATCCTATAAATCATCTTGCACACGTTTCCGCTGCTCCCACTGTCTACGAGGCCCTCTGGCTGTTTACTTATAGACGCACTCTTCTAAAACATCATTTAGAAAAGCAGTCATGACACCTAACCGCCAGATATCGTAGTCATGGTATGTAGCCGTGGCAAGTAGTATCTGGATGGACTTAAGCATAGGTACTGGAAAAGGTTTCATCATTATCCACGCCTGGTCGATGACGAAAACCTTTAACAAGTCTAGATTTGAAAGTCTCAACTTTTCCATCTACACCAAGTAATCTTCTCAAGATATACTTGCTCCTGATGGGGATTTAACCCTTCAGATATAGCAACCAAAGTCCATACTTTGTTGGTGTACATGGATTCCATCTCAGATCACTAAGCATCCAGCCATTCTTACAGAGTCTTACTCCTGATGGCCAGCTCGAAGCTAGTTGGGTCATCATCTCATGATGCAATCCTCGCTCCCACTGTCATAGAGAAACCAAAGTAACTCTCAGGTGGGTGAGGTACCCTACTAGATCGGCGGAAAGGCTGAGGTTCGTTGGAATCTACTGAATCCTTCGGTTCTACCAAATCATCAGCTTCAGTTTGTATAGCTGGAACGTTTCCAGTTCTACATAACTGATCTTGCCTCGATCTTGTCCGGATTTTGCTTTTAGACATAGGCCGGACAACCCCAAATCTTAACCAATTTAAGATATGGGCTCTTCCCATTCCATATCATATATGAAGTGGTAGGCAACTGATTTGATTTGAATCCTATTCAATAGGTATGCAGCTTCTCAAGTGCATAACCCCAAAAAGGAAAAAGGTAACTCAGTAGTACTCATCATAGAGCACACCTTATCAAATAGGATGTAATTGCTCCGCCCCGATATACCATCGTGCTATGGTGTATACGGAGGAATAATGCTGAGAGAGAATCTCATTCTCATCTAGAATAGTCCAGGAATTCCATGCACAAGTATTCTCCTCCCTGATCTCATCATAGGACATAATACTTATACCCATATTTTGGTTCTCTACTTCTCGCTTATATTCTGTGAGTATCTCAAAAGGTTTGGACTCATGTTTCAACAGGAACACATGACTGAATCTTGAGAGATTATCAGAGAATATAATGAAGTATAAAGAACCGGTCCTGGCATGTGTAGACAGGGGACCTTGCATACATCATCATGTATCAGTCCCAAGAGTTCACTAACTCTTTCTCTATTTCCAGTAAACGGAGCTATGGTCATCTTATCTTTGTGACATGACTGGCGAGTTTCACAAGATGTAAATTCAAACTAATTTAAATATGCATCTTTATGTAACTCTAGCTAGTCGGGTCACATTGATCTGACCTAGTCTACAATACCTCAAGAAGGATTCGTTCATTTCTGAACTTTTCTTCTTTTGTGTGTTCCATATACTAAGAACTGTAGTTTGATTTAGAACATCAACGCTTTTAGATAACGTGTCTGAACCGATCAACTTTTGATATAGGAAATGTTCAAAACATTATCCAACAATACCAAATTTTATCATTTCTTTACTAATAAAGAGACTGATATGATTTTTTATATCAGGTTCGGTATCTAATAACATTCGTTCAGAATCAATGTATATGTAATACAGGGTGACAGTGACCAACAGACTTGGCTGCAACACTTGCCCCGTTTTCTGCCTCATGAAACTTATCACCCGTTCTCAGTTCTCTACCTTTCTGTAGCCCTATGTAACAGATTACATATCTGGGATCCTGATGCGGTATTATATACCCAGGACGTAAAGGATATTGAGAAACAGTTCTGTATAATGAACACACCCGAAGATGATGCATCAGCATGCACTCTCTTCGTTTGGGCGGCATGGGAAATCTGGTATTCCCCAATTTCCTGCTCTGTCTTATAACAATTACAAGTTGGAGCGGGACCAACGTTCCCCAGCTCAGTATAACAAGCGGGTTCGGTCAATAATCCGTATTATTATCTTGATTAAGGCGTGATATGGTCGCTACCTGGAGAGAGAGAGAAGAAAACACTCAGCGTGCGCTCTTGCAAGAATAGATTGGTTATTATTTTATCTAATCAGGATGGCTCCCACTGCTTTTTATCAAATCTTCATTCAAACCCTGAAAGGAAAGACTAGCCGGGATTAATTACACGCTACAAGTTCGCCAATCTTTCAGCCAGGCCAGTGTCGGTACTTTGAGGGAGGTCCCCCGTGCTTTCGCACGAACCTAATTAATGTAAACCTCGTTTTCCCAGAGGCGTAACCTCGTTAACACCTTTCTAGACACCTACTTGATCGGCTAATTGTAATGTGTAAAACTCTCCCAGAAGTAACTCTTACTCGCAGCGGGTATCGGGATCCAACTATCTCATAGAAGGTATGCAATCTCATTGCAAATTTCAACACTTGAAATTCCCGATAATTTTGCCCCTAGTGTGCCATGACCTTGACAGAGGTCAACAAACCATAGTGCACTAGTCAAGTTCAACCCGTCATTTCTTGATTGAATCAAACCCACTCGCACGACCCTTGACAGAGGTCAACAAGGTCATACGACTACCCTAATCCAATCACATCACATGCTTTACAGATAATTACTAGTTAGCTACCGCACACTACGCCTTGACAGAGGTCAACAAACGCAGCACGAATACTAAATAGTCTTTATCTGAAATGACGGAGGGCTACGACAGGTTTTTTCTGAAAACCTATTGCGTAATGAACTTGATATCGTTGTAGAATCAAATGAAGTTTTGAAATGGAGTGATTTTGAGGCTTTTCTAGTTTTGCTAAAGAGGTCACTCCCGGTGAAGGGATCGTCGGCCCTTTCCTCGTCGAATAAGGTGCGGGATATATCATATATATCACTGTGCAAAGCAAAAACACTTAAAAGCAATCAAAAGACAAACCTGGTGTGTAGCATCTGCCAGTTATTGCTAAAGGAGTCACTCCCGGTGAAGGGATCTCGGTCCTTTCCTTATCGAATAAGGTGCAGGATATATCGTATATACCTCTTTGCAAAGCAAGAACTGTAGCTACCTGTTTTATTTTGAAATTCGATTCTACAACATCTTAGGTTTCTTTTTTCTTTCATTAATCACATTAATGAAGTCCCATCATTTAAATACCTAAACATCACAGATAAATACGACGTACACTTATGCCATCCGCATTCGCCTCGATGTCCCCTCATGCACCGTTAGGTTAGGTGACTAACGGCAGAGCGGGGCAGGGCTAGCGCGGGTGTAAAACATAAATAACGTCTATATAATATATCATATATACTATATACAGTATCTATCACAGAACATCACATGATCACATCACAGATATCGCAGCAGAAGAATCATATGAAATATTGGATATACTAGGACGTCCATGTTTTCAATACGAGCCAGTATAAAACACGGATTCCACGGTGGTGATGAATAGCCAAACCCACACCCCTAGACCCCTACGAGAGCGGCAAGCAACCCTACCAATTCTAGAGTTAGGAGACCCGGACTCGACTCCTCGAGTTGGTCCCCCACTGGACTCTAGAACCCGGTTACTTGTGCTCCCCTCCTTGGGTCTATCCTAGTGCGGAAAAGTAAATAATATACAAAGGGTGACATCTTCCGCAACCTGGAAGTGCCCCAATAAAAGAATATTACATACAAGTTTTTACATGAATGAAAATGAAAAACACTCATCTCACATAAAAACCCCCCGGCTATTCAAACACGACGATCCAATATAACATATCCAGCAACACATAACATCACATGTCATCAACGTAAGTAAATATGCGCATCCCAATTGTCGTTGACATATAGCAACGAAACCGGCGATATCACATATTACACTTACGGTCACAGAAAAGAAAGTGTAAAACTACAACAGTTGGAATCCGCAACCACCTCAGACATCGCATGCCTGACCAAATGAATTCCTTAGACATCACATGCCTAACAATTATAAACCCCGCATTTTAGTCTCTATATCGAAAACTCTTTTCAATATCAAGTCGGGAAATTCAACAAGATTCCCAAAATACTGATCGAATGCTCGTCGCAAACTTTAGTAGACGGCTGCACCCCCGATACCGTCGACGAAGTGCACCAAGGCGGAACACCGCTACCGCGAGCACCCGAACGGATGCTTTCGGCGACGGGGTTCTCCTACAGTCACTTGGTCGGGGCTATGGGGTGTAGCAGTCTATTAAGTTTATCCGGCGAGTATCCGCGTATGCTACGTGATTGCGACGGACTTTTGATCACATCAAAATTCCGTGGCAACCGATCAAGTGAGACTAAAGTGCTATGTTTATAACATTCAAATCAGTTATCTCATAACTACTTGTGGATTCCAATTGTTGTATCACATTCCGGATAAATAGAAAATGTTAAACTTTCCGATCGAACAATCGAACACCCAAGTTTTCCCGAAACCGCTCAACACATGAAATAAGTTTAAAAACATCCAGTTCATGCCTCAGTAGCAACGGTCCAGCCGTAGAAGGGTCAAGCCAACGCCTCACATGTGGCACGCCGTACTGCCCCAAACCCTAAGGTTCAAAGGGCAGTTCAAGACGGTCACATAATCGAGTTAAGGTTTGTTGTCTTCTAGAGGGACCATCGCGTCACTTGCACTACTTAGAACGTCATTAAACTACGGAAAAATCCAACACTTGGAAATTTCCCGACAGGGGAAAAATTGGGTATTTATATCCGGTCGAACTTTTTAACATATTCAAAAATTATCCGGAAAGCCACATAGACAAAATCTGATACTCCGATCGAAACACCGAATCCCCAAAACAACCCCAAAAAATTCAACTCTTGAATAAATATTAAAATATCCCAGAAAATACAGCACTACAATATACGAATTACTGTGCAAAGTTTATTGGAAGAACCAATCGTACGGACACGGAACCGCCGCACAAGGAGGCTCCTGCCGCGGTTCCGCGGCGGTTTATTTGAGTTAGGTCCACGAAATTTACAGTAATTCCTATAAAACCCTGCTTAATTTTCTGAATATTTTTAATGTAAAAAACAGCACAGTTTTGAAAAAAGTACAGAGAGCGGGTCGGATTAGGGGTTCGGGGTTTGTTCGGATTTGAAATTCCGTCTACGCATCGCCTAAGGCTCTAGCTAGGCTCTGATACCACTGTAGGGTTCCTAGGCACACTAAGGAGGTCTCACAAGGCATCAACCATGCCAATTTCAAATTTTACGGGTGCCGAGAAACCCTAATACGGATCGTCGACTAGAGATTAGGCGACATATGAAACTAGTTAACAATTTAACTAAAAGAACGGAAATACAACCTTTGTAGATCCGGTTCTCCACCTCCATAGCTCCATGACGAAGCCCCCTTGCTGTCCAAATCCAATCTCGGGCTCTAGCGTCGGCTTCATCGGAGAAATGGGCGGGCTAGGTCATCGACGACGATGCCGAAGATGATCTACGTCGAGGCATCACAAGATCAAGCTCCCACTTCACCAAGTCATGAAACTTATGAAGAAAACACACTCTACTACTTGGCAAGAGGTAGAGGATGAAGAAATAGGAAGTGTGTTCACTTTAGAATTGGATTTCTCACTCTTTTCATCAAATCACCATTGATGGAATCAAGCTTCTTCATCTTGAAGAAGAAGAAGAAGATGATGATATTATTATGATAAGAATAATAAAATAGAAAAGAAAAATCAATTCTTATCATAATTTTAACTATAGTTATGTGTAGAGAATTGACCAAGGTTAAAGGAATGGTTAGGGTTAAGGAGATGAAGACAAAATGGTTACTTTGGTCAAAGCTTCATGAAGCTTCAACAAGCTTCATGAAGAAAAGCAACCTTTTGTTTTCATTTCTCATTCTTTTAATCCAAAAATAAATAGATAAATGAATGAATAATCAAATAAAAACCCTAACCATTTATTTAACCAAGGTTTAATTCTTTACACAAACCCTAGCAATCATATATCATCAAACATGATACAATCAAGTGCACAAAAATATATCACATATACGATGTGCACATGCGAGTGAGAAAATCCATCTTAAATGAACCGATACTAGTTAATGCAAAGTAATATATCAAATATATAATTATGCATTAAATCATTAAATCAACACTTGATTTAACGATCCGGTCATATCGCATACAACCGATTAATATCCAATGTATCGGCTTATCGAATCAACCCTTGATTCGATAACTAGGTTATATCGCATACAACCAATCGATACATTCATCGCGAGAATAGAATACGGTATCACATACACGCATTATTCTCGGTCCCGCACATATCTCATATGCGCTCCTATTTCGTTTCGCTTGAGCCAGGAAACCTCTGTGTAGGACTCTAAAGACTCGTCAATACGCCGGCAGCAGATGATGATCATATCAAACACCCACAAGCCGCAAGCGGTCTGCTAAACGTAACGGCCACCCGGGTATTGAGCGATCAGAAGATCGACGAGCAAGCCCGCTCACACTCCTGTGAATCCAACCAGTAACACTTACCGTACAGTCCGGTCTCGTCGTCTGATATGTCGCATATCTCGCCTAGGGGTGGTAAACGTCAGACCCCAATAGCTCGATAAGTCGTGTCGATATGAGGTCTATAACAGTTCGAGAAACTACTGGTAACACTTACCAGTAAATCTCAGCAACCCTGGCCAGGGATTTCCGGTTATAGCCAATCGAACACAGCGCAACATCAACCCCCTATACCGGGAGAGACGAATCCCCTCCTATCGCTCATCGCCTCCATGTGATTCGGGACTGTACCCAAAAACCACCGTTTTGCACGCCCTCTTGGACGTGGTAAGATGGAAATCAAAGCACAGTGGGAACCACACAAGACTCTATGACGATCTCGGGTCAACAGACTACTCTGTACCAGTGTCACTAGAGAACTGCCATCTGACGTAAGGTATAATACCATCTGGGAGTTCTCGGCGAGTCCGTCCAGTGTACCCAGTCTCTACTGAGCACCCGTATATCTCCTCTGATGTCAAACACTAATGGATATGGGATCATCCATCGCCCATCTGTATGGGTCGAGAAGGTATACGCTAGTCTACTCTGGTATATCGATGCCCCGTCTCGATACACCCACGACTAGGGACCTTGAAGGAAGTACTTATGGACTACCATGTCCCCACTAGTATGATCCGCATCATAGTCCAGGTAGTCAAGTACACATCCTAAGGGCTTTACCAACATGTAACAGAGAGACAATCAGTGTACACGTTAAGGTAAAAAGTAACCAGATAGCATACTATCATGTCGAGCAAGAAAGTCCTCCCTATATATGTCTCAGCATCCACTACAATATACATCCAATGTACAGTAATGGCCTCTAGGGCATACATATAACTAACATTATACTGTGTAGATATAATATCTTTGTCTCGGTTGCATTTGTATTCTGTCATAATACAAATGCGGGTATGTTTATACTGTTACGGGGTTATCCTGAAATTCGTTTCGGGATCGCTTTTGGAAGTTGCCAGTTTCCAGTTTTCTATCACCCGCTTTAACATTCGGTTAAATGCGGATTTATCTTTTCTTGAGGGGAGTCATGAGTGTGGAAGGTTCTAGAAGCTTCTAGATTGGTAACAAGGATTGTGACTCATTCATTAGCATTAATTGGATGGTGACTATGTTAAGATGACTCATTTGTTGCATTAATTGTTTTATGCAAGGTGTTATATGACTCATGCTTTGTTTTAATGTGTTATGATAAGTTTCATTTCTTAAGGTCACCTCCTCCTCTCTCCTACACTCACCCCCCTCCATATATTGGCCGGCCACTTCTTTTGGGTGGGCTAAGGTTGTGTTTGAAAAAAAAGATGATAGTTTTGGTGTATGGAAATTTCATAACTCCTTTTATTCCATCACAGTTTCAAATGGCAACTTCATTAACCGTTCGTCCATGGCTTTGGACGAAGTGAGACAAAGTGTTCTACTCATTCTCTACATCAATCTTGGTCGTCTCTTTTAGCAAACTTGATGACCGAGTTGCCTCGGGTCAGAGGCGGGAGCCCGTTTAAAGATCCGTTGACGTGGTGCCACCTGGACGAGGAGACCGGAGATCGAGGAGATTGCAGCAGCCGCAACAAAGCGTGGGATGATGGTTAAAGACCGAAGGACTCGGATCGTTCGGTATAACATTTCAACCCACTTTGTAGTTTGTTAGTTTAGCAATAATGGCAGATCCGGGTTATAGTATGCGATAGCGCCAGTTATAAAAGTTTTTGTTCCGCATTTGGCGTCTGAAAGACGGCCGGGGCGCTACCGTAGACTTACAACAAGGTCGTAACAGGTTCGCCACACATATTATTCCCACTGCTGAGATCCGGACATGAAGATTTCAGCAAGGGTTGGATCCTGAAATCCAAGCTGTACTCACTACAAGGGATTTCCCAACCCATGAACTTGCTTTGAAGGTTACCCGACGCTATGAGGCAGTTGTGAAGAAGAAGGGCAGGCCGCAGACTGCCGGTGTGAAACGCCATGTGCACCAGATCATAGGAAGGGCCTCTTCTAAGCCAATTTTTAATGGACCATCTCAGAGGCCAGTAGGTTCGTTCGCCAACAACAGGCCAGACTTTTGCATCTACTGCAAAAGAACATGGTATCTTGTGAAGAACTGTCGCAGGGCGAACAACTTGTGCCTGATCTGTGGGTCTTCTACTCACATCATTGGAGCATGCCCCCAGAACCGAGGACCCAACAACCCTCCAGCTAGACTGATGATCCAAGCTCCTCCTACCCGGTTAACTCTACTAGCTCCAACTCCCCGCACACAGACCACTCAACCCCGACGCCGAGTGTTTAACCAGGCACATAGGAAAGTGCCGCGACGCTAAGCATTTATTATGTCGGTCGAAGAGGCCGAAGCTACGGGTCAGGTTATTACTGGTAAATCTCTTCCCTATTCTCTTTCAAGTCCTTTCAATTCATAGTCATCTTATATCTGTTATACCTAAACCTATCATACACGACTTAGGTACAGTCTTAATAGCCTCCCTACCTACTCTAGCGCTCTTCGACACTGGGGCATCACATTGCTTTATGTCACAACGGTTCGTCTGAACTCATGCGATCCCAATTAAACCGCTCGTATCCAGCTGGAATGTCAGTTCAGGGAACATCGTTCTAAAAGCAATTTTGGGATACGATCTGTGTCCAATGGTCGTCTTAGTCAAAAAAATTATGCGAACTTCAAGGTGCTGGACATACCGAACTTCGACGTAGTCTTGGGAATGGACTGGCTGGAAAAAAAATTCGCTACCATCGACTGTCTCCAAAGGAGGGTAGTGTTCGAAATACCAGATCATCCAATATTCTACTTCAAAAGTGAAGACCGGACCATGGAGCCTAACGTCTACCGAGCAAAACCAAAGAATGCAGACATTGCGGCATTGCAAGCGGAAGAATCGAAGCCAGAGGTAGTTCGAAAGTTCGAGGATGTATTCCGAGAAGATATATCAGGTTTGTCTCCCGATCGAGCTCTTGAATTCAGCATCGATTTACAACCCGGCGCACAACCAGTAATAAAAGCTCCGTAATGATTAAGTCCGGAGGAATTGAAGAAGATTCGCATTCGGTTGGACGAACTCCTGAAGAAAGGTTGGATTCGTCCCAGTACTTCAAACTGGGGATCTCCGGTGTTACTAGTGAATAAGAAGGTACATACAGAATGTGCATGGATTATCAAGCACTAAATGAGGTGACAATTAAGAACAAGTATCCACTGGGTGTATCGATGACCTTTTTGATCAGTTAAGTGGGTCTTGTGTCTTTTCAAAACTAGATTATCGTTCGAGTTACCATCAGGTGAAGGTCAAAGAATCCGACATTCCGAAGACAGCGTTTAGGACTCGTTATGGTCATTATGAATATCTCGTAATGCCATTTAGAGTGACCAATGCACCTGCCATCTTTATGAACTTAATGAACCAAGTTTTCCGAGAGTACCTAAACAAATTTGTTGTCATCTTCATCGACGACATCCTGGTGTATTCAAAGAATCGGAAAGAGCACGCCGATCACTTACGGATTGTCCTGGAGACATTGAGACAACATCAGCTCTATGCCAAGTACAGCAAGTGTGAATTTTGGTTAGATCAAGTCGGATTTCTCGGACATATTGTTTCAAGCGAAGGAATCTTTGTGGACACAGCTAAGGTGACAGCTGTTAGCGAGTGGCCGACACCAAAGACAGTGAAAGATATAAGGAGTTTCTTAGGCTTAGCAGGATACTACCAACGATTCATCGAATAATTCTCAAAAATCGCAGCACTCTTGACCAAGTTCATACGTAAAGACGAAGCATTCGTGTGGTCAGAAACATGTGAAAATGCTTTTGTAGAACTCAAGTCGAGATTAACCTCTGCACCAATTCTTGTAATACCGGATCTAGTGGATTCGTTGTGCATTGTGATGCATCTAGTAAAAGATTAGGATGTGTTCTACACCAGTATGGAAAAGTTTGTGTCTTTTGCATCAAGACAGTTAAAGGTATATGAACGCAACTATCCAACACATGATCTAAAATTGGCAGTCATCATCTTTGCACTCAAGATTTAGCGCCACTATCTGTTGGGAGAACGAGTGGATATATACACTGACCACAAAACTCTGAAGTATGTATTTACTCAGAAGAAACTCAACATGCGATAGAGAAGATGGCTAGAACTCATGGCGGACTTCGACATCAACCTACAGTATCATCCTGGGAAGGTGAACATAGTTCCCGATGCTCTTAATCGCCAGCCATTAACAATGAACCCCACCTCTCAGTAGAGACTACAACAAGAACTGCATGAATTGGAGATTGAAGTAGTTATGCCAGGTAACGCTTCATCTTTGATGAACTTACAAGTCCAGTCCACTATTGTAAATCAGATCAAGGCAGCTCAAGCAAATGATGCCAAGTTACAAATGATCCGAGAACAAGTAGAAAGTGGACTACGATCTGACTTCATCATCCATGAAGATGGATCCTTGCGGTATGGAAGCCGTTTATGCGTGCTAATCGGACCTATTCGAGAAAAGTTGATGAAAGAAACTCACAGCTCTCCTTATTCTGTACACTCCGGTAGCATGAAGATGTACAAGGATCTACGGCAACACTACTGGTGGTATGGAATGAAACACGAAGTAGCAAAGAGCATAGCCAAGTGTTTGGTGTGTCGGCAAGTGAAGGCTGAACATCACAGAACTGATGGTCTACTTCAGCCGTTACCAATCCCAGAATGGAAATGGCAGCACATTACCATGGACTTCATGACTGCTCTCCCTCGCAGCACAACGGGTAACGATGCAATTTAAATTATTGTGGATCGACTCACCAAGTCGGCTCACTTTATTCCATTTCGAGTTGGCCAGTCAACCGAGACGTTAGCAAGGAAGTACATGGAAGTAAGTATAAATCTAAAGTAAGATTTAAATCTTCAAGATTTACCATATTTGATACCCATAAACTCATGCAGGAGATCGTGAGATTACATGGAGTCCCTGTTTGCATCGTCTCCGATCGTGATATAAGATTCCGATCACAGTTTTTGCAAAGTCTGCAAGCCTTGAGAACGAGTCTAAATTTCAGCACGGCGTATCATCCACAAACAAACGGACAGTCCGAGCGAACAATTTAGATTCTGAAAGACATGCTAAGAGCCTGTATGTTAGATTTCGGAGGTTCGTGGGAAGATCACCACACCTTATAGAGTTTTCATACAATAACAGCTATCAAGCAAGCATTAGGATATCACCATTTGCAGCACTCTACGGACGGAACTGTCGTTTCCCGTTGAGTTGGAACGACGTTGGAGATCGTGAACTCCTTGGACCAGAGATGATCGTGGCAATTGTGGACGTAGTTCGCGTGATTAGGGAAAGGATGTGAATAGCCCAAGACTGACAGAAACATTGGGCAGATGCAAAGCGTCGACACTTGGAGTTTCAACCTTGAGAACATGTATTCTTGAAGATCTCCCAAACAGAGGAGTGATACGTTTTGGCAAGAGAGGTAAGCTAAGTCTAAGATACATAAGATCGTTCGACATACTCGAACGAGTTGGAGAAATGACATACCATTTAGCACTACCACCCTTATTGGAAGGAGTGCACAATGTGTTCCACATATCCCAACTACGACGTTATGTGAGTGACCTCATCCACATACTTGATCACTCAGAGCTCACAGTACAAACCGACCTAATCTGCGAGCAACAACCAGTTGAGATTCTGGACCGAAAGGTGAAGACATTGCGGAATAAGAAAATAAACTTGGTCCGAGTAATGTAGAGAAAGGATTCGCCAGGAGAATCAACTTGGGAAAGAGAAGAAGATATGCGTACATGATGCCCTTACCTTTTTGAAAATTAGTCCTTATGTAATTATAAATTTCAATGACGAAATTTTTATAAGGAGGGTAGAATGTAACGACTTTGAAATCGCTATACATAAATTTTTTGTTATTGTACAGAAAAGGGTATTACAGCATATGTAAAATTTAAAAGTTATTTTTGTTAAATAAAAGCAAGAAACAACTTGTAGCTCACTGGTAAAGCCTCTACACTGCAGTGACATCCTGTGCGTTCGAATCCCATCATACCCAATTATTTTTAGATTTTAATTTTTAATTTTTGAAAGCCCAAGAGTTGCAAGTGTAATACACGGAGAAACGAAAAAGTTTCAGAAAAATCAAACAGGCGTAATGAGGTGTACACACCCAACTTAACACTTGGCACGAATCTCGAGGCAAGCCAACGGGATCCGACCACCCGTTTCCTTGATATGGCCAACCCCGACAGTCAATATAGGCCAAATTGCCTCCGTGCTTTTTATACACCCCTTCGACTCCCATTAACTCCCCTACACTGTTTGATTTATCTGCAATTAAACAGACTCATCAATTCACCATTTAATATCTTTTTAATGCATTTTAATCCATAATTTTAATTCCCAAACCTTAATTCTTCAATATAAATACCACCCCATGCGCTATCTCTTCACCATTCTGAAATTTCTAGCAAAAATTATCTCAAACTCTCTAAACACCAAAATCGTGGCTGATCAAATCGTGGCCGATCGCGGAACAAAAATTTATCCAACTGGCGCTAACACAACCCGTGAGTACGGATCGACCATTAACCCTAAACCTAGCAAGCAATATAAAGAGTTAGGAATGTTATACCGAATGATCCGTGTCTTTCGGTCTTTAAACACCTTCCCAAGCTCCTAGTGGCCACCATGATCAAGTTTGGTCGCCGGTCTCCCTTCATCGAAGATGATCCACCCGAGAGTCTACGAATCGAGCTCCAACCTCATAACCGAGGTAACTAGGGTATGTAGTTTGCTAAACTAGTTAGCCTAGAAGATGTAGAGTCTAATGATGGATTAATTTGTCTCTAAACACCCTAACACATGAGAGAATTAGGGTGGAGGTAGAAGAAGAAGCCATGAAATATGAGAGTGTGAAGCTTGAGCTCAACTCAAGAAAAGCCAAGTCTTGTGTGAGTGTGAGAATAGAATATCAAGCAACTAAAGATAATATCTCAAGTCCAACAAAATATCTCACAACTCAACAAGTATCAAGCATGCAAGAATAGTGTATCATGATTCACACAATGAGTCACCCCATGAGTCACCACCATGAGTCACTAAGTAGCTTTATTTGAAAATAAAGCTAAGCACACTCATCCCTCACCTAAATTAACCATTTAACCAAATGGTTAATAAACATAATGAGGTGTTTTCTTCTAGAAACAATCTTGTAATAAATTACAAGAATGCCCATCATCCATATATACATACTCGCATCCGTATTCCGAAAAATACGAATAAAATGAGACGAAAATAATCCAACAATATAATACTAGGATTTGGCTTAAACTAAAACCCACTGGTATTATCTGTCCGAATCATGATACGTGCACAAGTGTACGTATATGATCGAACCCTGCCGTAAAACCATACGGCTTCTACATCGTTTTGCCCGAAGCAGGGAAACCCTCTGTGTGGGACTCTAAAGACTCGTCAATACGCTGGCAGTAGGTTTAACCACAAGCACGTCAGCGGCACTAGCTGTACGTAACGACTACCCAGGTATTGAGCGAAAGAAAAGCCGACGAGCAAACTCATCATGACCCTTACTGAGCCTGTCGGTGACAATACCCGTACAGTACGGTCTCTTCGTTTAAGAGTATTGCATATCGAGTCTATGGGGTGGATAAAGCCAGACCCCTAATAACACGACATTTCATGTCGGTATGAAGCCCATCACAAACTGAGAAACTACTGATCCAAATCAGTAATTCTTGACTACCTTGATCAAGGATTTCTGGTGATGGCCACCCGTGCACTGCGTGACATCAATCCCCAATACCGGGAGAGACGAATCCCCAACAATCCGCTCACTGTCTTCATATGGCTCGGGACTGTACCCAACAAAAACCTGTTTGCACAACCTCTTTGAGCCGTGGTAGGGTAGTAATCAAAGCACAGTGGGAACTCACACGAGACAAATGACGATCTCAGGTCAACAGACTAATCTGTACACATGTTATCTGGGAACTGCTATCTGACAATAGGTATAATACCAACTAACAGGTTCCCAGCGAATCCGTCCAGTGTACTCATAACCCAATGAGCACCTACATATTATCTTAGGTGAACAAACCAACACCAATGGCTTGTGAGACCGGCCACCGCCCCTCGTCAGGGTCTCAATTAGTATACACTAGTCTACTCTGGAGTATCGATACCCAGTCTCGATAATCTCACGACTAGGGACATTTAAGGATGTGCTTATAGACCACCCAGCTCCCACGTATATAATCGCCATCATAATGCTGGTAGTCAAGCAAGAATCCTATGAGCTCTATCAACATGTAATAGTGATCTGTAATACCACCTAAAGCATGTACATGATGATAAAGATAAACCAGATAGTATACTATCATCTTGAGTAAGATTGTTCTATCCGTATAGGTCCTCCCTCAATCATCGCTATCGCATGCCTACGATTCAATAATTGACTTGAGGGCACTATAGCCAACAGGGTGTCGTAGAGAATGGATTGTGGTTGCCTTGACGGGAATTCGACTTAAGTTGTTAGGAAAAGAAAAAAGTGAGATTTTCTTCTCTCAAACTTTCCTTCTACTGCCATAACAAATGAGAAAACTACTCACATTATATAAAAAAATAAAATAAAATAAAAAACAAGCATAGAAAATAGAAAGAAATGAGGTAGAAGGTTACAACTAGCTACTTAGGACCTCACCTAGGCAAGGATCACGCTTGAGCATTATGGTTGCAAGGATAAAAGAACAGAGAAAAAGAAAAAGAACAAATAAAACCAATAACTACTTAACAAAGGAAAATAAAAGCTATATATAAAAACTAGTTAACCAATTCAACAAGACATGCATATAAAAAAACTCTCATCTTCATTTATCATCAACTCAAAAGCTCTCACTACAATTTTAATGGAGGAAAGATGAAGAAATAGAAGAAGTTTACACTAAATTCTAACAAAAACTAGTGAAAAACTACATCCTTGATATGGCTGTAATCTGGAGTATTTATAGGCAATGAAGTGAAGCCCTAGGATCTTTTTCTGAACTCTTATAAAATGACAAAACTACCCTTGAAAATTTGGCGTGAGAGGCCACGTATTGGCCACGGATCCGCCGCCTATAGGGGGTTTAGACCGCGAAACCGCGACCGTTATGAGGAGTTGAAGTTTCAGTTTTCTTGGGCTATCTTGTGTTGCTTTATTATTCTGTTTAGTACACTTTCATTTGCAGAATCATTTCAAAATACTCCCAAATTTTCAACAGTCTCAAACATGAAAATGAGTGGACTTTTGTCTTGATTTTTGTCAAGCTCCATATTGCCTTTTTTATTCTTGTACTGCCTCTCTTATGCTGTGTGCTTGTTTGAGACACGAATAACCTTTGCTTGATCTTGTCTCCTGAACTGGTAAACGACACCGGATGGTGAGTGGAACCCGTATTTTTATCCGTTGTTTGCAATTGTCCTGAATTTGTCGTGATTGTTCGTGATTTGTATTCTTTTGAACTGAAAACCTCTAACCTGCAATTATGTAACAAACACGGATCAAAAATACCTACCTATATGCAATGCGATCAAGAATGGATGGTATAAAAGTGCAAAATTCTGATATGAACAAATACCCCCAAACTTATCTTTTGCTCGTCCCGAGCAAAGCCATTTTATTTTCAAAAAGTCCTAAGCTCACTTTCGTAGCCGTCACGGTTGCACTTAGCATGTGCAACAAGTCGTTAAACCTCTACGTTGCCCTAGAGGAGGATTTTTGTCTCCTGATGGTTTTCAGTTAATACTACCCATAAAATCTTATCAAGTTGGTCGTCGACTCTAATCGTACAGTTCAGCAGGCTAGTTAGAAACTCGATCATCCTAAGTTAGAAATATCCACCCCTTATTCTTCATACCTCCTATTCATTTAAGTTAAGATCCTATATGTTTTGTCAGTTTATAAAAATCTCAGTTTCTCTTGAGCTTTCCTTCTAAAGCGTAGTCTCCAATCCGGAATTTCTATCATCTTTAAGAAAGATATAAGGCTTGTTCTTCATTCTTATCTCTCTTCCAAACATCGATCATATACCCCTACATGTGTGTAATTTCATCCCTGCACTTAAGAATTCAATTCAAACTATAGTACCATTGCCCTAATACCCAGTACTACTTCTTTTTATTAATGATGGACGGATTTACTCACATACCTCTCATACGACTACTACTGCTTCTTGAGGCACTAATCAGCTGATTACCGAGTGTGTGAGCTTATTAAGGCGTAAATAGCAGTTCCAGGTCCTGTAATATACACATTTTTTTCTTTTCTTTTCTTTTTTTTCAAGACCGGATATATTTGTCAACGACGCTCTTTTGGTGGTTGATTACAAATACCATTTTTTTCATACTAGGTTTTCAGGAAAGAGTATTTCTAGGTATTCTCTACTATTCCAAGTTTTAAGGTGTGTGTAAGTGCAGTTTGTAGGGTATATACTTTCTGAATTTGGACTAGAGAACAGAAACTATTTTTCAGACTTATTCTTCAATAAATCTTTCAATACTTTCCTTTCCTTTCAACTTAACTCAAGAACTGAACTTAAAATTACTTACTTCTAAACAAACTGCAAGGACGTAAATTTACTACAGTTATACTTCAAGAAGGGTTATTTTTAAGGTTTTCAATTACTAAACCTAGGATTTAGTTATTTCTGACTAGTCAACCATTATATCGAACTCGAGTCTAAATAGCCAACTTTACAACATTTTTTTGGTTTTATTTTTAAGTTTCAAATTTTTATGGTTTTTAGGGATAATAATGCAATACAGAAATATAAACATGATGCGATATTTTATTTTAAGTTTCAAATTTTTATGGGTTTTAGGGATAACAATGCAATACAGAAATATAAATATGATGCAATGCGGAATTTAAACACGCAAACAAAAGAACAAATATTTACAAAAAAAACATGCAGATGTAGAGTGCATGGATAGCTATTTACAACAAACCCCACCTTCAAACTTACTCACAGCAGTGTTCTCACTGCTGCCTACCACGTCTCGTAAAACCAGACGCGGTACCACTCGTGGCAGCACTACTCATGCCAACTCCACTGGTGTCGGTACCACGACCCCTTGATCTCGCTCTCTCACCGTGCGCCAACATGGTAGACATTCTCTGCTCTAGACTCGTAATACGCTGATCAAAAGTCGTCAGCATCCCTAATACTCTCTCGACCTCCTATGGGTGCGCCGCGGCAAGTGTGCTTGCCCGGCGGGGGTCAGCTCCTCATCACTCGCTGTGGAACTCAAGCGGGGGTCTCTTCCATCACATCCTCGGTCGGCTCGGCACACGACCATAACTCATGAAATCTAGTGTATGACGTGGATGCATTCTCAACTAGGGATCGAATGGGAACCCTCATCTGCATAAAAGCATCAAACTCCTCTACAGGAAGAAAATAGCGACACAATCTTGTCATTAATATTGGGCACAGATAATTGACCGCCCTTTTGCCGACACCAATCGAGTGTAACAATACAGTACACATGTCATAACTTCGGTTTTTCATCATCAGTGTGTGCACAATGTGTAGAGATGGAGTGAAAAAATGGTGTTATACGAACTACCAAAGATATTATTTTATCTCTAACGACACATGGTTAATACATTCGCATACAACGTACGTCCAAGAATTCCTTTCTTGGGTTCCCTAGCACAACTATCGCCCATTAATAGCATGTAATCCTCAAATCGGAGGGGTTGGTCGTGAGCGGGGATTCGGGGGATCAAAATTACTTTATGAATCAAGTTCCTATCTACCACAATTTCCCGATCCCCAAAACAAGCATATATACCCATAATTGCCTAACATCCCTCCTCCATGCTCGCAAAAAAACGATCAACGAGATCCGGAAGCGCGAATGCATTTGGATGGTTATACAATAAGTAATTCCATCCGTGTTTCCGGATTTCGTCGCTAAAATAACTACCATAAAAATCGTGGGCGAACATTGAAGAGAAATTCAAATTGAAAATTGTGATCCATTGAACAGAAAATACAGTTTTAACAGTTCTAGAAAGAGGAGATCGAGAAATCAAACCTCCTATGAAATTTTCAAAGGGTGACATGGAGAAAAAGCGACGGATGCGCGGTCAGGGGTGCTTCGGGCGGCGGTTCCGCGGTCGCTTTGTCGGATCTCAGGTGGAGCTCTCGGTGGCTGTTGGGGATCTGTGAGAAATGGGGGCTGAAGTCTCAGGATGGGAATAAAGAAGAGCAAAGGGTTTTTTAAGGGGGAAGTCAAAGGTTGGTCAAAATGGGATCTCTTTTTCCCTAAAACCCCTTTAAAATTTGGAACTTTTAAGAATGGTCCTCTTCTCACATACTTTTGAATATTTACAATAGAACCCCCCCCCCCCCTTTTTAATTTTTTATTTAATTTTATTTTACTTTTTTTTTTACAAAAGGGAATTTCACCGGGTAAGAAATATCCCGACACACAAAACCGAGGATTTATAAGACAGGGATACTCGTCAGAAGAGCAAAACAAAAAAATGGATATGCACCGGACAAGAATACACACACACACACATGATGGTATATACATACCCTAAACTTATTTGAAACGGTGTTTCCACGTTTATGTCTGGATAACCGAAGTTTGGTGGTAAACGGAGGAAGATCAGGCAATGTAAACCGGCTCCTGCAACACCAGGAGCTCCTCCGATGGTTCTGCGGTAAGAAATGGTTTTACTCAGTGTCCGTTCACTTTGAATAGTGAAGCGTCCTTCGGATTCTCCAAATCCACCACGCCGTGCGGGTATACACAACGCACAAGAAAAGGTCCCTTCCAGCGAGATCGAACCTTACTGGGATGGAAATAGAGTTCGGTGTCGTAAAGAAGTATCTGTTGTCCAGGCGTGAAAGTTTTGCGCATAAGGTGTTTATCATGAAACACCTTCGTTCAGTTCTTTATAACAACCGCGTTTTCGTAACCCAACCCTCATCCCGAAGCTCATTTAATTCGTTAAGTTGCAGCTTCCGATAGCTGTCCGCATCTTCAAGGTTGAAGTTCAGCTCTTTGATTGCCCAAAATACACGATGCACGATTTCAATAGGGAGGTAGCAAGTCTTTCCGTACACAATCCGATAGGGAGACATGCCAAGATCAGTCTTATACGCAGTTCGAAATGCCCAAAGGGCATCGGTTAATTTTAAATACCAGTATTTACAGTTCTCGAAAACCGTTTTCTCCAATATTTGCTTAATTTGCCAATTTGAAACTTCGACTTGCCCACTTGTTCAAGGGTGGTAGGGCGTGGATAGCTTGTGATTAATCGTGTATTTTCGCATCAAGGTTTCAAAAGACCTATTGCAGAAATGTGTCTTATTGTCGCTAATAAAAGCGCGAGGGTGCCCGAACCGGAAAAAGATATTTTCTTTCAGGAATCTAACGACAACTTTGTTGTCGTTCGTCCGGCTCGGCACTGCCTCGACCCATTTGGAGATATAATCAACAACTAAAAAATGTACAGGTTCTCAAAAGAGTCGAACATCTCAACAACCAGAATTGGTTGGAGCAGCATCTCGTTTTTCCTGGAAATCCGGCCCAAATGTTGGCACCGGGAACAAGTCTTGCAGTAATCATATGCATCTTTGAAAAGTTTTGGCCAATAAAAGCCACACTGTAAGACTTTCTCAGCCGTCTTTCTTGGGCCAAAATGCCCGTCACACGCTTGATCGTGGCAAAACAACAACACACTCTTGAACTCATTATCAGGGACACACCGGCGAATGATTTGGTCTGGACAATACTTGAACAGGTACGGTTCGTCCCAGTAAAAGTGTTTTACTTGGGATAAAAATCTAAGTTTGTCCTGACTCGACCATTCGCTTGGTATGAGTCTTGTCGCCAAATAGTTCACAATATCTGCGAACCACGGTTTACAAGATACAGTCAAGAGTTGTTCATCAAGTAAAGTATCGTTTATTGGGAAAGGAAGTGTCGGCGAAGAAGAAAGTCGTGAAAGATGATCGACCACTACGTTTTCACATTCTCTTTTATCCTTAATGACAATGTCAAATTCTTGAAATAAGAGGATCCAATGTATTAGCCAAGATTTGGCATCCTTTTTCGCAAAAAGACGTCTCAGAGCGGAATGATCAGTGTAGACAACGACTGGGGTGCCAATGAGATATGATCTGAATTTCTCCAAAGCGAATACAACCGCCAAGAACTCTTTCTCGGCTGTCATATAGTTCATTTGTGCGTCATTCAAGGTCCGGCTCACATAGTAGATTATGTGCGGCATCTTATTGATATGCTTCCCTAAGACCGCACCGATAGTAAAGTCAAATGCATCGCACATAATCTCGAAGGGATGCGTCCAGTCGGGAGAAAAAAGAACGGGCGCAGTAGTAAGTGATCTTCGTAATGTTTCAAAAGCAGTCAAATAGTTCGGGTCGAAATTGAACGTGGTATCCTTAGCCAGAAGAAGAGTCAAGGGTCTAGCAATCTTTCTAAAGGCCTTGATGAATCGTCTATAGAAACCGGCATGACCAAGGAAAGATCTGATATCTCTGACGCATTTGAGAGGCGGGAAGTTGGAAATGATATCAATGTTTACTTTGTCAAGCTCAATGCCATTTCGCGAAATGATATGTCCTAAGACAATACTTTCGCGCACCATGAAGTAGCATTTCTCTCAGTTTAAAGTAAGATTTTTATCCTTATATCGGGTAAGGACAGCGTCAAGATGTTATAGACACTCGTCAAAGGAATCGCAAAAGATGGAAAAATCATCCATGAATATCTCTAGAAATTTCTCAATCATGTCAAAGAATATTTCCATCATACACCGCAGAAAAGTAGCGGGAGCATTGCATAACTCAAAGGGCATGCGGCAATATGCGAACGTGCCGAAAGGACAAATGAGAGTGGTTTTGTCCTGATCTTTCTCGGCGATGGGAATCTGGTTGTAGCCTGAATAACCGTCCAGAAAACAGTAGAACTCATGCCCAGCTAATATTTCGAGCATTTGGTCAATGAATGGTAGTAGGAAGTGATTCTTCCGCGTTGCGGCGTTGAGTTTTCGATAATCAATGCATACTCGCCACCCGGTTTGGGTGCGAATGGGGATTAGCCCGTTCGCATCGTTTGTGATGACCGTAATGCATGACTTCTTAGGGACAACATGTATCGGACTGACCCATTGGCTGTCAGAAATAGGGTAAATGATACCACTATCTAGACATTTAATAATCTCCTTTTTCACAGCCTCCTTCGTGACAGGATTCAATCGTCTTTGTGGATCCCTCGCTGGTTTGGCATCATTCATCATATGAATGTGATGTTCAACGGTTAAAGGACTAATCCCTTGATGTCCGCCATCGTCCAGCCGAATGCTTGCCGATTTGATTGCAAGACCGCGGGAAGGGTTTTCTCTTTCTCTAAAACTAGAGAAGACGAAATGATTACGGGGAGAGTCTCGTTTTTACCTAGTAAGCAGACTTGAGGTGAGACGGTAGAGCCTTGAGTTCGAGTGTTGGAAGAGAAACAACTGAAGGCAGAATCGAATAACGTGTCTCGAACTCAAAGGATTCCAAGAGGGGCTCAAAGCGAATGTATGCAACAGAGTCAGATGGTTTAACCAATGCATCCAAAAATTCAAAAGACTCCAACTCGGGTGATGACATGTCAAGATCGTTCAGAAACGTAAAGCACTTGTATTCTTTGTCGGAATCGAAAGCAGCAGGTTCAAAGAGGAACGCACTCTTAGCGGCAAAATCACCGTAATCAAACAGAAATTCTTCAAATTCACAGTCCTCGGGAAAGATCTCCTGAATAGAACAGATATCCAGTATATGAGCGTTAGGTTCGGATGGCTGATTCCCTAATCTAAAAATATTGAGTTCAATTGTCATGTTACCAAAAGATAGGTTCATGGAACCATTTTGACAATTGATCACCACATTTGAGATTACAAGGAATGGACGACCGAGAATCACTGGAATTTGATTCCGGGGGTTGGTTACTGGTTGTGTATCTAGAACAATGAAATCTACAGGGAATATGAAGTCCCCAACCTTGATCAACACATCCTCTAGCTCACCCCTAAGATGGATGATAGATCGGTCAGCCATTTGAAGAGTACAATGTGTAGATTTCAGTTCTCCTACACCAAGTTGCTCATAAACTGAATAAGGAAGAATTTTAACACTGGCACCAAGATCCAAAAGAGCGCGATTAATGTTCTTATCCCCATGGTTATTGAAATCGCTGGACAGCCAGGGTCCTTCCGTTTTTGTGGTAAATCTTGTGTAAGAGCATCACTCACATTACCAGCCAAGAAAACTTTCTTTGGTACCTGAGATTTCCTCTTCTTAGTGCACAAGTCTTTCAAGATTTTCGCGTAAGACGGGACTTGCTGAATTGCATCTAAGAAGGGAATGTTGATGTTAACATGTTTGAACAACTCCACAATCTTCTCCATTTATGGACCTTGTTTATTGGATCTCAATCGATTTGGAAATGGAGCTTTGTTGAAATTGGTTGAGTCCAATACTTGTGGAAGAGATTGTGAAGATAGAACGGAACCCAAAACTAGAGTTTGAGTGGAGTGAGATGTGGGTCCGTTTGAAGCAGCAGTCGAAAAAGAAGAGCTTTGTGAAAAATGAAGAATAGGCTCGGAAGAAGGAGAAGAGAAGCGGTCGGGGTGTCGTCGTCATCAATTTGTGTGCCAATGTTGTTGTTCAGCATTCTTCCAGATCTCAACGTAGTCACGGTACTCACGTTATGGTTCTGTTGTTCAAGAGCAACATGTGCATTATGTGGGTAACCAGGATTTGTGATTGGTTGATACAGAAGCTTTCCTTTCTCTCTCTCGCTCAAGGCTGCGTTCAGCTGTCCAATCTGGGGTTCGATGGTCTTGATACTTTGCCAGTGTGCAGCGATGTGTTGCACCAGAGACTGAATAGAAGACTGGATATTTGCAGTGGATTGAGTCGATTACTTTATAAAAGCCTCAAGACTCCGTTCTAGTGAGAAAACCTTACCGTTATTTGACGGAACAAACTTGTTGTTTTGAGAAAAAGAATTGTTGTAAAGTGCAAAATTGTTCGTTGGATTCTGAAAAGGTTAGGGTTGGAAAGGTTGCTGAAATTGTTATTGAGCTTGTTGTTGAAGAGGAGGCCTCTGAAAGTTGTTCTGGCCTTGGAATTGGTGTTGGTTCTGATTCCAGGCGAAATTAGGATGGTTCCTCCAACCGGGATTATATGTGGAAGATTATGAATCGTTTCTTGGTCTTTGCTGAAATACAGTATTAATCTGATCATGTCCTTAAAATGATGGATTGTAAGGACACTTTTCGGTCAAATGAGATGGATCCGAACAACAAGCGCAAATGGTACGAGGGGAAGAATCAGGGTTAGGAAAAGGAGATGAGAATTTGCTCTCAATTGCATCAAGTTTTCGCGTGATTGCAGCCATCTCGGCTTTCATTGCAATTGAGATATCAAGTTGGTGAACTCCTATCCTTGGGAGACCTGAAGAAGAATAAATTGAAGCGTTCGGCCGGATGCTCCCCCACTGCAGCGTTTGTTCCACAAGATTATCAAAGAATTGCCAAGCCTTCTCGTCAGATTTGGACAGGAAGTAGCTTTGATAGATGGTCTCCATCAACTGTCTAGTTGCTGGATTCAGATCCTTGTACAGAGTTTGGCAAAGCTGCCATTTCTTAATAACATGATGAGAACACTGACAAGGAGGTCCTTGTACCGGTCAAAGCACTTCCAAAAAGGTTCAGTTGGAAGATGGGTGAATTGGTTTATCTCGTTTCGGATCCGTGCGGTCTTGTGATTCGGATAGAATTTCTTCGGAAACGCTTTCACAAACTCGTCCCCACTGGTTATTGAATGAGAAACGGTGCTATACAGTCACTTTTCATCAAGGTCATAAAAAGTGAAAGGTATAACTCATAGTCGTATAGCATCATCAGACACTTGGGTTGTCTTCATCATCGCACACATGTTTTGGAATTTATTGATGAAGATGTAGGCATCTTCAGATTCAATCCTGTGAAATTTGGACAGCATATTGATGAAGTAGGGCTTAATTTCGAAATTATCCTCATTGGCCGACGAAAGAGAAAGACAAGTGGGGAGCGCAGCGTGGGTGGGATAGAAACGAACTTGAAACGCGATTCGATGCGGCGCTGCTGGATGTGGTTGCAGGTTATTCGCACCAAGTGGAGGTGGAATTATTATCAGGGGAGATAAAATGATGTTAGGGGGAAATCCCGACATCTTGGAAGAAGAGTTGGATGAAGATGAAGATGTATGAACAGAATCACGGTTAACGTCGGAGTTGGCCGGCAAAGATAAGGGTGAAAGAGGCGTGGAAGGAGTTTCGACGTCGGAGTCGATCGCGTAGTCGGTAGCGACTAACGTAACGCGGACTAGACGGACACTAAGGTCCTGAGTCCAAACGGATATACACTAAACGAGTTTAGTATAGTCAAAGTATAGAATGTGAGGGTAAGATTTTATGAAAGTTTTTGGGAACTTTTTTTTACAAAGTTTTGAAAAATATATACGGAATTAAGGACACAACTTCAAACAATCATAGTCACAATATGCACAATCACACCTAAAGCTATGGTCTTCAAAGTCCAACTAGACTGCTCCTATCTGTTCCAAAGCGACAAACTGTGAGATAACCCTCGAATCACCTCTTCACTGCCAATTGTGACCAGGTAAGCACAAGTAAGATAAGGAGGGTTCACTCACGAATCACCGTGAGACAGGCCTTTTAAAATTACTTCTTCACTTGCTTAGCTCAGACACCACAAAGTCAAGTTTAGATAAACGACCAAATGCCCACATCTTCCTCTGTCCTATTGAGCACGATAAGTTCTTAGTTGGCTAAGTCTAGATATTTTTAATTAAACTCAAAGGTAATGGGTATGCTTTTTGTGATTTTTGAGGTTTTAGAAAGGATATTGAAATCTCCACCCAATCTGAATTGGTGTTATAGCCTCTTAAAGTCCGTATTATTTATGCAAAATGATAACAAACAAAAATCTTAAACACTTGCAAAAAATTTATTTGGCGGCGGTGCAAAAAATCCTGCACAAAAACAGTTTATTGGAGAGGGGAGTTTACACAAAGAATACTGCAGAAAAACAGTTTAGTGGAGTTCAGAGGGGGTTTTCAGAAGAAGAGAATACTTACCAAAAAATTTAGGCTCTGATTCCAAAATTCGACCGCGGAACCGTGGTCAAACCTACTTTTTGGCCGCGGAAACGCAGTCCAGTTGGTGACTTGGAGCTCCAAATTTCTTCAGGGCACTAAAATTGCTCCTCTTCTGGGTTTTAGTCCCTGGCAATTGATTTGATCACTGAAATTTCTCCAGAATTTGTACGGCTAACCGCGGTTTCGTCTTTATCCTCCGCGGTGTAGCCGCGAGATATGGGTCTAACTCCCCATGATTTTGGCACTGGGCGTGCTCTTCTCCCTATCCTGCATACTCGCACAAAAAGAATAAAAAATAACAGGATGATTTTTATAGTCTTGTTTGGTTATATATATATATATATATATATATATATATATATATATATATATATTCACAAATTAACCTGAAACTACACAAAGAAATAAACTACTGTCTTTCCGGCAATCGCGTCATTTGATTGTTAAGATTTTGCTATGAGTTTTTAAAGTTCTATTTACCGTAATCAACTCGGTTTCGCTTGGTAGCTAGCCGGATGAGTACGGGTCGATCCACGGAGAGATGGAAATCTTTTTCTTAGTGTTTTACCAAGTTAAGTCCAAATTATCCGAGTTTGTTCAATACTATGTGCTTAGATATGTATGTTAAAGGAAGTTTGTTAGGGTTAGGATTATGTTAGTTTGAGTTAGGAGTTCGCTCATTTTTTTCGTTTGTCACTCTTAATATCAATGTTACGGTAATCGGCAACAACGGGGATTAATACGACTACGAAGAAAACTTACGAGTATAACCTAGACTTTCCAACGCTTAGTTCATTCCTTTTGATCCTTGTCCGTATGCTCTTAGCTCTTAGCTATAACCTCTGGCAATTCAACCACGACCGGTCTCGTTAGGATTTCGCCGCTATCATATAGGATAAGGTGTCGTAGGGAGCGGATTATGATTGTCTTGACGGGAGTTCGACTCAAGTTATTGGGCAAACGAAAGAGTGGGAGATTTTCTTCTTTCAAACTTTCCTTATTCTACCCTAACAAGTGAGAAAACTACTCACTCATTATATAAAAAATAAAATAAAAAACAATCAAAGAAAATAGAAAGAAATGAGGTAAAAGATTACAACTAGCTACTTGGGACCTCACCTAGGTAAGGATCACACTTAAACATAATGGTTACAAGGATAAAAGAAAAAAGAAGAAAAAGAACAAATAAAACCAACAACTACTTAACAAAGAAAAGAACAAGCTATATATAAAAACTAGTTAATCAGTTCAGCAAGACATGCATAAAAAAACTCTCCTCTTCATTTATCATTCACTCAAAAGCTCTCACTACAATTTAATGGAGAATGGATGATGAAGAAATTTACACTAAATTCTAACAAAAATTAGTGAAAAATTACATCCTTGATATGACTCTGATCTGAAGTATTTATAAGCAGTGAAGTGAAGCCTTAGGATCTTTTTCTGAGCCCTTATAAAACAAAACTACCCCTGATAATTTGACGCGAGAGGCCACGTATTGACCGCGGATCCGCCACCTATAGGGGGTTTAGGCCGCGGAACCGCGGCCGTTATGAGAAATAGAAGCTTCAGTTTTCTTGGGCTATCTTGTGTTACTTTATTATTCTGTATAGTACAGTTGCATTTGCAGAATCATTCCAAAATACTCGCAGATTTTCAACGGTCCCGAACATGAAAATGAGTGGACTTTTGCCTTGATTTTTCTCGAGCTCCGCGTTATCTTTTTTATTCTTGTGCTGCCTCTCTCGTACTCTGTACTTGTTTGAGACACGAATGACCATCGCTTGATATTGTCTCTTGAACTGGTAAGCGGCATCTGACGGATGGTGAGCGGAACCCGTAATTTTATCCGTTGTTAGCAATTGTGATGAATTTGTCATGACTGTTCGTGATTTGCATTGTTTTGGAGTGAGAACATATAATCTGCAATTATATAGCAAACACGGATCAAAATACCTACCTATATGCAATGCGATTAAGAATGGGTGGAATAAAAGTGCAAAATTCTGATATGAACAATTATGTAATGAGGATTACAAGTAACATAAAAATTGTCCCGAGAATAAAATAAAATAAAGGCCTAATTCGCAAAAAACTACTAAAAACTTAGGGCTTGTGAAAAGTTAACTATCAAATTCTTTGAAAATTGCATAAAACTACCAAATTATATAGACAACCTTAAAATTTCTTAAACTAGTTTGATAGCTTACTGAATATTTAGTAAACAAGTTTGGTAGTTTATTGAATATTTACGAAACAAGCTTGGTAGTTTATTATTTATTAATTTTACAAATTTCCACACACTTCGTAGTCTATGTAGCATGGGTTCGAATACATATATGGGGTACAATACGATACGGATTCGCGGATTCGCAATTTCCCCAAAACATAGGATACATAATACGTTTTTATATCGATTTTTAATTAAATAAATATAAATATATATTAAGATATACATATAAATATATAGTAATATAAATAAATAATGGTATTATGTTTGATATTCAATGCACTTTTAAATTTTCAAGAGCCTTAATTTCCGAGAGAGAAAAAAGAGGCATCAATTTGAGAGAGGTTTGTGAGATATTTACAAGTCTAAACAAATCCGAAAGAATCTGAGAGTTTCGGACTCTGATACACGATCAGGAACGATTCGTGGGGCATTTACAAGTATCAGTGCTTCATGGTTGGTGGCTTCATGTAATTTTCAAAGAATTTGGCAGTTACTTGCAACAGCCCCTAAGTTTTTGGTAGTTTTTTTTTCAAATTAAGCCTAAAATAAATGCAAAAGGTGAAATGATTGATGAAGGCACATGTTCAATTTTCTGACATTGCTTCGGGTTAAACAACATATATTCACTCTGGATAATATGACATGATTGTTGGATAAACATATTAGATTCCTAATGAAGCAGAGGTGTTTCCACACAGTAGAACTCCTAATGAAACCGAGGTGTTTTTCACCCTCTCTGAAGTCTCATTTAAACTAGAGGTTCAAACATATCATTCATATGGACATCCATTTTTGGGATGATTTAAGAATAAAACCCCAGGTTAAAGATTAATCATGTCTACAGGCTAAAGGTTTTTGCTCAATGTATCATCAATTTTTCATATATTGAAAAATTAAATTATATATGATATGTAAATGGACATCCATTACATAAAAGGGGCTGCAGTGCCCCTCACATGGTGTCACTTTTGCAGAAAAGCCCCTGGACATCAGGGGCTTTTCTGCAAAAGTACCCCATGTGAGGGGACACTGCAGCGCGGGGCTGCAGGCCCCCGCAACCTCTTACAATATATCTAGGTTATTTTCCCTTGCTGGTAAGGACCAAATTCAACAGTACATAAAGTCATAAATTTTATTTGCCCAAAAGTTTATTAAGTACTACATTAGACACAGCCTTGGATGGTAGGCCGGTAGCTCATTTGGTTCTTTGGCAAATGTGGTTCCACAGAACCATCAGACCATATCATGATAATAGTTTATGCTCTCTTATCATTTTTTGGGGAACTTGCTTCTTGCTGACATGGGCTGCACGAGCGAAGAAAATTAAGATTCTTGCACTCTAATGGCCAATGTTCTCTCTTATGCATCTTTGTTATAACTAGAAAGTGTCATAGAAGGTCCTCTAAGGGCTGGTCCACAATTCTGATGTAATAATATAGGATAGAGGATGCCAATCCATCTAACATCTTTACTAGAGTTGAAATCTAGATAATCAACATAAAAGATATATACAAGTACAAGCAGAATTTTGCTTCTAGCTACACAGGGAGTGAAATAATTTGGCCGAGGTTATGAACCAAATCTCTATATATAATGCAAATACCCTTGGTTAGAGATACACTCATCTCCTTTTTTCTTGAAAAAAAAAGAAAAAATGAGAAAAATACTCACCTCTCAAGCCCTCCACGTTATCTCTCTCATCTCTCAAGCCCTCCACATCATCCCTCCCCCCTTTTAAAATAAATAAATAAATAAGACTCTAAAACCCTCCACATTTCTCTCAATTCTCTTCTCAAATTTTTTAAACACGTGCATAAATTCTAGTATATATAACGAGACCTTCAATCAACTTCTGTGGCTAGTGTTTCAACTTTGAGAAGTTATATTTGACATTCCATCTTTTGAAACGAAGAATATTTTTTGCATTGTTTTATACTAGGAATCAACGATTAATGAATTTAGTATATCCATTGTCCAAACCTAAACCTATAATCAATTAGTATTGATCATGCAAATGAATGATGCCCAAAGTTGAAAATTAGATTTTACCTATCCGCAAACAACTTGTCCACTAATTAATATAAGTTGACAATAGGTCGACAACGGTTGTCTAATTTTGTCAATATTTTCACAGAGCCTTGCTACATAGTTGAACCCATTTGTTGGGGAAAGGCTTCTTAAATTATAGCTATGATGATAACGATGACACAAATTTCTAAACGCATAAAGGCGGGCTTTTCGAATAGCCCTTAAAATTATGACAATTTGATAGAAGCCTATCGCCAACATGATATTTTTGATAAACCCCAAAAGGTATGAGGCCTGCCTATTGCAAGACCACTTGGAGCTTATTAGGACCTTGTATATTAGTCCAAATGTGGTTGATAAATTTGAACTTAGTTGAGGTGATGCAGATTAGGTTATCAAAATTAAATGCCAACAATAATAAGATTAAGAAGCCAGACATAATAAGAAAGGATGACATACATTGCAGATTAAACATGAACTACCACATAATTGATCCCCTATTAAGTGTTAACAACAAGTGATAGAAGATTGTTTAAACGAACCCATATTGCCACAGTACTTGCAAGAACAAGAGAATCCTAACAGGAAGCCCATTGAAGTGAGAGTTCACAATCAAAATAAAACTTGCTTCAAGTGAGGCACTTTCTTCCCCGATCAATGCGGAGTAGTTCAGAAGGAAGCGAGGCAGGATCCAGCTCCCAACATTCGTTGAGCAAATTCGCATCCTCCTTGCCTGACAACTTCCTAGCTGGAATTTGATGTGAAAACAACCGGGCATCCTCCTTTTCAAGCCAAGTAGCAGCATGGGCACCAATCTCACGCCTCTTAAATATTGTCTTGTATCCTTCCACCTTCTCAAGATGTCCCAAGCTCAACCCATACGTCTCACTATAAGTAGTAAGGAACACCACTATATCATAGGTCCTTTCCTCCTCATCTCCTTCTAATGCTCTCTCCCCATACAAAGCCCAAACCGAACCCTTCTTTGGATAAATCATGTAAAGCTCCTTTGCCGCCCTCTCACATTCAACTAAATGAGAGAACAAATTCACCGAATCAACGTTGACCATGCGCCCGGCTTTAAACTTTCCACAAGACACATGGTGCCCCGACTTCTCCCAACGAACTAACGCATCATCCTTGTTGTTTTGTACGTCTAACCAACACATGTTCAATCTAAAGGGATTCGAAGAGTTAACATCTTCAATCAGTCCATAATTCCTCGGCATTCCGTCGTCGTCGTCATACACCGCCCAAATCTGCCCTTTAACAACACTCTTCTCAGTCCTATCCTTATCAAAGTTGTAAAAGTCCGAATCTTCAACAGCCATGAGGCTCAAATCCCCATCTTCTAACAGAACAATGGCTTTCGCATTCCTTTCCTTGGTCTTCTCCTTTTTCTTGGCTCTCGCCTTGGCTATCTCTAACTGCATCTCAGCCAAAGTCTTCTCCTTTATAACCTTAGGTTCCTTCGACACCGAAGCATCAGAAGCCCCGATTTTCCTCTTCTTAACACCAGTGTCCCAACTAATCAAAACCCTAGGTCGAGATCTAGTCCTCGATCTAGCACCCGTAACCCTAACCCTAACCCTAGCACCAACCTCATCCTCATTCCCATTCCCATTCCCATCCTTAACCTCAACAGCAAGAAAGCTCTTCCTACAGCTAGGGCAAACAAGACGATAGCGTACGTACCTCCGATCGAACTCGTGCAGGATCCGACAAGTCCCGCAAGCGGTCCAGAACGTCACCAGCGGCCTCTCCTCCAATCTCTCGCCGGCGATCCTGACCCTCAGCTCGTCGTCGAACCTCTTCTTGTTGGATCGATCGGAGAGGAACCTGAACGACTCGGCGACGTGCTTGAAGGCCTCTTCGAGGCCAGGGAAGGCGAACTTGGCCTTGTCGGGGTGAAGGGAGAGTGCTAGGGCTTTGTACTGGGACCTGATGAGGGAGGGAGGGGAGAAGGGGTCGAGGCGGAGTATGCTGTAGTGGTCGGAGGGGGAGCGGCGGAGGATCTTGAGGGCGGTGACCATGAGGGAGATTCCGGCGAGGTTGGGGTCGAGGCGGCGGGCTCTGCGGGCGTACTTGAGGGCCGACTTGAAGTCGGAGGCTTCGAGCTTCGACTCGGCGATGGATTTCAGGCGGAGGGATTCGGACCCGGGTCCGGGTCCGGGTCCGGGTTCGGATCTGGATCTTTCGGGCGACATTGATGACGATGGACGAAACGGGGTTGGAGGGAAGCAATAAGCGTTGAAGAAATGGGGATGAGTGATAAACCCCTGTACTGCAAGTTCAAGGGGGTAATGTGCAATTTACCCTTTGATATAATCTTGTTGTTTAGAATATTGGGTGTGGACACTGCAGGCCGGACCTGCAGGGTCCTGCCGACAGAAATCACCCGTACACTTTCCAAACGATTTACAACAGTTTACTGATCAAAGAAAACATAGAGCAGGCAAATTTGCAGCCCAAATTTGACACACAAGCATCAATCCATGCATATGCATCTGCAGCTTAAATGATAGCATCGTTCGATTTCTAACCAGCATAAGTTTGCCAACCACACACACACACACCCAAAAAAAAACACCTTTTAGTAGAGCACATTTTTACAAGTGCTTCATTTTTATGAGAATGGAAATGTTTAAGCAACTATCTTTAATTGATGGGTAAAAGAGGCTTACATGGCCGTAGCAGCTTAGGGCCCGTTTGGATCATCAGAAGAACCAGAAATATCCTTCTTGAAGTCGCTTCCAAAAAAAGTGTCATATAAGAAATTCTAAAAGCTTATTTCAAGTGTTTGTTTGCATGTTTTTGAAAGAAAAATATTTGGTATGAGCCGTATATTTCTTCTTTTGGAAAATAATAATGAAGTATTAAATATTTGTTTTTTGTCGTGTTCCTTGTGCTAAATACTTAATTTCTACCCAAAATGAGAGAAATAAATTTTTGGAAGTAGTCATGCCATATAAAATACATGTCACCGTTTGGAAGTAAATTCCAAACATTTATTTCATCAAAACAAACACTTGAAGTACCGGAAATAACTTACAAACACCTTACTTCCAGGTTCTTCATGTCAAGCAAACATGTTAGCTAACATGTTTTTATTTGGACCCTTAAAAAAAGAAAAAAAAATGGCGGCCTTGTAATTTGCGGAGTACGGGCAGAAAAGGAGGGAGGGGTTTAGTACGGGGCTGTTTGGTTGCAGGATTATGGAATTTGGATTCCAAAATAGTACGGTTGAAATTTCTGGATTTGGTAATTTGTTGTTTGGTTGGTTTTGGATTCCTAGTATTGGATTTGTAGATCTTGTAATCTTTGTTTGGTTGGTGGAAAAAAAGTGGGATTTGGATATTAGGATTTTAGAGAGAGATAGAGAGAGAGGGGATTGTTAAATAAATAAAGTGCATGGGCCCCATCTAAAAGTACAATGAATAGTACCAAATCCTTGAAAATCCTTGAAAATTTTTAGGATTCCATAATCCTTGTTTTGTGGTGGGCCCCCCATAAAAAACAAAATAATCCTAGAAATCCTAATCTTGCAACCAAACATAAAATTATGGAATCCTAGGATTCCACAATCCAAAATCCAAATCCAAACCCATAATCCTGCAACCAAACAGGCCCTACAAGATACAATATAAAATCCGATAAAAACAATGCAAACTAGGCTTCTCAACATGGACCCTGTAGACCCTTTTATAATGAAAAGCTGCTGGCTCATCGGAATGAATAAAATATTTAAGTTAATACTGGAAAGGAAATAGAGAGATTTATACAAAGAATCACATGCTAACTATCCAAAATAATGAAGAAAAGAGACTTGGAATGTGAGTGTGAATGTACTAGGGGGAGTGTCTCTAACTACCCTCTTCTTTTAGCTCAAGTTAATGTACTTTTCATTTCTAATATCAAAATTATTGCCGAACATCATGGATATGCAAATAAAAATATTAAGCTTTAGAGCTAAAGATCATGATGCAGACTATACAAGGATATAATAAGAGCATTTGCCAAGTCTTCTCTTCAAAACTTTTTAATTTGAATAGGAATTTTTTTATGCAACTTAAGAATAATACATAAACTAAATTCTCCGTTTAGATCATCCAAACATCATCGCATGTTGTATTTTACAGCATATGAGACTTCCAAGCCCTAACACTTGGTAATAAAAAAATCTAATTTTGTTTTCTTTTGAGTAAGAAAATATTTTGTTGTTTGGTACTGTAATAAGAAGATAGGTGCTTGTCATGAAAGACAACAACAACAGATAAATGATTAACACAATCATAATTACTTTCTTACTGATTATTCCATGTTCTAATCTGCAAGCAATCTAATTAGGGGGGATGTTGCCGAAAGTCAACGAAGTCCCAATTGAGATAAGAAGGCTACAAAAAAAAAATCCCTTAACAGCAATGTTCAAGGCAGTTCATCGTAAGAAAAAAAATTTAGAGATGGTTTTAAAGAAGATGGTAGTTTAGTGTAATTTAGCCTTGTAAAGGTCGTCGTAGGCAGAGGCATAATCTAAAATTCGCACAAGATCAAGCCGATTAAGTAAAATTTAGATGGCAAAAGCAGGACCTCAAGCAGTAGAGAGCTGCGACAAGTATTCCTGTTTTATCTTCTGCAACGTCGGTACAACAGCTGTCATTGGAATTCTTTCCATAGGCGATGGCCTCGAACAAATCAAGCGCAACTCAATTATAGATGACAGGCATTGGTGCGTTCGGTGTAATAAATTTTTGGAACTCTCTTTTAAAAGATTGTCATCCACAACATCGAACAACTGATCCTGTTGTGCCTTGCATATCCACTCCCTTAAACTTGATTCTTCACCAAACATCGCATGGATGCGCATTTTTCCAGTGAAAATTTCCAATAAAAGAATCCCAAAGCTGTATACATCATCCATTCCTGAGACTTTACCACAGCACCATACTCTGTTGCAAATATTATTAGCAATAAACTTTTTGATTCAATTTTGAAATTCTTTGTGAGGCAATATTAGCAATAAACTTAACACCTATAAATGAGAAATCAATGGTTGCTAATTTTCTGGCAAATAAGTTGGTTGCCAAAGATAGTAAGCCATTCAAGTAGATAAAGCATTAATTATTCGTTTTTTAATTCGATACCTGGAGATATGTAGATAAAGCATTAATTATTCGTTTTTTAATTCGATACCTGGAGATATGTAGATAAAGCAATTATGATCAAAATCTACTTATGTAATAATGAAAACTATAATAATGAATACTATAAGAATGAAAAAAATAATTCTTTCAAGTAGATAAAGCAATAAGAAAATTTAATAATGAAAAAGTAAATTATTAATTGTTTTATGATACCTGGAGGTATGTAACCTATGGTGTCTGGAGTACTTGTTGAAGGCATGGACCTACTATCCCCGAGCATCAATTTGGCGATGCCAAAGTCACCCAAATGCGCTACCAATTCTTCATCCAACAAAACATTGGTTGGCTTCAAATCACTATGAACAATGGTATTAGAGTGGTGATAGTGAAGGTGCTCAAGTGCCAACGACATGTCCACCGCTGTATTTAACCTCCAGTGAAGATTGAGAGATTGAGTCTCGGAATACAACCATTGATCGAGGCTTCCATTGGACATGAATGGGAGGACAAGTGCCTTAAAATCTGGATTGGAACATACGCTGATGATTTTGATTAGATTCCTATGACGAACCATGCTCAAAGCTTTGACATTCTGTATCAAAAGACTTTGAAGCGCTCTCGACATCCAAATTCAAAACTTTCGCTGTTACAATCAACCCGTCGTCAAGGCATCCTCTGTACACTGAGCCAAAGCTTCCCTTTCCTGTTAAGTTGCACTGGTCGAATTTGTCAGTGGCATGAACAAGCTCATAGTAGGAAACCACACTATGATCATCTAAACCTGATGTTGTGATTAAAATTTACAACCCATTGACTAAAGGTCAAAATCAAGATCAAACCGTGGACAAGTAGGCTCAAACCAAAGCATACGGACACTACTGTTGAATCAAACCGGACCCATGTCCGAACCTGATGATACTCGATATCGGTGATCTCTCATATCATGACACGTGGCTGATGACGTGTCCTGAAGCTTACAAGAAAGAATCTACGGTGGCCGACCAGGCCACTCCTGTCCCCGTCCCACAAGCAAACGTTGGCTCACCTCCAAGCCCCCTGCACAATTGGCCTCCTCGGCCTCTCAGCTCGTCTCCGGGCTACCGCAGAACCAAGATACCTCGGCTCTCCCGCTCGTTCGCGAGCCCTCCCGCCAAGGTCATCTTCCTCGGTCTCATCGATCGACCGACCAACGGCACCGCTCACAGGCGCAACCGCCATCCCGCGAATCTCGCCATGCACGATATATCCGCCGGCCACATCCCACGTTCCACGCCATCACGATCCCCCATTAACGAGCCTGTCTCGCCATTAATGCGGGATCCCGCTCATCACGCGGGCATGACGTCGGGAGCGTAACGGCCGGCGTGATTCTCGCGCCTGCCTGCCTGCTGCCGCCGCTATATAAACCCCTTCTTCAGACGGTTCAAATAAGTCATTTTTACTCCACTAAGCCGTTACTCTGCTCGGATTTCCTGTCTAACTTGACCGTCGGAGGGTCCTCGGTGATACAACCACCCCGGGACTTCCTTGCAGGTAGCTCGGCCCCAACAACCTCAAACCCATTGAGATCCACACGCTTCAGGAGCCAGCCTCCAGATCCAATCTCGGCCGTCCATCATCGCCATCAGCAGATTAACGGAAGGTAACATCTTGACGCGATCCAACCCTCGTTAGCTGGCGCCGTCTGTAGGAACTTCTTGATTCCATAAAAAAAAGTTCATCTTCCGATCTCAACCCAATGGCGAGCGGTCACCACGGCGATCCAAGCACTAGCCGCTGCTTCCCCCACAACGGAGGCGCGGACGAATCTCCTCCTCTGAACGCCATCAACGCCCTAGCCGTCCGAATAGATCGACTCGCGTCCGTCGTGGACGCGCTCGTCCATGTACAAACGGCGGGGCAAGCTCCCCAGGTCGCGCTCCCCCACCTCGGGAACGGGACCCCTACAGAGGGAGAGAAGACTCTGCTCGCGTCGGTACTGCCGACCACCGCCTCGCCCTCTCCAACAGTCGCAGGTCCCTCAGGCCTGCCTATTTGACTTCGAGGTCTCACGTCCTAAAGCTTCGTCCCGAGTCTCGTCGCATCCCTGTCCCTCCCGAGGCGGTGGCGGTCAACTCGCCTGCTCCCAGGAACGACCGGCACCTCCTCCCTCGACGGGGTCGCGCACGCGAGACTCGCCACGACAGCTCAAAAACGACCTCGCCAGGAGACCTAAGGGACCTCGCCGAAAGGAACCAAGGCTCATCAAGAATCATGGTCAAGTCAGCAGGGGGTCCGTCGAGCACCCACAAGACTCAGTACCCCGCGCCGGCAGCGGAGGCCAACAGCCGCCCGAAAAAGAAGGCCAGGGATAATGAGCCGATCATTTTCGACGACGAGGACTTCCACGGCATATCCCTGCCCCACAACGACCCTCTGGTGAACACGGCTCGAGTCCACCAATACGAGATGCATAGAATACTGGTCGACTCGGGTAGCTCGGTGGACATTCTCTTCTACGACTGCTTTCAACGCATGTGGTTCACCCCAGTAGACCTAAGGCCGACCTCCCACGTCTTTTCAGGGTTCACCAACCACACCATCCTGGCGGAAGGGGTAGTCACTCTGCAGTTTAGCGTCGGGGAGGCCGGCCGCACGCAAACATTACCCGTGGAATTCATCGTGGCAAGAATCCCATCGGCCTACAACATCCTCCTCGGCCGCCCAACGCTGAACTCCCTCCGGGCCCAGATATCAACCTACCACCTGGCGATGAAGTTCCCTCTCGATCAAGACGGGATAGGTCGGGTCTATGGAGACCAGCGGATTGCAAAGGTATGCGTCACCGCAACATCTTCATCCGAGCAGCCAGCCGACGATGTCGAGGGTGAAGGCGACATCAGGGGTTCTCTGGACACTCGAGACGAGTAAAAAGAGGTCCGAGGAACCCCGGTCGAACCGCTGACAGAGATCCCCCTGATAGAAGGTGTAATAACCGGTATCTTGCATAAAGAAATTTTTGTATATTTTAGAAACTTTAGTTCCTATATTTTTCCGTATTTGTAAATTGTGTTTCCCCAAATTTTACTAAGTTTAAATATTTCTATATTATATTTACAAACCCTAACCTTTAAATTATTTATTCTAATTTCTCTAAACCCTTAACACCTAATCTAAATCTTAAATCTCTTTTTTTCATTTTATCTTTACCTAACCCTAACACTCACTCCAGCCCAGCCCACTCCCTCTCTATCTCTCTTTTTATTATTTTCCTGGCCTGGCCCATGAAACCCCGGCCCAACTTCCCCAACCCGATCCGCTTCCTTCTTCCACACTCCCTTTTCTTCTTTTCCCGCTTCTTTTCTTTCTTCCCCACATCGCGCTCGTTCCCAGACCCCCGCTCCTCGTCGCGACCACGTCCCCACTCCTCGGCCACGACCTCACGCGCGCGCTCGCTCACTCCCCTCGACCTCGTCTTCCTCTCTCCCCCCCCCAACAAAGCCGAGCCCCCTCACCCCCACTACCTCCTTCATCGCTGCTGCCCCACGCCGCCTCCACCATCATCACCATTTCCCCCCATCACCCGCCCGAGCTCCCCCGCTCACCTCCCTCTCTTCCATCTCTACAACCCATCACCATCACCTCCCCCAAGCTCCTACCCCATGGCCGACGAGCCACCCTGCCTCACCACCGCGACCACCAGCCCGCTCATGACTCCATAGCCGACCCCCTCGTCACCTCACCTTGCCGCCTCACCTTCGACCTCGCCTACATCCCCAACTCCATCTATACAAACCACCACCACCATCACCATCGGCTGCAATAGTAACCCAACGCCAACTCAAGAAACCCACTGCCTCCTCTCCCGTGCACCCCGCCGAGCTCCTCCGCCGTCGCCGGCGACCACCGCAGCCACTATGACCTCCTCCCTTCACCGCCTCAACTCCACCAAGCACCCTGGGATCCTAGCAACCTAGCTCCTCAACCTCCCTCGGCAGCACCACCACCTTGCAGCCCTCGTCGTACCACCCCTGAGTCACCGCCGGCCAACCCCTTCTGCACTCAATTCCCGCTGGCCCCTTCTCATTCACACCCAAGCCCTAGCCGCAGCAGTTCCATCTCCGAGCTCGAGCCAAGTCGAGTTGCCATGCCGCGCGTGTGTCGCGATCGCACCGCTGCCGTACCGTTGTCGACACGTCATCAAGCAAGTATAATGCTTGCTTCATGCTAATTTTACCTATTTCAATTCAAATTACCAATAAATTCTATATATACTTTTCGTGCGAATCGGTGTAATGCAAGTGTTCGATGCAGAACCCGAATTGAAAACCCCTGTTAAATTGACGGAAACTAATCACATATGATGGCCCGAGTAATAACGAACGCCGTGTTATGATTTGGCTGGAAAATACGGACTTTAATGACGTGATAGGTCTTTCCCATTTAGACCCGTTAAAACTGAAATTTTCGTACCTGAACCTTGTAAAAATCACAGTTAATTGATTACAAATCGGAATGTTGCGTTCGAGAGCTCATATCGAAGCCGACTCGACGACCTAGAACACCATAAGAGTTTTAATCTATTTCTATGCTAAAAAGGTGACGGAAACTGGTTCGGAGTGCGGCTCTGGACTGCAGTCCAGAGCAGCTCTGGCTGTCGATTCTCGTTTTGTAATACTTTCACTCTACTGTATGAAAATGTTATGATGCGGAACCCTATACTATAGCAAAGATAAGTCTTCTATCTAACCATTGAAAGTGGTTTCACTCGTTTTTACTGTCGGTTACTATTTAAAGTATATTGTAAATCAACAGAACATATAGCTGTCCCAAACAGGGACAGGACGTATACCCCTTCATTTTACAATGCATAAATTTCAGTACGCCATGGATATTACTGATCCGCCAATTGCGTTAAAAACCTAACCGATAACCCTAAATATTGTTTAACTATAGCATCTCCTAATTACGATCCCAACTGGGATTAAAGCGTGTTACGAAACGGGCTTCCAATTCAGAAATTGGATTTCCAGCAGTGATCACTTAAAATGAAATGGCCATAACTAGCAAACCTGAAACCCGATTGACGCGAAACCAATTTTTATGGATAGATAATTAAACATACTGCTTACCCCTTTTTCATTGTTCCACTCAATTCTGCATGTATGAATTATAGTAAATTATGCACCTGGTAAGACACTGGCTGATAACATTTTATTCATATCACAATTATTGCATTCTCATCATATCATGTAGAGCTCATATACATTGATAACCTAGTGATCGTGTACATTACGCAATGGTAGATATTAGCGTTTGATTGTGGCAAATACGTTAGTGTTAAATCGTGAATGAATAAGTGAAAGTGACACGTACTTGTACACAATCAACGGACCAAGTTAATTTATTGCATTGTCGACGTCTATGGGACATGTATAAGTGTAACTATAATTGGTATGGGATGATTATGGAAGCACTTATATAGGTGTCATAGGTAAGGCACCAAACACTATCTTGGGTACCAGTCGGGACATGCTTGATGGGGATCCTGTCTCCAGTTCTCGCGTAGACTTGTCATGGACCGACTAGTATTTGAGTTTATGGTTGGTGTTTGATATAGACCACGGGGTGTGGGGTACTTTGAGTGTGAGTTCAACGGAATCTCGGGAGTCCCATTGCCGGCATACACAACGATTCTGGGAGTTATATGGGTGATATTACTGATTATTAGCGACTCGGGCCCGTGTTTCCTTGCCCCTGGGGCCCTACCATTGGGTGGGGGATACTCACGAGTGGTTGACTCTCACACTTGGACTGACGATAGGTTTAGCGACCTGGATAGTGAGACTTAGAGACTGATAGGTTTAGTGACATGTATTGATTACTGACTCGATACACCTGCCTTACTGTTTACCCGCTTTAACGTTTACCTGTACTGGCTCCTTCATGCTCATATCATCACTTCATGCTTGTTGTTTCATATTCATCATTATTACACATGTTACATATGTACTTCTATTTATTGCTATTGTGTCGCTCTGACGACCTGAGTATGCATGCACAGAGTGAGAAGTGGATTTAGCTTGGATCTGGACCTGACGTACCTCGAAGATATTGTGGACATCTAGATCAGCGACTCAGCGTTGTCTTTCCTTGATCTCCAACTGGTTAGTTTTTGTATCTGTTTAATTTAGTGATTGCATTTCTCATTACCTGTGCATTGATTACCGATTACCACGTAAAGCTAGAAGCCGAAGTGTGACTACGGTAGGATATTTCCTTAACCGTAGGAGCATGGCTGGCCTTGTCAACCCTTCGTATTCCGTATTTAGGAAGCGGGGAGTGACAGAAGGGAACGACGAAAAGATCATCTAGATCGGATCACTTCTAACAGGAACTCAGCGAGATGACCTGGTTAATTTCCTCAGGAACAACTCCGACGTTTTCGCTTGGGCGCCTGCTGACATGCCTGGGATCGACCCCAAAATCATATCTCACAAGCTCGGGGTTGATCATACGGCCCGACCCGTCAGGAAGAAAAAGCGAAGCTTCGCCCCGGTCAAACAGAAGGCTATCGAAGATGAGATGGATCGGCTCCTCGCCGCCAACTTCATTCGGAATGTACCCTATTCGGAGTGGCTGGCGAACGTAGTGCTGGTCAAGAAGTCAAGCGGGAAGTGGAGCATGTGCGTCGACTTCACCGACCTCAATAAGGCCTGCCCCAAAGACAACTATCCCCTCCCGAGGATAGATCAGCTCGTCGATAGCTCGGCTGGCCACGAGCTGTTGAGCTTCATGGATGCCTTCTCCGGCTATAATCAGATCCGTATGAATCCGGCAGACGAAGATCTTACCGCATTCACAACGGACTGGGGGGTATGCTGCTACAAGGTGATGCCCTTCGGCCTCAAGAACGCCGGAGCTACATACCAAAGATTGGTCAACCGCATGTTCAAGCCGCAGATCGGCAGGAACATGGAAGTTTACGTCGACGATATGCTCGTCAAATCTGTCTCGTCGACCGACCATGCCAAGGACCTGGGCGAGGCCTTCGGAGTGCTCCGCAAGTTCAAGATGAAGCTGAACCCCACAAAGTGCGCCTTCGGGGTCACCGGGGGAAAATTCCTCGGTTTCATGGTCACCCACCGTGGAATCGAAGCTAACCCAGAAAAAAATGACGCTATCCTCAACATGACCCGCCCAGGACCAACGCCGAGATCATGCGACTAACAGGGCGGGTAGCTGCTCTGGGCCGTTTCATGTCGAGGTCTGGGGAGAAGTACCTCCCATTCTTCAAACCTCTAAGGAAGATCCCGAGGTTCGAGTGGTCAGAGGAGTGCCAGGCCGCCTTTGACCAATTAAAGAGGCACCTTGCACCGCCGCCGCTGCTCACCTGACCAGTTGAAGGAGACGAGCTATCACTGTATCTGGCGGTATCCGACCAAGCAGCAGGCTCAGTTCTCGTCCGAGAAGTCGACGGGGTGCAGAAGCCGGTGTACTACGTGAGCCACGTCTTCAAAGACGCAGAAACAAGGTACCCAGCCATAGAGAAGATCATCCTGGCGCTCATCGTGGCCTCAAGGAATCTATGACACTACTTCCAGGCGCACACCATCCTCGTTCTTACCGAGCGCCCGCTGGGGGCTATCCTCGCGTCACCCGAATCCTCGGGCCGCTTAGAGAAGTGGAGATGGGAACTGTCACAATTCGACATAAAATACCATCCGAGGCAGGCCATCAAAGCACAGGCCCTAGCCGATTTCATCGTCGAGTGCATCATTCCCAGTAAGGAGCCGGAGTCCGCGCCGACCCTCGCGGCTCAACCCTCGATCGAGGGGGGCCTGACTCAGTCCCTGAGTGGATTATTTACGTCGACGGGTCCTCGACCGAGGAAGGCTGTGGAGCCGGCCTCATCATTCGAGGCCCGAACGAGGCAGAAATAGAGTATTCTCTAAAGCTCGGGTTCAAGGCCTCAAACAACACGACAGAATATGAGGCCCTGCTGGCCGGACTTCGCCTGGCCTCCAGGCTGGGGCTGAAAATGATTCGGATCCGCAGTGACTCAGCCCTAGTCGTTGGCCAAGTGACCGGCCATTTCGAAGCCCGGGAATCTCTAATGGTGAAGTATCTCGCCGAGGTAAGAAGACTTCGGAAGAACATCGACGAGGTTCAGGTTGAGCAAATACCCAGGCAGTTCAATACTCAAGCCGAAGCCCTGAGTAAGCTGTCTTCATCCTACTCGGCCAACCACAAGTGATCTATCCTCTTCAAGACCTTGCCACGGCCCAGCGTGGAAGACGGGGCAACAATGCTTCATATGTACACAGCCCAGGAAGAGGACCGAGACTGGAGGAAGCCCTTCGTGGAATTCCTGAGGGAAGGCACACTCCCAGAAGATCGGAAAGCAGCCCGCTGTCTCCGACCCAAAGCCCGTCACTTCATCTGGAGCAATGGGAACCTTTACAAGAAGTCTTTCACTCAACCCCTGCTCCGGTGCGTCAACCCCCACGAAGCCGACTACATCCTCCGCGAAATTCACGAAGGGGTCGGCGGCGCACACTAAGGGGCCCGCACCTTGATCCAAAAGGCATTACTCCAGGGGCCAACTATTCACCAAGACGCCCAGAAGCTCATTAGAAGATGCAAAAGTTGCCAATTCCATGGAAGCATACCTCGCCTTCCGGCCACCGAGCTGGCCGCCCTTACCTCCCCATGGCCGTTCGCCCAATGGGGATTGGACATGATAGGCCAGTTCCCTACCGGTACGGGCGGGCACAAGTATGTCCTCGTCGCGATGGATTACTTCACGAAATGGATTGAGGCCGTCCCTATCAGGAAACCGGATGCCACCACGACCATCAAGTTCCTGCAGAATAACATGATACTCCAGTTCGGCATCCCGAGGTGTATTATCACCGACCACGGAACAAACTTCGAGAATGAGAAAGTGAAGGGATTCTGCAATGAATATCACATCCTCATGAAGTTCGCCACGGTTGCGCATCCCCAATGCAACGGGCAAGCCGAAGCCGCTAATCGGGACATCCTCCGAGGTCTCCGGACCCGCCTAGAAGGACGCCAAAGCAGTTGGGTCGAAGAATTACCCCGGGTCTTATGGGCCCTGCGCACGTCAAAGAAGACCCCCACAGGGGAAACCCCTTTTAGCCTCTGCTACGGGACTGAGGCAATGCCCCAGCGGAGATCGGGCTACCCAGTCACCGGGTCGAACACTTCGACGATGAAGCCAACACCACGGTCCTCCGGATGTAAGTCTACGGTAGCGCCCCGGCCGTCAATCTGACGCCAAACGCGGAACAAAAACTTTTATAACTGGCGCTATCGCATACTATAACCCGGATCTTGCCATTAACACTAAACTAACAAACTGTAAAGAGGTAGAAAGGCTATACCGATCGATCCGAGTCCTTCGGTCTTTAGCCATCATCCCACGCTCCTTTTGCGGCAACTCCGATCTTTTTGCTCCTCGTCGAGGTGGCACCACATCTACGGATCTTTAAACGGGCTCCCGCCTCTATACCGAGGCAACTCGGTCATCAAGTCTGCCAAAAGAGATGACCAAGATGAAGTAGAGAACGAGTAGAATACTTTGTCTCAAACACCCTAGGTTTCTCATCACATGAGAGGGTTAGGGTGGAGGTTGAAGAAGATGCTAGGGTTTGGAAATGGTGAACTCAAGAAGAACTAATGAGCAAAAGAAAAAACCAAGCATAATGAACTTCTCTCATTTTCTTCTTATGTTGTGAATAGATATATATGGTTGAGAAAGAAAAAATATCTCAAGAAAATATCTCCTTAAATATCTAAACCCAAAACAAACCTCATTAAAACTATCATGACTCACTTAGTGACTCATTAGCATGAGTCACTAAGAAACATGGTAGAAGAAATGAGTCACCAATATGAGTCACCCTTTCCAAAATCATATTAACTATTTAAACCAAAATGATTAACCAAAAGAAATGCATTTTCTAAAATATTCTCGTAACGGATTATGAAAACACCTCTCGCCTGTATATACATACCTGTATCCGTATTCCGACCGAATACGAATACGAGAGACTAAAATATTCCGACTTAATATAATACATGGATCCGGCTTAAACCAAAGCCTACTAGTATCATCTGTCCGAAATATGACACGTGCATAAATGCACGTGCATTTTCCGAACCCTGCCATAAAACCATACAGCCTCTACAACGTTTCGTCCGAACTTAGGAAACTATCCGTGGGGGACTCTAAAGACCCGTCAGTACCCTGGCAGTGGGTTTAACCACAAGCACGTCAGCGGCACTAGCTGTGCGTAACGGCTGCCCATGTACTGACCTCAAGGGAAGCCGATGAGCGAACTCATCCTGGAACCCTACTGAGCCTATCAGTGACAATATACATACAGTTCGGTCCGTTCGTCTATGAGTATCGCATATCGGGCCTAGGGGGCTGGTAACGTCAGACCCCCAATAGCGGTATAAGTCGTGTCGGAGTGTAGCCCAGAACACCCTGAGATACTACTGGAGTACCTACCAGTAAATCTCCTGCCCCAGCCGAGGGCTTTGTGTAATGGCTCTCCTAGACACAGCGCGATCTCACCCCCCAATACCGGGAGAGATGAATCCCCTGCCGATCCGCTCACTTGCCTCTATGTGGCTCGGGACTGTACCCAAAAAAGACCTATTTGCACGACTCCTTTGAGCCGTGGTAGGGTAGAAATCAAAGCACAGTGGGAACTCACACGAGACAAATGACGACCTCAAGTCGATGAACTAACCTATACACATGTCACCAGGGAACTGCTATCTGACGCTAGGTATAAATACCAACTAGCAGGTTCCCGGCGAGTCCTGTCCGGTGTACTCATAACCCAATGAGCACCTGTATACATCTTAGGTGATCCAACTGACACCAGTAGCTTGTGAGACCGGCCACCGCCCCTCGTCGGGGTCTCGACTGTATACACTAGTCTACTCCGGAGTATCGATGCCCTGTCTCGAAACTCCCACGATTAGGGACCACTATTAAGGATGCGCTTATAGACTACCCAACTCTCACGTATATGATCGCCATCATACTGTTGGTAGTCAAGCAAGATCCTAAGGGCTCTATCAACGTGTAATAGTGATCAGTCACCTGAACCTGTACACGACTGATAAAGGCAAACCAGATAGCATACTATCATCTCGAGTAAGACTGTCCTACCAGTATAGGTCCTCCTCAATGATTGCAATCACGTGCCTGCGATCCAATAATTGACTTTAAGGGCACTATATCCAACACTCCGGACCAACCTAGATATCTTGTTGGAGAAACGAGACCGGGCCCAGATCAGAGCTGCCGCTTATCAGCAGCAAACCGCCTGATATTACAACGCGCGAGTCAAGCGCCGCTTCTTCAAGACCGAAGACCTAGACCAGAGGCGAAACGAGTTCGTTGATCAAGGCAGGCTGCATAAGTTTTCCCCTAAATAGGACGGCCCCTTCCTCGTCTCCAAGCTCCTTCCCGGCGGAGCCTATCGATTGCAAGACGAGGACGGACGCAAGTTTCCACGGCCTTACAACGCTGAGAAACTTAAGTTGTACTAGTGAAGGGAATATCCACGAGTGTGTATTTCTTCTTTCATAAGAACAATGTAAACACTTATAAAGTCCTTTCTATTTAATAATACGAAGGGAACGCTAGAACGTTGCGGAAAGAAGAATTTTATTCATTCAAAAAGTACTATGGGCTCCCCAGCCTTACAAAAAAGAGGTTACAACAGAGGCGGAACGGGATCAAGGAAGTACTCCTGGTGATGCTCAGAGTAGATTTCAGTCAGCCGGCCCTAGCCGTTGCAGCCCGCTCCTGCCGACGCTGCACGCGGACTCGGGACGCCATCAAAGCCCTATCTAAGAGGCAACCGAGCAGCTTCATCGCTCGGACCATCCTTAGCAGGCTTCTTACGGCCCTTCCCGCGCTAAGGATCAAAGCCCTCACCAAGAGGCAGCCGAGCGGCTACCCTGCTCGGCTATCCCTGGCCGGCAACTCCTTACCCGCAACACCAAGGATCAAAGCCCTCATTATGAGGCGACCGAGCGGCTACCCTGCTCGGTCATTGTTCCCTGATTAAAAAATCAGGAAAAGCTTCAGAAGAGGCATCACGTGTTCACACGTGACCAGTGGTCACGTGTTGGCACGTGGTGGTTAAGCAGCGGCCAGAGAACAGAGCGCAGAAGAAGAGAAGCCCGTTCCAGAGGTCACGTGCTCACACGTGACCAGGGGTCAAGTGCTCACACGTGACCAACGGTCACGTGGCCACACGTGACCGGCTTTAAAAGCCTTATTCTTTATCAGAATTAAATTCTGAGGAGAGATCATTCAAATCTTTCCAAAATGGAGAAGAACTATCTGAAACCATTGATCAAGAATCTGAAGGTGATTAAACATCACCAATTTATGGAAAAATCTTGGACATGGAAAGATTTCCCCCTAAATCTAACCGAAATAACAAAGAGATATCTTTGGATTTAAAATCCAACGGTGAATAAAATTCACCTAATAATCTAAAAGCCCAGATCAATGATGAAAATAAATGAAATCTCTCAATAAATAAATCAAATCTTTTAATGAGAGATTTACAAAACAGATTGATTCTTTTCCTTCTCCTATAAATAGGAGCCAAAGCAGAGAGTTTTGGGGGAGATAGATAGAGACATACAGAGAGAGATATAGAGCCTGTGAATCTTGAAAATTCAGAAGGAAGAATTTGATTCTCTGCAAAAGAAAAAACCTAGGTAAGAAAAGAGAGGCTTCAAAAGAGAATTTAATTCTCAAAAGAGTTTAACTCTTATATAAAGAAAAGAACTTAGTTCTTTCTCTGGTTGAGGATCTGTAAAGTGCAGATCTCCCCATGAATTGAGAATTTAATTCTCATTAGGTTGAGATCCTGCCATGCAGATCTAAAACATAGAGGAGGAATTGAGCTTTGAGAATTTAATTCTCACAGAATGATAGGAATTTAATTCCTTTAAGATAAAATTAGGGTTTAACCCTAGGAATTTAATTCCTTCAAAATGGACAGAACTAGGGTTTAACCCTAATTGAGAACTTAATTCCCTCAAATTTACAGGAATTTAATTCCCTTAAAAAAAGAAATTAGGGTTTCACCCTATGCACATATGGGGAATTTAATTCCTACAGAAAAGAAATTAGGGTTTAACCCTATCTAAGAATATAATTCTTTAGAAGAAAATAGGAATTTAATTCCTCTAAAGTTTATTGCTAAGGTTTAACCCTATGAAGAATTTAATTCTTAAAGATGAACAGATCTTTAAAACATGCAAAGAACCAGAGTCGCGTGCTACCACGTGACCCCTGTAAAGATCCACAGAAAAGAACATTGAGGCAACGTCTCACGTGCTACCATGTGACCCCTGTAAAGATCCACAGAAAAGAACTTTAAGGCAATGCTTCGCGTGCCCCACGTGACCCCTGAAGCACATAAGGAAAAAGCAAAAGAGAAGAAGCTCTAGGGCGCCCTCACGTGTCACCATGTGACCCCTAATGAGCATTCTAATAGACCAGAGCATGAGCCCCCATCACGTGCCCACACGTGATGGCTGTCAGAATAAAAAGTGTTGAACACTTATCTGTATAACAAAATGAGGGGGATCTGGCCTCACCTTTTGGATGCCATCACGTGCTCCCACGTGATCTCCTCTCTGCTAATGTTTAACACCGAACTGATAACTTGGTTGCCAGTGCTTAACACTGTTATTTATTAGTGTTTAACACTGACTCGAGAATCACAATTTCTAGTATTCAACACTAATCTGATAATCTTATCTCCCAGTGTTCAACACTGTTGGTCTTTAGTGTTTAACACTAGCTTTAGCCCAATTGGCTAAATTTCAGAGGCAAAGCCTCTCCTTCAATGGACCAACAGAGGGTCAATATTTCAAACATGATTGGATTTAGCCTAAGAAGGCCATAAGTCCTCAATACAAACTTAACTGGGCCGATGGGCTCATAATATAATTAATTGGTCTGGGTTCCAAATTGGACTACAGATCACTTAATCTATCTTGGTTCAAGGGTACATCTCTTCACTCCTTTGATACTTGTCGTTGTAATTCCTCAACGTCTTCAAAGAGGTGACGGGTCCCGATAACCACACACATTTCACGGACTGTGGGGTCCTTAAACTCATGGACTATGAGGTCCTTAACCTTGACTGTAATGTCTTAAAACTAACGCCGGACCGTGGAGTCCTTAAATCCTCGGACTATGATGTCCTTAACCTTGACCGGGATGTCTTAAAACTAACAACGGACCATGAGGTCCTTAATCTTGACCATAATGTCTTAAAACTAACGCCGGACTGTGGAGTCCTTAAATCCTCGGACTATGATGTCCTTAACCTTGACCGGGATGTCTTAAAACTAACAACGGACTATAAGGTCCTTAACCTTGACCGTAATGTCTTAAAACTAAAGCCGGACTGTGGAGTTCTTAAATCCTCAGACTATGATGTTCTTAACCTTGACCGGGATGTCTTAAAACTAACAACGGACTATGAGGTCCTTAACCTTGACCGTGATGTCTTAAAACTAACGCCGGACTGTGGAGTCCTTAAATCCACGGACTATGATGTCCTTAACCTTGACCGCAACGTCTTAAAACTAACATTGGACCGCAATGTCCTTAAACTACTTATTGACCGCAATGTCACTAAACTAAACAATAGGGCCTCCCCCTTAATTGCTCTCTTGTTGGATCTAAACGATCCCGTTAAGTTGATCTTAGTCTAAAACTAGACTAACGTATCTTTAACAAACGTTTAAGTTGATCTTAATCTTAAATGAGGCTAACGTATCCTTAAACACAACCCCCAAACCCAAATCTAAGAAAGATACGGATTTGGACTAGTCCACGTCCTACGGGCGACGACATAACTCAGTCTCCGTATACAATCCACGGGCAACCAAGCACAAAACAAACACCCACGACATGAAGTGATCATCTGGAGAAGGAGAAAGTTGTTACCGCGATGCGGTAGCGTAATTAACTGCAAGGGCTTGCGCCTGCAGGGAAGAGCGTCCCCACAATCAAAACCCCCTCAAACGAGGGGAAATCTGACGAAGTTTGCTACATCGGACGCATCCGTTTAAACTTTCGATACATGGTGTCATAAATCAACTTGGCATCTTCGGAGAGGTAGACGGATAGCACCAATTAGCATCTGCCCCGAATTTCAGGCAAGACGTCCGTCGCGCCGTCTTTCGGAGGGGAATAGATTCTGGCACGCCCGGTGGGACCTTTTCCTCTTTCCACTCCACACTTCGTGTGTCGTGATTCGCGAACCAAACGTGGTTCGCTAATGGTTGCCCTTGGGTTTCGAAATACTAAGATTTGGTGTTTCGTTTGCTGCAGAAAGCAAAAGCTTCAATGGCTGGCAACTGCTCAAGCTGCTCCAACTGCAAAAGCAACCGACGCTCCGCCTCACCTGGAGGTGTAGCCTATGGACCGCAGGCTGCTTCCCTGTTTACTATGCCTGTGTAACAAGTGACTCAAGCTTCCACCGGGTCTATTCTTTGGGACCATGCTCCCGCCGGTGAACGTTAACATCCCAATGCCCGTACCGGAAGCTTCAAAGAAGTCGGTCTTTGATCGACTTGCTACTCTCACGGCCCCTCTCAACGGGTCGTCCAACTCCTCGGTCTTTACCAGGCTGAACCTGAACTCTAATGGGCCTGCCAAGAAGCCCGTGACCCCTGACATGGCCATCACAAAGAAGACAGCCATCTCCATTCCTGAGGTCGTCAAGACGGCTTCTCCTGCTAAAGAGTCGGTCTTTTCAAGGCTGACTATTCCGGCTCCTGCTCCTGCTCGAGGGTCTGTCTTTGACAGATTGGACACCGCCACTCAAAAGACGTCAGTCTTTAAGAGGCTGGCACCAGCGACGTCTCATCCAGACAGGGAGCAAGACGAAACCATCCCCATCACCGGACCAGCCCCAACAGCTCGACACGCTCGACATCGTCAGTGGCGCCGAGTAAGGAAGGCCGGGGGCAACTCTCCCTCAGGGCTAACTCCACCGGCTCCAATGGTGGAAGTTAATGCTGCTGTTCCAACTGGAAACAGCTTTGAACCGCTAAGGAGGGTACGCAAGAACTCTCCGACTGCCACGCTAAAAAGATCTCCTCCACCTGCGGAGAGTATCACAGATGCAAAGCCGGAGCAGCCTCCTCAACGGTTGTCCTCCAAAATTTTCAAGGTCTGGAGACGGTTTCAGGACTCGGTAATCATTCAAGATCACTCTCACCGGCAGAAGAGGGTGAAGGTTCAGGAAGAAAAGAACCGTCCTGCCAAACAGCAAAGGACGACAACCGCCAGGGTGCCTGCTGCAACGGCTCCCTCCACGTCGATTACTCAAAAGAGAGGAAGGCCGGAGAAGGTCCCTACGCCTACAACTGATGTCAAAGACAGTAAGCCTAAACGCCCTAAGTCTGGGGGCATAGTGGTGCATACAGTCTACATGGCGTCCAGGAAAGAGGACAGCCGTACATCTACAGGTCATAGACCGCTTATCCGGTCGGTGACTAAAGCTCAGGAGCAGCAGCAGAAGCTCCAAGAAATGATGAATGTGATGGCCGCACTCACTGGGCCAAAAGAAAGCCCCGAAGCATCCTCGGATCAACGCCAGGAGCAGGAAACTGACGCTGAATTCCTTCGCAGGATACTGGAAAAGAAGGATAAAGAGGCTGCGGAACAAGCAGCCAATATAAAGCGAATGACCCTTCTGTTCCAGGACATGGTGGGTATGATGATCCAACAAGATCCTCCTGCCGAAGATCCTCCGATCGTCCTTGAAGATGACATGGGAGAAACGTCGAATCCTCTACCGGCTCTGTCAACAGCCAAAGAGGAGACAATTTCCAAAGCTGACTTGGACGAATATATAGCTCAGCAGATACGGGTTCACCAGGCGACTGAGGCAGTCAGTCAAATTGTCAGAACAGGGCGACCATATCCGAGCTGGTATGATCAGATCAAGCACCCGCCGGGCTATACAATACCGAAATTCCATGTCTATAAGGGGACGGGCAATCCCCACCAGCATGTTGCCCAGTTCAAGGCGCTTTGTGGCAACACTGGAGGCGACGACAAACTGCTACTTCGCCAGTTTGTCGGCAGCTTGTAAGAAACAGCGTTCGAATGGTATTCTGAACTCCCGAACGACTCCATCAAAACATTTGCGGAGATAGTGCTGCTATTTACGCAGCGATTCGCGAGCGCCAGCGAACGCACCCCGATAACGGCGTTGATTAATGCCAGGGTGAAGCCGGGCGAGACGTGGGTCCAGTACGCTATACGCTGGCGAAACTTGTGGTCGAAATGCGAACAACGCATTGAGGAAGCGCCCGTGGTGGGCATGTTCGTGGGCACCCTAGATCCTCATGCAACTATCTCACAGTTCATGATGTTCTTTAAGCCAACCACGTTCCAGGCTTTGATCGACAAGTTGGCCCAGATGGACCAGATGGGTCACAAACCGTCTCCCCCGAAACCGGAACCTCGGAATGACAAGGGTAAAGGGAAGGCAACCTTCGTTGCGAACGCTCAGCAACAACCCAGTGCCCCAAAGCTAGCGGATCAACTGGAAGAAAGACGGCGGTATTATAATGAGAAAATGAAGCGCCCCTACTCATTCCCGCGGGATAAAACGAAAAGCCTATTCGAGCTAATAGTACGCAACAGGCTTATCAACTTGCCAAATCCAAGGCGACCGCCGCAACCCAGTGAGGTGAATAACCCCAATTATTGCCCTTACCATCAAACGGTAAGCCATCCGATTGAGGATTGCTTCGTCTTCAAAAGATGGATTGAAGATCAGTACCTACAGGGCAAGTTTGCGCTATCCGAAAAGTGGAAGGTGAACCCGCCACAACCGCACACTCCTAAGAAGACGGACACACCGGGGGCAACTTGTTCTTTCATTGAAGAAGCTCCATGGGAAATCGTGCTTTCAGAAAAAACTAAAAGAATGCTGAATGAGCTCCAGACATGCCCGGCGATCAGGTGGAAGAACTCGCTGGAACCCCAGATCATTGAAGGGATGCTGAAGCCACGCCCAACTCCAAAGAGCGGTGGTGATGGCCCGAGCACTCACAACCAGCCGTCAAAATCTTCGAAGAAAAAGAAGAAGAAATCCAAGAAGCCCGTGAAGCCTGGCGACAAGCGCACGGACTTGCAAAAACGGATTAACGCGCTGGAGGAGTACAATCAAAAGGCGCGGACTCCCATCACACTCCAAGAGTTCCTCAACCACGTCTTTCAGGAGGAAGATAACGGAGAGAGCTCGTCGGATGAATCCGAGGGATACGTGGCGAGTTGTAATGTGATCTCTCACTCGTTTACGGACGATGAAAAAACTCCTAGCACTAAGAAACTGGGGGCAGATCCTGAACCGGAGCTTGTATGGCCGTCAGACGAAATGATCGACGCTTTTCTGGATGAGATTCGTCTGAAAAGTAAAGCCGATCGGGAGCGTGAGATGGCCGCATTAGAAGGAGCCAAACGCAGGCGACTAAACGAAAGATTCGAAGCACTCCCGCTAGATCAAAAGACATCCGATGCGAATAAGAACATATTCAAGACGAGGAAAAGGTTTGCCAAAGCCATGTCAATGGGAATGAAGCTACCACCCTCGGAGGAAAACACGCTCAATGGGGCGGAGAGGCACCCTAATTATTGCTCATATCATCGGAAGATTTCACACCCCACTGAGGAGTGTGACGCTTTTAAGATATGGTGGCAGGGATATGTTGCTCACCAGCAACTTTTTAAGTGAATGAAACGTAGAACTCGTTGGGAGCAGAGAAGTACGACCGAGGGGCACAAAAGAACTACCGGTAACTGTTACACGATCAACGTCGAAAGATCACAAGTTCTCATCTTTGGGAGCGACTCTGATGAGGAAATGGCTCTGGGCCCTTTCTTTAAAGAATCCATCAACGCCGAAGGATCACAAGCAGGCTGTAACACTCTAGTTCATTTATACCAGTTCTAATTTGAGTATTTCTTTATTTATGGTATTTTCATGATGTACTGTGTTTTGGGTGCGAATAGTGTATTTGACATCTGTATTTGTATCCGACCCGACCCGCTTGCTGGAAACCTGTCTTGATTCCGGTTTATCATTTATCCCGGCTTGTTATGTGGATCCGTGCACTTTCATATTGTTTTATAACTGCATTATATCTGGCATCTGCATTTTTAATATAAAATTTAAAGTCAAATAAAATATTTTAAAAATATTTTACAGGGCCTGCATGATACCCCTAACCCTGTCGTAGCATCCGCGCATCTTGTTCTTGTCCCGTTCAATGAAACAGACTCGTTTGGATGGCTACGTGCACGTGCGTGCATCCGTTCTTGGGGGTATGCATTTTTGTTACCCGGATATCCTTTTTTGATGTTGGTTGACACGTATATTTTCCGTATTTTAAAACTGGATTTTTAGACCCGACCCGGGCGTGTTTTGAACTATTTGTGTGTTAGTCAAAATATCAAATTTTATTAATAATATATTTAACTGCTTACGTTTAGATTTTATAACGAAAAAAAATATTTTTAAATTTTTTAAAGAAATCAAAATTGTAACAGACTCTCTCTCTCTCTCCCCCCCCCTCTCCCTTTCTCTCTCCTCTCGCGATTACCGTTCTCGCGAGATCCCGTCACCTCCCTTCTTCCCCTACACTCACCTCCCTCTTCTGTTTCTCTTCTTCTCCTTTATAAACCCTGCGCCCCTCCGAGATCCCACACGAACCCTAACCCTAACCTTTGCCTCGTCATCGCCTCCTCACCATCTTCATCTCCTCCTCGACCTCGCCTCCTCTTCCACTTCCCTTCTCTTCTCCAACCCCGAGCCCCACAATCCCTGCAACCCATCACCCAAGCACCTTACACCCCTCGCCACCGGAGCTCCGACCCCGTCGTCGCCCTCATACCCTCTCCATCACCTCTCTCCTCTCCTCTTCCCTGCACAGAAACCCCGACTCACTACAACCGCAGAAAACCCTCACCCGACATCAGGAAAACCCGCAACCCCTTGCCTTGTCGTGAAACCTCACCGTCGACGAACCCATGACCTCGTCGTCATCACCCCTCTGTTCTTGTCGACTTCTGAATCCAGACCACAAAACCCGGTGAGCACCAGCTATCTTCTTCATTCTCCTTCTTCCTTCATTTCATCTCTTTTCTTGATCCGTGTTTTCCGATCATCGCAGCAGCCGTGCTCGTCGCTGTCGATCGGGCAGACCCTGTGGGCATTCCCAGCCAGCGTGGTTACCTTCTTGCCTTGCCTGGACATGTCTCGTGTGCCGTGTGGTTATTGCGACGTTTACCCGACGTCGGACGTGCCGTACGCATCTGTCGTGTGATCCGTTCAGGCAAGTTATCTTGCTACATGCTATACCACTATATTTTACATCCATGTGGATAATAGCATTACATATTGTTTGGTTATGCATCCCACATAACCATTTTTACTATTTTACTGTTTTCAGAAACCCGTACGCATCCATACCATTATTTACATGTTTAGTCGCATGAAAGTTTATCTTGCTACATGCTATGTATCTTAGTTTGCATCCATATGAATAAAAATATCACATGTTGATTGCACTGTACACCCATATTAATGTTTTACTGTTTTCGGATACCCGTATACATCCATATCATTTATTATATATATAGCTGCATCTACAGATCATATTATTTCATGTTATTATTGTATTAACACCCCATGCTTGATAATGTGCATCCTACATAGTCATGGAAATGTAGATGTAACCCCTGATAGATATTTGTGCATCCATGCTTTTATCATGCATCAGTACTTGCTACAGTTTTATTATGAGCATTCGTTTGATACCTGTGCACTACTGACATGACCTAATACACCACTGCTTGACTTGATACCTGATCTTGTTCCTAATGCCGACGATCCTGACTTGTCGTCCTGACGGACGTATCCTGTTGTCTACATAGACAAACCTGTACCTGCTTGATCCCGCGTTGGCATTAGCTCCAAATTTATCAATACCTGACTTGAAGACATAACCTTGGGGGTATGGGGAAATCAAAGTTGTAACCGGGTGTAACTTAAAAAGGGTGTTACTTGATCCGTGGTCCCGGAGGGTAACGGGACAGAGTCATTCGTGATTCTTACAGCTTGATCCGTGGTCCCGGGGGGTAACGAGACAAAACCATTCTTGGTTCACATATCCTGATCCGTGGTCCGGGGGGTTAACGGGACATATTCTTTGAGTTACATGAGGAGTACATCAATTGATTTCGAATAACTTTAGAATAGATAACCCAGTAGCACAGTTTAGATTATTTACCGCACTTCACCCGCACATATACACTTCACTGTTTCATACCCGTGTTACTTTTTAGACACTCCTTACTGTTCATACTCATGCCTGCATATCTCATGTATCCTGTTCTTTTATTATTGTTTGATATTATGACGCACTGACGTCTGGGTTTTGCATGGCCCGGATCCTTTATCTCTTTCGCAGGCTGATCAGGAGTATTTCAGCCGACAGGCCGAGCAATGAGGATCCTGTTAGTATTTAGCTTTGTTTAGTTTAGTTTTCTTTCAGTATTTTCATTTCCTGATGTGAGCCCGTACTTGGGACGTACTTTCCAGATGTTTTGCTTATTGGATATATTGCTTCCGCACATTTATATTTCTTGACTCGTTTATTCTGGCATATGGACATGTACTAGATAGTTTATTTTATTTTCCTGCTCTTGATATCTTATAGACAGCCGTAATTTGACTGTGGAGGGATGTTTCCTAGCCACAGGTAGCATGGTTGGCTCTATCACGTGCCGATCTTAGCGCACTCTGGGAAGCGGGGCGTGACACAGGCTCGCAGCAATGGAAAGCCCAGACGGGACTACGAAACGGACGTCCTCCTCCTGCACAGGAATCCCCTCAGGAATCTCCATCGGTGGCGCGTGAGAGACCATCCTCTTTCTCTTAAGAGGAACCAGATCTTCGTCCTCTCCCGCATCCCTCGTCCGGGACTCGGGAACCCGTGGACGCCTGTGGCCGTCGCCAGGGCAATCATCAGGAGCTCGCTGTTTCCTGATTTAAAATCAGGAAAGCTTCTGGGAAAAGCTTCAAAAAGGGGCCACGTGCTTACACGTGACCAGCAGTCACGTGTTGACACGTGACATATAAAAGCAGCGGAAAAGGGCACATTGGTTCCCTGATCAAGTCAAGGAAAAGGCTTCAGAAGAGGTCACGTGCTCCCACGTGACCAGGGTCACGTGTTGGCACGTGACGTTCAAAGCAGCAGACTCGCTCTCCAGTTGAACCAAGGAAAGAGGCGCCAGACAAGGGTCACGTGCTCACACGTGACCAGGGGTCACGTGGTAGCACGTGACGGCTAAGCAGCAGAAGAAGGCAGAGTGCAAAAGAAGGAAATGGCTCGTTACAAGGGAGTCACGTGTCCACACGTGACCATGGGTCACGTGGTCACACGTGACCGGCTTTCAAAGCCCATTTTGCTAACAGAATTAAATTCTGAAAGAGATTCAAATCTTTCCAAAGGATAGCAATTATCTGGAACCGATCAAATTAAAGATTCAGAGATGATTAAATATCATCTATCTATGGAAAATCTCGAGTTTGGAAAGATTTCCCCTTTAAATCTAACATAAATAACAAAGGAGAATCCCTGGATTTGAAATCCAATGGTGAATAAAATTCACCTAATAATCCAAGGGTCAAAAACAAATGATGGATACAAATCAAATCTCTTAATAAAGATTCATCAAAAAACTAATTGATTCGGTTGCTTCTCCTATAAATAGGAGCCTAGAGACACAAAAGAAAGATATAGAGACACGCAGAGGGAGAAAAAAGGAGAGAGCCTTGATACTTTGAAGAATTTGGAGCTTCTGCAAAAAGAAAACCCTAGGTAAGAAAGGGAAGGCTTCCTGAAAGAAGGAGAATTTAATTCTCAACAGAGTTTAACTCTGACAAAATAAAAAACAGAAGAACATATTTCTTCTCTCTTTGATAGAGGATCTGCAAAGTGCACATCTCCCCTTTAGGTTGAGAATTTAATTCTCAATGGGTTGAGATCCTGCCATGCAGATCCAAAACATGGAGAGGGAATGGAAAAACGAGAATTTAATTCTCACAGAACTATAGGAATTTAATTCCTCCAAGATAAAAGTAGGGCTTGACCCTGTGTTATGGGAATTTAATTCCTTCAGAACAGAGAGAAACAGGGTTTAACCCTAATTAAGAACTTAGTTCTGTTGAGACAACGGGAATTCAATTCCCTTAAATCATAATTTAACAGGGACTGGAAGTTTAATTCCTTAAAAAGCTTTTATTAGGGTTTAACCCTATTCAAACAAGGAATTTAATTCCTACAGAAGATTCAGGATTCGATTCTACTCCAGAATATAAGTCTTCAAAAGGAAGTAGGAATTTAATTCCTTTGAAAATTAAAGCTCGAGGAATTTAATTCCTGAAAGATCAACAGATTCTCTAAACAATTTACATGGAGGCAAGGTCACGTGCCACCACGTGACCCCCTCAAAAGATCTACAGAAAGCCCTTTGAGGCAGTCCCCCACGTGACCCATGTGACCCTTGACAGAAGCTCTAATACATAGGCATATGAATGCCCGTCACGTGATGGCACGTGATGCTCTGAAAGATGCAGCAATCTCAGCAGAATAAATGAAGGGAGGGCGCTCTCACGTGTCGCCACGTGACCCCTCTTGCTTTAGTGTTTAACACTAAGTTGGAACTCCTGAATCCAGTGTTAAAACACTGTTGGGCCGTAGTGTTCAACACTAATCAAAGAACTTTATTTGCAGTGTTCAAACACTGACTACCTTAGTGTTTAACACTAATTTGAGAGCTTTGTTGCCAATACTTGATACTGATCTGTTTTAGTGTTTAACACCAATCTGAAAGCCTTGTTGCTGGTGTTTAACACCAATTATCTTTTAGTGTTAAACACTAACTTGTCAACCTCATTACCAGTGTTCAACACTGATTGCTCTGAAGTGTTTAACACTAGGCTTTGGCCCAATTGGCTAAAGGGATAGAGGCAAAGCCTCTCCCTCAATGGACCAACAAGAAGTCAATATTCCAGACATGATAGGACTTAGCCCAAGCTGGCCATAAGTCCTCAATTCGTAATTAACTGGGCCAATGGGCTCATAATATAATTAATGGGTCTTGATCCCAAATTGGGCCAAGGACTATTTAATCCATTCCGGTTCTAGGGTACATCTCTTCACTCCTTTGATACTTGGCATTGTAATCCCTCAATGTCTTCAAAGAGGTGACGGGTCCCGACGACCACCCATGATATGGACTGTGGGGTCCTTAAACCCATGTCTAATGCAAAATTCCTGGTTACGTGGAACGTGGATAATGTCACTCTTTGACCCCACGGAAAACGCCCAGAGCGGAGCCTGGTCCTAGCCGAGCACGGCAGTGAACCCGTGTGAAGCATCCAGAGCACATACCGGACTGTGGAGTCCTTAAACCCATGGACTATGACGTCCTTAACCTTGACCGAGATGTCTTAAAACTACCCATGGACCGCAATGTCCTTAAACTACCCATGGACCGCAATGTCCTTAAACTACCCATGGACCGCAATGTCCTTAAACTAGAACAATAGAGCCCAGCATGCTCTTTTGTCGGATCTAAACGGTCCCGTTTAAGTTGATCTTAGCCTCAAAGATGGTTAACGTATCCTTAAACCTTCAAATAGATCGGACTATGAATCCCTCAAATTAACTTTGGCTCAAGGGTACATCTCTGAACTCCTCTGACATCCGTCGTTGTAATCCTTCAACGTCGTCAGAGAGGTGACGGGTCCCGACGGCCATATATACGATGGACCACTATGTTCCAAAACTAGAACAATGGAGCCCAAACGCTCTTTTGTCGGATCTAAACGATCCTGTTAAGTTGATCTTAGTCTCAAATCGGACTAACGTATCCTTAACAAACGTTTGAGTTGATCTTAGCCTCGAGTATGGCTGACGTATCCTCAAACCAAACCCCCAAACCCAAATCTAAGAAAACACGGATTTGGACTGGTCCACGCCCTACGGGCGACGACATAACTCAGTCTCCGTAAACAATCCACGGGCAACAAAACACAAAACAAACACCCACGACACGAAGTGACCAGCTGGAGAAGGAGAAAGTTGTTACCGTGATGCGGTAGCGTAATTAACTACAGGGGCTTGCGCCTGCAGGGAAGAGCGTCCCCACAATCAAAAACCCCTCAAACGAGGGGGAATCTGACGAAGTCTGCTACATCGGACGCATCCGTCTAAACCCCCGATGCACGGTGCCATAAACAACTTGGCATCTTCGGAGAGGTGGACGGATAGCACCAATTAGCATCTGCCCCGAACCTCAGGCTCGGACGCCCGAGTCCAGGCCGCCGTTCGGAGGGGAACACTCACGACGAGGCAGATGGCCCCGCCGCCGCCGGAGCATTTGGTGCGAGGCTCGAGTCAGCCAGAGGCACGGCCGCACCGCTGGCCCCCCTCCGGGACAGAGCACTGAGGGCACCAGGAGTCCTGGATCGATCCATTTGTCCTGCCAAAGGGAGAAGCAAGCTCGACTCAGAAGGAGAAGAAGCAGAAGAAAGAAAAGGAAGAATCTACGCGGTGCTCCCCAGAATCTACCCCAACTACATCTATAGACTCCTCAGAGGAAGACATCTAACCTGATGAAGATGAGTCCTCGGAAGAGAAAACGCAGGGATCCCGACCTAAAGAAGAGAACGCCGAGCTGACAAAACCAAAGACGAGGGAATTATGAAGAAGAATGGGGCCTTATGTGGACCCCACCTCTATTTATAGCAACCGGAGTAACACATCCAACGGCCTCAGTCATCTCCCGTCAAGACAACTCTTCGCACTCAACGACCACCATCGCTCCACCTTTCATGCGCACATTGGCTGCACCCCATCGGGCGCAGGGAACCTGCAGCCCGTCGCATCAGCCAACCAGCACCAGACACGTGGGCAGTCGCTTCAGTGAACATACCCACGATCTGGCGCACCCTCTTTAATGCAAAGATCTCACCCCTGATTCGCTAGTGTCATCCAAAAAATACAACTGATTGCCCGGGGACACACCCCGACGATATCTTCGAAAAGGAGCTCACATCGGGTGACCCGGCAGACCACTCTTGACCTGACCTATGATCTGGTCGGGACGAGAGTGAGGGGCTAATGATGATGCTCGATATCGGTGATCTCCCAGATCATGACACGTGGCTGATGACGTGTCCCGAAGCTCACAAGAAAGGACCTACGGTAGCCGACCAGGCCACTCTTGTGCCCGTCCCACAAGCAAACGCTGGCTCACCTCCGAGCCCCTTGCACAATTGGCATCCTCGGCCTTTCAGCTCGTCTCCGGGCTACCGCAGAACCAAGATACTTCGGCGCTCCCGCTCGTCCGCGAGCTCTCCTACCGAGGTATCTTCCTCGGTCTCATCGACCGACCAACGGCACTGCTCACAGGTGCAACCGCCATCCCGCGAATCTCGCCATGCGCGATATATCCGCCGGCCGCATCCCACGTTCCACGCCATCATGATCCCCCATTAACGAGCCTGTCTCACCATTAATGCGGGATCCCGCTCATCATGCGGGCGTGACGTCAGGAGCGTAACGGCCGGCATGATTCTCGTGCCTGCTGTCGCCGCTATATAAACCCCTTCTTCAGACGGTTCAAGTAAGTTATTTTTACTCCACTAAGACATTACTCTGCTCGGATTTCCTGTCTAACTTGACCATCGGAGGATCCTCGGTGGTACAACCACCCGGGACTTCCTTGCAGGTAGCTCGGCCCCAACAATCTTAAACCCATTGAGATCCACACGCTTCAGGAGCCAGCCTCCAGATCCAATCTTGGTCATCCGTCATCGCCATCAGCAGATAAACGAAAGGTAACATCTTGACGCGATCCAACCGCGTCAGAACCCAAATCCAAGCAGGTGGGCCCAAGCCCAGATCGGCTCCATGCCAAGAAATATAACAAATAAATGTAATATTTAAATAAATGTGAAATAAATGGGCAAAAAACCAAATTTTTGTAAAGCTCATGGCTCACGTGCAAAAAGAAATAAGCACATAGGGTATGTGATAAGCAAAATGTCATTTTGTAAAGACCAAGGTGTTATGTGTAAAATTGTAAACTTATATAAGACAACATTATGATGAAATGAAAGAGAATTCAATCCCCACAAAAATTCTAGGATTTGGGCCTCCATGTTCTCCCTCTCAATTTCTCCCTCTATTTTTCCAATTAAATCAAGAGCTTAGCTTTCTTTTTTTCCAAACTAAATAAAGTTTCACCGTAAACTCATTAAGGAGGGTTTAACTCTCACATCAAATCCAAAAAAGAAGGTTTTTACTATCTTCTTGTTTCTTCTCAAGATCCAATTTGAAAGAAGGGGAACACGTCTCCCAAAGCACCATCAAGAGAAGAAAAAGGATCTATTTTTATCATCCAAGATCTAAATCTTAGAATTTCAAGAGAATCCATTTGGGTTTCTTCTCAAGAGAGAAAAGAAAAAAATCTTTAGGAGTTTTAACTCCATTTGAATTTCTTTTGGAGTTTAACTCCACCTAAATTTTTTTTGGAAGTTTAACTCCAAAATAAATCTTTTAGGAGTTTAACTCCATTTAAAAAAAATTTGGGAGTTTAACTCCAAAATAAAATATTTTGGAGTTCAACTCCATTAAAATCCTTTAGGGAGTTCAACTCCAAATCCTATTCACGCAATCCGGACCCGCACCTGCGCCCGTGTCCACACCCGCGCGCTGCACGCGCATTCGTGCCCAAGCGCACTACGCGCTTACGCTTCACCTCCACACTTGTATAATATATATATATATATATATATATATATATATATATATATATATATATAAATGAATAAAAAAAAGATTTTTGTTTCTTTGAAATAAATTTTTAAAAAAATCTTTTGTCACAAATAAAAAAATGAAACAGACATGTCTTTCCGCATTACTTTCAAACACTAACATCTCATATTGAGTTCGCATGACCAGTTTGACCCTTCAATCGGAGGTTCTCTCGCTCCAAAGGCGAAGGTAATTAACGGCAGTTTAGTCCGCAACTGCAGAAGATTCGGATCCCCACAATCATTAAACCCCCAGCTACCACAGGCAGGGGAATCTGTATACGCCTGACAAACGCGCGCATTTCCATCTCAATGGGGTGACGAAAAACACTCTACAGATTCTGGCACTTCCGGTAGAACCTTTCTCCCCTTCCTGTTTCGGGTCAAGTGTTCATGCGAGCTCAATTAATATATATTGATTGTTTGTACTAAAATCCTATTCTTTTGCGCAGATTAACAACTCTCGATCTCAATCTTCAAACGTAACAAAGATATCTCCAAGGACAAGCTCAACTCTCAATACAACTCTCATCTCCTACACGGTGAAGATGGACGCTAGGATGGTCCTCCCGGACAGTCTCGGGCACCAGTGGGAGAAGCCGCTGCTATCATTTGGCTCTATTCTGTTCGTGCCAGCCAGCGCCATCCCGGCTCCTCATGCCCCGGTAATAGACAAGCTGGCCTTAAAAGGCAGGAGGCCAAATATGGTGACCTCGAGATCGCCCCAACTCAAACATAAGTCAGTGTTCGAACGACTTTCCTTGTCCCCAGCTGGGTGTCGCCAGATATCGCGGGCAAGCTCAGGCAATGCCTTCGGCTAGTGCGCAAGCGGATGTCTTTTCAAGGCTCTCTACCAGCCTACCCACGGCGACTTCCCTAAGAGTAGAAGTTTGCCAGGCGTTCAAAATGGAGAAGCTGAGGCACAAGCGGCTCAGATATAGAGCCAACAAAAAGGCCAAGGCTCCGGCCGAGTAAATTTTGTGAGGTTCCAAAGCCCAGACTGCTCCGCGGCCACAGTCGTGTCAGTCGTGAAAATCCGCGATTCTTTCGAACCCTTAAAATGGGTTCAGAAAAATGCGATGTCTGCAAATATCAAGAGGACCGCAATTCAAAGTGTGCTGCAAAAGGGCATGTCAAAGTCCTAGTCCAAAAGGCATGACACCCTCTCTTTAGAAGTTTACCAAGCACTTCGTGCAGTGTGAAAGCGGCGGAGCAAAGCCAGAAAAGAACCACTAGCGCCACCAAAGGACCCATCCAGGCCCACCGTCTTCAGTCACTTGTCCTTTCCTGAAGAGGATGGGCCACGACGGCAATCCAAGAAATCAGCCGCCAAAAATAAAAAAAGATGGTTGAATATGTGATCCACACCATTATATGGCCGGCATGCGCAGCAAGAGCAAGGACGGGGCCACCACATCTCAAGCCCAATCTGGCTTAAATGTGGCCGTCGCCTCCTAAGATCAGCCTCCTCCTCATGATGATGGAAAACCCCCTTGATGAGGTTGATAAGCAGAAGGACTCTTCAGTCCACGTGAAATCAAGCTAAGAAGGTTAAGAGGAGCTAATTTTCCGTCCCAAAACTGCAGAGCTGCAACTTCTCCAAGAGCTCCAGAAGCAGCTCAAAAACAAAGATAAGGAGATGGCCAAGCTCTATTCAAAGATTGACGACTTGAAAAATATCGTCTTACAACTCACGGCCCGAGTTGCCTCTCAGCCGCCTAATCAAGCGCAGGGCTCTGCTCATGAACCGGGAGACGGTGTCCCAAAACAGCCGACGTCTATTCCCTCAAGTCTAAAGGTGGGTGAGCCGCATGAAAATCGGTCATATTTTACCTCAAAAAATGTCTTGACAACCGATCACAGCCGCTCGCCAACGCAAGATCAGATCATGGATTTGATCACCAACAAAATCAAAATATTGGTGGTTGAGGCCGAGACGCAGAAAGAGGTCGGCAACAACAGAAAATCGTACCCCGCATAATACAATCTTGTGGAGTTTTTCAGTGGCTATGTCGTCCTCATATTCGAAAGGTTTGATAGGACGGGAAATGCGAACCAGCACGTTGCCCAATTTAAAGCATCATGCACGAATACTGGGGGCAATGATGCGCTCCTTCTCTTTCAGTTTGTCAATAGCTTGACCGATGTTGATTTTGAATCGTATACAAGCATATCGGATGACTCGATCACGACATTCGCTCAAATAGAATCCATGTTCAGGTAAAGATTCATGAGTGTCAGCTATAAAATTACCATTGCCGACCTTATAGGGACCAAACCAAAGAACAACGAAAGCAGCACGAATTTTATAGTCCGATGGCGCAATTTCTCTGTCAAATGTGAACCGCCGTTAGAACAAGATCAATCTGCCAGTCTTCTTATAAAAAATCCGAACAACTAGATGAAACCTTTCCTGTACACCGCAGGCCTCAAAACATTCCAAGAGCTAACCAAGAAGGTTCAAATGTTGGAACGCTCAAACCCTGAGTTCACTCAGAATCTCCAATTCACAAACAGACTGAGACATCGAAGGGACGACAACTAAAAAGGTGAAAGTTCCAACAACACCGATTCTCCCAATCAAAAGAGAGCGGGCGGAGTGAAGACTAACAAACCCCAAGAGCTAACTTCGGAGTGTTGGGGTAAAAATTTACACCCCTGTTGACCGAGTCAAAGTCAAGGTCAACCCCCAAGCTAGGTGGGCCCAAGCCCAGGTCAAGCGGGCCCATGCCCAAGTCGAGCCCGCGGCCAGCCTCCCCATGCCAACAACAAAATCATGTAATAAATAATTTTTATGTAATTGTTTATGCATGAATGTAAACAAAATGGGCATAAAGCCAATATTTTGTAAGCCCATGGCTTATGCGCAAAAATAAAATGGCACATGAGCCATGAGGTGGCTAAAATGCTATTTTTGTAAAGCCCAAGGGGCTATATGTAAATATGTAAGCCTATAAAAGGCAACATGATGAATAAAAAAAAACACTTTTCATTCTCCCAAAAAACTAGGGTTTGTATCTCTTTCCCTTTTCTGAAGGTCTCAAACCTTCTTCTTTCTTTTGAATTAAATCAAGAGTTTTACTCTTCCTTTTGAAAAACAAAATAGTTTTTCACCACGAAACCCACAAAGGGGAACTTGGATCTGTCATCAGATCTCAAAAAGGAGAGATTTTGAGATCTCATATTTCTTGATCTTCAAGATCCAGCTGACAGAGGAGGAAGAAGAAGAACCCCTTCCATTAACCCCAAAAACACACTCAGGAGTCCAACTCCTCTCTGATTTCTCTTTCGAGAAATCTTTTTTTAGGCTAAAAGCCTCTTTTTCTCGCCGGCGTTCAAGCGCAGTACGCCCGCATGCCGACACGTGGCGCGCTTGCGCTCAAGCGCAAGCACTCGAGCGCAAGTCGCCCCGGTGCTGACACGTGGCGCGCTTGCGCTCAAGCGCCCAGCGCTCAAGCGCAGAGCGCCCACGTGGCACTCTAGCGCCTGAGCTCACAGCACCTAGGCGCACAGCGCCCAAGGTGCTGCCTCACGCATCCTTTGGATGTCTTTTCTCCCTCTTTTTTTTCCCATATGTGTATATATATATATATATATATATACATATACATATGTATACAAATGTACACATACACATACTCCACGACACTATCCCTGTTAGAAAAAAATTTCTAACGGGGCGCTGTCCCGTACCCCGCAAGAGGGCTGCTAGCCCCCTTGACCCCCAGCCCGCTATCCGGGTAGCGGGACCCCCGTAAAAACTCTGCGTGGCTCCCGATATATCCAAAACCCCCCTTTCAAAATAAAACACACGTACACTGCACATTGAGTTCGCATGACCAGTTTAACCCGTCAATCGGAGGTTCCCTCGCTCCAAAGGCGAGGGGTAATTAACGGCAGCTTAGTTCGCGGCTGCCGGAGATTCGGATCCCCACAATCATTAAACCCCGGCCTACTCTAGGCAAGGGGAATCTGTAGTACGCCTGACAAGCGCGCGCGTATTCCCATCTCAATGGGGTGACGAAAAACACCCTACATGGAGGAAAGGAGAAATAAAATCTACTCTTTCAAAAGAGACAAGGTCCATAAAATATTTAAAGATGCTCTGAAGAATGGCATGCGGCTAGCCGAACCAAAAAAGCTAAGTGAAGCGAATAGGGCTAATCATCCTAATTATTGTCCATACTACCGAGTGTTGGGACACACTATCAAAAACTGTTTCATTTTCAAGGATCGGGTCGAGAAACAATACAAGGCGGAAGAAATCTCGTTGTCCCCTAGCGTGTTAACAAACGATCAAGCCACGACTGACAATTTTATACAAACAAAAACCGAGATATTTCGGGAATCGACCACTCTCAATTGTTCACCCTTCCGTGAAAGGAGCAAACCACGGCGACAATCCAAAAGTTCAGCAAGTAACACTGACAATGAAGAGGCAACAGAAAGATGTGCGATCCATACGGTCTACAGCCATAGTGATGATATGGTTGATGCTGCCTAATACTAGTTTGGTTCAGATAATGATAAGGACCCTGCTCGAGTTGCTAAGCAAAAAGAGCCCATGGTTCTTGGAGAATCAAGCTCAGGCGATGAGGATAGTCCAGTTGTCGTCCCTAAAACTACAGAACAAGCATTATTCCAATGGCTTCAAGAGCAATTTTAGGACCGTGATAGGGAGTTAGCTAAGATCCGTTCCAAAATCGACGATCTGGTGAATGTTGTGGTAAGTCTCGCTACCCGAGTCCTTCAAGTGTAGTGTAACAACCGAGTCCAGTCCTACAAATTTCTATTTCCGTATGTGTGGTGTGTGGCATTTATTTCATTTATCCTGATTTGACTGTTACTAGTTATAACATACCCCGACATGTCATATTTTGCATATAACAATTTAAGTCTGTTAAAAATAAATTAAAAATAATTGACATGGCCTGCTTGGCACCCCTAACACTGTGGTAGCGTCCTTGCATCGTGTTCTCATCCCGTTCAGTAAAACGGACGTGTTTGGACGGCTACGCGCACGTACGTGCGTCCGTTCTTAGGGGGTATGCTTTTTAATTATAAAAATCGTTCATTTTAATTTTTGGAACCTGCCAATAAATTTCATATTTCAAATTCAAATTTTTGGATCCGACCCGGGCGCAATTCTGAAATATTTTGTATTTCCGCCAAATCCTATTTTCTGAATTTTTTATCAGGCAAATAAATATTTTTTCAACCGATCATAAATTTTTTTAAACCAACAAGATCATGGTTATCATCCAGAAATCCTTAGAAAATCTTTTCATATTTTTATCCAGCCAATCACAATCTTTCTTTGTTTAACACCGGGCCCCACAAATTCTTTTAATTTTCCTTGCCTACCAATCAGAAAATCTCTTTTTCTTCTCCTTCTTATTTTTTTATTCGCCATTAGCCAATCGCGAGCCTGCATTTCCCCGACCCCACACGCCTTTCTCTCCCTCTCTCCTTTCTCCTTCTCTTTCTCTCTCTTCTCTCTCTCTCTCTGGCGCTAAAAGCCAACTTTCTTTCTCCTCTTCATTTTCTCTCTCCTCTCGATCTCTCTCTTCTTCTCTGTCTCTCTCCTCCTCTCTCTCCCCATGTCTCTCTCTCCCCGCGTCTCTCTCTCTCTCTCTTCTCCTCTTTATAATTTCTTTCTTCTTTTGCATTAAACAACAGAACCCATCCCAGAAAAACCCTAGCCACCTTTCTCCTCTCGCCGTTGCCCTAGCGCCGACGCCATCGCCGCCGTTCATCGCCGCTGCTCACCCTCGTCGCCTCCACCTTCTCTTCTTTCTCCTTCCATCTCTCCCGAGCACCCTGCACCAGCAGCCGCGCCCCCTGCACCTTGTGCATCGCCGGAAGTGTTTCCATCGGCGACTCGTCCCCGCGTCCCTGGCATCGTGCACAACTCCCAGTAAGCGCATTCTCCATCTCATTCTTCTCTTTTTCTTCTTTACTTTCTTTCTGAAAAGTTGTTGTTGTAGTTTTTTTGAAAGGTGGTTACTGTTCATCGTCGAAACCGTCGATCTCGCCACGGCTGGTCTCGCCGCCGCCACAGCACCCTTCTGCAACCCTGTATGCTTTAGTACCCTCACCCCTCCTCTGTTCCTTTCTTTGCTATCTTTTCTTTTCTTGTTAAAATTTTGGTTTTTCTGTTGTCGCTGTTCGCCGGAATCTGACGGTGCCGACGACGTTTCCCGACGACCCAGCAAATACCTCCGACCCGTGTAACTCCACTGTTCGTCGTTTGGGTTCATTCCGTGAACCGTGCACGCGTCGCGATTTTTCCCCGCCGACGCGTAACGTTCCGTTTTCCGTTTCGCGACCCGTCGAGGCAAGTGAAACTTGCTACATGCTATTCAAACTATTCATATGCTAATTTAGTTATTTTCCTATTAAATTTCTAAATAGAATCGAAAGTACTGGATTTCAAGTTAACCGTATAAAGTTCCGTTACATATTTTATGATCTCGAATTTGAAACTTAATTGTTGCATCTAATTATTTATACCTAGTAATCACCTGTAAATGTTAGACCACATGATCACATTTGTTTATAGCCATGATACCCCTTTTATCCAGTTTTAACCTATCGGACATCCATGTGCATCTTTAACCGGTTTAATTACAACTGCATCCATTGAACAGATTATACATGTCGTCGCATCCCTAGATTACTCAATACTTATTAACCTGGTTTTTAGCATTCACATCTATCATACTGTATTCATATAATGCTGACACCATCTCTTAAACACAACTGATAACCGTACGGCTAATTAATTAAACCTGCATTCATTGCTTAACCTATTACATGTGCCAATTGATTGTGTTGTTGATACCCATGCTTGATTATTTATAACCATGATTATGCTAGCTGATTATGAGCACACACATGATATCTTTTACACCCTGACATGACTTGCTCCACACATATTGCTTGACCCGACATGGTACCGTACACTACTTGACCTGACCTGATGTACCATGGCTTGACCTGTTACCTGATCTTGTGTCTAATGCCAACAAACCAGACATGTAGTTCTCACGGACCATTCCTGTTGTCTATCCAGACAAACCTGCTCTTACCTAATCCTGTGTTGGCATTAGTTCTTGATTACTGAATACCTGACTTGCCATACATAACTTGGGGGTATGGGGAAATCAATGATGAAATCCTGACTTGTAACTCGACAGTTGCTTGCTTTTACTGATCAGTTTTGAGGCTAGGCCCGCCTCGTGACGATGCTGCTGACATCGTTGGTCTGTACCCTTTTCCTGTTAGTGCCTAGCGGCACGTCTCGGTTTCAGCCCGAGAGTCTTAGACCGTGGTCCCGGGCATGCACGGGATACTATTGAGTTACATCGATGATTCATCAAATTAGTTTCAAAGACTTGAGAGTAGATAACCGAATAGACTAGTTTAGTTTACTCACTGTACACTACCCTTCACTGCCTTGATTTACATTGATGTTATACCTGCTCTACCATTCGTGATTATATTTGCATTGCTTGTTACCCTGTTTATATTTTATTACTTGATGACATGACGCGCTGACGTCTGGGTTTTGCATGGCCCAGATTCCGTACCTTTGCTGCAGTCCGAGCAGGAGTACTTCAGCCAGCAGGCTGAGCAGTGAGGTTTCAGTAGTAGTTAGTTCTTTTATTTTCTGCATTTTCTCCTTGATGTGAGCCCGCATTATGGGACATACATTCCAGTTATTTTGTATTGGATCTTTTGCTTCCGCACTTTTATTATTCTTGACTCATGTTATCTTGGCTTATGGACATGTATTAGATAGATATATTTTGATTCTTGGTATCCCTACAGCCGTAATGTGACTGTGGATGGATACTTCCTACCCACAAGTAGCATGGTTGGCTATGTCACGTGCCCATCTTAGCGTACTCTGGAAAGCGGGGCGTGACATGCAGTCACAATGAAATCAAAATTTGGTCTATGAATTAGGGATTGATGTCCCAAAGAAACCAACAGCTATTCCCTCCGATCTAAGAACGGAATACCTTCATGAAAGTCGACGGCGGATAGCCCCCAGGAAAGTCCTGACACATGACTGGGACCAGTTGACACGGGGCAGAATCAAGAGAAAGTCATTAGCAGGTCCCGAAACTCTCCAGGACTTACTTAAAAGAGTCCATATGTTGTAACATGCGGGTTCTAAATCTCTTCAAAACTTCCAATATATCAAGTCCAGATATCAGGAGAACAACAATCGCAAAGGTGGGCCTCCTAAGGACACTGAATCCTCTAATGCATCTGCCGACCAAAGTAGACGATGAACATGCATGTCTACTCTTTCAGAAGGGACAGAGTCCGTAAAATATTCAAGGACGCCCTAAGAAATGGTCTGCAATTGCCTAAATCAAAAAGACCACATGAAGCAAATATGACTGATGATCTCTTATACTGCATGTATCACAGGATGGTGAGACATACCATCGATGACCATTTTGTTTTCAAGAATTGGGTTGAAAAACAATACAAGGAGGGAGTGATCTCATTGGCCAAAGACGCGTTAGCAGAAAACCAAGCTATGATCATCCGCTCTATTCGAACGAAGACCAAAACCCTCTGGGGCAGACGGCTCAATCGTCCGCTCCAGAAAACGACCCGGTCCACCATAGTTTCTACGGGACACATGAACATGTCTTTCCGAAAGGACAAAGAGAGTATTGAAGCACCGTAAGATCAAAATCCAAGGAGTTTTGAATAAGCGCACAACTACAACCTCTAAGTCGTTAAACTGGGAAATAAAAGAAAATTTGTGTAAAAAATATTTTTAAAAAAACAAAAAAAAGGTATGTCCACAAGCAAAACGGGTATGGATGAAAACCCGAAAGGACTGCGTGAGGAAAAACAGCAGGACTGCCGGCGAGTTTTTAAAACCCCGAAAGGACGCAATCTCGTGAAAAATAGACGAAAATACACTCGCAAAGTCCTCTCGATCTTGTGAGGAGAATATTCTTGCATGAGATCCTTACGACTCATAAAATTGAAAAGTCTTAGGTGATAGGTAACTAAACCTGTCTCCTAAGCCATCACTCCCTAACTGGCAATGGCAAATAATGAGTCGCTCCTGACGCTACTCTTCAGTGTTAGCGGTGCTGATGGCGACCCAAAGTCCAAATCGTCTAAATTCTTCCATCCCTATGGCCAATCTCCAAATTGACTACCGTATACAATCCACGGGCATAAACAAGTTAGATCACACCCATACCCCACCGCAATCACTAGCCCCATGACCAGTCTTCGCTATTGGAATTATGCTCCATTTGAGAAGGCCTACTCATGTGTCTTCACGATACATGAGGAGAAAAAAGTTTACGAGATCCTCTCGACTCGTAAGAAAACACCTTCGCGGGATCCTTATGACTCATAAAGGAAAAACACACTTGGGAGTCCTCATGACTCCTAAGGAGAAAATACACTTACGAGATCCTTTCGACTCATAGGGAGAAAATGCTTTTATGAGACCCTTACGACTCATAAAATTGAATAGCCTTAAAATACAGGGATCTAAACCTATCTCCTAAGCCATCGCTATCTAACAGGTAAAGGCAAATGATGATTCTCTCCTGGTAACACATTCAGTACTGATGCCAAACAAAAACCAAAATCCCTAAATCCTCCCATAGCAAATGATGATTCGCTCCTGGTACCACATTCCAGTGTAGCGATGCTGATGCTAAACCAAAATCCCCAAATCCTCTCATGGCAAATGATGATTTGCTCTAAGCACCTGTGCGCTTAGCAATACCGATGCTGGCCCTAACCATAAGATTCTAAGCTTCCAATCCAAGGGATCCCTTAGTCGTTAAACTGGGAACAGATGACCCTTAAGTCGTTAAACTGGGAACAGATGATCCCTACATCGTTAAACTGGGAACGAAGAAAATCCCCACACAGTAAATGATGATTCGCTCCTGGTACTATATCCCAGTGTAGAGATGCTGATGCTAAACAAAAATCCAAATTCCAAATCCCACGCTGCAATGCCTCAAATTCAAAGGTCCCGCCAAATAAGGCAGGAATCAAACAAATCAATTTAAAGTCCCACCCGGAAGCGCTTCCAAGCTCGAAAGTCCCGCCGGAAAGATTGGAACCTCCCCAAAACAAATCAAACCAACCAATTCTAACAACGACCTCTACGTCAAAATCAGACACTCCGTCTTGGGGAAATGTCAAACAGACACTCATTGCTGGGGATACGTCAAACATCAGACACTCCGCCTCGAAATGCGTCATACACTGACACTCCGTTTCGGGGAAACGTCAAACAGACACTCTGTGCCAGGGATACGTCAACTAGTGACACTCCATCTCGAGGAAACGTCAGAAACAGACACTCCGTTTTGAGAAAACGTCACATACAGACACTCCATCTCGGGAAAACGTCAAACAGCTACACTCCGTCTTGAGGAAACGTCAAACAAACACTCCGTCTCGGGGATACGTCAATCAGCGACACTTCGTGCCGGAGACACGTCAACCAGCGACACTCCATCTCGGGGAAACGTCAAACAGCGATACTCCGTCTTAGGGAAACGTCAAACAGACACTCCGTCTCAGGAACACGTCAAGCAGCGAAACTCCATGCTGGAGACACGTCAACCAGCAACACTCTGTGCCGAGGATACGTCATACACCGACACTCCATCTCAGGGAAACATCAAGCAGCAGACACCCCGTCTCGGAGATACGTCAAGTATCGACCGTCCATGTCGTAAAAAAGGGCAGTGCCAGCCTCCCAAAGACGGGAACCAAATCAAGTCACACTACGCGAAAGAAAATCTATCAATTTCATGCACAAGACCCATATATGTAGTGTGCATTCATTAATGAGGGGCACTTTATTGGGGTTAAAATTCACACCTCATTGACTAAAGGTCAAAGTCAAGGTCAAACTGCGGACAAGTAGGCCAAACCAAAGCAAATGGACCCTACTTTGAATCAATCTGGGCCCACGCCCGAACCCAAGCAGGGTCCATGCCCGAACCCAAGTATAAGCAGGTGAGCCCAAGCCCAGACCGGCCCCATGCCAAGAAAATATAACAAATAAATGTAATATTTAAATAAATAGGCAAAAAGCTAAATTTTTGTAAAGCTTATGGCTCATATGAAAAAAAAATAAGCACATGAGGCATGGAATTGACAACATGCCATTTTGTAAAACCCAAGAGCTTATGTGTAAACTTGTAAGTCTATATAAGGCAACATTATGATGAAATGAAAGTGAATTCATTCCCTATAAAATTTTTAGGGTTTGTGACTTCATCTCCTCCCTCTCAAATTCTTCCTCTATCTTTCCAATTAAATCAAGAGCTTAGCTCTTTTTTTTCCAAATTAAATAAAGTTTCACCATAAACACATTGAAATAGAGTTTAACTCTCACATCAAATCCAAAAAAGAAGATTTTTATTATCTTCTTCTTCCTCCTTAAAATCCAATTTAATAGAGGAGGAGAAGGGAAACCCACCTTCCAAAGCTCCATCCAGAGAAGAAAATGGATCTATTTTCATCATCCAAGATCCAAATTTTGGAATTTCAAGAGAACCCATTTGGGTTTCTTCTCAAGAGAGAAAAGAAAAAAAACCTTTAGAAGTTTAACTCTATTTGAATTTCTTTTGGGAGTTTAACTCCACCTAAAATTCTTTTGGGAGTATAACTCCAAAATAAAAACTTTAGAAATTTAAGTTCATTTAAAATTCTTTTGGGAGTTTTAACTTCAGAATAAAATTTTTTTGAGTCCAACTCCATTAAAATCCTTTAGGGAATTCAACTCCAAATCCTATCTACACAACCCAGACCCATGCCTGCGTCCGTGTGCCGCGCGCGTAGGAGTGCCCGTGCACGGTGTATGTGCGCAGCGCATGCGTGCGCAAGCTCACTGCGCGCGTGAATACGCTGCGCGCTTGCGCTTCACCTCCACACTCGTAATATATATATATATATATATATATATATATATATATATATATATATATATATATATATATATAAAATAAAATAAAATAAATGAATAAATAAAAAAGGTTTTGTTTATTTGAAATAAATTTTAAAAAAAATCTTTTGTCATAAATAAAAAATGAAACGAACACGCCTTTCCGTATTACTATCGAATATTAACACCTCATATTGAGTTCGTATTGCCAGTTTGACCCGTCAATCGGAGGTTCTCTCGCTCCAAAGATGAGGGGGCATTAACGACAGCTTAGTCCGTAGCTGCCAGAGATTCGGATCTATACAATCATTAAACCCCAGCCTACCCCAGACAGGGGAATCTGTACACGCCTGACAAGCGCGCACATTCTCGTCTCAATGGGATGACGAAAACACTCTACACCTGAAAAATTGTTGTTCGCCGTGTTAGTCACCTTCCTTCTTCGATAGAGCATGAGACACAAACTAGCAAGGACAATTATAATGGAAGCATCAATCGGGAGAATAAATTTGAGTGAATCTAGTTTTCTCATTGTATGAGAGTTTTCGCTTTTGAAGAACAAGGTAGGAGATGAAGCTCAGGTGCACCACAAAGTGCTAAGTTCCCCTCCAAAGACGGGATTGTGAGGTTTGAGAAAACTCGGCCATCTGGAATTTGCCCTTCCAACTTGTTAAAAGAATGGTCCGGTCTACTCGAATAAGGCAAATTTGCTATAGATTTGGGTATGTAACCGGATAGCAAATTATGAGACAGATTGAGAAACTTAATATTTATCAGCTCACTGAACGATTATGGGGTATCACCTTGAAATGAGTTGCTGGAATGATCAAGATGTGAAAGCATTTGGAGTTTCCCAGGCGCATTAGATATCTTACCCAATAACCTATTTGATGATAGATCTAAAATGTCAAGGACCTTCAAGTTTTCAACTTGAGGAGTAAGTAAACCATCGAGGGTATTCCATGAAAAGTTCAGATCGATCGGATTTGTTAACTTCCACAAGTTTACAGGAATGCTGGATGATAATTTATTGGAAGCTAGAGACAAGCGTACTAGCTGGCTAATATTGCCTATAGAATCCGGTATAGGTCCTGTTCCCCGCCGAAACATGGAGACGCGACCGCGCGGGTCCGTCTTGCCTGAATTTCGGGGCAGATGATAAGTGGTGATGTCTGTCCACCTCTCCGAAGATGCCAAGTTGATTTATGGCACCATATATCGAAGGTTTAAACGGATGCGGCCGATATAGCAGACTTCGTCAGATCCCCTCTCATTGAGGGGGTTTTTGATTGTGGGGACGCTCTTCCCTGCAGGCGCAAGCCCCTGCAGTTAATTACGCTACTGCATCGCGGTAACCACTTTCTCCTTCACAGATGGTCACTTCGTGTCGTGTGTGTTTGTTTTGTTTTTGGTTGCCCGTGGATTGTATACGGAGACTAATTTATGTTGTCGCCCGTAGGGCGTGGATTAGTCCAAATCCGTATTTTCTTAGATTTGGGTTTGAGGTTTGGGTTTAAGGATATGTTAGTCTCATTTGGGACTAAGATCAACTTATACGTTTGTTAAGGATACATAGCCTAATTTTAGACTAAGATCAACTTGACGGGATCGTTTAGATCCAACAAAAGAGCATTTGGGTTCTATTGTTTAGTTTAGGGACATTGCAGTCGATTAGTTTAAGGAAATTACGGTCTAAAGGTTAAAGACATCATAGTCCATGGGCTTAAGGACCCCACAGTCCAAGATTAAGGACATCTTAGTCCGTGGGTTTAAAAGGGACCCCACAGTACGAGGTTAAGGACATCATAGTCCGTGGGTTTAAAGGGACCCCACAGACCGTAGTTTAAAGACGTCATAGTATATAAACTTTAAGGACCTCATAGTCCATGAGTTTAAGGACCCCAAAGTCCGTAGAATGATTGGCTATCGGGACCCGTCACCTCTCTGAAGACGTTGAAAGATTACAACGACAAATATCAAAGGAGTGAAGAGATGTACCCTTGAACCAAAGTTGATTGGGAGATCTGTAGTCCAATTTAGGACTAAGATCAATTAATTAGATTATGAGCACATGGGCTCAGTTGAAACTGAATTGAGGACTTATGGCCAACTTGGGCTGAGTCCAATTTGGTTTGAAATGTTGGACTTTTGTTGGGACTGTTGAACATTTATCTGGGTTCGGCCCTCCATTATTTAGCAATGCTGAGCGAGGGTTTGGGGCTCTGAAAATATTTTGTCTTTGGCTGAGCACTAACCATTCATCATGGCTCTGGATTTTAAGGTTCATTTGAAGGGGAAATTTGCCTCTGAAAAACTTAGCCAATTTGGGCTAAGCTTGGTTTGAAGATAGTGTTAAACACTAAAGCATATTTGGCGATCACGTGTCCCCACGTGATGTGATGAAAACAGTGTTAAACACTAGGGCCAAAGCGCTCAAAATAGTGTTAAACACTAGAAATGAGGTGGTCACGTGGGGTCACGTGAGGCGCCTGAGTATTGGGCCAGACCTCCTTTATTTTGTTCTTAGAATATTCAAATAAGTGTTAAACACTTTCAGTCTTTGAAATCATCACGTGTGGACACGTGACAATGCCTCTGTGTTGGGCCTCAATTCTTCAGTCTTCCCTTATTTTATTCTTAGAATATTCAAATAAGTGTTAAGCACTTAAGTCTTCACGGCCATCACGTGTAGGCACGTGATGGGTGCCCATGCATCGATTTATTACAGTGTTTATTAGGGATCACGTGGGGACACGTGAGGGCGCCCAAATTTAATTCTGCCTTTGGATTTGTTCCCTTCATTTTTTAGGGTCACGTGTGAGCACGTGAGGCATTGCCTCCAAGCTTTTTTCCTTCTCATTTTGGGGAGTCTGTTTAATGATCACGTGACCTAATCTTTTTCTTTCTTTTCAACTCATTGAGAATGAGGGTCACGTGTTACCACGTGACCAAGTTCTTTACGTGCATGGAGAGCTTTAAGTCTCTTGGTTTGAGAATTAAATTCTTTGGTAGGGTTAAACCCTAATTCTGTTTTGAGGAATTAAATTCCTATGTATATGGAAGAATTAAATTCTTATGTAGGGTTAAACCCTAGTTTTATTTGGAGAAATTGAATTCCTATGAATTTGGGAGAATTAAATTCTCATATAGGGTTAAACCCTAGTTTCATTTGGAGAAATTAAATTCCTATGCATTTGGGAGAATTAAATTCCTTAAACTCAATTCTCACTTTAAGTTTTGGATCTGCATGGCAGAATCTCCCCGATGAGAATTAAATTCTCAACTTGTGGAGAGATTTGCTTCTGCAGATCTTCAGCCAAAGGAAGAACTAAGTTCTTAATCAGAAGAGTTAAATTCTTTAATTTGAGAATTAAATTCTCTTTTATTTTATAGAGCTTAGATCTCTTTCCCCTTTCTCACCTAGGGTTTCTTTTCTATGAAAAGATCTTCTTTTCTCTTGAGAATTAAATTCTCCTTCCTTTTTCTCTCTGTTGTTATTTTTCTCCAAAAATCAAAAGATCCTTCTCTTCTCTTCTTGGCTCCTATTTATACGAGAAAAAAAAGAATCAGTTTGTTTAGTCAATCTTTCATCGAAAGATTTTGGTTGTTTTTGTAACCAACATGATCTTTTAGATCACTCAGTGAATTTTATTCACCATTGGATTTTTAATCCAGAAGATATTCTGTCTGTTATTCTTGGTGAATTTCAGGGAAATCTTTCCTTGTATAAAATCTTTCCATAAATTGGTGATTTTTAATCACCATTGGATTTTTAATCCAACGGTGCTCCATTTTACAGAGCACCATATTTTTTGTTTGGAAAAATTTAAAGAAATATTTTTCCAGTTAGGGTCTTTGATTTCCCTTAATTAGAATTTAATTCCATTAGTTCAGAAGGTTTAAGATTCTATCACGTGTTAGCACGTGACCTACTGTTTGATCATTTAAATAGAATTTAATTCTATTAATTAAAGAGCTTATGAACTCATCACGTGTTGACATGTGACCCCCCTTGATTAACATTTTAACCAGAATTTAATTCTGCTATTTTAAAAGACTCATGAATCATCACGTGTGGACACGTGTCCCTTGGTCACGTGTGGACACATGACGCCCCATTGGGGTTTTTCCTCGTCGATTTATTATATCTTTTAATTCCTTCAGTGGGTTTAAAGGCTCATCACGTGTGGGCACGTGACTCCCGTTAATTAGAATTCAATTCTATTATAACAGACTCCCCAGGAAACCATCACGTGTCAGCACGTGACCCTTGGTCACGTATGAGCACGTGATGCCCCATTGGGGTTTTTCCTGATATTTTATGAGGGAACAAATGCCCCCACAGCATTGTTCTCACGTATTTGCACGTGAGTGCAACGCTATCACCTTTGTGACCGTTGGATCTGTCTAGGGAATAGGGAAGATGAACCGTTCTCCATCACATCCTATAAAAGCAGGGGTCTCTTCAGAAGCGCCTCCACTTTTCATCTTCTTCCTTACTTGTTCTTGCATTGAGAATTTAATTCTCCCTCTCAGAGCTTAGTTCTCTGTTTCAAAACTTTCCAGAGTTTAACTCTGTTAACAAAAGATCTCCTTTTTCAGGTAATGATCTTGAACGGTTGACGAACTTTTTGCGGAAATTTTCTTAGGGTTATAAATCCACACCAAGGATTTTTTCCTTTTAACAAGAATCCATCTTTTTCCAAGTTAAAATAATGTCCAATTTTTAAATAATAAACTCCTTTTGTTAGGGCTTCTCTGATCTCAGGGATCAATGGTGATACTTGTCTTCTCTCTAGAATTTAATTCCATTCCAAAGAGCTTTGGCTCTGAAAAATATTTTCTGGGAATTTAATTCCTCCATTCAAAAGGAATTTTAATTCCTCTAAAGAACTTAGTTCTTAAAAGAAGACTTCTTGGGATTTTTCATCCTGAGTTGTTCTTGCGAACAAAAAATCAGTAGAGATTCTACTTGATTTTCGCAGAGTCCAAGATGGGTTTCTCTTTGAGGGAATGTGTAGAGGCATTTGAATTCATTGAGAATCTTCCCTTTATTCTCATGATGATTGTTTAGCCTCATTATTAGTGAGCCGCCATCTTGATTTTGTGGGACCCATGTGTTTTGTAACCAATGGTCCCATAAAATAAGTCATTTGTCGCTTTCTTCCACTGTCTTTTTATATATATACATTTATAAACATATATATACACGTGCTGGCTTCACTTAACAGTTTCCCCTTCTTTTATTTCAGGAACAATGGCTTCTCTTCCGTACTTCCCTTTTACCCGCTCGGAGGCTGCCTTTCCTCAGTCACCGTCTGATGAAGAGGCGATGGCGATGATCAGAGCTCATGACCCTAATTGCACCCACTTGCTTTTATGGGGGACCTGATACGGGCACATCATCCGCGGTCGCCGCAGCTTTCTCTGCGAGATACCAACAGAGCCTACCGACCCATTTTTGCTGATGGAGCGTCCACGAACCGCCTTCGCTGAGGAGGTGTTGAACTGGACCCCTACGGGACGGCTCGAGCCGTCAACAACTGGAATTCCGAACCACTCTGTGCCAGCTATAGACATCTTAGGGCATCGTATCTGCCAAGGTGAAGCCCAGCCTTGGGGTCGGGTTTACAAAATAGGGTTTACTCCTCGACAACCCACGGGTTACCTTCTATGGCCTCGTTATATCCTGTCTGCTCATCGTGCACGATTGCAGAGGGTCGGGCTCTATTACGCGGTGTACGCATCTCTCTTCCACTATCAGTCCCCCCCATGTCTGGTGGGTTAAGGTTTTCTTAAATCAATGGAATCTTCCCACCAACACCTTCTTTCTAGGGGACCGCGAAGTTTCAATTTCTCTGGAAGAATTTCGCGAGATCTCGGGGTTGCCGGTCAGGGGGACGCTCTATGAAGAACTGCTGCCTCCTGATGAGTATGTCTTCAAAACTGAGCCTGCTATGCTTGACGGCCTGTCGACTGAAAATATCGTCCGTCACAAGCACCCAAGTCTAATCAAGACTATGGACATTTTTGAAAAGCTGTTCGCTGAATCAGATGAGCAGGGTGTCACTTTCAAAATCTTTATTGCCTGCTTCCTTCGCGGGGGCGTTCTATCAAAGACGGCTCCGAAGTTCGCAAATATCAACGACCCTTTCGGGTTCGGTCTAAATAAGCTACCGGCTAAAGAAGAGGATTTGCCGCAGTTCTACATTCCAATCCTGTCGGCTGTATCTTTTAAGTCGATCGCAGCCCCTAGCATAGATGAAGAGACTTTCTTCGTGGGTTTTATCAGCGTCTGGCTCAGATGGTTCCCCATTCCCACGCACCGTCGTTTCATGAGAGCCTCGGTCATTTACCCTGCTCATCGCATTGCTGAAGGGACGCGACTAGCTGTGGGCATTGCGGGGCTAGCGCATCTGTATCATGGGCTAAGCGCTGCAGCCAATACCTCAACCCCAGGCGTGGATATAGTAAATTTCTCTCTTCATTACTTTACGTCATGGATTGAGATGCACGTGCTAGGGGAATTTGTCGCGCATAAGAGACCCAGCTTTTATGATGCCTGCACTTTTCCGCGGCTTATGAGGTTGGTGGATACTTCTGCTCCTGATCCGACTCAGTCCGGAGCTATTCGTGTGCTGATTAATCCCTATGCCAATACGGGCGGGATGGTATTCAACGATCGAGTCCTCTCTGCTCCTTCAGGACCGATTCAACAGCTTTGCGACTCGTCGAAAGATGGAGTACCTTCTCTGAAGCCCAAGGAAGCCATGCACCTATATTCGATCAGACCGGGTTATCTGATATTTCGTCAGAACGGTACGGCCCTTTTTATGCGGTACAACCCACACCGCTTTGCTCGGCAACTTGGATATGACCAGGGTGTCCCCTTTGAGGCGTTTACAGTGGAGCCTAGCCCGTCGTCAGAAGTTGTTCGTGACTCCGCCCATTACTTCATGCGGCTGAACACATGCTCTCGCTTCGTGATTCCTGAAGCTGACTATATTCCTCGATGTGTAGGGTCTTTCACGAGCCGGTACCTCCACCGAGTCAGTCCCATTATTGCCGAGGACAGGAGGATGCTCCTCGGATATAGGGATCCCACTCTGATCCAGGCTACTGGAGTCCCGCCGCGACCGCAGGCAGTGGTTCGCCCTCCCTTGAGAGATACTGGTGTCGTGCTTATTCCTGAGGTGGCGGAAGTGGATCTAACTCCCACAGATGGTATGCCGCCGCGAACTAGAGCTCAATCAAGAGCCAATAGGGCGCCGGTAGCAGTATCATCAGCTGCGGCGTCAGCAATGGCGGTGTCGTCGTCGGTAGCACCACCGAGTGAGGATATTGAAGGCGAAATGGGTCAACGTCGCACTAAAGCACCGAGGGGAAAGAGGCGATCGTCTTCTGCAGCGAGTTTTGGGTCCAAGAGATGAAAGAAGACGGTCACCAATCTGCTTGACTTTATAGTGGAATCAGAGCCTATCCTTCAAGATGAACCACTAGCCATGCAAGAATTGAATGGTGGTCTGCTTTTCCCGGGTTCATCTGCCGAGGAAGCCGCACAACTGGCTGAGGCTATAAGACGCTCAAAGGATGAATCTGAGAATGTAAGGATCCCGAAGAGGCCTTATCCTGCCGTCATCTTTTATGAAGATCCTCCATCGATACGGCGGATATTCATAGGTCCTTTGGAAGAAGGAGGCGAGAGAGCCTTTAAGCAGCCTATCTCAGCCCATGCCAAAAATGCTCTTTCGTTGTGGACCGGTGGCCACGAGTCTACCCTCGAACCCCGGCGAGCATACCTTCTCCGGAAGGAACGCCGGCTTGAAAAATCCATACTAGAGGCTCTTTTGCGCATTGGTATACTCATATATCTCTTTGTAATATTTTGTACTGCTTATATATATATATATATATATATATATATATATATATATATATATATATATATCCTTATCCCTGTGAAAACTTTGCAGGGACTTCGGCAATGGCGGAGGATTTGAGTTCGAGTCGCGCCTTGACCATGGACTCTACAAATATCCCCAATGAGACACTAGTGAGAGTGGAGGGGGTCGATACAACTGTTTTTCCTGCTACGGAGCTCCTATCGGTGATTTCCGTCCCCCCCGGTGCTTGCTCCCCTGGAAGAGGCATCTTCATTGGCCGCGGATTCAATGGATCTTTCGGGGGACGGCCCGGAGACTAGGGAACAGGTAGTCGAGGCTACCGTCCTTTCGCTGGAGCCTGCAGTGGCGGCCACTACTCCTCAATCAGAAGTTATTATACCGACCTACGTCCCCAATGACGTGCCTGGGGGCATGGAGGAGGCCGCCCAAGCTGCTATCCCTCCAGTCCAAAGCGGGAGAAGCATCAAAGGTATCCTTCTATATTTTATTTTGATAATCTCTCCATTATCTGAACCTTTCTGTCTTTTCAGAATTGCGCGGGTTGGCGGCATCTATCGCTGATCTGTCTCCCAGAAAATCCTTTCAGCGTTTGCTAGAGATGGCCGCTCCGCAGGCAATATCCCCTCAACGCATCGTCCTATCTTCCGGGCAAGGTTAGTGTTGTTCGCCTTCTTCACGACATTATCATTATTCCATATAACGATACTGATGTCTTCTCCAGTTCTGGAGGCCGATGACGAAGTTGTGAATCTTGACGGGCCTAGGGAGTCTTCAGACCCTTCTTGCATGACTGTGGGTAAGTAAAGTTTCAACGTTGTTCCATCTGCTCTTTGCTTACAAGTCTCACTGATTGTTTATGAATCTTAACAGGTTTGCCGGTTCTTACCACGCTGGAATCTCGCATCGTCATGCCACCCGGCCCCTATGCTCTACGTGCCTCGGAACGGATGGCAAAGCTAAGCCTCCACTCCTAGTCAGCCCTGATTGAAGACCTTCATACTGGCAGTCTGATCACGGCCGAAGCGTTTTCCGCTGAAGCCAACGGTTCTCTTCCCTTTCTTGCTACTTACCATAGTGAAACATTGGTGCAAGTTTGGGTTGAGTTCTGTCGTCAGGTGGAGGCTTGCTTGCATATTCTTGAATGTACACGCTTTCTTTAAGAGTTTGTGACCGCGAAGGCGAACTTACGGGGGCTGATCGAGCGGTGCACTGCGAACATGCTACCATGCGAGAAGAGGCTCAGCCGAAAGTTTTCAGAGAGGGAGCTGGCTTCCAAAGCGCCGAGGGAACTTCAAGCCAATCTTACAGCCAAGACCACTCGGGCATATGAACTTTGGAGGGTGCTTCAAGAGGCTATCAAAGAGGTGGTAGCCATTGATAAGGCCGTCATTTTCACTCGCGACATGGTCGAAGCTCATAAGGTTATCAAAAAAGAGCTTGAAAGTCGGCTTGCCTCATACCAGGCTCAACAGGCTCAAGCGGAGGCCCGTCTCTTAACGATAATAAATCATGAAGCCGAGGCCCAGCGGAAAAAGGATGAACTGGCAAATCTACTAAATCGTCCGCCAGCTTGAAAAATTGTATATTTTCCTTTTTATTCTTCTTTTATACATACTCCTGAATGAGAGTATTTTTTTATATAAATTGTACTTTGTATTCATTTTGATTCATGAATAAAAGACATATTTTGCTTCATGATGGTGCGTCCCTTTAAGTAAATGCATTTTGTGGATAATCTATTTCGATTTCCTTATAGGAAAGCGATGGTTTAGGAGTCAAGGTTAGGATCTGCCTCCTAAGACTTTTCAACTTTATGAGCCGTGAAGGTCTCATAAAGAATTTTCTCCCTACCGGTCGAGGGGATCCTGTAGGTGTAATTTCTCCTTAAGAATCGTGAGGATTCCTAAGTGCATTTTCTCTTGAGAGTCGTAAGGATCTCACAAGAGAATTTTCTCTCTTATGAGTCGAGATGACCCGTAAGTGATTATTTCTTTTCTTGTCGGAGAGGATGGCCTGCAGAAAATCTATCTTGACCTCCTTGTGAAACAACGATGGCTTGGGAGACAGGGTTAAGATCTGCCTCCTAAGACTTTTCAACTTTATGAGCCGTGAGGGTCTTATAAAGAATTTTCTCCCTACAGGTCGAGAGGATCCCGTAGGTGTAATTTCTCCTTAAGAATCGTGAGAATTCCTAAGTGCGTTTTCTCTTGAGAGTCGTAAGGATCTCACAAGAGAATTTTCTCCCTTACGAGTCGAAAGGACCCGTAAGTGATTATTTCTTTTCTTGTCGGAGAGGGTGGCCTGCAGAAAATCTATCTTGACCTCCCTGTGAAGCAACGATGGCTTGGGAGACAGGGTTAGGATCTGCCTCCTAAGACTTTTCAACTTTATGAGCCGTGAGGGTCTCATAAAGAATTTTCTCCCTACAGGTCGCGAGGATCCCGTAGGTGTAATTTCTCCCTAAGAATCGTGAGGATTCCTAAGTGCGTTTTCTCTTGAGAGTCGTAAGGATCTCACAAAAGAATTTTCTCCCTTACGAGTTGAGAAGACCCGTAAGTGATTATTTCTTTTCTTGTCGGAGAGGGTGGCCTGCAGAAAATCTATCTTAACCTCCCTGCGAAGCAACGATGGCTTGGGAGACAGGGTTAGGATCTGCTTCCTAAGACTTTTCAGCTTTATGAGCCGTGAGGGTCTCATAAAGAATTTTCTCCCTACAGGTCGAGAGGATCCCGTATGTGTAATTTCTCCTTAATAATCGTGAGGATTCCTAAGTGTGTTTTCTTTTGAGAGTCGTAAGGATCTCACAAGAGAATTTTCTCTTTTACGAGTCGAGAGGACCCGTAAGTGATGGATGAGGTTGACACTATCCGCATTTTACGGAGTCAGGGGTTGCTCTGGCCATTTCCCATGGGTTCAAGATTGACTTTTAGCCGTGTTCTATGGGACCAGGATTTGCTCTGGACGCTTCCCACGGGGTCAGGATTGACATAAGCCGTGTTCCGCAAGGACCAGGATCCGCTCTGGACGCTTCCAACGGGGTCAGGATTGACATAAGCCGTGTTCCACGAAACCAGGATTTGCTCTGGATGCTTCCCACGGGGTCAGGATTGACATAGCCGTGTTCCGCAAGGACCAGGATCCACTCTAGACGCTTCCCACGGGGTCAAGATTGACATAGGCCGTGTTCCACGAAACCAGAATTTGCTCTGGATGCTTCCCACGGGGTCAGGATTGACATAGCGGTGTTCTGTGAGGACCAGGATCCACTCTGGACGTTTCCCACGGGGTCAGGATTGACATAGGCCGTGTTCCACGAAATCAGGATTTGCTCTGGATGCTTCCCACGGGGTCAGGATTGACATAAGCCGTGTTCCGCAAGGACCAGGATCCGCTCTGGACGCTTCCCACGAGGTCAGGATTGACATAAGCCGTGTTCCACGAAACCAGGATTTGCTCTGGATGCTTCCTACGGGGTCAGTATTGACATAGCCGTGTTCTGCGAGGACCAGGATCTGCTCTGGACGTTTCCCACGGGGTCAGGATTGACACAGGCCGTGTTCCACGAAACCAGGATTTGCCCTGGATGCTTCCCACGGGGTCAGGATTGACATAGCCGTGTTCCACTAGACCAGGATTTGCTCTGGATGTTTCCCACGGGGTTAGGATTGACATAAGCCATGTTCCATAAGGACCAGGATCCACTCTGGACGCTTCCCACGGGGTCAGGATTGACATAAGCCGTGTTCCGCAAGGACCAGGATCCGCTCTGGACGCTTCCCACGGGGTCAGGATTGACATAAGCCGTGTTCCACGAAACCAGGATTTTCTCTGAATGCTTCCCACAGGGTCAGGATTGACATAGCCGTATTCCGCAAGGACCAGGATCTGCTCTGGACGCTTCTCACGGGGTCAGGATTGACATAAGCCGTGTTCTACGAAACCGGGATTTGCTATGGACGTTTCCCACGGGGTCAGGATTGACATAGGCCGTGTTCCACGAAACCAGGATTTGCTCTGGATGCTTCCCACGGGGTCAGGATTGACATAGCCGTGTTCCACTAGACCGGGATTGGTTGACTTTATCCGCATTTCACGGAGTCGGGGGTTGACTCTCTGTTGTCTGTGCACTGCTGAGTCATGGAACTGGGAATTGCCACGGTTCTGCTTTGCTGATGTTGCATCGTTATAATGAGACGAATTTTGAGATGATCTCCAGGCTGTCTGTGAACCGTTGAGATTTGGCTTCTTTTTCTGATGGAGCCTGGGGGAAGGTGTGGTTCCCTCTTTGTTTATGCCCCTGGATTGTATACAGGGATCGATGTGATCTCACCTGTAGGGCAAAAAGTTTTATTTTATATATTTTTCTTTCCGCGATGCTCTATCATTTCAGCTTTTATATCACGAAAATCGCGATTGCCCAATCATTTCGGCTATTTTTCGCGTTGCCCAATCATTTCGGCTGTTTGTTTTATTTACTCATTGTTTTTTATTGCGAGTTGCCCAACCATTTCGGCTATTTTGTATGCATACATTTTTACTTGCTGATTTCGTTGCAAGTTGCCCCATCATTTCGGCTGTTTTATATGCATTTATGGCTCGCCGGCTTTTCGCTGCAAGTTTTGGGATTTGACACCGATTTCAGCATCAGCATCGCTACAACTGGGATATTGCCAGGAGAGAATCATCATTTTCCTTCGTCGATGTCGAACAAAGGTGGCTCAGTAGACAGGGTTAGGATCCTATCGACTAAGGGTTTTGACTTCATGAGCCGTAAGGGTCTCATAAAGGTATTTCTCCCTATGAGTCGTGAGGATCTCGTAGGTGCGTTTTCTCCTTAAGAATCGTGAGGATTCCTAAGTGTATGGTCTCTTATAAGTCGTAAGGATCTTACAAGAGTGCTTTCTCCTTATAAGTCGAGAGGACTTACAAGGGATGTTCGCTGTGCAAACACATCCCTAGTCCCGGATGGGACTTTTTAGGGAAATGTTTACTTACGCCCGTGGATTGTATACAAGGGTCAATACTGAATCCCTTGTAGGGCAATGCTGGAGGTTGTGATGGCTTAAGAACAGGTTCAGATCCCTGTAGCTTAAGGCTTTTGAATCTTATGAGCCATGAGGGTCTCATAAGAGGGTTCTCCTTACGAGTCGTGAGGATCTCGCAAGTGTAATTTCTTCTTAGGTATCGTGAGGATCCCTAAGTGTGTTGCTCCCTTGTGAGTCGTAAGGATCTCACGCAGGTGGTTTCTCCTTACAGAGTTGAGAGGACCTTGCAAGTGTCTTTTAACGAGATTGCGCCCTTTCGGGTTTTCACAAAACTCGCCGGTAGCCCTGCTGTTTTTACTCACGGAGCCCTTTCGGGTTTTCATCCGTATCCATTTTGCCTATGGACATACCGTTTTTTTTTGCGTGTCAGCCTTGGGATGCTGCGGTCCGTAGTAGTTCATCGATGTTTCGGTCAATAGCCAGTTTTAGGACATAGTGGTCCAGCGTTAGTTTAAGGACGTTTCGGTCCGCAGCCAGTTTTGGGACATAGTGGTCCATCGTTAGTTTAAGGACGTTTTGGTCCGCTGTTAGTTTTAGGACATTTCGGTCCGTTGTTAGTTTAAGGGCGTTTCGGTTCGAAAGCCGGCTACTACTTATAGAGTTTGGGCTTAGGAAGATAGTGAGCGGACGTAGGCGTCGTCATCTATCGTTGACCTAGACCGTGACTCGTCAGGCGTAGTATTTTTTTAGGAAGCGACCGTTTATTGGCCTGAAAGGTCTTTCACCATGCATGTCCATGAGTAGGTAGGCTCCACCCTGGTAAACTTTGTCTATGATATACGGGCCTTCATAGTTCGGCTCGAATTTCCCCCACTTGGCACGATTAGGGATCATAGGTCTTTTGACCACTAGCACGAGTTCGCCTTGGCGGAATGTTCTCGGCCTAGTCAGTCTCTCATATGAGCGCATCATTTTTGCTTTATAAGCCTCCAGATTTTGTTGCGCCATGAGACGGGTTTCATCAAGGGCGTCGAGCTCCTCAAGCCGATGGTGAGCATTCTCTTCGTCTGGTAGCTCATAGTGAACGGCAACTCGTAGAGAGGGTAACTCTATCTTGAGGGGGAGTACCGCTTCTGTGCCGAATACCAATGCATACGGCGTTGTGTTCGTGGCTGTTTTGAACGTAGTTCGATATGCCCACAGAGCTTCATGCAGTCTCTCGTGCCAGTCCTTCATATTTCGAGACACTGTCTTTTTCACGATCTTCGTCAAGGTCTTGTTGAAAGCCTCAGCTAGACCGTTAGCTCGGGGATTATAGACCGAAGAGTACCTCTAGTCTATGTTATGCTGTTGTGCGAAGCGACTAATCTTGTGGCTTCTATAGGCTGGCCCGTTATCGGAGATAATCCGTCGCGGAGTGCCGAACCGATAAATGACATGTGTCTTGAAGAAGTGGAGGATATTTTCCATTTTCACTTCTCTTAACGGTACTACTTCTACCCATTTGGAAAAGTAATCAGTTGTCGCCAAAATGAATCGATGTCCTCTGGATGATGCTGGTTCGATAGGCCCGATTATGTCGGTTCCCCACATTTCGAACGGACAGCTAGCCACCGTTGGATGTAGCAAATTTGGATGTTGAGGGATAAAGTCCCCATGAATCTGGCACGAGTGGCACTGCTTTGCGTATTCAAGGCAGTCCTGGATCATCGTGGGCCAATAGTAGCCCATCCTTTTGATCTTCAGTTTCATCTTCGTCCCGGCTTGGTGAGAACCGCAGAGTCCGTCGTGAGTTTCTTAGACGGCTCTCCTCGCCTCGTCAGGTCCTAGGCATCTTAGCTATAGAGAATCAAACGATCTTTTATACAAAGTATCATTGACAAAGGCGAAAGACAGAGATCGTTTCATGAGCTGGTGTCTCGAGGATGCATCTTCAGGTGTTCGACGGGATTTGAAGTAGTCTATAAAGGCATCTATCAAATCCATAGCCTTCTCCTGGTCTTTTATTCGTAAGGCTATTTGCTCGATAGCTCCCTTTTCTTCGGATGACTCCGGAGATATTTTTACCGGTGCAAGAACCCGACGGCTTTGCACGACGATCCTCACATCATCGAGATTCTCATCGGCCAGTTCTTTAGCGAGCTTGGCTAATGCGTCCGCCTTACTATTTTCCGCCCGCAGTATGCTTTCCAGGGTATAGGAAGGAATTTGAGTCAGCAGTTGCTGCACCCTCTCGCCGTACTTCACCAACTCAGGTTTACACGTTTGATAGTCGCCGTTTACTTGACTAACGATCAGTTGGGAGTCTCCGTATATGAGGAGGCTTTCGACTCCCATATCGACAGCGATCTCAAGACCTGCTATCAAAGCTTCATATTCGGCTTCATTGTTCGTCCTCAGCTCCGTTAAGGAGAAGGCAAAGCGCATTATCCCTCCTTGTGGAGTCACGAAGATAAGGCCTACCCCTGATTTGATTATGGGGGTGTTTTGTTTGCGCTTCTTTATGGAAGATGCTCCATCGAAGCAGAGTTCCCACGGGGTATCATTCTCTCTTCTCTCCCCATCGATCGTGTCACGCGTGCTCGTTAGGCAATTCGCAGTTCAAAGGAGAATCGGCAGGTATCAGATGTTGATTGATCTAGAATTTATGTGTTTGTAGTGTAACCGCAATCAGAACGGTGTCGCGTGTAGCTAGACCGAGGTGAGTACGGGTCGTCCTCAGGGAAACGTTGAATATTTTAATCTTACTTAGATGTGTTGAGAAAGAGAGAGGAAGGAATAAAGAATGGTGAAGAATGGTTGTAGTATCTAGATCTACGTTAAACACGGATGCAAAATATAGATCTAGATTAACTACGGATGTAAATTTAATATTAAAAGGGGGCTTGTAGGGTTCATTAGGATTTAGTATTTATGGATGATTAATTAAAGATTACTCTTTTTATCCTTTAATAGATTTAAAACTAGAACGTCAGTGAAGCATGTAGATTAGGGTTTTTGGAGGGAAAAGGGTTCCCACTCTTAACCCCTATTTCGACATGGAACTCCGTTCATATCTAGCCTTTACCAAAACAATCATTAATCTAATCTCTAATCGCGGTCGAGACTAACAATAAATTGGTAGCGCGCCCGATTAGCATGTTAATGATTCTTTTGATAAAATTTATAAACTTTATAGGACGTAAAAAGAGTTTAAGAATCTTCATCATCCATTAACCTACCCTAATCCTACGAACCCTATCAAGCGGAGAATTACTCGCGCATGTTAGGAGAAGAAGAGATGGAGAGAGAATTCATAATGAAACTACAAAGAAATAGAATAAGAAAAAGAACTACCTTTATTAATCAACAAAACTCATTTACACTTTGTTCCCTTAGAAAATGATTACTAATACTAGTTTGCTTCTCGATCTCTTCTAAGGAGGTAGATGAATTGTTGATGATCAGCCTGGATGCGTGAGTCGTCGTAGACTTCGTGATCGCGTCGACTTGATAATTTTTCCAAGAGGCTCTCGGTCCTTATTTATAGTCCCAAAGCCAGAATCCTAGATGCCTAAATTGGAAACTAGTAGTTAAGATCCAAACTGAAAAATCCCAACTCCTAACTCGTCAAAACCGCGGCGGATCCGCGGCCAAAAGGTGGGTTTGGCCGCGGATCCGCGGCCAAATAATGACATCTTGGGCTCAATCTTCTTGTGGGCTCTTCTGGTGATATATGGTGATCTTTTGAATATCAGGAAACTGAAAATCTTCTTGTAGTTACTGCCAGACTTGATTTCTTAGTTTGCTTTCTTAATTAGACAGGTTTGCACTAACAACTTTGATTCCCTTGATTTTAGCCCTGAAAATTCTGCACAACAACTCAACAAATAATATTAGTAGAGTTTGTTTTATTAATTAAGATTTAGTCAATGGTGTTTATGCTTATTTTCCTACCAAATGTTAATCGTAATATATAAACACATAAAAATAATATTTTTACAAATAAACCCTCATATGTATTATATATTATAATAAACATCTTTTCTAATATAGAAATAGTAGGAAAAATGTCATATTAAATGTGCAGTTTTATCAACTGAACAAATACCCCCAAACTTATCTTTGATCGTCCCGAGCAAACTAGTTTATTCAAGAGAAGGAGAAAAGGAAAGGAGAAAACTAAGCACACTTTCGTAGGCAATACGATTGCACTGAGTACGTGCAACAAGCCGTTAAACCTCTAGGTGTCCCTAGTAGGAGGAGTGTTGTCTCCTGAGGGTTTTCAGCGGATTTCACCCACAAAATCCTATAATAAAAGAGAGATGGTGAAATTTACATATAAAGATAAGAACCATAAAATAAATACTTTGAAAGTTTAGAGTTTCCAACTACACTAGCTTTTCAGTTGTCATAGGCCCTATCTTAATAGTCATGAAAAGATGTTAGAAATCACATCATCTCTCAATAAAACATCATCTTTATTCTTCATTCCTACCTTTTATCCAAACATCGATCATATACCCCTACGTGTGTGTATAGAACATCCCTACACTTGGAGAATTCAGTTCAAGCTATCATACTCTTGTCCATCTACCTCAGTACTTTTTAATTTGATGAATACTTGGATGGTTTTGCTCGCACATTTTTCATGCGACCGTTAATACTTCTTGAGGTACTAACCGACCGATTACTCATGTGCTTGCTGATTAGGTGTATTAGTATTTTCCTTGTCTTGCACCGCCTAAGGCTTAGCAGTGACTCCCAGACTAGTTGGTCTAAGGCACTAGGTGATGAAGCACCCTCGCTATATTTTTTTATTGCTGCCTCGGTGATAACAAAACCAGTGTTCATTTTTCTTCACCATTTTATCTTTTATTCATTTTTTTACTTCCTTCATACTTTGGCTTTTAGACAAGAGCATTTTAAGGTATTCTCTACTATCCCGAGCTTCAAGACGTGTGTAAGTGCGTATAGTAGGGTATCAATATTCAAATGTTTGGCTTCCAGAATAGGAACTATTTTTCAGACTTATTTTTATTCTCAGATTAGTGACTTCTTTCATCTTACTAACCGTTGGGACAACAGCTCATAACTACTTATTACTAATTCATTTAAGAAAACTTCTAATTTTTTTGGTTTTCTTAAACTATTCCTATCTTTCATATATAATTTTTCACTTTCTACTCTTTTATTATCAAAAATTTTTTGTGCTTATATATAGTATAATGCAAAGTATCGCGTAAATAAGCACAAACCTCCCCCAAACCTGTTTACAGCAGTGTCCTCACTGATTTCATCCGTTAAGCTCAAAAATCTGTAGACTAAGGAGAAAAAAGGGGACAAGAAATAATGAAAGTGAAATCCTCCCCCAAACTTATTTTTGGCTCACAATCTTGTAAAAAAAAAATTCTTTCAAGAGCCAAAATATCCCCCCCCCAAACTTGAGTTAAACAATATTAAGCTTTTTAAAATTATTGGGGGGGGGGGGGTTTAAAGTTATTGGTCAAAGTAAAGCCTTACAAAGACCAAAAGTCAACACCAACCATTCAAAAAATTTATTGATGAAGCACCAAAGTTGGTGGAAGAATATGTCACCTATTGACGTGAAGAAGCGGGGAGGAGATAAGAGGTGGGATAGAATGTGTTTGCGTCTCGTTTTGGAGAGATGACACAGTTATAGTGATGATGGATTACTCGCATTATCATGATTGTACAGAAGAAGGGGTGGAGGTTAAATTTCTTCGTCTTGGAGTTGATTCATCTCAACACCCGTGTCTTTTAAAAATGTGAGTTCATCAGTGAAAATTTCCTCAAAACTTTCATCGATACCCCGAAGAATAATCTCATCAGAAAAAACGGGATGATCGTCAGACTCTATATAAAGTTCCTCATCAGTGTTAGATGTTGACCCGGACAACTCGGTGGAAGAGTCCGTGTATGTATAATACATGGTTGGGTCAAACAACAACATATGAAAATAGTCAGTATCATGAGGTTGATCAAATTCGCTGCTGTCGACATCCATTAATTCGACAGAACACACATGAGCATAGGGTTCGGAGGGTTCACTTCCCAACTTGTAAATGTTAATCTCAATTGACTTCTTTCCAAAGGATACAGTCATAGAGCCGTTTCTACAATTGATTACTGCGTTGGAAGTTGCAAGGAAGGGTCGACCAAGTATCACCGGGATTTGATTTCGTAGGTTCGCTACAGGTTGTGTATCTATAACGATAAAGTCCACAGGGAATATAAATCCCCCGACTTTGATTAACACATCCTCTAGCTCACCCCTAGGTTGGGTGATAGATCGATCGGCCATCTGAAGAGTGCAATACGCCGGTTTTAACTCTCCGATCCCTAATTGTAGTATAGTGGTGAGTATTCCCGCTTGTCACGCGGGTGACCCGGGTTCAATCCCCGCTCAGAAGAAGGTGGGAGATTAGACGAATTAGGGGAAGAAGTAGAAGCTGGGGTTTCATTGGTATCACTAACATCATCAAATTGCTCACCCACTCGGTTATCTAGCACTTTTCCCGATCTCAATATAGTAACGGCATTCACATTATGATTTTGTGAGTGGCCAGGATTCGGTAGGGGTTGAGATGGGAGTTTTTCTTTCTCTCTTGCACTCATTACGGCGTTCAATTGTGCAATTTGTTTTCTATTGATTTAATACTCTCACCGTGGGATGCGGAGTCTTTCTTTATGGTATCAATAGAAGACTTCATATCATCCGACATTTGAATGGAATGTTTCATAAACAAATCCAAAGTTTGTGCAAGTGGAGTTATCAGTACCGGCCAATTGCGGTGCAGAAGTGTTGGCCGGATTTTGAAAATTTTGTGACCGAAAGGGGTGCTGACTTTGTGATTGTAGTTGCTGTTGCTGTGGAGGAGGTCTTTGATAATTGCTTTGGAACTGGTTTTGATTTTGGGGTTGTTTTTGGTTCCAAGCAAAGTTAGGATGATTCCTCCATCCTTGATTATACGTGGAAGAATAAGGATTGTTTTTAGGTCGCTGCTGAAAAGCAGCATTAGTTTGCTCATGACCTTGAAACGATGCATTTATAGGACATTCTTCCGTCAAGTGTGAAGGATCTGAACAACAACCACACACGGTTTTAGGAAGCGTAACCTGGTTTATGGAGGCTAATGAAAATTTTTTCTCAATAGCGTCGAGTTTCTTCTGCATCGCTGCCATTTCGGCTTTTACTGCGATGGAAACATCGAGCTAATGAATACCTCCCCTGGATGAAGGTGGTCTTACGCCTTCCCACTGCAAAGTGTTTTCAGCGAGATCTTCCAGATATTTCCAAGCTTCGCCACCGTCTTTGGACATGAAATTGCATTCACACATTGTTTCAAGCAACTGCTTTGTCGCTGGATTAATGCCCTCATATATTATTCGGCATAAATCCCATCTTTGTATTCCATGATGAGGACATTGGACAAGCAGATCCTTGAAACGTTCAAAGCACTTCCAAAATGGTTCATTGGGAAGCTGGGTGAACTGGTTGATCTCGCTCCTAATATGGGCGGTCTTATGCTTTGGGTAAAACTTCTTAAGAAATGCAATTACGAATTCATCCCAGTTAGTGATAGAGTGTGCGGCAGTATTATAAAGCCATTTTTCTTCCAAGTCGCACAGAGTGAATGGGAGAAGACGCAAGCGCATAGCATCCATAGTCAGTTGTGAAGTACCTATCATTGCGCATACGTTTTCGAATTTAGTGATGAAAACGTACGCGTCTTCAGACTCAAGCCCGTGAAATTTGGGCAATAGATTGATGTAGTGGGGTTTAATTTCAAAATTATCCCCGTTAGCTGGTGGAATAGATAGACAAGTAGGAAGGGGACCACGGATAGGATAGCATCTCTCTTGGAGAGAAATGCGCGGTGGATTCTGCGCACCTAAGGGCGGTGGCAGCGTGGTGTTATAATCTGATGGAGTACCGTCCATCTCGGTTGATGTGGTGTATAGTGGGGAAAAAGAAGATGAAGAAGTACTGACTTCGGAGTCGAAAGCAGGAACGCGGACAAGACGGGCACTAGAATCCCTTGTCCAGCTAAGCATGCACTAAGCGGGTTTAGCGCAAGTGGCAGCGTGTGTGTGATTTAAAATTGGTCTGTTTTAAAAAAGTGGGACTTAAGACAAATCACACAAAAATGCATAAACAACCCTAGAACTAAGGTCACCTAGGTCAAGTCTCTAGACCGCTCCTAGACTTCCAAAGGACAAGCCGCAGGATCAATCCTCTACCACCTCTTTACTATTCTTATAGCCAAGTAAGTGCCAGGTAAGTGGGAGGTATCCACTACGTAAGTAGTGGGCCTAATTAAGTAATCACTTGCCTTAGACACACTTTTCTAGACACCACAAAAGTAATGCGGATAAGCGATAGATTACCCACGACCTTCTTCTGTCCTTATTGAGCGCGACAGTCTTTAGAGTCTTGTCTAGATATTTTTTAAATTAGTGTAGGGTTGATGCAGATGCTCAGTTTGTGATTTGTGGGGCTTAGGAAGGGTGATGAAATCCCCACCTAATCTGGATTTGGTCTTTGCCCCTTAAAGTCCGTATTAAAATATGCAAAACAAACCAATCACAAAACTTTGCAAAAAGATTTTTGAGCGGCGATATTTTGCAAAGAATCCTGCAGAAAAGATATTTTATTGGATTTCAGAGGAGAGAGAAAGAGTTGAGAATCTTATCAGAGAAGTTTAGAACCCTAGATCCTCAATCCCGCCGCGGTTCCACCGCGAATGTGTCTTATTACCGTGGATCCGCCGCGAGAAGGAATGATAAATTGATGAAGTTTGCTATGTGGCCTCATGTACTCCTCTGGATCTTGATGAATGTCTCTGTCTTTCTGTTTTCTCAAGTCAGTAACTCCAGATCACCTTGCAAAATTCACACAATAATCGTTAAATATACAATTTGCGGTTTTGTTTTGTTTATGATAATGATCGAATAAGAATTCAACACAAATAGTAAGAATAAAAAATTACGCACGTATCCCCGGCAACAGCGCCATTTGATTGATCTAGAATTTATGTGTTTGTAGTGTAACCGCAATCAGAACGGTATCGCGTATAGCTAGACCGAGGTGAGTACGGGTCGTCCTCAGGGAAACGTTGAATATTTTAATCTTACTTTAGATGTGTTGAGAAAGAGAGAGGAATGAATAAATAATGGTGAAGAATGGTTATAGTATCTAGATCTACGTTAAACACGGATGCAAAATATAGATCTAGATTAACTACGGATGTAAATTTAATATTAAAATGGGGCTTGTAGGGTTCATTAGGATTTAGTAGTTATGGATGATTAATTAAATATTACTCTTTTTATCCTTTAATAGATTTAAAACTAGAATGACAGTGATGCATGTAGATTAGGGTTTCTGGAGGGAAAAGGGTTCCCACTCTTAACCCCTATCTCGACATGGAACTCCGTTCATATCTAGCCTTTACCAAAACAATCATTAATCTAATCTCTAATCGCGGTCGAGACTAACAATAAATTGGTAGCGCGCCCGATTAGCATGTTAATGATTCTTTTGATAAAGTTTATAAACTTTATAGGACGTAAAAAGAGTTTAAAAATCTTCATCATCCATTAACCTACCATAATTCTACGAACCCTATCAAGCGGAGAATTACTCGCGCATGCTGGGAGAAGAAGAGATGGAGAGAGAATTCATAATGAAACTACAAAGAAATAGAATAAGAAAAAGAACTATCTTTATTAATCAACAAAACTCATTTACACTTTGTTCCCTTAGAAAATGATTACAAATACCAGTTTGCTTCTCGATCTCTTCTAAGGAGGTAGATGAACTGTTGATGATCAGCCTGAATGCGTGAGCCGTCATGGACTTCGTGATCGCGTCGACTTGATAATTTTTCCAAGAGGCTCTCGGTCCTTATTTACAATCCCAAAGCCAGAATCCTAGATGCCTAAATTGGAAACTAGTAGTTAAGATCCAAACTGAAAAATCCCAACTCCTAACTCGTCAAAACCGCGGCGGATCCACGGCCAAAAGATGGGTTTGGTCGCGGATCCGCGGCCAAATAGTGACATCTTGGGCTCAATCTTCTTGTGGGCTCTTTTGGTGATATATGGTGATCTTTTGAATATCAGGAAACTGAAAATCTTCTTGTAGTTACTGCCAGACTTGATTTCTTAGTTTGCTTTCTTAATTAGGCAGGTTTGCACTAACAACTTTGATTCCCTTGATTTTAGCCCTGAAAATTCTGCACAACAACTCAACAAATAATATTAGTAGAGTTTGTTTTATTAATTAAGATTTGGTCAATGGTGTTTATGCTTATTTTCCTACCAAATGTTAATCATAATATATAAACACATGAAAATAGTATTTTTACAAATAAACCCTCATATGTATTATATATTATAATAAACACCTTTTCTAATATAGAAATAGTAGGAAAAATGTCGTATTAAATGTGCAGTTTTATCAACTGAACAGATGTTCAGCGAGGAAGTCGGCGATAGCCTGGCCTTTTAGCGCCTTGAGGGGACAATAAGTTATCGAGAACTCCATCAAGAGCAATGCCCATTTAGCGAGTCGTCCTGTTAGTATGGCTTTTGACATCAAGTATTTGAGAGGATCCACTTTTGATATGAGGTGGATCTCATGTGCCAAAGCATAGTGCCTGAGCTTCGTTATCGCGAAGATCAACGCCAGGCAGTGTTTTTCAATGGGGGAGAGGGTAATTGCTTTCTGCTCCCAAGAGAACTCGGCTCAAATAGTAGAGGGCTCTTTCCTTCCCTTGGTCGTTCTCTTGTGCCCACAGCGCACCTAAGGAACCTTCGTGGGCTGTTGTATACAGAATGAAAGGTTTTCCCTTGACTGGAGCGGTCAGCACCGGAGGATTCTGCAGGTATTGCTTGATTCCGTCTAGTGCGCTCTGGCATTTACGATCCCAGACGAAAGGGGTCCCCTTCTTTGTTAAATGGCTGTAGGGGTGGCATTTGCCGGAGAGATTAGCTATGAACCGCCAGATATAAGCGAGCTTTCCTTAGAGAGACCGCAGTTGCTTGAGAGTTCTTGGCGGATGCATTTCTATGATTGCCTTGATCTTCGATGGATCTATCTCGATGCCTCGGTGTCGGACGACGAATCCTAGAAACTTGCCCGAGGATACTCCGAACGCGCATTTGAGATGGTTCATCTTCAAGTTGTATTTCCGAAGGCATTGGAACACGATTTGTAGATGCTCCCAATGCTCCTCGTGCGATTTGCTTTTCACCACAAGGTCATCGATATAGCATTCAACGATTTCATGTATGAGGTCATCGAAAATCTTCGTCATAGCCCTCTGATAGGTGGCGCCGGCATTCTTCAGACCGAAAGGCGTCATTTTGTAGCAGAATATGCCCAAAGGGGTTCGGAAAGCGGTATGCTTCTGATCTTCGGGATGCATCTTTATTTGATTGTACCCTTATGAGCCGTCCATGAAGGAGAAAACTTCGTGAGTGGACATGTTGTCTATCATCAGCTCGGTGACCGGTACGGGAAAGTCATCCTTTGGGCAGGCTTTGTTGAGGTCCCGAAAGTCTACGCAGATGCGCACCGTCCCATTTTTCTTCATCACTGGGATAATGTTGGCAATCCAGTCAGGGTACTGAACCTCTTAGATGAAGCCGGAGTCGATTAGCTTCTTGACCTCGGCGTTGATGCTCATTTCGAGTTCGAGCCGCATTCTTCTCGGCGCTTATTTGACCGGCTTGACATCCAGAGAAATCGCCAATTTGTGGACGGCTATTTCTGGATCTAATCCTGGCATCTCGGAGTAGTTCCATGCGAAACAGTCTTTATACTGCATGAGCACGTCTTTGAGCGTCGCCACCTTTTCTTCAGACAACAGCTCACCGACGAATGTCGGCCGTGGGTCATTTGCCGTTCCCAAGTCGATTTTCCTAAGGTCATCTGCAGTAGTATGTATCCCATCTTCCATCTCTTTTGGCGCCGGTGGAAATTCTGAGATCAATTCATCCTCATCGTTTTCAAAGCACCAAGAGAGGTCATCCATATTCTCGGGTTCTTCTTCTGATAGCGTTATCCCGTGACGGGTACGAGATCGTTTCCAAGACCGATTTTGATCTGGTTCTACTCTCGCTATACGCGTCACTTTCGGTTCATGCTTCTGTGGCGGGCTTACCCTCCAACTGCTGGATAGAGCGAACCTGCCTTATTGATAATGGGCTTCGACCCAGTTTTTGAAGGTGAAGCAGTCTTCGAGAGGATGTTCTATTGCTCGATGATAGGAGCAATAGTCTGGGTGAGAGACTTCCTTCGCTTGCTCGGGGTGCTTGGACTCTGGAAGTGTCATCATCTAATTCTTTATGACAAGATTGAATATCTTGTTTGTCTTGTCTTAGGGAAAAGAATATGCTCGACCCATCTTCTTTATAATAGACGGATCCCGGCTGCTCGATTCTTGATCGCGTGGCTTCTCAGACCCGCTTTGCCGCTGTCGAACGTTTTTTTTCCGTTTTTTGGTTTATTTTTGCCTCTACACCGAATCTTTTGTATAATGGGTTAGTGACGAGGAGCTTTGTCATTCTCCGTGGCCTGCTGAAGGAGGCGCTGCGTTCTGCCTTTCTCGTAAATGGCCATTTCGCGGCTATGGTCATCCCGGACCTTCTAACTCGCTTCCCTTATCTGCTTGTCCATCTGTTCTTCAAACGACAGACTTGACGTTTCGATGGCGGGACCTTGTTTTGGTTCAGGGTTAGCGTCTTTTAACAGAACATCTCTTTCTTCGTCAAAGTCATGTACGACGTAGCAGCCATGGAATCGTTCCCGTTTCTTGGATTGAATGTATCCAAGCCCGATCGTTTCCATTCTCCCGTTGGGCAATTTTCGCTGAGTTCCAGGGATGCTCCAGATCCTGTTGTAGAACTGAGCTTTTCGAGCAGTCTTTTTGAAGGGTACGCCTTGGCGCCTCAACAGCCTTTCTAATCCTTCTGTGTAATATCTGGGTAGACGGATGGGCTGGAGTCTGTCAAGTGCAGAATCGGCACCATGCCAAACTTCTTTCTCCACTTTGGTTTCCGTGGATTGATAAAATAGGATCGCCTTTTCATCTTTTCACCTGGGAGGGACGTAGAAGTCTGCAGTTCTTGCACACTATAGGTGTCAAGCGCGTCAAGCTCTTTGTAATGCTCTTGCGGAACCATGGCAATTTGCAAACTCCGATCATCGCTAGCGAGGGCTTGCATTGATGGCCGAGTGGAAAATACAACGTTGACCTCATCTTCCGAGTCGCTGCCGAAGATCAACATAGGGGTGGACGGTCCCGGCTTGTTGCATTGGGGTGGCCCTGAATAAACTATTACTTCCTCCTCCTCGGTATCACTCCCGAAGACCGAAATAGTGGTGATAGCTTTGTTCTTCGGTGTGTGACATCTTTCCGTGTCCTCAAAATCTGGTAAGAAGTATTTTGCATCTTCGTACATTCGGACTTCATTCACGGAGAATGGGTTCAACTCCCCTGTCACGGTATACTCGAGACCATCCTTGAAATACTTCATACACTGATGTTGTGTAGAAGGGATGATGTTGTACTCATGTAACCAAGGCCTGCCGAGTAAAGCATTGTAGCAAGTCTTGGTGTCAATGACATGAAACTTGATGTCCATGACAAGCAACCCAAAGCGTAGTGTCAATATTGCAGACCCGAGCGTCCGTGATGACTGGGAGTCAAACTCGGAGATGGTGATTTTATCGCGAGCGAGGTGCTGAACGCTCATGCAGATTTCCTTCAACACTCTTACATTGAGGAGGTTAACGGAGGACCCATTGTCAACCAGGATTTTTCCTATCTTGATATCATGACAGTATCTGGAGACATAAAGGAGACGGTTATGCTCGCACGTCCCGAGGAGGAGATCTTCATCGCCGATGGTGATATCGGCTGTGTGCACTTCTTCCAGCTTGTCCTTCATCTTTTCTTCAGCGAGAAAAGCTTGGAATTGCTTGGGCTCTTGCGGTGCCTTGATCTAAGAATCTCTTTCTTCTTTTGATAACAAGAGGGCATCGAGAATGCTTAGCTGCGAAGGTAGCTTCCTCAAGTGTGCCAGCACGTTGTAATCCACCTTGTTTTTCTTTGGCGGATCTTTGGCTGTCGGCTCTTTGACGACTTGGTCATCTAGGGCGATATCCTCAGAGACTTTTTCTTTCCCCTTATCTTTTCTATTCGACCCACTGTTCGCGGGCCCGAGATTCTTTTCGGGCAGCGTACGATTGCACAGCTGAATATTTTCACAGGTCTTCATTTCTTCCATTTCGGATGTGGGTTCTTTGAAGAGAAGGCCAAGGGCTATTTCTTCATTAGAATCGCCCCCAAAGGTGAGAACTTGCGATTCCCCAGCGTTGACCATGTGACAGTTGCTGGTAGTTCTTTTACGCTCCTCGGTCGCATTTTTTTGCTCCCAACAAGTTTTGCATTTCATCCGTTTGAAATGTTGTCGGTGAGCAACATATCCCTGCCACCAGTTTTTAAAAGAGTTATAGGTGGGGTGCACAATCTTTTGATGATATAAGCAGTAGCTAGGATGTATATCCGCTTCATCAGGAGTGTTTCCTTCGGAGGGTGGCAGCTTCATTCCCATTGATATGGCTTTGGCGAACCTTTTCCTCGTCTTGAACCTGCTTTTATTTGCGGCGGATGTACTTTGATCTGGTGGGAGCGTTTTAACCTTTTCGTCCAGTCGCCGGCGTTTGGCCTTCTCAAATATGGTCATCTAGTGCTCTCAATCAGCTTTGCTTTTCAAAAGAGCTTCGTTTAGGAACGCATCAATCATTTCGTCTGGTGGCCCTAGAAGTTCCGGCTCGGGATCTGCCCCCAGTTTCTCCGCGTAAGGAGCTTCTTTATCATTTATCGACGAGTGAGAGATCATATGGCAACTTGCCACATAATCTTCAGATTCATCCGACGAGTCTTCTTCATTGTCGTCATCTCCATCCTCAAGGACGTGGTTGAGAAATTCTTGGAGTGTGACCGGAGTTCGCACCTTCTGGTTATACTCTTCCAGCGTGTCAATCTTCTTTTGCAGGTCCGTGCGCTTGTCACCATGCTTCACGGGCTTTTTGGTTTTCTTCTTCTTCTTCTTCTTCAAAGATTTTGACGGCTGGGTGTGGGCGTTTTGACTATCACCACCAATCTTTGGAGTTGGGCGCAGTTTCAGCATTTCCTCGATGATCTCGGGTTCCAATGGATTTTTCCATCCGATTGCCGGGCATGTCTGGATCCTTCAGCATTCTTTTTGTTTTGGCTGAAAGAGCGACCTCCCTTATTTCAGCATTCTTTTTGTTTTGGCTGAAAGAGCGACCTCCCAGGCACCCAGACGGATGACATCTTCTGTGGTGCCGCGGGATAGCTCTTTTCTTGCCGAGCTTTAATCTTCTTTGGTCGGTGAGAGTTGTCCTGGTCAATCACCGATTCCTGGACCTGTCGCCAGACTTTGTAAATTTTGAAGGACAGCCGCTGAGGAGGCTGCTCTTGCTTCTTTTCTGTAGCATTCTCCACAGGTGGAGGAGATCTTTTCAGCACGGCAGTCGGAGAGTTCTTGCGAACCATCCTAAGCGGTTCAAAGTTGTTCCCAGTTGGAACAGCAACATTGATTTCCACCATGGGAGCTGGTGGAGTTAGTCCAGACGGGGAGCTACCCCCAGTCTTCCTTACTCGATGCCAGTGGCGACGTCGAGCGTGTCGAGCCGTTGGGATTGTCTCGGCTGTAGGGGTGACTTCCTCCTGCCCCCTGTTTTGGCGAAGGGTTGTCGCCGGCGTCAGCCTCTTGAAGACCGATGTTCGTTGAGAAGTAATGTCCAATCTGTCAAAGACAGACCTCTGGACAGGGGAAGCAGCTTTGAGGACTCCGCCTGGAGCGGGAGTCGGCACAGTCAGTCTTGTGAAGACCGACCCTTTGGCAGGAGAAGCCGCCTTGACGACTTCATGAGCAGGAATGGCTATCCGCTTAGGAATAACTCTTTCCGGTATCGCGGGCTTCTTCATGGGCCCAAATGAGCTTTGGTCCAGTCTGTCAAAGACTGAGGCGTTGGAGCTGGATGACCCGTTGAGAGGGGTCGCAGTAGTGGTAAGTCGATCAAAGACCGACTTCTTTGGGGTTTCCTGCAATGGCAGTGGGGGCATTGAAGTTCATGGGTGGGAGCATGGTCCCGAAGAATAGCCCAGTGGTGGCCTGAGTCACCTGGTCCACCGGCATGGTAAAAACAAAGGTCGCCTGAGGCCCGTAGGTCACTCCTCCTGCGGGGACGGAGTGAGAGTTATTGCCATTGTTGCAGCTTGTGCAGTTGAATGCCATTTGATCTTCTTTTTTCTGCAAGAGAGCAAAACCAAATCTTAGTACCTCGAACCTAAGGGCAACCATATTAAATCGCGATTCGTTCGCGAACACGACACACGGAGTGTGGAGTGGAAAGAGGAAGAGGTCCCACCGGGCGTGCCAGAATCTGTTCCCTGCTAAAACACGGAGACGCGACCGCGCGGGTCCGTCTTGCCTGAATTTCCGGGCAGATGCTAATTGGTGCTATCCGTCCACCTCTCCAAAGATGGCAAGTTGATTTATGGCACCATGTATCGAAGGTTTAAATGGATGCGGCCGATGTACCAGACTTCGTCAGATTCCCCTTCATTGAGGGGTTTCTTGATTGTGGGGACGCTCTTCCTTGCAGGCGCGAGCCCCTGCAGTTAATTACGCTACCGCATCGCGGTAACCACTTTCTCTTTCTCCAGATGGTCACTTCGTGTCGTGTGTGTTTGTTTTTTTTTTTGGTTGCCCGTGGATTGTATACGGAGACTAATTTATGTTGTCGCCCATAGGGCGTGGATTAGTCCAAATCCGTATTGTCTTAAATTTGGGTTTGGGGCTTGGGTTTAAGGATACGTTAGTCTCATTTGGGAATAAGATCAACTTAAACGTTTGTTAAAGATACATAGCCTAATTTTAGACTAAGATCAACTTGACGGGATCGTTTAGATCCAACAATAGAGCATTTGGGCTCTATTGTTTAGTTTAGGGACATTGCGGTCGATTAGTTTAGGGTCATTACGGTCCAAAGGTTAAGAACATCATAGTCCATGGGCTTAAGGACCCCACAGTCCGAGGTTAAGGACATCATAGTTGGTGGGTTTAAAAGGGACCCCACAGTCCGAGGTTAAAGACATCATAGTCCGTGGGTTTAAAGGGACCCCACAGTCCGTAGTTTAAAAATGTCATAGTCTATAAAGTTTAAGGACATCATAGTCCATGAGTTTAAGGACCCCATAGTCCGTAGAATGATTGGCTATCGGGACCCGTCACCTCTCTGAAGACGTTGAAGGATTACAATGACAAATATCAAAGGAGTGAAAAGATATACCCTTGAACCAAAGTTGATTGGGAGATCTGTAGTCCAATTTAGGACTAACATCAATTAATTAGATTATGAGCACATGTGCTCAGTTGAAACTGAATTGAGGACTTATGGCCAACTTGGGCTAAGTCTAATTTGGTTTGAAATGTTGGACTTTTGTTGGGACAGTTGAACATTTGTCTGGGTTCAGCCCTCCATTATTTAGCAATGCTGAGCGAGGGTTTGGGGCTCTGACAACATTTTGTCTTTGGCTGAGCACTAACCATTCATCATGGCTCTGGATTTTAAGGTTCATTTGAAGGGGAAATTTGCCTCTGAAAAACTTGGCCAATTTGGGCTAAGCTTGGTTTGAAGATAGTGTTAAACACTAAAGCATATTTGGCGATCACGTATCCCCACGTGATGTGATGAAAACAATGTTAAACACTAGGGCCAAAGCGCTCAAAATAGTGTTAAACACTAGAAATGAGGTGGTCACGTGGGGTCATGTGAGGCGCCTGAGTATTGGGCCAGACCTCCTTTATTTTGTTCTCAGAATATTCAAATAAGTGTTAAACACTTTCAGTCTTTGAAATCATCACGTGTGGACACGTGATAATGCCTCTGCGTTGGGCCTCAATTCTTCTGTCTTCCCTTATTTTATTCTTAGAATATTCAAATAAGTGTTAAACACTTAAATCTTCACAGCCATCACGTGTAGGCACGTGATGGGTGCCCATGCGTCGATTTATTACAGTGTTTATTAGAGGTTACGTGGGGACACGTGAGGGCGCCCAAATTTAATTCTGCCTTTGGATTTGTTCCCTTCATTTTTTAGGGTCACGTGTGAGCACGTGAGGCATTGCCTCCAAGCTTTTTTCCTTCTCATTTTGGGGAGTCTGTTTAAGGGTCACGTGGGGGCTCGTGACCTAATCTTGTTCTTTCTTTTCTATTCATTGAGAATGAGGGTCACGTGTTACCACGTGACCAAGTTCTTTATGTGCATGGAGAGCTTTAAGTCTCTTGGTTTGAGAATTAAATTCTTTGGTAGGGTTAAACCCTAATTCTGTTTTGAGGAATTAAATTCCTATGTATATGAAAGAATTAAATTCTTATCTAGGGTTAAACCCTAGTTTTATTTGGAGGAATTGAATTCTTATGAATTTGGGAGAATTAAATTCTCATATAGGGTTAAACCCTAGTTTCATTTGGAGGAATTAAATTCCTATGTATTTGGGGGAATTAAATTCCTTAAACTCAATTCTCTCTCTAAATTTTGGATCTGCATGGCAGAATCTCCCTGATGAGAATTAAATTCTCAACTTGTGGGAAGATCTGCTTCTGCAGATCTTCAACCAAAGGAAGAACTAAGTTCTTAATCAGAAAAGTTAAACTCTTCAATTTGAGAATTAAATTCTCTTTTATTTTATGGAGCTTAGATCTCTTTCTTCTTTCTCACCTAGGGTTTCTTTTCTCTGAAAAGATCTTCTTTTTTCTCTTGAGAATTAAATTATCCTCCCTTTTTCTCTCTGTTGTTGTTTTTCTCCAAAAATCAAAAGATCCTTCTCTTCTCTTCTTGGCACCTATTTATAGGAGAAAGAAAAGAATCAGTTTGTTTAGTCAATCTTTCATCGAAAGATTTTGGTTGTTTTTATAACCAACATGATCTTTTAGATCACTCAGTGAATTTTATTCACCATTGGATTTTTAATCCAGAAGATATTCTGTCTGTTATTCTTGGTGAATTTCAGGGAAATCTTTCCTTATATAAAATCTTTCCATAAATTGGTGATTTTTAATCACCATTGGATTTTTAATCCAACGGTGCTCCATTTTACAGAGCACCATCTTTTTTGTTTGGAAAGATTTAAAGAAATATTTTTCCAGTTAGAGTCTTAATTTGATTTCCCTTAATTAGAATTTAATTCCATTAGTTCAGAAGGTTTAAGATTCTATCACGTGTTAGCACGTGACCTTCTATTTGATCATTTAAATAGAATTTAATTCTATTAATTAAAGAACTTATGAACCCATCACGTGTTGACACGTGACCCCCCTTGATTAACATTTTAACCAAAATTTAATTCTGTTATTTTAAAAGACTCAGGAATCATCACGTGTCAACACGTGACCCTTGGTCACGTGTGGACACGTGACGCCCCATTGGGGTTCTTCCTCGTCGTTTTATTATATCTTTTAGTTCCTTCAGTGGGTTTAAAGGCTCATCACGTATGGGCATGTGACTCCCGTTGATTAGAATTCAATTCTATTATAACAGAGTCCCCAGGAAACCATCACGTGTGAGCACGTGATGCCCTATTGGGGTTTTTCCTGATATTTTATGAGGGAACATGTCCAACAAATTTGTTTTCATGAAGTAACTAGGTGTTTAGGCTTCTCATTAAACCGTGCTCGGATGAGACGAATCCACTCATCCTATTACTAGCCATGGACATGTATTGAAGCTGCTAAAGCCTTCAAACATCTAATGGTATGGATCTGCTTAGCTCATTCATTTCAAGATCTCGATAAACAAGGTTACTTAAATTACCTAAAGATGTAGGAATTCTTCCTCTTATATTATTAAGGGACGCAAAAAAGTCATAGAGACCAGCTGAGAGATTCCTGACAAGAATCGGAAGAATGCCTTCAAACTTGTTACCTGCTGCATCAAGTATAACTAAATCCTTGCAATTGGAAAATGATGTAATGAAGTCAAGCCCTCCGGTGAGTTGGTTCCCATTGATGAATAATCTAGTGAGTAGCGGCAAGGAATATCCGATTGTATTAGGAACATGTCCCGTTAAATTGTTAGTAACAAGTTGGAGAAGGGTAAGACTGGAAGCATTCCAGATGGAATTTGGTATAGAACCAGTTTGGCGATTAGGACCCAAACTTAGATATTGGAGTTTTGGTAGATTCCCAAGCTCTTTGGGAATTACTCCTTCAAGGCTGTTAAAGCCTAGGTCAAGTCTCATAAGTTTTGTGAGGTTGCCTGAAGATGTCGGTATATTTCCGGACAGAGTATTATTTCCAGGGTACAATCGATACAACCATATGAGCTTCGGCGAGCTTCCGATCTCGTCAGGTATGGTTCCTGTCAACTCATTGTAAGACAAAGAAAGAACTTTATGGTCCTTGTAGTGAGCAAAGGTGGAAGGGATCTTACCAATTATAACTGATTAGTTGAGAGAGAAATTCGTTGGATATTTAGAAGATTACCCAACTCCACAGGGATTACCCCTTCCAGCTTGTTAAAAACGAGATCAAGACTGAAAAGCTTTGTGATATTGGCTAAAGAAGTCGGGATCATTCCAGTTAACTGGTTGTGTGAAATTATCAAGTCTGTGAGAACCGGCAAGCTGCTGAGCTTGGTCGGAACGGTTCCAGTAAACTCATTATTTGATGAGTAGAGAGTTCGAAGCTCTATCCATTCTGCAAAGTTCGATGGGATCACACACCGGACAACTGATTAAACGTGAGAGAAACGTGTTTTTTTAGATAATAGGTGGGATAAATTAGATATCCCCTCATAAATAGAAAATCCGGGCTCGATCCCGGGTCCTCTTGGGCTACTCCAACCCCCACCAATAGGCTTCTCCAAGCCCCTTTGAGAGAAACATGTTGGAGGTGAGGAAGTATGATAATGTTGTTGTTTGATGGTAGAGTACCCGTGAGATTGTTGTAGACAACATCAATTATGTTTAGCGAAGACATGTTGAAGATACTGGAAGGAATATGACCGATGAGGTAATTCTCTCACGGCGTGAGGTTCTTAAGAGGCGGTAATCTACCAAGGACTTGAGGGATGGAGCCGGCAGTGCAGTTGCCAAGATCAAGGAGAGAGAGAGAGAGAGAGAGAGGAAGGAGATGTTGGCGAGGTGCAAGGAGATAGCACCCTGAAGGGAACACCGTTGAGGTTGATAGAAGTGACTCGTTGCCGCCTTTTGCTGCACGAGATTCCGATCCAGCAACAGAAGGAGGTGTTTGTGGTCCAGTTGGTAGCTAGAATGCCATATGGATCACCGAGTTGAGCTTTAAAAACTAGCAACGATTCGAGATCGGTTGAATTGGTGTAAGCTTGTGATGCGGCCGGGTGAGGCAATGAGAAGCTTAACAGCAAAAGTATGAGTTCTATAGACAAAAGGAGAAAGGATGGAATCCCCATGGATAAGATTATATCACTCGCGAAAGAAATATCGGTGTACTTGTGTATTATATGAACTGAGGGCTAGAGTGTAATACCCGGTTTTTTTAATATTATATTCGTATTAGAATAAATATTAATTTCCTATTTCCCCAAATATTTCCTTTAATTTTTCCTTTTCCTTTCATTTTATATTTTTTCTCATTTTATTCAGCCTATCCTCTTCCCTCATTTTTTTCTTTTCTATTTTTCTCTCCTCTTCTTAGCCCGGCCCACTCCTCTTCCCCTTGATTTCTTTTATTTTCTTTCCCTCATTCTTGGCCCAGCCCATAACTCCATCTTCCTTCTTCTCCTTCTCATTTCTCTTTTTCTCTCCCCACGTAACCGAACACCCACGTCACCGCGAATTGTGCACGCCAACCTCCCAGAGATCTCGCCTTGATCTCGCAACTACTCTCCCCTACACACTCTCTCATCCACCATCTCTCTCATTCTCTCCCCTCTTCAAAACCCCTAGCTCCTCCTCCACCCTAGGCTAACGAGATCCTTCCTACAACCACCGCCGACCACCTCCGACGACCCCATCAACGCCGCCGACCACAACCACGACCCCCAAGCATCCTCATCAACCCAACCCGAGCTCCACCACCTTCACCTTACTCCTGCACAACATGAGCCTTGCAACCACCATCGCTGTCACCGCCGCCGTCATCTCTGTTGCTGTCGCTTTAGTACCGGACCACACCTTACCAGCAAGCATCCATCCCTAAGCCGCCGCCGCACCAGCCTTAGCGCTATCACTCATGTCGGCCACCATCCTCTCTCTTGACTCCGCTGAGCACCTATCGAGCCAAACCCAAACCCCTCCGAGAACCCACTGCATCACCACCGAGCTTCCTCCTCTGCACTTCATCCCCTCCTCATCGATGTCACCGTCGCCGTCATTCCAACCCAGACCACGCTCGCACCACGCACATAAAGTATCGTCCCCAATAAGCGACGACAAATCTGAATATTACTATATGCATTGTCCCGTGAAAATTGTAACAAGTCGTTGAAAAATCATCTTGAAACTTTTGTGGGCTCATAACGGGGCTAACTTAATATACTAAACACCTATAACAAGGTTTACTGAGAAGTATATGGTTACATTACCGTAAACTGAGAAGAAATACGGCCCTGGACTGTCGTTCAGAGTAGTATGCTTCGTTATCGTCTGTCTTAAAACCTTAAATTACTCCTGTATAGACATGCTGCTATATCGAGACCTATATCAATATGTAGGTAAATGAGTTAGGTATCATTTGGTGCTAGTTTCATTAATTTTCATTACTGTTTGATATTTTAAAGAATTTTATGCTGTTGAAATGTCTCGCTGTTTTCCCGCCACGATGGTTATACCTATCAACCTCGCAACGGCCACAACTTTCTGTAAACTCATGATATCGATGTTGCGGTTGTTTTGTTAGAAAGTTAACTGAAAAATCTAGAATTCATCGAACTGTAGCGACTCTAGATTCAGAACATAACCTGTAGTAAATTCCACTAAAAAATGGATCTCCGGTTCTAAATTGGAATTCCAGCAGTGTGTACCTGATTTAAAACGAGCATATCGATCCAGAATAGGTATCGAGATGAATCCAATTTTGTTGATTAGCTGAATGCGCCTACTTTCTACATTTTTATATTGTCATGCCTGATTCTGATCGTAAGTATTTTTATTAATTTGTGTAAACTGATTGATACTGGCTGTCCATTAATTGTTAAAGTTTATTTAATGTATTTATCATACTGTAAAATTGTTTTACCCTCATACTTAGTTGTCCATGCCATATAACTGAATGTTATTGCATAGTAATAACTTGGCTCATGTATAGTACCCACCAGTATTAACATCATGGTTGTTATATTGCATTGTCGAATTGAATACGTTAATGAATTAGATTGTGATAAGTATATAAATGTGTAAATGAATGGAAGACGGATCATTGTACACGAAAGTGTAAATGAATGAATAAAGTGACATGTGCTTGTACATAATCAATATAGTTCATTAATATATTTTTTAACCCGGAAAAAATAGGGAAATCGTGGGTGGAATCGAACTTGTATTTAGCAAGATTTATTGCTTTGGAGAATGATCATTCGATATTAGTGATATTGATACATTTAGATATTGCCTAGTGGCACGGCTGTAGGGTTATGTCCCGGGCACAGTTTTGACTGTAGTCTCGAGCATACACGAGACGCTTGCTAAACACGAGAATTCTTTCCATCGTTCGATTTCAAAAGACATAAATATTGTTGGATTTAGCGACATGCATATTATCTTAGACGATTGTCATGATTCATATGCTATACTGCCCATTATTATTCCTGTGTTACTGCTTTATAATTTCTAGTACATGATTATCGTTCCTGCAACATATTATGTATTGTTATATTACTATATTGTGTTGCTCCGACGACCGTATGCATGCTCAGAGGAAGAAAGGGTTCCAGCCACAGAAAGGATCGGACGCATTTCAAGAAGCTCGTGGAGATTTAGATCGGCGTCAACTGCTTTCTTTTATATTCAGTTTTGCTTTCGCATCAAAACTCTGTGTGGTTCTTTAAATTTTATTGTTCTCTTTCGGTTGTTTAAGACCTCGTATTCTTTGTGAACTCATATTTATTTGAATATAATAATTAGTGACTGTTATTTCTCTTTATATGTGCTTGAATTACTACTTATCATGTAACGCCAGAGGCCGAAGTGTGACTACGGCGAGATTTTTCATTGACCGTAGGAGCATGATTGGCCTAATCAACCCTCGTATTCCGTATTTTGGGAAGCGGGACGTGAAATAGAGCTTCATAGTTAATATATAGAACTCTGCTGGTAGGTAAGCAAAGATCAGAATAAATTATTTAAGTCTAATCTGAACAAGAAAATGAGTCAATGACCCTCCCAAGTTTCCTAAGAATACAGAAATTCATACCGACTGTCTGAGAGGATGAAGAGAGGAGACTACGGTGTGTGCGCGCGAATGCGATACAGAGCTTTGACTTACCTATCCTTATAATAGGAAATTATTAGAGATAATTTGTCGGATAGCAACAGGTTGTCAATTTCTCAAAGATATCATTGAAGTTTATGATATTGAACCGCAGAGACAGAACCAAGGCCATGATGAAAGCACAGAATGTAATTAGAATATGGAGATAAGGATATCTTTCATTTGTTCTCCTGATGAAAAGATGAGAAGCTGCAACCAAGCTATAACAATTGTAAGGATAAAGTATTGGAAATGATAGAGAATGGATGCCAACAGCATGATTTCTATATAAACTAAAAGATGTCAAGTCTTCTCCTGAATATGATATGTTCCAAGGGAAACTTGTATGCGCAAGTCAAGACTAGATATAAATAAAGTTATCCAAGAGGAAAGGTTTAAATTTATTCTCTAACCTGGCCAATAATTTAAAGAGAAAAAATGGAGAAAAATAATAAGTCGAAGAGAGACAATCATCAATGTAAAGGATTAAGAATCTCGACATACATTTTGATGTCGTATCAGACTACACATCACACCATACAATAATATAAGTGCAAAACTGCTATGTGTAAACTGTAATGCTGTACTTATCCTATATTATGATGGATTTTGTAAGCCAGTGACCCGTATTCTCTAAAGAGCGATAAACTCCTAACAGAAAAGGATAAGAAAATCTCTCCATGATTTCTAATTTTGTTATTATACATTTTTAAATTCTATTAGACTTTGCATTATAGTCCTTGCTTGAGAATTTTGAAAGCTGCATCTTTCCCTATTCCTATACAAACAAATTATGAACCTTTTTCCCTCTTTTTTATGAACCTTTAACCCTCTTAAAATCTTATAAAGATTGGAGAAAGAAAACAAAAATCTTAGATTATTTATTAGGGAAACAAACCAGAGAAAACGATACTTGTTTCTTTCATCTTTATGCCAGGGCATTACCTTAATTTCTACCTACCATACACAATACATTGAGATCGTTACTACTCGATAAATATTTTTCTATGAAACATTTCTTTATTCTACTATCTTATTATTTAAATTTTGAGTTTTTCTTCTTGAAGTTTCTAAGCAGGAGGAACAACTGGGAAGGTCATTGCATTAATTTTGGGGAAGGAGTTGAAGCCTTTGTTTTTTATCCTATGTATAGTTGACTTCATGTATTTATATTCTTTAACAAGATTTGGTTGTCATCATGTATTCATGTTCATGATATCTAATGAGTATTTATTTGGTGGATAAAGAGTGGAATATTATGAAAAAATTGAGCAGCACTTGTCGCGGGATGGAAATCATAGAGTCATGCTACCATATCTGTGGGTGCTAATTGACAAAGGCAATCAAGTGGAATCATGCAATTCTAACAAAAAATCCTAAATGATGCAATGCCAACAAATATGAGATGTCCAAAGTAACAGCAACTAATAATATGAATCTACAAGAAAAATATGGCAATGACACCACTGTAATAGGTAGTAAACTCATGATGACATCCGACAGCACAAGAGTGTAAATCACTAAACAATCTTCGTAAAGTATCACAAATATTATGATTTATGAGAATCAGACCAAATACTCTAGATCTGATCATTCAAGTGATGTCAATATAATTTCCATTGCCAATATAAGTAAACCAAGTAACAACTAAGCACATAATTTCAGGAGTAATTCAAATTTACCTCCATATTTATTTTCAATCTCCATTTTCCTCAACAGATGCTCAATCACGCTAACATCTCTAGTTCTACAAAGGTCACTGAGCATAACATTATAAGTACAAATATTGGGAGAATACCAAGAGGTTCCATATGCTCAAACAACCGTGAGCTTCTTCAGACCTGTGAGCCTGGAAAAGTCCACCAATAACATAGATATACGACACTGCGTTAAGGCGCTGATGTTGACATATGCCTTCTCTTGCAGATTGAAGGCCGTATGATATTTTCGTTCTTTAACTAACCCGTAAAGAATTGTCGAGTGTACATAAGGATCAATATCGTGAGTAACCACAACTATGGAACAATAAAAACTAATAGCAGTGCAATGAACCCTAAATTGCATAGACCACTCAATACTGCGACATAACTATATTTGTCTGGGCTAAATCCAAAAGCAATCATATCATTGTAAGGTTCTACTGCTTCATTTGGAAACCCGCTCTTGCACAAAACATTGAGTAAGGAATTATATTGCGCTAGGTCAGTTGAAGAATCTAACCTTGAAATTAATTCAGGAAGCAAACTCACTGGGCCAGAGGAGACTAAGGCTGGAAGTAAAGAAGTCACGGTATATGAATCTGGTGTTGTTCCCAAACTTTGACACCGTCATCATCTTGCCCAGGTTTCAACAAACAAGTGATCAGTGCATAACACAAAACTAAATCATGGTTACAATTCGTGGAATTCAAAACACGAAAAAGATCTAACACTACAATGTGCATTTGAGCCTCGAAAATCCCATGAATAAGTGAAGCATAGAACTCAACCCCAAAAATTGAAACACCTCCCTAATCCCTTCTCCATTCATACAACAATCCAAACCCATCGTAAATGTACCAACATTAAGATTGAATCCTCTCCTTGCCGCAAAATCTCAAGAACCCCCGACCAGTCATTTCTCTTGCATGGATTACAATTGTACACCTAAGGATATTCGGGAACCGTGTCTCTCTAAAAATCCTCATAGCTTCATGAAACTTCCCATCCTTAAACAACATATCAATTATCACATACGCCGATGATGCTAATAAGTGGGAATTCCCCAGATCCCGACACGTGGCGGATGACATGTCATCCACGTAAGCCCGCTAAGCTCCTAGGGCCGCGGAGGTAGAATCGGTGTGGTACACTGGGGACGTTCCTCGGCACCCCGTCTCCAAGATTGCATCCGACCTTCTGAAGACCTCCTCTGAATACCTTCCATATTCACCTAGCAAACAGCCAACAACTCGTCCCAGAGAGCTTCCTTAGCCTCCTTGCTCGTCTCCGAGCTATTGCAGGGCTGAGCTTCCTCGGCCCCCCGGCTCATCTCCGAGCCATCTAGCGAGCTGAGCTTCCTCGGCTTCCCCGATCAACCGAGAGCACGGAGCCTGAGCGTCCCCACCACGGCTCCGTATATCTCGCTAAGGCGAGATATCCGCCGCCCCACGTTCCGCATCCCACGCTGGCGCGTCCCTCCATTAACGAGCGTATCCCGTCATTGATGGACAGATCCCGCCATTAACGCAGGCGTAACGCAGGGGCGTAACTAACGGCGAGAATCTCGCATCGGCTCGCTCTATGCTACCACCATCTAAACCCCTCTTTCAGATGACTCGGGTAACAAAAAACTCATTCTAATACGCCGCTACTCTGCTCCTATTCCATGGTATTAACTTGATCGTCGGAGGGTCCTACGGTGGTCACCCACCCCGGGACTTCCCTTGCAGGTAGCTTGGCCTCGACAACAACCCATTGAGATCCACATAACAACTCTCATACTCAATCAAAACCACTCAAAACCGCTCGCAACCAGATCGACGGAGGACAACATCTGAAGGAGATCAGGACCTCCATCAGTTAGCGCCGTCTGTGGGAAGACTTCAGAAGTTTCTCCACCCATATAGTTGATCTTCCGCTCTCGACCCGATGGAGAGCGACAACCGCGACGATCCCAATACAAGCCGCCCCACCCTCCATAATGGAGGCGGGAGCGGTTTTACTCCCCCTCCTAACGTCATCGACGTTTTATCCGCTCGGATCGACAGACTCATAGCTATGGTGGATGCGCTCGTCTATGTTCAAGCGACGGGCCCTACCCATCAGGCCGCAGTTCCCCGTCCCCGTGATAATGACGTCCGCAGAAGGACAGATAGGCACGCTCAGGCCCTCGATCTCGCTCACGCTCATCTCAGCGTCACTGAACGCCGGGGTGCCGACTCCGGCAATCATGACCTGCATGCGGTGAATGATTCCATGACCCACTGGGCGCCGGACAGCTCCACACCTCGATCTAAGGGAAGACTAGGCCGTCGCTCCGATGCCCGCCGCACGCTCACACCCCCTGAGGAGATGTCGGTCAGTTCGCCTGCTTCCAGGCACGACCGACGCCCCCACTCCCGCCGAAGCTACGCAAACGGCAAATGTCAGGACTACTCAAGAAAGATCTCGTCCGAGGATTTAAGAAATTTGATAGAGCGGAATCGAAGCCGCACCATCGCGCAGACCCGGAGCGGGGGTAGCCACCACTTCGACTGTGCTGAATCCTCGGGGTACCACCACCGGATCGAAGCCCTCGAAAAGAAAATCGAAGGCATACGATGAGATGGCCATATGTCCGGCGAAGGGGCCAGGTATTCCGCCGATTCGTTCACCAAACCCTTTACAGAAAAGCTACTGGCCGAGCGCGTCTCGTTCAGGAACAAGCCGCATAAAGTGGCCCTCTTAGACGGGAAGTCCGACCCGAAGGACCACTTGGACGCATTTACGGTGGGTGTGAGATTTCAGGACAACTCGGATGCGGCTCAATGCCGAGCTTTTCCCACCACTCTAATCCGAGCTGGCCGGAACTAGTTCCGAGGGCTTGCATCGCGCTCCATCTCGACTTTTGAAGAGCTAGCTACCCAATCCCTCGGTCATTTCGTCGGGAACCGACAGAAGAGGACGGTCGACTGCCTGTTCACTGTCAAGAGCAGAGACAAGGAATCCTTCAAGGGGTATGTCACTCGCTTCTACAATACCCTCATGAAGGTTCCCGAGAACCGTGATGAAACAGTTATCACCGTGCTGAGGTCGGGTCTGAGGCACAAAGAGTGGCTCCGCTCTTTTGCATTAGCGCAACCTAAGACCATGGCCGAAGTGAAAGCTTGGACCGAGCGTGAAATCCAACTCGAGTCAGAGGTGAACTCCAACCAGACCAGAGGCGACCAAGCAAACCAAAAGAAAAGGGACAGGAAAGAGAAAAAGAAAGTTGATCGTCCGAAACCTTATTCTTCGAGGTTCCAGAAGTACACCCCTCTGAACATTTCTCAGACAGAGCTGTTGGAGGAAGCTAAGGACGAGAGGTTCTTTAAGCTCCCGCCAGCTACCCAAAGAGCGGGCAAGCATCTCCGCGGCCTGTACTGCGCCTATCACAGGTCGCAGGGTCACCCGACTAAAAGCTGCAAGCAGCTCCGTGACTACATCGAGAGGTTGATCCGCTCGGGCCACCTGACGAAATACCTACGGGACAAGCGGCAGGCGGAGTGGGAGCAAAAGGACAAACCCCTTCCGGGGAATTAACGATCGGGCAAATTATGGTCGTTTTGGTGGATCCAACCCTGGGAAGTGGGGGAAACCACCGCCTCCTCCCAGTCGAGGTGTAAGCGATCCACCCCACAAGAGGTGCAAGAAGGACGAATCGATCATCTTCACCGATAAAGACCTTCACGGCATATTGCTTCCTCACAATGACCCTCTCGTGATAACGGCCCGAGTCCACCGTTACGAAGTCCAGAGAATATTGGTCGATTCAGGGAGCTCGGCGGATATCATGTTCCACGACTGTTTCCAGCGTATGGGGCTAGGACCATTCGACCTTCAGCCGACCTTCCATGTCGTCTCTGGGTTCACCAATCATTCCATCCCGGCCGAGGGATCGGTCACCCTCCTCCTCAACATTAGGGCAGCGGGCAGTATGCGAACCATACCGATGAACTTCCTCGTCGCTAAGGTCCCTTCATCCTATAACATTCTTCTGGGACGCCCTACCTTAAACGCCCTCCAGGCCCAGATCTCGACTTATCACCTTGCACTCAAATTCCCTTTGAATCATGGAGGGATAGGCCGGGCCTACGGGAACCAGCAAACCGCCAAGATTTGCCTCGCCTCGATGTCCCCCGTCGGAGAGCAGGACGGCGATTTTGAAGACGCACATGATTTCCAGGGGTTTTTAGATACACACGACGACCAAAAGGAAGTTCGAGGTGCCTCGGTGGAAGCATTGACGGAAGTCCCCCTCGTAGAAGGAGTCGATGGCCGGACAGTCCAGATCGACTCTCTCTTGACAGGGGACCTCCGCGAAGGCCTGATCCGGTTCCTCCGAGATAACTCGGACGTATTCGCTTGGACGCTGGCGGACATGCCCGGGATCAACCCTGAGTGATCTCACACAAGCTCAGGATCGACCCGAAGGCCCGGCTAGTCCGACAAAAGAAGAGAAGTTTTGCGCCGGTTAAACAAAAGGCGATAGAAGACGAGGTGGATCGATTGCTCACAGCCAGCTTCATCAGAAACCTGGACTACTCAGATTGGCTGGCGAACGTGGTCATGATCAAAAAGGCAAATGGGAAATGGCGCATGTGCATCGATTTCACGGATTTGAACAAGGCTTGCCCTAAAAACAACTATCCACTTTCTCGGATAGACCAGCTAGTGGACAGTTCGGCCGGCCACGAATTGCTGAGCTTCATGGACGATTTCTCCGGATACAATCAGATCCGGATGAACTCGGCCAACGAAGAACTTACCGCCTTCACCACTGATCACGGGATATACTGCTACAAAGTAATGCCTTTCGGACTCAAGAACGCTGGGGCCACGTATCAGCCATTGGTCAACAAGCTGTTCAAACCGCAGATTGGGAGAAACATGGAAGTCTACATCGACGACATGCTCGTAAAATCCGCCTCATCAGCCGGGCATACTAAAGACCTCGGCGAGACATTCGACATCCTGCGCAAGTACAAAATGAAACTGAATCCAGGTAAGTGTGCGTTCGGAGTCACCAGTGGGAAGCTCCTCGGGTTCATGGTTACCCACCGAGGAATCAAAGCGAACCCAGAAAAAATCAGCGCCATCTTCAACATGGCAACACCCAAGAGCAATGTCGACATCATACGACTCACAGGGAGAGTAGCTACCCTGAGTCGCTTTATGCACAGATTCGGAGAGAAGTGCCTCCCGTTTTTCAGAGTCCTAAGGAAAATTCCTAAGTTCGAATGGTCTAAGGAGTGCCAGAACACTTTCGAACAACTCAAGGCGCACCTAGTGACCGCACCGCTACTCACCCGACCGGTCGAGGGTGACGAGCTTTTACTATATCTAGCAGTCTCCGACCAAGCTGCAGGCTCAGTGCTCGTCAGAGAATTCGAAGGTATACTGAGACTGGTCTACTACGTGAGCCATATTTTCAAGGACGCGGAAACAAGATATCCGTCCATAGAGAAAATAGTCCTGGCACTTGTCGTCGCCTCCAGGAAACTTCGACACTATTTCCAAGCACACACGATCCTCGTCCTCACCGAGCGACCTTTAGGGTCAATTCTCGCCTCCCCCGAATCATCAGGTTGTATGGAGAAATGGAGGTGGGAATTGTCTCAATTCGACATCAAATACCGCCCTAGACAGGTCATCAAAGCACAAGTGTTAGCAGATTTCGTTGTCGAATGCACCATCCCCACTAAACAAGGAACATAATAAGGAACGGCAACGCAGGGCCCAGAACCATATCCTTCGATCGAAGAGGTTACCGACCTCATCCCGAATTGGGTACTCTATGTGGACGGATCGTCCACAGAGGATAGGAGCGGGGCTGGCCTGATCATCTACGACCCGGATGAAGTGGAAATGGAGTACTCTTTAAAGCTCGGTTTTAGGGCGTTAAAAAACGCCGCGGAATACGAGGCTTTGTTGGCAGGGCTACGAATCGTCTCCGGGGTAGGGCTGAAGACCATCAGGGTACACAGTGACTCCGCACTAATCATAGGCCAAGTAACCGGGCGTATCGAGGCCCGAGAGCCACTTATGATAAGATATCTGGCCTAGGTAAAAAGGTTTCGGAATAATTTCGATGAGGTCCAAGTTGAGTAAATTCCTAGGAACTTGAACACCCAGGCCGATGCCTTGAGCAAGCTCGCTTCTTCCTATTCAGCCAACCATAAAAGAAATATCCTCTTCGAAGTCTTGCCACGGCCCAGTGTGGAAAATGGAGAGGCAACGCTCCAGATCTACACAACTCAGAAAGAAGGCCAAGATTGGAGAAAGCCCCTCGTAGAATTCCTAAAGGACGGTGTACTTCCCGAAGACCGAGGAGAATCTCGTCGGCTTTGGGCCAAAGCACGCCATTTCATCTGGAGCAACGGAAACCTGTACAAGAAGTCATACACTCAATCTCTGCTCCGGTGCATCGACCTCCATAAGGCAGACTGCGTTTTGCAAGAGATACATGAAGGAGTCCGGGGAGCGCATCAAGGGCCCGCATCCTGGTCCAGAAGACGCTGCTCCAAGAATACTATTGGCCGAGAATACACCAAGATGCTGAGAAGTTGGTCAGAAGATGCAAGAACTGCCAACTCTTCAGCAGCACACCTCGTCTCCCGGCCACCGAACTAACACCACTCAGTTCCACATGGCCGTTTGCACAATGGAGGATGGATATGGTGGGTCAACTTCCTACCGGAATGGGCGGACACCGTAACATTTTAGAAAATAAAATATTATTTTTGGAATTTATAAATTAAAATATTAAATTCTATGGATATTATAAAAGTATAGAGATTAGTTTTAATGATATGGTATGATTATATACTTATAGTTTGGAAAATAATTGAAAAATTAATATGAATTATTGATTTTGAAAGAATTTATATGATTTGGACATTTTATAAATTATTATACAATTATTTGTATACAAGATTATGCTAAACTTGATTAGTATTTTACTAATTATGCATTAATCTTGTTTATGTATATGACATGCAATATAATATATTGCAAACACTTGTTACATATTTTTGAACCATGCTTCATTTGCATTTACATGGTTTTTGTTTTGTTTTTAAATAAAAAGAAAAAAAAGGAAAATAAAAGAAAAGAAGAGAGGGGACATGAGGGAGACATGAGGGTATGGGCTCATGAGGGTGAGAGAGGGAGAGGGTGAGAAGCTTCTACATAACTCTCAAGCCTTCCTTCATCTCTTCATTTTTCTTCATCTCTTCTCATCCTTCATTCCTTCATCTTCCTCTCCTTCTACCTCCTCTTCCACCATGCACCATCCCAAAAACCACCACCAAACCTCACACCCTCTTCACAAAAATTGACCACAAGCTCACTACAAACCACTTGGGTGCATCAAGTTGGGACTTTCAGCACTTTGGACAACCCTAGAATTTTTCTTAGTTGCTACATGAGGTAAATCCTACACTTTTAGTTAAGATATTAGTTTTCCTTATATCCTATAGTGTTTTAGAGTTAAACTAAGGTGGTTTAGTGATGTTGGAAAATTCCAAGATGAGATTTAGAAGATTTTATGAATTGAAAATGTGTAATTGAGGTGTAATTAGTGACTACCACCCCTGTAGTGTTAGAATTATGGACCAAACCTAAGACTAAAATCCCAAAACATGAACTTGGAATTGGCCGATATCGGATTTCGTGGAAATTGTGATGATATATTTATATCTGCTATGACCCGGAGACCCTGAAAAATATTTAGCAAACACAGTGAGACAAGCAGGCTACCTAGAAGCTATCCCTGAGACCCGAGACCCTAAATCCCAAACTTGGCCGCCAATAAACCTATTCTGGCCGCAAATTGCGGCCTGTGCATGTTGGGTAAGGTTCGTGCTTGGTCCATGGCTCCTATATCTAGTAATTGGACCTTCCACATATGCAAAATTTCCTAATTCAACCTAAGGTAAAGTCTGGAAGTTTTTCTCTAAGTTGTTGTTTTGATTTTACGACTTTTAATGACTTGAGTTTTGGTATTTGGGTTTTGACTCGGTCGTTTGACGTTTATACGTCAAAGTCGAGGGTTGTTTGGCTATTCTTGCATGCGTAGACCATAGGTTGTAACCTATGTGTATCTTGTGTGCCATATCGGTTTTCGTATGCAATTCTTGTTTACGATACGATGTGCTTGAACTGTAGGTACCTTCGCGTGGACTTCGGGACGACAAAGGAGAGCAAGGCATCATCGACTTCAGCTAAAGTGAGAATCGTAGGTGAGTAGATGTATATCTACGGGGGAAGTCGGGTAGATGGCGTATAGCACACCCGCAACCGTAGATTAGGCTTTATAGATATATCTATATATATATATTTCAATGTGGGATTTGGATAACCAACTAATAGTGTGCTAGGAGACTTAGGTTAGAATAGGCATACTTGTAGGAAGGTTTACCCTTAGTTTTATTTCCTTAGTCGTGAGCCGTTGGATTTATTTTGTTGCGCACACACTCACACACTTGATATGATATGTGTGTATATGTATATATGTATATATATATGGATATGTTGATATATATATATATATATATATATATATATACATGTAAGATGAAGATATGATATGTTAAGCGGATATGAGTTGATATGATCGGATATGATGTCGAGAGATTATGATATATGATTGAGTTGAAACATCGTATATGATATGATATATTAAAGGATCGTTGGACGATATATACATAACATGCGATAACATGTGATTTGATGAGATGATAGAATGTACATGACCTTAGATCCGTATCCTTGATTATGATATCGTACGACGGATGATACCGTATGAACTATGATCTATATATGATATTTGACCCGTATCCTCGATTTGAGAATGTCGTACGATGGATTTTACCGTACGATATATATATATATATATATATATATATATATGGTGATTGATCCGCACTCTTGACTCGAGAATGCCGTACGATGGACTATACCGTACGTGATGTTATGAGGCTGGATCGCCGACTGTTAGATATATCGACTCGGAATGCTATAGATTTTCTAATCACTTTCGACCCGGTTCTTAGTTTAGTCTTCTAATTATTTAAGTAGATGTTAGAATAGAATTAGAGTCATACATATTTTCAAAACTAACGAATCGTAGGTATTTTCAAAGGGCAACTCGAGAGACGCTATGGATTTTCAAAAGATATCTCTTTTCTCAAAAACACCGTAGCCCATACTTTACTAAAAACGACGATTCGTGCTATTTTAAATAAGGTAACTGTATGGCTCGTATATAGATATATATTTTATTTAATATTGCGTTTACTGTTTACTTTCTGCTATGATCATGTTATTCTCATTGCATTGTAAATATATATATGTGTTTTCATTAGCTGTTATGATCTCGCTTGTTAGGACACCTGCACCATTACCGATGATGCGTATGTTGCACGTACACTTGCTGGCTCACACACATCAGCATCGGTAATTGTCATGTCACGTACACTTTAGTTTTGTTACTTCACTCGTATAACCTAATAAATTGTAGCTTAGCAGTATTGTTCAACATTCATGATCTCATATGCTAGTTAGATATTGCATTTCTTACCTAGATGCCACCTGCATTTATATATATATTCTGGTTATGCACTGTAGATTGGTTTTATGCCGGTATTCATTATCTCATTATTGACTCATGATTATGAGATTTCGGTTTTTCATGAGATTTCTGGATTTGGGAAACCGCATGTGAATTTGAAAACTTATGATCAATTTAAAAGGAAAATACGGTTTCTCGTGATATGATATGTGGCGTCCATCATAAGATTTCTCGGTTATGATCATATATGTATCCCCGATTCGAGAAGCGAGGAGACACCGTCTGCGGATACATGGTGGACCCGGTGCGGTATCCCGGGATAAGAACATCGTATATAGAGACGTTGAGCCCAGCAGGGAAGCACTACCGACTGGTGATAGTTTGACGCGGCGGATATCCGGAGGATATCGACCGTAGTCGTGAAATCAAATGATATGGGGCCAATCTGGACAGACGGAGCCCGAGATATGAGGATGATGTGTCGCTGTTGGACACGGTTTTCATGATGTTTTCGAGTGTCGATACTGGGCACTCAGGTTTTATCATGATTTTAGTGTGTCGTTGCTGGACACACGTTGGCTGATGCATTTATACATAATACACATGACATGCTTCCACTTTATGACACAGACATGAGTATATTGGTATTATACTTATGCGTGTACTGTTACACTTGTTATTACTCAATGTCATTATATTATTATATTACTGTATGACCTTGGAGATCTTCATACATTTGGTTTCTACTCGGTGATGTTTTCTACTTACGAGTGGCAACTCACCTCCGTTGTGCCACAAATTCCGTTGCGGCTTGCTGGCACACCACTTTCTCCCAGGTGATTGCTTTGGAAAGTGGGGTTCACTTGCATCGTGACGATCGTTGTATTTGTTTATTTATTCAATTGTATCTAGTTAAAAGCTCTATCAACCAGACTATTTATATTTGTAGACTTAGAAACCGCAGATTGCATATTTTTTCGGATTTAGAGTCACGCTCATGTATTTATTCTTTATTCTGGTTCTTCTTGATGATATTTTGGTTTCTTTACTTTATTTCTGTGTTTTGATCTTCTCCTTTGGCGTCGTATATATCATTGCATAGTTGTTTCCGCCATTTGGCAAAGAGCTAGCTCCCGCTTGAGGATACCTATTATTATTATTGCTTGTATTGCTTTCGGGTTAAGATTTATAAAGAAGGTGCTACCCAAATTTCAAACGACGAAAAATGTTTTCAAGATAGATATAAAACATTGTTTTTCCTATGATATTACTTATGTTTTAAAGAAAGAAAATGATTTCATTAAACCTTTATTTCAAAAACTTCACCTCCACTATTTTTTCTAAAAGGTTTAGATTTCTGGGCTTTTGGCTTACTTGAATTAGGTAGGATCCTATAGACTTCACATGATTCAAGTGTCGGTCACGTGCCAACTTCCGGGTCGTGACAGACACAGATACTTCCTTGTCGCTGTGGACTACTTTACGAAATAGATAGAGGCCGTACCCATCAAAAAACCGGACGTCGCCTCTATGATAAAATTCCTGCAGAACAACATAATCTCCCAATTTGGAATCCCGAGGTGCATAGTTACCGATCATGGGACCAACTTCGAAAATGATAAAGTCAGAGTTTTGCAGCGACTACCACATACTGATGAAATTTGCCGCGGTCGCACATCCACAATGCAACGGGCAGGCCGAGATAGCGAACCGAGGCGTCGTCCGCGGTCTCAGAGCCCGCTTGGAAGAAAGGCGAGGCGGCTGGGTCAAGGAACTGCCATAGGTGGTATGGGCGTTGCTTACATCGAAAAAAACACCCACGGGAGAAACCCCATTCAACCTCTGCTACGGTACCGAGGCTATGGTCCCCGCGGAAATTGGACTACCCAGTTATAGGATCGAACATTTTGACGATGAAGCCAACACCTCGGCGCTCCGAAGCAACTTGGACATCTTGTTGGAAATGCGGGATCGAGTGCAAATCAGAACAGCCGCCTATCAGTAGCAAACGGCTCGCTACTATAATGCCCGAGTTAAACATCGGGCCTTCAAGAAAGGAGATTTGGTCTAACAAAGAAACGAGTTCATAGACCAAGAAAGACTACATAAGTTCTCTCCGAGGTGGGACAGACCATTTCTCGTAACAGAAGCGTTATCCGGTGGAGCATACCACCTGCAGGACGACGGGGGCCATGATTTTCTTCTGCCTTATAATGCCGAAAAGCTTAAATTGTACAAATAAACATGTACCGTCTTTTAAATAATGTAATTCTTTTCAGCATTAAACTAAGTCTTCCGAAGCTAGGTCCTCTTACAGAAGAGACTTTTGCAACACAAATCTGTCTTTGGTTGCAGTGTACTGTCTCTTTTCCTCCCCTCGATATATTTTATATTTTTTCTTAAAAAAAACCTCAGAGTATCGGAACCGAGAAAAGTAACAAAAGGCTAGAGCCCCATAGAGGCACTAGGGAGATCAGAAAGTCCTTATCACGAGGCAACCGGGTAGCTTCCTGCTCGGCTCATCCACAATAGGTAGCTTCCTGCCCTACAAAGAAGTAGATCCAAAGCCCTCATCGCGAGGCCGTCGAGCAGATTCCTGCTCGGCCCATCCACATCGGATAGCTTCCTGCCCAACAACGCCGTGGATCCAAACTCCTCATCACGAGGCGACCGGGTAGCTTCCTGCTCAGCTTATCCACAATGGGTAGCTTTCTGCCCTACAAAGAAGTGGACCCAAAGCCCTCATCATGAAGCCGTCGAGCAGATTCCTACTCAGCCCATCCGCAGCGGGTAGCTTTCTGTCCAACAACGCTATGGATCCAAAGCCCTCATCACGAGGTGACCGGGTAGCTTCCTGCTCGGCTCATCCACAATGGGCAGCTTCCTGCCATACAAAGAAGTGGACCTAAAGCCCTCATCGCGAGGCCGCCGAGCAGTTTCTTGCTCGGTCTATCCACAACGGATAGCTTCCTGCCCTGCAAAGAAGTGGATCTAAAGCCCCCATCGCGAGGCCGCCGAACAGATCCCAGCTCGATCTGCCCAAAATGGATAGCTTCCTGCCCTACGAAGACATGGATCTAAGACTCGCAACAAGGAGGAATCGAGGGACGCCGATCTATTCAAACTTGGCTATCGTTCGATTCATACTAGATGCGCGATCGTCATCTCGACTTCGGGAAAAAGGAGGATACCGCCTTCCTACACTTGGCTATCGCTCGACTCATACTCGATGCGCGATCGTCACCTAAAAAGGATGGACACCGGCCTAACACTAGCAAGATAACTGGCAAAGATAAAAAGACTTGCAAGCTAAAAGTACTTGCAGAATGAGAACACTTGAGCAAAAAAATATATACGTTGCTTACGATCAAAATTATATATAAGGTATCGTGGGCTCCTCAGCCTTGCAAAAATGCCCAAAGGCTTACAAAATTCTGAAAGAAGAAAAAATATGGGAGTCGGGATAGCTCAGATTGCCCGCTCGGCCGCCATCTCTCCCTGCTCGGCGCCTCCGTCGGGGACAGCAACGGCGACCTCAGGGTCAGCGCTTCCGCCAGCAGCATCGCCTTCTACGGCCAGCTCGGCGTCGCCCCCCTGCGGCGCTTCCTCGGTAAGGGGATACTTTGCGTGGAGCTCGCAGTCGGCGAACTCGGGCATAGCCTCCTTGACGGCGTCGAGGGCATTGTGCCACCCGACGGCCGCAGAGTCGGCAAGATCGAGGTAAAACTGATTAGACGACTTGTACACCTCCACGGTCCTCTCCGCCCTACTCTCAGCAAGCTTCGCCGCATTACAAGCCGTCCGGGCAACTTTTTTGATGGCGTCCCTCGATCTTTTCATGGCGTTGAAAAGCCCATTTGTTTTCTCAATCTGAGCCTTGATAGCCCGGTTAGATTCGGTTAGAAGCCGATGGGACTCCTTCAGCTTGGAGACCGTCAGCCCCTCGGCGACCAATCTCGAGTCAAGGAGGGCCGCCTTCTTTTCCGTTTGCTGCAATTGAAGGAGAAGCTCTTCCTCTCGCGAGGAGGATCGTCCGCCTTATTCATTGCCGGGACGACCTTCTCGGACTCCATGGTGGCAAGGAGAACGCAGTGCTGAAGGACCTGAGGAAAACAACAAACATGTTAAAAAACTGAAATCGAGTAAATAAAACTTAAGAAATTTTTAAAGAAAGCTACCGACCTGTACCGCCTCCTGAGCTATCGCGGCCACTTGGGCTTTCATGGTGCCCCGGGGAATCTTAGCTCCAGCCGCGTTCTCTATGTCCGCCAGCAAGCCGTCGGCCACAGATAGCCCTGAGGGCGCCTCAATGCAGAAGTCACCCTCCTGCACTTGAATCCCGGCAGGGGATGGCCGAAAAACCACCCGCTTTTGTCTCTTGAGGGGGGATTCGGTGGGGGAGTTGCATCCGCCCTAGCCCGGGGCGTCGGGTCCCTTACATGCTTCTGTCCCCCTGTGGCGTTCCTCCAGGACTGGGGGCGCTGCAGAAGCCTTGGCCGGAGGAGTTTGCCTAGGAGCCGTGCTCGGACCCGGTTGGGATGAGCTTGCGCCACCGATCTTTCTTGCCTGAGCCTTTGAGGCTATGGCAGCCATAATTTTTGATCGATTCATGGGCTCTGCAAAAAGAAAAAAGAAGAAAAACAACACACATGAGAAAAAGGTCAGTAACACTGAAACGACAAAAGAATTTTGGCAAAGTCTAAACAGATCGTCAAAACCCCCCAAAAAACGCGCGGGAGTTAGCCCGGCCCAGCTCAGCACCTGCTCGGAGAGCAGGCATCAGCCCGCTGGATCGGTTCCCACTGGGACACCACCTTCACCTCGAGGGCGTTCGACCGCTTCACCCTCAGACAGTCGGCCCTATGCCACTGGGTGGGCACAGGCCAATCCTCGCCCTCCGGTGGCCCGACGAAGACGAACTTCTCCTTCCATTCATGGATGGAAGAAAGGACGACCACTACCCCAGACCCGGCCGTCCTACCCTTGCGTTTTTCAAATGACAGATACACCCAGCTCGGCTCTTCCTTACTGGTACCGGGATGATTTTTGTTGCAGAGAAAAGACAGAAGGAAGCTCAAATTGAAGGGGATCTGATCAAATTTTAACCGGACCAGAAACCCGAGGAGGATCCTCCACGAGTTCGGCGCTAGCTGGCCCGGGGCAAGACTGAAACAATGGAGCACCGCACAAATCTCAGATGAGAAGGGCAGATGCATCTCTGCCCAGAACGCTTCCAGATACAGGGCAATCTCATTGCCTCGCACCTGGTCTGCCCGCTCACCCTCTCTGGCTAGACGGGGTGAATAGCCAGAGGGGATATGGAACCGAGCCTGGATGTCGGAAAGCTCGTCCAGATGATTCAAGACTGAGGGCGCATCGTGGGTATTCCTGATGCACACCTTGGGAGCCCTTGTCGCCTCCCGACGGCGAGTGACAAAGGCGGCCCTGGCCCCGGAGGCGTACCCAACACAGAAGACGTAGATGAAGAAAAAGAACCCCCTCGGCTATCTGAAGCCGAGGAAGAGGAAGACCTGTGGGACTCGGCCCTAGAAACTGGAGCCTCATCGCCTAACTCTACTCCCACTGCATCCACAGATATCTCGGAAGAAGATATCTAACCTGTTTCAAGAAAAGGGTTTGCCGAGAAAAATTCAGCAGAAGATCTGACCTAAGTGGGAGTGCGCCGAGCAATCTTCAAACAACGAGAGGCAACTAAGGCAAAGTGTCGGCCCTGGGATGGCCCCCTCCTATTTATACACTCCAAAGAGAGCATCCTACGGCCCGGATCGATTCCTACCAAAACGAAACTTCGCCCCTAGTGGCGATCGACCATTGGAAACGTCTCTTCGTGGCAGGAGTCAGAGATAGCCTGTCGTGCCCCATCAATCAATGTTGGGCACGTGGCCTGTAGCCCAACCGACGATCAAGTGAAACGGCACCCCCTCTTTAAAGTGCAATCATCTCACCGATCTGCTGACGTCATCGGGGATACGCGCGAAAATTAAGACGCACGGGAAGGCGCTACGTGGACTCAAAGATCGAAACGAGAGTGGGGGCTAATGATGATGCTAATAAGTGGGAATTCCTCAAATCTCGACACGTAGCGGATGACGTGTCATCCACGTAAGCCCGCTAAGCTCCTGGGGGCTGTGGAGGTAGAATCAATGCGTTACATTGGGGACGTTCCTCGGCACCTTGTCCCCGAGGTTACATCCGACCTTCTGGAGACCTCCCCGGAGTACCTTCCATATTCACCTAGTAAACAACCAACAGCTTTCCTCCGAGCAATCTAGCGAGCTTTCTTAGCCTCCTTGCTCGTCTTCGAGCTATTGCAGGGCTGAGCTTCCTCGGCCCCCGGCTCGTCTCCGAGCCATCCAGCGAGCTGAGCTTCCTCGACTTCCCCGATCAACTGAGAGCACGGAGCCCAAGCGCCCCCGCCACGGCTCCGTGTATCTTGCCAAGGCGAGATATCCGCCGCCCCACGTTCCGCATCCCACGCTGGCGCGTCCCTCTATTAACGAGCGTATCCTGCCATTGATAGACGGATCCCGCCATCAATGCAGGCGTAACGCATGGGCGTAACAAACGGCGAGAATCTCGCATTGGCTCGCTCTATGCGACTACTATATAAACCCCTCTTTCAGACGACTCAAGTAACAAAAAACTCATTCTAATACGCCGCTACTCTGCTCCTATTCCACGGTATTAACTTGATCGGAGGGTCCTACGGTGATCACCCACCCCGGGACTTCCCTTGCAGGTAGCTCGGCCTCGACAACAACTCATTGAGATCAACACAACAACTCTCATACCCAATCTAAACCGCTCAAAACCGCTAGCAATCGGATCGACGGATGACAACATCTGAAGGAAATCAAGACCTCCATCACATGCAGACGTATTCAGCACAATTTCTCGACTAAGCATTTCATCAAACATCTAGCAAGCAAAAATGAACATACCCCATCTCCAGTAAATCCTGCACAAAATGAAGAAAGCTTGCGCCTTTGTGAAAAGACCCCATTGTTTTAACTCATTGGCAATCTTAGGAAACAGCTTTGAATCGATATGTGAGGCGACGAATGATGGGGATCATTTGATAGAACGAGTGAGGGGCATGGAAGTGATTTGGTTACCGAGCACGACAGAGGAAGAAGCAAGAGAGATTGAAGCTGAGGGTTTTTGGGGAAAATGAACTACATGCTTATAGACGTTTTAGCCATGATAAATTGTGGATTTACATAGAGAATTTATTTTTAGAGTTTCTTTTATAAAAAATTTCTTCAACACTTACATATTTCTGAATATCATTTTCAAAACTTTATAAATTTCTCCTCCTCGAGTTATAATCTTTGCTTGCTCAAATTTTTTGTTTGTCTGATAGTTATATACTGATCATGATTGGATTGACCAAGTTTGCTGATTTTTACCGAAACAAAAAGGATGGCAAAATTTAATGCCTAATGTTTCCCAGTATAGCACTTAAAATACCTAATATCTATATTCTAATAGTTTAATACCAAAGATTTTAATTTCATGGCACTTTAATACCTAGTGATATTCTAGAAATGTGTATGTTTCCTTTTAAATTTTCATTTATCTGCCATATGAATCCTTTAGGCTTTTTCTTGCTAAATGAAAACTCAAAAGGGATATATACATTTTTGAAATAACAGTACCGTAGTAAAGTGTTATGAAGCAAAATTTAGTCGATGTCCACTGCAAATGGGCTAAGTACCTAAATTCTAAAAGAAAGGGCACCAAGTTGCAAGTTTCCATATTCTTTACCTTTTAATAATAAATATATTTTCTATTTTTCGTTCCCACCCATGCGCCGCACGAGGTTTTTTTTGTTAATACCGTTGCTGCGATCAATCAACCGATACAAGTGATTTGAGGTTTGGGGTTTTGAGCTTCTGCCCAAAATCATCAATTTCCCTTCTAATTTTTGATCGTTTTTTCATTAAAATTCGCCCAATGGAAGTGTGAGCTGTTCATTTTAAGCTTAGATCTCATCTCTTTTTACTCTTTTCTCCCCCTATTTTTAGGGTTTGATTCGATGTTGCTGTTGCTGTTGTTGATGCAGTGTTGCTTCGGCTCCAGGTAAGGTTCTGATCACCGGCGGTTACCTGATTCTTGAGAGACCCAATGCTGGCCTTGTTCTCAGCACCAGCGCTCGATTCTACGCCATCGTGAAGCCGCTCTACGATGAGATCAAGCCTGATAGCTGGGCTTGGGTGAGCTTTCATCTCTTTTGTTCTTCGTTTCAAATCTTTAATGGTTTCCAGCAAAAATTATAATTTTTGCTAATTTTACGATCGATGCTCTTTATTAGCGACATAGTTTCTATTTGACGAGACTACGAAAAAGACAAGTCTTTCCATGCTCGCAACCGGCAAAAAAATGTTTAGAAAAGTGTGGGAAGATGATAAATTTTTTTACCAAAATTACATCTTTATTTCAAAACATGTTTAGTTTGTTTTTGGTGCATTACTGGGTTGAATATTCATTTCACAATCTAAAACCGGATCAAGATAGAATCATTCTACCGAAACTATGTTTTGATCGTTTGTAATCGAAAATTAAAAACAACAAAGAACTGGTAGTTGCCATCTTTAAATGGTGAAAGTGACCTGTAAAAATACACGCTATGTGCCACTTGAATATATTATGGAAAGGTTAATATGTTTTACCAGACAAATTTGATTGCATAATTTAATCATTTTCTGGTTTTTTGCTATTTATTTGTAAAGGTTTGATTTTTCTACATGAACGGTTCACATGATATTGTTAATGGGCTTTTTACTATGTGTGCCTCTTGAATTGCAACCATCAAACAAAAAAATTAAAAATTCTTTGAGTTGTTACCACCAATTTACCTCTGATTTGTTGCTGATCCTTGGCAGATTGCAATTGGCATTATTTTATCAAAGTTAGTATTAGAATTGAACTTACGCCAATAATATTGAAGTAAAAAAATAACAATTTATAGAAAGATGCTCTGGTTAGAGAATCAAGACAGTTTATCAGTATCAGAAAAATATATAAGAAATATGAAATCGGCCCATGTTAAATTTTCATGTATGACAAGGTATGTTTGTTTCTTTTTTGCAGTCATGGACAGATGTCCGAGTTACATCTCCCCAGCTTTCAAGGGAGGCCACATACAAGTTGTCACTTAAGAATTCAACCCTTCGATGCACCTCATCAAGGCAAGTTTTAGGTGCAATATTTTTTAATATAGATTTTTTTTCCTTTTAATTTTAAATTACTTGTGTTTATGTACTTTTTGAGTGACTGTATGCACAAGTGCAGCCATTTGTTTGTGTTATCATAGGACCAGAAAGCATGATTACCTAGTAAATTTAGCATGATAGATTTGTGTAAATTCAACAGTTTACATCATATTTATGACTCTTAATGCATCATACATGTGTATTTATTTTTTTCTTTTTTTAATAATATTTTGTTGTTTTAAGATTTCAGGGAATCGGAAAACCCTTTTGTGGAACAAGCTGTGCAGTATTCTATAGCAGCTTCAAAGGTGATATTCTTTGAGAAGGAGAAGAATGATGCGCTACACAAACTCCTTTTGCAAGGTATGTTAATCACTACTGGCCACTCCCTTATTCTTCTCTGTAGTAACTTATTTTATGTTTTTTTGAATAAGTAACTTATTTTATGTTATCTTTTTGCCATTGTGGGTTTGTGTTTATACTCAAATTTTCATGTTCCAGATATTTATTTGGTCTAGTCGTGCAGGTCTTGACATTACAATCTTAGGCTGCAATGATTTTTATTCATATCGAAATCAGGTACCTTTTCTTTTTGCTACCTTGTTCTATCAATATGTCCATTTTGTTTCGATTTTAATATATGACAGCTTTTGTATGTGTGCTGTGGAAAATAACATTTGTTCCCTTCATATGTAATTCTAACCAATAATTTAAGAATGATAGTAAGCAACTCCATTATTTGCTTATCAATAACTATATCTAGTAATGGATGGTTTACTCTTTTGTTTAAAATAACATTATGCATCACATGATTGTGAAAAGCGGAGTGCGTGGATGCCTAATTTGGCTTTGTACTTTACTCAATAGGGTGACATTACAGATTTGAATCATGTTTCTTTGGTGTTTGTCAGATGCTCCTCATTTCCTTAATATTCTGTCTGCCCGGAAATCAGCATTTAATGTTGACTATTTCAAAGTTTTGTTTGACATATTTTCTCTATATGTGCCAATACTTCAACTTTCCCCCCACATTTCATTTACATTCTAGTTAAGTTGCAAATTATTAAAATGACTGTTCACTGAACTTTTTTTTTTTGGCACCGACCCGTAAGCCCACTGTTCACTGAACTTGAATTGTATCAAATGTTAATTTTAGATTGAGGCACGAGAGCTTCCTTTGAGTCCAGAAGTACTGGCTGCCATTCCACCCTTCTCTTCAATTACATTTAATGTGGAGGAGTCCAATGGGGCTGTTGGAAAATGCAAACCCGAGGTTGCAAAAACTGGGCTTGGCTCATCAGCAGCAATGACCACATCTGTGGTTGCAGCTCTGCTTCATTACCTTGGAGTTGTTAATATCCCGCTTTCAACAAAGAATCCTTCCCAAGAGAAGTCTGCAGATTCAGATCTTGATTTGGTGCATATCATAGCTCAGAGTGCTCATTGCATAGCTCAAGGGAAAATTGGCAGCGGTTTCGACGTTAGTGCTGCAGTCTATGGAAGTCAGCGCTATGTCCGATTTTCTCCTGCGGTTCTTTCTTCTGCTCAGGTCTTCTCTCCTTCCTGCACTAATACTGACTATAATTCTCTCTTTTATTGAAACAGTTGTCTAAATTCCTGGAATAATTAGACTATATGGATTCTTTGTCAATCAGTTGACAACTGTGACTATGCACTTGTTTCTTAATTTTTTATTGTTTTTTTGAGAGAATACTTGTTTCTTAATGTTGTTACCCATGTATGTGCCAAGTCAGATTATCTTTTTTGATTTGTAGATTGAATTAAAACCTAAAACAAACTACTCAATGTAGAGTGTTTTTCATCATCCTATTGAGATAGGAATACACGTCGCTTGTCAGGCGTATTATAGATTCCTTCTGTCTGGGGTAGACTGGGGTTTATTGGTTGTGGGGATCCGAATCTCCTGTAGCTGCGGACTAAGCTGCCGTTGATTACCCATCGTTTTTGGAGCGGGGAATCTCCGATTGACGGGTGAAACTGGTCATGCGAATTCAATGTGCAGTGTGTTGTGTTTAAAAGGGGTTTTGGACGTTTCGAGGGCTTCGCAGAGTTTACGGGGATCCCGCTACCCGGATAGCGAGCTGGAGGTCAAGGAGGGTAGCAGCCCCCTTGCGGGGGGTGCGGAGCAGCGTCCCGTTAGAAATTTTTTTCTTCAGAGGATGTGTTTTGAGTGTGGAGCGTGTAGAAAAAAGATTGGTGAGAAGCATCCTAAAGACGCGTGGGATGGCACGTGGGCGATGCGCGCCCGCGGGTCATGTGCGTGGACGCCGGGCGCCTGCGTGTCATGCGCCCTGCACGTGGGCGTTGTGCGCCAGCGGTCACGTGCCCTGCACGTGACCATTGGACGCTAACGGAAAAAGGGGCTTAGCATATGAACTGGGAGTTGAACTCTCGAGAGACTTTGGAGCTCTTAGAAGAAAAATGATTTTTATTTGGAGTGAAACTTCTAAAACATTCGGATTTTGGGGTTAAACTCCTTTGAGGATTTAGATCATGGAGTTAAACTACTCAAAAATTGGTTTGGAGTTAAATTCCTAAAGAAGAGATTCTTGTTTTGGAGTTAAACTCCCAAAAGATTTTCGGAGATGATGAAAGGGGATCATTTTCTTCTCTTTTGAGCCATGGATTCTCTCTTAAGTCTTGGATCTTCCCAAAGTGGGATTTTTGGAGATGGATCCCCTTCTTCCTTGTCTCTGTTGGTTGGATTTTCGAGAAAAAGAGTGGTGTGTTTTAAAAATCTCCTCTTTTAAAGATTTGAACCCCTTCAAGGATTTTATGGTGGAAAACTATTTCTTTTTGAAAAAAAAAGAGTTAAACTCTTGATTTAATTCCAAAAAAAAGGTTTAAAACCTTAAAGAAGAAGGAGGCACAAAATCCTATAATTTTCGAAAGAATGAAAATTGTTCTTGATTTTCTCATCATGTTTTCCTTTATAAACTACACACTTTATATATAGCCCCTTGGGCTTTTCCATATGGCACTTGTGCCTTCCCATACCTCATGTGCCTATTTTTTTGCACATAAGTCACGGAGTTTACAAAATTTTGGGCTTTTTGTTCCTTTTCCATACATTTATTTAAAAATACATTAAACTAATTTATAGCTTCATTCTTTTTGTCATGGGACCGGCCCCTTCCATACTCGGTTTTGACTTGGGCTTGGGCTTACTTGGCTTAGACTTGGGCCTACTTGCTTGGGCTTGGGCCACTTGGCTTAGGGATGACTTTGACTTGCTCAACCGGGGTATAATTTTTGACCCAAACAAAGTGCCCCTATCAATAAGTGCACACCTCGTGTATGGGTTGTGTGCATGAAATTAATGAATTTTGTTCTATATGGGGATTGATTTGGTTTGGTTCCCTGTGAAGGGTCGGTGCTGTCTTTTTAGCGACGTGGACGGTCGATACTTCCATTTTTGCGACTTGGACGGTCGGTGCCATTTTTGCGACTTGGACGGTCGGTACTTCCATTTTTGCAACTTGGACGGTCGGTGCTGCCATTTTTGCGACTTGCTCCGCTTCTTCCGATGTCGGGATTGGATTTGACTTGCTCCGCTTTCTGCGGTGTCGGGTTTGGATTTGACTTGCTCCGCTTTCTACGGTGCCGGGATTGAAATTGACTTGCTGATTTGATTTGTTTTGGAAGTTCTCTATCCGTCCAACATGACTTTTGAGCTTGAAAGCGATGCCGGGTGGGACGTTGATTTGATCTGTTTGATTTCTGTCTTATTTGGCGGGACTTTTGAATTTGAAAGGAACATGGAATTTGGATTTTGTTTGGTATCAATATCGCTGCACTGGAATAATGCCAGGATCAACTCATCATTTGCCCCGGGAGGACTTGGGATTTGGTTTTTAGATCGGCATCAGCACCGCTAACACTGAAGCGTAGTGCCAGGAGCGACTTATCATTTGTCTTTGGGAAAACTTAGGGTTTGAATTTTGGATTGGCATTACCACCGCTAACATAAAAATGTAGTGCCAGGAGCGACTCATCATTTACATTGCCCGTTGGTGAGCGATGGCTTAGAAGACAGGTTTAGATCTTCGTCACTTAAGGCTTTTCAATTTTATGAGCCGTAAGGGTCTCATAAAAGCATTTTCTCCCTACGAGTCGAGAGGATCTCGCAGGTGTATGTTCTCTTACGAATCGTGAGGATTTCTAATTGTGTTGCTCCTTTGCGAGTCGTAAGGGTCTCACGCGGGGATATTCTCCTTATAAGGTCGAGAGAACTTTGTGAGTGTATTTTTGTCTCCTTTTCACGAGTTTGCGTCCTTTCAAGTTTTCACAAACTCGCCGACAGTCCAGCTGTTTTTACTCATGAAGCCTTTTCGGGTTTTCATCCATACCCGTCTTGCTTGTGGACATACCTCTTTTTTGTTTCATCGGTGGAGCTTTATTGCCGGTAAGACTTCAGATGTAATCTCGCCGGTAGGACCTGGAAGAGATATGGGTTGTTTACGCCCGTGAATTGTATACGGTTTTACAGAATGTATGATCCAGACCGTAGGGCCGGTGTGCTCAATTCGTCTGCGACTTGGAGCTTTCACGCGTACTATTTCTTGAGATATCGACCATTAATGAGTGCCATGGGCCTTTCTCCCTCAGTACTTATTAGTTGGTATGATCCTCCGCCGAACACTTTCTCGATGACATGTGGCCCTTCCCAATTTAGTTCGAATTTTCCTTTGGCATGTCGATTGGGAATGATCGGTCTTTTGAGGACCAACACCAACTCGTCTTTCTTGAAAGCACGGAGACGAGTTATCTTGTTATAAGCCCGTCACATTTGGGTTCAGTACAGCTTCAGATTTTGCTGTACTGCGAGTCTCTTTTCTTCGAGGGCGTCGAGCTCTTCGATCCGAAAAAGGACGTTTTCCTCCTCCATCAAATCATGCTAGTCAGCCATTCTTAAACTTGGAATTTCGATTTCGAGGGAGAGGATCGCTTCCACTCCGAAGAGTAATGCGTATGGAGTAGACTGAGTTGGAGTACGGTTGCGTGGTACGATATGCCTACAACGCCTCGTAGAGTTTAAGATTTCAGTCTCTTTTATTGGCTGAAGTATTTTTCCCTGGGAGCTTGTATAGAGTTTTATTGAAGGTTTCGGTTAGCCCATTGGCTCTTGGATTATAGATGGAGGAATATCTCCAGTCTATCTTGTGCAGAGTAGCGAACCTTGAGATTTTGAAGCTCTTGAAAGAAGGCCCGTTGTCAGATATAATTTTTCTCGGTGTACCAAAGCGGTATAAAATATTTTGCCGGAAGAATGTCGGAATGTCTTCTGTCTTGATTTCTTTTAGGGGGACGGTTTCAGCCCATCTGAAGAAGTGGTTAGTTGCGGCTAATATGAACAGGTAGCCTTTTGATGGCAGGGGATCAATTGGACCAACAATGTCAGTGTCCTAAACTTCGAAAGGTCATGACGCCATCGTAGGATGCAGCGGGTTGGGATGCTTTTGGATGAAGTCATCGTGAATTTGGTAGAGATGACACTTCTTCGCATGCTCTTCGTAATTCGTTATCATGGGAGGCCAGTAATACCCAAGCCGTTTGATTTGAAGCCCTATTTTGGGGCCAGATTGGTGAGCTCCGCAAACGCCCGAGTGAACTTTAATGATTTTTTGGGTTTCGGCCGATGACAGACACTTGAGCCAGAGTTGGTCATATGATCTGCGGTATATCGTATTATTTACAAACATATATCGGAGAGCTCTCTTCTTCAGCTGAGCCTCGTAGATTTTTCTTCGGGTAGCTTGTCATATCGAAGGCATTCTATGAAGGGCTCTCTCCAATCAAGCTCGTCTTGAATGATCAGAACTTTTTCGGCAGGATTGTTCTTTTGTTCTACGCTTTCTTTTTTTCGTAAAGAGACTGGAGGCAGAATTTGCCGGCTCCTGATCGTGATCAGAATTTTATCCATGTCGGGATCAGCCAGTTCTTTGGCTAGACAAGCGAGTACGTCGGTTTTTCCGTTCAACGTCCTAGGAACTCTCATTAATGTGGGTGAACTGTTTCATGGGTTCCACCATCCAGCTTCTATATCGAGCTAATTCGGACTTATATATCTTGTAGTCGCCGCTCACTTGGTTGACGACAAGCTGGGAATCATCGTAGACCTGTAACCGAAGTGTTTCCATTTCTATAGTGAGCTCCAGGCCAGCTATCAAAGCTTCATATTTAGCCTCGTTATTTGTGTGAGGTTCGGTGAGAGCGAAAGAATGTCGTAGGGTTCCTCCCGATGGCGTGATGAATATCAATCCTATCCCTACATTTAACTCAGGAACGCTTGATTTGCTCGAGGTCTTTATTGATGAGGCTCCATCGAAGTAGAGCTCCCAACATGACTCGTTATCCTCAAAGTGCAGCATTTGTTCGTCGGGTAAATCGCAATTTAGCAGTGATCCTTCTGGTATTGAATGAGCAGCAAGGAAGTCGGCGAGGGCTTGCTCTCTTACTGCTTTCTGAGGAGTATGGACTATGTCAAACTCAAGCAGTATGACAGCCCATCTTGCCATTCTACCGGTAAGGCTTGTTTTGGTCATTAAGTGTTTGAGCGGGTCGATCTTAGAGATCAGCATGACCCGATGAGCGAGCAGATAGTTCCTTATCTTCTTCACGGCGAATATTAGGGCCAGACACTGCTTTTCGATGGGAGAATAGTTATGTTCCGCCTTGACTAATGTTCGACTGAGTCAGTAGAACGCATTTTCTTTTCCTCTTCGTTATTCTGGACAAGGAGCGCGCCGAGTGATTCATCTAGTGCGGCAGTGTAAAGAATCGGCAGTTTATTTAGAATGGGAGCAGCAAGCACTGGAAGGTGCAACAGACGTCGTTTCATACTTTCGAACGCTTTTTGACATTTGGCATCTCAGACGAGAGCTTCCTTCTTCATGAGCTTTGAGAAAGGCCGACATCTTCCCGATAGCTTCGAGATGAACCTTCATATGTAAGCGAGGTTGCCTTAAAAGGACCTTAGCTGCGTCAGATTCTTTGGAGGAGGCATCTCCATGATGACCTTATGGGTCAACTTCGATCCCCCGATGTCGGACTATTAAGCCTAAGAACTTTCCCGATGACATACCAAAATTGCACTTTAAAGGATTCATTTTTAGGTCGTATTCCCTTGGTCGGGTGAAAACGGACCTGAGGTCTTGGATGTGATCGGCCTTGGCTTTAGTCTTGACGGCCAAGTCATCAACATAACATTCGACGACTTTATGAATTAAGTCGTTAAAGATCTTGGTCATTGCCCTTTGATATGTGGCACCTGTGTTCTTTAGTCCAAACGGCATCACCTTGTAGCAGTATTCCCAATCAGGGTTCTAAATGATGTGTATTTCTCATCTTCGGGCGACATCTTGATTGGATTATATTCAGATGAGTCGTCCATGAAGGTGAACAGCTCGTAATTTGAGGTATCGTCGACCATCATTTCCATGACCGGTAGTGGGGAGTCGTCTTTAGGGCATGCTTTGTTCAGGTCCCTGAAATCAACACAGACTCGGATCTGCCCATTCTTTTTTTTACTGGGACGATGCATGCGATCCAATCCGTATATTTCTCTTCTCTAATGAAGCCAACATCGATAAGTTTCTTGGTTTCCTCGATGGCCTTTTCTTCCAGCTTCCTTCTCATTCTTCGAGGAGCTTGTTTGACTGGCTTGGCATCAGGAGATATAACCAGCTTATGCACGGCCACCTCAGGAGAGAGGGCAGGCATTTCTTTGTACATCCACGCGAAGCATTCGACGAACTCATGCAGCATGGCGATTATCTGCTCTTTCATTCCCTTTAACAAGAGTGAGCTGATGTAGGTCGGTCTTGAATTATCGGGCGTTTCCAAATCAATCTCGGTTAGCTCGTCAAAGGTTGCTTGTCCGCTATCTTCGAATTCTCGAGGGGTCTGGCTCGGCTAGCTCGTCGTCATTATTTGACTTTTCGCTGGTTTCACCAACATGGATCGTGTAGCATACTCTGACATCAGGTTGAATGAAACCTATGTCCCGCCTGTCTGGAATTCGTCCATCGATGAGTGCTCGGACCTGAGGCGGATGCCACAACCCCTCATAAAACTTCGCTTCGGAGTCCGTTTAATATAACCGACATCCGCACTTTGAAAAATATTCCCGCATCTCTTGCGTATAATATCTGGGATTAAGGATGGCTCTTATGCCTCTCTCATGGGAAGGCATGTCACGGACAAATCGTCCGGATGCACGATAGGATTTGACCTATAAAACAAGATGCACTTATGTCCATTCTTTTTCCCGGAAATGTAGAATGTTTTCAGCCGGTCCATGGTGGAGACTGACAATGCATCGAGCTCTTTGCATATTTGCTTCGGCACCCTTATGATGGCTAGAGATCTTTCTGTAATTTCGAAGGTTTCTCTTAACTTCACTTTTTGCATGAGAGCACAATCTGCACAGCCGTCGCAAGACGGGTACTCTTCCTCTGATTCTTCGGTGTTGCTGCCTAAACGAGGCCGAATTTTGCTGCTAGACGGGTCTACGATGTCAGAGTCGTCCGTATCACTACCGAAATGAGGGCGAGTTTTACGGAAGGACGGACTTCCAGTGTCAGACTCATCAGTGTCACTGCAGAAACGCGGACACACTAGGGTTTTTTTTCTTTTGAAAGTGATAGCCAGCTCAGATTTGCTTTTAGGTTTCGGGGCCGTTCTGTCTTTGGTCAGCTATGGCTCAGCACTTTGAGGGTTTACAAAATACCGAGAATCTTCGTATCAGATTTCATGCACACCGAACGGCTGGATGTCTCCGTCAATGTGTCTTTCTTCGCTATATCTTTCTTCACCGTTTTTGGTATACTTCATGCACTGATGGAGAGTTGACGGAACGATACCGTAATCGTAGAGTCACGACCGTCCTAAGAGAATCTTATAAGACGCGTCGGCATCGATCAAGTATATTTTAGCTTCGGCTTGCAGATCCCTAAATTTGATTGGCAGAGCTATGAACCCCAGAACTTGTTGGCAGTTTTGATTGAAGTTTTGGATGATTATCCTTTCTCTTGGCAGGTGTCGGACGTCCATTGACAAACTCTTCAGAGTCCGCAAGTTCATGATATTCACTGAGGACCCCGAATCAATCAGTATGCAATTAATCCGGTCTCCGTCGTTGTACCCTGTCACGTAAAGCGGTCGGTTGTGCTCAGCTGTTTTCAGTAACGGGTCTTCATCCTTAAATGTGACCGTGGCTGTTTGCAGAGTGTACTGCGCCTCTTTTATATTAATTTCCGCGAAACGAGCCTGATACTTCTCAGGGTTTTGCAGGGCATGAATGAGAACATTTCTGAGCTCCTTGGATAGGACCAGAACATCATAGATTCTCAGGAGAGATGGAAGCTTCTGGAGGTGAGTCAAGACATTGTAATCTACCGGAGAAAAGCTCGAGTTTTCATGAGTCAGCTCTACACCGTTTTCTTCATTAGCGACTTGTTTTTTCCTTCTCTTTCGAAGCATTGCCTTGCTTCGGCGGTAGAACATTGCCGCTTCTGAGCTGAATTTGGCCTTTGTGGCGAGCTCTTCATCCTCTTCAGGAAAATAGAGTTATTTCTTAGAGTTGCCACCAAGATGGATGACGCGGCAAGTCACGATAGGGACTTCATAGTTTGAATTTTCTTCTAGCTCTTCCAGAATCTCAGCTGCTTGTATGGGGAAGAACTCCTTCAATTGAATTAAAGTTATTTCCTTTTGCTCATAGTTTTCGAGAGAATTGATGTCTTTGAATGGTCGATTTCCCTATCGACTCCTTTTCGCTTCAAGCTGCACCTTTCCTTTTTTTCTTCTTTAGCATTTTGGATTTTGAGTCCGATTAAGTCGAAATGGTAGCTGGAACGGTGGGCTCCTTTTGCCTCTCCCATTCTGTTCTGTGCTCTTTCTGAAGTAGCTTTAGTATCTTCTTCGTCTTATTAGATATGTGCATACTCCACGGAGGTTGCGGCGAGTCGGATTCATTTCTCGGAGCAGCGGATTCAGCCGTCTTTTGGGCTCCCAGAAGGCTTCAGCTTCTGTCTGTATAAAGTTGGTGGTTACAACTTGATTGTTCACCAACACACTTTTAGACAGCTCGATCTCTCCGGTCTTGTATTGCTTTTCGACCCAGTTTTTGAAAATGTAGCAATTTTCGATCGCATGGCTCACTACTCTGTGGTACGTGCAATACAGAAGATTGTCGGTCATTTTTGCTTTATGGGGTCTCTTCGACTCCGGCAATTGTAGACCATTGTTCACGGCTTTCTTGAATATCTTGCGGACCATGTCCCTCCTGAAAGAGTAAATCTTGTTCTTCTCCTCCTCTATAGAAGACCCTTCTCCTCTGAGCACTAGCTTTCGGGACCGATCCGTTTTTTGTCCGCCTGTCTTTCGATTGTCTTCATTGTTAGACGCATTGAAGGCGTTGGTATTATTGGAATTCCCGCTTTTACGGTTGCCATCTTTCGGTTCTTCAAAGGTTTGTCGCTCTGAGGGTCCGGGGCAGGCTCTTGCTTCGAGCGTTCCAGCATTTAAACTCTCTTGGTCAGCTTTTGAAACGTTTTGAGGCTTACTGTGCATAAGAATGGGACTATCCAGTTGCTGAGGTTCCGAATGAGAAGGTTGACAGGACTGGTCTGCTCCAGCGGCGGTTCACACTTGACCGTGAGATTACGCCATCGGGTGATAAAATCCGTGTTTCTTTCTTTCCCGGTTTGGTTCTCACAGGGTGAGTAATGAAAATTTTATCACCGACACTCGTGAATTTTTGCCGAAACAGACTCTATTTGGACGAAAGTAGTGACGGACCCGTCCAGTATGCTTGCATACCAGTCGAAAGCGACACCAATCAGGCTGTTAACAAACTGATGAAGGAGCGCATCATTACCCCTGTATTTCTGCACGACGTTTTAAAGTGGACGACATGCTGATTTGCGTTTCCCGTCTCGTTAAATCTTCCGAACTTAGGAACGATGTAGCAGCTGGGGAACTCGATCAAATCGTACTGTGCGGGATATGGCCGTCAACTACTGTCAATTTCTTTCTGAGTTTCAGTTTCGACCACCAATGTTTTAACCTTACTAGTGACCAAATCCATTATCTGATCTTGTGTTAGCGGGATAGTGCCATCCGGGGCCAAGGCGTCCCCAGAAGTGGAATGCGGCTGTCTTTCGTGCGGCTCGCCTAAACTTGGACCCAAGGGGACAAGTACCGATTGCTTCGGTTTGTTATCACCCGACTCATAAGTAGAGACTTGCGCTTGATTGGAGAGCGCTCGAGCAACTTGAGCCGTGAGCTGTATCACAACGTTCGTCGGGTCATCAATTTTTGAATAAAGTTTGGCCATCTCTTTATCTTTGCTCATGAGCTGTTTTCAGAGCTCTTGAAGCAGCTCTTGCTTTGTGGTCCTGGGACAGAAAGTCGGCTCTTTCTCGCTCTCCGAGCTTGACTCCTTATAGACTGAGGGGTCTTTCTGTCTACCAGCTTCATCAAGAGGGTTTTCATCGTCATGCGGAGGCGGCCGATCTTGAGAAGTTACAACCACATTCAAGTCAGATTGGGCTTGGGATGTAGTGGCCCATCCTTGCTTTTGCTGTGTGGGTTGTCGCTGGGACGCGTGCCCGCCATGTAGGCTGTGTGGATAACATATTCAGCCGTTTTTTCATCATTGGCAGCCGATTTCGCGGATTGCTGTCATGGCTCTTCTATTTCGGTAACGGACAATCGATTGAAGACGGCTAGCCTGGCCGGGTTCTTGCGTAGTCCTGGCGCTTCTTTTCTAGATTTGCTCTGCTGTTTTCGCGCGACACAGAACGCCTCTTAGACTCTTGAAGAGACGATATTATGCTTTCTCTGTTAGGGCTGAGACACGTTTTTTTGTAGCATCGTTCGGATTGTTGTTTTCTTAATTTTGGCGGTCATTGCGTTTTTCTGAACCCACTTTAGAGATTCGAAAGAATTGATGACTTTTAAGGCCGACTCAGTTGTTGTCGCGGGATAACCCTGTTCTTGGAATCTCATAAAATTCAACTTGGCCGGATCCATGACCCTTTTGTTGGCTCTATATCTGAGCTGTTTCTGTCTCAGCTTTTCTGTTTTGAGCATTTAGTAGGTTTCGGTCCTTCGGGAAGACGCCGTAGACCGATTGACAGAGAGTTCAGAGAAGACGTCTGCTCGTGCGATTGTCAAGGGCACCGTCTGAGCTTGTTGGAGATACTTTGTGGTTTCATTAGTGTTAACGACCTTTCCTCCGGTCGGAACAATAGAGAGCCGTTCGAATACGGATTTGCATTTGGGATGGGATGCTTTGGTGACCACGACGTTCGGCCTCCTATTCCTTAAGGTCGGTTTGGTAGCTTGGTTTGCTAGGCCTCCGCCAGATGAGTGCTTCCGGCACGGTAGATGATGACGAAATCAAATTGACGGGGTGATTCCTCCTATTGCCGGCTGAGACTTGCAGGGAGAACCACGCGGGCATTGATCTTAACAACGTACGAGATCGGAGTCATCTTAGAGATCGAACTGGTCCTTGGAGACATTCTCGTTGAATTTAAAGATTGTGGTTGGAAAGTTGTTATCCTGTTCAAAGAAGCATGGTTTCAGTATAGGCAATCAATATATATTGATTGAGTTCGCATGAGCGTTTAAGCCGAAATATGGGATGAGAGAAAATGTCCCATCGGACGTGCCAGAATCTGTAGAGTATTTTTCGTCATCCTATTGAGATAAAAATACGTGTCGCTTGTCAGGCGTATTACAGATTCCTCCTGTCTGGGATAGGCCGGGGTTTATTGGTTGTGGGGATCCGAATCTTCGGTAGCCGCGGACTAAGCTGCCGTTAATTACCCCTCGCTTTTGGAGCGGGGGAACTTTCGAGTGACGGTGAAACCGGTCATGCGAATTCAATATGCAGTGTGCGTGTGTTATGTTTTGAAGGGGTCTTGGACGTATCGGGGGCCCGCAGAGTCTACTGGGATGTGTTTTGAGTATGGAGCGTATAGGAAAAAGATGGGTGAGGGACGTTTTAAGGATGCATGAGAGGGCATGTGAGCGTTGAGCGCCAGCGGGTCACGTGCGTGGCGTCCAGTAGTTCACGCGCCCTGCACGTGAGCGCAAAAAGGGGCTTAGCCCATAGTCTTGGAGTTGAACTCACGAAGGACTTTGGAGTTAAACTCCTAGAAGAAAAAGGATTTTTATTTGGAGTTAAACTCCTAAAAGATCCGGATTTTGGGGTTAAACTCTTTTGAACATTTGGATCTTGGAGTTGAACTCCTCAAAAATTGGTTTGGTGTTAAACTCGTAAAGAAGAGATTCTTGTTTTGGAGTTAAACTCCCAAAAGATTTTTGGAGATGATGGAAGCGAACCCCTTTCTTCTCTCTTGAGCCCCGGATCCTCTCTTAAGTCTTGAATCTTTCCAAAGTGGGATTTTTGGAGATGGATCTCTTTCTTTCTTCTGTTGGTTGGATTTTGGAGAAAAAAGGTGGTGAGATTTAAAAATCTCCTCTTTTAGTGATTTGATTGGAGATTTGAACTCCTCTTCAAAGGTTTTATGTGAAAAACTATTTCTTTTTGGGAAAAAAAGAGTTAAACTTTTGATCTAATTCAAAAAAAAGAAGAAAGTTCAAAACTTTAAGAAAGGAGGAGGCATAGAACCCTAGAATTCTTGAAAGAATGAAAGTTCTTGATTTTCTCATTATGTTTGCCTTTTATAGGCTACACACTTTACATATAGCTCCTTGGGCTTTTCCATATGGCACCCGTGTCTCTCCATGCCTCATGTGCCTATTTCTTTTTCCACATAAACCATGAGGTTTACAAAATTTTTGGGCTTTTTGCTCACTTTGCCATACATTTATTTAAAAAATATATTAAACTAATTTATACCTTCATTCTTTTTGTCATGGGGCCGGCCCCTTCCATGCTCGGTCTTGACTTGGGTTTGGATCTACTTGACTTGAGCTCGGGCCTGCTTGTTTGGGCTCGGGCTCACTTGGCTTAGGGTTGACTTTGATTTTGACTTGATCAACCGGGATGTAATTTTTGACCCCAACACTCAACCCTTTTTATGGCGCTGCATATGAACATTCCATTCTTCAGTAAAGCCATACTGAACTAGCGATGAATTTTATTAATTCCTTCGGTTCTATTCATTGATAGAGAAAATTGATATTTGTGTCGGAAACAAGTAATCATGTCAACCGCTTGAGTAGTAATTTTGCAAATTATTGAGGCAAGCGTTAACAATACATATACCTGCATTTTTTTCGATAAGTCACAGTAGGGAGTATATGAAACTTTAAGAATGAACCAACACCTTCACTTGGTTGCTATGTGCATGAACAGAAATAACAATATGGGATTTCCACGAGCCCGAGGGATATATATAGTTTGAGACGATTCACGTTACCATGCATGCAAGATTATTTATGAATCTTGTTTTGGCTTAACTACGGTTGTTATATGATCTACTTTGTCTGCCTCAAGACTTGATGTAGGCTGAGTTTATCATATATTAGATTATATACTCTTGACGATTTTTTTTGAAGTTGCATGACTTTTCCTATCTTGACCGTGTGTGTAATCCACTCTATTAAGTTACAAAGATGAATTCACATGTTTTGTTTTTCGGGAAATTACAGGGGACGGGAGGACAACATTTGCCAGATGTCATCAGTGATATTCTTAAGGAGAAGTGGGACCATGATAAGTTGAAATTCTCCTTGCCTCCATTGATGACTCTTGTAAGTTCATCAAACTGTTTAATACCTCTTTTATGAGTAAGTAATGACTGCAGTACTATTACGGTCGTCAGACTGACATAAGGGATCCACCAGAAATTCTTCTTCATAGGTCAGCTTTGGGTGAGAGTCATTATTGGCCCCCACATACCTGTCCTGGACTACAACATTGCAGTTTCATGTTTCTAGTAAAACTTGCAAATTCTATATGTAATATGAATACTTTCATGGAAGAAAATGTATGATGACAAGACTGATGCTCAGGTCCTTCATATTTTATGATCCTCTGTATTATGAAAGATGTTAATGAAATCTCATCGTTTCCAGTATTTCAAGCTGGGATCTTGAAGCGGTATAACCATCTTGCAATATTCCTGCATTTTTTCCCTTGCTTCTGAGGAGTCCTCAGTTGGTTGCATCCTCTCTTCTATTAGAAGAAATGCGTTCTGCATTTCCATACCCGCATTCCAAGAAATTTCCGAGTCAGAAACACTGTCTCGAATTTTCCACCTTTGCAATATTCTTGCAATTGTAGTCTTGTTGATCAATACGTTTTACTTTGGACTATCTCATAAAGTTTCCTTTAATAAATAGTTAAGGGATGCGTGTCATGTTTGTTCTTTTATATGGTTGGAGATGAATTTTGTAATGTTAGGGAAACCAAGTACTGGAGGTTCCTCAAGTACCGTTTTGATGGACAACTTGCAATTCCATTGGTTATATGAATGCTTTCATGGATGAAAACATGTGATGGCGAGACTGGTGTTGAAGAGGCATAACCATATTGTAGCATTCTTGAAAGTATAGAGTCTTGATGATCAACATTTTTTCTTGACTATCTCATAAAGTTTTGTGGTATGGAGTCGTCTAAGAAATGCTCGTCATGTTTTCCATCGTATATAGTTAGGGGGAGTGTCTGTAATTACATTGTATTTTCTTACAGCTACTAGGCGAGCCAGGTACCGGAGGTTCCTCTACTTCGTCAATGGTGGGCTCTGTGAAACAGTGGCAAAAGACTGATCCTCAGAAATCCCTAGAAACATGGAGAAGATTGGCTGATGTTAATTCAAAGCTTGAGGCACAATTAAAAATATTAAACAAACTTGCAGAGGAGCAATGGGAGGCATACAAACAGATTATAAGCATTTGCAGTCGTCATTTGCATGACAAGGTACTGCATGATTTGTTAGAAGAACCTTTTTGCACTGATTTTTTGTTACTCAGCTTCATGTTTCTTTTCTATAGGCAGACCTAAACTAACAAATAAAAAGTATATGGTAGTGGTTAATTTAATCAAGTGAAAATGAATTGGAAGGATTCATGTAACCAAATCCAAAGTTCTAGTCACCGATTTACTTCCATGCTTTCTAAATATTGGTGGATCATCTTAATCTATAGTTTGTGATTTCTGTCAATGCTCTGAAATATTCAAGTAATTAGCTTTGGTTTGAATCATTTCAATTGAATTTAGAATTATGAAATTTCATTGCGTCGGTTATTAGTGTAGAACTGTTGATACAATGCTATTTTCAGTTAGATATACGATTTAAAAATAAAAAAAAAACTAGATACATGTATTTTCAGGATGGATTAAGTATTCCAATATTATACCATTTAAGTAGCATGCCCCAAATCCCAACCTATCTCTACCTTTTCTTAATCAGGCTTTAAGCCGGACAACGGCCATAAGAATTTAGAAAAGATTGAGTCTTTACAATTATTCCAAAACACAATCTGTGGAGTCACAGCTTCCTTGTGCTTCTTAATATATACCATAGAACTTAAACAGTAATTACTGTTGGAATCAGAAGCCAAGCACCATAACAAAAGTTGTCTAATTTAAACAACGGGTCCTATATAGTATGAGATAAAATATCACTTTTCTAGGAAACATCAATGTAGGATTTTCTTTCAATGAAGTGACTATTCTCGTTCTATTTGGAAGCTCTTGTTAAAAGATTGAAATTCCGTTTTCAAAATTTCTTATTACAATATGCAGGCCTCTAAATTATAGAATTCCTACATATAGTGTAATTCTCAGATAAACTGCTAAAAGGTTTGGTGAAATTGCTACATTTGCAGTGGATGGAGCAAGTTGCCGATCAATATCAGGAGTCAGTTGTAAAACCATTACTGGGAGCACGAGATGCTTTCCTTGAGATCAGATTTCATATGCAGCAGATGGGCAATGCTGCAGGCATTCCGGCAAGTTTTTTTCTTTCTTTCTTTCTTTCTTTTGGTCATTTTATTTAAGCATGTTTTCTTTTTCCAAACACCTCAGCCAACTGACGAAGTACCTGTTGGCCAAATTCTCTACATTCATATTCCTTGCTTTTGGTGAAGCTATAAACAGCCAATAGGCATGACTTTCATACTAATTTGCTTTGTGAGTCCTATGTGCTCTTGATTTTCTTCTTTGTGAAAATCCTTGCTTGTTCCAATGAAACTTCGCACCTCCGTTAGACAGGAAACTCTCTTGATGCCAAAGGCACAATATTTCTCATGCTTTATGGTCCTTATGGATATAGATGGTTCAGTGCATGAGCCTTCGACAGGAAGACCAAATGGACTGCCATTTTATTTCGATAGAACTTCTTCACCACTAATTTTGCAATTGACCATAGAGCCATTTATTTCCCAATTCCCATGTGTTTTGAGCTTCTTTCTTGCGGTGCTAAATCCTCGTTGTTGTATTTTAAATTAATTTTAGTCCTTTGCTTGACAGTGCCAACCAAATCTTCATTGTTTGTAGCATCATTTTTTACCGTAAATTTTATAAATCTGTTATTTTCTCTCCCCTTTTTTTAAATGTATATTTCAGTCTTGATAAAAAATGTAATGTTTTGCACGGCAACGTTACTTATTTAGCATGTTCATCATGCTTATTATGTGATGTCTTCTCACTTTTTTTTTGGATGATGCAGATAGAACCAGAATCACAAACTCGACTTCTCGATGCCACCATGAATATGGAAGGAGTTCTCTTAGCTGGAGTTCCTGGTGCAGGTGGCTTTGATGCTGTTTTTGCAATTATCCTTGAAGGGGCTTCTGCTGCGGTAAGCAAAGCTTGGAGCTCTCAAGGTGTCTTGCCCTTGCTCGTTAGAGAAGATCCTCGTGGTGTTTCACTAGAAAGCAGCGACCCCAGAGCCAATGAAGTGACATCAGGGATTTCCTCGATTAAAGTAAATTAATTAATATATGTTTCTTTAATTTGTAACTGGTGGCATGATTTATGTTCAAATCAAGATATTGTTTGGAGCATATTGGCTATATAATAAAATTGAATGTGAAGACCAATGCTGTTTTGTTGTTTCTTATCTACTCAAACACTCATCTGAATTCTACAATTTTATGTTTTGGATTACAAACAGTTTTATTTACAGAAAAAAATGAAGATCTCAAAAATATTGCTGAATGTACAAATATTGAAGGTTTGATTCCTCAAGGTAAGCTTGTTACTAAATTATGATATTTAACTTGTTACTCTTCGAATCTCTCACCAGTAATCTTTACACGAACAGACTCCTCTCCTGAAGTGGTGAAATCGGTTACGATCCCTGACAGCAATTTCTCTCTGAAAAATCTTTGAGATCAATCCACTATAGGTATGGCACGCTTTACTCATCCTAATATTTGTAATTACCCGTATATAATCCCCTTCGCTTGTATTTAATAGTCCAAAAGCAATTGCAAGCTTCTGGCTATGGCCATTGAGAACATTCACCTTTTCTTCTTCGCCCACATCATGCAACAAGATGTTTGATGTGTCTGCTTCATATCCTTCAAACCTCAAGTTGCCACTCCATTTGGTAGAGCATCTCATATACTTCTTCGCTCCTAGGATGAGACTTTTCCATCGAAACAAAAGCATGCATCTTCGCCTTTACCTCGACTCGGCTAAACCCTGGGACTTGTGTTAGCCCTTGATCTACCATCTTTGTCCTAACACTTGCTGCATCATCCCATCTCCCAACCGTTGCATAAATTTTTGATAGAATTAGATAATCTCCAGCCTTATCACTATTCAACTCTTTAAGATTTCTCAATGCACATTCAGCTAACTCCAAGTTTACGTGGACTTTACATGCACTCAGCTTCGCCAAGCAACATTTGTCGATAACCCAACTGGCATAGAACTGATAAGAACCTTAGCCTCATCGAGCTTACCAGCTCGACCCATTACGTCAACAATGCACCATAATGCTGAGCCGTTGGCATGATTTGATGCTCGAATCTCATCCGATCAAAGCATCGTAGACTCGATGAGCCCAGCATGACTGCATGCACTCAAAACCCCGGACATAGACAGCCTCATCTGGCTCTATCCCATCTTTAAGCATTTTCTCATAGATTTTCAATGCTTTTTCGCCTGCCCCATGCATTGCTAACCCGGAGATTACTACACTATACACCCACTTGTTTTTCTCTGTCTTCGGCATCTGATTAAATACTGTTAGGCCTTTCTCTAAGAGCCCACATTTGATGTACATGTCGGTTATTGATGTTTCAACTATGACATTGAATCCAGTAAAATTTCTCATCAGAAAACAATGAATGCTTTGGCCTACATCAATCTGACCTAAATGAGCACACGATGAGATCACACTAACGAGCGAGCTCTCATCTGGTCTCATCCCCGAACTAATCATCGCTGTGAAATACTGAGACACTCAGACCATAAGCCCGGTCTTTTATGAGAAACTAGTGTTGCACTGAGAGAAGCAACAGTCTTATTAGACCCCATCTGCTCGAAAACTCTACAGGCTGCATCGATATCATCACACTTTCCATACAGATTGATCAAACTGTTCTGCACAAACACATCACCATCAAATCCAAATTTTACGTTATGCCCATGAACCTGCTTTCCTTCTCTGATGGCAGAGAGCTGAGCACAAGCCTTGTTAACAAATGGGAATGTGAGGTTATCTGGCTTGATTTCACTCTGTACCATCTCTTGATATAAAACTAGTGCTGCATTTGAGTATGAATGGTTAACATAAGCTCTGCTCATAGTGTTGAAATCGAACGTGCAAGGATTTTCAAGCCCGTAAAATATAGACCGGGCATAACCGAGGCTGCCCCAGTTTGAGAGAGCACAAGTAGATAGAAGCTCGCTGGAGTTTTGATCGAGCCTGAGCTTGATGAGGTGGGCATGAGCTTGCTTGAACTCATCTATGGAGTTTACTTGCTTTAATGAAGGTGAGGATGAAGAATAATCTAAGACTTGGGTTGAGTTTGTTTGCAATGTGAAGGGTTGAATTTGGTGAAGGGCTAAAGTTCCTAGCATGGTGCAATTGCTTTTGATGGGTAGAGGAAGAGATGTTTGCTAGCAGTTGAAATGAGTCATGATGGGAAATTTTGGACGAGCTAGGAGTGTTTGCAATTGAATTTGAGGTGTGGGATTATCTAGAAATCTGAGGTCCCTGGTGTGTTTGAGGATTATGTTGTTGCATGGTAGCCAGAGGCTAATTGGTCCACCTGTATAGATAAGGTTTTATTATTAAAGGGTAAAGAGGGGGAAAATAAAATTAAAAAAATGAAATGGGATTCATGGATTTTGTATTATTCTGGGGATCCATTGTTCCGAGGCCTAATGGTATTTTGGCTGAACATGGTAAAACGATTGCAGGTTCATCATTTTACACACAATCACTGCAGTTGGTGTGAGAATCTTAAGCTGGGAGCAAAATGCATTACCTTTAATGTTGATTCCTAAGGTTAGTGGCTGAATGGCACTTCAATACCAAACCAATGTAACACTGAAGTCTAAACCGTGGCATTTTAATACTTAAAACGTTTATTCTGTGGGCACTAGACTATCTACTGTTATCCCGAATTGTGTATACTTATTATAGATTTCTATTATGCTTATCATCTGACTTTTTTTAAGATTTTTTTTGTTATTAAAACTCTAGAAGGAAGTGTACAGAATAGCAAATGGCGGTAAAGTGCCAAAGTACAGCTTTAGGTATTTCAATGCAACACTTTTAAGCTTTAGAAATTAGAATTTTACAAGCTTTGTATTGGTAAAACATTAAATATTAAAAATTGGCATTTATAGATTAAACTGTATGTTTGGATAAAGTAGGCACTTTAGAAAGAAAGCTGTCAATAATTGTCTTAGATTAATTATTTAAGTTGCATATGTCGATTATAAGCAGCCTTCATAAAATTGCTATTAGTCTGTCTGCATTATTATTCTGAATTGTTGCTTAATAAGCTTGGTGATGGAGGTCGGAATCTCCCTCAAATGTGGACCTCCGTTGATTTTGCTACCAGTGGAGCTGAACGGTTGAGATTTGATGTGAGGATTGAGTGCGTGGGTCTCAATGGGTTGTTAGCTGTTGCTGACACCGAGCTACCTGCAAAAAAAATCCCAGGATAAGAAACCACCGTAGAACCCTCCGACGATCAAGTAAGTATTGAGCAGTAATTGGGCAGAGTAGCAGTGTCTTGGAAATGAGTTCGACGTCCCTGAGTCATCTGGAGGAGGGGTTTATATAGGGGTTGCATTGGAGCGAGCCGATGCGAGATTCTCGCTGTCTGTTACGCCTCTGCATCACGTTCGCGTTGATGGCGGGATACGTCCATTAATGACGAGATACGCTAGCGTGGGATGCGGGACGTGGAGCGGTGGAGATCTCGTCGTGGCGAGATACACGGAGCCGTTACGGGATTGCTTGGGCTCCATGCTATCGGCTGGATAGGGAAGCCGAGGAAGCTCGGCTCGGCGGATAGCTCGGTGACGAGCGAGGGGGCTGAGGAAGCTCGGCTCTGTAATAGCTCGGTGACGAGTAAGGAGGCCGAGATAGCTCGGCTGTAGGATAACTCGGAGGCGAGCTGTTGGCCGGTTGCTAAGCGAATAGAGAAGGTATTCCGGGGAGATCTCCAAAAGGTCGGATGCAACCTCAAGACGAGACGCCGAGGAATGTCCCCAATGCATCGTACTTACTCCATCTCCGTAGCCCCCAGGAATCTGGCGAGCTTACGTGGATGGCATGTCACCTGCTAGGTGTCGTAATCTGGGGAATTCCCATTTACGATCATGATCATTAGCCTCTCCACTATCGTTCCGACCTATTCATGGGTCGGGTCGAGAGTGGTCTGCTCGGTCTTCAATGTTCAGCTTGGAGCCGAGAATTCTTTGTAGGGGCTTGTTTGGGAACGATGTGGTGCTTGGCGGCTGTGTCTCTTCGATTCCTGGGTCCACATGACGGTTCATGAAGCGTCTTAATTTCTGCGTGTATCCTCGATGTCGTCAGCGGATCGGCGAAACGGTGGTGCCATAAATCGGACGTTGCTTCGCTTACTCAGGCCATTGATCTTCGAGCCACGTGGCCGCAATGGAGTGGTGGACCGCGAGACGTCGTATCTATCAGTTGGATCCGCGTGAGGGATGAAACGTCCAATGATTGGTTGTCACGTGGCGTCCTCGTGGCCGTATGGCGCGACGCTTTGTTGCGGCGGGAACGAATTTGGGCCGTTGGATAGTTTATGCCGAGTGTATAAATAGGGAAGGCCATTCCTTGGCAAACATTTTGCTTTAGTTGTCTCCTGCCATCTGAAGATTTCCCGGCGCACCGTCGCTTAGGTCAGACCCTCAGCCCAAAACCCTTCTTCGGACAATCTTTCCTTGAATCATAATAGATGTCTTCTTCCGAAGTTTCCATTGATGTAGTTGGGGTCGAGTCGGACGATTCGGCTTCAGCTTCTGAAGCCGGGTCCAGTGGGTCGTCTTCTTCCTCCTCGGCTTTTGATAGCCGAGAAAGTTATTCTTTCTCTGCATCTGGCTCACCCCCAAGGGGTGGCGATGCCCTTGTACTTCGTCGTCAAGTGGCGAAGAGGGCACCCAAGGTGCACATCGAAAATACTCGTGATGTGCCCTCGATATTGAATCGCCTGGACGAGCTTTTCGATATCCGGGCTCGCTTCCACATCCCCTTGGCTATTCACTTCGTATGGCCAGGGAGGGCGAGCGGGCAGACCAGGTACATGGCAATGAGATTGCTCTGTACCTGGAAGTGTTCCGAGCAGGGATGCGTCCGCCCTTCTCATCCGAGATTTGTGCCGTACTCCATTGCTTCCGTCTTGCCTCGTGTCACTCCCCGCTTCCCAAAATACATAAATATGGTACGTGACAAAACCAACCATGCTACCTATGGTTAGAAAAGATCCCTGCATAGTCACATTACGGCTGTCAATCAGATATCAAGAACAGTAACTAAAATCTAACTAACACATGTCTATCTGCCACAATAGATAAAAGTCAAGAAATGTATATAGAGAAAACGAATAAAGAAATAATATCCTAATCGCGTCTCTTATGGGATCACATCGATAAAATTAAATTACAGAAATAAAATAACTAAGCATCTCTAAAACTAACTATCAAGCTCCTCACTGCTCAGCTTGCTTGTTAAAATACTCCTGATCTTTCTGCGACAAGGTCAAAGGAACTGGGCCATGCAAAACACATACGTCAGTGCGTCATAAACATCAATAACGATAATAATAACCAGAATAGAAAGTCATGATGAAATATGAGTATAAATAATCTTCGCAGGTATAAACAGTGAGCTATATGTATGTCACGTGTATCCTAAAGTCTGTGCTTCTAGGTTATCTATTATATAAGTTTTTGAAATCAATTAATGTAATTCTTATCATAACTGAACAGTATATATCCCGTTTATACCCCTACGGGACTACAACACAATATATCCCGTTCATACCCCTATGGGACCATGGCACAATAAACAATGGTTATTCCGTTCACGCCCGGACTCACGGCAAACAATAATAAAATTCTCTTGAGTTACGTTTCAGTTACATTCTTGATTCCCCTTTTCCTCAGGTTTCGTATTCAAGTCAGGTGTTAACAATATCTTTCTAATGCCAACACATGATCAATCAGATACAGGTCTTGTTTATCTAGACAACAAGTCACAACGATTCAGTTTAGTTGGCATTGGTAATAATCCAAGTAACAAGTCTTGTAACGGATCATGAACATGTCAAGCAGTGTTTAACATGATAAATACTAGATGGAAAACAATAACTAGTTCATTTAAACAGAAATAACCAATGTATTTTATTTTAAAAAAGTAGAATTTATTAATTAACTATTTTTCTATATAAAAACCTGCGTGTGGTAATATTCACATCTGCTACTAAACCTACCGTCATACAGGTAACAGATCACGAACTACAATGGACTTATAATCATCTATAACGAACTAGCATGCAACCAGATAAAAGATACAGATTAATGCTATACCATTGTAAATTGATGATGTTAATTGCTAAATAATATGATGCATATACTATAAATAATTGTATAAAATTGGTATAGATAAAATAGCATGTCGCAAGTTTAGGAACCTGCCTTAATTGATATACTCAAGATAAAATACGGATTTTCCAAACGACGGCGACATTCGAACACGACGTATACACGACCTTGGCCACAAACGACTGCGCACTGCTCTGGGGTAACCGCTGATACTTTGTTGAATTCCCAGAGGCTGGTGGTCAGGGTCGAATGCGACGGCGACGAGTCGGGGTTCACCGGCGAAAAGATAAAGTCGGGTTTTGAACTTGGAAAGAAGAGAAAAGAGAGAGAAAGTGATGAAGGAGGTCTGGGTTTGGAGAGATGATGACCGGAGATGAAGTCTAGGGCATTTTCACTGGAAGACCCTGAGCATTGACTTTACTTGTACATACTTTTCATTTCAGTTATGCCATTATTTAGGCATTGCATTCAAGACTTGTATTTACTTTCCAGTATTGTATTGTAAAGGAATGTTGAATAAATAAAAGTTGCTGTTCATTTACATTCATATCTCTTGTGTATATTTTACTTTATATTGCTTAATTACGCTTAGCATGTTTACTTCTGAGTAAATACGTACCGGCCCAGTCGCGTTTCCTTACCGTACACCGGGAAGCGGGACGTGACAGGTTTTGTTGGTGGCCCATGCAGGTCGCGCTTGGAACCCTACCATGCAGGTCAGTTTTACATGGACATGCAGGTCAATTCTGTAAGTCGATGTTCAACACCCCAATCCTTGTGGGGATGCGGAAATATGAATAACAATCAAGTTCTATGATCAAACATCGATTAACCGTATGAATCGTTTGCTAAACAAGTTTTAACAAAAGCTATAGAGTTTTAAACTACTATGCTAAGAGATTATACCAAACGGTTCTAGTCCTTCGTCTTGATGTTGTCTACGGCCTCTTTGGATCTCCACGTCCTCTTCGGCTTTCTCCCGTGATAGACGATCCACCCGAGAACCCTAATCCATGCTATAACCTCTAAACTTGAGGTTACTTAGTTTCTCTAGTTGCTAAATAGAGTAGCTAAGGTGATGTAGAGATAGGTTATGGAGTAATTAGTCTTTCCTAATCCTTGTTCTCAACTCATGAGGGTAGGATTAGGGTTTGGTGAAGGAGAGAGAACTTGAAGAGAGAGAGTGAGAAGATGATAATGATATTATTATGAATAAAGAAAAAGCTTCTCACTTGATATATGAAACATAAAGAATAAGAAAGAAATGAATAATATGAGATTATTCATCATGTTTCATTAATTCAAGTGGGTGATTCATCATGTGAGTCATTAAGCAATAAATGATGCTTTAATGACATGATGAATCACTCACAATGAGTCACTAATTCAATAAATGAAAATGTCACCTCTCTCTCCATGTCACATCCTTCTAGAAGCTTCTCGGAAAATTACGAGAACGCCCCTATTATCCGTGAAAACACGGAAAAACTTTAGACTGTATAAATCCAATAACCTGATACTAGAATCTGGCTTAAACCAAAGCCGGCTAGTAAAAACTGTCCGAATGTCGTACGTGTGTTCAAACACGTATGCGTCCGAACCTTTGTCGTAAAACCATACGACCTCTATATCTTTTCGCCTGGGTTTGGGAAATCTCTGTGTGGGACTCTAAAGACTCGACTACTACGCTGGCAGTGGGTTTAACCACAAACCGTAAGCGGCACTAGCTGTACGTAACGGTCCCCAGGTAGTTGTCGATAAGAAAGCTGATGAGGTAACCCATCTGAAATCCTACTGAGCCTGTCTGTGACAATATCCGCGCAGTCCGGTCTGTTCGTCTAAGAGTATCACATGTACGGTCTAGGGAGGTGGTGGACGTCAGACCCCTAATAACCATACAAGTCGTGTCGGTATGGCTCTATCACCATCCGAGAATCTACTGATCAACCTATCAGTAATTCTCAATCAGCCCTGGCCAGGGACTTATGGTAATGACCAACCGATCACCGTGCGATATCAACTCCCTATACCGGGAGAGACGAATCCCTAACAGTCACTCACTGCCTCCACGTGGCTCGGGACTGTGCCCAACGGAAACCTGTTTGCACGACTCCTTTGAGCCATGGTAGGGTAATAATCAAAGCACAGTGGGAACTCACACGAGACAAATGATGACCTTAAGTCAACGGACTATCTGCACACATGTCACCTGAGAACTGCTATCTGACGTTAGGTATAATACCATCCAGTCAGTTCTCGGCGAGTCCTGTCCGGTGTACTCACACCCAGTGAGCATCTGTATACAATCTTAAGTGAACACCACCAATGGTTGCGGGACCAATCCATTGCCCCTCGTCAGGGTCTAGATATGTATACATTAGTCTACTCCGGAGTATCGATGTCCAATCTCGATACTCCTGCGACCAGGGACATCTAAGGGTGTGCCTATTGACTATCCAGCTCCCACTAGTATGACTGCCATCACAACGCCAGTAGTCAGACAAACACCCTATGGGCTTTATCAACATATATATATAAATACCAAGTAAAAAATATATTATACGTTAAGACAAAGTCAAACCAAATAGCGTACTATCATATCAAGCAAGACTGTCATGTACATACATATCCCAAGCATCCTATACAATGTAGGCCTCTAGGGCATATATATCCAACAATCTCCCACTTGCACTAAGGCCTATGATTGGCGCAATGAGTACCCACTGTCTCTACCAGATCCAGTTGCTTGCGTACCGCATGCCCAACATCTCAAAAAGCCTCTCGAACTGTACTTGAGGAATGGCCTTGGTGAATGGATCTGCCGTGTTGTCTTTTGTGTCCACTCTCTGTATCTCGATCTCCCGATGATCCACGATCTCCCTGATCAGGTGAAAACGCCTTAAGATATGCCTGGATTTCTGATGGGACCTTGGTTCCTTCGCTAAAGCTACAGCGCCATTGTTATCGCAATACAAAGGTATTGGATTGGAAATGGAAGGAACCACCTGAAGTTCAGAAATGAACTTCCTTATCCAGACAGCCTCTTTTGCGGCTTCACTAGCAGCTATATACTCAGCCTCCATAGTTGAGTCTGCGACGGTATCTTGTTTGGAACTCTTCCAACATACCGCTCCTCCATTGAGGGTAAACACAAAACCCGAAACAGATTTAGAATCATCCTTGTCACTTTGGAAGCCGGAGTCGGTAAAAGCCTCTACCTGGAGGTCCTTATTGCCGTAAATCAAGAACATCTCCTTAGTCCTTCTCAGGTACTTGAGAATGTTCTTCACCGCTATCCAATGTTTCTCACCTGGGTCCGATTGATACCTGCTTACCACACTAAGTGCGTAATCTACATCTGGTCTGGTACATAACATCGCATACATTATTGATCCTACCGCCGAAGCGTAGGGTATAATGCCCATGCGAGCCCTCTCTTCATCAGTCTTTGGAGACATCTCTTTGGAGAGGGTGATTCCGTGACAAGCGGGCATATTGCCGCGCTTGGAATCTTCCATACTAAATCTCTTTAGTATAGTGTCTATATACCTGGACTGTGAAAGTCCCAATATTCTATTAGATCTATCTCGATAGATCTTAATGCCCAGAATGTATGATGCATCTCCCAAGTCTTTCATAGAGAATTTCTGTGACAAGAAGAGCTTTGCTGATTATAGTATAGGGATATCATTCCCTATCAGTAGTATGTCGTCGACGTACAAAACGAGGAAGACTACTGCTCCTTCTACAATCTTCCTATAAACACATGGTTCATCTACATTTTTGATAAAGTCAAATTCCTTGACTGTTTCATCAAAGCAGATGTTCCAACTCCGCGACGCTTGCTTTAACCCATAAATGGATTTAAGCAATTTGCACACTCTTCCGCTGCTCCCACTGTCTAAGAAACCTTCTGGTTGATCCATGTAAACACTCTCTTCTAGATGTCCATTTAGAAAAGCTGTTTTTACATCCATTTGCCAGATTTCATAGTCATGGAAGGCAGCAATGGCAAGCATGATCCGAATGGATTTAAGCATAGCTACTGGTGAAAAGGTTTCATCATAGTCCAATCCTGGTCTTTGACGAAAACCTTTTGCTACTAGTCTAGCTTTGTAGGTTTCCACTTGTCCAAATGCACCAATCTTCTTTTTGAAGATCCATTTGCACCCAACTGGTTTTACCCCAGGAGGAGCAACTTCTAAAGTCCATACTTTATTGGTGTACATGGATTCCATTTCGGATCTCATTGCATCCAGCCACTTTACTGAGTCGCTACTTGTGATAGCCTGCTGAAAACTAGTAGGCTCATCATCATCGATGATGCAATCCTCTCGATCCCCATCAAGAAGAAAACCATAGTATCTTTCAGGAGGATGAGAAAGCCTACTAGATCTGCGGAGTGGCGTTGGTTCGTCATGTTCTATTGAAATCTGAGATTCTTCTAAGTCTTCGGTTACAGTTTGAGGTTCTGGAATTTCTTCCAGTTCTACCGCGCTCCCACTAATTTCTTTTGCAAGAAATTCGCTTTCTAAGAAGACAATGTGACGAGCGACAAACACCTTTTGTTCTTCAGTGTGGTAGACCATGTACCCCCTTGAATGCTTGGGGTATCCTACAAACTTACATAAAACCGATCGTGCTTCGAGCTTGTCCGAATTATGCTTTTTAACATATACCGGACACCCCCATATCTTGATATACTTGAGATATGGTCTCTTCCCACACCACATTTCATATGGAGTGGTAGGTACAGACTTAGTTGGAACTCTATTTAATTGATATGCGGCTGATTCTAGAGCAAATCCCCAGAAGGAAAGTGGTAACTCAGCACTACTCATCATTGAACGCACCATATCTAATAGCGTGCGATTCCTTCTTTCTGATACACCATTATGCTGAGGTGTATAAGGCGGAGTAAGCTGAGAGAGAATTCCATTCGCTTTCAAGTATTCAAGGAAACTGGTACTTAAGTATTCTCCACCTCGATCAGATCGAAGTGTCTTGATGCTTTTACCAGTTTGTTTCTCTACTTCATTTTTATACTCCTTAAACTTCTCAAAAGCCTCGGATTTATGCTTTATTAAGAACACATGTCCATACCTAGAGAAGTCATCAGTAAAAGTGATGAAGTAGGAGTGACCACTTCGTGCATGTATAGACATCGGACCACATACATCACTGTGTACTAGTCCCAAGAGTTCGGTGGCTCTTTCTCCGTGTCCGGTGAACGGAGATTTGGTCATTTTTCCTTTGATACATGATTGACAAGTTGCATATGATGAATATTCAAACGAATCTAGATATCCATCTTTATGTAACTTAGTCAACCTTGTTTCATTTATATGACCAAGTCTACAATACCATAGGAAGGCTTGATTCGGATCTGGAGCCTTTCTTTTACGCGTGTTTTGAATATTGAAAATTTGTGGTTGATTAAGTATGTATATGCCATTTTCCAGTGTGCCAAACCCAATCAGTTCTTGATTTAGGAGAATGTTCATGACATTTCTTTCAAGCACAAAATTATATCCTTTATTAGACAATAAAGATACTGATATAATATTACACAACATACTGGGAATACAAAAACAGTTATACAATACCAAAATGTTTCCACTATTCAACCCTAGGTGATATTCCCCTATTGCAACTGCATCTACATGCATTCCATTGCCCATCCGGAGAGTCATATCACCTGCCCCCAGTACTCTACTATTTCTCAGATCCTGCAAAGAATTACAGATGTGAGAACCAGAACCAGTATCAAGTACCCATGAAGTAGGGTTTACTGAAAGACAATTTTCGATTACGAACACACCTGAAGTAGAAGCAACTGCTTGCTTCATGTCCTTGGCTTTGAAGGCCTGACAATCCTTCTTCCAGTGCCTCTGCTTGTGACAATAGAAGCATTCGTTCTTTTCTGCCTTCACCCTTCCTGCCTTGTTCGTTCCCTGCACCTTCTTGACCCCACCCTTCGGTTTGGTGGCTTTCATCTTCTTCTTCCCTTTAGCTTTCGCTTTAGTTTTAGAAGAAGATGATTGGCCAACATACAGAACGGGGGTCTTCTCCTTTTTCAAGGAGGTCTCTGCTACCCTCAACATATTGAGGAGCTTTGGAAGATCCGCTTCCATTTCGTGCATGTTGAAGTTCAGCACGAACTGAGAGAAGGTGTGGGGAAGGGACTGCAAAATCAAGTCGATATACAAATCATTCTCTAGCACGCATCCCAGGTTTGCGAGTTCCTCAATGAGGATGATCATTTTGAGGACGTGCTCTCCAACAGGCGATCCTGGAGCTAACCTCATCTGGAAGAGTTTCCTTGAGGTTTCGTACCTAGCGATACGAGAGTGTTCACCATATAATTCCTTGCAATGGAGGAATATGGATGCAATATCCATACTCTCGTGCTGTTTCTGGAGTTCATTATTCATGGACGCCAGCACGATACACTTAGCTCGCTCACAGTCTAGATCCCAGGTTTTACGAACTTCCTTATCCGCAACTGAGGAATCTGGTCCTGGGATAAGGGGAGGAACAGCGGTGGTAACATATGCAACTTTGTCATAAGTCAGCGCAATATTGACGTTTCTTAGCCAATCTTTATAGTTCTGCCCGGTCAGTATATTCTTTTCAAGTAATAGTTTTAGCCCAGTCATGGTAGCTGCCAGAGAGAGAGAAAAGAAAACACTCAGCATATGCTCTTGCAAGTTTAGATTGGTTTATTAATTTATCTAAACAGGATGGCTCCCACTGTTTCCTCAAATCCTTCTTCAAAACCTAAAAGAAGAACTAGTCAGGATTTAATCACACGTCACAATACTTGCTTAACCTTTCAGCCAGGCTGGTGTTGGTATTTCGAGGGAGGTTTTCCAACGCTTTCGCGAAGTTCCTTAATTAAAGAACCTCTTTTCCCTGGAGGCGTAGCCCCTCTAACACCTTTCTAGGCACCTACTTGGTTTATAGCATTGATTGTTAAGTGAGAGAAATTCCTGAGAGTAATCCTACTCATCAGTGGGATCGGGATCCAACTATCATTGCATGATGCCCTAGATGGAAGCCACTCTAGTCACCACACTCCAGAAGGTAAGCTAAATCTGCAAGTTTCCTTTATGTTTGAAACTCCCGATGTGATTTTTACCCCAAGCTCTTATAGACCTTGACGTAGGCCAACAAGTCATAAGACGCAAGTCAAGTTCTACCCGTCGTTGTCCTGATCAATTTAAATACATCGTACAAGCCCTTGACGTTGGCCAACAAGGTGTACGTCTGTATTAAACTAATGCATCTATCTATGCAACAAATAGGCACACACACTGCTACCATACACTATGCCTTGACGTAGGCCAACAAGCATAGCATGAATACGATGTGCTGTCTATCTGAAACGACGGAGGGTTACGGCTGGTTTTTGGCAAAAAACCGTTAACGTAATGAACTTGATTTGATCGAAGGAACTAAGATAACTTTTATTAAAAAGGAGTGGTTTAAGCTCCGCATTTAAAATTTGTTTTTTCAAGAAAACCGAGTGGTTTTTAGAAATTGTTCCAACGATTCAGTTTAGGTTTTATTTTCTTTGCATTAATAATAATGCGTCCCATCTTTAACCTATCATTACAGATAACAACGAAAATACAACGTCCTCTTATGCCATCCGCATTCGCCACGGGGTCCCGTCATCACCCGTTAGGTTACTTAACTAACGACAGAGCGGGGGCTGGGCTAGCGCGGGTGTAAAACATAAGCGACGTCTAAATAGCTATCATATATAGATATTGTACATTCGTCAGACGCAATAATAGGCATTCCAGATCACAGATAAACAATATTGGATTTGCAAGCAATCTGCATTTCATTTGAGCCTGCAATGAAAGACAGATTACACAGTTGTGATGAATAGCCATTTTCCCACCCCAGACCCCTACGGGTACGGCAAACTACCCGCCAAGTACCAGAAGTGAAGCGGTCTGCCCCAACACTTCAAAATACCCGGTAGTTTGTGCACCCCACCTTGGGTCTATCCTAGGAGCAAAAAACAGTAAAAAGAAATAATACAACGGTGGCTACAACCGCAACCTGGATGTGCCCCGCAAAATAATATTACAACTTGTTACATTTACATCAAATGAATTAAAACAATAACCCATCACAAAATCCGTCTAATCACCACAACAATCCAATACAGTTTATATGCATAAACAGATAAAACCATTACAGAAATGTGCAACCCTCTGCCAACCGACATACTAGCAGTTAGGGAAGGTTTACGAACATATTTATCAATCACAGATATAATCCAATATGCAAATACTGTATAATTTCGATCGATTAAACATCTTTAATATTGCTCCAAAAACTGCTCTGTAAATCTGAAACCTGAGCAAATATTAAATATCCCAGAAAATCCCAAATAACACAGAGAAGCAGCACAGGAAATTTGAGTTCCTGACTCGGCAACTCGGCGGCGGAAGCGCGGCGGATCGGTGCGATCCGCCGCGGTTCCGCGGCCGCGTTGCCGATTCAGGAGCCCAAATTTCTTGGGTGTTCTTCTGGTGTCTTGTCAAGCTTTCTGAACTTGCCTGAAAAATTTTTGGACTTCATTTAAATTTCGACAGAAACTTGATGTTTTTAGGGTTTTCCGGCTTCGTTTTTCCGTTCGAAATTCGTACAAATTTGCAATTAAGTTAAATATTGTTTAGCTAGGCTCTGATACCACTGTAAGTCGATGTTCAACACCCCAATCCTTGTGGGGAGGCGGAAATATGAATAACAATCAAGTTCTATGATCAAACATCGATTAACCGTATGAATCGTTTGCTAAACAAGTTTTAACAAAAGCTATAGAGTTTTAAACTACTATGCTAAGAGATTATACCAAACGGTTCTAGTCCTTCGTCTTGATGTTGTCTACGGCCTCTTTGGATCTCCACGTCCTCTTCGGCTTTCTCCCGTGATAGACGATCCACCCGAGAACCCTAATCCATGCTATAACCTCTAAACTTGAGGTTACTTAGTTTCTCTAGTTGCTAAATAGAGTAGCTAAGGTGATGTAGAGATAGGTTATGGAGTAATTAGTCTTTCCTAATCCTTGTTCTCAACTCATGAGGGTAGGATTAAGGTTTGGTGAAGGAGAGAGAACTTGAAGAGAGAGAGTGAGAAGATGATAATGATATTATTATGAATAAAGAAAAAGCTTCTCACTTGATATATGAAACATAAAGAATAAGAAAGAAATGAATAATATGAGATTATTCATCATGTTTCATTAATTCAAGTGGGTGATTCATCATGTGAGTCATTAAGCAATAAATGATGCTTTAATGACATGATGAATCACTCACAATGAGTCACTAATTCAATAAATGAAAATGTCACCTCTCTCTCCATGTCACATCCTTCTAGAAGCTTCTCGGAAAATTACGAGAACGCCCCTATTATCCGTGAAAACACGGAAAAACTTTAGACTGTATAAATCCAATAACCTGATACTAGAATCTGGCTTAAACCAAAGCCGGCTAGTAAAAACTGTCCGAATGTCGTACGTGCGTTCAAACACGTATGCGTCCGAACCTTTGTCGTAAAACCATACGACCTCTATATCTTTTCGCCTGGGTTTGGGAAATCTCTGTGTGGGACTCTAAAGACTCGACTACTACGCTGGCAGTGGGTTTAACCACAGACCGTAAGCGGCACTAGCTGTACGTAACGGTCCCCAGGTAGTTGTCGATAAGAAAGCTGATGAGGTAACCCATCTGAAATCCTACTGAGCCTGTCTGTGACAATATCCGCGCAGTCCGGTCTGTTCGTCTAAGAGTATCACATGTACGGTCTAGGGAGGTGGTGGACGTCAGACCCCTAATAACCATACAAGTCGTGTCGGTATGGCTCTATCACCATCCGAGAATCTACTGATCAACCTATCAGTAATTCTCAATCAGCCCTGGCCAGGGACTTATGGTAATGACCAACCGATCACCGTGCGATATCAACTCCCTATACCGGGAGAGACGAATCCCTAACAGTCACTCACTGCCTCCACGTGGCTCAGGACTGTGCCCAACGGAAACCTGTTTGCATGACTCCTTTGAGCCGTGGTAGGGTAATAATCAAAGCACAGTGGGAACTCACACGAGACAAATGATGACCTTAAGTCCACGGACTATCTGCACACATGTCACCTGAGAACTGCTATCTGACGTTAGGTATAATACCATCCAGTCAGTTCTCGGCGAGTCATGTCCGGTGTACTCACACCCAGTGAGCATCTGTATACAATCTTAGGTGAACACCACCAATGGTTGCGGGACCAATCCATTGCCCCTCGTCAGGGTCTAGATATGTATACATTAGTCTACTCCGGAGTATCGATGCCCAATCTCGATACTCCTGCGACCAAGGACATCTAAGGGTGTGCCTATTGACTATCCAGCTCCCACTAGTATGACTGCCATCACAACGCCAGTAGTCAGACAAACACCCTATGGGCTTTATCAACATATATATATAAATACCAAGTAAAAAATATATTATACGTTAAGACAAATTCAAACCAAATAGCGTACTATCATATCAAGCAAGACTGTCATGTACATACATATCCCAAGCATCCTATACAATGTAGGCCTCTAGGGCATATATATCCAACAAATTCTGCATGAAATCCTAAGCAATATAACACAAGAATCAGCAACTAAAAACATTCTTTACATTTCATATTTCTTGAATCTTACAATTTCATATACTTTGAATCTATCCTAACTCTATTTTTCTTTCAAGGTTATGGATTCTCCAAACAATACCAGCACCAACTTCAACAATACACCATCACCTCTCCCGCTTATGCCTACCATTGTTACTCCGATCAATGAGCAGACGGTACTGCTTGAGGCAATCCAAAGCCTCCTGGAAGGACAGCAGCAGCAGACTGCTATATTACTGAACCGTCCAGAAGTGGAAGCGCCCGGAGTAAAGCAATTCCTGGCATTGCACCCAAAACAATTTTCGGGGAAAGAGAGCCCTCTGGAATCTGAAGAATGGGCTCAGAGCATCGAGGATGATCTGGTAGCAGCACAAGTGCCAGAGATCGCTTGGGTACGAGTTGCGAAGCTGCAACTCAACGACAACGCTCGAGTTTGGTAAAAGGTGGAAGAAAGCCGTCTTGACCAACCGATCGAATGAAAAACCTTTCGCGACACGTTCGACGCAAAGTACTTTCCAGAGACTGCCCGATTTGATATGGAGCAGCTATTCATCCACCTATAACAGGGTTCGATGTGAACCAAATCTGTGGATGAGTATGATGTTGAGTTTACCATGCTCAGTAGGTAAGATATGTCTCAATATTCGATTTTCTTATATCACATACGACACAGCTAACACAAGACCTTAACAGGTTCGCGGCACACTTGATACTGACTGCTGAGATCAGGTCCAGACGATTTCAGTAAGGGTTAGATCCAAAGATCTAAGTTGCCTTAGCTACAGGGGATTTCCCAACCCACGAACTGGCCCTGAAAGCTGCCCGTCGATATGAGACAGTAGTGAAGAGGTAGGGCATACCCCAATCTGCCGGAGTGAAGCGCCCTGCCACTCAGATGGCAGGATGAGCCTCTTCAATGCCAACTTTTGAACCCAGGAGACCGGAAGAAACAAATAACCGGCCAAGTCTAGATTTTTGCTTCTATTGCAAGAGGAATGGACACCTGTGGAAGGACTGTAGGCACGCAAAAGGCCTGTGCTTAGTTTGTGGCGCATTTAATCATGGAATTGGAACATGTCCTTATAGGCGCAACACAGTTTCAACTCACAACACTTATCCGCAGCGGCGAGCTATCCAGGCTCCTGCACCTCGTCTTGCTCTTCCAGCTCCACCTCTACGTGGACCTCCTGCACAGCCTAATCGCTATTCCAACAGGCGGAACATGCCTCAAGGACAGAGGAATGTGTTTCCAGCTAGAAGGAATCTACCCCAGCGTCAGGCTTTCACATTAGCGGCCGCAGAAGCCGAGACTGTAAACCAAGGTAGCCCTGGTAATTCCCTCACATCTTTTTCAATCTTACCAATACTTTTGCATTCTTTCGTTCTTCCAAATATTTTTATGCATTATCACTAGTTCTATCACCATCACTATCACCAAATTGCTTTGAATCTGTTCCACTTTCTTCTACAAATTTCGAGAACGAAATTTTTATAAGGAGGGTAGAATGTAACAACCATAAACTTTCTGTACAGAATCCTTTCAAAAATACAGGCCTGAGCACAAGTTATAAATTTAATTTGCTTTTGAACAGCAAGAAAGTACTTGTAGCTCATTGGTAAAGACTTGCACTGCTGTGACATAGCCCATGTGATCGAATCCCCCAGCCACATAATTGATTTTTCTTTTAATCTTTTAGAATCTCAACAGTTTGCACGTGCACTACACGTAAAACGAAAAGTCATAAAGTAATCAAACACGTGCACTGAGTTATACCAAGCGACAGGGGCACGCGGCCAAGATCCCACAACCCACCACCGGACTTGGGCCGGCGATATTCATCCCAAGACCGGCACCGCCAGGCCCCCCGTACTCAATACTCTTCAAACTCTAACTCTAGCACCCCTTGGCCTACCCCACTTCCCCCATACTGTTTGAATTCCTTGCATATTTCCAGAGAATTAAAAATCACTCTTTAATCCATTTTTAATGCATATTTTTAATTCCAAATTCATTGCCCTAAACCCTAATTTTCCTTATAAATAACAAACTACATTTCACCCCTCCTCATTCAGAAATCCCATACAAAAACTCTTTAAAATTTACATGTCCCAAGTTGTACAAATGGAGTTAGCAAAGGTCGAAGTTCGGGCGAAGTTTCGGGAAGAATCCGGCGACGAAACGACTTCCCGACGGTTCCAAAAGCTTCCTCCATCTCCCCTCTTTATTTTTAACCTGTAAGTTCCCACTTTCCCCCCTCTCTTCTATTAAAACGAAATCACCTTTCAAACTAGTCGAAACGGAGTTAATCCGACTTCCGATTCTATTTTAACTAAAAACATAATTTTTCTTTAAAACAAATCCACCATCTTTTTGTATATTGTTTAAAAAACATAATACAACATTCACAACAAGTTTCATCTCAAAATAATATAAATTGCAACTTTTATTCCATCTTTACGGTAAAATACCATCATGTTACATACGACATTGTTTATTCATTTTAACCTTATTACCTTTAGAAAACTCATGAGGTAATGACCTAACTCATCACAACATACATTTTTGACATAGCACGATAACTCTTGGGACATTAGTTTATGGGAAAATACGAGTTTACATTTAAATACCATAAACATTCAAAAACCGTTTTCTTTAAAAGTGTATTATTTAATTCCTTGCAAATACGCCTGTACAAGCCATTTTGGGGAACCCCGATCGGGATGGTGCGGATTATCGTACGTCCCTGGGCCTAGTAGAGCGATATGCAGACCCCCGCAAGGAGCATTCGATCTCGATGGAATTTTTGATAGAATTTTTAAGAAACTACCTTTTAATGCAATTTTTAAGAAAAATGTGATTTCTATTTAATAAATAAATTCTATATATTTTTTATAAATATTAGATATATATAAATACTATCAAAATATCTACTTTGAGTATACAATATATATATATATATATATATATATATATATATATATATTCCATGTTTTCTAAATCAAAGGAATCACAAATTTCATGAAACTACCTTTACAATTCAATACCATTCCAAAATTACACTAAAATACCATATACAATGAAATCTAGGTTATATCCACTGGAATATTTTACTTTATAAAAATTACAATTATGAAAACCCTAAAGACGATAATTAAATACTTGAGGTGTATTTTGAAAATATATCAAAACTACTTTTCATAAAACCCCCTCAAGTTATATTAATTTACAATAAGGACCCTAGTAAACATAGGTTTATGCGGGACCGGTTCTTTTGAGCCTCACGGAGCCGGAGAATATGGGTGCTTGCCTATCTAAGGTAGACAACCTAAAAACGACGTTGTCAACACGGTAATTGTCTTGGAAAAAGACACAAATCCTGTCGTCCATGTGCAGCAGTTACCGATAACATAAAAACTAATTCAGAACTTCAATTTCTTTTCAAATTGTGTGACTCAGACAAAGTCTCCATCTAATATGAAATAATCTGACTTGAATTGAATTCAAGTATAACTACAATACAATATGAATCCACGAATACCAGAATACAATCCATATTAATATGAGCACGACTGAACCGAACCATGGATATACTCTGATTACATGACTATCCATTTATATCCATTCCGTTTACTGATATCATGGTTTCGGCAAGTCTTCCATTTACTACAAGACAATACAATACAATCAGTGCAATCAATACAATCGATACAATAAACATTACGGGGTTTATAAAAGGGTAGACTGGTACGGAACATGTTAAAAGTGGCACGAGATGGTCACTAAAAGACGTAATTACATCCATATCGTTGTTCCGTGGTATTATCGACGGAGCCTTGTACTACGGGTTACCAAAGTCTACGGTGTAAGTTGGACTCCTCTCGTATACACTGGCATATTCTGTACCAAGCTACAACAACTACGTTAGTATAACAAATATAACATATCTACTTCACCTGTTCTATTCACTGTCTATTCTTCTCCTTCTTTCTTTGGGACTTACCGAACGATTGTTCGCTGACGACATTCTTATTTCTCTTCTTCTTTGGAATGTTGTCAGGAGGACCCGACTCTGAGGAGTTCGAGACCAGCCAGGAGCACTTGGAGCAGTTCACAGAAGACCCTGAGCATTGACTTTACTTGTACATACTTTTTATTTCAGTTATGACATTGTTTAGGCATTGCATTCCAGACTTGTATTTACTTTCCAGTATTGTATTGTAAAGGAATGTTGAATAAATAAAAGTTTCTGTTCATTTACATTCATGTCTCTTGTGTATATTTTACTTTATATTACTTAGTTACGCTTATCGTGTTTACTTCTGAGTAAATACGTAGCGGACCTAGTCGCGTCTCCTTAACGTGCACCGGGAAACGGGGCGTGACAAGATGAGGTCGGGGATGGTTGCTGGGTTCTAGGTTCTGAGGAGGGCAAGGAGAAGAGGTCGCTGAGTCGACGATGAGGAGCTGGGACGTCGACGACGACGAGGTCGGGAAAACGAGGAGGTGAGGTGATCGGAGAAGAAAAGAAAAGAAGACAAGAAAGAGAAGGTGATGCCGGCGGTGGGGTAGGTTATGAAAAGAGTGTTAGCGATGACGAGAGGGAAGAAGTGATGAGGGTGATTTCGGTGGTGATCGGGTTCAAACGACGACAAGAGGGGAAGACGAAGAAAGCGGTTTCGGTTGTGGGGGTAGGAGCTCCAACGAGGTCTCAGGAAGGACGAGGTGGCGATGACAAGGAAGAGAAGGTAAGGGTGAAAGGGGGTGGTGAAGATGACAACGAGGTGGGGACGGCGACGAGATGGCAAGGACATGGGTAAAGCTCAGGCGAAAGAAAGAAGAAGAACGAGAAGAGAGAGAATGTATGACGGGAGAGAGAGAAAGGGTTTTTGTTTATATAAAAAATATAAAAGGTATATATATAGAGAGAGAGAGGTTTTTTTTTAGTATATATGTATTATATATATATATATATGATTTTTAGATAATCTCAATTGGTACTAAACGTTTACCCGAAAATCTCTAAAAAATATATCTTTAAAAGATATACCCATACGTAAGATCTTAAACCACAATACAATATTCCAATATTAAATACATATGCCCCCAAATAAAAATTTAAATAAACATATATAAAACTTTAATTAAAGATATAAAGATTATTAAATATTTTATTAACTTATATTTTAAGATATGCATATAAAAGATAAGAATGAAAAGAGATATGAGGTGATATATCATACAAAGTCAGGTAGCAACAGAAATATTTTATTCATAACTTTAGATATATAAATATATTAAGATCTAAATATATATATGATGTGGGTATGATTCTAGATTCACATAGGTACACTTCACTGGAAAATCTTAGATACAATCTTGTACCATACCGGGTTCTAAACATGCGGGTCGGGTCGAATAACGATTGCTACTATTTGAATCATCGCAACCCAAAAGATAAAATAAAAGAATTATAAAGCAAGACTTAAAATACCAAGTCATACTGTATAAACGTACTAGGGTGTTACATTATACCCAACTACAAAGAATTTCGTCCTCGAAATTCACGGAGCAAGAAAAAGACAAGAAGATAAGGATCTAATGAAAAAGATGTGGAAACTTTTGACAAATCACGTCTTCACGTTCCCAAGTTGATTCTTCATGCGAACGATTTCCCCATGAAATGAGTACTAGAGAGATTACTTTATTCTTGAGAAGCTCTTCTCATCGATCCACGATAGCCATTCATCGCTCTTCATAGTTTAAATCTTCTTTTACTGTCAGTTCCGAGTGATAAAAAACGTGCGTCTCATCTCGAACATACTTGCGGAGTTGAGATGCATGAAATACGTCATGAACACCTGCCAGTGATGGTGGTAAAGCCAATCGGTAAGCTACCTCTCCAACACGCTCAATGATATCGAAAGGCCCCACGAATCGAGGACTAAGCTTGTCTCGACTACCAAATCGGATTACTCCCTTAGTCGGTGATATCTTCAAGAACACAAGATCACCAACCACAAACTCCAAAGGTCTTCTTTCAGTATCAGCCCAACTTTTCTGTCGATCCTGTGCCGCCTTTATATGATCATAGATCAAGTTAATCTTCTCCACAGTTTGCACAATGAGATCCGGTCCCAATAATCTTCTTTCTCCAATATCTTCCCAACAGACAGGCGAGCGACACTTACGACCATACAATGCTTCAAATGGAGTCATCTGTATAGTCGCCTGAAAGCTGTTATTGTAAGAAAACTCTAAATGCAGATGATCCTCCCATGAACCCTTGAAGTCTAACATACATGCTCTCAACATATATTCAAGAGTTTGGATCGTCCTCATAGTCTGTCCACCTGTTTGAGGATGATAATCCTTACTAAACTTCAAACGAGTTTCCAAACTCTCATGTAGACTCCTCCAAAAGTGTGATAGGAACCGAGTATCACGATCAGAAATAATACTAACCGGTACTCCATGCAATCTCACAATCTCCTGCATGTACCGCTTTGCCAAAGCCTCCGTCGACAGACTAACTCGAAATGGTATGAAATGAGCTGCCTTGTTCAATCAATCGACAATCACCCAAACTGCGTTATTGCCCTTTGGACTCCGTGGTAAGGCTGTCACGAAATCTATAGTTATATGTTCCCACTTCCATTGAGAAATCGGAAGTGTTGCAACAAACCAGCTACCCTTTGATATTCAGCCTTGACTTGCTGACACACCAAGCACTTTGATACGTAGCGAGCAATCTCCCTTTTCATGCCTTCCCATAAGAAATGTTGTCGCAAATCTCTATATATTTTCGTGCTTTCCGGATGTACTGAATATGCGGAACTATGAACCTCCTTCATGACTTCTTCACGAACATCTCCTTTGGGCACACACAAACGATTTCCATATCTTAACGAGCCATCTTCATGAATCAATAAGTCTGTTCGAAGTCCCGCTTCCACTTGTCCTCGAAACTTCTGCAGTCAAGGGTCATGCGACTATGCTGCCTTAATGCTATCGATCAAGAATGATTGTATTTGCAACAACATCAACTGTCCCGAAGAATCTATTAGTACAATCTCCAACTCGAAACTCTGAAGATCGGCTATAATCTCCTTTTGTGCAGTCAACATTCGTATCGCTGGAAACCGACTTAAAGCATCCTGCACTACATTAACTTTTTCCGGATGATATTTTAGGTCAAGATCATAGTCAGCCATCAGCTCTAACCATCTACGCTGCCTCATATTGAGCACCTTCTGTGTGAACATGCATTTTAGGCTCTTGTGATCCGTAAACACTTCAACTCTTTCGCCCAATAAGTGGTGTCTCCAAATCTTTAGCGTGAAGATCTATGCTGCTAGCTCTAAATAATGAGTTGGGTAGTTCTTCTCATAGGTCTACAATTGCCTCGACGCATACACTATAACCTTCTCATGCTGCATCAGAACACATCTCAAACCTTTCCCAGATACGTCGCTGTGAATAACTAGTCCTCCGAAACCATCTAGTACTTTCAGAATAGGAGCGGTTGTCAATCTTTGCTTCAGCACTTCAAAAGCTGACGTACACTTCTCAGTCCATACGAACGGTACCTCCTTACGTGTTAGCTTGGTAAGTGGTTTTGCTATCCGAGCGAAGTTCTCCACAAACCTTGTATAATATCCAGCAAGCCCAAGAAAACTTCTGATCTCACCCACATTCTTTGGAATTGGCCAATCATGAATAGCTGCAATCTTTTCGGAATCGACTGCAATTCCATCTTCGGATACAACATGACCCAAAAAGTTCACATCTTCGAGCAAAAACCCGCACTTACTCATCTTAGCATAAAGCTTATCCTGTCTCAACGTTTGCAGTGTGATTCTCAAGTGTTCTTCATGCTCTTCTTTGCTCCTCAAATAGACCAAAATATCGTCAATAAACACCACTACGAACTGATCCAAATACGGTGAAAAGATTCGGTTCATCAAGTCCGTAAATATTGTTGGTGCGTTAGTAACTCTAAATGGCATCACTAAATACTCGTAATGCCCATATCGAGTTTGAAACGCCGTCTTACAAATGTTTTCTGCTTTCATCCGAACTTGATAATACCCTGATCGCAAATCCAACTTCGAGAATACCCCCACGCCACTGAGTTGATCGAATAATTCTCCTATGTGAGGGATTGGGTACTTGTTCTTAATAGTCATCCGATTTAACTCTCGATAATCGATGCACGTCCTTCGCGTGTCATCTTTCTTCTTGACTAGAAGAACTTGAGCTCCCAATGGTGAACCAATGCTGCGAATCCAACCCTTCTCTAGTAATTCGGTAACTTGTTTTTATACCTCTTCCAGTTCCACCGGTGCCATTGGATAATAAGCCTTTGAAATCGGCGCTACATCAGGAATAAGATCAATCGCGAACTCCACATCTCGTTTTGGCGGTAAACCCGAAATGTTCTCGAACACATCCATAAAATCCCGAACTACTGCTGGTGCTTCTTCCTTGTTTACTTCCATCGACGAAAGAACGACACTAGTCGGCCTAGCCCTAAATTCGACTGGCCCAACAGATCCGCTACCTCCCAAGAATATGAACTCCGGATGTCCAGGAATCCGAAAGATCACTTTCTTCACCTTGCAACAATGTGAGCGTGGAAAATGCTGAGAAAATCCATTCCCGGGACTACATCATACTTGCTCGTATCAATTACCAAGAAATCCGCGAATAACTCCCAACCACAAATGATAATCGAGCAACCTTTGCACTCGCTACTAGATATAATTCTCCCATTCCCGGTGTGTATGTCCCAAGTACTAGATAGAGCCGTGTGTGGAACAGAGCGTGCACTAATAAACTTAGACGACATAAAATAATGGGATGCACCAGAATCGAACAATGCTAATGCGGAAAAATTATAAACAAGTAGGATACCTGAAACAACATCATTTGAAGCTTTGGCCTCCTCGGCCGTCAAGGTGAAGGCATGTGCCTGATTCGGCCTCTGAGTAATCTCTTCTGTTGCGCTCTCGGAGCATCACCTTTCAACTGAACTCTTGACAGACAAGTATTAATCCGATGATCATTCACCCTGCAAATCAGACACTGCCCAAGTCTCATTCGGCAATCCCTCCGGTAATGATCCGGTCGTTGGCAGTAATCACAAATCACATCATTCTTCTGTGTTGAAACAAAAGTTCTCTTCATAGGTACCGCCCCCTGCTTATTCACCGGAATGCCTCTATGTACAGAAGCTCCGGTGGGTGCAAACGCAGTTTTCCGCACTGGAACCTCTTGCGGTAAATTACCCTTTGCTTTTACCAATAAACTGTGTTGCTCCCTAGCTGACTTGAGAACTTAGAAGAAGGTGGTCAATCCCAACGATATGATATGCCTCTGAGTCTCCACATCCAGACCACGCATGAACTGCCTTACCCTATCTGCTTCATTAGCAACTTAGGGCCCCGCAAATTGACTGAGTCGGGTCCATTCCGCCGCATGAACAGATCCTCCATTCTGCTTCAGGCTAATGAACTTCTCTTCCACTTCCTCTCGAGCAAATTGCAGAAAGAACTTCTCTGAGAAACTTTGCGAAAAGGTTGCCCAGCTAACCAGCTTGGTCAGACGGGTCTCCTCAACAAGCCACCACTCGCGGATGTAATCTACCAATTGGACGCGTACTACATCCACCCCTTTTTCGTCTGAAATCTGTGCGGTAACAAGAAGGTTCTCTATATCTAGTAGCCACTGCTCCGCTGGTAATGGATGTTCCAGTCCTGTAAAGGTGGACGGACCGAGCTTCCTGAAGTCTTCCATGGTGCCCTTACTCTGTATTGGTTTGGAAACTGCTACCCTATCAGCTGCTGTGACAACAGACTGCTGGACCATCCTCAGACCCTCTTGGAAAGCCTCAGTCTGCCGCTGATTCAGCTCAGTTTGATGCTACTGGTTTTCTAACATACCACGTACGACTCCAAGTAATGCGGCATTATCTACACGTCTCTGGTATAACTGTAAATCTCTATCCGCCATGATTCTGAAGCCAAAGACATTGAAGGGGATTAGTAACGGTAAACATGATTCAATAAAAAAGATATCAATAACTATAGATTCAAGACTGGCAAAGTAGTAATGTGTTAGGACATGTTCCTAATTCCAGATTTCCTAGTTAGTGTATTGAGTCTAATACCCAATTACAAAAGAACCAAACCCGACTAATCCTAAAACTTACGTTCTGATACCAACAAAACTTTGTCACGCCCCGCTTCACAAAATACATAAATATGGTACGTGACAAATTCAACCATGCTATCTATGGCTAGGAAAGATCCCTCCATTGTCACATTACGGCTGTCAATCAGATATCAAGAACAGTAACTAAAATCTAACTAACGCATGTCCATCTGCCACAATAGATAAAAGTCAAGAAATGTGTATAGCGGAAATGAATAAAGATACAATAAAGAAATAATATCATAATCACGTCCCTTATGGGATCACATCGATAAAATTAAACTACAGAAATAAAATAACTAAGCATCTCTAAAACTAATCATCAAGCTCCTCACTGCTCAGCTTGCATATTAAAATGCTCATGATCGTGATACAATACTTGTTAGTTATATGTATGCCCTAGAGGCCATTATTATACATGTGATGCATATTATAGTAGATGCTTGGACATATATAGGGAGGACTTTCTTACTCGACGTGATAGTATGTTATCTGGTTGCTCTTTATCTTAACATGTACACTTATTGTCTCTCTATTACATGTTGATAAAGCCATTCGGATGAGTACTTGACTACCAGAACTATGATGCAGATCATACTAGTGGGGCAGAGGTAGTCGGTAAGTACATCCTTCAAATGTTCCTAGTCGTGGGAGTATCGAGACGGGGTATCGATATTCCAGAGTAGACTAGCGTATACGCTTCTAGACCCATATGATGGACGATAGATGATCCCACATCCATTGGTGTTTGACATCAGAGAAGGTATACGGGTGCTCAGTGGAGACTGGGGACACTGAACGGACTCACCGAGAACTCCTAGATGGTATTATACCTATCGTCAGATAGCAGTTCTCTGGTGACACTAGTATAGATTAGTCTGTCGACCCGAGATCGTCATAGAGTCTTGTGTGATTCCCACTGTGCTTTGATTTCCACCTTACCACGTTCAAGAGATCGTGCAAAATGGTGGTTTTTGTGTACAGTCCTGAGTCATATGGAAGCAATGAGCGATAGGAGGGGATTTCGTCTCTCCCGGTATTGGGGGCTGATGTTCCGCTATGCTCGATTGGCCATAACAGGAAATCCATGGCCAGGGTTGCTGAGATCTACTGGTAAGTGTTATCAGTAGTTTCTCAAACCGTTATGAGCCTCACATCGGCATGACTTATCAGGCTATTGGGGTCTGACGTTTTACCACCCCCAGGCTGTGATATGTGACATATCTGACGAAGAGACCGGACTGTACGGTAGTGTTACTGATTGGATTCGCAGGAGTATGAGAAGACTTGCTTGTTGATCTTCTGACCGCTCAATACCCGGGTGGTCGTTACGTTTAGCAGACCGCTTGCGGTTTGTGGGTGTTTGATATGATCATCACCTACTGCCGGCGTATTGACGAGTCTTCAGAGTCCTACACAAATATTTCCTGGTTCATGCGAAACGAAGTAGGAGCACATATGTGATATGTGCGGGACCGAGATTAATACGAGTATGTGATACCGTATTCTATTCTCGCGATATGTGATATCGGTCGGTTATATGTGATATAGCCGGGTTATCGAATCAAGTGTTGATTCGATAAGTTGATTCATATGATATTAGTCGGTTGTATGTGATATTGCCGGATTATTAAATCAAGTGTTGATTTGATAATTTAATGTATACTTATATATTTAATATATTAACTTACATTAACTAATATTTGCTCACTAAGTATTTCTTTTTCTCACTTGTGCTTTGGTATATATGTGATATATATTAACGTACATTTTTTGTGCCATGCTAGATGATACATGCTACATGGGTGTATGAGACTCACACCATACTTATGATAATCCTAGGGTTTTTATTTATCAAAGTAAATCAAAATTGGTTGGAAATTTGTCATGGCTAGAAGCATGGAGAAACTTGTTGTGTCCATTGACTTAGTCCACTAAACTTGTTTTACTTGAGATATTTGTTAACCCAACCATTATCCTAAGCCATGGTTAAGTCTCTACAAGGGTTATTATATGATATTAACTCACCCATGGTTGCCATTCACACTCTCATGAGATGAGATTCTTTTTCCATGGTTGCTTCTTCTTCATCTCCTTCCTCAAGCTCACTAGCTTTTTGGGAGGTGGAGAAAATGAGTGAGAAAAATATTTCTAAAGTGAGCAAAATTTCTACTTCATCATCCTATACTAGACTAGCTATTTAGCTTAGGGTGTTTGCTTCACTAATCTACCATTAGTGAAGAGGTAGCATGAGCTTAAGTCTCCTCGACGTAGATCATATTCGGCCTCGAAGACTTCGAGCAAGCTTGTTCATTTCTTCATGTGAACCTTACTAGAGTTCGGGTGTTCACGACTTGAAGCGAAGGGACTACTACACGGAGCTTGTTCATTTCTTCGAGCAAGGTTGTATTCCTCATTCACTTAGATGTAAAGTTGTTTGCATTATCGTTTCGTCTAATTCTCTAGTTTAGATTCTAGATTAGGGTTCTTTGGCGCGCCCAATTTTTTAAAATGGTATGGTCGATGCCTCCAGAAACCCAGCAGCGACCTAGGGAACCCAGCAGGATGTTGGTTTGCTTGCTCCCGATCTGCCTGCCGTTTGTCTCGTAGGTACTTTGGCAGGTGACCAGAGCGGATCAACTCCTCGATGTAGTCACGGAGTTATTTGCAGTTCTCGGTCAGATGCCCCTATGATCGATGGAAGGTGCAGTACGGGCCGCGGAATCGCTTGCCCGGCCTCTGAGTCACTGGCTGGAGTTTGAAAAATCTCTCACCCTTAGTCTCCTCCAGGAGCTCAGCCTAAGAGACATTCAGGGGAGTATACTCATAAAACTTCGAAGAATAAAGTTTCGGACGGTCAGGTTTTTTCTTCTCTTCCCTGTTCCGTTTCTTTTGGTCCGTCCGGTCGCCGCGAGGTAAGTTGGCTATAGGGTGTTTTTTGTCACCCCGTTGAGATGTGAAATACACGTTGCTTGTCGGGCGTATACAGATTCCCCCTGCCTAGAGTAGGCTAGGGTTTATTGATTGTGGGGATCCAAATCTCCGGCAGCCGCGGACTAAGCTGTCGTTAATTACCCATCGTCTTTGAAGCGAAGGAACCTCCAATTGACGGGTCAAACTAGTCATGCGAACTCAATGTGCAGTGTGTGTATGTGTGTGTCTTGAGGGGTTTTGGGTATCAGAGACCTCGTAGAGTGTACGAGGGTCCTTCTATTCGAATAGCGGGATGGGGGTCATGGGAGCTAGCAGCCCCTTTACAGGGTGCGGGGCAGCGCCCCGTTAGAAATTTTTTCTAGTGGGGGACGTGTTTTGAGTGTGGAGTGTATAAAAAAAAAGAAAGAAGAAAAGAAAAAAACGGTGAGTAACGTCCAAAGGACGTGTGGGCGCCGGCGGTTCACACGCCCAGCACGTGGCGCTGGGCGCCGGCGCCTCACGCGTCCGGCATGTGGGCGCAAGGCACTGGGCGCCGGCGCCTCATGTGCCAGGTACATGGGCACTAGGCGCCTGCAGAAAGAAGGGGCTTAGCCCTAAAATGAGGAGTTGAACTCCCGAAAAGGATTTTTATCTATGGAGTTAAACTCCGAAAGATTTTGAGTGGAGTTAAACTCGCAAAAATGTTTTTTATTTACGGAGTTAAACTCCGAAAGATTTTGAATGGAGTTAAACTCCTAAAAGGGTTTTATTTGTGGAGTTAAACTCCAAAAGATCTTGACAAATGGAGTTGAACTCTCAAAATTCTTTGGAGATGATCAAAGGGGACCCCTTTCTTCTTCTCTTTAGCCCTGAATCTTCTTTTGAGCCTTGGATCCTCCCGAAGTGGGGTTTTTAGAGTTGGGTCTCATTCTTCCTCCTCTCTGTTGGCTGGATCTTGGAGAAAAGGGGGTGAGACTTAAAAATCTCCCATTTTGGGGATTTGATGGAAGATCCGAGCTCCCCTTCAAGGGTTTTATGGTGAAAAACCGTTTCTTTTTAGAAAAAGAAGAGTTAAATGCTTGATTTAATTCAAAAAAGGAAAAAAGGTATAGAACCTTGAGGAAGGAGAAGGAGGCACACAACCATAATTTTTGAAAGAGTGAAAATTTGTTCTTTATTTCATCATCATGTTGCTTTTATAAGCTATACACTTTACATATAACCCCTTGGGCTTTGCCAAATGGTACTTGTGCCACCCCATACCTTAGGTGCTTGTTTCTTTTTGCACATAAGTCATGGGGTTTACAAAATTTTGGCTTTCTGCCCATTTTTCATACATTTATTTCTAAAAAAATGCATTAAACTAATTTATTGCTTCATTCTTGGCATGGAGCCGGCCCCTTCCATGTTTGGTCCTGACTTAGGCTTGGGCCCACTTGGCTTGAGGGTTGATTGACTTTGACTTGGTCGATCGGGGTGTAACTTTGACCCTAACAAAATGCCCCCCATCAATAAATGCACACCATATATATGGGTCGCGTGCATGAAATTGATGGATCTTCTTTCGCATGGAGGTTGACTTGATTTAGTTTCCGTTTTGACGACGTGGAGGTCGATGTTGCCCTTTTTGCGATGTAGATGGTCGATATTGCCCTTTTAGTGACGTGGACGATCGGTGTTGCCCTTTTAACGACGCGGACGGTCGGTGCTGCCCTTTTAGCGACGCGGACGGTCGGTGCTGCCCTTTTAGCGACGTGGACGGTCGGTGCTGCCATTTTTGCGACTTGGACGGTCAGTGCTGCCTTTTTAGCGACGTGGACAGTCGGTGCTGCCCTCTTAGCGACGTAGACGGTCGATGCTGGCATTTTAGTTATGTGGACGGTAGGTGTTGCCCTTTTAGCTACATGGACGATCGGTGCTGCCCTTTTAGCGACGTGGACGGTCAGTGCTGCCATTTTAGCGACGTAGATGGTCGATACTGTCCTTTTAGTGACGTGGACGGTCGATGCTGCCCTTTTTAGGGACGTGGATGGTCGATAATGCCCTTTTAGCGACGTGGACGGTCGGTGATGCCCTTTTAGCGATGTGGACGGTCGGTGCTGCCATTTTTGCGACTTGGACGGTCGGTGCTGCCCTTTTAGCGAGGTGGACGGTCGGTGCTGCCATTTTTGCGACTTGGACGGTCAGTGCTTGATTTGACTTGCTTCGTTTCTTGCGGTGTCAGGGTTGAAGTTGACTTATTTGATTTGATTTGTTTTGGAAGTTCCCTACTTGTCCAGCGGGACTTTCGAGCTTAGAAGTGCTGCCGGGTAGGACTTTGATTTGATCTATTTGATTTCTGCCTTATTTGGTGGGATTTTTGAATTTGAGAGGAACATGGAATTTGGATTTTGTCTAGCATCAGCATTGCTGCACTGGAATAATGCTAGGAGCAATTCATCATTTTCCCCGGGAGGACTTGGGATTTGGTTTTTGGGTTATCATCAGCATCGCTAACACTGAAACGTAGTGTCAGGAGCTACTCATCATTTGCCGTTGGGAAAACTTAGGATTTGGGTTTTTGGGTCAGCATCAACACCGCTAACACTAAAGCGTAATGCTAGGAGCGACTCATCATTTGTCGTTGCCTGTTAGGGAACGACGACTTAGGAGACAGGTTTAGATTCCTATCACCTAAGGCTTTTCAAATTTATGAGCCGTAAGGGTATCATAAAACTATTTTCTCCCTACGAGTCGAGAGGATCTCATAGGTGCATTTTCTCCTTAGGAGTCGTGAGGACCCCCAAGTGTGTTTTTCCCTTATGAGTCGTAAGAATCCCACAAAGGTATTTTCTTACGCATCGAGAGGATCTCGTAAGCTCTATTCTCTTCATGTATCGTGAAGACACATGAGTGGGTTTTCCCAAATAAAACATAATTCCGATGGCGGAGACCGGCTGCGGGGCTGGTGATTTTCGTGGGACATAGGTGTGATTTAGCTTGTTTATGCCCGTGGATTGTATACGGTAGTCCAGTTGAGGACTGGCCGTAGGGCGGGAAAATTTTTGGGGATTGGGATTTTGGTTGGCGTTTGCATCGCAACACCGGAATATGGTATCAGGAGAGACTCATCATTCGCCGTTTGGGAATCTTAGGGTTTGAGTTTTGGTTGGCGACTGCATCGCTGCACTGGAATGTGGTACCAGGAGCAACTCATCATTCGCAGTTTGGGAATTTGAAGTTTGAGTTTTGGGTCGGCATCAGTACCGCTAACACTGAAACGTAGTGCCAGGAGCGACTCATCATTTGTCGTGCCCATTAGGGAACGATGGCTTAGGAGATAGGTTTAGATCCCTATCACCTAAGGCTTTTCAATTTTATGAGTAATAAGAGTTTCATAAAATTATTTTCTCCCTACGAGTCGAGAGGATCTCGCAGGTGTATTTCTCCCTAGGAATTGTGGGGATTCCTAAGTGTGTTGCTCCTTTGTGATTCGTAAGGATCTCACGCGGGGATGTTCTCCTCATAAGGTCGAGAGGACTTTGCGAGTGTATTTCATCCCTTTTCACGAGTTTGCTCCCTTTTGGGTTTTCATAAACTCACCGGCAATCCTGCTATTTTTTCTCACGGAGCCCTTTCGGGTTTTCATTCGTGCCCGTTTTGCTTGTGGACATACCCATTTTTGTTTCATCGCCGGTAGGACTTCAGATGTAGTCTCGCCGGTAGAACCTGGGAGACGGGGGTCATTTGTGTCCATGGATTGTATATGGTTTTACAGGATGTATGATCCAGACCGTAGAGCCTGTATGCTCAATTTGTCTGCGACTTGGAGAATTCACGCGTAGTATTTCTTGAGATATCGGCAATTGATGGATGACATGAGCCTTACTCCCTTGGCATTTATCGGTAGGATCCTCCATCAAACACTTTCTCGATGACGTATGGTCCTTCCTAATTTGGCTCGAATTTTCCCTTGGCATGTCGATTGAGGATAATCGGTCTTTTAAGGACCAACACCAATTCGCCTTTCTTAAAAGCACGGAGATGGGTCATCTTTTCATAGGCCCATGACATTTGGGCTCGGTACAGCTCCAGATTTTGCTGTACTGGGAGCCTCTTTTTTCGAGGGCGTCGAGCTCTTCGAGCCGAAGGAGGAAATTTTCCTCCTCTGTCAACTCGTTCTGGACGGTCATTCTTAAGCTTGGAACTTCGACTTCGAGCGGGAGGATTGCTTCCATTCCGAAGAGTAGTGAGTATGGAGTGGACTGGGCTGGAGTGCGGTGCGTGGTACGATATGTCCACAACGTCTCGTGGAGCTTGAGATTCCAGTCGCTCTTGTTGGCTGAAGTATTTTTCCTCAGGAGCTTGCATAGAGTATTCTTGAAGGCTTCGGCTAGCCCATTGGCTCTTGGATTATAGATGAAGGAATATCTCCAGTCTATCTTGTACTGAGTAGTGAAGCTTAAGACTTTGAAGCTCTTGAAAGAAGGCTCGTTGTCAGATATGATTCTTCTCGGTGTACCGAAGCGGTATAGAATATTATGCTGGAAGAACGTCAGAATATTTTCTGTCTTGACTTCTTTTAGCGGGACAGTTTCGGCCCACCTGGAGAAATAGTCAGTTGCAGCCAATATGAACCGGTGGCCTTTAAATGATGGAGGATCAATTGGACCAACTATGTCGGTACCCCAAACTTCGAAGGGCCATGACGTCACCGTAGGATGTAGCAGATTGGGATGCTTGTGAATGAAGTCACCGTGAATTTGGCAGAGATGACACTTCTTTGCATACTCTTCGCAATCCCTTATCATGGTAGGCCAGTAATATCCAAGCCGTTTGATTTGAAGCCACATTTTGGGGCCAGATTGGTGAGCTCCATAGACGCCTGAGTGAACTTCTTTCATGACTTTTTGGGCTTCGGCTGATGACAGACATCTGAGCCAGAGTCGGTCATACGATCTGCGGTATAGCGTATTATTTACAAACACGTATCGAAGAGCTCTCTTCTTCATCTGAATCCTCCCAGATTTTTCTTCGGGCAGCTTGTCGTATCGGAGGCACTCTATGAATGGTTCTCTCCAATCGGGCTCGTCTTGAATGATCAGAGCTTCTTCGGCGGGATTGTTCTCTTGTTATACGCTTCCTTCTTCACGCAAAGAGACCGGAGGTAGAATTTGCCGGCTTCTGACTGTTATCAGAATTTCATCTATATCGGGATCAACCAGCTCCTTGGCTAAGCGAGCGAGTACGTCAGCTCTCCCATTCAATACCCTAGGAACTCTCATCGGTTCAATATGGATGAACTGTTTCATAAGCTCCACCATCTGGCTTCTGTACCGAGCTAACTCGAGTTTGTATATCTTATAGTCGCCGCTTACTTGGTTGATGACAAGCTGGGAATCACCGTAGACTCGTAGCCGAAGGATTTCCATTTCTATGGCGAGCGCTCGACCAGCTATCAGAGCCTCGTACTCAGCCTTGTTGTTTGTGCGAGGCTCGATGAGAGCAAAAGAACGTCGTAGGGTTCCCATCGATGGCGTGATGAACACCAATCCTATCACTGCTTTTATCTGTGGAACTCTTGATTTGCTAGAGGTCCTAATTGATGAGGCTCCATCGAAATAGAGCTCCCAACATGGCTCGTCATCCTCTAGGGGCAGCACTTGTTCATCGGGTAACTCGCAATTGAGCGGCGACCCTTCTGGTATGGGATGAGCAGCAAGGAAGTCGGCGAGGGCTTGCCCTTTTACTGCTTTCTGAGGAGTATAGATTATGTCAAATCCAAGCAGCATGACATCCCATCTTGCCATTCTACCGGCTAGACTTGCTTTGGTCATTAAGTGTTTGAGCGGGTCGACCTTGGAGATCAGCATAACCTAATGAGCGAGAAGATAGTGTCTTAGCTTTTTCACGGCAAATATCAGGACCAGACACTGCTTTTCGATCGGGGAATAGTTATGTTCCGTCCCGACTAATGTTCGACGGAGGTACTAGAGGGCATTCTCTTTTCCCTCCTCATTGTTTTGGACGAGGAGTGCACCGAGTGACTCATCTAACGCGGTAGTATAGAGAATCAACGGTTTATTTGGAATGGGAGCAGCAAGCACTGGAGGGTGCAACAAGTATTGTTTGATACTTTCGAATGCTTCTTGACATTCGACATCCCAGACAAAGAGAGCTCCCTTCTTCATGAGCTTTGAGAAAGGCCGACATCTCCCTGATAGGTTCGAGATGAACCTTCGTATGTAAGCTAGTTTGTCTTGAAAATACCTTAGCTGCGTCAGATTCTTTGGAGGAGGCATCTCCATGATGGCCTTTATCTTCGATGGGTCAACTTCGATCCCCCGATATCGGACTATGAAGCCTAAGAATTTTCCCGACAACACGCCAAAAGCAACTACAGAGGATTCACCTTCAGATCGGTTTCCTTCAGTTGGGTGAAAATGGTCCTGAGATCTCGGATGATTCATCAAAGATTTTGGTCATTGCCCTTTGATATGTGGCACCTGCATTATTCAGTCCGAACGGCATCACTTTGTAGCAGTATATTCGGATCGGGGTTCGAAACCCTGTGTGTTTCTCATCCTCGAACGATATCTTGATCTGATTATATCCAGACGAGCCATCTATGAAGGTGAACAGCTCGTAATTTGAGGTATCGTCGACCATCATTTCCATGACCGGTAGCGGGAAATCATCTTTATGGCATGGCTTGTTAAGGTCTCTGAAATCAACACAGACTCGGATCTGCCCATTCTTCTTTTTTACTGGGACGATGCATGCGATCCAGTCCGCATATTTCTTTTCTCGAATAAAACCAATATCGATGAGTTTCTTGGTTTCCTCGATGACCTTTTCTTCTAGTTCTCTTCTCATTCTTCGAGGAGCTTGTTTGACCGACTTGGCATCAGAAGATATAGCCAGCTTATGCACGGCCACTTCAGGGGAGAGGCCAGGCATTTCTTTATACGTCCACGCGAAGCAGTCGGCGAACTCATGCAGCAGGGCGATTATCTGCTATTTCATTTCCTCTGACAAGAGTGAGCTGATGTAGGTCGGCCTTGGATTATCGGGCGTTCCCAAATCAACCTCGGTTGGCTCGTCGAATGTTGCTTGTCTACCATCTTCAAACTCTTGAGGTGGTTCTTCTGGCTCGGCTAGCTCATCTTCACCATTTGACTCTTCGTTGGCTTCACCAATATAGATCATGTATCATGCCTTGACATCAGATTGAATGAAACCTTTGCCCCGTCTATCTGGGATTCGTCCATCGATGAGTGCTCGGACCTGAGGCGGGTACCACAGCCCCTCATAAAACTTCGCTTCGAAGTCCGTTTGATATAACCGACATCCGCACTTTTTAAAATATTCCTGCATCTCAGGCGCATTATATTTGGAGGTTAGGACGGCTCTTATGCCTCTTTCATAAGGAAGGCACGTGACAAACAAATCGTCCGGATACATGACATGATTTGACCCACAAAACAGGATGCCCTTCTGTCCACTCTTTCTTCCGGGAACATAGAAGGTCTTCAACTGGTCCACGGTGGAGACTGACAATACATCGAGCTCTTTGCACATCTGCTCTGGCACCTTTATGACGGCTATGGACCCTTCCGTAACTTCAAAGGTATCTTTTAGCTTTGCTTTTTGCACTAGAGCCCGATTTGTACAGCTATTGCAAGATGGATCCTCTTCTTCTGATTCTTCAGTGTCACTTCCTAAACGAGGGCAAATTTTGCTGCCAGATGAGCCTTCAATATCAGACTCATCCGTATCGCTACCAAAATGAGGGCGAGTTTCATGGAAGGACGGACTTCTATCATCGGACTCATCAGTGTCGCTGCCGAAACGCAGACGCGCAGGGGGGGTTTTGCTTTTGAAAGTGACAGCCAGCTCAGATTTCCTTTTAAGTTTCGTGGTCGTGCTGTCTTTGGTCAGCTGTTGCTCAGCACTTTGGAGGTTCACAAAGTACCGAGAATCTTCGTATCAGATTTCATGCACACCAAACGGCTGGATGTCCCTGTCAATGCATCTTTCTTCACCATTTTTGGTATACTTCATGCACTGATGGAGAGTTGACGGAACGATGTCATAATTGTGAAGCCACGGTCGTCCCAAGAGGATCTTATAGGACGTGTCGGCATCGATCACGTATATCTTAGCTTCGGTTTGCAGGTCCCCAAACCTGATCGGCAAAGCTATGGATCCCAAAACTTGCTGGAAATTTTGATTGAAGCCCTGGATGACAATCCCTTCTCTTGACAAGTGTCGGACGTCCATTGACAAACTCTTAAGAGTCCGCAAGTTCATGATTTGCATTGAGAACCCCGGATCAATCAATATGCGATTAATCCGGTCTTCGTCGCTGTACCCTATCACGTAAAGCGGTTGATTGTGCTCAACTGTTCCCAGTAACAGGTCTTCATCCTTAAATGTGACCGTGGCTGTATGCGTAGTGTACTGGGCCCCTTTCATGTTAATTTCCGCAAAGCAAGCCTAGTACCGCTCGGGGTTTTGTAGAGCATGAATAATAATATCTCTGAGATTCTAAGACAGGACCAGAGCACCATAGATGCTTAAGAGAGACGGAAGCTTCCGGAGATGAGCCAAGACATTATAGTCCACTGAGGAAGGACTCGAGTCTTCATGAGCAAGCTCTCTGCCATCTTCTTCATTTATGAGTTGTTTTTCCTTCCCTTTTGGGGCATTGCATTGATTTGGCGGTAGAGCTTTGCCGCTTCTGAGCTGGATTTGGTTGGCGTTCGTGGCGATCTCCTCGTCCTCTTCGGGAAAACATAGCTTCCTCAGAGTCGCTACCAAGGTGGACGACGTAGCAGGTCACTATAGGGACCTCGTCATTGGAGTCTTCTTGTAGCTCCTCCAGAATCTCAGCCGCTTCTACGGGGAAGAACTCTTTCAATTGAATCAGAGTTCTCTCCTTTTGTTTATAGTCTTCGAGGGAATCGATGTACTTTTGAATGGTCAATCTCCCCGCAGATTCTTTTTCGCGTCGAGCCGCACTTTTCTTCTTCTTGAGCTTTTGGACTTTGAGCCTGAGTGAGCCGAAGTGGTAGCTGGAACGATGGTCTACTTATGAAAGTCTACCCTAGCACCACCATGAGGTTTTAGTAGCATCAACCATACCAAATTTAAAAAATTTCGGGTGTTAAGCTAGACTAACCAAGATCTTAACTAGAATATTAGGGTTTCCTATGATGATATCATAAAACTAAAGAGAAGGAAAGAGCAAACAACCTTTGATGACCGTGTCCTTCTCTTTTAAAGCTCCGGGTTGTAGTCCACGCAACACCACTAGGCTCCTCTTCGAGTTTGAACGAGACTCCTCCGTGATCTTCACGCCGAAAACGATCCACCTGAAGTCCCTCTTGCTCAAGCTACCTCTTCACTAAACTATCTTTAGTGAAGGCAATACACTACTCTTGATTGCTAATCAAGTGTAGCATGGTGAAGTAGGGGTGTTGGTTTACTCACTAATTGGTTCAAAACTCCATGGTTCACATCACATGTGAGGGGTTGGAGTTTTGAGGCATGAAGATGAGAGCAAACTAGAGAGCAACTCAAAAATAACACAAGTGAAGAATGAAGTGAGTATGGATACCCCCTTGGCCCTCACTCATTCAAGCATGGAGTAAATTACAATATAAAATTGCAACCATGCTTGAATAGTGAGTCAAGAGTAATAAACAAATAATAAAGCCCATGCCTCACCATTCCTCCTCATTTTCCACCTCTTTTTCTATTTTCCAAAAATAGAAATTCATTCCATGCTTCATATATATATATATATCATATATATATATTAATACATATACGAAAATATTAAGTGAGCTAATAATATTAGTTAAGATATAATTATATCAAATATAATATATATCAAATTATTAAACCAACACTTGATTTAATAATCTGATTATATCACATATAACCGACTAATATCATTTATTTGTATATCACATTATCAAATCAACACTTGATTCGATAATCCGGTTATATCACATATAACCTGACCGACATCAGATAACTGCCAGATTACAATACGGTATCACATACTCGTATTTAATAAGGCCCCCACACATATCATCATAGGTGCCTTACTTCGTTTCGCTTGAACCTGGAAACTTCTGTGTGGGACTCTAAAGACTCGTCAATACGCCAGCAGTAGGTGATGATCACATCAGTCACCCACAAGCCGTCAGCGGTTCTAGCTAGACGTAACGGCTCCCCATGTATTGAGCGATAGGAAGATCAACAAGCAAGCTTGTCCATACTCTCCATAAAGCCTATCAGTAACACTACCGTACAGTCTGATCTCTTCGTCTGATATGTTGCATATCATGTTTAGGGGTGGAATCGTCAGACCCTAGTAACATGATAAGTCATGTCGATGTCTGGCCTATAACGGTTTGAGAAACTACTGATAACTCTTATCAGTAAATCTCAGCACCAGCCCTAGCCAGGGACTTCCAATTATACCCAATCGAGTATAGCGCAACATCAACACCCAATACCGGGAGAGACGAAACCCCCTATCGCTTATTGCCTCCATGTGACTCGGGACTGTACCCAAAATCCACTTGTTTGCACGACTCCTTTGAGCCGTGGTAGGGAGGAAATCAAAGCACAGTGGGAGCCACATAATACTCTATGACGATCTTGGGTCTACAGACTAACCTGTAACAGTGTCACCAGAGAACTGCTAACTGACGATAGGTATAATACCAACCAGGAGTTCTCGGCGGGTCCTGTTCGGTATACCCATTCTCTAATGAGCACATGTGTACAATCTTTGATGTCAAACACCAATGGCTATGGGACCAACCATCGCCCCCATACAGGGTCAAGAAACGTACACACAAGTCTACTCTGGTAATATCGATGCCCTGTCTCGATATACCCTCGACTAAAAATAATTGAATGATGTGCTTGTAGACTACACAAGTCCCAGCAATATGATCTCCATCATAGGCCTGGTACTCAAGCTACATCCTAAGGGCTTTATCAACATGTGAGAGAGAGACAGTATAAGAATACCACTCTACATGTTAATATAAAGAGTAGCCAGATAGCATACTATCATGTCGAGCAAGAAAGTCCTATATATATATGTCCAAGCATCCACTATAATATACATCAATGAACAATAATGGCCTCTAGGACATACATATTCCTAACAATCTCCCACTTGCACTAAGGCCATGTGTTGTTGTTGTTGGGGTCAAAATTTGCACCACAGTTGACCAATTCAAAGTCAAGGTCAACCCCAAGTAAGCGGGCCCAAACCAAAGCAAGTGGGCCCATGCCCAAGTCGAGCCCCGCGGCCGGCCTCCCCCATGCCGAAATAAAAAATCATGTAATAAATAATTTTGATATAATTTTTTATGCATGAATGTAAGCAAAATGGGCATGAAGCCAAATTCTTGTAAAACCCATAGCTCATGTGCAAAAGAAAAGAGCACATGAGGCATGGGATGGGCAAAATGCCATTTTGTAAAGCCCAAGAGGCTATATGTAAATGTGTAAGCCTATATAAGGCAACATGATGCTGAAATAAAAAAGGCTTTTCATTTCCCTCAAAAATCTAAGGTTTTTGTGCCTCCTTCTTCTTCCTCAAGATTCTAAACCTTCTTTCCCTTTTCAATTAAATCAAGAGTTTTACTCTTCCTTTTCCAAAACTAAATAGTTTTTTCACTACAAAACCCACAAAGGGTAGCTCAGATCTTTCATCAGATCTCAAAAAGGGAAGATTTTTAAATCTCACCCCCTTTCTCCAAGATCCGATCAACCGAGAGGAAGAAGAATGAGACCCGTCTTCAAAAATCCCATCTTGGGAAAATCCAGGACCAAAGGGGAGAGAAACAAAGGGCCCCCCTTTGATCATTTCCAAAGATTTCTAGGAGTTTAACTCCATTCAAGATCCGTTGGAGTTTAACTCCATAATTTAATATCTTTTCAGAGAAGTCAAATCGGAAGCACAGCTCCCAGTGCAGGGACCAAGTCCCTTTTTCTGCTGACGCCCAGCGCCGGCGTGCCAAGCACGTGGGGTGCTGGAGCCCAGCGCCGGCGTGCCAAGCACGTGGGGCGCTGGCGCCCAGCGCCCGCCTGCCAAGCACGTGGGGCGCTGGCGCCCAGCGCCGGCATGCCAAGCACGTAGGGGGCTGGCGCCCAGCACCCGCGTGCCACGCACGTGAGGCGCTGGCCCCCCACGCGTCCTTTGGATGATTTTTCCCTTTTTATATATATGTATATATATACAGATACACACACTCCACGACACTTTCCCTGTTAGAAAAAATTTCTAACGGGACGCCGCCCCGCACCCCACAAGGGGGATGCTAGCCTCCTTGACCCCCAGCCCGCTATCCGGATAGCGGGACCCCCATAAAAACTCTGCGAGGCCCTCGATATATCCCAAACCCCTTCAGAACACAACACTGCACATTGAGTTCGCATGACCTGTTTGACCCGTCAATCGGAGGTTCTTTCGCTCCAAAGGTGAGGGGTAATTAACGACAGCTTAGTCCGCGGCTACCGGAGATTCGGATCCCCACAATCAATAAACCCCAGCCTACCTTAGGTAAGGCAAATATGTAATGCGCTTGACAAGCGCACGTATTCCCATCTCAATAGGGTGACGAAAAACACCCTACAGTTTCTGGCACGCCTGGTGGGACTAATCTCTCCTCCCATATTTCGGGTTAAATATCCATGCGAACTCAATCAACATATACATTGATTGCCTGTACTGAAATCATGTTTCTATTTTCAGGGTTAACAATTTTTAATTGCCATCTTCGAACGCAAGTCTGTATTTGAACGACTTTCCTTGGCTCCAGCTGGGGGCAAGGCCATCAACGTCAACGAAGCAACGAGGCATCTCGGGCAAGTTCCAGCGGTACCCTCGACAACTGCTTAATCGGGTATCTTCTCTAAGCTCCCACACAGATGACCTCTAAGTCGTTAAACTGGGCACAGATGACCTCTAAGTCGTTAAACTGGAAACAGAAGACCCCTAAGTCTTTAAACTGGAAGCCAATCGACCTCTAAGTCATTAAACTTGGAACAGATGACCTCTAAGTCGTTAAACTGGGTACAGATGACCTCTAAGTCATTAAACTGGAAACAGTAGACCTTTAAGTCTTTAAACTGGAAACAGATGACCTCTAAGTCGTTAAACTGGAAACAGTAGATCTCTAAGTCTTTAAACTGGAAACAGATGATCTCTAAGTCGTTAAACTGGAAACAGTAGACCTCTAAGTCTTTAAACTGGAAACAGATAAGCACCACATCGTTAAACTGGGAACGATAGACCTCTAAGTTTTTAAACTGGGAACCGCTGACCACCATGTCATTAAACTGGGAATAATCGACCTCTAAGTCGTTAAACTGGGAATGTAAATAAAAAAAAGTGTGTGTAAATAAAAACAAAAGAAAAGCCGAAATGATGGGGCAACTCGCAATAAAAATCAGCGAGTAAAAATAAACATGAAAAATAAAGCCGAAATGATGGGGCAACTCGCAATAAAAATCAGCGAGTAAAAATAAACATGAAAAATAAAGCCGAAACGATGGGGCAACCGTGAATAAAAAACCGAAATGATAGGGCAATCGCGACCTTCACGATAAGAAAAGCTGAAATGATAGAGCAATCGCCGAAAAAAAAATGGCGAATGATGAGTCGCTCCTGGTACCATATTTCAGTGCAGCGATGCAGATGCCGTCCAAAACTCAAGTCCCCAATGGCGAATCATGGGTCGCTCCTCGTACCATATTCCAGTGCAGCGATGCAGACGCCAACCAAAATCCAAACTCTCAAACGGCGAATGATGAGTCGCTCCTTGTACCATATTCCAGTGCAGCGATGCAGACGCCAACCAAAATCCAATTTACCAAAATTCCTCCAGCCCTACGGCCAGTCCCCAAATTGACTAGCGTATACAATCCACGGGCTCAAATAATTCTCATCATACCATGCCCACCGCAATCACCAGTCCAGCGGCCGGTCGCCACCCTTGGAATTATGCTCCATTTGGGAAGACCCACTCATGTGTCCTCACGATACATGAGGAGAACAAACTTGCGAGATCCTCACGACTCATAAGAAAACACCTTCGTGGGATCTTTACGACTCACAAAAGAAAAACACACTTGGGAGTCCCCACGACTCCTAAGGAGAAAATACATCTATGGGATCCTTTCGACTCGTAGGGAGAAAACGCTTTTATAAGATCCTCACGACTCATAAAATTGAAAAGCCTTAGGTGATAGGGACCTAAACCTGTCTCCTAAGCCATCGCTCCCCAACAGGAAAAGGCAAATGATGAATTGCTCCTGGCACCTATGCTTCAGTGTTAGCAACGCTGATAGAAGCAATCAGTAGAAAAGGAATCGACAAACAAAGGCATTGGTACCGACTGTTCCCCTCCGAATGGCGGCGCGAAGACGTGGTGGGCGTCTTGCCTGAGATTCGGGGCAGATACTATTTGGTTTTATCCGTCCACCTCTCCGAAGATGCCAAGTTGATTTATGGCACCGTGTATCGGAGGTTTAGACGGATGCGGCCGATGTAGCAGACTTCGTCAGATTCCCCCTCGCTTGAGGGGGTTTTAATTGTGGGGATGCTCTTCCCTGCAGGCGCAAGCCCCTGCAGTTAATTACGCTACCACATCGCGGTAACAACTTTCTCCTTTTCCAGATGTTCACTTCGTGTCGTGGGTGTTTGTTTTGTTTTGTGGTTGCCCGTGGATTGTATACGGAGACTAATTTATGTTGTCGCCCGTAGGACGTGGATTAGTCCAAATCCGTATTTTCTTAGATTTGGGTTTGGGGTTTTGGTTTAAGGATACGTTAGCCATATTTGAGGCTAAGATCAACTCAAACGTTTGTTAAGGATATGTTAGCCTAATCTCCAGACTAAGATCAACTTAACGGGATCGTTTGGATCCGACAAGAGAGCAATTGGCTCTATTGTTTAGTTTAATGACATTGCGGTCAATTTCCAGTTTAGGGACATGGTGGTTCATCATTCCCATTTGGGGACGAACATTAGTTTAAGGACATTTCGGTCCAACGTTCCCATTTTGGGACGAATATTAGTTTAAGGACGTTTCGATGTGTGGTTGTCGGGACCCGTCACCTCTCTGAAGACGTTTAAGGATTACAGCGACAAATATCAGAGGAGTTCGGAGATGTACCCTTGAACCGGGTGTAAATTGGTTTAAGAGAGCAGTTGTGCTCAGTTCAATTTAATTTGAGGACTTACGGCCAGTATTGGGCTAAGTCCAGTTGAGAATATTCAACATTTTATTTATCATTGGCCTATTAGGTCTTTACTTGGGCTCTGCCCTTTATTAATGCATAGCATTGGGCTTTTAATTAAATGCACAGCATTTTTTTTGGTCTAACAGACCTCTGTTTGGGCTCTGCCCTTTTTAAAGTAATGCATGGCATTTTTATCAGGCATGTTAGGCCTTTTTAATTGGGCTCTGTCCCTCTTTTAAATAATGCAGAGCATTAAATCTTCTGACAGTGTGCCACGTGGCTTGTCAGGCGCTTTGCCCCAATTGATGAGCGCAAGGTGTAAGTCCATGTGGAGGTGACACGTGTCACGCTCTGGTGAGCGCAAGCGCTGTGCGCTGCACCGTTGCTGCTGACACGTGGCGCGCTCTGGTGAGCGCAAGCGCAGTGCGCTGCTGACACGTGGCACGCTCTGGTGCAGTGCGCCAATTTATGAGAGCAGTGCTCTGTTTTAGAAGCGCATAGCGTAGTCTGTTCTGGGGCTGACACATGGCGCTCTCTGGTGGCTTGCGCCAACCCGAGAGCGGAAAAGTGCATTTTTTTCAAGTGCAGGGCACTGTTCAATATCTTGATCCGATTTTGGATCAAAGAAGAGAATCTTCTAAGATCCCAGAACCAATGGGTCATCAAAAGGCAATGCCTTTATTTTGATCAGAAAGATCTAAAGAAGAAGTAAATTACTTCTTTTTATTAATATTATCATTTTTTATTGAAGATCTTTGATCTTGTTCTTAGATCATTGATCTTTTCAGAAGAAAATTCTTCTTTTTCTAAAGGTTTTACCTTTTTCTTTCTTTATTTCTGAATTCTTCTCAAAGTTCTTAGAAGAGCTCTCTGAATTCTCTGTGTGTTAATCTTCTTTAGACTTGGAGTTTATGGGCCTTTTTATAGTGCCAATTGATTTGTTAAATCAGTTAAAGAGATCTCTCTCTGAGTGATTTAGGGATTTTTCCCTACCGTTGGAACTTTGATCTAAGGGCTTCTGTTTTACAGAAAGCAATCTTCTTGTTTTAATAAGATTTAAAAGATCTTTCCAGAATTTTTCTGTTTAAATGCTGGCACAGCTGGCGCAAGCGCACTTGCGCTTGACACGTGTCGCGCAGCGCAACTACGCTGCCACGTGTCGCGCAGCGTAGAGCGCAGCACAAGTGCGCTAGCGCAACTGGGCTGACACGTGTCGCGCAGCGCAACTGCGCAAGTCAGCTGAAGCGTTGCTTCAATTATTTTAACTTTAATTTCAACTTTAATTTCAAGGCAGAGCTTTGCTCTGATTGGGGGAAAAAGAAGCGTTGCTTCGTTTCCCACCTTGGAATTTGAACAGAGCTTTGCTCTGATTGGGGTAAACACCGACCTAACCCCAAAATCCCAAACTCCAATCCAATAAACCCCTAAGTCTTTAAACTGGGAACAGATGACCCCTAAGTCGTTAAACTGGAAACAGATGACCCCTAAGTCGTTAAACTGGGAACGAAGGAAATCCCCTCACGGCAAATGATGATTTGCTCCTGGTACCATATTCAAGTGTAGCGATGCTGATGCCAAACCAAAACCAAAATCCCCAAATCCTATCATGACAGATGATGATTCGCTCCTGGTACCATATTCCAGTGTAGCGGTGCTAATGCCAACCCAAATCATATTAAATCAGCAAAACAACCAATGAACTCCCTGGCAGAATCAAGCTCTACCTCGGAAATAAGTCAACTTTATTCCTGACACCGTAAGAAGCGGAGCAAGTCAAATCCAGCACCGACCATCCACGGTGCTAAAAGGGCAACATTGACCGTCCAAGTTGCTAAAAGGGTAGCACCGACCGTCCACGTCGCTAAAATGGCAGAACCGACCGTCCAAGTCACAAAAAGGGCAACACCGATCGTCCACGTCGCTAAAGGGCAGAACCGACCGTCCAAGTCGCAAAAAGGGCAACAACGACCGTCCACGTCGCTAAAAGGGCAGCATCGACCGTCCAAGTCGCTGAAAGGGCAGAACCGACCGTCCACGTCGCTAAAAGGGCAGCACCGACCATCCACGTCGCTAAAAGGGCAGAACCGGCCGTCCAAGTCACAAAAAGGGCAGCAACGACCGTCCACGTCACTAAAAGGGAAGCACCGACCGTCCAAGTCGCTAAAAGGGCAGAGTCGACCGTCCATGTCGTAAAAAGGGCAGTGCCGGCTTCCCACAAAGCGGGAATCAAATCACTCCATGCCGGGGAAACGTCTACCATGGACACTCCGTCTCGGAGACGCGCCAAGCATCGACCGTCCATGTCGTAAAAAGGGCAGTGCCAGCTTCCCAAAAAGCGGGAACCAAATCAAGTTGCCTCCACGTGAAAGAAGATCCATCAATTTCATGCACACGACCCACATGTGCGATGTGCATTCATTGATGGGGGGCACTTTGTTGGGGTCAAAATTTGCACCCCAATTGACCAAGTCAAAGTCAAGGTCAACCCCAAGTAAGCATGCCCAAGCCAAAGCAAGTGGGCCCATGCCCAAGTCGAGCCCCGCGGCCGGCCTCCCCATGCCGAAATAAAAAATCATGTAATAAATAATTTTGATGTAATTTTTTTATGCATGAATGTAAGCAAAATGGGCATGGAGCCAAATTCTTGTAAAACCCATGGCTCATGTGCAAAAGAAAAGAGCACATGAGGCATGGGATGGGCAAAATGCCATTTTGTAAAGCCCAAGGGGCTATAAGTAAATGTGTAAGCCTATATAAGGCAACATGATGATGAAATAAAAAAGGCTTTTCATTTCCTTCAAAAATCTAGGGTTTTTGTGCCTCCTTCTCCTTCCTCAAGGTTTTAAACCTTCTTCCCCTTTTCAATTAAATCAAGAGTTTTGCTCTTCCTTTTCCAAAACTAAATAGTTTTATCACCACAAAACCCATAAAGGCGAGCTCAGATCTTCCATCAGATCTTAAAAAGGGGAGATTTTTAAATCTCACCCCCTTTTTCCAAGATCCGGTCAACCGGGAGGAAGAAGAATGAGACCCATCTTCAAAAATCCCATCTTGGGAAGATCCAGGACCAAAGGGGAGAGAAACAAAGGGGGGCCCTTTGATCATTTCCAAAGATTTCTAGGAGTTTAACTCCATTCAAGATCTATTGGAGTTTAACTCTATAATTTAATATCTTTTTGGAGAAGTCAAATCGGAAGCACAACTCCTAGTGCAGGGACCAAGTCCCTTTTTCTGCTGACGCCCAGCGCCCGCGTGCCACGCACGTGAGGCGTTGGCCCCCCACGCGTCCTTTGGACGCTTTTCCCTTTATATATATATGTATATATATTCAGATACACACACTCCACGACACTGTCCCTGTTAGAAAAAATTTCTAACAGGGCGCCGCCCCATACCCCGCAAGGAGGCTGCTAACCCTCTTGAACCTCGGCCCGCTATCCGGGTAGAGGGACCCCCGTAAAAACTCTACGAGGCCCCCGATATATCCAAAACCCTTCAGAACACAACACTGCACATTGAGTTCGCATGACCTGTTTGACTCGTCAATCGGAGGTTCTCTCGCTCCAAAGATGAGGGGTAATTAACGGCAGCTTAGTCCGCGGCTGCCAGAAATTCGGATCCCCACAATCAATAATCCCCAGCCTTTTCTAGGCAAGGGGAACCTGTAATATGCCTGACAAGCGCGCGTATTCCCATCTCAATAGGGTGACGAAAAACACCCTACGGTTGTATCCCATACCCAACATCCCAAAAAGTCTTTCAAACTGCGTCTGGGGGAGGGCTTTTGTGAGTAGATCCGCTACGTTGTCCTTCGTGTCAACTCTCCTGACCTCGATCTCCCGGCGATCTATTATCTCCCTGATTAGGTGATACCATCTAAGAATATGTTTGGATCGCTGATGGGACCGAGATTCCTTGGCTAAAGCCACAGCTCCATTGTTATCACAATACACGGGTATTGGATGCTCAATGGATGGAACCACACCAAATTCAGCAATGAACTCTTTATCTAGACAGCCTCTTTGACAGCATCGTTGGCAGCGATGTATTCAGCCTCCATTGTCGAGTCTGCTACGGTGTCTTGCTTGGAACTCTTCCAACACACGGCCCCTCCGTTGAGAGTAAAGACAAAAACCCGAGACCGACTTACTGTCGTCCTTATCACTCTGGAAGCTCGAATCGGTAAAGGACTCCACCTGGAGTTTACCGTTACCATACACCAAGAACATTTCTTTAGTCCTTCTCAAGTACTTAAGAATGTTCTTCACAGTTGTCCAGTGGTTTTCCCATTGATACTTACTCACTACACCTAGTGAGTAAGCTACATCCGGTCTGGTACATAACATCGCATACATGATAGAGCCTACTGCCGAAGCATAGGGTATCCCTTGCATGCGAGCCCTCTCCAAATCAGTCTTGGGAGACATCTCTTTGGAGAGAGTAGTCCCTGAGCAAGCGGGTAAATTATCACGCTTGGAATCTTCCATACAAAACCTCTTTAGTATGGTGTCTATGTACCTGGATTGGGACAATCCCAATATCCGTTTAGATCTATCTCTATAGATCATAATCCCCAGTATGTAGGGGCATCACCTAGATCCTTCATGGAGAACTTATGTGATAAGAAGAGCTTGATCGAGTGTAGCATAGGAACATCATTTCCTATCAAGATTATGTCATCTACGTACAATATGAGGAAGATAACTTTACTCTCTACAACCTTTTTGTATATACATGGTTCATCTACAATTTTTTATGAAGTCAAACTCTTTGACAGTTTCATCGAAACAGAAGTTCCAGCAACGCGATGCCTACTTTAATCCGTATATTGATTTAAGCAGCTTGCACATGCTCCTGCTGCTCCCACTGTCTATGAAGCCCTATGGATGTGTCATGTACACGCTCTCTTCTAAATCACCATTTAGAAAAGCGGTGTTGACGTCCATTTGCCAGATTTCGTAATCATGGTATGTAGCAATGGCGAGTAGGATCTTGATGGACTTAAGCATGGCAACAGGAGAAAAGGTCTCATCATAATCGACACTGGTCGTTGACGAAAACCTTTTGTTGCAAGTCTAGTTTTGAAAGTCTCAACTTTTCCATCTACACCAATTTTCTTCTTAAAGATCCACTTGCTCCCGATGGGTTTTACCCCTTCAGGAGCAACTTCCAAAGTCCATACTTTGTTGGTGTACATGGATTCCATCTCGGATTGCATAGCATCCAGCCATTTCACAGAGTCTCCACTTGTGATGGTCTGCTCGAAACTAGTTGGGTCATCATCTTCCATGATGCAATCCTCGCTCCCACCGTCTATGAGAAAACCGTAGTATCTCTCAGGTGGATGAGGAGCCCTACTAGATCTGCAGAGTGGCTGGGGTTCGTTAGGTATTATTGGATCCTCTGGTTCTACCAAATTATTAGTTCTAGTCTGTGTAGCTGGAACTTCTTCCAGCTCTACCTCATGACCACTAATTTCTTTTAAAAGAAATCTCTTTTCTAAAAAGGTGGCATGTCGAGAAACAAACACCATTTGTTCCTCGGTGTGGTAGAAGATATATCCTCGCGAATATTTGGGATATCCTACAAACTTGCACAGAACTGACCTTGCCTCGAGCTTGTCCGGATTTTGTGTTTTCACATAAGCTGGACAACCCCATATCTTAACATAATTAAGGTATGGTCTTTTCCCTTTCCATATCTCATATGGAGTGGTAGGAACGGATTTGGTGGGAACCATATTCAATAGGTCTGTGGCTGTCTCAAGCGCAAAGTCCCAAAAAGAAATAGGTAACTCAGCAGTACTCATCATAAAGCGCACCATATCCAATAGGGTGCGATTCCTCCGCTCCGATACGCCGTTGTGCTATGGTGTATACGGAGAAGTAAGCTGAGAGAGAATCTCATTCTCTTTTAAATAGTCACGGAATTCCGTCCTCAAGTATTCTCCTCCCCGATCAGATCGAAGGATTTTAATACTTTTACCCGTTTGGTTCTCTACTTCGCACTTATATTCCTTGAATTTCTCAAAAGCTTCAGACTTGTGTTTCATCAAGAACACATGTTCGAATCTTGAGAGATCATCGGTGAATGTAATAAAGTACGAGAAACCGTTCCTGGTATATGTAGACATAAGACCACATACATCACTATGTATCAATCCCAAGAGTTCAGTAGCTCTTTCGCCGTGTCCAGTAAACGGAGTTTTGGTCATTTTACCTTTGATACATGACTGGTAAGTTTCATAAGATATAAATTCGAACGGATTCAAATATCCATCTTTATGTAATTTAGCCAGTCTTGTCGCATTGATATGACCTAATCTACAGTGCCATAAAAAGGCTTCGTTCATTTCTAAACTCTTTCTCTTGTGTGTGTTCTGTATGTTCAGAACTGTACTTTGATTCAGAACGTATATAGCGTTACACAACGTTCCAAATGCAATCAACACTTGATTTTGGAATAACATTATCCTCTAATGTGAGATTATATCCTTCTTTAGTTAGCAAAGAAACCGATATAATGTTGCATATCATGTTTGGCACTTAGTAACAGTCGTTCAGAACCGATGTATTACCAGTTGGTAATACAAGGTGATATTCGCCAACTGCTTTGGCTGCAACAATTGCTCTGTTCCCTACTTGTAAAGACTTATCATCCTTTTCCAGTTCTCTACCTCTTCTTAACCCATGTAACAAATTACATATGTGGGATCCTGATCCGGTATCTAATACCCAGGATGTAGAGGAAACTGAGAAACGGTTCTCGGTAACGAACACACCTGAAGAAGATGCATCAGTATGCTCCTTCTTCGATCGGGTGGCATGGAAATCTGGATATTCCCCTATTCCTTGCTCAGACTTATGACATTCATAAGATAGAGCGGTACCAACGTTCCCTAGCCCTGTATAAAAGGCGGGTTCGGTCAATACATCAATGTTATTATCTTGATTAAGGCGTGTCATTGGTCGATACCTGGAGAGAGAGAGAAGGAAACGCATTATCGTGTGCTCTTTGCAAGATTAGATTGGTTATTATCTTATCTAATCAGGATAGCCCCTACTGTTTTTATCAAATCTTTCTTCAAACCATAAAAGGTAAGATTAGCCGGGATTGATTACATTCTACAAGTTCGCTAACCGGTCAGCCAGGCCAGTGTTGGTACTCCGAGGGAGGTTCCTCGTGCTTTCGTACGGACCGAATTAAAATAAACCTCGTTTTCCTATAGGCATAACCCCGTTGACATCTTTCTAGACACTTACTGGATTAGCTAATTGTAAAGTGCAAGACTCTCCCAGGAGTAACTCTTACTCGCAGTGGGTATCGGGATCCAACTATCTCATAGAAGGTATGCAATCTCATTGCAAATTTCAATATTTGAAATTCCCGATAATGTTTTTACCCCTAGCGTCCTATGACCTTGACGCAGACCAAACAACCCATAGGACGCTAGTCAAGTTCAACCCGTTCATTTCTTGATTGAATTAAACCCACCCGTACGACCCTTGACGCAGGCTAAACAACGCCGTACGACTACCCAAGTCCAATCGCATCACATGCTGCGGATAAGCACTAATCAGCTACCGTACACTACGCCTTGACGTAGGCTAACAAACGCAGCACGAATACTAAATAGTACTTATCTGAAATGACAGAGGGCTACGCAGGTTTTTAAGAAAACCATGAGCATAATGAACTTGATATCGTTCTAATTACTAATGATTTGGAGTGTTTTAAGCTCCGTTTAAAATCGAATAGTTTTGTAGCATTTGCCAGTTTTGCTAAAGAGGTCGCTCCCAGTGAAGGGATCTCGGCTCTTTCCTCATCGAATGAGGTGCTGGATATTCTACAAGGAATACCACTATGCAAAACAAGAACTATAGCAGCAATCAAAATTAAACGAGTAAGTTGTAGCATTTGCTAGTTTCGCTAATGAGGTCACTCCCGGTGAAGGGATCTCGGCTCTTTCCTCATCGAATGAGGTGCTGGATATTCATCAGGAAATACCACTATGCAAAGCAAGAACTAGAGCTACTTGTTTTTTTTAAAAATCTTGATTCCACAATATCTTTAGGTTTCTTTTCTTTCATTAATCTCATTAACGAAATCCCATCATTTAATGTTTCCTAAACATCACAAAAAAATGAAACGAAAATAGAACGTACGCTTATGCCATCCGCATTGACCACGGAGCCCCGTCATTCACCGTTAAGTTACTTAACTAACGGCAGAGCGGGGTCTGGACTAGCGCGGGTGCAAAACATAAGCAACGTTTATTATATATATCATATATGTATATAGCATTCGTCTCATGCAGTTATATGATCACATCACAGAACCAAGCAGCAGAAGCAACATATGAAGTATTGGATATATTAGGAGGTCCGTGTTTTAAATTCAGCCAGTAATGTAAAACACGGATTCCACAGTCGTGATAAGTAGCCAAACCCACATCCCTAAACCCCTACGAGAGCGACAAGTAACCCTACCAATTCTAAAGTTAGGAAACCCGATCTCGACTCCTCGAGATGGTCTCCCACTGGACTTTAGAACCCGGTTACTTGTACTCCTCGTCTTGAGTCTATCCTAATGCGGAAAAGTAAATAATATACATCAGTGGTGACATCATACTCAACCCGGAAGTGTCCCGATAAAAGAATATTACATACAGATTTTACATGAATGAAAATGAAAAACTCTCATCTCACGCAAAAACCCCGGTTATTCAATGACGACGATCCAATAAAACATATCACAGCAACACATAACACCTCATGTCATCAACGTAAGTAAATATGCGTATCCCGAAAATCGTTGACATATAGCAACGAGATCGGAATACCCCACATATTACATTTACGGTCGCAAAAAAGAAATGAAAAACTACAATAATTAGAATCTGTATATCTTTAGACATCATAAACCTGGAATATCTCATATTCTAGATTTCATGCCTAACTTACAAACCTTGCATTTTAGTCTCAAATTGAAAACTCTTTTCAATAATCTGTCGGATAATTCAACAAGATTCTCGACTAAGTGATCGCGTACCATACGCAATTGTGACGGAGTTTTGATCCGAATCAAAACTCCATGGCAATCGATCAAATGAGACTAAACGGCTAGATTTACAATATACAAACTAGTTTTCACAAAACTAATTATTCCGGATTCTATCAATTGTATCACATATCATCATAATCTATACGGCGCTAAATATATCGATCGATTTAACAAACACCCACAAAATCCAGAGACTCGACAACTTGAGTATCATTAAAAATACCTAAAGAGTGCATGATGCCAAAATGGAGCAGTAGGAGAAAAATGAGACCACAAGGCCATTAACTAGCCGCAGAACCGTGGCCAAACATGGGGTTTGGCCGCGCTTCCGTGGCGGTTTGTTGGACTTGGGTCCTCAAATTTCTAATAGATCCATAAAAAACTCTGCACGATTTTTTGGATATTTTTTGTAACAAACCCAAATTTACTATACAACTTTCTGTACAAATTTTTCAAAATTTAAAGAAAGAGGTATTTATTGCCTGAGCACAAGATAAGTAATTAATTAGCAATTTAATTACAAGAAGGAGCTTGTGACTCATTGGTAATACCTTGCACTGCTGAACCAAGCCACCAGAGTTCAAATCTCATACCCCACATTATTTTTAATATTGTTTTATTTTTGATTTTTTTAACCTTTAGAATATCAAGGGTTTACACGTGCATATCTCACAAAAAAACCCACTACACCTAAAAATGTAACATTGCCGGAGGATAGATGAACCGTCGGGGGGGATTCCGGTCGCCTGACTCGTCCGGAAATCGGCTAACTCGGCCTCGACTCGGCCGACTCAGGCCTCCGACCGAGTCACGGCCGCGTCGACCGATTCCGGCGACGACCCCAATATGAAAATTGTGTCTTTTCACATTCCCTACACACCTGTATAATTTATTTCCTCAGACCATTTCCAGAGCTCTTTTAAAGCCTCATTTACTCCATTTTTTAATACATTTTAATATATTTTTATATTTTTTTCAATTAAACTCTTCATCTACCCTAACCCTAGCCTAACCTTATAAATATCACCCCTAAACACTACCCCCTCACCCTAAAATTCTGAACCAACTCTCAAGAAATCTCTAGAAATCCTAGTGTGCAATCGAAGTGAGCGAAAGGAGAAGCTCCGGCGGATTTTCCGGCGACAACCGTAGGAACTCCCGGCGACGAAACGACGCACCGTCGACTCCTCTCGTCTCCCCTTCCTCTCTTTTAAAGTCCTAAACCCGTAAGTCCCAATTTCTCTCCTTTACTCTTTTCTAAAAATACGAACTTCCAAAACCCGACGGAATCGGAACAAATCCGATTTCCGATTCGGTTTCTTCCTAAAACCTCACTTTTCTTTAATAAAATTATGCTAAAACCAATTCATGTTGACTATTAAACACTAACTAATCATATTGAACAAGTTCTATATCAAAAGTAATTGCTATTTCCATTTTACCGTATTTTTTTCATTAAAATACTATATAGTTTCTTTTCTACATTTAAACCATCAAAACCTTGCTATACCTTTAAGTAGATCACGAGCTAATGACCTACCTCCTCACAACACTCATATGCAACATAGCACAATACCCTCGGGAACATAGAATACGGGAAAACGACATCTTTACAAATAAATACCATTACTAATAAAACCATTTTCTAAACGATTTAGTATTTATACAAATCTTTGCAAAGCGCCGCTATAACCCATTTGGGGAACCCGTTCGGGATGGTGCGGATTATCGCACATCCTAGGGCTTAGTAATGCGAGATGCAGACCTCCGCAAGGAGCATTCGGTCTCGAAAGATTTAAAATACGACATCTTAAGAAAAACGAGATTTCTAGAATATAATATATATATTAAATTTATTTTCATATAAATATATGTATATATAACATTAAAATATCTATTTTTTAATAATATAAATATTCTAACTCTTTTCAAAAATCACAAGAATCAGTTTACATTAAAATACCATGAAATCCATACAAGTTTAATATTACACTTTAATACCATATATTATGAAAATTAAGTTATTCTCAATAGAAATGGCATATGTATAAAATCCACATTTATTACAACTCTAAAGATGATAACTAAATACTTGGGGAGTATTTTGAAAACTATAGAAAAGTATTTTTACATAAAACCCCCTCAAGTTCTATAAATTACCCTAAGGACCCTAGTAAACATAGGTTTAAGCGGGACTAGTCTCTTAAGCCTCAGGGAGCCGGAGATATGGGCGCTTGCCTATCTAAGGTAGACAACTTAATAATGGTGTTATCAATACGGTAATCGTCTTTGAAAAAGACACAAATTCTGCCGCCCATGTGCAGCGGTTACCGATAATATCAAAACAATCAGGACTTCAATTTACTTTTCTAATTGTCTGACTCAGAGTGAGTCTCATTATAATCTGACTTGAATATGATTCAAGTACAATCTACAATCTACAATCTACAACATTACAATTCAATATGAACCCATAAATCCATATATTCAATCTGTATTGACTGAACCGAACCATGGATATACTTCCATTTACATGATTCTCCAGTTACATCCATTTACATGATTCTCCAGTTACATCCGTTTACTGGTATCATGGTTTCGGTCAGTCATCCAATTATACAATCTATACAGTTACAATACAAGACAAACAATACAATCAAAACACTACAGGGTTTAAGGGGTAGATTGGTACGGAAGGTGTTAGAAGTGGCACGAGACAGTAAGATTAAGACACCTAACCTATATTCCGTTGCTGTTGTACCGTGGCCTAACGGTTCCTTGTACATTCCGTTTGCCCTGGTCTCTAGCATATAGAGACCCCTCTTGTATACACTGGCATCCTTCTGTACCAAGCTACAAACAACAGCGTTAACACAATATTATAACAATATAATACAACTTTAAAAGATACCTTCTTACTCTGTCTATTCTACTTCTTCCTTATTTTTGGGACTTACCGAGCGATCTGTTCGCTGACGACATTCTCTTTCTTTCTTCTTTGAATGTCGTTAGGTGATCTGGACACGTCAGAGATCGAGCCCACGAGTGAAGACTTGGACCAATTCAGTGAAGACCCCGAGCTCTAGTTCATTGTATACTTTCCATTTCAGTCCTTTTATTTCTGCCATTGTTTAGGCATTGCTTTATTTCAGTTGTATTTACTTTCCATGCATTGTACAGACAGAATGTGAATAAATAAAGTTGTTGTTTTATTATATCTTGTCTCTTGTGATTTTACTTTTATATTGCGTAGATACGCTTAGCGTATTTACTTCACAGTAAATACGTAGCGGCCTCGTCGCGTCCTCTGCCCGTATACTGGGACGCGGGGCGTGACATTTTTAATCACGAAAATTTCAACATTTGAAAAATTCGATAGAAACTTTACAAATCCGTGTTTTCGAAAACCGATCGAACACTTTAACATCGTAAAGACCTACCCAAATGTTCTAGCTTGTATCTGATACCATGAAAGTCTACCCTAGCACCACCATGAGGTTTTAGTATCATCAACCATGCCAAATTTAAAAAATTTCGGGTGCTAAGCTAGACTAACCAAGATCTTAACTAGAATATTAGGGTTTCCTATGATGATATCATAAAACTAAAGAGAAGGAAAGAGCATACAACCTTTGAAGACCGTGTCCTTCTCTTCTAAAGCTCTGGGTTGTAGTCCACGCGACTCCACTAGGCTCCTCTTCGAGTTTGAACAAGCCTCCTCCGTGATCTTCGCGCCGAAGACGATCCACCCGAAATCCCTCTAGCTCAAGCTACCTCTTCACTAAACTATCTTTAGTGAAGGCAACACACTACACTTGATTGCTAATCAAGTATAGGATGGTGAAGCAGGGGTGTTGGTTTACTCACTAATTGGCTCAAAACTCTATGGTTCACATCACATGTGAGGGGTTGGAGTTTTGAGGCATGAAGATGAGAGCAAGCTAGAAAGCAACTCAAAAATAACACAAGTGAAGAATGAAGTGAGTATGGCTACCCCTTTGACCCTCACTCATTCAAGTATGGAGTAAATTTCAATATAAAATTGCAACCATGCTTGAATAGTGAGTCAAGAGTAATAAACAAATAATAAAGCCCATGCCTCACCATTCCTCATTTTCCACCTCTTTTTCTATTTTCCAAAAATAGAAATTCATGCTATGCTTCATATATATATATATATATATATATATATGAAAATATTAAGTGAGCTAATAATATTAGTTAAGATATAATTATATCAAATATAATATATATCACATTATTAAATCAACACTTGATTTAATAATCCGGTTATATCACATATAACCGACTAATATCATTTATCTGTATATCACATTATCAAATCAACACTTGATTCGATAATCCGGTTATATCACATATAAGCTGACCGATATCAGATAACTGTCAGATTACAATACAGTATCACATACTTGTATTTAATAAGGCCCCCGCACAAATCATCATATGTGCCCTACTTCGTTTCTCTTGAACCAGGAAACTTCTTTGTGGGGCTCTAAAGACTCGTCAATACGCCAGCAGTAGGTGATGATCACATCAGTCACTCACAAACCGTCAGCGGTACTAGCTGGACGTAACGGCTACCCAGGTATTGAGCGATATGATGATCAATAAGCAAGCTTGTCCATACTCTCCATGAAGTCTATCCGTAATACTACCGTACAGTCCGGTCTTTTCGTCTGATATGTTGCATATCATATCTAGGGGTGGAATCGTCAGACCCCAGTAACGTGATAAGTTATGCCGGTGTCTGGCCTATAACGGTTCGAGAAACTACTGATAACTCTTATCAGTAAATCTCAGCACCAACCCTGGCCAGGGACTTCCAGTTATAGCCAATCGAGCATAGCGCAACATCAACTCCCAATACCGTGAGAGACGAAACCCCTCCTATCGCTCATTGCATCCATGTGACTTGGGACTGTATCCAAAATCGACCTGTTTGCACGACTCCTTTGAGCCGTGGTAGAGAGGAAATCAAAGCATAGTGGGAGACACACAAGACTCTATGACGATCTCGGGTCTACAGACTAACCTGTACCAGTGTCACCAGAGAACTGCTAACTGACGATAGGTATAATACCAACCGGGAGTTCTCGGCGAGTCCTATTCGGTGTACCCATTCTCTAATGATCACATGTGTACAATCTTTGATGTCAAACACCAATGGCTATGGGACCAATCATCGCCCCTATACAGGGTTAAGAAACGTACACACTAGTCTACTATGGTAATATCGATGCCCTGTCTCGATACACCCTCGATTAGGAACGATTGAAGGATGTGCTTGTAGACTACACAACTCCCAGTAGTATGATCTCCATCATAGTCCTGGTAGTCAAGCTACATCTTAAGGGATTTATCAACATGTGAGAGAGAGACAGTATAAGAATACCAGTCTACATGTTAAGATAAAGAGTAACCATATAGCATGCTATCATGTCGAGCAAGTAATTCTTCTATATATATGTCCAAGCATCCACGATAATATACATCAATGTACAATAATGGCCTCTAGGGCATACATATTCCTAACAACTTATGCCCCTCCCATTCTGTTCTGGGCTCTTTCTGAAGTAGTTTTAGCATCTTCTTCGTCTTTTTGGATATGTGCATGCTCCATGGAGGTTGCGGCGAGTCGGATTCATTTCTCGGGGCAGCGGATTCCGTTGTTTGCTCCCAAAAGGCTTCAGCTTCAGTCTATATAAAGTTGGTGGTTGCAGCTTGGTTGTTCACCAACACAATCTTGGATAGCTCGATCTCTCCGATCTTGTATTGCTTTTGGACCCAATCTTTGAAAATGTAGCAATCCTCGATCGCATAGCTCACTACTCTGTGGTACGAGCGATATAGGGAATTGTCGGTTATTTTTGTTTCGTGAGGTCTCTTTGACTCCGGTAATTGTAGACCGTTGTTCAGGGCATCCTTGAATATCTTGCAGACCTTGTTCCTCCTGAAAGAGTAGACTTTGTTCTTTTTCTTCTCTAGGGAAGGCCCTTCTCCTCCTAGCACTGGCTTTCGGGCCCGGTTTGTTTTTGACCCGCCCGCCTTTCTCTTATCTTCACTGTCAGACGCATTGAAGGCGTTGGTCTTGTTGGAGCTCCCACTTTTAAAGTTGTCGTCTTTTCTGTTCTTCCGAGACTTGTGACCCTGAGAGTCCGGGGTAGACTCTTGCTTCAAGTGTTCCAACATTTGCACTCTCTCGGCCGGCTCTTGAAACGTCTTAAGTCCTGCTGTACATAAGAATGGGACCATCCAATTGCTGAGGTTCCCAATGAGGAGGCTGACGGACTGTTCCTGCTCTAGCGTCTGTTCGCACTTGACAGTGAGGTTGCACCATCGGGCAATAAAGTCCATGTTGCTTTCGTTTTTCCCCGGCTTGGTTCTCACGAGGTCAGCAATGGAGATTTTGTCAATAACACTCATGAATCTTTGCCGAAACAGAGACTCCATTTGGGTGAAAATAACGACGGACACGTCTGGTATACTTGCGTACCAGTCAAAAGTGACACCAGTCAGGCTATTGACAAACTGATGAAGAAGGAGCGCATTATGCCCCCTGTATTTCCGCACGACGCTTTAAAGTGGGTGATGTGCTGATTTGCGTTTCCTGTCCTGTCAAATCTTCCGAACTTAGAAATAACGTAGCCACTCGGGAACTCGATCAAATCATACTGTGCAGGATATGGTCGTCCACTACTGCCAATTTATTTCTGAGCTTCGGCTTCGGCCACCAATATTTTAACCTTGCTGGCGACCAAATCCATTATCCGATCTTGTGTGAGCGGGATGGCGCCATCTTGGTCCAAGGCATCCCTAGAAGTGGAATGTGGTCGGCTTTCGCGTGGCTCACCTATACTCGGACCTAAAGGGACAGGCATTGGTTGCTTCGGTTATCACCCGGCTCATGAATGGAAACTTGTGCTTGATTGGATGGCGTCCAGGAAATTTGAGCCGTGGGCTGCATCACGACATTCATCAAGTCGTCGATTTTGGAGTAAAGCTTGGCCATCTCTTTATCTTTACTCCTGAGCTGTTTTCGGAGCTCATGAAGTAGCTCTTGCTCTACGGTATTGGGACGGAAAGTCGGCTCTTCCTCGCTGTCTGAGCTTGACTCCACATGGACTGAAGGGTCTTTCTTCCTATCAGCCTCATCGAGAGGGTTTTCATCATCCAGCGGAGGCGGCTGATCTTGGGAAGCGGCAACCAAATTCAAGCCAGATTGGGCTTGGGATGTGGTGGCCCCATCCTTGCTTTTGCTGTGCAAGTTATAGCTGGGTCGCGCGTCCGCCATATAGACCGTATGGATAACATATCCGGCCGTCTTTTTATTATTGGCAGCTGATTCCGTGGACCGCTGTCGTGGCCCTTCTGTTTTGGTAACGGACAATCGATTGAAGATGGCTGGCCTGACCGGATTCTTGAGTGGTGCTGGCGCTTCTTTTTTGGATTTGCCCTACTACTTTCGTGCGGTAGAGAGCGCCTGATAGACTATTGAAGAGACATTGTCATGCTTTCTCCGTTGGGGCTGGGACACGTCTTTTTATAGCATCGTTCAGACCGTTGTCTCCTTGATTCTGGCGGTCATGGCATCTTTCTGAACCCGCTTCATAGGTTTGAAGGAATTGCTGACTTTTACGGCCGACTCAGCCGTCATCACGGGGTGACCCTGCTCTTGGAACCTCACAAGATTCCACTTGGCCGGAGTCCTGGCCCTCTTGTTGGCTCGATACCTAAGCCGCTTCTGTCTCAACCTTTCTGTTCTGAGCACTCAGCAGGCTTCGGCTCTTCGGGAAGCCGCCGTAGACCGAGCGATGGAGAGCTTTGGAGATACGCCTGATTGTGCACTTGTTGGAGTCATCGCCTGAGTTCGTCCGCGATATTTGATGATGTCATTTGTTCCGGCAAACTTGCCCCCGGCTGGAGCACCAGAGAGTCATTCGGACACCGTCTTAAATTTGGGTTATGGTGCCTTAGCAGTCACAACGTTCGGCCGCTTGCCCCTTGAGACCGGCTTGGCCACCTAGTTTGCTAGGATTTCTGCCGGATGAGCGCTCCCGGTAGGGTAGATGATTGTTCCCCTCCGAACGGCGGCCTGGACTTCGCGTCTGTGCCTGAGGTTCGGGGCAGATGCTATTTGGTTTTATCCGTCTATCTCTCCGAAGATGCCAAGTTGATTTATGGCACCGTGTATCGGAGGTTTAGACGGATGCGGCCGATGTAGCAGACTTCGTCAGATTCCCCCTCAGGGTGAGGGGTTTTTGATTGTGGGGACACTCTTCCCTGCAGGCGCAAGCCCCTACAGTTAATTACGCTACCGCATCGCGGTAACAACTTTCTCCTTCTCCAGAATTTCACTTCGTGTCGTGTGTGTTTGTTTTGTTTGTGGTTGCCCGTGGATTGTATATGGAGACTGAGTAATGCCGTCGCCCGTAGGACGTGGATTAGTCCAAATCCGTATTTACTTAGATTTGGGTTTGGTGTTTTTAGTTTAAGGATACGTTAGTCGTGTTGCGGCTAAGATCAACTTAAACGTTCGTTAAGGATACGTTAGTCCTGTTTGAGACTAAGATCAACTTAACAGGACCATTTAGGTCCGACAAAAGAGCATTTGGGCTCTATTGTTCCAGTTTGGGAGATTCATAGTCCAATTTGGGACTAAAGTCTGTTTGGAGGATACGTTAGCCATTTTTGAGGCTAAGATCGACTCAAACGTTTGTTAAGGATACGTTAGTCCAGTTTGAGACTAAGATCAACTTAACGGGACCATTTAGGTCCGACAAAAGAGCATTTGGGCTCTATTGTGTCAGTTTAGGGACGTGGTGGTCCATATTCCAGTTTAGGGACGTGGTGGTCCAATATTAGTTTAGGGACGTTTCGGTCCGATATTAGTTTAGGGACGTTCCGGTCCAATATTAGTTTAAGGACGTTTCGGTCCACGAGTTTAAGGACCCCGCAGTCCATATCGATGTGTGGTCATTGGGACCCGTCACCTCTTTGACGTCGTTGAGGAATTACAACGACGGATGTCAAAGGAGTTCGGAGATGTACCCTCGAACCGGATGTAAATTGATTTAGAAGAGCAATTTTGCTCAGTCAATTTAATTTAAGGACTTATGGCCAAAATTGGGCTAAGTCCAGTTGAAATGTTCAACATTTTATTTGCTTTTGCATTGCATTTCTTTTTTTTTATTTTTATTTGGGCCTTGCCCAGAAAGGATGCAGAGCATCAATTTGTTTTGGGCTCTGCCCTTTTAGGAATGATGCAAGGCATCAATTTTATTTTGGGCTCTGCCCTTGTATAAAGGATGCAAAGCATCAATTTATTTGGACTCTGCCCATTTATTGCCTTGCAATTTATTTTGGCCTGTCATCATTTTGATTTGGGCCTGGCCCTTTAATTAATGCATTGCATTTGTGCAAAATACTGTTAATTTGAGAATCTTTTAGATTCAAGAACCGATGGTTCATAAAATAAGTGCAAAGCACTATTTGATTTAGAAACAAGTTTTTTTTTTGTTTTTTCTTATCTCAGAGAACCAAAGGTTCATGAAAGTGCAAAGCACTATTAATTTAATAACCTTTCAGGTTCAAGAACCGATGGTTCATAAAACAAGTGCAAGGCACTATTTTATTTATTTATTTATTTATCGTTGAAGATCTATGATCTTGTTCATAAGAGAATTTTCTCTTCTTTTAAAGGTTTTTACCTTTTTTTTATTCTTCAAGAGTTCTCAAGTGTTCTCTTCTCCTTTTTTTTTAGCAAGATGTTCATCCCTTTTGAAATGAGGTCTAGGGTCCTTTTTATAGTGCCCATGAATTAGTTATAATTTGTTACATAAATCGTTTTCTGAGTGATTTGGGTAATTTTCCCCACCGTTGGATTTTTGATCCAAAGGCCCCTGCTTTACAGAAGAGAATCTTCTTGTTTTAATAAGAACAAAAAAGATTTATTCTGTTTTGCGCAACTCCCCCAGCGCGTGACACGTGTCGCGCAGCTGTGCTTGCGCAACTGCGCAGACACGTGTCGCGCAACTGTTTTTTTTTTTTTTGAGCTTTGCTCTGATTGGAGAAAGAACAGAAGCATTGCTTCTTTTTCCACTTTGGAATTTAAACAGAGCTTTGCTCTGATTGGGATAAACAAATACCCCCCCACCGTTGCGCTTACGTGGCCTCCTAACGTGAGCGCAGCGGTGGCAGACTCCGAACCGTCGCGCCATCTCTTGGAAGCTGAAAGGGCACTTGATGCCTATAAATAGGACTTTTGGTCCCTTAGATGATTCTCATCTCTAAAATTTTACTTTCAGAACTCAGAGCCCTGCTCTCTTATTTAAACACTTTTAAAAGTTCAAACTTTTAGAGAATTTTAGGTAAAAATATTAATTTTAATTAAATTAAATCAATTTTAAGAGCATTGCTCTCAATAGATCCCAGATCTAAAGAAGACCCATTTAGGGTTTCACTTAGCAGAGTTTTGCTCTACAGGTCTTAAAAGGATCTAAAGAGAACTAAAGGGGACCCTACTAGGGTTCCATAGAGCTCTGCTCTCTGAAAGATTTTTCTTGGATTTTCTTAATTCATTAATGGAGCTTTGCTCCTCCCAAATCATATAGAAGAACTCTTAAGGATTCTTCATGGATCTTGGAACTTAAATATGGCATTTTATTCCTCAGTGCATTATATCGTTTTGCTTAATAAGTCTTTCTGATAATTCTGTTGATCCTCTTTCGTAGGAACAATGGACGCCCATATGTATGCTCTTAACGAGATCATCTCTCATGAGGACATCCGCCGACTTGGCCGCTCTCAAAATCGGGAGTTCACAAAAGAGGGGTGTGCTGAAATAATGAGTCGCTTCGACACATACAATGGTCCACTGCTTCCCCGCCGTTCCTCTCTTCTTAAACTTATCGTGGGAGCTATCTGGGAAGCGCTTCCCCTATTCTGTTCCGGCGTGCCGCTTAGGGCGTTGGATGCCGCTGAGGACAAGGTGCACTCTGTGTACCTACTGAATTTTATCTCGAAGAGACAGCGAGACAGTCTTATCGACCTCTTGCACAAGGTCTTTCAACAGTCTGTCATACTCGCTGCTTATCGGAGGGTGGAAGATGTCGGAAGGGACCCTGACGCTTGTGCTCGCGAAAGAAAGCACACTAGGATGGTCCGCGAGGCTTGGAAAGTCATAGATAAGGTCGCTTTTGAATTCCTCAATCCATGCCCTAGACCTGAGGTTATTCCATTGTAACTTTCATTTATTGTTTTTATGACTGTAAGAACTTCGGGCAATATTAATGGAAATTTTTTTTTATCCCAGCTTGTCTTTATTATATATCTTTGTCCTGAGTCTTTTTGCCCATGCATGAATGAATACGTCTTGGACGCTTGATCAAACGTAAATCGGGTGCTCTTTCTGTTGCTTTTCCTCTTTCTCAGCATGTCGTCACAATTAGCAGGTAATAGAGTAAGCTTCTTGATTTCTTCATGAGATAGCGAGGGCTTAGGCCGCAGGTTCAGATCTGCTGCTTAAGACTTTACGGATCGAGAGGATCTCGTAGGCGGGTTTTTCTCCTTAAGAATCGTGAGGATTCCTAAGTGTGGTTTTCTTTTGTAAGTCGTAAGGATCCTACAAGAGAATTTTTCCCTCTTACGAGTCGAGAGGACTTGTAAGCGGTTGTTTCCCTCCTTGTCGAAGTTCGACGTTGGAGAGTGAGACCCGTGGATGGTATGCAAGAGACCGTTTTGGGCCAACTTACGGGGTCCCAATGCTTAGGAAACAGGCTTCTTTTATGCCCACTGCCTAAGGCTTTATCTCACGAGTCGAGCCGCCTCGACAATTTTTCACAAGTCGAGACGAATCGAACGTTTCTCGCAAGAACATCTTAACGTCGCATTTAACCTCTGCTCTTTACGACAGAAGCCCGTTAAGGTTGGTGGTACTTAGGGTTTTGGCCATCGTACCGTCGCATAAGCTGATATAGTCCTCGATAGGCAATCGTGCTGTTCGAGTAGCCCTGCGACTGCCGTGTCTCTGATCCCTTCGGGGGCTGGACAAGACGTCTTCAAGCAATCCTCCTTGGCAGTTTGACCGTCGGAAGAGCAAGCACTAGGAATTTACCATGCCGCTTTTTACTTGAGGTTAGGCTCATTTCGGAGAGCCCCGATGAGTCATAACCACTCCGCGCTGGTGTGGGATGATCTCCGATAGTCTTTCAGGCTTTATATGACTTGCCGTTAAGACCCTGAAGCTAGGAATTTGGCCTTTGCTTCGTTTGCTGGCATTGCGTCCTCTGTATCGAGACGAATGTCATGGTGGGAACTAGGGATTTTGCCGTGGCTCCGTTTGTTTGATGACGTTGCGTCTGCTGTGTCGAGACGAACGTTGGGGCGACATCTCATCTACTGTATCGAGACGGACGTCGAGGTTGTCTCTAGGTTACTAGTGAACTGCCGAGGTTTGGTGAACTGCCGAGGTTTGGAACTAGGGATTTTGCCGTGGCTCCATTCGTTTAATGACGTTGCGCCTGCTGTGTCGAGACGAACGTTGGGGTGACATCTCGTCTGTTGTATCGAGACGATCGTCGAGGTGGTGACCACTCCGCGCTGGTGTGAGATGATCTCGTCTGCTGTATCGAGACGGACGTCGAGGTTGTCTCTAGGTTGCTGGTGAACCGTCGAGGTTTGGAACTAGGGATTTTGCCGTGGCTCCATTCGTTTAATGACGTTGCGCCTACTGTGTCAAGACGAACGTTGGGGTGACATCTCGTCTACTGTATCGAGACGGACGTCGAGGTTGCCTCTAGATTGCTGGTGAACCGTCGAGGTTTGGAACTAGGGATTTTGCCGTGGCTCCATTCGTTTAATGACGTTGCGCCTGCTGTGTCGAGACGAACGTTGGGGTGACATCTCGTCTACTGTATCGAGACGGACGTCGAGGTTGTCTCTAGGTTGCTGGTGAACCGCCGAGGTTTGGAACTAGGGATTTTGCCGTGGCTCCATTCGTTTAATGACGTTGCGCCTGCTGTGTCGAGACGAACGTTGGGGTGACATCTCGTCTGCTGTATCGAGACGATCGTCGAGGTGGTGACCACTCCGTGCTGGTGTGAGATGATCTCCGATTTTCTTTCCGGTTTATGTGAGTTACCGTAAAGACGTTGAAGCTAGGAATGTGGCCTTCGCTTCGCTTGCTTTGTCACGTCCGAATCCCTGCTGGAGGAAGAACGCTGGGGTCGACATCTCGTCTGCTGTATCGAGACGGACGTCGAGGTGGTGACCACTCTGTGCTGGTGCGAGATGATCTCCGATTGTCTTTCCGGTTTTATATGAGTTACCGTAAAGACGTTGAAGCTAGGAATGTGGCATTCGCTTCATTTGCTTTGTCATGTCTGAATCCCTGCTGGAGGAATAACGCTGAGGTTGACATTTCGTCTACTGTATCGAGACGAACGTCAAGGAGGTGACCACTTCATGTGAGATGGTCTCCGATTGTCTTTCCGGTTTTATGTGAGTTACCGTAAAGACGTTGAAGCTAGGAATGTGGCCTTCGCTTCATCTTCTTTGGTGTGTTCGGATCCTGTTGGAGGAAGGACCTCTCGTCTGCTGTATCGAGACGAACGTCGAGGTGGTGATCACTCTAAGCTGGTGCGAGATGATCTCCGATTGTCTTTCAGGCTTTTTATGACTTGCCATCAAGACGTATGAAGCTAGGAATTTGGCCTTCGCTTCATTTGCTTTGGCGCGTCCGAATCCTGCTGGGGAAAGAACGCTGGGGTGACATTTCATCTGCTGTGTTGAGATGAACGTCAAGGTGGAGCTGGGATTTTGCCGCCGCTCTGCTTTGTTTTGACCGTGAGGTCTTTTGTCGGCGTTGTATCCGAATGCTGAGGTGGAGCTGGGATTTTGCCATCATTCCGCTTTGTTTCGACCATGGGGTCTTATGTTGATGTTGCATCTGCATCCTGATGAACCACGAAGGAACGCCATTGTTGACATTGCGTCTGCTGTATCGAGACGAATGCTGAGGTGGGGCTAGGATTTTGCTGTCACTCCGCTTGTTTCGACCATGGGGTCTCTTGTTGACGTTGCTTCTACATCCTGCTGGACTGTGAAGGAACGCCGTTGTTGAAATTGCGTCTGCTGTATCGAGACGAATGCTGAGGTGAAGCTGGGGTTTTGCCGTCGCTCCGCTTGATGGTGTAACATCTGTGTCCTGTTGGAATGAGGAGGCACACCGTTGTTGGTCTTCAGGCTTTAGATGTAGCCATTGAGATTTGGAACTAGGGACTTTGCCATGGTTCCGTTTCGTTACGACTCTGGGGTCGGTTGTTGATGTCACGTCTGCATCTGGTTGGAGTGAGGAGAAACGCCGTTGGTGATCTCTAAGTTGTCGATATTGACGTCGAGACCCTGAAGTTAGGGACCTTCCTTTGCTTTATTTGTTGACATCGTGTCTGTAATATTGCGACAAATATCGAGATGGTCTCTAGGTTATCTATGAACCGTCGAGATTTGGCTTCGCTTTCTGGTGGAGCCTGTTGGGAAGGTATGGTTCCCTCTTTATCTGTGCCCCTGGATTGTATACAGGGATCGATGTAATTTCACCTGTAGGGCAAAAAGTTTCATTCTTTCATCATTTTTTTATTCTTTCCGCGATGCTCTATCATTTCAGCTTTTTATATCGCGAAAATCGCGATTGCCCAATCATTTCGGCTATTTTTCGCGGTGCCCAATCATCTCGGCTATTTTTTCTTTTTACTCGCTGTTTTTTTATTGCGAGTTGCCCAATCATTTCGACTGTTTATTTTATTTTTACTCGCTGTTTTTTATTGCGAGTTGCCCAATCATTTCGGCTGTTTATTTTATTTTTACTCGCTGTTTTTTTATTGCGAGTTGCCCAATCATTTCGGCTATTTAATATGCATTTTCAGCTCGCTGATTTTTATCGCGAGTGTAGAACTTGGAATCTGGTGCCAATCTCAGCATCAGCATCGCTACAACCGGAATATTGCGAGGAGCGAATCATCATCTGCCATGAAAGGACATGGAATTCGATACCGATTTAGGCATCAGCATCGCTACAACTGGGATATTGCCAGGAGAGAATCATCATCTGCCATGAAAGGACTTAGAATTTGATACCGGTTTAGACATCAACATCGCTACAACTGGAATATTGCCAGGAGCGAATCATCATTTGCCTCTGTCGATGTTGAACAAAGGTGGCTTAGTAAACAGGGTTAAGGGTCCTGTCGGCTAAGGCTTTTGACTTCATGAGCCGTAAGGGTCTCACAAAGGTATTTCTCCCTACAAGTCGTGAGGATCTTGTAGGTGTGTTTTCTCCTTGGGAATCGTGAGGATTCCTAAGTGCATGTTCTCTTGTAAGTCGTAAGGATCTTACAAAAGGGTTTTCTCCTTATAAGTCGAGAGGACTTACAAGTGTTGTTTGCTGTACAAGCATATCCCTAGTCACGGATGGGACTTTGTTAGGGAAATATTTATTCGTGCCCGTGGATTGTAAACAAGGGTCATTATGAGCCGCTTGTAGGGCAATATCGAAGGTTGTGGGGGCTGCTTAAGAACAGGTTAAGGTCTCTGCAACTTAAGACTTTCAACTCTTATGAGCCGTGAGGGTCCCATAAGAGAGTTCTCCTTACAAGTCGTGAGGATCTCGCAAGTGTATTTTCTCCTTAGGAATCGTGGGGATCCCTAAGTGTGTTGCTCCCTTTGTGAGTCGTAAGGATCTCACGCAGGTGGTTTCTCCTTACAGGGTCGAGAGGACCCTATAAGTGTTTCTTAACGAGGTTGCGCCCTTTCAGGTTTTCACAAACACTCGCCGGTAGCCCTGCTGTTTTTACTCACGGAGCCCTTTCGGGTTTTCATCCGTGCCCATTTTGCTTATGGACATACCGTTTTTTTTTCTTTATTTTCTTTTTTTTTTTTATATTAACGAGGTCGCGCCCTTTCGGGTTTTCACGAACACTCGCCGGTAGTCCTGCTGTTTTTACTCACGGAGCCCTTTCGGGTTTTCATCCGTGCCCATTTTGCTTATGGACATACCGTTTTTTTTTGTTTTTTTTTATATTCTCGTCAGCCTGAGAATGCTGCAGTAGTAGTTTAAAAACATTTCGGTCATTTGCAAGTTTTAGGACATTGCGGTCCATCATTAGTTTAAGGACGTTTCGGTCCGTTGTTAGTTTAAAGACGTTTCGGTCCGTTATCCAGTTTTAGGACGTAGTGGTCCGTTAGGCTTTCTCTATGAATGAGCATGATGCCCCCGGTGTGTCCATATTTTTCGGAACATGCGGTTGTGGCGGGTTCACCTTCCAAATTTCGGACAACGCGAACTTGCCTTGTTGGTATTGATCTTCAACCCAATTCTTGAAGACGTAGCAATCCTCGATCAGATGACCTACCGTTTGGTGGTAAGGGCAATAATTAGGATTATTAATATCGCCTGGCCACAACGGACGTTTTGGACTCGGCAGATTGATGAGTCTGTCACACACTGCCAGCTCGAACAGTCCCCTTGTTTTATCTTGCGGAAACGAGTAAGGACGTTTCAACTTTTCCTGGAGGGATTGCCGCTTGTTGCTTTGGCAAGCAACTGGTCTAGGGTCACCTGATTGTTGGTGAGCGCTGGCGACGAGGGCCTTTTTTCCTTTTCCTTTATTCTTTTTGCTCGGTCCCTTGTTTACGGGGCCGAGATTTTTTTCGAATAGCGTGCGATTACATGGCTGAACGTTCTCGCAGCTTCTCAATTCCTTTATTTTCGAAATAGATTCCCCGAGGGAAAAGTTGGGGATAGCTTCTTCGTCAGAGTCGCTTCCAAAGGTGACAATTTGTGATCTCTTGAAGTCGGCTATATGACAGTCGGCGGCGGCTCTTTTGCGCTCATCTATCGCATTTTTCCGATGTCCACAAACTTCACACTTTGTCCTGTCGAAGTGTCGCTTTTGAGCGACATATCCTTGCCACCAACAGTTAAAGGATTCGCAGTCTTCGGTAGGATGTATGATCTTTTGATGATATAAACAGAAGTTAGGGTGCATCTCTACCTCAGAGAAAGAATTTTCTTCAAAGGGCGGTAGCTTCATTCCTACTGATAGAGCTTTGGCGAAACGTTTCCTCGTCTTGAATTTGTTTTTATCCGCAGTGGATGGCTTTTGATTTGACGGGAATGCCTTGGCTTTTTTCAGTGTGGCCATTTCACGCTCTTGATTGGCTTTTGCTTTCAAACGAATTTCATTTAGGAAGACATCGATCAACTCGTCTGATGGCTGTAGAATCTCTGGCTCAGGGTTCGCCAATGATTTCTCAGCGCAAGGAGCCTCCTCATCATCCGTCAGTGAATGAGAAATCACATGACAAGTCGCCACGTAGTCTTCGGATTCATCCGATAAGTTTTCTCTGTCGTTTTCATCCTCGACGAAAGAACAAGTTGCCCCCGGCGTGTCCATTTTCTTTGGAGAGTGTGGCTGTGGTGGGTTTACCTTCCAGTTTTCCGACAGCGCGAACTTGCCTTGTAGGTACTGATCTTCGATCCATCCCTTAAAGACGAAACAATCCTCAATCGGGTGACTTACCGTTTGGTGGTAAGGGCAATAATTGGGATTATTAAGATCGCCTGGCTGCAACGGACGCTTTGGACTCGGCAGATTAATGAGTCTGTTGCGCACGGCCAGCTCGAACAGTCTTCTTGTTTTATTCTGAGGAAACGAGTAATGACGTCCTAGCCTCTCTTCGAGGGATGGGCGTGGACGCACGTTGTTTTGGCGAGCGACCGGCTTTGAGTTGCTCGCCTGTTGCTGAGCGTTGGCGACGATGATCGCTTTTCCTTTCTCATTTCGGGGATCGGGTCTTGGAGGAGACGGTCTATGGCCCATCTGGTCCATTTGGGCTAATTTGTTGATCAAGGCTTGGAAGGTGGTCGGCCTGAAGAACATCATGAATTGCGAGATGGTCGCCTGCGGATCGAGAGTGCCCACAAACATGTCTACCGCAGGTGCCTCTTCTATGCGTTGTTCGCATTTCGACCATAGGTTTCGCCATCGTGTTGCGTATTGGACCCACGTTTCGCCGGGCCTTATCCTAGCATTTATCAGTGCTGTAATCGGGGTGCGTTCACTAGCACTTGCGAATCTTTGTGTAAACAGCAGTTCCATCTCTGCAAATGTTTTGACAGAGTCATTAGGTAGCTCCGAATACCATTCAAAGGCTATTTCTGCTAAGCTGCCGACGAATTGACGTAGCAACAATTTATCATCGCCTCCAGTATTGCCGCATAAGGCCCTGAATTGAGCGACATGCTGATGCGGATTCCCTGTCCCTTTATATACGTGGAATTTAGGGATCGTATATCCTGGCGGGTAATTGATTTGTTCATACCAGCTCGGATACGGTCGTCCGGTTCTAACAATTTGCCCAGCCGCTTCATTCGCCTGATGAACCCGGATCTGCTGAGCTATATATTCGTCTAGGTCGACTTTGGAGATTGCCTCCTCCTTGGCTGTTGATAGAGCCGGCGGAGGATTTGACGTTTCTCCCCTGTCGTCTTCAAGGACGATCGGAGGATCTTCAGCAGGAGGGTCCGGCTGTAACATCATCCCTACCATATCTTGGAAGAGGAGCGCCATCTGCTTTATGTTAGCCGCTTGCTCTGCAGCTTCTTTGTCCCTCTTTTCGAGAACTCTGCGTAAAAAGTCAGCGTCGGTTTCTTGTTCTTGACGCTCATCCGAAAACGTTTCAGAGCTTTCTTTTGGCTCAGTGAGTGCAGCCATTGTAGTCATCATTTCCTGAAGCTTTTGTTGTTGCTCCTGGGCTTTCGTCACGGATCGGGTGAGCGGTCGGTGGCCCGTAGAAGTGCGGCTTTCCTCCTTTCCAGAAGCCATATAAACAGTGTGCACCACCATGCCCCCAGACTTGGGGCGTTTGTGTTCGGTGTCTTTGCGATTTGCCGAAGACATAAGGGCTTTTTGCGGCCTCCTTTTTTGAGTGATTGGAGTTAAGGGAGCCGTTGTAGTGGGCACCCAAGTAGCTTTTGCTTTTTGTGGTTTGACAGAGTAATCCTTCCCCTGTCGAACCTTCATCTTTTTCTGTCGTCGGAGGCAGTCTTGATCGATCACCGACTCTTGAACCTATCGCCAGACTTTGTAAATTTTAGAGGACAGCCGTTGAAGGGGTTGCTCTAGCTTCTTCTCTGGAATATTCTTCACAGATGAATGAGTTCGCTTTAGCACCGCAGTAGGAGAGTTTCTGCGCACCTTATTAAGCAGTTCAGAGCTGTTCTTGGTTGGAACAGCAGCATCGATCATCACCATCGGAGTTGGAGGAGTAAGTCCAGAGGGGGAGTTGCCCCCAGCCTTCCTCACTCGGCGCCAGTAGCGACGTCGGGCATGTCGTGCTGATGGAGTTGTTTCAGCTATAGGGGTGACCTCCTCATGCCCCCTGTGTTGGTCAGAATATACTGGTACCAGCTTTTTAAAGATCGACGTCCGTTGAACGTGGACGGCCAACTTGTCAGAAGCGGACTTCTGAACATAGGAAGCAATCTTGGTGATTTTTCCAGGAACGTGAGTTGGAATGGCTATCCGCTTCGGGATAACGCCTTCTGGTATGGCAGGCTTCTTCGTGAGCCTGTTAGAGCTCTGGCCTAGTCCGTTAAAAACTGAAGCAGTGGAGTTGGACGACCTGTTGAGAGGGGTCACGGCAGTGGTAAGTCGATCGAAGACCGACTTCTTTGGAGCTTCTTGCAGTGTCATTGGGGCGTCGAAGCTCATTGGTGGGAGCATAGTCCCAAAAAATAGTCCAGTCGTGGCTTGAGCCACCTGCTCCACCGGCATTTTGAAAAGGGAGGCCGCTTGGGGCCCATAAGTCACTTCTCCAACAATGACGGAGCGAGAATTGTTGCTGCAGGCGATGCAGTTCGAAGCCATTGATCTTCTGTTTTCTGCACGGAGCAAGACACCAAATCTTAGTACCTTGAATCCACAGACAATCACAGCAAACCGCGATTTGTTCGCGAACACGACACACGAAGTGTGGAGTGGAAAGAGGAAGAGGTCCCACCGGGCGTGCCAGAATCTGTTCCCCTCCGAACGGCGGCCTGGACTTCGCGTCTGTGCCTGAGGTTCGGGGCAGATACTATTTGGTTTTATCCGTCTATCTCTCCGAAGATGCCAAGTTGATTTATGGCACCGTGTATCGGAGGTTTAGACGGATGCGGCCGATGTAGCAGACTTCGTCAGATTCCCCCTCAGGGTGAGGGGTTTTTGATTGTGGGGACACTCTTCCCTGCAGGCGCAAGCCCCTGCAGTTAATTACGCTACCGCATCGCGGTAACAACTTTCTCCTTCTCCAGAATTTCACTTCGTGTCGTGTGTGTTTGTTTTGTTTGTGGTTGCCCGTGGATTGTATACGGAGACTGAGTAATGCCATCGCCCGTAGGACGTGGATTAGTCCAAATCCGTATTTACTTAGATTTGGGTTTGGTGTTTTTAGTTTAAGGATACGTTAGTCGTGTTGCGGCTAAGATCAACTTAAACGTTCGTTAAGGATACGTTAGTCCTGTTTGAGACTAAGATTAACTTAACGGGACCATTTAGGTCCGACAAAAGTGCATTTGGGCTCTATTGTTCCAGTTTGGGAGATTCATAGTCCAATTTGGGACTAAAGTCTGTTTGGAGGATACGTTAGCCATTTTTGAGGCTAAGATCGACTCAAACGTTTGTTAAGGATACGTTAGTCCAGTTTGAGACTAAGATCAACTTAACGGGACCATTTAGGTCCGACAAAAGAGCATTTGGGCTCTATTGTGCCAGTTTAGGGACGTGGTGGTCCATATTCCAGTTTAGGGACGTTTCGGTCCGATATTAGTTTAGGGACGTTTCGGTCCGATATTAGTTTAAGGACGTTCCGGTCCAATATTAGTTTAAGGACGTTTCGGTCCACGAGTTTAAGGACCCCGCAGTCCATATCGATGTGTGGTCGTTGGGACCCGTCACCTCTTTGACGTCGTTGAGGAATTACAACGACGGATGTCAAAAGAGTTCGGAGATGTACCCTCGAACCGGATGTAAATTGATTTAGAAGAGCAATTTTGCTCAGTCAATTTAATTTAAGGACTTATGGCCAAAATTGGGCTAAGTCCAGTTGAAATGTTCAACATTTTATTTGCTTTTGCATTGCATTTCTTTTTTTTTATTTTTATTTGGGCCTTGCCCAGAAAGGATGCAGAGCATCAATTTGTTTTGGGCTCTGCCCTTTTAGGAATGATGCAAGTCATCAATTTTATTTTGGGCTCTGTCCTTGTATAAAGGATGCAAAGCATCAATTTATTTGGGCTCTGCCCATTTATTGCCTTGCAATTTATTTTGGCCTGTCAGGTCATTTTGATTTGGGCCTGGCCCTTTAATTAATGCATTGCATTTGTGCAAAATACTGTTAATTTGAGAATCTTTTAGATTCAAGAACCGATGGTTCATAAAATAAGTGCAAAGCACTATTTGATTTAGAAACAAGTTTTTTTTTTGTTTTTTCTTATCTCAGAGAACCAAAGGTTAATGAAAGTGCAAAGCACTATTAATTTAATAACCTTTCAGGTTCAAGAACCGATGGTTCATAAAACAAGTGCAAGGCACTATTTTATTTATTTATTTATTTATCGTTGAAGATCTATGATCTTGTTCATAAGAGATTTTTCTCTTCTTTTAAAGGTTTTTACCTTTTTTTTATTCTTCAAGAGTTCTCAAGAGTTCTCTTCTCCTTTTTTTTTAGCAAGATGTTCATCCCTTTTGAAATGAGGTCTAGGGTCCTTTTTATAGTGCCCATGAATTAGTTATAATTTGTTACATAAATCGTTTTCTGAGTGATTTGGGTAATTTTCCCCACTGTTGGATTTTTGATCCAAAGGCCCCTGCTTTACAGAAGAGAATCTTCTTGTTTTAATAAGAACAGAAAAGATTTATTCTGTTTTGCGCAACTCCCCCAGCGCGTGACACGTGTCGCGCAGCTGTGCTTGCGCAACTGCGCAGACACGTGTCGCGCAACTGATTTTTTTTTTTTGAGCTTTGCTCTGATTGGAGAAAGAACAGAAGCATTGCTTCTTTTTCCACTTTGGAATTTAAACAGAGCTTTGCTCTGATTGGGATAAACAATGATGATGGAACCAAATTGGCTGGGCGGTTCCTCCCACTGCCGACTGAGACTTGCGGGGAGAATCGCGCGAGCATTGATCTTGACCATGTACGGGATCGGGGTCGCGTCGAAAGCTGAATTCATCTTAGAAGATATTGTCGTTGAAAGTTGATTGCTGCATGGAAAAGCATTATTTCAGTACAAATATCGGTATATATGTTAAATGAGTTCGCATGAATGCTTGACCCGAGAAATGGGAGGAGAGAAAGGTCCCACCGGGCGTGCCAGAATCTGTAGGGTGTTTTTCGTCACCCCATTGAGATGGGAAATACGCGTCACTAGTTGGGCATATACAGATTCCCCCTGCCTAGAGTAGGCTGGGGTTTATTGATTGTGGGAATCCGAATCTCCGGCAGCCGCGGACTAACCTGCCGTTAATTATCCCTCGTCTTTGAAACGAAGGAAGCTTGGATTGACGAGTCAAACCAGTCATGCGAACTCAATGTGCAATGTGCGTATGTGTGTGTCTTGAAAGGTTTTGGGTATCATGGGCCTCGCAGAGTTTAAGGGGGTCCCGCTATCCCGATAGCTGGCTGGAGATCAAAGGGCTAGCGGCCGCTTTGCGGGGTGTGGGGCAGCATCCCGTTAGAAATTTTTCTAGCGGGGGACGTGTTTTGAGTGTGGAGTGTATGGAAAAAAAGAAAGAAGAAAAGAAAAAATGGTGAATAACGTCCAAAGGACGTGTAGGTGTGCCGGTGCCTCACGCGCCCGACACGTAGGCGCTGGACGCCTGCAGAAAGAATGGGCTTAGCCCCAAAATGAGGAGTTGAACTCCCGAAATGGATTTTTATCTATGGAGTTAAACTCTAAAAGATTTTGAGTGGAGTTAAACTCTCAAAAAGGATTTTTATTTATGGAGTTAAACTCGGAAAGATTTTGAATGGAGTTAAACTCCTAAAAGGGTTTTATTTGTGGAGTTAAACTCCAAAAGATCTTGACAAATAGAGTTGAACTCCCAAAAATCTTTGGAGATGATCAAAGGGGACCCCTTTCTTCTCCCCTTTAGCCCTGGATCTTCTTTTGAGCATTGGATCCTCCCGAAGTAGGGTTTTTGGAGTTGGGTCTCCTTCTTCCTCATCTCTGTTGGCTGGATCATGGAGAAAAGGGGGTGAGACTTAAAAATCTTCCCTTTTAGGGATTTGATGGAAGATCCGATCTCCCCTTCAAGGGTTTTATGGTGAAAACTGTTTCTTTTTGGAAAAAGAAGAGTTAAACTCTTGATTTAATTCAAAAAAAGGAAGAAGGTTTAGAACCTTGCAGAAGGAGAAGGAGGCACAGAACACTAATTTTTGAGACAGTGAAAAGTTGGTATTTATTTCATCATCATGTTGCCTTTATAGGCTACACACTTTACATATAGCCTTTTGGGATTTGCTAAATGGCACTTGTGCCACCCCATACCTTAGGTGTTTGTTTCTTTTTGCACATAAGCCGTGGGGTTTACAAAATTATGGCTTTCTGCCCATTTTTCATACATTTATTTCTAAAAAATTGCATTAAACTAATTTATTGCTTTATTCTTGGCATGGAGCCGGCCCCTTCCATGCTTGGTCTTGACTTAAGCTTGGGCCCACTTGGCATGGGGGTTGATTGACTTTGACTTGGTCAATCGGGGTGTAACTTTGACCCCAACATTAGCGTTTACTTCTGATTCGAATTGGATTTCCCACTCGGTCCAGACTTTTACTTCGGCTATGGTTTTAGGTTGCGCTAATGCGAAAGAGCGAAGTCACTCTTTGTGCCTAAGATCCGCCCTCATGACGGTGATAACCGTTTCGTCACGGTGCTCGGGGACTTCCAGAAGAGTATTATAGAAGCGGGTGACGTCACCCTTGAAAGATTCCCTGTCTTGGCTCTTGATGGTAAATAGGTAGTCACCATCCTTTTCTGTCGTCGGTTACCGACGAAATGACCGAGGAACTGAGTCACCGGCTCGTCAAAGGTCGAGATCGAGCGTGGTGCAAGGCCGCGGAACCAATCTCGGCCGGCCTGGATGAGGGTGATGGGGAAGGCTCGGCACTGAACCGTGTCTGGGTTGTCTTGGAAACTCATGTCTGCCGTAAACGTATCCAAGTGGTCCTTCGGGGTCATACTTCCCGTCGAAGAGGGCCACCTTGGGCGGTTTGTTCCGAAACGAGATCCGCTCACCTAGTAACTGCTCCGTGAAGGGCCTCATGTGTGAATCTGCGGAGTACTTTGCCACTCCTCCGACCGAATGGGTGGCGAGCCACATGTTCTCAATCTTCTTCTCAAGGACTTCGATTCGCTGCTGGTACCCCGAGGATTCTCCATAGTCGGAGTGCCTGCTATCTCTGCTCCGGGCTTGCGCGATGGAGCGGTTTCGGCTCTGTCCTATCACGTTCCTTAGATCCTCGGGTTGGACTCTTCGTGGCTGGTCCCGACGTTCTCCATGTGCGCGGTCTCAATGAGTGTGGTGACGTCGGTCTTGTCTGGAATCAGGCGACCTGGCCGATGTCTCTTCACGGGGCGAGAGAGCGCGGCAGACGTTGAAGCGATGGCCTGGTCTCTCCTGAGATCTCGGTGTCGAACTGTCCGTCACCCAACAAGTCATGGAATCATTCCTCGTATGAGTGTCGTGACTGTCGGAATCGGCACGCCGGTGTTCGGTGGCATCGAGATGGGCGTGAGCAAGATCGAAGGCCTGAATGCGCCCCTCCGTCGTGCCACGCACGCCGTCGTTCCAGGGAGTGAGGACAACGGTTTGGCGGGCATGGCCGGCCGTTTGAACACGAACGGGTGCGTCCACTATCGCCGTGAGCCTGTCGATCCATGCAAATAGGACATCGACGATGTTGGAAGGTAGAGTAGAACCGCCCCCGCCTCCGTTGTGGAGGACGGGACGGCTCGTACTGGGATCGTTGCGATTATCGATGGCCATTGAATCGAAAGTGGAAGATCAACTTTTTTTTTATGGAAAAGCTTCTATTTCCCACAGACGGTGCCAACTGATGGTGCTCGGAATCTCCCCCGGATGTGATCCTCCGTTGATTTTGCTGCCAGCGAGGCTGAACGGTTGAGATTTGATGTGAGGATTAAGTGTGTGGGTCTCAATGGGTTGTTGATTGTTGCTGACACCAAACTACCTGCAAAGAAAATCACAGGGTGGGAAACCATTGTAGGACTCTCCGACGATTAAGTAAGTACTGAGGAGCAATTGGGCAGAGTAGCAATGTCTTGGAAATGAGTTCGACGTACCTGAGTCGTCTAGAGGAGGGGTTTGTATAGGGGTCGCATTGGAGCGAGCCGATGCGAGATTCTCGCCGTCTGTTACGACCCTGCGTCACGTTCGCGTTGATTGCGAGATACGCCCATTAACGGCGAGATACGCTAGCATAGGATACGGGACGTGGAGCGGCGGAGATCTCATTGCGGCGAGATACACGGAGCCGTTACGGGGGCGCTTAAGCTCCATGCTCTGGGCTGGACAGGGAAGCCGAGGAAGCTCGGCTCGGCGGATAGCTCAGTGACGAGCGAAGGGGCTGAGGAAGCTCAGCTCTGCAATAACTCGGTGACAAGCAAGGAGGCCGAGGTTGCTCGGCTGTAGGATAGCTCGGAGGTGAGCTGTTGGCCGGCTGCTAGACGAATAGGGAAGGGTCTCCGGGAAGGTCTCCAGGAAGGTCTCCGAAAGGTCGGATGCAACCTCAAGACGAGACGCCGAGGAATGTCCCCAATACATCGTACTTACTCCATCTCCGTAGACTTCAGAAACCTAGCGGGCTTACGTGGATGACACATCACCTGTTACGTGTCGTAATCTGAGGAATTCCCATTTAAGATCATCATCGCTCGGCAATAATCTGTGTGCCTTTTTATTGACAGATTCTAATACACATTATTCCACGATAAATAGATGAGGGCAAATTCGATATTACATTTGGGCTAAAATGTAGATAACTCCTTCACTTTTTGCCAAAAAGCATAAAACCTGCTTAAATTGAAAAGCATGCATTTTACACCATAAATTAAATTCCTTTATATTTTTCGATTTATCTTTTCTCATGGTGTCCTTCAAACCTTTCTTCCACAATTTCTTTATTTCTTTTCTAAATTTTTTTCTCTCCAAACATTTTTTTCTTATCTCCCAAAATCTACAATTCAAAACACCACCAACATTATCTTTTTCTCTATAGGCTGAGCATAGATTCAAAAAAGTATAAATGTTGGAAAGAGACAAAAAAGGGAGGAAAACAGTAATTAAGTCGGTCAATTAAATTTATTGGAAGGGTGTTTCGGTATAAAAAAGAAAAAATCTCATGGACGAATATATCAACACTCAGATTTATAGGGTTAAAGTATATATTTTTCAAGTTTAGCGAAATTTCTTGATTTTCAAGAAAAAGAGAGCTTTTTGGATAGGAGTAGGTAATAGATATTTATATAAGGATAATAGGAAAGGTGTAGAAGGAATTTCCTCCTATGAAGTTGAAAGTTGAAAGAATACACCGTCCAGGATTGACACCTATCATCATTATCTTTATCATGTAAGATGTAGGTACACAAAATTTCATGCAATTCCAACACTTTTTCACCGTTGAATTAGTGGGTGCAAAATTAACTGTTTACCGACAATATAACTTTTTACGTTGCTAACTCAATAGTGCAAAAGTGGTGAAATCACATGAAATTTGGTGCATCCACATCTTACATGATAATGATGATAATGATGGATGCCGATCGTTGAAAAAAATCGTGCAATATATAGATATTCAAGTTGCCACTGTACCCTAATGGTAAAGCCTCTTATAGCTGCTGAGCAAGAAGTTGGGGTTTCACATCTAGTTTGCACAAGATTGCAGCCTATCATCACCAAAAAGAATAATCCTTCAGATCCAAGATCTTAATAAGAAGTTTATCATAAAGGTAAGATTTTTTTTTAAAATTCCTTTACACGAACTCATGCCTAACTACTGGACTCCAAAGAAACGCAGAATTTCTACCAAAACTTGCCCCTTTACTTTATTATAGCCTTACACTTGCATGCAGCTCATTCATTAAAATCATATACAACACAAACTGTTGAAACCAAATTCCTGTCACTATTAAAAAATGTTTAAATTCTTTACATAAATCCCTTTGCAACCATCATAGAGCATATCATTATCCATATCAGCATCTCTGTGTCTATTTCACAAAACACCACAAAGTTTGGTGTTCCAGCACAAAGAAATGAACTAAAACTAAGAACAGCAGGAAAAAAAGATATAATGGGCAATTTCGTTGGTTCGTCAAATTTGCACCGATGTGTAAAAATAGCGGAAGGCTCAGTTATGAAAATTTCATAACGACGATGATAACAAGCATGCATCCTACAATGGAATGATGAAAATACAAGAAATAAACAAATATAGCTGATATCAAAACAATCAAACTGATATTGCAACACCAGATGACTTTCTCACATTATAGAGAATCAAATCCTTAAAAATATTAAAAACACAACATATAATCCATGAAATAATATAAAGACAACACAAACTGCAATTACATGCAGTCAAATAGTTCAATTGATCTCCTCCTCCCAACATAGGACCACATTATTCCATTGAAAAAATAAACCAAAACAAGCATTACCCAAATCCTATGTCCCAATTAAATTACTTAGTTAACATAACTCACCTCAGATTTTGGACTGTTTGGCAATCTTGAACCACTCAGTGTGAAAAGCACCAGGCATATCAGTCCTCTCGTAAGTATGCGCCCCAAAATAGTCCCTTTGCGCTTGAACTAGATTTGCCGGGACCCTATCCCTCCTATAAGTATCAAAATAGGCCAAGCTTGCTGACATCCCTGGAGTGCTGATACCCGAATTAATCGCAAGGCAGATAACTCTTCGCCAAGCTGCTTGCCTCTCCGTTATCTCCTTCGCAAACTCGGGATCCACTAAAAGATTCGAAAGCTCTGTGTTCCTGTCATAAGCTTTCTTGATTCGGTCCAGGAAAATCGCTCGGATAATGCAACCACCCTTCCAGATTCTGGCTAGCTCGCCTAGTTTAAGATCCCAACCCTTTTCTAAGCTCTTCGCTTTAATCAAGTTCATACCTTGTGCGTAGCTGCAAATTTTGGAGGCATAAAGAGCTTGCCTCACATCGTCGATTAGTTTTGCTTTGTCTACTGGTTCATTGCTTAAAATGTCGCTAACACCACCCGATTTAAAAACTTTTGCGGCTTCAACCCTTTCTTCTTTTAGCCCGCTAAGGAATCTCGAGTCTAAGGATGCTGCGATGGTGGGGACCGCAATAGATAGGTCCGCTGCTTGTTGCACAGTCCATTTGCCTGTGCCTTTCATGCCAGTTTTGTCCAACACCTTATCGACTAAATACCCATCACCTTTATCATCTTTAATCCCGAAAATATCAGCGGTGATCTCAATCAAAAAACTAAGTAATTCTCCTTTGTTCCATTCGGTGAAAACTTCGTGCAACTCATCATTCGAAAGTTTCCCAACCGATTTCAATACGTCATAAGCCTCCGCGATCAACTGCATGTCACCATACTCAATCCCATTATGCACCATTTTTACAAAATTGCCCGAGCCTCCTTCTCCAATATAAGTAACACAAGGACCCGAGTCTTCAACTTGAGCAGCTACTTTCAAAAGAATATCCTCAATATATTTATAAGCTTCAAACGAACCCCCAGGCATCATAGAAGGGCCGTGCCTAGCTCCCTCTTCACCACCGGAAACCCCCATTCCTAAATAGAGCAATCCTAACTCTGCCATGGCTTTCTCTCTCCTCTCCGTATTTTCATACCATTCATTACCCCCGTCTATAATGCAATCGCCTTTTTCCAAGTATTTTGTGAGGGTTGCTATGGTTTGGTCTACAGGGGCCCCGGCTTTAACGAGCATGATGATGACACGGGGTTTTTGGATTGAATTTACAAAGGATTCAGGATCATGGAAGCCATAGAGAGGGAGGTCGCCTTCGAGTTTGGCGCGCTCCACGGTTTCATCAACTTTGGAGGTGGTTCGGTTGTAGACAGAGATGGGGAAACCTTTCTCGGCGATGTTGAGGGCGAGGTTTTGGCCCATGACTGCGAGACCTGCGAGTCCGATTCTTGTTTTTTGAGCCATCTTTCACCTGGTTCATTAAAATAGGTCATTTCAAGAACATTAGAAATTAAAATTATACAATTAATAAGATCAACAAAAAGTTGGTAATATATAAATATAGGAAATAGCAAGATAGGAAGATAGGTATTCATAAGGAAAGGGGGGTAGAGAATGAAAGATTTAGATCAATACAATCAAAGATATTGAATTCAAGAGGTGGAATTCAACTGCAACGTTAACATGGGACCAAATCTATAAAACAAGAAAAGAGTTAAAGTAGACTTCACAGTGAATACACTGTATCCGAGTTCATATTATCATAGTACAAATAACAAAATACTATAATAAAATAAAGTTACAACTTTTACACTAAAACTCAAAGATCCGGAAAGATCGAAGGGGTCGCGAATGCCTAAGGCTTGGCATCAAATGAAGAAGCTCTCCAAACATTGAGGGCTTTATCTTCAGCTTGGCTTCCATTATGTGTGCTATAGGTGTTTGTACAGCTATGTATTGAGATCTATTTATAATATATAGATGATGGAACCTACTTATATAGAATACTAGGTAATTAAAAATACATTAAACATTGTTTATTTACCGGTATGAACATTCTAATATGTAGCAAATCGTGTAATAGTATAGCAACTGATAGGATGAAAGATAATTTTCCATACTGCGATTCTATCTAAGCAGATAGTAGGAGTATATTGCTTATGATTACACAAGTAAAAACAAACAGAAAACACATATCCCTTTCGATTTGTGGTTATAAGAGAAACAATTTCGCAAGAAATAGTCAGGGAACATATGACAGTAAAATATTTGCAGTGTCTCGATTAAGGTGCAGTGGGAAAAAGCGATGAAAAGAGAACTTTGAGTTTTTAATTGTGCATATATTTGAACTATATCTAAAAATTTTGAGCTCGGGGAAATGAATGCTTATTATCCATTCAGCTTTGTTAAAGGGCCGCCACCGCTGCTAAATTAGCAATTAGTGTGCCCTCTGTACTCGGTCAATTTATGATATTCTTCTGGTCCACCCTTATTTCTAGTCCCTCTTTAAAATCTTGGTCAAAAGATTAATAAATTTGAAAAATCGGAGTTTTGCAAGGTTTTCTAACTTTAACTCAAAATTCCTAACCATGCCCCGCTTGGCTTTCATTTTGGAGTTCATATTTTCGGAGTTATCTAAAATCAAATTCAATCTTCAAAACAACTCTTTTAGGCCTTGTTGGGAATGGTGCAAGCCGAGTTCCTCTGGTTTGTTGACCCACCTAGGTCTTGCGTTAGATAAGTCCGTGACACCAGATTTCTCATCCTTATTGAATTGATCACTAGACTTTACCTTACTCGCAATTAGCCCGTCAATCATGAATTTAGAAATGTGGTCAATATCACGAAGCATAATGAAAGACCGTCTATACCCATATAAAAATGAATGTTTTCCATAAGAAAGCCATTGAATGCTTTCTACAAATCTTGCCGTAGAAGGATCAAATTGTATCCGAAGAACAGGGGATACAAAAATGTAATAAGAGAAGTGCAGGGACGAATCAATCGTATCGGTCGTATTCTTGAATTTGGAATGAAAAGATGAGTAATGCTTTCTAGCACAGGACACATAATACGACCATTTAGATCGGAATAGCATTCACAGAAATGTTCTATCATAGAGTAGAATCAAAATGGAAAAGATTAGCCGACAACGGTCAAAAGATGGGGCGCCGAATGACTATACAAACAGTAGGGATCTTTCTATGCAAATCGGCTGAACACCATATTTGATGAATGGGTAGATGGGTTAGGTGCACCTCTCACCCAATGGGAAGTCATGAGACTAGTCCACCCCTGAATGAAGAAGAGGGGTTGGAGTAAAGTTTAGATAACCGGAGTTTCATAAAGTTATCTATACTTAACTCCAAAATCCTATGTTATGTTTGGCATAGATTTATGCTATGTTTGGCATAGATTTTCAAGTATAGAATACTCCGGTTATCTAGAGTCCAAATTTGAGGTAGCTAGAAAGAGTTCCAGAACACTAACCCAACCAAAATTTTTGCAAAATCCAAAATTTGTGAAGAAAACACCAATTTTGGAGTTTAGATAACTCCAAAACAACATTTTGGACTTTAAAAACTCCAAAGCCAGACCCCCATCAAAGTCAAGCTTCTAAAATAGAGGTAGGGCCTTGCAAACTAGAGGTTGCATAGCCTCTACCTCCACTTAAACATAAATTCCAGCTTTCCCAGCTCCATACCCAAACAAGGCCTATAGAGTTTAGACAACTCCAAGCCCAATACAAAATGGAGAAACTCCAAACCAAAACAGGTCCTACGAGCCTGACATGTGCTTCATGTTGGAGTTCTAAGGATGCTGCAAACATCAAAACCTCAGGATCTACAACACCATCCAATGGGATCCAAAACAAATTTCAGATCTTTGCATGGTTCAAAGTTTTCTCACTTTCAACCTAATTCTAATTAAAGTCCGATAGATCTACCTAAAAAAATCTTAGATCTACCAAAATCTCATATATTAAGAGAAACCCAGAAGCCAGGACTAATCAAAACACCCAAAAGTTGGGATTTATACCGCATCAAACTGCTGTAAATTGTACTGTACGTCACAATCCATTGAAGAAACAATATTGGAACCACAAAGATCTCATCAACAAAAGAAATCAACAAGCCAAAATTAGGTATCAGATCAAACAAAACGAGAGAGCTCAAACCTTGAGATTTTTTCTTCGCGCGATGATCGAATCGGTAGGTATAGGAACTTTTTTTTGCTGCCGTATTTGTCAAGTGGCTTATAAATGAGAGAAAAAAGGCGACTTTTTTTTTTATAAAGAAATAATTAAGAATAAAAAAATACAATCAGAAATTGACAGGATTTGGTTTCCCATTTTATATAAGGAAAAGGATATTATTATTATTATTATTATTATTATTATTAATAATTAGTAATATGGTAGTTGGTGGAGTTGGTGAGAGTGACCGGTATGGTGGGTCGCTAGCCGGTAAACCGCCACCGGTTTCCTCTGTTCAAGGAATCAAGTGTGTGTTTGGTACGGAAAAACGAGCCATATATGCCTTCTATTTTTTTTGTATTTTTTTAATTGTTTATTTAATATAAAAAAGGAAAAATAAGCGCAAACATCACATGTGTGGAGTTTTTGCTATTATTTCCCCGTCCTATTACATACTATCAAATCCAATTATGAGAGTCTACTGGTTTGGATTATCACGACGTACGATGTAGGGCTAGTATCTTATAATAATGAGAAAATAATAATGGAATACCAAAAACCTAATATCATTATCTTTTCTTTTCTTTTTCGTCAAGTCAAATGTCTCGATTCATGCATTTATCTGCAAGAAACAAAGCAGGCTCTATATCATTTTTTATTTCAACCTTTTAAATTTTTTTAAAATTGTAATAAATATGATTATTTATTGAGAATGAAAAGAAAATAATTTATGTATGTTATATCCGGTCTCTTTCCGTCTTCATGTTTAGATTTTACATCGCATATCATGAATTGCATTCGGCCATCAATTCTAAAGTTGACGATCGTTATATCCATGCATCTATTTGTCATTCTAAATTTAACAAAGTATTTGATGCACATCTCTGATTTATCCATCTTCATATTCAGATTTTACATTTGAATTACATCTCGACATCAATTCTAAAACGGCAACTAACCGAGTGGTTGAACGATACATGAACCTATCAAAGTCCATCTTTGCCAACATCTTTGGTTGGTGGGAATCTAGAAGTACTAACAAGAAAGAAAGTAATGGAGGTCGACCTATGGTTTATTTGAATGGACTGACAAACTCCTATTAAAAAAAACTTTGGAGGAGATTGAAGAGGCCGCGATCACAGGCTCGTTGCGTCATTTGCATGCATGAATTTAATATCCCTCGTGGCGCATCCCGGGTGTAAAAAAATCATAGGGATTTCATGCTGTATATTCTTATCAGCAGCAGGCTAAGAAATGGTGTTAAGATAATAGAAAACCAGTTTGGGTTCATATTTAAACGATTGATGACATAGGCTATTCATCTGCTTCGTCAACTTGTCGAGCGTCTTCGAGAGAGGAGGAGATTTGCATATGATATTTATTGATTTAGAGAAAGGGTACGACAAGGTACCTAGAGAAATATTATGGAGGACAATGATGAAGAAGGGGACCCGTCAAGTACATTGACATAATCAAGGACATGTACGATGGAGTGATGGCAAATATCAGAACTTGCGGGACCTAACGAGTGATTTTCCGATTACAATTGGTTTACATCAAGGATCGGCATTAACTTCATTCTTGTTTACCATCATGATGGATGGGCTTACTAGAACTATCCAAGATGAGGTATCTTGGTGTATACTATTCACTAATAATATTGTTCTAGTAAGTGAGACGAAAGCAGGGGTTAATGCCAAACTAGAGTTATGGAGGCAAACGTTGGAATCTCGGAGCCTCAGATTGAGCAGGTCCAAGACAGTATATATGCATTGCAAGTTTAGCAAACAGAGAAATCGAGACCATATTGGTATAACACTAGAAGGGCAAGAGATATCACCGAGCGATCGGTTTAGATATTTAGGTTCTATCATCCAAAAGGATGAGCAGATCAATAGCGATATTAATCAAAAGATCCAAGCTGGTTGAGTGAAATGGAGGAGTGCAACAGAGAATATGTGGGATCATAACTTTCCGTTAAAATTGAAAGGGAAGTTTTATCGGAGCGCTATTCGGCATGCCTTATTTTATAGTACAGAATGCTGGGCTTCTAAGAAATATCATACACAGAAGATGCGCGTAGCGAAGATGCGCATGCTTCGTTGAATGTGTAGCAATACTAGAAAAGATAAGGTGTGAAATGAGAATATTCATGCAAAATTTGGTGTAACACCCGTGGAGGAGAAGATGCGGAAAAACCGGCTAAGATGGCTTGGTCATATTCAACGCAGACCTATGGAAGCACCGGTTCGACGAATGGATACTCTCGATATAGGTAATGTCAAAAGGACGAAAAGGAGACCGAAAAAAACATGGATGGAGGTGATACGAAAAGATATGGTTGTCAAAGGCCTCAATGAAAGTATATTGTTCGATAGGAGTGAGTGGAGGCGGAGGATTCATGTGCCGGACCCGGCATGATTCAATTGTTGGTACATGTAGCATACCCCATATGCTTGGGATAAAAGGCTCAGTTGTTGTTGTATTCTTGTCAGCAACATGAATATCCCTCATCATTTTAATCTTTATCCTTCAACTTTTTAATCTTTATTCTTCAACGTTCTGAGAGGAACAAGTAATAAAGTTTTCATATGATGAAGTTTTTTATCACGAAATCATCAGGGAGCATTTTGATTTGGTTACGGTACCTGCTATTGTAAGTCGAAATCACGCAGCCCGTGGGTTCGCGGGAAGGAGGAATATTTAAAAAACGATTTTCAAAGCTCGCAATATCGACTTGAACTCCAGGATCTTGGCTAAATCCCATCTAGCTAAGCATGTAAAGAGGTTAACTACTCGGTAAGAATGTTATACCTCACGATACAAATCCTTCAGGTCTTTTTCGCTGTCCTCCTCGTCATCGTAGGCTCCGAGGATCATAACGGATCGATATTTCCTCATCGGCTTCCTCGAGTCAAAGACGATCCACCCGAGAGTCTATAGTCCGAGCTCCTACCTCAAATCCGAGGTAACTAGGGCACCTAGTTCGCTAAACTAGATGACCTAGGTGATGTAAAGAAAGAAGATGGGTTAGTTTGTCTCTTGGAACCCTAGGTTTCTCCACTCATGAGGCTTTAAGGTTTGAGAGGAAAAAGAAGGAGAGCTTGAGGAAAGAGAAAGTAATTTTCATAATCATCATGGAGATGGCTCACTTGATATGACTATAAGCATGCTTAGAAAAATATTTCACCCACAATATCTAATGTCACAAAATATCTAAGTCAAATCAAGCACCAAATAGTCAAACCAAGTAGCCATGCTTCAATTATTATTTGTAAAAATAATAATCCATTTCCTCCACCTCATAATTGTATTAATCAAATAAATGATCAAAACCCTAATGAGGCGTCTCTTTTTAAAAGCAATCTTGAGTAATTACAAGAATGCCCCTGTAGGGTGTTTTCCGTCACCCCATTGAGATGGGAATACGCGTGCGTGTCAGGAGCATTACAGATTCCCCCTGCCTACGGCAGGCCGGGGTTTATTAATTATGGGGATCCGAATCTCCGGCAACCGCGGACTAAGCTGTCGTTAATTACCCCTCGCCTTTGGAACGAGGGAACCTTCGATTGACTGGTCAAACTGATCATGCGAACTCAATGTGCAGTGTGCGTATTTGTGTCTTAAGAGGTTTTGGGTATATCGGGGGCCTCGCAAAGTTTTACGGGGGTCCCGCTTCCTAAACGAGGACGAATTTTGCTGTCGGATGGGCCTTCAGTATCAGATTCGTCCGTATCGCTACAGAAATGAGGGCGAGTTTTACGGAAGGACGAACTTACAGCGTCGGACTCATCAATGTCACTGCCAAAATGCGGACGCACTTGGGGGTTTTTGCTTTTGAAAGTGACAGCCGACTCAGATTTGCCTTTGAGTTTCGGGACCATTCTATCTTTGGTCAGCTGTGGCTCGGCACTTTGGAGATTCACAAAGTACCGAGAATCTTCATATCGGACTTCATGCACACCGAATGACTGGATGTCTCCATCAATACGTCTTTCTTCTCCGTTTTGGTATATTTCATGCACTGATGGAGAGTTGACGGAACGATGCCGTAATCGTGGAGCCACGGCCGTCCCAGAAGAACCTTATAAGACGTGTCAGCGTCGATCACGTATATCTTAGCTTCGTTTTGCAGATCCCTAAATTTGATTGGCAGAGCTATAGACCCCAGAACTTGCTGGCAGTTTTGATTGAAACCTTGAATGACAATCATTTTCCTTGACAGGTGTCGGACGTCCATTGACAAACTCTTCAGAGTCCGCAAGTTCATGATGTTCACTGAGGATCCCGGATCAATCAATGTGTGATTAATCCGATCTCCGTCGATGTACCCTGTCATGTAAAGCGGACGGTTATGCTCAGTTGTTCCCAGTAGCAGGTCCTCGTCCTTAAACGTGACCGCGGCGGTATGCAGGGTGTACTGGGCTTCTTGCATATTAATTTCCGCAAAGCGAACCTGGTACCGCTCGGGGTTTTGTAAAGCGTGAATGAGAACATCTCTAAGCTCTTTAGATAGGACCAAGGTATCGTAGATGCTCAGGAGAGACGGAAGCTTTCGGAGATGAACCAAGACATTATAGTCCACCGAGAAAGGACTCGAATTTTCATGAGCCGGCTCCCCTCCATTTTCTTCATTAGCGACTTGTTTTTCCTTCCCTTTTGGGGAGTTGCCCTGATTCGGCGGTAGAGCCCTGCCGCTTCTGAGCTGGATTTGGTTGGCCTTTGTGGCGAGCTCCTCGTCCTCTTCAGAAAAACAGAGCTCCTTCTCAGAGTCGCTGCCCAGATGGATGGCGTGGCAGGTCACTATAGGGATCTCTTCATTAGAGTCTTCTTCTAGCTCCTCCAGAATCTCATCTGCTTCTACCGGGAAGAACTCCTTCAATTGAATTAGAGTCATTTCCTTTGGTTCATAGTTTTCGAGGGAATCGATATATTTTTGAATGGTCGATCTTCCTGCAGACTCATTTTCGCGTCGAGCTGCACTTTTCTTCTTATTGAGCTTTTTGGATTTTGAGCCTGATTGAGCCGAATTGGCAGCCGGAATGGTGGGCTTCTTCTGCCCTTCCCATTTTGTTCTGGGCTCTTTCCGAAGTAACTTTAGCATCTTCTTCGTCTTTTTAGATATGTGCGTACTCCACGGAGGCTGCGGTGAGTCAGTTTCATTTATCAGGGCAACGGGTTCTGCTGTCTGCTCCCAGAAGGCTTCGGCTTCTGTCTGTATAAAGTTGGTGGTTGCAACTTGATTGTTCACCAACACACTCTTGAACAGCTCAATCTCTCCAGTCTTGTACTGCTTCTCGACCCAGTCTTTGAAGATATAGAAATCCTCGATCGCATGGCTCACTACTCTGTGGTACAGGCAATACAGGGGGTGTTGGGGTCGAAAATTGTACCCCGGTTGACCAAGTCAAAGTCAAAGTCAACCCCAAGCCATCAAGTGGGCCCATGCCCAAGTCGAGCCCCACGGCCGACCTCCTCCATGCCAAAATAAAAATCATGTAATAAATAATTTTGATGTAATTTTGTTATGTATGAATGTAAGAAAATGGGCATAAAGCCAAATTTCTGTAAAGCCCATGGCTTATGTGCAAGAAGAAATAGCACATGAGATATGGGATGGGCAAAATGTCATTTTGTAAATTCCAAGGGGGTATATGTAAATGTGTAAGCCTATAAAAGGCAACATGATGATGAATAAATAAATAAAAACAATTCAATCTCCCCAAAAAACTAGGGTTTGTGCCTCCATCCTCTCTCTTCCAAGTTCTTCCTCTTTCTTTTCATTTTCCAATTAAATCAAGAGCTTAGCTCTTCCTTTCTAAAAAAATAGTTTTTCACCATAAAACCAACAAAGAGGAGCTCGGATCACCCATCGAATCTCTGAAAGGGGAGATTTTGAATCTCACACCCCTTTTCCCCCAAGATCCGGCCAACCGAGAGGAAGAAGAAGGAGACCCATCTCCAAAAATCCCATGTTGGGAGGATCCAAGGCTCAAAAGAAGAGCCAAAGATTCCTAAGAGTTTAACTCCTTTCTAGATATGTTGGAGTTTAACTCCATAAATTAAATTTCTGTTAGGAGTTCAACTCCAAAATCCCATGGGAATTCAACTCCCCAACCTAGGGGCTAAGCCCCTTCTCGCTGGTGTTTCCAGCGGTCGCGTGCCGCGTACGTGACCCGCTGGCGTCCAGTAGTCGCGTGTCATGTGCCTTGCACGTGACACGCGGGCGTCCAGCGCCCGCGCGTGCCACGCACGTGACCCGCGGGCGCCCAGCGCGCGCGTGCCGCACGAGTGACCCGCGGGCGCCCAGCGCCCACGTGCCAGGCACGTGACCTACGGGCACCTACGCGCCGGGCACGTGACCCATGGGCGCCCGGCGCCCACATGCCATGCATGCATCTTTAAGACGCTCCTCACCCCTCATTTTTCGTACACCCTACACTCAAAACACGTACCTTGCTAGGAAAATTTTTCTAACAGAGTACTGCCCTGCACCCCGCAGGGGGTTGCTAGCCTCCTTGACCCCCAGCTCGCTATCCGGGTAGCGGGAACCCCGTAAAAACTCTGTGAGGCCCCCGATATATCCAAAACACAACACACGCACACTGCATATTGAGTTCGCTTGACCAGTTTAACCCGTCAATCGGAGGTTTCTTCGCTCCAAAAGCGAGGGGTAATTAACGGCAGCTTAGTTCGCGGCTGCCGGAGATTCGGATCCCCATAATCAATAAAACCCAGCCTACCCTATGCAGGGGGAATCTGCAATGCGCCTGACAAGCGCGCGCGTATTCCCATCTCAATGGGGTGACCAAAAACACCCTACAGATTCTGGCACGCCCGGTGGGACCGATCTTTACTCCCATATTTCGGGTTAAGCGTTCATGCGAACTCAATTAATATACATATCGATTGCCTATACTGAAATCATGTTTCTATTTGCAGGGTTAACAATTTCCAATTGCCATCTTCGAATGCAAGTCGATATTTGAACGACTTTACTTGGCCCTAGCTGGGGGCAAGGCCATCAACACCGACAAAGTAATAAGGCATCTCGGGCAAGCTCCAGCGGTGCCCCTGACAACTACTCCATCGGGTATCTTCTCTAAGCTCCCCGTCGGATGACCTCTAAGTCGTTAAACTGGAAACAGTAAACCTCTAAGTCTTTAAACTGGAAATAGATGACCACTAAGTAGTTAAACTGGAAACAGATGACCACCACGTCGTTAAACTGGAAACAGATGACCTCTAAGTCGTTAAACTGGAAACAGTAGACCTCTAAGTCTTTAAACTGGAAACAGTAGACCACCACGTCTTTAAACTGGAAACAGATGACCACTAAGTCGTTAAACTGGAAACAGATGGCCACCAAGTCGTTAAACTGGAAACAGATGACCTCTAAGTCGTTAAACTGGAAACAGTAGACCTCTAAGTCTTTAAACTGGAAACAGCTGACCACCACGTCGTTAAACTGGAAACAGCTGACCACCATGTCATTAAACTGGGAATAATCGACCTCTAAGTCGTTAAACTGGGGATGTAAAAATGTGTAAATAAAATGGGGGAAAAAAGACGAAATAATGGGGCAACTCGCAATAAAAATCAGCGAGTAAAATAAAAATGAAAATAAACAGCCGAAATGATGGGGCAACCGTGAATAAATAGCCGAAATGATAGGGCAATTGCGACCTTCGCGATAAGAAAAGCTGAAATTATAGAGCAATCGCGGTAAAAAAAAGGCGGATGATGAGTCGTTCCTGGTACCATATTCTAGTGCAGCGATACAGACGCCGTCCAAAACTCAAATCCTCAACGGAGAATGATGAGTCGCTCCTGGTACCATATTCCAGTGCAGCGATGCAGACGCCAACCAAACTCTGAATGTCCCGACGGCGAATGATGAGTCGCTCCTGGTACCATATTCCAGTGCAGCGATGCAGACGCCGTCCAAAACTGATGCAGACACCAACCAAAATCCAATTTCCCAAAATTCTTCCAGCCCTACCGTTGGTCCCCAAGTTGACTACCGTATACAATCCATGGGCTCAAATAATTCTCATCACACCCATGCCCCACCGCAGTCACCCCTCCAGCGGTCGGTCTCCGCCCTTGGAATTATGCTCCATCTGGAAAGACCCACCCGTATGTCCTCACGATGCATGAGGAGAACAAAACTTGCGAGATCCTTACGACTCGTAAGAAAACACCTTCGTGGGATCCTTACGACTCACAAAGAAAAAACACACTTGGGGGTCCTCACGACTCCTAAGGAGAAAATGCACCTACGGGATCCTTACGACTCGTAGGGAGAAAATGCTTTTATGGGACCCTTACGGCCCACGAAATTGAAAAGCCTTAGGTGATAGGGATCTAAACCTGTCTCCTAAGCCATCGCTCCCCAACGGGCAAAGGCAAATGATGATTCGCTCCTGGTACCATATTCCAGTGTAGTGGTGCTGATGCCGACAAAAAAAAAAAACAATCCCCAAATCCTCTCAAAGGCGAATGATGATTCGCTCCTGGTACCATATTCCAGTGTAGCGATGCTGATGTCAACACAAATCAAACCAACCAATTCCAACATCGACCTCTGTGTCAAACAGCCGACACTCCGTAACGGGGAAACGTCAAGCAGACACTCCATGCCGGGGGCACGTCGACTACAGACACTCCGTAACGGGGAAACGTCAAACAGACACTCCGTGCCGGGGGCACGTCGACTACAGACACTCCGTACCGGGGACACGTCAACCAGCGACACTCCGTAATGGGGAAAAGTCAAGCAGACACTCCGTGCCGGGGGCACGTCGATTACAGACACTCTGTACCGGGGACACGTCAACCAACGACACTCCGTAACGGGGAAACGTCAAGCAGACACTCCGTGCCGGGGGCACGTCGACTACAGACACTCCGTACCGGGGACACGTCAACCAGCGACACTCCGTAACGGGGAAACGTCAAGCAGACACTCCGTGCCGGGGGCACGTCGACTACAGACACTCCGTCTCGAGGACACGTCAACCAGCCGACACTCCGTAATGGGGAAACGTCAAGCAGACACTCCGTCTCGGGGACACATCAACCAGCCGACACTCCGCCTCGGGGAAACGTCAAGCAGACACTCCGTGTCGGGGGCACGTCGACTACAGACACTCCGCCTCAGGGAAACGTCGACCAACGACACTCCGTGCCGGGGGCACGACTACCAAATCACTCCGGGCCAGGGAAACGTCTACCACAGACACTCCATCTCGGAGACGCGTCAAGCGTCGACCGTCCATGTCGTTAAAAGGGCAGTGCATCCCAAAAAGTGGGAACCAAAGCAAGTGGCCTCCACGCGAAAGAAGATCCATCAATTTCATGCACACGACCCACATATGTGGTGTGCATTTATTGATGGGGGGCACTTTGTTGGGGTCGAAAATTGTACCCCGGTTGACCAAGTCAAAGTCAACCCTAAGCCAGGTGGGCCCAAGCCCAGATCAAGTGGGCCCATGCCCAAGTCGAGCCCCGCATCCGGCCTCCCCCATGCCAAAATAAAAATCATGTAATAAATAATTTTGATGTAATTTTGTTATGCATGAATGTAAGAAAATGAGCATAAAGCCAAATTTCTGTAAAGCCCATGGCTTATGTGCAAGAAGAAATAGCACATGAGACAAGAGATAGGCAAAATGCTATTTTGTAAAGCCTAAGGGGCTATATGTAAATGTGTAAGCCTATAAAATGCAACATGATGATGAATAAATAAAAAAAACAATTCATTCTCCCCAAAAAACTAGGGTTTGTGCCTCCATCCTCTCTCTTCCAAGTTCTTCCTCTTCCTTTTCATTTTCCAATTAAATCAAGAGCGTAGCTCTTCCTTTCTAAAAAAGTAGTTTTTCACCACAAAACCAACAAAGAGGAGCTCGGATCTCCCATCGAATCTCTGAAATGGAAGATTTTGAATCCCACTCCCCTTTTCCCCCAAGATCCGACCAACCGAGAGGAAGGAGAAGGAGACCCATCTTCAAAAATCCCACGTTGGTAAGATCCAAGGCTCAAAAGAAGAGCCAAAAATTCCTAGGAGTTTAACTCCTTCCTAGATCTGTTGGAGTTTAACTCCATAAATTAAATTTCTGTTAGGAGTTCAACTACAAAACCCCTTAGGAGTTCAACTCCCCAACCTAGGGGTTAAGCCCCTTCTCGCTGGTGTTTCCAGCGGTCGCGTGCCGCGCACGTGACCCGCTGGGGCCCAGCGGTCGCGTGACCTGTGGGCACCAGGTGCCCACGCACCAGGCACGTGACCCGCGGGCGCCGGGCACCCACGCGCCATGCACGTGACCTGCGGGCGCCTACGCGCCGGGCACATGACCTGTGGGTGCCCAGCGCCCATGTGCCATGCACGCGTCTTTAAGACGCTCCTCACCCCTCATTTTTCATACACCCTACACTCAAAACACGTACCTTGCTAGGAAAATTATTCTAACGGGGCGCTGCCCCGCACCCCGCAAGGAGGCTGCTATCCCTCTTGACCCTCGGCTCGCTATCTGGGTAGCGGGACCCCCATAAAAACTCTGCGGGGCCCCCGATATATCCAAAACACAACACACGCACACTGCACATTGAGTTCGCATGACCAGTTTAACCCGTCAATCGAAGGTTCCTTCGCTCCAAAAGCGAGGGGTAATTAATGGCAGCTTAGTCCGCGGCTGCCGGAGATTCGAATCCCCACAATCAATAAACCCCAGCCTACCCTAGAAAGGGGGAATCTGTAATGTGCCTGACAAGCGCGCGCGTATTCCCATCTCAATGGGGTGACCAAAAACACCCTACAGGGGGTTGTTGGTTATTTTTGCTTCGTGGGGTCTCTTCAACTCCGGCAATTGTAGACCATTGTTCAAGGCATCTTTGAATATCTTGCGGACCATGTCCCTTCTTAAAGAGTAAACCTTGTTCTTTTTCTCCTCTAGGGAAGGCCCTTCTCCTCCCAGCAATGGCTTTCGAGACCGGTTGGTTTTGGAATCGCCTGTCTTTCGCTTGTCTTCATTGTCGGATGCATTGAATACATTGGTACTGCTGGAATTCCCGCTTCTACGGTTGTCGTCCCTCTTGCTTTTCCAAGTCTTGTCTCTCTGAGAGTCCGGGGTAGACTCTTGCTTCGAGCGTTCCAGCATTTGGACTTTCTTGGTTAGCTCCTGAAACGTTTTGAGGCATGCTGTACACAAGAATGGGACCATCCAATTGCTGAGGTTCCCAATGAGAAGGCTAACGGACTGGTTCTGCTCCAGCGGCGGTTCGCACTTGACCATGAGATTACGCCATCGGGCAATAAAGTCGGTGTTGCTTTCATTCTTCCCCGGCTTGGTCCTTACAAGATCAGCAATGGAGAGTTTATCACTGACACTCATGAATCTTTGCCGAAACAAAGACTCCATTTGGGCAAAAGTAATGACGGACCTATCTGGTATGCTCGCGTACCAGTCGAAAGCAACACCGGTCAGGCTATTGACAAACTGACGAAGAAGAAGCGCATTATTTCCCTTGTATTTCCACACGACGCTTTAAAGTGGGCGACGTGCTGATTTGCGTTTCCCGTCCCATCAAATCTTCCGAACTTAGGAATGATGTAGCCGCTGGGAAACTCGATCAGATCATACTGTGCGGGATATGGCCGCCTGCTGACGCCAATTTCTTTCTGAGCTTCGGCTTCGGCAACCAATGTTTTAACCTTGTTGTTGACCAAATCCATTATCCGATCTTGTGTTAGAGGGATGGTGCTATCTGGGGCCAAGACGTCCCCAGAAGCAGAATGTGGTCAACTTTCGTGCGGCTCGCCCAATCTTAGACACAAGGGGACAGGCATCGATTGCTTCGGGTTGTCATCACCCGGCTCATGAGTAGAGCCTTGTGCTTGATTGGGAGACGCCCGAGCAATTTGAGCCGTGAGCTGCATCACAACGTTCGTTAGGTCGTTAATTTTTGAATAGAGCTTGGCCATCTCTTTATCTTTGCTCCTGAGCTGTTTTCGAAGCTCATGAAGCAGTTCTTGCTCTGCGGTCCTGGAGCGGAAAGTCGGATCTTCCTCGCTGTCCGAGCTTGACTCTACATAGACTGAGGGGTCTTTCTGCCTATCATCCTCATCGAGAGGGTTTTCATCATCCAGCGGAGGCGGTTGTTCTTGGGAAGCTGCATCCACATTCAAGCCAGATTGGGCTTGGCATGTGGTGGCCCCATCCTTGCTCTTGCTGCGAAGGTTGTCGCTAGGGCGCATGCCCGCCATATAGACCATGTGGACAACATATCCGGCCATCATTTCATTATTGGTAGCTGACTTTGTGGACCACCGTCTCGGGCCTTCTATTTCGGTAGCGGACAATCGATTGAAGATGGCTGGCCTGACCGGATTCATGAGTGGTGCTGGCGCCTCTTTTCTAGATCTTCCTCGCTGCTTTCGCATGGCACAGAGCGCCTGATAGACTCTTAAAGAGATGGTGTCATGCTTTCTCATTTGGGGCTGGGACACATCCCTTTGTAGCATTGTTCGGACCGATGTCTTCATGATTCTGGCAGTCATGGCATTTTTCTGAACTCACTTTAGAGGTTCGAAAGAATTGCTGAATTTTACGGCCGACTCAGCCGTCGTCACGGAGTAACCCTGCTCTTGGAACCTCACAAGATTCCACTTGGCCAAAGTCATGGTCCTCTTGTTGGCTCGATACCTGAGTCGCTTCTGTCTCAACCTTTCTGTTTTGAGCACTTGGATGGCTACGGCTCTTCGGGAAGCCGCCGTAGACCGGACGATGAAGGGCTTCGGAGATACGCCTAATTGTGCACTTGTTGGATTCGTCTGAGCTTGCTGGAGATGCTTTGTGGCTCCATTGGTGTCGACGGCCTTGCCCCCAATCAGAAAAGCGGAGAGCCATTCGAACATAGATTTGCATTTGGGGTGGGATGCTTTGGCGACCACAACATTTGGCATCCTGCTCCTTTAGGTCGGTTTGGCCGCTTGGTTTATCGGGACCTCCGCCAGATGAGCGCTTCCAGCAGGGTAGATGACGACGGAACCAAATTGACGGGACGGCTCCTCCCATTGCCGGCTAAGACCGGCAGGGAGAACCACGCGGGCATTGATCTTGACCACGTATGAGATCGGGGTCGCATCGGAAGCTGAATTCATCTTAGGAGAAATCGTCGTTGAAAGTTGATTGATGTACGGAAAAAACATTATTTCAGTACAAACATCAGCATATATGTTAAATGAGTTCGCATGAACACTTGACCCGAGATATGGGAGGAGAGAAAGGTCTTACTGGGCGTGCCAGAGTCTGTAGGGTGTTTTCCGTCACCCTATTGAGATGGGAATACGCGCGCGCGTGTCAGGCGCATTACAGATTCCCCCTGCCTAGGGTAAGCCGGGATTTATTGATTGTGGGGATCCGAATCTCCGGCAGCCGCGGACTAAACTGCCATTAATTACCCATCGCCTTTGGAATGAGTGAACCTCTGATTGACTGGTCAAACTGGTCATGCGAACTCAATGTGAAGTGTGCGTATGTGTGTCTTGAGAGGTTTTGGATATATCGGGAGCCTCGCGGAGTTTTACGGGGGCGCTAGCACCTCACGCGCCCGGCACGTGGGCGCTGGACGCTCAGGCGCCTACGGAAAGAAGGGGAGTTTTAGCCTCGGAAATAGGAGTTAAACTCCGAAAGAGGGTTTTTATTTACGGAGTTAAACTCCGACAGATGTTGAATGGAGTTGAACTCCTGTAAAAAAGGGTTTGATTTATGGAGTTAAACTCCAACAGATCTTGAATGGAGTTAAACTCCTAGAAATCTTTGGGGATGATCAAAGGGGGCCCCTTTCTTCTCCCCTTTGGCCCTGGATCTCCTTTTATGCTTTAGATCTTTCCAAGGTGGGATTTTTGGAGATGGTCTCCTTCTTCCTTCTCTTCTGTTGGCTGGATCTTGGCGAAAAGAGGGTGAGATTTAAAAATCTGCCCTTTTTGATATCTGATGGAAGATATCTGAGTTCCCCTTCAAGGGTTTGATGGCGAAAAACTGTTTATTTTTTAAAAAGAAAGAGTGAAACTCTTGATTTAATTCAAAACGGGGAAGAAGGTTTAGAACCATGAGGAAGGAGAAGGAGGCACAGAACCATAATTTTTTAGAGAGAGAAAAAGTTATTATTGATTTTTTTCATCATGTTGCCTTTATAGGCTACACACTTTACATATAGCCCATTGGGCTTTACCAAATGGCACTTGTGCCACCCTAAAACACCCTGAGAAACTACTGGAATACCTACCATTAAATCTAGCTTGCCCTGGCCAGGGACTTTGTGTAATGGCTCTCTGAACACAGCACGATATCAACCCCTGATACCGGGAGAGACGAATCCTATCTAACCGCCACTACCTCCAAGTGCTTCGGGACTGCACCCAACTACTACCTGTTTTCATGACTCCTTTGAGCCGTGGTAGGGTAGTAATCAAAGTATAGTGGGAACACACTCGAGGCTAAGTAGCAGTGTCAAGTAGACGGACTAAGCTGTACTCATGTCACCTGGGAACTGCTACCCGACGATAGGTATAATACCCACCAGCAGTTCCCGACGAGTCGTGTCCAGTGTAATCATAACCTAATGAGCACCTGTATACTATGTCCAGTACGACGTACTAATGGCTGTGGGACAGGCCATCTCCCCTGCTGGGATGAGAAGCGTATACACTAGTCTACTCCGAAGTATCGATGCCCCGTCTCAATAATCCTATGACTAGGGACCTGTATAAGGATGTGCTTATAGACTACCCAGCCCCCACTAGTGTGACTGCCATCACAACGCTGGTAATCAAGCAAAGATCCTAAGGGCTCTACCAATATGTATAAGCGATATGCTAAAAGAAACACATGCACATATTGAAGTAGAAACAAACCAAGTAGCATACTACCATTTTGAGCAAAACTGTCAATATAACTGTGAATATCCAAAGCTTCCATTAAGTAATATACAAACCGGTATGATACAATAATGGCCTCTAGGGCATATATCACTAACAATCTCCCACGTGCACTAAGGCCATGTATTTGCATATCGCAGACCTATCATCTCGATTAGCCTCTCGAACTGTGTCTGAGGGATGGCCTTCGTGAGTGGATCTGCAGTGTTATTCTCCATATCTACTCTCCTCACCTCGATCTCCTGGCGATCAACGATCTCCCTGATCAGGTGGTAACGCCTCAAAATGTGTTTGGATTTTTGATGGGACCTAGGTTCCTTCGCTAAGGCTATAGCATCGTTGTTGTCGCAATACAGAGGTATTGGATCTACAATGGTTGGAACCACCTGAAGTTCTGTTAGGGACTTCTTCATCCAGACTTTTTCCTTCGCGGCGTCACAAACAGGTATGTACTCTGCTTCCATCGTCGAGTCAGCAACGGTGTCCTGCTTGGAGCTCTTCCAACAGGCCGCCCCTCCATTGAGGGTAAAGACATAACCCGACATGGACTTGGAGTCATTCTTGTCACTCTGGAAGCTGGAGTCGGCAAAGGCCTCGATCTGAAGGTCTTTTCCTCCATACACCAAGAACATCTCCATAGTTCTTCTCAGGTACTTGAGAATATTCTTTACTACTATCCGGTGCTTCTTCCCCTGGTTTGACTGATACCGGCTTACCATGCTCAGTGCGTAAGCAACATCTGGTCTGGTACACAACATCACATACAATATAAAGCCTACCGCAGAAGCGTAGGGTATAGATGTCATGTGAGCCCTTTCCAAATCAGTCTTGGGAGACATCTCTTTAGAGAGGGTGATTCTGTGACAAGCCGGTAGATTGTCGCGCTTTGAATCTTCCATACTAAATCTTTTCAGTATGGTGTCTATGTACCTGCACTGCGAAAGTCCCAATATCCTCTTAGATCTATCACGATAGATCTAGATCCCCAGAATGGAGGAGGCATCACCCAGGTCTTTCATGGAGAACCTCTGTGACAAAAATCCTTTGACTGATTGTAGCATAGGAATGTCATTTCCTATCAAGAGAATGTCATCCACGTACAAGACGCAGAATACCACAGTTCTCCCTACAATATTACTGTATATGCATGGTTCATCTGGATTTTTGATAAAGTCAAATTCTTTGACCGTCTCATCAAAACAGATGTTCCAACTCCGCGATGTCTGCTTTAGTCCATAGATGGACTTAAGCAACTTGCACACTTTCCCGCTGCTCCCACTCTGAATGAAACCCTCTGGTTGATCCATATAGACGCACTCTTCCAAATTTCCATTTAGAAAAGTCGTCTTTACGTCCATCTGCCAGATCTCATAATCGTGGAAGGCAGCAATGGTAAGAAGGATCCGAATGGATTTTAGCATAGCCACTGGAGAAAAGGTTTCATCATAGTCCAAACCAGGTCTTTGACGAAAACCTTTTGCAACAAGTCTAGCCTTATAGGTTTCAACATGTCCATCTACACCAATCTTCTTTCTGAAGATCTATTTGCAGCCTAAGGGTTTTACCCCTTCTGGAACAATGTCCAAAGTCCATACTTTGTTGGTGTACATGGACTCCATCTCGGTCCGCATTGCATCTAACCATTTTACCGAGTCGCCGCTCTAAATGGCTTGCTGGAAGCTAGTAGGCTCATCATTATCAATGATGCAATCCTCTCGATCCCCGCCTATGAGAAAACCGCAGTATCTCTCGGGCGGATGAGACTGCCTACTAGTTCTGCGGAGTGGCGCTGGGATGACCGGTTCTTCTGAAACCTCTGGTTCTACCAAGCTTTCAGTAATAGTTTGTGGTTCTGGAATTTTTTCCAGTTCTATTGCGCTCCCACTTTTCTGATTTTCTAAAAATTCAGATTCCAAGAAGTGGGCATGACGAGAAACAAAAACCTTTTGTTCCTCTGCGTAATAGAAAAAATACCCCTGGAGTTCTTTGGATATCCCATAAACTTACACAGTACTGAGCGTGCCTCGAGCTTATCTGCATGCTGCTTTTTTACAAAAGCTGTACATCCCCATGTCTTAAGGTACATAAGATAGGGTTTCTTCCCACTCCACATCTGATATGGTGTGGTAGGCACAGTCTTTTTAGGAACCTTGTTCAAAAGATATGCAGCGAATTCTAGTGCATAACCCCAGAAGGATTGCGGCAAGTCAGCGTTACTCATCATGGAACGAACCATATCCAATAGGGTTCAGTTCCGCCTTTCCGATACACCGTTGTGTTGTGGTGTGTATGGAGGAGTAAGCTGAGAGAGAATTCCATTCTCTTTTAGGTAATTCAGGAACTCGGCACTTAAATATTCACCACCTCGATCGGATCTCAGTGTCTTGATACTTTTTCCTGTTTGTTTTTCCACTTCATTCTTAGATTCCCGGAATTTCCCAAAGGCCTCGGATTTATGTTTCATCAAGAAGACATGTCCATACCTAAACAAATCATCCGTAAAAGTAATGAAATAAGAATAACCACTTCGCGCATGTGTAGACATTGAACCACACACATCACTGTATATGAGTCCCAAGAGCTCGCTCGCTCTTACTCCGTGTCCAGTGAACATAATCTTTGTCATCTTTCCGATGAGACAGGATTGACAAGTTGCATAAGACTGATATTCGAACGGATCCAAATATCCCTCTCTATGTAACTTTGTTAACCGTGTTTCGTTGATGTGACCCAGTCTACAATGCCATAAGAAAGCCTGATTTAATTCCGGAGACTTTCTTTTAAGTGTGTTCTGGACACTGAAAACTTGAGCTTGATTTAATACGTATATACCATTATCTAATGTACCTGACCCAATCAAAGCTTGATTTAGGTGGATATGGACCACATCGCTTACAAATGTAAAATCATATCCTTCCTTAGAAAGTAAGGATACAGATATGATATTACAAGCTAGACTATGTACATACAAACAGTTACGTCGAATCAATATCTTCCCACTTATCGATCCTTGGTGATATTCCCCTATGGATTCAGTGTCCACGCTCATTCCGTTAGCAACTCTGAGAGTCATATCACCTACCCTGATAACTCTACGGTTTCTCAAAGCCTGTAAAGAATTACAGATATGAGATCCTGATCCGGTATCTAGTACCCAGGAAGTAGAGTTAATTGACATACAGTTTTCGATTACAAACACACCCGAAGTCGAAGCCACAACAATCTCTCTGCCAATGCCCATTCCCGTGACAATAGGAACATCCCTCCTTTCCTACTGTCAGCCCCGAAACTTTTGCCCTTCCCTTTCCTTCTACCTTACTGACACCGCCTATCGACTTTGTGGAGGTCTTCTTCTTCTCTCCCTTGGCTTCCGCCTTGGATCCAGAAGAAGAAGATTCCCCAATAAGTAGAGCGGGTGTCTCCCTGGTTTCCTTCAGGATGTAAGTGGAAGGTAGGGACTGTAGAATCAAGTCAGCATATGACTGGTTCTTCAACGTGGTCTCTAGGTCCGTGAGCTCATCTATATAGCTAGTCATTGTAAGAATGTTGTCCCCTACAGATGATCTGATAGCCAACCTCGCTTGAAGTAATTCCTTCGAGGTCTCATATCTTGCGATATGAGATTGCTCTCCATATGAATCTTTGTTATGGAGGAAGATGGAAGCTAAGTCCATCTTCTCGTGCTGCCTCTGGTTATCACCATCAACTGAGGCCAACACGAGACACTTGGCATTAGCACTATCCTTTTCCCTTGTCATACGGATATCAACATCCGCGACGGTGGAAACTGGACCTGGGACGGCGGAGGCTTAAGTAGTAATGAGGTGGCCTAGCTTGTCACAGGCAATGGACATCTGGACAAACCCTTGCCAGTCAATATAGTCTGGCCCAGTCAATTTATTAGCTAATTGTAACATAGGCACGGTCAACTGGTCGCTGCAATTAGGAGAAAGAGAAGAAACACTTTAGCATGATGCTCTTGGAAGTTTAGATTGGTTTTTAATTTATCTAAACAGGATGACTTCCACTGTTTCTTGAATCCTTCCTCAAAGCATAAAAGAAGAATTATTCATGATTAATCTCACCGTACAATACTTGCTTAACCTTTCAGCCAAGCTAGTGTCGGTACTTCGAGGGAGGTTTTACGACGCTTTTGCGAAGTTCCTTAATTAAATAACCTCTTTTCCCTGAAGGCGTAGCCCCGCTAACACTGTTCTAGACACCTACTTGGTTCATAGCATTGATCGTTAAGTGAAAAAATCTCCCGAGAAGTAGCATATACTCACAGTAGGATCGGGATCCAAATATCATTGTGTGATAATCCTGAAGGAATCCTACGAACATTATCACACTCCAAATGGTATGCAGCACTAGAAAGTTTCGGTTTCCTTAGAAACTTCCGATGTGGATTTTTTCCCCATGCTCTTATGACCTTAACGAAGACCAACAAATCATAAGTCATAATTCAAGTTCTACCCATCATTGTTCAGGTTAATTTGAACACACCCGTATATATCCTTGACGAAGGCCAAAAAAGTAATACGACTGTCCCAAACCAACGAATCTATCTATGCTACATATGAATATCCAGCAGCTACCAATCACTATGCTTTGGCGAAGGTCAACAAACATAGCTTGAATACTACTGAATATTCATATGAAATGACAAAGGGCTACGAATGGTTTTGGCGAAACCATGAACGTAGTGAACTTGATATAATCGAAGGAACATGATAGCTTTTAAAAGGAGTGGTTTAAGCTCCGCATTTTAAAAGTCTACTGTTTTGAAAAAACCGAGTGGTTTTAAAATTTATTCCAACGATTCAGCTTTAGTTTGTTTGCTTTGCATTAATGTAATGCAGTCCCATCATTTACACCTATCATCACAGAAAGAAACGAAAATATGACGTACGCTTATGCCATCTGCATTTGCCACTGGGCCCCGTCTTACACCATTAGGTTAATTAACTAACGCCAGAGCTGGGGGCTGGACTAGCGCGGATGCAAAACATAAACAACGTCTATTATATAATAATATATAATAATAATAATAACCATTCGTCTCATGCAATAATAGGCATTCCAGATCACAGATGAACATATTGGATATACTAGGAATTCCGCATTTCGTTTAAACCTGTAACGAAAGACGGATTCCACGGTCGTGATGAATAGCCAAACCCCACCCCAGAACCCTACAGGTGCGGCAAACTGTTGGGTTACGGCAGCGCCCCGGCCATCAAACCGTGACAAAATGCGGAACAAAATTTTTCTAAACTGGCGCTACCACAACCCGATCCCCGGATCTACCCTAAACCCGATACGAGCAAGCATATAAAATGGAGTTAGATGGTTATACCGAATGAACCAATTCCTTCGGGTCTTCAACCATCATCCCAAGTTCCTAGTGGTCGCGGATCGAATTTGGTTGCCGGTCTTCCTCCGTCTACGATGATCCACCCGAGGGAAACGACGCAAGCTTCAATCTCGCCAAGCGAGGCAACCGACGCTCCAAAATTGTTAGCAATGAAGAGTGAAGGTGTAGGAATGTCTCACTATATTTTTTCTCTCATCACAAATGCTCAAAGAGCAACTCAAGAAGATCAAGAGGAGGTGAGAAAACATGTGGCATGAGCAACTCAAGAATGGCTAAACTTTTTCCAAGTGAGAATGAGAAAGAGAAATGAAGCAAGTGAGGAAAATGAAATGAGAAAGCCATCTAAAAAAGTGGCTGCCTCTCTCTCTCTCAATCATGCACACACAAAAAAATATCTCATCTCAATTTTCCAACAAACAAATCCATACCATACCTCTCTACATGCTCAAGCCCATGCTCATGCCAACTCACCCTCCACCTCATTTCCCAAATTGATTTTCTAAAATGAAAATCAAATAATGAGGTGTCAAATCTTCTAGAAGCTATTCCGTATAAATACGGAATACAAGCCGGTACACGTATCGAAATACATATACGCGTATTCGTACAAAAATACGAATAGCCAAGAGAGAAAATGAATAGTGAACAATAATACTAGAATACATATATATAAATTATTAAATCAAAACCTGATTTAATAACCCGGCTTAATCCTAAGCCGCTAGTATTATCAACCATTTAATTAAAATCTGTGCAGCCTGTACATATATTTAATTGAACACCTGTATGTACCAACATACGTCATCTACACCATATCGCCTGAACCGTGAAAACCCTCTGTGTGGGACTCTAAAGACTCGTCAATACGCTGGCAGTGGGTTTATGTCACACCCCGCTTCCCAGTGTACGGTGAAGGGGACGCGACGAGGCCCGCTACGTATATACTCAGAAGTACATATGCTAAGCGTATCTAAGCAATATAAAAGTAAATCACAAGAGACAAGAGATATAGAAATAACAGCAACTTTATTAATAACATTCTTTTGTACAATGCATGAAAAGTAAATACAACTGAAATGGAAAGCGATGCCTAAACAGTGGCATAACAGGAAATGAAAATACTGAAAAGAACAAGGTACAATATCTAGAGCTCGGGTTCTTCGTGAAACTGCTCCAAGTCTTCACCGGTGGGCTCGATCTCTGCTGGGTCCAAAGCACCTGACGACATTCAAAGAAGAAAGAAATAGAATGTCGTCAGCGAACAGGTCGCTCGGTAAGTCCCAAAGATAAGGGAGAAATAGACAGAGAGAGAGAGAAAGAGAGAGAGAACTTTTAATGTTGTATTATAATATTGTAATAATGTATTAACGTTGTTGTTTGTAGCCTGGTACAGAAGATGCCAGTGTATACGAGGGGAGTCTCACTTACACCGGGGACCTTGGTAACCTGTAGTACAAGGCTCCGTCGATAATACCACGGAACAACGGCATGGATGTAATTACGTCTTAAGTGACCACCTCGTGCCACCTTTAACATATTCCGTACCAGTCTACCCCTTAAACCCCGTAGTGTTTTGATGGTATCGTTGTATTGTATTGTGTAAGTTGGATGACTGACCAAAACCATGATATCAGTAAACATGTTGTAACTGCATAATCAGGTAAATGGAATAACGGAATAATGGATGTATATCCATGGTTTGATTCAGTCAAGTTGTATAGATTGTTAACTGGATTCTGGGATTCATGTATTCATATTGAGTTGGAATATTAAAGAATATAGATTGACTTGAATCATATTCAAGTCAGAAATAGTCAGACTCAAACCCGAGTCAGACTAAAAGAAATGCAAGTCGAAGTTCTATATTTGTTAGGGTCCTTATTGTAAATTATAAACTTGAGGGGGTTTTATATAAAAATACTTTTGTATAGTTTTCAAGATACACCCCAAGTATTTATTATTCGTCTTTATTGTTATAATGAGTGTAAATTTTATTTGTGTTATTCTAGTGAATATATCCTAATAAAAGTATTAAATTATAATATTGATTTATTTGAGAATTCATGGTATTTTAATGTAACTTTTAGTCTTGTAATTTTTAGGAAAATGTGGAAAACTTTATTTTATAACAAAATAGGCGTTTAAATGATAATTATACATATGTTAATACAAGAATAACTTTAAATAAATATTTTATTTTCCAAAATCTCATTTTTCTTAAATGTCGTATTTTAAACCTTTCGAGACCGAATGCTCCTTGCGGAGGTCTGAATCTCGCACTACTAAGCTCGGGGGTGCACGATAAACCGTACTATCCCTAACGAGTTCCCCAAAGATGGGTTGTGGTGGCGCTTTGCAAAGATTTAATAAATACTAATCATTTAGAAAACGATTTTATAAAGATGAGGTATTTATTTGTAAAAAGCGTAAATTTCCGTATTTTAGTTTCTAGGGTTTCCTAAGCCAACTAGCCTATTTCTAAATGGTCTAAACGACACGTCATTAGAAGCCTCAAATCGCCTCTTCACCGCCAATTGCGGCCAGGTAAGTGCCAGGTGAGTGGGAGGCTCTCCACTACGAGTAGTGGTCCTAATTAAGTAACCACTCGCCTTAGACACACTTGCCTAGACACCACAAAGTCAGTTTAGATAAACGATCGATGTCCATGACATATCGTACTTTCCTATTAAAAGATTTTGTTTTAAAATTGTATACAACTTAGAACTTTCAGAAAAGATTTATAAAGAAAAGGGTATTTTAATGTAAAATTTTGTATTATCGTATTCTAAGTTTTGATGATATCAATTAGGGTTGTATTTGCGTGTGTGTGGAGGTAGGTCATTACCTCGTGATCTATTTTAAGGTATAGCATTGTTAAAGGGTTAAATGTGAAAACTAAACATTGTGGTATTTAAGTGAAAGAAATACGATAAATGGAAACGTTATCATTTCATGTGAGAAACTTTATCCAAATTGATTTCTAAGTGATTAATAGTCAACATGAATATGTTTAAGAATTATGGAATTAGTGACAAGTGAGTTTTGATAGAAAAACCGAATCAGAAATCGGTTTGTTCCGATTTCCGTCGGGTTTTAAAAAGTCGTATTTTTCTTAAAAGAAAAGAAAGATAGAAAGATGGGGACTTACGGGTTTGGACAAGCTAGAGAGTGCTAGGAAGGTAGTGGGTTGTCGATGCGTCGAAACGTCGTGAAGGGTCCTAGTACGATCGCCGGAATTCGTCGTCGATTTCGGCAGCGCTTCGCCTTTCGCTCTTTTTCTAACGTACCGAGTTCTCTTGAGATTTTGGGAGAGTGGACTTAGGAATGTAGGGTGAAAGGGTAGAGGGTAAGGGGGTTTATATAGGGTTAGGCTAGGGTTAGGGTTTTAATTAAAAAATATAAAAAATCATTAAAATTGTGAGTAAAAGGGGTTTAATGAGCATTTGATAACCGATCTGAGAATTTAGTGTATACATGGGGAAAGACCAAGTCAACACGGAAAAATTCCGTGTTGACGACTCGGCTGTCCGACCGAGTCCGGCCGGCGGCGCCGGCCCGAGTCGGCCGGTCCGCCGGCCGACTCGGCCGAGTCGGGGTACCTATAGGTAGGGCTTCACCTGGGGGGATTTATGGTATATTTAACTTTTTATGTGCAGTATAAATTTTGAGAGTTATGACGGTTTGACTGTTGACTTTCCAAAAATTTAAAACAAAATAATTATAAAAATAATGTGGGGTATGGGATTTGAACTCTAGTGGCTTGGTTCAGCAGTGCAAGGTATTACCAATGAGCTACAAGCTCTTTCTTGTAATTATTGTGGTTTTTAATTACTTAAACTGATAGCAGCAAGAATAAATACTCCTTGTATACATTAAATTTAAAGTAAATTCTTGTACACTAAAAATGGAGTTATTACATTCTTGTAGCTTGTAATTAAAAACAAAATAATTACCTATATCTTGTGCTCATGCTAAAATACCCCTTTGTGAATTTTTTAAAAATATTTGAAAAATTTTGTATAGGAAATTTAGGGTTGTTACATTCTACGCTCCTTATAAAAATTTCGTCCTCGAAATTGGTAAAAGGAAAGTGTAACAGTTTGGTGACAAAATTAAAGATTGTAAAGAAGTTTTGGTGAAAGTGGTGAGGAAGTTAGCTGGGTTACCTTGGTTCACAGTTTCAGGTTCTATGGCTGCTAAGGTGAAAGCCTGTCGCCGTGGCACGTTCCTCCTAGCTGGAGGCATATTCCCTTGTACTCGAGGCATGTTTCTCAGTGCCTGATGGAATTGGCGATTTGGCTGAGCAGGGAATCTACGTGGAGGTGGTGCTGGGAATGCAGGACGAGTTGCAGGAGCTTGGATAGCTGGCTGCTGCGGGTAGTTGGCGGGTGTGTGTGCTGGGTTGCGTCTCTAAGGACAGTTTTCAATTCCGTGATTGGACGCGCCACAAACCAAACATAGGCCTTTTGCGCGCCTACAGTCCTTCCACAAGTGTCATTCTCTCTTGCAATAAAAGCAAAAATCGGGTCTTGACCGATCCTTAACTTCTTCCAGTCTTCTGAGTTCAACAGCTGGCCTTGAAGAGGCCCCTCCTGCCATTTGAGTGGCAGGACGTTTCACTCCTGCAGACTGAGGTCTGCCCCTTGCCTTTATCACTGCTTCATAGCTGCGGGCAGCTTCCAGAGCATCTTCACGAGTTGGAAATTTCCCTGTGGCTAGTGCAGCCTGGGTTTTCGTGTCCAAACCTTGTTGAAAGCGACGGGCTCTGATCTCATCCGTCGGTATCAAGTGTGCTGCGAAGCGGCTTAACATGGTGAATTCAGCGTCGTATTCATCTACTGATTTGTCCCACATCGATCCTTGTTGTAGATGAACGAATTGCTGCTCCATTGCAAACCTGGCAGTCCCTGGAAAGTATTTCGCGTCGAACTTCTCGCAAAAAGTCTTCCATTCAATCGGCTGTACCAGACGGCTTTCTTCCGCCTTCCACCAGTTGCGAGCATTATCCGTGAGCTGTAATTTTGCTACACGGACCCAAGCGATGTCTGGCACTTGAGCTGCTGCCAGATCGTCCCCGATACTTTGAGCCCATTCCTCAGCTTTTTGTGGGCTCCCCTTTCCTGAGAATTGCTTCGGATGTAAAGCCCTGAATTGCTTTACTCCTGGAGCGTCAGTCTCGGGACGGTTCAAGAGTTGTTGATGTCCCTCGAGTAGGCTGCGGATTGCCTCAAGTAGTACTGTTTGCTCGGTAGGTGGCGCAGGAACAGCTGGTGCGAGAGGTGGTGCTGGAGGGGTGTTGTTGATGTTGGTGCGGGAGTTGTTCGGGGAATCCATAACCCTGATGAAAAATTTGGGTTATGACAGATTCAAGTACATGAAATGATAAGATTCAAGGAATAGAAATTTGTATGATTCAAGAAACATGAATTGTAAAGAATGTTTTAGTTGTTGGTTCTTGTGTTATATTGCTTAGGTTGTTCACGCAGACCAGAACTGCATGACAGGGATTCATACAGCTCGGACCTGCATGGGCCACCAACAAAACTTGTCACGCCCCGCTTCCCAGTATACGGCGAAGGGGACGCGACGAGGCCCGCTACGTATATACTCAGAAGTACATACGCTAAGCGTATCTAAGCAATATAAAAGTAAATCACAAGAGACAAGAGATATAGAAATAACAGCAACTTTATTAATAACATTCTTTTGTACAATGCATGAAAAGTAAATACAACTGAAATGGAAAGCGATGCCTAAACAGTGGCATAACAGGAAATGAAAATACTGAAAAGAACAAGGTACAATATCTAGAGCTCGGGGTTTTCGTGAAACTGCTCCAAGTCTTCACCGGTGGGCTCGATCTCTGCTGGGTCCAAAGCACCTGACGACATTCAAAGAAGAAAGAAATAGAATGTCGTCAGCGAACAGGTCGCTCGGTAAGTCCCAAAGATAAGGGAGAAATAGACAGAGAGAGAGAGAGAGAACTTTTAATGTTGTATTATAATATTGTAATAATGTATTAACGTTGTTGTTTGTAGCCTGGTACAGAAGATGCCAGTGTATACGAGGGGAGTCCCACTTACACCGGGGACCTTGGTAACCTGTAGTACAAGGCTCCGTCGATAATACCACGGAACAACGGCATGGATGTAATTACTTGTTAAGTGACCACCTCGTGCCACCTTTAACATATTCCGTACCAGTCTACCCCTTAAACCCCGTAGTGTTTTGATGGTATCGTTGTATTGTATTGTGTAAGTTGGATGACTGACCAAAACCATGATATCAGTAAACATGTTGTAACTGCATAATCAGGTAAATGGAATAACGGAATAATGGATGTATATCCATGGTTTGATTCAGTCAAGTTGTATAGATTGTTAACTGGATTCTGGGATTCATATATTCATATTGAGTTGGAATATTAAAGAATATAGATTGACTTGAATCATATTCAAGTCAGAAATAGTCAGACTCAAACACGAGTCAGACTAAAAGAAATGCAAGTCGAAGTTCTATATTTGTTAGGGTCCTTATTGTAAATTATAAACTTGAGGGGGTTTTATATAAAAATACTTTTGTATAGTTTTCAAGATACACCACAAGTATTTATTATTCGTCTTTATTGTTATAATGAGTGTAAATTTTATTTGTGTTATTCTAGTGAATATATCCTAATAAAAGTATTAAATTATAATATTGATTTATTTGAGAATTCATGGTATTTTAATGTAACTTTTAGTCTTGTAATTTTTAGGAAAAGGTGGAAAACTTTATTTTATAACAAAATAGGCGTTTAAATGATAATTATACATATGTTAATACAAGAATAACTTTAAATAAATATTTTATTTTCCAAAATCTCATTTTTCTTAAATGTCGTATTTTAAACCTTTCGAGACCGAATGCTCCTTGCGGAGGTCTGAATCTCGCACTACTAAGCTCGGGGGTGCACGATAAACCGTACTATCCCTAACGAGTTCCCCAAAGATGGGTTGTGGTGGCGCTTTGCAAAGATTTAATAAATACTAATCATTTAGAAAACGGTTTTATAAAGATGAGGTATTTATTTGTAAAAAGCGTAAATTTCCGTATTTTAGTTTCTAGGGTTTCCTAAGCCAACTAGCCTATTTCTAAATGGTCTAAACGACACGTCATTAGAAGCCTCAAATCGCCTCTTCACCGTCAATTGCGGCCAGGTAAGTGCCAGGTGAGTGGGAGGCTCTCCACTACGAGTAGTGGTCCTAATTAAGTAACCACTCGCCTTAGACACACTTGCCTAGACACCACAAAGTCAGTTTAGATAAACGATCGATGTCCATGACATATCGTACTTTCCTATTAAAAGATTTTGTTTATTGTATACAACTTAGAACTTTCAGAAAAGGTTTATAAAGAAAAGGGTATTTTAATGTAAAATTTTGTATTATCGTATTCTAAGTTTTGATGATATCAATTAGGGTTGTATTTGCATGTGTGTGGAGGTAGGTCATTACCTCGTGATCTATTTTAAGGTATAGCATTGTTAAAGGGTTAAATGTGAAAACTAAACATTGTGGTATTTAAGTGAAAGAAATACGATAAATGGAAACGTTATCATTTCATGTGAGAAACTTTATCCAAATTGATTTCTAAGTGATTAATAGTCAACATGAATATGTTTAAGCATTATGGAATTAGTGACAAGTGCGTTTTGATAGAAAAACCGAATCAGAAATCGGTTTGTTCCGATTTCCGTCGGGTTTTAAAAAGTCGTATTTTTCTTAAAAGAAAACAAAGATAGAAAGAGGGGGACTTGCGGGTTTGGACAAGCTAGAGAGTGCTAGGAAGGTAGTGGGTTGTCGATGCGTCGAAACGTCGTGAAGGGTCCTAGTACGATCGCCGGAATTCGTCGTCGATTTCGGCAGCGCTTCGCCTTTCGCTCTTTTTCTAACGTACAGAGTTCTCTTGAGATTTTGGGAGAGTGGACTTAGGAATGTAGGGTGAAAGGGTAGAGGGTAGGGGGGTTTATATAGGGTTAGGCTAGGGTTAGGGTTTTAATTAAAAAAATATAAAAAATCATTAAAATTGTGAGTAAAAGGGGTTTAATGAGCATTTGATAACCGATCTGAGAATTTAGTGTATACAGGGGGAAAGACCAAGTCAACACGGAAAAATTCCGTGTTGACGACTCGGCCGTCCGGCCGAGTCCGGCCGACTCGGCCGAGTCGGGGTACCTATGGGTAGGGCTTCACCTGGGGGGATTTATGGTATATTTAACTTTTTATGTGCAGTATAAATTTTGAGAGTTATGACGGTTTGACTGTTGACTTTCCAAAAATTTAAAACAAAATAATTATAAAAATAATGTGGGGTATGGGATTTGAACTCTGGTGACTTGGTTCAGCAGTGCAAGGTATTACCAATGAGCTACAAGCTCTTTCTTGTAATTATTGTGGTTTTTAATTACTTAAACTGATAGCAGCAAGAATAAATACTCCCTGTATACATTAAATTTAAAGTAAATTCTTGTACTCTATGCTTCCGCTGCTCCCACTGACTACAACGACCCTCTGGCAAAGTCATATACTCGTGCACTTCTAAAGCTAGTTTAGAACGATGCTATACCCATCCTCCTGCCGGGTCTTATAGTCTAGAACAGCAGCATTGACAAGTCTGGGTAAACAAGAACCTCCATGTCACCATCTCTGAGAAGACCGAAGTACCTCTCGGGTGCCTGAGGTTACCCACCAAATCTGCGGAGTGGCTAATGGAATGTCAAACCCAATTGAATCTTTAGGTTCTATTAAATTTTCAGTAATCGTATGTGGTTCTGGAATCACTTCCAGTTCTACCATACACCCACTACTGTTTTCTGAAAAAGTCCATTTTGCTAAAACTGTGGCGAGTCATGAACAATATCACTATTGATCTTCCTGATGGTAGAAAGTTAACCCTCGTCAAAGCCCGGGATAACCCACAAACTGCCATTACTGAAACGTACATTGAGTTTGTCCAGAGTCTGGTTTTAAGCATAAGCCGGATAACTCCATATACCTTAACATCGTTAAGATATGAACCATTCTATATACAATATAGAAACAAAAGCACTAATTTAATTTGAACCAGATTCAAAATCATGCAGCTGTCTCAAGTGCATATCAACCAAACGGAAAAAGGCCAATCAGCATTACTTATCTAGGAGCGCATCCATATATGAGTAATCTGAAAGAGAAACAAGTTCTTAAAACCATTACTATCAACGGAATACCAAACACAAGTATCTACATTTTCGACTACCTCGAAGAATCCTGATACTTCCAACAAATGGTTCTCTACTTTATTCATATACATATATCTTCTCAATATCTGGGTCTTGTATTTCAACGAAATACTTGTCTAGAACTGGAGAAGTCATGAGTAAACAGAATATAGTACAAGTACCAACCCCTTTGTCCTAATGGACACTGGAAAACATACAATACTTTGTATAAGTCCCATGAGTTCAACAACTCAAACCCTGTGCGTCGCAGGTTGAAAATTGTACTATGGTTAAGAAGAATTGCACCGCTGTTGAATGCACCTTACCTAACTATCAACTGATATAGGTAAATGTCACAGACATAATTTCAAAAAGTTATATCTCACTTTATAAAATAAACGTACAGATATATCAGTTTGAAACTGGTGCATAACTACGGATATTCAAAACTAAAAATTTGCCGTCATGCAAAAACCTGATGATTTCCTCAAATATCACCAATTACAACGAATTCCGATATAATGAGGATCTAATCACCCAATTCCCAATATCTTACTCCTACTCACCATCTGTAACGCCATATAGATGTGAGAATCAAACCTGGTAAATACATACCCTGGAGTTAGAATCCAATTAGGAAAACAGATTACATTTAGGGTTTTTTTTTGAAATAGGTTGTTTTGAATTTTTAATTATAAAAATAGTGTATTAAGATTTATAATTATGTAAATAGGGCGGTTTGTGGGCCCCCGTATTTTTTTTAATTTTTTTTTACAGAGGGCGGGCCCGCTCTCTCTTTTTGAAAGAAGAGGGCGGGTTCTGAGAACCCGCCCTCTTCAAAAATGAGGGGAGGGCGAACCCGCCCTCCCCTATAATAGGTATAGGGCGTTTTCTAGGAACCCGCCCTCTACACTGGGGTGGGGGAGGGGGTCCACCAAACCGCCATATTTTCATAATTATAAATCTTAATACCCTATTTTTATAATTAAAAATTCAAAATAACCTATTTCAAAAAAAAAAACCTTTCATTTAACATCGCACAGTGAAACATGAAAATGCTTCGAAGAGGTAGCCGGGTATTCCTAGTAATGCCTCTTCCACTATCCAGATTCATGACTGTAACCGTATATTTCCTTGCCATCTCTCCAATCCCTTTATTTGTCTTTACTTATTACCTTCTGTACACCACCCTTAGACTAAATGGTTTTCTTCCTTCCCTACCGTTCGGCACCAGCCTAAGGTTGGGAAGAAGACTATCCAATAAGCGTAATAGGTGTACTCTTCTTATACCAGGAGCCCTCGCAACCTGAGAGAAGGTAAAGGAAAAAGACAACTGAATAATCCTTATTCTATTTCTCCTAAACCAGAAACCATCCTCGAACTGGAACAAGTTCCTTCGAGTTCGTATGTAACTATACGATGACATATCCAATAAATGTAGATCTTCGTAGTGATACAGAGTGTTACGGAAAAATGTAAAGAGGATGTAGGAGTGGTAGGGGTATACGTGGTTTCATCTTAAATGATAGCAGTCGCAATTTCCTTTGTCCTCTATCTAATCCCTTTATTTGTCTTTACTTAATACCTTTTGTACACCATACTTAGGCTTAATTGGTTTTCTTCCTTCCCTACCTTTCGGCACCTATCTATGGTTTGGAAGAAGGCTATCCAATAAACGCAATAGGTGTACTCTCCTAATACCGGGAGCTCTCGCAACCTGAGAGAAGGTAAAGGGAAAAGACAACCGAATAATCCTATTCAATTTCTCCAGAACCAGAATCCATCCTCGAATCTGGAACAAGTTCCTTCGAGTTCGTATGTAACTATACGATGGATTATCCAATAGATGTGGATCTTCGTAGTGATACGGAGTGTTCTGGAGAAACGCAAAGGTGATATAGAAGTGGCAATGATATATGCGACACCGTAACATTTCAAAAGCCAAAGTGTTTTAAGAAGGTTCGGTTAACTTGGTTCATGAGTTTTAGTCTAGGGTCGGGCCATGATCGCTGCCAAAGAGAGAGAGAAAAGAAACACTCAGCGTGCACTCTAACCTAGATCAGAATGGTTAATCACTTTATCTAATCAGGATGGCTCCCACTGTTTACTCGAATTCTCCTCCAAACCCAAAGAAGAATTAGTCGGGATCATCTAAAATCACCCGAGGAGTAAACCTACTCATCAGTGGGAATCGGGATCCAACTATCATCGCAAGATAACTCGATGGAAGCCACTCAAGTCACCACACTCCAGAAGGTATATACATAAGTATTATTCAGCTACCGTACACTATGCATTGACGCTTGCCAACAAACACAGCACGAATACTAAATAGTACTTATGAGAAATGACGGAGGGCTACGACTGGTTGTTGGCGAAAAACCATTAATGTAATGAACTTGATATCGTTAAAGGAACCGAGTGGTTTTTACAAATATATAGTGTCGCAAACTTTTGCTAAAGAGGTCACTCCCGGTGAAGGGATCTCGGCTCTTTTCTCATCGAATGAGGTGCAGGATATTCCAAACTGAATACCATGATGCAAAGCAAAAGAATCGACTATAGTGAAGTTATTACAATGACGCAAACTTTCGCTCAAGAGGTAACTCCCGATGAAGGGATCTCGGCTCTTGCCTCGTCGAATGAGGTGCTGGATATTCTGAACCGAATACCACTGTGCAAAGCAAAAGGAAATATCTTGCAACAACAGTTTTTCAAAATTGGTTCCAACAACATCATATAGATTTGTTTTTCCTTGCGTTAATCAGAATCAACGCAGTCCCATCAATTGATCCATATCACACCACAGAAAAGGAACAAAAATATATAATGTACGTATATGCCATCCGCATTCGCCACTGGGCCCCGTCATTACCCGTTAAGTTACTTAACTAATCACAGAGCGGGGGCTAGACTAGCGCGGGTGCAAAACATATACAACATCTACTAATATATATATAAATATATATAACAATCGTCCCAAGCATGATATAAAGCAACATCACAGAATCTCAGCCAAGCAACACGGAGTGGTAGATAATCCTGGAGCCCCGGGTTTCACTTGAGCAGCAAATGAGACCCGACGTTCCCTGTCGTGTGGATAGCCTATGCAATGAAAATCTAGACCCCTACGAGTGCGGCAAGTTATCCGCCAATCCCAGAAGTGAGGCAACCCCAATCAACAACGTGAATGGGCCACCCAGCACTTCACGGAATCCGGTAATTTAAGCATCCCTCCGTGGGTCAACCTATACCCCCTACGAATGCGGCGAATAGCCCGCCAATTCTAGAGTAAGGTCCCCTCCATCTCAACGCCATGAGATGCGGACCCGTTGCCCTCTAGAACCTGGCTATTCGTGCACTCTACCGTGGGGTAATCCTAGTAAAGAAAAGAAAATAATATGTACAAGGGTGACATCGACCTCAACCCGGTCGTGCCCCAAACAAATAATATACAAACTGGCAGTGACGGCAGTCCACATGTCGGACGCTCGTCCCGCAATATCAAATGTACAAATGAAACTAAACTGTACTATCATTGCACCCAAGCTATCCACCACAACGATCCAACCACAATCATAGCACAACACAGAACATAAACGTGAATGTCACGTTCGCAAACTCGTCTAAAAGAACATATAGCAATTAGACGAGTTGTACCGCTCTAATGACATTCACGGTCGCAGATAGTAATGCATGTATTGTAAACATTTAAACAGTGTTAAATTATCGACTTCGAAACACCCCGAATTGCCCCTGAACAAAAGATAACATAATATCCAAAATGGACAAAACAGGCAATACCACTAAACCAATATTCTAGAGGCTAGATTACCCTGCAAAATTCAAGTCCCAACTCCATCAAAAAACCGGCCACACCCGTTTTTTTGCAATTCTCGCAGGTCAAATCCGGCGGATGGGGCTCGTTTTTGTAGGGTGTTCTAGTTGTCTCATAAATAGCCTTCAGCAATTGCTTAAAAAAAATTTTGAAGACTCTGAAAAATCGACAAAAACTGGAATACATCGGGGTGTTGTTTCGGAGTTGTTTCGGTTTTGATATTTTAAAATTTTCTAAAACTGCTAGTAAGGGGTTTACGGGTTGGCTCTGATACCATGTTGGGTTATGGCAGCGCCCCGGCCATCAAACCGTGACCAAATGCGGACCAAAATTTTTCTAAACTGGCGCTACCACAACCCGATGCCCGGATCTATCCTAAACCCTATACTAGCAAGCATATAAAGTGGAGTTAGATGGTTATACCGAATGAACCAAGTCCTTCGGGTCTTCAACCATCATCCCAAGCTCTTAGTGTTCGCCGATCTAATTTGGTTGCCGGTCTTCCTCCATCTACGATGATCCACCCGAAGGAAACGACGCAAGCTTCAACCTTGCCAAGCGAGGCAACCGACGCTCCAAGATTTCTAGCAATGGAGAGTGGAGGTGTAGGAATATCTCACTATATTTTTTCTCTCATCACAAATGCTCAAAGAGTAACTCAAGATGATCAAGAGGAGGTGAGGAAACATGTGGCATGAGCAACTCAAGAATGGCTAAACTTTTTCCAAGTGAGAATGAGAAAGAGTAATGAAACAAGTGAGGAAAATGAAATGAGCAAGCCATCTAAAAAAGTGGCTACCTCTCTCTCTAAATCATGCACATACAAAAAATTATCTCATCTCAATTTTCCAATAAACAAATCCATACCATACCTCTCTAAATGCTCAAGCCCATGCTCATGCCAACTCACCCTCCACCTCATTTCCCAAATTGATTTTCTAAAAAGAAAATCAAATAATGAGGTGTCAAATCTTCTAGAAGCTATTCCGTATAAATACGGAATACAACCCGGTACACGTAGTACAAAAATACGAATAGCCAAGAGAGAAAATGAATAGTGAACAATAATACTAGAATACATATATATAAATACATATATATAAATTATTAAATCAAAACCTGATTTAATAATCCGGCTTAATCCTAAGCCGCTAGTATTATCAACCGTCCGATTAAAGTCTGTGCAGCATGTACACATATTTAATCGGACACCTGTATGTACCAACATACGTCATTTAAACCATGTCGCCTGAACCGTGAAAACCCTCTGTGTGGGACTCTAAAGACTCGTCAATACGCTGGCAGTGGGTTTAACCACAAGCACGTCAGCGGCATTAGCTGTACGTAACGGCTATCCAGGTATTGAGCGAAAGGAAAGCCGACGAGCAAACTCATCCGAACCCATACTGAGCCTGACAGTGACAATAACCGTACAGTCTGGTCTGTTCGTCTAAGAGTATCGCATATCGAGTCTAGGGGGTGGATAAAGTCAGACCCCTAATAACGCGATAATTCGTGTCGGTATGAAATCCATCACCACATGAGAAACTATCGATCCTAGATCGGTAATTCTCGTCCACCCCGGACGAGGATTTCTGGTGATGGCCACCCGTGCACAACGCGACATCAACCCCCAATACCGGAAAAGACGAATCTCCGACGATCCGCTCACTGCCTCCATGTGGCTCGGGATTGTACCCAACTAAAACCTGTTTGCATGACTCCTTTAAGCCGTGGTAGCGTAGTAATCAAAGCACAGTGGGAACTCACACGAGACAAATGACGATCCCAAGTCGACGGACTAACATGTACACATGTCACCTGTGAACTTCTATCTGACAATAGGTATAATACCAACTAGCAGGTTCCCGGCGAGTCCGTCCAATATACTCATAACCCAATGAGCACATGTATACTATCTTAGGTCACTAACTGACACCAATGGCTTGTGAGACCGGCCGCCGCCCCTCGTCAGGGTCTAGATAAGTATACACTAGTCTACTCTGAAGTATCGATGCCCAGTCTCGAAATACCCACGACTATGGACATTTAAGGATGCGCTTATAGACCACCCAGCTCCCATGTATATGATCGCCATCATAATGCTGGTAGTCAAGCAAGAATCCTATGGGCTCTACCAACATGTAATAGTGATCTTTAATACCACATAAAACATGTACATGATGATAAAGACAAACCAGATAGCATACTATCATCTCGAGTAAGACTGTTCTATCTGTTAGTGTATATGCCCTAGAGGCCATTACTGTATCATACTAGTTTGTATATTACTTAATGGAAGCTTGGGATATTCACCTTGTATAAACAATCTTACTCAATATAGTAGTATGCTACTTGGTTTGTTTCTACTTCAATGTGTACTTGTGTTTATTTTAGTATATCACCTATACACATTAGTGGAGCCCTTAGGATCTTTGCTTGATTACCAGCGTTGTGATGGCAGTCACACTAGTGGGGGCTGGGTAATCTATAAGCACATCCTTATACAGGTCCCTAGTCGCAGGACTATCGAGACAGGGCATCGATACTCCGGAGTAGACTAGCGTATGCGCTTCTCATCCCAGTGTGGGAGATGGTCTGTCCCACAGCCATCAGTATGTCGTACTGGAGATAGTATACGGGTGCTCGTTGGGTTACGAGTACACTGAACATGACTTGTCGGGAACTGACAGGTTGGTATTATACCTATCGTCAGTTATCAGTTCCCAGGTGACATGAGTACAACTTAGTCCGCTGACTTGACACTGTCACTTCGCCTCGAGTGTGTTCCCACTGTACTTTGATTACTACCCTACCACGGCTCAAAGGAGTCGTGCAAACAGGTAGTAGTTGGGTACAGTCCCGAAGCACTTGGAGGCAGTGACGGTTAGACAGGATTCGTCTCTCCCGGTATTGGGGGTTGACATCGCGCTGTGTCTAGGAGAGCCATTACACGAGTAGTCCCTGGCCAGGGCAATCGAGATATACTGGTAGGTTTACAGTGTTATCTCAGGGTGTTTTGGGCTTCACTCCGACACGACTTGTACCGCTATTAGGGGACTGACGTTTACCGCCCCATAGGCCCGCCATGCGATGTATCAGACGAACAGACCGGACTGTACGGAGATTGTCACACTCAGACTCAGTAGGAGTTCAGATGGGGTTCACCTCGTCAGTCTTCTTATCGGCATCTACCTGGGGACCGTTACGCACAGCTAGTGCCGCTTGCGGTCTGTAGTTAAACCCACTGCCAGCGTAAGTGCCGAGTCTTTAGATTCCCACACAGAGGGATATTCGCCATTGGGCAAAACAAAGTAGAGGTCGCATGGTTTTGCGACAGGGTTCGTTCTCATCCGCGCACTTGTGCACGTTTGGAGTCCGGACGGATATTACTGGCTGGCTCTGGTTTGAGTCAGATACTGGTATATGTTTTGGGGTTGATTTTATCTCATTGTGTTCATGTTCCTCGGAACAAGAATGCGGGTGTGTATGCACAGTTGTTTGAGGCGGAGGAAGAGGATTTTCATTAGGGTTTCGGAACGGGTGCGCATGCATAGTTGACAGTCGTCTTTTTTCCAAACCCTAATGAATTTGTGATATATCAATTAACAATATTAATTAAATGAAATTATGTTATGGATGGGTTTGTTGACTTGTTGACCATGGTTGAAAGTTTGACCATTATCATTACATATCAAAGATGCTCTTTGATTCTAGCAAAATTCATTTAATGAATGTAATGATAATGGTCATTCCAAACCATCCATCAACTATTTTCATTTTTATTATTATTGTTAATTTGATAATTCTTTTCATTTTTCTAGTTATGGTTGTAAAATGAAAAGAATGGCTCATTCTATCATATCTCTTCTCTCTCCTCTCTTCTTCTTCTTCCTCCTCTAGTTCAAAGGAGAATCCTTCTCATGTGTTGAGAATCCCTCTCCTTGAGATAAAAGCACCCCAAAGCCACTCTCTACTCACTCTAGGGTTAGAGGTTTAGCAAGCCGAAGATCCTAGTTCTCTCAAAGTTCGAGAAAGAGCCCGAAGGTTGAACCCTCAGGTGGATCCATCTTTGACGGAAGAAGGCGACGAGATAAGCACCATCAAACCCTACAAAGGTTTCAAGAAGAAGGAGTTCAAGTTAGGTATAACCTTTTATCCGAGTAGCTAACTCTCTTTAGCTTTCTTGCTAGTTTAGTTTAGAAAAGATCCCGACTTTGTTAGTCCATGTTGCCTCATGGGCTAAAAATTTGATTTTTATACCGTTTCCGCCTCCCCGAAAGAACCGGGGGTGGCAACGTGGACTTACAGTGGTATCAGAGACTAACTAAACTTAAACTAGCTTTGTAGTAAAGTGTATCGAAGTTCGAACGGAAAAATCGCAAAAAAAACCGGAGAAACAAAACCCTAACTTTCTGTTGAAATTTTTTGTGCTCTAAAGTGAAAATGTTTTACTCCTAAAATCGGCTCAGGGTTTTGTGAGAACACCCAAGAAAAACGATCCCCTGATTCCCTCAAACCGCCGCGGTTCCGCGGCAATAGGTATGCATTCGCCGCGGAACCGCCGTAGTTTAGACTCCTCTCGTGATCGGGTTTTGTGCAGTGTTTTTCTGGTAAGGTTTTGGGATTTTTCAGATGGTTTATTTGTGCCCAGATTTTCCAGAAAAGAAATTTGTTTTTGGGGGCCTATAAATCCGTATTTTTATCGAACTTCACTACACTTTGACTATATTGGTTATATCTGTGATGTTTGCATGTATTGAATGTCGGCTAATCGCTATATGTCGATTAGTCGGGGTTATACATCTCAGTGATCTGTGTTTGATGATGGTTTGTGTATATGAATGCGTTGGACTGTCGCGGGTGAATAGCCGGGGTGGATGTGAGATGAGCTTTTGTTTTTCTTTCATTCATTTGTAACATGTAAATTGATGTAATATTATTATTTGTTTGGCCGCACAACCGGGTCGGGGTTGTAGCCGTCATTGTATAATTCTTTTTACTGTTTTTGCTCCTAGGATAGACCCATGGAAGGGGTGCACAAACTACCGGGTATCTCGAAGTGCCGAGTGGCCTACCCACGGTAGTGAGGGAGGTTGCTTCGCTTCGAATACTTGGCGGGTAGTTTGCCGCACCCGTAGGGGTCTTGGGTGGGGTTTTGGCTATTCACCGCGACCGTGTAATCCGCTTTTCGTTGCAGGCTCGAACGGATTGCGGATTCCTAGTATATCCAATGTATTCATCTGTGATCTGTAATGTCTATCATTGCTTTACATTCATAACTATTTAGGCGTTGCTTATGTTTTACAGCCGCGCTAGCCCAGCCCCCGCTCTGTCGTTAGTTAAGTAACCTAACGGGTGATGACGGGGCCCCGTGGTGAATGCGAATGGCATAAGCGTACGTCATATTTTGGTTGTTTTCTGCAATGGTAGGATTAAATGATGGGACGCATTAAAAGAACTAATGCAAGCATATCACGCATTAAAAGAACTAATGCAAGATAATGAACCAAGCAAAAGTCGTTGGAACACTTTCGAAAAACCACTCGGTTCTTTTCAAAAATAACTTTTAAATGCGGAGCTTGAGCCACTCCTTCTAAAAGCTATCTCTTTCCATCGATTATATCAAGTTCGCTACGTTCACGGTTTCGCCAAAACCATTTGTAGCCCTCCATCGTTTCAGTTAAATATTCGGTAGTATTCAAGCTATGTATTTTGACCTCACGCCAAGGCATAGTGATTGGTAGCTACCGGATATTTATCTGTTGCATAGATAGAATGCGTTGTTTTGGGACAGCTGTACTGCCATTTTGGCCTACGTCAAGGGTAGGTACGGGTGGGTTCAAATCAACCGGGATAATGATGGGAAGAACTTGACATGTGACTTATGACATTTTGACCTCACGCCAAGGTCATAAGAGCATGGGGCAAAAATCCACATCGGGAGTTTCATAAGTACTAAAACTTGCTAGATTTGCATACCATTTGGAGTGTGGTGATTCTGGTAGGATTCCTTCAGTTTCGTCACACGATGATATTTGGATCCCGATCCTACTGTGAGTATATGCTACTCCTCGGGAAATTTCTCACTAAACGATCAATGCTATAAACCTAGTAGGTGCCTAGAAAAGTGTTAGCGGGGCTACGCCCCCAGGAAAAAGTGGTTATTTAATTAAGGAACTTCGCGAAAGCGTTGGAAAACCTCCCTCGAAGTACCGACACTGGCCTGGCTGAATGGTTAAGCAAGTATTGTGCGGTGGGATTGATCCCGACTAATTCTTCCTTTATGGTTTGAGGAGGGATTCGAGAGACAGTGGGAGCCATCCTGTTTAGAAAAACTAAAAACCATTCTAAACTTGCAAGAGCATCGTGCTAAAGTGTTTCTTCTCTCTCTCCTAATTGCAGCGACCAATCAACATGACTGGACTTAAGTTACTTCTAGATAAAAATATACTGACAGGGCCAAACTACAAAGATTGGCTCAGGAATGTCAAAATGGCAATCACTTACGACAAGCTGGGGTATCTTCTTACCACCAAAGCTCCCCCCGTCCCAGGTCCCACCTCCAGCGTCGCGGATAAAGAAATCCGTAAGACTTGGGAGATAGATAGCGCGAAGGCCAAATGCCTTGTGCTTGCCTCTATGGACAACGAACATCAGAGGAGGCATGAGAATATGGACCTCGAGTCCATATTTCTCCATACAAAAGAACTGTATGGAGAGCAGTCTCGTATCGCAAGATACGAAGTGTCGAAGAAGTTGTTTTCGGCAAGGTTGGCCGTCGGATCATCGGTAGCGGAACACGTGCTTAAGATGATTGGCTTCATTGAGGAGCTCGCGGACCTTGGGACCACGTTGGAGAATGAACTCTATACTGATTTGATTCTCCAGTCCCTTCCTTCCACTTACGCCCAGTTTATCCTTAACTTCAACATGCAAGGAAAGGAGGTTGAACTCTCCGAACTTCTGAACATGTTGAGGAGTGCTGAGGGCACCCTACAGAAAGGTAGGGAAACATCCACTTTGTTTGTAGGAGGATCTTCTTCTTCTAGGTCCAAGGCGAAAGCCAAGGGAAAGAAGAGGAAAGCCCCCGCCAAACCAAGAGGCGGTGTTAGTAAAGTGGATACGAAGGGAAAGGCGAAAGCAACAAAGATAGCGGGGAAGCTTGTGGATAAAGAAGAATGCTTCTATTGTTATAAGAAAGGACACTGGAAGAATGATTGCAGGGCTTTGAAAGCCAGGACACAGGAATTGAAGCAAGTTGCGGCTTCAGCTTCAGGTGTGTATGTTATTGAAAACTGTCTTTCAATAAACTCTACTTCCTGGGTATTGGATACCGGATCAGGATCTCATATCTGTAATTCTTTGCAGGCGTTGAGAAACCGTAGGGTTTTGAAGGCAGGTGACATGACCCTCAGAGTTGCAAACGGAGCTAGCATGGATGTTAAAGCCGTGGGGGACTATCACCTGGGAATGTCAGATGGGCATGTTTTGGTTTTGCGTAATTGCTTTTTTGTACCCAACGCAACTTTTAATATCATTTTTGTATCTTTGGTTTCTAAAGAAGGTTATGAATTTGCGTTTGTAAGTAATGTTGTAAACATTCACCTTAATCAAGTTCTGATTGGGTCAGGTACATTGAGCAATGGTATATACGTATTAAACCAACCACAGATTTTCAATGTCCAGAATACACACAAAAGAAAGTCTCCGGAAATCAATCAGACTTTCTTATGGCATTGTAGACTGGGTCACATCAATGAGAGACGGTTGACTAAGTTACATACAGAAGGATATTTGGATCCGTTCGAATATCAATCGTATGCCACTTGTCAATCCTGTCTCGAAGGAAAGATGACAAAGACCCCGTTCACTGGACACGGAGTAAGAGCGAGCGAGCTCTTGGGACTCGTACACAGCGACGTGTGCGGTCCAATGTCTACACATGCGCGAAGCGGTTATTCTTACTTCATTACTTTTACGGATGATTTTTCAAGGTACGGTTATGTCTTCCTAATGAAACATAAGTCCGAAGCCTTTGAAAAGTTCCAGAAATATAAGAATGAAGTAGAAAAACAAACCGGAAAAAATATCAAGATTCTAAGGTCGGATCGAGGTGGAGAATACTTAAGTGCCGAGTTCCTGAATTATTTAAAAGAGAATGGAATTCTTTCTCAGCTTACTCCTCCATACACTCCGCAACATAACGGTGTATCGGAGAGACGGAACCGGACCCTATTGGATATGGTACGGTCCATGATGAGTAACGCTGAGTTACCGCGATCATTCTGGGGGTATGCGCTAGAAACAGCTGCATACCTTTTGAACCGAGTTCCTACTAAGACTGTGCCTACCACACCATATGAGTTATGGAGTGGGAAGAAACCCTATCTTCAGTACCTGAAGATTTGGGGATGTCCAGCTTCTGTCAAAAAGCAGCATACGGACAAGCTCGAGGCACGCTCAGTACTGTGCAAGTTTGTGGGATACCCAAAGAACTCCAGGGGGTATTTTTTCTATTACGCAGAGGAACAAAAAGTCCTTGTTTCACGTAATGCCCATTTTCTGGAACATCAGTTCTTAGAAAAAGAAATAAGTGGGAGCGCAATAGAACTGGAAGAAATTCCAGAACCACAGACTATTACTGAAAGCTTAGTGGAACCAGAGGGTTCAAAAGAACAGGACATTCCTATGCCGCTCCGCAGAAGTAGTAGGCAGTCTCATCCGCCCGAGAGATACTACGGTTTTCTCATAGACGGGGATAGAGAGGATTGCATCATAGATTATGATGAGCCTACTAGCTTCCAGCAGGCCGTTCAGAGCATTGACTCGGTAAAATGGCTGGATGCAATGCGGACCGAAATGGAGTCCATGTACACCAACAAAGTATGGACGTTGGACATTGCTCCAGACGGGGTAAAACCCGTAGGATGCAAGTGGATCTTCAAAAGGAAGATTGGTGTAGATGGACAGGTTGAGACCTATAAAGCTAGACTTGTTGCAAAGGGTTTTCGTCAAAGACCTGGTTTGGACTATAACGAAACCTTTTCTCCAGTGGCTATGCTGAAATCCATTCGGATCCTTCTTGCCATTGCTGCCTTCCACGATTATGAGATTTGGCAGATGGACGTAAAGACCGCTTTTCTAAATGGAAATTTAGAGGAGTGTGTCTATATGGATCAGCCAGAGGGTTTCATTCAGAGTGGGAGCAGCGGAAAGGTGTGCAAGTTGCTTAAGTCCATCTAATGGACTAAAGCAGGCATCGCGGAGTTGGAACATCTGTTTTGATGAGACGGTCAAGGAATTTGGCTTTATCAAAAATCCAGATGAACCATGCATCTATAGTAGATTTGTAGCGAGAACTGTAGTATTCCTCGTTTTATACGTGGATGACATTCTCTTAATAGGAAATGACATTCCTATGCTACAATCTGTCAAGGGGTTCTTGTCGCACAGGTTCTCCATGAAAGACCTGGGTGATGCCTCATACATTCTGGGTATCCGGATCTACCTTGACAGATCCAAGAGGATATTGGGACTTTCACAGTCCAGGTACATCGACACCATACTGAAGAGATTCAGTATGGAAGATTCCAAGCGCGGTAATTTACCGGCTTGTCACGGGATCACCCTCTCCAAAGAGATGTCTCCCAAGAATGATTTGGAGAGGGATCGCATGTCTATTATACCCTACGCTTCTGCGGTAGGCTCTATAATGTATGCGATGTTGTGTACCAGACCGGATGTGGCTTATGCATTGAGTGTGGTAAGCAGGTATCAGTCAAACCCAGGGGAGAAACATTGGATAGCAGTAAAGACATTCTCAAGTACCTGAGAAGGACTAAGGAGATGTTCTTGGTGTATGGCGGAAAAGACCTGCAGATTGAGGCCTTTGCTGACTCCAGCTTCCAGAGTGACAAGAATGATTCCAAGTCCATGTCGGGTTTTGCCTTCACCCTCAATGGAGGGGCGGTGTGTTGGAAGAGCTCCAAACAGGAAACCGTTGCAGACTCGACGATGGAAGCGGAATACATCGCTGCATCTGATGCCGCAAAAGAAGCTGTCTGGATGAGGAAGTTCTTGAGAGAACTTCAGGTGGTTCTGTCCATTGTTGATCCAATACCTCTGTATTGCGACAACAACGGGGCTATAGCTTTAGCGAAGGAACCCAGGTCCCATCAGAGATCTAGACACATCTTGAGGCGGTATCACCTGATCAGGGAGATCTTGGATCGCAAGGAGATCGAGGTTCGGAGGGTTGCTTCAGAAGAAAACACTGCAGATCCATTCACCAAGGCCTTTCCCCAGACTCAGTTCGAGCGGCTGATCGAGATGATAGGTCTTCGATACGCCAGTACATGGCCTTAGTGCAAGTAGGAGATTGTTAGTGTATATACCCTAGAGGCCATTACTGTATCATACTAGTTTGTATATTACTTAATGGAAGCTTGGGATATTCACCTTGTATAAACAATCTTGCTCAATATAGTAGTATGCTACTTGGTTTGTTTCTACTTCAATATGTACTTGTGTTTATTTTAGTATATCACCTATACACATTAGTGGAGCCCTTAGGATCTTTGCTTGATTACCAGCGTTGTGATGGCAGTCACACTAGTGGGGGCTGGGTAATCTATAAGCACATCCTTATACAGGTCCCTAGTCGCAGGACTATCGAGACAGGGCATCGATACTCCGGAGTAGACTAGCGTATGCGCTTCTCATCCCAGTGTGGGAGATGGTTTGTCCCATAGCCATCAGTACGTCGTACTGGAGATAGTATACGGGTGCTCGTTGGGTTACGAGTACACTGGACAGGACTCGTCGGGAACTGACAGGTTGGTATTATACCTATCGTCAGTTATCAGTTCCCAGGTGACATGAGTACAGCTTAGTCCGCTGACTTGACACTGTCACTTCGCCTCGAGTGTGTTCCCACTGTACTTTGATTACTACCCTACCACGGCTCAAAGGAGTCGTGCAAACAGGTAGTAGTTGGGTACAGTCCCGAAGCACTTGGAGGCAGTGACGGTTAGACAGGATTCGTCTCTCCCGGTATTGGGGGTTGACATCGCGCTGTGTGTAGGAGAGCCATTACACGAGTAGTCCCTGGCCAGGGCAATCGAGATATACTGGTAGGTTTACAGTGTTATCTCAGGGTGTTTTGGGCTTCACTCCGACACGACTTGTACCGTTATTAGGGGACTGACGTTTACCGCCCCCTAGGCCCGCCATGCGATGTATCAGACGAACAGACCGAACTGTACGGAGATTGTCACACTCAGACTCAGTAGGAGTTCAGATGGGGTTCACCTCGTCAGTCTTCTTATCGGCATCTACATGGGGACCGTTACGCACAGCTAGTGCCGCTTGCGGTCTGTGGTTAAACCCACTGCCAGCGTAAGTGTCGAGTCTTTAGAGTCCCACACGGAGGGCTATTCGCCATTGGGCAAAACAGAGTAGAGGTCGCATGGTTTTGCGACAGGGTTCGTTCTCATCCGCGCACTTGTGCACGTTTGGAGTCCGGACGGATATTACTGGCTGGCTCTGGTTTGAGTCAGATACTGGTATATGTTTTGGGGTTGATTTTATCTCATTGTGTTCATGTTCCTCGGAACAAGAATGCGGGTGTGTATGCACAGTTGTTTGAGGCGGAGGAAGAGGATTTTCATTAGGGTTTCGGAACGGGTGCACATGCACAGTTGACAGTCGTCTTTTTTCCAAACCCTAATGAATTTGTGATATATCAATTAACAATATTAATTAAATGAAATTATGTTATGGATGGGTTTGTTGACTTGTTGACCAAGGTTGACTTGTTGACCATGGTTGAAAGTTTGACCATTATCATTACATATCAAAGATGCTCTTTGATTCTAGCAAAATTCATTTAATGAATGTAATGATAATGGTCATTCCAAACCATCCATCAACTATTTTCATTTTTATTATTATTGTTAATTTGATAATTCTTTTCATTTTTCTAGTTATGGTTGTAAAATGAAAAGAATAGCTCATTCTATCATATCTCTTCTCTCTCCTCTCTTCTTCTTCTTCCTTCTCTAGTTCAAAGGAGAATCCTTCTCATGTGTTGAGAATCCCTCTCCTTTAGATAAAAGCACCCCAAAGCCACTCTCTACTCACTCTAGGGTTAGAGGTTTAGCAAGCCGAAGATCCTAGTTCTCTCAAAGTTCGAGAAAGAGCCCGAAGGTTGAACCCTCAGGTGGATCCATCTTTGACGGAAGAAGGCGACGAGATAAGCACCATCAAACCCTACAAAGGTTTCAAGAAGAAGGAGTTCAAGTTAGGTATAACCTTTTATCCGAGTAGCTAACTCTCTTTAGCTTTCTTGCTAGTTTAGTTTAGAAAAGATCCCGACTTTGTTAGTCCATGTTGCCTCATGCGCTAAAAATTTGATTTTTATACCGTTTCCGCCTTCCCGAAAGAACCGGGGGTGGCAACGTGGACTTACACTATCTGTATAGGTCCTCCCTCAATCATCATAATCACGTGCCTGCGACTATGATAATTGCCTTGAGGGCACTATAGCCAAACTACCCGCCAAATACCCGAAGTGAAGCAACCTCCCTCAGTAAAATGAGTAGGCCACTCAGCACTTCAAACTACCCGGTAGTTTGTGCACCCCACCTTGGGTCTATCCTAGGAGCAGAAAATAGTAAAAGAAATAATACAACGGACCTCAACCAGAATGTGCCCCGCAAAATAATATTACATCACTTTACAATTTACATCGAATGAAAGAATAAAAACTCTCATCTCACATCCCCGGCTATTCATCCACGACGATCCAACAAGTTCATATACACAAACCAACATCACAGATCACAGATATGTGCAACCCCCACTAATCTACATATAGCGATTAGTGGACACTCAGCACATATATCACATCACAGATAAAACCCGATTAGCCAAAAAACTTAGAATTTCGATCGATAACCAAATTTGAATCTACCCCAAGTACAACACTGTACACAAAAGATCCTGGGCAGAAACAAAATATCCCAAATAACACAACACAACACAGTAGAACACCAGAATAAATTGTGACCGATTCGGAGTCGACTCGGCCGCGGAACGGCGGCAGAACGCTTTGTTCTGCCGCGGTTCTGCGGAGGTCTAACCGAGTCAAGCGTCCAAATTTCTTCAGTGTACTAACAAAACCCTGCACGTATTTTTAAGACCCCTGAAAAGATTTTTGGACCAGATTTTAAAATCGACAGAAACAAGGGTTTTTGGTCGTGTTTTCGGGAATTTTCCGTGATCGAATTTCTAAAGACTTTGCTAACTAGCTAGTGAAGGTTTAGTAGGCTCTGATACCACTGTAAGTCAATGTCACGCATCCCGCGGGTTCGCGGGGAGGCGGAATATTTAAAAAACGATTTTCAAAGCTCGCAACATCGACTTGAACTCCAGTATCTTGGCTAAACCCTAACTAGCTAAGCATGTAAAGAGGTTAACTACTCGGTAAGAATGTTATACCTCACAATACAAGTCCTTCGGGTCTTCTTCGTTGTCCTCCTCGTCATCGTAGACTCCGAGGATCGTAACGGATCGATACTTCCTTGTCGGCTTCCTCGAGTCAAAGACGATCCACCCGAGAGTCTATAGTCCGAGCTCTTACCTCAAATCCGAGGTAACTAGGGCACCTAGTTCGCTAAACTAGATGACCTAGGTGATGTAGAGAAAGAAGATGGGTTAGTTTGTCTCTTGGAACCCTAGGTTTCTCAACTCATGAGACTTTAAGGGTTGAGAGAAAGAAAAAGAAGAGCTTGAGGAAAGAGAAAGTAATTTTCATAATCATCATGGAGATGGCTCACTTGATATGACTATAAGCATGCTTAGAAAAATATCTCACCCAAAATATCTAGTGCCACAAAATATCCAAGTCAAACCAAGCCCCAAATAGTCAAACCAAGTAGCCAAGCTTCAATTATTATTTGTAAAAATAATAATCCATTTCCTCCACCTCATAATTGTTTTAATCAAATAAATGATCAAAACCCTAATGGGGTGTCTCCTTCTAAAACCAATCTTGAGTAATTACAAGAATGCCCCTCTCATCCGTATATACATACCTGTATCCGTATTCCGAAAAACACGAATACAATGAGACGAAAATAATCCATCAATATAATACTAGGATCCGGCTTAAACCAAAGCCCACTAGTATTATTCGCCCGAACATCATACGCGCACAAGTACACGTACGTGATCGAAGCCCTGCCGTAAAACCATACAGCCTCTACATCTTTCGCCCGATGCAGAGAAACTCCCTATGTGGGACTCTAAAGACTCGACAGTACGCTGGCAGTGGGTTTTGTTGGGTTACGACAGCGCCCCGGCCATCAAACCGTGGCCAAATGCGGAACAAAAATATTCTAAACTGGCGCTACCATGACCCGATGCCCGAATCTACCCTAAACCCTATACTAGCAAGCAATATAAAGAAGTGAGAATGGTTATACCGAGTTGATCCGTGTCCTTCGGTCTTCAACCATCTTCCCAAGCTCCTAGAGGCTCCTTGAACAAGCTTGGTCGCCGGTCTCCCTCCATCGAAGATGATCCACCCGAGGGATGTAGTTATAGTTCTAGCTTCACATAATGGATGCAAGTGAAGCAACTAAGGTTTCTAGGATGCAAATCTAGAAAGCCTAAGATGTAGTGTGTGAACTAAGTGTAGGTTTATCTCATCTCACCACCTCTCATGTTTCTCAACTCATGTGAGGGTTGAGAGGAGGTGGAGAATAAAGGTGGAGGCAACCATGGAAAATCAAGAGAGGAGTGAAGCACAAAATGGTGAAGAGAACCAAGCATGCTCAAGAGAAAACCAACCATAAAAAATAATGAAGCTCTCATGAGAGAGAAAATCAAGCATGCCAGGTTTTGAAAAACAATATCTTTCATTTTAAAAAACCATCCATACTTGAATAGTATACACAAATGAATTAATAATTCATTTGTGCACACTATGCAAGCCTGGTCATCACCATACTCCCCATTTTTCAATTTCCACCTCATTTACCATTTTCTAAAAAATGATCAAATCCAAAAATGAGGTGGCCACCTTCTAAATTGTTTTCCGGATAAAATACGGATTACATTCTACTGTATATACATACCGGCATTCGTACCGAAATACGAATACCCTAAGAGATAGAATAACACAGAGAACATAATACTATAATATACATATCGAAATACATATACGTAAATTATTAAATCAATACCTGATTTAATAATCCGTCTCAAACCCGAGCCGGCTAGTATTATCAACTGTCCGATCGAAAGTCCGGGTACAAAGTACATCAATCGATCGGAACCCTGCACGTATCCAATACGGCTACTACATCATTTCGCCAAAAGCAGGGAAACTCTCTGTGTGGGACTCTAAAGACTCGTCAATACGCTGGCAGTGGGTTTAACCACAAGCACGTCAGCGGCACTAGCTGTACGTAACGGCTACACTGGCATTGAGCGAAAAGGAGGCCGACGAGCAAACTCATCCTGAACCCCTACTGAGCCTGACAGTGACAATATCCGTACAGTCCGGTCTGTTCGTCTAAAAGTATCCAATATCGAGTTTAGGGGGTGGACAAAGTCAGACACCTAATAACGCGACATTTAGTGTCGGCGTGAAACCCATCACCACATGAGAAAATATCGATCCTGGATCGGTAATTCTCGACTACCCCGGCCGAGGATTTCTGGTGATGGCCACCCGTGCACAACGCGACACCAACCCCCAATACCGGGAGAGACGAATCCCCGACGATCTGCTCACTGCCTCCATATGGCTCGGGGCTGTACCCAACTAAAACCTGTTTGCACGACTCCTTTGAGCCGTAGTAGGGTAGTAATCAAAGCATAGTGGGAACTCATACGAGACAAATGACGATCTTAGGTCGACAGACTAACATGTACACATGTCACCTGGGAACTGCTATCTGACAATAGGTATAATACCAACTAGCAGGTTCCCGGCGAGTCCGTCCAGTGTACTCATAAACCAATGAGCACCTGTATACTATCTTAGGTGAACAAACTAACACCAATGGCTTGTGAGACCTGCCCACCGCCCTACGTCGGGGTCTCGATCAGTATACACTAGTCTACACTGGAGTATCGATGCCTAGTCTCAAAACTCCCACGACTAGGGACATTTAAGGATTTGCTTACAGACCCCCAGCTTCCACATATATGATCGCCATCATAATGCTGATAGTCAAGCAAGAATCCTATGGGCTCTATCAACATGTAATAGTGATGATAAAGACAAACCAGATAGCATACTATCATCTCGAGTAAGACTGTTCTACCGGTATAGGTCCTCCCTCAATCATCATAATCACCTGCTTGCGACTACGATAATTACCTTGAGGGCACTATTGCCAACAATCTCCCACTTGCACTTAAGGTCGATTATTGCGGTGTCGCATACTCACAGCCCGTGTGATACCGAACACCCAACTTCTCTACTAAGCAGTTTCGCAAAGCTCGTTTGTGAAACTATTGTGTTCGAGAAATAGCCTCAGTGAGTAGATCTGCTCCAGTGTTTCTATCTTTATCTCTCTATATCTCAACTTCGCGGAGAATGACCATCTCCCGAAATGAGCAATACCTTGTCTTAGAATTTGTCTGGATATCTGATGGAACCCAGTTCACAAATGAACTCCAAATCCAGCAAACTTCTTAGACTGTATCAACCACTAAATTTAATCAGTGTTCTGCGCCATGCCTTCCTCAGTATCCGCTTGGACCACCTGTCCAACATATTGTCCCTCAGAAGAGGGAAAAACTATATTTCAGACAGCCACTCTGTCATCCAGGTCATCTTGGAAGCCTGAAATGATAATCGTCTCCTGAAGGAGGCTGTCGTTGTCATATCCCTAGAATATCCATTTATGTTCATAAACTGCTTCCCTACATTTCTCCAGGATTGGATTAATATATGTTTATTGCAGCTAGTGCAAAAACAACATCTGATGTGGTACTTGGCATTTCATGATTAACTCAATTACCTAAGCAAGTGATATGCTAATCATGCAAATCCCTTTCCCCTTTAGTCCGTAAGACACCTTTAGAGAGGGTGTCTCCATCACCTGCAGGTACACCACCATGCCAAGAGTCGTCCATTCCAAAACAGTTTAGAATAGTGTCAAGTACCCAAATTGGGACACTTCCCAAATCTAGATCTAAAACCATAGAGCTAGTGACCAGAAAACCTGATATTTTATCCATATCATGTGTGGAGAAAAACCTTGTGACAGCCACTGTATAACCGATCGTAGTATAGGAAGATCTCTTCCTATCAATAGTATGTCATCCAAATACCAGGACATCACTCTCTACTACCTTCTTACCAGATCCATCTCCTATTCCGATGAAGTCAAAACCTATGACTGTCACATTAAAATTAGATGATCTATTTCCGCTATACCTGCTTTAGTCTATAAATAGACATAAGCTACTTGCCCACTATGCTTCCGCTGCTCCCACTGACTACAACAACCCTCTGGCAGTCATATACACGTGCACTTCTAAAGCTAGTTTAGAACGACGCTATACTCATCCTCCTGCCGGTCTTATAGTCTAGAACAGCAGCAATGTCAAGTCTGGGTAAACAAGAACCTCCCTGTCACCATCTCTGAGAAGACCGAAGTACCTCTCGGGTGTCTGAGATTACCCACCAAATCTGCGGAGTGGCTAATGGAATGTCAAACCCGATTGAATTTTTAGATTCTATTAAATCTTCAGTGATCATTTGTGATTCTGGAATCACTTCCAGTTCTACCATACTCCCACTTTTGTTTTCTGAAAAAAATCCATTTTACTAAAACTATGGCGAGTCAAGAACAATATCACTATTGATCTTCCTGATGGTAGAAAGTTAAACCTCGTCAAAGCCCGGGATAACCCACAAACTGCCATTACTGAAACGTGCCTCGAGTTTATCCGGATTCTGGTTTTAAGCATCAGCCGGACAACTCCCTATACCTTAACATCGTTAAGATATAAATTGATTCTATATATAATATAGAAACAAAAGCATTAATTTAATTGGAACCAGATTCAAAATCATACAGCTGTCTTCAGTGCATATCAACCAAATGGAAAAAGGTCATTCAGCATTACTTATCTAGGAGCGCATCCATATATGAGTAACCTGAAAGAGAAGCAAGTTCTCAAAACCATTACTATCAATGGAATACCAAACACAAGTATCTACATCTTCGACTATCTCGAAGAATCCTGATACTTCTAACAAATGGTTCACTTCTTTATTTTTATACCTATAACTTCTCAAAATCTGGACCTTGTATTTCAACGAAATGCTTGTCAAGAACTGGAGAAGTCATGAGTAAACAGAATATAGTACGAGTACCAGCCCCATTGTCCTAATGGACACTAGACAACACACAATACTTTGTATAAGTCCCCCGAGTTCAATAACTCAAACCTTGTGCGTCGTAGGTTGAAAATTGTACCATGGTTAAGAAGAATTACACCGCTGTTGAATGCACCTTACCTAACAAGCAACTGATATAGGTAAATGTCAGAGACATAATTTCAAAAAGTTATATCTCACTTTATAAAATAAACGTACAGATATATCAGTTTGAAACTGGTGCATAACTACGAATATTCAAAACCAAATATTTGTCATCAGGCAAAAACCAGATGATTTCCTCAAATATCACCAATTACAACGAATTTTGATATAATGAGGATCTAATCACCCAATTTCCAATATCTTACTCCCACTCACCACCTGTAATAACATACAGATGTGAGAAGCTGATCTGGTAAATACATACCCTGGAGTTAGATTCCAATTGGGAAAACAGTTTTCAATTAATATTGCACAGTGAAACTGAAACAAGAAAATGTTTCAAAGGGGTTAACTGGTATTCCTAGTAACGTTTTTTCCACTATCCTGATTCATGACAGTAACCATATACTTACCTGCCCTCACTGCAATCCCTTTATTATGTCTTTACTTATTACCTTCTGTACACCACTTTTAGGCTAATTGGTTTTCTTCCTTCCCTACCTTTTGGCACCAGCCTATGGTTTGGAAGAAGACTATCCGATAAGCGTAATAGGTGTACTCTCATAATCCTAGAAGCCCTCGCAACCTGAGAGAAGGTAAAGAGAAAAGATATCTGAATAATTATATTCTATTTCTCCTGAATCGGAAACCATCCTCGAATCTGGAACAAATTCCTTCGAGTTCGTATGTAACTATATGATGGCATGTCCAAGCATTATGGGCGTTCGTAGTGATACGAAGTGTTCTGGAGAAATCCAAAGTGGATGTGGGAGTGGCAGGGGTATACACGGTTTTGTCGTGAATGATAGCAGTCGCAATTTTCTTTGCCGTTATTCTAATCCCTTTATATGTCTTTACTTATTACCTTCTATACAGCACTTTTAAGCTAATTGGTTTTCTTCCTTCCCCACATTTCGGCACCTGCCTATAGTTTGAAGGAAGACTATCCAATAAGCTCAATAGGTGTACCCTCTCCTAATCCTAGGAGGCCTCACAACCTGAGAGAAGGTAAAGGGAAAAGACAACCGAATAACCATATTCAATCTTTCCAGAACCAGAATCCATCCTCGAATCTGGAACAAGTTCCTTCGAGTTCGTATGTAACTATACGATGGATTTATCCAATAGGAGTGGATGTTCGTAGTGATACGGGGTGTTCTGGATAAATGCAAAGGTGATATAGAAGTGGCAATGATATATGCGACATCGTGACATTCCAAAAGCCAAAGTGTTTTAAGAAGGTTCGGTTAACTAGGTTCATGAGTTTTAGTTTAAGGTCGGGCCATGGTCGCTGCCAAAGAGAGAGAGAAAAGAAACACTCATTGTGCACTCTAACCTAGATCAGAATGGTTAATCACTTTATCTTAATCAGGATGGCTCCCACTGTTTTCTCGAATTCTCCTCCAAACCCAAAAGGAGAATTAGTCGGGATCATCTAAAATCACCCGAGGAGTAATCCTACTCATCAGTGGGAATCGGATCCAACTATCATCGCATGAAAACTTGATGGAAGCCACTCAAGTTATCACACTCCAAAAGGTATGCGCATGCCTGGCAAGTTTCCTTTATGTTTGAAACTCTCGATGTGATTTTTATCCCAAACAGCTTATGACCTTGACGGATGCCAACAAATCATAAGTTGCAAGTCAAGTTCTACCCGTCATTGTCCTGATTAATTTAGACCCGCCCGTACTCGTCCTTGACGGATGCCAACAAGACTGTACGACTGTCCTAGATTAATGTATATCCATGCTACAGAAAAGTAACACATAGCTACCGCACACTATGCTCCAACAACATCATATAAAGGTTTGTTTTATCCTTGCATTGATAAGAATCAATGCAGTCCCATCAATTAATCACACCAGAAAAGAACGAAAATATATGATATACGTATATGCCATCCGTATTCGCCACTGGGTCCCGTCATCACCCGTTAGGTTGCTTAACTAACGACAGAGCGGGGACTGGATTAGCACGGGTGCAAAACATATACAACATCTACTATATATATAAATATATATAACAATCGTCCCATGCATGATATAAAGCAACATCACAGAAGCATCACAGAAGCAACACAGAATGGTGGATAATCTTGGAGCCCCGGGTTTCATTTGAGCCGCAAATGAGACCCGACGTTCCCTGTCGTGTGGATAGCCCGTGCAATGAAAACCAAGACCCCTACGAGCGTAGCAAGTTACCCGCTAAAACCAGAAGCGAGGCAACCCCCTTAAAAAACGTGAATGGGCCACCCAGCACTTCACGGAATCCGGTAACTTGAGCACCCCTCCGTAGGTCAACCTATACCCCCTACGAGTGTGGCGAATAGCCCGCCAATTCTAGAGTAAGGTCCCTTCCGTCTCAACGCCATGAGATGCAAACCCGTTGCCCTTTAGAACCCGGCTATTCGTGCACTCCACCGCGTGGTAATCCTAGTACAGAAAAGAAATTAATATACATGGGTGACATCGACCTCAACCCGGTCGTGCCCCAAACAAATAATATACAAACCGGCAGTGACGGCAATCCACATGTCGGACGCTCGCCCCGCAATATCAAATGTACAAATGAAACTAAAATGTACTAACATTGCACCCAAGCTATCCACCACGACGATCCAACCACAATACAGAACATCAACGTGAATGCCACGTTCGCAAACTCGTCTAAAAGAACATATAGCAATTAGACGAGTTATACCGCTCGAATAACATTCACGGTCGCAGATAGTAATGCATGTACTATAAACATTTAAACAGTGCTAAAATATCGACTTCGAAACACCCCGAATTGCCCATGAACAAAAGATAACATAATTTCCAAAATGGGCAAAACAAGCAATACCACTGAACCAATATTTCAGAGACTAGACCATACCAAAAATTTCAAGCCCAAACTCTAAATTTGGACCGGCCTCACCCGTTTTTTATCAAATCTCGCCGGGTCATATCCGGCGCATGGTGCTCGTTTTTGTGGTGTGTTCTAGTGGTCACTCAACTAGTCTTCTGCAATTGCTTAAAAAAAAATTTGAAGACTCTGAAAAATCGACAGAACCTGGAATATGCAGTGTACTGTTTCGGGTTTGTTTCGGTTTCGATACTTTAACATTGTCTAAAACTGCTAGTAATGGGTTTACGGGTTGGCTCTAATACCATGTTGGGTTACGGCAGCGCCCCGGCCATCAAATCGTGGCCAAATGCGGAACAAAAATATTCTAAAATGGCGCTACCATGACCCAATGCCCGAATCTACCATAAACCCTATACTAGCAAGCAATATAAAGAAGTGAGAATGGTTATACCGAGTTGATCCGTGTCCTTCGGTCTTCAACCATCTTCCCAAGCTCCTAGAGGCTCCTTGATCAAGCTTGGTCGCCGGTCTCCCTCCATCGAAGATGATCCACCAGAGAGATGTAGTTATAGTTCTAGCTTCATATAATGGATGCAAGTGAAGCAACTAAGGTTTCTAGGATGCTAATCTAGAAAGCCTAGGATGTAGTGTGTGAACTAAGTGTAGGTCTATCTCATCTCACCTCCTCTCATGTTTCTTGACTTATGAGAGGGTTGAGAGGAGGTGGAGAATGAAGGTGGAGGCAACCATGGAAAATCAAGAGAGGAGTGAAGCACAAAATGGTGAAGAGAACCAAGCATGCTCAAGAGAAAACCAACCATAAAAAATAATGAAGCTCTTATGAGAGAGAAAATCAAGCATGCTAGATTTTGTAAAACAATATTTTTCATTTTAAAAAACCACACATACTTGAATAGTATGCACAAATGAATTAATAATTCATTTGTGCACACTATACAAACATGGTCATCACCATACTCCCCATTTTCCAATTTCCACCTCATTTACCATTTTCTAAAAAATGGTCAAATCCAAAAATAAGGTGGCCACCTTCTAAAATGTTTTCCGGATAAAATACGGATTACATTCTACTGTATATACATACCGGCATTCGTACCGAAATACGAATACCCTAAGAGATAGAATAACACAGAGAACATAATACTATAATATACATATCGAAATACATATACGTAAATTATTAAATCAATACCTGATTTAATAATCCGGCTCAAACCCGAGCCGGCTAGTATTATCAACTGTCCGATCGAAAGTCCGGGTACAAAGTACATCAATCGATCGGAACTCTGTACGTATTCAATACGGCTACTACATCATTTCACCAGAACCAGGGAAACCCTCTGTATGGGACTCTAAAGACTCGTCAATACGCTGGCAGTGGGTTTAACCGCAAGCATGTCAGCGGCACTAGCTGTACGTAACGGCTACTCAGGTATTGAGCGAAAAAGAGGCCGACGAGCAAACTCATCCTGAACCCCTACTGAGCCTAACAGTGACAATATTCGTACAGTCCGGTCTGTTCGTCTAAGAGTATCGCATATCGAGTCTATGGGGTGGATAAAATCAGACCCCTAATAACGCGACATTTAGTGTCGGCATGAAACCCATCACCATCTGAGAAAATATCGATCCTGGATCGGTAATTCTCGACTACCCCGGCCAAGGATTTCTGGTGATGGCCACCCGTGCACAATGCGACACCAACCCCCAATACCGGGAGAGACGAATCCCCGACGATCTGTTCACGGCCTCCATGTGGTTCGGGACTGTACCCAACTAAAACCTGTTTGCATGACTCCTTTGAGCCGTAGTAGGATAGTAATCAAAGCACGGTGGGAACTCACACGAGACAAATGACGATCTCAGGTCGACGGACTAACATGTACACATGTCACCTGGGAACTGCTATCTGACAATAGGTATAATACCAACTAGCAGGTTCCCGGCGAGTCCGTCCAGTGTACTCATAAACCAATGAGCACCTGTATACTATCTTAGGTGAACAAACTAACACCAATGGCTTGTGAGATCTGCCCACCGCCCCTCGTCGGGGTCTCGATCAGTATACACTAGTCTACACTGGAGTATCGATGCCCAGTCTCGAAACTCACACAACTAGGGACATTTAAGGATTTGCTTACAGACCCCCAGCTCCCACATATATGATCGCCATCATAATGCTGGTAGTCAAGCAAGAATCCTATGAGCTCTATCAACAAGTGATAGTGATGATAAAGACAAACCAGATAGCATACTATCATCTCGAGTAAGACTGTTCTACCGGTATAGGTCCTCTCTCAATCATCATAATCACCTGCCTGCGACTACAATAATTGCCTTGAAGGCACTATAGCCAACAGGTTTAACCACAAGCCGCAAGCTGTACTAGCTGCACGTAACGGCTATCCAGGTATCTGTCCATAAGAAAACCGATGAGCAAACTCATCCGAACTCTTACTGAGCCTGTATGTGATAATCTCCGTACAGTCTGGTCTGTTCGTCTAAGAGTATCGCATATCGGGCCTAGGGGCGGTAATCATCAAACCCCTAATAGCGCAATAAGTCATGTCGGAGTGTAGCCCAAAACACCCTAAGAAACTACTGGAATACCCACCGGTAAATCTCGCTTGCCCTGGTCAGAGACTTTGTGCAATGGCTCTCTGAACACAGCGCGATATCAACCCCCAATACCGGGAGAGACGAATCATATCTAACCGCCACTGCCTCCAAGTGCTTCGGGACTGCACGCAACTACTACTTGTTTGCATGACTCTTTTGAGCTGTGGTATGGTAGTAATCAAAGTACAGTGGGAACACACTCGAGGCGAAGTAGCAGTGTCAAATCGACGGACTAAGCTGTACTCATGTCACCTGGTACTCATATCACCTGGGAACTGCTACCTGACGATAGGTATAATACCCACCAGCAGTTCCCGACGAGTCCTGTCCAGTGTACTCATAACCTAATGAGCACATGTATACCATCTCCAGTACGACATACTAATGGCTGTGAGAGACGATCTCCCCTGCTGAGATGAAAAGCGTATACACCAGTCTACTCCGGAGTATCGATGCCCCGTCTCGATAATCCTACGACTAGGGACCTGTATAAGGATGTGCTTATAGACTACCCAACCCCCACTTGTATGACTGTCATCACAACGCTGGTAATCAAACAAAGATCCTAAGAGCTCTACCAATATGTATAAACGATGTGCTAAAAAAAACACATGCACATATTGAAATAGAAACAAACCAAGCAGCATACTACCATTTTGAGCAAGACTGTCAATACAGCTGTGAATATCCCAAGCTTCTACTAAGTAATATACAAACCAGTATGATACAATAATGGACTCTAGGACAAATATCACTAACTGCTATTAGTCTAACTTTAGCATGACGAATGGTGATTGGGCCGGCTATTTGGTCAACCATTTTAGTTTCTAATGTCTTCGCATAAATCATTTAGTGCTTTTTCATTTTTAGACTTTTGGAATAATAAACCATAATCAACCATAATCAAATTGTAAGCAAAGCATGAACCCGACAATCGTCGAGATAACTGCTCCCAATATACCGACAAACTTCAGGGAGTCCAAAAAAATTGAATTTTACATCTGATACCTGACGTTAATGGACACAGATGATCATAAGAAATATTTCTTAAGGTTAAAAATCTTATCATCTAGCTTGTCATATTTTCTTTTTTCATGTCATAAGAAAGCAGCATACACCAAAAATATTAAATAATTCATATGTCCTTGATTTTCCATTGGCTATTTACAAATTCATTTTTGTTAATAATAAGAACGGCCTTTTCATCACTACATGGACCAAAAAGTGTAAGCATTTTTGGGCCAAGATAGCTGTTGCAGAGAAACAAACATCAAGAACAACGATATTAAAATTAAAAAAACAGCCCCATAGCATCAATTTAATCATTTTTCGGGTATAAGATCCTTGCCAAGTGAGAATATCCAGAAATTGAATTAATTTGCTGACAAACCGCTTGCCATAGCTAAATGGAGGGAAATTTTCGTGTATAAGTTGCATATCAATTTAAATGCAGAAAACCAATATATCAAACTTAAATGTGGTGGTGGTGGTGGTGGTGGTGTGTGGGTGGGTGGGGGGGGGAGGGGGGGGGAGGGGGGGGGGAACAAGAATGCAATAAATTTAAAATACAAGAATGCAATAAATTTAAAATGTCATCACCATCTTCACACTCTTCCGTGTTCCTAAGCATGTTCTCAAAGTTTTAGCTTTATCCGAAAAATTTAAGAAATACATACCCCAGTCAGAATTCATAAGCTCAGAGCACAAAAATCGTTTAATAAGAAATTGGGGACAGCAGCAGGTGCAGCATCAAAAGGGTTCATTCTTGCACTTTTTGCGCTGTAATGAGAACTGTTACATAGAGCCGGCAAGAAAATAAGAGTACATGAGAAAGAAATGAATCATGAAGCCATGAGATCAGATGTTTCTGCCTCGACCGACAACAAAGTTGTATGCACTTTGCCGAGCCAGCTGTCCAAACGATCTCGCAGCGATTTTATTTGCGGGATCCCCAAAACTCTGGGTTGCACCCATGAGACATGGACTGTTCCGTCGACTTGATCTATTATGCCCTCGATTAGATGCACCTGCACAAGGTTACACGTCATCAATAATCCCATAATATGGACGTCGGTATAAGATGCCAAAGAATGAAGATCTAAGAGCAAAGAAAAGGAGCAAATGTTTACAGAGTTCAGTGGGCAAGTGATTGTGGCATCAGATGAAAGAAGAATGGAATAAAGCCGCACTTAAATCAACAACCTCCACAAAAAGATGGCCAACACTTTGTCCTATGCCAAGTTCCAATACGAGTATTCAGATACAGAGAGGAGATAAGCACAAGACATAGTATTTGTGTGGAAACATATCTCATTGATTATCTCTGCAATTTTAATGCCAAAGGGAGGGTGTGCTCAAATTGAAATCGCCAATTTGATTCTCATATTGACATGTGCATGAAAACTTCTGGTAATTTTGACAAAATAATTTCTAAATGTCCATAACTAATTTTTCCAAATCTTCCCAAACCTTTTAGAGTGATAAATTAATAACAAATTAAAGTAACAAAGCACATATATATATGTTAAAATAACAAAAGTAGTAAATCTCTTTCTTTTTTATATGTTCTCTTATTAATTTAATTACATGTAAATGCACAAGCCAAAAGGCTGGTACAGACTCCAGATTAAGCTGAAATAAGACGAACCAGGAACAACCAAAAAAAGATTTGACAACTAAACGAAATAACATTTAACAGCCGTAGGAGCAAACTTTAATTGCCTCCAGCTCAGTACTTGGCATTGGATATTCACGACTCGTAACTAAATACCAGATACCGAATTGTTTGATCTAAATGATAGCAGGATTATAGGGGGGGGGAACTTACAGAGAGACTTTTCATAAGAAGATATTCCACATCTTCAATGGAGAGCTTAGTTTGTTCAGAGATAACACTCAATGGAATGGTTCTGTCTTCAGAGGGCCGGCTGCAAAGGAAACAGAAGTTTCCACCATAAGCTTAAATGATAAAATAACCAGAACTAGATAAATAGAAAAGGTATATGTGGTTGGCAGTTAAAGGGACTCTAGCAAGCTTTAATTCTGATCCTAATGCGAAAAAACTTACCTAAAGATAATTTCCATCAAACAAAGGATGTTAATCTTTTCTAATAGCTTCTTCTCATTCTCCACCAGTGCAGGCTGCGCGCTCAGAGCAGCATTATGAACTCGGCATAGTTCTTGATAGCGAACCAAATTGCCAGTATTAAATGCCTGAAGTATATAGTAAAGCCACTCCACTTTGGTTCCAAGAAGACTATTGATCTGCAAATGAGTTTGAAATATTAGCATGCATGAATAAGTAAAGATACTCTAAATATCGAACTTTGATTGGGAAAGGAAGAAAACAACAGAAAGTATGAATTCCACAGGATAATGTGGAACTGAATGTAGTAAAAAGTAGAAAAAGATCATGCAAGGCAAGAACCAAAATATATGTGAAGTCATCACAATATTCTCTCACGAGTAATTTACAATTATTCATACTATTTTCATTCTTGAGCAAAGTAACACTCCATTTATCCTGAATTTTCATCAGCTAACAACTGGTCCCTTTGCAAATAAATGGCCTAAAATACATTCATCCAACTTCTCGTCCAATCACATTATATCCAAAAAGTTGTCCATGGTACTTGTTGACAAGCATTTAGATACCTCCAAAACCACACATTGATGGACATAACTTTACCCTGGAATATGGTATAATAAAACAATCTCAGCCTCAAAATTGCATGTCAAAAAGATTGTGCAGTGCAAAGCTAGATGAAAGAGCTAGAGATCCAAGTATCCAACTAAATACGACTTTAATCAGATGCAATGCATCATGACGCCCCTCTAAAAACTCGTTTAAGAAAATTAGGTTATAATTGTCGTGGATCAAGTTGTAGCCATAGCCCACAGGGTTTCAAAACACAAATCAACTAGCAGTGCTGTCATAACAAGAGGATTTTCTGTAAAGTTAGATAACTTATACAAGCAGGACCCCTGCTTCCAAACTCTAAAGCACACCTAAAGGGGCATCCACCAACAGTTGAAGAAGATGAAGGTAGCCTTGCATGTTCTTGACAGTTCACAAGTAGCATAGATCACAAATGCAGTTCAAACAAGACAACCTTCCGCGCGCATGCGGGCAGGGGGGTTGGGGTTGGACGTGTGGTTTTTTTTTTGGCTGAGAACATGATTCTCTGTATCCCACCTTAATTGTTAATGGGCAGATTGTGGTCATTTATAATAAAAAGCACTAATTTTCACTGTCTCAAAAGGGTTTTCCCTTCAAAGACCAGTTGCCACCGATCAATAATAAAGCTTGACAGTAGATTCATTACTGGATTGTTAGTTTTGCATGGTCATGATATTTTGCATTTGATCGTGAAGCAGGATGTTCAATTTAAAGATATGCATGAGATTTGTTCATAATTACTGTAGAATGCAAGATTGTATGCAGACTGCCCATGCTATAATTTTATCACTAGTTTTAGTTGTGGATATGATGATACATTAATGAGCATGCAAAGACACAAATAACAAATTTGGGACTTCCTGCCGCATTACAAATATATTTCCTTGGTTGATGTAGCGAATGTTTAACGACATATAAGAGGTGGGATATTTACTTGTGAGAGTGAGTACTACATTCCTATAGCAATCTGCTGATGCAAGAAAGTCGGAGGGACCTTCTAGATACTGCATTTGTAGCCTTACAAGGTGCCCCATTAATGCTGGCTTAATTAAGAGACAAGATATGTTTGATGCATTGATGATTAGTAGGCAGTTCGAATAATCGCATTAGATGTGAGTATCATGACTTCACGGAGGCACCTTTGCCGAGTGCAATTAAAATTAAGGTCAACAAGAACCCATTTGGGTCTAAAAATAAACCACGGGAAGATTAAGTCATAAGCTGTTCATGTGTTTCTCAAGTTGCAGGAAATAGAATAATCATCATGCTCAACTGAAAAATAAAGTTGCTTATGCACGGCATTGGTATAATTTCTTAAAACAGTTTGATGATGCCAAAAATGTTTAACTGCTCCACCTAAACATATGATGGTCTAATAGCTTCAAGGTGTTCAAGGCACAACACCTATGTAGTCTCATGGCCTGGTCGTATTGGCGTCTAAACAAATCATACGAAATATGGCTTATTATTGCATAGATATCTTTAAAATTGAAGGAATTGGTATCAATTGCACATGGGCTAAGGTTTTAAGCTACCTTCGTAGCTACCTTCTTCTCCTCCTCCTCCTCCTTATGGCCCTTCTAACCAAAACTACAGTTGTTTTACCTTCTTTGCGCATGTACATACATCTGCAAACACTTCCAAATCCAGCTCCTTCCTCATTCCTCCATGCAACTCTACTAGAGGCTTTCCAATTTTCTCTATTTGTTTCAAGCTATCTCTTCTAACACGTGTATTGGTTCTGAATCAATTACAATTCAATAATCGACTGAGCTTTTTATGCATTCAGTGCAAATAAATTAATCACTTGTACACAACAAAATCTAGCCATAAATGCCATATTGCGATAAACAGACTTCCGATGGAACTAAGTTTATGTTGTGAAAGAAAAGATGAACAACGCCCACGCAAGAGGCTCCAGTGAAACCAATATTTCTTTATCGGCAACTTTTTACTTATATTAACTATTCAGGTCAGACTTTGAAGGGCCAGTTCCTATAGCAGACAAAGACAGACATGAATATTCTGATTTAAGGAATAAAAGTATATCATTGGCTTAGAGAAAATAAGTCATCAAGCAAAAGCCTCCATTGGGACTTTTGAGTAGAAGACTTGTCTTTTATTAACTGTATTAAAACAAAAAGAAAGACACATATGACAAACCATTACATTCATGATCGAACAAGGTAAATTCCGGAATCATCCAAAATGTACTGAATAAAATCTCAGTAGAGTGGCTGCTCAAGTTTGGCAAAGATACGGTCCTGTCATGCTGTCTACCTGCCAGTAAACATGCACATACAGACGACTTTCTGCATCACTGCACATGGATATACATATTCTTGCTCACGATAGTCTCTAAACATATGCGAGCATAAACAACAGTGCTTGCACTGTGCAAAACATATACTATTAGGTCCATATTGTAAGAGCACAAAATATTACGCATTATATAGGTGTATGGCATGCCCTCACTGAGATAGTTAATTATATAACTGACAGCTACACATAAATGCATATGGCTATATAGAATTGCGTGATTGAATAGTCTCTAATTGGCGCCAGCAGTATGCACAAGATATACAGATAAGTTTATCTATGTGATTCTAGTTGACCAGCAAATTTAATATAGGATATAAAAAAATTTAAAAAAAAAAAGCATACCCTTTCTCTGAAATTTCATTTAAAAAATAAACAGTGTAAGAACTTCCATATTTATTCAAAGTCCTTTTGTAAGGCATATCTCCAACACCATTATGCACTCATGTATTATGCAAGTAAATTATTGATACATGACAACATCTAAATCAGAAACCCGGGGTGGCATGGCGTGGGGTGGGGTGTTAATTTCTCATTCACATGCTGCCATGAATCAGAATTTTCAAGGAGATATGAAATGGTGGGTCTAATGAAGTAATAAATTTATGAGGCTTAACGCAATGGACTGACTGCTTTTAAAAAAAAAACTAACCCAATATTGTACTTCACTACTTTGTTGCAAAATTTTAAATATGTTGCGAAATTCATCACAACTAGAACACTCTTTAAGTCGTACGGAGTGGAGGCAGACTAAACAGTACACTCATAGATAAATTGTTTACCAGGTACAGAAGGGGAAAAACTGAACAAGAAAAAGAAATCATAGCATCATGATGATAATCATGGAAAATGAGAAATCAAGCCCTTCCAATAATTGTAATAAAGGAGGTCAAGATTCTAAGACATGCCACAGAGAGATATGTTGGTATAAGGACACCAGTCATCAAAACTTTAGCAATGGAAATTTAATATGGCCCCCCTGGGCGGGCGGCCCAGCCTCCCCCTAACCCAAAAAAAGGGGGGGGGGGGGAAAGAACTCATAATATGTATGGGTCAGGATATTAATTTCTAGTGCAGCTCCACTCAAAATGAAACATTGATCACAACACCATTAAAATGTCTTAAAGAAAGCTGAAGGCAATGTGTGACATTCATGACGAAGAATTGCCGTAAAACTTTGCATATTAAAAAATAATCAACATTAGATATATGGGAAGAGATTTTTCATAACTGGGTTTTAAAATGGCTTACAATTGGGTGTGCGAGCAATTCTCCAAAGTTATAGATGTTATCACCCAGCAGAGCAGACAAGGAAAGGTCAAACGCCAAGTCCTGAAAATAAGATAACAGCAAGTATACATCAACAAAAGATTATGCATGCCATCAGCCATAGCCACTTATTCAACTTCTGCAGAAATGTCACGGTAACTTAAAATGCATTTCCATGGTAAAGTCAATAGGTTATGATGATTACTGATCCAAGAGAACAAATGGGCTGGGACTGACTAGAGTTAAATGGAGAAGTGATATATTCAAGACAATCAAATAAAATATAAAATGGTTCCATAGATTTAAAATTTAGAATGGTTACGTTACCTAACTTGAAAGGTAATGCTAAGCAATTTGCAAGGGGAGAAATTTTTTATCCTCGTGATTTTCCTATCTTTCCATACTAAGAAAATTATGGTAAATGACATCTTTGTCATGAATTTTTGGTAATGACTCCATTCCTCTTTCAAGGACCCCTGCCTTGGTAACGGGGATGAGGAGTTAACACAAATAAATATCGGAGAAAGATTTCCCTCCTAAGAAGATTAAGATCACCTTTAATTAATTTGAATTCCATTTATAAAATTACACTAAATCGGTTGAGGGCATTTGATGACTCCAACATGATAACTATAAGTTGTTTACAGCGTTCTAAAAAGCGGTCTAGGCGGCCGACTAGACGGAAGCGGCGCTAAGCCGCTTCACTTCAGCCTTAGACGGTTTAATTACGCGGCTTAAACGCTTAAGCCGCCCAGTCCACTTAAACGGATGTCTAGGCAGACCGAACCTACTTAATAGAATAAAAATTAGTCTTTTTTGAAGTATCATGGGTCGAGTTTGTTCTCTTTTCACCATACCTCACGCAAACTCATACTTAATGACATAAAAGTTGGTCAATCTTGTCCCCTTTTCCGAATAATTTTTGAATTATATAGCTCAAGTTTATTTTTTGATGACTTTTACTGTAAACATCAATATGTTACGAGTTATCCATATATTTATGTTTCTACTGTTGAAATTTCAATATGTTGCTATTTACAATGATGAAGTGTCAGTATATTGCAGAAATTTCAATAAGTATATATATTAAAAATAATTATACCTAAAATTAAAAAAACCGTCTAGACAGCGCTTAAGCGGCGCCTAGATGGTACCCCAGACGATCAGCTACGCCTAGCACTTTTTACAACCATGGTTGTTTCTATAAGACGTTAAAAATTTTCCTTAATTCCCCTCGACATATGGCTATAACAAAAATACAACTTATAGTCTTATATCCTTCAAGGACCAAACTCAGTCCTACAACTTAAGGACCTCTACAGGGCAGGTGTTCCCAATCAGCCTGTTCCACTGTTCAATTTCATTTCGAATGAATAAGGCGGGTAACTCGATCTCTCTCCTCGGTAAGCATAGAAATTCGTCTAAGCAACAAGCAACCTTGAACCATAACCTCTCCCAAGCTCTACCAGTAACATTTTCTTCAGTGTTTGATTAATCAAGTTTCTCAATCTTTCGGTGTACTTGTCTTTCCATTTGGTATACAGATCTTTTTCTGGTCATTGAGCCTACATGTTCCTCCTTCCTCCCCCCCCCCCCAGCAAGTGTTATCTTTTCATTTATAGTAGCTAATGAAATCCTGCGTTTATCTTATCCCTCCTCTCTTGAAAGTTAAAAGCCTCTAGCCGGTCCTAAGCTACACCACATCCAAGGATAGATGGCGCCTACAGAACTCTAAACTCAAGGATAGATGGCACCTACAGAACTCTAAACTCAAGGATAGATGGCACCTGCAGAACTCTAAGCCCACGTTGCTAACTTGTCATTGCGCAAGGTGCCGTCGGTGCCACTGCTTCTGCATCTATGACAACACATGTGTCTTATGTGTCAAACCTATCTTAATTATGGGGAACCATTAATAACCACATGCTATTTCAGATCTGCATAAAAGACTCGTTCGATAAAGAAAAAAACTTTTTTAAAATAATAAAACTGAAGTACAGAGATTTTGTTGAACGAAAAGTAAGAAAACGAAGTCATGTAAAGGCGGAATATTTAAAAGACTTCTATAATTGAAAGAAGTAGAAAAACAGAGAAAGAAGAATAGCCAAAGCTCCCTGCAAGATAGTTTTATGGATAGTTGATAGCCATACCAGTTTGAATGATTCCGAAAGAGACTCCACGGTTGTGTAAGCCAAATAAAGAAGAGCACTCTTATAAAACTCAGCAAATTCTTGACGAGATTTGTGATATTGAGAAGACACCCAGTAATAACTTGCATGAACAGAAGGATCAACATCAGTCATATTGTCCAGCGTCGTCTTTCCATCATCTAACAATTTCTTGCACTCCTTTTGGTTTCCTTTTTCAAGATTGAACGCAGCTATTTGCATTTTCACATAGAGAATTGGCTCCTCAATCCTCAGCTCCCTGGTGGTGCGGAGCTTCTCAATAACCCCTTCAAGATAGCTGATGGCAGCATCTTTTTCGGAGTATTGCCGTGAAACTATAACAGCAAAATGCGCAAGTTTGAGGAGATTTATCTTTGTCTCAAAATCAGTAATGAAATTGTGATATAGCTGTATGAGAGCATCGCCCGCCTGAAATAAGGTAAAAAAGAGTGAATAGGCAAGACTATCAACATCAAGATTCCAAAGGTTATAACAAAATGCTATATTTTGGCATCAGGAATACTGGCTCTGAATCAGAGATAACTCAAATGACTACCAAGAAAAGGTCAAATAAAAAAAACCCATAAAGACGGTTAGAATTGGAAAATTCCTTTATCTAACCAATGTGTGAGAAGGTGTGCCCCGCTAACATGATTCCTCATAAATATTTCAGAGCATGTGAGCAATGTGTATTATCCTTTTGAATGGTTCATCGTGTGTACTTGTGTTTTAGGTGTGACCTATGTAAGTGTTGTTCCCTTATAAAGAAAAAAGAAAAGAAAAAAAGAAAAGATGAAATGAAATGAAAGTCTCCCATATGCAAAGCACGTGAGCGGTCACATGCGAAGCATGTGACCGCCAGCATCAAATCCTATGAAATTGCCTTCCCATGTGCAAAGCATGTGACCTCCGGCTTCAGTGATGGTTAAGCCCTGGGATACAAGACACGTGTTAAACACGTGAGCGCTCACATGCATGCAAAACATGTGAGCGCTAAATACAAATAAATCAAAACCCAAACAGGGCTCCAGGTGCAAAACACGTGAGTGCTCAGGTGCAAAACACGTGAGTGCTGCTATCATTTATATATGACAGCCTTGACGTGAAACCCACGTGAGCGCATTTGTCTAAAGCGCTAGTTTCAGATAGAATTAAATTCTATTTGGGAAATATTTGCCCTTGATCTTTCTAAAACTAAAAAAAATTCTATGTTATACAGAGAACCTTTGGATTTAAAACCCAACGGTGATTACAATATCACTGATCAAATCAGAAAATTCTTTATTAGGAAAATATTTTCCTAATCATATTTAAACTAACAGAAAATATTTTCTGTTAAACAGAAAATATTTTCTGTTAAACAGAAAGCTACCGGATCACACATCCAACGGTGGACAAAATTCCACGAGTGGTCTTTGAGATCAATTAAATCAATTGAGATCTCTCAATGAGAAAGTGCTGAAAGAGATGTGTATGAATGTTCAGCATCTTACCCGAGACAAAATTACCATCTCAAGGTTCGACTAGCAGTCGTTACGAACGCTTGGGTCCGTAATATTGACGCTCCGCTTCAGGCTGCTCGTCACGGACATCAAATTCCATGTCATTGACGTCAAGACCTGTTATAACTCTCTACTCGGCAGGCCTTGGCTACACGAGTACAACGTCGTCCCTTCTACACAATATCAGTGTATGAAGTATTTCAAAAATGGCATGGAATACACCGTCACGTGAGAACTTAATCCTTTCTCGATGAATGAGGTGCGAAAGTATGAGGATGCAAAATACTTTCGGCCGGACTTCGAGAATAATGAAAAGTGCCACAGGCCGGAAAATAAGCAAAAGTCCGTGGCCACCATCCCGGTCTTCGGAAGCGATACTGAAGAAGACGAACAAATAGTCTACTCGGTACAGCCTCAGAGGGAGAACAATAAATCCGAACCTTCGACCCCTATCTTAGTCATTGCCAGCGAGTATGAGGACAAGACTAATACGGTGTTTCTCCATGCGTCCATCAACGCAGACTCTTGCTGAAACGGATCAGAGTCTACATACCGCCTCGACACTACAAGAAACTTGACGCGCTTAATATGATAGCATACAAGAGTTGGAAACGTTCTACGTGCCTCCCAGACGAGAGGTGAAAAAACAACCCTCTTCTATAAATCTATGGAAACCAAGGTGGAGAAAGAAGTCTGGCATAGGGCCGATCCGACTCTTGACAGGTTTCGATCCATCCGTATGCCAAGATACTATGCGGAAGGATTAAATGAGCTATTAAAGCGTCAAGATGTGCCTCTCGAACATACTATTCGGTAAGCCCAATTCTACAAAAAGATTTGGGATATTCCCGGGACTCAACAAAAACAGCCCAACGGGAAAAGAGAAACAACTGGGCTGGGATATGTTCAGTCCAAGAAGCGGGAGCAAATCTACAGTTGCCATGCCATAAACAGCTCGAATGGAGAAGAAAATGCATCTCCAAACAGCCATATTGCCGAACAAGAGAAAAGTGTCACTCGAAAAAACTTAAGCTCGTCGCTCGAAGAACAAATTAACAAGACAATAAAAGAAACTTATCAAGCCAGCCGAGACAACCACAGTCGTGAAATGGCCATATATGAAAAGACCAAGACGCGGCGTCTCAGTCAGTAATTGGTGGAAGAAGTAGATGATGATACTCTCCATCCACAGCCCGCTGTGTACTCCCGTGAAAAAGGAAACCCCAAATCGGAGACGAGAATAAGGCAGCGATCGCAAGCAACGTTCCAGGACAACAAAGCAAGTCCAAGACACTTTCTAAGCGAGGAAAGTTCGCTCTTAACCCGTCCCTCATAAAGAAGATGGGTCGGAAATATCCGTTCCCTCGAGACAAGACAAGACAAGGAAGATCTTCGGCCTTGTCATGAAACACCAAATGATGACGCTTCCGAGGCCTCGACGTCCTGAACTGATAAATGAAGTTCATCATCCGGATTATTGCTCCTATCACCGAGCAATATGCCAACCCTTGAAGATTGTTTCACGTTCAAGAACTGGATAGAAGATCAATATCAACAAGGTAGGTTTGTGTTATCCGATAGCTGGAAGATAAGCCCGCAACAAAAGCACGAGCCGAAGACCTATAACATCAGGATGAGACCGGCTCAACCGCGAAAATGGAAACGGACTCATACCTGTCATATGATAACACTCTCAAAAAAGGGAGAGCACGAGAATATGATTGACCTACTCGGATGCTTCACAAAGGACGACAAGGACGAGATCTCAGAATTTCCACCGGCACCAAAAGAGCTGGAGAATGGAATACATACCACTGCAGACAACCTAAGAAAAAATCAACTTAGGAATGGAAGAAGATCCGAGACCGACATTTGTCAATGAGCTGCTGTCAGAAAAATAGGTAGCCACATTAAAAGATGTGCTCATACGATACAAAAACTGCTTCGCTTGGAACTACTCCGAAATGCCGGATCTAGATCCAGAGGTAGCGGTACACAAGCTGGTCATATCGCCAGAAATGAAACCAGTCAAGAAGGCATCAAGAAGGATGCAGTTGGAACTCGAAATGAGTAGCAATGCCGAAGTCAAAAAATTAATCGACTCCGTCTCCATCCAAGAAGTTCAATATCCCGACTAGGTCGCTATCATCGTTCCAGTGATGAAAAATGGGACGGTTCGCATTTGCGTGGACTTTCAGGACCTCAACAAGACATGCCCGAAAGATGACTTTCCGGCACCCGGCACCAAGCTAATGATCGATAACACATCTACCCATAAATTATTTTCCTTTATGGTTGGATTTTCAGAATACAACCAAATAAAGATGGATCCTGAAGACCGGAAGCTTTCAGCCTTCCGAACTCCGTTGGGTATATTTTACTACAAGATGATGCCCTTCGGTTTGAAGAACGCCGGAGCCACGTACCAACGGGTCATGACGAAGACATTCGATGACCTCGTACACAAGATCGTCGAATGTTATATCGATGACCTTCTGGTTAAGAGCAAGTCTCATGAGGAACACTGAGAGCATCTAAAGATTGTATTCGAGCGTCTTTGGAAGTATAACCTAAAAATGAACCCTTATGCGTGTTGGGAGTCTCATCTGGCAAATTCCTGGGCTTAATCATTCGTCACCGGGTATTGAAATCGATCTCTCAAATATCAAGGCAATTATGGAGATGCCCTCGCCAAGAACCCTCAAACAAGTGTCTTCTCTCCAAGAAAAGCTCGCATACATCCTGCGGTTCATAACCAACCTCTCCGGAAAATACCGTCCCTACATCCATCTGATGAAGAAGGAGACCTCGTTCGTCTAGGATCAGAAATGCCAAAACGCATTAGACGAAATCAAATACCTACAGAATCCGCCGGTATTAGCCGCTCCAGTTAAGAGAAAGAACCTTATCTTGTATACAAGGGCCCTTGAAGGTTTACTAGGCGTGTTGTGGACACAAGAGAACAATCAAGGAAAGAAGATAGCTCTTTACTATCTAAGTCAAGTTTCCCTGAGGGCAGAAAGCAATTACTCCCCCATCAAAAACACTGCATGGCGCTGATCTTTGCAATAACGAAGCTCAGACACTACGTTTTGGCGCATGAGATCCATCTCATATCAAAAGAGGGTCCTCTAAAGTATCTGATGTCAAAAACCATGCTAACAGGAAGACTTGCCAAATAGGCCCTACTGCTCGTGGAATTCTCGATAATATATCGACCCCTCAAAGCGGTGAAAGGATAAGCCATCGCCGAAGTTCTTACGGAACATCCGATACCGGCCGATTCTTCCCTAAACTGCGAGTTGTCGGATGAACATGCGTTCGACGCAATCGAGAAGGAGAAAGAAGATGAGTCTCGATGGGAGCTCTACTTCGATGGAGCATCTTTCATAAAACGGCGAAAGAAAAACACTCTCATAATCAAAGCCGGGGTGGGCCTTATTTTCGTGACCCTGGAAGGAGGAATATTGCGGTATGCACTCTCCTTGACAGAACCCAGGACTAATAATGAAGCGGAATATGAAGTTTTGATAGCCGATCTTGAGATCGCTATCGAAATGGGAATCAAGGACCTTATATATGGAGATTCTCAGCTGATCGTCAGTAAAGTAAATGGTGACTATCAGACGTGCAAACCAGAGCTGATAAGGTATGGCGAAAGCATGCAGCAGTTGCTGACCAAAATCCCTTCCTATACACTGGAAAGTATACTGCGAGCAGAAAACAGCAAGACGAATGTGTTAGCCAAGTTGGCTAAAGAATTGGTCGATGAAGACCTCGATGACGTAAGGATCATTGTTCAAAACCGCAGAATCCTGGCGCCAGCAGATGCCTTCGGAAGCTCTGATAAAACCATCCGAAGAAAAAGAAACGGCCGCATAGGTTCTCCAAATAGAAAACGAAGAAGAGGTTAAGGACTGAAGGAGGGTCTTCATAAACTACTTTAAGTCCCAACGAACACCCGAAGATGCGTCATCTAGACATCAGCTCATGAAACGAGCTGTCATTCGCCTTCGTCAATGGTACTCTATACAAGAGATCTTTCGACTTCGTATGGTTAAGATGCCAAGAACCGAAAGAAAAAAAAAATTGTCCAAGTACATGCTGGACTTTGCGGCTCTCATCAAGCAGGACCAAAAATGAAGCTGGAGATAAAAATGATGGGCTATTACTGGCCCACAATGATTCAGGACTGCCTCAAATATATGAAGCGGTTACACTCGTACCGAATACACGGGGACTCCATACATCAGGATCCAAATCTGCTACATCCGACAGTGGCTAGTTGGTTGTTTGAGAAGTGGGGAACAGATATAATTGGCCCTATTGAACCAGCGCCATCCAGAGGACATCATTTTATACTAGCAACAACCGATTACTTCTCCAAGTGGATAGAAGCAGTGCCGTTAAGGGAGGTGAAGACAGAGAATATCCTCCACTTCTGCAAAACTCATGTCATCTACTGGTTTGGAACTCCGCGACGGGTAATCTCGGATAATGGAACAGCCTATAGAAGCCACAAAATAAGTCGCTTCGCACAGCAACACAACATAAACTGGAGATACTTCTCGCTCTATAATCCTCGGGCCAATGGTTTAGCTGAAATATTCAACAAGACCTTGAACAAGATTATAAAGAAGACGGTGGCCAAGAACAAAGACTGGCATGAGAGATTCCATGAAGCTCTTTAGGCGTACTGAACGTTCAAGACGAGCACAAATACAACACCATATACATTGGTGTTTGGCACTGAAGCAGTACTCCCACTGGAGATAGAACTCCCATCATTACGAGTGGCAGTTCAATACGAGTTAACGGATGAAGAAAATGCTCATCTTAGGCTTGAGGAGCTCGATACTCTCGATGAAACCCGCCTTGTAGCACAGCAAAATCTGGAAGCTTATAAAGCAAGGATGATGCGATCATATGAAAGACTAACCAGACCGAGAACATTTCGCCAAGGCGAACTCGTGTTAGTGTCAAAAAACCGATGATTCCCAATCGTGCAAAACGAGAGAAGTTCGAGCCATACTATGAAGACTCGTACAACATAAATAAGGCCTACTAAGGTGGAGCTTACCTGCTCATGAATATGAATGGAGAAAGGCCATTTCGGCCAATAAACGGTTGATTCCTCAAAAAGTACTACGCTTGAAGAGTCGCGATTTAGGTCGATGATAGATGACGACGCTTGTCCATTTGCTATCTTCATAAGTCAAAACTCTGAAAGTGGTACCGAATGATATGCGCCCATTAGAGATGTTGAACCACTACGTCCTAAAACTGGTATCGGACCGAAATGTCCTTAAACAATCATTTCGTCCTGAACACGGGAATGTTGGACCGAAACGTCCCTAAACTAATATGTTAGCCCCGCATATTCTTCATGATATACATGATGCACCAAAATGTCCCTAAACTAGTACTTCGCCACAAACACGGGGATATTGGACCGTAATGTCCCTAAAATAATATTGGACTGCGATGTCCTTAAACTAGCATGATGCCCTACGGTATGGGTCATGACCAGCCGTACACAATCCACGGACACAAACGATACATGTTTTCCACGTCTCCAATGAACCGAAACGTTCCTAAACTAATGTTGGACCTAAACATCCCTAAACTAATGTGTTTAGCCCTACGGTATAGGTCATATAACCAGCCGTATACAATCCACGGGTATAAACAATTCATATCTCTCAGGCCCCATCGGCAAAATCCCCCATCGGCCGAGAAGCTCAACCAACGATGCGGCCCTTCGAAAAGTCGTGGCTTATTGATGATAGTGCGTTACCTTACGGGCCACATGTCCCCTGCGATGTTGAATAAAAAAATATATTAAAAAACGGCATGTCCATTTGTGAAATGGGTACGCATAAAAACCTGAAAGAGCGCCGTGAATAAAGACAGCAGGACTACCGGCGAGCTTGTGAAAACCCGGAAAGGCGCAAACTCGTTGTAAGGGAAAAAAGATGCACTTGCGAAGTCCTCTCAACTTTGTAAGGAGAAAACACCTGAGTGAGATCCTTACGACTCAAAGGAACAGCACACTTACGAATCCATACGATTCCTAAAGAGAAAATACACTTGCGAGATCCTCACGACTCGTAAGGAGAATATACCCTCTGTAAGACCCTCACGGCTTATGAAATTCAAAAGGCCTTAGGTTACGGGGATTTGAACCTGTTCTTTAGCCACCATAACCCCACAAATTTATACCCTACAAGTGGTCCAATACCGACTCGCGTATGCAATCCACGGGCGTAAATAAATATTCCCCGACCAAGTCCCGCTAAAAAACGAGAAATATTGCTCGACATGGTGAACGACACTTGTGAGTCCTCTCAACTAGCAAGAAGAAAAAATTCCTGTAAGATCCTTACGACTTACAAGAGGAAAACATACTTAAGAGTCCCCACGACTCCTAAGAAAATAAACATATGAGATCCTCACGACTCATGGGGAAAAATATCTTTATAAGACCCTTACGGCTCGTAAGGTCGAAAAAGCCTTAGTTAGCGGTGATCTAAACCTGTTACCTAAGCCACCATTGGCCGAAATTGGCGATGGCATGTGAGCAATATTCCAGTCAGAGCAATACTGATGCCAAATAAAGTACCATCATATCAAGTATGTGACTCACAACAAAACTGATGAGTATGAAAAAGAAAATGGCCGAAATGATAGGGCAACTCAAAATAAAAAGCAGCGAGTAAAAATAAAAAATGACGTAACCAAAATGATTGGGCACCGCGAATAAAAAGCCGAAATGTTGGGCAATCGTGACTTTCGCGATAAAAATAGCTGAAATGATGGAGCACAGCGGAAAATGAAAATAAAAAGAAAAATGATTAAAAAAATGAACCTTTTCTGCCTTGCAGGTAATTCGAATCCCGACTCCTGTGGACAGTACAAGAATGAGAGGAACAACATGCCTCCCCATGGATAACTGAGTCGCAACGACATAGCACAGAGACCACATGGACGCCCGACTAACTCCGGTGAAGTGCAAGCGTGGAATCGTTATCAGACCTAAGGGTCGAAATGAATCGAAGTGACGGCATATTCCTAGCTTCGGGTCTTGATGGTAAGCCTTAAGACCATTGGATGTCATCCGACCCCCGAAAGATGCGGTTATGACTCATCGGGGCACCAAATTGAGCCTAACCGCAAGTAAAGCATCATGGCAACACCTAACGCTAGATCTTCTAATGGTAATGTGGATATACCGACCTAAGAAGACGACTTGAAGACGTCTTGTCCAGCCTAAAAAAGGATCAGAGATACGACAATCACATGGCTACTCGAACCGCAACTCAAGAGATTGCATATCGAGAAAATATCAATCAACGCGACGGTACGATAGACTTAACCCGGTAACACAAACCTAACGGACTCATATCATAAAAAAATGTTATATATATTTAACGTTAGGACAAGTTTGCACACATGCCTAGGGGTGGATACAAGGATGTTTATGAAAAGGGAAATGCAACAAAGAAAAAGTCTAAGACGGCGGATTAGTCAACGGGCTAGCCAGATCATCGCTCTTCCGTTGAACCTCCGTTTCAAGCTCTATCAACGCAGCAAGCTGAGCCCCTGCTTGTTTTTGTTGTTGTTGATACGAGGCGAATCGGCGCTCGAGCTCCTTCTATCTGTCATGACTTATTGGAGAGCTCGCCGGATCTCATAAGCCCGGGTGGTATTAGCCGCAAGTTGAGCTTGGAGGTCTTCCAGGGCCTTCGAAGCTTAGCCCCTCTCTGAAAATTTCCGGATCAATCTCTTCTCGCAAGACCGGAGATTGGCGCCATATCTCTCAACCCATTCATTCAACCTGGCCTTCATAAATGAGATGTCTGAGTGAAAGCATTTGCATTCAAGCTTATGAAGTAGAGCTTCCACTCGCCGACAGTATTCAACACAAGTATGCACAAGCATCTCGTCATGATAAGTGACAAGGACAGATAAAGAAGCGTTAACCTCGACGGCGAAGTCCTCTGCGATGAAAGAAGTGCCGGTGCAAAGGTCTTCAATGAGATCGGTCGGCGAGCGTAGACTGTTCCTCGCCATCCTTTCAGACATACGCCTTGCGTAATGGCCGTCGGGTATATGAACATGAGACACAAACTGGGTCGGGGTCGGTTAAACTGTGTCGAAATAAGAAAAACATAAGAAGGTTAGAGGCATTGCTAAGATGGAGGATGCAAGGACCAAGGTGTCACCCACAGTTACAAGAAGCAAATCCGAAAGATCCCCAGGTCCGTCCAAAACCTCGACCTCGTCGTCGGCCTGCAAGACTGCAATTAAACAAACTTGTCAGTATCGCTTCGGAAAAGAATAATAAAAAGATAATGACCACGTCCAGAAGAGAGGATGATACGCTGGGAAGGTATCACATGCGGAGCCGCCATACAAAATAGACGTAAGGTCTCCTCTGGAGAACAGTCCAAAATAGAGGACACCAGCTCCCGCAACTCTAAAAACACCATAAGAGAGAGTAAGAAGTACTGAAAAATCGTCAAACGAAAGGAAATAAAATATAAGATTACCTTAGATGCTCCCCCCACTCTGGGCCGAAGAGGCAGTAGCATCAAGAACCACCTCTATATCCTCTGGCATATCACCAATGATATCTACGGAATTCGTTGATGGCCCAAGAGCGTCGGCCGAAGGAATCAGAGCCATTCTGGGAGTTTCCAGAATGCGCCGTGGACTCGAAACCGCGCCCGCCGCAGAAGTCCCTGCAGGAGAAAAAGAGAATATAAGAACGAAAGCAATATAAGCCATCTGCTAAAAACATGAGATATATAACGATGCACCAAGGAGCCTGAAGTATAGCTTTCTCGAGTCGCTGCTCTTTTCTTGTTAGCCATGCCCGCTGGGCTTCAATTGAAGAAAGAGCTCTACCTGCTTTCAGAGTAGCTTCATCCACAGAAAAAGCTGATACCGGTCGGCGTTAAAAGGGCAGCCGGTGGTGCGACAGGGGGCGAATCAACGTCCCGGAAAACAATGCAAGGCATTTTAGGACGTACGCCTTCGGTCTCATCCTTCGACCTCTTAAGGGCCTCAGCAAGCTGAGCAAACTTCTCGGCGAACGTGTCAGGAAAAAGAAGGCCATCATCTGGTTCGTGCGTAGGCATACCGTCGCCATCAGGAGTATGGGACTCAGGCTCAAGCAATACATAAATCAAACGCACGGCGGATTTCTTTTTCTTTTTGGGGCCCGAGTTAATACACGTAGATGAACGTTTCTTCCCCTTTAGCATCATCGGACGGCGCTACCCGAGCTCAGCTTCAAGAGCCGACTCAGATAATGCCTCAGCCTTTATGGCGCTTGGAGTCTCTACATCAGGTTCAATGCAAACTGGCATACCTGCAGCACGAAGGGTCGAAACCGCAGGAGAAACTTGCGGAATAATTGCTACACCACTTTCCCTTATATGTGGATTGAAGACCGATCGCGATCGTAGCGGGACGTCGACGGCACGGACAGGCACGAGGACCCTATGCTCACGAAGCACTCGTCTTTCCTCCATAATGATTGGACCTACCTTATGCCGATACCAGCTTTCTTGTAAGGACCCAAAGGCCTTAGAATGTAATCTGGCTCGGGATGATAAAATGAGAACCGGTGTTCAAACGCATAGAGTGGTGAATAACATCACGGGCAGTCACGATTGAGGCAGCGGGCTCAACCAAAAATACCTCGAGGGACACACCTTGATCATAACCAAACTATTGGGCAAAACGGTTTGGGTTGTATTGCATGAATAGAGCCGCGTCATCCAACCGAAATACCAAATAGCCAGGTCTGATCGAGTAGAGATGCATGATCTCCTTATGCTTCAGAGCTGGCGTTTCTTTCTTCGGCACGTCATACAGCTGCTGAGTGGACTGTTGCACAGAAAGAACTCGATCAGTGGAACCATGCCGCTTTCATTCGAGTACGGGCAGAGCAGCACGCACAGAGCCCCCAGCTATGTCGGCTCACGAGCAGAAGCATCAACTATTCATAATTCGCGGGAAAGCATAGGACTCATAAAAATTAGGCCTTTGTTGCACAGTAAATGCACGTAACACGTGCATCTCAATCCAAGACCTAAAGTAATAGAGAGAGAAGTTCACGGGTTCTACGCCGGGACTCGAAGTGTTGGCAGCGGTGCTCAAGCCATGGTACAAATGAGATAACCCAGCGACGCCAATAGCTAGACATGCCCCCTCGGCTATGCGGTGGGTAGAGTAAAAAACAGATACACTCATGAAGCATCCATGCATAGGCATCACAAACCAACTGAGCCAAAAACTGATGAAGCCTATGAAGAACGTTTCCCGTCCATACCATGGGCAGCGATCTCCTTAAAAGCTACTGCCGACGTGTTCAGAATATAAAACTGCGGCAAGTCCACCTCCTTAGCTGGTAGTTTCTCCAGGCCAAAACCCGAAAGGATCTTCAATCCTTGCAAACTTCGGAGCTTTTATAGATATGGCATCGGCACGAAAGAAGCAAGCAATGAAATCTCTGAAACTGGCTCATTGCCCACCGGATGCCACAAATAGGCTCACATAGATGTTCAATGCCTTAATCAGATCTGGATTTTTATGTCGAACAGCGTTCTCAGTCGTTAGGCCCTCCTGCATAGCTGGCGCTGTGGCAAAAACATACTCGTCCGAAAGTAGCAACTCTTCGTAATACTCTCCCCTGATCGGCAGTCCGGAAACTTCCCGGAACTCTTCCAACGAAATGGAAACATCCTGGTCCCCCAATAGAAATGTATGGGTGGGGAGATTCTATTGGTTTACAAAAGCCTTAGTCCACCAGACGTGGGGAGCATGGTAATAAAACAGCGAAGCATACACTGCCTGGTACAAACCAACCTTCTGTAACCGCAATCGTTGGGCAGAAAGAATGTAGCGGGAGCCCAATGGAGGCAGCCCACTAGGTGTCGTGGGGTGACACCGATCTTATAAACATGCCCCTAGGGTCGAGCTTCACCTTGGCATATCCATCGCCCTAGAATGTCAATAGCCTCCAAAGGTTGGTTGAGTATCCTCGCTGACGATGGCTTAAGCCGGCCTTCAAGTGTCCAATTAACCGCTTCCATCACATGAGCAGTACGCGGATGCTCTGTATACTTAATTGAGCGGATAAGCTCTGTTGGTTCCCCACAGGTGAAGCTACGGCGGCCCCTTATAATGTGACCGTACCAAGTTCCCCGTAAGTGAAGGCTTTCTTCATTCCTGTCATAACCTTCACTTCCTCATCTGAAGACGACTGCGGGAAAGCAACTTCTGAACGAGTGTAGAGGTAGAAAGGAATTGAAGCCATTGTACTTAAAAGGGGGACAAAAGAATCATCAACAAAAGGGCGTGTGTTTATTTTGTGGGACTACTAGCTCCAAAACTAGTGGACCTCACGAAATCAAAGAGGCGGCTCACTAATGATGGAACATGTGCCCGTTGTGAGAATCAAAAAGGATTCTTATTAAACAAGCTGATAGAGTTAACTCTTAATATCCAAAAAAATGGGTCCCTTTTAATAAAAAAATTCAAATCGAGAGATAGAGATTAAAACCTTGAAAACCCTAAAAAGGAAAACATATATATCCAAGAACAGCAAAAGAAAGTTAATGGAATAAAATTCCTAAACTTCCTAATAATGGAAACTTTCAAAACATCGAATCATAGCTAAGCTCTGCAAACAAGAGGATAATAGTGGAATTAAATCCCGGAGTTCCCACATTGGGAAACTCGTGGGTTGAACCATGAAATTAAATTCTAGAAATCCCCAAAATGTCAAGATTGGCAACAGGGTAAATCCCTGAGAAAAAAATCAATGATAAACTCAAGAATGTCCATTGATTTGAACCCTCGATCTGGACATCAAGATCTATGATCTCCATAAAAAAAGAGTCTTTTTTCTTATAGATCTCCAAAAGATCGGCTCAAGAACAAAAGCCAAGCTCTGTCAAATATGTAAATGGATTTAAAATCCGGAAATGCCCAAAATATGTTAAGAGCTAAGCTCCGTTCATGATCCTTACCAAAAATTTTGGCGGAGTCAACTTTGTTCAAAGGATTTTTTGAAGGCAGAGAACCAAGCTCTGAGCGAGAATTAAATTCTCAAGAAAAAGAAAACTCAATGAGGAAGATGAAAAAACAGTAGTCGCTTTAGATCCAAAGGCTCTATTTATAGGGCATGATGGGATCGATTCGACTCCCCCATCCCCTAGGTGATCCAACGGCTGTAAAGATGACACTGTTGCACTCAACATTGAGGGCATTTGTTCCTTTATAAAAAAAGAAAAGAAAAGATGAAATGAAAGCCTCCCATGTATAAAGCACGTGAGCACTCACATGCGAAGCATGTGACCGCCGGCATCAAAAGAGGATTAAACCCTATGAAATAACCTCCCATGTGCAAAACGCGTAGGAGATCACGTGCAAAGCATGTGACCTCCGACTTCAATAAAGGTTAAGCCCCGATATACAAGCCACACGTGATAAAGACGTGAGCGCTCACATGCAAAGCATGTGAGCACTGGATACAAATAAATCAAAACTCAAACAGAGCCCCACGTGTTAAACACGTGAAAGCTCAGGTGCAAAGCACATGAACGCTGCTATCATTTATATGTGACAGCCCTCACGTGAAAACCACATGAACGCATCTGTCTGAAGCGCTAGCTTCGGATAGAATTAAATTCTATTTGGAAAATATTTCTCCCTGATCTTTCTAAGACTAGAAAGATTTTCTCTGTTAAACAGAGAACCTTTGGATTTAAAATCCAACGGTGATTACCATATCACTGATCAAAGCAGAAGATCCTTTGTTAGGAAAATATTTTCCTAATCATATTAAAACCAACAAAAAATATTTTCTGTTAAACAGAAAGCTACCAGATCAAAAAGATCCAACGGTGAACAAAATTCCCCAAATGATCTTTGAGATCAACTAAATCAATTGAGATCTCTCAATGAGAGATTTTCTCAAACTAATCACCAAATTCTCCTCTCCTATATAAAGAGCCCGAGACTTCGGGAAGGAGAGAAAAAACCCCATAAGGAAAAAAAAAGCTACAACAAAGAATTCAATTCTGTTTTCAAAGGAAGAACATCTTCTTGCTCCTTTCAGACCCTAAGTAAAAAACCAGAGATAAAACCATCTCATTTACCTATCATATATGTAAGGGTTTAACCCTCTAAAAATGAACTTAGTTTTTCTCTGGATCTAAGATCCACAAGATAAGTCAACCACAAATTGAGAATTTAATTCTCAACGGAAAGATCTTGTTCTCAAGAATCAAAGATTCAGGAAAAAACGAGATTGAAAAGAACAATGGAGGAAAGAACATGAAAATATAGAGTTTATACTTTAGGAACTTAGTTCCATCATAATCAAGAACTAAGTTCTTAAAAAACCTGATCCCGGATCCTTAAAATAGTGATCTTGGTGATCGTTAATGGTCAAAATACCATTAACAGAAGTTTAACTTCTCTAAGAAACATGAGCAGAGATTAAATCTCTAAGGACACGATGCCCTCACGTGATATCCGCATGAGCGTTCAAAAGAAACAATGAAGGGAGCTCCTCACGTGATATCCACATGAGCGCACAAAAGGCCCATAAGAAGACAGCGCCTCACGTGTCATATGCGTGAGCGCCCATAAGTAAAGACTCGGCGCCTCACGTGCCACACACGTGAGCGTTTCACGTGAACGCCAGAGCCTGAGCGTTTCACGTGAACGCCAGAGCCTGAGTGTCCCACGTGATATCCACGTGAGCGCTAGAACATGATCTGGATATTATATCCATAGTATAAATGACTAATCGCTTAGTACTGATAGGGCAATGCCCAAGCCTGAGTGCTTAGTACGTGATATACACGTGAGTCTCATAAAATGAGTGCTTAGCACTGGACGGGCAATAGAAAGCCAATACCCAGTTCAAAAGAGACTAGGCTTTTTTCTGAAGTTAAACTTCCGTGACTATGGATCAAATGGGCCCATATGCTCACTGTAACCGAGCCCATATGCTGATCCCGGTGAAATTGATTGTCCAAATTGATCTTTAGTCTCATATGACTAACGTAACTCATATATTCAAGTCGATCTTAATCTGAAACAAGATTAACGATCCTTAAATCCCTGAACTGATGGAACATATGACCTAAGTTCAAAACCCTAATACCCCTCTAAGTACCCTAATCCACATTCATTTCTATTCCTCTAACAATAAATAATTAAAAGATAAAAAGAATCATTTTTTTAATCACCATCCTTAACTACCTAATCATGTAACCCTAATAAGCCTTTTTTCTCATTGTTATTTTTATCTCACTTTTAGAATAGAAACAAAATCTAACATTTTCTGAATTAACTCGCCTGAAACATGATAATTAATATTACTATCTCTCTATGGACGACCCGTACTCATCGCGGCTAACTATTGCGACAACGTATTGATAGCGGTATTTAAAACAATAAAAGACACTTTTTAACACCAATCAAATGGTGTCGTTGCCAGAAAGACGATAGTATTATTTTTCTTAATTTTCGGGTTGATTTCATTTTTTAAATAAAATAAAATTAAAAAATCGCATCTTAATATGATTTATGATGTTTGTTCGACTTGTGCAGGAAATCTGGAGCATCTGGATGAGCCTACGGTGAATATAATTGTTTGAACCAGGAGAACAGGGGATAAAGAGGTCAGCACAAAAGAATTGGACGGGTCGGCCCAAAGGAGGAAGCGGAACCGCGACCGAAAGGAGCAATGGACGGCGAAAAGGCAACTGTTTGGGGGTCTCTCCTCTCCAAATTTTTCCGGTATCTATCCTTCTTCATTTCACGCCCTCTGAAGCTCCAATAAACTGTTTCTACCTGCAAGATTCTTTGCAAACAGCGCCGCCAAGAAAAATTCAATTTGCGTGTTTTTTATTTTTGCTTGCTACTGTTTTGCATGATTAGAACGGACATTAAGGACAAGAAACCCAAATTCAGATTAAGTGAGGAGTTCATTACCCTTCCTAAGCCCCAGAAATCACAAACGAGCATACTCATCACCCTACATTAATAAAAAATATCTAGACCAAGCCTCTAAGGACAATCACGCTCAATTAAAACAGAGGAGGATCGTGGGTAATCTGTTACTTATCCGCATCTTTCTTTTAGTGTCTAAGACAAGTGTGTCTAAGACGAGTGGTTTATTTAATTAGACCCGCTATTTCGGTGATTCGTATAGCGGATACCTCCGACTTACCTGGCTTTAAGAGAGATAAAGAGCTGATAGAGAATTTATCTTACGTCGTGTCGTTTGGAAGTTTAAGAGCGGTCTAGTGATTTGCCTAGGTGACCCTGCTCTAAAGACTGTTTGTGCATTCTTTTGTGATTTAGTTTAATCGAGTCTTGCGTCCGTTATTTTGCCAAAGCAAAGCAATCTAAAAATCTTTCTCCTCACTTCTTCACACGCTGCCACGTACACTAAACTTGTTTAGTGTATGTTTGATTGGACGCGGAATTGTTACGCTCGTTTAGTCCGCGTATTCGCTATCGACTCCGAAGTCGATACTTCACCTTCTTCTTCTCCTTCACCTATCACGTCTCCCGAGATGGACGGACCTCCACCGGGTTTTAACATAAACCCCACGATGCCACCATCTCACGGTGCGCAAATTCCACCTCCCACAAAAACGCCACCACGCATCGCTCTCCAAGATCAATGCTACCCCACACGTGGACCCCTTCCTACGTGTCTGTCTCTTCTACCAGTCAATTGGGATAACTTCAAAATTAAACCCCACTTCATCAACTTGTTGCCCAAATTTCACGGGCTTGAATCTGAGAATGCCTATGTTTTAATAACCAAGTTTCAAAACGTATGTGCAATAATGAGCACTGCCCAACTTTCGGGGATGCTATGAGATTACGTATTCTCTCTTTTACCTTGTGCGATCTTGCGGAGAAGTGGCTTTATAGCACCACCTCACATCCATAACCGGTTGGGATGAATTTGTTAAGGCATTTTTTAAAATTTTCTATCCTAATCATAAAACTGCCCACATTAGAAGCGAGATAAACCAGTTTGCCCAGCTTCCCACCGAACCCTTTTGGAAATGCTTTGAAAGGTTCAAAAATCTTCTTGTCCAATGCTCACATCACGGAATCGAAAAATGACAACTTTACCAAATTATGTATGAAGGCGTTAATCCAGCGACAAAACAAATGCTAGAAACCATTTGTTAATGTCATTTCGTGTCTAAATCCGACGAGGAGGCGTCGCAATTTCTTGAAGATCTCGCCGAGCAAACACTACAGTGGGAGAGCACAAGACCGACAACGTCATCTTCATCTTCATCTAGGGCAGGTGTCCGTCAGCTCGACGCATCCATCCCAATGAATACCGAAATGGCTGCGATTTGAAAGAAACTCGAAGCTATTGAAAACAAATTCTCTTCGGCCTCCCAAAATCAAGTTTCTCTCCCCAAAACCATGTGTGGTTGTTGTTTTGACCAATCACATTTGACTGAAGAATGTCCTTTGAATCCTCCGTCTCAAAGTCAAGAACAAACTAATGCTGCTTTTCAACAACGACCTAGAAACGATCCTTACCTTCCAAATATAATCCGGAATGGAGGAATCATCCTAATTTTGCTTGGAACCATAACCAAACTAAAAAAACCAGTTCCAAAATCAAAACCATCAAAGGCTTCCTCAACAGCGACAACAACCACCACAACAACTTCAGCAGCCCTTTCAACCACAACAATTCCAAATTCCGGCCAACAACTTTGCTTCTTATAACAATTCTTTCCAACCACAAAACAATGTTTCTCTTGCCAGCACCGAGAAAGTCTCTGCACTCGAGAGAAGCTTGGAAGCCTTCATTAAACAATCCGCTTAAACGTCGACTAGTCTAACTTCTTCTATCCAATCATTAGTACAACACACTATGTCCCATGGTGAAAGCATCAAATCTATCGAAGCACAAATAGCACAGTTGAACGCAGCAATGAATGAAGAGCGAAAGGAAAACTTCAATCTCAACCTCTATCAAATCCCAGTCACCCACAAAACGCTAACGCTATTCTTAACCAACAAAATCATAATGCGAGTGTCGTAACTACGTTGAGATCGGAAAAAATGTTGAACGACCACGTTAGAAAACAAGTTGATGACACCCCGGCTGCTACTCATTCTTCTTATTCTAATCGATCATTTTCTTCCAAGCTCATTCTCCGTTCTCCAGTGGGCTCTAACTCTCCTTCCACTTTCTTGAATGGATTCCCCTCTCATGCTACCCAACTCCAATTTTGGGATCCATTCCATCTCCACAAACTTCTCCCCATGTGTTGGACCCAACCCCTTTTAATTAAGCTCCTTTTCCAAACCGGTTAAGACCTAACAAACCAAGTCCATAGATGGAGAAGGTTGTAAAAATGTTTAAACAAGTTAACATTAATATCCCTCTTAGATGTTATCCAACAAATCACGTCCTATGCAAAAATTCTTAAGGACTTATGCAGTAAGAAAAGGAAAACGCAAGTACCTAAAAAAGTTTTCTTAGCGAGTAACGCGAGTGATGCTCTTACCCAAAATTTATCCAAAAAACGAAAGGACCCCGGATGTCCAACAATTTCTATAACTATTGAGGGTAAAAACATCAATCGCGCTCTTCTCGATCTTAGTGCTAGTGTTAATTTGCTCCCATATTCTGTTTATGAGCAATTAGGTATAGGAAAGTTGAAACCACACACTATACTCTCCAAATGGCTGATCTATCACCCATCCTAGGGGTAAGCTAGAGGACATGTTAATTAAAGTCGGGAAATTTATATTCGCTATGGACTTCATAGTTTTAGATACACAGCCTATAAAAAATCCACGGAACCAAATTTTGGTGGTTCTCGGTCGATCATTTCTCGCAACCTCAAATGCGGTAATCAATTGTCGAAATGGTTCCATGAACCTATCTTTTGAAAAAATGACAATTGAACTTAACATTTTCAGGTTGGAAAGCCAACCCTCCGAACCATCTGCTCATATGATAGACATTTATTCCGTCCACGAGATAGCTCCCGACAACTGTGAATTCGAGGAGTTTTTGTTCAACGACAATGATCTTGACGCCACTAATGCGTTATTGTTTGATCTCACCACTTCTTACACGGACAGGGAATATGAAGGGTTCACCTTCCTTGACGATCTTGATTCATGAAACCTTTTTGTCAATGAGTCACCTCCCGAGTTCGAATCCTTTGCCTTTTCGGATGAGTTAGTTGAGCCGTCTGAACTAGTCTCTTGCACTAGCTACGAACCACACATAAAGTCCGTCAAGTTCGAGCATATGCCCCCTACCCAACCTTCTATAGTCTCTCCACCGACACTTGAACTCAAGCTTTAGCTATCTCATCTTAAGTATGCATACTTAGGGGAGAACGAGACTTTGCCCGTTATCATCTTGGCTTCTTTAGTTTTAGAGAAAGTCTTTCTGCCTGTCTTGAAATCAAATCGGCAAGCTTCCAGTTGGACAATGACGGAAATCAAAGGGATTAGTCGCTTAATTGTTGAACGCCATATACATATGATGGATGATGCCAAACCAGCACGTGACCCACAAAGACGGTTGAATCCCATCATGAAAGAGACGGTAAAGAAGAAAATCGTCAAATGCTTATATGGTGGTATCCTTTACCCAATATCTGATAGCCAGTCTGGTATCACGGTCATAACTAATGAGGCAAATGAGTTGATTCCGACTCGCACCCAAACCGGGTGGCAGGTGTTATTAATTATCGAAAACTCAATGCCGCGACGAAAAAGACCAGTTCCCTCTACCTTTCATTGACCAAATGTTAGAACGCTTAGCCGGGCATGAGAACTATTGTTTCTTGAACGGTTACTCAGGCTACAACCAGGTTCCCACCGCCGATAAGGATCAAGACAAGACAACTTTTACTTGTCCTTCGGCACTTTCGCCTATAGACGCATGCCTTTTGGGTTATGCAATGCTCCAGCTACATTTCAGCGGTGTATGATGGGGATATTCTCTGACATGGTCAAGAATTTTCTGAAGATATTCATAGACGATTTCTCCATTTTTGGAGACTCCTTTGATAAGTGTTTACGTTATCTTGATGCTGTTCTTACCTGCTGTAAGGACAAGAATCTAACTTTAAATTGAGAGAAATGTCATTTCATGACTCAAGAAGGTATTGCCTTAGGACATATCATTTCACGAAATGGCATTGAGGTTGACAAAGCTAAAATAGATGTCATTTCCAACCTTCCTCCTCCCAAATGCATCAAGGATATACGATACTTTCTTGGCCATGACGGTTTTTATAGACGGTTCATCAAGAACTTTAGCAACATTGCTAGACCTTTGACTCTTCTTGGCCAAAGATACAACTTTTCATTTCGACTCGGATTGCTTGGCTGCTTTCGAATCGCCTAAACGTTCACTCACTACCGCCAATGTTCTATCTCCTGACTTGATTCGCCCTTTTGAGCTTCTGTGTGATGCATCCGACTTTGCTATCGGTGCAGTCTTGGGACAGCATATCGATAAGATACCACATGTCATTTATTATGCGAGTAGAACCTTAAATGATGCCCAAATAAACTATACAACCACAGAAAAGGAACACTTGGCTGTTGTCTTTACATTAGAAAAATTCAAGCCCTATCTAATTGGCTCACCAGCCATATCTACACCAATCATTCCGCCTTAAGGCATCTTTTAACAAAGGATGCTAAATCCAGGCTAATACGTTGGATCATCTTGCTGCAAAAATTTGACATGGTCATTAAGGACAAAAGTGGATGTGAAAACGTCGTGTAACCGACCATCTTTTACCACTTCATTCTTCGCCGACGCTGAACTTGCCAATAAACGACTCTTTTCCGGACGAACACCACTTGTCCATATTTTGCGAACCTTGGTTTGTTGGTATCATGAACTATTTAGTGACGATACTTGTATCCAGCGAATGGTCAAATCAGGACAATCACAGAATTTTATCTCAGGTAAAACACTTTTACTGGGACGAACCCTATTTTTTCAAGTATTTTCCCGATCAAATCGCTCACCAGTGTGTCCTTAATAATAAGTTCAAAAGTGTGTTGTCACTCTGCCATCATCAAGCATGTAGCAGTCACTTCGGCCCGAGAAAAACTGCGGAAAAAGTTTTGCAATACGGCTTTTATTGGCCAACGCAATTCAAAGATCCACATGATTATTGCAAAACTTGTTCACGGTGTCAAACACATGGGCCAGATTTCATGAGGAACGAGATGCCGCTCCAACCAATCTTGGTTGTTGAGATATTTGATGTTTGGGGTATACATTTCATGGGACCGTTCCCCAATTCTTTTTGGAATCTTTACATTCTCTTGACAGTTGATTACGTCTCAAAATGGATCGAGACAATACCGAGCCGAATTAATGACAACAAAGTTATTAAATTCCTTAGAGAAAACATTTTTTCTCGATTTGGGCACTCTTGTGCTATCATTAGCGACAATGGGACGCATTTCTGCGATCGATCTTTCGAGATGTTAATGCAGAAATATTCAATCAAGTACAGGTTTTCTATGCCCTATCATCCCAAACAAGTGGGCTGGCCGAAGTCTCGAATCGGCAAATCAAGCAAATTTTGGAAAAAACGGTTTCTAAAACCCGTAAATATTGGTCTTCTAAATTAACTGATGATCTTTGGGCATTTTGTACTGTGTATAAAACTGATCTTGGTATGTCTCCTTATCGGTTTGTGTTTGGCAAGGTTTGTCATCTTCCTATCGAGATCGAACATCGAGCTATATGGGTGATTAAAGAGATAAATTTCGATCTGGACTAAGCGGGCAGCTATCGGAAGTTGCAATTGAACGAGCTGGACGAGCTTCGAGATGAAGCATACGATAACGCGGTTATAGTAAAAAACCGAATGAAGGTGTTTCACGACAAACACCTGTTGCGCAAAGCATTCACATCGGGACAAGTCATTTACGATACCCGTCTTCATCTTCATCCTCATCCGGGTAAGCTGAGGTCTCGTTGGACGGGACCTTTTGTGGTGTGGTGCGTATACCCGCACGGTGCAGTGGATTTGGAAAATCCAAAAGACGGTTCACTCTTCAAAGTAAATGGACATAAATTAAAACCGTAGTTTTTTGCTGACCCATCGGAAGAGCTCCTGTTATTACAATAGTCGCTCTATCATGACTGACTTTCCTCCGCCTTTCCTCCATGCTTCGGTTTTCCAACCATAAACAGTGGCAACACTGTTTCAAATAAAAATGGGGGTGTGTATTAGTTTTTTTTCTTTTTCTCATTTAAAAAAATTGTACCAAGAACAAGTTTGGGGAAGGATTTCCAATTGACTAACCTTTGCCCCAATATACACCATCCACTTCCACCTAAGTTTCCAGGTTTTTGAGCTCAAACGGTAGCATCAGTGAGGACACTGCTACAAACAGATTTGGGGGAGATTTGTATCTATCCATGTATCATATTTAAATTTTGTACTGCATATAAAAAATAAATCAATAAAAATTGAAAAAAAAATCCCAAAATATAAAAACTCTGTCGTCAAGTTAGCCAGTGGGAAATGTAGACTCAAAGTCCGACAGTTCGGTTTGATAGGTTTGACGTAACTAAATCGTAGGATTAGAAGTTAAAAACCTGAATAACAACCCTCCTTGAGTTTCACTGTAGCAAGTATACGTTTTTAAACCACACTACACGTGTCGTGATGTTTTGAGAACTAGATGACAAGTTCGATATATCTAGGTTAAAATTTTGTGAATTTTCTTTAAATCAAACAAGTTTGTTTGGAAATAAGTAATTTTGAGCATGATTCATGGGTAGAGTTAATATGAAGGGAAAGTATTGAATCTACAATGAAAACTAAGTCTGAAAAATAACACATCTTGAGCTTGATTGGAGTGATTATACACGTTTTCCACACTAACACATCTTTAATTTCGGGATGAAAAACATAACTTGAAGTATCTCCGTTGGTTTTCTTTCTAAAAACCTTCATGCATAAAAGAAGTCTTTGTTTTGTGGCCTTGGTGACTTGGACAATTAAGTCCTTGGGTGTCTCTACACCTAATGCCCTAAAACCATCTGATTTGGGAGTCATTGACCCAAAACTAGTTAAGAAACCTAGAAAGCCTAATAAAACAACCCAAGCAAGCATTCTCTCTAAATTAAAAGTCATCGCGGTTCTTTATGGGAGAATAATCTTGGTTATAGAACGAGTTTCAAGTGCAAGATATGAAACTTTAAAAAGGAATTTAAGGAAGACATGATAGTTTAAATTGAAGTACAAGACTAAACACTATTGCAGGTGTGTATGAACGAAAACAGGTGAGAGATAGAGTGAAGAATAAGACCAAGTCTTTGTCAAAGACGACAAAAATCCTAGATTTGAAAACAAACTGTAGAATGAAAACTCGAGAAAAACTTAGGACTTTATAAACTCGTGAGATACTTTTGAAACTTATTCCTGGTCTTTATTAAAGGCATGAAGACTTTTAATCGAAAATTTTGAAACAGAACAATATTATTTGCACAAGCACGTAAAGACGTATATGAGCGTAAGTTAAATGAAAAGTGAGGTGTGAAAAATAGGGGTTGGAAGTTTCCAACTTAGAATGATAGAATTTCTAACTTGGATACTAAACCTTAGGACTATAGTTGAGGTTAACAAAAAAAACTAGCTTGACGGAATTTTGTGGATATAATCCGCTAAAAACCCTCAAGAGCCAGCACTCCTCCTAGAAACACATATAGGTTGAACGGCTTGTTGCACAAGCCAAGTGCAATCGTGATGCCTACGAAAATGAGCTAGGATTTCCTTTTTCTTTAAAATAAAACAGTTTGCTCGGGACGAATAAAAGGCAAGTTTGGGGGTATTTGTTTACATCATAAAATTTCATTTTAAAACCATCCATATTTTATAATATTGCCTATAAAAATTGATACTTTTAATCCAAGTTTGCTACATAAGTGCAGGAAACAGGTTTGGCGCGGACAACGGGCTTTAGAGATAAAACCGGACCAATCCAGTTAAGGTCAAAGTCAACATAGTCAACCCTGCAAATTTCAGTGTCGGCAAAATCAAGATATTATGTGCTAAAAGACCTTATAAAATAGCGAGGATGCAATACAAAAAGTTTGGAAGCCTAAATCCAACATTCCACCGTGGAACCGCCGCCGTATGCATTGAAACTTCGCAGACCACCGCCTCTTCAGCGCCGCACGAGTTAGGGTTTCGAAGGCAGTTTGGTATTTTCGTGGACGGCGATTTCGATACTAGGGTTTGAGATTTCAAGGCGTATAAATGGCAGCAAAAGCACCCAACAAAGAGGCATCTAGGGTTTTGTTTTAGGTTTAAAATAATTGTTAGAACTATTCTCTTAATTTTTCTTTAGCCATTAAAAATTGTATGAAGCTTGAAAGTAACCAATAAAAGGTAGCTCATTTTATTCTCATCTCTTTTCATTTAGGCAATTTAATTCTCCCGCGTTTGTTTATCGCACTTTAATTTTTATGGTATAGATTTTTTTTATGAATTCCTTTTCTCTTAATGTTTTCAAAGTGATGATACCAAAAAGAATCTCCTCGCAATCGTGACGGATCTAAGGGCTAGCTTTCTCGAAATAAATTCTTCTCTTTTTCTTTGATCTGTCATTTTACTTCGCAATGATACCCAATGGTTACCCTAACGGTTAGCATTTAGTATTTTTCAGATCCCTTATCCATATCCTTTTATCATTTTATTTCAATGAGCGAGTAAATTCTCGCTCGTTATGATTGTAGGAAAGGGTGGTATAAGGAATGGTAAATCCCTTATATTTTTCTTATGTTTTAATTTTTATAAACTTCAACAAAGATAGTATCAACCCCCTATTTGGACGCACTATCAATTCATGATAGTTGCAACCCTGATTTGAGAATTAGTTAATACTTATTTTGTTGGAGGCTTAAGTTTAATATGAATCAATGGAAGGACATGCGTCAATAGAGGGATTCCCTAATAGCCCACTAAGTACCCTAATCCGCATTCATTCATATTCCTCTAGCAATAATAATTAAAAGATAAAAAGAATTATTTTTTAATCACAATGCTTCAACTACCTAATCCTAAAACCCTAATAAGCCTCTTTTCACATTGTTATTTTTATCTCACTTTTAGAATAGAAACAAAATCCAACCTTTTCTGAATTAACTCGCCTAAAACATGATGATTAATATTACTCTCCATGTGGACGACCCGTACACATCACGGCTAGCTATTGCGACACCGTGTTGATTGCAGTATTTAAAACAATAAAAGACACTCTTTAACACCAGTCAGATGACACAAAGCAAATAATTGTTTTCTACGCTCACATTATTGCCTAATGCATATTGGATCGGTGTAGCTAAAACTAAACCTGCAAAGATACCATATGAAGATTGGAGAACTGCAACAAAAAATTGGGCATTCTTTTAAACAAAACAATTCCATACAAAGGTTAGCTACTGTCTGATTTATTGAATCATCTAGATTTAATGCTTCATAAGCCTCCTCCCAAACCCTGTTTAAATTTATTGTGTTCGATTCATTTTTCTTACAATAATACCTTCTGACAACTCTATGTAGAGAAATAAAAATCACAATTAGCATGACAGCATATCACTAGATAAGGTCGGCTAGATAACACGGTGCTCAATGAAAGATTTGACAAAATTTTCCATACGGTTGTCAACTTGATGCCGATCCTTTCAATTGTTTCCTTACATTTGTTTTACAAGTCCCAGCACAATGAAGATAAGCAGCAGAGAAGCTTACGATATAACCAACTCTAGTGACGGGTAATTCAATATCAAACCAAACACAATTCTCCTATAATAGGAAAGAATCTAGGAGAAACAAGGAAATTGGAACAATTAATAAAAATGATAGCCTAGTTGATTTTTCAAGACAATCAAACATTATCACGCTAGATTGAGTGGTAATCAGATTGATCTATCTCATTGAAGGCACTTAGGTTATATCTTTTATCCAGGGGTGAAGAACAGGTTGAATTATTAAAAATACTAATGCAAGCGTCCAGAGTTCTTCTAGATAGAAAGAATTTTCAGCTGCACCATATTAGATGCAATCTAATAACTGCTGACGCCTCAAAAGATATGTGTTCTAACACCAATATTAACAGTGATGTCCCATGAGTCAACAGCTGCCACAATTCTCTTCATAATCAAAAGAGAACATTTTGATTTAAGAAATTAACAAGACCAGAACAAAGCTTTATGCATTTTTTCTGACTTCGCAGTGTTTTTATCATAAGAGAGAGATTATCAAGTAAAAATCCATGCTTTTGCATGAAACAATCAAAATCTCAGATTCAAAACTATTCAATTCCATCATGCTAACGCTAATCTTAACACACAGATTCATAAACCCTAGGATAAATCGACAGCACGAACCTGAACAACAGCAAGGGCGACGAATTGCTCCAGCTTAAGGGTAAGCTGATGCCACAGCTTCTTTTCGTAGAGATCCGCGAGCGCATTGTACCACTCGGCTAGCTCGGGCTGCGCGTTCCTCTGCGATTCCAAGAACTGGAGAGCGCCCGCCATTGATGGATCGATCGATCGAACCCTGCTCCGCTCTAGAGAAAGAAGGAGATCAAAGAGATCGAGGACTCGGAAAACCCTAGTTAGGTTTCCCCTTCTATCCTTTTTTTTAATTTGATGCTCAATAATAAAGTTGCCGCTTTGATTTTCTTAGTTTTTTTTGTGCTCTTTTATCTCTCGAAGCGCCTGCCCTTTTATTGGCGGTGGGGTTTCTTTGGGGCCCACTGGTGATGGATCTGGACGCTTCGATTTTCGTCGACGGATGGTTTAGAATTTTTCTGCTTGGTTTTAGTTTTGGGTGCAAAGGATGGAATACCGGACAGGGTTTTTAAACGAATGGGATACGGACACGTGTATGAATAAATAATTTGCGGAGGATTGTGGATTTTTTCTTCTTCGGTCTATTTGCTTTATGGGAAAAAAAACATACAAATTGAGAGGTATGCTTGGAGCTCAAGTTATGCTCTCATCACTTGATTGGAAGTTTTGCAATTTAAATCACATCTTTCCTCTTCTTCTATTTTTAAATTTTAGTGTAAAAGAGAGGGTTTTCAAATTGAAATCGACGATGCAGTTAATACTAATGCATGGTAAAGAAAGATTCTAATTATATTGAAAATATTTAAAAATATAAGTAATAAATCATACCGCGTTTAAACAATCTATATGTTAAAGGTCTTTGTTCTTTATACATCCTTGATATCCTATTTAACATTGTTTGAAATTCTTATCACCTTGTCGCTCCCTGAAATTAACGAATAGACATGTGCATCGCACATGCAACACGTTGGTATCAACTTACCAGACCCATATATTAGCTAATAAATTGATAAAGAAAATTGTGAGTGAACTTTTTCCCTTCGACATCAAAATCAACCCGTCGGCTAAATTAACAACTTACTATTTTTTTCAACGCAGTTATATATATTCGTTGTCTGTTGTTTTTACAAAAAAATGCTTGTCTGTGTGAACTAACTTGAGATCGGTATTGATCATTTCGTACGAGACAGTATGTGATCCAAGAAAGCTCGGAGAGAAATATTGTTTCTTTTATGGAACTCTTATATAATAAAGTAATTACTGATGTGTGGCATAGGACAATAACAAGAAGCAAGGCGATTCCCTCGTCCCATTCCATGATCCACATCACAAGAGATATGCACAGTGTCATATCCCGCTTTTCAAAATACGGTATACGGTGGGTGACTAGGCCAGCCATTCTCCTACGGCCAAGAAAAAATTCCGCTGTAGTCGCATTTCGGCTTCTAGCGTTACATGGCAAGCAGTAAATCGTAACGACCCTGAAATCCCTGTACAATTGTAACTTACTCACTGTATATAAATGTGTATTTCAGTCCTGAGTATGAGTTATAAGTTATTATTGTTAAATAACAGTAAGAAACTTCTTATAGCTCACTGGCTAAGCCTCCCTAATATTGTTCTTTACCTTGCGTATTCGAATCCCATCAGTTCTAATTGTTTTAATATTTTTCTCTTTAACTTTGATTTCCCTGCAATTAAACAGAGAGTTGTCAATCCCTTCATCTACCCTGTTAACATTGTTTTTAATTCTTTTTAATTCATTTCTTAATTCCCATACTCCCATATTTTTCGCTATAAATACCTAGCTATCCTATCATCCTCCTCGTTTCTGAAAAATCACTTTAAAGTCCTTCTCAAAACCTTCGAATAAATTCTCAAGTGAAGTTGCCCAAGCTCCCGAAGTCGAAGCGACGTCGATCGAACCTTTCTATACATCTTGGTCTCGGTTTTACCAACCGAGACATCCTCTTATCTCTTTGAAACGCGCAAACCATAAGTCCCCTCCCCTCTCTATTTTTTCATCTCAAACGCCTCTTAAAAATATATCTGTTAGCTTTTAAAAAGAATCTCTTCATATTTTGATTATTTTACAAAAATATATTTCAATATATGATATACGATCTAACCATGTCAGAAATGTCAAAGTGCTACGCAATGGAGTTATTTAAGTATCAGGACAATCGCTGGAATCAACTAATATCAAATGGAGCGTCAAATTAAGTCAATCGCACTCAATATGGATTTCAATGGAATATACGAGAAAGCCGACATCAAGGATCGTTCAAGCCATTCAAAACATCTAAGACTTTTTTATTTTATTTTTTGAGTCTAAAGTCAAGTCGATCTCAAAAAGCTAAAATCATAATTTCCATCTAATCCCAAAACAAATTCCCCAAATCAAAATTTTTTTTTAAATGATGTCTAAAAAAACTGTCTGAATATCAAACATACAGACGTCTATTTCAGGGAAATAAACGTCTATATAGACGTCTGTACAAACCTCTATTATGCAAGTTTTTAAATTTTAAATTTGGTGGAAATTTCGGTTTTGAAACGGTTTTACAACGAACAGAAACTGTTCTATAATTTATGGGGAGTTACTTTAGCTGCCCAACTGTCTCAAAACATTTTCTATAAATAGGACAAAATTTCATTTGATTTTACACGTCTTTTCTTACTTTAAAACTTTAATATTCTGATTTTCTAGAATTCGTGAAAAACTCTTTCTCTCAATACACTCAACCGTTTGCTAATTTTTTGAGAGCAACAATCTTTCTAGGCCTTTATACTTTTCTATTTCTTTATAAAAGAAAGATTGTTGATTTGTCGAAGAAGGTACCGATTTTAAACTTGTGTTTATCTTTTAAAAAACTTCTTCGATTTTGATTTTAAACGTTTTTAACTCTCTAAAGTGCAATCCATTATCTCTTTGAATCTAAGTTTTGATCATTCTTTTTTGAGATCGTTGGGATTCTCAAAGTCGGCGTATATTGAGATTGTAATAATCTTGAAATTGCAATAATCTAGTGAAATTTAAGTTCTTCACGATTGTAAAGGTTTGAACTTGATCCTCGAAAAAGGTCTAGGTATTCCCCGCCCGCAAGTGTAAAGGTTTGGATCTGAGTCTGGGTAAAAAATCTGGGTTTCTCCACCTACAAGGAGTCACTGGATAGCGCGTTAAATTCTGAGCAGGAGTTCTCATACGGGGATTAGCTACTGGGTTAGTGAACCTCGATAACAATTCTCCGTGTCAATTTACTTTTCTGCACTTCTGTGATTGTTTCTGTGATTGCGATAGTTTAGTATTTTTACATTCCGCTGCATAATTTCTATATTCGCAAAATTACTCTGAGTTTGCTATAAATTCTTATTCACCCCTCTCTAAGACTGTTTTCAATATCGATAAATGGAGTTAGCATTATAATAATTTCTTTTAAATAATTTTATCACAATTGTAATGCTAATTAAATTACAATAATCTTTTTAACAACAACCTTAAAATAATGTTCATCTAATTAATTTTGAACGTGTTTAGAATGTCATGTTCAATAAAACGTATACCGAATTTTACACAAAAATACCATAAACTTTACATGTACCTTTTGATTGTTATCGTGACGTATACCTCTAGAAAACTCACGGGGTAATGACCTATCACACTCACATACACTATTGTTTCATAGTACGATACTATAGTTACATGTTTCATTCTAAAAAACATATTTCATTAAAACACCCTCGCTTTCTAAAAACACGGTTTTCGAATCGTTATTTTAAATCCTTTGCAAATATGCCTCTACAATCTTTGTTAGGGGACCCGTTTGTAGATAGTGCTGGTTATCGCACATCTTTGGGATAGTAGAGCGAGATGCAGAGCTTCTCACGGAGTATTCGGTCTCGAAAGGAATAAAATACGGTTTTAAAGAAAATACGACCTTTTAAAACAAGTTAAATAGTTGGAAAATTATTTAAATCATAGATCCGTATTCCCAAATAAAACAATTTGTGAAAGCTGGATTTTTAAATGAAAAGATTAAAATTTAAGAAAATAGCGGTAAATTTCTAAAAAATAGATTTTTTCATAAAAATACCATAAGCCTTTAAAAGCTAAGTTTTATCACTGAACTACCACAAAATACAAAATACATTTTTATTGAAAATCTTGACATTTTAATTAACATATTTTTTATCAAAAACATCTTTGAAGCTTTAGGACGGATTAAAACCTTCGAGAATTTTTTAAATGGTGTTTTTATATAAATACTATGGAAATCAAAAGTCTGGCCTAGCCTACGTGTTTATGCTGCAGATTGGTTTGAGCGACATCTTCTCTTATCAGTGTCTCGGGGTTGCCGGAGATAATGATGCACCGCTTGTTTCTCCCTAAATATAGATCATAAATTTATGGTGGAATTATCGATGGCAATCGTTTTTGAAAAAAACATAAATACTGTCATACATGTACAACGGTTGTCAATATTTCCCAAACTTAAGAATTTCAAAAGTTAAATCTATTAATAAGATATGCGTAGAACCTGAACTTAAATTCAAACTTGACTTGAACTCGAACTCAAACCCAAACTCGAATCCAACTTGAATTTGAAGTTGAACATTTGAACTTGACTTGACTTGACTTGACCGAACCATTAATATAACTTGACATGAACCTGACATGAATACAACTTGACCTTGAACTTGTACTCTTTATGTTCATGGATTCGGCCAAGACCTATAAAACTAAACAATAAAATACGCGGGGATAAGAGGTAGGTTGGCATGGAACGTATGTCGTGGCACGAGATGTCACTTTAAAAGTCATCTAACCTGAATACCGAGTGTCGTTGTCCCGTGGGTTATGACGGGGCCTTGTACTTCCTGTTTCCTTTGGTCCACAGGCTAAGCTGGACTACTCTCGTATACACACATAATTTCTTTATCAAACCACAAACAACCGCGTTAGAATAATTAACCTTATACATATGAATGACATGTGGGGTTAAGAACCCTAACACAAGATCTTAACTAGAGAACTAGACGAACCATGCATGCAAATAACCTTACATACAAAGTGAACAAGGAATACAACCTTTGTAGACCGGTCCTTCACTTCAAAAGCTCCATGCAGTAATCCCTTCGCTCCAAGTAGTGATCTCCCGGACTCTAGTTGGACTCCACAAAGTGAAAGGAACAAGCTTGCTAGAAGTCTTCGAGGCCGAAGATGATCTACGTCGAGGAGACACTAACTCAAGCTACCTCTTCATTAATTAGGAATTAGTGAAGCTAACAACCTAAACTAAATGGCTAATCTAGTGTAGGTTGATGAAGTAGGAATTTTGCTCACTTTAGAAATATTTTTCTCACTAATTTTCTTCACCTCCCAAAAATCTAGTGAGCTCTTGGAGATGAAGAAGAAAATGAAGTAGAGAATAGAATGAATGAGAATAGCAACCATGGGTGAGATAATATCTCATATTAACTCACGTAGAGACTTAACCATGGCTTAAGATGATGGTTGGGTTAATAAATATCTAGATTAAGACAAAATTAGTGGACCAAGTCAATGGTTTTACAAGCTTCCACTAAGCATCCAACCATGACTAATTTCCACTTAATTTTGTATTTACCTTGAATAATAAAAACCCTCATTATCTTAATTATGGTATGAGTATCATACACCCATGTGCATATAGCAACAAGCATGACACAATAATATACATCACATATATATTGAATGTGCACGAGTGAGAAAAAGAAATGCTTAAGTGAGCTAATATTAGTTAATGTAAAATTAATATATCAAATATATAATCATACATTAAATTATTAAATCAACACTTGATTTAATAATCCGGCTATATCACATATAACCGACTAATATTATTTGTATCAATTTATCGAACCGACACTTGATTCGATAACCCGGCTATATCACATATAACCGACCGATATCTCATATCACGAGAATAGAATACGGTATCATATACGCGTATTAATCTCGGTCCAGCACATATCATATATGTGATCCTACTTCATTTCGCATGAGCTAGGAAACCTCTGTGTAGGACTCTAAAGATTCGTCAATACGCCGGCAGTAGGTGATGATCATATCAGTCACCCACAAGCCGTCAGCGGTACTAGCTGGACGTAACGGCTACCTGGGTATTGAGCGATCAGAAGATCAACAAGCAAGTGTTCGCCGCCGAAAACCGGGAAGACAAACGTCTTGCCTCAATTTTGGGGCAGATGCTATTTGGTTTTATCCGTCCACCTCTCCGAAGATGCAAAGTTGATTTATGGCACCGTGTATCGGAGGTTAAGACGGATGCGGCCGTTGTAGCAGACTTCGTCAGATTCCCCCTCATTGTGAAGGGTTTTTTATTGTGGGGACGCTCTTCCCTGCAGGCGCAAGCCCCTGCAGTTAATTACGTTACCGCATCGCGGTAACCACTTTCTCCTGCTCCAGAAGGTCATTTCATATCGTATGTGTTTGTTTTATTTTTGGTTGCCCGTGGATTGTATATGGAGACTAATTTATGTTGTCGCCCGTAGGGCGTGAATTAGTCCAAATCCGTATTTTCTTAGATTTGGGTTTGGGTTGGTTTAAGGACCGTTAGTCTTGTTTTAGACTAAGGTGAACTTAAACGTTTGTTGAGGATACGTTAGTCTAATTTTAGGCTAAGATCTACTCAATAGGATTTTGGGATCATTTAGATCCGACGAAAGAGTGTTTGGACTCTATCGTTTTAGTTTAGAGACATTGTGATCCATAAGTTTAAGGACAGCATAGTCCATGGAGTTTAAAGACATCATAGTCTATGGGGGTTAGTTTAGGGACGTTGCGGTCCATAAGTTTAAGGACATCATAGTCCATGGAATGTCTGGTTGTCGGGACCCGCCACCTCTCTGAAGACGTTGAAGAATTACAATGACACATATCAGAGGAATGAAGAGATGTACCCTTGAACCAATGTTGGTTGGGAAATCTATAGTCAGGTTTGGGACCAAGACCAGTTCGGGAAATTGTGAGTACATGGGCTCGGTTGGTCTGAGTTAGGGACTTGTGGCCAACTTGGGCTCATCCCACTCAGTTTTGATTAAAATGTTGAACATGTGTTTGGGTGTTGAACATTTGTTTGGGCTCAGTCCCTTTTTGTTCAATAATGCTAAGCATTAATTTGGGTTCTGACACCCTTCTTTCTTTTTGTCTTTTATTGAGTGTTGAACACTCTTTATGACGCATAGCGCTTTATGTACAGAGCGCTTTGTATTTCCTCAGCGCCCATGTGAGGAGCACGTGGAGCGCTTGGCGCTGAGGGCCGGACTTGGAGTGCTAAGGTGCTTCTCATAAAATAGCGCCCACGTGAGGAGCACATGGCGCGCTTGGCGCTGAGCACCAGACTTGGAGCGCTAAGGCGCTTATTTTTAAATTGGAGCGCTAAGGCGCTTCTTTGGCAGCTCTGATCAGTTCTGTGCTCTGAGAATTAAATTCTCGGTTTATAAGAGACTTTGTCTCATGGATCTAAGAACTAAGTTCTTCTCTTTTTGATGAGATGCCATGATTTCTTTTACATTCATGAAAGACTTTGTCTTATAGCTCTGTGATCTGAAAAAGAACTAAGTTTTTCTGAAGTGAGAGTTAAACTCTCAAATATCGAGGAGATGTTATGATCTCACTTATTATTATTTACCTTGAAGAAAATTTCTTCTTCATAGAGCTTGCTCTTCTCTTTTTCTTTTCTGAGAACTTGAAGTTTAAGGGGGGTTCTTCTCTACAAGACTTGAAGTCTTGGGTCATTTATATAGGGGAGTCTGATTTGTTGAATCAGTTAAGAAAATCTCTCATTGAGAGATTTCTAATTGATTTGGGGGTGTTTCCCACCATTGGATCTTTGATCCAAGGGCTTCTGTTTTACAGAAGACATCTTTCTTGTTATTAACAAGATTGGGGAAAAAATTTCCCATACAAAGATTGTTTTGTATCTTGGTGATTTTTAATCACCATTGGATCTTTGATCCAACGGTGCTCTGATTTACAGAACACAATCTTTCTTGTTCGGAAAGATTTGAGGAGAATTTTCTCAACAGAATTTGATTCTGTAATTTGATGATTCATTCATCTCAGTTGGATCTTTGATCCAATGGTGGAGAATATTTAATTCTAGTGCTTGGCGCTCTCGTGCTTTGCACGTGAGGCGCTGCCTCAGAGTCTTTGACTCTTAGCGTTGGCGCTCTCGGCGCCAGCGCTCTTGTGCTTCGCACGTGAGGCGCTGCCTCAGAGTCTTTGACTCTCAGCGCCGGCGCTCTCGGCACCGGCGCTCTTGTGCTTTGCACGTGAGGCGCTGCCTCAGAGTCTTTGACTCTTAGCGCCAGCGCTCTTGTGCTTTGCACGTGAGGCGCTGCCTCAGAGTCTTTGACTCTCGGCGCCAGGGCTCTCGTTCTTTGCACGTGAGGCGCTGCTGTTCCCCTCCGAATGACGGCGCGACGTAGAGACGTCCTGCCTGAGATTCGGGGCAGATGCTATTTGGTTTTATCCGTCCACCTCTCCGAAGATGCCAAGCTGATTTATGGCACCGTGTATGGAAGGTTTAGATGGATGCGGCCGATGTAGCAGACTTCGTCAGATTCCCCCTCGTTTGAGGGGTTTTTGATTGTGGGGACGCTCTTCCCTGCAGGCGCAAGCCCCTGCAGTTAATTACGCTACCGCATCGCGGTAACAACTTTCTCCTTCTCCAGGTGTTCACTTCGTGTCGTGGGTGTTTGTTTTGTTTATGGTTTCCCGTGGATTGTATACGGAGACTAATTTATGTCGTCGCCCGTAGGACGTGGGTTAGTCCAAATCCGTATTTTCTTAGATTTGGGTTTGGGGTTTTGGTTTGAGGCTACGTTAGCCATATTTGAGGCTAAGATCAACTCAAACGTTTGTTAAGGATACGTTAGTCTAATTTGAGACTAAGATCAACTTAACGGGATCATTTAGATCCGACAAAAGAGCATTTATGCTCTATTGTTCTAGTTTAGGGACATAGTGGTCCATTGCCTGTTTAGGGACATGGTGGTCCATTGCCAATTTAGGGACATGGTGGTCCATTGCCAGTTTAGGGACATGGTGGTCCATTGTTCCCATTTTGGGGACGAATATTGGTTTAAGGACGCATTAGTCCATGAGTTTAAGGACCCCACAGTCCGTAGCAATGTGTGGTTGTCGGGACCCGTCACCTCTCTGACGACGTTGAAGGATTACAACGACAAATATCAGAGGAGTTCAGAGATGTACCCTTGAACCGGGTGTAAATTGATTTGAGAGAGCAGTTGTGCTCAGTCAATTTAATTTGAGGACTTATGGCCAGAATTGGGCTAAGTCCAGTTGAGAATATTCAACATTTTATTTGTGTTTGTCCTGTCAGGCCTTTATTTGGGCTCTGCCCTTTTTAATAATGCACTGCCCTTTTTTATTTGGTCTGATAGACCTTTTAATTGGGCTCTGCCCCCTTTTTAAATAATGCATTGCATTTTGGTCTGATAGACCTTTTAATTGGGCTCTGCCCTTTTCAATAATGCACTGCATTAAATGTTCTGACAATGCCTCACGTGGCTTGTCAGGCGCTTTGCGCCAATTGAGGAGCGCAAGGCGCAAATTCATGTGGAGGTGACACGTGTCACGCGCTGGTGAGCGCAAGTCTGTTAGCGCAGTGCGCTGCGCCAGTGCGCTGCTGACACGTGGCACGCTATGGTGACTTGCGCCAAACCAAGAGAGCAGTGCTCTGTTTTTAGAAGCGCAAGGCGCAGTTGTTCTGTGATTGACACGTGACGCTCTCTGGTGGCTAGCGCCAATCCAAGGAGCGCAACAGTGCAAATTTCAAAAGTGCAAGGCACTGTTTAATATCTTGATCAAATTTAGATCAAAGAAAACAAGTTTTTCTTTTTCCAGAGAGGTTCTACCTCAAATTTCAAGAACCAGTGGTTCATCAAAAGGCAATGCCTTTATATAGATCGAAAGATCTAATAAAGAAGTAAAATTACTTCTTTTTTTAATTATTTTTTTATTAAAGATCTTGATCTTGTTCTTAGATCTTTGATCTTTTTTAGAAGAAATTCTTCTTTTTTCTAAAAGTTTTACCCTTTTCTTTTCTTCGAGTTCTTCTCAAAGTTTTAGAGGAGTTCTGTGTCTCTATCTCTGTATGTATTTTTTAGACTTGGAGTTTAGGGGCCTTTATATAGTGCCAATTGATTTGTTAAATCAGTTAAAGAGATCTTTCTTTGATTGATTTAGGGATGTTTCCCCACAGCTGGATCTTTGATCATAGGGCTTCTGTTTTACAGAAGATAATCTTCTTGTTTTAACAAGATTAGAAAGATCTTTCCAAAATTTTATTGTTTAAATTCTGGCATAGTTGGCGCAAGCGCACCTGCGCTTGACACGTGTCGCGCAGCGCAACTGCGCCAGCACAACGCAAGGAACTGCGCTGGCGACTCTCTTTTGTTTAAAAACTGCGCTGGCGCAAGCGCAACTGCGCCTTGCTCTGATTGGGTGCGCTGTCTTGGACGCAGCGCTGGCGTGTCTGCTTTTGACACGTGGCGCGTTGCGCGCAGCGCAAGGAATCTGAAGCGTTGCTTCAATTTTTGAATTTTTGAAATTCAAACAGAGCTTTGCTCTGATTAGGGGAAACGGCTGCCTCAGTTTAAATTTCAAATTTTGAAATTTTAAATAGAGCTTTGCTATCTGATTGGGGGAAACAAATGCCCCCCACCGTTGCGCTCACGCGGCTCACATGTGAGTGCAGCGGTGGCAGCCTTTCCACCGTTGGATTGTCTTGGAAGTCGGATCAACTTCAAACGCCTATAAATAGGGCCTTTAGCCCTTGAGATGACTGCTTGTTCATCTTCTCCCTTTCTTGTTTTTCTGAGAATTGAATTCTCTCTTCAGAGCATAGATCTGTGCCCCCAAGAACTTTCTTTGTTCAAATATTTGGTAAGAATCATTCTTGACCCCACAGAGCTTTGCTCTTTCTAGATCACAGATCTTCAAACCGTTAATTAAAACAGAGCTTTGCTCTTCCTAGATCATAGATCTAAAGAAATCCTTTTTATGGTTTGTTAATAGAGCTTTGCTCTTTCTTAGATCATAGATCTAAAGAGATCTTTTTTAGGTTTTCTTAACCCATTAGTGAAGAACTCTTAGAGTTTCTAAGATTTGTATTTCAGATCTTTAAGATCTTGGGGTTTTACCTCTGTAAAAGCTTTGCTTTTTAAGAGTTCTGATGGCTTGTTCCATCTTCTTCGCAGAGCATGGCTCTTTAGAATTCTTGGGGAATTTTTATTCCCTTCATAATTAAAGTTGACAGGTGTCATCTCTGTTGCAGAGCGCTTCTCTCAAGGGAGTTTTACTCCTTGGCCCGAGGGCCCTCTCATTAAATGAGAATCCTTTTAGGATTTCCTATTCAATGAGTGACTGTCTCATCAATGATGAGCCGTCATCTTGATTTGGTGGGTCCCCTTTGGTCCCTTTCTACTGCATTGCGGTGTGGTACAAATTTTAAGTACCAAGTGTCAGAATTTGAATTGCAGTCTTGACAGCCAACTTTTGTTCTTTTTCGCGCAGGTACTATGTCTTTTGACACTTCTTTCCCGTTCGTTCGTCCGGAGAGCGCATTTGCTGACGCGCCCGTGGATAGGGAAGTATTCGCTCTCATCAAAGATCACGATCCGGAGCGGAAATCTCTTCATCTATGGGGGTCATGGTACAATCAAATCATTCGGGGTCGACGCAGCTTCTTTTGTGCGGTGTCTTCGGAGCCCATTTCGGCGATCCACTACGCCGACTCACCACCAGTGAACTATGTCGTAGAGGAGGTCAACTAGACTTCGGAGGGTTGCCTTCAGCCCTCTATGGCCGCGATACCCGTACAGCCACCGATGGCTTTGGATACTCTAGGGTGGCGTATATGTCAAGGCGAGTCGCACCCTTGGGGACAGCCGTACATGATAGGCTTGACTCCTCGCCATCCAGCCGGATATTTGTAGTGGGCCTGGTACATTTTGTCGGCCAAGAAATCGCAGCCGCTGAAGCTCGGGTTGTACCCCGCGATTTATGCGTCTCTCTTCCAGTATTCCACGCCCCTTGTATGGTGGGTCAAAGCTTTCTTAGAACAATGGAACGTTCCGATTCATACCTTTCTTCTATCAGATCGGGAAGTCTCAATCTCTTTGGAGGAATTCGCGGAGATCTCCAGCTTGCCTGTCAGGGGAGAACATTACGAGGAGCTACTTCCTCCTGACGAGTACGTCTTTGCCGCCAAGTCAGTGGTGATGGGCCTTACCCCGGAGAATGCCATTCAACATCAATCCCCAAGTCTGATTAAGGTGTTGAATATTTATGAGAGTCTATTTCTCGAATCCGGAAGCCACGAGGTTAAATTTATAGATTTCATCGCCCGTTTTCTCCGCCCAGAAGTCCTGTCGAAGGAAGCCGCGAAATTCGCCAAACTTGACGATCCTTTTGGCTTTGGTTTGGACAACCAGCTGGCAGCGGAAGCGGATCTGAGGAATTTCTTTCTCCCTGACACCCCGGTCGTCTCTTTCGCAGAGCTCGCAGCTTCTGACGTCGACGAAGAGGCATTCTTTTTGGGGTTTCTCGGGCTATGGCTAAGCTGGTTTGTGCTCCTAATGCACCCTCGCCATATGAGGTCATCCGTCTTTTACCCAGCTTACCGAATGGTTATTGGGATGCAAATGGCCGTCGGGGTCGTTGGGCTGGCTTACCTGTATCATGGCCTTAGCTTGGAGGCAGACACCACTCAACCGGGGGTGCAGCCCGTAAACTTCCCGATGCATTATTTCATTTCGTGGCTCGAGCTGCATGTGCTCGGCGCTTTTGGAGTCCACAAGCGGGCCCGTTTCTACGAAAGTTATAACTTTCCTCGGGTTATGGGGCTAGTTGATGCTTCCACTTTGGAACCGACTCAGCGAGAGGCTCGGGGCTTGGTTCTTCGCCCGCGTACAGTCGGGGATGGCATGACCTTTGTCGATAAGGTGTTAACTATCGTTAAGGAGTCCGCTAAGACGATGCAGCCGCTGCGGGACACCTTCAAAGACGGGGCTTCTACCATGAAAGCTCGGGAGATTCTTCACTTATATTCAATCAAGCCGGGCTTTTTAGTGTTTAGGCAGAACGATTCGGCGTTGTTCATGAGATACAACCCGCACCGTTTCGCTCAACAATCAAGCTACAATCAGGGTGTCCCGCTTGAGGCCTTTTTAGCCGAGCCTACTGTTGCGGAGAAAGGTATCCGTAATGCGCTGCACCACTTCATGCGGCTTAACACCGGGTCTAACATCTTTATCAGTAAGCTGAGCTGTGTCTCGAAGGTCCTGAACGTATACGTGGCGTGGTACCAGCACGCGGTGGGTGCCGTTATCAGGGAAGAAAAACGATTATTGCTTGATCGCAAGGGTGCTGTCCCAGCTGGTAATCCAGCCGTTCCTTTGAAACGATGGACCATCGTTCGTCCTTCCTTGAGAGAAGTTGCTACGGCGGCGGTCCCGCGCGCCTTTCCTGATAAGCTTCTACGTCGTGTGCCTGTGGAAGCGGTGGCTGCAACGTCTCCTGAGTCTGGGGTGGGTTCAGAGATCGGGACTCGTCGCCCAAAATTGCCCGCCAAGCGCAAGCTCCTGGTATTGGCTACCGGCACTCGCTCGCAGAAAAATAAGAAGTCGCTCTTCTCTGTTGACGTCGTTCTTGGCCAGGAGCCCCATGCTCCTTACAGCGAAGGCTTGTGCGAGTACGGGACCAATAAGAGTCTATTTATCGCGCCTGCGGATGATACTGATCTTCAAGCTGCCCTTGTGGCTTCCGAGCAATTGGTTCGCGATGAAGCAGCACTGATCACTATCGCACAGTCAGGCATGCTTTAGTTATCTTTTTTTTTGCGTTTATTCCTTCCTTATTTTTACTAATGTCCTTTTCTTCAACAGGTATCTCTGCCGAAGAGGCTCTTGCGGCTTCCCTCAAAACATTTGAAGAGGAAGAGAGGCTCCGTGCTTCTTTAGGCCTTGGTATAATTCGGCTCATTATGCCTTCATTCCCTTTTTCTTTGTTTGTAGTCTGACCCCCTCCTTTATTTTATTGCAGGGACTACCTTAACGCGGGTTATCCCAAGTGCGGTGCCGATCCCGAGCGGTGATACGGCGACGCTTCCAGAGCCGGCTATTGTGGCCCCAGCTCCCCCACCAGTACTGCAAGAGGCTTCACTTAAACAGCCGATGACGGACGCCGTAGCGGCTCCAGAGGCAGAGCTTGGATCGGACGACGACGTCCCCTTAACGGAGGTCTTGAGGAGATCGCTTCTCACTGCTCGGACCGAAAAAAAACGCAGGAAGCGTGTAGCGAAGGAACGTGACACTGCTTTGGCCGTGGGTGCAGGTTCAAGCACTACTGCATCTGTCGCTATTTCTTCAGAGGATGCTCCAGCTGCCCTGTCTACCGCCCATAGACAGGTTGTGCGCGCGGCTCGGGAAGAAACCGAAAAGACGCCCCAAGGTAACGTAACACTGAGTCTTTTATTATAATTTGATCTTCAAATTCTTATATACCATATCCTGCAGGTCTAAGTCCTGGCGATGAGGTGGCAGGTGGGATGACGGCGACCATAGAGTCCGAAGCGGCTACTCTCTCTCAGGAGTCTGGGACTACCCAAACTGCCGCTCTTTCCTTTTGCGGCTCCCCGAGATCGGCAGACATCGCAAGCGTCACAACGGCTCTTGTAGAATCAGGGGATGAAGCCACGGGCGCCGAAACTATTCCACTGAAGGAGAGCGAAGAAGCTGCTGCGCCTGGTGATGCTTCCGTCGCGGTTTTGGCTGATGACCCATCAGGTCTTGGGCCGCTGTTAACTTTTTATTTCGCAATCCGTTTCAGTCCTTTCTGATGACATTTTGTTCATTTTGAGTGTAGGTGTGGTGAGCGCTGAGGTTGTGCCACCTGAAGAAGCGTTACCAGTTGCTGCTCTGACGGTCGCCGGTCCTTCGCCTTCTCTTATATTTCTCAAATGTTGGAAGGTATGGGTTTGCGATTTAAATTGTGGATACCATTTTCCTTGTATTGATAGTAGATTATCGCAATCCTGCAGGAGTCCTTTTCGACCATTTGTATCAGGTGTTGAACCCACATTTCTCCTTCCAATCAGAAATCGTTCTGCCTGTAGGTGTCGATGAGTATAGTTTTTAACCGACATCATTTCCTTTCTTCTACAGGCGACCCTGTTGTTGCTAATTTTCCTTTGAATTGATTGCAGCGTCACAGATTGAAGGAGGGGACGAGAGAATAGTCGCGCCGCAGGTACTCCTAACATTGCCACCTGTCGCAGCCGGTATAGTAGACTCCATCGCTCGTGTGATTTCTTTATTTCGCGAGTCAGCTTTTAATCGTAATTCATTTTGCAGCAATCGCACCGGCTCCAGCTCCCTTCGAGTCTTGCATCTTAATGCCGGCAGGGCCCTTTTCTAGACGTCCATCTTCCAAGGGCGCTGTGACCAGCCTGCGTATGTTGAGTGAATCCATCGAGGAGCCTGACGCGGAGGCCCCTGCATTCGCTGCAGATTTTGCTGCTGAGGTTAATCCAATGTTGGCGATGCTTGTGCACTTCCATAGCGAGGGCGTCGTCGAATCCTGGGTTAATTATTGCAAACAGATCGAGGCTTGCTTGCACGAAGTTGAGCTCAAGCGTCCCGCTCCGGAAGTATCGGCTTTGAACTCCCAGCGAGCTGCATGGGTTGAGCAGAGTGTTCCTTTCCTTCGCCATTTTGAACAGGAGGCGACCCTTAGGCGAAAGGAACGTGAGGCGGCTTCCGCAGAGTCCGTCTGATTGCGTGCCAAGGTCAAAGCGAACACTGCACAGCTAAATGCTATTTTTGAAGGACTCCAACGATGTATTTCCGACGGGCTGGTACTGAGGAAGAAACTTGACTTCACTGAGCGGGTTACGCAGAGTCATGAAGCCGCTCAGTAGGAAATCGATGAGAAGGTTTCATCCTGTTTACGACAACGGGCTCGAATTGAAGTGGAGTTGGCCGCGGCGGCTGATCGTGAAAAGGAATTGAGAGGAGTGCTAGAGCGACTTGCTGATTTGCTAAAAACGCCTCCTTCTCAGTAGCCGTCTTTGTATCGATCGACAATTTGTAATTCATGAATAACATTTTTTTATTCTTTTGTATGATGTATCTTGTACTCAATTGAATTCATGAATAAAAGACACACATTTTTAATCTCGTATTATCGCTTTCTTTTCTCTGCTGCGTTGTTGGCATGTTACTCTAGCAAGTGTAGCCTGTAGATGATAGATAACAATTCATCTTGAACTCTTTGTAGGGTAGCGATGGCTTAGGAAACAGGTTCAGGTCTGCTGCCTAAGACTTTTCAACTTTATGAGATATGAGGGTCTCATAAAAACTTTTCTCCCTACAGGTCGAGAGGATCCCGTAGGTGTATTTTCTCCTTAGGGGTCGTGAGGACTCCTAAGTGCGTTTTCTCTTGAGAATCGTAAAGATCTCACAAGAGAATTTTCTTTTCATGCCCAGGGACACTAATTTCCCTGGGGTCGAGACGAATCGAGAGATTCCTGCAAAGACGCTGATTTCCTTGCGGGTCGACGCGAATCGAGGTTCTCGTCAAGGACGCTTATTTCCCTGGGGTTGAGACGAATCGAGAGATTCCTGTAAGGACACTGATTTCCTTGCGGGTCGACGCGAATCGAGATTCTCGCCAAGGACGCTGATTTCCCTGAATCGAGGTTTTTCCAAGGACACTGATTTCCCTGGGGTTGAGACGAATCGAGAGATTCCTGCAAAGACACTGATTTCCTTACGGGTCGACGTGAATCGAGGTTCTCGCCAAGGACGCTGATTTTCCTGAATCGAGATTTTGCCAAGGACACTGATTTCCCTGGGGTTGAGACGAATCGAGAGATTCCTGCAAAGACACCGATTTCCTCGCGGGTCGACGCGAATCGAGGTTCTCGCCAAGGACGCTGATTTTCCTGAATCGAGGTTTTGCCAAGGACACTGATTTCCCCAGGGTTGAGACGAATTGAGAGATTCCTGCAAAGACACTGATTTCCTTGCGGGTCGACGCGAATCGAGAGGTTCTCGTCAAGGACGCTGATTTCCCTGGGGTCGGCTGACGTACTTCTGAGACGGGTCCTTGGAGGACGTATTTCTGCGACGGGGTCATTGGATGACGTATTTCCGCGATGGAGTCATTTGCTGACGTGTTTCCGCGACGGGGTCATTTGCTGACGTATTTTCGCGACGGAGGTCGTTTGCTGACGTGTTTCCGTGACGGGGTCATTGGCTGACGTATTTCCGTGAAGGGGTCATTGGATGACGTATTTCCGCGACGGTTCCATTTGTTGACGTGTTTCCGCGACGGGGTCATTTGCTGACGTATTTCCGCGACGGAGGTCGTTTGCTGACGTGTTTCTGCGACGGGGTCATTGGCTGACGTATTTCCGAGACGGGGTCATTTGCTGACGTGTTTCCGAGACGGGGTCATTTGCTGACGTGTTTCCGAGATGGGGTCATTGGATGACGTATTTCCATGACGGGATCATTTGCCGACGTATTTCTGCGATAGGGTCATTGGATGACGTATTTCCGTGACGGGGTCATTTGCTGACGTATTTTCGAGACGGGGTCATTGGATGACGCATTTCCGTGACGGGGTCATTGGATGACGTGTTTCCGCGACGGGGTCATTGGATGACGTATTTCCGAGACGGGGTCATTTGCTGACGTATTTCCGAGACGGGGTCATTTGCTGACGTATTTCCGAGACGGAGGTCATTTGCTAACGTGTTTCCGCGACGGGGTCATTGGATGGCTCTAAGTTGTCTACGAACCGTAGAGTCTTGGAACTGGGGACTTTGTCATGGCTCCGATTGGTGGTGTCGCGTCCGTGCCCTGCTGGCATGAGGAGGAATGTCGTTGTTGGTCTTCTGGGATGCAGATGTTGCTGTCGAGATCTGACTTTCCCTTTGACAGAGTTTGTTGGGACATGTGGTTCCCTTTTTGTTTATGCCCATGGATTGTCTACATGGGTCAGTATGGACTTACCTGCAGGGCAAAAGTTTCATTTTTTTTCTTTCTGCGATGCTCTATCATTTCAGCTTTTTATATCGCGAAAGTCGCGATTGCCCAATCATTTCGGCTGGTTTTTTCGCGGTGCCCAATTATTTCGACTATTTTTTTTTACTCGCTACTTTTTATTGCGAGTTGCCCAATCATTTCGGCTATTTTTGTATGCATATCTTTTACTTGTTGATTTTGTTGCAAGTTGCCCTATCATTTCGGCTATTTCATATGCATTTATGGCTCGCTGACTTTTTGCCGCGAGTATGGAACTTGGGATCTGATGCCGATCTTAGCATCAGCATTGCTGCGACTGGAATATTGCCAGGAGCGAATCATCATTTGCCGTGAATGGACTTGGAATTTGTTACCGATTTAGGCATTAGCATCGCTACCACTGGGACATTGCCAGGAGCGAATCACCATTTGCCTCTGTCGATGTCGAACAAAGGTGGCTTAGCAAACAGGGTTAGGATCCTGTCGACTAAGGCTTTTGACTTCATGAGCCGTAAGGGTCTCATAAAGGTGTTTCTCCCTACGAGTCGTGAGGATCTTATAGGTGTGATTTCTCCTTAGGAATCGTGAGGATTCTTAAGTGTGTGTTCTCTTATAAGTCGTAAGGATCTTACAAGAGCGTTTTCTCCTTATAAGTCGAGAGGACTTACAAGTGTTGTTCACCAAGTGGGGAAATTTCATGCCATTGGTGGGAACTTGGTAAGGGAGACGTTTATTTATGCCCGTGGATTGTATACAAGGGTCAATACTGACTGTTTGTAGGGCAGTCTAGGAGATGTGATGGCTTAAGAACATGTTGAGATCCCTGTAGCTTAAGGCTTTTGAATCTTACGAGCCGTGAGGGTCTCATAAGAGGGTTCTCCTTACGAGTCGTGAGGATCCCATAAGTGTAATTTCTCCTTAGGAATCGTGGGGATCCCTAAGTGTGTCGCTCCTTTGTGAGTCGTAAGGATTTCACGCAGGTAGTTTTCTCCTTAAAAGGTCGAGAGGACCTTGCAAGTGTCTTTTAACGATATTGCACCCTTTCGGGTTTTCACAAACTCACCGGTAGCCCTGCTGTTTTTACTCACAGAGCCCTTTCAGGTTTTCATCCGTGCCCATCTTGCTTATGGACGTACCGGTTTTTTTTGCGTCAGCCCTAGGATGCTGCGGTTTCTAGTAGTTTAAAGATGTTTCCGTCCGTAGTTAGTTTAAGGACATTACGGTCCACTGTTAGTTTAGGGACGTTTCGGTCCATCGTTAGTTTAGGGACGTTCCGGTCCGTTGTTAGTTTAGGGACGTTTTGGTCCGTAGCTAGTTTAAGGACATTACGGTCCATTGTTCATCCTATATGCACGTGTATTTGTCACGCGACGGGATACATAAAGATAAAGTGGGATACACCCATTTAGGGGGTGATTTGACTTGGTTGGGGTGTTTTGTGACCCATCCCTACCGCGACTTCTTCCACTTGACGCCGATGCCTAGCTTTTCGAATATGGCCGTTTTGCGTTCTCGATCAGCTTTGCTCTTCTGACGGGCTTCGTTCAGTAGCATGTCGATCATCTCGTCTGACGGTCCCAAGGATTTTGGCATTGATCCTGCCCTCAGCTCCTCTACATTATCTTCTGATGCCGAGTGAGCTTCTTCGTTATTTAGCGATGAATGAGAGATCATATGGCAACTTGCTACATAATCTTCGGGTTCCTCTGACGAGTCGTATCCCTCATCATTGTCGTTATCTCCACTTTCAAGGATATGGTTGAGAAACTCTTGGAGTGTGACCGGGGTTCGCGCCTTCCGGTTATATTCTTCCAGCCCGTCAATATGCTTTTGCAGATCCGTGCGCTTGTCGTCAGGCTGCGCGGGCCTCTTGGTCTTCTTCTTTTTCTTCCAAGACTTTGACGGCTGGACCTGAGTAATTTGCCCATCGTTACCGACTCTCGGTGTTGGACGCGGTTTCAACATTCCCTCAATGATCTTGGGCTCTAGTGGGCTTTTCCATCTGATTGCGGGGCATGCTTGAAGATCCTTCAGCATTCTTTTCGTTTTTGCCGAAAGAACTACTTCCCATGGAGTTTCCTCTATGAATGAGCATGATTCCCCCGGCGTGTCTACCCTTTTAGGAGTGTGCTGTTGTGGCGGATTTACCTTCCAGTTTTCGGACAATGCGAACTTGCCCTGTTGGTACTGGTCTTCAACCCAGTTTTTGAAGACGTAACAGTCTTCGATCGGATGGCCCAATACTCGGTGGTAGGGACGGTAATTGGAATCGTTGACGTCGTTCGGTTGCAGTGGGTGTCTCGGCTCCGGTAGAGTGATGAGCCCGTTGAGCACTGCCAGTTCGAACAGTCTCCTAATTTTATCCCGGGGGAATGAGTAAGGACGTCTCAACTTCTCATCGAGAGATCGCCGCTTGTTGCTTTGGCGAACAACCGGTCTCGGGCCACTCGGTTGTTGTTGAGCGTTGGCGACAAAGGTCACTTTCTCTTTGCCTTTTTCATTTCGAAAATCTGTTTTCGAAAAGGACGGCCTATGGCCTATCTGGTCCATTTGGGCCAGCTTGTCGATCAAGGCCTGGAAAGTGGTCGGCTTGAAGAACATCATGAATTGGGAAATGGTTGCCTGAGGGTCAAGGGTCAAGGGTCTCCACAAACATGCCCACAGCTGGAGCCTCTTCTATGCATTATTCGCACTTCGACCATAGGTTCTGCCACCGTATCACATACTGAACCCATGTTTCTCCTGGCTTCACCCTGACATTGATCAATGCCGTGATTGGGGTGCGTTCGTTGGCGCTTGCGAACCTTTGTGTAAACAATAGCTCCATTTCTGCAAATGTCTTGACAGAGTCATTCGGGAGCTCGGAGTACCATTCGAATGCTGTCTCCGACAAGCTGCCAACAAACTAGCGAAGCAGCTGTTTATCGTCACCCCCAGTATTACCGCACAAGGCTCTGAATTGAGCAACGTGTCGGTGTAGATTACCCGTCCCCTTATACACGTGGAATTTAGGGATCGTGTATCCCGGCGGGTACTTTATTTGATCGTATCAGCCCGGATAGGGTCGTCCAGTTTTGACGATTTGGCCAGCCGCTTCGCTCGCCTGATGAGCTCGTATCTGTTGAGCCATGTAGTCATCAAGAGCGACTTTCGAGATCGTCTCCTCCCTGGCTGCTGATAAAGCCGGAGGAGGGTTTGATGTCTCTCCTCTGTCATCTTCAAGAATTATTGGAGGGTCTTCAGCTGGAGGATCTGGCTGTATTATCATCCCGACCATATCTTGGAATAGAAGCGCCATTTGCTTTATGTTAGCCACTTGTTCCGCGGCCTCTTTGTCTTTCTTCTCGAGCATTCTTCGGAGGAATTCGGCATCGGTTTCCTGCTCCTGACGTTGCTCCGACGATGTTTCCGGGATTTCTTTTGGCCCAGTGAGTGCGACCATCTTCGTTAGCATCTCTTAGAGCTTTTGCTGTTGTTGCTCCTAAGCCTTTGTCACAGACCGTGTAAGTGGTCGATGACCCGTGGAGATACGGCTGCCCTCTTTTCCGGACGCCATGTAAATGGTGTGCACTATCATGCCCCCAGACTTGGGGCGTTTGGATTCAGTGCCCTTGAGATTGGTCGCAGACACGGGGATTTTCTCCGGCCTTCTCCTTTTGTGGGCGGTCGAAGCTGAGGGGGCCGTTGCAGCAGGCACCCAAGCAGATGATACCTTCCGTGGCACGGCGACGAGATGGTTCTCCTCTTGCTGAATCTTCATCTTCTTTGGTTGGCGGGAATAGTCTTGGTTAATTACAGAGTCTTGGACTCTTCGCCAGACCCTGTAGATTTTGGAGGATAGCCGCTAAGAGGGTTGTTCTGACTCCGCATTTGTAACATTTTCGACAGGTGGAGGAGACTTTTTCAACACGGTAGTTGGAGAGTTCTTGCGCACCCTCCTGAGCGTCTCAAAGCTGTTCCTAGTTGGAACAACAGCGTCAATTTCCACCATCGGAGCTGGTGGAGTCAGTCTAGAGGGAGAGCTGCCCCCAGTTTTCCTCACTCGGCGCCAGTGACGATGTCGAGCGTGTCTGGCAAATGGTATTGGCTCAGTTACGGGGGTGGTTTCATCATGCCCCATGTTCTGGTGAAGGGCTGCCGTTGGTGCCAGCCTATTGAAAACTGACGTCCGCTGGGAAGAAACGTCTAACCTATCGAAGACTGGTGTTTGAGCAGGGGAAGCAACTTTGGTGACTTCGCCTGAAGTGGGAGTTCGAATGGACTGTCTTTTGAAGACCGATCCTTTAGCAGGAGAAGTCTCTCTGATGACTTCGTTTACTGGGGCCGGAATGGCTATTCGCTTCGGGATAACCCCTTCGGGTATCGTGGGCTTCTTCGTGGGCCCACTTGAGCTCTGGCCTAGCCTGTTGAAGATCGAGGCGTTGGACTTGGACGACCCGTTGAGAGGGACCGCGGTAGTTGTAAGCCGATCAAAGACTGACTTCTTTGGAGCTTCCTGTGGTGGCATTGGGGAGTTGAAGCTCATTGGCGGGAGCATGGTCCCGAATAACAACCCAGTGGTGGCCCGCGTCACCTGTTCCACTGGCATCGCGAATATGGAGGTCGCTTGAGGCCCATAAGTCACTCCTCCGGTTGGGGCGGAGAGGGAGTTGTTGTTGCAGCTGGAGCAGTTAGAAGCCATTGATCTTCTTTTTCTGCACGGAGCAAGACACTAAATCTTAGTACCTCGAATCCATGGGAAACCATATCAAACCGTGATTCGTTCGCGAACACGACACACGAAGTGTGGAGTGGAAAGAGGAAAAGGTCCCACCGGGCGTGCCAGAATCTGTTCGCTGCCAAAAATCGGGAAGACAAACGTCTTGCCTGAATTTGGGGGCAGATGCTATTTGGTTTTATCCATCCACCTCTCCGAAAATGCCAAGTTGATTTATGGCACCGTGTATCGGAGGTTTAGACGGATGCGGCCGTTGTATCAGACTTCGTCAGATTCCCCTCATTGTGAGGGGTTTTTGATTGTGGGGACGCTCTTCCCTGCAGGCGCAAGCCCCTGCAGTTAATTACGTTACCGCATCGCAGTAACCATTTTTTCCTGCTCTAGAAGGTCACTTCATATCGTGTGTGTTTGTTAATTACGGAGACTAATTTATGTTGTCGCCCGTAGGGCGTGGATTAGTCCAAATCCGTATTTTCTTAGATTTGGGTTTGGGTTGGTTTAAGGACCGTTAGTCTTGTTTTAGACTAAGGTTAACTCAAACATTTGTTGAGGATACGTTAGTCTAATTTTATACTAAGATCTACTCAACAGGATTTTAGGATCATTTAGATCCGACGAAAGAGTGTTTGGACTCTATCGTTTTAGTTTAGGGACATTGCGGTCCATAAGTTTAAGGACATCATAGTCCATGGAGTTTAAAGACATCATAGTCTATAGTCTGTGGGGTTTAGTTTAGGGACGTTGCGGTCCATAAGTTTAAGGACATCATAGTCCATGGAATGTCTGGTTGTCGGGACCCACCACCTCTATGAAGCTTCCGGCTCATTCGTATGCTCATCCTATTCATGTCATTGAAGAATTACAATGACACATATCAGAGGAATGAAGAGATGTACCCTTGAACCAATGTTGGTTGGGAGATCTGTAGTCAAGTTTGGGACTAAGACCAATTAGGGAAATTGTGAGCACATGGGCTCGGTTGGTCTGAGTTAGGGACTTGTGGCCAACTTGGGCTCAGCCCACTCAGTTTTGATTAAAATGTTGAACATTTGTTTGGGTGTTGAACATTTGTTTGGGCTCAGTCCCTTTTTGTTCAATAATGCCGGGCATTAATTTGGGTTCTGACACCCCTCTTTCTTTTTGTCTTTTATTGAGTGTTGAACACTCTTTATGACGCAGAGCGCTTTACGTACAGAGCGCTTTGTATTTCCTTGGCGCCCACGTGAGGAGCACGTGGAGCGCTTGGCGCCGAGCGCCAGACTTGGAGCACTAAGGCGCTTCTTATAAAATAGGGCCCACGTGAGGAGAACGTGGCACGCTTGGCGCTAAGCGCCAGACTTGGAGCGCTAAGGCGCTTCTTATAAAATAGCGCCCACGTGAGGAGCACGTGGCGCGCTTGGCGCTGAGCGCCAGACTCAGAGCGCTAAGGCGCTTATTTTTAAATTGGAGCGCTAAGGCTCTTCTTTGGCAGCTCTGACGAGTTCAGTGCTCTGAGAATTAAATTCTTGGTTTATAAGAGACTTTGTCTCATGGATCTAAGAACTAAGTTCTTCTCTTTTTGATGAGATGCTATGATCTCTTTTACTTTCATGAAAGACCTTGTCTTATAGATATGTGATCTGAAAAAGAACTAAGTTCTTCTGATGTGAGAGTTAAACTCTCAAATATCGAGGAGATGTTATGATCTCACTTATTATTATTTACCTTGAAGAAAATTTCTTCTTCTTAGAGCTTGCTCTTCTCCTTTTCTTTTCTGAGAACTTGAAGTTTATGCGGGGGGTTCTTCTCTACAAGACTTGAAGTCTTGGGTCCTTTATATAGGGGGGCTGATTTGTTGAATCAGTTAATGAAATCTCTCATTGAGAGATTTCTAATTGATTTGGGGGGGTTTCCCACCATTGGATCTTTGATCCAAGGGCTTCTGTTTTACAGAAGACATCTTTCTTGTTATTAACAAGATTGGGAAAATATTTTCCTATACAGAGATTGTTCTGTATCTTGTTGATTTTTAATCACCATTGGATCTTTGATCCAATGGTGCTCTGATTTACAGAGCACAATCTTTCTTGTTTGGAAAGATTTGAGGAGTATTTCCTCAACAAAATTTGATTCTGTAATTTGATGATTCATTCATCTCAGTTGGATCTTTGATCCAATGGTGGAGAACATTTAGTTCTAGCGCTTGGCGCTCTCGTGCTTTGCACGTGAGGCGCTGCCTCAGAGTCTTTGACTCTTAGCGCTGGCGCACATGACGCCAGCGCTCTCGTGCTTTGCATGTGAGGCGCTGCCTCAGAGTCTTTGACTCTTAGCGCTGGCGCACATGACGCCAGCGCTCTCGTGCTTTGCACGTGAGGCGCTGCCTCAGAGTCTTTGAGTCTTAGCGCTGGCGCATTTGGCGCCAGCGCTCTCGTGCTTTGCACGTGAGGCGCTGCCTCAGAGTCTTTGACTCTTAGCGCTGGCGCTCTCGTGTTTTGCACGTGAGGCGATGCCTCAGTTTAAATTTCAAATTTTGAAATTTTAAATAGAGCTTTGCTCTCTTATTGGGGGAAATAACAAGCTTGTCTAAACTTCCTCAAAGCCTGTCAGTAACAATACCGTACTGTCCGGTCTCTTCGTTTGATATGTCGCATATCTAGTCTAGGGGTGGCAAACGTCAGACCCCAGTAACTTGATAAGTCGTGCTGATGTGAGGCTCATAACGGGTCGGGAAACTACTGATAACACTTACCGGTAAATCTCCGTATCAGCCTTGGCCAGGGACTTCCTGTTATGGCCAATCGAGCACAACGCAACATCAACCCGCAATACCGGGAGAGACGAATCCCCTCCTATCGCTCATTACCTCCATGTGACTCGGGACTATACCCAAAAACTACCGTTTTGCACGTTCTCTTGAACACGGTAAAGTGGAAATCAAAGCACAGTGGGAATCACACAAGACTCTATGACGATCTCGGGTCTACAGACTAACTTGTACCAGTGTCACCAGAGAACTGCTATCTGACGCTAGGTATAATACCATCTAGGAGTTCTCGGCGAGTCTTGTTCAGTGTACCCAGTCTCCACTGAGCACCCGTATACCATCTTTGATGTCAAACACCAAAGGATGTGGGATCATCCATCGCCCGTCATTTGGCTCAAGAAGCGTATACGCTAGTCTACTCTGGAATATCGATGCTCTGTCTTGATACACCCTCGACTAGGAACAATTAAAGGATGAACTTGTGGACTACCCTGGCCCCACCAGTATGATCTCCATCATAGTCCTGGTGGTCAAGTACTCATCCTACGGGCTTTATCAACATGTGAGAGCAAGACAGTATCACAATATAAGTCTACATGTAAAGACAAAGAGTAACCAAATAGCATACTATCATATCGAGCAAGAAAGTCCTCTCTATATATGTCCAAGCATCCACTATAATATACATTATATGTACAATAATGGCCTCTAGGGCATACATATAACTAGCTTGACATAAGATACTTTACATACAACCTTACATGTTCATTACAACTTAGTTTTCCGTTCATTTTACATACCTTCAGTCATCAGTACTTTTCTTTTGGGGACTTATCGAGCACTAGTTCGCTGATGACATTCCTTTCCGTTTCTTTTTCTTGGGATGTTTGTAAGGTGGACATGACACCGAGAAGATAGAGCCAAGTTAGGAGGACTTGGACCAGTTCATCGCGCAGCCCGATTACTGGTTTCTTTTCTACAGTTATTTTCTGTATGCCATTGTTTAGGCACCTTTTCAGTTATTGTATCCTTTATTTCATACATCTGTATTTTTAAGTTTGAATGTAAATAAAGTTGATGTTAATTTTAATTACTCTTCTTAGTTCTTACATGTTGTTATATTGCTTAAAAACGCTTAACGTATTTATTAAGAGAGACGACCTTCTCGTAGTAAATACATTGCGGACCTCGTCAAGTGCCGTCACTGTCTTTTGGGAACAGGGGCGTGATAAAAATTAAGCACAAATAAAGAGAATAAACAGTCATTATTTTATTACATTTAAACAGAATAACAGTTTGACGGATACAGAGTCTTTAATAGTCAAAAGGGAAAACGACTAACGAACGTCAACAAGCGTTCTATTATTGAAAATAAAACTAAAACAATAAAAGCAGTTGCCATTGGCTAGATCTCCGCGAGCTCATCGAAATATGGTAGGTCATGTTCTGGGTCCGGGTACCCTTCTTCCTCTGAGCATACATACTTCGGTCGTCAGAGCGACACAATATAGTAATATAACAATGCATAATATGTTGCTGGAACAATAAGCATGTACTAGAAATTATAAAGCAGTAACACGAGAGTAAGAAATAAAGTGAACATGTGGGCAATATAGCATATGAATCATGTCAATCGTCTGAGCTAATATGCATGTCGCTAAATCTAACAATCTTTATGTAATTTGAAATTGAACGGTGGAAAAGAGTTATTGTGTTTAGCAAGGGTCTCGTGCATGTCCGAGACTACGGTCCGCTATTCCCGGGACATAACCATGTCAATCACACCGTTAAGCACACAACCTAATATATATATATATCGCTCATATCGAATGATAATCATCTTAACGCTATAAACCTCGCTAAATACGAGTTCAATTCCACCTCGATTCCCCAATACTTCTCGGGTTAAATTATATGTTCATGTATCAGGTTGGTTGTGTACAAGTACATATCACCTCCTTTATTCAATTACACTTTCACGCGTATCAGTTTTGCTTTCAATCACTTGTACACTAATGTACTTGCCACAATCCAACCAATAACATGTATCATTCGACAATGCAATACAATCACTAGGGGATCAATGTAAACGGGTACTAATCGTGAGTGTAAAGCAATCATGTAGTATGATAGAAATGCATTAAATAAACTTCAACTAATAAGGGACAGCCGGTATCATTCAATTTGCGAAATACATTAAAAATCGTATGTTCAGAATCAGATAGCACAATATAAAAGACATAGCAAGTAGACTCGTTTAGCTAAACAACAAAATTGGTTTTGCCTCGATATCTATCCTGATTAGGGATATATGCTCAATCTATGTTAGGTGTACACTGCTGGAATTTCAGTTTCAGATCCGGAAGCCCAACTTCGAACACAATTTACCACTAGTTATGTTCAGAATCTGGGGTTGCTACAGTTCAATAAATTCTAGATTTCTCAATTAACTTTCTAACGTAACCGACGAAACATTTGTAAGTGTATGGTGCTCCTTACCGTGACTACTACGGTTTTGTGGAATCAAAAACTTTAAAAATCTTGAGCACTAGACACTTGAAACCCTAGAATACAAGCCCTAGAGTTTTAGCTACTAGGTTAGTGTAACAACTTTTGTAGACGGTCCTTCGGATCTTAAATGGTTCACGCCTTGAGCTTCTAGGGTTGATAGAACAAGCACTCGAAGTAGATCTCCCGCGCCGAAGACGATCCATCCAAGGATGCCGATTCAAGCGATAGTTTCACCGAAGAAAATAAAGATCGAGTCTTACTAGAACAAGATACTTAAAGGGTGCAATTTATAAACAAGATACTCTCTTTTCTTTTCTCAAAACTCAGGAAGAGAAGTGAGGAAGAAGATGAAGAAAGATGGCAACTAGAGAAAATATCCAACCATTTTTAAAGATATCCCAACTCTTCTTCTCTTATCTCTTCATCTCAAAACAAAAAGTGGGTGGGCTAGTGACTCACTAGGGTGAGTCGCAGGCCCACACACTTCTTCATTTATCATGAAAAAATGAAAAAAGAGAGTAGCCACCTCACATGGTACATATATACATACAAATATATATATATATATATATATATATATATATATATATATATATATATATATATATATATATATATATAATCTAGTATACCAAACCCATATTTATAATAAATATGTATATTGTATTTCTACCAAAATACGAATACCGTATTTGTACCGAAAATAGAAATTACGCGTATTCATATTTAGAAAGAAATACATGTATTTGAATCAAAGCACAAATATTGTATTTGTGTCAAAATACAAATATCCAAAAGAGAGCAATATAATACTAGCATCAAAACTGGCTGTCTTTCAAACTTGTTAGTACTGCTAAACCGTCCGATTAAAGCATGTGTATAAATACACGTGTTCAATCGAACACCCGAGCGTATCGAAATATGTAAACTACACCATTTCGCCTGAACCAGGAAACTCTGTGTGTGGGACTTTAAAGTCTCGACAATATGCTGACAGTGGATTTAACCACAAGCACGTCAGCGGCACTAGCTGTACGTAACGGCTACCCAGGTATCCGTCGAAAGGAAGATCGACAAGATAACTCGTCTAAAAACCCTATTGAGCCTATAGGTGACATTCTCCTTACAGTCCGGTCTGTTCATCTACGAGTATCACATATCGGGCCTACGGGGGTGGTAAACGTACTTTGATTTCCTCTCTACCCGAGATCGTCATAGAGCCTTGTGTGGTTCCCACTGTACTTTGATTTCCTCTCTACCACGACTCAAAGGAGTCGTGCAAACAGGTGGATTTTGGATATAGTCCCAAGTCACATGGAGGCAATGAGCGATAGGAGGGGTTTCGTCTCTCCTGGTATAAGGAGTTGATGTTGCGCTATGCTCGATTGGCTATAACAGCAAGTTCCTGGCAAGGGCTGATGAGATTTAATGGTAAGTGTTATCAGTAGTTTCTCGAACGGTTATAGGCCACACATCGGCATGACTTATCATGTTACCGGGGTCTGACGATTCCACCCCTAAACTCGATATGCGACATATCAGACGAAGAGACCGGACTGTATGGTAAGTATTGCTTATAGGCTTTGTGGGAGTTTGGACAAGCTTGCTTGTTGATCTTCTATTCGCTCAATACCTGGATACCCGTTATGTCCAGCTAGTACTGCTGACGGCTTGTGGGTGACTGATGTGATCATTACCTACTGCTGGCGTATTGATGAGTCTTTAGAGTCCCACACAGAGGTTTTCTAGCTCAAGCGAAACGAAGCAGGGCACATATGGTGTTATGTGCGGATGCTTGATTGAATATGAGTATGTGATACCGTATTCTAATCTCGCGATATTTGATATCGGTTAGGTTGTATGAGATATAACCGGATTATTGAATCAAGTGTTGATTCAATGATTTGTTATATGTATATATATTTGATATTGGCCGGTTATATATGATATGACCGGATTATTGAATCAAGTGTTGATTTGATATAGTATATTGAATATTGTCGGTTATATGTGATATGACCGGGTTATTGAATCAAGTGTTGATTTGATAATTTGATATACATATTTATATGATATTAGTCGGTTATATATGATATAACCGGATTATTGAATCAAGTGTTGATTTAATAATTTGATATATATTTATATTTGATATATTTATATATTAACTAATATTTTAGATCACTAAAGATTTTATTCTCATCTAAATACATTTAATATATATATGATATATATTAATATATGTATTTATATATTGTATCATGCTTGATGATACATAGAACATGGGTGTATGAGACTCACACCAAAGCAAAAAGATAATTGTGGTAATTATTTATTAAGAGTAAATTCAAAATTAGGTGGAAATGAGCATAGCTTAAGATGCTGGTAGAAGCATGTAGAAGCTATGACTCATCCCACTTAATTTGTTTTACTCTAGATATTTTTTCACCAAACCTTTATCTTTAGCCCATGGTTAACTCTCTCATAAGGACATGAGATATTTTCTTCACCCTAGTTCATCTTCTTCCTTCTCTAGGTTTTCTTGAGTTGAAGAAATAAAAAGAGAAATATATTTCTAAAGTGAGCAAAATTCCTACTTCATCAGCCTACTCTCATCTAGCCCATATGATTAGGTTGTTTGCTTCACTAGTTCTTTCATTAGTGAAGAGGTAGCTTGAGTTAGAGTAACTTCAAGATGGATCATCTTCGGCCTCGAAGACGACGAAGTAAGCTCGTTCCTTTCACCAAGTGGAGCCTAAGAAGAGTTCTAGGGACAGCTACTTGGAGCTTAGGGACTACTACTTGGAGCTATTGAAGTGAAGGACTTGGTTTACAATGTTTATAACCTTCTTCCCTTAGTTTATAATATCCTTACTTGCTTACAAACCCTAATTCTCTAGTTCGATTCTAGGTTAGTGTAGCTTAGCACTCTAGATTTTTAAAATTGCATACTTGATGCTTGTCTAAACCTAGTGGCAGTGCTAAGACACACTTTCATGGTATCAGAGCCAAGCTAGAGCATTAGGCGATGTCTAAACGACGTTAAAGTGTTCGATCGAAGTTCGAAACCTATATTTTGGCATGTTTCTGTCCATTTTTTCAAAAGTTGATATTTTGCAGATTAAAAATATTCAAAAAAATCGTGCAGGTTAAATTATGGAGCCCCAAGAATTACGAGTCCCCAACTCCATCAAGGAGCCGTGGAACCGCGGCCCAAACCCTTGTTTAGCCGCGGTTTCTCCGCAATGTTGATGAGTTGTGGGATCATTTTTCTTGTGCTGCTCCATTTTTTATTTAGCATTTTTGGGTATTTTTAGTGAGGCTCAAGTTGTTGAGGTCTCTGTGATTTATGGGTATTTGATGATTCAATCGAAATATGTAACGCCGTCTAGATTATTTTGATATGTGGTACAATATTTGGAATTCACAATAATCAATTTTGTGAAAACTAGTTTGTGTTTTGTAAATCTCGCGTTTTAGTCTCTTTTGATTGATTGCCACGGAGTTTTGATTCGGATCAAAACTTCGTCGCAATCTCGTATTGTACGTGAATAGCCGCCGGGAAACACTACTAGATAGCCACGCCCCATTGCGTCGACCAAGTGACTATAGAAGAACATCGTAGCCAAAAGCATCCACTCGGGTGCTCGCGGCCACGGTGTTCCGCCAAAGTGCACTTCGTTGATGGCATCGGAGGTGCGGCAATCTATTAAAGTTTCCGACGAGCATTTGATCATTATATCGGGAATCTTGTTGAATTACCCGACTGACTATTGAAAAGTGTTTTCAATTTGAGACTTAAATGCAAGATTTATTGTATTAGGCATGAAATCCGAGATTTGAGATATTCCGGGTTTATGATGTCTAAGGTTTGATGCGGATTCTAATTATTGTAGTTTTCATTTCTTTTCTGCGACCGTAAGTGTAATATGTGATGTATCCCTAATCTCGTTGCTATATGTCAACGACATTCGGCATACGTATATTTACTTACGTTGATGACATGTAATGTTATGTGTTGCTTGTGATGTGTTATATTGGATCGTCGTGAATGAATAGCCGTTTTTTTTACGTGAGATGAGAGTTTTTATATTTTCATTCATGTAAATTTTGTATGTAATATTCTTTTATTGGGACACTTCCGGGTTGAGGATGATGTCACTATTGATGTATATTATTTACTTTTCCGCATTAGGATAGACCCAAAGCGGGGAGCACAAGTGACCAGGTTCTAGAGTCCAGTAGGAGACCATCTCGAAAAGTCGAGACCGGGTCTCCTAACTCTAGAATTGGCAGGGTCACTTGCCGCTCTCGTAGGGGTCTAGGGATGTGGGTTTGGCTATTCATCACGACCCTGGAATCCATGTTTTTCATTACTGGCTTAATTTAAAACACGGACCTCCTAGTATATCCTATATTTCATATGTTTGTTTCTGCTGCATGTGTTCTGTGATGTGATCATATAACTGCGTGAGACGAATGCTATATATATGATATATATAATAAACGCTGCTTATGTTTTGCACCCGCGCTAGTCCTGCCCCCGCTCTGCCGTTAGTTAAATAACCTAACGGTGTATGACGGGGCCCCGTGGAGAATGCGAATGGCATAAGCGTACGTTCTATTTTCGTTTCTTCCGTAATATTTAGGAAACATAAATGATGAGACGTCATTAATGAGATTAATGAAAATAAAAGAAACCTAAAGATATTGTAGAATTAAATTTTTCAAAAAGGTAGCTCTAGTTATTGCTTTGCGTAGCAGTATTCCTTGATGAATATCCAGTACCTCATTCGATGAGGAAAGAGCCTAGATCCCTTCACCGGGAGTGACCTCTTTAGGAAAAGCTAGTAAATGCTACAACCCACTTGGTTTATTTTGAAAACTACTTGATTTTAAAAGCGGAGCTTAAACCACTCCTTTTTAAATCACTCGATTCTACAACGATATCAAGTTCATTACGCTAAAGGTTTTCTTAAAAACCCGCCGCAACCCTCCGTTATTTCAGATAAGGACTATTTAGTATTCGTGCTACGTTTGTTGGCCTTCATCAAAGCGTAGTGTGCGGTAGCTAATTAGTGCTTATCTGCAGCATATGATGCGATTGGATTATGGTAGTCGTATGACTTTGTTGGCCTCCGTCAAGGGTCGTGCGGGTAGGTTTAATTCAACCACGAAATGAACGGGCTGAACTTGACTAGCGGCCTATGCTTTGTTGGCCTCCGTCAAGGTCATAGGACGTTAGGGGTAAAAACATATATTGGGAATTTCAAGTGTTGAAAAATTGCAATGAGATTGCATACCTTCTATGAGATATTTGGATCCCGATACCCACTGTGAGTAAGAGTTACTCGTGTGAGAGTTTTGCACTTTACAATTAGCTAATCCAGTAGGTGTCTAAGAAAGGTGTTAACGGGGTTATGCCCCTGCGGAAACGAGATTATTTAATTAGTTCAATGCGAAAGTATGGGGAGACTCCCTCAGAGTACCAATACCTGCCTGGCTGACCGATTGGCGAACTTGTAGAGTGTAATTAATCCCGGCTAATCTTACCTTTTAGGATTTGAAGGAAGATTTGATAAAAACAGTGGGAGCCATCCTGATTAGATAAGATAATAACCAATCTAATTTTGCAAGAGCGCAAGCCAAAGTGTTTTCTTCTCTCTCTCCAGGTAGCGACAATGACACGCCTTAATCAAGCTAATAATATGGATGTATTGACCGAACCCGCTTATTATACTGAGCTGGGGAACGTTGGTTCCGCTCTATCTTATGACTGTCATAAATCTAAGCAAGGAATAGGGGAATATCAGGATTCCCACACAACCCGAATGAAGAAAGAGCATGATGATGCATCTTCTTCGGGTGTGTTCATTACCGAGAACTGTTTCTCAGTATGCTCTACGTCCTGGGTATTGGATACCGGATCCGGATCCCACGTTTGTAATATGTTACATGGGTTAAGAAGAAGTAGAGAACTGGGAAATGGTGATAAGTCTCTCGTGGTAGGGAATGGTGCAATTGTTGCAGCCAAACTAGTTGGCGAATATCATCTTGTATTACCAAATGGTAATACATTGATTCTGAACGACTGTTATTTCATACCAAATATGATGTGCAATATAATATCAATTTCTTTATTAGATAAAGAAGGATATAATTTTGTACTAGAGAAAAATGTTATGAAGATTTTCTTAAATCAAGTGTTGATTGGGTTTGGTACGTTGTATAATGGTATATACGTTCTAAATCAAACTACAGTTCTGCATATACAGAACACCCACAAGAGGAAAAGTTCAGAAATGAACGAATTCTTCTTGTGGCATTATAGACTAGGTCATATCAATGCGACAAGACTAGCTAAGTTATATAAAGATGGATATTTGAATTCGTTTGAATTTATATCTTATGAAACTTGCGAGTCATGTCTCAAAGGTAAGATGACCAAAACTCCGTTTATTGGATACGGAGAAAGAGCTACAGAACTCTTGGGACTGATACATAGTGATGCATGCGGTCCTATGTCTACGCATGCCAGGAATGGTTCCTCGTACTTCATTACATTCACTGACGATCTCTCAAGATTCGGACATGTGTTCTTGTTGAAACACAAATCTGAAGCTTTCGAGAAATTCAAGGAATACAAGTACGTAGTTGAGAACCAGACGGGTAAAAGTATTAAAGTCCTACGATCTGATCGGGAAGGAGAATACTTGAGCACGGAATTCCGAGACTATTTAAAAGAGAATGAGATTCTCTCTCTGCTTACTCCTCCGTATACACCACAGCACAACGGTGTATCGGAACGGAGGAATCGTATCCTATTAGATATGGTGCGTTCTATGATGAGTGTTGCTGAGTTATCTGTTTCCTTTTGGGGTTATGCACTTGAGACAGCTGCATACCTATTAAATCAAGTTCCATCAAAATCAGTGCCTAAAACACCATATGAGATATAGAGTGGAAATAGACCATATCTTAAACGAGTTAAGATATGGGGTTGTCCGGCCTATGTTAAAAAACAAAATCCGGACAAACTCGAGGCATGATCAGTTCTTTGCAAGTTTGTGGGATATCCAAAGAATTCACATGGATATCTATTCTACCACAATGAGAAACAAAAGGTGTTTGTTGCTCAACATGCTACCTTTTTAGAAAAGGAATTTCTTGTGTAAGAAATTAGTGGCAATGAGTTAGAACTAGAAGAAGTTCCAGCTACACAAACTACAGCTGATGATTTGGTAGAACTGGAGGATTCGACAGTCCCCCACGAACCTCGGCCACTCCGCAGATCTAGTAGGGTTCCTCATCCACCTGAGAGATACTACGGTTTTCTCATAGACGGTGAGAGCGAGAATTGTATCATGGAAGATGATGACCCAACTAGTTTCGAGCGGGCCATCATGAGTGGGGACTTTATGAAATGGCTGGATGCTATGCGATCTGAGATGGAATCCATGTACACCAACAAAGTATGGACTTTGGAAGTTGCTCCTCAAGGGATAAAACCCATCGGGAGCAAGCGGATCTTTAAGAAGAAACTTGGTGTAGATGGAAAGGTTGAGACCTTCAAAGCTAAACTTGTAGCAAAAGGTTTTCGTCAACGACCAGGTGTCGATTATGATGAAATCTTTTCTCCTGTGGGTATGCTTAAGTCCATCAGGTACCTACCTGCCATTGCTGCATACCATGACTACGAAATCTGGCAGATGGACGTCAAGACTGATTTTTTAAATGGTGATCTAGAAGAGAGCGTGTATATGACACAGCCAGAGGGCTTCGTAGATAGTGGGAGCAGCGGAAAGGTGTGCAAGCTGCTTAAATCAATCTACGGATTAAAGCAGGCATCGCGGAGCTGGAACATCTGTTTTGATGTGGCAGTCAAAAAGTTTGACTTCATAAAAAACATAGATGAACCTTGTATATACAAGAAGGTAGTAGAGAGTATGGTTGTCTTCCTCGTATTGTACGTAGATGACATACTCTTGATAGGAAATGATGTTCCTATGCTACACTCGGTCAAGCTCTTCTTATCACAAAAGTTCTCCATGAAAGATCTAGGTGATGCCTCCTACATCCTTGGGATTAAGATCTATAGAGATAGATCTAAAAGGATGTTGGGATTGTCCCAATCTAGGTATATTGACACCATACTAAAGAGGTTTAGTATGGAAGATTCTAAGTGTGGTAATTTACCCGCTTGGTCAGGAATCACTCTCTCCAAAGAGATGTCTCCCAATACTGATTTGGAGAGAGCTCGCATGCAAGAGATACCCTATGCTTCGGCAGTTGGGTCTATCATGTACGCGATGTTATGCACCAGACCGGTTGTAGCTTACGCACTTAGTGTAGTAAGTGGGTATCAATCAGATCCTGGGGAGAGATACTGGACAGCTGTGAAGAACATTCTTAAGTACTTGAGAAGGACTAAAGAAATATTCTTGGTGTATGGTAACGGTAAACTCCAAGTGGAGTCCTTTACCGATTCGAGCTTACAGAGTGATAAGGATGACAGTAAGTCGGTCTCGGGTTTTTTCTTCACCCTTAATGGAGGGGCGGTATGTTGGAAGAGTTCCAAGCAAGATACCGTGGCAGACTCGACGATGGAGGCCGAATACATCGCTGCCAACGATACTGCCAAAGAGGCTTTCTGGATGAAGAAGTTCATAGCTAAACTTTGTGTGGTTCCATTCATTGAGCATCCAATACCTTTGTATTGTATTAACAATGGAGCTGTGGTTTTGGCCAAGGAACCCCAGTCCCATCAGCGATCCAGACATATTCGTAGACGGTATCAGCTGATCCGGGAGATAGTTGATCGCCGGGAGATCGAGATCAAGAGAGTTGACACGAAGGACAACACAATGGATCCACTCACGAAGTCCCTCCCACATATGCAATTCGAGAGAATTTTTGGGATGCTGGGTATGAGTTACTGCAACAACTGGCCTTAGTGCAAGTGAGAGATTTTTAGGAATATGTATGCCCTAGAGGCCATTATTGTATGATATAGCGGATGCTTGGACATACATATAGACGACTTTCTTGCTCGACATGATAGTATGCTATCTGGTTGCTCTTTATCTTAATATGTACAATTGTATTATTATACTGTGATACATGTTGATAAAGCCCTTAGGATGTTAGCTTGACTACCAAGACTATGATGTAGATCATACTAGTGGGGCTTGTGTAGTCCACAAGCACATCTTTTAAACAGTTCCTAGTCAAGGGAGTATCGAGACATGGCATCGATATTCCAGTGTAGACTAGTGTGTACGTTTCTTGACCCTGTATGGGGGCGATGGTTGATCCCACAACCATTGGTGTTTGACATCAAAGATCGTACATAGGTGCTCATTAGAGAATGGGTACACCGAACAGGACTCGCCGAGAACTCCTAATTGGTACCATACCTATCATCAGATAGCAGTTCTCTGGTGACACCGGTACAGGTTAGTCTGTAGACCCGAGATCGTCATAGAGTCTTGTGTGGTTCCCACTGTACTTTGATTTCCTCTCTACCATGGTTCAAAGGAGTCGTGCAAACAGGTGGATTTTGGATACAGTCCCAAGTCACATGGAGGCAATGAGCGATAGGAGGGGTTTCGTCTCTCCCGGTATAAGGAGTTGATGTTGCGCTATGCTCGATTGGCTATAACAGAAAGTCCCTGGCCAGGGCCGATGAGATTTACTGGTAAGTGTTATCAGTAGTTTCTCGAACAGTTATAGGCCACACATCGGCATGACTTATCATGTTACCGGGGTCTGACGATTCCACCCCTAGACTCGATATGCGACATATCAGACGAAGAGACCAGACTGTACGGTAAGTATTACTTATAGGCTTTGTGAGAGTTTGAACAAGCTTGCTTGTTGATCTTTTATTCGCTCAATACCTGGATACCCGTTATGTCCAGCTAGTACTGCTGACGGCTTGTGGGTGACTGATGTGATCATTACCTACTGCTGGCGTATTGATGAGTCTTTAGAGTCCCACACAGAGGTTTTCTAGCTCAAGCGAAACGAAGCAGGGCACATATGGTGATATGTGCGGATGCTTGATTAAATATGAGTATGTGATACCGTATTATAATCTCGCGATATTTGATATCGGTTAGGTTGTATGAGATATAACCGGATTATTGAATCAAGTGTTGATTCAATGATTTGTTATATGTATATATATTTGATATTGGCCGGTTATATATGATATGACCGGATTATTGAATCAAGTGTTGATTTGATACAGTATATTGAATATTGTCGGTTATATGTGATATGACCGGGTTATTGAATCAAGTGTTGATTTGATAATTTGATATACATATTTATATGATATTAGTCGGTTATATATAATATAACCGGATTATTGAATCAAGTGTTGATTTAATAATTTGATATATATTTATATATTAACTAATATTTTAGCTCACTAAAGATTTTATTCTCATCTAAATACATTTAATATATATGTGATATATATTAATATATGTATTTATATGTTGTATCATGCTTGATGATACATAGAACATGGGTGTATGAGACTCACACCAAAGCAAAAAGATAATTGTGGTAATTATTTATTAAGAGTACATTCAAAATTAGGTGGAAATGAGCATAGCTTAAGATGCTAGTAGAAGCATGTAGAAGCTATGACTCATCCCACTTAATTTGTTTTACTCTAGATATTTTTTCACCAAACCTTTATTTTTAGCCTATGGTTAACTCTCTTATAAGGACATGAGATATTTTCTTCACCCTAGTTCATCTTCTTCCTTCTCTAGGTTTTCTTGAGTTGAAGAAATAAAAAGAGAAATATATTTCTAAAGTGAGCCAAATTCCTACTTCATCAACCTACTCTAATCTAGCCCATATGATTAGGTTGTTTGCTTCACCAGTTCTTTCATTAGTGAAGAGGTAGCTTGAGTTAGAATAACTTCAAGGTGGATCATCTTCATCCTCGATGACGACGAAGTAAGTTCATTCCTTTCACTAAGTGGAGCTTAAGAAGAGTTATAGGGACTACTACTTGGAGCTATTGAAGTGAAAGACTTGGTCTACAAAGGTTGTAACCTTCTTCGCTTAGTTTAGAATATCCTTACTTGCTTACAAACCCTAATTCTTTAGTTCGATTCTAGGTTAGTGTAGCTTAGCACTCTAGATTTTTTAAAATTGCATACTTGTTGCTTGTCTAAACCTGGTGGTAGTGCTAAGACACACTTTCATTAAAGCCGTGGTAGGGTAGTAATCTAAGTACAGTGGGAACACACTCGAGACTAATAGTGATGTCAAGTCAACGAACTAATCTGTACTCATGTCACCGGGGAACTGCTATCCGACGATAGGTATAATACCAACCAGCAGTTCCCAGCGAATCTGTCCAGTATAACTCATAACCTAATGAGCACCTGTATACTATCTTTGGTACCGTATACCAATAGCTGCCGGACATGCCATCTCCCCTGACGGGAATAAGAAACGTATACACTAGTCTACTCTGGAGTATCGATGCCCTGTCTCGATAATCCTACGATTAGATACAAATTTAAGTATGTGCTTATAGACTATCCAGCCCCCACTAGTGTGACTACTATCACAATACTGGTAGTCAAGCAAAGATTCTACGGGTTCCATCAATATGTATTAGCGATACATTAAAAGAAACATATACACATGTTAAGATAGATACAAACCAGATAGCATACTATCATATTGAGCAAGACTATTATTATATCTGTATATATCCCAAGCTTCCAAAATGTAATATATAATTATGTACTATACAATAATGGCCTTTAGGGCATATATCACTAACAATCTCCCATTTTCACTAAGGCCATATATTGGCTTATTGCAGACCTATCATCTCGAATAGCTTCTCGAACTGCATCTGAGGTATGGCCTTCGTAAGGGATCTACAGTGTTGTTCTCCGTATCTACTCTCCGCATCTCGATCTTCTGGCGATCCACGATCTCCCTAATCAGGTGATACCGTCTCAAGATATATCTGGATCCTGATGGGACCGTGGTTCCTTCGCTAAAATTATAGCCCCATTGTTGTCACAATACAAAGGTATTGGGTCAACAATGAACGGAACCACCTGAAGTTCTGTAATGAACTTCCTCATCTAGACTGATTCCTTCGCGGCGTCACAAGCAGCGATATACTCTGCCTCCACCGTCAAGTCAGCAACGGTGTCCTATTTGGAGCTTTTCCAACCAATCGCTCCTCAATTGAGGGCAACGACATAACCTGACATGGATTTGGAGTCATCCTTGTCACTCTGGAAGCCGGAGTCAGCGTAGGCCTCAATCTAGAGGTCTTTACTACCGTATACCAAGAACATCTCCTTAGTCCTTCTCAGGTACTTGAGAATCTTCTTTACCGCTATCCAGTGCTTCTCCCCAGGGTTTTACTAATAGCTGCTTACCACACTCAATGCGTAAACAACATCTGGTCCGATACATAACATCACATACATTATAAATCCTACCGTCGAAGCATGGGGTATAATACTCATGCGATCCTTTTCCAAATCAGTCTTGAGAGATATCTCTTTTAAGAGGGTGATTCCGTGACAAGTGGGTAAATTGCAGCGCTTGGAATCTTCCATACTAATCGCATACATTATAGATCAGTCTTGAGAGATATCTCTTTGAAGAGGGTGATTCCGTGACAAGTGGGTAAATTACAGCGCTTGGAATCTTCCATACTAAATGTTTTTAGTATGGTGTCTATGTACCAGAATTATGAAAGTCCCAACATCCTCTTAGATCTATCACGGCAGATCTTGATCCCCAGAATATTGGAGACATCACTCAGGTCTTTCATGGAGAATTTCCGTGACAAGAAACTTTTGACCGATTGTAGCATATGAATGTCATTTCCTATCAAGAGAATGTCATCCACGTACAAAACAAGGAATACCACAGTTCTCGCTACAATTTTACTATAAATGTATGGTTCATATATATTTTTGATAAAGTCAAATTCTTTGACCATCTTATCAAAGCAGATGTTCCAACTCCGCGATATCAGTTTTAATTCATAAATGGATTTAAGCAATTTGCACACTCTTCCGCTGCTCCCACTCTCTATGAAGCCCTTTGGCTGATCCATATAAACACACTCTTTCAAACTTCCATTTAGAAAAGCGATCTTTACATCCATCTGCCAAATTTCATAATCATGGAAGGCAACAATGGCAAGTAGGATCCGAATGGATTTAAGTATAGCCACTGGAGAAAAGGTTTCATCATAGTCCAAACCAGGTCTTTGACGAAAACCTTTTGCTACAAATCTCAACATGTCCATCTACACCAATCTTCTTTCTGAAAATTCATTTGCAGCCTACGAGTTTTACCCCTTGAGGTGCAATGTCCAAAGTCCAAACTTTGTTGGTGTACATGGATTCCATCTCTAACCGCATTGCATCCAGTCAGTTTACCGAGTCTCTGCTCGTAATAGCCTACTGAAAACTAGTTGGCTCATCATCATCGATGATGCAATCCACTCTATCTCCGTCTATGAGAAAACCGTAGTATCTCTCGGGCGGATGAGACTGCCTACTAGATCTGAGGAGTGGCGTGGGTACGTCCTGTTATTTTGAAACTTTGGGTTCCACCAACCTTTCAGTAATAGATTGTGGTTCTGGAATTTCTTCCAGTTCTGTTGCGCTCCCACTTATTTCTATTTCAAGAAATTGAGTCTCCAGAAAGCGGGCATGCCGTAAAACAAAAACCTTTTGTTCCTCTGCGTAATAGAAAAGATACCCCCTGGAATTCCTTGGGTATCTCACAGACTTACATAATATTGACCGTGTCTCGAGTTTGTCCGCATACTGCTTTTTGACAAAAGCTTGATATCCCCATATCTTAAGATATTTAAGATATGATTTCTTCCCACTCCACATTTCATATGGAGTGGTAGGCACGAACTTAGTCAGAACTTTGTTCAAAAGATATGCAGTAGATTCTAGTGCATAACCCCAGAAGGATTGCGGTAACTCAGCATTACTCATCATGGAACGCACCATATCTAGTAAGGTGCGGTTCCTCCTTTCCAATACACCGTTGTGTTGAGGTGTGTATGGAGGAGTAAGTTGAGAGAGATTTCCATTCTCTTTTAAATATCTCAGGAACTCGGCACTCAAGTATCCACCACCCCGATCAGATCGAAGTGTCTTGATATTTTTGTCTGTTTATTTTTCCACTTCATTCTTGTAATCCTGGAATTTCTCAAAGACCTCGAATTTATATTTTATCAAGAATACAAGTCCATACCTTGAGAAATCATACGTAGAAGTAATGAAGTAGGAATAACCACTTCTTACATGTGTAGACATTGGACCACACGCGTCGATGTGTATGAGTCCCAAGAGCTCGATGGCTCTTACTCCGTGTCTAGTGAACAAAGTGTTTGTCAACTTTTCCTTTGAGACCTGATTGACAAATTGCATAAGACAAATATTCATACAGATCCAAATATCCTTCTTTATGTAACTTCGTTAACCATGTTTCATTGATGTGACTCAGTCTACAATACCATAAGAAACTTGATTTAATTATGAAGTCTTTCTTTTGAGTGTGTTCTGCATATTGAAAACTTGGTGTTGATTTAATATGTATATACTATTGTCTAGTGTACCAGACCCAATCAAGCTATGATTAAGGTGAATGTTTATAACATCAATTACAAATGTAAAATCATAATCTTCTTTAGATAGTAAAGATACAGAAATGATATTACATATCAAACTTGGTACACAAAAACAGTTACGCAAAACCAAAATATTTTCACTTGTCAATCTTAAGTGATATTTCCCTACGGAAACAGCATCCACGCTAGCTCCATTAGCAATCCTGAGGGTTATATCACCTGCTTTCAAAACTCTATGGCTTCTCAGTACCTGCAATAAATTACAGAGATGAGATCCTGAACCGGTATCCAATACCCAGAAAGCAGAGTTGATTGACAGACAGTTTTCAATCATAAACACACCTAAAGCCGAAACCACAACTTGCTTCGAATCCTGGTACATGACTTTCTAAGCCCTGCAATCCTTCTTCCAATGACCTTTCTTGCGACAATAGAAGCATTCCTTTTTCCCTACTGTTGGCCCTCCAACTTTTGCCTTGCCATTTACCTATACCTTAATGACACCGCCTTTCGGCTTGGGGGGGGCTTTCTTCTTCTTCCTCTGGGCCTTCTTCTTCTTCCCCTTGGCTTTCGTCTTGAATTTTGAGGAAAAAGATTCCCCAATAAGTAGAGCAGGTATCTTCCTGGATTTCTTTAGGGGGCCATCTGCACTCATCAACATGTTAAGAAGCTATGGAAGTGTAACTTTCTTCCTTTGAATATTGAAATTCAATATAAACTGGGTATAGGTAGAGGGAAAGGACTGAAGAATCAAGTCCGTGTATAACTCGTTCTCCAACGTGGTCCCAAGGTCCGCGAGCCCTTCAATAAAGCTGATCATCTTAAGGACGTGGTCCCCTACAGATGACCCGATAGCCAACCTTGCCTGAAAGAGTTTCTTCGAGGTCTCGTATCTTGCGATACGAGATTGCTCTCCATATAAATCCTTATTATGGAGAAAAATGAAAGTAAGGTCCATCTTCTCATGCCGTCTCTGGTGTTCATTTTCCATAGAGGCCAGCACGAGGCACTTGGCTTTCGCACTGCCTATTTTCTATGTGTTACAGATCTCAATATCCGCGACGGTGGAATCTGGACCTAGGACGGCGGGGGCTTTAGTAGTAAGGAGGTAGCCCAACTTATCATAAGTAATGGCCATATGGACATTTCTTAGCCAATCTTTATTATTTGGCCCCATCAATAAATTTTTATCTAATATTAACTTGAGCCTGGTCATCTTGGTCGCTGTAATTAAGAGAGAGAGAAAAAAGACTCAGCATAGATACTCTGGCAAGTTTAGATTGGTTTTAGTTTATCTAAACAAGATGACTCTCGTTGTTTCCTCGAATCCTCCTTCAAACCTTAAAAGAAGAATTAGTCAGGATCAATCACACCCTACAATTATTTCTTTAACATTTCGGTCAAGATAGTGTCGGTACTTCGAGGGAGGTTTTACAACGCTTTCGCGAAGTTCCTTAATTAAATAACCTCTTTTCCCTGGAGGCGTTGCCCCGCTAACACCTTTCCAGACACTTGCTTGGTTTATAGTATTGATTGTTAAGTGAAAAACTCTCCCGAAGAATAATAATAATTACTCACAGTGGGATCGGGATCCAACTATCATTGTGTGATAATTTTGAAGGAATCCTACCAAAATCATCACACTCCAGATGGTATGCAAAACTAGCAAGTTTCTTTTTCCTTTAAATTCCCGATGTGGATTTTTGCCCCGGGCGCTTATGACCTTGATGAAGGCCAAAATATCATAAGACGCAAGTCAAGTTCTACCTGTCATTGTCCAGGCTAACCCAGACCCATTCATACAAACTCTTAACGAAGGTCAAAATAACTGTATGCTTGTCTTAGATTAACGCATCTATCTATACTACAGACATATATCCAAATAGCTACCAATCACTATGCCTTGGCGAAGGTTAAAATACATAGTTTGAATACTAGTGGATAGCCATCTAAAATTACGGAGGGATACGGCTGGTTTTGGCGAAAACCATGAACGTAATGAACTTGATATAGTCGAAGGAACCTGATAGCTTTTAAAAGGAGTGGTTTAGGCTCCGCATTTAAAAGTTGTTTTTAAAGAAAACTGAGTGGTTTTTAAATTGGTCCAACGATTTAAACTTCTGGTTTTTTTTCTTTGCACTAACTAGAATTAATGCGGTCCGCATCATTTAACCCTATCGTTGCAGAAGAAATGAAAATAAAACATACGCTTATGCCCCGCATTCGCCACGGGCCCCCGGGTTTTCACCGTAAGGTTACCTAACTTACGGCATGGCGGGGGCAGGACGAGCGCGAGTGCAAAATATAAGCAACGTTTATTATATATAATTTATATATAGCCATTCGTTTCACGCAATAATAGTCATCACAGATCACATAACACAACAAAAACAACACAGATGAAAATATTAGATATACCAGGATTTCCGTGTTTCGTTTTAACCTCTAACGAAAAACGGATTCCACGGTTGTGATGAATAGCCAAAACCCTTACCCTAGACTCCTACGGGTGCAGCAAACTACCTGCTAAATCCCTAAAGTGAAGCAACTCCCTCAATGAGATGAGTAGGCCACTATGTACTTCAAAAACCCGGTAGTTTGTGCACCCCACCTTGGGTCTATATTAGGTGCAAGAAAAGTAAATGAATAAGACAACGGTGGCTATAACCTCAACCTGGATGTGCCCCGCAAAAGAATATTACATCACTTTACAAATATATGAATGAAAGAAAAGAACACTCTTCTCACATCCCCCGGCTATTCAACACGACAACCCAATACTTCATACCCACAAACCATCGCAAACAAGATACAAGATATGTGCAACCCCTACTAATCGACGTATAGCAATTAGTCGACGTTTAGAAACACATATACAAACACAAAGCGAATAAACGATACTAAAATCTCGACTTTGAAACATTCCGTGAAGCCCGAATATAATGATAACACTATAGGAAATCTGGGCCAAAATTTCGTATCACAAAAATCCTAATTCCAAGTGTCCAAACCACTGTCAAAGCACGACCCGCTTCCCAGTAGGCGGAAATGGTGACGTGGCAAGCCTGCAACGTATTTAATATGAAAATGTCATTTCTTTTAATAAATACATTAAGCGTATGTAAGCAATATAACAATGTGCAAAAATACAAGAGTAATAAGATTAAACAGCAACTTTATTTACATTCAAATTTCAAATACAACTGTCTGAAATAGAAAGATACAATGATTTAAAGAAATGCCCAAATATTGGCATACAGAAAGCAAATGCAGAAATGAGCTAGTGGTCAGGATGGGTAGCGAACTGGTCTAAATCTTCCTGGCTCGGCTCTATCTTCTCAGAGTCCGGTCTTTCTGACGAACATTCCAAGGAAAAAGAAACAGAGAGGAATGTCATCAGCGAAATAACGCTCGATAAGTCCCCAAAAGAAATGAGTAATGATGAATGAAGGTATGTAAAAAATGAATAGATACCAAGTACTATTGAACAGGTAAGGCCGTATAAAAGGTATCTTAAGCATGATCATTTACATATATAAGATAACTATTCTAATATGGTTATTTGTAGTTTGATAAAGAAGGTATTCATGTATACGAGAGAAGTCCAACTTACCCTGTGGACTATAGTAACATGCAGTATAAAGCCCCGTCATAACCTACGGGAAAACAGCAAGAGAATTCATATAGGTGTCTTTTAAAATGACCTCTCGTGCCACGATATACGTTCCATATCAATCTACCTCTTATCCCCGCGTATTGTAGTGTGTAGTTCAAGTTTACAGGTCTTGGCCGAATCCATGAATATAAAGATGTACCAGTTCAGGTTCAAGATGTAATCATATATTCAGGTATTCATGTTAAGTTCATGTCAAGTTATATTCATGGTTCGGTCAAGTCAAGTCAAATATTCAAGTCCGAGTTTGGATATTCAAGTTCAAGTTCAGATATTCAAATTCAAAATCAAATGTTCAAGTTTGGGTTTGAGTTGGATTCGAGTTTGAGTTTACAACAAGTTCGAGTGTGTATTCAAGTTATAGTCAATATCTTATGAATGGATTTAGCTTTTGAAATTCTTAAGTTCGGAAATAATCGGACAACCGCTGCACATGGACGGTAGGATTTGTGTCTTTTTCCAGGATGATTGCCATTGATAACTCCGTTCAGTTGCAGTGTTGTCTAACCTGAATAGGCAAGCATCCACTTTTTCCGGCTCCCTAGGGTTTAAGAGAAATGATACCGCTTAAACCTATATTAATATATGGTCCTTAAAGATTTATTCTTGTTGTTTACATTGTTTGCATTTCTCGAGGGGTTTTTATGAAAAATTTTATAATATTGTTTTTAAAAATAAACCTCGATGGTGACTTATAATATTAAGAGTTTTTATAAAAATGTATTTTAGTTTTAGTGGTATTTTAGCGATGAAACCTACTTTTTAAAAGTTTATGGTATTTTTATGAAAACTATACTTTTGGAAACTTGGTGGTATTTTTGTGTAATTTTATTTTTTTCATTTTTAATAATGTATTTTTCAAAAAATAGTTTTCATAGAAAAATACAGATTTATGATTTACAAAAATTTTCAAATGATTTAATTTGTTAAAAAGTTGTATTTTTATTTCCTTTCGAGACCGAATTCTCCGTGAAGAGTTCTGTATCCCGCTCTACTATCCCAAGGACGTACGATAACCCGCACTATCTATAAATGGGTTCTCCTAAAAGGGCTGTAGAGTCATAATTGCAAAGGATTTAAAAATATTGATAAAAAACGTTTTTTGTAAGTAATGGTATTTTAATGAAAATTGTATTCTTCCAATTACTCGTGTATCTAAAATATCATGCTATGAATCCATAGTGTATGTGATGGGGTATGTCGTTGCCCCTTGAATTTCCTATAGGTATATATTTCTAGGTTTCGATAAAAAGGCTACTTTTAAAGTTCATGACATTTATATGAAAAAGTTCGATTTATATTTATTTCGCATGAAATTGTGAACACATTAAAAGTAATCGAGATGAATGATCTTTTCAAGTGATATTAGAAGTATTAGCGTGAATTATGTAACATAGCAACGGTGATAAAAAATGTTTAAAAGAAAATTTTAAAAATTAACTCTACTTTTGTCGATATGGTTTTAGGAATTGTTTTGAGGTGAAATGAAAGAGAGAGGAAGGGACTTACGGTTTGTGTAGTATTGAGAAGAGAATAAAAAGAGAGGGGGGTCTTCGTGGCATCGCGGTATCGTCAGGAATGGATCCGGTCTTCAACGGAACGGACTTGGATTGCTAACTCCTCTTAATTAGTCTTAACCCCTTTCTTGAACTTAGGAATTTGGAGAATTTTTGATAAATTTTTAGAATATGGGATAGCAAGGGGATGGGGTGGTATTTATAGGGTAAAAATGAGAGAGAGTGTAAAATAAAAATGAATTAAAAATAGGTTTAATGGTGTTAATGGAGGAATTGAAAGGTCTTTGGTTGAAATCAGAGAAAACAAACAATAAAATAGAGTAGAGGGGAGCTGAAGGGGTGCACGGGCAAAGCACGAATGCATATGGACTTATCATGGCCACCAGTAGCGGTTGAAACGAGGAAATGGGCGGCCAGATTTTGTCCAGGTGTCTCGAAGTCGTGTCATGTGTGTTATTTGGTTTTAACTTCTCTTTTATCCCGTTTGATTTTTCTGAAACTTTTCGATTCTACCTGTATTGCACGTGTAACTCTTGGGTTTCCGAAAAGTTAAAAAGAAAAAATTATAAAAATAATTGGGACCGATGGGATTCAAACACGCAGGCTAAAAAACAGCAATGGAGAGCTTTAACCAGTGAGCTGCAAGTTGTTTCTCGCTTTTATTGATCAAAATTAATCTATAACTCCTAGTCAGGATGAAATACCCTTTCTATACATTTGAACAAGTTACACTTGTATAGGAATTTCAGAGTCTTTACATTCTACCATCCTTATAAAAATTTCGTCCTCGAAATTTAGATAAAGGCTAATTTTCAAAAAGGTGAGGGTATCGTGCACGCATATTGTGTTCTCGCTCCCAGGTTGATTCTCCTGGTGAATTCTTTCTCCATATCACTCGGACTAAGTTTACCTCCTCGTTCCGTAAAATCATCACCTTTTGATCCAATATCTCAACTGGTTGTTCCTCGCAAGTTAGTTCGGTCTGCACAGCGAGCTCTGAGTGATCAAATATATGGCTAGGGTCGCTCACATATCGTCGTAGCTGGGATATGTGGAACACATTGTGTACTCCTTCCAATGAGGGTGGTAGAGTCAAGTGGCATGCCACTTCTCCAACCCGTTTGAGTATGTCGAACGGTCCGATATACCTTGCACCGAGTTTACCCCTTTTGCTAAAACATATCACTCCTCTGTTTGGAGAGATCTTCAGAAACACATGCTCTCTAGGTTGGAACTCCAAGTGTCAACGCTTTGCCTCTGCCCAATACTTCTGTCGGTCCTGGGCTATGCGCATCTTTTCCCTGATCATGCGAACTACATCTACAGTTGCCATGATCATCTCTGGCCCAAGGAGTTCACGATCTCCAACGTCGTCCCAACTCAGTGAGGAATGACACTTACGTCCATAAAGTGCTGCGAAAGGTGCCGCGAAAAGTGACATCCCAATACTTGCCTGGTAGCTGTTGTTGTAGGAAAACTCCATAAGGTGTAGGTGATCATCCCACGAACCTCTGAAGTCTAGCATACAGGCTCTCAACATATCTTCCAGTATCTGAATAGTTTGTTCGGACTGTCCGTCCGTTTGGAGATGATACGCCGTGCTGAAATTCAGACTCGTTCCCAGACTGGCTTGAAGATTCTGCCAAAATTGGAATCGGAATCTAATATATCGGTTGGAGACGATGCAAAAAGGTACCCCATGTAATCTCACGATCTCCTGCATGAGTTTATAAGTATCAAGACAAGTATGGTACATCTTGAAGGTTTAAATCTTACTTTAGATTTTTACTCACCTCCATGTGCTTTCTTGCCAACGTCTTGGTTGATTGGCCCACAGTCACATAATTCGTGAATTATTCGGCGAATTCGCGAATTATTGATATGCCGATTAAATCTGCAAATTATTCGTCGTCGCCGAACGCGGCGAATTATTCCCGAATTATTCAAAAAAAAAACAGCGAATTATTCAAAAAACAGCAAATAATTCATAAAATCAAAATCTAGCATCTCATATATTAATTTTTTGCTCGAAATCCTTCCCGAACACTTACCGAATCTTTTCCGAATACCTGCCGATTTTTTCCGAATAGTTCTTCGAATCCGAATTTTTGACCTCGCCGAATTATTACCGAATCACGAATTTGTGACTATGGATTGGCCAACTTTGAATGGAATAAAGTGAGCCGACTTAGTGAGCTGATCCATAATAACCCAAACTGCGTCGTTACCCTTCATGCTGCGAAGGAGAGCAGTCACGCAGTCCATGGTAATGTGCTGCCATTTCTATTTTGGGATTGATAATGGCTGAAATAGACCAGCAATTCTGTGATATTCAGCCTTCACTTGCTGACATATTAAGCACTTTGCTACGCTCCTTGCTACTTCTCGCTTCATTCCCTGCCGCAAGTAGTATTGTTGAAGATCCTGTACATTTTCGTGCAGCCGGGGTGTACAGAATACGGAAAGCTGTGAGTTTCTTTCATCAACTCTTCTCGAACAGGGCTGACTGGCACGTATAAACGGCTCCCATACCGCAAGTATCCATCTTCGTGGATGATGAAGTCATTTCGAAGACCACTTTCTACTTGTTCTCGGATCTTTTGTAACATGGCATCATTTGCTTGAGCTGCCTTGATCTGATTGATAAGAGTGGACTGGATTTGTAAGTTCATCAAGGATGATATGTTACCTGGCATAACCACTTCAATCTCCAATCCGTGCAGTTCTTGTTGTAGTCTCCACTGGACGGTGAGGTTCATTGCTAAAGGAAGTGCATCGGGAACTACGTTCACCTTTCTAGGATAATATTGTAGGTTGATGTCGAAATCTGTCATGAGCTCTAGCCATCTTCTCTACCGCATATTGAATTCTTTCTGAGTAAATATATACTTCATACTCTTGTGGTTGGTATATATATCCACTCACTCTCCTAAAAGATAATGACGCCAAATCTTGAGTGTGAAGACGACGGCTGCTAATTCCAGATCATGTGTTGGATAGTTGCGCTCATGGGCTTTTAACCGCCTTGATGCAAAAGCCACAACTTTTCTATGCCGATGTAGAACACATCCAAATCTTTTACCGGATGCATCACAATGTACATCGAATCCTCCAGATCGATCCGGTATTACGATAATAGGTTCAGAGGTTAACCTCGACTTGAGTTCTACAAAAACATTTCCACATGCTTCCGACCACACGAATGCTTCTTTTTTACGTGTAAGCTTGGTCAGGGGTGCTGCGATCTTTGAGAATCCTTCGATGAAACGTCTGCAGTATCCTGCTAAGCCCAAAAATCTTCTTATATCTTTAACGGACTTGGTGTAGGCCATTTTCTAGCAGCTGATATCTTAGCTGGATCTACAGAGATTCCTTCGCCTGAAACGATGTGTCCGGGAAATCCAACATAGTCTATCCAAAATTCACACTTGTTTTACTTGGCGTAGAGTTGATATTGTCGTAGTTTTTCCAGGACAATACGTAAGTGCTCGGCGTGCTCTTTCCGATTCTTTGAATACACCAGAATGTCATCGATGAAGATAACACCAAACCGGTCTAAGTACTCTCGAAAAACTTGGTTCATCAGGTTCATAAAAATGGTTGGTGCATTGGTCACTCCAAATGGCATTATGAGATATTCATAATGGCCATAACGAGTCCTACACGCCATCTTCGGAATGTCCGACTCCTTGACCTTCACCTGATGATAACCTGAACGAAGATCTAACTTTGAGAAGACACAAGATCCACTTAGTTGATCGAAAAGGACATCGATGCGAGATAGCGGGTACTTGTTGTTAACCGTTATTTCGTTCAGTGCTCGATAATCCACGTACATTCGGTAGGTACTTTCCTTCTTCTTCACTAGTAGCACCGGTGATCCCTAACTTGAAGTACCGTGTCTGATCCAACCTTTCTTCAGGAGCTCGTTTAACTGGATACAAATTTCTTTCAATCCTTCCGGACTTAGTCGATATGGAGCTTTGATCACCGGGCTGTAAATCAATACTAAATTCAAGAGCTCGATCGGGAGGCAAACCTGATATGTTATTAGGGAAAACATTCTCGAACTACTTCAGGCTTTTCTCCTTCGGCTTGTAGGGAGGACACTTCTGCAGTTTTCGGCTTGGCACGGTAGCTTTCTGGCTCCAAAGTTCTGTCTCCACTTTTGAAATGGAAGACTGGGTGATCTGGTATATCAAAAACTACCATCCTTTGATGGCAGTTAATGGTAGCAGAAAATACTCTCAGCCAATCTATTCCCAACACAATATTGAAATTTGGTATGTCCAGCACTTTGAAATTTGCGTAGAATTCTTGGCCGCAAATTACAATTGGGTACTGATTGTAACAACTCCAATTTCAATATACAGAAAATTTATTTAAAAGTTAATGTACAAATGGAGTATTTGCAATCCTGTGTACACTATAAGTATTTAAATTGCTTTTGAACAACAAGAAAGCACTTGTAGCTCATTGGTAAAGCCTTGCACTGCTTTGACGTAGCCCCTGTGTTCGAATCCCCCCATCCACATTATCTTTTTATTAACTTTTCTTTTAAACTTTTAGAAGCCCAAGGGTTTACACGTGCACTACACGTAAAATGAAGAGTCACACAGAAATCAAACATGTGCACTGGGGTATACCAAGCGATAGGGACACGTGGCCAAAGATCTAGCACACATCACCTGGGATCGACCGGCGACTTTTGCCCTACGGCAGGCACCGCCGGGCCCCTCGTAGGGGATGGTCCCCAAACTTCAACTCCACACCCCTTGGCCTCCCCCTTAACCCCTGTACTGTTTGTTTTTATTAAAAATAAACAGAGAATTTAAAAGTGGCATTAAACCAAATTTTTAATGCATTTTTAATTCATTCTTCATTACCCCAAAACCCTAATTTTCCATATAAATAACACACTCCATTTCACCCCTCCTCACTCAGAATTTCATTACAAAAACTCTATAAAATTTCCAAGTCCCAAGTTGTGCAAGTGGAGTTAGCAAAGGGCAAGATTCCAACGACGTTTCGAGAAGATTCCGGCGACGAAACGACTCCCCGACGCTTTCCTAATCTTCCCCTACCTCTCCTACTTCTTAATAGCCTGTAAGTCCCCTCTCCCAACCTCTTCTACTATTCTAAAACATCTTCTTTTCAAAACTCATCGGAAGCGGAGTTATTCCGACTTCCGACTCTCTTTTGTTTAAAAACTCCATTTTTCTTAAACAATAAATCACCATATTCTTTCATAATGTTTAACAAACATAAATAAACATATTAGAATAAGTGTCATCTCAAAATAATACATGTTGCAATTTCTATTTCACTTTTACAGTAAAATACCATCATGTTTACAAACGATATTGTTATCCGCTTTTAACCGTATTACCTTTAGATAACTCACGAGGTAATGACCTACCTCATCACAACACACATATTTGAGATAGCACGATGAGTTTTGGGATTCTAGATTATGGGAAAATACGCTTTTACAAATAAATACCTTAAACAATTAAAAACCGTTTTCTTTAAAAAGAGTGTTAATTAATTCCTTGCAAATACGTCTCTACAACCCATTTTAGGGAACCCCGATCGGGTTTGTGCGGGTTATCGCACGTCCTTGGGCCTAGTAGAGCGAGATGCAGACCTCCGCAAGGAGCATTCGATCTCGATGGAATTTTTAATACAATTTTTAAGAAAATGAGATTTCTACAAAATAAATAAAATTTATTTTTATTAAATATATAAATATGTATATGAATATTATCAAAAGACCTATTTTAAATATATTATACAAATATTCTATGTTTTCTAAATCAAAAGAATCACCCTTACATGAAACTACCTTTTCAATACAGTACAAATTCCAATTTTTCATTAAAGTGCCATATACAATGAAAACTAGGTTCTATTCACTAGAAATTTCACTTTTATAAAATATACATCTATGAAAACTCTAAAGACGATAATTAAATACTTGAGGTGTATTTTGAAATTATATCCAAACTATTTTTACATAAAACCCCTCAAGTTATACTAAATTACAATAAGGACCCTAGTAAATATAGGTTTAAGCGGGACCAGTTCTCTTGAGCCTCAGCGAGCCGGAGAATATGGGTGCTTGCCTGTCTAAGGTAGATAATCTAATAACGGTGCTATCAACACGGTAATTGTCTTGGAAAAAGACAAAAATCCTGCCGTTCATGTGCAACAGTTACCGATAATATCAAAACTAATTCAGGACTTCAATTTCTTTTCAAAGTGTCTGACTTAGACAGAGTCTCAATCTAATCAAGCTGACATGAATATGATTCAAGTATAAACTACAATTCAGCATGAATCCGTCTATTCAATCTATATTGACTGAATCGAACCATGGATATACTATGTTTACATGACTATCCTTTTATATCCATTCTGTTTACTGATATCATGGTTTCGGCAAGTCATCCATCTATATAACAAACAATACAGTTAATACAAAAGACATTACAGGGTTTTAAAGGGGTAGATTGGTACGTATTGTGTTAGAAATGGCACGAGACTGTAACCATAATACACCTAACCTGAATATCCATTGCCGTTGTACCGTGGCTGAACGGTTCCTTGTGCTCCGTATACCTTAGTTTCCGAATAGTGGGACTCCTCTCGTATACACTGGCATATTCTGTACCAAGCTACAAACAATTGCGTTAACATAACAATCAAATAGTATACAGTTATATTCTTCCTGTCTATTCTAGTTCTACCTATCTTTGGGACTTATCGAGCGATTGTTCGCTGACGACATTCCTTTTCTTTTTTCTTTGGAATGTTGTCAGGTGGATCGGACTCATTAGAGATCGAGCCCAGTACCGAGGACTTGGATCAGTTAGCCTTTGACCCCGAGCTTTAGATACTTGTACATACTTTTCATTTCAGTTATGCCATTGTTTAGGTATTGCTTTCCATTCATGTATTTACATTTCCAGTTGTACTTGTAAAAAAATGTTAAATAAATAAAAGTTGTTGTTCAATTACCATCTATTATCATTTTTCTTGTGTACATTTACTTTATATTTCTTAGATACGCTTAGCATGTTTACTTCGGAGTAAATACGTCGCGTGACCCGTCGCGTCTCATTACCGTACACCGGGAAGCGAGGCGTGACACTGATCATACCCCAAAGTTGCCTTCAAAACTCTATTCCAGGAACCGACGTTCCAGCTTGAAAGAAGTGGCTTAACGGGAATCGCGTGCTTTCCCACGAACCGTTGTGACATGAAGCAATGTGAAGCTCCAGTATCGAAAAGTGCGAATGCAGAAAGGGCGGCTACTAGTATAGTACTAAGTTGTGTGAGGTTGCATTTAAGTATAGGAAAAGATAACGATGTCCTAGTTTTGAAAGGTTGAAAGGTTGAAAGGATGGGAAGAATTTACCGGTAATGACTTGTCCTGTGGATTCGGCCTCATCGACCGTCATTGTGAAAACCTGACGTCTCGGTACATTCCTCTTCGTCGGAAGCACATTCTTTTGTCCCTGAGGCACGTTTCTATATGCCTAATGGAATTGACGATGAGGCTGTGCTGGCGGTCCACGTGGAGCTGGTGCAAGAAGAGCGAGGCAGGGTGAAGGTGCCTGAATAGTTGGCCTCTGCGGAGCTGGCATTGTGGGTCTGGATACTGGTGCAGTGTTACTTTGATACGGGCATACTCTTATAGCGTGAGTAGATGCGCCACAAGTCAAACACAGGCCATTTGCATGCCTGCAGTCCTTCGTCAAGTGTCCAGTTCTCTTGCAATAGATACAGAAATCTAGACGGGATCGGCTCAACGATCCTCTTGTCCTCTTGGATGCAAAAGTCGGCCTGGAAGATGCTCCTCCTGTCATCTGGGTAGCAGGGCGTTTGATTCCGGCTGCTTGCGGCTTACCCTTCTTCTTGACCACAGCTTCATAACGGCGTGCTGCCTTCGGAGCGAGTTCATGAGTCGGATATTCGCATGTGGCTAAAGCCGCTTGAATCTCCGGGTCTATGCCTTGTTGGAATCGTCTAGCCCGAATATCATCGGTAAGGATCAGGTATGCCGCGAACCTGCTGAGCATGATGAATTCCGCATCATATTCATCCACTGATTTTACCCACATAGACCCTTGTTGCAAGTGGATGAACCGCTGCTCTATATCGAAACGGGCAGTCTCGAGAAAAAACCTCGCATCGAATAGGTCGCGGAACGTCTTCCACTCTATTGGTCGTGCAAGACGGCTTTCCTCGGCCTTGCACCAGACTACTGCGTTGTCCGCGAGCTGAAGCTTTACCATACGAACCCAAGCTATGTCTGGTACCTGTGCTGCTGCAAGATCGTCCTCGATACTTTGGGCCCATTCTTCATGTTGGCTATAGTGCCCTCAAATCAATTATTGAACCGCAGGCATGCGATTGTGATGATTGAGGGGGGACCTATACGGGGAGAACATTCTTACTCGAGATGATAGTATGCAATCTGGTTTGTATTTATCATCATATACAGCATTAGGTGGCATTACAGACCACTATTACATGTTGATAGAGCCCATAGGATTCTTGCTTGAGTACCAGCATTATGATGGCGATCATATACGTGGGAGCTGGGTGGTCTATAAGCACATCCTTAAATGTCCCTAGTCGTGGGAGTATCGAGACTGGGCTGTTCGCCGCCGAAAGACGCGACTGGGACGTTGGGACGTCTGGCCTGAATTTTGGGGGCAGATGCTATTTGGTTTTATCCGTCCACCTCTCCGAAGATGCCAAATTGATTTATGGCACCATGTATCAGAGGTTTGGACAGATACGGCCGTTGTAGCACACTTCGTCAGATTCCCCCTCATTGTGAGGGGTTTTGATTGTAGGGACGCTCTTCCCTGCAGGCGCAAGCCCCTGCAGTAATTACGTTACCGCATCGCGGTAACCACTTTCTCCTGCTCCAGAAGGTCACTTCGTGTCATGTGTGTTTGTTTTATTTTTTGGTTGCCCGTGGATTGTATACGGAGACTAATTTATGTTGTCTCCCGTAGGGCGGGGATTAGTCCAAATCCGTATTTTCTTAGATTTGGGTTTGGGTTCATTTTAAGGATCGTTAACCTTATTTGAGATTAAGATCAACTTAAATGTTTGTTAAGGATACATTAGTCTAATTTTAGACTAAGATCTACTTAACAAGGTTTTAGGATCATTTAGATCCAACAAAAGAGTATTTGGACTCTATCGTTTTAGTTTAGGGACGTTGCGGTCCATTGGGTTTAAGGACATCGTAGTGCATGAGTTTAAGGACCTCATAGTCCGTAAGGTTTAAAGACATCGTAGTCTGTATGGTTTAAAGACATCATAGTCTGGGTTTAAAGACATCATAGTCTGGTTTAAAGACATCATAGTCTGGTTTAAAGACATCATAGTCTGTGAGGTTTAAAGACATCGTAGTATGGTTTAAAGACATCGTAGTCTGGTTTAAAGACATCGTAGTCTGTGGGGTTTAAAGACATCATAGTCTGGTTTAAAGACATCATAGTATGGTTTAAAGACATCGTAGTCTGTGGGGTTTAAAGACATCATAGTCTGGTTTAAAGACATCGTAGTCTAGTTTAAAGACATCGTAGTCTGTGGGGTTTAAAGACATCATAGTCTGGTTTAAAGACATCGTAGTCTGTATGGTTTAAAGGCAACATAGTCTGGTTTAAAGACATCGTAGTCTGTATGGTTTAAAGACATCATAGTCTGGTTTAAAGACATCGTAGTCTGTAAGGTTTTGGTTTAACCGTTTGGAGATGCACCAAAAGTTATTGGTTATTGGGACCCTCCATCTCTCTGATGACGTTGAAGAATTACAACGACATGTATCAGAGGTATGAAGAGATGTACCCTTGAACCAATGTTGGTTGGGAGATCTATAGTCAGGTTTGGGACTAAGACCAATTAAAAAGATTGCGAGTACATCGACTCAGTTAATCTAAATTAGGGACTTGTGGCCAACTTGGGCTCTGCCCATTCAGTTTTGAATAAAATGTTGAACATTTATTTGGGCCCAGTCCCTTTTTATTCAGCAATGCTGAGCATTGATTTGGGTTTTGACACCCCTTTTTCTTTTTGTCTTTTATTGAGTGTTGAACACTTTTTATGGCGCTGGGTCTTTATTTACAGAGCGCTTAGCGCCCACGTGAGGAGCATGTGGAGCGCTTGGCGCTGAGCGCCAGTCTTGGAGTGCTAAGGCGCTTCTTATAAAATAGCGCCCACGTGAGGAGCACGTGGAGCGCTCGGTGCTGAGCGCCAGACTTGGAGCGCTAAGGCGCTTCTTATAAAGTAGCGCCTACGTGAGGAGCACGCGGAGCGTTTGGCGCCAACCAATGCGCTAAAGCGCTTCTTTGGCAGTTCTGATCAATTCTGTGCTCTGAGAATTAAATTCTCGATTTATAAGAGACTTTGTCTCATGGATCTAAGACCTGAGTTCTTCTTTTATGAGGAGATACTATGATCTCTTTTGTTTTTGTGAAATACTTTGTCTTATAGATCTGTGATCTAGAGAAAGAACTAAGTTCTTCTGATGAGAGAGTTTAATTCTCAAATATGGAGGAGATGTTATGATCTCTCTTCTTTTTATTTATCTTGAAGAAGGTTCTTCTTCTTAGAGCCTGCTCTTCTCTTTTTCTTTTCTGAGAACTTGAAACTTATAGGGAGGTTTCTCTGTGTTCTTCCTTTAATTTGAAACTTATGGGGAGGTTTCTCTGTGTTTCTTCCTTTAATTTGAAACTTATGGGGAGGTTTCTCTGTTTTTTATCCTCTTTCTTTCTTCCTCTCTCCCTTTTGTGTCTCTTGGCTCCTATTTATAGGAAAAATAAGAGAATCAATTTGTTCAGAATATCTCTCATTGAGAGATTTTTATCAACCAAAATGATTTTTTAGATTGATCGGTGAATTTTATTCATTGTTGGATTTTTAATCCAAAGGCTTCTGTTTTACAGAAGATATTTCTCACAAGATTAGGAAAATATTTCCCTATACAGAATCTTCTTCTGTAAATTGGTGATTTTTAATCCAACGGCGCTTTGCTTTGCAGAGCGCAATCTTTCTTGTTTAGAAAGATCTAAGGAAATATTTTCCAAATAATGCTTTGACCCCTTTTATTTTAGAATTTAATTCTATCGGTTCAGAAGGCATAGGAGCCCATCACGTGTAGCACGTGACCCCACAAAGTTAAGCACATCAAAGAGCGTCACGTGCTATCACGTGACTTCTTTTGGCCAATTGTTTGTTTTAAGAAGGCGCCTATATACTTTGTATATAGAAGTCACGTGTCTGCACGTGAGGCTCAGTTTCAGCCTTGTTTTGTCAAGCGCGGTGCCTATCACGTGTGGGCATGTGATACTCCATTTGGGGACTGTTTCCCCTAATCAGAAAGCAAAGCTCTATTCGAAAATTCAAAATTCAAAATTTGAACTGAGGCAGCGCCTCACGTGCAAAGCACGAGAGCGCCAGCGCCAAGTGCGCCAGCGCTGAGAGTCAAAGACTCTGAGGCAGCGCCTCACGTGCAAACCACGAGAGAGCCAGCGCTAGAACTAAATGTTCTCCACCATTGGATCAAAAATCCAACGAAGATGATAAATCATCAAATTACCAGAATAAAATTCTGCTGAGGAAATAATCCTCAAATCTTTCCAAACAAGAAAGATTGTGCTCTGTAAATCAGAGCACCGTTGGATCAAAGATCCAATGGTGATTAAAAATCACCAAGATACAGAATAATCTCTGTATAAGAAAACATTTTCCCAATCTTGTTAATAACAAGAAAGATGTCTTCTGTAAAACAGAAGCCCTTGGATCAAAGATCCAATGGTGGGAAATGCCCCCAAATCAATTAGAAATCTCTCAATGAGAGATTTCCTTAACTGATTCAACAAACCAGCCTCCTCTATATAAAAGACCAAAGACTTCAAGTCTTGTACATAGAAACCTCCCTATATGTTTCAAGTTCCCAGAAAAGAAAAAGAGAAGAGCAAGCTCTAAGAAGAAGAACCTTCTTCAAGGTAAATAAAAAGAAGAGAGATCATAACACCTCCTCCATATTTGAGAGTTTAACTCTCATATCAGAAGAACTTCATTCTTTTTCTACATCATAGATCTATAAGACAAAGTCTTTCACAAAAACAGAAGAGATCGTAGAATCTCTTCATAAAAAGAAGAACTTAGTTCTTAGATCCATGAGACAAAGTCTCTCTTCATAAAAAGAAGAACTTAGTTCTTAGATCCATGAGACAAAGTCTCTCATAAAGAAAAACAAAATAGATCATAGTATCTCTTCATAAAGAAGAACTTAGATCCGTGAGACAAAGTCTCTTATAAACGAGAACTTAATTATCAGAGCACAAAACTGATCAGAACTGCCAAAGAAGCGCTTTAGCGCTCCAAGTCCGGCGCTCAGCGCCAAGCACGCCACGTGCTCCTCACGTGGGCGCTATTTTATAAGAAGCGCTTTAGCGCTCCAATTAAGGCGCTCAGCACCAAGCGCGCCACGTGCTCCTCGCGTGCGCGCTATTTTATAAGAAGCGCCTTAGCGCTCCAAGTCTGGCGCTCAACGCCAAGCGCGCCACGTGCTTCTCACGTGGGCGCTATTTTATAAGAAGCGCTTTACCACTCCAAGTCTGGCGCTCAGCGCCAAGCGATCCACGTACTCCTCACGTGGGCGCTGAGGAATTACAAAGCTCTCTGTAAATAGAGCCCCAACACCATAAAGAGTGTTTAACATTCAGCAAAAGACAAAAAGAAAAAGGGGTGTCAGAACCCAAATCAATGCTCAATATTGTTGAATAAAAAGGGACCGAGCCCAAATAAATGTTCAACATTTTATTCAAAACTGAGTGGGCCGAGCCCAAGTTGGACACAAGTCCCTAATTCAGATTAACTGAGCCCATGTGCTCACAATCTTTTTAATTGGTCTTAGTCACAAACCTGACTATAGATCTCCCAACCAACATTGGTTCAAGGGTACATCTCTTCATACCTCTGATACATGTCGTTGTAATTCTTCAACGTCTTCAGAGAGATGGAGGGTCTCAATAACCAATAACTTTTGGTGCATCCCCAAACGGTTAAACCAAAACCTTACAGACTACGATGTCTTTAAACCAGACTATGATGTCTTTAAACCAGACTACGATGTCTTTAAACCTCACAGACTACGATGTCTTTAAACCATGCAGACTACGATGTCTTTAAACTAGACTACGATGTATTTAAACCATGCAGACTACGATGTCTTTAAACCAGACTACGATGTCTTTAAACCTCACAGACTACGATGTCTTTAAACCATACAGACTACGATGTCTCTAAACCTTACGGACTACGAGGTCCTTAAACTCACGGACTACGATGTCCTTAAACCCAATGGACCGCAATATCCCTAAACTAAAACGATAGAGTCCAAACACTCTTTTGTTGGATCTAAATGATCCCAAAATCCTATTGAGTAGATCTTAGTCTAAAATTAGACTAATGTATCCTCAACAACGTTTGAGTTGACCTTAGTCTAAAACAAGACTAACGGTCCTTAAACAACCCAAACCCAAACCCAAGAAAATACGGATTTGCACTAATCCACGCCCTACGGGCACAACATAAATTAGTCTCCGTATACAATCCACGGGCAACCAAAAAATAAAACAAACACACACGACACGAAGTGACCTTCTGGAGCAGGAGAAAGTGGTTACCGCGATGCGGTAATGTAATTAACTGTAGGGGCTTGCGCCTGCAGGGAAGAGCATCCCCACAATCAAAACCCCTCACAATGAGGAGGAATCTGACGAAGTCTGCTACAACGGCTGCATCCGTCTAAACCTCCGATACATGGTGCCATAAATCAACTTGGCATCTTCGGAGAGGTGGACGGATAAAACCAAATAGTATCTGCCCCCAAATTCAGGCAAGACGTTTGTCTTCCCGGTATTCAGCGGTGAACAGATTCTGGCACGCTCGGTGGGACCTTTTCCTCTTTCCACTCCACACTTCGTGGGTCGTGTTCGCGAACGAGTCGCGGTTTAATATAGTTGCCCCTGGATTCGAGGTACTAAGATTTGGTGTCTTGCTCCCGTGCAGAGAAAATGGCTTCCAACTGCACCAGCTGCAACAACATCTCCCACTCCGTCCTCACCGGAGGAGTGACCTATGGGCCCCAAGCGGCCTCCATCTTCGCCATGCCAGTAGAACAGGTGACTCAGGCCACCACTGAACTGTTCTTTGGGACCATGATCCCACCGGCAAGCTTCAGCTTCCCAATGCCATCACAGAAAGCTCCGAAGAAGGCAGTCTTTGATCGGCTCACCACTACCACGGCCCCTCTCAACGGGTCGTCCAATTCCAAGTCTACTGCATCAGTCTTCGACAGGCTGAGCCTGAGCTTATGTGGGCCCACGAAGAAGCCTGCAATACCTGAAGGGGTCATCTCGAAGCGGATAGCTATTCCAACTCCGATGGGCAAAGTCATCAGAGGGGCTTCTCCCGCTAAGGGGTCGGACTTCGCAAGGCTGACCGTTCCAAATCCCACTGTGGGTTAAGTCGTTACAAGTGCTTCCCCCACCCAAAAGTCAGTCTTCGACAGGTTGGACGTTTCTTCTCGGCGGACGTCAGTTTTCAATAGGCTGGCACCAAAGGCAGCCCTGCTCCAGAACAGGGGGCATGATAAATCCACCCCCACAACTGAGCCAATACCATCTGCAAGACGCTCAATGTCGCCACTGGCGCCGAGTGAGGAAAACTGGCGGCAACTCTCCCTCTGGACTGACTCCATCAACTCCAATGGTGGAAATTGATGCTGCTGTTCCAATCAGGAACAACTTTGAACCACTCAAGAGAGTGTGCAAGAACTCTCCAACCGCTACATTGAAGAAGACTCCTCCACCCGTGGAGAACGTTACAAAGCCGAAGTCAGAACAGCCTCCTCAGCGGCTGTCCTCCAAAATCCATAGGGTCTGGCGAAGAGTCCAAGACTCTGTGATTGACAAAGATTATTCTCGCCGGCTGAAGAAGACGAAGGCTCGGCAAGAGGATGACCATTCTTCTGCCATACCATGAAAGGTGTCGTCTGCATGGGTGCCTGTCGCAACGGCCCCCTCAACTTTGACCTCCTATAAAAAGAGAAGGCCAGAGAATCAACCACCACCGCAGAGAAATTCTGAGCGTGAGGGATCCAAATGCCCCAAGTCTGGGGGCATAGTTGTGCACACCGTCTACATGGATTCCGGAAAAGAGGAAAGCCGTGTTTCTACGGGTCATCGACCACTTACGCGATCAGTGACTAAGGCTCAGGAGCAACAACAGCAAAAGCTCCAGGAGATACTGACAAAGATGGCCGCACTCACTGGGCCCAAAGAAAGCCCGGAGACATCGTCGGAGCAGCGCCAGGAGCAAGAAACCGATGCCGAATTCCTCCGAACAATGCTTGAGAAGAAAGATAAAGAGGCCACGGAACAAGCGGCTAACATAAAGCAAATGGCGCTTCTATTCCAAGATATGGTCGGGATGATTATACAGCCGGATCCTCCAGCTGAAGACCCTCCGATTATCCTTGAAGACGACATAGGAGAGACATCAAACCCTCTTCCGGCTCTATCAGCAGCCAGGGAAGAGACCATCTCCAAAGCCGCCCTTGACAACTATATAGCTCAACAGATACGAGCTCATCAGGCGAGCGAAGCGGCTGGCCAAATCATCAAGACTGGATGACCCTATCCGGGTTGGTACGATCAAATAAAGTACCAGCCAGGATATACGATTCCTAAATTCCATGTGTATAAGGGGACGGGTAATCCACACCAGCAAGTTGCTCAATTCAGATCCTTGTGCGGTAATACTAGGGGTGACGATAAACTGCTGCTTCGCCAGTTTGTCGGCAGCTTGTCGGAGACAGCATTCGAATGGTACTCCGAGCTCCCGAATGACTCTGTCAAGACATTTGCAGAAATGGAGCTACTGTTTACACAAAGATTCGCAAGCGCACCCCGATCACCGCACTAATTAACGCTAGAGTGAAGCCGGGAGAAACCTGGGTTCAATACGCCATTCGGTGGCGGAACCTGTGGTCAAAGTGTGAACAACGCATAGAGGAAGCTCCAGCTGTGGGCATGTTCGCGGGGACCCTTAACCCTCAGGCAACCATTTCCTAATTCATGATGTTCTTCAAGCCGATCACTTTCTAGGCCCTGATCGACAAGCTGGCCCAAATGGACCAGATGGGCCATAGACCGTCCTCTTCGAAAACAGATTTTCGGAATGAAAAGGGGAAAGGGAAAGCGACCTTCGTCGCCAACGCTCAGCAACAACCGAGTGGCCTGAAGCCGGTTGCTCACCAAAACGATAAACAACGATCATTCGGAGAAAAGTTAAGATGCCCTTACTCGTTCCCTCGGGATAAGACGAAGATATTATTCGAGCTAGCGCTGCGCAACAGGCTCATCACTCTGCCAGAGTTGAGACGTCCAATGTAATCAGGCGACGTTAACAGCCCCAATTACTGTCCTTACCACCGAATATTGGGTCACCCAATCGATGATTGTTACATCTTCAAAGGTTGGATCGAAGACCAGTACCAACAGGGCAAGTTCACGCTGTCCGAAAACTGGAGGGTGAACCCGCCACAACCGCACGCTCCTAAAAAGGTGGACACGCCGGGAGCTTCATGCTCACTTATAGAGGAAGCCCCATGGGAGGTGTCCCTTTCAACTAAGACTAAAAGAATGTTGAAGGACCTTCAAGCATGTCCGACGATTAGGTGGAATAGCCCGCTTGAGCCTGAGATTATTGAGGGGATGCTGAAGTAGCGCCCAACGCCAGAAGCTGGTGATGGTGGACAGAACCTTCGGGCCAAGCCTCCGAAGTCTTTAAAGAAGAAGAATAAGGCCAAGAAGCCCGTCCAACCCGACGACAACCGTACAGGTTTGCAGAAATACATCGATGCACTGGAAGAATATAACCAGAAGGCATGAACCCCAATTACATTGGACGAATTCTTCAAGCATGTTCTTGAGAATGAAGACGATAACGCTGATGAAGGAGACGGTTCTTCAGAAGAGCCCGAGGATTATGTGGCGAGCTGCCACATGATCTCTCACTCGTCAATAGATAGTAATGAAGCTCCTGATGCAGAGAAACTGGGGGCAGATCAAGAACCGGAACTCTTGGAACCATCAGACGAGATGATTGACATGTTGCTGAACGAAGCTCGTCAGAGGAGAAAAACTGATCGAGAGTGCGAAATGGCCATATTCGAAAAAGACAAACGTCGGCGCCTGAACGAAAGGGTTGAATCATTCCAACCAAATCGAAGCACGCCCGCGGCAGACAAAAGCAGACTTAAAATGAGGAAACGGTTCGCTAAAGCCCTGTCAATGGGAATGAAGCTGCTATCTCCCAAAGGAAATACTCCTGGCATTGTACACCCTGACGAAGCGGATGTACATCCTAGATGCTGCTTATACCATCAAAGGATTGCGCACTCTACCGAAGAGTGCAATGCCTTTAAAAACTGGTGGCAGGGATATGTTGCCTGCCTACAACACTTCAAGCGATCGAAGCGCAAGGCTCGTTGAAAACAGAGAAGCACGACCGATGAGCACAAAAGAATTGCCGGTAACTGTCACATGGTTGATTCTGGAGGATCGCAAGTTCTCACCTTCGGAAGCGATTCTGATGAAGAAATAGCTCTCGGCCCTCTCTTCAAAAAATCCACCTACTGTGAGAATATTCAGATGCGTAACCGTACGTTGCCTGAAAAGAATCTTGGACATACAAATAAGGGATTGAACAAAAAATATAAAGGGAAGGAAAAAGTCCCTGAGGATATCGCCCTCGATGATCGAGTCGTCGAAGAGCTGACAGCCAAGGACCCGCCCAAGGAAAACAAGGTTGATTACAACATTCTGGCACACCTGAGGAAGATACCCTCGCAGCTAAGCATTCTCGATACCCTTCTGCTATCTAAAGAGGCGGGAGATTTTCTGATCAAGGCACTACAAGAGCCCGACCAATTTCAAGCTTTCTTTGCCGAAGAAAAGATGAAGGACGAGCTGGAAGAAGTACATACTGCTGACATCACTTTCGGCGACGAAGATCTCCTCCTCGAAACGTGTGAGCACAACCGTCCCCTGTATGTCACCGGGTACTGCCATGACATCAAGATAGGAAAGATCTTAGTTGACAACGGGTCCTCTGTCAACCTCCTAAATATGAGGGTGCTAAAAGAAATCTGCATGAGCGTTCAACACCTCGCTCGGGATAAAATCACTATCTCCGGGTTCGACTCCCAGTCATCACGGATGCTCGGGACTGTGATACCGACATTACGCTTTGGGCTGCTCATCACTGACATCAAATTTCATGTCATTGACGCCAAGACCCGCTACAACGCTTTGCTCGGCAGACCTTGGTTACACGAGTACAACATCATCCCTTCTACACAACATCAGTGTATGAAGTATTTCAAAGATAGTATCGAGTATACCGTGACGGGGAACTAAACCCATTCTCCGTGAATGAAGTCCGAAAGTACGAGGATGCAAAGTATTTCCTGCCAGACTTTGAAGACACGGAAAGATGCCATAAACCGAAGAATAAGAAAAAAGCTATCACAACTATTCCGGTCTTCGGGAGTGATACCGAGGAGGAAGAAGAGATAATTTATTCAGGGCCGCCCCAATGCAACAAGCCGGGACCATCTACCCCTATTCTGGTTTTTGGCAGTGACTCTGAAGACAAAGTCAATGCAGTGTTCTCGGTTCGTCCATCAGTACAGGCCCTCGCTGAAGATGATCGGAGTTTGCAAGTCACCATGGTTCCGCGGCAGCACTACAGAGAGCTTGATGCGCTTGAGACATATAGTGTGCAAGAGCTGCAGACATTCTACGTCCCTTCCAGGCGAAAAGGTGAAAAGGCGATCCTATTCTATCGATGCACGGAGACTAAAGTCGAAAGAGAGGTCTGGCGTGGTGCCGAACCTACGCTTGACATGCTCCAAGCTATCCGTCTTCCAAGATATTACGCAGAGGGATTGAAAAGGTTATTGAGATGCCAATGTGTACCCTTGAAGCAGACCGCGCGACAGGCCCAATTCTACAACAGGATCTGGAACGTCCCCGGCACTCAGCAAAAATTGCCCAACGGAAAAATGGAAACAAGCGGGCTTGGATATGTTCAGTCCAAAAAACGGGAGCAGTTCCATGGCTGCCATATCATCAAGGACCTTGATGAAGAAGAGGACGCTCTTTTAAAAGACGCCGACACTGAACCAGAACGCGGTCCTGCTATAAAAGTGCCGAGTCCGTTGTTTGAAGAAAAGATGGACAAGATAGTACGGGAAGCGAGTCAAAAGGTTCGGAACGACCACTGCCGCGAAATGGCCATCTACGAGAAAGCCAGGATGCAACGTATCCTTCAGCAGGCTACGCTGGATGACGATGCCCTTCACCGTCAGCCCGCCATACATTCCTAAGACAAGAAAAGAGCCCAACGTGGAGGCAAAAGCAAGTTGAAGAACGGAAAAAACGTTCGACAACGGCAAAACAGGTCCAAAAGGCTACGCGATCGAGAAAAGGTCAACTAGAATCCGTCTCTTATGAAAAAGATGGATCGAGCATATTCTTTCCCTCGAGATAAGACAAGTAGAATCTTCGACCTCGTCGTGAAACATCAAATGATTACACTCCCAGAGTCCAAGCACCCCGAACAAGCAAACGAGGTATGTCAGCCAGAATATTGCTCCTATCATCAAGTGATCGGACATCCTCTTGAAGACCGCTTCACCTTCAAGGACTGGGTCGAAGACCAATATCAACTCGGCAGGTTCACTCTATCCAACAGTTGGAGGGTAGCCCCACCGCAAAAGCATATGCCAAAAGCAATGTATATGGCGAGAGTAGAACCAGATCAACATCGGTGTTGGAAACGATCTCGTACCTGTCACGTGATAACACTGTCATAAGAAGGAGTGCCCGAGAATATGAACGACCTTTCTTGGTGCTTCAAAAATGAGGATGAAGATGAGTTGATCTCAGAATTTCCACCAGCGCCAAAAGAATTGGAAGATAGAATACATACTACTGTGGACAACTTAAGGAAAATCGACTTGGGGGCAGCAAACGACCCGCGACCAACGTTCGTCAGTGAGCTACTGTCTAAAGAACAGGTGGCTACGCTAAAAGACATACTCATGCAGTATAAGGACTGCTTCGCATGGAACTATTCCGAGATGTCGGGGCTAGATCCAGAAATAGCGGTGCATAAATTGGCGATATCTCCAGATGTCAAGCCAATCAAACAAGCATCAAGAAGGATGCGGCTCGAACTTGAAATGAGCATCAACGCCAAAGTTAAGAAGCTAATCGACTCCGGCTTCATCCAAGAAGTTCAATACCCTAACAGGATCGCCAACATTGTCCCAGTGATGAAGAAGAATGGAATGGTTGTAACATTTCAGAAAAATATAAAATATTATTTTTGGAATTTAATATTAAAATAATATATTTCCCGAAAACTGCCCGATTTGCGAAATTGGGGTTTTTGAAAAAGGGTATAAATATATACCAATATTTGTGAAATAATTGGAAATTAAAATGATTTATTCATTAAAAATATATTTAAAGGATTTGGCATTTTTAAAATTTATTATATGCAGTTTCGATAAAAACCCGATTAGTGCACTGCTAATCGCGATTAGGCGAAATCCGTGTTCCAACAGTTTTCATGGTTAGTGCACCATGACATGTTACATGTTATTTCATTTGTGTTGTGTTATGTTATGGTTTTATTATGGTGAGAAAAGAGAAGAATGGAAAAAGGTGTAATGATGACTTGAGGAGAGAGAGAGGGGACATCATGATGAGGGTATGCATGCTTGTAGAGAGAGAGAGAGAAGTGAGAATAATTGAGAGGGGGGGCTGCCTCCATTTCCATTTCCCCCACCATTTTCACCTCCTTCTTCATCTTCCTCAAGCTCACCTCCCTCCACTTCAACCCCAATTATCATCTCAAAAACCTTGTCAAAATCTTATACTCCCTTCAAAAATATTTATCCCCACCCCTTCCTCTATACATTGAACCAAGAAAAATGGGATTTTGACAATATTGGGACTACTAGGGTTCTCTTGAGTTCATCCATGAGGTATAATCATTTTCACTTAGTTAGTTTTTAGTTTTCTTGTGTTTTAGATAGTTTAGAAGTTGAATTGGTTTGGTGGTTGTGAAGATAGAAATCCCTAGAGAGGGTTTAGGTTTTAAAGTGGTTTTGGTGAACTCTTATGGCTGTACAAGACCTGAAATTTAGTATAGAAACCAAAATACGGATTTAGGATTTTGTCCATGTCGGTTTTGTGATAATTTGTGAGCCTACAGTGAATCTGGAGCAACCCGGGGAAATTTTGAGGAAAGCAAACAACTCCAGGGACCAAATTAGAGTACCAGGAGACCACCTTGACGAGACGAAGCCCAGAGGAGCCCTGGGGGCCGAGCTCGCCGGAATTCTTGGCCTTGTCGCCGGCCACTTGGGGTGGGTTGGGTTCTAGGTTGGTCCAGTAGCTTATATACACCATGTACAGTACCCTAAACTTGTTTGTGCAACTACTTTTGGCCTGAATCAAAATATGGGAGCATTTTAGTGTGATTTTGGCTATGTTTTCCGTATTTTGAAATGCTAATTCTTGATATTTGGATTCGTATTTGGTTGTTGGATGTTCATATATCAACAACAAGGGTTGTTTGGTTGGTTTTGTACGCGTAAACTATAGGTTCTAACATATGAGTAATGCGCGTGCCGTTTGAATTTCAGAACTTGATTTTAATAGCGTTGCGATATGTGTTGTTATTGTAGGTACCTTCGCGTGGATTCCGATGCGACGGAGCGTGGCGTCATCGACTTCGGCAAGCGAAGACCAAGGTGAGTAGATCTATATCTACGGGGGAAGTCGGGTGGATGGCGTATAGCACCCCCGCACACTTTGATGGAAACTGATTTATAGAATATTGTTAAGGAAACCTAGATTAGGAAACTAGGGTTAGAATTAAAAGATGGTTAGTGAAACCATATTAGAACTTAAGGATAGTTAGAAGTGATATGATACGACTAGTATGTGATGATGGGATTTGAGGATGATATTTGACGATATTGCCGTTTAGGGTACTATAGGACTAGATAGCCGATGATGTTGTGTCATCCGAACCATACCTATTTCCAAAACGAAGAATCGTATGCATCTTTTAAACAGATATCTTGAGGGACGTTACGGATTTTCAAATGATATCTTTTTCTTAAAAACACCGTAGCCCCTACTTTCAAAACTACGATTCGCATCTTTCAAAAACTGTTGTATGGTTCGGATGTGTATGTTAGATTAAATACTTATGTTTATAGTAAAGGTAGAATGTATATGTAAACTTGACTTTATGTGAGATATAAGTATGATAAAAAGAGAATACGATTTAGTATGTGATATGATGATATGTTGGTATACGGATGTTAGTCGATTGAAATGATTGATACCTTGCCGATCCCCCTGATATGAGATTTTTATGGACGTGACCTGGGACATAGGTTTATAGATATATATAGAATGTTGTGAATCATGTGTGATATGTCGTACTAGACGTTAGGTCCGTACTCCTCATTGTCATATAGGTTGATAGGATCCCAAATGCTTTAATGCCGCCGTACGATGATTTTCCGTACGTGATGAGTTTGACTTGATAATTGATCTATACCCTTGACTAGAGGATGCCATACGATGGATTATACCATACGTGATGTTGTGTGGCTAGATGTCGATTGATAGATTCACCGTCTCGGTCATGTTAGATACGTATACCCGTCAGCATTAGCATATGATTTACCTTATGCTGCATTCATGTTATTCGCATTGCATTACTTATACCCGTGCTAGTACACCTGCACCATTATCGATGATGCGTATGTTACACTTACACAGATTTGCCGGCTCACACAATTCATCATCGATAATTGCCATGTCACTACACAGTAGGGTTGCTGCATCATGATATGACTCTTCGCACAACATACTTGCGTATATACCACTTGTACATCCATATTGGCGCACATCCATATTGTACACCCATACTTACGTACATACATATTGTACACCCATACTGCGGATATACACATTTGTACGTCCATACTTTCGTACATACACATATGCACCTTTGTACGATATTGCATTCGATTTTGGAGATTTGGGAACCGCATGATATATTTTAGAACTGGATTCATTTAAAATAGCGGTTTTCTCTCGATATGTGCATATTACGGTTCCATGTTGGATGATATACTGATATGCTTACATTTCTGTCATATGTCGCATACATCATGCTTTATGATTATACGCATTGAGATATGATGTTTTCATGAGATTTCTGGATTTGAGAACCGTGGTATTATTTTAAGAAAGTATGCACTGTTTTGAAAACCCGGTTTCTCTTGATATGATATTTCAGTGCGTCCACCATGCGTTTTCTCGGTTCTGAGACGTGTGACATGTGAAACCCGATTCGAGAAGGATGATGATCCGTTTGCGGGTACATGGTGGACCCGGTATGGTACCCCGGGACGAGAGAGAGATTTTGTGTGGATGACGATGAGCCGGGCAGGTGAGCACTACCTACCGGTGATTGTATTTGGACTCGGCGGTTATCCGGAGGATACCGATCGGAGTAGAGAGATAGATATGAGGGCCTACCGGGGTATGCGGCGTCTGAGATATATGGGTATTTACGTGTCGATGCTAGACACGGGTTTCATGATTTTTATGTGTCGCGAGGGACACCCGTTGATTTATATCCTCATACTTTCATGCACACTCTTTTATGATATTTACATACATTGATTATATGGTTGGACGAGATCCACATGCATACATACATTGATTATATGGTTGGACGAGATCCATATGCATACATACATTGATTATATGGTTGGATTATATCCGCATACATATAGGTATTGATTACATTATTGGCACATATGATGACCCGGTCACCATAGATATCATAGTATTACTTTTATGATATAGTTGACCTAGGAGTCGTTGTTTATTCGATTTCTACTTGTATATGTTTTTCTACTCGCGAGTTGGCAACTCACCCCCGTTGTGCCACAGTTCTTGCTGGTTGACCGCTTGGATCAGTAGCGGCATCGCTGGCACACAGTTGAATTCGGGTATTTTGCATTGGTAGGCGGGACATTTGTATCGTACCCACTCTTGTATCTATATTTCATATTGTATCTAGTTAACTCCATCAAATCAAACTAGTATTTGTATAAGTAATGAGACTTACCAAGACCTGTAGTTGCGAGATTTGAGCGATGGGTTTTATGTTCGCTTTTGGGGATTCATGTCTTGCTTTACTTTATCTTTTGTGGTGATCTTCGCCGTTGGGCGTCGTATACTTATATTTATGCTTTGCGTGGTTGTGATCCGCCGGTTGGCGAAGAGCTAGCTCCCGCTTGGGGATGCCATTATTCTTGTTATGTATTTGTGGTTTGGATCAAAAAAATACAAAGAAGGTTCTGCCCAAATTTTTTTAAAAGACGAAACATGTTTTCAAACTAGAAATTTTCACTTGCATTTTCATGTTCCTTTTCTATGCATTTTAAAAAACTTGATTTCATTATACCTTTATTTCAAAAACTTCACCTCTTTTATTTTCTTAAAAAGGTTTAGATTTCTGGGTTTCAGCTTACTTGAATTCCGTCACGCCTTTAGACGTTGCGTGATTCAAGTGCTGGTCACGAGCTAATATTTCGGGTCCTGAAAAAGTTGGTATCAGAGCGCTAGGTTAACCTTGGTTAGAGTCTATGTTTGACTATGCGGAGTCTAGGGCGGGTATGTATTTCGGGACCTAGGCTTGACCTTACGGAACTTAGACTTGAACGGGGGGTATTAGACCCGAACTTTCGTTTCATAGGCTGACCCTGATTGATGGAGTAGGTAGCTTGAGTAGAGTGTTGTACCGTACGTATGTTCCGCGGCATATTTACGATACGATACTCCACTTAAGAAACCTTAGGATTTACATTTTTGAGATCTGTGATTCTCCTTGTTCTCTTGATCATACGTCCATTTGAGATCATTGATTATATTTGTTTCCATGATCATACTTTCATTGATGCTGTTTCTTCTTATGATCATGTATCCATTCTGGATCTGTCGTTTCCTTTCATGCCTTTGATCTGTTTTCATCGATACTCGATTGAGCTTCCTGTCACCATGGTTTGAGCGCAGATGAGCTGCTGCTAGTGATGCGGTCAAGGCGAGCTCGTCTGGTACGAGGACTGACCATCGTGTTTTCTGGTGATATGGGAACGTCTCGATGTAGTGGTTGTGTTGTGACCTCTTGTTGAGGCGAGTGTTTGGTTTTGCACCGGATGATCGGGCCATCGATAGAGGCTGCCTGTTGCGAGAGGACTGTTGATGTACAGCATACCTCCGAGATTGTGATGTCGTCTACCGTGCAGACAGATGACCCAGCCGTTGCTGAGATTGATAGGATGTCGCTTCCAGAGCTTACGAGCTGAGATCACCGGAGCTTCCAGGCAGAAATGCGACAGATAATAGCTAGTCTACCCCAAGTTAAGAGACGAAGGTGATTCGTCAGGTTGATGTGCCGACGTAAGCCCAGTCGAGTTGAAGATTTCCAGTGTGGAGAGTCTTACTCAGATCTAGAGCAGACCGATCCAGAGATGACCGTTGATGTATCGTTTTTCCTGGAGGATTGAAGCATTGTTTAGCATGCGGACGAAGGATATTCACATGTTGTATATGCGAAGTTAGAAAGTTCGAACGAATGTTAGGAACCCATTTTTCCCAGATTAAAGTGTTCGGAGGAACATGCAAGTAATTCTGTGGACCCTCTAGAAGAATAAAACCCTAACTCGACATGATGACCATGGAACCACTTTTGAACTTAGGGTTTGTGGCAGTTTAGCGGTGCCATCAGTGAGGCTTGGGTTTGCCCTTCTACGGCTGGTCCAGAGGTGCCGTGGTATGTACCGGATATTTTTAGACTGTGCTTAGGTGTTAAGCTTTCGGGAAATTATGGGACTTTGATGACTCGATCGAAAAGTTTGACGTCGTCCGGATATCATGTGATAAGAGACCAGTAAGCTGACCAGTTTCGGATAGAGGACCTCACCCAGATGCGTTGTGAGTTGCTCGAGGACGGACGAGTATTGAGTATTCCTCCGATGGTTGGAACGAGTTCTCGAGGACGTGTTCGGCTAGATATCTTCTACAGAGCGATGAAGATACCGAGTTCATGATTTCGAGTCCGTGTGAGAGACTCCGGATTGACCGTGGCCGAGAACAGTTGCAGAGTGCAGATAGCATGACGTGACATCGAAGTGGACGATGATACAGACAAGTGGAACCAGAGGTTCGTGCGAGAGGTTGGCGAACAGTTGTTACTCCCCGTCGAGATCAGAGATCTGATATGCTTACAGAGGTGTTAGGATGCGGCCAATTCCCGAGGAAATGTTGTGCTGAGAACGCAGATGTCCAGAAAACAAGAACAAATTATGCGAGAGTACCAGCCCCCGTACAGTTCGGCATAGGCGAGATCGAAAAGAGACCTTGAGCAGGATTCCTTCCAGGACACTGCTGAAATGAGATTCGCACCGAGGATCAGATGTGTTATGAGTATTCATAGGGCAAGAGGCCAACGCCAATGACGTGCTGCTTTACGAGCGGTCGTGATAATTGGCCAAGAGACAACCAGAGAAGTGCCAGAGCGTAATCGTTTCCGTCAGCACACCGGACGGGCAGATGAGCCGAAGGATTGCGAAATTGGTAATCCACAGAGAAATGAAGACGCAGAGATAGAAGGCGCCAGACCGTGAGCAGGAGGCAAGCGAATGTTCTTGCTCTGCCAGTTTTGGGTACACCGATATTTTTTTTCGACATTGTAGGAGGTGTACCTCGATGTCATTTATTGCGAATTACGTTTGTGATCCGAGTATCACACTTATATCGCTTGAATTTGAGTTTTGATGATTGAGTTTCATGATATTGTTTTCGTGCACCATGGCTGCACCTACTGGGTATTTACATTTTTGCGCATAGTTATCGCACCTGATATATATTTTATATACCGTTGTGTTGATTTGCGATTTGTGCATATCCGTTGTATTTGATGTCGATTTTGTACCTTCGTAGCATGTGTTTATGATTTCGTGGATTTCATACGGACGATGTGATTTTTGCACTCGGTATAGCTTATATGTATTTGTATTTCGTGCCCTGGATGCACTGTATTCGTTTTTCGTGCACTGGATGCACTATATTCGTATTTTGTGCACTGGATGCACCAGATTTGCGCTTCGGGCATTTGTGATACTAGATTTTCATTTCTTGCGATTGTCGCACCAGATTTATATTTTTATGCATTTGCTGCACCAGATTCGTATTTCGTACATTAGTTGCACTAGGTTTGCATTTCATGCATTTGTTGCACCATACGAGTATTTGTGCGTTTGTCGCACTGGATTTATGCTCCGTACCTTGGTTGCACCCGATTTATGTCTTTGAGCATTTGTGTTGCCAGATTTGTGTTTTCGTGCGCGTTGGCACTGGACGTTCGTTTTCGTACATGCTACTGCACTATATGCTTTTACGGACCCGACGCGCTTTGGTTGGATTTTTGCGCATATTAGGCGCATGATATGAGATGTGGTTTTGTGCACACCTGATGCATTCAATTGGAATTTTCATTCGTGCATGTTAGTTGCACCGGATGCACTCTAGATGCACTTGATATTGTTGTCGTGCACACCCGTTGCACTGGACAGATGTTTTCGTGCACACCCGTTGCACTTAGTTTTGCTTTTGTGCATGTCGTAGCACTGTATTTGGATTTGATTTCCGTGCGCACCAGATGCACGTGATTATTGGATACGCCTTTTGAGGTTGATTTTGCTTTTGAGCACCTTGTTTCATGATGGGCACTATGTTATGTAGTAGCCGAACGGGACTGATCTGAGTATTGAAGTTTAACAAGAGGTTTTCAAAAAGGGGCTATAGTCTCTCTATTTCCTACGTGTCCGTGAGCGACACGAACATTTTTAAAGGAAATCCTTTTGGGATATTTTGAAACGACGGAACGTATATTTAGCAAAACATATATGGACATATATTATTATTTTACAAATGAGCGTCCGTCATTTATGCCGTGAGTTACGCATTTACGCGGTGATTCAGAAAATACTTGCATGTATTCTATTCAGTTCTTGAAAGTTTTCCAAAGATGCGTACTATACACGTATTATAGTATTTGACTAGTGTATATTGGATTTTAGTAGTGGATTTCGAGATCTGTATCTCTATTGTAACTCCGAGGATATGCGTGCAAATTCAATGATTTGCGTGACGCTTGACGGAGTTCGGTTTTTGAGTTTTGTACTCGTTTTCATACGCACTTGACGCTCTGTGTTGTTTTTGCATCATCCATGATTTCGGAGCCCCGTTGATTTGAGCTGATTATTAAAATGTTTCAGGAATTGGGGGGTTTAAATTTAAATTCGGGGGCTGAATTTATTTAAGGGGGGAAGATTGTAACATTTCAGAAAATATAAAATTTTATTTTTGGAATTTAATATTAAAATAATATATTTCCCGAAAACTGCCCGATTTGCAAAATTGGAGTTTTCGAAAAAGGGTATAAATATACACCAATATTTGTGAAATAATTAGAAATTAAAATGATTTATTCATTTAAAAATATATTTAAAGGATTTGGCATTTTTAAAATTTATTATATGCAGTTTCGATAAAAACCCGATTAGTGCACTGCTAATCGCGATTAGGCGAAATCCGTGTTTCTACAGTTTTCATGGTTAGTGCACCATGACATGTTACATGTTATTTCATTTGTGTTGTGTTATGTTATGGTTTTATTGTGGTGAGAAAAGAAAAGAATGGAAAAAAGGTGTAACGATGACTTGAGGAGAGAGAGAGAGGGGACATCATGATGAGGATATGCATGCTTGTAGAGAGAGAGAAGTGATAATAATTGAGAGAGAGAGGGGGGGGCTGCCTCCATTCCCATTTCCCCCACCATTTTCACCTCCTTCTTCATCTTCTTCAAGCTCACCTCCCTCCACTTCAACCCCAATTATCATCTCAAAAACCTTGTCAAAATCTTATACTCCCTTCACAAATATTTATCCCCATCTCTTCCTCTACACATTGAACCAAGCAAAATGGGATTTTGACAACATTGGGACTACTAGGGTTCTCTTGAGTTCATCCATGAGGTATAATCATTTCCACTTAGTTAGTTTCTAGTTTTCTTGTGTTTTAGATAGTTTAGAAGTTGAATTGGTTTGGTGGTTGTGAAGATAGAAATCCCTAGAGAGGGTTTAGGTTTTAAAGTGGTTTTGGTGAACTCTTGTGGCTGTACAAGACCTAAAATTTAGTATAGAAACCAAAATAAAGATTTAGGATTTTGTACATGTCGGTTTTGTGATAATTTGTGAGCCTACAGTGAATCTGGAGCAACCCGGGGAAATTTTGAGGAAAGCAAACAACTCCAGGGACCAAATTAGAGTACCAGGAGACCACCTTGACGAGACGAAGCCCAGAGGAGCCCTGGGGGCCGAGCTCGCCGGAATTCTTGGCCTTGTCGCCGGTCACTTGGGGTAGGTTGGGTTCTAGGTTGGTCCAGTAGCTCATATACACCATGTACAGTACCCTAGACTTGTTTGTGCAACTACTTTTGGCCAGAATCAAAATCTGGGAGCATTTTAGTGTGATTTTGGCTATGTTTTCCGTATTTTGAAATGCTAATTCTTGATATTTGGATTCGTATTTGGTTGTTGGATGTTCGTACATCAACAACAAGGGTTGTTTGGTTGGTTTTGTACGCGTAAGCTATAGGTTCTAACCTATGAGTAATGCGCGTGCCGTTTGGATTTCAGAACTTGATTTTAATAGCGTTGCGATATGTGTTGTTATTGTAGGTACCTTCGCGTGGATTCCGATGCGACGGAGCGTGGCGTCATCGATTTCGGCAAGCGAAGACCAAGGTGAGTAGATCTATATCTACGGGGAAAGTCGGGTGGATGGCGTATAGTACCCCCGCACACTTTGATGGAAACCGATTTATAGAATATAGTTAAGGAAAGCTAGATTAGGAAACTAGGGTTTGAGTTAAAAGATAGTTAGTGAAACCATATTAGAACTTAAGGATAGTTAGAAGTGATATGATACGACTAGTATGTGATGATGGGATTTGAGGATGTTATTTGACGATATTGCCGTTTAGGGTACTATAGGACAAGATAGCCGATGAAGTTGTGTCATCCGAACCATACCTATTTCCAAAACGAAGAATCGTATGCATCTTTTAAACAGATACCTTGAGGGACGTTACGGATTTTCAAATGATATATTTTTCTTAAAAACACCGTAGCCCCTACTTTCAAAACTACGATTCGCATCTTTCAAAAACTGTTGTATGGTTCGGGTGTGTATGTTAGATTAGATACTTATGCTTATAGTAAAGGTAGAATGTATATGTAAACTTGACTTTATGTGAGATATAAGTGTGATAAAAAGAGAATACGATTTATTATGCGATATGATGATATGTTGGTATACAGATGTGAGTCGATTGAAATGATTGATACCTTGCCGATCCCCCTGATATGAGATTTTTATGGATGTGACCTGGGATATAGGTTTATAGATATATATAGAATGTTGTGAATCATGTGTGATATGTCGTACGAGACGTTAGGTCCGTACCCCTCATTGTCATATAGGTTGATAGGATCCCAAATGCTTTAATGCCGCCGTACGATGATTTTCCGTACGTGATGAGTTTGACTTGATAATTGATCTATACCCTTGACTAGAGGATGCCGTACGATGGATTATACCGTACGTGATGTTGTGTGGCTAGATGCCGATTGATAGATTCACTGACTCGGTCATGTTAGATACGTATACCCGTCAGCATTTGCATATGATTTACCTTATGCTGCATTCATGTTATTCGCATTGCATTACTTATACCTGTGCTAGTACACCTGCACCATTATCGATGATGCGTATGTTACACTTACACAGATTTTCCGGCTCACACAATTCATCATCGATAATTGCCATGTCACTACACAGTAGGATTGCTGCATCATGATATGACTCTTCGCACAACATACTTGCGTATATACCACTTGTACATCCATATTGGCGCATATCCATATTGTACACCCATACTTACGTACATACATATTGTACACCCATACCACGGGCATACACATTTGTACGTCCATACTTGCATACATACACATATGCACGTTTGTACGATATTGCATTCGATTTTGGAGATTTGGGAACCGTATGATATATTTTAAAACTGGATTCATTTAAAATGGCGGTTTTCCCTCGATATGTGCATATTACGGTTCCATGTTGCATGATATACTGATATGCCGCATGATATATTTTAAAACTGGATTCATTTAAAATAGCGGTTTTCCCTCGATATGTGCATATTACGGTTCCATGTTGCATGATATACTGATATGCTTACATTTCTTATATATGTGCATTCATCATGCTTTATGATTATACGCATTGAGATATGATGTTTTCATGAGATTTCTGGATTTTAGAACCGTGGTATTATTTTAAGAAAGTATGCACTGTTTTGAAAACCCGGTTTCTCTTGATATGATATTTCAGCGCGTCCACCATGCGTTTTCTCGGTTCTGAGACGTGTGACATTTGAAACCCGATTCGAGGAGGAGGATGATCCGTTTGCGGGTACATGGTGGACCCGGTATGGTACCCCGGGGCGAGAGAAAGATTTTGTGTGGATGACGATGAGCCTGGCAGGGGAGCACTACCTACCGGTGATTGTATTTGGACTCGGCGGTTATCCGGAGGATACCAACCGGAGTAGAGAGATGGATATGAGGGCCTACCAGGGTGTGCGACGCTTAAGATATATGAGGATTTACGTGTCGATGCTAGACATGGGTTTCATGATTTTTATGTGTCGCGAGGGAGACCCGTTGATTTATATCCTCATACTTTCATGCACACTCTTTTATGATATTTACATACATTGATTATATGGTTGGATGAGATCCACATGCATACATACATTGATTATATAGTTGGACGAGATCCATATGCATACATTGATTATATGGTTGGATTATATCCGCATACATATAGGTATTGATTACATTGTTGGCACATATGATGACCCGGTCACTCTAGATATCAAAGTGTTACCTTTATGATATAGTTGACCTAGGAGTCGTTGTTTATTCGATTTCTACTTGTAGGTGTTTTTCTACTCACGAGTTGGTAACTCACCCCCGTTGTGCCACAGTTCTTGCAGGTTGACCGCTTGGATCAGTAGCGGCATCGCTGGTACACAGTTGCATTCGGGTGTTTTGCATCGGTAGGTGGGACATTTGTATCGTACCCACTCTTGTATATATATTTCATATTGTATCTAGTTAACTCCATCAAATCAAACTAGTATTTGTATAAGTAATGAGACTTAGCAAGACCTGTAGTTGCGAGATTTGAGCGATGGGTTTTATGTTAGCTTTTGGGGATTCATGTCTTGCTTTACTTTATCTTTTGTGGTGATCTTCGCCGTTGGGCGTCGTATACTTATATTTATGCTTTGTGTTGTTATGATCCGCCGGTTGGCGAAATGCTAGCTCCCGCTTGGGGATGCCATTATTCTTGTTATGTATTTGTGGTTTGGATCAAAAAAATACAATGGATGTGCTGCCCAATTTTTTTTAAAAGACGAAACATGTTTTCAAACTAGAAATTTTCACCTGCATTTTCATGTTCCTTTTCTATGCATTTAAGGAAACTTGATTTCATTATACCTTTATTTCAAAAACTTCATCTCTTTTATTTTCTTAAAAAGGTTTAGATTTCTGGGTTTCAGCTTACTTGAATTCCGTCACGCCTTTAGACGTTGCGTGATTCAAGTGCTGGTCACGAGCTAATATTTTGGGTCGTGACAACGGTGCGCATCTGCGTAGACTTTCAGGACCTCAACAAACCCTGTCCGAAGGATGACATTCCCGTACCGGTCACCGAGCTGATGATAGACAACACGTCCACTCACGAAGTCTTCTCCTTCATGGATGGACCATCGGGGTACAATCAAATAAAGATGCATCCCGAAGACCAGAAGCATACCGCTTTCCGGACTCCTCTGGGCATATTCTGCTACAAAGTGATGCCCTTCAATCTGAAGAATGCTGGCGCTATCTATCAGAGGGCCATGACGAAGATTTTCGATGACCTCATACATGAAATCGTCGAATGCTATATCGATGACCTTGTAGTGAAAAGCAAATCGTACGAGGAACACCGGAAGCATATGGAGATAGTGTTTCAGCGTCTTCGGAAATACAACCTGAAGATGAACCCTCTGATTTCGCGTTCGGAGTTTCCTCGGGCAAATTCCTAGTATTCATCATACGACACCGGGGCATCGAAATAGACCCGTCGAAGATCAAGGCGATCATGGAAATGCCTTCGCCAAGAACTCTCAAGCAACTGCGGTCTCTCCAAGGAAAGCTCGCATATATCCGGCGGTTCATAGCTAATCTCTCCGGAAAATGCCGCCCCTATAGTCATTTAATGAAGAAGGGGACCCCGTTTGTCTGGGATCACAAATGACAGAGCGCACTGGACGAAATCAAGCAATACCCGCAGAATCCGCCTGTATTGACCGCTCCGGTCAAGGGAAAGCCCCTCATCCTGTACACAGCCCTTGAAGGTTCTTTAGGCGTGCTATGGGCACAGGAAAATGACCAAGGGAAAGAGAGAGCCCTTTACTATTTGAGTCGAGTTCTCCCGGGGGCAGAAAACAACTACTCCCATATCGAAAAACACTGCCTGGCGTTAATCTTGGCGATAACGAAGCTTCGGCACTATGCTTTGGCGCATGAGGTCCATCTCATATCAAAAGTGGATCCTCTCAAATATTTGATGTCAAGAGCCATGCTAACGGGACGACTCGCTAAATGGGCCCTACTCTTAATGGAATTCTCGATAAAATACCGTCCTATCAAGGCAGTGAAAGGCCAGGCCATCGCCGACTTCCTCGCCGAGCATCCGATACCTGCCGATTCACCCCTAAACTGTGAATTGACAGACGAGAACACATTTGACACGATCGACGGGGAGAGAGGAGGGAGTGATATCCGATGGGAACTCCACTTCGACGGGGCATCTTCCATGAAGAAGCGAAAGCACAACTCCCCCATAATCAAGTCCGGGGTAGGCCTCATCTTCGTGACTCCACAAGGAGGGATAATGCGATTTGCCTTTTCCTTGACAGAGCCGAGGACAAACAATGAAGCAGAGTATGAAGATTTGATAGCAGGTCTTGAGATCGCTATCGATATGGGAATCGAAAACCTCCTCATATATGTAGTTTCCCAGCTGGTCGTTAGTCAAGTGAACGACAACTATCAAACGTGCAAACCGGATTTGGTGAAGTACGGCGAGAAAGTGCAACAATTGCTGGCTCAAATCCCTTCCTACGCCCTAGAGAGCATACCGCGTGCGGAGAATAGCAAAGCGGATGCGTTAGCCAAACTCGCTAAAGAACTGGCTGACGAAAACCTTGATGACGCAAGGATCGTTGTCCAAAGCCGTTGGGTTCTTACACCAGTGGAAATATCTCCGGAGTCGTCTGAAGAAAAGGAAGCGATCAAGCAAACAACCCTACAAATAGAGGACCAAGAAAAGGCTAAGGATTGGAGAGAAGTCTTTATAGACTACTTCAAATCCCGTCGAACACCTGAAGATGCATCCTCAGGACATCAGCTCTTGAAATGTGCTCTGTCTTTCGCCTTCGTCAACGATACTCCGTACAAGAGATCTTTCGACTCTTTGTGGCTAAGATGCCTGGGACCAGAAGAAGCAAGGAAACTCGTCCAAGAAACTCACAACGGACTCTGCGGTTCTCATCAAGCCGGGCCAAAGATGAAGCTGAAGATCAAAAGGATGGGTTACTATTGGCCCACGATGATTCAGGACTGCCTCGAATACGCGAAGCAGTGACACTCGTGCCAAATTCATGGAGACTTCATCCACCAGCATCCAAACCCGCTACACCTAAAAGTGGCTAGCTGGCCGTTCGAGATATGGGGAACCGACATAATTGGGCCCAGCGTCATCCAGAGGACATCGGTTCATATTGGCAACAACTGATTACTTCTCCAAGTAGGCAAAAGCAGTACCGCTAAGAGAAGTGAAGACGGAGAATATTCTCTATTTCTTCAAGACACACATCATCTATCGGTTCGGCACTCCGCGACGAATTATCTCCGATAACGGGCTGCCTACAGAAGTCACAGAATCAGCCGTTTTGCACAGTAGCATAATATAGACTGGAGATACTCTTCGGTCTATAATCCCCGAGCTAACGGTCTAGTTGAAGCTTTTAACAAGACCTTGACAAAGATCATAAAGAAGACGGTGTCCAAAAATAAAAAGCACTGGCACGAGAGACTGCATGAAGCTCTCTGGGCTTACCGGACCATGTTCAAAACGACCACAAATACAACGCCATTTGCGTTGGTATTCGGCACGGAAGCAGTACTCCCCTTAGAGATAGAGCTACCCTCTCTACGAGTGGCGGTTCATTACGAGCTAACAGACAAAGAGAATGCTCGTCTTCGGCTTGAGGAGCTCGACGCCCTCGATGAAACTCGTCTCATGGCGCAGCAAAACTTGGAGGCTTACAAAGCAAAGATGACGCGCTCATACGAGAGATTGACTAGGCCGAGAACATTTCACCAGGGCGTACTTGTGTTAGTGGTCAAGAGACCTATGATCCCCAATCGTGCCAAACGGGGGAAATTAGAGCCGAACTATGAGGGCCCGTACATCATAGACAAAGTCTACCAAGGTGGGGCTTACTTACTCATAGATATGCATGGCGAAAGACCCTTCAGGCCAATAAACGGCCGGTTCCTAAAAAAATACTATGCCTGACGAGTCACGGCCCATGTCAACGATAGATGATGACGCTTATGTCCACTCGCTATCTTCCCAAGACTAAACTCTATAAGTAGTATCCAGCGAAACTGTTGGCAGTAATGGACCGAAACGTCCTTAAACTAACAGCGGACCGAAACGTCCCTAAACTAACGACGGACCGAAACGTCTTCAAACTACTACAAACCGCAGCATCCTAGGGCTGACACGCAAAAAAAAAACGGTACGTCCATAAACAAGATGGGCACGGATGAAAACCCGAAAGGGCCTCGTAAGTAAAAACATCAGGGCTACCGGCGAGTTTGTGAAAACCCGAAAGGACGCAGACTCGTAAAAAATTCATGCATACTTGCAAGGTCCTCTCGACCTTGTAAGGAGAAAATACCTGCGTGAGATCCTTACGACTCACAAGGGAGTAACACACTTAGGGATCCCCACGATTCCTGAGGAGAAATTACACTTTCGAGATCCTCACGACTCGTAAGGAGAACCTTCTTATGAGACCCTCACGGCTCGGAAGATTCAAAAGCCTTAAGCTACAGGGATCTGAACCTGTTCTTAAGCCATCACATCTCCCAGACTGCCCTACAAACTGTTCAATATTGACCCTTGTATACAATCCATGGGCACAAATAAATTTCTCCCCCACCAAGTTCCGCCAATGGCGTGAAATCCCCCTATTTGGTGAACAACACTTGTAAGTTCTCTCGATTTACAAGGAGAGAACACTCTTGAAAGATCCTTACGACTTGTAAGAGAGAACGCCACTTAGGAGTCCTCACGACTTCTAAGGAGAACATACACCTATGAGATCCTCACGACTCGTAGGGAGAAACACCTTTATGAGACCCTTACGGCTCATGAAGTCAAAAGCCTTAGTCGACAGGATCCTAACCCTGTTTGCTAAGCCACCTTTGTTCGATAGCGACAGAGGCAAATGATGATTCGCTCCTGGCAATGTCCCAGTGGTAGCGATGCTGATGCCTAAATCCGTATCAAATCACAAGTCCTTTCACGTCAAATGATGATTCGCTCCTGGCAACATTCCAGTCGCAGCGATGCTGATACTAAGATTGGTATCAGATCCCAAGTTCCATACTCGCGGTGAAAAGTCAGCGAGCCATAAACGCATGTGAAATAGCCGAAATGATAGGGCAACTTGCAACAAAATCAGCAAGTAAAAGATATGCATACAAAAATAGCCGAAATGATTGGGCAATCGCGACTTTCACGATATAAAAAGTTGAAATGATAGAGCATCGCGGAAAGAAATAAAAAAAAATGAAATGAAACTTTTTTCCCTACAGGCGAGTCCATACTGACCCCTGTATACAATCCATGAGCATAAACGAAGAGGGAACCACATTCCTCGACAGACTCTGTCAAAGAGAGAGTCGGATCTCAACGGCCACCTCTACATCCCAGAAGACCAACAACGGCGTTCCTCCTCATTCCAGCAGGATGCGGACGCGACACCACCAATCGGAGCCACGGCAAAGTCCCCAGTTCCAAGACTCTATGGTTCACCGACAACCTAGAGTCAGCCCCGACACCGCAGAAAGTGGAGCTGGTCAACCCGACACCGCAGAAAGCGAAATACGTCAGCAAATGATCCTGTCGTGGAAATACGTCATCCAATGACCCCGTCGCGGAAATACGTTAGCAAATGACCCCGTCGCGGAAATACGTCGGTAAATGACCCCGTCTCGGAAATACGTCAGCTAATGACCCCGTCGCAGAAATACGTCAACCAATGGCCCCGTTTCAGAAACACGTCAGCCAGTGACCTCCGTCTCGGAAATACGTCAGCAAATGACCTCGTCGCGGAAATACGTCAGCAAACGACCTCCGTCACGGAAATACGTCAGCAAACGACCTCTGTCACGGAAATACGTCAGCAAATGACCCCGTCGTGGAAACACGTCAGCAAACGACCTCCATCTCGGAAATACGTTAGCCAATGACCCCGTCACGGAAATACGTCAGCCAATGACTCTGTCTCGGAAACACGTCAGCAAATGACCTCCGTCCTGGAAACACGTCAGTAAATGACCTCCGTCTCGGAAACACGTCAGCAAATGACCTCCGTCTCGGAAACACGTCAGCAAATGACCTCCGTCCCGGAAACACGTCAGCAAACGACCTCCGTCTCGGAAATACGTCAGCAAACGACCTCCGTCCCGGAAACACGTCAGCAAACGACCTCCGTCTCGGAAACACGTCAGCAAACGACCTCCGTCTCGGAAACACGTCAGCAAATGACCTCCGTCTCCAAAACACGTCAGCAAATGACCTCCGTCTCGGAAACAAGTTAGCCAACGACCTCCCCGTCAGAGCAATGCTTCGACTCGGAGACAAGTCAACTCACCAACCACTTACGAGTCCTCTCGACTTGTAAGGGAGAAAATTATCTTGTGAGATCCTTACGACTCTCAAGATAAAACGCACTTAGGAATCCTCACGATTCCTAAGGAGAGTATACACCTACGAGATCCTCTCGACTCGTAGGGAGAAAAATCTTTATGAGACCCTCATGGCTCATAAAGTTGAAAAGTCTTAGGCAGCAGACCCGAACCTGTTTCTTAAGCCATCGCTACCCTACAAAGAGTTCAAGATGAGTTGTTATCTATCATCTATAGGCTACACTTACTAGAGTAACATGACAACAACACAGCAGAAAAAAGAAAGCGATAACAGGAGATAAAAAAACGTGTCTTTTATTCATGAATTCAATTGAATACAAGATACATCATATAAAAGAATAAAAAATGAATGAATGCATGTTATTCATAGATTACAAATTTTCGGTTGATACAAAGATGGCTATTGAGAAGGAGGCATTTTTAACAAATCAGCAAGCCGCTCGCGCACTCCTCTCAACTCCTTTTCATCATCAGCCGCCGCGACCAACTCCGCTTCAATTCGAGCCCGTTGCTGCAAATAGGATGAAACCTTCTCATCGATCTCTTGCTGAGCGGCTTCATGACTCTGCGTAACCCACTCAGTGAAGTTAAGCTTCTTCCTCAGCACCAGCCCGTCGGAAATACATCGTTGGAGACCTTCAAAAATAGCGTTCAGCTGTGCAGCGTTCGCTTTGACCCGGGCACACAATTGGACAGACTCTGTAGAAGCCGTCTCACGTTCCTTTCGCCTCAGGGTCGTCTCTTGTTCAAAATGGCGAAGGAAATGAACACTCTGCTCAATCCACGCGGCACACTGGGAGTTCAAAGCCGATACTTCCGGAGCAGGACGCTTGAGCTCAATCTTGTGCAGGCAAGCCTCGATCTTTCTGCAGTGATTAACCCAAGACTCGACGACGCCTTCGCCATGGAAGCTCATGAGCGTCGCCAACATAGGATTAACCTCTGCAGCAAAGTCTGCAGCGAATGCGAGGGCCTCGGCATCAAGATCCTCGATGAACTCGCTCAAAATTCACAGGCTATTCGCAACACCCCTGGAAGATGGGCGTTTAGCAAAGGGCCCTGCCGGCATTGGGATTCGAGACTCAAAGGGAGATGGAGTCGGTGCGATTGCAGCAAAACAAATTATGGTCAGATGTCGACTCGGGAGGTAAAGAAAATACACGAGCGATGGAGTCTACTATACCGGCTGCGACAGGTGCCAAAGTTGGGAGTACCGGAGGCGCGAATATTCTCTCGTCCCCTCCTCCAATCTGTAACGCTGCAATCGATTCAAAGAAGAATTAACAACGACATGGTCGCCCGTAAAAGAAAGGAAAGGATGTCGGTTAAAAACTATACTCACCGATACCTGTAGGCAGGACGATTTCTGACTGGAAGAAGAAATGTGGGTTCAACACCTGATACAGATGGTTGAAAAGGACTCCTGCAGAATTGAGACAATATACTATCAATACAAGGAAAATGGTATCCACAATTTAAATTAAATAAATCGCAAACCCATACCTTCCAGCATTTGAGAGGAGACAAGAGAAGGCGAAGGGACGGCGACCGTCAGAGCAGCAACTGGTGACGCTTATTCGGGTGGCACAACCTCAGCGCTCACCACACCTACATTCGAAACGAACAAAATGTCATCAGAGGGGACTGAAAGGGATTGCGAAACAAAAAGTAAACAGCGACCCAAGACCTACCTGATGGGTCATCAGCCAAAACCGCGACGGAAGCATCACCGGGCGTTGCGGCTTCTTCGCTCTCCTTCAGTGGAATAGTTTTAGCGCTCGTGGATTCATCCCCTGATTCTACAAGAGCCGTTGTGACGCTTGCGATGCCCGCCGATATCGGGGAGCCGCAAAGGGAAACAGCGGCGGTTTGGGCAGTCCCAGACTCCCGAGAGAGAGTAGCCGCTTCGGGTTCTGTGGTCGCCGTCGTCTCACCTGCCATCTTATCGCCGAGACTTGGCTTTGCAGGATATGGTGTATAAGAATTTGAAGACCAAGTTCTAATAAAAGACTCAGCGTTACGTTACCTTCAGGCAGCTTTTCGGTCTCTTCCCGAGCCGCACGCGCAACCTGTCTATGGGCGGTAGACAGGGCAGCTGGAGCATCCTCTGGAGGAATAGCGACAGATGGAGTGGTGCTTGAGCCAGCACCTACAGCCAAAGCGGCATCACGTTCCTTCGCTACGCGTTTCCTGCGTTTCTTTTCGGTATGAGCGGTGAGAAGTGATCTCCTCAAGACCTCCGTCAAAGGGACGTCATCGTCCGAACTAAGCTCTGCCTCTAGAGCAGTTACGGCGTCCGTCATCGGCTGCTTAAGTGAATCCTCCTGCGGTACTGTCGAGAGAGCTGGGGCCACAATAGCCGGCTCTGAAAGCGCCGCTGCGTCACTACTCACGATCGGTACTGCACTTGGAATAACCTGAGTCGAGGTAATCCCTGCAATAAAATAAAGGAGAGGATCAGACCACGAATAAAGGAAAAGAGAATGAAGGCACAATGAGCCGAAGTATACCAAGGCCCAAAGAAGCATGCAGCGCAGACGCCCACGTGCTTGCGTTCAAGCGCACAGCGCTCGAACGCAGAAAACCCACATGCCGAAACGTGGCGCGCTTGCGCTCGAGCGCAAAGCGCCCACGTGCCGACACGTGGCGCGCTTGCGCCTAAGCGCACAGTGCTCAAGGCGCTGGCCCCACGCATCCTTTGGATGCCTTTCCCCCCTCTTATATATATATATACATATGCATACATATGTACACACACACATACACCACGACACTGTCCCTGTTAGAAAAAAATTTCTAACGGGGCGCTGCCCAGCACCCCGCAAGGGGGCTGCTCGCCCCCTTGACCCCCAGCCCGCTATCCGGGTAGCGGGACCCCGTAAAAACTCTGCGGGGCCCCCGATATATCCAAAACCCCTTCAAAACACAACACTGCACATTGAGTTCGCATGACCAGTTTAACCCGTCAATCAGAGGTTCTCTCGCTCCAAAAGCGAGGGGTAATTAACGACAGCTTAGTCCGCGGCTGCCGGAGATTCGAATCCCCACAATCAATAAACCCCGGCCTACTCTAGGCAGGAGGAATCTGTAGTACGCCTGACAAGCGCGCGCGTATTCCCATCTCAATGGGGTGACGAAAAACACCCTACAGATTCTTGCATGCCCGGTGGGACCAATCTCTCCTCCCATATTTCGGGTTAAGCATTCATGCGAACTCAGTCAATATACATACTTATATTTATACTGAAATAATGCTTTTTCATGCAGATTTTCAAGCAATCACCTTTCAACAATGTCTCCAAAGATGAACTCAGCTCCCATCTTCTACACGATGAAGATGGACGCCAGGACGGTCCTCTCGGCCAGTCTCGGAAGACAATGGGATGAGCCGCCGCTACCATTCGGCTCCATCCTGTTCGTGTCAGCTAACGCCATCCCAGCTCCTCAAGCTCCGGTAACCGACAAACCGGCCTCGAAAGGCAAGAGACCTAATGTGGTGGTCTCGAAGGCGTCCCAACCCAAACGCAAATCGGTGTTTGAACGACTTTCCTTGGTCCCAGCTAGGGGCAAGGCCATCAACACCAACAAAGCAACAAGGCATCCCGGGCAAGCTCCAGCGGCGCCTCTGACAACTGCTCGATTGGGTGTCTTCTCAACCCTCCCCATCACTCAGCCTATGGCGGCTTCCCAAAGAGCAGAAGACTGCCAAGCGCTCAAGGAAGATAAGCTGAGGCAGAAGCGGCTCAGATACAGAGCCAACAAAAGGGCTAAGGCTCTGGCCATGTTAAAACTTGTGAATTTCCAAAGCCCGGACCGCTCCGCGAAATCAGCCGCCAAAGATAAAGAGATGGCTGGGTATGTGGTTCGCACTGTCTATATGGTCAGACATGAAGAAACGAATCCTCCTCTTCTTCACAGCCATGGTGATGATATGATTGACGCTGCCCAACATCAACTCGGTCTAAACGATGAAGAGCTCGCTCAGGCCGATAAGCCAACAGAGCCCGGGATTCCTGCGGAATTGAGCTCAGGCAATAAGGATGGCCCGGTTGTCATAACCGGAACTACGGGACAAGCATTATTCCAATGGCTTCAAAGGCAACTTCAGGATAGGGATGAGAAGATGGCCAAGGTCCATTCTAAAGTTGACGAGCTGGCAAATGTTGTGGCGGATCTCACGACCCAAGTCGCCCGACTGCAACTATAGCAAAATCAAACTTTGGTTCGTGAGCTGGGGATTGATACCCGGAAGCAGCCGACCGATGCTCCCTTCAACCTAAGAGCGGAGCGCATTTGCGAAAAATGGCCGCGATCAGCCTCCGGTCCCTCCGATACATACGCCGGAGGGCTATCGCCTCTGAAAGAGAAACTGGATAAGGTCTATTCCTTCAAAAGGGAAAAGTCCACAAGATATCCAGGGACGCCCTAAGAAACGGTCTACAACTGCCAGAATCAAAGAGATCGCAAGAAGAGAATATGACCGATGACCCAAAATATTGCCCCTATCACAGGGTGATAGGTCATTCCATTGAGGACTGCTTCGTCTTCAAAGATTGGGTCGAAAGGCAATACAAGACGGGAGAGATAGAACTGTCTAAAGGCGTGTTAGCAAATAGTTAAGCTACGACCGCCGATTTCATGCAAATGGAGACCGAAGCCTTTCGGGAACCTAACCCTCCCAGACATGTGCAGGGCGAACCAAAGACTGATCGGCCTCAGGGACCGGCATCAGTGAGGGCACCTACTCTGATGGAGAGAAAGAAGAAGGTGTACTCCTTCAGGAGGGATGAGGTCCGCGATATATTCGAGGAAGCCCTAAACAATGGCCTGCAATTGCCTATTCCAAAGAGGCCACATGAAATGAATATGACCGGCAATCCCGTATACTGCCCCTATCGCAGGGTGATAAGTCATGCCATTGAAGACTGCTCTGTTTTCAAAGATTGGGCAGAAGACCAATACAAGCTTGGAAAAACCTCACAATCTTCGGATGTATCGGCAAGCCACAGAGCTAGGTCATCAACACTGCTCCGCCAAGATCAAAGTTCAAGGAGCTGGGATAAGCAAAGATGACCACCACGTCGTTAAATTGGGAACAATCGACCTCTAAGTCGTTAAACTGGGAATGTAAAAAAAAAGTGTAAATAAAAAATGTGTAAATAAAAAAAAAGACCCGAAACGATGAGGCAACTCGCAATAAAAATCAGCGAGTAAAATAAAGATGAAAAATAAAGCCGAAACGATAGGGCAACCGCGAATAAATAGCCGAAATGATAGGGCAATCGCGACCTTCGCGATAAGAAAAGCTGAAATGATAGAGCAATCGCGGTAAAAAAAAATGCAAAAACAAAAAAAAACAACAAAAAAAAACGGCGAATGATGAGTCGCTCCTGGCACCATATTCCAGTGCAGCGATGCAGACGCCAACCAAAATCCAGTTTCCCAAAATTCTTCCAGCCCTACGGCCAGTCCCCAAATTGACCACCGTATACAATCCACGGGCTCAAATAATTCTCATCATACCCATGCCCCACCGTAATCACCAGTTACGCGGCTGGTCTCCGCCTTTGGAATTATGCTCCATTAAGAAGACCCACTCATGTGTCCTCACGATACATGAGGAGAACAAACCTTTGTGGGATCCTTACGACTCATAAAGGAAAAACACACTTAGGAGTCCTCACGACTCCTAAGGAGAAAATACACCTGCGAGATCCTTACGACTCGAAGGGAGAAAATGCTTTTATGGGACCCTCACGGCCCATAAAATTGAAAAGTCTTAGGTGATAGGGATCTAAACCTGTCTCCTAAGCCATCGCTTTCCAAATCCCATACCCCAATGGCGAATGATGAGTCGCTCCTGGTACCATATTCCAGTGCAGCGATGCAGACGCCGTCCAAAACTCAAATTCCTAATGGCGAATGATGAGTCGCTCCTGGTACCATATTCCAGTGCAGCGATGCAGACGCCAACCAAATTCCAAATTCCATACCCCAATGGCGAATGATGAGTCTCTCCTGGTACCATATTCCAGTGCAGCGATGCAGACCCCAACAAAGTCCCGAAATTTTTTATGGCCCTACGGTCTGGATCATACATCCTGCAAAACCGTATACAATCCACGGGCATAAAACAATCCCAGTTTCTCCCAAGTCCTACCGGTGAGACCACATTCAAAGTCCTACCAAAAATTAAAAAAAAATGGTATGTCCACAAGCAAAATGGGCACGGATGAAAACCCGAAAGAGCGCCGTGAGTAAAAACAGCAGGACTGCCGGCGAGTTTGTGAAAACCCGAAAGGGCGCAAACTCGTAAAAAAAAAAGAGATGAAATGCACTCGCAAAGTCCTCTCGACTTTGTGAGGAGAAAATTCCCGCGTGAGATCCTTACGACTCACAAAGGAGCAACACACTTAGGAGTCCCCACGACTCCTAAGGAGAAAATACACCTACGAGATCCTTTCGACTCGTAGGGAGAAAATGCTTTTGTGGGACCCTTACGGCCCATAAAATTGAAAAGCCTTAGGTGATAGGGATCTAAACCTATCTCCTAAGCCACTAATTCCTAAATCCTTCCGGGGCAAATGATGAGTTGCTCCTGGCATTATTCCAGTGCAGCAATGCAGATGCCAAACAAAAACCAATTCCCAAATCCTTCCGGGGCAAATGATGAGTTGCTCCTGGCATTTTTCCAGTGCAGCAATGCAGATGTCGACAGCAAACCAATTCCCAAATCCTCTCATGACAGATGATGATTCGCTCCTGGTACCATATTCCAGTATAGCGATGCTGATGTCAACTCAAATCAAACAAATCAAACCAACCAATTCCAACATCGGCCTCTGCGTCGGACAACAGACACTCCGCATCGGGGAAACGTCCAACACAGACACTCCGCATCGGGAAAACGTCCAACACAGACACTCCGCCTCGGGGAAACATCGACCAGCGACACTCCGTGCCGGGGGCACGTCTACCAAATCGCTCCGGATCATAGCGTCGACCGTCTATGTCGCAAAAAGGGCAGTGCAGACTCCCACAAATTGGGAACCCAAATTGCTTCGTAACAGAGCGTCGACCGTCTATGTCGCAAAAAGGGCAGTGCAGGCTCCCCACAAACCGGGAACCCAAATCGCTCCGTATCAGAGCGTCGACCGTCTATGTCGCAAAAAGGGCAGTGCAGGCTCCCCACAAATCGGGAACCCAAATCGCTCTGGATCAGAGCGTCGACTGTCTACGTCGCAAAAAGGGCAGTGTAGGCTCCCCAAAATCGGGAACCCAAATCGCTCCGGATCAGAGCGTCGACCGTCCAAGTCGTAAAAAGGGCAGTGCAGGCTCCCACAAATTGGGAACCCAAATCGCTTCGTAACAGAGCGTCGACCGTCTATGTCGCAAAAAGGGAAGTGCAGGCTCCCCACAAATCGGGAACCCAAATTGCTCCGGATCAGAGCGTCGACCGTCTACGTCGCAAAAAGGGCAGTGCAGGCTTCCTACAAATCGGGAACCCAAATCGCTCCGGATCAGAGCGTCGACCGTCTATGTCGCAAAAAGGGCAGTGCAGGCTCCCCCCAAATCGGGAACCCAAATCGCTCCGGATCAGAGCGTCGACCGTCTACGTCGCAAAAAGGGCAGTGCAGGCTCCCCAAAATCGGGAACCCAAATCGCTTCGGATCAGAGCGTCGACCGTTCAGGTCGTAAAAAGGGCAGTGCAGGCTCCCACAAATCGGGAACCCAAATCGCTTCGTAACAGAGCGTCGACCGTCTACGTCGCAAAAAGGGCAGTGCAGGCTCCCCACAAATCGGGAACCCAAATCGCTCCGGATCAGAGCGTCGACCGTGTACGTCGCAAAAAGGGCAGTGTAGGCTTCCTACAAATCGGGAACCCAAATCGCTCTGGATCAGAGCGTCGACCGTCCATGTCGCAAAACGGGCAGTGCAGGCTCCCCACAAATCGGGAACCCAAATCGCTCCGGATCAGAACGTCGACCGTCTACGTCGCAAAAAGGGCAGTGCAGGCTCCCCAAAATCGGGAACCCAAATCGCTCCGGATCAGAGCGTCGACCGTCCAGGTCGTAAAAAGGGCAATGCAGGCTCCCATAAACCGGGAACCCAAATCGCTTCGTAACAGAGCGTCGACCGTCTATGTCGCAAAAAGGGCAGTGCAGGCTCCCCATAAATCGGGAACCCAAATCGCTCCGGATCAGAGCGTCGACCGTCTACGTCGCAAAAAGGGCAGTGCAGGCTTCCTACAAATCGGGAACCCAAATCGCTCCGGATCAGAGCGTCGACCGTCCATGTCGCAAAATGGGTAGTGCAGGCCCCACAAATCGGGAACCCAAATCGCTCCGGATCAGAGCGTCGACCGTCTACGTCGCAAAAAGGGCAGTGCAGGCTCCCCACAAATTGGGAACCCAAATCGCTCCGGATCAGAGCGTCGACCGTCCATGTCGCAAAAAGGGCAGTGCAGGCTTCCTACAAAGCAGGAACCAGATCATTCCGGGCCAGGGAAACGTCTATCACGGACACTCCGTCTCGTCGACGCATCAAGCGTCGACTGTCAATGTCGTAAAAAGGGCAGTGCATCCCAAAAAGTGGGAACCAAAGCAAGTCGCCTCCACGCAAAAGAAGATCCATCAATTTCATGCATACGACCCACATATGCCGTGTACATTTATTGATGGGGGGCAATTTGTTGGGGTAAAAATTTGCACCCCGGTTGATCGAGTCAAAGTCAAGGTCAACCCCCAAGTTAGGTGGGCCCAAGCCCAGGTCAAGCGGGCCCATGCCCAAGTCGAGCCCGCGCCAGCCTCCCCATGCCAACAACAAAATCATGTAATAAATAATTTTTATGTAATTTTTTATACATGAATGTATGCAAAATCTGTATAAAGCCAATATTTTGTAAGCCCATGGCTTATGTGCAAAATGAAATGGCACATGAGCCATGGGATGGGCAAAATTCCATTTTGCAAAGCCCAAGGGGCTATATGCAAATATGTCAGCCTATAAAAGGCAAAATGATGATGAATAAAGTAATACTTTTCATTCCCCTCAGAAAAAACCTAGGGTTTGTGCCTCTTTCCCCTTTCTGAAGGTTCCAAACCTTATTCTTTCTTTTGAATTAAATCAAGAGTTTTACTCTTCCTTTTCAAAAACTAAATAGTTTTTCACCGCAAAACCCACAAAGGGGAACTTGGATCTACTATTAGATCTCAAAAAGAAGAGATTTTTAGATCTCACATCTCTTGATCTTCAAGATCCAGCCAATAGAGGAGGAAGAAGAAGAACCCCTTTCATCAACCAAAACATTTTTAGGAGTTTAACTCCACTCTAAACCCTATTTCTGGGACTAAAAGTCCATTTTTCTCGCCAGCGCCCAGCGCAGAGTGCCCACATGCCGACACGTGGCGCGCTTGCGCTCAAGCGCCCAGCGCTCGAGCGCAGAGCGCCCACGTGCCGACACGTGGCGCGCTTGCGTACAAGCGCACAACGCTAGAGTTCAAGCGCACAGTGCTCGAGCGCAGAACGCCCACGTGCCGACACGTGGCGCGCTTGCGCTCAAGCGCACAACGCTCGAGCGCAAAGCGCCCACGTGCCGTCACGTGGCGCGCTGGCCCCACGCATCCTTTGGATGCTTTCCCCCCTTTTATATATATATACATATATATATATACATACATATATATATATATATATACATACATATATATATATATATACATACATATATATATACATACATACATATATATATACATACATATATATATATATACATACATATATATATATATATACATATGCATACATATGTACACACACACACATACACCACGACACTGTCCCTGTTAGAAAAAAAATTTCTAATGGGGCGCTGCCCCGCACCCCGTAAGGGGGCTGCTAGCCCCCTTGACCCCCAGCCCGCTATCCGGGTAGCGGGACCCCCGTAAAAAATCTGCGGGCCCCCCGATATATCCAAAACCCCTTCAAAACACAACACTGCACATTGAGTTTTCATAACCAGTTTAACCCGCCAATCGGAGGTTCCCTCGCTCTAAAGGAGAGGGGTAATTAACGGCAGCTTAGTCCGCGGCTGCCGGAGATTCGGATCCCCATAATCAATAAACCCCGGCCTACCCTAGACAGGAGGAATATGTAGTACGCCTGACAAGCGCGCGCGTATTCCCATCTCAATGGGGTGACGAAAAACACTCTACACTCTTCAAAAGTTTTGAGGAAAGCCGCGAGAGCCTCTTCGGCTGAGATACCTGTTAAAGAAGAAAGCGTCAGTAAAAGCATAATTAAAAAAGATAACTGCGGAAAGATACGATTGAAGTCTACCTGACTATGCGATAGTGATTATTGCTGCTTCATCGCGAGCCAGTTGCTCGAAGGCCACAAGGGCGGCCTGGAGATCAGTGTCATCCGCAGGCACGATAAATAAACCCTCATTGGTGCCATACTCACTTAAGCTTTCGCTGTAGGGAACATGAGGCTCCTGGCCGAGCACTATGTCAGCAGAAAAGAGTGACTTCTTCTTTTTCTATGAGCGAGCGCCGGCAGCCGATGACGGGAGTTTGCGGTTGGCGGGCAACTTTAGGCAACGAGTCCCAAACTCCGTACCCACGCCAGACTCAGGAGACGCTGCGGCCACCGCTTCTATAGGCACACGAGGTAGAGGCTTATCAGGAAAGATGCACGGGACCACAACCACAACAGCTTCTCTCAAGGAAGGACGAACGATGGTCTGTCGCTTCAAAGGAATGGCTGGATTACCAGCTGTGACAGCACCCTTGCGATCAAGCAATAATCGCTTTTCTTCCTTGATAATAGCACCCATCGCGTGCTGGTACCACGCCACGTATACGTTCAAAACTTTCGGAACCCAGCTCGGCTCACTGGTAAAAAAGCTAGACCCGGTGTTTAGCCGCATGAAATGGTGCAGCGCGCTACGGATACCTTCCTCTGTAGCAATCGGCTCAGCTAAAAAGGCCTCAAGCGGGAAACCCTGATTGTAGCTTGATTGTTGAGCAAAACGGTGCGGGTTGTATCTCATGAACAACGCCGAATCGTTCTGCCTAAACACTAGAAAGCCCGGCCTGATTGAATATAAGTGAAGAATCTCCCGAGCTTTCAAGGTAGAAGCCCCGTCTTTGAAGGTGTCCCACAGCGGTTGCACCATTTTTGTGGATTCTTTGCTGATAGTTAAGACCTTATCGACGAAGGTCATGCCATCCCCGACCGTACGCGGGCGAAGAACCAGACCCCGAGCTTCTCGCTGAGTCGGTTCTAAGGCGGAAGCGTCAGCTAGCAGCATAACCCTAGGAAAGTTATAACTGTCGTAGAAGTGGGGCTGCTTGTGGACTCCGAAAGCGCTGAGCACATGAAATTGGATCCACGACGTAAAATAATGCATCGGGAGGTTTACGGGCTGTACCCCCGGCTGAGTGGTGTCCACCGCAAAGCTAAGGCCATGATACAGGTGAGCCAGCCCAGCTACCCCAACGGCTACTCGCATCCCAATAACCATTCGGTAAGTCGGGTAGAAGACGGATGGCCTCATATGGCGATGGTGCATTGGGAGCACAAACCAACTTAACCATAGGTCAAGAAACCCCAAAAAGAACACCTCTTCGTCAATGTCTGAAGCTGCAAGCTCTGCAAAGGGGACGACTGGGGTATCCGGGAGAAAGAAATTCCTTTGATCGGACTCCGCTGTTGGCTGGCTGTCCAAGCCAAAACAAAATGGGTCGTCAAGCTTAGCGAAATTCGCAGCATGTTTTGATAAGACTTCCGGACAAATAAAGCGAGCGATGAAATCCACGAAGCTGACTCCGTGCCCTCCGGATTCAAGAAACAGACCCTCATAAATATTCAACACCTTAATCAGGCTTGGGGATTGATGTTGAATGGCATTCTCGGAGGTAAGGCCCATCACCACTTATTTGGTGGCAAAGATGTACTCGTCAGGAGGAAGTAGCTCCTCGTAATGTTCTCCCCCGACGGGTAAGCCGGAGATCTCCGCGAACTCCTCCAAAGAGATTGAAACTTTCCAATCTGACAGAAGGAAGGTGTGAATCGGTACATTCCATTGTTCCAAGAAAGCTTTGACCCACCATACAGAGGGCGTGGAATACTGGAAGAGAGACGCGTAGACTGCGGGGTACAACCCAAGATTTAGCAGCAGTGATTTCTTGGCCGACAAGATGTATTGAGCCCATTGCAAATACCCAGCTGGATCGCGAGGAGTCAAGCCTATCATGTATGGCTGTCCCCAGGGGCGCGACTCGCCTTGACATATACGCCGCCCCAGAATATCCAAAGCCATCGGCGACTGTACGGGTATCGTGGCCATAGAAGGCTGAAGGCAACCCTCCGAAGTCCAGTTGACCTCCTCTACGACATAGTTCACTGGGGGTGAGTTGGCATAGTGGATCGCCGAAATGGGCTCCGAAGGCACCGCACAAGAGAAGCTACGTCGACCCCGGATGATTTGATTGTACCACGGCCCCCATAAATGAAGAGACTTTTGCTCCGGGTCATGATCTTTGATGAGCACGAAGCCTTCCCTATCCACGGGCGCGTCAGGAAATACGCTCTCCGGACGAACAAAAGGGAAAGAAGTGTCAAAAGACTTAGTACCTGTGCGAAAAAGAACAAGGGTTAGCTGTTAATGTTACAGTCCAAATTCTAATACATGATACTTTAAATTTTGTACCGCACTGCAATGCAGTGGAAAGGGACCAGAGGGGACCTACCAAATCAAGGTGACGGCTCATCATTGATGAGACAGTCACTCATTATATAGGAAATCCTAAAAGGATTCTCATTTAATGGGAGGCCCCTCGGGCCAAGGAGTTAAACTCTCTCGAGAGCAACGCTCTGCAGACAGGAGTGACATCTTTCAACTCTAATCATGAGAGGAATAAAATTCCCTAAAAATTTTAAGAGCTATGCTCTGTGAAAACGATGGAATCATCCATCAAAACCCTAAAAAAGCAAAGCTTTTGCAGAGTAAAAACTCCAAGATCTTCAAGATCTGTGAACAAATTCTAAGGGTTCTTCATGGAATATGAACAGTATTCCAGTTCATGGGTTAAAATCGCCCTAAAAAGATTATATCTTGAAGATCTATGATCTAAAAGATGAGCACGACTCTGTTAATGGGTAGAACCCTAAAACATTTTAAGATCTACGATCTGAGAAAAGCAAAGCTCTGTTAATAAGTTCAATCATTACCAAATTTGGGCAGAGTTTTGACTCTAAGAAATTTCTTAAGGCAGAGAGTTTAGCTCTGAAGGAGAATTAAATTCTCAAGAACAAGAAAATAAGAAGATGAACAAGCGGTCATCTCAAGGGCCAAAGGCCCTATTTATAGGCACTGGAAGTCGATCCAACTTCCAAGACAATCCAACGGTAGAAAGGTTGCCACCGCTGCACTCACGTGTGAGCTATGTGAGCGCAACGGTGGGGGGGGCATTTGTTTCCCCCAATCAGAGAGCAAATCTCTATTCAAAATTTCAAAATTTGAAATTTGAACTGAGGCGGCGCCTCACGTGCAAAGCACGAGAGCGCTCGCTGAGAGTCAAAGACTCTGAGGTAGCGCCTCACGTGCAAAGCACGAGAGCGCCAGCGCTAGAACTAAATGTTCTCCACCAATGGATCAAAAAGATCCAACGAAGATGATAAATTATCAAATTACCAGAATAAAATTCTGCTGAGGAAATACTTCTCAAATATTTCCAAACAAGAAAGATTGTGCTCTGTAAATCAGAGCACCGTTGATCAAAGATCCAATGGTGATTAAAAATCACCAAGATACAGAATAATCTCTGTATGGGAAAACATTTTCCCAATCTTGTTAATAACAAGAAAGATGTCTTCTGTAAAACAGAAGCCCTTGGATCAAAAATCCAATGGTGGGAAAACCCCCCAAATCAATTAGAAATCTCTCAATGAGAGATTTCCTTAACTGATTCAACAAATCAGCCTCCCATATATAAAGGACCCAAGAATTCAAGTCTTGTACACAGAAACCTCCCTATAAGTTTCAAGTTCTCAGAAAAGAAAAGGAGAAGCGCAAGCGCCAAGAAGAAGAACCTTCTTCAACGTAAATAAAAAGAAGAGAGATCATAACATCTCCTCCCTATTTGAGAGTTTAACTCTCACATCAGAAGAACTCGGTTCTTTTTCTAGATCATAGATCTATAAGACAAAGTCTTTCATAAAAACAGAAGAGATCATAGCATCTCTTCATAAAAAGAAGAACTTAGTTCTTAGATCCATGAGACAAAGTCTCTCATAAAGAAAAACAAAAGAGATCATAGTATCTCTTGAAAAAGAAGAACTTAGATCCGTGAGACAAAGTCTCTTATAAACGAGAACTTAATTCTCAGAGCACGGAACTGCCAAAGAAGCGCTTTAGCGCTCCAAGTCCGGCGCTCAGCGCCAGTGTGCCACGTGCTCCTCACGTGGGCGCTATTTTATAAGAAGCGCCTTAGCGCTCCAAGTCTGGCGCTCAGCGCCAAACGCGTCACGTGCTCCTCACGTGGGCGGTATTTTATAAGAAGCGCTTTAGCGCTCCAAGTCTGGCGCTCAGCGCCAAGCGCTCGACGTGCTCCTCACTTGGACGCCGAGGAAATACAAAGCACTCTGTAAATAGAGCCCCAGCACCATAAATAGTGTTCAATACTCGGCAAAAGACAAAAAGAAAAAGGGGTGTCAGAACCAAAATCAATGCTCAGCATTGTTGCATAAAAAGGGACTGAGCCCAAATAAATGTTCAACATTTTATTCAAAACTGAGTGGGCTGAACCCAAGTTGGCCACAAATCCCTAATTCAGATTAACTGAGCCCACGTGCTCACAATCTTTTTAATTGGTCTTAGTCCCAAACCTGACTATAGATCTCCCAACCAACATTGGTTCAAGGGTACATCTTTTCATACCTCTGATACATGTCGTTGTAATTCTTCAACGTCTTCAGAGAGATGGAGGGTCCCAATAACCAATAACTTTTGGTGAATCCCCAAACGGTTAAATCAAAACCTTACAGACTACGATGTCTTTAAACCAGACTATGATGTCTTTAAACCAGACTACGATGTCTTTAAACCTTACAGACTACGATGTCTTTAAACCATGCAGACTACGATGTCTTTAAACCAGACTACGATGTCTTTAAACCATGCAGACTACGATGTCTTCAAACCAGACTACTATGTCTTTAAACCTCACAGGCTACGATGTCTTTAAACCTCACAGACTACGATGTCTTTAAACCATACAGACTACGATATTTCTAAACCTTACGGACTATGAGGTCCTTAAACTCACGGACTACGATGTCCTTAAACCCAATGAACCGCAATGTCCCTAAACTAAAACGATAGAGTCCAAACACTCTTTCGTTGGATCTAAATGATCCCAAAATCTTGTTGAGTAGATCTTAGTCTAAAATTAGACTAACGTATCCTCAACAAACGTTTGAGTTGACCTCAGTCTAAAACAAGACTAATGGTCCTTAAACCAACCCAAACCCAAATCTAAGAAAATACGGATTTGGACCAATCTACACCCTACGGGCGACAACATAAATTAGTCTCCGTATGCAATCCACGGGCAACCAAAAAATAAAACAAACACACACGATACGAAGTGACCTTCTGGAGCAGGAGAAAGTGGTTACCGCGATGCGGTAATGTAATTAACTGCAGGGGCTTGTGCCTACAGGGAAGAGCGTCCCCATAATCAAAAATCCCTCACAATAAGGGGGAATCTGACGAAGTCTGCTACAACGGCCGCATCTGTCTAAACCTCCGATACATGGTGCCATAAATCAACTTGGCATCTTCGGAGAGGTGGACGGATAAAACCAAATAGCATCTGCCCCCAAATTCAGGCAAGATGTTTGTCTTCCCGGTATTCGGCGGTGAACAGGGACTTTTCCCGTTGCTTTTATATATTTTTTATTCGGTTTTCATGAGGGAACAAATGCCCCCACAGCGTTGTTCTCACGTAGCTTGCACGGGAGTGCAATGCTATCACTTTTACAACCGTTGGATTGTCTAGGGGAACGGGGAGGTGACCGCCCTTATCATGTCTTATAAATGCAAGGGTTTGGTTTCTTAGGCAGCCACTGTTTCTTTCATCTTCTTCCTTCTTCGTTTTCTTTGAGAATTTAATTCTCCTCCTCAGAGCTTAGTTCTCTGCCATTGTAATTCCAGAGTTAAACTCTGTCAAAAGAAACTTTTTTTAGGTAAAGATCTTGCACATCAGAAAGAACTTTTCTTTTTGAACAAAATTTCTGGATTTTAAATCCATTATGAGAGCTTTGCTCTCCTCTGAAACCCATCCGCTTAGGGATCCAAAGATGTGATCTTTTAGCAATAAACCTCCATATCTCGGGCATTCCCCTCTGATTTTTTTTAGGGTTCATGGGATTTTGTTTCTCATATGTTTTTTATGAGTTTCTGGAATTTAATTTCCTCACATAAAAGGAATTTAATTCCTCTGGTGAAGAGCTTAGCTCTGAAAGATCAAGAGGACCCTTCGGGAGTTTTATTCCCTGGTGTTCTTGAAAATCTTTTCATAGGGTTTTACCCTTATTCGCACAAATTTGAATTTGTTGCGTGCTTAACAGAACTTGTTTTCCCAAGAATTTGTTTGAATTCTAATGTCTGTTTAATGATGATCTTCTTGATCAGTTTTATCACTAAACTTTCACTGATGTCTCTTTTCAGACATTATGGCCGTTCATCTGTACGATGTTGACGAAATTATTTCTTATAAATACATTCGCGCACAAGGCCGTTGTCAAAACTAGGAGTTTACAAACGCCCAATGCGCTGAGATTATGAGTCGCTTCAATGAATACAACGGTCGACTACTTCCTCGTCGCTCCGCTCTTTTGAAGATTATAGTGAGAGCAATTTGGGGAGCACTTCCTGGATTTTACAAAGCCATGTCGCTTAAGGCACTGGATGATGCCGAAGATAAAATGCACTCAGTATATCTGATGGGCCTGATCTCGAAGAAACGACGAGATAATCTTGTTGATATCATGCATCAAATTTTCCAACAGACGACGATAATCACTGCTTATCAGAGGGCGGATGACATTAGTGAGGATTTTGACGCTTGCATTCGTGAGAGGATGCACACGAGAATGGTCAGAGAGGCCAGAAGCTTTTTAGACGGCCTTACTTCCGAATTTCTTAATCCGTGTCTCGGATTTAATGTTTTACCATTGTAAACATTTTCTTTTATTTTTGTATGAATTTTCGGAGTATGAATGACAAAACTTTCCTTTCCCCATTTTTTTTATGTTTACATGCGTTATGTATGAAGTTTTGTCATACTGTTGTTTATGTTCACGTATTTTGCGCATGAGGCACTGCTGGGGATTTCAATCCTGCATTAGCGCATGCTCACGTGTTATGCATGTGCGGTACCGTTTTAATTTCCAATAAGGATCAAGGCTGGTGCTCACGTGCTATGCACGTGGGGCTCTGCTGATGGGGTCGTTTCGTCTCCCTACTCTGATTCCAATGAGTCACTTCTTTCATTTCCCATGCTCTCCCCTTTTTCTAGGCCTTTGGGAATAGTTCCACCATGCACAACATTCTCTCTACATAGCATTGAATGCTCCCTTTTATAACTTGAAGCCGAGGCCTTTCTTTCCCTTTAAAGAGAAAACCATTTAGACCTTAGGGTGATCATTTTGAGAAACAAACCACAGGTTATGGCTTGCAACCGCCCCCACGCTCGTCGGCAACCATGGGAGGTGCCCATCGAGGAAATGGTTCCTCGCCTTGCTGCGCGGCTTGCAGATCCCCTTCTCACCGACGCTCAATGTGACGCGGTGATGTACGAGCTTCTGACTCGTAGGGGCTCTCCTCTTCCGATGGGCTCCATTTGGCTCCGGACGATCTTTCTATCCGTGCTCGCCGATATTCTTCCTCATCCGGCAGAGATGATCCTGGCAATTCTTGATACGGCGGAGGATAAGATCGAGTATTTCCACGAGGCATGCTTGATTACCCAGGCTCTGAAGGATCGCTCGGTTCATCTACTGGGTAAGATAAGAGCCCGACGGGCTGTCATGTCTGCTTTTGCTGATGAGCATGGCTCTAATCGGTGGGGATCAACCCTCGCGAAGACCGCCGCTTCGACGTAGTGGAGAGGGCAGAGAGGGAATTGGAGAACCTTGTGTTTTGTTTCGTTAACCCCTGTATCTCTGATCCTATATTTGGTGATCTTTTCCCTGTGGAGTAGTATATTTATATTGATGTATTTCTCTTATTATTGACTGTTGAATGCTTTCTGTTGAATTTTTCTGTTTGACATATATTCGTACGTGCATCCCACCTGTGTACATGAGCTTTATACTTTACCCCTGGGAATTTTCTTTAAGTGCGAACACTATCGTTGTGTTGCCTACAAATTAGAGCGTTTTGGATACCATTTCCATTTAAACAGGCATATAGTCGCGAATGCATGCTTAATGGGGTACATACCGAAGACTTTCCTTGTTGCCTTTCATAGCATATGGTTTGTGCGTGTTTTGGATCGAGTATTGTCATCGAGTGGAGGCCTGCCTACATGGGCTTGAATGCATCCGCCTTCCCTCCAACATCTTAACCTCGAAATCGAGTCTACGGGGATGGATCGAACGGTGCGCAGCCAATCTGCAGTCGTGCGAGAAGAGGCTCAATCGGAAGTTTTCGGAGAGGGAGTTAGCTTTGAATGCTTTGGGGAACTTCAAGCTGTACTTACTGCTAAGACCACCAGTGCGTACGAACTTTGGCGGGTGCTTCAAGAAGCTATCAGGGAGGTGGTAGCTATTGATAAAGCCGTTATCTTTACCCGCGAGATGGTTGAAGCTCACAAAGTTGCTGGAAAGGAGCTTGAGAGTCGGCTCGCCTCGTATCAGGATCAACGGTCTCAGGCAGAGACCCATCTCGTAGCAATAACAAAACTTGAAGCCGAGGCCCAGCGGAAGAAGGATGGACCGATGAATTTATTACATCGTCCGCCGGCTTAAATATATTTTGTATATTCTCATTTTCTTGTATTCACTTCTGAATGAGAGAATATTTTGTATCCATTTTGATTCTTTTTATGACATGTATCTTGTATTCATTTTGAATTCATGAATAAAAGACATATACTTTATTTCATATTGGCGTGTTCGTTTTAGCAAACACGTTCCGTAAATAGTCTATCTTGATCTCCTTGCAGGACAGCGACGGCTTAGGAAACATGTTCAGGTCTTCTATCTAAGACTTTTCAACTCTATGAGCCGTGAGGGTCTCATAAAGACTTTTCTCCCTACGAGTCGAGAGGATCTCGTAGGTGTATTTTATCCTTAGGAATCGTGAGGATCCCTAAGTGCGTTTTCTCTTGAGAGTCGTAAGGATCTCACAAGAGAATTTTCTCTCTTACAAGTCGAGAGGACTCGTAAGTGGCTGGTGGGTTGACTTGTTTCCGAGTCGAAGTACTGCTCTGACGGGGAGGTCGTTGGCTGATTTTTTTCCGAGACGGAGGTCATTTGTTGACGTGTTTCCGCGACGGGGTCATTTGCTGACGTATTTCCGCAACGGGGTCATTGGATGACGTATTTCCGCGACGGGGTCATTTGCTGACGTATTTTCGAGACAGGGTCATTGGATAACGTATTTCCGAGATGGGGTCATTGGATGACGTATATCCGCGACGGGGTCATTAGATGACGTATTTCCGAGACGGGGTCATTGGCTGACGTATTTCCGTGACGGGGTCATTTGCTGACGTATTTCCGAGACGGGGTCATTTAATGACGTATTTCCGCGATGGGGTCATTTGCTGACGTATTTCCGAGACGGGGTCATTGGATGACGTATTTCCGAGACGGGGTCATTTGCTGACGTATTTCCGCGACGGGGTCATTTGCTGACGTATTTCCGCGACGGGGCCATTGGATGACGTATTTTCGAGACGGGGTCATTTGCAGACGTATTTCCGTGAAGGGGTCATTGGATGACGTATTTCCGAGACGGGGTCATTGGCTGACGTATTTCCGCGACGGGATCATTTGCTGACGTATTTCCGAGACGGGGTCATTGATGACGTATTTCCGCAACGGGGTCATTTGCTGACGTATTTCCGAGACGGGGTCATTGGATGACGTATTTCCGAGACGGGGTCATTGGATGACGTATTTCCGAGACGGGGTCATCTGCTGACGTATTTCCGAGACGGGGTCATCTGCTGACGTATTTCCGAGACGGGGTCATCGGATGACGTATTTCCGAGACGGGGTCATTGGCTGACGTATTTCCACGACGGGGTCATTTGCTAACGTATTTCCGAGACGGGGTCATTTGCTGACGTATTTCCGAGACGGGGTCATTGGATGACGTATTTCCGAGACGGGGTCATTGGATGACGTATTTCCGCGACAGGGTCATTTGCTGACGTATTTCCGAGACGGGGTCATTGGCTGACGTATTTCCGAGACGGGGTCATTGGCTGACGTATTTCCGAGACGGTTATTTCCGAGACGGGGTCATTGGATGACGTATTTCCGCGACGGGGTCATTGGATGACGTATTTCCGCGATGGGGTTATTTGCTGATGTATTTCCGAGACGGGGTCATTGGATGACGTATTTCCGCGACGGGGTCATTTGCTGACGTATTTTCGAGACGGGATCATTAGATGACGTATTTCCGTGACGGGGTCATTTGCTGACGTATTTCCGAGACGGGGTCATTGGATGACGTATTTCTACGACGGGGTCATTTGCCGACTCTAGGTTGTCTGTGAACCGTAGAGTCTTGAAACTGGGGACTTTGCCGTGGCTCCGATTGGTGGTGTCGCGTCCGTATCCTGCTGGAATGAGGAGGAACGCCGTTGTTGGTCTCTAGGCTGTAGAGGTGGCAGTCGAGATTTGGAACTAGGGACTTTGCCATGGCTCCGCTTCGTTGCGACCCTGAGGTCGGTTGTTGACGTTACGTCTGCATCCTGCTGGAGTTGAGAAGGAACGCTGTGTTGATCTTCTGTGATGCAGATGTTTCCGTCGAGATCTGACTCTCCCTTTGACAAGGTCTGGTGGGGAAATGTGGTCCCCTTTTTGTTTACACCCATGTATTGTATACAAGGGTTAGTATGGACTCACCCGTAGGGCAAAAGTTTCATTCTTTTATTTTTTTTTATTTCTTTCCATGATGCTCTATAATTTCAGCTTTATATCGTGAAAGTCGCGATTGCCCAATCATTTCGGCTATTTTTCGCGGTGTCCAATGATTTCGGCTATTTTTCTTTTTACTCGCTGCTTTTTATTGCGAGTTGTCCAATCATTTCGGCTATTTTGGTATGCATATATTTTACTTGCTGATTTTGTTGCAAGTTTGTCACGCCCCGCTTCCCGGTGTACGGCGAAGGGGACGCGACGAGGCTCGCTACGTATTTGCTTAGAAACAAATACGCTAAGTGTATCTAAGCAATATAAAAGTAAATACACAAGAGACAAGATATATAAACTGAACAACAACTTTATTGATTAACATTTTTTTGTACAATGCATGAAAAGGAAATACAACTGAAATAAAAGCGATGCCTAAACAATGGCATGACAGGAAATTAAAGGCACTGAATAGAAAATTTACAATGTCTAGAGCTCCGGGTCTTCGCTGTACTGATCCAAATCTTCTGCAGTTGGCTCGATCTCTGAAGGGTCCAAATCACCTGACGACATTCAAAAAAGAAAGAAATAGAATGTCGTCAGCGAACAGGTCGCTCGGTAAGTCCCAAAGATAAGAGGAGAAATAGAATAGACAGAGAGTAAGAGAGAGAGAGAGAGAGTAGCTTTTACAGTTGTATTATATTGTTATATTTTTGTATTTAGTGTTAACGCTATTATTTGTAGTTTGGTACAGAAGGATGCCAGTGTATACGAGAGGAGTCTCACTTGCCCCGGAGACTAAGGTATCAGGAACTCAAGGAACCGTTTATGACACGGTACAACAGCAACTGGATTCATGTTAAGTGTCTTAATCTTACCGTATCGTGCCACTTTTAACACCTTCCGTACCAATCTACCCCTTAAACCCCGTAGTGTTTTAATTGTATTGTATTGTAAACTGTATAGATTGTATAATTGGATGACTGACCGAAACCATGATATCTGTAACGGATGTAACCGTAGAATCATGTAAATTGATGTAAACTGGAGATCATGTAAATGGAATGTATATCCATGGTTCGGTTCAGTCAAGTTGTATAGATTGATAATTGGATTCATGGATTCATGTTGAATTGTAATATTGTAAATTGTAGATTGTAGATTGTAGTTTGTAGATTGTACTTGAATCATATTCAAGTCAGATATAATCAGACTCAAACCCGAGTCAGACAATTAGAAATGTAAATCGAAGTCTTTATTATTTCTTAAACCTATATTTACTAGGGTCCTCAGGGTAATTTATAAAACTTGAGGGGGTTTTATGTAAAAATATTTTTTATACACTTTTCAAAATACATCTCAAGTATTCATTATTCGTCTTTAAAGTTGTAATGAATGTGGATTTTGTATTGTGATATTCTAGTGAAAATATCCTAATTTTATAAATAAGGTATTTATTTGAAATATTGATTTGTTTGGAATTCATGGTATTTTAGTGTAAAATTTATTCTTGTGATTTTTCGAAAAAGTGGAATATTTATATCATAACAAAATATGTATTTTAATGATAAATATACATATATTTATACAAAAATAATTTTAATATATATTTTATATTCTAAAAATCTCATTTTCTTAAGATGTTGTATTTTAAATCTTTCGAGACTGAATGCTCCTTGCGGAGGTCTGAATCTCGCACTACTAAGCCCGAGGATGTGCGATAATCCGCACCATCCCGAACGGGTTCCCCAAAATGGGTTGTAGCGGCGCTTTGCAATGATTGTAAAATACTAAACCCTTTAGAAAACGACTTTATGAAGTAAATGGTATTTATTTGTAAAGATGTCAATTTTCCGTATTCTATGTTATAGGGTCTCCTAAGTCAACCAGACTATTCCTAAATGGTCCAAAGCGACAAGTCGTGAGATGCCTCAAATTGCCTCTTCACCGCCAATTGTGGCCAGGTAAATACAAGTGAAGAAAGGAGGGATCCGCTCACGAATCACCGTGAGACGGGCCCTTTAAAGTTACCTTTCTCACTTGCTTAGCCTAGACACCACAAAGTCAGGTTTAGATAAACGACTGATATCTACAACTTATCGTATTTTCATAATAAGAGGTATTTATTTAAAAAGTGTATTAATACTAAATCTTTTAGTAATGGTTTTATTAAGTTAAGGGTATTTAAATGAAAATATTGTTTTCTCGTATTCTAAGTTTTCGATGGCATCGTGTTAGGTTGTATATGAGTGTGTGAGGAGGTAGGTCATTATCTCGTGCTCTACTTTAAAGGTATAGCAAGTTTAAAGGAGCTAAATGTAAAGTTGAAACAATGTGGTATTTAAGTGAAAAATACGATAAATTGAAATAGCTATCATTTCATGTGATGAAACTTGATCAATTTGGTTGATTAGTGTTTAATAGTCATTATGAGGAAGTTTAAGTATGATTGTATTAGTGAGAAGTGGAATTTTATAGGAAACCGAATCGGAAATCGGATTGGTTCCGATTCCGTCAGGTTTTGTAAAACCGTATTTTTAGATAGAAGAGATAGGTAGAAATTGGGACTTACGGGTTTTAGATCACACAAGAGAGTGAGAGGGAAGTAGAGGAATCGCCGATGTGTTGCGTCGTCGCCGGTAGTTCCTAAAACGATCGCCGGAAGTTCGACGTAGATTTCGCCAGAGCTTCGCCTTTCGCTCGTTTTCAAAGTACACAAGTTTATTGGAAATTTTGAGAGAGTTTGCTCAGAAATTTGGGATAAGAGGGTAGAGAGTAGGGATGGTATTTATAGGGTTAGGGTAGATGAAGGGTTAGGGTAGATGAAGGGTTTTAATTGAAAAAAATATAAAAATATATAAAAGTGTATTAAAAATTGGAGTAAATGGGGCTTTCTGACTTCTTTGTAACCGATCTGGGAATTTAAAGTATGCAGGGGGGTATAGAATGCCAAGAGCCCCAACTTTCATGTTGGGGACTCGGCCGTCCGGCCGAGTCAGGTGGTCGGGGGGTGGGGGGTCTCCTAGTGTATCCTCTGGTACATTTAACTTTTCATGTGTAGAGGAAAAATCTGGAGTTATCACGTGTTGACTGTTGGGCTTCCATAAAATTTATAACAAAATAATATTAAAAAATAATGTGGGGCAGGGGATTTGAACTCTGGTGGCTTGGTTCAGCAATGCAAGGTATTACCAAAGAGCTACAAGCTCCTTCTTGTAATTATGGTGTGAATTAATTACTTAAGTCTTGTGCTCAGGCAATAAATACCCCTTTAAGGATTTTGAAAAAAAACAATTTAAAAATTTGTATGGAAAAAGTGCATAAGAAAATTAGGGTTGTTACAAAGTTGCCCTATCATTTCGGCTATTTCATATGCCATTATGGCTTGCTGACTTTTTGCCGCGAGTATGGAACTTGGAATCTCATGCCGATCTTAGTATCAGTATCGCTGCGACTGGAATATTTCCAGGAGCGAATCATCATTTGCCGTGAAAGGACTTGGAATTTGATCCGATTTAGGCATCAGTATCGCTACCACTGGGACATTGCCAGGAGCGAATCATCATTTGCCTCTGTCGATTCGAACAAAGGTGGCTTAGCAAACAGGGTTAGGATCCTGTCGACTAAGGCTTTTGACTTCATGAGCCGTAAGGGTCTCATAAAGGTGTTTCTCCCTACAAGTCAAGAGGATCTCATAGGTGTATGTTCTCCTTAGAAGTCGTGAGGACTCCTAAGTGGTGTTCTCTCTTATATGTCGTAAGGATCTTGCAAGAGTGTTTTCTCCTTGTAAATCGAGAGGAGTTACAAGTGTTGTTCACCAAATAGGGGGATTTCACGCCATTGGCGGAACTTGGTGGGGGAGACGTTTATTTGTGCTCGTGGATTGTATACAAGGGTCAATATTGAATCGTTTGTAGGGAAGTCTGGTGAATGTGATGGCTTAAGAACAACTTCAGATCCCTGTAGCTTAAGGTTTTTGAATCTTACGAGCCGTGAGGGTCTTATAAGAGGGTTCTCCTTACGAGTCGTGAGGATCTCGTAAGTGTAATTCCTCCTCAGGAATCGTGGGGATCCCTAAGTGTGTTGCTCCCTTGTGAGTTGTAAGGATCTCACGCAGGTATTTTCTCCTTACAAGGTCGAGAGGATCTTGCAAGTGTGCATGAATTTTTTTACGAGTCTGCGTCCTTTCGGGTTTTCACAAACTCGCCGGTAGCCCTGTTATTTTTACTCATGGAGCCCTTTCAGGTTTTCATCCGTACCCATCTTGCTTATGGACGTACCATTTTTTTTGCGCGTCAGCCCTAGGATGCTGCGGTTTGTAGTAGTTTGAAGACGTTTCGGTCCGTCGTTAGTTTAGGGACGTTTCAGTCCGTAGCTAGTTTTAGGACGTTGCGGTCCATTGTTAGTTTAGGGACGTTTCGGTCCCTTGTTGCCATTTTGGAGACAACGGTTTTGCTGGATACTACTTATAGAGTTTGGGCTTGGGAAGATAGCGAGCGGACATAGGTGTCGTCATCTATTGTTGACCTAGGCCGTGACTCGTCAGGCGTAGTATTTTTTCAGGAACCGGCCGTTTATTGGCCTAAAGGGTCTTTCGCCATGCATATCCATGAGCAAATAAGCCCCACCTTGGTAGACTTTGTCTATGATGTACGGGCCCTCATAGTTCGGCTCGAATTTTCCCTGTTTAGCACGATTGGGGATTATAGGTCTCTTGACCACTAGCATGAGTTCGCCCTGGCGAAATGTCCTCGGCCTGGTCAATCTCTCGTATGAGCGCGTCATCTTTGCTTCGTAAGTCTCCAAGTTTTGTTGCGCCATGAGACGAGTTTCATCGAGGGCGTCGAGCTCCTCAAGCCGAAGATGAGCATTCTCGTCGTCTGTTAGCTCGTAACGAACCACCACTCGTAGATAGGGTATCTCTATCTCCAAGGGGAGTACTGCTTCCATGCCGAATACCAACGCAAATGGCGTTGTATTTGTGGCCGTTTTGAACGTGGTGCGGTAAGCCTAGAGAGCTTCATGCAGTTTCTCGTGCCAGTCCTTCTTATTTTTGGACACCGTCTTCTTTATGATCTTCGTCAAGGTCTTGTCGAAAGTCTCGGCCAGATCGTTAGCTCGAGAATTATAGACCGAAGAGTATCTCCAGTCAATATTATGTTGCTGTGCGAAGCGGCTGATTTTGTGACTTCTGTAGGCCGGCCCGTTATCAGAGATAATCCGTCGCGGAGTGCCGAACCGATAGATGACGCGTGTCTTGAAGAAATGGAGAATATTCTCCGTCTTCAGTTCCTTAGAAGTACTGCTTCTGCCCACTTGGAGAAGTAATCAGTTGTCGCCAATATGAACCGATGTCCTCTGGATGACGCTGGTTCGATGGGCCCAATTATGTCGGTTCCCCACATTTCGAACGGCCAGCTAACTACTGTTGGGTGTAGCGGGTTTGGATACTGGTGGATGAAGTCTCCATGAATTTGGCACGAGTGGCACTGCTTCGCGTATTCGAGGCAGTCCTCAATCATCGTGGGCCAATAGTAGCCTATCCTTTTGATCTCCAGCTTCATCTTTGGCCCAGCTTGATGAGAACCGCAGAGTCCGTCATGAGTTTCTTGGACGACTCTCCTTACTTCTTCCGGTCCCATGCATCTTAGCCACATGGAGTCGAACGATCTCTTAAACAGAGTATCATTGACGAAGGCAAAAGACAGAGCTCTTTTCACGAGCTGATGTCTTAAGGATGCATCTTCAGGTGTTTGATGGGATTTGAAGTAGTTTATAAAGACTTCTCTCCAATCCTTAGCCTTTTCTTGGTCCTCTATTTGTAGGGCTGTTTGCTTGGTCGCTTCATTTTCTTCAGACGACTCTGGAGATATTTCCGCTGGTGCAAGAACCCGACGGCTTTATACAACGATCCTTACGTCATCGAGGTTTTCGTCAGCCAGTTCTTTAGCGAGCTTAGCTAACGCATCCGCTTTGCTATTCTCCGCACGCGGTATGCTCTCTAGGGCGTAGGAAGGGATTTGAGTCAGCAATTATTGCACTCTCTCGCCGTACTTCACCAACTCTGGTTTGCACGTTTGATAGTCGCCGTTTACTTGACTAACGACCAACTGGGAGTCTCCGTATATGAGGAGGTTTTCGATTCCCATGTCGATAGCGATCTCAAGACCTGCTATCAAAGCTTCATATTCTGCTTTATTGTTTGTCCTCGGCTCTGTCAAGGAAAAGGCAAAGCGCATTATCCCTCCTTGCGGAGTCACGAAGATAAGGCCTACCCCCTATTTGATTATAGGGGTGTTGTGTTTTCACTTATTTATGGAAGATGCTCCATCGAAATAGAGTTCCTATCGGGTATCACTCCCTCCTTTCTCCCCGTCGATCGTGTCAAACGCGTGTTCGTCTGGCAATTCGCAGTTTAGGGGTGAATCAGCAGGTATCGGATTCTCAGCGAGGAAGTCGGTGATGGCCTGGCCTTTCACTGCCTTGAGCGGTCGGTATGTTATCGAAAATTCCATTAAGAGTAGGGCCCATTTAGCGTGCCGCCCCGTTAGTATGGCTCTTGACATCAAATACTTGAGAGGATCTACTTTTGATATGAGATGGACCTTATGCGCCAAAGCATAGTGTCTGAGCTTCGTTATCGCGAAGATTAACGTCAGGCCGTGTTTTTCGATAGGGGAGTAATTGTTTTCTGCCCCCACGAGAACTCGACTCAAATAGTAGAGGGCTCTCTCTTTCCCTTGGTCGTTTTCCTGTGCCCATAGCGCGCCTAAGGAACCTTCAAGGGCGGTTGTGTACAGGATGAGTGGCTTTCCTTTAACTGGAGCGGTCAGTACCGGCGGATTCTGCAGGTATTGCTTGATTTCGTCAAGTGCACTCCGGCATTTACGATCCCAGACGAAAGGGGTCCCCTTCTTCATTAAATGGCTGTAGAGGCGACATTTGCCGGAGAGGTTCGCTATGAATCGTCAGATATATGCGAGCTTTCCTTGGAGAGATCGTAGTTGCTTGATGGTTCTCGGCGGAGGCATTTCCATAATCGCCTTAATCTTTGACGGGTCTATTTCGATACCCCGGTGTCGTACAATGAATCCTAGGAATTTGCCCGAGGAAACTCCGAACGCGCATTTGAGAGGATTCATCTTCAGGTTGTATTTCCGAAGGCGCTGGAACACTATCTTCAGATGCTCCCAATGCTGCTCGTGCGATTTGCTTTTCACCATGAGGTCGTCAATATAGCATTCGACGATTTCATGTATGAGATCATCGAAAATCTTCGTCATGGCCCTCTGATAGGTAGCGCCGGCGTTCTTCAGACCGAAAGGCATCACTTTGTAGCAGAATATGCCCAGAGGAGTCCGGAAAGCGGTATGCTTCTGGTCTTCGGGATACATCTTTATTTGATTATACCCTGATGAGCCGTCCATGAAGGAGAAGACTTCATGAGTGGACGTATTGTCTATCATCAGCTCGGTAACCAGTACGGGAAAATCATCCTTCGGACAGGCTTTGTTGAGGTCCCGAAAGTCCACGCAGATGCGCACCGTCCCATTTTTCTTCATCACTGGGACAATGTTGGCGATCCAGTCGGGGTATTGAACTTCTTGGATGAAGTCGGAGTTGATTAGCTTCTTGACTTCGGCGTTGATACTCATTTCGAGTTCAAGCTGTAACCTTCTTGGTGCTTGTTTGACCGGCTTGACGTCCGGAGATATCGCCAATTTATGCACAGCTATTTCTGGATCTAGCCCCGGCATCTCGGAATAGTTCCATGCGAAGCAATCTTTATACTGCATGAGCACGTCTTTTAGCGTAGCCACCTGTTCTTTAGAAAGCATCTCACCGATGAACGTTGGTCGCGGGTCGTTTGCCGTCCCCAAGTCAATTTTCCTTAGGTTGTCCGCAGTAGTATGTATTCCATCTTCCAACTCTTTTGGCGCCGGTGGAAACTCTGAGTTTAATTCGTCTTCATCTTTATTTTAGAGGCACCAAGAGAGGTCATTCATGTTCTCGGGCTCTCCTTCTTCTGATAACGTTATCACGTGACAGGTACGAGATCGTTTCCAAGACCGATGTTGATCTGGTTCTACTCTCGCCATATATGTTGCTTTTGGCACATGCCTTTGTAGTGGGGCCACCCTCCAACCGTTGGATAGAGCGAATCTGCCGAGTTGATATTGGTCTTCGACCCAGTTTATGAACGTGAAGCAGTCTTCAAGAGGATGTCCTATCGCTCGGTGATAGGAACAATAATCCGGGTGATGAACCTCGTTTGCTTGATCGGGGTGCCGAGACTCCGGGAGTGTCATCATTTGATATTTCATGACAAGGTCGAATATCTTCCTTGTCTTGTCTTGAGGGAAGGAATATTCCCGATCCATCTTCTTCATCAGCGATGGATTTCGGCTGGCCTTTTCTCGATCGCGTGGTCTTTTGGATCCGTTTTGCCGCCGTCGAACGTTTTTTCCGTTCTTTGACTTGTTTTTGCCTCTGCGTCGGGCCTTTTTCTTGTCTTGGGAATGCATGGCGGGCTGATGGTGAAGGGCATTTTCGTCCTCCGTAGCCTGCTGAAGGAGGCGTTGCGTCTTGGCTTTCTTGTAAATGGACATTTCGCGACTGTAGTTGTTTCGAACCTTTTGACTCGCTTCCCTTATTAGCTTGTCCATCTGTTCTTCAAATGACAGACTCGGCATTTTTATGGCAGGACCGCGTTCAGGCTCAGCGTTAACGTCTTTTAAAAGAGCATCCGTTTCTTCATCAAGGTCCTTTATGACATGGCAGCCATGGAACTGCTCCCGTTTCTTGGGCTGGACATATCCAAGCCCGATCGTTTCCATTTTTCCGTTGGGCAATTTTCAGTGCGTTCCGGGGACGTTCCAAATCCTGTTGTAGAACTGAGCTTGTCGAGGAGTTTGTTTGAATGGTACGCCTTGGCATCTTAATAACCTTATCAATCTCTCGGTGTAATACCTGGACAAACGAATGGGTTGGAGCCTGTCGAGCGCAGGATCGGCACTATGCCCGACTTCTCTTTCGACTTTAGTCTCCGTGGATCGATAGAATAGGATCGCCTTTTCACCTCTTCGCCTGGGAGGAACGTAGAATATCCGCAACTCTTGCACACTATATGTCTCGAGTGCATCAAGCCCTCTGTAGTGATGCCGCGGAACCATGGCGATCTGCAAACTTTGATCATTCCTAGTGAGGGCTTGCATTGATGGACGGATCGAGAACACTGCGTTGACTTCGTCTTCGGAGTCACTGCCAAAGACCAAAATAGGGGTAGATGTTCTTGGCTTGTTGCATTGGGGTGGCCCCGAATAGACCATCTCTTCTTCCTCCTCGGTATCGCTCCCGAAGACCGGAATAGCGGTGATAGCTTTTTGCTTATTCTCCGGTTTATGGCATCTTTCCGTGTCTTCAAAGTCTGGTAGGAAATACTTAGCGTCTTCATACTTGCGGACTTCATTTACGGAGAATGGGTTCAGTTCCCCCGTCACGGTATATTCGAGACCATCTTTAAAATACTTCATACACTGATGTTGTGTAGAAGGGATGGTGTTGTACTCGTATAACGAAGGCCTGTCGAGCAAAGCGTTGTAGCAGGTCTTGGCGTCAATGACATGAAACTTGATGTCAGTGACGAGTAGCCCAAAGCGTAACGTCAGTATTATAGACCCGAGCGTCCGTGATGACTGGGAGTCAAATCCGGAGATAGTGATTTTATCCCGTGCAAGGTGTTGAACGCTCATGCAGATTTCTTTTAGCACCCTCACATTCAGGAGATTGACAGAGGACCCATTGTCAATTAAGATCTTCCCTATCTTGATGTCATGGCAGTACCCGGTGACATACAGGGGATGGTTGTGCTCGCACGTTCCGAGGATGAGATCTTCATCACCGAAAGTGATGTCAGCTGTGTGCACTTCTTCTAGCTCTTCCTTCATATTTTCTTTGGCAAGGAAAGCTTGAATTTGGTCGGGCTCTTGTAGTGCCTTGATCAGAGGATCTCTCACCTCTTTAGATAGCAGAAGGGCATCGAGAATGCTTAGCTGCGAGGGTATCTTTCTCAGGTGTGCCAGAACGTTATAATCCGCCTTGTTTTTCTTGGGCGGGTCCTTGGCTACCAACTCTTCGACGACTCGATCATCGAGGGCGATATCCTCAGGGACTTTTTCCTTCCCCTTATCTTTTTTGTTCGATCCCATGTTTGTAGGTCTAAGATTCTTTTTAAGCAACGTACGGTTACGCAGCTGAATATTCTCACAGTTCTTTATCTCCTCCTCTTTTCCTGGGGTGGATTCTTTGAAGAGACGGCCGAGGGATATTTCTTCATCAGAATCGCTTCCGAAGGTGAGAACTTGCGATCCTCCAGAACCAACCATGTGACAGTTACCGGCAGTTCTTTTGTACTCATCTGTCGTGCTTCTCTGTTCCCGACGAGCCTTGCGCTTCAATCGCTTGACGTGTTGTCGGTGGGCAACATATCCCTACCACCAGTTTTTTAAGGCGTTGCACTCTTCGGTAGGGTGTGTGACCCTTCGATGGTACAAGCAATAGTGAGGATGTACATCCGCTTCGTCAAGGTACATACTGCCAGAAGTATCTCCTTTGAAAGGTGGCAGCTTCATTCCCATTGACAGAGCCTTAGTGAGCCGTTTCCTTGCCTTAAGCTTGCTTTTGTCTGTCGCGGGCGTGCTTCGATCCGGTTGGAGTGCTTCAACCTTTTCGTCATGTCGCTGACGTTTGGTTTTTTCTAATATGGCCATTTCTCGCTCTCGATCATCTTTGCTCCTCTGACAGGCTTCGTTCAGCAACATGTCAATCATTTCGTTGACGGTTCCAAGAGCTCCGGTTCTGGATCTGCCCCCAGATTCTCTGCATCAGGAGCTTCTTTACCATCTATTGAAGAGTGAGAGATCACGTGGCAGCTCGCCACATAATCCTTGGGCTCTTCAAAAGAATCATCTCCTTCATTAGCGTTATCGTCTTCATTCTCAAGAACATGCTTGAAGAATTTGTCCAATGTAATTGGGGTCCGTGCCTTCTGGTTATATTCTTCTAGTGCATCGATATGCCTTTGCAGATCTGTGCGCTTGTCGTCAGGCTGCGCGGGCTTCTTGATTTTCTTCTTCTTCTTCTTCTAAGACCTTGACGGCTGAGCCTATGTGTTTTGCCCATCATTACCACTTCTTGGTGTCGGGCGAGGTTTCAGCATTCCCTCAATGATTTCTGGCTCTAGCGGGCTTCTCCATCTGATTGCCGGGCATGTTTGAAGATCTTTCAGCATTCTTTTAGTTTTTGTCGGAAGAACTACTTCCCATGGAGCTTCCTCTATGAATGAGCATGATGCCCCCGGCGTGTCCATCTTTCTCGGAGCATGTGGTTGTGGCGGGTTTACCCTCCAGTTTTCAGACAGCGCGAATTTGCCATGTTGGTACTGGTCCTCAATCCAGCTTTTGAAGACGAAGCAATCTTCGATTGGATAGCCCAACATTCGATGGTAGGGGCAGTAGTTGGGATTGTTGATGTCACCGGGCTGCAGTGGGCGTTTCGTATCCGGCAGGGTGATGAGCCTATTACGCACCGCTAGTTCGAACAGTCTTCTCGTTTTATCCCGGGGGAACGCGTAAGGACGTCTTAACTTCTCTTCAACGAATTGCGACTTGTTGCCTTGGCGAGTAGCTGATTTCGGCTCACTCGGCTGTTGTTGAGCGTTGGCGACAAAGGTCACTTTCCCTTTGCCCTTAGCATTTCTAAGCTCCGTTTTCGAGGAGGGCGGTCTATGGCCCATTTGGTCCATTTTGGCCAGCTTGTCGATCAAGGCTTGGAAAGTGGTCGGCTTGAAGAACATCATAAACTGAGATATGGTCACCTGCGGATCGAGGGTCCCTACGAACATGCCCACGGCAGGAGCTTCTTCTATGCGTTGTTTGCATCTCGACCATAGGTTCCGCCACCGGATTGCATATTGCATCCATGTCTCTCCTGGCTTCACCCTGGCATTGATCAATGTGGTTATTGGGGTGCGTTCGCTGGCGCTTGCGAAATGCTGAGTGAATAACAACTCCATCTCTGTAAACGTTTTGACGGAGTCATTCGGAAGCTCCGAATACCATTCAAAGGCCGTCTCCGCCAAGCTGTCGACGAACTGGCGAAGTAGCAATTTGTCGTCACCTCCGGTATTGCCACAGAGAGCCCTGAACTGAGCGGCATGCTGATGGGGATTACCCGTCCCCTTATACACATGGAATTTGGGGATCGTATATCCTGGCGGGTACTTTATTTGATCGTACCAACCCGGATAGGGTCGTCTAGTTCTGACGACTTGGCCGGTTGCTTCATTTGCCTGATGAGCTCGTAATTGTTGAGCTATATAGTCATCAAGGGCGGCTTTGGAGATGGTCTCTTCCTTGGCTGCTGACAGAGCCAGAAGAGGGTTTGATGTCTCCCCTATGTCATCTTCAAGGATTATTGGAGGGTCTTCAACTGGGGGATCTGGCTGTATCATTATCCTGACCATATCTTGGAACAAGAGCACCATTTGTTTTATATTGGAAGCTTATTCTGCTGCCTCTTTTTCTTTCTTCTCGAGCATTCGGAGGAACTCGGCGTCGGTTTCTTGCTCCCGGCGTTGATCTTACGATGCTTCCGAGCTTTCTTTCGGCCCAGTGAGCGCGGCAATCTTTGTCAGCATCTCCTGGAGCTTCTGCTGTTGTTGCTCTTGAGCCTTTGTCACAGATCGGATGAGTGGTCGATGACCCGTAGAGATACGGCTATCCTCTTTCCCGGAAGCCATGTAAATGGTGTGCACTACCATGCCCCCAGGCTTGGGGCGTTTGGATTCAGTGCCCCTGAGATTTGTCGTAGACACAGGAATCTTCTCCGGCATTCTCCTTTCATGAGCGGTCAACGTTGAGGGGGCTGTTGTGATAGGCACCCGGGAAGATGATACCTTCCGTGGCACGACGACGGGATGGTCCTCCTCTTGCCGAACCTTCATCTTCTTTGGTTGGCGGGAGTAGTCTTTACAGAGTCTTGGACTCTTCGCCAGACCCTGTGGATTTTGGAGGACAACCGCTGAGGGGGTTGTTCTGACTTCGGCTTTGTAACATTCTCCACAGATGGGGGTGTCTTCTTCAATATAGCGGTTAGAGAGTTCTTGCGCACCCTCTTGAGTGGTTCAAAGCTGTTCCCAGTTGGAACAGCAGCATCAATTTCCACCATTAGAGCTGGTGGAGTCAGTCCAGAGGGAGAGCCACCCCCAGCTTTCCTTACTAGCCGCCAATGGCGATGTCGAGCGTGTCTTGCAGATGGTATTGACTCAGTTACAGGGGTGGCTTCATCATGCCCCCTGTTATGGTGAAGGGTTGCCGTTGGTGCCAGCCTATTGAAAATTGACGTCCGCCGAGAAGAAACGTCCAACCTGTCGAAGACTGACTTTCGGGTGGGGGAAGCACTTGTAATGACTTCACCCGGAGTGGGAGTTGGAACGGCCAGCCTTGCGAAGACCGACCCCTTAGCAGGAGAAACCCCTTTGACGACTTCGTCCGTCGGAGTTGGAATGGCTATCCGCTTCGGGATAACTCCTTTGGGTATTGCAGGCTTCTTCACGGGCCTACTTAAGCTTTGGCCTAGTCTGTTAAAGACCGAGGCGTTGGACTTGGACGACCCATTGAGAGGGGCTGTGGTGGTGGTAATCCGATCAAAGACCGACTTCTTTGTAGCTTCCTGTGATGGCATTGGGGAGTTGAAGCTCAGTGGTAGGAGCATGGTTCCGAAGAACAACCCAGTGGTAGCCTGCGTCACCTGTTCCACTGGCATGGCGAAGATGGAGGCCGCATGGGCCCCATAAGTCACTCCTCCAGCGAGGACGGAGTAGGAGTTGTTGTTGCAGTTGTTGCAGTTGGAAGCCTTTTTCTCTGCACGGCAGCAAGATACCAAATCTTATTATCTCGAATCCAGGGGCAACCATAGCAAACCGAGATTCGTTCGCGAAACACGACACACGAAGTGTGGAGTGGAAAGAGGAAAAGGTCCCACCGGACGTGCCAGAATCTGTTCGCCGCCGAAAGACACGACCGGGACGTTGGGACGTCTGGCCTGAATTTTAGGGGCAGATGCTATTTGGTTTTATCCGTCCACCTCTCCAAAGATGCCAAGTTGATTTATGGCACCATGTATCGGAGGTTTGGATAGATGCGGCCGTTGTAGCAGACTTCGTCAGATTCTCCTTCATTGTGAGGGGTTTTTTTTATTGTGGGGACGTTCTTCCCTGCAGACGCAAGCCCCTGCAATTAATTACGTTACCACATCGCGGTAACCACTTTCTCCTTCTCCAGAAGGTCACTTCGTGTCGTGTGTATTTGTTTTATTTTTTGGTTGCCCATGGATTGTATACGGAGACTAATTTATGTTGTCGCCCGTAGGGCGGGGATTAGTCCAAATCCGTATTTTCTTAGATTTGGGTTTGGGTTCGTTTTAAGGATCGTTAACCTTATTTGAGATTAAGATCAACTTAAATGTATGTTAATGATACTGTTTACCCCAATCAGAGCAAAACTCCGTTCATTTCCATGGCGGGAGATGAAGCAACGCTTCCGATTCCCCCCAATCAGAGCAAGGCTCTACTTTGAAAATTTAAACCTTAATAAATGAAGCAACGCTTCAGATCCTCTGTGCTGCGCGCAGGACGCCACGTGTCAAAATTAGGCACGCCAGCGTAGAGAGCGCAGCGCCCGAGGCAGCGCGCCCAATCAGAGCAAGGCTTTATTTAAAACAAAATTAAAGGAAGCAACGCTTCAGTTGCGTAAGCACTGCGCTGTGCGACACGTGTCAGCGCAGTTGCTCTAGCGCAGTTGCGCTGCGCTCTGCGACACGTAGCAGCGCAGTTGCGCTTGCGCAGGTGCGCTGCGCTCTGCGCTGCGTGACACGTGTCAAGCGCTATGGCGTTTGCTCCAAACAGAATTAAAATTCTAGTAAGATCCTTCTGTTCTTGTTAAAACAAGAAGATTGTTTTCTGTAAAACGGAAGCCCTTGGATCAAAGATCCAACGGTGGGGAAAATTCCCCCAATCACTCAGAGAATGATCTCTTTAACAAACTTAACAAATTTATGGGCACTATATAAAGGCCCCTAGACCCCAATTCAAAAGAACATCAACATTGATAACATCAAGAACTTCAAAACAGAGAGAACTCTGAAGAATTTTGAAAAGAACTCAAGAAAAAGGTAAAAACCTTTATAAAATAGAAGAATTTCTTCTGAATAGATCATTGATCTAAGAACAAGATCAATGATCTTCAATAAAAATAAATAATAACAGTACCTTGCACTTTTTTATGAACCATTGGTTCTGGAATTTTTGAAAAATTCTTTTCTTGAATCCAAAATTGGATCAAGTTATTGAAACAGTGCCTTGCACTTGAAAAACTGCACTGTTGCGCTCCTGGGTTAGCGCAAGCCACCAGAGAGCGCCACGTGTCAGCGGCGCAACAGCGCAGCGCACTGACGCTGTTGCGCTCGAGCTCATCAGAGCGTGACACGTGTCACCTCCACATGCGCTTGCGCTCAATGATTGGCGCAAAGCGCCTGACAAGCCAATATCAGACAATTAATGCACTGCATTATTTACTGAAGGGCCAAGCCCAATTAAAAAAGGCCTAACAGGCCAAATAAAATGCAATGCATTAAAAGGGCAGAGCCCAAACAAAACAGATGCTCTGCATGCCAAAACAAAATACAGTGCATGAGCAAAGCCCTAGCACAGGCCTAATAGGCCAAAGATCAAGAAAAACGTTGAATATTCCCAACTGGACTTAGCCCAATCATGGCCGTAAGTCCTCAAATTAAATTGACCGAGCACGGCTGCTCTCCTAAATCAATTTACATCCGGTTCGAGAGTACATCTCCGAACTCCTCTGATATCTATCGTTGTAATCCTTCAACGACGTCAGAGAGGTGACGAGTCCCGACAACCACACATCAACATGAACTGTGGGGTCCTTAAACCCATGGACTTATGCGTCCTTAAACTACCCATGGACCACCATGTCCCTAAACTGGAAACGGACCACTACGTCCTTAAACTGGTACTGGACCACTATGTCCCTAAACTGGCAATGGACCACCATGTCCCTAAACTGGCAATGGACCGCAATGTCCCTAAACTACCTATGGACCACTACGTCCCTAAACTGGAACAATAGAGCTCCCAAATGCTCTTTTGTCGGATCTAAACGATCCCGTTTAAGTTGATCTTAGCCTCAAATATGGCTAACGTATCCTTAAATATTCAAACAGACTTTAGCCCCAAATTGGACTATAAGACCCCCAATCAACTTTGGTTCAAGGGTACATCTCCGAACTCCTCTGACACCTATCGCTGTAATCCTTCAACGACATCAGAGAGGTGACGGGTCACGATGGCCATGCATACAATGGACCACTATGTCCCTAAACTGGAACAATAGAGCCCCCAAATGCTTTTTTGTCGGATCCAAACGATCCTGTTAAGTTGATCTTAGTCTCAAATCAGACTAACGTATCCTTAACAAACGTTTAAGTTGATCTTAGCCTCAAAAACGGCTAACGTATCCTTAAACAAAAAAACCCCAAACCCAAATCTAAGAAAATACGGATTTGGACTAATCCACGTCCTACGGGCGACGGCATAACCTAGTCTCCGTATACAATCCACGGGCAACCACAAATAAAACAAACACACACAACACTAAGTGAATATCTGGAGAAGGAGAAAGTGGCTACCGCGATGCGGTAGCGTAATTAATTGCAGGGGCTTGCGCCTGCAGGGAAGAGCATCCCCACAATCAAAAACCCCTCAAGCGAGGGGGAATCTGACGAAGTCTGCTACATCGGCCGCATCCGTCTAAACCTCCGATACACGGTGCCATAAATCAACTTGGCATCTTCGGAGAGGTGGACGGATAAAACCAAATAGCATCTGCCCCGAATTTCAGGCAAGGTGTCTTCACGTCGCGCCGTCTTTCGGGGGGAACAGATACGTTAGTCTAATTTAGACTAAGATCTACTTAACAAGGTTTTAGGATCATTTAGATCCAACGAAAGAGTATTTGGACTCTATCGTTTTAGTTTAGGGACGTTGTGGTCCATTGGGTTTAAGGACAACGTAGTCCATGAGTTTAAGGACCTCATAATCCGTAAGGTTTAAAGACATCGTAGTCTGTATGGTTTAAAGACATCGTAGTCTGGGTTTAAAGACATCGTAGTCTGGGTTTAAAGACATCATAGTCTGGTTTAAAGACATCATAGTCTGTGAGGTTTAAAGACATCATAGTCTGGTTTAAAGACATCGTAGTCTATGGGGTTTAAAGACATCGTAGTCTATAGGGTTTAAAGACATCGTAGTCTGGTTTAAAGACATCATAGTCTGTGGGGTTTAAAGACATCATAGTTTGGTTTAAAGACATCGTAGTCTGGTTTAAAGACATCGTAGTCTGGTTTAAAGACATCATAGTCTGTATAGTTTAAAGACATCATAGTCTGGTTTAAAGACATCGTAGTCTGTAAGGTTTTGGTTTAACCGTTTGGGGATGCACCAAAAGTTATTGGTTATTGGGACCCTCCATCTCTCTGAAGACATTGAAGAATTACAATGCCATGTATCAGAGGTATGAAAAGATGTACCCTTGAACCAATGTTGGTTGGGAAATTTATAGTCAGGTTTGGAACTAAGACCAATTAAAAAGATTGTGAGCACATGGGCTCAGTTAATCTGAATTAGGGACTTGTGGCCAACTTGGGCTCAGCCCACTCAGTTTTGAATAAAACGTTGAACATTTATTTGGGCTCAGTCCCTTTTTATTCAGCAATGCTGAGCATTGATTTGGGTTCTGACACCCCTTTTTCTTTTTGTCTTTTATTGAGTATTAAACACTTTTTATGGCGCTGGGGCTTTATTTACAGAGCGCTTGGCACCCACGTGAGGAGCACGCGGAGCGCTTGACGCCCACGTGAGGAGCACGTGGAGCGCTTGGCGCTGAGCGCCAAACTTGGAGTGCTAAGGTGCTTCTTATAAAATAGCGCACACGTGAGGAGCACGTGGAGCGCTTGGCCCTGAGCGCCAGACTTGGAGCGCTAAGGCGCTTCTTATAAAATAGTGCCCACGTGAGGAGCACGTGGAGCGCTTGGCGCTTAGCACCAGACTTGGAGTGCTAAGGCGCTTCTTATAAAGTAGCGCTCACGTGAGGAGCACGTGGAGCGCTTGGCGCTTGGCGCCAACCAATGCGCTAAAGCGCTTCTTTGGCAGTTCTGATCAATTTTGTGCTCTGAGAATTAAATTCTTGATTTATAAGAGACTTTGTCTCATGGATCTAAGACCTGAGTTCATCTTTTATGAGGAGATGCTATGATCTCTTTTGTTTTTGTGAAAGACTTTGTCTTATAGATCTGTGATCTAGAGAAATAACTAAGTTCTTCTGATGTGAGAGTTAAACTCTCAAATATGGAAGAGATGTTATGATCTCTCTTCTTTTTATTTACCTTGAAGAAGATTCTTCTTCTTAAAGCTTGCTCTTCTCTTTTTCTTTTTTGAGAACTTGAAACTTATAGGGTGGTTTCTCTGTGTTTCTTCCTTTAATTTGAAACTTATGGGGAGGTTTCTCTGATTTTTATACTCTTTCTTTCTTCCTCTCTCCCTTTTGTGTCTCTTGGCTCCTATTTATAGGAAAATGAAGAGAATCAATTTGTTCAGAACAACTCTCATTGAGAGATTTTGATCAACCAAAATGATCTTTTAGATTGATCAGTGAATTTTATTCACCATTGGATTTTTAATCCAAAGGCTTCTGTTTTACAAAAGATATTTCTCACAAGATTAGGAAAATATTTCCCTATACAGAATCTTCTTCTGTAAATTGGTGATTTTAATCACCATTGGATTTTTAATCCAACGGCGCTCTGCTTTGCAGAGCGCAATCTTTCTTATTTAGAAAGATCTAAGGAAATGTTTTCCAAATAAGGCTTTGACCCCTTTTATTTTAGAATTTAATTCTATCGGTTTAGAAGGCATAGGAGCCCATCACGTGTAGCACGTGACCCCACAAAGTTAAGCACATCAAAAAGCGTCATGTGCTATCACGTGACTTCTTTTGGCCAATTGTTTGTTTTAAGAAGGCGCCTAGATACTTTGTATATAGAAGTCACGTATCTGCATGTGAAGCTCAGTTTTAACCTTGTTTTGTCAAGCGCAGTGCCTATCACGTGTGGGCACGTGATGCTCCATTTGGGGACTTTTCCCGTTGCTTTTATATATTTTTTATTCGGTTTTCATGAGGGAACATGGGCATCGATACTCCGGAGTAGACTAGTGTATACTTATCGAAACCCCGACGAGGGGCGGTGGCCGGTCTCACAAGCCATTGGTGTCAGTTACTCACCTAAGATAGTATACATGTGCTCATTGGGTTATGAGTACACTGGACGGACTCGCCGGGAACATGCTAGTTGGTATTATACCTATTGTCAGATAGCAGTTCCCAGGTGACATGAGTACAGGTTAGTATGTCGACCTGAGATCGTCGTTTGTCTCGTGTGAGTTCCCACTGTGCTTTGATTACTACCCTACCACGGCTCAAAGGAGTCGTGCAAACAGGTTTTAGTTAGGTATAGTCCCGAACCACATGAAGGCAGTGAGCGGATCGTCAATGATTCGTCTCTCCCGGTATTGGGGGTTGATGTCGCGTTGTGCACGGGTGGCCATCACCAGAAATCTGTGGCCACAGTGGACGAGAATTTCTGATTTGGATCAGTAGTTTCTCAGTGGGTGATGGTCTTCATACAAACACGAAATATCGCGTTATTAGGGGTCTGACTTTATCCACCCCCCAGACCCGATATGCGATAGTCTTAGACGAATAGACCGGACAGTACGGAGATTGTCACGGACTGGCACAGTAGGGGTTTGGATGAGCTTGCTCGTTAGCCTTCCTTTCGCTCAATACCTGGGTAGCCGTTACGTACAGCTAGTGCCGCTAACGCGCTTGTGGTTAAAACCACTGCCAGCGTATTGACGAGTCTTTAGACTCTCACACAGAGGGTTTTCCTGGTTCTGGCGAAATGATATAGTAGTCGTATTGGATACGTGCAGGGTTCCGATCGATCGATTGTACTCTGTACCCGGACTTTCGATCAGACAGTTGATGATACTAGCCGGCTCGGGTTTGAGCCGGATTATTAAATCAGGTATTGATTTAATAATTTACATATATATATTTCGATATGTATATTCTAGTATTATATTCTTTGTGTTGTTCTCTCTCTTTGGGTATTCGTATTTCGGTACGAATACATGTATGTATATACAGTAGAATGTAATCCGTATTTTTTCCGGAAAACATTCTAGAAGATTGACACCTCATTTTAGGGTTTGACCATTTATTATAAATGCATAAATGAGGTGGCATGGATGTGATGGGAGTATGGTGAGGACCATGCTTGCATAGTGTGCACAAATGAATTATTAATTCATTTGTGCATACTATTCAAGTATGGGTTGTATAATTTAATTGGAAAAAGGTTTTACAAAACCATGCAATATGTTTTTCTATCTCCATGGATGGCTTCATTATTTTTTGAGATGGTTCATTTCTTGAACTCTCTTCTCCTCACCATTAGCATCACCCTCCTCTTGGTTCTCTTGAGTTTCCTCCACCTTCATCTTCCACCTCCTCTCAACCTTCTCATGTCTTGAGAATCATGAGAGGAGGTGAAATGAGATAGATAAACACTTAGATCACTACATCCTAGGCTTTCTAGATTAGCAACGTAGAAACCCTAGTTGCTTCACTTGCTTTTGATATGGAGCTAGAGCCATGAGCTACATCCCTCGGGTGGATCATCTTCGACGGAGGAAGACCAGCGGCCAAGCTTGTTCGAGCACGCCTCAAAGAGCTAAAGAAGTTGATGGAAGACCGAAGGACTTGGTTCATTCGATATAACACCTCTAACCCTTTAGTTTAGCTCTTTGTTATATGTTAGTATAGGTTTATGGTTCGATCTTGAGCGGGTTTTGTTTGCGCCAAAATTTTAAACGCCAGTTTTTGTTCCGCATCGGCCACGGTAGATGGCCAGGGCGCAGACGAAAACCCAACACTTCAGCCTCAAGAGGACTCTCTTTCGCTAAGTAGTTTGTTCACCGCCGAAAACAGAAACGAACTGGGATTGAACGTCTTGCCTGAATTTGGGGGTTGATACTATTTGGACATATTCGTCCACCTCTCCGAAGATACAAAGTTGATTTATAGCATCGTATATCGGAGGTTTGGATAGATACGACCATTGTAGCAGATTTCATCAGATTCCCCCTCGTTTGTGAGGGGTTTTTGATTGTGGGGACGCTCTTCCCTGCAGGCGCAAGCCCCTGCAGTCAATTACGTTATCGCTTTGCTATAACCACTTTCTCCTGATCCAGCAGTTCACTTCGTGTCTTGTGTATTTTGTTTATTTTGGTTGCCCGTGGATTGTATACGGAGACTATTTTATGTCATCGCCTGTAGGGCGCGGATTAGTCATAATCCGTATATTTTAGATTTGGGTTTGTTTTATTTAAGGACCGTTAATCTAGTTTGAGACTAAGATCAATTTAAATATATGAGCATTTGGGCTCAATTTATTTTAGTTAAGGATACGTTAGTTGTTAGGACTTCACCCGCGAGCGCAAACATGCATGTTTTGGAAAAGATAATGGTTTTAAGAAATAGTTGCGCACGCGAGCTTGGCCTCATTTTAAAATTTATAAAACTGCAAGTGCATGACGCGTTGTAGCGAGCCGGCAAGTACGGGTCGATCCGCAGGGAATTGGATATTAGGTGTTGTCGCTTAAGGTTCGAGAAACAAAAGAATATGGGTTTGGTTGTCACAAAAAATAAAAATACGAAATAAAGAAACAAGTTAAAGAAGAAAGATGGTCGTGGCTTTGGCTCGGATGGTTGAATCGCGACGATTTCTTCAACGCTCCCTTGATCATGAGTTGTCCGTCCTTGTGTCGATCCCGATGTGAAGCATGACTTGTTAAGACGGTTGCGAAGCACAAGTCATCAAGTTGCCGATATTCGACGCAAAACATGAAATGAGTCCGTTTTGTTCACTTAACGTTTGTATGTCCAAGCTTGAGGTATCAACACTAAGCACAAGGGTTAGTAAACATACTGCAACATTAAAAACACAAATTAGTGAGTGAGAGCAAGTAGTATTAGTGTCGAGTTTGCTAAGTGTTTGTGATAGTATAGGGTATATGAAACCAAGAGGTTTGTCAAGCCACTAGATAACAAGATGCCCTATCTAAACTTAGCAAGCTCAACCCTAAATTGATTTTAACCTTAGGCTTGCAAAATGAGGTTTTTGGAGAGAATATGGTATGTGATGAGGTTACCAAGTAACCATAGAATCAACATACCATATCAAACCAATCCAAGTTACAATACTAAGTTTAGAATCACATTAAAGTATATTAAACATTAACAAGAGGAGGAGGAAGGCAAAGCCATTCATCTCACATCCTCACCATCACCACAACCAAAAGATTAGTTACACATAATGAAAAGGAAAAGAAAACACAAAAGAAATAAAGAAACAAAACAACAAGAAATATTATTAACACTTGAATGAGTTGAGATACAAGATGTTGGTTACTTGTTCAACCTCCATAATGAAGCTCTCAAAAGAAAATTTCAAGAGAGAAGAAGAAGAAGAAACCAAGTTGAGCTCACATAACTCTCAAGCTAAACCAAAAAAACTAAACTATGGAATATGTGCATCTATTTTTACATGCCCCATCACTAAATCATGCTCTGGTATTTATAGACATCATACCAGAATAAACAAACAATAGAAATTGGATGATGTGACCTTAAGAAATGACCAGAGAAAAATAGGAGACAAGAGGGGCTAGGGGGCCGGCAACACCGGACTTTTAGGGGATCTCGCTGGTCGAGCCAAGAGCTTTGGGTCTCGTGTTGGTGTGGTGATCTCGAGTGCACTCCATGATCTCTCTGGTGTTGTTTGATTTGTCTATATAAACTTGGTTTGCATTAAGAGATTTTGGAGGGAAACTAAACTTTATATCACATCACAACTTTATGCATTTACTCTCACACATGCTTACTTGTGCTTACTTGCACAAGTCATGAGTGTGCCAAGGCAGCCCTACCATGGTCCATGTTCCAAAGAACTAGTGCACACATGTAATGTGTTGGACCAAAATTGTGTACACATGTTTATTGCAAAAGAACTCTTTGGATATCGATCGGTTTTCTGTTCTGATTGCAGTGTCGGCTCACAAATGTCATATCCGTGACTTTGAGTATGTTTTCCAGTGTTTTGTCACGAATACCTGTAATCTGTATTTACTGAGCAGACACTGGTTAATAGTACCGATAAATAACAAAATAGATAATGAATGAGCGGTATTAAAATACAGTTTTCTATGATGAACATTAGTCTTATTTGAGACTAAGATCAACTTAGAAATATTTTAAGGATCATTTTTATTTAAGATCCAACAACAGAGCATCTGGGCTCAGCTGTAAAATCTTTTCAGAGAGACTTGACCAATTTGGGCTTAGCCTGCTCAGTCCCTTTTTTTTGTTCAAAAGTGCTAAGCACTTATTTGGGCTCTGCTTATTTAGCCCCTTTTTTTTTATGCAAAAGTGCCAATCACTTGGTTGAAGCTCTGACGCTCATATGGGTATCATGTGAAGCCTTCAGTTATGGGCGTTGCCCAATCAGTGCTAAGCACTCAGTTATTTTGACTGAATATATAGTGCTAAGCACTTTTTTATATGGCGTCCACATGAGAAGCATGTGCGGCGCTGGGCGCTGCCCAATCAGTGCTAAGCACTCAGCCATTTTGGATGTATATATATAGCGCTAAGCATTTTTTTATATGGCGTCCACGTGAAGAGCACGTGCACCGCTGAGCGCTGCCCAATCAGTGCTAAGCACTCAGCCGTTTTGGCTGTATGTGTGTGTGTATAGCGTCCACGTGAGGAGCATATGCGGCGCAGGGCGCTGCCCAATCAGTTTTAAGCACTCATCCATTTTGTCCGTATATAAAGTGCCAAGCACTTTTAATCAGCGCTCACGTGTATTTCACGTGAGGCGCTGGCCTTTTATTTTGAGCGCCCACGTGTTTTTCACGTGAGGCGCTGATTTTCTTTTGTTTTGGGAATCTGTTGAAGGCGCCTATGTGGAAAGCATGTGCGGCGTTGATTTCTTTTCTGTTAATGGCATTTTGACCATTAATGGTACCAAGATCTTTGTTTTGAAAATCTGGGATCAGGTTTTCTTCAATAACTAAGTTCTTATGTTTTTTTTTCTTTTAGAAGAACTAAGTTTCTTTCAGGGTTAAACCTTATTTTCTGAGGAATTAAATTCCCTAAGGATAGGTTCTTTTTCATTTTTTTAACCTAGTTCTTTTCTGAATGTTTGATTCTCTAGAACAAGATCTTTCCGATGAGAATTAAATTCTCAACTTGTGGGAGACTTGTCTTGTGGATCTCAGATTCAGAGAAAGAACTAAGTTTTTTAGAAGGGTTAAACCTTTGGGTATGCTATGATAGGTAAAGGAGATATTTTGATCTATGTGGTTTCTTTACCTAGGGTTTGAGAGGGAAAAAAATTTCTTCTCTATTGAGAATTAAATTCTCTGTTGCTTTTGAGAGCCTTCTGTATTTTTTTGCTGAAACTTATGAGGGATTCCCTCTATCTGTCTGTGTGTTGAAACTTGAAGTCTCGGGTCCTTTATATAGTGGAGGCAAATTGTTAATTAGTTTTTGAGAAAATCTCTTATTGAGAGATTCCAATTGATCTAATTGGTCTCAAAATTTGTTTGTGGAATTTTACCCACCGTTGGATGTTTGATCCAAGGATTTCTGTCTTACAGAATATATCTTCTTGTTTTTAAAAATATTAGGGAAATATTTTCGCTATAAACTGAATTTTATTCTATTAAACGGTGATTTTTAATCACCATTGGATTCCTAATCTAAGGGCTCTCTGTTATACAGAGCACATCTTTCTTTGTTTAGAAAGATATAGGGAAATATTTTCCCATCTCATTGGATCTTTGATCCAATAATTTTCCGTTCATTTAGAAAGATTAGGGAAATATTTTCCGTTAAAAGAATTTTATTCTATTATTTGATGATTTATCATCACCATTGGATTTTTGATCCAACGGCTCTGTTTTACAGAGAGTATACCAATTTTTAGGGAAATATTCCCATGTAGAATTTCATTATACTTAATTTTAACTTGGGCGCCGGCGCTCACGTTGTGCACGTGGACGCCACTTAAGAATTTAATTCTTATTTATGATAGGCGCTCCTGTCTTTGTATATTGGCGCCCACGTGTGCTGTTCCCCTCCGAAAGACGGCCGTGACTTTGCGTCTTGCCTGAGATTCGGGGCAGATGCTATTTGGTTTTATCCGTCTAACTCTCCGAAGATGCCAAGTTGATTTATGGCACCGTGTATCGGAGGTTTAGACGGATGCGGCCGATGTAGCAGACTTTGTCAGATTCTCCCTCAGGGTGAGGGGTTTTTGATTGTGGGGACGCTCTTCCCTGCAGGCGCAAGCCCCTGCAGTTAATTACGCTACCGCGTCGCGGTAACAACTTTCTCCTTCTCCAGAATTTCACTTCGTGTCGTGGGTGTTTGTTTTGTTTGTGGTTGCCCGTGGATTGTATACGGAGACTATTTATTTTGTCGCCTGTAGGACGTGGATTAGTCCAAATCCGTATTTACTTAGATTTGGGTTTGGTGTTTTTAGTTTAAGAATACGTTTTCCGTATTGAGGCTAAGATCAACTTAAATATTCGTTAAGGATACGTCAGTCATGTTTGAGACTAAGATCAACTTAACGTGGTGATCCATTTAATATATGGCCGCCAGGACTCATCACCTCTCTGACATCGTTGAAGGATTACAACGATAGGTGTCAGAGGAGTTCAGAGATGTACCCTCGAACCAAAGTCGATTTGGAGTTTTATAGTCCCTTTAAATGTTTAAGGATACGTTAGCCGTGTTTTGGGGCTAAGATCAACTTAAACGGGATCGTTTAGATCCGGCAAAAGAGCGTTTGGAGGCTCTATTGTTCCAGTTTAGGGACATAGTGGTCCATATTCTAGTTTAGGGACGTAGGGGTCCATATTCCAGTTTAAAGACGTGGTGGTCCGTTATTAGTTTAGGGACGTCTCGGTCCGATATTAGTTTAAGGATGTTTCGGTCCAACATTAGTTTAAGGACGTTCCGGTCCAATATTAGTTTAAGGACGTTTCGGTCCAACATTAGTTTAAGGACGTTCCGGTCCAATATTAGTTTAAGGACGTTTCGGTCCACGAGTTTAAGGACCCCGCAGCCCATATTGATGTGTGGTCATTGGGCCCCGTCATCTCTTTGACGTCGTTGAGGAATTACAACGATGGATGTCAAAGGATTTCAGAGATGTACCCTCGAACCGGATGTAGATTGATTTAGGAGAGCAATTTTGCTCAGTCAATTTAATTTAAGGACTTATGGCCGCGATTGGGCTAAGTCCAATTGGAAGCACTTTTATTTGTTGTTGGTCTATTAGATCTGTGCCATGGCTGTTTATTTATTTTGGGCTTTGCTCAAACAGAGTATCAATTTAGATGGGGCTCTGCCCTTTTATTGCTTTGCAATTTATTTAGGCCTGTTAGGTCTTTTTGACTTGGGCCTGGCCCTTTAAGTAATGCACTGCATTTGTGCAAAGCACTAAGAATCTTTTTAGATTCAAAACAGAAGTGCAAAGCACTTTTTAATCCCTTGATCTAAACAAGTTTTTCCTTGTTTCAGAGAACCAAAGGTTCATAACAAGTGTAAGGCACTATTTTTATTTTTTATTTTATTTATTTATTTATTTATTGAAGATCAATGATCTTGTTCCTAGATCACTGATCTGTTCATAAGAGAATTTTCACTTCTTTCAAAGGTTTTTACCTTTTTTATCCTTGAGGAGTTCTTCAGAGTCCTCTTTCTCTTTTTTTTTATAGAAAATGTTCCTGCCTTTGAATTGAGGTCTAGGGTCCTTTTTATAGTGCCCATAAATTAGTTAAAGTTTGTTAAAGAGATCATTCTCTGAGTGATTTGGGGAATTTTCCCCACCGTTGGATCTTTGATCCAAAGGTCTCTGTTTTACAGAAGGAAATCTTCTTGTTTTTAACAAGAACAGAAAAGATTTATTCTGTTTTGCGCAACTCCCTTAGCGTGTGACACGTGTCGCGCGGCGCAGCGCTTGCGCAGCTGCGCAGACACGTGTCGCGCGGCACAGCGTGTGCGCAGCTGCGCAGACACGTGTCGCGCAGCGCAGCGCTTGCGCAACTGAAAGTTGTTTCTTTTACTTTTAGTTTTTAAAAGAGCCATGCTCTGATTGGACGCACCGCCTTGGGCGTTGCGCTGTCGTATCAACTTCTGACACATGGCGCGTTGCGCGCAGCGCACGGTATTTGAAGCGTTGCTTCAAAATTTGAATTTTTTTGAAATTTAAACAGAGCCTTGCTCTGATTGGGGAAACATGTGCTACGCGTGCGACGCCATCATAGGATTCAACCCTAAGGGCTTGGTGCTGGCGTTGGCGCCCTCTTGGGGAGCAAGTGAGGCGCTGCCTTATTAAATTTAACAGAGCTTAGCTCTTTTATTATGTTTAACTATTGGAGGAACAAATGCCCCCCACCGTTGTTCTCACGTGTCTCACACATGAGTGCAACAATGTCATTTTTTCCACAGTTTTATCTTCTAGGGAGTTGAACCGTCCCTTCATATCCTATAAATAGGGTCCTTGTCCCTTGAAATGCCAGCCGTTTCATCATCTTTCTTAAGTTTTTTTCTTCCTTGAGAATTTAATTCTCATCTGAGAGCTTAGATATCTGCCCACAGAATTCAGAGTTAAACTCTGCCACACAAAAAAATTGTTAAGTATTATGAACAGAGTTTAACTCATAAAAGAACCTCCTTTTTTGGATTTTTAACCCTTTAATAGAGCTCGACTCTCTTTTTCCCCCCCTGAAATGATCTCTCAGCGATCTTAAAAAGAACTTCCCCCCCTTTTGAGTAGACCGTGGGTTTCAAATCAATGGATATTCCTGATAATCGTTAGTTCTCTTCTTGGGGTTTTACCCTATCATTGATCTTGATCTTTGAGGGTTTCTGGAATTCAATTCCATTATATTTCCCATCTGCTTTCAACATGAGGGATTTCTGGGATTTAATCCCATTATCTGAGAAATTTAATTCCATTTTGTCTTACAGAGCTTAGCTCTGATAAGTTTTTTGAACTTTTTAGGAATCTTATTCCCCTTCTTATTCCCCCTTTTTTTTTTTTATATATATAGTGTTCTAATACCCTTTTTCTATAGATTTGAATCTGTTGTAGAGCTCGTTTTTTCGAACATTTGGAGTTTTTAACTCCACTGCTCAATGGAATTATTCATTTAATGAGAATCCTTTTGGATTCTCACAATGTGCATGTCTTATCATTGATGAGTCATCACCTTGATTTTTTGGGGCCCATTGTTATTTTTTTAGACTGTAGTGATTTTAATATGCCAATCACTGACTCTCTACTGGTTTTTCTTTTCAGGTACTATGGCTTCCGGTTCCTTTTTTCCTTATGTTCGTTCAGAGAGCGCTTTTGCCGACGCGCCTACAGACCGCGAAGTCTTTGCTTTAATCCGGGACTACGATTGTAACGACTCTGATTTTACTGTACGAAAACTTTCAAGTTAATGTACAGAATGGAGTTTGCAAGCCTGAGTACAAGTTATAAATTTAATTTGTTTAAGAACAGCAAGAAACAACCTGTAGCTCATTGGTAAAGCCTTACACTGCTGTGACGTAGCCCCTGTGTTCGAATCCCATCAGCCACATATTATTTTTCTGAATTTTTCTTTTAAAATTTTTGGAAGCTCAAAAGTTTACACGTGCAATACACGTAAAAATTAAAAGACAGAAAAAATAAACATGTGTAAAATGATATTTATATAGAGAGGGACACGTCCACACAATCCACCGGCCCCTACCCCTAATTCGATCGGCGAGATCGGCCATATAGCCGGCGGCGACGGGTCCCCCGCAGGGGAAAGTGCCCGTGCTTTGCACACAACACCCTTTCTCCTACCCCACTACCTCTGTTCTGTTTGTTTTCTCTGCAATTTAACAGAGAATTAAAATTCATCTTAAATCTCATTTTTAATGCTTTTTAATTCAATTTTTCAATTCCAAAACCCTAATTTCACCCTATAAATACAACCCCATACCCTAGCCCCTCCTCATTCTGAAATCTCTAGTCAAAATTATCAAAAATTATCAAGTCCATGAAGAGTACAAGTGGAGTTAGCCCAAGGTCAAATTCCGGCGAGGATTAGAGGCGATTCCGGCAACCCCACGACATCACGAAGTATACGACATCTTTCTCCACCTCTCCTCTCTCCTACTAGCTGGTAAGTTCCTTCTATTTCCATCCTTTCTTCGCTAAATTTTCTTTTCAAAACAAAGTATCGGTAAGTGGAGTTATTACCGATGTAAATCTTCTAAACTCTATAATCTCACTTTTCATTTACATATTGTTCAATAAACTTTTGCACAATATTTGTAACACTATTATAAACATTTAGAAACAATTTTCACTCTAAAACTCCATATTAATTAATTTCAATTAAGATTTTACTTTTAAATACCATGAAGTTTATATACGTTATCTTTTAAACATTTTGCTTAGCATACCTTTAGAAAACTTCACGAGGTAATGACCTACCTCTCACATACACACATATTGACATAGCACGATTCTCTTGAGATATAACTTTTGTGGCAAAGTACGACTTTTCATCAAAATACCTTGAACTATAAAAACTCGGTTTTCATTAAATGGTGTTATCAAATTCTTTGCGATTATGTCTCTACAACCCATTTCGAGGAACCCGCTATTGGATGGTGCGGATTATCGCACATTCTTGGGCTAGTAGAGCGAGATGCAGAACTCCTCACGGAGCATACGATCTCGAAGAATTTTAATACAATTTTTAAGAAAAACGAGATTTTCTACTTAATAAATAAAATTAATTTTTAATAATTATATAAATATTATCAAACCAAATATTTTTAATATATAATAAAATTCCATGTTTTCTAGAAAATAAAAGAATGACAAGTTTCATTAAAATACCATCAAATATCAATACAAGACAAGTTACACTAAAATACCTTGAACTATTCAAGCTAAGTTAATTTTCACTAATATACCTCACTCTTTAAACTCACATCCATGGAAACTCTAAAAAATATAAATAATTACTCGAGATTTATTTTGAAAGTATATAAAATATTTTTCATAAACCCCCCTCGAGATATATAAAATTACATTAAGGACCCTAGTAAACATAGGTTTAAGCGGGACCAATTCTCTTGAGCCTCGGGAGCCGGAGAAAGTGGGTAAAAAAATTATTGATCATTACATAAAATTCAATTAAGATATTGTATGAAACTATAATTCCTTTCATTCTCAAATGAGAATACAAGGAAAGATTTTAGATTTGGTTGAGTTCCAAAAGGCTTACCTATTTAAGGTAGAAAACTAAAATGGTGTTATCAATGGTAATTGTCTTGGGAAAAAACACAAATCCTGCCGTCCATGTGCAGCAGTTACCGATAACTCCTAAACCTAATTCAGGATCCAAATTCTGTTCTAAGTGTCTGACTCAAGTCTGAGTCCAAATTAATCTGAATCCAATTCACATGAATCCAATTCAACATGAATCCAATATACCAAATATGAATACTTGAACCTGAACATGAATACGAGAATAATATCAATCATGCAACATGACTTGACTTGACCGAACCATGGCTATGACTTGACTTCATTACATGACTAATTGATACATCCTGAAACTGTTTAAATGAACAACTTATACCATGGTCTCGGCAAGTCTGGTAATTACCAATCAATACAATATACGTTACGGGGTTTAACGGGGTAGACTGGTACGGAATGTGTTAAAAGTGGCACGATGATGGACACTAAAAGACGCCTATATGAACATCCTGTGACATTGTCCCATGGGTTTTGATAGGGCCTTGTACTTACATGTTACCATAGTCCACGGGATAGTTGGACTCTTCTCGTATACACTGATACATTCTATACCAAGCTACAAACAACTACGTTAGCATAAAAAACAGATAATTTACCAATTCTATTCTTTTTACTTGTCTATTCCATTCTATCTTTTGGGACTTACCGAGCGCTAGTTCGCTGACGACATTCATGTCTCTTCTCTCTTTGGAATGTTCGTCAGGAGGACCCGACTCTCAGGAGACCGAGCTCAGTCAGGACGATTTGGAGTAGTTCACAGAGGAGCCAGACTTCTAGGCTTTTACTTGTATTTATTTTCTTTTCAGTTCATATGCCATTGTTTAGGCATCGCTTTCTATCATTGTACTTTTCTTTTCAGTTGTATGTAAAGAAAGAATGTTAATAAAATTTGCTGTTATTATTACATCTCTTGTTATTCTTGTGTATTCATTGCTTATTTACGCTTAACGTGTTTACTTCTGAGTAAATACGTCACGGCCCGTCACGTCTACTTCTCCGTACGCTGGGAAGCGGGACGTGACAACGATCCAGAGCAGAAATCTCTTCATCTATAGGGATCGTGGTATGGTTATATTATCCAGGATCGGCGCAGGTTTACTTGTGCGGTGTTGTCAGAACCGACCCCGGCAATTCATTATGCTGACCCTCCACAGGTCGCTTATGCAGTGGAAGAAGTCAATTGGACTGCGGAAGGTCGTCTCCAACCTTCCATGGCGTCGATACCTGTCCAGCCGCCGATGGCCCTAGATATTTTGGGGCATCGCATGTGTCAAGGAGAAGTGCGTCCTTAGGGTCAGTTTTACACAATAGAACTGACCCTCGACATCCGGCTGGTTACCTCCAGTGGATCCGTTACATTTTATCGACCAAGAAGTCGCTATTGCTGAAAACCGGGTTATACCCAGCGGTCTACACGTCTCTCTTTTATTATCACACTCCTCATGTGTGGTGGGTTAAATCCTTCCTGGAGCAGTGGAATATTCCGACCCACATGTTTCTTTTATCGGACCGTGAGGTATCGATCTCGCTGGAAGAATTCGCAGAAATTTTCGGGTTACCCGTCAGAGGGGAGAATTATGAGGAGATATTTCCTCTTGACAAGTATGTTGTTTCCACTGAATCGGTAGTCATGGGCCTTACCTCGGAAAACGCTATCCAACACAAGTTTCCTAGTTTGATCAAAGTGCTGAATATCTATGAAAGCTTGTGTTTGGAGTCTGGGGGCATGGGGTTAGCTTTACTGATTTCGTCGCCCGTTTCCTTCGTCCAGAGCTTTTATCATAGAAGGCTGCAAAGTTTGCCAAGCTTGATGATCCGTTCAGATTTGGCTCGGACAAATTGCCAACTACAGAGACGGATTTAAAGCGGTTTTTTATTTTGGATACCCCCATCGTCCCTTTGGCAGAGATTGCCGCTCCGGATATTGATGATGAGACGTTTTTCATGGGCTTTATTGGTTTGTGGCTGAGCTGGTTTGCACTCCCAATGCACCCTCGCCACATGAGACCGTCTGTTTTCTATCTGGATCATCGCATTGCGGCGGGGACACGTATGGCTGTTGGGGTTGAAGAATTGGCCCCCTTGTATCATGGTCTAAGTATAGCAGCTGACACCGCCCAGCCGGGTATGAATCCCGTGAATCTCCCCTGCACTACTTCACCTCATGGATCGAGATGCGCGTGTTGGGTGCCTCTGGTGTGCATAAAAGGCCTAGATTTTATGAAGGGTATAACTTCTCTCGGGTCATGCAATTGGTTGACGCTTCTTCTCCAGACCCAACACAGCGAGAGGCTCTCCGATTGCTCCTACGTCCGTGCATGGTTGGCATGACCTTCGTTGATATGGTTCTGACCATTGGTAAGGAACCCTCCAAAGTGATCCAGCCGCTCCACGATGTCTTTAAGGATGGAGTTTCTGCTTTGAGGGCCCGGGAGATTGCGCATTTGTATTCCATCAGGCCGGGTTTCCTTGTATTCAGGCAAAATGCCTCGGTGTTATTCATGAGATATAACCCGCATCGCTTTGCTCAGCAATCTAGTTATAACCAAGGTGTTCCTCTTAAAGTGTTTCTCGTTGATCCAGCTGCTACAGAGTAGAGTGTTTGCAATGCGGCGCACCATTTTATGCGACTGAATACGAGGTCTCATTTCCTGATTGCTGAGTCGAGTCATATCTCGAAGGCCTCCAATACTTACATTGCTTGGTATCAGCATGCAAGGGGGCGTTATCAAAGAGAAAAGGCGGATTCTTCTTGACAATAAGAATTCTGTCCCGGCCAGTAATCCTGCGGTTCCGCTGAAGCGACGAGCAGTTGTCTGTCCTTCTTTGAGAGAGAGTAACGCGGTTGTAGTTCTGCGAGCCTTTCCAGCTAAGCCACGGCCAGACATAAGTGCTCCTGGGAATGTGGTGGCTGCGGCATCTCCTGAGTCGGGTATTGGCTCGGAAATCGGACTCGCCGTCCTAAGAAGACTGTAAAGTGAAAGCTTTTATCGTCGGGTGTTGTTGCCGTCTCGCAGAAGAAGAAGAAATATTTATTTTCGGCTGATGTTGTATTCATTCAAGAGCCTCATGTTCCCTACAATGAAGGTTTGTCCGAATATGGCACCAACGACAGTTTGTTCGGGGCTTCTACTGATGAGATGTCGCTACTGATCTTCAAGCCGCTATTGAGGCTTCTGAGAGATTAGCCCGCGAGCAAGCAGCGCTTGCTTCTCTTACGACGTCAGGTATATCTCATTTACATTCTTTCGTATATATATTTTTAAAGAATTTATTATGTTTTATTAACGCTCTTTTCTTAATAGACATATTCACTGAAGAAGTTCTTTAGATCCCTCAAAACATTTGAGGAAGAGGAAAGGCTTCGCGCTTCTATGGGCCTCAGTATGATTCATTTTTGTGACGCCTATGAATATACATATTTAGCTCATTTCGTTCACACCCTGAATCCTTTATTTTTTTTATTACAGGAACCACCGCAACTTGTGTTATTCCGAGTGCGATGCCGTCTTTAGGTGGTGGTGCGGAGGATATTCCTCCCTTGAAGGTACCTACGGAGCTTGCAGAGCTACCGGCTACAGTTGAGGTCTCCTCAGGGCCACTACGGGAAGCGTCGCTAAAGCAGCCAATGATGGACATTGCAGCAGATCTGGAGACCGAGCCTGATTTAGATGAAGACGTTCCTCTGTCTGAAGTTCTGAAGAGATCTCTTCGTACGACTAAAGCCGAGAAGAAGCGTCGGAAACACGCAGCGAGGGAGCGTCATGCTAACTTGGCCATAGGCGCGGGTTCGAGTGATGTATGACCCCCTGATGTTGCTATGGAGGACGTTCCTTCTGCCTTATCAACCGCTCATAAGCAGATTACACGTGAAGCCCGTGAAGAGGCTGAGAGGTTACTTCAAGATAAAACAACGCACGATATCATGATGAAACCTAATAAGACTTTAGCAGTTTTTTTTTTGAATTATGATACGATTTTCCTTGAATGATATAGCATGGCCGAGTTCAGGTGTCAGCGATGTGGGTGAGGTGCCAACGTCTGGGGATTCTGGGGCGTCAGATCTTCATTTCAAATCTGAGACTGTTCCAGCTGCCACTTCTTCCCCTTGTGGATCCCCGACATCGGCGGGTGATGCTAGCATGACGACAACCTTTATTGATTTGGGAGACAAAGGTGCAGACGTTGAGTCCGTCTTCCCGGTGATGGTGGAAATCGAGGGAGCTGTCATAGCTAGTGACGTTCAAGACACCGCTATAGTTTCTGCTCCGTCAGGTATTACTCGTGTTATTACTTTTGGGTTCTCAATCCTACTAGACACATTCGCTAATATTTCCTTTATTTCGAATATAGGTGCGGTAAACCCTGGTGCTGTGCTGATTGAAGAATCCCCGTCGGCCGTCGCCATGACTGTCGCTGCTTCACCTATCTCTCTCGCACCTCCCCAAGTTCTTTCGGGTTCAGCGACGGAAGGTAAAGATTTTCTTTATTTCCTTGTTTTAGTATTGATGTTTTTTCTTGGATTAATTTATTTACCGTATATTGTTGCAATCTTGTAGGAGTGCTTTTCGACCGCTTATGCCAAATGTTAAACTCGTACTTCGCCTTCTAATCGGAATTCATCTCTCCTTCGAGCGTTGGTTAGAATATTCTTCATTTCTTATTTCATCTATCTACGAGTAATCTTTCTTCTGATAACCTTTTCTCGTATTGACCACAGTCTTACGGCTCAAAGGAGAGGACGAAAGAATAGCTGAGCCTTTTATGCTCCCTGATTTGCCACTTGCGACTATTGGTATGTTAGATCTCATTCATTGTCATTCTTTTTTATTTTTAGGTTGAAACCTGACGCTTCTTTGTGCGTGTCTTACTCTGTAGCAGCTACACCGGCTTTGGCTCCTCTCGAGTCTCGCATTTCTATGCCCGCGGGGCCCTTTGCTAAACATCAGTCTTCCAGAGGTGTGGCAAATAGCAGGCGGATGCAAAGTGAATTTATCGAAGACTTTAACGTCGAAGCTCTCACTTCTGCTGCGGACTTTGCGGACAAATTCAACCCCATGCTGGCGACTCTTGTGACTTTCCACAATGAATTCGTCGGCATCTGGGTTGACTACTGTAAGCGAATTGAGGCTTGCCTCCAAAAGATCGAGCACAAACATTTTACTCCTGAGGCATTATCCTCGAAGGCTTAATTGGTCGTATGGATTGAACAAAGTGTCGCTTCCATTCGATACTTCGAGCAGAAACTGGTCCTAAAGCAGAAGGAGCATGAGACGGTTTTCAATGAATCAAACCAATTGCGTGCCCAGGTTGAAGAGAATGCTACGCAACTCCAAGTTATCTTTGAAAATCTTTAGCAATGCATTTCTGAAGGAGTGGCGCTGAGGAAGAACCTTGACTCAACTGAGCGAGGAATGCGGGACTGCGAAGTTGCCAAGCAGGAAATTTCTGAGAAACTTTATTCATACTTGCAACAACGGGCTCAAGTCGAAGCAATGCTGGCCGCAATACTGGAGCGTGAGAAAGAGTTGCGGCAAGAGAGTGAACGGGTTGCCACTTTATTGAAAGCCCTGCCCTCTTAAAGGCTGGAATTGTATCTTTTTTTATAAATTGTATCTTTCAACATTTCGATTCATGAACAAAGAATATATATTCTTTTCTTTTTCATGCTCTCTTCTGTGTTTGATATCTTGATCTGGCGCGAAATAGTTTATGCACTCATTTCGGAGTTTGTAGTTTATTCACTCGTTTCGGAGTCTCTAGTTTATTCACTTATTTCGGAGTCTCTAGTTTATGTACTCATTTCGGAGTAATTTTAGTTTACCTCCCTTGGGTTTACAGGCAAACTTATCCTAACGTTGTATGTTGATAACCACCATTCTTTACGACAGGGGTCCGTTAGGTTTATGGTACTAGGATTTTAGTCCATGGTACCGTCGTATTGGCTGATATATTCCTCGTTGTATGCAGTCTTTAAGCCACTGTTCGAGTAGCCCCATGATTGTCGTATCTCTGATCCCTTCGGGGGCTGGACAAGACGTCTTCGAGTAATCTCCTTAGGTCATATTACCGTCGGAAGAGCAAGCATTAGGAATTTGCCATGATGCTTTTTACTTGAGGTTAGGCTCAATTTGGAGCCCCGATGAGTCATAACCGCACCTTTCTAGGATGGGATGATCTCTAATGATCTTTTAGACTTTATATGAGTTGCCGTCAAGACTCGAAACTAGGAATATGTCGTCACTTCGTTTTTCTTTTGTTTTGACGATGTCACGCCGATTCTTTGCTGAAGTCGGGAAACATCTGTATGATCTTTATGCTGTATGTATTGCAATCGAGATCTGGAGCTAAGGATATGCCATTGCTCTAATTTCATTTGGTAATTGCGTCTGCATCCTGCTGAAATGAGGGGGAACGCCAGATAGTCTCTAGGTTGTATATGAACCGTCAAGACTTGGAGCTAGGATTTTGCCATTACTCCATTTTTATTTGACCCTTGGGTCTTTGTTGACGCTGTGTTTACATCCTGCTGGCATGAGAAGTACGTCAAGCTGATCTCTAGGCTGTAGATGTTACTATTAAGACCTGAAGCTAGGATTTTGCCGTCACTTCATTTTATTTGATTGTTGTTTCCGCCCCTACTGGAGTGAGGGGGAACACATGGATAGTCTCTAGGTGGTATATGTACCGTCAAGACTTGGAGCTAGAATTTTGCCATGGCTCAATTTTGTTTTGACCCTTAGGTTTTTTGTTGACATTGTGTCTGCATCCTGCTGGAATGAGAAGAACGTCGGAGTGATCTCTAGGCTTTAGATGTTGCCATTAAAACCTGAAGCTAGGATTTTGTCGTCACTTCATTTTATTTTATTGTTGTGTATGCCCCTGCTGGAGTGAGGGGGGACACAGGGATAGTCTCTAGGTGGTATATGTACCGTCAAGACTTGGAGCTAGGATTTTGCCATGACTCTATTTTTGCTTTGACCCTTGGGTCTTTTGTTGACATTGCGTCTGCATTTTGCTGGAATGAGAAGAATGTTGAGGTGATCTCTAGAATTTAGATGTTGCCATTAAGATCTGAAGCTAGGATTTTGCCGTTACTTCACATTTATTTAATTATTGTGTCTGTCCCCGCTGGAATGACGAGGGGGGACACATGGATAGTCTCTAGGTTGTATATGAACCGTCAAGACTTGGGGCTCCTTTTGACAAAGCGTGGTGGGAGATATGGTCCATTTTCCTTTATTTGTGCCCATGGATCGTGTACAAGAGTCAATATGGACATACTTACAAGGCAGAGGAAATTTTATTTTATTTTATTTTTTATTTCCGCGATGCTCTATCTTTTCAGTTTTTCATATCGCGAAAGTCGCAATTGCTCAATCATTTCGACTATTTCATTTTTTTACTCACCGCTTTTTATTGCGAGTTGGGAACTTGAGATTTGATTCCAATCTTGGCATCAGTATCGCTGCGACTGGAATATTTCCAGGAGTGAATCATCATTTGCCTTTGCAAGGACTTAAGATTTGATACCTATTTAGGCATTAGCATCGCTTCAACTAGGATATTGCCAGGAGCGAATCATCATTTGCCTTTGTTAATTTGGACAAAGGTGGCTTAGCAAACAGGATTAGGATCTTATCGACTAAGTCCTTTTGACTTTATCAACCATAAAGGTCTTACAGGTGTTTCTCCCTACGAGTCGTGAGGATCTCGTAGGTGTATTTTCTCCCTAGGAATCGTGGGGATTCCTAAGTGATACTTTCTTTTGTAAGTCGTAAGGATCTTGTAAGTGTGTTTTCTTCTTATAAGTCGAGAGGACTTACAAGTGTCATTCACCATATGGGGACATTTCTCATCATTGGTGGAACTTGGTGGGAGAATATTTATTTATACCCATGGATTGTATACAATGGTCAATATGGGACCTCCTCTAGGGCAATATTAGGAGAATATGACAGCTTGAGAACATATTTAGATCCCTGTAGCCTAAGGCTTTTGAATCGTATGAGCCGTGAGGGTCTCCTGGGGGGAATCTCCTTACGAGTCGTGAGGATCTCGCAAGTGTAATTTCTCCATAGGAAACGTGGGGATTCCTAAGTGTGTTGCTCCTTTGTGAGTCGTAAGGATCTCACGCAGGTATTTTCCCCTCACAAGGTCGAGAGGACCTTGCAAGTGCGCATAATTTTTTTTTACGAAATTGCGCCCTTTCGGGTTTTCGCAAAGTTCGTCGGTAGTCCTGCTGTTTTTACTCATGGCGCACTTTCGGGTTTTAATGGTGGAACTCCCGAAAATAGTTTCGAAGCAGGTGCCTTCCTGTTTGCCGGTGGGACTTGGGGGTGGCTCCATTGCTGGAGTAGCTGTACAGCCAGTGGGACTTGAGTTGCAATCTTTGTCGCTAGGACTTCGATTGCAATATAGATCTCAAGGGAGCTTATCACTGTATTTAGGGGCGATGCGCTAGTTTAGGGACGTTCCAGTCCATTATCGCCATGTTTGAGGTGAATTTCTAGTTTAAGGACTTTTCGGTCCAACATTCCCATCTTGGGACGAATGTTAGTTTAAGGACATCTCGGTCCGTTGTTAGTTTAGGAACATTTCGGTACGTTGTTAGTTTAGGGACATCTCAGTCCGACATCGCCATTTTTGAGGCGACGGAGCTTTTGGATACTACTTTCAGGGTTCTGACTCTAGAAGGTAGTGAGCGGACACAAGCGTCGTCATCTATCATTGATCTAAGTCGTGACTCGTTAAACGTAGTATTTTTTGAGGAATCGGCCATTTATTGGCCGGAAGGGTCTTTCGCCATGAATATCCATAAGCAGGTAGGCTCCGCCTTGGTAGACTTTGTCTATGATGTACGAGCCTTCATAGTTCGGCTCGAACTTTCCCTGTTTTGCACGATTGGGGATCATTGGTCTTTTGACGACTAGCATGAGTTCGCCTTGGCGGAATGTTCTCGGCCTGCTGAATCTTTTGTATGACCTTGTCATCTTTTTGCCTTATAAGCCTCCAGGTTTTGCTGTGTTATAAGGTGAGTTTCGTCGAGGGCGTCGAGCTCCTCGAGCCTAAGATGATCATTTTCTTCATCTGTCAGCTCGTATCGAACCGCTACTCGTAGAAAGGGAAGTTCTATTTCCAATGGGAGCACTTCTTTTGTGCCGAACACCAATGCGTATAGTGTTGTATTCGTGGCCGTCTTGAACGTTGTTCGGTACGCCTAGAGAGCTTAATGCAACCTTTCGTGCCAGTCTTTTATGTTTCTGGACACTGTTTTCTTTATAATCTTTATCAGGGTCTTGTTACTTCAGCTAGACCGTTGGCCCGAGGATTATAGACTGAAGAATATCTTCAATTTATTTTTTGTTGTTGTGCGAAGCGGCTTATTTTATGGTTTCTGTAAGCTGGTCCATTGTCCGAGATTATCCGTCGCGGAGTTTCGAACCGATAGATAACATGGGTTTTGAAGAAATGGAGGATGTTCTCTGTCTTCACCTCCTTTAGTGGTACTGCTTCCGCCCACTTAGAGAAGTAATCGGTCGTTACCAATATAAAGCGATGTCCTTTAGAAGACGCTGGTTCGATAGGGCCGATTATATCGGTTCCCCACATTTCGAACGACCAACTAGCCACTGTTGGGTGTAGCGGATTTGGATGTTGATGGATGAAGTCCCTATGAATTTGGCACGAGTGACACTGCTTCGCATATTCGAGGCAGTTCTAGATCATTGTGGGCCAATAATAACCCATTCTTTTTATCTTCAGCTTTATCTTTGGTCTAGCTTGGTGAGAACCGCAGAGTCCGTCGTGTATTTCTTGGACAACTTTCTTTGCTTCCTCCGGCCCTAGGCATCTTAGCCATAGACAGTCGAACGATTTCTTATATAGAGTATCATTGACGAAGGTGAACGACAAAGCTCGTTTTATGAGCTGATGTCTAGACGACGCATTTTCGGGCATTCGTTGGGACTTGAAGTAGTATATGAAGACTTCCCTCCAGTCGATGACCTTTTCTTCGTCCTCTATTCGAAGGGTTTACTTGTTCTGTCGTTTCTTTTCCTTCGGATGGCTCTATTAGGTCTTCCGAAGACATATCTGTTGGCGCGAGAACCCTGCGGCTTTGCACAATGATCTTTAGGTCATCAAGATCTTCATCGGCCAATTCCTTAGCCAATTTGGCCAATGCATCTGCCTTGCTGTTTTCCGCACGTGGTATACTTTCCAGGGTATAGGCAGGGATTTGTGTTAGCAGTTGCTACACTCTTTTGCCATACTTTATCAGCTCTTGCTTGCAAGTCTGATAGTCGCCATTTACTTGGCTGCCGATCAGCTGGGAGTCTCCATATATGAGGAGGTCTTTGATTCCCATATCGATAGCGATCTCGAGACCTGCTATCAAATCTTCATATTCAGCTTCGTTATTAATCTTTAGCTCTGTTAAAGAGAGGGCATAACGCAATATCCCTCCTTGCGGAGTCACGAAGATAAGGCCTACCCCGGCTTTGATTATGGGGGTGTTTTGCTTTCGCCTCTTCATAGAAGATGCTCCATCGAAGTAAATTCCTATTGGGAATCATTTTCTTCTTTCTCTTCTTCGATTGCGTCGAACGCATGTCCATCCGGCAACTCGCAATTTAATGGTGAGTCAGCTGGTATTGGATGCTCCGCGAGAAAGTCGGCGATAGCCTGCCCTTTCACTGTTTTGAGGGGACAATACGTTATCGAGAACTCCATCAGGAGGAGGGCCTATTTGGAAAACCTTCCTGTTGGTATAGCCCTTGACATTATATATTTAAGAGGATCTACCTTCGATATGAGATGGACCTTGTGTGCCAAGGCATAATTTCTGAGCTTCGTTATTGCGAAGATTAGAGCCAGGAAATGCTTTTCGATGGGGGAATAATTGTTTTCTACCCCTAGGAGAACTCTACATAAATAATACAGAGCTCTCTCCTTTTCCCGATCATTCTTTTGTGCCCACAATGCGTCTAGAGAACCCTCAAGGGCTGTTGTATATAGGATAAGGAGTTTTCCCTTAATCGGAGCGGTCAATACCGACAGGTTTTGCAGGTATTGCTTGATATCGTCCAGTGCGTTTTGACATTTTTGATCCCGGATGAACGGGGTCCCTTTCTTCATCAAATGACTATAGGGACGGTATTTTCCGGAGAGGTTGGCTATGAACCGCCGAATATACGCGAGCTTTCCTTGAAGAGATCGCAACTGTTTGATCTTGGCGTAGGCATTTCCATAATCGCCTTGATCTTTGAGGGGTCGATTTTGATATCTCGGTGACGTATGATGAATCCTAGGAATTTACCTTAGGAAACTCCAAACGCGCATTTTAGAGGATTCATCTTCAGATTATACTTTTGAAGACACTGGAACACTATTTTTACATGTTCATAATGCTCATCGTGAGATTTGCTCTTTACCACAAGGTCGACAATGTAGCATTCGACAATATTATGGATGAGGTCATCGAAAATCTTTATCATGGCTCTCTGGTAGGTAGCGCCAGCGTTCTTCAGATCAAAGGGCAACATTTTATAGTAGAATATGCCCAATGGGGTCCGGAAGGCGGTATGCTTCTGGTCTTCAGGATGCATTTTTATTTGGTTGAACCATGAAGATCCATCCATGAATGAGAAGACATGATGGGTAGACGTGTTATCGATCATTAGCTCGGTAACGGGGACCGGAAAGTCGTTCTTCGGGCAAGCTTTGTTAAGGTCCCGAAAGTCCACGCAGATGCGAACCGTCCTATTTTTCTTCATCACTGGAACATTGTTAGCGATCCAGTCGGGATATTGAATTTCTTGGATGAATCCAGAGTCGATTAGTTTCTTGACTTCAGCGTTGATACTCATCTCAAGTTCAAGTCGCATCCTTCTTGGCACCTTTTTGATCGGCTTTATACCTGGCGATATAGCCGGTTTATGTACTGCCACTTTTGGATCTAGACCCGGCATTTCAGAGTAGTTCCAGGCGAAGCAATGTTTATATTGTATGAGCATGTCTTTTAACGTGGCCACCTGTTTTTCAGATAGTATCTCACTGACAAACGTTGGCCTCAAATCGTTTTCCGTCCCTAAGTCAATTTTTCTTAGGTTGTCCGTCGTGGTGTGTATCCCATCGTCCAACTCTTTTGGCGCTGGTGGAAACTATGAGACTACCCCGTCCTCGTATTCATTTGCGAAGCACCTGTAGTGGTCACTCATAGTCTTGTGCCCTCTCTCTTTTGAGAGTGTTATCATATGGAAGGTACGAGTTCGCTTCCATTCTTGAAGTTGAGCTGGTCCTATCCTGACGGTATATGTCCTTTTTGGCTCGTGCTTTTGCGGCGTGGTTACCCTCCAGCTGTCGGATAAAGAGAACCTGCCTTGTCGATATTGGTCTTCTACCCAGCCTTTGAAGGTGAAGCAGTCTTCAAGGGGATGATCTATTACTCGGTGATAGGAGAAATAATCCGGATGATGGAGCTCGTTTATTTGTTCGCGATGCCGAGACTCCGGAAGTGTCATCATTTAGTGCTTCCTGACAAGCTTGAATATTTTCCCTGTCTTGTTTTGAGGGAAAGAGTATTCCCAACCCATCTTCTTTATAAAGGACGGGCTCCAATCGAGCCTTTCTTGAATGCACGGCGTCTTTAATCCGCTTTGTTGTCTTCGAACATTGTTTGCATTCTTAGTCCTGTTTTTGCCTCTGTTCACCGCCGAAAGAAAGGGACGAACTTGGATAGATCGTCTTGCCTGAATCTGGGGGTAGATACTATTTGGACTTCTCCATCCACCTCTCCGAAGATACCAAGTTGATTTATGGCACCATATATCAGAGGTTTGGATAGATGCGACCGTTGTAGCAGACTTCATCAGATTCCCTCTCTTTTGTGAGGGGTTTTTGATTATAGGGACGCTCTTCCCTACAGGCGCAAGCCCCTGCAGTTAATTACGTTATCGCATTGCGATAACCACTTTCTCCTGGTCCAGCAGTTCACTTCGTGTCGTGTATGTTTTTGTTTTATTTCGGGTTGCCCATAGATCGTATACGGAGACTAGTTTATGTCGTCGCCCATAGGGCGCGGATTAGTCCAAATCCGTATATTTTAGATTTGGAATGGGTCAAGGATTTTCTTGACGGGGTTTTGAAGTTAGGTTGTATATTCCTACAGTTCAGAAATATCTTTGTTTACTTAAGAATTGTTAATCTAGTTTGAGATTAAGATCAACTTAAATCTATAAGCGAGCATTTGGGCTCAGTTTGTTTTCTCTAAGGATACGTTAGTCTTATTTGGGACTAAGATCAACTTAACAACATTTTAGGATCATTTTTACTTAAGATCCAGCAAAAGAGTATTTGGGCTCAGCTGCAAGAAAATTTCAGAGACTTAGCCAATTTGGGCTTAGACTACTTAGTCTTTTTTTTTAATTCAAAAGTGCTAAGCACTTATTTGGGGTCTGTTTGTTCAGCCCTTTTCTTTTTATGTAAAAGTGCTAAGCACTTATTTGAGCTCTTATGCTCACATGTATGTCTTGTAAAGCATTAAGTCATGGGCGCTGCCCAATAAATGTTGAACACTTTAGTCATTTTGACTAAATATGAAGCGCTAAACACTTCTTATGGCGTCCACGTAAGGTGCACGTGCGGCGCTGGGCGCTGCCCAATTAATGCTAAGCACTCAGCCGTTTTGGCTACATATGAAGTGCTAAGCACTATTTATATGGCGCCCACGTGAGGAGCACGTGCGGGCTAGGCGCTGCCCGATCAGTGCTAAGCATTCAGCCGTTTTGGCTGTAAATGGAGTGCTAAGTACTTTTGTGTGGCGCCCACGTGAGGAGCATGTGAGGCGCTGGGCGCTGCCCAATCAGTGCTACGCACTTAGCCGTTTTGGCTGTATATGGAGTGCTAAGCACTTTTACTCAGCGCCCGCGTGTGTTTTACGTGAGTTGATGGCCTTCTGTTTTGGGCGTCCGCGTTTTTTCACGTGAGATGCCAGGCGCTGTTAAAAGGACGTCCACGTAGGAAGCTTGTGAGGCGCTAGTCTTTTCCCCCTTTTTAGAGATTAAATCTCTGTTGATGACATTTTGACAATTAATGATCACCAAGATCTTCGTTTTTTGAAAATCTGGGATCAGGTTTTTCTTTAAGGACTAAGTTCTTTTATAGGTTCTTTTTCCTTTTATTTTTCTTTTGGACCTAGTTCTTTTTTGAATCTTTGATTCCTAAGAATAAGATCTTCCCAATGAGAATTAAATTCTCAACTTATGGAAGACTTGTTTTGTGGATCTCTGATCCAGAGAAAGAACTAAGTTATTTGAGAAGGGTTAAACTCTTAAGATAGGTAAAAGAGATATTTTTATCTCTATGTTTTCTTTACCTCGGTTTTTTTTAAAAGGGAAGTCTTTCTCTTTGAGAATTAAATTCTCTGTTGTTTTTTTAGAGCTCACTGTATTTTTGTAGGAGCTTATAGGGTTGTTTCTCTCTCTGAGACTTGAAGTCTCGGGTCCTTTATATAGTGAAGGCAAATTGTTAATTGGTTTTGAAAAAAATCTCTCATTGAGAGATTCCAATTGATTTAATTGGTCTCAAAATTGATTTGGGGAATTTATCTACCGTTGGATCTTTGATCAAAAGACTCCAGTTTTACAGCATATGTTTTCTTGTTTTAACAAGATTGGAAAAATATTTTCCCATATACAGAATTTATTCTGTAAAATGGTGATTTTTTAATCACCATTGGATTTTTAATTCAAGAGTTCTCTGTTTTACAGAAAGCAATCTTTTTTTGTTCAGAAAGATTGAGAGAATATATTCCCAAAATAGAATTTTATTCTATTATTGGATCATTGATCCAACCGAGAGCATCTTTCTTATTTAGAAAGATTTGGGAGATATTTTCTCCTAATAGAATTTGATTATATATTTTGATGATTTATCATCTCCGTTGGATCTTTGATCCAACGATTCTGTTTAACAGAGAGTATTCCAACTTTGTTAGGGAAACGTAGAATTTAATTCTACTTCGGCGCCGGCGCTCACATGTTGTGCACATGGGCACCACTTAAGAATTCATTTCTTATGATGGGTACTCCTGTGCTTTGCACATTGGCGTCCATGTGATGAGCACGTGCGGCACAATATAAAATTTTAATTTTTACTCAGAAAGTGTCTGTGCTTTGCACATTGGCGACAGCGTGAGGAGCACGTGCGGCGCCACCACAAAAATGGAGCTGGCGCTGGAGCTGGCGCTGGCGCCCTCGTGACGTGAGGCGCTGCCTCAAATTTAACAGAGCTTTGCTCTTTATATATATATATATATATATATATATATATATATATATATATATATATATATATATATATATATATATATATACATATACATATATGTATATGTATATATCTACATATACATATATCTATATACATATACATATATCTATATACATACATATATATATACATATACATATATGTATATACATATGCATATGCGTATACGTATATGCATATGCGTATACGTATATATATATATATATATATATATATATATATATATGTATATATATATATATATATGTATATATATATGTATATATATATATATATGTATATATATATGTATATATATATATATATGTATATATATATATATATATATATATATATTTTGGGGGAACAGCCTCCATTTCAGGATTTTCCTTTTCACGGGAACATATAGTGGGCCGGGAATGAAAAGCACCACGGTCTGGTTTCTCTGCGGATTTCCAGCTGAGACGCTGCGTCCTGGCCTTTTCATTGATGGCTATTTCGCGGCTGTGATTGTCCCGGCTAGTTTGACAAGCTTCTTTTATTAACTTGTCAATTTGTTCTTCCAGCGACGGATTTAACATCTTTAGAGCGGGATCTCGCTCCGATTTGACCTCACGGCTATTTGGAACAGCGTTTTCCACTTCACTTGAGCTGTTTACGACGCGGAAACTATGGATTTGCTCCCGTTTCTTGGACCGAACGTATCCGAGCCCGGTTGTCTCCATCTTTCCGTTGGGCATCTTCCGCTAAGTCCTGGGAATATTCCAAATCTTTTTGTAGAATTGGGATTGTTGAACAGTTTGTTCGAGAGGTACACCTTGGCATCTTAACAGCTTTTTCAATCCCTCCGCGTAGTATCTTGGCAGACGGATTGGTTGAAGTCTGTCGAGTACAAAATCGACACTATGCCAGACTTCTTTTTCTATTTTGGTCTCCGTAGATTGGTAGAAAAGAATCGCCTTTTCACCTCTTCGTCTAGGAGGCACGTAGAAAGTTTGTAGCTCTTGTACGTTGTATGTATGGAGTGCATCAAGTTTCTTGTAATGCCGAGGCAGAGCTATTGTAATTTGTAGACTCTGATATGCTCCAGCAAAAGTTCGCATTGACGGGCGTACGGAGAACACTGCGTTGGCCTCGTCCTCCAAGTCGCTGCCAAAGACCAAAATATGAGTAGATGGTCTGGGCTTATTATTTTCTTTTTGGGGTTGCCCCGAGTAGACTATTTCTTCGTCTTCCTCGGTATCGCTCCCAAGGATCGGGATAGTGGCGAAGAATTTCTGTTTATCCTCCGGCTTATGACACCTTTCCGTATCTTCGAAATTCGGTAGGAAGTACTTTGCATCTTCATATTTCCGGACTTTATTTACGGAGAATGGATTTAGATCTCCCGTGACGATGTACTCCGAGTCATCCTTAAAATACTTCATACATTGATATTGTGTAGAGGGGATGACGTTGTACTCGTGTAACCAAGGCCTGCGGAGCAAAGCGTTATATCAAGTATAGGCATCAATGACATGAAATTTGATGTCAATAACGAGAAGCCCGAAGTGTAACATCAGTATTACGGACCCAACTGTCCGTGACGATTTTGAGTCGAACCCAGAGATGGTAATTTTATTTCGGGCAAGGTGCTGAACGTTCATGCAAATTTCCTTTAGCACCCTCACGTTGAGAAGGTTGATAGAGGATCCGTTGTCGACAAGGATTTTTCCTATCTTGATGTCATGGCAGTACCCGGTGACGTATAACAGACGATTATACTCGCACGTACCGAGGAGGAGATCTTCATCACTGAATGTAATGTCAGCCGTGTGGACCTCAGCCAGCTCATCCTTCATCTTCTCTTCTGCGAAGAAAGTTTGGAACTGATCGGGCTCTTGTAATGTCTTGATCAGGGAATCTCGTGCCTCTTTCGACAGGAGGAGAGCATCCAATATGCTCAGTTGCGAGGGTATTTTCCTCAGATGTGCCAGGACATTGTAATCCATCTTATTTTTCTTAGGCGGATCTTTTGCTGCAAGCTCTTTGACTGCTTCTTCATTGAAGGCAATCTCCTCGGGGATTTTTCCTTTCCCTTTGTCCTTTTTGTTCGAACCTTTGTTTGTAGGTCCGATATTCCACTCAGGCAGCATACGGTTACGCTGCTGAATATTCTCGCATTTCTTCTCCTCCACTTCTTTTTCGGAGGTGGAGTCTTTGAAGAGAGGGCTGAGGGGTATTTCGTCCTCAGAATCGCTCCTGAAGGTAAGAACTTGGGGTTTTCCCCTTCCGAACTGGTACCAACCATATGACAATTTTCAGTCGTTTCTTCATGCGTGTTTGTCGCACTATTTTGCCGTCGACGAGCACGAGTTTCGCGCTTCATCCTCTTGAAGTGTTTTTGATGGGCAACGTATCCTTGCCACCACTTATTGAAGGCACTGCATTCCTCGGTGGGGTGGGTGACCCTCCGATGATACAGGCAGTAGTTTAGGCATGCATCTTCTCCAACGAGGCATATGACCTCGGGAGTGTTCCTTCTGAGAGGTAGCAGCTTCATCTCCATTGTCAAAGCTTTGGCAAACCGCTTCTCTGTTTTGATCATGCTCTTATTTGTTGTAGGTGTACTTTGGTTTGGTCGGAGTACTTTACGACTCGTCCTCGCTGCAACTTCTTTATCCTAACGCTGACGCTTAGCCTTTTCATATATGGATGTCTCGCGTTCTCAGTCAACCTTTATTTTTTGAAAGGCCTCGTTTAACAGCCTCTTAATCGGGTCTTTTGGCAGTTCCGCGGATTTTAGTGCTGATTCTGCCTCTAGTTCCGCTGCGTTGTTTTCTGACATTGAGGGAGCCTCTTCGACATATAATGACGAATGGAAGACCGTGTAGCAACTTGCTACACTATAATAACTCCAAATTCCGTGTACATAAAATTCATTTAAAGTTAATGTACAATTGAGGTATTTTCAATTCCTTTGAATGCTATAAGTATTGTTTTGCTTTAGAACAGCAAGAAAGAGCTTGTAGCTCATTGGTAAGACTTTGCACTGCTGAGACAAAGCACCAGAGTTCAAATCCCATCAGCCACATTATCTTTTTGTTTTAATTTTGTTTTAATTTTTTTAGAAGCCCAAGAGTTTGCACGTGAACTGCACGTAAACTGAAGAGCCACACTTAAAACAAACAAGTGCACTGAGGTATTTAGACCGTCAGGGACACGTGGCCCCAATCCAAGCCCCCACCTCCATGATCGGACCGGCGAGAATGCTCCATAGGCCAGCGCCGCCGGTTTTCCATGGTTCAAACCCAAAATTTTTCTTTTGCCCTAGACCCTTGGACTCCCCCCTTAACTCATGTATTGCTTATTTACTCTGCACATTTTCCACAGGCAATAAATCACCCATTTACTTCATTTTTAATACATATTTTAATTCACCCATTCATCACCCTTAAACCCTAATGTTTCCAATAAATACCACTCCATTTCATACCCCTCCTCACTCACAAATCCCTGCCAAAACTTTCAAGAATTCCCAAGTCTCTATATTGTGCAAGTGTAGTTAGCGAAGGGCGACGCTCCGACGAAGTTCCGGCGACGATACGAGGAGTTTCCGGCAAGTAAGTCCCTATTTCTCTTCTTTTCTCTATTCTAAAAATTTTCAAAAACTAAAACCCGACGGAAGCGGAGTTAGTCCGACTTCCGATTCGGTTTTTCTTTAAAAACTATATTTTTCTTAATCAAGATAACTTCATATTCTTACATATTGCTTAACAAACATTAACAAAACCATTAAATCAAGTTTCACCTCAAAATAATCATTTTTGTGACAATTATCGCATTTTTAAATAAAAATACCACATATTATTCATTTCGACACACCTTGCTATACCTTTAGATATTTTACGAGGTAATGACCTACCTCATCACAACACACATCTCTATCATAGCACGGTTGATTTTGGGACAATAGAATACGGGAAATACGACTTTACAAATAAATACCCTAAACTTACAAAACCGTTTTCTATACAAAAGTGTGTTAACAATTTCCTTGTAATTGCGCCTCTACAACCCATTTTGGGGACCCCGTTCGGGATGGTGCGGATTATCGCACATTCTCGGGCTTAGTAGAGCAAGATGCAGACCTCCGCAAGGAGCATTCGATCTCGATGGAATTTTTATGCATTTTTATTTAGAAAATAAGATTTCTACAAGAAAATAAATAAATTATTTTCATTAAATATATATAGATATTATCAAAATATCTATTTTAATTATATAAATATTCTAAGTTTTCTAAAATCAAAGGAATCACTATTACATGAAAATACCATCCAAATACAACACAAGTACAATATTTCAAGAAAATACCATATACTATGAAACTAGGTTCTACTCACTAGAAATTTCACATTTATTAAAATGTACATCTATGAAAACCCTAAAGACGATAATTAAATGCTTGAGGTATATTTTGAAATTATGCCAAAACTATTTTTACATAAAACCCCCTCAAGTTATTCTAAATTACAATAAGGACCCTAGTAAACATAGGTTTAAGCGGGACCAGCCTCTTGAGCCTCAGGGAGCCGGAGATATGGGTGCTTGCTTATCTAAGGTAGACAACCTAACAAACGGTGTTATCAATATGGTAATTGTCTTGGAAAAAGACACAAATCCTGTCGTCCATGTGCAGCAGTTACTTATAACATCAAAACAATTCAGGACTTCAATTTCTTTTAAAAGTGTCTGACTCAGACTGAGTCTCAATATAATCAATCTGACTTGAATGTGATTCAAGTACAAAACTACAATTCAACATGAATCCATGAATCCATATATTCAAGCTATATCAATCTATACCACTTGACTGAACCGAACCATGGATATACTCCATTTACATGTTCATCCATTATATATGTTCCATTACTGATATCATGGTTTCGAAAAGTCATCCATATACAATCTGCAATACAAGACAATACAATACAATCAATACAAACAATACAATCAAGATATCACGGGGTTTATAAGGGGTAGATTGGTACGGAAGGTGTTAAAAGTGGCACGAGACTGCAACCATAAGACACCTAACCTGAATCTCCATTGCCATTGTACCGTGGCTGAACGGTTCCTTGTACTCCGTATACCTTAGTCTCCGGATAGTGAGACTTCTCTCGTATACACTAGCACTTTCTGTACCAAGCTACAAATAACAGCGTTAACAATATAATACAACTTTAAAAGTTACATTCTCCTTACTTTCAGGACTTACCGAGCGTTTGTTCGCTGACGACATTCCGTTCTTGTTTCTTTGGAATGTTGTCAGGTGATTCGGACCTTCTAGAGACAGAGCCCACCAGCGAGGATTTGGATCTGCTAGCCTTCGACCCGGAGCTCTAGTTTACTTGTACATTTCATTTTCATTTTTGTTATGCCATTGTTTAGGCATTGCTTTCAGTATATGTATTTTCTTTTCAGTTGTATTGTAAAAAGAATGTTAATAAATAAAGTTGTTGTTCATTTACATCTTGTCTCTTGTGTATATTTTATTTTATATTGCTTAGATACGCTTAGCGTGTTTACTTCTGAGTAAATACGTAGCGGACTCGTCGGGTCCTCTGCCCGTACACTGGGAAGCGGGACGTGACATACACGGTCTTCGATGTCTTTTGATGGGTCATTTTCCTCATCGTAGTCACTATCTTCGTCCTCAAGAATATGCTTGAGTAACTCCTCGAGCGTGACTGGTGTCCGCGCTTTCTAGTTGTACTCCTCCAGCACGTCAATATTTTTTTGTAGATCTGTGTGCTTGTCGTCATACTCGGCAGGTTGCACAGGCTTCTTGGTCTTCTTCTTTTTCTTCGAAGACTTTGAAAGCTTAAACTGTGGGGGTTTCCCCTCGTCAACAATTTTCGGCGTGGGACGAGATTTTAACATCCCTTCTATTATTTCGGGTTCAAGTGTTTTCCACCTGACTGCTGGACATGCATGTAGGTCCTTCAGCATTTTTTGGGTTTTTGCTGAAATAACGACTTCCCATAGAGTTTCTTCCACGAGGGAGCATGATGCCCCTTGCGCGTCCATCTTTTTGGGAGTATGCTTCTGGGGTGGGTTTACCCTCCAGTTATCAGACAGCGTGAATTTTCCCTGTTGATACTGGTCTTCGACCCAATTCTTGAAGACGTAGCAATCTTCAATTGGGTGGCTCACCATTCTGTGATAGGAGCAGTAGTTAGGGTTGTTGACAACGCCGGGTTGCGGTGGATGTCGCGGGTCTGACAACGTGATGAGTTTATTACGCATTGCCAATTCAAACAGTATCCTCGTCTTGTCGCGAGGAAACAAGTAAGCGCGTCCTAGTCATTCCACTAAGGAAAAGCGCGGACGCACGTTGTTTTAGCGAGCGGCCGGTTTTGGGCCATTTGGTTGTTGTTGCGTATTGGCAACGAAGGCTGCTTTCCTTTTACCCTTGGCATTTCGAGGGTCCTTATTTGAGGAGGAAGGCCCGTAGCCCATCTGATCCATTTGAGCCAGTTTATCTATCAGATCCTGGAAGGTGGTTGGTTTGAAGAATGTCATGAACTGGGACACGGTCATTTGAGAATCAAGGGTCCCGATGAACATGCCTACAGCAAGAGATTCTTCAATACGTTGTTCGCACTTAGACCATAGGTTCCGCCACCGGATCGCGTATTGGACCCAGGTTTCTCCCGGCTTTACCCTGGCATTGATTAATACCATAATTGGAGTGCGTTCGCTCGTGCTGGCGAAACGCTGTGTGAACAGTAGTTCCATCTCTGTGAATATTTTTACAGAGTCATTTGGGAGCTTCGAGTACTATTCAAAGGCTGTTTCTGACAGGCTGCCAATGAACTGGAGAAGCAATAGTTTGTCGTCGCCTCCAGTGTTGCAGCACAAAGCTCTGAACTGTGTGACGTGCTGGTGAGGGTTGCATGTCCCTTTGTACACATGGAACTTGGGGATCGTATATCCCGGCGGGTATTTGAATTGGTCATACCAGCCTGGATACGGTCGTCCGGTTCTGACGATTTGGCCAGCAGCTTCATTAGCTTGATGAGCTCTTATTTGTTAAGCAATGTAATCATCAAGGGCGGCATTGAAGATTATTTCCTCCTTAGCTGCTAATAAGGCCGGAGGAGGATTTGATGTTCCCCTCTGTCATCGTCGATGATTATCGGCGGATCTTCGGCTGGGGGTTCTGGCTGGATCATCATTCCAACCATGTCTTGGAACAAGAGAGCCATTTGCTTCATGTTAGCAGCTTGTCCAGCGACCACTTTGTCCTTTCTCTTTAGCATCCTTTGTAGAAACTCTGTATCGGTCTCTTACTCTTGGCGTTGTTCGGCCTCTTTGTCCGGATTTGTTTTCTGTCCAGTGAGTGCCGTCATTTTATTCAACATTTCCTGGAGCTTTTGTTGTTGCTCCTGAGCCTTTATCAGCGACCGAGTTTGCGATCGGTGACTCACCGAAGCATGGCTCCCTTCTTGCCCATTGGTCATATAGACCGTATAGACGATAATGCCCCCAGAATTAGGGCATTTGGATCCATCGCCTTTGGAATTTACCGCGGGCGATAGAGCTTTCTCCACTCTCGTTCTTTTACGAGAAATTGGAGTTGAAGGAGCTGTTATGACAGGCACCTGTTTAGGAGAAGTCCTCCGTTGTATGGCGGAGGAGTAGTCCTTTTCTTGTCGAGGCTTCGATTTCTTTGGTCGACGAGGGTAGTTTTAGTCAATCACAGGGTCCTGGACTTTTTGCCAGACTCTATGAATTTGCGAGGAGAGCCACTGATGAGGCCGCTCCGGCTTTGCCTACACTGTAACTTCTGCAGGTGGGGGTGATTACCTTAGCATCACCGTTGGGGAGTTTTTGCACATCCACTTAAGCGGATCAAAACTGTTCCCGGTTGAAACGGTAGCGTCGACTTTCACCATTGGAGCCGGTAGGGTGAGTCCTGAGGGGGAGTTGCCCCCAGCTTCTCTCACTCGGCGTTAGTGGTGACATCGAGCGTGCCTTGTTGAAGGGACCGCCTCTGCATTGGAAGCGGCTTCATCACGCCCCTTATTTTGCTGAGGAGCCGCAATTGGCGTCAGCCTGTTGAAGACCGGCGACCTTGTTAAAGTTTGGGGAGGCCGGCCAATCTTTCGAAGACCGACTTTCTGATAGGGGAAGCATTTTTGACGGCTTCGCCTGTAGCAGGAGTTGGAAGAGCTAACCGTTTTGGGGTAGCCCCTTCAGGTATCACGAACTTTTTTGCGGGCCCGTTTGTGCTTTTGCTCAGCCTGTTGAAGACTGAGATGCCAGATTTGGACGGCCCGTTGAAAGGGGTCGTTGTGGTTGCCAGTCGATCGAAGATCGACCTTTTGGGAGCTTCTTCTTGTGGCACCGAGGCACCGAAACTCACTGGTGGGAGCATGGTCCCAAAGAACAATCCAGTAGTGGCTTGTATGACTTGCCCTACTGGCATTGAAAAAATAAAGGCCGCGTTGGGCCCGTAGGTTACTCCTCCAGTTGGGTTGGAGCGAGAGTTGCTGTTGCATGCAGTGCATTGAGAAGCCATTGATTTTCTGCACAGGAGAAAAACACCAAGTTTAAGTACCTCGAATCCAAGGGCAACCATAGCAAACCGCAATTTTGTTCGCGAAACACGACACACGAAATGTGGAGTGGAAATAGAAAAAGGTCTCGCCGGGCGTGCCAGAATCTGTTCACCGCCGAAAATAGAGATGAACTGGGATTGAACGTCTTGCCTGAATTTGGGGGCAGATGCTATTTGGACATATCAGTCCACCTTTCCGAAAATACCAAGTTGATTTATGACGCCGTATATCAGAGGTTTGGACAGATGCGACCGTTTTAACAGACTTCATCAGATTCCCCCTCGTTTGTGAGGGGTTTTTGATTGTGGGGATGCTCTTCCCTGCAAGCGCAAGCTCCTGCAGTTAATTACGTTATCGCGTTGCGATAACCACTTTCTCCTATCCTAGCAGTTCACTTCGTGTCATGTGTATTTTGTTTATTTTGGTTACCCGTGGATTGTATACGGAGACTATTTTATGTCGTCGCCCGTAGGGCGCAGATTAGTCTAAATTCGTATATTTTAGATTTTGGTTTGTTTTATTTAAGGACCGTTAATCTAGTTTGAGACTAAGATCGACTTAAATATATGAGCATTTAGGCTCAATTTATTTTAGCTAAGGATACGTTAGTTTTATATGAGACTAAGATCAACTTAGCAAAATTTTAAGGATCATTTTTATTTAAGATCAAAGAACAGATTATTTGGGCTTAGCTGTAAGAGCTTTTCAGAGAGACTTAACCAATTTGGGCTTAGTATGCTCAGTACCTTTTTTGTTCAAAAGTTCTAAGCACTTATTTGGGCTCTACTTGTTCAGCCCCTTTTTTTATGCAAAAGTGCTAAGCACTTGTTTGAAGCTCTGGCGCTCACATGGGTATCATGTGAAGCCTTCAATTATGGGCGCTGCTCAATCAGTGCTAAGCACTCAGTTATTTTGGATATATATATATATATATATATATATATTTATTTATATATGAGAATAATGGAGGAAAGAGGCCATAGGAGGGAATTTCCTCCTATGGCGTTACAAAAATACACCCTCTCTCATTTTTTCAGGCGATTGGCACCCATCATCTTTATCATTATCATCTAAGATGTGGGTACACCAAATTTCATGTGATTCAACAACCTTTTCACCGTTGATTTAGTGGGTTCAAAATTAACGGTTTACCAACAACATAACTTTTTACATTGCTAAATCAACGGTGAAAAAGTTGTAGAATTACATGAAATTTGGTGTACCCACATCTTAGATGATAACGATGAAGATGATGGTTGCCGATCGTCGGAAAAAATCAGAGATGGTATAATTTTTCGACGCCATATGAGGAAATTCCCTCCTATGGCATCTTTCCTCCATTATTCTCTCTTTCTCTCTTTCTCTCTCTCTCTCTATATATATATATATATATATGACGTCTACATGAGGAGCACGTGTGGTGCTGGGCTGATTGATGTGTGAAAAAGTGTGTTTGTAGTAACCGCAATCAATAACGGTGTCGCGTGTAGCTAGCCGAGATGAGTACGGGTCGTCCTCAGGAATGCGCGAAACTTTTAATCTTGTTTTAGACTAGTTGATTGAAAGAAGAGAGAGTGATTCTAGATTTACGTTGAACACGGATGTAGAATCTATAAAGAAGAGGCTTGTAGAGTTCGTTAGAATTTAGTAGTAATGGATGATTAAATAAAGATGACTCCTTTTATCTTTTAATAGATTTAAAACTAGATCGATAGTGATGAATGAAGATTAGGGGTTTTGGAGGAAATAGGATTCCCACTCTTAACCCTTATATTTTCATTGACCTCTATTCATATCTAGCCTTTACCAAAACCATTGTTAATCTAATCTCAAATCGCAGTCGTGGCTATCAATGATTTGATAGCGCGCCCGATTAGGATATTAACAATTGCTTTGCTGAAGTTTATAAACTTTATAAGATGTAAAAAGAGTTAAGAAATTTTCATCATCCATTGATCTACCATAATCTTACGAACCCTATCAAGCGGAGAATTACTCGTACATGATGGAAATAGAAGAAGAAAGGATAGAGAAGGAAATCGTAATACAAAAATTAAATGCGGAAAGTAAATGCGAAATAATTACAAATGATCTACCTTTATTAATCAACGTTACAAGTACAAATCCTTCGAGTTTAGATTATAAGAAAAAGTAGTTGCTCTCGATCTCTGCCTCGTAGGAAGTATTTGCTCTGTCGATATTCATGTCGCTCTATTACGTCGAATCGCGGACCTGTCGTGGATCTCTTGTTCTTTGACGGTGATTTGCTTCGTGTTAAAGGTGATGCTTTTACATATGAAGCTCTCGGTCCTTTATATAGCACTAGAAGCAGAAACCCTAGTTACCTAATATGGTGATTTCCTATTTTGATCCTACCCACTAAATCTTGAATTCTAAATCCACATAACGGCCGCGGATCCGCCGCAATATGTAGAGTTTGGCCGCGGTTGGGCGGCGGATTGGAGCAATTAGGGTTTGTGATTTCCGGTGCTTCCTCATGTTAACACATGGAGATTTATGTGATGTCTTGATTCTTCAAATCCTCTCTGAGTCTCTGGCAGTATTGATTTTATGATTTAATTAGACTTCATCGGCATATTTTTGATTCCCGACATCTCGAATAACTCGATCTCCTGACCTGAGCTAAATCTGCATAATATCTCCATGAATAATATTAGTAATATTTGTTAAATTAGATATATTATTCTAACCATTTGTATGATATTATATTTTTTTAAGAATATTGATTAGAATATTTGATATGATATGCATATTTTAATTACCAAAATATCATATAAATATAATATGCATATATTTTCCTTCATAATGTTAATTATAATATATAAACATAAGACAATAGATATTTTACAGATAAACCCTCATATGTTTCATATTTATAATAAACACCTTTAAATATTTAAGAAAAGTAAGGAAAATATTATATCAAAAATGCAATATTTTCAACTGAACATAGACGCTGCCCAATCAGTGCTAAGCACTCAGCCATTTTGGTTGTATATGAAGTGCTAAGAACTTTTAATCAGCGCTCACGTATATTTCACGTGGGGCACTAGCCTTCTATTTTTGGCGCCCACGTGTTTTTCACATGAGGCGTTGATTTCCTTTTATTTTGGGAATCTGTTGAAGGCGCCCACGTGGGAAGCACGTGCAGCAAAATTCCTTTTCTGTTAATGTTATTTTGACCATTAATGGCACCAAGATCTTTGTTTTGAAGATCCGAGATCAAGTTTTCTTCAAGAACTTAGTTCTTATGTTTTTTTTCTTTTAGAAGAACTAAGTTTCTTTTAGGGTTAAATCCTATTTTCTGAGAAATTAAATTCCCATAGGATATGTTCTTTTTCCTTTTCTTCTTCTTTTTAACCTAGTTCTTTTCTGAATCTTTGATTCTCAAGAACAAGATTTTCCCGATGAGAATTAAATTCTCAACTTGTGGGAAACTTGTCTTGTGGATCTCGGATCTAGGGAAAAACTAAGTTCTTAAGAAGGGTTAAACCCTTGGGTATGCTATGATAGGTAAAGGAGAAGTTTTGATCTCTATGGTTTCTTTATCTAGGGTTTGAGAGTAAAAAGATCTTCTCTATTGAGAATTAAATTCTCTGTTGCTTTTAAGAGCCTAATGCATTTTTTTTTTTGCAGAAGTTTATCGGGGGTTCCCTCTATCTGTCTGTGTGTTGAGACTTGAAGTCTCGGGTCTTTAATATAGTGGAGGCAAATTATTAATTAGTTTTTGAGAAAATCTCTTATTGAGAGATTCCAATTGATCTAATTTGTCTCAAAATTTGTTTGGGGAATTTTACCCACCGTTGAATCTTTGATCCATGGATTTCTGTTCTACAGAATATGTCTTCTTGTTTTTAACAAGATTAGGAAAATATTTTCCCCATATACATAATTTTATTCTGTCAAACAGTGATTTTTAATCACTATTGGATTTTTAATCCAAGGGCTCTCTGTTATACAGAGCACATCTTTCTTTGTTTAGAAAGATATAGGGAAATATTTTCCCATCTCATTGGATCTTTGATCCAATAATTTTCTATTCATTTAGAAAGATTAGGGGAATATTTTCCCTTAATAGAATTTTAGTTTATTATTTGATGATTTATCATCACCATTGGATCTTTGATCCAACGGCTCTGTTTAACAGAGTATACCAATTTTTAGGGAAATATCCCCATGTAGAATTTCATTCTACTTAATTTTAACTTGGACGTCGGTGCTCACATGTTGTGCACGTTGGCGCCAATTAAGAATTTAATTCTTATTTATGATAGGCGCTCCTGTGCTTTGCACATTGGCGCCCACGTGAGCTTCACGTGCGGCGCCATCATAGGATTCAACCCTAAGGGGTTGGTGCTGGCGTCGGCGCCCTAGTGGGGAGCACGTGAGGTGCTGCCTCATTAAATTTAATAGAGCTTAATTCTTTTATTATGTTTAAATATTGGGGGAACATGGTTCTTTGGATGCAACGCCCGGAATTTCTTTGCTCCAAGTGCTTCGATTTCGGGACGGTTCATAAGCATAGCGGTCTGCTGCTGCTGGCCCTCCAGAAGGCTTTTGATGGTTTCTAGAAACACCGTCTGTTCGTTGATTGGTGCAACAACAGTAGAGGGAGGTGGTAGGATAGGCGGTGGTGTGTTTCCATTAACATTGGTGCTGGTTTTGTTTGGAGAATGCATCACCATGATAGAAAAGACAGGTTAGGATGGATTCAAGAAATGTATATTTGTTGATTCTTATAATTCTTGTGATATATTTCTTAAGACTTCATGCAGAACTGACTTGCATAGGTCGCCAATAAAACCTGTCATGACCCGCTTCCCAATAGGCGGAAATGGTGAAGTGGCAAGCCCTCAATGTATTTACTATGAGAATGTCATTTTCCTTAATAAATACATTAAGCGTATGTAAGCAATATAACAATGTGCAAGAATACAAGAGTAAAAAGATTAAACAACAACTTTATTTACATTCAAATTTCAAATACAACCGTTGGAAATAAAAAGATACAATGATTTAAACAAATGCCTAAATATTGGCATACAGAAAGTAAATACAGAAAGGAGCTGGTGGTCAGGCTGGGTAGCGAACTGGTCCAAGTCTTCCTGGCCCAGCTCTATTTCCTCAAAGTTCGGTCCTCCTAATGAACATTCCAAAGGAAAAGAAACAGAGAGGAATGTTGTCAGCGAACTAACGCTCTGTAAGTTTCCAACAGAAATGAGTAATGATGAATGAAGATATGTAAAAAAATGAATAGAGACCAAGTACTATTGAATAGGTATTGTTGTTTGAAAAGGTATCTTGAGCATGATCATTTACATGTATAAGATAACTATTCTAACGTGGTTGTTTGTACTTTAATAAAAAAATGTATTCATGTATATGAGAGAAGTCCAACTTACCCCATGGACTATGGTAACATGTAGGATAAGGCCCCGTCATAACCCACAGGACAACGACACGTGAATTCATGCAGGTGTCTTTTAAAGCGACCTCTCGTGCCGCGATATACGTTTCGTACCAGTCTACCCCTTATCCCTGCTTATTGTAGTGTGTAGTTCAAGTTTACGGGTCATGGCCTAATCCATGAATATAAAGATGTACCAGTTCAGGTTCAATATGTAATCATGTATTCAAGTCAAGTTCATTTCAAGTTATATTCATGGTTCGGTCAAGTCAAGTCAAGTATTCAAGTTCAAGTTCAGATATTCAAGTTCGAGATCAAGTGTTCAAGTTTAGGTTTGAGTTGGATTCGAGTTTAAGTTTACAATAAGTTCGAGTGTGTATTCAAGTTATAGTCAACATCTTATGAATGGATTTAGCTTTTGAAATTCTTAAGGTCGGGAATAATCGGACAACCGCTGTATATGGACGGCATGATTTGTGTCTTTTTCCAAGACGATTGTCATTGATAACTCCGTTAAGTTGCAGTGTTGTCTAACCTGAATAGGCAAGCACTCATTTTCTCTAGTTTTCTGGGGCTCAAGAGAAATGGTACCGCTTAAACCTATATTAATTTAGGGTCCATAAAGATTTATTCTTGTTGTTTATATTGTTTGCATTTCTCGAGGGGTTTTTAAGAAAAACGTTATAATATTGATTTTAAAAATAAAGCTTGAGGGTGATTTATAATATTAAGAGTTTTTATAAAAATGTATTTTAGTTTTAGTGGTGTTTTAGCGATGAAATCTAGCTTTTAAAATTTTATGGTATTTTTATGAAAACTATACTTTTGGAAACTTGGTAGTATTTTTGTGTAATTTTATTTTTTCATTATTAATAATATATTTTTCAAAAATTAGTTTTCATAGAAAAATACGGATTTATGATTTACGAAAATTTTCAAATGATTTAATTTGTAAAAAAGTCGTATTTTTATTTCCTTTCGAGACCGAATTCTCCGTGAGGAGTTCTGTACCCTGCTCTACTATCTCAAGAATGTGCGATAACCCGCACCATCTATAAATGGATTCCCCTAAAAGGGTTGTAGATGTATAATTGCAAAGGATTTAAAAATATTGATAAAAAAACATTTTTTGTAAGTAATGATATTTTGATGAAAATTGTATTCTTCCAATTACTCGTGTATCTAAATTATCGTGCTATGAATTCATAGTATGATGGAATAGGTCGTTACACCGTGAATTTCCTATATGTATATATTTCTAGATTTCGATAAAAAGGTTACTTTTAAAGTTCATGGTATTTATATGAAAAAGTTTGATTTATGTTTATTTCGCATGAAATTGTGAACACATTAAAAGTAATTGAGATGAATGATCTTTTCAAGTGATGTTAGAAGTATTAGCGTGAATTATGTAACATAGAAAAGGATGATAAAAAAATATTTAAAAGAAAAGCTTAAATGTTGACTCTACTTTTATCGATGTAGTTTTAGGAATTGTTTTGTGGTGAAATGAAAGAGAGATGAAGGGACTTACAGTTTGTGTAGCGTTGAGAAGAGAGTAAAAGAGAGAGGGGGTCTTTGTGGCGTCGCGGTATCGTCGGGAATGACTCCGGTCTTCAACGGATCGGATTTGGATTGCTAACTCCTCTTAACTAGTCTTAACCCCTTTCTTGAACTTAGGAATTTAGAGAATTTTTGATAAATTTTCAGAATAGCAGAGAGATAGGGGATGGGGTGGTATTTATAGGATAAAAATAAGAGAGAGTGTGAAATAAAAATGAATTTAAAATAGGTTTAATGGTGTTAATGGTGGAATTGAAAGGCATCTGATTGAAATCAGAGAAAACAAACAATAAAATAGAGTAGAAGGGATCTGAAGGTGTGCACGGGCGAAGCACGGATGCATATGGGCTCATCATGGCCGCTAGTAGCGGTTGAAACGAGGAAATGGGCGGACAGATTTTGTCCAGGTGTCTCAAAATTCGTGTCATGTGTGTTATTTGGTTTTAACTCCTCATTTATCCCGTTTGATTTCTCTGAAACTTTTCGATTCTCCATGTATTGCACGTGCAACTCTTGGGCTTCCGAAAAGTTAAAAAGAAAAAATTATAAAAATAATTGGGACTGATGGGATTCGAACACGCAGGCTAAAGAACAGCAATGGAGAGCCTTAACTAGTGAGCTACAAGTTGTTTCTTGCTTTCATTGATCAAAATTAACATATAACTCCTAATCAGGCTGAAATATCCTTTCTATACATTTGAACAAGTTACACTTATACAGGGATTTCAGAGTCGTTACAAAAGCACGACACCAAACTCCATAGTATGACTGCAAATTGCGGGGATTTGGAATATTTTTGCGGCCAAAAATTGGAGTTTTGGTTTCGTGTTTCTACAATGGTATTCTAGTATCTATTGGGGCCAAAATTTACACCCCGATTGACCAAGTCAAAATCAAAGTCAACCTCAAGCCAAACGGGCCCAAGCCCAGGCCAAGTGGGCCCATGCCCAAGTCAAGCCCGAGCATGAACCGACTGGCCTCCTTCATGCCAAGAAGAAAATTATGTAATAAATAAGTTTGATATAATTTTCATGCATGAATGTAAGGTAAATGGGCAAAAAGCCAAATTTTTGTAAAGCCCATGGCTCATGTGCAAAACGAAATAAGCACATGAAGCATGGGATGGGCAAAATGCTATTTTTTAAAGTCCAAGGGGCTATGTGTAAATTTGTAAGCCTATATAAGGCAACATGATGATAAAATGAAAAAATAATTCATTCCCCTCAAAAGTTAGGGTTTCTGTACCTCCTTCTTCTTCCTCAAGGTTCTAAACCTTCTTTTCTTTTCTGAATTAAATTAAGAGTTTAACTCTTCCTTTTCCAAAAAGAAATAGTTTTTCACCATAAAACCCACAAAGGGGAGCTCGGATCTCCCATCAGATCTCAAATAGAGAAGATTTTTGAATCTCATCCTTTTTTTCTCCAAGATCCAGCCAACAGAGAGGAGGAAGAATGAGACCCATCTCCAAACCCCACTTTGGGAAGATCCAAGGCTCAAGAGAAGATTTATGGCTCAAGGGAGAAGAAAGGGGTTTCCTTTCATCATCTTCGAAAATCTCTTGGGAGTTTAACTCCGAACACAGAAAAAAAGTCTTTCTTTCTAAGAGTTTAACTCCAAAAATCAATTGGGAGTACAACTCCCAGTGCAGTGGCTAAACCCTTTTGTCCTGTTTTAGGAGTTTAACTCTAAAAGTCAATTGGGAGTACAACTCCTAGTATAGGGGCTAAGCTCCTTTTTCCGCTGGAGCCCAGCGCCCACGTACCAAGCACGTGAGGCGCCGACGCGCCAAGCACATGAGGCGCGGCGCCCACGCGTCCTTTGTACACTATTCACCTTTTATATATATATATGTTCCCCTCCGAATGGCGGCCGACGACATGGACGTCTGGGCCTGAGATTCGGGGCAGATGCTATTTGGTTTTATCCGTCCACCTCTCCGAAGATGCCAAGTTGATTTATGGCACTGTGTATCGGAGGTTTAGACGGATGCGGCCGATGTAGTAGACTTCGTCAGATTCCCCCTCGCTTGAGGGGTTTTTGATTGTGGGGACGCTCTTCCCTGCAGGCGCAAGCCCCTGCAGTTAATTACGCTACCGCATCGCGGTAACAACTTTCTCCTTCTCCAGAATTTCACTTCGTGTCGTGTGTGTTTGTTTTGTTTGTGGTTGCCCGTGGGTTGTATACGGAGACTGAGTAATGCCGTCGCCCGTAGGACGTGGATTAGTCCAAATCCGTATTTACTTAGATTTGGGTTTGGTGTTTTTAGTTTAAGGATGCATTAGTCGCGTTGCGGCTAAGATCGACTTAAACGTTCGTTAAGGATACGTTAGTCCTGTTTTAGACTAAGATCAACTTAACGTAGTGATTCATTTAATATATGGCCGTCAGGACTCGTCACCTCTCTGACGTTGTTGAAGGATTACAACGACAGGTGTCAGAGGAGCTCGGAGATGTACCCTCGAACCAGAGTTGATTTGGAATTTTGTAGTCCACTTGAATGTTTAAGGATACGTTAGCCGTGTTTGGTGCTAAGATCGACTTAAACGGGATCGTTTAGATTCGGTAAAAGAGCATTTGGAGGCTCTATTGTTCCAGTTTAGGGACGTGGTGGTCCATACTCCAGTTTAGGGACGTGGTGGTCCATCGCCAGTTTAGGGACGTGGTGGTCCATATTCCAGTTTAGGGACGTGGGGGTCCATATTCCAGTTTAGGGACGTGGTGGTCCGATATTAGTTTAGGGACGTTTCGGTCCAATATTAGTTTAGGGACGTTTCGGTCCAATATGGGTATGTGGTCGTTGGGACCCGTCACCTCTTTGACATCGTTGAGGAATTACAACGATGGATGTCAAAGGAGTTCGGAGATGTACCCTCGTGCCGGATGTAGATTGATTTAGGAGAGCCATTTTGCTCAGTCAATTTAATTTAAGGACTTATGGCCATGATTGGGCTAAGTCCAGTTGAAAATGTCTAACATTTATTCGCTTTTGCATTGCATCTCTTTTTATTTTTATTTAGGCTTTGCCCAAGAAAAAGATGCAGAGCATCAATTTGTTTTGGGCTCTGCCCTTTTGCAAAGCATCAATTTCATTTGGGCTCTGCCCTTTTTATTGCTTTGCAATTTATTTTGGCATGCTAAGTCTTTTTGATTTGGGCTTGGCCCTTCAAGTAATGCATTGCATTTATGCAAAGTACCAAGAATCTTTTAGATTCAAGAACAGAAGTGCAAGGCACTTTTTATCCCCTGATTTGGATCAAAGAAAAACAAGTTTTTCCTTGTTTCAGAGAACCAAAGGTTCATAGCAAGTGCAAGGCACTATTTTTATTATTTTTATTTATTTGTTGAAGATCACTGATCTTTTTCTTAGATCAATGATCTATTCCTAAGAGAATTCTCTCTTCTTTTAAAGGTTTTTACCTTCTTTTTTGTGTTCTCCAGGAGTTCTCAAGAGTTCTCTTCTTTCTTCTTTTTTTTTAAAACCAGGTCCTCCTCTTGAAATGGGGTCTTGGGTCCTTTTTATAGTGCTCATAAATTAGTTAAATTTGTTACATAAATCTTTTCCTGAGTGATTTGGGGAATTTTCCCCACCGTTGGATCTTTGATCCAAAAGCCCCTGCCTTATACAAGAAAATCTTCTTGTTTTAACAAGATTTATTCTGTTTTGCGCAACTCTCCCAGTGAGTGACACGTGTCGCGCAGCTACTGCTATTCATAGTTTATTGTCAACTTGAAGCGCTTGCGCAACAGCGATTGCGCAACTGCGCAGACACGTGTCGCGCAGTGAAGCACTTGCGCAACAGCGCTTGCGCAACTGCGCAGACACGTGTCGCGCAGCCGTGCGCTTGCGCGGTTGTGCTTGCGCAACTGCGCAGACACGTGTCGCGCAGCCGTGCGCTTGCGCGGTTGTTCTTGCGCAACTGCGCAGACACGTGTCGCGCAGTGAAGCACTTGCGCAACAGCGCTTGCGCAACTGTGCAGACACGTGTTGCGCAGCCGTGCGCAACTGCGCAGACACGTGTCGCGCAACTGCGCAGACACGTGTCGCGCAGCCGTGCGCTTGCGCAGTTGAGTGTTGCTTATGTTTTTTAAAGAGCCTTGCTCTGATTGGACGCACTGCCTTGGGCGATGTGCTGCCGTGTCAACTTCTGACACGTGGCGCGTTGCGCGCAGCGCATTGCGCGCAGCGCACGGGAACCGAAGCGTTGCTTCAAAATTTGAATTTTCACAATTCAAACAGAGCTTTGCTCTGATTGGGGGAACAAATGCCCCCCACCGTTGCGCTCACGTGGCGCGCACGTGAGTGCAGCGGTGGCAAGACCCCGACCGTTGGATCATGGAGGTCAGGTGAAGAGACGCAGGCGTCTATAAATGGGACCCTTGGTCCTTAAAATTTTCTTACCGTTTCCAAAACTTTGATTCAGGGCCTTGCTCTTGCTTAAAAAACTCTCAGAGCCTTTCTCTTGCTTCTTCCCAAGAACTTTAAAGTTCAGAACTTAGAATCACTCTAGGTAAAAATTTAAATTAAATTTAATTAATAGAGCCTTGCTCTTATAGATCTTTGATCTAAAGAAAACCCCTTTTGGGGTTTCTTCAACAGAGCCTTGCTCTCATAGATCTTTGATCTAAAGAAGACCCCTTGGGGTTTCATCCACAGAGCCTTGCTCTCAAAAATTTACAGAGATCTTGTTCCTGGGTTTTAACCCATGAACAGAGCCCTGCTCATAGATCAAATAGAGAACTCCTAAAAGTTTTCATAGATTTTTAAGATCCCAAAAAAAAATTTTAATCCTTAGGAGTTATAGTTTTCATTACTACTACAGAGCTGGGCTCTTTTTTTTTTAGGAAGTTTTATTCCCTTTAGACCAGAGTCTGACAAATGTCACTCCGTGACAGAGCTTTGCTCTAAAAGAGGAGATTTTCTCCTTGTCTCTAGGGATTTCCCCCCCCCCAGATATTTATCATCTTTCAGATTTCTATTTTCGAAGACCTCAGAGCTTTGTTCTTGCCTTCAAGAATTCCGGTGCCTTGCTCCTCCTTTTTTTTTTAAAGTTTTTAGGAAAACTTTAGGTAAAATCGATTCTTAGATTAATCTTAACCAGCAGAGCTTTCATCTAGGGGACTTTATCCTTGAACATAGTTTCGCTCTCTAGGAATTTAGTCCTCTATGTATATTATTGCTTTTCTATTGCTGATCTTCCTATAATATTTCCTCCAGGCATAATGGCGGCGGTGCATCTATACAGTTTGCACGAGTTCATTACCTACGACGATATCCGCGCTCAGGGTCGTCAACAAAACCAGGAGTTTACAGACGCTGAATGTGCAGAAGTTATGGGTCGTCTGAACGCAAGCGGTGGTTGGCTGTTGCCTCGTCGTTCAGCCCTTTTGAAAGTCGTGTTGGGAGCCATATGGAGAGCACTTCCGGGTCTTCATGAGGCCTTACCGCTCAACGCGCTGGATGACGCCGAAGACAAGGTGCATTCAGTGCACCTGACAGGGCTGATCTCAAAGAAACGGCGGAACAGCCTTATTGACATCCTACACCAAGTCTTCCAGCAGACGACGATAGTTGCTGCTTATCAAAGGCCTGGAGGGCTCGCCGATGATCTCGATACAGAGGAGCACGAAAGACTGCGCATAAGAATAACTAGAAAGGCCAGAAGAACTCTGGATGGCCTTACTTTTGATTTCCTCAATCCGTGCCCCGGATCTGAGGTTATACCGTTGTAATAATTTGAATAATGCTTCTTATTCATTATTCTTATGCTTGTAAAAATTTTTAGCGGTATGAATGGAAACCCTCCCCCTTTCTATTTCAGCTTGTCTTATTTCTCGTCCTGAGTCTTCTGTCCATGCATAAGTGAACGCGTCACGCATGCCAGGTCAAATGTAAACCGGATATTCTTTCTGTCATCTTCTTTCTTTTAATGTTAGCAGGCTGGCTTAATAACCATGGTTGATGGATGTCTAAAATGAGTATTCCGACTTCCTCGGGAAATAGCGATGGCTTAGGCCGCAGGTTCAGGTCTACTGCCTAAGACTTTTCATAGAGGCTTTTCTCCCTACGGATCGAGAGGATCTCATAGGTGGATTTCCTCCTTAGGAATCGTGAGGATTCTTAAGTGTGGTTTTCTCTTATAAGTCGTAAGGATTTTATAAGAGAATTTTCCCTCTTACGAGCCGAGAGGATTCGTAAGTGGTTGTTTCCCTCCTCGTCGAAATTCGACTTCGGAGAGTGAGACCCGTGAATAGTATGCAAGAGACCGGTTTGGATTGACTTGCAGGGCCCCATTGCTCAAAAAGCAAGCTTTTCAATCCTTGCTGTCTGAGACTTCTTCTTACAAATTGAGACGAATCGGGGATCTGTTTGCAGTTGTAGCGGAACAGCTGACATGAGTTAAGAAGCTCTCGTCACGGAGTGTTTGTATCCGTGAGTCGAGGAGTTTGCTAGGGATTATTTGTTTCCCAAGCGCCAAGGATTATTTGTTTCCTTGGGGTTTGAAACGAGTCGAGGGTTCCCATAGAGGCTCTGGTGGTTCTGCGGGTCGACGCAGATCAGGAGGCTCTCGTCAAGGAGTATTTGTATCCGTGAGTCGAGGAATTTGCTGGGATTATTTGTTTCCCAAGCGCCAAGGATTATTTGTTTCCTTGGGGTTTGAAACGAGTCGAGGGTTCCCATAGAGGCTCTGGTGGCTCTGCGGGTCGACGCGGATCAGGAGGCTCTCGTCAAGGAGTGTTTGTATCCGTGAGTCGAGGAATTTGCTGGGATTATTTGTTTCCCAAGCGCCAAGGATTATTTGTTTCCTTGGGGTTTGAAACGATTCGAGGGTTCCCATAGAGGCTCTGGTGGCTCTGCGGGTCGACGCGGATCAGGAGGCTCTCGTCAAGGAGTGTTTGTATCCGTGAGTCGAGGAATTTGTTGGAAGAGTATGGTTCCCACTTTGTTTACGCCCTTGGATTGTATACAGGAATCGATGTGATCTTAACTGTAGGGCCAAAGTTTTATCATCATCATTTTTTTTGTTGTATTTCCGCGATGCTCTATCCTTTCAGCTTTCGTATCGCAAAGGTCGCGATTGCCCAATCATTTCGACTGTTTATTTTATTTTTACTCGCTGCTTTTTATTGCGAGTTGCCCAATCATTTCGGCTATTTCTTCACGCATATATTTTTACTTGCTGCCTTTTTATTGCAAGTCGCCCCATCATTTCGGCTATTTCGTATGCATGTGCGGCCTACTGGCTTTTCGATGTAAACCTGAAATTGGACACCGATTTCGGCATCAGCACCGCTACAACTGGGATATTTCCAGGAGCGAATCATCATTTGCCTCTGTCGTTGTCGAACAAAGGAGGCTTAGCGACCAGGGTTAAGGTCCTGTCGACTAAGGCTTTTGACTTCATGAGCCGTAAGGGTCTCACAAAGCTATTTCTCCCTACAAGTCGTGAGGATCTTATAGGTGTATTTTCTCCTTAGGAATCGTGAGGGTTCCTAAGTGTTTTGTTCCTCTGTAAGTCGTAAGGATCTTACAGGAGGGTTTTCTCTTTGTGAATCGAGGGGATTTACAAGGGTTATGCGAACATATCCTCAGTCACGGATGGACCTTGGTTAGGGAAATGTTTATTCGCGCCCGTGGATTGTATACAAGGGTCAATGCTGAGTCACTTGTAGGGCAATATTGGAAGTTGTGGGGGTTGCTCAAGCACAGGTTTAAGTCTCTGTAACTTAAGACTTTCAAATCTTATGAGCCGTGAGGGTCCCATAAGAGAGTTCTCCTTACGAGTCGTGAGGATCTCGCAAGTGTATTTTCTCTCTAGGAATCGTGAGGATCCCTAAGTGTGTTGCTCCCTTGTGAGTCGTAAGGCTCTCACGCGGGTGGTTTCTCCTTACAAGGTCGAGAGGGCCTTATAAGTGTCCTTTAACGAGGTTGCGCCCTTTCAGGTTTTCACAAACACTCGCCGGTAGTCTTGCTGTTTTTACTCACGGAGCCCTTTTGGGTTTTCATCCGTGCCCATTTTGCTTATGGACATACCGTTTTTTTTATTTATTTATTTTTTTAATTTTCTTTTCCTCCTTTTTTTTTATTCATCTCGTCAGCCTAAGGATGCTGCGGTAGTAGTTTTAAGGACGTTTCGTTCCGCTATTAGTTTAAGGACGTTTCGGTCCGTCACTTGAGAAGGCTGGCTACTGCTGATAGAGTTTGAGCTTAGGAAGATAGCGAGCGGACATAGTCGTCGTCATCTACCATTGACCTAGGCTGTGGCTCATTAAGCATAGTATTTTTTTTAGGAAGCGACCGTTTATCGGCCTGAAAGGCCTTTCACCGTGCATGTCCATGAGTAGATAGGCCCCACCCTGGTAGACCTTATCTATGATGCATGGGCCTTCATAGTTTGGCTCGAATTTTCCTCGCTTGGCGCGATTGGGGATCATAGGCCTTTTGACCACTAACACAAGTTCGCCTTGGCGGAATGTCCTCGGCCGGATCAATCTTTCATATGAGCGCGTCATCTTTGCTTTATAAGCTTCCAGATTTTGTTGTGCTATGAGCCGGGTTTCATCAAGGGCGTCAAGCTCCTCAAACCGGAGGTGAGCATTTTCTTCATCCGTCAGCTCGTACTGAATTGCTACTCGCAAAGAGGGTAATTCTATTTCAAGGGGTAGTACCGCTTCCGTGCCGAATACTAACGCGTAGGGCGTTGTGTTCGTGGCCGTCTTGAACGTGGTTCGATACGCCCAAAGAGCCTCTTGCAACCTTTCATGCCAGTCCCTCTTGTTTCGGGACACCGTTTTCTTCATAATTTTCGTCAAGGTCTTGTTGAAGGCCTCGGCGAGACCGTTAGCCCGCGGATTATAGACTGAGGAATATCTCCAGTCTATATTGTGCTGTTGTGCGAAGCGGCTAATTTTATGACTTCGGTAGGCTGGCCCATTATCAGAGATGATCCTTCTCGGGGTTCCAAACCGGTATATGGCATGCGTTTTGAAGAAATGGAGGATGTTCTCCGTCTTCACTTCCCTCAACGGTACCGCCTCTGCCCATTTGGAGAAGTAATCAGTCGTCGCCAAGATGAAACGATGTCCCTTGGACGATGCTGGTTCGATGGGGCCGACTATGTCAGTTCCCCACATTTCGAATGGCCAGCTAGCCACTGTTGGATGCAGTGGATTGGGATGCTGATGGATGAAGTCCCCATGAATTTGGCATGAGTGACATTGCTTCGCGTATTCCAGGCAATCCTGTATTATCGTGGGCCAGTAGTAGCCCATCCGTTTTATCTTCAACTTCATCTTAGGGCCTGCTTGGTGGGAACCGCAGAGTCCGTCGTGAACTTCTTGGACGACCCTTCTCGCTTCGTCAGGTCCTAAGCATCTCAGCCACAGAGAATCGAATGACCTCTTGTATAGAGTATCGTTGACGAAGGCGAAAGACAGAGCTCGTTTCACGAGCTGATGTCTTATGGACGCATTTTCAGGCATTCGGTGGAACTTGAAGTAATCTATGAAGACTTCTCTCCAGTCCTCGGTATTTTCCCAATCTTTTATTTGCAGGGTTGTCTCCTCGTTCGCTCCTTTTTCTTCAGATGATTCCGGCGATACTTCTGCTGGGGCAAGCACTCGACGGCTTTGTACCACGATTCTAACGTCATCGAGGTTCTCGTCAGCCAGTTCTTTAGCAAGTTTGGCTAGTGCGTCCGCTTTGCTGTTTTCCGCGCGCGGTATGCTCTCCAAAGTATAGGAGGGAATTTGGGTTAGCAGTTGTTGCACCTTTTCGCCATACTTCACCAACTCCGGCTTGCATGTTTGGTAGTCGCCGTTTACTTGACTAACGACCAGTTGAGAATCCCCGTATATGAGGAGATTTTCAATTCCCATGTCGATGGCGATCTCGAGGCCTGCTATCAGAGCTTCGTATTCGGCTTCATTATTCGTTCTCGGCTCTGTTAAGGAGAAGGCGAAGCGCATTATTCCTCCTTGTGGGGTCACAAAGATGAGTCCTACCCCCGATTTGATCATTGGCGTACTTTGTTTGTGCTTTTTCATGGAAGATGCTCCATCGAAATAAAGCTCCCAACGGGTATCACCACTGTCGATTGCGTCAAACGCATGTCTGTCTGGAAAATCGCAATTTAGAGGAGAATCGGCAGGTATGGGATGCTCAGCAAGGAAGTCGGAGATGGCCTGGCCTTTCACTGCCCTGAGAGGTTGATATGTTATCGAAAATTCCATCAAGAGCAGGGCCCATTTAGCGAGTCGCCCTGTCAATATGGCTTTTGACATTAGATATTTGAGAGGGTCCACTTTTGAAATAAGACGGACTTCGTGCGCCAACGCATAGTGTCTAAGCTTTGTTATTGCGAAGATCAACGCCAGGCAGTGTTTTTCAATGGGAGAGTAGTTGCTTTCTGCCCCCAGCAGAACTCGACTTAAGTAGTAGAGTGCTCTTTCTTTCCCTTGATCGTTCTCTTGTGCCCATAATGCGCCTAAGGAACCTTCGAGGGCGGTTGTATAAAGAATGAGAGGTTTTCCCTTGACCGGAGTGGCCAACACCGGCGGGTTCTGCAGGTATTGCTTGATCCCGTCTAGTGCGCTTTGGCATTTTTGATCCCAGACGAACGGGGTTCCCTTCTTCATCAGGTGACTGTAAGGACGGCACTTTCCTGAAAGGTTGGCTATAAATCGCCGTATGTATGCGAGCTTCCCTTGGAGAGATCGCAACTGTTTGAGAGTTCTCGGCGGAGGCATTTCCATGATCGCCTTGATTTTAGACGGATCTATCTCAATACCTCGGTGTCGGACGATGAATCCCAGGAATTTGCCCGAGGAAACCCCGAACGCACATTTAAGAGGATTCATCTTCAAGTTGTATTGCCGAAGGCGTTGAAATACAGTCTTCAGATGCTCGAGATGTTCCTCGTATGATTTGCTTTTAACGACGAGATCGTTGATATAGCATTCGACGATTTCGTGTATAAGGTCGTCGAAGATCTTCGTCATGGCCCTTTGGTAAGTGGCACCGGCGTTCTTTAATCCGAAGGGCATCACTTTATAACAGAATATACCTAGAGGGGTCCTGAAGGCGGTGTGCTTCTGGTCTTCGGGATGCATCTTTATCTGATTATACCCTGATGAGCCATCCATGAAGGAGAAAACCTCATGAGTGGATGTGTTGTCTATCATCAGTTCGGTGACCGGCACTGGGAAATCATCTTTCGGGCAGGCTTTATTAAGATCCCGAAAATCCACGCATATGCGCACCGTCCCATTTTTCTTCATCACCGGGACGATGTTAGCGATCCATTCAGGGTATTGAACTTCATGGATAAAGCCGGAGTCTATCAGCTTTTTGACTTCGGCGTTGATGCTCATTTCGAGCTCGAGCCGCATTCTTCTCGGCGCTTGTTTAACTGGCTTGACACCCGGGGATATCGCCAGTCTATGTACAGCAACTCCCGGATCTAGTCCTGGCATCTCGGAATAGTTCCATGCGAAGCAATCTTTATGCTGTATGAGGACGTCCTTTAACGCCGCCACTCTCTCTTCAGACAGCAGCTCGCTGATAAATGTCGGTCGCGGATCGTTTACCGTCCCCAACTCAATTTTCTTGAGGTTATCTGCAGTTGTATGTATTCCATCCTCCAGTTCTTTCGGAGCTGGGGGAAATTCTGAGATCACCCCATCATTACTGTTTTCGAAGCACCAGGGAAGGCTGTTCATGTCCTCGGACTCTTCTTTTAATATCGTTATCACGTGACAAGTGCGAATTTTCTGCCAATCCCAATGCGGAGTTGGTTCTGTTCTTGTGTTTTCGGGTTCGTGCTTTTGTGGCGGCGCTACCCTCCAGTTGTCAGACAACGCGAATTTGCCAAGCTGATACTGGTCCTCAACCCAATTCTTAAAGGTGAAGCAATCTTCAAGCAGATGCCCTACTACTCGATGGTAAGAGCAATAATTTGGGTTGGAGACTTCGCCTACTTGCTCAGGGTGTTTAGACTCTGGCAGTGTAAGCATTTGATGTCTTAGAGCAAGATCAAGTATTTTCCTTGTTTTGTTCCGAGGGAATGAGTATGCTCGACCCATTTTCTTCATGAGGGCTGGGTCAATAACGCTCGACTCTCGGATGCGTGGTTTCTTAGCTCTGCTTTATGGTTGTTGAGCGCCTTTTTTGCCTTTCGACTTGTTTTTGCTTTCGCGTCGAACCCTTTTCGTAGCAGGTTGACAAGGAGCGGCATTTTCATCCTTCACGGCCTGTTGGAGAAGGCGTTGCGTCTTGGATTTCTCATAGATGGCCGTCTCGCGGTTGTGATCATCTCGGGCTTTTTGACCAGCTTCCCTTACAAGCCTGTCCATTTGTTCTTCAAATGATGGACCGGGCAATTTTTCATCGGGAACTTTTATTGGCTTAGGATTAGCGTCCTCCCATTGAGCGTCCGTTTCTTCATCGAAGTCATACATGACGTAACAGCTGTTTACTAGCTCTCGTTTCTTTGACCGGATGTACCCAAGCCCTTTTGTTTCCATTCTCCCGTTAGGCAGTTTGCGTTGAGTCCCGGGAACATTCCAAACCTTGTCATAGAATTTGGCCTTTCTAACAGTCTGTGTGAAGGATATCCCCTGGCGTTTCAGCAGTTTCTTCAAACCTTCGGTATAATATCTGGGAAGGCGGATAGGCTGAAGCCTGTCGAGCGTGGGATCCTGTTCATAACAGATTTTTGCATTTTCATACCGCCCAATTTTTATCACTTTGCATATCGGTAGATACTCTTGAGCCGTGTTTGCTAGTAAATTGTAGGATACAGGTTCTCGGCTCTAAACGGTGGAACTCATGGAAAAACACGACAAAACCCGGGTTCCTGCCAACCACTGAAGAAAACACGGTCTCCGCTCTTCATCCGTATGCTGCCAGATACCAGTTTAGGGAGACGAAATGTCAAATCAATGTCGTTTTCAGGCACAAGGCTCAATGGCAGCACAAGATCCAAGAAAATCTACGCGGAGCTCGAGGCAATCATTCCAAATCTTGACAAAAAGTCCACCTTTCCCTCAACAGAAATTCTGGAAAAATCTTGGAGCCAAATTGAGAAAATACATGTACCAGAATGATGTACACTGAAGAACAGGGAGTCACAAAAAAGATGAGGGCCCAATTCCCCTAAAGGGCCGCGGATCCGCGGCCAATGGGGGGTCTAGGCCGCGGATCCGCGGCTGTATAGTGGCCGCAGGAAAAACTTTTCCAGGGGTATTTTTGTCTTTGCATGTGGGTTCTGGTGGTTGCCCTAGGTTTTCATTTTTTGGCCTATAAATAGCCCAGAACTTTGTGAAGGAAAGGGTCCATTCTTGTATTTTCATTTTTGCCTAGGTTTAGTGTTTTTCTTCTTCCTCTTCTCACCTATTCTCCATTAAACTTGTAGTGAGCTTTTGAGTGAAGAGTGATGAATAAAGAAGACCATTTATTATCATGCTTGTCTCCTTATCTTTATGCTTGTTGTAATTTTAATTCGTTAAGTAGTTGTTGTTATTTCCTTGTTGTTTCTTTCTTCTCTCTTTTTCTTTATCATTCATACGACAATGATACTTACGCTCGATCCTCGCCAAGGTGAGGTCGCAAATAGTTAGTCGTATTCTTCTAATCTCCCTCTTTCTATCTTCCTCTTTTGTTTTGTTTTGTTTTTCCTTATCATGAAGTGTGAGTAGTTTTATACTTGTTAGGGTAGGATAAGGGAAGTTTGAGAGAAGGAAATCTCTCTCACTCTTTCCTTTCCCAACAACTTAAATCGACTCCCGTTAATTGAACCACAATCCGCTCCTTACGGCACCCTATCCTACATGATAGCGGTGATTCCGTAGTGAGACCGGTTGTGGTTGAATTAACCGGAGGTTATGGATAAGAGCCAAGAACGGATGGACAAGCACCAAAAGGAAGACTTATGCGTTGGAAAGCCTAGCTTATACTCGCAAAGTCCTTCCTAGTCGTGCTAATCCCCGTTGTTGCCGATTACCGTAACACCGATATTAAGAGGGGCAATGAAAGATGTGGAGACTCCTAACTCAAACTAACCTAATCCTAACCCTAACAAGCTCTCTTTAAATATCAACTTAACACTTAGATAACCACAACAAAATCTGAAAACAGGACTTAACTCGTTAAAACACTTTGAAAAAGACTCCCATCTCCCTGCGGACGACCCGTACTCAACCGGCTAGCTACAAGCGAAACCGTCTTGATTGCGGTATTTAAAACTAAACTTGAACACGCACGTATCCTATCAATCAAATGGCGCCGTTGCCGGGGAGACGGTAGTTTATTTCGTTGTGTAATTTCGGGTTAATTTGTAAGTATAAATATAACCAAAAAACGAAAAAAAAATATTCTTTGTAAAAAAATCATCTTGTTATTTTTGATTAGCTTTTGTGCAAGTGTGTAGGAAAAGACAAGGTTCGAGTTCAGTGGCCAAGACGTTGAAAATACGGAGTTCAAGTACAGTGCCAAAGACGTGGGAAGATAGACCCACAGTTCGCGGCTACACCGCGACGGACAAAAACGAAGCATCCGGTCTACTGTAAAATTCTGGAGCAGATACAGTGAGAATATCAGAATTCCACACATCCATACAAGCAGAGGACACCAAACAGAGCCCACACCAGAAAAATGAAGCATCAAATCCTCATTTCCGCCGCGGAACCGCGGCATTAGGGCCTTATTGCCGCGGAACCGCGGCCGTTTGGTGGCCTTGGGCTGCCATCTTTTCTCTGTAAGTCTCTCTGCTCCTCTCCACTCCCCTGGACTCTACTGAATTGTGTTTTCTGCAGCTTTCTTTGTGCAAATTCTTCTCCCCCTTCCAATAAACTGTTCTTGTGCAGGATTCTTTGCGCCGCAAAATAAAAATTGTTTGCAGTTGATTTGTTATTGTTTTGCATTCTTTAATACGGACTTAAGGGGCTTGAAACCAATCCAGATTGGGTGGGGATTTCATCACCCTTCCCAGGACCCCAAAAATCACTAAAGCATATGCATTGTCCATTGTAAATTAAAAAAATACTAGACTTCAGCCCTAAGGACTTCGCGCTCATTAGGAGGAGATAAACCGTGTTTAGAACCTCGCTTAACCGTATATTGTTTACGGGGTGTCTAGGAAAGTGTTAAAGGCGCAATCGCCGAAAGAGAAAGGGTTATTTAATTAAGGAACTTCGCGAAAGCGTTGGACAACCTCCCCTTATCTCTGCACTTACCTGGCCTCGTGATCAGTGTATTTTTAAGCCCGTTTCTCAACACTGTTTAACTTCGACAATCAAGTTCAGGAGCAGGTCTAGCAGACCTGGGTTACCCTAGATCTAGGTGTGATTGTGCATATCTTGTTTGTGATTGCTTAAGCCGTATTTCCGTACATATTTCTGTAAATCTCTTTCTAAAAACAAACAAAAAAAAGGAAAAAAATCAAAAACTTTTATAAAAACTTGCCCTTTTGTCGCCAAATCCATTTTCACCCACCACCCATCGCCTTTCTCCATTGACGTTTTCTTACCCTCGCCTTCTCCGCTTTGACTATACTAAACTCGTTTAGTGTATGTCCGCTTGGACTCGGGACACTAGCGCCCGTCTAGTCCGCCTTACGTTAGTCGCTACCGACTACGTGATCGACTCAGACGTCGATACTCCGTCCACTCCTCTTTCACCCCTTCCTTTGCCGGCCAACTCCGACGTTGACCGGAATTCTGTTCATACATCTTCACCTTCACCTTCACCAACCTCTTCTTCCGCGATGTCAGGATTTAATCCGAATATCTCTTTGACCACCGCTGGATTGGCTCCACCTCCTACGGAGACCAATATCCCACCACCTCCGCCTGTTGTAGCGCCGCAGCGAATTGCGCTCCAGGATCGTTTCTACCCCACCCGTTCTGCACTTCCCACCTGCCTTTCTCTTCCTCCGGCCAATGGGGACAACTTTGAAATTAAGCCCCATTTAATCAACATGCTTCCACGTTTTCATGGGCTTGAATCTGAAGATGCCTATATCTTCATCAATAAATTTCAAAACGTCTGTGCCATGATGAAAACAACCCAGCTGTCGGACGATGCTATACGTCTACGGGTCATTCCGTTCACTTTATGCGATCTCGCTGAAAAATGGCTGTATAGCACCGCTTCCCACTCAATCACCAGCTGGGACGAGTTTGTTAAAGCGTTTCTGAAAAAATTCTATCCAAATCATAAGACCGCAAGAATTCGAAATGAAATCAACCAATTCTCCCAGCTTCCTTCTGAACCCTTCAGGAAGTGCTTTGACCGGTACAAAGACCTTCTTGTTCAGTGTCCTCACCACGGTATAGAGAAATGGCAGCTCTGCCAAACCTTATACGAGGGACTGAACCCAGCAACGAAGCAGTTGCTGGAAACCATCTGTCAGGGCCACTTCCTATCGAAATCTGACGAGGAAGCATGGCAGTTCTTTGACGACCTTGCGGAGCAAACGCTACAGTGGGAGAGCACCAGACCGACTTCTTCTTCTTCTTCTACCTCCACTTCTACCGGTCAGTCTAGGGTAAGAATCCACCAACTTGACGTCTCTATTGCGATGAAAGCTGAAATGGCTGCTATAACAAGAAAGCTTGAAGCGATAGAAAGCAAATTCTCTGTTCCTGCTCCTGCCCCTGTTCTCCCCCTTCGTACCATCTGCGCTTGTTGTTCCGATCCTTCTCACTTGACCGAAGAGTGTCCTTACAATCCACCCTCGCAAGGACAGGATCAGGTTAATGCTGCCTTCCAGCAAAGACCAAGGAATGATCCATACTCTTCCACCTACAATCCCGGTTGGAGGAACCACCCCAATTTCGCCTGGAATCAGAATCAATTCCAAGGCAACAATTTCCAAAGGGCCCCTCCACCGCAACAACAAGCGCCACAACAAACTCAAACGCAGTATCAGCAGCCCTTCCAACCCCAACCTTACCAAAACCAGACGAACAACTTTGCACCTAACAACTCTTTTCCACCAAACAACTTTGTTCCGTCAAACAACGATAAAGTTTCCTCGCTCGAGCGAAGTCTGGAGGCGTTTGTTAAACAATCGACTCAATCCATCGCCAACATCCAGTCTTCGATTCAATCTTTAGTGCAACACACTGCCGCACATGGGCAAAGCATCAAAACCATCGAGGCCCAGATTGCACAGCTGAATGCGGCCTTAAGCGAGCGAGAGAAGGGGAAGCTCCCGTCCCAGCCACTTCCAAATCCCGGTCACCCACATAATGCACATGTTGCTCTTGAACAACAAAACCATAATGTGAGTGTCGTGACCACACTGAGATCGGGGAGGATGCTGCAAAACAACATTGGCAAACGGATCAACGATGACACCCCGGCCGCTGCTGCTTCTTCTTCTTCTTCCTCTTCTCTTTCTTCTTCTTCTTCTTCCGAGCCTATTCTCCGTTCTTCAACAGGCTCTCCTTCCTCTTCTTCTGCTATGAATGGACCCACTTCTCACTCCACGAAAACACCTATTCTGGGATCCGTTCCAACTCCAAAATCTCCTCCTCCAGCATTAGACTCAACCAATTTTCAAAATGTTCCATTTCCAAACCGGTTGAGGTCTAACAAACAAAATCCTCAAATGGAGAAGATTCTGGAGTTGTTCAAGCAGGTTAACATTAACATTCCTCTTTTAGATGCTGTCCAACAAGTCCCGTCCTACGCAAAAATCTTAAAGGACTTGTGCACGAAAAAGAGGAAGTCTCGGGTACCCAAGAAAGTTTTCTTGGCTAGTGCTGTGAGTGATGCCCTTACCCAATCTTTACCACAAAAACGGAAGGACCCTGGCTGTCCTACGATTTCAATTACTATTGGGGATAAGAACATCAACCGCGCACTATTAGATCTTGGTGCCAGTGTTAACCTGCTTCCTTATTCAGTATACGAGCAATTAGGCGTCGGAGAGTTGAAACCCACACACTGCACTCTCCAAATGGCCGACCGATCGATCACCCACCCTAGGGGTGAGCTAGAGGATGTGTTGATATAAGTCGGGGACTTCATATTCCCTGTTGACTTCATTGTATTAGATACACAGCCTGTAGCTAACCCCCGGAATCAAATTCCGGTGATACTCGGTCGCCCATTTCATGCAACCTCAAATGCTGTGATCAATTGTCGCAATGGTTCAATGAACCTCTCTTTTGGAAATATGACGATTGAACTCAACATTTTTAGGTTAGGGAATCAGCCCGCCGAACCTAATGCTCATATACTGGACGTCTGCTCGATCCAGGAGATCACCCCCGAAGAGTGTGAATTCGAGGAGTTTCTGTTTGAACACGATAATCTTGACGCCACTAGTGCGTTTCTCTTCGAACCTGCTGCTGTTTCTGCGCCCGATAACGAATACGAGTGTTTCACGTTCTCGAACGATCTTAGCCGCGCACAACCCGAGTTTGAATCCTTCGACTTTCCGGATGAGTTACCTGAACCATCCGACTCGGTTGCCTACACTCGTTTTGAACCTTTGCTGGAGTCCTTTGAGTTCGAGACCTTTGCACCAGTCTTGCCTTCCATCATTTCACCTCCAACGCTCGAACTCAAGCCGTTGCCGTCTCACCTTAAGTATGCTTACTTAGGTGAGAACGAGACCCTCCCTGTCATCATTTCGGCTTCTCTAGCTCCAGAGCAAGAGAAAGCCCTTCTCGCGGTCTTGCACAGCAACAGGCAAGCTTTTGGCTGGTCCATGGCGGACATCAAGGGGATTAGTCCCCTCATCGTTGAGCATCACATTCATCTGATGGATGATGCCAAACCAGCCCGGGATCCACAAAGACGTCTTAATCCAGTCATGAAGGAGGCTGTGAAGAAGGAGATCGTCAAATGTCTAGATAGTGGTATCATTTACCCTATCTCTGATAGCCAGTGGGTTAGCCCCATTCACGTTGTCCCCAAGAAGTCGGGCATCACGGTCATCACTAACGAGGCGAATGAGTTAATCCCTACTCGCACCCAAACTGGGTGGCGAGTTTGCATTGATTACAGAAAACTCAACGCCGCAACGCGGAAAGACCACTTTCCGCTACCTTTCATTGACCAGATGCTGGAACGATTGGCCGGACACGAGTACTACTGCTTTCTTGATGGCTACTCCGGCTATAATCAGATTCCCATCGCCGAAAAAGACCAGGACAAGACCACATTCACTTGTCCTTTCGGCACGTTTGCATATCGACGCATGCCCTTTGGGTTATGCAATGCGCCCGCTACCTTCCAGCGGTGTATGATGGGTATTTTCTCGGACATGGTGGAAAAATTTCTGGAGATTTTCATGGATGACTTCTCCATCTTCGGCGACTCCTTTGACGAGTGTTTACTGCATCTTGACGCTGTCCTTACCCGATGTAAGGACAAGAATCTCACTTTGAACTGGGAGAAATGCCACTTCATGGTGCGCGAAGGTATTGTCTTAGGACATATCATCTCGCAAAATGGCATAGAGGTTGACAAAGCAAAGATTGAGGTCATTTCCAATCTGCCTCCTCCCCGATGCGTCAGAGATATCCGAGCCTTCCTTGGCCATGCCGGTTTCTATAGACGGTTTATCAAGGACTTTAGCAAGATTGCTAGGCCCTTGACGCTTTTGCTGGCCAAGGACACGCCTTTCGACTTCAACTCGAGCTGTGTGACTGCATTCGAGTCACTGAAACGCTCACTCACTTCTGCTCCCGTTCTTTCTTCACCTGACTGGACGCACCCATTCGAGATTATGTGCGATGCATCCGACTTTGCCATCGGTGCTGTCCTTGGACAGCACATCAACAAGATGCCGCACGTAATCTATTACGCGAGCCGAACCCTGAACGACGCCCAACTTAACTATACAACAACTGAGAAGGAATTCTTAGCTGTTGTATTTGCTTTAGAAAAGTTCAGGCCCTACCTCATCGGCTCTCCAGTCATTGTCTACACGGACCATTCAGCTCTGCGCCATCTTTTTGCGAAGAAAGATGCCAAGCCTCCGTTAATATGTTGGATCATCTTGCTTCAAGAGTTTGACCTTGTCATTAAGGACAAACGAGGATGTGAAAACGTAGTTGCCGACCATCTCTCACGACTTCCTTCTTCGCCTTCGCTTCCAATTCCGATTAACGACGTTTTCCCGGATGAACAACTCTTGACAGTATCGTGCGAACCCTGGTTCGCAGATATTGTGAACTATTTGGCCACGGGATTACTACCGACTGAATGGTCGAGTCAGGACAGACTTCGCTTCTTATCCCAAGTAAAACACTTTTACTGGGACGAACCCTACTTGTTCAAATACTGTCCCGACCAGATTATTCGTCGGTGTGTCCCTGATGAGGAATTCAAGAGTGTGCTGTCATTTTGCCACGATCAAGCGTGTGGCGGGCATTTTGGGCCCAGAAAGACAGCTGAGAAGATCTTGCAATGTGGTTTCTACTGACCACAACTTTTCAAAGACGCTCACGACTATTGCAAGACTTGCTCCCGGTGCCAACACATGGGCCGGATATCCCGGAGGAACGAGATGCCGCTCCAACCAATCTTGGTTGTGGAGATTTTCGATGTTTGGGGGATAGATTTCATGGGGCCGTTTCCCAGCTCTTTTGGGAACTTGTACATCCTTCTAGCTGTTGATTATGTCTCTAAATGGGTCGAGGCTGTGACCAGCCGGACTAACGACAACAAGTCGTTAGGTTCCTTAAAGAAAATATTTTCTCCCGGTTTGGCCACCCCCGAGCGATCATTAGCGACAATGGAAGTCATTTCTGCAACAAAACCTTCGAGGCCTTGATACGGAAATACTCCATTAATCATAAGCTCTCTACGCCCTACCACCCCCAAACCTGCGGGCAGGCCGAAGTCTCAAATCGGCAAATCAAGCAGATACTGGAGAAAACGGTTTCCAAGAACCGTAAGGATTGGTCTTTGAAACTCACTGATGCCCTTTGGGCATTTAGAACCGCTTATAAGACCGACCTTGGCATGTCTCCCTATCTGCTTGTGTACGGAAAAGCCTGCCACCTACCTGTCGAAATCGAGCATCGCACATTTTGGGCGATAAAGGAGCTGAATCTGTCTATCGAGGACGCGGGCAGCCATCGGAAGCTGCAGTTGAACGAACTGAACGAGCTTAGGGATGAGGCTTACGATAACGCGGTTGTCGTTAAGAATCGAACGAAGGTGTTTCACGATAAACACCTTTTGCGCAAAACCTTCGTACCTGGTCAGCAGGTACTGCTTTACGACACCCGACTTCACTTCCATCCTGGAAAGCTCAGATCTCGCTGGAAAGGGCCGTATTTTGTGCGGAATGTGTATCCGCAGGGCGCTGTGGTTTTGGAAAATCCAAAGGACGGTTCACTCTTCAAGGTAAATGGACACCGATGCAAACCGTACCTTAGCGCCGAACCAACAGAGGAGCTCCTGTTCTTACAGGAGCCGGTTTACCCTGCATGATCTTCCTCTGCCTACCTCCAAACTTCGGTTATCCAGCCAAGAACAGCGGACACTGTTCCAAATAAGTTTGGGGGTATGTACAAACCATTTTGTATATATTTGTGTATATTCTTTTTCTTTTCTTTAAAAACAAAAACAAATAAAAATTGTGTATCACTAACCGACAATTTTGAACCTTCCAACTGCTCTCTTCATGCTACGACGGTGAGGACACTGTCCAGTTTAAGTTTGGGGGTACACTCGGTACGCATTTCTTACCTTCGCATTCATATGTATATTTTGCATCTGCATATTAATATCCATAAAATCCATAAAAATTTGAAAATTTTCTAAACAAATATAAAAACCTTTTTGTCAAGTTAGCTTGTGGAATAACTCTGATTCAAAATTCGACGGTTTTTTGTTTGAAAAAATAGGAATGACTAAATCTTATGTTTAGATTTTGAAAACCTGAAAGATAACTCTCCTTTGAAGTTAACTATAGCTGATATACGTCTTTACATCACACTACACGTGTCGTAAGATTTTGGGAATTAGATGACAAGTCTTTCATGTTTAAACTTTTAAACAGATAAATGATTTTCTGAGGATCAAATAGGTTTGTTCTGAAATAAGTAATGTCAAGAATAGTTTATGAAGTAAAGCGAATATGAAGGAATGTTATTGATGCCGTAATTGGAGCTAAGTCTGAAAAATAACCCATCTGAAACTTGATTGGAATGATTACACACCAAACCCACTAAACACGTCTTTTATCCAAAAAAATAATTGAACTGCCGGTTATATCTCCGTTCGTATTAAATCATCTGATTTTCACGCCAAACTGTCTTTTGTTTTTGGACCTAGGTAACTTGAGTAATTAAGTCCACTGGGGTGTTTCTACACCTAATGCCCTAAAACCAACTGGTTTGGGTGCATTGGCCCAAAGCTCGCTAAGAAGCCTAGAAAGTCCAGGTTAAAACAAAGTCAAGCAAGTGTTCTCTCCGAGTTAAAATTCCTAACGGTTCTTTGTGTGAGAATAATCTTGATAAAAGACAGTCTTTTATAAAAAAATTTAGCGGAGATATGAAGGTTTTATTCTATGATAAAGACTATTGCACGTTCACAGAGGTGTGTATGAAATGAAAACAAGAAAAATGTGGAGTGAAAATACGACTTAGTTTCCTGTTATGGAAGATAGAAATTCTAAAGTTGAAACCTTACTGGAAAACAAAACTTGAAAAATGCTTAACTCTTTATAAAACTTATGTGATCCTTTTAAAATTGTTATCTGGGCTTTATTGTGCGACATGATGACTTTAATCGATCCTTCTGGAATTTAACAACACTATTTGCACTGCACGTAAAGACATATAAAATCTGTAGTTAAATAAGAAGCGAGGTGTGAAAAATAAAGGTTTGATAGTCTAGATTTAGGATTATAGAATTGTTATTTTCTGAAACAAAACTTTAGGGTTTGAATCTTAGTTATTTTATGAAACCAACTTGACCGGATTTTGTAGGTAGTATCCGCTGAAAACCCTCAGGAGACAACACTCCTCCTACTAGGGACACCTAGAGGTTTAACGGCTTGTTGCACATGCTCAGTGCAATCGCGTTCTCTGCGAAAGTGAGGTTAGGAAATTTTTATGAATAAATTGGATTTGCTCGGGACGAGCAAATGATAAGTTTGGGGGTATTTGTTCATAACAGATTTTTGCATTTTCATACCGCCCAATTTTTATCACTTTGCATATCGGTAGATACTCTTGAGCCGTGTTTGCTAGTAAATTGCAGGATACAGGTTCTCGGCTCTAAACGGTGGAACTCATGGAAAAACACGACAAAACCCGGGTTCCTGCCAACCACTGAAGAAAACACGGTCTCCGCTCTTCATCCGTATGCTACCAGATACCAGTTTAGGGAGACGAAATGTCAAATCAATGTCATTTTCAGGCACAAGGCTCAATGGCAGCACAAGATCCAAGAAAATCTACGCGGAGCTCGAAGCAATCATTCCAAATCTTGACAAAAAGTCCACCTTTCCCTCAACAGAAATTCTGGAAAAATCGTGGAGCCAAATTGAGAAAATACATGTACCAGAATGATGTACACTGAAGAACATGGAATCACAAAAAAGATGAGGGCCCAATTCCCCTAAAGGGCCGCGGATCCGCGGCCAATGGGGGGTCTAGGCCGCGGATCCGCGGCTGTATAGTGGCCGCAGGAAAAACTTTTCCAGGGGTATTTTTGTCTTTGCATGTGGATTCTGGTGGTTGCCCTAGGTTTTCATTTTTTGGCCTATAAATAACCCAGAACTTTGTGAAGGAAAGGGTCCATTCTTGTATTTTCATTTTTGCCTAGGTTTAGTGTTTTTCTTCTTCCTCTTCTCACCTCTTCTCCATTAAACTTGTAGTGAGCTTTTGAGTGAAGAGTGATGAATAAAGAAGACCATTTTATTATCATGCTTGTCTCCTTATCTTTATGCTTGTTGTAATTTTAATTCGTTAAGTAGTTGTTGTTATTTCCTTGTTGTTTCTTTCTTCTCTCTTTTTCTTTATCATTCATACGACAATGATACTTACGCTCGATCCTCGCCAAGGTGAGGTCGCAAATAGTTAGTCGTATTCTTCTAATCTCCCTCTTTCTATCTTCCTCTTTTGTTTTGTTTTGTTTTTCCTTATCATGAAGTGTGAGTAGTTTTATACTTGTTAGGGTAGGATAAGGGAAGTTTGAGAGAAGGAAATCTCTCTCACTCTTTCCTTGCCCAACAACTTAAATCGACTCCCGTTAATTGAACCACAATCCGCTCCTTACGGTACCCTATCCTACATGACAGCGGTGATTCTGTAGTGAGACCGGTTGTGGTTGAATTAACCGAAGGTTATGGATAAGAGCCAAGAACAGACGGACAAGCACCAAAAGGAAGACTTATGCGTTGGAAAGCCTAGCTTATACTCGCAAAGTCCTTCCTAGTCGTGCTAATCCCCGTTGTTGCCGATTACCGTAACACCGATATTAAGAGGGGCAACGAAAGATGTGGAGACTCCTAACTCAAACTAACCTAATCCTAACCCTAACAAGCTTTCTTTAAATATCAACTTAACACTTAGATAACCACAACAAAATCTGAAAACAGGACTTAACTCGTTAAAACACTTTGAAAAAGACTCCCATCTCCCTGCGGACGTTCCGTACTCAACCGGCTAGCTACAAGCGAAACCGTCTTGATTGCGGTATTTAAAACTAAACTTGAACACGCACGTATCCTATCAATCAGATCCGCGCCATGCCAAACTTCTTTTTCCACCTTGTTTTCTTCAGAACGGTAGAATAGGATTGCCTTCTCGCCTTTTCGTCCGGGAGGGACATAAAATGTCTGCAATTCTTCCACACTGTTGGTGTCGAGTGCATCCAGTTCTTTATAATGTTCAAGCGGCACCATGGTTATCTGCAGGCTTCGCTCTTCATCGGCAGAAGCCCGTATTGAAAGCCGAGCAGGGAATACAACGTGAACTTCATCCTCCGAATCACTACCGAAGATCAATGAAGGAACGGATGGTCCCGGCTTGGCGGATTGGGATGGACCCGCATAAATTATATCCTCTTCCTCCTCAGTGTCACTGCCGAAGATAGGGATGGTGGCGTTAGTCTTGTTCTCCGGCTTGTGACACATTTTCGTGTCCTCGAAACTCGGCAAGAAGTATTTGGCATCTTCATACTTGCGAACTTCATTCACGGAAAACGGATTCAATTCTCCTGCCACAGTGTACTCGAGACCATCCTTACAATATTTCATACACTGATGTTGTGTAGAAGGGATGATATTGTACTCGTGTAACCATGGTCGACCGAGCAGAGCATTGTAGCACGTCTTGGCATCTATGACATGGAATTTAATGTCTGTGACGAGTAGCCCGAAGCGTAACGTCAATATCACAGATCCAAGAGTTTTTGATGATTGGGAGTCGAAACCGGAGATGGTGATCTTGTCCCTGGCGAGGTGTTGGACGCTCATGCAAATTTCCTTTAACACCCGCACATTGAGTAGATTAATAGACGATCCGTTATCGACCAAGATTTTACCTATCTTTATGTCATGGCAGTATCCTGAGACATAAAGGGGACGATTGTGTTCGCGCGTCCCGAGGAGAAGGTCTTCATCGCCGAAAGCAACGTCGGCCGTGTGCACCTCTTCCAATTCATCCTTCATCTTTTGTTCGGCCAGGAAGGCTTGGAACTGGTCCGGATCTTGTAGGGCCTTAATCAAAGAATCCCTCGCCTCTTTTGATAGCAACAGGGCATCAAGAATGCTAAGTTGTGAGGGTAGCTTTCTCAGATGCGCCAAGACATTGTAATCCACTTTACTCCTCTTTGGCGGGTTCTTGGCGGTTAACTCTTCCGCAACTCGGTCATCCAAGGCGATGTCTTCAGAGACCTTCTCTTTCCCCTTGTCTCTCTTGTTTAAGGGTCCGAGATTCTTTTCAGGTAGCGTCCGATTACGTAGCTGTATATTCTCGCAAACCTTCGGTCTTTCTTCCTTCCCCGATGTGGATTCTTTAAAGAGGGGGCCAAGCTCTAATTCCTCATCAGAATCGCTCCCAAATATAGGCACTTGTGATCCTCCGGCGTCAATCATGCAACATCCACCGGTAGTTTTATCAAGTGCGTTGATCGTTCTGCCCTGCTCTCGGCGAGCTTTGCGTTTTTCCCGCTTAAATTGTTGCCGGTGAGTAACATATCCTTGCCACCACTTATCGAAAGCTTTACACTCTTTAGTGGTATGCGACACCTTCTGGTGGTACAAGCAATAGGAGGGGTGCATTTCCGATTCACCGGTGATGTTTCCTTCGGAGGGTGGTAGCTTCATGCCCATTGATATGGCCTTAGCAAACTTTTTCCTCATCTTGAATTGGCTTTTGTCAACGGCGGAGGCATTTCGCTCCAGCGGGACTATCTCAGCTCTTTCATCAAGTCGTCGGCGTTTGGCCCTTTCAAATATAGCCATTTCGCGTTCTCGATCAGCTTTACTTTTTAGTCGAGCTTCGTCAAGGAACGCTTCAATCATTTCGACTGATAGCTCCGGAATTCTTGATTCGGTATCTGCCCCTAGCGTTTTAGTGCCAGAAGCCTCTTCATCGTTCGTGATCGAATGGGAGATCATATGACAGCTCGCCACATTTTCCTCGGATTCATCTGATGAACTTTCTCCTTCATCTTCCTCTTGAAAGACGTGATTGAGGAACTCTTGGAGCGTGATGGGAGTCCGCGCCTTTTGGTTATATTCTTCCAGCGCGTCAATTTGCTTTTGTAAGTCCGTGCGCTTATCACCAGGCTTTACGGGCTTCTTGGACTTCTTCTTCTTTTTCGAAGACTTTGACGACTGGCTGCAAGTGCTTGAACCCCTTGAACCCTCATCATTGGTCTTTGAAGTTGGACGTGGCTTCAACATCCCCTCAACGACCTGTGGTACTAATGGGTTCTTCCACTTGATCGCTGGACACGTCCGAAGATCATTTAGCATTCTCCTCGTTTTGGCTGATAATACAACCTCCCAAGGAGCTTCTTCAATGATGGAGCATGTTTCCCCCGGCGTATTTGTCCCCTTGGCGGTGTGGGGCTGCGGAGGATTCACCTTCCATTTGTCAGATAGCACGAACTTGCCCTGCCGGTACTGGTTTTCAAGCCAATTTTTGAAAACGTAACAGTCTTCGATCGGATGTCCTAGCACTCGATGATAAGGGCAGTAATTAGGCTCGTTGACGTCACTTGGTTGCAACGGGCGTTTTGGATCTGGCAGATTTATGAGTCTGTTGCGCAACGCCAGCTCGAATAGCCTCCTCGTTTTATCGCGGGGGAAGGAATAAGGACGTCCCATCCTATCCTCAAGGGGTACGTATGGGCGCGTATTGTTTGGACGAGCAACCGGCTTCGAGTCGCTCGGTTGTTGTTGAGCATTAGCGACAACGATCGCTTTTCCCTTTCCTTTGTCATTTCGGGAGTCCGGCTTTGGGAGAGGGGGTTTATGGCCCATCTGGTCCATCTGCGCTAGTTTGTCAATCAAAGCCTGGAAGGAAGTCGGCTTAAAGAACATCATAAACTGTGAGATGGTTGCTTGTGGATCAAGGGTTCCAACGAACATTCCCACCGCAGGGGCTTCTTCTATGCGCTGTTCACACTTCGACCATAGATTACGCCACCGTATAGCGTACTGAACCCATGTCTCGCCGGGTTTTACCCTAGCGTTAATCAGTGCCGTCATCGGGGTACGTTCACTGGCACTTGCAAAACGTTGGGTAAACAGCAGCTCCATTTCCGCGAAGGTTTTAATAGAATCATTAGGGAGTTCAGAGTACCACTCGAACGCCGTATCTGATAGACTTCCAACGAACTGGCGGAGCAAGAGCTTGTCATCACCGCCGGTGTTACCGCAAAGCGCCCTGAACTGGGCAACATGCTGATGGGGATTGCCGGTCCCCTTGTAGACATGGAACTTGGGAATTGTGTAACCCGGCGGGTACTTGATTTGGTCATACCAGCCCGGATACGGCCGCCCCGTTTTTACGACATGGCCGGCTGCCTCGGCCGCATGATGAACCCTTATTTGCTGGGCTATGTATTCGTCCAGATCAGTTTTAGAGATTGTATCCTCTTTAGCCGTTGATAGAATGGGCTCAGGATTTGATGTCTCTCCCCTATCGTCTTCAAGAATGATCGGGGGATCTTCAGCAAGTGGATCTTGTTGAATCATCATACCCACTATATCCTGGAACAGGAGGGCCATTTTCTTTATGTTGGATGCCTGCTCCGCAGCTTCTTTGTCTTTCTTCTCTAGTACGCGCCGAAGGAATTCGGCGTCCGTTTCTTGTTCTTGACGTTCTTCTGAGGATGTTTCCGGGGTTTCTTTCGGCCCTGTAAGTGCGGCCATAGCGTTCATCATTTCCTGGAGCTTCTGTTGCTGCTCCTGAGCCTTGGTCACTGATCGGGTGAGCGGTCGGTGACCCGTAGAAGTGCGGCTTTCTTCCTTTCCAGAAGCCATATAAACCGTATGAACTGTTATGCCCCCTGACTTGGGGCGTTTGGGTTCACCGCTTTTAAACTCTGCCAGTGTCACGGGAGCTTTCTCTGGCCTTTTTCTTTTGTGGACCATTGAGGTTGAAGGAGCCGTTGAAGTGGGCATCCTAGCAATTGTTGCCCCCTGCTGTTTAATGGGGCAGTTTTTGTCCTTTTCCACCTTTGCCTTTTTCTGGCGATGAAAGTGGTCTGGGTCAATCACGGAGTCTTGAACCCTCCGCCAAACTTTATAAAATTTTGACGACAGCCGTTGAGGGGGTTGTTCCTGCTTTGTCTCCGGAGCTTTCTCCATAGGCGGAGGAGATCTTTTCAATGTAGCAATTGGAGAGTTCTTTCTCACCTTCCTCAGCAATTCAAAGTTGTTCCCAGTTGGAACAGCAGCGTTGACCTCCACCACTGGAGCAGGTGGGGTTAGCCCTGAGGGGGAGTTGCCCCCTGCCTTCCTCACTCGTTGCCAATGTCGACGTCGAGCACGACGAGCCGTTGGGATCGGCTCAGAGATAGAGATGACTTCTTTTTGCCCCCTGTCTAAACAGGGTGCCGCTGGTGTTAACCTCTCAAAGACTGAGGTTGTCCTTTGAGGGATGATATTCAACCTGTCGAAGACGGATCCTCGAGCAGGGGTAGGAGCAGGAATCGTCAGTCTTGAAAAGACTGACTCTTTGGCGGGAGAAGCCGCCTTAACGACTTCCGAAACAGCGGCCGTTGCCCTCTTTGGGACAGCCAATTTAGAGTTCTGATTCAGCCTGGTGAAAACAGAGGCTGTCGGTTTGGTAGCGGACGACCCGTTGACAGGGGTCGTGGTAGCAGTGAGCCGGTCAAACACCGACTTCTTGTTCACTTCCGGTGCAGGTGTCGGCATAGAGAAGCTTGTAGGTGGGACCATGGTCCCGAAAAAAAGGCCAGTGGTGGCCTGGGTCACCTGTTCAACCGGCAGAGCGAGGAAAGAGGCCGCTTGGGGCCCATATGTTACACCTCTCGGTGAGGTGGAGCGTCCGTTGCAGTGGTACTTCGCGCATTTGGTGCAGTTAGAATCCATGGATGCTTGAGTTCTGCGCCAGACAAAAGGCCAAATCTTAGCAACTTGAAATCCGAAGGCAACATTTAACAAACCGCGATTGGTTCGCGAAAACGACACACGAAGTGTGGAGTGGAAAGAGGAAAAGGTCCCACCGGGCGTGCCAGAATCTGTTCCCCTCCGAATGGCGGCCGACGACATGGACTGTCTGGGCCTGAGATTCGGGGCAGATGCTATTTGGTTTTATCCGTCCACCTCTCCGAAGATGCCAAGTTGATTTATGGCACCGTGCATCGGAGGTTTAGACGGATGCGGCCGATGTAGTAGACTTCGTCAGATTCCCCCTCGCTTGAGGGGTTTTTGATTGTGGGGACGCTCTTCCCTGCAGGCGCAAGCCCCTGCAGTTAATTACGCTACCGCATCGCGGTAACAACTTTCTCCTTCTCCAGAATTTCACTTCGTGTCGTGTGTGTTTGTTTTGTTTGTGGTTGCCCGTGGATTATATACGGAGACTGAGTAATGCCGTCGCCCGTAGGACGTGGATTAGTCCAAATCCGTATTTACTTAGATTTGGGTTTGGTGTTTCTAGTTTAAGGATGCATTAGTCGCGTTGCGGCTAAGATCGACTTAAACGTTCGTTAAGGATACGCTAGTCCTGTTTTAGACTAAGATCAACTTAACGTAGTGATTCATTTAATATATGGCCGTCAGGACTCGTCACCTCTCTGACGTCGTTGAAGGATTACAACGACAGGTGTCAGAGGAGCTCGGAGATGTACCCTCGAACCAGAGTTGATTTGGAATTTTTTAGTCCACTTGAATGTTTAAGGATACGTTAGCCGTGTTTGGGGCTAAGATCGACTTAAACGGGATCGTTTAGATTCGGTAAAAGAGCATTTGGAGGCTCTATTGTTCCAGTTTAGGGACGTGGTGGTCCATACTCCAGTTTAGGGACGTGGTGGTCTATCGCCAGTTTAGGGACGTGGTGGTCCATATTCCAGTTTAGGGATGTGGTTGTCCATCGCCAGTTTAGGAACGTGGTGGTCCATATTCTAGTTTAGGGACGTGGGGGTCCATATTCCAGTTTAGGGACGTGGTGGTCCGATATTAGTTTATGGACGTTTCGGTCCAATATTAGTTTAGGGACGTTTCAGTCCAATATTAGTTTAGGGACGTTTCGGTCCAATATTAGTTTAAGGACGTTTCGGTCCAATATGGGTATGTGGTCGTTGGGACCCGTCACCTCTTTGACGTCGTTGAGGAATTACAACGATGGATGTCAAAGGAGTTCGGAGATATACCCTCGTGCCGGATGTAGATTGATTTAGGAGAGCCATTTTGCTCAGTCAATTTAATTTAAGGACTTATGGCCATGATTGGGCTAAGTCCAGTTGAAAATGTCTAACATTTATTCGCTTTTGCATTGCATCTCTTTTTATTTTTATTTAGGCTTTGCCCAAGAAAAAGATGCAGAGCATCAATTTGTTTTGGGCTCTGCCCTTTTGCAAAGCATCAATTTCATTTGGGCTTTGCCCTTTTTATTGCTTTGCAATTTATTTTGGCCTGCTAGGTCTTTTTGATTTGGGCTTGGCCCTTCAAGTAATGCATTGCATTTATGCAAAGCACCAAGAATCTTTTAGATTCAAGAACAGAAGTGCAAGACATTTTTTATCCCCTGATTTGGATCAAAGAAAAACAAGTTTTTCCTTGTTTCAGAGAACCAAAGGTTCATAGCAAGTGCAAGGCACTATTTTTATTATTTTTATTTATTTGTTGAAGATCACTGATCTTTTTCTTAGATCAATGATCTATTCCTAAGAGAATTCTCTCTTCTTTTAAAGGTTTTTACCTTCTTTTTTGTGTTCTCCAGGAGTTCTCAAGAGTTCTCTTCTTTCTTTTTTTTTTTTTTAAAACCAGATCCTTCTCTTGAAATGGGGTCTTGGGTCCTTTTTATAGTGCTCATAAATTAGTTAAATTTGTTACATAAATCTTTTCCTGAGTGATTTGGGAAATTTTCCCCACCGTTGGATCTTTGATCCAAAGGCCCTTGCCTTATACAAGAAAATCTTCTTGTTTTAACAAGATTTATTCTGTTTTGCGCAACTCTCCCAGTGAGTGACACGTGTCGCGCAGTGAAGCGCTTGCGCAACAGCGCTTGCGCAACTGCGCAGACACGTGTCGCGCAGCCGTGCGCTTGCGCAGTTGTGCTTGCGCAACTGCGCAGACACGTGTCGCGCAGTGAAGCACTTGCGCAACAGCGCTTGCGCAACTGCGCAGACACGTGTCGCGCAGCCGTGCGCTTGCGCAGTTATGCTTGCGCAACTGCGCAGACACGTGTCGCGCAGCCGTGCGCTTGCGCAGTTGAGTGTTGCTTATGTTTTTTAAAGAGCCTTGCTCTGATTGGACGCACTGCCTTGGGCGATGTGCTGCCGTGTCAACTTCTGATACGTGGCGCGTTGCGCGCAGCGCACGGGAACTGAAGCGTTGCTTCAAAATTTGAATTTTCACAATTCAAACAGAGCCTTGCTCTGATTGGGGGAACAAATTCCCACCGGGCGTGCCAGAATCTGTTCCCCTCCGAATGGCGGCCGACGACATGGACGTCTGGGCCTTAGATTCGGGGCAGATGCTATTTGGTTTTATCCGTCGACCTCTCCGAAGATGCCAAGTTGATTTATGGCACCGTGTATCGGAGGTTTAGACGGATGCGGCCGATGTAGTAGACTTCGTCAGATTCCCCCTCGCTTGAGGGGTTTTTGATTGTGGGGACGCTCTTCCCTGCAGGCGCAAGCCCCTGCAGTTAATTACGCTACCGCATCGCGGTAACAACTTTCTCCTTCTCTAGAATTTCACTTCGTGTCGTGTGTGTTTGTTTTGTTTGTGGTTGCCCGTGGGTTGTATACGGAGACTGAGTAATGCCGTCGCCCGTAGGACGTGGATTAGTCCAAATCCGTATTTACTTAGATTTGGGTTTGGTGTTTTTAGTTTAAAGATGCATTAGTCGCATTGCGGCTAAGATCGACTTAAACGTTCGTTAAGGATACGTTAGTCCTGTTTTAGACTAAGATCAACTTAACGTAGTGATTCATTTAATATATGGCCGTCAGGACTCATCACCTCTCTGACGTCGTTGAAGGATTACAACGACAGGTGTCAGAGGAGCTCGGAGATGTACCCTCGAACCAGAGTTGATTTGGAATTTTGTAGTTCACTTGAATGTTTAAGGATACGTTAGCCGTGTTTGGGGCTAAGATCGACTTAAACGGGATCGTTTAGATTCGGTAAAAGAGCATTTGGAGGCTCTATTGTTCCAGTTTAGGGACGTGGTGGTCCATCGCCAGTTTAGGAACGTGGTGGTCCATATTCCAGTTTAGGGACGTGGTGGTCCATCGCCAGTTTAGGGACGTGGTGGTCCATATTCCAGTTTAGGGACGTGGTGGTCCGATATTAGTTTAGGGACGTGGTGGTCCGATATTAGTTTAGGGACGTTTCGGTCTAATATTAGTTTAGGGACGTTTCGGTCCAATATGGGTATGTGGTCGTTGGGACCCGTCACCTCTTTGACGTCGTTGAGGAATTACAACGATGGATGTCAAAGGAGTTCGGAGATGTACCCTCGTGCCGGATGTAGATTGATTTAGGAGAGCCATTTTGCTCAGTCAATTTAATTTAAGGACTTATGGCCATGATTGGGCTAAGTCCAGTTGAAAATGTCTAACATTTATTAGCTTTTGCATTGCATCTCTTTTTATTTTTATTTAGGCTTTGCCCAAGAAAAAGATGCAGAGCATCAATTTGTTTTGGGCTCTGCCCTTTTGCAAAGCATCAATTTCATTTGGGCTCTGCCCTTTTTATTGCTTTGCAATTTATTTTGGCATGCTAGGTCTTTTTGATTTGGGCTTGGCCCTTCAAGTAATGCATTGCATTTATGCAAAGCACCAAGAATCTTTTAGATTCAAGAACAGAAGTGCAAGGTACTTTTTATCCCCTGATTTGGATCAAAGAAAAACAAGTTTTTCCTTGTTTCAGAGAACCAAAGGTTCATAGCAAGTGCAAGGCACTATTTTTATTATTTTTATTTATTTGTTGAAGATCACTGATCTTTTTCTTAGATCAATGATCTATTCCTAAGAGAATTCTCTCTTCTTTTAAAGGTTTTTACCTTCTTTTTTGTGATCTCCAGGAGTTCTCAAGAGTTCTCTTCTTTCTTCTTTTTTTTTTTAAAAACCAGATCCTCCTCTTGAAATGGGGTCTTGAGTCCTTTTTATAGTGCTCATAAATTATTTAAATTTGTTACATAAATCTTTTCCTGAGTGATTTGGGGAATTTTCCCCACCGTTGGATCTTTGATCCAAAGGCCCCTGCCTTATACAAGAAAATCTTCTTATTTTAACAAGATTTATTCTGTTTTGCGCAACTCTCCCAGTGAGTGACACGTGTCGCGCAGTGAAGTGCTTGCGCAACAGCAATTGCGCAACTGCGCAGACACGTGTCGCGCAGTGAAGCACTTGCGCAACTGCGCAGACACGTGTCGCCCAGCCGTGCGCTTGCGCAGTTGTGCTTGCGCAACTGCGCAGACACGTGTCGCGCAGTGAAGCACTTGCGCAACAGCGCTTGCGCAACTGCGCAGACACGTGTCGCGCAGCCGTGCGCTTGCGCAGTTGTGCTTGCGCAACTGCGCAGACACGTGTCGCGCAGCCGTGCGCTTGCGCAGTTGAGTGTTGCTTATGTTTTTTAAAGAGCCTTGCTCTGATTGGACGCACTGCCTTGGGCGATGTGCTGCCGTGTCAACTTCTGACACGTGGCGCGTTGCGCGCAGCGCACGGGAACCGAAGCGTTGCTTCAAAATTTGAATTTTCACAATTCAAACAGAGCCTTGCTCTGATTGGGGGAACAATATATACACTCCACAACACTTTTCCCGTTATAATTTTTTTTTCTAACAGGGCGCTGCCACGCACCCCACAAGGGGACTGCTGACCCCTTTGACCCCCAGCCCGCTATCCGGGTAGCGGGACCCCCATAAACTCTGCGAGGCCCCCGATATACCCAAGACCCCTCAAAACACAACACACGCATACGGCACATTGAGTTCGCATGACCAGTTTGACCCGTCAATCGGAGGTTCCTTTGCTCCAAAGGCGAGGGGTAATTAACAACAGCTTAGTCCGCAGCTGCCGGAGATTCGAATCCCCACAATCAATAAACCCCAGTCTACCCTAGACAGAGGAAATTTATAGTACGCCTGACAAGCGACGCGTATTCCCATCTCAATGGGGTGACGAAAAACACCCTACAGATTCTGGCACGCATGGTGGGACATTTTCTCTCCTCCCATATTTCGGGTTAAACGTTCATGCGAACTCAATCAACATACATATCGATATTTATACTAAAATAATGCTCTTTCATCCATGATTTCAAGTGATCAAGCCTCAACAATGTCTCCAAGGACAAGCTCGGCTCTCGACATAGCTCTCATCTCCTACACGATGAAGATAGACGCCAGGAAGATCCTCCCAGTCAGTCTCGAGCGACAGTGGGAGGAGCCACGGCTACCATTTGGCTCTATTCTGTTCGTGCCAGCTAACGCCATCCCAGCTCCTCAAGTTCCAGTAACAGATAGACCGGCCTCGAAAGGCAGGAGGCCAAATGTGGTGATCTCGATGGCACCACTACCCAAACGCAAGTCGGTGTTTGAACGACTTTCCTTGGCCCCATCTAGGGGAAAGGCCATCAATACCAACAAAGCAATAGGGCATCTCGGGCAAGCTCCATCGGTGCCCTTGACAACTGCTCAATCGGGTATCTTCTCTAATCTCCCCGTCAATCGACTCACGATGGCTTCTTGGATGACGGATGCCCGTCAAGCCCTCAAAATCGAGAAGCTAAGACAGAAAAGGCTCAGATACAGAGCCAACAAAAGGGCTAGGGCTCCTGCTAGGCTGAGCTTCATGAGGTTCCAAGAACAGGGTTACCCCGCAACAACAGCTGAATCGGCTGTAAAGCTCGCCAACTCTTTTGAACCACTGAAATTGTTCCAGAAGAATGCCATGACCTCAAAAGTCAAGAAAGCTGCGATCCGGACAGCGCCACCCAAGGACCCAGTCAGACCAACCGTCTTCAGTCGAATGTCCTTTCCAGAAGAGGAAGGACCACGACGAGGGTCCGAAAAATCAGCCGCCAAAGATAAAAAGATGGCTGGATATGTAGTCCACACAGTCTACATGGTGGACACGCGCAGCAAAAACAAGGACGGGTCCATCACATCTCAAATCCAATCTGGTGTGAATGTGGCTGCCGCTTCCCAAGACCAGCATCCTTTGAAAGGTAATGAAAACCCTTCCAGTAAGGCTGATAAGCAGAGAGATCCCTCTGTTCATGAGGAGTCGGGCTCGGAAAGCGAAGAGGAGCCAATCTTCCGTCCCAAGACCGCAGAGCAGCAACTTCTCCAAGAGCTCTAGAAGTAGCTCAGAAACAAAGACAAGGAGATGGCCAAGCTCTACTCAAAGATTAACAACTTGATAAACGTCGTGTAACAACTCCAATTTCAGTGTACATAAATTTTTTAAAAAGTTAATGTACAATTGGGGTATTTACAATTCCTGTGAATGCTATAAGAATTTGATTTGCTTTGGAACAGCAAGAAAGCACTTGTAGCTCATTGGTAAAATCTTGCATTGCTGTGACATAGCCTATGTGTTCGAATCCCCCAGCCATATTATATTTTTATTTATTTTTTAATCTTTTAGAAGCCCAAGAGTCTGCATGTACACTGCACGTAAAATGAAGAGTTGCACTTAAAACAAACAGGTGCAAATTAGTATTCAGACCGACAGGGACACGTGGCCCCAATCCAAGCCCCCACCTCAATGATTAGACCGGCGAGATTGTGTGATAGGCCGGTGCCGCAGGTTTTTGTTGGCCCAAACCCAAATTTTTTTGTAAACCATAGACCCTTGGACTCCCCCGTTAACTCCAGTATTGTTTATTTTCTCTGCACATTTCCAGAGAATTAAAAACACTTTTAAATCCCATTATAATGCAAATTTTAATGCATTTCTTTCACCCCCTAAACCCTAATTTTCCCTATAAATACCCACTCCATTTTACACCCCTCTCACTCAGAATTCTATTACAAAAACTATACAAAATTCTCAAGTCCTTTTGTGTACAAGTGGAGTTAGCGAAGGGCGAAACTCCGACGAACCTCCGAGGAGATTCCGATGACAAAACGACGCCCCGAAACCTTCTTTAGGACCCCCCCTCTCTCCTCTAGTCCAACAAGCTAGTAACTCCCTTCTCCTCCTCTCATCTTCTAATCTAAAAACTTCAAATTCTAAAACCCGACGGAAGCGGAGTTAATCCGACTTCCGATTCGGTTTTCCTTTAAAAATCATATTTTCTTAAACAAGAATATACCAAACACTCATATCATATTCAATAAACATTAACAAACACCTTCAACAAGTTTCATCACAAAATATTATTTTATGCAACTTCTATTGTAGTTTTGTTGGGTTACGGCAGCGCCCCGGTCATCAAACCATGGCCAAATGCGGAACAAAAATTTTCTAAATTGGAGCTACCATGACCCGATGCCTGGATCTACCCTAAACCCTATACTAGCAATATGTAAACTAGGAGTTAGATGGTTATACCAAGTCAATCCGTGTCCTTCGGTCTTGAACCATCATCCCAAGCTCCTAGAGTCTCCTTGATCGAATTTCGTTGCCGGTCTTCCTCCATCTACGATGATCCACCTGAGGGAAATGGTGCAAGCTCCAGCCTCGCCAAGCGAGGCAACCGACGCTCCAAGGTTGCTAGCAATGGAGAGTGGAGGTGTAGGAATGTGTCACTGTAATTTTTCTCTCATCACAAATACTCAAAGAGCAACTCAAGGAGATAAAGAGGAAGTGAGGAAACATGTGGCATGGGCAACTAAAGAAAAATGACTAAGTCTCCAAGTGAGAGTATAATGAGCAAGTAATGAAGCAAGTGAGGAAAAATCAAATGAGCAAGCTATGAAGAAAATGATGGCAGCCTCTTCCTCCTTTTTCCAATCATCCAACATAAAATATTTCTTCCATTTTCCAAATAAACAAATGCATGTCATACCTCTCTACATGTTCAAGCCCATGCTCATGCCAACTCACCCCTCCACCTCATTTCCAAAATGATTTTCTAAAAAGAAAATCAATAATGAGGTGGCCATCTTCTAGAAGCTATTCCGTATAAATACGGAATACTTCCCGGTACACATATACGCGTATTCGTACCAAAATACGAATAGCCGAGAGAGAAAATGAACAGTGAACAATAATACTGGAATACATATATATAAATACATATATATAAATTATTAAATCAAAACCTGATTTAATAATCCGGCTTAATCCTAAGCCGCTAGTATTATCAACCGTCCGATTAAAGTCTGTGCAGCCTGTACACATATTTAATCGGACATATGTATATACCAACATATGTCATCTACACCATATCGCCTGAACCGTGAAAACCCTCTGTGTGGGACTCTAAAGACTCGTCAATACGCTAGCAGTGGGTTTAACTACAAGCACGTCAGCGGCACTAGCTGTACGTAATGGCTACCCAAATATTGAGCGAAAGGAAGGTCAACGAGCAAACTCATCCAAACCCCTACTGAGCCTGACAGTGACAATATCCGTACAGTCCGGTGTGTTCGTCTTTGAGTATCACATATCGAGTCTAGGGGGTGGATAAAGTCAGACCCCTAATAACGCGACATTTAGTGTCGGCATGAAACCCATCACCACCTGAGAAAATATCGATCCTGGATCGGTAATTCTAGACTACCCCGGCCGAGGATTTCTGGTGATGGCCACCCGTGCACAACGCGATATCAACCCCCAATACCGGGAGAGACGAATCCCCGACGATACGCTCACTGCCTCCATGTGGCTCGGTGTTAGTTATATGTATGCCCTAGAGGCCATTACTGTACATAGGATGTATATTGTAGTGGATGCTGAGACATATATAGGTAGGACTTTCTTGCTCGACATGATAGTACGCTATCTGGTTGCTCTTTATCTTAACATGTATACTTTCTGTCTCTCTGATTACATGTTGATAAAGCCCTTAGGATGTGTACTCGACTTCCAGGACTATGATGAAGATCATACTAGTGGGGCCTGGGTAGTCAATGAGTACATCCTTCATAGTTCCTAGTCGTGGGAATATCGAGACGGGGCATCGATATTCCAGAGTAGACTAGCGTATATCTTCTCGACCCATGTGATGGGCGATGGATGATCCCATATCCATTGGTGTTTGACATCAGAGATGGTATGCGGGTGCTCAGTGGAGACTGGGTACACTGAACGGACTCGCCGAGAACTCCCAGATGGTATTATACCTCACGTCAGATGGCAGTTCTCTGGTGACACTGGTGCAGCTTAGTCTGTTGACCCGAGATCGTCATAGAGTCTTGTGTGTCTCCCACTGTGCTTTGATTTCCACCCTACCACGGCTCTACTGAGTTGTGCAAACAGGTGGTTTTTGGGTACAGTCCCGATTCACATGGAGGCAATGAGCGATAGGAGGGGATTCGTCTCTCCCGGTATTTGGGGTTGATGTTGTGCTATGCTCGACTGGCCATAACAGGAAATCCCTGGCCAGGGTTGCAGTGATATACTGGTAAGAGTTATCAGTAGTTTCACGAATGTTATGGACCTTACGTCGGCATGACTTATCAAGCTATTGGGGTCTGACGTTTACCACCCCTAGGCGAGATATGCGACATATCAGACGAACAGACCGGACTATACAGTAAGTGTTACTGGTTGGATTCACAGGAGTGTGAGCGGGCTTGCTCGTCGATCTTCTGATCGCTCAATACCCGGGTGGCCGTTACGTTTAGCAGACCGCTTGCGGCTTGTGGGTGTTTGATATGATCATCACCTGCTGCCGGCGTATTGACGAGTCTTTAGAGTCCTACACAGAGGTTTCCTGGCTCAAGCGAAACGAAATAGGAGCACATATGAGATATGTACGGGACCGAGAATAATGCGTGTATGTGATACCGTATTCTATTCTCGTGATGAATGTATCGAATGGTTGTATATGATATAACCTAGTTATCGATTCAAGGATTGATTCGATAAGCCGATACATTGGATACTAGTCGGTTATATGCGACATGACCGGATCATTGAATCAAGTGTTGATTTAATGATTTAATGTATAATTATATATTTGATATATTACTTTGCATTAACTAGTATTGGTTCACTTAAATTGGATTTTCTCACTTGATGTACACAAGTTGTATATGTGATATATTTTTGTGCACAAAATTGTATCATGTTTGATGATACATGAATGTTAGTGTGTATGTTTAGATTAAACCATGGTTATGTGATGGTTAGGATTTTCTTTTTCTTATCTATTTATTTATTTATTTTGGCAAAAGATTAAAGAGAAAATGGTGGCTTTCTTTGTTTGTTATTGAAGTTTCTTGAAGCTTTGACCAAGTGACCATTTTGTCTTCATGCTTAACCCTAACCCTTCCAACTAACCATGGTCTATTCTCTACACCTAATCATGGTTGCCATATGATAAGTGTTGATTTTATTTTCTATTTCATATAACTTATCATATTCTTTTCATCATCATCTTCTTCTTCAAACATGAAGAAAGCTTGCTCCATCAATGGCAACTTGTGAAAATGAGTGAGAAATCCAAATCCAAAGTGAACCCACTTCCTATTTCTTCATCCTCTACCTCTTGCCAAGTAGTATAGGGTGTTTTCTTCACAAGTTTCATGACTTGGTGAAGTGGGAGTTTGATCTTGTGATGCCTCGACGTAGATCATCTTCGGCATCGAAGTCGACGACCTAGCCCGCCCATTTCTCCGATGAAGCCGATGCTAGAGTCATGGATTCAATTTGGACAACGGAGGGACGTCATCACGGAGCCTAGGAGGTGGAGGACTGGATCTACAAAGGTTGTAGCCACTTTCCTTTTAGATAAAGTTGTTTATTTGCATCGTATCGCCTATATATCTAGTTAACGATCCGTATTAGGGTTTCTCGGCACTTGTAAAATATTAATTGGCCATGTTTGATCACTTGTGAGACTTCATTAGTGTGCCTAGGAACCCTACAGTGGTATCAGAGCCTAGCTAGAGCCTTAGGCGATGCACCGACGGAGTTAGAAGTCCGATCGAACCAAAACCCAAACCCAAAAAAATGCTCTCTGTACATTTTTGAAAAACGGGGATTTTTGAGAATTAAAAATATGCAGAAAACTCAGTAGAAGATTCTAAGAATTACTGTATAAAATGGGACCCCTAATTCGATCATAGCGCGGCGGAACCGCGGCATTAGCATGGCTAATGCGGCGGTTCCGCGGCCACTTAATCTCTTCATTGAAAAAGTTTTGCACAGTAACTTTGTTCTTGTATTGTTGAGTTTCCTGGGAATTTTTAAATCTCCCTCAAGAGTTGAGTTTTCTGGGTTGTATTGGGGACTCGGTGTTTCGATCGGATTGTCTAATTTTGTCCGTGTGCTTTTCCGGATAATTTGTTGAATATGTTAAAAAGTTCGACCGGATATAAATACCCACTTTTTCCCCTGTCGGGAAATTTCCAAGTGTTGGATCTTTCCGTAGTTTAACGACGTTCTAAGTAGTGCAAGTAACGCGATGGTCCCTCTAGAAGACAACAAACCTTAACTCGATTATGTGACCGTCTTGAACTGCCCTTTGAACCTTCGGGTTTGGGGCAGTACGGCGTGCCACATGTGAGGCGTTGGCTTGACCCTTCTACGGCTGGACCGTTGGTACTGAGGCACGAACTGAATGTCTTTAGACTTATTTCATGTGTTGAGCTGTATCGGGAAAACTTGGGTGTTCGATTGTTCGATCGGAAAGTTTAACATTTTCTATTTATCCGGAATGTGATACAATACTTGGAATTCACAAATAGTTATGAGATAACTGAATGAATGTTATAAACATAGCAGTTTAGTCTCACTTGATCGGTTGCCACGGAATTTTGATGAGATCAAAAGTCCGTCGCAATCACGTAGCGTACGCGGATACTCGCCGGGTAAACTTAATAGACAGCTTCACCCCATAGCCCCGACCAAGTGACTGTAGGAGAACCCCGTCGCCAAAAGCATCCGTTCGGGTGCTCGCGGTAGCGGTGTTCCGCCTTAGTGCACTTCGTCGACAGTATCAGGGGTGCGGCCGCCTACTAAAGTTTGCGACGAGCATTCGATCAGTTTTTCGGGAATCTTGTTGAATTGCCCGACTTGATATTGAAAAGTGTTTTCGATAATGAGACTAAAATGCGGGGTTTATAATTGTTAGGCATGCGATGTCTAAGGATTTCATTTGGCTAGGCATGCGATGTCTAAAGAGGTTGCGGATTCCAACTGTTGTAGTTTTACACTTTCTTTTCTGTGACCGTAAGTGTAATATGTGATATCGCCGGTTTCGTTGCTATATGTCAACGACAATTGGGATGTGCATATTTACTTACGTTGATGACATGTGATGTTATGTGTTGCTGGATATGTTTTATTGGATCGTCATGTTTGAATAGCCGGGGTTTTTTTTATTTGAGACGAGTGTTTTTCCATTTTCATTCATGTAAAAACTTGTATGTAATATTCTTTTATTGGGGCACTTCCAGGTTGCGGAAGTTGTCACCATTTGTATATTATTTACTTTTCCGCATTAGGATAGACCCAAGGAGGGGAGCACAAGTAACCGGGTTCTGGGGTCCAGTGGGAGACCAACTCGAGGACTCGAGTCCGGGTCTCCTAACCCTAGAATTGGTAGGGTTGCTTGCCGCTCTCGTAGGGGTCTAGGGTGTGGGATTGGCTATTCATCACGACCGTGGAATCCGTGTTTTATATTGGCTCGTATTGAAAACACGGACGTCCTAGTATATCCAATATTTCATATGATATTTTCTGCTGCGTTATTTGTGACGTGATCATGTGATGTTCTGTGATAGATATAATATATAGTATATATGATATATTAAATAGACGTTGCTTATGTTTTACACCCGCGCTAGCCATGTCTCGTTCTGGCGTTAGTTACCTAACCTAACGGTGCAGACGGGACATCGAGGCGAATGCGGATGGCATAAACGTACGTTATATTTATCTGTGATGATTAGGTAATTTAAATGATGGGATATTCATTAATGAGATTAATGAAAGAAAATAAACCTAATTGATGTTGTGGAATCGAATTTCTAAATAAAACAGATAGCTACAGTTCTTGCTTTGCATCGCGGTGTTCCTTGTAGAACATCCAGCACCTTATTCGATAAGGAAAGGACCGAGATCCCTTCACCGAGAGTGACTCCTTTAGCAATAACTGGCAAATGCTACAACTCATCGGTTTGTCTTTTGATTGCTTCTATAGTTTCTGCTTTGCACAGTGATATATATGATATATCTCGCACCTCATTCGACGAGGAAAGGGCCGACGATCCCTTCGCCGGGAGTGACCCCTTTAGCAAAACTAGAAAAGCCTAAAAAACATTCCATTTAAAAACCATTTGATTCCGCAACGAGATCAAGTTCAAAGCGTTAAAGGTTTTCACAAAAACCATACGCAACCCTCCGTCATTTTAGGAAGTAGAGTACTTAGTATTCGTGCTGTGTTTGTTGACTTTAGTTAAGGCACAGTGTACGGTAGCTAAGTGATGTCTTCCTACACCGCATATGATGCGATTAGTTAGGACAGTCGCGTGACTTTGTTGACCTTAGTTAAGGGTCATGTGGGTGGGTCTAATTAATCACGAAATGACGGGTAGAACTTGACTAGTACTTATGATTTGTTGACCATAGTTAAGGTCATAGGTGCTAGGGGTAAAAACCATTATCGGGAGTTTCAAGTGTTGAAATTTGCAATGAGATTGCATACCTTCTATATGATAGTTGGATCCCGATACCCACTGCGAGTAATTGTTACTCCTGGGAGAGTTTTGCACTTTGCAATTAGCCGATCAAGTAGGTGTCTAGAAAGGTGTCAACGGGGTTACGCCTCTGGGAAAACGAGGTTTACACTAATTAGGTCCGTGCGAAAGCACGGGGAACCTCCCTCAAAGTACCGACACTGGCCTGGCTGAAAGATTGGCAAACTTGTAGAGTGTAATTAATCCCGGCTAGTCTTTCCTTTTAAGGTTTGAAGGAAGATTTGATAAAAACAGTGGGAGCCATCCTGATTAGATAAAATAACCAATCTGATCTTGCAAGAGCGCACGCAGAGTGTTTTCTTCTCTCTCTCTCCAGGTAGCGACCATATCACGCCTTAATCAAGATAATAATACGGAATGTTGACCGAACCCGCTTGTTTTACTGAGCTGGGGAACGTTGGTCCCGCTCCAACTTATAATTGTTATAAGACAGAGCAGGAGATAGGGGAATACCAAAATTCCTATGCCGCCCAAACGAAGAAAGTGCATATGATGCATCTTCTTCGGGTGTGTTTGTTACACAGAACTGTTTCTCAGTATTCTCTGCATCCTGAGTATTTGATACCGGATCAGGATCCCAGATATGTAATCTGTTACATAGGGCTACCGAAAGGTAGAAAGACTGAGAACGGGTGATAAGTTTCATGAGGCAGAAAACGGGGCGAGTGTTGCAACCAAGTCTGTTGGTCACTGTCACCCTGTATTACCAATACATTGATTCTGAACGAATATTATTAGATACCGAACCTGATATACAAAATCATATCACTCTCTTTATTAGTAAAGAAATGATAAAATTTTGTATTGTTGGATAATGTTTTGAACATTTCCTATAATCAAAAGTTGATCGGTTCAGGCACGTTATCTAAAAGCATTGATGTTCTAAATCAAACTACAGTTCCTAGTATACAGAACACACACAAGAGGAAGAGTTCAGAAATGAACGAATCCTTCTTGAGGCATTGTAGACTAGGTCACATCAATGCGACCCGACTGGCTGAAGTTACATTTTAGATGAATATTTAAATCAGTTTGAATTTACATCTTGTGAAACTTGCCAGTCATGTCACAAAGATTAGATGACCATAGCCCTGTTTATTGGAAACAGAGAAAGAGTTAGTGAACTCTTGGGACTGATACATGATGATGTATGAAGGTCCCCTGTCTACACATGCCAGGACTGGTTCTTTGTATTTCATTACATTCTCTGATAATCTCTCAAGATTCAGACATATGTTCCTGTTGAAACACAAGTCCGAACCTTTTGAGGTATTCACAGAATATAAGCTAGAAGTAGAGAACCAATAACCGGGTATAAGTATTATATCCTATAATGAGATCAGGGAGGAGAATACTTGTGCATAGAATTCCTGGACTATTCTAAAGGAGAATGTGATTCTCTCTCAGTGTTACTCCTACGAATACACCACAGCACAACGTTGTATCGGGGCGGAGCAATCACACCCTATATGATAAGGTGTGCTCTATGATGAGTACTACTGAGTTTCCTATTTCCTTTTGGGAGTTGTGCGCTTGAGAAGCTGCATACCTATTGAATAGGGTTCAAATCAAACCAGTTGCCTACCACTTCATATATGATATGGAAAGGGAAGAGCCCATATCTTAAGTTAGTTAAGATTTGGGGTTGTCCGGCCTTTGTCTAAAAGCAAAATCCGGACAAGCTCGAGGCAAGGTATGTTATGTAGAACTGGAAATGTTCCAGCTGTACAAACTGCAGCTGATGATTTGACAGAACCAAAGGATTCAATAGTTACCAACGAACCTCAGCCTCTCCGCCGATCTAGTAGGGTTCCTCACCCATCTAAGAGATACTTCTGTTTCTCTATGACAGTGGGAGCGAGGATTGCATCATGAGATGATGACCCAACTAGTTTCGAGCTGGCCATCAGGAGTGAAACTCTGTAAGAATGGCTGGATGCTTAGCGATCTGAGATGGAATCCATATACACCAACAAAGTATGGACTTTGGTTGCTATATCTGAAGGGTTAAATCCTCATCAGGAGCAAGTATATCTTGAGAAGATTACTTGGTGTAGATGGAAAAGTTGAGACTTTCAAATCTAGACTTGTTAAAGGTTTTCGTCATCGACCGAGAGTGGAAAATGATGAAACCTTTTCCAGGGACTATACTTAAGTCCATCCAGATCCTACTTACCATTGCTACATACCATGACTGCGATATCTGGTGGTTGGGTGTCATGACTGCTTTTCTAAATAATGATTTAGAATAGAAAGTCTATAAGTACACAGCCAGAGGGCTTCGTAAACAGTGGGAGCAGCGGAAACATGTGCAAGTTGCTTTACAGGATAAAGCAGGCATCGCGGAGTTGGAACATCTGTTTTGATGTGTTAGTCAAAGAGTTTGACACCATCAAAATGGTAGATGAACCTTGTATGTACAAAAGGGTAGTATGGAGTATGGTAATGATCCTCGTAGAGTACGTGGATGACATACTATTGATAGGAAAGGAGTTTCCTATGCTACGATCGGTCGATCTCCTCTTATCACATAGATTCTCCATATAGGATCAAAGTGATACCTCATAAATCCTAGGTTTTGGATCTATAAGATAGATCTAAATGGATGTTAGGATTCTCACTAGTTATAGTAAGATTGTATCAATTGATCCTGGGGAGAATCACTGGAAGGGTTCCAGGGTGATAAAGACGACTGATTGTCAGTCACAGGCATTGTCTTTACCCTCAGTAGAGGGACGGTACGTTGGAAGAATTCCAAGCTAGATACCGTGGCAAACTAGACGATAAAGGCTGGTAACATCGCTATTATAGATACTACCAAAGAGGCAGTTTGGGTGTATACAGGGTCATAAAATGAACTAGGTTCCTACCATTGTATGACAATGGAAGTGTGGCTTTGGCCCAGGAACCCCGATCTCATCAGTGACCCAGACATATTCTGAGGCAGCATCACCTGATCATGGAGATAGTTGATCTCCAGGGTGATCGAGGTAAGGAGAGTAGACTCAGAGGACAACACAGCGGATCCACTCACGAAGGCCTTTTTCCAAAGAGAGACTTTTTTAGGATGGTTGAGTATGTGATACTGCAACCACTGCTACAGATGACCCTAGTGCAAGTGGGAGATTGTTAGTTATATGTATGCCCTAGAGGCCATTACTGTACATAGGATGTATATTGTAGTGGATGCTGGGACATATATAGGTAGGACTTTCTTGCTCGACATGATAGTATGCTATCTGGTTGCTCTTTATCTTAACATGTATACTTTCTGTCTCTCTGATTACATGTTGATAAAGCCCTTAGGATGTGTACTCGACTTCCAGGACTATGATGAAGATCATACTAGTGGGGCCTGGGTAGTCAATGAGTACATCCTTCATAGTTCCTAGTCGTGGGAATATCGAGACGGGGAATCGATATTCCAGAGTAGACTAGCATATATCTTCTCGACCCATGTGATGGGCGATGGATGATCCCATATCCATTGGTGTTTGACATCAGAGATGGTATGCGGGTGCTCAGTGGAGACTGGGTACACTGAACGGACTCGCCGAGAACTCCCAGATGGTATTATACCTCACGTCAGATGGCAGTTCTCTGGTGACACTGGTGCAGCTTAGTCTGTTGACCAGAGATCGTCATAGAGTCTTGTGTGTCTCCCACTGTGCTTTGATTTCCACCCTACCACGGCTCTACTGAGTTGTGCAAACAGGTGGTTTTTGGGTACAGTCCCGATTCACATGGAGGCAATGAGCGATAGGAGGGGATTCGTCTCTCCCGGTATTGGGGGTTGATGTTGTGTTATGCTCGACTGGCCATAACAGGAAATCCCTGGCCAGGGTTGCAGTGATATACTGGTAAGAGTTATCAGTAGTTTCACGAATGTTATGGACCTTACGTCGGCATGACTTATCAAGCTATTAGGGTCTGACGTTTACCACCCCTAGGCGAGATATGCGACATATCAGACGAACAGACCGGACTATACAGTAAGTGTTACTGGTTGGATTCACAGGAGTGTGAGCGGGCTTGCTCGTCGATCTTCTGATCGCTCAATACCCGGGTGGACGTTACGTTTAGCAGACCGCTTGCGGCTTGTGGGTGTTTGATATGATCATCACCTGCTGCCGGCGTATTGACGAGTCTTTAGAGTCCTACACAGAGGTTTCCTGGCTCAAGCGAAACGAAATAAGAGCGCATATGAGATATGTACGGGACCGAGAATAATGTGTGTATGTGATACCGTATTCTATTCTCGCGATGAATGTATCGAATGGTTGTATGTGATATAACCTAGTTATCGATTCAAGGATTGATTCGATAAGCCGATACATTGGATACTAGTCGGTTATATGCGACATGACCGGATCATTGAATCAAGTGTTGATTTAATGATTTAATGTATAATTATATATTTGATATATTACTTTGCATTAACTAGTATTGGTTCACTTAAATTGGATTTTCTCACTTGATGTACACAAGTTGTATATGTGATATACTTTTGTGCACAAAATTGTATCATGTTTGATGATACATGAATGTTAGTGTGTATGTTTAGATTAAACCATGGTTATGTGATGGTTAGGGTTTTCTTTTTCTTATCTATTTATTTATTTATTTTGGCAAAATATTAAAGAGAAAATGGTGGCTTTCTTTGTTTGTTATTGAAGCTTCTTGAAGCTTTGACCAAGTGACCATTTTGTCTTCATGCTTAACCCTAACCCTTCCAACTAACCATGGTCTATTCTCTACACCTAATCATGGTTGCCATATGATAAGTGTTGATTTTATTTTCTATTTGATATAACTTATCATATTCTTTTCATCATCTTCTTCTTCTTCAAACATGAAGAAAGCTTGCTCCATCAATGGCAACTTGTGAAAATGAGTGAGAAATCCAAATCCAAAGTGAACCCACTTCCTATTTCTTCATCCTCTACCTCTTGCCAAGTAGTATAGGGTGTTTTCTTCACAAGTTTCATGACTTGGTGAAGTGGGAGTTTGATCTTGTGATGCCTCGACGTAGATCATCTTCGGCATCGAAGTCGACGACCTAGCCCGCCCATTTCTCCGATGAAGCCGATGCTAGAGTCATGGATTCAATTTGGACAGCGGAGGGACGTCATCACGGAGCCTAGGAGGTGGAGGACCGGATCTACAAAGGTTGTAGCCACTTTCCTTTTAGATAAAGTTGTTTATTTGCATCGTATCGCCTATATATCTAGTTAACGATCCGTATTAGGGTTTCTCGGCACTTGTAAAATATTAATTGGCCATGTTTGATCACTTGTGAGACTTCATTAGTGTGCCTAGGAACCCTACACTCGGGACTGTACCCAACTAAAACCTGTTTGCACGACTACTTTGAGCCGTGGTAGGGTAGTAATCAAACCACAGTGGGAACTCACACGAGACAAATGGTGATCTCAGGTCGACAGACTAACCTGTACACATGTCACCAGGGAACTGCCATATGATAATAGGTATAATACCCTCTAGCAGGTTCCCGGCGAGTCCGTCCAGTGTACTCATAACCCAATGAGCACCTGTATACTATCTTAGGTGAACAAACTAACACCAATGGCTTTTGAGACCTGGCCACCGCCCCTTGTCGGGGTCTCGATTAGTATACACTAGTCTACTCTGGAGTATCGATACCCAGTCTCGAAACTCCCACCACTAGGGACATTTAAGGATTTGCTTATAGTCCCCCAGCTCCCACATATATGATCGCCATCATAATGCTGGTAGTCAAGCAATAATCATATGAGCTCTATCAATATGAAATAGTGATGATAAAGACAAACCAGATAGCATACTATCATCTCGAGTAAGACTGTTCTACCGGTATAGGTCCTCCCTCAATCAGCACAATCGCGTGCATGCGATTCAATAATTGACTTGAGGGCACTATAGCCAACAATCTCCCACTTGCACTTAAGGCTAATACATAGCTTTGATACCATATTGGATTACGGCAGCGCCCCGGCCATCAAACCGTGGCCAAATGCGGAACAAAAATTTTCTAAACTGGCGCTACCATAACCCGATGCCCGGATCTACCCTAAACCCTATACTAGCAATATATAATAAGGAGTTAGATGGTTATACCGAGTTGATCCGTATCCTTCGGTCTTCAACCCTCATTCCAAGCTCCTAGGGTCGTCTGGATCGAGTTTGGTTGCCGGTCTTCCTCCATCTACGATGATCCACCTGAGGGAAACGGTGCAAGCTTCAGCCTCGCCAAGCGAGGCAACCGACGCTCCAAGGTTGCTAGCAATGGAGAGTGGAGGTGTATGAATGTGTCACTATAATTTTTCTCTCATCACAAATGCTCCATGAGCAACTGAAGAAGATGAAGAGAAGGTGAGGAAACATGTGACATGAGCAACTAAAGAAAATGGCTAAGTCTCTTAGTGAGTGAGAATGAGCAATGAGAAAAGCAAGTGAAGAAAACAAAATGTGCCAAGCATCTAAAGAGTGGTGGCTGCCTCCTCTCTCTCTCAATCATACACAAAAAATATCTCATATCATTTTTGAATAAAATAAAACATGCCATACCTCTCTGCATGCTTAGCAATGTACATGCCACCTCACCCCCTCCACCTCATTTCCCAAAATGATTTTCCAAAAAGAAAAATCAAATAATGTGGTGTTAAATCTTCTAGAAACTATTCCGTACAAATACGGAATACAACCTGGTACACATATCGAAATACATATACGTGTATTCGTACAAAAATACGAATAGCCAAGAGAGAAAATGAATAGTGAATAATAATACTAGAATACATGTATATAAATACATATATAAATTATTAAATCAAAACCTGATTTAATAATCCGGCTTAATCCTAAGCCGCTAGTATTATCAACCGTCCGATTAAAGTCTGTGCAGCCTGTACACATATTTAATCGGACACCTGTAGGTACCAACATACGTCATTTACACCATATCGCCTGAACCATGAAAACCCTCTGTGTGGGACTCTAAAGACTCGTAAATACGCTGGCAGTGGGTTTAACCACAAGCACGTCGGCGGCACTAGCTGTACGTAACGACTACCCAGGTATTGAGCGAAAGGAAGGCCGACGAGCAAACTCATCCGTACCCCTACTGAGCCTGACAGTGACAGTATCCGTACAGTCCGGTCCGTTAGTCTAAGAGTATCGCATATCGAGTCTAGGGGGTGGATAAAATCAGACCCCTAACAACGCGACATTTATTGTCGGCATGAAACCCATCACCAACTGAGAAACTATCGATCCTGGATCGGTAATTCTCGTATACCCCGGCCGAGGATTTCTGGTGATGGCCACCCGTGCACAGCGCGACATCAACCCCTAATACCGGGAGAGACGAATCCCTGACGATCCGCTCACTGCCTCCATGTGGCTCGGGACTGTACCTAACTAAAACCTGTTTGCACGACTCCTTTGAGCCGTGGTAGGGTATTAATCAAAGCACGGTGGGAACTCACACGAGACAAATGACGATCTCAGGTCGACAGACTAACCTGTACACATGTCACCAGGGAACTGCTATCTGACAATAGGTATAATACTAACTAGCAGGTTCCCGGCGAGTCCGTCCAGTATACTCATAACGCAATGAGCACCTGTATACTATCTTAGGTGAACAAACCAACACCAATAGCTTGTGAGACCTTGCCACCACCCCTCGTCAAGGTCTCGATCAGTATACACCAGTCTACACTGGAATATCGATGCCTGGTCTCGATACTCCCATGACTAGGGACATTTAAGGATGTGCTTATAGACCACCCAGCTCTCACGTATATGATCGCCATCATAATTCTGGTAGTCAAGCAAGAATCCTATGGGCTCTATCAACATGTAATAGTGATGATAATGACAAACCAGATAGCGTACTATCATCTCGAGTAAGATTGTTCTACCAGTTTAGGTCCCCCATCAATCATCATAATCACCTGCCTGTGACTACGATAATTGACTTGAGGGCACTATAGCCAACAATCTCCCACTTGCACTTAAGGCCAATTATTGCGGTGTCGCATACTCACAGCCCGTGTGATACCGAACACCCAACTTCTCTACTAATCAATCTCGCAAAGCCCGTTTGTGAAACTATTGCGTTCGAGAAATAGCCTCAGTGAGTGGATCCGCTCCTATGTTTCTTTCTGTATCTCTCTACATCTCAACTTCGCGTAGAAAGCTATCTCCCGAAATGAGCAATACCCGTCTTAGAATTTGTCTGGATATCTGATGGGACCCAGTTCACTAGTGAACTCCAAATCCAGCAAACTTCCTAAGCTGTATCATCCACTGAATTTAATCGGTATCATGCTCCATGCCTTTTCTCAGTATCCTCTTGGACCACCTGTCCAACATACTGCCCCTGAAAAGAGGGAAAGCTATAACTCTGACAGTCACTCTGTCATCCAGGTCACCTTGGAAGCCTGAAATGATAACCGTCTCCTGAAAGAGGCAGCCGTTACCATATCCCTAGAACATCCACTTATGTTCATAACTGCTCCCCAATGTTTCTCCAGGATTGGATTAATATATATGCTTATTGCAGCTAGTGCAAAGACAACATCTGGTGTGGTACTTAACATCACATGATTGACTCAACTGCCTAAGCAAGTGATATGCCAATCATGCAAATACCTCTCCTCATTAGTCTGAAAGACATCCTTTAGAGAGGGTGACTCCATCACCTGCAGGTACACCACCATGCCAGGAGTCAACCATTCTAAAACACCTTTAGAATCTTGTCAAAATACCACGATTGGGACACTTGCCAAATCTAGAGCTAAAACCATAGATCTAATAACCAGAAACCCTGATATTATATCCATATCCTATGTGGAGAAACAACTTTGTGACAACCACAGTACAACCGATCGTAGTATAGGAATTTCACTTCCTATAAAGTGCATGTCATCCAAATACCAGGACATTACACCCTACTACCTTCTTACCAGATCCATCTCCTATTCTGATGAAGTCAAAGCCTATGACTGTCATATCAAAAATAGATGATCTATCTCCGCTATAACCGCTTTAGTCTATAAATAGACATAAGCTACTTGCCCACCATGCTTCCGTTGCTCCCACTGACTACAACAACCCTCTGGTAGAGTCATATACACGTGCACTTCTAAAGCTAGTTTAGAACGACGATATACTCATCCTCCTGCCGGGTCTTAGAGTCTAGAATAGAAGCAATGGTAAGTCTGGGTAAACAAGAACCTCCCTGTCACCGTCTCTGAGAAGACCGAAGTCCCTCTCAGGTCGGGTGCCTGAGGTTACCCACCAAATCTGCGGAGTGGCTAATGGAATGTCGAATCCAATTGAATCTTTAGGTCAACAAAGTCAAACGACTGTCCTAACCAATCCATATATCCATACGATAGAAAAGTATTACAGAGCTACTGCACACTACGCCTTGACGAGGTCAACAAACGCAGCACGAATACTAAGCAACACTAATCTGAAATGACGGAGGGCTACGGCTTGTTTTTGGCGAAAAAACCTTTAACGTAATGAGCTTGATATCGTTGAAGGAACCGAGTGGTTTTACAAATATATAGTGGCGCAAACTTTTGCTAAAAAGGTCACTCCCGGTGAAGGGATCTCGGCTCTTTCCTCGTCAAATGAGGTGCCGGATATTCCAAAATGAATACCACGATGCAAAGCAAAAGAATCGACTATAATGAAGTTATTACGTTGATGCAAACTTCTGCCCAAGGGGTCACTCCCGATGAAGGGATCTCGGCCCTTGCCTCGTGGAATGAGGTGCTGGATATTCATAACCGAATACCGCTGTGCGAAGAAAAAGAAAACGTCTGCAATATCATTTTTAAATTTGGTTTCAACAACATCAAATAGGTTTATTTTCCTTGAATTAATCAGAATCAACGCAGTCCCATCAATTAATCATACCAGAAAAGAACAAAAATAAAATGTACGTATATGCCATCCGCATTCGCCACTGGGCCTCGTCATCACCCGTTAGGTTACTTAACTAACGACAGAGCAGGGGCTGGACTAGCGCGGGTGCAAAACATATACAATATCTACTAGTATATATATAAATATATATGACAATCGTCCAAGGCATGATATACAGCAACATCACAGAATAGCGATAAGCATCACAGAACAATCGGATAATCTGGGATCTCCAGGTTTCCTTTAAGCCGCAAGTGAAACCTGACGTTCCCCTGGTCGTATGGATAGCCTGTGCAATAAAAACCTAGCCCCCTACGAGCGCGACATGTCACCCGCCAAAACCAGAAGTGAGGCAACCCCCTTCATCAAAGTGAATGGGTCACCCGGAACTTCAAGGAATCCGGTAACTTGAGCACCCCTCCGTGGGTCAACCTGTACCCCCTACGAGTGCGGTGAATAGCTCGTCAATTCTAGAGTGAGCCCCCCCCCCCCCCCCCGTCTTAACGCCATGAGATGCAGGCCCCTTGCTTAAATCCATTTATGGATTAAAGCAGGCATCGCGGAGCTGGAACATTTGTTTTGATGAAACAGTCAAGGAATTTGACTTCATCAAGAACGAGGATGGGCCTTGTATTTATAAGAAGATTGTAGGATGAACTGTCGTGTTCCTAGTCTTGTACATGGACGACATTCTTTTGATAGGAAATTACATTCCTACGCTACAATCGGCCAAGCTATTCTTATCACAAAGGTTCTCCATGAAGGACCTGGGAGATGCCTCGTACATTCTGGGGATTAAAATCTACAGAGATAGATCCAAGAGATTACTGGGACTCTCACAGTCCAGGTACATAAAGACCGTACTAAAGAGATTTAGTATGGAAGATTCCAAGCGCGGTAACATACCCGCATTGCACGGAATCACCCTCTTCAAGGAGATGTCTCCCAAGACTGACGAGGAAAGGGTTCGCATGAGCACTATACCCTACGGTTCGGCGGTAGGATCTATAATGTATGTGATGCTATGTACAAGGCCAGATATAGCTTATGCACTAAGCGTGGTGAGCCGGTATCAGTCGAATCCAGGTAAGGACCACTGGACAGCAGTAAAGAACATTCTCAAATACCTGAGAAGGACTAAGGAGATGTTCTTGGTTTACGGTAATGGAGACCTAAAGGTCGAGTCCTTTACCGATTCAAGCTTCCAGAGTGACAAGGATGACAGCAAGTTTGTCTCGGGTTTTGTGTTTACCCTCAACATAAGGGTGGTGTGTTGGAAGAGCTCCAAACAGAATACCGTTGCAGACTCGACGATGGAGGCTTAATACATTGCTGCAAGCGATGCCGCAAAAGAAGCGGTCTGGATGAAGAAGTTCATTAGTGAACTTCAGGTAGTTCCGTCCATTGTTGACCCAATACCTTTGTATTGCGATAACAATGGGGCTATAGCTTTAGCGAATGAACCACGGGCCCATCAAAAATCTAGGCACATCTTAAGGTGGTATCACCTGATCAGGGAGATCGTAGATCGCCAGGAGATCGAGATCCGGAGAGTGGATACAAAAGACAACACTGCGGATCCATTCACCAAGGCCCTTCCTCAAGCACAGTTCGAGAGACTTTTTGAGATGTTGGGTATGCGGTATGCCAACAGCTGGCCCTAGAGCATACGTTGGATACTCGGTACGCTAATATATGGACTTAGTGCAAGTGGGAGATTGTTGGATATGTATGCCCTAGAGGCCATTATTGTATATGTATACATATGGATGCTTGGACATATATATGTACAAGACGGTCTTACTCGATATGATAGTATGCTATCTGGTTTGTCTTTATCTTAACATGTGCATGTTTTACTTGCTATTACATATCTTTTATACATATTGATAAAGCCCGTAGGATCATTGCTAGACTACCTGCGTTGTGATGGCGATCATACTTGTGGGAGCTGGGTAGTCAGTATGCACATCCTTAAATGGTCCCTAGTCGTGGGAGTATCGAGACTGGGCATCGATATCTGGAGTAGACTAGTGTATATGTTTCTAGACCCCGACGAGGGGCGATGGTTTGCTCCCGCAACCATTGGTCTTTAGGCCTAAGATCGTATACATGTGCTCACTGGGGGTGAGTACACCGGACGGACTCGCCGAGAACTTCCAGATGGTACTATACCTATCGTCAGATAGAAGTTCTCAGGTGACATGTGTACGGGTTAGTCCTTAGACCTGAGATTGTCATTTGTCTCGTGTGAGTTCCCACTGTACTTTGATCACTACCCTACCACGGCTCTACCGAGTCGTGCAAACAGGTTTTGATTGGGTATTGTCACGCCCCGCTTCCCAAAATACGGAATACGAGGGACTGACAAGGCCAGCCATGCTCCTACGGTCAAGGAAATATCCTGCCGTAGTCACACTCCGGCTTCTGGCTTTACGTGGTAATCAGTAAACAATGCGCAGGTAATGAGAAATGCAGTAACTGAAACAAAACAAATACAAAGAACTGACCTGATGGAGGTAAAAAGAGTATAACTCTGGATAGCTGATCAAGATGTCCACGATGTACGTCTGGTCCTGGTCCAGGCTAGATCCACTCCTCACTCCGAGCATGCATACTCAGGTCGTCAGAGCGACATGATAGCAATATAAATATATAGTTGCAAGTGAGAACTCGAACAGTGATAATAGATATATAACAGTAAATCACGACGGTAAAGATATGAACATGGAGTAACCAATGAAGTGTTTAATAGATCAGGTGAACAGTAAAGCAGTAAAATAGTATGCCAGGTATGTCAATACAGTAAGTAATGTATATCAATGACATTATCCCTATCAGTCTCTAAGTCTCACTGTATAGGTCACTAAGCCTATCGTCAGTCCAAGTGTGAGAGTCAACCACTCACGAGTGTGTAGGGTGTTTTTCGTCACCCCATTGAGATGGGAATACGCGCACGCTAGTCAGGCGTACTACAGATTCTCCCTGTCTAGGGTAGGCCGGGGTTTAATGATTGTGGGGATCCGAATCTCCGGCAGCCGCGGACTAAGCTGCCGTTAATTACCCCTCGCCTTTGGGGCGAGGGAACCTCCGATTAACGGGTTAAAATGGTCATGCGAACTCAATGTGCAGTGTACGTGTGTTTTGTTTTGAAAGGGGGGTTTTGGGTATATCGGGAGCCACGCAGAGTTTTTACGGGGGTCCCGCTACCCGGATAGCGGGCTGGGGGTCAAGGGGGCTAGCAGCCCCCTTGCGGGGTGCGGGGCAGCGCCCCGTTAGAAAATTTTTTTCTAACAGGGACAGTGTCGTGGAGTATGTGTATGTGTACATTTGTATACAAATGTATATATATACATATATATAAATAAAGGGGAAAAGGCATCCAAAGGATGCGTGGGGCAGTACATTGGGCGCTGTGCGCTTAGGTGCTGTGCGCTCAGGCGCAAGCGCGCCACGTGTCGGCACGTGGGCGCTTTACGCATGAGCGCTGCGCGCAGGAGCGCAAGCGCGCGCGCCACGTGTCGGCATGTGGGCGCTTTGCGCATGAGCGCTGCGCGCTGGAGCGCAAGCGCGCACGCCACGTGTCGGCACGTGGGCGCTTTGCGCATGAACGCTGCGCGCTCGCGCGCCACGTGGTCGCTTTGCGCATGAACGCTGCGCGCTGGAGCGCAAGCGCGCGCGCCACGTGTCGGCACGTGGGCGCTTTGCGCTCGGGCGCAGCGCGCTGGAGAGGAAAAGAGGGCTTTTAGCCCCAAAAACTCTCGAAAAAGAAATTAGTGGAGTTAAACTCCTGGAAAAAAAAGAAGAATGTTTTGGTTGGGGAAATGGGTTCTTCTTCTTCCTCCTCTGTTGGCTGGCTCAAGAGATGTGAGATCTAAAAATCTCTTCTTTTTGAGATCTAATGATAGATCCAAGTTCCCCTTTGTGGGTTTTGTGGTGAAAAACTAATTTGTTTTATATAAAGAAGAGTAAAACTCTTGATTTAATTCAAGAGAAAGAAGAAGGTTTTGGAACCTTGAAGAAGAAGGAAAGATCTCAGATCTGGAAAACTTTTTTTGAGAGAGAAAAAGTTGTTGTTGTTTTTTTTATTCATCATGTTGCCTTTTATAGGCTTACATATTTACATATAGCCCCTTAGGCTTTACAAAAATGGCATTTTAGCCATCCCATGGCTCATGTGCCATTTCATTTTTGCACATAAGCTATGGGCTTACAAAATATTGGCTTTATGCCCATTTTGCATACATTCATGTATAAAAAATTACATAAAAATTATTTATTACATGATCTATATTTTAGCATGGAGGAGGCTGGCCGCGGGCTCGACTTAGGCCTGGGCCCGCTTGACCTGGGCTTGGGCCCACCTGGTTTGGGGTTGACCTTGACTTTGACTCGGTCAACGGGGGTGTAAATTTTTACCCCAACAGAGTGTCCTCCACCCAAGGGTAGGACCCAAGGGCAAGGGACCACGGGCCTAAAATATAACTCACGGTAATAATCATGTACCCTGTAAATCTCTATATATCTCCATATATATAAGCCAGCATGGGACTCCTGAGATTCTGTTGAACTCACACTCAAACTACCACACACCCCATGGTCTACATCAAACGCCAACCATAACCTCAAATACCGGTCGGTCCATGACAAGTCTGCGCGAGAACTGGAGACAGGATCTCCATCAAGCACGTCCCGACTAATACTCAAGATAAATGGCAGTGTCTGGTGCCTTATCTGTGACACCCATGTGAGAGCTTCCATAAGTGTCCCATACCACTTATAGTCACACTTACACGCGTCTCACAGACATCGACAATGCAATAGAATAATAGGGTTCATTGATTGTGTACAAGTACGTGTCACTTTCACTTATCCACTCATGCACGAACACTAATGTATTTGCCACAATCACCACTAATACCTAACACTGGGTAATGCACATGATCACCAGGTTATCAATGCAGTGACATGTATGATATGATGAGGAAACAGTATGTAAAGCATGATTAAGATATCATATGTCGGTATCCTACCACTTGCATAATTTATCATAAATAATATATGCCAAAATTTAGCGAAACAATGAACATAGGATAAGTAGTATGTGTGATTATCTATCCAGCGAATTTGGTTTCACGTCGATCGGGTTTCAGGATCAATAGATATGGCCATTTCATTTTAAGCGTTCACGGCTGGAAATCCGGTTTCAGAATCGGAAGTCCGTTTCGCAACGCATTTTAACCCCAGTAGGGATCAGAATTTAGCGACGTTACAGTTGAATGAAACCTAGGGTTTTCAATAAGATTTTCAACGCAACAGACGGATCCTCAATCGCGTCTGTACGTCAGGAGTTATACACTATTCAATACTAGTATGTCAATTCTGATTCTGTTGGGACTGTTATACGTCCCCATCTTTTAAATTACAGATTAAATAGCAAACGACGATGAAACAGAATGAAACCACTTGCGTTATCTATCTAACAGTTTCACCTTTAATAAAATGCAAAGTTCCTCAACATACGAGTTCAGGAAAACAGGTGGCACACATTATGGAACAGTAAACAGTAACCAGAGTCGCTCTGGACTGCAGTCCAGAGTCGCACTCCGATCCAAATATTGTCACAATTTATGTACAGAAACCATTAGAAACTTGCATAGGGTTATAGTTCGTCGAGTCGGCTTCGATTTAAGCTCTCGAACGCATCATTCCAGTATGTACATAATTTATGGTAATTTTAACGGTTTTCAGATACGGGAAAGTTCCAGTTTTACAGGTATATTTGGGGGTAATCGTTTTAGTCATTAACAGCCGTATTTTCAAGTGAAATTTGTACACGGTATTCATCACTACATGGGCCAGCATATACAATCCAATTCCGTCAAATTAGACGAATATTTTCATTGGGATCATGCATCGAACAGGTATAGCACATAATCTATTGGAAATTGTAAACTTGTAATCTATACGATTTAAGTTTGTAACGCGAATAGATTAGCATGTAGCAAGTAAAAATACTTGCCTTTGACGATGAATTGATGGCACGGCAGTGAAGGCAGTGGTGACACGGCACGGGCACGAAGTAGCAACAACACGACGAGTCTCGGCTAGGCTTGGGCTTGGCTCGAGCTTGGTTCTTGGACTCGATGTCTCGGTGGGTGCGACGGACACTGTGGCTCCAGCAGGGAGGAGAGGCGCTGAGAGGGAGAGAGAGAGATTTAGAGAGAGAGAGAGAGTTAGACAGATAGAGAGAGAGTGTAACAGAGAGAGAGAGAGAGGGGAGTGAGATATAGAGAGAGGGAGTATAGAGAGAGAGAGAGAGAGAGTACAGAGGGAGAGAGAGATATATATAGAGAGAGTAACAGAGAGAGGGGGAGATAGAGATTGAGGTGATGAGGGAGGAGGTCGGGTGAGGGTGCTGAAGCGGGGAAGAAGGTGAGGAGGTGCTCGGTCGATGGAGGTTGTTGGCGACGTGGAGGAGGTCGTGTTGGTGCTCAGGCGGTGTCCAGCGGCGAGGGGATGCCGGCGTTGATGGATGCAGTGGGTTGGGTGTGCAGGGGACTCGTTGAAGCGGTGAAAGGAAAGATGGTGGCTTGGGTTTGTGAGAGGGGGTGATGGGGACGACGAGGAGGTTGTCGTCGTCGTCGGTGGGATGAGCGGAGTTGGGTGCTCGGTGGGGGTTTTCTGTGGATAGAGAAAGGGGTGAGGAGTTTGAGGGTAAGAGTGATGAGGGGGAGGAGATTGAGTGGATCGAGTCGTGGGGTGCGCGAGTCGGGGTAACGGCACTGCGACGTGGGCATGGGCGTCGTGGCCGCGAGCGTTGGCGAAGGAAGCGGCAAAGATGGTGGATCGAGCGAGCGGGAAAAAATAGTCGTTGGGGAAGATGAAGGGGCGAAGCGGGTCGGGTTAGGGTGAGCGGGCGCAGGCCGTTGGGCTTAAAATGAATTCCTTTTTCATTTATTGATGGGCTGGGGCCAAGAGATTGGGCCGAGGAAATTATTAAAAAGAAAATGGGTGTTGGGCTGGGATTAAGGAAGAAAATGGGGGAGGAAGTAAAGGAAGTGGGCTGGGGTTTTTATTTATTTAAAATGTTTGTTTTGGGCTGGTGAAAATGAAAGTGAGGAAAAGAATTAGGCCAGCTAAAATATAAGGGGGGGAAAAGGGTTTAGATAAATTTAGGGTTAGGGATTTTAAATACTATAATAATGTTTATAAAATATATAAACTTTAAGAGTAACATAAATACAGATATTGGTATAAAAGGAACTGGGTATTACATCATACCACCCTTACAAAAATTTCGTCCTCGAAATTTAAAATAAACGATAAGTTATAAAATCATAAGCGAAAGTTACTATATCGCAAACTAACATGGAATGATTTACTTGTAATACGCGGATGAAGAAATTTGAAGGTTTATATATGTATAAAACTAACATAACAAAGGGTGGGTCTAAGTAAGTACAAGACAGACTCAATCATAAGGGCAAACTACATGTATACGAGAATAAAAACAACAATAACGAACAATAGTATTCGAGGCGTGCTCGATAAAATCGAAACCCAAATATGTGCACATATAAGTATATCAAAAGTAGTAAAGCAGAAATAATAATAAATATAAGGCATAGTCATAATGAAACAGTGAAGGACTTGCCGGTGGTTTAAAACAGTTTTAGAATAACGTATCAAACAAACCATTTTAACATAACTTAGAAAACTACATGGTGAAATAAGAAGCATAGCACCAAAATAATATGTGTAATACATATGGTCGCGCTACCGAAAAAAATGAGAAGAATAGTAGTGTACTTAAAATACATAAAACGGAGTAGTCAATAACACGCACTCTTCGATAAATACAAAATAATGAAAACTAAATTTTCGAATAATAATGTCTCTAAATATAGTTAGGGTGACAGGGAAAAGCATAATATGTATAGGGCTAGCTAGGGTAGGGATTACAATGGAGTGTGGCTCATACAAAAGGTTGGAGTGTGACGGCGTTAGACTGAAGGTCAAGGAGATTGGGGTCGGGTCAGCACGGGAAGTAAGGGTGAGCAGTAAAGGACTACAAGGGGAAAATGTATGGGGAGGATAACGGTCGATACATCAAGCGAATCAAAAAAATTTCGAAGGGTTAGCGAACTCGGAAATTTCACTATGAATTTCTCCTCCCAGAAGGATCTCAAACGAGGCACATACGAAGGATGAAGGGTGGCCCACTCAAAAGATCGGGTGCGGTACTTTTTAATCAAAGCGAGGGTTAAAACAATACAAGGAGTAGGGGTGGACAGTCAGGGATCTCAGCAGGAAAATAAATGTATATGAGAAATAATCAAGCATCAAGTGAACCAAGAAGATCGAAAGATTTGCGAACTCGGAAAATTTATTTCATTCTAGAAAATTTGAAACAAAGCACTCTCGAAAGTAACAGATGGCCCTAAACTATACACAGATTTATTTGGACAGAGAAGACAACATCTAAAAATCCCGTCAGTCGTGGTTGTGGAGGTTCAGCAGGTTACGGTAGGCTCGCGCGCTCAGGTAGGGACGTCCATTTCCATAGCGCCTCGCAGGGACCGCCATTGGGAGTTCTTCCACCGCAGGGTCTTGTTCTTCTGGTCCTTCTTCCTCGGCTGGAGCTTCTTCATCTAGGTCTGCTTCCATGTGATTCTCTTCTTCTGGATTCTCTTCCATGGGATTTTCCTCCACTGGATTTCCTTCTATCGGGTCTTCCTCTATCGGGTTCTCTTCAGGGTCTCCTTCCTCTTCGTCGGAATCGCCTATCATGTCAACCTCTGGGACGGCGGCTCCTTCGTCCTCGGAATCGCTGTTTCCGAAAATGACCTGGGGACCGTTGATCTCATCGTCAGAACTCATCAGCGTGCGGTCTAAGAAAACGCATGACTGTGCATCCTCATCTAGATGCGGCGCTGCTCCAGGGTGGGCCATGGCCTGAAAAGAAAGAGTCATGATTAGATAGTGGAACACATCAAGAAAAGTAGCTAAGGGTACGGAGTACAGGAAAATATGCGGTTGGCAGGAACTGAAAAATCAAAATTAAAAAAATCTTGTGGTAATAATAGTATAAATAAGGGGGGAAAGCAAGAGAATGATACATACATTACGATTCAAAGTTTTATTGCATTCAACTAAAAGTTCGACGGATACAAGATTTCAAACGAAAGGAAATTTTTACAAAATGGGTAACAGCATTATTATTGAAAGCAGAAAACATAATAACTCTTCTTTGATTTCTGAACTGCTGCAATCTCGTCACGCGAGTTGAATCCTGCGCTGGGTCTGCCTTATCCTCGAAGTTCGAACTACGCAATAATCATCACTTGGCAGAAGTGGAGAGTGTGGACGAGTCTCCTCCTCGTAGCTCCTTCCTTTTTGGGCAACCGTTGATAAGATGTTCGCTGGATCCGCAGATCAGACATTTCCCCTGGGCGCGGCGACAATCCCTCTGAAGATGTCCTGGCCTCTTACAGTACCCACAACATTGGGTCTTCAGCTGCTTCTGTCGTAGGGAAACAAATGGGCGCTTCATCTTCTTCTCTTTTCCTCGTCTAACAGAGATCCCTTTACGATTGGAGACTCCCGCTGGTGCCTGATTCACCTGCCTTCTCAGTCCTTCAGCTAACAAGTCGTTCGTTCGCTCCTAGGCTTCCTTCAGACCTTGCAGTACACTCAGAATCTCAACGGTCTGATTCTGGGGAGTGGAGATAGAGGAAGAGTCGTTGGACGACATGATCCTGAAACAATAATTTTGAGGACGATATAAGGCACAAGCTATAAGAATCAAAATATAATATGGATTGGGCAAGGAATCAAGAACATCGGGTGTGATGAAATTCATTACAAGTAGAAATCAACTGTAGGGCTTTAAGTCACTTAAACTGAGTACAATATTGTAACTATGAGGTAGTTCACAATTACAACCACGTCACTCTGCCAAGTCGCCCGAAACCTTAGCGGATGGATAACAGAATACACAATGTGAATAAGGATTAAGAATAACAAGTTTACAACCTAGACCGAGGGATGTCTTAGATTGTCAAGCTATACACGGAAAACTGCAATCCCAATCGAAGCAAAACCTGGCTCTGATACCAAAAAAACCATGTCACGCCCCGCTTCCCAAAATACGGAATACGAGGGACTGACAAGGCCAGTCATGCTCTTACGGTCAAGGAAATATCCTGCCGTAGTCACACTTCGGCTTCTAGCTTTACGTGGTAATCAGTAAACAATGCGCAGGTAATGAGAAATGCAGTAACTGAAACAAAACAAATACAAAGAACTGACCTGATGGAGGTAAAAAGAGTATAACTCTGGATAGCCGATCAAGATGTCCGCGATGTACGTCTGGTCCTGGTCCAGGCTAGATCCACTCCTCACTCTGAGCATGCATACTCAAGTCGTCAGAGCGACACGATAGCAATATAAATATATAGATGCAAGTGACAACTCAAACAGTGATAATAGATATATAACAGTAAATCACGACGGTAAAGATATGAACATGTTGTAACCAATGAAGTGTCTAATAGATCAGGTGAACAGTAAAGCGGTAAAATAGTATGCCAGGTATGTCAATACAGTAAGTAATGTATATCAATGTCATTATCCCTATCAGTCTCTAAGTCTCACTGTATAGGTCACTAAGCCTATCGTCAGTCCAAGTGTGAGAGTCAACCACTCGCGAGTGTCCTCCACCCAAGGGTAGGACCCAAGGGCAAGGGACCATGGCCCCAAAATTTAACTCACGATAATAATCATGTACCCTGTAAATCTCTATATATCTCCATATATATAAGCCGGCATGGGACTCCCGTGATTCTGTTGAACTCATACTCAAACTACCCCACACCCCATGGTCTACATCAAACGCCAACCATAACCTCAAATACCGGTCGGTCCATGACAAGTCTGCGCGAGAACTGGAGACAGGATCTCCATCAAGCACGTCCCGACTAATACTCAAGATAAATGGCAATGTCTGGTGCCTTATCTGTGACACCCATGTGAGAGCTTCCATAAGTGTCCCATACCACTTATAGTCACACTTACACGCGTCTCACAAACGTCGACAATGCAATAGAATAATATGGTTCACTGATGTGTGTACAAGTACGTGTCACTTTCACTTATCCACTCATGCACGAACACTAACGTATTTGCCACAATCACCACTAATACCAAACACTGGGTAATGCACATGATCACCAGGTTATCAATGCAGTGACATGTATGATATGATGAGGAAACAGTATGTAAAGCATGATTAAGATATCATATGTCGGTATCCTACCACTTGCATAATTTATCATAAATAATATATGCCAAAATTTAGCAAAACAATGAACATAGGATAAGTAGTATGTGTGATTATCTATCCAGCGAATTTGGTTTCACGTCGATCGGGTTTCAGGATCAGTAGATATGGCCATTTCATTTTAAGCGTTCACGGCTGGAAATCCGGTTTCAGAATCGGAAGTCCGTTTCGCAACGCATTTTAACCCCAGTAGGGATCAGAATTTAGCGACGTTACAGTTGAATGAAACCTAGGGTTTTCAATAAGGTTTTCAACGCAATAGACGGATCCTCAATCGCGTCTGTACGTCAGGAGTTATACACTGTTCAATACTAGTATGTCAATTCTGATTCTGTTGGGACTGTTATACGTCCTCATCTTTTAAATTACAGATTAAATAGCAAACGACGATGAAACAGAATGAAACCACTTGCGTTATCTAGATAATAGTTTCACCTTTAATAAACTGCAAAGTTCCTCAACATAAGAGTTCAGGAAAACAGGTGGCACACATTATGGAACAGTAAACAGTAACCAGAGTCGCTCTGGACTGCAGTCCAGAGTCGCACTCCGATCCAAATATTGTCACAATTTATGTACAGAAACTATTAGAAACTTGCATAGGGTTATAGTTCGTCGAGTCGGCTTCGATTGAAGCCCTCTAACGCATCATTCCAGTATGTACATAATTTATGGTAATTTTAACGGTTTTCAGATACGTGAAAGTTCCAGTTTTACAGGTATATTTGGGGGTAATCGTTTTAGTCATTAACAGTCATATTTTCCAGTGAAATTTGTACACATTATTCATCACTACATGGACCAGCATATACAATCCAATTCCGTCAAATTAGACGAATATTTTCATTGGGATCATGCATCGAACAGGTATAGCACATAATCTATTGGAAATTGTAAACTTGTAATCTATACGATTTAAGTTTGTAACGCGAATAGATTAGCATGTAGCAAGTAAAAATACTTGCCTTTGACGATGAATTGATGGCACGGCAGCGAAGGCAGTGGTGACACGGCATGGGCACGAAGTAGCAACAACACGACGAGTCTCGGCTAGGCTTGGGCTTGGCTCGAGCTTGGTTCTTGGACTCGATGTCTCGGTGGGTGCGACGGACACTGTAGCTCCAGCAGGGAGGAGAGGAGCTGAGAGGGAGAGAGAGAGATTTAGAGAGAGAGAGAGAGAGAGTTAGACAGAGAGAGAGTTAGACAGATAGAGAGAGAGTGTAACAGAGAGAGAGGGGGGAGTGAGATATATATATATAGAGAGAGAGAGAGATTAACAGAGAGAGAGAGAGAGTGAGAGAGTACAGAGGGAGAGAGAGAGATATATATAGAGAGAGTAACAGAGAGAGGGGGAGACAGAGATTGAGGTGATGAGGGAGGAGGTCGGGTGAGGGAGCTGAAGTGGGGAAGAAGGTGAGGAGGTGCTCGGTCGATGGAGGCTGTTGGCGACGTGGAGGAGGTCGTGTTGGTGCTCAGGCAGTGTCCAGCGGCGAGGGGATGTCAGCGTTGATGGATGCAGTGGGTTGGTTGTGCAGGGGACTCGGTGAAGAGGTGAAAGGAAAGATGGTGGCTTGGGTTTGTGAGAGGGGGTGATGGGGACGACGAGGAGGTTGTCGTCGTCGTCGGTGGGATGAGCGGAGTTGGGTGCTCGGTGGGGGTTTTCTGTGGATAGAGAAAGGGGTGAGGAGTTTGAGGGTAAGAGTGATGAGGGGGAGGAGATTGAGTGGATCGAGTCGTGGGGTGCGCGAGTCGGGGTAACGGCGCTGCGACGTGGGCGTGGGCGTCATGGCCGCGAGCGTTGGCGAAGGAAGCGGCGAAGATGGTGGATCGAGCGAGCGGGAAAAAATAGCCGTTGGGGAAGATGAAGGGGCGAAGCGGGTCGGGTTAGGGTGAGTGGGCGCAGGCCGTTGGGCTTAAAATGAATTCCTTTTTCATTTATTGATGGGCTGGGGCCAAGAGATTGGGCCGAGGAAATTATTAAAAAGAAAATGGGTGTTGGGCTGGGATTAGGGAAGAAAATGGGGGAGGAAGTAAAGGAAGTGGGCTGGGGTTTTTATTTATTTAAAATGTTTGTTTTGGGCTGGTGAAAATGAAAGTGAAGAAAAGAATTGGGCCGGCTAAAATATAAGGGGGGAAAAGGGTTTAGATAAATTTAGGGTTAGGGATTTTAAATACTATAATAATGTTTATAAAATAAATAAATTTTAAGTGTAACATAAATACAGATATTGGTATAAAAGGGACTGGGTATTACAGGTACAGTCCCGATCCATATGGAGGCAGTGAGCGATTGTCGGGGATTCTTCTCTCCCGGTATTGGGAGTCGATATCGTACTGTGTTTGATTGGTCAGGACCATAAGACCTTGGCCAAGGCAGTTGGGATTTACTTATAGGGTGATCAGTATTTTTCCGGATTGGTCCGAAGCCGCATCAGCACGAATTACCAGGTTATCAGGGTCTGATGTTTACCACCCCCTAGAACCGGTATGCGATACTCTCAGACGAAGAGACTGGACCGTACGAAGATTGTCATAGATAGGCTCAGTAGGGATCCGGATGAGTTTGCTCGCCGGCCTTCCTTTTCGACAGGTACCCGGGTAGCCGTTACGTACAGCTAGTGCCGCTGACGTGCTTGTGGTTATGGATTTATCCAGTAACTCACTGTCGGCGTACTGTCGAGTCTTTAGAGTCCCACACAGAGGGTTTCCCTGGTTCAGACGAAATGATGTAGTAGCCGTATTGGATACGTGCAGGGTCTCGATCGATTGATGTATTTTGTACTCGGACTTTCGATCGGACAGTTGGTAATACTAGCCGGCTCGGGTTTGAGCCGGATTATTAAATCAGGTATTGATTTAATAGTTTACATATATGTATTTCGATATGTATATTCTAGTATTACGTTCTTCGTGTTATTCTATCTCTTTGGGCATTCGTGTTTTTATCCGAATGCAGGTATGTATATACAGCAGACTGTAATCCGTATTTTATTACAGATTACCTTCTAGAAGGTGGACACCTCATCATGGACTTTTCCATTAATTGATAAATGGAAATGAGGTAGAAATTAAGGAGAGGGAGGCATGGTGGGTGGCATGGCTTCAATAGTTCACAATGAATATTTTATTCATTTGTGGTTACTATTGAAGCATGGCTACACTTGTTTATTGAAAGAAATTCATGCACAAAACCTTTGGGTTGATTTTCTCTCACATGCATGCTTCATAATTTCTTGAGCTCCCATTTTTCTTCATCTCCTTCCTCCTCTTGAGTTTCCACCACCTTCATCATCTTCCTCGTCACTACCCTTCTCATGAGTTGAGAAACAAGTGAAGAGATAAGAAAGAGATAGCAAAACACTTAGATCATCACACAACATCTTAGACTGCTTGGTTTAGCAACCCAAGCTCTCTAGTTGCTCCACTTGACATATTATATGGAGCTAAATCCATGGATCATATCCCTTGGGTGGATCATCTACGACAAAGGAGGACCGGAGAGCAAGATCGATCGCAGAGAACCAAAGGAGCCAACAAAGAAGATCAAGCATGTTCAAGGTGGCCACTTGGAGCTAACGAAGAGGAAAGAAGACCGAAGGACTTGGATCCTTTGGTGAGACTTCTTTCATAGTAGATAACACTACTACTTTTGCTAGATAGGTTCATGGAAAGATCTGGGTTAAAAGTTATTCTAGTGCCATGTTCTAATCGTTAGAAAAAAATTTGTTCCGCATTTGGCCACGGTAGTTGGCCGGGCACTAGCGTAACCTTTCAAATATTATTATATGCAACTTCTATTGTAGTTTTACAGTAAAATAGCACATACTTTCGTTTCCGACATAATCATCATAATACCTATTATATCTTTAGATAGTTAATGAGGTAATGACCTACCTCATCACAACACACATCTCTATCATAGCACGATGAATTTTGGAACAATAGAATACGGGAAAATACGACTTTACAAATAAATACCCTAAACTTACAAAACCATTTTCGATAAAAAGATGTATTAAACATTTCCATGCAATTACGCCTCTACAACTCATTTTGGGTACCCTTTCGGGATGGTGTGGATTATCACACATCCTAGGGCTTAGTAGAGCGAGATGCAGATCTCCGCAAGGAGCATTCGATCTCGATGGATTTTTTTATGCATTTTTATTTAGAAAATGAGATTTCTAGAAGAAAATAAATAAATTATTTTCATTAAATATATATATATATATATATATTATCAAAATATCTATTTTAATTATATAAATATTCCAAGTTTTCTAAAATCAAAGGAATCACTATTACATGAAAATACCATTCAAATACAACACAAGTACAATATTTCAAGAAAATACCATATATTATGAAAATTAGGTTCTACTCACTTGAAAATTCACTTTTATAAAATAGACATCTATGAAAACTCTAAAGACGATAATTAAATGCTTGAGTTGTATTTTGAAAATTATATCAAACTATTTTTACATAAAACCCTCTCAAGTTATACTAAATTACAATAAGAACCCTAGTAAACATAGGTTTAAGCGGGTCCAGTCTCTTGAGCCTCAGGGAGCCGAAGATATGGGTGCTTTCCTATTTAAGGTAGACAACCTAACAAACGGTGTTATCAATACGGTAATTGCCTTGGAAAAAGACACAAATCCTGTCGTCCATGTGCAGCAGTTACCGATAACATCAAAACTAATTCAGGATTTCAATTTCCTTTCAAAGGGTCGGACTTAGACTGAGTCTCAATCTAATCAATCTGACTTGAATGCGATTCAAGTATAAACTTACAATATAACGATTCAATATGAATCCGTCTGTACAATCTATTTCAATATATAACTTGACTGAACCGAACCATGGATATACATCCATCTACATGATTCTCCAGTTACATCCATTACTGATATCATGGTTCCAGAAAGTCATCCATATACAATTTACAATACAATACATTACAAACAATATAATCAAGACATCGCGGGATTTATAAGGGGTAGATTGGTACGGAAGGTGTTAAAAGTGGCACGAGACTGTAACCATAATACACCTAACCTGAATCTCCATTGCCGTTGTACCGTGGCTGAACGGTTCCTTGTGCTTCGTATACTTTCGTCTCCGGAATAGTGGGACTCCTCTCGTATACACTGGCATTTTCTGTACCAAGCTACAAACAACAGCGTTAACAATATAATACAACTCTAAAAGTTACATTCTTCTTCTGTCTATTCTGTCTATACCTATTCTTTGGGACTTACCGAGCGATTGTTCGCTGACGACATTCATTTTCTTCTTTTCTTTGGAATGTTGTCAGGTGGATAGGACTTTCTGGAGACAGAGCCCACCAGCGAGGACTTGGATCAGCTAGCCTTTGACCCGGAGCTCTAGTTTACATGTACATTTCATTTTCATTTCTGTTATGCCATTGTTTAGGCATTGCTTTCATTCCATGTATTTACATTTCAGTTGTATTGTAAAAAGAATGTTTAATAAATAAAGTTGTTGTTCATTTACATTCTGTCTCTTGTGTACGTTACTTTATATTGCTTAGATACGCTTAGCGTGTTTACTTCTGAGTAGATGCGTAGCGAACCTCGTCGCGCCCTCTGCCCGTACACCGGGAAGCGGGGTGTGACATGTTTTGTTGGCGGCCCATGCAGGTCAGCTCTGTATGGATATGTAGGTCAGTTTTGCATGGACGTACGGGTTAATTCTGCATGAAGTCCTAAGAAATATAATACAAGAACCAGCAACTAAAAACATTCTTTACATATTCTTTGAATCTTCCAATTTTATATGTTTTGAATCTGTCCTAACCCAAATTTTTCTTTCAAGGTTATGGATTCCCCAAACAACACCAGCACAAATGTCAACAACACTCCCCCACCTCTACCGCTTACACCTGCCGTCGCTGCTCCGATCAACGAGCAGACAGTCTTGCTTGAGGCAATCCGCAGCCTTCTGGAGAGGCAGCAGCAGCAAACTGCTATCTTGATGAACCGTCCAGAGGCGGAAGCACCTGGGGTGAAGCAATTCAGGGCTTTGCACCCCAAGCAATTCTCAGGAAAGGAGAGCCTTCTGGAAGCTGAGGAGTGGGCTCAAAGTATTGAAGATGATCTGGCAGCGGCACAAGTGCCAGAGATAGCTTGGGTTCGAGTTGCGAAGCTGCAGCTCACTGACAATGCACGGGTCTAATGGAAGGCGGAAGAAAGCCGTCTCACCCGGCCGATTGAATGGAGGACTTTCCGCGATATGTTACACGCAAAGTACTTCTCCGAGACTGCCGAATTCGACATGGAACAGCAGTTCATTCACCTACAACAGGGTTCGATGTGGACCAAATCAGTGGATAAGTACGATGCTGAGTTTACCATGCTCAATCGGTAAGATATGTCTCAATAGTTCAATTTTCAATATATCACATATTACACAGCTAACACAATATCTAAACAGATTCGCGACACACCTAATACCGACGGATGATATCAGAGCCCGACGATTTCAACAAGGGTTAGATCCGGAGATCCAAGCTGCGTTAGCCACAGAGGATTTCTCGACTCATGAATTGGCTCTGAAAGCGGCTCGTCGATATGACGCGGTGGTAAAGATGAGGGGCAGACCCCAATATGCCGGAGTTAAGTGCCCTGCCAGCCAGATGGCAGGAGGAGCATCTTCAAGGCCGCCATTTATGGCCCGGAGACCGGGAGTACCAAACAATCGGCCTAGCCCAGCCTTTTGCACTTACTGCAGGAGAGATGGACATCTGGTGAAAGATTTCCAGCGAGCAAATCGCCTTTGCTTAGTCTGCGGCTCAGCTACTCGTGACATCGGGTCTTATCCTCGTAGACACAATCCATATGCTGCACCCAGGCCAGCAATCACTTACCCGTAGTGCCCAGCCATCCAGGCACCTGCTCCACGACTTTCATTACCTGCTCCACCTCCTCGTGGACCGACTGCACCTCCTCCTCGTCAGTTCCATCAAGCTCAACGGAACGTACCTCAAGGACAAAGGAACGGGCAAAGGAATGCTCCTCCAGCAAGGAGGAATGTGCCGAGGCGACATGCTTTCACATAACCGTGGAAGAAGCTGATGCCACCGGCCAAGTTATTACTGGTAACACTTCCCCATCAAACCTTATTTTCCATCTATATATACCTATATACATTTTCCCTTATACCTAAAACATATCCCACATAACTTAAGTACAATCTTAGTAGCCTCACTTCCTGCACTCACACTCTTCGATACTGGAGCATCTCATTGCTTTATGTCGCAACGGTTCGTCCGAACTCATGCGATTCCAGTCATACCGCTTATATCCAGCTGGAATGTCGGTTCAGGGAATGACATTCTAAAGGCAACAATGGGATACAGCCTGTGTCCAGTAGTCGTCTGCAGCAGAGAATTCTATGCCGACTTCAAAGTGCTGGACATACCGAACTTCGACGTCGTTTTGGGTATGGATTGGCTCGGAATATTCTATGCTACCATTGACTGTCGTCAAAGGAGGGTAGCATTCGAGATTCCAGAGCATCCGGTCTTCTATTTCAAAAGTGGAGACCGTACCCTGGAGCCAAGTACATACAAGGCGAAACCAAAGGAGGCAATGATTGCGGCAATTCGAGTGGAGGAAAGATCAAAGCCAGAAGTAGTTCGAGAGTTCGACGATGTGTTTCCTGAAGACATATCAGGTTTGCCTCCCGATCGAGCTCTTGAATTCAGCATTGATTTAGTACCAGGAGCACAACCGGTGATTAAAGCACCGTATCGGTTAAGTCCGGAAGATTTAGTCCACTCAAGGTCTCCAATTCACAAACAGACCGAAACATCGGAGGGACGACGACCGGAAAAGCGAAAGTTCTAATAACACCGATTCTCTAAATAAGCAAAGAGCGAGCGGAGAAAAGATTAATAAATCTCGAGAGCCAACTTTGGAGGAAAGGAGAAATAAGATCTACTCTTTTAGAAGAGACAAGGTTTCCAAAATATTCAAAGATGCTCTGAAGAATGGCCTCCAGCTACCAGAACCAAAAAGGTTAAGTGAAACGAACAGGACTGATCATCCCAAGTTTTTCCCATACCACCAAGTGCTGGGACACACTATTGAAGACTATTGCGTCTTCAAGGATTGGGTCGAGAAACAATACAAGATGGGAGAAATATCATTGTCCCCTAGTGTGTTGACAAATGATCGAGTCGCGACCGCCAATTTTATACAAACAGAGACCGAGATATTTGGGGAACCGATCGCTCTCAATTGTTCACCCTCCCCTGAAAGGGGCAAACCACGGCAAAAATCCAAAGGTCCAACGATTAACGTTGATGATGAGGGGGTACGAAACAGATGCTCGATCCATACGGTCTACATGGTCAGACCTGGAGAAACGAACCCTCCTACGCTTCACAGCCATGGTGATGATATGGTTGACGCCACCCAATATTGGCTTATTTCAGATAATGATGAGGGCCCTGCTCGAGCTACTAAGCAAAATGAGCCCATGGTTCTTGGGGAATCAAGCTCAGGCGATGAGGATAGCCCGGTCATCATCCCCAAAACTACAGAACAAGCGTTATTCCAATGGCTTCAAAAGCAATTTCAGGACCGTGATAGGGAGTTAGCCAAGATCCGTTCCAAAGTCGACGATCTGGTGAATGTTGTGGAAAATCTCGCAACCCAAGTCCTTCAAATGCAATCACAATAAAATCAAAATTTGGTCCATGAACCAAGGATTGATGTCCCAAAGCAGCCAACGACTATTCTCTCTGGTCTAAGAGCGGAATACCTTCATGAAACTCGAAGGCAGCTAGCCCCCAGGAAAGTCCTGACGCATGTTTGCGACCAGTTGACATGGGACATAATTAAGGGAAAGTCATCAGTAGATCCCGAAACTCTCCAGAACCTACTTAAAAGAGTCCAGATGCCGGAACATGCGGGTCCCGAATCTCTTCCAAACCACCAATATAACAACAAGTCCAAATATCGGGAGAATGACAACCGCAAAGGTGGGCCTTCCAGGGACACTGAATCCTCTAATGTATCTGCCGACCAAAGCAGGCAAGGAGCAGGCAGGCCTAATGCCGACTAGCCTCGAAAACCAGTATTAGGAGGGGGAGGAGAATCGCCCCTGAAAGAGAAATTGAATAAGGTCTATTCTTTCAGAAGGGACAGAGTCCGTAAAATATTCAAGGACGCCCTGAGAAACGGTCCGCAATTACCTAATCCAAAAAGACCACATGAAGCAAACATGACTAGTGATCCTTTGTACTACCCGTATGACAGAATGGTGAGTCATACCATTGAAGACCGCTCTGTTTTCAAGAATTGGGTGGAAAAACAATACAATGAGGGAGTGGTCTCATTGGCCAAAGACGTGTTAGCAGAAAACCAAGCTATGATCGTCCGCTCTATTCGAACGAAGACCAAAACCCTCTGGGGGCAAACGACTCAATCGCCCGCTCCAGAAAACGACCCAGTTCATCGCAATTTCTACGGTACACACGTGAACGTCTCTCCAAAAGGACAAAGAGAGCATTGAAGCGCCATAAGATCAAAGTCCAAGGATTTTTGAATAAGTGCACGGTAAGGACCACCACGTCGTTAAACTAGAAACATTTGACCTCTGAGTCATTAAACTGGGGATGTAAAAAAATGTGTGTAAATAAAAAAAAAAGCCGAAATAATGGGGCTACTTGCAATAAAAATCAGCGAGTAAAATAAAAATAAAAATAAACAGCCAAAATGATGGGGCAACCGCGAATAAACAGCCGAAATGATAGGGCAATCGCGACCTTCGCGATAAGAAAAGTTGAAATGGTGGAGCAATCGCGGTAAAAAAATTCCCAAATGGCGAATGATGAGTCGCTCCCGGTACCATATTCCAGTGCAGCGATGCAGACACCAACCAAAATTCAAATTCCTAAACGGCGAATGATGAGTCGCTCCTGGTAACATATTCCAGTGCAACGACCCAAACGCCAACCAAAATCCAAATCCCCCAAATTCACCAGCCCTACGGCCAGTCCCCAAATTGACTACCTTATACAATCCACGGGATCAAATAATCCTCATCACACCCATGCTTCACCGCAACTACAAGCCCCACGGCCGGTCTTCGCCCATGGAATTAAGCTCTATTTAGGAAAGACCCACTCATGTGTTCTCACGATACATGAGGAGAACAAAACTTACGAGATCCTTTCGACTCGTAAGAGAACACCTTCGTGGGATCCTTACGACTCATGAGGGAAAAACACACTTGGGGGTCTTCACGACTCCTAAGGAGAAAATACACATACGAGATCATTTCGACTCATAGGGAGAAAACGCTTTTATGGGATCCTTACGGCTCATAAAATTGAAAAACCTTAGGTGATAGGGACCTAAACCTGTCTCCTAAGCCATCACTCCCCAACAGGCAAAGGAAAAATGATGAATTGCTCCTGGCATCTGTGCTTCGGTGTTAGTAATGCTGATGCTGACCCCAACCCCAAAATTCCAAACTTTCGATCCAATAGACCCCCTAAGTCATTAAACTGGGAACAGATGACCTCTAAGTCGTTAAACTGGGAACAGATGACCCCTAAGTCGTTAAACTGGGAACAAGGGAAATCCCCTCATGGCAAATGATGATTCGCTCATGGTACCACATTCCAGTGTAGCGATACTGATGCCAAACCAAAACCAAAATCCCTAAATTTTCTCATGGCAAATGATGATTCGCTCCTGATACCACATTCCAGTGTAGAGATATTGATGCCAAACCAAAACCAAAATCCCCAAATTCTCTCACGGCAAATGATGATTCACTCCTGGTACCACATTCCAGTGTAGCGATGCTGATGCTAAATAAAAATCCAAATTCCAAATCCCACGCTACAATGCGTTGAATTCAAGGGTCCCGTCAAACAAGTCAGGAATCGGACAAATAAAACTAAAGTCCCATCCGGTAGCGCTTCCAAGCTCAAAAGCCCCGCTGGAAAAATTGGAACTTCCAAAACAAATCAGGCCAACCAATTTCGACAACGACCACTACATAAAAAAACAGTGACACTCCATGCCGTGGAAACATCGACCAGTGACACTCCGTGCTGGGGACACGTAACCAGCGACACTCCGTGCCGGGGAAACGTCAAACAGACACTCCGCCTCGGGAATAAGTCGACCAGTGACACTCCGTGCCGGGGAAACGTCGACCACAGACACTCCGTGCCGGGGAAACGTCAAACAGATACTTCGCCTTATGGATAAGTCGACCAGCGACACTCCGTGCCGGAGAAATGTCGACCACAGACACTCCGTGCCGGGGAAATGTCGACCACAGACACTCCATGCCGGGGAAACGTCGACCAGCGACACTCCGTACCAGGGACACGTCAACCAGCGACACTTCTTACTGGGGAAACGTCAAATAGACACTCCGTCTCGGGGATAGGTCGACCAGCGACACTCCGTGGTGGGAAAACGTCAAACAGACACTCCGCCTCGGGGATAAGTCAACTAGCGATACTCCGTGCTGGGGAAACGTCGACCAGCGACACTCCGTGCCGGGGACATGTCGACCAGCGACACCCCGTGCCGGGAAAACGTCAAACAGACACTCCGCCTCGGGGATAAGTCAACCAGTGACACTCCGTGACGGGAAAACGTCACATACAGACACTCTATCTTGGGAAAACGTCCAACACAGACACTCCACCTTGGGGACACGTCAACCAGCGATACTCCATCTCGGAGACATGTCAAGTATCGACCGTCCATGTCGTAAAAAGGGTAGTGCCAGCCTCCCCAAAAGCGGGAACCAAATCAAGTCACTTCCACGCGAAAGAAGATTCATCAATTTCATGCACACGACCCATATACGCGGTGTGCATTTATTGATGGGGGCACTTTGTTGGGGCCAAAATTTACACCTCGATTGACTAAGTCAAAATAAAAGTCAATCCCAATCCAAACGGGCCTAAGCCCAGGCCAAGTGGGCCCATGCCCAAGTCAAGCCCGAACATGAAGCGGCTGGCCTCCCCCATGCTAAGAAGAAAATTATGTAATAAATAAGTTTGATGTAATTTTCATACATGAATGTAAAATAAATGGGCAAAAAACCAAATTTTTGTAAAGCACATGGCTCATGTGTAAAAAGAAATAAGCACATGAGGCATGGAATGGGCAAAATGCCATTTTGTAAAGCCCAAGGGGCTATGTGTAAATTTGTAAGCCTATATAAGGCAACATGATGATGAAATGAAAAAAATAATTCATTCCCCTCAAAAGTTAGGGTTTCTGTGCCTCATTCTCCTTCCTCAAGGTTCTAAACCTTTTTTTCTTTTCTGAATTAAATCAAGAGTTTAACTCTTTCTTTTCCAAAAAGGAATAGTTTTTCACCATAAAACCCACAAAGGGGAGCTCAGATCTCCCATCAGATCTCAAAAATGGGAGATTTTTGAATCTCGCCCCTTTTTTTCCTCTAAGATTCAGCCAACAGAGAGGAGGAAGAAGGAGACCCATCTCCAAAAACCCCACTTTGGGAAGATCCAAGGCTCAAGGGAGAAGAAAGGGGTCCCCTTTCATCATCTCTGAAAATCTCTTGGGAGTTTAACTCCGAACACAGAAAAAAAGGTCTTTCTTTTTAGAAGTTTAACTCCAAAAGTCAATTGGGAGTACAACTCCCAGTGCAGGGGCTAGGCCCCTTTGTCCTTTTTAGGAGTTTAACTCCAAAAGTCTTTGGGAGTACAACTCTCAGTATAGGGGCTAAGCCCCTTTTTTCCACCGGCACCCAGCGACCACGCGCCAAGCACGTGAGGCGCTGGCTCCCACGCGTCCTTTGTACGCTATTCACCCTTTTTTTATATATACACTCCACAACACTTTCCCTGTTAGAAAGTTTTTTTCTAACGGGGCGTTGCCCCGCACTCCGCAAGGGGCGCTTCCTAAAATACGGAATACGGGGGGTTGACAAGGCCAGCCATGCTCCTACGGTCAAGGATACATCCTGCCGTAGTCACACTTCAGCTTCTAGCTTTACATGGTAATTAGTAAATAATGCGCAGGCAATGAGAATTGCAGTAACTGGAACGAAACAATATAAAGAACTGACCTGATGGAAACAAAAGAGTATAACTCTGGATAGCTAATCAAGGTGTCCGTGATATGCGTCTGGTCCTGGTCCAGGCTAAATCCTCTCCTCACACTGAGCATGCATACTCAGGTCGTCAGAGCGACACAATAGCAATATAATATATATAAATCCAAATGACAACCCTAACAGTGATAGTAAATATATATAACAGTAAATCAATGACGGTATAGGTATGAACATGCAGTAATCAATGCAGTGAAGCAGTAAAAGAATATGCCAGGTATGTCAACACAGTAAGTGATGTATATCAATGCCATTATCCCTATCAGTCGATAAGCCTCACTATACAGGTCACTAAGCCTATCGTCAGTCCAAGTGTGAGAGTCAACCACTCGCGAGTGTCCTCCATCCAAGGGTAGGACCCAAGGGCAAGGGACCACGGGCCCAACATGTAACTCACGGTAATAATCATGTACCCTGTAAATCTCCATATATCTCCATATATATAAGCCGGCAAGGGACTCCTGAGATTCTTTTGAACTCACACTCAAACTACCCCACACCCCGTGGTCTACATCAAACGCTAACCATAACCTCAAATACCAATCGGTCTGTGACAAGTCTGCGCGAGAACTGAAGGCAGGACCTCCATCAAGCAAGTCCCGACTAATACCTAAGATAAATGGCAGTGTATGGTGCCTTATCTGTGACACCCATGCAAAAGCTTCCATAAGTGTCTCATACCACTTATAGTCACACGTACATGCGTTCCACAGACGTCGACAATGCAATAGAATAATAAAGTTCGCTGATTGTGTACAAGTACGTGTCACTTTCACTTATTCACTTATACACGAACACTAACGTACTTGCCACAATCATCACTAATACCTAACACTGGGTAATGCACGTTATCACTAAGTTATCAATGCAGTGACATATGTATGATATGATGCGTAAACAGTATGTAAAGCACGATTAGGATGTCATGAATCAGTAATCTACCACTTGCAATATTTATCATAAATCAAACGTGTACAGTTTAGTGAAATGATAAACGAGGAATAAATAGTATGATTGGTTATCTAACCGGCGAATTTGGTTTCACGGCAATCGGGTTTCAGGATCATTAGTTATGGCCATTTCCTTTTAAGCGTTCACGGCTGGAAACCCGGTTTCAGAATCAGAAGTCCGTTTCGCAATGCATTTTAATCCCAATTGGGATCAGATTTTAGCAACGCTACAGTTGAATGAAATCTAGGGTTTTCAGCAAGGTTTTCAACGCAATAGACGGATCCTCAATCGCATCTGTACGTAAGGAGATATACACTGTTCAATACTAGTATGTCAATTCTGATTCTGTTGGGACTGTTATACGTCCCCATCTATTAAATTACAGATTAAATAACAAACGATAACGAAACAGCATGAAACCACTTGCGTTGTCTAGCTAACAGATTCACCTTTAATAAACAGTGGAGTTCTGCAATCTACGAATTAAGGAAACAGTGTGGTACCCATTACGGGACAGTAAACAACAACTAGAGTCGCTCTGGACTGCAGTCAAGAGTCGCACTCCGATCCAAGTATCCTCACAATTGAAGTACAGAAATCATTAGAAACTTGCATAGGGTTATAGTTCGTCGAGTCGGCTTCGATTTGAGCCCTCGAACGCATCCTTCCAGTATGTATATAATTTATGATGATTTTAATGATTTTCAGATACCAGAAATTTTCAGTTTTACAGGCGAACTTGGGGGTAGTCGTTTTAGTCGTTAATAGTCGTATTATCCAGTGAAATTTATACAGGATATTCATCACTACAAGGGACAATATAAACAATCCAGTTCCGTCAAATTAGATGAGTATTTTCATTGGGATCATGTATCGAATAGGTACGTAATATAATTTATCACGAAAAACAACTACGGAATCTATACGATTTTAGTTTGTAACAAACATAATTTAGCATGTTGCATGTAAAGAACTTGCCTGGAAACGTCTCGGGGATGCACGGCAGCGATGCGGTCTAATGCAATGGCACGACGCGATCACGACGCAATTACGACGAAGATTGGCTTCGGTGGAGCTTGAGCTTGGTAGCTCAGCGGTTGCGACGAAGGGGCTTTGGTGGCTCACAGGTTTAGCGGCCGTGGCTTGATGCTCCGGCAGTGGAGGTGAGGTGGAGAGAGAGACACAGAGAAGGGGAGGGAAACACACAGAGAGAGAGAGTGAGAAAGAGAGAGAGGGAAAGAACAGTGAGAGAGAAAGAGGGAGCCAGAGAGGTTGAGAGAGAGAGTGAGAAAGAGAGAGAATGAAAGAACAGAGAGGGAGAAAGAGAGAGCCAAAGAAATTGAGAGAGTGTGAGAAAGAGAGAGAGGGAGAGATAGAAACAGAGAGAGTGAGAGAGAGGTGAGTTGCAGGGGAAGAGGGGAGAGAGAAGTCGTGAATGATGGCGATGATGATGCTGAGGGTGAAGGTGTCGACGAGGTGGATGAAGAAGTGAGGTGGTCGGTGATGATGGTTGCTGCCGACGACGAGGGAAGCGGGTGAGGCTTGGTGGCAGAGGGTGGTGAATTGGATGGGGACTCAATGGTCACGGCTGCAGAGGAGGTTGGGTCGAGGGAGAGAGGAAATGGGGAGCTCGGGTTGTAGAGAGGAGCAAGGTGTTGATGGAGTTGGTGGTCGACGATGGTGGTTGTCAGGAAGAAGAGGGGGCGCCGGCGGTGATTGAGCTCGGGTTGTAGTGGGTTCAAGTTGGGCTTTTCCAGAGAGGGGTGAGGAATAAGGGAAAGAGTAAGGGGAGACGAAGGGAGGAGGTCGAGTGGATCGGGTCGTGGGGGCGCGCGAGTCGGGGTAACGGCGAGGCGTGGGCGCGGGCGTGGGGTGCGGCGGAGTGAATGGAGGCACAGTAAAGAGCGGGAGAGGCGCAACGAAAAAGAAGAAGGAGTGGGTGTGGGCCGGGTCGGTTTGCTGGGCGGCGTGGGCTTGGGCCAGGCGAAAGAAATTTAAGAAAATTGAGGAGGAAAGAGGGAGTGGGCCGGCTCGGTTGGGGATTTTAAAATGGGGTTTAAAATAAAAGAAGATGGGCTGAGGAGGGTGAACGGGCTGGGCTAGGATGAAAAAATAAAAGAATTATAAGGGAACGGGCTGAGGCATTAAGGAAATAGGAAAGTAAAGATTTTGGGTGATATAGGTTAAAGAAAAATGTGATTACTGTGGACTTGGGTTTAGGATAATAATTAGAACTAGGGTTTTAGATTAGAATATAAAACAACTAGAGTTAGAAAACTAGAAATATAGTAATATAGGGAATATATTTTGATGAAGAATAAATCTATAGTTTGGGTTTGGGCTAAAAAGGTTTTAAAATAAATCAATAATTATAAATAAAATAAATAATAAAAAAAGAACTTTATAAGTTAAAGAGAGATACGTATATTGGTATAAAAAGGGGCGGCGTGTTACATCATACCTCCCTTACAAAAATTTCGTCCTCGAAATTTAAAACTAAACGATAAGTTGTAAAATCAAAAGCGAAAGCTACCATATCACAAACTAACACATAATGGTTTACTTAAAACGGGTGGATTAAATTTTTGAAGGTATATATATGCAAGAATAACATACAAAAGGATGGATTTAAATAAGCATACGGCAGGAACAACTATAAGGACGAACTACAAGTATAAGAGAATATAGATAACAATAACGAACAAAAATAATCAAGGCGTGTTCAATAAAATCGAAACCCAAATGTGTGCTCATATAAGTATATCAAGAGTAGCAAGGTAGAAATAATAAGTATAAGACACAACCATTTATAATAGTAACCATAGGCACAATACCCGAAAATAAAGTAACGACAATAAAGTAGTGAAAGATTTGTCGGTAGGTTAAAACATTTTAGGATGATGTATCTGTTCCCCTCCGAACGGCGGCCGAGACGCTAGGACGTCTCGTCTGAGATTCGGGACAGATGCTATTTGGTGCTATCCGTCCACCTCTCCGAAGATGCCAAGTTGATTTATGGCACCGTGTATCGGAGGTTTAGACGGATGCGGCCGATGTAGCAGACTTCGTCAGATTCCCCCTCGCTTGAGGGGTTTTTGATTGTGGGGACGCTCTTCCCTGCAGGCGCAGGCCCCTGCAGTTAATTACGCTACCGCATCGCGGTAGCCACTTTCTCCTTCTCCAGAATTTCACTTCGTGTCGTGTGTGTTTGTTTTGTTTGTGTTTGCCCGTGGATTGTATACGGAGATCGAGTAATACCGTCGCCCGTAGGACGTGGATTAGTCCAAATCCGTATTTACTTAGATTTGGGTTTGGTGTTTTTAGTTTAAGGATACGTTAGCCACTTTGAGACTAAGATCAACTTAAACATTTGTTAATGATACGTTAGTCTAATTTGAGACTAAGATCAACTTAACGTGGTGATTCATTTAATACATGGCCGTCGGGACTCATCACCTCTCTGACGTCGTTGAAGGATTATAACGATAGGTGTCAGAGGAGTTCAGAGATGTACCATTGAACCAAAGTCGATTTAGAGTTTTATAGTCCATTTGAATGTTTAAGGATACGTTAGCCGTGTTTGGGGCTAAAATCAACTTAAACGGGACCGTTTAGATCCGGCAAAAGAGCATTTGGAGACTCTATTGTTCCAGTTTAGGGACGTAGTGGTCCAGGTTCCAGTTTAGGGACATGATGGTCCGTATTCCAGTTTGGGGACGTGGTGGTCTATATTCCAGTTTAGGGACGTGGTGGTCCGTATTCCAGTTTAGGGACGTGGTGGTCTATATTCCAGTTTAGGGACGTGGTGGTCCGACATTAGTTTAAGGACGTTTCGGTCCAACATTAGTTTAGGGACGTTTCGGTCCACGAGTTTAAGGACCCCGCAGTCCATTTAAGTATGTGGTCGTCGGGACCCGTCGCCTGATCAGTCGAAAATATTGTATATTTTAACCGGCAATTTCCTTAACATTTGCATACACTTAGAAGCGTTCGGCATTCATATTCTAAATATTAGCAAATCTGTCACAAAATATGAGATTGCATGTGTTAGACTTTTAAACCGACACTTTAATGGAAATTAACCGCATTTCATGGCATCGCATCATTTCTGTATTTGCGCAACACTTGTCTTGAGTCTGTGCAGGAAAATACGGAAGAAAATCAAAAGAAGCTGATCAAACAATACGCCAACTAAATCATTTCAGATCTGGTAGCAGTGCAGAAGGAATTATACAATTATATATATCAAACAGAGGCCCATACATCAGGCCCAGCGTCAGCAGAGAAGCAGATTTTCCCCATGTGCTTATTTCTAACGGCAAAGCTTCCAGAACTCTCCAGAAACTCCACGTGGCTTCATCTAGAAGGCTCGGCCTAACAACCTATTTCTAGAAGCCTCCCTCCAACTAACTTCTTCTAGAAAGCTCTCTCCAACAACCTTCTTCTAGAAGCCTCCTTATAACAACCTTTTTCTAGAAGCCTCCTTATAACAACCTTCTTCTAGAAGCCTCCTTATAACAACCTCATTCTAGAATATTCCCTCCAACAAACTTCTTCTAGAAGATTCTTTCTAACAACCTCATTTTGGAGGGAAAATTCAAATTCAAATGAGGTAGTTCATTTGGGAGGGAAAATTCAAATGAGGTAATTCATTTTGGAGGGAAAATTCAAATTCAAATGAGGTAGTTCATTTTGGAGGGAAAATTCAAATTCAAATGAGGTAGTTCATTTTGGAGGGAAAAGTTGTTCATTTTGGAGGGAAAATTCAAATTCAAATGAGGTAGTTCATTTTGGTGGGAAATTCAAATTTCATTTAACAAACTTTTGGAGGGAAATTTGAATTTCATTTAACAAACTTTTGGAGGGAAATTTGAATTTCATTTAACAAACTTTTGGAGGGAAACTTAGAATTTGAAATCCTAGATCTAGGGTTAGTTATCTATAAATAGGAGCCTAAATCTAAGGGTTGAGGTTGTTCATTAGTTCATCATTAGTTCACCATTAGTTAAATAATTTTTTCCCTCTTTCATCATCTTCTTCCACAAGTCTCGTGACAAGGCTTGTGCGAAACCCTAACCCTAATTCCACTCCTAATCCAAGATCTTGAGTACCAAATCAAGCATGAAGCCTTCAACCTTTTAGGAGCCGAGCCGATCTTCAATCGGGCAAGTGATCCAAGCCGATCCGCGATCCACGGAGACGAGCGAAGCCAAGTCGACGATCAAGTTCCTCCTCTTGTAGTTCTTGAGTGATTGTAACGGAATTGTTGATATAAATAAAAGGTGAAATTCGTTAATCTTGCTTTCTTTTAATTCTTGCATCATGATTAGATCTCAATTTGTAATTGTTGCTTTTGTTGTGATGTTTGAGTGAAACTCCGCTCGTTAAGGAGTCGAGACGATTATAGAATGATGATGTAACAAATTTAAATACTATTTTTAAGTCCTACGAGTTTTGTAAACCCTAGCAAGTTCAAGAATCGATGACCTAGTTTCGTAGCGATGCTTTCTTGATTGCGATCGCTCGAAATTAGGGATCTACGATCGCTTCTTGAATTTACTAGAGGCTAGAATACGAATGACATCGACGAAAGAACAAGGGATAAGATGAAACACTAGTTTCACAAGAAATCCCTAATTCTCATCGATGATCATCGATCTAGTATCAATTCATCGAAGGATAAGAATACGTAATTGTAAGATTACATCACATCTATAGATCCGATCGATTCCTACGAGCCTCATTTCGATTCTTGAGATTTGGTTTGGAAAAATCAACAAACGATCAATTCTTGATTCTATCTCTTAATGCTTTCTTAGATCTAGTTTTTTCTAGTTCTTGAACTTCAACTACAAATCTTGAATTGTTTTGTTTTCTTTTCATTAAAGATTCAATTCATCTAATTCGAAAGACGGACGATTACACTTTCCCTGTGGACGATCCGCACTCACATACTAACTACAATCCGACACCGTAGTTGATTGCGGTCAAATATTTTTTGGTTGTGATTTCTTTACTATTTCATTCGATTTATTACAATCACAGAAATTATATCAATCAAATGGCGTCGTTGCCGGGGACTATTTGATTCGATATTATACATCCAAATTTATCAACAATCATCGCCTCTCTGACGTCGTTGAAGGATTACAACGACAGGTGTCAGAGGAGTTCGGAGATGTACCCTCGAACCGGAGGTAAATTGATTTAAGAGAGCAATCTTGCTCAGTCAATTTAATTTGAGGACTTACGGCCAAAATTGGGCTAAGTCCAGTTGAAAATGTTCAACATTTTATTTGCTTTTGGCCTATTAGGCCTGTGCTAGGGCTTTGCCCCTTTTTAAATAATGCACTGCATTATTTTTGTTTTGTTTGGGCTCTGCCCATTTATAAGTGATGCAGAGCATCTATTTTGTTTGGGCTCTGCCCTTTTTATTGCACTGCAATTTAATTAGGCCTACCAGGTCTTTTTGATTTGGGCCTGCCCCTTTAAGAAATGCATTGCATTTATCAGGCACTTTGCGCAAATCAGAGAGCGCAAGCGCTTATAGTGCTGACACGTGGCGCGCAAGCGCGCAAATCAGAGAGCGCAAACGCTTATAGTGCTGACACGTGGCGCGCGAGCGCAGTGCGCTGCGCTAATGCGCTGCGCCTGCGCTGCTGACACGTGGCGCGCTCCGGTGGCTTGCGCTAATCGAAGAGCGCAACAGCGCAGTTTGCAAGTGCAAGGCACTATGATCTAAAAATCTTTTAGATTCAAGAACCAATGGTTCATAAGAGTGCAAAGCACTATTTTTTTTGTTTTTTTTCCTTCTTTTTAAAGAACCAGTGGTTCATAAGAAGTGCAAAGCACTGTTTTTTTTTATATCAAGATCATTGATCTGGTTTTTAGATCAATGATCTATTAGAAGAAATTTCTTCTCTCTCGTGAAGGTTTTTACCTTTTTCTTGAAATTTTTCTCAGAGTTCTCTCTGTTTGAAGCTCTTGATTTTTCAAGAAATGTTCCTCCCCTTTTAATTGAGGTCTGGGGTCCTTTTTATAGTGCCCATAAATTAGTTAAAGAGATCTTTCTCTGAGTGATTTGGGGAATTTTCTCCACCGCTGGATCTTTGATCCAAAGGCCTCTGTTTTACAGAAGAAAATCTTCTTGTTTTAACAAGAACATAAAAGATTTCTTTAAAATCTCAATTCTGTTTTGCGCAAACGCCTCAGCGCGTGACACGTGTCGTGCAGCGCAGCGCTTGCGCAGCTGTGCTTGCGCAACTGTGCTTGCGCAACTGCGCAGACACGTGTCGTGCAGCGCAGCGCTTGCGCAGCTGTGCTTGCGCAACTGCGCAGACACGTGTCGTGCAGCGCAGCGCTTGCGCACCTGAAGCGTTGCTTCCTTTACTTTTTGTTTTAAAGAACCTTGCTCTAATTGGACGCACTGCCTCGGGCGCTGTGGTGACGCATCAACTTCTGACAAGTGGCGCTTTGCGTGCAGCGCAGAGGATCTGAAGCGTTGCTTCATAATTTGAATTTTTGAAATTCAAACAGAGCCTTGCTCTGATTGGGGGAAACAAATGCCCCCCCCCACCGTTGCGCTCACATGGCGCGCACGTGAGTGCAGCGGTGGCAAGATCCCAGCCTTCAGATCAACTGAGGAGTTGAAGGGGCGCAAGCGCCTATAAATAGGACCATTGGTCCTCAACAGATGATCACCATCTTCAAGATTTCTCATTTTCAGAGCCTTGCTCTTGCCTTCAAGAACCTCAGAGCCTTGCTCTCGCTTCCAAAGTTAGAACTTTTTAGAAAAACTTTAGGTAAAAAATTAATCTTAAATTAAATTAATTTAATTAATAGAGCCTTGCTCTCATAGATCTTTTGATCTAAGGAAAACCCCTTTGGGGTTTCACCAATAGAGCCTTGCTCTCAAGAATCTGTTTCAAGGTTCTTTAACCCATGAACAGAGCTTTGCTCTTTAGCAAAACATAGATCTTTTGATCTAAAAAAAGAAGGACTTTTAAGAGTTTTCATGGATCTTTAAGATCCCAACTTGTTTTTAATTTTTAAGAATTAATCTTCCTTTGATGGATATTTCTATCATTATCACAGAGCCAAGTTCTTTTAATCTTTTGAGGAATTTTACTCTTTTGAGACCAGAGTTTGACAAGTGTCACTCTGTGACAGAGCTTTGCTCTGAAAGAGGAGATTTTCTCCTAGTCTCTAGGGATTTCTTATTAATGAGAATGTTCTCTTGGGGACCTTTTTCATTAATCGACAGTCTCATCTAATGATGGGATTGTCTTATTAATTGATGCATTGCCATCCAGATTTTGTGGGTCCCTCCTCTTGTCCCCTACTCACTGCATTGCAGTGTAGTGTAAAATTTTGAAATGCCAAGCGTTAGAACACTAACGGTTATTTTCGTCTTTCTACAGGAAACATGTCTGCCAATCTGTCTTTCCCATTTTTTCGCTCGGAGGGAGGGTTTCCCCATGCACCAGTGGACCGGGTGGTGTTCGCTCTTATTAAGGATCATGACCCCGAGCACAAAAATCTTCACTTGTGGGGAAAGTGGTACAATGAAATCATCCAGGGTCGTCGCAGTTTCAGTTTCGCCACGCCGTCTGAGCCCATAACTTCAATCCCCTATGCGGACAAACCCCCGGTGGAGTATGCCGTGGAGGTTAAAAATTGGAACTCGGATGACCTCCTCCAACCTGCAATTGGTGCTATTCCCATGCAGCAGCCGCCGGCAATAGATATTTTAGGGAGGCGAATCTGTCAGGGTGAAGCACGCCCTTGGGGACAGGCCTACAATATTGGATTGGTGCCGCGACTATCCGCCGGATACTTGCAGTGGGCCCGATACATCTTATCGGCTAAAAGGACTCATTTGATGAAGATCGGTTTGTATTCGGCCATCTACGTTTCGCTCTTCGAGTATCCTTCCCCTCCAACGTGGTGGATTAAGGCTTTTATCGAGCAATGGAATATTCCCACTCACACTTTCTTGATGACAGATAGGGAGGTCTCTATTTCTTTGGAGGAGTTTGCCGAACTCTCGGGTTTGCCAATGAGGGGGCTCAAGTAGAGGACGAACTGGCGGTGATAGCCGATCGGGAAAAGGCATGGAAGGAAGTGTGCGAACAACTGATAAAGCTACTTAAGACGCTTCCTTCCCAGTAGCTGCCTTTGTATGAATGTATTTGTAAAATTTTCCTTTTAAATAATATGTATCCGTTCTTTATTCTTTTGTACGACTCATCTTGTATTTGATTGAAGTCAATGAATAAAGATACATATTTTCTTTTGCAATGTCTTGTATGCTCTTTTGCTTTCGTCCTTCTCTTATTATCAGCATGTTGTCACAATTAGCATATAATAGAGTAGGCCTCTTGATTTCTTCATAGGATAGCGATGGCTTAGGCTGCAGGTTCGGATCTGCCTTCTAAGACTTTTCAACTTTATGAGCCGTTAGGGTCTCGTAGAGATTTTTCTCTCCACGGATCGAGAGGATCTCGTAGGTGGGTTTTTCTCCTTAGGAGTCGTGAGGATTCCTAAGTGTGTTTTCTCTTATATATCGTAAGGATCCTGTAAGAGAATTTTTCCCTCTTACTAGTCGAGAGGACTCATAAGCGGTTGTTTCCCTCCTTGTCAAAACTTGACTTCGGAGAGTGAGACCCATGGATAGTATGCAAGAGACCGTTCAGATCGACTTGCAGGGTCCCATTGTTCAGGAAGCAAGTTTTTTAGTCCCTGCTGCCTGAGGCTTCATCTTGTAAGTTGAGACGAATCGGGAGTTTTCCCGCGAAGACGCTGGTTTCTCTGCGAGCCGACACGAATCAGGAGGCTCTCGTCAAGGAGTGTTTGTTTCCTTGAGTTGAGGAGTTTTCTAGGGATTATTTGTTTCCCTAGCGCCAAGGATTATTTGTTTCCTTGGGGTTTGAAACGAGTCGAGAATTTCCCATGGAGGCACTGGTTGCTCTGCGAGTCGACGCGGATCAGGAGGCTCTCGTCAAGGAGTGTTTGTATCCGTGAGTTGAGGTATTTGCCAGGGATTATTTGTTTCCCTAGCGCCAAGGATTATTTGTTTCCTTGGGGTTTGAAACGAGTCGAGAATTTCCCACGGAGGCACTGGTTGCTCTGCGAGTCGACGCGGATCAGGAGGCTCTCGTCAAGGAGTGTTTGTATCCGTGAGTTGAGGTATTTTCCAGGGATTATTTGTTTCCCTAGCGCCAAGGATTATTTGTTTCCTTGGGGTTTGAAACGAGTCGAGAATTTCCCACGGAGGCACTGGTTGCTCTGCGAGTCGACGCGGATCAGGAGGCTCTAGTCAAGGAGTGTTTGTATCCGTGAGTTGAGGTATTTGCCAGGGATTATTTGTTTCCCTAGCGCCAAGGATTATTTGTTTCCTTGGGGTTTGAAACGAGTCGAGAATTTCCCACGGAGGCACTGGTTGCTCTGTGAGTCGACGCAGATCAGGAGGCTCTCGTCAAAGAGTGTTTGTATCCGTGAGTTGAGGTATTTGCCAGGGACTATTTGTTTCCCTAGCGCCAAGGATTATTTATTTCCTTGGGGTTTGAAACGAGTCGAGAATTTCCCACGGAGGCACTGGTTGCTCTGCGAGTCGACGCGGATCAGGAGGCTCTCGTCAAGGAGTGTTTGTATCCGTGAGTTGAGGTATTTGCTGAAGACATTGTTTTCTTCGGAGTTGGAATGAACCATCGAGATTTGGCTTCGTTTTCTGGCGGAGCCTGTTGGGAAAGTATGGCCCCCTCTTTGTTTGTGCCCTTGGATTGTATAGAGGGATCGATGTGATCTTAGCTGTAGGGCGAAAGTTTTATCATCATTTTTTTTGTTTTATTTCCGCGATGCTCTATCATTTCAGCTTTTATATCGCGAAGGTCGCGATTGCCCAATTATTTCGGCTATTTTTCGCGGTGCCCAATCATTTCGGCTGTTTATTTTGTTTTCACTCGCTGCTTTTTATTGCGAGTTGCCCAATCATTTCGGCTATTTATTTTGTTTTCACTCGCTGCTTTTTATTGTGAGTTGCCCAATCATTTCGGCTATTTTGCATGCATACATTTTTACTTGCTGCTTTTTATTGCAAGTTGCCCTATCATTTCGGCTATTCCGTATGCATGTGCGGCCTACTGGGTTTCCGCCGTAAACCTGGAATTAGATACCGATTTCGGCATCAGCACCGCTACAACTGGGATATTGCCAGGAGCGAATCATCACTTGCCTCCGTCGATGTCAAACAAAGGTGGCTTAGCGATCAGGGTTAAGGTTCTGTCGACTAAGGCTTTCGACTTCGTGAGCCGTAAGGGCTTCACAAAGGTATTTCTCCCTACAAGTCGTGAGGATCGTGTAGGTGTATTTTCTCCTTAGGAATCGTGAGGATTCCTAAGTGTTTGTTCCTCTATGAGTCGTAAGGATCCTACAGGAGGGTTTTCTCCTTGTAAATCGAGAGGACTTACAAGGGTCATGCTATCATATCCCCAGTCACGGATGGGACTTGGTTAGGGAAATGTTTATTCGCGCCCGTGGATTGTATACAAGGACCAGTATTGAGCTACTTGTAGGGCAATATCGGAAATTGTGGGGATTGCTTAAGCACAGATTTAGGTCTTGTAACTTAATACTTTCAAATCCTATGAGCCGTGAGGGTCCCATAAGAGAGTTCTCTTTACGAGTCGTGAGGATCTCGCGAGTGTATTTTCTCCTTAAGAATCGTGGGGATCCCTAAGTGTGTTGCTCCTTTGTGAGTCGTAAGGATCTCACGCGGGTGGTTTCTCCTTATAAGGTCGAGGGGACCTTATAAGTGTCTTTTAACGAGGTTGCGCCCTTTCAGGTTTTCACAAACACTCGCCGGTAGTCCTGCTGTTTTTACTCACGGAGCCCTTTCAGGTTTTCATCCGTGCCCATTTTGCTTATGGACATACCGTTTTTGTTTTATATTTTCTTCTTCTCTTTTTTTTTACGAGGTCGCGCCCTTTCGGGTTTTCACGAACACTCGCCGGTAGCCCTGCTGTTTTTACTCACGGAGCCCTTTCGGGTTTTCATCCGTGCCCTTTTTGCTTATGGACATACCGTTTTTATCATCATCATTTTTTTATTATTTTCTTTCTCTTTTTTTTTATCTCGTCAGCCTAAGGATGCTGCGGTAGTAGTTTAAAGACGTCTCGGTCCGTTATTAGTTTAAGGACGTTTCGGTCCGTCATTAGTTTAAGGACATTTCGGTCCGTCATGGAGAAGGCCGGCTACTGCTTATAAAGCTTGAGCTTAGGAAGATAGCGAGCGGACATAGTCGTCGTCATCTACCATTGACCTAGGCTATGGCTCATTAAGCACAGTATTTCTTTAGGAAGCGACCGTTTATTGGCCTGAAAGGCCTTTCACCGTGCATATCCATGAGTAGATAGGCCCCACCTTGGTAGACCTTGTCTATGATGTACGGGCCTTCATAGTTTGGCTCAAACTTTTCCCACTTGGCGCGATTGGGAATCATAGTCCTTTTGACCACTAGCACAAGTTCGCCTTGGCAGAATGTTCTCGGTCGGGTTAATCTTTCATATGAGCGCGTCATCTTTGCTTTATAAGCCTCCAGATTTTGTTGCGCTATAAGTCGGGTTTCATCAAGGGCATCAAGCTAATCAAGCCGAAGGTGAGCATTTTCTTCGTCCGTCAGCTCGTAGTGGACTGCCACTCGTAGAGAGGGTAACTCTATCTCGAGTGGAAGTACTGCTTCTGTACCGAACACCAACGCGTACGGCGTTGTGTTCGTGGCCGTCTTGAACGTAGTTCGATATGCCCAAAGAGCCTCTTGCAGTTTCTCGTGCCAGTCTTTCTTATTTCGGGACACTGTTTTCTTCATGATCTTTGTCAAGGTCTTGTTGAAGGCCTCAGCTAGACCGTTAGCTCGCGGATTATAAACCGAGGAATATCTCCAGTCTATATTGTGCTGCTGTGCGAAGCGACTGATCTTGTGGCTTCTGTAGGCTGGCCCGTTATCGGAGATTATCCGTCTTGGCGTTCCAAACCGATATATGACGTGCGTCTTAAAGAAGTGGAGGATATTCTTTGTCTTTACTTCCCTCAGCGGTACTGCCTCTGCCCATTTGGAGAAGTAGTCAGTCGTCGCCAGGATGAAACGATGTCCCCTGGACGATACTGGTTCGATGGGGCCGACTATGTCAGTTCCCCACATTTCGAATGGCCAGCTAGCCACCGTCGGGTGTAGTGGATTTGGATGTTGGTGGATGAAGTCCCCGTGGATCTGGCATGAATGGCATTGCTTCGCATATTCGAGGCAGTCCTGAATCATTATGGGCCAGTAGTAGCCCATCCGTTTGATCTTCAACTTCATCTTTGGGCCCACTTGGTGAGAACCGCAGAGTCCGTCATGAACTTCCTGGACGACCCTTCTCGTTTCCTCAGGTCCTAAGCATCTCAGCCACAGAGAATCAAATGACCTCTTGTACAGAGTATCGTTGACGAAGGCGAAAGACAGAGTTCGTTTCATGAGCTGATGTCTTGCGGACGCTTCTTCAGGCATTCGGTGGGACTTGAAGTAGTCTATGAAGACTTCCCTCCAGTCCTCGGCCTTTTCTCGTTCTTTTATTTGTAAGGTCATCTGCTCAGTCACTCCTTTTTCCTCAGATGATTCCGGAGATATTTCCGCTGGGGCGATCACCCGACGGCTTTGTACCACGATTCTAACGTCATCGAGGTTCTCGTCAGCCAGTTCTTTAGCAAGTTTGGCCAACGCGTCTGCTTTGCTGTTTTCCGCGCGCGGTATGCTTTCCAAAGTATAGGAGGGAATTTGGGTCAACAGTTGTTGCACCTTTTCACCGTACTTCACCAACTCCAGTTTGCACGTTTGATAGTCGCCGTTTACTTGACTAACGACTAGCTGGGAATCTCCATATATGAGGAGGTTTTCAATTCCCATGTCGATGGCGATCTCAAGACCTGCTATTAAGGCTTCGTATTCGGCTTCATTGTTTGTTCTCGGCTCTGTTAGAGAGAAGGCAAAACGCATTATACCTCCTTGTGGAGTTACAAAGATGAGTCCCACCCCCGATTTGATTATAGGGGTACTTTGTTTGCGCTTCTTCACGGAAGATGCTCCATCGAAATAGAGCTCCCATCGGGTATCACCACCGTCGATCGCATCAAACGCATGTTCGTCTGGAAGATCGCAATTCAGAGGAGAATCGGCAGGTATCGGGTGCTCAGCAAGGAAGTCGGCGATGGCCTGGCTTTTCACTGCCTTGAGAGGTTGATACGTTATCGAGAACTCCATCAAGAGCAGGGACCATTTAGCGAGTCGCCCCGTCAATATGGCCTTCGACATTAAATATTTAAAGGGGTTCACCTTTGAAATGAGACGGACTTCATACGCCAACGCATAGTGCCTGAGCTTTGTTATCGCGAAGATCAACGCCAGGCAGTGTTTTTCAATGGGGGAGTAGTTGCTTTCTGCCCCCAGCAGAACTCGACTTAAGTAGTAGAGTGCTCTTTCCTTCCCTTGATCGTTCTCTTGTGCCCATAATGCGCCTAAGGAGCCTTCGACATTAAATATTTAAGGGGGTCCAGTTCTTTATGGTGTTTAAGCGGCACCATGGCGACTTGTAGACTTTGCTCTTCATCAGCAGACGTTTGTACTGAAGGTCGAGCAGAGAATATAGTATGGACCTCGTCCTCTGAGTCACTACCAAAGATCAACGTAGGGGCAGACGGTCCTGGCTTGTTGTGTTGGGGTGGACCCGAATACACTATCTCCTCTTCCTCCTCGGTATCACTGCCGAAGACAGGGATGGTGGCGTTAGCTTTGTTCTCCGGCTTGTGACACTTCTCCGTGTCTTCGAAACCCGGTAAGAAGTATTTAGCATCCTCATATTTGCGGACCTCGTTCACAGAGAACGGGTTCAGTTCTCCCGTCACGGTATACTCGAAACCGTCCTTAGAATACTTCATACACTGATGTTGTATAGAAGGGATGATGTTGTACTCATGTAACCACGGTCGGCCGAGCAGAGCGTTGTAGCATGTCTTGGCGTCTATGACGTGGAACTTAATGTCCATGACGAGTAGCCCAAAGCGTAGCGTCAGTATCACAGATCCAAGAGTTCTTAATGATTGGGAGTCGAACCCGGAGATGGTGATCTTGTCCCGAGCAAGGTGCTGGACGCTCATGCAGATTTCTTTTAACACTCGCACATTGAGGAGATTAACGGAGGATCCATTGTCGATCAAGATCTTGCATATCTTTATATCGTGGCAGTATCCTGAGACATAAAGGGGGCGATTGTGTTCGCACGTCCCAAGGAGAAGGTCCTCGTCGCCGAAAGTGACATCGGCCGTGTGCACTTCCTCCAATTCATCCTTCATCTTTTCCTCGGCCAGGCATGCTTGGAATTGTTCCGGATCTTGGAGTGCCTTAATCAACGAATCTCTCGCCTCTTTTGATAGCAAAAGGGCGTCAAGAATGCTGAGCTGAGAGGGCAGCTTCCTCAGATGTGCTAGAACGTTGTAATCCACCTTATTCTTCTTCGGCGGGTTGTTGACGCTTAGCTCCTCCAGAACTTGGTCATCTAAGACGATATCTTCGGAGACCTTTTCTTTCCCTTTATCTTTTCTGTTTGAGGGTCCGAGGTTCTTTTCGGGCAGCGTGCGATTACGTAGCCTGATATTTTCGCAGACCTTCGGCTCTTCTTCTTTTCCCGAAGTGGACTCTTTAAAGAGAGGGGCAAGTTCTAGCTCCTCATCAGAATCGCTCCCGAATGTAGGCACTTGTGACCCGCCAGTGTTAACCATGCGACAATCGCCGGTAGTTCTTTCAAGCCCTTCGGTCGTATTTCTTTGCTCCCGACGAGTTTGCGCTTTTCCCGTTTAAAGCGTTGTCGATGAGCAACGTATCCTTGCCACCATTTATCGAAAGCTTTGCACTATTGAGTGGGGTGCGAAATCTTCTGATGATATAAGCAATAGGAGGGGTGCGTTTCTATTTCACCAGTAATTTTTCCTTCAAAGGATGGTAGCTTCATGCCCATTGATATGGCCTTAGCAAACCTCTTCCTTATCTTGAATTGGCTTTTATCAACGGTGCAGGCATTTTGCTCCAGCGGTATCGTCTCAGCTCTTTCATCAAGTCGCTGGCGCTTGGCCCTTTCAAATATAGCCGTCTCGCGTTCTCGATCAGCCTTACTTTTCAATCGAGCTTCGTTAAGGAACGCGTCAATCATTTCATCTGATAGCTCCAGAATTTTTGGTTCAGGATCTTCCCCCAGCGCTTCGGTATAAGGAGTTTCCTCATCGTCCATGAACGAATGGGAAATCACATGACAGCTCGCCATGCATTCTTCAGACTCATATGACGAACTTTCTCCATCACCTTCTTCTTGAAAGATATGATTGAGAAACTCTTGGAGTGTAATGGGAGTTCGTGCCTACTGGTTGTATTCTTCTAGCGCGTCAATTTGTTTTTGTAAGTCCGAGCGCTCGTCGCCAGGCTTCAAGGGCTTCTTTGACTTCTTCTTCTTCTTTTTCGAAGATTTTGACGACTGGTTGCGAGTGCTTGAGCCACCACCATCGGTCTTTGGAGTTGGACGTGGTTTCAACATCCCTTCAATGACCTGCGGTTCCAACGGGTTCTTCCACTTGATCGCTGGACATGTCTGAAGGTCGTTTAGCATCCTCTTTGTCTTGGCTGATAATACAACCTCCCAAGGAGCTTCTTCAACGACGGAGCATGTTTCCCCTGGCGTATTCGTCCCTTTAGAGGTGTGGGGCTGCGGAGGATTCACCTTCCATTTGTCAGATAACGCGAATTTGCCCTGTCGGTACTGGTTTTCAAGCCAATTTTTGAAAATGTAGCAATCTTCGATCGGATGGACCAGTACTCGATGATAAGGATAGTAGTTGGGCTCGTTGACGTCACTTGGTTGTAACGGACGTTTTGGATCGGGCAGATTTATGAGTCTGTTGCGCAATGCCAGCTCGAATAACCTTCTCGTTTTATCGCGGGGAAAAGAATAAGGACTCCCTAGCCTCTCCTCAAGGTCTACGTATGGGCGCATATTATTTTGATGCACAACCGGCTTCGAGTTGCTCGGTTGTTGTTGAGCATTAGCGACGACGATCGCTTTTCCCTTCCCTTTGTCATTTCGGGAGTCCGGCTTTGGAAGAGGAGGTTTATGGCCCATCTGATCCATCTGCGCTAGCTTGTCAATCAAGGCCTGGAAGGTAGTCGGCTTGAAAAACATCATAAATTGCGAGATGGTTGCTTGCGGATCAAGGGTTCCCACAAACATACCCACCGCAGGAGCTTTTTCAATGCGTTGCTCGCACTTCGACCATAAGTTCCGCCACCGTATAGCATACTGAACCCACGTCTCGCCTGGCTTTACCCTGGCGTTAATCAGTGCCGTCATCGGGGTGCGTTCACTGGCACTTGCAAAACGCTGAGTAAACAATAGCTCCATCTCCGTGAAGGTTTTGATAGAGTCGTTCGGGAGCTCAGAGTACCACTCGAACGCCGTATCCGATAAACTTCCAACAAACTGGCGAAGCAAAAGCTTGTCATCACCGCCGGTGTTGCCACAGAGTGCCCTGAACTGGGCAACATGCTGGTGAGGATTTCCCGTCCCCTTGTAGACATGGAACTTGGGAATTGTGTAACCGGGTGGGTACTTGATTTGATCATACCAACTTGGATATGGCCGCCCCGTTTTTACGACCTGGCCGGCTGCTTCGGTCGCATGATGAACCCGTATTTGTTGGGCGATGTACTCGTCCAAATCAGCTTTGGAGATTGTATCCTCTTTAGCCGTCGACAGAGCTGGTGGAGGATTTGATGTCTCTCCCCTATCGTCTCCAAGGACGATCGGGGGCTCTTCGGTCGGAGGATCTTGTTGTATCATCATCCCTATCATGTCTTGGAAGAGGAGGCCCATACGCTGTATGTTGGATGCTTGTTCAGCAGCCTCTTTGTCCTTCTTCTCCAATATCCGACGAAGGAATTCGGTGTCGGTTTCTTCCTCTTGGCGTTCATCCGAGGACGTTTCAGGATTTTCTTTTGGCCCGGTAAGTGCGGCCATAGCGTTCATCATCTCCTGGAGCTTTTGCTGCTGCTCCTGGGCTTTGGTCACTGATCGCGTAAGCGGTTGATGACCCGTAGATATGCGACTGTCCTCTTTACCAGACGCCACATAGACGGTATGAACTACAATGCCCCCTGACTTAGGGCATTTGGGTTCACCACTTCTGATATTTTTTGCCAGCGTGGGGGTTTTCTCTGGCCTTCTTCTTTTGTGGGCCATTGAAGTTGAAGGGGCCGTTGCAGTGGGCACCCTAGAGACTGTCATCCTTTCATGTTTGATCGGACGGTCCTTTTCTTTTTCCACTTTCGGCTTTTTCTGTTGACGAGAGCGATCTGGGTCAATTACGGAGTCTTGAACTCTCCGCCAAACTTTATAAATTTTTGAGGACAGCCGTTGAGGGGGTCGTTCTTACTTTGTTTCCAGAACTCTCCTCGCGGGCGGAGGAGATCTTTTCAATGTAGCGGCTGGAGAATTCTTACGTACCCTCCTCAGCAGTTCAAAGTTGTTCCCAGTTGGAACAGCAGCGTTTACTTTCACCACTGGAGCCGGTGGAGTTAGCCGTGAGGGGGAGTTGCCCCCTGCCTTTCTCACTCGTTGCCAATGGCGACGTCGAGCACGACGAGCCGTTGGGACTGGCTTGGAGATAGAGACAGCTTCTTTTTTCCCCCTGTCTGAATGAGGCGCCGCTGGTGTTAGCCTCTTAAAGACTGAAGTTGTCTTTTGAAGGATGATATTCAACCTGTCGAAGGCGGATCCTCGAGCAGGGGCAGGAGCAGGAATCGTCAGTCTTGAAAAGACTGACTCTTTGACAGGGGAAGCCGCCTTGACGACTTCTGGAGCAGTCATTGCCTTCCTTGGGACAGCCAGTTTAGAGTTCTGATCCAGCCTGGCGAAAACCGAAGCTGTTGGTTTGGCAGTGGGCGACCCGTTGACAGGGGTCGTCGTAGCAGTGAGCCGGTCGAAGACCGACTTTTTGTTCACTTCCGGTGCAGGTATTGGTGTAGAGAAGCTTGTAGGTGGGATCATGGTCCCGAAGAACAGGCCAGTGGTGGCTTGGATCACCTGGTCTACCGGCAGAGCGAGGAAGGAAGCCACTTGGGACACATATGCTACACCTCCTGGTGAGGTGGAGCGTCCGTTGCAGTGGCATTTCGAGCAGTTGGTGCAGTTAAAGGCCATTGAATCTTGAGTTCTGCGCCAGGCAAAAGACCAAATCTTAGTAACTTGAAATCCGAAGGCAACCATTTAACAAACCGCGATTGGTTCGCGAGGACGACACACGAAGTGTGGAGTGGAAAGAAGAAAAGGTCCCATCGGGCGTGCCAGAAACTGTTCCCCTCCGAACGGCGGCCGAGACGTTAAGACGTCTCGCCTGAGATTCGGGGCAGATGCTAGTTGGTGCTATCCGTCCACCTCTCCGATGATGCCAAGTTGATTTATGGCACCGTGTATCGGAGGTTTAGACGGATGCGGCCGATGTAGCAGACTTCGTCAGATTCCCCCTCGCTTGAGGGGTTTTTGATTGTGGGGACGCTCTTCCCTGCAGGAGCAAGCCCCTGCAGTTAATTACGCTACCGCATCGCGGTAGCCACTTTCTCCTTCTCCAGAATTTCACTTTGTGTCGTGTGTGTTTGTTTTGTTTGTGGTTGCCCGTGGATTGTATACGGAGACTAAGTAATACCGTCGCCCGTAGGACGTGGATTAGTCCAAATCCGTATTTACTTAGATTTGGGTTTGGTGTTTTTAGTTTAAGGATACGTTAGCCACTTTGAGACTAAGATCAACTTAAACGTTCGTTAAGGATACGTTAGTCTGATTTGAGACTAAGATCAACTTAACGTGGTGATTCATTTAATACATGGCCGTCGGGACTCATCACCTCTCTGACGTCGTTGAAGGATTACAACGATAGGTGTCAGAGGAGTTCAGAGATGTACCCTTGAACCAAAGTCGATTTAGAGTTTTATAGTCCATTTGAATGTTTAAGGATACGTTAGCCGTATTTGGGGCTAAGATCAACTTAAACGGGACCGTTTAGATCCGGCAAAAGAGCATTTGGAGGCTCTATTGTTCCAGTTTAGGGACGTGGTGGTCCATGTTCCAGTTTAGGGACATGATGGTCCGTATTCCAGTTTGGGGACGTGGTGGTCTATATTCCAGTTTAGGGACGTGGTGGTCCGACATTAGTTTAAGGACGTTTCGGTCCAACATTAGTTTAGGGACGTTTCGGGCCACGAGTTTAAGGACCCCGCAGTCCATTTAAGTATGTGGTCGTCGGGACCCGTCGCCTCTCTGACGTCGTTGAAGGATTACAACGACAGGTGTCAGAGGAGTTCGGAGATGTACCCTCGAACCGGAGGTAAATTGATTTAAGAGAGCAATCTTGCTCAGTCAATTTAATTTGAGGACTTACGGCCAAAATTGGGCTAAGTCCAGTTGAAAATGTTCAACATTTTATTTGCTTTTGGCCTATTAGGCATGTGCTAGGGCTTTGCCCCTTTTTAAATAATGCACTGCATTATTTTTGTTTTGTTTGGGCTCTGCCCATTTATAAGTGATGCAGAGCATCTATTTTGTTTGGGCTTTGCCCTTTTTATTGCACTGCAATTTAATTAGGCCTACCAGGTCTTTTTGATTTGGGTCTGGCCCTTTAAGAAATGCATTGCATTTATCAGGCGCTTTGTGCCAATCAGAGAGCGCAAGAGCTTATAGTGCTGACACGTGGCGCGCAAGCGCAGTGCGCTACGCTAATGCGCTGCGCCTGCGCTGCGCACACGTGGCGCGCTCCGGTGGCTTGCGCTAATCCAAGAGCGCAACAGCGCAGTTTGCAAGTGCAAGGCACTATGATCTAAGAATCTTTTAGATTCAAGAACCAATGGTTCATAAGAGTGCAAAGCACTATTTTTTTATTTTTTTTTTGTTTTTCCTTTTTTTAAAGAACCAGTGGTTCATAAGAAGTGCAAAGCACTGTTTTTTTTATATCAAAATCATTGATCTGGTTTTTAGATCAATGATCTATTAGAAGAAATTTCTTCTCTCTCGTGAAGGTTTTTACCTTTTTCTTGAAATTTTTCTCAGAGTTCTCTTTGTTTGAAGCTCTTGATTTTTCAAGAAATGTTCCTCCCCCTTTTAATTGAGGTCTGGGGTCCTTTTTATAGTGCACATAAATTAGTTAAAGAGATCTTTCTCTGAGTGATTTGGGGAATTTTCCCCACCGTTGGATCTTTGATCCAAAGGCTTATGTTTTACAGAAGAAAATCTTCTTGTTTTATCAAGAACAGAAAAGATTTCTTTGAAATCTGAATTCTGTTTTGCGCAAACGCCCTAGCGCGTGACAAGTGTCGTGCAGCGCAGCGCTTGCGCAGCTGTGTTTGCGCAACTGCACAGACACGTGTCACGCAGCGCAGCGCTTGCGCAGCTGTGCTTGCACAACTGAAGCGTTGCTTCCTTTACTTTTTGTTTTATAGAACCTTGCTCTGATTGGACGCACTGCCTCGGGCGCTGTGGTGACGCATCAACTTCTGACAAGTGGCGCTTTGCGTGCAGCGCAGAGGATCTGAAGCGTTGCTTCATAATTTGAATTTTTGAAATTCAAACAGAGCCTTGCTCTGATTGGGGGAAACAGTATCGATCAAATAGTTTAAAAGTAACTTAGAAAACTCACATAGCGAAAATGGGGAACATGGAACAAAATATGCGCGGTGTATGGTTGCGCTATTGAAAATGAGGATAGTAGTAGTGCGCTTAAAATACATAAAACTAAGTAGTCAATAACACGCACTCTTCGAAAATACAAGATAATGAAAACCAAATTCCGAATAATAATGTCCCTAAATATAGTTAGGGTAAAAGAGAAAACATAAATATATATAGGGCAACTAGGGTAGGGGTTACAATGCAGTGTGGCTCATACCAAAGGTCGGAGTGTGACGGCTTTAGACTGAAGGTCAAAGAGATTGGGGTCTGGTCAGCACAGGAAATAAGGGTGAGCAACAAAGGACTACAAGGGAAAAGTATGGGGAGGATAACGGTCGGTACATCATATGAATCAAAAATTTGAAGGGTTAGCGAACTCGGAAATTTCACTAAAATTTTCTCCTCCCAGAAGGAGCTCAAACGAGGCACAGATGAAGGATGAAGGGTGGACCACTAAAAGATCGGGTGCGGTACTTGTTAATCTCAGTGAGGGTTAAAACAATACAAGGAGTAGCGGTGGACAGACCTCAGCAGAAACTAAATGTATATAAGAAATAATCAAGCATCAAGTGAACTAAGAAGATCGAAAGATTGGCGAACTCAGCGATTTATTCCATTCCAGAAGATTCTAAACAAAGCATTCTCAAAAACGAAAGGTGGCCCTAAACTAAACACAGATTTATTTGGCCAGCAAGGACAACAGCTAAAAAAAAAATCCCGTCAGTCGCGGTTGTGGAGGTTCAGCAGGTTGCGGTGGGCTCGCGCACTCAGGTAGGGACGTCCGTTTCCATATCGCCTCGCAGGGATCGCCATTGGGAGTTCTTCCACAGCAGGGTCTTGATCTTCTGGTCCTTCTTCCTAGGCTGGAGCTTCTTCATCGAGGTCTGATTCCATGTGATTCTCTTCTTCTGGATTCTCTTCCATGGGAATTTCCTCCACTGGTTTTCTTCTATCGGTTCTTCCTCGGGGTCTTCCTCTATTGGGTTCTCTTCAGGGTCTCCTTCCTCTTCGTCGGAATCGCCTATCATGTCAAACTCGGGGGCGGCTACTCCTTCGTCCTCTGAATCGCTGTTTCCGACAATGACCTGAGGATCGTTGATCTCATCATCAGAACTCATCAGTGTGCGGTCTAAGGAAACGCATGACTGTGCATCCTCATCTAGATGCGGCGCTGCTCCAGGGTGGGCCATGGCCTGAAAAGAAAGAGTCATGATTAGACAGTGGAATACATCAAGAAAAATAGCTAAGTGTACGAAGCATAGAAAGATATGCGGTGGCAGGAACTGAAAAATCAAGATTAAAATGCTGTGATAATGAATAGTATGAATAAGGGGAAGGACAAGAGAATGATACATATATTACGATTCAAGTTTTATTGCATTCAACTAAAAGTTCGACGGATATAAGATTTCAAACGGAAAGAATTATTTATAAGAGGATGACAACACTATTACTGAAATTAGAAAACATGAAAATTCTTCTTTGATTGCTAGACCGCTGCATCCTCGTCACGCGAGTTGAATCCTGTGTTGGGTCCGCTTTATTCTCAAAGTTCGAACTACGCAATAACCATCACTTGGCAGAAGTGGGGAGTGTGGACGAGTCTCCTCCCTGTAGCTCTTTCCTTTTTGGGCAACCGTTGATAAGATGTTCGCTGGATCCGCAAATCAGACATTTCCCTTGGGCGCGGCGACAATCCCTCTGAAGATGTTTTGGCCTCTTACAGTACCCGCAACACTGGGTCTTCTGTTGCTTCTGCCGCGGGGAAACAATTTGGCGCTTCATCTTCTTCTCTTTTCCTCGTCTAACATGAATCCCTTTATGATTGGAGACTCCCGCTGGTGCCTGATTCACCTGCCTTCTCAGTCCTTCAGCCAACAAATCGTTTGTTCGCTCCGGGGCTTCCTTCAGACTTTGCAGTACACTCAGGATCTCAATGGTCTGATTCTGGAGAGTGGAGATAGAGAAAGAGTCGTTGGAAGACATGATCCTGAAACAATAATTTTGAGGATGATATAAGGCACAAGCTATAAGAATCAAAATGTAGTATGGATTGGACAAAGATTCAAGAATATCAGATGTGATGAAATTCATTACAAGTGGAGAATCAACTGTATGACTCTAAGTCACTTAAACAGAGTATGGTAATGTAATCGTGATGTAGTTCACAATTACAACCACGAAACTTTGCCAAGTCACCTGAAACCCTAGCGAATGGATAGCAGAATATTCGATGTGAATATGGATCAAGAATGACTAGTTTACAACCTAGACCGATGGATGTCTTAGATTGCCAAGCTATACACGGAAAACTGCAATCCCAATCGAAGCAAAACCTGGCTCTGATACCAGCTAAACCATGTCACGCCCCACTTCCCAAAATACAGAATACGAGGGGTTGACAAGGCCAGCCATGCTCCTACGGTCAAGGATACATCCTGCCGTAGTCACACTTCAGCTTCTAGCTTTACATGGTAATCAGTAAATAATGCACAGACAATGAGAATTGCAGTAACTGGAACGAAACAATATAAAGAACTGACCTGATGGAAACAAAAGAGTATAACTCTGGATAGCTAATCAAGGTGTCCGTGATATGCGTCTGGTCCTGGTCCAGGCTAAATCCTCTCCTCACACTGAGCATGCATACTCAGGTCGTCAGAGCGACACAATAGCAATATAATATATATAAATCCAAATGACAACCCTAACAGTGATAGTAAATATATATAACAGTAAATCAATGACGGTATAGGTATGAACATGCAGTAATCAATGCAGTGGAGCAGTAAAAGAATATGCCGGGTATGTCAACACAGTAAGTGATGTATATCAATGCCATTATCCCTATCAGTCTCTAAGTCTCACTATACAGGTCACTAAGCCTATCGTCTGTCCAAGTGTGAGAGTCAACCACTCGCGAGTGTCCTCCACCCAAGGATAGGACCCAAGGGCAAGGGACCACGAGCCCAATATGTAACTCACGGTAATAATCATGTACCATGTAAATCTCCATATATCTCCATATATATAAGCCGGCAAGGGACTCCCGAGATTCTGTTGAACTCACACTCAAACTACCCCACACCCCGTGTTCTACATCAAACGCTAACCATAACCTCAAATAACAATCGGTCTGTGACAAGTCTGTGCGAGAACTGGAGGCAGGACCTTCATCAAGCACGTCCCGACTAATACCTAAGATAAATGGCAGTGTCTGATGCCTTATCTGTGACACCCATGCAAGAGCTTCCATAAGTGTCCCATACCACTTATAGTCACACGTACACGCGTTCCACAGACGTCGATAATGCAATAGAATAATAAGGTTCACTGATTGTGTACAAGTACGTGTCACTTTCACTTATTCACTTATACACGAACACTAACGTACTTACCACAATCATCACTAATACCTAACACTGGGTAATGCACGTTATCACTAAGTTATCAATGCGGTGACATATGTATGATATGATGCGTAAACAGTATGTAAAGCACGATTAGGATGTCATGAATCAGTAATCTCCCACTTGCAATATTTATCATAAATCAAATGTGTATAGTTTAGCGAAATGATAAACGGGGAATAAATAGTATGATTGGTTATCTAACCAGCGAATTTGGTTTCACGGCAATCGGGTTTCAGGATTATTAGTTATGGCCATTTCCTTTTAAGCGTTCACGGCTGGAAACCCGGTTTCAGAATCGGAAGTCCGTTTCGCAACGCATTTTAATCCCAATTGGGATCATATTTTAGCGATGCTACAGTTGAATGAAATCTAGGGTTTTTATCAAGGTTTTCAACGCAACAGACGGATCCTCAATTGCGTCTGTACGTCAGGAGATATACACTGTTCAATACTAGTATGTCAATTCTGATTCTGTTGGGACTGTTATACGTCCCCATCTATTAAATTACAGATTAAATAACAAACGATAACGAAACAGCATGAAACCACTTGCGTTGTCTAGCTAACAGATTCACCTTTAATAGACAGTGGAGTTCTGCAACCTACAAATTAAGGAAACAGTGTGGTACCCATTACGGGACAGTAAACAACAACTAGAGTCGCTCTGGACTGCAGTCAAGAGTCGCACTCCGATCCAAGTATCATCACAATTGAAGTACAGGAATCATTAGAAACTTGCATAGGGTTATAGTTCGTCGAGTCGTCTTCGATTTGAGCCCTCGAACGCATCCTTCCAGTATGTATATAATTTATGATGATTTTAACGATTTTCAGATACCAGAAATTTTCAGTTTTACAGGCAAACTTGGGGGTAGTCGTTTTAGTCGTTAATAGTCGTATTATCCAGTGAAATTTATACAGGATATTCATAACTACAAGGGACAATATAAACAATCCAGTTCCGTCAAATTAGATGAGTATTTTCATTGGGATCATGTATCGAACAGGTATGTAATATAATTTATCACGAAAAACAACTACGGAATCTATACAATTTTAGTTTGTAACAAACATAACTTAGCATGTAGCAAGTAAAGAACTTGCCTGGAAACATCTCGGGGATGCACGGCAGCGACGCGGTCTAATGCAATGGCACGACGCGATCACGACGCAATTACGACGAAGATTGGCCTCGGTGGAGCTTGAGCTTGGTAGCTCAGCGGTTGCGACAAAGGGGCTTTGGTGGCTCACAGGTTTAGCGGCCGTAGCTCGATGCTCCGGCAGTGGAGGTGAGGTGGAGAGAGAGACACAGAGAGGGGGAGGGAAACACAGAGATAGAGAGTAAGAAAGAGAGAGGGAAAGAACAGTGAGAGAGAAAGAGGGAGCCAGAGAGGTTGAGAGAGAGAGTGAGAAAGAGAGAGAATGAAAGAACAGAGAGGGAGAAAGAGAGAGCCAGAGAGATTAAGAGAGTGTGAGAAAGAGAGAGAGGGAGAGATAGAAACAGAGAGAGTGAGAGAGATGTGAGTTGCAGGGGAAGAGGGGAGAGAGAAGTCGTGAATGATGGCAATGATGATGCTGAGGGTGAAGGTGTCGACGGGGTGGATGAAGAGGTGAGGTGGTCTTTGATGATGGTTGCTGCCGACGACGAGGGAAGCGGGTGAGGCTTGGTGGCAGAGGGTGGTGAATTGGATGGGGACTCAATGGTCGCGGCTACAGAGGAGGTTGGGTCGAGGGAGAGAGGAAATGGGGAGCTCGGGTTGTAGAGGGAAGCAAGGTGTTGATGGAGTTGGTGGCCGACGATGGTGGTCGTCGGGAAGAAGAGGGGGCGCCGGCGGTGATTGAGCTCGGGTTGTAGTGGGTTCAAGTTGGGCTTTTCCAGAGATGGGTGAGGAATAAGGGAAAGAGTAAGGGGAGACGAAGGGAGGAGGTCGAGTGGATCGGGTCGTGGGGGCGCGCGAGTCGGGGTAACGGCGAGGCGTGGGCGCGGGCGTGGGGGTGTGGCGGAGTGAATGGAGGCACAGTAAAGAGCGGGAGAGGCGCAACGGAAAAGAAGAAGGAGTGGGTGTGGGCCGGGTCGGTTTGCTGGGCGGCGTGGGCTTGGGCCAGGCGAAAGAGATTTAAGAAAATTGAGGAGGAAAGAGGGAGTGGGCCGGCTCGGTTGGGGATTTAAAAATGGGGTTTAAAATAAAAGAAGATGGGCTGAGGAGGGTGAACGGGCTGGGCTAGGCTGAGAAAATAAAAGAATTATAAGGGAACGGGCTAAGAAATTAAGGAAATAGGAAAGTAAAGATTTTGGGTGATATAGGTTAAAGAAAAATGTGATTAATGTGGACTTGGGTTTAGGATAATAATTAGAACTAGGGTTTTAGATTAGAATATAAAACAACTAGAGTTAGAAAACTAGAAATATAGTAATATAGGGAATATATTTTGATGAAGAATAAATCTATAGTTTGGGTTTGGGCTAAAAAGGTTTTAAAATAAATCAATAATTATAAATAAAATAAATAATAAAAAAAGAACTTTATAAGTTAAAGAGAGATACGTATATTGGTATAAAAAGGGGCTGGGTGTTACAGGGTTGCGAGCCCCCTTGACCTTCAGCCCGCTATCCGGGTAGCGGGACCCCTAAAACTCTGCGAGGCCCCCGATTTACCCAAGACCCCTCAAAACACAACACACGCACACTGCACATTGAGTTCGCATGACCAGTTTGACCCGTCAATCGAAGGTTCCTTCGATCCAAAGATGAGGGTTAATTAACGACAGCTTAGTCCGCGGCTGTCCGAGATTCGGATCCCCACAATCAATAAACCCCGACTTACCCTAGGCAGGGGGAATCTGTAGTACGCCTGATAAACGACGCGTATTCCCATCTCAATGGGGTGACGAAAAACATTCTACAATATCATATACATGTCTCTGTAATACGCAAAATAATTTTCAGAGACCAATTTTTTTTTTACAAAAACTTGGAGTTAGGTTTTTCGAATACGGAACTGTTTCGGTTTCAAGACTTTAAACTTTGTCTATTCCATTGGTTAAGTGTTTGGGTAAGCTCTGATACCGGTGTAAGTATATGGTGCTTCTTGTTGTGACTACTACGGCTTTGCAGAATCAAAAACTTTTAAAAATCTTGAGTACTACACACTTGAAACCCTAGAATACAAGCCCAAACACTAAACTAAACAACACTAACTAGAGTTTTAGATACTGGGACAGTGTAACAATTTTTGTGAACGGTCCTTCGGGTCTTGAATGGTTCACTCCTCGAGCTCCTAGGGTTGATGGAACGAGCTCTCGAAGTCGATCTCCCACGTCAAAGACGATCTACCCGAGAATGCCAATTCAAGCGATAGCTTCACCGAAGCAACAAAAGTTCGAGTCTTGTTAGAACAAGATGCTTAGAGGGTGTAGTTTATAAACAATATGCTCTCTTTTCTTTTCTCAAGACTCAAGAAAAGAAGTGAGGAAGAAGATGAAGAAAGATGACAACTAAAGAAAATATCTAATCGTCTTTAAAAATATCCCAGCTCTTCTTCTCTTATCTCTTCATCTCAAAACAAAAAGTGGGCGGGCTAGTGACTCACTAGGGTGAGTCACAAGCCCACACACTTCTTCATTTATCACGAAAAAATGAAAGAAAGAGAGTAGCCACCTCACATAGTACACATATACATACACAAATATATATATATAATATATATATATATATATATATATATATATATATAATCTAGTATACCAAACCCGTATTTATAATAAATACGTATACCGTATTTCTACCAAAATACGAATACCATATTTGTACCGAAAATACAAAATACGCGTATTCATATTTAGAAATAAATACATGTATTTGTATCGAAGCACAGATACCCCGTATTTATACAAATACACGTATTCGTATAAATACCGTATTCGTGTTAAAATAAAAATACCTAAAAGAGAGCAATATAATACTGGCATCAAAACTGGTTGTCTTTCAAACCTTCTAGTACTACTAAACCGTCCGATTAAAGCACGTGTATAAATACACGTGTTCAATCGAACACCCGAGCGTATCGAAATACGTAAACTACACCTTTCACCTGAATTGGGAAACCCTCTGTGTGGGACTCTAAAGACTCGACAATACGCTGACAATGAGTTTAACCACAGGCACGTCAGTGACACTAGCTGTACGTAACGGCTACCCAGGTATCTGTCTAAAGGAAGATCGACAAGATAACTCGTCCAAAAACCCTACTGAACTTATAAGTGACATTCTCCGTACAGTCCGGTCTGTTCGTCTAAGGGTATCGCATATCGGGTCTAGGGGTGGTAAACGTCAGAACCCTAATAGCGCAACAAGTCATGTTGGTGTGGAACCCAATACAACCTGAGAAACTACTGGTGTACCTACTAGTAAATCTCATTTGCCAGGGACCTTTAGTATTGGCCAACCGCACACAGCGTGATATCAACTCCCGATACCGGAAGAGACGAATCCCTTATATCGCCTACTGTCTCTAAGTGCTTCAAGACTGCACCCAACTACTACCTATTTGCATGACTCTTTAAAGCCCTAGTAGGATAGTAATCTAAGTACAGTGGGAACACACTCGAGACTAATAGTGATGTCAAGTCAACGAACTAATATGTACTCATGCCATCGGAAAACTGCTATCCGACGATAGGTATAATACTAACCAGCAGTTCCCAGCGAGTCCGTCCAGTGTAACTCATAACCTAATGAGCATCTGTATACCATCTTTGGTACCGTATACCAATGGCTGCGGGACATGCCATCTCCCCTGACGGGGATAAGAAACGTATACACTAGTCTACTCTGGAGTATCGATGCCTTGTCTCGATAATCCTACGACTATGGATAAATTTAAGGATGTGCTTATAAACTATCCAGCCCCACTAGTATGACTGCCATCACAACGTTGGTAGTCGATCAAAGATCCTACGGGCTCTACAAAATGTATTAGTAAAATGTTAAAAGAAACATATATACATGTTGAGATGGATACAAACCAGATATCATACTATCATATTGAGCAAGACTGTTATTATATCTGTATATAAACCAAGTTTCTAAAATATAATATATAATTTTGTACTATACGGTAATGGCCTTTAGGGCATATATCACTAACAACATTAATAACAGGTGTGTACAGGGAGATATGTGTACGATCGATACGTATAAACATCATAGCAGAAAAACAGCAGGACACGTCGACAATATAAATTACTTTTAAAATATCAAACAATAATGAAACTGAATGATACCAGTGCCCTATGGTAGCTAATTCAATTATATGCCCAGGGATATGGGTCCTGACATAGTAATGTGTATATACATGTTAGTAGCAGGGTTTAAATACAGATGTCAAAGAAGATTACTGTTCTGAACTGCAGCTCAAAAATGCATTTCTTCCCAGTTTGTGATATTATAACCATCCAATTTTCAGTAAACTTTATAATAGATGTTTAGATTATCCAGTTAGCTTAGATATGAGTCCACACACGTTACGATATGATTTTCCAGTGATTTATTATAATTTTCACAAAGTAACATACACAGAAAAGTTCAAATCGGTCGTCGCCTATCGGGGACGACATTCTATGTGCGAAACCTTAATGTTTTGATCCCAATTTTCTACACGTTGCTCGTTAACAGAAAACGAATATATTGATAAGAGATTTTTGGACTTTAATAATGTTTTGGTTCAGAACTTCTTATCAAACACTTCGTATGTAATCATATAATTATCGAAATGCGAGTTGTAACTAACCGATATAAACGAGATTCGATCCTTATGAATTCTATATATCCATCACGGGGTTTTAGACCCATATACGTTCAGTTCATCACGTCATGCACTATCACATTTCACAATAAATTATTTGATTCGATCACAGTATGTTTTAAACATAATTTTAATGATTCGATTATAAAAATATAACGTATATCATTAGCATGATAGCAAGTGAGTGGGATCGCTTGCCTTAGTTCGCAGAAATAGAAACGATACGGCCTCAGGGAATCGCCTCGACAAGCGAGACGACGACGAAGTGGCGCGGTGCTGGGTGCGTGGTAGCACAATACTGGGTGCGTGGGTGGTGCGTGCTGGGTGGGAGCGCGAGTGGTAGCACGGCATGGTGCGAGCGTGGCCCGGTGCTAGAGAGACGGCTACGGCGGTAGCAATGGCGATGACGACGGTGACAACGACATGGAGGGAATGCGGTGCATAGAGGGAAGCTCGGTGGTGATGCAGTGAATCCTCAGAGGTGTTTGGGTTTGGCTTGGTGGGTGCTTGGTGGAGCGAGAAGAGAATGGGGAGATGGTTGGTTCTCTGAGAGAGAAAACGAAAAGAAGAAGAAGCGGGTTTAAAAGTGAGAGAGAGAGAGAGTAAGGAGAATTTAAGGGAAGTTGGGGTTATAATATTTGTTATAAGGAGAAATTAATCGAAGAAGCGGGTTTAAAAGTGAGAGAGAGAGAGTAATGAGAATTTAAGGGAAGTTAGGGTCATAATATTTGTTATAAGGAGATATTAATACAAATAAATTATGGATTCATTATGGTGTTATAATATGTATTTGAAATTTGAAAAGCCACAACTCTCGTAAGTTATGAGAGATATTTAGGTTTAGGGATATTTAAATAAGAGAGCGTGTCTATGTGAGTGGGCTAAGATAATCATAGAAAAGAAAATAGAAAACAATTTGGTCTTTAAGCTTAGGAAAAAGAAAAATAAAAAAATTAAAGAAGAAATAAAAATAGAGAAACTTTGGAATTCAAATAAACTAAAATAAAATATTTAAATAGATAACTAAAATATGCAATTTTATATAAACCCAACTTTTTACGGTACAACGAATACCGAGTATTACACACGGGCTAAAAAATTGCCATGAGTGTATCGTCAAGCCTATAGAATCTCGATGCTTCCATGAAACCAGAGCAATGAAACCAACTGTTTATATGCGTTTTTGACATTTTTAGAAGGCACATGTATTAAAATCTCAAAAAAGTGAGGAAAAAAGGGAAAATAGAAAATAAAAATGAAAGGAAGAGAAAAGAAATGAACCTTCTTGACGTGGGCCCACCTCCCCTCCGGCCGCTGGTTGGCGGCAGCCTTAGGCCCCAAGCCAGATCGAACCGACATCAACCATCCACGCCCAAAAATCAACGGTTATAAAAAACCCCAACGCCGCCAAACCCCCTTTATCCCCGCTCTTAAACCCTACAAGCCTCCGTCTAAATGCTATAGGGCTTTGCATTTATCCTCTAAAACCGTAATCCCCAAATCGATTCCTCCCCTCCTTTAGCGAAACCATGGCCATTGCTCGAGCGTCGGTGGCGGCGGCGGCCGCGGCGGCCATGACAGCGGAGTACGCTCACGCCGATAGCCCCTTCCATTTCCCTAACTTCTCATCGTCGTCTCCTTCGCCTTCGCCTGCTACTGCTGCTGCTAATGCTCCTTCTCAAGCTCCTCAAGCGAGCACTAGTGGTAATCCTTCGCCTCCATCTGAGGAACCTAGGGTTCGAAATGATAACCCTAGGACCACGGCGGCAGGGTTTGACCCCGAAGCGTTGGAGAGAGGGGCGAAGGCGCTGCGAGAGATCAATAACTCGTCGCAGGCAAAAAAGGTAATAATTGATCGACGATTGATGTTTGGTGTTTTATTAGGGATTTTGTTTTGGTTGAAGGGAAAAAGTTGATCTTTTTTATAAACTCTGTTTCAGGTCTTTGAGTTGATGAGGAAGCAGGAAGAGACAAGGCAGGCGGAGTTGGCTGCGAAAAAATCAGAGTATCAGGCTATTCAGGCTCAGCATGAGACAGTAAGTCTGCAATTCTGGTTGGAAAACTGCTGTTTGGGATTGAATTTATATGAGATGTTCTTGGCTATCCTTTATCCACAGGGCATGGTTTGAGTATTTGAGTTCAATTTTGCAATTTACATAAGTATTCCACGACATTTTACTGCATCACTTTCTACTTGCATTGTGTGCGCGTGGATTTTGTTACTTGGTTAGCCACCCTCCTTACCCTTACGTTCTATTGTCTATGAAACCGTTACATGCTATCAATAGAAGTTAATTAATCCATATCGCAATAGCAGTCAATTAATCCTGATGTCAAGAAAATTTGATTCACAGTAAATTTCAATACCACGGACAATGTAATTACCTTTTCCTGGACACGTTTTTAATTGATGCTGTATATTTGATGAGTTTATAGGGCGTATTACATCATACTATCAGTATCGGGAGATCACTTTTGGGATGCGAACAGGTCATCTCGGATCGAAAACATCGAATTTTATATTGTTTGACTGAAAAATTTAAAAATTATAAATTATTTAAATAAATAGTAAAAACAAAGGTAGATTTTATAAAGCACCATTTTATTTTTAAAAATGCCATGAACACCCCTGAAGCAGCAATGCTGTCCAAAAATATTAGTTTCGTTAACTCATAAAAGGCACGAGCGAATTGAATTACTCCAAAATTATCTTGTACATCAACAGAATAGCCCCAAACTGATGTTAAAGTGGCATTTTTTGACGAAATACCCTTCAATCTTTTGACGAAAATATTCCTTAATGGCATTTTAAAGTTTAATTATGCAATCTAAAAAACTTTGAGAGTTCGATGGTGCTGTATAAAAATTTACCCTGTATAAAAGTTTACCCTAAAAAACAACAAATGATTTTCCAAATTCCTTGGCAATTAATGTCAATGTTGTCTAAAATGGTTGTCTGAAATCTTAATACTTGGTAATAATTACTAACATTTTTAATATACTTCTTACCAATCAATGATGCTAAATAAACCGTAATCCATAACCTAACGGTTAAACCCAGCTAATCCACTGACAAACTAATTCCTACAACCCTACTAATCTACTGGTAAACCCAATTTAACTCGGTAGCGGGATTTGGATTGGAATCAACCGAGATTTGAAACCATGAATAGTATAAACACATACTTTTTGATTTAAGAAGGTCAAGCCATTTGGCTTGATAGTATTTGTTCCCTCAGGCTTGCTGTAGACCGTGTAAAAGAACAAAAGCTGCGGCAACAGCTTCTCATAAAACTACAGCAATGGTCAAATGAATGTTTATCTTTTTTCTAACACAGTGGAACTGTGTTACTGGTTAGTTTTATAAACGTGGGAAGTTGATAAACTCCTATCTTGCAGGATAGGCAGCGTGTTATCTACGACGAACAGAAAAAGCTGGTTCAGCAACAGGCACAAACAAAGGCTCAAATGGCTCGATACGAGGATGAATTGGCTCGGAAGAGGATGCAGGCATTTACTCTTTGTTGTTCTGGTTGGTAATAACTTTTCACTTATAATCCATTGATAAGTATTTCTTCATTTATACAGGCAGAGCATGAAAGTCAAAGAGTCAGAAATCAAGAGCTTGTGAAAATGCAAGAAGAATCGTCCATTAGGCAGGAGCAAATTCGGCGTGCTACTGAAGAGCAGATTCAAGCACAGAAACGTCAAACTGAGAGGGAAAGGGCAGAGATAGAACGTGAAACAATCCGAGTTAAGGCTTTGGCAGAAGCGGAAGGAAGAGCACATGAAGCAAAACTTGCTGAAGACGTTAATAGACGGATGCTGGTAGAACGAGCCAATGCGGAGAGAGAGAAATGGGTTTCAGCAATAAACACAACATTTGAGCATATTGGAGGTATACTAACCATCGGGCACTGAAATTTAAGTATATTATTGTTATATATTCATCTTATTTAACTCGAAAGACTTCTATCTGTACACACCACACAAAATAATATTTATAATCCTTTGCTAATTCATACTCAATGACGTTATTCCACTTAATGATGCCAACATATTTCGCTGTAAATACTCTCAGATTTCCATTACTGGTGATTTTTAAGTCATGAATAGACCTTTTTCTACTAATTCAACAATCATTTGTCATTTTATTGCTTAACAATAATGAAAGAGAACAGTCTATATACAAGACATGAATCCATTACTGCTTGGAACCCTTCTTAGACTAGGATTCTGCAATTTGATTAGACACCTCACACCTCTGTGCTTGCTGTATGCTCCTAGTTTGCACATGCTGTCGTCAGATGCGTAAAAGAGAAAAAAAAATTAGCTCGTGAGATTGGCATGCTTGACAACTAATGAACTTCCTTTTATCATGGATTATCTTTCTTCAGGTGGTTTCCGAGCAGTGCTAACTGATCAGAATAAGCTGGTTGTAGCTGTTGGCGGTGTTACGGCACTTGCTGCAGGGATTTACACTACAAGGTATCAAATTAAGCATAGCTGTCCTATTGCATAAGTCATCTTGCTTAAATTGTTTTCATGCTTAAAGTTGCAGTATTCAAACGATCAATTGTTATCCTTCTACTTTGAAGTATGTTGCAGAAAACATGCACATTATAGATTTGTTATGCACATATTATTCTACCATAAGCTTAGCCATATAAGATACCATAGTCATATAAGATACCATGGTACTTACTGAAACTGTGAGGAAGCTGTATTTATTGGAAGAAAAATAGTTTAATGGTGGCATGAGAGGGAATGTTTTGCCCCATATATTCATTGTCATCAATGATGGATTTTGGCTGGTAATGGAGCACATCATTCCATGAAAGTTTTGACAAAGTCGTACAACCAATTGTAAACCTCTCATAATTAGATCTGAGAACATGGCTAAGGGTTAAGTGAGGGTCTTGTGAGTTGTGATACTTGAGAACTAGTTTGATGTCCTCCAACTACTTATAGATCAGGAAAAGTTTTAGGCAAATGGGAAAGATGAGGAGTTTTCTATGGGGGGTCATGTTCAACTCAGAGGTACAAATGAAGCCACAAGTCAAGGAGACTGCATTCCGTCTATTATATCCCTTCATCTTTCCCCTTCTTCTCGATTTCTCTATCACCTACATGGAGTAATTGGTTACATTTATATCTATTTGTTATTAAGCTAATGCGCTTGGTGGAAGTTCACAGATTAAATCATAAAAGCTATAATGGTTCTTTCTGTCACCATGAGTTATTAGCGATCAAAAGAATAGTTTTTCTCATCTATTACATGGTTATGCTCTTGAGGATGCATCATGCAAGCAAAATAAGGGGATTTTGGTTCGCTGCCATTCAAAATGCAACATTTGTTGCAAATATACAACCCCAAATCCATTCTTTACTTGTTTTCAGCTTTTGTTTTAGGATTTCCGAATCTAAACCATAATTTGTGCTTAGATGAACTAAAAAAACTAATAGCCGGAGTGAACTGGGGGCTTATGTGCACCACATGATATTTGCTGTAATCACATTTTTGAAGTTGCACGTGCAGCCATTCCTTGTTAAATGTTGCTATCCAAACATGGGAACAGGCTCTTTTTTTTGGCAACATATGTCACAACCAACTCCTTCGTGCAGCGACCAAACCCCTAAGGCTCTTATGTACTAGATGCTATGATCTACATCAATTGTTGTATCCAAAGGGCATAATTGTAAGATGGTAAGTTTGAATGCGTAATTCATGAAGCTTTGCTAGGATTATATCATAGCTGTTAATTGTATCGGTAAAAGAAAAAAAGAAAAAAAGAAAAAAAAGAATAGGTAAAGGATTTTAAAATCAGTTAAGTAGTGGAATACGAAGAATCAACATTTGGTTTTCTGTCTAATATTATAGAGGACAATGCCAAAACTTTGGTGATGGCGAGTACAATGGAAACAATGCTAAAAAGAGTGCTCTATGTTAATATCAGTTAAACTAGCCCGCTCGACTATTTACTAGGCTCAAGCAGGCAAAATAATTAAGCCCCTCTCTCAGTTTTATCCTGCAATGTAGTTTTTGCTCACTTAATCGCAGTTGTCAGTAAAATTACAGATTTAAGCTATTGTTTTATGTTGCTGGATAAGAATGTTGACACATCATTAACAATTAGGTTTCCTACTCGACTCAAAGTGAAGCTAAGACCAGCTCTACGCTTTATATACAAGTCATGGCTTATTGGGTAACTGGGTCAACATAATCATTTCTTAACCATGGCATATGGTTTACATTCCTTTTTGTAGTTGAAAATACTCAAACTCAGCTGATTGCATGTTTATCAATCGTATATCCACTCTTCTACCTTAAATGTGACTTGCTTAGTCACTGGCATAGATGGCCAGCATTTCCAAATGTAAGCTATGATTCTTAAAATTAAATGATTAATGATCATATTTGATATTACTCCCTTCACCTGTTGAATGTGCTGGTTTCACCTTTTGTGTGAATAATATTTTAGTGGACAGGAATACCCCTGCGGTTGACTACTAGCTTCCATTCTGAGGCTGGATGGGCTTCATGTTTGTTGATTTTAAATGGGTTACTAGAGCTGTGAATTTGTTCTTTGTTCTTTGCAGTATAGATGACCAACAAAAGACCTTTTTTTTAACGACCATTTATCGATTGATCAGAGGACATTAGTACTTACAATCATTGCCATTTGATAACTAGGATTGCAGGGTAATCTATTTTTTGGAAAAAAATCCATTCAATTTAGAATAATGAAACAAGTATCAATAAAAGCAGGAGATATTAGATACCATCTAAGACGGTTCCATTTTCCCCCTATACTTTTTTTAATGAAACGCCAAAGCCTGTTTGAGTTGTTTAAACCTGGAGCTCTTTCTTATCGGCAGGAAACTATCATTGTGCACATCGTACTTGCTGTTACCATTCATATATCATTCTTAAATGGTATGCTGCACCATTCAAACAAACAGGACACAATTGGGAAACATCCATTGCCGATTCATAGAAATTTGTAATATGCTTTGAAGTAGTGCCTACGTTGTGTAGAACAACCTTCTTTATATCATTTTATGTGTATCTATGTCCAGGACAGTGGTATACTTGTTGGAACCTGTACATACAAATGGTCTACCAGTGTTTACGCACACACAAGATGGAATACACTTTTCTTCAAAATGTTATTGTTTCAGTTACGTAAAAAGCTCTTAATATTGTTCCTTTTACAGGTACAAACCCCAAGATATATAAATCTACATTTTAATATTTTAGATTCATGCATACTGTTATAGGCAACCACCATGTTTGCTGTATCTACATTTTGGTTTGCTGTATTAACACCAAGTGTCATTATTTCGGACAAAGACAATTGAGAGGTTATGATACACTTTTTCTTGTGAGGGAATCATTGGTTATTACAGTATGTTTGCCCATCCCTTCATGTCCAGGGAGAAGTATTTGACATTTTATGATTAATTGGAGCTCATCTCTTATTGTTGGAGGCCATTTCCTACAAACTTTATATACATATTTATATTATGTACAGAATTAAATGGAGTATTAGCAACCACAATATTTTGCGGGAGATTTTGTAAGGGTGTTCTGCTTAAGCTCCTTGCACTAGGACTAGGGCCTGTGGTGCCCACTGATGTGGTGACTGCCAATGCTATACTGTAGCGTCTTCATAATTTTTCAAGTTACGTTTTCATACTTAATAAGATATTGTTGATTAATTTATTCGCATCAATGCTTTTATATATTATTGAGATATTAGTTGGTTACATATTATAGTATTATAGGATCCTTACAATATTACTATGAACAGTATTGCTAAAAGAACTTTAAACCATCACGCCATAATATACGAGATAGGGCTGTCAAATATTTTGTTAGTTGTCAGTAGTATCTCTTTCACCAAGTGGTTTCTACATCATTCCTTGGTCAAATAGGACGAACATGGCAGGAGGCAGAATTGCTTGAATGGCTTCTTAAATATCCATTCCTATCTGATTACCATGATTTTGATGTTGTAGTTTTCCCCCCTCCAATTTCTCTTTATCAATGTTTTCTGTTTCTATTGTTCCTCCTCTTCTTCTCGTTTCCCCAATGAATCATTCTTCAATTCAGAGAGCGCCAATTCTGATTCATAATATCTACAGATCTCGCACATAATACACATTGTGTGTGTGTGTGTTACGTTTATTGTAAATGTTTGACTATTTGGTGGGTCGCCTGATCATTTACTGTTGCGTGGTCTTTTTTCCATACAGAGAGGGTGCTCGGGTGGTCTGGGGATATGTCGACCGGATATTAGGCCAACCATCTCTTATCAGAGAGTCCTCTATGGGAAAATACCCTTGGTCTGGTTTTTTCTCTCGCCACATCAAGTCACTAGCATCAAAGAACAAGACAATTACCGGAAATACCAATGCAGCTGGGGAGAATGGTAATGGCTTTGGTGACGTGGTTCTCAATCCTTCTCTCCAAAAGAGAATCAAACAGCTCGCTGGTGCAACTGCTAATACCAAAGCCCATCAGGCACCGTTCCGTAACATGCTCTTCTATGGCCCACCTGGAACGGGAAAAACTATGGCTGCCCGAGAACTTGCTCGTAAATCTGTATGTGGAACTGTGAAGTATATTAAGAACTGGCTACATTTCTCAAAAGAACCTTTTACTTTCATTGTTTTTCATATAAATACCCTGAGCCTTCTTTCTGACAAATAAATACCCTAAACTTAGCACATTTGCAATAAATACGTTGAACTTTCAATACTACCTTATGCCACTTTCGCAAAAACTCTGTATAGTTACGCATGTCTTTGCTGTTTCACAAAAAAATGGCGAAATTATACTGAAAGTCTAAGGTTCCTATATGCAATTTGCTAAGTTTAGTGCATTTATCTGTTGTGAAAATAATTTAGGGTATATGCTGAAAGTTTAAGGTGCTTTAGCGAATTTTTAGCCTTAGAAACTGAAAACATGTTTTTTGTTTCTTATTATGCTTAGCTCTGATTGTTGATTATGTGATTACCAGGGCCTAGATTATGCACTGATGACGGGAGGAGATGTTGCACCACTAGGATCACAGGCAGTTACTAAAATACATCAACTGTTTGATTGGTCTAAGAAATCAAACCGAGGGTTGCTGCTATTCATAGATGAAGCTGATGCGTTTTTGTGCGAGTAAGCCATTTATACTCATTCCAAGTTTTATTTTAGGCTAGATTGCACAAATATACCTATCAACTTTCACGTTTTTTGCGATTGATACCATGAACTTAATAATCAGAGATAGGTATCATGGACTATTTTTTTGACATAACAACCATACGACGATAATTTTTGTGCCTTAATGGACTATTATACCCCTCGAAACTTTAGGTGTTGATTGAGTACATAGGGTAAAATGGGGAAAACAAGTCAAATATTGATGACGTGGCTGTTAAATATAACGTTTGCAGCCGGAACAAAAGTTGATGGTATTTAGTTGCAATCGGATGTGATAGTTGATGGTACTTGTTTGCAATTAAATTGGTTCATGGTATCAATCGCTAAAAACGTGAAAGTTGACGGGTACATTTGTGCAATTTAGCCTCTATTTTATTGGTTATCTGCAAATGAATTTTGACATATATAAAAGATTACATACTGCATGAATATGTTTGGGCCTAAATCAGCTGCATCGGTCCTTGTTGGTGTACCAAAACTCTCAAGTTTTGGTGAGGGAAGGAGAGATATCTCTACTATTATAATGCAAACTGTTGAAGAGGTTCAAATTGATTTTGTCATTTTGTGTAGATGTAGCGGGCCTTTGTTTTTATAGGGAATATATATAAAAATGGAGAAAAATCCTCTCCAAAATCTCCTCATAAATAAAAATATTAATCTATTTTTAAAAATAAAATCCCTCACCCACACACACACTCTCTCTCTATTTCAAAAAGGAAATTTAATTTTTTCTCAAAAGGCCTATAAAAAATATTAAAAGATCATTTTTGAAATGAAAAATGAAGGCATACACCTTTTTACAAATATTTACCACTTTTTTGCTACATTAGTATTATAGTGACCTCGATAAAATGAGAATTTTATCATACCTAAATTATGATAAATTGAAAATTAAATTTCTTATTCAACCAAATATTTAAAATGCAATGTAAATTTCTTCCATTCCACATGCATGACACGTGCAAAAAAAATACTAGTTAATTTATACCGTTATATCCTCTTCTATTTTCACCACCTAGTTAGGACACACCCTTTTTTCCTTTCTTTTTTTTGTTGGTGAGGGGGTGCTGGGGGTGGGTGGTGGGTGTTGGGGCGCGCACACAGACTCCTACAATTTGGAATTTGCAAGTTGCAAGCCATCATCCATTTGTTTGGATGCCATGTGGTCATCCATTTATAGTTCCACTAAAAACACATTTGTTAAACTTTGAAACAAACTTCTATAGTTCTATGAAATTGAAATTCACTGTCCACTCCATTATCTGACATAGTCCTTGTATAATCAGGCGCAACAAGAAATACATGAGTGAGGCCCAGCGTAGCGCCCTCAACGCTCTCCTATTCCGCACCGGTGACCAGTCCAAAGACATCGTCCTTGCCCTTGCCACCAACCGCCCTGGCGATCTCGACTCTGCAGTATCCGATCGTATCGACGAGGCCCTTGAATTCCCTCTCCCCGGTGAAGAGGAACGGTCCAAAATGCTCAAGCTCTATCTCGAAAAATACATCGCCAAGGCCGGAGAGAAAAAGTCAGGCAGTTGGCTTAGTGGTTTGTTTAAACGCCAACAGCAGAAAATTGAGATTAAGGGAATTTCTGATGATTTGATTAAGGAGGCAGCAATCAAAACCGAAGGGTTTTCGGGGAGAGAGATTGCTAAACTGATGGCTAGTGTTCAAGCTGCGGTTTATGGGAGCAAGGAGTGTGAGCTTAACCCCGAATTATTTAGGGAGGTTGTGGATTATAAAGTTGCGGAGCATCAACAGAGGAAAAAGCTTGCTGCTTCCACTGAGGCTGGTGCTTGATATTTATATATTGTTGTCTCGATCGTAATGGTAATAAAGGCTATAGAGAAGCAGGCGGGTATCGCTGCATTTGTTTACATGTTATTGTTCACCATTAATTGATGTTTTTGCCCTTTGTGGGGATTTTGGTGGAAGCATAATCAGTGTATTTTCTAGTTATAGTAATCCGTGTTCTTTACCAACAGGTTAATTTTAAGCAGGAGAATGTAACCAATACTGAAAGTTTTGCAGTTGTATTTTTTTTTGCCGTGGTTCATAATGTTTCTTTTCTTTTAGCTGACAGGGAGAAATATTCGAACATTATCGGTTCTATGTTATTTATTCTGGTTGAATGCGAAGGCGCTTGCCTTTCAACACTAAAATAACTCAATCCTTGTATAATCGCTCTGAACTTGGTGAGGTCATCTCCGGCAAAAGCCAGCAACAACCTCAAATAAGTGTTGAACCAAATCAGGCATGCTTTTTTCTTTCCATGGCGATAGAGGTCGAAACATGTGTGTTACTTATCTCAACCATTGAAAATAAAAATTGAAATCCATGTCCAACATTTTCATACTCATCGTGCATCCACCCAACTTGCATCCCAAAAAGAGAGAGAGAAAGAAAACGAGTTCCCATTCTACTCTCTTCTTTGATCCTGTATTAGCTTCTTCTCCGAAAAATGACTTGAGCTTTGTAAGGCAGATAATGGATACTGTTTAAGGCAGATAATGGATACTGTTAAAATTACGCTGACGACATGCACCACATGGTTGGCATGTTTCCGTTGGGGAGGAAAAGGCTCGTCGTAAAACTTTGTAAGAGATGTGGGCAGTATTGCCGCTGGGAAGGAAAAGGAGGATGGAGGAAGGATATCTCTTGTCGCAAAACATTCTAAGAGGTTGCCGGTTCGATTGTCCAAAAAAGCTCACTCCAATTTCCAATATTTCTAAAACTATTTAAAATAAAGCATTCCCTCCCATCCCCACCCCTAATTTTTGTTTCAGATTCCTTGTACTCACAATGAATGCCTCTCATTCCAGGTAAATTACACTAAAATACCCTAACCTATCATTATTTTTTCACTAAAATACCTTAAACAATTTTAATTACAGAAAAACACCTTAAACTACCATCATTTTTTTTACTAAAATACCCTCCGCATTTCGCAGAATCAAGTAATTTTTTAGCTATATGAATTCTGTAAGCGTAGATTGTTGAAATCCCCCAAAGTTGCATTTATATACCCCAAAGTAAATTGTCATTTCACTGCACAAAAATACCCCAGAGTCCAAACTTGCACTTTACACACATAAAGTGTTAAATGAAAAAGTACAATGACCTTTATGCCCTTTATAAAAAGGAAAGAAAAAACTTATCCCAACCTCTTGCTATCTTTTCCTCCAATTCCTCCAATTCTTCATTAACTTCTGGTTGTAAAAATCTAAAGCCCCAAATATACGTTGATTATTGTTCGAAAATTGTATATCCATCTAATTTGTGAGAAATATTTGAAGGTTAGATCCTTTATTTGCTTTGATTCGAAAAATTTAGGGTCTGCCCTGGTTTCAAAAAGAGTTGAGAGAGGAGGAAGCATCCTAATTTACCTGGATGGATGAAAAATAATTTTTGGTAAGTATAATTTTTATAAAGTTAATCATTAATTGATCAGGGACACAAAAATCAGAAATCAATCATGCCTTATGCACGAGAAGATATTTTCGGAAAAATTCTAACGGAAGTTTAACGGGGTTGCAAACCTTAGCGTATTTAAATACAGCTAAAAAAACCCATTTGTGAAACTTTGAGGAATTATCCAGCAATTTATCCAAGCCCAATAGTAAATACGTTGCCCAATAAAATCAACCCCGACCGATAACCCATTAAGAAATCCGATCTAACTAGATAAAGAGATTCTCCACCCGCCCTTCCTTCTCTCTTCTCTCTTTTTCCTCCATCTTCGAGCTGTGCCGCCACTTTCAACGCTTAGCCTCGCCTAACTGCGCCTCCGCCTCGATCGAGCCGCACCATCGTCTTCGAGCTTCTTCGATCGGCTCAGATCCCGAGCTGACCAATCATCAGGTAAACCCTTTTCTGAACCCCTAGTTTTTTGAAACCCTAGATCCAACTATACATTTGTACTCTGGTGGGTCCACAAATCCCTGTTGGTAAACTACTTTTTTTTAGTTGTTTGTATTTCTCTATTGTTGTTCTTCATGCTACAATTATTGTCACGCCCCAAATCCGCACATATATAAATTAGAAATTTCCAAGCATGACATGCCGCAATCTTCTCCTCAAAAAGACCGCAAGGCCTATCTCAATAAAAAAAGTCTGCTAGCAATATATATAAACTCTCAAATTTCCATATGCACACCTCAAGTTCTGCAGCCAAAAAATCATCATTTGCTTAATTGACTTGAAAGCTTATCCATTTAGATATAAAACATGCATTTTGATTTAGAACCACATAAAAGGTGGTTGAGTCATAACACTCAGCAAGGAAGGGATGCATAACTAACAATTAATAGTCTAAACACAATATAGCTCATCACTATATATATATATATATATATATATATATATATATATATATATAGCCATGCCTTTTGAAATAATGTCCATACAATATAATGCAACCTTTTCAAAGAATTTCCGTGCGAAGGAAATTAGGTCGGGTTACGACTGAGTACGGTCAACAACTCTAGCTCAGTTGACATAAGCAAAACGCCACCATAGGCAGCCCGTGTTAGGGAGAACCGCATGTTATGACCCGCAGTGAGATTGTCTTACGGCACGCGCAATAACCCAACGGGGCTACACAACCTGCCTTTCCTTGTAACCAACTTAATTATCCTTAATCATACCGGTATTAACTAACGAGATGCATGCATGACATGACCAAAATAACCAACTCGTGTAACGAGTGATACTCAAGGTATTTGCTCAGGCATAACAATGTATCTATTAATACCAATTGTGGTTTCATTGCATGCATGTCACCTTAACTACATGAAAAATACATATCTTTCAACGAATCATACAAGGCAAATAATCATTGAATTATTCATAATGCACGATACATACATACATTAAGTACCGAGTACTTGCATGGCAATGGTAGCCCTATAAACATTGAGCATTTTATATAACTTGATGCATATCAAAATATCGTATAAACAAGCAACTGATCGTAGCAACCAATCATTCATAGCATTCGCCATACATGAATATCAACCATCTACTAATTCGAACAATTATGATTATTAAACATGCAACACCACTTACTATACTTATCGGAAGGCAAATAGTTCGCGTGGCTCAAAATCATTGTCTACAACTCCATATTGATCATCTAAAAATAATGCAAAGGATTCAACATATGAGTCGTTCCATAATACTTTAACTAAAGTACATCAGAAAATTCTTAATCATCGATTCAACATAACTCTCTATCTAGAGATATCTATTGCTACTGATACTAATTTTTGCGTTTTTACAAATTTAATAAATTACTAATTTTTCTTTGGAGAACCCCTGAGCATAAATAATAAAAAGGATGATCTATACCTCATGAATTTCGATAAAGCACAATGAGGATAAAGTTATCGGCTCTTCGATTCCTCGCTAGCGGCCAAGAGCACTCGAGGAGATCATCTTCGCTAGAAATTAGGGAAGGGTCGTATGGTGCTAAATAAGATAAGCAAGACAACGGGAGGGGAATTGAGTCCGTGCATGCGCGAGAGAGAGGTAATGCTCCTAGTCCGCTAGAGAGAGATATGTGCGGGTAGGGTTTGAGGGATTAAGATAAATACTGTTCTAAATATCGGCCGTATCGGGTGAGATCTCGGTATCGGCTCGACCATGATACGAAACAACATTTTTTTCAAATCTCGTTTTAGACCAATATCGGCCGAGATTTTAAAATATTGGACGATATATTGTCTATCTCATATCGCTTAAATATCGGACGAGATGTATATAAATTGACTTTTGGGTTATGGTTAACCAAAACTTACCCGACCCGACCCATTATTTATTGCCTCAGGCCCTCAATTCTTCTCAGAAACCCTTTCAATTTCCCCCCTCTTCTCACTACCTCCTCTCTCGAGTCGCCGCCACTGCCTTTGCTCTCGAGTCGACGATGCCTCCTCATCTCCAATCGAAGCAGCTAGTAAGCTTGTTTTTATACTGGTTTTTTGGTTTGATCTTTATTTCTGCTGAATGGATTATGGTTGCATTTTTACTAGTTTTTATAAGCTTTGATCTTTGTTACTTGAGGTGCTACACCTTGGGTGAGTCCTTTTCTTCCTTTTGTTGTCATAATTTGGTAAAATTTGTTGCTGCTGAAGCTTGATCACAGCCTCTCTCGATATTGCATCATCTCCTTTTGTTTTGCAAAATTGCTCTCGAGCACCAACAATTGTGTGAGATCAAAAGTTATGCTAGATGAATTGTAAAAGTTATGAGTGTGCTGACCAAGTCAAAAGTCAACCCCAAATCAAGTCGGCCCGAGCCCAAGCAAGCGGGCCTGAGCCCAAGTTAAGACCGAGCATGGAAGGGGCCGGCTCCATGCCAAAAAGAAGGCAATAAATTAGTTTAATGTAATTTTTTAGAAATAAATGTATGAAAAATGGGCAAAAAGCCAAAATTTTATAAGCCCCATGGCTTATGTGCAAAAAGAAATAAGCACATGAGGCATGGGGAGGCACAAGTATCATTTGAAAAAGCCCAAGGGGTTATATGTAAAGTGTGTAGTCTATGAAAGACAAATATGATGAGAAAATCAATAACTTTCATTCTCTTAAAAACTCTAGGGTTTGTGTCTCCATCTTCTTTTTCTCAAGTTTTTTTCTCATCCTTTTCATTTCCAATTAAATCAAGAGCTTAGCTCTTTTTTCTCAAAATTAAATAAATTTTCACCATAAACCCTCGAAGAGGAGTTCAGATCCCCCATCAAATCCCTAAAAGGGAGTTTTTTAACCTCACTTTCTTTTTTCCCCAAGATCCAGCAAAAAGAGAGGAGTAAGAAGACCCACCTTCAAAAATCCCACTTTGGGAGGACCCAAGGCTCAAGGGAGAAGAAGGGGTTCCTTTTGATCATTTTATCTTTGAGGAGTTCAACTCCAAGATCCAAATTCCTAAAGGAGTAACTCCAAATTTAAATCTTTTAGGAGTTTAACACTAAATCCAAATATTTTGGAAGTTTAATTTCAAATCTACACCCAATTCCTGCTCAGGTGTTCAACTCCAAGCCTAAGGGCTTTAGCCCCTTCTTCCGTTGGAGCCCAGCGCCCACACGTAGGGCACGTGGCCCGCTGGCACCTACACGTTGTCTCACACGCACACCGCACATTGAGTTCACATGACTAGTTTCACCCGTCAATCTGAGGTTTTTTGGCTCCAAAATCAAGGGGCAATTAACGACAGTTTAATCCGCGGCTGCCAAAGATTTGGATCTCCACAACCAAGAAACCTCGGTCTACCCTAAGCAGGGGGAATCTGTAATACGCTTGACAAGCGATGCGTATTTCCTATCTCAATAGGGCGACGAAAAAAACTCTACAGATTCTGATACGTCCGGTAGGATCTTTTCTCTCCTTCCATATTTCGGATTAAATATTCATACGAACTCAATCAACATATATATATATCGATTGTCTGCACTGAAGTCATATTTTTGTGTGTGTACAGATTAACAGCTTTCAGTCACAATCTCGAACTCAACAATCATGTTTGGTTGTGTGTTTTGATCTATAATATACATATATATACTTCAATTTTTTTTGCTAAAACAAACTTATTTTTTAGTATAATCTTAACACACACAATTATATGGCTTCGTTTAACATAAGTTTTTAATGCGTTTGATCGGAACAACGATTCTTCAAATCCGGAGCGCTAGTGTTCTCGAATCAGGAACGACAGTTCCAATTTGCATTTCGCCAGTGGTATAGAGATTTATGGTCAATGTCATGTCAGTTTTTACATTATAAGGACTTAATGACATGCATTTTCAGTAAAAAGTTGATAATATTTTTCATATTGCTGTACTGTGCTATTCTTGAATTATTTGTAATTTTATTTTGACACACACACCAGAAAACCACCTATTCCCTTAAGCACCATCTGTATGGCCTAAAGCCGCATAATGCGTTAACAAATTGCTAAAGAAACTATAGTTGTCGTATCAGATGATACTCTTAGGTATTGTGTCGATGCCAACGATGATTGTTTTAATAATGGGTAAACCGAGTTTAACAAGGTTTAGTTCAAACTGTTCTCTTTGAGATTAATTTGAAATAGTTGAAGCCTTAACCATGACCAGTTTTTCATGAATCTTATAGATCTTCGTTGTTGCTGACTAATGTAACTTAATTTAAGGCATCGATTAATAATCTAAGTAAAAAATTAGGTAGAAAAATAAGTTCCATTTGATATATGATTTCATTACCAATACAGTATAAACTAAAAGCTCAACATTCTGTTGATCTTTTAGTCAAACATTGACATTTTTTGGCTTGGATTTACATTGGTTTCGGCTCATTTTGGTTACCTATAGTCCAGTGGGTATAGTTTCACTTCCTTTTTGAATGCTCAAAGATTGAAGTTTTGCTTGATTTATTTGCATTCTCAGGCCGCTTGGTTTTTAGTATAAGGTATTTTTTGACACAAGCCTCCTAAAACATTGCTATTTTAAAAAACACTCCCTAAAACTTCATATTTTAAATACATCTCTTAAAACTTTTAAATAATAAATTTGTTCCTGTACTTGATTATCATCCCTAACACCGGGTAATGATCCCGTGAGACGCTTTCTTATGTTATAAAGTGCGTCTTGTTGGTCTCACATAAGAATCATTACCCCATAACACCTTTAAAAATCTTTGTTAAGAAGCTAAAATGATAACTTGAAGATGAGAGTTTGGAAGAGTAAGACTAATGGTTTTGAACAAAAATAAAAAGAGATTGAGATTTTTAATGTTACATATGATTTTTTATCGCACGATTCATCATATTAGCTCTAATCCAATTATTTATCCCAATTAACTTAAGTAAATGGGCGTTTTTAGTAAACGGAGAGGTTTTAGGGGGTGTATTTCAAAATACAAAGTTTTAGAAAGGGTTTTTCAAAATACCAATATTTTAGGGGGTGTATATAAAAAAAGCCCATAGTATAAATACAAAAAGGGCACATCAAGGCAGACTTCTGCCTAACTATAGTATCTGTACAAGCTACACTGTGTTTTAAAAAGCGGCCACTTAAGCGGTTAAGCGGGTTTCGCGGCTCCGCTTTATATAACTTATTTTATTGATGTATACACTTCATACGTGTTATAAAGGGTATATAAGATTGATATTGGAGTAAGAATACACAAATACCAATTAATACAACATTCCATCCTTTCTTTTTCTCTTTTTCCGCGTTTCTATCTTTCGTGCCCGACTCGATAAATTCCACAGTTGTCGAGCCGACTTTGAGACACTTTAAGATTTGGATTTCAAAACTCCAAAATTTTAGATTTATCAACTTCAAGAAGTTGAGATCTATATCGATTTCGAGCAATTCTCGAGTTTTCTATTTTGATTTCGAGTAGTTTTTGAATTTCGATTATGAAATTCCAATTCGATTTTGACTCTATCTGATTTCGAACTACAATCTCTTAGATATTTTTTAAAAATAATTTGGTAAGTATTTTTACCGATTTGAGCTATGATGCTTGATGTTGGGCATCGAAAAGCTTATAAGCGCTATATAAGCTAATGAATTCTAAGAAAGTTTCAATTTTGCATTGAATTATTTAAGCATATTTTAGTAAATAATATATTGTCTAAGCAAATTTGTTAAATTTAGGTATTTGCTAATACAAAAGCAACATAAAAATAGTTAGAATGTAATGGGAATCATTATTTATTGACAAGAAAAAGAATATTGATGAAACACCACCGTTCAGATTTCTGAGCCGCCTGAGCGGCCACTTAAGCTTTTTGGCCTCTCGACCGCTCTCTTTTTTCCGCTTTTAAAACACTGGCTACACGTAACTCATTCATAAAGAACACTTATGTAATAAATTTGCTAGCTTATATGCTCTCTTTTGTTATAGGCTATTAGTTCTGAGCCTGAAGCATGTTTCCTCTTTGTTCCTCGTGATATATTCAGATATCTCAAACTATCACATAGGACAGTCAAAGTGTTTTTTGGTTACTGTTAGCTCACTTCGTCGCTTGGGTGTGAACGTACACATGTTGCAGGGTGCAAATCGCTGTGCTCTGCCCTTCTTTTCGATGTCCTCTACTCGTTATTGGTCAACGTTCTCTAGCTACCTCCCTTCAGGTTGAGGAATTATTCAGTGTGCCGGATGTAATACATCCGGAAAAGGGTTAAGAGATGGGAGAATTTCAGGTAACTTTGGGCATCGTTGGGGCTCATAATTTTATTACTTCTCTCTCTTGCCCGGATGTATACGGCCGGTATATGGAATATTTTTTTCTTCATGTCATCAGCATCATTTTGTTCTTATTTTGTAGAAAGAATGAGTTTTGATCGCTAATGCTGACATTTTCCCTTATTTCCCTGCAACTTCTCTCTCGCAACATTACTTCCATTATTTCAACATTGCATGTGGTGGCAATTTTTACTTTTTCCTGTAATCGGCCTATAACATGCCGGGACTATTCAAATATTCAATACCAAAGAAAATTTAGGTGACTCAGACTTATTGGCTTTGACATATATTGTCACGTCCTAAATCCGGCTATTAAGTTTGCATAAAATCGTTACGTGACACGGCTACAATTCTTAAAGTCAGGATAAAAATCATTTATATCTTCTTATTGCATCATTTTATTACAATTCCAAATTCTAAAAATATTAATAAAGATTCTAATACATGTCATCTAGTCTTATAAAGATAAACTCTCAAGTAATCTTCTTATTGCATCACTTTATTACAATTCCAAATTCTAAATTGTTATCTAAACATAGAACTCTAAATACTCCAACGATCTGACCTGCTAGCTCACTCCGAATTCTTCATGCTAATCTGTAAAATTGTTAAATATAGAGGGTGAGCAAACCACAGCGTAACAAATATTAACTCACATGTTACAACTTATGCAAGCGAGCAATAAAATAAAACAAAATGGTTGCTCGTGGTATAAAGAAATGAAATCGAGCTCAAATCGAATAACAATATGATGTTTGAGGTTAAATCATGGATCATAATCGAAACGTCATATATAATCATATGCACATAATAATCGCGGCTGGAATAAAAATGAATATCAAGTATACAAGAAACAACGAGAGTGAATTAAATATATTTATAGGCATGTCCTACCATTTATGAACCAATGGCCGGGTTGTCACATACGTACCCGCAACTGGTCTGGCTGACAACGGCAAAATCCTGAGGCCTACAACGGCACATCCACAGGACGTTGGTACAGCTAAACTCCTATCCACGTGCGTCCTATAAACTAATCTAACTCTTTTGTACATCTTAGGAAAGGATAAGGAATCGAACCAAATAAATATCAGTCGTTGGAATACATACAAATCATACTGATCATTATCATGAATCAAATTAACCAAGATCATAAGTATGTCGAAATAAAACGAGATACCCGAGGGATATATGTGATAATGAGACAAACATATCCAAAAGTATCAATTATGAGATCATAAATATGTCGAAACAAACGAGATGTTCAAGAGATGTATGTGATCATGAAATATTTCCGAAAATATCAAGTATGATAAAATAATAAGGATATCATAAGTTAGAACATGTAAGTCTAATACTTACCTGAATTGCAACCCACTAGCTCATCGTAACTCTAAAAATAAACCTCAATCATTACAAATTTCTATAATAAGATATAGGGTTAATATTAGTATACAACTATAAATCCCTTAAGTTTAACTAAAACCTACTCAGAATTCCTTATGATATTTTAAAATACATATTCTTATTATTTATGTTTTTTCTAAAATTTACTATGCTTAATTTAAGTGATAAAATGCGAAAATGAACTATGTACATTATTGATGATCTAAATACAATTTCTCATGTTTTAAATTCTCACTTGAAATCTAAATGAGGGCTAAAATAAATTATTAAAGATCGTAAAGAATAACAATTACCAATTATTCTATGTTATAAACTTACAATCTAAAGTTACATAAAAGATTCAAAAACGGATACTTATTTTTATAGTGTTCCCAAAATAATTTTTAACGCTCATAAATATATAGGGTAAATATTTATTGAAGTTAAAATATATGAAATTATGTGAAGTTCATAATAACATTTTTTTTTCAAATATATAAGTGATCGAAACGAATTACATAAAATACTAGAGATCTAGAATTAATTTTTTAATCACTATTTTGTTTCATCGAAAAGTGCATGGTGTATGCATTAAATACATAATTTACATTACATTAAAATAAGACTTGATATATGTGATTCTAGGTTAAAGAAGTAAACCCACTTCTTAATAACCCATACCATATAAGTAAAATTAGAAATCTGTTTTCTTTTTTTGTTTATTTGATATTTATATTTATCACAAAGACTGTCTCCGATTACATAAAAATTATATCTTTTGCTTGCATGTCATAAACTTTTCTTCAAACCGTTACATCTAGAATATCCAAATATCATAGCTTAAAATTATAAGGGAAAAAATTATAAGAATAAAATAAAAATATTACCTTTATTCCAAAATGAACTATTATCATAATTTTCTATTCTAAGCTAAATTCTTCTCATTTAATTGTTTCAGTTTCTTTTTATTTATTTCTAATTCAAAATGAATGTTTCAGTAAATATGTAGATGAAACATAATGATACTATTAAGAATAGTCTCATTTAATAATACAATTGTAATTAAAAATATTTATTATATTCTGACATTTATATTAAAGATCTTTTTTTAACTCTTATAATAATTTAATTTTTTTATTTTATTTTTATGTTTACATTCCTTATCCTGATTATCATAAATAGAAATAAAAGTAAAATTTTACCTGTATCGCTATATTCTTAAATGATCTTCAATAGAACTCAAATCTCTTTTGTTCTTCTACTTCTTCCTTCTCCTTTTATAATTTTATTAGTGAAATTTAGATAAGAAATTTATATTCTTTTACATCTTTTTAGATGAGAATAATAAATATAAACTCAACTAATTTGTTGGGATCATAAATCTAAAATTGTTAAATATAAAATAATATCTTTGATGCATATATGACAATTCTTTATTTTATTAACTGTTTTATTATTATTGTTATTCATGTATATTATTTCCTAACATTTTGTTCATAGTAACAAATAAATTAAAGATTTGATTGGACCCAAACCAATATAATATATTATTTTATTTTCACAACAAACAAATCATTTTAGTTTTTCTATATTTTAAATATTCTTTCCCTTATAAAATAACCTGCCATTTATTAAGATCTTGGATATTTATAAATATCAATCATAATTCTGTTAACAGTTTTAATCTTTCTTTCTTTCTTTTATTTTTATTCAAAATCTTTTCATATATTAAAGTTAATCAAGATAACCATCCATACTTTTGAGTTATTATATATGTAATATTTAATATATTCATATTAAAGTCAAGGGTATTACATATATGTATATATCCTTGGAACAGTTTTATCCACACACACATGCGCATGTATGCACATCATGCATGCATGTATATGTATGTTCATATCTATATGTATATGTATATTTATGTATGTACACGAAATTGCGAATCAAAGTTCGAGAACTTGGTTTTAGTTTTCAGTGACAGGCCATTCAAATTTGGAATTGCAGATCCCAAAATTGGCCTGGGTGAGATCTATTCCGACATCAATTTCAGTTGTAGCATACAAATAATAGAATTCCGTAAATAGATTTCATAAGGAACAAACCCCAAATAATTTGGGGACAAACTAAAGAAATGCTTTTGTAGGGGACAACGGGGATTCTGGCATAATTCTGATATACCACGTATGCTATTTCTCCTGGCTTCTTTAATTTGCTAGAGCTCTTCAGATTGCTGCTACAAGAGATACTTCATCAGTACATCTTGATCTTTTATGGTCTAATTTGTTTGATTATTGACAATATGTTTGTATTGCCTTTGATTCTATAATGTGAATTCAATTTAAGCATATATTGTGTCCAAAAATACTATTTGTATTGCTGTTTCTGCTGTGCCGTCTAATTTGTGAAATATTGGGCAATATGGTTGACTCTCTCTGTTATAATGCTAATTTCTTACCTTAGGACTATAACTTGTCCAAAGTTGCTATGCATGTTCTTGTATTTGGTAGGGTTTTTGAATAAGTTCCTTTAGTAAGACGCAGAGGAGGGTTCCGATGTATATCAGAAACCCGAGCTTCACTGTCCATGTTGGAGCAATCAGGGATGCCCGATTTATCAAAGTCACAGCAGTCGGGGGTATCTGGGTCATCCAAGGGACCAAGTCGCGACAATTAGGGATATCAGAGCTATTTAAGCCACAACAGTCGGAGACATCCAAGTTGTCCAAGCTGCAACAGTCAGAAATTTGAGTCTGAGGTGTCGGATTTGGAAGAGTCCGATTTTAATTTGGTATGCATCCAAACTTCACATTGGAGATTGTTGATTAAACCTGTCATTCACATAACCTTGCATGTCCTGTGGAATTAATAACCTATTGATGATTACCATTTTTGCACCGATATGAAGTTCGTGCTTTCAGGATAGATAGAACTATGCAACTAAAACCCGGACCTTTTCCAAATTCTCTCTTATAACATCTTACTGCATAAGAATACCTTATGAATGCCATGCATTTTAGTTATTTTTCACATCCATAACATTTAATTGAATTGAATCGATTTCTTGGATTTGTTTTGAATCATGAACTTAATCTAATCTTTAGCATTTGAGGTTCAATCTGATGAGAAGGTCAAGCTTTTGGGAACTCTTGGAATACTCTTGTACTAAAAAATGTTGAAAGGGGGATTTTTATAATATCTATAATTTTTCTCATACATAGAATGAATGTCTTTAAGCAATATAAAAACACGTTAGTTTGCTAGTAGAAGCTGAATTCACTATTCGCTTATTTTTGTCTTAGGGTTAAAAAAGATAGAAAAGAAAGCACAGCGAGGCAGCTGTTTTAGGGGGTACGATGTGGCGGTGAGTACATTATTGGTATATTTGATTGATAATCAATCTAATCATATTAACTTGAAGAATGGGCCTGTTATTTAATCGAAACTCATCGAAACCCGAATCCGTGTAGATAGATCCATGACTCTTAAATAATTCTGTATAAAATATATCGAATTACACACACACACAAAAAAAAATTTCAAGTTCTTTCTAATGAATTATAATATAAATATATGGATAATTGCAAATCATGCTCCTATTGTATCCTTGTATTGAATACTGTATATTTATTGCAATTTATGTCCTCAGATCTGCTGAAATATATTCTCTTTTCTGCTGCTTAATATCATTTTCAAATTGATTAATTACTGATGCATAAGTAGCCAGACCGAGTATTAGGAATCCTACGGAGAGAAGGGAACCAAGAAATTTTTTATGCTATCAGAAAGCGAATTTTTTTTTGTAAAGGAGAAATCAGATGGGTGCTTTTGATAGTGAATCCCTTATATTATTAGAGCCACAAGCATGTTTGGGGCTGTAATGGCATGGATAACAATACACATACATGCATATACATGCGTGTGAGTGTGAGATAGAGATAGAGACGAAAGTGGTAGGAACACTTTCCTAAGCTAGAAATGAAAACGGAGTTTTGGGCCACAAGGATGAGACCTGGTGCCTCCACTGCCCCTTTTGTCACTTGTTGCTTTAGAAGTCGCTTACATAAGTGTTGTATAGGAACTCTCTCCCTATATCTCTACACGCGCGCTCGCGCACATCGAGGGAAAATATTATATAGGTTGCAATTTCACTGTATACGTAATAAAGCAACATGAGCTATAAAAGAAAGGAATAGGAAAAGTTTAAAGAAAATAAATCCTTATTGGAGCCGGAAGCAACATGTTAGAGCTAGAAATCACTGGAGGTACTTATATTTGAGCTAGAAATTCTTATTCGCTAGTAGGTCAATTCTGATGTGGATAATTTTTACTTTGATTTCATTAAGGGGTTATTTGAAAGACAACATAATGTACCTTGTTATATTGAACGTACACTTAGAATAAGAGGGTGGCTTTTCGGGGGCAGTAAAATCGCAAGTGAGAGAAGTTTGCCTACTTAATCAAGCGAAGCATATGATTATAGGTTTTTTTTATAAAGATATATGCATGATATATTACTTGTGCTACATTTTAGGTGTAATGCTTATTCCCAATGACTTGAGTGAACTTGTAGAATTATATCTTATGAAGCTGCAAAGAATTTACTCTCTTAAACTTAAGGTATATGTTTTTCAATGCGCCCATAAATATTATGTAGGGAATGAGTGAGCCGGAAACAGATATGGATAGAGCACTTTCTTTCATAATTCATGATGACAGCATAGGCCTTATGTCTTTTTTGAATGACCTAAAGGTCAAATATAATGGCGATGTTAGAGCAAGCGCATGCACAGTTTTACTGAAGGCTGTTACTTTAAATAAGGTTGATTACGTAACTGCACTTATTGAACAAAGAGATTTAGGACTGGGTCCTCATATGGGTCATCTGTTACTAAAATTGACTTTGTGCATTTTGCGGCTGGGAAATTATGGCCTCGCCTAGTTGAGGCGTTTCTATGTCTTGGGGGCAGATACCTCATACAGAGAGTCCCTTGATCGTACCTTGATCGGACAGATAGAATCCCCATATTCCGGCATGTTCAATGATTATAATTTGGGACTTGTATACGATCCTTGTAATCCGAACTATGAAGACATTCTTGCACTTGAATTTGCGCTTCGATTATTAAGGTAGGACTTAAATTTTTTATGTGCCTTTCTTAATATATTAGTCATTCATATAAAGATGAATTTGACTGAGGAATAATTATATCCTTTTTTCACTAACCAGCTTCATTTAATGCAGTTCTAGAGGCTATCTTTCTGGTTGGACTCAGGAGACTCTGTATTCAAGCTAATTGTTATGCTTTGCCTCCCAACTATGGTTTTCATCTACTCCTACTTGAGTGCTTTGTATAGTTATATTTAGCATCCATTGATTTGTTTAGAAGTTGCTAATTTTGCTCCTCCCACCCCCCACCAAACCAAAAACAAACAAAACAAAAAAAAACAAAAAAAAAACTTTTTCAGAAAGAACCACTAGAAACTACCAGGTTACTTGCGCAGTCCACCAACCCTACAGAGGCGGGCAGGGTTATTGTTGATCTCGCCATGGGAGTGCTCATTTCCGATACATTTGAAGAAGGTACTTACGAGGAGGGAGATGACTTGGCATACTTGGTAATGGAAACATCTGCCGTCGAGTCTCTTTTAATGGTAGCTCGAGAACAGGTTTTGGGCCCAACCAAGATTAAATATGGCGGGTTCAACAGATGTTTCATTCTCCGTTATATGTTCAGCGAGTATATAGAAATAACTGATACCGGCTTTCATGAAATGGAAATTGAGATGCTTAAGAAAGTGATAGTGTTTATTCTTAGTGCCCTGCAATTGCTGGAGGTTTTTGAGAAGGCTGGTGATGCTATTGACGAGTACTGCAGATTTCAGAAACCAGAAGTAAGTTGAACTACGAGATATATATATATATATATATATATATATATATATATATATATATATATATATATATATATATATTTTGATTGTGCTCATTGTTTACCACTAAATATTTCGTTATATTTTCATGTAGGGTTGTATTATTATTATTATTATTATTATTATTATTATTATTATTACTACTACTACTACTGTTACTGTTACCACCATATTTGATGAGGCATTGAAGGTAAAGAGGCCATAGCTTGTAAAAAGACCAAATTGACCGTAAAGAGGCCATAGATTGTGAAATTTAAGAACCCTACGTTGGACTTTGATCTTACACTGCTATGGATACATGTTTTATGAAAAGCTTCCTTATAAAAACAAAATATTCTCAATTAAATTAGCTATGTGTCATTTTCTGTGGTCCCATTATAGCGACTATCCAATTATGTTTACTTTCTTCTCCTCTTTCCAAACGCAGATCCCAACCAAGGGAACTAACCCTAGACGTCGCAGCCTATTTGATATCTCCAAGGCTTGATCATTACCACATTCAAGGGCTGATCATTACCGCCTCCAATGGCCTCTGATCCGCCCATAACAACTTAGAAGTCGAAACCTTGTGACCAACTAGCATAGCTCAGTTGGTATAACTTTTCTCTCTAAAGTGAGAGGGCGCCGATTTTATTCCCAAAGGGGCCGCATCCAAAAAATATTCAGAAACCTTTTCCAGCATGCATGGTTTAGGCGTGTTTGAGCACAGTGTCGGGCGCGTGTTAGAGCCGTGGTACGGTTCCTCTAATGACGTGTCAGTGCTACATAGCTAGATACTGAAATTTCATCTCCTATGTGTGAATTCCAATTAGTTGAATTGAGCACGGATGTATTATAATTTCACTTGGGTATCTAAGAACATCCTATGCAAGAATATATTTAGCAAATTCAAAATCATATTGGTATGCAGGTGTCGGATAAATAGGTAGCCAAAGAAGTTGTATCATTGCTTCATGAAGCAGGCTTAAATATAGAGATTGTAGACACAAATTTGGGTGATATGCACAGGTTTGTAATCTATGTGCTATTACATAATAGTTACTTGTTTCTTGCTTTATTCCTTCTTAAGTTGATGGTAGGTAAAACCACAACCTGATGTGCGAGGCATGTTAACTGAATCTTTGTTTTGCTTGAAGTTGCTACACCGGTATTGAGGAAAATCGTCTGCGCACTTGTTACCATGTAGAGGTAAGATATTCTCCAATTTATGCCATATGCTTCGTATTTCTTTTTCTTTCCCCCACCCTCTTGTGATTTTAATGATAACATTGTAGGAAAAAAGATATTGCAATTTGCATGCAAGAAGTCTAGGACCTCAGTTTTCTTCCTTTAATGGCCTAGCATGACTGTCTCTTTATGGCAGTTTCATAAAGTATATTAACCTTGCTAATTCAACTCATGATTTTCCCAATTAGCTAAGTAACTAAAATACCATTTAAGTTTGCCGCTTGCATAGAAAACTGCCTCCAATTTGCTGTCCAGTTTTTCACCACCGCTTTCTTTTTGCCCTATATTGTTTCTAAAATGGAAGCATATATTGGATTATTTTTACTGAAAATTAACTGGAGATAAAATTGTTTACTGACCGGTTTGTGTGAACACTGGATTTCCACCCCTCAATCCTCGGCGTAAAGTTTATGGCGGTATGATTTCTAGCGTATTCCGGTGTCTTTGTTCTGGACGTACACTCAACGCAGCAGTTGCAGGAACTTGCCAAGCTTTTTGAGTACTTGGGATTTGGAATGTGAGGATGATGAATAAAGGAGGAGGTTTTTAGAAGGGGAGAGATATTTCCTGTGTCTTTTTTGATCCAGGGAAAGAGATTAAATAGAAATTAACGCGGGGGGGGTGTGTGTGTGTGTGTGCGCGCGCTAAAAACGGGCAGGAAATGAATTGCGTATTTTATATTACGAGAAATAAAAGAAGATACTGCATAATTTTGAATAATGGGTCAAGGGATTCAACTTCTTGCCATATAGTAAAACACGTGTGCAGAATCGGTCTGTCAATGAATTTTGAAAATATTCTAAATAAAACTTTCCAAGGGGGCGCCCCACCACACACGGCAAGGGGGGCGCAGGGCCCCCTTGATCCACAGTCCGCTGTCCAGACAGCAGGATCCCTGAAATACTCTCCGAGTCCCACTAGATTGCTTGCGGGACAATTTAGTTTGAAATGATACAATAAATACAACATATACGGGTAGGAATAGACCTAGTTTACAAAATCCTTGTCATTTCTGTTTTATCATTTGGATAATTTGTTTCCATGTTTCTGAAGATAATTTATTTATCATTGCAGCCTATCCTTTATGGACTACCATGGACGTTGGAAGGCCGTTCCAACTAAACTGCCGAATGGTCGTCCGGATTTATTATGGTGTCGGTGCAATTACCTTTCAATGTAATCAATCTGCAAGCAAGGAATATATGTGGAAGGTGGAGCTACTACAAAACAACAATTAAAATAACAACAGCAGAGAAGCTATTCAACTACGCAAGTCATGCTGAGAGTTCCACCACTGTTCTTGCAGAATGAAGCTTTGGCCCGATATCCTTGATAGTCTTGGGGTTTTGTGTACAACAAAGTGGTAGTTCCGTGAGTTTAATTAGTTTCTTATTTTATTTACTAATTATAGAGGGCTATAGTTGTGCTGATGTTGTGAATGATGCTGTTGGCGATGGAAGGAACCGTTACAGGGAACAACGCCCGCGACAACACAACCACGTAATTAATCGACGAAAGATAAAACGATAAACGATGCGAGAATAAATAATAAATCAAACGCAAACAAGAGAGGATTTGTTAACGAGCTTCATCCACCGTATGACTAGTCTCCGGCAGAGCGGAATCTGTAAACGTCCATTAGAATCCTTGAATCAATTACAAGTACGAGCAATCCTAGGAGATTTTTCTCAAATCTTTCTAGATTTCACAAACCCTAACCGTCATCCTCTCAATACAATGATCTCTTTCTATATTAATTTAGACAGTATTTAGTACATGCATGTACGAGAGGTCCCTTTATATAGGCAAATCCTCAACCCATCCAAAATTGAGATAAATCTCAATTTACCAAAATAAGATTCGCAGCAGATTCATCGTCGACAGACGTTTGACCCACGATTGGGTAGACGTCTGCTTCTGATATGTACATCTTAATTTTCTTTGAGCAAACATTTGGCTTGTCCCCAGACGTTTGGTCTCGAGTCTCAGGTTGGGCTTCATCTCTTCACTAGACGTCTGAACAACACTTGGTCAGATATGTGGCCTTCAGTCTCTGATCTTGGGTTTGTCTTCTGCAGACGTGTGCTGTTACTTTGTTGTTCTGACATGCTTCTTATGTGCATGTCCAGACGTCTGCTGTTGTCCGATACAAACGTGAAGCAAACTCCATAATTTCTAACAATCTCCCACTTGGAGATGCTTCAGTTTTTATTTCCAGCGTTAGTGGACTTTACATCACTCCGCTCTACTCTTTTCTCATCAGATTTTCATGGAGAGATTCACCAACTCGCAAAAGAGCTCCAACTTGTTCCTGTCTACGATTTTGGTGAATATATCCGCCGGATTTTTTTCTCCCGCGATCTTTTGCAATGTCAACTCGCTTTTTTTTACCGCTATGCGTATGAAGTGGTGCCGCATCTTGATGTGCTTCGTTCGAAAGTGATAAGCCGCGTTCTTCGCCAAATGTATCGCACTTTAGTCGTTGCTCCACAAGGTATTGAAGTTTTGCTTCTTGCTCAATTCTTCAAATAGCCTTTGCAACCATATTATCTCCTTGCTGGATTTCATGATCGCCATATATTTAGCCTTCGTAATCGACAATGCCATTACCTTTTGCAATTGAGAGACCCAACTCACCGCTGTTCCTCCAACCGTAAATATGTACCTCGTTGTGCTCTTCCCGCTATCTCGATTATCCGAATAGGCTGTATCAACGTAAGCTTGCACTTTTAGAGAGTCACCTCCGAAACATAAGCAGTGACTTGATGTACCCTTTAGATACCTCAACATCCACTTCACCGCATTCCAATGCTCCTTACCCGGGTTTTGCATATACCCGCTAACAACTTCCACTGCATGTGCAATATCAGGTCTCGTACTCACCATCGCATACATCAAACTCCCCACCACGGATATATAAGGCGTGCTCGCCATCTTATCTTTCTGCTCTTGAGTTGTCAGGCACAACTCCTTGCTGAATTTGAAATTCTTTGCTAAGAGCGTACTTACCGGTTTTGACTTGTCCATATTGAACCGTTTCAAAACCTTCTCGATGTAGTCCCTTTGCGATAACTATAGATTCCGCTGCTTCCTATCTCTTACAACCTTCATGTCCAAAATTTGCTTTGCTACTCCTAAATCCTTCATGGAGAATTTTTCAGCCATCATCTTCTTCAAATTTTGAATTTTCTCGAAATTCGGATCCGCTATCAGCATGTCATCCACATACAGCGATAATATAATATAGTCTCCATCCTTGAAAGTCTGAACATACACGCAGTGATATGATTCACAGTGCACAAATCCCGTCTCCAATATAAACTGGTCGAATTTGAGATACCACTGTCAAAGAGCTTGCTTGAGGCCATACAAGTTCCTTCGTAGCTTACACACCATATTTTCTTTCCCCTTCATCTTGTATCTCGGTGGCTACATCATAAAAATATCTTCCTCCAAATCTCCATAATGGAACACGGTTTTGACATCTAGCTCCTCTAAGTGCAAGTCCTCCATCGCCACGATACTAAGAATCATCCGAATGGATGTCATCTTTATAACCGGGGAAACTACTTGATAGTCAATATCTTGTTTTTGTGCGTAACCCTTGACTATCAAGCGAGCCTTGTACCGCTTCATACCATCGGCTTTATCTTTAAGCCTTGTACCGAACCCGTTGCTAATGCAATCAAACCTCCACTGCTCATACTGAAGAAATATAACGAACCGTTCAACTTGTCCCTTGCGACCACCAACGATCCGTTGGAAATCTTCCACTGAGAATTCCCAAACACCGTCATATAACCTTCGTTGTCAGGTTGACTTGTAGAAATTAGGCTTTTGTTCAAATCTGGAATATGTCGCGTGTTCTTTAGCATGATTTGACCTCCTCTTGACGGTTGCAATATGATCGTCCCTTTGCCAACGATCTTGTACGGCTGACCGTTTCCCACCATTACATTTCCACGGTCGCTTTGAACATCTCGCTGAAGTGATGCCGGTCCGAAGTGCAGTGAAAAGAAGCCCCTGAATTTAGAAACCAAGTATTCGCCTTTGTGTTGTTGCTCGCCGATAGATAAAAACGTTGTTTTTCTTATTCTTGTGTAGACACCACATTCGCTTTTTTTTCATCCGTCTTCTCATTTGAGCCTTTCTTCGAAGATTTGCATTCACTTTTCCTGTGATTCTTCTTCCCACAATTCCAACACGCGTCTTAGATTTTTCCTTAAGATTTTTCTCGGCTTTTAGACTTGCTCTTCTTTCCCTTTTCCTTTTCCATCGACCTGCCATGATTCTCCACTGCAAGCGCAGAACTCCCACCCACAGCTTTCTCCCCATCTCATCGCTTAATATGCTGCCCACAACATCATTAAACGTGAGAGTATTTTAGATAGAGTTGCTAACCGCTATTACGAGGTTTTCCAAACTCTCCGGCAACGAACAAAGAAATAAAAGGGCTCAAATCCCGTCTTCAAATACGATTGAAACAGACTCTAGTTGGCTCGTCACACTGTTAAATTCATTCAAGTGTTCTGTCACCGAACTAGAAGATGTTGAAAAGTTTCATCAGGAAAATCTTGTTTGATGTAAAAGACTTCTCATACAACTTGGCTAATGTCATCATTAGTCTCATGGTTGTCTTCTCCTTCGAGATATTAAAGGCCACCCGCAGAGTCAACGACAATCTAATTATCGCCAAGACTTTTCTATCCAAAAGGTTTCATATCTTATAGGCCATCTTCTCGGGCGTTTTGCTTATCAATGGAAGATACAGATCCTTTTGATATCAGTAGTTTTTCATTTGCATGCGCTACCAACCATAATTGTGGTTATTGAACTTTTCGATCCTTATCTTATCCTCTGCTATCTTTCACTCTATCGTCGCAGAAAACACAACTTCTACCTCAGATCTAAAGCAACACCTTCAAAACGACGATATAAGAAAGTGGAGAAGAGGACGTTGTCATTACCCATCGTTAACCTAGATCTAGAATTGAAGAATCTTATGTTTCTTAACCTGGCTCTGATATCAGTTGTTGGCAATGGGAGGAGCCGTCACACTGAACAATGCTCGCGACAACACAATCATGCAATCAACATAACCACGCAATTAATCAGCAAAAAATAAAACGGTAAACGATGCGAGAATAAATAAGAAATCAAACGCAAACAAGAGAGGATTTGTTATCGAGGTTCACCCACCGTATAGCTAGTCTCCGGCACAGCGTAATCTGTAAAAGTCCATTAGAATTCTTGAATCAATTACAAGAACGAGCAATCTAGGAGATTTCTCTCAAATCTCGTTAGATCTTATAAACTCTAGCGGTCACCCTCACAAAGATCTCTCTATATATTAATTTAGACGGCATCTAATACATGTATGAACGGTCCTCTTATATAGGCAAGCCCTAAACGTATCCAAAATTGAAATAAATCTCAATTTACCAAAATAAGATTCGCAGCGGATTCACCATCGACATACGTCTGACCTTGGATTGGGCAGCCGTCTGCCTTTGATCTATACTACTTAATTTTCCTTGAGCACTTATCCCGACGTTTGGTCTCGAGTCTCGGGTTGGGCTTCATCTTTTCACCAGACGTCTGAACCTGGTCAGACGTCTGGCCTTCAGTCTCCAGTCTTGGGTTTGTTCTGCAGACGTCTGCCGTGCTGGCCTTCAGACGTCTGTCGTTGCTCCGTTGTTCTGACTTCTCATGTGCTTGTCCAGTTGTCTGATGCTGTCCCATACAGACGTCTGACCTTGAGCAAACTCCATAATTTCTAACAGATGCTATTTTTAATCGGAACAATGCGTGTTTATTAATTATATGGGGGTGTGATGCATTTATTTAAGATGTTTATGATGCTGCATATATTTAGGTCGCACCGTCCTAAAAATGCTTCTTTCTCGTAGTGTATGCAGTCCTATTCTGTTTCGATAGAGACTTAATATATATATGTTGGTTGTGATTGTTTTATTTACTGCCTTGGTTGTTATAGGCATGCTTATGTTGAGTGCGACTATATCTACTGTTTTAACCACATCCCTTGACGGGGTCTTCAATTTTATATTTCGATTACAACTAACAACATCCCCATTGATTGACAATTGACATTGTTCTTTAAAATTTACTAAAATAACAGTAAACTGATGGGTCAAAAATCTTGGAGTAAGATTATATATATATATATATATATATATATATATATATATATAAATAAACGAAGACAGAAGCCCTTAAAAGATGATTTAAGGAAACAACAAGGGGAAAAAAGGAAAAAATACATTCGACACCACTTTACATCACAAGCCAAACTTCAAGAGAGGAAAAAACTTGCCGAGGCCGGTGCTTGATATTTATATATTGTTGTCCCGATCATAATGGTAATAAAGATTATAAAGACTATTGAGAAGTAGGTAGCTGCATTTGTTTACATGTTATCGTTCACCATTAATTGATGTTTTTATCCTTTGTTGGGATTTTGGTGGAAGCATAATTGGTGTATTTTCTGGTTATAGTAATCTGTATTCTTTATTCTGGTTGAATGTGAAGGCGCATACCTTTCAACACTAAAATAACTCAATCCGCATATAATCGCCCTAAGCTCGGTGAGGTGGTCTCTGGAAAAAGACATGAAAAAATAGCCCGCTATAACGAGTGAGAACCCGAATCGAAACGCATTGTCCGCTTGCAATAGAAACCGGACCCGATTGCAAAAAACGAGTACTCATTCTACTTCCTTCTTTGATCTTGTATTCGCAAAATGCCTCGAGCTCTATAAGGCGGATAATGGATACTGTTAAAATTACGCTGGCGACATGCAGGAGGAAAAGGACCGATAAACTTTCATGCAAATTTTGATCAATTGTCAGCTGTTATTATAGTGAAAACACCGATAAACTTCTTTGACCATGAAGGTGTTGATCGATTAATATATATAGAGACCATCTCATTCGGGCCTTTCTCTTCAAAATCAGCGCATCGCCAGCTTAGTTCAAAGTGCAGGGACTTTGAGCACTGATACATCAGACACTGCCATAATTCAATAGATATGGAAGCACAAAGAAGTTTATCCTCAAATTCTCCACTTTCTTTGGCGAGGACTAGTTGATGCTCTTCCAACAAATTTGAGGCGAGCCTAGGCGATTCCACTCTGTGCCCTTTGTGTGGAACTCACGAGAAATCCATTGATCATTTAAGATAAAATCTCTAGTTGGTTGTATAAAAATCAATGTAGACACGGCTATTTGCCCGAGTTTCGCTGTTGCCGCCGCTAACCAAAGAGACTCATTGGGTGTCATACAAGCCATTTCAACATGTCAACATGTAGATTCAAGCCCCGAACATGCGGAAGCTACAGCTATAAAAATGGGTATTATGACGGGTCTTCAAATATTCGATTCAAGCATTATTGTGGAAAGCAAGCAAAGATGGTGGTTTCTTGGATAAATGGGGAATGCTTACATTCAGATCCGAGAGTTGCACATATAGTTAATGAGTGCGGCACTTTAATTGCAAATTCTAATATTAGAATAAGCAATGCACGCAGAATGCAAAATAAGGCCATACATAACATCACAGAACATGCAGCCGCAAATTTATCCTTTGGTTCTTGGTTGTATCCGAACCTTCCTTCCGCCCTCATGGTGAGCTTTGTATCCAACATAACTTTGTCAGCTTAATTTAAGTGCTACCGGCATTTCTTTTAAAAAAATAATATTTAAATATAAAGTATTACCCCCTCCCCATCATTTGAATATTTGTTGCAGATTCCTTGTGAGTACTTACCATGGATGTCCCTCGTTCTATGTAAAATACACTAAAATACCCTCACCTATCACTGTTTTTCATTAAAATGCCTAAAAACAATTTTAATTACAGAAAAATACCTTAAACTACCATTGTGTTTTTTTTTTACTAAAATACCTTCTCTCCGCATTTCATCAAATTAGGTACTTTTCTAATGACATGAAAGAACAAAAGTACATCCGCCTAAATGATTATTTAGCAATTCTCTCCCCTCCTCTAATCCATCCTTCTTTTAGCCGCCTTCTCACCTCACCTCATATACCTCTTACCATCGCTTCGGCCCCCTATTTTCCATCTCACTCATCTCTACCCAACCTCATCATTCTCCTCTACATCCATTGGTGGTCCTTTCCCACCAAACTTGTCAATACGAAGTCCATTAGCACCACCCCATCTCTCCTCTAGTCCTCCGTCATAAAAATGATATTTAACTTAACAAGGGGCAAAAAGGGAAAGCAGCTTTGTTAACCCTGTGGGTTCAGGGTATTTTAGCACAACATTATTAGTTTAAGGTATTTTCTATAATAAAAATTGTTTAAGTTATTCCAGTGAAAAACAATTATAGCTGGGGGCATCAAAGTGAAAAGCACATCCGCCGCTTCGTGATCCAAGATCCGCCACCCCTTCTAGAAGCTTCTCGGATTCTGATCGACGGCGACGACGATGAGCGAAGAGGCGAATCGTGAGGTTGCGGGTGGGGTCCACGGTTTGGTCCGACGTGGCGTCGCCGTCGATGGGGGAGTTCGGCGTTTCGGTCATTTCCGCCGGCGATTGGAGACAAGGGAAAGGTAAATGTACTACTTTTGCATTTCAATGGTTTTTTTTTTTTAATGTTTATTTGTTTATTATTACATATATGCGTAGAAGTTGACGTTCCTTGGAGATTGTTGAAACCTTAATCTTATAATAATTCTTATATATAATAATTATAAAAGTATAAAAGAAGTGAAGCAATGCATACATTTTGTTAAATGGGCGTGCCCCTTTGAGCATGTCTCTTAGTGTGTGTGTGTGTCTTTTAGAAAATCTTTATAATGTCTGTTAATGTTGTGTACAATTTGAAGTAAAGAAAAGAAAAGAAGAAGAAGAAGAAGAAAAATCCATACTTGTTAGCAATGGCTGAATACGATGGCTCGACCCTTGGAATTGTCCTTCTCAATCATCACCTCCATGCATGCCTCATTCGTTCGACCCCCTTCGCCTTCGAAGCTTCAATCCATTCGATACCTGACCGCGTCAACCTTTGCTCTTCCACTGGTGGCCGCGTGCTCTTCCTCGACGACAATTCCTCTTTCTATCACATCCTCAACCCCTTCCTCTCGCCGGGATCGTCGCCGTTTAGTTACAAAAGAATCCCATTACAATTATGGGACAAGGTCGGGACCGTATTCACCCACCACCCAAACACCCCGGCGGTCCTCTCCATCGATGAGGTTTTGGATGACGTCATCTACATTACTTGTCCCACTGATGGAGGCGACGGGTCCTACGGCTTCGACAGGTACTCTTCGGTTTGGGGATGGTCTTCATCAGAGGAAAGATATTTTCTGGAGGGGCCCATTGTTGCCGAGTCTGCCACTTCTTGTGGATCGATGGCCTACTGGCTCGTTGGGGCCCCACGTCCACGGTTGCTCATGTATGACCCTGCTCGTATAAATCTAGGTCCCTATCTCTTCGACTTGCCTGACTTTGATTTGCCCGAAGGGCGGTCCCGAATGCAACTCGGAGTAGTGATGGGCGATCGGCTCGGTGTGTTCCTTGTGAACTCGGAGTCAATGGCATTGTTTCTCTGGGGCGGGGGCGAGGGAGAGGGCGAGCACGGGTGGGAAGCAGACTCCTACGCTGAAGTGGACGTGAACATAGTTGATGATACCAGTGGATTGAATGGACGACTGGTAGATAAGGGTCAGATAGTCTGCAGAGAGTTGCCACAAGCTGTAAGGTTCGAGAGTTCGGGACTGGAGGTGTTGCTTTTGATTGATGGGGAATTGGTTTCTTGGGAGGAAATATCAAGCGATGAATCGACGGTGACAATGGCGCTGCGTCATATCGATTACGATCATGAGGATGGGTATGATTATGTGGGTGCTGTGCCCCTCGTGTATCAGTGACTTGCAATATGATTAGGGGCTGTGTTCGGATTGATGTCTCTTAATGTCATTTGATTCCTTGATGAAATAAAACTAAGTTTCTTTCTTAATTTATATCTTTCAAGAACAACAATTTTGTAGCCATTTAATATAATCTTCTGTGTTAATTTGATTTGTTTTCATAAGTATGCCTTTTAAGCTCTTTCAAGCGTTATGGTTTGTGACATGGTGCTCTTGATGGAATTCTCTAAATAAACACTCATTCTTCCCTTTTACATATATGCTTAAGAACGTGAGATTTTTTATTATAAAAAATTAGTTATATGTATGTGCCACATCCCTACGGGTTAGAAAGTTCATTATCTTCACACTTAAGCGATGGATAAAGCTTAATTTATATATTAAAATTTCTTCGAAGGAGTCAGAAGACACCAAGTCAAGACAGAGATACACCTACTTTGAATCAACATAGATTGATTTCTTACCACGGGCTAGTTCGAGCCATGGACAACTTCAGTGAGGCCAACATCTTGGGATGGGAAAGTTTTGGCTGTGTATAAAGCAAGCCTAGACCACGGACTAATCGTGGTGGTTAAGGTCCTGGATTTAAAAGTCGAAAGGCGCCTCAAAGAGATTCGATGCAGAATGTCAAGCTTTGAGCATGGGTTCGACATAGAAATCTCGTAAAAATTCTCACGACGTGTTCGAAGTTGGACTTCAAGGCTTTTGGTCCTCGAGTACGTTTTGAGTATGGAAGCTTTGAGTAATTGATGCGTTTCCCCGTTAATGGCAACTTGAGCCTAATTCAAAGGTTAAACATAATGGTCGATATTTCGTTAGCGCTGGATACCTCCATCACAGCCATCATCATGCAGTGGTGGCAGTGCACTGTGATTTGGAGCCAAGTAACATCTTGTTGGGGGCAGACTTTATAGCTAAAGTCGGTGACTTTGGCATCGCCAAATTGTTGCTTGGTGATGAATCTAATTCTATAGTAGCGGCTAGTACCTGCTACCATTGGCTATATCGCTCCAGGTTGCAAATTATTTCAAGGATAAATCACAATAAAAATACACCCTTAATGGTCGCTTTTTCTTATTAAACTACCTTAAGGGAGTTCACTGTAGTATGAACCTTAAGTGGTTTAGTGAAAACAGCGATGGTTAAGCATAGTTAGTTGTATTTGAGCATAATTTCAAATTGTTCTACAACGATCACATGTTACAGTTTAACAGTATTTCCGTTTTTTCAACTTTTCAGTAACTATTTAAGGTTTATGTTACTGCCTGAATGCACAAAATGATAATACATTGGAATCTGTTTACTTTTTCAAATTGGTCCTCTATTGAATGTAATGTTTGCAACAGAATACGGATCTACAGGAAAAGTATCAAGAAGCGGCGACCGTCTACAGCTTCGAAATTTTGGTATTGGAAACATTCACAAATAAAAAGCCGACTGATAGCATGTTTAGTGGAGAGCTAAGTTTAAGGCAATGGGCAAGCAATGCATATCCGCGTGCAGTGTTGGAGATTACAGATCGCAAACTTTTGAGAGACGAGTAGCAGCCAAGCATCAGTGTCTCCCATCTGTTATAGAGTTGGCCTTGTTGTGTTCGAGGGGCTCACCGAAAGAGAGGATTTCGATGAAAGAAGTCATGCCAAGGCTGCAGAAGATTAAATTAGGCTATTTGTCCAAGTTTCCTGGTGTTTGAATCAGTCTTGCAATTTGTGTACACATTTTTCCTCCAAAAAAATAAATAAAATTGTACATATTAATATTGTTGGCCCCTTATCCTATTTTCTCTATATAACACACACACCGCGGTAGCTATTTTGAAAGATTTGGTCATGGATATAGCTATTTTTAAAGTTTCCGGGTTGTCTCAACGTAGCCATAGTCAGTGGACGAATAGAAGATTAGATACATAATTTTCGGATTGGGTATGGATTTAGCACAAATCTCTAATATCTAATAAGACTCGATACGTCATTCCATAGACATTTAATTCTAGATGTTGAATCTTATATAACTGTAATTTTTTGTATTATATTAAGTTGGTGAATTCCTTGAAAGTTCAATTTATATATCCCTGATGTATTATCATCCTAGTATTAAATTATATATCCAACTGGAAATTGAAAGCCATGGTCTCATCCCTAGTCCATGCAAATACGTGTCGGGTCGGGAGTCGGATCTGAACCGTTGTCTGTAGATCTCTAATAGGGATGAAACCGGGTTGGGTTGGATGAAAGTTTTATACCCGACACTTATTTTAAAACCTAAACCCAAAGCCTTTCTGAACCTGACAGGTTTACAATGAGTTATATTCAAACCCACAACTTCGGGTTTCGGGTGAGTGTGGACGGGTTTCGGTTTTAGACGGGCGGATCGACTTTTACGGGTTTTTGGACTTTGCTTATTATTAATTATCAAAACAAAATTGAAATTATAATGCTCGGAGTGAGTTATACCAAATATATATATGCATAAGATTTATGGTTTGTTTATATGTGATAGATTTATATATTTACAGTTTAAATGTATATCATACAATAAATTACAACATGTATAATATAAGATATATCAAGTTGGATCGAAATAGAAAACATGTTTGGTTCAAACAGACGGGTTTAACACCATACCCACACCCGACCGGAAATTCTTTTAACTAATTTTCAACCCGTATCGGATGTCTAAGAAACCCGGAAAAATAGAGTCAGTTCGGGTCAAACCCAACCCGGTCTCTTGGCCCTAGCTCTCTGTGTATTTGTTGGCCCCGCTCGCCTCTTTCGACATCTCCGCTTCATCAACCATTTCTCCACCGTCCATTCTCTCTCTCTCTTCTCATCAACAAATGAATCCCCAATCAATTTTCATGTTATCTCTTCTCAATTCCGCTAATTACCCTCCTCAATCTCATTAATCCCCACACTGCCCTCACCCTAGGGTTTCCCTCGTCTCTCTCTCTCTCTCTGTCGATGGATTGAGCTGCAGATTTTTCTCAAAGGCAAGGCTTTTCTTCTCAAATCCCGTTCCTCTATTTGCATGCACTTTTTGTAATTATTCTTCTCCCCTCAAATTAATAATGTGGCCGTAGTTGACCAAAAACTAGGGGGGAAATGGATGAACTGATAATCGAGCCCCAAATTGAGGTTGAAGGCGATGTGTCCATCATGCAAATGGACATTGAACCCTTCAACGATGAAAAAGATCCCAACTTGATAGAAGATAACGAAGTGAAAGGGGAGATGATGGATTTGGTTGCGTTTGCATCCGAAGGGGAGACCATTTTGGAACCCTATGAGGGCATGGAGTTCAAATCCGAAGAAGCTGCTCGAACTTTCTATAGTGCTTATGCGCGCCATGTCGGTTTTAGGATTAGGATTAGTAGGTACACCCGGTCTCGTCGCGATAATTCGATCATTTCTAGGTTGATTGTCTGTTCCAAAGAAGGGTTCCGTGAGAATCGGGGAAATGGCAATGATGGGGTGTTTGGTGAGAGGAAGCAGCAGAGGCAACAGGCAGTCATGAGAGTCGGTTGCAAGGCGATGCTTATGGTGAAGAGATTAGCTCCGGGGAAGTGGGTTGTTTCTAAATTTGTGAAGGAGCATAATCATGGTCCGGTTCCTCCGAGGAAAGTGGAGGTTAGGGTTATTCATAAAGAAGTAGAAGATTCAATGGAGGAGTTGAATCCGAATCTTTTGTCTGATGGAGGTGGTGAGGCCAATGAGCCATGTGAGGGCATGGAGTTTGATTCGGAAGAAGAAGCGAGGAACTTCTATATAAATTATGCCAGGCAAATGGGTTTTCGTGCAAGAATTAGCAAGTATTGTCGGTCGAGAAAAGACAATTCGATAATTTCTCGGCAGATTGTTTGTTCAAAAGAGGGGTTCCGTGAGTTACGGGCCAAAAAGGAGGAGAGTGATGATGGAAGAGTTAAAAGGCCTCGACTGATCACTAGAATAGGATGCAAAGCTATGATTATTGTTAAGAAGTTGAATACGGGGAAATGGGCTGTTTCGAGGTTTGAGAAGGAGCACAACCATGCTTTACTAACTTCGAAGAAGGAACCATTGCTTCTTCAATTAACAAATAATAGTACCGAAAAAGGGTTGGTCACTTATGTTGGAGGTGATGATGTGCTTTGTAATGCTAGAACAATCTCAAGTAATGGTTGTTTTGATGGAAGCCAAAGTACTTCTCGAGAATCTTTGACGAGTTTGTACAACCAATTGTGCTATGAGGCCATTAAATATGCCCAAGAAGGGGCCGAATCTGAAGAAATATACAATGTGGCGATGTCAGCTCTAAAAGAAGCAGCAGAAAAGGTTGCCGTGGCTAAGAGAAATTCAGAGACAGTTTCAGAAGGAGCTAATGGCTCAAATGAAGCAAAGAAGGCAGTATCAGGGAATGAACTTTTGCTAATGCAACAGCCTGTAAAGTTTGTGTTGATACCTTCAGCCCCTTTGGCTAGTGATTCGAAAGATCATTCAGTTGAGTCTCCGGTGATGCTTAACATATCAAATGGTCAGGGAATCAACATTCCTAGTCCTGTATCTGTTTTAAAACAGCCGTCAGACACAACACAATCTGTGGAGAAGTTGGCCGGTAATGGTGCCACAGAGCATACCGGCGCTGTTCAAAATTCTCAGGTAAAAGTGCATGCAGACTTGATAGTACAAACATATTATTGTTTGTCATGGATAATTGTTTATTTAGTATAGAAGAGTTACTTGAAATAAGCTTTATGCATACAATTATCTTTACTATTATAAAAACTCTCAGGGTATGAGTTGAAATTATGCTATTTTTCCTAGAAAAATTCAAACAAGTTAGATATTTTCTTCATTTTATTCTAAATGCTAGAAATATCCATCTCAACCCACATTAAGAACTTATACATATTACATAACCCACTCAATATATCTTTTACATCTTCTAAACTTTTTCAAACTATGGCATCTAATATATACACACGTGCATCGCATGTGCAAAATACTAGTTAGAATAATGTGTATCCACAGAATGATATAAGTAACAAGGCGAATATAGAAAGACTTGCAAAATTCTTTCCTTCTAGACTAGCTTATTATTTCCTTCTTTTCCTTTTATTTTCTCATCTTTCTATCAAAAAACGTGAAGTGCAGCAGTCTCTTATAAGGTCGTTTTCAGTACTTGCATTTGTCTGCATTCCACCTAAAAGTAAACATTTTTTTTGAGGAAGTATATGTTCTCGTGTTGTGCAAGCATTAAAGAACATTGTATGCCGATCCATCAAAATGTTACTATTTTTAGCACTGATGTTTCTGCCCTTTGGTGTCATTTTAGTGGTTTTGTATGCTAATCCATCAAAATGTAGCTATATTCAGCACTGATGTTTGTAGCCTTTTGTGTCATTTTTTAGTGGTGCATTTTACAATGGGGATGTACTCTGATAACAAATGATATTCTTTCACCATACCGATTTTCACTTCACATAATGTTATTCAAATAAATCTTGTCAGCTTGTGTATATTTGAGTTTACATAGTGAAGACTTTATGAGATGAGGTCTGTGTGCCAAGAAAGGAGATGACTGCAATAAGAATGTTGATATTAAAGAGCAGTTACATGATAAAGATAGGATCATATATACATGAATGGAACCAAAATAAGTTCAAAATTTGCTTTAGCCGAGGATAGGGCAGAGTATTGAGATAGAACTGACTTTGCCTTGTGTTGTGGGGACATGTGCAACAACGGGCCAGTGCACTAGTAGGGAGCGTCTGATGAGGATCGGCCTATGGAGGCTCAATGCTTAGCACGATCTACTCCCTATCAAGAGATAACACAAGAACAAAACCCTAAAAGAACCAAGGATGAGATATGATAGCCTCTCCTTTAACAAAAGCCACACATTTTCCTTGGTTAACAAGCAACCTTTATTCAGTAATCAAATTCAAGTTCCTAATACAATAGTTCTCATCTCTTTAAATAGGAGAATAAAACTTAAGCTTAAAGAAATAAATGTTAATTAAAAAGGAAAGACAATAAAATAAATCTAATATAAACTAATAAGATCTAAACAATTTAAATTGCAACAAATCTTAATTAAATCTCAATTTAAATTATAAACAACCCTTTGCTGAATCTTTCAAAATCTTAATCACATCTCCTATAAGATCTTAATTGATCTCGTCATATGCTCCTGCATCAGACTCCCCAGGTTGAAAAGAATTCGATCTCGAGTTCGGCTCTCCTTCTCAACGTAACGCTTTAGATCGGTAACATTGAAAGTCGTCGAAACTCCATAATTGCCTGGTAACTCGATCTTACATGCGTTCTCACCAATTCTTTCCAGCGCTCTGAATGGTCCATCGGCTCGGTCTTTCAGCTTCCCAAATTTATCTCGAGAAAATCATCCGGGCCGAAGATTGATCCACACTAAATCTCCTACTTCAAATTTGGCTGGCCTTCGATATTTATTCGCAGTCGTTTTATACTTGTCGTTCGATTTTTCTATCTTGGCACGAACTTAGTGATGAAGTTTCTTAATATGCTTGGCCATATCGTCGGCATCTCCACCAAACTTCGTAGTGATGGGAATTGATACAAGATCAAGAGAATTGGTCGGATTTCTTCCATACACTACCTCAAAAGGACTCTTTCCCGTTGACCTTGAAGTCGATCAGTTGTAGACAAACTCGGCTTGTGGTAACACATACTCCTAACTTTTCTTGTTATCGCCCACATAACCCACCAAAATTCTCAATGTTTGGTTCACCACTTCAGTTTGCCCATCAGTCTGCGGATGATATGAGCTACTGAAATGTAACTGTCCCCATCTTTAGCCATAAGGTTCTCCAAAAATACCCAACAAACTTTGTATCTTGGTCCGATGTCATCGTCTTTGGAATTTCGTGTAACTTAACAATCTCTTTTAAATATAACTCGGCCATCCGAGAAGCAAAATGTTTGGTTACATGGAAGAAAATGCGCTCTTTTTGAAAATCTGTCGACAACGACTAAGATTGAATCCATACCTCTTTTTGTTCTCGGCAAACCCAAGACAGTCTAGGCTAATGTCATCCCACGGAGCTTCGGGCACCGGTAATGGTGTATAAAAACCCGTGATCTGCAATCGGATTTTAGCCAAGGTACAAGTTTGACATCTTTCCACGTGTTTCGCTACGTCTTTTGCTAATTTCGGCCACATAAAATACTTCACCAAAGCAATCGTCTTATCAAGGCCGAAATGCCCTGCCAAATCTCCGTTATGCCTCTCCAAAACAATTGCATATCAAAGTGAAGAATTTGGCATACATAATCGGTTTCCTTTGAAAAGAAGTTATCAACGAGCATGTAATCTTCAAAATTTCATGATAGACATTTTGCCCAAATTTCACCTAAATCCTCATCTTCCTCGTACAATTCTTTCAATTGCTCAAAGCCGATAATTTTGACTTGTAAAGCCGATAATAGTGAAACTCGGTGGCTTAACGCATCGGCTACTTTGTTATGTCGTCCTTCTTTATGCCGAATGACAAACGACACAAACCTCTGTATGGTCACCATGCCGACTATTCAACTTATGGTCACCATTGATATTCTTCAACGCTTCATGATTTGAATTTAACACAAACTCTTGATGAAGTAGATAATGCTTCCAATGCCGAAGAGATTGAACAATCACATATAATTCGATATCATAAGTTGAGTAATTACTTTTTGAGGCGTCAAACTTCTCGCTAAAAAACGCAATAGGCCGACCTTCCTGACTCAATACTCTGCTAATTCCCAATTTAGATGCATCACAATTAATTTCAAACACTTTACCGAAGTCAGGAAGTGTAAGCACGGGAGCTTCAGCGATTTTCTTCTTAATCAACTCAAAACTCTTGCCGGCCACTTTCGTCCTTTTAAGCATTCGGTCATCGGCGCCGTCAACGTACCGAAATTCTTTATGAACCGTCGATAAAACGAAGCCAAATCATAAAAACTATGCACTTCATAAATAGATGTCGGCATCAGCCATGAAGTGATAGCTTTTATTTTCGCTGGGTCGACTTTTACCCCTTCGGTTGAAACTATATTACCCAACAAGACCAAACTGTTGGTAACAAACTCGTACTTTTTGAGATTCACTAACAATATCTGCTCTCTCAGGGTATATAAAATCTGCCGAAAATGTTCAACATGCTGCTTCAAACTTTGACTATAAACCAAGATGTCATCAAAGTAGACTACCACAAACTTTTCAATAAAAGATCGAAACACTTGGTTCATTAGTCGCATAAAGCTACTCGGCGCATTAGACAACCCAAACGGCATAACAAGCCACTCATACAATCAGTGCTTAGTCTTGAAGGCTGTCTTTCACTCATCTTACCGAATCCTAATTTGGTGATACCCACTTCTCAAGTTGATCCTTGATAATACACTTGAACCTGAAAGATTATCTAGCATATCATCAAGTCGAGGTATAGGAAATCAATATTTTACAGTGATTTTATTGATAGCTCAGCAATCGAAACACATTCGCAACGATCCATCTTTCTTTGGAACAAGCAATGCCGGATCAAGTATGTGATCTAGCATATCCATCTTTCTTTAGAACAAGCCACTCATACAATCCATCCTTCATCTTAAAGGCGGTCTTCCACTCATCTTCTCGCCGAATCCTAATTTGGTGATACCACTTCTCAAGTCGATCCTTGATAATACACTCAAACCCGAAAGATCATCTAGTATATCATCAAGCTGTGATATAGGAAACCGGTATTTTATCGTGATTTTGTTGATAGCTCGGCAATCGATACACATTTGTAACAATCCATCTTTCTTTGGAACAAGCAACGCCGACACTGCACAAAGATTCATGCTTTCCTTCAAGTATCTCCTTTGCATCAAATCCTCGACTTGTCGCAATTCTTCATGTTCCTTTGGTGTCATGCGATAAGCCGGTTTATTCGGTAAGACTGCTCCTGGAACGAGATCGATATGATACTGAATATCTCGGTTTGGTGGCAACCCAGCAGGTAAGTTTTCTGGCATGCATCTGAAAATTCTTTCAAAAGACCCTCCAAGATCAGCGGATAGTTCGGATGTTTCTTATCAGCCTCCAACACCATCAAAGCATCTCACCACTTTCTTTGGCCGCCTCTATAAATTCGATATGACTCAAATAAGTATTCTTGTATCCATCATGCACAATTAGCCATGGTCGACCAAATAGCAAGTAGCACACATCTATCTCACACCACAAAGAATTTTGATAATTCTTACTGATGTAAAATAATACCAAACACTTCTCGGGGCCGATACAACGTTTTCCTTTCAAAGCCAAGTAAGCCGATATGGTTTCTCGCTTCTCGGTCTTTAGTTGTAACTTGTCAACTATCACTCGGACGACAACGTTTTCACAACTACCACTATCAATGATTACGTCGCATACCTTCCTATTAGCCCTACTTCGAGTATAAAAGATGTTATGTCGTAGCCAATCATTCTCGTTCTCGTACGCTCGGCCATTCATATTGCCTCAAATCCCAAGGGATTCTCTATGATCATAATAAGTAATCTCTTCGGCGTCTTCATCATCATACTTATCATAGATGGGTGGTTTTACTTCGACAACCCCCTCTGTTATGGTTACGGCTCGTCGATTGGGACACACGGCTTTGTAATGCCCATATCCTTGGCATTTATGGCATTGGCCTATCTTGTCTCTTCCAAAACCACTTGATTTATTTGAGTTCGTTGGTGCCTCTTTGGCCGAAGTTGTATTATCGGCCTTTCTTTGGAATTCAGTCGTTTTTAGTGTCTTAGCCGTTTTCGCTCGGTAGTTACCTACCGATGAGGAACCTCCTCAGCTGGTGTCATTATTCGATCTCGGCCACTTTTTGGCCTTCAGTTGTTTATCTATTTTGACCGCCAATTTGTATAGGTCATTGTATGAAATATATTGTTGGAGCTCGACGGTATCTTTGATTTCGGCGCAAAACCCGCTCAAGTATCGAGTAATTGTCTGTTGCTCGGCCTCGGCCATTCCGCATCTCATCATCAACAGATCAAACTCGGTATATTCTTCGACGGATCGGTCTCCTTACCGAAAGGTATGCAGCTGAATATAAGTTAGTTGCAAATAATCCTCCGGTAGAAACTTTCACGAAGCTTATTTACCATCTTCTCGTAAGTTGAGATATTTGGTTTTCCGGCTCGGGCGTGTTTGATCTTAAGATTCTTCCACCAAATTGAAGAGTGGCCCTTCAACTTGAGTGCGACCGCTTTTACCTTTCTTTCCTCGGACATCTTGTAGTCGAAGACTCGCTCGACGGTATGCAGCTAGCCGATGAAAACTTCCGGATTGATTCTACCCGAAAACTCCGGTAACTCCACCTTCATATCAGATCCCTTATAGCGGTTAGTTGGATGCCGATCTCTACGCCCAATACTTCTTTCATCGTCGGATCCTAAACACTGAAAAGGGTTTTCATCTTTGGACCCCAAACTGTCATCATCTTGCCCCCGAAGATTGGCGGACTCGACAGTCGCCGTTGGTCATTGAACTTGTCTCCGAAATTCTTCGATCTCGATGTTCGCAGTTCCCGCTCGTGTTGTTATGCACCTGCCTACGGTGTGCCATCGGTTCTTCGCTTTTCACCAAGAATGCGATGTCGTCTACGCTCTGATACTAACTGATGAGGATTGGCCTATGGAGGCTCGACGCTCAGCACGATCTACTCCCTTTTAAGAGATAACACAAGAACAAAACCTTAAAAGAACCAAGGACGAGGTATGATGACGTCTCTTTTAACAAAGGCCACAGCTTTTTCTTTGTTAGCAAGCAACTTTTATTCAATAATCAAAAGCAATTCCCTAATGCAATAGTTCTTATCGCTTTAAATAGAAGAATAAAAACTTAACCCTAAAGTAATAAATCTTAATTGAAAAGGAAAGACAATAAAATAAATCTAATCTAAACTAATAAGATCCAAACAATTTAACTTACAAAAAATCTTAATTAAATCTCAATTTAAATTGTAAATAACCCCTTATCGAATCTTTCTAAATCTCAACCATGTCCCCATGTAAGGTCTTAATTGATCTCGGCATGTGGTCCTGCATCAGTGTCAGGGGCAGACAACAGTGAACATGGATTAATGTAGTAAAAAAGATGTATTTATTGCTATTTTAACAAACGAGATAAATCTAAACAGGGTTAAGAGGAAGAAAGAGAAGAAAAAAAGGGTAGGGGGTTCTTGTAGATTTCAGAAAACTTGATAAAAACTTTGTTAATACTATTTTTTATATTGTCACTTCTTTCTTATGCAAGCTTTATAATTCAATATTTAATTGCATATCTAATCTAATCCTTGTGAATACATTTTACAGCTTTTAAGTATTAAACACAGAACCTATTACGAGTATAAAAGAGAAGGAGAAGTGGGGTGGGCTTTTCAACATTTAGGAATGCATACCCCCCCCCCCCCCCCCGATTTAATTTCCCGAAAATCCTTTGGCATTCCTGAAATATATATTAGTTTTTGGAGACATTTGGTTTCAACCTTCCTAGAAGGGGAGAAACTAATAAACCCTGATGCCGTAGATATACTCATGTGTGAGATATGGTAAATGCATCAAATAGAAGGTTTTGTGCACAAGGCATGATAAATTCGTTTATATAGAAGACTCGAAACAGGAGGGAGAGGAAGATTTAATTTGGCATATTGTGAAAATATGCATGTCCCATATGAAGTATTGGCACATATACGAACATAGATATAGAGGGCACGACAAATTTATAAAAAGTAGGATACGGGGACACTTGCGCGCAAAATAATATATTCATAAAATTTAAAACAAGCAATATATTAACCATTTTTAATTGGAGCCGACATTCTTAGACCCGATTTCATCATTTGCATCTATTTGGAACTTTACTCCTAGTTTTAGTCTGCATGAGACAAGTTTGGAATATTTAGCTTGTATCCTAAAACTATTAAATATCGGTATGGTCCAAACGTGTTGGAATGGTGTTGGGCGAAGTGTCCGAATGTCCAATACGTGTCGCACGGACACAACTAGCAAAAAGAAGTGTTTGTGCCAAGGTTCAAGAACTCGGTTTCGATTTCGGTCTCTCATAATTTTATTTGTTTCGCTAATCTCGTTTCGGTTTCGACAGTAATACAACATATATAAGTGTAGATATATTAAATATTTAAATTTATGGTTCTATATTACAAGAACGATTCTAGTGTTCAAAAATCCAGCCATGATGTAAAATATTTTGAATAGTGTACTCACTTAAGTATTAATATAGGGTTTGGGTTCACTTTTTTGCGGTTTTCTAACAACGAAGGCTTACAATGATCACAATGACAATAAAAATGGTATTAAAAAAAATAAGTTTTTAAAGATTTCAGCCGAAACAATATTGTATGGTTGGTTTCGTATCGGTTTCGGGTTTCGTATAGGTCTCCACCGAAACCGATACGAAATCACCACGTATCGGTGGTTTCGGCCGAAACCTCAAGCCTTGGTTTGTGCTTCCTGGATGTCCAATTTATTGCGGTCGAAGTCCACTACCCTCTTTAAAGTTCTTACATTTATTTATGGAAAAATTTAGTTGGATTTTTCTTGTAGTTGTTGATCATTACCACATATCTAACTACTTTTAAGTCTTAACATGAACCATAGGTCCATTACTTAGAGGAGTCTAGTTCAATTTGTTGTAGGATGTTTCATGGTACAGGAACAACTTATAATACTTTAATCTAAAGATATTCAAAATGAAGGGTTAGGCTTTCCTAGATCATAAGTTAAGGTGCATTGCACTTAGTAGCATTTGTCAATTATTTTATAGTTCTGCATATATTATATGTATGTGCATGTATAGCACATTCAAACACTTTAAAAGATGTATAATATTAAAAATTTCTATACCAATAGTAATTTGAATTTTTAAATATCTATAAATCACAAATCTGATACTTAATAAGAAAAACTTTAGTCTATTTTAAATAAATAAAAAATAAATCATGAAAATTCTAATTAAGTCAAATAATCAAAATTCGAACTTCAACTTTAAAACCAATAGCTGGTCTTACTTTTCCAAAACTCGCAACCAACTCTAAAAAGGAATAAAATTGAAATACTAAATACTAACAAAAATTGCATCAAACAACTCAAGGCATTTACTTCTCTTTCTTTATTCTTGGGCGGCCGAATTTGGTAATCTAGCCTAGGAATATAATGAGTCGAATCAAATCGCAATATGAACCGAAATTCCATGATTCAGACTTTTCTATCGCTTTTTATTTTTAAAACAATTTTTGTTAGCTTGGTTTGGATTGGAAATATGATATAAAAAATATATGAAACGGTTCCGTAGCAGAAGAAGGAACGGAATGATCCAACTTTAGTTAAAAAAGAAATATTATATGACAACAATTCTTGTACCTTAAATTCTTAAAAAGATTCCAATTACTCATTTGTTAGCATGGGCACATACATAGACATCGTGCACATATACATGACATGCATGGAGACAACATGAATTTTCTCAATTAATTCAACTGAGATACAACGTGGCTTAAAAATAAAGCGACTATCTAAGTACTAAATAGCATGTCAAGCGTATAGTATTAGATTTTTCTATTTTTTTCCCCTTTAGGATAAATAAAAGGTGGATCTCATATGTATATATAATGCTTGACACTGATATTCCAATGGCGTTTTTTTGCCCTGTCATAAAACAAATTCAATGCCATAGAATGCTTACCTATGTGTAGACCTATATGCAAGCAAACCCTATATTTATTTATTATTTTATTGTTGAGTCAGATACACGTAGTCATAAATTGTTTTTTTGGACTGCCATTTCTTTTGTATTGCTCTTTTGTTGCATGTCATAAGTTGTGCTTTTCCCGTGGTAACACTGTCAGCTTGACCAGCTTCTCCATTTACAGAACTCGAATTGTGTTGGGGTCTGCCAAACGAAAGCAAAACCAGGGAACGTCTGCAACATGACGAATCCAGGGACCTCCGAAGCACAGTTGATAGCATTACCTGCACTTCCAGTCACACTTTATATGCCTGTCATGGGAAGCTTATCTGAATCTTCATCATGTGGTTCGTTATATTTCTTACTTTCTAAATCTTAATGAGCGTATAACTTCAATATTATGTTTATCAAACTTACCGTTATTAGATCAAACACTTTTAAAGTATATTGGCTAGATCTTCTTAAGAATCCTGAACCAAAATGGAACATCCGTATGCCTCAAAGTTTGCATAAAAGAAGTGGATATTACAGTTGTTGGAGTCGATTTTTATTTCAGCTTTGCAATATAGACTAACAACTTGAATAAAATCTTCTTCTCTTATAATTTCTAATTACCGTATACTTAATTAAAGCAGCATATTTTGTTAGGCACTATGAATTATAGGATTGGCTATATTTTGTTTCACTTGGTTCACCTTCAAGTCATTTGCATATAAACCTACCACATGGATAGTGATTGCGGATCTTAATATTGTATAACTTTCACCTCCATCCTTCTTTATCCTTGACCTTTGCCCATATCGCCTTGCTGCATTTGCTAATGGTGATAGAAAAGCTAGTACATGCAGTTAATCATCTCGAGTCCATGCTGACAAGTTTGAAATGTTAAGACTACACAAGGACAACGAACCATTATAAGTTTGCTCAACTTCGTTCTATCCGGTTCTGTTGAATCACGTATTTTTTCCTGCTTGTGGAATCACAATTTTGATCTCTCTTCAATTTGCCTCTTTCAAGTTGCCAACTTCTTTTCACATTGATGATAGGATTCCACTAGCTCTCCCTTCTTCTGAATGTTCATGTTTTCTTATTAATTGTTTTCCTAAATAGGAATGTATTTTGCCAAATTGTGCTCATTGGAATGTTATTATGCCTTTTGGTTCTTAATTTATAGACGGATGCCATCTCCAACATAAAAAATTATCTTCCCTCGTATCAAAAGACATTCCCCCCCCCCCCCCCCCTTTAGGGGAGTTCTGAAGGGCTGTTCTCATTGACCAATCATATTCATTAATCTAAAGAATTGTTATGTTATTTACTTGAATTTTCATTAACGCTGTATATCGTATTTTAAACCTCTTTCTAATTTGGATCAAAACAGTTCCCATACCTGGCGCTTCCACCAACAGTGCTTACACGCTTGTTGCCGCTCCAATCGAAGCATCACGCGTTGCCACAAACACAGAGTCCCAACTCAATGTCCAAAAATCAGAAGCACCAGCAAAAGATCAAAGCCCTAGATCATATTCAGGCCCCAATCCTCAAGTTCACGCCACTGCAATCGCTGCTGGTGCCCGCATCATTCCTCCTGAGGAAGCCGCGGCACTAATCAAAGCCATTGAGGCCCGTGTCAAGTCTTCAAAATCCGTATTCGGCTCTAGATACAAGCAATTTACTACAAATGTGGTTCAGTGCCCTTCTCTTGGCAATAAAGCAGAGTGGGGACCGGCAACACATGCAGAAGGCGTAGGACAAGATCAGGCAATACCTGAGGAGATGAGGCCGCGTGAAGCTGGAGAAGGAATCAAGGAGATGGAAGTGGCCATGATGGATCACTCCGCCGTTTATGAAAGTGCTTGCGAGGATCATATCGTTTCCGATGGTGGCAGCTGAAGTAGCACTGCCTTTAGCTCTAATTGTGAGATTTAAACAGAGGTCTTATAGGTGTAATCTTATTAAAGAGTAGATGGTTTTTTTCTAACGGTTATGTAACTAGAGTGTCGATGTATCCATGGACTTCTGTATATAATCTGGGTTCTGTACAAAGAATTGAAGACTGGATCCGTTAATTGTTGGGGGAAAAACTTATTTCTATGTGAGATGATTTGCCTAAAGATCGGCATGTAGAAAAAAAAGATTCGGCCTTTATGTTGTGGTCTACAAATGCCATGAAGCATCCTTCAACCCAGGTAGTCTATGAACCTCAGAAAAATCATAATGCATGCACCTTAAATAGCTTGCTCATCAGTTGGTATGGCATGATTGGGTTAAGCACTTGATTCTATTGATTTGGCAGCCAATCAAGGCTTTTACATCCTAATTTCTACACCTTTAAACAAATCCACAGCTGAAAACGACGGGGCCAAAAAATATCGAACACCCATTTTCATTAATTTGATAATATAAATTATGCAAGAGAAACATATCGGATCAAAAATGGAAATGTTCGGTTTTCCATGCGTTGCACATTATATGGTACACAGTACAAATTATAAGCAAGTAATTTCAGTTTTGAAGCAATTCTAACAAGAAAGCCACTGAATTACAGTTCATCTGACCGGCTTGTTTAGGAAAGTGCCCTGGCCCACACTCTTGCATAAAGTTCATAAAAATGTCGGTGAATTTACCAAATCTGTGAAAATCAACCAATTTCTTATACTGTCGTCAAAATCAATGCAGTAACAGTTAGCGAGCTGACACCATGAACGCCTCCGTGAGGGACATGATTTCACTTCACAAGAATAATGCAGCAGTGCATGATCCATGCATAACAACCTGCAGTGATTTTTCACCAGTGATTCCCTTGCACAGTTGGAAGTTCTAAATAAATCAAAGATACTAATCAACTTTGATGATTTTTGTATTAAGAATAAAGGAAAAGGAATTCGGTCATTGCGAGCACTGGAGGTGAGTTGGGCTTCTGATCTATAAGTATCAAAATGCCATAACAGCAGCTTGGAGGGAGAGGGGGAGGGGGGGATCGTTTAAGCATAAGAGCGCTTGAGGTGAGTTAGGCTTCTGATCTATAAGTATCAAAATGCCAATAACAACAGCAGCTTTGTGTGTGTGTGGGGGGGGGGGGGGGGGGAGGGATTCATATAAGCATAAGAGCACTTGAGGTGAGTTAGGCTTCTGATCTATTCGTATCAAAATGCCATTAACAACAGCAACTTGGGGGGGGGGGGGGGGGGGCATTTAATCATAGGAGCATGTGACCGTTCCTCAAATCCAATTGCTTATTTGATATGCCCCTTGTACAATTAGCTTCAATCGAATTATTAATAGAAATATGATCGAAAATTTAATTCTTATAAACTGCGACTCCTGCAAAATTCTATAAATATGAACATAAATTTATTTTGCTCCGATGTCAACAGAAAAAAAAATCCGAATTTACCTGAGACACTACCTGATGGGGAATCCAATCGGTTATGGTTGACTGGGGTAGAAGGGACATCTTTGTCAGACGATTGCTCTGAACAAAATGGTAATACTCCTCTTCACCATACAATTTCCTGAAAAATTAACGTATTTAGCACAAATGATCACAGCCAGCAATGGTAATTGATCAGGTGTCATAAATCCGTCACCGCAACAGCAGTAGAACAAGACAGCTTTGAAAATACAGAGGTAATTAGATTTGGAATAAACCCGATCATTTCAGAAAATAAGATTGCAAGCACATGATAGCATTTAGAGTTGCAATGATATTAAAACAGATTGGAACATGATAATGGATTGTTAAGCTAAGATAATATTGTTGCACAAAAAAAATCTAAATAATATCTAACAAAGGTGGTTTGCTTGTTATGTAGAACTATCATGGGAACATGTTTCAAGATATGGAAAAGGTACAAAGTCGATAATCTGAAAATAAATGCTTAATGCTTTTCTTTGTAAATTCAGTTCCCTTTTGACTATATGGCTTATAAGCGATTCAAAGAAAATTTCCACATCTGCTTAGCTTCCTAGCTTGTTATCGTAGTGGAATAGGTTAACAAACTCAATCTAGCAGCCTTCGCTTCATCTACATTCTAGCAAAAGACGGAATAGCATATAAAACCCTTCACGCAAAATACCTTTCTCTACAGTAATGATCCCACAATATTTCAACTATCCATCAATATCCCTATACTAAGTTCGGCACCGAAAACAAAAATTAATATACAGTATATAATACAACAACAATAATTTATTCAATAACTGATCAAAATTAGAGACTAAACAATAAAACAGTATCTACCAAAACAGGCTCATTGAAACATTGTGGATATGGAAATTATGTTGCAAAAGGTATAATGATTGATTTTCTTTAAGAAATGGTAAATGAGTCAAATTAAACTTACGCTAAATCTTCAAGAGTCTCTGATTTAGTAATAGCCTTTCCTTCCGCAAGTTCGAGGGAAGAATGGTGCATTATCATTTCCTTCAAAGTCTGTTTTGTGCTTTTAGTCTCATTGTCCCACAAGATGCTCTGACAATCAGAAGGTTATACAAGTAAATCCCATTAAACAAATCACCTGATGAGGACAAAGAACTAGGAACAAACACATCTTCCTAACCTATTTACTGATATTTTTATGATGATATCATTCTGGCATTAGAAAACCATAAGATAAGATAGTAGACAAAGGGATGAGCTAAGCACCTTCCGCACATACTCTCTTTTGACATCCTCCCAAGGTAACATGCCCTTTGCACAGAATATCGAAGCATTCCATAGAGCACCTCTCGCCACCATCACAGATGCGGCACCTGATACGAGAAAAAAACATATTACATTAGGATCTGCCTCCAACATTATTATACAAACCAATTCTGTGGAAAAAAAAAGACCGACCAATAAAATGCATTTCAAAATGTAAAGAATGCCATAAAGAAAAGCGCATTTGCAGAGGTTAGTAGAAAGGTGGCAATGTAAGCAAGTAAATGATCATACTTTAGTAGAAACACCATTGCACAGAGAGTATTTATTATATTAAAGGGTAGCAAGCATGGTGCCAATCTTCTAGATTCTTAGAATGAGGCCATCATATGAAATCTACCTGGGAATTAGGTCCTCTCTTGAACTCAGTAATAGCATATTTGGAGGCCCCCATCATCAAAGAATCTTTATAAGGTCAAAAAATACTTTCAAACGATGGAAACACTCCATGTTCCAAAAGAAAATGAAAAAAAACTCATCCTATTCTACAGTAAACTCATACTATACCATACAGATACTTTAATCATCACTTTTCATTAATATTTTCCAGTAATGATATAGTGTGTTGTTCGAAGGAAACCAATTAAGACTGGCAACTGGACGTTGTAATATAAGTCCCACAATGGTAGGTTAACAAAACATAAAATTAACAAAGATATGTCCAAGACTCCAACATTACTACAATCTATCTAACTAGATCAGCTTAAAGTAAATAAGTCGACGAATGGCAGCATATGACTGGCTTCCCTGCAAATACTGGTACTCTAATTGAAATAACCGGATAGATCAGCGGTTCAGGTTCTTCGCTATCATCCCTTATCATATATAAAAAAAAAGGGATCCGCTTTGAACCAAAGCACCATAAATGATTTGAAAAAGTGCAACATCGGGCTAGAAATAAAATAAACTGAGACCAGACAGTAAGTATTCTTGCTACCTGTAGCACTTTTAATCCGTTCAAAATCTCCGTACTCAAAGACATCACCATTTGCTATAACAGGAATAGATAATGCCGCTACCACATCAGCAATTGCACTCCAGTTTGCAGGGTCCCTTGGCCTATCTTTAACTCTTCTGTATATATATAACAACCAAGAAAAGTAAACCTTCACCTATCAAGTGGAATAATTTTAGTTCATGAATACAAGCAAGGATATCAATGTAACAGCATTTTGACTTCTTTTCCACACACACACACACACACACACACATATATATATCAAGAGAGATTTTTATAGAGATTTGAAGAAAAGTAGCGATGCAGAAAGATTTGGAAAGTATAAAATAACTAAAAAGAAAGTTAAGAAAGCTGTTCGGGAAGCTAAAACTAAAGTCTACAAAGAGTTGTACGAGAAGTTGGAAACTAAGGACGCTGAAAATGATATATATATGATTGCTCGGATGCGGAAAAGGAAGACCAGAAATTTATGTGCGGTGAAGTGTGTCAAAAATGAAGATCAGAAGGTTTTACTTCGAGATGAGCATATCAAGAAAAGATAGAAATATTATTTTAACAAATTATTCAATGAGAGCTTTACTAAAAATTTGGATGGACTTGTCATTCAATCTCAAAATATAAACCGTGATTTCATGCGTAGAATAAGAACATCTGAGGTTAAAAGAGGGTTTGAAGAGAATGAAATCAAGAAAAACGGTTGGTTCAGACGAGATTCCTATCGAGTTTTGGTGACGCTTAGGAGAGATGGACGTTAGAGAGCCGACATATTTGTTTAATAAAATTTGACAGGTAAAAAAGATATCAATGAGTGGAGGAAAGGTACCTTTATACCTATCTACAAAAATAAGATTGACATTTAAACTTGCTCAAACTATCGTGAAATAAAACCTATGTGTCACACCATGAAATTTTGGGAGAAAATGATTGAACACATGCTAAACAAGGATGTTAAGATTACAGAGAACCATTTTGGGTTCATGCATGGACGATCAACGACAGAGACTATTCATTTGTTTTGTCAATTTGTCGAGCATTTTCGAGAGAGGAGAAGGGATTTGCATATGATATTTATTAACTTAGAGAAGGCGGACGACAAAGACCTAGAAAGGTATTATGGGGGACAATAATGAAGAAGGGTGTCACAGTCAAGTACATTGACATAATCAAGTCCATGTACGATGGAGTAGTAGCAAATGTCAGAACTTGCGGCGGCCTAACGAGTGATTTTCCGATTATAATTGATTTGCATCAAGGATCTACATCAAGTCCATTCTTATTTACCATTGTGGTGGATGAGCTTACTAGAACTATCCAGGATGAGATACCTTGGTGTATGCTATTCGCTGATGATATTGTTCTGATAAATGAAACGAAAGCAGAGTTAATGCCAAATTGGAATTATGGGGGTAAACGTTGGAATCTCAGGGATTCAGATTGAGCAGTTCCAAAACAACATTTATGCAATGCAAATTTAACAAATAGAGAAGGCGATACCACATAAATATAACCCTTGATGGGAAAGAGATATCACCGAAAGATCAGTTTAGATATCTAGATTCTATCATCCAAAAGAATTAGAAGATCGATAGCGATATCAACCAAAGGAACCAGGCTGGTTGGTTGAAATGGAAGAATGCAATAAGGATTTTGTGCAATTGTAATTTTCCGTTAATGTTGATAGGGAAGTTTTATCGGAGCGCTATTCGGCATGCTTTAGTATATGGTACGGAATGCTGGGCTCCTAAGAAGCATCATACACCGAAGATGCATGTAGCGAAGATGTGCATGCTTCGTTAGATATGTGGTAACACTAGAAAAGATAAGGTGCAAAATGAGAATATTTGTGCAAAAGTTGGTGTAGCACCGGTGGAGAAGATGCGGGAAAATCGGTTAAGATGGTTTGGTCATGTGCAACACAGACCTATGGAAGCACTGGTTCGACGAATGGATACTCTCGATATATGCAATATCAAAAGAGTGAAAGGGAGACCAAAGAAAACGTGGATGGAGGTGATACGAAAAGATATAGTTGCCAAAGGCCTCAATGAAAGTATATTATTCGATAGGAGTGAGTGAAGGCGGAGGATTCATGTGCTGGACCCAACGTGATTCTCATGTTAGTTCATCTAGCCTACCCCATATGTTGGGATAAAAGGCTCAGTTATATATATATATATATATATATATATATATATATATATATATATATATATATATATATATAATCCTTTCTTGTAGTTAACCATTCTTCTCATTCACTAAGAGCAAAGATGGAGCACAAGCTCTAACTGACGACAATTGCTTCTTTTTGTATAGGACTTCATCCAGAAAATAACTAGTAACATTCAAAAGTTGATCGTGTAAGTAGGATTAGAGTAGTAGTAATATGCAACAATACTACAAGAGTTCCCTACCGTTGCGGGACACATGCGGGACACATGGCTTCACACGTTTACTAATCCATGCCTCTTTACCCTTTTTCACTCTAATCTAAAAGATCATTGTATTTGCAAAATAAAGTTGCACATGGAACAATGAATGGTGTGATGTCATATCGCCCGCCAGCATACAAAATTTCTATAATGGCAATATATAATCCGTTTTCTCGTAATATTAAATTATCAATCCAATCAATCATACATAGTGCAACTAGTACTGTGAAAATTTTAATATTATGAGATTTTTTTAAACAAATAAAAAAAAAAAAATGGCAACTTGTTTCAATATAAAGTAGTATAAATAAGGGATCTAAGGTGACATGAATTTCCAGCTCTCTGGATTGCATCAAATAAGTAGAAAATATAGTACAATTTTAGTGTCCTTTGAGTGTAAGAGTGAAAAACACTGTTTTCTTGGGAAGGATTGTCCCATTAATATATACATGTCTGAGCCTAATTACTAAATTAATATCTGTGTAGCAAGAGAGTTTATGAGGAGAGTACCTTCCATGAACACCTAAAGCAGAAACTCCAGTCCTTTCAATTTGTTGCGCTAGGTGAACTGTATTCCGAGAAGAACTGAGAAGACGTATTTTACATGTTATTGGGGTGTTCAGGTTCCTTTTTAATGTAGTCAATATCTAGCCCAAAAAAGATATAGCAGTCAGCAAGTAGGACATAAAACTTCGTGATATGCAAATGTATTATCAAGCAAAAACAGCTCTCAGGTAACATATGGAGTACATCATGAATAAGTTCTGGTTTAGAGAGTAAAGCAGCACCCATTCCTCCACTGAGAGAGAATGACCTTGGACAGCCCATGTTGATATCTATGGCTGCTACATCTTTGCAACTGGAAGAGGAAAATTACATAAGCATTCATAAAATCATACATGAGAAATATTCATGAAAGGTCAAGTTCAGATAAAATAGTTGCCGGTTAAGAGAAAACAATAGAAATTCCAGGTATTAGTTATTAACTGACGAAAGATGTTGCTTAAACAACCGAAGAACTTGAAAGTTTTAACTATGTTATATGATATTCGATGCAAAGATGTCCAAAATGATCAATGCCAATATTGATAATTTTGTTGGCTAAACTTCATCTTATGTACAAAAAATAAAAAATAGAAAAAAAATTGAGCCTGCATTATATAATGGAAAGTTACCCTTGGTTTCGGTTAATATTTGACGAAAGATGGAGTAAGAATATAAATGATGATAAGTGAAGATTAAGAATTTGATCGTGAATGAAATAAGGGAAGAAGAAGAAGAAGCATACAAGGAAAAATATGTCATTTTAGAACCAAACGTAACAATGTCAGGGAATTATCTTAAAGTGGCAAAATCAATAGTAATTTTACCAATCGACAGAGCTCATGCAGTAAGAGTTTCCATCTTTAAAGCGGTTTAATTCATGAAGGGGTCGCATACAGTGGCAGACCCATGGTAGACCCAGGAATTTTGGTGAGAGGGGGCACAATAAGCAGTAAGGTCCATTAAGATTCTTTTCAAAATTTTCTATCATCTTGTCACTTATCATTGAACCAAATGTTTTTCGATTGCAAAAAACACACTAAAAATAACTCATACTTGACATGATTAAAATAATTGGTCAATGCTTTATTTCCCAAAAAAACATAAAAACTAATTATACGAATGGTGAGAATTGAACCCACAACCTAAACAAAGGTTATATCATGCAGTACCACATGAGCAATAACACATATGTGATATGTCTATGAACTCAGTATATATAATTATACACGCATAATATGGTGTTGAATCGATACTCGATGGATCAAAGTAGAGATTTCTTTTTCTGTCAAATCTCAGCGGGGGCACATTGATTTGTATGTGGGTCTGCCCCTGCGCATACCCAAAAGAAATGGAAAAATTTACTATAGTATTTATATTCATGGTAGTTTAGCAGTAAAATGTGAAGGCTCATGTTAGTTCAGCAAAATGTTAGTCTAACTTTGTACTCAAAAAGTCAGTTTGCAGTGTTCTAATGTAACATGGCGTTAAGATTATGAATACAACAGGGATAATAGTCCTATCATTCCATATCAAGTCTGCTATTCTCGTAGTATGTATCCATGAATCAATCGATAACCATAATTTAATTTAACAAAGAAATCCAAATAAAAAATATATGAAGCGTCAAGTGCTTACACAATTTGAGCAGCAGCGAGAGCCCTAACAGCATCAGAGGTACCCATCTGAAAAACAACTCGATCTTTCTCCTCGTTGCAAGTTCTGAAAACAACGTTCTCGGTTCCCTTCTCCACGAAATCGACAGCCCCATTCGATCCATTGACGCGGCGCTCGCATTTGACGAACTTGTGATCGATTATCTCCTCGCCGTAGGTTATATCGGCGCCGTATTCGGAAGCAAGCAACCTAAATGGAAGCGTGCCCTAGATCGAATTCAAATAAAAGAATCAAATTTCACAGAGATTGAGATAATTCATTTGGGGAGATTTCGAAATGGAACGTACCACTCGAACCATAGGGGCGAGGATGTGCTTGTTGTTGTAATCCATCCGAGATCTCTGAGATCTGGATGCAAGATTTCGCCGGCAACGAGGCGGCGATTTTGGAGCGTCTGCTGTGCTTGCAGCACGAATCCTGAGGGCGAAGGGCTTCTAAAATTTTGGGGGACACCGCCGACGCACACAAATTTAGGGCGTGACCCCAAATGTAAGAGAAACTACTAAGATGTGCCAGCCACCATGAAATAGAAAGGTATAAGCACGCGTACCCAACTAAACTGCCCATAAAAGGCTTGAAATTCTCATCTCTTTCGCTCTTTCCTGTACGAACAACCATCGTTTCGTTTTTACTTATCTGTTGCCGGTCTTTCTTCCGGATGATGCATTTTGGAGAGCTTAAACTACCCGAGCACATGTCAGTAGATGTCTTCTTGTGTCAATGATCTCATTGGTTTACTTCGGAATACAAGATGGCTAAGCCCATCCGGCAAAGATAGCAAGTCTTAGTATTCCGTCATAATCCAACGGTCAACCGATGTTCACCTATCACTATACACTAACCACCTTTAATTAAAAGTAACCGAGTGAAGCTTGGGAAGGGGCCCAACACGAGCTGAACGGGAGATTGATGGCACTTGTTAATGTAGTTGATAGAGGTCAATATCTGTTGTCCTCCGTCGATCTTACTGCCAGCGGTGCTGAACGGTTGATATTTGATGTGAAGGTTAAGCGTGTAGATCTCAATGGGCTATGGGTTGTTGTTGACACTGGGCTACCTGCAAGGGAAATCTCGAGGTAGGAAACCACCGTGGGACCCTCCGACGATCAAGTAAATACCGAGGAATAACTAGGACAGAGTAGCGACGTATTGGAATGAGTTCGAGATACCTGATTCTTCTGAAAGAGGGGTTTATATAGCGGTCGCATGATGTGAGATTCTCATCGTCTGTTGCGCCCCTGCGCCACGTTCGTGTTGATGGTGAGATACGTCCATTAATGACGAGATACACCAGCGGGGGATGCGGGACGTGGAGCGGTGGAGACCTCGTCACGGCGAGATACACGGAGCAGTTACAGGGCGTTCGGGCTCTGTGCTCCTGGCCAAACAGGGATGCTGAGGAATCTCAAATATAAAATAGCTCGGAGACGAGCAAGTGAGCTGAGTAGTCTCAACTATAGGTAACTCGAATACGAGGTACTGGCTGGCGGTCAGCCGAAGAGGGAATGTGCTCCGGGGAAAAAGTCATAAATCCTACCGTCCATGTGCAGTTGTTACCGATAACTCCAAAACTAATTCAGGACTTCAATTCTGTTTAAGTGTCTGACTCGATTGGAGTCTCAGTCTAATCTGAAATCAATTCATCCATGTATACAATTCAATATAACTCCAAGACAACATGAATCCTTTTATACCAGAATACAATCTATATCAACATAACTTGATTTGACCGATCCATGGATATACATTTGACTTGTCTACATGACTATCCGTTTATATCCTTATCTGTTTACATGAATAATTAATATCATGGTTTCGGCAAGTCTTATATTTACAAATCGCTACAAAACAATACAATAATACATTACGGGGTTTAAAGGGGTAGATTGGTACGGAATATGTTTAAAGTGGCATGAGACGGTCACATTAATACACCTAACCTGAATATCCGTTGCCGTTGTCCCGTGTGTTGTGACGGGGCCTTGTGCTCCTTATGTAAGTCTACGCTAGCGCCCCGGCAGTCTACAGACGCCAAAATGCGGAACAAAACTTTTTAACTGGCGCTATCGTATACTTTAACCCGGATCTGCCATTATTGCTAAACTAACAAACTGTAAAGAGTGTAGAAAGGTTGTACCGAACGATCCGAGTCCTTTGTTCTTCAATCATCATCCCACGCTCCGTTGCGGATGCTCCGATCTCGTCGATCTCCGAAATCCTTGTCGAGGTGGCACCACGTCGACGATTCTTTAAACGGGCTCCCGCCTCTGACTCGAGGCAACTCGATCGTCAAGTTTGCTAAAAGAGACGACCAAGAATGATGTAGAGAATGAGTAGATGACTTTGTCTCACTTCGTCCAAGTCCGTGGACGATCGGTAAATGAAGTTGCCGATGGAAATGAAATGGAACAAGAAATGAACTATGAAATTTCCATGCATCCAAAACTATACTCTTTTCTTTTACAACCATAATTTCTCAAATGAATCAAGTAAGGGAGGAGAGAGAGGGCCGGCCATATTTATTCATGGAGGGAGGTAACCGTAGGAGGAGGGAGGTGACCATATCACAAATATCATGAAGAAATATCCTAAGGAAAACAAAATAGCATTATGAACATGATGACTCATATTATGGAACCAATTAGAATAAACCTAGTCACCTTATCACAAATGACTCACCAAGCCTCATCATCACTTCTAGAAGCTTCTAGAATGATGACTCATCCCAACTGAAGAAAAGATAAATCCGTCTTTAACCGAATGTTAAAAGACGGCTGATAGAAAACTGGAAACTGGCAACTTCCAAAAGTGATCCTGAAACGACTTTCAGGAAAACCCCGAAACTGTATAAATATACCCGCATTTGTATTACGACCGAATACAAATGCAACTGAGACAAAGATATTATACCTACTCAATATAATACTCGGATCCGGCTTAAACCAAAGCCGACCAGTATTATCTGCCCGAAAAATAACACGTGCGTAAACGCACGTGCATTTTCCGAACCCTGCCATAAAACCATACGGCCTCTACAACGTTTCGCCCGAACTTGGGAAACTGTCTGTGAGGGACTCTAATGACTCGTCAGTACCCTGGCAGTGGATTTAACCACAAACCGTCAGAGGCACTAGCAATGCGTAACGGCTGCCCACGGACTGACCTCAAGGGAGACCGATGAGCACACTCAAGGGAGGCCGATGAGCGAACTCATCCAGAAACCCTACTGAGCCTAACAGTGACAATGTATATACAGTCCGGTCCGTTCGTCAATGAGTATCGCATATCCGCCTAGGGGGCTAGTAACGTCAGACCCCCAATAGCAGTATAAGTCGTGTCGGAGTGTAGCCCAATAACACCCTGAGATACTACTGGAGTACCTACCAGTAAATATCCTGCCACGGCCGTGGGTTTTGTGTAATGGCTCTCCTAGACACAGCACGACCTCGCCCCCAATACCGGGAGAGACGAATCCCCTGCCGATCCGCTCACGTGCCTCCATATGGCTCGGGACTGTACCCAAAAGCTACCTGTTTGCACGACTCCTTTGAGCCGTGGTAGGGTAGAAATCAAAGCACAGTGGGAACTCACACGAGACAAATGACGACCTCAGGTCGATGAACTAACCTGTACACATGTCACCAGGGAACTGCTATCTGACGGTAGATATAATACTAACTAGCAGATTCCCGGCGAGTCCTGTCCGGTGTACTCATAACCCAATGAGCACCTGTATACATCTTAGGTGATCCAACTGACACCAGTGGCTTGTGAGACCGGCCACCGCCCCTCGTCGGGGTCTCGACTGTACACACTAGTCTACTCCGGAGTATCGATGCCCTGTCTCGAAACTCCCACGACTAGGGACCACAATTAAGGATATGCATATAAACTACCCAACTCTCACGTATATGATCGCCATCATACTGTTGGTAGTAAAGCAAGATCCTAAGGGCTCTATCAAAGTGTAACATGCAATCAGTCACCTGAACATGTACACGACTGATAAAGGCAAACCAGATAGCATACTATCATCTCGAGTAAGACTGTGTTACCGGGATAGGTCCTCCGCAATCATTGCAATCACGTACCTGCGATCCAATAATTGACTATGAGGGCACTATCTCCAACACCTTATACCATAGTCCACAGGGTAAGCTGGACTCCTCTCGTATACATTGGCATATTCTGTACCAAGCTACAAACAACTGCGTTAACATAACCATCAATATTATACCAGTTATATTCTCATTACCTGTTCAGTCTATTTCCATCTCACTTTGGGACTTACCGAGCGATTGTTCGCTGACGACGTTCCTTTTCTATTCTTTCTTTGGAATGTTGTCAGGAGGACCCGACTCTCTGGAGATCGAGTCCAGCTCAGAAGACTTGGAGCAGTTCGTCGACGACCCAGAGCTCTAGACACTTGTATATACTTTTACTTTCAGTTTCATGCCATTATTTAGGCATTGCTTTCCAGTCCTATATTTACTTTCCAGCATTGTATTGTAAAAAATGTTTAATAAATAAAAAGTTGATGTTCATTTATATCTCATGTCTTTCTTGTGTACTTTTATATTATATTGCTTATATACGCTTAGCGTGTTTACTACTGAGTAAATACGTCGCGTGACCCGTCACGTCTCCTTACCGTACTCTGGGAAGCGGGGCGTGACAAGTTTTGTTGACGGCCCATGCAGGTCAGTTCTGCATGGAACCCTACCATGCAGGGTCAGTTCTGCATGGCAACCTAAGCAATATAACACAAGAATTATAAGACTCGGCAACTAAACATTCTTTATATTTCATATTCCATGGATCTATCCTAACCCTATTTTTCTTTCAAGGTTATGGATTCCCCGAACAATACTAGCACCAATGTGATCGGCAACACTACACCACCACCTCTTCCATTTACGCCTATCGTTGTAGCTCCGATCAACGAGGAGACGGTACTGCTTGAGGCAATAAAGAGCCTCTTGGAGAGACAACAACAACCGATTGCCATATTAATGAACCGCCCAGAAGCAGAAGTGTCACGCCCCGCTTCCCAAAATACGGAAAACGAGGGATGACTAGGCCAACCATGCTCCTACGGTCAAGGAATAATCCCGCCGTAATCACACTTCGGCTTCTAGCATTACATGGTAATCAGTAAACAAAGCACAGAAGTAAAGGAAATACATCACTAAATTATTACATCAACTTTCATGTTCACAATTTACAAATAAACAAGAAAAGAACTACTAACCAAGTTCGAATACAAGGTCTCTTTTAGGGGAACCAGAAAAGAAGAAAAATGTACTCCAGACTAGACCTTCGCTAGCTCGAAAGGTAAATCCGACTCCTGCGCTGGTTCTTCCTTGATGTCTGAGCATGCATACTCAGGTCGTCAGAGCGACGTAATAGCAATATTATAATAATGACATGAAACAGGCAAATAAGGTAATAACAGTGGAAGTGAAATGCATATAATCACTATGTCACTAAATGATGCAGAATATGATCTGTGTCCCTATCAGTCTCTAAGTCATGTTTGAAATCGAGTTGTGGAAAGGAGGATCATGTTTAACGGGAGTCTCGTATATACCCGAGACAACGGCCCACACGCCCGGGACATAACTCTGTCAGCCGGATCGCTAGATTCTACCTAATATATATAAGAGTCGCTATTCGAATGATCATCCTCTAAATCACGGTCCTCACTAAATACGATGCTCTTTTCACTTCGATTTCCCCTTTTTCCCAAGGTTTACACTATTGATGATTATGATTTAGTCGTGTACAAGTATGCACCAATAACACGGTTTTGTCACTGTTCACTGTATTAATCACTGTCACGAATCATTCACTTTTCCATTGGCGTACTTGGCACTCTTAAACCAATACCATTCACGCACGATAATGCAATGTCCACTGAATAATAACGCGCACTATCACTATGTATATGACAATTAGGTAAGGTATGTACATTCATGCAGTTAACAAGTCACGTGTAATATGAACTATTATGCACTTCATGAGCTTACAAAAATTGCAGTAAATCATATGTTCAGAATTCAGTGAAACGATACAAATACGGTAACAAGTATACTCTGTCGGCAGTTCAGCAAAATTTGTTTCAGATTTTTGGTATTCAAGCTACAGCCATTTCAATTTAAGTGCTCGCTGCAGGAAATTCAGTTTCTGAACTGAACGTCCGTTTCACGGCATAATTTTCACCCAGTTGGGATCAGAATTTAGCGACGCTACAGTTGAATGAAATTTATGGTTTTCAACAGGGTTTCCAACGCACCAGACGGATTATCAATCGAGTCTCTACGTCAGAAGTTATGCACTGTTCAACACTAGGGTATCAGTTCTGATTCTGCTTGGGACTGCTATACGTCCTGTTTTTTTAAATTGCAGTTTAAATAGTAAACGACGATAAAAAGGGGTGAAATCACTTGCGTTATTTAGCTAACAGTTTCATCTTCAATAAAGTATAGGGTTCCGCAACATACAAGTTCAGGAAGCAAAGTGGTAAGCATTACAAGATAGAAATCAACAGCCATAGCTGCTCTGGACTGCAGTCCAAAGCCGCTCTCCGAACCAATTATCGTCAATTTCAGTACAGAAACAATTAAGAACTTGTATAGGGTTCTAGGTCGTCGAGTCATCTTCGATTTGAGCCCTCGAACGCATCATTTCAATGTGTACACAATTAATTATGATTTTAACAAGTTTCAGACGCGGGAAATATTCAGTTTTAACGGGTGTAATTGGGGGTGATCGTTCAAGCCAATAACGATTATATTTTCCAGTCAAATTTCACCAAAATGTTCATTGCCACATGGGACAGAGTATATGATCAAGTTCCGTCGATTTAATGGAAGGTTTTCATTCGGGTTTTGCATCGAGCACTTGTGTCATATAGGTTTTCACGAATTATAAACACGGAATTAATAGGTTTTAGAAATGTAACAGTAATAACTAGCATGTAGAAAGTAGGGTACTTGCCTGGAAACGTTTTGGTGACACACTGCAGCGGCAACGGCACGAGCGCGCGACGAACGGCACGGTTTGGATTCACGGCCTCGGCTCGCGTTTCGGGTTCGTCGTCGGAGTTGCCCGGGGGACGGCTCGTGGTCACTGGATGCGGAGTGTAGTGCTATGGATCTCTGTGAGTGCGCTGGGGTCGACGGTGGTCGGCGGTGGTCGCTCCGGCGACGGGCACAGTGGGGAGTTTGGTGTGGGTTTGGAGCTTGGTGGTTTTGGAGAGAGAGAGAGGGAGCAGTGGGGGCTCGGGTTTGTGAGCGAGGAGCGAGGGATTTGGTCGTCTCCGTCGTCATCGTGGGGCCCAGAGGGGTGTTCGTCGGCGAGGAGGTTGCAGGGTTCGAAGCTCGGCGGTGGGTTGGGTGTGCAGGGGGCTGTGCTTGGCGGTTGAAGGTGGTGAGGAGGGTGTGCAGGCGAGGGGGTGAAGTAGTGGGTGAAGAGGAGAGAGATGCAAGGGAGGAGAAACGAGGTGATTCCAGTCGTCGTCGTCGTCGGTGCAGGGATGAAGGGAGACGAAGGAGAGAGGAGGAGGGGTTTGAGAGGTCGAGAGTGAGGAGGGAGAGATGAGAAAGAGGGATGAGGGTGAGCTTGAGGAGCTCGCGCGGTCGTGGTTGAGTTGAGGGGGAGCGTGGGTCGGCGGCGCGAACGAGGCGACGTGGGCACGAAGTGGAGAGAAAGTGAAGGAAATCGAGCGGGAAAAGATTCGTGGGGAGGAAGAGAAGTTTAACGGGTCGGGTTTGGGTTTGGGTATTAGGTTAGGGTACGGGCCAGGAAGATTTGGGCCGGTGAGGGAATTTTAATTATTTGGAATTTGTTAATTTTGTTCTTGGGCTGGGCTTGTGGGGAAATGGGTTATTTTATTAAAAAAAATTGGTTTTTATTTTTTTTGTTGGGCTGAGGAGGGGATTTGTTTAATAAATTTGATTTTTGTTTGTTTTGGGTTTTGATTTTTTTAAAGGTTTAGAAAAAAATTAAATACTGAAAAAACCTACAACAGTTTCACGCAAAATTTTGAGGAGAAGGGAAACATCGGGGAACTAGGAAAATAGAAAAAAAATTATTGATGGAAACGGGGATTTACATCATACTCCCCTTACAAAAATTTCGTCCTCGAAATTCAACAAGGATACAATGAAACTAAAGTACTAAACAAAGAGATGTGGAAAACGTGCACGGATATCTTCTTCCCGCTCCCAGGTAGATTCTCCTGGGGAATGACCGCCCCAAGTCACTCGGAGTAACGAAATGACCTTATTCTTCAGCACTTTCTCTTTGCGGTCGAGAATGGTGGTGGGCTGCTCCTCGTAAGATAGGTCGGTACCCAAAGCTAACTCCGAATAGTCCAAAACATGGCTCTCATCCCAAACGTAACGCCGCAACTGAGACACGTGGAAGGTATTGTGCACACCAGCTAACGATGGAGGCAAGGCAAGTCGATAAGCCACATCTCCTACTCGCTCTAGCACCTCAAAAGGTCCGATGAAGCGGGGACTGATTTTCCCGCGACCTCCGAACCTGATAACTCCGCGGGTAGGGGAAATCTTCAGGAATACGTGATCTCCGACCTCAAATTCTAGTGCTCTCCTGCTGATATCTTCCCAACTCTTCCGTCGATTCTGAGCCGTCTTAATGCGCTGCCTGATCATTTGGACCTTGTCGACTGTCTGAACAATAAGCTCGGGACCCAGTAATCTTCGTTCTCCCACATCATCCCAACAAACTGGGGATCGAAACTTCCGTCCGTAAAGTGCTTCGAAAGGAGTCATCTGGATGCTAGCATGGTAACTGTTGTTATAGGAAAACTCGACTAGATGCAGATGATCTTCTCAGGAACCCTGAAAATACAACATGCAGGCTCTCAACATATCCTCGAGCGTCTGAATCGTATGCTCGGATTGTCCGTCCGTCTGCGGGTGATAAGCTGTGCTGAACTTGAGGCGGGTACCCAAACTCTCCAGTAAGCTCCTCCAAAAGTGCGAAACAAATCTGGTGTCTCGATCTGACACAATGCTGACCGGGACTCCGTGAAGTCGCACTCTCTCCTGCATGTATCTTTCTACCAGTGACTCTGTTGACTGCCCCACTCGGAATGGTAAGAAGTGTGCAGCTTTCGTGAGGCGATCGATGATAACCCAAATGGCGTTGTTGCCCCTAGAGCTCCGTGGTAAGGCCTTCACGAAATCCTTGGTAATGTGCTCCCACTTCCTATCTGGTATCGGCAGCGGTTGTAACAATCCTGCTGTCCTCTGATGTTCCGCCTTCACCTGCTGACATACCAAGCATCTGGATACGAACCGCGCAATTTCTCTCTTCATCCCATTCCACCAAAAATGCTGCTTTAGGTCCCGATACATCTTCGTACCTCCCGGATGCACAGAATAAGCTGAGCTATGCGCCTCAGCCAGTAACTCTTCTCGAACATTCCCCTTGGGTACGCAGAGTCTACCACCGAATCTCATAGAACCGTCTTCGTGTATGATTAAGTCTGTTCTCAGTCCGGCTTCTTGTTCATAACATAATATTGCATTTTATATCCCCTATTCTTATGCATTTAAGAATAAAAACAGGTGCTTTTGACCCATGTCTGCTACATGTTACAGGTTACAGGTTCTTGGGGCGAAAACAGTGAAAAACACAAAAGACGACACAAAAGAAGGATTTTTGACCAACAAATAGGAGGATCTTAGTCAAGCCTAGACGAAGAACAGTTCACAATATACAAGGCAACGCAAGGTCTAAGAATACAAAGCGGACGGTTAAAATATCCATTGCAAAGTGTTCACTGAAGATCTGGAATCACTGTAGAAGCCCAAATGCAGAAAAGACTAAAGAAATAAAAAGCCCAGAGAACCTTAAAGCAGCCCAGGAAAAGTCATCAAATGACCTCATTAAAGGGCCGCGGAACCGCGGCCCAAGCGCGCCATTGCCGCGGTTCCGCGGCCGTATAAAGCCCTCATTCAAATAAAAGTTTACCATAATATTGTGGCGGCTCTGAAAAGATTTCCTGGGGGTATATTTGTAATTGTAGACATGCGGAGCAATTGTAAACCTAGGGTTTCTATGTCCTATAAATAGAACCCAAACCCTTGTATTTTCTTATGCCTCTATTCATGAATAAAATTCTGTTTTCTTGAAGTTAGAGCGCATCAATCGTAAGTAGGTTATTTTTCTTGCCCTAGTTATAGTTTTTTATATCTCTGCCCTAGGTAAATTATTTTCTAGCCTTAGTTTAATTTAGTTTAGAATTTTATTAACTTGCAGTAGATGTTTCTTCTCTTTAATAAAATCATGTCATTCTTCATCCCCTCAATGAGCGAGTAGTTTCCTCACTTGTTAGGGGTAGGAATAGGGAAGGATTTGAGAGGTGAAGATCTCTCATCTCTTTTCTTTGCCAATCTTTTATGAAAATTAGAACTCCATGCATACCTTCTTATTCCGCTCCCTACGGCACTCTACCCTCGAGGTAACGGTGATTCCGTAGTCTAAAGGCCCGGATTTTAAGGTCTTCCATGGAGGTTAGGGTAAAGATTAAGAAAGGAAGGACAAGGATCTAGAGGAAGAATCAATCTTCCCAATCATCCTAATCCCCTTTGTTAAGATTTACCATAACACTAATATGATATCTTTAATTAAAGGCAATGGAAAGAGATGTAGATCTTTATTTACCAAATTTTCCCTAAACCTAATCCTAGCAAGTTTCTAATCCTAGTATTATACAACTTTAATTTTTAGGTTTAATTATAAGACCCAACATCATTTGGAATTAACTCGTAAGAACTTAAAGGAGATTTACACATCCCTGTGGACCGACCCGTATTCACCGGCTAGCTTCATGCGACGCCGTTCTTGATTGCGGTAAATATTTTTTGATCGACAAAACCTCTCTAAATCACTTCTACTTGCGCTTTAAACTTTTGCAATCGAGGATCATCCGCTTGTGCAGCCTTGATGCGATCCACAAGGGAAGACTGCACCTGTAGTTGCCAAAATTGACTGATTGCGCTCGGTGTGACGACTTCAAGCTCGAGTCTCCGAAAGTCCTCAATAATGCTCCTCTGACTGGTCAACATCATGACTGCTGGCTTGCGACTGAGAGCATCTGGTACAACATTTACTTTCCCTGGGTGATACTGAAGGTCCAAGTCGTAATCTGCCATCGGCGCTGCCTCATGTTTAGTTCTTTCTGAGTGAAGACGTACTTCAGACTTTTGTGATCTGTGTACACTTCCACTTTCTCGCCCAATAGATAGTTCCTCCAAATCATCAACGCAAAAACCACCGCAGCTAACTCTAAGTTATGCGTAAGATAGTTCTTCTCGTGATTTCTCAGCTGTCGAGAGGCGTAAGCAACTACTCGGCCGTGCTGCATCAGAACACAGCCTATCCCTTCCCTGAGACATCACTATGTATCACCAAACCACCGGAATCATCTGGTACTGTAAGAATAGGCGCCGTGGTTAACTTCTGCTTCAATGTGTCAATGCTTGAGTGCACTCTTCTGTCCACGCAAACGGTACATCCTTCCATGTCAACCTCGTCAACGGTTTAGCGATTCTTGAAAAGTCTTGGATGAACCGCCGATAATATCCTGCCAGTCCCAAAAAGATTCTGATCTCGGCCACTGACTTCGGTGTTGGCCAATCTCTGACAGATTCTATCTTTGCCGGGTCCACTGAGATGCCTTCGCCCGAAACAATGTATCCCAAGAACTGAACCTTGTCGAGCAAGAATTCACACTTGCTCAATTTCGCGTACAGCTTCTCTTCCCGAAGAATTTGTAGAACCGTGCGCAAATGCTCAACATGCTCCTCCCGAGTCTTCGAGTAGACAAGTATGTCGTCGATAAATACAACGACAAATGTGTCCAAGTACTTTGCAAACACTCTGTTCATCAAGTCCATGAATATTGCTGGAGCATTGGTAACACCGAACGGCATCACAAGGAACTCATAATGTCCGTATCGGGTCCTGAAAGCCGTCTTGCATACATCCTCGGCTGCTACTCTGATATGATGATATCCAGAACGGAGATCCAAATTCGAAAATACCTTGGCCCCACTTAACTGATCGAATAAGTCGTCGATGTGCGGAATTGGGTACTTGTTCTTTATTGTGACTTTGTTCAGCTCCTGATAATCTATACACATTCGCAGCGATCCATCTTTCTTCTTCACTAACAGAACTGGTGCACCCCACGGTGATACGCTTGGCCGAATAAATCCCTTCTCTAAGAGTTCTTCAATTTGCTTCTTCAATTCTGCCAACTCAACCGGTGCCATTCTGTACGGAGCCTTGGAAACTGGTGTTGTACCTGGAGTCAAATCGATCGAGAATTCCAAGACGCGTGGAGGTGGTAGACCTGGTAAATCTTCAGGAAACATGTCCAAAAAGTCCCGAACAGTCTCTGGGGCTACGCTCTCATCAATCTCCATAGCTGTCAGCTCTTTTGGCTTGGCTCTATACTTGGCTGGCTCCAAAGATTCGCTCCCGCCCTCGAAAATAAACTCCGGGTGATTGGGAATGCGTAAGATCACATTCTTTGCTCAGCAATCAATAACTGCATGGAAGGTACTCATCCAATCCATCCCGAGAACTGCGTCATAGCTGCCTGTCCCGATCAAAAGGAAATTCGCATAGAATTCCCTGCCACACACTACAACCGGACATGATCTACATTCTCGACTAGATACTATCACGCATTACCCGTATGTATTTCCCAACTCTTGGTTAGTGGTTTATGTGGTATGGAGTGTGTAGCAATGAAATGCTCAGATATGAAACAGTGTGATGCTACAGAATCAAATAGTACTCTAGCTGGCAAGGAATGTACGAGTAGAATACCTGTGACAACTTCTCCTGAAGCCTCTGCCTGCTCGGCGGTCAAGGTGAAAGCCTTTCCCTGACCGCGGCCTGTGTAGGGTTGCCACTGCTCCTGTGATCTCTGCTGCTGCTGTCCAGAACCTCCCTGTATCTCTACTCGCTCGGGGCAACCGCTAATTCTGTGCTGACTAGATCCGCAAATCAAGCACTGTCTCTTGGCGCGGCGACAGTCCTTCTGGGTATGCCCATCTCTATTGCAGTAGCCGCAAACTACGTTCTTGCTCTGGGGGCGATGCTGGGGCACGAATGGGCGCTTCATCTGCGTCGTTCCAGGCCTGTGAACTGGTATGACTCCTCAAGAAGGTGCGTGGGTGCGTGCTGGAACGACTGGGGGCTTCCTGAACTTGTTGATCAATTTCTCCTGGATTCGCGCCGCGTTGAGTACCTGTGCAAAAGTCTGCAACTCAAGTGATGCGATCAACTGCTGCAGCTCGAAATCGAGTCCCTGTAAGAAGCGCCTGGCCCTAGTGGCCTCTGAGGCGATCATATACGGAGCAAATAGGCTCAGACGGTTGAACTATGCCGCGTATACGTCCACGGAATGGCCATTCTGCTTCAGTAGAATGAATCTTTCTTCCATCTCAGCCTTGGTGGTGGAAGGGAAATAATGGTCCAGGAAGCACTCCTTGAATTTGCTCTATTCGATTGGCTTGTCTAGTTTGCTTTCTTCCACTGACCACCATGTACGGGCTTCATCTTCCAACTGGATCTTTATCACATTCACTTTATCTTCCTATGGTACCCTGGCTGCCGTCAGTAAGTTCTCCATATTCACTAGCCATTGCTCGGTCTCGAGTGGCTCGGCTAGCCCTGTAAATGCAGCTGGATGCAACCTTCGGAAATCTGATACGGTGCCAGCCCTGAAAGAAAAAGCTGGTGGAGCAGTGCCCTCGGAGGCGGTAATGAGTGCGGAGGGTCCCCCTGCATAGCCCTGAGTCCCTCGGCGAGTAAGTCCGTCTTCCTCTCCTGAGCTTTTGCGAGAGAGGTCAGTGCACTAAGTATCCTCTCCGTGTGGTCCTGAGAACTTGAGTCCGAGGAGTGGTCGTTCGGGGACGTCATATCGCTGGAAGATATTCAAAAGGATATGATTAGATACAAGGATGAAGTTCAAGAATAGTGAAGCGAAAATAATGTAATACAGTATAGTTAATGTTACCCCTTACTACTAAACCTGGCTCTGATACCAACAAAACCATGTCACGCCCCGCTTCCCAAAATACAGAAAACGATGGATGACTAGGCCAGCCATGCTCCTACGGTCAAGGAATAATCCCGCCGTAGTCACACTTCGGCTTCTAGCATTACATGGTAATCAGTAAACAAAGCACAGAAGTAAAGGAAATACATCACTAAATTATTACATCAACTTTCATGTTCACAATTTACAAATAAACAAGAAAAGAACTACTAACCAAGTTCGAATACAAGGTCTCTTTTACGGAAAGCAGAAAAGAAGAAAAAGGTACTCCAGACTAGACCTCCGCTAGCTCGAAAGGTAAATCCGACTCCTGCGCTGGTTCTTCTTCGATGTCTGAGCATGCATACTCAGGTCGTCAGAGCGACGTAATAGCAATATTATAATAATGACATGAAACAGGCAAATAAGGCAATAACAGTGGAAATGAAATGCAGATAATCACTATGTCACTAAATGATGCAAAATATGATCTGTGTCCCTATCAGTCTCTAAGTCATGTTTGAAATCGAGTTGTGGAAAGGAGGATCATGTTTAACGGGAGTCTCATACATACCCGAGACAACGGCCTACACGCCCGAGACATAACCCTGTCAGCCAGATCGCTAGATCCTACCTAATATATATAAGAGTCACTGTTCGAATGATCATCCTCTAAATCACGGTCCTCGCTAAATACGATGCTCTTTTCACTTCGATTTCCCCTTTTCCCCAGGTTTACACTATTGATGATTATGATTTAGTCGTGTACAAGTATGCACCAATAACACGGTTTTGTCACTGTTCACTGTATTAATCACTGTCACGAATCATTCACTTTTCCATTGGCGTACTTGGCACTCCTAAACCAATACCATTCACGCACGATAATGCAATGTCCACTGAATAATAACGCACACTATCACTATGTATATGGCAATTGGGTAAGGTATGTACATTCATGCAGTTAACAAGTCACGTGTAATATGAACTATTATGCACTTCATGTGCTTACAAAAATTACAGTAAATCATATGTTCAGAATTCAGTGAAACGATACAAATACAGTAACAAGTATACTCTATCATCAGTTCAGAAAAATTTGTTTCAGTGCAATCGGATTTCTGGTATTCAAGTTATAGCCATTTCAATTTAAGTGCTCACTGCAGTAAATTCAGTTTCTGAACTGAACGTCCGTTTCGCGGCACAATTTTCACCCAGTTGGGATCAGAATTTAGCGACACTACAGTTAAATGAAATTTAGGGTTTTCAATAAGGTTTCCAAAGCACCAGAAGGATTATCAATCGCTTCTCTACATCAGAAGTTATGCACTGTTCAACACTAGGGTATCAGTTCTAATTCTGCTTGGGACTGCTATACGTCCTGTTCTTTTAAATTGCAGTTTAAATATTAAACAATGATAAAAAGGTGTGAAATCACTTGAGTTATTTATCTAACAGTTTCATCTTCAATAAAGTATAGGGTTCCGCAACATACAAGTTCAGGCAGCAAAGTGGTAAGCATTACAAGATAGAAATCAACAGCCAGAGCTGCCTGGACTGCAGTCCAGAGCCGCTCTCCGAACCAATTCTCATCATAATTTCAGTACAGAAACAATTAAGAACTTGTATAGGGTTCCATTTCGTCGAGTCGCCTTCGATTTGAGCCCTCGAACGCATAATTTCAATGTGTACACAATTAATTATGATTTTAACAAGTTTCAGACGCGGGAAATATTCAGTTTTAACGGGCGTAATTGGTGGTGATCGTTCAAGCCAATAACGATTATATTTTCCAGTCAAATTTTACCACAATGTTCATTGCCACACGGGCCAGAGTATATGATCAAGTTCCGTCAATTTAATGGAAGGTTTTCATTCGGGTTTTGCATCGAGCACTTGTGTCATATAGGTTTTCACGAATTATAAACACGGAATTAATAGGTTTTAGAAATGTAACAGTAATAACTAGCATGTAGCAAGTAGGGTACTTGCCTGGAGACACTTTGGCGACGCACGGCAGCGGCAACGGCACGAGCGCGCGACGAACAACACGGTTTGGATTCACGGCCTCGGCTCGCGTTTCGGGTTCGTCGTCGGAGTTTCCCGGGGGACGGCTCGTGGTCACTGGATGCGGAGTGTGGTGCTATGGATCTCTGTGAGTGCGCTGGGGTCGACGGTGGTCGGCGGTGGTCGCTCCGGCGACGGGCACAGCGGGGAGTTTGGTGTGGGTTTGGAGCTTGGTGGTTTTGGAGAGAGAGAGAGAGAGGGAGCAGTGGGGGCTCGGGTTTGTGAGCGAGGAGCGAGGGATTTGGTCGTCTCCGTCGTCGTCGTGGGGCCCAGAGGGGTGGTCATCGGCGAGGAGGTTGTAGGGTTCGAAGCTCGGCGGTGGGTTGGGTGTGCAGGAGGCTGTGCTTGGCGGTTGAAGATGGTGAGGAGGGTGTGCAGGCGAGGGGGTGAAGTAGTGGGTGAAGAGGAGAAAGATGCGAGGGAGGAGAGACGAGGTGATTCCAGTCTTCGTCGTCGTCATCGGTGCAGGGATGATGGGAGACGAAGGAGAGAGGAGGAGGGGTTTGAGAGGTCGAGAGTGAGGAGGGAGAGAGGAGAAAGAGGGATGAGGGTGAGCTTGAGGAGCTCGCGCGGTCGTGGTTGAGTTGAGGGGGAACGTGGGTCGGCGGTGCGGGCGAGGCGACGTGGGCACGGAGTGGAGAGAAAGTGAAGGAAATCGAGCGGGAAAAGATTCGTGGGGAGGAAGAGAAGTTTAACGGGTCGGGAAGATTTGGGCCGGTGAGGGAATTTTAATTATTTGGAGTTTGTTAATTTTGTTCTTGGGCTGGGCTTGTGGGGAAATGGGTTATTTTATTAAAAAAAAATGGTTTTTATTTCTTTTGTTGGGCTGAGGAGGGGATTTGTTTAATAAATTTGATTTTTGTTTGTTTTGGGTTTTGATTTTTTTAAAGGTTTAGAAAAAAATTAAATACCGAAAAAACCTACAACAGTTTCACACAAAATTTCGAGGAGAGGGGAAACATCGGGGAACTAGGAAAATAGAAAAAAAATTATTGATGGAAACGGGGATTTACAGGAAGCACCTGGAGTGAAGCAATTCCCGGCATTGTATCTGAAGCAATTTTTTGGAAAAGAGAGCCCTTTGGAAGCTGAAGAATGGGCTCAATCAATTGAGGACGATCTGGCAGCAGCACAAGTGCCAAACATTGTTTAAGTAAGGGTTGCGAAGCTGCAACTTACTGATAACGCCCGGGTATGGTGGAAGGCTGAAAGCCATCTTGCCCAGCCGATTGAATGGAAGACATTTCGCGACATGTTCGACGCGAAGTATTTTCCAGAGACTGCCCGATTCAACATGGAGCAGTAATTCATCCACCTATAACAAGGCTCTATGTGGAGCAAATCTGTGGATGAGTATGATACCGAGTTCACCATGTTGAGCAGGTAAAATATGTCTTAAATATTCGATTATCTAATATCACCTATTATATAGCTAACACAAGACCGTAACAAGTTGGCGGCACACCTCATTTCGATTGCTGAGATCAGGGCCGGACAATTTCAGCAGGGGTTGGACTAGGAAATCCAAGCTGATCTAACTACAGGGGATTTCCCAACCCATGACCTAGCTTTGAAGGCTGCCCGTCGATACGAGACGGTAGTGAAGAAGAAGGGCAGACCCCAATCTGCCGGTATGAAACGACCTCCTACTCAGATATCAGGAGGAGCCTCTTCCAGGCCACCGTTTGTACCTAGGAGACCGGGAGTACCTTTCAACCGGCCCAGTCCAGATTTCTGCTTTTATTGCAAAAGGAATGGACACCTGGCGAAGGATTTTAGGCGTGTTAATCGCCTTTGCTTAGTCTGTGGCTCATTCACACATGATATTGGGTCTTGTCCTCACATACTCAATCAGAATTCTGCACCCAGACCGGCTATCACTTATCTGTAGCGCCCAGCTATCCAGGCACCTGCTCCTCGACTTGCTCTCCCAGCTCCACCTCCTCGTGGACCTACTGCACCTCTTCCTCGTCGGTTTCATCGAGCGCAAAGGAACCTACCTCAGGGACAGAGGAACGGACAAAGGAATGTTCCCCCAGCAAGGAGGACCGTACCTAGGCGACAGGCTTTCATAATGACTGTGGAAGAAGCTGAAGCCACTGGCCAAGTCATCACTGGTAACTTTCTATCTTTCAAATATGTTCAATACTTGTTTACATCCATATATCTTTTCCTATACCTAAAACATATCCCACATAACTTAGGTACTATCCTAGTAACATCACTTCCTGCACTAGCACTCTTCGATACTGGAGCATCCCATTGCTTTATGTCGTAACGGTTCGCACGAACTCATGCGATTCTAGTCAAACCTCTCATATCCAGTTGGAATGTCAGTTCAGGGAACATCGTTCTAAAGGCAACAATGAGATACGACCTGTATCCAGTGGTCGTATGCAGCAGAGAACTCTATGCTGACTTTAATGTGCCAGACAAACCGAACTTCGATGTAGTTTTGGGTATAGATTGGCTAGGAACTTTCTACGCTACCATCGACTGTCGTCAAAGGAGGGTGGTGTTCGAAATTCCAGAGCATCCGGTCTATTATTTCAAAAGTGGAGACCATACCCTGGAGCCTAGCACATATAAAGCAAAACCGAAGAAGGCAGTGATTGCAACTCTACAAGCAGGAGAAGTTAAGCCAGAGGTGGTTCGAGAGTTCGACGATATATTTCCTGAAGACATATCAGGTTTGCCTCCTAATTGAGCACTTGAACTCGGAATTGATTTAGTACCTGGTGCACAACCAATGATCAAAGCACCGTATCGATTAAGCCCTGCAGGTTTGAAGGAGGTCCGTACTCAGCTGGACGAATTTCTGCAGAAAGGATGGATTCGTCCCAGTACTTCAAGCTGGGAATCTCCAGTTTTGCTTGTGAAGAAGAAGGAGGGTTCATACAAAATGTGCATTGATTATAGAGTTTTGAACGAAGTCACGATAAAGAACAAGTATCCACTACCGTGAATGATCTGTTCGATCAGCTAAGTGGGTCTTGCGTTTTCTCAAAGTTAGATCTTCGTTCGGGTTATCATCAGGTGAAGTTCAAAGAGCCGGATATCCCGAAGACGGCATTCAGGACTCGCTATGGACATTATGAGTTTCTTGTGATGCCATTTGGAGTGACCAATGCACCAGCCATATTCATGAACCTATTGAATCAAGTTTTCCGAGAGTATCTAAACAGGTTCGTTGTCATATTCATCGATGACATCCTGGTATATTCAAAGAATCGGAAAGAGCACACTGAACATTTACGAATTGTCCTGGAGACTTTGCGACAACATCAACTCTTTGCCAAGTACAACAAGTGCAAGTTTTAGCTAGAACAAGTCGGATTTCTTAGACATATCGTTTCAGGTGAAAGAATCTCTGTAGATCCAGCTAAAGTATCAGTAGTAAGCGAATGGCCGACACCGAAGACAGTGAAGGACATTCGAAGTTTCTTGGGTTTAGCAGGATATTACAGAAGATTTGTCGAAGGATTTTCGAAGATTGCAACAACCCCTGACCAAGCTCACGCGTAAAGATGAAGAATTCGTCTGGTCAGAAGCATGCGAACAAGCTTTCGTAGAACTCAAGTCAAGATTGACACCAACACCTATTCTCGTAATACCGGACCAATCTGGAGGTTTCGTAGTATATTGCGATGCATTCGGTAAGGGATTATGATGTGTTCTACATCAGCACGGTAAAGTTGTAGCTTATGCATCAAGACAGCTGAAGATTCACGAGCGCAACTATCCGACGTATGATCTGGAGTTGGCAGCCGTTATCTTTGCACTCAATATTTGGCATCATTATCTTCTTGGAGAACGGGTAGATATCTACACAGACGACAAAAGTCTGAAGTATGTGTTTACTCAGAAAGAGTTGAATATGCGGCAGAGAAGATGGTTATAACTCATAGCGGACTTTAACATCAATCTATAATATCATCCAGGGAAGGTGAATGTAGTACCTGATGCACTTAGCCATCAACCACTATCAATGAATCTCACCGTACAGTGGAAGCTACAACAAGATTTGCATCAGATGGAGATATAAGTGGTCATGCTAGGTAACGCTTCAAGTTTGATGCACTTACAAGTTCAGTCTACAATTGTCAATCAGATCAAAGCAGCTCAAGCAAGTGATGCCAAGTTGCAAAAGATCAAAGAAAAAGTAGAAAGTGGACTTCAAACAGACTTCATCATTCACGAAGACGGATCTTTGAGATACAGCAGTAGATTGTGTGTACCACAATGTTCTGTTCGGGAAGAGTTGATGAAAGAAACTCACAGCTCCCCCATACTCAGTACATCCTGGTGGTACAAAAATGTACAAAGATCTACGTCAACATTACTGGTGGCATAGAATGAAGCGTGAAGTAGCCAGAAGCGTAGCCAAATGCTTGATGTGTCAGCAACTAAAAGCTGAACATCACAGGACTGCTAGTTTACTTCAACCGTTACCTATCCCAGAATGGAAGTGGTAACACATTACCATGGATTTTGTGACTGCTCTTCCTCGCAGCACAAAAGGTAACGATGTTGTATGGGTTATTGTGGATTGACTCACAAAGTCGGCTCACTTCATCCCATTTCGAGTTGGCCAATCTACCGAGACACTAGCAAATATGTATATGGAAGTAAGTATGAATCTAAGTAAAATTTAACTCTTCATAGTGTACTATTTCTGATACCCATGAACTCATGCAGGAGATTGCGAGATTACATAGAGTACCAGTTTGCATTGTCTCCGATCGTGACACCAGATTCTGATCGCAGTTTTGGAAGAGTCTGCAAGCTAGCTTGGGAACAAGTCTGAACTTTAGCACATGTAACATTTCAAAAAAATAAAATATTATTTTGGGAAAATTCTGGACAAAAAAAATTATGAAAATTCTAAAATATGTTATTTAGTGGTAATTGTGTTTAATGTAGGGTTTTTGGTAAAAGTTTACCAAAACGACTTTTAAATATTTTATCTGGTTTTATGAATATTTTATTGGATTTTTATCTGGACTGCACACACTTGTGCATATTAGCTTGGGTTAGTCTAGGGTTACCATGTTTAGATGAGCATGGTGGGTTAACCATGTTTAGTCAACCATGATGGGTTAACCATTTGGTTAAGATAATTGGGGTTAATTAAGGGTCTTTAGCTTTGTTTAAAGGTGATTAGGATGGGGGTTGACTTGTGTAGGGAGAGAGTGAGCCATGATGGCTTGTGCAAGCTAGCATGTTTTAGGAGAGAGAGAGAATGGTGGCTTAAAGCAAATGTCACACCCCATTTCATTTCAAAACTTTTGCTTCCCTCTCACACTCACATCTCTCTCTCACACCTACACTCTGTAAGTCGATGTACAACACCCCACGACTTGCGGGGAGGCGGAATAATGAAAAACGATCTTGTTTAAAGCGTAAACATCGACTAACCGAGAATCTTTGCATAAACAATAACTAACAAGAAACGATAGAAGGGTTAACTACTATGATAAGTGATTATACCTATAGAACCGAGTCCTTCGTCTTGTCGATCTCCACGTCCTCTTCGCCCTTCTCTATGTAGTAGAAGATCCACCCGAGAGCTTAACTACAAGCTTCACCTCTAACTTGAGGTAACTAGGTTTCTTAAATCGCTAATCTAAGTAACCTAGGTGATATAGAGAGTGGTTAAGGATTAAGTAGTCTACTCTAATCCTTGGTCTCAACATATGAGAGGGGAGGATTAGGGTTTGAAGAGGGAGAGCTTGAAGAGAGAGAAAGTGAGCAAGAGAATGAGATGGGATAATAAGCTATCATAATATATATCAAGCATTATGATTTATCCAACAAAAGAAAATGAAGGATTAATCATCATGTTTAATAAATACAAGAGGGTGATTCATCTCCATGAGTCATTAAGCATTTATGATGCATCTATGCATAATCATAGATAGACGGTTGCTTGAGGATGTAGTTGAGATTAGGAGAAAAGGTGATAGAATTTTACTGGTTAAGCTTATTCTAGGTGGAGAGATCCTTAATGTTATTAGTGCTTATGCTCCATAGATAGGTCTTGATGACGCTAGTAAGCGTCTATTCTGGGAGGATTTAGACGAGGTAGTGCAAAGTATACCTAGTGGAGAGAAGTTATTTATTGGTGGTGATCTTAATGGACATGTAGGTACTAGTCGTAGTGGGTTTGATACTATCCATGGAGGTTTTGGTTTCGGACAAAGGAATGAAGTAGGTGACTCGATTCTAGATTTTGCTTTATCTTATGATTTGATCTTAGCAAACACCTGGTTTAGGAAAAGAGAGTCCCACCTTATCACTTTTAGGAGCGGATCAAGTGCTAGTCAAATAGACTTTTTTCTGACGAAAAGAATAGATAGAGGTTGTTGCATCGACTGTAAGGTAGTGCCAGGTGAGAGTGTAACCACTCAACATAGACTTTTAGTTCTAGATTTTCGAGTTAGAAGAGAACCTAGGAAGATTAGACGTAAGGTAGAGCCTAAAATTAAATGGTGGCGATTGAAAGAAGGTAACCAAAAGGCTTTTATAGATCGTGTAGTACAAGAAGCGGATTGGCAGTCGGAAGATGATCCAGACAAAATATGGAACAAAATGGCTAGTTGTATCAAGAAAGTAGCTAGAGATCTACTTGGTGAGTCGAGAGGTGGTGCTCCACCATCTAAGGACATATCATGGTGGAATGAAGATGTAAAGGCTGCTATTAAAATTAAAAGGGATTCTTATAAAGATTTGAAGAAAAGTAGAGATGTGGAGAGATTTGAGAAGTACAAAATGGCTAAAAAGGAAGTTAAGAAAGCTGTTCGGGAAGCTAAATCTAAGGTCTATAAGGAGGTGTACGAGAAATTAGACACTAAAGAGGCTGCAAATGATATATACCGGATTGCTCGAATGCGGGAAAGGAAAACTAGAGACTTATGTGCGGTCAAGTGTGTCAAAAATGAAAATCAGAAGGTTTTAGTTCGAGATGAGGATATCAAGGAAAGATGGAGAGATTATTTTGACAAATTGCTCAATGAGAGCTTTACTAAGAATTTGGATGGACTTGTCATTCAATCCCAAGATATAAATCGTGATTTCATGCGTAAAATAAGACTTCCTGAGGTTAAAGAAGCTTTGAACAGAATGGGTTTAAGAAAAGCGGTTGGTCCTGACGGGATTCCTATCGAGATTTGGAGATGCTTAGGACAAATAGGCGTTAAATGGCTGACAGATCTGTTTAATAAGATTTGGCAGACAAAAAAAATGCCAAATGAATGGAGGAAAAGTATCCTTGTACCTATCTACAAGAATAAGGGTGACATTCAAAGTTGCTCAAACTACCGTGGAATAAAACTGATGTGTCACACCATGAAACTTTGGGAGAGAGTGATTGAACACAGGCTAAGGAAGGATATTAAGATAACAGAGAACTAATTTGGGTTCATGCCTGGACGATCGACGACAGAGGCGATTCATTTGCTTCGTCAACTTGTCGAGCGCTTTCGAGAGAGGAGAAGAGATTTGCATATGATATTTATTGATTTAGAAAAAGCGTACGACAAGGTACCTAGAGAGGTATTATGGGGGACAATGATGAAGAAGGGGGTCCCCGTCAAGTATATTGACATAATCATGGATATGTACGACGGAGTAGTGGCAAATGTCAGAACTTGCGGCGGCTTAACAAGTGATTTTCCGATTACTATTGGTTTACATCAAGGATCTGCATTAAGTCCATTCCTGTTTACCATCGTGATGGATGAGCTTACTAGAACTATCCAAGATGAGGTCCCTTGGTGTATGCTATTCGCTGATGATATTGTTCTAGTAAATGAGACGAAAGCAGGGGTTAATGCCAAATTGGAATTATGGAGGCAAACATTGGAGTCTCGGGGATTCAGATTGAGCAGGTCCAAGACAGCATATATGCACTGCAGATTTAGTAGCCAGAGAAGTCAAAACCATATTGGTATAACATTGGAAGGGCAAGAGATATCACCGAGCGACCAGTTTAGATATCTAGGTTCCATTATCCAAAGGAATGGGGAGATCGATAGTGATGTTAATCAAAGGATCCAAGCTGGTTGGTTGAAATGGAGGAGTGCAACAGGGATTTTATGTGATCGTAACTTTCCGTTAAAATTGAAAGGGAAGTTTTATCGGAGCGCTATTCGGCCTGCCTTATTATATGGTACAGAATGCTGGGCTCCTAAGAAGCATCATACACAGAAGATGCACGTAGCGGAGATGCGCATGCTTCGTTGGATGTGCGGTAACACTAGAAAAGATAAGGTGCGAAATGAGGATATTCGTGCAAAAGTTGGTGTAGCACCTGTGGAGGAGAAGATGCGGGAAAACCGGCTAAGATGGTTTGGTCATGTGCGACGCAGACCTATGGAAGCACCGGTTCGACGAATAGATACTCTCGATATGGGAAATGGCAAAAGGGCAAAAGGGAGACCGAAGAAAACATGGATGGAGGTGATACGAAACGATATGGTTGCCAAAGGACTCAATGAAAGGATATTGTTCGATAGAAGTGAGTGGAGACAGAGGATTCATGTACTGGACCCGGCGTGATTCTCATGTTGGTTCATGTAGCCTACCCCATATGCTTGGGATAAAAGGCTTAGTTGTTGTTGTTGTTGTTGTTGTAATGACATGGATGAATGTAACCCTTCGAAAATCGTTTAGGCAGTTTTTCGGTAATCGGCTAATTTTTCGGCTTTTTCCGTAAAAAGTCAAAATAGGTATTTTTCATTGTAGACCTAATTATACAAAATTTAGATAATATATTACTATAAATTGGTCACTAAAATTCCACTTATAATTTTCTAGTTAAATAAAAAAATTTCGTAATTAATTATTTTTTTATTTTATTTTAAGCTTTTAAAAATACATTAAATTAGTGATAAATACAAATTTAATTAGGTAAATTACACACTTAGGAACCATTATAAACTAAAATATATTAGTAACAAAAATTTTACCAAAACATTCCAAGAATTTTGGTTCTATGGTTTAAAAATGCATTAAAAAAGGTTTTTTTTGTAAAAAAATGATGTAACATTCATTAATTGACTTTGGAAGATAGCTTTTGTGTAGAAATTTCTACACCATTCCCTCACCACTCACCTCCTACACCTCAGGCCGAGCTTCCTTGCTTCAGTTCTCATTTTTCCCCTCACTTCTTGCTTCATAATTCCTTCAAAAATCTTCAAAAATCCACCGAAATCAACAAATTTCTTCACAAATTCAAACCTAATCCTTATTCCACCTCTTTCCAAACCCTAATTTGTTCAAAACAAGGTGAAAGGAGGCATCTTTGGTGGTTTGTGCAAGCTAGGGTTCAAGCTTGTGAGGTGAAGATTCTAATCTATTTGTTAACTTGCAGTTTAAATGTGCTAAAATTGAAATTTGAAGTATTAATTTAGTAGTAATTGTTTGTTTAGGAAAATCAAGAGAGGGATTTGATTTCAAATTAGGGTTTGTAGCATGGTTGATGGAGTTAAGTTAGGGTTTGGTTACCTAATTGGTTAGAGTGGTTAATTGTGCAATGTTACGCTCGCTAAATCGATAAATTACGATATTTGCATCGAATCGGTATGCTTTTTGCTTACTAGATTTTTTTTAAAATTAGGATGTGATCTAATTGTGTTATATTAGCGATATAATTAGCTTCATAAACGACTATTAGAGTGCGCGAACGCGGGGTTTTGTCTAGTCGGGTTTTAGTTTTGTCGATTTCCCCGAAACGACGATTCTAGTTAAAGATTTAGCGATTTTCGTGTGTTTTCCCGCGCACCGAGTGCATGTTATGTTTAATTTGAGAGCGTCGATATTTGTATATTGTCACTTGGATCGTTTTAGGATATGTAATCTTATGCTTGGTGTTGTGCAAATATAAGATCGGTCGGGGAAACATCGGACGCGGCGCGCAAAGGCAAAGCGGTGGTCGGATCGGATTAGCGAGGCATTCAGGTGAGTAGATATATTCATCTATGGGGGAATCGTCTGGATGGCGCGAGGTGCCCCCTAGTTAGTATTACCCTATTTCTTGCAAAATTTATATTGTTAGTTAGCTTACCCCTTCATTTACACAGCATACCTTATAGTTAATAGTATGCTAGATTGCATGGATATTCATATGCACATATGCGATAACACTTCGTAGGACGCGAACACCATTACCATTGGCATCTGTTGCATGCGCACTATTCATGTGACACACACGCCTTTGGTAATTTCCATGCCACGTGCACCATAGAACCTGTTTAGTTTAGTATCGCCACTTGCATCATACATGATATATGAAATTGCATAGCATGTATATACCTCGCATCATCATCATACTTGCATAGATTTTTAGCCACAATTCACATCGCATACCTTGTTATCATATACATTTATCATATATAACATGTGGACATTATGATTTTTCTTGAGAATTTCAGTATTGCTGCGATTTCTGGATTTTTGGGAAAAACCGCAAGAATTTAATAAAAGCTTATATTTATCATTTTAAAAAAAAAGGATTCTATGCAACTTAATTGATTTAAAATCGTTTTCATGTAAGGTTTTCCTTCACACTCTTTTGATTTTGGTTTAGATTTTCTGGGCTTTGGCTGACTTAGGTTACGGTACGCCTTTAGACGTCTCGTAATCTAAGTGCCAGTCACGTTCCGTACCTTCGGGTCGTGACAAAGTTGGTATCAGAGCGTAGGTTTTACCTTTCTGAGTGTAGGACGACCTTGGTAGATGGAGTAGGTGACTTAAGCAGAGTGGCGTAGCGTGGGTATGATCCGCGGCATACTTACGATACGGTACTCCGCCTAAGTGACCTTAGGGCATAATTGCTTGTATTTCCTTTCTTGATTCCTTGCATTCCTTGATTCAATTGCAATGTTCTTATCAGTCCTGTTTCTTATTCTAGCTTCGATGCCGCCAAAGACTACGAGAGCTCAGCGGGCTGCCGCTAGGGATGAGATTCGGGCGGGCCCGTCTGAGGCGAGGATCGAGCGGGAGGATACGCCTACCCCTCAGGGTCATACTGATCCGCCTTATCCAGACCGTATTGCCAGATTAGAGGCCGGCATGCAAGAGTTGTGACAGATGATTGGATCTTTAGTTGAGTCCAGCCGGGCACAGAGATCCGAGGACGTTCCTTCCACCGCACAGACCACGATTGTACCTGCTGCACAGATGGTCACTCCTGCTGCAAATACGGAGACTATCCCTGTTTCACTACAGGAGTTCATGAGATTGAGACCTCCAGCTTTTACCGGTACAGATGCGACAGAGGACCCACAGGCATTTCTTGATAGGATGGCTCAGATTTGCCGTTCGTTGAGGTGTTCTGATGATAGATTGGTGGAGTTTGCGAGTTTTCGTATGGAGGGTCTTGCCCAGACATGGTACGATTCAGTAGAGAGAGGCCGAGCTGCAGGTCTGCCTTCTATGACCTGGGATGAGTTTACAGCTGCATTTCTTGCCCGTTTTCTTCCGGAGAGTGTCCGAGATGCTCGAGCCCGTAGTTTTGAGTCTTTGCGCAAGACTCGTGGGATGACGGTGTCGGAGTATGATATACAGTTTACCCAGTTGTCTCGATATGCTCCGTACCTAGTAGACACAGAAGAGAAGAGAATAAAGAGGTTTGTGCGAGGGCTTGATACACAGCTATTCCTTGCCATCGGCACCCAGCACTTTGATACATACGCAGCCGCGATGGATGCAGGCTTACTTTTGGAGGAGCGTATTTCTGAGACTCCGGTCGTTTCTGGGCCGAAGAGGATCCGTACTGATACGCCAGCTCAGCGGCAGATGGGCAGACATCGTGATAGATTATTTCCGGGAGATGGTGGAGGCAGAGGATTGAGACGAGGTCAGTTATTTGGTTCATATCCACAGACCCAGCAGTCGTCGCCAGGATGTTTTCGGTGCGGGAGTCAGTACCACCGTGTCAGAGACTGTACCATGGGACGTCAGGGTGCGACGACAGTCCCGCATGTGACCTTACCACCCTCACCACCTCCTCAGAGAGGTCTACTTCCTACTCCTGATGATGCTCCACGCCAGCCAGATGCTTCTAGAGGCCGTGGGCGTGGCGGTCCGGTTCCGAGAGGACGAGGCGACAGAGACAGAGGCAGAGGTAGAGGCAGAGGACAGCCAGCTATTAGTGGTGGACAGGCCCGAGTGTTCGTGTTGACTCCTCAGGATGCACAGGCATCCAATGCCGTCGTGTCAGGTACTCTGCCAGTATGTTCTTTTGATGCACGGGTATTATTTGATCCAGGCTCCACACATTCCTATGTATCCACGTATTTTGCACCGAGGTTGGGCCGAGAGTCTTCTCTGTTAGATCAGCCGCTTGTCATTATTACACCGGTAGGTGAGTCATTTGTTGCTCGTTTCGTGTACCGATCATGTTCCGTTCGTATCGGGGAGAGAGATTCTTCAATTGATTTGATTCTCCTCGATATGCTAGACTTTGACGTTCTTCTTGGTATGGACTGGCTAGCCACCTGTTATGCATCCGTGGACTGCCGTGAGAAAGCAGTCAGATTCAGTTTTCCTGGTGAGCCGGTACTTGTTATTCAGGGAGATCGTAGCGCTACCCTTCCCAGCTTGATTTCTTCTCTTCGCGCTGGTCAGCTCTTAAGAAAAGGGTGTCAGGGATTCTTATCCTATGTTTGTGATACTAGCTCCACCGAGGTTCCGTTGGACCAGGTCCCTGTTGTGAGAGAGTTTCCTGATGTATTCCCTGACGAGCTGCCTGGTCTGCCACCAGAGCGCGAGATTGAGTTCTGTATCGATCTGATCCCCGGCACGGGGCCTATCTCTATACCGCCTTATCGGATGGCCCCGGCGGAGCTGAGAGAGCTAAATGATCAGTTACAGGACTTGCTGGACAAAGGGCTTATCCGACCGAGTGTGTCATCTTGGGGTGCTCCTGTCTTGTTTGTTAAGAAGAAGGACGGAAGTATGCGCTTATGTATTGATTATCGTCAGCTGAACCGGGTTACTGTGCGGAACAGGTATCCCCTACCCCGTATTGATGACTTATTCGATCAGCTCCAGGGTGCAGGGTTCTTTTCGAAGGTTGATTTACGGTCAGGTTATCACCAGTTGCGGGTTCGGAAGGAGGATATTCCGAAGACCGCTTTCCGTACTCGATATGGTCATTATGAGTTCTTGGTGATGTCGTTCGGGCTCACCAATGCCCCGGCAGCATTTATGGATATGATGAACCGTGTATTCAGGCCGTACCTCGATCAGTTCATTATTGTGTTCATTGACGACATTTTGGTTTATTCTCGGAGCCGGGAGGAGCATGAGCAGCACTTACGTATCACATTGCAGACTTTGAGGGAGCATCAGTTGTTCGCCAAATTTTCCAAGTGCGCATTCTGGTTAGACAGTGTCGACTTCTTGGGTCATGTGGTGACGAGAGATGGTATTTGTGTGGACCCGAAGAAGATCGAGGCAGTTCAGCGTTGGCCTAGACCGGTATCAGTTACAGAGGTTCGCAGCTTTCTAGGTCTGGCCGGCTATTATCGACGTTTTGTCCAGGATTTCTCCCGCATTGCTGCACCATTGACCGGATTGACCCGGAAGGGGGTTCCTTTTGATTGGACCCAGGCATGTGAGGATAGTTTCCAGCAGTTGAAGACTCGTCTGACTACTGTACCAGTGTTAGCATTGCCTTCAGGATCAGGCGGGTTCGTGGTATATTGTGATGCTTCTCGAGTGGGGCTGGGCTGTGTATTGATGCAGCACGACAGAGTTATCGCGTATGCTTCTCGGCAGCTGAGGAAACACGAACAGAACTACCCCACCCATGATTTAGAGATGGCTGCAGTGGTATTTGCACTTAAGATATGGAGACATTACCTATACGGTGAGTCGTGCCAGATATTCACTGACCATAAGAGTTTGAAGTATATCTTCCAGCAGCGAGATCTGAACCTGAGACAGCGCCGTTGGATGGAGTTGGTGAAAGATTATGACTGCGAGATTCTATACCATCCGGGCAAGGCGAATGTGGTGGCAGATGCTTTGAGTAGGAGGCCCGGAGGTAGCTTATCTTGTTTGAGCGCAGTACAGATGCAATCGACGGCGGATTGGCAGGTTTTATGTGATAGCAGAGTGCAGTTCGAGTTCACTCCTACAAGGGGGCAGCTGGCCCATTTCAGAGCACGCCCACAGTTACTTGACCGTATCCGTGAGGCACAGTCCAGCGATGCCCGTATATTAGAGATTATTGAGCAGATTCGGCAGGGCAGAGTTTCCGAGTTCGTGATTGATGATCAGGGGATACTTTGATTTGGGACTCGACTGTGCGTGCCAGATTCAGAGGGACTGAGGCGTGATATTCTCGAGGAGGCACATAGATCAGTATACAGTGTGCATCCAGGTTCCACCAAGATGTACCATGATTTGAGAGAGGTTTACTGGTGGGACGGGATGAAGAAGGATGTTACAAACTTTGTGTCGAGATGCCTGACTTGTCAGCAAGTCAAGGCCGAGCACCAGAGGCCAGCCGGCGAGTTACAGCCCTTGCCCATCCCTGAGTGGAAGTGGGAGCAGGTCTCCATGGACTTCATTGTGGGTCTACCCAGGACCAGTCGAGGGTATGACTCTATTTGGGTGATTTTGGATCGACTGACGAAAGCGGCTCACTTTCTGCCAGTGAAGACCACTTTTGGATTTTCTCAGTACGCCCAGGTTTATATTGATGAGATAGTGCGACTGCATGGCGTTCCTACTTGCATCGTGTCCGACCGGGGCACCCAGTTTACCAGCCAATTGTGGCAGAAACTCCAGGAAGCTTTGGGCACCCGATTGAGTTTTAACACAGCCTTTCATCCGCAGTCTGACAGTCAGTCGGAGCGTACTATTCAGACTCTTGAGGACATGCTCAGAGCTTGTGTTTTAGATTTCGGTGGTATCTGGGATCGTCATTTGCCTTTGATCGAGTTTTCCTACAATAATAGCTTCCAGGAGACGATTCAGATGGCACCTTTTGAGGCTTTATATGGGAGGAGATGTCGATCGCCTGTATGTTGGACAGAGCTTAGGGAGAGCAGTATTTTGGGGCCGCAGATTGTACAGGAGACCACCGAGAAGATACAGCTGATTCGGGACAGGATGAGAGCGGCACAGAGCAGGCAGAAATCATATGCTGACAGGCGCCGTCGCCGACTCGAGTTCGCTGTTGGCGATCATGTTTTCCTGAAGGTCTCTCCGATGAAAGGTGTGATGAGATTTGGGCGGAAAGGGAAACTGAGTCCTAGATATGTTGGTCCTTTCGAGATCCTTGAGCGTGTTGGTCCAGTCGCTTATCGGTTAGCTCTTCCGCCCAGCTTCCCCGATGTTCACCCCGTATTCCATGTCTCGATACTCCGCAAGTACCTTCATGATCCTTCCCAGGCGATTCAGCACCAGAAGATCCAGCTAGAGCGTGATCTTTCTTTCACCGAGCAGCCGGTGGTCATTCTGGATCGGCAGGTGAAGAAATTGAGGTCGAAGGTTATACCGTCCGTCAAGGTCCTTTGGCGTGGCCCGAACAGCGAGGAGGTCACCTGGGAGACCGAGGTCGAGATGAGGAAGAGATATCCCCATCTTTTTGAAGGTACGCGTAGTTAAATTCTAAAATTCGGGGACCGAATTTTCTTAAGGGGGGAAGATTGTAACCCTTCGAAAATCGTTTAGGCAGTTTTTCGGTAATCGGCTAATTTTTCGGCTTTTTCCGTAAAAAGTCAAAATAGGTATTTTTCATTGTAGACCTAATTATACAAAATTTAGATAAGATATTACTATAAATTGGTCACTAAAATTCCACTTATAATTTTCTAGTTAAATAAAAAAATTTCGTAATTAATTATTTTTTTTATATTATTTTAAGCTTTTAAAAATACATTAAATTAGTGATAAATACAAATTTAATTAGGTAAATTACACACTTAGGAACCATTATAAACTAAAATATATTAGTAACAAAAATTTTACCAAAACATTCCAAGAATTTTGGTTCTATGGTTTAAAAATGCATTAAAAAAGGTTTTTTTTTGTAAAAAAATGATGTAACATTCATTAATTGACTTTGGAAGATAGCTTTTGTGTAGAAATTTCTACACCATTCCCTCACCACTCACCTCCTACACCTCAGGCCGAGCTTCCTTGCTTCAGTTCTCATTTTCCCCCTCACTTCTTGCTTCATAATTCCTTCAAAAATCTTCAAAAATCCACCGAAATCAACAAATTTCTTCACAAATTCAAACCTAATCCTTATTCCACCTCTTTCCAAACCCTAATTTGTTCAAAACAAGGTGAAAGGAGGCATCTTTGGTGGTTTGTGCAAGCTAGGGTTCAAGCTTGTGAGGTGAAGATTCTAATCTATTTGTTAACTTGCAGTTTAAATGTGCTAAAATTGAAATTTGAAGTATTAATTTAGTAGTAATTGTTTTTTTAGGAAAATCAAGAGAGGGATTTGATTTCAAATTAGGGTTTGTAGCATGGTTGATGGAGTTAAGTTAGGGTTTGGTTACCTAATTGGTTAGAGTGGTTAATTGTGCAATGTTACGCTCGCTAAATCGATAAATTGCGATATTTGCATCGAATCGGTATGCTTTTTGCTTACTAGATTTTTTTTAAAATTAGGATGTGATCTAATTGTGTTATATTAGCGATATAATTAGCTTCATAAACGACTATTAGAGTGCGCGAACGCGGGGTTTTGTCTAGTCGGGTTTTAGTTTTGTCGATTTCCCCGAAACGACGATTCTAGTTAAAGATTTAGCGATTTTCGTGTGTTTTCCCGCGCACCGAGTGCATGTTATGTTTAATTTGAGAGCGTCGATATTTGTATATTGTCACTTGGATCGTTTTAGGATATGTAATCTTATGCTTGGTATTGTGCAAATATAGGATCGGTCGGGGAAACATCGGACGCGGCGCGCAAAGGCAAAGCGGTGGTCGGATCGGATTAGCGAGGCATTCAGGTGAGTAGATATATTCATCTATGGGGGAATCGTCTGGATGGCGCGAGGTGCCCCCTAGTTATTATTACCCTATTTCTTGCAAGATTTATATTGTTAGTTAGCTTACCCCTTCATTTACACAGCATACCTTATAGTTAATAGTATGCTAGATTGCATGGATATTCATATGCACATATGCGATAACACTTCGTAGGACGCGAACACCATTACCATTGGCATCTGTTGCATGCGCACTATTCATGTGACACACACGCCTTTGGTAATTGCCATGCCACGTGCACCATAGAACCTGTTTAGTTTAGTATCGCCACTTGCATCATACATGATATATGAAATTGCATAGCATGTATATACCTCGCATCATCATCATACTTGCATAGATTTTTAGCCACAATTCACATCGCATACCTTGTTATCATATACATTTATCATATATAACATGTGGACATTATGATTTTTCTTGAGGATTTCAGTATTGCTGCGATTTCTGGATTTTTGGGAAAAACCGCAAGAATTTAACAAAAGCTTATATTTATCATTTTTAAAACAAAGTTGCGGTTTTCTCGTGATGTATGTGTCGTCCACCATGAGTTTTCATGTTTTATGTTGGATTTCGAGACCCGATTCGAGGAGTGGATGAACCGTCTCGGGTACATGGTGGGCCCGGTATGGTACCCCGGGGCAAGAAGATCGAGTTTTAGACGATGAGCCTGGCAGGGGAGGACTACCTAACGGTGATGTCTGGCGCGGCGGATATCCGGAGGATACCGACCGTTGTCGTGAGATTTGATGACATGGGCCGATCCGGACTGACGGAGCCCGATATTTTGAGACATTGATACAGTGAGACATTGAGACAGAGGTGATTTCATATTTGGTGTCGATGCTTGACACGGTTTTCAGATGATTTCTTGTTGGTATTTAGCTATTATACAGATATTCCTTTTTCTAAAGTTAAGAATGCAGAACTCTTAACATTTAAAACACTTAAAGATTTAGTAATGACATTGCATACATGTGCATGCATACTAGAGGTATTATATCACATCTGTACATACATGCTGTGACACATTTGCGTGCATTCTTACGATTGCCTTATTAGATGTTATATTCTACTCACGAGCTGGCAACTCACCCCCGTTGTGCCACAGTGTCTTGCAGGTCGGACTCATCAGTCTTGTAGCGGAGGCTATCTTATCATCAGCTCCTTTTGCTCAGACTCGCGACATCGCCCGTAGGTGGGTTGCGAGCACACTTTATTTCTTTTTGCTCTATCATTGTATCTAGTATTCTCCATCTACCACTTTCTATTTGTATATGCGACCTAGTGATGAGACTGAGAGATTTGTATATATGTGGTTTCTTTTGGGTCGAGCTCACTTGAGCCGACGTTGTGTTTCCTGATATTTTGCATTTCTTTTATGCTCTTTTCTTGATATTACTTATATATTGCGTGTGGTTGTGATCCGCCTTGGGCGAAGAGCTAGCTCCCGCTTGGGGATGCCATTTTATGATTACAGGTTATATATATCTTGTGGTACCCATTTTGGGGGATAGAATTTACAGGGGAGACTCTGCCGAAATTTTCGAAATTTTTTTGATGTTTTTTTAAAAAAAGGATTCTATGCAACTTAATTGATTTAAAATCGTTTTCATGTAAGGTTTTCCTTCACACTCTTTTGATTTTGGTTTAGATTTTCTGGGCTTTGGCTAACTTAGGTTACGGTACGCCTTTAGACGTCTCGTAATCTAAGTGCCAGTCACGTTCCGTACCTTCGGATCGTGACAATGAATCACTCAAATGACTCACTAATCTCATTTAATGCATATGCCACCTTAACCCCTAAGTCACCATCTTCTAGAAGCTTCTCGCACAATTACGAGAACGCCCCTCCTATCCGTGAAAACACGGAAAAACTTTAGACTGTATAAATCCAATAACCGGATACTAGAAACTGGCTTAAACCAAAGCCGACTAGTAAAAACTGTCCGGATGTCGTACGTGCGTAAACACACGTATGCGTCTGAACCCTTGTCGTAAAACCATACGACCTCTATATCGTTTCGCCTGGAGTAGGGAAACTCTCTGTGTGGGACTCTAGAGACTCGACTACTACGCTGGCAGTGGGTTTAACCACAGACCGCAAGCGGCACTAGCTGTACGTAACGGTCCCCAGGTAGATGTCGATAAGAAGGCCGATGAGGAAACCCATCCGAACTCCTACTGAGTCTGATGTGACAATCTCCGTACAGTCCGGTCTGTTCCTCTAAGACTATCGCATATCGGGCCTAGGGGGGAGGCAAGCGTCGGTCCCCTAATAGCGGTATAAGTCGTGTCGGAGCGAAGCCCATTACACCCTGAGAAACTACTGGAACCTACCAGCAAATCTCGCTTGCCCTGGCCAGGGACTTTGCGTAATGGCTCTCTGACACAGCGCGATATCAACCCCCAATACCGGGAGAGACGAATTCTGTCTAACCGCCACTGCCTCCAAGTGCTCGGGACTGCACCCAACTGCTACCTGTTTGCACGACTCCTTTGAGCCGTGGTAGGGCAGCAATCTAAGAACAATGGGACACACTCGAGGCGAAGTAGCAGTGTCAAGTCCGCGGACTATGCTGTACTCATGTCACCTGGGAACTGTTCACTGACGACTGGTATAAAACCAACCAACAGTTCCCTGTGAGTCCTGTCCGGTGTACCCGTAACCTAACGAGCACCTGCATACTATCTCCAGTACGACGTACCGACGGCTGTGGGATAGACCATCTCCCCAACTGGGATGAGAAGCGTACACACTAGTCTACTCCGGAGTATCGATGCCCTGTCTCGATAATCCTAAGACTAGGGACCTGAATAAGGATGTGCTTGTAGACTACCCAGCCCCCACTAGTGTGACTGCCATCACAATGCTGGTAGTCAAGCAAGATCCTAAGAGCTCTATCAATACGTATACTCACATATTAAGATAGAAAAACCAAGTAGCATACTACTATGTTTAGCAAGACTGTTATACATGTGAATATCCCAAGCTTCCATTAAGTAATATATAAACTAGTATGATACAATAATGGCCCCTAGGGCATATACACTAACAATCTACCACTTGCACTAGGGCCATGTACTGGCATATCGAAGACCGATGATCTCGAGTAGCCTCTCGAACTGAATCTAAGGTAAGGCCTTTGTGAATGGATCAGCAATGTTCTCTTCAGTAGCAACTCTCCAAACCTCGATCTCCCGACGATCAATGATCTCCCTGATCAGGTGATACCGCCTTAAGATGTGTCTGGACTTCTGATGGGACCTTGGTTCCTTCGCTAAAGCTATAGCTCCGTTGTTGTCGCAATACAGAGGTATTGGATCAACAATGGTAGGAACCACCTGAAGTTCTGTTAGGAACTTCTTCATCCAGACCGCTTCTTTTGCGGCATCGCAAGCAGCAATATACTCCGCTTCCATCGTCGAGTCAGCAACGGTGTCCTGCTTGGAACTCTTCCAGCACACTGCCCCTCCATTGAGGGTAAAGACATAACCTGACATGGGCTTGGAATCGTCCTTATCACTCTGGAAGCCGGAATCAGCATAGGCCTCCATCCTGAGGTCTTTTCCGCCGTAAACCAAGAACATCTCTTTAGTCCTCCTCAGGTACTTGAGAATGTTCTTTACTGCTATCCAGTACTTCTCCCCTGGGTCTGACTGATACCGGCTTACCACGCTCAGTGCATAAGCTACATCTGGTCTGGTGCACAACATCGCATATATTATAGAGCCTACCGCAGAAGCGTAGGGTATAATAGACATGCGTTCCCTTTCCAAATCAGTCTTGGGAGACATCTCTTTGGATAGAGTGATTTCGTGATAAGCCGGTAGATTACCGCGCTTAGAATCTTCTATACTGAATCTTTTCAGTACAGTGTCGATATACCTGGACTGCGAAAGTCCGAACATCCTCTTGGATCTATCACGATAGATCCGGATCCCCAGAATGTAAGAGGCATCACCCAGGTCTTTCATGGAGAACCTGTGTGACAAGAATCCTTTGACAGATTGTAACATAGGAATGTCATTTCCTATCAATAGAATGTCATCCACGTACAAGACGAAGAATACGACAGTTCTTGCTACAACTTTACTATATATGCATGGTTCATCTGGATTTTTGATAAAGTCATATTCTTTGACTGTTTCTTCAAAACAGATGTTCCAACTCCGCGATGCCTGCTTTAGTCCATAAATGGACTTAAGCAACTTCCATACTTTCCCGCTGCTCCCACTCTGATTGAGACCCTCTGGCTGATCCATATAGACGCACTCTTCTAAACTACCATTCAGAAAAGCCGTCTTTACGTCCATCTGCCAGATTTCATAATCATGGAAGGCAGCAATAGCAAGAAGGACCCGAATGGATTTGAGCATAGCCACTGGAGAAAAAGTTTCGTCATAGTCCAAACCAGGTTTTTGACGAAAACCCTTTGCAACAAGTCTAGCCTTATAGGTTTCCACCTGTCCATCTACACCAATCTTTTTCTTGAAGATCCATTTGCATCCTATGGGTTTTACCCCATCTGGAGCAAAGTCCAAAGTCCATACTTTGTTGGTGTACATGGACTCCATTTCGGTCCGCATTGCATCTAGCCATCGTACCGAGTCGCCGCTCTGGATGGCCTGCTGGAAGCCAGTAGGTTCATCATCATCTATGATGCAATCCTCTCTATCCACATCTATGAGAAAACCGTAGTATCTCTCAGGCGGATGAGACGGCCTACTACTCCTGCGGAGGGGTGCGGGAATGTCCTGTTCTTCTTGAACTACTGGTTCTACCAAACTTTCAGTATTAGTTTGTGGTTCTGGAATTTCTTCCAGTTCTATTTCGCTCCTACTTGATTCCTTTTCTAAAAACTGATGTTTTAGAAAATGGGCATTACGAGAAACAAATACCTTTTGTTCCTCTGCGTAATAGAATAGATATCCCCTGGAGTTCTTTGGATATCCCACAAACTTACACTTTACCGATCGTGCCTCGAGCTTGTCCACAAGCTGCTTTTTAACATAAGCTGGACATCCCCAAATCTTTATATACCGAAGATGGGGTTTCTTCTCACTCCACATCTGATATGGCGTGGTAGGCACAGTCTTGGTAGGTACCATGTTCAAAAGATATGCCGCTGATTCTAGCGCATAACCCCAAAAAGATCGCGGCAACTCAGCATTACTCATCATGGATCGTACCATATCCAATAGGGTTCGATTCCGTCTCTCCGATACACTGTTATGCTGTGGAGTGTATGGAGGAGTAAGCTGAGAGAGAATTCCTTTCTCTTTTAGGTAACCTAGGAACTCGGCACTCAAGTATTCACCACCTCGATCAGATCTTAGTGTCTTGATACTTTTGCCGGTTTGGTTTTCTACTTCATTCTTATACTCTTGGAATTTCTCAAAAGCCTCGGATTTATATTTTATCAGATAAATGAATCCGTACCTTGAGTAATCATCCGTGAAAGTAATGAAATACGAAAAACCACCTCTTGCATGTGTAGACATTGGACCACATACATCGCTGTGTATGAGTCCTAAGAGCTCGCTCGCTCTTACTCCATGTCCAGTAAATGGAGTCTTTGTCATCTTTCCTTTGAGACAAGATTGACAAGTGGCATAAGTTTGATATTCGAACGAGTCCAAATATCCTTCTCTATGTAACTTAGTCAACCTTCTCTCATTGATGTGACCCAGTCTACAATGCCATAAGAAAGCTTTATTTAAATCTGGAGACTTTCTTTTTAGTGTGTTCTGGACATTGAAAATTTGGAGTTGGTTTAATACATATATACCGTTATCCAGTGTACCGGACCCAATCAAACAATGATTAAGGTGGATGTTAACAACATCACTTACAAACGTGAAATCATAACCTTTATTTGATAACAAGGAAACATATATGATATTACACGTTAAGCTGGGTACACAAAAACAGTTATGTAAAATCAAAATGTGTCCACTCGTCAATCCCAGGTGATAATCCCCTACGGACACAGCTCCCACGCTAGCTCCGTTAGCAACCATCAGGGTCATATCACCTTCCTTCAGCACTCTACGGTTTCTCAGTGCCTGCAATGAATTGCAAATATGAGATCCTGATCCGGTATCTAATACCCAGGAAGTAGAGTTGATTGACAAACAATTCTCAATTACAAACACACCTGAAGTCGAAGCCACAACTTGTTTCGGTTCCTGGTTCTTGGCGTTCCACGCCTTGCAATCCTTTTTTCCAGTGCCCTTTCCTGTGACAATGGAAGCACTCATCCTGGGCCACTACCGGTACCGTAAACTTTTTCTTTCCCTTCCCTCCCACCTTACTAACACCTCCTCTAGGTTTGTTGGCGGCCTTATTCTTCCTTCCTTTGGTTTTAGCCTTGGACCCGGAAGAAGAAGTACCGCGAACAAACATAGTGTGTGTTTCCCTTGCCTTCTGCAAGGTGCCCTCTGCACTCCTCAACATGTTAAGGAGTTCTGAAAGTTCAACTTCTTTTCTTTGAATGTTGAAGTTCAGAATAAACTGGGCGTAGGTGGGAGGGAGGGACTGGAGAATAAGGTCTGTATAGAGCTCATTATCCAAAGTCGTGCCAAGGTCTGCGAGCTCTTCAATATAGCCAATCATTTTTAGGACATGTTCTCCTACCGATGATCCGACGGCCAACCTCGCTTGAAACAGCTTCTTTGAGGTCTTGTATCTTGCTATACGAGATTGCTCCCCATACAGATCTTTTGTATGGAGAAATATGGATTCAAGATCCATATCCTCGTGCCTCCTCTGATGTTCATTGTTCATCGAGGTAAACACGATGCACTTGGCCTTCGCGCAATCTAAATCCCAGGTTTTGCGGATTTTCTTATCCGCATTACTGGATTTGGGACCTGGGACTTCAGGTGCCTTAGTGGTGAGGACATACCCCAATTTGTCACAAGTCAAGGCCATTTTGACATTCCGCAGCCAATCTTTATAGTTTGGCCCTGTCAGTATATTTTTCTCTAAAAGTAACTTAAGTCCAGTCATTTTCAGGGTCGCTGCAATTAGGAGAGAGAGAAGAAAACTCTTTAGCATGATGCTCTTGCAAGTTTAGAATGGTTTTTAATTTATCTAAACTGGATGGCTCCCACTGTTTCTCGAATCCTTCCTCAAACCATAAAAGAAGAATTAGCCAGGACTATTCTCACTGTACAATACTTGCTTAACCGTTCATCCAGGCTGGTGTCGGTACTTTGAGGGAGGTTTTCCAACACTTTCGCGAAGTTCCTTAATTAAATAACCTCTTTTCTCTGGGGGCGTAACCCCGCTGACACCTTTCTTGACACCCACTTGGTTTATAGCATTGATCATTAAGTGACGAATATCCTGATGAGTAGTATATACTCACAGTAGGATCGGGATCCAAATATCATCGTATGATAATGTTGAAGGTATCCTACCAACATTCATCAAACTCCAAATGGTATGCATCTCTTTGCAAATTTCAGTTTCTTTAGAAATTCCCGATATATATTTTTGCCCCATGCTTTTATGACCTTGGCGTTAGGTCAAAATGTCATAAGTCACATGTCAAGTTCTACCCATCATTATCTTGTCAATTTGAACCCATCCGTATATATCCTTGACGTTCGGCCAAAATGATAATACGACTGTCCCAAACTAACTCATCTATCTATGCGACAAATGAATACCCAGCAGCTACCAAACACTATGCCTTGGCGTTAGGTCAAAATACATAGCTTGAATATTACTGAATACCCAAATGAAATGACGGAGGGCTACGAATGGTTTTGGCGAAACCGTGAACGTAGTGAACTTGATATGACCGAAGGAACCTGATAGCTTTTTAAAAGGAGTGGATAAAGCTCCGCAATTAAAAAATATCATCTGTTTTAAAATAACTGAGTGGTTTCTTTTAAATTGTTCCAACGATTCATCTTTTGGTTTATTCTCTTTGCATTATAAATAATGCGTCCCATCATTAACCTATCGTTGCAGAAAACAATGAAAATACAACGTCCTCTTATGCCATCCGCATTCGCCACGGGGTCCCGTCATCACCCGTTAGGTTACTTAACTAATGGCAGAGCGGGGGCTGGGCTAGCGCGGGTGTAAAACATAAGTGACGTCTAAATAGCTATCATATATAGATATTGTACATTCGTCAGACCAATAATAGGCATTCCAGATCTCATATGAACTTTATTGGATTTGCAAGCAATCCGCGTTTGTTTAGAGCCTGCAACAAAAGACTGATTACACAGTTGTGATGAATAGCCATTACCCCTCCCTAGACCCCTACGAGTACGACAAACTACCTGTCAAATACCCGAAATGAAGCGGTCTCCCTCAACAAAATGTGTAGGCCACTAAACACTTCAAAGTACCCGGTAGTTTGTGCACCCCATCTTGGGTCTATCCTAGGAGCAAAAACAGTAAAATGAAATAATACAACGGTGGCTACAACCGCAACCTGGATGTGCCCCGCAAAATAATATTACAACATATTACAATTACATTGAATGAATGAATATAACAACCCATCTCAAACCCCGGCTAATCATCACAACAGTCCAATACAGTTCACAACCACAAACAGTAAAAAACCATTACAGAAATGTGCAACCCCCTGCCAACCGACATACTAGCAGTTATGGGAGGTTTACGAACACATTATACAATCACAGATATAATCATATTAGCAAACATCGTAAAATTTCGATCGAGCAAACACTTCAGATTCTACTCCCAAAACTTCTCCGTGCGCCTGAGACTTGAGCAGAAAATAAAATATCCCAGAAACATCACTATTAACACAGGAGAGTTACTGAAGGAATTTGGACTGACTCGGCCCCAACTCGGCCGTGGATCCGCAGCGGATCGCATGGATCCGCCGCGGTTCCGCGGTGAGTTGGCCGAGTTAGGAGTCCAAATTTCTTCAGTAGCCCTATTATTCTATGCATGTAATTCTGAAGGTCCCTGAAAAATTTTTAGGGCCTGTTTTAAATTCGACAGAAACTATGTTAACACGATGATCTTTCCGGTTCTTTTTGCGTTCGAAAGACTTACTAGTTTGCTAATGAGTTAATTATTGTTTAGCGAGGCTCTGATACCACTGTAAGTCGATGTACAACACCCCACGACTTGCGGGGAGGCGGAATAATGAAAAACGATCTTGTTTAAAGCGTAAACATCGACTAACCGAGAAACTTTGCATAAACAATAACTAACAAGAAACCATAGAAGGGTTAACTACAATGATAAGTGATTATACCTATAGAACCGAGTCCTTCGTCTTGTCGATCTCTACGTCCTCTTCGGCCTTCTCTATGTAGTAGAAGATCCACCCGAGAGCTTAACTACAAGCTTCACCTTTAACTTGAGGTAAATAGGTTTCTTAAATCACTAATCTAAGTAACCTAGGTGATATAGAGAGTGGTTAAGGATTAAGTAGTCTACTCTAATCCTTGGTCTCAACACATGAGAGGGGAGGATTAGGGTTTGAAGAGGGAGAGCTTGAGGAGAGAGAAAGTGAGCAAGAGAATGAGATGAGATAATAAGCTATCATAATATATATCAAGCATTATGATTTATCCAACAAAAGAAAATGAAGGATTAATCATCATGTTTAATAAATACAAGAGGGTGATTCATCTCCATGAGTCATTAAGCATTTATGATGCATTAATGACATGGATGAATCACTCAAATGACTCACTAATCTCATTTAATGCATATGCCACCTTAACCCCCAAGTCACCATCTTCTAGAAGCTTCTCGCGCAATTACGAGAACGCCCTCCTATCCGTGAAAACACGGAAAAACTTTAGACTGTATAAATCCAATAACAGGATACTAGAAACTGGCTTAAACCAAAGCCGACTAGTAAAAACTGTCCGGATGTCGTACGTGCGTAAACACACGTATGCGTCCGAACCCTTGTCGTAAAACCATACGACCTCTATATCGTTTCGCCTGGAGTAGGGAAACTCTCTGTGTGGGACTCTAGAGACTCGACTACTACGCTAGCAGGTGGGTTTAACCACAGACCGCAAGCGGCACTAGCTGTACGTAACGGTCCCCAGGTAGATGTCGATAAGAAGGCCGATGAGGAAACCCATCCGAACTCCTACTGAGTCTGATGTGACAATCTCCGTACAGTCCGGTCTATTCGTCTAAGACTATCACATATCGGGCCTAGGGGGACGGCAAGCGTCAGTCCCCTAATAGCGGTATAAGTCGTGTCGGAGCGAAGCCCATTACACCCTGAGAAACTACTGGAACCTACCAGCAAATCTCGCTTGCCCTGGCCAGGGACTTTGCGTAATGGCTCTCTGACACAGCGCGATATCAACCCCCAATACCGGGAGAGACGAATCCTGTCTAACCGCCACTGCCTCCAAGTGCTCGGGACTGCACCCAACTGCTACCTGTTTGCACGACTCCTTTGAGCCGTGATAGGGTAGCAATCTAAGAATAGTGGGACACACTCGACGCGAAGTAGCAGTGTCAAGTCTGCGGACTATGCTGTACTCATGTCACCTAGGAACTGTTCACTGACGACTGGTATAAAACCAACCAACAGTTCCCTGTGAGTCCTGTCCGGTGTACCCGTAACCTAACGAGCACCTGCATACTATCTCCAGTACGACGTACTGACGGCTGTGGGACAGACCATCTCCCCAACTGGGATGAGAAGCGTACACACTAGTCTACTCCGGAGTATCGATGCCCTGTCTCGATAATCCTACGACTAGGGACCTGAATAAGGATATGCTTGTAGACTACCCAGCCCCCACTAGTGTGACTGCCATCACAATGCTGGTAGTCAAGCAAGATCCTAAGAGCTCTATCAATACGTATACTCACATATTAAGATAGAAAAACCAAGTAGCATACTACTATGTTTAGCAAGACTGTTATACATGTGAATATCCCAAGCTTCCATTAAGTAATATACAAACTAGTATGATACAATAATGGCCCCTAGGGCATATACACTAACAATCTACCACTTGCACTAGGGCCATGTACTGGCATATCGAAGACCGATGATCTCAAGTAGCCTCTCGAACTGAATCTAAGGTAAGGCCTTTGTGAATGGATCAACAATGTTCTCTTCAGTAGCAACTCTCCAAACCTCGATCTCCCGACGATCAATGATCTCCCTGATCAGGTGATACCGCCTTAAGATGTGTCTGGACTTCTGACGGGACCTTGGTTCCTTCGCTAAAGCTATAGCTCCGTTGTTGTCGCAATACAGAGGTATTGGATCAACAATGGTAGGAACCACCTGAAGTTCTGTTAGGAACTTCTTCATCCAGACCGCTTCTTTTGCGGCATCGCAAGCAGCAATATACTCCGCTTCCATCGTCGAGTCAGCAACGGTGTCCTGCTTGGAACTCTTCCAGCACACCGCCCCTCCATTGAGGGTAAAGACATAACCTGACATGGACTTGGAATCGTCCTTATCACTCTGGAAGTCGGAATCAGCATAGGCCTCCATCCTGAGGTCTTTTCCGCCGTAAACCAAGAACATCTATTTATTCCTCCTCAGGTACTTGAGAATGTTCTTTACTGCTATCCAGTGCTTCTCCCCTTGGTCTGACTGATACCGGCTTACCTCGCTCAGTGCGTAAGCTACATCTGGTCTGGTGCACAACATCGCATACATTATAGAGCCTACCGCAGAAGCGTAGAGTATAATAGACATGCGTTCCCTTTCCAAATCAGTCTTGGGAGACATCTCTTTGGATAGGGTGATTCCGTGATAAGCCGGTAGATTACCGCGCTTAGAATCTTCCATACTGAATCTTTTCAGTATAGTGTCGATATACATGGACTGCGAAAGTCCCAACATCCTCTTGGATCTATCACGATAAATCCAGATCCCCAGAATGTAAGAGGCATCACCCAGGTCTTTCATGGAGAACCTGTGTGACAAGAATCCTTTGACAGATTGTAGCATAGGAATGTCATTTCCTATCAATAGAATGTCATCCACGTACAAGACGAGGAATACGACAGTTCTTGCTACAACTTTACTATATATGCACGGTTCATCTGGATTTTTGATAAAGTCATATTCTTTGACTGTTTCATCAAAAAAGATGTTCCAACTCCGCGATGCCTGCTTTAGTCCATAAATGGACTTAAGCAACTTGCATACTTTCCCGCTGCTCCCACTCTGATTGAGACCCTCTGGCTGATCCATATAGACGCACTCTTCTAAACTACCATTCAGAAAAGCCGTCTTTACGTCCATCTGCCAGATTTCATAATCATGGAAGGCAGCAATAGCAAGAAGGACCCGAATGGATTTGAGCATAGCCACTGGAGAAAAAGTTTCGTCATAGTCCAAACCAGGTCTTTGACGAAAACCCTTTGCAACAAGTCTAGCCTTATAGGTTTCCACCTGTCCATCTACACCAATCTTTTTCTTGAAGATCCATTTGCATCCTATGGGTTTTACCCCATCTGGAGCAAAGTCCAAAGTCCATACTTTGTTGGTGTACATGGACTCCATTTCGGTCCGCATTGCATCATGCCATCGTACCGAGTCGCCGCTCTGGATGGCCTGCTGGAAGCCAGTAGGTTCATCATCATCTATGATGCAATCCTCTCTATCCCCATCTATGAGAAAACCGTAGAAGCCAGTAGGTTCATCATCATCTAGCGCGTAGCATTTTGGTTTCCGACATGGTTTTCATGTGTTTTAGCGTATGATATCCTTGTAGGTACCCCGCGTGGCATCGAAGCGTTGGAGACGCAAATGGCGACATCGGCACCGGCACGCATAAAACTAGGTGAGTAGATTTATATCTACGGGGAGAAGTCGGGTGGATGGCGTATAGCACCTCCGCAGTTCGTAGTGATGTATACGGATGCGTATACACACTAACAATTTATATATGTTGTTTGGGATTAATTATTGATGTTAAGATGGATATTGGTGTGTTGGATTGGTGAAAGGTTACGAAACCATAGGTAGTGGGTGTACTACACATACATATACACACATACATACTTGCATACATTCTTATTTCATATGTGGTTATGGGATTCTATATAGGTATGTGTTCACGTGGGTATGGGACTATGTGTTCACATGCGGATTTGAGGATGATACTTGGGTGTGAGATGAGTCGATGATATTTGATCCGAGATTATGATATCGGTGATATGGTAAAATTCATATTTGAGATATGTCTTGATGCTTTAGCAGATTTTGGGATGATAATGCCATAGGAATAGTGATATATATATAAAATGGTCGACATGTGATTACGTTACGAGATGTGACATGATATGATATGACAAGATTAGTATGATAGGCCGCATTCGGCGATGTTTACTCCTTGTGATGATATGTGATGATGATATCGATTTATACGAGACTGTCGATCAGTTATCAGATCATAATTATAGTGATGATGTTAGCTTTATACTAGACGTAGGTCAGTACCCAGATTATGATATTTGATATAGAGAATACCAGATGAATGATATGACGAATGTGATATTGACCCGTACCCAGATTTGGGGATGCCGTACGACGGATTTACGTACGAGCTGTAATTTGATGTTTGATCCTCACTCTTGACTTGGGAATAACCGATTATAGAGATATGGTATCGGATGTGATATTATCGAGGCGGGATCACCGACTATATATATTTATATGTATCGACTCAGAGGTTAGGCGGTTTCCCTTACCTACTGTTAGCTTTACCTCAGCCTTATAGTGGTGTAACTATATGACTCTTATGATATTAGATGCAGTTTAGCTATCATTGTGTTTGGTATTCATCTCCCGCACATTATTATTGTTGCTCTGCATCGTATACTTATTGTGATTCATATTCTATTGTTGATATCTTGCTGTTAGGACACCAGCACCATTACCGATGATGCGTATGTACCACGTACACTTACTTGCCAGTTCACACACATCTTCATCGGTAATTGCCATGTCACTACACAGTAGTATTATTGCTGCAGGATATGACCCTTGTATGTGCATACTATTATTCCATGTTGCATGATATACTGTTATACTTGCACTTCATTGATATGTCACATACATCATGTTTTCTTATTATGCGCATTGAGATATGTTGTTCTATGATATTTCTGGATTTGGGAACCGTGGGTATTTCAAAGAGATTATGTAATTGTTTTAAAAACCCAGTTACCCCTGATATGATATTTCAGTGCGTCCACCATGTGTTTTCTCGGTGCTGAGAGCGACATGTGAAACTCAATTCGAGGAAGCGGATGAGGCCGATTGCGGGTACATGGTGGGCCCGGTGCGGTATCCCGGGGCAAGAAGATCGCAGGAGATGGCGTTGAGCCTGGCAGGGGAGCACTACCGACCGGTGATTTTACCCGACACGTCGGATATCCGGAGGATACCGTCGTGGTCTTGAGATTGATGGTAGGGGCCGGTCTGGATTGACGGCGCCCTAGATAGTGAGACTTTTCAGAGACATTGAGATATTGAGATTGAGGCTATGTTTTGTGCCGATGCTGGGCACAGGTTTCATGATGTTTTTCCATGATTTTTACTATATCCTCATATTTACATGCATGATGCTTATTGTCATTGGGTGACACGTGGATGGAATCCACCTATATACAGACATTGATCACATACAGACTCTGATTACATTGATCATACTTTTCATGCATTCATACATCATTCATATGATACATTGCTACCTGAGGCACTGACACTGACACGGGCACATGGGATTACATTTGGGTTAGATAGTTACCCTAGCCATTGTTAGAGGTTGCTGGTTATATATTTGAGGTCGTATGACATAGGATTGCGTCATACATGCGATTTTCTGTTCGTAGATGTTTTTCTATTCACAAGTTGGCAACTCACCCCCGTTGTGCCCCAGTTTCTTGCAGGTGTTGCCGTACGGGTTTCATTACGGCTTTGCGGGCACAGCTTCTTTCAGGTGACTTGCTAGTAGGTGGGTTATTTGTATCGTACCCATCATTATGCATTGTATATTATATTTTAGTTGTATCTAGAAGTTCCATCAACCAAACATGTACTTATTTGAGATAGAGACCAGTGATGTTTATTCTTTCGACCTTAGAGTCGCGTGTTACGTTTCTATGGATTTCTTGCTGTTTGGAGTTTCCTTTCCTGTTGTGATCCTCGCCTTTAGGCTTGTATATTATGTCGCAAACTGGTTGATTTACATATGGTTTTTATCTTTCAGTCCACTACTTTTCTTGGTTTGGATTTCTGGGCTCGGCTTACTTAGAGGACGTACGCCTTGAGACGTTCATAGCCTAAGTGCCGGTCATGTTCCGTACTTTCGGGTCGTGACAAAGTTGGTATCAGAGCGTTAGGTTTTACTTTCGGAGCATAGGATGACCCTTGGTTGATGGAATAGGTGACTAAAGTAGAGTGACGTACCGTGGGTATGTCCGCGGCATATTTACGATACACCACTCCACTTAAGAAGCCTTAGGATGTACATTTCCTTGTTCAGTATTATATTCCTTCCTGATCTAACCTCATCGGTACCGGTTATGGTTTTGCTGCCACGATTACGGGCATGGGGAGCTACGGCTAGAGTTGCGGTCAGCATTAGCTCGTCACGAACGAGGATCGACCAGGGCGTGATTCTGGCGACACACGATTGTAGTGATGTGTCTTTTTACTGTGTTTTCGCGCCACGAGCGTTGGATGGATCGCTGTATGAGATTGCTCGGACGTGCCGATCAGCACCAGAGGATCGAGCCACTGATAGAGGCCAGCCAGATGTTGATGATCATTGATGCATGGCTTATTCATGATGACTGAGGCACTGTTCAGCGTGCATGCGAGTGAGACAGTATTGCTGTGAACGACGAGATATCGCCCCAGATGTTGGAGCTATTGCGGTACGAGTTGTACTAAGAGATGATAGAAGGTCGCTAGTCCCTGAGGATGAATGACTAGGACGTGTGGTTTGTTCGCTACCCCGATGCGAGGTCATCAGATAGATTGATTCCAGCTAGAGACGACTTCACGCGGAGACGTTGAGAGTCGACAGAGACGATCAATGTCAGTAACCTATTATTCCAAGTTTAAAGTATTCGGGAAGACATGCAGGCAATTCTATGGTCCCTCTAGAAGAATGAAACCCTAACTCGATTTAATGACCGTGTGAAATCCTTTGAACCTTAGGGTTTGCGGCAGTTCTGCGGCGCTATTAGTGAGGCTTGGATTTGCCCTTCTATGGCTGGACCACCGATACTGTGGTATGTACTCGATACTATTATACTGTACCCAAGATGTTGAGCTCTTGGGGGATTATGAGGTGTTGACAAATCGATCGGATGGCTCGACTTAATTCGAATGCTAGATGGTGAGATCACTTCTTGGGAGACTCCAGATACGAGGATAGCCGTTGGAGCTCAGTCCATGCAGCCACGATGAGACGAGTTCGGAGCAGTCGACAATAGAGAAAAGTGGAGCAAGAGGTTCGTGCAAATCTGGGCAAGATGACGTTCCACTCCGCCGACACCATATATGCGATACGCATGCCGAGGCATTGTACTGGGATATACCTTCCAGAAGAAGTCGCAATGAGCATGCAGCCGTTCCGGAACAAGTAGCAGAAATAGTAAAGGACGATGACTTCCGGACAGTTGGTAGAGATGAGACTTGGAAGAAACCTTGAGCAGGATTCCTTCCAGGATACTGCTGCAATGATACTTGCACCCAGGATCAGATGTGTCACGTACATTCAGAGAGCCAGAGGCCGACGCCAGTGACATACTGCTTCGCGAGTGGTCGTGAGAATTGACCGAAAGAGGATCAGAAAGGGCCAGAACGGAATCGTCCCCGTTAGCACATCTGACAGGGCCGATGAGCCGATGGATCGTGAGATTGGTAATCCACAGAGAAGACGTGGACCCAGGAGTGGTCATGTTACGCACACCAGCAGGCCAGAGTTCAGGATCGTCGACGAGATATGCTATGAGTGACCACGACAGTTGGCCAGAGATTCTTAGAGGATGCGCTTGAGCGGGACTATTCCGCCATACTTGATTTCGATGTTTTGGGCGATCTATTCGCATGACTGATTTTGATGATTGGGTTTCATGACATTTGTTTTCATGCACCTTGGTTGCACCTGTTGAGTATTTACGATTTTGCACACTTGTTGCACTTGATATCGGTTTCGTATCTTGGTTTCGCATGTTTATGATTTTATGGGTTTCATACGGTTGAGTTGATTTTGTGTGTATGCACGCATACGATTTGGTTTTTGCACTCGGTATAGTTCACATATGCTTGCAGTGCAGTGATTCGTATTTTGTGCACTTAGATGTGCTGGACTTCGATTTCGATGGTGATGCTCGATATTTGTCTTGTGCACTTTATGCACCTGATTGGATTTTGCGCATGTTCGGCGCTTGATATTGGATTACATGATTTCGTGCTTGATGGATGCACCGGATTTGGATTTTTAGCGCATGTTGGGCGCATGTTATGAGATGCGATTTTGGTGCACACTAGATGCACTAAATCGAGATTCTTCGTGCATGTCAGATGCACCTGTTTTTGCTGTCAGGCACACACGTGGCCCATGACAGATGCTTCGTGCACACCTGATGCACTTAGATGTTGTTTCTGTGCACATGTATGGCACATTTATGGATCTTGATTTCCGTGCGCACCAGACGCACGTAGTTTTCATATGAACTTTTTGGGATTAATTTCTTTATGGAGCAGTACATTTTTATGATATTGCGATTTGTTTTCGCACTGAGCAGGACTAGTCAGAGGACAGTTCCTGGATATATTTTGCATGCATAGATAGATATCAAAGGGATTTCCAAAAGCGAGCTATAGTCTCATTATTTACATACGTGTCCGATATGACATGAAACGTTCTAAAACGAGGAAACCCTTCTAAATTGTTTTCAAAATGGCGGATCGTGCATATTAAACGAAAGATATATACGTATTTGGCTATTTTCATATAGAGACGTCCGCCACTGTGCAGTGTTATGCGCATTGCACATCGACTTTAAAGAATTGGGCATGCACTTCCTTCAAGATATTTACATGTACAGATTTGATATTTACATATATAGTTCCGATTTATAGCATATCGGTTTTGCTTTGGATTTGGCATTCGTGTTTTCGCCTTGACTCCAATGATTGCTGGATGCTTGACGGAGTTTTGATTTCGAGTTATCTGCTCGTTACGCATGCGCATGTATTGCGCTACGATGCGTTTTATGTATTGATGATTTCGGAGCCCCGTTGACTTGGACATTTTATTGAAATGTTTTAGAATTTAGGGGTTTAAATTTAAATCCGGGGACCGAATTTCTTTAAGGGGGAAGACTGTAACATTTCAAAAAAATAAAATATTATTTTGGGAAAATTATGGACAAAAAAATTTATGGAAATTCTAAAATATGTTATTTAGTGGTAATTGTGTTTAATGTAGGGTTTTTGGTAAAAAGTTTACCAAAACGACTTTTAAATATTTTATCTGGTTTTATGAATATTTTATTGGAATTTTACCTGGACTGCACACACTTGTGCATGTTAGCTTGGGTTAGTCTAGGGTTACCATGTTTAGATGAGCATGGTGGGTTAACCATGTTTAGATGAGCATGGTGGGTTAACCATTTGGTTAAGATAATTGGGGTTAATTAAGGGTCTTTAGCTTTGTTTAAAGGTGATTAGGATGGGGGTTGACTTGTGTAGGGAGAGAGTGAGCCATGATGGCTTGTGCAAGCTAGCATGTTTTAGGAGAGAGAGAGAATGGTGGTTTAAAGCAAATGTCACACCCCATTTCATTTCAAAACTTTTGCTTCCCTCTCACACTCACATCTCTCTCTCTCACACCTACACTCACATCAGCACAACTTCAGCCCCCATATCAACACATCAGCAGCTATATCAGCCACAAAACAGCCCCCCCTACATCAGCTGCTGAAACCATACATCAGCCCAACACTTCAGCTACCATCAACACATTTCAGCCCCAATTGCATCAGCATCTGCAGTAACAGCAGTAACATCATTTAAAACAACCCCACACCCTCATCACACCACACACTATCACCAAAACAACCACAACAAAACATCAGCCACAGCAGTAGCTGCTGCAACAGCAACAAAAAGGAAAATAGCAAGCAGCAGCAGCAGCCTGATGCAGCAACAGCAACAACAACAAGGGAAAACAGCCCAAGGAGAAGCTTAGCATGCAGCACAGTCCTTCCTCCTTCCTTCATCCTCCCTTCTCCTTCATCCTAGGACCCCCTTAAGGTATAATCTCACAACCCAACTCCTATCTTGCCAAGTTCTGGTTTTATAGCTGAAATTTAGTGTTATTATGTGGTTTAGTGCTAGTTTAGGTAAATTTGAGTGAGATTTGGGCCAAGGGAAGGTTGTGATGGTTGGTATAGCCCTATCAGGTGTATTTGAGACCAGATTAACCAAGATTACCCCAGATTCCCAGTTAGTTACCTGAATGTTTCAACTTGGCGTATTTTATCGATTTTGTCGACTTTGTGGCCTTTCTGGAAACTGCTATCAACCCGGACCTCCTAAAATAAAATTGACTTGGCAGTGAGATGTGCAGGATGGTAGAAACCAACACCCAAAGCCCTAGCCCTAACCAACTTCCTATGGCCGCAGATATATTCCCCCTGGCCGCAATTTGCGGCCAGAGCAGTGGGGAACCCCCTCATTTTTTGTGCACGGCTCTTTTACCTGTAAACCTGACCCTGGGTATGTCTAGTTTTGACTGATTCCAGTTAGGGTAGAATCTGGGTTGATTTTCTTGAGTTGACGCGTGATTTACGACTTGTTTTCGTATGGATTTTGGTATTCGATGATTCGTGACTGTCGGGTGGCGTTTGAACGCCAACGGCAGCAGGTTGTTGGCTGTGTTTGCACGCAAGGCTACAGGTTTTTACCTATGAGCGTAGCGCGTACCATTTTGGTTTCCGACATAGATTTTATGTGTTTTAGCGTGTGATATCCTTGTAGGTACCCCGCGTGGTGTCGAAGCGTTGGAGACGCAAATGGCGACATCGGCACCGGCACGCATAAAGCTAGGTGAGTAGATTTATATCTATGGGGAGAAGTCGGGTGGATGGCGTATAGCACCCCCGCAGTTCGTAGTGATGTATATGGATGCGTATACACACTAACAATTTATATATGTTGTTTGGGATTAATTATTGATGTTAAGATGGATATTGGTGTGTTGGATTGGTGAAAGGTTACGAAACCCTAGGTAGTGGGTGCACTACACATACATATACACACATACATACTTGCATACATCCTTATTTCATATGTGGTTATGGGATTCTATATAGGTATGTGTTCACGTGGGTATGGGACTATGTGTTCACATACGGATTTGAGGATGATACTTGGGTTTGAGATGAGTCGATGATATTTGATCCGAGATTATGATATCGGTGATATGGTAAAATTCATATTTGAGATATGTCTTGATGCTTTAGCAGATTTTGGGATGATAATGCCATAGGAATAGTGATATATATATATAAAATGGTCGACATGTGATTACGTTACGAGATGTGACATGATATGATATGACAAGATTAGTATGATAGGCCGCATTCGGCGATGTTTACTCCTTGTGATGATATGTGATGATGATATCGATTTATACGAGACTGTCGATCAGTAGTCAGATCATAATTATAATGATGATGTTAGCTTTGTACTAGACGTAGGTCAGTACCCAGATTATGATATTTGATATAGAGAATACCAGATGAATGATATGACGAATGTGATATTGACCCGTACCCAGATTTGGGGATGCCGTACGATGGATTTACGTACGAGCTGTAATTTGATGTTTGATCCGCTCTCTTGACTTGGGAATAACCGATTATAGAGATATGGTATCGGATGTGATATTATCGAGGCGGGATCACTGACTATATATATTTATATGTATCGACTCAGAGGTTAGGCGGTTTCCCTTACCTACTGTTAGCTTTAGCTCAGCCTTACAGTGGTGTAGCTATATGACTCTTATGACATTAGATGCAGTTTAGCAATCATTGTGTTTGGTATTCAGCTCCCGCACATTATTATTGTTTCTCTGCATCGTATACTTATTGTGATTCATATTCTATTATTGATATCATGCTGTTAGGACACCAGCACCATTACCGATGATGCGTATGTACCACGCACACTTACTTGCCAGTTCACACATATCTTCATCGGTAATTGCCATGTCACTACACAGTAGTATTATTTCTGCAGGATATGGCCCTTGTATGTGCATACTATTATTCCATGTTGCATGATATACTGTTATACTTGCACTTCATTGATATGTCACATACATCATGTTTTCTGATTATGCGCATTGAGATATGTTGTTCTATGATATTTCTGGATTTGGGAACAGTGGGTATTTCAAAGAGATTATGTAATTGTTTTAAAAACCCGGTTACCCCTGATATGATATTTCAGTGAGTCCACCATGTGTTTTCTCGGTGCTGAGAGCGACATGTGAAACTCGATTCGAGGAGGCGGATGAGGCCGATTGCGGGTACATGGTGGGCCCGGTGTGATACCCCGGGGCAAGAAGATCGCAGGAGATGGCGTTGAGCCTGGCAGGGGAGCACTACTGACCGGTGATTTTACCCGACGCGTCGGATATCCGGAGGATACCGTCGTGGTCTTGAGATTGATGGTAGGGGCCGGTCTGGATTGACGGCGCCCTAGATAGTGAGACTTATCAGAGACATTGAGATATTGAGATGGAGGCTATGTTTTGTGCCGATGCTGGGCACATGTTTCATGATGTTTTTCCATGATTTTTACTATATCCTCATATTTGCATGCATGATACTTATTGTCATTGGGTGACACGTGGACGGGATCCACCTATATACAGACATTGATCACATACAGACTCTGATTACATTGATCATACTTTTCATGCATTCATACATCATTCATATGATACATTGCTACCTGAGACACTGACACTGACACGGGTACATGGGATTACATTTTGGTTAGATAGTTACCCTAGCCATTGTTAGAGGTTGCTGGTTATATATTTGAGGTCGTATGACCTAGGATTGCGTCATACATGTGATTTTCTGTTCGTAAATGTTTTCTATTCACGAGTTGACAACTCACCCCCGTTGTGCCCCAGTTTCTTGCATGTGTTGCCGTACGGGTTTCATTACGGCTTTGCGGGCACATCTTCTTTCAGGTGACTTGCTAGTAGGTGGGTTATTTGTATCGTACCCATCATTATGCATTGTATATTATATTTCAGTTGTATCTAGAAGTTCCATCAAACATGTACTTATTTGAGATAGAGACCAGTGATGTTTATTCTTTCGACCTTAGAGTCGCGTGTTACGTTTCTATGGATTTCTTGCTGTTTGGAGTTTCCTTTCCTGTTGTGATCCTCGCCTTTAGACGTTGTATATTATGTTGCAAACTGGTTGATTTACATATGGTTTTTCCTTCACTCCACTACTTTTCTTGGTTTGGATTTCTGGGCTCGGCTTACTTAGAGCACGTACGCCTTGAGACGTTCGTAGCCTAAGTGCCGATCATGTTCCGTATTTTCTGGTCATGACAGCACAGCTTATCATCCACAAACAGATGGTCAGTTTGAGCGAACGATTCAGATACTTAAAGATATGGTAAGATCTTGTATGCTAGGCTTCTGAGGATCGTAGGAAGATCACCTACATCTTGTGGAGTTTTCATACAGCAATAGCTACCAAGCAAGTATTAGAATGTCACCATTTGCAACTCTATATGGAAGGAAGTGTCGTTCACCATTAAATTGGGATGACATCGAAGATAGAGAACTCATTGGACCTGAGATGATAGTGGCGACTGTAGATGTAGTCCGCACTATCAGGAAACGAATGCGCATAGCCCAAGATCGACAGAAGCACTGGGCTGATGCAAAGCGCCTGTAAGTCGATGTACAACACCCCAATACTTGTGGGGAGGCGGAAATTTTAAAAACGAACTTGTTTAAAGCACAAACATCGACTAACCGCTTGAATCGAAGCTAAACGATAACTAACTACAAACATAGAAGTTCTATACTACTATGTTTAGGGATTATAAATAACGAATCGTGTCCTTCGTCTTTGCGAACTCCTCCTTCTCCTTCGGCCTTCTCGAAGTAGTAGACGATCCACCCGAGAGCTTTACTCCAAGCTTAGCCTCTAAACTTGAGGCAACTAAACTTCTTTAAGTGCTAATCAAAGAAGCTAGGTGATATAGAGTAAGGGTTATGGTTTAATTAGTCTAGCTAATCCTTGTACTCAACACATGAGAGGGGAGGATTAGGGTTTGAAGAGGGAGAGCTTGAGGAGAGAGAAGATGAGAATAATAATGAAGTGAGAATAATGAGTTATGATAATATATATCAAGAATTTCTTTTTACCAAGAAAAGAAAATAAAATAATTTAGCAACCATGCTTGATAATATCTAGTGATGATTCACTCCATGAGTCATTAAGCATTTATCATGCATTAATGACATGGATGAATCATCCATATGACTCACTAATCACATTCATTATATATGCCACCTAAACCTCCTTAGTCACCACCTTCTAGAAGCTTCTCGCGCAATTATGAGAACGCCCCTCCTTTCCGCAAAAATACGGAAAAACTTTAGACTGTATAAATCCAATAACCGGATACCAGTAACTGGCTTAAACCAAAGCCGACTGGTAAAAACTGTCCGAAAGTCGTACGTGCGTAAACACACGTATGCGTCCGAACCCTTGTCGTAAAACCATACGACCTCTATATCGTTTCGCCCGGAGTAGGGAAACTCTCTGTGTGGGACTCTAGAGACTCGACTACTACGCTGGCAGTGGGTTTAACCACAGACCGCAAGCGGCACTAGCTGTACGTAACGGTCCCCAGGTAGATGTCGATAAGAAGGCCGATGAGGGAACCCATCCGAACTCCTACTGAGTCTGACTGGACAATCTCCGTACAGTCCGGTCTGTTCGTCTAAGACTATCGCATATCGGGCCTAGAGGGGCGGCAAGCGTCAGTCCCCTAATAGCGGTATAAGTCATGTCGGAGCGAAGCCCATTACACCCTGAGAAACTACTGGAACCTACCAGCAAATCTCGCTTGCCCTGGCCAGGGACTTTGCGTAATGGCTCTCTGACACAACGCGATATCAACTCCCAATACCGGGAGAGACGAATCCTGTCTAACCGCCACTGCCTCCAAGTGCTCGGGACTGCACCCAACTGCTACCTGTTTGCACGACTCCTTTGAGCCGTGGTAGGGTAGCAATCTAAGAACAGTGGGACACACTCGAGGCGAAGTAGTAGTGTCAAGTCTGCGGACTATGCTGTACTCATGTCACCTGGGAACTGTTCACTGACGACTGGTATAAAACCAACCAACAGTTCTCTGTGAGTCCTGTCCGGTGTACCCGTAACCTAACGAGCACCTGCATACTATCTCCAATACGACGTACTGACGGCTGTGGGACAGACCATCTTCCCAACTGGGATGAGAAGCGTATACACTAGTCTACTCCGGAGTATCGATGCTCTGTCTCGATAATCCAACGACTAGGGACCTGAATAAGGATGTGCTTGTAGACTACCCAGCCCCCACTAGTGTGACTGCCATCACAACGCCGGTAGTCAAGCAAGATCCTAAGAGCTCTATCAATACGTATACTCACATATTAAGATAGAAAAACCAAGTAGCATACTACCATGTTTAGCAAGACTGTTATATACATGTGAATATCCCAAGCTTCCATTAAGTAATATACAAACTAGTATGATACAATAATGGCCCCTAGGGCATATACACTAACAGCCTCCCACTTGCACTAGGGCCATGTACTGGCATATCGAAGACCGATGATCTCGAGTAGCCTCTCGAACTGAATCTGAGGTAGGGTCTTTGTGAATGGATCAGCAATGTTTTCTTCAGAAGCAATTCTCCGAACCTCGATCTCCTGACGATCTATGATCTCCCTGATCAGGTGATACCGCCTTAAGATGTGTCTGGATTTCTGATGGGACCTTGGTTCCTTCGCTAAAGCTATAGTTCCGTTGTTGTCGCAATACAGAGGTATTGGATCAACTATGGTAGGAACCACCTGAAGTTCTGTAAGGAACTTTTTCATCCAGACTGCTTCTTTTGCGGCATCACAAGCAGCTATATACTCCGCTTCCATCGTCGAGTCAGCAACGGTGTCCTGCTTGGAACTCTTCCAGCACACCGCCCCTCCATTGAGGATAATGACATAACCCGACATGGACTTGGAATCCTCCTTATCACTCTGGAAGCCGGAATCAGCAAACGCCTCCAACCTGAGGTCTTTTCCGCCGTAAACCAAGAACATCTCCTTAGTCCTTCTCAGGTACTTGAGAATTTTCTTTACTGCTATCCAGTGTTTCTCCCCTGGGTCTGACTGATACCGGCTTACCACGCTCAGTGCGTAAGCTTCATCTGGTCTGGTGCACAACATCGCATACATTATAGAGCCTACCGCAGAAGCGTAGGGTATAATAGACATGCGTTCCCTTTCCAAATCAGTCTTGGGAGACATCTCTTTGGAGAGGGTGATTCCGTGACAAGCCGGTAGGTTACCGCGCTTAGAATCTTCCATACTGAATCTTTTTAGTACAGTGTCGATATACCTGGACTGCGAAAGTCCCAACATCCTCTTGGATCTATCACGATAGATCCGGATCCCCAGAATGTAAGAGGCATCACCCAGGTCTTTCATGGAGAACCTGTGTGACAAGAATCCTTTGACAGATTGTAACATAGGAATGTCATTTCCTATCAATAGAATGTCATCCACCTACAAGACAAGGAATACAACACTTCTGGCTACAACTTTACTATATATGCACGGTTCATCTGGATTTTTGACAAAGTCATATTCTTTGACTATCTCATCAAAACAGATGTTCCAACTCCGCGATGCCTGCTTTAGTCCATAAATGGACTTAAGCAGCTTGCATACTTTCCCGCTGCTCCCACTCTGATTGAAACCCTCTGGCTGATCTATATAGACGCACTCTTCTAAATTTCCATTCAGAAAAGCCGTCTTTACGTCCATCTGCCAGATTTCATAATCATGGAAGGCAGCAATAGCAAGAAGGACCCGAATGGATTTGAGCATAGCCACTGTAGAAAAAGTTTCGTCATAGTCCAAACCAGGTCTTTGACGAAAACCTTTTGCAACAAGTCTAGCCTTATAGGTTTCCACCTGTCCATCTACACCAATCTTTTTCTTGAAGATCCATTTGCATCCTATAGGTTTTACCCCATCTGGAGCAAAGTCCAAAGTCCATACTTTGTTGGTGTACATGGATTCCATTTCGGTCCGCATTGCATCTAGCCATCGTACCGAGTCGCCGCTCTGGATGGCCTGCTGGAAGTCAGTAGGTTCATCATCATTTATGATGCAATTCTCTCTATCCCCATCTATGAGAAAACCGTAGTATCTCTCAGGCGGATGAGACGGCCTACTACTCCTGCGGAGGGGTGCGGGAATGTCCTGTTCTTCTTGAACTACTGGTTCTACCAAACTTTCAGTATTAGTCTGTGGTTCTGGAATTTCTTCCAGTTCTATTTCGCTCCCACTCTTCTGATTTTCTAAAAATTCAGTTTCTAAGAAGCGGGCATGACGAGAAACAAAAACCTTTTGTTCCTTTGCGTAATAGAAACAATATCCCATAGAGTTCTTTGGATATCCCACAAACTTACACTCTACTGAGCGTGCCTCGAGCTTGTCCGGATGCTGCTTTTTTACAAAAGCTGGACATCCCCATGTCTTCAGGTACTGAAGATAGGGTTTCTTCCCACTCCACATCTGATATGGTGTGGTAGGCACAGTTTTGGTTGGAACTCTGTTCAAAAGATATGCCGCTGATTCTAGCGTATAACCCCAGAAAGATCGCGGTAACTCAGCATTACTCATCATGGATCGTACCATATCCAATAGGGTTCGATTCCGTCTCTCCGATACACCGTTATGCTGTGGAGTGTACGGAGGAGTAAGCTGAGAGAGAATTCCTTTCTCTTTTAGGTAACCTAGGAACTCGGCACTTAAGTATTCTCCACCTCGATCAGATCTCAGTGTCTTAATACTTTTGCCTGTTTGGTTTTCCACTTCACTCTTGTATTCCTGGAATTTCTCAAAGGCCTCGGATTTATGCTTCATTAAGAAGATATGTCCATACCTAAAGAAATCATCTGTAAAAGTAATGAAGTAGGAATAACCACCTCTCGCATGTGTAGATATTGGACCACATACATCGCTGTGTATGAGTCCTAAGAGCTCGCTCGCTCTTACTCCTTGTCCAGTGAATGGAGTCTTTGTCATCTTTCCTTTGAGACAAGATTGACAAGTGTCATAAGTTTGATATTCGAGCGAGTCCAAATATCCTTCTCTATGCAACTTAGTCAACCTTCTCTCATTGATGTGACCCAGTCTACAATGCCATAAGAAAGCTTTATTTAAATCTGGAGACTTTCTTTTTAGTGTGTTCTGGACATTGAAAATTTGGAGTTGGTTTAAAACATATATACCGTTATTTAGTGTACCTGACCCAATCAAACCATGATTAAGGTGGATGTTAACAACATCTCTTACAAACGTGAAATCATAACCTTTATTTGATAACAAGGAAACTGATATGATATTACACGTTAAGCTTGGTACAAAAAAACAGTTATGTAAAACCAAAATGTGTCCACTCGTCAATCCTAAGTGATAATCCCCGACGGACGCAGCTCCCACGCTAGCTCCGTTAGCAACCTTTAGGGTCATATCACCTTCCTTCAGCACTCTACGGTTTCTCAGTGCCTACAATGAATTGCAAATATGAGATCCTGATCCGGTATCCAATACCCAGGAAGTAGAGTTGATCGACAGACAATTCTCAATTACAAACACACCTGAAGTCGAAGCCACAGCTTGCTTCGGTCCTTGGTTCTTGGCGATCCACGCCTTGCAATCCTTCTTCCAGTGCCCTTTCCTATGACAATGGAAGCACTCATCCTGAGCCACTACTGGTACCGGCAACTTTTTCTTTCCCTTCCCTCCCACCTTACTTACACCTCCTCTAGGTCTGGGGACAGCCTTCTTCTTCCTTCCTTTGGCCCTAGCCTTGGACCCGGAAAAAGATGTACCGCCAACAAACATAGCGGGTGTTTCCCTTTCCTTCTGCAAGGTGCCCTCTGCACTCCTTAACATGTTCAGGAGTTCCGGAAGTTCAACTTCTTTTCTTTGAATGTTGAAGTTCAGGATAAACTGGGCGTAGGTGGAAGGAAGGGACTGGAGAATAAGGTCTGTACAGAGCTCATTATCTAAAGTCGTCCCAAGGTTTGCGAGCTCTTCTATATAGCCGATCATCTTTAGGACATGTTCTCCTACCGATGACCCGACAGCCAACCTCGCTCGAAACAAGTTCTTTGAGGTCTCGTATCTTGCTATACGAGATTGCTCTCCATAAAGTTCCTTTGTATGGAGAAATATGGCGTCTAGTTCCATATCCTCGTGCCTCCTCTGATGTTCATTGTCCATCGAGGCAAGCACGATGCACTTGGCTTTCGCGCAATCAAAATCCCAGGTTTTGCGGATTTCCTTATCCACATTGCTGGATTTGGGACCAGGGACAGCAGGTGCCGTAGCGGTGAGGACATACCCCAATTTGTCATAGGTTAAAGCCATTTTGACATTCCACAGCCAATCTTTATAGTTTGGCCCTGTCAGTATATTTTTCTCTAAAAGTAACTTAAGTCCAGTCATTTTCAGGGTCGCTGCAACTAGGAGAGAGAGAAGAAAAACTCTTTAGCGTGATGCTCTTGCAAGTTTAGAGTGGTTTTTAGTTTATCTAAACTGGATGGCTCCCACTGTTTCTCGAATCCTTCCTCAAACCATAAAAGAAGAATTAGCCAGGACTATTCTCACCGTACAATACTTGCTTAACCGTTCAGCCAGGCTAGTGTCGATACTTCGAGGGAGGTTTTCCAACGCTTTCGCGAAGTTCCTTAATTAAAGAACCTCTTTTCTCTGGGGGCGTAACCCCACTGACACTTTTCTTGACACCTACTTGGTTTATAGCATTGATCGTTAAGTGACGAATATCCTGATAAGTAGCATATACTCAAAGTAGGATCGGGATCCAAATATCATCGTATGATAATGTTAAAGGAATCCTACCAACATTCATCAAACTCAAAATGGTATGCATCTCTTTGCAAATTTCAGTTTCTTTAGAAATTCCCGATATAAGTTTTTTCCCCATGCTCTTATGACCTTGACGTAAGCCAACAAATCATAAGTTACATATCAAGTTCTGCCCATCATTATCTTGTTAATTTGAACCCACCCGTATATACCCTTGACGAAAGCCAACAAGGTAATGCGACTGTCCCAAACCAACACATCTATCTATGCAACAAATGAATACCCAGTAGCTACCAAACACTATGCCTTGACGAAAGCCAACAAACATAGCTTGAATACTACTGACTATCCATAAGAAATGACGGAGGGCTACGACTGGTTTTGGCGAAACCGTGAATGTAGTGAACTTGATATAACCGAAGGAACCTGATAGCTTTTAAAAGGAGTGGTTAAAGCTCCGCATTTAAAAATATCTGTTTTTAAAATTAACCGAGTGGTTTCTTTTAAATTGTTCCAACGATTAAAACTTTGGTTTATTTTCTTTGCATTATAGATAATGCGTCCCATCATTAACCTATCATTGCAGAGAACAACGAAAATATGACGTCCTCTTATGCCATCCACATTCGCCACTGGGTCCCGTCATTACTCGTTAGGTTACTTAACTAACGACAGAGCGGGGACTGGGCTAGCGCGGGTGTAAAACATAAGTGACGTCTAAAATAGCTATCATATATATAGATATTTTACATTCGTCTGACGCAATGATATTCATTCCAGATCACAGATGAACTTAATTGGATTTGCAAGCAATCCGTGTTTGTTTTGAGCCTGCAACAAAAGACGGATTGAACAGTTGTGATGAATAGCCATTACCCCACCCAAGACCCCAACGGGTACGGCAAACTACCCACCTGGCAGTTTGTGCACCCCACCTTGGGTCTGTCCTAGGAGCAAAAACAGTAAAATGAAATAATACATCGGTGGCTACAACCGCAACCTGGATGTGCCCCGCAAAATAATATTACAACAAATTACATTTACATCAAATGAATTAAATAAAAACCCATCACATAACCCCGGCTATACATCACAACAGTCCAACACAGTTCATATGCACAAACAGATAAAATCCATTACAGAAATGTGCAACCCCCTGCCAACCGACATACTAGCAGTTAGGGGAGGTTTACGAACACATTATACAAACACAGATATAATCCAACAAGCAAATACTGTATAATTTCGATCGATTAAACACTTTTAATTTTGCTCCAATATTTTTCTGTAAATCTGAAATCTGAGCAAAAATTAAAAAATTCCAGAAAATACCAAAAATCCCATAGAACCAACACAGGAAAATTGGGTTCCTGAATCGCCAACTCGGCGGCGGAAGCGCGGCGGATCGGTGGGATCCGCCGCGGTTCCGCGGCGCTTTAGGCGATTCAGGGGCCCAAATTTCTTGTGTGTTCTTCTACTGTCTTTTCAAGCTTTCTGAACATCCCTGAAAAATTTTTGGACTTCATTTAAAAATCGACAGAAACATGTGATTTCGGGGTTTTCCGGTTTCGTTTTTTCCGTTCGAAATTTATACAAATTTGCAAGTAAGTTATTTATTGTTTAGCGAGGCTCTGATACCACTCTAAGTCGATGTACAACACCCCAATACTTGTGGGGAGGCGGAAATTTTAAAAACGAACTTGTTTAAAGCACAAACATCGACTAACCGCTTGAATCGAAGCTAAACGATAACTAACTACAAACATAGAAGTTCTATACTACTATGTTTAGGGATTATACCTAACGAATCGTGTCCTTCATCTTTGCGAACTCCTCCTCCTCCTTCGGCCTTCTCGAAGTAGTAGACGATCCACCCGAGAGCTTTACTCCAAGCTTAGCCTCTAAACTTGAGGCAACTAAACTTCTTTAAGTGCTAATCAAAGAAGCTAGGTGATATAGAGTAAGGGTTATGGTTTAATTAGTCTAGCTAATCCTTGTACTCAACACATGAGAGGGGAGGATTAGGGTTTGAAGAGGGAGAGCTTGAGGAGAGAGAAGATGAGAATAATAATGAAGTGAGAATAATGAGTTATGATAATATATATCAAGCATTTCTTTTTACCAAGAAAAGAAAATAAAACAATTTAGCAACCATGCTTGATAATATCTAGTGATGATTCACTCCATGAGTCATTAAGCATTTATCATGCATTAATGACATGGATGAATCATCCATATGACTCACTAATCACATTCATTGTATATGCCACCTAAACCTCCTTAGTCACCACCTTCTAGAAGCTTCTCGCGCAATTACGAGAACGCCCCTCCTTTCCGCAAAAATACGGAAAAACTTTAGACTGTATAAATCCAATAACCGGATACCAGTAACTGGCTTAAACCAAAGCCGACTGGTAAAAACTGTCCGAAAGTCGTATGTGCGTAAACACACGTATGCGTCCGAACCCTTGTCGTAAAACCATACGACCTCTATATCGTTTCGCCCGGAGTAGGGAAACTCTCTGTGTGGGACTCTAGAGACTCGACTACTACGCTGGCAGTGGGTTTAACCACAGACCGCAAGCGGCACTAGCTGTACGTAACGGTCCCCAGGTAGATGTCGATAAGAAGGCCGATGTGGGAACCCATCCGAACTCCTACTGAGTCTGACGTGACAATCTCCATACAGTCCGGTCTGTTCGTCTAAGACTATCGCATACCGGGCCTAGGGGGGCGGCAAGCGTCAGTCCCCTAATAGCGGTATAAGTCGTGTCGGAGCGAAGCCCATTACACCCTGAGAAACTACTGGAACCTACCAGCAAATCTCGCTTGCCCTGGCCAGGGACTTTGCGTAATGGCTCTCTGACACAGCGCGATATCAACTCCCAATACCGGGAGAGACGAATCCTGTCTAACCGCCACTGCCTCCAAGTGCTCGGGACTGCACCCAACTGCTACCTGTTTGCACGACTCCTTTGAGCCGTGGTAGGGTAGCAATCTAAGAACAGTGGGACACACTCGAAGCGAAGTAGCAGTGTCAAGTCTGCGGACTATGCTGTACTCATGTCACCTTGGAACTGTTCACTGACGACTGGTATAAAACCAACCAACAGTTCCCTGTGAGTCCTGTCCGGTGTACCCATAACCTAACGAGCACCTGCATACTATCTCCAGTACGACGTACTGACGGCTATGGGACAGACCATCTCCCCAACTGGGATGAGAAGTGTACACACTAGTCTACTCCGGAGTATCGATGCTCTGTCTCGATAATCCAACGACTAGGGACCTGAATAAGGATGTGCTTGTAGACTACCCAGCCCCCACTAGTGTGACTGCCATCACAACGCCGGTAGTCAAGCAAGATCCTAAGAGCTCTATCAATACGTATACTCACATATTAAGATAGAAAAACCAAGTAGCATACTACCATGTTTAGCAAGACTGTTATATACATGTGAATATCCTAAGCTTCCATTAAGTAATATACAAACTAGTATGATACAATAATGGCCCCTAGGGCATATACACTAACAGCGCCGACACTTGGAGTTCCAACCGGGAGATCATGTCTTTCTGAAGATTTCTCCAAACCGTGGAGTGATTCGCTTTGGAAAGCGAGGTAAGTTAAGTCCGAGATACATTGGACCGTTCGATATACTCAAGCGAGTCGGAGAAGTGGCATACCGCTTGGCACTTCCATGTGCAGCAGTTACCGATAACTCCAAAACTAATTCAGAACATCAATTTTGTTTAAGTGTCTGACTCGGTCGGAGTCTTTAGTCTAATCTGAAATCAATCCATCGATGTATACAATTCAAGATAACTCCATGGCAACATGAATCCTTTTATACCAGAATACAATCTATATCAACGTGACTTGATTTGACTGATCCATGGATATACATTTGACTTGTTTACATGACTATCCGTTTATATCCTTATCCGTTTAAATGAACAATTGATATCATGGTTTCGGCAAGTCTTATATTTACAAATCACCACAAAACAATACAATAATACATTACGGGGTTTAAAGGGGTAGATTGGTACAGAATGTGTTTAAAGTCGCATGAGACAGTCACTTTAATACACCTGATGTAACACCCGAGCCCAATAGTACTAATTCTGTTACTGGTTGAGTGTTAGACATTGCTCTTTTCAATTATCTTGCTTGTTTGGTTCTTGTTGCAAAATTTTAACCGGCTAAGTCATTTTTGCATATAACAAATTTTAACACCTAAAATGAAATTAAAAATATCCATGTTGGCCTACTCGTCGCCACTAGTCGCGTGGTAGCATCCGCGCGTCGAGATTTCATCCCGTTCGGTGAAACGGGCGAGTTTGGACGGCTACGCGCGCGTGCAAGTGTTCGACTTGGGGGCATGCATTTTAATCATAAGACATCTCATTTTAAAATTTGGAATCCGCTTAAAATCCTATTATTTGAATTTCAAATATTTGGGCGCAACCCGAGCGCGATTTGGAAATGTTTCATTTAGCGCCGAAATGCCCATTTAATTAAATATATTTAAAACTATAAAATATTTAATCCGTTACTAATTAACGAATAAATCCTTTTTTAAATCTTTTAAATATTATTTTCAACTTCCCGTACCCTTCTCAACCAATCGCGAGCGTCCATTTCTTCGTGGGCCCCGCCAGCTCTCTCTCTCTCTCCGCCTCTCAGTCTCTCTCTATCTCTCTCTAATCTTATTCTCTCTCTCTCTAACAACCTCTCTCTCTCTCTCCTATAATCTTCTCTCTCTCTCTATTCTTTATATTTTCCCAAGCAGTTCCTCGTCCTCACCACAGAAACCCATCGACGAACCCCCCGCGAGAAACCCTAGCCACCTCCTGCCGTCGCCGCCGACCTCCCCGTGACCTCGCCGTCATCACCCTTGCCTCCACAGCCTAACCGCACCCCCTACCTCCTCTCCTCCCTCCTTCAGCGCCTGCAACCCAACCCCGACGCCACCACCAGCACGCAGTGCTCGCCGTCGCCGCCGCCTCCCATCGCCGACGACGCCAGAGCCTTCCTCCTTTCACCCTCGTCCCGACCTCCTCATCTTCCTCCTCCCCTCGCCGGACCACCACAGAACCCGAGCTCAACCCTAACACCAACCCTAGTCACCGGGAAACTCGCCGTCGACCCTCGCCGTCGTTTCCAGAGCCACCGCCGACCACCTCCTTCTCCCCCTGAACACCAGAGCAGGCCAGCACCCTCCTCTACTCATCGCACCACCCTTTCCAGCAAACCCAGAAGCTTTCCAGCCTTCGCTGCTCGCCGTCGCTGCCTCGCCGGCGTCCCATCGCCGTCGAGCCCGTCGTGGTTGCCCCCTGGTTCTTCCCTGTAAGCATCCCTTTACCTTTCCATTCGTATTAACCCCCCCTCGCTGGTCTTTAGTATGCGTGTATCGTATTTTGCTAACTTAGTCGCCGTTTTGACATTTCGCCGGATTCCGGCCGTGCCGACGTCTAGACCCGACTCTCCAGCGAAGTGCTCTGGTCCGTGTGGTCCCGCTATTCGCTGTTTGGACTCGATCCGTGGCCCGTGCATCCGTCTCGTGTTTTCCGCCGACGTTGCATTCGTGTTTTCCGGTTTGCGAAACCGTCGAGGCAAGATCTCTTGCTACATGCTACGTTAAATTAATTAAGCGTTTGACTCATAAAACTTGCTATATTAACTAAGTATTGTTACTTGTCTCATTGGACGAAATGTGATATGCATCATAATACTGCCATCTAAATCGTACTTTGCCACCATAACTTTAATAACAACTACCTGCTAATCATTTTACTATTTAGAGGATGATAGTCGTACACTTATATCTTCATTACCTGCTGTTATTAATATTGCGCTACACTGAGATTATTGCACCCCAAGGGTGCTCGGACCTGCTAGTATAATACAACTGCATCATATTCATGTACCATTGTGATTAAGTGAACCGTTATTGTTAATTACTTTATTCTTGCTGCTGTTCATTATTTGATTGTATACCTGTTGTGAGCACATACTCGATTGCACTACATATTGGCCTGACCCTGCTACACATGACATATATATACATACCGACTCAACCTGTTGTACCACGACCTGACTGATTACCTGATCTCATGCCTAATGCCAACAAACCTGACTTGGGGTCCTCATGGACCATTCCTGTTGTCTATCCAGACAAACCTGACCTGTTACCTGATCCTGTGTTGGCATTAGTCCTTGATTACTGAATACCTGACCTGACATACATAACTTGAGGGTATGGGGAAATCAAAGGTGAAACCGACTTGTAACTCAACAGTTCGATACCTGTTCTGATCAGTCTTACGGGCTTGGACAGCCCCGGAGTGATGATGCTGACATCACTCGCCCATCCTGCTACCTATTACTGCCTAGCGGCACGTCTCGGATTCAGCCCCGAGAACCTTGACCGTGGTCCCGGGCACGCACGGGATACTATTGAGTTACATCGACGAGTCACCAATTGATTTCAAAGACTTTAGAATAGAAACCTGATAGGACAGTTTAGTTACCCACTGCACATTACCCTGCACTGTTATTTCATAGTACTGCTTTATTCATGTTCATCCCTGCATTGCTTATTACCATGTTCATATTATATTATTGGTTGACATGACGCGCCGACGTCTGGGTTTTGCATGGCCCAGATTCTTTACCACTGTCGCCGACCGAGCAGGAGTACTTCAGCCAGCAGGCTGATTTGTGAGTTCTGTAGTGGTTAGTCCATTTATTGCATTTTATTTCCAGGTGCGATCCCGCATTATGGGACGTACTCTTCTATTATTGTATTGGATCATTTGCTTCCGCACTTATTTTTCATTGACTCTTATTATTATGGATTTGGACATGTGTTAGATAGTTTATTTATCTTGTTCTTGATATCTCTACAGCCGTAATGTGACTGTGGATGGATACTTCCTACCCACAGGTAGCATGGTTGGCTATGTCACGTGCCCAATCTTGCGTACTCTGGGAAGCGGGGCGTGACATGGTTCTTTTGGTATCAGAGCCATAGGTTAGTTGGGTTGATTCTTTGTAGTTGGGTATTGTACCCAATACACGAATCAGAATACCCGTGTTTAGGAAACATGTCCTGCCACCTTGACCGTTTTACCATTCTTGAATCACATTCTTCCGGATTATATCTTTTACGACGTGCAAACTTACTTTGCATGTCGACTCGGAAACCTAATTTCTTGTTATCCCTAGGACTTGGGCGACTTGGGTGGAGTTAAGTATTTGCGGCTATGATACCGCGGCATAGCTACAATGCGGTACTCTATTTAAGTATCTTGGAGTTCTAGTCTTGATCCACATTCAGAATCTATCATCATGCTAATGTTGGGTGTTTTGAGTTCAGGATTATGACAGGTAAGAAGTTGAAGACGTACTAGAGGCGTGTGAATGAAGCCGCCATGCTTGGAGTGATAAGAGAAATGCTGGAAATCATAGAGACAGACTGAGCTGATCCAGCAATAGCAGATTCGTTTCAGGAAGGTTTGCAGATCGTTCAGCAGTCTGTAAACAACGATGGAACTAGACCAGTCGAACGAGTAGGGACCGTAGCAGATTTCAGACTTTTGGGTCCGTCTACTTTCACTGGTCTGGAGGAGCCGTTGCCAGCCGAGCAGTGGCTAGTGACACGGAGAATTTGCTGAATGCGGCACAGATTCCAGGGGACAAAGGAGTTGATGTGGTGCGCATTCAGCTAGTGGATTACGCCCGAGAGTGATGGCTTGTGGAGGAGACCCACTTGCCCAAGCCGATCAGTTGGGCGGATCTCTCTAAAAGTTTCCTGGAGAAATTCTTTCCGCGGACTGCACGGGAGGAAATGAAAGAGAAGTTCATCGGACTAAGGCAGAATGGAGCAACCATGGACGTGCATGCAGCAGAATGGACGAGACTCAGTAGTCTCGCTGGACCTTTCGCGGCCAACAAGGTAGACAGCAGTTGCGGTAAGGAAGCAGTTCTGTCGGGCCAGTCGAGTTTAGGGCTAGGCCGACAAACAGTGTTCTTGCAGCTATGGAAGTTGATAGTAATGAAGAGCCGGCAGTTGTTCGCGATTTTTTGGACGTATTTGAGGATATATCGGGCTTACCGCCGAAGCGAGATGTGGAGTTCGCGATTGACCTTATTCCTGGTGCAGCGCCAGTATCAAAATCTTATTATCCGATGGCACCAGTGGAATTGGAAGAAGTTAAGAAACAAGTTGGTGAATTACTCGAGAAGGGTTGGATTCGAAGCAACAACTCGCCTTGGGGAGCTCCAGTTCTTTTAGTAAAGAAGAAGGACGGCACGAGGAGGATGTGCATTGATTATCGAGAATTGAACCGGGTGACTATTAAGAACAAGTACCCGATCCCTCGCATTGGAGAACTTTTTGAGCAGCTTAGTGGCGCGAGGGTATTCTCGAAACTGGATTTGCGATCCGGATATCATCAGGTCCTGCAGATGTTGAGACAGGAGAAGCTTTATGCGAAAATGAGTAAGTGTGAGTTTTGGCTGGAGGGAGTGAAGTTTTCGGGGCATGTTGTGTCGGGCGATGGAATCGCCGTCGATCCCGAAAAGATTGCAGCAGTTCGAGATTGGCCAATTCCAAGAAATGTGGCTGAGATAAGGAGTTTCCTTGGTTTGGCCGGATACTACAGTGTGGAGAACTTCGCTCGTTTAGCGGAACCGTTGGACAAGCTTACGCGTAAGGAAATACCTTTTGTTTGGACGGATGGATGTGCATTGGCCTTCGAGACGTTGAAGCAGAAGTTGATAACCGCCCCTATCCTGACCGTACCAGACAATTCAGGAGGACTGGTGATTCACAGCGACGCATCTGGAAAAGGATTGGGATGTGTTTTGATGCAGAATGAGAAGGTCGTAGCTTACGCATCAAGACAACTGAAGACTCATGAGAAGAATTACCCGACTCATGACTTGGAGCTTGCGGCCGTGATCTTCGCCTTGAAGATTTGGAGACACTACCTTTTGGGCGAGGAAGTCGAAGTTTTTACAGATCACAAGAGTTTGAAGTATGTGTTCACTCAGAAGGAGTTGAACATGAGGCAACGCAGATGGTTGGAGCTGATGGCCGACTACGACCTTGACCTTAAGTACCATCCGGGAAAAGTTAACGTCGTGTCGGATGCGCTTAGTCGGTTACCAGCGATTCAGGTATTGACTACACAGAGGGAGATCATTGCGGATTTTCGAAGGTTTGACTTGGAGGTTGTGCTACCACATGCTATGGGACAGTTGATGCAGTTGCAAGTACAGTCGTCCTTAGTTGAGAAGATTAAAGCGGCACAATCGCAGGATCCTAGACTGCAAAAGTTTCGAGAGCAGGTTGAAGCCGGACTGCGAACCGATTTACTGATCCACGAAGATGGTTCGTTGAGGTATGGTAGCCGTGTGTGTGCGCCAAAGGGGGATGTACGTGAAGAGCTCATGAAGGAGGCACACAGTTCAGTTTACTCTGTACATCCAGGAGGGACAAAGATGTACCGAGATATTCGACAGCACTCTGGTGGGAAGGTATGAAACGGGAGATTGCTCGCTTCGTGGCTAAGTGCTTGGTGTCAGCAAGTTAAGGCTGAACACCAAAGGGTTGCTGGTTTGTTGCAACCACTTCCGATTCCTCAGTGGAAGTGGGAACATATAACCATGGATTTCGTGACGGCTTTACCGCGGAGTCCAAAGGGCAACAATGCAGTATGGGTGATTGTCGATCGATTGACCAAGGCGGCTCATTTTATTCCTTTTCGGGTTGGTCAATCGACGGAGACTTTGGAAGAGCGGTACATGCAGGAGATGGTAAGATTGCATGGAGTACCAGTGAGCATCGTGTCCGATCGGGACACTCGGTTCTTGTCGCACTTCTGGAGGAGTTTACAAGAAAGCTTGGGGACTCGATTGATGTTTAGCACAACTTATCATCCTCAGACTGATGGGCAATCGGAGAGAACGATCCAGACCCTTGAAGATATGTTGAGGGCTTGCATGTTGGACTTCAAAGGTTCTTGGGAGGATCATCTACACCTGGTGGAGTTTTCGTACAACAATAGCTTCCAAGCGACTATTCAGATGGCTCCGTTTGAAGCGTTATATGGTCGTAAGTGCCGTTCACCTGTTTGTTGGGATGATGTTGGTGAACGAAGGTTACTAGGACCAGATTTGGTGATACAGACAGTCGAGAAGGTGAATACAATCAGGAAGCATATGAAGGCAGCTCAAGACAGACAGAAAAGTTGGGCCGACACGTCAAGAAGACCTCTAGAGTTCGCCGTGGGTGATTTGGTATTCTTGAAGATATCACCGACTAGAGGGGTGATTCGCTTTGGGAGTCGGGGAAAGCTTAGTCCTCGATTCGTTGGACCCTTCGAGATATTGGAGCGTGTCGGAGAGGTAGCGTACCGTTTGGCGTTACCACAGTCATTGGCAGGAGTGCACGAGGTGTTTCATGTATCTCAACTACGGAGGTATGTTCGAGATGAGACCCACGTCTTGGATCATTCGGAGTTGACTGTACGGGAGGACCTAACTTTTGAGGAGCGACCAGTTGAAATCAAGGATCGAAGAGAAAAGGTTCTTAAGAACAAGGTTATCTCTCTTGTGCTAGTTTCTTGGGGTAATCAATCACATGGAGAATCCACTTGGGAGCGAGAAGACGAGATCCGGCAGAAGTTTCCTCACCTTTTCCCGTAGTTAGCTATCTTGTATTCTTGGAATTTCGAGGACGAAATTCTTTTGTAGTTGGGTATGATGTAACACCCGAGCCCAATAGTACTAATTCTGTTACTGGTTGAGTGTTAGACATTGCTCTTTTCAATTATCTTGCTTGTTTGGTTCTTGTTGCAAAATTTTAACCGGCTAAGTTATTTTTGCATATAACAAATTTTAACACCTAAAATGAAATTAAAAATATCCATGTTGGCCTACTCGTCGCCACTAGTCGCGTGGTAGCGTCCGCGCGTCGAGATTTCATCCCGTTCGGTGAAACGGGCGAGTTTGGACGGCTACGCGCGCGCGCAAGTGTTCGACTTGGGGGCATGCATTTTAATCATAAGACATCTCATTTTAAAATTTGGAACCCGGTTAAAATCCTATTATTTGAATTTCAAATATTTGGGCGCAACCCGAGCGCGATTTGGAAATGTTTCATTTAGCGCCGAAATGCCCATTTAATTAAATATATTTAAAACTATAAAATATTTAATCTGTTACTAATTAACGAATAAATCCTTTTTTAAATCTTTTAAATATTATTTTCAACTTCCCGTACCCTTCTCAACCAATCGCGAGCGCCCATTTCTTCGTGGGCCCCGCCAGCTCTCTCTCTCTCTCCGCCTCTCAGTCTCTCTCTATCTCTCTCTAATCTTATTCTCTCTCTCTCTCTAACAACCTCTCTCTCTCTCTCCTATAATCTTCTCTCTCTCTCTCTATTCTTTATATTTTCCCAAGCGGTTCCTCGTCCTCACCACAGAAACCCATCGACGAACCCCCCGCGAGAAACCCTAGCCACCTCCTGCCGTCGCCGCCGACCTCCCCGTGACCTCGCCGTCATCACCCTCGCCTCCACAGCCTAACCGCACCCCCTACCTCCTCTCCTCCCTCCTTCAGCGCCTGCAACCCAACCCCGACGCCACCACCAGCACGCAGTGCTCGCCGTCGCCGCCGCCTCCCATCGCCGACGACGCCAGAGCCTTCCTCCTTTCACCCTCATCCCGACCTCCTCATCTTCCTCCTCCCCTCGCCGGACCACCACAGAACCCGAGCTCAACCCTAACACCAACCCTAGTCACCGGGAAACTCGCCGTCGACCCTCGCCGTCGTTGCCAGAGCCACCGCCGACCACCTCCTTCTCCCCCTGAACACCAGAGCAGGCCAGCACCCTCCTCTACTCATCGCACCACCCTTTCCAGCGAACCCAGAAGCTTTCCAGCCTTCGCTGCTCGCCGTCGCTGCCTCGCCGGCGTCCCATCGCCGTCGAGCCTGTCGTGGTTGCCCCCTGGTTCTTCCCTGTAAGCATCCCTTTACCTTTCCATTCGTATTAACCCCCCCTCGCTGGTCTTTAGTATGCGTGTATTGTATTTTGCTAACTTAGTCGCCGTTTTGACATTTCGCCGGATTCCGGCCGTGCCGACGTCTGGACCCGACTCTCCAGTGAAGTGCTCTGGTCTGTGTGGTCCCGCTGTTCGCTTTTTGGACTCGATTCGTGGCCCGTGCATCCGTCTCGTGTTTTCCGCCGACGTTGCATTCGTGTTTTCCGGTTTGCGAAACCGTCGAGGCAAGATCTCTTGCTACATGCTACGTTAAATTAATTAAGTGTCTGACTCATAAAACTTGCTATATTAACTAAGTATTGTTACTTGTCTCATTGGACGAAATGTGATATGCATCATAATACTGCCATCTAAATCATACTTTGCCACCATAACTTTAATAACAACTACCTGCTAATCATTTTACTATTTAGAGGATGATAGTCGTACACTTATATCTTCATTACCTGCTGTTATTAATATTGCGCTACACTGAGATTATTGCACCCCAAGGGTGCTCGGACCTGCTAGTATAATACAACTGCATCATATTCATGTACCATTGTGATTAAGTGAACCGTTATTGTTAATTACTTTATTCTTGCTGCTGTTCATTATTTGATTGTATACCTGTTGTGAGCACATACTCGATTGCACTACATATTGGCCTGACCCTGCTACACATGACATATATATACATACCGACTCAACCTGTTGTACCACGACCTGACTGATTACCTGATCTCATGCCTAATGCCAACAAACCTGACTTGGGGTCCTCATGGACCATTCCTGTTGTCTATCCAGACAAACCTGACCTGTTACCTGATCCTGTGCTGGCATTAGTCCTTGGTTACTGAATACCTGACCTGACATACATAACTTGAGGGTATGGGGAAATCAAAGGTGAAACCGACTTGTAACTCAACAGTTCGATACCTATTCTGATCAGTCTTACGGGCTTGGCCAGCCCCGGAGTGATGATGCTGACATCACTCGCCCATCCTGCTACCTATTACTGCCTAGCGGCACGTCTCGGATTCAGCCCCGAGAACCTTGACCGTGGTCCCGGGCACGCACGGTATACTATTGAGTTACATCGACGAGTCACCAATTGATTTCAAAGACTTTAGAATAGAAACCTGATAGGACAGTTTAGTTACCCACTGCACATTACCCTGCACTGTTATTTCATAGTACTGCTTTATTCATGTTCATCCCTGCATTGCTTATTACCATGTTCATATTATATTATTGGTTGACATGACGCGCTGACGTCTGGGTTTTGCATGGCCCAGATTCTTTACCACTGTCGCCGACCGAGCAGGAGTACTTCAGCCAGCAGGCTGATTTGTGAGTTCTGTAGTGGTTAGTCCATTTATTGCATTTTATTTCCAGGTGCGATCCCGCATTATGGGACGTACTCTTCTATTATTGTATTGGATCATTTGCTTCCGCACTTATTTTTCATTGACTCTTATTATTATGGATTTGGACATGTGTTAGATAGTTTATTTATCTTGTTCTTGATATCTCTACAGCCGTAATGTGACTGTGGATGGATACTTCCTACCCACAGGTAGCATGGTTGGCTATGTCACGTGCCCAATCTTGCGTACTCTGGGAAGCGGGGCGTGACACCTGACCTGAATATCCATTGCCGTTGTCTCGTGGGTTTTGGCAGGGCCTTGTACTCCTTATACCATAGTCCACGGGGTAAGCTGGACTCTTCTCGTGTACACTGGCTTATTCTGTACCAAACTACAAACAATCGCGTTAACATAATTATCAACATTATACCAGTTATATTCTCATTACCCGTTTAGTCTATTTCCATCTCTCTTTGGGACTTACCGAGCGATTGTTCGCTGACGACATTCCTTTTCTATTCTTTCTTTGGAATGTTGTCAGGAGGACCCGATTCTCTGGAGATCAAGCCCAGCTCAGAAGACTTGGAGCAGTTCGTCGACGACCCAGAGCTCTAGACACTTGTATATACTTTTACTTTGAGTTTCATGCCATTATTTAGCCATTGCTTTCCAGTCTTGTATTTACTGTTACGCCCCGCTTCCTAAAATATGGAATACGAGGGATTGACAAGGCCAGCCATGCTCCTACGGTCGAGGAAACATCCTGCCGTAGTCACACTTCGGCTTCTAGCTTTACGTGGTAATTAGTAATCAATGCACACGTAATGAGAAATGCAGTCGCTAAATCAAAACAGATATAAAACTAACCAGATAGAGTCAAAGGAAAGATAGTGCTGACGTCGCTGATCTAGATGTCCGCAATATCCTCAAGGTACGACAGGTGCTGATCCAAGCTCAATCCACTTCTCAGTCTGAGCATGCATACTCAGGTCGTCAGAGCGACACAATAGCAATATATATAAATGCAAAAGTAAACACGTGCAATGATGATGAACATGTAGCAGTAAATATAGAATGATGACGCGCATGAAATAATCGGTACAGGTAAACAGTAAAGTAGGTATATCAAATCAGTAGTCAATGCACGTCAATGTTACTAACCCTATCTGTCTCTAAGTCTCACTGTCCAGGTCGCTAAACCTATCGTCTATCCAAGTATGAGCGTCAACCACGCAGGAGTATCCCCAACCCAAGGATAGGGCCCCAGGGGCAAGGGAACACGGGCCCGAATCACGAACGATAATAATCAGTAACACCATCCATACAACTCCCAAAATCACGGTATATACCGGCAATGGGACTCCTGAGATTCCATTGAACTCACACTCAAACTACCCCACACCCCGTGGTCTACATCAAACACCGACCATAAACCTAAATACTAGTCGGTCCATGGCAAGTCTACGCGAGAACTGGAGACAGGATCTCCATCAAGCATGTCTCGACTGGTACCCAAGATCAATGGACTGTGTTTGACGCCTTACCTATGACACTAATATAAGTGCTTCCATAACCGTCCCATACCAGTTATAGTTACACTTACATATGCCCCATAGGCGTCGACAATGTAATAATTTAACTGGTTTCGCTGATTGTGTACAAGTACGTGTCACTTCACTTATTCATTCACGCTTTAACACTAACGTACTTGCCACAATCTGAATCACTAATATCTATCACTGGGTAATGTACACGATCACCAGATCATCACTGCTTCATGACCACTATTCAATGAGGATACAACTACTGCATGATATGATGAGAATGCAACTAATTACGATAGGAATAAAATATCAGCAGCCAGTGTCCTACCACTTGAATAATTTACTATAAATCACACGTGCAGAATTTAGCAAAACAATATAAAATAGATAAGCATCAGGTTTAATTATCCATCCATCAAAATTGGTTTCGCGTCAATTGGGCTTCAGGTTCTCTAGTTATGGCCATTTCATTTTAAGTGTTCACTGCTGAAAATCTAATTCCTGAACTGGATGTACTTTTCGTAACACGTTTTACTCCCAATTGGGAGCATAATTAGGCAATGCTACAGTTCAACTAATTGTATATTTTTCTGTTATGTTTCCAACTCATCAAATGGATTATCAATAGCAATTCTGTATTAAAAGTTATACCCTTTCTAGTGTAGCTATGCAAGAGGAGTCACTGCAGAAACTGCAGAACACCTAGGTACGTTAAAATGCAAATTAAATACCAAATGATAGTGAAACGGCACGGGACCAGTTTCAGGTGTTATCTAACTAAATTATCTATGCGACCATATAGGGCTCCACGCATTTTCAGTTTTATGCAGGTATGTACAGGTGCTTAAATTCAGGTTTCCCCCGTAGAATGCTGCCCCGGACTGCAGTCCAGAGTTGCATCCCCGGTCAAATCTCGTTGCCATAATCTATCGATATCGAATTATAAACTAAATATGGTTCTATATTCTTGAGTCGGCTTCGATATGAGCCGTAGAACGTTATGTTCCAACCAGTATTTGATTTTACAAAGATTTTAGTGGGTTAACCTGCGCGGTAAACTTCAGTTTAGCGTCGTCTTTAGGGCGATGCTACAGAATTATAAGCACGATACATTTAACGTAAATCCTTACACTACGATCATCGATCAGTAAGGGGTTTGCCGATCATAAATTTCGGTAATTTAAGATAGGGTTTTCCCCTCATGTATCATGTCGAACACATAGGTTACGTACGATTATCAGTTAAAACATCGGTGTCGGTTAATTGACCAAGCTAGTTGTTATTCGGTGAAAAAATGATGTTGTTATGGGTCAGTAAATTCCAAGTCGGGTTCCATTCAATATAATCAACTAAGAGGGTTCGCTAAAATAATTGAATTACAATTTTTCTTTCTCAATGTATACGTGCGTGTGCGTGTATGTCATCTACTTGGCTTACACCCACACACTTCATACATTTTCCTACCAATTAAGTTACTACACTGTGTTTATTAAACTAGGTATGCACATATTATAAATTGAACAAGTGAAGGAGGTTCACTTGCCTAATACGATGGCAGAACGATGACGATCGCACGGACACGAACACGGCACGATCACGACAGGGGCATAGCCACAGGCACAACACTTCACGGCTGCGACAGCAATCAACTGGCTCGACCACGGCCTCTGAAGAAGAGGGTGCTGGGCTCTGGCTCTGGGGAAGGTTGATGGCGAGGTAGGCAGCTGGAGGTGCTCGTCGTGGCGACCGCGGTGGGTTCGGGCGTCGGCTGGAGGCAATGGGTGCAGGGGCTCAGTGTCGTGGATGGGGTTGCCGGCGTTTAAGTTGGTCGGGGCTCGTCGGCGAGGCACAGGGGCGCAGCCTGCAGTGGCACGGGTGATGAGGTGGTGATGCCCTGGCGGCGGCCTCGACAGCGAGGGGATCTTGGAGCTCGGGTGTGCAGTAGCTTGGGGATGGTGAGCAGGGGAGGATGAAGTCGATGGCTGCGGGTGCAGGGATGAGGGTGTTGGGTGCTTGGAGGTCGTGGAGTCGATGGGCGATGGAGGGGAGTGTTGTGGTGTGCTAGGGAGTTTGGTCACGGCGGCGCTCAGGAGAGGGAGCCGGTTGAGGTAAGGGAACGAGAAGAGGCAGGGGAGGCTCGTTGGGGTTGAGTTGGAGGAGGTGAGAAAAATGAAAACGAGGAAGAAAACAAGGGGAAAAGAAGGGGGAGCTCAGTCTGTTCTCCGCCAAATACGGGAGACGGAACCGCGTAGGTTCGTCTCGCCTGAATTTAGGGGCAGATGCTATTTGGTTTTATCCGTCCACCTCTCCGAAGATGCCAAGTTGATTTATGGCACCATGTATCAGAGGTTTAGACGGATGCGGCCTTGTAGCAGACTTCGTCAGATTCCCCCTCATTGTGAGGGGTTTTTTATTGTGAGGGCGCCCTTCCCTGCAGGCGCAAGCCCTTGCAGTTAATTATGCTACCGCATCACGGTAACAACTTTCTCCTTCTCCAGATGGTCACTTCGTGTCGTGTATGTTTGTTTTGTTTTGTGGTTGCCCGTGGATTGTATATGGAGACTAATTTATGTTGTCACCCGTAGGGCGTGGATTAGTCCAAATCCATATTTTCTTAGATTTGGGTTTTGGTTTCGGTTTAAGGATCGTTAATCTCATTTGAGACTAAGATTAACTTAAACGTTTGTTAAGGATACATTAGTCCAATTTTAGACTAAGATCAACTTAACCATTTTTTAAGGATACGTTAGTCTACTTTTAGACTAAAATCTACATAACAGGATCATTTAGATCCAACAAAAGAGAATTTGGACTCTATTGTTTTAGTTTAGGGACATTACGGTCCAAAAGTTTAAGGACATCATAGTCCATGGAGTTTAAGGACATCATAGTCCATGAGTTTAAGGACCCCACAGTCCGTGGTAGTTTAGAGACATCATGGTCTGTAAAGTTTAAGGACATCATAGTCCATGAGTTTAAGGACCCTACAGTCTGTAGAATGTCTGGTTGTCGGGACCCGTCACCTCTCTGAAGACGTTGAAGGATTACAACGACAAATATCAGAGGAGTGAAGAGATGTACCCTTGAACCAATATTGGTTGGGAAATCTGTAGTCCAATTTGGGACTAAGATCAAAGATTTATGAGTATATGGGCTCAGTTAATCTGAATTAGAGATCTGTGGCTAACTTGGGCTCGGCCCATTCATTTAAAATGTTAGACATTTAATTAGGCTCAGTCCTTTTTCATTTAACAATGCTGAGCATTGGTTCTGACAACTTTTTGTCTTTTATTGAATGTTGAGCACTTATTATGGGTCTGGGCTTTATCATTTAAAGAACAATTTATGTCCTCTCAGTCCACACGTGAGAAGCACGGGCACGCTTGGTGCTGAGCGGCAGTTAAAGAGCGCAGAGCGCTTCTGTTAAGTAGCGCACACGTGAGGAGCACGTGGCGCGCTTGGCGCTGAGCGCCAGTCAATGAGCGCAAAGTGCTTCTGTTAAGTAGCGCACACGTGAGGAGCACGTGGCGCGCTTGGCGCTGAGCGCCAGTCAATGAGCGCTGATGTGCTTCTTTAAATTTGGAGCGCTAAGGCTCTGCAGCGCTGTGCGCTAGATTTGGAGCGCTGAAGCGCTTCGTTTAATTGGAGCGTTAGGGCTCTTTTTAGGCAACTTTGCTCTCTGAGAATTAAATTCTCTCTTATAAGAGACTTTGTCTCATGGATTTAAGAACAAAGTTCTTATTTTATAGGAGATGTTTCAATTTCTTATGTTCTTGGTAGAATGCTTTGCCTTTATGGATCTGTGATCCTAAGAGAATTGAATTATTCTCCCCCTTTTTATAATGAGATGTTATGATCTCTTTGTGAAAGACAATTTGTCTTATAGATCTATGATCTAGCAAAAGAATTAAGTTCTTTTTCTGATGAGATCCTTTGATCTCTTTGTTTTACCTTGAAGAAATTCTTCTTCTAAAGAGAGCTTGTTCTTCTCTTTTAACTTTTTCAAAGTTTGTGGGGGGGGGGGAGGGGTTCCTCTATGTCAGACTTGAAGTCTTGGGGCCTTTATATAGGGCAAGCTGATTTGTTGAATCAGTTGAAGAGATCTTTTCTCTAATTGATTTGGGATTTCCCCACCGTTGGATCTTTGATCCTAGGGCTTCTGATTTACAGAAGGCAATCTTCTTATTTTTAACAATATTGGGAAATCTTTTCATATAGAATTTATTCTGTATTTTGGTGATTTTTAATCACCATTGGGTCATTGATCCAACGTTTAATCACCATTGGGTCATTGATCCAACGGTGCTCTGATTTTCAGAGCACAATCTTTCCTGTTTGGAAAGATTGTGAGAAATGTTTCCTTAACAGAATCTTACTCTGGTTAATTGATGATTTTTAATCATGTTCGTTGGATTTTTGATCCAACGGTTGGGAACATTTAGTTCCAGCGCTAGCGCTCTCGTGCTTTGCACGTGGTGCGCTGCTTAGAGCGCAGCGCACTTAGCGCTAGCGCTCACGTGCTTTGCACGTGGTGCGCTATTTAGAGCGCAGCGCTCTTAGCGCTAGCGCTCACGTGCTTTGCACGTGAGCGCTACCTCAGATTTTTTGACTCTCAGCGCTGGCGCTGCTATGAAGCGCTGCTTCATTTCAAAATTTGAAATTTGAACAGAGCACTTCTTTGATTGGGGGAAACAAATGCCCCCCCACCGTTGTGCTCACGTGGCCCACACGTGAGTGCAGCGGTGGCAGCATCTCCGCCATTGGATCAACTTAGGAGTTGAAACGGCTCTCAGTGCATATAAATAGGGCCTCTGGCCCTTGAGATGATCTCTATTCATCTTCTCTCTTGTTTTCTGAGAATTAATTCTCCTTTAGAGCATAGCTTTCTTGTTTTAAGAACTCTTAAGAGTCAAAACCTTGCCCAATTTTTTTGGTAAGATCTGAACTTATTAATAGAGCTTTACTCTTCTCAGATCATAGATCTAAAAATATTTTTAGGGTTTTACCCGTTAACAGAGCCATGCTCGTCTTTAGACCATAGATCTTAAAAATATTTTTAGGGTTTTATAGAGCCATGCTCATCTTTAGATCATAGATCTTAAAAGTATAATCTTTTTTTAGGGCGATTTAAACCCATGAACTGGAATACTGTTCATCTTCCATGAAGAACTCTTAGAGTTTGTTCATAGATCTTGAAGATCTCAGAATTAAAAACTTTACTTTAAATTTTCTGATGGATTATTCCATCATCTTTACAGAGCATGGCTCTTCAGAATTTTTCTTGAGGAATTTTATTCTTTTCATCATCAGAGTTGACAGATGTCACTCTGTTGTAGAGCGCTGCTCTCAATGGGAGATTTACTCCTTGGCCCGAGGGGCCCTCATTAAATGAGAATCCTTTGAGGATTTCCTCATTTAATGACAGCCTCATCAAATGATGAGACTGTTTTATTAATGATAAACCGTCATCTAGATTGAGTGGGTCCCCTTTGGTCCCTTTTCACTGCATTGCAGTGTGGTACGAATTTAAAGTACCTAGTGATAGAACTTAAACTGTAGCATTGACGGCTGAAAATTTTGTTCTTTTCCGTGCAGGTACTATGTCTTTCGACACTTCTTTCCCGTTCGTCCGTTCGGAAGGCGGATTCCCCGAAGCGCCTGTGAATAGGGAAGTCTTCGCGCTGATAAAAGATCACGACCCTGAGTACAAGAATCTTCATCTATGGGGAACATGGTACAATCAAATTATCTGGGGCCGACAGAGCTTTTCTTGCGCGACACCCTCGGAGCCCATTTCAGCGATCTCTTACGCCGCCCCACCCCTAGTGAACTACACTGTGGAGGAGATCAATTGGACTTCAGATGGTCTCCTTCAGCCTTCTTTGGCTGCGATACTCGTACAGCCTCCAATGGCGTTGGATATCTTGGGGCGACGTATATGTCAAGGTGAGTCGCGCCCTTGGGGACAGCCTTATAACATAGGATTAACTCCCTGCCACCCAGCTGGATATTTGCCATGGGCCCGGTACATTTTGTCTGCCAAGAGGTTGCAGTTGCTGAGGCTCGGGTTGTATCCCGCGATTTACGTTTCTCTCTTTCAGTACTCCACGCCTCCTACATGGTGGGTAAAAGCCTTTTTGGAACAATGGAACGTTCCAACTCACACCTTCCTTTGTTGGATCGGGAAGTCTCAATCTCTCTAGAGGAGTTCGCGGAGATCTCTGGCTTGCCTGTCAGAGGGGAGCATTATGAGGAACTACTTCCTCATGATGAGTAAGTCTTTGCTGCCAGGTCGGTGATGATGGGATTTACCCCAGAAAATGCCATTCAACATCAATCCCTAAGTTTCATTAAGGTGTTGAATATCTACGAGGGCTTATTTCTTGAATCTGGGAGCCGTGGGGTTCATTTCACAGATTTCATCGCTCATTTTCTCCGCCCGGAAGTCTTATTGAAGGACGCCACGAAATTCGCCAAACTCGACGATCCTTTTGGCTTAGGCTTGGGCAACCTGCCGACGGCGGAGGCGGATCAGAAGAGTTTCTTTCTCCCCGACATCCCGGTCGTCTCTTTTGCAGAGCTTGCAGCTCCTGGGGTCGACGAAGAAGCGTTCTTTTTGGGGTTTCTCGGGCTATGGCTAAGCTGGTTTGCGCTTCCGATGCACCCTCGCCATATAAGGCCGGCCGTCTTCTACCCAGCTCACAGAATGGTTATTGGGTGAAAGTGGCCGTTGGGGTCGCTGGGTTAGCCCATTTGTATCACGGCCTCAGCCTAGCGGCAGATACTACCCAACCGGGGGTGCAGCCCGTAAACTTCTCGATGCATTATTTCACCTCGTGGCTCGAGTTGCATGTGCTTGGCGTCTTTGGAGTTCACAAAAGGCCCCCCTTTTATGAAAGATATAACTTTCCTCGCTTGCTGCGGCTAGTTGACGCTTCCATTTTGGAACCGACTCCATGAGAGGCTCGGGGCTTACTCCTTCGCCCGTGTACCGTCGGGGATGGCATGACCTTCCGTCGGGGATGGCATGACCTTCGTTGATAAGGTCTTAAATATCGGTAAAGAATCTTCAAAGACGATGCATCCGCTGCGGGACACCTTTAAAGACGGTGCCTCTACCTTGAATGCTCGGGAGATTCTTCATCCATATTCAATCAGGCCGGGCTTTCTGGTGTTCAGGCAGAATGATGCGGCGTTGTTTATGAGATACAACCTGCATCGTTTCGCCCAACAATCTGGCTATAATCAGGGTCTTCCGCTCGAGGCTTTTCTAGCTGAGCCGATTGCTACAGAAGAAGGCATCCGCAACGCGCTACACCATTTCATGAGGTTCAACACCGGGTCTAACTTCTTTATCATTGAGCCAGGCTGCGTCCCGAAGGTGTTGAACGTGTACGTGGCGTGGTACCAGAACGCGATGGGTGCCATCATCAGGGAGGAAAAGAAGTTGTTGCTTGATCGTAAGGGTGCAGCCCATGCTGGTAATCCAACTATTCCTTTGAAGCAACAGGCCGTCGTTCGTCCTCCTTTGAGAGAGGTTGCTGTGGTTGTGGTACCACGTGAGATGCCCGAGCTGCCGCTGTCTCGTGCTCCCGTCGAAGTGGAAGCTGTGGCATCTCCTGAGTCCGACTTGGGTGCGGAGATCGGGACTCGTCGCCCTAAATTGCCTGCCAAGCGCAAGCTCGTGTTATCTGCTGCCGGAGTTAAGTCGCAGAAGAAAAAGAAATCGATACTTTTTGCAGACGTAGTATTTGGCCAGGAGCCTCATGCTTCTTAATGCGAGGGCCTAAGTGAGTACGGGACTAACGAGGGCTTATTTATGGCGCCAGATGACACCGATCTGGAGGCTGCCACGCAGCTTCTGTTTCCCCCAATCAGAGCAAAGCTCTGTTTGAATTTCAAAATTCAAAAGGTGAAGCAACGCTTCAAATCCCTTGCGCTGCGCGCATAGCGCCACGTGTCAAAAGCAGACACGCCAGCGCAAGGAGCGCTGCGCCCAAGGCAGCGCACCCCCAATCAGAGCAAGGCTCTGTTTTAAAATTCAAATTTTAAATAAAGAAAGCAACGCTTCAGATAACTTGCGCTCTGCGCTGCGCGCCACGTGTCAAACAGTGGTGCGGTAGCGCAGTTACGCCGCGCGACACGTGTCAGCGCAGGAGCGCTAGCGCAGTTGCGCTGCGCGACACGTGTCAAGAGCAGGTGCGCTAGCGCCAACTGCGCCAGCACTAAAATTTAAAATTATTTAATTAATCAGAATTAAAATTCTAGAAAGATCTTTCCAATCTTATTAAAATAAGAAGATTATCTTCTGTAAAACAGAGACCTTAGGATCAAAGATCCAACGGTGGGGAAATATCCCCAGATTAATCAGAGAAAGATCTCTGTAACTAACTCAACAAACCAATTGGCCCTATATAAAGGCCCCTAGACTCCAAGTCTCACACATATACAGATATAGAGAAAAGGGAGAACTCTGGAAAATTTGAGAGACAAGCCTTTGAAGAAAGAAGATCATCTTCTTCAAGGTAAAGAATTAAATTCTTGGAAGAACAGAGATGAAAACACCTCACAAAAAGAAGAATTTCTTCTAAAAAGATCAAAGATCTAAGAACAAGATCAAGATCTTCACTACAAAAAAGAAAAAAGATCAAAAGAGATCCAATCACAAAAAAAAATTAATTAAAGAAGTATTACTTCTTAGATCTTTTGATCTATATAAAAGCACAGCCTTTTGATGAACCATTGGTTCTTGAATCTTGAGGTAGAACCTCTTTAGAACAAGAAAAACTTGTTTCTTTGATCTAAATTGGATCAAGATGCGCTCTGCGCTATTGGACAGTGCCTTGCACTTTTGAAATGAGCCTTTGCGCTCCTTGAATTGGCGCACTGCGCCAGAGAGTGCCACGTGTCAATCACAGAACAATCTGCGCTCTGCGTTCCTAAATATAGCGCACTGCGCTCTTGGAATGGCGCACTGCACCAGAGCGCGCCACGTGTCATTCAATGGCGCAGTGCACTGCGCTAACAAACTTGCACTTAGCGCAGAGCGTGACACGTGTCACCTCCACATGCGCTAGCGCCTTGCGCTCTTTAATTGGCGCAAAGCGCCTGACAAGCCACGTGGCGCACTATCAGACCATTATAAATGCTATGCATTATTTAAAAGGGCAGAGCCCAAGCAAAAGTCTAACAAACCAAATAAAAATGCTATGCATTTAATTACAGAGCCCAATGTTATGCATTATAAAGGGCAGAGCCCAAGTGAAGTCTATCAGATCTATTTAAATGCTATGCATTATTAAAAAAGGGCAGAGCCCAAGTGAAGTCTATCAGATCTATTTAAATGCTGTGCATTATTTAAAAGGGCAGAGCCTATGTAAAGGCCTAACAGGCCAAATATAAATGCTAAGCATTTAATTACAAAGCCCAATGCTATGCATTGTTTAAAAGGGCAGAGCCCAAGCAAAGGCCTAACAGGCCAAAGATAAATAAAATGTTGAACATTTTTCAATTTGACTTAGCCAAATTCTGGCCATAAGTCCCCAATATAAATTGAACTGAGCACGACTGCTCTCTCAATCAATTTACACCCGGTTCGAGGGTACATCTCTTTACTCCTCTGGCATCCGTCGTTGTAATCCCTCAACGTCGTCAGAGAGGTGACGGGTCCCGACAACCACACACTATTACGGACTGTGGGGTCCTTAAACTCATGGACTAAGATGTCTTTAACCTTGACCGTGATGTCTTAAAACTAATGCCGGACTATGATGTCCTTAACCTTGACCGTGATGTCTTAAAACTAACACTGGACTGTGAGGTCCTTAAACTCACGGACTATGATGTCCTTAACCTTGACCGCAATGTCTTACAACTAACATTGGACCGTAATGTCCTTAAACTACCTATCGACCGCAATGTCACTAAACTAAACAATAGAGCCCCCAATTGCTATCTTGTCGGATCTACACGATCCCGTTAAGTCGATCTTAGTCCAAAATTAGACCAACGTGTCCTTAACGAACGTTTAAGTCGATCTTAGCCTCAAATAAGGCTAACGTATCCTTAAACACACCCCCAAACTCAAATCTAAGAAAGATACGGATTTGAACTAGTCCACGTCCTACGGACGACGACACAAATTAGTCTCCGTATACAATCCACGGGCAACCGAACACAAAACAAACACCCACGACACGAAGTCACCATATGGAGAAGGAGAAAGTTGTTACCGCGACGCGGTAGCGTAATTAACTGCAGGGGCTTGCGCCTGCAGGGAAGAGCGTCCCCACAATCAAAAACCGCTCAAGCGAGGGGGAATCTGACGAAGTCTGCTACATCGGCCGCATCCGTTTAAACCTTCGATACATGGTGCCATAAATCAACTTGGCATATTCGGAGAGGTGGACGGATAGAACCAATTAGCATCTGCCCCGAATCTCAGGCAAGACGTCTCTGTCGCGCCGTCTTTCGGAGGGGAACAAATTCTGGCACGCCCGATGGGACCTTTTCCTCTTTCCACTCCACACTTCGTGTGTCGTATTCGCGAACGAATCGCGGTTTGTTAATGGTTGCCCTCGGGTTTCAAGTTACTAAGATTTGGTCTCTTGCTTGGCGCAGAAAGCAAACAGCAATGGCATTTACCTGCTCGAATTGCAACTGCAACCGACGCTCCGCCCCACCTGGAAGTGTAGCCTATAGACCTCAAGCGACATCACTGTTCACGATGCCGGTAGAACAAATCACCCAGGCTACTACTGGACTGTTTTTCGGGACCATGCTCCCGCCAATGAGCTTCACTTCCCCAGTGCCCATACCAGAAGTTCCTAAGAAGTCGGTCTTCGATCGACTTACAGCTGCTGCGGCCCCTCTCAACGGGTTACCCAACACCAATGCCTCGGTCTTCTCCAGACTGGGACAAAACTCCTGCGAGCCCACGATGAAGCTTGCGGTCCCAGACAAGGTTATTCAAAAGAGAGTAGCCAAACCTACTCCTGAAGTCGTCAAGGCGGTTTCTCCTTCTAAGAGATCGGTCTTTACAAGACTGACCGTCCCAACTCCCACTCCCGCTCCTGCTGCTCAGAAGACATCAGTCTTTAATAGGCTGACACCGACAACAACCCCTCACCTGAACAGGGGGCAAGACAAGGCCGTCCCCGTCACCGAGCCAATTCCCACAGCTCGACATGCTCGACGTCGCCACTGGCGCCGAGTGAGGAAGTCCGGAGGTAGCTCCCTTTCTGGGCTAGCTCCACCAGCCCCGGCGGCGGAAATTAATACGGTTGTTCCAACTGGGAACAGCTTTGAGCCGTTGAATAAGGTGCGTAGGAATTCTCCTACCACTGTACTAAAAAGGTCTCCCCCTCCACTGGAGAAGGTTACGGAAGCAAAGCCAGAACGGTCCCAATCCCCTCAGCGGCTGTCCTCCAAGATCTATAAAGTCGGGCGGCAGGCCCGAGACTCGGTGATCGATCCAAATTTCTCTCGCCAGCACAAGAAGCTGAAGGTCCAACAGGAGGTAAGCCATCCTGCCAAGCCACGAAAAGCTGTCTGGGTGCCCACCTCAACGGCCCCCTCAACTTCCACTGTTCATAAGAAAAGAAGGCCGGAGAAGACCCCCATGCCGGCGACAAAAGTCAAAAACACTGAACCCAAACACCCTAAGTCTGGGGGCATGGTCGTCCAAACCGTTTACATGGCATCTGGGAAGGAGGATAGCCGTGCTTCGATAGGCCACAGACCGCTTACCCGATCCATCACAAGAGCCCAAGAACAGCAGCAACAGAAGCTCCAGGAGATGTTGACTGCGATGGCCGCGCTCACCGGACCAAAAGAAAGCCCGGAGGCGTAGAATGCTTGAAAGGAAGGATAAAGAGGCTGTGGAACAAGCGGCCAATATAAAGCAGATGGCTCTTCTGTTCCAAGACATGGTCGGGATGATGATACAACCGGATCCTCCAGCCGAAGATCCTCCGATTGTCCTCGAAGACGACAGAGGAGAAACGTCAAATCCACCTCCGGCTCTTTCAACAGCAAACGCCTTGGACGATTATATTGCTCAACAAATAAGAGTTCACCAGGCAACTGAGACAGCCGGCCAAGTTGTCAAAACGGGGCGACCATATCCAAGCTGGTATGATCAGATAAAGTACCCGCCGGGCTACATGATCCCGAAATTCCATGTCTATAAGGGGACATGCAATCCCCATCAACACATAGCCCAATTCAGAGCTCTTTGTGGTAACACCGGCGGCGATGATAAGCTCTTTCTTCGCCAATTCGTCGGCAGTTTATCGGAGACGGCGTTTGAGTGGTACTCTGAGCTTCCGAATGACTCCGTCAAAACTTTCGCAGAGATGGAATTGCTATTCACCCAGCGATTCGCGAGCGCCAGCGAACGCACCCTAATAACAGCTTTGATCAATGCAAGGGTGAAGCCAGGCGAAACCTGGGTTCAATATGCAATCCGATGGCGGAACTTGTGGTCGAAGTGCGAACAACGCATCGAAGAAGCACCAGCGGTGGGCATGTTCGTGGGAACCCTAGATCCTCATGCGACTATTTCACAGTTCATGATGTTCTTTAAACCGACCACGTTCCAGGCCCTAATCGATAAGCTAGCTCAGATGGATCAAATGGGTCACAGACCGTCTCCCCCGAAGCCGGAACCGCGAAACGACAATGGTAAAAGGAAGGCGACCTTCGTTGCGAACACCCAACAGCAGCCCAGTGCCCCAAAGCTAGCAGATCAGCTGGAAGAGAGACGACGCTATTACAAAGAGAAAATGAAGCGTCCTTACTCATTCTTACGAGACAAGACGAAGAGGCTGTTCGAGCTGGCTATGCGCAATAGGCTTATCAGTTTGCCGAATCCCAGGCGACCGCCGCAACCCAGCGAAGTGAATAACCCCAATTACTGCCCTTACCATCAAACGGTAAGTCACCCGATCGAGGATTGCTTCGTCTTTAAGGGATGGATCGAAGATCAGTACCTACAAGGCAAGTTTGCGCTGTCCGAGAAGTGGAAAGTAAACCCACCACGGCCGCACACTCCAAAGAAGACGGACACACCCGGGGCAACTTGTTCTTTTGTTGAAGAAGCTCCATGGGAGGTCGTACTGTCAGCCAAAACCAAAAGGATGCTGAATGATCTTCATACATGCCCGGCGGTCAGATGGAAGAACCCGCTAGAACCCTAGATCATCGAAAGGATGCTGAAGCCACGCACAATTCCAAAGATTGGTGGTGATGGCCCGAGCACTCACACCCAACCGTTAAAATCTTCAAAGAAGAAGAAGAAGAAATCCAAAAAGCCCGTGAAGCCTGGCGACAAGCGCACGGACCTGCAGAAACAGATTGATGCGCCGGAGGAGTATAATCAGAAGGCACGGACTCCCATCACGCTCCAAGAGTTCCTCAGCCACGTCTTTCAGGAGGAAGATGATGGAGAAAGCTCGTCGGATGAATCTAAGGGTTACGTAGCAAGTTGTCATATGATCTCCCACTCGTTTACAGACGATGAGAAAACTCCATGCACAGAGAAACTGGGGGCAGACCCTGAACCAGAACTTCTGAGGCCGTCAGATGAAATGATCGACACATTCCTCAACGAAGCTCTTTTGAAAAGTAAAGCTGATCGGGAACGCGAGACGATCATATTTGAATGGGCCAAACTCCGGCGACTAGACGAAAGAGTCAAGACACTTCCACCCAATCAAAAGACATCTGTTGCGGATAAAAACAAATTCAAGACGAGGAAAAAGTTTGCTAAAGCCATGTCAATGGGAATGAAGCTACCCCCCTCCGAAGAATTCACTCCCGGTGGAGCAGAGATGCATCCTAGCTACTGCTCGTATCATCGAAAGATTTCGCACCCCACCGAGGAGTGCAATGCTTTTAAAAGATGGCGGCAGGGATATGTTGCTCACCGACAACATTTTAAGCGGATGAAACGCAAAACTCGGCAAGAGCAAAGAAGTGCGACCGAGGAGTATAAAAGAGACACCGATAACTGTCGCATGGTCAATGCCGGGGGATCACAAATTCTCACTTTCGGAAGCGACTCGGACGAAGAAATGTCTCTTGACCCCCTCTTTAAAGAATCCGCATTGGAAAGGGAGGAAGAACCGAAGGCCTGTGAAAACATCTAGCTGCGCAATCGCACGCTTCTAGAAAAGAATCTCGGATCTAAGAGTAAAAAAGATAAGGGAAAAAAAAGGTCTCTGAGGATATCGCCCTGGACGACCAAGTCATGAAAGAACTGACCGCCAAGGACCCGCCAAAGAAGAGTAAGGTGGACTATAACATTCTGGCGCACTTGAGGAAATTGTCCTCGCAGCTCAGTATTCTTGACGCTCTTCTACTATCCAAAGAAGCGAGAGATTCATTGATCAAGGCGCTACAAGAGCCAGAACAATTCCAAGCCTTCCTTGCTGAAGAAAAGATGAAGGACGAGCTGGAGGAAGTACATACAGCCAATATCACCTTCGGCGACGAAGACCTCCTCCTCGGGACGTGCGAGCACAATCATCCCCTCTATGTCTCAGGATACTGCCATGATATAAAGATAGGCAAAATCCTGGTCGACAATGGGTCTTCCGTCAATCTTCTCAAGGTGCGAGTGTTGAAGGAAATCTGCATGAGCGTCCAGCATCTTGCTCGTGATAAAATCACCATCTCTGGTTTTGATTCCCAGTCGTCGCGGACTCTCGGATCTGTGATACTAACGCTACGCTTCGGGCTGCTTGTCACAGACATTAAATTTCATGTCATTGAAGCCAAGACATGCTATAACGCTTTGCTCGGCTGACCTTGGTTACACGAGTACAACATCATCCCTTCTACACAACATCAGTGTATGGAATACTTTAAGGATGGTCTTGAGTACACTGTGACAGGAGAGTTGAACCCATTCTCCGTGAACGAAGTCCGGAAATATGAAGATGCAAAGTACTTCTTACCAGATTTCGAAGACACGGAGAGATGTCATAAACCAGAGAACAAAGCTATCGCCACCATTCCCGTCTTTGAAAGTGATACTGAGGAAGAGGAGGAGATGGTTTATTCAGGCCCACTCCAATACAACAAGCCGGGATCGTCCACTCCTATGTTGATCTTTGGCAGCGACTCGGAAGACGAGGTCCATGCTATATTTTCCGCTCGGCCTTCAATACAAACATTCGCTGGTGAAGAACAAAGTTTGCAAGTTGCCATGGTTCCACCCAAACATCATAAAGAACTGGACGCGCTTGATACCTACAGTGTGGAAGAGCTGCAGACGTTCTATGTCCCTCCCATGAGAGAAGGCGAAAAGGCGATCCTATTCTACCGCTCCGGGGAAACTAAAGTGGAGAAAGAAATCTGGCACGGTGCGGATCCTACGCTTGACAGGCTTCAGCCCATCCATCTGCCTAGATACTATACAGAATGCTTGAAAAGGCTGTTGAAGCACCAAGGGATACCCTTCAAACAGACCGCTCGGAAAGCCAAGTTCTATGACAGAGTCTGGAACGTTCCCGGAACTCAGCGCAAGTTGCCCAATGGGAGAATGGAAGCGATCGGGCTTGGATATGTTTGGTCCAAGAAACGGGAGCTACTCCGCGACTGCTATGTCGTACATGACTTTGATGAAGAAGGAGATGCTCAATGAGAGAGTGCTAATCCTGAACCAGAAAAAGTCCCCGATGCAAAAATGCCCAGTCCGTCGTTCGAAGAACAAATGGACAAGCTTATAAGGGAAGCTGGTCAAAAAGTCCGAGACGACCATAACCGCGAAATGGCCATCTACGAGAAAGCCAGGACGCAACGCCTTCTCCAACAGGCTGCGAAAGATGAAAATGCCGCTCCCTGTCAACCTATTGTAAAAAAGGCCCGACGCCGAAGCAGAAACAAGTCAAAAAGCGGAAAAGGCACTCAGCAACGACAAGGCGGGACCAAGAAGCCACGCGAGCGGGAATCGAGCGGTCCGGATCTGTCGCTTATGAAGAAGATGAGTCGAGCATACTCTTTTCCTCAAGACAAGACAAAGAAGATACTTGACCTCGCTATAAGACATCAAATGATTACACTGCCGGAGTCTAAACACCCCGAGCAAGCAGGCGAAGTCTCTCACCCAGACTATTGCTCTTATCATCGAGCAATAGGACACCCTCTCGAAGATTGCTTCACCTTCAAGAACTGGGTCGAAGATCAATATCAGCTCGGCAAGTTCGCTCTATCCGACAGCTGGAGGATAACTCCGCCGCAGAAGCATGAACCCAAAGCTACGAGGGTAGAACCATATACACATCGGTCTTCGAAGCGAACTCGTACTTGTCATATGATAACATCATCAAAAGAAGAACCTGAGAATAAGCATGACCTTCCCTGGTGCTTCGAAAACAATAATGACGAGGTGATCTCAGAGTTTCCACCGGCGCCAAAAGAGCTGGAAGATGGAATACACACTACTGCGGATAACCTCAAGAAGATTGATTTGGGAACGACAAGTGACCCGTGACCCACATTCGTTAGCGAGCTGCTATCTGAAGAAAGAGTGGATGCGCTAAAAGACGTGCTTATGCAACATAAAGATTGCTTTGCATGGAACTATTCCGAGATGCCAGGACTAGATCCAGAGATTGCGGTCCACAAATTAGCGATATCCCCAGACATCAAGCCAATCAAACAAGCACTGAGAAGAATGCGGCTCGATCTTGAGATGAGCATCAACGCCGAGGTCAAGAAGCTGATCGACTCTGGCTTCATCTAAGAGGTTCAATACCCTGATTGGATCGCCAACATCGTCCCGGTGATGAAGAAAAATGGGACGGTGCACATCTGTGTGGACTTCCGGGATCTCAATAAAGCCTGCCCGAAGGACGATTTCCCAGTACCGGTCACTGAGCTGATGATAGACAACACGTCCACTCACGAAGTTTTCTCCTTCATGGACGGATCATCAGGATATTATCAAATAAAGATGCATCCCGAGGACCAGAAACATACCGCTTTCCGGACCCCTTTAGGTATATTCTGCTACAAGGTGATGCCCTTCGGTCTAAAGAACGTCGGTGCCACCTATCAAAGGGCCATGACGAAGATCTTCGATGACCTCATACATGAAATCGTCGAATGCTATATCGACAACCTCGTGGTTAAAAGAAAATCATACGAGGAACATCTTGAGCATCTGAAGATCGTATTTCAACGCCTCCGGCAATATAACTTGAAGATGAACCCACTCAAATGCGCGTTCGGGGTTTCCTCGGGCAAATTCCTGGGATTCATCGTCCGACACTGAGGTATCGAGATAGATCCGTCAAAAATCAAGGCGATCATGGAAATGCCCCCGCTAAGGACTCTCAAACAATTGCGGTCTCTCCAAGGAAAGCTTGCATATATCCATCGTTTTATAGCCAACCTCTCAGGCAAGTGCCGTCCTTATAGTCACCTGATGAAGAAGGGAACCCCATTCGTCTGGGATCATAAATGCCAAGGCGCGCTGGACGAAATCAAGCAATACCTGCAGAATCCACCGGTGCTAGCCGCTCCGGTCAAGGGAAAGCCTCTCATTCTTTATACAACCGCCCTCGAAGGTTCCTTAGGCGTATTACGGGCACAAGAGAACGACCAAGGGAAAGAAAAAGCTCTCTGCTACTTGAGTCGAGTTCTCCTGGGGGCAGAAAGCAATTACTCTCCCATCGAAAAACACTGCCTGGCGTTGATCTTCACGATAACGAAACTCCATCACTATGCATTGGCGCATGAAGTCCGTCTCGTATCGAAGGTGGACCCACTCAAATATTTGATGTCAAAGGCCATATTGACAGGGCGACTTGCTAAGTGGGCCCTGCTCTTGATGGAGTTCTCAATAACTTATCAGCCTCTTAAGGCAGTGAAAGGCCAGGCTATCGCCGATTTCCTCGCTGAACATCCGATACCAGCCGATTCTCCCATGAAGTGCGAACTTCCAGACGAACATGCGTTTGACACGATCGACGGAAGTGGTACTCGGTGGGAACTTTATTTCAATGGAGCATCTTCCATGAAGAAGCGCAAACAAAACACGCCCATAATCAAATCGGGAGTAGGCCTCATCTTCGTGACCCCACAAGCAGGGATAATGCGCTTCGCTTTCTCCTTAACAGAGCCGAGGACAAACAATGAAGCCGAGTATGAAGCTTTGATAGCAGGCCTCGAGATCGCCATCGACATGGGAATTGAAAACCTCCTCATATACGGAGACTCCCAACTGGTCGTTAGCCAAGTAAACGGTGACTATCAAACGTGCAAACCGGAACTGGTAAAGTACGGCGAGAGGGTACAACAACTGCTGACCCAAATACCTTCCTACATTCTGGAAAGCATACCGCATGCAGAAAATAGCAAAGCGGATGCACTAGCTAAGCTCGCTAAAGAACTGGCCGATGAGAACCTCGAAGACGTGAGGATCGTTGTGCAAAGCCGTCGGGTTCTTGCACCGGCAGAAATATCTCCAGAATCGTCCGAAGAAAAGGGAGCGACTGAGCAGACGGCCCTGCAAATAAATGACCAAGAAACGGTCGAGGATTGGAGAGAAGTCTTTATAGACTACTTCAAATCCCGTCGAACGCCTGAAGATGAGTCCTCAAAACATCAGCTCATGAAACGAGCACTATCTTTCGCCTTCGTCAATGATACTCTGTACAAAAGGTCGTTTGATTCTCTGTGGTTGAGATGCCTGGGACCTGAAGAGGCGAAAAGAGTCGTCCAAGAAGTTCATGACGGACTTTGCGGTTCTCACCAAGACGGACCGAAGATGAAGTTGAAGATTAAACGAATGGGCTACTACTGGCCCACGATGATTTAGGACTGCCTCGAGTATGCGAAGCAATGCCACTCATGCCAGATCCATGGGGACTTTATCCATCAGCACCCAAATCCGTTACACCCGACAGTGGCTAGCTGGCCGTTTGAAATGTCGGGGACTGACATAATTGGCCCCATCGAACCAGCATTGTCCAGAGGACATCGTTTCATTTTGGCGACTACTGATTACTTCTCCAAATGGGCAGAAGCAGTACCGCTGAAGTAAGTGAAGACGGAGAACATCCTCCACTTCTTCAAGACACACGTTATTTATCGGTTTAGAACTCCGCGACGGATCATCTTCGATAACGGGCCAGCCTACAGAAGCCACAAAATCAGCCGCTTCGCACAACAGCACAACATAAACTGGAGATACTCTTCAGTTTATAATCCCCGAGCTAACGGTCTAGCTGAGGCTTTCAACAAGACCTTGACGAAGATCGTGAAGAAGACGGTGTCCCGAAATAAGAAGGACTGGCACGAGAGACTGCAAGAAGCTCTCTGGGCGTATCGAACTACGTTCAAGACTGCCACGAACACAACGCCGTACGCGTTGGTATTCGGTACAGAAGCAGTACTCCCCCTCGAGATAGAATTACCTTCTCTACGAGTGGCAGTCCATTACGAGCCGACGGACGAAGAGAACGCTCACCTTCGGCTTGAGGAGCTCGATGCCCTTGATGAAACCCGGCTCGTAGCGCAACAAAATCTAGAGGCTTATAAAGCAAAGATGACGCGCTCGTATGAAAGATTGACCAGGCCAAGGACATTCCGCCAAGGCGAACTCGTGCTAATGGTCAAAAGACCTATGATCCCCAATCGCTCCAAGCGGGGAAAATTCGATCCGAACTATGAAGGCCCATACATTATAGACAAGGTCTACCAGGGTGGAGCCTATCTACTCATGGATATGCATGGCAAAAGACCCTTCAGACCAATAAATGGTCGCTTCCTGAAGAAATACTATGCCTAACGAGTTACGGCCTAGGTCAATGATAGATGACGACGTATGTCCGCTCGCTATCTTCCTAAGCCCAAAAACTTTATAAGTAGTAGCTGGTTAACGGACCGAAATATCCTTAAACTAACGACGGACCACTACGTCCTAAAACTAGCTGTTGACCGAGACGCCGAGAAACTATGGTGGATTGCAGCATCCCGAAGCTGATACAAAAAAAAACAAATAAAAAAAAACGGCATGTCCATAAGCAAAATGGGCACGGATGAAAACCCGAAAGGGCTCCATGGGTAAAAACAGCAGGGCTACCGGCGAGTGTTTGTGAAAACCCGAAAGGGCACAACCTCGTTATATATATAAAAAAAAAGAAGAGAAAGAATAAAAAAACTGTATGTCCATAAGCAAAATGGGCACGGATGAAAACCCGAAAGGGCTCCGTGAGTAAAAACAGCAGGGCTACCGATGAGTGTTTGTGAAAACCCGAAAGGGCACAACCTCGTTATATATATAAAAAAAAAGAAGAGAAAGAATGAAAAAAGAAGAGACGGTATGTCCATAAGCAAAATGGGTGAAAACCTGAAAGGGCTCCGTGAGTAAAAACAGCAGGGCTACCGGCGAGTGTTTGTGAAAACCCGAAAGGACGCGGCCTCGTTAAAAGACACTTACAGGGTCCTCTCGACCTTGTGAGGAGAAACCACCCGCGTGAGATCCTTACGACCCATAAGGGAGCAACACACTTAGGGATCCCCATGATTCCTAAGGAGAAATTACACTTGCGAGATCCTCACGACTCCTAAGGAGAATTCTCTTATGGGACCCTCACGGCTCATAAGATTTGAAAGTCTTAAGTTACAGGGACCTGAACCTGTTCTTAAGCAACCCCCACAACCTCCGATACTGTCCTGCAAGTGGTTCAATACTGACCCTTGTATACAATCCACGTGCGCGAATAAACATTTTCCTAACCAAGTCCCATCTGTGACTAGGGATATGTTCGCACGGTAAGCAACCCTTGTGAGTCCTCTCGATTTATAAGGGGAAAACTCTCTTGTAAGATCCTTACGACTTATAAGAGACATACACTTAGGATTCCTCACGATTCCTAAGGAGAAAACACACCTACGAGATCCTCACGACTCGCAGGGGGAAACACCTTTATGAGACCCTTACAGCTCATGAAGTCAAAAGCCTTAGTCGACAGGATCCTAACCCTGTTTGCTAAGCCACCTTTGTTCGATATCGACAGAGGCAAATGATGATTCGCTCCTGGCAATATCCCAGTTGTAGCGGTGCTGATGCCGAAATCGGTGTCTAATCCCAACCTTGTGGCAAGAAGCTTGCGGGCCATACATGCATACGAAATAGCCGAAATGATGGGGCAACTTGCAACAAAATCAGCAAGTAAAAATGTATGCATGCAAAATAGCTGAAATGATTGGGCAACTCGCAATAAAAAGAAGCGAGTAAAAATAAAATAAATAGCCGAAATGATTGGGCACCTCGAAAAATAGCCGAAATGATTGGGCAGTCGCGACCTTCGCGATATAAAAGTTGAAATGATAGAGCATCGCGGAAAGAATTGAAAAATAAAAATGAAATTTATGCTCTACAGGTGATATCACAGCAGTCCCTGTATACAATCCAGGGCCGCAAACAAAGAAGGAATCACACTGCTCCTCCCCCAGGTTCACAGGCAGCCTGGAAATTATCTCAGCATTTGTCCCAGCAGACACAACATCAAGCAAAGCGGAACAGCGGCAACCCCCAGTTCCATGAATCGACGGTATACATATGACCAAGAGTCATGCGGATAAACTCAACCATTCCTGGTTACGTGGAACACGGATAACGTCACTTCTGACCCCGTGGAAAACGTCCAGAGCGGATCCTGGTCCTCGCAGAGCACGGCAGTGAACCCGTGTGAAGCATCCAGAGCGGAGCCTAGTCCTCGCCGAACACGGCAGTGAACCCGTGTAAAGCATCTAGTGCAAATTCCTGGTTACGTGGAACACGGATAACGTCACTTCTGACCTGTAGCGTCTTGAAAAGTCGTTTTGGTGTTTTCCTGAAATTCGGTGAAAATTCGGTATTTTTCCGAAAACCGTCTTTCTCGATATTTTGCAGTTTAGGGCTAATTATACCTTAAATGGATAGTTAATTACTTGTTTTTAGTAGCTAATGAGTTAATTATGAAATTTTGGTCATTTAAAAATTTTTCCCTATTTTTCAATTTTTAATATTATTTTAAGCCGGTAAGAAAATACATTAAATAAGCGATAAATACAAATTTTTCCGGGCTAATTTTAATCTCTAAAATTATGATAATTATAATCTAGTGATAACATGATTTTTTAGTAATTTATTTTGATTTTTAACAAATTTTTATGTTATGAAACGAATTTATTGAATTTTGGGCTAAAACTTGCAATTTTTGAGTTGTAGGGGGCCTTTTTGCATAAAATTTCTTTTGTAAAACCCCTCTATCTTTTCCCTCAGCCCTAGAACAGCCCAACCCTGACCAAGACCAGAAAATTCTGGGCTCCTTTCTTTGGGTGCTTTCTTGTGTGAAATTGGGGTTGTTTATGGATTTATTTTATATATATTGGACAAAGTATGGTGCATTTGACTTTGGAACTTGACCCTTGACTTTTCCCACTTGCCCACTCACCCCACACCATCCCCCACTCCCTCTTCAGGCCGAGAATCACAGCAGCCCCCCCTCCATCTCTTTTCTTTCATCTTCTTCAAACAATTCTTCAAAGGTTGCTACAAAAATCCATATAAATCCACAAATTTGTTTTCAAAACCAAAACAAATCCTTGTGCTACCTCTTCTCAAGCCTAATTTAGTTGAAATCATGTGGAAAGGAGGCAATTTTAGAGGCAAATCATCATGCTAGATCCATAGATCTTGAGGTATAAATTCTACTCTTTTATGTTGTTATGGTTAGAATTCCTTAATCTAGTTGTTTAGTGTTAATTTTAGTGTTAATCCTAATATAGTTCCTTTTAGTTAATGGTTGTAATAAACTAGGGTTTTGAACCATGGTGGTTAATTAAGTTGTTTTATAGTTAATTTAGTTATTAATGAACTAATCTACATAGTTACCTTGTTGATATAGTTTTCAACTTTGCTAAATTAGTTAATTTTAGAAGGGTGAAATTGTTGTTTTGAAATTTTCAAGAGAGGGTTTATGTTTAGTAGTGGTTTGTGAAACATGATTAGTGAGTGGATTAAGTTTTAGAAAACATTATTTAGTTGATTGAACCTAAATTGTTATCTAGTGTTTTGCTAACCTTAATCTAAGTGGTTAACTTGCTTATTAGGCTAAAATCTAGTGTTAAATTAAGGTTTTTCATATATAGTTTGGTTTATGTTTGCTAATTACAAAAATCAAGAGAAGGTTTTGTTATGGAAATTAGGTTTTTTAAGTATAGTTGAGGGTTTAAAATTAGTGTATTGGCTAGCTATTTGGTTAGTTTGGGATGTTGGTGTTGGGTGGTGTTGACTTTGTCGCTAAATTATCGATGTTTGCATCAAATTGCAATTTCTAGCTTACTAGGTTATAAATTCAAGAATTGGTGGTTATGGAAAATAGGATTGGAATCATTGCTATTGTGTTGTAATTAGTGTTTGTAGATTGCTTGTAGTGTGCTTGGGTAATTATGCCTTATTGTAGTCGTTTTGTCGCAAATCGGCGATTGTTGCACCGATTTTTGGAATGTATATGCTTACTAGATTTGTATATAAATTATGTGATGGATTATTTTCGACATCTTAATGATTGTAATGGCTTGTCCTGCGACTTTTAGGATGCGTGAGTGCGGATTTTTGGGTAGTCGGGTTTTAGTTTTGCCGGGCGACCAAATCGGCGTTTTTCGGCAGTTTTTGCGATTTTCGCGTGTGTCCGCGCACTTTGTGCACGTTGTACCTAGCTAGCGAACTTTAGTAGTTTCGTTGGGGTTTTGCGTCGTTCTTGATATGTAACCTTATATTTGGTATTGATGTAAATTCCAGGTTCGGTCGCGGAGACGTCAGACGCGGCGCGAAAAGGGAAGACGGTGATCGGACACAGCTAGCCAGGGATCCCGGTGAGTAGATGTAACATCTACGGGGGGACTATCGTTGGATGGCGCAAGCTGCCCGATAGTTTTAGTGACTTACAAGATCCTTAGTAATGTTAATAATTAGGGGTGAAATACTTAATGGACTATTTGCTGCATCCATGCATTATATTGACATACCTATACGAAACCATTTCATAGGACACCTGCACCATTACCAGGGTCTTTATATGCAGCACGAGCACTATTCATGTTTACACACACACCCTGGTAATTGCCATGCCACCACACTAGATAACTTTTAAATTGAAACCTTTTACTAATTGATACTTAAACTGGTACTATTGCCTTTAATTCCTTAAAAATGAAACCGTATTATTGCTATTCATGTGCATGTACTTCATCATATTAATTGTTCATGCTTAATACATTAATCACACATCGCAACTTGATTATTGATATCATACGCACTCATTATCATTGATATATGCACTTATGAGGATTTCTTGAGATTTTATGATATTGCTGGATTTCGGGGGAAAACCGCAAAATTTCTAAACTTATTATATTTTTAAAATATGTAAATTGCGGTTTTCTAGTGATGTAAGTGTCGTCCACCATGAGTTTGCTGTGATTTTTGGAGACCCGTTTCGAAGAGTTGGATGAACCGTTTCGGGTACATGGTGGGCCCGGTAGGGTACCCCGGGGCAAGAAGCTCGTGGTGATGACGATGAGCCTGGCAGGGGACGGATTACCTACCGGTGACTTCATTGGGCACGGCGGATATCCAGAGGATACCGACCGGGGCCGCGAGAGGATGATATATTGATACTGAGATGGGTCAGCCGGATGGCTGAGGCCAGAGACACTATGACATGGATTTATGAGATTTGAGACAGCTTTTGGGTGTCGTTGCTGGACACCGATTTTCGTCGATTCATTGACATTATGCTGGCATTCTAAAAGAGTTTCAAAAACAAAAAGAGATAAAATATTTCTTATATATACCTATTGAGACCTCAGATATTCATGTTGCATACATATTAGTACACTGATGTTATATACACACCTGCTAGTGCATCCAGTCATACCTGTATTATAGATGCTAGGATGCTTGTGTGCATGCATACGATAGCCTTTGTAGATGTTATTTATTACTCACGAGTTGGCAACTCACCCCCGTTGTGCCACAGTCTTTTGCAGGTCCGCTCCGTCAGTTCAGTAGCGGCGGGCGCACTTGCTCTTTTGCCTCTTTTGCCTGAGCTCGAGATTTGCTCATAGGTGGGTTATGTTATTATTTTGTACCACCTTGTATATTCTTGTATCTAGTGTACTCCATCTACTGTTTCCACCAGATTATTGTATATTGACCTAGAGATGAGACAGTGAGGTTGTGGATTTTATGCTGTATTTTGGGGTCGAGCTCACTTGAGCCGACATGTTATTTTTTTTCATGCTTCCTTATGATTATTATGCTTGTTGCCATTTACATTGCGTGGGATTTGTGACCGCCTTATGGCGAAGAGCTAGCTCCCGCTTGGGGATGCCCTATTTTGTTGGATTCATGTATATATTTTGTTGTACCCATTTTTGGGGGCCAGTATTTACAAAAGAGACTCTGCCGAAATTTTCGGGAAAAATTGGTATTGTTTTTAAAAAGGGTTTTACATGACTTATTTGATAAACTTGCTTTCAAATGTTTGGGTTTCTTCACTCTTTTGCTTAATTGGTTTTGTTTTCTGGGCTTTGGCTTACTTATTTTACGGACGCCTTTAGACGTTTCGTAAACTTAAGTGCCAGTCACATTCCGTACCCTGCGGGTCGTGACATGACCCCATGGAAAACGCCCAGAGCGGATCCTAGTCCTCGCAGAGCACGGCAGTGAACCCGTGTGAAACATCTAGAGCGGAGCCTAGTCCTCGCCGAACACGGCAGTGAACCCGTGTAAAGCATCTAGTGCAAATTCCTGGTCACGCGGAATACGGATAACGTCACTTCTGACCCCATGGAAAACTGTCACGACCCGAATATTTCGACCCGTGACCGGCACTTAACCATGCAACGTCTACACGCGTAACACGACTAAGTAAGCCGAACCCAGAAATCAAAACCATTTAAAAGCAGTGAGTGTTGAAAACATTCAATTAAAACATTAGAAAACCTTAATAGCTCAATGAAGTTCTTTTTAAAATTTAATTATCCTTAATATAATTTTGGCAGCATTTCCTTTGTAAAAGTAACCCCGAAAATCGGGTATAAAACAGGATATAAGTGAAAATGATATATAATGAAATAAAGCATCCCCAACGGGAACAATCACGCCCAACGGCGGGAACCATCATCACAAGAGTAATATACGACGCCGTAGCGAAGAATGAGCAATAAGTAAACATCACAAAATAATAACCGGCAATATATAACAGTCGGCTCCCACGAGCTCGACACCAGAAAACAAAAATATATATCATCGTCCTCACACTGTCACTAGGTCCAGTACATATATGGTAGATGGAGAATACTAGATACAAAAGTGTGTACAATAAAGTAACCAGATACCACAACCCACCTAATAGCAAAATAGCTCTCGCACCAGCTGTAGTGGTATCTGTAGCCAAAAGATGCAAAAAGGCAGCCTGCCGCGACTACTCTGAGGGGCAACCTGCAAATACTGTGGCACAACGGGGGTGAGTTGCCAACTCGTGAATAGAGATAACATATAAAGGTAATCACGAGCATACACGTACTTCGCTACGCTATCATATGCGAGCAGGTAGAACTATATGCGACAAGCAGTAGGTGCAATAATCATGCAGATGCTCTATCAAGTAAAATAACTACAGGATGAGATACATGATGATCACTGCTGAGCATGGGATAAACATCATCTACACGAAATATCAATCGTGGAAAAATAATCGGTGCCCAAGGCTGCACCCAAATCCCAAATAAACTCAGGCGCCGGCACTCTCCTCGGCCCTCAAATCCTGTAAATCTCTGAGAATCACGAGTGCCCAACATCGGCACCCAAAATATCATAAAATACTCGTGTCCAGCATCGACACGCAAATCCTCATACGTTGGGCTCCGTAAGTCCGGATCAGCCCACGGGCTCCGTCTGCGGTATCGGCCCTCGACCCCGGCAGTACGGATCATCCAGCATCCATCTCTCGACTCTGGTCAGTATCCTCCGGATAACCGCCAGGTCCAACCAATCACCGGTAGGTACTCGTCCACCTCCAGGCTCAATCGGCAAAGTCCATTGATCATCTTGCCGAGGGGAACCATGCCGGGTCCACCACGAACCCGCAAACGGATCATCCACTCCACGAATCAGGTTTCAAGCACACGTCTCAGCACCGAGAAAACGCGTGGTGGACGCACCAAAATATCATATCACGAGGAACCGGGTTTTCAAATAGTGCATCTTTTCTTAAATAATTCCACGGTCCTCAAAACCAGAAATCACATAAAAATCCAACACCAATGAGTAGATCAAATACGATATGCTATGTACATTAAGTCATAATATAGGTACAAGGGAGAAACCGCTTTTCTTAAGATAGTTTCAGTTTTCAAGACAGCATGCGGCTTCCAATTTCTATGAAAATCATATCGAATCATATGTGAAATGAACTACAGCATAATGATCATGGCAATTCTACAGTGAGTGTATCATGGCAATTACTAACGGTGTGTGTGTAACATGCAGATTACTGCTCGTGCAACATGAACCGTTAGTAATAGTGCGGTGTTCTATCAATTCTAAGTTTTCATACATATAGCAGGGAATGCAGTATGCAACAACAGTATCCATGAACAGTCAATGTAGGTAAATGCAATATGTAGCTATAAAGTCCTATCAGCCCTGACGCATAACGCCATGCGGGCAATATCCCCGTAGATGTTAATCTACTCACCGAAGTCTCGCGCTAAGTGTAGCCGACGACTTGCTTCCCCTTCTTCGCAGCGTCCGTCTCACTCGCCTGCGAACCTAGAATTACACAATATATCACACATAAGCTCAAATCTACCAAAAACGCAATATTAAGGTCAAACTAGAAACCCGCGTTGCAAACCAAGCGCGCGTGTGCGCGATACGCTAAAACGTGTGATTACGCTCTTGAAGCTAACCTGACGCGTCGCGATACGCAGCACAACCCAAACCCACACACGTATCACGTGTGTCGTGAAGATTTAAAATACGGAAAATAGGGTAATAGGTCCCAGATTTTGATACAGAAAGAGTTTTATAAAAATAAATATACCAAAACACTCCAAATACCAGCAGACACCAACCACCAAAACCCCAACCCACAATTCTCCCATCTGGCTGCAATTTGCGGCCAGAATGAGTTTTTCGGCGGCCTGGGTAGGGGGTGGGCTCCCGGGTTTGGTGTGTGCACTTTATACCCCATACACAAGCTACAGTAAATACAATTTTATTCTGAAACACCCCGGGTAGTAGCAGTTTCAACAGAACCCAATTTCAAGTTAAAAATCACACCTTTGCACTAAAATGATATTTTAGGGTATATTTGTAAAATCTGAAACAAAAACAAGTCTAAAACTACACTAATATCATATTACCAAGCTAATCAAGCCATAAAAAGTTAATTTTTTTCACAACCTCACTAAATCCCTTTATATAGCACAAAACATGCATAAAATGTGATATTTTGCTAGAAATACTACAAGTTATGTAAAAGGGGTGCCAAGGGTGAGTTAATACCTTCAAAACACCTTATGAAACACCAAAAATCCCTGCTTTTTCCTCAAGTGTGCAGATCCACCACCAAACACCTCAAAAGCTCATTTTTTCCCATGGTTTGTGAAGGAAAAGTGTTGATTTGAGTAGGGTTTTATGTAAGGATCAAAAGGAAATGAAAAGAGAAGAAGAGAAGAAGAAGAAGCTGTTGTCTTTGCTGGAAATTCTGCAGGAATTCTGAATGAAGAGTAGAGAGAGAGAAAAGAGAAGAAAAATGGGTCAAAAGGTCAAACTTCCTACCTAACACCACACCTCATTTGTTTAATTGAAATCTTTGAATTTTAAGAGGGTTTGACTTATTGAAATGGGGGGGGGGGGCAATAGATTATCAACCATGCATCAAATGAAAAAGGGCTAACATGATACATTTCTCATCTAGTCTCAAAAAAACTAAGTGTGCATGTGTGCTCCCAACACAAAAACTCACACTTAGGGTAAACCCGACTAAAAATAATTAACAACCCTATAAATATATATATATATATACCCATATAAACACTCCACAACACAAAAACCACTAGCCAAGAAGAAAAATGAGATATCCGTTTTTTTTGAAAAAAATACACGCACACATGCTAATTAACGCGAAAATATCCTAAACGAATTTCAAGGCGTTACAATCTACCCCCCTTAAAGAAATTCGGTCCCCAAATTTAAAAGAAAAATCTAACTACACGTACCTTCGAAAAGATGGGGATACCTCTTCCTCATCTCACTCTCGGTCTCCCAAGTGACCTCCTCGCCGCTCTGGCCACGCCAAAGTACCTTGATTGACGGTATGTCCTTCGATCTCAATTTCTTCACTTGTCGATCCAAGATCATCACCGGCTGCTCTGCATAGGAAAGATCACGCTCAAGCTGGATCGTCGGGTGCTGAATCGCATGCGAAGGATCATGAAGATATTTGCGGAGCATCGAAACGTGAAATACCGGGTGCACGTCTGGAAAACTGGGCGGAAGGGCTAACCGATACGCAACCGCACCAACACGCTCGAGGATCTTGAAGGGGCCTACATATCTGGGACTAAGCTTCCCCTTCTTCCCAAATCTCATCACACCTTTCATTGGGGAGACCCTCAAGAAAACATGATCACCAACAGAAAACTCAAGTCTGCGCCGACGACGGTCCGCATAAGATCTCTGCCTACTCTGGGCTGCTCTCATCCTATCGCGAATCAACTGGATCTTCGCGGTCGTCTCCTCCACAATCTGCGGCCCTAAGATACTGCTCTCACTAAGCTCTGTCCAACAGGTGGGCGATCTGCATCTCCTCCCATAAAGAGCCTCAAAAGGTGCCATCTGAATGGTCTCTTGGTAGCTGTTATTATAGGAGAACTCTACTAAGGGTAAATGATGATCCCAGCTACCTCCGAAGTCTAATACGCACGCTCTGAGCATGTCCTCGAGAGTCTGAATAGTCCGCTCTGACTGTCCGTCGGTCTGCGGATGAAATGCTGTGCTGAAACTCAAGCGGGTGCCCAAAGCCTCCTGAAGCCTCTGCCATAGTCGGCTGGTAAACTGGGTGCCTCTGTCGGACATGATACATGTCGGAACTCCGTGCAGTCGTACAATCTCATCAATGTAAATCTGGGCATATTGAGCAAATCCGAAAGTCGTCTTCACCGGTAGGAAGTAAGCCGCTTTCGTCAAACGATCCACGATCACCCAGATGGAGTCATACCCTCGACTAGTCCTGGGTAGACCCACAATAAAGTCCATAGAAATCTGTTCCCATTTCCACTCCGGAATGGGCAACGGCTGTAGCTCTCCCGCGGGCCTCTGATGCTCAGCCTTGACTTGCTGACAAGTCAGGCATCTCGACACAAAATCTGCGATGCCCTTCTTCATCCCGTCCCACCAGTAAACATCTCTCAAATCGTGGTACATCTTGGTGGAACCTGGATGAACACTATACACCGATCGATGTGCCTCCTCGAGAATCTCACGCCGCAGTCCCTCAGCATCTGGTACGCACAATCTGGTCCCAAATCGTAGTATCCCCTGATCATCGATCACGAACTCGGAAAATCTGCCCTGTCCCATCTGCGTCCTGATCTCTGAACAACGGTCATCACTGTGCTGTGCCTCATGTATACGGTCAAGCAACTGTGGGCGTGCACGAACATGCGCAATCTGTCCTCCGATCGGCGTAAACTCAAACTGTACCCGGCTGTAGCATAAAATCTGCCAATCTGCCGACGACTGCCTCTGCACTGCGCTCAAACGACATAGACTACCTCCGGGCCTCCTACTCAAAGCATCCGCCACTACATTAGCCTTGCCCGGGTGATACAAGATCTCGCAGTCGTAGTCCTTCACTAACTCCATCCATCGACGATGTCTAAGGTTCAGGTCTCGCTGCTGGAATATATACTTTAAGCTCTTGTGATCAGTGAATATCTGGCACGACTCGCCGTATAGGTAATGTCGCCAGATCTTAAGTGCAAAGACAACTGCAGCCATCTCCAAATCATGAGTGGGGTAGTTCTGTTCTTGTTTCATCAATTGCCGCGAAGCATACGCGATCACCCTATCATGCTGTATCAGAACACACCCTAGCCCCACTAGAGAAGCATCACAATATACCACAAATCCGCCTGACCCTAAAGGCAATGATAATACTGGCGCCGTAGTCAGTAGAGCCCGTAACCGCTGAAAACTGTGCTCACACTCCTCTGTCCAAACGAAAGGAACTCCCTTCCGGGTCAACCCGGTCAAAGGTGTAGCAATGCGAGAGAAATCCTGCACAAATCGCTTGTAGTAGCCGGCCAGCCCTAGAAAGCTGCGAATCTCCGTAACTGATGTGGGTCTGGGCCAACTCCGAACGGCCTAGATCTTCCTCGGGTCTACACATATACCGTCTCGTGAAATCACGTGCCCCAAGAAGTCTACGCTGTCCAGCCAGAAAGCACATTTGGAAAACTTGGCGAAAAGCTGATGCTCTCTCAAGGTCTGCAGTGTAATCCGCGGGTGCTGCTCGTGCTCCTCTCTACTCCGAGAATACACCAGAATATCGTCAATGAATACAATGATGAACAGATCAAGATACGGCCGGAAAATATGGTTCATCAAATCCATGAATGCTGCTGGCGCATTGGTGAGTCCGAACGACATCACCAAAAACTCGTAATGGCCGTAGCGCGTGCGGAAAGCTGTCCTAGGAATGTCCTCCTATCGAATCCGCAGCTGATGATAGCCTGATCGCAAATCGATCCTCGAAAAGTATCCTGCCCCCTGAAGCTGGTCGAACAAATCGTCGATACATGGCAAAGGATATCTGTTCCGCACTGTAACCCTGTTCAGCTGGCAATAGTCGATACACAGACGCAAACTGCCGTCCTTCTTCTTGACAAACAGGACTGGAGCACCCCAAGGAGAAACACTGGGTCGAATAAGTCCCTTGTCCAGCAAATCTTGCAACTGGCCCTTCAATTCTCTAAGTTCCGCCGGGGCCATCCGATAAGGCGGTATGGAAATAGGCCCCGTGCCAGGAACCAAATCAATACAGAAAGAAATGTCGCGCTCGGGCGGTAGCCCAGGAAGCTCGTCAGGGAACACATCAGGGAACTCGCTAACAACCGGAACCTGATCCAGAGGAACCTCTGTAGCTTTAGTATCACAAACATAGGCGAGAAATCCCTGACATACCTTCCTCAAAAGCTGTCCAGCGCGAAAAGAAGAAATCACACAGTGTGGGGCGGCACCACGGTCCCCCAACACAACAAAAACCGACTCGCCGGGAAAACAAAATTTAACTGTCTTCTCACGGCAGTCCACAGAACCATAGCACGTGGCTAACCAATCCATGCCCAAAAGAACGTCGAAGTCCAACATCTCAAGAAGGATCAAATCGACAGGCAACTCTCTCTCGCCAATACAGACGGTACAGGATCGGAACACGTGCCTAGCAATAAACGACTCTCCCACAGGAGTGGTCACAACAAGCGGCTGATCAAGCAAACCGGACTCTCTACCCAAACTTGGCATGAAGTGTCTAGATACGTACGAGTGCGTGGATCCGGGATCGAACAATACGTGTGCATCAACAGAACATACTGGAAGCATACCTGAGACCACCGCATTGGACGCCTGCGCGTCCTGATGCGTCAAAGCGAAAACTCGTGCCTGCCCTCCACCTGTGACTGACTGTCCTCTGCCTCGGTCATTCCGTCCTCTCTGAGCAACTCCTCTACGCCCACGACCTCTCTGTGTATGAGTCTAACGCGGAGTAACAGTAGGAACAACAGGCAACGCCCGCTGGGGTGGTGAAGGTGGTAAGGTGACGTGCGGTGCTGCTGTCTCCCTCCGGTGTATCTCAGGACAATCTCTGACGAGGTGAAGTAAACTACCGCATCTATAGCAACCTCGCGACGACTGCTGACTCTCCCGTGGATACGAACTAAACATCTGGCCTCGTCCCGAATCTCTGCCACTCCTCGTACCTGAACGATACCTGTCGCGACGTCTGAATGTCTGTCTCCGTGCTGCTATACCGGTACGAACTCTCTTCGACTCTGGAACTACCGAAGTCTCAGCAAGACGCTCCTCGACTAATAGAGCTGCATCTACCGCTGCTGCATATGTCTCGTAGTGTTGCGCGCTGATCACAAGGAACAGTGGTGTAAGCAAGCCTCAAACAAATCTCTTGACTCGCAACTCCTCGGTAGCCACTGGATACGGGGCATAGATAGATAGCTCTGTGAACAGCACATCATACTCTGCCACTGACATCTCCGGAGTCTGGCGTAAGGACTCGAACCTGCGTGCTCTAGCATCTCTGACACTCAGTGGGAGAAAGCGGGCAAGGAATAGCGCCACGAACTCTGTCCAGGTCATAGGAGGAAGACCTGCTGCTCTGCCCTTCTCGACTGATTCACACCATTTCTGCACAAGACCTTCCAGGAGAAAGCTCGCGAACTCAACCCATCTCGCATCTACGCATCTGAGGGAACGACATATCCGAGCCATCCTATCAATGAAGGACTGTGGGTCCTCGGCTGCATCGGTGCCTGTGAAGACCGGAGGCTTCAGCCTCATGAACTCTGATAGCGATACTGTAATCACCTCCGTAGCTGCAGGGGCAACTGGCGGTGCGGTAGGTACCATCACGGTCTCTGTAACGGGTGGAGCTACCTCTGGTCGCTGCGCTCGAAGCGTCTCAACTAGCGATCCTATCATCTGGCGCATCTCCTGCATGCTGGATCTCACCGTCTGGCGCATCTCCTGCATACCAGCCCCTAGCGTGGCGATCTGATCTGTCACGGGAGGAACACCCTGCTCGGGTACAACCGGTGTACTGCCTGGATCAGTCCTCGTCTCAGACGAACCAACTCGAATCTCGGCCCTCGCGGCCGCTCTCTGCGCCCTCGTAGTCTTTAGCGGCATAATGGCTGAAAGGAAAATAGGATTCGATAAGGATGCAGAAATCGAATCGCAAGAATGTGTATACTCAAGAAGGAATTTAAATCAATAAGTCCTAAGGTCGCTTTGGCGGAGTACCGTGTCGTGAGTATGCCGCGGAACATACGCACGCTACGCCACTCTGCTTCAGCTACCTACTCCATCATACCAGGTCATCCTACACTCCGAAAGGTAAAACCTACGCTCTGATACCAGCTTTGTCAAGACCCGAATATTTCGACCCGTGACCGACACTTAACCACGCAACGTCTACAGGCGTAACGCGACTAAGTAAGCCGAACCCAGAAATCAAAACCATTTAAAAGCAGTGAGTGTTGAAAACATTCAATTAAAACATTAGAAAACCTTAATAGCTCAATGAAGTTCTTTTTAAAATTTAATTATCCTTAATATAATTTTGGCAGCATTTCCTTTGTAAAAGTAACCCCGAAAATCGGGTATAAAACAGGATATAAGTGAAAATGATATATAATGAAATAAAGCATCCCCAACGGGAACAATCACGCCCAACGGCGGGAACCATCACCACAAGAGTAATATACGACGCCGTAGCGAAGAATGAGCAATAAGTAAACATCACAAAATAATAACCGGCAATATATAACAGTCGGCTCCCACGAGCTCGACACCAGAAAACAAAAATATACATCATCGTCCTCACACTGTCACTAGGTCCAGTACATATATGGTAGAAGGAGAATACTTTTGTAACCCTTCGAAAATCGTTTAGGCAGTTTTTCGGTAATCGGCTAATTTTTCGGCTTTTTCCGTAAAAAGTCAAAATTGATATTTTTCATTGTAGACCTAATTATACAAAATTTAGATTAGATATTACTTTAATTTTGTCACTAAAATGTCATTTATAATTTTCTAGTTAAATAATTTTTTTTTTGTAATTAATTATTTTTTTATATTATTTTAAGCCTTTTTAAATACATTAAATTAGTGATAAATACAAATTTAATTAGGTAAATTTCATAATTAGGAGTCTTTATAAGCTAAAATAGGGTGTTAATAAAATTATATCATGACTTGCAAACTTTTGGTTTTAGGGTTGGAAATTTAATGGAAAAATGGTGTAAAATGAGGTTTTTTTTTGTAAATTGTTGATATGAAAGCATTAAATGAGAGCATGGGGTGTTTATTGACCTAGAAACTTCTCCAAATTTCCCCACCTCCTCTCCCTTACCTGCAGCCGACCCCAATTCTGCAGCAAAACCCCCTCTTCTCACTTCTTTTTGCTTCATTTTCATGCTAAAATCCATTAAAAATCAACAAATTCATTAACCCATTCAAACCAAAACCCTAATCCAACCTTTCCCAAACCCTAATTTGTTTGAGAAGTGGAGAAAGGAGGCATCTTTAGAGGCTAATTGCAAGAGGATCATAGCTTAGGAGGTATAAATCCTAAACTAGTTGTTAATTTGTAGTTTAATAAAGCTAGTTTAGTATTTTAAAGTGATTAATTTCATTGTAATGGTTAGTTTTGAAATTTCAAGAATGGGTTTTGATGTTGAACTAGGGTTTGAAGCATGGTTGTTAGAGTTAAGTTAGGGTTTGGTTTTCTAATTGGTTAGAGTGGTAAATTGTGTAATGATACGCTCGCTAAATCGTTAAATTTCGATGTTTGTATCGAATCGGTATTGAAATTGCTTACTAGATTTTTATAGAAATTAGAATGCGATCGAATTGCGTTATGTTAGAGATATAATTAGCTTCATATAGGACTATTAGAGTGCGCGAACGCGGGGTTTCGTCTAGTCGGGTTTTAGTTTTGTCGATTTCCCCAAAATGACGATTCTAGTTAAAGATTAGCGATTTTCGTGCGTTTTCCCGCGCACCGAGTGTATGCTATGTTTAATTCGAGAGCGTCGATAATTGTATATTGTGACTTGCATCGTTTTAGGTTTTGTAATCTTATGCATGGTGTTGTACAAATATAGGATCGGTCGGGGAAACATCGGACACGGCACGTAAAGGCAAGGCGGTGGTCGGATCGGATTAGCGGGGATTTCAGGTGAGTAGATGTATTCATCTATGGGGGAATCGTCTGAATGGCGTGAGGCGCCCCCAGTTAGGATTACCCTAATTTTTGCAAGATTTATATTGTTAGCTAGCTTATCCATTCATGTACACTACATACCCTTATAGCGAACAGTATATTAGATTGCATGGACATTCATCCATACTTATGCGATATCATTTCGTAGGACACGAACACCTTACCATTGGCATCTGTTGCATGCGCACTATTCATGTGACACACACGCCTTTGGTAAATGCCATGCCACGTGCACTATAGAACCTGTTTATCATAATATCGCCACTTGCATTCATACTTGATATATGAAATTGCATAACATACGTATACCTCGCATCATCATCATATTTATATAGATTTCTAGCCAAAATTCACATCGTATGCATTGATATCATAGACATTTATCATATATAACATGTGGACATTATGATTTTCTTGAGGATTTCAGTATTGCTGCGATTTCTGGATTTTGGGGAAAACCGCAAGAATTTAACAAAACCTTATATTTATCATTTTCAAAACAAAGTTGCGGTTTTCTCGTGATGTATGTGTCGTCCACCATGAGTTTTCATGTTTTCTGTTGGATTTCGAGACCCGATTCGAGGAGTGGATGAACCGTCTCGGGTACATGGTGGGCCCGGTATGGTACCCCGAGGCAAGAAGATCGAGTTGTAGACGATGAGCCTGGCAGGGAAAGACTACCTACCGGTGATGTCTGGCGCGGCGGATATCCGGAGGATACCGACCGTTGTCGTGAGATTTATGATATGGGCCAATCCGGACTAACGGAGCCCGATACTGAGACAGATATGATTCCTATTTGGTGTCGATGCTTGACACGGGTTTTCAGATGATTTCTTGATGGTATTTAGCTATTATACAGATATTCATGTTCTAAAGTTAAGAATTCAATACCCTTAGCATTTAAAACACTTAAAGACTTAATAATGACATTGCATACCTGTGCATGCATACTAGAGATATTATATCACATATGGACATGCATGTTGTGGTGCATTGCGTGCATTCTTACGATTGCCTTATTAGATGTTATATTTACTCACGAGCTGGCAACTCACCCCCGTTGTGCCACAGTGTCTTGCTGGTCGGACTCATCAGTCTTGTAGCGGCGGCTATCTTATTATCAACTCCTTTTGCGCAGACTCGCGACATCGCCCGTAGGTGGGTTGCGAGCACACTTTATTTCTTTTGCTTTATCATTGTATCTAGTATTCTCCATCTATCACTTTATATTGTATATGTGACCTAGTGGTGAAACTGAGAGGTTGTATATTTGTGGTTTCTTTTGGGTCGAGCTCACTTGAGTCGGCGATGTGTTTTCTGATATTTTGCGTTTCTTTTATGCTCTTTTCTTGATATGGTTATTATATTGCATGTGGTTGTGATCCGCCTTGGGCGAAGAGCTAGCTCCCGCTTGGGGATGCCATTTTATGATTACAGGTTTATTATCTTGTTGTACCCATTTTGGGGGATAGAAAATACAGGGGAGACTCTGCCGAAATTTTCTGAAATTTATGATGTTTTTAAAAAGGGATTCTTTGCAACTTAATTGATTTGAAAATCGTCTTCATTAAAGGTTTTCCTTCACTCTCTTTTGATTTTGGTTTAGATTTTTCTGGGCTTTGGCTGACTTAGGTTACGGTACGCCTTTAGACGTCTCTTAATCTAAGTGCCAGTCACGTTTCGTACGTTCGGGTCGTGACAAAGTTGGTATCAGAGCGTAGGTTTTACCTTTCTGAGTGTAGGACGACCTTGGTAGATGGAGTAGGTGACTTAAGCAGAGTGGCGTAGCGTGGGTATGATCCGCGACATACTTACGATACGGTACTCCGCCTAAGTGACCTTAGGACATAATTGCTTTTATTTCCTTTCTTGATTCCTTGCATTCCTTGATTCAATTGCAATGTCCTTATCAGTCCTGTTTCTTATTCCAGCTTCGATGCCGCCAAAGACTACGAGAGCTCAGCGGGCTGCCGCTAGGGATGAGATTCGAACGGGCTCGTCTGAGGCGAGGATCGAGCGGGATGATATGCCTGTCCCTCAGGGTCATACTGATCCGCCTTATCCTGACCGTATTGCCAGACTAGAGGCCGGCATGCAAGAGTTGCGGCAGATGATGGGATCTTTAGTTGAGTCCAGCCGGGCACAGAGATACGAGGACGTTCCTTCCACCGCACAGACCACGATCGTACCTGCTGCACAGATGGTCACTCCTGCTTCTACTACGGAGACTATCCCTGTTTCACTACAGGAGTTCATGAGATTGAGACCTCCGGCTTTTACCGGTACAGATGTGACAGAGGACCCACAGGCTTTTCTTGATAGGATGGCTCGGATTTGCCGTTCGTTGAGGTGTTCTGATGATAGATTGGTGGAGTTTGCGAGTTTTCGTCTAGAGGGTCTTGCCCAGACATGGTACGACTCAGTAGAGAGAGGCCGAGCTGCAGGTCTGCCTTCTATGACCTGGGATGAGTTTACATCTGCATTTCTTGCCCGTTTTCTTTCGGAGAGTGTCCGAGATGCTCGAGCCCGTAGTTTTGAGTCTTTGGGCAAGACTCCTGGGATGACAGTGTCGGAGTATGATATGCAGTTTACCCAGTTGTCTCGATATGCTCCGTACCTAGTCGACACAGAAGAGAAGAGAATAAAGAGGTTTGTACGAGGGCTTGATACACAGCTATTCCTTTCCATCGGCACCCAGCACTTTGATACATACGCAGCCGCGATGGATGCAGCCTTACTTTTGGAGGAGCGTATTTCTGAGACTCCGGTCGTTTCTGGGCTGAAGAGGATCCGTACTGATACGCCAGCTCAGCGGCAGATGGGCAGACATCGTGATAGATTATTTCCGGGAGATGGTGGAGGTAGAGGATTGAGACGAGGTCAGTTATTTGGTTCATATCCACAGACCAACAGTCGTCTCCAGGATGTTTTCGGTGTGGGAGTCAGTACCACCGTGTCAGAGACTGTACCATGGGACGCCAGGGCGCGGCGACAGTCCCGCACGTGACTTTACCACCCTCACCACCTTCTCAGAGAGCTTTACTTCCTACTCCTGATGATGCTCCACGCCAGCCAGATGCTTCTAGAGGCCGTGGGCGTGGCGGTCCGGTTCAGAGAGGACGAGGCGACAGAGACAGAAGCAGAGGTAGAGGCAGAGGACAGCCAGCTATTAGTGGTGGACAGGCCCGAGTGTTCGTGTTGACTCCTCAGGATGCACAGGCATCCAATGCCGTCGTGTCAGGTACTCTGCCAGTATGTTCTTTTGATGCACGGGTATTATTTGATCCAGGCTCCACACATTCCTATATTTCCACGTACTTTGCACCTAGGTTGGGCCGAGAGTCTTCTCCGTTAGATCAGTCGCTTGTCGTTATTACACCGGTAGGCGAGTCTTTTGTTGCCCGTTTTGTGTACCGATCGTGTTCCGTTCGTATCGGGGAGAGAGATTCTTTAGTAGATTTGATTCTTCTCGATATGCTAGACTTTGACGTTCTTCTTGGTATGGACTGGCTAGCCACTTGTTATTCATCCGTGGACTGCCGTGAAAAGGCAGTCTGATTCAGTTTTCCTGGTGAACCGGTTCTTATTATTCAGGGAGATTGTAGCGCTACCCTTCCCAGCTTGATTTCTTCTCTTCGCGCTGGTCAGCTCTTAAGGAAAGGGTGTCAGGGATTCTTAGCCTATATTTGTGATACTAGCTCCACAGAGGTTCCGTTGGACCAGGTCCCTGTTGTGAGAGAGTTTCCTGATGTATTCCCTGACGAGCTTCCTGGTCTACCACCAGAGCGCGAGATTGAGTTCTGTATTGACTTGATCCCCGGCACGGGGCCTATCTCTATACCGCCTTATCGGATGGCCCCGGTGGAGCTGAGAGAGCTAAAGGATCAGTTACAGGACTTGCTGGACAAAGGGCTTATCCGACCGAGTGTGTCACCTTGGGGTGCTCCCGTCCTGTTTGTTTAGAAGAAGGACGGAAGTATGCGTTTATGCATTGATTATCGTCAGCTGAACCGGGTTACTGTGCGGAACAGATACCCCCTACCCCGCATTGATGACTTATTTGATCAGCTCCAGGGTGCGGGGTTCTTCTCGAAGGTTGATTTACGGTCAGGTTATCACCAGTTGCGAGTTCGGAAGGAGGATATTCCGAAGACCGCTTTCCGTACTCGATATGGTCATTATGAGTTCTTGGTGATGTCGTTCGGGCTCACTAATGCCCCGGCGGCATTTATGGATTTGATGAACCGTGTATTCAGGCCGTATCTCGATCAGTTCATTATTGTGTTCATTGACGACATCTTGGTTTATTCTCGGAGCCGGGAGGAGCATGAGCAGCACTTACGTATCACCTTGCAGACTTTGAGGGAGCATCAGCTGTTCTTCAAATTCTCCAAGTGCGCATTCTGGCTAGACAGTGTCGATTTCTTGGGTCATGTGGTGACGAGAGATGGTATTTGTGTGGACCCAAAGAAGATCGAGGCAGTTCAGCGTTGGCCTAGACCAGTATCAGTTACAGAGGTTCGCAGCTTTCTAGGTCTGGCCGGCTACTATCGACGTTTCGTCCAGGATTTCTCCCGCATTGCTGCACCTTTGACCGGGTTGACCCGGAAGGGGGTTCCTTTTGATTGGACCCAGGCATGTGAGGATAGTTTCCAGCAGTTGAAGACTCGTCTGACTACTGCACCAGTGTTAGCATTGCCTTCAGGATCAGGCGGGTTCGTGGTATATTGTGATGCTTCTCGAGTGGGGCTGGGATGTGTATTGATGCAGCACGACAGAGTTATCGCGTATGCTTCTCAGCAGCTGAGGAAACACGAGCTTAACTACCCCACCCATGATTTAGAGATGGCTGCAGTGGTATTTGCACTTAAGATCTGGAGACATTACCTATACGGTGAGTTGTGCCAGATATTCACTGACCACAAGAGTTTGAAGTATATCTTCCAACAGCGAGACCTGAACCTGAGACAGAGCCGTTGGATGGAATTGGTGAAGGATTATGACTGCGAGATTTTATACCATCCGGGCAAGGCGAATGTGGTGGCAGATGCTTTGAGTAGGAAGCCCGGAGGTAGCTTATCTTGTTTGAGCGCAGTACAGGTGCAGTCGACGGCGGATTGGCAGGTGTTATGTGACAGCAGAGTGCAGTTCGAGTTTACTCCTACAGGGGGACAGCTGGCCCATTTCAGAGCACGCCCACAGTTACTTGACCGTATCCACGAGGCACAGTCCGGCGATGCCCGTACATTAGAGATTATTGAGCAGATTCGGCAGGGCAGAGTTTCCGAGTTCGTGATTGATGATCAGGGGATACTTCGATTTGGGACTCGACTGTGTGTGCCAGATTCAGAAGGACTGAGGCGTGATATTCTCGAGGAGGCACATAGATCAGTATACAGTGTTCACCCAGGTTCCACCAAGATGTACCGTGATTTGAAAGAGGTTTACTGGTGGGACGGGATGAAGAGGGATATTACAGACTTTGTGTCGAGATGCCTGACTTGTCAGCAAGTCATGGCCGAGCACCAGAGGGCAGCCGGCGAGTTACAGCCTTTGCCCATCCCTGAGTGGAAGTGGGAGCAGGTCTCCATGGACTTCATTGTGGGTCTACCCAGGACCAGTCGAGGGTATGACTCTATTTGGGTGATTGTGGATCGACTGACGAAAGCGGCTCACTTTCTGCCAGTGAAGACCACTTTTGGATTTTCTCTGTACGCCCAGGTTTATATTGATGAGATAGTGCGACTGCATGGCGTTCCGACTTGCATCGTGTCCGACCGTAGCACCCAGTTTACCAGCCGATTGTGGCAGAAACTCCAGGAAGCTTTGGGCACCCGATTGAGTTTTAGCACAGTCTTTCATCCGCAGACTGACGGTCAGTCGGAGCGTACGATTCAGACTCTTGAGGACATGCTCAGAGCTTGTGTTTTAGATTTCGGTGGTAGCTGGGATCGTCATTTGCCTTTGATCGAGTTTTCCTACAATAATAGCTTCCAGGAGACGATTCAGATGGCACCTTTCGAGGCTTTATATGGGAGGAGATGTCGATCGCCTGTATGTTGGACAGAGCTTAGGGAGAGCAGTATTTTGGGGCCTCAGATCGTACAGGAGACGACCGAGAAGATACAGCTGATTCGGGACAGGATGAGAGCGGCACAGAGCAGGCAGAAATCTTATGCTGACAGGCGCCGTCGCCGACTCGAGTTCGCTGTTGGCAATCATGTTTTCCTGAAGGTCTCTCCGATGAAAGGTGTGATGAGATTTGGGCGGAAAGGGAAACTGAGTCCTAGATATGTTGGTCCTTTCGAGATCCTAGAGCGTGTTGGTCCAGTCGCTTATCGGTTAGCTCTTCCGCCCAGCTTCCCCGATGTTCACCCCGTATTCCATGTCTCGATGCTCCGCAAGTACCTTCATGATCCTTCCCATGCAATTCAGCACCAGACGATCCAGTTAGAGCGTGATCTTTCTTTCACCGAGCAGCCGGTGGTCATTTTGGATCGGCAGGTGAAGAAATTGAGGTCGAAGGTTATACCGTCCGTCAAAGTCCTTTGGCGTGGCCCGAACAGCGAGGAGGTCACCTGGGAGACCGAGGTCGAGATGAGGAAGAGATATCCCCATCTTTTTGAAGGTACGCGTAGTTAAATTCTAAATTCAGGGACCGAATTTTTTTAAGGGGGGAAGATTGTAACCCTTCGAAAATCGTTTAGGCAGTTTTTCGGTAATCGGCTAATTTTTCGGCTTTTTCCGTAAAAAGTCAAAATTGATATTTTTCATTGTAGACCTAATTATACAAAATTTAGATTAGATATTACTTTAATTTTGTCACTAAAATGTCATTTATAATTTTCTAGTTAAATAAATTTTTTTTTCGTAATTAATTATTTTTTTATATTATTTTAAGCCTTTTTAAATACATTAAATTAGTGATAAATACAAATTTAATTAGGTAAATTTCATAATTAGGAGTCTTTATAAGCTAAAATAGGGTGTTAATAAAATTATATCATGACTTGCAAACTTTTGGTTTTAGGGTTGGAAATTTAATGGAAAAATGGTGTAAAATGAGGTTTTTTTTGTAAATTGTTGATATGAAAGCATTGAATGAGAGCATGGGGTGTTTATTGACCTAGAAACTTCTCCAAATTTCCCCACCTCCTCTCCCTTACCTGCAGCCGACCCTAATTCTGCAGCAAAACCCCCTCTTCTCACTTCTTTTTGCTTCATTTTCATGCTAAAATCCATTAAAAATCGACAAATTCATTAACCCATTCAAACCAAAACCCTAATCCAACCTTTCCCAAACCCTAATTTGTTTGAGAAGTGGAGAAAGGAGGCATCTTTAGAGGCTAATTGCAAGAGGATCATAGCTTAGGAGGTATAAATCCTAAACTAGTTGTTAATTTGTAGTTTAATAAAGCTAGTTTAGTATTTTAAAGTGATTAATTTCATTGTAATGGTTAGTTTTGAAATTTCAAGAATGGGTTTTGATGTTGAACTAGGGTTTGAAGCATGGTTGTTAGAGTTAAGTTAGGGTTTGGTTTTCTAATTGGTTAGAGTGGTAAATTGTGTAATGATACGCTCGCTAAATCGTTAAATTTCGATGTTTGTATCGAATCGGTATTGAAATTGCTTACTAGATTTTTATAGAAATTAGAATGCGATCGAATTGCGTTATGTTAGCGATATAATTAGCTTCGTATAGGACTATTAGAGTGCGCGAACGCGGGGTTTCGTCTAGTCGGGTTTTAGTTTTGTCGATTTCCCCGAAATGACGATTCTAGTTAAAGATTAGCGATTTTCGTGCGTTTTCCCACGCACCGAGTGTATGCTATGTTTAATTCGAGAGCGTCGATAATTGTATATTGTGACTTGCATCGTTTTAGGTTTTGTAATCTTATGCATGGTGTTGTACAAATATAGGATCGGTCGGGGAAACATCGGACACGGCACGTAAAGGCAAGGCGGTGGTCGGATCGGATTAGCGGGGATTTCAGGTGAGTAGATGTATTCATCTATAGGGGAATCGTCTGAATGGCGTGAGGCGCCCCCCCCCCAGTTAGGATTACCCTACTTTTTGCAAGATTTATATTGTTAGCTAGCTTATCCATTCATGTACACTGCATACCCTTATAGCGAACAGTATATTAGATTGCATGGACATTCATCCAAACTTATGCGATATCATTTCGTAGGACACGAACACCTTACCATTGGCATCTATTGCACGCGCACTATTCATATGACACACACGCCTTTGGTAAATGCCATGCCACGTGCACTATAGAACCTGTTTATCATAATATCGCCACTTGCATTCATACTTGATATATGAAATTGCATAGCATACGTATACCTCGCATCATCATCATATTTATATAGATTTCTAGCCAAAATTCACATCGTATGCATTGATATCATAGACATTTATCATATATAACATGTGGACATTATGATTTTCTTGAGGATTTCAGTATTGCTGCGATTTCTGGATTTTGGGGAAAACCGCAAGAATTTAACAAAACCTTATATTTATCATTTTCAAAACAAAGTTGCGGTTTTCTCGTGATGTATGTGTCGTCCACCATGAGTTTTCATGTTTTCTGTTGGATTTCGAGACCCGATTCGAGGAGTGGATGAACCGTCTCAGGTACATGGTGGGCCCGGTATGGTACCCCGGGGCAAGAAGATCGAGTTGTAGACGATGAGCCTGGCAGGGGAAGACTACCTACCGGTGATGTCTGGAGCGGCGGATATCCGGAGGATACCGACCGTTGTCGTGAGATTTATGATATGGGCCGATCCGGACTGACGGAGCCCGATATTGAGACAGATATGATTCCTATTTGGTGTCGATGCTTGACACGGGTTTTCAGATGATTTCTTGATGGTATTTAGCTATTATACAGATATTCATGTTCTAAAGTTAAGAATTCAATACCCTTAGCATTTAAAACACTTAAAGACTTAATAATGACATTGCATACCTGTGCATGCATACTAGAGATATTATATCACATATGGACATGCATGTTGTGGTGCATTGCGTGCATTCTTACGATTGCCTTATTAGATGTTATATTTACTCACGAGCTGGCAACTCACCCCCGTTGTGCCACAGTGTCTTGCAGGTCGGACTCATCAGTCTTGTAGCGGCGGCTATCTTATTATCAGCTCCTTTTGCGCAGACTCGCGACATCGCCCGTAGGTGGGTTGCGGGCACACTTTATTTCTTTTGTTTTATCATTGTATCTAGTATTCTCCATCTACCACTTTATATTGTATATGTGACCTAGTGGTGAAACTGTGAGGTTGTATATTTGTGGTTTCTTTTGGGTCGAGCTCACTTGAGCCGGCGATGTGTTTTCTGATATTTTGCGTTTCTTTTATGCTCTTTTCTTGATATGGTTATTATATTGCATGTGGTTGTGATCCGCCTTGGGCGAAGAGCTAGCTCCCGCTTGGGGATGCCATTTTATGATTACAGGTTTATTATCTTGTTGTACCCATTTTGGGGGATAGAAAATACAGGGGAGACTCTGCCGAAATTTTCTGAAATTTATGATGTTTTTAAAAAGGGATTCTTTGCAACTTAATTGATTTGAAAATCGTCTTCATTAAAGGTTTTCCTTCACTCTCTTTTGATTTTGGTTTAGATTTTTCTGGGCTTTGGCTGACTTAGGTTACGGTACGCCTTTAGACGTCTCGTAATCTAAGTGCCAGTCACGTTCCGTACCTTCGGGTCGTGACAACTAGATACAAAAGTGTGTACAATAAAGTAACCAGATACCACAACCCACCTAATAGCAAAATAGCTCTCGCACCAGCTGTAGTGGTATCTGTAGCCAAAAGATGCAAAAAGGCAGCCTGCCGCGACTACTCTGAGGGGCAACCTGCAAATACTGTGGCACAACGGGGGTGAGTTTCCAACTCGTGAATAGAGATAACATATAAAGGTAATCACGAGCATGCACGTACTGCGCTACGCTATCATATGCCAGCAGGTAGAACTATATGCGACAAGCAGTAAATGCAATAATCATGCAGATGCTCTATCAAGTAAAATAAGTACAGGATGAGATACATGATGATCACTGCTGAGCATGGGATAAACAACATCTACATGAAATATCAATCGTGGAAAAATAATCGGTGCCCAAGGCTGCACCCAAATCCCAAATAAACTCAGGCGCCGGCACTCTCCTCGGCCCTCAAATCCTGTAAATCTCTGAGAATCACGAGTGCCCAACATCGGCACCCAAAATATCATAAAATACTCGTGTTCATCATCGACATGCAAATCCTCATACGTCGGGCTCCGTAAGTCCGGATCAGCCCACGGGCTCCGTCTGCGGTATCGGCCCTCGGCCCCGGCAGTACGGATCATCCCGCATCCATCTCTCGACTCTGGTCAGTATCCTCCGGATAACCGCCAGGTCCAACCAATCACCGGTAGGTACTCGCCCACCTCCAGGCTCAATCGGTAAAGTCCATCGATCATCTTGCCCAGGGGAACCATACCGGGTCTACCACGAACCCGCAAACGGATCATCCACTCCACGAATCGGGTTTCAAGCACACGTCTCAGCACCGAGAAAACGCGTGGTGGACGCACCAAAATATCATATCACGAGGAACCGGGTTTTCAAATAGTGCATCTTTTCTTAAATAATTCCACGGTCCTCAAAACCAGAAATCACATAAAAATCCAACACCAATGAGTAGATCAAATACGATATGCTATGTACATTAAGTCATAATATAGGTACAAGGGAGAAACCGCTTTTCTTAAGATAGTTTCAGTTTTCAAGACAGCATGCGGCTTCCAATTTCTATGAAAATCATATCGAATCATATGTGAAATGAACTACAGCATAATGATCATGGAAATTCTACAGTGAGTGTGTCATGGCAATTACTAACGGTGTGTGTGTAACATGCAGATTAGTGCTCGTGCAACATGAACCGTTAGTGATAGTGCGGTGTTCTATCAATTCTAAGTTTTCATACATATAGCAGGGAATGCAGTATGCAACAACAGTATCCATGAACAGTCAATGTAGGTAAATGCAATATGTAGCTATAAAGTCCTATCAGCCCTGACGCATAACGCCATGCGGGCGATATTCCCGTAGATGTTAATCTACTCACCGAAGTCCCGCGCTAAGTGTAGCCGACGACTTGCTTCCCCTTCTTCGCAGCGTCCGTTTCACTCGCCTACGAACCTAGAATTACACAATATATCACACATAAGCTCAAATCTACCAAAAACGCAATATTAAGGTCAAACTAGAAACCTGCGTTGCAAACCAAGCGCGCATGTGCGCGATATGCTAAAACGTGTGATTACGCTCCTGAAGCTAACCTGACGCGTCGCGATTCGCAGCACAACCCAAACCCACACACATATCACGTGTGTCGCGAAGATTTAAAATACGGAAAATAGGGTAATAGGTCCCAGATTTTGATACAGAAAGAGTTTTATAAAAATAAATATACCAAAACACTCCAAATACCAGCAGCCACCAACTACCAAAACCCCAACCCACAATTCTCCCATCTGGCCGCAATTTGCGGCCAGAATGAGTTTTTCGGCGGCCTGGGTAGGGGGGTGGGCTCCCGGGTTTGGTGTGTGCACTTTATACCCCATACACAAGCTACAGTAAATACAATTTTATTCTGAAACACCCCGGGTAGTAGCAGTTTCAACAGAACCCAATTTCAAGTTAAAAATCACACCTTTGCACTAAAATGATACTTTAGGGTATATTTGTGAAATCTGAAACAAACCCAAGTCTAAAACTACACTAATATCACATTACCAAGCTAATCAAGCCATAAAAAGTTAATTTTTATCACAACCTCACTAAATCCCTTTATATAGCACAAAACATGCATAAAATGTGATATTTTGCTAGAAATACTACAAGTTATGTAAAAGGGGTGCTAAGGGTGAGTTAATACCTTCAAAACACCTTATGAAACACCAAAAATCCCTGCTTTTTCCTCAAGTGTGCAGATCCACCACCAAACACCTCAAAAGCTCATTTTTTCCCATGGTTTGTGAAGGAAAAGTGTTGATTTGAGTAGGGTTTTATGTAGGGATCAAAAGGAAGTGAAAAGAGAAGAAGAGAAGAAAAAGAAGCTGTTGTCTTTGCTGGAAATTCTGCAGGAATTCTGAATGAAGAGTAGAGAGAGAGAAAAGAGAAGAAAAATGGGTCAAAAGGTCAAACTTCCTACCTAACACCATACCTCATTTGTTTAATTGAAATCTTTGAATTTTAAAAGGGTTTGACTTGTTGAAATGGGGGGGAGGGGAATAGATTATCAACCATGCATCAAATGAAGAAGGGCTAACATGATACATTTCTCATCTAGTCTCAAAAAAACTAAGTGTGCATGTGTGCTCCCAACACAAAACTCACACTTAGGGTAAACCCGACTAAAAATAATTAACAATCCTATAAATATATATATATATACCCATATAAACACTCCACAACACAAAAACCACTAGCCAAGACGGAAAATGAGATATCCATTTTTTTTGAAAAAAAAACACGCACACATGCTAATTAACGCGAAAACATCCTAAACGAATTTCAAGGCGTTACAAAAACGTCCAGAGCGGATCCTGGTCCTCGCACAGCACGGCAGTGAACCCATGTGAAGCATCCAGAGCGGAGCCTAGTCCTTGCCGAACACGACAGTGAACCCGTGGGAAGCATCTAGTGCAAAATCCCTGGTCACGTGGAACATGGATAACGTCACTTCTGACCCCGTGGAAAACGTCCAGAGCGGATCCTGGTTCTCGCAGAGCACGGCAGTGAACCCGTGTGAAGCATCCAGAGCGGAGCCTAGTCCTCGCCGAACACGGCAGTGAACCCGTGTAAAGCATCTAGTGCAAATTCCTGGTCACGTGGAACATGGATAACGTCACTTCTGACCCTGTGGAAAATGTCCAGAGCGGAGCCTGATTCTCGCCAAACACGGCAGTGAACCCGTAGGAAGCATCCAGAGCAAACACCGGACTGTGAGGTCCTTAAACTCACAGACTATGAAGTCCTTAACCTCGACCGTGATGTCTTAAAACTAAACAATCAAACAAAACGATTTCAAACTGATTTTACCTTGGTTTAAGGGTACATCTCTTTACTCCTTTGATATTTGTCATTGAAATTCCTCAACGTCTTCAAAGAGGTGACGGGTCCCAGTAACCATGCATTTCACGGACTGTGGAGTCCTTAAATCCACGGACTATGGAGTCCTTAAATCCACGGACTATGATGTCCTTAATCTCGACCGTGATGTCTTAAAACTAACACCGGACTGTGGAGTCCTTAAATCCACGGACTATGATGTCCTTAACCTCGACCGTGATGTCTTAAAACTAACACCGGACTATGGAGTCCTTAAATCCACGGACTATGACGTCTTTAACCTCGACCGTAATGTCTTAAAACTAACGTTGGACTGTGAGGTCCTTAAACTCATGGACTATGACGTCCTTAACCTCGACCGTAATGTCTTAAAACTAACAACGGACTGTAGAGTCCTTAAATCCACGGACTATGATGTCCTTAACCTTGACCGCGATGTCTTTAAACTACGGTACCCTGGAAAGTATCCGCAATAATCCCTGACTCCGTGAAATGCGGATAAGGGCAACTTCACCCATCACTTGCGGGTCTTCACGACTCGTAAGGGAGTAAATTCTCTTGTGAGATCCTTACGACTCGCAAGAGAAAACACACTTAGGAATCCTCACGATTCCTAAGGAGAAAACGCACCTACAGGATCCTTTTGACCCGCAGGGAGAAAATACTTTATGAGACCCTCACGGCTCATAAAGTTGAAAAGTCTTAGGTGACAGATCCTAACCCTGTTTTCTAAGCCATTGCCGCTCTACAAAAAGCATAAGATTGACAGTTATATACTATTTACAGACCGCACTTGCTAAAATCACAGGGCAAACAACACAGCAAGAAAGAAGAAAGCAGAGAAATGACACAAGACATTATGAAGAATGTATATCTTTTATTCATGAATTCGATCGAGTACAAGATACATTGTGCTAAAGAATGAAAGAAACAAATACATTTTATTTACAATTATAAATGATACAAGATTGTCATTGAGAAGGGAGCGTTTTGAACAAATTCGCAAGCTGTTCTCACACTTCTTTCAACGCCTCTTCTTGATCGGCTGCCGCTGCCAACTCTGCTTCCACCTGGGCTCGCTGCTACAAGTAGGATGAAAGTTGTTCTTCGACGGCTCGCCGAGCTGCTTCACGACCTTGGGCATCACGCTCAACGGCATCGAGCTTATGCTTCAATGATAACCCATCAGAGAAACTTTGCAGAAGGTCCTCAAAGATAACTTTCACCCGGGCAACGTTCGCGTCGACCTCAGCACGCAGTCGAGCAGACTCGCTAGAGGTTTCTTTGCATTCCCTCCGCTTTAAAGCTGCTTCTTGTTCAAGATGGCGGAAATAGGAAGCGCTCTGCTCGATCCATGCCGCCCGTTGAGTGCTCGTGGCCAAAATCTCAGGCGCCGGACGCATAAGTTCAAGCTGATGCAGACGGGCCTCGATCTCCCTGTAGTGATTAACCCAAGACCCGACGACGCCTTCATTATGAAAGTTTACAAGCATCTCCAGCATCGAATTAACCTCGGCAGCGAAATATGTGGCATAGGTGGGAGCTTCTGCGTCAAGCTCCTCGACGCATCCGCTCAGCATGCTCAGACTCATCGCAGCACCCTTTGAGGATGGACGTCTGGAAAATGGGCCTGCCGGCATCATGATGCGTGACTCGAAAGGGGCCGGAATCGGAACGAAAGCTGCAAAACAAAACACAATCAAATGATGGTTCAAGAAATATAAGAGATTCGTGAACAATGGAATTTACTATACCAGCTGCAGCAGGCGACAAAGCCGGGAGGACCGGTGGCGCGACCGATCTCTTATCTCCGCCTTCGATCTGTAGCACTGCAATCAAGGCAAGGAAGAATCAGAGACAATTTCATTATTGAAGAAAGAAAGGGCATTAATTGAAAACTATACTTACCAGCGCCACTGGAGGAAGCAAGCTCCGACGGGAAGGAGAAGTGTGGGTGCAGCACCTGGTACAGGTGATCAAAAAGCACTCCTGCAAGGATGCAATAGTACAACATCAGTACATAAATTATGCAGCCAAGATAAGACTGATGGGTCGCAAATCCATACCTTCCAACATCTGCGACGGTACGAAGGAGGGTAGAGAGGTGGCCACCATCAGGGCGGTAACCGACGGCGCTCCCTCAGGTAAAGTGGCATCAGCGCTAGCCGCACCTGCATTAGAAAACAAGATAAGCCCTGTCAGGAAGGATTGCAGAATAGAAGAAGGGCGGTAACCCAAGATTTACCTGAAAATTCGCCGGCCAGGGCCCTAACGAGGGCGTTACTTGATGTAACAGTAGCGTCTTCCTCCTCCATTGGGACGGTCTCACCTCCCGTTGCCTCATCGCCCGACTCTACAGGAGCCGTCGTCACGCTCGCGATGCCGGAAGACGATAAGGAGCCGTAAGCGGGGAGAGCGATGATCGGAGTGGCGCCCGACTCTTGAGAAAGAGCGGCCGTCTCGTGCTCAGCAATCATGCCCGTCTCATCCGCTACCACCTCGGGCTCGGCGGTCGCAGCCGTCTCGCCCACCACTGCCATGGGATCATCGGTCGCAGCCGCTCCATTCCCTGCTGCCTCAGGCTCGGTCGTAGCGGCTGTCTCGTCTGCCGTCACCTCACGCTCAGCAGTGGTGGCCGTCTCGGGCATAGTAGAAGTGACTGTCTCGTCAACCACTAGCTCTGGCCCGGCGACTACGGCTGCACCGCCTACCGTCGCCTCGGGATCAACTGTTACCTTCTCTACCGTCCCCTCAGGCTCGACGGTCGCCGCCGCCTTTTCAGTAAGACTCGGCCCTGCAGGACAAGATGTATAAGAACCGATAGTTTTACAACTTTTACAACAAAGCCTCGAAAAGCACATTACCTGAGGTGGATTGACCGCTGGATTCCCGAGCTGCACGCGCCGCCCATCTATGAGCAGTAGACAAGGCGACCGGGGGCTCCTCTGAAGGAGTAGCAGCTGGAGTAACGGCGCTTCAGCCCGCTCCCACGGCCAAAGCAGCGCTACGCTCCTTCGCTGCGCGCCTCAAGCGCTTCCTCTCCTCCCGGGCCGTCACAACGGACCTCTTGGAAGCCTCCTTCAGCAAGGCGGCATCGTCCGCGTTCAGAGTTGCCTCCAGAGCCTTCAAGGCATCCATCATCGGCCTTTTGAGTTGGGTCTCTTGCGGCAATTCTGAAAAGGCCGGAACATCGGTAGCTGGCCCGGAGAGAAGTCCCGCATCAGTTTGCGAGATAGGTCTTGTGGTCCCTGCGATAAGACAAAAAGGGGGTCAGATTACTCATAAGGAATGGAACGAGAGACATAGTAAACTGAAATGTACCAAGGCCTAAGGATGCTCTGAGTCGTTCCTCCTCCTGGAAAGTTTTGAGGGAAGCGGCGATAGCTTCTTCGGTAGAAATGCCTGTTAAAAGAAGGAAAAGCATTAGTTAAAAAACAATGATAGAGGTACGATGCAATGACTAAAAATACAACTAGTAATTACCCGATTGTGCAAGTTTAGCCAACCACGCATCGTGCCTTGCCAATCGCTCAGAAGCTGCGATGGCGGCCGCCATATCAGTGTTGTCTGGCGGCATAAATAATCCCTTGTTGGTCCCATACTCACCCAAGCCCTCGCTATAAGGAGCATGAGGTTCCTGACCAAATGCAACGTCAGCAGAGAAGAGCAACTTCTTCTTCCTCTTCTGTGCGCGAACCCCGGGTGCACCCAAAATCAACTTACATTTCATGGGCACCTTAGGACGGCGGGTTCCGATGTCCGAGCCCACGTCGGATTCAGGCGAAACCGCATTCACCGTCTCCACCGGAGCACGGGGCGCTGGGGGCATGTCCATGGTATCACGGGGCAATCCGTGCGGGGGGCTTAGCACACGCGGAGGCTCATCTCCAGCTTCTCCTCTCAGCGGAGGAACGACATGGGTCCTTGGCTTTAGGGGGGCTTTGCGATCGCTGGTAGGAGGCACACCCTTGCGGTCAATCAGCAGCCGCTTCTCTTCCCGGATAACAGCACCCATTGCGTGCTGATACCAAGCCCCGTACACGTTGAGGGCCCTTGGAACGCAACTTGGCTCGCTAATGAAGAAGTGGGAGCCCGTGTTCAGCCACATAAAATGATGTAGTGCACTCCGTATCCCCTCCCTGGTGGCCGCAGGCTCTTCCAAAAACGCCTCCAGTGGGACCCCTTGGTTATAACTTAACTGCTGGGCGAACCGATGGGGGTTGTACCTCATGAAGAGCGCCATATCATTTTTCCTGAACACCAGGAAGCCCGGACGGATGGAGTATAAGTGAAGAACCTCCCGGGCTTTCAATACGGAGGCCCCGTCCTTGAAACCATCACGCAACGCCAACACTGCCTTGGAGGTCTCCGTGCCAATGGTCATGACCTTGTCTGTGAAAGAGATGCCCGCTCCGACCGTGCGCGGACGAAGAAGCAACCCCCTAGCCTCCCGCGGAGGCGGATTCATAATAAAAGCGCCAATTAACCGCATGACTCTCGGGAGTCTGCACTTCTCGTAGAATGAGGGCCTCTTGTGAATACCAAAAACCCCGAGCATATGCATTTCCATCCATGAAGTAAAGTAGTGCATCGGGAGATTGGCGGGTTGCACCCCGGGTTCATTTGCGTCCACCGCCACGCTAAGTCCATGGTACAAATAGGCCAACCCAGCGATTCCAATCGACAACTGTATACCAGCCACCATCCAATGTGCTGGGTAGAAGACGGACGGCCTCATTGTTAGTGTATATGCCCTAGAGGCCATTACTGTATCATACAAGTATGTATATTACTTGATGGAAGCTTGGGATATTCACAGTTGTATAGACAATCTTGCTTGATATAGTAGTATGCTACTTGGTTTGTCTCTGCTTTAATGTGTACATGTGTGTTTCTTTATTATATCACCTATACGCATTAGTAGAGCCCTTAGGATCTTTGCTTGATTACCGGCGTTGTGATGGCGATCACACTCGTGGGGGCTGGGTAATCCACAAGCACATCCTTATACACGTCCCTAGTCGTGGGATTATCGAGATAGGGCATCGATACTCCGGAGTAGACTAGCGTATGCGCTTCTCATCCCAGCACGGGAGACGGTCTGTCCCACAGCCGTCAGTACGCCGTACTTGAGATAGTATGCGGGTGCTCGTTAGGTTACGAGTACACTGGACAGGACTCATCGGGAACTGATGGTTGGTATTATACCTATCGTCAGTTATCAGTTCCCAGGTGACATGAGTACAGCTTAGTCCGCTGACTTGACACTGTCACTTCGCCTCGAGTGTGTTCCCACCGTTCTTTGATTACTTCCCTACCACGGCTCTACTGAGTCGTGCAAACAGGTAGTAGTTGGGAGCAGTCCCGAAGCACTTGGAGGCAGTGACGGTTAGACAGGATTCGTCTCTCCCGGTATTGGGGGTTGACATCGCGCTGTGTCTAGGAGAGCCATTACACGAGTAGTCCCTGGCCAGGGCAAGCGAGATATACTGGTAGGTTTCTAGTGTTATCTCAGGGTGTTCTGGGCTTCACTCCGACACGACTTGTACCGCTATTATGGGACTGACGTTTACCGCCCCCTAGGCCCGCCATGCGATGTATCAGACGAACAGACCGGACTCTACGGAGATTGTCACATACAGGCTCAGTAGGAGTTCGGATGGGATTACCTCATCGGCCTTCTTATCGACATCTACATGGGGACCGTTACGTACAGCTAGTGCCGCTTGCGGTCTGTGGTTAAACCCACTGCTAGCGTAGTGTCGAGTCTTTAGAGTCCCACACAGAGAGTTTCCCTGCACTGAACGAAACGTGTAGAAGCCGTATGGTTTTACGGCAGGGCTGCGATCACTTACGTACACTTGTGTGCGTGTGGTGTTCGGGCAGGCAGTACTAGTGGGCTTTGGTTTAAGCCGGATCCTAGTATTGCACGGATGGATTTGTTTTGTCTTCTGTGCATCCGCATTCTACGGAATGCGGATGCAGGTGTGTATGCACAGTTTTCCGGAGCGATGAAGGAGGAGGTGCCTCATCAGGGTTTTGGCAGTTGGTTCGGCCAAAACCGTTATGTGGCAGGCTCATTAGGGTTTTGACAGTTGATTCGGAATCATTAGGGTTTTGGCAGTTCGTTTGGTCAAAACCATTATGAGCCGCGGACATCATTTACTAATCCTTTTAGTGATAATTTTATGATGGCTAATTGCATTGACCATTTGACCACCATGACCTCTCTTGACTTTGTTGACCGGTTGACCGTATTGACCATTGACTTTCAAGAGAGATCTACACTCTTCTTTTCTTTTTCTTTTTCTATTTTGATTATGATAATGGTCATTTCAATGTAGCCATCAAACTTTATCTTGATGGGATTAGTAATGATAATGTTTTTGAATTATTGCAACCATGGTTACTTTTCTTTAGTTCATAATTTCTTTCTCATTCTCTCTCTTGCTTTTTCAAGTGAGAAGAAAAGGAAATGAACCATGGTTGCTAGCTTCTCCTTCATCTTCCTCCTCTTGATTCATCTTTTGATCTCATGTGTTGAGAGATAAAGATCCCACAAAGACAAAACCATCCCTTTATCACTTCTACACAACCTAGGGCTTCTAGATTAGCAATCTCTTTGCCCTAGTTACCTCGGCTCGAGGTGGAGCTCGGTGTACATCTCTCGGGTGGATCGTCTTCGACTCAAGGAGGCTACGGAGGTGACCAAAGTCCGGATCAAGCCTCGGAGCAAGCAAGGAGAAGAAGAACAAGAAGAGAAGGAGTTCAAGTTGAGGTATAACCCCTAACCGAGTAGATAAATCTCTAGTTAGGATGCTAGTGTGTTGTTTAAGAAAGATCCGGCTTTTCGGTCCATGTTACCATGCTTAGAAATTTTTTTGTTTTACCGATTCCGCAACCCCGAAAGTACCGGGAGAGGTAACGTGGACCTAACACTCATGTAGCGTGGGTGCATGGGGAGCGCGAACCAGCAGAGCCATAGCCCTAGAAACCCAAGAAAGAAGGTCTCCTCGTCGATGCTCGGGGCGGCGATTTCCGATAAGGGGATGATGGCTGCATCGGGGAGATAAAAACCCTTTTGATCGTCTTCCAGTATTGGTCGACGATCTAAGCCAAAACCGAAGTGGTCGTCGAGCTTGGCGAACTTTTCGCTCCGCTGCGATAGAATCTCCGGTCGAAGAAAGCGGGCGATGAAATGTCCGAAACTAACTCCCCGGCCCCCCGATTCCAAGTAGAGACTTTCATACATATTCAGCACCTTTACCAGACTCGGAAACTGGTGCTGAATAGCATTCTCCGGCGTTAGGCCTATTACCAGCGGCTTGGTGGCGAAGACATATTCATCAGGATGAAGTAGCTCTTCATAATGCTCCCCCCTCACCGGAAAACCGGAAATCTCAGCGAATTCTTCCAAGGGGATGGAGACTTCCCTGTCCGACAGAAGAAAGGTATGGGTGGGGATGTTCCATTGTTCCACGAACGCCTTAACCCACCACGTCGGAGGAGCAGGGTACTCGAACAATGAGGCATAGACTGCGGGGTACAGACCAATCTTCATCAAATGCATCTTCTTCGCTGATAAGATGTACCTAGTCCACTGCAAATACCCGGCCGATTGTCGAGGGGTCAATCCAATGTTATAAGGTTGTCCCCAAGGGCGCGACTCACCCTGGCATATGCGCCGCCCCAGAATATCCACGGCTTCCGGTGGCTGCACGGGGATGGCAGCAATCGAAGGCTGAAGAAGATCCTCCGAATTCCAATTTACGACCTCCTCGGCATAGTTCACCGGGGGTACATCTGCATATGGGATCGATGAGATCGGCTCTGACGGCATCGCACAAGAGAAGCTCCGGCGACCCTTGATAATTTCACTATACCACCTACCCCACAGGTGAAGGTTCTTGTACTCAGGGTCGTGATCCTTAATGAGAGCAAGAACCTCCCGGTCCACCGGCGCCTCAGGGAATCCTCCCTCTGAGCGGAAAAATGGGAATGAAAGATCAGCAGACATGTTTCCTGCAAGGAAAAGCGCAATTCAGTTATCAGTATCATAATTTAATTTTAAAATCCCGACGCTGGATACTTTAAAATTTATACCACACTGCAATGCAGAGGAGAGGGGACAAAGGGGGACCCATAAAATCCAGATGACAATGCATCAGTTAATAAGACAGCCCCATCATTGGATGAGACTGTCAATTAATGAGGAAATCCTCAAAGAATATTCTCATTAAGTGAGAAATCCCTTGAGATAAGGAGAAAATCTCTCTTTTCAGAGTAAAACTCTGTCACAGAGTGACACTTGTCAAACTCTGGTCACAAGGGAATAAGATTCCTTAAAGAGCTTAGCTCTGTAATAATGATGGAAAAATCCATCAAAGGAAAAATTAATTTCTAAAAAATTAAAGTTCTGGGATCTTAAAGACCCATGAAAAACTCTTAAGAGTTCATCATCAGAAGATCAAAAGACCTATATTCTGTCAATGAGCAAAGCTGTGTTCATGGGTTAAGAAACCCTGAAACAAATTCTTGAGAGCAAAGCTCTGTTGGTGAAACCCCAAAGGGGATTTCTTTAGATCAAAAGATCTATAAGAGCAAGGCTCTATTAATTAAAGTTGATTTAATTAAGCTTAAATTTTTACCTAAAATTTTTCTAGAGTTTTAAATCTTAAGGTTCTTGAAAACAAGAGCAAGGCTCTGAAAATAAAATTCTTGAAGATGATAATCATCTGCTGAGGACCAAGGGTCCTATTTATAGGCACTGAAACGCCCCTTCAACTCCTGAGTTGATCCAACGGTCTGGATGTTTCCACCGCTGCACTCAAGTGTGCGCCACGTGAGCGCAACGGTGGAGGGGCATTTGTTTCCCCCAATCAGAGCAAAGCTCTGTTTGAATTTGTAACACCCGAGCCCAATGCTACTAATTTTGGTTCCCTTATGATTGAAGTGTGTCCTTTATTTCATTTATCTTGCTTGATTATTACTTATTGTAATTTTACCCCGTCAATTCATTTCTGCATATAACAATTTAAGGCATCTAAAATAAAATTAAAAATATTCGTCATGGCATGCTTGACACCCCTAACCCTGTTGTAGCGTCCGTGCATCATGTTCTCGTCCCGTTCAGTGAAACAGGCGAGTTTGGATGGCTACGCGCACGTACGTGTGTCCGTTTTGGGGGTATACTTTTTGATTGTAAAATACTTCATCTTAAATTTTGGATCCCGCCTAAAATTTTCTTATTTCAATTTCAAATTTTTGGACCCGACCCGGGCGCAATTTGGAAATGTTTTATTTTGCGCCAAAATCCCAATTTCTAATATTTCTTTTAAACCGTCAAATATATTTTTAACCATATAATTTTACTTTTCCTAAATCTTTATTTAAAATTTTTCCTAACAAAAATCTTCAGCCAATCTTATCCCTTCTTTACCCCCGTGGGACCCACCTCTCCCCGTCTCTATCTCTCTCCTCTCCCTCTCTCCCCGTCTCTATCTCTCTCTCTCTTTCTCTCTCCTCCCCAAATTCTCTCTCCTCTCGATCTCTCTCCTCTCTCTCTCTCTCCCCATCCTTCTCTCTCTCCTCTATATATCTATTCCCTCCTCTTCTTTTCTTTTCACCAGCACGAACCCATCTCACGTAAACCTTACCACCTTGCCCCTCGCCGCCGCAGCCCCAACGCCGACACCACCATCACCGGCCTCCTCATCTCCTCACCCTCATCACCTTCTCTCCCACCTCCTTCCTTCCGAGCCTACACACCTCCCGACCAGGCCCGTGCACCCCCTGCACACAGTTGCACCACCGGGGGATCGCCGCCGGTGACCTTGTCCCCGTGTCCCTGGCCCTCGTGCACCACAGTAAGCTTCTTCTCCTCTCCTCCTATCTTCTTCTTTTCTCGATTCATATTTTTTGATCCATAGGTTGCCGTCGCTGTCGTCGTAGGCCGACCGCCGGAGCTCCGTCGACGTGATCGGCGATCACCACCCCTCCACAGATCCTCGTGAGCACCCTCGTCTCTATCCTCCTTCTCTTCCCTCTTCTTGATTCTCCTTTTGTCGTTTCATGAATTCTTGAAATTGTAGATTCGCTGTTTTTGGGTTCGCTGAATCCGGCCGTGCCGGCGACGTGTCCCGACGATCCAGCGAGGTACTCTGATCTGTGTGGTTCCACTGTTCGTCGTTTGGGTTCATTCCGTGAACCGTGCGCCCATCGCGAGTTTCCCCGCCGACATTTTTTTACGTTCCGTTTTCCCGATTCACGACCCGTCGAGACAAGTACCCCTTGCTACATGCTAAACAATATTTACATATACTTGATGACACCCTAAAACCTGTAGTTTTAACTTTAGTACGATCATTTCCCATTTTCGTGTTCAATATTGTTATATATCATTTTATCTTTCAAACTTGGAACCTATATATATATATATCATTGCATCCATGAAGTCTTAAACTTGTTAACATGATTAAACGGTTATAATTGTCATACTGCATTCTTATAATGTTGAAATCATCTCTGTGACACAACTAATAACTGTACTGCTAATTGAGTGAATCTGCCTATTGCTTAATTCATTGCTTAGATCATGCTGTTGATAACCATGCTTGATTATGTAACTGTGTATGAGCACACCCATGATATTGTTCACATCTTGACCTGACTTGCTACATACATATTGATTTACCCGACACGGTACCGTATACTGCTTGACTTGACCTGATGTACCATGACCTGACCCGTTACCTGATCTTGTGTCTAATGCCAACAAACCTGACATGTAGTCCTCATGGACCGTTCCTGTTGTCTATCCAGACAAACTTGTTTACCTGATCCTGTGTTGGCATTAGTTCTTGATTACGGGATACCTGACTTGACATACATATATAACTTGGGGGTATGGGGAAATCAAAGGTGAAACCTGACTTGTAACTCAACAGTTCGCTACCTGTTCTGATCAGTTTTAGAGGCTAGGCCAGCCTTGGAATGATGATGCTGACATCATTCATCTGTACACATTCCTGTTTAGTGCCTAGCGGCATGTCTCGGTTTCAGCCCGAGAATCTGGGGCCGTGGTCCCGGGTATGTACGGGATACTATTGAGTTATATCGATGATTCATCAATTTGGTTTCAAAGACTTTAGAACAGAAAACCTGATAAAACAGTTTAGTTTACCCACTGCACTGCTCTGATTTATATTATTGTTACCCTTGCTTTATTCATGTTTATATTCGCATTGCCTGTTACCCTGTTTATTATGTTATTACTTGATGACTTGACGCGCTGACGTCTGGGTTTTGCATGGCCCAGATTCTGTACCACTGTCGCAGTCCGAGCAGGAGTACTTCAGCCGACAGGCTGACCTGTGAGTGTCAGCAGTCGTTAGCTTTTCTTTCCTGTATTTTATTCCTGATGTGAGCCCGCATTATGGGACATACATTCCAGTTATTTTGTATTGGATCATTCGCTTCCGCGTTTTATTATTCTTGACTCATGATTTATCTTGGATTATGGACATGTTTTAGATAGTTTTATTTTTGTTCTTGATATCTCTACAGCCGTAATGTGACTGTGGATGGATACTTCCTACCCACAGGTAGCATGGCTGGCTATGTCACGTGCCCTTTTAGCGTACTCTAGGAAGCGGGGCGTGACATGGTTCTTTTGGTATCAGTGCCATAGGTTAGTCGTGTTGATTCTTTTTGTAGTTGGGTATTATACCCAATACACGAATCAGAATACCCGTGTTTAGGAAACATGTCCTGCCACCTTGCCGTTTTACCATTCTTGAATCACATTCTTCCTGATTATATCTTTTACGATGTGCAAACTTCCTTTGCATATCGACTCGAAAACCTGATTCCTTGTTATCTCTAGGACTTAAGCGACTTGGGTAGAGTTATGTAATTGTGGCTATGATACCGCGGCATAGTTACAATGCGGCACTCTATTTAACTAACTTGGAGTTCTAGCCTTGATCTATATTTGAATCTATCATCATGCTAATGTTGGGTGTTTTGATTTCAGGAATATGGCCGGTAAGAATTTGAAGACGTACCAAAGGCGTGTGGACGAAGCCGCCATGCTTGGAGTGATAAGAAGAATGCTGGAGAATCAAAAGAAACAGACCGAGCTGATCCAGCAGCAAGCAGAATCGTTTCAGGAAGGTTTGCAGGTCGTTCAGCAGTCTGTGAACAATGTTGGAGCTAAACCAGTTGACCGAGTAGGGACAGTAGCAGATTTCAGGCGTTTGGGTCCGTCTACATTTACTGGTTTGGAGGAGCCGTTGCCAGTGGAGCAGTGGCTAGTTGACACAGAGAACTTGCTTATTGCGGTACAGATTCCAGATGAGAAAAGAGTTGATGTGGTACGCATTCAGTTAGTGGACTACGCCCGAGAATGGTGGCTTGTGGAGGAGAACCGCTTGCCCAAGCCGATCAAGTCGACGGATTTTTCAAAGAGTTTTCTGGAGAAGTTCTTCCCGCGGACCGCACGGGAGGAAATGGAAGAGAAGTTCATCGGGCTAAAGCAGAATGGAGCACCCGTAGATGTGCATGCAGCAGAATGGACAAGACTCAGCAGATTCGTTGGACCTTTAGTTGCCAACGATGCAGACAGGGCACGGAGGTTCATGCGCAGCTTGGACGTGGACATCCAGAGGCAGATTGTCTCCCTGGGTTTGACCACTTTCTCACAAGTACTTGCGGCAGCCCGAGAGCAGCAGAGTTTATCTGGGATGAAGGAGAGTTTGCAGCAGACAGCAGTTGCGGTAAGGAAGCCAGCATTTGTACCAAACCGAGCTCATGGTCGCAGAGGTATTCCAGTGGACCGTCGAGGTGTAGCACCCATGAAGAAGCCTGTTTTCATCGATCGAAGAAAGAGCATGACTTGTAACTACTGAAATTTACCTGGCCACATGCAAAAGGATTGTCGAAGGAGGCTGGGACTCTGTTTGGTTTGTGGAGCGGCAGATCACGTCGTTAGTGCTTGTCCGTCGAAGCTTCGTACGAAGGATGATTTTCAGAAGCCTCCGCAGAGACCGTTCCAGGGACAGAAACAGCTGACTCAAGGACCTAATCAGGCTCGAGCTTTCACCTTGACAGCTGAAGAAGCTAAGGCGTCAGGAGAAGTTGTTTCAGGTACTCTACTCGTTCATGGTTTTCCCGCATTAGCGTTATTTGATTCTGGTGCATCCCATTGTTTTATGTCATCCAAGTTTATAACTACACACTCGATTGACTGCACGACCCTGTCTAGTTTCTGGGACATACACACTGGGAATGGGAAAATCATAGCTAGTAGGGAATGTAAAGATTGTACAGTTGTTGTTTGCGGACGAGAGCTTTTTGCAGACTTCTTGGTGATTGATACGGGCAGCTACGAAGTCGTCTTGGGAATGGATTTTCTTGGCACTTTCCACGCTCACATTGATTGTAGGGCAAGGAAGGTAATTTTCCAGATTCCCGGACATCCTGAGTTTAGCTTCACTGGAGGAAGCAGTTCTGTCGGGCCAGTCGAGTTTAGGGCTAGGCCGACAAACAATATTCTTGCAGCAATGGAAGTTGATAATAGTGAAGAGCCGGCTGTCGTTCGTGATTTTATGGACGTGTTTGAAGATATATCGGGATTACCGCCGAAGCGAGACGTGGAGTTCGCAATTGATCTTATTCCTGGTGCAGCGCCAGTATCCAAAGCATATTATCCAATGGCACCAGTAGAGTTGGAAGAAGTCAAGAAACAGGTTGCTGAATTGCTTGAGAAGGGTTGGATTCGAAGCAGTAACTCGCCTTGGGGCGCTCCAGTTCTTCTAGAAAAGAAGAAGGATGGCACAAGGAGGATGTGCATCGACTATCGAGAATTAAACCGGGTGACTATTAAGAACAAGTACCCGATCTCTCGTATTGGCGAACTTTTCAAGCAGCTTAGTGGCGCGAGGGTATTCTCGAAGCTGGATTTGCGATCCGGATATCATCAGGTCCGAGTGAAAGCAGAAGATATTTGCAAGACGGCGTTCCGAACTCGGTATGGACATTACGAATACTTAGTGATGCTCTTCGGAGTAACGAATGCGCCGGCAGTATTCATGGACTTGATGAACTGAATCTTTTCACCGTTCTTGGACCAGTTTATCGTGGTTTTCATTGACGATATCCTGGTTTACTATAAGAGTTTTGAAGAGCATGCAGAACATTTGAAGATCGCACTGCAGACGTTGAGACAGGAGAAGCTATATGCGAAGATGAGTAAGTGCGAGTTTTGGCTGGAGGAAGTAAAGTTTTTAGGGCATGTTGTGTCTGGCGATGGAATCGCCGTCGATCCCGAAAAGATTGCAGCAGTTCGTGATTGGCCAATTCCAAAGAATGTTGCGGAGATAAGAAGTTTTCTTGGACTCGCCGGGTATTACAGAAGATTTGTGGAGAACTTTGCTCGGCTGGCGGAGCCGTTAACCAAGCTTACGCGCAAGGAGGTACCTTTTGTGTGGACGGATAAATGTGCGTTAGCTTTTGAGACGTTGAAGCAGAAGTTGATAACCGCCCCTATTCTGACCGTGCCAGACAATTCCGGAGGATTGGTGATTCACAGTGACGTATCTGGAAAAGGATTAGGATGTGTTTTGATGCAGCATGGGAAGGTTGTAGCGTACGCATCGAGACAGTTGAAGACCCATGAGAAGAATTACCCAACTCATGACTTGGAACTTGCGGCTGTGATTTTCGCTTTGAAGATTTGGAGACACTACCTTTTGGGCGAAAGGGTCGAAGTGTTTACTGATCATAAGAGCTTGAAGTATGTATTCACGCAGAAGGAGCTTAATATGAGGCAGCGTAGATGGTTGGAGCTGATAGCTGACTACGATCTTGATCTTAAGTACCATCCGGGAAAGGTTAATGTCGTGCCGGATGCGCTTAGTCGGTTACCAGCAATTCAGGTGTTAACTACGCAGAAGGAGATCGTTGAAGATTTTCGAAAATTTGACTTGGAGGTTGTGTTACCGCATTCTACGGGACAGTTGATGCAGCTGCAAGTACATTCAGCGTTGATCGAGAATATTAAAGCAGTACAACCGCAGGATCCTAGACTGCAAAAGTTTCGAGAATAGGTTGAAGCCGGACTACGAACGGATTTATTGATCCACGAAGATGGTTCGTTGAAGTATGGTAGCCGTTTGTGCGTGCCAAAGGGGGATATTCGTGAAGAGCTTATGAAAGAAGCACACAATTCAGCTTATTCTGTACATCCAGGAGGCACAAAGATGTACCGAGATATTCGACAGCATTTCTGGTGGGAAGGCATGAAACGGGAGATTGCTCGCTTTGTGGCAAAGTGCTTGGTGTGTCAGTAAGTTAAGGCTAAACATCAAAGGGTTGCTGGTTTATTGCAACCACTTCCGATTCCTCAATGGAAGTGGGAACATATAACCATGGATTTCGTGACGGCTTTACCGCGGAGTCCAAAAGGCAACAATGCTGTATGGGTGATTGTTGATCGTTTGACTAAGGCAGCTCACTTTATCCCTTTTCGGGTTGGTCAATCAACAGAGACTTTGGCAGAGCGGTACATGCAAGAGATTGTAAGATTGCATGGAGTACCGGTGAGCATCGTGTCCGATCGGGACACTCGGTTCTTATCACACTTTTGGCGGAGTTTACAGGAAAGTTTGGGGACTCGATTGAAGTTTAGCAAAGCTTATCATCCTCAAACTGATGGTCAGTTGGAAAGAACAATCCAAACTCTTGAAGATATGTTGAGAGCATGCATGTTGGACTTCAAGGGTTCATGGGAGGATCATCTACATTTGGTGGAGTTTTCTTACAACAACAGTTTTCAGGCAACTATCCAGATGGCTCCGTTTGAAGCTTTGTATGGTCGTAAATGTCGTTCACCTGTTTGCTGGGACGATGTCAGTGAACGAAGATTATTGGGACCAGATTTGGTTGTGCAGACAGTTGAGAAGGTTAACACTATCAGAAATCATATGAAGGCAGCACAAGACAGACAGAAAAGTTGGGCCGATACGTCAAGAAGACCTCTAGAGTTCGCCGTGGGTGATTTGGTATTCTTGAAGATATCACCAACTAGAGGGGTGATTCGTTTTGGGAGTCGAGGAAAGCTTAGTCCTCGATTCGTTGGACCCTTTGAGATCTTAGAGCGTGTTGGTGAGGTAGCGTATCGTTTGGCGTTACCGCAGTCCTTGGTGAATGTGCACGATGTGTTTCACGTATCTCAACTCCGTAAGTATGTTCGTGATGAAACGCATGTATTGGATCATTCGGAGCTGACGGTACGAGAAGACTTGACTTTTGAGGAGCGACCGATTGAAATCGTGGATCGAAAGAAAAAGGTTCTTAAGAACAAGGTGATCCCTCTTGTGCTTGTTTCTTGGGGTAATCGCTCGCATGGAGAGTCCACTTGGGAACGAGAAGATGAAATCCGGCAGAAATTTCCTCATCTTTTCTTGTAGTTGTTTGTCGTCTATATTTGTATTCTTGGAATTTCGAGGACGAAATTCTTTTTGTAGTTGGGTATAATGTAACACCCGAGCCCAATGCTACTAATTTCGGTTACCTTATGATTGAAGTGTGGCATTTATTTCATTTATCTTGCTTGATTATTACTTATTGTAATTTTACCCCGTCAATTCATTTCTGCATATAACAATTTAAGGCATCTAAAATAAAATTAAAAATATTCGTCATGGCATGCTTGACACCCCTAACCCTGTTGTAGCGTCCGTGCATCGTGTTCTCGTCCCGTTCAGTGAAACGGGCGAGTTTGGACGGCTACGCGCACGTACGTGTGTCCGTTTTGGGGGTATGCTTTTTGATTGTAAAATACTTCATTTTAAATTTTGGATCCCGCCTAAAATTTTCTTATTTCAATTTCAAATTTTTGGACCCGACCCGGACGCAATTTGGAAATGTTTTAGTTTGCGCCAAAATCCTAATTTCTAATATTTCTTTTAAACCGTCAAATATATTTTTAACCATATAATTTTACTTTTCCTAAATCTTTATTTAAAATTTTTCCTAACACAAATCTTCAGCCAATCTTATCCCTTCTTTACCCCCGTGGGCCCCACCTTACCTCTCTCTATCTCTCTCCTCTCTCTCTCTCCCCGTCTCTCTCTCTCTCTTTCTTTCTCCTCCCCAAATTCTCTCTCCTCTCGATCTCTCTCCTCTCTTTATCTCTCTCCTCTCCCCCCCCGTCTCTCTCTCTCTCTTTCTCTCTCTCCCCATCCTTCTCTCTCTCCTCTATATATCTATTCCCTCCTCTTCTTTTCTTTTCACCAGCACGAACCCATCTTACGTAAACCCTACCGTCTTGCCCCTCGCCGCCGCAGCCCCAACGCCGACACCACCATCACCGGCCTCCTCATCTCCTCACCCTCATCACCTTCTCTCCCACCTCCTTCCTTCCGAACCTACACACCTCCCGACCAGGCTCGTGCACCCCCTGCACACAGTTGCACCACCGGGGGATCGCCACCGGTGACCTTGTCCCCGTGTCCCTGGCCCTCGTGCACCACAGTAAGCTTCTCCTCCTCTCCTCCTCTCTTCTCCTCTCTTCTTCTTTTCTCGATTCATATTTTTTGATCCACAGGTTGCCGTCGCTGTCGTCGTAGGCCGACCGCCAGAGCTCCGTCGATGTGATCGACGATCACCATCCCTCCACAGATCCTCGTGAGCACCCTCGTCTCCATCCTCCTTCTCTTCCCTCTTCTTGATTCTCCTTTTGTCGTTTCATGAATTCTTGAAATTGTAGATTCGCTGTTTTTGGGTTTGCCGGAATCCGGCCTAGCCGGCGACGTGTCCCGACGATCCAGCGAGGTACTCTGATCTGTGTGGTTCCACTGTTCGTCGTTTGGGTTCATTCCGTGAACCGTGCGCCCGTCGCGAGTTTCCCCGCCGACATTTTTTTATGTTCCGTTTTCCCGATTCGCGACCCGTCGAGGCAAGTACCCCTTGCTACATGCTAAACAATATTTACATATACTTGATGACACCCTAAAACCTGTAGTTTTAACTTTAGTACGATCATTTCCCATTTTCGTGTTCAATATTGTTATATATCATTTTATCTTTCATACTTGGAACCTATATATATATATATATATCATTGCATCCATGAAGTCTTAAACTTGTTAACATGATTAAACGGTTATAATTGTCATACTGCATTCTTATAATGTTGAAATCATCTCTGTGACACAACTGATAACTGTACTGCTAATTGAGTGAATCTGCCTATTGATTAATTCATTGCTTAGATCATGCTGTTGATAACCATGCTTGATTATGTAACTGAGTATGAGCACACCCATGATATTGTTCACATCTTGACCTGACTTGCTACATACATATTGATTTACCCGACATGGTACCGTATACTGCTTGACTTGACCTGATGTACCATGACCTGACCCGTTACCTGATCTTGTGTCTAATGCCAACAAACCTGACATGTAGTCCTCATGGACCGTTCCTGTTGTCTATCCAGACAAACTTGTTTACCTGATCCTGTGTTGGCATTAGTTCTTGATTACGGGATACCTGACTTGACATACACATAAAACTTGGGGGTATGGGGAAATCAAAGGTGAAACCTGACTTGTAACTCAACAGTTCGCTACCTGTTCTGATCAGTTTTAGAGGCTAGGCCAGCCTTGGAATGATGATGCTGACATCATTCATCTGTACACATTCATGTTTAGTGCCTAGCGGCATGTCTTGGTTTCAGCCCGAGAATCTGGGGCCGTGGTCCCGGGTATGTACGGGATACTATTGAGTTACATCGATGATTCATCAATTTGGTTTCAAAGACTTTAGAACAGAAAACCTGATAAAACAGTTTAGTTTACCCACTGCACTGCTCTGATTTATATTATTGTTACCCTTGCTTTATTCATGTTTATATTCGCATTGTCTGTTACCCTGTTTATTATGTTATTACTTGATGACTTGACGCGCTGACGTCTGGGTTTTGCATGGCCCAGATTCTGTACCACTGTCGCAGTCCGAGCAGGAGTACTTCAGCCGACAGGCTGACCTGTGAGTGTCAGCAGTAGTTAGCTTTTCTTTCCTGCATTTTATTCCTGATGTGAGCCCGCATTATGGGACATACATTCCAGTTATTTTGTATTGGATCATTCGCTTCCGCATTTTATTATTCTTGACTCATGATTTATCTTGGATTATGGACATATTTTAGATAGTTTTATTTTTGTTCTTGATATCTCTGCAGCCGTAATGTGACTGTGGATGGATACTTCTTACCCATAGGTAGCATGGCTGGCTATGTCACGTGCCCTTTTAGCGTACTCTGGGAAGCGGGGCGTGACAGAATTTCAAAATTCGAAAGGTGAAGTAACGCTTCAAATCCCTTGCGCTGCGCGTAGAGCGCCACGTGTCAAAAGCAGACACACCAGCGAAGGAGCGCTGCGCCCAAGGCAGCGCACCCCCAATCAGAGCAAGGCTTTATTTTAAAATTCAAATTTTAAATAAAGGAACCAACGTTTCAGATAAGTTGCGCTCTGCGCTGCTCGCCACGTATCAAACAGTGGTGCGCCAGCGCAGTTGCGCTGCGCTGCGCGCCACGTGTCAAACAGTGGTGCGCCAGCGCAGTTGCGCTGCGCGACACGTGTCAGCGCAGGAGCGCTAGCGCAGTTGCACTGCGCTCTGCGCTGCGCTCTGCGCTGCGCGACACGTGTCAAGCGCAGGAGCGCTAGCGCAGTTGCGCTGCGCTCTGCGCTGCGCGACACGTGTCAAGCGCAGATGAGCTAGCGCCAGCACTAAAATTTAAAATTATTTAATTAATCAGAATTAAAATTCTAGAAATATTTTTCCAATCTTATTAAAATAAGAAGATTATCTTCTGTAAAACAGAGACCTTAGGATCAAAGATCCAACGTTGGGGAAATATCCCCAGATCAATCAGAGAAAGATCTTTGTAACTAACTCAACAAACCAATTGGCCCTATATAAAGGCCCCTAGACTCCAAGTCTCACACATATACAGATATAGAGAAAATGGAGAACTCTGGAAAATTTGAGAGGCAAGCCTTTGAAGAAAGAAGATCATCTTCTTCAAGGTAAAGAATTAAATTCTTGGAAGAATATAGATGAAAACACCTCACAAAAAGAAGAATTTCTTCTAAAATGATCAGAGATCTAAGAACAAGATCAAGATCTTCACTACAAAAAAGAAAAAAGATCAAAAGAGATCCAATCACAAAAAAAAATTAATTAAAGAAGTATTACTTCTTAGATCTTTTGATCTATATAAAGGCACAACCTTTTGATGAACCATTGGTTCTTGAATCTTGAGGTAGAACCTCTTTAGAACAAGAAAAACTTGTTTCTTTGATCTAAATTGGATCAAGATGCGCTCTGCGCTATTGGACAGTGCCTTGCAATTTTAAAATGAGCCTTTGTGCTCCTTGGATTGGTGCACCGCGCCAGAGAGCGCCACGTGTCAATCACAGAACAATCTGCGCTCTGCGTTCCTAAATATAGCGCACTGCGCTCTTGGAATGGCGCACTGCACCAGAGCGCGCCACGTGTCATTCACTGACGCGGCGCACTGAGCTAACAGACTTGCGCTTAGCGCAGAGCGTGACACGTGTCACCTCCACATGCGCTAGCGCCTTGCGCTCTTTAATTTGCGCAAAGCGCCTGACAAGCCACGTGGCACACTATCAGACCATTATAAATGCTATGCATTATTTAAAAGGGCAGAGCCCAAGCAAAAGTCTAACAGACCAAATAAAAATGCTATGCATTTAATTACAGAGCCCAATGCTATGCATTATAAAGGGCAGAGCCCAAGTGAAGTCTATCAGATCTATTTAAATGCTATGCATTATTAAAAAAGGGCAGAGCCCAAGTGAAGTCTATCAGATCTATTTAAATGCTGTGCATTATTTAAAAGGGCAGAGCCCAAGTAAATGCCTAACAGGCCAAATATAAATGCTAAGCATTTAATTACAAAGCCCAATGATATGCATTGTTTAAAAGGGCAGAGCCCAAGCAAAGGCCTAACAGGCCAAAGATAAATAAAATGTTGAACATTTTTCAATTGAACTTAGCCAAATTCTGGCCATAAGTTCCCAATATAAATTGAACTGAGCACGACTGCTCTCCCAATCAATTTACACCCGGTTCGAGGGTACATCTCTTTACTCCTCTGGCATCCGTCGTTGTAATCCCTCAACGTCGTCAGAGAGGTGACGGGTCCCGACAACCACACACTATTACGGACTGTGGGGTCCTTAAACTCATGGACTATGATGTCCTTAACCTTGACCGTGATGTCTTAAAACTAATGCCGGACTATGATGTCCTTAACCTTGACCGTGATGTCTTAAAACTAACACTGGACTGTGAGGTCCTTAAACTCACGGACTATGATGTCCTTAACCTTGACCGCAATGTCTTAAAACTAACATTGGACCGTAATGTCCTTAAACTACCTATCGACCGCAATGTCACTAAACAAAACAATAGAGCCCCCAATTGCTCTCTTGTCGGATCTAAACGATCCCGTTAAGTCGATCTTAGTCCAAAATTAGACTAACATGTCCTTAACGAATGTTTAAGTCGATCTTAGCCTCAAATAAGGCTAACGTATCCTTAAACACCCCCTAAACCCAAATCTAAGAAAGATACGGATTTGGACTAGTCCACGTCCTACGGGCGACGACACAAATTAGTCTCCGTATACAATCCACGGGCAACCGAACACAAAACAAACACCCACGACACAAAGTCACCATATGGAGAAGGAGAAAGTTGTTACCGCGACGCGGTAGCGTAATTAACTACAGGGGCTTGCGCCTGCAGGGAAGAGCGTCCCCACAATAAAAAACACCTCAAGCGAGGGGGAATCTGACGAAGTCTGCTACATCGGCCGCATCTGTTTAAACCTTCGATACATGGTGCCATAAATCAACTTGGCATCTTCGGAGAGGTGGACGGATAGCACCAATTAGCATCTGCCCTGAATCTCAGGCAAGACGTCTCTGTCGCGCCGTCTTTTGGAGGAGAACAACTTCCAAGCAATTAGCTCGCAACAAAGCAGGAATGATCGCCCTCGCACAGTCAGGTATACCTCAGTCGTATTTTTTCACGGTTGTTTTAATTATCATCCTTTGACTGACGTTTTCTTCTTCAACAGGCATCTCCACTGAAGAGGCTCTCGCGGCTTCTCTCAAGACTTTTGAAGAGGAGGAAAGGCTTCGTGCTTCCTTGGGCATTGGTACATCTCGGCTCACTGTGCCTTCATTCCCGTTTTTATGGGTAAACTAAATCTTCTTTTTCATCTTATTGCAGGGACTACCTCGACTCAGGTTATCCCGAGTGTAGTGCCAATCCTGCAAGTCGGCGTTGTAACGTTTCCAGGGTCGACTGCCAAAGTCCCAGTTCCCTCAGTATCGCCGAAGGAAGCTTCGCTTAAAAAGCCGATGACGGACGCCGTAGAGGTTCCAGAGGCAGAATTTGGTTCGGACGATGACGTCTCCTTGACGGAGGTCTTGAGGAGGTCAGCTCTCGTGGCTCAGGCTGAAAGGAAGCGCAAGAGGCGCGCAGCGAAAGAATGCGATGCCGCCTTGGCCGTAGGTGCAAGCTCGAGCACTGCTCCCTCTGTCCCTATTTTTCCAGATGGTGCTCGGCTGCCCTATCTATCACTTATAGACAGGCGGTACGCGCGGCTCGGGAAGCAATTGGAAAGCCGTCCCAAGGTAACATAACATTGGGTCCTTTTATTAGAGTTTGATCTTCAGATTCTCATATATCATACCCTGCAGGGCCAAGTCTTGATGAAGAGGTGGTAGGTGAGATGACGGCAACCACCGAGCCTGAAGTGGCTACTCTCTCCCAGGAGTCCTGGACTGCTCCAATTGCCGCTCTTTCTGCCTGCGGTTCCCTGCCATCGCCTGGCGTTGCGAGTGTCACGACGACTCTCGTAGAATCGGGGGATGAAGCCACAGGCGGCGAAACCCTTCCAATGGAGGAAAGCGAAGTCGTCGCTGCGCCTAGTGATGCTCTTGTCGCGGTTTCGATTGGCGCCTCATCAGGTAGATTTTGGGTTATTGTTTTCCTTTTTATTCCGAATCCATTTCAATCCCTTCTGACGACATTTCTTTTGTTTCTAATGCAGATGTGGTGAGCATTGAGGTTGTGCCACCCGAAGAAGCATAGCCGGTTACCGCTCTGGCGGTCGCCGACCCTTCGCCTTCTCTTGCGTCCTCTCAAATGCTGGAAGGTATGGGTTTGTGATTTAATTTAAATCGAGGATAGCGTCTTTCGTGTATTGACTATGTATCATCGTAACCTTGCAGGAGTTCTCTTTGATCATTTGTATCAAGTGCTGAACCCGCACTTCTCCTTCCAGTCGGAAATTAGTCTGCCTGCTGGTGCCGGTGAGTATCTTTTCTAACCGACATCTTTTCTTTTCTTTAACGGGTGGCCCTGCCATTGTTAACTGTAAACTGATTACAGCACTACAAATTGAAGGAGGGAACGAGTGAATTGTCACACCACCAGTACTCCCAACTCTGCCACCTGTCGTAGCCGGTATAGTAGCCTTCACCGCTCTTGCATCCTCTTTATCTCTCAAACCGATGTATGACTATGATTTGTTTTGCAGTAATCACACCGACTCCAGCTCCCTTCGAGTCTCAGATTCCCATGCCGACAGGGTCTTTCTCTAAACGCCCTTCTTCCAGGGGTGCTGCGAATAGCCTGCGAATGTTAAGCGAGTTCGTCGAGGACCTTGACGCCGAGGCCTTTGCATCTGCTACAGATTTTGCCACTGAAGTTAATCTCATGTTGGAGATACTCGTGAACTTCCATAGTGAGGGCGTTGTCGAGTCTTGGGTAAACTACTGCAGGAAGATCGAGGCCTGTCTGCATAAGATTGAGCTCAGGCATCCCGTTCCAGAAATGTTGGCTTTGAATTCTCAACGGGCCGCATGGGTTGAGCAGAGCGTTCCTTTCTTCCGCCATTTCGAACAAGAAGTGACCTTGAGGCGAAAGGAATGCGAGGAGATTTTAAGTGGATCCGCTCAGCTGCGTGCCCAAGTTGAAGCAAACGCTGCGCAATTGAGGGCTGTCTTTGACAATTTGCGACAATGCTTTTCGGACGGACTAGCACTAAGGCAAAAGCTCGATCTTCTGGAGCGGGTTACGCGGAATCACAAAGTTTCTCAACGGGAAATCGATGAGAAACTTTCGTCTGGCATGGAGCAACGGGCTCGATTCGAAGCGGAGCTGTCCATAGCGGTTGACCATGAAAAGGAGCTGAGAGGAGCGCGCGAGCAACTGGTTGACATATTGAATACGCCTCCTTCTCAGTAGCTGCCTTTGTATCAATTAAACATTTATAATCTTTGAATAACATGTATCCATTTTTTATTCTTTTGTATGATTCATCTTGTATTCAATTGAATTCATGAATAAAAGATACACACATTTTTTATCTCCCACTGTTGCTTTCTTCTCTTTGCTGTGTTGTTGCCATGTAATTTTAGCAAGTGTGGCCTGTAGATAGTATGTAGCTGTCCATCTTGGACTCTTTGCAGGATGGTGATTGCTTAGGAAACAGGGTTAGGATCTGCCACCTAAGACTTTTCAACTTTATGAGCCGTGAGGGTCTCACAAAGACTTTTCTCCCTACTAGTCGAGAGGATCTCGTAGGTGTATTTTCTCCTTAGGAATCGTGAGGATTCCTAAGTGTGCTTTTCTCTTGAGAGTCGTAAGGATCTCACAAGATAATTTTCTTCCTTAGAAGTCGAGAGGACTCGTAAGTGATTGATGAGTTGACCTGCTCCCGAGTCAAAGCATTACTTTAACGAGGAGTTCGAGGGTTGACTTTAGCCGTTTTTCACCGGGTCAGGATTGACTTTAGCCGTGTTCCACAGGGTCAGGGATTGACTTTGGCCATATAGGGTCGATTGACTTTAGCCATATGGGGTCAGGATTGACTTTAGCCATACGGGGTCAGGAGTGACTTTAGCCATACGGGGTCAGGATTGAATACGGGGTCAGGATTGACTTTAGCCATATGGGATCAGGATTGACTTTAGCCATACGGGGTCAGGATTGACTTTGGGTTGTCTGTACACCGCTGAGTCATGGATCTGGGAACTTTGCAGCGGCTCCGAGATAGTCTCTAGGCTTTCTGTGAACCTTCGAGATTTGGAACTAGGAGCTTTGCCATGGCTCCGCTTTGCTGACGTTGCGTCTGCTGTAATGAGACGAATGTTGAGGTGGTCTCTAGATTGTTTATGAACCGTCGAGATTTGGAACTAGGGACTTTGCCATGGCTCCGAGATTGATTGTCGCGTTTTAATCCTGCTAGAATGAGGAGGAACGCTGTTGTGGGTCTCCAGGCTATAGATATGGCCGTCGAGACTTGGAACTAGGGACTCTGCCGTGGCTCCGTTGTTTTGACCCTAGGGTCAGTTTCTGATGTTGCATCTGGATCCTGCTGGAGTTGAGAAGGAACGCCGCTGTTGATCTCTAGGTTGCTTGTGAACCGTTGAGATTTGGAATTAGGGACTTTGCCATGGCTCCGTTTGGTAGATGTCGCGTCCGTATCCTGCTGGATGAGAAGGAATGCCGTTGATGATCTTTAGGCTGTAGATGTCGCCGTCGAAATCTGGCTCTCTTTCTGATGGAGCCTGGTGGGATGACATGATTCCCTCTTTGTTTGTGCCCATGGATTGTATACAGGGATCGATGTGATCTCATCTGTAGGGCAAAAGTTTCATGTTATATGTATTATTTTTTTGTTTTCTTTCCGCGATGCTTTATCATTTTAGCTTTTTGTATCGCGAAAGTCGCGATTGCCCAATCATTTCGGCTATTTTTTCTTTTTACTCGCTGTTTTTTATTGCGAGTTGCCCAACCATTTTGGCTATTTTGTATACATATATTTTACTTGTTGATTTTGTTGCAAGTTGCCCCATCATTTCGGCTGTTTCATATGCATTTTTGGCTCGCTGATTTTTTATCGCGAGTATGGAACTTGGAATCTGGTGCCAGTCTTAGCATCGGCATTGCTATGACTGGAATATTACCAGGAGCGTATCATCATTTGCCGTGAAAGGACTTGGGATTTCATACCGATTTAGGCATGAGCATCGCTACAACTGAGATATTGTCAGGAGCGAATCATCATTTGCCTTTGTTGGTTCGAACAAAGGTGGCTTAGCAATCAGGATTAGGATCCTGTCGACTAAGGCTTTTAATTTCATGAGCCGTAAGGGTCTCATAAAGATTTTTCTCCCTACGAGTCGTGAGGATCTCGTAAGTGCGTTTTCTCCTTAAAAATTGTGAGGATTCTTAAATGTATGTTCTCTTATAAGTCGTAAGGATCTTACAAGAGTGTTTTCTCCTTATATGTCGAGAGGACTTACAAGAGTTGTTCACCGTGTGAACATATCCCTAGTCGCTGGTGGGACTTTGTTAGGGAAATGTTTATTCGTGTCCATGGATTGTATACAAGGGTCAATATTGAAACGCTTGTAGGACAAAAACGGGGTGTATGACGGCTTAAGAACAGGTTCAGATCCCTGTAGCTTAAGGCTTTTGAATCCTATGAGCCGTGAGGGTCCCTGTCACGCCTCGCTTCCCGGTATACGGCGAAGGGGACGTGACTGGTCCGCTACGCATATACTCAGAAGTACATACGCTAAGCGTGTCTAAGCAATATAAAAATAAATACACAAGAGACAAGATATAATAAAAACAACAACTTTTATTTATTAACATTCTTTTGTACAATGCATGAAAAGGAAATACAACTTAAATAAAACGATGCCTAAACAATGGCATGACAGGAAATGAAAATTACTGAATGGAAAATGTACAATGAAACTAGAGCTCTGGTTCTCCAGCAAACTGATCCAAGTTTTCTGCAGATGGCTCGATCTCTGCCGGGTCTAAACCACCTGACGACATTCAAAGAAGAAAGAAATAGAATGTCGTCAGCGAACAAATCGTTCGGTAAGTCCCAAAGATAGGGAGAAGTAGAAAAGAAGAAAGAGAGAGAGAGTAGCTTTTAATATTGTATTATATTGTTGTAATGTTGTATTAACGCTGTTGTTTGTAGCTTGGTACAGAAGAATGCCAGTGTATACGAGAGGGGTCTCAGTATGCTAGAGACCAGGGCAAATGGAAGTACAAGGCTCCGTTATACAACCCGGAACAACGGCAATTGGATTCATGTTAGGTGTCTTAACCTTACCGTTTCGTGGCACTTTTAACACCTTCCGTACCAATCTACCCCTTAAACCCCGTAGTGTTTTGATTGTATTGTTTGTTTTGTAAATTGTATTGATTGTATAATTGATTGACTGACCGAAACCATGATATCGGTAAACGGATATAACTATAGAATCATGTAAATGGAATAACTGGAGAACCATGTGAGTGGAATGTATATCCATAGTTCGGTTCAGTCAAGTTGTATAGATTGATAATTGGATTCATGAATTCATGTTGAAGATTGTAGATTGACTTGAATCATATTCAAGTCAGATTGATTAGACTCAAACCCGAGTCAGACAATCAGAAATGTAAATCAAAGTCTTGATTATTTCTTAAACCTATAATTGCTAGGGTCCTTAGGGTGATTTATAAAACTTGAGGGTTTTTTTATGTAAAAATACTTTTTATATATTTTTCAAAATACACCTCAAGTATTCATTATTCTTCTTTAGAGTTGTAATGAAGGTGGATTTTATATTGTGATATTTCTAGTGAAAATATCATAATTTCATAAATAAAGGTATTTATTTGTAATATTGATTTATGTAAAATTGATTCTTATGATTTTTAGAAAAAGGTGGAATAGTTATATCATAACAAAATAGATATTTTAATGCTAAATATACATATATTTATACAAAAATAATTTTAATAAATATTTTATATTCTAAAAATCTCATTTTCTTAATATGTCGTATTTTAAATCTTTCGAGACCGAATGCTCCTTGTGGAGGTCTGAATCTCTCACTACTAAGCCTGAGGATGTGCGATAAACCGCACCATCCCAACGGGTTCCCCAAAATGGGTTGTAGCGGCGCTTTGCAAAGATCGTAAAATACTAAATCCTTTAGAAAACGGTTTTATAAAGTAAATGGTATTTATTTGTAAAAATGTCAATTTTCCATATTCTATGTTCTAAGTTCTCCTAAGTCAACTAGTCTATTCCTAACTGGTCCAGACGACAAGTTGTGAGATGCCTCAAATCGCCTCTTCACCGCCAATTGTGGCCAGGTAAGTACAAGTGAAGAAAGGAGGGATCCGCTCACGAATCATCGTGAGACGGGCCTTTTAAAGTTATCTTTTCCACTTGCCTAGCCTAAACACCATAAAGTCAGGTTTAGATAAACGGCCGATGTCCACAACTTATCGTATTTTCATAATAAATGGTACTTCTTTAAAAATGTATCAAAACTAAATCTTTTAGAAATGGTTTTATTAAGTATATGGTATTTAAATGCAAATGTTTGTTTTTTCGTATTCTATATTTTCGGGGGTGTTGCATATAAGTGTGTGAGGAGGTAGATCGTTACCTCGTGATCTACTTTAAATGTATAGCAAGTTTGATGGGGTTAAATGAAGGATTGAAACAATGTGGTATTTAAGTGAAAAATACGATAAATTGAGATAGTTATCATTTCATGTGATGAAACTTGTTCAAATTGTTTGATTAGTGTTTAATAGTCAACATGAGAAATTTTAAGTATGATTGTATTAGCGAGAAGTGGAATTTTATAGAAAACCGAATCGGAAATCGGATTTGTTCCGATTCCGTCGGGTTTTGAAAATCCGTATTTTGAGAATGGAAAAGAGAGATAGAAAAGGGATTTACGGTTTTAGGACACACAAAAGGGTGAGTAGGAAGTAGTGGAATTGCCGATGTGTTGCGTCGTCGCCGGTGGTTCCTAAAACGATCGCAGGAAGTTCCGCCGGGAAATTCGTCGGAGCTTCGCCTCGAGCTCGTTTCTATTGTACACTAGAATTCTAAGGATTTTTCTTGAAAGTTGGCTTAGAAATGTGAGTGAGAGGGTAGAGGGTAGGGTGGTATTTATAGGGTTAGGCTAGGGTTAGGGTAGATGAAGGGTTTTTAAATAAAAAATGTAAAAATGATAAAATCATTAAAAATTGGAGTAAATAGGGTATTTCAAAGGTCTCTGAAACCGATCTAGGAATTTGAAGTGTACAGGGGGGTTTAGAAGATGAAGAGACACAACATTGAAGAAGGGAACTCGGCCGTCCGGCCGAGTCCGGCCGGTGGCGCCGGCCCGAGTCGGGCCGAGTCAGGGCATGGGGAGGTGGGGGGTCGTCTAGTGTAGCCTCTGGTATATTTAGTTTTTTAAGTGTAGTGGGAAAAGCTGGAGTTATCTTGTGTGGACTGTTGGGCTTCCATAAAATTTAAAACAAATTAAATATTAAAAATAATTCGGGGCATGGGATTTGAACTCTGGTGGCTTGGTTCAGCAATGCAAGCTATTACCAATGAGATACAAGCTCCTTCTTGTAATTAAATTGCTAATTAATTACTTAAGTCTTGTGCTCAGGCAATAAATACTCCTTTATGGATTTTTGAAATTTTTTTGTAAAAACTTGTATAGGAAATTTTGGGTTGTTACATTCTCAAACGGGAATTCTCTTTACGAGTCATGAGGATCTCGTAAGTGTGTTTTCTCCTTAGGAATCGTGGGGATTCCTAAGTGTATTGCTCCCTTGTGAGTCGTAAGGATCTCACGCAGGTATTTTCTCCTTACAGGGTCGAAAGGACCTTGCAAGTGTCTTTTAACGAGATTGCGCCCTTTAGGGTTTTCACAAACTCACCGGTAGTCCTACTGGTTTTACTCACGGAGCCCTTTCGGGTTTTCATCCGTGCCCATCTCGCTTATGGACATACCGTTTTTTTTTGCGTCTGCCTTGGGATGCTACGGTCCGTAGTAGTTTATAGACGTCTCGGTCAGTTGCATGTTTTAGGACATTGCGGTCCATCGTTAGTTTAGGGACATTTCAGTCCATCGCACATTTTCGAGGTGAGGTTTCGTCGGATATTACTTACAGAGTTCAGGCTTAGGAAGATAGCGAGCGGACATAGGCGTCGTCATCTATCATTGACCTAGGCCTTGACTCGTCGGGCGTAGTATTTTTTCAAGAACCGGCCGTTTATTGGCCTGAAGGGTCTTTCACCATGCATATCCATGAGCAAATAAGCCCCACCCTGGTAAACTTTGTCTATTGTTTCCTGATTTAAAATCAGGAAAGCTTCTGTGAAGAGCTTCGAAAAGGGGGCCACGTGCTTACACGTGACCAGCAGTCACGTGTTGATACGTGACCTATAAAGTACAGAAAAGGTGACACAATGATTCGCTGAACAAAGTCAAGAAAAAGAGCTTCAGAAGAGGTCACGTGCTCCCACGTGACCAGGGTCACGTGTCGGCACGTGACGGTCAAAATAGCAAACTCGCTCTCCAATTGAACCAAGGAAAGAAGTGCCAGACAGGGGTCACGTGCTCACACGTGACCAGGAGTCACGTGGTAGCACGTGACGTTTAAGCAAAGATCAGAAGACAGCGCAAAAGAAAGGAAAAGGCTCATTCTAAAGGAGGTCACGTGCTCACACGTGACCATGGGTCACGTGGGCACACGTGACCGGCTTTCAAAGCCCTTTTTATCAACAAAATTAAATTCTGAGAGAAGTACAAATCTTTCCAAAGGAACGCAACTATACGCATCCAATCAAATTAAAGATTCAGAGGTCATTTACTTATGGAAAATCTCGGGTTTGGAAAGATTTCCCCCTTAAATCTAACCAAAATAACAAGGGAAAATCTCTGGATTTGAAATCCAACGGTGAATAAAATTCACCTAATAATCCAAAGGTCCAGAACGAATGAAGGATGCAAATCAGATCTCTCAACGAAGATTCGTCAAAAACCAACTGATTCAGCTGCTTCTCCTATAAATACGAGCCAAGAGACACAAAATAGAGAGAGACATGCGCAGAAAAGAGAAAAGAAAAAAGGAGGAGAGCTTTGATACTTTGAAAAGACTCGGATCTTCTGCAAAAAACCCTAGGTAAGAAAGAGGAAGCCTTTCGAAAGAAAGAGAATTTAATTCTCTATAGAGTTTAACTCTAATATATAAAACAGAAGAGCAAATTTCTTCTCTCTTTGATAGAGGATCTGCAAAGTGCACATCTCCCCTTAAGGTTGAGAATTTAATTCTCAATGGGTTGAGATCCTGCCATGCAGATCCAAAACATAGAGAAAGAATGCAAGCATGAGAATTTAATTCTCACAGAACTATAGGAATTTAATTCCTCTAAGATAAAAGTAGGGCTTGACCCTGTGATATGGGAATTTAATTCCTTCAAAATAAAAAGGAGCAGGGTTTAACCCTAATTAAGAATTTAGTTCTGTTGAAACAATGGGAATTTAAGTCCCTTAATCATAATCTGACGGGAAACGGAAGTTTGATTCCTTAAAAAAGTTTTTTTTTATTATTAGGGTTTAACCCTATTCAATTCTTCACATAAACGAGGAATCTAATTCCTACAGAAGGTTCAAGGATCGAAAGGGAAGTAGGAATTTAATTCCTTTATTAAAGCCAGAGGAATTTAATTCCTGAAAAGAAAGATCAACAGATCCTCTAGAAACTACATAGAGGCAGGGTCACGTGCTACCACGTGACCCCCCAAAACCCCTACAGAAAGCCCTTTGAGGCAGCACCCCACGTGACCCACGTGACCCTCAGCAGAAGCCTTAACACAAAGGCATCCGAATTCCCATCACGTGACGGCACGTGATGCTATGAAGTAAATGATAATTGCAGCGGAACAAATGAAGGGAGGGCGCCCTCACGTGCTGCCACGTGACCCTTCTTGCCTTAGTGTTTAACACTAAAATTAAAACTCTCAAGCCCCATGATTAAGACACTGTCGAGCCTTAGCATTCAATGCTGATTAAAAAAAAAAAGCCTTATTTGCAGTGTTCAACACTGATTTGTTTTAGTGTTTAACACTAATTTGAAAAAGCCTTATTGCTGGTGTTTAACACCAATTATCTCTTAGTGTTGAACACTAACTCAACAGCCTTATTCCCAGTGTTCAACACTGATTGCTCTGAAGTGTTTAACACTAGGCTTTGGCCCAATTGGCTAGAGGGATAGAGGCAAATATTCTCCTTCAATGGACCAACGAAGAGTCAATATTCCAGACCTGACTGGACTTAGCCCAAGCCGGCCATAAGTCCTCAATTTGTGATTAACTGGGCCGGTAGGCTCATAACATTTTTGATCAGTCTTGACCCAAATTGGGCCAAGGACCATTTAATCCATCCCGGTTCTAGGGTACATCTCTTCACTCCTTTGATACTTGGCATTGTAATCCCTCAATGTCTTCAAAGAGGTGACGGGTCCCGAAGACCATTCATGATATGGACTGTGGGGTCCTTAAACCCATGCATAACACAAAATTCCTGGTTACGTGGAACGTGGATAACGTCACTCTTTGACCCCGCGGAAAACGTCCAGAGCGGATCCTGGTCCTCGCCTAGCACGGCAATGAACCCGTGCTAAGCATCCAGAGCGGAGCCTGGTCCTCGCCTAGCACGGCAGTGAACCCGTGTGAAGCATCCAGAGCACATACCGGACTGTGGAGTCCTTAAACCCATGGACTATGACGTCCTTTACCTTGACCGAGATGTCTTAAAACTACCGACGGACCGCAATGTCCTTAAACTACCCATTGACCGAGATGTCTTAAAACTACCGACGGACCGCAATGTCCTTAAACTACCCATTGACCGAGATGTCTTAAAACTACCGACGGACCGCAATGTCCTTAAACTACCCATTGACCGAGATGTCTTAAAACTACCGACGGACCGCAATGTCCTTAAACTACCCATTGACCGAGATGTCTTAAAACTACCGACGGACCGCAATGTCCTTAAACTACCCATTGACCGAGATGTCTTAAAACTACCGACGGACCGCAATGTCCTTAAACTACCCATTGACCGAGATGTCTTAAAACTACCGACGGACCGCAATGTCTTTAAACTACCCATTGACCGAGATGTCTTAAAACTACCAACGGACCGCAATGTCCTTAAACTACCCATTGACCGAGATGTTTTAAAACTACCAACGGACCGCAATGTCCTTAAACTACCCACGGACCGCAATGTCCTTAAACTACCCACGGACCGCAATGTCCTTAAACTAGAACCATAGAGCCCCATACGCTCTTTCGTCGGATCTAAACGGTCCTGTTTAAGTTGATCTTAGCCTCAAAGATGGCTAACGCGTCCTTAAACCTTCAAGCAGACTGGACTATGAATCCCCCTAATTAACTCTGGCTCGAGGGTACATCTCTGAACTCCTCTGACATCCGTCGTTGTAATCCTTCAACGTCGTCAGAGAGGTGACGGGTCCCGACGGCCACATATACGATGGACCGCCACGTCCCTAAACTGGAACATTAGAGTCCAAACACTCTTTTGTAGGATCTAAATGATCCCGTTGAGTTGATCTTAGTCACAAAGTTAGACTAACGTGTCCTTAACAGACGTTTGAGTCGATCTTAGCCTCAAGTGTGGCTGACGTATCCTCAAACCAAAACCCCCAAACCCAAATTTAAGATAATGCGGATTTGGACCAGTCCATGCCCTACGGGCGACAACATAACTCAGTCTCCGTAAACGATCCACGGGCAATGAAACATAAAACAAGAACACACGACACGAAGTGACCATCTGGAGAAGGAGAAAGTTGTTACCGCAAAGCGGTAGCGTAATTAACTGCAGGGGCTTGCGCCTGCAGGGAAGAGCGTCCCCACAATCAAAAACCCCTCGAATGAGGGGGAATCTGACGAAGTCTGCTACATCGGACGCATCCGTCTAGACCTCCGATTTATGGCGCCATGGATCGAATTGGCATCTTTGGAGAGGTGGACGGATAGCACCAATTAGCATCTGCCCCGGATTTCAGGCGAGACAGCCCGACGTCTCGGCCGCCGTCCGGAGGGGAACAGATTCTGGCACGCCCGGTGGGACCTTTTCCTCTTTCCACTCCACACTTCGTGTGTCGTGATTCGCGAACCAATCGCGGTTCGCTAACAGTTGCCCTTGGGTTTCAAGATACTAAGAATTGGCGCCTTGCCTATTGCAGAAAACAAAGGATCGATGGCTGCTACTTCCGCGAAATCCTCCAACTGCTCAAGCTGCAATTGCGACCAACGCTTTGCCTCGCTGGGAGGTATAGCCTATGGACCCCAAGCTGCTTCGTTGTTCACAATGCCGGCGGACCAGGTGACTCAGGCCACTACCGGATTGTTCTTTGGGACTATACTCCCACCATCCAGCTTCACGGCGCCAGTGCTGACAAAGGAAGCCCTCAAGAAGTCGGTCTTTGATCGTCTCACCCCTGCCACGACTCCTCTCACCGAGTCGTCCGATGTCAGCGCCTCAGTCTTTTCTAGATTGGGCCAGAAATCCTGCAGATTCGTCGCAGAGAAGGCTGCTCCTAAGAAAACGGCCGCTCATGCTTCCGAAATCGCCAAGGCAGCTTCCCCGGCCAAAAAGTCGGTCTTTACCAGATTAACGGCTTCAGCTCCCGCTCCCGTTGCACAAAGGACATCGGTCTTTGACAGGCTAACACCAACAACGACCCCCCACCCACACAGGGGGCAAGATGAAACCGTTCTTATATCTGACTCTACGCCGTCTGCTCGACACGCTCGACGTCGTCATTGGCGCCGAATAAGGAAGGCTGGGGGCAACTCCCCCTCTGGATTGACTCCACCAGCCCCGGTGGTAGAAGTTAATGCTGCTGTTCCAACTAGGAACAGCTTCGAAATGTTAAATAAGGTGCGAAGGAATTCCCCTACCGCAGTGCTGAAGAGGTCTCCTCCCCCATCAGAAAAGGTTGTGGAAATAGAAGCAGACCAGCCCCGATCTCCTCAACGGCTGTCTTCCAAAATCTATAAGGTTTGGCGACAGGCCCGAGACTCAATCATCGATCCAAACTTCTCCCGCCAGCACAAGAAGCTGAAAATTCAACCGAAGGCTGGTCACCAGGCTAAACCCCAAAAGGCTGTCTGGACGCCCTCCTCAACGGCCCCCTCAACCTCCATGGCTCATAAAAGGAGGGAGCCAGAGAAGATCCCTCAACATGCAACGACGGCTAAAAACAACAAGCCCGGACACCCTAAGTCTGGGGGCATGATGGTCCACACCGTATACATGGCCTCTGGAAAGGAAGAGAGCCGCACTTCTACAGGCCACCGACCGCTAACCCGATCCGTAAGGAAATCCCAGGAGCAGCAACAAAAGCTCCAAGAAATGATGAATGCTATGGCCGCGCTCACCGGGCCAAAGGAAAACCCAGAAGCATCCTCAGACGCACGCCGGGAGGAAGAAACCGACGCTGAATTCCTTCGCCGGACACTGGAGAAAAGGGACAAAGAGGCTGCTGAACAAGCGGCCAACATACAACGGATGGGCCTTCTCTTTCAAGATGTGATAGGAATGATGATCCAACAGGACTTACCCGCCGAAGATCCTCCGATTGTTCTTGAAGACGACCGAGGAGAGACGTCCAATCCACCACCAGCCTTCTCAACGGCCAAGGAGGAGACGATCTCTAAGGCTGACTTGGCTGACTACATAGCCCAGCAAATCCGAGTTCATCATGCGACTGAGGCAGCTGGTCAAGTCGTGAAAACAGGGCGACCGTATCCAGGCTGGTACGATCAAATCAAATATCCGCAAGGCTATACGATACCGAAATTCCATGTGTATAAGGGGACCGGCAATCCTCATCAACACGTCGCCCAGTTCCGGGCCCTCTGCGGTAACACCGGCGGTGACGATAAACTGTTACTCCGTCAGTTCGTTGGCAGCTTATCAGAAACAGCGTTCGAATGGTATTCGGAACTCCCGAACGATTCCATCAAAACGTTCGCTGAAATGGAGTTGTTGTTCACTCAGCGGTTCGCAAGTGCCAGCGAGCGCACTCCAATTACTGCTTTGATTAACGCCAGGGTAAAGCCAGGCGAAACCTGGGTCCAGTACGCTATACGATGGCGAAATTTGTGGTCGAGATGCGAGCAACGCATTGAGGAAGCACCCGCAGTGGGTATGTTCGTGGGAACCCTAGACCCCCACGCAACTATCTCCCAGTTTATGATGTTCTTTAAGCCAACCACATTCCAGGCTTTAATCGACAAGTTGGCTCAGATGGACCAGATGGGTCATAGGCCACCTCCTCCGAAGTCGGAACCTCGGAATGATAAGGGTAAAGGAAGAGCAACCTTTGTCGCGAACGCCCAACAGCAGCCTGACGCCCCGAAATCGGCAGATCAATTGGAAGAAAGACGCCGATATTATAACGAAAAGATGAAGCGTCCCTACTCGTTCCCACGAGACAAGACAAAACGGTTATTTGAGCTGGCAATACGCAACAGACTTATCAACCTCCCGAATCCAAGGCGACCGCCACAACCCACCGAGGTGAATAACCCCAACTATTGCCCTTACCATCAGACGGTAAGCCATCCGATTGAAGATTGCTTCGTCTTCAAAGGATGGATCGAAGATCAATACCTCCAGGGGAAGTTTGTACTGTCCGAAAAGTGGAAAGTGAACCCGCCACAACCACATACTCCTAAAAAGACGGACACATCGGGGGCAACTTGCTCCTTTATCGAAGAAATTCCATGGGAGGTCGTGCTATCAACGAAGACCAAAAGGATGCTGAGAGACCTTCATGCGTGCCCTGCAATCGAATGGAAGGACCCTCTTGAACCTCAAATTATCGAAGGGATGTTGAGGCCCCGCCCAACTATGAAGACTCATGATAAAGATCCAAATACTCACGCCCAGCCGTCAAAAGCTTCGAAGAAAAAGAAGAAGAAATCCAAGAAGCCCGCGAAGCTTGGAGACGAGCGAACAAACTTGCAGAAGCAAATCGACGCGCTGGAAGAATATAATCAGAAGGCGCGAACTCCTGTCACACTGCAAGAGTTCCTCAGACACATCTTTCAAGAGGACGATGATAGAGAGAACTCGTCGGATGAATCCGAGGGATATGCGGCAAGTTGCAACATGATCTCCCACTCGTTTACCGATGATGAGAAAACTCTTAGCACTAAGAAGCTGAAGGCGGAGCCCGAACCAGAGCGTGCGAGGCTGACAACTGATATGATCAATGCCTTCCTAGACGAGATTCGTCTAAAAAGTAAAGCAGATCAGGAGCGTGAGATGGCAGCATCAGGAGGAACCAAATGCGGGCGACTGAACGAAGGAATTGAACTACCCCTGCCAGAGCGAAAGGTATCCGAGATGGACAAGAAGATATTCAAGACGAGGAAAAGGTTCGCCAAAGCCATGTCAATGGGAATGAGGCTACCACCTTCGGAAGGAAACACACACGATGGGGCGGAGAAGCACCCCGATTACTGTGCATATCATCGGAAAGTTTCACACCCCACAGAGGAGTGCGACGCCTTTAAGATATGGTGGCAAGGATATGTTGCTCGTCGGCAACATTTCAAACGCATGAAACGCAAGAGCCGTCGGGAGCAAAGAAGCGCCGTTGACGGACCCAACAGAATTACTGGCAACTGTTATATGGCTCATACCGAGGGGTCGCAAGTCCTCACCTTTGGGAGCGACTCTGACGAAGAAGTGACTCTGGGCCCTCTCTTTGAAGAATCCGCGCTAAGGAAAGATGAGGAATCAGAAGCCTGCGGAAACACTCAGCTACGCAGTCGCACGCTCCCAGAAAAGAATCTTGGGCCTGCGAACAGAAAAGATAAGGGAAAGGAAAAGGTCACTGAAGATATCACTTTGGATGACCAAGTCGCGAAAGAACTGGCTGCCAAAGACCCTCCTAGGAGGAGTAAAGTGGACTATAACATCCTCGCGCATCTAAGGAAGCTACCTTCTCAGCTCAGCATTCTCGACGCCCTCCTATTATCAAAAGAAGCACGGGACTCACTAATTAAGGCACTACAAGAACCTGAGCAATTCCAAGCCTTTCTCGCCACCGAAAAGATGAAGGACGAACTGGAAGAAGTGCATACGGCCGACGTCACTTTCGGTGATGAAGACCTCCTTCTCGGGACGTGCGACCATAACCGTCCCCTATATGTCTCTGGGTACTGCCATGACATCAAGATAGGCAAGATCCTGGTGGATAACGGCTCCTCCGTTAATCTCCTTAATGTTCGGGTGTTGAAGGAAATCTGCATGAGTGTGCAGCATCTCGCTCGGGACAAAATTACTATCTCCGGTTTCGATTCACAATCGTCACGGACTCTTGGATCTGTGATACTAACGTTACGCTTCGGGCTTCTCGTCACAGACATCAAATTCCATGTCATTGACGCGAAGACCTGTTACAATGCCTTGCTCGGCCGTCCTTGGTTACACGAGTACAACATCGTCCCTTCTACACAACATCAGTGTATGAAGTACTTTAAAGATGGTTTCGAGTATACTGTAACGGGTGAGCTGAACCCATTTTCCGTGAACGAAGTCCGCAAATACGAAGATGCGAAATACTTTTTGCCAGACTTTGAAGATACAGAAAGGTGTCACGACTCGGAGAACAAGGCCGCCGCCACCATCCCTGTTTTCGGAAGCGATACCGAAGAAGAAGAAGAGATAGTTTATACGGGGCCAGCTCAACGCAACAACCGGAGGACGCCCATCCCCATACTGGTCTTCGGAAGTGATTCGGAAGATGAGGTCAATGCCGTATTCTCCAATAGGCTTTCAATACAAGCACCTCCTGGCGATGACCATAACTTGCAGATCACCATGGTACCGCGAGAACACTACAAGGACCTCGACACGCTTAAAGCTCACAGTGTGCAAGAGCTGCAAACGTTTTGCGTCCCCCCCAGGCGAAAGGGTGAGAAGATGATCCTATTTTATCGATCCTCAGAGTCGAAAGTAGAGAAAGAGATCTGGCACGGCGTAGATGCTACATGCGACAGACTCCAGCCCATCCGTTTGCCCAGATACTATACAAATGGATTAAAAAAGCTATTGAAGCACCAAGGGGTACCCTTAAAACAAACTGTTCAACAGGCTCGGTTTTACAACAGGATTTGGGATGTCCCTGGAACCCAACGCAAATTGCCTAATGGGAAAATGGAGACACTCGGGCTTGGATACGCGAGAACCGGAAAACGAGAACGGGCTCATAACAGTTACGCTATATATACCTTTGATGAAGAAGAGGACGCCCTGTCAGGAGATGCCAACCCCTCATCAAAACCAGACCACGCGATTGAGGCGTCAAGTCCGTCATCTCTAGAACGAATGGACAAGCCCATCAGGAAAGAGGGTCAGAAAGGTCGGGAAGACCCCAACCACGAAATGGCCATCTACGAGAAGGCCAGGACGCAACGTCTATTGCAACAGGCTGCGAAAGGCAAGAATGCTCATCCTTGTCAACCCATCATGCGAAAGGCCCGACGCGGAGACGGAAATAAGTCTAGAAGCGGAAAAAAGAGCCGACACCAACGACGCAGGATTAGAGGGTTACAAGGTCGAGTACTGCACAGCTCGGATTCGCCCTTCATAGAAAAGATGAGTCGAGCGTACTCCTTCCCCCGAGACAAGACGGAAAGGTTACTCAAGCTCGCCCTAAAACATCAGATGATCGCGCTTCCGGAGTCTAAACACCCTGAGCAAGCTAATAAGGCCTCTCGCTCGGGCTATTGCTCTTATCACCGAGCCGCAGGACATCCTACCGAGGACTGCTTCACCTTCAAGAACTGGGTCGAGGACCAGTACCGACGGGGCAGATTCGCTTTATCCAATAGCTGGAGGGTAACGCCGCCACGAAAGCACGAGCCCAAGGCCGCAAGAGCGGAGCCGGATCCGCCTCGGCCCCGAGAGTGGATTCGCACCTGTTATACGATTACGATAGACAACCCTCCCCGGTGCTTCGAAAACAACGAGGATGATGTTATCTCAGAATTCCCGCCTGCTCCGAAAGAACTGGAAGACGGTATACATACTACTGCAGATAACCTCAGGAAGATTGAGTTGGGATCGGCAGAGGACCCGCGACCAACATTTGTCAGCGAGCTACTCTCCGAAGAAAGGGTGGCCGCGTTAAAGAACGTGCTTCTACGGCATAAAGACTGCTTCGCATGGAACTACTCCGAGATGCCAGGATTAGATCCGGAAGTTGCCGTGCATAAATTAGCAATATCCCCGGACATCAAGCCAGTCAAGCAAGCGCCAAGGAGGATGCGACTCGAGTTGGAGATGAGCATCAACGCCGAAGTCAAAAAACTAATCGATTCTGGATTTATCCAAGAAGTACAATATCCCGATTGGATCGCCAATATCGTCCCGGTGATGAAGAAGAATGGGACGGTGCGTATATGCGTGGATTTCAGGGATCTCAACAAAGCCTGTCCAAAGGATGATTTCCCGGTGCCGGTAACCGAGCTAATGATAGATAACACGTCTACTCACGAGATCTTCTCCTTTATGGACGGTTCTTCAGGATACAATCAGATAAAAATGCATCCCGAAGACCAGAAGCACACCGCTTTCCGGACCCCTTTGGGTGTATTTTGCTACAGGGTTATGCCCTTCGGTCTAAAGAACGCCGGCGCCACCTATCAAAGGGCCATGACAAAGATCTTCGACGACCTCATACATGACATCGTCGAGTGCTATATCGATGACCTCGTAGTAAAGAGCATGTCATACGAAGAGCATTTAAACCACTTGGAGACTGTGTTTCAACGCCTCCGGCGATACAATTTGAAAATGAATCCCCTCAAATGCGCGTTTGGAGTCTCCTCGGGAAAATTCCTGGGATTCGTCATCCGACACCGGGGTATTGAGATAGATCCGTCAAAGATTAAAGCGATCATGGAAATGCCTCCGCCAAGAACCCTCAAACAGTTGCGGTCTCTCCAAGGGAAGCTCGCATACATCCGGCGATTTATCGCAAATCTTTCAGGCAAATGCCGCCCCTATAGTCACCTGATGAAGAAGGGAACCCCTTTCGTCTGGGATCAAAAATGCCAAGGTGCACTAGACGAGATCAAGCAGTACTTGCAGAACCCGCCGGTATTGGCCGCGCCGGTCAAGGGAAAACCCCTCATTCTTTATACAACCGCCCTCGAAGGTTCCTTGGGCGCATTATGGGCGCAAGAGAACGATCAGGGGAAAGAGAGAGCACTCTACTACTTAAGTCGAGTTCTACTGGGAGCAGAAAGCAATTACTCTCCCATTGAAAAACATTGCTTGGCGTTAATCTTCGCGATAACAAAACTCAGGCACTATGCGTTGGCACACGAAGTCTGCCTCATCTCGAAAGTGGATCCTCTTAAATACTTGATGTCAAGAGCCATATTGACGGGACGACTCGCTAAATGGGCCCTGCTCTTGATGGAGTTCTCGATAACATATCAACCTCTCAAGGCAGTGAAAGGCCAGGCCATTGCCGATTTCCTCGCTGAGCACCCGATACCGGCCGATTCTCCTTTGAATTGTGACTTGCCAGACGAGCATGCATTTGATGCGATTAGCAGTGGAAGCGCCCGATGGGAACTTTATTTCGATGGAGCGTCCTCTATAAAGAAACAAAAGCAAGGTATCCCAATGATCAAGTCAGGGATAGGCCTCATCTTTGCGACTCCACAAGGAGGGATAATGCGCTTCGCCTTCTCCTTAACAGAGCCAAGGACAAACAATGAAGCTGAATACGAAGCCCTGATAGCAGGTCTCGAGCTTGCCATTGACATGGGAATTGAAGACCTCCTCATATACGGGGATTCTCAGCTGGTCGTTAGTCAAGTGAATGGCGACTACCAAACGTGCAAACCGGAGCTGGTGAAGTACGGCGAAAGGGTGCAACAACTATTGTCCCAAATTCCTTCCTACACTTTGGAGAACATACCACGCGCAGAAAACAGCAAAGCAGACGCATTGGCTAAGCTTGCTAAAGAACTGGCCGACGAGAACCTCGATGATGTCAGAATCGTGGTACAAAGCCGTCGAGTGCTCACCCCCGCAGAAATACCTCCGGAATTATATAAAGAGGGAGCAACTGAGCAGACAACCCTACAAATAAAAGACCAAGAGAAGGTCGAGGACTGGAGGGAAGTCTTCATAGACTACTTTAAGTCCCGCCGCATGCCCAAAGAAGCGTCCTCAAGACATCAGCTCATGAAACGAGCTCTATCTTTCGCTTTCGTCAACGATACTCTATACAAGAGATCGCTTGATTCTCTATGGCTGAGATGCTTGGGACCTGACGAAGCAGAAAAAGTCGTCCAGGAAGTTCACGACGGGCTTTGCGGTTCTCATCAAGCAGGCCCAAAGATGAAGTTAAAAATTAAACGGATGGGTTATTACTGGCCCACGATGATCCAGGACTGCCTCGAATATGCGAGGCAATGCCACTCGTGCCAGATTCATGGAGACTTCATCCACCAACACCCAAATCCACTACACCCCACGGTGGCCAGCTGGCCATTCGAAATGTGGGGAACTGACATAGTCGGACCCATCGAGCCGACATCATCTCGGGGACATCGTTTCATCCTGGCGACAACTGATTACTTCTCCAAATGGGCAGAAGCAGTACCACTGAGAGAAGTGAAGACGGAGAATATCCTCCATTTCTTCAAAACGCACGTCATTTATCGGTTTGGAACCCCACGGCGGATTATCTCCGATAACGGGCCAGCCTACAGAAGCTATAAGATTAGCCGCTTCGCGCAGCAGCACAATATAGACTGGAGGTATTCTTCAGTTTACAACCCACGAGCCAACGGTCTGGCCGAGGCCTTCAATAAGACCTTGACGAAGATCATAAAAAAGACCGTTTCCCGGAATAAGAGAGACTGGCACGAGAGGCTGCAAGAAGCCCTTTGGGCTTATCGAACTACATTCAAGACGGCCACGAACACAACGCCATACGCGTTGGTATTTGGGACGGAAGCAGTACTCCCCCTCGAGATAGAGTTACCCTCTCTACGAGTGGCAATCCACCACGAACTGACCGACGAAGAAAATGCTCACCTTCGACTTGAGGAGCTTGATGCCCTCGACGAAACCCGACTCATAGCGCAACAACATCTAGAAGCCTACAAAGCAAAGATGACGCGCTCGTACGAAAGATTGACCAGGCCAAGGGCATTCCGCCAAGGCGAACTCGTGCTGGTAGTCAAAAGACCTATGATCCCCAATCGTGCCAAGCGGGGAAAATTCGAGCCAAACTATGAAGGCCCGTACATCATAGACCAGGTCTACCAGGGTGGAGCCTATCTACTCGTGGACATGCACGGTGAAAGGCCCTTCAGGCCAATAAATGGCCGCTTCTTGAAGAAATACTATGCTTAGTGAGCCACAGCCTGGGTCAACGGTAGATGACGACGACTATGTCCGCTCGCTATCTTCCTAGGCTCAGACTTTACAAGCAGTAGCTGGCCTTCCCATAACGACGGACCGAAACGTCTTTAAACTATCAACGGACCGAAACGTCCTTAAACTATCAACAGACCGAAACGTCTTTAAACTAACGACAGACCGAAACGTCTTTAAACTAACAACGGACCGAAACGTCCTTAAACTAGCGATGGACCGAAACGTCTGTAAACTAACAATGGACCGAAACGTCCCTAAACTACTACCGCAGCATCCTCAGGTTGACCAAAAAAAAAAGGAAGAAAAATAAAAATAAAAAAAAAAGAAAAAAAAACGGTATGTCCATAAAGCAAAATGGGCACGGATGCAAAACCCGAAAGGGCTCCGTGAGTAAAAACAGCAGGACTACCGGCGAGTGTTTGTGAAAACCCGAAAAGGCGCAACCTCGTTAAAAGACACTTATAGGGTCCTCTTGACCTTGTAAGAAGAAACCACCTGCGTGAGATCCTTACGACTCACAAAGGAGCAACACACTTAGGGATCCTTACGATTCCTAAGGAGAAAATACACTTACGAGATCCTCACGACTCGTAAGGAGAACTCTCTTATGGGACCCTCACGGCTCATAAGATTTGAAAGTCTTAAGTTACAGAGACCTAAACCTGTTCTTAAGCAAATCCTCCACAACCTACGACATTGCCCTACAAGCGGCTCGGACCGACCCTTGTATACAATCCACGGGCGCGAATAAACATTTCCCTAATAAAGCCCCACCCGTGACTGGGGATACATCCATATGGTGAACGACCCTTGTAAGTCCTCTCGACTTATAAGGGGAAAATCCTCTTTGTAAGATCCTTACGACTTACAAGAGAACATGCACTTAAGAATCCCCACGATCCTTAAGGAGAAAACACACCTGCAAGATCCTCACGACTTGTAGGGAGAAACACCTTTGTGAGACCCTTACGGCTCATGAAGTCAAAAGCCTTGGTCGGCAGGATCCTTAACCCTGTTTACTAAGCTACCTTTGTTCAAACGCCGACAGAGGCAAATGATGATTCGCTCCTGGCAACATTCCAGTTGTAGCGGTGCTGATGCCGAAACCGGTATCTAAAAAATCCGAGCTTGCCGCGAAAAAGCTAGCAAGCCACACATGCATGACAAAATAGCCGAAATGATGGGACAACTTGCAATAAAAAGAAGCAAGCAAAATCTCGGCGGTTCACAGATAACTTAGTGATCACCACCGCGGCATTCGTCTCGATACAGCATACGCGATACCAGCAAATGAAGCGAAGGCCAAATTCCTAGCTTCAGTGTCTTGACGACACAACATCAAGCGAAACGGAACAGCGGCAACCCCAAGTTCCATGGCTCGGCGACACATATCGCCAAGAGTCAACCCCCATCCCGTGAAATGCGGATACAATCAGCAAACTTCCTGGTTACGTGGAAAGCGGATAACGTCACTCCTTGACCCCGTGGAAAACGTCCAGAGCGGATCCTGGTCCTCGCAGAGCATGGCAGTGAACCCGTGCGAAGCATCCAGAGCGGAGCCTAGTCCTCGCCTAACGCGGCAGTGAACCCGTGTGAAGCATCTAGTGCAAACATCCTGGTTACGTGGAAAGCGGATAACGTCACTCCTTGACCCCGTGGAAAACGTCCAGAGCGGATCCTGGTCCTCGCAGAGCATGGCAGTGAACCCGTGCGAAGCATCCAGAGCGGAGCCTAGTCCTCGCCTAACGCGGCAGTGAACCCGTGTGAAGCATCTAGTGCAAACTTCCTGGTTACGTGGAAAGCGGATAACGTCACTCTTTGACCCCGTGGAAAACGTCCAGAGCGGATCCTGGTCCTCGCAGAGCATGGCAGTGAACCCGTGCGAAGCATCCAGAGCGGAGCCTAGTCCTCGCCTAACGCGGCAGTGAACCCGTGTGAAGCATCTAGTGCAAACTTCCTGGTTACGTGGAAAGCGGATAACGTCACTCTTTGACCCCGTGGAAAACGTCCAGAGCGGATCCTGGTCCTCGCAGAGCATGGCAGTGAACCCGTGCGAAGCATCCAGAGCGGATCCTGGTCCTCACAGAGCATGGCAGTGAACCCGTGCGAAGCATCCAGAGCGGAGCCTAGTCCTCGCCTAACACGGCAGTGAACCCGTGTGAAGCATCTAGTGCAAAATTCCTGGTTACGTGGAACGTGGATAACGTCACCCTTTGACCCCACGGAAAACGCCCAGAGCGGATCCTGGTCCTCGCAGAGCATGGCAGTGAACCCGTGCGAAGCATCCAGAGCGGAGCCTAGTCCTCGCCTAACGCGGCAGTGAACCCGTGTGAAGCATCTAGTGCAAACTTCCTGGTTGCGTGGAAAACGGATAATGTCACTCTTTGACCCCGTGGAAAACGTCCAGAGCGGATCCTGGTCCTCGCAGAGCATGGCAGTGAACCCGTGCGAAGCATCCAGAGCGGAGCCTAGTCCTCGCCTAACACGGCAGTGAACCCGTGTGAAGCATCTAGTGCAAAATTCCTGGTTACGTGGAACGTGGATAACGTCACCCTTTGACCCCACGGAAAACGCCCAGAGCGGAGCCTGGTCCTCGCCAAGCACGGCAGTGAACCCGTGTGAAGCATCCAGAGCAAACACCGGACTGTGGAGTCCTTAAAATCCACGGACTATGACGTCCTTAACCTCGACCGCGATGTCTTAAAACTAACGATCAACCACCCCTATTCCTTACAGATCTTTGCCTCGGTTTAAGGGTACATCTCTTCACTCCTTTGATGCCTGGCGTTGTAATTCCTCAACGTCTTCAAAGAGGTGACGGGTCCCTGCAACCAAACGTTGGACTGTGGAGTCCCTAAATCCACGGACTATGAGGTCCTTAACCTTGACCGTGATGTCTTAAAACTAACATTGGACTGTGGAGTCCCTAAATCCACGGACTATGAGGTCCTTAACCTTGACCGTGATGTCTTAAAACTAACATCGGATTGTGGAGTCCTTAAATCCACGGACTATGAGGTCCTTAACCTTGACCGCGACGTCGTTAAACTACGATACCTGGAGAAACCCCTGACTTCGTAGAACACGGACAAGGGTAACCGCATCCGGCGCTTACAAGTCCTCACGGCTGGAAGAAAAACTCTTTATGAGATCCTCTTAGCTCATAAGATGTAAAAGTCTCAGGAAACAGATCTTAACCCTGAATCCTGAGCCATTGCTGTCCTGCAAGGAAATCAAGATAGGATACCCGCAGAATGCATTCAATAAAAAGGAGACACACCATTGAAGAGAAAAATGTATCTTTTATTCATAAACCAAAAAGGATACAAGGTACAATTCAAGAAACAAAAAAATGAAGATACTCTTATCAATGAGTAGGTACAAAAGGGGAGGAAAGATACAAGTCCTTAAGCCGGCGGGCGGTGCAATAGTTTCACCAGCTCATCGTTCTGTTGCTGAGCCGCGACTTCATGACGCAAGATCTCCAGAAGGCGAGCCTCCGCCTGAGCTTGTTGGGCCTGATATGAGGCAAGCCGGGCTTCAAGCTCTTTCTCAGTGGCCTTGTGAGCCTCAACCCTCTCCCGAGGAAACGTAACAGCTTTATCAAAAGCCACCACCTCCTTGATGGACTCCTGAAACACCCGCCAGAGTTCATACGCTTTGTTGACCTTGGTGATAAGGGTAGCGCGAAGCTCGCTCAGTGACTTGGAAGCTAGCTCCCTCTCCGAAAATCTACGGCCGAGCCTTTTTCTCGCATAACGATATGTTCGCTACGTGACCACGTAAGCTCGCTTTCGTGACCGCGGCCTTGCAAACACGACATTTACAAGACCGTATAAATGGGCTTTCAGCCGACGGGAATAGTCGATCTAAAACGCGCTCATATCACCTGACGCGAAAGGCAACAAGAAAGAATTCCGACATATCTCAAGCATGCGTTCGCAATCATATGAGTATTCAAAAAATAATAATAGCATTTGCAATTGCATGAACATTCATAATGCCCAAAAAAGGTCTGATGTGCAGGAAAGTGATGATAGCATTTGCAATTAAAGAAAGTTCTCATGAGAAGAATCCAAAGTTTATTTATGCAAGCAGAAACATACATACTAGTACCAAGCCTGCCTCGCAGTTCTGCATAAAGCGTAAAAAAGGAGAGACTAATTTAAAAATGCTCTACGCTAACGAAAAAGGTCACCAAACGTGGGATCAACGGCACAGGGGTTAACGAAGCAAAGGACAAAATTCTCCATCTCTCTCTCTGCTCTCTCCAGCACATCGAAGCGACGGTTCTCACGAGGAGTCGCTCCCCACCGATTGGCGCCGTGTTCGTCCGCGAAAGCAGACATAATAGCTCGCCGGGCCTTGATCTGGCCCAGCATATGAATTGAGCAATCCTTCAAAGCCTGAGTAATCAGGCAAGCTTCATGAAAGCCCTCGAGCTTCTCTTCCGCCGCATCAAGCATCGCCAGGGTCATCTCTGCCGGGTGAGGAGGGATGTCGGCAAGCACAGCCGCGAGAATCATCCGGAGCCAGAGAGAACCCATCGGGAGGGGAGACCCCCTACGGATCGAGAGTTCATGCACGGCTGAGTCGCATTCGTTGTCGGTAAGGAGGGGATCCACCAACCGAGCGGCAAAGCGGGGGATCATCTCCTCGATAGGCACTTCCCATGGCTGTCGACGAGCGTGTGGGCGGTTGCAGGCCATAGCGCTCAGATACTCCTCAAATTAAATCACCTCGATATGGGAATGAATTTCTCTGTAAAGAGAAAATAGGCTATGGCCTCAAGAATATAAAGAAGTGCATTAAGTGCTATGCGCGGAAAATCTTGCATGCGAAAGATGTTTCCAAAGCCCAAAAAGGAAAGGCATCGAAAATCAAGGAGAAATAACTATTTCCAAGGCTCCTTTTATGCATCTGATAATGCGCGCTAAAAATGCGGCATGGAAAATTTTGTAAACAATCACATCAGAAGATCTCACGTGTAGAACACGTGAGACCCAAACCTAATGTGCATTTAAAAGAAAGAATATGGAGTGGTACCCTGCATATTAAAGCACAAACGACAATAGTAACAGAATAATAAGATTTCAGAGAAAAAGTATGCAAACACACAGAGACATAACAAAGCTTATCATCCAGACTTCAAGAAGGCGATACAAAATAAAAGAAAAACTTTTACAATGGTAAGGCTTCAGACGCGGGGCATGGATTGAGAAAATTGAAATTAACTTTATCCAAGATCTTCCAGGCATTTCGAACCTCCCGAGTATGCTTTCTCTCACGGTCACAAGCATCGGGATCCCCACGGATGTCCTCTACCCTCCGGTAGGCACCCAATATGGCTGATTGTTGAAAAAGCTGATGAAGGAGATCAATGAGATCATCCCGCCTCCTCTTTGAGATCAAGCCCATAAGGTACACTGAATGCACCTTATCCTCGGCAATGTCTAAGTCCCCGAGCGGTATGCCGGCGCAAAAGAGAGGAAGTGCCTCCCGGATCGCCAGCACGACCAGCCTCAGAAGAGAAGAGCGACGGGGGAGTAGCCTGTGATTGTACTCGTCGAAGCGGCCCATGATCTCGGCACACTGAGCATCAGTGAATTCCTGGTTCTGACCGCGGCCCAGTGCACGAATATTCCCGTATGAAATGATTTCGTCAAGACGATACAGATGGGCGTCCATGATACCTGAAATAAAAGTCACGAAAATCATTACAAAACCGCCATTTCATTAAGTGCCAGAAGAACAGCCTCGGGCCAAGAGACCCCAAGGAGCCTCTGTGTGAAGAGATTGAGTTCTTCATAGGAATTAAATTCCTTATTAAGAAAAAGGGAATTAAATTCCCGGAAATGATTTTGGTGGAATTAAAGTCCAGGGAGTTGAAACGCTGTCATCGTCCCCCAAAGATCATCTGAACCCTAAGTGATCTACTGTGGGAAGTCAAGTGGTCTCATATTTTGGTTAAATGACTTGAAGAAAAATGGGTTCTTTGCGAAACCCTTAATACAGATTTGAAATCCAAAAAGTTCTTTTAAAAACGAAGGCGCTTTGGCCGTTCAACACCATTACCTGAGAAGAGAGGTTCTTTGCGAACAGAGTTAAACTCTGCAGACTGTTTCAAGACAGAGAGCTAAGCTCTGAAAAAACGAGAATTAAATTCTCAAAGAAGAAGTTCTCAGGGGAAGAAGATGAACAAAGTGAAGGCTCCTATGAAGAGACAGCGGTATTTATAGAAAACAGTGAAAACGCTTCATCTCCCAAATCCCTAAATGAATCCAACGGTCGCAAAAGATGACAGCGTTGCACTCACGTGCTGACACGTGAGAACAACGCTGTGGGGGCATTTGTTTCCTGATTTAAAATCAGGAAAGCTTCTGTGAAGAGCTTCGAAAAGGGGGCCACGTGCTTACACGTGACCAGCAGTCACGTGTTGATACGTGACCTACAAAGTACAGAAAAGGTGACACAATGATTCGCTGAACAAAGTCAAGAAAAAGAGCTTCAGAAGAGGTCACGTGCTCCCACGTGACCAGGGTCACGTGTCGGCACGTGACGGTCAAAATAGCAAACTCGCTCTCCAATTGAACCAAGGAAAGAAGTGCCAGACAGGGGTCACGTGCTCACACGTGACCAGGAGTCACGTGGTAGCACGTGACGTTTAAGCAAAGATCAGAAGACAGCGCAAAAGAAAGGAAAAGGCTCATTCTAAAGGAGGTCACGTGCTCACACGTGACCATGGGTCACGTGGGCACACGTGACCGGCTTTCAAAGCCCTTTTTATCAACAAAATTAAATTCTGAGAGAAGTACAAATCTTTCCAAAGGAACGCAACTATACGCATCCAATCAAATTAAAGATTCAGAGGTCATTTACTTATGGAAAATCTCGGATTTGGAAAGATTTCCCCCTTAAATCTAACCAAAATAACAAGGGAAAATCTCTGGATTTGAAATCCAACGGTGAATAAAATTCACCTAATAATCCAAAGGTCCAGAACGAATGAAGGATGCAAATCAGATCTCTCAACGAAGATTCGTCAAAAACCAACTGATTCAGCTGCTTCTCCTATAAATACGAGCCAAGAGACACAAAATAGAGAGAGACATGCGCAGAAAAGAGAAAAGAAAAAAGGAGGAGAGCTTTGATACTTTGAAAAGACTCGGATCTTCTGCAAAAAACCCTAGGTAAGAAAGAGGAAGCCTTTCGAAAGAAAGAGAATTTAATTCTCTATAGAGTTTAACTCTAATATATAAAACAGAAGAGCAAATTTCTTCTCTCTTTGATAGAGGATCTGCAAAGTGCACATCTCCCCTTAAGGTTGAGAATTTAATTCTCAATGGGTTGAGATCCTGCCATGCAGATCCAAAACATAGAGAAAGAATGCAAGCATGAGAATTTAATTCTCACAGAACTATAGGAATTTAATTCCTCTAAGATAAAAGTAGGGCTTGACCCTGTGATATGGGAATTTAATTCCTTCAAAATAAAAAGGAGCAGGGTTTAACCCTAATTAAGAATTTAGTTCTGTTGAAACAATGGGAATTTAAGTCCCTTAATCATAATCTGACGGGAAACGGAAGTTTGATTCCTTAAAAAAGTTTTTTTTTATTATTAGGGTTTAACCCTATTCAATTCTTCACATAAACGAGGAATCTAATTCCTACAGAAGGTTCAAGGATCGAAAGGGAAGTAGGAATTTAATTCCTTTATTAAAGCCAGAGGAATTTAATTCCTGAAAAGAAAGATCAACAGATCCTTTAGAAACTACATAGAGGCAGGGTCACGTGCTACCACGTGACCCCCCAAAACCCCTACAGAAAGCCCTTTGAGGCAGCACCCCACGTGACCCACGTGACCCTCAGCAGAAGCCTTAACACAAAGGCATCCGAATGCCCATCACGTGACGGCACGTGATGCTATGAAGTAAATGATAATTGCAGCGGAACAAATGAAGGGAGGGCGCCCTCACGTGCTGCCACGTGACCCTTCTTGCCTTAGTGTTTAACACTAAAATTAAAACTCTCAAGCCCCATGATTAAGACACTGTCGAGCCTTAGCATTCAATGCTGATTAAAAAAAAAAGCCTTATTTGCAGTGTTCAACACTGATTTGTTTTAGTGTTTAACACTAATTTGAAAAAGCCTTATTGCTGGTGTTTAACACCAATTATCTCTTAGTGTTGAACACTAACTCAACAGCCTTATTCCCAGTGTTCAACACTGATTGCTCTGAAGTGTTTAACACTAGGCTTTGGCCCAATTGGCTAGAGGGATAGAGGCAAATATTCTCCTTCAATGGACCAACGAAGAGTCAATATTCCAGACCTGACTGGACTTAGCCCAAGCCGGCCATAAGTCCTCAATTTGTGATTAACTGGGCCGGTAGGCTCATAACATTTTTGATCAGTCTTGACCCAAATTGGGCCAAGGACCATTTAATCCATCCCGGTTCTAGGGTACATCTCTTCACTCCTTTGATACTTGGCATTGTAATCCCTCAATGTCTTCAAAGAGGTGACGGGTCCCGAAGACCATTCATGATATGGACTGTGGGGTCCTTAAACCCATGCATAACACAAAATTCCTGGTTACGTGGAACGTGGATAACGTCACTCTTTGACCCCGCGGAAAACGTCCAGAGCGGATCCTGGTCCTCGCCTAGCACGGCAATGAACCCGTGCTAAGCATCCAGAGCGGAGCCTGGTCCTCGCCTAGCACGGCAGTGAACCCGTGTGAAGCATCCAGAGCACATACCGGACTGTGGAGTCCTTAAACCCATGGACTATGACGTCCTTAACCTTGACCGAGATGTCTTAAAACTACCGACGGACCGCAATGTCCTTAAACTACCCATTGACCGAGATGTCTTAAAACTACCGACGGACCGCAATGTCCTTAAACTACCCATTGACCGAGATGTCTTAAAACTACCGACGGACCGCAATGTCCTTAAACTACCCATTGACCGAGATGTCTTAAAACTACCGACGGACCGCAATGTCCTTAAACTACCCATTGACCGAGATGTCTTAAAACTACCGACGGACCGCAATGTCCTTAAACTACCCATTGACCGAGATGTCTTAAAACTACCGACGGACCGCAATGTCTTTAAACTACCCATTGACCGAGATGTCTTAAAACTACCAACGGACCGCAATGTCCTTAAACTACCCATTGACCGAGATGTCTTAAAACTACCAACGGACCGCAATGTCCTTAAACTACCCATTGACCGAGATGTCTTAAAACTACCAACGGACCGCAATGTCCTTAAACTACCCACGGACCGCAATGTCCTTAAACTACCCACGGACCGCAATGTCCTTAAACTAGAACCATAGAGCCCCATACGCTCTTTCGTCGGATCTAAACGGTCCTGTTTAAGTTGATCTTAGCCTCAAAGATGGCTAACGCGTCCTTAAACCTTCAAGCAGACTGCACTATGAATCCCCCTAATTAACTCTGGCTCGAGGGTACATCTCTGAACTCCTCTGACATCCGTCGTTGTAATCCTTCAACGTCGTCAGAGAGGTGACGGGTCCCGACGGCCACATATACGATGGACCGCCACGTCCCTAAACTGGAACATTAGAGTCCAAACACTCTTTTGTAGGATCTAAATGATCCCGTTGAGTTGATCTTAGTCACAAAGTTAGACTAACGTGTCCTTAACAGACGTTTGAGTCGATCTTAGCCTCAAGTGTGGCTGACGTATCCTCAAACCAAAACCCCCAAACCCAAATTTAAGATAATGCGGATTTGGACCAGTCCATGCCCTACGGGCGACAACATAACTCAGTCTCCGTAAACGATCCACGGGCAATGAAACATAAAACAAGAACACACGACACGAAGTGACCATCTGGAGAAGGAGAAAGTTGTTACCGCAAAGCGGTAGCGTAATTAACTGCAGGGGCTTGCGCCTGCAGGGAAGAGCGTCCCCACAATCAAAAACCCCTCGAATGAGGGGGAATCTGACGAAGTCTGCTACATCGGACGCATCCGTCTAGACCTCCGATTTATGGCGCCATGGATCGAATTGGCATCTTCGGAGAGGTGGACGGATAGCACCAATTAGCATCTGCCCCGGATTTCAGGCGAGACAGCCCGACGTCTCGGCCGCCGTCCGGAGGGGAACATCTATGATGTACGGGCCTTCATAGATCGGGTCGAATTTCCCCCGTTTGGCACGATTAGGGATCATAGGTCTCTTGACCACTAGCACGAGTCCGCCTTGGCGGAATGTTCTCGGTCTAGTCAATCTCTCGTATGAGCGCGTCACTTTTACTTTGTAAGCTTCCAAGTTTTGCTGCGCCATGAACCGGGTTTCGTCAAGGGTATCAAGTTCCTCAAGCCGAAGATGACCATTTTCTTCGTTCGTTAGCTCATAATGAACTGCCACTTGTAAGGAGGGTAGCTCTATCTCCAAAGGGAGTACTGCTTCAGCGCCGAATACCAATGCAAACGGTGTTGTATTCGTGGCCGTTTTGAACGTGGTCCGATATGCCCAGAGAGTTTCATGCAATCTTTCGTGCCAGTCCTTCCTATTTCAAGACACCGTCTTCTTTATGATCTTCGTCAAGGTCTTCTTGAAAGCCTCAGCTAGACCATTAGCTCGAAAATTATAGACCGAAGAGTATCTCCAGTCTATATTATGCTGCTATGCGAAGCGGCTGATTTTATGGCTTCTGTAGGCCGGCCTGTTGTCGGAGATAATCCATCACGGAATGCCGAACCGATAGATGATGTGTGTCTTGAAGAAATGGAGGATATTCTCCGTCTTCACTTCTCTTAGTGGCACTGCTTCTGCTCACTTGGAGAAGTAATCAGTTGTCGCCAGTATGAACCGATGGCCTCTGGACGATGCTGGTTCAATGGGCCCGATTATGTCAGTTCCCCACATTTCGAACGGCCAGCTAGCCACCGTTGGATGTAGCGAATTTGGATGCTGGTGGATAAAGTCCCCGTGAATCTGGCACGAGTGGCACTGCTTCGCGTATTCGAGGCAGTCTTGAATCATTGTGGGCCAATAGTAGCCCATCCTTTTGATCTTCAGTTTCATCTTCGGCCCGGCTTGGTGAGAACCGCAGAGTCCGTCGTGAGTTTCTTGGATGACTCTTCTTGCTTCTTCAGGTCCCAGGCATCTTAGCCATAGAGAATCAAATGATCTCTTATATAGAGTGTCATTGACGAAGGCGAAGGATAGAACTCGTTTCATATGCTGATGTTTTGAGAACGCATCTTCAGGTGTTCGACGTGATTTAAAGTAGTCTATAAAGATTTCTCTCCAATCTTTAGCCTTTTCCCAGTCCTTTATTTGTAGGGTCGTCGGCTTGGTCGCTCCCTTTTCTTCGGAAGACTAAGGAGATATTTCTGCCGGTGCAAGAACCCGACGGCTTTGCACAATGATGCTCACGTCATTGAGGTTCTCGTCAGCTAGTTCTTTAGCAAGTTTGGCTAACGCATCAGCCTTGCTATTTTCCGCTCGCGGTATGCTTTCCAGAGCGTAGGAAGGGATTTGAGTCAGCAATTGTTGCACTCTCTCACCGTACCTTACCAACTCTGGTTTGTACATTTGACAGTCGTCGTTTACTTGACTAACGACCAGCTGGGAGTCTCCGTATATGAGGAGGTTTTCGATTCCCATGTCAATAGCGACCTCAAGACCTGCTATCAAAGCTTCATATTTGGCTTCATTGTTCGTCCTCGGCTCTGTTAGGGAAAATGCAAGTCGTATTATCCCTCCTTGTGGAGTCACGTAGATGAGGCGTACCCCAGATTTGATTATGGGAGTGATGTGCTCTCGCTTCTTCATGGAAGATGCTCCGTCGAAGTAGAGTTCCCATCGGGTATCACTCCCTCCTCTCTCCCTGTCGATCGTGTCAAATGCGTGCTCGTCTGGAAATTCGCGGTTCAAGGGAGAGTCGGCAGGTATTGGATGCTCAGCGAGGAAGTCGGCGACGGCCTGGCCTTTCACTGCCTTGAGAGGTCGATATGTTATCGAGAACTCCATTAGGAGGAGGACCCATTTAGCGAGTCGTCCCGTTAGTATGGCTCTTGACATCAAATATTTGAGAGGATCCACTTTTGATATGAGATGGACCTCATACGCCAAAGCATAATGTCCGAGCTTCGTTATTGCGAAGATTAACGCCAGGCAGTGTTTTTCAATGAGGGAGTAGTTGTTTTCTGCCCCCAGGAGAACTCGACTCAAGTAGTAGAGGGCTCTTTCCTTCCCTTGATCATTCTCTTGTGCCCGTAGCGCACCTAAGGAACCTTCAAAGGCAGTTGTATACCGGATGAGAGGTTTTCCCTTGACCGGAGCGGTCAATACCGGCGGATTCTGCAAGTATTGCTTGATTTAGTCTAGTGCGCTTTGGCATTTACGATCCCAGACGAACAGGGTCCCCTTCTTCATTAGGTGACTGTAGGGGCGGCATTTTCCGGAGAGGTTAGCTATGAACCGCCGAATATATGTGAGCTTTCCTTGGAGAGACTGCAATTGCTTGAGAATTCTTCGGCATTTCCATGATCGCCTTGATCTTTGATGGGTCTATCTCGATCCTCCGGTGTTGTACAATGAATCCTAGGAATTTACCTGAGGAGACTCCGAACGCGCAATTGAAAGGGTTCATCTTCAAGTTGTATTTCCAAAGGCGCTGAAGCACGATCTTCAGATGCTCCCAGTGCTCCTCGTGTGATTTGCTTTTAACTACGAGGTCGTCGATATAACATTCGACGATTTCATGTATGAGGTCGTCGAAAATCTTCGTCATGGCCCTCTGATAGGTAGCGCCGACGTTCTTCAGGCCGAAAGGCATTACTCTGTAGCAGAATATGCCCAGAGGAGTCCGGAAAGCGGCATGCTTCCGGTCTTCGGGATGCATCTTTATTTGCCCTGATGAGCCGTCCATGAAAGAGAAAACTTCGTGAGTGGACGTGTTGTCTATCATCAGTTCAATAACCGGTACGGGGAAGTCATCTTTCGGACAAGCTTTGTTGAGGTCCTGAAAGTCCACGCAGATGCGTACCATCCCATTTTTCTTTATCACTGGGACGATGTTGGTGATCCAGTCGGGGTATTGAACTTCTTGGATGAAGCCAGAATTGATTAGCTTCTTGACCTTGGCGTTGATGCTCATTTCAAGTTCGAGCCGCATTCTTCTCGGTGCTTGTTTGACTGGCTTGACGTCCGGAGATATTGCCAATTTGTGGACGGTTATTTCTGGATCTAGTCCCGGCATCTCGGAGTAGTTCCATGCGAAACAGTCTTTATACTGCATTTGCACGTCTCTGAGTGTAGCCACCTTTTCTTCAGTCAACAGCTTACTGACGAACGTCGGACGTGGGTCATTTGCCGTTCCCAAGTCGATCTTTCTGAGGTTATCTGCAGTAGTATGTATCCTATCTTCCAGCTCTTTTGGCGCCGGTGGAAACTCGGAGATCACTTCGTCATCATCGTTTTCGAAGCACCAGGAGAGGTCATCCATATTCTCGGGCACTCCTTCTTCTGTCAGCGTTATTACGTGACAGGTACGAGATCGCTTCCAAGACTGTTGTTGATCAAGTTCTACTCTCGCTATGTGCGTTGCTTTCGGCACATGCCTTTTCGGTGGGGCTACCCTCCAACTGTCGGATAGAGTGAATCTGCCGAGTTGGTATTGGTCTTCAACCCAATTTTTGAATGTGAAGCAGTCTTCGAGAGGATGTCCTATCACTCGGTGATAAGAGCAATAATTTGGGTGATGGACCTCGTTTGCTTGTTCGGGGTACTTAGATTCTGGGAGTGTCATCATTTGATGCTTCATGACAAGGTCGAATATCTTCCTTATCTTGTCTTGGGGAAAAGAATAAGCTCGACCCATCTTCTTTTCAAGAGACGGATCTCGGCTGCCCAATTCTCGATCTCGTGGTTTCTTGGACCCGCTTTACTGCTGCCGAACTTTTTTTCTGTTCTTCAGTTTATTTTTGCTTCCGCGTCGAGTCTTCCGTATGAAGGGCTGATGACGAAGGGCATCATCATTCTCTGTAACCTGCTGAATGTTGGATATAGTGCCCTCAAAGTCAATTATTGGATCGCAGGCACGTGATTGCAATGATTGAAGAGGACCTATGCCGGTAGGATAGTCTTACTCGAGATGATAGTATGCTATCTGGTTTGCCTTTATCAGTCATGTACATGTTCAGGTGACTGATTACATGTTACACGTTGATAGAGCTCTTAGGATCTTGCTTGACTACCAACAGTATGAGGGCGATCATATAAGTGAGAGTTGGGTGGTCTATAAGCATATCCTTAATTGAGGTCCCTAGTCGTGGGAGTTTCGAGACAGGGCATCGATACTCCGGAGTAGACTAGTGTATACAGTCGAGACCCTGACGAGGGGCGGTGGCCGGTCTCACAAGCCACTGGTGTCAGTTGGATTACCTAAGATGTATACAGGTGCTCATTGGGTTATGAGTACACCGGACAGGACTCGCCGGGAACCTGCTAGTTGGTATTATACATATCGTCAGATAGCAGTTCCCTGGTGACATGTGTACAGATTAGTTCATCGACCTGAGGTCGTCATTTGTCTCATGTGAGTTCCCACTGTGCTTTGATTTCTACCCTACCACGGCTCAAAGGAGTCGTGCAAACAGGTAGTTTTTGGGTACAGTTCCGATCCACATGGAGGCACGTGAGCGGATCGGCAGGGGATTCGTCTCTCCCGGTATTGGGGGTGAAGGTCGCGCTGTGTCTAGAAAAGCCATTACACCAAGTCCTTGGCCAAGGCAGGTGAGATTTACTGGTAGGTACTCCGGTAGTATCTCAGGGTGTTCAGGGCTTGTCTCCGACACGACTTATACCGCTATTGGGGGTCTGACGTTACTAGCCCCTAGGCAGGATATGTGATACTCATAGACGAACGGACCAGACTGTATATACATTGTCACTGTTAGGCTCAGTAGGGTTTCCGGATGAGTTCGCTCATCGGCCTCCCTTGAGGTCAGTACATAGGCAGCCGTTACGCACAGCTAGTGCCGCTGACGGCTTGTGGTTAAACCCACTGCCAGGGTACTGACGAGTCATTAGAGTCCCCCACAGATAGTTTCCCAAGTTCGGGCGAAACGTTGTAGAGGCCGTATGGTTTTATGGCAGGGTTCGGAAAATGCACGTGCGTTTACGCACGTGTCATATTTCGGGCAGATAATACTGGTAGGCTTTGGTTTAAGCCGGATCCATGTATTATACTTTGTAGATATAATATCTTTGTCTCAGTTGCATTTGTATTCGGTCGTAATACAACTGCGGGTATATTTATACCGTTATGGGGTTATCCTGAAATTCGTTTCGGGATCACTTTTGGAAGTTGGCAGTTTCCAGTCAGCCGTATTTAACATTCGGTTAAATGCGGATTTATTTTTTCTTGAGATGAGTGTGGAAGGTTCTAGAAGTTTCTAGAAGAGGTGACTAGGTTAGAGTGGTGTTATTGTTTCATTGGTTGCATTTAATGAAAGGATGACTAAGGTTATGAGTCATTGTTTTCATTAATGCTTTTTGCTCATGCTTAGGATTTTTGTGTGAGATCTTTTCCATTATGGTTACCCCCCTTCTCTCCTACACTCACCCCCCTTCCATATATTGTGGCCGGCCCCCTCATGGATGCCCACTTGATGAATTCATTCTCACTTGGTTAAAAGATTATGATAGTTTAGGTGTATGGAAATTTCATAGCTCATTTCATTCCATCACCCGACTCAAATGGCAACTTCATTAACCGTTCGTCCATGGTTTTGGACGAAGCGAGACAAAGTGTTCTACTCTTTCTCTAAATCATCTTGGTCGTCTCTTCTAGCAAACTTGACGATCGAGTTGCCTCGGGTCAGAGGCGGGAGCCCGTTTAAAGAACCGATGACGTGGTGCCACCTGGACGAGAAGATCGGAGATCGACGAGATCGGAGCAGCCACAACAGGAGCGTGGGATGATGGTTAAAGAACGAAGGACTCGGATCGTTCGGTATAACCTTTCTACCCTTTTTACAGTTTGTTAGTTTAGCGTTAATGGCAGATCCGGGTTATAGTATGCGATAGCGCCAGTTATAAAAGTTTTTGTTCCGCTATTGGCGTCAGTTTGACGGCCGGGGCGCTACCGTAGACTTACACTGAAGAAGGCGCTGCGTCTTGGCTTTCTCATAAATGGCCATTTCGCGGATATGGTCATCTCGGGCCTTTTGACCCGCTTCCCTTATTAGCTTATCCATCTGTTCTTCGAACGACGAACTTGGCACTTTCATGACGAGACCTTGTTTTGGTTCAGGGTTAGCATCTTCTAACAGAGCATCTCCTTCTTCATCGAAGTCATGTATAACGTAGCAGCCATGGAATCGCTCTCGTCTCTTGGATTGAACATATCCAAGCCTGATCGTTTCCATTCTCCCATTGGACGACTTTCGCTGAGTTCCGGGAACGTTCCAGATCCTATTGTAGAACTGAGCTTGTCATGCGATCTGTGTAAAGGGTACGCCTTGGCGCCTTAACAGTCTTTTTAATCCTTCTGTGTAGTATCTAGGCAGACGGATGGGCTGGAGCCTGTCAAGTGTAGAATGGGCACCATGCCAGATTTCTTTCTCCACTTTGGTTTCCGCGGATCGATAAAAAAGGATCACTTTTTCATCTCTTCGCCTGGGAGGGACGTAGAGTGTTTGCAGCTCTTGTACACTATAGGTATCAAGTGCGTCGAGCTCTTTGTAATGCTCTTGCGGAACCATGGCGATTTGCAAACTTCGTTCATCGCCAGTAAAGGCTTGTATTGATGGCCGAACAGAACATACTGTATTAGCCTCATCTTCAGAGTCGCTGCCGAAGACCAGAATAGGGGTGGACGGTCCCGGCTTATTGCATTGGGGGGTCCTGAATAGACTATCTCTTCCTCCTCTTCGGTATCGCTCCCAAAGACCGGAATAGTGGTGATAGCTTTCTGCTTATTCTCCGGCTTATGGCACCTTTCCGTGTCTTCGAAGTCTGGCAAGAAATATTTTGCATCTTCATATTTTCGGACTTCATTCACGGAGAATGGGTTCAGCTCCTCTGTCACAGTGTATTCAAGCCCATCTTTGAAGTACTTCATACACTGATGTTGCGTAGAAGGGATGATGTTGTACTCGTGTAACCAAGGCCGACCGAGCAAAGCGTTGTAGAAATTCTTGGCATCAATGACGTGAAATTTGATGTCAGTGACGAGCGACCTGAAGCGTAACGTCAGTATCACAGACCCGAGCGTTCGTGATGACTGGGAGTCGAAACCGGAGATGGTGATTTTATCCCGAGCGAGGTGCTGCACGCTCATGCAAATTTCCTTTAGCGCTCTCACATTTAGGAGGTTGACATAGGATCCGTTGTCGACTAAGATCTTCCCTATCTTTATGTCATGGCAGTATCCAGTGACATACAAGGGACGGTTGTGCCCGCACGTCCCGAGGAGGAGGTCTTCATCGCCGAAAGCGATGTCAGCTGTGTGAACTTTTTCTAGCTCGTCCTTCATCTTTTCTTCGGCAAGGAAAGCTTGAAACTGGTCAGGCTCTGGTAGTGCCTTGATCATAGAATCTCTTGCCTCTTTGGATAGCAGAAGGGCGTCAAGAATGCTTAGCTGCGAGGGTATTTTCCTCAGGTGTGCCAGAACGTTGTAATCCACCTTGTTTTTCTTTGGCGGGTCTTTGGCTGGCGGGTCTTTGGCTGCGACGAGTCGATCATCGAGGGCGATATCTTCAGGTACTTTTTCCTTCCCCTTATCTTTTCTATCCGATCCCCAATTTGCGGGTCCGAGATTCTTTTCGGGTAGCGTGCGATTACGCAGCTGAATGTTCTCGCAGGTCGTTGTCTCTTCTGTTTCGGAGATGAATTCCTTGAAGAGAGGGTCGAGGGCTATTTCTTCATCCGAATCGCTCCCGAAGGTGAGAACTTGTGATCCTTTGCTATCAACCATGTGACAGTTTCCGGTAGTTCTTTTGCGCTCATCTGTCGTGCTTCTTTGTTCCCGACGAGTTTTGCGCTTCATCCGCTTGAAATGCTGCCGGTGGGCAACATATCCTTACCACCAGTTTTTAAAGGCATTGAATTCTTCGGTAGGATATGCAATCCTTTGATGGTATAAGCAGTAATTAGGATGCACCTCCGTTTTGTCAAAGTGTATCCCACCAGGAGTGTTTCCTTTGGAGGCTGGCAGCTTCATCCCCATTGATAGGGCTTTGGCAAACCTTTTCCTTATCTTGAACCTGCTTTTGCTGGCGGCCGAAGTACTCCTATCCGGTTGGGGTATTTCAATCCTTTCGTTCAGTCGCCGGCGTTTGGATTTTTCAAATATGGCCATTTCGCGCTCTCGATCAGCTTTGCTTTTCTGAAGAGCTTCGTTCAGGAATACGTCAATCATTTCGTCTGACGGTCCTAGGAGTTTGGGCTCGGGATCTGCCCCCAATTTCTCTGCATCCCGAGCTTCTTCACTGTTTATTAACGAGTGAGAGATCACGTGGCAGCTCGCCACATAGTTCTCAGGTTCATCTGACGAGTCTTCTCCCTCATCTTTGAAGATGTGGTTGAGCAACTCTTAGAGTGTGACCGGGGTTCGCGCCTTCTGGTTATATTCTTCCAACGCGTCAATATGTTTTTGCAGGTCCGTGCGCTTGTCATCAGACTTCACGGGCTTTTTGGTCTTCTACTTCTTCTTTGAAGACTTTGACGGCTGGGCCTGAGCGTTTTGATTATCGCTACCAATTCTTGGAGTCAGGCGCGACTTCAGCATTCCCTCAATGACCTCGGGTTCCAGCAGATTTTTCCACCTGATTGTCGGGCATGTTTGGAGATCCTTCAGCATTCTTTTCGTCTTGGCTGAAAGAGCGACCTCCCATAGAGCTTCTTCTATAAAAGAGCATGATGCCCCCGGCGTGTCCCCCCTTTTAAGAGCGTGCGGCTGAGGCGGTCTTACTTTCCAATTCTCAGACAGTACGAATTTGCCCTGTTGGTATTGGTCCTCAATCCAGCCTTTGAAGACGAAGCAATTTTCGATTGGATGGTCTATCACTTGGTGATAGGGGCAATAATTGGGATTATTGGCCTCATCGGGTTGCATTGGGCATTTTGGATCCGGCAAGGTGATGAGCCTGTTGCGCACCGCCAGCTTAAACAGTCTCCTCGTTTTATCCCGAGGAAACGAATAATAGCGCTTCAGTTTCTCATTAAAGAATCGCCGTCTATCGTCTTGGCAATCAGTTGGTTTTGGACCACTGGGCTGCTGCTGAGCATTGGCGACGAAGGTCTCTTTCCCTTTCCCCTTTCCGTTTCGAGGCTCCATCTACGAAGAAGACGGTCTATGAGCCATCTGATCCATTTGGGCCAGCTTGTCAATCAAGGCCTGGAAATTAGTTGGCTTGAAGAACATCATGAATTGTGAAATGGTCGCCTGAAGGTCGAGGGTCCCTACGAACATGCCTACCGCAGGCGCTTCTTCGATGCGCTGCTCGCACATCGACCATAGATTCCCCCACCTTATCGCATACTGCACCCATATTTCGCCTGGCTTCACTCTGGCGTTAATTAACGCGGTGATCGGGGTGCGCTCGCTAGCGCTGGCGAAACGTTGGGTGAATAGAAATTCCATCTCCGTAAAAGTTTTGACGGAGTCGTTGGGAAGTTCTGAGTACCATTCGAACGCTGTCTCCACCAAGCTGCCGACGAATTGGCGAAGCAGTAGCTTATCATCCCCTCCAGTGTTGCTGCAGAGAGCCCTAAACTGAGCGACATGTTGATGGGGATTGATTGTCCCCTTGTACACATGGAATTTAGGAATTGTATATCCTGGCGGGTACTTTATCTGACCATACCATCCTGGATATGGTCGCCCAGTTCTGACGACTTGGCCAGTTGCTTCATTCGTTTGATGAGCCCGTATTTGCTGAGCTATATAATCATCGAGCATGGCTTGGGAGATGGTCTCCTCCTTGGCTGCTGACAGAGCCGGCAGAGGATTTGATGTCTCTCCTCTATCATCTTCAGTTATGACTGGAGGATCTTCGGCTGGAGGGTCCGGATGGATCATCAGGCCTACCATATCTTGGAATAAAAGGGCCATTTGTTTTATGTTGGCCGCTTGTTCCGCAGCCTCTTTGTCCTTCTTCTCAAGCATTCTCCATAGGAATTCGGCATCCGTTTCCTGCTCATGACGCTGCTTCGAAGATGTCTCCGGGCCTGATTTTGGTCCAGTGAGTGCAGCCATGGCTGTCAGCATTTCTTGGAGCTTTTGTTGATGTTGTTCCTGAGCCATAGTCACAGACCGTATAAGTGGTCGGTGACCCGTAGAGATATGGCTATCCTCTTTTCCGGAAGCCATATAAACAGTATGCACCACCATGCCCCCAGACTTGGGGAGTTTAGATTCAGTGTCCTTGCGATTTGCCAAAAACGCAGGGATCTTCTCCGGCCTCCTTCTTTTGTGGGCAGTCGAAGTTGAGGGAGCCGTTGCAGCGGGCACCCAAACAGATGACACCTTCTGTGGCTTGACAGGGTGATCCCCTTCTCGCCGAACTTTCATTTTTTTCTGTCGGCGGGGGTAGTCTTGATCAATCACGGAGTCTTGGACCTGTCACCAGACCTTGTGAATTTTGGAGGACAGCCGCTGAGGGGGCTGCTCCAGCTTCGCCTTTGTAGCGTTCTCCATAGGTGGATGAGATCTTTTCAGCACGGCGGTCGAAGAGTTCTTGCGCACCCTCCTGAGTGGTTCAAAGCTGTTCCCAGTTGGAACAACAGCATCAACTTCCATCGTTGGAGCTGGCAAAGTCAGTCCAGATTGGGAACTGCCCCCAGCTTTCCGCACTCGGCGCCAGTGGCGATGTCGAGCATGCCTTGCAGACGACATTGATTCAGCTATGGGAGTGGTTCCCTCATGCCCCCTGTCCTGGTGAAGGGTTGCCGTTGGTGCCAGCCTATTAAAAACTGACGTCCGTTGAGTGGGGATGGCCAACCTGTAGAAAGCAGACTTCCGAGCAGGGGAAGCAGCCTTGGTGACTTCGCCTGAAGCGGGAGTTGGAGCGGATAGTCTAGCGAAGACTGATCCCTTAGCAGGAGAAGCTGTTTCCCCCAACCAGAGCAAAGCTCTGTTTTAAAATTCAAAATTTGAAAATTGAAGCAACGCTACAAATTCAGCGCTAGGCATGCTGCGCGCCACGTGTCAGATACAGACGCGCTAGCGCCAGGTGCGTTGCGCCCTAGGCAGCGCACCTCCAATCAGAGCAAGGCTCTGTTTTAAAATTTCAAAACTCAAAAATTGAAGCAACGCTTCAGATCCAGCGCTCTGCGCTGCGCTTCACGTGTCAAATACGGGTGCGCTAGCGCAGTTGCGCTGCGTTCTGCGCTGCGCGCCACGTGTGGAACGTAGGTGCGCCAGCGCAAGGTGCGCCAGCGCTGGAATTAAAAATTCCCCACCGTTAGATCAAAAGATCTAATATTAATAAATTATTAATTAATCAGAATTAAAATTCTGTTATGGAAAGATCTTTCCAATCTTATTAAAATAAGAAGATTATCTTCGGCAAAGTAGAAGCCTTAGGATCAAAGGTCCAACGGTGGGAAATATTCCCAAAACAATCAGAGAAACATCTCTTAAAACTGATTTAACAAATCAAATAGCTCTATATAAAGGCCACAAGACTTCAAGTCTCATATAGAGAAACTCCCCTGCAAACTTTGAGAAAAACTCAAAGAGAAAGAAGTGCAAACTCTTAGAAAAAGAAGATCATTTCTTCAAGGTAAAGAATTAATTCTTGAACAACGGAGATGAAATCATCTCATTAAAAAAGAAGAACTATCTTCTTAAAGGATCACAGATCTACAAAAGACCAAGGTCTTTGATAAAAAGAAAAAGATCAAAAGATCTAATCATAAAAATAAAAGAAGCATTTACTTCAGTCACAGATCCTTGATCTACAAAGGCAGAGCCCTTTTATAAACAAGAACTTTTGTTCTTGAATCTTGAGGCAAAGCCTCCTTTAAAAAAAGAACATAAACTTGTTCTCTGATCATAAATTTGATCAGATGCGCTTTGCGCTACTGAACAGTGCCTTGCACTTATGAACTGCACTTTTTCGCTCCTTGGACCGGCGCTCAGCGCCAAAACGCGCCACGTGTCAACCATAGACACTACTTGCGCTTTGTGCTTTTAAAACAGAGCACTGCGCTCATGGGCTGGCGCTCAGCGCCAAGCGCGCCACGTGTCACTCACTGGTGCACCACCAAACTGGCGCAAAGCGCTCATAAATTGAAAGCGCAATGCGCTCATAAACTAGCGCTTAGCGCTAAACGCGACACGTGTCACCTTCGTGTGTGCTACCTGACAGAAGCGCAATGCGCTCTTTAATTGGCGCAAAGCGCGTGACGCGCCATGTGGTGCACTGTCAGAACACACTTTGTTCTGATGAATGTTATGCATTCAATACAAGACAAAAATTGTCAGGACCAAATGCTCCGCATTACTAAAAGGGTCAAGCCCAAGTAAAGGCTCAATAGCCAGAATTAAAAATGTTAAACATTTTAATTGGACTTAGCCCAATTCTGGACATAAGTCTTCAACTTATATTGAACTGAGCCCATCTGCTCACAAATATTCAACAGATCTTAGTCTCAAACTGGGCTACAGATCTTCCAATCAATTCACACCGGTTCAAGGGTACATCTCTTTACTCCTCTGATATCTGTCGTTGTAATCCTTCAACGTCTTCAGAGAGGTGACGGGTCCCGACAATCACACATCTCACGGACTGTGGGGTCCTTAAACTCATGGACTACGATGTCCTTAAACCTTATAGACTACGATGTCTCTAAACCGGACTGTGGGGGTCCTTAAGCCCATGGAATACGACGTCCTTAAACCTTATAGACTACGATGTCTCTAAACCGGACTGTGGGGTCCTTAAACTCATGGACTACGACGTCCTTAAACCTTATAGACTACGATGTCTCTAAACTGGACCGAGATGTCCTTAAACTACCGCTGGACCGAGATGTCCTTAAACTAACAACGGACCATAATGTCCTTAAACTAATCGACCGCAATGTCCCTAAACTAAACAATAGAGCCCAATTGCTCTTTTGTCGGATCTAAATGATCCTGTTAAGTTGATCTTAGTCTAAAAATTAGACTAACGTATCCTTAACATACGTTTAAGTTGATCTTAGTCTCAAATGAGGCGAACGTATCCTTAAATCCAAACCAAAACCCAAATCTAAGAAAATACGGATTTGGACTAATCCACGCCCTACGGGAGACAACATACATTAGTCTCCGTATACAATCCACGGGCAACCACAAACAAAACAAACACCCACGATACGAAGTGACCATCTGGAGAAGGAGAAAGTTGTTACCGCGATGTGGTAGCGTAATTAACTGCAGGGACTTGCGCCTGCAGGGAAGAGCGTCCCTACACTCAAAAATCCCTCACAAACGAGGGGGAATCTGACGAAGTCTGCTACATCGGCCGCATCCATTTAAACCTTCGATACACGGTGCCATAAATCGACTTGGCATCATCGGAGAGGTGGACGGATAGCACCAATTAACATCCGCTCTCGAATTTCAGGCCTGACGTCCCAACGTCCCGGTCGCATCCTTCGACGGGGAACAGATTCTGGCACTCCCGGTGGGACCTTTTCCTCTTTCCACTCCACACTTCGTGTGTCGTGTTCGCGAACGAATCGCGGTTTGATATGGTTGCCCTTGGGTTCTAGGTACTAAGATTTGGTTTCTTGCTTGGCGCAGAAAGCGAAACATCAATGGCATCCACTTGTGTGAAGTGTTCCAACTGCATCTGCAACTCGCGCTCCGCCTCATCTGGAGGCATAGCCTACGGGCCCTAAGCGGCCTCCTTGTTCACGATGCCGGTGGACCAGGTGACTCAGGCCACCACCGGATTGTTCTTTGGGACTATGCTCCCACCGATGAGCTTCAGCACCCCTGTACCAACACCAGAAGCTCCCAAGAAGTCGGTCTTTGATCGGCTTGCTACTACCGCGGCCCCTCTCAACGGGTCGTCCAGCTCCACCTCCTCGGTCTTCGCCAGACTGGGCCAAAGTTCATGTAGGCCCATGATGAAGCCTGCAATCCCAGAGAAGGTTGTTCCGAAAAGGATAGCCATCCCTGCTCCTGAAGTCGTCAATGCGGCTTCTCCCGCCAAAGGGTCGGTCTTTACAAGACTGACTGTTCCGGCTCCCACTACGGTTCCCGTCCCTGCTCAGAAGTCTGTTTTTGACCGGTTGGATACCGCTTCACAACGGACATCAGTCTTCAAGAGGCTGACGCCAGCAACGGCCCCTCACCTGGATAGGGAGCAAGACAAAGCCATCCCCATCACCGAACCAACCCCAACAGCTCGACACGCTCGACGTCGCCACTGGCGCCGAGTAAGGAAGGCTGGGGGCAACTCCCCCTCTAGGCTAACTCCACCAGCCCCAACGGTGGAAGTCAATGCTGCTATTCCAACCGGGAACAGTTTTGAATTGCTGAACAAGGTACGCAGGAACTCTCCTACCGCCGTATTGAAAAGATCTCCTCCACCCGTGGAGAATGTTATAGAGGAAAATCCGGAACAGCCCCCTCGGCGGCGGTCCTCCAAAGTTTACAAAGTCTGACGACGGGTCTAGGAGTCGGTGGTCGGTCAAGACTATCTTCGCCGACAGAAGAAGCTGAAGGTTCAGCAAGAAGAGAACGGTCCTAGCAAGCCACAAAGGACGACAACTGCCTGGGTGCCCGCTGCAACGGCCCCCTCAACATCAACTGCTCAAAAGAAAAAGAGGCCAGAGAAAGCCCCTATGAATACGGCAAAACGCGAAGACGCCGAGACCAAACGCCCCAAGTCTGGGGGAATAATGGTTCACACTATTTATATGGCATCCGGGAAAGAGGATAGCCGCGCTTCTACGGGCCACCGACCGCTCACCCGATCCATCACAAGAGCTCAGGAACAACAGCAGCAGAAGCTTCAGGAGATGCTGACTGTAATGGCCGCTCTCACCGGGCCAAAAGAAAACCCGGAGGCATCATCAGAGAAGCGTCACGAACAAGAAACCGATGCTGACTTCCTATGCAGGGTCCTCGAAAAGAAGGACAGAGAAGCAGCAGAACAAGCTGCCAACATAAAACAAATGGCGCTTCTCTTCCAAGACATGGTAGGAATGATGTTACAGCCAGATCCTCCAGCTGAAGACCCTCCGGTCATTATTGAAGACGATAGAGGGGAGACATCAAATCCTCCTCCAGCTCATTCGGCAGCCAAGGAGGAAACCATTTCCAAAGCCACACTCGATGACTATATAGCTCAGCAAATACGAGCTCACCGGGCGAATGAAGCGGCCGGCCAAGTCGTCAAAACTGGGCGACCGTATCCAAGCTGGTATGACCAAATAAAATACCCGCCGGGATATACGATCCCTAAATTCCACGTGTACAAGGGGACAGGCAATCCTCACCAACACGTCGCCCAGTTCAGAGCTCTTTGCGGCAACACCGGGGGAGATGGTAAGCTTTTGCTCCGTCAATTCGTCGGCAGCTTGTCGGAGACAGCCTTCGAATGGTACTCCGAACTTCCGAACGACTCCGTTAAAACTTTTGCGGAAATGGAGCTATTATTCACCCAGCGATTCGCAAGTGCTAGTGAACACACCCCGATAACGGCATTGATTAATGCCAGGGTAAAGACAGGAGAGACGCGAGTCCAATACGCCATACGATGGCGGAATCTGTGGTCGAAATGCGAACAGCGGATCGAAGAAGCGCCAGCGGTAGGCATGTTTGTGGGCACTTTGGACCCTCATGCAACTATCTCCCAGTTCATGATGTTCTTCAAGCCGACTATTTTCTAAGCCTTGATCGACAAACTGGCCCAAATGGACTAGATGGGTCATAGACCGTCTCCTCCAAAGCCGGACTCTCGAAACGAGAGGGGAAGGGGAAAGCGATCGTCGTGGCCAATGCTCAACAGCAGCCTGGTGGCTCGAGACCAGTTGATCGCCAAAATAACAGAACTCGATCTCTTGAAGATAAAATGAGTCGCCCTTACTCGTTCCCTCGAGACAAGACAAAGAGGTTATTCGAGCTTGCACTCCGCAACAGGCTCATTACGCTCCCAGAGCCAAGACGCCCAGCGCAACCAGGCGACATTAGCAATCCTAACTACTGCCTTTATCACCGAATGTTGGGCCATCCGATTGAGAATTATTACATCTTCAAAAGCTGGATAGAAGATCAATACCAGCAGGGCAAATTCGTATTATCTGAGAATTGGAAGGTGAACCCGCCTCGGCCACACACTCCCAAGAAAACAGATACACCGGGGGCATCATGCTCCTTTGTAGAGGTAGCTTCGTGGGAGGTCGCTCTTTCAGCCAAGACAAAAGAATGCTGAAGGATCTCCACACATGTCCGGCAATTAGATGGAAGAATCCACTGGAGCCTGAGATCATCGAGGGGATGCTGAAACCGTGTCCAACTCTAAAGATCAGTGGTGATAGTCAAAGCTCGCACACCCAGCCGTCGAAATCTTTAAAAAAGAAGAAGAAATCCAAGAAGCCCGTGAAGCCTGGCGACAAGCGCACGGACCTACAAAAGCAGATTGACGCGCTGGAAGAGTATAACCAGAAGACGCGGACTCCAATCACGCTCCAAGAGTTCCTCAGCCACGTCCTTGAGGACGGAAACGATGGTAATGAAGAAAACTCGTCGGATGAATCTGAAGGTTATGTGGAAAGTTTCCATGTGATCTCTCACTCGTCGATAGACGGTGAGGAAGCTCCTCATACAGAGAAACTGGGGGCAGGGCCTGAGCTGGAACTTCTGGGACCATCAGATGAAATAATTGATGCATTCCTAAACGAAGCTCTTCTGAAAAGCAAAGTTGATCGGGAGCGTGAGATGGCCATATTTGAAAAGGCCAAACGTCGGCGACTGGACGAAAGGGCTGAAATATCCCGGCCAGACCAAAATACCTCCATTGCGAATAAAAACAGGTTCAAGACGAGGAAGAGGTTCGCCAAAGCCATATCAATGGGAATGAAGCTGCCACCCTCCGAAGGAAACATTCTTGGTGAAGCAGAAATACATCTTAACTACTGCCTATATCATCGGAGGATCGCACACCCCACCGAAGAGTGCAATGATTTTAAAAGATGGTGGCAGGGATATGTTGCTCACCGACAACATTTTAAGCGAATGAAACGCAAAACTCCTCGGGAGCAAAGAAGTGCGACCAAGGAGCTTAGAAGAACTATCGGCAACTGTCGCGTGGTCAACGCCGGGGGATCGCAAGTTCTCACCTTCGGGAGAGAATCCGACGAAGAAATGACTCTTGGTCCTCTCTTTAAAGAGTCCACCTTGGGAAAAGTGGAGGAACCAAGGACCTGTGAAAACATTCAGTTACGCAATCATACGCTGCCCGAAAAGAATCTTGGGCCCTCGAGCAGTGGGTCAAATAGAAAAGATAAGGGAAAAGAAAAAGTCCCTGAGGATATCATCCTTGATGACCAAGCCATCAAAGAACTGGCAGCCAAGGACCCGCCAAAGAAAAGTAAGGTGGACTACAACGTTCTGGCATACTTGAGGAAGATACCCTTGCAGGTCAGTATTCTCGACGCCCTTCCGCTATCCAAAGTGGCGAGAGATTCTTTAATCAAGGCACTGCAGGAACCCGAGCAACTCCAAGCTTTCCTCGCCGAAGAAAAGATGAAAAACGAGCTGGAAGAAGTACACACAGCCGATATCACCTTCGGCGATGAAGATCACCTCCTTGGGACATATGAGCACAACCGTCCCCTATAAATCTCCGGATACTGTCATGACATCAAGATAGGTAAAATCCTGGTCAACAGTGGGTCCTCCGTCAATCTCCTTAACATAAGGGTGTTGAAGAAAATCTGCATGAGCGTTCAACACCTCGCTCACGGTAAAATCACCATCTCCGGATTTGATTCCCAGTCATCACGGACTCTTGGGTCCATAATACTGACGTTACGCTTTGGGCTTCTCGTTATGGACATCAAGTTCCATGTCATTGACGCCAAGACATGCTACAATGCTTTGCTCGGTCGGCCCTGGTTGCACGAATACAACATCATCCTTTCTACACAACATCAGTGTATGAAGTATTTCAAGGATGGTCTCGAGTATACTGTGACAGGAGAGCTAAACCCATTCTCCGTAAACGAAGTCCGCAAGTACGAAGATGCAAAATACTTCTTACTAGACTTTGAGGACACAGAGAGATGTCACAAACCGGAGAACAAAGCTATCCCCACCATTCCGGTCTTCGGGAGTGATACCGAGGAAGAGGAAGAGATAGTTTATTCAGGGCCACCCCAGTACAGCAAGCCGGGACCGTCCGCTCCTATGTTGATCTTCGGCAACGACTCTGAAGATGAGGTCAATGCCGTATTCTCTGCCCGACCATCCATACAAACCTTCGCTGATGAAGAGCAAAGTTTGCAAGTTGCCATGGTTCCGCCCAAGCATCATAAAGAACTAGACGCGCTTGATACCTACAATGTGGAAGAGCTGTAGACGTTCTATGTCCCTCCCAGGCGAGAAGGTGAAAAGGCGATCCTATTCTACCGATCCGGGGAAACCAAAGTGGAGAAAGAAATCTGGCACGGCGCAGATTCTACACTCGACCGGCTCCAGCCCATCCGTTTGCCCAGATATTATACGAACGAACTAAAAAGGCTGTTAAAGCGCCAAGGCGTACCTTTCAAACAGACCGCTCGAAAAGCTAAGTTCTATGACAAGATCTGGAATGCCCCCGGAACTCAGCGAAAATTGCCCAACGGGAGAATAGAAACGACTGGGCTTGGGTATGTTCAATCCAAGAAACGGGAGCTACTCCGCGACTGTTACGTCATACATGACTTTGATGAAGAAGGAGATGCTCTGTGGGAAGATGCTAACCCTGAACCAAAAAGGGCTCCCGCCGTGAAAATGCCTAGTCCGTCGTTCAAAGAACAAATGGACAAACTTATAAGGGAAGCAGGTCAAAAAGGTTCGAGACGACCATAATCGCGAAATGGCCGTCTACGAGAAAGCCAGGACGCAACGCCTCCTTCAGCAGGCCGTGAAAAACGAAAATGCTCATGCTTGTCAACCCGTTATACCAAAGGCCCGACGCAGAGGCAAAAACAAGCCAAAGAACGGGAAATGCGTTCGACAGCGACAGAGCGGGACTAAGAAGCCACGTAATCAAGAACCGAGCAACCAAGATTCATCTCTTATAAAGAAGATGGGTCGAGCATACTCTTTTACCCAAGACAAGACAAAGAAAATACTTGATCTTGCCATAAAACATCAACTGATTACACTCCCGGAGTCCAAGCACCCCGAGCAAGCAGGCGAAGTCTCTCATCCAGACTATTTCTCCTATCATAGGGCAATAGGACATCCTATTGAAGACTGCTTCACCTTCAAGAACTGGGTCGAAGATCAATATTAGCAAGGCAGGTTCGCTCTATCCAGCAGCTGGAGGGTAACCCCGCCGCAGAAGCATGGACCCAAATCCATGAGGGTAGAACTAGATCCACATCGGTCTTGGAAGAGAACTCGTACCTGTCACGTGATAATGTTATCAAAAGAAGAACCTGAGAATATGGACAAACTCCCCCGGTGCTTCGAAAACGATGATGACGAGGTAATCTCATAATTTCCACCAGCGCCAAAGGAGCTGGAAGATGGAATACATACTACTGCAGATAACCTCAAGATAATTGATTTGGGGACGGTGATTGAAACGATTTCGGATTGTGTATGTAGAAAATTATGTAGAAATCACAACCAAAAATATTTTGACTGCAATCAATAACGGTGTCGGATGTAGCGCGTTAGTAAGTGCGGATCGTCCACAGGGAAAGTGTAATCATTCGTGTTTCGATTTAGATGAGTCGAAACTTTAAAGGAAAGAAAACAAACAACAATTCATGATTTGTAAATTGAAGTTCAAGAATTAGGAAAATCTAGTCTAAATCAAGAAACGATAAAATCAAGAATTGAGAATTTGTGATGATTTCCAAATCAAATATCAAGAATCGAAGTGAGGCTCGTAGGAATCGATCGGATCTATAGATGTGATGAAATCTAGCGATTACGTATTCTTATCCATCGATGAATTGATACTAGATCGATGATGATCGACGAGAATTAGGGATTTCTTGTGAAACTAGGGTTTCATCTTCTATCCCTTGTTCCTTCGTCGATATCATTCACATTCTAGCCTCTAGTAAATTAAAGAATCGATCGTGGATCCCTAATTTCGAGCGATCACAATCAAGAAAGCATCGCAACGAAACTAGGTCGTCGATTCTTCAATTTGCTAGGGTTTACAAAACTCGTAGGACTTAAGAATCGTTTTAAGATTTGTTACATCATCATTCTATTGATCGTCTCGACTCCTTTACGAGCGGAGTTTTACTCAAACATCACAACAAGAACCACAATCACAAATTGAGATCGAATCATGATGCAAGAATTTAAAGAAAGCAAGATTAAAGAATTTCACCTTTTATTTATTAACAATTCCGTTACAAATTGTTCAAGAACTACAAGAGGAAGAACTCGATCGTCGATTTGGCTTCGCTCGTCTCCTTGAGTCGCGGATCGGCTTGGATCACTTGCTCGATTGAAGATCGGCTCCGCTCCTAAAAGGTTGAAGGCTTCTCACTTGAATGGTACTCGGGGTCTTGAATTTGGCTTTGGATTTTGGATTTAGGGCTACAAGATGTGTCACTCAACTTGTAGGTGAATTTGGGGGAGATGAGAGATTAATGAACAACCTCAACCCTTAGATTTAGGCTCATTTTTATAGGCTTCAAAACCCTAGATCTAGGATTCAAAATTTGAATTTCCCTCCAAAAGTTTGTTAGAGAGAGGCTTCTAGAAGAGGTTAGTTGGAGGGAATATTCTAGAATAAGGTATATTCTAGGTTGAGTTTGTTAGGCCGAGTCTTCTGGATGAAGCCACGTGGCATTTCTGGAGTATTCTAGAAGCTTGGACCGTTACAAGAAGCACGTGGAGGAAATTTGAGCATCTGAAGCCATCAAGCCGCCGCGGAACCGCGGCGCAAGCCGGCTGCGGCCGCGGTTCCGCGGCTCAATTGGAGCCTTGGGGCTTTATTCTTCTGTGATGAGTTAGGGCTGACCTTTTGGCCTTTTTCTGATATGCTGAATTTTATATTTCTCTCTAGATTGCTACCAGCTCTCAAGTCTTTGAGTTGGTGTAATTTTTTTGATCAGCACTATGACAATTTTGGCATTTCTTCTGGAATTTCCTGCACAGACTCCGAAACAAGTGTTGCGCAATACAAGGATGATGCAATGCCATGAAAAACAGTCAATCCCTAAAAATGCCGGTTTTAGAGTATAACACATGCAATCTGGTATTTCAGGGATGTTTTGCTAATATGTGCAATATGAATACCGAACACTTCTAGATGAGTGCAAATGATAGGGAAATTGTCGTGTTAAAAATGCAGTACTTTCGACTGATCAAACGGCAAGTGACCCGCGGCCGACTTTCGTCAGTGAGCAATTGTCTGAAGAAAGGGTGGCTATGCTAAAAGACGTACTCATGCAACATAAAGATTGCTTCGCATGAAACTATTCCGAGATTCCAGGACTAGATCCAGAGATTGCTGTCCATAAATTGACAATTTCTCCAGACGTCAAGCCGATCAAACAAGCACCGAGAAGAATGCGGCTCGAGCTTGAAATGAGCAACAACGCCGAAGTCAAGAAGTTATCAACGAAATTTTTTTGATATTAAGTATGCCGCCAACCTGTTAAGGTCTTGTGTTAGCTGTGTAGTATGTGATATTTGAAAGTCGAATATTGAGACATATCTTACCTACTGAGCATGGTAAACTCGGCATCATACCCATCCACAGATTTGGTCCACATCGAACCCTGTTGTAGGTGGGTGAATTGCTGCTCCATGTCAAATCGGGCAGTCTCTGGAAAGTACTTCGCGTCGAACATGTCGCGAAAAGTTTTCCATTCGATCGACTGGTCAAGACGGCTTTCTTTCGCCTTCCACCAAACTCGGGCATTGTCGGTGAGTTGCAGCTTTGCAACCCGTACCCAAGCGATGTCTGGCACTCGTGCTGCTGCCAGATCATCCTCAATGCTCTGAGCCCATTCTTCAGCTTTCAGAGGGCTCTCTTTTCTTGAAAATTGCTTTAGGTGCAATGCCCGGAATTGCTTTACTCCGGGCGCTTCCGCTTCTCGACAGTTTAGTAATATAGCAGTTTGCTGCTGCTGTCCTTCCAGGAGGTTTCGGATTGCCTGAAGCAGTACTGTCTGCTCATTGATCAGAGCAACAACGGTAGGCGTAAGCGGTAGAGGTGGTGGTGTGTTGTTAAAGTTGGTGCTGGTATTGTTTGTAGAATCCATAACCTTGAAAGAAAAATAGGGTTAGAATAGATTTAAAGTATATGAAATTGTAAGATTCAAGAAATATGAAATTTAAAGAATGTTTTTAGTTGCTGATTCTTGTGATATTGCTTAGGACTTCATGCAGAATTGACCTGCATGTCCATGCAGAACTGACCTGCATGATAGGGTTCCATGCAGTACTGACCGGTATGGGCCGCCAACAAAACCTGTCACGCCCCGCTTCCCAGTGTACAGGTAAAAAGACGCAACGAGGCCCGCTACGTATTTACTCAGAAGTAAACACGCTAAGCGTATCTAAGCAATATAATGTAAATATACATAAGAAGACATGAATGTAAATGAACATCAACTTTTATTTATTAAACATTTCTTTACAAGTACAACTGAAAATGTATATACAGAAATGGAAAGCAATACCTAAACAATGGCATGAACTGAATGAAAAGTTAAGTACAAGTAAAGTCTAATGGCCGTGCTACTCAGTGGTCTGCTCCAAGTGCTCCTGGCTGGTCTCGAACTCTTCAGAGTCGGGTCCTCCTGACAACATTCCAAAAAAGAAGAGAAATAGGAATGTCGTCAGCGAACAGTCGCTCGGTAAATCCTAAAGTAAGGTAGAAATAAAATAGACAGAAAGAATATAACTGTATACTATTTGATTGTTATGTTAACGCAGTTGTTTGTATTTTGGTACAGAAGATGCGAGTGTATACGAGAGGAGTCCAACTTACACCGTGGACTTTGGTAACCCGTAGTACAAGGCCCCGTCGATAAAACCACGGAACAACGGTATGGATGTATAGTTACGTATTTTAGTGACCATCTCGTGCTACCTTTAACATGTTCCGTACCAGTCTACCCCTTTAAAACCTCGCAATGTCTTTTGTATTGTTTGTATTGTTTTGTTTTGTTTTATAAATGGAAGACTTGCCGAAACCATGATATCATGTAAACTGAATGGATATAAATGGATAGTCATGTAATCAGAGTATATCCATGGTTCGGTTCGGTCGAGTCATGTTGATATAGATTGAATTCTGGTATAAATGGATTCATTTTATATTGGAGTTATACTTGAATTGTATTCCAGGATAGATTGATTTCTTATTTAGACCGAGACTCAGACTGGGTCAGACCTTTTAAACAGAATTGAAGTCCTGAATTAGTTTTGATATTATCGGTAACTGCTGCACATGGACAGCAGGATTTGTGTCTTTTTCCAAGACAATTACCATATTGATAACACCGTTTTTAGGTTATCTATCTTAGATAAGCAAGCACCCATATTCTCCGGCTCCCTGAGACTCAAGAGAACTGGTCTCGTTTAAACCTATGTTTACTAGGGTCCTTATTGTAATTTAATATAACTTGAGGGTTTTTTATGAAAAATAGTTTTGATATATTTTCAAAATACATCAAGTATTTAATTATTGTATTTAGGGTTTCCATAATTGTAATTTTTATAAAGTGAAATATTCTAGTGGATATAACCTAGATTTCATTGTATATGGTATTTTAGTGTAATATTGGACTTGTATTGATTTGTAATGGTAGTTTCATGAAATTTGTGATTCCTTTGATTTAGAAAACATGGAATATATATATTATATACTTAAAATAGATATTTTGATAATATATATATATATATATAATAGAACTTATTTATTAAATAGAAATCACATTTTTCTTAAAAATTGCATTAAAAATTCCATTGAGATCGTTTGCTTCGTGAGAAGGTTTGCATCTCGCTCTACTAGGCCCGAGAATATGCGATAACCCGCACCATCTTGATCGGGGTTTTCCAAAATGGGTTGTAGAGGCGCATTTGTAAGGAATTAAATAATACACTTTTAAAGAAAAAGTTTTGAAAAGTTTAGGGTATTTTATTGTAAACTTGTAAATTCCCACAATCTAATATTCCAAAAGTCATCGTGCTATGTCAAGATTGTGTGTTGTGATGAGATAGGTCATTACCTCATGAGTTTTCTAAAGGTAATACGATCAAAATGAATAAGCAATGTCGTATATAAACATAATGGTATTTTACCGTAAAACTGAAATAGAAGTTGCAATATATATTATTTTGAGATAAAACTTGCTCTAATGTGTTTTTTAATGATTGTTAAACAATATACAAAAAGAATGTAAATTTGTTATTAAGATAATTGGTGTTTTAAGTTAAATTAGAAACGAAATTCGGATTAACTCCGCTTCCGACTAGTTTTGAAAATAGAATTCGTTTTAATAGAAAGAGAAAAGGGAAAGTGGGACTTACTGATTGAAAATAAAGATGGGAGATGGAGGAAGCTTTTGGAATCGTCGTGGAGTCGTTTCGTCGCCGGATTTGTCCCGAAACGTCGTCGGAACTTGGACCTTGGCTAACTCCACTTGTACAACTTCTTGGACTTGAAATTTTTTGAGAGTTTTGATACTAAATTTCATAATGAAGAGGGCCAAAGTGTTCCCTATGTTTCTCTAAGGGTTTGTTTGGATAATACTTATCTTATGGAAAAAAGCACAGATGCCATTTTTCCACCGGATTGAACCAATCCTGCAAAAGGAGCCGTTTGGATGGATTTTTTGATTTTTGATTTAGGGGGGACCCCTACTTTAGGCCAATCCACGAGATATAAAAAATTGAGTCAGACTCAATCCCCCCACTTTTTATCGTTCCTCTCTCCCTCTCTCCCCTCTTCTTCCTCTCTTAATTCTCATTTTCCTCTAATTTTTCCACTACAGAAATATAAACCGTAGCAATCGATCTCTCCCTCTCCCTCTCTCTCTCTGAACGATGCTCCCGTCGTGGCCATCGGTCGCAAGCCAGATCCGGGCCCTGCTGCAAGTCGCCAGTGACCTCAACTTCGTTTCGATCCATCACGACCCCTGTCTGGTTCAAGCTTCTTCCTTTTTATTCTATTCTTTCTATGTTTTAATGATTTTAGTTTCGTTTCTGCCTTGGTCTATAGGAATTGATGTATTCAATTTGTTAAATTAGGGCATAGTTTTTATTCATTTGATTGGCTATCGCCCACTTCCTATTTCTACAGTTTGTTAAAATGGAAGCGAAGAAGAAAGCATTTGTTTCATATGATGTTGAAGAAAGAAGATGGATCAAGAAATGGTGGTATTTTCAATGTTCATAATAATAAAAAAGAATTTTATGAAGTAGATTTTTCCTTTACCATCAAAACAAGTTTTGAAATAAAAATCCTAGATATTTTAACCTAAATTAAATATGTAGAATTATTTTCCTAACTATCCAAACATGGCCTAAGAAATTGATCCACTTGCATAATTTCTCCCATAATTCCAAAAAAATTCAAAAACACCCCTCATTTTCCCTATAATTGCAAAAAAGACCCATTTTCTCTTCGGCCTGAAAATTTCAAAAAGGCCCCTCATTTTTCCTACAACCGAAAACCCCCTCATTTTCCTTATAATTTTCCCCTCCAATTCAAATTTCTTTTAAAAGGCCCCTCAATTTCCCTATAATTGCAAAAAAGCCCCTCATTTTCATTATAATTTTTCCCAGACCCCTGCATTTGCACGGGGGCTAATTTTCAAGCTCGAGAAAAAAAAATTATTTAATAAATTTTTTATATTAAAATATTTCAAATAAAATCATAATATATCAAAGAAATTATCAACGAAAAATTCAAATAAATTTTCAAGCTCTTCTTTGTCATGCAGTAGAAATTAAATAAAAAAATATCAAATAAAATATCAAAAACAATAAATTAAAAAAAAACAAAATATAAAAAAAAATCATTTGGCATTCTTTAACATGACTTTTTATCGTGGATCAAATAAAATATGAAGAAATTATAAAAATTCAAAACATTTTCTCCGTACCTGTGCATTCGCATGGGACACCCTGCTGCTATCTTAGAATTTTCAACCAAACCTTTGTCTTCTAGCGGAAAATTGCAAAAAACCCCCACTTCCCCTATATATAATTGAAAAAGGCCCCTCATTTTCCCTATAGTTACGAAAAATTTCAAAAATGACCCTCATTTTCCATATAATTCAAAATAAGCCCTTCATTTTGCCTTCTACTGGAAAATTTCAAAAATCCCATCATTTTTCCTATAATTGTAAAAAAGACCCTCAATTTCCCTATAATTTTTCCTCAATTTCAAAAAGACCCCTCATTTTCCCGGAATGCACCCATTTTGTCTTCTATTGGAAAATTTCAAAAAGGCCCCTCATTTTCCATATAATTGCAAACAAACCCCTCATTTCCCTATAATTTTCCCTCAAGTCAAAAAAATTGAAAAATACCCTCGTTTTCCCTATATATGCAACAAAGCCCTCATTTTCCCTATAATTTTCCCCGAAAATTTTCATACCCTTTTGTCGTGTACCGGAAAATATCAAATAAAATATCAATAAAATTTCAAGCTCTTCTTTGTCATGTAGTGAAAATATCAAATAAATAATCAAAGAATATCAAATAAAATATCTATAAAATTCATTTGACATTCTTTATTAGAGACTTATTTACCTTCATCCTGCATCAAATAAAATATCAAAAAATAAATAAATTCTTAACGTTTTCTCCGGTCACATGCATTTGCACAAGGCCCCTTGCTAGTGTGTGTGTGTGTGTGTGGAGCAAAATCAAGCCTTTTATTTTCGTTATCCCCGGAAAATTACACGCTGCCCTTAGCTTTAGGAAAATTTGCATTGAGCCCCACTTCTTAAGGGATCAAGCTACTCTCTCACACATGCGTGGATAATTAATCCATGCCGCTAAAGTTCTTCTAAGTTTCTATATAAATGGCAACCTCCCCTCTGAAGACTTGGACTATTTGGAAAACACATGGAAAATTATTGAGGCTTTAATCTATCCCATGTTCTTCGATAATATATGAATGATGCATCGAAAACTCATACTTGACGTTTTATCTTGATTGTGTTGATTTTGATATAAAACCAAAAGCCCAAATCCTCAACCTTTTATTCCCAACCCACAAATCAACCAGGCTCAGCCCACTTGCACTAACGCAAGCACTTGTGTCAACACAAGTTTGCACACGTGGGGGCAGCAAGCCGCCAACGCGGTCGGCGCATGGGGACCATGCGCATGGGATGCTGCACATGGGCTACTGGCACATGAAAATTGCTTGGGGCTCACACGCAAGGATGTTGCGCATGGATTTTGTGATGGAGAAGATGAAGAAGAGAGGGCCGATGATGATGCTCGATATCGGTGGTCTCCCAGATCAGGACACGTGGCAGATGACGTGTCCCAGAGCATGAAAGAAAGGACTTACAGTGGCCGACCAAACCACCCATGTGCCCGTCTTACGAGCAAACGCTGGCTCACCTCCGAGCCCCCAGCACAATTGGCCTCCTCGGCCCCACAGCTCGTCTCCGAGCTATCACTGGCCCGAGCTTCCTCGACCCTCTCAGCTCGCCTCCGGGATCGAACAGAACTAAGATACCCCGGCTCTCCCGCTCCTCCGCGAGCTCTCCCGCCGAGGTCATCTTCCTCGGTCTTATCGACCGACCAACGGCACCACTTGCAGGCGTAACCGCCATCCCGCGAATCTCGACATGCGCGAGATCTCCGCCGGCCACATCCCACGTTCCACGCCACCACGATTCCCCATTAATGAGCCTGTCTCGCCATTAATGGGAGGTCCCGCTCATCACGCGGGCGTGACGTCGGGAGCGTAACAGCCGACGCGATTCTCGCGCCCGTCTCGCCTGCTGCCACCGCTATATAAACCCCCTTCAGACGGTTGAGGTAGGCCATTTTGACTCCACTATGCCGTTACTCTGCTCGGATTTCCTCTCTAACTTGATCGTTGGAGGGTCCTCGGTGGTACAATGTCACGACCCGAAAGAGCACGTGACTGGCCCTTGAACCATATGAAGTCTATATGACTCCATCGGATCCAAGTAAGCCAAAAGCCCAGAAATCTAAAACCATTTTTAAGAATAAGTAAAAGAACTGGTTTAAAGAAGTGAAGAAAAACATGTTTGAAATCAAGGTTTTTAAATAACTAAGCCGAATAAGCATTTTAAAAGTGTACAGTCTTTTCTAAAAATTTCGGCAGAGTTTCTTTTGTAAAACTGGCCCTGAATGGGGTAAAACAAGAATAACAATATATATGCAATGATAAAGGCATCCCCAAGCGGGAGCTAGCTCTTCGTCAATCGACGGTCACAATCACACATGCAACAATAATATACAACGCCAAGTGGCGAGGATCAAATCCAAAAGAAAGCTCAAAAGCAACAAGAAACCGCAATACTACTAAGCGCGACTCTAAGGTCGAATAATACAACACTGTCTCTAAGTCTGAAAGAATATACAAGTTTTGGTTGATGGACAATTTCTAGATACAATGAAATAAAATAAATACAATGGTGATTCTTGATGCGAAAGAATCCACCTACCAAAAGCAAGTCACCCGCAAGAAAGAAGTGTGCCAGAAATGCCGCAATAGAACCTGTACGGCAGAACCTGCAAGAACTGTGGCACAACGGGGGTGAGTTGCCAACTCGTGAATAGAAACATCTACAAGCAGAAACCGAATGCAAGACATAAACCTAAGTCAACAATCAGTAATATAATCCACAAGAGTACATCTGAGTGTGATAAGATGGCAAGGTAACATCTAATCAGGTATGCAGTGCCAGGTACTCAGGTAATCACATGTCATCAGTGTAAGGTATGTCTGCATGAAGTAACTATGATGAAACATCAATGATATCAATACACATATATTAGCGTCCCATACCACTAATATTGGTGTAAGGGTATATATAACAGCGCCCTCATACCCTGTTATATATACAAATAAAATATGATCAATGTAAAAACCAGTCTGTATATGATCCATGTCTATATGTATGTGGAACCCGTCCACTCGTCACCCACTGACGAAAAGCATCATATATGCAATGTGAGGATATAAGCAAAATCATGGAAAAACATCATGAAACCCGTGCCTAGCATCGACACGTAAATCCTCATCCATATGGGGCTCCGTCAATCCGGGTCAGCCCTCTCTCAAAGTATATACCGGGAATCCGTCAGTCCGGGTCATCCCTCTCTCAATCCATCGGGCTTCCGTCAGTCCGGGTCAGCCCTCTATCAATCCATCGGGCATCCGTCAGTCCGGGTCAGCCCTCTCCAGAGTATATATATATCGGGAATCCGTCAGTCCGGGTCATCCCTCTCTCAATCCATCGGGCTTCCGTCAGTCCGGGTCAGCCCTCTATCAATCCATCGGGCATCCGTCAGTCCGGGTCAGCCCTCTCTCAGTACATCCTCTAGCACCGAGAAAACACGGGGCGACGCCCCAAATATCATATCAAGGGAACCGGGTTTTTAAATGATTACTTATTGAAAAGGACACGGTTCCCAAATCCCGAAATCTCATGAAAATCCAACATCAAGAAGTACATCCAATGCGATGTGCTATGCAATCAATCCATGATGTATGCGACATGTAAAGAAAAGTAATCATATCGGAAATCATGCAACATGGAATAGTAATGTGCATATGTCGAAGGAAGAATCATCTCATGAATGCAATAGTACTACAGTGTAGTGGCATGGCAATTATCGATGATGAAGTGTGTGAGCCGGCAATAGTGTACGTGAAACATACGCATCATCGATAATGGTGCTGGTGTCCTAACAGCATAATAATAATATGGCAATGAATATATGCCAGAAATGCGAATAGCATGAGACTGCAGAAATCTAGTAGTCAACACCACAGTGAAGTATCTACTATGCAAACTACACCTAAGTATCAGGTCAATCAGGAGGGGTAAGTGTGGAAACCACCTAAATCTGAGTCGGTATATATATATAAAGATATATAGTCGGTGATCTCGCCTCAATGTCATATCATAAGATATCCTCGAGTTATGAGTGCGGATCTATCATCAATATCGGCACGTACGGTAAATCATCGTACGGCATCCCCATAGCTGGGTAGGGGTCAACATCTCACTGTCTCATCACATAACAGATATCACCATCATCAGATCATATAGTCTAGAGTACTACTCTATGTCTAGTACAAACGGTAACATCAGTAAGTATGCATGCGGGGGTAAACACATATCCCAAGCCCGCAAGAATCACAAGTCATATCCCACATATGAATCGTATCAAATCACCGATCCCAGGGCACCAAGCCCACATCATCGACTCATCTCCAAGTCATCACATATCGTCAATCACAGTGCAAGCACAAGTGATAAGCAAAGGTGTGTGTATAGGTGTAATTCTATCCTAGGGTTCGCGACTATGAACTACACTAGTCACTTCTAACCCTATACTATCCATAATACACCTAATATCACAAGAACTACATAATAATCTATCTACGGACTGCGGGGGTGCTATACGCCATCCACCCGACTTCCCCCTGTAGATATAATCTACTCACCTGTATCATCATTTGCGGACATCACCATGCATTTGCTTGTCGTCCCGAAGTCTTCATGGGTACCTACACATCAAATATCGTATATGCGCATTAAACCAAATCCAAGCTAAAACGGCGCATGAAATCCAAAACGATACGATAAGGGGGCCTATAGGTGAGAACCCATGGCACGCCTTCAAAACCACATATAAATCCTCTATATCGTCGTATAAACGCCCAATAGTCGAGGCAAAACACAATCCACCATTTCAGAAATGAAAATACGGAATACGGAAACACGAATCCAAAATAGCAACTTAGGATATATGTCCCAGATTTCACCCTAGATAGAATCTGTCAAAACTAGAAGTACCCTGGGTCAACACTAGAGGAGCTGGGGCTGTGCATAGAAAACGAGGAAATTCCTCACTGGTCTGGCCGCAAATTGCGGCCAGAAAGGGGATTTTGGCGGCCTCAAGGTGGAGTGGGGAGCTAGGGTTTTGGGTGTTGCCTCTATGGTGCCTGCACATCTCAATTTCCACTCAATATTATTTTAGGAGTCTCGGGGTGTTAGCAGATTCTTAATAACAGTGGCAGATTCCAGTTTTTCCCCGATATCGGTTACAAAAATCCGTATTCTGGTTCCCATTTCAGGTTTGGGTTCAATTTAGCATCACACCAGGGTTTCTAGGGTCTCAACAAGCCTCAATTTCATCTTAGTTTCAGTTTTACCCTAAACCCTCACTTGAAATCTCAAAAGTCCACAAAATGACACGATATCGATACTAAACTAGAATCGATGCATAAGAAAATTGAAATGCTACAAGAGGGTGCAGAAATTACCTCCTTTGGCAACTCAAGAAAATTCTTGAGTTGCTCAAAGTGCTCCAAATCCAATCTTGCTAGGTTCAATGTGAAGCTAGTAGGCTTGGGATCATTTTTTGTGAAGTGAGAATGGGGTTTTGGCATTGATTTCTTGATGGATCTAGGGTTTAGTGAAGAGGGAGAGTGAGGGAAGAGGGCAGCAGCAGCAACAAGGGAAAGGGGAGAGAGAAAAGAGATGGGGAAATGATGAAGGCATGGTGCAAAAAGGTGGGGTTGACTTGTTTTCTCTCTCTCTCATCATTATACCATTTTCTTTCCCTTTTCTTTTCTTCTCACTCAAATAGGGCACCCAAAAGAACAACCATGGCAAAAGAGTGTAACACAAGTGTAACAAGTGTGGAAAACAATATGTGCCCACTTTTGCTCAAAAGTGCTAAAAATACAATTAGCGATTTTTAATCGCGATTAACACTAAATTAGCATATAACTAGTCTTAAAAACTTTAAAAATTTCGAAATTCTCTAATTTACCCTATTTTAGAATTTTCCATAATTTTTCATAATTTTTCTAACATTTTTCCTATTTATTTGCATTTAATATTAAAATAATCAATAAAATAATATTAAATTATAAAAATTCCCAAAATTAATATTTTATATTTTTGAAAATGTTACAATCTACCCCCCTTAAAGAAATTCGGTCCCCGAATTTAAATTTAAACCCCCAATATTAAAAACAATTCCCGTAATAATCTAATTTGTCGGGGCTCCGAAAATATCAACACATAGTGGATATCATAAAATGCACTGCTCTACTAGAAATCAATCCCCAAAATGCATATATAAGAATATCCTATGCGTCTGGTGCGCAAGGAATCAAAACCCATAAATGTGTCAAACAGGTATACAAAACAACATCTAGGTGCAACGGGTGTGCACGAAACATCTGTCGTAGGCAACGTGTGTGCCTGACAGAAAAAATCAGGTGCATGTGACATGCACGAAGAATCTCGATTTAGTGCATCTGGCGTGCACCAAAATCGTATATCAAAACACTAAAGGTGCATGAAAACTATGCTGGAAGTGTAAATCAAATCACTGAATACAGTGGGCATGAAATCTCAACCAATATCTCAAATGTAATAACTCTGCGCAAAATATATAAATATCCAGTGGGTGCGTGAAACCAAAATCATGAAACTCAGTCATCAAAACTAAATCATGCAAACAGAACGCCCGAAATACCGGAATCCAGAATGACGGATACGTGATAATCGAATCACAAAATCACAATTCATAAACACCGTCGTCGGTAGTTCCTCCTTCAAGGTCGAGAAGGAGTCAGTGCATCCACTGCTAGCAGCGCAGGATATCTACTGCCTCTTGCTCACGGTCTGGCGTCCTCTGACTCTCTGGGTCTTTATCTTCTCTGCGGATCACCTATCACGCGGTCAATCGGCTCATCGGCCCTGTCAGATGTGCTAACGGGGGCGATTCCGTTCTGGCACTTCTCTGGTCACCTCTCGGTCAATCATCACGACCACTCGTAAGGCAGCATATCACCGGCGTCGGCCTCTGGCTTTCTGAAAGCACGTCTCACATCTGATCCTGGGTGCAAACATCGTTGCAGCAATGTCCTGGAAGGAATCCTGCTCAAGGTCTCTTCCGATTTCGCCTATGCCGAACCAAACGGAGGCTGGCTCTCCTGCACAACCTCTTCTCGCTCAAAGACACCTGTGTCCTCAGCACAATGTTTCCTCAGAAACTGGTCACATCCCAACGTCTCTGTAAGCATATCAGGTCTCTGGTCTCGACGGAAAGCAATGACAGCTCATCAGTGTCTCACACGAACCTCTTGTTCCAACTGTCTCTATCGTCGTCCACTATGACGTCACGCCAAGCTACTATGCACTGCACTGTCCTCGGCCACGGTCAATCTGAAGTCTCTCACACGGACTCGAAATCACGTAATCTGTAGCTCCATCACTCTGTAGCAGATGTCAGGCCGAACTGGTCCTTGGGAACACGTCCCAACCATCGGAGGAATACTCATCTCTCGTCCGTCCTTGATCAATTCGCAAAGCATCTGGTTAAGTTCCTTTATCCGAACTTGGTCAACTACCTCGTCGACAATGCCGAACTCTGGCCTGCTGGGTGCGCGCAATACGACCACTCCTGGTCTAGGTCTTCTCGTGTCATTTTCCAGAAGGGTCCTGTCGAGGTTCCCTTCTCAAATCTCAATCCTGCCGAAAAGCCCGGAATTCATCATCCAATGCTGAAGCTAAAGCTTATTCCGGAATGGCTGCCTACTTATCACGCTTCTTTCTGGAAGATATATCCATATACCACGCCTCGGGTTGCATATCACACCTCTGATGTCAGCGGAGTGGGACGTCATCTCGTCGAAATCTCGTACGAACTCTTTTCTTCACTCTGCGTCACTGTCGACTGATTCGGACTCGTCTCAACATGGCTGCATGTACTGTGCTCCAACGGCTATGCTCGCATCTGGAGTCTCCCAAGCAGTGTCTCATCACGATATCCGAAAGATGTCGAACCATCCGATCGACTCGTCAGATCCTCATAATCCCCCAAGAGCTCACATCTCGGGTACAGTTTAATAGTATCGAGTACATGCCACAGCGTCGGTGGTCCAGCCGTAGAAGGGCAAACCCAAGCCTCACTAATGGCGCCGCGGAACCGCCGTAAACCCTAAGGTTCAAAGGCTGTCACACGGTCATTAAGTCGAGTTAGGGTTTCATTCTTCTAGAGGGTCCATAGAATCACCTGCATGTCTTTCCGTATACTTTAAACTTGGAGAATGGGCTCCTGACATTTGATCGTCTCTATCGACTCTCAACGAACCTGCGTGAAGTCGTCTCTATCTGGAATCAATCCACCTGATGACTCGCATCGGGTAAGCAAACTCACCACACGTCCTAGTCATTCATCCTCGGTGACTAGCGACTCGCTATCATATCTCCAAGAACATGCTCATGCTGCAGTAGCTCCAACCATCTGGGCGATATCTCGTCATTTGCAGCAGCAACTGGCGCATACGCCCGTACGCCGAACAACGCCTCAATCCTCCAGGAAAGGCGACTCATAAGCGGTCATCTCTGAGTCGGTCTGCTCTAGATCTGAGTAAGACTCTCCACACTGGAAATCTTCAACTCATCTGGGCCCGCTCTGGCGCAAAATCGGACGAATCACCTTCGTCTCTCAAATCGGGTAGACTAGCTATCATCAGTCGCATGACTGCCCGAAAGCTCCGGCAGCCTCAGCTCGTACGCTCCGGAAGCAACATCCTGTCAATCTCAGCAACAGCTGGTCCATCTGTCTGCACGATAGGCGACATCACATCTCTGAGGTATGCTGTACATCAACAGTCATCTCTCAACTGGCAGCTCTAACAATGGCCCGATCATCCGGTGCAAGACCAAGCACTCGCCTCCACCAGAGGTCACAATCACCCACACTAACTCGAGACGTTCCCATGTCACCATGAAACACAATGGTCGGCCCTCGTACCAAACGAGCTCACACCGGTCGTAACCCTAGCAGCAACCCAAACTGCGCTCAACCATGGTGACAGGAACCTCAATCGAGTATCAAAAGAGCACATCAATGGCAAGAAAGGAAACAACAGATCCAAAGTGGATACATGATCATAGGAAGGAACAGCATCAATGAAGGTATGATCATGAAACTAATAGAATCGGGGATCTCCAATGGATTGTATAATCCAGGATATGAAGAGAATCACTGATCTCAAAAGTATGTACATCCTAAGGTTCCTCAAGCGGAGTGGCGTGTCGTAAGTATGCCGCGGAACATACCAACGGTACGTCACTCTACTTTAGTCACCTAATCCATCAACCAAGGGTCATCCTACACGACGAAAGTTCGGGTCTAATACCCCCTCGACCAAGTCTAAGTTCCGTAAGGTCAAGCCTAAGTTCCGTATATAAACAACGCCCTAGGCTCCACATAGTCAAACTCAGACTCGAACCAAGGTCAACCTAGCGCTCTGATACCAACTTTGTCACGACCCGAAAGAGCACGTGACTGGCCCTTGAACCATATGAAGTCTATATGACTCCATCGGATCCAAGTAAGCCAAAAGCCCAGAAATCTAAAACCATTTTTAAGAATAAGTAAAAGAACTGGTTTAAAGAAGTGAAGAAAAACATGTTTGAAATCAAGGTTTTTAAATAACTAAGCCGAATAAGCATTTTAAAAGTGTACAGTCTTTTCTAAAAATTTCGGCAGAGTTTCTTTTGTAAAACTGGCCCTGAATGGGGTAAAACAAGAATAACAATATATATGCAATGATAAAGGCATCCCCAAGCGGGAGCTAGCTCTTCGTCAATCGACGGTCACAACCACACATGCAACAATAATATACAACGCCAAGTGGCGAGGATCAAATCCAAAAGAAAGCTCAAAAGCAACAAGAAACCGCAATACTACTAAGCGCGACTCTAAGGTCGAATAATACAACACTGTCTCTAAGTCTGAAAGAATATACAAGTTTTGGTTGATGGACAATTTCTAGATACAATGAAATAAAATAAATACAATGGTGATTCTTGATGCGAAAGAATCCACCTACCAAAAGCAAGTCACCCGCAAGAAAGAAGTGTGCCAGAAATGCCGCAATAGAACCTGTACGGCAGAACCTGCAAGAACTGTGGCACAACGGGGGTGAGTTGCCAACTCGTGAATAGAAACATCTACAAGCAGAAACCGAATGCAAGACATAAACCTAAGTCAACAATCAGTAATATAATCCACAAGAGTACATCTGAGTGTGATAAGGTGGCAAGGTAACATCTAATCAGGTATGCAGTGCCAGGTACTCAGGTAATCACATGTCATCAGTGTAAGGTATGTCTGCATGAAGTAACTATGATGAAACATCAATGATATCAATACACATATATTAGCGTCCCATACCACTAATATTGGTGTAAGGGTATATATAACAGCGCCCTCATACCCTGTTATATATACAAATAAAATATGATCAATGTAAAAACCAGTCTGTATATGATCCATGTCTATATGTATGTGGAACCCGTCCACTCGTCACCCACTGACGAAAAGCATCATATATGCAATGTGAGGATATAAGCAAAATCATGGAAAAACATCATGAAACCCGTGCCTAGCATCGACACGTAAATCCTCATCCATATGGGGCTCCGTCAATCCGGGTCAGCCCTCTCTCAAAGTATATACCGGGAATCCGTCAGTCCGGGTCATCCCTCTCTCAATCCATCGGGCTTCCGTCAGTCCGGGTCAGCCCTCTATCAATCCATCGGGCATCCGTCAGTCCGGGTCAGCCCTCTCCAGAGTATATATATATATCGGGAATCCGTCAGTCCGGGTCATCCCTCTCTCAATCCATCGGGCTTCCGTCAGTCCGGGTCAGCCCTCTATCAATCCATCGGGCATCCGTCAGTCCGGGTCAGCCCTCTCTCAGTACATCCTCTAGCACCGAGAAAACACGGGGCGACGCCCTAAATATCATATCAAGGGAACCGGGTTTTTAAATGATTATTTATTGAAAAGGACACGGTTCCCAAATCCCGAAATCTCATGAAAATCCAACATCAAGAAGTACATCCAATGCGATGTGCTATGCAATCAATCCATGATGTATGCGACATGTAAAGAAAAGTAATCATATCGGAAATCATGCAACATGGAATAGTAATGTGCATATGTCGAAGGAAGAATCATCTCATGAATGCAATAGTACTACAGTGTAGTGGCATGGCAATTATCGATGATGAAATGTGTGAGCCGGCAATAGTGTACGTGAAACATACGCATCATCGATAATGGTGCTGGTGTCCTAACAGTATAATAATAATATGGCAATGAATATATGCCAGAAATGCGAATAGCATGAGACTGCAGAAATCTAGTAGTCAACACCACAGTGAAGTATCTACTATGCAAACTACACCTAAGTATCAGGTCAATCAGGAGGGGTAAGTGTGGAAACCACCTAAATCTGAGTCGGTATATTTATATAAAGATATATAGTCGGTGATCTCGCCTCAATGTCATATCATAAGATATCCTCGAGTTATGAGTGCGGATCTATCATCAATATCGGCACGTACGGTAAATCATCGTACGACATCCCCATAGCTGGGTAGGGGTCAACATCTCACTGTCTCATCACATAACAGATATCACCATCATCAGATCATATAGTCTAGAGTACTACTCTATGTCTAGTACAAACGGTAACATCAGTAAGTATGCATGCGGGGGTGAACACATATCCCAAGCCCGCAAGAATCACAAGTCATATCCCACATATGAATCGTATCAAATCACCGATCCCAGGGCACCAAGCCCACATCATCGACTCATCTCCAAGTCATCACATATCGTCAATCACAGTGCAAGCACAAGTGATAAGCAAAGGTGTGTGTATAGGTGTAATTCTATCCTAGGGTTCGCGACTATGAACTACACTAGTCACTTCTAACCCTATACTATCCATAATACACCTAATATCACAAGAACTACATAATAATCTATCTACGGACTGCGGGGGTGCTATACGCCATCCACCCGACTTCCCCCTGTAGATATAATCTACTCACCTGTATCATCATTTGCGGACATCACCATGCATTTGCTTGTCGTCCCGAAGTCTTCATGGGTACCTACACATCAAATATCGTATATGCGCATTAAACCAAATCCAAGCTAAAACGGCGCATGAAATCCAAAACGATACGATAAGGGGGCCTATAGGTGAGAACCCATGGCACGCCTTCAAAACCACATATAAATCCTCTATATCGTCGTATAAACGCCCAATAGTCGAGGCAAAACACAATCCACCATTTCAGAAATGAAAATACGGAATACGGAAACACGAATCCAAAATAGCAACTTAGGATATATGTCCCAGATTTCACCCTAGATAGAATCTGTCAAAACTAGAAGTACCATGGGTCAACACTAGAGGAGCTGGGGCTGTGCACAGAAAACGAGGAAATTCCTCACTGGTCTGGCCGCAAATTGCGGCCAGAAAGGGGATTTTGGCGGCCTCAAGGTGGAGTGGGGAGCTAGGGTTTTGGGTGTTGCCTCTATGGTGCCTGCACATCTCAATTTCCACTCAATATTATTTTAGGAGTCTCGGGGTGTTAGCAGATTCTTAATAACAGTGGCAGATTCCAGTTTTTCCCCGATATCGGTTACAAAAATCCGTATTCTGGTTCCCATTTCAGGTTTGGGTTCAATTTAGCATCACACCAGGGTTTCTAGGGTCTCAACAAGTCTCAATTTCATCTTAGTTTCAGTTTTACCCTAAACCCTCACTTGAAATCTCAAAAGTCCACAAAATGACACGATATCGATACTAAACTAGAATCGATGCATAAGGAAATTGAAATGCTACAAGAGGGTGCAGAAATTACCTCCTTTGGCAACTCAAGAAAATTCTTGAGTTGCTCAAAGTGCTCCAAATCCAATCTTGCTAGGTTCAATGTGAAGCTAGTAGGCTTGGGATCATTTTTTGTGAAGTGAGAATGGGGTTTTGGCATTGATTTCTTGATGGATCTAGGGTTTAGTGAAGAGGGAGAGTGAGGGAAGAGGGCAGCAGCAGCAACAAGGGAAAGGGGAGAGAGAAAAGAGATGGGGAAATGATGAAGGCATGGTGCAAAAAGGTGGGGTTGACTTGTTTTCTCTCTCTCTCATCATTATACCATTTTCTTTCCCTTTTCTTTTCTTCTCACTCAAATAGGGCACCCAAAAGAACAACCATGGCAAAAGAGTGTAACACAAGTGTAACAAGTGTGGAAAACAATATGTGCCCACTTTTGCTCAAAAGTGCTAAAAATACAATTAGCGATTTTTAATCGCGATTAACACTAAATTAGCATATAACTAGTCTTAAAAACTTTAAAAATTTCGAAATTCTCTAATTTACCCTATTTTAGAATTTTCCATAATTTTTCATAATTTTTCTAACATTTTTCCTATTTATTTGCATTTAATATTAAAATAATCAATAAAATAATATTAAATTATAAAAATTCCCAAAATTAATATTTTATATTTTTGAAAATGTTACATACAACCACCCCGGGACTTCCTTGTAGGTAACTCGGCAACCACAACCTCAACCCATTGAGATCCACACGCCTCAGGAGCGACAGCCTCCAGATCAAATCTCACCCATCCATCGCCGCCATCGGCAGATCAACGGAAGGCAACATCTGAAGGAGATCTCAGCCTCCATCAGCTGGCGCCGTCTGTGGGAAACACTTGATTCCACAAAAACAAAAGTTCACCTTCATATCTCAACCTAATGGCGAGCGACCATCGCGATGATCCAAGCTCCAGCCGCCGCCTCCCTCTCAACGGAGGCGCGGACGAACCTCCTCCGCCGAATGCCATCAACGCCCTCACCGGCCGGATAGACCGACTCGCGTCCATCGTGGAAGCGCTCGTCTGCGTCCAGACGGCAGGGCAAGATCACCAAGTTGCCGCTCCCCCGCCTCGGGACCAGGACCCCTACAGGGGGAAAGGGGACTCCGTCCGCGCACGCGCTGCCGACCGCGGCCTCATCATTTCCAGCAACCGCGATTTCCTCGGGCCGACGTACTCGAAAAACCGGTGGGCACCGCTGAGTTCGGTTCCGAGGTCTTACGCCAGATAGTTACGCCCCGGGTCTCGTCGCACCCATGTCCCTCCCGAGGCGGTGGCGGTCAGTTCGCCTGTTTACAGGCACGACCGGCACCCCCTCCCTTGACGGGGTCGCGCACGCGAGACTCTCCACGGCAGCTCAAAAACTACCCCATCAGGGGGTGTAAGGAACCTCACTCAAGGGAACCAAGGCTCGGCGAAAGTCATGGTCATGACGACCGGGGGTACCTCGGGTACATACACGACTCAGCACCCCGCGCCAGCCACGGAGGCAGACAGCCGACCGACGAAGAGGTCAAGGGAGACCGAGTCGATCACTTTTGACGACGGGGACCTTCATGACATATCCTTGCCCCCACAACGACCCCCTGGTGATTACGGCTCGAGTCCATCGATACGAGGTGCACAGGATCCTGGTCGACTCGGGGAGCTCGGCAGACATTCTCTTCCACGACTGCTTCCTGCGCATGGGACTCGTTTCGGCAGACCTAAGGCCGACCTCCCACGTCCTCTCAGGATTCACTAACCACTCCATCCCGGTGGAAGGGGTAATCACTCTACAGTTCAACGTCGGGAAAACCAAGACACTACCGGTGGAATTCATCGTGGCTAGGATCCTATCGGCTTATAACATCCTCCTCGGCCGCCCCACGCTGAACTCCCTCCGGGCCCAGATATCGACCTATCACCTGGCGATGAAGTTCCCTCTCGACCAGGGCGGGATAGGTCGGGTCTACGGAGACCAGCGAATTGCAAAGGTTTGCTTCACCACAACATCCTCGTCGGAGAGACCGGTCGACGATGTCGAAGGTGAGGGTGACATCAGGGGTTCTCTAGACACTCGAGGCGAGCAAACAGAGGTCCGAGGGACCCCGGTAGAGCCTCTGACAGAGGTCCCCCTCGTAGAAGGGGACAACGAAAAACTCGTCCAGATCGGGTCGCTTCTGACAGGAACTCAGCGAGATGACTTGGTCCACTTCCTCAGAAACAATTTCGACGTGTTTGCCTGGGCGCCTGCTGACATGCCTGGGATCGACCCCAAAATTATATCTCACAAGCTCGGGGTTGATCCTACGGCCCGACCCGTCAGGCAGAAAAAGCGAAGCTTCGTCCCGGTCAAACAGAAGGCTATCGAGGACGAGGTAGATTGGCTCCTCGCCGCCAACTTCATTCGGAACGTGCCCTATTCGGAGTGGCTAGCGAACGTAGTACTGGTCAAGAAATCAAGCGGGAAGTGGCGAATGTGCGTCGACTTCACCGACCTCAACAAGGCCTGCCCCAAAGGCAACTATCCCCTACCTCGGATAGATCAGCTTGTTGACAGCTCGGTAGGTCACGAATTATTGAGCTTCATGGACGCCTTCTCCGGCTACAATCAGATCCGTATGAGTCCGGCAGACGAAGATCTTACCGCATTCACAACGGACCGGGGGGTATACTGCTACAAGGTGATGCCCTTCGGCCTTAAGAACGCCGGAGCTACGTACCAACGGTTGGTTAACCGCATGTTCAAGCCACAGATCGGCAGGAATATGGAAGTTTATGTCGACGATATGCTCGTCAAATCGATCTCGTCGACCGACCACTCCAAATACCTGGGTGAGGCCTTCGAGGTCCTCCGCAAGTTCAAGATGAAGCTAAACCCCGCCAAGTGCACATTCGGGGTCACCGGGGGAAAGTTCCTCGGTTTCATGGACACCCACCGTGGGATCGAGGCCAACCCGGAAAAAATCGACGCTATCCTCAACATGACCGCGCGCAAGACCAACGTCGAGATTATGCGGCTAACCGGGCGGGTGGCCGCTCTGAGCCGCTTCATGTCGAGGTCTGGGGAAAAATGCCTCCCCTTCTTCAAAGCTCTAAGGAAAATCCCGAAGTTCGAGTGGTCGGAGAAGTGTCAGACCGCCTTCGACCAATTAAAGAGGCACCTGGCAATGCCGCCGCCGCTCACCGACCAGTTGAAGGAGACGAGCTATCGCTGTACCTGGTAGTATCCGACCAAGCAGCAGGCTCAGTACTCGTCTGGAAGGTCGACGAAGTGCAGAAGCCGATATACTACGTGAGCCACGTCTTCAAAAACGCAGAAACGAGGTATCCGACCATAGAGAAGATGGTCCTAGCCCTCATAGTGGCTTCAAGAAAGCTACGACACTACTTCCAGGCGCACACTATCCTCGTCCTCACCGAGCGCCCGCTGGGAGCTTCCTCGCCTCACCCGAATCCTTGGGCCGCCTAGAGAAGTGGAGGTGGGAGCTGTCCCAGTTCGACATAAAGTACCGCCCGAGGCAGGCCGTCAAAGCGCAAGCCCTGGTCGACTTTATTGTCGAGTGCACCATCCCCAGCAAGGAACCGGAGCCCGCGACGGCCCCCGCGGATCAACACCCGATCGTGGGAAACCCGACTCGGTCCCTGAGTAGGTCATCTACGTCGACGGGTCCTCAACCGAGGACGGCTGTGGTGCCGGCCTTATCATTCGGGGCTCGAACGAAGCAGAAATGGAGTATTCTCTGAAGCTCGGATTCAGGGCCTCCAACAACGCGGCAGAGTACGAGGCCCTGCTGGCCGGACTGCGCATGGCCTCCGGACTGGGGCTGAAAACAATTCGAATCCGCAGTGACTCAGCCCTAGTCGTTGGACAAGTGACCGGCCACTTTGAAGCTCGGGAACCACTAATGGAAAAGTACCTGGCCGAGGTAAGAAAACTTCGGAGGAACTTCGATAAGGTCCAGATAGAGCAGATACCCAGGAAGCTCAATGCCCAAGCTGATGCCCTGAGCAAGCTGGCTTCATCCTACTCGGCCAACAACAAGCGATCTATCATCTTCGAGACCCTGCCACGGCCCAGCGTGGAAGACGGGGCGACAATACTTCATGTGTACACAGCGCTGGAAGGCGACAAAGACTGGAGGAAGCCCCTCGTGGAATTCCTAAGGGATGGAGCGCTCCTAGGAGATCGGGGAGTAACCCGCCGTCTCCGGGCCAAAGCCCGTCACTTCGTCTGGAGCAATGGGAACCTTTACAAGAAATCCTTCACTCAGCCCCTGCTCCGGTGCGTCGACCCCCATGAAGCCGACTACATCCTCCGTGAAATTCATGAAGAGGTCGGCAGCGCACACCAAGGGGCCCGAACCTTAATCCAGAAGACATTGCTCCAAGGATACTACTGGCCAACTATTCACGAGGACGCCCATAAGCTCGTCAGGAGATGCAAAAGCTGCCAACTCCACAGAAGCGTACCCCGCCTACCGGCTATCGAGCTGACCTCCCCATGGCCGTTCGCCCAGTGGGGATTGGACATGATATGTCGGTTCCCTACCGGCACGGGCGGGCACAAATATGTTCTCGTCGTGGTGGATTACTTCACGAAGTGGATCGAGGCAGTCCCCATCAGGAAGCCAGGCGCCGCCACGACCATCAAGTTCCTGCAGAATAACCTGATGCTCCGGTTCTGCATCCCGAAATGTATCATCACCGACCACGGGACGAACTTCAAAAACGAAAAAGTGAAGGATTTCTGCAGCGAATATCATATCCTCATGAAGTTCGCCGCGGGCGCACATCCCCAATGCAACGGGCAGGACGAAGTCGCTAACCGAGATGTCCTTCGGGGTCTCCGGACCTGCTTGGAGGGACGCCAAGGCAGTTGGGTCGAGGAATTGCCCCGGGTCCTATGGGCCCTGCGCACGTCAAAGAAGACCCTCACCGGGGAAACCCCTTTCAGCCTCTGCTACGGGACCGAGGCAATGGTCCCGGCGGAGATCGGGCTACCCAGTTATCGGGTCGAACACTTCGAAGACGAAGCAAACACCACGGCACTACGGACCAACCTGGACATCCTGTTGGAGAAACGAGACCGGGCTCAGATCAGGGTTGCCGCCTATCAGCAACAAACTGTCCGATACTACAACGCGCGGGTCAAGCGCCGCTCCTTCAAGACCGAGATCTAGTCCTACGGCGAAATGAGTTCGTCGATCAAGGCAGGCAGCACAAGTTTTCCCCAAAATGGGACGGTCGTTTCCTCGTTGTCACGCCCCGCTTCCCAGAGTACGCTAAGATGGGCACGTGACATAGCCAACCATGCTACCTGTGGATAGGAAAAATCCCTCCACAGTCACATTACGGCTGTAGAGATATCAAGAACGGGAAAGTAAACTAAACTATCTAGTACATGTCCATGAGCCAGAATGAATGAGTCAAGAAATAATGATATGCGGAAGCAAAAGATACAATAACGAAACACCTGGAAAGTAAAACTACATACCGACAGGAACTTCACCGCTCGGTCTAACAGCGGCAATACTCCTGATCAGTCTGCAACAAAGGTAGAAGGATCTGGGCCATGCAAAACCCAGACTTCAGCGCGTCATAACATCAAGCAACAATATGTAAACAGGGTAGCAAGACATGCAAGTATAATCATAAATAGTAAAGCAGGTGTAAAGCAATCTAAATCAGGGAAGTGAAAGGTAGCGTGCAGTGAGTAAACTAAACTGGTTAGTTGGTTATCTACTTTCAAGTCTTTGAAATCAATTTGATGAATCATCGATGTAACTCAATAGTATCCCGTGCATACCCGGGACCACGGTCAAGATTCTCGGGCTGAATCCGAGACATGCCGCTAGGCACTAAAACAGGAAATATGTACAGATGAATGATGTCAGCAGCATCATCCCAAGGCTGGCCTAGCCTCTAAAACTGATCAGAACAGGTATCGAACTGTTGAGTTACAAGTCAGGTTTCACCATTGATTTCCCCATACCCCCAAGTTATAAGTGTATAGTCAGGTATTTTAAGTAATCAAGAACTAATGCCAACTCAGGATCAGGTAGGTACAGGTTTGTCTGGATAAACAACAGGAACGGTCCGTAAGGACTACATGTTAAGTTTTTTGGCATTAGACACAAGATCAGGTAACAGGTCAAGCCATGGTACATCAGGTCGGGTCAAGTAGTGTATTTAGGTGTCAGGTCATGTCAAGAGTGTACGGTACCATGTTCTATGAGGTAGGAAGTGCAACAGGTCATATCAGGAAGCACAAAATGTTATGTGGGTGCTCATAATTAACTAGCATAAGGATGGGTATACAAAACAAGCATGGGTACTAATAGCACAATAAAATGGAACATTGTAATGTGATATGCAATCATGTACAGATTAAGGCATACAGATGCACAGTTATCGATTAGGGTTACATTTATAGTTTCAATATTAATTAGGATGCAATTTATTAAACATGGAGTGTTAATATCACAGTATTATGTGGTAATGTGATCTATGGATGCAATTATATGTATCTTAAATGCGATGGATGCAAACGGGTATCCGAAAAGTTATAAAACTATAAAATGGTAATATGGGATGTACAACTAAGCAATATTTGATATAAATATTGATATAATAATATTAATATGGATAGCATATTCAAAGCGATTAATAACTATAAAAGTGGTATTGATTAACCATGCACAAGAAAGTTCCGTTCAGAAATTCAGCGTCACCCTGATTTGTAAAATAGCTTAAAAATAACAAACGTTCTCCAAAAGGGACGTGTCTTATACCAAAACAAAGATAATTCAATAAGGTTTTCATTTTTATAAGTATAAGTATCTCAGGTTGTCCCTACAAAAAGTTATGAACATTCGAAGTTGAAAGTTTGCTGCTGGAATTTCCCTGGGCAGCAGTTTAGAGACCTATTCATTTGCATTTTACGTTATTTAAACAATTTATTTTGTAAGTAAATAATTCATAGAGTTATAGTACTCTGAGTTAGCTTCGTAACGAACTAAAGAACGTATACTAATGATTTTTCTATGATTTATAATGAATTTTATAAGGTAAGGTGTACAGTAAATTTCAGATTTGTCGTATCCGTTTTTCAACGACATTTCATGTGTAAACTATAATATTTTCAAATGTATAACATTATAAAATGCAGATTATAAACTAATTAAAGATAATAATAAGAAATATTACGACGATATATATTTTAAATGATATGGATGCAGTATAATGTAAACTAGTATGTCACAAGATAAGTTTTCATGATCTAGATTTAAAATGATATAAACGGATGCAAACGAAACATCGAAACGTTATAAAATTAAACATGGGGTACTAGATTTAACTATAGGTATGGTATTTATTTAAATAGGTATAAAATGAATTATATAGCATGTAGCAAGATTAACTTGCCTAAACGGAACAAGAACGGATGTGTACGGAACGTCCTTCGTCGGCGAAATGTCGCGACGCGCGCACGGTACACGGAACGGTTCCAAACAACGCATGAGAGTGATCACGCAAGTTAGGTACGTTCAGTGGATCACTCGAATCGTTAGCGACGAGCACGGCTCCGGCGGTGATCACCGGAAACAAGAAACAAGATCAAGAAAAAGAAAGAAGAAAGAAGAAGAAGAAGAGGCTATGTATTAAATAAGGAAAGAAAAATTAAATAAATAAAATATATATAAATATATATATGCAGAGGAGAGAGAGAGAGAGAGAAAGGAGTTGTTAGTTTGTTAGGAAATTAGATTTAAAATTTTAAAAGATTTTTAGATTTAAAATTTTAGATAAGAGGTTTCAGTTTGTTAAAGAAATCGTATGAAAATATTTAAACTAAATTTTAAAATTAAATAAATTGAATTTTGGCGGGATACCAAAATATTTCAAAACGCACCCGGGTCGGGTCTAAAACTTCAGATTTAAAATACGAAAAATATGTGCGACTTTCAAAATTCAAAATGAATGCTCAGGTAACGAAAATGCATACCCCTAAGAACGGATGCATGTACATGCGCGTAGCCATCCAAACACGTCTGTTTCACTGAACGGGACGAGAACAAGATGCGCGGATGCTACCACGGGGTTAGAGGTATCATGCAGGCTATGAAATGCAATTTTAAATTATTTTACATGACCTAAAATGTTATATGGTAAAATGCCAGTATGCAGTATATATGAGATGCCCGTGTCTATGTAACGAGTCAGGGTAATCTATAAATATGAATCAAACAGGTTCAAGCAAGCGGGTCGGGTCGAATGCAATGTAAAATGTAAAATACTATTCACACCCAAAACACGATAAATCAGAAAAATACCACAATTAAGGAAATACGAGAACTGGAATGAACTAGGGTGTTACACTCGTCATCGAGGTACTTCCCAGCGGAGCCTACCGCTTGCAGGACGCGGACGAGCGCAGGTTTCCGCGGCCTTACAACGCCGAGAAACTCAAGCTGTACCAGTGAAATCACTACCCACAAGTGTGCATCTCTCTCTTCACAACGACAATGTAAATTTTTCTAAAAAGTCCTTTTCATCCGAATAACAAGAAGGGAAAGTTAGAACATTGCGAAAAGAAGAGTTCTGTCTTTGTAGCCTAAGCCCTCACTAAGAGACAACTGAGCAGCTTCACTGCTCGGTCCGTCCTTAGCAGGCCTCCCACGGCCCCTCCTGCGCTAAGGATAAAAGCCCTCGCCAAGAGGCAGCCGAGCGGCTACCCTGCTCGGCTATCCTTGGCTGGTAGCTTCCCTACTCCACAACGCCAGGGATCTAAGCCCTCACCAAGAGGCAGCCGAACGGCTACCCTGCCCGACTATCCCCGGCCGGTGGCTCCCCTACCTTGCAACGCCAGGGATCTAAGCCCTCACTAAGAGGCAGCCGAGCGGCTATCCTGCTCGTCTATCCCTGGCCAGTAGCTCCCCTACCTCACAACGCCAGGGATCTAAGCCCTCACCAAGAGGCAGCCGAGCGGCTACCTTGCTCGGCTATTCCTGGCCGGTAGCTCCCCTACATTACAACACCAGGGATCTAAGCCCTCACCAAGAGGCAGCCGAGCGGCTACCCTGCTCGGCTATCCCTGGCCGGTAGCTCCCCTACCTCACAACGCCAGGGATCTAAGCCATCACCAAGAAGTGACCGAGCGGCTACCCTGCTCGGCTATCCCTGGCCCTCACAACGCCAGGGATCAAAGCCCTCACCAAGAGGCAGCCGAGCAGCTACCCTGCTCGGCTATCCCTGGCCGGTAGCTTCCTACCCCGCAACGCCAGGGATCAAAGCCCTCACCAAGAGGCACCGGGCAGCAACCTTGCTTGGCCATCCTTAAGGACAACAAGCCCTCGCCAAGAGGCACCGGGCGGTAACCCCGCTTGGCCATCCTTAGTAGGCCAATCACGACCCCTCCCGCGCTAAGGATGAAAAGCCCTCGTAAGAGGCAACCGAACCCGCTCTTGTTCGGTTATCCACGGCTGGTAGCTCCATACCCCAACAAACCAGGGATCAAAGTCCTCACAGAGGCAACCAGACCCGCCCTTGTTTGGTTATCCCTGGCTGGTAGCTCCCTACCAAACCATGGATCAAAGCCCTCGCTAAGAGGCACCGGGCAGCAACCCTGCCCGGTCCGTCCTTAAGGATCAAAGACCTCGCAAGAGACCACCGAGCCCGCCCTTGCTCGGTTATCCCCGGCTGGTAGCTCCCTATCCCAACAAACCAGGGATCAAAGCCCTCGCCAAGAGGCACCGAGCAGCTACCCTGCTCGGCCATCCTTAGCAGGCCACTTGCGGCCCCTCCCGCACTACGGATCAAAGCTCTAGCAAAAGGCACCGAGCAGCTACCCTGCTCGGCACCATCCTTAGCAGGCCACTCACGGCCCCTCCCACGCTAAGGATCAAAGCCCTTGCAAGAGGCAACCGAGCCCTCCCTTGCTCGGTTATCCCTGGCTGGTAACACCCTACCCCAACAAACCAGGGATCAAAGCCCTCGCTAAGAGGCACCGAGCTGCTACCCCGCTCGGCACTATCCTTAATAGGCCACTTACGGCCCCTCCAACAACTAAGGAATATGAACTCAACAAGAGGCATCCATTCTATCAACGTCTTAGCGATCTCCACGTCGATTTCGGGGCCATGGAGATACCGTCTTCTCGCCGATCCTCGCACACTCGGCAAATGATCAGATTCAAGTCAACAAGTAATCACTAGACGAGGAGCATGTCGACCATAAAAGCAGTACTGTGCAGATACATGTGTCTACCAACAAAAGGAAGTGCAAGCACAAACACTACTGCAAAAACAAAAAGTTTTTATTCACAAAGACAAAAGTCTTTACAAGGGTATTGTGGGCTTCCCAGCCTTATCAAAATTGCTCGAAGGCTTACAAAAGAGAAAGGAGGAAAAACCAAAAAGTTCGGGGCGCAAGCCCCGCCTAGACCTCACTCCCCTCATCGCTATCGGCCGGAGGCGGGACCACCGATAGTGGGACCCAAGCATAGAGCTCGCCATCGGCGAACTCCGGAAGCTGCTCCTTGACGGCATCAAGAGCCTTGTTACATGCAGTGGCGGAGGCCTCGCCGAGGTCGGCGTAAAACTGGTCCGACTCCTTGTAATCCGCCACCGCCTTCCTAGCCCGTGCCTCGGCGGCCTCATCCACCTGAAGCGCCACCTCGGCGTCCCGCCTGCTGGCATCCCTCGCCCTCCTCATGGCTGCAAAGCGATCGGCAAGTTCCATCAACTTCACCTGAACGAGTCGGTGGGACTCACTTAGGCGGCGGTAGGACAACTGGCACTTTAAAACGGTGAGATCCGCGGCTTCTGACCGGGCTCTGAGGGCGAGCGACCTCTCCCTCTCCAGACGCAGCTCGAGTCGCAGACCCTCGACCCCCGAAGAAGACTCTTCTGCTGACCTCGCAGCCCGAATAGCCCCCTCGGCTTCCATACGAGTAACAAGGGCGCAGTGCTGGAGGACCTGGTGAAAAATGGCAGAGAAACTTAAGGACACCCAAACTAAGGAAAGGTCGCTCGAAATAACACATGAGGGAGTACATACCTGAACCGCCTCTTGGGCGATAGCCGCCAGTTGGGCCCTCAAGGTCCCTCGTGGTATCCGGCCTCCGGCCAACTCCTCCATACCAGCAAGAAGGCTGGCGGCAACGGAAAGCCCCGACGGGACCACGAACTGGACGTCCCCCTCCTGCACAGGAGTCCCCTCCGGAATCCCTGTCGGCGGCGCACGAGAGACCGTCCTCTTCCGCTTGAGAGGAACCCCGTCTTCGCCCTCTCCTGCATCCCTCGTCTGAGATTCGGGAACCCGTGTGCGCCTTTGGCCGCCGCCGGAACAATCATCAGGAGCTCGTGACGGGGCAGATGGCCCCGCCGTCAGGGGCACATCCGGCGCAGGGCATGAGTAGGCCGTAGGCACGGCTGCACCGCTGTCCCCCTTCCGGGATTGAGCGCCGAAGGCACCAAGAGTCTGGGATCGAACCATATGTCCTGCCAAAAGGGAGAAGAGGCTCAACTCAGAAGGAGAAGAAGCAGAAGGAAGAAGAAGCAAGATCCGACCTAAAGGGGAGATCGCCGAGCTAACAATACTCAGAATGAGAAAATGTGAAGAGGGAGAGAGACCCCAAATCAGGCATCCCCTCGATTTATACAGCCGGCGTCCTCATCCAATGGCGACGGTCGACTCCCGCCAAAATGGTTCACTACACTCAACGGCCACGATCGCTCCACCTGTCGCAAGCACATTGGCAGCATCTCATCGGATACCAGAAGCCTGCGGCACGTCACATCAGCCAACCGACGCCCGACACATGGCCTGTCGCTTCACCAAAGAGCACACGATCCGGCGCTCCCTCTTTATTGAAAAAGATCTCGCCTTGATTCGCTGGCCTCATCCTGAAAAGACAGCCAATTGCCCAGAGACACGCCCGACGATATCTTCGGAAATGAGCTCACCTCGGGTGAGCCGGCAAACTACTCTCGACCCGACCCATCAGCTGGTCGGGACGAGAGTGGGGGGCTAATGATGATGCTCGATATCCATAGTCTCCCAGATCAGGACACGTGGCAGATGACGTGTCCCGGAGCATGCAAGAAAGGACTTACAATGGCCGGTCAAACCACCCATGTGCCCGTCCTACGAGCAAACGCTGGCTCACCTCCGAGGCCCCAGCACAATTGGCCTCCTCGGCCCCACAGCTCGTCTCCGAGCTATCACTGGTCCGAGCCTCCTCGGCCCTCTCATCTCGCCTTCGGGCTCGAGCAGAACCAAGATACCTCGGCTCTCCCGCTCCTCCGCGAGCTCTCCCGCCGAGGTCATCTTCCTCAGTCTCATCGACCGACCAACGGCATCGCTTGCAGGCGTAATCGCCATCCCGTGAATCTCGCCACGCGCGAGATCTCTGCCAGCCACATCCTACGTTCCACGCCACCGCGATCCCCCATTAATGAGCCTGTATCGCCATTAATGGGAGGTCCCGCACATCACGCGGGCGTGACGTCGGGAGCGTAACAGCCGGCATGATTCTCGCGCCCGTCTCGCCTGCTGCCACCGCTATATAAACCCCCCTCTATACGGTTGAGATAAGCCATTTTGACTCCACTAAGCCGTTACTCTGCTCGGATTTCCTCTTTAACTTGATCGTCGGAGGGTCCTCGGTGGTACAACCACCTCGGGACTTCCTTGCAGGTAACTCGGCAACCACAACCTCAACCCATCGAGATCCACACGCCTCAGGAGCGACAACCTCCAGATCAAATCTTAGCCATCCATCGCCGCCATCAGCAGATCAACGAAAGGCAACATCTGAAGGAGATCTCAGCCTCCATCAGCCGAGTTCAATAAAGATTGGGTTAGGGGTTATTTGGAAATTATCCAATATCTATATATTTGTGCTCGTTCCCTTCTCATTTAAGGCCAAGAAAAATTAATAGCAGAGCACAAAGAAAGAGCTAGCTACCAACAGAGAGAAAAAAGAGATTTGTGATGGATTTATTTTGGCCTTAATCGAAGTTGGTGTAATTCTTGTATAATCCTTTCAATAGTGGAAGTTTCTCGTTGCGGTTGGAGTAGGTCCAACCGAAGGCCGAACCTGGGTATATCTTTATGTTTTTGGCTGATTTGTGTGCTCTTTTCATATTTGTATTATTTGTTCATCGTCGGCAATTTTTCCACTCGACCGCAAAACAAACGATTCACTTTTCGGCTGCAATATTATTGCGGTGATTGATGCCTCTGTGAATCATATCCCCTAACAAATTTACAATAAGCGGTATCAAAGTATTTGGTGTTTTGGGTGAGCGAAAAAATGACATCTACAAATTACAGGATCAAAAAGTTTGATGGACGTAACAACTTTAGCCTATGGAGGCCGAAAATGACTGCCCTATTGAAGTATCAATGTGTGCACAAGATTGTCTTTGCGAAATAAAATTCCGCCGACAACCACAGAAACAGAGTTAGAAATGATGGAGGACAAGGCTTTTAGTTCAATCCAACTTCATTTAGCCGACGAAGTTCTTTACGAAGTTGCGCAAGAAACTACGGCGGAGGGGCTATGGAGCAAGTTAGAGGCTCTGTATATGAAGAAATCTCTCATAAACCATCTCTATCTGAAACAACGGCTATACACCTTGAAGATGAAGGAGAGAACATCGTTCAAAGACCACCTATACGAACTCAATCAGATCGTGATGGACTTGCATAATGTGGAGGTAAAAATAGAGAATGAGGATCAGGCAATTATCCTACTCTGTTTTTTGACCCCCAGTTATGTCCGGTTCATGAAATCGATGGTGTACAGCTAAGACAAACTCTCATTAGAGGATGTCAAGACAGGTTTGCACAGCGAGGTGATAAGGGAGAAGGTGATAGGTGACAGGGAGTGTCACGGAGATGCATTGTCCATTCAAGGTCATTCTCTAAAGCGGTCAGATAGTGGTTCTAAGAGTAATTCGAGAAGTCGAGTTAATGACAAATGTAACCATTGCATGAAGAGGCCATTGGAGGCGAGATTGTCCGAAGCTCAAGGGGAAAGATAAGCAACATTCTTCCGTTACTGCAATAGTGGTGGATTCAGATGACGGCAGCGATGGTTCGCTGCTATATGATGGAGATTTTATTGTTTCTCTCAAATTTAACTGCAAGCGCACAGTTAACTCGTAATACTTATGGATTGATCCATAGGAAGGCGTTGAGAATTCTAATTAATTTTAAACGAATTAAATTAAAAGATTTGGTTTATTTAAATTAAACTAAGTAAAAGCATATAAAGAAAATTAAAGTTGCAAATTTTAAAATAAAAGATTCAAATAATAAGAAAGACATAGGGTTTTGAATCATCTTGTCTAATCACGGTGTTAGAAATAATATCTATCATTTTCTTGATTTCCATCTTTAAAGCAATTATCTACCAATTATAAGAATGCATAGATTATACATTCATCACAATAAAATATCAATCAATCAAGAAAGTATAAATTATATGATCATGACAATACCCTATCAATCTACAAATAGGCAAGCAATCAATTCAAAGAACTAGTTCTAATTAACAAGGAAATAGTTAAATCAACCATTTTACTTAGTAAACACAATGGTTGTCAATTAAATGCTTACTTTGTTGTTTCGACATAGTCTAATCTAAACCTAAATTAATTAGATTGAACACATATAATAAAAATATGATCTTTACATTTCCTAGTTAACTTTTATGGTCGTCAATCAATCATTAAATTAACTAGTTTATTAGCAACGCAACTTTTTCCTAATAAACCTCATGATTGTCAATCACTTTTCGATCTATGTAGTTTAACAGAATTACATAAAAAATAACTTATCTTTATCATAAGAATTCGTCATTAAAAACAAAAGAAAAAGAATAGATCAATAAAAACAAAAACCAATCATAGAACAATAATAACTCAAAAAATCTAGAAAATAGATTAGCTACTCATAATAGAAGAAGACATAATAAAATTAATAAACTTCATATCAAAAAGTAACTACAAAATAACTTTGATCTCTCCCAAAAATCTAAACAATTAACCCATGAAAAGATGAAACCCTAAAGAAGCTATACAACAGGATATAGGCTTTCTAGAAAATCTAAGAGCGGTGAACTGAAGATACGCAAAGATACAAATATCTCCCGAAATTTCATCTCCTGAAGCTGGAAAACCGACCAAATTTCGGCCAAAACACGGTTTTGGTAAGATTTAAGCTCCAGATTTTTTTCCATATCTTCGTCTTGACTTCGAGAATCTTGTTCCACGCGTTATTTTTGATAACTTTCACTCTTGTCTCTGTTTAAGCTTAAATAGTCCATATCTAACGCATGTAATCCGTTTTTTGCGTACTTTTCCCTTTTAACCCTGTAATTTGCAATATTTGACAAAACATATCCAAAACATAAAATGGACAAAATTAAGAAAAATATGGCTATATAAATATGCATTAAAATACACCAATCACTATAGTTCGAACATCACCGCCATATCTGAGGAAGGGCTTTGATCTGATTGGATGCTTTGGGCAGAGTCGGTTGCAAGTGCGTAATTGATGGTGATTTCGGGATCTTCAATGTGTTATTATTATCATGACGATGAACAAGGTGTAAGCTCTATATGTGGGTCTTGCATCAGTTCTTTTTCGTGGTAGAGCCAACTATCTGTTGGCTATAGTGTCATCAAGACAATTATTGTAATTGAAAGTTGGCGATTATGATAATTGAAGGAGGACCCATACAGGTAAAATAGTTTTACTCGAGATGATAGTATGCTATCTGGTTTGTCTTTATCATTGATGTGTATACGTTTTACTGATTATTACTTATCGCTGATACATAATGATAAAGCCCGTATGATCTTTGCTTGACCACTAGAGTTATGATGGTGATCATACTTGTAAGAGCTTGGTAGCCCATAAACACGTCCTTTAAATGTCCCTAGTCGTGGGAGTATCGAGACTGGGCATCGATATTCCAGAGCAGACTAGTGTATACGTTTCTAGACCCCGATCAGGGACGGCGGCAGGTCTCATAGCCATTGGTGTGTTGCATCTAAGATTGTATATAGGAGCTCACTGGAGGTGAGTACACCAGACGGACTCGCCGAGAAATTCTAGATGGTACTATACCTATCGTCAGATAGCAGTTCTCAAGTGATATGAGTACAGATAGTCTATTGACTTGAGATCGTCATTTGTCTCGTGTGAGTTCTTACTATACTTTGATTACTACCCTACCACGACTTCACTGAGTTATGCAAACAGATTTTAGTTAGGTACAGTCCTGAGCCACATGGGAGCAGTGAATGATCGTCAGGAATTCGTCTCTCCCGGTATAGGGAGTCGATGTTGCACTGTGTTCGGCTAGCTATCACCATAAATCCCTGGCTAGGATGGATGATATTTACTGATCGTAAATCAGTAGTTTCTCGGTGGGTGATGAGCTTAACACTGACACAACATATTAGGTTATTAAGGATCTGACGTTATCCACCCCCTAGACCCGGTATGCGATACTCTTAGACGAAGAGACCAGACTGTACGGAGATTGTCACTTACAAGCTCTTTAAGGATACAGATGAGTTTTCTCATCGACCATCCTTTCGTTCAATACCTGGGTAACCGTTACGTACAGCCAGTGTCGTTAACGTGCTTGTGGTTAAACTCACAGCCAGCGTATTGTCGAGTCTTTAGAGTCCCACACAGAGGGTTTCCCGATTCAGGCAAAACGATTTAGTATGTGCATATTTTGATACGCACTCAGGTTCGATTAAATACGTGTATTTAGTGCATGTATTTTAATCGGGTGTTTTGATAATACCGGCAGGTTTGAAAGATAGCCGGGTCATTGTGAGCTAGTATTATATATCTCTCATTATCTCTCTTTTGGTATTCGTATTTTTATATGAATACGGTATTTGTATTTTGACACAAATACGGTATTTGTACGAATACGACTATTTGTACGAATACGGGTATTTTTATCTTTATACGAATACAATATTCGTATTTTGATAAGAATACAGATATATGTATTTTGATACATATTTGGGTTAGTGTATGTGTGTGTGTGTGTGTGTGTAATATGCATATGTGTGTATTGATACACATCTTTTTCTTCTACACATGGAAGCTTGGAGATTAGTCTAGGCTTATGAGTCATGTCATGAGTCATGGTGTGACTCATACTTTGAGTTTACACACTTGATAAGATCAAGAGAAGAAAAGAGAATGGCTAATGTTTTTTCACACACTCATTTTCTTCTTCTCTTCTTTTTTGATTTTTGAGCTTAGAGGAAACATTGCAAAGAGAGAAACTATTACCACCACTACATCAATCTCACAAACAATTCTTAGCAAGTTTTGTTTGTGAGTTGCTTCACTTGGTTTTTGGATGTGAAACTAAAGCTCGACTCGTGTTCCCTCGGATGGATCATTCTATCAGTCGGCACTTAGGCAAGTTGGTTTTCTTCCTTTCCTGTCTGTCGGCACATGCCTAAGATTTGGAAGGAGACTGTCTAACAAGCATAACTGGTGTACTCTCCTAATACAAAGAGCTCACAACTTGAGAGAAGGTGAAGAAGGGAAGACAGCCGAATTATACAATTCAATTTCTCCAGAACCCTTGGCCATACTCGACTGAAGAAACTTCTTTGAATTCGTATGTAACTATATGAGATGGCCGTTCCAAACAATATAGATATCCGTAGTGATACAGAGTGTTTTGTAGAAGGCATAAGGTAAAATAGGAGCGTCAAGGATATATGCAACTTGGTCGTGAATCAGAACAAACCAAAACCAGGTTTGTAAAAAGGTTCGGTCAATTTGGTTTACGAGTTTTAGTTTAAAGTCAGTCATGGTCGCTGCCAAAGAGAGAGAAAAGAAACACTCAGCGTGCACTCTGATAAGATTAGATTGGTTAATCACTTTATCTAATCAGGATGGCTCCCACTGTTTCCTAGAATTTTCCTTCAAACCTTAAAAGGAGAACTAGTCAGGATCATTTACACCTTACAAGTTCGCTAACCGTTCAGCCGGGCAGTGTTGGTACTCCGAGAGAGGCTCTCTATGCTTTTACACGGACCTAATTAAATAACCTCATTAACATTTTCTAAACACTTAATATGTTAGCTAGTTGTGAAGTGAAAATCTCCCAAAAAGTAATACCTACTTACAGTGAGATCGGGACCCAATTATCATCGCGAGATGACTTTGACAGAAGCCGACCAAAATCATCACTCCAGAAAGCATGCGCATACTAGGCAAGTTTCCTTTATGTTTGAAACTCTCGATATGGTTTTTGCTCCAAGCGTCTTATGATCTTGACGAATGCCAAAATATCATAAGTCGCAAATCAAGTTCAATCCATCATTATCCTGATTAATCTAGACACACCCGTACTAACTCTTGACGAAGGCCAAATAGTTGTACAACTGTCCTAAATTAATGCATCTCTATGCGGCAGAAAAGAAACACAAAGCTACTATACACTATGCCTTGGCGAAGGCCAACATACATAGCATGAATACTAGGCGCTACCCGTTTGAAATGACGGAGGGCTACGGCTGGTTTTTGGCGAAAAACCTTTAACGTAATGAACTTGATATCATTGAAAGAACTCGAGTGGCTTTAAAAAGGAGTTGTTTATGCTCCGTTTTTAAAACAAGTAGTTTTGAAAAAAACCGAGTAGTTTTTAAAAATAAGTTCCGACATCATTTAGGTTTGTTGACTTTGCATTAAACATATAATGTTATCCCATCAATCTATGTTCCTAAGCCACACAGAAACAATCAAAATAGCATGCTTTTATATGTTATCCGCATTCACCACGGGGTCCCGGGTCTTCACCGTAAGGTTACTCAACTTACGACAGGACGATGACAGGGCTAGCGCAGATGCAAAACATATAGAAGTATCCAATAGTGTGTGTATATATCAATATCACATGCAAGTAATAAACATCACATGCACGCGATAAACGATAAACAAGATGGAATAGCGGATATTCTAAGAGCCCTGTGTTTCGTTTGAGCCGCAAACGAAACTAACGTTCCCCTATCGTGTGGATAGCCCGTACAATCTCCAACCAAGATCCCTACGAGCGCGACAAGCTACCCGCCAATCCTAGAAACGGGATACCTCTCGTTTTCTAGAATCCGATAACTTGAGCACTCCTCCGTAGGTCAGAGCTACACCCCTTGAAACATTTATGTTTCAGTATTCCTGTGCAGTAGTGATTGAAAACTGCTTTCCTAATTACATTCTGACTCCAGGATATGTATATACCGGTTGAGATTCTCACATCTGTATGGCGTTACAGGTGATGAATGAGAGCAGATTATTGGGAATTGGGTGATTGGATGCTCAATATCAGAATTTATTGTAATTAATGATGTTTGAGGAAATCACCTTGATTTGCCAAACGACAAACATTTGGTTATTTGAACAGCCGTTGTTGTGTACCAATTTTTAAAATGAAATATCCATATCTTTATTTTATAAAGTGAGAAGAATTTTGAAAATATATCTTGAACATTTACCTTTATCAGTTCAGAATAAGGTAAAGTACATTGAATAACGGTATAGTCGTTCTTGACCAAAATACAGTTTTCAACTAACGACACACAGATTTTGAGTTTGTAAACTCAATTGGGACTTATACATTATAATGTATGTTGTCCAGTGTCCATTAGGAAAAAGGGCCGGTACTCGTACTATATTCCGTTTACTTATGACTTTTCTGGTTTAAGACACGTATTTGATTGAAATACAAAGTCCAAATTTTGTGAAGTTATAGGTATAAAAATAAAGTAGAGAACCATACGTTAGAAGTATCAGGATTTTTCAAGAAGAATCCTATGATCTGATCGAAAATGTAGATAATTATGCTAGGTATTCTATAATAGTAATATTGAGAACTTGATTCTCTATGAGGTTACTCGTCCGTGGGTACGCTCCTTGATGAGTAATGCTGTATGATTTTCTTCCATTTGGTGATATGCACTGGAAACAGTTGCATAACTTTTTTGAATCTAGTTCCATCTAAATTAGTGTCTTTGATTCTATATGGATATAGATTGGTTGTATATCTTATGGTTGTTAAGATATGGAGTTATCCGGTTCTTGTTTAAAAGCATAATCCGGACGAACTCAAGGCACGCTTCAGTAATGGCAGTTTGTGGGTTATCCCAAGTTTTCACAAGGGTTTAACTTCAACAATTTGAAAGATCAATAGTAACATTGTTCTTGACTTACCACCTTTTTATAAAAGGACTTCTTTGCAAAAGAATTTAGTGGGAGTATGGTAGAACTGGAAGTGATTCCAGAACCACAAACGATTACTGAAAATTTAGTAGAACCTAAAAATTCAATTGGATTCGACAAACCATAGTTATTCCGCGGATTTTAATAGGTAAGCTCAGCAACCTGAGAGGTACTTCGGTTTCCGGTGACAAGGAAGTTTGCATCATGGTAATGATGGACCTACTAGTTATAAGCTGACCATTGGGAAGTGGTGACTTCCGGGTGATGGCCAGATGCCAGATATTCAAGTTGGACTCCACGCACTTCAGCAAATTATAGAATTTGCTGAGTGCTTCTGAAGGGGTAAAACCCATTAGGAGCAAGTAGATCTTTTGAGATCAGTGCAGGTGGAAAGGTAGTAACATAATAAGACGAGACTTGTAGTAAAGAGTTTTTTATCAAATACCCACTGTGGATTGTGATGAAACTTTTTCTTCAACGTCTATGCTAAAGACCATGCAGCTGCTGTTTTTTATGACTATGAGATCCGGCAGATGGATGACTATAACATCTTTCTAAATAGGAATTTAGAAGTGCACGTGTATATAACTCTGCCAGAGGGTTGTCGTAGTCAGTGGGAGCAGCGGAAGGTGTGCAAGCTGCTTATGTCTATTTATAAACTAAACCAAGCATTGCGGAGGTGGATCATCCGTTTTGATGTGACAGTCAAGATGTTTGACTTTATCAAAATAACAGATGAACCTGGTAAGAAGGATATAGGGAGTACTGTCCAGGTATTTGGATGACACACTCCTAATAGGAAGTGATTTTCTATACTACAATCGGTTAAACTGTAGCTGTCATAAAGGTTTCTCCACATAGGATCTGGATATCATATCAGGATTTTGATAACTAGATCTATGTCGTTAGATCTAGATTTGGAAAGTATCCCAATTTGGGTATTTGGACACCATTCTAAAGGCTTTTAGAATGGAGGACTCTTGTCGTGATGGTGTACCCGCTGGTAATGGAGTCACCCTCTCTAAAGAAATGTCTTCCAGGCTGGTTTGGAGATGGACTCGCATGAATGACCTACCAATTGCATTTCCAATTAGGTTAATCATGCAATGTAAAGTACCAGACCAGAAATTACTTTTACACTGTGTAGTAAGCAGATATTAATCATGGAGAAACAAAGGGAAGCAGTGAATAACATATTAAGATGTTCTTAGGGTATAGTAATGGCAGCCTCTTTCAGGAGACAATTATCAGTTTTAGCTTCCAGGGTGACCTGGATGACAGAATAGCTGTCAGAATTAAAAGTTTATCCTCTTTCAAGGGGCAGTATATTGGAAAGGTTTACAAGCGGATACCGAGGTAGACATGGCGCAAGATACTGACTCAATAGAGGATACAGCCTGAGAAGTTTGTTGGATAAATCTGTTCATTTACGAACTTGGCCCCATCAGGTATCCAGACAAATTCTAAGGTAATGTATCGCTCAGTTCAGGAGATAGTTGATCTTCGTGAATTTGAGATATAGAGAGAGATAGTCAGAAGCATTTTAGCGGATCCACTCACTGAGGCTATTTCTCGAACACACGAGATGTTAGTATAGAAGTTGGGTATTCGGTAGCATACGAGCTATGGATATGCGATACCGTAATAATTAATCTTAAGTGTCAGTGGGAGATTGTTGGCTATAGTGTCCTCAAGAAAATTGTTGTAATCAAAAGTAAGCGATTATGATAATTGAAGGAGAACCTATACAGGTAAAACAATCTTACTCGAAATGATAGTATGCTATCCGGTTTGTTTTTATCATTGATGTGTATACGTTTTACTGGTTATTACGTATCGCTAATACATAATGATAAAGCCCGTAGGATTTTTGCTTAACTACCAGAGTTGTGATGGCGATCATACTTGTAAGAGCTTGGTAGTCCATAAGCATATCTTTTAAATGTCCCTAATCATGGGAGTATCGAGACTGGGCATCAATATTTCAGAGTAGATTAGTGTATACGTTTCTAGACCCCGACGAGAGACGGTGGCAGGTCTCATAACCATTGGTGTGTTGCACCTAAGATTGTATACAGGTGCTCACTAGAGGTGAATACACCGGACAGACTCGCCGAGAACTTCTAGATGGTACTATACCTATCGTCAGATAGCAGTTCTCAGATGACATGAGTACAGATAGTCTGTTAACCTGAGATAGACATTTGTCACGTGTAAGTTCCCACTGTACTTTGATTACTACCCACCACGACTTTACCGAGTCGTGCAAACAGGGTTTAATTGGGTACAGTCCTGAGCCACATGGAGGCAGTGAGCGATCGTCGGGGATTCGTCTCTCCCGGTATAAGGAGTCGATGTCACACCGTGTACAGTTGGATATCACCATAAATCCCTGGCCATGATGGATGAGATTTACTGATTGTAGATTAATAGTTTTTCTTTGGGTGATGAGCTTAACACCGACACGACTTATTGGGTTATTAGGGGTTTGACGTTATCCACCCCACTTTAATTCATACTTCATTACTTTTATGATTAAGGAATGAGGATAAAGTATCAAGCATAGTCATCACTTCTAACATAAGCTAGAAGCAACTAAAACTTTACTCCTCACATTAACTTTACACCTCAATTTAATTCATACTTCATTTCTTTTATCATTAAAAAGAAACAAACCATTTCTTTTTTTATTGATAATAAGAAATGTGGTGTCCTTTATACAAATAAATATATCATAAATACAAACATACAAATAGTATATGTATCACATATATATATATATATATATATATATATATATATATATATATATATATATATATATTTGTATCAAATACAAATACCAAAAGAGAGATAAATAGAAAGTGAACATAATACTAGAATATATATATATATATATATATATATATATATATATATATATATATATATATATATATATATATATATATATCAACACTTGATTTGATAATCCGGTTTAAACATAAACCGGCTAGTATTATAAAACGTCCAATTAATATATATATATATATATATATATATATATATATATATATATATATATATATATCAAATACACATATTTAATCGAACTCCCGAACGTATCATCATACGCACACTATATCGTTTCGCCTGAGCGGGAAAACCTCTGTATGAGACTTTAAAAACTCGACAATACACTGGCAGCAGGATAGGATCATATCCGATTTATCTGAAACATTTTCAAATCAATCCCCTCATGGGTAAACCCACAAGCACGTCAGCGGTACCAGCTGCACGTAACGGCTATCCAGGTAAGTCAACAAGCAAGATCATCCATACCTAACAGAGCCTATCAGGGACAATCATCGTACAGTCACATCTCTTCGTCAGAGAGTATCGCATACTGGGCCTGGGAGGTGAAAACCGTCAGACCCTCGATAACCCGATAAGTCATACAGATATTGAACTCATAATCATCAAAAATACAACTGATAACTCTTATCAGTTTATCTCACCTGCCATGGCCATGGACTTCCGGTTATAGTGATATCCTGCACAGCGTGACATCAACTCCCTATACCGGGAGAGACGAATCCCTTCGACCGTTCACTGCCTTCATGAGCTTCGGGACTGTACCAAACTAAAACATGTTTGCATGATTCTTTAAAACCGTGGTATGGTGGTAATCAAAGTACAGTGGAAACATACATAAGACACTATGGCAATTTCAGGTCTACAGATTACCATGTACTCATGTCACCAGAGAACTGCTATCTGACGATAGGCATAATACTAGGAGTTCTCGGTGAGTCCGTCCAGTGTAATTCATACTACAATGAGCACCTGTATATAATCCTCGATGTCAAACACCAATAGCTGTAGGATCGGCTATCGCCCTCCAACCAGGTTAGGAAACGTACACACGAGTCTAAACTGGAGTACCGATACCCAGTCTCGAAACTCCTACGATTATGAACATTTAAAGATGTTCTTATGGACTACCCAGGTCCTATTAGTATGATCTCTATCATTAATTCTAGTAGTCAATCAAAGATCCTGTGAGCTTTATTTCATGTATTAGCGATACGTGATAATGAGTAAAACGTATACACATGAAAGATAAAGACAAACCAGATAGCATACTATCATCTCGAGCAAGATTTTTCTCCGGATAGATCCTCTTTCAATTAGTAATTGTCATCCTGCAATTACAATAATTGCCTTGAGGGCACCTATATCCAACAATCTCCCACTTGCACTTAAGGCTAATTATTGCGGTATCGCATACCCATATCTCGTGTGCTATCGCATACCCAACTTCTCTACTAACAGTTTTACATGTGTTCGAGAAACAACCTCAGTTAGTGGATCCGCTAAAATATTTCTAACTTTATCTCTCTTTATCTCAATTTCGTGGAGAACTATCTCCCGAATTGAGCGATACCTGCATTAGAATTTGTCTGGATAGACGATGGGACCAAATTCATAAATGAACAATTTTATCCAACTTCTTAGGTTGTATCGTCAGTTGAGTCATAATCAATACCCAGCGCCACGACTATCTCGGTATCCTGCTTGGAACTCTTTCCAATATAATGCTCCTCAGAAAAGGGTAAACTTATAACTTGCGACAGATACTCTGTCATCCATGTCACCTTGGCAGCTGAAATCGGTGATCGCCTTCTATAGAAGGTTGTCATTACCATACACCAAGAACATCATATATTCTTCACTGCAATCCTAAGTTTCTCCAGGATTGGACTAATCTCCGATTACTATATCGACTGTATAAGCTTTATCGGTCTAGTACATTATATCGCATGATTGACCCAATTTCCAAAGCAAGTGGAATGTCATTCATGCGAGCCCATCTCCTCGTCACTCTAGAAGACATCTTTTTAGAGAGAGTGGCTTCATCACATGTGAGTATACTGCCGCACTAGGAGACGTCCATTCTAAACCCTTTTAGAATGGCGTCAGGGTACCCGGATTGGGACACTCCCAAATCCATCTAGATCCATCTTTATAGATCTGATCCCCAAATCTATTGATGTATATTACCCAAATCCTATATGGAGAAACATCTGTGACAACCATAGTTTGACCGATTGTAGCATAGGAATATCACTTCCTATCAGGAGTGTGTCATCCATAAACCATTACAGTATTCCTTACATCTTTCTTACAAATACCAGGTTCATCTATCATTTTGATGAAATAAAAAACTTTGTTTGTAACATTAAAACAATGATACATGTTCGCTATGCCTGCTTTAGTTTATAAATAGACTAAAGCATCTTGCACACTTTCCGCTTCTCCCACTGACTACGATAACTTTCTGGTAGAGTCATATACACGCATACTTCTAAATCACTATTTAGAAAGACGTTATAGTCATCCACCTGCCAGATATCATAGTCATGAAAAAACAGTAGTGGCATATTATATCCGTATGGACTTCAGCACAGACACTGAAGTAAAAGTTTCATCATAATCCACACCGGGTATTTGATGAAAACCTTTTACTACAAGTCTAGCCTTATTAGGTTACTACCTTTTCATCTGCACTGATCTCGAAAGATCTACTTACTCCTGATGGATTTTACACATTCAGGAGCATCCAACAAAGTCCATAATTTGCTGGAGTGCGTGGAGTCCAACTTGGATATAAAGCATCCAGCCATCAGTCGGATGTCACCACTTCCTATGGCCTGCTCATAACTAGTAAGGTCATCATCACATGATGCAAACCTTCATGTCACCATCAACAAGGATACCGTAGTATCTCTCATGTGGCTGAGGTCACCTACAAAATTTGCGGAGTGGCTAAAGTTTGTCAGGGGAAGCTGTTTCCAGTGCATATTCCTAAATGAAAAAGGTCACTCAACGTTACTCATCATGGAACGCACTTCCGGAGGAGTAATCTGAGAAAAAATCAAATTCTCAATACGGAATACCGAGCATAAGTATCCGCATCTTCGAGCACTTCGAAGAATCTCGATACTTCTAACATCTGGGTCTCTACTTTATTCACATACATTATGAACTTCTCAAAATCTTTGGACTTGCGTTTCAACAAGAACGCGCGTCCAAAACCAGAGAACCCTTAGATAATCGGAATGAAGTTTGAATGCCATCCCCTTGTCCGTGTGGATATCGGACAATATACACCATCATGTATAAGTCTCAAGAGTTCACTAACTCAAACTCTGTGTGTTGCAAGTTGAAAACTGTGTTTTGGTTAAGAATGTCTATACCGTTATCTTTATGCACCTTACCCAATCAACAATTGATGAAGGTAAAATGTCAATGACATAATTTTAAAAAATCGAATATCCCTTCTTTATTAAATAAAGAGACGGATATTCATTTTAAAGGTAAAGTTGATGCACGGCAACAGTTATTCAAAACCAAAAGTTTGCCAATTGGCAAAAACCCAGTGATTTTTCTTAATAGAAACATTTACTCCGATTTCCGATATTGAGAAAAAAATCACCCTTTCCCAATTCTCCACTCATTCTCAGCATCTGTAACGCCTCACAAATGTAGGATTCTAATCCGGTATCTATATACTCAGGAGTCAGAATTAATTGAGAAACAGTTTTCAATTACAACCATACAGGAAAACTGGAATATCAAAATGTTTCGAGGGATGGCCGGGTATTCGTAGTAATGCCTCTTCTACTGTCCAGGCTCATGACAGTAGTTGCAATTTCCTTTCTCTCACTTCAACCCCTTTTGATGTCCCTCCGTCTTACCTTATGTATACCGAATTTAGGCTGGTTGGTTTTCTTTTTTCCCTTCCTTTCAGCTCTAGCCTTGGGATTGGAAGAAGACTATCGAACAAACGTAACTGATATATTCTCCTTATTTAAGAACTCTCAAACTTAAGATAAGATGGAGAAGAGAGACATATGAATTTTATCATATACAATTCACTTTCTCCAGAACTGACGGGCATCATCGACTGAAATAGTTTCTCTGAGTTCGTATGTAACTATACAAGATAACGTTCCATGCAATATGGATCTCTGTATCGGATACAGAGTGTTCTGGAGCAAGCAAAAGGAAGGTGGAAAGGGCAAGGACATATTCGACTATGTCGTGGATTAGAGCAATCATGACACTCCAAAGCTAATGATTGTAAAAAAGTTCGGTTAATTTGGTTTACGAGTTTTAGCTTAAGGTTAGTCATGGGTCGCTGCTAGAAAGAGAAGAAACACCCAGCGTGCACTCTATCAAGAATAGATTGGTTTATTAATTTATCTAATCAAGATGGCTCTCACTGTTTCGTCGAATCCTCCTTCAAACCCTAAAAAGAGAACTAGCCGGGATCATATATACCCACAAGTTCGCTAACCGGTCAGCCAGGCCAGTGCAAGTACTCTGAGGGAGGTCCCTTGTGCTTTCGCACGGACCTAATTTAATAACTCCGTTTCCTAAGAGGCGTAAACTCGTAAACACTTTTCTAGTCGTCTAATGGGTTAGCTAATTGTATCCGAGAGTAACTATTACTCACAGTAGGAATCGGGACCCAAACTATCACATAGAAGGTATGCAATCACGGTGCAAGTTTCAACACCTGAACTCCCGATATAGTTTTTACTCCTAACGGCTTATGACCTTGATTGAGCTAACATATCATAAACCGCTAGTTAAGTTCAACCCGTCATTATCTTGATTAATTTAGACTCGCCCACATAAGCCCTTGACTGAACCAACATAGCAATGCGACTGTCCTAAATAACCATATCTCTATGCAGCTGACAAACATTACTTAGCTACGTTCATTACGTCTTGACCGAGCTAACATGCGTAGCACGAATACTAAGCACTACTCATTTGAAATGATGGAGAGCTACGACTGGTTTTGAAGAAAACTTTTAACGTAATAAACTTGATCTTATTGAAGGAACCAAGTGATTTTACAAATTTATAGTAACATAAATTTTTGCTTAAGTGTGGATTCCCCGTGAAGGGATAATAACTTTTATTTCATCGAATGAGGTGCATGATATTCATAACCGAATACCATAATGCAAAGCAAAAGAATACGGCTATAATTTCTTTTGAAAAAATAGATTAGTTCTAACAACGTATTTTAGGTTTGTTATTTTTGCATTAATCCAATCAACGCAATCCCATCATTTAGATAATTAAACATATTATCTAGCATATTCTCACACCATTACAGAAAGTATGATATGAAAAGAAAAGAAAATGCATTTATATGCCATCCGCATTCACCACGGGGCATCGAGTCTTCATCGTAAGATTACTTAACTTATGGCAGGGCGGACAGAGGGCTAGCGCGGATGCAAAACGTATGGTAGCATTTATTAATATATTATATATATCAACATAAATATATATCATCACAGGCAGGTAATCAACATTACAGGCATGCGGTAAGCATCATCATCACAGGCAGGTAATCAACATTACATGCATGCGGTAAACAATACAGAAATGGAATGGTCAGATTTCTTAGGAATCCCGCATTTCGTTTGAGCCGCAAATGAAACGTGACATTCTCCGGTCGCGTGAATAGCCCGTACAAAACCAAATCCAAACCCCTACGAGCGCGACGAGCCACCCGCCAATCCTAGAAAACGAGGCAACCCGGCGTCAACGCCATGAGTGAGCCACGCAACACTTCCTAGAATCCGACAACTCGAGCACTCCTCCGCGGGTCTATCATATACCCCTTACAAGTGCGGCGAGCAACTCACCAATTCCAAAACGAGACGGTCCGGTCTCAACTTCTTGAGATGGCCACTCGCTGCATTCTAGAACCCGGTGGCCCGAGCGCTTCTCCGCGGGGTAAAACTTGTATTATATACAATGGCAACAATGACCTCAACATAACCGTATACCAACAAATAATAATACATATACCAGCAATGACGGCCACAAATTGGCCGCTCGTCCTGAAAAAAGAATATACATTTGGCTATATATACAATGCATGAATACGAATACAACACAAGTATTGCAAACATACACACGCGGAGCAATTCGTTGCGACAATCCAAACCAAACCAATACACCAACATAGCAGACTCACTATGTGTAATCCCGTCGAATTGATCACTTATCAATTTGACGACGTTAACCATCACATATCAACATATGCGGAACATAAACGATGCAATAGTTTCGACCAAAACATTCACCGTGTTGCCCAAAAACACAAAGTGCACAAGACGGAATCCGGGCAAAAAGGAAATGCTCCATAAATCTTGTTTCTATAAGTACAAGTCCACTCTGGAAGCACGAGCCCAAAGCTCATGCTCTAGCCGACCCAGGTGGCCAGATGGCCGACCTGGTCGGCCAGAACAAAATACTTGGGGCTTGTTTTCCAGTATTGTCATTCTAATAAAAACCCATGTCAAAAATATATACCAAATATTTTTTAGAGTTCATTTTAAAAATTGGACAGAGACTTGTAAATCGAAACAAAATGCGGCCAAATTCCCGGTTTCGAAACTAAAACATTGTTTACAATTCTATTGTTTAGGCCGACTTTGATAGCAATGTTAGGATTCTTGTGCTCTCTAGTAGATGAAGCGGAAGCAATAAAAATGGATAACAAAAAATTTTCTACCACCACAGGCATCCTCAAACCAAGTAATCATGCCAAACACTAAACTAGAACAAACAAATGAGAGCAAGAAAGGGGTTTTGGTGTGCTACAACCTTTGTAGCATGTCCACCCAATTATAGAATACCCTAGCTAAACTCCATCGTCGTAGGAACGGGATTGCAAGTCGACTTCTTCGCCGAAGATGATCCACTTTGAAGAAAACTCAACCTAAGCTTTAGATTCACCAAAAAATCAAATCTTGTGAAGCAACGTACTCTCACAATTTGCTTGAAAATGATGGGAAGAGATATAGAATTCACTATCTAAATTTTATCTATCCTTTCCTTTTTCTTGCTCTCTTGAAAAAATGAAGCAAGAGAAAAGAAATAAAGGAATGAGGATAGAATCAAAAGAGCACATGGCAAGCATTTTCCTGTTCCTGCTAAGGTGTTTGGTTATCTATGCTATCCCCATGTTCTAGGTCATCATATTGACAAGCTTAATCTCAGAGTTACACGTATCGTGTTTGTAGGTTACCCACGATCCCAAAAATAGGTATGTTTACTTTGACCACGCCACATCTAAAGTTTGTACTTCATGTGATGTGACCTTCTTAGAAAATCATGCCTATTTTCCACCACTTGTTAAGAACCCCACTCCTATTATTCATGTTTCTCACCTACCTTCCTCCGAGCTTGATTCGTCTGTTCAACTTGTGTGCCATAGTTTTCAACCTAAAGCCCCATATCCACAGGTGTATTAGTGTCGTAAGAAAGTTGTCTCACCCACTCCCACCAATGATTCTTCTAACGATTTTTCTACAGGTACTTCTATACAGTCGACTGTTCCTGATTCTCCACTGTCGCTGCCTTCAGCAGAAGATTTCTCTCTTCCTATTGCCTTACGCAAGGATAAGCGTTTTTGTACCACTGCACATCCAATTTCTAATTTTGTTTCCTATCATAGACCGACACTATCTGCTCATCAGTTTATTTCTTTCTTATCTGCTATCACTCTTCCTTCCTCTGTTCAGGAAGCTCTTCAGACATGCATCCATGTTAAAGGAGATTACCGCACTACGCTCTACTCAGACTTGGAAATTGATACCTCCGCCTTCATATAAGAAGGTTGTCGGCTGTCAATGGGTCTTTTCTGTCAAGCATAATCCAGATAGGACGATTGATCGTCTCAAAACTCAATTAGTGGCCAAAAGTTTTACTCAGCAGTATAGTTTGGATTATGTTAAGACTTTTTCGCCAGTTGCTAAATTGATCCTGGTTCGTGTTCTTATATCTTTGGTTGTTTCTAAGCCATGGCATTTTCATCAGGTTGATGTGAAAAATGTCTTTCTTAATGACGATCTTTCAGAGACTATTTATATGCAGCAGACTCATGGCTTTGAGCGACCAGGAGAGTCAATTGTTTGTCTTCTACAAAAAATGTTATATGGATTGAATCTGTCACCGCGTGCCTGATTTGAAAAGTTTAGAATGATTTTATGACAGATTGGCTTCCAACACAATCGCGCTGACACATATCGTTTTACACAATCGCTCTCAAGGTAGAGTAATTGTGCTAGTGTATGTTGATGATATTATCATTACTGGATATGATTCTGCTGGCATCTCCAAAGTGAAAGGACATTTGGCTTCACACTTCAATACTAAGGATATTGGGTCACTTAGATACTTTCTTGGAATTGAAGTATTATGGAATTCTGGTAGATTACAGCTCTTTTAGCGTAAGTATGCATTTAATCTTCTATCTGAAACAAAATTTCTGGGATGTAGATCAGCAGACACTCCTATGAATTCCTCAGTCAAGCTATCTCGATTGAGCTCTCCCTCGGATCCTCCGCTGCCTGACCCATGGCGATATCGACGTCTAATTGGGAAGCTTATTTATCCCATTGTCACTCGTCCTAATATTGTTGCTGCTGTTAGCACAGTGGGTCAGTATAACCTTTGACCTCTCACCTTAAGACTTAAGCATATTCTCATATATATCAAAGGTTCTCCAGGACAAGGTCTTCTTTAGAAACCATCATCTACGTTGTTGCTCACAGTCTTTGCGGATGCAGACTTTGCTGGATCCATTAATGACCGTCGTTCTATTAGTGGCTACTGTGTTTTCTTGGAAGGAAACTTGGTTACTTGAAGTAAGAAGCAGAATGTAGTGGTTCTTTTTTCTGCCGAGACTGAATATAGGTCTATGGCGTATACAGTTGCGGAGTTGGTATGGTTTACCTCTCTCATGACAGATTTTTGGGGTTTCTTCTTCTCTTCCAACTATACTCTTCTATAATAATAAGGCCGCTAACCACATTGCTAAGAATCCAGTTTTTCATTAGCGGACCAAGTATATCGAAATAGATTGCCACTTCATTCGTGACAAGATGACAGATAAGATGTTTGCACTCCAACATGTTTCTTTTTCGGCTCAACTAGCAGATATTCTTACTAAAGCTCTTTCTCGACCGGTTTTCGCTCGTTATCTGTCCAAGATTGGCATGATTAATATCTACACTCCAGCTTGCGGGGAGTTTTATGAATATAATTAGCTATTATATATATAATTAGAGGTGGTCTATGACCCTCCATATATATTTGTATGTATGGACTCATGATTTCTTGAGCCAATAAAACTATTTTCTCTTGATTATTTTTAAGACGAAAGGTAAAAGGTTGGGTTTTCTTGTGACTAGCTTGATTATCTATTGAGAATGTGATTTAAGGTAAAAGACTCAATCAATGAACATCTCTCATAATATCTAGACATATTTACTTGACTTCAAGCTCTCAAAATCATAATATAAGATTCTCTACTTAGATTGTTGAGTTGATTTACACTCTTGAGCTTATCAATCACCAACAATAAATCCATTGCTTTAAAGTCTGATATTCAATTGTGACTATTTAGTTGATAGCTTATATTTTCTATTTATCACAATATCAATTGTTGGATCTATTTGTATATGGGTTGCATATTGACTAGAACTTGCATCGTGTGTTACGTCATCTGCATGTTATATATGGTTAGCCCTTTCTGTTCCGTCCTGCGTCGCAAAGCCTATCCTGCTGCCATTTTGGAGATTGTGGACCGCAATCTCCTACCATGCAATTACGCTGAAACCAACAAACAGAAGAACTTATCTTTGTTCGCCAATGCTTGTTATCTATAATAGATTTGGGCTTGTTATGTTCAAAGGACTCACCAAATGACAGGATTTCAATTAAAGAATACATCCCGTGTTTACAGAAGTTAAAGATGGACTATTTGTCTAGGCTGCCTAGTGCTGAACAAGGACCGAGCTTTTGACCATATTGTTAATGTATGTCGCATGTTGATAGATTTTGTTCCGAACACAACCCTATCTGCAAACTCGGGACGAACTATATCAGAAATATTTTTCTCTCCACCAACAAACTATCTTATTTTATATGGATATACCATTAGTGAATCTTTACTCATGACTTAGATGTGTAATATCAGGTTCTAGACCTAGGTAGATTCATAAATGACCTCTTGCACAGATTATTTGTTTCATTTTATTTGTGAGGCGCGTCGGATCACGTCAAGATGTTACCTTCCGTTGATCTGCTGATGGTGGCGATAGACGACTGATATTGGATCTAGAGGCTGGCTCCTGAAGCGTGTGGATCACAATGGGTTTGAGGTTGTTTGGGCCGAGCTACCTGCAAGGAAGTCCCGGGATGGTTGTACCACCGAGGACTCTCCGACGGTCAAGTTAGAGAGGAAATTCGAGCAGAGTAACGGCTTAGTAAAGTAAAAATCGCTTACTTGAATCGTAGGGGTTTATATAGCGGTGGCAGCAGGCAGGCAGGCGCGAGAATCACGCCGGCCGTTACGCTCCCGACGTCACGCCCGCGTGATGAGCGGAATCCCGCGAAACAGGCTCGTTAATGGGGGATCGTGATGGCGTGGAATGTGGGATGTGGCCGGCGGATATCTGGCGCGTGGCGAGATTCGCGGGATGACGGTTGTGCATGTGAGCGGTGCCGTTGGTCGGTTGATGAGACCGAGGAAGATGACCTCGACGGGAGAGCTCGCGGACGAGCGAGAGAGCCGGATATCTAGCCCGAAGACGAGCTGAGAGAGCCAAGGAGGCCAATTGTGCAGGCGCTCGGGGTGAGCCAGCGTTTGTTTGTGGGACGGGCACAGGAGTGGCCTGGTCGGCCACCGTAGATCCTTTCTTGTGAGCTTCGGAACACGTCATCAGCCACGTGTCATGATCTGGGAGATCACCGATATCGAGCATCATCAATTTGCTTCGCTTTTCTTTTATACGGCATCAAAATCTCCACTTGCTTTCCAAAGTTGGACACAATTCATATGCTTCCTGTAAGTCGATGTAGTACACCCCAGTACTTATGGGGAGGCGGAATATACAAAAACTTAACAAGTTTAAACAACGAACATCGACTAACCGCTTGAATCGAAGCTAAACTATAAATAACCGTATTCTATGAGTTTCTTTTCAAAAGAGATTAGGGATTATACCTAATGAACCGGTCCTTCTTCTTTACGTCCTCCTTCGTTCTCCTCGACCTTCTCTAGGTAGTAGACGATCCACCCGAGAGCAAAACTCCAAGCTAAACCTCTAACTTGAGGTAACTAATCAACTTTGATTGCTAATCAAAGATGATAGAATGATAAAGAGTGAAGGTTATGGATTGTTTAGTCTAACTAATCCTTTGATCTCAACACATGAGGATTAAGGATTAGGGTTAGAAGATGAGAGCTTGAGAAGAGAGAATGTGTGATATGATAATGAAAGAAGAGAGAGAGTGTATCATATTATTATGAAGCATTCTTATTTTCTAAAAATCAATAAAGGAAATGAATAAGCATGCTTCACAAAATATCTTGTGATGATTCATTAACATGAGTCATTAAGCAATAAATGTGCATTAATGAAGTGAATGAATCACCACTATGACTCACTCTCTTTCCAAAACAAACCTCCTTAGTCACATCTTCTAGAAGCTTCTCGAGTAATTACGAGAACGCCCCTCCGATCCGTAAAAATACGGAAAAACTTTAGACTGTAAAAATCCAATAACCGGATACCAGTAACTGGCTTAAACCAAAGCCGACTGGTAAAATCTGTCCGAAAGTCATACGCGCGTAAACGCACGTATGCGTCCGAACCCTTTGTCGCAAAACCATGCAACCTCTATATCGTTTCGCCTGGAGTAGGAAACTCTCTGTGTGGGACTCTAGAGACTCGACTACTACGCTGGCAGTGGGTTTAACCACAGACCGCAAGCGGCACTAGCTGTACGTAACGGTCCCCAGGTAGTTGTCGATAAGAAGGCCGATGAGTAAACCCATCCGAACTCCTACTGAGTCTGATGTGACAATCTCCATACATTCCGGTCCGTTCGTCCATGACTATCGCATATCGGGCCTAGGGGGGCGGCAAGCGTCAGTCCCCTAATAGCGGTATAAGTCGTGTCGGAGTGAAGCCCATTACACCCTGAGAAACTACTGGAACCTACCAGCAAATCTCGCTTGCCCTGGCCAGGGACTTTGCGTAATGGCTCTCTGACACAGCACGATATCTACTCCCAATACCGGGAGGGACGAATCATGTCTAACCGCCACTGCCTCCAAGTGCTCGGGACTGCACCCAACTGCTACCTGTTTGCACGACTCCTTTGAGCCGTGGTAGGGTAGCAATCTAAGAACAGTGGGACACACTCGAGGCGAAGTAGCAGTGTCAAGTCTGCGGACTACGCTGTACTCATGTCACCTGGGAACTGTTCACTGACGACTGGTATCAAACCAACCAACAGTTCCCTGTGAGTCCTGTCCGGTGTACCCGTAACCTAACGAGCACCTGTATACTATCTCCAGTACGACGTACTGACGGCTGTGGGACAGACCATCTCCCCAACTGGGATGAGAAGCGTACACACTAGTCTACTCCGGAGTATCGATGCTCTGTCTCGATAATCCAACGACCAGGGACCTGAATAAGGATGTGCTTGTAGACTACCCAGCCCCCACTAGTGTGACTGCCATCACAACGCTGGTAGACAAGCAAGATCCTAAGAGCTCTATCAATACGTACACTCACATATTAAGATAGAAAAACCAAGTAGCATACTACCATGTTTAGCAAGACTGTTATATACATGTGAATATCCCAAGCTTCCATTAAGTAATATACAAGCTAGTATGATACAGTAATGGCCTTCTAGGGCATAAACACTAACAATCTCCCACTTGCACTAGGGCCAGGTACTGGCATATCGCAGACCAATGATCTCGAGTAGCCTCTCGAACTGAATCTGAGGAAGGGCCTTCGTGAATGGATCAGCAATGTTCTCTTCTGAAGCAACTCTCCGAACCTCGATCTCCTGACGATCAATGATCTCCCTGATCAGGTGATACCGCCTCAAGATGTGTCTGGACTTCTGATGGGACCTTGGTTCCTTCGCTAAAGCTATAGCTCCGTTGTTGTCGCAATACAGAGGTATTGGATCAACTATGGTAGGAACCACCTGAAGTTCTGTTAGGAACTTCTTCATCCAGACTGCTTCTTTTGCGGCATCGCAAGCAGCTATATACTCCGCTTCCATCGTCGAGTCAGCAACGGTGTCCTGCTTGGAGCTCTTCCAGCACACCGCCCCTCCATTGAGGGTAAAGACATAACCCGACATGGACTTGGAATCGTCCTTATCACTCTGGAAGCCGGAATCAGCAAAGGCCTCCAACCTGAGGTCTTTTCCGCCGTAGACCAAGAACATCTCCTTAGTCCTCCTCAGGTACTTGAGAATGTTCTTTACTGCTATCCAGTGCTTCTCCCCTGGGTCTGACTGATACCGGCTTACCACGCTTAGTGCGTAAGCTACATCTGGTCTGGTACACAACATCGCATACATTATAGAGCCTACCGCAGAAGCGTAGGGTATAATAGACATGCGTTCCCTTTCCAAATCAGTCTTGGGAGACATCTCTTTGGAGAGGGTGATTCCGTGACAAGCCGGTAGATTACCGCGCTTAGAATCTTCCATACTGAATCTTTTCAGTACAGTGTCGATATACCTGGACTGCGAAAGTCCCAACATCCTCTTGGATCTATCACGATAGATCCGGATCCCCAGAATGTAAGAGGCATCACCCAGGTCTTTCATGGAGAACCTGTGTGACAAGAATCCTTTGACAGATTGTAGCATAGGAATGTCATTTCCTATCAATAGAATGTCATCCACGTACAAGACGAGGAATACGACACTTCTGGCCACAACTTTACTATATATGCACGGTTCATCTGGATTTTTGATAAAGTCATATTCTTTGACTGTCTCATCAAAACAGATGTTCCAACTCCGCGATGCCTGCTTTAGTCCATAAATGGATTTAAGCAGCTTGCATACTTTCCCGCTGCTCCCACTCTGATTGAAACCCTCTGGCTGATCCATATAGACGCTCTCTTCTAAATTTCCATTCAGAAAAGCCGTCTTTACGTCCATCTGCCAGATTTCATAATCATGGAAGGCAGCAATAGCAAGAAGGACCCGAATGGATTTGAGCATAGCCACTGGAGAAAAAGTTTCGTCATAGTCCAAACCAGGTCTTTGACGAAAACCCTTTGCAACAAGTCTAGCCTTATAGGTTTCCACCTGTCCATCTACACCAATCTTTTTCTTGAAGATCCATTTGCATCCTATGGGTTTTACCCCATCTGGAGCAAAGTCCAAAGTCCATACTTTGTTGGTGTACATGGACTCCATTTCGGTCCGCATTGCATCTAGCCATCGTACCGAGTCGCCGCTCTGGATGGCCTGCCTGAAGTCAGTAGGTTCATCATCATCTATGATGCAATCCTCTCTATCCCCATCTATGAGAAAACCGTAGTATCTCTCAGGCGGACGAGACGGCCTACTACTCCTGCGGAGGGGTGCGGGAATGTTCTGTTCTTCTTGAACCTCTGGTTCTACCAAACTTTCAGTAGCAGTTTGTGGTTCTGGAATTTCTTCCAGTTCTATTTCGCTCCCACTCTTCTGATTTTCCAAAAATTCAGTTTCTAAGAAGCGGGCATGACGAGAAACAAAAACCTTTTGTTCCTCTGCGTAATAGAAGCAATATCCTGTAGAGTTCTTTGGATATCCCACAAACTTACACTCTACTGAGCGTGCCTCGAGCTTGTCCGGATGCTGCTTTTTTACAAAAGCTGGACATCCCCACGTCTTCAGGTACTGAAGATAGGGTTTCTTCCCACTCCACATCTGATATGGTGTGGTAGGCACAGTTTTGGTTGGAACTCTGTTCAAAAGATGTATCGCTGATTCTAGCGCATACCCCCAGAAAGATCGCGGCAACTCAGCATTACTCATCATGGATCGTACCATATCCAATAGGGTTCGATTCCGTCTCTCCGATACACCGTTGTGCTGTGGAGTGTATGGAGGAGTAAGCTGAGAGAGAATTCCTTTCTCTTTTAGGTAACCTAGGAACTCGGCACTTAAGTATTCTCCACCTCGATCAGATCTCAGTGTCTTAATACTTTTGCCTGTTTGGTTTTCCGCTTCACTCTTGTATTCCAGGAATTTCTCAAAGGCTTCGGATTTATGCTTCATTAAGAAGACATGTCCAAACCTAGAGAAATCATCCGTGAAAGTAATGAAATAGGAAAAACCACCTCTTGCATGTGTAGACATTGGACCGCATACATCACTGTGTATGAGTCCTAAGAGCTCGCTCGCTCTTACTCCTTGTCCAGTAAATGGAGTCTTTGTCATCTTTCCTTTGAGACAAGATTGACAAGTGTCATAAGTTTGATATTCGAACGTGTCCAAATATCCTTCTCTATGCAACTTAGTCAACCTTCTCTCATTGATGTGACCCAGTCTACAATGCCATAAGAAAGCTTTATTTAAATCTGGAGACTTTCTTTTTAGTGTGTTCTGGACATTGAAAATTTGGAGTTGGTTTAACACATATATGCCGTTATTTAGAGTACCGGACCCAATCAAACCATGATTAAGGTGGATGTTGACAACATCTCTTACAAACGTGAAATCATAACCTTTATTTGATAACAAGGAAACTGATATGATATTACACGTTAAGCTGGGTACAAAATAACAGTTATGTAAAACCAAAATGTGTCCACTCGTCAATCCTAGGTGATAATCCCCGACGGACGCAGCTCCCACGCTAGCTCCGTTAGCAACCCTGAGGATCATATCACCTTCCTTCAGCACTCTACGGTTTCTCAGTGCCTGCAATGAATTGCAAATATGAGATCCTGACCCGGTATCCAATACCCAGGAAGTAGAGTTGATCGACAGACAATTCTCAATTACAAACACACCTGAAGTCGAAGCCACAGCTTGCTTCGGTTCCTGGTTCTTGGCGTTCCACGCCTTGCAATCCTTCTTCCAGTGCCCTTTCCTGTGACAATGGAAGCACTCATCCAGGCCAACTACTGGTGCTGTAAACTTTTTCTTTCCCTTCTTTCCCACCTTACTAACACCTCCTCTAGGTCTGGGTGCGGCCTTCTTCTTCCTTCCTTTGGCCCTAGCCTTGGACCCGGAAGAAGATGATCCGCCAACAAACATAGCGGGTGTTTCCCTTGCCTTCTGCAAGGTGCCCTCTGCACTCCTTAACATGTTCAGGAGTTCCGCAAGTTCAACTTCTTTTCCTTGAAGATTGAAGTTGAGGATAAACTGGGCGTAGGTGGGAGGAAGGGACTGGAGAACGAGGTCTGTATAGAGCTCATTATCCAAAGTCGTCCCAAGGTCCGCGAGCTCTTCAATATAGCCGATCATCTGTAGGACATGTTCACCTACCGATGACCCGACAGCCAACCTCGCTCGAAACAGTTTCTTAGAGGTCTCGTATCTTGCTATACGAGATTGCTCTCCATAAAGTTCCTTTGTATGGAGAAATATGCCATCTAGGGACATATCCTCGTGCCTCCTCTGATGTTCATTGTTCATCGAGGCAAGCACGATGCACTTGGCTCTCGCGCAATCTAAATCCCAGGTTTTACGGATTTCCTTATCCGCATTGCTGGATTTGGGACCAAGGACAGCAGGTGCTGTAGCGGTGAGGACGTACCCCAGTTTGTCATAGGTCAAAGCCATCTTGACATTCCGCAGCCAATCTTTATAGTTTGGCCCCGTCAGTATATTTTTCTCTAAAAGTAACTTAAGTCCAGTCATTTTCAGGGTCGCTGCAATTAGGAGAGAGAGAAGAAAACTCTTTAGCATGATGCTCTTGCAAGTTTAGAGTGGTTTTTAGTTTATCTAAACTGGATGGCTCCCACTGTTTCTCGAATCCTTCCTCAAACCATAAAAGAAGAATTAGCCAAGACTATTCTCACCGTACAATACTTGCTTAACCGTTCAGCCAGGCTGGTGTCGATACTTCGAGGGAGGTTTTCCAACGCTTTCGCGAAGTTCCTTAATTAAAGAACCTCTTTTCTCTGGGGGCGTAACCCCGCTGACACTTTTCTGGACACCTACTAGGTTTATAGCATTGATCGTTAAGCGACGAATATCCTGATAAGTAGCATGTACTCACAGTAGGATCGGGATCCAAATATCATCGTATGATAATGTTGAAGGAATCCTACCAACATTCATCAAACTCCAAATGGTATGCATCTCTTTGCAAATTTCAGTTTCTTTAGAAATTCCCGATATAAGTTTTTGCCCCATGCTCTTATGACCTTGACGTATGCCAACAAATCATAAGTCACATGTCAAGTTCTGCCCATCATTATCTTGTTAATTTGAACCCACCCGTATATACCCTTGACGTATGCCAACAAGGTAATGCGACTGTCCCAAACCAACACATCTATCTATGCAACAAATGAATACCCCAGCAGCTACCAAACACTATGCCTTGACGTATGCCAACAAGCATAGCTTGAATACTACTGACCATCCATAAGAAATGACGGAGGGCTACGACTGGTTTTGGCGAAACCGTGAACGTAGTGAACTTGATATAATCGAAGGAACCTGATAGCTTTTAAAAGGAGTGGTTAAATCTCCGCATTTAAAAATATCTGTTTTAAAAAATAACCGAGTGGTTTCTTTTAAATTGTTCCAACGATTTAAACTTTGGTTTGTTTTACTTTGCATTATAGATAATGCGTCCCATCATTAACCTATCATTGCAGAAAACAACGAAAATATAACGTCCTCTTATGCCATCCGCATTCGCCACGGGGTCCCGTCATCACCCGTTAGGTTACTTAACTAACGACAGAGCGGGGGCTGGGCTAGCGCGGGTGTAAAACATAAGTGACGTCTAAATAGCTATAATAAATATAGATATTTTACATTCGTCTGACGCAATGATATTCATTCCAGAACACAGATAAACAATATTGGATTTGCAAGCAATCTGTATTTCTTTTGAGCCTGCAAGAAAAGACAGATTACACAGTTGTGATGAATAGCCGTTTACCCCACCCTCGACCCCTACGGGTACGGCAAACTACCCACCCGGCAGTCTGTGTACCCCACCTTGGGTCAGTCCTAGGAGCAAAAACAGTAAAATGAAATAATACAACGGTGGCTACAACCGCAACCTGGAAGTGCCCCGCGAAAATAATATTACAACAAATTACATTTACAACAAATGAATAAATCAATAAACCATTGTTAACCCCGGCTATACACCACAACAGTCCAATACAGTTTATATGCACAAACAGATATAACCATTTCAGAAATGTGCAACCCCCTGCCAACCGACATACTAGCAGTTGGGGGAGGTTTACGAACACATCAAACAATCACAGATATAATCCAATACGCAAATACTGTATTTTTCGATCGAATAAACAACTTCAATATTGCTCCAAAATCTGCTCTGTTAAACAGTAACCTGAGCAATAATTAAATATTCCAGAAAACCCCAAATGTCACAGGGGACCCACACAAGAAAGACGAGTCCATGACTCGGCCAAAGCGCCGCGGAAGCGCGGCAGATCCCACCGATCCGCCGCGGTTCCGCGGCCGAGTTGCCGATTCATGGGCTCGAATTTCTTGGGTGTTCTCCTGGACCCCTTTCTAGCTCTCTGAACACTCCAGAAAAATTTTAGGACTTCATTTTCAGTTCGACAGAAACTATACAGAATTAGGGTTTTCCGGGTTGGTTTTTTCGTTCGAAATTCGTACAAATTTGCGATTAAGTTATTTAGTGTTTAGCGAGGCTTTGATACCACTGTAAGTCGATGTAGTACACCCCAGTACTTATGGGGAGGCGGAATATACAAAAACTTAACAAGTTTAAACAACGAACATCGACTAACCGCTTGAATCGAAGCTAAACTATAAATAACCGTATTCTATGAGTTTCTTTTCAAAAGAGATTAGGGATTATACCTAATGAACCGGTCCTTCTTCTTTACGTCCTCCTTCGTTCTCCTCGACCTTCTCTAGGTAGTAGACGATCCACCCGAGAGCAAAACTCCAAGCTAAACCTCTAACTTGAGGTAACTAATCAACTTTGATTGCTAATCAAAGATGATAGAATGATAAAGAGTGAAGGTTATGGATTGTTTAGTCTAACTAATCCTTTGATCTCAACACATGAGGATTAAGGATTAGGGTTAGAAGATGAGAGCTTGAGGAGAGAGAATGTGTGATATGATAATGAAAGAAGAGAGAGAGTGTATCATATTATTATGAAGCATTCTTATTTTCTAAAAATCAATAAAGGAAATGAATAAGCATGCTTCACAAAATATCTTGTGATGATTCATTAACATGAGTCATTAAGCAATAAATGTGCATTAATGAAGTGAATGAATCACCACTATGACTCACTCTCTTTCCAAAACAAACCTCCTTAGTCACATCTTCTAGAAGCTTCTCGAGTAATTACGAGAACGCCCCTCCGATCCGTAAAAATACGGAAAAACTTTAGACTGTAAAAATCCAATAACCGGATACCAGTAACTGGCTTAAACCAAAGCCGACTGGTAAAATCTGTCCGAAAGTCATACGCGCGTAAACGCACGTATGCGTCCGAACCCTTTGTCGCAAAACCATGCAACCTCTATATCGTTTCGCCTGGAGTAGGAAACTCTCTGTGTGGGACTCTAGAGACTCGACTACTACGCTGGCAGTGGGTTTAACCACAGACCGCAAGCGGCACTAGCTGTACGTAACGGTCCCCAGGTAGTTGTCGATAAGAAGGCCGATGAGTAAACCCATCCGAACTCCTACTGAGTCTGATGTGACAATCTCCATACAGTCCGGTCCGTTCGTCCATGACTATCGCATATCGGGCCTAGGGGGGCGGCAAGCGTCAGTCCCCTAATAGCGGTATAAGTCGTGTCGGAGTGAAGCCCATTACACCCTGAGAAACTACTGGAACCTACCAGCAAATCTCGCTTGCCCTGGCCAGGGACTTTGCGTAATGGCTCTCTGACACAGCACGATATCTACTCCCAATACCGGGAGGGACGAATCCTGTCTAACCGCCACTGCCTCCAAGTGCTCGGGACTGCACCCAACTGCTACCTGTTTGCACGACTCCTTTGAGCCGTGGTAGGGTAGCAATCTAAGAACAGTGGGACACACTCGAGGCGAAGTAGCAGTGTCAAGTCTGCGGACTACGCTGTACTCATGTCACCTGGGAACTGTTCACTGACGACTGGTATCAAACCAACCAACAGTTCCCTGTGAGTCCTGTCCGGTGTACCCGTAACCTAACGAGCACCTGTATACTATCTCCAGTACGACGTACTGACGGCTGTGGGACAGACCATCTCCCCAACTGGGATGAGAAGCGTACACACTAGTCTACTCCGGAGTATCGATGCTCTGTCTCGATAATCCAACGACCAGGGACCTGAATAAGGATGTGCTTGTAGACTACCCAGCCCCCACTAGTGTGACTGCCATCACAACGCTGGTAGACAAGCAAGATCCTAAGAGCTCTATCAATACGTACACTCACATATTAAGATAGAAAAACCAAGTAGCATACTACCATGTTTAGCAAGACTGTTATATACATGTGAATATCCCAAGCTTCCATTAAGTAATATACAAGCTAGTATGATACAGTAATGGCCTTCTAGGGCATAAACACTAACACTTCCCTATTCCATAAATGATTTAAAATTTTAAAGCAATCCAAGAGGAAGATGCAGAAAAAAGCCTACAGCTCAATTGAATTTGAAAGGGCATTCAAACTAGAACCAATTTTCATAATAGCAAAAAAGTTGCTGCAAAAATTAAAAATCAACGGAATAAATCGATAAAAAATAACCAGGGGCTTGGAGTAGTTTTGGGGAAGACCGGGATCGAGTCCGAGGTCTCCCGTTCATGAGGGTGGCTAATTTGTCCCCTGTTAAAAAAGAGGTTTGGAGTAGCCATGGTGAAGACCGGGATCGAGTCCGGTAACGGGGTGGCTAATTTATCCCAACTATTATCTCAAAAAAAAATAGATTAAAAAAACTAATCATTGTAAAAAGCTGACCTTTAATCAGGGTTTTTTGAACCGAGACCACTGCGATCCTCCATTAAAACTCGAAGCTTTTGCTGATGCTGTCAGCTTTTAAAGCGAGTGAAGAGAAGGCGAGCGAGATACGAGCTGGTTAAAGGCAAAAGGCCTGGGTAAGCCCAATATTATTTAGCCCAGTTTTATAAAAGGGTAAAAGGAGCTTATTGCATTAAACACCCTTCATCTATATATAAATAATTCAACATTTATAGTCCCTGAGCCGGTTTATTAGCACGCAACATGTGTGGGTTAGCACCTGACACTGTTGAGTCTTGTGGTGAAAAATCATTTGAAAGATGGAACGACTTAAAAGAGCGCAATGGGGTGCGTGAGCTTCGTGATTTAATGAACCGGTTGATCGATGATAATTATGATGATTAAGAGGTATCTGTAATCATCTGAAGGAGAAATAAATGAAGTTTTTTGTACGTATTTTTGTGTATGGATTTTTCGAAGCTATATGATATCTTAAAATACCGAAAAGAAACCAATATACGGATGAAATAAAGCAAGCCTCATGGTCTTTTTCATTTTTTCCCCTTGAATTAAAAAAAGGTGGTTCCACAGTATAAATCTCAACTGGATATCTTAATAAGAAAAATGTACTAAAAAAGGTCTGCCGGCTAGATTTTTTTTATAAAAAAATTAAAGAAAGAAATGGGGCAACACCATTTCATTAAAAAGGCTTGGAGTCGCCCGGTTGTGGGGGTGTCGGAATTTGGAGAGCAGACCGGGTTAGAACTGGATGGATGGCTAATTTATTCCACCTATTGTTTAAAAAAAAACATTATTTCTTTAATTTTAAAGTAAATTTGTTTCCAGCCGAAACCTTCAAATTGTTTTTGTTTTAAGCCCATCAACTTCCAAAATTGTGAAAACATCCAATTATTTGCATCCATATATTCATTCTTAAAACCAAGATCCATATTTATAGCTATAAATTTTGTATGGTATACAATATTTCTTTTTAGGATATAATACTAGTCTTATTTCTATATAAAATATGCTGAGGACCAAAAGAAAAGGTCATTGTAGAAATCTTTGATCCCTTTTTCTTATTGCCGATTTTATTTATTATTATTTGCTTTTTTTACCCTCGTGCTATTCTTCTTAATGTCCTCCGCCTTTCATACCATCTTATCTTTCTCTCAATCAAAAAGTAAATGTTAAATTTATAATCAAAGCCCAATTGATGTCCAAAGCAATTGGAACCAATTCAAGACAAATCAACTCAGAGAAAAATATTGCTTATTTAAATATATATAAAATCTAAAAGTTTGAAAGAAAAACACTATAAAAATCCAAAATTTGGGATCGGTTGTTAGGGCCCAAAGTGAGAGATGAGATGACGAAATATTAGCATGCCTCGGTAAATATCATCAACAACCAAATATGATGTTTTTCAATAACTCTTCGAGATTAAGGATAAAGCCGGTACTTTTGGCAAAAATCTATGTTGCTTATGTATCTACAGTATATTCATAGGATCGATTTTTTTTCTTGATTTTGAAAACAAATGAGGCTGAGAATAACTCATCTCCAGCAACTTGATTTAGCCGCCACTACCAATTCAAAAATTAATTTAGGCTGAACTCTCTCCATCTTCATCTTCATTTTTTTATCGCGGGAGCTAATGGACACGCAAAAGCTCTCCTTTCTTCTCAAATCTTGCATCGCCCACAAATCCCTAACCCTAGGCAAGCTCCTCCACTCAAAATCCATCGCCCTCGGCCTCCATCAGAACCTCAACCTCTCCAAAACCCTCATCAATTTCTACATCTCCTTCAACCTTTTCGGCTCCGCTCAGCTCGTTCTCGAAACCATCGAAACCCCATCGCAAACCTCGCTGTATAACTCCCTGATCTCTGCTTATGCCAAGAATCGAATGCACCTACAAGCCCTTTTGCTCTTTCACAAACTTCACAGGATCCCATCTCTTAAAATTGATTCATACACATACCCAAGTGCTCTAAAGGCTATCGCTGGGTTGTGCGATGCTAAAAATGGGAAATTGATCCATGGCCATTTGTTGAAATCTGGGTTTGGGGGCGATGTCGTGGTTTCGAGCTCTTTGGTGGGTATGTATGCCAAATGCAACCTTTTTGATTTTGCAGTCACGGTGTTTGATGAAATGACTGAAAAGGATGTGGCAAGTTGGAATACTGTAATCTCTTGCTTCTGCCAAGATGGGCAGGCTTTGAAAGCTTTGGAGATGTTTTATGGAATGGTTAGTGGTGGGTTTAGGCCTGATTCGGTGACTTTTGTGGTTGTTTTGTCTGCGTGTGCTCGGGTTTTGGATTTAGATAAGGGGAAAAGGATCCATGAGGAGTTGGTGAGAAATGGGATTGAGTTGGATGAGTTTGTGGGTGCGGCTCTTGTGGATATGTATGGAAAATGTGGGTGCTTGAAGAGCGCGAGAGAGGTTTTTGAGAAAATACGAAATAAAAATGCTGTAACTTGGAACACGATTCTTGGTGCATATTCATTGATCGGGGAGAGCAACTCTTGTTTAGAGATTTTCTCTAAGATGAATAAAGAAGGGGTTATGCCGACAGCAACCACCATAAGCAATTTGTTATTAGCTTGCTCTAGATCCTGTGATTTAAGAAACGGGAAGTTTATCCATGGATATGTGCTTAGAAACCAAATAGAAGCTGATGATTTTGTCAATAGTTTGCTAATCGACCTTTATTTTAAATGTGGAAATGTTAATTACGCCGAATCTTTATTTGAGAGGATGCCGAAGGAGAAAACAATTATTTGGAATGTGATGGTATCAGGTTATGTAGCGAATGGAAGTTACTTTAAAGCTCTAGGCGCTTTCAATGATATGGCAGCTCATGGAGTAAGACTCGATACCTTTACTTATGCAAGTGCTTTAGCTGCTTGCGCACAAGTAGCAGCTCTGGAACAGGGTAAAGAGATCCATATAAAAATAAAAAATAACGGTTTGGAGTCTAACGAGATTGTGATGTGTGCTCTTCTTGATATGTATGCAAAATGTGGTGCAGTCAGAGAAGCTAGAATGGTTTTTGATGGATTAAAAGTTAAAGACACAATCTCATGGACTTCGATGATCATGGCATGTGGTTCCCATGGCCAAGCCTCTGAAGCTTTGGAGATTTTCAATGACATGCTGAGATCAAATGTCCGGCCAGACGGCGTCGCATTTCTTGGAGTCATCTCTGCTTGTAGCCACGCAGGTCTAGTCGATGAAGGCCATTATTATTTTAATCAAATGACAGATGTATATAAAATTAAACCGGGTATTGAGCATTTATCATGCGTAATAGATCTTCTTGCACGAGCAGGGAGATTGAAAGAAGCAATGAGCATCCTTGAAAGCATGTCTAATATTAAAGTAGATGCTGGTATTTTAGGTTCTTTGTTCTCGGCCTGCAGCTTACATGGGAACTTGGAGCTAGGAGAAGAGCTCTCGAGGTTTCTTATTGACATGGACCCGAACGACCATTCTACATATATAGTTTTATCTAATTTGTATGCTTCAGCTGGAAAATGGAACGAGGTACGGAAAGTGAGATCAATTATTAAAGAGAGAGGATTGAAGAAGAACCCCGGGTGTAGTTGGATCGAGATTGAGAAAAAAATCCACCAGTTTTATGCTGAAGACGACTCACATCCACAGACCGAGTGGATAATTGGGTGTTTACAGAATCTTTTGAGGAATATGAAGAAGGATAGGTCTGAGTTGGATGAGGCATTGTGCGAAGAGAAGAAATGATACGTGTTTTACGTGCAAAATCAGCAATATCACTCAACTTAATGTTTACACATCAAGGACAAGGCGATGATTCATTCTTCCATCTTTCTAACAATGATAAGTTGCAATGCAATGAAGGTGACTTCAAAGGCCTTGACTTGGAGCTGGAGTAAATTTCAAAGTAGTGTTTCGGAACAAGGTTTGTGCTCTTTATCTCTTGGTTCTGATAATTTTAATACTCTACATTCCACAACTTTCATTTAAGCCATCTGTTTGTTGGAAAAACCCATTTTAGAAATGTTTCTGAATTGTTATAGAACACTGCTGTAGCTTCATATCTGTTGTGAATTCATATTGTTATTAAATTAGGCGCTAGAATGGTAATGTTGCTAATAGAAAAGGTTAGGTTTTCCCCCGCTCAAAGAGTTATATCAGAATGTTTGAGATTTTTGAAGATTGGTGAATTCCCTTTGGGGATTAACCTTGCATTCATTTATAATTATAGATATACAAGAGATATACAGGAGGATATTTAGGAGATAATCTCTCCTATTTACATGTATAGCCGGATGCTCAGGAGATAATCTCTTCTATTTAACAAGAGTATAGCCTAATTATAGCTACCTAATTAGTAATAGAATATTAACATATATTTTCTATTATCATTTATAGCCTAATTATAGCTACCTAATTAGTAATAGAATATTAACATATATTTTCTATTATCACACCCCCGCAGGCGGAGCGGGAGGAGGCCGGACACTCAGGCTGGAGCGAAAATCAGTGAAAAGTGAAGTAGGAAGTCCCTTGGTGAAGATGTCGGTATATTGTGAGCTGGAAGGGACGTGGTGAATCCGGACGTGGCCCAAAGCTATTTTTTCACGAACAAAGTGAATATCGATCTCAATATGTTTCGTACGCTGGTGTTGCACCGGATTAGTGGATAGGTAGACGACACTAACATTGTCACAATATACAAGGGTCACATGAGTAAGTGGGCAATGAAGTTCCAAAAGCAGGTTGCGGAGCCAACAAGTCTCAGCAACGGCATTGGCAACCCCACGATATTCGGCTTCGGCACTGGAGCGAGAGACAGTAGCTTGACGCTTTGAGGACCAAGAGAGAAGATTATCACCCAAGAACACACAGTAACCGAAGGTAGAGCGGCGTGTGTCGGGGCACCCACTCCAATCCGCATCAGAGTAAGCAGTTAGTCCGGTGCCAGTGGACGGATATAGGTGCAGGCCATGATCTACTGTGCCACGAACATAGCGCAAGATGCGTTTGAGAGCGTTGAAGTGAGGCTCCCGAGGATCATGCATGTAGAGACACACTTGCTGGACACCGTAGGAGAGATCAGGCCGGGTAAATATGAGGTACTGTAGAGCGTCGGCAAGGCTACAGTAGAGTGATGGGTCCTGAACCGGTGTACCAGAGGGGCCAAGTTTGGACTTAGTGTCCACTGGAGTCGCACACGGCTTGCAATTAGTCATGTTGGTGCGATCAAGTATTTCAAGGGCATATTTCTGTTGTGACAGAAAGAGACCATCCTTGGTGCGAGTTGCCGCGATCCCAGGGAAATAATGGAGTGGGCCCAGGTCAGTCATGGCGAACTCGGAGTTGAGGGACGCAATAATCCGCCGTAGTAGAGCATCTGACGAAGCCGTGAGGACGATGTTGTCCACATAGAGTAAGAGAAATGCTAGGTCGCCCCCATGACGGTAAATGAAGAGAGAAGTATTTGACAGACTGTTGCGGAACCCAAAACATGCCACATACTCGACAAACCGCTGGTACCAGGCACGTGGTGCTTGTTTAAGACCATAGAGGGATTTACAGAGGCGACAGACATGGTCGGGATGAACAAGATCAATAAAACCCGGTGGTTGATGCATATAGACCGTTTCATGTAAGGCTCCATGAAGGAAGGCGTTTTTCACGTCTAACTGATGTATAGGCCAGGAGCGTGATAAAGCAAGGCTAAGTACAGTGCGTATAGTAGCTGGTTTGACCACCGGACTGAAAGTGTCGTCACAGTCAACTCCCGGCCGTTGGCAACCAGGCGAGCCTTGTGTCGCTCAAGTGACCCATCAGAGTGAAGCTTGTGCTTGTACAACCATATAGACCGAACCACATTCACCCTAGGTGGGCGAGGCTTCAGAACCCAAGTTCTATTTTTTAATAAGAGCATCATATTCAGCCTGCATAGCTGCACGCCAGTGAGGATCCTTGAGGGCTTGAATATGAGAACGGGGAATAGGGGAGGGAGTGGATATGTGGAGGTTGAGTTTTTGAATTGGTTTGGATATCCCGTGCTGTGCACGGGTGACCATGGGATGCGAGGGAGGTGGAGGGGAAGGGGGAGTTGGAGGTGAGGTCGTGGATGCCGTTGAAGGGGAGGTTGAGGCTGTGGAGTTCGTGGAGTGGGATGGTGGGGTGGTGGAGGCCGCGGGGCTAGTGGGGGGCACCCCCGTAGTGTGAGGGGTTGTATTGATGTTGGGGACAACGGGCGACTCTAGGAGACGACGTGAGATATGTGACGGTTCGGAGGAGACGTTGAGGAAGTTGTATGTGGTGGACGGAGTAGGAGATAGAGAGTTAAACGGGAAGACGGACTCGTCGAAGGTGACATGACGAGAAATGATGATTTTTCTAGTGGTGAGATCAAGGCATCAAAAACCCCGATAATTAGTTGGATAGCCGAGGAAGACACATGGGGTAGACCGTGATGCTAGTTTATGAGGAGGTGAGAGATGGGGATAGCATAGGCACCCGAAAACTCGAAGATGAGAGTATGAGACAAGCTTTTGGAAGAGTTTAGAGAAAGGAATGTCATTTTGTATTGAGGTGGATGGGAGGAGATTGAGAAGGTGTATGGCCATGTGGAGGGCTTCTACCCAATACGCAGGAGGAAGGTGGGCTTGAATGAGAAGGGTGCGGACAATATTGTTAATAGTCCGTATCATCCTTTCTGATATGCCGTTTTGTTGGGAGGTATGGGCGCACGAAAAACGAACAAGCAGACCATTACCAGCAAAAAGATCATGAAGGGGAGTATTATCAAATTCACCACCGTGGTCACACTGAAAGGCTTTTATTTCCCGATTAAATTGAGTGCGGACATAAGCACAAAAATGTAAGAAATTTGAAAAGAAATCAGATTTACGCCGTAAGGGATAGACTCACAAGAATTGTGAGAAGTGATCCAGAAAGATAACGTAGTATTTAATGCCACTAATACTGGAAATAGGCGAAGTCCATAAATCCGAATAAACAATATCAAATGGGGACTCAACAATAGACTCTGAACGATAAAATGGAAGCCTAACATGTTTTCCTAATTGACACGCATGATATAACTTTTGAGTTTTGTCTTTATTACAAGAAATAAAACCATGAGACACTAGAGACTGAAGAAAAGTGTCACCTGGATGACCCAAACGTCTGTGCCATATGGAAGGACCGGAGGTGAGGAGGGCGAGAGGTGGAGCGGCAGTGGAGTTGGTGGTGACGGGGTAGAGATCACCAGTGCTATCACACCGATGGATAGTTTGCTGTGTCTGGAGATCCTTCACAGAAAAACCATGAGGGTCAAATTCAACAGTACAATTATTGTCTTTGGTAAATTGACGCACGGAAATGAGATTTTTAATAATTTTGGGTGAGATAAGCACATTCTGTTGTGAAAGGGGACAGTGGGGATTGGGTAAATGTCCATGGCCCATGTGAGTAATAGGGATTGAGGATCCGTCACCAACAAGTACGGACTGTATGTTGCTATTATTAAAAACAGAATGTAAGTTACCTGCGTCGGATGTCAAGTGGGCGGAGGCTCCCATGTCCATATACCATCATGCGTTGTCGTGAAGGGCCAGGGTGTGTAAGGCCTGAGGAAGAGAAGTAGTGGGCACAACCGAGGCAGTGGGATGATCGACAGGCGCAGGCGCGAACCAGGTCCATGGCGGAGGAACGGAGACCGAGAAAGCCTGTTGGGCTGATGGACATGGGCTGGGGCCGAGTAGTCCAGGCGCGGTAGTAGGGCGTAGCTTTGCAGCAGAGTGGCCAGGCCACGGGTTGGCAGTAGGAGGTGCAGCGGGCCAGTTTGGAGGCCAGAAGTATGGACCCCAGGCATAAGGGTTGGGTGTCGGAGGCTGGGCCGAGGGCTGGCGCAGTGATGCTTGGTTGGATTGCTGACGGTTGCGGTTGTAGTTCCGGCCAAGACGACCGTTGTTACGGCGGGCGAAGTTGCTGTTGGAGGACTGAGTGGTCGGTGCAGCAGTGTAAAGGATCGTAGGAGAGGATGGATGGTCGGTGTGAGAGGCTTGATGTTTGCGGGTGTTGAAGAGACGTTGTTCCTCCAGGAGGAGCATGGATCGGGCTTGAAGGAAGGAAGGGAAGGGGTTGTGATGCCGGATGATATTTCCAATTTGCTCAAACTTCTCGGGGAGGCCGTTAACCATGTAGGTGACGAGATTCTTTTCGAGAACTATCACGTCGATGTTGGATAGCAGATCAGAGAGTTTTAAGACGTTGGCAATAGACGGTGACCGAAAGATCACCCATCTCGATATTACGGAGATCATTGTCGAGTTGGATGGCTCTAGCATCCTTGTTATCACGGAACAGATTCTCGAGACTGAGCCAGAGATCGCGAGCGGTGACACCTTTCTTCAAGATCATTTGGAGGAGGGATTTGCTGATAGTACCGTAGATCCACAGTTTCACCAAACCGTCGAGTCGTTTCCATTCATTATCGGTAGGCCCGGAGGCTGTGGTTGTACCATCAACGTGACCAAGAACGCCAAAGCTGACGCAATGGGTCTCAAATAGCTCTCTCCAGGCATCATAGTTGAGTTCGTCGAGGTCTAGGATAAGAGGGATGTAGGATTTGATGTTGGTGATGCCGTAAGGTTTTTCGGTGGCAGGAGGAGGAGGGGTGGCGTCATGACCGGCCATGAGGGAGAGAATAAGAGGGAGAAAAGAAGAGATTAGAGCTTTGTTGGCTCTGATACCATGAAGATTGGTGAATTCCCCTTGGGGATTAACCTTGCATTCATTTGTAATTATAGATGTACAAGAGATAGGAGGATATTTAGGAGATAATCTCTCCTATTTAACAAGAGTATAGCCTAATTATAACTACCTAATTAGTAATAGAATATTAACATATATTTTCTATTATCATTTATAGCCTAATTATAGCTACCTAATTAGTAATAGAATATTAACATATATTTTCTATTATCAATTTTATGCATTTCCCCCTTTTCTTGCTTTTCTTTAATCTACTAGCAAGGGCCACGGGTACGAGGTCCAAAGTCAAGAAAAATCATATTAATTTAAAACTTTATTTTTATATGATTTGTAAGTTATAATATCTCATATATAAAATATATGAAAGATTAACTTGTAAATATTTCGGCATTTTTCTTCATCGTTTCAATATTTTCCTTTCTATGGCATACGAAAATAGCGAAATTTTTAAAACTTCAAAATTTCCTTCTCTTTGGTTTTTCAATATTTTGCTTGTTATAGCACATGAGAATCACGAAATATACAAAAATCCTAAATTTTTTGTTTTCAACATTTTACATGCTATATAGCATACACGAATGTGACAAAAATTTTAAAATATCAAAATTTCTTTTTTCTTCGTATTCCAATATTTTGCTTGCTATATATAGCACTAGAAAATCATAATTTTTTTAAAAAAATGTCGTTTCTTCGGTTTTTTCAAAAACTTTTGTTCTCTCCGTTTTTCAATATTACGAACGCTATATAGTGCACGAACATCATGAAATTTTCAAAAATATCAATTTTTTTTATAGTTTTTTAATATTTTGCATTCTATAACACATGACAGTTGTCGATCAGAATATTTCAACCATACAAGCCTAGTTGTATGTGATAAAAGAGTAATAAATATTGAGGAGGGAGTCAATAATTTTATTTTCCAAGTCCTAAATGTAGTGAGGGGCTAAAAAACAATTATTCCACAGAGTCCAAGCTTGTTAAGGAAATTTTCGAAGGAACCTATAGCTTTTTTATTATTATTATATAGATTCTTTATTGCAATAACTAGTATGTAGTTACTAGAGCAAGTTTTATGTACTAAGATATGTTTGTAATATGAAAATGATCAGATTTGAATGGTGTCACTACATCCCTGTCATAAGTAAAGTTGTTGCTGAAAGAGTTTGCAGTGTTCCAACGCAACAGTTACTGGAATTTTTTTTTGCGCCACAGTTGCTGGAAATAGACTTACTACAAAACAATATAAAATAAACAGAACAATAAATAATGAATGCTAGTTCATGTGGAGTCAAATTCCATTACAAATAAAACACATATAGAAGCTAGGAGGATGCGTGATTAATAGTAATTAAGGTTGTAAATGACTAATTATTATTACAGCAGCACATTCGTAATTAAAAGGATGACAGTTGCGCTGTATAAAGAAACGTAACGAGTATTCTCATTTTCTTCTTACGTCTTTCTCTTCTCCATTAAGTCCGCCACCAAAAAATATTCAATTTTTTTTTCTTTTTTCTAGCAAGATTTTTTTGCCCTTGATTACAGAAAAAAGTGAAGATGCAACGTCATGGAGATCCGAATCCCTTTGATGAAGATCAAGTCAATCCCTTTGTGGTAACCTCATCGCCCTCCATTTTCCCTTTCTATTTCTTTCTCATTTTCAAATTTACAATTTTCTCATTGTACAGTGAAGCCCTAGATCTTGGAAAAGTATCGGATCAGTTGCCGTCTCCCCAAATTTGGAACCTGCAGGGTTTGCACTCATTGTATCTGTTTAGCTAACAAATTCTAGGTTATGCTAAATGAAGTATAGTTATCGATTTGAGATAATGAAGTATTATTACTGCATGTTAGCGAATTTTAATTAATGTGGATTTTAAAATGGAATTACTCAGTCAATTTTTGTTTGATAGCGATTAAGATCAAGCACCTTGCGCTCTTTCTTGTTTAGTCTGCTAATTGTTCTGATTCTCTAGCCTGCTTCCCTCGCGGATCTTGTTCCATCTGCTTTAGATCGACATGCCTGTTTGTCTGGGTTTTCCATGGATGGAAATTCTGCACTGTTTGTATAGTTTGGATATTATTTCCCTAATGTAGTTTTAAAACTTTGTTTTTAACATTTCAGAAACTGTCCGATTCTAGTTCAAAATCGCGTTTTTCGGGACTGTCATCATTGCCATTTGGTTTTGGCAATAAGAATGATGCTACGGTTGATTTACCTCTTGGATCGATTTATGTACGTGATTTATATGTTTATTATATTGACTAGGGTATTGATTTTGTTAGAATACCCGTATTATACACGGGTCTATTATATATAATTAGAGGCTTAATAGGGATGTAATAGCATAATGACATTTACCTATATAAAGAGGAAGATTAGGTTTAGACCAATCTATCCATTACAATTCCCTAATTCTCTCTCTGTCTCTCTCTTCACATGGTATCAGAGCGATTTGAACCACTCATTTCCATCTAGATCTAATCCTAACCCTCCAAACACCACACACCAAAAATAACAAACCCTAACCCTAATTACCGCTGTCGCTGCATCTGCTCATTCTCGCCGGAGCTTCGCCGGCCCTTGCCGCACCTCATCGCTGACCTCCGACGACTTTCTAGCAAGCCTCGACGACGCCAATCGACGTTGATCTGATCAAGTTGAGTCTTTCCAGTGATCTTCAAGGCCAGATCCAAGCTTCGCCGACCTAAGTTGACCCTTGCCGATCTCTGACGATCCTATGCAAACGTCGATCTGAGCAAATCGAACTGCTTCAAGATGAGATCTGAGAGAAATCGATCCCTGATGCATCGACTTGGTGTTTTCCCTCAGATCTGACTTTGACTTGGTGAGGAGTTCGACTTGGTGTTTTCCCTTCATATCCGAGCCCCACTTGGTATTTTTCTCAGATTTGAGTTCGGTCTGACGATTTCCCTCAGATTTTTTAGGCCGGCTTGATGATTTCTTTATTGTTTTGGAAATTTCTTGATGGTTGGAGGTCGATTTGAGCGAGTTGATATTTCTTTGGGTATTTCGTTTGGTTGATGAGATGTTTTGCTTGGTTGATTGTGCTATTGAGGAGCTTGTGCTCTCAGAGATTGGATCCGATTGATTGGTATTTGTTCGCTTGATTGGTGTTGATTTGGTTGTAGATCGGGTCTTGGTTCTTGATTTTTTTGAGTAGTGGTTTCTTGATTCTTGGAGATGACGACGGAGAGTAAATTTAAGAGTAAGCCAATCTCTTCGACCGATATTGTAGCCATCAAGATGGTGGATTTTAAGCTTGACAATCAAAATTTCCATAGTTAGAAACTCATGGTGGAGCGTTATATCAAGGGATGGAGAAAGGGTGACCATTTAACGAAGCCTTCCCCAGATCCACTTACCGCTGATTAGGAGACGGATGGCGTTCAATTGAGTCACCTAATGCTTAACTTGATAGAGCGACGAATCATGGATGAGCTTGTGCACTTAGGATCCATGAAGGCAATTTGGGATCAGCTCCACAAGCTCTATTCATCACAGCAGACCCTCTCGAAGGCTTATGATTTGGCGCATCTGTATAAGATTCAGCAAGGAATTCGCTCGCTGCACCAGTATTACTCAGAGTTTTGTCGCCTCACTCAGCTGGTTTCGGAGTTGTTCACGATCACTGGTGATGTTTCTGCACGTCTGGCCTTGCTTAGAAAGACGGATATTACTCTTACGACCACTTATCCACCGGATATTTTAGTCCGAGATTACCGATGAGCAGCCTGCATATGGTGAGCACGGTGCTCTTATTAGGCCAGAAGGCTCTCCCACCTATTACTCTTCATAAGGGAAAGGGGAAGAAGGTCGTAGAGGAGGGGGAAGGGGAGGCTCAGAAGAGTCTCGTTTTTGTGACTACTGCTATCAGGAGGGACATATTTGTAGTACCTACTAGAAGTTGAATGAGAGGCCTTCTCAACCTCCTCGCCCTGCCGTCCGTGCACTTGTTGGGACCACATTTCCTGCATCCTCCACTACTTAGATAGACTCATCATCATCAGTTGAGAGTTCTGTCAAGTCTATGGAAGAGGTGATTTCTTGATTGAGACTTCTTGTGACTTCATCTGTTTTTAGTAGCCAGGCTGGATCTGCTACACCTCGGGCTTCCGCTGTGATCACTTTAGGCATTTCGAGAGGTAACCATACAGATTTTATTACCTTGACTTTTGTATGTCGTTCTTGGGTGATCGATACAGGAGCGACGAATCATATGGCAAGAAAGAGAGGCATATTGTCTTCATATAGGCTAAGGCCTGAATGTATCCCAATGACCTTAGCGAACGACACCACCTCTGTTATAAGAGTGGGATCTGTTTATGCCATCTCATAGTTACCTCTCTCTATTGTCTTATACTTGCGTGGCTTTCCTTTCAACTTACTTTTTATTAACCAGCCGACTCGAGATTTGAACCGTGACACAACTTTCTTTTTTGGTAGGTGTGTTTTTCAGGAGCTTGGGACAAGATGGACGATTGGTACATGGACTGGGGTTGATGGGTTGTACCACCTCGATGAGCATTCATGTTCTATAGCCTGCCCAACAGCCTCCACATCTACCTTTGATGCCCATTACCGGTTTGGTCATCCTTCTCTACAAATCTTGAAGAAGATTGTTCCCTCTCTTGGTACTTTATCTAGTTTAGAATGTGAGTCTTATGAGTTGGGTAAGTATCATCGCTCTAGCTATCCATCTCGTGTCAATAAGAGACATGATAAATCTTTTGGTTTAGTTCATTTTGATGTTTGGGGGCCATGTCCCGTTGTTGCTTCCGGAGGTTTTCGCTACTTTGTAATCTGTATTGATGATTTTCTCGAGTCTTATGGTTATATTTGTTGAAATCTAGAAGTGAAGTTTTTTCTCATTTTCAGATATTCTGTTCTGAAGTTCAGAATCAATTTGGGGTCACTGTTGGTACCTTGCGGAGTGATAATACCAAGGAGTATTTTAGTACGCCCTTTTAGGACTTATAAGGAGAAACTTGGCATTCTGCATGAATCCTCTTGTCCTTACACCCCAACAAAATGGGGTGGCAGAAAGGAAGAATCGGCATTTGTTAGAGGTTATTCGCTCCCTTTTATTTTATATGCGAGTGCCTAAATTCTTTTGAGGATGCGGTTCTTACTGCCAATTACTTGATCAATCGCATGTCCTCCTCTGTCCTCGATAGTCAGATTTCTCATTCTACATTGTTCCTTTCGATGGTCTTTTTTCCTCTTCCTCCGCGGGTCTTTAGATGTGTTTGTTTTGTCTATGACCTATAAGTTGAGGGTTTTAAATTGGACCTTAAGGCCATTAAGTGCGTTTTTCTTGGGTACTATTGGACTCAAAAAGGGATATCGTTGCTATAGTCCTGGGTTACGTTGTCGATTTATATCGGCTAACGTGACTTTTCATGAGTCCACCCCATACTTTTATACATCTCACACACCTGTAGACATGGATAATGATTTTTCTTTAGATATCTCATACTTTTTGTCACAAGACATCACCCTTCTGAGTCGGTTGATTCTCCATCCCCGTGTTAGAGATCATCCGTACTACTATTGACCCACCTCCTACCCCTGATTTCCTGCCGTTGGGACCCACACCATCGATTACAAGGGTGTATGCTCATCGAGCCCGTATGGCTCCTGAACCTCAACCTCCTGCTGCTGATCTCCCAGAGTTTCAAGCTCTGCCGGAGACTGACATTGATCTCCTTTTTGCCTTACGAAAAGGCATTCGCAGCTGCACTTCTCACCCTATAGCCCATCATGTGGCGACTTCTCATTTATCTCCAGCATATCGAGCGTTTATTTCCTCTCTCGACTCTCATACTTTATCCAAGTCACTCTCTGATGCTTTGTCTCATAAATGGTGGACCGAGGCTACGATTGATGAGATACTTGCCCTCGAATAAATTCAGACTTGGGATCTGGTTCCTCTTCCGGCTAGGAAGAAGGAAGTATGGTGCCGCTGGGTATACACTGTGAAACTTCATTCTGATGGGACCATTCCTGCTTGAAAGCACGTTTGGTTGCCAAAGGATATTCACATACTTATGACATTGATTATGAGAAGACCTTTTCTCCTGTGGCCAAGATGATCTATGTTTGTCTACTCATGTCTCTTGCGGCTCCCCATCATTGGCCACTGCATCTGATGTGAAGAATGCGTTTCTTCATGGTTCTTTAGCCGAGAAGGTCTATATGGAGTAACCATCTGGTTTTGTTGCTCGGGGGGTCGAGTCTAGTTTGTCGATTGAAGAAATCATTGTATGACTTGAAACAGTCTCATCGAGTGTGGTTTGGGAAATTTACCGAGATAGTTATTTCGTTTGGCCTAAGACGGTGTGCTCATGATCATTCGGTGTTCTACCGTAATAACACCAATGGCCTTCGCATTCTACTGGTGGTATATGTTGATGACATAGTGATTACTGGCGATGATGTGGCCGATATTGCACAGCTTAAGTACCACTTTCAGACGAAGTTTCAGACTAATGACCTTGGAAGCCTTAAATATTTTTTAGGTATTAAAGTTGCTCGATCGAAGGATGTCATTTACATCTCACGGTGGAAATATGTACTTGATATGCTGATTGAAGCTGGGATGTTAGGGTGCAGACCCATAAAGATTCCAATTGGTCATAATACTAAGTTGGTTTCGGGACAAAGTGACTTGGTTGAAGATCCCTGAAGATATCGACGATTGGTCGGTAAGCTGAATTAACTCACCGTCACTCAATCTGATATCGCATACCCAGTTAGTGTTGTGAGCCAGTTCATGGCCGATCCTCGAGTAGCTTATTGGGATGCTGTGATTCGGATACTTCGCTATTTGAAGAATGCTCCAGAGAAGGGTCTACTGTACTTAGATCATGGACATTCTCGGACATCGAGCTTCACTGATGCTGATTGGGCCGGGTCTCCATCCAATCGCAGATCTATTACAGGATATTGCGTGTTTGTAGGAGGTAACTTGGTCTTCTGAAAGAATAAGAAGCAGAGCGTAGTCTCATTCCAGCGCTGAGTCAGAATACCGAGTCATGGCTTTGGGGTCTAAAATTGTACCCCGGTTGACCAAGTCAAAGTCAAAATCAACCCCAAACCAGGTGGGCCCAAGCCCAGGTCAAGCGGGCCCATGCCCAAGTCGAGCAAGCGGCCAACCCCCCATGCCAAAATGAAATCATGTAATAAATAATTTTTATGTAATTTTTTATGCATGAATGGGCATAAAGCCAAATTTTTGTAAAGCACATGGCTTATGTGCAAAAAGAAATGGCACATGAGCCATGAGATGGGTAAAATGCCATTTTGTAAAACCCAAGGGGCTATATGTAAATATGTAAGCCTATATAAGACAACATGATGATGAATAAAGCATACACACTTTTTTCATTCTAAAAAATTAGGGCATGTGTCTCTTTCTCCTTCCTTAAGGTTCTAAAACCTTCTTTCTTTTGAATTAAATCAAGAGTTTTACTTCACCTTTTCCAAAACTAAATAGTTTTTCACCATAAAACCCACAAAGGGGAGCTTGGATCTTCCATTAGATCTCAAAAGGGGAGATTTTTAAATCTCACCCCTTTCTCCAAGATCCGGCCAAACGACAGGAAGGAGACCCATCTCCAGAAACCCCATTTTGGGGAAGATCCAGGGCTCAAGGGGAGAAGCCCCCTTCATCAGCTTCAAAATATCCTACGAGTTTAACTCCTCATATATACACAAAAAAATAAAAATAACAAGTGTTCTTTTCTGGAAGTACAACTCCCATTGCAGGGACCAAGTCCCTTTTGTCTCCCGAGCGCCTAGAGCGCCAGCTCCCTTGAGCTCAAAGCGCCAGCACCCAAAGCGCTAGCGTCCACATGTCTAGCACGTGGGGCGCTAGCGCCCTTGCGCTCAAAGCGCTAGCGCCCAGAGTGCTAGCGCCCGAGCATCCACGTGCCTGGCACACGTGAGGCACTAGCGCCCAAAGAGCTAGCGCCGTGGCGCTCAAAGCGCTAGTGCCCGAGCGCCGTGGCGCTGGCGCCCAAAGCGCGAGCGTCCTGGCGCCCAAAGCACGCATCCTTTGGATGCCCCTTTCCCTTATACACACACACATACTCCACGACACTATCCCTGTTAGAAAAAAATTTCTAACGGGGCACTGCCCCGCACCCCACAAGGAGGTTGCTAACCTCTTTGACCCCCAGCCCTCTATCCGGATAGCGGGACCTCCGTAAAAACTCCGCGGGGCTCCCGATATATCCAAAACCCGTTCAAAACACAACATTGTACGTTGAGTTCGCATGATCAGTTTAACCCGTTAATCGGAGATTCTCTCGCTCCAAAAGGTGAGGGGTAATTAACGACAGCTTAGTCCGCGGCTGCCGAAGATTCCGATCCGCACAATCAATAAACCCCAGCCTACCCTAAGCAGGGGAATCTGTAATGCGCCTGACAAGCGCGCGCGTATTCCCATCTCAATGGGGTGACGAAAACACCCTACAATGGCGAATACCGCTTGTGAGCTTGTATGGATTCACTTTCTGCTTGGAGAGCTTGGCTTTGAGCCCACTTCCTCCATGCGGTTATATTGTGATAATAAGGCTGCAATCAAGATTCAAGAACTCAGTTTCGGTTTCGATCTCTTATAATTTTATTAGTTTCATTGGGTTTCGGCTAGTTTCGCTAATCTCGGTTCGGGTTTCGGTTTCGAAGGTAATATAATATACATAAGTGTAGATATATTAAATATTTAAATTTATGGTTCTATATTACAAGACAATTATTCTAGTGTTTAAAAATCCAGCCATGATACAAAATATATCGAAAAATATACTTAGATAAGTATTAATATAGAGTTTGAGTTCATTTTTTTTTGTTTTTCTAACAATGAAGGCCTACAATGATCATAATGACAGTAAAAATGGTATAAAAACAAGTTTTTAAATATTTCAGCTCAAATGATATTGTATCAGTTTCGGGTTTTGTATCGGTCTCCACCGAAATCGATACGAAGCCACCACGTATCGGAGGTTTCGGCCGAAACCTTAAACCTTGGCTGCAATCCATATCACCTCTAATCCTTTATTTCATGAACAAACGAAACACATTGAGATGGATTGCCACTTTGTGAGAGAGAAGGTTAAAAATGGAATCATTCATACTTCCTATATTCAATTTGCTCATCAGTTAGCAAGTTAGCAGACATATTCACAAAACATTTGGAAAGGAATAGAGTACATTTTATTTGCAACAAGTTGGGCATGCATGATATGTATGCTTCAGAGGGGGGCGTTAGAATACCCGTATTATATATAGGTCTATTATATGTAATTAGATACTTAATAGGGATGTAATAGTATAATGACATTTGCCTATATAAAGAGGAGGATTAGGTTTAGGCCAATCTATCTATTACATTTCCTTAATTCTCTCTCTCTCTCTCTCTCTATTCACTGATTTGATTAAGAAATTGTAAATTGGGTATGTGCAGGGCTCGAAGCAGAATGAAAAGGAGCTTGCTTCATGGGAAGCTGATCTAAAAAGGAGAGAACAGGTCTTTTAGACACTAAAATTTCGCTGTCTCACTTTAAAGTTACAAGGCTATAATATGAGAGTCCAATCTCTAGACCACCTAAATTCTGTTTTCGAGTTACTATGTGGACCAATTAACCTGAAAAGTTTATCCCCCCTTTTCCTTTTCTGTTTATATATATTTGATCCGTTGTTACAGGACATAAAACGACAAGAAGAGGATTTGACAAGTGGTAAGTTGGGAAATTGGACCGTAGCATGTCAATAAAACAGATAGTTACATTCTGTTGGTGCCTTGGTGGTAACATGGCTCTTATAAAATGCAGCTGGTGTCCTTGTTGAGGAGAAAAATTGGCCCCCATTTTTTCCCAATCATTCATCATGACATATGAACGAAAAGGAGCTTGCTTCATCGGAAGCTGATCTAAAAAGGAGAGAACAGGTCTTTTAGACACTAAAATTTCGCTGTCACTTTTAAGTTACAAGGCTATAATATGAGAGTCCAATCTCTAGACCACCTAAATTCTGTTTTCGAGTTAGTATGTGGACCAATTAACCTGAAAAGTTTATTCCCCCCTTTTCCCTTTCTGTTTACATATATTTGATCTGTTGTTACAGGACATAAAACGACAAGAAGAGGATTTGACAAGTGGTAAGTTGGGAAATTGGACTGCAGCATGTCAATAAAACAGATAGTTACATTCTGTTGGTGCCTTGGTGGTAACATGCCTCTTATAAAATGAAGCTGGTGTCCCTGTTGAGGAGAAAAATTGGCTCCCATTTTTTCCAATCATTCATCATGACATATCCAAGGAAGTACCAGTCCATGCTTGACGGTTGCAGTATCTGGCATTTGCAAGTTGACTAGGCATGTTCTGTATTATCTTCTTCTTTTTAATCGGAAGCTGTGCACCAAAATCTGTCCTGCTTAGCTTATTTAGAAGGAGAAAATACCCATTATGTGCTTGAATCAGTTAAAAATTGTCATGATGTATAAAATTATTATTTGAGTGCATCTTTTTGCTATATCTATTGCTTACCTTGGTCAAACAATGATGATTTGAAATTCTTTTGCTCATACCTATGTTGTGTTTTTGTTAAACCCTTATTTATAAGGTGGTTCTTAGGAAATTGATTGACCTTTAAGTATGAGTTAATTGTATCCCTAGTTTCTGATGACAAATTGGTGTGATGATTTGAGAAAAGTTCCCAGGAAAATATATCTTGTAATGGTGTTTGACAGTTTTTAAAATAATGCTGTTATTCTTATCTTTTCTCTCCCGCCTATTGTTGCATGGATACTTCGATGAGAACGAATCAGATACATATCTATATCTAGCACATCCACACGATCGTATCCCTGACTTTTTGATAATTGTGAATCCTGTATTGTCTCCCATATCCACAACCACAATCCATGCTACATAGTCTCCCATTGTACTAGAAAAAAAGTTGAATAAATCAGAGGGTCGATAAACTGGCTTAGCTTTGTATTTATCTGGATTTAAAAACATTAACAGCCAGGCACATATGATGCAGGGAAATGTGGCAAGTGCCTGCTGCATATTTTAATTCTTTCATTATTCATTATTTTATTCCTAGCGGACCTTTGTTTGGACCATTCATAGATCTTCTAATCAAACTGGAAGGCAGATTACAATTTGACTTATCGCAAGAGAAACATAACACCTTCCCGGTATCCTTAGAGCAGTTCTGTGTCAAAATGTCATCCTTTGAGCAGTTATTATTCCTGTGATTTGTTTATATAAATGCTTATAGCTGAGTTTTTCTGGTTGAATAGTTTGATGTAATGTTTATTAACTGAATCCTTAATGTACTAATTGGATACATTCATTAGATGCTTATGAGTTCTGACTGGTGATATTGACGATGTCTATGAATTCCCGTTATAAGAAGCTGTTGTCTTTTAGAATAAACTTGTTTGGAGTATTCTCGTGATATATACATTCATTTATTTATAAATTTTTCTCAACTGCTATCTACCTATAATACATGTGCCGAAACTGTGGGAATTTTCGGTAAGGATAGCTAATTGCATTCCTCTGGCAGGCATCATTATTTGTCTTGGATGGAATGTAATTGCTATCACTGTGTGTTGGATAAAGGGTGGAGGTAAGCTTGTATCCCTGGTAGTTTAGCAGTTCTATTGTATCTATTTGTTTTTCTTATAAAACATTGTATTTAAACAGCTTATGAGAATGTCGGTCACAGTTGTCAAGATCTTTTTGCTTGCATAGATATTTGCTTTACTTGGATGCCCTCTTTCATATGTGCTTTGGTATAGGCCTCTGTATCGTGCAATGAGGTACGCTTAGCTTCGGTATCTAATTTTTAGTAAGACTCAGAAGGTACTACCGTTTACAATGCTTGATATCTATGTAATTTATAATTGAAAATCTAACTTTTTTTTAGCTGCAAAAACCCTCATACAATGAAAATGGATTAGTGATCATAGGAACCAATTAATGTGTTTAATTTTTATTGCTTGAAATGTGCAACATCTGTTGCTTGCTAGACTCAGCAAGATTTACTTAATTATATTAATTACCTTTGTTCATGATATGCAGAACTGACAGTGCAGTGAAGTTTGGGTGGTTTTTTCTTCTGTAGATGGTGATGGCCACTATTTTTTTAAATGCGTTGTTCTCAGTCCAGCCACATTTATTCATCGATTGATATAAGAAATGTTTTATCTAACACCATCATGTTCCAGATTCACATTGGTTTCTGCATCATTGCTGCTATTGCTCCTCCAATCATATTTCATGGGAAGTCATTGACGTAAGTCTTCTTCTGAATTTCAATTTAATTGATCGTTCTCACGGAAAGTCTGCATGTAATTGACCACTCTCTTTTCCATGTTATATTACATTTTCCCATTAGAGATTTTCCTTTAAATTTTTTATTCTCATACAACAAATATAGCTGCATTACATACTTTTTCATATATAAGCCTGGAACTATTTGTAGAAGACAAACACGTTCCTATATTACAGAAGGATTAGTGGGGGAAAATGTGAAGTCTGTCTTACCTTTTAGTCGTATGATTCGATTCCAGTATCCGCATGTTCCGCAGGCCCAAGATAGATAACCCTTAGTTCGATTCTAGTATTGACTTGTACTGCAGGCCCAAGATGGATATACCTTTTGAGTAGGCGACCTTGTATTTCAAAAGATAAGTTATTTCCATGCTACCATATGTGGGGAGTGGACAGGTAGTGATTTTCATCAACTGCTAGTAATGATCATTCTACATTGCTTGAATGATAAACTTGAAGTTCCTAGTGCCCTTGCCGCTATAACCGCGGCCGATACGGAATCGAAATACAAAAATTTTACGTGGAGCACTAGAAACTTATCCCTAGCGATCGTTCCAAACACTAAACTAGTAAACTAAGCATGCAAGGTTTAAAGATTACAACTTTTTTTGCGGTCCACCCAATCATGGAAGACCCTTTCAATCTCTTCATAGACCGTCGGGAACAAGCTTGAGAGGCGATCGCCTTTACCGAAGATGATCCACTCGAGAGAAACCGATACAAGCTCCAGCTTTACCTAATGAAGCAACCGACGCTCCAAACTTGTTGGAAATAGAGTGTGGGGATGCATGATTTTTCCACTATTATTTTCACTCTAAAACAAAACTCAAGAAAGCAGTGAAGAAGAAGAATGAAAAGGATGAGAGCTAGCCACAATACAAATGAGCTAAGTCATGGTATGAGTGAATCATGAGAGAAGAATGGCTTCATATTTTTAACCGTGAAAAAAATATCACGATAATTTTTCAATAAACAATTGAAAGCCATCCCTCTCTACATACCCTTAACCATATCCAAAGCCATCTCACCCTTCACCTCATTTCCAATTGATTTTTCTAAATAGAAAATCAATAATAAGGTGTCATCTTTCTAAAAGTATTCTATATAAATACGGAATACAACCCGATATACGTATCGAAATATATATACGTGTATCCGTATAAAAATACGAATAACCAAAAGAGAGAAAATGAATAGTGAACAATAATACTAGAATATATATATATATATATATATATATATATATATATATATATATATATATTATATTAAATTAAAACTTGATTTTATAATCCGACTTAATCTTAAGCCGGCTAGTATTATCAATTGTCTGATTAAAGTCCGTGTAGCCAGTACACGTATTTAATCAGACCCCTGCATGTATCAATATACGGCCTCTACATCATATCGCCTGAACCGGGAAAAATCCTTTGTGTGGGACGCTAAAGACTCGACATTATACTGATATTGATTTACTGGATAAATCCAAAACCACAAATACGTCAGCGGTACTAGCTGTACATAACGGCTACCCAGGTATCTGCCGAAAAGGGATGTCAACAATCAAGTCCGTCCGTACCCTACTGAGCCTGAATGTAACAATCTCCGTACAGTCCGGTCTCTTCGTCTAAGAGTATCGCATACCGGTCTAGGGGGTGGACAACGTCAGACTCTTAATAAGCTGATAAGTCGTGCCGGAGTCGAGCTCATCACCAACCGAGAAACTACTGAACTTCTATCAGTAAATCTCATTTACCATGGCTACGGATTTATGGTGATGGTCAACCGAACACAGCGCGACATCGACTTCTAATACCAGGAGAGACGAATCCCTGACAAACGCTCACTGCTTCCATGCGGCTCAGGACTGTATCCAACTAAAAGCTGTTTGCACGACTCTTTTGAGCCGTGATAGGGTAGTAATTTAAGTACAGTGGGAACCCACACGAGACAAATGACGATCTCAGGTCAAATGACTAATCTGTACTCATGCCACTAGAAAACTGGTATCTGACGATAGATATAATACCAGCTAGAAGTTCTCGGCGAGTCCGTCCAGTGTACCCACCTCCAGTAAGCATATGTATACTATCTTAGATGACAAAACACCAATGGCTTATGAGACCAGACACCGCCCCTCGTCGGGGTCTAGAAACATATACACTAGTCTACTCCGGAATATCGATACCCAGTCTCGATACTCTCTCGACTAGGGACATTTAAGGATGTGCTTATGGACTACCCAGCTCTCACGTATATGATCGTAATCATAATGCTGGCAGTCAAGCAAGAATGTTACGGGCTTCATCATTATGTATTAGCGACACGTAATAACATATAAAATGTATGCACATAATGATAAAGACAAACCAGATAGTATACTATCATCTTAAGCAAGACCGTTCTACCTGTATAAGTGCTCTCTCAATTATCATATTCGCATACCTGCAATTACAATAATTATCTTAAGAATGCTATATCCAACAATCTCTCACTTGCACTTAAGGCCAATTATTGCGGTATCGCATACCCACAGCTCGTATGCTACCGAATACCAAACTTCTCTACTAATTAGTTTCGCAAAGCTCTTTTGAGAAACATCCGTGTTCGAGAAATAACCTCAGTGAGTAGATCCGCTATAATGTTCCAGCTTCATCTCTCTATATCTCAATTTCGCGGAGATCAACAATCTTCTGAACTGAGCGATATCTCGCCTCAAGAATTTTTCTGGATACTTGATGGGACTAAGTTCATAAATGAACAATTTTATCCAACAAACTTCTTGGTTGTATCCTCCGTTGAGTTATAACCAATATTCTGCACCATACCTACCTCAGTATCCCTATTGGAACCATATCTAATATATCGCTCCTCAGAAGAGGGTAAACTCAAAACTCTGACAGTATCTTTGTCATCTAGGTCATCTAGGAAGCTAGAACCAGTAACCGCCTCCTATAGGAGGCTGTCATTACTGTAAGTCCACGTTACCCGTCCCCGGTTCTTTTAGGTTGCGGAAATGGTGAAAAACGATTTTTTCGGTAGAGGTAACATGGACTCAAAAAACGGATCTTTGCTAAACAAACTATCTAACAACCTAACTAAGAGTTTAGCTATTAAGTTAGGGGTTATACCTAAACTTGAACTCCTTCTCTTCGACTCCTTGTGGTGGTCGGATCAGCCTCACCTCGTCGTCTCCTTGTGCCGAAGATGGATCCACCCGAAAGCTTCTACCTTTGGCTCCAACCTCAATCTAAAGGAAACTAGAATACTTGGCTTGCTAGACCTTGTACATTAGGATGAGTAGAGAAGTGTTTTGGGTTTTATCTCTATGGTTCTTGTTTCTCAACACATGAGACAATAGAACCATGAACTAGAGAGAGAGCAAAAGGAAGAGGGAGACCTTGAGGATGAGAGAGAATGCAAATGATAGAATGAGAAAGACTTTTTCAACCGTCTTCTTCATAATCCAAAATAATCATAACAAATAATAATAATTGAGTATTATGTGATGGTTCTTATCATATCAAATGGCAATATCATTTCATGCACTTTTTTTGTAAAGAATAACAAGCAAGCAAAAGTCTTTGCCATGAAATGATAGGCATTGTAATGATGATGGTCAACAAGTCCAACCTAGTCAACCGGTCAACAAAGTCAACAAAGTCAACCCTACAACCCAACCATGGCACACTAATACTTAATTAATATTATCATTAATCATATTTCTTATTCTCATTAGGGTTTAGCAAAAGTCAACAGTCAACAACCCTAATGAGAATCCTCTGCCTCTGTCTCTGTCAACCGTGCATACACCTGCATCCGCGTTCCAAGGAACACGAATACAAACGAGATAAAACCAATCCCAAAACGTATACTAGGATCTGGCTTAAACCAAAGCCCGCTGGTAATAACTGCCCGGACACTAAACGTGCACAAGTGCACGGATGTGACCGAACCCTGTCGCAAAACCATGCGACCTCTACTCTTTTGCCTAAAGGCGAATAGCTCTCTGTGCGGGACTCTAAAGGCTCGACACTACGCTGGCAGTGGGTTTAACCACAGTCCGCAAGCGGCACTAGCTGTGCGTAACGGCCCCCAGGTAGATGCCGATAAGAAGACTTACGAGGTGAAACCCATCTAAACTCCTACTGAGCCTGAATGTGACAATCTCCGTACAGTCCGGTCTGTTCGTCTGAGAATATCGCATGGCGGGCCCAGGGGGCGGTAAACGTCAGTCCCCTAATAGCGGTACAAGTCGTGTCGGAGTGTAGCCCAGAACACCCTGAGATAACACTGGAAACCTACCAGTATATCTCGTTTGCCCTGGCCAGGGACGACTATGTGTAATGGCTCTCCTTGACACAACGCGATATCAACTCCCAATATCGGGAGAGACGAATCCTGTCTAACCGTCACTGCCTCCAAGTGCTTCGGGACTGCACCCAACTACTACCTGTTTGCACGACTCCTTTGAGCCGTGGTAGGGTAGTAATCAAAATACAGTGAGAACACACTCGAGGCGAAGTGACAGTGTCAAGTCAGCGGACTAAGCTGTACTCATGTCACCTGGGAACTGATAACTGACGATAGGTATAATACCAACCAACAGTTTCCGACGAGTCATGTCCAGTGTACTCGTAACCTAACGAGCACCCGCATACTATCTCAAGTACGACGTACCGACGGCTGTGGGACGGACCGTCTCCCCTGCTGGGATGAGAAGCGCATACGCTAGTCTACTCCGGAGTATCGATGCCCTGTCTCGATAGTCCTACGACTAGGGACCTGTATAAGGATGTGCTTGTGGATTACCCAGCCTCCACTAGTGTGACTGCCATCACAACGCTGGTAATCAAGCAAAGATCCTAAGGGCTCTACTAATATGTATAAGCAATATGCTAAAAGAAACACATGCACATATTGAAGTAGAAACAAACCAAGTAGCATACTACTATTTTGAGCAAGATTGTCTATACAAGGTGAATATCCTAAGCTTCCATTAAGTAATATACAAACTAGTATGATACAGTAATGACCTCTAGGGCATATACACTAACAATTACCATATACCAAGAACATCCTCTTATGTTCTTAACTGTTTCCTTTTGTTTCTCTCGGATTGGATTAATATCTGCTTACTCCAGAAAGTGCAAAAGCAACATCTGGTTTTATACAAGACATCTCATGATTGACTCAATTGTCTAAGTAAGTGATATGCCATTCATACAAGTTCCTTTCCTCATCAATCTAGAAGACATCTCGAGAAGGTGGCTTCATCACCTGCGGGTATATTACCACGCCAGGAGTCGTCCATTCTAAACCACTTTTAGAATAGTGTCAATTACCCGGATTGGAACACTTCCCAAATCTAGATATAAAACCATAAATCTAGTCATCAGAATTCCTGATAACTTATCCATATCCTATGTGGAGAAACACACGTGACAACCAAAGTTTGACCGATTGTAGCATATGAACATCACTTTCTATCAGGAGTATGTCATCCAAATCTCAGAACATAACTCCCAACATTTTTCTTACTAGGTTCATCTGTTGTTTTGATAAAATCAGTCATCTTGACTGTCACATCAAAACAGATGACCCGTCTCCATTATGCATGCTTTAGTCTACGAATAGAAATAAACAATTTGCACACCTTCCGCAGCTTTCACTGACTACGATATCATCTGACAGAGTTATATACACGTGCACTTCTAAATTTCCATTTAGAAAGACGTTATAGTCATCCACCTGCCGGATGTCATAATCATGAATAGCAGCAGGGATAATTCATATTCATATGGACTTCAGTGTAAATACTGAAGTAAAAGTTTAATCACAATCCACACCGGGTATTTAATATAAAACCCTTCACTATAGGTCTAGCCTTATTAGGTTAATACTTTTCCACCTGCACAGATCTCGAAAGATCTACTTACTCCTAATAGGTTTTACCCCTTCAGGAGCACCTAACAAATTCCATAATTTGCTGAAGTGCGTGGAGTCCAACTGGAATATTACGCATCCAGCCATCATTCGGAAGTCACCACTTCGCATGAACTGCTGATAACTAGTAGAGCCATCATCACAATGATGTTGACATCCCTGTCACTGTCTATGAGAAAACCGAAGTATCTTTCGGATGGATGATGTCACCTACTAGATCAGTGGAGTGGCTAAGATTTGTCGAGTCGAATCGAATACTTAGGTTCTACTAAATTTTTAGTAACCGTTTGTGGTTTTGGAATTACTTCCAGTTCTACCATACTCTTACAAGTTTCTTTTGCAAAAAAATTTCTTTTATAAAAAGGTGGCGAATCAAGAATAATGTAACTATTGATCTTGAAAATGGTAGAAACAAAACCTTAGCAAATGCTTGAAATAATCCACAAACTGTTATTACCGAAGCGTGTCTTGAGTTTGTCCGGATTCTGCTTTTAAACAGAAAACGAATGACTCTATATCTTAACAATCTCAAGATATGCAACCATTCTATGTCCATATAGAATCAAAGGCAATAATTTAGATGAAAACATATTCAAAAGTTATGCAGTTGTTTCCAGTGCATATCCTAAATGGTAACAGGGCATACAATATTACTCACCAAGGAGCGCATCTACGGATGGGTAACTTGTGAGAGAATCAAGTTCTTAATATTACCACGACGAAATACCTAGCATAACTATCTATATCTTCAATCACTTCGAAAAATCCTGATACTTGTAACTTATGGTTCTCTACTTTATTCTTATACCTATAAACTTTTCAAAATCTTTAAAGCTTGTATTTCAACGAATGGGTGTCTAAAAACAGAAAACTCATAAGTAAACTGAACGAAGTAAGATTACCAACCCCTTATCCTAAAGGACACCGGATAACATACATTATCATATATAAGTCCCAAGAGTATACTAACTCAAACTCTGTGTGTCGTAAATTGAAAAACTGTACTTTGATTAAGAATGTATATACCGTTATTCAATGCACTTCAGCTTATCCTTAACCGAAAAAGGTAAATGTTCAAAAGCACAATTTTCAAAATTTATCACACTTTATAAAATAAAGATACAGATATATTATTTTAAAAATTGGTGCATAACAATGGTTATTCAAAACCAAATATTTGTCGTTAGGCAAAAACATGTGATTTAATCCAATATCGCCAATTGATACGAATTCCGATATTGAGTATCAAATCGTTCATTTCTCAATATTCTATTCCTACTCAACATCTGTAACGTCATACATACGTGAGATTCTAATATGATATATACATACCCTGGAGTCAGAATCAATTTGGAAAACAGTTTTCAATTATAACATCACAGAAATTCTGAAGCATAAATGTTTCAAGGGGTGGCCGGGTATTCCTAGTAATGCCTCTTCCACTGTCCAGATTTACGATAGTAATCACAATTTTCTTTGCCCTCACTCTAACCCTTTATATGTCTCTACATCTTACCTTCTGTACACCAACTTAGGCTAATTGGTTTTCTTCCTTTCCTACCTTTCAGCATCAGCCTAAGGTTTGGAAGAAAACTATCCAATAAGCGTAATAAGTGTACTCTCCTAATATATGGAGCTCTCGCAATCTGAGAGAAACTAAAGGGAAAAGACAACCGAATAATCTTATTCAATTTCTCCATAACCAGTGGCTATTCTCGACTGAAATAATTTCTTCGAGTTTGTATGTAACTATACGATGGCCTTTCCAAACAATATCGATCATTGTAGTGATACGGAGTGTTTTAAAGAAGGCTAAAGGAAAAGAGGAGTAGCAGGAAAATATGTGATTTTATCGTGAATCATGACAATCCAAAACCAAAGTGTGTAAGAAGGTTCGGTAAACTTGGTTAATGAGTTTTAGTTTAAGATAAGTCATGGGTCGCTGCCAGATAGAGAGAAAAGAAATACTCAGCATGCACTTTATCAAGATTAGATTGGTTAATCATTTCATCTAATCAGGATGGTTTTCACTGTTTCATCGATTTCTCCTTCAAACCCTAGAAGGAGAACTAGTCGGGATCATGTACACCTAACAAGTTCGCTAACCGTTCAGCCAGGTCGGTGTTGATACTCCGAGGAAGATCCTTGTGCTTCGCATTGACCCAATTTAATAATCTCGTTTCCGCAGAGGCTTAACCTGTTAACACTTTTTAGACACCTAATAGGTTAGCTAATTGTGAAGTGAATCTTTCGAGGAGCAATACCTACTCATCAGTGGGAATCGGGACCCAACTATCATTGTGTGATAATTTTGACGGAAGCTGACCAAAATTACCACACTCCAGAAGGTATGCGCAAAGTTGGCAAGTTTTCATTATATTTGAAACTCCCGATATGGTTTTACCCCTAAGACTTATGACCTTAACAGAGGTCAACAAAGCATAAGTCGCTAGTCAAGCTCAACCTGTAATTATCTTGATTGCATTAAATCCATCCGCACGAGCCCTTGACAGAGGTCAACAAGACCGCACGACTGTCCTAACCAATCACATCACCATGCAACAAACAAACACCACTTAGCTACCGCACACTACGTCTTGACAGAGGTCGACAAACGTAGTGCAAATACTAAGCACTACTCGTAAGAATTGACGGAGGGTTACGACTGGTTTTTAGCGAAAAACCTTTAACGTAATGAACTTGATATCATTAAAGGAACTCAAGTGGCTTTTGAAAAGGAGTGGTTTAGACTCCGCTTTTAAAACGAGTGATTTTGAAGAAAACCGAGTATCATAGTAACATAAACTTTTCCTTAGGAGTGAACTTCTCGTGAAGGGATCATGGCTCTTTTCTCATCAAATGAGATGCAGGATATTCCTAATCGAATATTTTTATGCGGAGCAAAGGAATAAGACCACAGTTTTAAAAAATGGTTTCAACATCATTTAAGTTTGTTTTCCTTGCATTAAATATATAATGCAGTCTCATTATTTTAAGTTTTCAAGCCACACCAGAAACAACCAAAACAACATGCTTTTATATGTCATCTGCATTCGCTACGGGGTCCCGGGTTTTCACCGTAAGGTTACTTAACTTACGGCAGGACGGGGACAGAGCTAGCGCGGATGCAAAACATATAGAAGCATTTAATATATATAATATATATATCATCACAGGCATGCAAAAGTATCACAGGCATACGACAAATAATATGGAATAGTGGATAAACTAGGAGCCTCATGTTTCATTTGAGCCGTAAATGAGATGCGACGTTTCCCGGTCATGTGGATAGCCCGTACAACATCGATCGTAGACCCTTACGAGTGCGGTAAGCTACCTGCCAATTCCAGAAACTGGATAACCCGCCCTCAACACCATAAGTCGGTCACCCGTCACTTTCTAGAATCCAGTAACTTGAGCATTCCTCCGCGGGTTGATTCTATAACCCCTATAAGTGCGGCGAGCAACCCGTCAATTTTAGAGCGAGGCAGTCAGGTCTCAACTTCATGAGATGACCACTTACTGCACTCTAAAACCCGACTACTCGAGCACTTCTCGTGAGTTAATCCTAATACAGAAATGAAATATATAAATAGTGGTTACATCGACCGCATCTTAGTCGAGCTCCAATAAAAGAATATATATAATATGTAAACGGTGGCCACAAGTTGGAGCTCGTCCCGAAAAAATGAATACAACATTATAAATCAAAATTGTACAAGCAAATCGTACGAGGGGCTATCCAATACGACAATCCGACTAAACCATCACACACACATATATCACAGAAACAAGCAACAACGATATATGTGCAACCTCGTCTAATTGAACATATAGCAATTAGACGACGTCTAACAACACATACAAACAAGTGGATCATAAACGATGTTAAAATTTTGTCCGAAAAGTTTCCCGAGTTGCTTGAATACAAAGATAACCCTTATTAGAAATCTAGGCAAAAACAAAGTATACCAAAAATCATGTTTTACCAATGCCAAGCTCCTAAACAAATTTCAAGGCAGGAGGCCACCACTTGGTCGCTGGAATCGGCCAAAATGCCAATTCCGACGGTCCAGTTTGGGCTTCCTGGCCTCGAATTTTGTGCCACCTTTTATTGCTTCAAAACAAGTTTACTGCAATACTTTAAAAAAATTTTAGGGACTTAAAAATTTTTTGGACAAAAACTTGACATTGGAAACTCGATTCGGGTAATTTTTCGGTCTCGAAACTACATCATCTTTTTTAGTTCTAGTGTTTGGATTGGGCTCTGATACCATTGAAAGTTTCTAGTGTCCTTACCGTTACAACCGCGGCCGATACAGAATCAAAAAAACAAAAATTTTACGGGGAGCACTAGAAACTTATCCCCAGCGATCGTTCCAAATACTAAACTAATAAACTAAGCATGCAAGGTTAAGGGATTACAACCTTTTTCGTGTGTCCAACTAATAGTGGAAGACCTGTCCAAGCACCTCATAGGTCGTCAGGAACAAACTTGAGAAACGATCGCCCTTACCGAAGATGATCCATCCGAGAGAAATCGATCCAAGCTCCAGCTTCACTTAGTGAAGCAACCAATACTCCAAGCTTGCTAGAAATGGAATGTGGGGATGCAGGATTTTTCCATTATCATTTTCACTCTAAAACAAAATTCAAGAGAGCAATGAAGGACGATGAAGAGGATGGGAGCTAGCCGTAATACAAATGAGCTAAGTCATAGAATGAATGAATCATGAAAGAAGAATGGCTTCACATTTTTAACCATGAAAAAAATACCACAACAATTTTTCAATAAACAATTGAAGCTCGTCCTTCTCTATATGCTCTCAACCATACCCAAAGCCATCTCACCCTTCACCTCATTTCCAATTGATTTGATAAAAATAAAATCAATAATGAGGTGTCCTCTTTCTAGAAGTATTCCATATAAATATGGAATACAACCCGATATACGTATCAAAATATATATACGCGTATCCGTATAAAATACGAATAACCAAAAGAGAGAAAATGAATAGTGAACAATAATATTAGAATATATATGTATATAAATTATTAAATCAAAACTTGATTTAATAATCCGGCTTAATCCTAAGCCGGCTAGTATTATGAACTGTCTGAGTAAACTTCGTGTAGCCAGTACACGTATTTAATCGGACCTCTGCACGTATCAATATACGGCCTCTATATCATATTACCTGAACTGGGAAAAACCCTCTGTGTGGGACTCTAAAGACTCGACAATGCGCTGGTAGTGATTTACTAGATAAATCTAAAACCACAAGCACGTCAGTGGCACCAGCTGTACGTAACGGCTATCCAGGTATCTGCCGAAAAGGGAGGTCGATAATCAAGTCCGTCCGTACCTTACTGAGCCTAAATGTGACAATCTTCGTACAGTCTGGTCTCTTCGTCTAAGAGTATCGCATACCGGGTCTAGAGGGTGAATAACGTTGGACCCCTGATAACCTAATAAGTTATGCCGGAGTCAAGCTCATCACCAACCGAGAAACTACTGAATTTCTATCGGTAAATCTCATCCACCTTGGCTACGGATTTATGGTGATGGCCAACCAAACAGCGACTCTTAATACCAGGAGAGACGAATTCCTAATAATCGCTCGCTGCCTCCATGTTGCTCGGGACTGTACCCAATTAAAACCTGTTTGCACGACTCCTTTGAGCCGTGCTAGATAGTAATCTAAGTACAACGGGAACTTACACGAGACAAATAACGATCTCAGATCAAAGGACTAGTCTGTACTCATGCCATCAGAGAACTGCTATCTGACGATAGATATAATGCTATTTAGAAATTCTCGGCGAGTCCGTCCAGTATGCTCACCTCCACTGAGCTCATGTATACTATCTTAGGTGACAAAACGTCAATGGCTTGTGAGACCAGCCACCGCCTCTTGTCGGGGTCTAGAAACATATACACTAATCTACTCCGAAATATCAATGCCCAGTCTCGATACTTTCTTGACTAGGGGCATTTAAAGATGTGCTTATGGACTGCTCAGCTCTTACGTATATGATCGTCGTCATAATGCTGGTAGTCAAGAAAGAATCCTACGGGCTTCATCATTATGTATTAGCGACACGTAATAACAAGTAAAACATATACACATAATGATAAAGACAAATCAGATGGCATACTATCATCTCAAGAAAGACTGTTCTACCTGCATAGGTGCTCCCTCAATTATCATTATCGCCTACCGGTAATTATAATAATTGTCTTGAAGTCACTATATCCAACAAAACTACTTCCAAATAATTGTCATGACTTGTAACCTTCCAATTCCAAATAGAATAGGTTTGTTCTTTCTTCCTACTCCTGCAAGATTGCCCCATGATCACAAATCTCCATCGGAACTAGATTTAATGGCAGCCTTTTTATAAAGTAGATTATCAATTATAATTCGCTGTCAACAGTATCGGATTAGTCATTTTTTTTTTTGACAGTAAGAGCAGAACTCCAAGGAGTCTGTCCCGTGATATTTATTAAAAACAACAAACGTTGGCTTACATCGCCCATACCATTTACAACCTCACACACATCATACAAACAGATGGTAGAGTAAAAGAAAAAGCACTCACAAGAGAGAAGGGTAAAAAGAAAGTACAAAGAGAAGAAGAAGAAAAGATGCTGAGGAAAAAGCAAGAAGTCTTAGACAGTCTCGTTATACCAGTAGCCAGTCTCCCATTTTCTTTTCTGTCCCAAAGATTCATAATGTTTTTTTGCTTGTAACCACTCCTTAGGCTTCAGTAGTGCGCCTCCAAGTTTAGTACCCACAGCTATCCATACCTAGTCCCAGTTTCCCATCACACTCAATTTTGTGTTTTTGACTGCATCTAACTCCATATGCTTGGGATAAAAGGCTCAGTTGTTATTGTTGTTACCTGAGAGTAAAATAGCATCACTAGCACCTGATATGCACAACAATTTTAATTGGAAAATGAAAGTATCCAAGCCAGAGAGATTTTAAGGTAGACCAATGATGATGCTCGATATCGGTGATCTCCCAGATCAGGACACGTGGCAAATGACGTGTCTCAGGGCTCACAAGAAAAGACCTACAGTGGCCGACCAGACCGCTTCTGTGCCCGTCCTCCAAGCAAACGCTGGCTCACCTCCGAGCCCCCAGCACAATTGGCCTCCTCGGCCCCACAGATCGTCTCCGAGCTATCACAGGCTCGAGCCTCCTCGGCCCTCTCAGCTCGCCTTCGGGCTCGAGCAGAACCAAGATAGCTCGGCTCTCCCGCTCCTCCGCGAGCTCTCCCACCGAGGTCATCTTCCTCGGTCTCATCGACCGATCAACAATCTCGCTTGCAGGCGTAACCGCCATCCCGCGAATCTCGTCATGCGCGAGATCTCCGCCGGCCACATCCCACGTTCCACGCCACCACGATCCCTCATTAACGAGCATGTCTCGCCATTAATGGGAGGTTTTGCTCATCACACGGGCGTGACTTCGGGAACGTAACGGCCGGTGTGATTCTCGCGCATGTCTCGCCTGCTGCTACCGCTATATAAACCCCTTCTTCAGACGGTTCAAGTAAGCCATTTTTACTCCACTAAGCCGTTACTCTGCTCGGATCTCTAGTCTAACTTGACCGTCGGAGGGTTCTCGGTGGTACAACCACCCCGGGACTTTCTTGTAGATAGCTCGGCAACCACAACCTATCTCAGCCATCCATCGCCGCCATCAGCAGATCAACGGAAGGTAACATCTTGGCGCGATCCAAGTCCTATCAACCAACCACCAAGAAATCTTTTAAAGCAGTATCGGATTAGTTGAAGAAAAAAGACAAATAGTTAATCTATCACTTAGATTTGGCATTTTAAACTTTTTTCCCAGGATCGTTTTCTGTTTAACTTTTTTTTTACCTTGATGTTTTTCGATGTACAAATATCAACCAGGTGCTGATATTGTTTCTTTTTTGGCAATCAGGGGTATCCTTGCTGCAATTGACGCCTTTTCGGATCATGTCATGGTAGGGGTAAGTAATAATGCTGATGGATGAGATATCTTTTTATAACTATGTTTAAAGGCCTTAAACTTGGATCTTTTGATTATAATCCAAATAAACTTTTAAAAAAATACGATTTTTACATCCAGAATGTTCTTAATATCTTTATACTATGTGAAGAAAAATATGAAGAATGTGTAAAGCTTACCGCAGAGCTAGTATTGTCCTTGGGTTTCTTCTTTGTCTAGTTCTAAAGGGCCTCTGAACTAGGACATCCTATGTTGCTTGATCGTCTTTATTTATTATCGAGCCACATTATAAAATGGAAGAAATATTGAACAAGATTTGCTTTCATCAAACAGATATGAGAGTTAGGATTAGACATGTGAAATGCACTAAATTGTTGGTGTCACGACCCGAAATATGGCATGTGACTGTCCTTAAATTACGCAACGTCTACAGGCGTAACGCAATTTAAGAAAGCCAAAACCCCAGAAATCTAAACCATCAAAAGTAGTAAATGATAAGAAACATTGTTTAAACTTTTGAAAATCTCAAGTATAAATTCTTTAAGTCCAATTTACTTTCTTGAAAATTTTGGCAGCACCTCCTTTGTAAAAACTAGACCCAAAAATGGGTACATACAAAAATAAAAGTAAAGCATCCTCAACGGGAGCAAATCCACGCCAAACGGCTGAAAACAACCACGACAAGAAAATATACGACGCCGTAGCGAAGAAAAAGACGATAAAGTAAAACTGTATAAAAGACATCCCAAGTCACAAAATAATATACAATCGTCATCACATCAAGTCTCTAAGTCATACATGATAGTGGTAGATGGAGGGTACAAGGTAACAATAACAATTAGCCGCAAAACTCACCTATAGCAAAACCGTGCACAGTCAGCCGTAGCGGTATATGCAGTAAAGGATGATACGAAAGATGGAAAGTTTGCCGCGACTGCCCTGGGGAAACACCTGCAAACACTGTGGCACAACGGGGGTGAGTTGCCAACTCGTGAATAGTAAATAACATATGCAAGTATGCACGTACAGCGCGGATCTAAATCATGCAAGCCGATAGCAATAAATGGTCATATGAATGCAATAGTCATGAAAGATACTATAGCAGGTATATCTAATACATGAAGCAATAATATGACAATCAGTATGCAACAATCATGTATGGTACTCTATCAGGTACAACTAATACATGAAACGATGATATGACAATGTATATATGCAACAGTCATGAAAGTTACTCTATCAGGTACAACTAATACATGAAGCAATGCATAAAAAATAAAGTATGTAAATGCAACAGTCATGGAAGGTACTCTGTCAGGTACAACTAATACATGAAGCAGTGCATAAACAATAAATGTGGAGTATGGAATGAAATATGTCATTTCTACGGAATCCTGATATCGTGGTAGGACTAAAGTCCATCTAGACAAACCAAATCCCAATTCCTCAAATCAGACCCCAAATTGGTTCTCATATCATGTAAGTCTCACAAATCCTGAATATACAATATCAGCAAATCTCATATGTCCCGAATGTACAAAATCAAGTAAATCTCATATATCATATATCCAATATCAGGTGAATCTCATATAAATTCTGTATCCAATTATCAAGTAAATCTCGTATATCCTAAGTAATGCATTTTCGTTACCTGAGTATTCATTTTTAATTTTGGTTATCGCATATATTTTTCATATTTTAAAACTGAAATTTTAGACCCGGCCCGGGCGTGTTTTGGAATATTTTTGTATCCCGCCAAAATTCAAATTTTATTTCGTTTAATATCTTTATTAAATTTTAACAGTTAAAATTTATATACCTAACGAATATTTTATTAAATCAAAATCAAAACCTATTTAACAAACTCAGCTTCTCTCTCTCTCACTACGAGACAAATTTATCTCTCCTCACTGTCTCTCTCTCCTCTCGATCTCTCATCCTCTCTCTTTTCTTTCTCTCCGAGCACTCTCTCTCTCTCTCTCTCCAATCTCTCTCTCTCTCTATCTCTCTATTTATTTAAATCCCTTTTATATTTTAAAACCCTATTTCCACGAACCCATCTTCTCTCCTTCTTCCTCACTTCTTCTTCCCTCTCGCTCGAACCCACGCCCTCACCTCTGCCCTCGCCGCTATCGTCGCTTCCATCCTCATCTCCACCTCCTCACCCTCATCCACACCACCACCACCGGCATCTCAACCCATCCCCGACAACCAAGCCCGACGCAACCCTGCACCCATTACCTCCGACGCATACCCATCGATGCACCCTCGCCCGACCTCACCTCCGATCCACCTCACTTCGTCACCATCCCTTTCTCCTCCCTCTCCTTCCTCCTTTATCCTATACCGAGCCCATTCCCTGCAACCAAGAACCCTAGCCTACCTTGCCGTCGTTCTTGCCGACGATCCCTTGCCGACGACCTCCCACCTATGCAACCACAACCTAGCCTTCTCCCAAACCCTTGAGCACCCTCTTTTTCTCCTTCTTCTTCTTCTTCTTCTACTTCTTCTTCTCTTTCTTTTGTTTCATGGTTTTCCGGCCGTCTCCGGAAAACCCACGGCTCATCGTCGTATCCCTCATCACCTCCTCTAACCCGAGACAACCAGAGGACCAAGCACAGTAAGCCTTTCTCTTCTTCTTCCTCCTCCTTCTTTCTTTCTTTTCTTTTTCTTTAAATCCTTGAATTCCGTATTTTCATAGTTCGCCGGAGCCGGGCTTGACACCGATGATCCAGACGACCCAGAGGAAGCACCTTACCTGCGTGATCACCCTCTTGCGTTGTTTGGACCCGTTCCGTGTGCCGTGCGTGCGTCGCGACATTTTGCCGACGTCGGACGTACCGTACGTATCCGTTTCGTGATCCGTCTAGGCAAGTTAATCTTGCTACATGCTATAATACTATAATCTATATCTATTTGAATTATAATACTTCAAATGATTAATTTTGCAATCCACATTATTGTTTTTCAGTTTTATCGATTTATTCGACATCCGTATATATCATTTCAGATCTAGTGCATGAAAACCTATCTTGTTACATACTATACTACAATATACTGCATCCGATTGAATATAACAGTTCATATTGTTTAAATTGTACATTCCGTACTTACCAGTTTATCATTTTACGGTTATATGATATCCGTTTGCATCCATATCATATAGTACACATATAGCTGCATTTACAGATCACATTAATACATAATATTGTTATATTAACACCCCATGTTTAATCAAGTGCATCCTAATTAGTATTGGAACTATAAATGTAATCCTAATTGATAATTGTGCATCCATGTCATTGATTTTGTATCTATTTGCATACCATTCATGTTATTTCATTTTATTAGTACTTTATACCTGATTTTGTGCAACCCATACTTATTACAGTTTGATTATGAGCACCCACTTGATACCTGTGCACTACCTGACATGACCTGATATCCTACTTGACATGACTTGATACATGTGCACTACCTGACATGACCTCATGTACCACAGCTTGACTTGATACATGATCTTGTTACTAATGCCGACAAATCTTGACATGTTGTCCTTACGGACATATCCTGTTGTCTATACAGACAAACCTGTACCTGCTTGATTCTGTGTTGGTATTAGCTCCAGATTTATCAATATCTGACTTGAACACATAACTTGTGGGTATGGGGAAATCAAGAATGTAGCTGAACATAACTCAAAGGGCTATTACATCATTTTATTGTGGTCACGCGGGGGAATGAACGGGACATAGACTCACAATCTATCATATCATTTTACCGTGGTCCTGTGGGGAATGAACGGGGCATAGATCGATGGGTTACGATGAGGATTACATTAATTGATTTCAATAACTTTAGAGTAAATAACCCTATAGCACAATTTAGACTACTCACTGCACTTCACCTGTATATATCCTGTTCACTGATCTATATTCATGTTACTGCTTATTTCCTGATAACTTGTTACTGTTTATACTTCATGCCTGCATGTCTCATTATATCCTGCTTGCTTAGAATTATTGATATTATGACGCACTGACGTCTGAGTTTTGCATGGCCCAGATCCCTTATCCTTATCGCAGGCTGGCCAGGAGTATTTTGATCAACAGGCCGAGCAGTGAAGACCTGTTATTAGTTTAGTTTAGTTTTCTTTTCAGTATTTTTCATTGTTGATGTAAGCCCGTATTATGGGACGTACATTCCAGATTATTGTATTTGAATCTTTTGCTTCCGCATTATTTTATTTCATGACTCTTTATTCTGGCTCATGGACATGTATTAGATAGTTGTTTATTATTTCTACTGTTCTTGATATCTCTACAGCCGTAATGTGACTGTGGAGGGATATTTCCTATCCACAGGTAGCATGGTTAGCTCTGTCACGTGCCGATCTTAGTGCACTCTGGGAAGCGGGGCGTGACAGGGTTTGTTTGGTATCAGAGCCATAGGATTTAGGTTATCAGGTTTGATTATTTTATAGTTGGGTATTGGACCCAATACACGAATCAGAAAATCCGTAATTAGGAACATGTCCTACCACATTGTTATCGTGATTCTTGAATCATATCTTTCTCTTGATCTTTGTTTTGACGATATGCAAACAACGTTGTATCTCGGCTTGAAACCTTTTGGTTCTATTGTTTCTCATTTCCTATTCTTTCTATTCTGATACTAGGATTTGGGCGACTTGAACGGAGTTATGTGATTGTACCCATGAACTGCAGCATGGTTACAATGCGGTACTCTATTTAAGTAACTTGGAGTCCTGGTCTTGATTCATTTCCTTGTTCCATGGTCGTTTTATTATCTTGGTTCTCTCAGTTTCATTGCTTACCAGTTCATGTTTTGCAGATGTCTTGGTAATCGATACCGGCAGTTATGAAGTTGTTTTGGGAATGAATTTTCTCGGCACTTTCCACGCTCATATTGATTGTAGGGCAAAGAAAGTGATTTTCCAGATTCCTGGACATCCAGAGTTTGTTTTTGCTGGAGGAAGCGGTTCTGTCGGACCAGTCGAGTTTAGGGCTAGGCCGGCAAACAGTGTTCTTTCGTCGATGGAAGTTGATAAAGAGGAAGCGCCAGCTGTAGTTCGAGAGTTCATGGACGTGTTCGAGGACATCTCGGGTTTACCACCAAAACGAGATATGGAATTCGCGATCGATCTTGTTCCTGGTGCAGCGCCAATCTCAAAGGCGTACTATCCAATGGCACCAGTGAAGTTAGAAGAGGTAAAGAAGCAGGTTACTGAGTTACTAGAGAAAGGTTGGATTCGTAGCAGTAATTCACCTTGGGAAGCTCCAGTTCTTCTAGTCAAGAAGAAAGATGGCACAAGGAGAATGTGCATCGATTATCGAGAATTAAACCGGGTGACTATTAAGAATAAGTACCCGATCTCTCGCATTGGCGGATTGTTCGAGCAGCTTAGTGGCGCGGGGGTATTCTCGAAGCTGGATTTACGATCCGGATATCATCAGGTCCAAGTTAAATCAGAGGATATTTGCAAGACCGCGTTTCGAACTCGTTATGGACATTACGAGTATTTAGTGATGCCATTCGGAGTTACGAATGCACCAGCGATATTTATGGACTTGATGAACCGAATCTTTTCGCCATTCTTGGACCAGTTTATAGTAGTGTTCATCGATGATATTCTGGTCTACTCGAGGAGCATTGAAGAGCATGCAGAACACTTGAAGATCACACTGCAGACATTGAGGCAAGAAAAATTATATGCAAAGATGAGCAAGAGCGAGTTTTGGCTTGAAGAAGTGAAGTTTTTGGGGCACGTCGTATTCGAAGATGGAATCGCCATTGATCCCGAGAAGATTGCAGCAGTTCGAGATTGGCCGATTTCGAAGAACGTAGCAGAGATCAGAAGTTTTCTTGGACCTGCTGGATATTACAGAAGATTCGTGGAGAATTTTGCTCGTTTGGCTGAGCCTTTGACCAAGCTTAAGCGCAAGGAAGTACCGTTCGTATGGACAGATAGATGTGCATCAGCTTTTGAGGCGTTGAAGAAAATGTTGAAAACCGCTCCTATTTTGACCGTACCAGACGGTTCCGGAGGATTGGTAATTCATAGCGACGCATCTGGGAAAGGATTGGGATGTGTTTTGATGCAGCATGGAAAGGTTATAGCCTACGCATCGAGACAGTTGAAGATCCATGAAAAGAATTACCCAACTCATGATTTGGAGCTAGCAGCAGTAATTTTCGCTTTGAAGATTTGGAGACACTACTTATTGAGCGAAAGGGTTGACGTATTCACCGATCACAAAAGCCTAAAGTATGTGTTCACACAGAAAGATCTTAACATGAGGCAGCGTAGATGGTTAGAGCTGATGGCTGACTACGATCTTGATCTTAAGTACCATCCGGGGAAGTTAATGTTGTGCTGGATGCGTTTAGTCGGTTGCCAGCAATTCAGATGTTGACTGCACAGAAGGAGCTTATCGAAGATTTTCGGAGATTCGAGTTAGAGATTATGCTATCGTATTCTTCGGGACAGTTGATGCAGCTGCAAGTACAGTCGTCATTGATCGAGAGTATTAAAGCAGCGCAGTCACAAGACTCAAGATTGCAGAAGTTTCGAGAACAGGTTGAAGCAGGACTTCGAACGGACTTGTTGATCCATGAAGATGGTTCGTTGCGGTATGGTATCCGTTTGTGCGTGCCAAAAGGAGATATTCGTGAAGAAGTTATGAAGGAGGCGCACAGTTCCGCATATTCCGTACATTCAGGAGGCACGAAGATATACCGCGATCTTAGACAGCATTTCTGGTGGGAAGGCATGAAAAGGGAAATTGCCCGCTTTGTAGCGAAGTGCTTGGTGTGTCAGCAAGTTAAGGCTGAACATCAAAGGGTTGCTGGTTTATTGCAACCACTTCCGATTCCTCAATGGAAGTGGGAACATATAACCATGGATTTCGTGACAGCTTTACCGCGGAGTCCAAAGGGCAATAATGCAATTTGGGTGATTGTTGATCGATTGACCAAGGCAGCTCATTTCGTACCATTTCGAGTTGGTCAGTCGACAGAAGCGTTATCAAAACGATATATGCAGGAGATTGTGAGATTGCATGGAGTACCTGTGAGCATCGTTTTCGATCGTAATACCCGATTCTTATCGCACTTCTGGAGGAGTTTATAGGAAAGTTTGGGGACACGATTGAAGTTTAGCACTGCTTATCATCCCCAGACAGATGGCCAGTCGGAGAGAACGATCCAAACTCTTGAAGACATGTTGAGAGCTTGCATGTTAGACTTCAAGGGTTCATGGGAGGATCATCTACACTTGGTGGAGTTTTCTTACAACAACAGCATTTAGGCGACTATTCAGATGGCTCCATTCGAAGCGTTGTATGGTCGCAAGTGTCGCTCACCCGTTTGTTGGGATGATGTTGGAGAGCGAAGATTGTTGGGACCGGATTTGATCGTGCAAACAGTTGAGAAGGTTAATACTATCCGGAATCACATGAAAACAGCACAAGACCGGCAGAAGAGTTGGGCCGATACATCGAGAAGACCTCTAGAGTTCGCTGTTGATGATCTGGTGTTCTTGAAGATATCACCTACTAGAGGAGTGATTCGTTTTGGGAGTCGAGGCAAGCTTAGTCCTCGATTTGTAGGGCCTTTCGAGATTATGGAGCGTGTTGGAGAAGTGACTTATCGATTGGCTTTACCACAATCTTTGGCGAATGTTCATGACGTGTTTCATGTATCTCAACTCTGTAAGTATATTCGAGATGAGACACATGTGCTGGTGTTGAAGTCAAAATTTGCACCCCGGTTGACCAAGTCAAAGTCAAGGTCAACCCCAAGCCAGGTGGGCCCAAGCCCAAGCAAGTGGGCCAATGCCCAGGTCGAGCCCGAACACGAAGCGTCCGGCCATCCGCCATACCAAAATAAAAAATCATGTAACAAATAATTTTTATGTAATTTTTGTGCATGAATGGGCATAAAGCCAATTTTTTGTAAGCCCATGGCTTATGTGCAAAAAGAAGTGGCACATGAGCCATGGGATGGCCAAAATGCCATTTGTTTAAAGCCCACGGGGCTATATGTAAAGTGTATAGCCTATAAAAGCAAAGATAATGAAAATATCTCACAACTTTTTCTCTCTCCAAAAAATCCAGATCTGTGATCTTCTTCTTCCTTAAGCTTCTAAAACCTTCTTTTTTCTTTTGAATTAAATCAAGAGTTTTACTCTTCCTTTTATAAGACAAAATAGTTTTTCACCACAAAACCCACAAAGGGGAACTCAGATCTGCCATCAGATCTCAGAAAGGAGAGATTTTTAAAATCTCATACTTCTTGATCTTCAAGATCCGGCCAACAAAGAAGAAGAAGGAGACCCATCTTCAGAAACCCCACTTTGGGGAAGAACTAGGGCTCAAGGATAGAAGCCCTTTATCAGCTTCAAAATATCCTAGGAGTTTAACTCCTCATATATATATACACAGAATAATAAGTGCTTCTTTCTGGGAGTACAACTCCCATTGCAGGGACCAAGTCCCTTTTTGCGAGCGCTAGCGCCCGAGCGCCCACATGCTGACACGTGGGGCGCTAGTGCTCAAAGCGCTAGCGTTCTTGCGCTCAGAGCGCTAGCGCCCGAGCGCCCACGTGCCGACACGTGGAGCGCTAGCGCACAAAGTGCCCGAGCGCCCACATGCCGACACGTGGAGCGCTAGCGCACAAAGTGCTCGAGCGCCCACGTGCTGACACGTGGAGCGCTAGCGCTCTTGCGCTCAAAACGCTAGCACCCAAAGCGATGGCGCTTTTCCCCACGCATCCTCTAGATGCCCTTTCCCTTTCCTTTTTTTTTATATATATATGTATATATACACACAGTCCCTCTCAAAAAAATTTGGGCCGGGGCGCTGTCCCGCACCCCGTAAGGGGGCTGCTAGCCCCCTTGACCCCCAGCCCGCTATCCGGGTAGCGGGACCCCCGTAAAAACTCTGCGTGGCTCCCGATATATCCAAAAACCCCTTTCAAAACACAACACACGCACGCTGCACATTGAGTTCGCATGACCAGTTTAACCAGTTAATCGGAGGTTCCCTCGCTCTAAAGGCGAGGGGTAATTAACGGCAGCTTAGTCCGCGGCTGCCGGAGATTCGGATCCCCACAATCAATAAACACCAGCCTACCCTAAGCAGGGGGAATCTGTACAACGCTTGACAAGCGTGTGCGTATTCCCATCTCACTGGGGTGACGAAAAACACCCTACAGCTGGATCATTCGGAGCTGACTGTAAGAGAGGATTTAACCTTTGAGGAACGACCGATATCGATCGTTGATCGAAGAGAAAAGGTCTTTAAGAACAAGGTTATCCCTCTCGTACTTGTTTCTTGGGGAATCGCTCGCATGGAGAATCAACTTGGGAACGAGAAGATGAAATTCGACAGAAGTTTCCATACTTATTCTTGTAGTTTCTTGATTGTTTATCTTTCCTTGTTCTTGGAATTTCGAGGACGAAATTCTTTTTGTAGTTGGGTATAATGTAACACCCTATTTCATTTATACCATTCCAATTCATATATTTCTTTAATTATGGTAATTGCCTGATTTATCGTGTTTTGGGTGCGAATGGTATTGTTACATTAGTATTAGCATTTGACCTGACCCGCTTGCTTGGAACCTGTTTGATTCATGTTTATGAATTATCCTAACTTGTTACATAGACATGTGCACTTTCATGAACACCGCATACTGATTTTTTTTATCTGGCATTACATCTTTTACCATATAACATTTGAAGTCACGTAAAATATTTTAAAAATACATAGCATGGTCTGCATGATACCCCTAACCCCGTGGTAGCATCCGCGCATCTTGTTCTCGTCCCGTTCAGTGAAACGGACTTGTTTGGATGGCTACGCGCACGTACGTACATCCGTACTTGGGGGTATGCATTTTCGTTACCCGAGTATTCATTTTTAATTTTGGTCATCGCATATATTTTTCATATTTTAAAACTGAAATTTTAGACCCGCCCCGGGCGTATTTTGGAATATTTTTGTATCCCGCCAAAATTCAAATTTTATTTCGTTAAATATCTTTATTAAATTTCAACAGTTAAAATTTATATACCTAACGAATATTTTATTAAATCAAAATCAAAACCTATTTAACAAACTCAGCTTCTCTCTCTCTCTCTCACTACGAGACAAATTTATCTCTCCTCATTATCTCTCTCCTCTCGATCTCTCATCCTCTCTCTGTCTCTCTACTCTCTCTTTTCTTTCTCTCTGAGCACTCTCTCTCCATCTCTCTCTCTCTCTACAATCTCTCTCTCTCTATTTATTTAAATCCCTTTTATATTTTAAAACCCTATTTCCACGAACCCATCTTCTCTCCTTCTTCCTCACTTCTTCTTCCCTCTCGCTCGAACCCACACCCTCACCTCTGCCTTAGCCGCCATCGTCGCTTCCATCCTCATCTCCACCTCTTCACCCTCATCCACACCACCACCACCGGCACCTCAACCCATCCCCGACAACCAAGCCCGACGCAACCCTGCACCCATTACCTTCGACCTATACCCATCGCCGCACCCTCGCTCGACCTCACCTCCGATCCACCTCACTTCGTCACCATCCCTTTCTCATCCCTCTCCTTCCTCCTTCACCCTATATCGAGCCCATTCCCTGCAACCAAGAACCCTAGCCTACCTTGCCGTCGTTCTCGCCGATCCCTTGCCGACGACCTCCCACCTGTGCAACCACAACCTAGCCTTCTCCCAAACCCTTGAGCACCATCTTTTTCTCCTCTTTCTTCTTCTTCTTCTTCTTCTTCTTCTCTTTCTTTTGTTTCTTGGTTTTCCGACCGTCGCCGGAAAACTCACGGCTCATCGTCGTATCCCTCGCCACCTCCTCTGACCCGAGACAACCAGAGCACCAACCACAGTAAGCCTTTCTCTTCTTCCTCCTTCTTTCTTTCTTTTCTTTTCTTTTTCTTTAAATCCTTGAATTTCGTATTTTCATAGTTCGCCGGAGCCGGGCTTGACGCCGACGATCCAGACGACCCAGAGGAAGTACCTTACCTGCGTGATCACCCTCTTGCGTTGCTTGGACCCGTTCCGTGTGCCGTGCGTGCGTCGCGACATTTTGCCGACGTCGGGCGTACCGTACTTATCCGTTTCGTGATCCATTTAGGAAAGTTAATCTTGGTACATGCTATAATACTACAATCTATATCTATTTGAATTATAATACTTCAAAATGATTAATTTTGCAATCCATATTATTGTTTTTCAGTTTTATCGATTTATTCGACATCCGTATATATCCGTATATATCATTTCAGATCTAGTGCATGAAAACCTATCTTGTTACATACTATACTACAATATACTGCATCCAATTGAATATAACAGTTCATATTGTTTAAATTGTACATTCCGTATTTACCAGTTTATCATTTTACGGTTATATGATATCCGTTTGCATCCATATGATATAGTACACATATAGCTGCATTTACAGATCACATTAATACATAATACTGTTATATTAACACTCCATGTTTAATAAAGTGCATCCTAATTAGTATTGGAACTATAAATGTAACCCTAATTGATAATTGTGCATCCATGTCATTGATTTTGTATCTATTTGCATACCATTCATGTTATTTCATTTTATTAGTACTCTATACCTGATTTTGTGCAACCCATACTTATTACAGTTTGATTATAAGCACCCACTTGATACCTGTGCACTACCTGACATAACCAGATACCTTACTTGACATGACTTGATACATGTGCACTATCTAACATGACCTGATGTACCACAGCTTGACTTGATACCTGAACTTGTTACTAATGCCGACAAATCTTGACCTGTTGTCCTTACGGACATATCCTGTTGTCTATATAGACAAACCTGTACCTGCTTGATCCTATGTTGGCATTAGCTTCAGATTTATCAATACCTGGCTTGAACACATAACTTGGGGGTATGGGGAATTCAAGAATGTAGTTGAACATAACTCAAAGGGCTATTACATCATTTTACCATGGTCCCGTAGGGAATGAACGGGACATAGACTCATAGTCTATCATATCATTTTACCGTGGTCCCGTGGGGAATAAACGGGGTATAGACCGATAGGTTACGATGAGTATTACATTAATTGATTTCAATAACTTTAGAGTAAATAACCCTATAAGACAGTTTAGACTACTCATTGCATTTCACCTGTATATATCCTGTTCACTGATCTATATTCATGTTACCGCTTATTTCCTGATAACTTGTTATTGTTTATACTTCATGCCTGCATGTCTCATTATATCCTGCTTGCTTAGAATTATTGATATTATGACGCACTGACGTCTGGGTTTTGCATGTCCCAGATCCCTTATCCTTATCGCAGGCTGGCCAGGAGTATTTTGATCAACAGGCCGAGTAGTGAAGATCTGTTATTAGTTTAGTTTAGTTTTCCTTTCAGTATTTTTCATTCCTGATGTGAGCCCGTATTATGGGACGTACATTCCAGATTATTGTATTTGAATCTTTTGCTTCCGCATTATTTTATTTCATGACTCTTTATTCTGGCTCATGGACATGTATTAGATAGTTGTTTATTATTTCTACTGTTCTTGATATCTCTACAGCCGTAATGTGACTGTGGAGGGATATTTCCTATCCACAGGTAGCATGGTTGGCTCTGTCATGTGCCGATCTTAGCGCACTCTGGAAAGCGGGGCGTGACACCAGTTTGATCCGTGTGAGGGGGAAGTGTCCAATGGTTGGTTGCCGCGTGGCGTCATCGGGGCCGTGGGGTGCGACGCCTCATTTTAGCAGGAGTGGATCTGGGCCATCAGATGGCTCTTGCTGAGTGTATAAATAGGGGAGGACTCTCCCTAGGAAACACCTTTGCTTTGCTTGCTTCCAGCCATCTGAGGATTGCTCGGCGGTTTATCCTTTCGGTTGGATCGTCAGTCAAAATCCACCCTCAGCCACTCTTCCCTTGAACCAGGTCAGATGTCTTCCTCTTATGTTTTTGTTGATGTAGTTAAGTCGGGCGATAAGGGTTCAGCTTCTGAAGCCGAGCCCAGTGGGTCATCTTCCTCTCCCTCGGCTTCTGATGGCCAAGAAAGTTCTTCTTCCTCCGTGTCGAACTCACCCTCAAGGAGTGGTGATACCTTTGTTCTTCGTCGGGGGGGGGGGGCAAAAAGGGCCCCCAAGGTGCACATAGAAAATACTCGTGATGCGCCCTCGATGTTGAATCGGTCGGATAAGCTTTCCGATATCCGGGCTTGCTTCCATATCCCTCTGGCTATTCGCTCCGTCTGGCCAGGGAGGGTGAGCGGGCAGACCAGGTACATGGCAATGAGATTGCTCTTTACTTGGAAGCGTTTCGAGCAGGGTCTGCCCTTCTCCCTCGAGGTTTGTGCAGTCCTATATTGCTTCCAACTTGCCCCGGGCCAAACAACACCGAATTCGTGGAAGATTCTCCTCGGGTTTCTGGTCCGATTGAAAATTGATCGGATCCCTTTCAACTTAGGTCTTCTTCTCTCTTTTCTTTGCTACAAAAATCACCCAGGTACTCGTAAGGACGAGCTGAGTTGGGTTTATTTCTCCTTTGAAAAGCATAAGGGTAGGGCGGACGGGTCGGGGTAGTGATCGTCCCTTCTTCTATCCATGAGTAGAAGGAGAAGTTCGAGTTTGTTGGCCCTCCGAAGGGAGAGGAATGTCCAGTGCCCACCAAGTGGCATAGGGCAGATTGCCCGAGGGCCAAGTAATCGAGCAGCTCGGTGGTGGGGGTCATGTCTCGGTAGGAGCTGATCCAGCGTGCCGACGCTTTACTTTCCGAGTAGGCTCAGAGCTGGGTAGGACTCAATCCCGTGCGCTTTAAGGGTAAGTTAGGACTTCGCCGATTAATTTTGACTTGGCATAATTTGTCGTTCTTGTTGTTGACCTTTTCTTCCATTTTCTTTCGCAGAGCCCTGGATTGATCGAAAATCATGGCCGTCCTGGCCACCAAGGTGCAAGGAAGGAAGAGCGGCGATGGTAGTTTGTCCAAGCCCGTCCCGGACGCGGAACCCCGGCAGGGTCCTCCTGCCAAGGTCTCCGTCGCTCCCCCCCCGGGTCTCGAAGGAGCGCAGGAGTGGAGGACAGAAGCATGCCCAGGAACAGGCTCCCCGGGTGAGACCGGAAGCGCCTTCCTCCACCAAGTCTCTAGCTAAGAGACTCAAGAAAGTGGTTTCCCAGCCGCCCCCGGCTGAGATACAGGTGCAGGAGAGCGACTTCTGCATCGAGGTGTCATCGGGGCTTTCCGTGGCTGACAGCTTACGGGCGGACATGGAAAAGGCAGCGGGGCCAAGATTCCCTAGGGCACCATGAAGGCCCAAGTCGCGGCGACAGCTCAAGAGGCCGTCTAGGTTGGTAATTCCTACAAAAATTTCCAAGTGATTTTTCCTCTGTTTAGTTCCTAACGAATGTGGTTCGTGTTGTTTTGCAGGTCCTCCAACATTGTGCCCTCCTAGCTGCCATGGAGGCCGATAAGATTGCCCTGGCGATGAAAAAGGCCGGAGAGTCATCCTCAGGTGAGGAAAAGCTCCTCGCCAAGCTGGAGGAGGCCGAGGACAGTGCCGCCTCCCCTGATTCGAGGCTGGGCTCGAAGGGCATGAAGGATTCGAGGCTGAAAGAGTCTCACCGGGCCCTGACCGAGTTTAACCGGGCTCTCCAGGTCCAGATCAGCGAGGTTAATGAGCTCTTCGAAGCCATGAGGAAGTAAAGAGACTCGCTCAAAAGGGACGCTCGGGCGGCGGCGAAGCGGGCCAAGGATAGGGCAGAAAAGGCCGTGGAAGACTACAAGGCATCCGACCAATTCTACGTCGACCTTGCTGAGTCCGCGGCAGTCGGGTGGCACAACGCCATCAAGGAGGCGGTGCCCGGGTTCAATGACCGGGAGCTCCACGCAAGGTATCCTTTTGCGGAGGAAGGACCCCATGGCGGTAGTACCGAGCCAGCAGACGGAGGCGAGCCTGCTGGCGGAGGCGCCAAGCAGGCAAACGGCAGGGAGGCCTCGGCCAAGAAGGTGGTTTGAAGCCACCGTTCTCCCTGCTCTCCATCTCTCGCTTTTTTTTATTCTTTTAAGTTTTCGGGCATTTTGTAAAGCTGAAGAGCTTATAATACCTTTTATATAATTTGGAATATTAATGAAGTATTTTTAGCTCGTCTTTGATGTGCCTGACTGTAATGTGAATTTCTTCGTTTATTTTCCAAGTGTGGATAGACCGGTGTCCCTCCTCATCCCCGAGTCGAGGTGATGTGAGACGAGCAAACACTAAGTATAGGTAGACCGGTGTCCCTCCTTACCCCGAAGTAGAGGTGTAGCGTAAGTCGAGCGAACACCAAATATAGGTAGACAGGTCTCCCTCCTCATCCGGAGTTGAGGTTGTCACGCCCCGCTTCCCAAAATACGGAATGCGAGGGGTTGACAAGGCCAGCCATGCTCCTACGGTCAAGGAAATATCCTGCCGTAGTCACACTTCGGCTTCTAGCTTCACGTGGTAATCAGTAAATAAAGCGCAGATAATGAGAAATGCAGTAACTGAAACAAAACAATACAAAGAACTGACCTGATGGAAAACAAAAGGGTATAACTCTGGATAGCTAATCAAGATGTCCGTGATGTACGTCTGGTCCTGGTCCCGGCTAGATCCACTCCTCACACTGAGCATGCATACTCAGGTCGTCAGAGCGACACAATAGCAATATAATATATAGATACAAGTGACAACTCGAACAGTGATAATAGATATATATATAACAGTAAATCAAGACGGTATAGATATGAACATGCAGTAACCAATGAAGTGTCTAATAGATCAGGTGAACAGTAAAAGCAATAAACTAGTATGCCAGGTATGTCAACACAGTAAGTAATGTATATCAATGCCAATATCCCTATCAGTCTCTAAGTCTCAATGTACAGGTCAATAAGCCTATCGTCAGTCCAAGTGTGAGAGTCAACCACTCGCGGGTGTCCTCCACCCAAGGGTAGGACCCAAGGGCAAGGGACCATGGGCCCAAAATGTAACTCACGGTAATAATCATGTACCCTGTAAATCTCCATATATCTCCATATATATAAGCCGGCATGGAACTCCCGAGATTCTGTTGAACTCACACTCAAACTACCCCACGCCCCGTGGTCTACATCAAACGCTAACCATAACCTCAAATACCAGTCGGTCTGTGACACGTCTGCGCGAGAACTTGAGACCGGATCTCCATCAAGCACGTCCCGACTAATACCCAAGATAAATGGCAGTGTCTGGTGCCTTATCTGTGACACCCATGCAAGAGCTTCCATAAGTGTCCCATACCACTTATAGTCACACTTACACGCGTCCCACGGACGTCGACAATGCAATAGAATAATAGGGTTCACTGATTGTGTACAAATACGTGTCACTTTCACTTATTCCATCATGCATGAACACTAACGTACTTGCCACAATCATCGTTAATACCTAACACTGGGTAATGCACATGATCACTAGATTATCAATGCAGTGACATATGTATGATATGATGGGGAAACAGTATGTAAAGCATGATTAAGAAGTCGTAAATCAGTATTCTACCACTTGCATAATTTATCATAAATCATACGTGTACAGTTTAGCGAAACAATAAACGGGGAATAAATAGTAGGTTTGATTATCATTCCAGAAAATTTGTTTTCACGTCAATCGGGTTTCAGGATCACTAGTTATGGCCATTTCATTTTAAGCGTTCACGGCTGGAAATCCGGTTTCAGAATCGGAAGTCCGTTTCGCAACGCATTTTAATCCCAGTTGCGATCAGAATTTAGCAACACTATAGTTGAATGAAATCTAGGGTTTCCAATAAGGTTTTCAACGCAACAGACGGATCCTCAATCGTGTCTGTACGTCAGGAGTTATACACTGTTCAATACTAGTATGTCAATTTTGATTCTGTTGGGACTGTTATACGTCCCCATCTTTTAAATTACAGATTAAATAGCAAACGACGATGAAACAGAATGAAACCACTTGTGTTATCTAGCTAACAGTTTCACCTTTAATAAAATGCAAAGTTCCGCAACATACGAGTTCAGGAAAATGGGTGGCACACATTATGGAACAGTAATCATTAACCAGAGTCGCTCTGGACTGCAGTCCAGAGTCACACTCCGATCTAAATATTGTCATGATTTAAGTACAGAAACCATGAGAAACTTGCATAGGGTTATAGTTCGTCGAGTCGGCTTCGATTTAAGCCTTCGAACGCATCATTCCAGTATGTACATAATTTACGGTGATTTTAACCATTTTCAGATACGAGAAATTTCTAGTTTTACGGGTATACTTGGGGTTATTCGTTATAGTCACTAACAGTCGTATTATCCAGTGAGATTTATACAAAGTACTCATCACTACATGGGCCAACATAAACAATCCACTTCCGTCAATTTGGGTGAGTATTTTCATTGGGATCACACATCGAACAGATATGGCACATAATCGATCTGAAATTGTAAATTTGTAATCTATACAATTTAAGTTTGTAATACGAATATATTAGCATGTAGCAAATAAAATACTTGCTTGACGATGAATTGATGGCACGGCAGCGAAGGCAGTAGTGACACGGCACGGGCACGGAGTAGCAAGCACACGACGGGTCTCGGCTAGGCTTGGGCTTGGCTCGAGCTTGGTGACGGCCGTTGCGACTAGGGCATTGGGTGAGACGAGACGAGAGAGAGAGAGGGAGGTTGCAGAGGGGCGAGAAAGAGAGAGAGAGAGAGAAATGTAGAGAGAGAGGGGGAGAGAGAGAGAGAGAGAGAAAGCAGAGAGAGTGAGAGAGGGAAACAGAGAGAGTGAGAGAGAGAAGGAGAGAGAGTGAGACAAAGAGAGAGAGATTTAGAGGGAGAGAGAGAGACACGGAGGGAGAGAGAGAAAGATGGAGAGGGAGAGGGAGAGAAGCAGAGAGGTAGAGAGAGAGGGGGGATTAGAGGGAGAGAGGGATGATGGCGATGACGACGACGACGACGACGATGATGATGATGATGCGGTCGACGAGGCGGCTCGGGACAGTGGGGTGCTCGTCGACGTCGAGTGCAGGTGGGGGGTCGAGATGGGTGCAGGGCTCGTCTCGAACTCGATGGGTTTGGGTGTTGCGCGGCTGGAAAAGTTGAGGTGAGGGCTCCGTTGATGGAGAGAAAGGAGTGAGGGAGTCGACAAGGTGGTTATGGTGGTCGTTCTCGTCGTCGTTGGCGGCGGGGACCCGAGGGGGTGCTGTGGGTCGGGAGAGGGAGCGGGAAGAGGGGGAGAACGAGGGTGAGAGATGGTGAGTTTGAAGGTGTGAGGCTTAGGTTGGTGGTGCTGGAGGTGGTTGTAGGGAGTCGTGGTCGAAGGTGGAGGTGGTCGCGACAACGGTCGAGGACGGCCGGCGAAAGGAGGGGGAAGGTTCGCGGTGGTGGGAGCTTGGGTGAAATGGAGGAAGGGGTAGAGAAGGAGCTATGGGAGGAGAGAGAGGCGTGTGAGGGAGATAGGGAAGACGAGTGGTGCGCGTCGTGGGGTAACGGCGCTCGAGCGTGGGCGTGGGCGTGGGATGCGGCGAAGAGAGCGGATCGCGAACAAAAGGAGTGAGCGGGGAAATATAGCCGTTGGGAAGAAGGAGAGTAGGGTGTGGGCCGGGTCGGGTAGTGCGGGGAGCTGGGCCGGGATTTCTTTGGGCCGACAAAAAAAAACTAGTAAAACAAATAATGGGGAAAAAGAAATGGAGTGGGCCGGGCTGGGGTTTAAAGGAAAAAGAAAATAAGTTTATTTAAAAAAATGGACTGAGGGAATGGAGAAAGGCCGGGGTTCTTTGGGAATTTATTAATAAAAAGGAAAATTGGGTGTTGGGCTGAGGGATTTAATTGAATGGGAAAAAAAAGTGGGCTGGGTTTTCTGGAGAAAGGATTAAGTTTATAAAAAGAAGATGGGCTGAGGGAATTAGTTGGAAAAATAAGATATAATAGGGTTTGGGTTTTAGGGTTTTATTGATAAAAGGAAAATGGGGGTTTAGAAGAAATAAAATTATAAATAAAAATAAATAAAATTCAAGAGTAACAAAATACAGATATTGGTATAAAAATGGGCTGGGTATTACATCATACCACCTTTACAAAAATTTCGTCCTCGAAATTTTAGAGAAACGACAAGCTATACAATAATAAACGAAAAGTTACCACATCGAACACTAATATATAATGATATACTTAAAACGGGTGGATAAAATTTTGAAGGTATATATATATAAGAACAACATACAAAAGAATATGTCTAAATAGGTCTAAGGCAGCAACAACTATAAGGGCAACTACATGTATAGGAGAATATAGATAACAATAACGAACAATAATAATCAAGGCGTGTTCGATAAAAGTCGAAACCCAAATATGTGTACATATAAGTATATCAAAAGTAGCAAAGCAGAAATAATAAGTATAAGGCATAATTATAATGAAACAGTGAAGGACTTGTCGGTGGTTTAAAACATTTTTAGAATAACGTATCAATCAACCCATTTTAACATAGCTTAGAAAACCACATGGTGAAAATAAGAAGCATAGCACCAAAATAATATGCGTAATACGTATGGTCGTGCTACCGAAATATGAGAAAAGTAGTAGTGCACTTAAAATACATAAAACGGAGTAGTCAATAACACGCACTCTTCGATAGATACAAAATAATGATAGCTAAATTTTCGAATAACAATGTCCCTAAATATATTTAGGGTAATAGGAAAAAGCACAAAAATGTATAGGGCTAGCTAGGGTAAGGATTACAAGGGAGTGTGGCTCATTCAAAAGGTCGGAGTGTGGCGGCTTTAGGCTGAAGGTCAAAGATTGGGGTCGGGTCAGCACAGGAAGTAAGGGTGAGCAGTAAAGGACTACAAGGGAAATATGTATGGGGAGAATAACGGTCGACACATCATGTGAATCAAACAATCCGAAAAGTCAGCTAACTCGGAGATTTTACTATCAATATCCCCTCCCAGAAGGATCTCAAATGAGACATAGACGAAGGATGAAGGGTGGCCCATTCCAAAGATCAGGGTGCGGTACTTTTTAATCGAAGCGAGGGTTAAAACAATACCAGGAGTAGGGGTGGACGGACAAGGGTCTCAGCAGGAAAATAAATGGATATGAGAAATAATCAAGCATCAAGTGAACCAAGAAGATCGAAAGATTAGTGAACTCAGCAATTTATTTCATTCTAGAAAATTCGAAACAAAGCACCTTCCAAAAGTAACAGATGGCCCTAAACTATACATAGATTTATTTGGCCAGAGAAGACAACATCTAAAAATTCCATCAGTCGCGGTTGTGGAGATTCAGCAGGTTGCGGTAGGCTCGCGCGCTCAGGTAGGGGCGTCCATTTCCATAGCGCCTTGCAGGGACCGCCATTGGAAGTTCTTCCACAGCAGGGTCTTGTTCTTCTGGTCCTTCTTCCTCGGCCGGAGCTTCTTCATCGAGGTCTGCTTCCATGTGATTCTCTTCTTCTGGATCCTCTTCCATGTGATTTTCCTCCACTGGATTTTCTTCTATCGGGTCTTCCTCGGGATCTTCCTCTATCGGGTTCTCTTCAGGGTCCCCTTCCTCTTCGTCGGAATCGTCTATCCCGTCAACCTCTGGGGCGGCGGCTCCTTCGTCCTCGGAATCGCTGTTTCCGAAAATGACCTGGGGACCGTTGACCTCATCATTAGAACTCATCAGCGTGCGGTCTAAGAAAACGCATGACTGTGCATCTTCATCTAGATGCGGCGCTGCTCCAGGGTGGGCCATGGCCTGAAAAGAAAGAGTCATGATTAGACAGTGGAACACATCAAGAAAATAGCTAAGGGTACGGAGTATAGGAAAATATGCGGTGGGCAGGAACTGAAAAATCAGAATTAAAATGCCGTGGTAATGAATAGTGTAAATAAGGGGAAAGCAAGAGAATGATACACATATTACGATTCAAAGTTTTTATTGCATTCAACTAAAAGTTCAACGGATACAAGATTTCAAACGAAAAGAAATGTTTATAAGAGGATGACAACATTACTACTGAAAGTAGAAAACATGAAAATTCTTCTTTGACTACTAGACCGCTGCATTCTCGTCACGCGAGTTGAATCCTGCGCTGGGTCCGCCTTATCCTCGAAGTTCGAACTACGTAATAATCATCACTTGGCAGAAGTGGAGAGTGTGGACGAGTCTCCCCCTTGTAGCTCCTTCCTTTTTGGGCAGCCGTTGATGAGATGTTCGCTGGATCCGCAAATCAGACATTTTCCTTGGGCGCGGCGACAATCCCTCTGAAGATGTCCTGGCCTCTTACAGTACCCACAACATTGGGTCTTCTGCTGCTTCTGTCGCGGGAAAACAAATTGGCGCTTCATCTTCTTCTCTTTTCCTCGTCTAACAGGGATCCCTTTACAATTTGAGACTCCCGCTGGTGCCTGATTCACCTGCCCTCTCAGTCCTTCAGCTAACAAGTCATTCGTTCGCTCCTGGGCTTCCTTCAGACCTTGCAGTACACTCAGAATCTCAACGGTCTGATTCTGGGGAGTGGAGATAGAGGAAGAGTCGTTGGAAGACATGGTCCTGAAACAATAATTTTGAGGATGATATAAGGCACAAGCTATAAGAATCAAAATATAATACGGATTGGGCAAGGATTCAAGAATATCAGATGTGATGAAATTCATTACAAGTGGAAATCAACTGTATGACTCTAAGTCACTTAAACAGAGTACAGTAGTGTAACTATGATGTAGTTCACAATTACAACCACGTAACTTTGCCAAGTCACCCGAAACCCTAGCGAATGGATAGCAGAACACACTATGTGAATATGGATCAAGAATAACAAGTTTACAACCTAGACCGAGGGATGTCTTAGATTGTCAGGCTATATACGGAAAACTGCAATCCCAATCGAAGCAAAACCTGGCTCTGATACCAACTAAACCATGTCACGCCCCGCTTCCCAAAATACGGAATGCGAGGGGTTGATAAGGCCAGCCATGCTCCTACGGTCAAGGAAATATCCTGCCGTAGTCACACTTCGGCTTCTAGCTTCACGTGGTAATCAGTAAATAATGCGCAGGTAATGAGAAATGCAGTAACTGAAACAAAACAATACAAAGAACTGACCTGATGGAAAACAAAAGGGTATAACTCTGGATAGCTAATCAAGATGTCCGTGATGTACGTCTGGTCCTGGTCCCGGCTAGATCCACTCCTCACACTGAGCATGCATACTCAGGTCGTCAGAGCGACACAATAGCAATATAATATATAGATACAAGTAACAACTCGAACAGTGATAATAGATATATATATATATATATAACAGTAAATCAAGACGGTATAGATATGAACATGCAGTAACCAATGAAGTGTCTAATAGATCAGGTGAACAGTAAAAGCAGTAAACTAGTATGCCAGGTATGTCAACACAGTAAGTAATGTATATCAATGCCATTATCCCTATCAGTCTCTAAGTCTCAATGTACAGGTCAATAAGCCTATCGTCAGTCCAAGTGTGAGAGTCAACCACTCGCGAGTGTCCTCCACCCAAGGGTAGGACCCAAGGGCAAGGGACCACGGGCCCAAAATGTAACTCACGGTAATAATCATGTACCATGTAAATCTTCATATATCTCCATATATATATAAGCCGGCATGGGACTCCCGAGATTCTGTTGAAATCACACTCAAACTACCCCACGCCCCGTGGTCTACATCAAACGCTAACCATAACCTCAAATACCAGTCGGTCTGTGACAAGTCTGCGCGAGAACTGGAGACAGGATCTCCATCAAGCACGTCCCGACTAATACCCAAGATAAATGGCAGTGTCTGGTGCCTTATCTGTGACACTCATGCAAGAGCTTCCATAAGTGTCCCATACCACTTATAGTCACACTTACACGCGTCCCACGGACGTCGACAATGCAATAGAATAATAGGGTTCACTGATTGTGTACAAGTACGTGTCACTTTCACTTATTCCATCATGCACGAACACTAACGTACTTGCCACAATCATCGCTAATACCTAACACTGGGTAATGCACATGATCACTAGATTATCAATGCAGTGACATATGTATGATATGATGGGGAAACAGTATGTAAAGCATGATTAAGAAGTCGTAAATCAGTATTCTACCACTTGCATAATTTATCATAAATCATACGTGTACAGTTTAGCGAAACAATAAACGGGGAATAAATAGTAGGTTTGATTATCATTCCAGCGAATTTGGTTTCACGTCAATCGGGTTTCAGGATAACTAGTTATGGTCATTTCATTTTAAGCGTTCACGGCTGGAAATCCGGTTTCAGAATCGGAAGTCCATTTCGCAACGCATTTTAATCCTAGTTGGGATCAGAATTTAGCGACGCTATAGTTGAATGAAATCTAGGGTTTCCAATAAGGTTTTCAACGCAATAGACGGATCCTCAATCGTGTCTGTACGTCAGGAGTTATACACTGTTCAATACTAGTATGTCAATTTTGATTCTGTTGGGACTGTTATACGTCCCCATCTTTTAAATTACAGATTAAATAGAAAATGACGATGAAACAGAATGAAACCACTTGTGTTATCTAGCTAATAGTTTCACCTTTAATAAAATGCAAAGTTCCGCAACATACGAGTTCAGGAAAACGGGTGGCACACATTATGGAACAGTAATCATTAACCAGAATCGCTCTGGACTGCAGTCCAGAGTCGCACTCCGATCTAAATATTGTCACGATTTAAGTCCAGAAACCATGAGAAACTTGAATAGGGTTATAGTTCGTCGAGTCGGCTTCGATTTAAGCCATCGAACGCATCATTACAGTATGTACATAATTTACGGTGATTTTAACCATTTTCAGATACGAGAAATTTCTAGTTTTACGGGTATACTTGGGGTTATTCGTTATAGTCACTAACAGTCGTATTATCCAGTGAGATTTATACAAAGTACTCATCACTACATGGGCCAACATAAACAATCCACTTCCGTCAATTTGGGTGAGTATTTTCATTGGGATCACACATCGAACAGATATGGCACATAATCGATCTGAAATTGTAAATTTGTAATCTATACAATTTAAGTTTGTAATACGAATATATTAGCATGTAGCAAGTAAAATACTTTCCTGACGATGAATTGATGGCACGGCAGCGAAGGCAGTAGTGACACGGCACGGGCATGGAGTAGCAAGCACACGACGGGTCTCGGCTAGGCTTGGGCTTGGCTCGAGCTTGATGACGGCTGTTGCGGCTAGGGCATTGGGTGAAACGAGGCGAGAGAGAGAGGGAAGTTGCAGAGGGGCGAGAGAGAGAGAGAGAGAAGTGTAGAGAGAGGGAGAGGGAGAGAGAGAGAGAAAACAGAGAGAGTGAGAGAGGGGAACAGAGAGAGTGAGAGAGAGAAGGAGAGAGAGTTAGACAAAGAGAGAGAGATTTAGAGGGAGAGAGAGAAAGAGAGAGAGAGGGAGAGAGAGAGACACAGAGGGAGAGAGGGGAGACAGAGGGAGAGAGAGAAAGAGAGAGAGAGGGAGTGGGAGAGAAGCAGAGAGGTAGAGAGAGAGGGGATTAGAGGGAGAGAGGGATGATGGCGACGACGACGACGACGACGACGACGATGATGATGATGATGCGGTCGACGAGGCGGCTCGGGGCAGTGGGGAGCTCGTCGACGTCGAGTGCAGGTGGGGGGTCGAGATGGGTGCAGGGCTCGTCTCGAGCTCGATGGGTTTCGGTGTTGCGCGGCTGGAAAAGTTGAGGTGAGGGCTCCGTTGATGGAGAGAAGGGAGTGAGGGAGTCGACAAGGTGGTTACAGTGGTCGTTCTCGTCGTCATCGGCGGCGGGGACCCGAGAGGGTGCTGTGGGTCGGGAGAGGGAGCGGGAAGAGGAGGAGAACGAGGGTGAGAGATGGTGAGTTTGAAGGTGTGAGGCTTAGGTTGGTGGTGCTGGAGGTGGTTGTAGGGAGTCGTGGTCGAAGGTGGAGGTGGTCGCGACAACGGTCGAGGACGGCCGGCGAAAGGAGGGGAAGGTTCGCGGTGGTGGGAGCTTGGGTGAAATGGAGTGGGGGGTAGAGAAGGAGCTATGGGAGGGGGGGAGAGAGGCGTGTGAGGGAGATGGGGAAGACGAGAGGTGCGCGTCGTGGGGTAACGGCGCTCGAGCGCGGGCGTGGGCGTGGGATGCGGCGAAGAGAGCGGATCGGGAACAAAAGGAGTGAGCGGGAAAATATAGCCGTTGGGAAGAAGGAGAGTAGGGTGTGGGCCGGGTCGGGTAGTGCGGGGAACTGGGCCGGGATTTCTTTGGGCCGACAAAAAAAAAACCAGTAAGACAAATAATGGGGAAAAAGAAATGGAGTGGGCCGGGCTGGGGTTTAAAGGAAAAAGAAAATAAGTTTATTTAAAAAATGGACTGAGGGAATGGAGAAAGGCCGGGGTTCTTTGGGAATTTATTAATAAAAAGGAAAATTGGGTGTTGGGCTGAGGGATTTAATTGAATGGGAAAAAAAAAGTGGGCTGGGTTTTCTGGAGAAAGGATTAAGTTTATAAAAAGAAGATGGGCTGAGGGAATTAGTTGGAAAAATAAGATATAATAGGGTTTGGGTTTTAGGGTTTTATTGATAAAAGGAAAATGGGGGTTTAGAAGAAATAAAATTATAAATAAAAATAAATAAAATTCAAGAGTAACAAAATACAGATATTGGTATAAAAAGGGGCTGGGTATTACAGGTGACGTGAGGCGAGCGAACACCAAGTGTAGGTAAACCGGTGTCCTTCCTTACCCCAGAGTCGAGGTGACGTGAGACAAGCGAACGCCAAGTATAGGTAGACCGGTCTCCCTCCTCACCCGGAGTCGAGGTGTGGCGTGAGTCCAGTGACCTTAGTAGAGATCGGTGCTATCACTCGTTCGGATTCGAGTGGGGTTGGAGTTGAGCCGGCTATCGACAGAACCCGAGCTTTATTTACTTGGGCCATATTAGGAGTTTGCCTACTGTATGTGCGCAGGGTTGAGGCCGGCTTGCTGGTTTTAACGCGATGCCTTAGGAAGCTACCCGGTGGCCTCATGACGAAGGTTTTGGATCCACGGCGATGTTGGGCAGGAAGCTGCCCGTTGTGGATGGGCCGGGCAAGAAGCTACTGTTGGATATGTATGCCCTAGAGGCCATTATTGTATATGTATATATATATAGTGGATGCTTGGACATATGTATATACAAAACAATCTTGCTCGACATGATAGTCTGTTATTTGGTTTGTTTTTATCTTAACATGTGTATATATTTTACTTATTATTATGTATCATTAATACATGTTGATAAAGCCCGTAGGATTATTGCTTGACTACCAGTGTTATGATGGCGATCATACATGTGGGGACTGGGTAGTCCATAAGCACGTCCTTAAAATGTCCCTAGTCATAGGAGTATCGAGACCGGGCATCGATATTCCGGAGTAGACTGGTGTATGAATTTCTAGACCTCGATGAGGGGCGATGGTTGGTCCCACAGCCATTGGTAGGGAGTAATGTCAGGTTCCTCATACTGATGAGGATGATATACTCTTGATAGGAAGTGATATTCCTATACTACGTTCAGTCAAACATTGGTTGTCACTGTTTCTCCCTTATGGATTATATATATATATATCTTTTATTCTGGTGACTAGGTCTATAGATTTAGATCTAGTATGGATTTTGGGATTGTCCCAATTCAGGTATCTTAACACCATTCTAAAGTGGTTTAGAATGGAGGACTCCTAGTGAGGTAATATACCCGGAGGTAATGGGGGCCACCCTCTCTAAAGAGATGTCTTTCGGGACTGATGAAGAGAGGGGCTCGCATGAATGGCATTCGACATGCTTCGGCAGTGAGGTCAATCATAGATATTGCTTTTACACTTGGTGTAGTAAGCAAATATTAATCCAATCCTGAAGAAACATAGGAAGAAGTGAAGAACATATGAGATGTTCTTGGTGTATGGTAATGGCTGACTCTTTCGGGATGCGATTACCGATTCCATCTTCCGTGGTGACAAGAGTGACAAAGTATATGTGGCGAGTCATTAGTTTACCCTCTTATGAGGAGCAGTATATTAGAAGAGTTCCAAGTGGGATACTGTGGTAGTCAAAGCACTGGATGCTGATTTTGACTCAGTAGAGGATACATCCTAAGGAATTGTCTGGATAAATACATTCATTTATGAACATGGTCCCATCAGCTATCCAAACAAAGTTTTATGGTAGGTATCGCTCATTTCGGGAGATAGTTAATCTCCATGAAATTGAGATTCAGAGAGATAAAGATAGAAACCTTGCAGTAGATTCACTCACTGAGGCTATTTCTCGAACACAGTTTGTGAAACTGTTAGTACAGAAGTTGGGTATGCAGTAGCACATGAGTTGTGTGTATGCGATACCGCAATAATTGGCCTTAAGTGCAAGTGGGAGAATGTTGGATATATGTGCCCTCAAGGCAATTATCGTAGTTGCAGAAATGCAATTATTGAATTCATAATGATCTATACAGAGAACAATCTTACTCGAGATGATAGTATGCTATCCGCTTTGTATTTATCATTCATAAGTATACGTCTTACTTGCTATAACGTATCACTACTACATGATGATAAAGCCCATATGATCTTTGCTTGACCACCAGGATTATGATAAGGATCACACCAGTGGAGCCTGGGTAGTCTATAAGCACATCCTTAAAAGTCCCTAGTCGTAAGAATATCGAGACTGAGCATTGGTATTCCAGTTTAGACTAGTGTATATGTTTCATGACCCTGTATGGGGCAATGGCTAATCCCTTAGCCATTGGTGTTTGACACCGATGATTTTATACATGTGCTCATTGGATGAGTTACACTGGACGGACTCACCGAGAACTCTTAGATGGTATTATACCAATCGTCGGATAGCAGTTCTCTGGTGACATGAGTACAGGGTGGTCCCTAGACCCAAAATCGCCATAGTATCTTGTGTGTGTTCCCACTGTACTTAGATTACTACCTTACCACGGCTTTAAAGAGCCGTACAAACAAGTTTTAGTTGGGTACAATCCCGAAGCACATGGAGGCGGTGAGTGGTCGAGGGAATTCGTCTTTCCCGGTATAGGGAGTTGATATCTCACTATACACAGCTAGCTATGAATATAAGTCCTTAGCCAAGGCAGTCGAGATCTACTGATAAGTGTTATCAGCAGTTTCCCTGGTGGTTATGAGCTTAATGTCAGCATGACTTATTGGGTTATTGGGAGTTTGACGGTTTCTATCTCTCAGACCCGGTATGCGACATTCTTAGACGAAGAGGCCGGACTGTACGGTGAATGTCACCGATAGGCTCTTGCAGGGTACGGACGAGCTTGCTTGTCGACCGGTTTTCGTTCAATACCTGGGCAGCCGTTATGTACAGCTAGTACCGCTAACGTGCTTGTAGGTTAACCCGGTGGCGTATTGATCTGAAAGTGTTTCAGATCAATTGGATATGATTCTGATCTACTGCCAGCGTATTTTCGAGTCTTTAGAGTCCCACACAGAGGGTTTTCCTGTTCTAGCGAAATGATGTAGTGCATGTGCGGCGATACGTGCGGGGTCCAATTAAACATGTGTATATGATACTACATGTATTAATCGGACGGATCATAATACTAGCCGGTTTATGATTGAACCGGGTCATTAAATCAAGTGTTGATTTAATGATGTTATTTATATACAATAGTGCATATATAAACTAGTATTATTATGCTATTCTCATTTTCCTCTTTTATGTTATGTGCATACATGGTTACATGCCATGAGCTTTTATATAATTATATGTAATGTACATATATTTATATATCTTTTTCTTTTCTATTTTTCATTTTGCATGTCAAGTGATAAGGTGGATGCAAGATGGCTATCTATCTCATCTCAAAATGACAAGTGGATGTAAAAAAAATTAGAGGGTTAAATGAAGAAAATATGAGAGTATGGTTTTCATTCTAACCATACAATTTCTCTCTCATCCAAGGCAAAAAGAAAAGAAAAGAGAAGTAGAGAGCAAATAAAGAGAGAAGAAAGGTTGAAAGTTCATATCATTTTCTACATCTCTTTCATCTTTACATTTAGCAAATGGAAGTGAGAGTTTCTTCAATTTGATTGAAGATGAAGCTAGAGCCAATAGTCTTCGCGTAGATCATCTTCAAAGGAGCCGATCGGAGATAAAGCGCGATCCGGAGCACTCGGAGCTTAGCCAAAGTCCGAAGTACAACCATTGGAGAAAATGAAGAAACTTCAAAGGTTGTATATTCTCAACTAGCTCTTTTCTTTACAAGTTATAGCCTATAATAGATTCTAGGTTAAGGAAGTCTTGTTCGCTTGGAATTTTTCGTTTTTTCCTCTTCCGCAAATTTTTTTAAAACCCGTCCAACGAGCAACACTTACAGCTAAGAGGGTTGTCACGACTCGAAATGGCACGTGACTGGCACTTGAATCATATGAAGTCTATAGGACCCGATCTAATTCAAGTAAGCCAAAAAAAATCCCAGAAATCTAAACCATTTTAAGGAAGAAGTGAAGAAAACTTGTTTTAAAGCAAGTGGTTTTAATAATTAAGTGGCATTAAACATTTAAAGACAACGTCATATTTTCCCGAAAATTTCGGCAGAGTCTCCTTTGTAAATACTGGCCCCAAACGGGAACAAACATGAATAATATACATAATGGATAAAGGTATCCCCAAGCGGGAGCTAGCTCTTCGCCAATTGGCGGTCACAACCACGCAAGCAATAGTATACAACGCCGAAGGGCGAGAATCAAAACTCAGAAGAAAACCAATAACAACTAGAAAACTATAATAATACAAGCGTGACTCTAAGGTTGAAAAAATAAATACTGGTCTTCTAAGACTATAAAATATACAAGTCTGGTTGATAGAGTTTACTAGATACAACTGAATAAATAAAATACAATGGTGGTCACGATGCAAGTGAACCCACCTACCAAAGCAATCACCAGGAAAGCAGCAGTGAGCCAGAAAAGCCGCCAAGGAAACCTGTACGGCAAAACCTGCAAGAAACTGTGGCACAACGAGAGTAAGTTGCCAACTCGTGAGTAGAAAATATCACCGAGCAGAAATCGCATGTATGACTCTATCCTAGGTCATACCATAATATCCATATAATATATAACCTGAAACATTTTATAATGGCTAGGGTAAACATCTATACATAAGTGTAATACCAAGTGCTCGTGTCAGTACCTCAGGTAGCAACATATCATATATATGATGTATGAATGCATGAGAACAGAATACATCTAAATAAGAAAATTGTTTCCTTATCTCAGTGAGATTTCTGTATAAAAATCGAAGTATCATCAATGAAATCAACAGAGAATCGGTGTCTAGCGTCGACACAAAATATATATCTCGCTATCTCAATATCTCGGGCTCCGGCAATCCGGACTGGCCCGTATCATCAAATCTCAATACCTCAGGCTCCGGCAATCCGGACTGGCCTATATCATCAAATCTCAAGACTACGTCGGTATCCTCCAGATATCCGCCGTGTCACAATAACCAGTCGGTAGTGCTCCCCTGCCAGGCTCAAGGCCATCATCTACGACCATCTTGCCCCGGAGTACCGCACCGGGTCTATCATGCACCCATAGACGGTTCCTCCTCCTCCTCGAATCGGGTGTATGATATTGCTCAAGAGCCGAGAAAACTCATGGTGGACATATCTCACATCATAACATGAGAAAACCGCAATTTCTATCTTTTGAAAATGATAATGAGTTTATAAAATCCTTGCGGTTTCTCCAAATCCATAAATCTCATGGAAAATCCGAATTCCATAATCAAAAGTCAGTAAACAGTGAATACCATAATATTGCATGACAAATGAATATATGAATGCATCGGATATCAAACAAAGAATGCAATAATTAAACTAGCATATAAAAGCAAGCGTACTAGTACTATGTCGAAACTATCAGCTAACAAATTATACTAATGAAATAGTATTTTCTAATGTGTACGCGACATAAAAATTACCGATGATGATGTGTGTGAGCCGGCAAGTAAGTGTACATGGAGCATACGCATCATCGGTAATGGTGCTGGTGTCCTGACAGCAGGGTTTCATAATAACTACGAAAACACAATTGAGCATGCAATGCGATGCGAATAGCAAGAATATACGGAAAATGAATTGTAAACGCAACAATAAAGAATATACAATATATATATGAATCATACAGTTTTGGCATTTGAAATAGCACGAATCGTGGTGTTTAGAAAATAGGGGCTACGGTGTTTTTAAGAAAAGGTACGTCCTTTGAAATATCCATAATATCCTTTGGCCTGTCTTTAAAATACTCACGATTCGTTAGTTTTGGAAATAAGTATAACTCGAGCCCAGTCTAACATCTATTAAGTAAACTACATGACTAAACTAACAGACTAATCGAAAGGGTAAGAAAAACCACCTAAGTCTGAGTCGATATTTATACCTAGCAGTAGGTGATCCCGCCTCAATAGTATCATATACGATACAATATATAATATGACATTCTCGAGTCAAGAGTGGGGATATATCATCATAATTATATCTCGTATGGTAAATCCATCGCACGGCATCCCAAATCAGGGTACGGGTTGAATATCACATATAACACAACATCCACATCGTATCATCATCACATATCATGAACTGGGGGTACTGATCTAAAGCCTAGTACATACTGATACCATCAACATAATCCGTGTGTGTATGAAAACACATCGCTCAACGACCCGCTATAATATCATGTCGTATCTCATAATACGACCTAAGTCACATCACCGATCTCACAGCATCATGTCCAATCACATCGACCCATCTCCAAGTATCATATACCATCCTCATCATACATGTATACGTATACATATAAATATACATACTCACATACATATATGTATGTATGTATATATATATATATATATATCCCTATATACGCACAAGAAAATCAAATGTATGCATGTGTGCGTGCGTGTGTGCAAATCATTACTCTAGGGTTTCGCGACTAAGAAACTAAACTAAGCTACTTCCAATTACACTAAAACTAACCCATGAACACCTAAAGCCTATCTTGATAATCATTTAGTCTCACAACACACACACACACACACACACACACACACACACACACATACGTATTCATATACTACACTACGAAACCGCGGGAGTGCTATACGCCATTCACCCGACTTCCCCCGTAGATATATATCTACCCACCTTGATCTTTACTTGCCGAATTCGATGCCGCCTTGCTCTTGCTCATCGTTCGAAGTCCACGTGGAGGTACCTACACATATCACGCATAGTATCGTAAACCGAAATCGCGGATGAAAACCAAAACGGCACACGAAACACACATAGGTTAGAACCTATGGTCTACGCATGCAAAAGAATCAAATAACCCTTGATATCGACGTACAAACACCAATTGATCGAGATAAAACACATAATACAAAGTTCAAGTCATAAACAACAACGAAACCGAAACAGCATCTTAGAAAACTTACTCCAGATTTTACCCCAGGTGAAATTAGCCAATTTTGCATATGGGGTAGATCTAATTAGAGGCTATAGGAGCTATATACCAAGCACGAACCAATTTGGAAGTACCCAGGCCATAATTTGCGGCCCAAGTGATTAAATCTGCGGCCTGGATGGAGGGGTTGGGGCTCGGGTCTCTAGGTTAGCTTCTAGGTCTGTCACGACCCGAAATTTGGCACGTGACGGCCTTTAAATCACGTAACGTCTACAGGCGTAACGCAATTTAAGTAAGCCGAAAACCCAGCAAGCTAAACCATCAAAAGTAGTAAGTGATAAGAATATTATTAAAACTTTTGAAATCTCAATCAAAATCTTTAAAGTCCAATTTTACTTCCTTTAAAAATTTGGCAGCACTTCCTTTGTAAAACAAGCCCCCAAAAAGGGTACAACAAAAGATATAAGTAAAACATCCCCAAACAGGAGCAAATCCACACCCAAAGGCGGAAAACAACCACCACAACAGATATACGACGCCGTAGCGAAGAAAAAGACGATATAAAGTGAAAAAGCATGAAAGACCTCCAAAGTCACAAATAATATACAATATCGTCCTCACAACTCGTCTCTAAGTCAATACATGAAGTAGTAGATGGAGAGTACAAGATACAACGAATATACAAATGAGCATCATCGGATAACCGCAAAACCCACGTAGCAAAACTGCACACAGTCAGCCGTAGCGGTATCCGCTGCACAAGATGATATGATAAGAAGAAGAAGCCTTGCCGCTACCACTCTGATGGACACCTGCAAAACACTGTGGCACAACGGGGGTGAGTTGCCAACTCGTGAATAGTAAATAACATATGCAGGTAATCGCAGGTATGCACGTACTGCGATAATCTATCACATGCAAGCTGATAGTATAATATGGCAATATGAATATGCAACAGTCATGAAAGGTACTCTATCAGGTACTACTAATACATGAAGCAATGCATATCAAATAATGCTGAGTATGGGATAAAACATATCACTCTCACGGAATCCTCATCGTGGCAGGACCAGTGTCCATCAAGACAATCTAAATCCCAATACCAAAGGCACCGCATCCTCAGATCGGCCCTCATATCCTGTAAGTCTCATGGAACCTGAGTGTCCAATATCGACACCCGAAAACATCATGAAAACTATGCTTGTGTATATATATATATATGTGTGTGTGTGTGTGTGTGTGTGTGTGTGTGTGTGTGTGTGTCCCTCAACGACACATTAAAATCATGGAACCTGAGTGTCCAATATGGCAATATGAATATGCAACTGTCATGAAAGGTACTCTATCAGGTACTACTAATACATGAAGCAATGCATATCAAATAATGCTGAGTATGGGATAAAACATATCACTCTCACGGAATACTCATCGTGGCAGGACCAGTGTCCATCAAGACAATCTAAATCCCAATACCAAAGGCACCGCATCCTCAGATCGGCCCTCATATCCTGTAAGTCTCATGGAACCTGAGTGTCCAATATCGACACCCGAAAACATCATGAAAACTATGCTTGTGTATATATATATATATGTGTGTGTGTGTGTGTGTGTGTGTGTGTGTCCCTCAACGACACATTAAAATCATGGAACCTGAGTGTCCAATATCGACGCTCGAAACATCATGAAAACTAGTGTCCAGTATCGACACATAAATACTCATCTGTCAGGCGTCGTCATCACGACTGGCCTTGATGTCATGTCCGTACATCTCATGACTCCGGTCGGTATCCCCACGATAACCGCCAAATCCAAATACTATCACCGGTAGGTACTAGCCCGCCTGCTAGGCTCATCGCCATCTTCTGCGATCTTCTCGCCCCGGGGAACCATACCGGGTCCACCATATACCCGCACATGGCCCACTCCACTTCCCGCATCGAGTATATATCACAAATCTCAGAACCGAGAAATCTCATGGTGGACGCATCGAAATATCATATCAAGAGAAACCGGGTTTTTCAAACAATGCATAATTTCATGAAATACCACGGTCCTCAAATCCAGAAAACATCAAGTAATGAATAAGAGTACTTGCATAGATCATTATGATGATATATATTATATATATGTACATATATAACAGCGTCCCATACCACTGATACACACACACACACACACACACACACATATATAACAGCGTCCCATACCACTGATATATATCATAAGGAGTAAAACATCCAGATACATCATATGAAATCCATATCTCAATGCGTAAATCCATGAAATATAATATATGCAACATAAAACAGTAAAATGAGCATATAAAGGAAAACTGCTATTTAAATGCAACAAGTTATTAAATATATCATGCAGTCTAATTTCTCCAAAATCCAACGCAACATCATATAAGGGTGAACATGTAGCTATAGCAAGGTATATGCGTGTACATGTAAGTATGTATGCAAGATATACATGTAGCTATATCTCATATATGTATATACCTGTCAATAATGATGTAATACCCTCTAGGTATAGGTGTAGCTGTAGCATGGTATGTGTATATACATGTCAATAATGATGCAATACTCTCTAGGTATAGGTGTAGCTATGTCCAGGTATGTGTATATACATGTCAATAATGATACAATACCCTTTAGGTATAGGTGTAGCTATGTCCAGGTATATGTATATACATGTCAATAATGATGCAATACCCTCTAGGTATATGTGCAGCTGTAGCATAGCAAGGTATGTGTATATACATGTCAATAATAATGCAATACCCTCCAGGTATATGTGTAGCTGTAGCATAGCAAGGTATGTGTATATACATGTCAATAATGATGCAATACCTTCCAGATATATGTGTAGCTGTAGCATAGCAAGGTATGCATGCAACTGTATTTCATATGCGCAACCGCACAAGAATCGATACCTCAATGTCACTAATCAATATCATATCACATATGTATGTGTGTTGTGCGTATCATGGCAATTACCGACAGTGTGGGTGTAGCATACAGTTAGTGCTCGTGCAACATGAACTGTCAATAATAGTGCAGTGTCCAATGGGTACAAGTCCAGGAACATAAGCAAATAAGATGCAATGATGTCCATGCACAATCTTTATGTGTGCATATAAGCAATGCAGCTAAAATCATATCATATCATATCTAGCCCTGACGCTTAATGCCATACGGGCGATTTCCCCGTAGATGTTAAATCTACTCATAAATGATCTTGGGATTAGTAAAGCCAACCACTTGCTTTCCCCTCTTCGCAGCGTCCGAAGTCCCCGCCTGCGTCCCTAAGATTATAAAACAACAATATAACAAGTTTATATTAGCAATCGACCAATAATACGTATCAACTACGTTTGACCGACGCACCAACTCCAAACATACTCTCAAGTGTTCGTCTAGTGGCTAACGTGCGTAGCGACACTACGAAACCAACCCAAGAGCAAAATCTACACAAAGTACACGAACCGTGTCGGATAACGTAACTCGCGTAATCGAAACACTAGAAAACAAGCCAAGTGATTTCAGATTTTGCCACACAAACAATTAGTGAAAGTTGCAAGTGCCACGAGACCACATACAACCGCAGAGACCCCTAGACCAAAACTCGAACCCCAACTCACCAGTCTGGCCGCAATTTGCGGCCAGAAGCAATAAATCTGCGGCCACTTTGAAAAGGAATGGGCTCAGGTTTTTAGGGTAGCTTCTAGGTCACCACACTAGATCACTGTGATGGGAACTTTTCCAACAAACACCTGATTTGATAGCAGATCATCCGAGACCCAAAACTACACTAAAAATATGATATTTACACGAAACTAAACTTTACGCGTTCTAAACTGAAACTAATAAGCTACACAACACTAAAAACACCTACTTAACAGATAAAGATCATTACCTAACTGTCACGCCCCGCTTCCCGGTGTAACGGCGAAGGGGACGTGACGAGGCCGCTACGTATCTACTCTGAAGTAAATACGCTAAGCGTATCTAAGCAATATAAAAGAATATACACAAGAGACAAGTGTAATAAAACAGCAACTTTATTTATTAACATTCTTTTGTACAATGCATGGAAAAGTAAATACATCTGAATGAAAGTAATGCCTAAACAATGGCAATACAGAAATGGAAAGTACTGAAATGAAATGGAAAATGTACAAGTGAAACTACAGCTCGGGATCTTTAGTAAACTGGTCCAAGTCTTCAGTGCTGGGCTCGATCTCTGGAAGGTCCGAAACATCTGACGACATTCAAAGAAAGAAAGAGAATGTCGTCAGCGAACAAATCGCTCTGTAAGTCCCAAAGATAAAGGAGAAATAGAATAAATAGAGAGTAAGAGAGAGAGTGTAGCTTTTAAAGTTGTATTATATTGTTATATTGTAGTATTTAATGTTAACGCTGTTGTTTGTACCTTGGTACAGAAGAATGCCAGTGTATACGAGAGGAGTCTTACATGCCCCGGAGACTAAGGTATCAGGAACTCAAGGAACCGTTTATGCCACGGTACAACAGTAACGGAATATAGGTTAGGTGTCTTATGGTTGCAGTCTCATGCCACTTCTAACACCTTCCGTACCAATCTACCCTAAAACCCCGCTATATCTTGATTGTATTGCTTGTATTGTAGTGTATTGTCTTGTAATATAGATTGTATAATTGGATGACTTGCCGAAACCATGATATCAATAAATGGATGTAACTGTAGAATCATGGATGTAACTAGAGAATCATGTAAATGGAAGTATATCCATGGTTCGGTTCAGTCAATACAGATTGAATATATTGAATATATGGATTCATGGATTCATATTAAATTGTAGATTGTACTTGAATCATATTCAAGTCAGATTATTATAATGAGACTCAGTCTGAGTCAGACAATTAGAAAAGAAATTGAAGTCCTGATTGTTTTGATGTTATCGGTAACCGCTGCATATGGGCGGCAGGATTTGTGTCTTTTTCAAAGACGATTACCGTGTTGATAACACCGTTGTTAAGTTGTCTACCTTAAATAGGCAAGCACCCACTTCTCCGGCTCCCTGGGGCTCAAGAGATTGGTCCCGCTTAAACCTATATTTACTAGGGTCCTTAGGGTAACTTATAGAATTTGAGGGGGTTTTATGTAAAAATACTTTTGTATAATTTTCAAAATACACCCCAAGTATTTAATTATCGTCTTTAGAGTTGTCATAGATGTAGATTTTATATTTTTAATATTTCTAGTGAAAATAACATATTTTTCATAATACATGGTATTTAATTGTAACATTGAACTTGTATGGAATTCATGGTATTTTAATGTAAAGTGATTCTTGTGATTTTAGGAAAAAGTTGGAATATTTATATTATCACAAAATAGATATTTTAATGATACATATACATATATATATATATATATATAAATAATTTTAATATATATATTATATTTCCAGAAATCTTATTTTCTTAAGATATTTGTATTTTAAATCTCTCGAGACCGAATGCTCCTTGCGGAGGTCTGCACCTTGCACTACTAAGACCAGGGATGTGCGATAATCCGCACCATCCCAGTCGGGTTCCCCAAAATGGGTTGTAGCGGCGCTTTGCAAAGATTTATAAAAACATACGAATTCTTATAAAAAACGGTTTTAATAGTTAGTGGTATTTATATGTAAAGTTTCGTTTTCTCGTATTCTATGTTCCCGAAAGGTATTATACTATGTTGCATATGAGTGTGTGAGGAGGTAGGTCATTACCTCGTGATCTACTTAAAGGTATAGCAAGATTGTGATATTTTAAATATCGGAATTAAACTACATGGTATTTTAGTGGAAAAAATACGATAACAATTGAAATAGAAATCCTTTTTGATATGGAACTTGTTCAATATGACCTGTTAATATTTAATAGTCAACATGTAAGGGTTTAGTATAATTGTATTTAAGAAAAACTTGAATTTTTAGGAAGAACCGAATCGGAAATCGGATTAACTCCGATTCCGTCGGGTTTTATTAAGAGAAATTTTAAGACTAGAGAATAGAAGAGGGAGGTGGGACTTACGGGTTTAGAGATTAGAAAAGAGGGAGAGGAAGCGGTAGGAGACGCCGGTGCGTCGTTTCGTCTCCGGGAGCTCCTTGGGTTGTTGTCGGAATTTCGCCGGAGCTTTCGCCTTTTGCTAACTTCAATTGCACACTAAACATCTAGAGATTTTCATGTAAGTTTTGATCAGAATTTTGGAGTGAGGGAGTGTGTCTAGGGGTTGTATTTATAGGGTAAGGCTAGGGTTTAGGGTAGGTGAAAGGGTGAATTGAAATTTGTATTAAAATGTATTAAAAATGTAATAAAATGGAGTAAATAGGGTTTTAAAGGGGCTCTGTTACTGGGTAGTATATTTAAAATATACAGGGGTACATGATTGAAAAGAATTTCTTGGATGTAAAAGTATCGAATCAAATAGTCCCCGGCAACGGCGCCATTTGATTGTAATAAAATCTCGTTGTGTGTAAATCGAATCAAATAATCCCCGGCAACGGCGCCATTTGATTGAAAAGATTTCGGATTGTGTAGTATGAAAATCGTAAAGAAATCACAACCAAAAATTATTTGACCGCAATCAACTACGGTGTCGGATGTAGTTTGTATGTGAGTGCGGATCGTCCACAGGGAAAGTGTAATCGTTCGTCTTTCGAATTAGATGAATTGAAACTTTAATGAAAAGAAAACAAAACAATTCATGATTTAAAATTGAAGTTCAAGAATAAAAAAAAAACTAGATCTAAGAAAGCATTAAAAGATAGAATCAAGAATTGATCGTTTGATGATTTTTCCAAACCAAATCTCAAGAATCGAAATGAGGCTCGTAGGAATCGATCGGATCTATAGATGTGATGTAATCTTACAATTACGTATTCTTATCCTTCGATGAATTGATACTAGATCGATGATGATCGACGAGAATTAGGGATTTCTTGTGAAACTAGGGTTTCATCTTATCCCTTGTTCATTCATCGATATCATTCATATTCTAGCCTCTAGTAAATTCAAGAAACGATCGTAGATCCCTAATTTCGAGCGATCACAATCAAGAAAGCATCGCAACGAAACTAGGTCATCGATTCTTGAACTTGCTAGGGTTTACAAAACTCGTAGGGCTTAAAAATCGTTTAAAGATTTGTTACATCATCATTCTACAATCGTCTCGACTCCTTTACGAGCGGAGTTTTACTCACACATCACAACAAGAACAACAATTACAAATTGAGATCTAATCATGATGCAAGAATTAAAAGAAAGCAAGATTAAAGAATTTCACCTTTTATTTATATCAACAATTTAGTTACATTCGCTCAAGAACTACAAGAGGAAGCACTCGATCGTCGATTTGGCTTCGCTCGTCTCCGTGGATCGCGGATCGGCTTGGATCACTTGCCCGATTGAAGATCTGCTCGGCTCCTAAAAGGTTGAAGGCTTCTTGCTCGATTTGGTACTCAAGATCTTGGATTTGGAGTGGAATTAGGGTTAGGGGTTTCGCACAAGCCTTGTCACTAGACTTGTGGAAGAAGAAGATGAAAGAGGGAATATCTAAGATTATTGATGAACTACTAACTAACCCTAATTATTGATTACCATTTAACCCTAGGTCTAGGTTCCTATTTATAGATAACTAACCCTAGATCTAGGATTTCAAATTCTAAGTTTCCCTCCTAAAGTTTGTTGAGGAAATTCAAATTTCCCTCCAAAAGTTAGTTAGGGGAGAAGCTTCTAGATGTGATTAGTTAGGAGGAAGCTTCTAGAAGAGGATTAGTTAGGAGCTTAATTAGGATTAGCCTTGCTTAATCTTCTTTGCTGATCTGGCAGTAGCTTCGAGGGTATTCTGGAACTTGACATATCAGAAAGCAATGTGGGCCCAGAGTTTGAGATTCTGCACTGAATTTTGGGAGCTGAAGCTTTGGAACAACCGCGGATCCGCGGCCCAAGTAGGTTCCTGCCGCGGATCCGCGGCTAATTTGGAGCCTTAGGGCTTGGTCTCTCTGGTGGTTACTTGGGATGTCTCATGGGACTTCTTTTGATGTATTGATTTGTATTTCTCCATCTGAATTGCTACCAGATCTGAAATGATTTAGTTGGCGTATTTTTGATCAGCTCTTTTGCTTTTCTTCCGTATTTCCTGCACAGACTCAAGACAAGTGTTGCGCAAATACAGAAATGATGCGATGCCATGAAATGCGGTTAATTTCCCTTAAAGTGTCGGTTTAAAAGTCTAACACATGAAATCTGATATTTAACGACTGATTTGCTAATATGTAGAATATGAATGCCGAACACTTCTAAATGAGTGCAAATGTTAGGAAAATTGCCGGCTAAAATATACAATATTTTCGACTGATCAGTACACGGGAGGTGAAGAGGCCCAACTTTCATGTTGGGGACTCGGCGGTCCGGCCGAGTCCGGCCGGCGGCGGCAGCCCGAGTCGGCCGAGTCAGGCGTGCGTTGGGTTCCTCGTCGTATCATCTACCCCCTGGGACAGTTTGTTTTATTAGTGTAGTGGGGTTTTTACAAGTTATGAACGTGTAGACCCTTGGACTTCTAAAAATTCAAAATAAAACAATATTAAAAATAATGTAGGGGATGGGATTTGAACTCTGGTGCTTTAGTTCAGCAATGCAAGGTCTTACCAATGAGCTACAAGCTCCTTGTTGCTATTAAAAAGCAAAACAAACTTATATCTTGTGTTCAGGCAAAAGTACCCCTTTCTGTATTTTTGAAAAAATTGTACAGAAAGTTGTACAGAAAGTTTGGGATTGTTACACTAACCACACAAGCTCAAAGATCCTAGCTTTGCAAGCTCCAAGGGATCCTAGAGGCAAAACAAGTCTTGAGAAGTGATTTGATGAAGTTTAATGAAGTTTGTGAAGTTTTTTGTGAAGGGATAATGAAGGAAATTGCAGGGGTTCGATTGATGTAATGAGGAGATGAGAATAATGAGAAAGAGAAAGAGATAGAGTGGGAATGAGAGTGTGTGAGGTGATAAGCATGAGAGATGAGTGTAGGGTAAGTGTATCTTACACTTACTCGGGTAAGTGTATCTTACACTTACTCTTTCTCCCTCACTTCATCATTAATGCAACATTAATGCCCTCCATGAGTCACCTTGCCACCTCCTCCCATTCAAAAAAAAACTCAAGGAAATATCTTCTCACAAATATCTAGGGTTAGGGTTAAGGTTAACAAAGCAAGGATTAGGATAACTTAAGGTTGTCATGGTCACTAACGAGATTAACACAAACTAACCCTCATATTAACATGCACACGTGTGTGCAAGCCAAAACAAATAATAATAAAATATTAATTAATTGTTATAAAATGCGAGGAACCCAGATTGGTAAACTTTTTACAGAAAACCCGCATTATCGCTTAATTAACACTAATCGCAAATCTAAGGTGTTACAATCTCCCCTCTTAAAGAAAATTCGTCCCCGAATTAAAATTCTTACCTTGCGTACCTTCAAAGAGACGAGTGCAAAACTTCTGCATCTCGCTTGCAGCCTCCCAAGTGATCTCCTCACTAGACGGCTACGCTAAAGAAAAACCTCCACAGATGGCAAGACCCTTGACCGAAGTTTCTCCACCTGCCGATCCACTAACACTATCGGCTGCCGGTGAACGAAAAGATCGCGTCCCAATCGAATGGTCTGGTGCTGAATCATGTGAGAAAGGTCATGAAGGTAATTGTGAAGTATCGACACAAGGAATACGGGGTAAATACTAAAAAATCTGGGCGGAAGTGCCAACGATAGGCAACGGTACTAACTCGCTCGAGGATTTCCAAAGGGCCTACAATCTGGGACTAAGCTTCCCAAAACTCAACACGCCAATCATCGGAAAAATCCGTAGGAATACATGATCTCCCACTGCGAACTTAAGTCTGCAACAACGACGGTTGGCATAAGACTTTTGTCTGCACTAGGCTGCTCTCATCCTGACCTGAATCAACTGGATCTTCTCCGAAGTCTCTGGACTAGCTGGGATCCAAAAATCCTGCTCTTACGGAGTCAGTAAAACAGACTGGCGATTGACAACCTACCACACAAGGCCTGAAAGTTGTTGTTTGAGATGTCTCCTGATAACTGTTATCGTAGGAGAACTCCATCAATGGCAAGTGATGATCCCACAGCCAACAAACACTAAGCACGCACGCACAAGCATATCCTCCAGAGTCTACATAGTCCGCTATATCCGACCATCGGCCTACGGATGGAAAGTGGAGCTAAAGCTCAACCAGTACCCAAGGCTTCCTGAAGCTTCTGCCAAAGACGGCTAGCGAACTGGATGCCTCTATTGGATACAACGCATGAAGGAACTCCGTGCAAACGCACAAACTTATCGAAGAACAACGAGCAAACCGAGCATAACCGGACAACAATCACCCAAATGGAGTCATACCCTCGACTAGACCTGGGTAGACCCACAACGGAATTCTTGGAGATCTGCTCCCATTCCCACTCTGGAACGGTAAAAAGGTTGCAACTCTCCTGCCGGTCTCAAATGCTCATAGCTCGCTAACAAGACAAGCACTTCAAAATGAAATCTGAAATTTCACTCTTCATCCCTGCCCACCCGTAACTAACCATCAAGTCACGTTACATCTTGGTGGGATTTGGATGAACACTGAAAGCTGACTGATGTGCCTGCTCTAGGACCTCGCGTCACTACCCATCAGTATCGGGTACACACAAGCGAGTCCCGCAACGTAGCACACCCTGGTCATAAATCAAGAACCCCGAATTTTTACCCTGCCGAACATGCTCAAGAATCTCAGACAACGAGCATCGGCGGGTTGTGCCTCACGAAAATGATTATGTAGAAGTGGACGGGCGTGAACATGAGCAAGCTGTCCCCTAGTAAAGGCGAACTTAAGCTGTACTCATCTGTCGCACAAGAACTGTAAATCTGCAGAAGACTGTCTCTGAACTGCGCTCACTGGGACAAGCTAACCCCCGGGCCTACGACTCAAAGCATCAGCTATCACAATCGCCTTGCCACGGGTAATAAAGGATCTCACCATCATAATTCTTCACAAGCTCCATCCAACGGCGCTGTCTCAACAATCAAATCCCGCTGCAGGAAGATGTACACTAAGATCTGGTGATCTGTGAAAATCTGACACGACTCTCCGTACAAGTAGTGTCCCCAAATCTTCAGTGCAAGACCACCGCGGCCAACTCCAGATCATGAGTGGGATAAATCCTGCTCGTACTTCCTCCAACTGTCGGGAAGCATAAACAATAACTCTATCATGCTACCTCAGTACACAATCGAGCCCCGCTCGTGAAACATCACAATAAACGACAAAGTCGCCCGATCCAGAAGGCAAAGATAGATCTGGTGAAGTAGTCAACCGAGTCTTCAACCTCTGAAAACTCAGCACGCATGCCTCGGCCTAAAGAAAAAGAACCCCTTTCCTGGTCAATCCGGTCAACGGTGCAGCGATACACAAAAAATCCTGCATGAAACGGCGGTAAAAACCGGCTAAGCCCAAAAACTGCGAACCTCTGTCACTGAACAGGTCTGGGCCAAAGCTGTACGGCCTCGATCTTCCTCGGGTCCATACGAATACCGTCTCCCATAACCACATGACCTAGGAAGTCAATACTATCAAGCCTGAAGGAACACTTCAAGAATTTAGCAAACAGCTAGTGCTCTCCTAATGTCTGCAAAGCAATCCTCAAGTGCTGCTCATGTTTCTCATGACTCTTGGAATAGACCAGAATGTCATCAATAACACAACAATACACTGGTCGAGGAACGTCCTGAAGAATCTGGTTCATCACATCCATGAATGCTGCTAGGGCATTGGTGAGTCCAACGACACCACCAAAAACTCATAAAGCCCGTAGCGCGCACAAAAGCAGTCTTCGGAATGTCATCACTCCGAACCCGCAACTAATGATGACCTGATCCCAAAACAAACTTAGAAAAATGTCCCGCACCTTGGAGCTGATCAAAGAAATCATCAATGCGAGGTAAAGGATGCCTAATCCGCACCGTAACTCGGTTCAATTGACGATCAATCAATACAACCTCAAACTGCCGTCCTTCTTCTTGATGAACAGAGTAGGAGCTCTCCAAAGCGAAACACTTCGACGTACAAGTCCCCCTATCTAGCAACTCTGCAGCTAATCCTTAACCTCCCTAAGCTCCGCCGGCTCATCTGGAACAACGTCGGAAAATCTCGCCCAATAGAAACCTGGTCTAACAAATCCACTGTGGCTCCGGTATCAAAATGGAAGCCAAGAATCCTCGACATCTTCTCCTCAAAAGCCGACTAGCGTAATAGGCTAAAATTAAGCTGTGAAGGGCGGCACCACGGTCCCCCTGCACAACAAGAACTGACTCGCCGGGAAAACAAAACATGTTTGTCTTCTCGCGGCAGTCCACAGACGCATAGCACGTAGCTAACCAGTCCATGCCCAGGAGAACGTCAAAGTCTAACATCTCTAGAACGATCAAATCGAAGGACGAATCTCTATCTCCTACCCAAATGGCACATGATCGAAACACGTGTCGCGCAACCAAAGAATTTCTAACAAGAGTAAACACAACAAACTGCTGATCTAGCATACACGACTCTCGGCCCAACCTCGACACGAAGTGTGTAGAACAAACGAGTGCATAGATCCCGAATTAAACAAACATGCGCATCAGAAGAACATACGAATATGAATACCCGAAAACTCTGCATTGGACGCCTGCGCGTCCCGATGAGTAGAAGCAAACGCTCGTGCTTGCCCTCTACCCGCAACTGGCTGTCCACCTCCTTTACCACCCTGTTCTCTCTGAACGAACCCTCCGCGACCACGACCTCTCTGAACATAAGTCTAACGCGGTGCGACAACAGGCGCAAAGGGTAACGCTCCCTATGGTGAAGGTGGTAAAGTAACATATAGTACTGCTGCCCTCCTCTGGCGTACCAAGGTACAATCTCTGACGAGGTGATGGAAACTCCCGCACCGGAAACATCCATACGATGACTGCTGACCCTCCTGGGGATAAGAGCTAAACAACTGTCCTCGTCCCAATCCTCTGCTACTCCCGCGAACCGAACGAAATCTGTCGCGACGACTAAGCCTTTGTCTCTGGGCTGATACACCTGTACGAGCCCTCCTCGGTCCTGAAATTCCCAAAGTCTCGGGAAGACGCTCCTCACCTAATAAGGCTGCGTCCACTACTGCTGTATACGTGACATAATGATGTGTGCTGATAGCAAGAAATAACTGGGTAACAGGGGTGGCAACCTCATGTCGCCGCGCTCGACTGGTCTCAACCAACGATCCCATCATCTGGGGCAAGTCCTGCACATCTGCCTTAAGCCTAGCGATACGATCTATCGAAGGTGAATCAATCTGCTCCTGTACAACGAGTGTGCCGTCCTGGTCAGTCCTCGTCCCAAACGAGTCAACTCTGACCTTGGCTCTCGCTGTCTCTCTCTCTCTCAGCCCTCACAGTCATCGGCGGCATAAAGGCTATAAATGGAAATAGGATTCGATATGAACACAGAAATCGAATCACAAGAATATGTATAAATGACGGAAGGAATTTCAAGCAATTAGTACTTAGGTCACTTAGGCGGAGTACTGTGTCGTAAGTATGCCGCGGATATACACACACTACATCACTCTGCTTAAGCTACATACTCCATCATACCAAGGTCATCCTACACTCCGAAAGATAAAACCTAGTGCTCTGATACCAACTTTATCACGACCCGAAATTTGGCATGTGACGGCCCTTAAACCACGTAACGTCTACAGGCGTAACGCAATTTAAGTAAGCCGAAAAACCAGCAACCTAAACCATCAAAAGTAGCAGGTGATAAGAACATTATTAAAACTTTTGAAATCTCAATCAAAATCTTTAAAGTCCAATTTTACTTCCTTTAAAAATTTGGCAGCACCTCCTTCGTAAAACAAGCCCCCAAAAAGGGTACAACAAAAGATATAAGTAAAGCATCCCCAAACGGGAGCAAATCCACGCCCAAAGGCGGAAAACAACTACCACAACAGATATACGACGCCGTAGCGAAGAAAAAGACGATATAAAGTGAAACAGCATGAAAAACCTCCAAAGTCACAAATAATATACAATATCGTCCTCACAACTCGTCTCTAAGTCAATACATGAAGTAGTAGATAAAGAGTACAAGATACAACGAATATACAAATGAGCATCATCGGATAACCGCAAAACCCACGTAGCAAAACTGCACACAGTCAGCCGTAGCGGTATCGGCTGCACTAGATGATACGATAAGAAGAAGAAGCCCTGCCGCTACCACTCTGATGGACATCTGCAAAACACTGTGGCACAACGGGGGTGAGTTGCCAACTCGTGAATAATAAATAACATATGCAGGTAATCGCAGGTATGCACGTACTGCGATAATCTATCACATGCAAGCTGATAGTATAATATGGCAATATGAATATGCAACAGTCATGAAAGTTACTCTATCAGGTACTACTAATACATGAAGCAATTCATATCAAATAATGCTGAGTATGGGATAAAACATATCATCCTCACGGAATCCTCATCGTGGTAGGACCAGTGTCCATCAAGGCAATCTAAATTCCAATACCAAAGGCACCGCATCCTCAGATCGGCCCTCATATCCTGTAAGTCTCATGGAACTTGAGTGTCCAACATCGACACCCGAAAACATCATGAAAACTATGCTTGTGTGTGTGTGTGTGTCCCTCAACGACACATCAAAATCATGGAACCTGAGTGTCCAGCATCAACACTCGAAACATCATGAAAACTAGTGTCAAGCATCAACACATAAATACTCATCTGTCAGGCGCCGTCAACACGACTGGCCCTGATGTCATGTCCGTACATCTCATGACTCTGGTCGGTATCCCCACGATAACCGCCAAATCCAAATACTATCACCGGTAGGTACTAGCCCGTCTGCTAGGCTCATCGCCATCATCTGCGATCTTCTCGCCCCGGGGAACCATACCGGGTCCACCATGTACCCGCACACGGCCCACTCCACTCCTCGCATCGGGTATATATCACAAATCTCAGAACCGAGAAATCTCATGGTGGACGCATCGAAATATCATATCAAGAGAAACCGGGTTTTTCAAACAATGCATAATTTTATGAAATACAACGGTCCTCAAATCCAGAAAACATCAAGTAATGAATAAGAGTACTTGCATAGATCATTATGATGATATATATTATATATATGTACATATATAACAGCGTCCCATACCACTAATATATATATACATATATAACAGCGTCCCATACCACTGATATATATCATCAGGAGTAAAACATCCAGAAAACATCATATGAAATCCATATCTTAATGCGTAAATCCATGAAATATAATATATGCAACATAAAACAGTAATATGAGCATATAAAGGAAAACCGCTATTTAAATGCAACAAGTTATTAAATATATCATGCGGTTCCTAATTTCTCCAAAATCCAACGTAACATCATATAAAGTTGAACATGTAGTTATAGCAAGGTATATGCGTGTACATGTAAGTATGTATGCAAGATGTACATGTAGCTATATCTCATATATGTATATATCTGTCAATAATGATATAATACCCTCTAGGTATAGGTGTAGCTGTAGTAAGGTATGTGTATATACATGTCAATAATGATGCAATACCCTCTAGGTATAGGTGTAGCTATGTCCAGTTATGTGTATATACATGTCAATAATGATGCAATACCCTCTAGGTATAGGTGTAACTATGTCCAGGTATGCGTATATACAAGTCAATAATGATGCAATACCCTCTAGGTATAGGTGTAGCTATGTCCAGGTATGTGTATATACATGTCAATAATGATGCAATACCCTCTAGGTATATGTGTAGCTGTAGCATAGTAAGGTATGTGTATATACATGTCAATAATGATGCAATACCCTCCAGGTATATGTGTAGCTGTAGCATAGCAAGGTATGTGTATATACATGTCAATAATGATGCAATACCCTCCAGGTATATGTGTAGCTATAGCATAGCAAGGCATGTGTATATACATGTCAATAATGGTGCAATACCCTCCAGGTATATGAGTAGCTGTAGCATAGCAAGGTATGCATGCAACTGTATTTCATATGCGCAGCCGCACAAGAATCGATGTCTCAATGTCACTAATCAATATTATATCATATATGTATGCGTGTTGTGCGTATCATGGCAATTACCGACAGTGTGGGTGTAGCATACAGTTAGTGCCCGTGTAACATGAACTGTCAATAATAGTGCATTGTCCAATGGGTACAAGTCCAGAAACATAAGAAAATAAGATGCAATGATGTCCATGCACAATCTCTATGTGTGCATATAAGCAATGCAGCTAAAATCATATCATATCTAGCCCTGACGCTTAACGCCATATGGGCGATTTCCTCGTAGATGTTAAATCTACTCACAAATGATCTTGGGCTAAGTAAAGCCAACCACTTGCTTTACCCTCTTCGCAGCGTCCGAAGTCCCCTCCTGCGTCCCTAAGATCATAAAACAACAATATAACAAGTTTATATTAGCAATCGACCAATAATACATATCAACTACGTTTGACCGACGCACCAACTCTAAACATACTCTCAAGTGTTCGTCTAGTGGCTAACGTGCATAGCGACACTACGAAACCAACCCAAGAGCAAAAGCTACACAAAGTATACGAACCGTGTCGGATAACGTAACGCGCGTAATCGAAACACTAGAAAACAAGTCAAGTGATCTCAGATTTTGCCACACAAACAATTAGTGAAAGTTGCAAGTGCCACGAGACCACATACAACCCCAGTGACCCCTAGACCAAAACTCGATCCTTAACTCACCAGTCTGGCCGCAATTTGCGGCCAGAAGCAATAAATCTGCGGCCACTTTGAAAGGGAATGGTCTCAGGTTTTTAGGGTAGCTTCTAGGTCACCACACTAGGTCACTGTGATAGGAACTTTTCCAACAAACACCTGGTTTGATAGCAGATCATTCGAGACCCAAAACTACACTAAAAATACGATATTTACATGAAACTAAACTTTACGCGTTCTAAACTGAAACTAATAAGCTACACAACACTAAAAACACCTACTTAACAGATAGAGATCATTACTTAACCACACAAGCTCAAAGATCCTAGCTTTCGAAGCTCCAAGGGATCCTAGAGGCAAAACAAGTCTTGAGAAGTGATTTGATGAAGTTTAATCAAGTTTGTGAAGTTTTTTCTGAAGGGATAATGAAGGAAATTGCAAGGGTTCAGTTGAGGTAATGAGGAGATGAGAATAATGAGAATGAGAAAGAGATAGAGTGGCAATGAGAGTGTGTGAGGTGATAAGCACGAGAGATGAGTGTAGGGTAAGTGTATCTTACACTTACTCTCTCTCTTCCTCACTTCATCATTAATGCAACATTAATGCCCTCCATGAGTCATCTTGCCACCTCCTCTCATTCAAAACAAAACTCAAGAAAATACCTTCTCACAAATATCTAGGGTTAGGGTTAAGGTTAACAAAGCAAGGATTAGGATAACTTAAGGTTGTCATGGTCACTAACGAGATTAACACAAACTAACCCTCACATTAACATGCACACGTGTGTGCAAGCCAAAACAAATAATAATAAAATATTAATTAATTGTTATAAAATGTGAGGAACCCAAATTGGTAAACTTTTTACAGAAAACCCGCATTATCGCTTAATTAACACTAATCGCAAATCTAAGGTGTTGCAATCTCCCCCCTTAAAGAAAATTCGTCCCCAAATTAAAATTCTTACTATGCGTACCTTCAAAGAGACGAGTGCAAAACTTCCGCATCTCGCTCGCAGCCTCCCAAGTGATCTCTTCACTAGACGGCTACACTAAAGAAAAACCTCCACAGATGGCAAGACCCTTGACCGATGTTTCTCCACCTGCCGATCCACTAACACTATCGGCTGCCGGTGAACGAAAAGATCTCGTCCCAATCGAATGGTCTGGTGCTGAATCATGTGAGAAAGGTCATGAAGGTAATTGCGAAGTATCGACACAAGGAATACGGGGTGAATACTAAAAAATCTGGGTGGAAGTGCCAACGATAGGCAACGGTACTAACTCGCTCGAGGATTTCCAAAGGACCTATAATCTGGGACTAAGCTTACCAAAACTCAACACGCCAATCATCGGAAAAATCCGTAGATATACATGATCTCCCACTGCGAGATCGCTTATTTCTAAGGTTGTATATACATGTCAATAATGACGGAACTACCGCAAACCCTAAGGTTCAAAGGCGTTTCCATGGTCATTATGTCGAGTTAGGGTTTCATTATTCTAGAGGGTCCATAGAATTACTTGCATATTTTTCCGAATACTTTAAATTTGGAAAAATGGGTTTATGACATTCGACGTTTTCTATCGACTCTCAACGTGCCTGCGTGAAGACTTCTCTAGCTAGAATCAATCAATCGCATCGGGGAATGCAACGAACCATATGTCCTAATCATTCCTCCTTTGGTGACTAGCGATCTTCTATCATATCTCTAAATACAGCTCGTGCTGCATTAGTTTCAAACATGTGGGGCGATATCTCGTCAGTCGCAGCAACAACTGAATCATTCGTCCGCACGCCGAACAGTGCCTCAATCATCAAGAATAATCGGTGCATTGACGGTCATCACATTCTGGCTGGACTCTAGCAGTGGCCCAATCCTCTGGTGCCGATCTGCACATTCGAGAAATTTTGTAAAAGCAATCCATTAAACGCTCATGGCGCGAAAACACAGTAAAGCTACACATCTATGCAATCGTGTGTCACCGGAATTATGCCCTAGTCAGTCCTCGTCCAAAACGAGCTTATGCTGACCGCAACTCTAGCTGCAGCTCTCTCTGTCTATGCAATCGTGGTAACAAATCACCAACCGATGTCGATAAGGATAGATCATAGGAATGAATATAATACTGTGCAAAGAAATGTACATCCTAAGGCTTCTTAAGCGGAGTAGCGTATCGTAAGTATACCGCGGAACATAAACATGACACGCCATTCTACTTAAGTCACCCACTCCATCAACCAAGGTCAACCTATATGACGAAAGTTCGGGTCTAATACCCCCTCGACCAAGTCTAAGTTCCGTAAGGTCAAGTGTAGGTTCCGAATATATATATACGTCCTAGACTCCGCATAGTCAAACATAGACTCGAACCAAAGTTAAACCTAGCGCTTTTATACCAACTTTGTCACGACCCTAAATGGCACCTGACTGGCACTTGAATCATATGAAGTCTATAGGACCCCATCTAATTCAAGAAAGCCAAAAAAATCCCAGAAATCTAAACCATTTTAAGTAAGAAGCGAAGAAAACTTGTGTTAAAGCAAATGGTTTTAATAATTAAGTGGCATTAAACATTTAAAAGCAACGTCATATTTTCCCGAAAATTTCGACAGAGTCTCCTTTGTAAATACTGGCCCTAAACGGGTACAAACATGAATAATATACATAATGAATAAAGGCATCCCCAAGCGGGAGCTAGCTCTTCGCCATTTGGCGGTCACAACAACGCAAGCAATAGTATACAACGCCGAAGGGGCGGATCAAAACTCAGAATTAAACCAATAACCACTAGAAAACCATAATAATACAAGTGCGACTCTAAAGTCGAAAGAATAAACACTGGTCTTCCAAGTCTATAAAATATACAAGTCTGGTTGATGGAGTTTACTAGATACAACTGAATAAATAAAATACAATGGTGGTCACGATACAAGTGAACCCACCTATCAAAGCAATCACCCGGAAAGAAGCAGTGTGCCAGCAAAGCCGCCAAGGAAACCTGTACAGCAAAACCTGCAAGAAACTGTGGCACAACGGGGGTGAGTTGCCAACTCGTGAGTAGAAAATATCACCGAGCAGAAATCGCATGTATGACTCTATCCTAGGTCATACCATAATATCCATATAATATATAACCTGAAACATTTGATAATGGCCAGGGTAAACATCTATACATAAGTGTAATACCAAGTACTCCTGTCAGTGCCTCAGGTAGCAACATATCATATATATGAAGTATGAATGCATGAAAACAGAATACATCTAAATAAGAAAACTGTTTCCTTATCTTAGAGAGATTTCTGTATAAAAAATGAAGTATCATCAATGAAATCAACAGAGAATCAGTGTCGAGCATCGACACAAAATATATATCTCGCTATCTCAATATCTCGGGCTCCGGTAATCCGGACTGGCCCGTATCATCAAATCTCAATATCTCAGGCTCCGGCAATCCAGACTGGCCTATATCATCAAATCTCAAGACTACGTCGGTATCCTCCGGATATCCTCCGCGTCACAATAACCGGTCGGTAGTGCTCCCCGCCAGGCTCAACGCCGTCATTTGCGACCATCTTGCCCTGGGGTACCGCACCGGGTCCACCATGCACCCATAGATGGTTCCTCCTCCTCCTCGAATCGGGTGTATGATATCGCTCAAGAGCCGAGAAAACTCATGGTGGACATATCTCACATCATAACATAAGAAAACCGCAATTTCTATCTTTTGAAAATGATAATGAGTTTATAAAATCCTTGCGGTTTCTCCAAATCCATAAATCTCATGGAAAATCCGAATCCCATAATCAAAAGTCGGTAAACAGTGAATATCATAATATTGCATGACAAATGAATATATGAATGCATCGGATATCAAACAAAGAATGCAATAATTAAACTAGCATATAAAAGCAAGCGCACTAGTACTATGTCGAAACTATCAGCTAGCAAATTATACTAATGAAATAGTGTTTTCTAATGTGTACGTGACATAAAAATTACCGATGATGATGTTTGTGAGCCGGCAAGTAAGTGTACGTGGAGCATACGCATCATCGGTAATGGTGTTGGTGTCCTGACAGCAGGGTTTCATAATAACTACGAAAACACAATTGAGCATGCAATGTGATCCGAATAGCAAGAATATACGGAAAATGAATTGTAAACGCAACAATAAAGAATGTACAATATATATATGAGTCATATAGTTTTGGCATTTGAAATAACACGAATCGTGATGTTTAGAAAATAGGGGCTACGGTGTTTTTAAGAAAAGGTACGTCCTTTGAAATATCCATAGTATCCTTTGGCTGTTAGTTATATGTATGCCCTAGAGGCCATTATTGTACATATGATGTATATTATAGTGGATGCTTGGACATATATAGAGAGGACTTTCTTGCTCGACATGATAGTATGCTATCCGGTTACTTTTATCTTAACATGTAGACTGGTATTTATACTGTCTTGCTCTCACATGTTGATAAAGCCCTTAGGATATACACTTGGCTACCAGGATTATGATGGAGATCATACTAGTGGGGCCAGGGTAGTTCACAAGTACATCCTTTAACTGTTCCAAGTCGAGAGAATATCGAGACAGGGCATCGATATTCCAGAGTAGACTAGCGTATACGCTTCTTGACCCATATGATGGGTGATGGATGATCCCACATCTATTGGTGTTTGACATCAGAGATGGTATACGGGTGTTCAGTGGAGACTGGTTACACTGAACATGACTCGCTGAGGACTCCTATGTGGTAGTATACCTATCGTCAGATAGCAGTCTTCTGGTGACACTGGTACAGGTTAGTCTGTAGACCCGAGATCGTCATAGAGTCTTGTGCGGCTCCTACTGTGCTTTGATTTTCTCCCTACCACGCTCAAAGGAGACGTGCAAACAGGTGGATTTTGGATATAGTCCCGAGTCGTATGGAGGCAATGAGCGATAGGAGGGGTTTCGTCTCTCTCGGTATTGGGGGTTGATGTTGCGCTATATTCGATTGGCTATAACTGGAAGTCCCTGGCCAGAGCTGCTGCCGAGATATACTGATAAGTGTTATCAGTAGTTTCTCAAACCGTTATAGGCCAGACATCGACATGACTCATCACGTTACTGGGGTCTGACGATTTCCACCCCTAGACATGATATGCCACATATCAGACGAAGAGACCGGACTGTACGGGAGTGTTACTGATAGGCTTCATAGAGATTGTTGACAGGCTTGCTTGTTGATCTTCATATCGCTCAATACCCGGGTAGCCGTTACGTCCAGGTAGTACCGCTGACGGCTTGTAGGTAACTGATATGATCATCACCTACTGCTGGTGTATTGACAAGTCTTTAGAGTCCCACACAGAAGTTCCCTGGTTCAAGCGAAATGAAGTAGGACACATATGTGATATGTGTGTGGGCCTGATTAAATACGAGTATGTGATACCGTATTGTAATCTGGCAGTCATCTGTTATCGGTTCGGTTATATGTGATATAACCAGTTTGTCGAATCAAGTGTTGATTCGATAATGTGATATACAGATAAATAATATTAGCCGGTCATATATGATATAACCGGATTATTAGATCAAATGTTGATTTAATAATGTGATATAAATTATATATGATATAATTATATATTAACTAATATCATTAGCTCACTAATTATTCTTCATTAAATATATATTAATATATATGATATATATATATATATATATATTAATGAAGCATGGCATTTAAATTTAAATTTTGTGAAAATAAATTTCTATTTTGTGAAAATAGAAATGAGGTGGAAAGTAGAAGCATGGTTGCAAGCATGGGTTTAATTCTTGTTTATTCATTCTTGACTCACTATTCAAGCATGGTTGCAATTTTATATTGCATAATTCCATGCTTGAATGGGTGAGGGGTCAAGGCCTGGTCTTGACTCTTGCTCATTTGCAAACACTTAGCCATTATTCTTCCATCTTGCTCTCATGCTCTCTAGCTCATCTTCTTCTTCCTCTTCATGCCTTCAAAAATCCACACCCTCACATGTGATGTGAACCATAGATTTTTGATTGCATTTGTGAGCTTCTAACATCCCCTACTTCATCATCCTAGTGTAGATTAGCACTCTACACTAGTGTGTTCTTACACTAAAGGAGTTTAGTGTAGTGGTGGCTTGAACTAGTAGGAGCTTCGTGGTGGATCGTTTTCGGCGCGAAGATCACCGGAGGAAGCCCGTTCAAAGCCTCAAGAGATGCCTAGTGGAGTCGCGGGACTACTATAAGGAGCAAGTGAAGTGAATGACTTGATTCTACCAAGGTATAATCTTCCTACACTTATCTAGTTAACATATCATCTAAAGAAAACCCTAATAATCTAGTTAAAGATCTTGTTAGTCTAGCTTAGCACCAAGAAAAATTTAAATTTAGTATGGCAAATGCTTCTATAACCTCATCATGGTGCTAAGGTAGTCCTTCATGGTATCAGAGCCAAACTAGAACATCGGGGTAGGTCGTTATGGTGTTAAAGAGTTCGATCGGTTTTCGGAATACGGATTTTCACATGTTTCTGTCGAATTTTTCAAATGTTGGAATTTTTGAAATTAAAAGTATCCAAAAATCGTGCAGGGTTTTATATGGACCCACAAGAAAAATGAGAGCCTAACTCGACCGTACGACCGCGGAGCCGCGGCCAAAACCTGGTTTTAACGGCGGTTCCGCGGTGCCGTAGGTGAAGCAAGGAGCATGGTTTCTTGTGTAGGTCCGTAGGTGATTTGTGCATTATCTGGGTATTTTTAACTGTGATTCTCAAGTTTTTGAGTTCTCTGGATTTTGTTAAACCGATCGAAATATTTGGCGTCATATAGATCTTGATGATATGTGATACAATTGTTAGAATCCGGTTTATTGGTTTTGTGAAAACTGATAAAGTATATAGTATATTATGAATCTAGTATGTTAGTCTCGGTTAATCGGTTGCCACGAAGTTTTGATTCGGATCAAAACTCCGTCGCAATCGCGTATTGTACGTGAACACTCGCCGGGTAACTCTAGTAGACAGCCACGCCCCATAGCCGCGACCAAGTGACTGTAGGAGAACCCCGTTGCTAAAAAGTACCCACTCGGGTGTTCGCGGCCACGGTGTTCCGCTTTGGTGTACTTCGTCGCCGGCATCAAGGGTGCGGCCATCTACTAAAGTTTCCGACGAGTATTCGATATTGTAGTCGGGAATCTTGTTGAATTACCCGACTAAGATAATTGAAAAGTGTTTTCAATTTGAGGCTAAAATACAAGGTTTACAGGTTAGGCATGATATCCGGAATATGCGATATTCCGGGTTTATGATGTCTAAGGATATATGGATTTTAATTATTTTAGTTTTACAATTTCTTTTCTGCGACCGTAAGTGTAATGTGTGGAGTATCCCAAATCTCGTTGCTAGATGTCAACAGAATTTGGAATACGCATATTTACTTACGTTGATGATATGTGATGTCGTGTGCTGCTGATATGTCTTATTGGATCGTCGTGAAAGAATAGCCAGGGGTTTTATGTGATATGAGAGTTTTCTTTTTTATTCATATAAAATTTGTATGTAATATTCTTTTATTGGGGCACTTCCGGGATGAGGATGTTGTCACATGTTGTATATTATTTACTTTTCCGCATTAGGATAGATCCAAGGCGGGGAGCACAAGTAACCGGGTTCTTGAGTCCAATAGGAAACCATCTTAAGGAGTTGAGACCGGGTCTCCTAACTCTAGAATTGGCAGGGTTATTTGCCGCTCTCGTAGGGGTCTATGGGATGTGGGTTTGGCTATTCTTCACGACCGTGGAATCCGTGTTTTACATTACTGGCTAAATTTAAAACACGGACATCCTAGTATATCCAATATTTCATATGTTTATCTTCTGCTGCTGTGTTCTGTGATGATTGATCATATAACTGCGTAAGACGAATGTAATATTATATATATATATAATAAACGTTGCTTATGTTTTGCACCCGCGCTAGTCCAGCCCCCGCTCTGCCTGTAGTTAAGTAACCTAACGGTGCATGACGGGGCCCAGTGGCGAATGCGGATGGCATAAGCGTACGTTCTATTTTCGTTTCATTTCTCTGTGATGTTTAGGGAAACATTAATTGATGGGACTTCATTAATGAGATTAATGAAAGAAAAGAAACCAAAATGATGTTGTGGAATCAAATTTTCAAAAAGGGTAACTCTAGTTTTTGCTTTGCATAGCGGTATTCCTTGTAGAATATCCAGCACCTTATTCGATAAGGAAAGAGCCGAGATCCCTTCACCGGGAGTGACCTCTTTAGCGAAACTAGCAAATGCAACTCACTCGGTTTAGTTTTTGATTGCTTCTATAGTTATTACTTTGCATAGCGGTATTCCTTGTAGAATATCCAGCACCTCATTCGATGAGGAAAGAGTCGAGATCCCTTCACCGGGAGTGACCTCTTTAGTAGAACTAGTAAAAGCCTCAAAAGCACTCATTTTCAAAATCACTCGATTCTGCAACGATATCTAGTTCATTACGCAAAAGGTTTTCTTAAAAACCTGTCGTGGCCCTCCGTCATTTCAGATAAGTGGTATTTAGTATTCGTGCTACGTTTGTTGGCTTTCGTCAAGGCGTAGTGTGCGGTGGCTACTTACTGCTTATCTGCTGCATATGATACGATTGGATCAGGGTAGTCGTACGACTTTGTTGACTTTCGTCAAGGGTCGTGCGGGTGGGTTTAACTCAATCATGAAATGTAAGGGTTGAACTTGACTAGCGTCCTTTGGTTTGTTGGCTTTCGTCAAGGTCATAGGATGCTAGGGGCAAAAGATTTATCGGGAATTTCAAGTGTTGAAATTTGCAATGAGATTGCATACCTTTTATGAGATAGTTGGATCCCGATACCCACTGCGAGTAAGAGTTACTCTTGGGAGAGTCTTACACATCACAATTAGCCAATCAAGTAGGTGTCTAGAAAGGTGTTAACGGGGTCACGCCCCTGGGAAAATGAGGTTTACTTTAATTAGGTCCGTGCGAAAGCACGGGGAACCTCCCTCAAAGTACCGGCACTGGCCTGGCTGAAAAATTGGCGAACTTGTGAAGGTGTAATTAATCCCGGCTAGTCTTATCTTTTAGGGTTTGAAGGAAGATTTGATAAAAACAGTGGGAGACGTCCTGATTAGATAAGATAATAACCAATCTAATTTTGCAAAGAGCGCACGCAAAGTGATTATCCTTCTCTCTCTCCTAGTGGCGACCAATATCACGCCTTAATCAAGATGATAATATGGATGTATTGACCGAACCCGCTTGTTATACTGAGCAGGGGAACGTTGGTTCCGCTCCAACTTATAAATGTTATAAGTCTGAGCAGAAAATAGGGGAATGTCCGGATTACCACGCCACCCAGACGAAGAATAAGCATGTTGATGCATCTTCTTCGGGTGTATTAGTTATAGAGAACTGTTTCTCAGTACACTCTGCGTCCTGGGTATTTGATACCGGATCAGGATCCCGCATATGTAATATATTACATGGGCTACAGAAAGGTAGAAAACTGGGAAAATGTGATATATCTCTAAGTGTTAGAGAATGGTGCAAGTGTTGCAGCCAAATCAATTGGCAGATATCACCTTGTATTACCAAATACATTGATTCTGAACTAATGTTATTATATACCGAACCTGATATACAACAATACATCAATTTCTTTATTAAGTTAAAGAAGGATATAATTCTGTATTGGCGGATAATGTTGTGAACATTTTTCTTAATCAAAAGTTGATTGGATCACGCACGTTATGTAATAGCATATAAGTTCTAAATCAAACTACAGTTCAAAGTATATAGAACACACACAAGAGGAGTAGTTCAGAAATGAACGAATCCTTCTTGTGGCATTGTAGACTAGGTCATATCAATACGACACGACTAGCTAAAGTTACATAAGGATGAATATGAGAATTTGTTCGAATTTTCATCTTATGACACTTGCCAGTCTTGTCTCAAAGATAAAATGACCAATACTCCGTTTACTGGAAACAAAGAATGAGTTATTGAACTCTTGGGACGGATACATGATGATGTACATGGTCCTATGTCTACAAATGCCAAGGTTTGTTCTTCGTACTTCATTAGATTCACTGATCTTCTCTCAGGATTCGGACATATGTTCCTGTTGAAACACAAGTCTAAAACTTTTGAGAAATTCAAGGAATATAAGCTTGAAGTTAAGAACCAGACGGGTTGAAGTATTAAGTCCTTCGATGTGATCGAGGAGAAGAATACTTGGGCATGAAGTTCCTGGATTATTTAAAGGAGAATGTGATTCTCTCTCAGCTTACTCCTTCGTATACACCACAGCACAGCGGTGTATCGGGGCGGAGGTATCGCACCCTATGAGATATAGCGCGCTCTATGATGAGTACTGCTGAGTTACCTATTTTCTTTTGGTATTATGCACTTAAGAAGCTGCATACCTATTGAATAAGGTTCCAACCAAATCAGTGCCTACCACTACATATGAGATATGGAATGTAAAGAGACCATATCTTAAACGAGTTAAGATATGGGGTTGTCCGGCCTATGTTGAAAAGCAAAATCCGGACAAGCTTGAGGCAAGGTCAGTTCTGTAAGTTTGTTAGGATATCCCAAACGTTTGCGAGGGTATATCTTCTACCTAACTGAGGAGCAGAAGGTGTTTTGTTTCTCAACATGCCAACTTTTTAGAAAAGGAATTTCTTGTGAAGAAATTTGTGGACATGAGGTAGAACTGGAAGTTGTTCCAGCTTGACAAACTAACAGCTGATGATTTGGTAAAACCAAAGGATTCAATAGTTTCCAACAAACCTCAGCCTCTCCGCGAATCTGGTAGGGTTCCTCATCCACTTGAGAGATACTACGGTCTTCTCGGTGATAGTGGGAGCGAGGATTGCATCATGGTAGATGATGGCCCAACTAGGTTCAGTCAGGCCATCACGAGTACAGAATTTGTGAAATGGCTGTATGCTATGCGATCAAAGATGGAATCCATGTACACCAACAAAGTATGACTTTGAATGTTGCACCTGAAGGGGTAAAACCCATTGGGAACAAAAAGATCTTGAGAAGATTTTTGGTGTAAATAGAAAAGTTGAGACTTTCAAAGCTATGCTTAAGTCCATCAGGATCAATACAAGCATCGCGGAGCTGGAACATCTGTTTTGATGTGGCAGTCAAAGAGTTTGACTTCATCAAAATGGTAGATGAACCTTATATACACAAGAAGGTTGTAGAGAGAAAGGCGGTCTTCCACGTATTGTACGTAGACGACATACTCTTGATAGGAAATGGTTTTCTATGCTACACTCGGTCAAGCTCCTCTTATCACGATGATTCTCCATAGAAGATCTAGATGATACCTACTACATCTTGTGGATTATGATCTATGATGATAGATCTAAGTGGATGTTGGGAATGTCCCAAATCTAGGTACATTAACACCATACTAAAGGGGTTTAGTATGGATGATTCTAAGCGTGGTGGTTCGCCCACTCACTCAGGAATCACTTTCTCCAAAAAGATATCTCCCGAGACTGATTTGAAGAGAGCTCGCGTGCAAGGGATACCCTATGCTTCGGCGATAGGCTCTATCATGTATGCGATGTTATGTACCAGACTAGATGTAGCTGACTCACTAGAAGTAGTGATCAGGAATCAATCGGATCTTGGCAGAATCACTGGACAGCTGTAGAGGACATTATTAAGTACTTGAGAAGCACTAAAAGAATGTTCTTGGTTCGAGCTTCCAGAGTGATAAGGTAGACTGAAAGTTAGTCACAGGCATTGTCTTTACCCTCAGTGGAGGAACGGTATGTTGGAAGAGTTCCAAGCTAGATACCATGACACACTAGACGATAAAGGCCAATTATATCGCTACCAACGATGCTACCAAAGAAGTTGTCTGGATGAATAGGGTTCATATGATGAACCTGGTTCCTACCATTGGACATCCAATACCTGTGTATTGGGATGACAATGGAGCTGTGGTTTTGGCCTAGGAACCCTGGTCCCGTCGGCGATCCAGACATATTCTTGGACAGTATTACCTGATCAGGGAGATAGTTGATCTCCGGGAGATCGAGGTTAGGAGAGTTGACACAGAGGATAACACACCGGATCCACTCACCAAGGCAATTCCCCAGATGCTATTCGAGAGACCTTTGGGACGTTGGGTATGATATACTGCAACAACTGGCCTTAGTGCAAGTGGGAGATTGTTAGTTATATGTATGCCTTAGAGGCCATTATTGTACATATGATGTATATTATAGTGGATGCTTGGACATATATAGAGAGGACTTTCTTGCTCGACATGATAGTATGCTATCTGGTTTCCTTTATCTTAACATGTAGACTGGTATTTATACTGTCTTGCTCTCACATGTTGATAAAGCCCTTAGGATATGCACTTGACTACTAGGACTATGATGGAGATCATACTAGTGGGGCCAGAGTACTTCACAAGTACATCCTTTAACTGTTTCTAGTCGAGGGAATATCGAGACAGGGCATCGATATTCCAGAGTAGACTAACGTATACGCTTCTTGATCCATATGATGGGCGATGGATGATCCCACGTCCATTGGTGTTTGACATCAGAGATGATATACGGGTGCTCAGTGGAGACTGGGTACACTGAACAGGACTCGCCGAGGACTCCTATGTGGTAGTATACCTATCGTCAGATAGCAGTCCTCTGGTGACACTGGTACAGATTAGTCTGTAGACCCGAGATCGTCATAGAGTCTTGTGCAGCTCCCACTGTGCTTTGATTTCCTCCCTACCACGCTCAAAGGAGACGTGCAAACAGGTAGATTTTGGGTACAGTCCCGAGTCGTATGGAGGCAATGAACGATAGGAGGGTTTTCGTCTCTCTCGGTATTGGGGGTTGATGTTGCGCTATGTTCGATTGGATATAACTGGAAGTCCCTGGCCAGGGCTGCTACCGAAATATACCGATAAGTGTTATCAGTAGTTTCTCGAACCGTTATAGGCCAGACATCGACATGACTTATCATGTTACTGGGGTCTGACGATTTCCACCCCTAGACATGATATGCGACATATCAGACGAAGAGACCAGACTATACGAGAGTGTTACCGATAGGCTTCATGGAGACTGTGGACATGCTTGCTTGTTGATCTTCATATCGCTCAATACCCGGGTAGCCGTTACGTCCAGCTAGTACCGCTGACGGCTTGTAGGTGACTGATATGATCATCACCTACTGCTGGCGTATTGACGAGTCTTTAGAGTCCCACACAGAAGTTCCCTGGTTCAAGCGAAACGAAGTAGGACACATATGTGATATGTGTGTGGGCCTGATTAAATACGAGTATGTGATACCGTATTGTAATCTGGCAGTCATCTGTTATCGGTTCGGTTATATGTGATATAACCAGTTTGTCGAATCAAGTGTTGATTCGATAATGTGATATACAGATAAATGATATTATTCGGTCATATATGATATAACTAGATTATTAGATCAAATGTTGATTTAATAATGTGATATAAATTATATGTGATTTAATTATATTAACTAATATCATTAGTCACTAATTATTCTTCATTATATATATATTAATATATATGATATATATATATATATATATATTATAATGAAGCATGGCATTTAAATTTCTATTTTGTGAAAATAGATATGAGGTGGAAAGTAGAAGCACGGTTGCAAGCATGGGTTTAATTCTTGTTTATTCATTCTTGACTCACTATTCAAACATGGTTGCAATTTTATATTGCATAATTACATGCTTGAATGGGTGAGGGGTCAAGGCTTGGTCTTGACTCTTGCTCATTTGCAAACACTTAGCTATTATTCTTCCATCTTGCTCTCATGCTCTCTAACTCATCTTCTTCTTCCTCTTCATTCCTTCAAAAATCCACACCCTCACATGTGATGTGAACCATGGATTTTTGATTGCATTTGTGAGCTTCTAACACACCTTACTTCATCATCCTAGTGTAGATTAGCACTTTACACTAGTGTGTTCTTACACTAAAAGAGTTTAGTGTAGTAGTAGCTTGAACTAGTAGGAGCTTCGTGGTGGATCGTCTTCGGCGCGAAGATCACCGGAGGAAGCCCGTTCAAAGCCTCAAAAGATGCCTAGTGGAGTCGCGGGACTACTACAAGGAGCAAGTGAAGTGAAAGACTTGATTCTACCAAGGTATAATATTCCTACACTTATCTAGTTAACATATCATCTAAATAAAACCCTAATAATCTAGTTAAGGATCTTGTTAGTCTTGCTTAGCACCAAGAAAAATTTAAATTTGGCATGGTAGATGTTTCTATAACCTCATCATGGTGCTAAGATAGTCCTTCATTGGCCTATCTTTAAAATACTCACGATTCGTTAGTTTTGGAAATAAGTATGACTCGAGCCCAGTCTAACATCTACTAAGTAAACTACAGGACTAAACTAACAGACTAATCGAAAGGGTAAGGAAAACCACCTAAGTCTGAGTCAATATTTATACCTAGTAGTCGGTGATCCCGCCTCAATAGTGTCACGTACGATACAATATATAATATGACATCCTCGAGTCAAAAGTGCGGATCTATCTTCATAATTATATCTCGTATGGTAAATCCATCTGTCACGCCCCGCGTCCCAGAGTGCGCTAAGATCGGCACGTGACAGAGCCAACCATGCTACCTGTGGCTAGAAAATATCCCTCCACAGTCACATTACGGCTGTCTATAAGATATCAAGAACAGTAGAAATAAAGAAAACTATCTAGTACATGTCCATATGCCAGAATAAACGAGTCAAGAAATAATATGCGGAAGCAATAAATTCAAGTAACAATGACAATCTGGAAAGTACGTCCCATAATATGGGCTCACATCAGGAATGAAAATACGAAATTAAACTAAACTAACTAGCTACTAACATGATCTTCACTGCTCGGCTTGTTGGTCAAAATACTCCTGAACTGCCTGCGACAGAGATAGAGGATCTGGGCCATGCAAAACCCAGATGTCAGTGCGTCATGATATCAACCAATAATAAATGAACATGATACATGAGATATGCATGTATGAATCATAAACAGTAACATGAATGTAATAAGTAAACACGGATATAGAACAGTGAAGTGTATCAAAATATGTGACGTGCAGTGATCAGTCTAAACTGTGCTACTGGGTTATCTATTCTAAAGTTTGTTTGAAATCAATTAATGTAATCCTCTATGCAACTCAAAGAATATGTCCCGTTACCCCCCGGGACCACGGATCAGGAATATGTGAACCAAGAGTGGTTCTGTCCCGTTACCTCTCGGGACCACGGATCAAGATGTAAGAGTCACGAATGGCTCTGTCACGTTACCCCCCGGGACCACGGATCAAGTAATACCCTTTTAAGTTACACTTTAGTTTACACTTTTGATTTCCCCATACCCCCAAGGTTGTGTGTTCAAGTCAGGTATTGATAATCTGGAGCTAATGCCAACACAGGATCAAGCAGGTACATGTTTGTCTAAATAGACAACAGGATATGTCTGTAGGGACAACAGGTCAAGATTGTCGGCATTAGTAACAAGATCAAGTATCAAGTCAAGCAGTGGTAAATCAGGTCATGTCAGGTAGTGCACAGGTATCAAACGGATGCTCATAATAAAACTGTAGCAGGTACGGATGCACGATAAAAGCATGGATGCACAAATATTTTGTCAGGGGTTACATCATGACTATGTAGGATGCATATTATCAAGTATGGGGTGCTAATAAAACAATAATATGGATTAATACAATCTGTAGATGCAACTGGATATATAGAATTAATGGTATGGGTACACAATAAAACATGGATGCATAACTAACTATCAGGGGTTGCAACTATAGCTCCATTACTATGTAGGATGCACATTATCTAGCATGGGGTGTTAATATAGCAGTAATATAAAATAACGTGACATGGAATGCAAATAGATATATAATTAATGGTATGGATGCACAAACATCGACCAGGGTTACATTTACAGTTCTAAGACTAAGTGGGATGCACATTATTAAGCATGGGGTGTTACTACAATAATAATATGAATTAATGTGATATATAGATGCAGTTATATATATTTTAAATGATATGGATGCAAACGGGTATCCGAAACCAGTAAAACCAGTAAAATGGATGCACAATGTGATAAACGGGTAACATTTTACTCAAATGGATGCACAATACTATTCTTAGCATGTAGCGAGATGAATTAGCATGCGAATAAATATGTAAATACTGATATGGATGCATACGGATGTCATATAACCGTAAAATGATAAACTGGTAAATACGGGATGCACAACTAAATAATATGAAATGGAAATATTCAATTGGATGCAGTATATTGTAGTATAGTATGTAATAAGATAAGTTTGTATGCACTAAATAGGAAATAGATTGTACAGACGCATACAGATGTCTGAAAACGGTAAAACATGCCGAAATGATAATGTGGATGCATAACTAATCATTATGGAGTGTTATTATTCAAATGAATATAGAATATAGTAATATAGCATGTAGCAAGATTTACTTGCCTCGATGGATTACAATACGGATACGCATGGCACGTCCGACGTCGGTAAAACGTCGCAACGCACGCACGGCACGCGGGACGGGTCCAGGCAATGCAAGAGGGTGATGACGCAGGCAAGGTACGTTTACAGGGTCTCCCGGGTCGTCGGCGTCGAGCTCGGCTCCGGCGATCACCGAAAAACAAGAAACAAGATCAAGAAAGAAAAGAAAAGAGAAGAAGAAGAAGAAAGAGAAGAAGGGGTTGGTGCTCACTGGGGTTGGTGCTCGGGAAACAGAAGAGAGGTGAGGGCTCGAGAGGAGAGAGAAAAAGGGGTTGTTAGTTTGTTAGGAAATTAGTTTAGATTTAAATTTAAAAAATCTTTTATTAGTTAACTAAATTTTAATTTGTATCAGTTTATAAAATTAATATTATATAAATAAAATTTGATATTCTGGTAAATACAAACATAGTCCAAAACATACCCGGGTCGGGTCTAAAATTTAGTTTTAAAATACGAAAAATATACATATCGACCAAAATTAAAATTGGATATCCGGGTAACGAAAATGCATACCCCCACGGACGGATGCACGTAGCGTGCACGTAGCCATCCAAACGAGTCAGTTTCACTGAGCGGGACGAGAACAAAATGCGCAGATGCCATGACAGGGTTAGGGGTAGCAGGCAGGCCATGCAATGTATTTTTAAAATATTTTACTTGACTTTAAATGTTATATTAAAGAAATGCAGATGCCAGATATAATGCCAGTATGCAATATGTAAATATGGAAGTGCACGAGTCCACGTAACAAGTCAGGATAAATCACAAACATGAATCAAGACAGGTTTCAAGCAAGCGGGTCGGGTCGGATGCAATACAATGTCAACACTATTCGCACCCAAAACACAGTAAATCAGGAAAATACCATAAATAAAGAAATACTTGAACTAGAACCGGTATAAATGAACTAGGGTGTTACACCATCGTACGGCATCCCAAATCAGGGTACGGGTCGAATATCACATATAACACAACATCCATATGGTATCATCATCACATATCATGAACTGGGGGTACTGATCTAAAGCTTAGTACATACTGATAGCATCAACATAATCCGTGTGTGTATGAAAACATATCGCTCAACGACCCGCTATAATATCATGTCGTATCTCATAATACGACCCAAGTCACATCACCGATCTCACAGTATCATGTCCAATCACATCGACTCATCTTCAAGTATCATATACCATCCTCATCATACATGTATATGTATACATATATATATATATATATATACATACTCACAAATATATATATATATATATATATCCCCATATACGCACAAGAAAATCAAATGTATGCGTGTGTGTGTGCGTGTGTGCAAATCATTACTCTAGGGTTTCGCGACTAAGAAACTAAACTAAGCTACTTCCAATTTCACTAAAACTAATCCATGAACACCTAAAGTCTATCTTGATAATCATTTAGTCTCACAATACACGTATTTATATATATATATATATATATATATATATATATATTTATATATATATATATATATACTACACTACGAAACTGCGGGGGTGCTATACGTCATCCACCCGACTTCCCACATAGATATATATCTATTCACCTTGATCCTTACTTGCCGAAGTCGATGCCGCCTTGCTCTTGCTCATCGTCCGAAGTCCACGCGGAGGTACCTACACATATCACACATAGTATCGTAAACCGAAATCACGGATGAAAACCAAAACGGCACACGAAACACACATAGGTTAGAACCTATGGTCTACGCATGCAAAAGAATCAAATAACCCTCGACATCGACGTACAGACACCAATTGATCGAGATAAAACACAAAATACAAAGTTCAAGTCATAAACAACAATGAAACCGAAACAGCATCTTAGAAAACTTACTCCAGATTTTACCCCAGGTGAAATTAGCCAATTTTGCATATGAGGTAAGTCTAATTAGAGGGTATAGGAGCTATGGACCAAGCACGAACCAATTTGGAAGTACCCAGGCCGCAATTTGCGGCCCAAGTGATTAAATTTGCGGCCTGGATGGAGGGGTTGGGGCTCGGGTCTCTAAGTTAGCTTCTAGGTCACCTGCACGACTCACAGTAATTGTAAAAAAATTTTAGGGCCTCCGGGTGAGAGCAGATCTCAAAACTACTCCAGAATTCCTACACAAATCCGATATCGGGGATTTCTAAATTTGGGGTTTGGGGTTTAATTCTCAGGTTAGGTCCAAGTTTTATCAATAAAGGAGTTGTAGTCACCTAGAATACCTCAATTGCACCATCACAATTCAAAACAAACCCTAACCTCAACTTGGAATTTTCCAAGTTCACTAATCTACACTTAATCAAATCTAAGCTAATATAGATGCTAAAGGAAGTGGATTACTACACTAAAGGTGAAGAAAGTACCTCATTTGGCAACTCAAGAAAATTCTTGAGTTGCCTTAAGTCTTCAAAATCCCAACTTTCTTGGTTCTCTATACTTGTAGTGAGCCTGTGCACATTTTTTGTGAAGGGAATGCAAGGTTTTGAGGTGTTTTTGGTGGTGTTGTGAGGTGTAGGAGGAGGTGGAAGAAGGAGGGCAGCCATGGATGAGGGGAAGAGAGGAAAATGATGAAGGAAATGGAGAGAAAAGAAATGGTCATGGTCAATTGACCCCTCACCTCTCTTTACTCTCTCTCTCTCTTGCCCATCCATACCCTTTTGTTTATTCATTTTCCTTTCCTTTTCTTTTCTTTCCTTTTCCTTTTCCTTTTTCATTTAAACACAAAACAAAAAGACCATATACATATAAAAGAAAATACAAGATGCCATGGCTCATGCTAATTGAAAAATGTGTTTTGAAACATGTCATGGTGCATGTCATTATGCATAACCAAGCTTAAATGCAAGATTAGAGAAAATTAAGCAAGTTTAGAAATAACTTGCATATAATTAATTATAAAAATTTATAATTTGCCTAGATCACATAAATCCCTCCAAAAATCACCATTCAATTTAATTTCCCAGTATTTCCCAAATTATCGGTATTTAATTATACCACATCATTAAAATATTCATAATATTTATTATTCAATTATATAAATTCCCAAAAATGATATTTTATTTTTCTGAAATGTTACAAGGGTGCCGTGTTAAAGGACCTGCAGAAAAATGGCAACAACATTCGTCAGGGACTGAACAGGGGGAAACCCACTTGGAAATTAGCAGAAAGATCACCAACCTAGACGGCCTCCTGAGCTATCACCGCAACCTGGACCTTCATGGTGCCTCGGGGTATCTTGGCCCCCGTTGCTTTCTCCATGTCCGCCAGCAAGCTGTCAGCCACGAAAAACCCCAACGGCACCTCGATATATAAGTCACCCTCCTGCATCTGTATCCCAGCCGGAGGCGGCTGGGAAACCGTCTTCTTGAGTCTCTTGGCCAGATACTTGGTGGAGGAAGGCTCCTCCGGTCTCACCCGAAGAGCCTATTCCCGGGCATGTTTTTGCCCTCCACTCCTGCGCTCCTCGGGGACGGGCGGAGCGACGACAACCTTTATGGAGGGACCTTGGAGGGGCTCCATGCTTGGCACGGACTTGGACGAGCCGCCGCCGCCGCCGCCCTTCTTTCCCTACACCTTGGTGGCCAGGGAAGCCATGATCTTTGATCGATCCATGGGCTCTGCGAAAGGAAACGAAAGAAAAGGTTAGCATTAGAAACAGTAAACTATGCTAACTCTAAATTGATCGGTAAAGTCCTAACTTACATATGAAGCGTGTGGGACTGTGTCCCGCCCGGCTCAGGGCCTGCTCGGAAAGCAAGATGTCGACACACCGGATCGGCTCCTACCGTGACACGACCCCCGCCTCTAGGGTGCTTGACTGCTTGGCCCTCGAGAAATCTTCCATGTGCCACTTGGTGGGCACCGGCCACTCCTCTCCCTCCGGAGGGCGTACAAACACGAACTTCTCCTTCCACTTATGGATGGAAGAAGGGACAACCACTATGCCCGACCCGGCCGTCCTACCCTTATGATTTTTAAAGGAGAAGTAAACCCAACTCGGCTCATCCTTACGAGTACTGGGTGATTCTTGTAGCAGAGGAAGGATATAAGAAGACCTAGGTTAAAGGGGATCCGATCAATTTTTAGCCGGACCAAGAACCCGAGGAGAATCCTCCATGAATTCGGTGCTAGCTAACCCGGGGCAAGTTGAAAACAATGAAGGACATTGTAACTACTCCAATTCATGTGTACATAAATTTGATTTAAAGTTAATATATACTTGGGGTATTTACATTTCCTGTGAGTACTATAAGTATTTGTTTTGCATTTTAATAGCAAGAAGGAGCTTGTAGCTTATTGATAATACCTTGCACTACTGTTACAAAGCACTAGAGTTCAAATCCCATTAGCCACATTAATTTTTTATTACTTTTCTTTTAAAATTTTTAGAAGCACAAGAGTCTACACGTGCATAACTCATAAAAACCAAAAGTCACATATAAAACAAACTGACCCAGGAGATAGACCAAGCGACAAAGGACATATGGCAGGAAGAATCGGCCCGACTCGGCCCGGATCGGCCGGCGACTCGCCTGACTCGGGCGCCGCCGGCCGAACTCGGCCAAAATCCGATTCTTCCTTCTTGAAAATTGTGCCTTTTGGCCTCCCCATAACCCCTGTCATGTTTAATTTCCCTGCATTATTATAGAGACTTAAAAACCTAATTAAAACTATTTTAATGCATAATTTTTAATGCAATTTTTTATCAAACCCTAACCCTAATCTTTTCGTATAAATACCACTCCAATTCACACCCCCTCACTCACAAACACTGTCCAAACTCTCAAGAAAAATCCCTAGAACTTTTGTATACAAGTGGAGTTAGCGAAGGGCGAAACTCCAACGAACTTCCGACGACGACCCTAGCAGCTCCCAGCGACGAAACGACGCACTGATACCTCCTACCACTCCCTCTTCCTCTTCCCTAATCTAAAATCCAGTAAGTTCCTCTTCCCTCTTCTCTTTTCTATTCTGAAAACTCGTAATTCTAAAACCCGACGGAAGCGGAGTTAATCCGACTTCCGATTCGGTTTTCTTTAAAAGTTCCATTTTTTCTTAAACACAACAATACCAAACTCTCACAACATGACTATTAATCATTAACAAAACATATTGAACAACTTCCATATCAAAAGAATGTATATTTCAATTTTTATAGAACTTTTACAGAAAAATACCATGTAGTTTAATTTCGATATTATACATCATAATTCCTTGCTATACCTTTAAATAGTTCACGAGGTAATGACCTACCTCCTTACAACACTCATATGTAATATAGCATGATGATCTTTGGGAACATAGTTTTGGAAAAATACGGTTTTACACAAAACTACCTCAAATTTATAAAAACATTTTTCTTCAAGATTATGTATTTTAAACAAATCTTTGCAAACCGCCGCTACAAATCATTTAGGAAACCTGTTCGGGATGGTGTGAATTATCGCACATTCTCGGGCTTAATAGTGCGAGATGCAGACCTCCGCAAGGAGCATACGGTCTCGAAAGATTTAAAAATACAAATATCTTAAGAAAATGAGATTTCTAGAAAAATAATAAATTAAATTATTTTATAAATATATATATATGTATCATTAAAATCTCTATTTTTGGTATAGTATAAATATTCCAACTTTTCTAAATAAAAAAAACCACTTCACATGAAAATACCATGCAATTCCGTAAAAATTCAATACTTTACAATTAAATACCATGTATTATGAAAAATAGGTTTATTCACTAGAAATGTCACAATGATAAAATATACATCAATGAAAACTCTAAAAACGATAATAAAATACTTGAGGTGTATTTTGAAAACTATACAAGATTATTTTTACATAAATCCCCCTCAAGTTATACTAAATTACAATAAGGACCCTAGTAAATATAGGTTTAAGCGGGACCAGTCTCTTGAGCCTCAGGGAGCCGGAGATATGGGTGCTTGCCTATTTAAGGTAGACAACTTAACAAACGGTGTTATCGACATGGTGATCGTCTTTGAAAAAGACACAAATCATGTCGTCCATATGCAGCGGTTATCGATAACACCAAAACCTAATTCAGGATTCAATTTCTTTTCTAATTGTCTGACTCAGACTGAGTCTCATTATAAATAATCTGACTTGAATATGATTCAAGTACAAACTACAATTCAATATGAATCCATGAATCCATATAATCAATCTGTTCAATCTATTCAATCTGTATTGACCGAACCGAACCATGAATATACATCCATCTACATGATTCTCCAGTTACATCCATTTACTGATATCGTGGTTTCGGCAAGTCATCCATCTGTACAATCTATAATACAAGACAATATTATTTACAATACAATACAAATAAGACATCGCGGGGTTTAAGGGGTAGATCGGTACGGAAGGCGTTAGAAGTGGCATGAGACAACAACATTTAAGACACCTAACCTATATTCCATTGCTGTTGTACCATGGCATAAACGGTTCCTTGTACTTTCCGTCCACCTTAGTCTCTGGTTTACTGAGACTCCTCTCGTATACACTGGCCTCTTCTGTACCAAGCTACAAACAACAGCGTTAACAATATAATACAACTTTAAAAGTTACACACTCTCTGTCTATTCTATTTCTCCCTTATCTTTGGGACTTACCGAGCGATTGTTCGCCGACGACATTCCTTCTCTTTCTTCTTTGGAATGTTGTCAGGTGATTCAGATCTTCAGGAGATCGAGCCCATCAGCGAGGATTTGGACCAGCTAGCTTATGACCCACAGTTTTAGATTCCTTGTACACATTTACTTTCAGTACTTTTCATTTCTGTTATGCCACTGTTTAGGCATTGCTTTTCATTCCATGTATTTACTTTTCCATGTACTGTAAAAGAATGTTAATAAATAAAGTTGATGTTCATTACATTTGTCTCTTGTGTATATTTCTTTTATATTGCTTAGTTACGCTTAGCGTATTTACTTCTGAGTAAATACGTAGCGGCCAGTCACGTCCTCTGCCCGTACACTGGGAAGCGGGGCGTGACAGGTTTTGTTGGTGGCCCATGCAGGTTAGAGCTGTATGGAACCCTACCATGCAGTTCAGTTCTGCGTGGACAACCTAAGCAATATAACACAAGAACCAGCAACTGAAAACATTCTTTACAATTCATACTTCTTGAATCTTATCATTCCATATACTTTGAATCTGTCCTAACCCAAATTTTTCATTCAAGGTTATGGATTCCCCAAACAACACCAGCACCAACTTCAACAACGCTCCACCTCCACTACCGATTACACCTGTCGTCCCTGCTCCGATCAACGAGCAGACGGTTCTGCTTGAGGCGATCCGCAGCCTCCTAGAAAGACAGCAGCAGCAGACCGCTCTTTTAATGAACCGTCCTGAGGCAGAAGCATCTGGAGTGAAGCAATTCAGAGATTTGCACCCCCAAACAATTCTCAGGAAAAGAGAGCCCTCTAGAAGCTGAGGAATGGGCTCAGAGCATTGAAGATGATCTGGCAGCAGCACAAGTGCCAGAGATAGCTTGGGTCCGTGTTGCGAAACTGCAGCTCACGGACAATGCACGGGTTTGGTGGAAGGCGGAAGAAAGCCGCCTTGATCAACCCATCGAATGGAAGACTTTCCGTGACATGTTCGACGCAAAGTACTTCCCAGAGACTGCCAGGTTCGACATGGAACAACAGTTCATCCATCTGCAACAAGGTTCAATGTAGACCAAGTCAGCAGATGAATATGACGCCGAGTTCACCATGCTCAGTCGGTAAGATATATCTCAATAATTCGATTTTTCAATATATCACATACTACACAGCTAACACAATAATTTAACAGATTTGTGGCACACCTGATACCGACAGATGAGATCAGAGCCCGTCGATTTCAACAAGTTTTGGATTCGGAAATCCAGGCTGCACTGGCCACAGGAGATTTTCCGACTCATGAATCGGCTCTGAAAGCTGCCCGCCGTTATGAGGAAGTGGTAAAGATGAGGGGCAGACCTCAATCTGCCGGATTTAAGCGCCCTGCCACCCAAATGGCAGGAGGAACCTCATCAAGGCCGCCTTTTGTGCCAGGAAGACCGGGAGTACCGAACAACAGGCCCAGCCCAGCCTTTTGTACCTACTGCAAGAGAGCTGGACATATGATGAAAGACTGCCGGCGAGCCAACCGTCTTTGCTTAGTCTGCGGCTCAGCTACTCATGATATTGGGTCTTGTCCTCAAAGACATAACCCAATTGCTGCACCCAGGCCAGCAATCGCTTATCAGCAGAGACCAGCTCTTCAGGCACCTGCTCCAAGACTCGCTCTCCCTGCTCCACCACCTAGAGGACCACCGACTGCACCTCCTCCTCGCCAGTTCCATCATGCTCAACGGAACGTTCCGAGGAATGCTCCTCCGGCCAGAAGGAATGTACCACGGCGACAGGCTTTCACGATGACCGTGGAAGAAGCTGAGGCCACTGGCCAAGTTATCACTGGTAACCCTTTCTTCTCAAGATTTTCTTTCAGTCTTAATACCTATCCACATATTTTCCAATACCTAAAACATATCTCAAATACCTTAGGTACAATCTTAGTAGCCTCACTTCCTGTACTAGCACTCTTCGATACTGGAGCATCTCATTGCTTTATGTCGCAACGGTTCGTCCGAGCTCATGCGATTCCAGTCACACCGCTTGTATCCAGCTGGAATGTCAGTTCAGGAAATGACGTTCTAAAGGCAACAATGGGATACAGCTTGTGTCCAGTAGTCGTCTGCAGAAGAGAATTCTATGCTGACTTCAAGGTGCTGGACATACCGAACTTCGATGTGGTTCTAGGTATGGATTGGCTCGAAACCTTCTATGCTACCATCGACTGTCGTCAAAAGAGGGTAGTATTCGAGATTCCAGACCATCCGATCTTTTATTTCAAAAGTGGAGATCGTACCCTGGAGCCAAGTACTTACAAGGCGAAACTAAAGAAGGCAGTGATTGCAGCAACTCAAGAAGAGGAAGGATCAAAGCCAGAAGTGGTTCGAGAGTTCGACGATGTGTTTCCTGACATATTAGGTTTTCCTCCTGATCGAGCTCTTGAATTCAGCATTGATTTAGTACCAGGAGCACAACCGGTGATCAAAACACCTTATTGATTAAGTCTGGAAGGTTTGAAGGAAGTCCGAACTCAGTTGGACGAATTATTGGCGAAAGGATGGATTCATTCCAGCACTTCAAGTTGGGGATCACCAGTACTGCTTGTGAAGAAAAAGGAAGGTTCATACAGAATATGCATCGATTATAGAGCCTTAAACGAAGTAACAATAAAGAACAAGTATCCACTTCCGCGCATCGACGATTTATTCGATCAGCTAAGTAGATCTTGTATTTTCTCCAAATTAGATCTTCGTTCAGGTTATCATCAGGTGAAGGTCAAGGAAGCTGATATTCACAAAACGGCTTTCAGAACTCGCTATGGACATTACGAATTTCTTGTGATGCCATTTGGAGTGACCAACGCACCAGCAATATTCATGAACCTGATGAATCAAGTTTTTCGGGAGTACTTAGACAGGTTTTTTGTCATCTTCATCGACGACATCCTGGTGTATTCTAAGAGTCGGGAAGAACATGCCGAGCACCTACGAATTGTCCTGGAAACTCTACGACAACATCAATTATATGCCAAGTACAGCAAGTGAGAGTTTTGGCTAGATCAAGTTGGTTTTCTTGGACATATCGTATCAGGTGAAGGAATCTCTGTGGATCCAGCCAAAGTTTCAGCAGTAAGCGAATGGCCGACACCAAAGTTAGTGAAGGACATTCGAAATTTCTTGGATCTAGCTGGATATTACCGAAGGTTCATTGAAGGCTTTTCTAAGATAGCAACACCCCTGACCAAGCTCACACATAAAGATGAAGACTTTGTATAGTCAGAAGCATGCGAACAAGCTTTCGTAGAACTCAAGTCAAGGTTGACATCAGCGCCTATTCTCGTTATACCGGACCAATCTGGAGGTTTCGAAGTGCATTGTGATGCATCCGATAAGGGATTAGGATGTGTTCTACATCAGCACGGTAAGGTTGTAGCTTATGCTTCAAGACAGCTGAAGATTCATGAGCGCAATTATCCGACGCATGATTTGGAATTGGCAGCCATTATCTTTGCTCTTAAGATTTGGCGCCATTATCTTCTTGGTGAACGAGTGAATATATACACAGATCATAAGAGTCTGAAATATGTGTTTAATCAAAAAGAGCTTAATATGCGGCAGAGACGATGGTTAGAACTCATGGCGGACTTCGACATCAACCCGCAATATCACCCAGAGAAGGTGAATGTAGTACCTGATGCCCTTAGTCGCCAACCATTATCGATGAATCTCATCGCTCAGTGGAAGCTTCAACAAGATTTGCATCAGATGGAGATTGAAGTAGTCATGCCAGGTAACACTTCAAATTTGATGAATTTACAAGTTCGATCTACCATTGTCAATCAGATCAAAGCAGCACAAGCATGTGATGCTAAGTTGCAAAAGATCAGAGAACAAGTGGAGAATGGACTCAGAACAGACTTCATCATTCATGAAGACAGATCTTTGAGATACGGCTGCAGATTATGTGTACCAAAAGGTTCTGTTCGGGAAGAGTTAATGAAAGAAGCTTACAGCTCTCCCTACTCAGTACACCCTGGAGGTACAAAAATGTACAAAGATCTACGTCAGAATTACTGGTGGCATGGAATGAAGAGTGAAGTAGCCAGAAGCGTCGCAAAATGCTTGGTGTGTCAGCAAGTAAAGGCTGAATATCACAGGACTGCTGGATTACTTCAACCGTTACCTATCCCAGAATGGAAGTGGCAACACATCACAATGGATTTTGTGACTGCACTTCCTCGCAGCACAAAGGGCAATGATGCGGTATGGGTTATTGTAGATCAAATCACAAAGTCGGCTCACTTCATCCCATTTCGGGTTGGCCAATCAACTGAGACATTAGCAAAGAAGTACATGGAGGTAAGAATCTACATAAGATTTAAACCCTTCATAATGTACTATCTCTGATACCCATGAACTCATACAGAAAATTGTGCGACTTCTTGGAGTACCGGTCTGCATTGTCTCCGATCGTGACACCAGGTTCCGATCGCAATTTTAGCAGAGTCTGCAAGCAAGCTTGGGAACAAGTCTGAACTTCAGCATGGCTTATCATCCACAAACATATGGTCAGTCTGAGCAAACTATTCAGATCTTGGAGGATATGCTCAGAGCGTGTATGTTAGACTTCGGAAGATCGTGGAAAGATCACCTACATCTTGTGGAGTTTTCATACAACAACTTCTACCAAGCAAGTATTGGAATGACACCTTTTGCAGCACTTTATGGAAGGAAGTGTCGATCGCCATTAAGTTGGGACGACATCGGAGATAGAGAACTCCTTGGACCTGAAATGATAGTAGCAACTGTTGATGTGGTTCGTACTATCAGAGAGAGAATGCGCATAGCCCAAGATCGACAGAAGCACTGGGCTGATGCAAAGCGCCGTCATTTGGAGTTCCAGCCGGGAGATCATGTATTTCTGAAGATATCTCCGAACCGTGGAGTGATCCGATTTGGAAGACGGGGTAAGCTAAGTCCAAGATACATTGGACCGTTCGACATACTCGAACGAGTCGGTGAAGTGGCATACCGCTTGGCACTTCTACCTTCATTGGAAGGAGTGCATAATGTGTTCCACATATCCCAACTCAGAAGGTATGTGAGTAACCCCAGCCATATTCTCAATTATTCCGAGCTCACTGTACAGCCCGATTTATCTTGTGAGTAACAACCTGTGGAGATCCTGGACAGGAAAGTGAACTCACTTCGGAACAAGGAAGTCAACTTGGTTCAAGTGATGTGGAGAAAAGACACTCCAGGAGAATCGACATGGGAAAGGGAAGATGAGATGCATGCAAGATATCTCCACCTATTTGTAAACTAGTCCTTAAATAAATTGTAAATTTCGAGGACGAAATTTTTGTAAGGAGGGTAGACTGTAACAACTCCAATTCTTGTGTACATAAATTTGATTTAAAGTTAATGTATACTTGGGGTATTTACATTTCCTGTGAGTACTATAAGTATTTGTTTTGCTTTTTAATAATAAGAAGGAGCTTGTAGCTTATTGGTAATACCTTGCACTGCTGTTACAAAGCACCAGAGTTCAAATCACATTAGCCACATTAATTTTTTATTAGTTTTCTTTTAAAATTTTTAGAAACCCAAGAGTCTATACGTCCATAACTCGTAAAAACCAAAAGTCACATATAAAACAAATTGGCTCAGGAGATAGACCAAGCGACAAGGGACACATGGCAGGAAGAATCGGCCTGACTCGGCCCGGATCGGCCGGTGACTCGCCTGACTCGGCCGCCGCCGCTTGCCGAACTCGGCCAAAATCCGATTCTTCCTTCTTGAAAATTGTGCCTTTTGGCCTCTCCATAACCCCTGTCATGTTTAATTTCCCTGCATTATTCCAGAGACTTAAAAACCTAATTAAAACTATTTTAATGCATAATTTTTAATGCAATTTTTTATAAAAACCCTAATCCTAATCTTTTCCTATAAATACTACTCCAATTCACACACCCCTCACTCACAAACTCTGTCCAAACTCTCAAGAAAAATCCCTAGAACTTTTGTGTACAAGTGGAGTTAGCGAAGGGCGAAGCTCCGACAAACTTCTAACGACGAAACGACACACCGACACCTCCTACCACTCCCTCTTCCTCTTCCCTAATCTAAAATACAGTAATTCCCCTCCTCCCTCTTCTCTTTTCTATTCTGAAAACTCGTAATTCTAAAACCCGATGGAAGCGGAGTTAATCCGACTTCCGATTCGGTTTTCTTTAAAAGTTCCATTTTTTCTTAAACACAACAATACTAAACTCTCACAACATGACTGTTAATCATTAACAAAATATATTGAACAAGTTCCATATCAAAAGAATGTATATTTCAATTTTTATAGCATTTTTACAGAAAAATACCATGTAGTTTAATTTCGACATTATACATCAAAATTCCTTGCTATACCTTTAAATAGTTCACAAGGTAATGACCTACCTCCTCACAACACTCATATGTAACATAACACGATGATCTTTGGGAACATAGTTTTGGGAAAATACGGTTTTACACAAAACTACCTCAAACCTATAAAAACCTTTTTCTTCAAGATTATGTATTTTAAACTAATCTTTGCAAAGCGCCGCTACAACCCATTTGGGGAACCCGTTCGGCATGGTGCGGATTATCGCACATCTTCGGGCTCAGTAGTACGAGATGCAGACCTCCGCAAGGAGCATACGGTCTCGAAAGATTTAAAAATACAAATATCTTAAGAAAATAAGATTTCTAGAAAAATAATAAATTAAATTATTTTATAAATATATATATGTATCATCAAAATATCTATTTTTGGTATAGTATAAATATTCTAAATTTTCTAAATCAAAAAGAATCACTTCACATGAAAATACCATGCAATTCCATAAAAGTTCAATACTTTACAATTAAATACCATGTATTATGAAAAATAGGTTTATTCACTAGAAATATCACAATGATAAAATATACATCAATGAAAACTCTAAAGACGATAATAAAATACTTGAGGTGTATTTTGAAAACTATACAAAATTATTTTTTCATAAATCCCTCTCAAGTTATACTAAATTACAATAAGGACCCTAGTAAATATAGGTTTAAGCGGGACCAGTCTCTTGAGCCTCAGGGAGCCGGAGATATGGGTGCTTGCCTATTTAAGGTAGACAACTTAACAGACGGTGTTATTAACATGGTAATCGTCTTTGAAAAAGACACAAATCCTGCCGTCCATGCGCAGCGGTTACCGATAACACCAAAACCTAATTCAGGATTCAATTTCTTTTCTAATTGTCTGACTTAGACTGAGTCTCATTATAAATAATCTAACTTGAATATGATTCAAGTACAAACTACAATTCAATATGAATCCATGAATCCATATAATCAATCTGTTCAATCTATTCAATCTGTATTGACCGAACCGAACCATGGATATACATCCATCTACATGATTCTCCAGTTACATCCATTTACTGATATCATGGTTTCGGCAAGTCATCCATCTGTACAATCTATAATATAAGACAATACAATTTACAATACAATACAAACAAGATATTGCGGGGTTTAAGGGGTAGATTAGTACGGAAGGTGTTAGAAGTGGCACGAGACAGCAACATTTAAGACACATAACCTATATTCCATTGCTGTTGTACCGTGGCATAAACGGTTCCTTGTACTTTCCGTCCACCTTAGTCTCTGGTCTACTTAGACTCCTCTCGTATACATTGGCCTCTTCTGTACCAAGCTACAAACAACAGCGTTAACAATATAATACAACTTTAAAAGTTACACACTCTCTGTCTATTCTATTTCTCCCTTATCTTCGGGACTTACCGAGCGATTGTTCGCTGACGACATTCCTTCTCTTTCTTCTTTGGAATGTTGTCAGGTGATTCGGATCTTCAGGAAATCGAGCCCACTAGCGAGGATTTGGACCAGCTAGCTTACGACCCAGAGTTTTAGATTCCCTGTACACATTTACTTTCAGTACTTTTCATTTCTGTTATGCCACTGTTTAGGCATTGCTTTTCATTCCATGTATTTACTTTTCCATGTACTGTAAAAGAATGTTAATAAATAAAGTTGATGTTCATTACATTTGTCTCTTGTGTATATTTCTTTTATATTGCTTAGTTACGCTTAGCGTATTTACTTCTGAGTAAATACGTAGCGGCCAGTCGCGTCCTCTGCTCGTACACTGGGAAGCGGGGCGTGACAGACATCATAAATCTCGGGTGAAAAGAGCAGACGCATCCCTGCTCGAAACGCTTCCAGATACGGAGCATTCTCATTGCCCTGTACCTGATCCGCCTGTTCACCCTCCCTGGCCAGACGGAACGAGTAGCCAGAAGGAATATGGAAACGAGCCCGGATATCGGAAAGCTCGTATGACCTGTTCAGCATCGAGACCGCGTCACGAGTATTCTCGATACACACCTTGGAGGCCTTTTGGCCCCCCGACGACGAGGAACAAGGGAATCGCCGCCTTTTGGGAGCGAACCCGACGCGGAGGAAGAAGAAGAACTTTCTCGGCTATCAGAAGCCGAGAAAGATGAACATGACCCACTAGATTCGGCTTCAGAGGTTGAAGCCTCATCGCCTGACTCAACCCTAACTACATCTACTAAAATATCAGAGGAAGACATCTGACCTGATTCAAGAGAAGAGTGGCTGGAGAAGGATTTTGACTAAGGATCTGACCTAAGAGATGAAGCACCGAGCAATCCTTAGATGGCAAAAGACGAGCGAAGCAAAGGTGTTTCCTAGGGATAGGCCTCGTCTATTTATACACTCAGCAAAGGCCATCCGACGGCCCGGATCCGCTCCCGCCAGAATGAAGCGTCATGCCCCACGGTCCCGGTGGCGCTACGCGGTAGCCAACCATTGGGTGCTTCCCCTTCATGCGGATCCAACCGGCGGAAGCGACGTCTCGAAATTCGCCATCCAATTAATGCCACGTAGCACAAAATCGACGGCCTGAATGAGCGAAGCGACGTCTCCATTATGGCGCTGCCCTTTCAATGATCCGCTGACGTCATCGAGGATACACGCGAAAATTAAGACGCACGGTAAAACGCCACGTGGACTTGGAGATTGAAGAGACACGGCTGCCAGACGCTATGTCGTTCGGGGACAATCCACCACGAAGAATCCTCGGCACCCAACTAAGCAGAGAAAGCCGAGCAGACCACTCTCGACCCGACCCATAAATGGGTCGGAACGAGAGTGGGGGGCTAATGATGATGCTCATAAGTGGGAATTCCCATATCACGACACGTAGCGGATGACGTGTCATCCATGTACGCCCGCTAGATTCCTAGGGGCTATGGAGCTGGAATAAGTATGATATATCAGGGACATCCCTCGGCGCCTCGCCTTCGAGGTTGCACCCGACCTTTTAGAATACCTCCCCGGAGTACGTTTCCCCTTCAGCTAACCGCCGGCTAATAGCTAGTCTCCGAGCTATCCTACAGCTGAGACTCTTCATCTCACTCGCTCGTCTCCGGGCTATCACAGAGCTGAGACTCCTCAGCTCACTTGTCCGTCTCCAAGCTATCCTGTCACGCCCCGCTTCCCAGAGTACGCAAGATTGGGCACGTGACATAGCCAACCATGCTACCTGTGGGTAGGAAATATCCATCCACAGTCACATTACGGTTGTAGAGATATCAAGAACAAAATAATAACTAATCTAATACATGTCCAAATCCATAATAACAAGAATCAATAAACAATAAGTACGGAAGCAAATGATCCAATACAATAAATAAACAGTACGTCCCATAATGCGGGCTCACATCTGGAAATGAAATGAAATAAATAAACTAAACCCTAAGGAACTCACGGTTCAGCCTGCCGGCTGAAGTACTCCTGCTCGGTCAACTGCAGTGGTAAGGGATCTGGGCCATGCAAAACCCAGACGTCAGCGCGTCATGTCAACCCAAAATATAATATAAACATGGTAATAAGCAATGCAGGTATGAACATGAATAAAGCAGTACTAAGAAATAACAGAGCAGGGTAATGTGCAGTGGTGACTAAACTGTCCTATCAGGTTTCTACTCTATAGTCTTTGAAATCAATTGATGAATCGTCGATGTAACTCAATAGTATCCCGTGCGTGCCAGGGACCACGGTCAAGGTTCTCGGGGCTGAATCCAAGACGTGCCGCTAGGCAGTAATAGGTAGCAGGATGGGCAAGTGATGTCAGCATCATCACTCCGGGGCTGGCCAAGCCCGTAAGACTGATCAGAACAGGTATCGAACTGTTGAGTTACAAGTCGGTTTCACCTTTGATTTCCCCATACCCCCAAGTTATGTATGTCAGGTCAGGTATTCAGTAGTCAAGGACTAATGCCAACACAGAATCAGGTAAAAGCAGGTCTGTCTGGATAGACAGCAGAAATGGTCCATGAGGGCCCCAAGTCAGGTTCGTTAGCATTAGGCATGAAATCAGGTAACAGGTCAGGTCATGTTTCAACAGGTTGAGTCGATATGTACAGGGTGTCATGTCTGGTGTATCAGTATACGTGTCAGGTGTAGCAGGGTTGAGTCAATATGTACTGTGATCAAGTGTGTGCTCACAACAGGTACACAATCACAATAAACAGCAGCAAGAATTAAAGTAATTAACAATAACGGTTCACTTAATCACAATGGTGCTTTGTATTATCTTTATTAACAGGTTCAAGCACTCTTGGGGTGCAGTAGTCACAAGGTGAACAATATCATCAACATAAAGTAATGAAGCTACAAGAATTTAAACTAAGCATAATAATTGTCTCATGGGTGATTTAACAAATGAAGCGAGGACGATCTACTTGGTTTAGTTAGTTAAAGTGTGGATTGATAGCAGACCGATTAATTTCGAGAACTACTATACCGATTCAATGTTAAGAATAATTGTGACCTTCAATTTTAAGTTATAGAATAATATCGATATTACAATAGCTGTGTGGTTATAATGAATAATATGATGATTAAGTGTATAGCAAGACTTGATCTTGTGTACTAGCATGTTAAAGCAAGTATTCGGATACTTGCCTCGACGGTTTCGCAAACCGGAAAGCACGGATGCAATGTCGGCAGAAAACACGAGACGGGTGCACGGGCTACGGGTCGAGTCCTAACAGCGAACAGCGGGACCACATGGACCAGAATACTTCGCTGGAGCGTCGGGTCCAAGCGACGGCACGGCCGGAGTCCGGCGAAAAGCCAAAACGACGACAAGTTAGCAACCATACGATATACGTAAACAAGGACCAGCGAGAGGGTTCTAGCATTAATGGAAGTTAAAGAGATTCTTACAGGAAAGCACCAGGGGCAACCACGACGGGCTCGACGGCGATGGGACGCCGGCGGCGATGAACAGTGGGCGCGACAAGGGCTGACTTGGCTGGATCGGGTGATGCAGCGATGATGGGGAGGTACTGGCCTGGTCTGGGTTGTAGGGAGGAGAGGAGGTGGTCGTCGGTGTGCTGGCGACGACGACGAGGGTCGACGGCGGCTTTTCCGGCGAACTGAAGAGGGTGGTAGGGTTGCAGTTTTGGGTTCTGTGGTGGTCCGGCGAGGGGAGGAGGAAGACGACGACGAGGTCGGGACGAGGGTGAAGGGAAGAGGATTCTGGTGTCGTCGGCGATGGGAGGCGGCGGCGACGGCGAGATCTGCGGCTGGTGGTGGCGTTGGGGGTTGGGTTGCAGGCGTGCAAGGCTGGAGAAGAGGAGGTAGGGGTGCGGCTATGCTGTGGAGGCGAGGACGGCGACGGCGAGGTCGCGGGGAGGTCGACGGCGCAGGCACGAGGAGGCTAGGGTTAGGGTTCGGGGGTTCGTGGGGTTTTCTCGTGATGGAGAAGAAGGAGGCGGCTGCGAAAAAATATATAGGAAGAGAGAGAGAGAGATTGTTAGATAGAGAAAGATTTTAGAGAGAGAGGGAGAAAGAGATTAGAGAGAGATAGAGAGAGATCGGGGGCCCACGAGGGAAAAAATGAGCTCGTGATTGGATGGAAAGGGGGGTTAGGTAAAAATAAAATTTTAAAAGATTTTAAAAAGAGATTTTAACGTTAAAATAGTAACGGAAATATATATATTATAGTTTTAAATATATTTAATCAAACGGGCATCTTTGGCGCTAAATGAAATATTTCCAAATCGTGCCCGGGTTGCGCCCAAATTCTCCAAATTCAAATTATAGGATTTTAAGCGGGTTCCAAATTTTGAAAAGGGGTGTTTAATGATTAAAATGCATGCCCCCAAGTCGGACACTTGCACGCGCACGTAGCCGTCCAAACTTGCCCGTTTAGCCGAACGGGAAGAAATCTCGACACGCGGACGCTACCACGCGACTAGTGGCGACGAGTAGGCCAACATGGATATTTTTAATTTCATTTTAGGAGTTAAAATTTGTTATGTGCCAAAATGACTTAACCGGTTAGAATTTAGCAATAAACACCAAACAGTCAGGATAATTGGAATGAGCAATGTATAACACTCAACTAGCAATAGAAATAGTATTATTGGGCTCGGGTGTTACATCATACCCAACTACAAAAAGAATTTCGTCCTCGAAATTCCAAGACTACAAGATAGAAAAATGTGAGGAAACTTCTGCCGGATCTCGTCTTCTCGCTCCCAAGTGGATTCTCCATGCAATCGATCACCCCAAGAAACTAGCACAAGAGGGATAATCTTGTTCTTAAGAACCTTTTTTTTCTCATCGATCCTTGATTTCAACTGGTCGCTCCTCAAAAGTTAGGTCCTCCCGTACAGTCAACTCCGAATGATCCAAGACGTGAGTTTCATCACGAACATACCTCCGTAGTAGAGACACATGAAACACATCGTGCACTCCTGCCAAAGACTGGGGTAACACCAAACGGTACGCTATCTCTCCAACACGCTCCAATATCTCGAAGGGTCCAACGAATCGTGGACTAAGCTTTCCTCGACTTCCAAAGCGAAACACCCCTCTAGTCGGTGATATCTTCAGGAATACCAAATCGCTCACGGCGAACTCTAGAGGTCTTCCTGACGTGTCAGCCCAACTTTTCTGTCTGTCTTGAGCTGCCTTCATATGCTTCCTGATTGTATTCACCTTCTCGACTGTCTGTACCACCAAATCTGGTCCTAGTAACCTTCGTTCACCAACATCATCCCAACAAACCGGTGAACGGCACTTACGACCATACAACGCTTCAAACGGAGCCATCTGAATAGTCGCTTGGAAGCTATTGTTGTACGAAAACTCCACCAGGTGTAGATGATCCTCCCAAGAACCTTTGAAGTCCAACATGCAAGCCCTCAACATATCTTCAAGGGTCTGGATCGTTCTCTCCGATTGTCCATCAGTCTGAGAATGTTAAGCTGTGCTAAACTTCAATCGAGTCCCCAAACTTTCTTGTAAACTCCTCCAGAAGTGCGACAAAAACCGAGTGTCCCGATCGGACACGATGCTTACCGGCACTCCATGCAATCTGACAATCTCCTGCATGTACCGCTCTGCCAAAGTCTCTGTCGATTGACCAACCCGAAAAGGAATAAAATGAGCTACCTTGGTCAACCGATCGACAATCACCCATACAGCATTGTTGCCCTTTGGACTCCGCGGTAAAGCTGTCACGAAATCCATGGTTATATGTTCCCACTTCCACTGAGGAATCGGAAGTGGTTGCAACAAACCAGCAACTCTTTGGTGTTCAGCCTTGACCTGCTGACACACCAAGCACTTAGCCACGAAGCGAGCAATTTCCCGTTTCATACCTTCCCACCAGAAGTGCTGTCGAATATCTCGGTACATCTTTGTCCCTCCTGGATGTACAGAGTAAACTGAACTGTGTGCCTCCTTCATAAGCTCTTCACGCACATCTCCTTTTGGCACACACACACGGCTACCATATCTCAACGAACCGTCTTCATGGATTAGTAAATCGGTTCGCAGTCCGGCTTCAACCTGCTCTCGAAACTTTTGCAGTCTAGGATCCTGCGATTGTGCCGCTTTAATCTTCTCAACTAAGGACGATTGTACTTGCAATTGCATCAACTGTCCCGTAGCATGTGGTAGCATAACCTCCAAATCAAATCTCCGAAAATCCGCAATGATCTCCCTTTGTGCGGTCAATACATGAATCGCTGGTAACCGACTAAGCGCATCCGGCACGACGTTAACCTTTCCCGGATGGTACTTAAGATCAAGGTCGCAGTCGGCCATCAGCTCCAACCATCTGCGTTGCCTCATGTTCAACTCCTTCTGAGTGAACACGTACTTCAAACTCTTGTGATCTGTAAAGACTTCGACCCTCTCACCCCAAAAGGCAGGGTCTCCAAATTTTCAAGGCGAAGATCACGGCCGCAAGCTCCAAGTCATGAGTCGGATAATTCTTCTCATGAGTCTTCAGTTGTCTCGTTGCGTAAGCGACGACTTTCCCATTCTGCATCACAACACATCCCAATCCTTTTCCGGATGTGTCGCTGTGAATCACCAGTCCTCCTGAATTATCTGGTACGGTCAGGATCGGGACGGTTATCAACCTCCGCTTCAACGTCTCGATGGCCAAAGCACATCCATCCGTCCAAACCACGGTACCACCCTGCGCGCGAGCTTGGTTAACGGCTCTGCCAAACGAGCGAAGTTCTCCACAATCTTCTGTAGTATCCGGCGAGTCCAAGAAAACTTCTTATCCCTGCAACATTCTTTGGAATAGGCCAATCTCGAACTGCTGCAATCTTTTCGGGATCGACGACAATTCCATCACCCGACACGACATGCCCCAGAAACTTCACTTATTCCAGCCAGAATTCGCACTTACTCATCTTCGCGAACAATTTCTCCTGTCTCAGCGTCTGCAGTGCGATCTTTAGATGCTCAGCATGCTCCTCCGGAACCTTCGAGCATACCAGCGTATCGTCAAATACATCCACAAAGTCGCGAACAACTGCCGGCTCTTCATTACTATCCACTACCATAGCCGCAAGAACATTGTTCGTCGGCCTAGCCCTAAACTCGACTGGCCCGACAGAACTGCTTCCTCCAGTGAAAGTAAACTCATGGTGTCCGGGAATCTGGAAAATTACCTTCCTTTCCCTACAGTCAAAAGTGCCAAGAAAATCCATTCCCAAGACTACTCCATAACTGCCCGTATCTATCACCAAGAAATCTGCAAAGAGCTCCCGTCCGCAAACGACAACTGTACAATCCCTACATTCCTTACTAGCTATGATTTTCTCATTCCCGGTGTGTATGTCCCCAAAACTAGACAGGGTCGTGCAGGTAATCGAGTGTGTAGTTATAAATTTGGATGACATAAAACAGTGGGATGCTCCGAAATTAATAATGCCAATGCGGGAAAACCATGAACGAGTAAATTACCTGAAACCCCTTCTCCTGATGCCTTGGCTTCCTCAGCTGTCAACGTGAAAGCTCGAGCCTGATTAGATCCTTGAGTCAACTGTCTCTGCCCTTGGAACGGTCTCTGCGGAGGCTTCTGAATATCATCCCTTGTACGAAGTTTCGACGGACAAGCACTAACGGCGTGATCTGCCGCTCCACATCTAAAACAGAGTCCCAGCCTCTTACGACACTCCTTTCGCACATGTCCGGGTACATGGCAGTAATCACAAATCACGCTCCCTTTCCGATCACCCACAATTGTTTTCTTCATTGGTGCTACGCTGCGCCTGTTCACCGGAATACTTCTACGTACAGACGTTTGGTTCAGTGTAGATGCCGGTTCCAGCTCGGTCTGTCCCTTTAGATCCTCCAGCAATCCCCTTATCACTCTACGCCTGGCGTCTATGACCGCACGTCTTTGGTCCATCTTCAAATTCTTACCGGCCATATTCCTGGAAATCAAAATACCCAACATTAGCATGATGATAGATTCTGAGTATAGATCAAGGCTAGAACTCCAAGATACTTAAATAGAGTACTGCATTGTAGCTATGCCGCGGTATCATAGCCGCAATTACTTAACTCCACCTAAGTCGCCTAAGTCCTAGAGATAACAAGAAATTAGGTTGTCGAGTTGACAAATGCAAAGTAAGTTTGCATGTCGACATGATCCGGAAGAATGATTCAAGGATGGTAGAACGGTCAAGGTGGCAGGACATGTTTCCTAATCACGGGTATTCTGACTCGTGTATTGGGCACAATACCCAACTACAAAAGAATCAACCCAATTAACCTATGGCTCTGATACCAAAAGAACCATGTTACGCCCCGCTTCCCAGAGTACGCAAGATTGGGCACGTGACATAGCCAACCATGCTACCTGTGGGTAGGAAATATCCATCCACAGTCACATTACGGTTGTAGAGATATCAAGAACAAAATAATAACTAATCTAATACATGTCCAAATCCATAATAACAAGAATCAATAAACAATAAGTGCGGAAGCAAATGATCCAATACAATAAATAAACAGTACGTCCCATAATGCGGGCTCACATCTGGAAATGAAATGAAATAAATAAACTAAACCCTAAGGAACTCACGGTTCAGCCTGCCGGCTGAAGTACTCCTGCTCGGTCAACTGCAGTGGTAAGGGATCTGGGCCATGCAAAACCCAGATGTCAGCGCGTCATGTCAACCCAAAATATAATATAAACATGGTAATAAGCAATGCAGGTATGAACATGAATAAAGCAGTACTAAGAAATAACAGAGCAGGGTAATGTGCAGTGGTGACTAAACTGTCCTATCAGGTTTCTACTCTATAGTCTTTGAAATCAATTGATGAATCGTCGATATAACTCAATAGTATCCCGTGCGTGCCCGGGACCACGGTCAAGGTTCTCGGGGCTGAATCCGAGACGTGCCGCTAGGCAGTAATAGGTAGCAGGATGGGCGAGTGATGTCGGCATCATCACTCCGGGGCTGGCCAAGCCCGTAAGACTGATCAGAACAGGTATCGAACTGTTGAGTTACAAGTCGGTTTCACCTTTAATTTCCCCATACCCCCAAGTTATGTATGTCAGGTCAGGTATTCAGTAGTCAAGCACTAATGCCAACACAGAATCAGGTAAAAGCAGGTCTGTCTGGATAGACAGCAGAAATGGTCCATGAGGGCCCCAAGTCAGGTTCGTTGGCATTAGGCATGAAATCAGGTAACAGGTCAGGTCATGTTTCAACAGGTTGAGTCGATATGTACAGGGTGTCATGTCTGGTGTATCAGTATACGTGTCAGGTGTAGCAGGGTTGAGTCAATATGTACTGTGATCAAGTGTGTGCTCACAACAGGTACACAATCACAATAAACAGCAGCAAGAATTAAAGTAATTAACAATAACGGTTCACTTAATCACAATGGTGCTTTGTATTATCTTTATTAACAGGTTCAAGCACTCTTGGGGTGCAGTAGTCACAAGGTGAACAATATCATCAACATAAAGTAATGAAGCTACAAGAATTTAAACTAAGCATAATAATTGTCTCATGGGTGATTTAACAAATGAAGCGAGGACGATCTACTTGGTTTAGTTAGTTAAAGTGTGGATTGATAGCAGACCGATTAATTTCGAGAACTACTATACCGATTCAATGTTAAGAATAATTGTGACCTTCAATTTTAAGTTATAGAATAATATCGATATTACAATAGCTGTGTGGTTATAATGAATAATATGATGATTAAGTGTATAGCAAGACTTGATCTTGTGTACTAGCATGTTAAAGCAAGTATTCGGATACTTGCCTCGACGGTTTCGCAAACCGGAAAGCACGGATGCAATGTCGGCAGAAAACACGAGACGGGTGCACGGGCTACGGGTCGAGTCCTAACAGCGAACAGCGGGACCACATGGACCAGAATACTTCGCTGGAGCGTCGGGTCCAAGCGACGGCACGGCCGGAGTCCGGCGAAAAGCCAAAACGACGACAAGTTAGCAACCATACGATATACGTAAACAAGGACCAGCGAGAGGGTTCTAGCATTAATGGAAGTTAAAGAGATTCTTACAGGAAAGCACCAGGGGCAACCACGACGGGCTCGACGGCGATGGGACGCCGGCGGCGATGAACAGTGGGCGCGACAAGGGCTGACTTGGCTGGATCGGGTGATGCAGCGATGATGGGGAGGTACTGGCCTGGTCTGGGTTGTAGGGAGGAGAGGAGGTGGTCGTCGGTGTGCTGGCGACGACGACGAGGGTCGACGGCGGCTTTTCCGGCGAACTGAAGAGGGTGGTAGGGTTGCAGTTTTGGGTTCTGTGGTGGTCCGGCGAGGGGAGGAGGAAGACGACGACGAGGTCGGGACGAGGGTGAAGGGAGGAGGATTCTGGTGTCGTCGGCGATGGGAGGCGGCGGCGACGGCGAGATCTGCGGCTGGTGGTGGCGTCGGGGGTTGGGTTGCAGGCGTGCAAGGCTGGAGAAGAGGAGGTAGGGGTGCGGCTATGCTGTGGAGGCGAGGACGGCGACAGCGAGGTCGCGGGGAGGTCGACGGCGCAGGCACGAGGAGGCTAGGGTTAGGGTTCGGGGGTTCGTGGGGTTTTCTCGTGATGGAGAAGAAGGAGACGGCTGCGAAAAAATATATAGGAAGAGAGAGAGAGAGATTCTTAGATAGAGAAAGATTTTAAAGAGAGAGGGAGAAAGAGATTAGAGAGAGATAGAGAGAGATCGGGGGCCCACGAGGGAAAAAATGAGCTCGTGATTGGCTGGAAAGGGGGGTTAGGTAAAAATAAAATTTTAAAAGATTTTAAAAAGAGATTTTAACGTTAAAATAGTAACGGAAATATATATATTATAGTTTTAAATATATTTAATCAAACGGGCATCTTTGGCGCTAAATGAAATATTTCCAAATCGCGCCCGGGTTGCGCCCAAATACTCCAAATTCAAATTATAGGATTTTAAGCGGGTTCCAAATTTTGAAAAGGGGTGTTTAATGATTAAAATGCATGCCCCCAAGTCGGACACTTGCACGCGCGCGTAGCCGTCCAAACTTGCCCGTTTAGCCGAACGGGAAGAAATCTCGACACGCGGACGCTACCACGCGACTAGTGGCGACGAGTAGGCCAACATGGATATTTTTAATTTTATTTTAGGAGTTAAAATTTGTTATGTGCCAAAATGACTTAACCGGTTAGAATTTAGCAATAAACACCAAACAGTCAGGATAATTGGAATGAGCAATGTATAACACTCAACTAGCAATAGAAATAGTATTATTGGGCTCGGGTGTTACATATCCTGTACCTAAGATTTCTCAGCCTCCCTGTTTGGCCGGGAGCTCAGAGATCGAGAGCCCCCGTAACGACTCCACGTATCTCGCCACGACGAGATCTCCGCCACTTCACGTCCCGCATCTCACGCTAGCATATCTCACCATTAATGGGCGTATTTCACTATCAACGCGAACATGACGCAAGGGCATAACGGACGACGAGAATCTCGCATCAGCTTGCTCCATTCGACCGTTATATAAACCCCTCTTCCAGATGACTCGGGTATCACGAACTCATTCCAATACGCCGCTACTCTGTCCTAATATTCCTCGATACTCACTTGATCGTCGGAGGGTTCTACGGTGGTTTCCCATCCCGGGACTTCCCTTGCAGGTAACTCGGTGTCAATAACTACCATAATCCATTGAGATCCACACGCTCAACTCTCATCTCAAATCTCAACCGTTCAGCACAGCTGGCAATAAAATCGACGGAGGACAACATGTGAGGGAGATTCCGACCTCCTTCGGTTCTCAATATGGGATAATCTTACACATTTAGCTCATGTTCAAATGGAGCATTAGAGCCACATGGCCCACATCACAAGGCATTATGAGAAGGTATCCAGAGTATCTCCATCTTTTTGGTCTTGTGTATTAACCACTTAAACTTTCTTTCTTTAAGCTCTTTACATGAGCATGACACATATTTTCATTATCTACTGTTATAAGCCAAACTCATAGGTTCTACCTGTGGTTCTTTTCATGCAAAAATCCAAATATGATAAAACTTTCTGTAACTTTTACTTTATTCCCATGTTCCCAAGCCCCCCTCTTCCTCTAAAATTTCTCTAATTAACCTCCAAATTAATTTCTAAGCATCTAGCGTATAATAAAAGGCAGCTCTGTTTCTCCTAGGAAAAAAAAAATAAATAGAAGGATTTGTTAATCCTATCCATTACTATTTTTTAAGTGAGTTGGACTATTCTTCTCTTAAGAGGAGCCTCTCATTTTTCTAGATGTTGGATCGTTTCATCCTGTGGTGAAAGAAGTTGGATGATGTCGTCATCATTCTTTACGGAATATCATCAATAACTACTTATTTGCATCCAGCCATCCAACTCACTTTAATTTTTTACTGATTTATCATCACCTTAAAATATTTGAAAAGTTAGTTATAGTTTTAAAATATTTTTTTTTAAAAATTCTATAATTTAAATGCATAGGCTTAATATTTGTTATAGCTATTGAAGTTTTCTTAACCATAATAATATCCTAAATATTTATTGTTTAAGATGATTTTCTAGGCTATTTTTGATTATATATGATTTTTACATCAAAAATTGATGGAGACCGTCTTAGAGTTCAAGTTTTCTCTTCTTTTCCCGAATATTTTCTTCGAATTAAATATGAGAATGCCACGTGGCCTCCTAGATTTTGATTTATAATAGTAGATAGATATGAATAATATAATATCTCAACTTTTGGGATGATCCTCTTCATTCATATTGATCTTAATGGTCTTAAATATAGGCATACCATCTTTTTTTCTTTTTCTTTTCTCCTTACTTTCTTCTCATTTATCTACATTTTGTCAAATACTAGAATCTCTAATACATATTATAACTAAACTTTGACCCCATGCGTAACGCGTGAGATCAAAAACAATTCAATATATTCGTAGATGAATTTATACGGTACACAAAAGTTGTTACAATTTGAGATTTAAGCAACACATGATAAAAAAAAAGTACATAGCCATCTTTTTCTAGCTCAAAATAATTGTCATTAATCGGATTCTTGATAGATTGTGTGATATTTCTTCATAAACATTAAAATTCTTACAAAAATAAATAGAGTTAGCATTTATTTTTAATTTAGTATGAATTATGAGCACGTAATACATTATTAGTTGTAATGGAACTATAATTATTGAATATAATTTATTAAGAAAGATAATTATATACGTTATGCATAATAAATAATCTAATTAGTGAATATAATTTTAATAATTTTCTAAACAGTCTATCTCTTTATTTGATTATCGAGATAGTATTTGATTTATTTTCTATAAGAAATATCATATGACAACTTAGATATTATTTTAATATTTCAAGACTGTATAAAGGCTAAATTTTATTTAAATACAAAAACCTTTTGGTAATTTTTTAATATAAATACAATATACTTTGTGACTTGTGAGTAGATACCAAAAATAATCATCATATCTAAATAAATACCCTGATTTAGTGTTTTCAATTTACAATTTACAAATACGAACGTTTTATGTTATGTAATATGGCTATAACCAATAAAAATAATAAATTATGTCAATATTTTAGCTAAAAAAAATTATTTTTCAATAAATTCATTACCTGGTAAATTTTTAAATAGCGATAGTTATTTGAGTCATGAAATTTTAGCATAAGTTTTAAAGCAATTATAATTTCTATAAATAAATGTAAAATAACTATTGTTATTTTAAACATTATTATTTCATTATATTTGAAAAAAATATATAGGATATTTTTTGTGACTATTTCAATACAAATACTATTATTTCTTCTCTTTTTTTTTAATTTTTTTGTAAATTCCTATCAAATATTTTGAACTATAAAACCCAAGGATAAAAAAGAAAAAAAAAACTCCATTGCACTCATACTATAGATATGAGACCCATATATAAATTGTACCCAAGGGAAGAAATGTCATGTTAGACAATGTGCAAGTTTTTCCCAATGATTTTGCATAACAAGAGGATTATTAAGATTTTTTTCTTTCCAAATATACCTTTTCTAAGCCAAAATACTTTAGGGCTTTCCTAAGGATTTTGCAAAACCTTTATGAAAACAACTTAGAAAATATGTCTCATTAAAAATTTGGTTTTCCAAAAATACCCTCAAGAAACATTGTTACATTCAAATCTATAAGGGTATTTTGGAAAAAACTTGCCAAAAATAGTGTTTTTGGCGAAAGATTCCATCCTATACAAAAAATTCCATTCCCATGACCCAATTTTATACTAGCTAATTAGATTAGATAGATGGATAGATTGCTTCATACAACATTAGCACAAAAGCAAGAACTTGCAAGAGCTTAAGATACCAAAAAGAAACACAATATACACTTCAAATTCAACATCTTGATATCCGGAGGCTGATTATAAATTTTTGACATAAATTAACAGCAAATATGTCATCTACAAATTTACATTTATGAAAAAATCATTCGGGGAAAAAGAATGAACAAATGAAGGCGAAACAGAAAATATACATATCATAATTCATAATGGAAAATTCACTAGATATTTGGAAATTTTGCTAGACTTCTAGTTCAAATTCATTCTCAAATGAGAATTTAGGCGACGAAGATGGGGAATTACTTGCTGTTGAGGCATTTTTATTACTTGTTGGCGAGGCATTGTCGATTTGGCTTAGCTCGTCTGCGATATCTTCGACATCTATATCTCCAAATGAGTGGAAAATGGGGTGCAAATATGCATCAGCCAAATAAGCTTTGAGATTTATATTTGCTTCAGAGGCTTGTTCCTTGGTGTCTTTAGCCATTGCTTCCTGAAAATTCACAAGGCTTGTTCCTTTGGTTCAGGTTATCCATAAAATCAAGTATATGCCATTATTTTTTTGTAACTGATCTTCTATGAACATAAATAATTTCAGCCCTGCACTTTTATATTTGCCCTTTCAAATCCATATTGTTACAACGCTAACTGGCCTCACCAAATTTACAACCGATTGTGTAGCTAAGATAACGGCCTCTTTTTATTTAAAATAATAATAATGAACAAGAAAATTTCCATAATAATTGGCCTCTTTTTATTTAAAAAAAATAAAAAAACAAGAAAATCTCACAATAATTTATTCACCTGTAGGATCCCATGCCAACTTTTCCTTTATTTAAAATTTTAAATAATATTCTATTCTCTGAAGAAAAACCTTCTCTCTCCATCCCCCCACGCCCAATCAAATAAAGCATCTTTCCCACCTATGTTTTCAAATTTCAAATATATATTTCCATATAAAAATAATAAATGTTTATATTTCGAAATCCACATTCCACATGCATTGCACGTGCAACATACTAGACCATATAATCAAAAGATTTTTTTTAAAGGAAGAGGGCAGGGTTAGAATCAATCAAAATGCCACATAATTTACATGAAAGATAAAGGGAAGTTTATTTCTGACAATTGAAAAGGTTCAATAAGGTTATGCATAATAAAGCAAGTTTAGGGTAGTTAAGTGAAAAAGGACTGAAAATTTGTTATCCTTTGTTGCTGTTGAATGCAGGGCTTGAAAAGATACTTAACTATATCGGTTCCATGTACCATAAAAACCCATGAAAGGAAACAAGGGAAAGGATTTTTTTTATAAAAAAGAAGAAACGGTGCTAATGCACTTGAAAAAAAACATGTTAGCATAATTACTTCTTCAATTCAAAATCTTGTTGTACCATCTTGTGACTTATAAATCTTTATAGGTTGAGTAAAGAACACAACTAGGATTTACATGTTAACACGCAAAACACTAAAAATACACATTTAAAAGGAAGAGCAGAACAATGGACGTACCTCGAGAGACTGTTTTCTAAACGCAGGCTCAAATCGGTTTTTGCAGTACTTGTGAAAGCAAAAAGTCAATAGAGGCAAAATAAGAAGCAATGGAGTTGAATTTGCAGCTTTCTTTGTGCTGAGTAAACCAAGCAGTAGTATTTGCGATATCAGCGCGCTTGCTATAATGTGGGTATGAATATGTGGCCAAAATGCACCCGCGCTTTCGTATTTCTGATTGTATACATTGATTATCTGAAAATCACAAAGAAAGCATCAGCAGATATTTACCATTGCCATTGAAAGCTGAGAGAAAGGTCAATAGAAGAAACTTGCTGTTGAAAATGTGACTTAAAGTTTTCTAAACCGTGGTTTCATCAAGTTAGAAAGACTTAACTATAAATTCCTAACTTTGCCATGTTTGGGGCTCATTTTGAAGTTGAGATAGTTGAGATAATTACATTTATCTTACCTTTGAGAGTGAGAAAACTGCAATTATATAAACTCCAATCTGCTCAAAGTGTTGATAACTCCATTCTTGGAGTTTGAGACTTGCAAACCACAATTTGCATCTCTCTACCTCCACTTAAAAATAAACCATAGTTATCTAAACCAATGTTGAAAATAACGATAGCGTAAAGCGTAGCACTTCGTTTAAAAGTGGAAAGCGCAAATAGCGTTGCGCAAATCGTAAGTTATATGGATTATTATCAATTAATCTTAATAATTATATTTATTCATTTTAAATCATAAATTTAAGTAAATTAGTTTTAAAATTAAAAAATAGATTACATTCTTTAAAGAGTTAAGAAAATAATGCAAACTTACTAGAATTAACATAACAAATTCCTAATTTTCAATTTAACAAGTATACATTCATATTAGGTATTCAAAGTAATCAAGTGAAATTAGTTTTAATACATAATTACTAGATTTCCTTGATCCATTGTTCAAATTCAGTTTAATAACAAAAATTCGTATGTAGAATCATATTTACAAATATAGACTATGCTATTGCTATCAATTTGTAGTGTAACGTAAGCTTTTTGTAAAAATAACGTAAAATAGCGCAAGTTATTTTGTATTTAAGTTATTTGGTTGAGTTACGTAGCAAATAGCTTAGGTTATGTTATGTAACGCAAAATAACAAGTTACATAACGGTTTTTTTCAACATTGATCTAAACTCCATTCCCAAACGGGGCCTGAAAGGTTTGAACCAAACAGTTTTAAGAAGCAGCCTATGTTTTTGCTGCTCCATGCATGTGGCATTAGAAAATCATGAAGTGAGAAAGGTTCTTATAGGCATGACTTGAATCTACCCAAATAGAACACACATTCTTCATGTTGCCAATGATAAAATCAATTCTAGCATCCCATGTTTTGCTGCCTTGTGTCATGTGGGGATTGAAATGTCTTGAAGGCAGCATATAAGCCAAAGTCTGAAATGATATATTACAGGATTGCCTATTTAAGCATGGGTTTGATAGGAATGAAGCATCCTTCAGTGTGAAGTGATCAATTCTAGAACTTTATTTAAGAGGAATTGAAAATAGATAGTAGAAGAGTTTTGTGTACAGAGAGTGTTATCTCTGTTCTCTTCTTTTGAGTGTGCTCTTTATCTAAGTGTTTCTCTTTGTCGAGTGTTCTCTTTGTAGTGAGGTTTGGGTGAGTGGGGGAAGAGTGCAACTTTTTTGTATTCTCCTCTTTGACATAGTGGAATTCGATGGCTGTCTTCGCCGGTGGATGAAGGCCAAGTTTGGCCAAACAATGCTAAATTGTGTGTGTGCTGTCAACTTTGTCTATTAGCTATTTCTGCTATTGTTCCGCATACTCTATTTTGTAAACGGTCTATTGTGTGTTGAACTTAGAGTGAGAAAAATACAGAGCGTAAGAGTTTTCTGTAGAGAGTGTTTAGCTCTTTTCTCTTCTTTTGTGTGAGCGTTGTCATGGTTTGAGTGGTTCTCTTTGTTTTCAGTTTTAGATGAATGCGATGAGTGTAACTCGTCTGTATTCTTCTCTTTGACAAAGTGGAATTCTATTGTTGCCTCCGCCTGTGAATATAGGTCAATTATGGCCGAACCACATATAATGTGGGTGTTTTGTCCACTTTCGTATGTTAGCTATTTTGCTGTAGTTGTGTGCTCTATTATGCAAACCATTTATTGTTAGTGGAAACCCCGTTTCCTGTAACACTTATTAATGGTTGTTTAAATAGAATGGTGATAAATGCATTAAGATAAGCATCAGCATGCAATATTAATTTGCGGGAAAAAATAGCCTAACTGATAGCTAGGCAAAATACAGAATGACAAAGTGAATTCAAATATGAGAAAGATATCATATCACTTTGAATAATGGCATCGTCTATAGAATGTTGTCACATCAACATCAAGACGCATCCTACAGAGACACTTTAAGCTCCATACCACATAAACTGCTACCAAGAAAAGTAAACTTATTTTGGGTATAAGTTAAGTCACTGAAACTTATTTTCGGTATAAGTTAAGTCACTGACCTGATGTCTATAGACGAGGTAGGCAAAGGCGAAGGATACAATTATAAATGGAAGAAGAATTGGAGTGACCACAGCATAAACAAGCCCGAGAAGAAAATATAGTTGGACCATTGGAAGAGTCTCGGTAAGCTTAATGCGCGGAGGTTTCATTGCCTTCTCTCTATCCCTGTCCGTTTTCACTAGAAACATGTTTTTAACAGAGTACTTGAACATCGGCGTGATCCGAAGTATCTCACTGGAAATGGAAGCCCATCCATCGACCATTATATATGTGATGAAAAATGTAGCCTTCATTGGTATGGATACCCCTATGGTTCTTGGAATCCTGTAAGCAAAGGATGGAAATAGAATTCAGCATAGAAACTGGAAAGAGAATCAGATTACAATAGTGCATGCAACAAAATGTTGTGAATCTAAGAAGAGAGCACACAAAAAAATTCGTCCATGCGGATCAATATATATTAATATAAGTGTTTTTTTTTTTGAGATTAGGTGGGATAAATTAGCTACCCCTCATAAATGGGAGATCCCGGGTCTCCCTCTTGGGCAATTCCAAGCCCCACCAATAGGCTATTCCAAGCCCCACCAATGGGCTACTCTAAGCCCCTATATTAATATAAGTTGAATATAATCAGAAGATAATCTGGCGTTATTGTTGACAATTGGAGAAGTCAGTCATTGTGCAACCTGACCTCTAGTCTATTTTGTTTCTCCTTTATTATTCTTCTTAATTTTATTTTTTCGGGAGAGGGTGTATTTTTTGACGGTGTTTTTTATTTTTACTTTTTGTACCTCTAAGTTGTGCTATATAAATTTTCTTATTTCATAATTCCGATGAATATTTTATCCGGCTAGGGTCATCGACTGTATTCATATCTAAAATGATCAATTATTACCAAATAACAGAATCAAAATTGTTACTGCACTATTCTCGAGCCACTAGAATATTGTCAAAATTTAAAAGAGAAACTATTCTAAGATCATATAATGTCAATATGAAACAGATGCATCGACAAAATAGGCATTTATAATGATTAAAAAGAAAGTAGGAGAGAGTTACTGAGAAGGTGGCTGATGAAGTAACGATTCAAGCTGTTCAAAAGCTGTTCCGGTCACTATGCTACCCAAAAACACATCTATTACAATAAAGTAAAAATATATATCGGCAGCCCTTCTTTCGAGTGCCGACAATGAGAAGTGACCTTCGACTTTCGACATAATCATCAGGACTGTTGGAAGGATGCACATGAAAAATTTTAGTGCTAACCCAGGAAGAAATCCTTGCAAGAATGATTTTATTAGCTTCCTGCATAAATAGAAAAATTAATATCCATTATACTAATTGAGGCATATAGTCTTATCAAGTACGCATGGAGAACAAATGAAAGATATACATGGTTATGAGCTAAAGAACAGGTCCCAACTCTCTCAAGACTTGCAGATTTGTTTAAAAGCATATGCAACTTTAGCTCCCTTTCGAGCGCTTGATAGATATACTTACTGTTCAACCACAGGCCTGAGGAAAGGAGCATACTTCTCAAGAGTTTCAAGATTCGCAAGTGTTTGCACGGCAGTAATTGGAATCATGTAACCACAAAGCAAACCAAATGCCGCCAATGATATTAGTATCTTTCTGATGCTTAAAGAAACAAATGGAATAGCGAGATTCCTCCAATAAACGTCGTGTGGTTCAGGTGCCCAATAAGTTAACCAACGTGTTGGATTCTTGCTTTGCTGTGTCTGTGCACAAACAGCAGCACCCCATCTTGAGTCAAATGCAACAAAAGCTACTCGCATTACAGCGTTTGGATCTTTAAGAACCTTTTCCCGCTCGGCTGCTAACTGAAACAAAGGCATCGAGGAATTTCAATAAGAAGGCAATCAATTTTGTGTCAAGGAAATGAAGTTCCTCTAAGGTAATGGTCATATTCATATGCTACACAAGATGCCCATCACTTTTGGTCGTATAGGGGGAAATACCCCTCTTTTTCAAACCTGCACTTTGCCCCCTATTTCAACAGACGAAAAAAAATTCGTAATTCAATTTTTATACCCAAAGTACCATATGAGAATACTAGTTATAAACCGCCAATAAAACCACAGCAGAAAAATAATATTAGTTTAGGGGTACTTTTGAATGAAAATTAAATTTACCAGAAATTTCAGCCAAACTCGAAGGGGGAAGTGCAGGTTTTGATAAGCGAAATGTATTTTCTGATATGCAGCCAAAAAGCCAGGGGGCATTTCTGCAATTTAGCCTTCAAAGATACAACAATCGTCCAGTATGGAGAGAGAGAAAAACTTACTTGCTTATCAAGACATTTGATCCTTTCTTTGTAGTATGCAATTGGATCCACTCTTACACCGCCGAGGTCTAGAAACCCTTTCTGATGTAAGAAATAAATCAGAAGAGCGAAAGCATATAATTAAAAGACAGTCCCATAAATACATTAATTAGAAGAACAACTAACTGAATGAATTTTGCTTCTTAACCTTTATGGTTAGCTTTTTATCTGGATTTCTCTCAGATTTGACACGGTAATAGTCCAGCCAGTTTTTGAGTTTTTTCTTTCTTTTCACAAGCCTGGCGAACCTGTTTGCATTGTAAACAACCTGAATAAGATCACATTCATGGTCATAAAAACTGTCAAATAATGTAAGAAAAATATACCGAATATGTCATGGAAAAAAGAAAAGAGACCTTATTCATAAGATTGTATCACCTGGTGGCCAAGATAATGGTCGGGATGGTTTTTTTGGAAGTACTGGTCCACACATTCTGATACTGAATTCCCCGGAGTATTTGGGATGTTTCTCACTATGACCTACAGAAACAACGTAAAAAACGAATGAATATTTTACCTGTAAGACTAACAAACAACCAAAAAGTGTAGACAAGTACAATATGAAGTCTGTAATTTTCTACAAGGCATTGAATATCCTGGAGTACACTAAGAAGGATGTCCAAGGAGACTGTAGCCTCAAAACAACACCAATGTACATGCAGAACAGGGAGATGAAGAAGATTCTTTTGCCTCTCGGCCCTAATACTCACTATCAAAATTTGTTTTTTTCATTTTTGAAATCGACCCCCGAAGAACTTGCGACCTCTCACATTGGAGAGGAAATTGGTACCAACTGAGCTAAGCGTTATCAAAATTTGCATTAGATACAAAGCAAATGAGAGAAAGGGAGATTACCACATTGTGAAAAATCACTCTTAAATCTTAATATCCAAATTAAAGCGGCTTTAAGGGAACTCTCCTGTCAATATCCTGATAATCCTCATTTTCGGATATCTAATTAGACTAGTATACAGAGGAAAACAGGATTCCAGACAGAGAACAAGGTAAGCATAAATACTATTTAAATTATAATTTTAGTATATTAAATCTCCTTATATTAATTAAATAATATAATAATATAACCATAGCCATTTCCTTGTCAAACAATATACTAATAATCATTATATACTTTCTTACTAATAGAATTAATGCAAAGTTGGGGTAATTTTTACATATAGACAAGCATCAATCATTGAAACATTATCGGAAGTCTATTTTATTGTAATCTAGTTATGTTTTCAAGGTTAAACCTATAATCTCTCGTAGCAGTAAAAGCAAATTTGTGAAAATAACTATCTGTTGGTTAATTGTCACATTTTTGAAAAGGTAACCTGGATAATAGAATTTTTTTTTTCCCTAACAGTTGTTTGGACCACCGTCTAATAATAAGAAATAGAACTATGAACAGTTAGCAAGTTTTTCTAATAAGGAAAAAATAAGCACTTACAGTAAACTGATCAGCACGTCGATGTTGTGAAGCCTGAAAACGCAATCTCAAGGAGGCTACACTTCCATACTCCATGTAAAGGCAAAAGCAAGTCCAGATGGTGAAAACGTATGCCATTAATAAGTGAACCCAAAACCTAATATTTAACCCAAATTAACCACAGTACCACATGAATGATATAGATTCAACTTAGATGCTCGCATGTTATTTGGATGGATTTTCCATCCCTTTCGTCATATATAACAGTATATAGAATCAAGAGTACATTGAAGGGCCTCTGCGAAATGAGATTGTTTTTCAGAGAAGACTAAACTTACAGCTGAGATCCGGCTTCAACATTTGATATAGAGAGCTTATCAATGTCACTAAATACTATTTCTTTCTGAAGTTTGAGCAGCGTCCCATGATACACATTGACAGGAACAAGAACCAACAGCGCTAGGGTTGTTATTGGTATAAATATCTTCAACCTTTCGAGACCAAAAATAACATGAAGAAAAATAAGAAAATCAGACTCATAATAAATAAACCTGAAATAGAAAACCAATAGTTGTCTCTTTTAAACAGAAAATAATGCATTTCTTCATACGACTAGAAAACCTTCGCCAAATGAACATATCATCAGGATTCATAATCACAGACCGACAATTCCCAATCTCTCGTTGGCCCGATAAACTACACAACATGTTGCTAAATATTATTAGCAGCCATTTCCTTGTAAATGGTTGATAGTAGCCATTACGCTCAAGTTGTGTCGAGAATTCATCACGTTGAGATTTCAAATGTTTGACGTAGGATCCATATTAATTTTATAATGCCAAATAATCTAAATCAATTGAGATACATCGAAGTCTCGCTTTACCATATGATCAAACACTATATAATTTATGTTTATCGTTTGACAACAATTTGAACACTGACCACATGATATATGATGGACCGAGTCGGAAAGCATTTATTTACGTCAATCTAGGAACAAAGTAAATAGAAACAAGCAATGGACACATACCCAAGAACATAAATCCTGAGAAAGATAACGGAATCGAGCCCGGCGTGCTTGATCAAATCGTCCTGGCTCATCTTCAGAGCTTGCGGCATCCAATTCAGGAACGTGAAGTAGGAGCACAGATTCAAATTCACAAACTTCCGAACCCGATTGGCGCCGCCCTTGATCTTCTTCCTAGGGCTCTCTCTTTGCCCCATGACGTACCATTTCGAGAAATAGACTCGATCGTTTGCGGGTTGAATCTTCAAAATCGCAAACAATAGAAGAAATATGAAGCTGCTGCCTATGTTCATCAATGCCGAGACTCCAATCTCTTTGAGAGAATCCATTGATGCTTTGAGGTTGAAGAAGCGGGAAGAATGAAGGAGCAGGAGAAATCAAAATAGGTTTTTTTAAAATATTTTTATTATTGATAATAAAGAATTTGCTTGAATTTTGTTAGAACAAGAAAAAATTATTAGAGTGGAAGTGAGAGAGTAATGAGGCGGAGCAGCGGAAGGTGAGCATAAAAAGATGTGACCATATCTCGGGGCAGGAGTCAATAGAGAAGAAACACGTGGCTGAATCGTTTTGGAAACTAGATTTTGCAGGTTATGCAATCCCGGGAAAATCCTACTGATCTAGCTACTAGGTGATTTTATTGTGTTTCCGCAAGTACTCTTGAGAAAATGAAATTTTGGGTTATTTTTTTCCCCTTCATAGAAAATGAATCTTTAAATGTGCGATGTGCCGGTAATATATGTCAGATCATCATGACAGAAAAAGACATAACAATATAGATCCCACAAAGAATCCTAGCTATCTTTCTCCTGGCTACCATGTTCGTTGCGCCTAATACACTGAATAAAAAAGCTGATTCTGAAAATATAATAAGATAATCTTAATCCAACGCCGGATGGATATAACAAATAAATGGGTTTATACCTAACTATCAATAAACTTTGAAAATCAATCTGGAAAATTTTACATTTACAAGAAAGGGTGGACAAATAACTAAATCTTTTATCCCCCTCTCCAATAGCTCGGTTAACAACAACATTAGGAGGGAAGAAACACCAAGAATAAATTAGGCTGTGCTGAACTAAAATTATCAACTTCAGATTATGGACTTAGGGTTCAAATTCATAGTGATATACATATCGAGGAGGCGATACATATTGAGGCGGCAGCGATGGAGAGCTGGTCTCACTGGTTGAAGGCGAGGGAACACACGCTTCATTTTTGTCGACTCTGACCTCCAGCGTCTCTATATTCTCATATGACATGAAATACGGGTGCAGATATGCATCGGCCAAGTAGGATTTAAGATTAAGGTTAGGCTCAGATGCTCGCTCCATATTGTCTTTCTCCATCGCTTCCTGAAAATTTGGAGCAAATCAAGTAAGGCTGGGAATTATAGAAATCTTGGAAAAAGAATTGAGGTATTTAGTTAGTTTGACACCTCTGGAAGATTTAAGGAAATAAAAATGCGATGTTGATGCAACTTCCAAAGGTAAAGTCCCTAGCATACCATAAACTACCAGATAAATACCACAAACTCCATAAGTTTTAGTCATTTAAAAATAATTACCCTGGATTATTATTAATTTAACAGTATACACCTTTTTTTCCAATCTAACTTTCAATGTAATATCACATGAACAGTTGCAACTGAAGTTAAACTATGCCTGTGAAATTTAATTGAAAACCTCAAAAGATAGTAGATTTATTTGCAAATGACTAAACTTCATGGTATTTACTTGTAATTTCTATAGTTTATGGCATTTATCTAAAAGACGACAATAGTTCATGGTATTTTCGTGAAACTTAAATAATAACGAGGAGAGTCCCATATTGCCTTTGAGTCTTGTGGATAGTCTCACATCATGTGCATCCATGGTTGGGCCCAAAACCAACCAATACACAAAAAGGACTGAAAATTCCATATTAAAAAAATGAGACCAAAAACCCCAGTTGGCAATTTGTCAAAAGAAATTCAAGAGGATAAGAGCAAGTTACATGAAAGTACCTCCAAGGGGTATTTTCTGAAAGCAGGTTCGAATCGGATTTTGCAGTACTTGTGAAAACCATAAGTGAGTATTGGCAAAACAGCAAGTAATGGAGTGGAGTTAACAGCTTTTTTAGTGCTGAGCAAACCAATAAGCAGCAGTTGAGATATCCACATGCTTGCAACTATGCGTGTATGAACATGCGGCCAAAATGCACCAGCACTTTCATATTCTTGATTGTAAACATTAATAATCTGAAAAAATATAAGTAAATCACAGTCTGAAGCTTTTCTGAAAAGCGAATGACCAATAAATAAATATTTGGGTAATTCAGTATGCAATTATCAGAAGAGGTGAGTAGTAGATCCAATCTGATGGACTATAGAAATGCTAGCTAAGCTGACGGATAAAACTTGGGAACTCAAACCTAGTAAAGTCGAAGAAAACAATCTCCATGATGCCAAAATAAGCATTTATAACATGTTCAGGAAGGTCCTTTTTTCTTTTGAGTGCACGCGCGCGTGTGAGAGAGAGAGAGAGGCTGGTTTTAACTGGTGAAGCATTAAAATAATTGGTTGATTGCATAAAAAACATCCAGCAATTTACCCAGCATAGCACTTGTACCCCCTCAATTTATTTACTAGCGCAAACACCCCCTCTGCTCATCGACCAAAGCCCTCATAAACACTCAAATTCAACTTTAGACAACTCAAATGATTGCCAGATTAAACTCAAATTGTTATTGTTGTTTAGTGTAGAATTTGAGTGTTCATGAACAGAGGGGGTGCTTGAGCTGATAAATCACTTGAGTGGGCTAAACTGTATAAGTGCCATACATGGTAAACTATAGGTGTTTATTTATCCTTTTTTTCTTCTAATTAACCTTAAAATACTACCAATACTGTAAATAGATAGGCTTGTTTTTCTGCATATGCAGTATGATCATAAATCGGCTTCAGTGGCATTTGCATTGACCTTGCAGCACCTTAATATTGTACCTTGGACCAAATTGTGAATGTTATAACATGCAAAATCAAATTTAAAATCTTCTACATAAAATACAATAAATACTAATGAAAGAACAAAAGATTATACCGAGAGATCACTGACCTGATGTCTGTATACAAGATAGGCAAAGGCAAAGAAAACCAGTATAAACGGCAGAAGAATGGGAGTCACAACTGCATAAACAAGTCCAAGAAGAAAATATAACTGGAGTGTCGGAAGAGTCTCAGGAAAATCGATGCTTCCAGGTTTTGTTGCCCTCTCTCTATCCCTCTCCGTTTTCACCAAAAAAGCATTTTTCAGATAATATATGACCAGTGGCTTCAGTCTAAGGATCTTACTGGCAATGCCGGCCCAGCCATCAACCATTATGTAGGTAATGAAAAATGTAGCTTTCATTGGAATTGATACTCCTATGGTCCTTGGAATCCTAAAATCAATGAATAAACTTAGTATCTAGCAATTAAAGTGTGTAAAGTAGACCACACATTGTTGATACTAATTTTGAATCTTGTTAACTATGTGTGCTCAGTGTGAAGAAAATATAGACCAGAGAAACACCAATTTGAATTTTCATTTAATGATACAAACCCCTTCAAATTTATCTTGAAACATTTTTACAAATAAATGAATACTGCAAAGTGCATTTATTTATTTTCATTTTTTTTTTGGAATAAACATTCCCAGCAAAAGTGTTTAAAAAAGGTCAATAAACACAAATAAATCTAATCTCTCCAAAGAAACCTAAGAATTAGCTCATATAAAGCTAGCATTGTGCAAACATAATACAAACAAGTTGGAAACAGATCTGGCGTACATAAGCATGGCGCGTGTAAGAGAACAGATTTGGCAACAGCATTCTTTCATGTAACTGAAATTAAATGCTTGTTTTGAGAAAAGTAAGATTCCTGATTAACATCAGCTCTCGCTATCTCAAAAATAGTGAGGATACTTATTCTGAAGTCCGATGTGTCATGAATTCAGCTATTCAATTCTATTTTACAGTTATGTATTCCCATGCATACATATATACAAGCAAATATTAAAAGAAATATGCTATCATATACAATTACACACTAGGTTTTTCTTACTATACTCTTTTTCCAGTAACCAATTTTATGGCATCAAGACCTGTTATTGAAGGAAAATAACACGGGATAAAAGCAACAACTGGAAATGTAATTCAAAAAAAAAATAAAAATCTAAGGCTGTTAACCCACCACCCCCCAAAAAAGAAAAAAAGGATGTTCTCAAAACTAGAAATGCTAACAAAAGAAGGTGTATTGTTGTGTTGATGCCATATAGTTATGGTTATAAATCTTATGATATATGACTGCAGGATGTAGAGATATTGATATGAATATATGGACAAAACACGAAGATAACAATCCACCAAAATTTAATCATTAATATTCAAAATTACACATCAAATTTATTGTGAGATTTAAAAGTGCAATTTGGGCTTATCGCCAATTTTTACTGCTTGAGATCACTTATTACTCATTTTTGCATGATATTTAGCTGATATATCTGTTAAATACGAAAGAAATTTAGTAATCCAGAAACAATATCTCACCACTAATACGCAACCTTTTCTTGACTATCAATATTGTTAAACATGCATGATTGCAAGTGCTAGTTCAGCCATGGTTGATACAACAATGTGAAATGAAATTATAGAATTTATATTTAAGTTTCAAAAAATTAAAACAAGTCAATACTTTAAGCAAAAACATGGGCTTCAAGAGATCAGCAAACAAGTTAGATATCAAGAATAATCACAAAGAAAGCTAAAGCAATTTACTGGGTAGGTGGCTGATGAAGGAAAGAATAAAGCTGTTCAAAAGCTGTTCCAGTCACTATGCTACCCAGGAACACATTCACTAGCATAAAATAATAATATTTAGTTGCTGTCTTCCTTTCAAGAGATGATAGTGAGAAATGGCCTTCCATTTTTGACATTATCATCAGAACTGATGGAAGGATGTACAAGAAAAGTTTTAAAGCCAGTCCCGGAAGAAAACCTTGTATTAAGGATTTGATCACCTTCCTGCATAAATAAGTTGGAAAATTTTAGTATATCTTAATAGATAACTCCTAGTTCTTTATAACAATAATCAATCGATAAATAGAAATTGTTGAGAATGTGGTTAACATCTCGGGAAAATTGTGGGATGCATGTGGGTATAAAATATAAGTTAGTATAAACCTCCATAAGGCTTGAGTCTTTTGGATGGACTCCTACTATATTGAATGCCCATGTGCATCCATGTGTGAACCCATGTGTTGTGGGCCCAAACCGAGTTTCACATGGTATCAAAGCTCTCAGTGCTCGAGTGTTTGTTTGTCCACGTTGCACATATAATGTTTGAGCCCTCGCACATGAAGTCCTCGTTGCACACTCACGTTTGCACACGAGGGAGAGTGTGGGGGAGTGTTGAGAATGTGGTTAGCATAGTAAAAATTGAAATTGTGGGATGCGTATGGGTATAAAATATATGTTAGGATGAACCTAAAGCCCATGTGCATCCACAATAGTAAAACTAAGAACGTTTATGGAAGGTCCCCAACATACAAACATGATGACTTGGATCCTTATTTCAAAATTCTTCATTAAGGCCACAAACTCAATCAATGGACATTCATGGAAAGAAAAATCTGTAAAAGTTAGAACCATGAATCATATTTTCAAAGAAAAGGGCAAAAAGCGAAACATATGGCACCAAGTTAGAAGTGAAAGGTGAGGTCAAGGTGACAAAGCTGTATACCGCCAAAGAATAGAGGCGCCCGAAAAGACAACCTGGCCTCCTAAGCAGAGGGAGGCAACACACATTCAGAATAATCTAGCCTATACTTAGTGGTGTACTACAAGACCCAACTTATATAATTTGCAGATTCCATCCACATGATGGATTAAAGACCAATCCTTCTACTTTGTTACAGTTAAAATCTAGGTATTGAAACTTTGAAAGTGATCAGGTGATTTTAGTCAGTAAAAGCCCTTGAAAGAATTGATGTATTCTGTTTCATAAAATAATTTTTTTTAAATTGCTATAATTATTATCAATTTTATTTGCTTTTCTTTCAAGCTATTAATTTATTTCTCTTATATTTGTAACATTTCGTATTCAACAACAAAATTTTCAACAAGAAGTACTTACAGTTCTACCACAGGCCTGAGAAAAGGAGCAACCTTTTCAAGGCCATCAAGATTTGCCAAGGATTGCACAGCAGCAATAGGTATGATATAGAAAAACACCAGTGCGAACACAGCCAATGATATCAGTATTTTTCGTACAGTGAGAGAAACAAATGGTATAGCTAGATTATCCCAGTAAACATCTCTTGGCTCCGGTGCCCAATAAGTTGACCATCGTGTTGGGTTCCTGCATTGCTGAGTCTGTGCACAAACAGCAGCAGCCCATCTCGAGTCAAATGAAACAAATGCTACTGGCATTGTAGCCTTTGGATCTTTAAGTATTCTCTGACGCTCTGCTATTATCTGGAGCAAACAATAAAAGACGTAATATATACTACTTCAGAAAAATAAGACAGGAAACTAATATTTGTAAATGCATTAAAAAAGAACATGGGACCATTGTAACGGACTTACATGCTTGTCAAGTTCCCTGATATATTCACTATAGTAGTTAATTGCATCCACCCTTTCACCACAAAGGCCCAGAAATCCTTTCTGATATACCAAAGAACCAGAAGGGTCATATACTAAGGGTAGATGAAATGCCATAGAGAAGAAAATTCACTGACTTAAGAACTCAGATTTAACGTAAGAAACCTTAATGGTTGGCCTTTCATCTGGACGTCTCTCATATTTAAGGCGGTAGTAGTCTAGCCAGTTATGAATTCTGTCCCTTCTTCTCACAAGTTTTCCAAATTTTTTTGCATCGAAAACAACCTAATATGGGAAGTCAAAAAAGAAAGAAAAAAGTGAAATAAGAAGAGCCATGCCGAAACATTGAAGTAGGGCCCAAAAAGAGAAAAAATAAGAAAACTGATATAATTAGCATAAAAACCAGGATGATGCCTGTGCAGGACTGCATAATACATCATAAAAATGTGCCGAGACACATACACATCCGCCCCCAACCCACACATATAAGAAATGAAACAAAATAAAATCACCATAATTATACTCTCAACTTTCCAAAAGGCATATATGTACTACCTGTTGGCAAAGGTAGTGGTCAGGATGGTTCCGTTGAAAAAATTGTTCCACACTTTCTGGTATAGAGTGCCCAGAAATCTGTGGGATATTTCTGACAAGTACCTGCAGAAAGATAAATAACCAAAGTGAATCCTGGAATAAAAACGCTAAGAGACTGAAGGAGATGGTTAACTTCAATAAGTTTAACCGCAAAAGCTTAACATACGAACAACTATTTTTATATCAAGTCACAAAAGGTAAAACTCAATAAGCTGATCTTGTACTGGTTTGCACTACCATCATATAAGAAATCTTTAATGGTTATCTGTAAGTTCATAATAAACTGTTCTTTTTGTTTGTCGGAGATCAATTAGTAAACTCATTTGTTTGTCGGTGATCAATTAATAAGCTCATTTATTTGTCGGCGATGCTTACGGTATGTGTTCATGCATCAGCATACTTTTTGTTTTTGTTATCCTTTTTTTCCTTTTCTACAAGCATGTACATGTCTATTTACTTGTGTATACTGGTTATGAGTGAGGGGAAGAGTGTGAACGGAAACCAAGCATATATAAAGAATCAGCACTAAGGAGAGAAAAATGGTTTGAAATCATAATCAAAGAAATCTGGCTTCATCCATTAATTAAACAGATTTTGCAATACTAAAATTATGTCACGTGAAATACAATACATCAGCATGCAATCACAGCGAAGAGAGGCGTATGATGTCATATAATGTGAGGCCCTCATATCAAATAGCATTAAAATGAACATGCAGCAGAGTGCACAAACAATAGGGCATCACCAGATACACTAGTACTTTAAGGGACTACTAAACCATGAGATGAAGTTTCTTTGTGCAATTGCAGAATCATTCTGAATGCATTAATCATGGAATATCGGTATTTCAAAACAAAAACAAAAAACTTTCCCCCTGATATACAATTCTGTAATGTGTTGTGATATTTTTATGGTACTTATCTTCTTTGTCAGGAAAAAACACTAAAATAAAACTAAAGTACGAATTATGTCTGTGAAATGACCCTTACACAGCACCAAAACTCTGAAGTTATGATGAGAATTGAGGGAATATATTTTATATTCCAGCACGCCCCCGCGGGTCAAAAGCCTTTTGGGCTGAAACCTGGGATTTTGCGCAACGCTATTTTTAATTTAATAAAACCGTATTTAAATACACGTCTGGTGAGAATCGAACCTGGATTGCTCTGATACCATGTGAAATGTCCATTCCACTGCATCAAAACTTCGAAGTTATGATGAGGGTCAAGGAAATATATATTATATTCTAACAATGCCTATTAAAGGAAACATTAAGAACTATAATGATATTAATTGATCTTTAACTCTTGAGCCAACACTTACAGTGAACTGATCAACACTTCGATCCTGCGATGCCAGAAAATGCAATCTCATAAAGGCTATATTGCTATACTCCTTGTAAAGGACATAGCACGTCCATACGGTGAGCAAGTATGCCACTGATATGTGAAACCAGAACCTAAAATATAATCATAGTAACTGTATTAACATGAAGTCCAATAGCATTTGCAAAGTATCAATTTTTCCACATCAACTAGTATATTCTAAAACAGTACTGTTACTTATAAAAATAATAATGCAGCAATATGAAAGCAGTAACAATTCTCATCTTCTGATTTTCTCACTTTAATGTCTACGCATAGCAAACACACTTCGCAGTAAAACAACAATAACCATAAAGTTTGAATTAGATTAAAAAAAATCCTGAGCAGTTGTCCTCTCAAGCATACTGATTGTATATCCTGATATTCCAAATTCAAACACCCTCATTATCAGGACAGTTACGAGCGTTTGCTATCTATTATAAACATTTAAATCACAAAAAGTTCTAATAGCAATCAGCAGTCCAGCGCTGTATTACTGGTAGTATCATATTAAAATCAATGCACAGATAAAGATATTCTATGAAATGCATGCTTTTCAATAAAATACTAGCCATCGGAAATACTTTTGACATAATTTTATGGATTGTAGAGAACTATAAAGTATGTGCACAAAAACGGAAGTAATAAAAGAAAGATGTTTGGAGAGAGAAACCACATAATTACATAGGCCTGAAATAGAGGATAGGTTTTTTTTTAATTTAAAATTATAAAAATAAGGTAGTTTAATGTTTATTTGTGATAATAGGACGGTTTGGTGGACCCCATCCCCTCCCCAGTTTAGAGAGCGGGTTCTAGGAACCCGCCCTCCACCTATTATAGGGGAGGTCGTGTTGAGAACCCGCCCTCCCCTCAATTATGAAGAGGGCGGGTTCTGCTGAGAACCCGCCCTCTATTATAAAAAAAATTAAATTATGAGGAGGTGGTGGGGTCCACCAAATCGCCCTATTATCATAGATAAAAACCAAACTACCCTATTTTTATAATTCTAAATTCAAACTATCCTATTTCAAAAAAAAAACCTAGAGGATAACACCTGATAAATTGATATGTAGGGGTGTTGGGGCTCATATGACCACACATGGGCTTTCAATATAATTGGGTTTCATTCAAAAGGCCTAAGCCAATTTGTGGGTTCCCACATATATTTTATACTAATATGCAACTCTGGTTTTTCCCGATGAGGGACTATTCTCAACTCTCCCCCGCATGTGCAACGTGGTTGTTATGTGAATCATGTAGAGCTAAATCTCTCAAAGGCACGTGTAGAGCTAATCTCTCAGCGGCACCTCTTTTTTTTTGGTTGCATGTAGACGTCTCTCTCAAAGGTGCACAACATATGTTGAGCTAAATCTCGCTGAGGTACTTATTTTTTGTGCATTCAAACGGCTCTCTCGGTGGTGCATCTAGACAGCTCTCTCAGAGGTGCTATTAAGGTCTCAATCGATCCAGGGCTTTGATACCATGATAAATGCCCCTCTTACTGCACCAAAACTTTGAAGTTTTGATGAGGGTTGAGGGTATCAGAGCAACCCAGATTCGATTCCCACCGAATGCATATTAAATAGGTTTTATTCAAATTAAAAATACGACGACACAAAACCCAAGATTTCGGCCCATAAGGCCTTCGACTTACGGGGGGCATGTTAGGCAATAAAAATTGAACCCTCAACCCTCATCAAAACTTCAGAGTTTTGGTGCGGTGGAAGGACATTTAACAACACCCGAAAACAATAAATCAATACCTGATGGATTTGTCCTACAATGAAGATGAACAGTTTTATGATATTCTATAATAGAGAGTGCACCCATGAACGCAGAGACGTATTTTTATAGATAATTTATAATTAGATATGAGACAACCAACATTCAGTTCTTTAGGATGTAGGCTTTCTCCATCAACATAAGGAAATTATTTGAAAAGCAAATTGACTGTAACTAACAAAAATGGGCATAATGAGGAATGCAATCAAGTCTTACAACTTATAAATATTTTTAAAAAAATTATGAAGCTAAAAAATATATATTTTCTAAAATAAATATATTTAATAAAAAGTACTAACTTACCGTTGAGAACCAGCACTAACATTTGAAATTGACAGCTTATCAATATCACTGAAAGCTATTTCTTTGTGAAGATGGGATAATGTTCCATCGTATATATTGACTGGAATAAGAACCAATAAAGCTAGAACTGTCACCGGAATAAATATCTTCAAGCTGTGAAAGTCCAAGAAAAGGAGGAAGAAGTAATTAGAGTAACCGATAATAACCTGCCACAAAATACACAAAAACAAAATCGAACATGCTCTTTCGGAACAAGTTGTGATATTCAAATATGTGACTGATAGACTTCTGATCCTAAAAGCAATATCTGAATGATTCAAATCAAAACTGAAATTGGCCCAACTGAAATGGGTTACTGTTACATAAATTGTTATGGAAGGCTTTGAACAGTCCAGAAGAAGAGTATAAAACAGGAATGCAATGTAATTGTGATGTAACTAAAGAGGTACTAGCTCAACAAACAGGCATGTTGCCTCTATGAGAAAATCAACCTCAATGTGATGCAATACTATTTATCTGACTGGTGAAAATTTCATCACCATATCCATATGGGCCTTAATTTATAATGAGATTCAGAGTGCAGTCATCTGAAGTACCAACAATCTACTCTTTCTTGAGAAGCAAAAAAAATGAAGTTACTATTGCATTTCTGTTCATTTTCATTAGATTACATATTGCAGTCATTTTAACCCAAACTTTATTTCGCCCAAAATTTCTCACACTCGTTTTAACCAAGAATATTACTGAAAACGGCCCGAATTTCGTCCAATTTTTTTTTTAAAAAATCGCTATAATCAAATAACAAAACGACAATTCTGCAGATAAAAGCAAAAATATACCCCAAAAATCTCACCCTAGAATATAAATCCTCAAAAGGATAGCAGAATCAAGGCCCGCGTGCTGGATCAAATCAGCCTGGCTCATCCTCAGCGCTTCAGGCATCCAATTCAAGAACGTCAGGTAAGTCCTGAGGTTCAGATTGACGAACTTTCCGATGAGGTTGCCGCCGGAGCGGCGGCGGGGGCTCTTGCGGGCGCCGGTGAGGTACCATTTGGGGAAGTAGACGCGATCGTTGGCGGGCTGGAGACGGAGGATGGCGAAGGCCAAGAGGAAGGCGAAGGACAAGAGGATGTTGATGAATGCTGAGACCCCGATTTCTTGTAAAGTCGCCATTTTTCTTCTTCTTCTTCTTGTTTTTTTCTCAGAAGAGAGAGAGAGAGATGAGATCAAAATGGGAGTGAGTGCTGAGCTGCTGCTGCTTTTGGTTTTGGTTGCTTCCTTGCTGTTTTGGACAAAGTGAGGAGGCGAAGGAGAGTAAAGTGAGCGTAAGCTGCGGTGCGCTGATTTTGGAGGGGGGACCGTGGGTTTCTGTTCTGATGCTCCTGCGTAACAAAATTAAGCATGATTAGCAAAGATGCCAGTTTATATTATCTTTTGGTTCGATTTCCGAATGCGTCACATGCAAATCACCACAAAAAAAATTACTTCTTTTGTAGATTCATTAATTATTATTTTCTAAAAAATGCTTAATCTTACCGCTTGAGATATCTACCAAACACCAAGGACGACTTGCAAGGCATTAGTGTTTAGGTGTTGTGAATCCCACCATTTTATCTCTAAAGTAGGATTTCAAGCCGGTAGGTAAAATATTACTCTTCTTTAAACTGGTTAAATATCGTATCTATCCCTTTTTTGAGGTAATCCTCAGATTTCTTAACTAATGGTCATAATAGCTTTTCTTTTAATTGTTTTCAGCTATATAAGTTATTGCTTAACATTCAATTGATTGCCTGTTGTTTATAATATTACGGTTTTAATAAATCTCTTGCGTCCTTTTTATCAGACATTTTAGTGCCTGAAAGGTTTTTTTTTGCTAGCCAACCTTTTTAACCAATCCGTCATATGCAATAATACCCCTACCATTTTATTCTAATTTTATCTAAATTTTAATTTTACACTTTCTCAGTGCATATATATATATAGAGAGAGAGATTAATGGAGGAAAGAGGCATAGGAGGGGATTTCCTCCTATGGCGTGGAAAAAATACAACCTCCGCCATTTTTTCCGACGATCGGCACCGATCATCATCATCGTTATCATCTAAGATGTGCGTACACCAAATTTCATGTGATTCCACAACTTTTTCACCGTTGATTTAGTGGGTTCAAAATTAACGGTTTACCGACAATAGAACTTTTTACATTGCTAAATCAACGGTGAAAAAGTTGTAGAATCACATGAAATTTGGTTTACCCACATCTTAGATGATAACGATGAAAATAATGGAGGCCGATCGTCGAAAAAATTGGTGGAGGTTGTATTTTTTCCCCGTCATAGGAGGAAATCACCTCCTCTTTTCTCCATTATTCTCATATATATATATATATCAGAAAATAAAGAGTCTGAGCATATGGAAATTTGACACCTAGAGAGAATGGAGTAGCATTAACGTGCTCAAGCAGAGTGTGAGTGTGGACATTTAAGAAAAAAGAATTAAGGGACCCGTATGAGCTGTAAATGGCAAAAAGGCGTGCACGTTAACTCGTGAATAGATTTACAAGCATGAGCTCAAACAATGGAAAAGGCTATAGAACACTAAAAGGGTAGCTGCATCATTCTCCATTCCCTAAATAGGAGCAAGTATTTTACAAGTAGTTTCATGCCGGTAAAGGGTTGTTTGGTTGCAGAATTAGAAAGGATTTTGCACTGTTGGGAATCAAGAATCCAAAAAAAGAGGGAGAATTGGCTAATTGTTTGGTTGTAGGATTTTGGGGTTTTTGGATTTGTTTGTTTTTAGTGAGCGGTCCACCGTTTTTTTGGATTCGTGAATCCTCAAAAAAAAAACTATGGATTACAAAGGATTCAACACTGTTAATGTGGGGCCCGCGTATTTTGGTTATTAAAAAATCCCCTCTCTATTTCTCTAAATTCAATGCCAACAAAACACAAAATTAGCTAATCCAGATTTTTTTTTCAGATTGTACTGTTTGGAAATCCAAATTTCACAATCCTGCAAACAAAGGATTCTGTGGAGAATTCTGTTAATGTGGGGCCCGCGTTAATGTGGAAAATACAAAAAACTATGGATTACAACCTCCGCCATTTTCCACGCCATAGGAGGAAATCCGCTCCTATGCCTCTTTCCTCCATTAATCTCTCTCTATATATATATATGCACTGAGAAAGTGTAAAATTAAAATTTAGATAAAATTAGAATAAAATGGTAGGGGTATTATTGCATATGACGGAGGTTGTTTTCTAAAAATACAAAAAACTATGGATTACAAAGGATTTAATGTGGGGCCCGCGTATTCGTGGAGAATTCTGTGGATTGGGAATCTTTGAGGAAGCATGAGTCATTTGGTTTGGCTCATGATACTAAAATGCGCCTGGAGAGCCTTGGGCCCCCCAACCAACCATCAGCGCGGCACATGGGGGAGCCAATTGGAACGGAATTGTTTTTGTTTGTGGGTTGCCTTGCTGTCCTTGTATGGCGGTTAGCTTTCTTTTTCTCTTTTTCTGTCTTTTTCTTGACCTAACGGTTAGTTTAGGTAATTTTCAGTAATTATGTATAGAATAAAATTTGTGAATTTTAAGATATATAGATAGATTTCAGAAATGGCATCACAGTCCATGACAGCTCGTTTCATTAACCCATTTAAATCACAAATGGACTGGATAACTTTAGAATGTCTTTGTGCATAACCTAAATAGCCTCCAAATTGACTAAATATAGTTTTTAAAACGAAAACGTCCTTTATTTTTTTGTCTAAAATTCAAGGGTTCATGGCTATCTAAAGTTCAAATGTTTATCTCAAAAATCCTGAAAGTTTTATTGTGCTTTATAAAGTTTACCGAAAAAAAGACTGCGAATGATGAAATCTGTCATGTGTTCATACTCTACTTTATCTACGTGCACCGATATTTTTTCCCTATCCAAAAGATAATGGATAAGACATGCCATTTGAATAAGGGAAAAATGGGTCTAGCTTCCTAGCTTAGAAAAGAAACATGTTTAGGTTCCTGGCCCAAAAAGTAACAAGCTTAGGTTCTTATACTATATTTACTATTATTTATGCCAATACTGTCTTTTTAGTAAACTATTACATTTACTTTTTTAAATACTATAGTTATCTTCAAAATACTACATTTGTGTTAAAACACTCTACTGCATTTTACTTTTCAAAGTACTATATTTATCTTTCAAAATACTACAGTTGTATTAAAATACTACATTTGATATGAAATTGTTACATTTTTTTAGTAAAATTCCTATATCTATGATATTTGACCTATTTCAATATAAATGCGGCACTTTAGAAAATAAATGTAGCACTTTAAAAGACATATGTAGCATTTTAAATGGTAAATATAGTAGTTTATCTGAAAGGGCAGTGTTGGCTTAAAGAATAGTAAATGTACTATAAAGACCTAAACCTTTTTGGGCCTAGAACCAAAACCTGTTGCTTTTCTAAGCTGGAGAGTCAGACTCATTCTTTCCTTTGAATAATGCGGATCAATTATTTCATGGACATACATGCACGTGAATGCAAGTTGATAGGATAAAAAAGATTTAAATTTTTATCATGTCTCAACTAATTTTCCAAATTATGTGCTGGGAAAATTGTCAATCCTTAACGACCAGTAAAAAGAGCACATAAGGATAGACACCGTGTATATGCCTTGAAAGTGAAAATCAGTTTGCAGTAAGAGCAATTATTCTTCCTTCATCTATATCCTATCCGTAGCTCTATCCAAGAAACAAACAGTATAACATAACATAATCGGTCTTAGCTCATATTAGAATACGATAGAGCTTGAACGGCGGAAAAGAAAAATATGTTTCTTTTTTCTTATCAAGTTCTAAAATAACGGTATGGTCTTAGCTTTATTTAAATTCCCTTCTTGTGATTAGTTTAATTGACTAATCCTATGTTGTGATACGAGCTGAATGATTGCTTGCATCTTAGGGCACTTGCCAAGCAGATAGGAAGATGCTTTAAGCAAAAGAAGAAAAAAAATTCATCCGCTAGCTTTCAGAATGATAACTAAAGCCAAATCAAATGACAAAATCCAATTCTGGTACCCTCATCATAACTTCTGAGTTTTGATGCAGTGCAAGAGATATTCCACATGACATCAGAACCAATGACTCGTTCCATAATTTATCTTCACCCTCCTACATAAACAAAAATCTTATTTTTATTCACCGTTATTTTCTTATTCATGTTCACTTCCAAGTTCTCTGCTATGTCAGTTCAACTGGATCGTCGCCAATCCAATTCTTAATTCTTTGTCGAGTCACCATCAACCCGTTTCTTAATCCCAAGCAGGATCACCACCGATTCATTTTTCAATGCTCTGCCGATCGCTAAAAATCCATTTCTTAATTCTTTGTTGGGTCTCCATCACCCAATTTTTCAATGCTATATAGGATCGCCGCCGATCCATTTCTTAATGCTATGCAAGATCGCCACCGATGTATTTCTAATCATTTGGTAGGTCACCACCGACTTACTTCTCAACTTCTATATGATCTTCGCTGATCCATTTTTCAATTCTTTACCCGGTCGCCACCGTTTTCATTTATCATTATCATTCTCAAAAGTGTTCAGAGCTTAACTAATTAGTTATCTTTGTTATAGTTATCAAAGTAGTTTAAACTATGATTTATTGTTTGAGTTGTTAGCTAGAATAATATTATTTGATTTGTTATTAACAAATTTGATATTTCTGTTATATTTGTTGAAAGGCTATGCCTATATAAGTTTGTAAATGTAGAAGAATAATTGATGGATTTTAGGCCAATCCAATTTATTCAAAATTTCACATTTTCTAAATTTATTTTGTAACCCCTAAAAAAATCATCTGCCTCTATAATTCATAAAACATATTTTCTCATAATTTACTTTTAAAAAGACGAAATCTGGGCTTAAAACACCGCATCTGAGCTCGATCGATAAATACAGGATACAGCTTCTGGTGCAAAGTTACAGATGACATGGGAAAATTTCTCAGGGTTGAAAAAGAGCAACTACAAAACAACAGAAGAACTCAGGCCAAATTTAAGATCATTTGGATGCAAGTCGATCGCAGTTCCGCGGTCAAAACAGTTCATCTGGACCGCGGTGCCGCGGTCGTGTCACAACCGATTGGGCTCGAATTTGGGCCCATACCCCGTCATCAAACGGTTACGCCCTCAAAACTTCTAAAATCTCATTGGCAAATCTATATAAGGACAAGATCTGAAGCGAACAAGAGAGGTTGGATTTTTCTTTTAATTTCGAATTTTAATTGTAATTTTAGGATAGTTTTCTTCTTCCTCCTCTCTTATTAGCTTCCTCATAGCTATCAATTGAGGTTGGAGCCTAAATTAGATTTTTTTTTCTCTTTCCCACTTCAAAATTCATAAAGAATTATGATTAGATTAGAGATCAGGACTTGAATCAAAGATAAATTCGAAGATCAATAGGTGTTCTTTTCCCTTTTCTCTCTCTTTTGCATTTAAATACTTTGTATTTTGTGATGTTTCCATTCTTCCTTTCTTATTGTTTCTTTATGATGTTGATGATGATGTGTTATGAGTGATAGTAATTTATTGAGGAAATGAGGAGAGTGAATGGTGATTAAATGATCCAATTCTCTCTCTCTCGAGAGTGACGAGGTTACATAATTATGCGATCTATGTAGGGATTAATTAATCTTAATTAAGATGGAGGTTAGATCAATTCTTGAGAATGAAAATAAGGAAATTAAGCGACGGTTGTTGAGTAGGTTGGTTTAGCCACACAAACTATTCTGCTCAAGCCCTTTATTGACATCCTCAAGTATTGATTTAGCATCATCCATCTCAATTAGGACTTGAATCTAGGCGTCAAATTTAACATTCCATTCTCCATTACCCGTTGTGGTGTATATTTGATGGTTTGTACTCATAACGCTTACATCAAGGCTAGATTGAGTTGTTACTTCACCAAATGTGAGAGATCAACCATTTGACATTCCATGCTCCACCACCTACATCGTGAGTGTTTGATGGCTTATACTCTTGAAGATCGTTTGTTTTTGTTGAAAAATCAAGAGAGGGAGAATAAATTAGGCTTACTTGAGATGCGTCACTAACTTTGTTTTCTTAGAAAATCATTTCCCCTTTGCATTCTCATCTCTTTTCAAAAACATTCACAATAATATCTCAAAACCAAACCCTTTATAACTCGCGTTGATGGCTCTTCACCTTCGATCTCTATTGGAACGACACGTGATTAACAACTCCGCTCACAAAGCGAAGTTGCTAATTGCATTACTGCACTATACTACGGATCACGATTCTGATTTCACTCAAATCTCATTCTTATTACTTTTAAGAGTGTGATCGCGGTTACGTTTCCGAGCAAAAAGAAAGTCTATGAAGCTTGGGAGAAGGGGCTTTTGTCAAAAACTCTAAAGTGGACTTAGATACAACCTATACCTGGAGAAAGCTAAAATGTCTAAGATGGAGGCTGTTTGTTATTTGCCTACTTAAAGAAGGGTGGTCTATATATTTGTTGAGATGAAGTGAAGTTGAGAACTTCATTCTCCCGAGAATGTGTGAGGGAAAATACAAAGAGAGAATTGAAGAGCTTTTGTATAGAGAGTTGCTCTGCTCTTTTCATTTCTTTTGTTTGAGCTGCTTTTTGTATTGAGAGTTTCCCGTTTGGAGTGTTCTCTTTCTAGTGAGCTTTGTGTGAGTGGAAGAGCTTGTATAATCTCGTGTAATTATTTCTCTAGTGGAAGTTTTTCATCGCAGTTGCAGTAGGTCCGGTTGGATGTCGAACGTGAGTATATCTTGTGTTACTGGTTGCTTAGTGTGCTTTTTACTGAGTAGTTTGATCATCCGTAAGTTATATCTTTTTCATCCGATCCCGAAACACCGGATCTTGTTTCTTTTTCCGCTGTGCTATATCATTTGTTCATTGGGTTGTGCTTGTATGACTCCTTCACTGTCAAGAGGATCACCATACAGTACAGCAGTTTTTAGAACAAAAAAAAATCCCTCGTATGGCCTCTTCACTACGTTATTCTCAAATTTCTAAAATATTGTTACAAATGTATGTGGTTGCTGGAAAGACAAATTTGCCGGAAAGAACTAGCACGACTACTTAGACAGCTTGCAGGGAATGGGCTACCTGCTGCAATAATCAGATCTTACAATAATTTGGTAATATTATTGGACACTTTTCCAATATTTCTTAGGCTACTTGATGACCAAACAAAGCAAATGAAAAATACCATTCTTACTGTGTTATGTGCTGCTTTTACGCCTAATGTTTAAGTCTGATAAAGCTATAATTTTTGTTTACTTTAAATCAGCAATTCCTTTTAAGTTTGTTAGAAACCATTGAATTCGAGAGAGGAAAAATATTATTAATGATTGATCAAAATACAATGTACAATATAACTCTCTATATATAGCCCACAAGATAAACCCCTAATACGTAATATACGTATAATACAGATAAACCCCAATACTAAAAGATAAATACAAGATGATATAAAACATATGATAAAAGATATGTATGTCTTAACAGCCCCTCAAACGTACGGTGGATCATAAACCGAGAGTTTAGACAAGAAATGCATAAGTTGGGTATGTATTTGAGATTTCGTAAAGAGATAGGTCACTCGATCTGTGGAATGGAGTACGTAGAGTCGCTCCATCTGCTTGACGAAGTTTCAGATGAATCTCCATCGGCGTAGTTGTAGAAGTACTGATAGTAACAGTAGAATCGTCAACCGTGGCTTGTGCAAAAAGATCACAAATGTACTTCTGCTATGACAGAAAATAGTCACGGGGAGAGTAAAACTTCGATCCCCAAGAAATAGCGCAAATGTTCATAATATCTAATACAATTATATTCAGATATCTTATAATCTAACAGCCTTAAACTCACGGTGGATAACCGAGGGTTTGGATAACATCTTGAATCAAAATATGCAACTTGTAAAATGATGGAAAAGAACAACAGATCTAAAGTATCGAGCATGGCGGACTAATACATTTTGGTCTCTTTCACGGGTTGTAAGATGGACCGAATAACCTGCAGTCTCTTTCACTGGAAATACTTAAAAGAAGAAGATCATGTTGCTAGAAGACATCATAAAAAATAGCTGCTTGGACTTGATATGGTATTGAGCCAAGATCAAGAAGAAGTTCCACAAAAGAATAAAAATGATCAAAAAATCAAGAAGATGTCTTATCAAGATTATAAGAAAAAAATCAAGAAGAAATTATATCAGAATTAAGAGATCAAGGTGAAATTAGATCAAGGGGAAAAAAGACCCAGAAGAAGAAGAACACACAACAACAACTGAGCCTTTTATCCCAAGCATAAGGGGTAGGCTACATGAACCAACATGAGAATCACGCCGGGTCCAACACATGAATCCTCTGTCTCCACTCACTTCTATCGAACAATATACTTTCATTGAGTCCTTTGGCAACCATATCGTTTCGTATCACCTCCATCCATGTTTTCTTCGGTCTCCCTTTTGCCCTTTTGCCATTACCCATATCGAGAGTATCTATTCGTCGAACCGATGCTTCCATAGGTCTGCGTCGCACATGACCAAACCATCTAAGCCGGTTTTCCCGCATCTTCTCCTCCACGGGTGCTACACCAACTTTTGCACGAATATCCTCATTTCGTACCTTGTCTTTTCTAGTGTTACCGCACATCCAACGAAGCATGCGCATCTCCGCTACGTGCATCTTCTGTGTATGATGCTTCTTAGGAGCCCAGCATTCTGTACCATATAATAAGGCAGGCCGAATAGCGCTCCGATAAAACTTCCCTTTCAATTTTAACGGAAAGTTACGATCACACAAAATCCCAGAAGAAGAAGAAGAAGGATAAAAATAAAATCATAAAAAGAAGAAGAATTGTTGATAGGAAAAAATTGAAAGAGAAACAAATGACATCGCTCATACTGAAGTAGAAGTACTAAAAAATGAAGGAAAAGGAAGAGGAGGAGAGGATATTGCCCACGTTAAGGGTACAAGAAGAAAAACGAGAAGATAATATCACCAACAAAATAAAAGAAATAGAAGAACAAAATGAAGCAATTTCTCACTTTGTAGTTGCAGAAAAAGAAGACGAAGAAAAAGAAGATACGGTCTATAGAAAGGTAAAAGAAAGAAGAACCGCAAAAAAAGAGGAGTTGATTATAACCATAAAAAAGTAAATATAGATGAAGAAGTAGAAAAAGAAGAAATAAGAGATAGCGCCATCAATAAATAAGTAGAAGCACCGGAGGAAAGAGAAGAAATAAATCGAGAAGATGACAATATGGCATCACACATATAGATGAAAAAGTAGTACAAGAAGAGGAAGAAGGAGTAGATGACACTGCCCAAATAGAAGTAAAAGCAACGAAAGATATAGAAGATGACATCACCTCGAAGATTTTTTAGCAGAAGATGGTTTCGACGAGATCGGTGATGAAGGTGGCTTCGACGGTGATCTTGAGATCAGTGACGAAGGTGAGGGATTCGATGAGATCGGTGGAGGAGAAGGTGACTTCAACGGTGATGATTTTGATGTGAAGTATCAAATTGTGGCAAATAAGTAAGAAACGAAGAGCAAGAAGAAAAAAATTTAGGTTCGAATAAAAGGAGAAGGAAAAATAGGTCGATGGTGACGTCAGAGTTATCAGATGGAGAGAGATTCGATGATGGAAAGATGTGAAGACGATGAGACGAGATGGTGGAGAGGATCAATCAACGATGATGGCAGCAATCAATGGTAGGATAAGCTCTGATAGTACGTTAGAAACCATTGAATTTGAGAGAGAAAAAATATTATTAACGATTGATCAAAATACAATATACAATATGACTCTCTATATATAGTCCACAAAATGAAATCCTAATACGTAATATACGTATAATACACGTAAACCTCAATACGAAAAGATAAATACAAAATGATATAAAAGATATGATAAAAGATATGCGTATCTTAACAAAGTTAAAACTTTTGTTTACTAAATCAACAACTCCTTTGAACTGTTACTTTTGTGTTTGAATCATGTGCATATACTACTGCAAATAGAGGTTGCCCCCACGGTTATGACCGTGGGGCAAAGCACTGTATACCCCCACGGTTGAAACTTTGCCTCTACGGAGATCACCATAAAGGCAGAAGCGCCTACGGTTTAATCCGTAGGAACATTTTTTATTTTCAAATTATTTTTAAAAAATAGTAATATGTTGTCTTTACGGTTTATTCCGTAGGGGCATAAATTTGTCCCTAAGGATTACACCGTAGAAGTTAAATTTAAAAAAAAATCAGTTTATTTTAAATATTTTTTTATTTGCCCCTACGAATGTAAATGAAAGGGCATATATTTGCCCCTACGGATTCAAACGTAAGAGCAAGTATAAAGATTATAAATTTACATTTTACAAAATATTTTTTATATGCCTCTACGGCTATGACTGTAGGGGCAAGCAAATGCCCCTACGGTTGTAACCATAGAGGCTAAATATTAGAAAAAACTAATATTCACCCCTGCGGTTACAACCATAGGGGCATTCACTTGCCCCCATAGTCATAACCGTAGGGGCATATAAAAAATATTTTAAAATATATATATAGTTCTTCCATTTTCTTTCCGTCCTGTAAAGGATAATATATATAGCACACATGAATACAGAAATATTTATCCATAACATCCCATGCATAATATATATATATATATATATATATAACGAAATAACCAAACAAAATGCAAAATCAGAATAAAAAATCGAGATATACAACAAACAATATCCAAGATATACAATAAGTATCAAATACAATACATACATCTCAAAAAAATACAAATACATCGCTACTGGCTCGGTCTAGATGCTCCATCTCCAAATATCTGGGAAATCCGGCGCAGCTGCTTTTCAGTGCAGCCCCGGGCCGACAAAATCTGGAAAACCGGATCGTTGGGAGTAGAGGAAGGCCGCGGAGCCGAACCACTGAGATGTGAAGCCGAAGCAGCGGCCTACGGAGCCGCAGCCGAAATAGTGGCCTTCCGAATCTGTAAAATTTAAAAGTTTGTGTAATTTAGGATTTGGGGTTAGGGTTTGGACTTGTTTCTGTGTGCGCGTGTGTGTATGTGTGCGCATGTGTATGTTTGTATGTAAGTGTATGTGTGCGCGTGTGCACGTGTATGTCTGTGTGTGCGCGCGTGTGTGTATATGTGTGTGCGCGTGTGCGTGTGTGCACACACATACACACAGACACATACATACAGTATAGTTTAAAATTTGAATTGGTATAAAATTGTCACGCCCCGCTTCCCAGAGTACGCTAGATTGGGCACATGACATAGCCAACCATGCTACCTGTGGGTAGGAAGTATCCATCCACAGTCACATTACGGCTGTAGAGATATCAAGAACAAGATAAAACTATCTAAAAACATGTCCATAAACCAGAATAACAGGAATCAATAATAAATGAATGCGGAAGCAAATGATCCAATACAAATAACTGAAAAGTATGTCCCATAATGCGGGCTCACATCAGGAAATAAATGCAGGAAATAAAACTAACTACTACTGAACTCACAGCTCAGCCTGCTGGCTGAAGTACTCCTGCTCGGACTGCGACAGCGGTACAGAATCTGGGCCATGCAAAACCCAGACGTCAGCGCGTCATTTCAACAAGTAATACAATATGAACAATGTAACAGGCAATGCAAAAATAACCATGAATAAAGCAATAATGTGAAACAAGCAGTGCAGGGTAGTGTGCAGTGGGTAACTAAACTGTTCTATCAGGTTTTCTATTCTAAAGTCTTTGAAATCAATTGATGAATGTCGATGTAACTCAATAGTATCCCGTGCATGCCCGGGACCACGGTCAAGATCCTCGGGGCTGAATCCGAGACGTGCCGCTAGGCAGTAACAGGTAGCAGGATGGACGAGTGATGTCAGCATCATCACTCCGGGGCGGGCCTAGCCCGTAAGACTGATCAGAACAGGTATCGAACTGTTGAGTTACAAGTCGGTTTCACCTTTGATTTCCCCATACCCCCAAGTTATGTATGTCAGGTCAGGTATTCAGTAATCAAGAACTAATGCCAACACAGGATCAGGTAAAAGCAGGTTTGTCTGGATAGACAACAGGAACGGTCCATGAGGACTACATGTCAGGTTTGTTGGCATTAGGCACGAGATCAGGTAACAGGTCGGGTCATGGTACATCAGGTCAAGTCAACAGTAGACGGTACCATGTCAGGTGTATCAATATATATATATATATGTGTGTGTGTGTGTGTGTAGCCATGCCAGGTCAAGATGTAAACACTATCGTGGGTGTGCTCACAATCGGATATATAATCAAACACGGGTATTAACAATACGAGATAAGCAATGAATTACATAATAAGCAGTTTCATTCAAACTACAAGAGTGCAGTAAAACGATATAGCCGTTTAGTCATGTTAACAGGTTTAAGCACCCTTAGCGGTGCAATAGTTTATGTAACGGTTCAATACAGTTATCTCAGGTTAATGCATGCGAGTGTCCGAATGTAACAGAACTACAGGGATAATTGCTACCAGCTATTTTAACAGTAAAATGTGATTGAACAGGTAGATTTGATTATTAGGTTTAAATTGGCAAACTGTAAATTCCATGTTTAACAGTAAAATGATATAATGCAATTTTGTAACCGAAATGGAAAACGATTGTACCAAGCTAATTTTACAGGTTTAGGGTGTCAATATATATATAAATCTATTGTATAGCATGTAGCAAGGGGTACTTGCCTCGACGGGTCGCGAACCGAGAAAAACGGAACGTAACGTCGGCGGGGAAACTCGCGACGGACGCACGGTTCACGGATTGAACCCAAATGACGAACCAAGGAACCACACGGGTCAGAGTGCTCTGCTGGATCGTCGGGACACGTCGTCGGCACGGCCGGATTCCGGCGAGCACAAAAACAGTGAATAGGATTTCTAAAGGTGTATATCTAGAGAAAGAAAGAAATGAACAGAGAAAGAAGAAGATGGGGGATACTCACTGGTCTCAGAGGGCACTAGCAACGACGGCGAGATCGACGGCAGCGAGAACGGCGTCTCCGGCGATCTGCAGAAAAGATCCGCCGCTTGCTTTCAGTTTTGAAAAAAATGAAGAGAGGAAGGGTGAGATGGAGGAACACTTACAAGGTGTTCTGGGTGGTCGGGCATCGCCGGCGACGACCGGGGGCGGCGCAGGTGGTCGCCGGTGGTGTCTCAGACGATGCAGAGGAGTGCAGGGAAGGCTGCAGGCGGTCGCGGCTGTGCAGGGTGCGCGGGGGTGGAAGGAAGAAGGTGTGGGCGAGGCGAGGCTGAGGAGGCGAGGGTGCTGGTGACGCCGGCGCCGGCGTCGGGGCTGCGGCGGCAAGGATGGAGGTGGCTAGGGTTGAGGCTCGTTGGGTTTCTGTGTTGCGTTTTGAAAAATAAGGGAGGGGAAAACTTATACGAGGGAGAGAGAGAATGAGATTAGAGAGAGAGAGAGATTTGAGGGGTAGAGAGAGAGATAGAGAAAGAGAGAGAGAGAGAGACGGTGAGGGAGAGAGAGAAAGAGATGTGAGAGATAGAAAGAGAGGTTGAAGAGGTGGGGCCCACGGGAAATTATTGATTGGCTGAGGAATGATTTAAGGGTTTAAAAAATATCAAAAAGATTTAAACGATTTGATGAACAGTGAGAATATATTATAAGTTAGGAATGATTCGAAGGTTTTTAAAATATTAAAATTTGGGATTTTGGCGCCAAATGAAACATTTCCGAATCGCGTCCGGGTCGGGTCCAAAAATTCGAAATTTAAATAATAGGATTTTAAGCAGGTTCCAAATTTTAAAATTAAGTGTTTTATGATTAAAAAGCATACCCCCAAGACGGACACCTGTACGCGCGCGCAGCCGTCCAAACTCGCCCGTTTCACCGAACGGGATGAGAACACGATGCACGGACGCTACCACAAGGCTAGGGGTGTTGAGTAGGCCAATATGGATATTTTTAATTTTATTTTAGATGCTAAAATTTGGTATGTGCAGAAATGTCTTTGCCGGGTAAAATTTTACAGTAAGCCACGAACAAGTAAGATAAATGAAATGAGTACCACCTAATACTCAAACAGTAACTGAAAAAATAGTAGCATTGTGCTCGGGTGTTACATTATATCCAACTACAAAAAGAATTTCGTCCTCGAAATTCCAAGAATACAAAGATAGAAACTACAGGAAAAGGTGAGGAAACTTCTGCCGGATCTCATCTTCTCGTTTCCAAGTGGACTCTCCATGCGATCGATTACCCCAAGAAACAAGCACAAGGGGGATAACCTTGTTCTTAAGAACCTTTTCCCTTCGATCCACGATTTCAACCGGTCGCTCCTCAAAAGTCAAGTCTTCCCGTACTGCTAACTCCGAATGATCCAAAACGTGTGTTTCATCTCGAACATACTTTCGTAGTTGAGATACGTGAAACACATCGTGCACACCTGCCAAGGACTGCGGTAACGCCAAATGGTACGCTAGCTCTCCAACACGCTCCAAGATCTCAAAGGGTCCAACGAATCGAGGACTAAGCTTTCCTCGACTCCCAAAACGAATCACCCCTCTAGTCGGTGATATCTTCAAGAACACCAAATCACCCACGGCGAACTCTAGAGGTCTTCTTGACGTGTCAGCCCAACTCTTCTGTCTGTCTTGTGCTGCCTTCATATGATTTCTGATAGTGTTAACCTTCTCAACTGTCTGCACTACCAAATCTGGTCCCAACAATCTTCGTTCACCGACATCATCCCAACAAACAGGTGAACGGCATTTAAGACCATACAAAGCTTCAAACGGAGCCATCTGGATAGTTGTTTGAAAACTGTTGTTGTAAGAAAACTGCACCAAGTGTAGATGATCCTCCCACGAACCCTTGAAGTCCAACATGCATGCTCTCAACATATCTTCAAGAGTTTTGATCGTTCTCTCCGACTGACCATCAGTTTGAGGATGATAAGCTGTGCTAAATTTCAATCGAGTCCCCAAACTTTCCTGTAAACTCTTCCAGAAGTGTGATAAGAACCGAGTGTCCCAATCGGACACGATGCTCACCGGTACTCCATGCAATCTTACAATCTCCTGCAGGTACCGCTCTGCCAAAGTCTCCGTTGATTGACCAACCCGGAAAGGAATAAAGTGAGCAGCCTTGGTCAACTGATCAACAATCACCCATACTGCATTGTTGCCCTTTGGACTCCGCGGTAAAGCCGTCACGAAATCCATGGTTATATGTGTTCCCCTCCGAATGGCGGCGCGCAGGACTGCGATGTCTTGGCACTGATATTCGGGGCAGATGCTAATTGGTGCTATCCGTTCACCTCTCCGAAGATGCCAAGTTGAGTTATGGAACCATGTATCGAAGGTTTAAGCGGATGCGACCGTTCCTGTCCTTGGAACGGTCCTTGCGGAGGCTTCGGTGTATCATCCTTCGTGCGAGGCTTCGACGGACAAGCATCAACGGTGTGATCTGCCGCTCCACATCTAAAACAAAGTCCCAGCCTCAAACGACACTCCCTTCGCACGTGTCCGAGTTTATGGCAGTAACTACAGATCACGCTCCCCTTCCGATCACCCATACTGGTTTTCTTCATTGGTGCTACGTTGCGCCTGTTCACTGGAATACGTCTACGTACGGACGTGGGGTCCATTGTAAATGCTGGTTCCAGCTCGAGTTGTTCCTTTAGTTTCTCCATCAATCCCCTTATCACTCTTTGCCTGGCGGCTAAGACCGCATGCCCTGGGTCCATCTCCAAATTCTGATCGGCCATATCCCTGAAATCAAAGTACCCACATTAGCATGATGATAGTTTTCGAGTATAGATCAAGGCTAGAACTCCAAGATACTTAAATAGAGTGCTGCATTGTAGCTATGCCGCGGTATCATAGCCGCAATTACTTAACTCCACCCAAGTCGCCTAAGTCCTAGAGATAACAAGAAGTTAGGTTTTCAAGTTTGACAATGCAAAGTAAGTTTGCATGTCGACATGATCTGGAAGAATGATTCAAGGACGGTAAAACGGTCAAGGTGGCAGGACATGTTCCCTAATCACGGGTATTCTGATTCGTGTATCGGGCGCGATACCCAACTACAAAGAATCAACCCAATTAACCTATGGCTCTGATACCATAAAACCATGTCACGCCCCGCTTCCCAGAGTACGCAAGTTCGGGCACGTGACATAGCCAACCATGCTACCTGTGGGTAGGAAGTATCCATCCACAGTCACATTACGGTTGTAAGGATATCAAGAACAAGATAAAAATAAACTAAATACATGTCCAAATCCATAATAACAAGAATCAATAAACAATAAGTGCGGAAGCTAATGATCCAATACAATGAATAAACAGTACGTCCCATAATGCGGGCTCACATCTGGAAATGAAATGAAATAATTAAACTAAACTCTAAAGAACTCACAGTTCAGCCTGCTGGCTGAAGTACTCCTGCTCGGTCGGCGGCAAAGGTACGGAATCTGGGCCATGCAAAACCCAGACGTCAGCGCGTCATGATATCAAGTATGTAGCATAAACACGGTAATAAACAGTGCAAGCATGAACATGAACAAAGCAGTAATAAGAAGTAACAAGCAGAGAAATGTGCAGTAGTGACTAAACTGTCCTATCAGGTTTTCTACTCTATAGTCTTTGAAACCAATTGATGAATCGTCGATGTAACTCAATAGTATCCCGTGCGTGCCCGGGACCACGGTCATAATTCTCGGGGCTGAATCCGAGACGTGCCGCTAAGCAGTAAAAGGTAGTAGGATAGATGAGTGATGTCAGCATCAACACTCCGGAGCTGGCCAAGCCCGTAAGACTGATCAGAACAATGTATCGAACTGTTGAGTTACAAGTCGGTTTCACCTTTGATTTCCCCATACCCCCAAACTATGTATGTCAGTCAGGTATTCAGTAGTCAAGAACTAATGCCAACACAAGTCAAGTAAAGGTAGGTCTGTCTGGATCGACAGCAGGAATGGTTAGGTTTGTCGGCATTAGGCATAAGATCAGGTAACAGGTCAGGTTACTTTCAACAGGTAGAGTCGATATGTACAGGGTGTTGTGTCCGGTGTATCAGTACATGTGTCAGGTGTATCAAGATCGGTCAATATGTAATGCAATCAGGTATATGATGATAACAGGTATAGTAACAAATAATGAACAGTAGCAGGAAACAGTAAATAACAATTATTATTCTATGTGAACACAGTGATGTTTGTATTTTCATATTAATCCGGTTCACGCACCTTTGGGGTGCAAAAGCCACAAGGTGAAGCGATATCGATAACCTACGTAATGGAGTTGCATGAATTTAAACTAAGCATAATAATTGTCTCATGAGTGATTTTAACAAATGAATTGGGGATGATCTACTTGGTTTGATTAGTTAAGTATGACTTAATAGCAGACCGGTTAAAGCGAGCAATGATTTCATTGATTTAAAGTTACGGATAATCGTGGCTAGCAATTCTAAGTTATAACAGGTATCGATATTATATTAGTGGTGTGGTTATAATATGATGATTAAGTTGTAGCATGTTAAGCAAGTATTCAGATACTTGCCTCGGCGGTTCCGCAAACCGAAACACGGATGCGATGTCGGTAGAAACCACGATACGGAAGCACGGGCCACGGATCGAGTCCCAACAGAGGTCAATGGGATCACACGGACCAGGGGGCTTCGCTGGGGCGTCGGGTTCGTCAAACGGCACGGTCGGGTTCCGGCAACATCCAAATAGCAAAGTTAGCAACAAGGATACGATATACGCCAAAACGACTAGCGGGGGGTTGTACCAAAAGGAAAGAGAAGGAGACTTACAGGGAGACACCAGGGGGGGTGACCACGGCGGGTTCGACGGCACTGGAACGCCGGCGAAACGACGGCGGCGGCTGCAGCAAGGGGAAAGGCCTCGGGTGTGCAGGGTAGTGTGCTGCGGTGAGTTGGAGAGGAGTGTGGTCGGCTAGGGTGGTCGAGGGGGAAAGGAGGTGGCGCGGGAGACGTCGACGAGGGTCGTCGGCGCGATTTCCGGCGACCTGGAGATGGTGCAGGTGTTGGGCTCGGGTCTGAAGGTGGTCCGGCGAGGAGAGGAGGGTGGTGACGACGAGGTCTCGACGAGGAGGGTGAGAGGGAGTCGTGGGAGGCGTCGGCGGTGAGAGGAGACGTCGACGGCGAGGTCTACGAGGGGATGGAGGCGTCGTCGGGAATGGGTCGCAGGCGCGGGGAGGAGCGGGAGAACGGGAGGAGGAAGGTAGGTAGGTGCGGTGGAGGTCGTGGTGGTGAGGGCGGCGACGGCGAGGTCGCGAGGAAGTCGGCGACGGGATCGCGAGGGCTAGGGTTAGGGTTTGCGTCGGTTTCACCTCGCGATGGGGAGGACGAGGGAACTGTGGGGTTTAAATAAAATAGGAGGAGAGAGAAATGGCTGCGTGGGGATATATATATATATGAGAAGAGAGAAAGGATTATTATGAGGGAGACAGAGAGAGATTTGAGCGAGAGGGGGAGAGAGAAAAGGGAGAGAGAGAGAGATGGATGAAGGGGGCCCACGAGAGACTTAAGTCTCTCGTGATTGGCTGCCCACAATAAAGAAAATAATTTGAAAGGATTTACTGTTAGGGAAAATATATTTGGTATAAATTATAGTTTTAGATATTGAATTGAAATGGGCCCTTTTTGGCGCGAAATGAAACATTTCCAAATCGCGCCCGGGTCGCGCCCAAATGTTCCAAATTCAAATTATAGGATTTTAAGCGGGTTCCAAATTTTGAAAATAGGTGTTTAATGATTAAAATGCATGCCCCCAAGTCGGACACTTGCACGCGCGCGTAGTCGCCCAAACCTGCCCGTTTAGCCAAACGGAACGGAATCTCGACACGCGGACGCTACCACGCGACTAGTGGCGACGAGTAGGCTAACATGGACATCTTAAATTTCATTTTCGGAGTTAAAATTTGTTATGTGCCAAAATGACTTAACCGGGTAAAAGTTAGCAATAAACACCAGAAAATCAGGAAAATTGGAAAGAGCAATAAATAACCCTCAACTAGTAATATACATAGTATTATTGGGCTCGGGTGTTACATCATACCCAACTACAAAAGAATTTCGTCCTCGAAATTCCAAGAATACAAGATAACTAACTACTGGAAAAGATGAGGGAATTTCTGCCGGATCTCGTCTTCTCGCTCCCAAGTAGATTCTCCATGCGATCGGTTACCCCAAGAAACTAGCACAAGAGGGATAACCTTGTTCTTAAGAACCTTTTCTCTTCGATCCTTGATTTCAACTGGTCGCTCCTCAAAAGTCAGGTCCGCCCGAACGGTCAACCCCGAGTGATCCAAAACATGGGTCTCATCACGAACATACCTCCGTAGTTGAGACACATGAGGCACATCATGAACTCCTGCTAATGACGGTGGTAACGCCAACCGGTACGATACCTCTCCAACACGCTCCAATATCTCGAAGGGTCCAACGAATCGGGGACTAAGCTTTCCCCGACTTCCAAAGCGAATCACCCCTCTAGTCGGTGATATCTTCAGGAATACCAAATCGCCCACGGCGAACTCTAGAGGTCTTCTTGACGTGTCGGCCCAACTCTTCTGTCTGTCTTGAGCTGCCTTCATATGCTTTCTGATTGTATTCACCTTCTCGACTGTCTGCACCACCAAATCTGGTCCTAGTAACCTTCGTTCACCAACATCATCCCAACAACCGGTGAACGGCACTTACGACCATACAGTGCTTCAAACGGGGCCATCTGAATAGTTGCTTGGAAGCTGTTGTTGTACGACAACTCCACCAGGTGTAGATGATCCTCCCAAGAACCTTTGAAGTCTACCGTGCAAGCCCTCAACATATCTTCAAGGGTCTGGATCGTTCTCTCTGATTGTCCATCAGTCTGGGGATGATAAGCTGTGCTAAACTTCAATCTAGTCCCCAAACTTTCTTGTAAACTCCTCCAAAAGTGTGACAAGAACCGAGTGTCCTGATCGGACACGATACTTACCGGTACTCCATGCAATCTGACAATCTCCTGCATGTACCGCTCTGCCAAAGTCCCCGTCGATTGACCAACCCGAAAAGTGAGCTGCCTTGGTCAACCGATCGACAATCACCCATACTGCATTGTTGCCCTTTGGACTCCGCGGTAAAGCCGTCACGAAATCCATGGTTATATGTTCCCACTTCCATTGAGGAATCGGAAGTGGTTGCAACAAACCAGCAACCCTTTGATGTTCAGCCTTGACTTGCTGACACACTAAGCACTTAGCCACAAAGCGAGCAATTTCCCGTTTCATACCTTCCCACCAGAAATGCTGTCGAATATCTCGGTACATCTTTGTCCCTCCTGGATGTACAGAGTAAGCTGAACTGCGTGCCTCCTTCATAAGCTCTTCACGCACGTCTCCTTTGGCACACATACACGGTTACCATAACTCAACGAACCGTCTTCATGGATCAGTAAATCAGTTCATAGTCCGGCTCCAACCTGCTCTCGAAACTCCTGCAGTCTAAGATCCTGCGATTGCGCCGCTTTAATCTTCTCAACTAAGGACGATTGTACTTGCAACTGCATCAACTGTCCTGTAGCACGCGGTAGCACAACCTCCAAGTCAAATCTCCGAAACTCCTCAATGATCTCTCTCTGTGCAGTCAATAACTGAATTGCTGGTAACCGACTTAGCGCATCTGGCACGACGTTAACCTTTCCCAGATGGTACTTAAGATCAAGGTCGTAGTCGGCCATCAGCTCCGACCATCTGCGTTGCCTCATGTTCAACTCCTTCTGAGTGAACACATATTTCAAACTCTTGTGATCCGTAAAGACTTCAACTCTCTCGCCCAGAAGGTAGTGTCTCCAAATCTTCAGGGCGAAGATCACGGCTGCAAGCTCCAAGTCGTGAGTCGGATAGTTCTTCTCATGAGTCTTCAGCTGTCTCGATGCGTAAGCGACGACTTTCCCATTCTGCATCAAAACACATCCCAATCCTTTTCCAGATGCGTCGCTGTGAATCACCAGTCCTCCTGAATCATCCGGTACGGTTAGGATAGGGGCGGTTATCAACTTCTGCTTCAACGTCTCGAAGGCCAATGCACATCCATCTGTCCAAACAAACGGTACCTCCTTACGCGTAAGCTTGGTTAACGGCTCAGCTAAACGAGCGAAGTTCTCCACAAATCTTCTGTAGTAACCGGCGAGTCCAAGAAAACTTCTTATCTCTGCAACATTCTTTGGAACAGGCCAATCTCGAACTGCTGCTATCTTCTCGGGATCAACGGCGATTCCATCGCCTGACACGACATGCCCCAGAAACCTCACTTCTTCCAACCAGAATTCGCACTTACTCACTTTCGCAAATAACTTCTCTTGTCTCAGCGTCGGCAGTGCGATCCTTCTTCTTCACTAAGAGAACTGGAGTTCCCCACGGTGAGTTGCTGCTTCGAATCCATCCCTTCTCGAGTAATTCACTCACTTGTTTCTTAACTCCCTCCAACATTACTGGTGCCATTGGACAGTCAGTTTTTGATACTGGCGTTGCACCAGGAGTAAGGTCAAACGCAAACTCCACATCTCGCTTCGGTGGTAAGCCCGAAATGTCTTCAAACACATCCATAATGTCGCGGACGACTGCCGGCTCTTCATCACTCTCCACTACCATAGCCGCAAGAACACTGTTCGTCGGCCTAGCCCTAAACTCGACTGGCCCGACAGCATCTCTTTCTCCAATGAAAGTAAACTTAGGATGTCCGGGAATCTGGAATTACCTTCCTTGCCCTCCAGCCAATGTGGGCGTGGAAAGTGCCAGGAAAATCCATCCCCAAGACAACCTCGTAACTGCTCGTATCTATCACCAAGAAGTCTGCAAAAAAAACTCCCGTCCGCAAACAACAACTGTACGATCTCTACTATCCTTACTAGCTATAATTTTCCCATTCCCAGTGTGTATGTCCCATAAACTAGACAGGGTCGTGCAGTTGATCGAGTGTGTAGTTATAAATTTGGATGACATAAACAATGGGATGCTCCGAAATTAAGTAATGCCAAAGCGGGAAAACCATGAACGAGTAAATTACCTGAAACCACTTCTCCCGATGCCTTAGCTTCTTCAGCTGTCAACGTGAACGCTCGAGCCTGCTGTGGTCCTTGAGTAAGCGGTTCCTGTCCTTGGAACGGTCCTTGCGGAGGCTTCGGTGTATCATCCTTCGTGCGAGGCTTCGACGGACAAGCATCAACGGTGTGATCTGCCGCTCTACATCTAAAACAAAGTCCCAGCCTCAAACGACACTCCCTTCGCATGTGTCCGAGTTTATGGCAGTAACTACAGATCACGCTCCCCTTCCGATCACCCATACTGGTTTTCTTCATTGGTGCTACGTTGCGCCTGTTCACTGGAATACGTCTACGTACGGACGTGGGGTCCATTGTAAATGCTGGTTCCAGCTCGAGTTGTTCCTTTAGTTTCTCCATCAATCCCCTTATCACTCTTTGCCTGGCGGCTAAGACCGCATGCCCTGGGTCCATCTCCAAATTCTGATCGGCCATATCCCTGAAATCAAAGTACCCACATTAGCATGATGATAGTTTTCGAGTATAGATCAAGGCTAGAACTCCAAGATACTTAAATAGAGTGCTGCATTGTAGCTATGCCGCGGTATCATAGCCGCAATTACTTAACTCCACCCAAGTCGCCTAAGTCCTAGAGATAACAAGAAGTTAGGTTTTCAAGTTTGACAATGCAAAGTAAGTTTGCATGTCGACATGATCTGGAAGAATGATTCAAGGACGGTAAAACGGTCAAGGTGGCAGGACATGTTCCCTAATCACGGGTATTCTGATTCGTGTATCGGGCGCGATACCCAACTACAAAGAATCAACCCAATTAACCTATGGCTCTGATACCATAAAACCATGTCACGCCCCGCTTCCCAGAGTACGCAAGTTCGGGCACGTGACATAGCCAACCATGCTACCTGTGGGTAGGAAGTATCCATCCACAGTCACATTACGGTTGTAAGGATATCAAGAACAAGATAAAAATAAACTAAATACATGTCCAAATCCATAATAACAAGAATCAATAAACAATAAGTGCGGAAGCTAATGATCCAATACAATGAATAAACAGTACGTCCCATAATACGGGCTCACATCTGGAAATGAAATGAAATAATTAAACTAAACTCTAAAGAACTCACAGTTCAGCCTGCTGGCTGAAGTACTCCTGCTCGGTCGGCGGCAAAGGTACGGAATCTGGGCCATGCAAAACCCAGACGTCAGCGCGTCATGATATCAAGTATGTAGCATAAACACGGTAATAAACAGTGCAAGCATGAACATGAACAAAGCAGTAATAAGAAGTAACAAGCAGAGAAATGTGCAGTAGTGACTAAACTGTCCTATCAGGTTTTCTACTCTATAGTCTTTGAAACCAATTGATGAATCGTCGATGTAACTCAATAGTATCCCGTGCGTGCCCGGGACCACGGTCATAATTCTCGGGGCTGAATCCGAGACGTGCCGCTAAGCAGTAAAAGGTAGTAGGATAGATGAGTGATGTCAGCATCAACACTCCGGAGCTGGCCAAGCCCGTAAGACTGATCAGAACAATGTATCGAACTGTTGAGTTACAAGTCGGTTTCACCTTTGATTTCCCCATACCCCCAAACTATGTATGTCAGTCAGGTATTCAGTAGTCAAGAACTAATGCCAACACAAGTCAAGTAAAGGTAGGTCTGTCTGGATCGACAGCAGGAATGGTTAGGTTTGTCGGCATTAGGCATAAGATCAGGTAACAGGTCAGGTTACTTTCAACAGGTAGAGTCGATATGTACAGGGTGTTGTGTCCGGTGTATCAGTACATGTGTCAGGTGTATCAAGATCGGTCAATATGTAATGCAATCAGGTATATGATGATAACAGGTATAGTAACAAATAATGAACAGTAGCAGGAAACAGTAAATAACAATTATTATTCTATGTGAACACAGTGATGTTTGTATTTTCATATTAATCCGGTTCACGCACCTTTGGGGTGCAAAAGCCACAAGGTGAAGCGATATCGATAACCTACGTAATGGAGTTGCATGAATTTAAACTAAGCATAATAATTGTCTCATGAGTGATTTTAACAAATGAATTGGGGATGATCTACTTGGTTTGATTAGTTAAGTATGACTTAATAGCAGACCGGTTAAAGCGAGCAATGATTTCATTGATTTAAAGTTACGGATAATCGTGGCAGCAATTCTAAGTTATAACAGGTATCGATATTATATTAGTGGTGTGGTTATAATATGATGATTAAGTTGTAGCATGTTAAGCAAGTATTCAGATACTTGCCTCGGCGGTTCCGCAAACCGAAACACGGATGCGATGTCGGTAGAAACCACGATACGGAAGCACGGGCCACGGATCGAGTCCCAACAGAGGTCAATGGGATCACACGGACCAGGGGCTTCGCTGGGGCGTCGGGTTCGTCAAACGGCACGGTCGGGTTCCGGCAACATCCAAATAGCAAAGTTAGCAACAAGGATACGATATACGCCAAAACGACCAGCGGGGGGTTGTACCAAAAGGAAAGAGAAGGAGACTTACAGGGAGACACCAGGGGGGGTGACCACGGCGGGTTCGACGGCACTGGAACGCCGGCGAAACGACGGCGGCGGCTGCAGCAAGGGGAAAGGCCTCGGGTGTGCAGGGTAGTGTGCTGCGGCGAGTTGGAGAGGAGTGTGGTCGGCTAGGGTGGTCGAGGGGGAAAGGAGGTGGCGCGGGAGACGTCGACGAGGGTCGTCGGCGCGATTTCCGGCGACCTGGAGATGGTGCAGGTGTTGGGCTCGGGTCTGAAGGTGGTCCGGCGAGGAGAGGAGGGTGGTGACGACGAGGTCTCGACGAGGAGGGTGAGAGGGAGTCGTGGGAGGCGTCGGCGGTGAGAGGAGACGTCGACGGCGAGGTCTACGAGGGGATGGAGGCGTCGTCGGGAATGGGTCGCAGGCGCGGGGAGGAGCGGGAGAACGGGAGGAGGAAGGTAGGTAGGTGCGGTGGAGGTCGTGGTGGTGAGGGCGGCGACGGCGAGGTCGCGAGGAAGTCGGCGACGGGATCGCGAGGGCTAGGGTTAGGGTTTGCGTCGGTTTCACCTCGCGATGGGGAGGTCGAGGGAACTGTGGGGTTTAAATAAAATAGGAGGAGAGAGAAATGGCTGCGTGGGGATATATATATATATGAGGAGAGAGAAAGGATTATTATGAGGGAGACAGAGAGAGATTTGAGCGAGAGGGGGAGAGAGAAAAGGGAGAGAGAGAGAGACAGAGAGAGAGATGGATGAAGGGGGCCCACGAGAGACTTAAGTCTCTCGTGATTGGCTGCCCACAATAAAGAAAATGATTTGAAAGGATTTACTGTTAGGGAAAATATATTTGGTATAAATTATAGTTTTAGATATTGAATTGAAATGGGCCCTTTTTGGCGCGAAATGAAACATTTCCAAATCGCGCCCGGGTCGCGCCCAAATGTTCCAAATTCAAATTATAGGATTTTAAGCGGGTTCCAAATTTTGAAAATAGGTGTTTAATGATTAAAATGCATGCCCCCAAGTCGGACACTTGCACGCGCGCGTAGTCGCCCAAACCTGCCCGTTTAGCCAAACGGAACGGAATCTCGACACGCGGACGCTACCACGCGACTAGTGGCGACGAGTAGGCTAACATGGACATCTTAAATTTCATTTTCGGAGTTAAAATTTGTTATGTGCCAAAATGACTTAACCGGGTAAAAGTTAGCAATAAACACCAGAAAATCAGGAAAATTGGAAAGAGCAATAAATAACCCTCAACTAGTAATATACATAGTATTATTGGGCTCGGGTGTTACAGCTGCTCTAGGTATCGTAGTTTAAAGACGTCGCGGTCAAGGTTAAGGACCTCATAGTCCGTGGATTTAAGGATTCCACAGTCCGCTGTTAGTTTTAAGACATCACGGTCAAGGTTAAGGACCTCATAGTCCGTGGATTTAGGGACTCCACAGTCCGCTGTTAGTTTTAAGACATCACGGTCAAGGTTAAGGACCTCATAGTCCGTGGATTTAGGGACTCCACAGTCCGATGTTTGTTTTAAGACATCACGGTCAAGGTTAAGGACCTCATAGTCCGTGGATTTAGGGACTCCACAGTCCGATGTGTGGTTGCAGGGACCCGTCACCTCTTTGAAGACGTTGAGGAATTACAACGCCAGGCATCAAAGGAGTGAAGAGATGTACCCTTAAACCGAGGCAAAAATCTGTAAGGAATAGGGGTGGTTGATCGTTAGTTTTAAGACATCACGGTCGAGGTTAAGGACGTCATAGTCCGTGGATTTTAAGGACTCCACAGTCCGGTATTTGCTCTGGATGCTTCACACGGGTCCACTGCCGTGCTCTGCGAGGACCAAGCTCCGCTCTGGACGTTTTTCACGGGGTCAAGGAGTGACGTTATCCGCGTTCCACGTAACCAGGAAGTTTGAGGACCAGGATCCGCTCTGGACATTTCCCACGGGGTCAAAGAGTGACGTTATCCGCTTTCCACGTAACCAGGAAGTTTGCACTAGATGCTTCACACGGGTTCACTGCCGTGCTCGGCGAGGACTAGGCTTCGCTCTGGATGCTTCACACGGGTTCACTGCCGTGCTCTGCGAGGACCAGGATCCGCTCTGGACGTTTTCCACGGGGTCAAAGAGTGACGTTATCCGCTTTCCACGTAACCAGGAAGTTTGCACTAGATGCTTCACACGGGTTCACTGCCGTGCTCGGCGAGGACTAGGCTCCGCTCTGGATGCTTCACACGGGTTCACTGCCGTGCTCTGCGAGGACCAGGATCCGCTCTGGACGTTTTCCACGGGGTCAAAGAGTGACGTTATCCGCTTTCCACGTAACCAGGAAGTTTGCACTAGATGCTTCACACGGGTTCACTGCCGTGCTCGGCGAGGACTAGGCTCCGCTCTGGATGCTTCACACGGGTTCACTGCCGTGCTCTGCGAGGACCAGGATCCGCTCTGGACGTTTTCCACGGGGTCAAAGAGTGACGTTATCCGCTTTCCACGTAACCAGGAAGTTTGCTGAATATATCCGCATTTCACGGAATGGAGGTTTGACTCTTGGTGATATATATATCGCCGAGCCATGGAACTGGGGGTTGCCGCCGTTCCGTTTCGCTTGATGTTGTGTCTGCTGACATGAGACGAAGGTCGAGATGATCTCTAGGCTATTGGTGAACCGTCGAGATTTGGCTTCTTCTTATGATGAAACCTGGGGAAGGAGTATGATCCCTTCTTTGATTGCGCCCCTGAATTGTATACAGGGATAGATGTAACATCACCTGTAGGGCGAGGATTTCACTTTTATTTTATTTCTTTTTCCGCGATGCTCTATCATTTCAGCTTTTTATACCGCGAAGATCGCGATTGCCCAATCATTTCGGCTATTTTGTAGGCATGTGTGACTTGCTAGCTTTTTCGCTGCCAGCCTGGATTTAAGGCACCGATTTCGGCATCAGCACCGCTACAACTGGGATGTTGCCAGGAGCAAATCATCATTTGCCTTTGTCGATGACGAACAAAGGTGGCTCAGCAAACAGGGTTAAGGGTCCTGTCGACCAAGGCTTTTGACTTCATGAGCCGTAAGGGTCTCACAAAGGTATTTCTCCCTACAAGTCGTGAGGAGCTTGCAGGTGCATTTTCTCCTTAGGGATCGTGAGGATTCCTAAGTGTGTGCTCCTCTGTAAGTCGTAAGGATCCTACAAGAGGGTTTTCTCCTTATAAGTCGAGAGGACTTATAAATGTTGGACTTTGCTGGGGAAATGTTTATTCGCGCCCGTGGATTGTATACAAGGATCGGTATTGAGTCCCTTGTAAGGCAATGTCGAGGGTTGTGGAGGATTTGCTTAAGAACAGGTTTAGGTTTCTGTAACTTAAGACTTTCAAGTCTTATGAGCCGTGAGGGTCCCATAAGAGAGTTCTCCTTACAAGTCGTGAGGATCTTGTAAGTGTATTTTCTCCTTAGGAATCGTGAGGATCCCTAAGTGTGCTGCTCCTTTGTGAGTCGTAAGGATCTCACGCAGGCGGTTTCTCCTTACAAGGTCGAGAGGATCCTATAAGTGTCTTTTAACGAGGTTGCGCCCTTTCGGGTTTTCACAAACACTCGCCGGTAGTCCCGCTGTTTTTACTCACGGAGCCCTTTCGGGTTTTCATCCGTGCCCATTTTGCTTATGGACATACCGTTTTTTCTTCTTTTTTATATATATTTTTTTAATTTTTTTCTTTTTCTCTCTTTTTTCATCTCGTCAGCCTGACGATGCTGCGGTAGTAGTTTTAGGGACGTTTCGGTCCGTCGTTAGTTTGAGGACGTTTCGGTCCGTCGTTAGTTTAAGGACGTTTCGGTCCGTAGATAGTTTAAGGATGTTTCGGTCCGTAGATAGTTTAAGGACGTCTCGGTCCGTAGATAGTTTAAGGACGTCTCGGTCCGTAGATAGTTTAAGGACGTCTCGGTCCGCAGGCAGGGGAAGGCCGGCTGCTGCTTGTAGAGTCTGAGCCTAGGAAGATAGCGAGCGGACATAGTCGTCGTCATCTATCATTGACCCGGGCTGTGGCTCATTAAGCATAGTATTTCTTTAAGAAGCGGCCGTTTATTGGCCTGAAAGGCCTTTCACCGTGCATGTCCACGAGTAGATAGGCTCCACCCTGGTAGACCCTGTCTATGATGTACGGTCCTTCATAGTTTGGCTCAAATTTTCCCCGTTTGGCACGATTGGGGATCATAGGTCTTTTGACCACCAGTACGAGTTCGCCTTGGCGGAACGTCCTCGGCCTGGTCAATCTTTCGTACGAGCGCGTCATCTTTGCTTTGTAGGCTTCTAGATGTTGTTGCGCTATGAGCCTGGTTTCGTCGAGGGCATCGAGCTCCTCAAGCCGAAGGTGAGCATTTTCTTCGTCCGTCAGCTCGTGGTGGACGGCTATTCGTAAAGAGGGCAACTCTATCTCGAGGGGGAGTACTGCTTCCGTCCCAAATACCAACGCGTACGGCGTTGTGTTCGTGGCCGTCTTGAATGTAGTTCGATAGGCCCAAAGAGCTTCCTGCAGCCTTTCGTGCCAGTCTTTCTTATTCCGGGAAATGGTCTTTTTTATGAGCTTCGTCAAGGTCTTATTGAAGGCCTCGGCCAGACCGTTAGCCCGTGGGTTGTAAACTGAAGAATATCTCCAGTCTATATTGTGCTGCTGCGCGAAGCGGTTAATCTTATGGCTCCTGTAGGATGGCCCGTTGTCGGAGATAATCCGCCGTGGGGTTCCAAACCGATAGATGACGTGCGTCTTGAAGAAGTGGAGGATATTCTCCGTCTTCACTTCCCTCAGTGGTACTGCTTCTGCCCATTTAGAGAAGTAATCAGTTGTCGCCAGGATAAAACGATGTCCCCGGGATGATGCCGGCTCGATGGGGCCAACTATATCAGTCCCCCACATTTCGAATGGCCAGCTGGCCACCGTTGGGTGCAGTGGATTCGGATGTTGGTGGATAAAGTCTCCATGAATCTGGCACGAGTGGCATTGCTTCGCATACTCAAGGCAGTCCTGGATCATCGTGGGCCAGTAGTAACCCATCCGTTTAATTTTTAACTTCATCTTTGGGCCTGCTTGATGAGAACCGCAAAGTCCGTCGTGAATTTCCTGAATGACTCTTTCTGCTTCGCCGGGTCCTAAGCACCTCAGCCATAGAGCATCAAACGATCTCTTGTACAGAGTATCGTTGACAAAAGCGAAAGATAGCGCTCGTTTCATGAACTGATGTCTTGAGGACGCTTCTTTGGGCATTCGGTGGGACTTAAAGTAGTTTATGAAGACTTCCCTCCAGTCCTCGGCCTTCTCTTGGTCCTTTATTTGTAGGGTCGTCTGCTCAGTCGCTCCCTCTTTACATAATTCCGGGGGTATTCCTGCCGGGGCGAGCACTCGACGGCTTTGTACCACGATTCTTACATCATCGAGGTTCTCGTCCGCCAGTTCTTTAGCAAGTTTGGCTAACGCGTCTGCTTTGCTGTTTTCCGCGCGCGGTATGTTCTCCAAAGCATAGGAGGGGATCTGGGTCAACAGTTGTTGCACCTTTTCTCCGTATCTCACCAACTCCGGCTTGCACGTTTGGTAGTCACCATTTACTTGGCTAACGACCAGCTGAGAATCCCCATATATAAGGAGGTCTTCAATTCCCATGTCGATGGCAAGTTCGAGGCCTGCTATCAGAGCTTCGTATTCAGCTTCATTGTTTGTCCTCGGCTCTGTTAAGGAGAAGGCGAAGCGCATTATCCCTCCTTGTGGAGTCGCAAAGATGAGGCCTATCCCCGATTTGATCGTTGGGATACCTTGTTTCGGTTTCTTTACGGAGGACGCTCCATCGAAATAGAGTTCCCATCGGGTGCTTTTGCCGCCAATCGCATCGAATGCATGCTCGTCCGGCAAATCACAGTTTAGAGGAGAGTCGGCCGGTATCGGGTGCTCAGCGAGGAAGTCAGCAATAGCCTGGCCTTTCACTGCCTTGAGAGGTTGATATGTTATCGAGAATTCCATCAAGAGCAGGGCCCATTTAGCGAGTCGTCCCGTCAATATGGCTTTTGACATCAGATATTTAAGAGGGTCCACCTTCGAGATGAGACAAACTTCATATGCCAACGCATAGTGCCTGAGCTTTGTTATCGCGAAGATTAACGCCAAGCAATGTTTTTCAATGGGAGAGTAATTGCTTTCTGCCCCCAGTAGAACCCGACTTAAGTAGTAGAGTGCTCTCTCTTTCCCCTGATCGTTCTCTTGTGCCCATAATGCGCCTAAGGAACCTTCGAGGGCGGTTGTATAAAGAATGAGAGGTTTTCCCTTGACCGGCGCAGCCAATACCGGCGGATTCTGCAGGTACTGCTTGATCTCGTCTAGTGCACCTTGGCATTTCTGATCCCAGACGAATGGGGTTCCCTTCTTCATCAGGTGACTGTAAGGACGGCACTTTCCGGAAAGGTTGGCGATAAATCTCCGGATGTACGCGAGCTTCCCTTGGAGGGACCGCAACTGTTTGAGGGTTCTTGGCGGAGGCATCTCCATGATCGCTTTAATCTTTGACGGATCTATTTCAATACCTCGGTGCCGAATGATGAATCCCAGGAATTTCCCCGAGGAGACTCCAAACGCGCATTTGAGGGGGTTCATTTTCAAATTATATTGCCGAAGGCGTTGAAATACAGTCTCCAGATGCTTTAAGTGATCTTCGTATGACATACTCTTTACTACGAGGTCATCGATATAGCACTCGACGATGTCATGTATGAAGTCGTCGAAGATCTTTGTCATGGCCCTTTGATAGGTAGCGCCGGCGTTCTTTAGACCAAAGGGCATGACCCTGTAGCAGAATATACCCAAAGGGGTCCGGAAAGCGGTGTGCTTCTGGTCTTCGGGATGCATCTTTATCTGATTGTATCCTGAGGAACCGTCCATAAAGGAGAAGATCTCGTGAGTGGACGTGTTATCTATCATTAGCTCGGTTACCGGCACCGGGAAATCATCCTTTGGACAGGCTTTGTTGAGATCCCTGAAATCCACGCATATACGTACCGTCCCATTCTTCTTCATTACTGGGACGATATTGGCGATCCAATCGGGATACTGGACTTCTTGGATAAATCCAGAATCGATCAGCTTCTTGACTTCGGCGTTGATGCTCATCTCGAGCTCGAGTCGCATCCTTCTTGGCGCCTGCTTGACCGGCTTGATATCTGGGGATATTGCTAATTTATGCACAGCAACCTCCGGATCTAAACCTGGCATCTCGGAGTAGTTCCACGCGAAGCAGTCTTTATGTCGCAGAAGCACGTTCTTTAACGCAGCCACCCTTTCTTCAGATAGTAGCTCGCTGACAAATGTTGGTCGCGGGTCATCTGCCGATCCCAACTCAATCTTCCTGAGATTATCTGCAGTAGTATGTATACCGTCTTCCAGTTCTTTCGGAGCGGGTGGAAATTCTGAGATTATCTCATCATCGCTGTTCTCGAAGCACCGGGGAAGGTTATCTTCGTTCTCGGGCTCTTCTTTCAATATCGTAATCGTATAACAGGTGCGAGTCCGCTCCCAGGACTGAGGTGGATCCGGTTCTGCTCTTGTGGCTTTGGGTTCGTGCTTTTGTGGCGGCGTTATCCTCTATCCGTCGGATAAAGCGAATCTGCCCCGTTGGTACTGGTCCTCGACCCAGTTCTTGAAGGTGAAGCAGTCTTCGGTAGGATGTCCTATGGCTCGGTGATAAGAGCAATAGCCCGAGCAAGAGGCCTTATTAGCTTGTTCAGGGTGTCTAGACTCTGGAAGCGTGATCATCTGATGTTTTAGGGCGAGCTTGAGTAACCTTTCCGTCTTGTCTCGGGGGAAGGAGTACGCTCGACTCATCTTTTCTATGAAGGACGAATCCGAGCTGTGCAGTACCCGTAACCCTCTAATCCTGCGTCGTTGTTGTCGGCTCTTCTTTCCGCTTCTCGACTTATTTCCGTCTCCGCATCGGGCCTTTCGTATGACGGGTTGACAAGGATGAACATCTTTATCTTTTGCAGCCTGTTGGGATAGACGTTGCGTCCTGGCCCTCTCATAGATGGCCATTTCGCGGTTGTGGTCTTCCCGAACTTTCTGATCCACTTTCCTGATAGGCTTGCCCATTCGTTCTTCAAACGACGGACTTGGCGCTTCGACCGCGGGGTCTAGTTTTGATGAGGGGATGGCTTCTCCTGACAGGGCGTCCTCTTACTCATCAAAGGTATATATAGCGTAGCTACTGTGGGCCCGTCCCCGTTTTCCGGTTCTCGCGTATCCAAGCCCGAGTGTTTCCATTTTCCCGTTGGGCAATTTGCGTTGAGTTCCGGGGACATCCCAAATCCTGTTGTAGAACCGAGCCTGTCGAATAGTTTGTTTTAAGGGCACTCCTTGGCGTTTCAATAGCTTCTTTAATCCGCCTGTATAGTATCTAGGCAGACGGATGGGTTGGAGCCTGTCAAGTGTAGCATCCACGCCATGCCAGATCTCTTTCTCTACTTTCGACTCTGAGGATTGGTAGAATAGGATCACCTTCTCACCCCTTCGCCTGGGAGGGACGTAAAATGTTTGCAGGTCCTGTACATTGTGAGCTTGAAGCGTGTCGAGATCCTTGTAGTGTTCTCGCGGTACCATGGTGATTTGCAAACTATGGTCATCGCCAAGGGGTACTTGTATTGACAGCCGATTGGAGAACACGGCATTAACTTCGTCCTCCGAATCACTCCCGAAGACCAGTATGGGGGTGGGTGTCCCTAGGTTGTTACGCTGAGATGGCCCTGTATACACTATCTCTTCCTCTTCTTCGGTATCGCTCCCGAAAACAGGGATGGTGGCGGCGGTTTTGTTCTCCGGGTCGCGACATCTTTCTGTATCCTCGAAATCTGGCAAAAAGTATCTCGCATCTTCGTATTTGCGGACTTCGTTCACAGAGAACGGGTTTAACTCTCCTATTACGGTATACTCGAAGCCATCCTTAAAGTACTTCATACACTGATGCTGTGTAGAAGGGACGATGTTATATTCGTGTAGCCAAGGACGACCGAGCAAGGCGTTGTAGCAAGTCTTGGCGTCGATGACATGAAATTTGATGTCTGAAACGAGAAGTCCGAAGCGTAATGTCAATATTACAGATCCGAGAGTCCGTGACGATTGTGAATCGAAGCCGGAGATAGTAATTTTGTCACGAGCGAGGTGTTGCACACTCATGCAGATTTCCTTCAACACCCGAACATTAAGGAGATTGACGGAGGACCCATTATCCACCAGGATCTTGCCTATCTTGATGTCATGGCAGTATCCGGAGACATATAGGGGACGGTTGTGGTCGCACGTCCCGAGAAGGAGGTCTTCATCACCGAAAGTGATGTCGGCCGTATGCACTTCCTCCAGTTCATCCTTCATCCTTTCAGTGGCGAGGAAGGCTTCGAATTGCTCAGGTTCTTGTAACGCCTTAATTAGTGAGTCTCGCGCTTCTTTTGATTACAGGAGGGCATCAAGAATGCTAAGCTGAGAGGGTAGCTTCCTTAAGTGCGCGAGGATATTATAGTCCACCTTACCCTTTTTAGGAGGGTCTTTGATAGTTAGTTCTTTCATGACTTGGTCATCTAAAGTGATATCTTCAGTGACCTTCTCCTTTCCCTTATCTTTTCTGCTCACGGGCCCGAGATTCTTTTCTGGGAGTGTGCGATTGCGCAGCTGGATGTTCTCGCAGGCTTCCGATTTTTCTTCTTTTCCTAAAACGGATTCTTTGAAGAGGGGGCTCAGAGTCATCTCTTCATCAGAGTCGCTCCCAAAGGTGAGAACTTGTGGTCCCCCGACGTTAACCATGTCACAGCTGCCAGTAGTTCTGTCGCGCCCGTCGACAGTGCTTCTTCGTTCTCGACGGCTCTTGCGTTTCATGCGCTTAAAATGTTGCCGACGAGCAACATATCCTTGCCACCATATCTTAAAGGCGTCGCACTCCTCTGTGGGGTGTGAGATTTTCCGATGATATGCGCAATAGTCAGGGTGCCTCTCCGCCCCATCGTGCCTATTTCCTTCCGAAGGTGGTAGCTTCATTCCCATTGACATGGCTTTGGCGAACCTTTTCCTTGTCTTGAATATTTTCTTGTCCACTTCGGATACCTTTTGCTCTGGCAAGGGTAGCTCAACTCTTTCGTTCAGTCGCCCGCCTTTGGTTCCCGTTGGCGTTGTCATTTCGCGCTCTTGATCTGCTTTACTTTTTAGACGAATCTCGTCTAGGAAAGCCTTGATCATATCAGTTGTCAGCCTCGCACGCTCTGGTTCGGGCCCCGTCTCCAGCTTCTTAGTGCTAGGATTTTTCTCATCATTGGTAAACGAGTGGGAGCTCACGTTGCAACTCTCCACATACTCTTCGGATTCATCCGACGAGCTCTCTCCTTCATCTCTCTCTTGAAGGATGTGGTCGAGGAATTCTCGCAGTGTGACAGGGGTTCGCGCCTTTTGATTGTATTCTTCCAGCGCATCGATTTGCTTCTGCAAGTTTGTTCGCTCGTCTCCAAGCCTCGCGGGCTTCTTGGATTTCTTCTTCTTTTTCTTTGAAGATTTTGACGGTTGGGCGTGAGTATTTGGGCCCTTATCACGAGTCTTTGTAATTGCGCGGGGCTTCAACATCCCTTCGATAATTTGAGGTTGAAGAGGGTCCTTCCATTCGATCGCAGGGCATGCATGAAGGTCTCTCAGCATTCTTTTGGTCTTTGTTGATAGCACGACCTCCCATGGAGCTTCTTCAATAAAGGAGCAGGTTGCCCCCGGTGTGTCTGCCTTTTTAGGAGTATGCGGTTGTGGTGGGTTCACCTTCCACTTTTCGGACAGTACAAACTTCCCCTGGAGGTATTGGTCTTCGATCCATCCTTTGAAGACGAAGCAATCTTCAATCGGATGACTTACCGTTTGATGGTAAGGGCAATAGTTGGAGTTATTCACCTCGGTGGGTTGTGGCGGTCGCCTTGGATTTGGTAGGTTTATAAGTCTATTGCGTATTGCCAGCTCGAATAACCGCTTCGTCTTGTCTCGTGGGAACGAGTAGGGACGCTTCATCTTCTCATTATAGTACCGGCGTCTTTCCTCCAATTGATCTGCTGGTTTCGGGGCGCTAGGTTGCTGTTGGGCATTCGCGACAAAGGTTGTCTTTCCTTTACCCTTGTCATTCCGAGGTTCCGATTTCGAGGGAAGTGGCCTATGACCCATCTGGTCCATCTGTGCCAACTTGTCGATTAAAGCCTGGAATGTGGTTGGCTTAAAGAACATCATAAACTGGGAGATAGTTGCGTGGGGGTCTAGGGTTCCCACGAACATGCCCACTGCGGGTGCCTCTTCAATGCGTTGCTCGCATCTCGACCACAAATTCCGCCAGCGTATAGCATATTGGACCCAGGTTTCGCCTGGTTTTACCCTGGCGTTAATCAATGCAGTTATTGGAGTGCGTTCGCTGGCACTTGCGAATCGCTGAGTGAACAACAGCTCCATTTCAGCGAACGTTTTGATAGAATCGTTCGGGAGTTCCGAATACCATTCGAACGCTGTTTCTGATAAGCTGCCTACGAACTGGCGGAGCAACAGTTTGTCATCACCGCCGGTGTTACCGCAGAGGGCCCGGAACTGGGCGACGTGTTGATGAGGATTGCCGGTCCCCTTATACACATGGAATTTCGGTATCGTATAGCCTTGCGGGTATTTGATTTGATCGTACCAGCTCGGATACGGCCGCCCTGTTTTCACGACTTGACCAGCTGCCTCAGTTGCATGATGGACCCGGATTTGCTGGGCTATGTAGTCGGCCAAGTCAGCTTTAGAGATCGTCTCCTCCCTGGCCGTAGAGAGGGCTGGTGGTGGATTTGACGTTTCTCCTCGGTCGTCTTCCAGAACGATTGGGGGATCTTCAGCGGGTAGGTCCTGTTGGATCATCATTCCTATCATATCTTGGAAGAGAAGGCCCATACGCTGTATATTGGCTGCTTGTTCAGCAGCCTCTTTGTCCTTTTTCTCCAGTGTCCGGCGAAGGAATTCAGCATCGGTTTCCTCCTCCCGGCGCGCGTCTGAGGACGTTTCTGGGCTTTCTTTTGGCCTGGTAAGTGCGGCCATAGCATTCATCATTTCCTGCAGCTTTTGTTGCTGTTCCTGGGCTCTCGTCACGGATCGGGTCAGCGGTCGGTGGCCCGTAGAAATGCGGCTTTCCTCCTTACCAGAAGCCATATAAACAGTGTGTACCATCGCGCCCCCAGACTTAGGGCGTCTGGGCTCATTGCTTTTAGCCGTCGTTGCATGTTGAGGGATCTTCTCTGGCCTCCTCCTTTTGGGAGTTATGGGAGTTGAGGAGTCCGTCGAGGTGGGCTTCCAGACAGCTTTTCGGGGTTTAGCCTGGTGACCAGCCTCCGGTTGAATTTTCAGCTTCTTGTGCTGGCGGGAGGAGTTTGGATCGATGACTGAGTCTCGGGCCTGCCGCCAAACCTTATAGATTTTGGAAGACAGACGTTGAGGAGATCGGGGTTGTTCTGATTCTATTTCCACAATCCTTTCTGATGGGGGAGGAGACCTCTTTAGCATTGCAGTAGGGGAATTCCTTCGCACCTTATTTCGCATTTCGAAGCTGTTCCCAGTTGGAACAACAGCATTAACTTCGGCCACTGGGGCTGATGGAGTCAATCCAGAGGGGGAGTTGCCCCCAGCCTTCCTTACTCGGCGCCAATGACGACGTCGAGCGCGTCGAGCGGACGGCGCAGGGTCAGCGGTAAGAATGATTTCGTCTTGCCCCCTGTGTGGGCGGGGGGTCGCTGTTGGCGTTAACCTGTCAAAGGCCGATGTCCTTTGGGCAGCGGGAGTGGGAGCTGAGGCCGTCAATCTTGTAAAGACCGACTTTTGACTGGGGAAGCTGCCTTGGCGATTTCGGAGGCAGGAGCGGCCGCTTTCTTAGAAGCAGCCTTCTCTGAGATTGTAGGTCCCGTGATGAGTTCGCAGGATTTCTGACCCAACCTAGAGAAGACCGAGGCGTTGGCATTGGGCGACTCGTTGAGAGGAGCCGCGGCAGGGGTAAGACGATCAAAGACCGACTTTTTGTGAGCTTCCTTTGTCAGTATCGGTGCCGTGAAGCTTGTTGGCGGGAGTATAGTCCCGAAGAACAATCCAGTAGTGGCCTGAGTCACCTGGTCCACCGGCATTATGAATAACGACGCAGCTTGGGGTCCATAGGCTATACCTCCTGGCGAGGTAAAGCGTGAGTCACAATTGCAGTTTGAGCAGTTGGAGAATCTCGCAGGAGTAGAAGCCATCGATCCTTTGCTTTCTGCAATAAGCAAGATGCCAATTCTCAGTATCTTGAAACCCAAGGGCAACTATTAGCGAACCGCGATTGGTTCGCGAATCACGACACACGAAGTGTGGAGTGGAAAGAGGAAAAGGTCCCACCGGGCGTGCCAGAATCTGTTCCCCTCCGAATGGCGGCGCGCGGGACTGCGATGTCTTGGCACTGATATTCGGGGCAGATGCTAATTGGTGCTATCCGTTCACCTCTCCGAAGATGCCAAGTTGAGTTATGGCACCATGTATCGAAGGTTTAAGCGGATGCGACCGATGCAGCAGACTTCGTCAGATTCCCCCTCGTTGAGGGGTTTTTGATTGTGGGGACGCTCTTCCCTGCAGGCGCAAGCCCCTGCAGTTAATTACGCTACCGCATCGCGGTAACAACTTTCTCCTTCTCCAGATGGTCACTTCGTGTCGTGTGTTTTTGTTTTATGTTTTATTGCCCGTGGATCGTTTACGGAGACTGAGTTATGTCGTCGCCCGTAGGGCGTGGACTAGTCCAAATCCGTGTTATCTTAGATTTGGGTTTGGGGGTTTGGTTTGAGGATACGTTAGCCATACTTGAGGCTAAGATCAACTCAAACATTTGTTAAGGATACGTTAGTCTAGTTTGAGACTAAGATCAACTTAACGGGATCGTTTAGATCCGACAAAAGAGCGCTTGGGCTCCATTGTTCTAGTTTAGGGACATAGTGGTCCATCGTATGTGTGTGGCCGTCGGGACCCGTCACCTCTCTGACGACGTTGAAGGATTACAACGACGGGTGTCAGAGGGGTTCAGAGATGTACCCTCGAGCCAGAGTTAATTAGGGGGATTCGTAGTCCAGTCTGCCTGAGGGTTTAAGGATTCGTTAGCCATCTTTGAGGCTAAGATCAACTTAAACGGGACCATTTAGGTCCGACAAAAGAGCATATGGGGGCTCCATTGTTCTAGTTTAAGGACGTTGCGGTCCATGGGTAGTTTGAGGACGTTGCGGTCCGTGGGTAGTTTAAGGACATTGCGGTCCGTGGGTAGTTTAAGGACATTGCGGTCCGTGGGTAGTTTAAGGACATTGCGGTCCGTGGGTAGTTTAAGGACATTGCGGTCCATGGGTAGTTTTAAGACATCTCGGTCAAGGTTAAGGACGTCATAGTCCATGGGTTTAAGGACTCCACAGTCCGGTATGTGCTCTGGATGCTTCACACGGGTTCACTGCCGTGCTAGGCGAGGACCAGGCTCCGCTCTGGACGTTTTCCACGGGGTCAAAGAGTGACGTTATCCGCGTTCCACGTAACCAGGAATTTTGCATGGGTTTAAGGACCCCACAGTCCATATCATGAGTGGTCATCGGGACCCGTCACCTCTTTGAAGACATTGAGGGATTACAATGCCAAGTATCAAAGGAGTGATGAGATGTACCCTAGAACCGGGATGGCTTGAGTAGTCCCTTGCCCAATTTGGGGTCAAGACTGATTAATTATGTTATGAGCCCATTAGCCCAGTTGATCATGAATTGAGGACTTATGGCCAGCTTGGGCTAAGTCCAATCAGGAGAGGCTTTGCCTCCATCCATTTGGCCAATTGGGCCAAAGCCTGGTGTTAAACATCACAGGGTAATCAGTGTTGAATCACTGGGAATGATGTCGACAAGTCAGTGTTTAACACTAAAAGGTAATTGGTGTTAAACACCAGCGACAAAGCTTTCAAATTAGTGTTAAACACTAAGGTAGTCAGTGCTGAACACTGTAAGTGAAGTTTTTGATTAGTGTTGAACACTAAGGTCCAATAGACGTTTTAACACTGGATTTGGGAGTTTCGATTTAGTGTTAAACACTAGAGCAAGAGGGGTCACGTGGCAACACGTGAGAGCGCCCTCCCTGCAATTATTCTGCTGAAATTGCTGCATCTTTCAGGGCATCACGTGCCATCACGTGACGGGCACTTATATGCCTATGCATTAGAGCCTCTGTCAAGGGTCACGTGGGTCACGTGGGGGACTGCTTCAAAGGGCTTTCTGTAGATCTCTTGAGGGGGTCACATGGTGGCACGTGACCCTGCCTTCATGTATATTGTTTAGAGAATCTGTTTATCTTTCTCTTCAGGAATTAAATTCCTCGGGCTTTAGTTTTCAAAGGAATTAAATTCCTACTTCCCTTCGAAGACTTATATTCTGGAGTAGAATCGAACCCTAAATCTTCTGTAGGAGTTAAATTCCTCATTTATGCGAAGAACTGAATAGGGTTAAACCCTAATAAAAGCTTTTTAAGGAACTAAACTTCCAGTCCCTGTTAAATTATGATTAAGGGAATTGAATTCCCATGATTTCAACAGAACTAAGTTCTTAATTAGGGTTAAACCCTATTTCTCTCTGTTCTGAAGGAATTAAATTCCCATGATACGGGGTCAAGCCCTACTTTTATCTTAGAGGAATTAAATTCTTATAGTTCTGTGAGAATTAAATTCTCGTTTTTTTTCCATTCCCTCTCCATGTTTTGGATCTGCATGGCAGGATCTCAACCCATTGAGAATTAAATTCTCAACCTAAGGGGGAGATGTGCACTTTGCAGATCCTCTACCGAAGAGAGAAGAAATATGTTCTTCTGTTTTTATTTTTGTCAGAGTTAAACTCTGTTGAGAATCAAATTCTACTTCTTTCAAGATGCCTTCCCTTCCTTACCTAGGGTTTTCTTTTGCAGAAGCTCTCAATTCCTCGAAGTATCAAAGCTCTCTCCTTTTCTTCTCTTCTGCGTATGTATCTCTCTCTATATATATCTATCTCTATTTTTTGTGTCTCTTGGCTCCTATTTATAGGAGAAGCAGCTGAATCAATTAGTTTTAGTAAATCTTTCATGAGATATTTGATTTGCACCCATTGTTCATTCTGGACCTTTGGATTATTAGGTGAATTTTATTCACCATTGGATTTCAAATCCAGGGATTCTCCTTCGTTATTTTGGTTAGATTTAAGGGGGAAATCTTTCCAAACCCGAGATTTTCCATAGATAGATGATCTTTAATCATCTCTGAATCTTTAATTTGGTTGGCCCCAGATAGTTACTTTCCTTCGGAAAGATTTAAATCTCCTCCAGAATTTAATTCTGTCGTCAACATGGGCTTTGAAAGCCGGTCACGTGTGACCACGTGACCCATGGTCACGTGTGGACACGTGACCCCTTTGGAATGAAGAGTCCTCTTTCTTTCTGCACTGTCTTCTGGTTGCTGTTTCAGCCATCACGTGTTAACACGTGACCATTGGTCACGTGTGAACACGTGACCCCTGTTAGGAGCTTCCTTCTTTTTTATTCGACTGAAGGACTGGTCTGCTGCTTCGAGCGTCACGTGCCAACACGTGACCTCTTCTGTCGTTCTCTTTCTTGACTTGATCAGTGGACCTTTTCCTTGACTTGATCAGGGAACCTTTTCCTTGACTTGATCAGGGAACCTTTTCCTTGACTTGATTCAGGGAACCAAAGGGCCTTTTCCGCTGCTTTTATATGTCACGTGTCAACACGTGACTGCTGGTCACGTGTAAGCACGTGGCCCCTTTTTGAAGCCTTTCCCAGAAGCTTTCCTGATTTTAAATCAGGAAACAATATGTTCCCACTTCCACTGAGGAATCGGAAGTGGTTGCAATAAACCAGCAACCCTTTGATGTTCAGCCTTAACTTGCTGACACACCAAGCACTTAGCCACAAAGCGAGCAATCTCCCGTTTCATGCCTTCCCACCAGAAATGCTGTCGAATATCTCGGTACATCTTTGTGCCTCCTGGATGTACAGAATAAGCTGAACTGTGTGCCTCATTCATAAGCTCTTCACGAACATCACCCTTTGGCACACACAAACGGCTACCGTACCTCAACGAACCATCTTCGTGGATCAATAAATCTGTTCGTAGTTCAGCTTCAACCTGCTCTCGAAACTTTTGCAGTCTAGGATCCTGCGATTGTGCTGCTTTAATTTTCTCAACCAAAGACGACTGCACTTGCAGCTGCATCAACTGTCCCGTAGAACGCGGTAGCACAACCTCCAAGTCAAATCTTCGAAAATCTGCAACGATCTCCTTCTGCGTAGTTAACACCTGAATTGCTGGTAACCGACTAAGCGCATCTGGCACGACGTTAACCTTCCCCGGATGGTACTTAAGATCAAGGTCGTAGTCAGCCATCAGCTCCAACCATCTACGCTGCCTCATGTTAAGCTCCTTCTGAGTGAACACATACTTCAAGCTCTTATGATCTGTATAGACTTCGACTCTTTCGCCCAAAAGGTAGTGTCTCCAAATCTTCAAAGCGAAAATCACAGCCGCGAGCTCCAAGTCATGAGTCAGATAATTCTTCTCATGGGTCTTCAATTGTCTCGATGCGTATGCTACAACCTTCCCATGCTGCATCAAAACACATCTCAATCCTTTCCCAGATGCGTCGCTGTGAATCACCAATCCTCCGGAATTGTCTGGCACGGTCAGAATAGGGGCGGTTATCAACTTCTGCTTCAACGTCTCGAAAGCTAACGGACACTTATCCGCCCATACAAAAGGTACCTCCTTGCGCGTAAGCTTGGTCAACGGCTCTGCCAGACGAGCAAAGTTCTCCACAAATCTCCTGTAGTATTCGGCTAATCCAAGGAAACTTCTTATCTCAGCAACATTCTTTGGAATAGGCCAATCTCGAACTGTTGCAATCTTTTCTGGATCGACGGCAATTCCATCGCCAGACACAACATGCCCCAAAAACTTTACTTCCTCCAGCCAAAATTCACACTTAATCATCTTTGCATAAAGCTTCTCCTGTCTCAACGTCTGCAGTGCGATCTTCAGATGCTCAGCATGCTCCTCAAAGCTCTTCGAGTAAACCAGAATATCGTCAATGAATACCATAATAAACTGGTCCAAGAACGGTGAAAAGATTCGGTTCATCAAGTCCATGAATACTGCCGGCGCATTCGTTACTCCGAAGGGCATCACTAAGTACTCGTAATGTCCATACCGAGTTCGGAACGCCGTCTTGCAAATATCTTCTATTTTCACTCGGACCTGATGATATCCGGATCGCAAATCCAGCTTCGAGAATACCCTCGCGCCACTAAGCTGCTCAAAAAGTTCTCCAATGCGAGGGATCGGGTACTTGTTCTTAATAGTCACCCGGTTTAATTCTCGATAGTCGATGCACATTCTTCTTGTGCCATCCTTCTTCTTTACTAGAAGTACTGGAGCTCCCCAAGGCGAGTTACTGCTTCGAATCCAACCCTTCTCAAGCAATTCAGCAACCTGTTTCTTAACTTCTTCCAACTCTACTGGTGCCATTGGATAATACGCTTTAGATACTGGCGCTGCACCAGGAATAAGATCAATTGCGAACTCCACGTCTCGCTTTGGCGGTAAACCCGATATATCTTCAAATACGTCCATAAAATCGCGAACAACCGCCGGCTCTTCACCACTATCAACTTCCATTGCTGCAAGAATATTGTTTGTCGGCCTAGCCCTAAACTCGACTGGCCCGACAGAACTGCTTCCTCCAGTGAAGGTAAACTCGGAATGTCCGGGAATCTGGAAAATTACTTTCTTTGCCCTACAGTCAATGTGAGCGTGGAAAGTGCCAAGAAAATCCATTCCCAAGACGACTTCATAGCTGCCCGTATCAATCACCAAGAAATCTGCAAAGAGTTCCCGTCCGCACACAACAACTGTACAATCTTTACATTCCCTACTAGCTCTGATTTTCCCATTCCCAGTGTGTATGTCCCAGAAACTGGACAGGGTCGTGCAGGTAATCGAGTGTGTAGTTATAAATTTGGATGACATAAAACAGTGGGATGCACCAGAATCACTTAATGCCAATGCGGGAAAACCATGAACGAGTAAAGTACCTGAAACCACTTCTCCTGACGCCATGGCTTCCTCAGCTGTCAAGGTAAAAGCTCGAGCCTGATTAGGTCCTTGAGTCAGCTGTTTCTGCCCTTGGAACGGTTTCTGCGGAGGCTTCTGAATATCATCCCTCGTACGAAGCTTCGACGGACACGCACCAACGACGTGATCAGCCGCTCCACAAACCAAACAAAGTCCCAGCCTCCTTCGACAATCCTTCTGCACGTGCCCAGATAAACGGCAGTAGTCACAAATCACGCTCTTTCTTCGATCAACAATCGCAGGCTTCTTCATGGGTGCTACACCACGACGGTCCACTGGAATACCCTTGCGACCATGAGCTCGGTTAGGTACAAATGCGGGCTTCCTGGCCGCAACTGCTGTCTGTTGCAAGCTCCCTTTCAACCCAGATAAACTCTGCTGTTCCCGAGCTGCCGTAAGAACCTGTGAGAAAGTGGTCAAACCCAGGGAGACAATCTGCCTCTGGATGTCCACATCCAAACTGCGCATGAACCTTCGTGCCCTGTCTGCGTCGTTGGCGACTAAAGGTCCAGCGAATCTGCTGAGTCTCGTCCACTCTACTGCATGCACGTCCACGGGTGCTCCATTCTGCCTTAGCCCAGTAAATTTCTCTTCCATTTCCTCCCGTGCAGTCCGCGGGAAGAACTTCTCCAGGAAACTCTTAGAAAAATCCGCCCAACTGATCGGCTTGGGCAAGCGGGTCTCTTCCACAAGCCACCACTCTCGGGCGTAGTCCACTAACTGAATGCGTACCACATCAACTCTTTTGTCACCTGGAATCTGTGCCGCAATCAGCAAGTTCTCCGTGTCAACTAGCCACTGCTCGGCTGGCAACGGCTCCTCCAAACCAGTGAATGTAGACCGACCCAAACGTCTGAAATCTGCCACAGTCCCTACTCGGTCAACTGGCTTAGCTCCAACGTTGTTTACAGACTGCTGAACGATCTGCAAACCTTCCTGGAACGAGTCTGCTTGCTGCTGGATCAGCTCGGTCTGTCTCTTTTGATTTTCCAGCATTCCTCTTATCACTCCAAGCATGGCGGCTTCGTCGACACGCCTCTGGTACGTCTTGAAATTCTTATCTGCCATATTCCTGAAATCAAAAACACCCAACATTAGCATGATGATAGATTTAATATATAGATCAAGGCTAGAACTCCAAGATACTTAAATAGAGTACCGCATTGTAACTATGTCGCGGTATCATAGCCACAATTACTTAACTCCACCCAAGTCGCCTAAGTCCTAGGGATAACAAGAAATCATGTTTTTCGAGTCGACATGCAAAGTAAGTTTGCACGTCGTAAAAGATATAATCAGGAAGAATGTGATTCAAGAATGGTAAACGACAAAGTGGCAGGACATGTTTCCTAAACACGGGCATTCTGATTCGTGTATTGGGTACAATACCCAACTACAAAAGAATCAACCCAACTAACCTATGGCTCTGATACCAAAAGAACCATGTCACGCCCCGCTTCCCAGAGTACGCTAGATTAGGCACGTGACATAGCCAACCATGCTACCTGTGGGTATGAAGTATCCATCCACGGTCACATTACGGCTGTAGAGATATCAAGAACAAGATAAAACTATCTAAAAACATGTCCATAAACCAGAATAACAGGAGTCAATAATAAATGAATGCGGAAGCAAATGATCCAATACAAATAACTGAAAAGTATGTCCCATAATGCGGGCTCACATCAGGAAATAAATGCAGGAAATAAAACTAACTACTACTGAACTCACAGCTCAGCCTGCTGGCTGAAGTACTCCTGCTCGGACTGCGACAGCGGTACAGAATCTGGGCCATGCAAAACCCAGACGTCAGCGCGTCATGTCAACAAGTAATACAATATGAACAATGTAACAGGCAATGCAAAAATAACCATGAATAAAGCAATAATGTGAAACAAGCAGTGCAGGGTAGTGTGCAGTGGGTAACTAAACTGTTCTATCAGGTTTTCTATTCTAAAGTCTTTGAAATCAATTGATGAATCGTCGATGTAACTCAATAGTATCCCGTGCATGCCCGGGACCATGGTCAAGATCCTCGGGGCTGAATCCGAGACGTGCCGCTAGGCAGTAACAGCTAGCAGGATGGGCGAGTGATGTCAGCATCATCACTCCGGGGCTGGTCTAGCCCGTAAGACTGATCAGAACAGGTATCGAACTGTTGAGTTACAAGTCGGTTTCACCTTTGATTTCCCCATACCCCCAAGTTATGTATGTCAGGTCAGGTATTCAGTAATCAAGAACTAATGCCAACACAGGATCAGGTAAAAGCAGATTTGTCTGGATAGACAACAGGAACGGTCCATGAGGACTACATGTCAGGTTTGTTGGCATTAGACACGAGATCAGGTAACAGGTCGGGTCATGGTACATCAGGTCAAGTCAACAGTATACGGTACCATGTCAGGTGTATCAATATATATATATATATATGTGTGTGTGTGTGTGTGTGTGTGTGTGTGTGTGTAGCCATGTCAGGTCAAGATGTAAACACTATCGTGGGTGTGCTCACAATCGGATATATAATCAAACACGGGTATTAACAATACGAGATAAGCAATGAATTACATAATAAGCAGTTTCATTCAAACTACAAGAGTGCAGTAAAACGATATAGCCGTTTAGTCATGTTAACAGGTTTAAGCACCCTTAGCGGTGCAATAGTTTATGTAACGGTTCAATACAGTTATCTCAGGTTAATGCATGCGAGTGTCCGAATGTAACAGAACTACAGGGATAATTGCTACCAGCTATTTTAACAGTAAAATATGATTGAACAGGTAGATTTGATTATTAGGTTTAAATTGGCAAACTGTAAATTCCATGTTTAACAGTAAAATGATATAATGCAATTTTATAACCGAAATGGAAAACGATTGTACCAAGCTAATTTTACAGGTTTAGGGTGTCAATATATATATAAATCTATTGTATAGCATGTAGCAAGGGGTACTTGCCTCGACGGGTCGCGAACCGGGAAAAACGGAACGTAACGTCGGCGGGGAAAATCGCGACGGACGCACGGTTCACGGATTGAACCCAAACGACGAACCAAGGAACCACACGGGTCAGAGTGCTCTGCTGGATCGTCGGGACACGTCGCCGGCACGGCCGGATTCCGGCGAGCACAAAAATAGTGAATAGGGTTTCTAAAGGTGTAGATCTAGAGAAAGAAAGAAATGAACAGAGAAAGAAGAAGATGGGGATACTCACTGGTCTCAGAGGGCACTAGCAACGACGGCGAGATCGACGGCGACGAGAACGGTGTCTCCGGCGATCTGCAGAAAAGATCCAGCCACTTGCTTTCAGTTTTGAAAAAAATGAAGAGAGGAAGGGTGAGATGGAGGAACACTTACAAGGTGTTCTGGGTGGTCGGGGATCGCCGGCGACGGCCGGGGGCGGCGCAGGTGGTTTCCGGTGGTGTCTCAGACGATGCAGAGGAGTGCAGAGAAGGCTGCAGGCGGTCGCGGCTGTGCAGGGTGCGCGGGGGTGGAAGGAAGAAGGTGTGGGCGAGGCGAGGCTGAGGAGGCGAGGGTGCTGGTGACGCCGGCGCCGGCGTCGGGGCTGCGGCGGCAAGGATGGAGGTGGCTAGGGTTGAGGCTCGTTGGGTTTCTGTGTTGCGTTTTGAAAAATAAGGGAGGGGAAAATTTATACGAGCGAGAGAGAGAATGAGATTAAAGAGAGAGAGAGATTTGAGGGGTAGAGAGAGAGAGATAGAGAAAGAGAGAGAGAGACGGTGAGGGAGAGAGAGAAAGAGATGTGAGAGATAGAGAGAGAGGTTGAAGAGGTGGGGCCCACGGGAAATTATTGATTGGCCGAGGAATGATTTAAGGGTTTAAAAAATATCAAAAAGATTTAAACGATTTGATGAACAGTGAGAATATATTATAAGTTAGGAATGATTCGAAGGTTTTTAAAATATTAAAATTTAGGATTTTGGCGCCAAATGAAACATTTTCGAATCGCGCCCGGGTCGGGTCCAAAAATTCGAAATTTAAATAATAAGATTTTAAGCGGGTTTCAAATTTTAAAATTAAGTGTTTTATGATTAAAAAGCATACCCCCAAGACGGACACTGGTACGCGCGCGTAGCCGTCCAAACTCGTACGTTTCACCGAACGGGAAGAGAACACGATGCACGGACGCTACCACAAGGCTTGGGGTGTTGAGTAGGCCAATATGGATATTTTTAATTTTATTTTAGATGCTAAAATTTGTTATGTGCAGAAATGACTTTGCCGGGTAAAATTTTATATTAAGCCACGAACAAGTAAGATAAATGAAATGAGTACCACCTAATGCTCAAACAGTAACTGAAAAAATAGTAGCATTGGGCTCGGGTGTTACAAAAATACCTTAAGGTTTGATCAATGTAGAGGAGAATGATCATGATGAATTAAGTTTTGATCTTGTTTGATTTGTGAGATCATCGTCATTATCTCACATGCATTCACATTTGAATTGCTATAAAATACCTTAAAATTCTTCACTTAACTGCCCTTGACTATGGTTGTATTTCACTACACCCAGAACCTAACCAAAATCCTAACCCTGATCCTAACCTTAATCCTAAATCTACCCCTAACCATTAACCCTAACCCTAATCATAACCCTAACCCTAAAAAAACCAAAGCCTAACACACAACCAATCTTCTTCTTCTTCCCCTCACCACCACCATCAATCTCATCTAAAATTACTTTTCCCGACCTACCCAGTCCTCATCGACCTCTTTCCCTACCTCCACAGCCGCCGCCTCCCACCACAGTCACCACCACAGCCGCCGCCGCCACCTACAACCCCAAATTAAAGCCCACTCACCACCACAGCCGCCGCCACTCACCACCACACCACAGCCGCCGCCACAATCCAAAATCCCCAAATTAACATTAACCCACAAATTAAAGCCCTACCACCAAATTAAATTTAGGAAAATTAAATTTTAATTTGAATAAATTAATTAACCGGTTGAGGATCTCGACGTTGACGAAGAAACCGGAGAGGAGCTTGTTCCCGCCTAAAATTTGGGCGTTCATATAAAGCACAAGCACAACATATAAACAAAAGAACATAAAAAAGCCCTAAAATATCAAGTGGCCTCAATACGTTCAAAGGAATATAAAGCAGGTTTTTCCGGACTATATTTTGTCGTACTCCAAAATGAGAATCAGGTAGATTATGATTAGTATCGAAAGCGTCTCGAAAAGTGCTTCGATTTGATATATTATGAAGCTCACACCTCTTCCAGAATCAAAAGTTGTGAGCAAACGTGCGATACAAGTATAGTTTAAGCAAAGCTCTTTCACAGGAGGGGATGCATTATAATCCTACATCGGCCACACCAAAGAATTTAGAAGTGTTTATATAACATTTCCACATTTCATTGCATTAAGACCAATGAAAGAGGATATGGTGAAACTGCAAGCGCGCGTTGCCGCCGCAGTGCCGTGCCGAGCGTGCTTCTCTGATTCCTGTTCACAAAGTTATGAATACGTGCAATGCACATGCGCACACCTTTTAATGAATCAACAGTTACGTTAACGATACGCGCAATGCACGTGCGCATTACAACAGATGCTTCCAATTGCGCACCTATTAATCAACAGGTGCGCATCGATATGTGCAATGTATGTGCGCACTATTTTAAAGTGGAACAAAATCTTTTTCGTTGAAATGAATTTAACAAATCAAACTAAATTGATTTGAGATCAAAGATCCAATAGTGCGCATGTCACCCTTAATTGATATAAATATTTTTAAATCAATATAAATTCATATTAAGATCCAAACAAACCATAATTTCTTCTCTCCTATAAATAGGAGCCTCATATGAAGAAATCAGACTCTGGAAAAAAACCCAATAAGCTTGAGAAAAATATAGATCTCAAGTCTTCATCGTCTTCTTTCTCAGTGAACAAGTACGTAAGGTAGAAATAAAAGAGAGACTTTTCTTTTCCTCCATTAATTTTTTTTTTGCTTTTATATAGAAGTCTTTGATTCTTCATCGAATCCATTGATGCACAAATAAAAGATCAAAATATCTTAAATTGAAGGTTTTGCTTCTTGAAAAATAAGAAAAAAAGGAAAAGAACAAAAGAATAAAAAGAAACAGAATCCATTACTTCTCTATGAAAGTTTTTGCTTTCTGATCCAGACGAATGCACACTCAAACTAGTGCGCACTTAATAGAATTGTCCATGAAAAAGTCCCTGGAAATGTGTGTGCATCTGATATGCATGTGTGCGCACTTGGTGGTTATTTCCCACAGATGTGTGAGCATCACGTGATATGCACGTTGACCTTTAAACACATGCGCACATATATACCTGTCACGCCTCGCTTCCTAGTGAACGGAAGTGGTAACGTGGCAAGCCCGCAACGTATTTACTAAGAAATAAACACGTTAAGCATAAATAAGCAATATATGTATAAAATGCACAAGAATTGATAAAAGATATAAAATTAACAGCAACTTTTATTAACATTCATTTTCACAATACAACAGCTTTGAAAAGGAAAATATAATGATATAAAGCAATGCCTAAACAGTAGAATACCAAATGAAAAGTACAATAAGCTAGAAGTCCTGCTAGGAAGTGAGCTGGTCCACGTCCTCCTGGCTAGGCTCTATCTCGAGAGAGTCATGTCCTTCTGACGAACATTTCAAAAAAAGAAATAGACAGAAATGTCGTCAGCGAACTAGCGCTCGGTAAGTCCCAAAGGAAAGAAATGAATATAGCAGGTATTGAGAATTAAACTGGTAAGATGTACAGATATAAGATTTCTATTGTAACGTAATTGTTTGTAGCTTGGTACAGAAGATATCAGTGTATACGAGAAGAGTCCAACGTGCCATGTGGACTATGGTAACATATAGTACAAGGCCCCATCAAAACCCACGGGACAACGGCACGAGAGTTCATATAGGTGTCTTTTAAGTGACCATCTCGTGCCACTTTTAATACATTCCGTACCAATCTACCCCGTTAATCATGTAATGTATTGTATAAATTATATGTCTTGTTGAGACCATAAATACAAGTTGTTCAAGTAGTCAGGTTCAGGATATAAGCTTGTAGTCATGTAAAGTTATAGCCATGGTTCGGTCAAGTCAAGTCTGGTATTCAGGTTCATATTCAAATATACATGTTAGAGTTTGGATTCATATTTGAATTGGATTCTGGTTTGAGTTTGGATTCAATCTTGATTTAGACTCAGACTTGAGTCAGACACTTATAACTGATTTAGATCATGAATTATGTTCGGGAGTTATCGGCAACTGCTGCACATGGACGGCGGGATTTGTGTCTTTTTCCAAGACAATTACCATTGATAACACCGTTAAGTTTTCTACCTTAAATAGGCAAGCACTCGCTTTCTCCGGCTCTCTGAGGCTCAAGAGAATTGATCCCGCTTAAACCTATATTTATTAAAGTCCTTAACAATATTTTATATAGCTCGAGAGGGTTTTATGAAAAATATTTTTAATATATAGTTTCAAAATAACCTCGAGAAATTATTTATATTATTTAGGGTTCCATGGATGTGAATTTTAGGGATTTGAGGTATTTTAGTGATAATAGCTTAGCTTGAATAGTTCATGGTATTTTACTGTAAATTTTGACTTTTGTTGGTATCTTGATGCTATTTTGATGAAACTTGTAATTATTTCCTTTGAAAAAATATAAGGTTATTATATTTTGAAAATATATGGATTTTATAATATTTATATAATTATTAAAAATTAATTTTATTATTAAGTAGAAAATTGCGTTTTTCTTAAAATTCGTATTAAAAAACTTTCGAGACCGAATGCTCCGTGAGGAGGTCTGCATCTCGCTCTACTAGCCCAAGAATGTGCGATAATCCGCACCATCCAATAACGGGTCCCCTAAAAGGGTTGTAGAGGCTTATTTGCAAAGGAATTTTAAAATACAATTCCAAAACAAACCGTTTTTCATAGTAGATGGTATTTTAATGAAATATATTGTAATCGCCACAAAAATACGTTCGAAGAGTATCGTGCTATGGAACTATGTGTGTTTGTGAGGGGTAGGTCATTACCCCATGAAGTTTTCTAAAGGTATGTTTAAACAAAGGAATATAAGATGACATATCTAAAGTTCATGGTATTTTAATGTAAAAGTTAAATTAAAGTTATATTTCATGATATTTTTGAGTGAAAGTTGGTTCTAAATATTAGTTTTATGTTAACAAGTAAGGTGTAGAAATATGAATGAGCAATGCTTAAGAAAAAGTGTGATTTCTAAGGTTTAGAATAAAATGTCGGTATTAACTCGACTTACCAACATGTTTTGAAAAAAAACTTTTCAAAGAAGGAGAAGAGGAATTGAAAGGGACTTACGAGTGAAGTGGTTAGAAGGAAAGGGTAGGAACAGGGGGTTTTCGTCGTGACGTCGCGGGGTCATCGGAACTTGCTTCGATCATCGCCGGAAGTTGATCTCTTGGTAACCCCACTTATACTCTTCTTGTACTTAGAAAACTTTGAGAATTTTGGCTATAATTTTCAGAATGAGAAAGGGTTAGGGCATGGGGTCGTATTTATAGTGTGGGATTAGGGTTTTGGAATTAAAAAGATGAATTAAAATGCATTAAAAAGATGATAAATAGGGAATTGAGGGGTCTCTGTTTGATTGCAGAGTAATCAAACAGTGCAGGGGAGTTAGGGGTAGGCCAAGAGTCGAGTGTGCAAAGCCCGAGGCTTATTGCCCACGATTAGACCGTCGGTGCCGGCGAATAAGGAGTTTCCGCCGGTCGATTTGTAGGGTTAGGTCTCTGGATTTTGGCTACGTGTACTCGTTTGTATTTAAACCCTTTTCCACATGTTTATTTTTTCAAACTTTTCATTTTTATGTGCATTGCACGTGTAAACTTTTGGGCTTCCAAAAATTTTAAAAAATAAAATTAGGAAAAATAATGTGTCTGATGGGATTCGAACACATCAAAGTATATACTAAGTTAGTTATAGACTAAGTAATCTAACATAACACTATAGTTTAGGTATATAGTATAGGTATTCTAGTTAATTGATTGCGAAGATGCTATACGTCATCCACCCGACTTCCCCCGTAGATGTAAATCTACTCATAGACGTCTCGAGCTAGTTGAAACCCACGATCGCCTCGCCCGTCCTAGCTGTCTCGGAAATCCCCGCGATCGTACTTACAATGGAAATCATGACACAACGGCATAAATATCCAAATCGAAAACGATATAACGAGCAAAGCGTCCATAGTTTAGAACCTATGGCCAGCATACGCTAAATATGGCCAAATACCTCCGACGTCAATGTACAAACGTCTACATAAAACCAAGTTTTAAAAATCGAAAAATATCGCTAAAACCATACTAAAACACTCCCAGATTTCTCTACATGTAATCTGGAGCAAAAACCGCAATACAGTGGCCTAATTACCACAAGATGAAGTTACAGAACAATCAAGACCTAACTCATCAGAGGGGCCGCAAATTGGGTTTTGGGGAATAAAACTGTGACCAAATTATGGAGTTAAGGGTTCGGGCTTCAAGGGTAGTCTTCTACTAGTCCCATCACATCACAGTATTCCTAATTTATTTTTCAGAAACCTACTTGCTCCAGATTCAATTTGAAAATCAAAAACTTCATGAAATCCATATTTTAAAACTCAAAACACATTCAAAATTTAATCTCCAAGCATCAAAACACAACCATCTCCCTCTAACAAGTAGTGATTAACAACTAAACTCTACTAAACTCGCTACAACAAGAAAACTAGAACAAAAATGGGATTTTTAGCTCTTGTGGAGAAAAGAAGAAGAATCAAGCTTAAGGGATGACTTGGTGAGGATCTTTGAGGAGGAATAGGCCTAGCTTTGTGTCTTGAATGATATACGTGAAGGAACCATCAAGCTTCATGGTGATTTGGTGAAGAGAGGCTAGGGTTTGGATGAGGGTTAGGGACTTAGAGATATTTATGTGTAGAAAATAAATGAGAGAATGAGAGAGAGAGACATATATGCAGAATATTATGTTAGGATATTTGTAAGGTGTTGTGATGTCCATGAGGGTATAATATAAGCTAACATATCCCCTCTCTCTCACTCACAAAACCAAATAAAATATACACAAATCATTTAAATCACATCTTTTCTCAAAACAAAATAAACGTCATCTTTAAAATATCCCATATTTTTCATTTTCCCCCAAAATAATTATATTTTTACGGATACAGATCCGAAAACCCAAAATCCATGCATGATATTATTTTTGTAAACTCATAATATCCATATTTAAATTATAAAATAATATTTATGATTTTCAAAATGTTACACTCTATCTCAATTCCTTCTCTCTCTAACTCTCTCTCAAACCAAAACCACCGAGCTCCTCCCTATTGCCCCTCACTGCCGGCGATCACCTCGCTCCACCCTGCAACTCCCTTTCACCACAAGCTTAACCCTCGAGCCACCTCCTCCACTTCCACCAGCAACCCACTCACAGCAAGCACCCATTGACGACGAGCTCCCCTCGTTGCTGCCATCAGAGACGCCGGCCACCACACATCGTTGACGAGTCCCCAGTGCCATCTTCGACCCCTTCCCGTCCTCCTCCTTCGACAACACCCCATCACACCCATAAGCCCCTCACTGCCACCGAGGAGTCCTGTCGACACCACCACCTTAAACCACTGACACCATGTTCTCACTTCACCGCCGTCTAGATCGTCACACCACCGGAGCCTCGACGACGCCGGCTCCCCCAACCTCACCGGCGACCTCCTCTTACCAATGGCACCCCCGTACTCACCTCCATGCCGCCGCCGCCCTCGACACGTGGCCCGTATCCCAATTGGCGATCGACTGAAATGACGCCCCCTCTTTAAAGTGCAATCATTTCATTGATCCGCTGACGACATCCAGGATAGACGCGAAAATTCAAACGCACGACGAGGCGACACGTAGGCCTAAAGATCGAAACGACGCAACCCCAAATGCCTTGTCGTTCCCGGGCGATCCACATTATGAGTCTCGGCGCCAAACCAAGCAGAAGAAAAAACCGAGCAAGTTACTCTCGACCCGACCCACGAATAGGTCGGAACGAGAGTGGGGGACTAATGATGATGCTCTCAAGTGGTATTTCCTCAGATTACGACACGTGGCGGGTGACGTGTCCCGAAGGCTATGGAGGTGGAATAAATGAGTTGCATTAGGAGGATTCCTCGGGATCTCATCTCGAGGAACGTATCCGACCTTTTCAGGAGACCCTGAATACTCTCCACCTTCACCTAGCAAACTACCAACAGCTCGTCTCCGAGTCATCTGACATGCCGAGCTTCCTTGGCCTCCCGCTCGCCTCCGAGCTCCTAACATGCCGAGCTTCCTCGGCCTCCTAGCTCGTCTCCGAGCTCCTGACGGACCGAGCTTCCTCGGTTTACCCCGATCAATCAAGAGCGTGGAGTCCATGCACCCCCGCAATGGCTCTGCGTATATCGCCAGGACGAGATATCCGCCTCCCCATGATCCGCGTCCCACGCTAGCGCATCCCGCTATTGAAGGCGAGGATAACGCGGGGGCGTAACTGACGGCGATGATCTCGCACCTACTCGCTCCGTGCGACCGCTATATAAACCCCTCTCTCAGACGACTCAAGTAACTCGAATTCATTTCCAATACGCCGCTACTCTACACTTATATCTCGGCACTAACTTGATCGTTGGAGGGTCCTACGGTGGTCACCCACCCCGGGACTTCTTTTATAGATAGCTCGGCGTCAAACACCAACACATTGAGATCCACACTTAACAACTCTCAAAACAAATCTCAGCCACTAGATCGTTCTCGCCAGATCGACGGAGGACAACATCTGAAGGAGATTCAAGCTCCATCACATGTGTTTGGAAAAATAGAGTTTGAAAAACTTAGATTTGATTGGAGTTTAGATAGTTGCAGCGATCTCAACCATATAATTATCTCGTCTTCAAAAAGAAAGTCAAACCGGACAAAGTTTGCATTTCGAAGTTGATTTTTTGTTGAATTCATGAAACTCCAGTTTAGAAAACTTATTTAGGTTCCCAGACAAGCTGTGAAAATATGTTGCATGATGGATATGGCCGATGAGCTTGCTTTTGTAGTAGCCTATAGGGGTAAAAAACATTAATAAAAAAACGTACGACATAAAAGCCATTTCTCAATCAATCTGATAATCATTGATCGGGGGGCCAACTATATGAATTATATCTCTCCGTTCCCTTGATAAATTGATTTAGATTTTCTGACAGCATTATCTAATTCCAACGTTTTCAATTAATGTCATGCTACCTCATCTAAATATAAATTTCAGAATCATTAAAAAATAGAATTGGGGCTTATTTCTAACATCGAAACCAGAAGGATCAAGAAAATTTTTAAAAAAACTGACGGATGGTGCTTGATTTCACTTGTCCTAACCAAATAATAGAATTAGAATTAGGATCTCAAAAGATTGGATTCATGTAAATACCAAACCACACCTGCATATACTTTTTGGAATGCAGAATCGTACCATCATGTTCTGAATTACTCATAGCATTCAAGCAAGCAGCAGTTAAAATATACTGCTGTGTATGAATAACTCTTGTTTGTGTCACCTGGCTCATTGGCATTTTGAACTCAATCTGATAAAATTATTGAAATTATTAACAAGATAGCATCATTCTTTATTTATTGCAGTTACATCACTACATGTTTGGAGATGAATACAATAATTACATGCAAACTTGTACATGTGAATCAAGTATACAATAATAAGAATATAAATTAATATATTTCCAGTTGACTGAAATTCTCTCTCAAGCTTCAATTAAATGACGAGCGGACCTGATGAACGAAGAATGAAATTTTCCTTTTTGGCGCAAACTGTTTATGACCAGTTAGTATTAAGATAATGGCCACCACAGTAGGAGATTTATAAAATCTTGGCCTCAATTTCCTCCAGAGTAAGCCCTTTAGTTTCCGGTATGAAGAAAAGTATGAAGAGGAGAGAGAGTAAGGCAATCACCCCAAAACCTGCGAAAAGTATGCCGGTTCCTACAAGTGCCTGCAATGACATCAAGCAGATAAATAAATGTGTGTGTGTGTGTGTGTGAGAGAGAGAGAGAGAGAGAGAGAGAGAGGATGACGACAGTGAAGCAATATCGATGAAAATTTCATTTTCAAAAGTTTGAGGCTGACGACATGAATCCTTTTCAACTTCAATTTATAATCAGGAAAATCTCCTTTGTTAGATTAGCAAGTATTGCATCTATTTGTAATATCTAAAGGCCATTTCCTAGGGTCTAACCCTAGTCCTACAATCTCCTTCACATACAATCCTATCAGTCTAACTAGCAATGTCTCAGCCAGTTTCACTCATTTTATCCTCTGCTGAACCAAATCTAACTCCTTCACATACAATCCTATCAGTCTAACTAGCAATGTCTCACCCAGTTTCACTCATTTTATCCTCTGCTGAACCAAATCTAACTTCATTTCATCCTTGTCAATATATTCAATTCAGGTAATAATTTTGACACGATTTCTTAATTGCGAAAAGTTCTTAACTAATAAAACATGGATAGCCATGCATCTCTTCTATAAAATTTTCCATTAAAGTTTCATAATGATTCTTTGATCGATCAGAAGTCTCAAGAAGAAATCTGGTTTAAACCATGATAATCTGGCTCGCTGATTAGTATTTTCAACTACACTCCAGCTACACTCAATTATTCGGACATGTATTTTCTTAATTGTTAATCATTCTACACCCATAAAGCAATATTTGTCATACAACACTCCTACAAAATTTTCTTTTCAAGTTCATAGGTATTCTATGATTACTATCACTACTCACCTGGTTTAACCACAATTTGATTCTATGAATAACATCCTCAGTCTTAGCATCTTGCCATCACGGTGACGAATGATTTAAAACAGTAAACCATACTATATATTTCTTGGCCATCCACCTTAACACACTCATTTCTTCTCAAATTTTGTTGAACTTGTATGATATATCGTGATAGACTTTTTCATTCATGTTATTACCTATTATAAATTCATTTAGATTCTAAAACTTCTCTAACCTTTCCAATTTAAAACTTAACACTTACAAAATTCTCTAGTTTTATCAATTAATACAATATCAGCAAGGAACAGTGGGCAGCAGCGTGGAACCTACCCGTGAATATGCATCGCAAACCCATCCATATATAATGCAATACGCTGAGAAGATATCTCAATCCTAATGATGTAAAACGAGGATGATATGGATCAATTTCCATTCAAATAGTTCTCATACTACTACATTAACCGTCAAAAATGAGAACATCCAATGAATTTTTGTACATACTACCTTGTCCCAATGTCATCAGGGACTCACGATATAAACTCCACTTATATATCTTTACCCTCATCTAGCCACCCATTTCGATACTTCTAAATATCTTTTTAGGTTTGATACTTTGATCTAACTGTTACGAGATTAATTCCATCATCTATATTGCTCTTGGGTCTCGCTTACAGTAACAGGATTGAGTTGCATCATTCTTAATACCTGTTTTGCAACACTTTTAACTATTGCATTGTTTTATTATATTTTTATAATTGAACTAGTTGGTTGCCTACTCTAATTAGTTTGTTCATTTGCATAGACCTAGAGTGCTTGCATCATTTGCATAAAATCATAAGCTCTCCCAATTATAGGTTCGTATCGCATGAGTGATTCACAAATATAAGGTGTTTGCTTTGCCATTTGCCAACCATGATTCAGTAGATTCACTAAATGAAGATGATAAATTTGGAAATAATTTGATAACTTGTCTGAGGGTTTGGAAACAAGTTTGTTAAACATGAAAAGCACTTAATATTCAGTCTCTGCATTCTCATCCCATCCATAAGAAGCTATTTAACAGTTCCCTAAGTCCAAATTTAAACTTACTAAATCTAAAATACGACTTACTAGAGTCCAACTAGTTTCTATGACTACTTTAAACTGCTTTAGGATGCTTGGAACTTCGACACGAAGTGATGACCATCACTTGCAATATCACTAATTGACATAGTAATGGATTCACAATGAAAGATTCAAACAAAAGATTGAGGACCAAAATTTTAAACCCAATATATGATATCAAGCAAACTGATATTGCAAGCTTACATATTCAACAGCCATCCCCATGGCTGCTTAGGAACAGATGGTAAAAGCTTAGAATTTTTCTGGTAGCCAACAGCCCCCCAGCATACTAAGAACGCGCAAAAGTGTTTTATGGCATGCTTACCGCTACAGGAGAGAAAGCAAAAGTCACCAAAGCATTTGAGCTGAAATTAACAAGCACTGCTATACTCAGTCCACGCCCTCGCAGCCGCAGTGGGAAAATCTCTGAAATCATCAGCCAACCAATGGGGCCGAATGATAACTGCAGTAAAGAGTTTAATTGAAAGGTTACCAGCGCAATAGTCAGCAGAATAAATGTTCCAAAGGTTTACATGCAAACGAATATAAATGAAAAAACACTTGACAAAACAATAAATAGAGAAGAAGTTTGTTAAGTTTATGTCTATAATAGAATAATTAAAGTTGCAGTAGTTACAACCACACATCATAATATCACATACTCAACCACAACTAAATTAGAACCTAAGATAGTATAAGAAAATCTAACTAAAAGAATCGACAAAAATTATTAAAAGAAACTAAACTTACAGCCAACATTATCAACTTTGTAACAAATTAAAGCTTTGAAACAAGAGCATGAAATGAAAATGCTCATGCCCTGTTCAGAATATCAAATATGCTATTCAAGTTCATGTTCATCTATCCATTACCAATAAGAATAATGAGATAGCCTACAGAATATCAAATATGCTATTCAAGTTCATGTTCATCTATCCATTTCCAATAAGAATAATGAGATAGCCTACAGAAAATCAAAACCAAACCATACAACATGTATGTATATATCTGAATAAATCAAGGATGTATGTGCTAGTCTTTTAGCTTAGCAAGCAATATGATCTAGGATGCAGGAGCGGATGCATTCAATTAAGTGCGGGGGCATGTGCCCCCACTGATTTTTTTTTTGCCATGCACATATGAAGCAGTAGGCTCTCATCTTGCTAACCTTTGCCCAAGTGACCTCAGCTACAGTTTCAACATGAGTCATTCTTCTTTATAATATTACGATAGGCCCTCTTGTTTGTAAAATTACTCTTTCTATAAACTAGGTCCCACCACTTTTATTAAACACCACGGCATGGTAAATTCTATAAATCTGGTCCCACTTTCTCTATTTTGATTTCCAATCGGCTATTTTAATTTTTAACCTAATAAATTGTGCAATCCTATTCTTCTATTGTTTTAACAAAGCCGCCACCTCTTCTTCTTTTGTAACAACAAATTTGGATTCTTTGCATCGGTATGCCGTCGTCGTTCGCCTATCTTTCAGTAAAGGTGTTTTTTTCTTGTTTTACATGCTTATAACAATCAATTCTTGCTAATATGATCTCTACTACATTAAAATTTTTATTTTTTTATATTATAAATAGAGATTTGTTTTTGAACTTTTCATCAAATTCTAATTAATAAATTGTATAAATTTTTTGGTAGTGTGGAACCAATGTGTGTGACTGTTTTTTGTTTAAAATTTTATTAAGTATTCAGCAAGTGATTTTTATTTATTGTCAGTTCAACTTCTTGATTAACATGTTGAACGCGAGTGTGCCCCCATCGACCAAAATTCCTGGATCCGCCGTTGCTAGGATGTCTAGTCAAGTTTGAAGAGGTGTATCTGGCTATATTATTGCACATCCGTATCAAATACATGTTTGTTATGTTATCCACAGGCACTCATTCGTTCTCTCCTAAACCATAACAAGGTGATTTTTCTATCTGATAGTTGCTTCACCAGTGTCAACCAGTTAGGATTCTCCATCACCACTATCAACCATGCTTCTAAGATTTCCCCATTTCAAACACTTTAATGTTTCTTCTTTTTTTCTTTTTGCTACATTGACCAGGGTTTTCTATGCCATGTTTGGGGATGTCTGTATGTAATGAATCATTTATTCTGCGAACTTTTCCAACTCCGGATTGAGACCGACGTTCCTTGGGCATATAAATTTGCTCCTATACCAATTCTAATCTTTCTGTTTTGTAACTGAAAGTAGTCTATCTTCTCAACTAGTAAGCAATTTAATAGGCCTATAAAATTTCGAGGATTTCTTGTTGACAATTGATCATTGTGTTGCTTCCAGCACAGTACCATGTAATACTGTCTCACAGAATCTTCTAGGGTTTATTTATGATAACCCATTAACGACCTTGCCAAAACTATCAAAAGCTTTTGATCCAACAAATAGCCATGCAGTTCTCACCATACCACCACCATATAAACATGTCTATCCTGTCTTGGTACCGACACTTCTAAAACATCCCAGCCCTGTACATATTAGCCTTCAAAACTAGTATCAGTCTCAAAATTTTCTTGTTATGGATTAATATTGTACTGTGCCAAAACTATCCTTGCCAAAACTATCAATTCACGACACTACTAAAACATCCCAGCCCTGTACATATTAGCCTTCAAAACTAGTATCAGTCTCAAAATTTTCTTGTTATGGATTAATATTGTAATTCTTACTATATCTGTCCCGTACATGCTTTCTTGCTTTGCATTATTCCTGACCAATTCACAATTCAGTATATGCCAGCAGTGAAATAATGTCAACTCATCAAATGCCAGAACTGCCCATGGCCTTGCTTCTCACTACTCACTACCATCATTGTATTTATTCCTGTGAGTCAGTGTGATGCTTCATGTTACCACTTATGCCCTTTGGACTGGACTCATGGACATGATGATCGCCATTTATCTTGACTTCCAAACTACGTCTCTCAGATTCTCTTGCTTTCCAATGGTAAATCTACTGTAAACCTGGATATTGATAATTGATAAATGTGTCTTGGAATAAACACTTCATAGTTTTATGTCTAAGACTTTTGAATACAAAACAAGGTTTGCTTTATTAGCAATAGCTTATAAAATTTAGTACATATCTCACTTTCATCAAGCTAATGGCTCATTTAGATTGATATGTCAACAAGAATTCAGTGAACAATAGGAAAATAAAGTTTAGAATACTAGTTAATAAAATGTGTCAGAAGGTTCAAAAAGGTAAGCATGCCATCACAGATAAAAACCTACAGCAACACCTCGAACAGATGACATATAAGACCAGAGGATTGCTAAGCAAAACAACTATCATTATAAACATATCCAGCGAACAAGGGGGGAAAGGAAGGATACCTGATAACAGCCAACATACAACAGAAGTGCAGTTACGGCAAGAAATGCTGAATCTTTGAACAATACATAATACGACGATAGTAGGAACAGCGAAATGGTCTGCAACATCACAAGATAAATTATTCAATTAGAAATGCGTCTCGTATAACGACTGCATAACAAACTATAGCGACAAAATTCATTTTCTTTTAATCTTCTAAATGCAATATACTATGACTGTTATGAAATTATATACCCATTCCACAGGCACATACATGAATCCCCACACCAGGGACAGATTTATATAGGGCCCAGTGGGGGCAATTGCCCTCACTGAACTTTTGCAAAAAAACAAAAAAACCGAAGATTAATATAGATATCCGTTGCAAGCAATTATCATATTTAAGAATCTATTTTATGCATATGTATCCTATCAAGCAGTGGCGGACCCAGAAATTTTGGTTAACGGGGGCACAAAACAGTTCCCAGACCTATCGAAATTATAAAAAATCGAGATAAAAATCTACTTTGATCATATAAGTAAAAATCATATCGTTTATTCTATAATTTTTCGATACTTCACGTCTTGAAATTGTTCATGGTAATTGTATTGTCGTTGCTGGTATCTAATATATCTTTGTAATGTATATTGCCAAAGAGATGCCATAGGTTATAAAATAAAAGCACAAAGGTAAAGATGTTTTGATGTGCATTCCCATAATCCTATCTAACACCATACATGATATATCCTTTTCTGACGATACAACAAACAAGGGAGTACAGATATAAAAGGCTTTTGTTAAATAGAGAATTCCAGAAAGCTTGCGGTATGTGGTTGGAACCTATGAAGTTCATGTCACTTATTTGCAATATGTAACTCATATGGTATTATTTTGAAAATTGTTGATACATAGCTCATTGTACTTCAATGAAATTAGGCTAAAAAAGAACAGTGCAGAATTATAGCAAGGCCAAGAAGCTCCTTAATTAGGAGAGACCTAAATTCAAGCGCATGCAGTATAGTAAAAAAATGAAGCATACATAAGAAGTATGAGAAGGCTATTAAAATGCTATATTAGCCATGAAGAACTCAACTAGAGAGAGTAGGGGTTAATTGTTTTCCCCACTGGGACATGTGGGTCCGCCAGTGCTATCAAATATCAATAGTGGAGTGTACCCTAGATGGTAAGTTAACTCAATTTCCTAGAAGAAGATCATGGGTTCAATTCTCCATTACTTGCAAATATATATCTTTTATACTTTCCTTAAATGGCATGACCCGTATGGGTAGCTTTACAATATAGAAAGTTTTAATGTGATTAAATTATTTTAAAGACTATTCTCTACTTTTTGAATTGTGAAATACAACAACAACTGAGCCTTTTATCCCAAGCATATAGGATAGGCTACATGAACAAACATGAGAATCACGCCGGGTCCATCACATGAATCCTCCGCCCCCACTCACTCCTATCGAACAATATACTTTCATTGAGACCTTTGGCAACCATATCTTTTCGTATCACCTCCATCCATGTTTTCTTCGGTCTCCCTTTCGCCCTTTTGATATTGCCTATATCGAGAGTATCCATTCGTCAAACCGGTGCTTCCATGGGTCTGCGTCGCACATGACCAAACCATCTTAGCCGGTTTTCCCGCATTTTCTCCTCCACAGGTGCTACACCAACTTTTGCATAAATATGCTCATTTCACACCTTATCTTTTCTGGTGTTACCATACATCCAATGAAGCATACGTATCTCCACTATGTGCATCTTCTATGTATGATGCTTCTTAGGAGCTCAGCATTCTGTACCATATAATAAGAGAGGCCGAATAGCGCTCTGATAAAACTTTCTTTTCAACTTTAACGGAAAGTTATGATTACACAAAATCTATGTTGCACTCCTCCATTTTAACCAACCATCTTGGATTCTTTGATTAACATTGCTATCGATCTCCCCATCCTTTTGGATGATGGAACCTAGAAATTTAAACCGATCGCTCGGTGATATCTCTTGCCCTTCTAGTGCTATACCAATATGGTTTTGACTTCTCTGTTTGCTAAATTTACAATGCATATATGCTATCTTGGACCTGCTCAATCTGAAACCCGAGATTCCAACGTTTGTCTCCATAACTCCAATTTAGCATTAACACCTGCTTTCGTCTCATTTACTAGAACAATATCATCAGCGAATAGCATACACCAAGGTACCTTATCTTGGATAGTTCTAATAAGCTCATCCATCACGATAGTAAACAAGAATGGACTTAATGCAGATCTTTGATGTATACCAATTGTAATCGGAAAATCACTCGTTAGGCCGCCGCAAGTTCTGACATTTGCCACTACTCCATTGTACATGTCCTTGATTATGCCAATGTACTTGACGGGACCTCCTTCTTCATCATTGTCCCCCATAATACCTCTCTAAGTACATTGTCGTATGTTTTCTTTAAATTAATAAATATCATATGCAAATCTCTTCTCTCTCGAAAACGCTCGACAAGTTGACGAAGCAAATGAATAGTTTCTGTTGTCAATCGTCCAGGTATGAACCCAAACTGGTTCTCTGTTATCTTAACACCTTTTCTTAGCCTATGTCCAATCACTCTCTCCCAAACTTTCATGATATGACACATAAGTTTTATTCCACGATAATTTGAGCAACTTTGAATATCACCATTGTTCTTGTAGATAGGTGTAAGGGTACTTTTCCTCCATTTATTTGGCATCCTTTTAGTCTGCTAAATCTTATTAAACAGATCTGTCAGCCATTTCACGGCTATTTCTCCTAAATATCTCCAAATCTTTTCAAATTGTGTAATGGTTTTATTATATTATTTAGTTGGGCTTTGCAATAGAGTATCGTCTTTATTTTGCCCTCGTTGCCCAAAGCTCCTGCATCCGCCCCTACCCCATTCTATGCAATTATGATATTGCCCTTCGATTTTCCTAAGTAGCTTGGATTCGGGATATGGGTACGGGACACAATACTAGTTGGATTCACGGATTCACAATTTTCCAACAATTTAGGATACGAATTGCTAGGATACACTATTTTTTGTTGTATATATACATATACATAATAACAGAAAAATCACAATTTTAGTAAATCTAAACTAAGTTTACAAAAATTTTTGTAAGTATTGATGCATAGATTGTGTATCTTAGCCACTGATACATGTTCAATGCATCTCAAATAAAATACATATTTTAGGATGATAAGAGTTTCACAGGTATTCTCTCGCCGAATCCGAAAGAATCTGATATGAAGTATACAGATACGTCACCTTGATGACGAATCCATGCAACATAGTGCTTTCTGATAATTAGTTTTTGCTATGTTATGCCTGATTATTAAACTGCATGGTTTGGCCGCTTATCTACACATCTCCAGTTCATGAATTCTTGGATGGATAAAAAATTTAGTCTCTTATGAAGAAAAGTAAAAGTTTTATTATGATCACATAAGAAGTCTCAAACCATTAGGATTTGGTATTCTCCACTAAATAGTTCTCACTTTTAATCAAAATAAAACATGTCAGGATATCTAAATAAGAAGAAAAGGGGAAAATCATAACTTAATTAATCAAACTATCTTATTGCATTGTTAATTGCGGTTGTAGTCCAAGACAAGATAGCCTACCAGACAAGTAACTACAGCTGTTCATTTCGAATACACAAGATGGAAGAGTAAAACTGTTAAAAATTAACAAGAAAAACAATTAACTTACAAGACCACTAACACCTCCAATTAGTAAAGGCCTTCTCCCGACTCTGTCCACCACAATAACTGCAATTCCAGTCATAACAAGCTACAGAAGAAAGAAGATATTAGCCTTCAGTTAAACCCAACAGCAAAGCTATACAAAACCAAAACCAAAACCAACTTCTTCCTCAAGTAGGGAGATCACGAGATCCATGTGAGATATGTGAAAACTTATTGCATAAACAAGTTTTCTTCATTAATTCTATAAAGAAGATGAGTGTTGAGTAATGTGCATGCTGATGTCTGAACTTACACTAAGGAACCAAAATCAAGACAGTTACAATTTTCTTGAATATCTAAAAGAAGAGAATGCTAAGAGGCAAGTACAGTAATAGCAGTACCTCAATATATAATTACTCATAAAACATCCATTCAACTATTGTTGTTAGTTTATGCAAACATCTACATAAAAGCAGGGGGAAATATCTCTTGTTATCAGCTGTTGCAAGGAAAAGGAAAAGAAAACAATAGGCTTCTACCATATCAGCAAATCCATCGTGTTTGATCCCTGATACCCAATTTAACAAAATTATCAATTATATGCATATGTCATAACTTCATTTTATGAATGAATATATAACATTAACCATCGTGTCATAAATAGTATTGTAAATTGCAAGAGGGGATCAATTCACATAAACCCTTTCTTCTAAAACATATGTACCTTAAGTATACCAAGTAGGACTGAAACACGGGTAGCATCTGCTGCTGCAGAGAACCCTGCACTCTGGAACAAGCAGATTGGGCTGGTAACTTGTTATATTCATATAGATTTGTGAAAATATTCCAAGTTCATGCAAAGCAGAAGTTGTTTCACCTGAAGGATAGTAGCAGCATAGTACAATACACTTGGTTGCCCTGTAACCTGACATTCCAGAAAACAACACGTTAGTTGATAAATGCATGGTACACCAAAGAAGCGAAGAAAGACATTTAGCACTGAAAGAAAACAATACTGCAAAGATGACATAAAAATAAAGTTACCTGCTGAAAAAAGACAAGTCCTGCACCGATGATTAGAGCTTTCAAGCATTTTCCTTGAAATATTTCCAGGAATCTTGCTTCTTTCACTTCAGCAGAGGGAGCAAGCTCATCCAAAATTGCATCAACTTGTTCTGTAGCTGAACCTTCGATAGCTTGACCTCTCAGACGACATAAACAGCGAATAGCAATTTCTTTTGCTTCGGGAAGATTTCCCTTTCCCTGTATGGTGCACAAAAGCAACCAACGAGGTGATGGCGGTAACCACCACATTCCAACACCCATGATGAGACATACAGGTGCACTACTAGCAAACATATACCGCCAACCAGCAACCACATCAACATATAGACTTCCGGCTATGTAACCAAACTGTATGATAGAAAGGATCAACGGTTACAGGGACTGAAGGGGAAAAATAAATTTATATACGGAAACACTTACAAGCATTCCAATGACTATAAAAAACTCTTTCAAGGAGATCAGTGTGCCTCTTATTTCAGATGCAGCAGTTTCTGCAATATACATTGGAGCAGCATGCATAGCCTAAATAGAGAACACAACTCAATAAACATTTCACACATATGAAAGAATTGCAATAAGCCATGAACAATGCAACTGAAGAGTGGTATAAGAGTATCTAATTGGTTTATAATTATTTCATGTCCAGCTGAGATAATCTTAAAAAACAAAAACCCATTAGACTTAAAATGCATAAGTTAAAATTTGTCAACACGCCGTACAATAAAACATTATTTCTTTTCTAAGAGGTAATGGGGCAAAATCCACAAAATTTCATTGAAGAGGTTTATCAAAACATTATAAAAAACGAAGGCATATAAACAATTGTGAAAACTCACACTTAGCCTGACCCCTCAATAACAGAGCTAAAGCTTAATATAGTCGATCCATGTGAGGCAACAACATAGGCAATTCAACTATAACGACGAAATCAAAGCAAAAACTAGTTGAACACATTCCAATTATCACAGCATCACCGTCAACCTTGATTAAGGTTGAAGCCCAACCCACTTTGTCATGGTGAAAAATCAGAAAATAATTAGCTGATACTGATGTGATACAATACAATAAAACAGTCATTAAATATTGACAGACCATTAAAATTTGATGCATTACTTTTAATAGGGAAAACGGTATCTTAAAGAACCAATAAGGAGATAAGTTTGATTACCAGCCCGATTCCTGTACCATATAAAAATCGTCCGATAACCATAATAGGAAAGTTGGGTGCAAAAGCTGTCAGGAGAGCTCCAAGAAAATACAGAACTGAAGAGACAATTAGTTCCCGTCGTCTCCCTTCATCAAATAATATTGCCCATCAAATTATAGAGGCGTTGTACATAAAACAAATAAAAAGAACTTCTGAAAGTGAAAGTTGGACTAACCCAAAAAATCGGCAACTGTAAATGCTAAAACTGAACCGATCAAGGCCCCATATAATGAGCCACTGACCTGTAAGCTTCAAATAATCATATTAACAATTGATCGACAAATAATAGAGACAGGAAAAAACACCAGTGTTTCTATATCAACTCACCACAAGCCCAATATCCACAGCATTCAGATCATACCATGTTGTTCCACTTAAACTTGATGACTGCATACACCAAAAATGATGAGGAACATAATTTAGATTCAGATTTAAGAATGCTGATAAAATCATGTGCAACATAATATGTATATACTTGTTACAAAGTTTAAGTAGGGAATTGGCAGTAACATACTTAACCGTGTAAAACTCTAGACTTTACGATATTAAAACAACACATTTTACATTGTACTTTAGTTACATAATGCTTTTATCACAGACTAAGGCTTTGACATCAAAATCAATGTGGTTTTGGAGCAAAGACCGCATTGGGAAGATTCCACATCATATTTCCATTTACCACAGGAACTTTGATTGCTTGTCGTTAAAAAAATATAAGATGGTCTCATTACCAAACGATACATTTTACTACAAGAAAAGAAAACCCAGTCAGTGAAAGTTCTTATTTACATCAAAACTGCTGATGAGTTATGCCTATCATAACACAGTAAGGATCCAGTCTCTAGCTCGGCCTTTAGCATCCCCCTCCTCACGGTTAAGGTGACAACAGGGGCATACCATTGATTTTTGGAGTTGGTGGCTAGTCTAAATTTCACCCTTTTAGATTTTACGAGGAGTCAGGGTTTTGTATTTCGAAAATCGATCTCCAACTAGTTAGATAGACAAGACTGCTTTTCCCGTCGCAATAGAGGAAAAAAGGCCCATTCCAAACGGTGCCAAATTTTTGCACAAATTTCATCAATCTCAATTATTAGTGCACCCATTGTATTGTATTTGCTTCTTGTGATGGATGGTCAAGTAACAAAAATGATGCATCTTCTGGTACATCATTATAGATTGGCAATTCCCCTTCAAGATGATGCTTATTGTGTAAATCAACACATTGATAACAAACACAACATCTGGTGAGTTTGGTAGCCAATGTGAGTACGCCATAATATCAGCAGCGGATTTAAACTTTAAAGCACATGCACCTTTTATTATCAAGCATTATCCCATAATTTTGATATATTGTAATTAGTTATTACATAGGACATAAACAACTCAATCAAGCAAGGTGACTCGTAAAAGGGCACTTATAAAATTTTCAGCTCCACTTATTTCCTTATTAAATGAGCTCAAGGACTAGAACAAGCCAATACTGTGTAAAAAGAAATTTTCATCGTCTCTGAGTTTCACCAACAACTATGCATATAAGAAATGATAGACTGAAATTGTTTTCCATCTTGGAGAACTAAGGGAAGCTCGGTAGGAACAGCCCACTTAACTGTAACAAGAAATCCACAACTGGACTCGTGTTTGAATCCTACATGAAAGACAAAGGGATCTACATGAAAGACAAAGGGACGGAAGACATAAGATAGCATGAACAGAAATTGGAAGGATGAATCTAGGTAGCTGCTAGTGAAAAATAAATAGAAATCGAAAGGGATAATCGGTAAAGATTGAACAGCCCTCTATAGTGGGATGACGAATAATATGTTTGGCGGATGTTGTGGCATATAAAGTTCAAGAAACCCTATCGTTTGCTTCTATAATCCATTGGAGTAAGAAAATAGTAGGAAATTTTTGCTTTTTGCACATGATTAAATGCATGAGATATCAACATAAAAAATCTAATGCTTTGTTGATACCTCCATACAAAAGAAAGGTATAAAAAAAATTAAAACCAAGACGCTTAACTTATTTAGTTTTGCATTTTAAAACATGCACGTTCAATTGGACAAGAAGTTTGTCAATTCACCTGAATAGAGATTGTGGCACCTGATGTAGCTCCAATATCATAGCCAAACAGCATTCCTCCTAAGGCTGGGAACAGAAACCTGAAGCTCATCTAGTTACTGATGAATTATAAATATAGGGGATCTAAATAGCCTAAAAGACAACAAAATCACATAAATTAAACTTTTTATGCATAAATCAACACAATACAAAACACGCAACTTAAACCAACATATCATCATGTTCAAAACCCTATATTAATATGCCATTTCTGTATCTCCAATTCAACCAAATATTCATCTGGAATTCAAAAGGGAGTAAAAAAAGACGAATTTTTGAAAGCTTCACTGGTATAACTCCAAGATCAGCATTAGTCCTTAAGCAATCAATCGAGTTCTAGATTCCAGTAAGAGATGAGTAAAAAATACTAACGGTAGAATCGCAGCTGCGACGGAATAGCTCTCCTGCAAACGCTCTCCTTCGATCAAAGGCTCTCTCTCGCTCCCGATCTCATCCCCCAAAACCTGGCATCCAAAAAAAAACAAACAAATAAGCACCCAAATCAGCACAAAAATCAAATCAAAATCAAGATTCATAGAACCGAAGGAAAATCGACGTGACAGCTTCCTTGCTCGCCTTAGAGAAGGATGAGAGCTTCGCGCGCTCGGGGTCTGAGGAGCCCGTCGTCATCGGCTAGGGTTAGGGTTGAGAGAGAGAGAGAGAGGAGATGGATTGAGTTCAAAATTTTGGGGGTCTTGGTAGCTCTCTCGCAGTGTGTATCTACTGTGATCTCGACAGCAACGGGGGCTAACGTGCACCTCGTGTCGCCGTTTGTAGCCGCAGCCGCGGAAATGGAATAAATTGACAGTGGATTTTTATATATCGGTCCCTGAAATATTAGTATTTGATTTTAGGTCTTTTAAATCTAAGGCCATGTTCGGAAAACCAGCTTAGGATAATTTATGTTTAATTTCAGTTGGGTATAAATATAGAAGATGCAAGCTATGATTCGTCGGCCCCATAGTGCATTTAAAAATAAACTCTAGTCATGTTATAATTGACGTGTTTGAGAAAACAAAGTTTAGATAACCTAGCCATTTATATTGTACTAGAGTTTTATATGACTATGGTCATCTCAATTTCAAAGCAAATTCTGAGCAAAAGTAGGGACCGTGTGTATAAAAGACAAAATCAATTTTGACCCATGAAAAATTGCATTGTAAAATTAGAGATTTGAAAGATTAATAAAAGACAACAAAAAAAGTTATTTATAAGAGATTAAATACCAGAAAAGTAGCAAGGTTTCATGGGCCATGCAAATGGACTTATCTTCACTTAAGGCAGCCTATACAGTGTTACGGTTATCTGAGCGTTGTAATGATGGGATTTAGAGTCATCTAAACCGATAGCCATGGCTGTGCTCAACCGCAGTCAATTTGCTGCGACCGTCATAACGAAAATAAGGGAAAATCAAACAGGCTGACGTCCTTAGGGTTTTATGCGGTGGGACCTAACCCCTAACCATCTTCGTTGCCGTCTATCTCATCTCCATTAAAATGCTATCTTAACACCTCAAAATAAATGTTTTATTCTCATCTATTCGAAATTCAAAGTGAAATTAAGAAAGAATTATAAGATAACATGCATTGCATTGGGATTCCCTACAATTATTTTCCCGCCATCTAAGGCCCGACCCTTTTTCATCACAGAGATATCGGTCCCTCCTGGCCTGAATTTAAAGTACAGCAGCAAATCAACACAAAAATTATAAAATCCTTGTCCAAAGAAACCCATACCCAACACCTACACGACTCGCTTCTGACGAATCAAACTAAGCTGTCCCAGTGGCGATCTCCGCGAGCGATGGGCTTCCATGGCAATGGCGACTAAATTAGGGTTTCCGCTGATCATCTCATTGCAGAGCTAGGGCTCAGCGGTTAGGGTTTTGATGCAGCCACTCTTCTTTTCTGGTAAATTCACTCCCGATTCCTCATATCTTGAATGTGCATTCCTTTATCATCGATGCCCCTTTCTGCTGTAAGTAAGTAAGCTGTGATGCGAATTGGATTCATTTTGCTAAAACCCTAGTTCATCTAGGCAGATAACACGAAAATACGAACATTGCGACTCTTAATGTAATCCTACATTGTCTCAAGCTTGGTTACTGGGAAAGAGAATTAGTGATTGCGTGGTTGTATCCAAACTGGTGATATCATTTAGTCGCCATTTCACATGCAAATGTTGTTGTCGAATAAAAGCACTGGATCGATTCATATCCACCCACCCACACAAATGCATCTTCTTATTTCGTGTTGCTAAAACGTAAAAAAAAATCCATAATCCTATCCCTATTAGATATATTAATGTTTCTTGGAAGCTGATAGTAAAATCCGTCATAGTGATTGATAGGCTAAAGCGGCAATATGATCAGGCTGCAGCCATTCCTGGGAACGAGATTATATGCATAACATGCTGAGGCGGCACTACCATGATTCTATAGGAAGGTAATTTGTTGCATAAAAAATGGGCCTTTGCTTCCCAAAGGAATCTCAAGAATGACTGGAATACATAAGCCTTTGAGGGCTTTTTGGGTCTTCAATTTTTGATAAAGAAAATTATAGCTGAGGGTCTTGGTTCAAGATATGTATTACAATAAGGTTTTTGTATAAATTATGAAACCTAAAATTTATATGTTTTTTTTTTGATTTTGGACATTAAATTCTTTGATATTTTCAAAAAAGACATTGAATTCTATTTCTGAAAACAACACCGAATTCTTTAACTTTATCTAAAAAAGACACAACCGTAGGCTGCAGTAATATAATCAGTTATTGGAGTTATTGGGGTGAGTTAGTGTAACTACAGCTAGAATTTATTAAATTTGGACAATATTTACCCCTCATATTTGTTTATTAATGTTCAAACAAATACTATTCTATAATCATCTTTGCTCTCTCTCATCACTCTTCGCTTTTCTCTCTCATCCACAAATACAATCTCTCCTCTCTTCTTCCACCTTCTTCAGTTCCTCTCTTCCCTTCAAAACCCAAACCCCCATCTTCCTCAATTCCCTCTCGTCCTTGTCCCTATCAACCCATCTCTCTTCTTCCCTCAAAACCGTCAAACAGTTCCCCCGCTTGAAATCCCAAGATCGGATTATGAAATAATCAAACGTGACAACCAAATCTAGAAATCTAAAAATATTTTCACTCTTTTATCCCCCCCTCTCAAATATTAAATTGCTCATTGAAACCCAAGATCAGATCCTGAAATATCCAAAACCCGACCATCAAACCTAGAAATCAAAAATATTTTCACTCAAAAATCTCTCAACTCAATCACAAGCTTCCAAGTTCGTTGTAGCCCATCATTCCTAGAGATCAAGATGTCAATTTCTTTCCAATTTCTTTCCATAATTTATGGCTTCAATTAAAATATGCAACTTTAGGTTTGAGAGAGTTGAGAGAGAGAGAAGCAAAATATCAATGGCGGAGAAAGAACAAGAAAATCTTAGGTTTATACCCTTTCAAAACAAACCTATCTAAGTATAATGGGCATTTCTGTCTTTTAAAGGTCCTAACAGATATATTGATGGCTCTTAACAGAATTTGGATGGAAAAGTTAACGTGGTTTGACCATGGTGCCTTTTTTAGATAACTTTAAAGAATTTGGTGATGTTTTTAAAAATAAGAAGTGTTTGGTGTTTTTTTTGAAAATATCAAAGAATTTGGTGTTCAAAATAAAAAAACTCCAATTTATAAATATCCCAACAATAAGCCGGCTTAGATAAGATCTCTCCCTCCATACCCACCTCCTTAACTATGTGGTTTTTAGTAGACCATAGTCTGCAATTTATTATTGATGCATATATCTTCCTGTCATATATTCATTTGTAAGGAGACAATGACATTAATTGGGATATTCATGCTACTAGAGTGTAGAAACCATCATCCTGGTTGATGCGGTGAGGTATCAAACCACTGCTGACAGTCAGTCAGTCGGGTGCTTTTATACAAAAAATCTGGCCTTTCAGTTCTTAAATCAAGACAAGGACAAATTGAGTCTAAGTCCGAGATGAACCCATTTATATCTCTGTTCAAAGGACCTTCTATTTTTATGTCTCCTCGTGGAAATGAACGGAGCAATGAATTCATATCCAATAACAACTCATATTTAGTATTAATCTTAAGCTTCTTTGTTGAAGCTGGGTAAAAAAAGGTTGAACTCACCTTTCAACCCTATATGATCCAATAGTTCCAGTCGATTGCCATCCGCGTAAATGGTGCAGCATTGACTGGATATTTTTTTTCTCAATTTTTAATAGTAGATTCTTATTGTCTATTTCTCACTCCTAATATATTTATCCATATGGAGAGCAACTTCCGCTGAAAATTGATGCGAAGAGGTTAGATGTAGTCCCTGTGTCTGGCATGTGCATATTGTCTTGTATGTTTCTATCTACCATCTGTCTTGGTTTATAAGGCAATAATACCACATAATTCATGATGCTCAGGATCCCTCATATTCCCTGATGTCGCTAGGTAGTAATGATAGAATGCATTATATAAGGGGATTCGCCACGGAAAGATCAGCTTTTCTATTCCTAAATCAGGGATTAACGGATTATTTGGCTGTCTATCTGGTCCGAATCTGACCTGATTGCAATCGTGCTGTCTTTTTTTGGTTATTCTGTCTCTTCTCTTGTTTTTAAGCATTAACAAGTTTGCATTGATCACTATTGTTTCCCTAATTCTTGAAATCTGTATCATCTTTGAAGTTTCTTGCTTTAAATAAAAGTAGCGACTTTTGTGCAAAGTCCAATTAGTGGTAATTTATCCTTTGCATTGTAAGGTAGCCATAAAACAGCTGCTGCTGCTGCTTTTGCTACATTTTTTTTTTCTATTACACCATGACTAATGAAAGGGCAGATCTGAGCCTTGTCCCTATATTATGCGTAGCATTAATAATGGCACAACTTTCATGGAGCTTCCCTTTCCAGCCGGCTCCATTTTTGATGAAAAATGGCGATGACGACGACGACGTGCTTTCATATGATTTTTAGGCATGAATGTTGTGCAAATTCAAACTTGTACATAGGGGGCATTATGACACAATAATCCCAAACTCTGACATTAGAAAAGGACCATATATGCTATATGTATTACTGTTTTGTCCATATATGAAAGATGCACAAAATGTAATATGATTCAAGACAAATGTGTTTTTCCTCCGAAGGGGATATAAAATATTTCATCCCTTTCATAATTTTTGAAATGAAAATTAGGCTTACTCATTTATAGCGTTTGACATTGAGGCGTGCTTGTGGGCCTGACATTGACGAACACATCATTTTTGGTAGGAATAATTGCTCAAATGCCTCTATTTAAGGCCTTCATATTGCTAAAATAAAAGGGATTATTTGGTTAGGGTTATCAGGACGCCGATGTTGTTATTGGAGATTTATGACAAGAATGCTGGTATGCTACTCACCACTCTCTTGAAAACGCATCATCATCATCAATTCATCGTGATTATTGTTGTTGTTATTGTCGTCGTTGTCGTTCTTAATTATTATTATTATATGAAGTCCCATCGCCATAAATTATTATACTAGCTCAAAATGATATATTGAAGCAACATTAACATCATAACCTTCATATTGCAGCCATGGTAGTCGACTCACGGTCCCTTTACAAAGAATTCGGAAGGCAAGATGATGTGGTACCCTTGTCTGGAGGTCATAAGTTTTTTCAAGGAACCACAGCTGCATTTCTTATCAATTTCCATCCTAGATTGTATGTTATTTCACACCCTATTTATGGATATTGCAATATGTTATGTAAATAGTCTCAGCCATGAATGGTTATCAAACAATTTTATTGCTTGATCTAGCATTTCTTAATTATATATGTTCACGCAGCAAGTCATCATAGTAGAACAAAGCTTCCAAGTTCCAATGTGTGTGTATTTTTACGTAGGATATATATATATATATATATATATATATATATATATATATATAATATAGAAAGGAGGCCCTAGTAGGCTTATTTGTTAGGTGGCGTCAAAAAACTACACCCTATGTTCCCTCAATATTTAACCTAATAAAAGAGCAAAGCTTCGTTGAATTTAATGAGGCAGCGCCTCACGCGCTCTCCACGAGGACGCCAGAGCCAGAGCCAATCTTATAAAATTAAATCATATGGTGGCGCCTCACGCGCTTCTCACGCGGGGGCCAATGTGCAAAACACAGAAGAATTTATTACATAAGAGTTAAACTCTTAGATGGCGCCGCACGTGCTCGTCACGTGGGCGCCCTTTTTAACAACGCCTAGCGCCTCACGTGAAAACACGCGGCCGCCAATATGCAAAGCATAGAAGAATTTATTACATAAGAGTTAAACTCTTAGATGGCGCCGCATGTGCTCCTCATGTGGACGCCCCTTTTAACATCGCTTAGCGCCTCATGTGAAAAACACGCGGGCGCTAATGTGTAAAGCACAAAAGAATTTATTACATAAGAGTTAAACTCTCAGATGACATCGTATGTGCTCCTCACGCAGACGCCAATGTGCAAAGCACATAAGTACCTATCATAAGAAGTAAATTTTTAAATGGCGCCCACGCGTATAACACGTGAGCGTCAGTGCCCAAGTTCATATCAATAGAATTAAATTCTATATTTCCCTAACAAAAGTTGGGATATTTTCTGTTAAACAGAACCGTTTGATTAAAAGATCCAACGGAGATTATAAATCATCAAAATATAGAATCAAATTCTATTAGGAGAAAATATCTCCCAAATCTTTCTTAATAAGAAGATACTCTCGGTTGGATGAATGATCCAATAATAGAATAGAATTCCATTTTGAGAATATATTCCCTCAATCTTTCTGAACAAAAAAGATTGCTCTCTGCAAAATAGAGAACTCTTGGATTAAAAATCCAATGGTAACTAAAAAATCACTACTTGACAGGATAAATTCTATATATGGTAAAATATTTCCCCAATCTTGTTAAAAACAAGAACAACAACAACTGAGCCTTTTATCCCAAACATATAGGGTAGGCTACATGAACCTACATGAGAATCATGCCGGGTCCAGCACATGAATCCTCCGCCTCCACTCACTCCTATCGAACAATATACTTTCATTGAGTCCTTTGGCAACCATATCGTTTCGTATCACCTCCATCCATGTTTTCTTCGGTCTCCCTTTTGCCCTTTTGCCATTGCCCAATCGAGAGTATCTACTTGTCGAACCGATGCTTCCATAGGTCTGCGTCGCACATGACCAAATCATCTTAGTCGGTTTTTCCGCATCTTCTCCTCCATAGGTGCTACACCAACTTTTGCACGAATATTCTCATTTCGCACCTTATCTTTTCTAGTGTTACCGCACATCCAACGAAGCATGCGCATCTCCGCTACGTGCATCTTCTGTGTATGATGCTTCTTAGGAGCCCAACATTCTGTACCATATAATAAGGCATGCCGAATAGCGCTCCGATAAAACTTCCTTTTCAATTTTAACGGAAAGTTACGATCACACAAAATCCCTGTTGCACTCTTCCATTTCAACAAACCAGCTTGGATTCTTTGATTAACATCACTATCGATCTCCCCATTCTTTTGGATGATGGAACCTAGATATCTAAACCGGTCGCTCGGTGATATCTCTTGCCCTTCCAATGTTATACCAATATGGTTTTGACTTCTCTGGTTACTAAATTTGCAATGCATATATGTTGTCTTGGACCTGCTCAATCTGAATCCCCGAGATTCCAATGTTTGCTTCCATAATTCCAATTTGGCATTAACCCCTGCTTTCGTCTCATTTACTAGAACAATATCATCAGCGAATAGCATACACCAAGGTACCTCATCTTGGATAGTTCTAGTAAGCTCATCCATCACGTTGGTAAACAGGAATGGACTTAATGCAGATCCTTGATGTAAACCAATTGTAATCGGAAAATCACTCATTAAGCCGCTGCAAGTTCTGACATTTGCCACTACTCCATCGTACATATCCTTGATTATGTCAATATACTTGATGGGGACCCCCTTCTTCATCATTGTCCCCCCATAATACCTCTCTAGGTATCTTGTCGTACGCTTTTTCTAAATCAATAAATATCATATGCAAATTTCTTCTCCTCTCTCGAAAACGCTCGACAAGTTGACGAAGCAAATGAATAGCCTCTGTCGTCGATCGTCCAGACATGAACCCAAACCGGTTCTCTGTTATCTTAATATCCTTGTTTAGCCTGTGTTCAATCACTCTCTCCCAAAGTTTCATGATGTGACACATAAGTTTTATTCCACGGTAGTTTGAGTAACTTTGAATGTCACTCTTGTTCTTGTAGATAGGTACAAGGATACTTTTTCTCCATTCATTTGGCATCTTTTTTGTCTGCCAAATCTTATTAAACAGATCTGTCAGTCATTTAACGCCTATTTCTCCTAAGCATCTCCAAATCTCGATAGGAATCCCGTCAGGACCAACCGCTTTTCTTAAACTCATTATGTTCAAAGTTTCTTTAACCTCAGTTAGTCTTATTTTACGCATGAAATCACGGTTTATATCTTGAGATTGAATGACAAGTCCATCCAAATTCTTAGTAAAGCTCTCATTGAACAATTTGTTAAAATAATCTCTCCATCTTTCCTTGATATCCTCATCTCGAACTAAAACCTTCTGATTTTCATTTTTGACCCACTTCACCGCATATAAGTCTCTAGTCTTCCTTTCCCGCATCCGAGCAATCCGGTATATATCATTTTCAGCCTCTTTAGTATCTAATTTCACGTACACCTCCTTGTAGATCTTAGATTTAGCTTCCCGAACAGCTTTCTTAACTTCATTTTTAGCTATTTTATACTTCTCAAATCTCTCCACATCTCTACTTTTCTTCAAATCTTTATAAGAATCATTTTTAATTTTAATAGCAGCCTTTACTTCTTCATTCCACCATGATGTGTCCTTTAGATGGTGGAGCACCACCTCTGACTCACCAAGTAGATCTCTAGCTACCTTCTTGATACAACTAGCCATTTTGTTCCATGTTTTGTCTGAATCATTTTCTGACTGCCAATCCGCTTCTTGGACTACACGATCTATAAAAACAGAAACACTTGGATCAAAGATCAAACGGTGGGTAAAATTCCCTAAATCAATTTTGAGACCAATTAAATCAATTGAAATCTTTTAATGATAATTTTTCTCAAAACTAATTAACAATCTGCCTTCACTATATAAAGGACCCAAGACTTCTAGTCTCAAAAAAAAGAAATGAGGGGAGAGAGGCACACAGAGAGGACGAGACCACATATAGAAAGAACAGAGAATTCAATTCTCAAAGAAGAAGAGCTTCCTTCTCAAAACCCTAGGTAAAAAAAGAGATCAAAATATCTCTATTACCTATAATATCACATCTAAGGATTTAACCATTTAAAAAGAACTTAGTTCTATTTTTGGATCTGAGATCCTCAAGACAAGTCTTCCACAAGTTGAGAATTTAATTCTCATCGGGAAGATCTTGTTCTTGAGAATCAAAGATTCAGAGAAGAACAAAGAAGATAGAGTCCATCAAGAACTTAGTTCTAAAAAAACTCAACCCGAGATCCTTAAAAAAAATAGTGATTTTGGCGAGCGTTAATGGTCAAAATACCATTAACAGAGACCAACAGAGATCAAATCTCCATATAATAAAAGACTAGCGCCTCACGTGCTTCCCACATGGGCACCCTTTTAACAGCGTCTAGCGTCTCATGTGAAAGACACACGGACGCCCAAAACAGAAGGCCAACACCTCACGTGGAACATACGTGGGCGCTGAATAAAGTGCTTAGCACTCCACATACAGTTAAAACGGCTGAGTGCTTAGTACTGATTGAGCAGTGCACAATGCCTCACGTGCTCCTCACGTGGGCGACACATAAAAAGTACTTAGCACTTCATATGCAGCCAAAACGGCTGAGTGTTTAGCACTGATTGGACAGCGTCCAGCGCCGCACGTGCACCTCACGTGGGTGTCATAAGAAGTGCTTAGCACTTCACATTTAGTCAAAATGACTGAAATGTTCAACATTTGTTGGACATCGTGCATGACTGAATACTTCACATGACATATATGTGAGCATCATAGCTCAAATAAGTGCTTAGCACTTTTACATAAAAAGAAAGGGCTGAACAAGCAGAGCCCAAATAAATACTGAGCACTTTTGAATAAAAAAAGATTAAGTAGACTAAACCCAAATTAGCCGAGTCTCTGAAGTTTTCTGACAGCTGAGCCCAAATGCTCTTTTGCTAGATCTCAAGTAAAAATGATTTTAAAATGTTGTTAAGTTGATCTTAGTCTCAAACAAGACTAACGCAACCTTAGCGAAAACAAACTGAGCCCAAATGGTCACTTATAGATTTAAGTCGATCTTAATCTCAAACTGGATTAACGGTCCTCAAATCAAACAAAATATTTTTGAACTGTAGGAATATACAACCTAAGTTCAAAACCCCGTCAAGCAAATCCTTGACCCAAACCCAAATCTAAAATATACGGATTTGGGCTAATCCGCGCCCTACGGGCGATGATATAAACTAGTCTCCGTATACAATCAACGGGCAACTAAAATAAACAAAACACAGACACGACACGAAGTGAACTGCCGGAGCAGAAGAAAGTGGTTATCGCAATGCGGTAACATAATTAACTGCAGGGAAGAGCGTCACCACAATCAAAAACCCTTCATAAGATGAGGGGAAATCTGATAAAGTCTGTTACAACGGCCGCGTCTGTCCAAACCTCTGATATATGTTGCCATAAATCAACTTGGTATCTTCGGAGAGGTGGACGGGTAAGTCCAAATAGCATCTGCCCCAGATTCAGGCAAGACGACCCATCCCGGTCCGTCCCTGTTTCCGGCGGTGAACAGATTCTGGCATGCCCGGTGGGATCTTTTCTTCTTTCCACTCCACACTTCGTATGTCGTGTTTCGCGAACAAAATCGCGGTTCGCTATAGTTGCTCTTGGATTCGAGATACTAAAATTTGGTGTTTTGCTCCCGTGCAGAAAATCGATGGCTTCCAACTGAACCTCGTGCAACAACTCTCGTTCCACCCTAACCGGAAGAGTGACTTACAGGCCCAACGCGGCTTTCATTTTCTTAATGCCGGTAGGGCAAGTAACACAAGCCACTACTGGACTATTCTTCGGGACCATGTACCCACCAGTGAGTTTCGGTGCCTTGGCACCACAAGAAAAAGCTCCCAAGAGGCCGGTCTTCGGTTGACTACCAACCGCAACGGCCCCTCTCAACGGGCCGCCCAAATCAGTTGTCTCAGTCTTCAACAGGCTGAGCCGAAACTCAAACGGGCCCGAAAAGAGGCTCGTAATACCTGAAGGGGCTACCCTAAAACGTAGCCCTCCCAACTCCTGCTACGGGTGAAACCGTCAAAAGCGCTTCCCACATCAGAAAGTCGGTTTTTGAAAGGTTGGCCGACCCTCCCCAAACCTCAATCAGGACGTTGGTCTTTAACAGGCTGACGCCAACGACAGCCCCTCATCAAACCCGGGGGCATGAAGAAGTCGCTTCCACAACTGAGGCGGTCCCTTCTGAAAGGCACGCTCGACGTCGCCACTGGCGTCGAGTGAGAAAAGCTGGGGGCAACCCCAGTCTGAACTTACCCTACCAGTTCCAATGGTGGAAGTTAATGCTGCTGTTCCAACCGGGAATATCTTTGATCTGCTTAGGAGGGTGCGCAAGAACTCTCCAACGGCGGTGCGAAAAAAATCTCCCCCACCCGCAAAGGTTACTATGCACGCAAAACCGGAGCAGCCCCATCATCGGCTCTCCTCACAAATTCATTGAGTCTGGCGGAAAGTCCAAGACTCTGTGATCGACAAAGACTACTCTCGTCGACCGAAAAAATTGAAGGTTCGGCAGGAGAAAGACCATTCCTCCCTCATACAGCGAGGGACTTCTTCTACACGGGAGCCTGGTACTACGACTCCTTCAACTTCAACTTCCTACAAAAGGACGAAGCTGGAGAAAATCCAACCGCCTGCGGCAAATTCCAAAGGCAATGGACCCAAACGTCCCAAGTCTGGGGGGCATGATATTGCATACGGTCTACATGGCTTCCGGGAAAGAGAAAAGCCGTGCTTCCATAGGCCATCGACCGCAAACTCGGTTGTTGATAAAAACTCAGGAGCAATAACAAAAGCTCCAGGAAATGCTGACCAAAATGGCAGCACTCACTGGACAGAAAGAAAGTCTGGATCCAACAGCCGAGCAGCGCCAGGAGCACGAGACCGATACAGAGTTCCTGTGAAGGGTGCTTGAAAGAAAGGACAAGGAAGCTGCTGAGCAAGATGCTAACATAAAGTAAATGACGCTCTTGTTCCAAGACATGGTTTGAATGATGATCCAGCCAGAATCCTCGGCCGAAGATCCACCGATAATCATCGAGGATGACAGGAGGGAAACATCAAACCCTCTTCCGGCTTTATCAACCGCCAAGGAGGAAACGATCTCCAAGGCCGCTCTTGATGATTATATTGCTCAACAAATACGAGCTCATCAAGCTAGTGAAGCGGCTGGCCAAATCGTCAGAACTGAACGACCGTATCCAGATTGGTATGACCAAATCAAATACCCGCCGGGATATACGATCCCTAAGTTCCATATGTACAAGAGGACAGACAACCCACACCAGCACGTCGCGCAGTTCAGAGCTTTGTGCGGCAACAATGAAGGCGACGATAAACTGTTGCTTCGTTAGTTTGTTGACAGCCTGTCAGAGACGGCTTTTGAATGGTACTCGAAGCTCTCAAATGACTCCGTGAGAACATTCACAGAAATGGAACAGCTGTTCACACAGCGGTTCGTCAGCGTGAGCGTGCGCACCCCGATCATGGCGTTAATCAATGCCATGGTAAGGCCAGGAGAAACCTAAGTCCAATATGCGATATGGTGGCAGAACCTATGGTCAAAGTGTGAACAACGCATCGAAGACTCCCCTGCCGTGGGCATGTTCATCAGGACCTTAGATTCTCAAACGACCGTGTCCCAGTTCATGACATTCTTCAGCCAACCACCTTCTAAGCTCTGATTGATAAACTGGCCCAAATGGACCAGACGGGCCACAAGCCTTCCTCCTCAAATAAGGACCCTTGAAATGCCAAGGGTAAAGGGAAAGCGGCTTTCGTCGCCAATACTCAACAACAACCGAGTGGCCTAAAGCCTGCTGCTCGCCAAAACAACGCGCGTCCACGTCTATCCCTGGAAGAAAGGCTTGGACGCGCTTACTCGATTCCTTACTCGATTCCTCGTGACAAGATGGGGAGATTATTTGAGTTGACAGTGCGCAACAAACTCATCACATTGCCAGATCCGCAGCGTCCACCGCAACCCGGCGACGTCAACAACCCCAACTACTGCTCCTATCATAGAATGGCGAGCCACCCAATTGAGGGTTGCTACGTCTTCAAGAACTGGGTCGAGGACCAGTATCAACAGGGTATGTTTGCGCTGTCTGAGAACTGGAGGGTGAACTAACCGCAGAAGCACACTCCCAAAAAGGTGGATGCGCCTGGGGCATCATGCTCACTCGTGGAAGAAACTCCATGGGAAGCCGTTCTTTCAGCAAAAACAAAAGAATGCTGAAGGACCTACATGCATGTCTGGCAGTCAGATGGAAAAGCCCACTTGAACCCGAAATCATCGAAGATATGTTGAAACCACGTCTCGTACCGAAAGTTGTTGACAAAGAGCAAAACCCCCAAGTCAAGCCTTCAAAGTCTTCGAAGAAAAAGAAGAAGACAAAGAAACCTATGCAGCCTGCCGAGTATGACGACAATCGCACGGATCTACAAAAGTACATTGACGCGCTGGAGGAGTACAACCATAAGGCGTGGACACCGGTCACCCTCAAAGAGTTCCTCAAGCATATTATTGAGAATGAAGATAGTTACAACGATGAAGAAAATGACTATCAGAAGAAGCCGAAGACTATATGGAAAGTTGCCACATAGTTTCCCATTCGTTGTTAAATGACGAAGAAACCCCCTTAGCGTCAGAAAACAACACGGAGGAACTGGGGGTTGGATCGGCGTTAAAATTCCCGGAACTGCCAGAAGACCCGATCGATAGGCTGTTAAACGAAGCCTTTCGAAAAAGCAAAGCTGACCGAGAACACGAAACAACAATATACGTAAAGGCTAAGCGTCAGCGTTAGGCTGCGGCAAGGATGAGTCGTAAAGTACTCCAACCAAATCAAAGCACACCTGCCACGAATAAGAGCAGGATCAAAACAGAATGCGGTTCGCCAAAGCCCTATCAATGGGGATGAAGCTGCCACTTCTCGTAGGAGACACTCCCGGGGTCATATGCCTCGACGGAGAGGATTCACATCCAAACTACTACCTATATCATCGGAGGGTTACCCACCCCACCGAGGAATGCAGTACCTTCAAGAAATGGTGGCAAGAATACGTTGCCCATCAAAAACACTTCAAGAGGATGAAGCGCGAAGCTCGTCGACGGCAAAAAGGTATGACAGATGCGCATGAAAAAACGACTGGCAACTGTCATATGGTTGATACCAGTTCGGAAGGGGGAAAACCCCAAGTTCTTACTTTCGGGAGCGACTATGAGGACGAAATACCCTTCAGAACTGTGAGAACATTCAGCTGCGTAACCGCACGTTGTCTGAGAAGAACCTCAGATTTACAAACAAAGGTTCGAGCAAAATAGACAAAAGGGAAAGAAAAAATCCCTGAGGAAATTGCCCTCGACGATGGAGTTGTCAAAGAGCTCGCAGCCATGGACCCGCCTAGGAAAAACATGGCCTAGCACACTTGAGGAAAATACCCTTACAACTGAGCATATTGGATGCTCTCCTCCTGTTCAAAGGGGCACGAGATTTACTGATCAAGGCATTACAAGAGCCTGATCAGTTCCAACCTTTCCTCGCAGAAGAGAAGATGAAGGATGAGCTGGCAGAGGTTCACACAGCTGACATTACATTCAGCGATGAAGACCTCCTCCTCGGTACGTGCGAACATAATCGCCCGTTACAGGTCACCGGGTACTGCCACGACATCAAGATTAGGAAAATCCTTGTCGATAACGGATCTTCCGTCAACCTTCTCAACGTGAGGATGCTGAAGGAAATTTGCATGATCGTTCAGCACTTGGCCCGAGATAAAATTACCATCTTTGGGTTCGACTCACAGTCGTCATGGACACTTGGGTCCATAATACCGACGTTACGGTTCGGGCTGCTCGTCACTGACATCAAATTTCATGTCCTTGACGCCAAGATTTGCTATAACGCTTTGCTCAGCAGGTTTTGGTTACATGAGTACAACGTCATTCCTTCTACACAACATCAGAATATGAAGTATTTCAAGGATGGCTCGGAGTATACCGTCACGGGAGAGCTAACACCGTTCTCGGTAAACGAAGTCCGGAAATATGAAGACGCAAAGTACTTCCTACCGGACTTCGAAGATACGGAAAGGTGTCATAAGCCGGAGGATAAGCAGAAGTCCGTCGTCATTATCCCGATCTTTAGGAGCGATTCCGAGGAAGATGAAGAAATAGTTTACTCGGGACAGCCCCACAAAGAAAACAACAGGCTCGGACTATGTACTCCTATTTTGGTCTTTGACAGTGACTCTAAAGACGAGGTCAACACAGTGTTCTCCATCCGCCTGTCAGTGCAAACTCTCGTTGGAGCCGATTAGAGTCTGCAAATCACAATGGTTCCGCCTCGGCATTACAAAGAATTTAATGCGCTTAATACATACAGCGTCTAAGAACTATAGACTTTCTACGTCCCTCCCAGACGAAGAGGTGAAAAGCGATCCTCTTCTACCAATCTACGGAGACCAGAGTAGAGAAAGAAGTCTGGCATGGTGCCGATTTTGCACTCGACAGGCTTCAACCAATCCGTCTGCCAATATACTACGCGGAGAGATTGAAAAAGTTGTTAAGATGCCAAGGTGTACCCCTCGAACAAACTGTTCGGCACGCCCAATTCTACAAAAAGATTTAGGATGTCCCTGAGACCCAGCGAAAGATACCCAACGGGAAGATAGAGACAACCGGGCTCGGATACGTTCGGTCCAAGAAACGGGAGCGATTCCACAATTGCCACGTCATAAACAGCCCCAGCGAAAAGGAAAACGCTCTTCCAAATGGTCGTGACGTTGAAACAGAGCGAAATTCCGCTCTAAGAACGTTAAGTCCGTCGCTCGAAGAACCAATAGACAAGCAAATAAGATGAGCTTGTCAAAAGAGCCGAGACAATCATGTAGGGTGTTTTTCGTCACCCCATTGAGATGGGAATGCGCGTGCGCTTGTCAGGCGTATTACAGACTCCCCATGCCTAGGGTAGGCTGGGGTTTATTGATTGCGGTGATCCAAATCTCCGGCAGCCATGGACTAAGCTATCGTTAATTACCCCCCGCCTTTGGAGCGAGAGAACCTCCGATTAACGGGTCAAACAGGTCATGCGAACTCACTGTGCAGTGTATGTGTGTTGTGTTTTGAAAGGGTTTTTTGGATATATCGGGGGCGTCACAGAGTTTTTACGGGGGTCGTGGAGTATGTGTGTGTATGTATGTGTGTGTATGTATATATACATATATATAAAAAAAAGGGAAAGGGCATCCAAGGATGCATGGGAAAAAGCGCCAGCGCTTTGGGTGCTAGCGCTTTGAGCGCAAGGGCGCTAGCCCCCCACGTGCCAGGCACGTGGATGCTCGGGCGCTAGCGTTTTGGGCGCAAGAGCGCTAACGCTTTGAGCGCTAGCGCCCCACGTGCCAGGTACGTGGGCGTTCGGGCGCTAGTGTTGGGGTCAAAATTTGCATCCCGGTTGACCAAGTCAAAATCAAAGTCAACCCCAAACCGGGTGGGCCCAAGCCCAGGTCAAGTGGGCCAATGCCCGGGTCGAGCCCGGACATGAAGCGACCGGCCTCCCCCCATGCCAAAATAAAAATTTTGTAATAAATAATTTTGTTGTATTTATTTTATTTTACGAATAAATGTAAGAAAAATGGGCATAAAGCCAAATTTTTATAAAGTCTATGGCTTATGTGCAAAAAGAAATGGCACATGAGCCATGGGATGGGCAAATTGCCATTTTGAAAAGCCCAAGAGGCTATATGTAAAGTGTATGGGCCTATAAAGCCAAAAATAATGAAATATCTCAACAACTTTTTCTCTCTCAAAAAAAAATCCAGATCTGTGATTTTCTCCTTCCTCAAGGTTCTAAAAGCTTCTTCTTTTTTTTGAATTAAATCAAGAGTTTTACTCTTTCTTTTCCAAAACTAAATAGTTTTTCACCACAAAACCCACAAAGGGGAACTTGGATCTGCCATTAGATCTCAAAAAGGGGAGATCTTTAAATCTCATCCCCTTTCTTCAAGATCCAGCCAAAAGAGGAGGAAGAAGAAGACACATCTCCTAAAAATCCCACTTTGGGAAGATCCAGAGCTCAAAGGAGAAGCCCGTTTCAGCATCTCCAAAAACATCTTAGGAGTTTAACTCCCCTCTAATTTCTCTTTCGGGAGTTTAAATCCCATTTCTGGGGCTTTTCGCCCAGCGCCCACGTGCGTTCAAACGCACAACGCCCACGTGTCGGACACGTGGTGCGCTCGCGCTTAAGCGCACCACGCTCAAGCGCCCAGCGCTCGTGTGCTAGGCACGTGAGGCGCTGGCCCCACGCGTCCTTTGGGTGCTTTTCCCCTTTTTATATATATGTATACATGTATATATATAGATACTCACACACTCCACAACACAACACTGCACATTGAGTTCGCATGACCCGTTTAACCCGTTAATCGGAGGTTCCCTCGCTCCAAAGGCGATGGGTAATTAACGGCAGCTTAGTCCGCGGCTGCCGGAGATTCGGATCCCCACAATCAATAAACCCCGGCCTACCCTAGGCAGGGGGAATCTATAGTACGCCTGACAAGCGCGCGCGTATTTCCATCTCAATGGGGTGACGAAAAACACCCTACAGGTTCTGGCACGCCCGGTGGGACCTTTCTCTCCTCCCATATTTCGGGTTAAACGTTCATGCGAACCCAATCAATATACATATTGATTGCCTATACTGAAATGATGTTTTTTTTCGTGCAACAATTAACTTTCGACGACAATGTCTCCCAAGACGAATTCAGCTTCCAACGCGACCTCGATCCCGTACGTGGTCAAGGTCAATGCTCGTGTGGTTCTCCCCGCAAGCCTCAGTCGACAGTGGGAGGAACTGCCCAGCCAGTTTGGCTCCGTCATCATCTACCCTGCCGGAAGCGTTCATCTGGCAGAAATTCCGGCAAAACAGGTGGCCAAGTCGGTCTCAAGGGGCAAGGGGCCGAATGTTGTGATCGCTAAGGCACCACAGCCGAATCTTAAGATGGTGTCTGAACGACTCTCTGACACTCCAGCTGGGGGCAAGACTTCCGGTACAAAGGGCAACATCAAATGTTGCGGACGAGCTCAGGCGATGATTCCAACAAATGCACAATCGAGCGTATCTCCAAAATCCTCCATCTCCCGGTCTACGGCTATTTCCCGAAGAGCCAAAGTCTGCCAAATGTTTAAACAGAAAAATTAAGGCAGAAGCGGCTCAGGTATCGAGCTAACAAGAGTGCCGGGACTTCGGCCAAGTGGAATCTCGTGAGGTTCTAAGAACAAAGTCATCCTGCGACGACGACTGAATCGGCCGTAAAAACCAGCAATTCCTTCGAACCTCTGAAGTGGGTTCAGAAAAATGCTATGACCGCCAGAATCAAGAAGACAGCGGTCCGAACGTCGCTACAAAGAGACGTGTCCCAGCCCCAACAGAAAAAAGTATGACACCGTCTTTTCAAGAGTCTATCAAGCGCTCTGTGCCGTACGAAAGCAGAGGGGCAGACCCAGAAAAGAAGCACCAGCACCATTCAAGAACCTGGTCAGGCCAGCCACCGATAATAAAAAGATGGCTGGATATATTATCCATACGGTCTATATGGCGGGCGGGCGCCCCAGCGACAACCTTCGCAGCAAAAGCAAGGATGGGGCCACCACATCCCAAGCCCAATCTGGCTTGAATGTGGTTGCCGCTTCCCAAGAACAGCCGTCTCCGCTGGATGATGAAAACCCTCTCGATGAGAACGATAGGCAGAAGGACCCTTCGGTCCAGGCAGAGTCAAGCTCGGACAGCGAGGAAGAGCCGACTTTCCGCCCCAGGACCACGGAGCAAGAGCTGCTTCAAGAGCTTCGAAAACAGCTCAAGAGCAAAGATAAAGAGATGGCCAAGCTCTATTCAAAAATTGACGACCTAACGAACGTTGTGATGCAGCTTACGGCTCAAATTGCTTGAGCGCCTCCTAATCAAGCACAAGTCGCTACTCATGAGCCGGATGATGACAATCTGAAGCGGCCGATACCTGTCCCTCTGGGTCCAAGATTCGTCGAGCCACACGAAAGCCGGCCACATTCCGCTTCTGGGGACGCTTTGGCCCCAAATAACACCATCCCGCTAACACAAGATCGGATAATGGATTTGGTCACCAGCAAAGTTAAAACATTGGTGACCGAAGCTGAAGCTCAGAAAGAAATTGGTAGTAGTGGACGGCCATATCCCGCACAATACGATCTGATCGAGTTCCCGAGCGGCTACGTCATTCCTAAATTCGGAAGATTTGACGGGACGGGAAACGCAAATCGCACGTCGCCCACTTCAAAGCATCGTGCGGAAATACATGGGGCAATGATGCGTTCCTTCTTCGTCAGTTTGTCAACAGCCCGACCGGTGGCGCCTTCGACTGGTACGCGAGTATACCAGACGGGTCCATCATTACCTTTGCCCAAATGGAGTCTCTGTTTCGGCAAAGGTTCATGAGTGTAAGTGATAAAATCTCCATTGCCGACCTTGTGAGGACCAAGCCGGGGAAGAATGAAAGGAACACCGACTTTATCGCCCGATGACGTAATCTCACAGTCAAGTGTGAACCGCCGCTGGAGCAGGACCAGTCCGTCAGCCTTCTCATTGGGAACCTCAGCAATTGGATGGTCCCATTCTTGTGTACAGCAGATCTCAAGACGTTTCAAGAGCTAACCAAGAAAGTCCAAATGCTGGAACGCTCGAAGCAAGAGTCTACCCCGGACTCTCAGAGAGACAAGACTTGGAAAAGCAAGCGGGACGACAACCATAGAAGCGGGAGTTCCAGCAGTACCAGTGTCTTCAATGCGTCCGACAATGAAGAAAAGCGAAGGGCGGGCGAATCCAAAACCAACCGGTCTCGAAAGCCAGTGCTAGGAGGAGAAGGGCCTTCCCTAGAGGAGAAAAATAACAAGGTTTACTCTTTCAGGAGAGACAAGGTCCGAAAGATATTTAAAGATGCCTTGAACAACGGTCTACAATTGCCGGAGTCGAAAAGACCTCAAAGAAGCAAAGATGACCGACAATCCCCTGTATTGCCCGTACCATCGAGTAGTGAGCCATGCGATCGAGGATTGCTTTGTCGGGCAGATTTACCCGAAGCTTCCTTGTGCTCCTTTCGCCTCAAGGTCGTTTCTTGTTCAAAATGGCGGAGGAAGGACACGCTCTGCTCGACCCACGCAGCCCGCTGGCAGTTCAAAGCCAACATCTCAGGAGCAGGACGCCTAAGCTCAAGCTCATGCAGGCATGCCTCGATCTTCCTGCAATGGCTAACCCAAGACTCAACGACGCCTTCGTTATGGAAGTTCACAAGCGTCGCCAACATTGGATTAACCTCGGCAGCAAAATCTGCAGCGAATGTAGGGGCCTCCGTGTCAAGCTCTTCGATGTATTCACTCAACATGCGCAGACTAGTCACGACGCCTTTTGAAGATGGACATCTAGAAAAGGGCCCTGCCGGCATTATGATGCGAGACTCGAACGGAGCTGGAGTCGGTGCAACCGCTGCAAAACAAATCACAGTCAGATGATGACTCAAGAAATAAAGAAGATACACGAACAATAGAGTTTACTATACCGGCTGCAACGGGGGGCAGAGCTGGGAGTACCGGTGGCGCGATGATACCCTCGTCCCCTCCTTCAATTTGTAAGGCTACAAGTAATGCAAAGAAGAATTAGCAATGACATGGCTGCCCGTTAAAGAAAAGAAAAGACGTCGGTCAGAAAAGATACTCACCGACACCAGCAGGCGGACTAATCTCCGACTGGAAGGAGAAGTGCGGGTTCAGCACCTGATACAGGTGATCAAAGAGAACTCCTGCAAGATCACGATGATACATGGTCAGTACACGAAAGATACTGTCCCTAATTTAAATTAATCACAAACCCATACCTTCCAACATTCGAGAAGATATAAGAGGAGACAAAGGGGCAGCAACCGTCAGAGCGGCAGCTGGTGGTGCTTCTTCTGGTGTCACAATCTCAGTGCTCACCACACTACATTCGAAAGGAACAAGGTGTCATCAGAAGGGATTGCAAAATGAAAAGAATGCAGCGGTCCAAGACCTACCAGACAGGTCATCGGCCAGAACGGTGACGGAAGCATCATCAAGCATCACGACTTCTTCGATCTCATTCAGGGGGATGGTTTCGCCGCCCGTAGCTTCGTCCCCTGATTCCACGAGAGCTGTCGTGACACTCGCAATGCCAGGAGATGGCAGGGAACCACAGGTGGAAAGAGCGGCAATTGGAGCAGTTCCGGACTCCTGAGAAAGAGCAGCCGCTTTGGGCTCAGTAGTTGCCGTCATCTCGCCTGCCGCCTCCTCACCCGAACTTGGCTCTAAAGGGTATGATATATGAGAATCTGATGATTAAACTCTAATAAAAGGACCCAGTGTTACGTTACCTTGAGTCATCTTTTCAATTGCTTCCCGAGCCGCACGTGCCGCCTGTCTATGATTGGTAGACAGGACGACCGGAGCACCCTCTGAAGAGGCAGGGACAGGGGAAGCAGCGCTCGAGTCTGCACCTACAACCAAGGCGGTGTCATGTTCTCTTGCTGCACGCCTCCTGCGCTTCTTTTCTGCATGGGCCGTGAGAGATGATCTTCTTAAGACCTCCGACAAAGAGACGACATCGTCCGAGCCAGGAGCTACCTCTGGAGCCGTTGTGACGTCCGTCATCGGTTGCTTAAGTGAAGCCTCTTTTGGCAATACTGGGGAGGTTGAGACTTCGGCAGCAGGCCTTGGAAGCGTCTCCCCACCGCCCTGCGAAGTCGGCACTGCACTCGGGATAACCCGAGTCAAGGCAGTCCCTGCAATAAGACGGAAAAGAAAAGTTAGTTTACCCATAAAAACGGGAATGGAGACGCGTTGAACCGAATTGTACCAATGCCTAAGGATGCACGAAGCCTTTCCTCCTCCTCAAAAGTCTTGAGAGAAGCTGCGAGAGTTTCTTCAGTGGAGATGCCTGTTGAAGAAGAAGTGTCAGTCAAGGCATGATAATAAAAACGTAACAGCAAAAAGACGACTAAAGTTTACCTGACTGTGTAAGGATGACCAGTCCTGCTTTGTGGCTTGCTAATCGCTCGGAAGCTGCAATAGCAGCCTCGAGGTCGGTATCATCCGGCGTCATGAATAAGCCTTCATTGGTACCGTATTCACTTATGCCCTCGCTGTAAGGAGCATGAGGCTCCTGACCGAATGCAACATCTGCAGAGAGAATCGACTTCTTCTTCTTCTGCGAGCGAGTACCGGTCGCCGGTAACACGAGCTTGCGCTTAGCGGGCAACTTCGGGCGGCGAGTCCCAATCTCCGCACCCAAGCCGGACTCAGGAGACGCCACAGCTGCCACTTCAACGGGAGCACGGGGTAGCGGCAGCTCAGGCATCACGCGCGGGACCACAACCGCAGCAACCTCTCTCAAAGGAGGACGAACGGCGGTCCGTTGCTTCAAAGGAATAGCTGGATTACCAGCAGGGGCTGCACCCTTACGATCAAGCAACAGCTTCTTTTCCTCCCTGATGACAACACCCATCTCATGCTGGTACCACGCCACGTACATGTTCAACACCTTTGGGACGCAGCTTGGCTCACTGATAAAAAAGTTAGAACCGGTGTTGAGCCTCATGAAATGGTGTAGCGCGCTGCGGATGCCTTCTTTTGTGGCGAACGGCTCAGCTAGAAAGGCTTCAAGCGGAACACCCTGCGTGGCTCCCGATATATCCAAGCCTCCTCCAAAACAAAAGACGCGTACACTGCACATTGAGTTCGCATGACCAGTTTAACCCGTCAATCGGAGGTTCTCTCGCTCCAAAGGCGAGGAGTAATTAACGGCAGCTTAGTTCGCGGCTGCCGGAGATTCGGATCCACACAATCAATAAACCCCGGCCTACCCTAGGCAGGGGGAATCTGTAATACGCCTGACAAGCGCGCGCGTACTCCCATCTCAATGGGGTGACGAAAAACACCCTATAAGGAGATGAGGGAACTAGAGTTTATTTATAGGAGCAAAGTGTACGGCTTTTAGATGAAGGGTTAAAATTAAAACAACAGTAAATCTAACGGCAAAAAAAAAATTTAAATATAATTTTAAATATTGAAAAATCGAAATAAATTCTAGAAAGATTTTAGACAAATATTTTTTCCTTTTTTAAAAAAAATCAGAAATTAATTTTTTAATTCGGTTCTTAATTTCTAAAAATTATTGTAAAATACTTTTAATCATAAAAAAATATGACTTTTTTTAGAAAAATTCCAATTAAATATTTTCTTAACAACTTCTATAGTTTTTATATCAAAAATATTTCTTTTTATCAAAATCCCTCAAAATCAAATCAAACATATCAAAACATATAAATAAAGTATTTAAACGAACGAACAATTTAAAATGACAACCAAGTAAATAAGATTTAAAATTATTTTCTAATACAAAAATAATTTTTTTCTAAAATGTAATAAATTCTTTAATATGTCACTTCTATTCTTTCAAAAATAAATAATATTCTTTTCAAATCAAATCTTAAATATCATAATTCTATTTAAAACAATTTATCTTTTTTTCAACAACAAAACAACAAAATCTAATAGATTCTTTTAAAAAAATCTTTAAACAAGATTTTATAATGGAAAATAATTAAAATAAAGAAATAAATAAAATGAAGAAGTTTGGGTTGAACTCGAGACTTATAGGATAGCAAAATAGAGTGTTAACCAAAAAATACAAGGGTGGACTATGTATTGATTTAGAAAAGAAATAAAGTAATATTCAGGTAATTCAAAGAAAAGTCCTTTATTAAAGTAAGGAAAATTAAAAGAAAGGTACATGGAATTTGCGATTATTACAATAAAGATTTAAAATTATTTTCTAATAAAAAAATTATTTTTTCTAAAATGCAATAAAATCTTTAATATGTGACTTCTATTCTTTCAAAAATAAATAATATTCTTTTCAAATCAAATCTTAAATATCATAATTCTATTTAAAACAATTTATCTTTTTTTTCCAAAAACAAAACAAAAAAATCTAATGGATTCTTTAAAATAATTAAAATAAATAAATAAATAAAATGAAGAAGTTTGGGTTTGAACTTGAGACTTACAGAATAGCAAAGCAAGTTAACCAAAAAATACTAGAGTGGTATGGATTTAGAAAAGATATAAAGTAATATTCAGGTAATTCAAAGAAAAGTTATTTATTAAAATAAGGAAAATTAAAAGAAAGGTACATGGAATTTACGGTCGTTATAATCTACCTTCCTTATAAAAAAATTTCTTCCTCGAAATTACTTAAAAAGAATGTAGCAACAGGAGAAGGAAAAAGGTCAAGATAATTGCGTTTTGTTTCGTCGTCGATCTGCATCAGTGGGTACTATCATCGATAATAAGGTGTGCAGTTGGAGTATGTTGCGAGGGAATCGAGAATAGAACAAAAATAGTGAAATGTTCCGAGTCAAAAATTTGAAGGCCGGTACAAGGTTTCTTGAATATTTCCAAGTCAACAAGAATGATTCAAGAAAAGTAAATAAGAAGTAACTTACTGGAATTTTAAAAGATTTCTGAAACTGAAAGTCGATATGGAAACTCGAGCACTACCCTTCTTTAACAATAGTTGAGGGTAGTATAGATAACGCTACAACGAACTAAGAAGACATGTAAACAGGAGATGCTTCCTTATTGAAAAGTTCGAAAGCCAGAAACGGACAGGAGTTTTAGAAATTCAAGAATTCTAGAAGTGATCTTCAAGAAAATCTAATCAAGGAATCGAGATGGATTCAGTGAATGGGATTTAAGAAATCAAAAACGAATTAGGAAGATTAAAGATGAACTCAAACAGAGATGAAGAGAAGCATAGGAAGTATCCAGCCAGTCCATGCCTAGTAATTCCGATAGGAAGTAACCGCCATTGGACAAGATAGTTTGCAGGCCTCATCTCGTACATGTTATGTTCGATCAACTGATGCTCCAATAGGTAAGCAGATGGTTACCATAGACCGCGTTTGAAACGAAATTAGAAAATAATTATGAGTAAAAAAGATTCAAAGGGGAGGTATACACTTTCTTGAATAATTCTTAAGTCACTGTTGAAAGATTCAGTTACACGTGCAAAAAAAGTCAAAAAGATAAGAAATTACTAACCGAGAATTAAGAAATCAAGCAGCTTATCAGAAGGATGGAGATGGAGATGTTGAGCTCGCATTTCTGTTTCCTTTCCATCGAGACATGATTGTTTGGAAAGAAAGAAAAGATTCAAGAGTGAAGCGTTCAATAAAGAAATCATAGCGCATTCGTTACAAATAGGAATTCAAGAGATCAAGGAAATATCAATACAAATTGCAAGGAGAATCATGACGGTGACCAAGGGATCGTACTACCGATTTCCTTTACGTCAAGACATGATCGTCGAGAAAATCAAGAAAAGATTCAAGAGACTAAGATTTAAGAATGAAACCGTAGTGCAGTTTTTATATATATAACAATTCTTTAAATTGATATAGGGAATAAAAGGAGAATGACAATATGCAGTGCTCAAAGTTATTCATTTTGGCGAAGATATCATTATATACAACAATTCTCTAAACTGATATAGCGAATAAAAGGAGAAGGACAATATGCAGTGCTCAAATTTACTCATTTTGGTGACGATATCAGGTTGCTCAATAGATTGAACATTGAGAAGCTGTGAGATATGAAGACACTATTCGGCAGCATAAACCTCAAACTGAGAAGACTTGACAAACCGGTCACCCTATTTAAAGAAAAGAGAAGTGAAACATAAGTAGTGATAGGTTTTGGTAAGTTGCCAAGTCAAAGAGCAGGAATGATAGGTTTAGGTAAGTTGTTAAGTAGACTAATAGTATGGCACACATTGGAATGCCAAGTTCTTTAATAGACAAAGAGCTATAGAAGACACCAAAGGAGATTTGTATTTTTTTCCCTTGGTGATTTTGAGAATGTATATTATATACGATGAAACTCCAGGAGCACTTGCACAAGCATTGAGAACAATAGTTGACTATTCCTATTTTATAAGGTTGGAAAATGACTATTCCTATTTTATATCCTGATAATGAATTTTTCTGTAAAACTGACCATGGTTTGATAGTAGGAAGATATATACTACTCAAGGTTTGCAATATTGACCTATCTCTATCCAACCGAGTGGATCGTAAGAATCCCCTTGTGATTCAGGGTTGATGAATCTTGAAAGAATTGCCGAGTCTTTGTCGGGATCATCAAGGATCGGCCGATGTCAAGCCACTTCATGCCTAGTGAAATCAAGTTAGGCACAGTCAAGCCGAGTTAAGCCGAGTGTGGAAATGAATCATAATATAATAAATGAAATATGATTATTAATGGGTTTTGGTTTATGACTCCAGCAATGAGATCTGATTTAATAAAAGAAAATGTTGGTACTTTACTTTAAGGGATAATAAACAAAACCCATCCCATGGTTTGACTTTTTTACGAGAAACCACCCTATGATTTTTACGTCAGCGAAAACTACGCCATAAGTATGCACTTTTACCGAAAACACCTTGTCGTTAAGTGTATTATCAAGTGATATTCCTAACCCTTATCTTTAACTACCTAAATAGGGATATTCACCAAAGAACACCATGTAGTTTGGTAGTTTTAGCGAAAAAGCATCCTATAGTTTTACTTTTGTTGGTATTTTCACTATTTTTCATGTCTCGTTTTTTTGTTTTCTAATTGAATTTAGTCCAATTACCGCCGTAAAATCAACAAATCTGCAACAAAAATATCTAATTAAGTCAACTTAGTTATATTTCCTTGAATTTGTTCAGTTTTCTACTAGGTTTTGCTGCAAAATATCATAAAATTTGCTACATCTAAATCTCCGAACTCTGGAGACTTCTCGTTTTTAAAGCTTTAGGCTTTCAACTATAAGCAAAAATAACTTTCTTTGAAACCCCAACCCTAGTTCAAAAATCAATAACAAAGGAGAAGAAATTATGTAAAAATTTGGTTTTCCTTCTCATCTCGAACATAAAGAAGATGATAAGAGTATTTGGAATTGGAGTTTCTTTTACAAGCCATGTGACAGCTTACATGAGGATCTGTTCCTTGAATATACCCAAAAAATGGCAGGGTAGTTTTCACTCACACTGCATACCTCAGGGTGATTGTTTACTTAAGAGAAAAACCATGGGATGGTTTCTCGTAAAAAGGTCAACCCATGGGGTATTTTTTGGTAAATATATATGTTGGAGTTAAAATTTTAACTCTCAAATATAAAAAATACTTATATAAGTATTTTTATAAAATACATCTCAGTAATCAAGTTTTGATCAAAACATGTTCAAGAGCAAGCCAAAGGCTTGTTCATCACGGGTGGGACCCCTTACCTAGGGAGGTCCCCTTAGTACAACTCAAAAATGAATTGTTTCGTGACATCTCCTATCAGGATGCTCCCGAGACCTCTAATTGGGTGTCCCGACACTAATAGAGTCAGGACCTTCTCCTTTAGAATATGTTTGACCTATTCTTCACGAGATAATGAGAGATTTCCATCCCCCACTCACAGAGGGGATAAATACCCCTTATCAGCACCTGATGAAGGATCGAATCCTTTTGCAAAAAAATCTTTAGAACTTTGACGAAGTTCTGTAAAGAAGAAAAAAAACAAAGAAGAAGAAAAGAAGAATGCGAGAGTATAGGAATGGGGTAACCCCATTTCTTCACTCTTCTTTCTCTTTGTTCTTATCTCCATCTTATCCTCTTTGGTCAGAAAGGAGAATGGAAACTTGTTTAAGTTTCCAGCTCTTAAATAAAAGAGCTTGAAAACCATATCCATGGCTCTTCACAGGAAAGAAAAAGCTCAGAACACAAAGATATTCTTGACCAATATGAATTGAACCAAGAACATGAGCCAACCTATGTTCTGCATATTTTGGAATATGCTACCATATTTGCTGCATATTTAACAGAAATAGATAAACTATTTCTCAAACGATATGGATCAAATCCCTCATGCCCTACATAAAAAATTATGTGAATAAGGGAATCCTATTCATTTCTGAGACATGAAAACATGTCCTTCAGAATATCAGTGGAATAGGAAAACCCCATTCCTAAGACACAAGAAATTGTATCTTTTGACATATGAATAGGAAAATCCTATTCATCTTTCTGACATGTCTATAACTAACATATGAATGGAATACTCTATTCATACCTTAAGGCATGAAAATCATGTCTCAGGGAACTTTATGAATAGACAAAACCCTATTCATTTTCAGACACGAACATGTCTGCTCATCATATGTCCATAAAAGACACATTTGAATGGAATACTACATTCATGCCCTGAGACATGGAAAATCATGTTTTCAAGATCATCATGAATAAGAAAACCCTATTCTTAACTCACTTGTGAATAGGAATATCTTATTCACCTTACAGACATGCAAAAATGTATGTTTCAGTGAATGCAGTGCAAGGTTTTAAATATCGTTAAATATCGGAAACGTATCGGAGAGATGCTTCATATAGCGGATGTTGTCGATACATTGGACGATATTATATTAGTTTTATCGTATGACTAGGGATCCCAAAATGATATATCGGCTGATATTTGATTCCCTGATGCAGTGTCAAAAACACTGTATTCATTACTTAAACATGACCCAAAAGTCATGTTTTCTATTCTTGAACACAAATTTGTGTGTTCATTTTGCACAAACCACTAAGAATGACATCATACATTCTCAATATGTGCAAAAAACTCAAATAAATGAGTTTCATCTAAGAAAACTTCATATCAAAGTTTTCTGATTTGGCTTGAAGCGGCCATCGGGATGCCCAATTTAGGCCTCCCAACTGCTTCGGGACCCCTTCCGGTCCCTGGGAGGCCCCTAAATAGGCCTCCCTAATGGAAACTTCTCAGTTTCCTTAGTATACGTGGACCCCATCCAAGGGGCCCATCCACACTTCAAATGAAGTGTTCCTTCCTTCTAATGAAGTAGTGTGGGCCCCATTCAAGGTGTCCCACTCATACCTGACTAGTGTGGACCCCACTTCGGGTGTCTCACTTGCATTTCAAATGAAATGCCCTTTTTTTCTTCAAAAGAAGTGTTATTAGTACTTCAAAAAAAGTAACATCTTCAAACTTCAAATGAAGTGGTGTGGACCCCATCCAGGATGTTGATGTGGCATCTATATTAGGGCAGTGCTCATCAACTTTTACTACGTCGACGCTAAAATATCCCAAGGTATTTCGATGCAAATCTCAAAGAAGAATCCTATGTAATTTTACATTATTTTGCAATGTCAACTGTAACTTACACTCCAAACTGTATATAAACACAAACGAAATGAATAAAATATACATTCTTTTGTTTAAATTGTGCCTTGATTTATCTCCTTGCTATGTATGCGATTTTCCTCTCAAAAATTGTGCAATTTGAAGCCAGCTAGCATGGTATTCCGTCCAGACACGTCCTGAGACAATAGGGTGTAATTAACGATATACGCTTGCGGTGTCGGAAGTATTGAATCCAAGGCTTTCTGGTCAACTCTTAAAACACTAAAATAATTTTATTTTGTTTAAACTCAGTTTTGTTTCAACGTTCAGTCGTTGGAGGTTCCTAAACTATAACTTTCTTATGAACACTCAATAAGTTAAAATTTAATTATTTTTTCAATGTAAACTATACATATATTACAAATTTGAGTTGAAAAATAAAATTAATGAAAGCATATCTTTATTAGAGCCTCTAGAATATAATTATAAATTTAAAAAATGATTATTGCTTCTACTAATTTTTCAGTCTTACTAAATTTTATAATTTTTTTAAGGCAACCTATAACATCAACTCACCGATCCAAGATAGACAATTCAGTGAATATTGCCGAATCCAAACCAAAAAATGAGGGTCTGATCCCCATTTGCAAACCTTGTAGTACTATACTAGGTTGGATTTTTAGAAGATAGAAGCCTAGAATTAGGAAACGTGTCAGTTATTTTAGGCAGGAAAGATGGCTATCGCTATAGGAAAGAGGAAGGAAATGAAGTTGATCTGAGCCTATCGTTTATCATGGATTCTATGATAGATATGCATGTGTGCATGCAGATATGATACCCTTAATCCTGATCAGTGTATGATAAAATGCAAATGTAAATTTGCCTGAACGTATGTGAGAAATTGTTATAATATATATATATATATATTATTACATCTTATGTATACAATATATGTTGGCTGGTTTGGTTGATTAGTCTGCTTGGTTGGGCTTGGGTTTACCCACTGAAAACCCAAATTTAATGTGGGCTATTACTTTTCCTCCCAAGCCCTATTCTGAAAAAAAGAAATTCAAGCCTAGACCGTCTTTAGGCGGGTCAGAGCATGCCCTTAATCCATGATCACCAACTTTTTTGTTTTCTGAGATATTTCTAAAAAGCAACCCAAGAATAATTATTTTAAAATATCTCCAGAGTTTTTGAAAGCGGATTTCTTAAAGTCTAATGTAGGTAACTGCATCAAGTTCACCTATCATTGTGGAATCAGGATTGCTAACTATTAGCGAATTTCTATCATTATGAGTATTATTATTTTCAAGGTGATACCGAACTATTGATCAATGCTGAGAATACAATGAGAACGATGGTACATTCCATTATTTGTCTTTTCTTCTCAAATTTACTTGGCGGCGGATAATTTAATAAATGTAACGAAAGATAGCTTCCTTTCTTCAGAAGCTTTTCTAATTGTGTTTCATATTACAAAGTAACAATGACATCCCCTTTGAAGTCCTTATCCATGCATTTAGAACTAATGCTTAAAGTCTACAGATGATGTATAGGTTAGTTCATATTCTTTTCAAACCTGTCATCTTTTTCCTTATTATAGTGCCCCCTCCTCATTCCAGACAAGTGAAGTAGAATTCGGAGGACTCATTGGTTACTTTGGATTATGCAAGCTCCTCTTGTCGATAGTCCCTCAGCTAAGGAATCAACAGTAATTAAGGTAGGTTTGATATTAAGACCCATAGCTGGTCTGATATGTCATATTCAGGAGTTCTATTTCCGATCCCTTTTGATGGACGAAGGCTTATTGATGCTGATCAAGTGATCGTTCATTTTATTTCCGCAAACATAAGCTTACTAGACCACTGGCATTGTCTTGCATGTCGGAGTGCCCTTGTAGAAACAACAAAGAACTCTACCATAAGTTTTCGGGGAATTGCTCATGCTGGTTTACCACATCAATTTATAACATCATCTACTGCTACTAGATGATTGCCTTTATATAAAATCACAGTAGCTTTAATTTTAATGCTGCATGAACTTTACATTATTTTTAATGATACAATTATGAATGTGATTCAGCATGTTTTCGTGTATGTATGAATTAAAGGTTCGAGATAAAAAGAAGCAATTCTACATGTTTAACCTGATTGAAAAGAAAGAAAGCGATGTGTTTCATGTTGATTCTGCGTTTAAACGAAAAACAAAATAAAGCACATACTCATAGGCTGATAATTGGATGCCGCCCTGGTAGTCATAAATATAGGTTCGTTACATTTGTAGTATATAAACTATTTTCCTGGAATCTATGATTTATATACAAGGCTGATAAATAGTGGCAAGTGTAAATGAGAGGTTCGCATAGGGGTATGGGGTGTACATGCCTATGCTTTTTTGAGCCTGTCAAGACTTTTAAATAAAATTTGCATAGTTAGTTCGAGCTCACTGGGGTTCCCTTTAATATATGTTTTAATGAAAGGGTTAAGTTAAATCTTTCTGCACTTGGGAGTGTCTCGATTGATAAAGACGAGGTACCTATTAATTAGACCATTTGCATGGGTTGGCTTTTCTTGTTTGACAGGTAGCCCCTTAACCGATAAAAGGAACAAAGGAACAAAGGAATTACGGGGGGGGGGGGGGGAAGAGAAGAAAAACTGTTAACCCATTGACTAACGGCACCTTAATAAGTATCCACTTTATTTATGGTTCAACTATCTCTTTCTAAACCTTCTCTCTGGATAGCTATGTTGAAGTAATTATCCTTTTTCTCTTTAAAAGATGCCTCCCCCCAATAATTTGAATTATGCCATGGTACAAATATCTCCTCTTAGACACTTTTGTATCTAACATTCTTGTCTAACTCACATGCATGCACTCTGGGCCACATACACGTTGCATCTTCTCATTGTACTTGTTACATATGTTTAACTTCTCTTTTCTCACTATCCATTATTTGGTGGGTATGCTGAAGCTATATTACCTATCTTAATGATTGCTTTTGTGTAAAATGTTTTTTCTTGTGCTAAATAATGCATGCAAGTTATTTAAAATTCTAAACAGCACAAGCAGACAAGGTATACACATGCACATAACACTTTGTCTATTCCACTTCAATCTTGTTAAGTCTCATTTTTCTATAAAAGTGTTGTGTACTTGTACGTCTTTCTACGACAACATATTGTAGCAAAAGGCTAGTGAGCAAAGGTCAAAAGTTAAATCATATTTCACTAAAATCATATTCCATTTCTTTAATCCGCAATCTTAATTTGCTAGATAACTTCAAGAGGCCTTTTTTTGGGGGTGAAGTTGCAGAATCAGCAACCGCATGAGACGATCACCTAATGAGCTCCAACCGTAACATATAAGACCAACTGGACAGCAGAAGCAAATATCCAAAAAAGGTGCCAACCCTCGGCTCTTTTCAGTTAGCTAATCTGTATGTTCTCGCAATTATTTTTATTCTATGTTTGGTTCGCATACTTGCTTTTTGTGTACTTAAAGATGTTGATGCAAAGATATGGTTTGGCCCTCATGTTGTGAACTTTGTGCTTACTACTGCCAAAAGGTTAAACTCAGTGTCTTTGAAGTGTTCTTCTGGAACCCAGTAATCCAAAATGGGACATGTGAATCCACTTAGATTGAAAAGGGCAAGCACTAGTTTTAGAAACACTTTCTGAGAGCGGTAAGGATGCATGATGGATGGTGAGGTCAATAAGCACATTGAACAGGGCGATAGCTTCCTGCTACTTTGGATTTGATATCCCTCTGTCTGTTGCTTTTTGCTTAAGAGGGGGGATCTGGGGTTGTTAATGCATGGTCGTGCATTGCTCTCAACCAAAGCCATCATTCTCTATGAGAAAGTTGCATTTCAATAGGTGAGAGGGAGATCCTTGGTTTTTGGTGTTTAATTAGTGGTGAAGGGGTGTCCACAATACTAGATTCTGCTTCTGTGGGGAAAATGAGAAGAGATGTAGGGTGCTCCTAAATTTAAGCTTTTGATACTTCTTTTCTTGAATGGAACTTCTGATACATCTTATCGTATCCGTCCGGTCAAAATCATGCGGTCCATGTGCATGGGCCACTGCACGGGCAGTGTCGGGCATAATGGCATTGCACAATATATTGGCTGTTGATTAAGACTCCGCCTTTCTTTCTGCTCTCTTTAGTTTTTGTTGCTGATTTGACCCAAAAGATTTAATCCTTAAGGCCTCATGTAATTATTATTTGTAATTTTGGAAAGAACAACATTGCAAACTATAAGTATATATCTAAATTAGGGATGTTGAGATGGATGTTAGAGGATAAAAATTGAGTACTGCATTTGTAGGAAATTGAAGATAGCTCCTTTAGGGGGAGGCGATTGAGAATATTTTAGAAAATGTGCAACGTAGACCGATAAATGACAAATGCGTCTTTAGTAGGGATAGCGATGGATATCCCTATAAATGTGTGCTAAAGAATATAGATTGAGACGGTAAAAGTAAGCTGGTTGTCAATTTAAAAAGGCAATGCTAAGTGCTATATGGAAGAAAAGAATTTAGCTCACCCGAAACTGTTTGATATGAAGGCTTGTCATTGTTATTTGTAAGTTTGTATCTTTTGGTTGATTGAATTGTCCTTGGTGTTTTCTTGAATACAATTTTTGTGAAGTTTCAAATTTCGTAACTGGATGAGAATCACCATGGCTTTTGAAAGGTTGGGTGTGATTTGTTTTGTTACTAGACAATAGATAAGGTGTAATGCATGTTTTTGTGGTCATAAAAGCGTGTACTGAACTGGCCACCTTCATCAATGGCAGGAATATTTTAGTCCTCTGAATGTGGGAAACATAGGACAATCATGATCTTATTGTCTAACGATCTTAAATCAGTTTGGGAGATTTGTGGGCTAACTTGTGCTGATTCTTTTTGTATTGCTTAGTACCATATTTAAGATCTTTTGGAGCTATTTGTTTGAATTTCAAAAAATGAGTTGATGATGTTGATGGTTTCTGAGGAATGGGCTTTAGCCCATGAAGGTTTTGGAAATGGAAGCATGTAAACAGGGACAATAAAGTTTTTAACAGGATTGAATATAGGGAGCAAGATCTGAGTCTTTGAATAAGAAATCCTTGGACTATTGATGATTTTTAGTGTAATGCGCATGAAGAACAGAAGAAAGGTTTGGGGTCTTGATTTCTTAGATTCGACTACTAGTTTTGCTGTAGTTGTAGTTAGTATAGGTACGACAAAAGGAAAAGGTCAAACGTCGAAGTCATTGTTGTGCATAATTATCAAATATTTTCCTGAATACAAATAAGTTTGTGCTATTTATTTGATAATTTTAACATGTTGATCTAGATGAACTCTCAATCAGAATCCATAGATCGCTGAATTTTCATCGATGTAGGCGAGTTCTCTCTCTTAGGTTAGCTGACCCACATTCCTCTTATTACAATAGTAACTTGGATTGAAGAATTCTTTTGCTCCTGGCCAATGATGATGTTAGTTGTAACTCACCAATCTCTCATTGGAAGTAAAGTGCCCTCCCCCGCCCCCCGCCCCCATTGATCAATTCAATCTCACATGTGATTGAGGACCACATGCCACACTTTTCGATGCTTATCATCATCCCCTAGCACTTTTAATATAATCACTTGCAAAGATGGAGGAGAGAAAGCTTGGATTTGGATTCCCCAAATAATGTAGTATTTGATAATCCAAACTTGTTATTTTCTCAAGGTGCACTAATGTATACACATGCTTCAACTCCTAGGTTTCCTCTAACAATTCTGTACGTAACGTATAGATAACAATGCGAGTGTTGAGCCGGTTGTGTTGATAACGATTAGTTTATGCACGTCGAGGACCGCGTGATGTCAGCATGAGTGAAGGCTAGCCATTATGGTTGCATTATTAAGTTTGTATTTTCAATTAGCATTTTTGTTAAGGTGATTAGAATATAGAGCAAGGGTCACATGAAAGGATTCTTCTAATTCCTGTTCATTTTTTTGGACAGGCTCTCTCAGAATCCCAGTTGCAAAGCTTTGTTTGTTGTCTAGTGGGATTTCTTGGGTGTTTATATATATATATATAGAGAGAGAGAGAGAGAGAGAACAATGGAGGAAAGATTCCATAGGAGGGAATTTACTCCTATGACGTCGAAAAAATACACCCTCCCTCATTTTTTCCGACGATCGGCACCCACTATCTTCATCGTTATCATCTAAGATGTGGATACACCAAATTTCATGTGATTCTACACCTTTTTCACCGTTGATTTAGTGGGTTCAAAATTAACGGTTTACCGACAATATAACTTTTTACATTGCTAAATCAACGGTGAAAGTTGTAGAATCACATGAAATTTGGTGTACCCACATCTTAGATGATAACGATGAAGATGGTGGATACCGATCGTCAAAAAAAATGAGGGATGGGGTAATTTTTCGACACCATAGGAGAAAATTCCCTCATATAACATCTTTCCTCCATTATTCTCATATATATATATATATATATATATATGTGACAATAATGAAGAAAAGAGGCCCCGGGAGCCTTTTTCGTTAGGCGGCGTCAAAAATCTATATCCTCCGCAATTTTTTCCGACAATCGGCATCCATTATCATCTTTATCATGTAAGATGTGGATACACGAAATTTCATGTGATTCCACCATTTTTCACCGTTGAATTAGCAATGTAAAAAGTTTTATTGTCGGTAAACCGTTAATTTTTCACCCACTAAATCAACAGTGAAAAAGTTATGGAATCACATGAAATTTGGTGTATCCAAACCTTACATGATAAATATGATGATGGGTGTCGATCATCGGAAAAACTATGGGGGGTGATTTTTCATACGCTATAGGAGGAAATTCCCTCTATAGTATCTTTCGTCCATTATCCCCTCTCACAATATATATATATATATAGAGAGAGAGGGGGGGGGGGGATAATGGAAGAAAGGTCCCATAGAAGGGAATTTACTCCTATGGCGTCGAAAAAATACTCTCCGCGAATTTTTTTATACTCGGTGCCATCGTCTTTATCATGTAAGGTATGGATATACCAAATTTCATGTGAATCACTTTTTCACCGTTGATTTAGTGGGTGCAAAATTAACGGTTTACGGACAATATAACCTTTTACATTGCCAATTCAACAGTGAAAAAGTAGTGGAATCACGTGAAATTTGGTGTATCCACATTTTACATGATAAAGATGATGATGATGGGTGCCGATTGTCGAAAAAACCCGTAGAGGATATAGATATTTGACGTCACCTAACGAAAAAGCCTCCTAGTGCCTCTTTTCTTCTATGGAGGAAAGATGCCATAGGAGGAAATTTTCTTCTATGGCGTCGAAAAAATACTCTCTCATTTTTTCCGCCGATCGGCACCCACCATCTTCATCGTTATTATCTAAGATGTGGGTACATCAAATTTCATGTGATTCTACAATCTTTTTACTGTTGATTTAGCAATGTAAAAAGTTCTATTGTCGGTAAACCGTTAGTTTTGAACCCACTAAATCAACGGTGAAAAAGTTGCAGAATCATATGAAATTTGGTGTACCGACATCTTAGATGATAACGATGAAGATGGTGGGTGCCGATCGTCGGAAAAAATAAAGGATGGTGTATTTTTTTGACGCCATAGAAGGAAATTTCCTCATATGGCCTTTTTCCTTCATTAACCTTATATATATATATATATATATATATATATATATATATATATTGACATGAGATTCCATGGCCAACCTAATTAGGGCATTATTTGCGGTAGAATATTGGAATAGTGAAGTGAAGATGGTACCAAATTGACACTACTTTATGTATAGATCACTATGATTCCATGATTTGGAATCAAGATTATTTTTTTTTAATCCAAATCTGGTTGATCTATGATTAGAACTAGGGTTTCCATGTGATTCCAAATTGGCATCATCATTATTACTATGTGATTATTCTTTTGCTATATATTAATTAGAGTGCAATTAACAAATTCTTGTGTATTGGTTTCATTGATTGAAAAAGTAGGAACAGTTTTCTTAAGAGTCAATAGATGTAAAACCCTGAAAGAGCATTAAAACATAAGTTTCTTATTAGAATGTTTGGATTGTATCCTTGTTAAGCACTTGTGACAATATAGATGAGGTATTTTCTTGACAATGGGCATCATATGAATCTTGATTATTAGTCCCTTTTGCCGAAGGACAAGAAAGTGTTGGGGGGTTTGATAGGAATGTATTGATGAATACAACAAGTCCTTTGTTTGCGCCTATTTGTTGTTTCTCAAGGGTTTCCAATGCCTTTTAGCTTTCTCTAGAGAGAGAAAGATATGGAGCTCCAATGCTCCTGTAAGATTCTGAAAGGGTCTCATCAACCAAAGGGGAGAGGTTTTAATATCTCAAAAGATAATTGGTCTTTTGAAAACTTCAAGCCCCACAAATATTTAACTAATTATCACCACCTCATCCTCTCTCAAATACCTCACTATGGGTGACATGGTACATTAAAAAAAGTGAGATTAAATAATAACTTACACATCAAAGAGTATAGTTTAATGAAGCCGGACACCTCATCTTATATGAAGCTAGCTTACAGAAATGAATATAGAAAAGTGAGGATACAAATGAAACATTACCTTAAAGTTTTAACTATATTTTCCCATAAAGGCCAAGATCCTTGGTTCGAGGTTGCATGCATCATAACCAAGCTAAAATTTATGAATTTAATTAAGTTCATGAAGATAGTAGCAAAAGGCTATGTACATACCTTACTTCTATTAATTAGCCATCATACTTTAAGGGTGCTCATTGGGTGTTAGTATTTGATAGCCATATCTTCATGTCCAATCATAAGTCTATTCCCTTATTGTTTATTAAAATTGCACTTTAAAATGAGAAATTCGAAAAGAAATTAGCTGAATTTCATTTTATGGACTCTCTGATATACTTGTAAGATAATGTTAACCTAATGATTTTATTATGCTCGATTTATATAGAGATATAAAGGAAACAAAAATTAGGAAACAGAATAACCTAGAAAAGGAAAAATATATAATTCAAATTTGACCTAATATATAAGGTAATAGATCTTACTTAATGAAGTAGTCTAATAAGCTAGAATCAATCACGATCTTTTCCATCTTTAACAATACTCATCTACTGAAGATTTTACTTAAAAAGATTATCACCTGATTCAAAACTCGCATCTCATAATATTTTTTTGAAGAAGATGAACAATGCAACCTTTTGTGCAGGTTTGTTTCTGGAACTCCAAGTCTCCAAACATACATAGCAACCAAAATTATGTATCAGAGTTATCTATATGTAATTTAAAAAAAAAATCTATAGCTTTTGAGTGATCGTCTGCAACAATTCAGCATAATTTATAAACATGTAGAAAATCTACTGATATTTGTCTATAATATTTTTCATAGCTGCTGAAGATTTTAATATATAAAGCATCATGTCTACTTATGGACAAAGTTAAACTGGCCCAGAATTTGATGGGGACTCAGATTTTTGGAACAAACATGCAAGCTAGAAATCTTTGACTTATCTGTCACTTGACTTTCATCACTGGAATTATCTTCATATCATCATCACCACCACCTTCATTATTATCTAAACCTTTTCAAAATATTTATGGAAAAATTTGTAAATTCTTTTCTGTTGGTTGTTGATCTAGATTAATTTTTTCAATATATTGTAAAATTACTTCGGAGTAACTTGTGATAATTCTAATTGAGCTGTAGGCTTGTGGCACTCCCCAAAAGAAAAATAGGAAAACAAAGAGGAGTGATATTGCTATATGCTTTTTTTTTTTGAACTGGCCCCTAAGCTTGACCTTTAGCCCATCCACACAACACACCCACTTGTTAGGAATATGTATGCTCTAGAGGCCATTATTGTATATTATAGTGGATATTTGGACGTATATATATTGAGGACGTTCTTGCTCAACATGATAGTGTGATATCCGGTTGCTCTTTATCTTAACATGTGCATTTGATTTAGTTTATCATCTCTTTGATACATGTTGATAAAACCCTTAAGATGTTGGCTTGACTATCAGGACTATGATGTAGATCATACTAGTGGGACTCGAGTAGTTCACAAGCACATCCTTAACAGTTCCTAGTCGAGAGAGGGTGTCGATAATCCAGAGTAGACTCGTGTGTACGTTTCTTGACCCTTTATGGGGTGATGTTGATCCCACAGTCATTGGTGTTTGACATCAAAGATTGTACACATGTGCTCATTGGAGAATGAGTACACCGAACAGTACTCATCGAGAACTCCTAAATGGTACTATACCTATCGTCAGATAGCAGTTCTTTGGTGACACTTATACATGTTAGTCTGTAGATCCTAGATCGTCATAGTGTCTTGTGTGGTTCCTACTATGCTTTGATTTCCACCCTACCACGGCTCAAATGAGTCGTGCAAACATGTGGTTTTTGGGTACAGTCCCGAGTCACATAGAGGCAATGAGCGATAGGAGGGGTTTCGTCTCTCCCGGTATTGGGAGTTGATGTTGTGCTATACTCGATTGACTATACCAGCAAGTTCCTGGTCAGAGCTGATGAGATTTACCGATAAGTGTTATCAGTAGTTTCTCGAAAGATTATAGACCATACATCAGCATGACTTATCGAGTTATTGGGATCTGACGATTCTACCCCCAGACTCGATATGCGACATATCAAACGAAGAGACCGGACTGTACGGTAAGTATTGCTTATAGGCTTTACAAGAGTTTGGACAAGTTTGCTTGTCGATCTTCTATTCGTTCAATACCTAGGTAGCCGTTACGTCTAGCTCGTGCCGCTGATAGCATGTGGGTATCTGATGTGATCATTACCTACTGCTAGCGTATTGGTGAGTCTTTAGAGTCCCACACAGAGCTTTCCTAGCTCAAACGAAACGAAGTAGGGTACGTATGGAGATATGTGCGGGAGCTTGATTAAATACGAGTATATGATATCGTATTCTAATCTAGCGTTATATGATATTAGCCGGGTTATATATGATATAACCGGATTATTGAATTAAGTGTTGATTATATATATATATATATATATATATATATATATATATATATATATATATATATATATATATATATATATATAAAGCTCACTTAATTCTTTTCTTCTCATTATATATTTGATATATATGCATAATGTATCATGGTTGATGATACATAGAACATAGATGTGTGAGAATCACATTAGAGATTAAGATGAGAAAATAATAATTTATATATATGAATTAAAGAAAAGAAGAATGAGTCATTTTTTGGTTGCTTTGAGAAGAATTGAGAAGTCATGGCTTATCTTCTTTCTTTGTTTTATTCATACATATCCATCGTTTTCTTTATCTCATCTTATCCAAAAAAGGTTCATTCTCATCACCATCTTCATCTTCTTTATTTTTATCTTTTCATGTGACACTATTCACTCAAGAGTGAAAATAAGAAAAGAAAAGATTTTTAAGTGAGCTTAAACCCTACTTCATCAACCTACACTATTTTAGCAAACTAATTTAGGTTGTTAACTTCACTAATACTTGATTAGTGAAGTGTGAGCTTGAGTGTGAAAAGCTTCAAGATCGATCATTTTCGACGACGAAGACAACTAGAAAGCTTGTTCTTTTCTTCAAGTGGAGCCTTACAAGAAGTTCAACGGACTATTACAAGGAGCTATTGAAGTGAAGGACTTGGCTACAAAGGTTGTAGCACCTCTTTACTTAATTTAGAACTTAGTTTGCTAATCTTTGAAACCCTAATCTCTAGTATGATCTTGTTTAGTATACTTAACCCTTTAAAAATTCAAAAATTGCATACTTGATGTTCATTGAACCCTAGTAGAAATGCTAAAACATACTTTCATGGTATCAAAGCCAAACTAAAGGTTTGGGAGTAGTTTAGACAAAATTAAAGTGTTCGATTAACGTTTTAAATCCGACTTTTGCTAGGTCCATTTTTCAGATCTTTGACTTTTCAAGATTAAAAATTCTCAGAAAATCGTGCAGGCTATTCTAAGGAGGCACAAGAAATACGAGCACCTAGTTCCACTAATTGGCCGCGAAACCGCCGCCTAGATCATGTTCTAGCCACGGTTTCGCGGTGCACTTGTGGAGTTAGAACTCCAGTTTTCTTGTGTTGTTTCTTTTTCTCCTACCTGATTTTCTGGATATTTTTGATGAGATTCAAGTGGTTGAGATCTCTGTGTATTATTGTTGATTGAAATATCGATCGAAATGTTAATTTTGTCTAATTGTTTTGGTTATATTATACAATTTTTAGAATACACATTGATTAGTTTTGCGAAAACTAGTTGTCGATTTGTAAATCTCACATTTTAGTCTCAAATGATGGATTGCCACGGAGTTTGGATTTGGATTGAAACTCCGTCGTAATCTCGTATCTTACGCGAATACTCGTCGGGAGACACTAGTAGACAGCCACGCCTCTTTGCCCCGACCAAGTGACTATAGGAGAACCTCATGACCAAAGGCATCCACTCGGGTACTCGCGCCCACAGTGTTCCGCCCAAGTCCATTTTGTTGACGGCCTCGGGGGTGCGGCCATCCATTAAAGTTCCCGACGAGCCTTCGATCTTTACCGGGAATCTTGTTGAATTGCCTGGCTATAATTTTGAAAATTGTTTTCAATTCGAGGCTTAAATGTATGGTTTATAATATTAGGCATGAAATTCGTAATAAATGATAATCCATGTCTATAGATGCGGATTCGAATTATTGTAGTTTTCATTTCTTTTATGCGACCGTGAGTGTAATATGTGGCGGTATCCCCGATCTCGTTGCTATATGACAACGACATTAGATGTACGCATATTTACTTACGTTGATAACATATGATGTTATTGTGTTGCTATATCGATGTGTTATATTAGATCGTCGTGATTAAATAGCCGGGGGTTTTATGTGAAATGAGAGTTTTTCATTTTCATTCACGTAAATTAATATATGTAATATTCTTTTATTGGGACACTTCCGGGTTGAGTTTGTTGTCTCCATTCGATATATATTATTTATTTATCCGTATTAGAATAGATCCAAGATAGAGAGCAGAAGTAATCAGGTTCTAGAATCCTGTGGGAGGCCATCTGGAGGAGTCGAGATTGATCGCCTAACTCTAGAATTGACAGAGTTGCTTGCCACTCTCGTAGGGGTTTTAGGAGTGTGGGCTTGGTTATTCATCACGACCGTGAAATCCGTGTTTTTCGTTAATGGCTTAATCTAAAACACAGACTTCCTAGTATATCCTATATTTCATATATCTGCTTCTATTGCTCTGTGGTGTGATGTGATCATAATAATGCATGAGGCGGATGCTGCTTATATATATGATATATTAGTAGGCACTATATATGTTTTGCATTCGCACTAATCCTGACCCCGTCCTGCCGTAAGTTAAGTAACCTTACGGTGAAGACCCGGGTCCCTGTGGCGACTACGGTTGGCATATATATGTGTTTTATTTTTGTTTATTCTGTGATATTTAGGAAACATAATTGATGAGACTTCATTAATAAGATTAATGAAATGAAAAGAAACCTAAAAGATGTTGTAGAATCATTTTTTCAAAAAGGTAGCTCTAGTTCTTACTTTGTATATTGGTATTCCATTATGAATATCCAGCACCTCATTCGATGAGGAAAGAGCCGTAATTCCTTCACCGGGAATGACCTCTTTAGCAAAACCTAGCAAATGCTACAACCCACTCAGTTAGTTTTGAAAAACTACTCGATTTTTAAAGCGGAGTTTAAACCACTCCTTTTCAAATTACTAGGTTCTACAATGATATCAAGTTCATTACGTTAAAGGTTTTCTTCAAAACCAGTCTAGCCCTCCGTCATTTCAGATAGGTACTGTTTAGTATCCGTGCTGCGTTTGTCGACCTTTGTCGAGGCGTAGCGTTCGGTAGCTAATTAGTGTTTTTCTGTCGCATGTTGATGCGATTGGTTAGGACAGTCGTACAACTTTGTTGATCTTTGCCAAGGGTCATGAGAGTGGGTTTAAATCAGTCACGAAATGACGGGTTGAACTTGACTTGCGGTTTATGATTTGTTAACCTTTGCTAAGGTTATAAGTCGCATGGGGTAAAAACCATTATCGGGAATTTCAAATATTGAAATTTGCAATGAGATTGCATATCTTCTATGTGATAGTTGGATTTCGATACCCACTGCAAGTAAGCGTTACTCCTGAGAGAGTTTTCCACTTTACAATTAGCTAATCCAGTAGGTGTCTAGAAAGGTGTTAACGGGGTTATGCCCCTGTGGAAACGAGGTTATTTAATTAATTTCATGCGAAAGCAAGAGGAGACTCGCTCGAAGTACCAACACCAGCCTGGCTAACAGATTAGCGAACTTGTAGGGTGTAATTAATCCCGGCTAATCTTACCTTTTAGGGTTTGAAAGAAGATTCGATAAAAACAGTGGGAGTCATCCTGATTAGATAAGATAATAACCAATCCAATTTTATAAGACCGCATACTAAAGTGTTTTCTTCTCTCTCTCTCCGGGTAGCGACCATGTCACGCCTTAATCAAGATAATAACATGAATGCATTGACCAAACCCGCTTATTATACTGGGCTGGGGGACGTTGGTTCCGCTCTATCATATGACAACCGTCATAAGTCTGGGCAAAGAATAAGGGATTGTAAGGATTTCCACGCAATCCTAATGAAGGAGCATTCTGATGCATCTTCTTCATGTGTGTTAATTAATGAGAACTGTTTCTCAAATTGCTCTACATCCTGGGTATTGGATACCGGATCAGGATCCCACATTTATAATCTGTTATAAGGGTTAAAGAAAAGTAGAGAACTAGGAAATGATGATATGTCTCTTAGAGTAGAGAATGGAGCAATTGTTGCTGCCGAAGCTGTCGACGAATATCACCTTGTATTGCTAACTGGTAATACATTGATTTTGAACGACTGTTATTTCGTACAGACGATGATGTGCAATATAATATCCGCTTCTTTATTAGATAAAGAAGGATATAACTTTGCATTAGAGAAAAATGTTATGAACATTTTTCTAAATCAAGTGTTGATTGGGTTTGGTACGTTGTGTAATGGTTTATATGTTCTAAATCAAAATACAGTTCTAAATATACAAAACACTCACAAGAGGAAAAGTTCAGATATGAACGAAGCCTTCTTGTGGCACTGTAGAGTTGATCATATCAATGTGACCGGATTAGCTAAATTGTATAAAGATGGATATTTGAATCCGTTCGAATTTACATCTTATGAAACTTGTTAGTCATGTCTCAAAGGAAAGATGACCAAAACTCCGTTTACAGGATACGGAGCAAGAGTTACTGAACTCTTGTGACCGATACGTAGTGATGTATGCGGTCGTATGTCTACACATGCCAGGAATGGTTACTTGTACTTCATTACATTCACTGATGATCTCTCTAGATTCGGATATGTGTTCTTGTTGAAACACAAGTCCGAAACCTTTAAGAAATTTAAGGAATATAAGAGCGAAGTAGAGAACCAAATAGGTAAAAGTTCAAAATCCTACGATCCGATCGAGAAGGCGAATACTTAAACACGGAATTCCGAAATTATCTAAAAGAGAATAGGATTCTCTCTCAACTTACTCACCCGTATACACCACAGTACAATGTTGTATCGAAGCGGAGGAATCGCACCCTATTAGATATAGTGCGCTCTATGATGAGTAATGCTGAGTTACCTATTTCCTTTTGGAGTTATACACTTGAGACAGCTGCATACCTATTGAATCAAGTTCCATCAAAATCTGTGCCTAAAACAGCATATGAGATATGGAGTGGAAAGAGATCATATCTTAAACGAGTTAAGATATGGAGTTGTTCGACATATGTTAAAAAAACAGAATCCGGACAAATTCGAAGCACGATCAGTTCTTTGAAAGTTTGTGAGATATCCAAAGAATCCACCTAGATTTCTTTTCTACCACATTGAGGAACAAAAGGTTTTTGTTGCTCGACACGCCACATTTTTAGAAAAGAAATTTCTTATAGAAGAAATTAGTGGTAATGAAGTGGAACTGGATGAAATTGTAGAAACACAAACTGCAACTGATAATTTGTTAGAACCGGAGAATTCAATAGTCCCCGACGAACCTCAGCCATTCCGCAAATCTAGTAGGGTTTCTCACCCACCTGAGAGATACTACGGTTTTCTCATAAACGGTGGGAGCGGGGATTGTATCATGGAATATGATACCCCGAATAGTTTTGAGCAAGCCATCATAAGTGGTGACTCTGTGAAATGGCTGGATGTTATGCGATCTGAGATGGAATCCGTGTACACCAACAAAGTATGGACTTTGGAGATTGCTCCTGAAGGGGTAAAATCCTTTTGAAGCAAATGGATCTTCAAAAAGAAGATTGATATAGATGGAAAGGTTGAGACCTTCAAAACTAGACTTGTAGCAAAAGGTTTTCGTCAACGACCAGGTGTCGACTACAACGAGATCTTTTCTCCAGTGGCTATGCTTAAGCCTATCAGGATCCTACTTGTTATTGCTGCATACCATGACTATGAAATCTGGCAGATGGATATCAAGACCGTTTTTCTAAATGGTGATTTAGAAGAGAGCGGGTATATGACACATCCAGAGGGCTTTGTAGACAGTGGGAGCAGCGGAAATTTGTGCAGGTTGTTTAAATCAATCAACGGATTAAAGCAGGTGTCGTGGAATTGGAACATCTGTTTTAATGTAGCAGTCAAAGAGTTTGACTTTATCAAAAACGTAGATGAACCATATATATATATATATATATATATATATATATATATATAAGGTAGTAGAGAGTAAGGTCGTATTTCTCGTATTGTACGTAAATAACATACTCTTGATAGGAAATGATATTCCTATGCTGCACTCGGTCAAACTCTTCCTATCACAAAAGTTCTCCATAAAAGATCTAGATGATGCCTCATACATCCTGAGGATAAAGATCTATAGGGATAGATCTAAAAGGATGTTGGGATTATCCCAATCCAGATACATAAACACCATACTAAAGAGGTTTAGTATAGAAGATTCCAAGCGTGGTAATTTACCCGCTTGTTGAGGGACTACTCTCTCCAAAGAGATATTTCTCAAGACTGATTTAGAGAGGGCTCGTATGAACGTGATACCTTATGCTTCAGCAGTTGGGTCTATCATATACGCGATATTGTGTAGCAGACCGGATATGGCTTACGCACTTAGTGTGGTAAGTAGGTATCAATCAGACCCAGGGAAGAAGCACTGGACAGCTGTGAAGAACATTCTTAAGTACTTGTGAAGAACTAAAGATATGTTCTTGGTGTATGGCAACGGAGAACTCCAAGCAGAGTCCTTTACCGATTCGAGCTTCCAGAGTGATAAAGATGACAGTAAGTCTGTCTTGGGTTTTGTCTTCATTCTCAATGGAGGGGCGGTATGTTGGAAGAGTCCAAACAAGATACCGTTGCAGACTCGACGATGGAGGTTGAATACATCCCTGCCAACGATGCTGCTAAAGAGGCTGTCTGGATGCAAAAGTTCATAATTGAACTTGGCGTGGTTCCATCCATTGGTGATTGTTCTCCGCCGAAAGACGCGACCGGGACGTTGGGACGTCCGGCCTGAATTTCGAGGGCAGATGCTATTTGGTACTATCTGTCCACCTCTCCGAAGATGTCAAGCTGATTTATGACACCATGTATCGAAGGTTAAACGAATGCGGCCGATGTAGCAGACTTCGTCAGATTCCCCCTCGTTGAGGGTTTTTTTTATTGTGGGGACGCTCTTCCCTGCAGACGCAAGCCCCTGCAGTTAATTACGCTACCGCATCGCGGTAACCACTTTCTCCTTCTCCAGATGGTCACTTCGTGTCGTGTGTGTTTGTTTTGTTTTTGGTTGCCCGTGGATTGTATACGGAGACTAATTTATGTTGTCGCCCGTAGCGCGTGGATTAGTCCAAATCCGTATCTTCTTAGATTTGGGTTTGGGGTTGGGTTTAAGGATACGTTAGTCTCATTTGAGACTAAGATCAACTTAAACATTTGTTGAGGATATGTAATCTAATTTTAGACTAAGATCTACTCAACGAGTTCATTTAGATCCAACAAAAGAGCATTTGGGCTCTATTGTTTAGTTTAGGAACATTGCGGTCCATTAGTTTAAGGACATTACGGTCCAGGGTTAAGGACATTACCCCACGGTCCGAGGTTAAGGACATCATAGTCCATGGGTTTAAGGACCCCACGGTCCGAGGTTAAGGACATCATAGTCCATGGGTTTAAGGACCCCACAGTCCGTAAAGTTTAAGGACATCATAGTCCATGGGTTTAGGGACCCCACAATCCATAGAATGTTTGGTTGTCGGGACCCGTCACTTTTCTGAAGACGTTGAAGGATTACAACGACAAATATCAGAGGAGTGAAGAGATGTACCCTCGAACCAATATTGGTTGGGATCTGTAATCCAATTTGGGACTAAGATCAACGACTTATGAGCATATGGGCTCAATTAATCTGACTTAAGGTTCTGTGACCATTCTGGGCTCGGCCCATTTAAACAAAATGTTAAACATTTGACAATGCTGAGCATTGGTTTGAGTTCTGACGATATTTTGGTCTTTTACTAAATGCTGAGCATTCATCATAGCTCTGGGCTTTATTTATAGAACAATTTATATTCTTTTAGCGCACACGTGAGGAGCACGTGGCGCGCTTGGCGCTTTGCGCCAGTTAAAGAGCGCAGAGTGCTTCTACTGGGTAGCGCACACGTAAGGAGCACGTGGTACGCTTGGCGCTGTGCGCCAGTCAATGAGCGCAAAGCGCTTCTTGTGATGTAGCACACACGTGAGGAGCACGTGGCACGCTTGGCGCTGAGTGCCAGTCCAAAGAGCGCAAAGTGCTTCTGTTCAAGTAGCGCACACGTGGGAAGCACGTGGCGCGCTTGGCGTTGAGCGCCAGTTCAAAAAGCACAGTAGCGCACATGTGAGGAGCACATGACGCGCTTGGCGTTGAGCGCCAGTCCAAAGAGCGCAATGCGCTTCTGTTCAAGTTTGGAGCGCTAAGGCTCTGCAGCGCTGTGCGCTAGATTTGGAACGCTGAGGCGTTCTTCTTTGATTGGAGCGCTAAGGCTCCTTTTAGGCAGTTTTGCGCTCTGAGAATTAGATTCTCTCTTATAAGAGACTTTGTCTCACGGACTTAAGAACAAAGTTCTTATTATTTTTTTTATAGGAGATGTTTCAATCTCTTATATTTTTGATGAAAGGCTCTGTCTTTATGGATCCATGATCCCAAGAGAATTGAATTATTCTCCCCCTTTTTTATGATGAGATATTATGATCTCTTAAAGACAATTTGTCTTATAGATCTATGATCTGAAGAAGATTAAGTTCTTCCTTTTATTTTTATGATGAGATACTTTGATCTCTTTGTGAAAGACCTTGGTCTTATAGATCCATGATCTTAGAAAAAGAAGTAAATTCTTCTTTTTATATGAGACGATTTCGTCTTTCTGTTCTTTTACCTTGAAGAAAATTTTCTTCTTTTGAGAGCTTGCTCTTTGTCTTTGAATTTCTCAAAGTTTTTTGGGGGTTCCTCTATTTTTTTCTCTTTTTCGTTTCTTTTCTTTCTTTTTTTTTAAAAGAAAGATCATTGGTCGTTGGGACCCACCATCTCTCCGACGACACTGAGAGATTACAACGCCATATATCGAAGGTGTGGAGGGATGTACCCTTTGAACCATGTCCCAATCATTAGGGGGAAAGAGCAGGCTGGAGCTTAAGCTTCTCGCTGCTGAAAAAGGTTTCTTTGCGTTCGCGCATGTGCGTCGCACGTGCGCACATGGAGCTTGCGCATATGCGCATTATGGGGGGAGCAAGCTCCTATGGAGAAATAATCTTCTTTGAGTATTATGGAATACTCCCACGTGCGTTACACGTGTTTGGCTCACGTGCGTCGCATATGGAGCTTGCGCACTTTCGATACCATCAGAATTTAGCTGTTTCACATTCGGGAGTTTGTCAAAATACAGCCCGGAAAATACCGGTTCACATTTTCTTAAGCGTGTCGCTGCCATTTGATATCTTGAGTTCTTTTGCGCAAAATTTTTTTGGCGGGAACAAATGCCCCTCACTATTTTGCCCACGTAAGTATATACGTGTGTGAAGTAGTGCGGAGTAATTCATAGCGTATGACCAGTTTCGGGTTGGTATATAATTTTCAGAATCTCGATCTGAGAAGATAACGAGTGGACACAAGTGTCGTCATTTGTCATTGACTCAAATCTCGACTCTTAAGGGATATAGTTCCAAACCCTCAGCTCCATGAGCCGCACCCTTCTATTTCTTTATGTTTTACTCTGGCGTGAAGTAGTTTATATGCTCATGAGTAACTTCTCCATTTCAGTGGCATGTAGCTTTGGCAAGTGTGGCCCAAAGATGGTAGATAACAGTTCATCTTGAACTCTTTATAAGGTAGCGATGTTTTAGGAAACATGGTTAGGATCTGTTGCCTAACACTTTCCAACTTTATGAGCCGTGAGGGTCTCACAAAGGCTTTTCTCCTTCGGAGTCGTGAGGATCTCGTAGGTGTCTTTTCTCCTTAGGAGTCGTGAGGACTCCTAAGTGCGTTTTCTCTTGAGAATCGTAAGGATCCCACAAGAGAATTTTTTTTATGCGTAGGGATACTAATTTCCCCGCTAGTTGAGCCGAATCGAGAGATTCTCGTAAAGTCATTGATTTCCTTACGGGTCGAAACGAACCGAGAGGTTTTCGTCAAGGACGTTGATTTCCCTGAATCGAGATAAGAAGCGATGGCTTAGGAAATAGGTTCAGATCTGCCGTCTAAGACTTTTCAACTTTATGAGCCGTGAGGATCTCATAAAGACTTTTCTCTCTACGAGTCGAGAGGATCTCGTAGGTGTATTTTCTCCTTAGAATCGTGAGGATTTCTAAGTGTATTTTCTCTTGAAAGTCGTAAGGATCTCACAAGAAAATTTTCTCCCTTACAAGTCGAGAGGACTCATAAGTGATTGTTTCTCTCCTTGTCGATATTCGATTTCGGAGAGTGTGGCCCATAGATAGTCCATCTTGACCTCTTTGCAGGGCAGTGATGGCTTAGGAGACAGGGTTAGGATCTGTCACCTAAGACTTTTCAACTTTATGAGCCGTGAGGGTCTCATAAAGATTTTTCTCCCTACAAGTCGAGAGGATCTCGTAGGTGTATTTTCTCCTTAAAAATCGTGAGGATTCCTAAGTGTATTTTCTCTTGAGAGTCGTAAGGATCTCACAAGAGAATTTTCTTCGAGAGGACTTGTAAGTGGTTGTTTCCTTTCTTGTCGATATTTGACTTAGGAGAATGTGGCCTATAGGAAATCTACCTTGACCTTTCTGCGAGGCAATGATGGCTTGGGAGACAGGGTTAGGATCTGCCACCTAAGACTTTTCAACTTTATGAGCCGTGAAGGTCTCATAAAGACTTTTCTCCCTACGAGTCGAGAGGATCTCGCGGGTGTGGTTTCTCTTTAGGAATCGTGAGGATTCCTAAGTGCGTTTTCTCTTGAGAGTCGTAAGGATCTCACTAGAGAATTTTCTCCTTACAAGTCGAGAGGACTCGTAAGTGATTGATGAGTTGACCTGCTCCTGAGTCAAAGCATTGCTTTGACAGGGAGTTCGAGAGTTTACTCTGGCTGTTTTCCACGGAGTCAGAATTGACTTTAGCCGTGTTCTACGGGGACAGGAGGGGTTGACTTTGGCTATACGGAGTCAGGATTGACTTTAGCCGTACGGGGTCAGGGGTTGCTCTAGCCGTTTCCCACGGAGTCAGAATTGACTTTAGCCGTGTTCTACGGGACTAGGATTTGCTCTGGCTGTTTCCCACGGGGTCAAGATTGACTTTGGCCGTGTTTTACGTGACCAGGATTTGCTCTGGCTGTTTCCCACGGGGTCAGGATTGACTTTGGCCGTGTTCTACGTGACCAGTAATTGCTCTGGTTGTTTCCCACGGGGTCAGGATTGACTTTCGCCGTGTTCTACGGGACCAGGATTTGCTCTGGTCGTTTCCCACGGGGTCAGAATTGACTTTAACTGTGTTCTACGGGACCAGGATTTGCTCTGGCTGTTTCCCACGGGGCCAGGATTGACTTTGGCCGTGTTCTACGGGACCAGGTTTTGCTCTGGCTGTTTCCCACGGGGCCAGGATTGACTTTGGCCGTGTTCTACGTGAACAGGATTTGCTCTGGCCGCTTCCCATGGGGTCATGATTGACTTTAGCCGTGTTCTACGGGACCAGGATTTGCTCTGGCCGTTTCTCACGGGGTCAGGATTGAATTTAGCCGTGTTCTACGGAACCAGGATTTTCTCTCTCGGTTGTCTGTGAACCGTCGAGGTTTGGAACAGGGACTTTGCCATGGCTCCATGGTTGAGTGTCGCGTCCGAATCCTGGTGGAATGAGGATGAACATTGTTGGTGATCTCTAGGCTGTCTATGAACAGTCGAGATTTGGAACAGGGACTTTGCCATGGCTCCAAAGTTGATTGTCGCGTCTGGATCCTGCTGGAATGAGGAGGAACGCTGTTGGTGATTTCTAGGCTGTCTGTGAACCCTCGAGATTTGGAACAGGGACTTTGCCATGGCTCCAAGGTTGATTATCGCGTCTGGATCCTACTGGAATGAGAAGAAACGCTGTTGTGGGTCTCCAGGCTATAGATGTGGCCGTCGAGACTTGGCTCTCTTTCTGATGGAGTCTGGTGGGAAGATATGGTTCCCTCTTTGTTCGTGTCCCTGGATTGTATACAAGGATCGATGTGATCTCACCTGTAGGGCAAAAGTTTCATTTCATATGTATATTTTTTGTTTTCTTTCCGCGATGCTCTATCATTTCAGCTTTTCGTATCGCGAAAGTCGCGATTGTCCAATCATTTCGGCTATTTTTATATGCATATATAGTTTTACTTGCTGACTTTGTTGCAAGTTGCCCCATCATTTCGACTATTTTTGTATGCATACATTTTTACTTGCTGATTTTGTTGCAAGTTGCCCCATCATTTCGGCTATTTCATATGCATTTTTGGCTCGCTGAATTTTTTATCGCGAGTGTGGAATTTGATACCGATTTAGGTATCTGTATCGCTACAACTGGGATATTGCCAGGAGCGAATCATCGTTTACCTCTGTCGATGTCGAACAAAGGTGGCTTAGCAAACAGGGTTAGGATCCTGTTGACTAAGGCTTTTGACTGTATGAGCCGTAAGGGTCTCATAAAGGTATTTCTCCCTACGAGTCGTGAGGATCCCGTAGGTGCGTTATCTCCTTAGGAATAGTGAGAATTCCTAAGTTTGTGTTCTCTTATAAGTCGTAAGGATCTTACAAGAGTGTTTTCTCGTTATAAGTCGAGAGGACTTATAAGTGTCGTTCGCCATATGAAGATATCCCTCGTCAATGGTGGGTCTCTGTTGGGGAAAGGTTTATTCGCGCCCGTGGATTGTATATAAGGGTCAGCATTGAACCGTTTGTAGGGCAATCCGGGGATTGTGATGGCTTAAGAACAGGTTCAGATTCCTGTAACTTAAGGCTTTCGAATCTTATGGGCCGTGAGGGTCTCATAAGAGGGTTCTCCTTACGAGTCGTGAGGATCTCGTAAGTGTAAGTTCTCCTTAGGGATCGTGAGGATTCCTAAGTGTGTTGCTCCTTTGTGAGTCGTAAGAATCTCACGCAGGTGGTTTCTCCTTACAGGGTCGAGAGGACCTTGCAAGTGTCTTTTAACGAGATTGTGCCCTTTCGAGTTTTCACAAACTCGCCGATAGTCATGCTGTTTTTACTCACGGAGCCCTTTCGGGTTTTCATCCGTGCCCATTTCGCTTATGGACGTACCTTTTTTTTACCATGTCAGCCTGGGGACGCCGCAGGTTTGTAGTAGTTTAACGACGTTTCGGTCGGTCGTTAGTTTAGGAACGTTTCGGTCCATTGTTAGTTTTAGGACATCTCGGTCCGTTGTTAGTTTTAGGACATTTCGGTCCGGTGTTGCAACGGTTTCGTTGGCTACCACTTCTGGAGTTTGGGCCTGGGAAGATAGCGAGCGGACATAGGCGTCGTCATCTATCATTGACCTAGGCCGTGACTCGTCAGGCGTAGTATTTTTTTAGGAACCGGCCGTTTAGTGGCCTGAAGGGTCTTTCGCCATGCATATCCATAAGCAAGTAAGCCCCACCCTGGTAGACTTTGTCTATGATGTACGGGCCCTCGTAATTTGGCTCGAACTTCTCCCGTTTGGCACGATTGGGGATCATAGGTCGTTTGACCTCTAGCACAAGTTCGCCTTGGCAGAATGTTCTCGGCCTAGTCAATCTCTCGTATGAGTGCGTCATTTTGGCTTTGTAAGCTTCCAAGTTTTGTTGCGCTATGAGCCGGGTTTCATCAAGGGCGTCGAGCTCCTCAAGCCGAAGGTGAGCATTTTCTTCGTCGGTTAGCTCGTAGTGAACCGTCACTCGTAGAGAGGGTAATCTCGAGGGGGAGTACCGCTTCTGTGCCGAATACCAATGCATACGGCGTTGTGTTTGTGGCTGTTTTGAACATAGTTCGATACGTCCAGAGAGCTTCATGCAGTCTCTCGTGCCAGTCCTTCTTATTCTTGGACACCGTCTTTTTCACGATCTTCGTCAAGGTCTTGTTGAAAGCCTCAGCTAGACCGTTAGCTCGGGGATTATAGACCGAAGAGTATCTCCAGTCTATATTATGTTGTTGTGCGAAGCGGCTGATCTTGTGGTTTCTGTAGGCTGGCCCGTTATCGGAGATAATTCGTCGCGGAGTGCCGAACCGATAAATGACGTGTGTCTTGAAGAAATGGAGGATATTCTCAGTCTTCACTTCTCTTAGCGGTATTGCTTCCACTTAGAGAAGTAATCGGTTGTTGCCAGTATGAACCGATGTCTTCTGGACGATGCTGGTTCAATGGGCCCGATTATATCAGTTCCCCACATTTCGAACGGCCAGCTAGCCACCGTTGGATGTAGCGGATTTGAATACTGGTGGATAAAGTCCCTGTGAATCTGGCACGAGTGGCACTGCTTTGCGTATTCGAGGCAGTCTTGGATCATCGTAGGCCAATAATAGCCCATCCTTTTGATCTTCAGTTTCATCTTTGGCCCGGCTTGGTGAGAACCGCAGAGTCCGTCGTGAATTTCTTGGACGACTCTCTTTGCCTCTTCAGGTCCCAGGCATCTTATCCATAGAGAGTCGAACGATCTCTTATACAGTGTATCATTGACGAAGGCGAAAGACAGAGCTCTTTTCATGAGCTGATGTCTCGAGGATGCATCTTCAGGCGTTCGACAGGATTTGAAGTAGTCTATAAAGACTTCTCTCCAATCCTTAGCCTTTTCCTGGTCTTTTATTTGTAGGGCCGTTTGCTCGGTCGCTCCCTTTTCTTCGGACGGCTCCGGAGATATTTCGGCCGGAGCAAGAACCCGACGGCTTTGCATGACGATCCTCACGTCATCGAGGTCTTCATCGGCCAGTTCTTTAGCGAGCTTGGCTAACGCATATGCTTTGCTATTCTCCGCTCGCGGTATGCTTTCCAGGGCGTAGGAAGGGATCTGAGTCAGCAATTATTGCACTCTCTCACCATACTTTACCAACTCCGGTTTGCACGTTTGATAGTCGCCATTTACTTGACTAACGACCAGCTGGGAATCTCCGTATATGAGGAGGTATTCAATTCCCATGTCGACAGCGATCTCAAGACCTGCTATCAAAGCTTCATATTCGGCTTCATTGTTTGTCCTCGGTTTTGTTAAGGAGAAGGCAAAGCGCATTGTCCCTCCTTGTGGAGTCACGAAGATGAGGCCCATCCCAGACTTGATTATGGGGGAGTTGTGCTTTCGCTTCTTCATGGAAGATGCTCCGTCGAAGTAGAGTTCCCATCGGGTGTCACTCTCTCCTTTCTTCCTGTCGATCGTGTCAAACGCATGCTCGTCTAGCAATTCATAGCTCAGGGGAGAGTCGGCGGGTATTGGATGCTCAGCGAGGAAGTCGGCGTTGGCCTGGCCTTTCACTGCCTTGAGAGGACGATATGTTATCGAGAACTCCATCAAGATGAGGGCTAATTTAGCGAGTCGCCCTGTTAGTATGGCTCTTGACATCAAATATTTGAGAGGATCCACCTTTGATATGAGGTGGACCTCGTGAGCAACGCATAGTGCCTGAGCTTCGTTATCGCGAAGTTTAACGCCAGGTAGTGTTTTTCAATGGGAGAGTAATCGTTTTCTGCCCCTAGGAGAACTCGACTCAAGTAGTAGAGGGCTCTTTCCTTCCCTTGGTCGTTTTCTTGTGCCCATAATGCGCCTAGAGAACCCTCAAGGGCGGTTGTATACAGAATAAGATGCTTTCCCTTGACCAGAGCGGTTAGTACCGGAGGGTTCTGCAGGTATTGCTTAATTTTGTCCAGTGCGCTTTGGCATTTGCGATCCCAAACGAACGGGGTTCTCTTCTTCATCAAGTGACTGTTGGGACGACATTTACCGGAGAGGTTAGCTATGAACCGCCGGATATACGCGGGCTTTCCTTGGAGAGACCGCAGTTGTTTAAGAGTTCTTGGTGGATGCATTTCCATGATTGCCTTAATCTTTGATGGGTCTATCTCGATACCTCGATGTCGTACGATGAATCCTAGGAATTTGCCCGAAGAGACTCCGAGCGCGCATTTCAGAGGGTTCATCTTCAAGTTGTATTTCCGAAGACGTTGGAACACTATTTTTAGATGCTCCCAATGCTCCTCGTGTGATTTGCTTTTCACTACAAGGTCGTCGATATAGTATTCGACGACTTCATGTATGAGGTCGTCAAAAATCTTCGCCATAGCCCTCTGATAGGTAGCGCCGACGTTCTTCAGACTGAAAGGCATCACTTTGTAGCAGAATATGCCCAGAGGAGTCCGGAAAGCGGTATGCTTTCGGTCTTCGGGGTGTATCTTTATTTGATTGTACCCTGATGAGCCATCCATGAAGGAGAAAACTTCGTGAGTGGACGTGTTGTCTATCATCAGTTCGGTAACCGGTACGGGGAAGTCATCCTTCGGACATGCTTTGTTGAGATCCCGAAAGTCTACGCAGATGCGCACCGTCCCATTTTTCTTCATCACTGGGACGATGTTGGCAATCAAGTCAGGGTACTGAACCTCTTGGATGAAGCCGGAGTCGATTAACTTCTTGACCTCGGCGTTGATGCTCATTTCAAGTTCGAGCCGCATTCTTCTCGGTGCTTGTTTGATTGGCTTGACGTCCGGAGATATCGCCAATTTATGCACCTCTATCTCTGGATCTAGCCCCGGCATCTCGGAATAGTTCCATGCGAAGCAGTCTTTATACTGCATGAGCACGTCTTTTAGCGTAGCCACCTGTTCTTTAAACAGTAGCTCACTGACAAACGTTGGCTGCGGGTCGTTTGCCGTCCCCAGGTCGATTTTCCTTAGGTTGTGGATTAGCGTTTGCTATCGCCTGAGCGAGCATCTCCTGCAGCTTTTCACGTTGCAGTTGAACTTTTGTCAGGGACCGAGTTTGAGGTCGGTGACTAGTAGAAGCTCGAACTTCTTCTTTGGAATTCACCACATAGACTATGTGAACTACCATACCTCCAGGCTTGGGGTGTTTGGAGTTTTGGCCTTTGGAGTTTTGGCCTCTTGTTGTGAAAAGCCGCTTTGGTTTTGGGAGGAACCACTGTATCAGGATCCGTCTTGGGGTGAGTCCCCTTCACCTGCTTCCACACCTTAGATATATAGATGAGGAAAGTTGTCTCAGGGAGCAAACTGGTTTCTGCTCTCGTGGGATCTCCATGGGCTGCGGAGACTTCTTCAATATTGCGGAAGGAGAATTTTGTCTAACCCTTCACAACAATTTGAAGTTGTTCCCAGTTGGAACAACAACATTCACAGCTGAGGTTGAAACATGACCATACGGAGAACTGCCCCCAGCTCATTTTGTATGACGCTGATATCAACGTCGACCATTTCTTACGGCCGGGATTTGATTAGCTTCAGGATTTTGCCGAGCCTGCCCCATGTTTCCTTTGAGAGCTTGAATATTCTGCCCCCTACGTCGAACTTGGTCCTTGGCATGTGCCATTTGTTTGAGAACTGATTCCGTCGGCAAAGCTGCTGCTTGGGGAGCCCGCCTGTGGAAGACAGACTTCCTCAAGGCTTCTTCCATCAGCGTTGAGGCACCAAGGGTAGGAGGTCGGAGCATCGATCCAAAGAGAAACCCGTTGATTTCTTGAAGAGCCGGATTGCAGAGATTTGAGCCTGCAAGTGGCCCGTACTTGACTCCACCAGATATGACAAAGCCTGTGTTGCTAAGGTGGGAACAAACGCCATTCTTCATAAAGATGAAGTGCCGACTTCAGTATCCACTCCCCTGAGGGCAACCACAAACATACACACCGCGATTATCTGATCATGGGAAAAACACGACACACGAAGTGTGGAGTGGAAAGAGAAAAATGTCCCACCGGGCGTGCCAGAATTTGTTCTCCGCCGAAAGACGCGACCGGGGCGTTGGGACGTCCGGCTTGAATTTCGAGGGCAGATGCTATTTGGTGCTATCCGTCCACCTCTCCGAAGATGCCAAGCTGATTTATGACACCAAGTATCGAAGGTTTAAACGGATGCGGCCGATGTAGCAGACTTCGTCAGATTCCCCCTCGTTGAGAGGTTTTTGATTGTGGGGACGCTCTTCCCTGCAGACGCAAGCCCCTGCAGTTAATTACGCTACCGCATCGCGGTAACCACTTTTTCCTTCTCCAGATGGTCACTTCGTGTCGTGTGTGTTTGTTTTGTTTTTGGTTGCCCGTGGATTGTATACGGAGACTAATTTATGTTGTCGCCCGTAGTGCGTGGATTAGTCCAAATCCGTATCTTCTTAGATTTGGTTTTAAGGATACGTTAGTCTCATTTGAGACTAAAATCAACTTAAACGTTTGTTGAGAATACGTTAGTCTAATTTTAGACGAAGATCTACTCAACGGGATCATTTAGATCCAACAAAAGAGCATTTGGGCTCTATTGTTTAGTTTAGGGACATTGCGGTCCATTAGTTTAAGGACATTACGGTCCAGGGTTAAGGACATCATAGTCCATGGGCTTAAGGACCCCATAGTTCGAGGTTAAGGACATCATAGTCCATGGGTTTAAGGACCCTACAGTCCGAGGTTAAGGACATCATAGTCCATGGGTTTAAAGACCCCACAGTCCGAGGTTAAGGACATCATAGTCCATGAGTTTAAGAACCCCACAGTCCGTAAAGTTTAAGGACATCATAGTCCATGGGTTTATGGACCCTACAGTCCATAGAATGTTTGGTTGTCGGGACCCATCACCTCTCTGAAGATGTTGAAGGATTACAACGACAAATATCATAGGAGTGAAGAGATGTACCCTCGAACCAATATTGGTTGGGATCTGTAGTTCAATTTGGAACTAAGATCAACGACTTATGAGCATATGGGCTCAATTAATCTGAATTAAGGTTCTGTGACCATTCTGGGCAAGGCCCATTTAAACAAAATGTTAAACATTTGACAATGCTGAGCATTGGTTTGAGTTCTGACAATATTTTGGTCTTTTACTGAATGCTGAGCACTCATCATAGCTCTGGGCTTTATTTATAGAACAATTTATGTTCTTTTAGCGCACACGTGAGGAGCACGTGGCGCGCTTGGCGCTTTGCGCCAGTCAAAGAGCGCAGAGCGCTTCTGCTGGGTAGCGCACACGTAAGGAGCACGTGGTGCGCTTGGCGCTGTGCGCCAGTCAATGAGCGCAGAGCGCTTCTGCTGGGTAGCGCACACGTAAGGAGCACGTGGTGCGCTTGGCGCTGTGCGCCAGTCAATGAGCGCAAAGCGCTTCTTGTGATGTAACGCACACGTGAGAAGCACGTGGCGCGCTTGGCGCTGAGCGCCAGTCTAAAGAGCGCAAAGCGCTTCTGTTCAAGTAGCGCACACGTGGGAAGCACGTAGCGCGCTTGGCGTTGAGCGCCAGTTCAAAGAGCGCAGTAGCGCACACGTGAGGAGCACGTGGCGCGCTTGGCGTTGAGCGCCCGTCCAAAGAGCGCAATGCGCTTCTGTTCAAGTTTGGAGCGCTAAGGCTCTGCAGCGATGTGCGCTAGATTTGGAACGCTGAGGCGCTCTTCTTTGATTGGAGCGCTAAGGCTCCTTTTAGGCAGCTTTCCGTCCTGAGAATTAGATTCTCTCTTATAAGAGACTTTGTCTCACGGACTTGAGAACAAAGTTATTATTATTTTTTTTATAGGAGATGTTTCAATGTCTTATATTTTTGGTGAAAGGCTCTGCCTTTATGGATCCATGATCTCAAGAAAATTGAATTATTCTCCCCCTTTTTTATGATGAGATATTATGATCTCTGAAAGACAATTTGTCTTATACATCTATGATCTGGAGAATATTAAGTTCTTCCTTTTATTTTTATAATGAGATACTTTGATCTCTTTGTGAAAGACCTTGGTCTTATAGATCTATGATCTTAGAAAAAGAAGTAAATTCTTCTTTTTATATGAGACGATTTCGTCTTTCTGTTCTTTTACCTTGAAGAAAATTTTCTTCTTTTGAGCGCTTGCTCTTTGTCTTTGAATTTCTCAAAGTTTTTTGGGGGTTCCTATATTTTTTCTTCTCTTTTTCGTTTCTTTTTTTTTTTTTTTTTGAAAAGAAGGATCATTGTTGTTGGGACCCATCATCTCTCCGACGACACTGAGAGATTACAACGCCATATATCGAAGGTGTGGAGGGATGTACCCTTTGAACCATGTCCCACTCATTAGGGGGAAAGAACAGGCTGGAGCTTAAGCTTCTCGCTGCTGAAAAAGGTTTCTTTGCGTTCGCGCACGTGCGTCGCACGTGTTGGGCGCACGTGCGCACATGGAGCTTGCGTATATGCGCATTTTGGGTGGAGCAAGCTCCTGTGGAGAAATAATCTCCTTTGAGTATTATGGAATACTCCCACGTGCGTTGCACATGGCGCGCATGTGGCCGGCGCACGTGCATTGCACGTGGCGCACGTGGCGCTTGCGCATATGCGCATTAAGGGGAGCAAGCTCGTATGGAGAAATAATCTCCTCGAGTATTATGGAATACTTCCACATGCGTTGCATGTATTTGGCTCACGTGTGTTGCACATGGCGCGCATGTGGCCGGCGCACGTGCGTTGCACGTGGCGCACATGGCGCTTGCGCATATGCGCATTATGGAGGGAGCAAGCTCCTATTGAGAAATAATCTCCTTTGAGTATTATGGAATACTCATACTTTTTTAAGAGGTATCCCCTCTTATTTATATGGGAGTGGTAGAGAAGGGATCTCTCTTTTTCCCGATATGGGACTAAAAATGCGTTCCCCATGTAGTAGAGCATTACTTTAGATTACACGTGCGTAGCACATTTGCTCATAACTTTTGACCCCGAATGAATTATGAGGCTCATAATATATCAAATCGAAGGATTTTTCGAGACACTTTCGATACCTTCAGAATTTAGTTGTTTCTCATTCGGGAGTTTGTCAAAATACAGCCCGGAAAATACTGGTTCGCATTTTCTTCCTTAGATTACACGTGCATATCATATTTGCTCATAACTTTTGATCCCGGATGAATTATGAGGCTCATAATATATCAAATCGAAGGCTTTTTCGAGACGCTTTCGATACCATCAGAATTTAGCTGTTTCACATTCGGGAGTTTGTCAAAATACAGCCCGGAAAATACTGGTTCATATTTTCTTAAGCGTATAACTGCTTTTTGATACCTTAGGCTCTTTTACGCAGAAATTTTTTGGCGGGTACAGTGATCCAATACTCTTATATTGTGATAACAATAGAGCTGTGTTTTTGGCTAAAGAACCCCGATCCCATCAGCGATTCAGACATATTATGAGGCGGTATCACCTGATTCGGGAGATAGTTGATCGCCGCGAAATTGAGGTCAGAAAAGCAGACACGAAGGACAACACGGCTGATCCACTCACGAAGGCCCTTCCCCAGACACAGTTCGGGAGACTTTTTAGGATGTTGGGGGAGATTGTTAGGAATATGTATGCCTTAGAGGCCATTATTGTATATTATAGTGGATGTTCACACACACACACACAGAGGACTTTCTTGCTCAACATGATAGTGTGCTGTCTGGTTGCTCTTTATCTTAACATGCGCACTTGTTTTAGTTTACTGACTATGATGTAGATCATACTAGTGGGCTTGAGTAGTCTACAAGCACATCTATAACAGTTCCTAGTCGAGAGAGTATCGAGACAGGGTATCGATATTCCAAAGTAAACTGGTGCATATGTTTCTTGACCCTGTATGGAGCGATGGTTGATCTCACAGCTATTGGTGTTTGACATCAAAGATTGTGCACAGGTGCTCATTGGAGAATGAGTACACCGGACATGATTCGCCGAGAACTTCTAGATGGTATCATACCTATCGTCAGATAGCAGTTCTTTGGCGACACTTGTACAGGTTAGTCTGTAGACTCTAGATCGTCATAGTGTCTTGTGTGGTTCCCACTGTGCTTTGATTTTCACCTTACCACGGCTCAAATGAGTCGTGCAAACAGGTGGTTTTTGGATACAGTCCCGAATCACATGGAAGCAGTGAGCAATAGGAGGGGTTTCGTCTGTTCTGGTATTGGGAGTTGATGTTGTGCTATGCTCGATTGGCTATAACAGCAAGTCCCTGGTCAGGGCTGATGAGATTTACTGATAAGTGTTATCAGTAGTTTCTCGAAAGGTTATAAGACCATACATCGGTATGACTTATCGAGTTATTAGGGTCTGATGATTCTACCCCCCAGACTCGATATGCGACATATCAGACGAAGAGACCGGACTATACGGTAAGTGTTGCTTATAAGCTCTACAGGAGTTTGGACAAGTTTGCTTGTTGATCCTCTATTCATTCAATACCTGGATAGCTGTTACGTCCAGCTAGTACCGCTGACGACTTGTGGGTATCTGATGTGATCATTACCTACTGCTAACGTATTGGCGAGTCTTTAGAGTCCCACATAGAGCTTTCCTAGCTCAAACGAAACGAAGTAGGGTACGTATGAAGATATGTACGGGAGCTTGATTAAATACGAGTATATGATATTGTATTCTAATCTAGCGTTGTATGATATTAGCCGGGTTATATATGATATAACCAGATTATTGAATCAAGTGTTGATTTAATATATATATATATATATATATATATATATATATATATATATATATGAGAATAATGGAGGAAAGATGCCATAGGAGGGAATTTCCTCCTATGGCGTCGAAAAAATACACCCTCCCTCATTTTTTCCGATGATCGGCACTCACCATCTTCATCGTTATCATCTAAGATGTGGATACACCAAATTTCATGTGATTCTACAACCATTTCACCGTTGATTTAGGAATGTAAAAAGTTCTATTGTCGACAAACCGTTAATTTTGAACCCACTAAATCAACGGTGAAAAAGTTGTAGAATCACATGAAATTTGGTGTACCCACATCTTAGATAATAACGATGAAGATGGTGGGTGCCGATCGTCGGAAAAAATGAGAGAGAGTGTATTTTTCGACGCCATAGGAGGAAATTTCCTCCGGCCTTTTTCCTCCATTATTCTCTCTCTCTCTCTCTCTCTCTCTCTATATATATATATATATATATATATATATATGAGAATAATGGAGGAAAGAGACTATAAGAGGGAATTCCCCCCCTCCCTCTCTCTCGATATATATATATATATATATATATATATATATATATATATATATATATATGAGAATAATGGAGAAAAGATGCCATATGAGGGAATTTCCTCCTATGGCGTCGAAAAAATACACCTCCCGTCGTGTTTTCCGACCATTGGAACCCATCATCTTCATCGTTATCATCTAAGATGCACCAAATTTCATGTGATTCTACAACTTTTTCAACGTTGATTTAGCAATGTAAAAAGTTCTATTGTCGGTAAACCGTTAATTTTGAACCCACTAATTCAACAGTGAAAAGGTTGTAGAATCACATAAAATTTGGAATACCCATATCTTAGATGATAACGATGAAGATGATGGGTTCCGATCGTCGGAAAACACGATGGGGGTTGTATTTTTTCGACGCCATAGGAGGAAATTCCCTCCCATGGCATCTTTCCTCCATTATTCTCTCTCTCTCTCTCTCTCTCTTTATATATATATATATATATATATATATATATATATATAAACTAATATAAAGCTCACTTAATTCTTTTCTTCTCATTATATATTTGATATATATACATAATGTATCATGGTTGATGATACATAGAATATAGATGTGTGAAAATCACATTAGAGATTAAGATGAGAAGATAATGATTTATATATATGAATTAAAGAAAAGAATAATGGGTCATTCTTTTGTTGCTTTGAGAAGCCATCACTCATCTATTTCTTTGTTTTATTCATACATATTCATCATTTTCTTTATCCTACCCAAAGAAAGGTTCATTCTCATCACCATCTTTATCTTCTTCATCTTCATCTCTTCATATGACACTATTCACTCAAGAGTGAAAATGAGAAAATAAATGATTTTTAAGTGAGCTTAAACCCTACTTCATCAACCTACACTAGTTTAGGTTGTTAATTTCACTAATACTTTATTAGTGAAATGTGAGCTTGAGTGCGAGAAACTTCAAGGTGGATCATTTTCGACGACGAAAACAATTAGCAAGCTTGTTTTTTTCTTCAAGTGGAACCCTAAAAGGAGTTCAAAGGACTATTACAAGAAGCTATTGAAGTGAAAGACTTGGCTACAAAGGTTGTAGTAGCTCTTCACTTAGTTTAGAACTTAGTTTGCTAATTTTTGAAAGATCTTGTTTAGTATGCTCATAAAGCGTTAAATTGTGGCCACTTTTCCTCCTGATGATCAAGCCCCGCACCCTCCTTAGGAGGGAAAGTGACATACCAACTGAGCTATTGCTCATTGGTATATTGCTATATGCTTAAAAGCTGATCCTGTCCTGCATTATATATATATTGGGGAGTGATCCATTACAAATCGGTCCGTGTTTTTTAAAAACGGGAACTCTCGGTCTGCGACATATTTTAACGACCCGAGCCGTTCAAGTTGATCACCATACCCTCAAATTTATGTGTATGAAAAATCAGAGAATTTGAAGCCATCGGACGACGTTCATGTTACATTATCGAAAGACGTTCATTTTTGCACCCATCGATACATAGATTGCAGGGCTTCAAATCCTCTGATTTTTCAAACACATACATTTGAGGATATGGTGATCAACTTGAACGGCTCGGATCGTTAAAATATGTACGTTGTAGACCGATAGGTTTCGTTTTTAAAAAGCGCGGACTGATTTGCAATGGATCACTTCCTTATATATATATATAGCTTTGATTATAATGACAAAATTACAAGTATGCGAGTTTTAACTACTACAACCTCCCTTAGGGGATGGTTTTAACGGTTCCGCGTCTTCTTGGGTACTGATTCAACCGTACCCAGCTTGATGTCCCCTATTAAGGGGTTTGTAGTAATGGTTTAGGGGTTTCTAGAGATAGGCATGATGACACTTGCGAGGAAATCCTAAGCTCGAATTTGAGATTTTATTTCGTGATTTTGGAAATGGGATAAATACTTCTTTTATTTTCTTTTCTCCTCATGTAAAGTTAAACCATAACTCTCCAAACAGTATATAAATGGTTTCTTGTATTAGTTGCTTGTCTATCTTGTTCTCTACATTATGACACAAGCAAAAGTGATGAAAAATTAAGCCATTGTGCATATTCCTTTGGTAGAGCATACACAATGGGTTGAAAAGAAGTCTTAAACTGAGGGAACTTTGCCAAGAAATCAATCTATCCTCTTCTTTTTTATCCTTCACATCAAAACTACTTTTGGAAGCCGCTTTTTCAAAAACGCTAGAGAATCTTCTTCTTGCATCAGAAAAAAAAGTAATTTGCAAAACCTACAAGAATGTCTTATGCAGCATACTCGATGTCAATTTATATTTTTAGAGTTAAACCATAATATATCAAACACGATTAAAAAAAACAAGGTTCCTAGAAATTTGAAGCATATGTTTCTAAAATCCTGACGCGGCATAGAAATATATACTGCATTTCGTGAACGGAACGGGCCATGATGCCAATAAAACAAGCTTAGGGGTAAATTTTTCTAACGTGCAAGGAAATCTATGTGCTTGTCAAAGACGTCAAATTAATCTAAATTACTCTATATATAATTGAGTTATATTTATGTCGACGAAGCACATTACATCACCAAATGATCAAAATATATATGCCTGTTCCTTTCATGCTACTTAGATATAATTGCTTCATGACATCAAACAACACATGTTTTTTTTTTCCTATTGATACTAATGTTAATGGAGTATAATTTTGATGAAGATTAATGAGAAGAGATAAGAGTCATCTGTTCATGAACTGTCTTTAACTGTTGCATCATGGAAGCAATTTTAAAAGATTGAAATTACATTATCATTTTTGTCCCTTTGTGCTTGCCATTTATCATATATATGTGTGTGTGTGTGTTTTTTAATGGAGGAAAGGTGCTGGGAATTTCTTTCTACGGCGTCGGAAACACCCTCTATCATTTATTTCGACGATCGGCATACATCACCTCCATCTTTTTCATCTAAGATGTGGATACACCAAATTTCATGTGATTATACTATTTTTTCACCGTTGATTTAGTTGGTGCAAAATCAATGGTTTACCGATAATAGAACTTTTTACATTGCTAATTTAACGGTGAAAAAGTGGTGAAATCACATGAAATTTGGTGTATGCACATCTTAGACGACGATGATGATGGACGCTGATCGTCGGAAAAAATAGTGGAGGTTGTATATTTTCGACGCCATAGGAGGAAATCCTCTCCTATGGCATGTTTCCTCCATTATATATATATATATATATATAATTGATGCTGTCATGTATCTTAATTCACACGGTTGGTGCAAGTAGTACGTTCACATGATTTTGCTTTTTTTTTTTTTCATTTTTGGGCTCTTTTTCTATGTTATGTGAGAAAAAAATTACAATTAGTTTTACACTCTTAATAATTGATAGTAAAACGTCACCAAAGAAAAAGGATTCCATAGATTATAATAATATATCTGAGATTTTTCTACGTTTTTTTTTACATATATATGTAAAAGAATTTAGCCTGATGATTAAAAAGCTTTTTAGTTTCAAGAGAGAAGATTCATAATATCTAATTTTAGGAGTGTGTGGATGGACATCACATCTGCCGAATTAGATGGTAACTCTGTTCATAATTAGGAAGTGTTCCTATCGGCGGGTTCGATAAAGAGGATGTGTGTGGACGCCTTGTGACAGTCTAGGACACATGGACATATGACCGGTATAATAGAAGATTTTTTTTTTGATACCGTGCTATCAAATTCCAAACAACAATAAAATCTATTGTATATTTCTTGTTTAAATAATATTATGAGGCCAAGTGAGCCTATACAAAAATTATTTCATATACCGAATGAATGCGTTTGGTCATGAGCGAGGAAAAAATAAAGATATGGGCCAAACAGAGCTGTTCGAATATATTAATTCCATATTTTGTTCTGTCCTATCAGATACAATGTATTTGGTATATCAAATAATTTCTCGTTTCTACACAACACTTTTCTATACTCCTATATATATATATATATATATAACACTTTGACAACGAAAAATTTTTCTAGGGTTTTTTGACTAACATTTCGAGTGTGGTTTTTGACAACAGAAAAAAATGCTTGGGTTTTTTTTGACAATTTACCCTTTAAATGACAGGGTTAAAATGGAAACTTTATTTTTATGAACTCATAAATTTTAAAGCAAAAAATAAAAAAAAGACTTGCATTATGAAACAGAGGAAGTAATATTATACAGATTCGATGCTCCCTTTTTTTCTTTTCTTTTTTTTGGCACTAGCCCATAAACGCTAACTTATGCACACAAACACACCACACACAAGTATACAACACACTCACACATCCAGGGGATCTACGAATTTGTCCCGAAAGCGTTGATATGTAGCCACTTTCTTTTTTGGTAATTCTGGGGATTCAAGCCCGCACTCCCGTACCAACAGCTACTCATTGAATTACTTCCGATGGATACTAAGCATAAAATATTATTTAACATATCAAGGGCCCAAACTTTGTGCAATGAGCATGGTAAAAGGAGACACTTTCGGAGCAGTAAGAAAGGCAAGAATCACAAGCCAGAATAAAAACTCAATAACTAACTGTTACTCAACAAATTGTTAAAAAAGTAAAAGAAAAAGAGGAGAGAGAGAGAGAGAGAAATTAGAGAATAGGAAAAGGTTTTCAAAGCCGAGAAATGCGCCTACTTGCCGCCACTTCTTTATTTCAGAAAAACCAAAAAAGAAAACAAATGGGGGAAAATGGGACTTTGATGAAAAAGTCTACCTCCAAAAAGAACAACAGACTGTTCAAGGTATACATTACTAAAAGGATAAAAAGGAAAGAACCCCCCCCCCCCAACCCCGCACCCCCCACCCCCACCCACCCCAATATATATCACACACAACACAACAAGAGCTAAGGTTAAAAACTCATCCCTAAAGTTTAATTAAATATAATCTATACCCACCAATTGTTCTTTAGATTGGGACTCTCTCTCTCTCCCTGTGTGTGTGTGTGTGTGTGTATAGGGTTACATAATCGCACAAAACACCCATGTAGTTTATCCTGGATAGTACTTATACCTCCTCAAGCAGTTTAGCATCACAAACTCTTAAAAAACAGTAAGATTCAACTCTGAACAACTCAAACAATGATCTATGTTATGACTTGCTTGTGCTAGTAGAAATTTGAGTGTTAATTTTTGTTTGGGTTTTGGTCGGTGAAAAAAGCCTAAAGTATTTGACATGGTTGTTTTGTGCAACTAATTAGCCTTATGTTTATATTAGAGTTATTAGAGTTTTCTTAGATGGCAGCAGCTATCATCTTGAATTTTTGGATAAAAATATTAATTTTAACATGTTGATGAAGTTTCCGTGTTAATCTGATACCATTCTGTTATTTGTAGTATAAAACTCTAGCTATGATCAGAATAATTAGAAAATGTACTTATTTTTATGTTCCAGCAAATGTAGATCTGGTTATATATTTATATTTAATTCATTTCTAACTATGAATCCCATTAAATATAAAATATAAATAATTTTTAGGGTAATTAAAAAACAACCTTGCCAACTTTCCCACCTTAAAAAAACCATTGGCCCAAAGAATCTTGTCAAAAACTCCCTGGCCTTTTCTCCCGCTGTCAAAAACCTCCTGGCTACAATATTTATATGGTTTCCTACAATATCTAGTTAACTTTTGTAAGTAGACCTTAGGCTCTCTATTAAGGTCTTAGAATATGCACAAATAGGATTTTAAAAATTCAAGAGAGCTTAAGTCTATAAATTAGGAATATTGGCTAAAGTATTGAACTTGCAACTATAAACTAGGAGTTTCCATACAAGTTAGAGAGCATACAACCTTTGTAGTATCTTCAAATGCTACATTGTTGTGTGGAACTCTAATTAGACTCCTAGGATGTGTGAACAACCTTGGTAAGGACCTCTCTTGGTCATAGATAAATCCACTTAGGGAAACCCTACGTTATCTCCATCTTCACTTTTTACTCCAAGCAATTTGTGAAGAAATTAACCACACAAGTTTGCTAGTTTTGTGGTGTTAGAGATGCAGCAAGTCATTTTAATATTGTCATGCCCTGCTTCCCAAAATACAGGAGCAGGAACATGACAAGACCTATTACGTATTTATTCCAATGGTCATTTCTCAAAACAAATGTACTAAGCGTAAATAAGCAATATAAAATGACACAAGAATAAGCATGTAATACCCAGTTCTTTTTGTACACCAATATTCGTATTTTATAAAGTGTTACTTATGAAATTTATTTATTTATATTTATAATTATTTTATTTATTTTAAAACCCCAACCCAAACCCTATTGTCTATTTCCCTTTTATTTCCTATTCCCTTTTTATTCCTCCCGAGCCCAGCCACTCCCTCTCTATCTCTCTTTTATTTTTCCTCGGCCCCAAAAAAAATGCAATCTCGGCCCAGCCCCAATCCCAGCCCTTGCCCATGAACCGACCCGACCCATCTCTCCTTACCCGACCCGCTTCTTCCTCCCCAATCCTTTTTTTCCCGCTTCTTCCTTCTCTCCCACGTCGTCGCGCGCGTTCCCACGCCCCCTCCTCGTCGCGACCTCGTCCCCACTCCTCGGCCAACGACCTCACGCGTGCGCTCGCCCACTCCCTTGACCTCGTCTCCCTCTCTCGCTCATACAAGCCGAGCTCCACCACCTCCTTCTATCCAAAACCCATCTCCCTTGCTGTCGTCGGCGAACCACCACCGTTGAGCTTCCATTGACCACCGAGCTTGCCAAGTCGACCCCTTCTGCAACCTCTTTCCTCCATTTCATCAACCGACAACCCACCATCACCCCGAGCGCCGCAACCGCGCCCGCGGCGAACCCAACAGCCTCACCTCGTCCTGCACATCCATCTCCGGCGACCTCGACTTTCCCCAAGCACCCTCACCTGTGTTAGTTATATGTATGCCCTAGAGGCCATTACTATACATGAGATGTATATTGTAGTGGATACTTGGACATATATAGGGAGGACTTTCTTGCTCGACATGATAGTATGCTAGCTGGTTACTCTTTACCTTAACGTGTATACTGATTGTCTCTCTGTTACATGTTGGTAAAGCCCTTAGGATGTGTACTTGACTACTTAGACTATGATGCGGATCATACTAGTGGGGACATGGTAGTCCATAAGTACATCCTTCAAGGTCCCTAGTCGTGGGTGTATCGAGACAGGGCATCGATATACCAGAGTAGACTAGCGTATACCTTCTCGACCCATGTAGATGGGCGATGGATGATCCCATATCCATTGGTGTTTGACATCAGAGATGATATACGGGTGCTCAGTGGAGACTGGGTACACTGGACGGACTCGCCGAGAACTCCCAGATGGTATTATACCTTACGTCAGATGGCAGTTCTCTGGTGACACTGGTACAGGTTAGTCTGTAGACCCGAGATCGTCATAGAGTCTTGTGTAATTCCCACTGTGCTTTGATTTCCACCTTACCACATCCAAGAGGGCGTGCAAAACGGTGGTTTTTGGGTACAGTCCCGAGTCACATGGAGGCAATGAGCGATAGGAGGGGTTTCGTCTCTCCCAGTATTGGGGGTTGATGTTGCGCTATGCTCGATTGGCCATAACAGGGAAGTCCCTGGCCAGGGCTGGTTTAGAGATTTACTGGTAAGTGTTACCAGTAGTTTCTCGACCCGTTATGAGCCTCGCATCGGCATGACTTATCGGTTATTGGGGTATGACGTTTACCACTCCTAGACTTGATATGCGACATATCAGACGAGGAGACCGGACTGTACGGTAGTGTCACTGTCAGGCTTTTTGCAGGAGTTGGAGCGGGCTTGCTTGCTGATCTTCTGATCGCTCAATACCCGGGTAGCCGTTACGTCCAGCTAGTACCGCTGACGGCTTGTGGGTGCTTGATATGATCATCACCTACTGCCGGCGTATTGACGAGTATTTAGAGTCCTACATAGAGGTTTTACTGGCTCAGGCAAAACGAAATAGGAGCGTATATGTGATATGTGCGGGACCGAGAATAATGCGAGTATGTGATACCGTATTCAATTCTCGCGATGTTTGTATCGATCGGTTATATGTGATATAACCAGGTTATCGAATCAAGGGTTGATTCGATAAGTCGATACATTGGATGTTAGTCGGTTATATGCGATATAACCGGATTATTAAGTCAAGTGTTGATTTAATAATTTAGTGTATAATTGTATATGTGATATACTAATTTACATTAACTAACATTGGTTCACTTAAGTATTTGTTTTTCTCATTTGTGCACAACTTAATATATATGTGATATATATTTATTTGTGCTCTTTTTGTATCATGGTTGTTGATACAACTATCATGGGTGTATGAGACATACACCATTATAAATATATTGGTATGGTTTTTTAATATTCAAAGTAAATACAAAATTAGTGGAAATTTGTTAAATGCATGAAGCTTTTAGAAGCTTGTAAGTGCTTTGACAAATTCAACATTTTTGTTTTGTTTTGGATATTAATTAACCTAACCAATATATTTAGCCATGGTTATGTCTCTACATGAGTTAGTATATGATACTCACTCACCATGGTTAGCTCTCTCACTCTCTTGATAAGTTTCATTCTCATTTTGATCTCATCTTCTTCCTCCTTGATTTTCTTTCTAGGGTTTGAAAAAGAGAGAGAAACAATGTGAGAAAAGAAATTCTAAAGTGTACCCATTTCCTATTTCACCATCCTCTACTAGACTGGCACTTTAGTTTAGGGTGTTTGCTTCACTAATTCTTTGGTTAGTGAAGTAGAAGGTTGAGTTCGTATTCTCTCGACGTAGATCATCTTCGGCCTCGAAGACTTCAAGCAATACCGTTGCCTCTTCTCATGGAGCCGTCCGAGAGTCCGGGTGTTCGATGATCGCAGCGAAGGGACTACTACAAGGAGCTTTAGAAGTGAAGGACCGATCTACAAAGGTTGTATTCGTATTCACTTAGTATTAAAGAGTTTAACTTGCATGTTTTACCCTAATTATCTAGCAAAGATCTAGTTTAGAGTTATTCGGCACGGCTAAAATTTTAATCGGGCATGGTTGATGCCTTGTAGAACCTTCTTAGAGTGCCTAATAACCCTACGGTGGTATCAGAGCCTAGCTAGAGCATTAGGCGATGTGCTTACGAAGTTAAAATTCCGAACGAACACCGATATGTCAAAGTTAACCCCCTCTCTGTACATATTTTTAAAACTGTGAGTTTTCTGAATTAAAAATACCTAAAAAATTCAGCAGGGTTTTCTAAGCATTACTGTGAAATTCGATGACGTAATCCGTACGTAACGCCGCGGAACCGCGGCCATACCCTGCTTGGGCCGCGGATCCGCGGCCGTACAGTGAGATTAGGTCATGTGTTTTACACAGTAATACTTGTATCTGTTGTTAATATTTTCTGGGTAGTTTTAATCTGACTCTAGTGTTGAGTGTTCTGGGGTTTATTTTGTAATCGTTGATTCGATCGGAATATTTAATTTCGTTATGTTTTCCGGATATTTAGAAACTATTAAAATGTTCGAACGGATATCATTAACTCATTATTTCCCGGCACGAAAAACTTTCAAGTGTTGAATTTTTTCTTGAGTTTAAATATTTCGGAAAAACGTGCATGTAACGCGATGGACCCTCTAGAAGACAACAAACCTTAACTCGATTATGTGACCGTCTTGAACTGCCTTTTGAACCTTAGGGTTTGGGGCAGTACGGCGTGCCACATCTGAGGCGTTGGCTTGACCCTTCTACGGCTGGACCGTTGCTACTGTGACGTATTCTGGAATCTTTGAACTCCGCTCAAGTGTTGAGCTATTTAGGAAATCTTGGGTATTTGATTATTCGATCGGAAAGTTTAATACTGTCTATTTATCTGGAATGTGATACAATATGTGGAATTCATATAGTTAGGCATGAAATGCGAAGTATGTGATATTTCGGATTTACGATGTCTAAAGAGATTGTGGATTCCAAATGTTGTAGTTTTACACTTTATTTTCTGCGACTGTAAGTGTAATATGTGCTATCGCCGGTTTCGTTGCTATATGTCAACGACAATTGGGATGTGTATATTTACTTACATTGATGACATGTGATGTTATGTGTTGCTGGATATGTTATATTGGATCGTCGTGTTATGAATAGCCGGGGGTTTTTATGTGAGATGAGGGTTTTTATTTTCATTCATGTAAAATTAAATGTATGTAATATTCTTTTATTGGGGCACTTCCGGGATGAGGTTGATATCACCATTTGTATATTATTTACTTTTCCGCACTAGGATAGACCCAAGGAGGAGAGCACAAGTAACCGGGTTCTAGAGTCCAGTGGGAGACCAACTCGAGGAGTCGAGTCCGGGTCTCCTAACTCTAGAATTGGTAGGGTTGCTTGCCGCTCTCGTAGGGGTCTAGGGGTGTGGGTTTGGCTATTCATCGCAACCGTGGAATCCGTGTTTTATAGAGGCTCAAAATAAAACACGGACGTCCTAGTATATCCAATGTTTCATATGTTTCTTCTGCTGCGATATCTGTGATGTGATCATTTGATATGTGATGATAGATACTGTATATAGTATATATGATATATTATATAGACGTTACTTATGTTTTACACCCGTGCTAGCCCTGCCCCGCTCTGCCGTTAGTTACCTAACCTAACGGTGCACGAGGGGACATCGAGGCGAATGCGGATGGCATAAGTGTACGTCGTATTTATCTGTGATGTTTAGGTGATTTAAATGATGGGACTTCATTAATATGATTAATGAAAGAAAAGAAACCTAAAAGACGTTGTAGAATCAAATTTTTCAAAAAGGGTAGCTACAGTTTTTGCTTTGCATAACAATATATATGATATATCTCGCACCTTATTCGATGAGGAAAGAACCGAGATCTCTTCACCGGTAGTGACCTCTTTAGCAAAACTGGCAGATGCTACAACACTCGGTTTTTTTTTTGATTGCTTTTGGAGTTTTTGCTTTGCATAGCGATATATATGATATATCCTGCACCTTATTCCATAAGGAAAGAGCCGAGATCCCTTCACCGGGAGTGACCTCTTTAGAAAAATTAATAAAAGCCTCAAAATCACTCCATTTCAAAACTTCACTCGATTCTACAACGATATCAAGTTCATTACGCAATAGGTTTTCAGAAAAACCTGTTGTAGCCCTCCGTCATTTCAGATAGGAACTGTTTAGTATTCGTGCTGCGTTTGTTGGCCTTTGTCAAGGCGTAGTGTGCGGTAGCTGAATGGTGCTTATCTGCTTATGCATATGATGCAGATTGTTTTGGGGGTAGTCGTACGACCTTGTTGGCCTTTGTCAAGGGTCGTACGGGTGGGTTTGATTCAATCAAGAAATAACGGGTTGAACTTGACTAGCATCCTATGATTTGTTGGCCTTTGTCAAGATCATAGGGGTTAGGGACAAAAAATTATCGGGAATTTCAAGTGTTGAAATTTGCAATAAGATTGCATACCTTCTATGAGATAGTTGGATCCCGATACCCACTGCGAGTAATTGTTACTCCTGTGAGAGTTTTACATATTACAATTAGCCGATCAAGTAGGTGTCTAGAAAGGTGTCAACGGGGTTACGCCTCTGGGAAAACGAGGTTTACTTTAATTAGGTCCGTGCGTAAGCACGGGGAACCTCCCTCAAAATACCGACACTGGCCTGGCTGAAAGATTGGCGAAGTTGTAGGGTGTAATTAATCCCGGCTAGTCTTTCCTTTTAGGGTTTGAAGAAAGATTTGATAAAAACAGTGGGAGCCATCCTGATTAGATAAAATAATAACCGATCTGATCTTACAAGAGCGCACGCAGAGTGTTTTCTTCTCTCTCTCTCCAGGTAGCGACCATATCACGCCTTAATCAAGATAATAATACGGATGTATTAACCGAACCCGCTTGTTATACTGAGCTGGGGAACGTTGGTCCCGCTCCAACTTATAATTGTTATAAGACAGAGCAGGAAATTGGGGATTACTAGAATTCCCGTGCCGCCCAAACGAAGAAAGTGCATGCTGATGCATCATCTTCGGGTGTGTTCATTACAGAGAACTGTTTCTCAGTATCCTTTACGTCCTGGGTATGAGATACCGGATCAGGATCCCGCATATGTAATCTGTTACATGGGCTACAGATAGGTAGAGAACTGAGAATGGGTGATAAGTTTCATGAGATAGAAAACGGTGCAAATGTTGCAGCCAAGTCTGTTGGTCACTATCACCCTGTATTACCAGAATACATTGATTCTGAACGAATGTTATTAGATACCGAACCTGATATACAACATCATATCGGTCTCTTTATTAGTAAAGAAAGGATATAATTTTGTATTGTTGGATAATGTTTTGAACATTTCCTATATCAAGAGTTGATCGGTTCAGGCACGTTATCTAAAAGCATTGACGTTCTAAATCAAACTACAGTTCTTAGTATGAAGAACACACACAAGAATAAGAGTTCAGAAATGAACAAATCCTTCTTGAGGTATTGTAAACTAGATTATGTCAATGTGACCCGACTAGCTGAAGTTACATATAGATGCATATTTAAATTAGTTTGAATTTACATCTTGTGAAACTTGTCGGTCATGTCACAGAGATAAAATGACCATAGCTCTGTTTATTGGAAGCAGAGAAAGAGTTAGTGAACTCTTGGGATGATACATGTTGATGTATGAAGGTCCCCTGTCTACACATGCCAAGACCGGTTCTTAGTACTTCATTACATTCTCTAATGATCTCTCAAGATTCAGACATATGTTCATGTTGAAACACAAGTCCGAACATTTTCAGATATTCACAGAATATAAGTTAGAAGTAGAGAACCAAAACGGGTATAAGTATTATGTCCTTTGATGTGATCAAGGAGGAGAATACTTGAGCACGGAATTCCTGGATTATTCTAAAGGAGAATGAGATTCTCTCTCAGTATTACTCCTCCGTATACACCACAGCACGTCGGTGTATCGGGACGGAGCAATCACACCCTATGTGATAAGGTGTGCTCTATGATGAGTACTACTAAGTTACCTATTTCCTTTTGGGAGTTATGCACTGGAGAAGTTGCATACCTATTGAATAGGGTTCCGATCAAATCAGTTGCCTACCACTTCATATGAGATATGGAAAGGGAAGAGCCCATATCTTAAGTTTGTTAAGATTTGGGGTTGTCCAGCCTATGTCTAAAAGCATAATCCGGACAAGCTCGAGACAAAGTCAGTTCTGTAGAAGTTTGTTGGATATCCCAAGCATTCGCAAGGGAATATCTTCTACCAAACCGAGGAACAAAAGATGTTTTATTTCTCAGCATGCCACCTTTGTGAAAGGGAATTTCTTATGAAGAAATTAGTGGACATGAGATAAAACTGGAAGGAGTTCCAGCTATACAAACTGCAGCTGATGATTTGGTAGAACTAAAGGATTCAATAGTTTCCAACGAACCTCAGCCTCTCCGCCGATCTAGTAGGGTTCCTCACCCACCTGATAGATACTTCAGTTTCTCTCTGACAGTGGGAGCGAGGAATGCATCATGAGATGATGACCCAACTAGTTTCGAGCTGGCCATCAGGAGTGGGATCTATAAGAATGGCTGGATGCTTAGCGATCTGAGATGGAATCCTTATACACCAACAAAGTATGGACTTTGGTTGCCTTATCTGAAGGGTTAAATCCCCATCAGGAGCAAGTATATCTTGAGAAGATTACTTGGTGTACATGGAAAAGTTGAGACTTTCAAAGCTAGACTTGTTAAAGGTTTGCATCATTGACCAGGTATGGATTATGATGAAACATTTTCTAAGTACCTATGCTTAAGTCCATCCAGATCCTACTTGCCACGGCTACATACCATGACTACGATATCTGGCGGTTGGGTGTCATGACTGTTTTTCTAAATATTGATTTAGAAGAGAGAGTCTATAAGTACACAGTCAGAGGGCTTCGTAGACAGTGGGAGCAGCGGAAACATGTGCAAGATGTTTTATGTAATAAAGCAGGCATCGCGGAGTTGGAACGTCTGTTTTGATGTGGTAGTCAAAGAGTTTGACTTCATCAAAATGGTAGATGAACCTTGTATATACAAAAAGGTAGTAGAGAGTATGGTGGTGATCCTCGTAGAGTACGTGGATGACATACTCTTGATGGGGAAGGAGTTTCCTATGCTACGCTCGGTCAATCTCCGCTTATCACAATGATTCTCCACATAGGATCAAAATGATACCTCCTAAATCCCGAGTTTTGATCTATGAGATAGATGTAATTGGATGTTAGGATTCTCACTAGTTGTAGTGAGATGGTATCAATCGATCCTAGGGAGAATCACTGGAGAGGTTCCAGGGTGATAAGGACGACTGAATGTCAGTCGCAGGCATTGTCTTTACCCTCAATAAAGGGACGGTATGTTGGACGAGTTCCAAGACAGATACTGTGGCATACTAGACGATAAAGGCTAGATACATCGCTACCAAAGATACTACCAAAGAGGCAGTCTGGGTGTATATTAGTTCATGAGATGAACTTCGTTCCTACCATTGTGTGACAATAGAGTTGTGGCCTATGCCTAGGAACGCCCGTCCCTTCAATGATCCAGATATATTCTAAGGCAGTGTCACCTGATCATGGAGATGGTTGATCTCCAGGGGATCGAGGTCAGGAGAGTAGACTCAGAGGACAACACGGCGGATCCACTCACAAAGGCCTTTTCCCAGAGAGAGACTTTTATGGGATGGTTGAGTATGAGATACTGCAACCACTGTTATCAGATGGCCCTAGTGCAAGAGGGAGATTGTTAGTTATATGTATGCCCTAGAGGCCATTACTATACATGAGATGTATATTGTAGTGGATGCTTGGACATATATAGGGAGGACTTTCTTGCTCGACATGATAGTATGCTATCTGGTTACTCTTTACCTTAACGTGTATACTGATTGTCTCTCTGTTACATGTTGGTAAAGCCCTTAGGATGTGTACTTGACTACCTAGACTATGATGCGGATCATACTAGTGGGGACATGGTAGTCCATAAGTACATCCTTCAAGGTCCCTAGTCGTGGGTGTATCGAGACAGGGCATCGATATACCAGAGTAGACTAGCGTATACCTTCTCGACCCATGTAGATGGGCGATGGATGATCCCATATCCATTGGTGTTTGACATCAGAGATAATATACGGGTGCTCAGTGGAGACTGGGTACACTGGACGGACTCGCCGAGAACTCCCAGATGGTATTATACCTTACGTCAGATGGCAGTTTTCGGGTGACACTGGTACAGGTTAGTCTGTAGACCCGAGATCGTCATAGAGTCTTGTGTGATTCCCACTGTGCTTTGATTTCCACCTTACCACGTCCAAGAGGGCGTGCAAAACGGTAGTTTTTGGGTACAGTCCCGAGTCACATGGAGGCAATGAGCGATAGGAGGGGTTTCGTCTCTCCCGGTATTGGGGGTTGATGTTGCGCTATGCTCGATTGGCCATAACAGGGAAGTCCCTGACCAGGGCTGGTTTAGAGATTTACCGGTAAGTGTTACCGGTAGTTTCTCGACCCGTTATGAGCCTCGCATCGGCATGACTTATCGGTTATTGGGGTATGACGTTTACCACCCCTAGACTTGATATGCGACATATCAGACGAGGAGACCGGACTGTACGGTAGTGTCACTGTCAGGCTTTTATAGTGAATTATACAAGTGGTAGGACACTGGCTGATGATATTCTATTCATATCGTAATTTTTGTATTCTCATCATATCATGTAAATGTCATGGCATTGGTAACCTAGTGATCGTGTACATTACCCAGTGTTAGATATTAGTGTTTTGATTGTGGCAAGTACGTAGTGATAAAATGTGAATGAATAAGTGAAAATGACACGTACTTGTACACAATCAGCGGACCCTATGGATTTATTGCATTGCCGACGTCTATGGGACATATATAAGTGTAACTATAACTGGAATGGGATGGTTATGGAGCACTTATATTAGTGTCATAGATAAGGCACCAAACACTGTCCATTTATCTTGGGTATCAGTCGAGACATGCTTGATGGGGATACTGTCTCCAGTTCTCGCATAGACTTGTCATGGACCGACTAGTAGTCGAGTTTATGGTTGGTGTTTGATGTAGACCATGAGGTGTGGGATAGTTTGAGTGTGAGTTCAACAGAATCTCGGGAGTCCCATTGCCGGCATACACAGCGATTCTGGAGTTATCTGGGTGATATTACTGATTATTAGCGAGCGACTCGGGCCCGTGTTCCCTTGCCCTTGGGGCACTACCTTTGGGTGGGGGATACTCACGAGTGGTTGACTCTCACACTTGGACTGACGATAGGTTTAGCGACCTAGACAGTGAGACTTAGAGACTGATAGGGTTAGTGACATTGACATGCATTGCTTACTGATTTGATTACCTACTTTACTGTTTACCTGTACCGATTATTTCACGAGCGTCATCATTATGTATTTACTGTTTCATGTTCATCATCATTGCACGTGTTTATATTTGCATTTATATTTATTGCTATTGTGTCGCTCTGAAGACCTGAGTATGCATGCTCAGAGCGAGAAATGGATTTAGCACGAACCAGGACCTGACGTACCTCGAGGATATTGCGGACATCTTGATCAGCGACTCAGAGCTATACTTTCTTGATCTCTATCTGGTTAGTTACTTTGTATCTGTTTTGATTTAGTGACTGCATTTCTCATTACCTGTGCATTGATTACTGATTACCACGTAAAGCTAGAAGCCGAAGTGTGACTACGGCGGGACGTTTCCTTGACCGTAGGAGCATGGCTGGCCTTGTTAACCCCTCGTATTCCGTATTTTGGGAAGCGGGGCGTGACATGGTTTTGTTGGTATCAGAGCCAGGTTTAGAATGGGATTACAGTTTCCGTGTAGGGCTTGACAGTCTAAGACATCCTTCGGTCTAGATTGTAAACATGTTATCCTTGATCTTGATTCACATAGTTTGTCCTGTTACATATTTGATCCATCCGCTAGAGTTTTGGGTGACTTAGTAGAGTTAGGTGATTGTAATTATGAACTGCAGTATAGTTACAATACTGTACTCTGTTTGAGTGACTTGGAGTTCTACACTTGATTCCCGCTCGATTGAGTTTCACTCACCACCTATTCTTGCTTCGTTTTATATCTTATTCTGATTCTTATATCTTGTACCTTATGCCGTCCTAAAATTGTTGTTTCAGGACCATGTCTTCCAACGACGCTTCTTCCATCTCCACTCCCTAGAGTCAGACCGTCGAGATTTTGGGTGTACTGCAAGGCTTGAAGGAAGCCCAGGAGCGAACGAACAACCTTTTAGCGGAAGGATTAAGAAAGCAAATGACTCAAGCGCCAGAGGAAGCCTCCAATCATAAGGGAATCCTTGTTAAACAAAGAAAAGATGTGAAGATGAAGCGCCCATTTGTTCCTCAGCAGCGGAAGCAGCGGAGAACTCAATGTTGTGGATACCGTAAGAAACCAGGACATCTTCAGAGAGACTGTCGCAGCGCCAAAGGACAGTGCTTGATTTGTAGATCCGACGAACATCTTGTCAATGGTTGCCCTAGAAAGAAGGAGCTACAAGGAGGAGACTTGTCCACGCTCTCCACTACTGCTAAGTGACTTGGTTATTTCGTAGTTCGAGCTTCGAGGATAGTACGGACCCAGCGCAGGATTCCACTCGCTTGACGAGAATGCAGCGGTCTAGATATCAACGAAGAATTATCATCTTTTCTGCTTTCAAAAAAAAATATTGTCGCTCTTTTGTAAATGTCTCGTTTCGTTTAAAATCTTGTATCCATCGAACCTTTTAGTTTGAATGCAATAAAATTTTGAGTTATGGTGTATATATCGCTCCCTTGCCACTCATTTTCCTCATACTGCTTATTGCATCAGTATTCTAAATTTTGATTTTCGGTCCTTACCTACCGTATATCTTCCTTGTGCTCCATATCGTTGGTTATTTTCTTAGTGTGTCCCACTGTCTGATCATGACTCTTTCTTTTCCGGCCATGGCCCACCCTGGAGCAGCGCCGTCTCTAGATAAGGACACATGGTCATGTGTTTTCTTGGACTGCATGCTGGTGAGTTCAGATGACGAGATCAACGGCCCACAGGTTATTTTCGGAAATAGCAATTCCGAGGACGAGGGAGTCGCAGCCCCAGAAGTCGGCATGATCAGCGACTCTGACAACGAAGAAGAGGACCCCGAAAAGGACCCGATAGAGGAAGACCCTGAGGAGAATCGAGTGGAAGAAAATCCCGTGGAAGAAGATCCAGAAGAGGTGAATCACGTGGAAGCATACCACGATGAAGAAGCTCCAGCCGAGGAAGAAGGACCAGGAGAAGAAGACCCCGTGGCAGAAGAATCTCCAGCGGCAATCCCTGCGAGGCGCTATGGAAATGGACGCCTTTATCTTAGCGCGCGAGCTTACCGTAACCTGCAGAAATTCCATAACTGCGACTGACGTGATCTATCTTTTGTTTCCTCTGGCCAAATAAATCTATGTATAGTTTAGGGCCACCTTTTATCTTTCGAGAATGCCTTGTTTGAAATTTTCTGGAATAATAATAATAAAGTTTCAGAGTTCGCCAATCTTTTGAGTATTGACTCGCATGATGCATTGACTGTTTTTCTCTCCCCCAATAAATTTTCTTCCCTTCTGAGATTCATTACTATTCACCCTTGCATCTTGTACTGACATGACCCTAGCCTCTTCAACATTCAGATTAAAAGTACCACTTTCGACCTTTTTGAATGGGTCGTATTCCACTGTAATCCATACCCTGGCTAGCCCTTATACATTTTTAGTGCTATCTCCTATTACTATAATTACATTCAGTAACATTGCTATTTGAAATCTAGTTTTCGTTATTTTTTGTCTATCAAAAAAAAAATCTTGCGTGTTATTAACTACTTCCATTTTATATATTCTGAATACTTTACTATTCATCATATTTTCAATAGCGCAAATATATGCCGCACATACTATTATCTTATTTCACCATATGAGTTTCTCAAGTTATTTTAAATTGATTGATCGATATATTTATTCTAAAATATGTTGGCCTATCGGCAAATCTTTCACTATTGTTTGTTATTGCTATTTTATTTTCTGGTATTATGCATATAGTTTATCATTATAGATGGTCATGCCTTGTGCTTATTTAGGCATGTTCTTTTAGTTGCGTTATTTCCTATACTTATATAGACCTTGGATTTTCTGCTAGCTGCTCTTGCATAAATCGCTATATAATAGTATTTGATTTTGTTGCCTCTCGCATTACATTTATAGTTTATTGTTTATTTTAATTTCGAGGACGAAATTTTTTTAAGGGGGATATGATGTAATACCCAGTTCTTTTTGTACACCAATATTCATATTTTATAAAGTGTTACTTACGAAATTTATTTATTTATATTTATAATTATTTTATTTATTTTAAAACCCCAAACCCAAACCCTATTGTCTATTTCCCTTTTATTTCCCATTCCCTTTTTATTCCTCCCGAGCCCAGCCACTCCCTCTCTATCTCTCTTTTATTTTCCCTCAGCCCAAAAGAAAATCCAATCTCGGCCCAGCCCCAATCCCAGCCCTTGCCCATGAACCGACCCGACCCATCTCCCCTTACCCGACCCGCTTCTTCCTGCCCACTCCTTTTTTTCCCGCTTCTTCCTTCTCTCCCACGTCGTCGCGCTCGTTCCCACGCCCCCTCCTCGTTGCGACCTCGTCCCCACTCCTCGGCCCTGACCTCACGCGCGCGCTCACCCACTCCCTCGACCTCGTCTCCCTCTCTCGCTCATACAAGCCGAGCTCCCTCACCTCCACCACCTCCTTCTATCCAAAACCCATCTCCCTTGCTGTCGCCGGCGAACCACCACCGTTGAGCTTCCACCGACCACCGAGCTTGCCAATTCGACCCCTTCTGCAACCTCTTTCCTCCATTTCATCAACCGAAAACCCACCATCACCCCGAGTGCCGCAACCGCGCCCGCGGCGAACCCAACAGCCTCACCTCGTCCTGCACACCCATCTCAGACGACCTCGACTTTCCCCAAGCACCCTCGCCTGCATAGCTCACCTCGCCGGAACTCTTCACCCCAACGCCGACGGCTGCAGCCCCTCCTTCCGCCTCGACCTCCTCCTTAGACCCACCGTCGACGAGGCCACTACCATAGCCACCAACCTTCGCGCTGCCACCACCCGCGAACTTCACCTGAGCCACGACCGAGCGGCCAACCCAGCCCCGAGCCTATCTCGCCGACTTCCTCACCTCACCGCCACCCAGCGAGAACCCACGACGGCACCACCTCTTTGCCGACGTGCACCCTACCACGCCAGCACCGCAACTCCACCGCCTGCTTTCCGCTGGAGCTCCAAGCCGCCGCCGTATGGACCACCGCAGTCAAGACGTCAAGCTTAAGCCCCTCTCCGCTGCATTCGAGCCTTAGCCGCAGCCGATCACTGTTCAATCCAAACCCGATCATCGAAGAATCAAGGACGTCGTCGTATCATGGCTTCTGTTGTCCATCACTGTGCCGGAGTCGTCGCCATCTTTCCATGTCGATCAAGGCAAGTGCTCGCCACTTGCTTACATGCTACAGTAATGAATAGATTAATATATATGTTTATGTTTACACCAAAATATTACCGCGGCGTTTTAAATAGTAAACCGTATTAATTTTAGTAATACTGATTTGGGTCACGATCTAGTCTAAAATCTAGTGATAATATCGTATGGAAATCGTAGAACCCAATAAGGCTGGTTTAGTTAAAAGAAACGGGCGTTTCGACTGCGAATCGAATGCTTAAATCTAGATTTCGATGCATAACTTTAAGTGAAAACCCATCTTTAAATGGCGGAACTTGTGATTGTTACACCCGTTTACTATTCACAGTGGTGCTACGGAAATTTGGTTACAAATAAATATCGTTTCACCTATAAAATTTTACCCCGATAATCATTGTGAAATCAGAATTTTCCTGAATACGCTAGACCGTTAAATTCATATTAAATCTTTTACAAATCGGATTTTAGCGTTCCATAGCTTGTATCGAAGCTAACTGATTAACCTACAGTACTCTATAGTTGACCTCTGAATTTTAACAAGTTATGATAGAGAGAACTGAGGAGAATTACGATTCTAGACTGCAGTCCAGAGCAGTAATCCCAGTTAACTCTTGTCTTTAAATCACTGTATAGCCTTTCTCAAATGTGAAAATGTGAGGAACCTGATATCTTTACGTAGAAAATTGAGTTAGCTTTCTTACCCCACTGGTTTCATTGGATTCCTGTTCTGTATGATATTTTTAACACATTTTATAATACCGATGCATCCAACTGAATTCTGCAGTGACAGATTTTACACATAGAACTTAACCTGGCCATAACTCCCTGTTGATATAGGATATTATTGATCCTCCAATTGCGTTGGAAACCTAAATGATAACCCTAAATATTTTTTCAACTATAGTGTCGCCTAATTTTGATCCTAACTGGGAGTAAAATGTGTTACGAAACGGACTTCCAAATCTGGAATCGGATTTCCAGCAGTGAATACTTAAATTGAAATGGCCACAACTAGTAAATCTGAAACCCGATTGACGCGAAACCAATTTTGATGGATAGATAATTAAATATACTGTTTACCCCTTTTACATTGTTTCACTCGATTCTGCATGTATGATTTATAGTGAATTATACAAGTGGTAGGACACTGGCTGATGATATTCTATTCATATCGTAATTTTTGTATTCTCATCATATCATGTAGATGTCATTGCATTGGTAACCTAGTGATCGTGCACATTATCCAGTGTTAGATATTAGTGTTTTGATTGTGGCAAGTACGTAGTGATAAAGTGTGAATGAATAAGTGAAAGTGACACGTACTTTTACACAATCAGCGGACCCTATGGATTTATTGCATTGTCGACGTCTATAGAACATATATAAGTGTAACTATAACTGGAATGGGACGGTTATGTTGCACTTATATTAGTGTCATAGGTAAGGCACCAAACACTGTCCATTTATCTTGGGTATCAGTCGAGACATGCTTGATGGGGATCTTGTCTCCAGTTCTCGCGTAGACTTGTCATGGACCGACTAGTAGTTGAGTTTATGGTTGGTGTTTGATGTAGACCACGGGGTGTGGGGTAGTTTGAGTGTGAGTTCAACGGAATCTCAAGAGTCCCATTTCCGGCATACACAGGGATTCTGGAGTTATATGGGTGATATTACTGATTATTAGCGAGCGACTCGGGCCCGTGTTCCCTTTCCCCTGGGGCACTACCTTTGGGTGGGGGATACTCACGAGTGGTTGACTCTCACACTTGGACTGACGATAGGTTTAGCGACCTGGACAGTGAGATTTAGAGACTGATAGGGTTAGTGACATTGACATGCATTGCTTACTGATTTGATATACCTACTTTACTGTTTACCTGTACCGATTATTTCACGAGCGTCATTATTATGTATTTACTGTTTCATGTTCATCATCATTGCACGTGTTTATATTTGTGTTTATATTTATTGCTGTTGTGTCGCTCTGACGACCTAAGTATGCATGCTCAGAGCGAGAAGTGGATTTAGCTCGGACCAGGACCTGACGTACCTCGAGGATACTGCGGACATATTGATCAGCGACTCAGAGCTATACTTCCTTGATCTCTATCTGGTTAGTTACTTTGTATCTATTTTGATTTAGTGACTGCATTTCTCATTACCTGTGCATTGATTACTGATTTCCACATAAAGCTTGAAGTCGAAGTGTGACTACGGCAGGACGTTTTCTTGACCGTAGAAGCTTGGCTGGCCTTATTAACCCCTCGTATTCCGTATTTTGGGAAGCGAGGCGTGACAAAGCATGAAACTGAAATTTCCAAAAACAATTTTATTTACATTCAAAATTCACAAGTTTCAAACGATTACAAAGATCACAACGGGAATTAACAACATACAAGACTAAACATGTGGCTTACTGAAAGTAAAAGCTGAAGTAAAAAAACTAGTATTCGGCATGAGCTTCAAACCGTGAGTAGCCCTCTGAAGTCGTTTCCACCTCCTTAGTCTCTAAATTATCCAACGAACATTTCAAGAAAGAAAGAAATATGGGTGTAATTCTCGTAAGCAAACTTTCGCTCGGTAAGTCCCCAAAAAGGTTGGGTGATGTATATAAATAAAATGCAAGGTGTAATGTGATATAATATGGATGGAATGAAGCATGAACGAGTATAACATGACAGTATTAAAGGAAACTATGTAAGCATAGAAATGTAACATGAGTATAGCAAATAAGTATAGCATGACCGTGTAGTGAAGGTATCATGAACATGAAATGTACTGTCAGTGTGTCTTATAAAGGTCACCAGAAAGAAATATGTGTGTAATTCCCGTAAGCAAACTTTCGCTCGGTAAGTCCCCAAAAAGGTTGGGTGATGTATATAAATAAAATGTAAGGTGTAATATGATATAATATGGATGGAATGAAGTATGAACAAGTATAATATGACAATATTAAAGAAAACTATGTAAGTATAGAAATGTAACATGAGCATAGAAAATAAGTATAGTATGACCGTGCAGTGAAGGTATCATGAACATGAAATGTACGGTCGATGTGTCCTATAGAGGTCACTAAAAGGTAATCTAACTAACGTGAATTTAAGTGTGAATGTCAACGTATCTCAAGAGTGTTATCGAACCCAACAGACTGTAATTCAGGAGTAAGGAACTACAGTTCCTCATTCGTAAATTCGTGAATTCATGATTTCATGATGTAAGTATGGGACTCGTGAGATTTCGTTGGATTCATACTCAAACTACCCCAACACCCCGAGTATATTAGTCTATGATTAAGATTACGAGTCTTGATCGAGTTTTTGAATACAAAAAGGGATGTAATATCAAGATGGAGTTCATGTAGTCATGTCAAGTGCAAGTCGTGTAATTTGTATTCATGGCTCGAGTCAAGTTGGTTTCTGTAACGATCGTGTTTTCTAATACAAAATAAAAGGTCTTGTTTTCTTTAGTACCGAGTATTTAACTGCGTTTTTACTTGATGAAAAAATATTTTATAAGTGATGCGAGTAATTGTTAAAGCATTTAAATATAAGGAATTTTCTAAAAAAATCTATTTATATGTTTCTGGGCTTAAAATATTTTTATAATGCCCTAAGAATGATTTACATATATTATTTTAAATTAAAATAATTATTTTCGTAATTAAAATATTTTCGAGAATAAAATAGATTTTTTCAATAGTTATGATAACTAACAAATATCATATATATAGAAATATTATTTAGTTTTAAGCCAAAAATCATTTTTAAATTAAAGATAACAAGAAAATATATTTTCTGGAATTTTCTCATATTTTTCCCGTATTTTTCAATATTTTTAACAATTTTTTAAACCAAATTCGATTTTTTTAAAATAAACGTTTAGATTTCCTTTTATAAAAAGAAAAATATTAAAACAACTTTTAACCTGGACCGTTGGATGGGAGATACAATGGCCCAAGATCTCTGGCGGCTGCCCATGAGGGTGGGGACCACGCGCTTGCGCCGCAAGCACGTGAATCCACTCCTCATGGACACGTGGCGAGCAGCGACGGCCTCTGGGCTGTTGGATTCAGATCTAACGGCCACGAATCATGGCGGCGACGGATGAATCATCAGATGATGATTGGGCGCAGATTTTTGGGGGATTTGACAGATTTTTTGGATTTTATTGTTGGGGAAAACACATATAAATAGAGAGCTTCAAACTCAAATTTCTCACACCTCATAACTCTGAAAATACTGAAAAAAATCCCCAGGCTTTCATATCGATGACGCCGACGCTGTGGTTCCACCCAAATATCGAGAAAAAATCTGAGCGCGGAGTTGTTTAGATTGTAGTATAAGTCTACACTTTCGACCCATCGACATCCAACTCAAACCGAAAATAGGATCCACCTCTCTCCGCTTGTCTGTCACCTTCTTTCCGTTAATGATCTTAGTTTCAAGTTCTAATCCCTAACCTTATTTTAAAATGATGTTAAAAATATTTCTGCATCCCGATTGTGGTGCCTCTTAATTATAAATTTGACCCATGTTTAAAATTGTTTAATTAAATTACCCTTATATGCGTAAATATTGCACCCTCATCCTCCATGGAAAATAATATGTTTGATGTTATAACCCATGGGGGTATCAATCCACCCTTTATGTACACCCATTTAACCATGTTACCAATAAGATCTCGAAATAGGTTACTTCCACAAAATACCCTCATTTTATTAAAATGTTGTGCGTATTTAAAATACCCATATGATATGAGATGTTTTGAACAAAATACTTTGGGCACCCTAAAATGGTATGTTTTTACTTGCACTTTTATTCACCAATTAACCTGGTTTTGTTAAAATCCCTTTACCTTTTGAAAGGGGTAATACTAATCTAAATAATTATGCTATGGTTTTCTACCTAACCCCTTCCACATAGAGAGAATATTTTATAATAAATTTTTTTAACCTATTAACTAAAGGTTTAATAAGATACCCTAATTTCTATAGGGTATCTCATTGTTGATAGGCAATCGTCCCTGCAAAAGGACACAAATCCTACCGTCCATGTACAGCGGTTGCCAACACGGATGTATTTCTAACCAAATAAACCCCATAACTTTATAAATTATTATTTACGAAAAAATACCTAAATCCATCCTAAAAGGATATAATTTCATTTAAATATCTTGACCTTTACTAAAAGTCCGCCTTCAACAAAAACCATAACCATTTTTTTAATGATATTTTCCAAAAAGAATACCTAAAACTTTATTGAAAATTAATTTCAATAAATACCATAATCTTTCATAAAATGGATATTTTCTCATTAAAATACCCTGGGTTTTCAAAATGATAATTACTCTAAATATCATGGTTTCTTATAAACGATAACTATCATTAAACGCTGTGATCTTTTTTTAACTAAGCGTCTAAAAATAATATGATGCACCTTACAGAATTTAAAAGATAATAAGATAGAATGAGTGATTGTGGAAGGCCAAATTAAATAAGATCAAATTTTGAATACAAGTTTACGACATACATGACACATGATACGGTTAGGGTTAGAATGCGGGAACATATGTATGAAATACTTATAAATGAGGATCCCTATAGGCAGGGTGAACAGTCCAATGTGTGGATGACTACTAACCCGATATTCGGACGAATACTAATCCTACTTTGGGGGTGAATGGTCCAATATGTGGATAAATACTAACCCGATATTCGGACGAATACTAACCCTACTTTGAGGGTGAATAATCCAATATATGGATGATATACAATGTGGAAATTCCATACCTAGATGTATATGCACTAACTCTAATGCGTCAAAACCTTTACACTGAATAACGGGGATGGGTAGTTTAATTAGGCAAAGAGATATGGAACTCGAATTCCCCTACTACTCGATCATAATCCCGAGAAGTGAAACTGTACATTTCACTTCCCCAGTTTTTGTTCCGTGGCCACAACGGAATAATCGCAAGTATCCGGACTCTTGTTTAACAAACTAATGCGAACTTTTACCTTCACTTATACCTCATACAAACATATTCATATTCCCATATACCTCATACACCATACCCTTATTAACATATACCTCATACAAACACATTCATATTCATATGTACCTCTGTCAACATGTCTTATTTGTATACGCCTCATACCCTCATACCCATATACATCATATCTGTATATATGCATCATACTTATATATATTTGCTCGTTTCTATACCTTTACTTCCTTATGAGGCAATCCTACCCGAGTATAACTCGCTGACGGACTTTCCTTTTCTCTCTCTATCTTTGGAATGTCCGTCAGATGAGAATGAGTATTATGACGAGGATCAAGGTGTGGAGCCAACTAATGAAGATTATGCAGACTTGACGACGGAAGATTAGCTAGTTTTATTTGTTGCCCACCTGTTTAGGGCTTTGATTCTTCTTCGATATAATTAAACTATTTAATTTATTTTACCCTTTCCTTTGGAATGTAATAAAGTTTGGTTAATGGAAATAAATGCCTTTCGCTTTTATTATTTTGTTTTAGAACACATCCTGCATGTTATAAATATTCATATGCTTAATGTAACTGTATTGAATAGACCACTTTCAATACAGTTAGGTTGCGGACCATGCCATGTCACCCTTCACCTTCTTTCGGGAAGCGGGGTGTGACAGGTTTTAGTGGTGGCCCATGCAGGTCTCTCAGTGTACTAAAATGAAACCGTTAACTTACTTATTATATTTGTGAATCCCATCCACTTGTATCAATTTCAAAATTTTTCATATTCCCTGCACTTTCCTTGACATTCTGTATCTTGACCATGGCCTTTCTTCTCACGTCATGGCAAATATTTCGGATGAGGACAACATGTCGGACATCACCTTTGAGGCTATGCTTGGATATTTGGACGACGAAATGATGGGTCCCCAATATCTCCAATGGTGATTTGGAAGATGGAGAAGGAGAAGCCCCAATAGAAAAAGAACCCGAGGAAGAGGAGACTCATGCGGAGGAAGAAGAGCCTGAGGAGGACGTCCCTGCTGAAAAAGAAGATCCCGTTGAGAAGGAAGAACCAGAGGAGGAGGAAGAGCCCGAGGAGGAGGCCCCCGCTAAAGAGGAGATTCCTTTGGAAGAGGAGGAACCAAGAGAATACAGTCCGCACATGTGGTTTATTGGGGAAAAACTCGATATTCGGAGACATGCCTATCAATATGTTCGTCGTACCCCTCCACAACTCTATCGTCGGGATGTCCCAGGCTCACCCTTCTTTTACAGTTTTGTAAGAAAGGTCAATAAACGCCGAGCCAACAACGCGCAGTTTCCACCGCATAATTGATGGATGATGACCGAAACGCTTATGATTAGTTCATGTCATGTTTAGTTTTCTTAGTTTCCTCAGTGGGCCAAATAAGCTATGTATAGCAGTATGGCCATATTTAATTTTCATTATATCTCCTTTAGCATTTATCAATAAAATCTTAACTTCAAACCATTTCGCTCTTGTGCCTCTCGTTTTTTTTTTTCATTATTAGTTTTCCTCTTGCATTAATTGTTACTTCTCATGCAAGCTACTATTCTATGTCGTTCTCAGCCTGTTTGTAACCTAATCTCTTTTGATTCGGCTCATCATGGTCGGACGATACCATAACCGCAACAGAATGGGAAATGGGGTCAATGAAGCCGCTGCCCAACAAACAGCTATGCTACAAAGGATACTGCTTAAATCCATTATTAATCTAAAGTCCTTAAGGATTTTTCAATTCGTTTATTTTAGATAATTATATGTTTTGAATTTCTCGAGAGGGTTTTATGTAAAATGTTTTAATTTTAAAAAATAAACATTGAGGGTGGTTTTGATAAAAACATGTTAATTAGAATATCAAGAGTTTTTTAGAAAAACGTATATTAGATTTAGTTGTATTTTAGTAATAAAACATAGCATTTGAAATTATGTTGTATTTTTATGGAAAAAATCTATCTTTTGGAATCTTAAGGCCGGGTATTTTCTTATAAACTTTAATTTTTTCATTTTAGAGTATTTAGAAAAACTAATTTTTACAACTTTGTTTTTTTCTTTGAAATTACGAATATATAATTTACTTTAAAAACGTATTTTCTTTAAACCCGTATTTTATTCTTTCCGAGACCGAATTCTCAGTGAGGAGTTCTGTATCTCATTCTACCATCCTCAGGATGTGCGATAATCCACACTATCCATAAATGGATCCCTTAGAGAGGGTTATAGAGGCGTAATTGCACAGAAAAACATCGTATTTTAAAATTGATGGTATTTTGGTGTAATTCGGTTCTTTACAAACAATGTTACAAACATATGATCATGCTATATTTCCAAAGTGTGCATGTGTGGAGTAGGTCATTACCCCGTGCCATATATATGACTAAAATTTTACTAATAACTTATCACAACAAAAGACGATTTAACATGGTATTTACTTGCAACAATATTGTGATATTAACTAGTATTGTTAAAATAATAAATTATCTAACATAAAAAGAGAACATGTCAATGGCACAATTTGTTATACAAAGACATTTAGATTTAGTGATTAAATATAGGAAAACAAAACGAATATAGTCTTGCCAAACATGAACTACATGTATGTGTATGTTAATGTATGGATTTGAATGAATCGAGGACTTTAGCGTAGCGCAAATGAAAAAGAGTGACGATATGACAACATGGGGATTCAACAAGAAATAATAAACGAGGGGAAAATAGAGGAGAAAGACGAAAAGAGGACTTACGGGTTGCGTTAAAGTAGGGAAGAAGTAGTTTCAGTTTGTAGAACTGAGGCCGCAACGTGATTGAGGAAGCGAATTGGACTACGGTGTCTCCTTGGCGAGTTTTCTTGATCGATTTAGGATCGTAAAGGTGGAAGAAAAATCTCGGTTGGAAGAATCGAGACTACAGATAATCGGGCGGTGCTTCGACAGAGTGCCGACGTTTCAAGAGTTTGCCTTCACCTTAAACTTGAAAGAGATATTGAGTTGGAATTTTGATTGGAATTTTTGTATATTTCATAGGGGTGAAAGGTGGATAGGTTGTGGGGTTTATATAGGGATGAGCGAGAAGATGTGGTATAAACATTGTGATAAATGATATTAAAAATTGATTTTTAATGGGAAAAAGAAGTGGGGTTGTTCTATGGATTAATGCATTGGTTTCGGAATATGGAAACGAAAAGGCGGATGTTCAAAGGTTGCATCAACCCGGACGGGGCCCGTTTGGGCTTGTTCTGGCCGCCCGAACCGCCTCGACCTCGAAGTCTGGGTCCGGATCTTGGGTCATTGCTCGGGTTGGGTTTAATTAGGCTAATTATATACATATTTTCTGTTAAAGTTTCTTAATCCCATGTAATGCTCATGCAAACTCTTAAACTTCTAAAATGTTAAAAAGAAAAAATATTAAAATAATTAGAGCTAATGGGATTTGAATACGCGGGCTATGGAACAGCAGCGGATAGTCTAAACCAGTGAGCTACAAGGTGTTTCTTACACTTATTTCACAAGAATTACTTATAACTCGAGGCTAGATAGCGTAACGGTTGTCCATCTTTTTTATGAACTAAAACGAAAGGGATGGTACATAAGATTTTGAGTCGTTAAAAATATAATCTCATCATCTAATTTACCTTTTGAATTCTCTTTGAATTTTGGAGGAGGAAAAAGAGAGGAGCTTGAAGACGATGAAAGTTATTATGCTCGAATAAAAACCTAAATCATTTTTCAAAATGGTTGTAAATATTTATCATAACATAAACAAATCTCATCCATTGGATTTAATCCATCATCCAAGTGTTCACCCTCTTCTCTCCTCTCCACTTGTCACCGTGTAGAGAACGGTATGCGTGTGCTACACCTTTGGCACAAGATAATTTAAAAGAGAATGAAAAGGAAAAGGGGAAAACAATATATAAATATATGAGATTAATGGAGGAAAGAGGCCATAGGAGCGGATTTCCTCCTATGGCGTGGAAAAGATACAATCTCCGCCATTTTTCCGACGATCGGCACCCATCATCATCATCGTTATCATCTAAGATGTGCGTACACCAAATTTCATGTGATTCGACAACTTTTTCACCGTTGATTTAGTGGGTTCAAAATTAACGGTTTACCGACAATAGAACTTTTTACATTGCTAAATCAACAGTGAAAAAGTTGTAGAATCACATGAAATTTGGTTTACCCACATCTTAGATGATAACGATGAAGATGATGGGGGCCGATCGTCGGAAAAAATGGCGGAGGTTGTATTTTTTCCACGCCATAGGAGGAAATCCCCTCCTATGGCCTCTTTTCTCCATTATTCTATAAATATATATATGTTACAAAACATTATACACACACACACACACACATGAATGAGACATAAATAAATAGTGATAAAATATTAGCAAATACATATATCTAATACATGTATTAATATATTAAACCAGTACTTGATTTAATATCCGTTCTTTCCAAAAGACCAGCTAGTATTTCCACATGTCTAATTACCGTCAGTGTATTCAATATATTAGTTTTAATCGAACCCCGGTACGCATCCAATACGCATGGCTACATCATATCGCTGGAGTCGGAAAAATCTCTATGTGGGACTCTAAAGACTCGACAATACGCTTGGCAGTGAGTTACTGGATCCAATTCATAACTTACAAGTACGTCAGTGGCACTAGCTGTACGTAACGGCTACCCGGGTATCTGTCGAAAGGAAGATCGACAAGTAAGCCCGTCCAAACCCTTACTGAGCCTATAAGTGACAGTCGCCATGCAGTCTGGTCTGTTCGTCTGAAAGTATCGCATATCAGGTCTAAGAGGCGGTAAATATCAGACCCCTAATAACCTGATAAGTCGTGCCGATATCAAGCCCATCACCAACCGAGAAACTATTGGTCCTCAATCAGTAAATCTCATCCGCTCTGGCCAGAGACTTATGGTGATGGCCAACCGGGCACAGCGCGATATCAACTTCCAATACCGTGAATGAAGAATCCTCTCAATCCGCTCACCGCCTCCATGTGGCTCGAGACTGCACCAAAGTAAAACCTGTTTGCATGACTCAGTAGAGCCGTGGCAGGATAGTAATCAAAGTGCAGTGGAAATTCACACAAGACAAATGGCGATCTTGGATCAACAGACTAACATGTACTCATGCTACCAGAGAACTACTATTTGACGGTAGGTATAATACTAGATAGCAGGTTCCCGGCAAGTCCGTCCAGTGTAACACATACGCTAATGAGCATATGCACACAATCTTTAGTGTTGTACACCAATGGCTGTGAAACGGGACACCTCCCCTCTCAGGAATAAGAAACGTATACACGAGTCTACTCCGGAGTATCGATACCTAGTCTCGATAATCTAACGACTATGGATATTTAAGGATGTGCTTATGGACTACCCAGGCCTCACTAGTATGATCGCCATCATAACCCTAATAGTCCAGCAAGAATCCTAGAGTTCTATCAACATGTAATACCGATCCGTAATACCGCATAATAAATGTACATGATGATAAAGTCAAACCATATAGCATACTATCATCTCGAGTAAGACTATTCTACCCATATAGATCCTCCCTCAATTATCATAATCGCATGCCTGCAATTACAATAATTGCCTTGAGCGCACTATATCCAACAATCTCCGACTTGCACTTAAGGCTAATTATTATGGCATCGCATACCCACAGCTCGTGTGCCACCGAATACCCAACTTCTCTACTAATCAGCTTCGCAAATCGAGTTTGAGAAACAACCGTGTTCGAGAAATAACCTAAGTGGGTGGATCCGCTACAATATTTCTATCTTTATCTTTTTATATCTCAACTTCACGGAGAACAACTATCTTCCGAAATGAACGATACTTGTCTTAGAACTTGTCTATATAGCTGATGGGACTTGTTGGGGTCAAAAATTACACCCCGGTTGACTAAGTCAAAATCAAAATCAAGCCCAAGTAAGCGGGCCCAAGCCCAGATCAAGTGGGCCCATGCCCAAGTCAAGCCCCGCGATCGGCCTCCCCCATGCCAAAATGAAATCATGAAATAAATAATTTTGATACAATTTTTTTTTATGCATGAATAGGCATAAAGCCAAATTTTTGTAAAGTCCATGGCCCATGTGCAAAATAAATGAACACATGAGATAGGCAAAATGCCATTTTGTAATGCCCAAGGGGCTATAAGTAAGTTTGTAAGCCTATAAAAGGCAACATGATAATGAAATAAAAAACAAGAACAATAATTTATTCTCCCCAAAAATTAGGGTCTGTACCTCCTTCTACTTCCTCAAGGTTCTAAAACCTTCTTCCCCCTTTTGAATTAAATTAAAAGTTTAGCTCTCCCTTTTCCAAAAATAAATAGTTTTTCACCATAAAACCCTTGAAGGAGAGCTCGGAACTGCCATCAAATCCCTAAAAGGGACATTTTAATTCTCACCTCTCCTTTTTCCCCCAAGATTCAGCCAACGGAGAGGAAGAAAAGGATACTCATCTATAAAAATCCCATTCCGGAAGGATCCGAGGCTCAAAAGAAGATCCAAAGATTTCTAGAAGTTCAACTCCATTCAAGATCTGTTGGAGTTTAACTCCATAAATCAAACCCCTTTTTAGGAGTTTAACTCTAAATCTATACATAAATCCCTTAGGAGTTCAACTCCTAACCCAGGGGCTAAGCCCCTTTTCCGGTGGTGTTTCCAGCAGTCGCGTGCAGCGCACGTGACTAACGGGCGCCCAGCGGTCGCGTGCGCCTCACGCGACCCGCGGACGCCCAGCGCCCACGCGACAGGCACGTGACCCGCGTGCGCCCAGTGCCCACGCGCCAGGCACGTGACCCGCGGGCGCCAGGCATCCACAGTCCAGACACGTGACCCGCGGGCACCCAGCGCCCACGCACTAGGCACGTGACCCGCGGGCACCTAGCGCCCACGTGCCAGGCACGTGATCCGTGGACCCCCCGTAAACTCTGCGAAGCCCCCGATATATCCAAAAAACCCTTTCAAAACACAACACACGCACACTGCACATTGAGTTCACATGACTAGCTCGACCCATCAATCGGAGGTTCTCTCGCTCCAAAGACGAGGGGTAATTAACGGCAGCTTAGTCCGCGGCTGCCGGAGATTCGGGTCCCTACAATCAATAAACCCCCGCCTACCCGAGGCAGGGGGAATCTATAGTACGCCTGACAAGCGATGCGTATTCCCATCTCCATGGGGTGACGAAAAACACCCTACAGGTTCTGGCACGGGGACTGATCTCCCCTCCCATATTTCAGGTTAAACATCCATGCGAACTCAATCAACATATACATTGATTGCATGTACTGAAATCATACTTCTATTTGTAGGTTAACAAATTTTAAATTGCAATCTCCGGATGCAACAAAATGCCTCCAACAAAAGGCTGGCTCTGATACCATGTTGGGTTACAGCAGCGCCCCGACCATCAAACCGTGGCCAAATGCGGAACAAAATTTTTCTAAACCGGCGCTACCATTACCCGATGCCTAGATCTACCCTAAACCCTAAACTAGCAGGCTATAAAAGGAAGTTAGAATGGTTATACCGTGTTGATCCGTGTCCTTCGGTCTTCAACCATCATCCCCAAGCTCCTAGTGGCTCCTTGATCAAATTTGGTTGTCGGTCTTCCTACATCTATGATGATCCACCTGAAGGAAACAGTGCAAACTTCAGCCTCATCGAGCGAGGCAACCGACACTCCAAGGTTGCTAGCAATGGAGAGTGGAGGTGTAGAAATGTGTCACTATCTTTTTCTCTCATCACAATGCTCAATAGAGCAACTCAAGAAGATGAAGGAGGTAAGGAAACATGTGGCATGAGTAACTCAAGAAAGTGCTAAGTCTTTTTATGAGAATGAGAGTGAGCAAGTGAAGAAATCAAGTGAGGAAAATAAATGAGCAAGCCAAGAAAAGAATTGAGCAAGGTTATGCCCGCACGTTTCGGGAGGAGATCTTCATCGCCGAAAGTGATGTCAGCTGTGTGAACCTCTTCGAGCTCATCTTTCATCTTTTCTTCGGCAAGGAAAGCTTGAAACTGGTCGGGCTCTTGTAGTGCCTTGATCAGATAATCTCGCGCCTCTTTAGACAACAGGAGGGCATCGAGAATGCTCAGCTGCGAGGGTATCTTTCTCAAGTGCGCCAGAACATTGTAATCCGCCTTGTTTTTCTTGGGCGGGTCCTTGGCTGCGAGCTCTTCGACGACTCGGTCATCGAGGGTGATATTCTCAGGGACTTTTTCCTTCCCTTTATCTTTTCTGTTCGATCCCTTGTTTGTAGGTCCGAGATTCTTTTCGGGCAACGTACGATTGCGCAGCTGAATATTCTCACAATTCTTCGTCTCTTCGTCTTTTCTTGAGGTGGATTCTTTGAAGAGAGGGCCGAGAGCTATTTCTTCATCAGAATCGCTCCCGAAGGTGAGAAGTTGCGATCCCCTAGCATCAACCATGTGACAGTTGCCGGCAGTTCTTTTACGCTCATCTGTCGTGCTTCTCTGCTCTCGATGAGTTTTGCGCTTCATCCGCTTGAACTGTTTTCGGTGGGCAACATACCCCTGCCACCATTTTTTAAAGGCCATGCACTCTTCAGTAGGGTGTGCAATCCTCTGGTGGTATAAGCAATAGTTAGGATGTGCGTCTGCTTCATCAAGGTGCGTATTCTCGGGGATATTTTCTTTGGGCGGTGGCAGCTTCATTCCCATAGACAAGGCTTTGGCAAACCGTTTCTTCGTCTTAAGCTTGCTTTTTTTTGCCGCGGGTGCACTTTGATCTGGTTGGAGTGTTTCGTGACCCATTTCTACCACGACTTCTTCAAATTGACGCCGACGCCTGGACCTTTCGAATATGGCCGTTTCACGTTGCTGATCAGCCTTGCTCTTCTGACGGGCTTCGTTCAGCAGCATGTCGATTATCTCGTCAGACGGTTCGAAGGATTTTGGCACCGCTCCTTCCCCCAGCTCCTCTATGTGAGCTTCTTCGTCATTTACGGGAGAATGAGAGATCATGTGACAACTTACCACATAATCTTCAAATTCTTCTGACGAGTCGTCTCCGTCGTCATTGTCGTTTTCTCCACTCTCAAGGATGTTGTTGAGAAATTCTTGGAGCGTGACTGGGGTTCGCGTCTTCTGATTATATTCTTCCAGTGCGTCAATCTGCTTTTGCAGGTGCGTGCGTTTGTCATCAAGCTCACGGTCTTTTTGGTCTTCTTCTTCCTTTTCGAAGATTTTGATGGCTGGGCATGGGCGTTTTGCCCATCGCTACCAATTTTTGGCGTCGGGCGTGGTTTCGGCATTCCCTCAATGATCTCGAGTTCCAGCGAGCTTTTCCACCTAATCGCCGGGCATTTTTGAAGATACTTCAGCATTCTTTTTGTTTTGGGTGAAAGAGCGATCTCCCATGGAGCTTCTTCTATAAATGAGCATGATGCCCCCGGCATGTCTACCCTTTTAGGAGCGTGCGGCTGCGGTGGGCTTACCTTCCAGTTCTTGGACAGTGCAAATTTGCCCTGTTGGTATTGGTCCTCGATCCAGCTTTTGAAGATGAAGCAATTTTCAATTGGGTGGCCTACTACTCGGTGGTAGGGGTAGTAATTGGGATTGTTGACGTCACCTGGCTGCAGTGGGCATCTGGGATCTGGCAAAGTGATGAGCCTGTTGCGCACCGCTAATTCGAACAGTCTCCTTGTTTTATCTCGAGGGAACGAGTAAGGACGTTTTAACTTTTCGTTGATAAATCGATGTCTGTCGTTTTGGCGATCAGCTGGTTTTGGACCACTCGGCTGTTGCTGACCGTTGGCGACGAAGGTCGCTTTCCCTTTCCCTTTTTCATTCCGAGGCTCCGTCTTTGAAGAGGAAGGCCTATGGCCCATCTGGTCCATTTGGGCTAGCTTGTCAATCAAGGCCTGGAAGGTAGTTGGCTTGAAAAATATCATGAATTGGGATATAGTCACCTGCGGATCGAGAGTTCCCACAAACATGCCTACTGCAGGAGCCTCTTCTATGCGATGTTCGCACTTCGACCATAGGTTGCGCCACCGAATTGCATGCTGAACCCATGTCTCCCCTGGCTTCACTCGGGCATTGATCAACGCCGTGATTGGGGTGCGTTCGCTAGCGCTTGCGAAACACTGAGTGAATAGCAACTCTATCTCCGTGAATGTTTTGACGGAGTCATTGGGAAGCTCCGAATACCATTCGAAGGCCGTCTCCGCCAAGCTGCCGATGAATTGGCGAAGCAGCAGCTTATCGTCACTTCCAGTATTACCGCAGAGAGCCCTGAACTGGGCGACATGCTGGTGGGGATTACCTGTCCTCTTGTACACGTGGAACTTAGTAATTGTGTATCCTGACGGGTACTTGATTTGATCGTACCAGCTAGGATATGGCCGCCCCGTTCCGACAACTTGGCCAGCAGCTTCGTTCGCTTGATGAGCTCGTATCTGTTGAGCTATATAATCGTCAAGGGCTGCTTTGGAGATGGTCTCTTCCTTGGCTGCTGATCGAGCCAGAAGAGGGTTTGATGTCTCCCCTCTTGTCGTTTTCAAGGATTATCGGAGGGTCTTCATCTGGAGAATCTGGCTGTATCATTATCCCGACCATATCTTGGAATAATAGCGCCATTTTTTTTATGTTGGCCGCTTGTTCCGCGGCTTCTTTATCTTTCTTCTCGAGCATTCTGCGGAGGAACTCGGCATCGGTTTCTTGCTCCTGGCTTTGCTCCGACGATATCTCTGGGCTTTCTTTTGGCCCAGTGAGTGCGGCCATCTTTGTTAGCATTTCCTGGAGCTTTTGCTGTTGCTCCTGGGCTTTTGTCACAGATCGGGTGAGTGGTCGATGACCCGTGGAGATGCGGCTATCATCTTTCCCAGAAACCATGTAGATGGTATGCACTACCATGCCCCCAAACTTGGGGCGTTTGGATTCATCTCCCTTGAGATTTGTTGCAGACACAAGGATTTTCTCCGGCCTTCTCCTTTTATGAGCGGTCGAATTTGAGGGGGTCGTTGCAGCGGGAACCCATATAAACGATACCTTCTGTGGTACAGCGGGGTGGTCCTTCTCTTGCCAAACCTTCATTTTCTTCGGTCGGCGGGAGTAGTCTTGATTAATCACAGAGTCTTGGACCCTTCGCCAGACCCTGTGGATTTCGGAGGACAGCTGCTGAGGGGGCTTCTCCGGCTTCGCCTTTATGATGTTTTCAGCAGGCGGAGGAGACTTTTTTAGCACGGCAATTGGAGAATTCTTGTGCACTCTCCTGAGCGGCTCAAAGCTGTTCCCAGTTGGAACAGCAGCATCAATTTCCACCATTGGAACTGGTGGGGTAAGTCCAGAAGGGGAACTGCCCCCAGCTTTCCTCACTCGGCGCTAGTGGCGATGTCGAGCATGTCTTGTAGACGGTACTAGCTTAGTTACGGGGGTGGCTTCATCATGCCCCATGTTCTAGTGTAGGGTTGTTGTTGATGTCAGCCTATCGAAGACTAACGTCCGCTGAGAAGAAACGTCCAACCTGTCAAAGACTGACCTTTGGGCAGAGGAGGCAGCCTTGGTGACTTCGCCTGAAGCGGGAGTTGGAACGGACAGTCTTGCAAAGACCGATCCTTTAGCAGGAGAAGCCCCTCTGATGACTTCGTTTACCGGAGCTGGAATGGATATCCGCTTCGGGATAGCTCCTTCAGGTATTGCAGGCTTCTTCACGGGCCCACTTGAGCTTTGGCCCAGTCTATTAAAGACCGAGGCGTTGGATTTGGACGACCCATTGAGAGGGGCCGTGGTAGTGGTAAGCCGATCAAAGACCGACTTCTTTGGAGCTTCCTGCGACGGCACTGGAGCGTTGAAGCTCATTGGCGGGAGCATGGTCCCGAAGAACAACCCAGTGGTGGCTTGTGTCACCTGTTCCACTGGCATTGCGAAGATGGAGACCGCTTGGGGCCCATAAGTCAGTCCTCCAGATAGGACGGAGCGGGAGTTGTTGTTGCAGTTGGTACAGTTGAAAGCCATTGACGCCATCTTCTCTTCTGCACGGAGCAGGACCCCAAATTTTAGTACCTCGAATCCAGGGGAAACCATACTAAACTGCGATTCGTTCGCGAACACGACACACGAAGTGTGGAGTGGAAAGAGGAAAAGGTCCCACCGGGCATGCCAGAATCTGTTCGCCGCCTAAAACAAGGAAGACAAACGTCTTGCCTGAATTTAGGGGCAGATGCTATTTGGTTTTATCCGTCCACCTCTCCGAAGATGCAAAGTTGATTTATGGCACCATGTATCGGAGGTTTAGACGGATGCGGCCGTTGTAGCAGACTTCGTCAGATTCCCCCTCGTTTTGAGGGTTTTTTGATTGTGAGAACGCTCTTTCTTGCAGGCGCAAGCCCCTGCAGTTAATTACGCTACCGCATCGCGATAACAACTTTCTCCTTCTCCAGAAAGTCACTTCGTGTCGTGTGTGTTTATTTTGTTTTTGGTTGCCCGTGGATTGTATACGGAGACTAATTTATGTTGTCGCCCATAGGGCGTGGATTAGTCCAAATCCGTATTTCCTTAGATTTGGGTTTGGGTTAGTTTAAGGATCGTTAATCTTGTTTTAGATTAAGATCAACTTAAATGCTTGTTAAGGATACATTAGTCTAATTTTAGACTAAGATCTACTCAGCAAGGTTTTTGGATCATTTAGATCCAACGAGAGAGTATTTTGACTCTATCGTTTTAGTTTAGGGACATTACGGTCCATTGGGTTTAAGGACATCATAGTCCATGAGTTTAAGGACCTCATAGTCCATAGTTTAAAGACGTCATTGTCTGTATGGTTTAAAGACATCATAGTTCGTAAGGTTTTGATTTAACCAGTTGGGGATGCACCAAAAGTTATTGGTTATTGGGACCCTTCATCTCTCTGAAGACGCTGAAGAATTACAACGACGTGTATCAGAGGTATGAAGAGATGTACCCATGAACCGAAGTTGGTTGGGAGATCTACAGTCAGGTTTGAGACTAAGACCAATCAAGAAGATTGTGAGCACATGGGCTCGGTTGATCTAAATTAGGGACTTGTGGCCAGCTTGGGCTTAGTCCACTCATTTTTGAATAAAGTATTTGAACACTTGTTTGGACTCGGTCCACTCATTTTGAGTAGAATGTTAAACATTTATTTGGGCTCAGCCCCTTTTATTCAAATAATGCTGAGCATTGATTTGGGCTCTGACACACCTTTTTCTTTTTGTCTTTTATTGAGTGTTGAACACTTTTTATGGCGCTGAGGCCTTATTTACAGAGCGCTTTGTAATTGCTTAGAGCCCACGTAAGGAGCACGTGGAGCGCTTGGCGCTGAGCGCCGGACTTGGAACGCTAAGGCGCTTCTTTTTAAAATGGTGCCCTCGTGAGGAGCACGTGGAGCGCTTGGCGCTGAGCGCCAGATTTGGAGCGCTAAAGCGCTTCTTATAAAATAGCGCCCACATGAGGAGCACGTGGAGCGCTTGGAGCTGAGCGCCAGATTTAGAGCGCTAAAGCGCTTCTATTAAATTGGAGCGCTAAGACGCTTCTTTGGCAGCTCTGATCAGTTCTGTGCTCTGGGAATTAATTCTCGGTTTACAAGAGACTTAGTCTCGTGGATCTAAGAACCGAGTTCTTCTTTTTGTGAAGAGACACTTTGTCTCATGGATCTAAGAACTAAGTTCTTCTTTTTATAAAGAGAGACTTTGATCTCTTCTGTTTTTTTGAAAGACTTGGTCTTATAGATCTGTGATCTAGAAAAAGAACTAAGTTCTTCTGATGCGAGAGTTAAACTGTCAAATATGGAGAAGATGTTATGATCTCTCCTCTTTTTATTTACCTTAAAAAGGTTCTTCTTAGAGCTTGCTCTTCACTTTTTCTTTTCTCAGAACTGGAAACTTATGGGGGGTTCTTCTGTTTTTCCTCTTTCGATTTGAGAACTTATGGAGAGGTTTCTGTGTACAAGACTTGAAGTCTTGGGTCCTTTATATAGAGGAGGCTAACTTGTTGAATCATTTAAGGAAATCTCTTAATTGAGAGATCTCTAATTGATTTGGGGAATGTTTCCCACCGTTGGATCTTTGATCCAAGGGCTTCTGTTTTACAGAAAATAGTTTTCTTATTATTAACAAGATTGGGAAAATATTTTCCTATACAAAAACTTATTCTGTATTTTGGTGATTTTTAATTACCATTGGATTTTTGATCCAACGGTGCTCTGATTTACAGGGCACAATCTTTCCTGTTTGGAAAAATTTTGAGGAGTATTTCCTCAACAGAATTTTATTCTGGTAATTTTATGATTTATCATCTTCGTTGGATCTTTGATCTAAGGGTTGAGAACTTTTAGTTCTGGCGCTGGCGCTCTTGTGTTTTGCACGTGAGCACTGCCTCAGAGTCTTTGACTCTTAACGCTGGCGCTCTTGGCGCTAGCGCTTTCGTGCTTTGCACGTAAGCGCTGCCTCAGAGTCTTTAGCGTTAGCGCTCTCGGCGCTAGCGCTCTCGTACTTTGCACGTGTGTGCTGCCTCAAAATCTTTGACTGTTAGCGCTGGCGCTCTCGTGCTTTGCACGTAAGCGCTGCCTCAGAGTCTTTCACTCTTAGCGCTGGCGCTCTTGGTGCGAGCGCTCTTATGAGGCGCTGCCTCATTTTAAATTTTGAATTTTGAATGGAGCTTTGCTCTCTGATTGGGGGAAACAATGTGCAGCAAACCCGTTATGACCTTGTGTTAGTAGTGTTGTCAGTGAGATCGGAAAATTGAATTTGAGACTATATCTTACCTGCCGAGCAAGGTAAATTCAACATCATATTCATCCACTGACTTGACCCACATCGAGCCTTACTGTAAATGGATGAATTGCTGCTCCATATCGAAACGGGCAGTCTCTGGGAAGTACTTGGTATCGAAGAGGTCTCAGAATGTTCTCCATTCTATCGGTTGCGCAAGACGGCTCTCCTCAACCTTCCACCAAATTTTGGTATTATCGGTCAGTTGAAACTTAGCAATTCTCACCCAAGCAATATCTGGTACTTGGGCTGCTTCCAGATCATCCTCTATCGTCTGAGCCCATTCTTCTGCCTCAAGCGGGCTCTCCTTACCCAAAAAGTTTTTTGGGTGCAGTGCCCGAAACTGCTCAACTCAGGGTGCCTCGGCCTCGGGGCGGTTCATAATAATAGCAATCTGCTCCTGCTGACCTTCTAATAGGCTCTTGATAGCCTCCAGAAATACCGTTTGCTCATTGATACGAGCTGTAACGGTAGATGGTGGTGGTAGTGTAGGCGGTGGAGTATTACCGTTGACGTTGGTGCTGGTGTTGTTCGGAGAGCCCGTCACCTTGCTATAAGAGAGAGGTTAGGATATATTCAAGAAATTTGAAATATAAGAAATGTAAATATTTGTTGAATTCATTAATTCTTATGGTATATTGTTTACTACTTCATGCAGAACGGGCCTTCTTGGGCCACTAATAAAACTTGTCACGCCCCGCTTCCCACTAGACGGAAACGATGACGTGGCAAGCCCGCGACATATTTATCCAGATAAGGTCATTTCCTAAATAAATATACTAAGCGTATTGAAACAATAATACACAATGTAATAATAAATGAAGACAATAAAAATTTTCAACAAATATCTTTATTTACATTCAACTTCAAATATTTACAAATACATGAGTTTCAGCTGGAAAGTAAATACAATAAAAGAAAATGTCTAAACATGTGACATACATAAACTAAAGAAAAGTGAAGCTGAGCTAGTCCTAAGTAACGATCCGGTTGTAGTGCTCCTCTGTGGCCTCCACTTCTTCCGTCTCAACCGTATCTGACGAACATTCCAAGAGAAGAAAAGTGGATGGAATGCCTGTCAGCGAACTAGCGCTTGGTAAGTCCCAAGGAATAAAGTAAGAGTAAAAGACATGACAAGTATAGAATATATATGACGAGTAAGAGTATATATTCATGGGTAAGTATATGCTATAGGTCTCTATATGGTCACTATGTTGACGTTAAGTTCCAAGTGTGAATATCAACGTGGCCGTAGAAGTATTCACGAGCTCAAGAGTGGGGCCCTAGGAGTAAGGAAATACGGGCATATTTTATGTGTTAGCATCGGGGCTCTATGCTGTGAATGAGTCAACCCGACTGATATTCGAGTAAAATTTAAAAAAATAGATTAATACGAGACTTCTAAAGCTCTGTTGGATTCACACAAAAAACTATCCCAAACTCCCCGGGTATAGAATATATTATAACCGGTTAATATACTTAATTGATTTGATTGATTGATTAACATATCTTGATCAAAACTATAGATTGCAAAAGGTGTAGAATGTAGTCGAGTGAGTCGAGTAATATGCGAGTCATGGCAATTGCAATCTTGGTTCGAGTCAAGTTGGTTCAAGTAGTTTGGGTTCGAGTTTAGATTCGAGTTCGGTTAGAGTTCAAGTTTAGATTCAAGTTTCGAGTTTGGATTCGAATTCAGGTCTTTTTCATATGAGTTGATTTAAACTGTTAAAAATCTTAAGTTCGGGAGAAATCGGACAATTGCTGCATATGGACGACAGAATTTGTGTTTTTTTCCAAGACAATTGTCATTGATAGCTCCGTTAAGTTTGTCTAACCTAAATAGGCAAGCACTCACTTTCTCCGGCTCCCCGAGGCTCAAAAGAATTGATCCCGCTGAAACCTATATTAATCTAAAGTCCTTAAGTATTATTTACATATCTTGATGGGGTTTTATGGAAAAAAAATTAATATTGATTAAAATAAATTTCGAGGGCGATTTATAATATTTAGGGTTTTCATGAACATGTATTTTAATTGTTGTGGTATTTTAGTGATAAAATCTAGCTTTTAGAAGTTTACGGTATTTTTATGAAAACTAGCTCTTTTGGAAACTTGATGGTATTTTATTAAAAATTCTAATATTTCATTTTAAAAAATATAGTTTCATAATTTGTTTTTATTGAAAATACGGATTCATAGTTTTATATAATTTTCTAAAATTTAGTTTTGTTTAGAAAAGTCGTACTTCTTAAAAACCGTATTTTTATTTCCTTTCGAGACTGAATACTCCGTGAGGAGTTCTGCATCTCGCTCTACTGTCCCAAGAATGTGTGATAATCCGCAACATCCATTAGCAGGTCTCCTAACAAGGGTTGCATAGGCGTAATTGCCAAGGATTCCGAAAATACCGATTAAAAGAAACCTGTTTTGAAAAGATGTGGTATTTTAATGTAAAACCTATTCTTTAAATAAACCATATATTGGAATACCATGCTATGAAACCATAGTGTGCGTGTAGGGTAGGTCGTTACCCCGTGAAGTTTTCCTAAAGGTAGATAAACCAGTTATCGAGAAAGGTTATACTAAAGTTCATGGTATTTTAATGAAAAAGTCCGTTATTTGATTATTGAACATGGAATTTTGGTTACGTCAAAAGACAATAGATGTGAGTTTTGTTTTAAAAACATATTAGGGTGATTATATGATATGTAGACCTATCAAGCATGATAAAATATTTAAATGAGAAGGTTGTTACGTGTTAACTCCACTTTTGTCGATATTTTCTTAGAAGACGAATTGAGATGAGAGAAATGGAGGGAAGAGGGACTTACAGTTTAAAGCGTTAACAAGGATGAGTGGAAGCCTTTCGGGTGTCGTGGTGTCGTCGGAAAGATTTCGGTCGTCGAGTTTGGCTTACTACTCCACTTGGGTGCTTAACTCCACTTGGTACTTAGAGAGTTTAAGAGAATTTTTATAGAAATTTTAGAAGGGGGAGAGATAAGGCATTGGGTAGTATTTATAGTGAAGAATTAGGGTTTGGGAATTAAAAATTTGGATTAAATGAATTAAAATGGTATTAAATGGTAAATTGAAGAGTTTCTGTTTGATCGCAGCAAAATCAATCAGTGCAGGGGAGTTGAGCGGAGTCGAAAGGACAAGTGTGCAAAGCACGGAAACGATTGGATCCAATCGAACCTTCGGCGCCGGCCCAAAGAGGGAAACAGGCGGTCGGATCTTGGGGTCTTGTCTCGAGATTCGTGCCATGTGTCAAGTTGGGTGTTTACTTCTCTTTGCGCCTGTTTGATTTTTCTGAAACTTTTCGTTTCTCCATGTATTGCACGTGCAACTCTTGGCCTTCCGAAAAATTAAAAAGAAAAATCTTAAAATAATTGGGTCTGATGAAAATCGAACACACAGGCTATGTCACAGCAGTGCAGAGGCTTTACCAGTGAGCTACAAGTTGTTTCTAGCTTTTATTGAACAAATTTAACTTATAACTCTTACACAGACTGTAATACCCTTTTCTGTATAATAAAAAGAAAATTTTGTACAGGAATTTCAGAGTCGTTACACCCTAAGTTGCCGTATAGGAGTAGTTTTGTCTCCTGAGGGTTTCAGTGGATACTACCCACAAAATCCTGTCAAGTTAGTCGTCGAATATAATTCTACAGTTTAACATTCTAGTTAGAAATTCTATCATTCTAAATTAGAAATATCCATTCCTTATTCTTCACACCTGCTATTCATTTAACTTAAAATCCTATACGTTTTGTCAGTTTATAAAGGCCTCAGTTTCTCTTGAGTTTTCCTTCTAAATCGTAATCTCCAATCCGGAATTTTTATCATCTTTAAGAAAGATATAAGACTTATTCTTCATTCCTATCTCTCCTCCAAATATCGATCATATATCCCTACTGTGTGTAAATTCACCCCTACACTTAGGAATCCAATTTAGCCTATAATACCCTTCCTCTAGTACCCAGTACTACTTCTTTTTATTAATGATGGGCTGATTCGCTCACACATCTTTCATACGACTACTACTGCTTTCTGAGATACTAATCAGCCGATTACCGAGTGCATGGACTTATTAAGGTATAAACAGCAGTTTCCAGGTCTTGCAATATACACATTTTTTTCTTTTTTTCTTCAAGACCGGATATATTTTTCAGCGACGCTTTTTCGGTGGTTGGCTTCAAATACATTTTTTCATACTAGGTTTTCAGGCAAGAGTATTTTTAGGTATTCTCTACCATCCCAAGTTTTAAGATGTGTGTAAGTGCAGTTTGTAGGGCATATACTTTCTGAATTTGGACTCAATAATATGAACTATTTTTCAGACTTATCTTTCAATAAAACTTTTAATACTTTCTCTTCATTTCAACTTAACTCAAGAACTGAACTCAATATTACTTATATCTAAACAAACTGCAAAGACGTATATTTACTACGGTTACACTTCAAGAAAGGTTATTTTTAGGGTTTTCAATTTCTAAGTCTAGAATTTAGTTATTTTTAACAAGTCAACCGTCATGTTGAACTCGAGTCTAAATAGCCAACTTTGACGACAAAATTTTTATGGTTTTTTTTTTATTTTTACAAAAGGGAATTTCACCAGGTAAGAAATATCCCGACACACAAATCCAAGCATTTACAAGACATGGATGCCCGTCAAAAGAACAAAAAATGGATACGCACCGGACATATATATATATAAACCCCTAAATTTATTTGAAACAGCGTTTCCACTATTTATGGCTGGATAACCAAAGTTTGGTGGTAAACGAAGAAAGATTAAGCAAGGTAAACCGGCTCCTGCAAAATCAGGAGCTCCTCTAATGGTTCTGTGGTAAAAAACGGTTTTAATCTATGTCCGTTCACTTTGAATAGTGAACCGTTCTTTGGATTCTCCAAATCCACCGCACTGTGCGAGTATACATACCGTACCAAGAAAGGTCTCGTCCAACGAGATCGTAATTTAACCGGATGAAAATGCAGTCGGATATCGTAAAGAAGGACTTGTTGTCCTGGCGTGAACGTTTTACGCACAAGGTGTTTATCATGAAACAGCTTCGTCCTGTTCTTCATGATAACCGCATTATCGTACGCTTCATCCCGAAACTCGTTCAATTCGTTTATCTATAGCTTCCGAAAGCTACCAGCTTGAGAAATATCGGCGTTAAGTTTTTTGATTGCCCAAATATGTTTGTGCTCGATCTTGACCGGGAGATGGCAAGTCTTAACAAAGACAAACCGATACGAAGACATGCCAAGATCGGCCTTATATGCAGTTCGAAATGCCCAAAGGGCATCGGTCAATCTCGATTGTTCACTACATGACGATTGTTCACTGCCTCCAGTGGCTCCCTGACGATCCGTCAAGCCGATACGGAGACATGTCAATTTCGATTGCCCAAAGACAAGCCGATACGGAGACATGTCAATTTCGATTGCCCAAACTGCGCGACATCGACTCCCAATACCAGAAGAGATGAATCCTTGACAATTGTTCACTGCCTCCATGTGATTCGGGACTGTACCCAACTAAAACCTGTTTGCACGACTCCTTTGAGCCGTGGTAGGGTAATAATCTAAATACAGTGGGAACTCATACGAGAAAAATAAAAATATTAGGTTAAAGGACTAAGTTGTACTCATGTCACAAGAGAACTTCTATTTGACGATAGGTATAATACCATCTAAAAGTTCTCGGCTAGTCCGTCCAGTGTACTCACCTCCAGTAAGCATCTGTATACTATCTTAGGTGACACAACACCAATGACTTGTGAGACTGGCCACCGTCCCTCGTCGGAGTCTCGAAAAGTATACACTAGTCTACCCTGGAGTATCGATACTCAGTTTCGATACTCTCTCGACTAGGGACATTTAAGGATGTGCTTATGGACCTCCCAGCTCTCACGTATATGATTGTCATCATAATGCTAGTAATCAAGTAATAATCCTACGGGTTTTATCAAAATGTATACATATAATGATAAAGACAACCAGATAGCATATTATCATCTCGATTAAGACTGTTCTATATGTATAGGTTCTCGTTCAATTATGATAATCGCCTACCAGCAATTACAATAATTGTGTTTAGAGCACTATATCCAACAACATATTCATATTGTGAATTATCAAAACAATAAATATGAGTAATATATCGATATCAAAAAATATAACACTGTAGCCTTAGATATTGATATATTACTCGGTATACACAAGATATAGGAAATGCAAGCTAAACATAAAGTGTATACAAGTTCAGTGTCGATAAGATAAAACAAAATAAGTAAGTGACACTAAAAGACTATTCATTTTTAAGCTATCGTCAAAATAAGGCGAGAATGGATAATGAAAATCCATAAGTTATCATGGTGATAGCCAACCAGGCACAGCGCGACATCAACTCCCAATACCGGGAGAGACGAATTCTCTCAATCCGCATACTGCCTTCATGTGGTTCGGGACTGCACCCAACTATAACATATTTGCACGACTCAGTAGAGCTATGGTAGGATAGTAATCAAAGTGCATTGGGAACTCACACAAGACAAATGACGATTTTGGGTCAACAGACCTGTACTCATGCCACCATAGAACTACTATCTAACGGTGGATATAAAACCAACTAGCATGTTTCCGGGAAGTCCATCCAGTGTGACTCATACCCTAATGAGCACTTGTACACAATCTTTGGTACCGTACACCAATGGGTGCGAGGCCTGCCACCTCCCTTTCCGGAAATAACAAACGTATACATTAGTCTAGTCCGGAGTATCGATACCTAGTCTCGATAATCTAACGACTAGGGACATTTAAGGATGTGCTTATGGGACTACCCAGATTTTACTGGTATGATCGATATCATAACTCTAGTAGTTAAGCAAAAATCTTATGAGCTCTATCAACATATAATAGCGATCAGCAATACCACATAATACATATACATGATGATAAAGACAAACCAGATAGCATACTATTATCTCAAGTAAGACCGTTCTACCTGTATAGATCCTCCCTCAATTATCATAACTGACTGCCTGCAATTACAATAATTGTCTTGAGGGCGATATATATATATATATATATATATATATATATATATATATATATATATATTGTTTCCTGCAATATGCATGCCGCTAAGTTACATATCAGTATAGTTTTCTGCAATATGTAAACAACTAACTAGATTTTACACGAAACTATATAGGTATTGTAGCCGGGGGTTTGTGACAGCAGGAACCGGGGGGTTTGTAAACCCGCTTTGGGCCAGGGATTTTTTGACTGGTAGGAAGTTGGCCATTTTACTTTTTTTTTACAATTTACCCTAGTTTTTAACACCAAACCCGGGTTAAAGTAAGCCTTTATATATACGTACTAATCTCACTTAATTGCCCCAAATCCCACTTCCTTCTCTTTGTTGCGTATATATAGAGAAGTCCCTTGGTATATACATTCACATGAAAAAGTCAGCGCCTGGTACATATATATAAAAACAGAACAGCTAGCTAGTTCTCTCTCTCTTCACATTACCTCTCTATCATTAGTTTATTTGTGTTCCATCTCTTGAAAGAACCCCTCTTTTCTTAATTTCTTGATTTATCAACAATTCTTAGCATTAATCTCTCCTAATCCAATTCCCTTCTCTTTTCCAAAACAAAAACAAAATCCACAGACATATATATCTTTCTTAATTATATATGCATGGGAGGTAGTGTAGTGGTATAACTAGCAGCTCATCATAAAGCATTAGTAGTCATGTGCGACTTCTTTTGGCAACGGATGGACAGCAGTACCACCGACGGCGGCGATCTCTCCGACATCGTCCGCAGCGTCACCGCATCCGGGACGGGCCCCACATCATCCTCCGATCTCCCGGAGCTCGCTACGGACCCCACCATGCCTTTCAATCCGCTCTCCGCGGACGATTTCGTCACCGGAGGGGACGGTTTCAGCATACGAGACCCGCTGCTGCATGAGCTGACAGGGTCAGATTTTTACGGTAGCAGCAGGTCAGGAAACAACGGCGGCGGCGGTGATCAGCTGCCTGCTCAGAAATTATTGGTAGCTGATCATGAAATTAATAAGAGACCTAATTGTGTTAACTTGTTTTCCCGGGTGCTCCAAATATCCCCAGCAAAGCCGTCGCCGCTGTCCCCTAGGGAGATCAAGCCGTTCCCGATGGCCGCCGTCGATCATGCCGTGCAGATCTCGTCGCCTCGGAATACTCCGGGGATTAAAAGAAGGTAGATAGAAATAATATCTAATTATGTTGTCAATTTCATGCAACTATAAAACTTTTCTCTCTCTCTCTCTCTCTCTCGACCACCAAAGCAATTAATTAAAACTAAAAGGTGTGGGGGTGAAATTAATTTGCATGTGTGGGCACAATCCTTAGCTCAAAAGAGATGCAAGATGGTCAATTTAATTATCTAAAACTTTTTCTTAATTAGATTCTCATATCCACCAAACTTTTAAATCTTGAGTACTTTTTGAATAAGTTCCAAGATAGAAAGTTGTTCTTTTCTTATCACAAACTAGAATCTAAGGACTCTTAGAGAATATTAACTTCATCCATTCCTGTAATAATTACTTGGTGTAATTTGTAAAAAGAAAAAGAAATTTGGAAATTAATATGCAGAAAGAGCCAGGCAAAGAAAGTGGTATGCATACCAGCACCAGCAGCAGCAAGTAGTAGGCCAAGTGGAGAGGTGGTGCCATCTGATCTTTGGGCTTGGAGGAAGTATGGCCAAAAACCCATTAAGGGTTCCCCTTATCCTAGGTAGGTAATTATTTATATATAGTAATTTTAATTTTTAATTATCATCTTGATTAATTTTGCTTAATATTTATTAATTGTCTATTTGAAAAGTTGAATCTAGCTAAAAGGAAGAAGAAGAAGAAGAAGAAAACTATTTTTGTTCTCCATGATCATGTGATTCAAAAAGTGTGTGTGTGTGTGTGTGTGTGTGTGTGTTGATCATAGGAAATATATAATTCTATTTGTTTCATCCTTCACTTTAATGTTAATGTTGAAGAGGAAAAGTAATTATATTGTGTTGATGAAACAGGGAACACTGCTATTTAATCTCCATCTCTTTATGTTTTTTATTTTTAATTTTAATTTTTTTTTTGTGCATGTTGCCTTCTTTCTTACTCTAAAGCCATAAGCTATACATTATACATGCATGTTGCCTTCTTTTTCTGCCCTCCATTAGTTATCCAATTAGAATAAGTAGAATGATCGCTAGCGTATTCATTTCTCTTTAAGAAACATATACCCATATTAATTCTGTGTGCTTTTATCATAATCAAATATAATTAATTGCTTGTTCACTAAGTGAACGTTGTAATCTTATTATATTTTCTTTTTTCCATGCATATATAATGTATAGCTTGTATTCATCTGGGCTCTCGCAATATTTTAATCTAAACATATAATCATGAATTAATACACATTGATAGAGCATTGCACCGGCCATGATCAATGTGTACAATTTTGATTAGCTAATGATGAACTCCAAATTGATGTACAATTTTCAATTAGCTAATGAACTCCAAATTAATGTACATTGATTTTCATTTGGCTGATGAACTCCAAATTAATGAACAATTTCAGGGGCTATTACAGATGCAGCAGCTCAAAAGAATGCTCGGCAAGAAAACAAGTCGAAAGAAGCCGAACCGATCCAAACATGCTGGTCATCACCTACACTTCCGAACACAACCACCCATGGCCAACCCAAAGAAATGCCCTTGCAGGATCTACACGGTCTCAACCATTGAAAATTGGCTCATCGACTTCATCAAAACATTTGAAAGAAGAGCCCAAAGATACTAATAATATCACAGCTGCTACCTCATCCTCAAGCTTGCCTGTTGTGAAAGAAGAAGAAGCAGTACTACTAGGAGATCATCAAATATTGGACAAGGCGCCGATGGCCAACGATCATTCGTTCGATCGAGTAGTGTTTTATAATGAGCCTATCACCGATGATTTATTTGCAGATTTGGCCGAGTTGGAGAGCGATCCAATGAGTTTAATTTTTTCATCGAGATCGGATGAAGAGGGGATCAAGGAGAGAAACAAAGGAGTTGATTCATGCATCAACATGTTTGATTGGGGGGATAGCTCGTTCGGAGATCAGTCGACAAATAACAAAGGTTTATAACAAGAGTACGTTAAATTAATCGTTGATGTTTAAGATTATGTATTATCCTGATGTGCGTGTCTGGGATTCAGATTGGAGTAATCAGATAGACTCTACCTGCGGATAATACATAATGTTAACACAAAAACAAGTAAATTACAAATACCATATGTTGTAGTACTGAATTATATTATTGGTTTTGGGAAACTTTTTATTTAGGTTTTTTATTATATTTTTTCTTGTTGTTTAACAAGAAGAGTCTACATAGCTTAGTGTCGGTGGATTGGGAGCATGCAAAGGGTCCATGGAGAATTTGTAGAGCCTATATATATATATATATATATATATATATATATATATATGGAACAGATGTTATATATATATATATATATATATATATATATATATATGGAACAGATGTTAGATATAGGTGTCTTGAATACAATCACTGTATTTGTACATGAACCTATATGGATAGAACATTCTAGCTCGACATGATAGTATGCTATCTGGTTTATTTTTATCATTCATGTGTATATGTTTTACTTGCTATTACGTATCGCTAATACATGTTGATAAAGACCTTAAGATCTTTGCTTGACTAGCAAAATTATGATATGATCATACGAGTGGGATCTGCGTAGTCCATAAGCACATCGTGAAATGCCCATAGTCGTAAGAGTATCGAGGCAGGATATCGGTACTCCAGAGTAGACTAGTATATACATATCGTGACCCCGATCATGGCAATGGCCGGTCCCATGGCTATTAGTGTTTTACACCAAAAATTGTATACAGGTGCTCATTAGAGAATGGGTACACTGAACGGACTCGCCGAGAACTCTTAAATGGTATTATATCTTTTGTCAGATAACAGTTCTCTGGTGAAAATAGTACAGGGTGGTCTTTTATCGCCATAGTGTCTTGTGTGTGTTCCCACTATATTTTGACCACGACTTTAAAAAGCCATGCATACAGGTTTTGGTTGGGAATAGTCCCGAAACACATGGAGGCGGTGAGCGGCCGAGAGGATTCGTCTATCCCGGTATAGTGAGTTGATATGCATAATATGACTATAACCAAAAATCCCTGGCCATAGTGGTTGAGATAAACTGATAAGTGTTGTTAGCTGTATCTCGGAAGGTTATGAATTTGATGTCTGCATGACTTATTAGGTTATTGGAGGTCTGACAGTTTCCACCCCCTAGACCTGGTATACAATACTCTTTGACGAAGAGACCGGACTGTATGGTAGTTGGCATTGATAGGCTTTGTTAGGTTCGGATAAGTTTGCTCGTCGGCCTACCTCTTGATCAATACCTAGATAGTCGTTATGTGCAGCTAGTACCGCTGACGTGTTTGTGGGTTAACCCGTGAGGGGATTGATCTGAAAGTGTTTCAGATTCAATTGGATATGATCTTATTTAACTCACTGTCAGCGTATTGTCAGGTAGAGTCCCACAACGAAAGTGTCTGTCCAGATGAAATGATGATGTGGCATGCGTATGAGGATACGTGCGGGAATTCGATTAAACACGTATATATGATATGTTTGATAATACTATCCGGTTTATTTATAAATCGAATTATTAAGTCAAGTGTTGACTTAATATCCATATATGTGATATGGTTACTAGTATTGTGTATTTGATACTCTCTCTCTTTCTCTCTCTCTCTCTTTAGTATATGATACTAATGTAAATATATTATGTGTGGGATACATTATATGTTTATGTATATAATACATATATTCTCTTTTATATATATATATATATATATATATATATATATATATATGTCTCTCTCTTTCTCTCATTTGTATGTATAGGATATGTGTAGGATACATACATGTATTTGTATATGATGCAAATACCATTTTTCATTAGATGACAAATGATCCCATGTGAAGAGTGGGGGCCACCTCTCTCTTGGCATGACAATAAAGAGAAGAGAGAAAGGAGATGGGAGGATTCTCATTCTCATTTTCTTCACTATTTTTCTTTAGGAAATAATTAAAGAGAGAGTCTTCTTCATCATCTTTTTCCTCTTTATTTTTAAAAGAGAAGAAATGAAATGAAAAGAAAATAGAGAGTTTTCCACATCAACTATTATCACATGCTAGTAATATGTGAGATCTAGTTGCTTCACATTAGAGAAGAGTTCTAGAGTTAAGTAGGAGCTTGGGTGGATTACTTTCAACATGGATCATTTTCGGCGAGACGGTCGTAGATCAAGTTTGATCTCTACACCACAAAGTCTAGTTTGGGTCTTCCACTAGAAAATGGACACGCTGCAAAGATTGTAGACCCTCTAAACTTTGTGTTTTGCTCTCTTAATTTTGTGCAATTGCTAGTATTTGGATGACTTTGGGTATTGTGTTCTATGCTATGTTTAGAAAATTTCCGTTCTATGTTTACGCCGTGGTTCGCGAATATTGCGACCCTGACACTGTGCGCCTACACCATAAATATGAGGAACAGAAGCTTTGAAATAGTTTGATGTCAAGTACAACATGTGTGAGATGTGACTGGAAAAAGCCTTACAATTCATAAAGTGTTGATGTAAATGTTCATATAGTAACAGCTAGTAGCTAGCTAGGGTTTTACTTTATGCCATTTCATTTTTACCTCTCTTCAGTTAGTTTCTTTTTTGTTTCCCTCTCTCTAGTTTCAAAGTAGCTATAGTGAAAGATATATATGCATATGATTCAAGTGTGGTGCTCATCATATACAGTTATTACTCTCATAACAAAAAGACCATTGCATGTGTTATTGCTCTCTCGCTTGTGTGAAAAGAGAGATGTTTGTAGCTAGAAAATGTTGAGAGAATGAGGAAACTTGACCTATTTTTTTACCTAATCTTGTGCTACATATATGTGGCATGTCTCTTTTGTTTCTCAGTCTTTTGAATGTTTCATTTACTTAATTTCATCCCATGGTTTCAAGCACACAAGGAGTGACTGCATTCGTTTGGAAAAAGTGAAGATATATATATATATATATATATATATATATATATATATATATATATATATATATATATCATGTATTTAATTTGTAAATTTAGACTAGAAAAAACATATGTATATATATTGTAGATACATATGCATGTGGTAAACCCCAAATACATGCACACCCACGTGTGTTTGTGCATGTGAGATTAATTGTGATCTAGAATTCTTTGGTATATATTAATTTAGATCTCGTAGAGGTTAGGAACCTACATTTTTTTTAGTTTATATAAATATGAGATCATACTGCAGACTTGGAAAGGCACGTGCGTGCATGCATGTGTAAGGTTGGAAGTCACGTGCATGCGATCAAATGCACGTGATTGGGATGCCACGGGCAACACACGTAGAAAACATACGTGGCTTTCTCATAAAATTTCCAGATTTTAACAAACCCTTTCGAATTAATATATTAATGTTGTAGTGTGGATTGTGTAATTCTGCATGAGTAAGCGGTAGCATAAACAAGACAATGAGAGGTCGACGGTTTCGATTCCCAAAAGATTCGCATATACTACGGCGTGGGGTTCAATATATAATAAACATAAATATAAAAAAAGAGAGATGAAACTTTTTTATTAAAAAAGACGAGAAAAAGAAATCGCATATCTTCTTGTAGCCAATTTTCCATGTTGCATTCGCCGGGGATTTACTCTAACTTTCGAAAGGCATGTCTGCATTCAAATCAAGTTTCTTCTCGTTCCATATCTAAAAATTGAACACACCGAATACATTCTAATATATGAAAGCTAACAGCTTAAAATATGAAAAAATTTATGTCTTAGAGATATTTGTATTATGCAAACGCGCAAAGATTCATCATTAGGCCAGAAATATGAAGGCAATGATATTTTTAATTATCATTAGACCGTAATTAACCTGATATACAAGCGGGTTTTGATCTCCACGGCTTTTGCTCAACTGCAACAGCGTTTTCCGGCTTGGCTACAATGGTGAAGGCAAAGATTTTATATTCTATATATATCCGAAAATCTTCAAAAACATGAGTAGTTATATATTTATTTTTTAAATCCGAAATGCTAAATGAAGTTTCTAGTTGTATTAAAGGAACAAATTACTCCTACGAGAGAATGAAAACTTCCCGTTTTTTATTTCAAAAATTTAAGAATCATTTCATCTTCTTATGGTTATGTAATGCTAATATGATATTCAACCCTCTCTGTAATCAGGATCACTGAAGATCAAATTAATTATAAATATGAGGTTTTCTTCTATTTTTTTGTTTTTTTATTTTAAAATGATAACTATAAGTGAATGTCCTGCTTAAGTCAAATATTAGAACAATACATCGATCAAGGACATTGTGCAGCACACATGTCATCCAACTAATTAATTAAAGTGAGAACTGAGAGAAATTAACCAAAAGGTTTGATACATGAAAGTAGCCACATATATTGGATGACTAGAGTAAATTCAATCATATCATGCATTCTAGTAATAAATCTAACAAATCAAATATTTGTAGGACCAAGGTCTTGACTTTGGTGTTTCATGACAAAAACATAAAACCTTTGGGTACATGAAATATGGGTCCATGCCCATACCCCTTTCGGCCAATTGTTGGCTTTGCATGCCTCTCGAGTGGGCGAGCCTATTCTAGATCACGCACAATTGGATATATATATATATATATATATATATATATATATATATATATATATATATATGCATCAAAGTTTTTAAGTCATCATCCCATCACAGACTTCTCCTTTTTATATATATAATTCTCTCCTTGTCCCAAAGTGTATGTTATGCTTCTTATGTCCGAATAAATAATGTGAGTAATTACTACTACTAACAATATTAAACAGAAGTGAGGATAACACAGAATTATCTCGTACTCTACCAAAAGTTCTGAAATTTTTCATACTCTCGTGATTTATTATCTTTTCTCAGGCAAAGTAATAGTTTTAATGTAATTAGGCTTATCATAATTAATATACCATTGAGATATTGAGACTATCAATGATCCAACTTTTCATTAGGGGAAAAAATCTTCAAATGTATTATGTGCTAACCTATGTTGCTAAGAATATCTCGACTAGACTAGAGATGCCTACAATCAAATATTAATCATGAAGCTATTCATGCCCAAAAAGAGAAGGAAAAAAAAAGATGTTTTGATTCATTAAATTTGCCATAGAAAAGGGGAGTTTCCTCCATCAATCAATCATTCAAGTGAAAATGTGTGTTAACTAATAAACCCCTACCCCCACTTTGTTGCCTTTTCCCTTCCATTATTTTAGTCACTTCTAAATGAAATGAAACTCAAGATAGATAGATATATGATCTTCGGTATCTCTTGTGGTTGATGGAATTAAAGTATATGATATCAATAAGGGAGCAACATGTGGCCATTAGGGAGCATTTGGAAGAACCTTTGATGCTTTAGAAAAGGGTGAGAAAAAACAAGCATGGACTTTTGTGCCATCTATCTTGGAATTATTTCTTTGGAAAAATTAACGACTGGCTCTCGAATATGCAAATACAAACATTATAGATGCTCTTTAACACCACTAAAATGAAATAATAAACCACTTATCTCGACACTGCTACACCACTTTCCACAAAAAGATTTTGCATAGTTCTAACCTCTTATCTCCAACTAGAAATGACATTAATATTATGTGGGTTTAACTTTATAACTTTTAGTTGAAAGCTTGGCTAATAAAATTAAGAGCGCTCCCTTGAATAAACATCAATGTCATGTGAGATAGATAAAGCGAAAGTGAAATTGCAACTGCTATCTCTACTCTTGCCTGAATTACAGAAGCAATCCCTTGGAGCACTGTTCATTTGAACAAAAAACGGTGGTCTACAACCTGTGCCCGTTGCCGTTCCCGTTCCCATTCCCATCGTTCATTTTCCGGCTGTGCATGAAGTTTTAAAAAGAGAGGTATTTCCTGCTATACATACCACTACAATCTTCAATTTAGCAACCAAACAAAAAATGAAAAGATGAAAAGAAAAAGGGTGTAGGCCAGTCATTAATCAAAGAATATGCAAGGGAAATTATTTACAAAAGAAGGCAAACTCAGCTGTTGATAGATGGTGATTCGAGGGGTAGGTGACCCATGGCTTCATAAGATAAATAAATCCCATGCCCATCAGCCAACAGCTACTTCAATTTTTTTACGGAATTTAATACCGTTTTTAAAGTGAAAATCAACAGCTACCGAATATCATGCAGCATGCTGTAGGCTACATTACAAAATCTGATAAAATTATAGTTAATTTTGGAGGCTAATAAATATTGACTTCATGAGACATGTGAGGTTATCATATGGCAGCTGGATCCATCTATGATTTGCTCAGTTTCGAACACTGTATCAGCAAATGAAGCAACAAATTTAAGATTTGATATACACAATGCCAACAGTAACCATCATGATCTGCATTCCTAATTATTAATGAGACATGGATTTCACACCAGGAAAAAAAAATTAAACCTGCAATTTCACACTTTCCAATAAAAATTAAGACTTGCAAGAAAAACAAAGCATTCGTTACATCGAAGAGAAGTTTGTTTTGAGAGAATATTTCCCTGAAGAGAACTCATATTTTGACTTTTAGATGCATAACAATAAATATTAGACGTACAAAAATGAGACAATCGGACAGATTCTTGCTTGCTCGACTATTTGGCCATATAGATTACTAGTAGCCGTAACCTGTAGCAACAAGAACAAAACACACAAAGTTAAAGACAGTCTTGAAGTAGATAAGCAAGAGGTTCAAACATTTCGTATGACACGGTGCTCACCTGAGTTGTCCATTGGATTACCGACTGGCACAGGCTCGGGCTCCTTGATATCGACCACAACATCAGATGTCAAGAACGTTTTCGCAACAGAAGCAGAATGCTCTAAGCAGCACCTCACCACCTAAATTGTGAAATATATCAGAACTTCGAATAAATTTAATAAATATTTTGGCAACTCATGTGCAAAGTATAGTCGGCATGCTTAGGATCCTAATATATTCCAAAGATGATGTTTATCAGGCCTAAGGAGCTTTTTATTATAAGCAGTAGCGTCAAAGAGCTCAAAAAACAAATATCCAAGAACCTCAATTCTTTTATCACCCATTAAGCAGCTACATAAACAATCAAATAAGTTCTCTAATTGTCTGAGAGTCTCTCCATAGCGATGATTTATAATTATACAAAGCTAACTGAAAGCCAAATGTCGCTAGTCATCATCACCATTGTTTACCGCCGAAAACCGGACTGAGACGCGGAAACGTCTAGCCTGAATTTGGGGGTAGATGCATATGTTTGATCCATCCACCTCTCCGAAAATACCAAGTTAATTTATGGCACCATATATCGGAAGTTTGGATGAATGCGACCGATGTAGCTGACTTCAGATTCACTCTCATGGTGAGGTTTATTGATTGTGGTCGTTTTTTTCCTGCAGGTGCAAGCCCCTGCGGTTAATTACGTTATCGCGAAACGACAACTTTCTACACTCCAGGTTTATTTCTTCACGTGTCGTGTGTTTTAGTTTTATTTATTTTAGATTGCTCTTGGATTGTATACGGAGACTAATATTATCGTTCGTAGGACGCTGATTGGTCCAAATCCGTATATATTAGATTTTGGATTTTGAGTCCAGGTATTTTGGTTCGCCAACGAGAGTGAACTCAGGTGGTATTTCTCATATTTGTGAGGTCCGTCGGTTCACGAGAATCTTGGACTTTATCTAAGGATCGTTAGTTGTATTTGAAACTAAGATCAACTTAGATGGTCTTAAGCATATGGGCTCAAGCGATCATAAAATCAGTAAAGCTTAAACTTCAAGACTTAACCGATTTGGGCATAAGGGTAGGTCTATTTGACACCCAAGAATACATTTGACGCACATAGGATTGGCGTATCGGCTCGGCTTAAGCTGACTTGGAGTATATGGTCTTTAGTGTATGCTCACGTGTATATCGCATGATGCCCAGTGGGGATCATGTGGCGCTGGCGCTGGCTTGGCCAAGTTTAATGAAGAGTTTAAGCTTTGGCGCAACATTCCTTGGCACAGATCCTTTTGGCGCTGGCGCGGGCACAGACCTTGGGATTTAGAGATTAATCTCTACAGGAAGATTTTTTTTCTCATAAACTTAAGTTTCATGCAATTTAAGCTTCTATTTTAATAGTATTTTGACCATTAAAACCATCAAAATCAATTCTTTTATGCTCCTGGATCTGTTTATATCTCAAGATGAGAACTTAGGGTCCTTTGAAGTTTAAATCTTTTTTTGCAGTGATCCTTGAGATCTTGATGCTTTTGCATCGTTTTGGTGAGGAAATTCTTAAGTTTTCCTCCAACCCCTAGATCTTAAGATCGAAAATACGTCTGTGAAAGCATAAATTTTCAACAAAAAGGGTTTGACTTAAGAATTTATGATCCAGAGGAAGAACTTAAGTTCTTGTTCGAAGGTTAACCTTCCTTTTAATGGAGATTAATTTCCTTACCGAGATTTTCCTTGAGGAAGAGGCTTAAGTCTCTGTTTTTTCTCAAAGCTTATAGGGGGATTCTCTGTATCAATGCCTTCACCCCCTCCTATTTATAAGAGAAGGGATTGTTAGGCAAGTAAAGAAGATCTCTCAAATTGATCTTAAGACCAACCGGGATGCTTAAGCACCGTTGGATCTTTTGATCCAAGGACCCTCTGTTAACAAAGTTAATATTTTTTCTTGTTTTAGACAAATATTAAAATTATCTCTTGTGAACAAGAAAAATCTTTCTGTTTTAAGAAAGATGGGGAAATATTTTCCTAAATATAACTTAAGTTATACTGAAGCATGCGCTTCATAGGTTTGGTGTTTGCACCACATGCCTTGCATGTAGTGCAGCGCCAGACTGAGCATTGGAGCTTCATGCGTCCAGGGTTGCATTGATGCCACGTGCTTTACGCGTGGGGCAGCGCCTATAGAGGTTCTGACACTTCTTGTGCCAAAGCCAAAGCTTAAGCTTTTTATCCGTGAACAAATGCCCCCACCACAAGCACCACATGCCTTGCACATGGGAGCTGTGGTGTCAAAGATATAGGCCATTGGATCTTCCCAGAGATTCGAGGGAAGTCCAACCAACCCCTCCCCCTATAAATAGAAACATAAGCTTCAGGGGTCCGGTGCCTTTTCCATGTTCTCTGAAAACTTAAATTTTCTTCTTAGAGCAAGCTCTAGTCTTTGAAACTTAAGCTTCGGATTTTAATTGTCACATCAAGACAAGGTCTTGTCAAAATTTTCTTAAATCATCACATCAATCCTTGGTAAAATACACAAAAAATTTTGAACACAAGTTCAGTTTTATTTATTTATTTATTTTAAATACCCATTTTGGGATTTTCAAGGCTCAAGCTTTGGCGCTTCAAGCCTTTTCTATTTTGAGACTCGGAAGCTTAAGCCTCTATAGAAAAATATTTAATTTCCTATAGGGCATATGCTTTTGCGCCAACTTTTAAAGGGGGCCAAATTTAAACTTTAACACGGTGGAGTCTCTTAGCTTTGAAGCTAGAGACTCCATATTGTCGCACTTACAGTGCTTTTTGCTAACGCTCTTTTGTTCTTTCATTTCAGGAATGATGGCTCCACTGATTCGCTTCTCGTACACTCGTTTACCACATACGCCTGCTCATAAGCCTACTGATATAGAAGTCTTCAAGCTGATTCGGGCGTATAACCCGAATCTCGAATACCTACGTCTATGGTCTAATTGGTACAACCAGATTATCGATGGACGCTCCAGCTTTACATGAGAGAAAACGTCCCCTCCAGTTCCTTCAATTCACTACACTCATTCCCCGCCGGTTGCCTACACAATCCTGACTGGACTACACTACTTAGGAATGCTTTAGCCATCTGCAGTATCAGTCCAAACGCCAATGATCGTAGATACTTTAGCACGCCGGATACGCCAAGGGGAGTCCCGTCCGTGGGGAAAAGCATTCCATATCGGCGTGATGCCGCGATTCTTGCGCGGTTATGTAACCTGGGCCCGCTATATCTTGGCCGCGGAGAAGCCACTGCTAATAAGGACTAGCCTTTATCCCACCATATATGCATCCTTATTCTGCTACCCCAAGCTCCATGCTTGGTGGATTAAAGCATTTGTACAATGGAACACCGAAACTAATACTTTTATGCTATCCGACAGCGAGGTGCCAATTTCTTTGTTTGAGTTTCGAGAACTCTCTGGGTTGCCCATCACTTGCGAACACTATGAGTTGCACGAAAGTCCAGATGAATACATCTTTGTTACCCAGTCGTCGGCCGAAGACCTGACGACCACGAACGTCACCGAGCATAAATTTCCTAGTTTCTGTAACGTGCTGAAAATATATGAGAAGCTACGAGTGGCGTCCCGAAAGAAGTGAGTGGACATTGAAAGGTTTATTAAGGAGTTTCTTAATCCAAATGCTTTATCAAGGGAAACTCCAGAATTCGCTCAAATTGAGAATCCCTTCGGGTTCTCTACGTATCCGTCGACGGAAGATACTTGAGCATTGGAGCGTTTTTTCACTTCGAACAAATTTTTCGCCGATCTCACGGATATCGCCATTCCAAGCATGGACAGGGAATCCCTCCTTCTCGGCTTCCTTGGCATATGGTTAGGCTGGTTTGTAATGCCCACTCATGGTCGGGTAATGCGCCCATCGATTTTCTATCCCGCTCACCGGATAGTTCATGGCAAACAACTGGACATTAGCATTGTGGGGTTGTCGCATTTGTACGAGAGCTTGAGTGACGCGGCAAATAATCTAGTCAAGACTGGTCGTCCATACCCATCGAGATACGACCAAATGCGGTACCCTCCGGGATATGTGATCCCGAAGTTCAACATCTACAAGGGAATTGGGAATCCCCATCAGCATGTCGCACAATTTAAAACTATGTGCGGTAGTACGGGAGGTGATGACAAGCTGCTACTCCGCCAATTCGTCAGCAGTCTTGAGGACACAGCTTTTGAATGGTATTCAGAGCTCCTAAATGACTCTGTTAAGACCTTCGCGGAGATGGAATTGCTCTTCACGCAGAGATTCGCTAATGCAAATGAACGCACTACGATCACTGCATTAATAAATTAATAAATGAAAGGGTAAGATCGAGCAAGACGCTGGTGCAGTACGCCATCCGATGGAGGAATCTTTGGTCCAAGTGTGAGCAACACATCGCTAAGGTCCAGCCGTTAGGATGTTTATAGGTACCCTTGATCCACAATCGAAGGTGTATCCGTTCCTAGCTTTCGCCAAGCCTGTCACCTTTCAAAAGTTTATCAACAAGCTGGTTCAGCTAGAACGGATTGGTCAAAACCCTTCTTCGGGTGGAGACTCGCGAAACAACAAAAGCAAAGACAAGACGGCGTCTTTTGCCAACGCTCAACAACATAGCGCCCCTAAAGCAACCGGCTGCCAAAATAACAACCGCACGAGTCCCATCCTAGAAGAAATATTGGGACGTGAATACTCATTTCCGCGTGACAAGACAAAGTTGTTCGATCTTGTCATTCGCCTGAGCCATGGCAACCAGCACAAGCCAATGCGATCAACGATCCGAACTACTGCCCATACCATCGGGTGATAAGCAACCCGATTGAAGACTGCTATGTATTCAAGAATTGGGTCGAAGACCAATACAAACAGGGCAAGTTCATGTTGTCAGATAGCTAGAAAGTGAATCACATTCCTAGGAAAGCAGATACGACAGAGGCATCTTGCTCGCTGGTAGCAGAAGCTCCATGGGAGATGGACCTTTCATCGAAAACAAAAAGGAAGCTGAAAGACATGCGAGCGTGTCCAGCAATCAAGTGGAAAACCCCACTTGAACCCCAAATTTTCGAAGGGATGTTAAAACGTCCTGCGCCAAAAACTGATGATAGGAGAGAAAGCTCCCAAGTCAATCCGTCTAAGAAAAAGAGGAAGAAAACTAAGAAGCCCGTGCAGCCTGCCGAATATATGGACAGCCGTACGGATTTACAGAAGTACATCGACAAGCTGGAAGAGTACAACCAGAAGGCGCAAACGTCCATAACACTCGAAGAATTTCTCTAGCATCTCTTTGAAAGCAGCAATATTGAAAAAGAAGATGATCCAGCAGAAGATATAGAAGAATGGGTGGAAAGTTGCCACATGCTTTCTCATTCCTTCGTCTATGATGAAAATGCTCCATCAGCATCAGAAAACGACACTGATAAACAGGGGACAGAACAGCACTAAATGTTCCAAATTTGCCACAAAAAGACCCGATTGATAGGCTGATGAGAGAAGCCTCTCAAGCGAACAACGACAACCAAAGGCGTGAAATGACCCTTTATGAAAAGGTCAAGCAAATAAACCTAAGCAAACAGGCTGCGGAAAGGACAAGTTATGAAACTCCTCGACCAAAACAAGATCTACCTACCAAGAAGAAGAATAAGGTCACAACCGAGAGGCGGTTTGCTAAGGCCATGTCTATGGAAATGAAGCTACCACCTCTCATGATGTACACTCCAGTAGTGTCGTATTTCGACGATAGAGAAAAACACCCGAGATATTGAAGATTTCTCATCCCATCGATGAGTATCATACATTCAATAAATAGTGGCGAGACTATGTATCCCATCAAAGAAAATTGAAGAAAGAGAAACGAAAGGCCAAGACTCGCCTGCATAATGACGATAATTCAGAAGCAAGCAACAAAACAAGGTCAATAGTGAAAAGCTGTCACCTGACCAATGACCGAACTTCAGAAGAAAGGAGCTCCAAAATTTCCACTTTCGGAAGCGATTCTGAAGATGAAGTCCTCTTCAATCCTCTCTTCACAAGTGCCGACTCAGACGACCTCTTCAATCCTCTCTTCACAAGTGCCGACTCAGCAGAAGAAGCAAAGAAAGCCTGTGATAAAATCTAATTGCGAAACCGCAACCTGCCTAAGAAAATCCTCGGATCTACAAACAAAGCTTCAAAGAAACAGGACAAAGGAAAAGAAAAAATACCTTAAAAGATCGAGGTTGATGAAGAAGTCGCTAAAGACCTCACCGCCAAGGACCCGCTTAAGAAGATCAAGGTGGACTTTAACATCCTTGCTCATCTGAAAAAGTTGCCGCGTCTAGCATATACGACGCTCTCCTCCTGTCGAAAGAACTACGGGAGTATCTAATCAAGGCTCTGAGCGAGCCTGATCAGTTCTAAACTAACTTCATCGAAGAGAGAATGAAGGATGAGCTTGCCGAAGTCCATACCGCTGACATAACATCCAGCGAAGATCTTCTCTTGGGGACGTGCAAGCATAACCGACCGCCTTATGCGAAGATAAAAGGATAAATAAGATCCTCATCGACAACGGACCTTCGGTCAACCTGCTCAATGTGAGGGTACTGAAGGAACTATGCATGGAAATTCAATACGTGGATCGGGAGAAAATCACAATCTCAGGATTTGACTCATATTCCTCTTGAACACTTGGTTCTGAGATATTGACGCTTCATTTCGGACAACTGGCTACGAACGTCAAGTTCCACGTGATCGATGCTAAGACGTGTTATAAAGCTTTGCTCAGTGGACCATGGTTGTACGAGTATAATATCCATTCTACACAATATCAGTGTATGAAGTATTTCAAGGATGGTAAAGAGCATCTCATCACAGGAGAGCTCAACTCCTTTCGATCAATGAAGTAGGAAAATACGAAGAAACCAAGTACTTCTCGCCAGATTTCAAGGATACCAAGTGTGGCAAATCGGAAAGCAAGTAAAAGCAGGTGGCTACAATTCCAATCTTCGGAAGCGATACGGAAGAAGAGGAGAAAATAGTATTCTCTGACCTACCTAAGTCAAAGAATGATGAACAAAAGTCAGCACCAATAATCCTTATCTTCGGGAGCGATTCAAAGGAGGTTGAAGTGATATTCTCCACCATCCTCCGGTGAAAACCGTTGACGAAGCTGATCGGACTTTGTATGTCACGATGGTTCCGTCTCGGCACTATAAAGAGCTCGAGACCGTCAGCACCAACAATGTGGAGGAGCTGACGACCTTCTATGTACCTCTCAAGCGTAGAGACGAAAAAGCAATTCTCTTCTATAATTCTAAAGACACCAAAGTGTAAAAAGAAATCTAGCATGGACTCGACCCAAACCTCGACAGGTTGCAGCCCATCCGCATGCCGAGATACTTCACGAAAGGATTAAAGGAGTTCTTGAAGCTTCAAAGGATACCGTTCGAGCAAACCATTCGAGAAACTCAATTCTATAAAAGGATCTAAGAAGTACCCGGGACTCGCCAAATCAAGCCTAACAGGAAGATTGATACCACCGGATTGAGATATCTCCGATCCAAAAAGCGGGAGCGAACTCACAGCTGCCATACCATAAATTCTTTAAACGAAGGAGACGATTCGCCGTGAAATGATGAGGTCGAGCAGGGGGCATGGCCTGTGTAACAACCCTATTTGAATGCTTAATTCAAGAGTTTATCAAGATTCTTTTCCCAAATTTTTTTTGAATTTTTTAGTTGGCCACTAAAATATTTAATTTAGATTTTTTTTCTCTGTAAACAATTTTGATATGGAAAATATTCAGTTTTTATATTATATAAATAATATTTTCTTAGTGACAGCAAAATAATATTTTGCGTATCTGTTTACTGTTAAAATGAGAACGAGAAAATCTGCACCGAATCTCCAATTGCAACCAATTAAAGATATCTATCTTTATAAATATATTTATAAAATAATTTATATATACACACACAACTTAATCTCTCTCCCTCTCTCATACCCGCATCTCTCTCTCTCTTTCCCCAGCCGCTCGTCCCTCACCCACGAAAACCCTAACCCTAGTCGTCGTCGCCATCGCCGCCGCAGACCCCTCCTCTCCTCCATCAACGCCGAGACCGTCTCCCCTTTCCTTCGCCTTTGCCCTCGCTCTCGTCCTCCTCCCGTCGACGCCGCCTCCATCCCTCGCGCGGCCACAACCCCGATCTCCTCATCTCGTCCTACCACCGCAGCCAACGTCCCTTCGCACAGCCATCTCCGACTCCACCACGACTTCTAGCGACCTGCACAGAGCATTCGACGTCGCCGCAACCCTCGCCTTACCTCGTCGCTGCTCCCATCACCCAGATCTCCACAACTCCTTGCAGCAACATCACCCATGTCCTTCCATCGTCAGATATGGACCCTAGCAATCGCAACTGCCACGATTTCCCCCTGTAAGCACTCTTGATCCCTGTTCTGTTCTGTTCTGAAAAAAAAAAGGAAGAAATAAATGAATGAACGAATAAAATGGTATGAAATCAGCGAGAAATTGAATAGGGAAAATTTGTATCAAAACCCTAAATTGAAATAATTATGTGTGACAATTTTTTTTATGTAGATACTTATGATTTAAATCGATGAAATTTATCTAGGCAGATCATATAACTCAGATCCAAAGTCGCACCTTAGCTGAGATCGTGCCTGCATTTTCGTACATCGTTTTTCGTGATCGCTATCCTCAGGCAAGTACCCTTGCTCTTTTCTTTCTGTCGATGCAATATCGACAATTATCTAAATTAGTTCTTAGCTTGTACAAGTTTGGATATTAGAAGAAAGAGGTTTCTCTCACAGTTTTATCATCCGTCCTTAACGGAACACTTGCATATATATATATATATATATTGCTGACTGCTGCTTGCTTTTCTTTATGTAATGCTATGACATGAATATTATGCACATGAATCCTTTTACATGCTTTATACACATTCGAGACTCATGTTGATTACATGTATAGAACACCTTGATTTGACATGCTTATTCATGATCTTTATTATTTATTTTTTTAGTGAAATCATTAATTAGAATGCTGGACTACATGCCATGACACCACTATTCACCAGTTTTAATTCCATACATTTACCATACTACAAGTTCCTGTCTTTTCAGCATTCTTAATTAGTGATTTTAATATTTACCATAGCAACTATACATACGTGGGTGTTGGGGTAGTTTGAGTGTGCGTTGTACAACAGGATCTCAGGAGTCCCATGCCGGCAGCTCGTACCGGGCTATAACGGTCACATGATTACAGCTCGTACCGGGCTATAGCGGTCACATGTTTACAGCTCGTACCGGGCTATAGCGGTCTCTTGTTCATTCCACAGTTGGGCCCGTGTTTCCTAGCCCCTGGGGCACCACTCTTGGGTTAGGAATACTCCTGCAGAGATTGACGCACACACTCAAGCTTACGATAGGATAGTTTACCCTTTTAGTGGCCAGTTAGGTTATGACATGATCCCTTACATACATGTTTCATAGTGTTAATGCATTTAATTACTTATATACATGCTTTCTTGTGCACCGGGCTTCACTTTTATATATTCTTGTTTTTATGCTACACACTCTTTATACGTTGAGTACTTGCTAGGATGTTCTGACATCCCTGAGATTTGCCATCTCAGGTTTAGAGTCAGATCTGCTGGCTGAGCAGGATCAGAGCGGCTACCAGGACCTTGCTGAAGATCAGTAATCGTAGGTTTATTCTCCTTTACTTTTAGCTTTTAGCTTGTGCGCCCTTATAGGACATTAGGACGTTTGTATCTCTTTCGGATCTTATTTTATTCCGAATCTTTTGTTTTGGATCTTTAATTGCATCAATTATCGAGTGGACCCATTTTTAGGATTTCTTGTGTTTTCATTGCAGCATGATTATTAGTATCATTTCTTTTGCTCTTGGATTTTATATTGACAGGTTAATCTAGACAGCCTTATGTGACTATGGAAGGACTTTTCCTTACCGTAGGTAGCACGGCTGGCCTTCGTCGCTTCCCGTATTCCACATTTTTGGGAAGCGGGGTGTGACAAGGTTTTGTTGGTATCAGAGCCCAGGCTGACTTCAAAGTTAGTCTTAGTTCTACCGATCTTTTAGGTTAAACACATGTCTAAGTTTTCCCCGGTATGTCATGCTGCAGATTTCGTTGACTCTGACCGTAGGATTCGGGCGACTTACATAGAGTTACGATATTGTACCCATGTACCGCGGCATGGATACAATACGGTATTATGTATGAGTAACTTAGAGTTCTACACTTGATCTGTATTCCTTGAATTGATTATTTCATTATCTCTTTGCTTCACTCAGTTTTAATATTTTGAATTTAACCCCCGTTTTCGTTGCTAAATCTCGTCGTTCGTTTTGACCTCAGAATCATGGCCGAAGAAAATTTGCGAGTATATGGGAGACATGACAACAATACTGCACTACTTGGAGTTATACGTAGTATGCTGGAGAGTCAACAGCAGCAGACCGAATTGCTACAATGGGGCCTACTTGCTTCTCAGCAGACCGCTACTGCGACCCTGAACAAGGTGGCTGAGGTTCGTGAAGGTAGACGCCCGGGCAGCGTCGCCGATTTCAGGAGACTACAGCCGGCAGTTTTCACTGGTGCAGGCGGACCACTGGATGTCGAGCAGTGGGTTGTCGACATGGGGAATTTGCTGTCAGCCGCCCGGGTTCCTGAAGAGGACAAAGTGGATATAGTCAAGATTCAACTGCAGGATATTGCTAGAATTTGGTGGCTCGCAGAAGAGAATAGGTTGAAGAAACCGATTACATGGACTGATTTCTCTACGGCTTTCCTTCAGAAATTCTTCCCTAAATCGGCCAGGATCGAAATGGAACAGCAATTTATCAATCTTCGTCAGAGAGATCGCACAGTGGACGAGATAGCGGCCGAGTTTATCCGACTCAGTCGTTTTGCTCCTTCAATGGTAGCCCAGGAAGAGGATAGGGCTAGAAGATTCTTACAGTGTCTCACTCTGGAAATACAGGAGAAGTTAGCTTCACATGATCTGAGAACTTATTCAGAGGTATTAAATGTGGCCCGCAGAATTGAGACAGTTATGGATAAGAGGAAGAAACTTCAGAGTGGAAGATTCAAACGGCCCGTAAATCAAACTTCAGGGAGGATTCCAGTTAGACAGCACGGAGGAGTTCAGATGAAGCGTACCGCAACCCCACCACAACGGGAATCTCCAGTTTGTGGATACTGTCGGATACCGAGACGCGTCGAGAGAAATTGCCGCCGCGCTAAGGGTCTATGTCTGATTTGTGGTGCTAGTGACCATCAGATTGGGAGTTCTCCAAGGAGAGCAGAGCGCAACCAACCTCAGAAAGGACTTGTCCCTCAGGAGCAACTTTTTGATCAGAGATGAGGAAACACAGGTCGTGGACAGGGACGGGCCTTTACACTGACAGCTGAGCAGGCGGAAGCATCGGAGGATGTCGTTTCAGGTACCGTTCTAATTTGTTCTGTTCCTGCTAGAGCACTTTTCGATTCCGGAGCTTCACATTGTTTTATGTCTTTGGATTTTGCCATAACACATTCTATTGCACACAAAACACTGACTAGAGGTTGGGACATTCACACTGGAAATGGAGTAGTTACCACCAACCTAGAGTGCAAGCTTTGTCCGGTTGTGATTTGCGGCAGAGAGCTTTTCGCAGATTTCTTGTTGATTGGGACCGGTAGTTATGATGTCGTCTTAGGAATGGATTGGTTGGGCACCTTTCACGCACATATTGATTGTCGGGCCAAAACTGTAAACTTTCGCATTCCTAACCACCCAGAGTTCGTGTTCATTAGAGGGAGCAAATCTCTGGGACCCATAAAGTTTAGAGCAAAGCCGACGTGCGACATACTGGCATCAATGGAGGTTGATATGAGTTCGGCACCGGTCGTAGTTCGGGAATTTTTGGATGTCTTTCCTGAGGACTTACCCGGCTTACCCCCGCCTCGTGCTTTGGGGTTTTCGATAGAATTATTGCCAGGAACGGCACCAATTTCTAAGTCACCCTACAGGATGGCACCAGTTGAATTAGCGGAATTGAAGAAGCATATAGAAGACCTCCTCAGCAAAGGATTCATTCGCCCTAGTACTTCTCCGTGGGGCGCTCCAGTTTTACTAGTAAAGAAGAGGGACGGCTCGTTGCGCATGTGCATCGACTACCGAGAGTTGAACCGGTTTACGATTAAAAACAAGTACCCTATACCTCGGATCGATGATTTGTTCGATCAATTGTGTGGTGCTCGAGTGTTCTCTAAGTTGGACCTTCGGTCGGGGTACCATCAAGTTCGTGTTAAAGCGGAGGATGTATACAAGACAGCCTTCAGAACTCGATACGGTCATTATGAATTCTTGGTAATGCCATTCGGTGTTACTAATGCCCCAACCGTGTTCATGGATTTAATGAACCGAGTTTTCTCCCAGTACCTTGATCAGTTTGTCGTAGTTTTCATTGACGACATTCTTGTGTACTCCAAAAGCAAGGAGGAGCATGCCGAGCATTTGAGGATCGTGTTGCAGATACTAAGGCAAGAAAAGTTTTACGCCAAGCTTAGTAAATACGAGTTTTGGCTTGAACAAATTCAATTTTTGGGCCACATCGTTTCTGGAGACGGTATATCAGTAGATCCGGCGAAGATTGAAGCAGTGAAGGATTGGCCAGCACCGAAGTCAGTAGCAGAGATTAGAAGTTTCTTGGGACTCGCAGGCTACTACCGCAAATTTGTTAAAAATTTTGCACGAGCGGCTGAGCCATTGACAAGACTTACTCGAAAGGGGATACCATTCGTATGGTCAGAAGAGTGCAACCGAGCGTTCGAATTATTGAAGGAGAAACTCACAACCGCACCCATATTGACCGTACCAGATGGGACAGGAGGACTGATGATTCATAGCGACGCTTCCGGTAAGGGGCTAAGCTGTGTCTTGATGCAACGTGGGAGTGTTGTCGCTTATGCCTCGCGTCAACTGAGGACGCACGAGAAGAATTACCCAACTCACGATTTGGAGTTGGCCGCTGTAATCTTTGCTTTGAAAATTTGGAGGCATTATCTTTTGGGAGAACGAGTGGAAATTTTTACGGACCATAAGAGCTTAAAATATGTATTCACGCAGAAGGAGCTAAATATGAGACAACGTAGGTGGTTGGAGTTTGTGGCTGATTATGATATCGATTTGAAATATCATCCCGGGAAAGTAAATGTGGTACCGGATGCTTTCAGTCGAAGACCAACAGCGATGTGGTTGACTGGCCAGAAGGAACTCATTGATGAATTTCGAAGGCTCAATCTAAAAGTGGTAGAGCAGGGGACGCCCGGACAATATTGGCAACTACAGGTGCAGTCTTCGTTAGTTGATCGCATTAAAGCTGCACAGACTGGGGACCCGCAATTGCAGAAACTCCGCGGGTTAGTAGAGGCAGGATTGAGAACAGACCTATTGATACACGAAGATGGCTCTTTAAGATTCGGCAGTCGATTATGCGTGCCAAAGGGCGACGTTCGAGAGGAAGTGTTGAAGGAAGCACACAGTTCAGCTTATTCGGTGCACCCGGGTGGCACCAAGATGTATAGGGATGTTAAACAACACTTTTGGTGGAATGGCATGAAGAGGGAGATTGCCCGCTATGTGTCGAAGTGCTTAGTGTGCCAGCAGGTGAAGGCCGAACATCAGCGAGTGGCCGGCCTATTGCAACCACTTCCCATTCCCCAGTGGAAGTGGGAACACATCACTATGGACTTCGTGACAGCTTTACCACGGAGTCCTAAGGGCAATATTGCTATTTGGGTCATCGTCGACCGTCTCACAAAGGCGGCCCATTTTTTACCCTTTCGAGTGGGACAATCGACGGAGACATTGGCAGAGAAGTATATGCAAGAGATCGTACGGTTGCATGGGGTGCCTATCACTATAGTATCGGACCGAGACACGAGATTCCTTTCACATTTCTGGAGAAGCTTACAAGAGAGTTTAGGCACTCGTCTTCGCTACAGCACAGCTTACCATCTCCAGACTGACGGACAGTCTGAACGTACGATACAGATACTAGAAGACATGTTGAGAGCCTGTATGCTAGATTTCAAGGGATCATGGGAGGATCATCTTCACTTGGTGGAATTCTCGTATAATAACAGCTATCAGGCGAGTATCCAGATGGCACCGTTCGAGGCACTTTACGGACATAAATGTCGTTCTCCACTTTGCTGGGATGATGTGGGTGAGCGAAGATTATTGGTACCGGAGCTCGTAACCCAAACAGTTGAGAAGGTCCAGTTGATCAGAGACCGTATCAAGGCAGCACAGGATCGTCAGAAGAGCTGGGCAGATACTAGTCGAAGACCTCTTGAGTTTGGAGTAGGGGATCATGCCTTCCTTAAGATTTCGCCGACTCGAGGAGTGATTAGATTCGGTAGTCGTGGGAAACTCAGTCCTCGATTTATTGGACCATTCGAGATTGTGGAACGCGTTGGAGCAGTGACTTACAGATTGGCCTTACCACCTTCTTTGGCTGGTGTGCACGATGTGTTCCATGTATCACAGTTGCGTCGGTACGTTCGCGATGACAGTCATATTCTCGATCATTCTGAATTAACCTTGAGCACCGATCTCTCGTATGAAGAGCAACCTACAGCCATTGTCGACCGTAAGGAGAAGGTTTTGAGAAACAAGATCATCCCTTTAGTTCTTGTATCTTGGGACGGACGTTCTCGCGGAGAATCTACTTGGGAGCGTGAGGACACGATTCGTCAAAAGTACCCACACCTGTTTTCTTGATCTTGTAGTCGTCCTTCCAATTTCGAGGACGAAAATTTCTGTAAGGTGGGTAGGATGTAACAACCCTATTTGAATGCTTAATTCAAGAGTTTATCAAGATTCTTTTCCCAAATTTTTTTTGAATTTTTTAGTTGGCCACTAAAATATTTAATTTAGATTTTTTTTTTCTCTGTAAACAATTTTGATATGGAAAATATTCAGTTTTTATATTATATAAATAATATTTTCTTAGTGACAGCAAAATAATATTTTGCGTATCTGTTTACTGTTAAAATGAGAACGAGAAAATCTGCACCGAATCTCTAATTGCAACCAATTAAAGATATTTATCTTTATAAATATATTTATAAAATAATTTATATACACACACACAACTTAATCTCTCTCTCCCTCTCTCATACCCGCATCTCTCTCTCTTTCCCCAGCCGCTCGTCCCTCACCCACGAAAACCCTAACCCTAGTCGTCGCCGCCATCGCCGCCGCAGACCCCTCCTCTCCTCCATCAACGCCGAGACCCTCTCCCCTCTCCTTCGCCTTTGCCCTCGCTCTCGTCCTCCTCCCGTCAACACCGCCTCCATCCCTCGCGCGGCCACAACCCCGATCTCCTCATCTCGTCCTACCACCGAAGCCAACGTCCCTTCGCACAGCCATCTCCGACTCCACCACGACTTCTAGCGACCTGCACAGAGCATTCGACGTCGCCGCAACCCTCGCCTTCCCTCGTCGCTGCTCCCATCACCCAGATCTCCACAACTCCCTGCAGCAACATCACCCCTGTCCTTCCATCGTCAGATCTGGACCTTAGCAATCGCAACTGCCACGATTTCCCCCTGTAAGCACTCTTGATCCCTGTTCTGTTCTGTTCTGGAAAAAAAAAAGGAAGAAATAAATAAATAAATGAATAAAATGGTATGATATCAGCGAGAAATTGAATAGGGAAAATTTGTATCAAAACCCTAAATTGAAATAATTATGTGTGGCAATTTTTTTATGTAGATACTTATGATTTAAATCGATGAAATTTATCTAGGCAGATCATATAACTCAGATCCAAAGTCGCACCTTAGCTGAGATCGTGCCTGCATTTTCGTACATCGTTTTTCGTGATCGCTATCCTCAGGCAAGTACCCTTGCTCTTTTCTTTCTGTCGATGCAATATCGACAATTATCTAAATTAGTTCTTAGCTTGTACAAGTTTGGATATTAGAGGAAAGAGGTTTCTCTCACAGTTTTATCATCTGTCCTTATCGGAACACTTGCATATATATATATTGCTGACTGCTGCTTGCTTTTCTTTATGTAATGCTATGACATGAATATTATGCACATGAATCCTTTTACATGCTTTATACACATTCGAGACTCGTGTTGATTACATGTATAGAACACCTTGATTTGACATGCTTATTCATGATCTTTATTATTTATTTTTTTAGTGAAATCATTAATTAGAATGCTGGACTACATGCCATGACACCACTATTCACCAGTTTTAATTCCATACATTTACCATACTACAAGTTCCTGTCTTTTCAGCATTCTTAATTAGTGATTTTAATATTTACCATAGCAACTATACATACGTGGGTGTTGGGGCAGTTTGAGTGTGCGTTGTACAACAGGATCTCAGGAGACCCATGCCGGCAGCTCGTACCGGGCTATAGCGGTCACATGATTACAGCTCGTACCGGGCTATAGTGGTCACATGTTTACAGCTCGTACCGGGCTATAGCGGTCTCTTGTTCATTCCACAGTTGGGCCCGTGTTTCCTAGCCCCTGGGACACCACTCTTGGGTTAGGAATACTCCCGCAGAGGTTGACGCACACACTCAAGCTTACAATAGGATAGTTTACCCTTTTAGTGGCCAGTTAGGTTATGACCTGATCCCTTACATACATGTTTCATAGTGTTAATGCATTTAATTACTTATATACATGCTTTCTTGTGCACCGGGCTTCACTTTTATATATTCTTGTTTTTATGCTACACACTCTTTATACGTCGAGTATTTGCTGGGATGTTCTGACATCCCTCAGATTTGCAATCTCAGGTTTAGAGTCAGATCTGCTGGCTGAGCAGGATCTGAGCGGCTACGAGGACCTTGCTGAAAATCAGTAATCGTAGGTTTATTCTCCTTTACTTTTAGCTTTTAGCCTGTGCGCCCTTATGGGACATTAGGACTTTTGTATCTCTTTCGGATCTTATTTTATTCTGAATCTTTTGTTTTGGATCTTTAATTGCATCAATTATCTAGTGGACCCATTTTTAGGATTTCTTGTGTTTTCATTGCAGCATGATTATTAGTATTATTTCTTTTTCTCTTGGATTTTATATTGACAGGTTAATCTAGACAGTCTTATGTGACTATGGAAGAACTTTTCCTTACCGTAGGTAGCACGGCTGGCCTTCGTCGCTTCCCGTATTCCACATTTTTGGGAAGCGGGATGTGACAGCCTGCACAAGATGATTCAAATCTACTCCAAGAAGACCGGATTGATGAGCTGATGAGAGAAGCTTTTCAAGCAAGCAAAGATAACCATAGGCGTGAGATGACCATATATGAAACGGCCAAAAGGTTGCGTCTAAGCAAGTAATCTGCGAAAGGGATGAACCATGATACTCCTCAACCACAGTTGCCTCCGTCTTCTTTTGTAGAAGGAGAATCTCAAAATAACGAGAACAAAGACAAGGTGATGTTCACAGACAATACCCAAAAACAACAGGGCAGTCCCAAGACGCCTATCCATCGAAATAAGTTTGTTTGGAATCCATCCCTTATAAGAAGATGAAGCGGGATTACTCTTTCCCTCAAGACAAGACAAAGAAGTTATTTGGCCTCATCATGAAGCACCAAATGCCGTCGCTTCCAGAATCTCGACAACCCGAGCAAGCAAATGTGATCAATCATCCCGATTATTGCCTATACCATCAAGTTATAAAATCATCTGATTGAAGATTGTTTTGTGTTCAAGAACTGGGTTGAAGAACAGTACAGACAAGGCAGATTCATGCTGACCAATAGCTGGAGGGTAAACCCGCCACAGAAGCACGAGCTAAAGAAAATCTACGCCATCAGATTATGTCACATTTGATCCAGAAAGCGAAAGCAAACTCATGCTTGTTACGCAATAAGTCTCTAAACTCAAATGTGAGAGACGATGAAGATATGCTTGAGTTCTTCGACTGTTTCATAAATGAAGACAAGGAAATTTCTGAGTTCCCGCCAGCACCAAAACAGTTAGAGGATATGATACACACCACAACAGATGAACTAAAGATTAACCTGGGAACAGAAGATGGTCCTAGACCCACGTTTGTCAGCGAGCTGCTAACAGAAGTGGCTATCCTGAAGACCGTACTCATGGAATATAGGGATTGCTTTGCTTGGAACTGTTCCGAGATGCCAGATCTCGATCAAGAAGGATGCGGCTCACCAAGAAGGATGCGGCTCGAACTCGAGATTAGCATCAACGCCGAAGTCAAAAAGCAGATTGACTCCGGCTTCATCCATAAAGCACAGTATCCCGATTGGGTTGCCAACATCGTCCCCGTGATGAACGGGAAGGTTCGAATCGACATGGACTTTTGGGACTTAAACAAAGCATGTACGAAAGATGACTTCCCCGTACCAGTGATGGAGCTCATGATCGACAACACCTCCACGCACGAGGTCTTCTCTTTTATGGATAGGTCATCCGGATACAATCAGATAAAAATGGATCCCAAAGACCAGAAGCATACAGCCTTTCACACCCCGTTAGGCGTATTCTATTATAAGGCGATACCCTTCGGACTAAAGAATGCCGAAGCTACATATCAAAGAGTGATGATGACGATCTTCAACGATCTTATTCATGAAATCGTCGAATGATACATAGACGATCTCATAACCAAGAGTAAGCCCGGCTAATGAAGCGAATCGATGGCAAATCAATTCGCTTTGTGATGACGTCGGTGAATTTGGCGAGGCGATTCGCCTCGCCCGCTACGAATTGGTGAAGCGAGCGGATTCCCAACTTTTCCAACGGTACTTCATCGAAGTTCGTTTCGCCTAACTCGCCAACTCGTCTCTTCTCACGAATCGCCACGATTCGCCACAAATTGACAAGACCCGTCGATTCACCTTGCCTCGCCTCGCTTTGCCTCTTTGACCAATTCACCACGGATTCGCTTCGAACTCCGCACCCAACTGCCATAACCGGTCGCCTGCTCGACGAATCGCTTTGCCTCGCCTCAAGTTCGCTTCGCATCACCTTCAAATTTCCATCCAACGGCTACTAACGGTCGGATCAAGGCGAAATGAGGCAAATTTCGATTCGCCTCGCCTCGTAACGACTATAAACGGCCAAACAATTCAAAAAATACCCCAAAAACCTATAAACCCCAAAACCCCATTTCTTCTCATTCCAAACTCTTTTCTCTTCCAAAAAAATTCCGTCTCTCTGGGAAAAAAATTACTCTGAATCTCTAATACTATTGTGGCAATTTCCATCTATCTAAAGAATAAAACCTCTGATCCTATCCTCTGACAGTCTGATTCCAAGTTTTCGAAGCTCCGAGCCTCCGATCAACCCATTCTTCTCTTTTTCTTATTTCTTGTTTTTAATTTATTAATTCTAATTTTTTACTCTAACACTCTTTTTTTTAACATTTAGTTAAAATATTAATATGGAGGGTTCGTTCGATACGCATCAAACCCAAATTCCCCATCCCGAACAAGCGGAAGGATCCACCCATACATCAAGAGAAGCAAAAAAACATGCGACTACAAGTGATGTTTGGAATCACTATAAAATTGAATTTATGGACGGTGTTAAATACGTCGTTTGCAAATATTGTGGCAATGCATATAAACACAAGAATAGTATCGGCACCGGTAGTTTGAATAAACATGCAAAAAACACTTAGAAGCCCCGGCCGGCTCCTCCACTACACAAACACATTGATTTCGCTGGTCAAAGTTTTTTTTCAATATAATCATAATTTAAATGTTTCAGAAATGGTAAGATATGTTATGGTAGATGAACAGGTTCTCAGATTCGGAGAAAGCACGGCTTTTGAGCAGTACGTTCAAACGGCGTTGCAACCGGCATTCAAAAGGGTTCCGAAGACTACGCTTAAAAGTCGTTATTTTAGCCTCTATAACAACGGCAAACAGGTATTAATTGCTACTCTTGCTTCTTTAAATACCAGTATTTCATTAACTTCTGGTGCTTGGACGGAAAGAAGGAAACTTTCCTGGATATGTGTTACTGTACATTGGATAGATTCTGACTGGTTTTGCAAAAAGGAACTATTGCTTTTAGACAATTTCCATACCTGCATAGTGCTTTTCATATAACTTCTGAAATTAGATCTATTTTAGAAGAATATCATTTAATAAAAACATTTCTATTTATTTCGATAATGCTAGCAACAATAATTCTGCTATTGCTGAACTTATTAGGTTATGCAAACCAATTTGCAGTGGTCGTTTTTTCATATTCGTTACGCATGTCATATACTTAACCTTGCTGTACAGAATGCATATACCGTATGTAATACAAATATTCAAACAATTAAAAATGCATGTAGGTTTATTAAAAGTTCTGGAAAAAAGAAAAGCTGAATACAAAACTAGATGCCTAGTTGCAGGTGCAAGGCCGTCTCTTAAAAAAGATATGGTCACTAGATGGAATAATACATATGTCATGCTTCATACTGCATTAAAGACCGCCAGAATTATTAGTAACATGTGGAATGAACAAATGTATGTAGAAAACCACTTAACACCCGATCATTGGGCGGTTGTAGATCTTTTTAAAAAATTTCTTATAACTTCTAAAATAGCAACTGAACGTTTTTCTGCTATTTATACCCCCACTTCTCATATTCTTGTCTCTGAATTCTATACAACAACAACTGAGCCTTTTATCCCAAGCATAAGGGTAGGCTACATGAACCAACATGAGAATAACGCCGGGTCCAACACATGAATCCTCTGTCTCCACTCACTTCTATCGAACAATATACTTTCATTGAGTCATTTGGCAACCATATCGTTTCGTATCACCTCCATCCATGTTTTCTTCGGTCTCCCTTTTGCCCTTTTGCCATTACCCATATCGAGAGTATCTATTCGTCGAACCGGTGCTTCCATAGGTCTGCGTCGTACATGACCAAACCATCTAAGCCGGTTTTCCCGCATCTTCTCCTCCACGGGTGCTACACCAACTTTTGCACGAATATCCTCATTTCGTACCTTGTCTTTTCTAGTGTTACCGCACATCCAACAAAACATGCGCATCTCCGCTACGTGCATCTTCTGTGTATGATGCTTCTTAGGAGCCCAGCATTCTGTACCATATAATAAGGCAGGCCGAATAGCGCTCCGATAAAACTTCCCTTTCAATTTTAACGGAAAGTTACGATCACACAAAATCCCTGTTGCACTCCTCCATTTCAACCAACCAGCTTGGATCCTTTGATTAACATCACTATCGATCTCCCCATTCCTTTGGATGATGGAACCTAGATATCTAAACTGGTCGCTCGGTGATATCTCTTGCCCTTCCAATGTTATACCAATATGGTTTTGATTTCTCTGGCTACTAAATTTGCAGTGCATATATGCTGTCTTGGACCTGCTCAATCTGAATCCCCGAGATTCCAATGTTTGTCTCCATAATTCCAATTTGGCATTAACCCCTGCTTTCGTCTCATTTACTAGAACAATATCATCAGCGAATAGCATGCACCAAGGGACTTCATCTTGGATAGTTCTAGTAAGCTCATCCATCACGATGGTAAACAGGAAAGGACTTAATGCAGATCCTTGATGTAAACCAATAGTAATCGGAAAATCACTTGTTAAGCCACCGCAAGTTCTGACATTTGCCACTACTCCGTCGTACATATCCTTGATTATATCAATATACTTGACGGGGACCCCCTTTTTCATCATTGTCCCCCATAATACCTCTCTAGGTACCTTGTCGTACGCTTTTTCTAAATCAATAAATATCATATGCAAATCTCTTCTCCTCTCTCGAAAGCGCTCGACAAGTTAACGAAGCAAATGAATCGCCTCTGTCGTCGATCGTCCAGGCATGAACCCAAATTGGTTCTCTGTTATCTTAATATCCTTCCTTAGCCTGTGTTCAATCACCCTCTCCCAAAGTTTCATGGTGTGACACATTAGTTTTATTCCACGGTAGTTTGAGCAACTTTGAATGTCACCATTATTCTTGTAGATAGGTACAAGGATACTTTTCCTCCATTCATTTGGCATCTTTTTTGTCTGCCAAACTTATTAAACAGATCTGTCAGCCATTTAACGCCTATTTCGCCTAAGCATCTCCAAATCTCGATAGGAATCCCGTCAGGACCAACCGCTTTTCTTAAACCCATTTTGTTCAAAGCTTCTTTAACCTCCGCGCTCGCTAAGATTTGGAGATGTATAGCTTGGCGCACGACACAATGGAGTGCATGATTTGGATGCCTATGTTAGTATTGTTATAAGTAATTTAGATGAAGTGTTCGATTTGTATAAAACTAGTAGACCACCGCACTCAACCAGTTCGCGTGCTTCGACTCCAGCTTTAACGCTTATTCAACAGAAGGGCAAAAGGACCAGTAGCCTCATCTTCGTCATCTTTAAATGAACTATCAATATTTTTACAAACTGGGTCAGATGTAGATTTAACTATTGATGATTTTGATATTTTAGCTTGGTGGAAAAACCACGGACATTTGTATCTGGTGCTTTCTACTATGGCCCGTGATTTACTAATCGTTCCAGTATCCACGGTAGCATCGGAAAGTGCTTTTAGTACAGATGGCAGGATATTCAGCGAGAAAAGATGCAGCTTGGCGCACGACACAATGGAGTGCATGATTTGCTCGCAAAATTGAGAAGCAGCAGCCATCAGGAAACAAAATGCTATCACTTTGGACTCGGCTTATCTATCTGAGGAGCTTACAGGATCGGACGAGACCAACACTGAATGATGAGAAACCACAAACGGCGCCGGCGAGTAGTAAGGTCTATAATAGTAAGAAAAAACTACGTAAACCTGATTCTCACTTATTGAGATCAATATTTGGAAGGGATACACAGACAGCCCGAGTTGGTTCGGTCTTTAATATAAAAAGCAACAAATTGTATTATGAAATTATAATTTGATTAAGATTTTTTTTAATAAAAAAATTTGTTTAAATTTCAAGATTTTAAGCTTAATTTTAAAAAAAAAATAAAAAAAGGCAGCCGAGCTAGGCGAAAAATTCGCCTTGCTCGACGAATTTGCCTCGCGAGGCGAGCGGGTTCTGGCTTCGCTACTGTTTCCATCGTCTCACCTAACTGGCTTCGCCGGCTATGCGAAGCAAACGAATTCCAAAGCGAATTGCTTCGGCTCACTTCATTAGCCACGCCTAGTCAAGAGTATGGCTCACGAAAAGCACTAGGGTCATCTCAGAATCATCTTCGAGTGCCTTCGAAAGTATAAATTGAAGATGAACCCGCTAAAATGCGGGTTCGGGGTCTTATCCGGCAAGTTCCTAAGCTTCATCATTCGCCACCGTGGGATCGAAATCGACCTCTCCAAAATCAGGGCAATTACGGAAATACCCCCGCCAAGAAGTCTCCAGCAACTGCGATCGCTCCAAGGAAAGCTCGCCTATATCCGGCGGTTCATCGCAAATCTATCCGGCAAATACAGACCCTTCAGCTATCTTATGAAGGAACCCCCTTCCTATGTGACCAAAAATGCCTAAAGGCATAGGAGGAGATCAAACAGTACCTATAGAATCCGCCGGTATTAGCTGCCCGGTCATGGGAAAACCTTTTATCCTGTATACAACTGCACTTGATGGTTCTCTAGACGTGATGTGGGCACAAAAGAATGAGCAAGAAAAAGAAAGAGCCTTGTACTATCTAAGTCAAGTCCTACTGAGGGCAGAAAGCAACTACTCCCCCATAGAGAAGCATTGCCTGATGCTTTCGCGGTCACGAAGCTTAGGCACTACGCCTTGGCACATGAAGTCCACCTTATCAAAAGTGGATCCCCTCAAATATCTAATGAAGAGGTCTATTCTGACGGCAAGGCTTGCCAAATGGGCCCTCATGCTGATGGAGTTTTCAATAACTTATCGCCCTCTCAGAACAGTAAAAAAACAGGTCATCACCAACTTCCTCCCGAACATCATGTTTCAGACAACTCTCCATTAAACTGCAAGTTGTCAGATGAACATGTGTTCAACACAATCGTCGCCCGGGAAGAAAAACCCCATTGAGGGCTCTATTTCGATGGAGCGTCCTCGGTGAAAGTACGAAAGAAGAATACCCCTATAATCAAAGCCGGGATGGGTGTTATTTTTATGACTCCTCAAAGCGGAATACTGCGCTATGCTCTCATTGACGGAACCCAAAACCAACAACGAAGCGGAGTATGAAGCTCTCATGGCTGGTCTCGAAATTGCGATCGACATGGGCATCTAAGATCTCCACATATATGGAGACTCTCAATTAATTGCCAATCAAGTCAACGGTGATTACGAAAAATGCAAGCCCGAACTAATAAGGTATGGCGAAAAAATACAGCAGCAGCTAACGCAAATTCCGTCATACACACTCAAGAACGTGCCACACGCATCAGCCAAATTGGCCAAAGAATTGACAGATAAAAATCTGGATGATGTAAGAATCATTATCCAAAGTCGCAAGATCCTAGCACCCGCAGACATGCCTTCAAACCCTCCAACTTAAGCATCCGAAGAAAGTGTCCTTCAAGCTGACGAAGGAGAAGAAAAAGACTGGCAGGAAGTCTTTACAGACTACTTCAAGTCTCAACGGGTGCCTAAAGAGGCGTCGCAAAGACACCAGCTCATCAAAAGAGCTATGCCATTTGCCTTCGTCGATGGAACCCTATATAAAAGGTCATTTGATCATTATATGACTGAGATGCTTAGGACCAAAGAAAGCCAAAAAGGTTAACATACCCCTGCTGGTATAAGAGGCCGTCAGGTTTGTGGTACTGGGTTTAGTCCGTCGCATCGTTGTGTTAGCTAACTTCTTGATTTGTGTCCTATAGAAAGTGGCTCGAGTGGTCACGCACTTATCTCTAATCTTATGTGCGCCAGACGTATTCTTGGATGTCAAATAGACTCATCCTTAACCCCAAATCAGCTAAGTCTTGAAGCTTAAGCTTCACTCGTCTTATGAGATCACTTGAGCCCGTACGCTCAAAACCATCTAAGTTGATCTTAGTTCGAAATACAATCAATGATCCTTAGATAAGGCCCAAGATTCTCGTGAACTGGCGGACCTCACAAATATGAGAAATGCGACCTAAGTTCACTTCCGTCGGCGAACCAAGGTACCAACATGAACTCAAAATCTCAAATCTAATATATACGGATTTGGACTAAATCCACGTCCTACGAACGACAATATTAGTCTCCGTATACAATTCAAGAGCAATCTAAAATAAATAAAACTAAAACACAACACATGAAGGAATAAACCTGGAATGCAGAAAGTTATCGTTTTGCGATAACGTAATTAACTACAGGGTCTTGCGCCTGCAGGAAAAAACGTCCCTACAATCAACAAATCTCTCGTCCGTGAGAGGGAGTCTAAAGTCATTTACACCGGTCGCATCCTTCCAAACCTCTGATATACAGTGTCATAAATTAACTTGGTATCTTCGGCAAGATGGATGGATCAAACATATGCATCTGTCCTCAAATTCAGGCTAGACATCTTCGTGTCTCAGTCCGGTCTTCAGCAGTATACAGTCATTGTCATCACAGAAATGGAACAGAGCTCCATCATAAACATATATCTAAGGTGATTCCTTCTAGCAACTGCAACAATTTCCAGTAAATCCTATAGCAATCAACTTCTCGAGTTACAAGAAACACCACAGTGTCTCAAATTAATTGGTCTACAGAATAAGAATAGCCTGAGAGCATTCCTTACAGTCTCATCAAGAGGACTGTGTTGGTAAAGCTATAATTTTTGTGTTATAGATGCCCAAAATATGAAACTCTAACAAAGGGTATGTTATGCCAAACTAGTGTAGCGGCCAAGACAAAATTTGCGCCTGCGGCAACTCTCGACATATCACTCTCACTGAGACTTAAGGGGAAAACGACATGATGTCAACTTTTTGTTACCTAATGACTGCTTCAAAGTTCTGTTTGATGACTACTTTAACAATGATTCAATACGTTACAGGTAAGGAATTCAAACATATATCATACTCAACCTTTCATGCAAATACGATTCAGCCTATTATGCAAATGAGGGAAGCGCATACCTTAGTTGGATCAATTATCCCAGCAGCCACCAAATCCTCATACTTTCCAGTCGCAGCATTGTAACCATATTTGGGGTCATCATAAGAGAGCACCTAAAGAAACGAGCAAGTAATCAGCAAAAATAATTTGAACAAATGATGAGGTGGATAAAATATGTTTCAGCATAAAAGTGAGTTCCAAACCTTCTCGGTGACAACACTTCCATTTACCCCAGCATTCTTAGCAATCAATTTCAATGGATAGCTCAATGCCCTTTTAACAATATCAGCTCCAACCTATTTGGTTTATCCGACAAAACATGAAGCTATATTATCTGGCATTGGTAAAACAATATCATCTGATAAACCATTAAGGTTGAAGGCAAAGAGGTGTGCAACTGTATATCAACCACGAAGGAAAGCTTATTTGAATTCATTACCTTCTGTTCATCATTTTCCAGAGTTTCTTTAATGGCATCGACCTTGGATGCAAGCCTTAAAAGGGTGCAACCAACAACAACAACAATACCCTCCTCCACCGCCTGCAGATGAAAGTAAATGAGTATATTCAAGGAGTGCATGTGCAAAAATAAACAGTTAGATACTTAGTGCAGCTGTATTTTATCCACCTTAAAATAGCTTTAAATTTTTTCCTCCCATTTTCTGGCTTATTTTTCAGACACGTGGAGGTGGGGACTATGAGCAAAAGTAATTTGGAGAAATTTACTTAGAAGCACAGTTTGAAATGGCCCCACCCATACTGATCCGAAATAGTTGATTCCCATCCAAGAAATGACCGCCGTCATTCTGATACTAGCATCCGATTCCAAGTTATATATGGCTTACAATTTGATTGGTAGGGTTCTAATATTAAGTGTATTAATGGGTTAGTGGATTTATTAATAGGTTATTAGGTTATGATATATTTGACATCCTTAAATTTTATTACACTTTTTTAGTGAAAAGGTGGGTAATTAAGCCGCCTAAATATCATTAAAAAGATATTAATGATTGCGCCCAGGTTTGATTACATAAAAAGCAAAACAGGTTTCAAAATCAAATACATGATATAAGTTCAGCCAAGCCAAATATCCAAAATATAATCACAGAATCATCAAGCAAAATTTTCTCCGCATTCCCCGACAGCCAACCCCCTCCCCCCCAACTTCATCATTAAATATTAAGAATATATTTTTAAAATGTAGTTATTTTGCAGGTTTATAACAACCAATTAGACATTTTCAAACAACCATATTAGTTACTTTTACTACTTATTTAAAAACGGTACAATAATTTTCCAAAATTATTTTTTGTCAAATGATATAAAATCCGATATTTCCGATCCGAGATAACCGATACGGCTGATATGGCCGATTCCGATCCCAAAGGTGACCTTCGGATACTGATACCGAGATCTTAAACATTGCTTAGAAGACTACATTTCTAAGTTCATCTTTTATAATTATTTCGAAGTAGGACTTTTGTTATAACGGCTAAGTTTAGAAAGAAAAAGAAAAGTAACACATACCATCTTTCTTAATTAAATCAAATGTAATTCAAGCATCAAAAAGCAAATCAAATTTTTGTTGTTAATAAATCAGGGTAATAGCTTATGCTTTTTTTGGGATGTGAACCCCTTAGGGAATCAGACCGGTGACCTCTTACTTCAGAGAGGAAATTCTTACCGCATGAGCTAAAACACAATTGGTAGTTGGAAGGATGCTGGTAATACAACGTAACACTAGAGCACACAAAATTACAATCCACAGCATCCTCTGTCTATGTTTTATGTTTAACAAACAAAGATAGCCGAGGATCAAACCTTCACAAAGCTAATTGGAAGACAAAGATGCATTCATGGAGCTGACCCCATCAATTTGGTAGAAATATGGATAAAAGAAGTTAAACAACTAATAGCACTTACCTTGGTAGCATTCAAAGCATCTCCTACTCTCAGCTTCTTCTCTTTCAACTCTGTCTCTGTTTGTGCTCCAACCTACCAAATATAAATATGACTTTACATGAGCATTTATTTACCACTATGGTCCCAAATGCTAGCAAAAATCTTAGTAAATGAGCAATCAGGTTATCTGGATAACAGCGACGCCAACAGAGAGCTTTGCTATTCTCTCTTGTAACTTTTCCTTCTCATGTTCTTGTTCAGCAGCCTGATTTGTGAAACAAATCAGGTCATGACTCGTATTCTAAGAATCAACCTCATAAATGCCAAAAAGACATTGAGCATGTACCTCTATCAAATTTCTAATCTGCGCAACTCGTTTAGTTACTTTTTCCTGGGTACTTCCATCACCAACTATAGTGGTTGAGTCTTTAGTTAGCACAACTTTAGCTGCAGTTCCCAATACCTCTTTGTCTGCCTTGTCCAATGTTAGCCCTACCTCATCTCTGATTACAGTTGCTGTAAAATGAATAAACGATATCGATAATATAGATAGATAACTATTGAAAATATGATGACAATGCATTAGGTAGTGGAATCTTATAATTTTAAATGGTACAACCTCCGGTCAATATCGCGATGTCATCAAGATATTGGCTTTTGCGCTCCCCAAATCCAGGAGCTTTAAGTGCAGCAATCTTCAGGGCCCCTCTCAGCTTAATTCACAACAAGGGTGGCAAGAGCTTCTTGTTCAATGTCTTCGGCAATTATCACAATTAGATACCCACCCCTGATAGCTTCTTCCAAAACACTGATCAGATCTCTTGCATTTGTAATTTTCTTGTCAACAAGAAGCAACTGAAAGAAAATTAACAAATGAGATCACTCCTTTGTTCATGTCAATGCTCGCGTAACCAAATAGATAAGAAGGTAGAAAACAGAACCATGTTGTCACGTCAAATTGAATACAGACCTTGCAGTTCTCATATTCAGCTGTCATCTTCTCACTGTCAGTGACAAAGTAGGGTGAGATGTAGCCTCGATCGAATTGCATTCCTTCTACTACATAGAGGCTGTTTTCTGCACTTTTCCCCTCTTCAAGTGTCACCACACCCTTCCTGCCAACCTTACTCATGGCCTTCCGATTTCGTCGTTGTTTCCAGCACTAACTGCAGCTACATCTGCAAGCTCACTGTCTTAAACCTGCACATCAAATTAGAGAATTTCACTAGACTGCATGCCACCAATTGACTTTCCAAAGCCCAAAAATCTTTTAGCAGCCTGATAGTAAGAATGCTAATTTATAGCAAGCATACATTACTAAGAAGGTCAGCTTCCATTCAAAGAGCTACTAGACCTCTTTTGACGTAAGCTTGAGTTCAGCAACTAAAGCTTTAGCTGTTTTCTCTATGCCTCGAGTGATTTGAACAGGGTTAGCGCCAGCTGCAACCACCTACAAGATTCAAAAGGGCCTAATTATAGATCATTGTCTATGCTATATAATAATCACAAGTAAATTCAGGATGAGGAATATGCCCCCACACACACCTTAACACCTTCAGCGATTAGACCTTGAGCAAGAACGACAGAAGTTGTGGTCCCATCCCCAGCCAAGTCATTGGTCTTTGCGGCGGCTTGCCTCACCAACTTTGCACCAATGTTCTCCACTGGGTCCTGTAACTCAACCTACAAGAACACAAAAGGTCTTGATTGTTGTAGTTCACATTTGTGCAATGTTCGATAGCAATAAAAGGTACATGCATTAAAAATACAAACATAATTATTTCTGGTTGCCTAGAATATTTTACAAAAAAAAAAGACAACGGTGAACGACCAAATAGCATCAATTACAATTGCGGCAGAAATTTGGACTTCAAACCAAAAACCGTGTAAGAAAAGAAATATCTAATAACCTGCTGGTCTAATTAAACAAATCAATTCACAAAATCGCAAAGCAAAACAAGCTGATGGTAATGAGACATTTTGAAGCGTTCTAACAGAAACAACAATCAACCTATAAAAGAAAACACAAACAAACAAACAGATCATTGTAGGACTGAGTTTTAAGGATCCTAATCTAAATCAAACTAGTTGCATCCATATAAGGCACACTAGCCAGCAAGACAAAATTGATGACTGTGCAATTATCTGAGACAAAACTCTCGGGTTTTAGACCTGAAAAAAAGACCGTTATAGTTTACTAACTCATAGCTTATAGCAAGTTATACATAGGGTGTTACTTAGTCGTTGTTCCACTAATTTGATGATTTTATTAATGGCATTTAGTAGTTTATGTAGTTTATTAGTTCATTATTTGATTATTGGCTTTTATGCAGCTATGTGCAGGCGCCGCATGCACTATGCAGGATGCAATACAGCATCTGGTAGTATTAGTTTAACCGAGGATCATAAGGGGCTTCCTACAAACTTAAATACACTAGGGACACAATAACCAAAGATAACAAAGTTAAATTCTGTTTAAAAATGCTGAGACTGCAACAACATAAAGCCAAACAAGGAAACCATGAATCAATAACATGTCCAAATCTTTACCAACTGCTAATATTGGCAACAGACGCCATATATAAGGATATAAGCAAATTAACATGCTGTCTATTTTACATGTCTCTGGAACAAAAAAATATGTTAACTAGTTAGGCAACTAATGAATAAATGGTCGACAACTTACCAAAGCGAAGAATGACCTATACGGCAATGATAAAGGTGTGCTTCAAAACAAGGTCAGCAATTAATATATGTTGAATTACTAGTTACTACAGAAACATGATGATGCAATATACCTCTTTAGCCACTGTAACACCATCATTAACAATCTTCGGGGACCCATATTTGCTCTCCAGCACAACGTTTCTTCCTTTTGGACCTAGAGTAACCCCAACGAGATCTGCAAGCTTGTTAACACCGGTCTGGAACAACAAGGAGCATAATATGCGCCTCAAACATAAGAAACATTGTTAACTTGCAAAAGACCCACTTCAAAAAAGGTGGAAAATATAGAGATACTGACTTGTAACTTCTTAATAGCTGATCCATCCTCATTAAAATATAATTCCTTGGTCATAGCTTTTATTACATCTTTTCTTTACTTCTTAATGGCTGATCCATCCTTATTAAAATATAATTCCTTGGCCATAGCTTTTATCTGAGAGTTACATCTTTTCTGTAAAACCCACCGTTGCCGGTCCCAAGTCCGGATGAGAAAGGGTGAGGGTTGTGGTAGGCTTGTGACAGCCAACGTAAAACTTTGTCACATTCTATGACATGAACCATAATAAGAATTGTTGTTGTTGTTACATCTTTTCTGTAGGCGGAAGTTTTGCCTCCTGCTGCTCAAGGAACTAGAAGAGACAGAAGCAAAAGACAACTTCCCAAGGGCAACCGAGGGCTTTTTGTCAGCGACAAGGGTGTTAGGAGCAGCAAGAGACATGGCGCTCAAAGAAGATGTCATTGTCTGCTCATCAAAATAGAGAGATTAAGAGAACACGATTTAATGGCAGCAGATGACTGTATCTGTAGCAAGCTAACAATAAGAAAAACCAATAAACGAAAGTCATGCAGACAAGAAAAAAGGTACGCAGAAACATGTCTTGATCTTCTGACCGGATATACAGGTCTTGATCATCATCGATAGATTAAAGATTTCTGAAATACATAATATATAGTTCTATAGAATCCAAGGTTATGAACTAGAGGGGGTTGGATTGGCTGCTAGAGGTGTGGCCAAGAGTTCGGGCTAAACTGCACTTTGATACCCAGTGTTCCGCCAATTTAACACTTAAGTATAAAATGTGGCGCTTTAATACCTAAAATTTTACTTGGAGACACTTTGCTACCTACCCGTTATTCAAGAATGCCTACATTCACTTCTAAATATTCAACAAGAAAAATCGCCTTAAAATGTCACATGAGAAGAAATTAGGTTCCCCTTCTCTTTAAGGGGGTTCATATATGCTAGCCAACATATGCATGCTACAAGGATATTGACAAGATGCCAAAAGAAGAGAGAGTTAGTAGAATAACATCAATATTGTACCCCCAAAATAAAAGTTCAAATTTTCCCCCTTTTTGGATAGGGTAACTAATTCCTATGACAATTAAACATGAGAAATGGAAACGGTCGACAGATAAATCAAGTGTTGACATCTAAACAACCTTTTCCAGAACCAAAATGACGCAATCATGCTACATTTTTGGATTATGAGCTAATTCAACCAAAATTTCAGCTTTCAACTATCTCTTATAAGAAAAAAGAATCGGTTCAACACTTGATTCATGGAGACAATTTCAACAAAATCACAAATCAAGAATGAGCACAAACATGAAACTATTTATAAATAATTACTAATACAAACTTTAAACTTGCATGGATCCCAACAGCATTGCTCATAGTTCAGCAATAAAAACCCCTATCTTTTGCAGAAATAAAAGCGATCGGAAATTGGACAAGAGAGAGATTCACCTGAGAGAATGGATCGAAGAGCTAGGGTTTTGCCTGGAGCGAATTCGAAGGATGAGGCATCCACGATGACTAAAATTGGAGATGCTGAGGGGGGGGGGGTTATTTTAATAAGAAGCGAGGGTTTTTACGAGATTTGTAAATTTGCTTTCTCTCGTGAAGGTTCGGGTGCATCTCGGCCGTTGATTATCGGAAGGAAGGGGGTCCTCTTTCTCTGGGGTTTAGCGAAACAATCTAGAAAGCGAAGGGTGTGTTTTGTGCTGTTTGCTGCTTTTGGGCTAATTTGCACGAATTTCGACGCAGGTCCTTTTTTTAAAAATTCTTATTTCAGTGTTTGTTTTTCCCTTTTTCTTTTCTCTTTTCCTATTTCGGGAATAATTTCTGCCTTTCTTTTCGATTATTAAATTTAATTATAAATATAAGTAATTTCAAAATAGAATACAAAGCACCAGTGGTCTAGTGGTAGAATAGTACCCTGCCACGGTACAGACCCGGGTTCGATTCCCGGCTGGTGCAAATCTTTTCGTTTTTATTTTTCTGACTTGGGAGTTGATTTTTTAAGAATTTTCTTCAAAAACATAAATGAGAAAAACGGGTCCAGGTGGCCATTTGGAGAAATTTTCAACATGTGGAGAACAAAAATTCAATCCGTCCCGTTTCAAAGATGGACGCCATTTACATCGTTTAAATTGATCTACCGGGTTTAATGCATCCCAAACATCTTGCGGCTGACATAATGTTTTAGGTTTAACATGATCTAATATGTCCCAAACATCTCACGACTAACATAATGTTTTAGCTTTAACAGTTTCGCTTTAATACAGTATCTATCACCTATAAAACATGTTTAGTGTTAATAGACTATAGTCATTTAGATCAACAGGTGTCGATCATCAAACCGAAAGGTCAAAGGTTGATATCATTTTTTATCATGCCTCCAATGGCAACATCAGGGTGTTGATTCCGTTTTCTCTCTATATTAATATACATGTGTTATATTTTAATATATCTATCTATAAAAAAGAGGGGCATTATAATCTCTATTATTCTTATTCTCTCTACCATAATACCATAATAGGGCAGAAGGCGGGGCCGTTTAATTTTGAAATTGATTCGTGATATGACTTCCTGTTTATTCAAAAAAATCAAACAAAAAAACACTGTTGTCTCATGTGCAATGCACGCAATTAAATACCACGTCATTATCATTTTACAAGTATGATACACGTAATTAAACTGTCATATCATTGTTATTTTGCAAGTACAGTGTCCGTATGGCTAAATATAAAAAAAATTATCATTAAAATTTCTATAATTACGTGCAACGCACGTGCCAAAAACACTAGTTATTATAACTAGAAGCTCTTAGATGATGTCATTAATCAACAAAATAGTAAATAGAAAAGAATGACCAGATTTCAATCGCCAAAGTTGAGCATAGTAAATGTCCATCTCATCCACCATAAAAGAACCCAGGACTGGACCTATGTTGATTCTGAATTATCCGTCGCTACGCTGTTCCCAAGGACTAGCAGAATCGAAATAGCGAAATTCTTGGGTCATCTCAATAGGTTCAGAAACCACACGTTTCTTTCTCCCACTCGCCACCCTTCCTTGTGCGCGGCATTGCGTGAGGGCGTTTGACGCGCCACACCAGCTCTTCCTTTCCCACCCTTCGAAATTACCCGTGAATCTCCCCTTCTGATCTGACCACCGAGAGGTTGTAAAGTTCCCTTCTGCAAGTGAAAAGCCAACGGTCCTTTCTCTCTCATTCATTATAAATTCTCTCACGCAATCCCAAAAAGAGATATGATTTACACTACTACGATAAAGGGTTGCCCCCTACGAATAAAGCCGTAGAGGCAAAACTCTGTCCCTACGGATATATTCGTAAGGGCACAAAAATACACCGTATGTGCAAAGGCCACAGGTGCAAGTCTTCGCCTGAATATGCCCCTACGGAGTAATACTTGCCCCTACGGATTACACAGTAGGGACATATGTCCCTACGGTGTAATCCATAGGGGCAAAATATTTATTTAATTTATTAGTTTATAAAATAAAATAGTTGTCCCTCCGGATAAATCCGTAGGGGCAAAGACATGCCCCTACAGAGATATTCATAGGTCCAGATATAAGCCCCTATGAGATTTTTTCGTAGGTCCGTCTTTAGACCCCTACGGAGTAATCCGTAGGGACAGACAAAAGCCCCTATGGATATATTCGTAGGGGCAAGTGTAACGCCTGTTACTGAGTCCATAGGGGCAAAATATCAGTTATCCTGATATTTTGTCCCTACGGATAAATTTGCAGGGGCAAATTATGGACCTACGGATTAATCCGTAGGTGCAACATAAGGCCCTACGGATAAATCCGTAGGGACAAAATATCAAGTTTTTTTTATAAAAAATGGCTTCCTGTTTTTTCCTCGTCATGTGCACAATAATATATACAGCATATAACCAGATACCGCGGTATTCATAATCAACATCGCACGCATAATATATAAAAGAAATCAACCCAAACTTAATACGCTATCAATCTAAATCATCGTGAACACGCAAACACCATCAATATCGTCCAAAATATATACAATATATATCATACAAGTACATACATGCTTAAAATATAAAAAAAAATACCCTAGCTCGGTCCGGCTCATCCACCTCTGATAAACGCCGTAATCTGATGCATCTGCTCCTCGGTGCAGCCCCGAGTCGTCAAAAACTCGACCAGTGAAGAAGCGGACTATGCGGGAGTCTGAGCGGGCTGTGGAGCTGCAGGAACGGTCTGCGCAACCGCGGCCGAGGTAGTGGCTTGCGGAGCCGCAACGGAAGGAGCTGCATGTGGAGCCGCAGCTGAAGTACCCTGTCGCATCTGTTCATTTTTGTGTGTAATAAACGAGTAAGAACCGTGTATTAGTCGAATTATATCAGGTTATTGCGAAACCCCAATCTAAGAATATTTAGGGACTTAGGCCTCGTTTGGATATCTAGTTTGGAAAACTGTAGTTTATTTTAATTAGACAATTCTATGTAAGTAAGTTTAATCAAAGGTAAGTCTACAATCAAATAAGCTGAGGCTTCTAATATTGGATATGTTACTATCTATAATATGATATAATATTTTACTATTAAACAGTATACATACCATCATCTCCTTCAACTACTGGACGGTGGTCTTCAAGGTGGCAACATCTTGCTCTAGACGTCGCTCACGAGGGTAGGGGAAGTAACCGCCGGAGTAGAGCCTAACCTCATATGGGCCCTGCTGGGACCCAGTCCCCGGCCTCTCTCCCAACCTCCGTGGTGCCCTCCGTGTGCGGCGTCTAGGACTGGGGTCAGCAGCATCGGATCGTTCTGTCCAGTAAAATCGATCCCCGATGCCTTCGCCCGCTCCACCACCCACTCCTACACCCACATTAACCAGTAAAATATAAGTATATCATTTAAATTTGAACTTTTTAAAACAAAAATTTCAAACCTGTTAGAATAAATATTAACACTTACGCAATACTCCTGGGTAGTGGTGTCGGGGAATCGAAGCTCGTCCATGGCGGGATCTGTCGAGGTGACATGGACGGCAAGATACGCCGTCAGCACGCTCGGTGTACCACCCTGCGCCAGGGTCTGAGCTCTCTGCAATTTGTAAAACATTTACATATATTATAAAATAACTCTTAATATTACATTATATCATAGTAGATCTATTGTGATTTACCGATACCTCCATGGCACGAGTAATATTCCTCGAGCCACCTGTATAGGTGGGGCGACCCTTCTTCGCCGACTTCATATTCTCTTTATTTTGATCGGCATGTTTCTGCACAACACATTCAGATTTAGTTTTCTAATTAAGCAACAAAAAAAATCAATTATATACTAAACAATGGATTACATTTAAAATACAAACCTGTTTGCGCTGAGAGTCGAAATATTGGCACAAGAGAGGCCATGTATCTATGTCGACTCTCGCAAAGACCGGAGTATGTAGGAGAGCCGCTCTCTCTGCCTCGGGGGTCGCCATCCACAGAGAATAGCAGTCGATCTTCAGCTCGTTCCTATTGTATCGGACCTTTAATTGCATGTTCTTCATCAGGCCATGGTACAGAGCTTGAAGATCGAGCACTCTCTCAGAATAATTTCTGCCTTTCTTTTCGATTATTAAATTTAATTATAAATATAAGTAATTTCAAAATAGAATACAAAGCACCAGTGGTCTAGTGGTAGAATAGTACCCTGCCACGGTACAGACCCGGGTTCGATTCCCGGCTGGTGCAAATCTTTTCGTTTTTATTTTTCTGACTTGGGAGTTGATTTTTTAAGAATTTTCTTCAAAAACATAATTGAGAAAAACGGGTCCAGGTGGCCATTTGGAGAAATTTTCAACATGTGGAGAACAAAAATTCAATCCGCCCCGTTTCAAAGATGGACGCCATTTACATCGTTTAAATTGATCTACCGGGTTTAATGCATCCCAAACATCTTGCGGCTGACATAATGTTTTAGGTTTAACATGATCTAATATGTCCCAAACATCTCACGACTAACATAATGTTTTAGCTTTAACAGTTTCGCTTTAATACAGCATCTATCACCTATAAAACATGTTTAGTGTTAATAGACTATAGTCATTTAGATCAACAGGTGTCGATCATCAAACCAAAGGGTCAAAGGTTGATATCATTTTTTATCATGCCTCCAATGGCAACATCAGGGTGTTGATTCCGTTTTCTCTCTATATTAATATACATGTGTTATATTTTAATATATCTATCTATAAAAAAGAGGGGCATTATAATCTCTATTATTATTATTCTCTCTACCATAATACCATAATAGGGCAGAAGGCGGGGCCGTTTAATTTTGAAATTGATTCGTGATATGACTTCCTGTTTATTCAAAAAAATCAAACAAAAAAACACTGTTGTCTCATGTGCAATGCACGCAATTAAATACCACGTCATTATCATTTTACAAGTATGATACACGTAATTAAACTGTCATATCATTATTATTTTGCAAGTACAGTGTCCGTATAGCTAAATATAAAAAAAATTATCATTAAAATTTCTATAATTACGTGCAACGCACGTGCCAAAAACACTAGTTATTATAACTAGAAGCTCTTAGATGATGTCATTAATCAACAAAATAGTAAATAGAAAAGAATGATCAAATTTCAATAGCCAAAGTTGAGCATAGTAAATGTCCATCTCATCCACCATAAAAGAGCCCAGGACTGGACCTATGTTGATTCTGAATTATCCGTCGCTACGCTGTTCCCAAGGACTAGCAGAATCGAAATAGCGAAATTCTTGGGTCATCTCAATAGGTTCAGAAACCACACGTTTCTTTCTCCCACTCGCCACCCTTCCTTGTGCGCGACATTGCGTGAGGGCGTTTGACGCGCCACACCAGCTCTTCCTTCCCCACCCTTCGAAGTTACCCGTGAATCTCCCCTTCTGATCTGACCACCGAGAGGTTGTAAAGTTCCCTTCTGCAAGTGAAAAGCCAACGGTCCTTTCTCTCTCATTCATTATAAATTCTCTCACGCAATCCCAAAAAGAGATATGATTTACACTACTACAATAAAGGGTTGCCCCCTACGGATAAAGCCGTAGAGGCAAAACTCTGTCCCTACGGATATATTCGTAAGGGCACAAAAATACACCGTATGTGCAAAGGCCACAGGTGCAAGTCTTCGCCTGAATATGCCCCTACGGAGTAATACTTGCCCCTACGGATTACACAGTAGGGACATATGTCCCTACGGTGTAATCCATAAGGGCAAAATATTTATTTAATTTATTAGTTTATAAAATAAAATAGTTGCCCCTCCGGATAAATCCGTAGGGGCAAAGACATGCCCCTACAGAGTTATTCATAGATCCAGATATAAGCCCCTATGAGATTTTTTCGTAGGTCCATCTTTAGACCCCTACGGAGTAATCCGTAGGGACAGACAAAAGCCCCTATGGATATATTCGTAGGGGCAAGTGTAACGCCTGTTACTGAGTCCATAGGGGCAAAATATCAGTTATCCTGATATTTTGTCCCTACGGATAAATTTGCAGGGGCAAATTATGGACCTACGGATTAATCCGTAGGTGCAACATAAGGCCCTACGGATAAATCCGTAGGGACAAAATATCAAGTTTTTTTTATAAAAAAGGGCTTCCTGTTTTTTCCTCGTCATGTGCACAATAATATATACAGCATATAACCAGATACCGCGGTATTCATAATCAACATCGCACGCATAATATATAAAAGAAATCAACCCAAACTTAACACGCTATCAATCTAAATCATCGTGAACACGCAAACACCATCAATATCGTCCAAAATATATACAATATATATCATACAAGTACATACATGCTTAAAATATAAAAAAAAATACCCTAGCTCGGTCCGGCTCATCCACCTCTGATAAACGCCGTAATCTGATGCATCTGCTCCTCGGTGCAGCCCCGAGTCGTCAAAAACTCGACCAGTGAAGAAGCGGACTATGCGGGAGTCTGAGCGGGCTGTGGAGCTGCAGGAACGGTCTGCGCAACCGCGGCCGAGGTAGTGGCTTGCGGAGCCGCAACGGAAGGAGCTGCATGTGGAGCCGCGGCTGAAGTACCCTGTCGCATCTGTTCATTTTTGTGTGTAATAAACGAGTAAGAACCGTGTATTAGTCGAATTATATCAGGTTATTGCGAAACCCCAATCTAAGAATACTTAGGGACTTAGGCCTCGTTTGGATATCTAGTTTGGAAAACTGTAGTTTATTTTAATTAGACAATTCTATGTAAGTAAGTTTAATCAAAGCTAAGTCTACAATCAAATAAGCTGAGGCTTCTAATATTGGATATGTTACTATCTATAATATGATATAATATTTTACTATTAAACAGTATATATACCATCATCTCCTTCAACTACTGGACGGTGGTCTTCAAGGTGGCAACATCTTACTCTAGACGTCGCTCACGAGGGTAGGGGAAGTAACCGCCGGAGTAGAGCCTAACCTCATATGGGCCCTGCTGGGACCCAGTCCCCGGCCTCTCTCCCAACCTCCGTGGTGCCCTCCGTGTGCGGCGTCTAGGACTGGGGTCAGCAGCATCGGATCGTTCTGTCCAGTAAAATTGATCCCCGATGCCTTCGCCCGCTCCACCACCCACTCCTACACCCACATTAACCAGTAAAATATAAGTATATCATTTAAATTTGAACTTTTTAAAACAAAAATTTCAAACCTGTTAGAATAAATATTAACACTTACGCAATACTCCTGGATAGTGGTGTCGGGGAATCGAAGCTCGTCCATGGCGGGATCTGTCGAGGTGACATGGACGGCAAGATACGCCGTCAGCACACTCGGTGTACCACCCTGCGCCAGGGTCTGAGCTCTCTGCAATTTGTAAAACATTTACATATATTATAAAATAACTCTTAATATTACATTATATCATAGTAGATCTATTGTAATTTACCGATACCTCCATGGCACGAGTGATATTCCTCGAGCCACCTGTATAGGTGGGGCGACCCTTCTTCGCCGACTTCATATTCTCTTTATTTTGATCGGCATGTTTCTGCACAACACATTCAGATTTAGTTTTCTAATTAAGCAACAAAAAAATTCAATTATATACTAAACAATGGATTACATTTAAAATACAAACATGTTTGCGCTGAGAGTCGAAATATTGGCACAAGAGAGGCCATGTATCTATGTCGACTCTCGCAAAGATCGGAGTATGTAGGAGAGCCGCTCTCTCTGCCTCGGGGGTCGCCATCCACAGAGAATAGCAGTCGATCTTCAGCTCGTTCCTATTGTATCGGACCTTTAATTGCATGTTCTTCATCAGGCCATGGTACAGAGCTTGAAGATCGAGCACTCTCTCAGGGTGATCAGGGTCGAGTACAGGCTGAAAGTCATAATCCAACTGCAAATACAAAAAAAAACAATGTTATTAAATTGCAAGTGTTAAATAATAATAAATATATTGGATAAGTCAAATGAAAATATATATTAATACCCGAGCCTGATCCCAGAAGAGGGCAAATGAGCGCCGGTGCCGGTCGCCCCACTCAACGTGAAGTGGATACTTCTTCACAAGGCGGCTTTCATCCCCCATATACCGGCCGAACCTCTCGGCATAATCGCCGGTATAGCGATAATCAGGGGTAAAGAAAAGGGGGAATACTGCCTCCCCCTAGCTCTGTCGGGCCTCAGTCTGTGGGACTGATTCGGGCCTCGAGTCCCCCTCTCGGGATGGGGATGCCCTGTATCTACAAGAAATATCAAGACAATCAATATTAAGACAAAGTGGTATTAAGAAATCAAGATTTAACGAAAATTGAAGTATGATATATACCTCCGGCGACAGAAGCATGAGCCTGGGCCCGGGCAGCAGCATGAGCGGGACAATAGTTCCTCCGGTGAGGAACAGCCGGTGATCCGGACGTTGACGCATCCCCTCAAACTAGAAAATAAATATCGATAAAATTATATAAAGTTCATGTTTATTCTTGAAAGATATGTAAAATGAATAAATATTTTATATTTATTCATACTAACCTGCACACTGAGCGGAGGGTATGGAAGTGACGGGAGTGGCCCCTGCACCAGACGAGGACGCACCACCTACAATTAGACAATCAAACATTGATTATATAAGTAATTGCAAAAAGAATGTGTATATCAATAATATAATATTCTAAATCAACATGTATACACTATAGGATATATAAACATACCCGCAGGTACGGTGGTAGCCTCTGCCCGAGATGTGGAGTCATCACCTACAGCTAGACAATTAAAAAATGATTATTTAAGTATGTAAGAGAAAAAAGAATGTATATATATTTATGATATAGTATTATAAATCAATATGCATGTACTATAGGATATATAAACATACCTGGAGGTGCGGGAGTGGCCTCTGTCCCTGATGTGGACGCACCACCAACAGCAAGACAATCAAACATTGACTATATAAGTAATTTTGACATAAATATGCAAATATATCTATAATATTATATTCAAAATGAATATGCGTGCAATATACCTGGAGGTGTGGTAAAGTCCACACGGAAGGAGGCATCCGAAGGGGTCTCCGATCGAGGTGCAAGACCGGCCCTCAGAAGCTCCCTACGCAGCTCTTCGGGCGGCAGACTCGCTCTGTCTCTGCCGGTGCCGCGGCTGAAGCTCCTGCCGCCCCTCGCTGCTTCCGTCATCGTCATCAAATCTAGATAAAACGGTTCGTGGACACATTAAACAATCATTACATATGCATGCTATATATGTATATATCGTAAAACGTGAAGTAATAATATAACATTACTGATAACCTTTTTCGTTTTCCAGACGCATTAGACATATCTACTTGGATTTCATCATCGATATCATTTCTAACCCACGTAACTTCATGATCAGCCGAAGACAACCCGTCTTTTGAAACAGACGGTCGGAGCACTCTAAGTCTTCTCTCTTCTTCATCATCATCGCTATCCTCGAATTCTGGGACATCGTGAACATCCCTGGGTTTCCAACGGCATACGACACTCCATCCCGGATACTTCAAACACTGTGAGTAGTATACTTGGAACGCTTGGGTCGGAAAGATAAACGGATCGTCCTGACCGTAAAATCGAAGTGTGTTCACACTGGTCAATCCATATTCATCTTTCAAAGTCCCGAGATTGTTTCTTCACTTATCCGTATTGGTTCGTGTATCGTACCAAGTACACTGAAATATATAAAACGGTTCTGATCGTCCGGAATATTGGATGTCAAGTATACAATTTAAGTATCCATAATAAATCACACCATCCGATCCTACCGTCGCAATCCCACTATTCTGAGTGGTTCTAGATGTTTCTATATCCTTAACTTAGAATTTGTATCCAAGGACACCGAATCCTTTATAATATGCAACCTCCATAATAGGAAACTGAGCTAAATATCTTGAATCACTCTCTAATGATGCAGACAAGTTCGGATCGTGGATCTAACAAAACAAATTTTACGACAAATACATAACGATATAAGTTTAGATTAAAACTGGTAGCAATAACATGTTATTCGAATAACTTACATGATCTGCAACCCAATCACAAAAATTATTCTGATGATATTTTTTCAATCGGTCATCGTTCCAATCAGGATGCCCCTCACGTACCTCGTTAAAATGAATTCTTTATTCAACAATAAATTATGACATTAATATTATATCATTTTATACACTCACAAACACAAATATAACAATTAATCCAAAAAAACTTACTCTCTAATTTTTTCAAGACAAGCGCTATTGAGGAGGATAAACCGATATATCTTGTTGATAAACACAGTGTCTACCCTTTTATAATCAGCTTTACCATATGGTCCGTCATGAATTCTTCGAGGCCGGTTAAGTTTCGTCTCAATGTTCTCGTCCAGATAGCGGGAACAAAATATGGTTGCTTCATCTAAAAGATAACCTTGAATGATAGAACCCTCTGGTCGATTTCTATTGCGCATATACTTTTTTAGAGTGTAGAGGTACCTAAAGAAAAATATGTTAAATAAATAAATACGGGCATACAGGACAACAATAAATTTACAAATTGCGCGTAACGAAAAATTCCACGTACCTTTCAACGGGATACATCCATCGATATTGTACCGGTCCGGCTAACTTAGCCTCAGTTGCAAGATGAACCGTCAGATGTATTATGATATCGAAGAATGACGGTGGGATAATACGCTCAAACTTGCAAAGTATCAACGAAATAGAATTTTCTAGTTTCTCTAGCGTCACAGCATCCAGTGTTTTAGTGCATAATTCTCTAAAAAAAACAACATAGGTCATTGATTACTAGACCAACCGATTCGGGAAGGGAAGTCCTGAGGGCTAATGGAAGAAGGTGCTTCATAATAATATGGTGATCATGACTTTTCAACCCATCGATATTGCCTTTCACAATTTTTATTTTCATGCTAAATGATCCTGAGAAATCTGTGGGAACTTTCAAATCATGCAACACCTGCAGGAATCTTTTCTTCTCCGGTTGTGACATATGATACGCGGCATTGGGAAGTACAAATTTGCATGGTTTACCCGCCATCGGTAAATGATGCAATTCACTTCTAATTTCCCAGTCCTGTAGATCCATCCGACCATGGAGGTTGTCTTTCGATTTCCCGTCTTTACAAATAAGCAAGTTGAGTACGTTCTCGGATACTCCCTTCTCTATGTGCATGACGTCCAGATAATGACGCACTAAATTTGTTGACCAGTACGGAAGCTCGAAGAAAATGCGTAACTTGTTCCAGAATGGTGGTTTGACCTGTTTTGTTGGATCTATTCCGAAGGTCACATTATTGTAACCATCTCACTGAGCAGTCATGTCCTCTCCGGACAATGGGGTTAGAGGTCCAAGAAGCTCCTAATGACCATCAAAGTGAACATTGTCTAACCTATACGGATGGTCTAGAGGCAGGAAATGTCGATTGCCGCAATAACAAACCTTTCTGCTAAAATTCAAGAATTTCGATATTGTATGTTGATGGCAATAAGGACATACTTTGTGAGCATGTATGGAACAACCTGATAGCATTCCATACGCAGGAAAGTCATTAATTGTCCACATTAAAGCTGTACGCAGTATGAATGTTAAATTTGTGTTTGCATCGTAAGTCTCTACACTATCAATGAATAAAGATTTTAACTCATCGATTAGAGGTCGGAGATAGACGTCGATATTGTTTCCCGGTGAGTTTGGTTCGTCGATAAGAAGAGGCATCATAAAGTATGACTGATTCATAACCAACCAAGGCGACAGATTATAAACTATCATTACAACGGGCCATGTGATGTGACTTCCAGCCATATAGTTGAATGGGCAGAAGCCATCACTAGCGAGTCCGAGCCTGACATTGCGAGAATCGCTACTGAATATTTCGTGTCTCCTATCGAAATCCTTCCATGCCGGTGAATCTCTTGGATGACTCATTTTTCCATCTTCACTTGGAGGAGCACGGTGATGCCAAATTATTGTTTCGGCTGTTTTCTTGCACCTGAATAGCCTCTACAGTCTCTGTGTTATGGGAAAGTATCATGTTATCTTGACAGGTATATTGGGCTTCTTATCAGAATCTTTCGGCTTATACCTGGTCTCTCCGCATGTTGAACACTCTTTCAAATCTAAATTCTCTTTCCGGTACAACACGCAATTTTTAGGACATTCTTGAATCTTCTCACACTTCAGACCCAAATCAGACATCATCTTCTGGGCTCCGTACCAGCTGTCGGGCACGTTATTTCCCGGGGGTATAGAATCTTTCAAGAACGAAAGAAGTATTGTGAATCACTTGTTGCTCCATCCATTTAGGCACTTAAAAGTTGGACGAACCATAAAAGAGTGGAATACTTTGCATTCTCATAAATTGGTTTTCTAGCATCATTCATGAACTTTTCATATTTATCCGCACGCGGTCCATGACCGGAAGGAATGTCATTTTCGATACGAATAGATTTACCTAGGGCAGGCTCTACCATATCCTCCATTTCTTCTCCTAGAAAGAAATTACCGTCTTCTTCTTCTGCCGCATTACCGTCTTCTCCTTCTTCTTCTGCCACATTACTGTCTTCTTCTCCTTCCCCGTGATATAGCCAAGTTGTATAAAGTCTGGTAAAACCATGTTTAACGATATGAAGCTCTGCGAATTCTACCTTATGTCTGTACTTATTCCCACATCTATCGCACGGGCAAAGAATCTTCTCTAACACGATCTTATTATGTGCGCGTGCAAATTCAATGAAAGCAGCAACTCCCGCGATAAATTTATATTGCATGCGTTGTTGCCAATCCACATACATCCAGTCCTTAACTCTGATTTACTCATGGGCCATGTTAGACTGTATAACATATAAATTGTAGGTTATGATGACTATATTGAGAAATCTAAGAACGGGATGGTTACCGACAATGAAGAAAATCCGTTTATGTGCTTTGTGTGTTCATTTGTAATTGAAAAGAATAAATTATCGATAAACAAAATTAGATTTAAGAATACCCAAGTATGAGTTGTACTATATATATGTGTGTTTCAATTTATGATTTCACTTAAGTGTAGGGTTGTTAGTGTATGTGCTGTGTGTGCATTTGTTGTGTATTTGTGATGTATGTGTGCGTTTCGGCTGTCGGGGGTAAGGCTTCTATCCCATTAAGAATGTATATAGCAAACACCCATTCGCTTGTGCTTTCAACCGTTTCGAGTAAATTTCGGCAGTATCTCCTCGCTGTTCTCCGAGTATATTGTAATAGAATAGATAATCATTTCAAAGTTATGAAACAACATTGAAATGAACATCTAATCTATCTTTGTACATAGAGAACCAGCGAAAAAGTACCAACGAAGTAACTCGAAACGAATGAAAACACAAGTGAATGCAGGTGTTTACTTTATATATTCCTAACTTGTCCACACTGGACAAATCTATCGGTTATCATACGATTAAATCTTCTCATCATATAGACTACACGAAGGTTGTTAGTACCGAACTATACCGTCCGATATTTAACAACCTTCGTATAGTTCTATGTCACGACGAATATCAAACGTATATTAACCGATAGACGGGGACTAAGTCGCGCTTTGATTTTCATATATGAGTATCGATGAGAATATGAAAGTTTCATATTATCATCGAGCATCATATATTGGTTTTAACTTGAATATTTAACTTGAATAGGTTTTACGTTTACGCTTTATTATTAAGGCTTCGAAATTTTTAGTTTAGGGTAAATTTTTCTTGAACATTTAACTTGAATAGGTTTTACGTTTACATTTACGTTAAAGTTGTACGTTTACGTTATCATCGAGTATCCTACTGAATGAATGTCATGACTCAAAGGTACGGAACGTGACTGGCACTTAAATTACGAAACATCTAAGGCGTAACGTAATCTAAGTGTCACGCCCCGCTTCCCGGTATACGGCGAAGGGGACGGGACTTGTCCGCTACGTATATACTCAGAAGTACATACGCTAAGCGTATCTAAGCAATATAAAAATAAATACACAAGAGACAAGATATAATAAAAACATCAACTTTTATTTATTAACATTCTTTTGTACAATGCATGAAAAGGAAATACAACTGAAATAAAACGATGCCTAAACAATGGCATAACCGGAAATGAAAAGTACTGAATGGAAAATGTACAATGAAACTAGAGCTATGGTTTTTCAGCAAACTGCTCCAAGTCTTCTGCAGATGGCTCGATCTCTGCCGGGTCCAAATCACCTGACGACATTCAAAGAAGAAAGAAATAGAATATCGTTAGCGAACAGGTCGCTCGGTAAGTCCCAAAGGTAAGAGGAAAGTAGAATAGACAGAATAAGAAGATATCTCTTAAGTTGTATAATATTGTTGTAATGTTGTGTTAACGCTGTTGTTTGTAGCTTGGTACAGAAGGATGCCAGTGTATACGAGAGGGGTCTCTATATGCTAGAGACCAGAGCAAACGGAATGTACAAGGAACCGTTAAGCCACGGTATAACAACAACGGAATATATATTAGGTGTCTTAATCTTACTACCTCGTGCCACTTTTAACACCTTCCGTACCAATCTACCCCTTAAACCCCGTAGTGTTTTATTTGTATTGTTTGTACTGTAAATTGAATTGAGTGTATAATTGAAAGACTGACCGATACCATGATATCAGTAGACGGTTATAACCGTAGAATCATGTAAATAGAATAACTGGAGAACCATGTAAAAGGAATATATCCATGGTTCAGTTCGGTCAAGTTGTATAGATTGATAATTGGATTCATGGATTCATGTATTCATATTGAATTGGAATATTGTAGAACGTAGATTGACTTGAATCGTATTCAAGTCAGATTAATCAGACTCAAACCTGAGTCAGACAATCAGAAGTGTAAATTGAAATCATGATTATTTCTTTAACTTATAATTGCTAAGGTCCTTAGAGTAATTTATAAAACTTGAGGGGTTTTTATGTAAAAATACATTTTATATATTTTTCAAAATGCACCTCAAGTATTCCTTATTCGTCTTTAGAGTTGTAATGAAGGTGGATTTTATATTGTGATATTTCTAGTGAAAATATCATAATTTCATAAATAAAGGTATTTATTTGCATTATTGATTATTTGGAATTCATGGTATTTTAGTGTAAAATTTATTCTTGTGATCTTAGAAAAAGGGTGGAATATTTATATTATAACAAAATAGATATTTTAATGATAGATATACATATATTTATACAAAAATAATTTTAATAAATATTTGATATTCCAAAAATCTCATTTTCTTAAGATGTCGTATTTTAAATCTTTCGAGACCGAATGCTCCTTGCGGAGGTCTGAATCTCGCACTACTAAGCCCGAGGGTGTGCGATAAACCGCACAATCCCGAACGGGTTCCCCAAAATGAGTTGTAGCGGCGCTTTGCAAAGAATGTAAAATGCTAAATCCTGTAGAAAACGGTTTTATAAAGTAAATGGTATTTATTTGTAAAAATGTCAATTTTCCGTATTTTAGGTTCTAGGGTTTCCTAAGTCAACTAGACTATTTCTAACTGGTCTAAACGACAAGTTGTTAGATACCTCAAATCGCCTCTTCTCCGCCAATTGTGGCCAGGTAAGTACAAGTGAGGAAAGGAGGGATCCGCTCACAAATCACCGTGAGACGGGACTTTTAAAATTACCTTTCTCACTTGCCTAGCATAGACACCACAAAGTCAGGTTTAGATAAACGACCGATATCCACAACTTATCGTATTTTCATATTCAGAGGTATTTATTTTAAAAGTGTATCAAGGCTAAAACTTTTAGAAATGGTTTTATTAAGGATGTGGTATTTAAATGAAAGTATTGTTTTATCGTATTCTAAGTTTTTGATGATATCATTTAGGTTGTATATGCGTGTGTGAGGAGGTAGGTCATTACCTCGTGCTCTACTTTAAATGTACAGCAAGGTTAAGGGGATTAAATGTGAAATCGAAATATTGTGGTATTTAAGTGAAAATACGATAAATTGAGAAAGCTATCATTTCATGTGATGAAACTTGTTCAAATTGTTTGGTAAGTGTTTAATAGTCAACATAAGGATGTTTAAGCATAATTGTATTGGTGAGAAGTGAAATTTTATAGAAATCCGAATCGGAAATCGGACTTGTTCCGATTCCGTCGGGTTTTGTAATTTCGTATTTTAGAGAATAGGAAAGAGAGATAGAACGGGACTTATGGGTTTTGATTATACAAAGGAGTGAGGGGGGACTAAAGGGGTTGCCGATGCGTTGCTTCGTCGCCGGTTGTTCCTAAAAACGTCGCCGGAATTTCCGCCGGAATTTCGTCGGAGTTTCGCCTCGAACTTGTTTTCAAAGGACACAACTCTTGGAAAATTTTTGAGAGAGTGGGCTCAGGATTTTGGGATGAGAGGGTAGAGGGTAGGGGGTGTATTTATAGGGTAGGCTAGGGATAGGGTAGGTGAAGGGTTTTTAATAAAAAAAATTGTAAAAAATATGAGAAAATCATTAAAAATTGTAGTAAATGGGGTATATTTAAGTCTCGGGAACCGATCCATTAATTTGGAGTATACAGGGGGGAGACGAAGAGCCCCAACATTCATGTTGGGGGCTCGGCTGTCCGGCCGAGTGTGGCCGACGGCGCCGGCCCGAGTCGGGCCGAGTCAGGTGGTCTCGGGGTGGGGGGTCGTCAGGTGAAGGCTCTGGTACTTTTAGTTTTTCGGGTGAAGTTCAAGTTTTGGAAGTTATAGTGTGTGGACTGTTGGGCTTCCTAAGACTTTAAAACAAAAACAATATAAAAATAATGTGGGGCAGGAGATTTGAACTCTGGTGGCTTGGTTCAGCAGTGCAAGGTATTACCAATGAGTTACAAGCTCCTTGTAATTATTGTGGGAAAATAAATACTTAAAGAGGTATCAGTAACATTAAATACTCCAAGTACACTTTGAATTTAAATCAATTTTTCGTACCTTAAAAATGGAGTTGTTACACTAAGTAAGCCAAAGCCCATAAAACTAAACCGTTTAACAATTAGAGTGAAGGAAAACTTGTTTTAAAGTAAATAGTTTTAGCAAAATAAGTGGCATTAAACATTTAAAAGCAACATCATATTTTCCCGAAAATTTCGGCAAAGTCTCCTTTGTAAATACTGGCCCCCCCAAACGGGTATAACACATGAAAATACATATAAATAATGAATAAAACATCCCCAAGCGGGAGCTAGCTCTTCGCCAAAGGCTGAATCACAACCACATGCAATATGTATATCAAAAATGCGAAATCAGCATCTGAAAGCAAGAAATGAGAAACACCACGTCGGCTCAAGTGAGCATCGACACCAAACCACAAATACAAGTCTCACGAGTCTCACCGTCTAGTCCAATATACAAGGGTAGATGGAGTATACTAGATACAAATAATAATACAAGATGGAACAAAAGTATTCTCGCAACCCACCTATGAGCAAAGCTGCAAATCGATGCAATGAAGCAAAAAGAGGAAGTACGCCCGCCGCTACTGCGCTGACGGGTCGAACCTGCAAGATACTGCGGCACAACGGGGGTGAGTTGCCAACTCGTGAGTAGTAAATAACATCTAATAAGGCTATCGTAAGCATGCACGCAAATGCGTCGCAGCCTATATATACTAATATGATGCGATGCACAAGTATGAATGCAACATGGATACGAAATCAAACCCGAAACCTGAACTTGTCTGGTATGAGAAAATCTTTATTCTTATCTTACAAAAACTCTGTGCAATAAACCAAAGCATCACCAATGAAATCAACAGAAAATCCATGTCAAATATCGACACAATGTATATACATATACAAATATCTCAATGTCTCGATATCCCAATATCTCAATATCTCGGGCTCTGTCATGTTGGAAATATGTATGCCCTAGAGGCCATTATATGATAGTGGATGTATTTATACATGTATATATATATTCAGTGTACATTCTTGCTCGTCATGATAGTATGCTATCTGGTTCTTCTTTATCTGACATATTGATTTGATCATGCTTTTATTTATTCATACATGTTGATAAAGCCCTGAGGATATAGGCATGACTACTGTGATTACGATGGAGATCATACTAGTGGGACATCTGTAGTTTATAAGCATATCCTGAAAAGTCCCTAGTCGTAGGTGTATCGAGACAGGGCATCGATATACCAGAGTAGACTAGCGTATATGATACTAGACCCATATGATGGGCGATGGATGTTCCCACATTCATCGATGTTTGACATCGAGATCGCATACGGGTGCTCAGTGGTGACTGGGTACACTGGACGGACTCACTGAGAACTCCTATATGGAATTATATATATCGTCGGATAGCAGTTCTCAGGTGACACTGGTGCAGGTTAGTCTGTAGACCCGAGATCGTCATAGAGTCTTGTGTGTTCTCCCACTGTACTTTGATTACCACCCTACCATGGCTCTACTGAGTCGTGCAAACAGGTGGCCGTTGGGTACAGTCCCGAGACACACGAAGGCGATGAGCGATAGGAGGGGTTTCGTCTCTCCCGGTATTGGGAGTTGATGCTGTGCTGTGCTCGACTGGCTATATCAGTAAGTCCCTGGCCAGGGCTGTTGAGATTTGCTGATAAGTGTTATCAGTAGTTTCTCGATCTGTTATAGACCATTCATCGGCATGACTTATTGAGTTATTGGGGTCGACGTTACCAACCCTAGACTCGATATGCAGCATATCTGACGAAGAGACCGGACTGTACGGTAGTGTTGCCGGTTGGCTCGATGGGAGTTGTAACAGTTTCGCTTGTTTTCTTCTGATCGCTCAATACCCGGATGGCCGTTACGTTTAGCTGACCGCTTGCGGCTTGTAGGTATTTGATATGATCATTACCTACTGCCGGCGTATTGACGAGTCTTAGAGTCCCACAATGAAGTTTCCTGGCTCAGGCGAAAAGATGTGGTGCGCATATGAGATATGCGCGGGGACCCGATTAAATACGGATATGTGATACCGTATATTAATCGGGCATTTTCTATTGGTCAGGTCGTATGTGATATGACCGGTTTGCAAAATCAAGTGTTGATTTAACAAATGACTTTTAGATTAATTCTTTAATCAAACTCTTTTTCTATTTTTGTATGCATGCATGTATGCACATGATGATGTGCATGGATACACACATACATACATAGTATCATGGTTGTTGATACATGTTTGGTGGCAATGCAAGACTCACATTGTAGAATTATCTATTTATTTATCATTTAGAAAAAGAAAAGAGATAATTCACACAAGGTTTATACTTATCATCTTTGACGATGCTTCAACCACCATTTAACCTTGAGTTAATTATCCTTTCATCTTTAACCCATTTGATAAAAATCTAGATGATTCTAACCATGGTTGAAGTGAGAAAGGATTAAGATATATTATTCTTTTCTCATTTCAATTATTCACTCTCTCATATCTTTTCTTTTGTGAGAAAGCTAAGCCACCATCTTCTTCTTCCTCTCTTGAGAATTTCTTTGAGTGAGGTTGAGAAAAAGAAAGAGTTTTGATTATAGAAAACAAATCACATCATCATACTACACACATCTAGCCCATTTGTGTAGGGTGTTTGCTCTACTTCATTCACATATCGAGTAAAGCAAGGAGCTTTGGGCAAAGGAGCTTCGGGTGGATCGTCGTGGACTTAGAAGACCTCAAGCGAACCTTTTTCCAACCCTCAAGTAGCCAAGGAGTCTAGCGTAGGGAGCTACAAAGGTTGTACTCTCAAAACCCTAGCTTTTTCTACTTGTGATGATGTACTTGTAATGAAACCCTAAATTTCTAGTGATGATTCTTTGTATGTTCACTTAGCATCTTAAAAATTTGATTTTGAGACATGTGATGCTTCCAAACCCTTCATGAGGTGCTGGGTAAACCTAACATTGGTATCAGAGCCGACCTAGAGCTTTAGGCGACACTTCAGCGAAGTTAAAACTCCGATCGAACAAAAAATACCGTTTTTTGAACCCTCTCTGGACATTTTTTGAAACTGTGTTATTTTCAGAATTGAAAATACGTAAAAAATGCAGCAGGGAAATCTAAGAAACACTGTAAAAAACGAAGCCCTAATTCATACATAGCGCCGCGGAACCGCGGCCAGACCTTGCTTGGGCCGCGTATCCGCGGCCGTACAGGAGATTTATGGCATCATTTTTATATAATAATGTTTGTACTTGCTTGTACATTTTTTTGGGTATTTTTAATCTGATTCAAGTGTTGAATGTTCTGGGGATTGTTTTGGATTCGGTGATTCGATCAGAATTTTAATCTCGTGCCTTTTTCGGATAATTTAGAAAGTATTAAAAAGTTCAGCCGGATATCATTAACTCATTTTTTCCCGGCACGAAAAATTTTCAAGTGTTGAATTTTTACTCGAGTTTAAATCTTTCGGAAATACGTGCAAGTTTTGTGGTGGACCCTCTAGAAGAACACAAACCTTAACTCGATTATGTGACCGTCTGAACTGCCTCTGAACCTTAGGGTTTGAGGCAGTACGGCGTGCCACATGTGAGGCGTTGGCTTGACCCTTCTACGGCTGGACCGCTACCACTGTGACACATTCCGGGTTTTTTTGAACTCCGCTCAAGTGTTGAGCTTTAGGAAATTTTGGGTATTTGATTATTCGATCGAAATGTTTAATACTGTCTATTTATCTGGAAAGTGATACAATATGTGGAATTCATATACTTAGGCATGAAATGCGAAGTATGTGATATTTCGGATTTACGATGTCTAAAGAGAATGTGGATTCCAAATGTTGTAGTTTTACACTTTCTTTTCTGTGACCGTAAGTGTAGTGTGTTGCTTATCACCGGTTTCGTTGCTATACATCAACGACAATCGGGGTACGCATGCTTACTTACGTTGATGATATATGATATTATGTGTTGCTGAGATATGATGTGCAGGATTGTCGCGATTGAATAGCCGGTTTTTTTATGTGAGATGAGAGTTTTATTTTCATTTATGTAAAATTCAAATGTAATGTAATATTCTTTTATTTGGGACACTTCCGGGTTGAGGTTGATGTCACCAGTGTTGTATATTATTTACTTTTCCGCATTAGGATAGACCCAAGGAGGGGAGCACAAGTGACCGGGTTCTGGGGTTCAGTGGGAGGCCATCTCAAGGAGTCGAGACCGGGTCTCCTAAACTCCAGGAATGGTAGGGTTGCTTGCCGCTCTCGTAGGGGTCTAAGGGTGTGGGCTTGGCTATTCATCGCGACTGTGGAATCCGTATTTTCTATTGTTGGCTAAATACTAAATACGGACGTCCTAGTATATCCCACATTATATCTGTGTTTCTGCTGCCTGTGTTCTGTGATGTTTCCCCAATCAGAGCAAGGCTCTGTTTGAATTTTGAAAATTCAAATTTTTGAAGCAACGCTTCAGATCCCGTGCGCTGCGCGCAACGCGCCACGTGTCAGAAGTTGACACGCCAGCACAACGCCCAAGGCAGTGCGTCCAATCAGAGCAAGGCTCTTTAAAAAACAAAAGCAATGCTCAGTTGCGCAAGCGCTGCGCTGCGGGACACGTGTCTGCGCAGTTGCGCAAGCACAACTGCGCAAGCGCACCGCTGCGCGACACGTGTCTGCGCAGTTGTGCAAGCGCTGTTGCGCAAGCGCTGCGCTGCGCGACACGTGTCTGCGCAGTTGCGCAAGCGCTTTTGCGCAAGCGCTTCACTGCACGACACGTGTCTGCGCAGTTGCGCAAACACTGTTGCGCAAGCGCACCGCTGCGCGACACGTGTCTGCGCAGTTGCGCAAGAGCAGTTGCGCAACTCCCCCAGTGTGCGACACGTGTCACTCACTGGGGGAGTTGCGCAAAACAGAATAAATCTTGTTGAAACAAGAAGATTTTCTTGTATAAGGCAGGGGCCTTTGGATCAAAGATCCAACGGTGGGGAAAATTCCCCAAATCACTCAGAGAAAGATCTCTGTAACAAATCTAACTAATTTGTGAGCACTATAAAAAGGACCCCAGACCTCATTTCAAAGAGCATCAACATCTTGCTAAAAGAAAGAAGAGAGAAATAGAACTCTTGAGAATTCTGGAAGAACAAAAAAAAAAGGTAAAACCTTTAAAAGAGAAAATTCTCTTGGGAACAGATCATTGATCTAAGAACAAGATCATGGATCTTCAATAAATAAATAAATAAGTAAATAAAATAAAAAAGAAGTAGTGCCTTGCACTTGTTATGAACCCTTGGTTCTCTGAAATAAGGAAAAACAAGAAAAGAAGAAAAAACTTGTTTTTCTTTAGATCAAAGGATTAAAAAGTGCTCTGCACTTCTGTTTCTTGAAGATTCTCAATACAATGCATTGCTTAAAGGGCCAGGCCCAAATTAAATTGCAGAGCAATAAAAGGAAGGGCCCAAATGAAATGATGCTCTGCATCATTTTATAGAGGGCAGAGCCCAAACAAAATTGATGCTCTGCATCATTTATAAATGGGCAGAGCCCAAACAAAATAATAAATAATGCAATGCATTATCTTAAAAGGGGTAGAGCCTAAATAAAGGTCCAACAGAGACCAAGATTTAATGCTATGCATTATTAAAAATGGGCCAAGCCCTAGCACAGGCCTAATAGGCCAAAAAACAAATAAAAGTGTTGAATATTCTGAACTGGACTTAGCCCAATCGTGGCCGTAAGTCCTCAAATTAAATTGACTGAGCACAATTGCTCTCTCTCTCTCAAATCAATTTATATCCGGTTCGAGGGTACATCTCCGAGCTCCTCTGACACATGTCGCTGTAATCATTCAACGACGTCAGAGAGGTGACGGGTCCCAATGACCACATACGTTAATATGGACTGCGGGGTCCTTAAACTCGTGGACCGAAACGTCCTTAAACTAATATCGGACCGAGACGTCCCTAAACTAATATCGGACCGAGACGTCCCTAAACTAATATCGGACCGAAACGTTCTTAAACTAATATCGGACCGAGACGTCCCTAAACTAATATCGGACCGAAACGTTCTTAAACTAATATCGGACCGAGACGTCCCTAAACTAATATCGGACCGAAATGTCCCTAAACTAATATCGGACCGAGACGTCCCTAAACTAATATCAGACCGGAACGTCCTTAAACTAATGATGGACCGAAACGTCCTTAAACTAATGATGGACCGAAACGTCCTTAAACTAATGTTGGACCGAAACGTCCTTAAACTAATATCGGACCGAACGTCCCTAAACTAATATCGGACCGAAACGTCCCTAAACTAATATCGGACCGAAACGTCCCTAAACTGGCGATGGACCACCACGTCCCTAAACTGGCGATGGACCACCACGTCCCTAAACTGGCGATGGACCACTACGTCCCTAAACTGGAACAATAGAGCCTCCAAATGCTCTTTTGCCGGATCTAAACGGTCTCGTTTAAGTTGATCTTAGCCCCAAATACGGCTAACGTATCCTCAGACATTTAAATGAATGATAAAACTCCAAATCAACTTTGGTTCAAAGGTACATCTCTGAGCTCCTATGACACGTGTCGTTGTAATCCTTCAACGACGTCAGAGAGGTGACGAGTCCTGACGGCCATATATTAAATGAATCAATACGTTAAGTTGATCTTAGTCTAAAACAGGACTAACGTATCCTTAACGAACGTTTAAGTTGATCTTAGCCGCAACGCGACTAATGCATCCTTAAACTAAAAACACCAAACCCAAATCTAAGTAAATACGGATTTGGACTAATCCACGTCCTACGGGCGACGACACTACTCAGTCTCCGTATACAATCCACGGGCAACCACAAACAAAACAAACACACACGACACGAAGTGAAATTCTGGAGAAGGAGAAAGTTGTTACCGCGATGCGGTAGCGTAATTAACTGCAGGGGCTCGCGCCTGCAGGGAAGAGCGTCCCCACAATCAAAAACCCCTCACCCTGAGGGGGAATCTGACGAAGTCTGCTACATCGGCCGCATCCGTCTAAACCTCCGATACACGGTGCCATAAATCAACTTGGCATCTTCGGAGAGGTGGACGGATAAAACCAAATAGCATCTGCCCCGAATCTCAGCGTCAGGACATCGCGGTCCTGTGCGCCGCCTTTCGTCAGGACATCGCGGTCCTGTGCGCCGCCTTTCGGAGGGGAACATGTGATATCTGAGACGAATGATATATTATATATGAGATATATAGTAGACGTTGTTTATGTTTTACACCCGCGCTAGTCCCGTCCCGGTATGCCGTTAGTAAAGTAACCTAACGGTGCATAACGGAACATTGCGGTGAATACGGATGGCATAAGCGTACGTTGTATTTTCTTTTCTTTTCTGAGATTGGCTTAAGGACTTAAATGATGGGACTACATTAATATGATTAATGTAAAGAAAATAAACCTAAAAAGATGTTGTAGAATCGGATTTGAAAACCACTCGGCTCTTTATGAAAAAGCTACATTTCAAAAACTGCGGAGCTCAAGCCACTCCTTTTGAAAACCATTTGATTCTACGACGATATCAAGTTCAAAGCGTTAAAGATTTTATTAAAAATCATCTGCAACCCTCCGTCATTTCAGGAAGTAGAGTACTTAGTATTCGTGCTACGTTTGTTGACTATAGTTAAGGCGTAGTGTACGGTAGCTAAGTGATGTCTTCCTACACTGCATATGATGCAGATTAATTAGAACATTCATGCGACTTTGTTGACCATAGTTAAGGGTCATATGAGTGGGTCTAATTAATCAAGAAATGACGGGTAGAACTTGACTGGTACTTATGATTTGTTGACCATAGTTAAGGTCATAGGTACTAGGGGTAAAAATCGCATCGGGAATTTCAAGTGTTGAGATTTTCAATGAGATTGCATACCTTCCATATGATGGTTGGATCCCGATCCCACTGTGGGCAATAGTTGCTTCCAGGAGAGTTTTGCAGTTTACAATTAGCTAACTCATTAGGTGTCTAGAAATGTGTTAACGGGGCTACGCCTCTGGGAAAATGAGGTTTACTTTAATTAGGTCCGTGCGAAAGCACGGAGAACCTCCCTCTAGTACCGACACTGGCCTGGCTGAATAGTTAGCGAAGTTGTAGACTGTAATTAATCCTGACTAGTTTTCTTTTTAAGGTTTGAAAGAAAAACTTGATTAAAGCAGTGGGAGACATCGATTAGACAAGATAATAACCAATCTGATCTTTGCAAGAGCTTTCGCTGAGTGTATTCTTTTCTCTCTCTTAATGGCAGATACCAATGACTGGACTCAAGCTTCTACTAGATAAAAATAAACTGAATGGGACCAATTATAAAGACTGGCTGAGGAATCTGAAAATAGCCTTGACTTATGATAAAGTATCATATGTCCTCACGGCTTCAGCCCCGCCCGTCCCAGATCCAAAATCCTCAGTTGCGGACAAAGAAGTCCGCAAGATATGGGACGCTGACTGTGCCACGGCCAAATGCCTCGCGCTTGCATCGATGGACAACACACATCAAAAGCAGCACGAGAATATGGACATTCAAGCCATATTCCTCCATACAAAGGAGTTGTATGGAGAGCAATCCCGCGTATTACGATACGAAGCATCAAAGAAATTGTTTCAGATGCGAATGTCCCCTGGCACACCGGTAGGAGACCATGTTCTGAAGATGATAGCTCTCATAGAAGAGCTTGAGGACCTTGGATGGACGATGGACAATGAACAATATACGGATATTATTCTGCAGTCCCACCCCTCCACCTTTGCTCAATTCATAGTTAACTTCAACATGCACAACATGGAGAGGAAACTACCTGAACTCCTTAATATGTTAAGGAGTGCAGAGAGCACACTAAAATCAGTGAAAACTCCCGTTTTGACTGTTGGACAATATTCCTCTTCTCGCCCAAAGGCTAAGGCCAAGGGAAAGAAAAAGAAGAAGCCCACCAATCCTAAGGGTGGAGTTAAAAAGGTTAAGGGGAAGGATAAGTCCAAAGCTGGAGAATCGGGGAAAGGGGAATGTTTTCATTGCCACAAAAGAGGACATTGGAAGCGCAACTGTACCGAGTACTTAAATCTCAAGAAGAAGCATGGGGATGCTTCCGCTTCAGGTGTGTTTGTGACAGAAAACTGTTTTTCAATAAACTCTGCTTCCTGGGTATTAGATACCGGTTCAGGTTCTCACATTTGTAATTCTATGCAGGGGCTGAGAAATAGCAAAGTTTTGAAGACAGGTGACCATACTCTCCGCGTCGGAAATGGTTCCAATGTACATACAGTCGCAGTGGGAGAGTATCACTTGGGGTTGCCATCTGGGTGTATATTGGTTTTGAACCCATGTTATTTTGTACCAAGTATACTTTGTAATATAATATCTGTTTCTTTGTTAGACAATGAAGGATATAATTTTGTATTGCAGAACAATGTTATGAACATTCACCTGAATCAAATGTTGGTTGGGTATGGTACGCTTAATAACGGGATATACGTCCTAAATCAACACACAGTTTTCAGCATACAACACACTAATAAAAGAAAACTTTCAGAAATAAATGAAGCTTTTCTTTGGCACTGTAGACTTGGTCATATTAACGAAACAAGACTAAACAAGTTACACAAAGATGGATATTTAAACCCTTTTGAATATAAATCTTATGCGACTTGCCAGTCTTGTATCAAGGGTAAAATGACCAAAACTCCGTTTACCGGACACGGAGAAAGAGCTACCGAGCTCCTAGGACTCATACATAGCGATGTATGTGGGCCAATGTCTACACAAGCTAGAGGCGGTTTTTCTTACTTCATTACTTTCACTGACGATTTCTCAAGATTCGGTCATGTATTTTTATTAAAGCACAAATCCGAAGCTTTCGAGAAATTCACTGAATATAAACAAGAAGTAGAAAAACAAACCGGCTTGAGTATCAAAATGCTTCGATCAGATCGAGGTGGGGAGTACCTCAGTACAGAATTTGCAAACTTCCTAAAAGAGAATGGGATTCTCTCTCAGCTCACTCCTCCTTACACACCACAGCACATTGGTGTGTCTGAACGACGGAATCAGACCCTATTAGATATGGTCCGTTCCATGATGAGTGATGCTGAGTTACCTGTATCATTTTGGGGGCATGCATTGGAGACTGCAGCGTTTCTTCTGAACAGGGTTCCAACCAAAACCGTGTCTACCACGCATATGAGATATGGCATGGGAAGAGACCATCTCTTAAGAGAATTAAGATTTGGGGTTGCCCGGCCTATGTTAAAAAGCAGAATCCGGACAAACTCGAGACACGGTCAGTCATGTGTAACTTTGTGGGATATCCAAGGAACTCTTATGGATATCTATTCTACCACAAAGAGGAACAAAAGGTGTTTGTTTCTCAGTATGCCACATTCTTGGAAAAAGAGTTTTTCACAGATAAAGATGATGGCAATGTGGTAGATCTAGAAGAGGTTCTAGAGACACAAACTACAAATGACGACTTGGTTGAACCGGCTGTTGCAATAGAAACTGAGGAATCTCGGCCACTCCGTAGGTCTGGTAGGACTTCTCGTCCACCGGAGAGGTACTACGGTTTCCTCATTGATGGTGACAGAGAAGACTGCATCATGGAGGATGATGATCCTACCAGTTTTCAGCAAGCTATCACGAGTGGAGACTCTGTGAAGTGGCTGGATGCCATAAGATCCGAAATGGAGTCTATGTACACCAACAAAGTATGGACTTTGGACGTTGTACCCCCTGGGGTAAAACCTGTGGGGTGCAAATGGATCTTTAAAAGAAAGATTGGTGTAGATGGGCAGGTAGAGACCTATAAGGCAAGACTTGTAGCGAAGGGTTTTCGTCAAAGACCAGGTTTGGACTATGACGAGACTTTTTCGCCCGTAGCCATGCTTAAATCCATTCGGATCCTACTTGCTATTGCTGCTCACTACGACTATGAAATCTGGCAGATGGACGTTAAAACGGCATTTCTAAATGGAGATTTAGAAGAATGCGTTTATATGGATCAGCCAGAGGGCTTCATTGACAGTGGGAGCAGCGGGAAAGCATGTAGATTGCTTAAATCCATATATGGGTTAAAGCAGGCATCACGGAGTTGGAACATCTGTTTCGATGATGTTATCAAAGAGTTTGATTTCATCAAAAATCCAGATGAACCTTGTGTTTATAAGAAGGCTGTAGGGAGAGCTGTCACATTCCTCGTATTGTACGTGGACGACATTCTTCTGATAGGAAATGACATTCCTATGCTACAGCCGGTCAAATCTTTCTTATCACTAAGGTTCTCCATGAAGGACCTGGGTTATGCCACATACATTCTGGGCATAAGGATCTATAGGGATAGATTCAAGAGGTTATTAGGATTGTCCCAAACCAGGTACATCAACACCATCCTAAAAAGGTTTAGTATGGAAGACTCCAAGCGGGGTGCCTTACCCGCTTGCCATGGGGTCACTCTCTCCAAGGACTCTTGCCCAAAGACCGATGAAGAGAGAGCTCGTATGAGCATTATACCCTATGCTTCGGCAGTAGGATCTATAATATATGCGATGTTATGTACACGCCCAGATGTAGCTTATGCACTTAGTGTTGTAAGCAGGTATCAATCTAACCCAGGGGAGAATCACTGGATAGCTGTGAAGAACATTCTTAAGTACTTGCGAAGGACTAAAGAATTGTTCTTGGTGTATGGTAATGGAGATCTCCAAATGGAGGCCTTTACCGATTCGAGCTTCCAGAGCGATAAGGACGACAGCAAATCTATCTCAGGGTTTGTATTTACCCTCAATGGAGGGGCGGTAAGTTGGAAGAGTTCCAAACAGGATACCGTTGCAGACTCTACGATGGAGGCTGAGTACATTGCTGCAAATGATGCCGCCAAGGAAGCCGTCTGGATGAGGAAGTTCGTCTCGGAGCTAGGAGTAGTTCCAACCATTATTGATCCAATACCATTGTATTGTGATAATAATGGGGCTATGGCGTTAGCCAAGGAGCCCAGGTCCCATCAGCGATCCAGACACATCCTGAGGCGCTTTCATTTGATCCGGGAGATTGTCGACCGCCGCGAGATCGAGATTAAGAGAGCAGACACAAAGAATAACGCCGCGAATCCACTCACCAAGGCCCTCCCTCAACCGCAGCATGAGCGACTTTTTGAGATGTTCGGTATGAGATACGCCAATAACTGGCCTTAGTGCAAGTGGGAGATTGTTGGATATATGTATGCCCTAGAGGCCATTATATGATAGTGGATGTATTTATACATGTATATATATATTCAGTGTACATTCTTGCTCGTCATGATAGTATGCTATCTGGTTCTTCTTTATCTGACATATTGATTTGATCATGCTTTTATTCATTCATACATGTTGATAAAGCCCTGAGGATATATGCATGACTACTGCGATTATGATGGAGATCATACTAGTGGGACATCTGTAGTTTATAAGCATATCCTGAAAAGTCCTTAGTCGTAGGTGTATCAAGACAGGGCATCGATATACCAGAGTAGACTAGCGTATATGATACTAGACCCATATGATGGACGATGGATGTTCCCACATTTATCGATGTTTGACATCGAGATCGTATACGGGTGCTCAGTGGTGACTGGGTACACTGGACGGACTCACCGAGAACTCCTTTATGGAATTATATCTATTGTCGGATAGCAGTTCTCAGGTGACACTGGTGCAGGTTAGTCTGTAGACCCGAGATCGTCATAGAGTCTTGTGTGTTCTCCCACTGTACTTTGATTACCACCCTACCACGGCTCTACTGAGTCGTGCAAACAGGTGGTCGTTGGGTACAGTCCCGAGACACACGAAGGTGATGAGCGATAGGAGGGGTTTCGTCTCTCCCGGTATTGGGAGTTGATGCTGTGCTGTGCTCGACTGGCTATATCAGTAAGTCCCTGGCCAGGGCTGTTGAGATTTGCTGATAAGTGTTATCAGTAGTTTCTCGATCTGTTATAGACCATTCATCGGCACGACTTATTGAGTTATTGGGGTCGACGTTACCATACCTAGACTCGATATGCAGCATATCTGACGAAGAGACCGGACTGTACGGTAGTGTTGCCGGTTGGCTCGACGGGATTTGTAACAGGTTCGCTTGTTTTCTTCTGATCGCTCAATACCCGGGTGGCCGTTACGTTTAGCTGACCGCTTGCGGCTTATAGGTATTTGATATGATTATTACCTACTGCCGGCGTATTGACGAGTCTTAGAGTCCCACAATGAAGTTTCCTGGCTCAGGCGAAAAGATGTGGTGTGCATATGAGATATGCGCGGGGACCCGATTAAATACGGATATGTGATACCGTATATTAATCGGGCATTTTCTATTGGTCGGGTCGTATGAGATATGACCGGTTTGTAAAATCAAGTGTTGATTTAACAAATGATGAAACTCTTTTTCTATTTTTGTATGCATGCATGTATGCACATGATGATGTGCATGGATACATACATACATACATAGTATCATGGTTGTTGATACATGTTTGGTGGCAATGCAAGACTCACATTGTAGAATTATCTATTTATTTATCATTTAGAAAAAGAAAAGGGATAATTCACACAAGGTTTATACTTATCATCTTTGACGATGCTTCAACCACCATTTAACCTTGAGTTAATTATCCTTTCATCTTTAACCCATTTGATAAAAATCTAGATGATTCTAACCATGGTTGAAGTGAGAAAGGATTAAGATATATTATTCTTTTCTCATTTCAATTATTCACTCTCTCATATCTTTTCTTTTGTGAGAAAGCTAAGCCACCATCTTCTTCTTCCTCTCTTGAGAATTTCTTTGAGTGAGGTTGAGAAAAAGAAAGAGTTTTGATTATAGAAAACAAACCACATCATCATACTACACACATCTAGCCCATTTGTGTAGGGTGTTTGCTCTACTTCATTCACATATCGAGTAAAGCTAGGAGCTTTGGGCAAAGGAGCTTCGGGTGGATCGTCGTGGACTCAGAAGACCTCAAGCGAACCTTTTTCCAACCCTCAAGTAGACAAGGAGTCTAGCGTAGGGAGCTACAAAGGTTGTACTCTCAAAACCCTAGCTTTTTCTACTTGTGATGATGTACTTGTAATGAAACCCTAAATTTCTAGTGATGATTCTTTGTATGTTCACTTAGCACCTTAAAAATTTGATTTTGAGACATGTGATGCTTCCAAACCCTTCATGAGGTGCTGGGTAAACCTAACATGTCAGTCCGGATCGGCCAATATCATCAAATCTCACGACCACGTCGGTATCCTCCGGATATCCGCCGCGCCAGACATCACCGGTAGGTAGTCTGCCCCTGCCAGGCTAATCGTCTACAACTCAAGCTTCTTGCCCCGATGTACCATACCGGGCCCACCATATACCCGAAACGGTTCATCCTACTTCTCGAATCGGGTCTCGAAAACCAACAGAAATCAGGAAATGGACGACACATACATCATATCATAAGAAAAACGCAACTTGCATTTTCAAAATTGTGGAGTTCTTAAGATCCTTGCGGTTTCCCCCAAAATCCAGAGATCTCATAAATACTGAAATCTCCAAGAAGAAACACAATATATAAACATGTAGAAAACGATGAATGCCTATGATATCGATAGTATGCAATGTGATTTATGACTAGGAAACTATGTAAAAATGATGATAAAATAAGGTATATATGACTAGCAATTCGACGTATCCATCCTGATGAAGTGAAATATACAACCACCAGTTTACGTATCATGTATGATACAAATGTTTTTGATACCGATCTAAGCAAATTCTATAGTGTTCGTGGCATAGCAATTACCAAAGGCGTATGTGTTCGCATAAATAGTGCATGTGCAGCATGAACCAATGGTAATGATGTAAGTGTCCTATGAAATGATATCACACATATGTATATAAGATGATGTAATGCAATGAGATGAATAACTAGGAAACCACGCATATAAATGCAAGCACTACCAGTAATCCTATTGTCGGGCGCCTTGCGCCATCAAGACGATCCCCCCATAGATGTGTACATCTACTCACCGGGACGCCTCGGCTAATCTGATCCGATCTCAGCCTTTCCTTTTCCACGCCACATCCGACACATCTGCACCCGATCTTAGAATCGCACACAAGTAAAGAAGAGGATATATATGTAAATAATCACGGACGCAAACGATACAAATCAACCACGCGCACTAACTGGATGTGCACGTACTTGGGCACAAAGCGCGCTCGCGACAACGCCACAAACCACAACTAGGGTCGCTAAACGTGACACTCACCAAGCCTAAAACCCAATCGTACCAATCGCGTATTCACAACAAACTAAATATTATATGAAATAGGTGGTAAACCATCAAACTTAACTCAAATCGATTTATTCCAAAAACCTAATCGATATAATATTTAGTTTGTTGTAAATCGACAACGTCACAAACCACAACTGGGGTCGCTAAACGTGACAACCACCAAGCCTAAAACCCAATAGTACAAATCGTGTATTCACAACAAACTAAATATTATATGAAATAGGTGGTAAACCATCAAACTTAATTCAAATCGATTTATTCCAAAAACCTAGTAAGCAACCATTAACCGTTTTAATACAAATCCAGATGTTTTAGCAATTCTAGTGACCACAATGATCACTTAATATCTTAATTAGGTCACATATTTATTTACTAAAATTTAATCTCACCTATTTACACATAATCCATAAAATTAGTTTGCAAAAATGTTTAATTAGGACAATTTTATAAAAAAAATAACAATTAGCAACTTAACAACTAGATTAGATTTTGCATGACTTAAAATGTTAAACAACTCATTACAACCACACTCAAATGATAAAAACACTATCTTTAATTCAAAACCTTCTCTTTTAATTTCAAACTTGAAATTAAAACCATATTAATACCTAAATAAGTTTGATTTAAAGTAATTAAACAACAAATTAACTATTAGGTTAAGATTGTACCTCAACAAGTTTGAGATCAAACTTGCAAACTTGCCTCCAAAAAAAGCTTTCTTGCTCCTAGATCCATGCTAGTTTGGCCAAGGAAATAATGAGTAAAGGTTTAATTAGGAATTAATGAGGTTTTGTGTGGAATTTTTTGAAGCAAAAATGAAGAATTTTTTAGAAGAAAAGAGGTGGAGAAAATGGGGAGCTCCAGCAGGGGGTATCAGCCACGAGGGGAAGAAAGGTGTGTGTGGAAAGTTCCAAGAAAACCCCCCATTTACACATCTATTAAGTCACTTCATAATTACTTTATTTTATTTTTCCTTCTTATTAAATTTCCCCTCTAGAAATCTCTAGAATTATGGAGACAAAAAATGAGAGAGAGAGAACATGTTCACAATATATGATTAACCCATTCTCATTTGTAATTAGCACTAATTAAATGTATAAATAAAAGCTTATAATAATATTTGATATAATTAATTAAAGAAAAATATTAAAGTAAACTAGTAATTTATAAGTGACTAATTAAATACTACATATCTAAAATGGGTATAATTAAGTCTATCTTGAAAAATAATTATATTTTGGTTTTTACGGAAAACACAAGTTATTTTACCGATTATCGGAAAATTCACCTAAACGATTTTTAAAACGTTATAATGAACTAGTGCACCCTAAAGCCTAACCCTAAGTAACCCAAATTAACCTAATTAACCCCAATTAACCCTAATCAACCCCAATTAACCCTAATCGTTACCCTAACACACATTATCCCCAATAAACCCAAACTTAACCCGATTTACCCAAATTAACCTAATTAATCCTAATCAACAGCCTAACCCTTTCTAATTATCATTAATTAACCCAATTAACGCTATCTATTTTACGTAATTAACCCAAATTAACCCTAGTCTCCAACCCTAACCTTAAACTGAACTCTAACCCTAACCCTAACCCCAACTAATTAACCCTAAACCTAAACTGCACCCTAACCCTAACCCTAAACTGAACCCAAACCCTAACCCCAGCTAATTAACCCTAACCCTAACTGAAACGAACCCTAACCCTAACCCTAACCGAACCCTAACCCTAGCCCAATCAAGCAACCCAATAATCAACAATAACATAAATAAATGCATAATTAGAAGTTAAAATATGAAATTTACTAACCTTAAACCGGCGATGGAGGAGACTGGAGACGGTGATGAAGATGCAATTGGCGACGAGAGAGTTCCTAACGTCGACGAGGAAGTCGACGGTGATGTCGGGGACGACGAGACTCGCGCGGGAGTGCGATGGCGACGAGGCGAGGGCGGTGGCGACGACGCGCGCGTGAGAGACGAGCGAGAAATTTTTGGGAACGAGGAGTTTTTTATGCTTTATTTTTTTTATTAATAACCCATATATATGCCCCTAGGGATTAATCCGTAGGGCCTTCTTTTGCGGCTCTGTAGTGCCAAATAACAAATTACGTTTTAATATTTTTAAATTAATCCGTAAGGCACCGTAGGGGCAACCATGTGGACCTACGGATTAATCCGTAGGGGCAATAAAACGTTGCCCCTATGGATTCCTGTAGCCGTAGGGGCAACCCTTTATTACAGTAGTGTTACAAATTTATACCTAAACCCTTATAACTTTGTTATTTTTCATAACTTATAAATTTCTCAATTCTTATATTATTATTAACCAGATCTATTTAATTTAAATTGAGAAAAACCACCATATATTTTTAGAAATTTTCATTTAATGTAAAGAATAAAAATTTACACGCTGTCTTCCGTGTATACCGATTGTTCAAAATATTTCCACGTACAGCTCACGTGCAAAATAATACTAGTATGTTTTTATATGCATGCAGGTGCAGGTTAGAGTAGGCCACAAGTAGACACCTGTAGAAGAATTAAAGAGCATCCCATGTTTGAATGTCCTCCTCTTACTAGAATGAGTTTTCTACTACTTTCTACAGAGGAAATTTAGGAAGCCAAAAAAAACAGCAACAGAAGCAGCAGCAGCAGCGGCCATGAAGGAGAATGCATGCAAGTTCAATGGAAAAAGAAGCAGGAGATCACAAGAGTCCTTTACTCCATGATCATGTATTATATTTATTCTTCACTTCTCCCATGATTCATATATATATATATATATATATATATATATATATATATATATATATATATATATATATATATATATATTAAGATATATTCTACAGAGGAAATTTAGGAAGCCAAAAAAAACAACAACAGAAGCAGCAGCAGCAGCAGCCATGAAGGAGAATGCATGCAAGTTCAATGGAAAAAGAAGCAGGAGATCACAAGAGTCCTTTACTCCATGATCATGTATAATATCTATTCTTCACTTCTCCCATGATATATATATATATATATAGAGAGAGAGAGAGAGAGAGAGAATAATCACTACTAAAATAGGGGGTTGCCCCTACGGATATTGAAATCCGTAGGGGCAGATTTATTTTGGCCCTACGGACTAATCCGTAGGGCCAGACGGTTTCCCCTACGGTTCAAGATGTTTAATTTAAAAATATTAAATCTTAATTTGTTGTTTGCCCCTACGGAGCCGCAAACCAAGGATCTACGGACTAATCCGTTGGGGCATCTAAATATGGATTTAATAGAAATGGCACATAATTTCCCTACGGGCTGATTATCTCTCCTCTCTCTCGCTCGAGCGCGCGAAACTCCCAAATCCCCTTTTCTCGTCGCCGCGTCGCCGATCTCGTCGCCGATCTCTCCGATCTCGTCGTCGTTCTCTCTCTCTTGTTCCCGATCTCGTCGCCGTTCTTCCTCCACCGAACAGGTAAGTAATTAAATCTTCAATTTAAGAAATTTTTGATTATTTTAGGGCGCTAGGGTTCAGGGTTTGGCGATGAGGGTTAGGGTTAGGCATCGGTTGGGGTTAGGGTTAGGGTTGGGGTTGCGGTTAGGGCGGGGGCTGGGGTTGCGGTTGGGGTTGGGGTTCGACTAGGGTTGCGGTTGGGGTTAGGGTTAGGGTTGGGGTTCGGCTGGGGCTGGGGCTGGGGCTGGCATGGGGCTGGGGCTGGGGCTGGGGTTAGGGTTAAGGTTGGGATGGGTTTGGCTGGGGCTGAGGCTCGGGTTAGGGTTAGGGTTAATTCCCAAATGTTAGATATTATATAACATAACACATCTTCTATCGTGTCTAAACAAAAAATTAAAATCCAATTTTTCTACCGTCAAAAAATAATTAAATTCACGAAATCCTTACAAAGATATGCTAACAAGAAAGCATACTTCCAAAGGGCGCTATATAACCCCTTGTTCTGATATATATAAAAAAGGGGAGTCAATATAGAGAGGTCCTTCTTCATGCCCCTAGCTCCTAAGCATAGATGAATCTTAGTTCTATTTCATAAAGCCAATTCTCTCCAAAAAAATTTATCATACGACATCGAATAACACCCAAATTCTAAATTGAAGACGATCATAAACTGATCATCAACCAATTACCCATCTAATTGATCAAAAATATATATATCAAAAATTGTCACAAAAGGTTCTAGCACCGTTTTTTCTCTTTTGGTCGTCATGAAAACCCTTGCTTTGGGAAAAGAAAAAGGTTTTTTTTAACAAGAGTTTATAAAACAAAAGAATTAAGCAAGCTCACCATAAGAATCTAAACAAAACCTGGATAAACCTTCTCTTCCACTAATCATACAGTTAAGCATACTCTCCTCCGCATTCAAAAGCTCATTATCATCGCCATCAAACTTCAATGCAATCTTTTCACCTTCTTCTTCCATGTATATGCTCCATTTTGATGGTGCTGCATCGCCACCCTTTGGCTCTTAACAAAAAATTTGTTACATGTTAAAGAGAACAAACAAATTACAGTTGATATTAATATTTATAATTATTTAGCCAAAAAAATAAATTCAACGTCTTAGTAGAAACCTTGTGAGGATGCACTGATTCTATTCTTAGGGGAAATTGCTTCAAATTTTTTCTTCTATTTGCGCATTAACTTTTCTGTTGAAATCTTTGTCGTAAGCAAAACTACAAAAGCAGATATTTCAATGAATTGCTTCATACCATTCCCCCAAAAAAGGATTAGTGCTGTTTATATTGAAGATGAAGGCTCTTTTGATTTTTGTTGTTTAGAGCTGGAAAGGGTTTTGGTTCTTTAATTAGCAACAGGTTTTCTCTACTGTTTGCAGCATCATTTGTGAACGCGTTTTTGTTGTTGTTATATTCAATCAACGAGTTTAGGTGAGGATACGGTGAGAATGTGGGTTGTTCACAGTACTGTCTCAGATATTGATGCTACTTGTATAGGGGGAAATCTATCCAAGGGCTATCTAAGGGCTTGCACCATGCAAGCCTTATATAGTAGTTCTTCTCATCTGCCATTTGTTTACCCCAATCAGAGCAAAGCTCTGTTCAAATTCCAAAGCGGGAGATGAAGCAACGCTTCCGATTCCCCCCAATCAGAGCAAAGCTCTACTTTGAAAATTTAAACTTTAATAAATGAAGCAACGCTTCAGATTCTCTGCGCTGCGCGCAGGGCGCCATGTGTCAAAATCAGGCACGCCAGCGCAGGGAGCGCAGCGCCCAAGGCAGCACTCCCAATCAGAGCAAGGCTCTATTTAAAACAAAAATTAAAGGAAGCAACGCTTCAGTTGCGCAAGCGCTGCGCTGCACGACACGTGTCAGTGCAGTTGCGCAAGCACAGTTGCGCAAGCGCTGCGCTGCGCGACACGTGTCAGCGCAGTTGCGCAAACGCAGTTGCGCAAGCGCTGCGCTATGCGCTGCGCGACACGTGTCAGCGCAGTTGCGCTGCGCTGTGCGCTGCGTGACACGTGTGAAGCGCTGGGGCGTTTGCGGCAAACAGAATTAAAATTCTAGTAAGATCTTTCTGTTCTTGTTAAAACAAGAAGATTGTCTTCTATAAAACAGAAGCCCTTGGATCAAAGATCCAACGGTGGGGAAAATTCCCCAAATCACTCAGAGAATGATCTCTTTAACAAATTTAACAAATTTATGGGCACTATATAAAGACCCCTAGACCCCAATTCAAAAATCATCAACATCTTGAGGACATCAAGAACTTCAAAACAGAGAGAACTCTGAAGAATTTTGAAAAGAACTCAAGAAAAAGGTAAAAACCTTTATAAAATAGAAGAATTTCTTCTGAACAGATCATTGATCTAAGAACAAGATCAATGATCTTCAATAAAAAATAAATAATAACAGTGCCTTGCACTTTTTATGAACCATTGGTTCTGGAATTTCAGAAAAATTCTTTTCTTGAATCCAAAATTGGATCAAGTTATTGAAATAGTGCCTTGCACTTTTTTATGAATCAATCGGTTCTGGAATTTCAGAAAAATTCTTTTCTTGAATCCAAAATTGGATCAAGTTATTGAAACAGTGCCTTGCACTTGCAAAACTGCACTGTTGCGCTCCTGGGTTGGCGCAATCCACCAGAGAGCGCCACGTGTCAGCGGCGCAACAGCACAGCGTACTGACGCAGTGCACTGCGCTGTTGCGCTCGCGCTCACCAGAGCGTGACACGTGTCACCTCCACACGCGCCTGCGCTCAATGATTGGCGCAAAGCGCCTGACAAGCCAATATCAGACAATTAATGCACTGCATTATTTACTGAAGGGCCAAGCCCAATTAAAAAAGGCCTAACAGGCCAAATAAAATGCAATGCATTAAAATGGCAGAGCCCAAACAAAACAGATGCTCTGCAGGCCAAAACAAAATACAGTGCATGAGCAAAGCCCTAGCACAGGCCTAATAGGCCAAAGATCAAGAAAAAACGTTGAATATTCTCAACTGGACTTAGCCCAATCATGGACGTAAGTCCTAAAATTAAATTGATTGAGCACGGCTGCTCTCTTAAATCAATTTACATCTGGTTCGAGGGTACATCTCCGAACTCCTCTGACACCTATCGTTGTAATCCTTCAACGACGTCAGAGAGGTGACGGGTCCCGACAACCACACATCAACACGGACTGTGGGGTCCTTAAACTCATGGACTTATGCGTCTTTAAACCAAGATATGGATTGTGGGGTCCTTAAACCCATGGACTTATGCGTCCTTAAACTACCTATGGACCACCATGTCCCTAAACTGGAATATGGACCACCATGTCCCTAAACTGGCAATGGACCGCAATGTTCTTAGACCACTACCCCTAAACTGGAACAATAGAGCTCCCAAATGCTCTTTTGTCGGATCTAAACGATCCCGTTTAAGTTGATCTTAGCCTCAAATATGGCTAATGTATCCTTAAACATTCAAACAGACTTTAGTCCCAAATTGGACTATAAGACCCCCAATCAACTTTGGTTCAAGGGTACATCTCCGAACTCCTCTGACACCTATCGTTGTAATCCTTCAACGACGTCAGAGAGGTGACGGGTCCCGATGTCCATGCATACAATGGACCACTATGTCCCTAAACTGGAACAATGGAGCCCCCAAATGCTCCTTTGTCGGATCCAAACGATCCCGTTAAGTTGATCTTAGTCTCAAATCAGACTAACGTATCCTTAACGAACGTTTAAGTTGATCTTAGCCTCAATATGGCTAACGTATCCTTAAACTAAAACACCAAACCCAAATTTAAGTAAATACGGATTTGGACTAATCCACGTCCTACGGGCGACGGCATAACTTAGTCTCCGTATACAATCCACGGGCATCCACAAACAAAACAAACACACACGACACGAAGTGAAATTCTGGAGAAGGAGAAAGTTGTTACCGCGATGCGGTAGCGTAATTAACTGCAGGGGCTTGCGCCTGTAGGGAAGAGCGTCCCCACAATCAAAAACCCCTCAAGCGAGGGGGAATCTGACGAAGTCTGCTACATCGGCCGCATCTGTCTAAACCTCCGATACACGGTGCCATAAATCAACCTGGCATCTTCGGAGAGGTGGACGGATAAAACCAAATAGCATCTGCCCCGAATCTCAGGCAAGACGTCTTTACGTCGCGGCCGCCGTTCGGAGGGGAACAGATTCTGGCACGCCCGGTGGGACCTTTTCCTCTTTCCACTCCACACTTCGTGTGTCGTCTTCGCGAACGAATCGCGGTTTGTTAATGGTTGCCTTTGGGTTGCAAGTTACTAAGATTTGGTCTTTTACCTAGCGCAGAAATTAAGTATCAATGGCCTCCAATTGCTCGAACTGCCAATGCAACCGACGCTCCACCTCACCTGGAGGTGTAGCATATAAGCCTCAAGCGGCCTCCGTCCTTACTATGCCTGTGGAGCAAGTGACTTAGGCCACCACCGGCCTGTTTTTCGGTACCATGATCCCTTCTGCAAGCTTCACCATGCCAATACCTGTACCGGAAGCTTCAAAGAAGTCGGTCTTCGATCGACTTGTTACTCACACGGCCCCTCTCAACGGGTCGTCCAATTCCTCGGTCTTCACCAGACTGAGCCTGAACTCCAAAGGGCCCGCCAAAAAGCCCATGATACCTGAGAAGGCCATCCCAAAGAAGACGGCTGCTCCCGAAGTCACCAAGACGGCTTCTCCTGTTAAAGAGTTAGTCTTTTCAAGGCTGACTATTCCGGCTCCTGCTCCTACTCGAGGATCCGTATTTGACAGATTGAATACCACTACTCAAAGGACAATGTCAGTCTTTAAGAGGCTGACACCGGCAGCATCTCATTCAGACAGGGTGCTAGAAGAAGTTGTCTCTGTCGCCGAGCCAGCCCCAACGGCTCGTCATGCTCGACGTCGCCACTGGCGCCGAGTAAGGAAGGCCGGGGGCAACTCCCCCTCAGGGCTAACTCCACCTGCTCCAGTGGTGGAAATTAATGCTGTTGTTCCAACTGGGAACAGCTTTGAACTACTAAGGAGGGTACGTAAGAACTCTCCAACTGCTATGCTGAAAAGATCTCCTCCACCTGCGGAGAGGGTTCCAGAAACGAAGCTGGAGCAGCCCCCTCAGCGGCTATCCTCCAAAATTTATAAAGTTCGGCGGAGGGTTCAAGACTCCGTAATTGACTAAGGTCACTCTCGTCAACAGAAAAGGGCGAAAGTGCAAGAAGAAAAGAACCGTCCGGACAAACAGCAAAGGACGACCACCACCAGGGTGCCTGCTGCAACGCCCCCCTCAACTTCAACGTCCCATAAGAGAAGGAGGCCAGAGAAAATTCCCGCGCCCGCGGCAAATGCCAAGGACGGCGAGCCCAAATTCCCTAAGTCCGGGGGCATTGTAGTTCATACCGTCTACATGGCGTCTGGTAAAGAGGACAGCCGTGCATCTACAGGTCATCGACCGCTTACACGGTCAGTGACCAAAGCTCAGGAGCAACAACAAAAGCTCCAGGAGATGATGAACGCGATGGCCGCACTCACTGGGCCAAAAGAAAGCCCCGAAGCGTCCTCGGATGAATGCCAGGAGCAAGAAACTGTCGCTGAATTCCTTCGTCGGATATTGGAGAAGAAGGATAAAGAGGCTGCTGAACAAGCAGCCAACATAAAGCGAATGGCCCTCCTGTTCCAAGACATGGTGGGAATGATGATCCAACAAGATCCTCCAGCTGAAGATCCCCCGATCGTCCTTGAAGACGATAGGGGAGAAACGTCAAATTCTCCACCGGCTCTGTCAACAGCCAAGGAGGAGACAATCTCCAAAGCTGACTTGGACGAATATATAGCCCAACAGATACGGGTTCATCATGCGACTGAGGCAGCCGGTCAGGTCGTAAAAACATGACGACCATATCCGAGCTGGTACGATCAGATAAAGTACCCGCCGGGCTATACAATACCCAAATTCCATGTCTATAAGGGGATGGGCAATCCCCACCAGCATGTTGCCCAGTTCAGAGCGCTTTGCGGCAACACCGGCGGTGATAATAAATTGTTGCTTCGCCAGTTCGTCGGCAGCTTGTCAGATACAGCGTTCGAGTGGTACTCTGAGCTCCCAAACGACTCTATCAAGACATTTGCGGAGATGGAACTGCTGTTTACCCAGCGTTTCGCAAGCGCCAGCAAACGCACCCCTATGACGGCATTTATTAATGCCAGAGTGAAGCCAGGCGAGACATGGGTCCAATATGCTATACGGTGGCGGAACTTATGGTCAAAATGCGAGCAACGCATTGAAGAAGCTCCTGCAGTGGGTATGTTTGTGGGAACTCTTGATCCGCAAGCGACCATCTCGTAATTTATGATGTTCTTCAAGCCGACTACCTTCCAGGCCCTGATCGACAAGCTAGCACAAATGGACCAGATGGGCCATAGACCGCCTCCTCCAAAGCCAGACTCTCGAAATGAAAAGGGGAAGGGGAAAGCGATCGTTGTCGCTAAGGCTCAACAACAACCGAGCAACTCGAAGCCGGTTGTCCGTCAAAATAATATGCGTCTGCACGTATCCCTTGAGGAGAGGCTAGGACGTCCTTACTCGTTTCCCCAAGATAAAACGAGAAGATTATTCGAGCTGGCGTTGCGCAACCGACTCATAAATCTGCCGGATCCAAAACGTCCGTCGCAACCAAATGATGTCAATGAGCCCAACTACTGTCCCTATCACCGAGTACTGGGTCATCCGATCGAAGATTGCTACGTCTTCAAAAATTGGATTGAAGACCAGTACCAACAGGGAAAGCTCGCGTTGTCCGACAGATGGAAGGTGAATCCGCCGCAGCCTCACACCCCTAAAAGGATGAATACGCCGGGGGCAACGTGCTCTCTTGTTGAAGAAGCCTCATGGGAGGTTGTGCTATCAGCCAAGACAAAGAGGATGCTGAACGATCTTCAAATATGCCCAGCAATCAGGTGGAAGAACCCGTTGGAACCTCAGATCATTGAAGGGATGTTGAAGCCGCGTCCAACTCCAAAGACCGATGGTGGTGGCCTAAGCACTCACAACCAGCCGTCAAAATCTTCAAAGAAGAAGAAAAAGAAATCCAAGAAGCCCGTGAAGCCTGGCGACAAGCGCACGGACTTACATAAACAAATTGACGCGCTGAAGGAATACAACCAGAAAGTGCGGACTCCCATTACACTCCAGGAATTCTTCAACCACGTCTTTCAAGAGGAAGATGAGGGAGACAGTTCATCGGATGAATCTGAGGAATACGTAGAGAGCTGTCAAATGATCTCCCATTCGTTTACAGACGATGAGGAAACTCTTTGCACTGAAAAGCTGGGGGCAGATCCTGAACCGGAATTTCTGGGACCATCGGATGAAACAATTGACGCATTCCTCAACGAAGCTCTGTTGAAAAGTAGAGTTGATCGGGAACGCGAGACGGCTATATTTGAAAGGGCCAAGCGCCAGCGACTTGATGAAAGAGCTGAGACACTCCCGCTGGAGCAAAATACATTCACTGCGGATAAAAGCAAATTCAAGACGAGGAAAAGGTTTGCTAAAGCCATATCAATGGGTATCAAGTTACCATCCTCTGAAGGAAGCATTACTGGTGAAGTGGAAAGGCAGTGATACCGAGGAGGAAGAGGAGATAGTTTATTCGGGTCTACCCCAATACAACAAGCCGGGACCGTCCGCTCCCACGTTGATCTCTGGCAGCGATTCAGAAGATGAAGTCCATGCTATATTCTCTGCTCGGCCTTCAATACAAACATCCGCTGACAAAGAGCAAAGTCTACAAGTCGCCATGGTTCCACCTAAACACCATAAAGAACTGGATGCACTTGATATCTACAGTGTAGAGGAGCTGCGGACGTTCTATGTCCCTCCCAGGCGAGAAGGCGAAAAGGCAATTCTATTCTATCGCTCTGAAGAAACCAAAGTGGAGAAAGAAATCTGGCACGGTATGGATCCTACGCTTGACAGACTTCAGCCTATCCGTCTCCCCAGATATTATACAGAAGGCTTGAAGAGGCTGCTAAAGCGCCAAGGGATATCCTTTACACAGACCGCTCGAAAAACCAAGTTCTATGACAAGGTCTGGAACGTTCCTAGGACTCAGCACAAGTTGCCTAATGGGAGAATGTAAACAATCATGCTTGGATACATTCGGTCCAAGAAACGAGAGCTACTCCATGGTTGCTACGTCGTGCATGACTTCGATGAAGAAGCGGATGCTCAATGGGAAGATGCTAATCCTGAACCAGTAAAAGTTCCTGATGCAAAAGTTCCCAGTCCGTCGTTCGAAGAGAAAATGGACAAGTTTATAAGGGAAGCTGGTCAAAAAGTCCGAGACGGCCATAACCGCGAAATGGCCATCTATGAGAAAGCCAAAACGCAACGCCTCCTCCAACAGGCCGTGGAAGATGAAGATGCCTCTCCCTGTCAACCTGTTATAAAAAATGCTCAACGCAGGGGCAGAAATAAGTCGAAAGGCGAAAAAGGCGCTCAACAGCAATAAAGCGGGACTAAGAAGCCACGCAAGCGGGAATCGAGCGGTTCCGATCTATCTCTCATGAGGAAAATGGGTCGAGCGTACTCTTTTCCTCGGGACAAGACGAAGAAAATACTTGACCTCGCCCTAAAACATCAGATGCTTACACTGCCGGAGTCTAAACACCCTGAACAAGCAAGCGAAGTCTCTCACCCGAACTATTGCTCTTATCACCGAGTAATAGGGCACCCTCTTGAGGACTGCTTCACCTTTAAGGATTGGGTCGAAGATCAGTATCAGCTCAGCAAGTTCGCTCTGTCTGACAACTGGATGGTAACGCCGCCACAGAAGCACGAACCCAAAGCCACGAGAGCAGAACCAGTTCCACATTGGGCTTAGAAGCGAATTCGTACTTGTCACATGATAACAATATCAAAAGAAGATCCCGAGAACATGGATGACCTTCCCTGGTGCTTCGAAAACAGCAACGATAAGGTGATCTCAGAATTTCCGCCAGCACCGAAAGAGCTGGAGGATGGAATACATACCACTGCAGATAACCTCAAGAAAATTGAGTTGGGGACGACGAATGACCCGCGACCGACATTCATTAGTGAACTGCTGTCTAAAGAGAGGGTGGCTTCATTAAAAGACCTGCTTATGCAGCATAAAGATTGCTTCACATGGAACTATTCCGAAATGCCGGGACTAGATCCAGAAATTGCTGTGCACAAATTGGCAATATCTCCGGACGTCAACCCGGTCAAACAGGCGCCAAGAAGAATGCGGCTCGAGCTTGAGATGAGTATCAATGCTGAGGTCAAGAAGCTGATCGACTCTGGCTTCATCCAGGAGGTCCAGTATCCCGAGTGGATCGCCAACATCGTCCCCGTGATGAAGAAAAATGGGACAATGCGCATATGCGTGGATTTCCGGGATCTCAATAAAGCTTGCCCGAAGGACGATTTCCCAGTGCCAGTCACCGAACTGATGATAGACAATACGTCCACTCATGAGGTTTTCTCCTTCATGGACGGCTCATCAGGGTATAATCAGATAAAGATGCATCCCGAAGACCAGAAGCACACCGCCTTCAAGACTCCTTTAGGTATATTCTGCTACAAGGTGATGCCCTTCGGTCTAAAGAACGCCGGTGCCACCTATCAGAGGGCCATGACGAAGATCTTCGATGACCTCATACATGAAATTGTCGAATGTTATATCGACGACCTCGTGGTTAAAAGCAAATCATATGAGGAGCATTTAGAACATCTGAAGACCGTATTTCAACGCCTTCTCCTGGACGGACCGAAACGTCCTTAAACTAATGACGGACGGAAACGTCCTTAAACTAATGACGGACCGAAACGTCCTTAAACTAATGGCGGACCGAAACGTCCTTAAACTAATGACGGACCGAAACGTCCTTAAACTAACGAAGGACCGAAACGTCTTTAAACTACTACCGCAGCATCCTTAGGCTGACGAGATGAATAAAAAAAATAATATAAAAAAAATATAATAAACGGTATGTCCATGAGCAAAATGGGCACGGATGAAAACCCGAAAGGGCGCGACCTCGTAAAAAAAAAGAATAAAAAAAGAAAAAAAAAGGTATGTCCATAAGCAAAATGGGCACGAATGGAAACCCGAAAGGGTTCCGTGAGTAAAAACAGCAGGACTACCGGCGAGTGTTTGTGAAAACCCGAAAGGGCGCAACCTCGTTAAAGGACACTTACAGGGTCCTCTCGACCTTATAAGGAGAAACCACCCGCGTGAGATCCTTACGACTCACAAGGGAGCAACACACTTAGGGATCCCCACGATTCCTAAGGAGAAAATACACTTGCGAGATCCTCACGACTCGTAAGGAGAACTCTCTTATGGGACCCTCACGGCTCATAAGATTTGAAAGTCTTAAGTTACAGAGACCTAAACCTGTGCTTAAGCAACCTCCACAACCTTCGATTTTGCCCTACAAGTGGTCCAATACTGACCCTTGTATACAATCCACGGGCGCGAATAAACATTTCCCTAACCAAGTCCCATCCGTGACTGGGGATATGTGCGCATGATGAACAACCCTTATAAGCCCTCTCGACTTACAAGGAGAAAACCCTCTTGTAGGATCCTTACGACTTACAGAGGAACATACACTTAGGAATCCTCATGATTCCTAAGGAGAAAATACACCTACAAGATCCTCACGACTTGTAGGGAGAAATACCTTTGTGAGACCCTTTCGACTCATGAAGTTAAAAGCCTTAGTCGACAGGACCTTAACCCTGTTCGCTAAGCCACCTTTGTTCGACATCGACAGAGGCAAATGATGATTCGCTCCTGGCAATATCCCAGTTGTAGCGGTGCTGATGCCGAAATCGGTGTCTAATTTCAGGTTTACGGTGAAAAGCCAGCAAGCCGCACATGCATACAAAATAGCCGAAATGATGGGGCGACTTGCAATAAAAAGCAGCAAGTAAAAACGTATGCATATAAAATAGCCGAAATGATTGGGCAACTCGCAATAAAAAGCAGCGAGTAAAAATAAAATAAACAGCCGAAATGATTGGGCACCGCAAAAAATAGCCGAAATGATTGAGCAATTGCGACCTTCGCGATATAAAAGCTGAAATGATAGAGCATCGTGGAAATAAAGCAATAAAAAGAAAATGATGAAACTTTTGCCCTACAGTTGAGATCACATCGATCCCTGTATACAATCCAAGGGCACAAACAAATACGGAACCATGCCTTCCCAACAGGCTCCGCCAGAAAGCAAAGCCAAATCTCGACGGTTCACCAACAGCCTAAAGACAACCGCGACATTCGTCTTGATGCAACAGACGCAGTGCCAGTGAACGAAGCGAAGATCAAATTCCTAGCTTCACGGTTTTGACGGTAACTTATATGGAACCTGAAAGACCACCAGAAATCGGTGCAATCCCCAGGGAAACCAGTGTCCCTGGACAATACCTCAATTCAGGGAAACTAGCGTCCTTGATGAGAGCCTCCTGATTCGCGTCGGCCCGCAGAGAAACTAGTGTCTCCGCAGGAATACTCTGATTCGTTTCAACCCCGAAGAAACCAGTGTCTTCGGCAAAATCCTTCGACTCAGGGAAACCAGTGTCCTTGACGAGAAAATCCTGATTCGCGTCAACCCGCAGAGAAACTAGCGTCTTTGCAGGAACACCTCGACTCATTTCAACCCCAGGGAAACCAGTGTCCTTGGCAAACTCCTCAATTCAGGGAAACTAGCGTCCTTGATGAGAGCCTCCTGATTCGCGTCGGCCCGCAGAGAAACTAGCGTCTCCGCAGGAATATTCCGATTTGTTTCAACCCCGAAGAAACCAGTGTTTTCGGCAAAATCCTTCGACTCAGGGAAACCAGTGTCCTTGACGAGAAAATCCTGATTCGCGTCGACCCGCAAAGAAACTAGCGTCTTTGCAGGAATACATCGATTCGTTTCAACCCCAGGGAAACCACTGTCCTTGGCAAATACCTCAATTCAGGAAAACTAGCGTCCTTGATGAGAGCCTCCTGATTCGCGTCGGCCCGCAGAGAAACTAGCGTCTCCGCAGGAATGCTCCGATTCGTTTCAACCCCGAAGAAACCAGTGCCTTCGGCAAAATACCTCAATTCAGGGAAACTAGCGTCCCTGATGAGAGCCTCCTGATTCGCGTCAACCCGCAGAGAAACTAGCGTCTTTGCAGGAACACCTCGACTCGTTTCAACCCCAGGGAAACCAGTGTCCTTGGCAAACTCCTCAACTCAGGGAAACTAGCGTCCTTGATGAGAGCCTCCTGATTCACGTCGGCCCGCAGAGAAACCAGTGTCTCCGCGAGAAATTCCCGATTCGTCTCAACTTGCAAGATAAAGCCTTAGGCAGCAGGGATTAAAAAACTTGTTTCCTGAGCACTGGGACCCTGCAAGTCGGTCTAAAACGGTCTCTTGCATACTATTCACGGGTCTCACTCTCCAAAGTCGAATCTCGACAAGGAGGGAAACAACCGCTTACGGGTCCTCTCGACTCGTAAGAGGGAAAATTCTCTTATAGGATCCTTACGACTTATAAGAGAAAACGCACTTAGGAATCCTTATGATTCCTAAGGAGAAAATACACCTACGAGATCCTCTCGACCCGTAGGGAGAAAAATCTCTATGAGACCCTCACGGCTCATAGAGTTGAAAAGTCTTAGGCAGCAGATCTGAACTTGCGGCCTAAGCCATCGCTATCTCTTGGAGAAACTAAGATGCTTACTCTATTATCTGTCGACCCTGTTTATTAAGACAGCATGCTGACAATAAAAGAAAGAAGAAAGTGACAGAAAGAACATCCGATTTACATTTGATCAAGCGTTTGAGACACACTCATTCATGCATAGGCAAAAGACTCAGAATGAGAAATAAGACAAGCTAGAATAAAAAATTTCCACTCATATTGCAAAAAATTCTTACAATCATGAAAGCAATAAATGAGAAACATTATTCAAATTATTACAATGGAATAACCTCAGATCCAGGGCACAGATTGAGGAATTCAAAAGTAATGCCATCCAGAATTCTTCTGGCCTTTCTGATTATTCTCGTGTGCAGCCTCTCGCGCTCCTGTGTGTCGAGATCTTTGGCGAGGCCCCCCAGCCTTCGATAAGCAGCGATTATCATCGTCTGCTGGAAAATTTGATGCAGAATGCCAATGAGGCTATCCCGCCGTTTCTTCGAGATCAGCCCCGATAGGTACACTGAATGCACCTTGTCTTCGGCATCATCCAGCGCATTGAGCGGTAGGGCCTCGTGAAACCCGGGAAATGCCCTCCATATTGCTCCCAGCACGACTTTCAAGAGAGCTGAACGACGAGGAAGCAGCCAACCAACGCTTGCGTTAAGGCGACCCATGACCTCCGCACATTGGGCGTCTGTAAACTCTTGGTTTTGTTGACGGCCCTGTACACGGATATCCTCGTAGGTAATGAATTCGTGCAGACTGTATAGACGCACCGCCATAATGCCTGAAGGAAACATCATTGGAAGATTAGCAATGAGGAAAAAGCATAGGGAGTTAGAACTCCTCGAGAGCAATACTCTGCAGACAGGAGTGACACCTGTCAAAATCAGTTATGAGGAGAATTTGAGAAAAATCCCCTAAGAACGTTGAGAGCTTTGCTCTCAAAAAATGATATAATAATAATAATAATAATACAAGATGCCATCTTTGACTTCCAAGATCCATGAAGAATTCTTAAGAGTTCTTCTATATGTTTTGGAAGGAGCAAAGCTCTATTGATGAATTAAGAAAATCCAGGGAAAATCTTTTAGAGAGCAGAGCTCTATTAATGGAACCCTAATAGAGTTCTCCTTAGTCCTCTTTAGACCCCTTAAAAGCAAAGCTCTGCTAAGTGAAACCCTAGATGAGTTTTCTTTAGATCAGGGATCTATTGAGAGCAAGGCTCTGTCAATGAAAATTAATTTAATTTAATCTAATTTAAATTAAAGTTTTTACCTAAAAAAGTTTAAGAGTTTAACTCTTAGAGTTCTTAAAAATAAAGAGCAGGGCCCTGAGATTCTGAAAGTAAAGAATGTTGAAGATGATAATCATCTGTTGAGGACCAAAGGTCCTATTTATAGGCATCAAATGCCCTTTCAACTTCCAAAAGTTTCCGCGACGGTTGGAATTCTGCCACCGTTGCGCTCGCGTTTGGAGCCACGTAAGCGCAGCGACGGGGGCATTTGTCCACCCCAATCAGAGCAAAGCTCTGTTCAAATTTCAAGACGGGAAATGAAGCAACGCTTCCGATTCCCCCCAATCAGAGCAAAGCTCTACTTTGAAAATTTAAACTTTAATAAATGAAGCAACGCTTCAGATCCTCTGCGCTGCGCGCAGGGCGCCACGTGTCAAAATCAGGCACGCCAGCGCAGCGAGCGCAGCGCCCAAGGCAGCGCGCCCAATCAGAGCAAGGCTCTATTTAAAACAAAAATTAAAGGAAGCAACGCTTCAGTTGCGCAAGCGCTGCGCTGCACGACACGTGTCAGCGCAGTTGCGCAAGCGCTGTGCTACGCGACACGTGTCAGCACAGTTGCATAAACGCAGTTGCGCAAGCGCTGCGCTGTACGCTGCGCGACACGTGTCAGCACAGTTACGCAAGCGCAGTTGCGCTGCGCTGTGCGCCGCGTGACGCGTGTCAAGTGCTGGGGCGTTTGCGGCAAACAGAATTAAAATTCTAATAAGATCTTTTTGTTCTTGTTAAAACAAGAAGATTGTCTTCTGTAAAAGAGAAGCCCTTGGATCAAAGATCCAACGGTGGGGAAAATTTCCCAAATCACTCAGAGAATGATCTCTTTAACAAATTTAACAAATTTATGGGCACTATATAAAGACCCCTAGACCCCAATTCAAAAATCATCAACATCTTGAGGACATCAAGAACTTCAAAACAGAGAGAACTCTGAAGAATTTTGAAAAGAACTCAAGAAAAAGGTAAAAACCTTTATAAAATAGAAGAATTTCTTCTGAATAGATCATTGATCTAAGAACAAGATCAATGATCTTCAATAAAAAATAAATAATAACAGTGCCTTGCACTTTTTATGAACCATTGGTTCTGGAATTTCAGAAAAATTCTTTTCTTGAATCCAAAATTGGATCAAGTTATTGAAATAGTGCCTTGCACTTTTTTATGAACCAATCGGTTCTGGAATTTCAGAAAAATTCTTTTCTTGAATCCAAAATTGGATCAAGTTATTGAAACAGTGCCTTGCACTTGCAAAACTGCACTGTTGCGCTCCTGGGTTGGCGCAAGCCACCAGAGAGCGCCATGTGTCAGCGGCGCAATAGCACAACGCACTTACGCAGCGCACTGCGCTGTTGCGCTCGCGCTCACCAGAGCGTGACACGTGTCACCTCCACACGCGCCTGCGCTCAATGATTGGCGCAAAGCGCCTGATAAGCCAATATCAGACAATTAATGCACTGCATTATTTACTAAAGGGCCAAGCCTAATTAAAAAAGGCCTAACAGACCAAATAAAATGCAATGCATTAAAAGGGCAGAGCCCAAACAAAACAGATGCTCTGCAGGCCAAAACAAAATACAGTGCATGAGCAAAGCTTTAGCACGGGCCTAATAGGCCAAAGATCAAGAAAAAACGTTGAATATTCTCAACTGGACTTAGCCCAATCATGGCCGTAAGTCCTCAAATTAAATTGACTGAGCACGGCTGCTCTCCTAAATCAATTTACATCCGGTTTGAGGGTACATCTCCGAACTCCTCTGACACCTATCGTTGTAATCCTTCAACGACGTCAGAGAGGTGACGGGTCCCGACAACCACACATCAACACGGACTGTGGGGTCCTTAAACTCATGGACTTATTCGTCCTTAAACCAAGATATGGACTGTGGGGTCCTTAAACCTATGGACTTATGCATCCTTAAACTACCTATGGACCACCATGTCCCTAAACTGGAATATGGACCACCATGTCCCTAAACTGGCAATGGACCGCAATGTCCTTAAACTACCTATGGACCACTACGTCCCTAAACTGGAATAATAGAGCTCCCAAATGCTCTTTTGTCGGATCTAAACAATCCCGTTTAAGTTGATCTTAGCCTCAAATATGGCTAACGTATCCTTAAACATTCAAACAGACTTTAGTCCCAAATTAGACTATAAGACCCCCAATCAACTTTGGTTCAAGGGTACATCTCCGAACTCCTCTGACACCTATCGTTGTAATCCTTCAACGACGTCAGAGAGGTGACGGGTCCCGATGGCCATGCATACAATGGACCACTATGTCCCTAAACTGGAACAATAGAGCCCCAAAATGCTCTTTTGTCGGATCCAAACGATCCCGTTAAGTTGATCTTAGTCTCAAATCAGACCAACGTATCCTTAACGAACGTTTAAGTTGATCTTAGCCTCAATATGGCTAATGTATCCTTAAACTAAAACACCAAACCCAAATCTAAGTAAATACGGATTTGGACTAATCCACGTCCTACGGGCGACGGCATAACTTAGTCTCCGTATACAATCCACGAGCATCCACAAACAAAACAAACACACACGACACGAAGTGAAATTCTGAAGAAGGAGAAAGTTGTTACCGCGACGCGGTAGCGTAATTAACTGCAGGGGCTTGCGCCTGCAGGGAGGAGCGTCCCCACAATCAAAAAACCCTCAAGCGAGGGGGAATCTGACGAAGTCTGCTACATCGGCCGCATCTGTCTAAACCTCCGATACACGGTGCCATAAATCAACTTGGCATCTTCGGAGAGGTGGACGGATAAAACCAAATAACATCTGCCCCGAATCTCAGGCAAGACGTCTTCACGTCACGGCCGCCGTTTGGAGGGGAACACCATTGCTTTCAAATTGTTTGATGCTCAAAATGCTTCTGTCAAAAAAATATTTGTTCATCTCTCTGAACAAGTAAGTCGTACTAAATTAGTAAAGAACAGATTCAAGGAACGCATCAAGATGGGTCGAATAGACAAACCACCCACTTGGATCTCGTGATTCAGTTTAGGGAGGTGAATCTTCAGCACTAATCCTTCATCACAAAGGATTGAATCTTCAGCACTAATCCTTCATCACAAAAACCCAAAATATGCATCTTAGTTCTTTAATGCTCAATTCTTCATATATCTTATTCTCAAGTTGCAACTTGCAAGTAACTAAGCAAGTATTATTTCATAAGTTTAAAATCATGTTATATCAGTTACTTTATATTTTATTTAAATACTTCGTATAGTTTATATGACGAGAAGATTCAATCGTATGATAACCGATAGAAACCTTACTCCCGACAGCCGAAACACACACATACAACAAGAATACACAACAAACGCATCATTAGAGAGTGATTCAAGATGTTCAAGTTAAAACCAATATATGATACTTGATGATAATATGAAACTTTTATATTCTCATCGATACTCATATATGAAACTAAAAGCGCCACTTAGTCCCCGTCTATCGGTTAACATACGTTCGATGTTTGTCGTGACATAGAACTATACGAAGGTTGTTAAATATCGGACGGTATAACTCGATACTAACAACCGTCGTATAGTCTATGTGACGAGAAGATTCAATCGTATGATAATCGATAGATTTGTCCCGTGTGGACAAGTTAGGAATGTATAAAGCAAACACCTTCATTCACTTGTGTTTTCATCCGTTTCGAGATATTTTGTCGGTACCTTTCCGCTGGTTCTCCGTGTACAAAGATATTTCAACGTTGTTTCACAGTTTTGAAATGATTATCTATTCTATTACAGTGTACTCGGAGAACAGCGGGGAGGTGCTGCCGAAATTTACTCGAAACGGTTGAAAGCACAAGCGAATGGGTGTTCGCTCTATACATTCTTAATGGGATAAAAGCCTTACCCCCGACAGCCGAAATACACACACACAACAAGAATACACAACAAACACATCATTAGAGAGTGATTCAAGATGTTCAAGTTAAAACCAATATATGATACTCGATGATAATATGAAACTTTCATATTCTCATCGATACTCATATATGAAACTAAAAGCGCCACTTAGTCCCCGTCTATCGGTTAACATACGTTCGATGTTTGTCATGACATAGAACTATACGAAGGTTGTTAAATATCGGACGGTATAGCTCGATACTAACAACCGTCGTATAGTCTATGTGACGAGAAGATTCAATCGTATGATAACCGATAGATTTGTCCCGTGTGGACAAGTTAGGAATATATAAAGCAAACACCTTCATTCACTTGTGTTTTCATCCGTTTCGAGATATTTCGTCGGTACCTTTCCGCTGGTTCTCCGTGTATAAAGATAGATTAGATGTTCATTTCAACGTTGTTTCACAGCTTTGAAATGATTATCTATTCTATTACAGTGTACTCGGAGAACAGCGGGGAGGTGCTGCCGAAATTTACTCGAAACGGTTGAAAGCATAAGTGAATGGGTGTTCGCTCTATACATTCTTAATGGGATAGAAGCCTTACCCCCGACAGCCGAAACACACACATACAACAAGAATACACAACAAACGCATCATTAGAGAGTGATTCAAGATGTTCAAGTTAAAACCAATATATGATACTCGATGATAATACGAAACTTTCATATTCTCATTGATACTCATATATGAAACTAAAAGCGCCACTTAGTCCCCGTCTATCGGTTAACATACGTTCGATATTCGTCGTGACATAGAACTATACGAAGGTTGTTAAATATCGGACGGTATAGCTCGATACTAACAACCGTCGTATAGTCTATGTGACGAGAAGATTCAATCGTATGATAACCGATAGATTTGTCCCGTGTGGACAAGTTAGGAATGTATAAAGCAAACACCTTCATTCACTTGTGTTTTCATCCGTTTCGAGATATTTTGTCGGTACCTTTCCGCTGGTTCTCCGTGTACAAAGATAGATTAGATGTTCATTTCAACGTTGTGTAACAGCTTTGAAATGATTATCTATTCTATTACAGTGTACTCGGAGAACAGCGGGAAGGTGTTGCCGAAATTTACTCAAAACGGTTGAAAGCACAAGCGAATGGGTGTTCGCTCTATACATTCTTAATGGGATAGAAGCCTTACCCCCGACAGCCGAAACACACACACAACAAGAATACACAACAAACACATCATTAGAGAGTGATTCAAGATGTTCAAGTTAAAACCAATATATGATACTCGATGATAATATGAAACTTTCATATTTTCATCGATACTCATATATGAAACTAAAAGCGCCACTTAGTCCCCGTCTTTCAGTTAACATACGTTCGATAATTTATTCTTTTCAACGACAAACGCACACACAAAGCATATACACAGATTTTCTTCTTTGTCAGTAACTATCCCGTTCTTAGATTTCTCAATATAGTCATCATAACCTACAATTTATATGTTATACAGTCTAATATGGCCCATGAGTACGTCAGAGTTAAGGACTGTATGTATGTGGATTGGCAACAACGTATGCAACCTAAGTTTGTCGCAGGAGTTGCTGCTTTTATTGAATTTGCACGCGCACATAATAAGATCGTGATAGAGAAGATTCTCTGCCCGTGCGATAAATGTGGCAATAAGTACTGGCAGAAGGTAGAATTGGCAGAGCTTCATATCGTAAAATATGGGTTTACTAGACTTTATACAACTTGGAAATATTACGGGGAAGGAGAAGAACGCAGTAATGTGGCAAGAGAATAAGAAGAAGACGGTAATGCGGCAGAAGAAGAAGACGGTAATTTATTTCCATCAGAAGAAATGGAGGATATGGTAGAGGCTGCCCTAGGTGAATCTATTCGTACCGAAGATGACATTCCTTCAGGTCAAGGACCGCGCGCGGATAAATATGAAAATTTCATGAATGATGCTAGAAAACCAATTTATGAGAATGCAAAGTATTCCACCCTCTCATGGTTCGTCCAACTTTTCCAGATTAAGTGTCTAAATGGATAGAGCAACAAGTCATTCACAATACTTCTTTCGTTCTTGAAAGATTTTATGCCCCCGAAAAATAACGTGCCCGACTGCTGGTACGGAGCCCAGAAGATGATGTCTGATTTGGGTCTAAAGTGCAAGAAGATTCAAGCATGTCCTAAAAATTGCGTGTTGTACCGGAAAGAGAATTCAGCTTTGAAAGAGTGTCCAACATGCGGAGAGGTCAGGTATAAGCTGAAAGATTCTGATAAGAAGCCTGATATACCTGTCAAGATAGCACGATACTTTCCTATAACACAGAGGCTACAGAGGCTATTCAGGTGCAAGAAAACAACCGAGGCAATGATTTGGCATCACCGTGCTCCTCCAAGTGAAGATGGAAAAATGATCCATCCAAGAGATTCACTGGCATGGAAGGATTTCGATAGGAGGCACGCAATATTCAGTAGCAATCCTCGCAATGTTCGGCTCGGACTGGCTAGTGATGGTTTCTGCCCATTCAACTATATGGCTGGAAGTCACGGCACATGGCCCGTTGTAACGATAATTTATAATCTGTCGCCTTGGTTGGGTATGGACCAATCATACTTTATGATGCCTCTTCTTATCGACGGACCAAACTCACCGGGAAACAATATCGGCGTCTATCTCCGACCTCTGATCGAGGAGTTAAAATCTTTGTTCATTGATGGTGTAGAGACATACGATGCAAACACAAATACAACCTTCATACTGCGTGCGGCTTTAATGTGGACAATCAATGACTTTCCTGCGTATGGAATGCTATCAGGTTAGTCCGTACATGGTCACAAAGCATGTCCTCATTGCCATCAACACACAACATCAAAATTCTTGAATTTTAGCAGGAAGGTTTGTTATTACGGCCATCGACGTTTCTTGCCTCTAGACCACCCCTACAGGTTAGACACTGTTCACTTTGATGGTCATCAGGAGCTTCTTGGATCTCTATCCCCATTGTCCGGAAAGGACGTGACTGCTCAGTGGGATGGTTACAATAATGTGACCTTCGGGATGGATCCGACAAAACAGGTCAAACCACCATTTTGGAACAAGTTAAGCATTTTCTTCGAGCTTCTGTACCGGTCAACAAATTTAGTGCGTCATTGTCTGGACATGATGCATATAGAGAAAAGAGTATCAGAGCACATACTCAACTTGCTTCTTTGTAAAGACGGGAAATCGAAAGACAACCTGAATGCTCGGATGGATCTACAGGAGTGGGGAATAAGAAGTGAATTGCACCCTAGACCGGTAGCGGGTAAACCAGGCAAGTTTGTACTTCCCAATGCCGCTTATCATATGTCACAACCGGAGAAGAAAAGATTCCTGCAGGTGTTGCAAGATTTGAAAGTTCCCACAGGTTTCTCAGGATCATTCAGCAAGAAAATAAAAATTGTGAAAGGCAAGATTGATGAGCTGAAAAGTCATGATCACCATGTTATCGTGGAGCACCTTCTTCCATTAGCCCTCAGGATTTCTCTTCCCGAATCGGTTAGTCTAGTAATCAACGACCTATGTTGTTTTTTCAGAGAGTTGTGTGCTAAAACACTGGAGGTTGTGACACTGGACAAACTAGAAAATTCTATTGCGTTGATATTTTGCAAGTTTGAGCGTATTTTCCCACCATCATTCTTCGATATCATAATACACTTGACGGTTCATCTTGCAACTGAGGCTAAGTTAGCCGGACCGGTACAATATTGATGGATGTATCCCGTCGAGAGGTACGTGGAATTTTTCGTTTCGTGCAAATTTTAAAATTATTGTTGTCCTGTATGCCCGTATTTATTTATTCAACATATTTTCTTTAGGTACCTCTACACTCTTAAAAAGTACATACGTAATAAAAATCGACCAGAGGGTTCTATCATGCAAGGTTATCTTCTTGATGAAGCAACCACATTTTGTTCCCGCTATCTGGACGAGAACATTGAGACGAGACTTAACCGGCCTCGAAGAATTCAAGACGGGGCATATGGTAAAGCCGATTATAAGAGGGTAGACACTATGTTTATCAACAAGATATACCGGTTTATCTTGCTTAATTGCGCATGTCTTGAACAAATTAGAGAGTAACTTTTTTTGGATTAATTGGTATATTTGTGTTTGTGTGTGTATGAAATGATATAATATTAATGTCAGCATTATTTGTCGAAAACAGAATTCATTTTAACGAGGTACGTGAGGGGCATTCTGATTGGAACGAAGAACGATTGGAAAAATATCATCAGGATAATTTTTGTGATTGGGTCACAGATCATGTAAGTTATTCGAATAACATGTTATTGCTATCAGTTTTAATCTAAACTTATATCGTTATGTATTTGTCGTAAAATTTGTTTTGTTAGATCCACGATCCGAACTTGTTTGCATCATTTGAGAGTGATTCAAGATGTTTAGCTCAATTTTCTAGTATGGAGGTTACATATTATAAAGGATTCGGTGTCCTTGGATACAAATTCGAAATTAAGGACATAGAAACATCTAGAACCACTCAGAATAGTGGGATTGCGACGGTAGGATCGGACGGTGTGATTTATTATGGGTACTTAAATTGTATACTTGGCATCCACTATCCCGGACGATCAGAACCCTTTTATATATTCCAGTGTACTTAGTACGATACGCGAACTGATACGGATAAGTGGAGAAGCAATCTTGGGACTTGGAAAGATGAATATGGATTGACCAGTGTGAACACACTTCGATTTTACGGTCAGGAAGATCCGTTTATCTTTCCGAACCAAGCGTTCCAAGTATACCACTCACAGTGTTTGAAGCATCCGGGATGGAGTGTCGTATGCCGTTGGAAACCCAGGGATGTCTACGATGTCCCAGAATTCGAGGACAGCGATGAGGATGAAGAAGAGAGAAGGCTTAGAGTGCTCCGACCGTCTGTTTCGAAGGACGGGTTGTCTTCGGCCGATCATGAAGTTACGTGGGTTAGAAATGATATCGATGATGAAATCCAAGTAGATATGTTTAATGCGCCCACGAAATGAAAAAGGTTATCAGTAATGTTATATTATTACTTCACATTTTACGATCTATACATATATAGTCAATACTTGTAATGATTGTCTAATGCGTCCATGAACCATTTATCTAGATTTGATGACGATGACGGGAGCAGCGAGGGGCGGCAGGAGCCCCAGCCGCGGCACCGGCAGAGGCAGAGGCAGAGGCAGAGCGGTTCTGCCGCCCGGAGAGCTGCGTAGGGAGCTTCAGAGGGCCGGTCTTGCACCCAGATCGGAGACCCCTTCGGATGCCTCCTTCCGTGTGGACTTTGCCACACCTCCAGGTATATTGCACGCATATCCATTTTGAATGTAATATTATAGATATTCATGCCTGTTCATGTCAAAATTATTTATATTGTCAATGTTTGACTGTCTAGTTGTTGGTGATGCGTCCACATCAGGGACATAGGTCACTCCCGCACCTCCAGGTATGTTTATATACCATATAGTGCATGTATATTGATTTAGAATGCTATATCATAAATATACACACATTCCTTTTGCTCTTACTTAGATAGTAATTTTTTTTATTGTCTAGCTGTAGGTGGTGACACCACCGCACCTGTGGGTATGTTTATATATCCTATAGTGCATGCATACTGATTTAGAATGTTATATTATTGATCTACACATTCTTTCTGCAATTACTTATATAATCTATTTTTAATTGTCTAATTATAGGTGGTGCGTCCACATCTGACGCAGGGGCCACTCCTGCCACTTCCGTACCCTCCGCATCGTCGGTTGGTTAGTATGAATAAATATAAAATATTTATTTATTTTATATATCCTCTATAGAATAAATATGAACTTCATGAACTCCTGCCACTTCAAAGTTTATTTTCTAGTTGGAGGGGATGCGTCTGCATCCGGGACACCGGCTGTTCCTCACCGGAGGAACTATCGTCCCACTCGTGCTGCTGCCCGGGCCCAGGCTCGTGTTTTAGTCACCGGAGGTATATATCACACTTCAATTTTCATTTAACCTTGATTTCTTAATACAACTTTGTCTCAATATTGATTGTCTTGATATTTCTTGCAGATGCAGGGCCTCCCCATCCCCAGAGGGGGACTCGAGGCCCGAATCAGTCCCACAGGCTGAGGCCTGACAAAGCTAGGGGGAGGAAGCATTCCCCCTCTTTTTTACCCCTGATTATCGCTATACCAGCGATCATGCCGAGAGGTTCGGCCGGTATATGGGGGATGAGAGCCGGCTCGTGAAGAACTATCCACTTCACGTTGAGTAGGGCGGCCAGCACCGGCGCTCATTCGCCCTCTTCTTTGATCAGGCTCGGGTATTAATATATATTTTCATTTGATTTATCCAATATATTGATTATTAACACTTGCAATCTAATAACAATGTTTTTTTTTGTATTTTCAGTTGGATTACGATTTTCAGCCAGTACCCGACCCTGATCATCCTGGGAGGGTGCTCGACCTTCATGCTCTGTACAATGGCCTGATGAAGAACATGCAGACCAAGGTCCGATACAACAGGAATGAGCTGAAGGCCGACTACTACTCCCTGTGGATGGCGACCCCCGAGGCAGAGAGTGTTAGTGTATATGCCCTAGAGGCCATTACTGTATCATACTGGTTTGTATATTACTTGATGGAAGCTTGGGATATTCACAGTTGTATAGACAATCTTGCTCGAAATGGTAGTATGCTACTTGGTTTGTTTCTACTTTAATGTGTGCATGTGTTTCTTTTAGCATATCGCCTATACACATTAGTGAAGCCCTTAGGATCTTTGCTTGATTACCAGCGTTGTGATGGCAGTCACACTAGTGGGGGCTGGGTAATCTACAAGCCCATCCTTATACAGGTCCCTAGTGGTTGGATTATCGAGACGGGGCATAGATACTCCGGAGTAGACTGGCGCATGCACTTCTCATCCCAGCAGGGGAGATGGTCTGTCCCACAGTCATTAGTACGTCGTACTTGAGATAGTATGCGGGTGCTCGTTAGGTTACGAGTACACTGGACAGGACTCGTCGGGAACTGTTGGTTGGTACTATACCTATCGTCAGTTATCAGTTCCTAGGTGACATGAGTTCAGCTTAGTCCGCTGACTTGACACCGTCACTTCGCCTCGAGTATGTTCCCACTGTTTTTTGATTACTACCCTACCACGGCTCAAAGGAGTCGTGCAAACAGGTAGTAGTTGGGTGCAGTCCCGAAGCACTTGGAGGCAGTGACGGTTAGACAGGATTCGTATCTCCCGGTATTGGGCGTTGATATCACGCTGTGTCTAGGAGAGCCATTACACAAAGTCCCTGGCCAGGGCAAGCGAGATATACTGGTAGGTTTTCCAGTGTTATCTCAGGGTGTTATGGGCTACACTCCGACACGACTTGTACCGCTATTAGGGGACTGACGTTTACCACCCCCTAGGCCCGCCATGCGATATTCTCAGACGAATAGACCGGACTGTACGGAGATTGTCACATTCAGGCTCAGTAGGAGTTCGGATGGGTTTACCTCATCGGCCTTCTTATCGACATCTCTACCTGGGGACCGTTACGTACAGCTAGTGCCGCTTGCGGTCTGTGGTTAAACCCACTGCCAGCGTAGTGTCGAGTCTTTAGAGTCCCACACAGAGAGTTTCCATGCACTGAGCGAAATGTGTAGAGGCCGTATGGTTTTACGGCAAGGCTAAGATCACTTACGTGCACTTGTGCGCGTATGCTGTTCGGGCAGACAATACTAGTGGGCTTTGGTTTAAGCCGGATCCTAGTATTGTATGGATGGATTAGTTTTGTCTTCTGGGCATTCGCATTCTACGGAATGCGGATGCGGGTGTGTATGCACAGTTGTGAGGAGCGAAGAAGAAGGAGGTGCCTCATTAGGGTTTTGACAGTTGGATCGGTCAAAACCATTATGAGGCGGGGACATTATTTACTAATCTTTTTAATGATAATTATGTTATGGCTAATTGCATTGACCATTTGACCCTACTTGACCTTGTTGACTATTTGACCATAGTTGACTAGGATCTTTCATGTGAGATCTAGAGTATTCTTTTGCTTTTTGGCTTTGGATTTGATTTGTGATGATAATGGTCATATCAATGTAGCCATCAACTTTATCATGATAAAAATTAGTAATTATTTTGTTTATGGATTCATTCTTCTCATTCTCTCTCTTCAAGTGAGAAGCTCTATGGTTGCTCCTTCTTCTTCCTCCTCTTGATTTTTTCCTTTGCTCTCATGAGTTGAGAAAATAAGGATCTAAATTGACAAACACATCCATCTTCTTCTTCTACACAACCTAGGACATCAAGCTTAGCAATCTTGTTGCCCTAGTAACCTCGGCTTGAGGTGGAGCTTGGAACACAAACTCTCGGGTGGATCGTCTTCGACTCTAGGAGGCCGCGGAGGTGACCAAGATCCGGATCGATCCTCGGAGCTTGGATGGACGAGGAGGACAGCGGAGAGAAGACCCTGTAACAACTCCAATTTTTGTATACATAAATTTGATTTAAATTTGAAGTATACTTAGGGTATTTAATATTGCTGTTACCACTTTAAGTATTTATTTTCCCACAATAATTACAAGAAGGAGCTTGTAGCTCATTGGTAATACCTTGCACTGCTGAACCAAGCCACCAGAGTTCAAATCCCATGCCCCACATTATTTTTAGATTATTTTTCTTTTAAATTTCTTGGAAGCCCAACAGTCCACAGGCCATAACTCCCAGAAGTTGAACTGAACCCTAAAATCTAAATATACCAGGAGCTACGTCAGGAGAATCCCCACCCATCTATCACCGGACTCGGCCGGGATCGGCCGGACGTCCGAGTCCCCAAAACGAAAAATGTGTCTTTTCGTATTCTCATACCCCCTGTATACTCTAAATGCTTGGATCAGTTCCCGAATCTTAAATACACCCTATTTACTACAAATTTTAATGTTTTTTCTTTAATTTTTACAAAATTTTTAAATAAAAACCTTTCACCTACCTTACCCTAGCCTACCCTATAAATACACCCCCTACCCTCTACCCTCTCATCCCAAAATCCTAGGTTTACTCTCTCAAAATTTTTCCAAGAAGGGTGTACTTTGAAATCAAGTTCACGGCGAAGCTCTGACGGAATTCCGGCGACGTTTTTTGAAACAACCGGCGACGAAGCAACGCCTCGGCAACTCATATAGTTCCCCTATACTCTTTAGTATAGATCAAAACCCATAAGTCCCATTCTATCTCCCTTTCTATTTCTCAAAAATACGAAATTACGAAACCCGACGGAATCGGAACAAATCCGGTTTCCGATTCGGTTTTCTATAAAATTTCACTTCTAATCAATTCAATCATACTTAAACATCTTTATCTTGACTACCAAACTTATAAAAAATCAATTTGAACAAGTTTTCTCACATGAAATAATAACCTTTTCAATTTACCGTATTTTTTCGCTTTAATACCATCATGTTTCAATTTCACATTTAACCCCTTAACTTGCTATACATTTAAAGTAGAGCACGAGGTAACGACCTACCTCCACACACACGCAAATACAACCCTAAAACGATATCATCAAAACTTAGAATACGATAAAACGAAACTTTCATTAAAATACCATATTCTTAATAAAACCTTTCTTAAAAGTTTTAGATTGTTACACTTTTAAATAAATACTTCTTATTAGGAAAATACGATAAGTTGTGGACATCGATCGTTTATCTAAACCTGATTTTGTGGTGTCTAGGCTAGGCAAGTGAGCTTAGGTAAGTTTAAAAGGCCCGCCTCACGATTCGTGAGCGGATCCCTCCTTCCTCACTTGTACTTACCTGGCCACAATTGGCGGTAAAGAGGCGATTTGAGGCTTCTAACGACTTGTCGTTTAGACCATTTAGAAATAGGCTAGTTGGCTTAGGAAACCCTAGAATCTAAAATACGGAAAACGACACTTTGCAAATAAATACCTTTTACTTTATAAAACCGTTTTCTAAAGGATTAGTATTTTACAATCTTTGCAAAGCGCCGCTACAACCCACCTTTGGGAAACCCGTTAGGGATAGTACGGTTTGTCGTGCACCCTCGGGCTTAGTAGTGCGAGATTCAGACCTCCGCAAGAAGCATTCGGTCTCGAAAGGTTTAAAATACGACATCTTAAGAAAATGAGATTTTTGGAATATAAAATATTTATTAAAATTATTTTTTGTATAAACATATGTATATTTATCATTTAAATACCTATTTTATTATAATATAAATTTTCCACCTTTTTCTAAAAATCACAATAATAAATTTTACACTAAAATACCATGAACTTCAAATAATCAATATTACAGATAAATACCTAAAACTAGGATATTTTCACTAGAAATGGCACAATATAAAATCCATATTCATTACAACTCTAAAGACGAGGAATAAATACTTGAGGTGTATTTTGAAAAGTATATAAAGGTATTTTTACATAAAACCCCCTCAAGTTTTATAAATTACCCTAAGGACCCTAGCAGTTATAAGACTTCGTTTCACATTTCTGATTGTCTGACTCGGGTTTGAGTCTGATTAATCTGACTTGAATATGATTCAAGTCAATCCATAATCTACAAGTTTCCAATTCAATACGAACACATGAATCCATGAATACAATTATCAGTTTATACAATTTGGCTGAACCGAACCATGGATATATTCCTTTTACATGATTCTCAGTATTCCATTTACATGACTCTACGGTTATAACCGTTTCCTGATATCATGGTTTCGGTCAGTCAGTTAATCAATCATACAATCAATACAATTTTACAAGATAACAATACAAACAATACATCGTGGGGTTTAAGGGGTAGATTGGTTCGGAAGGTGTTAAAGGTGGCACGAGGTGGTCAGATTTAACACACCTAACATGAATCCAGTTGCTGTTGTACCGTGGCATAAACTGTTCCTTGTACTATACGTGCCCCCAGTCTCTGGCATATAGAGACTCCCCTCGTATACACTGGCATCCTTCTATACCAAGCTACAAACAACAGCGTTGACATAACATTACAACAATAGTATACAATTTTAAAATGTATCTTCTTATTCTGTATTTTTCTACTTTCCTCTTACCTTTGGGACTTACCGAGCGACCTGTTCGCTGACGACATTCTGTTTCTCTCTTCTTTGAATGTCGTCAGGTGATTTGGATCCGGCAGAGGTTGAGCCATCGCAAGAAGACTTGGAGCAGTTTACTGAAGACCCTGCACTGTAGTTTCATTATACACTTTTCCTTTCTGTACTTTTCATTCCCTGTTATGCGACTATTTAAGCATCTTTTTATTTCGGTTGTATTTCCTTTCATGCATTGTACAAAGAATGTTAATAAATAAAAGTTGCTGTTTTTATTATACCTTGTCTCTTGTGTACATTTTCTTTTATATTGCTTAGATATGCTTAGCGTATGTACTTCTGAGTATATACGCAGCGGACCTCATCGCGTCCCCTTCGCCGTACACTGGGAAGCGGGGCGTGACAGGTTTTGTTGGTGGCCCATGCAGGTCAGAGCCGTATGAAACCCTACCATGCAGTTCTGTTATGCGTGAACAACCTAAGCAATATAAAACACAAGAACCAGCAATTAAAACATTCTTTACAATTCATGTTCCTTAAATCTTGCAATTTCATATTCCTTGAATCTTATCATTTCATGTACTTGAATCTGTCCTAACCCAAATTTTTCTTCAGGGTTATGGATTCTCCGAACAACACTAGCACCAACGTCAACAATACACCTCCAGCACTACCTCTCACACCGGCTGTTCCTGCGCCACCTACCGAGCAAACAGTGCTACTTGAGGCAATCCGCAGACTTCTCGAGGGACAGCAACAACTCTTGAACCGTCCCGAGACTGATGCTCCTGGAGTAAAGCAATTCAGGGCTTTACATCCGAAGCAGTTCTCAGGAAAGGGGAGCCCACTGGAAGCTGAAGAATGGGCTCAAAGTATCAAGGATGATCTGGCCGCAGCACAAGTGCCAGACATCGCTTGGGTCCGTGTAGCGAAACTACAACTCACGGACAATGCTCGCAACTGGTGGAAGGCGGAAGAAAGCCGTCTTGCACAGCCTATTGAATGGAAGACTTTTCGCGAGAAGTTCGATGCGAAATACTTCCTTGTGACTGCCAGGTTTGCTATGGAGCAGCAGTTCATTCATCTACAACAAGGATCGATGTGGGACAAATCAGTAGATGAATACGACGCTGAATTCACCATGTTAAGCCGGTAAGATATGTCACAATAGTTTAATTTTTAAATATCACATACTACACAGCTAACACTATCCTTCAACAGATTCGCGGCACATTTGATACCGACGGACGAGATCAGAGCCCATCACTTTCAACAAGGACTGGACACGGAGATTCAGGCTGCTCTAGCCACAGGAAATTTTTTGACTCATGAGGATGCTCTGGAAGCTGCCCACAGTTATGAGGCAGTGATAAAAGCAAGGGGCAGACCTCAGTCTGCAGGAGTCAAACGCCCTACCAACCAGATGGCAGGTGGAGCCTCGTCCAGACCACCTTTTGTGCCAAGACGTCCTGGAGCATCCCACTGCTTTATGTCGCAACGGTTTGTCCGAACCCATGCGATTCCAGTCTCACAGCTTGTATCCAGCTGGAATGTCAGTTCCGGAAATGGCGTTCTAAAAGCAACTATGGGATACAGCTTTTGTCCAGTCGTCGTCTACAGCCGAGAGTTTTATGCTGACTTCAAAGTACTGGACATACCGAACTTCGATGTGGTTCTAGGAATGGATTGGCTTGGAACTTTTTATGCTACCATTGACTGTCGTCAAAGGAGGGTAGTATTCTAGATTCCAGACTATCCAGTCTTCTATTTCAAGAGCGGAGACCGTACCCTGGAGCGAAGTACCTACAAAGCGAAGCCAAGGGAAGCAGTAGTTGCAGCAGCTCAAGCAGAAGAAGAATTAAGACCAGAGGTAGTTCGAGAGTTCGACGATGTATTTCCTGACGATATATCAGGTTTGCCTCCCGATCGAGCTCTTGAATTCAGTATTGATTTAGTACCAGGAGCCCAACCGGTAATCAAAGCACCTTATAGATTATGTCCGGAAGGTTTGAAGGAAGGCCAAACACAGTTGGACGAATTATTGGCGAAAGGATGGATTCGTCCCAGCACTTCAAGTTGGGGAGCACCTGTACTACCGGTGAAGAAGAAGGAAGGTTCATACAGAATGTGCATCGATTATAGGGCCTTGAACGAAGTCACTATAAAGAACAAGTATCCACTCCCGCGCATCGATGATTTATTCGATCAGCTAAGTGGATCTTGTGTTTTCTCTAAATTGGATCTTCGTTCAGGTTATCATCAAGTGAAGGTCAAGGAAGCTGATATTCACAAAACAGCTTTCAGAACTCGCTATGGACATTACGAATTTCTAGTGATGCCATTTGGAGTGACCAACGCACCAGCGATATTCATGAACCTAATGAATCAAGTTTTTCGGGAGTACTTAGACAGGTTCGTTGTCATCTTCATCGACGACATCCTGGTATATTCTAAGAATCGGAAAGAGCATGCAGAGCACCTACGAATTGTCCTGGAAACTCTTCGACAACATAAGCTTTATGCCAAGTACAGCAAGTGCGAGTTTTGGCTAAATCAAGTTGGTTTTCTTGGACATATCGTATCAGGAGAAGGAATCTATGTGGATCCAGTGAAAGTTTCAGCAGTTAGCGAATGGCCTACACCAAAGTCAGTGAAGGACATTCGGAGTTTCTTGGGTTTAGCTGGATATTCCAGAAGGTTCATTGAAGGATTCTCAAAGATAGCAACACCCCTGACCAAGCTCACATAAAAAGATGAAGAATTTGTGTGGTCAGAAGCATGCGAACAAGCTTTCATAGAACTCAAGTCAAGATTGACATCTGCACCTATTCTCGTAATACCGGATCAATCTGGAGGATTCGAAGTGCATTATGATGCATCCGGTAAGGGATTAGGATGTGTTCTACATCAGCACGGTAAGGTTGTGGCTTATGCTTCAAGACAGCTGAAGACTCATGAGCGCAATTATCCGACGCATGATTTGGAGTTGGTAGCCGTCATCTTTGCTCTCAAGATTTGGCGCCATTATTTACTTGGTGAACGAGTGAACATCTACACAGATCATAAAAGTCTGAAGTACGTGTTTACTCAGAAGGAGTTGAATATGCGGCAGAGAAGATGGTTAGAACTCATGGCGGACTTTGACATCAACTTGCAATATCACTCAGGGAAGGTGAACGTAGTACCTGATGCTCTTAGTCGCCAACCATTATCGATGAATCTCACCGCTCAGTGGAAGCTTCAGCAAGACTTGCATCAAATGAAAATTGAAGTAGTCATGTCAGGTAACACTTCAAGTTTGATGAATCTACAAATTCAATCAACCATTGTCAATCAGATCAAAGCAGCTCAAGCAAGTGATGCTAAGTTGCAAAGGATCAGAGAACAAGTGGAGAATGGACTCAGAACAAACTTCATCATCCATGAAGACGGATCTTTGAGATACGGCAGCAGATTGTGTGTACCAAAAGGTCCTGTTCGGGAGGAGTTAATGAAAGAAGCTCACAGCTCTCCCTACTCAGTACATCCTGGAGGTACCAAAATGTACAAAGATATACGTCAGAATTATTGGTGGCATGGAATGAAGCGTGAAGTAGCCAGAAGCGTCGCAAAATATTTGGTGTGTCAGCAAGTAAAGGCTGAACATCACAGGACAGCTGGACCACTTCAACCGTTACCAATTCCAAAGTGGAAGTGGCAGCACATCGCGATGGATTTTGTGATTGCTCTTCCTCGCAGCACAAAGGGTAACGATGCTATATGGGTCATTGTGGATCGACTCACAAAGTCGGCTCACTTCATCTCATTTCGAGTTGGCCAATCAACTGAGACACTGGCAAAGAAGTACATGGAGGTAATAATCTAGTTAAGATTTAAACTCTTCATAATGTACTATCTCTGATACCCATGAACTCATACAGGAAATTGTGAGACTTCATGGAGTATCGGTCTGCATTGTCTCCGATCGTGACACCAGGTTCCGATCGCAATTTTGGCAGAGTCTGCAAGCTAGCTTGGGAACATGTCGGAACTTCAGCACGGCTTATCATCCACAAACAGATGGTCAGTCGGAACGAACTATTCAAATATTGGAGGATATGCTTAGAGCGTGTATGCTAGACTTCAAAGGATCGTGGGAAGATCACCTGCATCTTGTGGAGTTCGCGTACAATAACAGCTACCAAGCAAGCATAGGAATGGCACCTTTTGCAGCATTGTATGGAAGGAAGTGTCGATCACCATTAAGTTGGGACGACATCGGAGATAGGGAACTTCTTGGACCAGAGATGATAGTAGCGACCGTTTATGTGATTCGTACTATCAGGGAAAGAATGCGCATAGCCCAAGATCGACAGAAACACTGGGCTGATGCAAAGAGACGACACTTGGAGTTCCAGCCAGGAGAACATGTATTCTTGAAGATATCTCGGAACCGCGGAGTGATCCGATTTGGAAGACGGGGTAAATTGAGTCCGAGATACATTGGACCGTTCGACATACTCGAACGAGTCGGTGAAGTAGCATACCGCTTAGCGCTTCCACCCTCATTGGAAGGAGTGCATAACGTGTTCCACATATCCCAACTCAGAAAGTATGTGAGTGACCCCAACCATGTACTTGATCATTCCGAGCTCACTATACAGCCCGACTTGTCTTGTGAACAACAGCCTGTGGAAATCCTGGACAGGAAAGTGAAGACACTTCGGAACAAAGAAGTTAACTTGGTCCGGGTAATGTGGAGGAAAGACACTCCAGAAGAATCCACTTAGGAAAGAGAAGATAAAATGTGTGCAAGATATCCTCACCTCTTTGTAAACTAGTGCTCAAATAAAAGTTGTAAATTTCGAGGACGAAATTTTTGTAAGGAGGGTAGATTGTAACAACTCCAATTTTTGTATACATAAATTTGATTTAAATTTGAAGTATACTTGGGGTATTTAATGTTGCTGTTACCATTTTAAGTATTTATTTTCCCACAATAATTACAAGAAGGAGCTTGTAGCTCATTGGTAATACCTTGCACTGCTGAACCAAGCCACCATAGTTCAAATCCCATGCCCCACATTATTTTTAGATTATTTTTCTTTTAAATTTCTTGGAAGCCCAACAGTCCATAGGCCATAACTCCCAGAAGTTGAACTGAACCCTAAAATCTAAATATACCAGGAGCTACGTCAGGAGAATCCCCACCTATCGATCACCGGACTCGGCCGGGATCGGCCGACTCGGGCCGGCGCCGCCGGCCGGACTCGGCCGGACGTCCGAGTCCCCAAAACGAAAAATGTGTCTTTTTGTATTCTCATACCCCCTGTATACTCTAAATGCTTGGATCGGTTCCCGAATCTTAAATACACCCTATTTACTACAAATTTTAATGTTTTTTCTTTAATTTTTACAATTTTTTAAAATAAAAACCTTTCACCTACCTTACCCTAGCCTATCCTATAAATACACCCCCTACCCTCTACCCTCTCATCCTAAAACCCTAGATTTACTCTCTCAAAATTTTTCCAAGAAGGTGTACTTTGAAATCAAGTTCACGGCGAAGCTATGACGGAATTCCGGCGACATTTTTTGAAACAACCGGCGACGAAGCAACGCCTCGGCAACTCATCTAGTTCTCCTATACTCTTTAGTATAGATCGAAACCCGTAAGTTCCATTCTATCTCCCTTTCTATTTCTCAAAAATACGAAATTACGAAACCCGACGGAATCAGAACAAATCCTATTTCCGATTCGGTTTTCTATAAAATTTCACTTCTAATCAATTCAATCATACTTAAACATCTTTATCTTGACTATTAAACTTGTAAAAAATCAATTTGAACAATTTTTCTCACATGAAATGATAACCTTTTCAATTTACCGTATTTTTTCACTTTAATACCATCATGTTTCAATTTCACATTTAACCTCTTAACTTGCTATACATTTAAAGTAGAGCACGAGGTAACGACCTACCTCCACACACACGCAAATACAACCCTAAAACGATATCATCAAAACATAGAATACGATAAAACGAAACTTTCATTAAAATACCATATTCTTAATAAAACCTTTCTTAAAAGTTTTAGATTGTTACACTTTTAAATAAATACTTCTTATTGGGAAAATACGATAAGTTGTGGACATCGATCGTTTATCTAAACCTGACTTTGTGGTGTCTAGGCTAGGCAAGTGAGCTTAGGTAAGTTTAAAAGGCCCGCCTCACGATTCGTGAGCGGATTCCTCCTTCCTCACTTGTACTTATCTGGCCACAATTGGCGGTGAAGAGGCGATTTAAGGCTTCTAACGACTTGTCGTTTAGACCATTTAGAAATAGGCTAGTTGGCTTAGAAAACCCTAGAATCTAAAATACGGAAAACTACACTTTGCAAATAAATACCTTTTACTTTATAAAACCGTTTTCTAAAGGATTAGTATTTTACAATCTTTGCAAAGCGCCGCTACAACCCACCTTTGGGAAACCCGTTAGGGATAGTACGGTTTGTCGTGCACCCTCGGGCTTAGTAGTGCGAGATTCAGACCTCCGCAAGAAGCATTCGGTCTCGAAAGGTTTAAAATACGACATCTTAAGAAAATGAGATTTTTGGAATATAAAATATTTATTAAAATTATTTTTTGTATAAACATATGTATATTTATCATTTAAATACCTATTTTATTATAATATAAATTTTCCACCTTTTTCTAAAAATCACAATAATAAATTTTACACTAAAATACCATGAACTTCAAATAATCAATATTACAGATAAATACCTAAAACTAGGATATTTTCACTAGAAATGGCACAATATAAAATTCATATTCATTACAACTCTAAAGACGAGCAATAAATACTTGAGGTGTATTTTGAAAAGTATATAAAGGTATTTTTACATAAAACCCCCTCAAGTTTTATAAATTACCCTAAGGACCCTAGCAGTTATAAGACTTCGTTTCACATTTCTGATTGTCTGACTCGGGTTTGAGTCTGATTAATCTGACTTGAATATGATTCAAGTCAATCCATAATCTACAAGTTTCCAATTCAATACGAACACATGAATCCATGAATACAATTATCAGTTTATACAATTTGGCTGAACCGAACCATGGATATATTCCTTTTACATGATTCTCAGCATTCCATTTACATGACTCTACGGTTATAACCGTTTCCTGATATCATGGTTTCGGTCAGTCAGTCAATCGATCATACAATCAATACAATTTTACAAGATAAAAATACAAACAATACATCGCGGGGTTTAAGGGGTAGATTGGTTCGGAAGGTGTTAAAGGTGGCACGAGGTGGTCAGATTTAACACACCTAATATGAATCCAGTTGCTGTTGTACCGTAGCATAAACGGTTCCTTGTACTATACGTGCCCCCAGTCTCTGGCATATAGAGACTCCCCTCGTATACACTGGCATTCTTCTGTACCAAGCTACAAACAACAGCGTTGACATAACATTACAACAATAGTATACAATTTTAAAATGTATCTTCTTATTCTGTCTTTTTCTACTTTCCTCTTACCTTTGGGACTTACCGAGCGACCTGTTCGCTGACGACATTCTGTTTCTCTCTTCTTTGAATGTCGTCAGGTGATTTGGACCCGGCAGAGGTTGAGCCATCGCAAGAAGACTTGGAGCAGTTTACTGAAGACCCTGCACTGTAGTTTCATTGTACACTTTTCCTTTCTGTACTTTTCATTTCCTGTTATGCGACTGTTTAGGCATCTTTTTATTTCGGTTGTATTTCCTTTCATGCATTGTACAAAGAATGTTAATAAATAAAAGCTACTGTTTTTATTATACCTTGTTTCTTGTATACATTTTCTTTTATATTGCTTAGATACGCTTAGCGTATGTACTTCTGAGTATATACGTAGCGGACCTCGTCGCGTCCCCTTCGCCGTACACTGGGAAGCGGGGCGTGACAGACCCGAAGGACCGGTTTCGTGAGGTATAATCTCTTTAGCATAGTAGATAGAACCTCATGTATGCTAGGTTTTTGTTTAGCAAAGATATTCTTTTTAGTCCATGTTGCCTTTTGTCAAAAAATCGTTTTTTACCGTTTCCGCCTCCCCGTAAGAACCGGGGTGGGCAACGTGGACTTACAGTGGTATCAGAGCCTAGCTAAACAACAACTAGCATGTTAGCAAAGTATTTAGAATTTCGATCCGAGAAAAAATCGCAAAACACGTCAAAATCCTCAAGTTTCTGCCAATTTTAAAAACTGCTCCAAAAATAATTCCACATACCTTAAAAATCGGCTCAGGGTTTTCTAAGAACATGCAACAAAAATGAGCCCCTGACTCGGTCAATGCGCCGCGGAACCGCGGCGAAACCACGCGTTTCGTCGCGGATCCGCGGCCGAGTTGACTCGGCCGCGACTCGGGTTTGCTGCAGTTTGTTCAGTGTTCTATTTTGGGATTTTTAAAGTATTTTGTTTCTGCCCAGAATTTCCAAAGAACAAAGTTGTGTTTGGGGTAGTTACAAATCCGTATTTTTGATCGAAGTTCTGTAGACTCTAGCTAATTGGTTATATCTGTGATGTGATATATGCACTGAACGTCAACTAATCGCTATACGTCGATTAGTGGGGGTTGTGCATATCTGTGATCTGTAATGTTGTTGGATTGTGTATATGAACTTGTTGGATTGTCGCGGATGAATAGCCGAGGGTTGTGAGATGAGAGTTTTCTTTATCTTTCATTTGATGTAATATGTAAATTGATGTAATATTATTTTATGGCCGCACATCCGGGATGAGGTTGTAGCCGCCACTGTATATTATTTGTTTTACTGTTTTTGCTCCTAGGATAGACCCAAGGTGGGGTGCACAAACTACCGGGTACCTCGAAGTGCCGAGTAGACTACTCACGTTGTTGAGGGAGGTTGCTTCACTTCGTGTACTTAGCGGGTAGTTTGCCGCACCCGTAGGGGTCTAGGGTGGGGTTTGGCTATTCATCGCGACCGTGTAATCCGTCTTTCGTTACAGGCTCGAACGAAACCCGGATTCCTAGCATATCCAATGTGTTCATCTGTGATCTGGAATGGCTATCATTACATCTGACGAATGTATATATCTATATATGATATCTAGTAGGCGTTGCTTATATTTTGCATCCGCGCTAGTCCAGCCCCCGCTCTGTCGTTAGTTAAGTAACCTAACGGGTGATGACGGGGCCCCGTGGCGAATGCGGAGGGCATAAGCGTACGTCATATTTTCGTTGTTTTCTGCAATGGTAGGATTAAATGATGGGACGCATTAAATTAATGCAAGAAAATAAACCAAAGTTAAAGTCGTTGGAACAATTTCAAAACCACTCAGTTTCTTTTCAAAACAGAAAACTTTTAAAAATGCGGAGCTTAAACCACTCCTTTTAAAAGCTATCAAGGTTCCTTCGATTATATTAAGTTCACTACGTTCACGGTTTCGCCAAAACCATTCGTAGCCCTCCGTCGTTTCATATGAATATCCAATAGTATTCAAGCTATGTTTGTTGGCCTTAGTCAATGCATAGTGATTGGTAGCTAGTGGGTATTCATATGTTGCATAGATAGATGCGTTCGTTTGGGACAGTCGTATTACTTTGTTGGCCATAGTCAAGGGTATATATGGGTGGGTTCAAATCAACCTGGACAATAACGGGTAGAACTTGACATGTGACTTATGATTTGTTGGCCTTAGTTAAGGTCATAAGAGCATGGGGCAAAAATCCACATCGGGAGTTTCTAAAGAAACTGAAACTTGCTAGCGCTGCATACCATTTAGAGTGTGATGATTCTGGTAGGATTCCTTCAGTTTTATCACACGATAATATTTGGATCCCGATCCTACTGTGAGTATATGCTACTCCTCGGGAACTTTCTCACTTAACGATCAATGCTATAAACCAAGTAGGTGTCTAGAAAGGTGTTAGCGGGGCTACGCCCACAGGGAAAAGAGGTTATTTAATTAAGGACGCGAAAGCGTTGGAAAACCTCCCTTGAAGTACCAACACTGGCCTGGCTTAACGGTTAAGCAAGTATTATACGGTGAGATTGATCCCGACTAATTCTTCCTTTTTGGTTTGAGGAAGGATTCGAGAAACAGTGGGAGCCATCCTGTTTAGATAAACTAAAAACCAATCTAAACTTGCAAGAGCATCATGCTGAGTGTTTTCTCTCTTAATTGCAGCGACCCAGTGACCACACATAGGTTACATCTAGATAATAAAATGACTGAATCTGACTGTTATGACTGGCAAAGGTCTGTCCAGATGTCTATTACCCATGACAAGCTGGGACACCTCTTAATTAATCAAACCCCTGCCGTCTCAGGACCAGTTTCCCCTGTCACGGATATTGATATCCGTAAGACATCGAAAAAAGACTGTGCGAATGCCAAGTGCCTCGTGTTGGCCTCAGTTGATGGTACATACCAGAGGCAGCACGAGAAGATGGACTTAGTTTCTATCTTCCTCCATAATAAAGATTTATATGGAGAGCAATCTCGTATCGCAAGATATGAGACCTCGAACGAATTGCTTCATGCGAGGTTGGCTATCGGGTCATCTGTAGGGGGCAACGTCCTTACAGAGACCAGCTATTTTGATGAGCTCACGGACCTGAAGACCACGTTGAAGAACAGGTCAAATACTGACTTGATTCTACAGTCTCTGCTCTCTACTTATACCCTGAAGGAAACCAAGGAAGTAGAAGGGAAGGGAAGGGCAAAAGTTTCGGGACTGGATGTAGTAAAGGAGGGACGTTCCTATCGTTACGGGAATGAACATTGGCAGAAGGATTGCAGGGCTAGCAAAGCCAGTAGCCAGGATTCGAAGCATGTTGTGGCTTCGGCTTCGGGTGTGTTTGTAGTAGAAAACTGTATGTCAGTTAACCCTACTTCCTGGGTATTGGATACCGGATCAGGATCTCACATCTGTAATTCATTACAGGCTCTGAGAAACCGTAGGGTTATCAGGATAGGTGATATGACTCTCAGGGTTGCCAATGGAATGAGCATGGACGCTGAATCCGTAGGGGAATATCATCTTGGACTGACAACTGGGCAGATATTGATTCTGCGTGACTGTTTGTATGTACCTAGTGCGACTTGTAATATCATATCTGTATCCTTACTTTCTAAGGAAGGATATGATTTTACTTTTGTAAGCGATGTGGTCCACATCCACCTAAATCAAGTTCTGATTGGGTCAGGTACATTAGAAAACAGGATATACGTATTGAATTAAGCTCAGATTTTCAGTGTCCAGAACACACTTAAAAGAAAGTCTCCGGAAACAAATCAGGCTTTCTTATGGCATTGTAGACCGAGTCACATTAATGAGACACGATTAACAAAGTTACATAAAGAGGGATACTTGAATCCGTTCGAGTATCAGTCTTATGCCACCTGTGAATCTTGTCTCATGGGAAAGATGACAAAGACTCCGTTCACTGGACACGGAGAAAGAGCAAGCGAGCTCTTGGGACTCATACACAGTGACGTGTGTGGTCCAATGTCTACACATGCGCGAAGTAGTTATTCATACTTCATTACTTTTACGGATGATTTCTCTAGGTATGGACATGTCTTCCTGATGAAGCATAAATCCGAGGCCTTTAAGAAATTTCGGGAATACAAGAATGAAGTTGAAAAACAAACAGGCAAAAGTATTAAGACACTGAGATCTGATCGAGGTGGTGAATACTTGAGTGCCCAGTTTCTGGACTACTTGAAAGAGAATAGAATTATCTCGCAGCTTACTCCTCCATACACACCACAACACAACGGTGTATCAGAAAGACGGAATCGAACTCTATTGGATATGGTTCGTTCCATGATGAGTAAGGCCGAGTTACCGCGTCTTTCTGGGGTTATGCACTAGAAACAGCTGCATATCTTTTGAACCAAGTTCCTACTAAGTCAGTGCCTACCACACCATATCAGATGTGGAGTGGGAAGAAACCCTGTCTTAAACACTTTAAGACATGGGGATGTCCAGCTTTTGTCAAAAAGCAACATGCGGACAAGCTCGAGGCACGCTCAATACAGTGTAAGTTTGTGGGATACCCAAAGAACTCCAAGGGGTATGTTTTCTATTACGCAGAGGAGCAAAAGGTCTTTGTTTCTCGTCATGCCCGCTTCTTAGAAACCGAGTTTTTAGAAAATCAGATAAGTGGGAGCGCAATAGAACTGGAAGAAATTCCAGAACCACAAGCTATTACTGAAATCTTAATAGAAACAGAAGGTTCAGGAGAACCGGACATCCCAGCGCCATTCCGCAGGAGTAGTAGGCAGTCTCATCCGCCCGAAAGATACTATAGTTTTCTCATAGACGGGGATAGAGAGGATTGCACCATTGATTATGATGAGCCTACTAGCTTCCAACAAGCCATTCAGAGCGGTGACTCAGTAAAATGGCTGGATACAATGCGGACCGAGATGGAGTCCATGTACACCAACAAAGTTTGGTAATTGCAAAATCAGTGTTCATTTTTTTTATCTCTTTATTCACACTTGTATTTTTATTTTATTTTCCTTCATACTAAGGACTTTAGACAAAAGCATTTCAAGGTCTCCTCTATTATTCCAAGTTTCAAGGTTCATGTTTGTGCAAGTTGTAGGATATATATTTTCAGAATTTAGACTTAAGCTTAGGGATTATCTTTCAGACTTACACTTTTAATAAAAATATCAATACTCTTCCCTTATTTTGACTTAGCCGAAGAAGTGAACTCAAAATTTGCCTATTTCTAAGTAAGCCACAAAGACATATATTTTCTATGGTTAAACTTTAAGAAATGTTATTTTTAGGATTTTTAATTTACTAAGTCTAAGATCTAGTTTTTTCCTAGCTAGTTAACCGTCTTGTTAAACATAAGTCAATTATGGCCAAAATTGAATTTTTTCAATTTTTATAATTTTTAAATTTTTTTGATTTTTATGGATTTAAAAATAATTATGCAAATGCAAAAATGTACATATGAATGCAAAAATAATTATGCAAATGCAAAACCGTCTTGATTTTTATAGATTTTAAAATAATTATGCAAATGCAAAAATAACCCTAATTTTCCTATACAAATTTTTTCCGATATTTTTCAAAATCCATAAAGGGGTATTTATTGCCTAAGCACAAGATTAAGTGATTATTTTATTTTTAATTATAAGTTACAAGAATGTAATAACTCCATTTTTAGTGTACAAGAAATTACTTTAAATCTAATGTATACTGGGAGTATTTACTCTACTGCTATCATTTTAAATAATCAATTCACACCATAATTACAAGAAGGAGCTTGTAGCTCATTTGTAATACCTTGCACTGCTGAACCAAGCCACCAGAGTTCAAATCTCATCCCCCACATTATTTTTAATATTGTTTTGTTTTAAATTTTATAGAAGCCCAACAGTCCAACAGCCATAACTCCAGAATTTCCCACTACACCCACAAAGTTAGATGTTCCAGTGCCTACCCCAAGGGAGAAATACCTTTTACTTAATAAAACCGTATTCTAATGGATTAATATTTATAAATCTTTACAAAGCGCCGCTACAACCCATCTTTGGGGAACCCGTTAGGGATAGTACGGTTTATCGTGCACACTCGGGCTTAGTAGTGCGAGATTCATACCTCCGCAAGGAGCATTCGGTCTCGAAAGGTTTAAAATACGACATCTTAAGAAAATGATATTTTTAGAATATAAAATATTTATTAAAATTATTTTTGTATAAATATATGTATATTTATCATTAAAATATCTATTTTGTTATGATATAAATATTCCACCTTTTTCTAAAAATCACAAGAATAAATTTTACATTAAAATACCATGAACTTCAAATAAATCAATATTATAGATAAATACCTTTATTTATAAAAAAACTAGGATATTTTTCACTAGAAATGTCACAATATAAAATTCACCCTCACTACAACTCTAAAGACGAATAATAAATACTTGGGGTGTATCTTGAAAACTACATAAAAGTATTTTTAAATAAAACCTCTCAAGTTTTATTTATTACCCTAAGGACCCTAACAATTATAGGACTTCGAATTACATTTCAACTGTCCGACTCGGGTTTGAGTCTGATTAATCTGACCTGAATATGATTCAAGTCAATCTCTAAATCTATAATATTACAATTCAACATGAACACACGAATCCATGAATCCAGTTATCAATCTATTCAACTTGACTGAACCAACCCATGGATATACTTTCCATGTACATGAATCCAGTTTACATCCATTACATCCGTTACTGATATCATGGTTTCGGTCAGTCATCAAACTATACAACTTATACAATACAATATAACAATACAATCAAAACACTACGGGGTTTAAGGGGTAGATTGGTACGGAAGGCGTTAGAAGTGGCACAAGACTGCAAGATTAAGACACCTAACTTATATTCAGTGTGCCGTTGTTCCGGGCTTTCTAACGGAGCCTCGTACTTTCAGTTTGCCCTAGTCTCTAGCATATAGAGACTCCTCTCGTATACACTGGTATCCTTCTATACCAAGCTACAAACAACATCGTTAATACAATATTCCACAATATTATACAACTTTAAAAGATACATTCTTATTCTGTCTCTTCTATTTCTCCCTTAACTTTGGGACTTACCGAGCGACCTGTTCGCCGACGACATTCTATTTCTTTCTTTTTTGAATGTCGTCAGGTGATCTGGACACAGCAGAGATCGAGACCACCCGTGAAGACTTGGATCAGTTCCTCGAAGACCCTGAGCTCTAGACATTGTACATTTCCATTCAGTATTTTCATTTCCTGTTATGCCATTGTTTAGGCATCGCTTTTTATTCCAGTTGTAGTTACTTTTCATGCATTATACAAAGAACGTTAATAAATAAAGTTGTTGTTATTTTATCTCTTGTCTCTTGTGATTATCTTTATATTGCTTAGATACGTTTAGCGTATGTACTTATGAGTATATATGTAGCGGACCTCGTCGCGTCCCCTTCGCCGTATACCGGGAAATCGGGCGTGACAGGTTTTGTTGGTGGCCCATGCAGGTCAGAGCTGTATAGAACCATACTATGCGGTTCTGTTCTGCGTGAACAACCTAAGCAATATAACACAAGAACCAGCAACTAAAACATTCTTTACAATTCATGTTCCTTGAATCTTACCATTTCATATTCATTGAATCTTATCATTTCGAATATTTTGAATTTGTCCTAACCCAAATTTTTCTTCAAGGTTATGGATTCCCCGAACAACACCGGCACCAATGTCAACAACACACCTCCAGCCCTACCACTCACACCTGCCGTCCCTGCTCCGATCAACGAGCAGACGGTTCTACTTGAGGCAATTCGAAGCCTCTTAGAGGGACAGCAGCAGCAGACTGCTCTCTTAATGAACCGTCCCGAGGCAGAAACACCTGGGGTAAAGCAATTTAGGTCTTTACACCCCAAACAGTTCTCTGGTAAAGGAAGCCCACTTGAAGCTGAGGAATGGGCTCAGAGCATAGAGGATGATCTAGCGGCAGCTCAAGTGCTAGACATAGCTTGGGTTCGTGTGGCGAAACTGCAGCTCACGGACAATGCTCGAAATTGGTGGAAGGCGGAAGAAAGCCGTCTTGAATAACCCATCTAATGGAAGACTTTTCGCGATAGGTTCGACGCTAAGTACTTCCCTGAGACTGCCAGATTCGACATGGAACAACAGTTTATTCATCTGCAACAAGGTTCGATGTGGATCAAGTCGGTAGATGAGTATGACGCTGAGTTCACCATGCTCAGTCGATTCGCGGCACATTTGATACCGACGGACAAGATCAGAGCCCGTCGATTTCAACAAGGTTTGGGCACAGAAATCCAGGCTGCACTGGCCATAGGAGATTTTCCGACTCATGAATCGGCTCTGAAAGCTGCCCGCCGTTATGAGGCAGTGGTAAAGACGAGGGGAAGACCTCAGTCTGCTGGATTTAAACGCATTGCCACCCAAATGACAGGAGGAGCCTCTTCCAGGCCATCGTTCGAACCCAGGAGGACTGAAGAAATTAATAACCAGACTGAAGAAATTAATTACCAGTCGAGTCTAGACTTCTGCTACTACTGCAGGAGAAAGAGACACTTGTGGAAGGACTGTAGGCTCGCGAAGGGCCTATGTATAGTTTGTGGCGCGTCCAATCACGGAATTGGAAACTGTCCTTACAGACGCAACCCAGCTCACACACCCACCAACTACCCGCAGCAGCCAACTATCCAGGCTCCTGCAATTCGTTCTGCACTCCCAGCACCACCTCCACATGGAACTCCTGCACGGCCTACTCGCCAATTCCAACAGGCAATGAGGGATATGCCTCGAAGACAGAGGAAAGTGCCTCCAGCAGGGAGGAACGTACCACGGCGACATGCTTACACCTTAGCAGCCATAGAACCTGAGACTGTGAACCAAGGTAACCCAAGTAACTCCCTCCCAACTTTGACAAAAACTTTTTACAATCTTTAGTTCTGTCACCAAACTGTTACACTTTCTTTTTACAAATTTCGAGGACGAAATTTTTATAAGGAGGGTAGAATGTAATAACCCTAATTTTCCTATACAAATTTTTTCCGATATTTTTCAAAATCCATAAAGGGGTATTTATTGCCTGAGCACAAGATTAAGTGATTATTTTGTTTTTAATTACAAGTTACAAGAATGTAATAACTCCATTTTTAGTGTACAAGAAATTACTTTAAATCTAATGTATACTGGGAGTATTTACTCTTGCTGCTATCATTTTAAGTAATTAATTCACACCATAATTACAAGAAGGAGCTTGTAGCTCATTGGTAATACCTTGCACTGCTGAACCAAGCCACCAGAGTTCAAATCCCATACCCCACATTATTTTTAATATTGTTTTGTTTTAAATTTTATAGAAGCCCAACAGTCCAACAGCCATAACTCCAGAATTTCCCACTACACCCACAAAGTTAGATGTTCCAGTGCCTACCCCCGGCGACCCCCCACCTCCCGACCACCGGACTCGGCCGAGTCGGCCGGTGGACCGGCCGACTCGGGCCGGCACCGCCGGCCGGACTCGGCCGGACCGCCGAGTCCCCAACACAAAAAATTCGCCCCTTCACCTCCCCCACTCTCCTGTATACTTTAATTATGAAGATCGTTTCCAGAGGGCTTTGAATACCTCTTTTACTTCAAATTTTAATGATTTTTACAATTATTTTTACATTTTTTAATTAAAAACCCTACACCTACCCTAACCTTAGCCTAACCCTGTAAATACACCCCTACCTCCTACCCTCTCATCCCAAAATTCTGAGCCCACTCTCTCAAAATCTCAAGAAAACTTTGTACCTTGAAAAAGAGCGAAAGGCGAATCCCCGACGAAATCGACGGTGAACTTCCGGTGATCGTGCTAGGAACTCTCGGCGACGAATCGACGCACCGGCAAACCCTCTACTTCCCTCTCACTCTCTAGTGTTGTCCAAACCCGTAAGTCCCCCTTTCTATCTTTCTTTTCTCTCATAAAAATACGAATTTACAAAACCCGACGGAATCGGAACAAATCCGATTTCCGATTCGGTTTTCTATAAAATCTCACTTATCACCAATTCCATCATGCTTAAACATCTTATTGTTGACTATTAAGCACTTAACAAATAATTTGAACAAGTTTCCTCACATGAAATGTTAGCTTTTTCAATATATCGAATTTTTTCACTTAAATACCACAATGTTTCGTTTTCACATTTAACCCCCTTAACATTGCTATACCTTAAAGTAGATCACGAGATAATGACCTACCTCCACACACACTCAAATACAACCCTAAATGATATCATCAAAACTTAGAATACGATAAAACAAGATTTTACATTTAAATACCATTTTCTTAATAAAACATTTTCTAAAAGTTTTAGGTTTGATACACTTTTAAAACAAATATCTTTTAATAGGAAAATACGATAAGTTGTGGACATCGGTCGTTTATCTAAACCTGACTTTGTGGTGTCTAGGCTAGGCAAGTGAGAAAGGTAATTTTAAAAGGCCCGTCTCACGATGAATCGTGAGCGGATCCCTCCTTTCTTCGCTTGTACTTACCTGGCCACAATTGGAGGTGAAGAGGCGATTTGAGGTATCTAACAACTTGTTGTAATCTAGTTGAAATAGAAAACCCTAGAATCTAAAATACGGAAAATCGACTTTTGCAAATAAATACCTTTTACTTAATAAAACCGTATTCTAATGGATTAGTATTTATAAATCTTTGCAAAGCGCCGCTACAACCCACCTTTGGGGAACCCGTTAGGGATAGCATGGTTTATCGTGCACACTCGGGCTTAGTAGTGCGAGATTCAGACCTCCGCAAGGAGCATTCGGTCTCGAAAGGTTTAAAATACGACATCTTAAGAAAATGAGATTTTTAGAATATAAAATATTTATTAAAATTATTTTTGTATAAATATATGTATATTTATCATTAAAATATCTATTTTGTTATGATATAAATATTCCACCTTTTTCTAAAAATCACAAGAATAAATTTTACATTAAAATACCATGAACTTCAAATAAATCAATATTATAGATAAATACATTTATTTATAAAAAAAAACTATGATATTTTTCACTAGAAATGTCACAATATAAAATTCACCCTCACTACAACTCTAAAGACGAATAATAAATACTTGGGGTGTATCTTGAAAACTACATAAAAGTATTTTTAGATAAAACCTCTCAAGTTTTATTTATTACCCTAAGGACCCTAGCAATTATAGGACTTCGAATTACATTTCAACTGTCCGACTCGGGTTTGAGTCTGATTAATCTGACTTGAATATGATTCAAGTCAATCTCTAAATCTATAATATTACAATTCAACATGAACACACGAATCCATGAATCCGGTTATCAATCTATTCAACTTGACTGAACCAAACCATGGATATACTTTCCATGCACATGAATCCAGTTTACATCCATTACATCCGTTACTGATATCATGGTTTCGGTCAGTCATCAAACTATACAACTTATACAATACAATATAACAATACAATCAAAACACTACGGGGTTTAAGGGGTAGATTGGTACGGAAGGTGTTAGAAGTGGCACAAGACTGCAAGATTAAGACACCTAACTTATATTCAGTGTGCCGTTGTTTCGGGCTTTCTAACGGAGCCTCGTACTTTCAGTTTGCCATAGTCTCTAGCATATAGAAACTCCTCTCGTATACACTGGCATTCTTCTGTACCAAGCTACAAACAACAGCGTTAATACAGTATTCCATAATATTATACAACTTTAAAAGATACAATCTTATTCTGTCTCTTCTATTTCTCCCTTAACTTTGGGACTTACCGAGCGACCTGTTCGCCGACGACATTCTATTTCTTTCTTCTTTGAATGTCGTCAGGTGATCTGGACACAGCAGAGATCGAGTCCACCCGTGAAGACTTGGATCAGTTCCTCGAAGACCCTGAGCTCTAAACATTGTACATTTCCATTCAGTATTTTCATTTCCTGTTATGCCATTGTTTAGGCATCGCTTTTTATTCCAGTTGTACTTACTTTTCATGCATTGTACAAAGAACGTTAATAAATAAAGTTGCTGTTATTTTATCTCTTGTCTCTTGTGATTATCTTTATATTGCTTAGATACGCTTAGCGTATGTACTTATGAGTATATACATAGCGGACCTCGTCGCGTCCCCTTCGTCGTATACCGGGAAACGGGGCGTGACAGCGTTTGTGCACCAAGTGCGTGCGCGTCTAGTTAGTGCACGTTGGTTGACTTGTATCGTTGTGTCCGCGACTATGTATATCTATCCTCTTATTTACTTGTGTGCGATTCTAGGATCTGGTGCAGAGACGTAGGACGTGGCGCGGAAGTACAAGGCTGAGATCGGATCATATTAGCCGAGGCGTCCCGGTGAGTAGATGTACACATTTATGGGGGATCGTCTGGATGGCGCGAGGCGCCTGATAGCCAGGATTATTAGTAGTGCTTGTATTTATATGAGCAACCTCCTAGTCATTCATCTCATTTCATTGCATCATCATAGATATATATGATATTATCTCATAGGACGCTTACACCATTACCACTGGTTCATGCCGCACGTGCACTATTCATGCGAACACACACGCCTTTGATAATTGATATATCACGAACACTATAGAACTTGCTTAGAATCGGTATCTGTGCATTGCATCATATATGATCTGTAGACTTGTACTTGTATAGTCATTTCACCAGGATAGATACGTAGGATTGTTAGTCATATATGCATATCCCATTGCATCATGATTCAAGCATAGCTTCTGGCCGTATTTCGCATGGTTATATTATCGTATCACGGACATCCATCATCACCGACATATTTATATATTGTGATTCTTCTCGAGAATTTCAATATTTATGAGATTTATGAATTTTGGGGAAAACCGAAAGGATTTTATAAACCAATTATCATTTTAAAGTAGAAATTTTGCGGTTTTCTTGTGGTATGATGTGGTGTTTCTCATTCTTGCTTTCAGATTCTTATTTTGCACTTTTGATATACATATTGCATGTGGTTGTGATTCCGTCATTGGCAAAGAGCTAGCCCCCGCTTGGGATGCCTGTATTCATTATTTATATGTATTTTCATGTGTTGTACCCGTTTAAGGGCCAGTATTTACAAAGGAGACTCTGCCGAAATTTTCGGAAAATTTGATGCATTAAAATGTTTTAAGATGACTTTATTTTACAAAGACCATTTTTTTAAAATTAAGTTTTCTTTTACTTTATTTCTTTAAACGGTTTAGATTTCTGGGTTTTGGCTTACTTAGATTACGTTACACCTTGAGACGTTTCGTAATTTAAATGTCAGTCACGTTCCGTATTTTCAGATCGTGACAGTTAGGGTCTTAAAAACATAAGGAAAGGATGCGCTTTTACCTCTCTTGAATTTGTAAAAGGAGGAAGTCCAAGCTTTAAAATAGTCACCACATAAAGACTTGCTCGCTACCTTATGAATCTTGAGAAAAATGCTAGGTTTTTGTTGTAGGATTTTATGAGATGGAGGGATTTTGGAGTTGGAGAATTGAGAGGAATGGAACGGAGATGAAGAAATGAGAGGAATTATGAAATGAAGATGAGATATTTGTTTGCCGTACCACTCCCTTTTCTCTTCCATTCTCAATATTTAAAACCCATACCCATATTCAAACCCATGCCTCCATGTCCCGTAATGTTAATTATAAAAGAAAACTTGGTTGACGGTAGAAATAAATGTAGGGTTTTAAAACCAACTTTAGAGAACTTGATAAAATAAATGTTGTTATCTTTATAAAAATTCATTTTAGTCTTAAATAATTAAATTTTTTTGAAATGTTACAGCCACTTCAAATATCGACTTTTTTGGAGGGGCGTGTTGGGGGTGGAGGGGGGTATGTGGCTTCTGAGAAGAGCAGAATATGCCCCAACATTGGTTAGATGATAGGTTAACGGGGTTAAGTATTCTGTAGGAGGGGCCCAAACATACTCCTTTGCCTTCTATGTTGGACATCTGGATTCATAATGGCTTTGCTCAATCACATCACAAGGAGGTGTATCGAGTTGAGGTTTAGAATGGTCCAACAGAGATTGAGGCGTGGTTTGGGAAATTAGTGACCCTTGATCAAGTTAATAACAACGTTTGCTCGAAGTAAGTTGACATAAGGACTTTTTTCCAGCAACATAGAGAATTCGGGGGTCATTTGGTCATTTTTTTTAGGCTACATAGTGGGAAATGCCCCTAACATTTACCTCAATAGCAGAAAATATCTTTAACCTTCTAAAACTCCCTTTCGACTTTAATTGGTTTTCAAAACACCCTCTATATAAATATTTAATTAAAAAATATTTCTTTTTCTCTCCTTTTTGTATCCTCATTATTTTTCGATATTACTTACACCTTTTAATTTCTTTACTTTTTTGAAATGCCCCAAACTTATTAAGTGACTCTTAAGTTTACATTTTTCAATTTCATTTATTTTTCAAATACCAACTTTACTCTCATCGTCGTCGTCGTCGTCACTTCTTCATTACGCCTGCATCTTCTTTTTTCTCATCCCCTGGTTACATTCATTCATATTCTCTTCTCTTTCTATTTGTTCTTATAAGCTCTATATTTCTTCTCCTTTTCTCTCCTCCTATTTTTACTTCCAAATTAATAAAAACCCTAGATTTTAAAAAATTCTAGTCCCCAAAAACCCTAGAATTATGCGAACCATAACATAAAAACACTAAATCAATCAGCACCCATAAAATTGAACATATAAATCAATCAAATGTTATACGAAAACCTTACTCGATTGAGCAATTTTTGTTTTGGAAATTTAAAAGCATGTAAGAAGGGATTGTGACTTGTGAAGGATATTTACATTTTTATTTTATCGATTGCTGTCAAAATTAACCATCATTTAATGATGTTGTATTTAAGAAAAATCTTAAAATTTTTTGGAAGATGAAGGTAATATCGAAGAATAATGTGGGTAAATCAAATTTGCAAAACCCTTGATATAAATATTTTAATTAAATATTTATAAGAAGGGATTTTGGGAATCAATTAAGGCGTGTGAGTGGGGTGGGGTGCATGGGTAGGGGGAGGAGGGCAAATAAAGTGTTGGTTTTATACAACCACGAGTATTTCCCCCACTAGCAAACCCTCTGGGCTCGAAATGGTTGTCAAAATTCTCCTATAAAATTTTGCAGTTGTCGAAAAACCCATGCAATTTTCATGCGTGTGGTATCTATATAGTTGTGATTGCTATATCTAGTTATTATGCGATATCTATGCAGTTGACTATGATATCTATGACCTATTTAGATATAGTATGAAACTATACTGTATGAAAATTTTCGGTTTTGCCAACTGGAAAAACTGGCTGTTTTTTTTTTTTTTTGATAATTTTCTCAAAAAAAAACACAGGGTTTGGGTGCGTAATTCCAATTAACAAAACATCTGGGAGGCCAGTATCAAAAGAACCCCTCCCCTTTACTGGAAGTGGCTTCTGAGAAGAGCGCGGCAGATTTACGCTGAGCTGCTGGCCGTTCCAAGTTGAAGAAACGCCAACAAAACACTCATTAATAAGAGAGAGAGAGAGAGGAGAAGAAGAAGAAGCCCTAAAATTTCTGAGACAAAAATCTTCATTAATTTTTGTTCCGCTGAATTTTTTTGTTCATTTAAAAGAGAAGAGAAAGAGAGAGATTGGGCATGGGTCAAGCTTTTCGGAAGCTCTTCGATAGCTTCTTCGGCAACAAAGAGATGAGGGTATTTTCTGCTGATTTTCTTTCCATTTCCTTCATTTTTCAAATGATTTCTTCTGGTTTCTTTGATTGAGTAGACTGAATCTGTAGGTTTTCTTCTTCTAAAATATATATTTTCTGTATGATGAGTGAGAAAGATGAGACCTTGGTTTTGATTAAGGATCAAACTCGTTCTTTTGTGATTTGGGGTTGCGTCAATTTGATTCGGCTTTTCTTTTTGGGAATTTTAGGGTCATTAGGGTGAACTTGGTCAGTAATTAGGAAAGCGATGCATGAATATTTTACATTGAATTTCCTATCAAATATATTAGAGTGTTGCATTGGTCACCAGATGCATTGATTCTGTAGCTTAATGAAGCATTTTCCAATTTTATATTGCAGCAAGGGTAAATATAATAATGCACAGGTTCTGATCACAATCTTAATTTGTGCTTTACTTGATAGAAGCGGTAACCTTGGAAAATTATAAAAATTGAAGCGAAATCGTGATAACAAGTGATAAGGATTCATGCTAGCTTCACTTATTTGTGTTATATAGAAATCTTGAGTGTCAACACCTGATAGCTTTCGCTATATGATAGCCATATGGAATTTTCTTTTTCTATTAGATTTAGGGTGGGGGTTGGTAAGTAAGTCGGTATCCTAACTTTTGATAAAATAACTGGGTATGTCTATTGTCAGGCATGATTAAGAAGGTGTTGGCATCCTCCTACAACATTCCTTTATCTATTTAAGAACATCTTATCGAACTTATTATGACATCAGTCTAGATGATTCCTTCACCATACTTGTCCTTAGCCTTGAAGAATAGTTGGTTGCGAGCAAATATCATGCCTTAGGGAACATGTATTAGATCCTCGATATTCTAGAGAAATGGAATATGATGACTCGGATGATTTTGTATAATAGATGCCATTATTTTTCGCTCTATCAATTAGTGAATTCAGTCGAGCTAATGAGCAAAATATGTACGGTGTCTGAAGTTAATTAGTTTGTTGTCAAATTAATTTTCTTCCTGTTTGCCCTCGTTATTTACGCAACTTGCTGCTCCTCATTACCCTAATATCACCAATATTTGGGCATCTTGTTGACCAAGTATCTAGGTTTTTGCAACGCTTCGGATTAAAATTACAGTTGCAATTGTCTTTCTATGCTATACATAGCTTCGAGTTTGGTTTTTTCGGTATCCATATTATCACAATTGAGAAAGTAGCTTATGCATATTATGTAAGGTGATCTTACAATTTACAAACATACACTAGAAGGAAATTTATTAGAAATGATGCTTTATGATTGCCCGGAACTTATTACATGATTACTTTTTGACTGATCTGCAGTCAAACTTTGTATGAGTGATTTTGTCTCGCTTGTCAAAAATTTTAAAAAAAAAACCAAAACTGGATAGAGTCGATGTGAGTCTAGCAAAAGTCCAACCTGTCAAACTTGGGGTGTACACTGCTTTATCTGACCACATTTAGGTTTTTCCGCTGAAAATAATATATAATGCTTTTTACAAAAATTAGCTCTATTCTTTAAAATATCTTACCCTGCAATTATGTCCTACTGTGCACTTTGAAAATGCTATAATAATTTCTCATTCACCATTTTTTAACCATCTTTACATGCCAAACTGCAACCCTGTTCATTTGTTTTACATTTTGCATTCGTGTATATCAGTGTTCTTTCCAGCTTTTTGTAGGTTTCAAAATTAGAAATTATTCTTTGCTCATCTACCCCTGTGGCTGTAATATTACTTGTGACTGGTAACTAACTATCTTGATGCTACAAAACATGATTTGAAAATCGAAACAAAAGTTACACTGTCTTATTCATTATAATATGCTTATATTTTCAAGAGAAGAATGCTACAGGTTCTTACAAATTCTCAGCTGCTTTTGAAACCTGCTTGTACTTTATGTGCAAATTTTGATGTCAACAGTTTGTATAGAATGTTCTATTTAGGCATATCTTCAACTCATATAATTGTAATTCCGTTTTGGCATAGTAAACTTATATGATTTCATCTAGATATGTATATTTCTTCCTCATGTGAAGACTAATGTTGGTACTCCTCGAATTACCTTGCCTTACTGTAATTTGATCCTCCTTAGGTTGTGATGCTTGGACTGGACGCAGCCGGCAAAACCACTATATTGTACAAGTTGCACATAGGAGAAGTCCTATCAACAGTTCCAACAATTGGTATGAAGTTATATTGATAGTTTTCATTGTTACCTACTTATTTTAATATGTTTTCCCCCTTTATGAATGGTACTGATTTGTATAGATATTATAATTTAATGTGTTCGTTTTACACCGAAATATTTTTGTGGTTTCAGAATGTTATTTTATATTCATTTTTCTGTCAAGTGGCATAAGCTAGGCTGAAACATGTGAAAGAAAGAAGATTAGAATTTGATCTGTATCTATTATACGTTCGGAACCATAAAAGGAAAAAAACTGAAAATGCAGTATATTTGGTTGACTAGCACAAGAGGAAAATGCCAAATCAGAGCTAACATCTTATGGACACAAATTTTATTAGCTTTCTCTGATATACCTGTCCTGGCATTTTTCACATTAAAACAGTATTGGATCTAGAATGTTTCCTCTATTTTGGAAGGATTTGAGGAGGAATCTATCATGGTCGGTTTTACTGAGATCACAAGCTTTTATATGAGTCTGTAATATTTATTGGATGCAAATTATATGCAAGAGGGGCCTGTTAAGTATAGCCCTTTGTCAAGGAGAGAGAAATATCTTATTGCTCGGTGGTTTGAAATTCATGTGAGTACCAGAACAGCCTTCCAAACCTTTCATAAACTTGGAAATAGTATCGACAAAGAGGGACTTAAGCAAAACTACTCTAAGGTATAAATTGTATAATACAAGTCAAAGAATCAAATATGGGTATATAACATATTTACGATCCTATTAAGAATGATAATATTAATTTGTCATTTCTAGATTATGATTCTTTCACCTTTTGAACTCCTTACCGGACAGCCTGTCTAGTGCTACAAATTATCTAAATTTTTGTTACCAATAGTCAGTGGGTCTTGCTTTGCATTAGTGTACATTTCATAATCACTTGAATTTAACATATTTGCATAAAGTTCTCTTATGACTAAGTCTTAAGTTTGCTCAATATACTAGCATGTTATAATTAACTCTTCAAATTTTGGTATGCAGGTTTTAATGTAGAGAAAGTTCAGTATAAAAATGTGGTATTTACGGTGTGGGATGTTGGTGGCCAAGAGAAACTGAGACCTCTTTGGAGGCATTATTTTAACAATACCGATGGCCTGGTAAATAGTCTTACTTAGTTAATCGTTTAAGACGGTTAAAATCATTAACACCAACATGCCACCACTGTTTTCTGCTTCTAATGCATTTTGATGAACGCTCATCTTTTCTTTCAAGTGTTTGAATTTAATGTCAAGATATAAAAATATATCTCATACCTCATCATAACTTCGAAGGCTGGTGTAGTGAAAGAGACATTTAAAATGGTATCATAGAAAGCCGGTTCAAATCGCACCATTAGCTTAATAGCGGATTAAATTAGAAAGCGCTGAAGAAAAGTCCAGGTTTCAACCCGAACAGTGCTCAATCTACAGTGGTGTTCAATATAAAATTATCTCTGTCATCCCTCGACTGGAGTTTTAATGCAGTGAAGGGGACATTTAAAAATTCACAAGGAAGAATTGTTATTGGTCAATCTTTGAACTGTCATACTTCATGGTTTGTTTATGCATTTATTTCTTGCAGATTTATGTTGTTGATTCCTTGGACAGGGAAAGAATTGGGAAGGCTAGAGCAGAGTTTCAGGTTTTATCTTTTTTTCTGTATCACCAATCTAATGACAGATTTTTTATTTTTTATTTTTTATTTATTTGAAATACAACGGTGTAAGAACACCAACTCATTTTAATGACAGATTGATGTTAGTCTCTTTTGCTTCTTAAGAAGCTGCTTCTCTGATGCTGTAATTAATTACTGTTTATCTTTTCTGTCAGGCGATCATCAGGGATCCCTTCATGCTTAACAGCGCGATTTTAGTCTTTGCGAACAAACAGGATATGGTATGTTAATGATTTCATTTGATATTTAATAAAATGCGTTGTTTTAATGAAACTTGAATTGCATGGTTGCTTCCTAGTTTAATACGTAGACATTTATTGCTTACTTTGGTTATTTCATTAACATTCTTTTTAAGTGAGCGAAATTTGATATGTATACGATTGTTGTGTCGTTCTGCACATATATCTGTTGGTATACGCTTACAAGATGAGGATGACAATAAACATGTTGGATTATTTAGCAAGTTGCAAATGTTTAACATTTTCTCAAAGCTAAATAAAATAAAATAAGATGATAAAATTTTCCGCACCAACATTTGAAGGAATCTTTAACAAGATTGCATATTGTGATTGTTTGTTGATCTGCATGCTAGAAAACCTTATCCATCTTTCTGTGGTTGAAACAAGCAAGATATTCCCATTTATCTTAGTTGGCTCTATTTTATCTTATTAGATGGCAGAATGGCACAGTGAATATACTTGTGGGGAAGAAGAAGAATGAATTTTTAAAGGTTAAATGACTCATATGCACCTGTTCACTTTAAGGGAACACGGATCTTCCTTCATGCCAGATGGTGTCATAAGAGGCAAATGGCCACAATGGGTGTATTAGACCCGTGCCATATGCTTTATTCAAACTTGAAGGGGTATTTCCTGCATATACCACAAAACTAACATACTGAAAAGTCTTTGGGATAACTTTACAAGGGGGTATTGAAATACAGAACTTTTGAGGGTCATGCAAAATAAAAAGCACTTAAATGGGTAATAACTAATTGATATAGCGAAACTTGATATGGCTTGAACCAATGTGTGTGCGTTTGCATATGTATGCGTGTGTACAAGAACGCGAGATATGGCCCATGTTGCATGTATGCTTTTGATAATAAGAAGCCTGCAAATATGCGCTGCTCTGTGCATTCCGGAAGCTCCTGTATCATATAATTTTATATTCAAACTAAGAGAAACATAAACTTGTTTCAGAAAGGTTCAATGACACCGATGGAGGTGGCTGAGGGGTTGGGACTTTATGATTTGAGGAACCGTGTTTGGCACATCCAAGGAACCTGTGCCTTGAAAGGTGACGGTCTTTATGAGGGCCTGGACTGGCTAGCAAGTACTTTGACGGAACTACAAGCTGCAGGGCGTTCAACCTCAGTTGGCCCCTCATCATTTTAACCCAAAAGGTTTGAATGCCATCACCTTATCCCCGTTTTTTTAAGTAGCATTTTGGCTAACCTGTACAACATACCTCAGGTTTTATTGTATGACTTCCTCTTTACATGATCCCCATTGAATGCAAGGGGGTTCAAGCATAATTGGGGAATAATAAATGTATAAGTAAACTATTTTTTAAATTTCATTTTATGTCTGTCAAATGATGAGAGTAAAGCGCAACTTCATAAATTTGAGAAAGGAAAGGTTTTTTGCGATTTGGCAGTCATTTTTCGCCACCGTAATTATAATGTTAGCTTTTGTTCGCCTCCGAAAGTGGTCCCGACGGGTTTCACTGCCTCAGGGAAAGGCTTAAGGGGCCAGATCGATACAGATCCACATGATTTCTCAGCACGATGTGTTGCCGCAACGCAAAATATGACCGAGGGTTCAAGCCGATACAACCGATTTAGCGTGACTTTTCAGATTCACCCTTCGGAAAGAGTTTTTTGATTGTGGGGACTAAATTTTCTACAGGTGCAAGCCTCTATAGTTAATTACCTTTCTGTATTAAACGGATGGAACTTTCTACGCTTGATTTATATTTATAAAACTTTTAAATGAAATAACAAAACAGATGACAAAGATGTATTTTCAACAACAGTAGTATGTAAAGGTGGTAATTGAGATATAATCATTCAGATTGTTGTACATATCAGTTTACACATATATTAATCCGCAGCATACACTTCATATCATGTACATTATTATTACATAACAAAAAAGGTGATGTAGCTTCTGCCAAGCATATCTTGATCCTCGAGGAAATGTATGTTCCTCCAGCCACACATTTTATTGGTTTCGATCCTGTGATGGTTACCCATGGATGTATATTTTCCTTGTATGTTTTAGTTTAAAGTTATTTCGTACACGAACATTAGTTTAAGGTCGTCTCGGACCATGTTATACGTAGTGTTAAGTGGTATGGTTATTGACTTTTGTGTTACGACGGATGGCTTCTAGGCCATGATGGATGGTTGTTTAAAGGACTGTGATGGTTGATCAGTCTGCCCGGTGGGACATTTGTTAACTTCTATGTCACAACAGACGGCTTCTATATCACGATGGTAGCCCGTGGATTGTATATGGTAAGCTATCTTATTAGCCCGCTATAGAGCAATAAAAGGGGTACATTTGTTGACTGATATGTCACGATGGTAACCCGTGGATTGTATATGGCAGACTATTATGGTGCAGTCCCCATAGGGCATTTTTGGTGTGTATATGGCAAAATGATATTTGTGATTATTGACTTCTATGTTATGACGGTAGCCCGTGGGTTGTATATGGCAAAGTATTAGCAATTTGCCATAGGGCAAACGATTTAGAATATGATGTATTTATCGACTTCGATGTCACAACACACTGCTTCTATGCCACGATGGTAGCCATGAATACTATACAGTTGGTTGATATAATATAACCCACCGTTGGGCATTTTTGGTATTCAGGGGGATTGATTTCAATGTCACATTGTTTACCGCCGGAGACTGGACTGAGACGCGGAGGCGTCTAACCTGAATACGGGGACAGATGCTATATGAACATATTCATCCACCTCTCCGAAGATACCAAGTTGATTTATGGTACCATATATCAGAGATTTGGACGGATACGACCGTTGTAGCGTCTTATCAGATTCCCCCTCTTTGAAGGGTTTTTAATTGTGGGGACGCTATTCCCTGCAGACGCAAGCTCCTGCAGTTAATTACGCTATCGCATTGCTATAACAACTCTCACCTGCTCCAGGCATATCACTTCGTGCCGTTTTATATTGTTTATTTTGGGGTTGCCCGTGGATTGTATACGGTGACTAGTTTATGTCGTCGTCCGTAGGGCGCGGATTAGTCTAAATTCGTATATAATAAATTTGGGGTCGAACTTAGGACGTGGATCTCATATAAACGAGGTCTATCAGTGTGAAATATGTCATCTGAGAATTGCTAGTCATCTTTGTGACTAAGATCAACTCAGGAATATGGTTAAGGCTCGTTAATCCTCGTTAATCTTGTTTTGGATTAAGATCAACTTAACAAGTATAAACTAAGGACCTTTTAGTCATCTTTGACACTAAAATCAATTAGGTTTATTGATGTTTTGATCAATATATTGCATATGAGAAGCAGAAGTTTTGATACTTAATTTAATTTTAATTAAATAGTCAAACAATGGTTTGCGGTTCAAGTGCGCAAGTGTTTATGGAACACCCATGCCATTTTGTTTTACTTGAAAAGAATGCGCACATGTTTTGCACGTGATTACGCACTGTTTTGAATCAGGGTGTTGCGCACATGTATATCACGTGGCTCGTATTTGTTATGGGCTCAAAGTTATATTTGTGCCCATATATGTATATGCGCATGTATTTAACAAGTCAGTATGCATACCACGTGACGCTCACGCATCATGTGTAGTTTTCAACAAGCGCGCATACGTGTATATCACATGATGCATAGCCTTTATAGATGACATCCAACAAGTGCACACACGTAGATATCACGTGATGTGCACATCTCCAGAGGATTATTTTCCCAATGACAACAATTTTTTATCAAGTGCGCACTAGTTTCCATCAGAAGGTAAAAGTTTTCACCAAGAAGTAATGACTTCTGTTTTATGTTCTCTTCTTCTTTTATTTTTCCAAGAAGCAAAAGCTTTGATTTTTATCTGTTTTCAAGTCATATGCATGTGTTTTAAGGTGTGTATCTTATTTTCTTAGATCTTGGGATCGATTTCTCGTAAAAGTATCAACTTTATGAACGAGCGATGAACCTCGATCATTTGATCTTTTAACAACGAATCAATGGATTCAAAAAAGAAGCAAAAACTTCTGTTTAAAAGCAAAAGCGTTTTTTAATGGAGGAAAAGAGAATTATTTCTCTTTATTTCTACCTTGCGCATTTGTTCGCGGAGGAAGAAGACTTGAAATTTTTCCAAAGCTTATGTGGGAGTTTCGAGACTCTGATTTCTTATGAGACTTCTATTTATAGGAGAGAAGAAATTAGGGTTTGTTTGATTTCTTTTGATTTTATTTTGATTCAATCTGATTTTAGATTGACTTAAAATATTTAATTAATCAACGATGACATGCGCACTATTGAATTTTTGATCCACAGATCTTTTTGTTAAGCTATTTAACCGATATAATATTTTCCTGTCAATTAAGGATTTGATTGCTTATTAATCAAGATTTATCCCCTTTTAATAAGCGTCCATCTCAGGAGATGCGCGTGCATTTGCACCGTTGGGTTTCTGATCCTAAATTTATTAAACTTATTATTGGGTGCAAAAGTTGGTGTAGCACCCGTGGAGGAGAAGATGCGGGAAAACCGGCTTAGATGGTTTGGTCATGTGCGACGCAGACCTATGGAAGCACCGGTTCGACGAATAGATACTCTCGATATGGGTAATAGCAAAAGGGCAAAAGGGAGACCGAAGAAAACATGGATGGAGGTGATACGAAACGATATGGTTGCCAAAGGACTCAATGAAAGTATATTGTTCGATAGAAGTGAGTGGAGACAGAGGATTCATGTGCTGGACCCGGCGTGATTCTCATGTTGGTTCATATAGCCTACCCCATATGCTTGGGATAAAAGGCTCAGTTGTTGTTGTTGTTGATTGGGTCGTTTTCTTAATTAAGTGCACAAATGCGCACGTGCGTTGCACGTGCATATGGCACACATACGCGCACTTGTCATATGCGCATTTGCTTTACGCGTGCTTGTGGCTGGCATGTGCACACGTGTCGTGCATTAGTCTTCATATGCGCATATATACAGGTGCGAACAAATACCCCTACTGACTGTGCTCACGTGTTATGTACGTGGGTGCGATCGGTGTCAAACTGCGAGCCACCCGATTTGCCTCGAGATCTACGGAAGGTGAACTAACCTTGGACCCTTATAAATAGGACCCTACCCCCTTCTTTTGAGCCGCGTCTCTTTCTTTTCACATCCTCAAAATTTTCGAGAACTTTGTTCTTTTAGTGCTTACGCACTTGTCTAAAGCTTTCGCTTCCTGCTTGAAGCCTTTGCTTCATCGCCTTTGTTTTGACAGGCCAAACTTGTCCTATCAAGGTGAAGTGCGCATACTGCACCTGAAGCTTTTGCTTCCTTGAAGTAGTGTGCGCCCCTTTTGGGTTGCGCGTATACTTTTTTTGACGTGCACACCCTCTTACTGGGGGTTTCTTGGTCTTTGATATTAGGGATTCCAATCTTTGTTGCTGCCTTACTTTTGTTGATATTTTTCTCGTCTCCTTTTCAGGTACTATAGCCGGTCTTTTGTATGACGTCAGAGAGATTGTTTCTCACAATGATATTTACTTGTACGAGACCAGCTATTCTGCGACTCAACGCGAGACCGTACTTCGTCGCTTGGAGGATCACTGCGGACGGTTGCTCCTACGTCGGTCTTCTCTTCTGTAGCTGCTCTTTACTGCAATCTGGAAGGCTACACCCGGGCTTTTTAGGGTAATGCCGCAACATGCACTGGACCAGGCCGAAGATAAAGCACATTCGGTTTATCTGATGGGCTTAATTTCCAAGAATCGGAGGGATCGTTTTGTAGATATCTTGCATCAGATCTACCAGTAAAAGGCAATCATATTTTCGCACACAGGGGCTAAAGAAATTGGCGACAACCCTGGTGCTCGTGTTTGTGAATGGAGGCGCAAAGAGAGAGGATGCTGCTTGGGAGGTTTTGGAAAATCTTGTTTTTGAATTCCATGACCAATGTGCTAGTGATGATCTTTTGCCGTTGCTGTAAACATTTTTCGAATTCTTGTATCTGACTAGTTGTTCGTATTCCGTCCTTCGATGTGTTAATGAAATGCGATCTTAATTTTTCTCTGCACTCTTTTTCCTGCGCTGAAATGACCTGGTTTAGTTTATGCACTCGTTTCGAAGTGTTCAGTTTACCATTCCCTTAGGCTTATAGGTAAACGTTTTCTAACGTTAAATATACATAACCCATATAGATACAAGTGTCCGTTAGGTTTATGGTATCGGATTAAGTCCATCGTACCGTCGTGTTGGCTGATATTTTTCCGACGTGCAACCCCTCGGGTTGCGGTTCGAGTAGCTACGCGATTGCCATATGTCACGCCCCGCTTCCCAAAAGAAGGTGAAGAGGTAACGTGGCATAGCCCGCAACTTAACTGTATTGAAGATGGTCTATTCAATACAGTTACATTAAGTGTATAAATATCTATAACATGCAGAATATGTACCAAAACAAAATAATAAAAGCGGAATTTATTTATTTCCATTAACCAAACTTTATTACATCCCAAAAGAATGAGTAAAATAAACTAAATAGTTTAATTAAATCAAAGAAAGAAACAAAAGCCCTAAACATGTGGGCGACAAACAAAAATATAACTAGCTAATCTTCCGTCGTCAAAGCTGTATAATCTTCATTAGTAGGCTCCACACCTTGATCCTCATCATAATACTCAATCTCATCTAACGGACATTCCAGACATAGAGAAGAGAAAAGGAAAGTCCGTCAGCGAGTTACATTTAGGTAGGATTGCCTCATAATGAAATAAAGGTACAAAAACGAGCAAGAGTATATAGGTATGATATGGGTATAGATATGATGTATATGGGTATAAGGGTATGAGGTGTATGCAAATAAGGTATGTTGAATGAGACATATGTGAATATGGGTATATTGTATGAGGTATCTATTAGGTAAAAGTTCGCATTAGTTTGTTAAACAAGTGTCCGGATACTCGTGATTATTCCGTTGTGTCCACGGAACAACAACTGGTGAAGTGAAATGTACAGTTTCACCTTCCGGGATCATGATCGAGCAGTGGGAGAATCCGAGTTCCGCATCTCATTACCTAACCAAACTAGATATCCTCGTTATTCAATGTAAAGATTTTGTCGAATTAGAGTTCGTGTGTATATCATCTAGACATGGAATTTTCACATCATATGTCATCCACATATTGGATTATTCGTCCTCAAAGCAGGGTTAGTATTCGTCCGAATATCGGGTTAGTATTCGTCCGGAGACCGGGTTAGTAGTCGTCCACATATTGGACTGTTCACCCTGTCTGCAGGGATCTTCATTTATAAGTATTCCATACCTAGGTTCGCGCATTATAACCCTAACTGTATCGTGTGTCGTGTATGTTGTAACTTGTATTCAAATAGTTGATCTCATTTAATATGACCTTTCACAACCACCCATTTTATCTTGTCATCTTTTAAAGTCTGTAAGGTATATCATAATGTTTTATAGCACGCTTAGTTAATAAAGATCATGTCATTTAATGATACTCATTGTTTATAAGAAACCATGATATTTTAGAGTAATTATAATTTTGGAAAAACCCATGGTATTTTAATGAAGATATCTTTTAAATGAAAGATTATGGTATTTACTTGAAATTATCTTTTAATAAAGTTTTAGGTATTCTCTTTAGAAAATATCATTTATAAAGGTTATGGTTTTTATTGAAAATGACCTTTTAGTAAAGAATCAGGGGATTTAAATGAAATTATATCCTTTTAGGATGGATTAAAGTATTTTATTGTAAATAATAATTTTATAAAGTTTATTGTTTTTATTTGGAGGTAACATTTTAGAAATACGTCCGTGTTGGCAACCGCTGCATATGGGTGGCATGATTTGTGTTCTTTTCAGGGGCGATTGCCTATCAACCACGAGGTATTTACGTAAAACATTATCCTCTAAAATTAGGGTATTTTATTAAAAGTGATTCTACAAGAACAACTCCACGCTGACAACCGCTGCATATGGACGGCAGGATTTGCGTCTTTTTCAGGGACGATTGTCTAGTAACCACGGGGTGTTTCATGTAAAATATTACCCTATTAGGATATCTTATTAAACCTTAGTTAATAGGCTAAGAAAAATTAATATAAAAATATTCTCTCTAAGTGAAACGAGGTTAAGTTGGAAACCATAATATAATTATTTGGATTAGTATTACCCCTTTTCAAAAGGTAAAGGGATTTTAATAAAATTAAAGTAGTTAGTGGATAAGAGTGCAAGTAAAAAATGTATCGTTTTAGTGTCACTAAAGTATTTTATCCAAATCGTCTTATATCATATGGGCATTTTAATCAGATACAACATTTTAATAAAATGAAGGTATTTTGTGGAAGTAACCTATTTCGAGATCTTATTGGTATCATAGGTAAGTGTGTGTACATAAAGGATGGATTGATTCCCCGTGGGTTATAACATCAAGCATATCATTTTCCATATGGGACGATGGTGCAATATTTACGTATATAAGGATAATTTAATCATTCCATTTCAAGCATGTGTCAAATCTATAATTTTGAGGTATCACAAAAGGCATACAGAATTATTTTTAACATCATTTTGAAATAAGATTGGAGATTAGAACTTGAAACTAAGATCACTAAAGGAAAGAAGATGACAGACAAGTGGTGAGAGACGGATCCTACCTTTGTTTTGAGTTGAATGTCGATGGGTTGAAAGCGTGGACTTATACTAAAACCTCAATAACTCCACGCTCGGATTTTTCCTCTATGATTGGGTGGAACTACAGCGTCGGCGTCGTCTATACGAAGATCTGTGTATTTTTTTTTCCAGAATTTTCGGAGTTCTGTGGTGTGAGAAAATAGAGTTTGAAGGTCTCTATTTACAGGGTCTTTCTCCCAACAATAAAATCCAATCCGGTCAAATCCCCCAAAATTCGTGCCCCCAATTGTTCGCAATCATCGTCTGATGATTTGCCGCCACCACCGCCTCAAATCGTGGTCGTTAGATCTAAATCCAACGGCCCACGAGCCGTCGCCTCTGGCCACGTGGCCACGAGGATTGGGCTCACGCGCTTGCTGGCGCAAACGCGTGGTCCCCACCCTCGTGGGCAGCCGCACGCCATCCTGGGCCGTTGAGTTCGAGATCCAACAGTCCAGGTTAAGGGATGTTTAATTATTTATTTATTTATTTTATATAAATTAAAATCTAATTTTTTTTTTATAAAACCGAATTTGTTTTCAAAAATTTGTTAAAAATAGTTTAAAATATGAGAAAATTATGGAAAATTTCAGAAAAATATATTTTATTGTTATCTTCAGTATAAAAATGATTTTGGGATAAACTAAATAATATTCCCATATACATGATATTTGTTAGTTATTATAATTAGTTAAAAATCTAGTTTATCTTTGAAAATATTTTAATTTCAAAATAATCATTTTAAATATATAAATTATTTTAAGACATTATTAGATTCCATTAAAACATTTTTAAACCCAGAAAAATATAAATTGCTTTTAGAAAATTCCTTTAATTAAATTTAAATGCTTTTCTAATCTTACTTTGAATTATTAAACTAAAATATTTTTCTATCAACGAAACACGTAAATAATTACTTGATACTGGAAAATTAGATAAGAGATATTTTATTAGGTATTAGAAAATACGGTCGTTACAATCTACTCTCCTTAAAACAATTCGTCCTCGAAATTATGAAGGTAGACGAAAGAGAAAATTTACACAAGGGAAAACCCGAATAGGTAAGGATATCGTTTTCTCATCTCATCCTCTCTTTCCCATGTGGACTCGTCCGGAGAGTCCTTCCTCCACATGACCCTAACTAATTTGATCGTCTTATCCTTCAAGGTCTTCTCTTTCTGGTCTAGAATCTCAACTGGTTGTTCATAAGTTAGATCAGCCCCTACGGTGATTTTGGAATGATTCAAAACATGACCATGGTCGCCGACATACCTCCTCAACTGCGAGATATGGAAAACGTTGTGTACGCCTTTCAGAGAAGGTGGTAAGGCTAGGTGATACACAACTCCCCAACTCGTTCGAGGATATCGAAGGGACTTATGAACCGTGGGCTGAGTTTTCCGCGTTTCCCAAAACGCATCACTCCCCGGTTAGGAGAAATCTTCAAAAACATGTGTTCTCTTGGTTGATATTTTTAAGGCCTTCTCTTCGTATTAGCCTAATGTTTCTGCCGACCTTGTGCTATGCGCAACTGTTCCCTGATTGCTCTTATCACCTCTACTGTCTCGACAATCATCCCGGGCCCAAAAGTTCTCGATCCCCAATATCGTCCCATCTTAATGGTGAGCTATACTTTCGCCCATACAAAGCGGCGAAATGCGCCATACCGATACTAGACTGGTAGCTATTGTTGTAAGCAAACTCTACCAAGTGTAGGCGATCTTCTCAAGATCCTTTAAAATCCAACATACAGGCTTGGAGCATGTCTTCGAGAATCTGAATAACCCTTTCTGATTGGCCATCAGTCTGAGGGTGGTAAGCGGTACTGAAACTCACATTTGTGCCCAGACTCATTTGTAGACTTTTCCAAAACTGAGATCTGAAACACGTATCTCGATCGGACACAATGCATATTGGCACTCCAAGCAATCTGACAATCTCCTCCATGTACTTCTTTGCGAGGATTTTAGTCAATTGACCAACTCGAAAAGGAATGAAATGTGCCGACTTGGTGAGCCGATCCACTTTCACCCATACTGCATTGTTTCCCTTGGAGCTGCGAGGGAGTGCGGTCACAAAATCCATTGTGATGTTCTGCCATTTCCATTCAGGTATTGGTAAGGGCTGAAATAGACCTGCTGTCCTGTGGTGTTCAGCTTTTACTTGTTGGCAAACTAGGCATTTGGACACACTCTTTGCTATCTCTCGCTTCATCCCATGCCACTAATAGTTTTGTCTGAGATCCTTGTACATTTTTGTTCCTCCGGGATGAACAGAGTATGGAGAACTATATGCTTCTTTCAATAATTCTTCTCTTATCTCACCCTTAGGCACACAGATTCTGCTTCCATACCTTAAAGAACCATCTTCGTGGATGATAAAGTCTGCCCGCAGATTCGTTTCCACCTGTTCTATGATCCTTTGCAATCTAGTGTCCCCAATTTAAGCTGTCTTGATTCGTTCGACTAACGTGGAGTGAATTTGTAGATTCATGAAGGATGCGAGCATTCCTGACATAATCATCTCAGTCTCTAGTTCATTGAGGTGTTAACGATTCCTCCAATGAGCAGTCAGACTCAAAACCATTGGTTGGCGACTCAAAACGTCCGGGACTACATTCACCTTCCCCGGATGGTACTGTAAATTTACATCGAAGTCTGCCATTAATTCTAGCCATCTCTTTTGTTTCATGTCGAGTTCCTTTTGGGTGAAGATATACTTCAAGCTTTTATGATCGGTAAATTTTTACCCTCTCTCCCAATAAGTTGTGCCTCCAAATTTTGAGTGCGAAGACAACTGCGGCAAGCTCTAAATCGTGCATTGGGTAATTTCGTTCATGCGCCTTTAATTGTCTTAACACATAAGCCACCACCCTGCCATGTTGGTGTAATACACATTCCAAACCTTTTCCCGAGACGCGCAATGTATGTCGAAACCTCCAGTTCTGGCGGGAATTGTAAGAATGGGTGCTGAGATCAAACGAGTCTTCAACTCTGAGAACGCTTCCTCGCAAACCTCGAACCATATGTATGGCACATCCTTCCGAGTCAAGGTAGTCAGTGGTTCTGCAATCTTGGAGACGTTCTTAATAAAACGGCGGTAATATCCGGCAATTCCTAAGAAACTTCTGATCTTCGTAACTGTTCTTGATGTCGGCTATTTCTGAACAGCGATAATCTTGGCCGATCCACTGAAATTCCTTCACTTGACACAACATGTCCCAAGAACGCTACCCATTTTAACTAAAACTCGTATTTGCTGAGCTTTGCATATAGTTGGTGTTGACGTAAGGTTTCGAGCACCACGCGCAAGTGCTCCGCGTGTTCCTCCTGATTCTTCGAATACAAAAGAATATCGTCGATGAAGATAACGACAAACTTTTCTAAGTATTCATAAAACACCTGGTTCATCAAATTCATAAATACTGTTGGGGCATTGGTTGCCCAAAAGGCATCACTAGGAATTCATAGTGTCCATACCTAGTCATGAAAGCCGTCTTAGGTATACCAGACGTTTTTACTTTGAGTTTATGATAGCCCGTCCGCAAATCCAAACTTGAGAACACTCGAGATCTCTCTAATTGATCGAACAGATCGTCTATCCTCGGTAAGGGATACTTATTCTTGATTGTTATCTTATTTAACTCCCGATAGTCGATGCACATCCGTTTAGTTCCATCATTCTTTGGTACCAAAAGAACCGGGGCACCCCAAGGTGATGAGCTCGGTCTAATAAATCCCTTATTGAGGTGGTCCTCAATTTGCGTCTGAAGCTCCTTCAATTCCACTGGCCCCATCTGGTACGGTGTTCTCAATATAGGTTGAGTCTTCGGCATCAAGTCTATAGTGAACTCGAATGCCCGATCTGGTGGTAAACTCGACACATCTGTAAATACGTCTTCAAATTCTCGTACAACCATCGGCATATTCTCCTGCTGCTGCACGGTGTATAACATCTCCTCCTTTCTCGGTATAGCTCTGTAAGTTGCTGGATCCAAGGACTAACTTTCACTCTCGAATATGAACATTGGGTGGTCAGGGATTTCAAACACTACCCTCCTTTGACGAAGTCGATGGTAGCGTAAAAAGTACTCAACCAGTCCATACCCAAGGCCACGTCGAAATTTGGCATATCTATCAGCATAAAATTGGTGTAGAAACCCCAACTGCAGATCACCACGGGACATAGATCGTATCCCATAGTGGACTTGATCACACCATTTTTCCGTATTGACATTCCATTCAGTGATGAGAGGTGCCACTGGAATGGAACTGGCGGTCGCAAACTTTTGTGCCATGAAGCAGTGCGACGCGCCAGTGTCAATAAGTGTGAGTGCAGGTGTAGAGGCTACTAGTAAAGTACCTACGTTTTATACGTGAAAAATAGCGATGAGCCTAACAAGATATGCATGCACGAAATGAGGGTAATATTGGAAGTATGACAGCCATAAAAAAAAATATCGGTACCTGTAATAACTTCCTCGATGGCTTCAGCCTCTTCTGTGGTCATAGTAAAGGCTTAACACTTCGGACCGTTGCGCTGAGCTTGCTGGAAGACTCGTTTCTGAGAAGGCAGGGGTGGTCCCTTAGCTGGAGGACCTTTCCCGATTGGCTTAATAGCGGGAGGTAGCCGGGTTCCCGGTTGATGCGCTCCATGATTGGTTGGTTTGTTGTCAGGGACTAGTTGTCGTCTTCTCTGTGGACAATCCCCTATAGCATGATCTGGTGACCCATGGATTATGCAAAGTTTGTTCAGCACGCGGCAATCCCTCATGTAATGTCCGGCTCTACCGCAATAGTTGCATATGACGGCTGGTTTTCTGGAGACAGTTGGTCTTGCTGGCCTCTTGAGTTGCTGCCTTCCGTTGAATTTGGAAAATGATCCCCCAGAAAGTTGATTGGCCGGTCGCTTAACTCCTGACAAACGATCATTCTTCCTTATGCGTTTCTGTAGATCTTCAAAGTTTCGTGCCGCATCTAAGATTGCGTCGTAAGTCGAAAGAGTAGCAAAAGACATGGCGGACTGCGTCTTCACGTCCAACCCTTGTCAGAACCTCTTAGTATATAGCTCTGGTGTTGCCACCAGGTGGTGTGCGAACCGACTTAACCTAGCGAACTCTGAAGCGTACTCGTCTACAGGCTTATCCCACAAGCTCTCTTGTTGGAGTTGTACAAATTCCCTTTCTATCTCTAAGTGTGCCACGGTTGGAAAGTACTGGGTATCAAAACGCTGTTTGAACGTTTCCCAGTCGTGGCCTCCTTGCCTCCCACCATATTCTGGTATTATCAGTAAGTTGCAGTTTAGCGATGTTCACCCACGCCTCCTTGGGAATATGAGCGGCACCGAGATCATTGACGGTTCCTTTGAGCCATCCTTCAGCTTTTAAGGGGTTTTCCTTCCCTGAAAAGGTCTTAAGGTGAAGTGATTTGAATTATTTCACTTATGCCGCAGCTTGAGGAATGGGGGTAGTGCCTTCCTTAAAATCTCCGCTTGTTGCTATCTACTTTCTCGTAGCTTCTGATGAAGGGTAGCCGTTTGCTGCTGCTGTTGTTATAATAGTCCTTGCATCATTTGTATCATAGCTGCTTGTAGGGCAGCGACTTCATTGACCCTATTCCCTCTTCTGTTGCGGTTATGATGTCGTCCGGTTATGATGATCTGAATTAGCAGGGATTAGGTTACAAATAGGCTGGGGATGGCATAAGATAGTAACTTGCATGAAAAGCAACAATTAATGTAAGAGAAAAACTAATAAGGAAAAAGCAAGAGGCACAAGGGTGAAATCGGTTTTGAAGTTAAGATTTTATTAATAAATGCCAAGGGAGATACAATTAAGATTAAATATGGCCCTACTGCTATACATAACTTATTTGGCCCACTGAGGAACTAGGAAACTAAACATGACAAGAACTAATCATAAGCGTTTCAGTCATTGTCTATCAATCATACGGTGGAAACTGCGCATCGCTGGCTCGACATTTATTGACCTTCCTTGCAAAACTATAAAAAAAAAAGGGTGAGCCTGGTACATTCCAACGATAGAGTTGTGGAGGGGTACGGCGAACACATCGATAAGCATGTCACCGAATATAGAGTGTTTTCCTAATAAACCACAAGTGCGGACCGTATTCTTCTGGTTCCTCCTCTTCAACATGAATCTCTTCTTCAGCAGGGGCTTCCTTCTCGGGCTCTTCTTCCTCCGTATGGGCTTCCTCTTCCTCTAGCTCTTCTTCTATGGAATCCCCTTTAATAGGCTCCTCCTCCTCAACGGGAGCCTCCTCTTCAGCAGGGGCGTCCTCCTATGGCTCTTCTTCCTCCGCATGAGCCTCCTCTTTCTCGGGTTCTTTCTCTACCGGGGCTTCTCCTTCTTCATCTTCCAAGTTGCCATTGGAGATATTTGTCTGGGGACCTAATACTTCGTCGTCCGAATATCCAAGTATAGCCTCAAAAGTGATGTCTCACATGGTGTCCTCATCCGAAAGATTTGCCATGACTTGAGAAGAAAGGCCATGATCAGGATACAGGATGTCAAGGAAATGACAAGGAATATGGAAAAATTATGAAATCGACATAAGTGGATGAGATTCACAAATATAATAAGTCAGTTAACGGTTTCATTTTAGTACATTGAGGACCTGCATGGGCCACCACTAAAACCTGTAACGTCCCGCTTCCGAAAAGAAGGTGAAGAGGTAACGTGGCATGGTCCACAACCTAACTGTATTGAAGGTGGTCTATTCAATACAGTTACGTTAAGCGTATGCATATTTATAACATGCAGGATATGTACCAAAATAAAATAATAAAAGCGGAAGGCATTTATTTCCATTAATCAAACTTTATTACATCCCAAAAGAATGAGTAAAATAAACTAAATAGTTTAATTACATCGAAGAAAGAAACAAAATCCCTAAACATGTGGGCGTCAAACAAAAATATAACTAGCTAATCTTCCGTCGTCAAGTCCGCATAATCTTCATTAGTAGGCTCCACACCTTGATCCTCATCATAATACTCATTCTCATCCAACGGACATTCCAGATAGAGAAGAAGGAAGAAAAGTCAGTCAGCGAGACTCGGGTAGGATTGCCTCATAAAGAAGTTAATGAACAAAAATGAGCAAGAGTATATAGGTATGATGTGTGGGTACAGATATGATGTATATGGGTATAAGGATATGAAGTGTATGCAAATAAGGCATTTTGAATGAGGCATATGTGAATATGGGTATATTGTATGAGGTATCTATTAGGTAAAAGTTCGCATTAGTTAAACAAGGATCCGGATACTCACGATTATTTCCGAAGTGAAATGTATAGTTTCACCTCCTCGGATCATGATCGAGTACTAGGGGAATCCAAGTTCCGCATCTCCTTGCCTAATCAAACTACCCATCCCCGTTATTCAGTGTAAAGGTTTTGTCGAATTAGAGTTGGTGCGTATATTATCTAGACATGAAATTTCCGCATCGTATGTCATCCATATATTGGATTATTCGCCCTCAAATTAGGGTTAGTATTCTCCAGAATATCGGGTTAGTATTCGCCCGGAGACCGGGTTAGTAGTCGTCCACATATTGGACTGTTTACCCTGCCTGCATGGATCTTCATTTATAAGTATTCTATAGCTATGTTCGCGCATTCTAACCCTAACTGTATCGTGTGTCGTGTATGTTGTAACTTGTATTCAAATAGTTGATCTCATTTAATACGTCCTTCCACAACCATCCATTTTATCTTGTTATCTTTTAAAGTCTGTAAGGTGCATCATAATATTTTATAGCACGCTTAGTTAATAAAGATCATGGCATTTAATGGTAGTCATTGTTTATAAGAAACCATGATATTTTAGAGTAATTATAATTTTGGGAAAACCTATGGCATTTTAATGAAGATATCTTTTAAATGAAAGATTATGGTATTTACTTGAAATTGTCTTTTAATAAAGTTTTAGGTATTCTTTTTGGAAAATATCATTTATAAAGGTTATGTTTTTTGTTGAAAATAGCCTTTTAGTAAAAATCAAGGTATTTAAATAAAATTATATCCTTTTAGGATGGATTAAAGTATTTTATTGTAAATAATAATTTTATAAAATTTATTGTTTTTATTTGGAGGTAACATTTTAGAAATACGTCCGTGTTGGCAATCGCTGCACATGAGCGGCAGGATTTGTGTCCTTTTCAAGGGCGATTGTCTATCAACCACGAGGTATTTACGTAAAACATTATCCTATAAAATTAGGGTATTTTATTAAAGGTCATATTTTACAAGAACAACTCCGCGTTGACAACTGCTGCATATAAATGGCAGGATTTGTGTGCTTTTTAGGGACAATTGTCTAGTAACCACGGGGTGTTTCATGTAAAATATTATCCTATTATGATATCTTATTAAATCTTAATTATAGGCTAAGAAAAATTAATATAAAAATATTCTCTCTAATTGAAAGGGGGTTAAGTTGGAAACCATAATATAATTATTTGGATCAGTATTACCCCTTTTCAAAAGGTAAAAGGATTTTAATAAAACTAAAGTAGTTAGTGGATAAGAGTGCAAGTAAAAAATGTATCGTTTAAGTGTGACTAAAGTATTTTATCCAAATCGTCTTATATCATATGGACATTTTAATTAGATACAACATTTTAATAAAATGAGGGTATTTTTTGAAAGTAACCTATTTCGAGATCTTATTCGTATCATAGGTAAGTGTGTGTACATAAAGGGTGTATTGATATCCCGTGGGTTATAACATCAAACATATCATTTTCCATGTGGGGCGATGGTGCAATATTTACGCATATAAGAATAATTTAATCATTCCATTTCAAGTATGAGTCAAATTTATAATTATGAGGTATCACAAGAGACATACAGAATTATTTTTAATATCATTTTAAAATAAGGTTGGAGATTAGAATTTGAAACTAAGACTACTAAAGGAAAGTAGGAGATAGACAAATGGTGAGAGGAGGATCCTACCTTTGTTTTGAGTTGAATGTCGATGGGTCGAAAGCGTAGACTTGTACTAAAAGATCAATAACTTCGCGCTAAGATTTTTTCTCGATGATTGGATGGAATCATAGCGTCGGCGTCGTCGATATGAAGGCCTGGGTATTTTTTAAAAAAATTTCGGAGTTCTGTGGTATGAGAAAATAGAGTTTGAAGGTCTTTATTTATAGAGTCTCTTTCACCCAACAATAAAATCCATAAAATCCGGTCAAATCCCCTAAAATCCATGCCCCCAATGATTCCCAATCATCGCCTGATGATTTGTCGCCGCCGCTTCGACTCGTGGCCGTTGGATCTAAATCCAACAGCCCACGAGCCGCCGCCTCTGGCTACGAGGATTGGGCTCACACGCTTGCTGGCACAAGCGCGTGGTCCCTACCCTCGTGGGCAGCCGCGCTCGATCTTGGGCCGTTGGATTCGAGATCCAACGGTCCAGGTTAAGGGGTGTTTAATTATTTTTATTTATTTATTTTTATATAAATTAAAATCTAAAACTGTTTTTTTTATAAAACCGAATTTGTTTTCAAAAATTTGTTAAAAATAGTTTAAAATACGGGAAAATTATGGAAAATTTCAGAAAAAATGTATTTTATTGTTATCTCCAGTATAAAAATGATTTTGGGCTAAACTAAATAATATTCCTATATACATGATATTTGTTAGTTATTATAATTAGTTAAAAATCTAGTTTATCCTTGAAAATATTTTAATTTTGAAATAATCATTTTAAATATATAAATTATTTTAAGACATTATAAGATTCCATTAAAACATTTTTAAACCCAGAAAAATATAAATAACTTTTAGAAAAATTCCTTTAATTATATTTAAATGCTTTACTAACCTTATTTTGAATCATTAAAATAAAATATTTTTCTATCAACGAAACACGTAAATAATTACTTGATAACGGAAAATTAGATAAGAGATATTTTATTAGGTATTAGAAAACAAGATCGTTACACCATGTCTTTGATCCTTTCTGAGACTGGACACGATGTCTTCAAGAAATTTTCTTAGGTTGGAATATCTCCACTACTATCAGAAGATCTAGCGTTAGGTATTGTCATAGCGGTTTACTTGAGGTTAGGATCTTATTTGAAGCTCCGATGAGTCATGATCGCACTCTTCTGAGGTGAGATGACATCCAACGGTCTTTAAACCTTGTATGTACTGTCATCAAGACCCGAAATTAGGAATATGCCGTCGTTTCGATTCATTTCGACCCTTTGGTATGTTAAGGACACCTCACTCGCACTTCACCGGAGTTAGTCGGGCGTCCATGTAGTCTCTGTGCTATGCCATCAAGACTTAGTTATCCATTTGACGGAGCGTGGGGAGACGCGTTGCTCCTCTCATTCTTGAACCGCCTATAGGAGTCGGGATTCGAATTACCTGCAGGGCAGAAAAGTTTCATTTTTATCATTTTTCCTTTTATTTTCATTTTCCGCGATGCTTTATCCTTTCAGTTTTTCATATCGCGAAAATCGCGATTGCCTAATCATTTCGGTTATTTACTCATAGTGCCCAATCATTTCAGCTATTTTTTTTATTTTCACTCGTATTTTATTGCGAGTTGTCCCATTATTTCAGCTATTTTTTTTATACTCATCGATTTTGTTATGAGTCGGAGACTTGGGGTTTGATACCAGCTTTGGCATCAGTATCGCTACAACTGGAATATTGTCAGGAGCGACTCATCAATGCCATAGCCAATTTTAGACCAATGGTGGCCTAGGTAACAGGTTTAGATCCCTGTTAATTAAGGCTTTTTAGACTTTACGAGCCGTAAGGATCTCATAAAGGCATTTCTCCCTATGAGTCATGAGGATCTCATAGGTGTATTTTTTCCTTAGGAGTCGTGAGGGCTCATAAGTGTATTTTACTCTTGTAAGTCGTAAAGATGTTACAGGAGTATTTTCTTCTTGCCAGTCGAGTGAACTCACAAGTGTCGTTCACCTTGCCGAACAATGTTTCCCGCCTTTGATGGGACTTGGTTGGGAATATATTTATTTACGCCCGTGAATTGTATACAAGAGTCGATATTGGATCACTTGTAGGGATAAATTTGTGGGGTTATGATGGTTTAAAAATAGATTTAGATCCCTGTAACTCAAGACTTTTGGATTCCATAAGCCGTAGGGGTCTTACAGAGGGTATATTCTCCTTACGAGTCGTGAGGATCCCGTAAGTGTATTTTCTCTTTAGGAATCGTATGGATTTCTAAGTATGTTACTCCTTTGCAAGTTGTAAGGATTCTCACATAGCTGTTTTCTCTTTACAAAGTCGAGAGGACTGTTCACCGCCGAAAACAGAGACGAACCGGGATGGATCGTCTTGCCTGAGTTTGGGGGCAGATGCTATTTGGATTTATCCATCCACCTTTCCGAAAATATCAAGTTGATTTATGGCACCATATATCGAAGGTTTGGATAAATGCGACCATTGTAGCAGACTTCATCAAATTCCCCCTCATTTTATGAGGGGTTTTTGTTGTGGAGACGCTCTTCCCTGCAGGCGCAAGCCCCTGCAGTTAATTACGTTACCACATTGCGATAACCACTTTTTCCTGCTCTGGCAGTTCACTTCGTGTCGTGTGTATGTTTTGTTTGTTTTGGTTGCCCGTGGATTGTATACGGAGACTAGTTTATGTCGTCGCCTGTGGGGCACGGATTAGTCCAAATCCGTATATTTTAGATCTGGGTCTGTTTTATTTAAGGACCATTACTCTAGCTTGAGATTAAGATCAACTTAAACATACGAGCATTTAGGCCCAATTAGTTTCATTTAAGGACATCACAGTCCATTATCGTCATATTTGAGGCGATATATTAGTTTAAGGACATTTCGGTTCAACATTCCTGTTTTGGAAACGAATGTTAGTTTAAGGATATTTCGGTCCAACATTCCCGTTTTGGGGACGAATGTTAGTTTAAGGACATTTCGGTCTATCGTTCATCTTGTGTGCACGTATATTTATTACGTGGCGGAGTGAACGATGGTGACATAAAATGTGCCCAATTTGGTACACGATCCGATTTGAGATGTGCGCGTTAATTTGGAAGTGTATCAATGTAGGATGTATCATTCCCTGTCTTGATAAGATTTTACATCAAGCTGGGACGAGAAAAGAGTTGTTGGTTGTCGGGACCCACCACTTTCTGAAGACGTTGAGGAATTACTATATATATCAGAGGCGTGAAGAGATGTACCCTTAAACCAAATCCCGTATTTAAGGGAGAAAGGGATAATGGTTCTAAGAATCGTTAGTCATATATGAGATTAAGATTACCTTAGGAGATATAGAATGAATATCATTTTGAATATCATCAATGAGAGATCTTTAGTCATGTATGAGACTAAACTCAGTTTGGAAATCACGAGCATATAGGCTCGGTTGATTTAAAATCAAAGAGATATAACCTCAGAAAACTTAGCCAATTTGGGCTGAGATTGAATTTCTATACTTACCCAACAGTGTTAAACATTAAGACATGTAGCGCTTACATGTGTTTCACGTGGGGCGCTGGATTAGTGCTAAGCACTAATGTTCTATGGCGCTCACGTGTGAAACACGTGAGGCGCTCAGATATGGGCACCACCCAATCAGTGCTAAGCACTTTAGTCATTTTGACCGATCATAGAGTGTTAAGCACTTTGCATGGCACTCACGTTGGAAGCACGTGAGTGCTGAGCATTGATTTTGGGTTTTATTTGTCCACCCCCTTTTTCTTTAAACAAAAGTGCTAAGCATTTGGCTAGAGCTCTGGTGGTCATGTGTGAATCACGTGAGGCACTCAGCCTCTTTTTTTGTTTCACGTGTATTTCACGTGATTGCTTTATTCTTGGGATGCTGGATTGTTTTATTTGGCAGCTGTCCAATCTACCCAAATTAGTTTTCTTTTATTCTTTGGACGCTCACGTGGGAAGCACTGATGCGTTTTAGCTCTTCTTTTGTTTGTTTTAAACACTCACGTAGGAAACACGTGAGGCGCTATGATAGTGCTGAGTACTAATTTTGCTCACGTGTGTTCCACGTGAGACGCCAAGTTTTTGTTTATAGAGATGTTAATCTCTGTTAATGACATTTTAGCCATTAATGATCATCAAGATCTCTATTTTAAAGATCTTGGATCATTTTTTTATTGGAGAACTAAGTTCTTCTATTTTTATAAGAATTAAGTTCTTTATGTAGGGTTAAACCCTAATTTTGAAGGAATTAAATTCCTATATGTTCCTTTTCTTTCTCTGTCTTTTTAACCTAGTTCTTTTCCCCTAAGTTTTGAATCTAAAGAACAGAATCTCCCCGATGAGAATTAAATTCCCAACTTGCTTTTGCAAATTGCAACCAGAGGAAGAACTAAGTTCTTATGTTAAGGGTTAAACACTTGGATAGGTAAGAGAGGTATTATGAGCTTCGTGTTTTCTTTACTTGGGGTTTTAAGGAGAAAAGTTTTTTTCTTTGAGAATTAAATTCTCTGTTCTTTCTAGAGCTCACTGTATTTTTTTTGCAGAAACTTGTAGGGGGCTTTTTCTATCTGAGACTTGAAGTCTCATGTCCTTTATATAGTGGAGGCAAGTTTGTTAATTAATTTTGAGAAAATCTCTCATTAAGACATTCCAATTGAGTTAATTGGACTTAAAATTGATTTGGGGAATTTTACTCACCGTTGAATTTTTGATCCAAGTGTTTCTATGTTACAGAATATGTTTTCTTATTTTAATAAGATTGAGCGAATATTCTCCTATATATAGAATAAAATTCTATTGAATGGTGATATTTTTATAACCATTGGATTTTTAATCCAATGGTGCTCGGTTTAACAAAACACAATCTTTCTTTGTTTAAAAAGATATGGGAAATATTTTCCATCTCATTGGATCTTTGATCCACTAATTTTCTGTTTAGCAGAAAATATCCTTCTCAATAGAATTTAATTCTATGCTTAACCACCATTGGATCCTTGATCCAACGGTTCATTGAGTAGAATTTAATTCTCTGTAAGGAGGTGCCTTCACGTGTTTAACACGTGGTGCTTATTTAGCTTCTCTAATTTGGCGCCCATATGCCTTGCATATGGGCGCTCACATGTTTAACGCGTGAGGCCAATTTGGTCTATAGTTGTTTGACTGCAGCGTCTATATGCTTTGCGCTCACGTGTTTAACACGTGAGGCTTATTTAGCCTATCGATTGTTTGATTGCAGCGCCCATATACTTTGCATATAGGCGCTCACGTGTTTAACACATGAGGCTCATTTAGCCTATTAGTTGTTTGATTGCAGCGCCTATATGCAAAGCGTCTATATGCTTTGCATATAGGCGCTCATGTGTTTAACACGTGAGGCTTATTTAGCTTATTAGGTGTTTTGATTGCTATGTCTATATGCTTTTGCATATAGGCGCTCACGTGTTTAACACGTGAGGTTTAAGTCGTGGGGAATTTTCTCCCATTTTTCTTTTTTTTATATGAGGGAACAAGGACTTTGCAAGTGTATCTTTTATTTTCTTTTAACGAGTTCGCACCCTCCCGGGTTTTCACAAGCTTGCCGGTAACCCTGCTGTTTTTACTCACGGCGTCCTTCCGGGTTTTCATCCGTGCCCGTTTTGCTCATGGACGTATCGTTTTTTGAAGACTATATCATTAGTAGAACTTCCCAGCCGATGGGGACTTCAGGCGTTGCCTTGCCGATGGGACTTGGGAGAGATATGGATCGTTTATACCCGTGGATTGTATACGACCGGTTATATGACCCATACAGTAGGGCCAAACATATTAGTTTAGGGACATTTCGGTCTATCATAGTTTAGGGATATTTCGGTCCAACATTCCCATGTTCAGGACAGAATGATAGTTTAAGGACATTTCGGTCCAATACCAGTTTAAAGACGTGGTGGTCCATTATTATCATGTAGGGATGCCATATTAGTTTAGGGACATTCCGGTCCAACATTCCTATATTCAGGACGAAAGGATAGTTTAAGGACATTTCGGTCCGATACCAGTTTAAGGACGTAGTGGTCCATTATTGCATAATGGGAAACATGACTTTCAGAGTTTTGACTCAAGAAGATAGTGAGCGGACACAATCGTCGTCATCTATCATTGACCTAAGCCGTGACACTTCAAGTGTAGTACTTTTTGAGAAATCGGCCGTTTATTGGTCGAAATATCCTTTCTCTATGCATATCCATGAGCAGATAATTTCCACCTTGGTAGACCTTATCTATGATGTACGTGTCTTCATAGTTTGTCTCGAACTTCCTCCATTTTGCACGATTGGGAATCATCGGTCTTTTGACAACCAGCACGAGTTCGCCTTGGCGAAATGTTCTTGGCCTGGTTAGTCTTTCATATGATCGCGTCATCCTTACCTTGTAATCTTTCAGATTTTGCTGTGCTATAAGGCGGGTTTCATCAAGAGCATCGAGCTCCTCAAACCTAAGATGGGCATTTTCTTCATCTGTTAACTCGTATTGAACTGCCACTCGTAATGAGAGGAGTTCTGTCTTCAATGGGAGTACTGTTTCAGTGCCAAACACCAATGCATATGGTGTTGTATTTGTGGCCGTCTTAAATATTGTTCGGTATGCCCAAAGAGCTTCATGCTACCTCTCATGCCGGACTTTCTTGATCTTGGACATCGTCTTCTTTATAATTTTGGTCAAGGTCTTGTTGAATATTTCAGCTAGACCATTGGCCCGAGAATTATGGACCGAAGAGTATCTCTAGTATATCTTGTGTTGCTGTGCGAAGCGACTTATTTTGTGGTTTCTATAGGCTGGTCCATTATCCGAGATTATCCGTCGCGAAGTTCCGAACCGGTAGATGACATGGGTTTTGAAGAATTTGAGGATATTCTCCGTCTTCACCTTCTTTAGCGGTACTGCTTCTGCCCACTTGGAGAAATAATCGATTGTTGCTAGTATAAACTGATGTTCTCTGGTTGACGATGGTTCGACAAGGCCGATTATATCCGTTCCTCACATCTCGAACGACCAACTGGCTACTGTCGGATGCAGCGAATTTAGATGCTGATGTATGAAGTCCCCATGTATTTGGCACGAGTGACACCGCTTCGCATATTCGAGGTACTACTGAATCATCGTGGGCCAGTAATAAACCATCTTTTTTTATCTTTAGTTTCATCTTTGGACCTGTTTAATGGGAACCGCAAAGCCCATCGTGCACTTCTTGGACAACTTTCTTTGCTTCCTTCAGCCCTAGGGATCTTAGCCATACGAAGTCGAAGGATCTCTTGTATAGAGTATTGTTGACGAAGACGAATGACAGAGCTTGTTTCATGAGCCCCGATGTCTAGATGACGCATCTTCATGCGTGTGTTGGGATTTGAAGTAGTCAATAAAGGCTCCCCTCCAGTCCTCAATTTTTTTTCGTTTTCTGTTTGGAGAGCATCTTCTTCAGTTGCTCCATTTTCTTCGGGTAGCTCCATCAGAACTTTCGAAGGTATATCTGCTGGTGCAAGGATCCTGCGGTTTTGAACAATGATCCTTACGTTATCGAGGTCTTCGTCGGCCAATTCTTTAGCCAACTTGGCTAACGGATCCGTCTTACTGTTTTCCGCTCGTGGTACGGTTTACAGGGTATACGAAGGGATTTGGGACAGCAGCTGCTGCACTCTTTCGCCACACATTATCAGTTTTGGTTTGCATATCTGATAGTCACCATTTACTTGACTGACGATCAACTGAGAATCTCCGTATATTAGGAGGTCCTTGATTCCCTTATCGATAGCGATCTCAAGACCGGCTATCAAAGCTTCGTATTCAACTTCATTATTAGTATTGGGTGTAGGGTGTTTTTCTTCACCCCATTGAGATGGGAATACGCGTCGCTTGTCAGGCATACTACAGATTCCCCCTGCCTAGGATTGACATGGGTTTATTGATTGTGGGGATTCGAATCTCCGGCAGCTGCGGACTAAGCTACCGTTAATGTAACACCCGAGCCCAATAATACTATTTATATTACTAGTTGAGGGTTGTTTATTGCTCATTCCAATTTTCCTGATTTTCTGGTGTTTATTGCTAAATTTTACCCGGTTAAGTCATTTTGGCACTTAACAAATTTTAACTCCGAAAATGAAATTTAAGATGTCCATGTTAGCCTACTCGTCGCCACTAGTCGCGTGGTAGCGTCCGAGTGTCGAGATTCCTTTCCGTTTGGCTAAACGGGCAAGTTTGGGCGACTACGCGCGCGTGCAAGTGTCCGACTTGGGGGCATGCATTTTAATCACTAAACACCTCTTTTCAAAATTTGGAACCCGCTTAAAATCCTATAATTTGAATTTGGAACATTTGGGCGCGACCCGGGCTCGATTTGGAAATGTTTCATTTCGCGCCAAAATGGCCCATTTAAATTTAATATCTATATATATATATATTCTAATCTATATTTTCCTAACAGCAAATCTACACAATTTCCTTCTCAAATCCTATCTCGTGGCCAATCACGAGCTCCTATTGAGCTCGTGGGCCCCGCCTCTCTTTCCCTCAGTCTCTCTCTCTCTTCCCTCAATCTCTCTATTTCTCTCTCCAATCTCCCTCTCTCTCTCTCAACAACTCTCTCTCTCTCTCTCTCTCTCTTAACAACTCTCTCTCTTCCTCTATTAATTTTTCCCATGCAACAGCCGCCTCAACCATCTTCCTCCCCATCACGAAACCCTAACCCTAGCTTCTCGCACGGCCCACCGTCGCCACCGCGACCTCGCCGTCGCCGCCTGCAACGCCTCCGCGACCGCCGCGCCTTCCTCCTCCCGTTCTCCCGACGACTCCCGCTCCTTCCCGCACTGCACCCATTCCCGACCTCGCCTCCACCCTCGCAACCCTCGCCGTCGACGCCACCCATCGTCGTCGACAACCCCCCGCGACTCCCTCTCACCCTCCTCGGCGCGACCTCGGCATCACCTCCCTCCTCTCCTCGCTGGACCACGAGCAAACCCGAGCCGACCCTGCACCATCTCCCTTTCGCCGGAGAAGCCACGGTCGACCCTCGTCGACGTCACCGGAACCACCTCCGACCACCTCCTTCTCTCCCTCGACCACCAGAGCCGACCACACTCTTCCCCACTCACCGCAGCACCCCTTTCCAGCGACCCCGAGCCCTTTCAGCCGTTCCAGCACCCTCGCCGCACCTCCTGTTCACCGCCGGTGGGTCCATCGCCGTCGGGCCCGTCATAGTTACCCCTGTTTCTCCTCTGTAAGCATCACTTTACTTCCTTTGGTGCAAAACCCCGCTGATCTTGTATGTTTATCTTATTGCTAACTTGTTGCCGATAACTTTTGCCGGAATCCGACCGTGCCGTCTTGGCGAACCCGACGCTCCAGTGAAGCCCCCTGGTCCGTGTGATCCCGTTGACCTCTGTTGGAACTCGATCCGTGAACCGTGCTTTCCTATCGCGTTTTCTGCCGACATCGCATCCGTGTTCCCGTTTGCAGACCGTCGAGGCAAGTATCTGAATACTTGCTTGAACATGCTAGCGTGCGGGATCTAGTCTTGCCACGCAATTTATTTCACACTATTTAATACTGTACTTTAATGATGGCACTTGACATCGTAATATTGCTGTTATCCTCGTAATGGAATCGTTATAACCGTTTCCCCGTAATTAATTAACCCACATCAATCCATGCTTTAACTAAATAAAACGACTGAATCATATCTGCTTGAACTGTTAAACCATTCTTGAGACAATTATTACATTTAGTATAATTTCATGTAGTTCCTTAATTTATAATTGTGAATATTGCTTTACCTTGTGGCTATTACACCCTAAGATGATTGAACATGTTAATAAGAGAATATAAACCTCACTGTAGTTATATGGAATATTGTGGTTAAATACTGTTCCTGCTGTTATTCATTATTGATTGTATACCTGTTGTGAGCACTTACCCGATTGCACGACATATTGACCTGACCCTGCTACACCTGACATATACATACATACCGACTCATCCTGTTGTACCATGACATTACTTGTCTCACGATTTCATGCCTAATGCCGACAAACCTAACCATTCCTGCTGTCGATCCAGACAGACCTACCTTTACTTGACTTTGTGTTGGCATTAGTCCTTGACTACTGAATACCTGACTGACATACATAGTTTGGGGGTATGGGGAAATCAAAGGTGAAACCGACTTGTAACTCAACAGTTCGATACATTGTTCTGATCAGTCTTACGGGCTTGGCCAGCTCCGGAGTGTTGTTGCTGACATCACTCGTCCATCCTACTACCCTTTACTGCTTAGCGGCACGTCTCGGATTCAGCCCCGAGGATCATGACCGTGGTCCCGGGCACGCACGGGATACTATTGAGTTACATCGACGATTCATCAATTGGTTTCAAAGACTATAGAGTAGAAAACCTGATATGACAGTTTAGTCACCACTGCACATTACCCTGTTTATTATTTCTTATTGTTGCTTTATTCATGTTCATGCTTGCATTGTTTATTACAATGTTTATGCTATATACTTGATATCATGACGCGCTGACGTCTGGGTTTTGCATGGCCCAGATTCCGTACCTCTGTCGTCGACCGAGCAGGAGTACTTCAGCCAGCAGGCTGAACTGTGAGTTCCTTAGAGTTTAGTTTATTTATGTCATTTCATTTCCAGATGTGAGCCCGCATTATGGGACATACTGTTTATTCATTGTATTGGATCATTAGCTTCCGCACTTATTGTTTATTGATTCTTGTTATTATGGATTTGGACATGTATTAGATTAGTTTTATCTTGTTCTTGATATCCTTACAACCGTAATGTGACTGTGGATGGATACTTCCTACCCACAGGTAGCATGGTTGGCTATGTCGCGTGCCCAAATCTTGCGTACTCTGGGAAGCGGGGCGTGACATGGTTTTATGGTATCAGAGCCATAGGTTAATTGGGTTGATTCTTTGTAGTTGGGTATCGCACCCGATACACGAATCAGAATACCCGTGATTAGGAAACATGTCCTGCCACTTTGACCGTTTTACCATCCTTGAATCATTCTTCCGGATCATGTCGGCATGCAAACTTACTTTGCATTGTCAAACTTGAAAACCTAACTTCTTGTTATCTCTAGGACCTAGGCGACTTGGGTGGAGTTAAGTAATTGCGGCTATGATACCGCGGCATAGCTACAATGCAGCACTCTATTTAAGTATCTTGGAGTTCTAGCCTTGATCTATACTCGAAAACTATCATCATGCTAATGTTGGGTACTTTGATTTACAGGAATATGGCCGGTCAGAATTTGGAGATGGACCCAGGGCATGCGGTCTTGGCCGCCAGGCAAAGAGTGATAAGGGGATTGCTGGAGAAACTAAAGGAACAACTCGAGCTGGAACCAGCACTTGCACTGGACCCCACGTCCGTACGTAGAAGTATTCCAGTGAACAGGCGCGGCGTGGCACCAATGAAGAAAACAAGTATGGGTGATCGGAAGGGGAGAGTGATTTGTAGATACTGCCATAAACCCGGACATGTGCGAAAGAAGTGTCGTATGAGGCTGGGACTCTGTTTTAGATGTGGAGCGGCAGATCACACCGTTGATGCTTGTCCGTCGAAGCCTCGCACAAAGGATGATACGCAGAAGTCTCCGCAGGGACCGTTCCAAGGACAGGAACCGCTTACTCAAGGACCACAGCAGGCTCGAGCGTTCACGTTGACAGCTGAAGAAGCTAAGGCATCGGGAGAAGTGGTTTCAGGTAATTTACTCGTTCATGGTTTTCCCGCTTTGGCATTACTTAATTTCGGAGCATCCCATTGTTTATGTCATCCAAATTTATAACTACACACTCGATCACCTGCACGACCCTGTCTAGTTTCTGGGACGTACACACTGGGAATGGGAAAATCATAGCTAGTAAGGAAGGTAGAGGTTGTACAGTTGTTGTTTGCAGACGGGAGCTTTTTGCAGATTTCTTGGTGATAGATCTGGGCAGTTATGAGGTTGTCTTGGGATGGATTTCCTTGGCACTTTCCACGCCCACATTGACTGTAGGGCGAGGAAGGTAATTCCAGATTCCCGGACATCCTAAGTTTACTTTCATTGGAGAAAGCAATTCTGTCGGGCCAGTCGAGTTTAGGGCTAGGCCGACGAACAATGTTCTTGCGGCTATAGTAATGGAGAGTAATGAAGAGCCGGCAATTGTCCGCGACTTTATGGATGTGTTTGAAGAAATTTCGGGCTTACCGCCGAAGCGAGAAGTGGAGTTTGCGATTGACCTTATTTCTGGTGCAGTGCCAGTATCAAAATCTTATCCGATGGCACCGGTGGAATTGGAAGAAGTTAAGAAACAAGTGGGTGAATTACTCGAGAAGGGATAAATTCGAAGCAGCAACTCACCGTGGGGAGCTCCAGTTCTTTTAGTGAAGAAGAAGGATCGCACTGCCGACGCTGAGACAAGAGAAATTATTCGCGAAGACGAGTAAGTGCGAATTCTGGCTGGAAGAAGTGAAGTTTCTGGGGCATGTCGTGTCGGGGATGGAATCGCCGTTGATCCCGAGAAGATTGCAGCAGTTCGAGATTGGCCTGTTCCAAAGAATGTTGCAGAGATAAGAAGTTTTCTTGGACTCGCCGGTTACTACAGAAGATTTGTGGAGAACTTCGCTCGTTTAGCTGAGCCGTTAACCAAGCTTACGCGTAAGGAGGTACCGTTTGCTTGGACAGATGGATGTGCATTGGCCTTCGAGACGTTGAAGCAGAAGTTGATAACCGCCCCTATCCTAACCGTACCGGATGGTTCAGGAGGACTGGTGACTCATGTACCAAGGTCTCTTATGGCTTGGAGTACACCGTCATAAGAGAACTCAATCCTTTCTTGGTGAATGAGTTCTCTTATGACGGTGTACTCCAAGCCATCCTTGAAATAATTTCATACACTGATATTGTGTAGAAAGGATGACGTTGTACTCATGTACCAAGGTCTACCGAGCAGAGCATTATAACAGGTCTTGGCATCAATAACATGAAATTTGATATCAGTGACGAGCTGCCCGAAGCGGAGCGTCAATATTACGGACCCAAGCTTCCGTGACGACTGCGAGTCGAACCTCGAGATAGTTATCTTGTCTCGGGTAAGGTGCTGAAACATTCATACATATCTCTTTCAGCACTCTCACGTTGAGGAGGTTGACGGAGGATCCGTTGTCGACAAGAATTTTCCCTATTTTGATGTTGTGGCAGTACCCGGTAATATATAGCGGTTAATTATGCTCGCAGGTCCCAAGGAGTAGATCTTCCTCGCTGAAGGTAATGTCAGCCGTGTTGATCTCTGCAAGTTCATCCTTCATTTTCTCTTCCGCGAGGAAGGCTTAAAACTGATCAGGTTCTTAAGGTTTTGATCAAGGAGTTTCGTATCTCTTTGGACAAGAGTAGAGTATCCAATATGCTCAACTGTGAGGGTGTCTTTCTCAAATGTGCGAGGACATTATAGTTCACCTTGGTTTTCTTAGGCAGGTTTTTTGCGGCGAGCTCTTTGGCTACCTCTTCATCAAGGGCGATCTCTTAAGTAATTTTCCTCTTCCCTTTATCTTTTTTATTCAAACCCTTATTTGCGGATCCGAGATTCTTTCAAGGCAGAGTACGGTTATGCAACTGGATGTTCTCACAATCCTTTTCTTCCTCTTCTTTTTGCAAGACGGAGCTTTCAAAGAGAGGGTTGAGGGGCATTTCATCCTCAGAACCACTCCCGAATGTGAGAAACCAAGATTTTCTCCTTTTTGAACCGGTACCAACCATATGACAGCTGCCAATGCTTCTTTATGCACTGTCGTCTCACTGCTCTCATATCGACGAGCGCGAGCCTCACGTTTCTCCTTTTTGAAGTGTTTTCTATGGGCAACATATCTTTACCACCACTTCTTGAAGGCGTTGCATTCCTTGATGGGATGAGCGATCCTCCGGTGATACGAGCAGTATTTTGGGTATCCCTCTCCACCATCGAAATACGGGACCCCAGGAGTGTACATAATGAGTGGTGGCAGTTTCATCCTCATGGATAGGGCCGTGGCAAATCTTTTCTCAGCTTTGTTCATGCTCCTATTCTTTGCAGGCTTGCTTTGGTTCGGTCGGAGAGCTTTATGACTCATCTTCACCGCAACTTCTTTGTTCAAACGCTGCTGTTTGACCTTTTCGTATATGGCCGTCTCCCGTTCCTGATCATCTTTGATCTTTTGAAAAGCTTCTTTCAGTAGCCTTTCAATTGGGTCTTCCTCTGGCAGTTTCGGGATTTTAGATGCCAATTCTACCCCCCAGTTCGTCCCTGTCACTTTCCGACACTGGCGGGGTTTCTTCATCATATATGGATGAATGGAAGATCATGCGGCAGCTTTCCACACGTTCTTCCGTTTCCTCCGATGATTCATTTTCCTCATCATCGTCATTGTCCTTGTCCTCAAGAATATGTTTGAGGAATTTTTCGAGCGTAACCGGTATTCACGCATTCTGATTGTACTCTTTCAACGCGTCTATATACTTTTGGAGGTCCGTGTGCCTGTCAACATACTCAGCGGACTGCACTGGTTCTTAGTTTTCTTTTTCTTAGAAAACTTCGAAGGCTTGACTTAGGGGCCTTTCCCTTTGTCAGCGATTTTCGACGCGGGACGCGGTTTAAGCATCCCTTCTATAATTTCGGGTTCAAACGGGATTTTCCACTTGATTGTAGGGGCATGTTTGCAGATCCTTCAGCATTCTTTTTGTTTTTTCCGAAAGAAATACTTCCTATGGAGCTTCCTCCACGAGCGAGCATGATGTCCCATGCGTATCAACTTTCTTGGGGGCGTGCTTTTGAGGCGGATCTACCCTCCAATTGTCTAACAGTGTAAATTTGCCCTGCTGGTATTGGTCTTCTACCCAGTTTTTGAAGACGTAGCAGTCTTCAATTAGGTGACTTACTACCCGGTGATAGGGGCAGTAGCTGGGGTTATTGACATCACCAGTTTGTGCGGGTCGCCGCGGTTCAGGCAATACAATCAGATTATTTCGTATAGTCAGCTCGAACAATCTCCTTGTCTTATCATGAAGGAATGAATATGCACGTCACATCCTTTCTTCTAAGGTTGGGCGCGTACGGCTATTGTTTTGCCGGGTGGCTGCTTTCAAACCGCTCGGCTGTTGCTGTGTATTGGCAACAAAGGCTGTTTTTTCCTTACCCTTATTATTTCATGGATTCTTGCCTGAAGAGGAAGGACCATGGCCCATCTGATCCATCTAAGCCAGTTTATCAATCAGCACCTGGAATGTGGTGGGTTTGAAGGTCATAAATTGAGATACGGTCGATTGAGAATCGATAGTCCCAATGAACATCCCTACAGCTGGGGACTCTTCAATGCGTTGTTCGCATTTGGACTATAAATTTCACCATCGGATCGTGTATTGGACCCATGTTTCCCCTGGTTTGACCCTAGAATTGATTAGCGCAGTGATTGGAGTGCGTTCATTCGCGCTGGCAAACCTTTGAGTGAATAACAGCTCCATCTCATAGAATGTCTTTACGGAGTTATTTGGGAGCTCCGAGTACCATTCGAAATCCATTTCTGATAAGCTTCCGACGATTTGGCGAAGTAACAATTTATCATCGCCTCCTGTATTTCTATATAAAGCTTTGAACTGTGTAACATGTTGATGAGGATTATCTGTTCCCTTATATGCATGGAACTTCAGGATCGTATATCTCGGTGGGTATTTCATCTGGTCGTACCAGGCCGGATATGGTCGACTAATTTTGACAAGCTGATTTGCATCTTCATTGGCTTGATGAGCTCTGATTTGTTGAGCGATATAGTTGTCTAACGTTGCCTTCAAGGTCGTTTCCTCCTTGGCCGTTGATAGGGCCTGGAGAGGATTTGATGTTTTCCCTTTATCGTCTTCGATAATCATCGGTGGTTCTGGTTGGATCATCATTCCAACCATGTCTTGAAACAGAAGAGCCCTCTGCTTTATATTAGCAGCCTGCTCTGCCGTTTCCCTGTCCTACTTTTCAAGCACTTGTCGCAAGAACTCGGTATTGATTTCCAATTCCCGGGGCTCTTCCATTTCTTTATCTGGACTTTCTTTAGGGCCGGCAAGCGCTGCCATCTTGGCAAGCATATCTTGTAGCTTCTCTTGTTGCTCCTGAGCTTTCGTCAGTGACCGAGTTTGCGATTTATGACTAACGGAAGCACGGCTCTCCTCCTTACTACTAGTCATATAGACTGTGTGTATGGTTATGCCCCCGAACTTGGAGCGTTTGGTGCTCCCGCCTTTGGATTTTGCCTCCGGCGCTAGAACTTTCTCCGGCCTCAATCTTTTGTGAGAGGTCGTAGTAGGAGCAACCGTTATGACAGGATTCTTCTTTCGAGAAGTCCCCCGCTATATGTCAGAGGAATAATCGTTCTCTTGTCGAACCTTGGATTTTTTCTGTCGACGAGAATAATTTTTGTCGAGGACGGAATCCTGGACTTTCTTCCAGACTCTGTGAATTTGTGAAGAGAATAATTGATAAGACTGCTCCAGCTTTTGCTGCATTGGAGTTTCTGCAAGAGGAGGTGATCTTTTCAATACCACAGTGGAGGAGTTTTTGCGAATCCTTCTAAACGGTTCGAAACTGTTCCCGGTTGGAGTAGAAGCATTAACAGCCACCACAGGAGCTGGTGAGGTAAGTCCGGAAGGAGAACTGCCCCCAGCTTGTCTCACTTGGTGCCAATGGCTACGTCGAGCATGTCTTGCAATGAGAACCGTCTCAGCATCAGAGGCTCCCTCATCATGACCCCTGCATTGCTTGGGGGTTTCGCCCAGTGTTAGCCGATGAAAAACTGACATCCTTGGTTGAGCCGAAGTAGAATTGGTCAATCTGTTGAAGACCGACTGTCTTGGTGAAACACTTTTGTTTGCCTCATGTAGAATAGGAGCGAGGATAGTCAGTCGTTTAAGGGAAACCCCCTCAGGGATCATGGGTTTCTTTATGGGGCCCATAGAGCTTTTCTTCAGCCTGTTGAAGACTGAAACTTCAGAGTTGGACGGCTTGTTGGTAGGGGCCGCCGCAGTCGCTAGCCGATCGAAAACCAACTTCCGTGGAGCTTCTTCTTTAGGCGTTGGGGCACCAAAGTTCAGGGATGGGAACATGGTTCCAAAGAACAGTCCAGTGGTCGTTTGGGACACCTGTCGTGCCGGCATGGAAAATATGGAGGCCGCATTGGGCCCGTAAGCGACTCCTCCGTATATGATGGAGTGAGTTGTTGCAGGAAGTGCAGCTGAAGGCCATTGAGTCTGCATAGAGGTGAAACACCAAATTTTAGTATTTCAAATCCAAAGGCAATCATGAACATAGCCAACCACGATTTTGTTCGCGAAACACGACACACAAAGTGTAGAGTGGAAAGAGAAATAGGTCCCACCGAGCATGACAAAATATGTTTACCGTCAGAGACTGAACTGAGATGCGGAGGCGTCTAACCTGAATACGTGGGCAGATACTATATGAACATATCTATCTACCTCTACGAAAATGCCAAGTTGATTTATGGTACCGTAGATCAGAGGTTTGGACAGATGCGACCGTTGTAGCGTGATTTATTAGATTCCTCCTCTTTGAGTGATTTTTGTTTGTGGGGACGCTCTTTCCTACAGGCGCAAGCCCTTGCAGTTATTACGATATCGCATTGCGATAACAACTCTCAGCTGCTCCAGACAGATCACTTTGTGTCGTGTTATATTGTTTATTTTGAGGTTATCCGCAGATTATATACGGAGACTAGTTTATGTCGTCGTCCGTAGGGCGCGGATCAGTCTAAATCCGTATATAATAAATTTGGGGTCGAACTTAGGACGAGTTCCATCAGTTCGAACATCTGAGGATTGCTATTCATCTTTGTGACTAAGATCAACTCAGGAATATGATCAAAGCTCGTTAATCCTGTTTTGGATTAAGATCGATTTAACAAGTATAAACTAAGAACTTTTTAGTTATCTTTAAGACTAAGATCACTTGGTTTATTGATATTTTGATCAATATAGTGCATGTGAGAAGTGAAATTTTGATACTTAATTTAATTTTAATTAAGTAGTCAAACAATGGTTTGTTGTTCAAGTGCGCAAGTGCTTATGAAATACGCATGTCTTTTTGTTTTACTTGAAAAGAGTTGAGCATATATTTTGTATGTGGTTACGCACTGTTTTGAGTCAGGGTATTACGCACATGTATATCATGTGGCTCGCATTTGTTATGGGTTCAGAGTTATATTTGTGCCCATGTATGTATACGTGCATGTATTTAACAAGTCAACGTGTATATCGTGTGATGCTTGCACATCATGGATAGTTTTCAACAAGTGCGCACATGTGTATATCACGTGACGCACAGCCTTTATAGACAACATCCAACAGGTGCGCACATGTGGGTATCATGTGATGCGCACATCTCTAGGGCATTATTTTCCTACGGGCAACATTTTTTTATTAAGTGTGCACTAGTTTCCATCAGAAGGCAGAAGTTTTTACCAAGAAGCAATAGCTTCTGTTTTATGTTCTCTCCTTTTATTTTTCCAAGAAGCAAGAACTTCGATTTTTATCTGTTTTCAAGTCATATGCATGCGTTTTATGGTGCGCCTCTTATTTTCTTAGATCTTAGAATCGATTTCTCGCAAAAGTATAAAATTTATGAACGAGAGACGAACCCTAAGATCATTTGATCTTTTAACAGCGAATCAATGGATTCGAAAAAGAAGCAAAAGTTTCTGTCTAAAAGAAAAATCTTTTTTTAATAAAGGAAAAGAGAATTATTTCTCTTTATTTCTATCTTGCGCATTTGCTCGTGGAGGAAGAAGACTTGGGATTTTTCTAAAGCTTATAGAGGGTTTCGAGACTCTGATTTTTTCATACGAGGCTCCTATTTATAGGATAGAAGAAATTAGGATTTGTTTAATTTGTTTTGATTTTATTTCGATTTCAATCTGATTTTAGATTGACTTAAAAGATTATCAAGGGTGACATGTGCACTGTTGGATTTTTGATCCACAGATCTTTTTGTTAAGGTATTTAACCAACGGAATATTTTCCTGTTAGTTAAGGATTTGATTGCTTATCAATCAAGATTTATCCCCTTTTTAATAAGCGTCTGTCTCAGAAGATAGACATGCATTTGCACCGTTGGAACTTTTATCCTAAATTTATTTAATCTGTTATTATTGGGACGTTTTCTTGATTAAGTACGCAAATGCGCACATGTGTTGCACGTGCATATGGCGCACATGTGTTGCACGTGCATATGGCACACATACGTGCACTTGTCATATGTGCATCCACTTTGCGCGTGCTTGTGGCTAGCATGTGCGCACATGTCATACATTAGCCTTCATATGCGCATGTATACATGTGCGAACATACATATTTTGGGATTTTATACCACGATGGTAGCCCGTGGATCGGATATGGTAAACTGCCATAATGCAGTCTCTCATAGGGCATCACAGAGGCACATGGAGATGCCGCCATGGGTTGTAGAGGGTGCAGGAGCCTATAGTGGGTGCCACTAAGGGTTTTAATTGACATAGGACCCACTTAGGGGTGTCGCCATAGGGTGCCACTATGGGTTTGATTGATATGGAGGCCTCTAGAGGACCTCCGCCATTTGTTTGATAGGTGCGGGGCTGCTATGCCGCCAAGAGTTCGGAGACGTAGGACCCACTAGGGGGTGCCACCATGTAAGTTTGAAGGGTGTGGAGGCTTTTAAGGGGTCTCCGTCAATGCTTGGTGGATGTGGGGCCGCTGGGGGTGCCGCCCCAAGTTTATAGGCGTGGGGTCCTTTTAGTGGGGTCTCCGCCACTATTTTAGGAGTGTGGGAGGGGCACTTAGGGTCTCCGCCACGGGTTTAATAGGCGTGGAGCCGTTTAGATGGGTCTTCGCCACTGTTTTATAGGCACGAGACCTTTAAATAGGTCTCCGCCATGAATTTGATTGGTAGGCTCTAATTTCGGGGAGGTCTCCGCATTCGATTTAGTTGGTGCGGGGCCTATAGAGGTCACGGTCATCGACTATTTTGATGGGGAAGTGCTCGCCATGGGGTTTGATTGAACTCCGGGGACCTTTTTGGAGGTCATAAACCAAATATTGGAGAATATGATTGACATGAAAGTTTTAGATCTTGAAGAGATTTTTGCATAGAGTCCAAGAACATCAAAATTAGACCACCGGACAAAAGGTTATGGCTGTTTTACCGTGAACTGATTTATTTAGACAGTCCCAAATTCTATGGCAGGGACCCAATGTCGGGGACCTTTTTGGCCATCATAAACTCAATGTCACACCCCGCTTCCTAAAATACGGAATACGAAGGGTGACAAGCCCAGCCATACTCCTACGGTCGAGGAAATATCCTGCCGTAGTCATATTTTGGCTTCTGGCAGTATATGGTAGCAGTAATATAACACAGATAATGAGATAATACAGTCACTAAAACTATCAGGTGAAAAGGAAACTGAGCGCAGCAGATACAACTAACTAGTGATAATGAATGGAATGACATGGTCGGCTTACTGATCTAGATATTCACGATCTCCTCGAAATCAGACGGATCCACTTCTTCCGCTCTGACTATGCATACTCAGGTCGTCAGAGCGACACAACAGCAATATATATATACATAATGTGCAATGATGATAAACATAAGGCAGTAAGAATAGAGTAATGACATGAGCATGAAATAACCGATACTGGTAAACAGTGAAGCATGGGTATCAAATCAATAATCAATGCAATGTTCTATCAGTCTCAAGGTCCAAGTCACTAAACCTATTGTCGGTCCAAGTATGAGTGTCAACCACCGCAGGAGTATTCCCAACCTAAGGATAAGCCCCAGAGGCAAAGAAACATGGGCCTGAATCACGATCAGTAAGAATCAGTAACACGATCAGTAACAATGTCATGAAATCACGAAATATGCCGGCAATGAGACTCCTGAGATTCCGTTGATCGAACTCATACTCAAACTACCCCACACCCCGCGGTCTATATCAAGCACCGATCATGAATCTAAATACTAGTCGCTCCACGACAAGTCTACGTGAGAATTGGAAACAGGGTCTCTATCAAGCATGTCTCGACTGACATCCAAGATAAGCGGACAATCATCTACGTCTTATCTATGACACTAATATAAGTGCTTCCATATCCGTCCCATACTAGTTATAGTTACATTTATATGTCACATAGGCGTTGATAATGCAATAACTAAACGGTTCCGTTGATTGTGTACAAGTACGTGTCAACTTCCACTATTCAGTCACAATTTTACACTAACGTACTTGCCACAATCCAATCACCAACACTTATAACTTGGTAATGTAACACGGTCACTAGGATATCAATGCATATGACCATTATTCAATGAGGGTATAACAGTTACATGATATGATAAGAATGCAATCAAATATGATACGAATAAAATATGGCAGCCAGTATCATATAACTTGCAAAATTCATTATAAATCACACGTGCAAAATTGACCAAAACAATATAAAAAAGAGTAAGCAGTATATTTAATTATCTGCACAGCAAAATTGGTTTTGAGTTAATTGGGTTTCAGGTTTGCGAGTTACGGTCATTCCATTTTAAGTGTTCTCTGCTGGAAATCCAGTTTCAGGACTGGAAGTCCGTTTCGTAACACGGTTTACTCCATATTGGGATCATAATTAGGCGACATTATAGGTATGTAAAATTTAGATCTATCAATTATGTTTCCAACGCACCAGACGGATCGACAATATACGCCGCGTGCTGGGAGATATGTCATGTTTAAGGCTAGGGTAAACAATCTGTCTCTGTACTAAGCTGCAGTACGCCTCTGACGGTTTAAAATACAATTAAAATATCAAACGACAGTAAAATCAAACGAAACCAAAACCTATAGTTAGCTAACATGATTATCTTTACAACGGTATAGGGTTACGCATAATTCCATGTTCATACAGCGCTACACATTCATTTAAAATCGGGTGTCAAAATGGAATGCTGCTCTGGACTGCAGTCCAGAGCCGCATTCCAAGCCAGTTCTCGTTACTGTGATCTTTCAGTATTGAAGGATAAACTATAGAGGGTTCTATCTTATCGAGTCGGCTTCGATATGAGTTGTACAACATTACATTCCGATATGATCTAATTTTATATTAATTTAACATCTCGACATGCACAGTAAAACCCAGATTTGGCGTCGCCTCCTTTGGGCGACATTTCGTGACGATATTCTTAATATTTTAAACTTAAATCACTACACAATAGTTATCAACAGTAACAGAATTCAACGTTCACAAAACATGGGCATGTTAAATAGGATTTTCATTCGGGTATTCTATCGAACATCTAAGTAGACGTTCGGTTATCGATCGTAACACACGTTTTCTTTAACCAAACGGATTTAGATAAAACCGTATAACTTCTACATGATACCAACACAGTAATAAGTCATAGCCGGGCTCCAATTAGCAAGACGGCACTATGGCTCGCCACACGATTCAAATAATGAACTAATATCTAATTATAGCTATAAATATATCTAGTTATATATAGTAAATATCATAGCTAAGGTTTGAAGTAGCATGATAAGTAAGTGGAGATTTTACTTGCCTTCGGCCGTTGATATAGAAGCGACACAACGTGTAGGATTTGCCTCGACACACGAGACGGCGCGATGCTGGACACGGTGTGTAGTGCGTGCGTGGTGACCCAATACTTGACGCAGTGGCGACGCGGGCGTGATACGGTAGTGGGCGTGGTGAGGACGCGGGCATGAAACGGCACCGGGCACGGTCTTGGCTCGGTGCATAGTGCGGATGTGGCACGGCACGACACGGTACTGAATGCTACTGAACACGGTGCTGGGCATGAAGCGGGCACAAGCCGTGGCACGTCTAGGTACACGGGCGACAGGAGCTGGGCACGGCAGTGGTGCAGTCGTGGCACGACGCCGGTGCGGAGGTGGGCACGCAGGTGAGCACGAAGCGGTGACGAGGTGGCTTGGGGCTGTGGTGGCAGCAGTGGTGGTCAGTGTTGTATGCTCGGCTTGGTGGAGATTCGTCGACGTCGGTGGAAAAAACGAGGAGGCGCCGGTGGTGATGGTCTCGGGTTGAGGATGGTACAGGCGAGGGAGGTCTCGGTGAGAGGGAAATGGTGCTTGGTGGAGGCGCCGGAGGTCGAAGGCGGAGGTGCGGTTGAGGTGGCGGGTCGGGTTCCTGGAGGAAATGTGCAGCGGTGGTCGAGAGGTGAGCCGGAGATGGTGCTGGGTTAGTGTCGCCTGCGATGGAAGGAGGTGTCGGTGGCCATATCGTCGTGAAGTCATGGATAAGGGGGCCCGTCGGCGTCGATGGCGGCTGCTCGGTGGTGAGAGGTGGCTCCGGTGAGGTGAGCTCGGTGAGGGCTGAGATTCTGGAGGAGGTAACTAGGCTCGGAGGTAGTGAGGTCGAGGGCCCGGTGGTGTTGGAAATGGGTTCGGCGGTTGGAGGAAGGTGCTGTTGGGTCATTGCAGTAGTGACGACGAAGTTGCAAACGAGGATGGGTTCGGTGATGATAGGGCGCTGGCGGCGGCGGTGTGCAGTGGGAAGTGAAGGTGTGAGGGAGAAGGAGATTGAGAGAGGGAGTGAGGTATGAAGAGAGAAGGGGCGAGCTTGCGGTGGTGTTGCCGACGTTGGGGAGACATTGAGCTCTGACGGTGGCCTCGACGGTGAGGGGACGTTGGAGGTGGTGGCCTGTAGTGCTCTGGCGAGGGAAGAAAGAGAATGAGAGTTAGCGAGATTGAGATGGAGATGGAGAGAGAGAGAGGAAGTCGTTGAGGAGAAGGGGAGCATCGCATGGACCATGGGGTTCGCTGGCGAAGGCGACGTCGTGGGGAAGAGCGGGTCGAGCAGGACAGTTGCGAGGGAGGAGGAGAGATGGGTGGAATTCGGGAAAAGAAATGAAGAAGAAGAGAAGAAGAAAGAGAGGGAGTGGGCCGGGTTTGGGGGTTTGGGGTTTGGGCCGGGTTTAGGTATGGGTTAGGTTTTTAAGTATGAGAGATAGGATTTTAATAAAAATAAAATTTAGGAATTCAATAAATAGGGAGAAATAGAGAATATAAGAAAAAGCTTTTGGTTAAAATACGTAAAATTAAATTCAAGATACTGGTTATTATATCATACCATCCTTAAAGAAAATTTCGTTCTCGAAATTTAAAATAAACAATAAGTTATAGAAGTAATGCGAAACGTAACTAGTAAATCAAACATTACTATATAATAATTTACGCAAAAGCAACTAAATGAAAATCAAACATTTGTTTATAAGAATTAAAGCAGCTAAAAAAAATAGTCATAAGTAAGAACAAAGGCGTAACATTTAATAGTAATAAACTATATATACAATACAAAGAAGAATATAATAACAACAAATAACAATAGCGAAAGATTGGCTGACAAGTCTTAAGCTCTGAAACTACATTAGTAAAACTACAAATTAAGCAGTTATAAAATAGCTTAAGAATACTCATACGGAAAAATACAAGAGAAAATAAAACAAAAATAATATATGCGATGTAAGTTTGTACTATTGAAAATGTGAAGAATAGTAGAACATTTAAAGTAAGTAAAACAAAAGTAGTTAATAATACGCAATTTTGAAAGAAACAAAATAGAGAAAACTAAATTTCGAATAACAAACGTCACTGAATGTAATTACAGTAATAGAAAATAATACTAGCAATGTATAAGAGACTAGCCAGGGTATGGATTGTGGTAAGATACGGCCTAATAAAAAAGAAGTCGGAAATGCGGCGCTGGTCTATAATCCACCAAGCTGGAGGTCAGGTTACTAAAAGTTTTAAGGATTGGATAAAACTCAAGAAGGGAAAGAAATTATTATAAGAAAGAACAATCGATACATCACATGGACCTTAAAGGTACAATACTCAAGGAAGATTTGCGTGATCGGAAACTTTTTTTTTCAGAATTTTTTTAACAAAGTACATTTGAAAGATAAAAGTGGCCCTAAGATATACATTACTTTTATTTGGCCAGATAAAAAGAAAAGAAGTCGCGTCATTCGCGGTTGTGGAAGTTTAACAAGTTATGATAAGTCCTCGCGCTAAGATAGGAGCATCCATTCCCATAGAGCCTTGCAGGAACTTCCGCGTGATGTTCTTCAGTCTCGAGTTCCTCCTCACTCGAGATTTCATCTTACGACTCTGTCACGACCGGGGCCTCATATTCGGACTTTTCCCCATGGGTTTTTCTTCTTCTAGCCCTTCTTCTTCGGCGGGAGCTTCCTGATTGGGATCCTCTTCCAAATGTTCTGCCTCTTCTGGATCCCCTTCTAGATCCTCTTCCTTAGGGTTTTCGTCAGGATCCTCCTCTTCAAGCTCTTCATCTGAGTCCTTCTCCCCTGGGCCTTCCCTCAAGTTTTGCAGTACATCAAAAATCTCGGCGGTGTGATCGTGGAAAGCAGAGGTGGAAGAAGAGCCGTGGGAAGTCATGATTCTGAAACAACAAATTTTCAGACGATGGTATAAGATATAAGAATTAGAATAAGATATAGAATTGACAAACGAAATAAGAATATGTGGTGAGGTGAAACTCAATCGAGCGGAAATCAAATGCAGAACTCCAAGTCACTCAAGCAGAGTACTGCCTTGTAACTATGCTGCAGTTCATAGTTACAATCACATAACTTTACTAAGTCATCCAAAACTCTAGCGGATAGAGTCAAAATTATAGCTTGACAAACTATAAGGATCATAGTCAAGAATAACAAGTTTACAATTTAGACCGAATGGACGACTTAAATTGTCAAGCCCTAGTCGGAAACTGTAATCTCATTCTAAACATGGCGTTCTGATACCAACAAAACCATGTCACGCCCCGCTTCCCAATATACGGAATACGATGGGTGACAAGGCCAGCCATGCTCCTACGGTCGAGAAAATAGCCTGCCGTAGTCACATTTCGGCTTCTGGCAGTACATGGTAACAGAAATATAATACAAATAATGAGATAATACAGTCACTAAAACTATCAGGTGAAAAGAAAACTGAGTGTAGCAGATAAACTAACCAGTGATAATGAAAAGAACGATAGGGTCGGCATACTAATCTAGATATCCACGATCTTCTCGAAATCCGACAGGTCCACTTCTTCCACTCTGAGCATGCATACTCAGGTCGTCAGAGCGACACCTTCTGGCCGTTTTATTGTGTACTGATTTGTTTAGGCGGTTCAGGATTCTATAGCGGGGACCCAACGTCAGGGACCTTTTTGGCCATCATAAACTCAAAACCTGGAGATCTCATCAACACGAAAGTTTTTAAATCTCGAAGTGATCTTTTCATAGAGTCCAAGAACATCAAAATCGGATCACCGGACAGAGAGTTATGGCCGTTTTACTGTGAACTTATTTCTGTTTATGTATGTATGCGCATTCGTTCATTTTCGACCCATGTATACGCTCATGGAGTTCACCACTATGGAGACAATCTTATGATGGATAACTCAAATGAGCATCGGCTTACATGGGGATACCTCCGAAGAGCATACGAAAGAGGATAGCTTTTGCAAATATCCTATAATTTCAATTTTGCAGCCAATATGTTTAATGAGAACATCGTAGGATTTCTATTGATTGAAATCGGCTAAGGAAATGTAATGGAGTCATCCTCGTCGATGGAGAAGTCGCCTTCCTTCCTTTTCTTCTTTGTTCTTTCTTTGTCTTTGTTCTGCTCTTCTTCCTTTTTTTTTTGTCTTCATCGCATGGAAGTGGAGAGAGGCAAATGCGTGCACTTGGTTGGTTTTTAAAGGGTGGAAGTAGTGGAATTAGTTATGGAGATAATGGGAGATAGGTTGTTGAGGAGAGTGTGTAGGGGTTTATTTTTTTTTTTCTTTTATTGTAGTAGTGGAGCATGTAGTGGAGATGCCGGGACCCCTTTTGTCATCGGAGGGTTAAACTCTTTTGGGATGGCGGGAGTCTATTTTCGGATGGTGGGGACGTCCTTTTCGCATGGCTGAACTCCTTTTCGGTGTTCTCCTAAGCTTTTAAACCTTGTTTGATGGCTTAGGTGTTTTCATCAAGTGGGTATATTCTTTCTGAAACCGCGAGTTTGGAGTGTGGACACAAGTATTGTCATCCAAAACGAAACCAGTCTCATCCAAAATGGACCCACTCAATAAGATAGTTGGAGTAGATGTGCCGAATATTTTTATAGAGGCCAACAGGAGTCACTGCTACATATGATAGAGAAGGCTGAACGAGAGCTCCAAAACTTTGTAATCCTTGTAGTCCAGATCCTGTATTCAGTGAACTTTTTTAATGAAATGGAATAAATGCTTGCATGCTCGTCTTCTTGATTGAAATGCTTCTTTATCTTTGTTCGGCGAGTATTTCGGGTCACACAGCTATGTTTCTCAGATTCCATCTCTGGGTTGAGATACAACGCAAGAAGGTGAGGTTCTTCACTGCTTTGCTTTGTTTCATGATCATTGTGTTACCACCATTTTGGGATTAATGAGATTCAATATCACTCCCCTTGCCAATTTACAATAGCCATTTATTTCATGATTTCATGACATTTGGTTGGCTGAGGGGAGTTATAAATTACTGTAAATACACTTGTATGGTGTTTGAGAATGTATCCCAATGTCCAAATCATAGTATTACAAGTTATGGCAACATATCTGACATTTTTCATTTAGGACACTTGGGGATGTTCGTGAGTTGTTTCTTGAAATTTGGTCTGCTGCTGAGCAGTACTAAACATTTATTTTTTCAGAATTCAATACAATCAACATTGCAACTCCTTAAACCGATATAATCAAAGATAAAACATTTTCGACGTCGTCGCTGTTAGACATTGTTGCCCCTTCGACGCTTTCTTGTTCCAAGCATCTCTGAGTGGTATATGGAGCTTTATTGCTTTGTTCTCTAAACTCATTGTTGTGTCTCGACATTTTGGAGAGCAAAACCCACGGTCCCTGTATTAAAATATAAACAAGTATAACTCAAGTTAACCGGCTGAATCAATCGTATGCTTGATTAAAATATTAAAGAAAAGACACGGAGAATGAATTCAATAGTTATGTCAAAATCCAAAGCTCAGACAGCTTTGAGAAGAACATAGTGGTTTAAGCACTTACCCATACATGAAAATAGCATTTTCATGCATATTTCCACAGAGATAGCAGTTGTCCAAAAAATGCTCAGAGACAAAGTTGTCCTGTCTGTTAATTTTCGTGGACAATTTTCCTGACTCCCAATTCAAGACGGAAAATGACGGTGATAGATTCATCGGCTCACAGCTTGGTTGCTTCTGTTCCGCTATGTAATCTGGAAGCCTATGTTCCACGATCAAAACCACATAAATCTTATGAAATAACAATAAAAATTCTTACTATGTATTTTCTTTGAAGAAAAAGAAAAAGAGTAATATAAGAGAAATCAAATAGAAAGTGTGTACCTCCTTTTTGCCTTTTTCTTGGTTGTGCATTAGATGCAACTATCATTTCATATTGCATTTAAATAGATGATTGAGATTCATTGTTAAAACAAGGAGCCAGATATGCTCATATTCTTTTGCTGTAGAAGTTCCTTGTATCTATTACCATAATTTGTGGAAACTTTTTAAATCCCTCTCTCATATGAAGACTATTTTGTAAGGGAATAAGAAAAGATTCAGAGAAATATTTGTGGCCATATCATATATGCATGAATGATTAGGGGATGTAATGATATTTTTTATTTTTATGTGACGTGTATTCTTATTCTCTGGACAATTTTATGAAATTCTCCACTGCACTTTTCTTGTAATATTTGGTGAAAACATGATGGATTGCTCTGAGATTTAAGCTGCCGTTTTACCGGATTTCTTTTTCTTGAGGCCTATTTCTATTTGTGATATAACAACAATAATCAACGACTGTTGATGAATTTACTTTATTTGTGTTGGGTTGTGACTCGCATCTTTAATCCCATTTCGAGAGTTGATAAGAAGGTGATGTGATATATAATACAACTTGGATCTCTATCTATAAGTTCGGGCTTTTGGATTAAAATGAGCTCTCAAGTCGTGTAACGTGTGGGCTCCACACCCAATAATTTGGAGTTCACTGTAACTAACCGACGACTCTCTCTTAAAAAATTACAATTTGGTACAATCTACTAAATAATTACAATTTTATTACAAACCTATCGAGGAACACCATAAACTTTGATAAGAGAGGGTTGATGCAAGTCGATAGCTGATTCTAAAATTCTGTTCGATTCATATTGGGATTATAGTTAATAAGAACCGGAATAACCATTTATAAGCCATACTCCTGATCAAATTGTAAGAATGATTTATAATATTGTTGTTTGAATCTAAAATGCCATAAAAGATATAATTATTTTTATAGGATAATTCCTTTCAGCTAAAATAGTAGCTTAGAACCAGTTTGTTTCCATGGAAACCAGGAGTTCGAGCTCCCGATTTTATACTAGAGTTGGAAATCTTGTGCTTGTTTTGTTAGGAAAGCCAGTGACTTCAAATTTCTAATTTCCTAGGTGGAGGGGGGGATCAGGAGTTCCAAGCCCGAGGTTTTTGTATGGGGTTGGGCTGGAGATTAGAGACCGTTTGTTTGGTTGCAAGATTGTAAAGTTTGGATTGTGGAATCCTTAAAAAAAACTCCTGGATTCATGAATTTTGTGTTTGGTTGCAAGATTTGGATTTGTAAGATTCCTTAGTTTTTTGTACGGGTCGCACTCTAAAACCATGATCCAAGAATCTTAGAAGAAAAAAGGATTTAGCTTGGATTTGCACTGTTCATTGTACTTGTTTGGTGGGTTCCGTGTACTTTTATGCATAAAAAAATCATCTCTCTCTTTAATCCTCAAATCCAAATCCCAGTTTCTTTTTTCCAACCAAACAAGATTACAAGGATCTACAAATCCAACATTAGGAATCCAATACCAACCAAACACAAAATTAGTTAATCCAAAAATTTTGGGTTTTTTTTGAAATATTATTACTTTAAAATATTATTATTAAAATAGGGGGGTTAGTTTTAAATTTATAAGAATATGACGGTTTCGAACAGCCCACCCCCCACCCCCACACAGAATAGGGGGCGGGTTCTGGGAACCCGCCCCAATTTTTTTAATTATTAATTATATTATTTTAATTATAATTATATAATTATAAATATAATTTTAATTATAATATGATTAATATTATAATTATAATTATAATTATAATTCTTAAAAAAAAGTAAAAGTAAATAAACCAAAAAAAATATTTAAATTAAATAATAAAATTTCACTATATCAATGTTTTTTACAGAATGAATCCGTCAAAATTTACAATACAAAAAAATCCTATCCGATTTCTATCTCGACGGTCAAATTTATAATATCAAAATGAATCCGTCAAATTTACAATGTAAAAAAATCCTATATGTTTGTAAAATGTAAATACTATCGTTTTCCTTTTCCTTTGCCCTTATGAAATCCGAGGAGGCTTGACATAAGCCTATGTCTCCTGGGATGACTGGAGGACCCACCTGTTTTTTGGATAGATGGCGGCAGTGGCGGCGGCGTCTGCTCTTCTGCTTCGGGTTCGGGTTCTGCTTCAGCTTCGTCTTCAGCAGCGTCTTGGACAGGCTGTTGATCCGCAAATCTTGAACCTGAATGTGGGACAGGTGTCGGATATGCGCTGCCTCCCAACAACTGCATGTAGGACGCTAAATCAGTGTCCCAACTGGGCAGTTGTAGCGAAGAGCCTGTCCAGGTTTCATGCGGCTGATGTTGCACAAAACCTTGGCCCCATGGCTGCGCAAATCCTGACCCCCAAGGTTGCTGTTGTTGCGCAAAACCTGACCCCCAAGACGGCTGTTCTGCAAAACCTGACCCCCAAGACTGGTGTTGTTGCGCTTGGCCGGTATGCTAGGGTTGCTGCTGACGGTATGGTGATCCAAACCACTGATCCTGCTGCGCTGGATCTCCGTGATGCTGCGACTTTGGTGCCGGGTCATATTGCGGCTGCGGTGCCGGTTCATACTGCGGCTCCGGTGCCGGCTGATACTGCTGCTCTAGTGCCGGCGATAAATGTTGAGAAATATTATATGAACCGAATACACCACCAATTAATTGGTCTGCATTTGACAATAGAGCCTGAGTTGTCGGACCAGCATCAGTCGGGTATGGTTCATGCACCATTGTTTGTACGAGATGCAACCCACGAGCCTGTCGTTACATTAGAAATAAGAAATAAGTTTTGACTCATACCGCCGGATATTAAAAAGTAATATAATATAAATAATTCAACTTACCTAATCTCGTTCCATGTGGCCTCTAGGCTCGTACCGCGAGATGTTTGGGAAGTTGTTGGGGGGGCAGAAAAATATCTTATGGTGACACGCTTATACACTGTAGATATGCTTTGGTAGCGTCGGTGGCTGTTTGGTCACCTATTTGCTGTAAGGCAATACTACGCTGTCTATCCTCCCATCTCAGCAAATATTGATGATGATGCTCCCTCTAATCACGCTCCGTCTTTCCTCCTCGCATGTCTCCCTCTATTGTCATAGGCGAAGGCGGCGAGACAGGAATATGTTGCGATCTATCAAACTGTCGCAACACCCGGTCCGGGAGGTGCATGACAACGACATTAATGCAGAGGAGTGGGCATCGAGCCCGCCAAACCGGCTCTCCTTCGATACAGATGCCGGGTAAGCGTTGCAGACGATCTGCTGTATAAGGCGTCCACAGGAACTGCACAAATAACATAGTACAAAAATTGTGATGAAGGTATTTCAAAATTGTAAAACAAATTTAATTACCTAAGTTATGGTTACCTGAGTCGTCTCCATGCGATCCAACTCATCTCTATAGTACTTAAGTACTCGACGAGGAGCCTTATACGCTTTCTTCCCATTCCACCAGCAGCCGAGCGGCTTTCCAGGGCTTTCCAGGGATGCTGATCCTCAGCAAAGGCAAGCCAGATGTAGTCTATGCAAACAACCAGGCCATTATAGGATCAGATGTCCAGGACATGCATCAGGGGCGGGACCTTCAGGATCGTGACAAGTGCACTCAGATTTTTTTGTATTATAAATTTGACGGCTTCATTTTGTTATTATAAATTTGACCGTCGATATAGTATTTACATTTTACAAACAGATAGAATTTTTTAACATTGTAAATTTGACGGATTCATTTTGATATTATAAATTTGACCGTCGAGATAGAAATCGGAGAGGATTTTTTGGTATTGTAAATTTTGACGGATTCATTCTGTAAAAAATATTGATATAGTGAAATTTTATTATTTTATTTAAATATTTTTTTCGTTTATTTACTTTTAATTTTTTTTAAATAATTATAATCATGATTATATTTATAATTATATAATCATATTATAATTAAAATTATATTTGTAATTATATAATTAGAATTAAAATTATATAATTACGAATTAAAAAAAATAAAAAATAAAAATTGGCCGGGTTCCCAGAACCCGCCCCCTATTCTGAATGGGGGGGTGGGGGGTGGGACGGTCGAAACCGCCCTATTCTTATAAATTTAAAACTAACCTCCCTATTTTAATAATAATATTTTAAAATAATAATATTTCAAAAAAACCCATAAATTTTCAATTGTACTATTTGGGAATCTAAATTTCATAATCCTGCATTCATGAATTTTGTGTTTGGTTTCAAGATTTGGATTTGTAGGATTATTTTGTTTTTTGTGCGGGTCCCACTTCAAAATCAAGATCCAAGAATCCTAGAAAAAAGATGAGAATTTAGCTTGGATTTGCACTGTTCATTGTACTTGTTTGGTGGGTCCGTGTACTTTTATGCATAAAAAATATCATCTCTCCCTATCTCTCTCTAATCCAAATCACACTTTCTTTTTTCCAAACAAACAAGATTACAAGGATCTACAAATCCAACATTAGGAATCCAATACCAACCAAACATAAAATTAGCCAATTCAAAAAATTTCATTCGTACTATTTGGGAATCCAAACCTCACAATTCTGCAACCAAACGGCCCCTCTCACTTAACTACCCTGCTTCTCTCCAATTTCATCTATTAACTCCTACTAAATTTTTTCAAACCATCTATGAAACAGGAGCTTAAAATTCATAATTTTAAATACAACAAACTTTCCGAAGAAACACAACAATTCAAAGTCTGCATTCATTTTTAATGCATGACTTCCAAGTTCCAACTCTTGACATTTTTTTTTACTCATGAAACCAAACAGCCTAAATTGCTTTTCCAATTGGTGATTTTATTGGACCAGGAGATCTTCCTGTCAGAAAATAATAACAGGATGCTATTATACAATCTTGGCTATACATCACACACACGTGTAACGCATAACTTCGATTTTGGATGAAGCTGGATGGTTGACTGTAATAACACATGTGCTATTAGAAGAAGGATAATGACTCTGGATCCGATTTTATTAGATACACCGTCCCTACCTACTACTGGTCCAATTCAACGGTCAAATTAAAAATATTTAAGAAGGCAGCAGAGAGATACATGCATTCAAATTGATCCATGCACCTCCATTTCAAATCAAACGGCCAGGATTCAATTCACAAACCCTAGCCGCCCAATTCAATCCCCTTGATCCCAACGGTCACATTTTCGAAAACCCCAACGGCCACATTTTTCAAAATTTCACCTCCCTTTCTCTATCTATATACCCACAGCTCCTCTCTCCCTCTCTCTCTTCTTCACACCAAAGAGTTGAGTTGGAAGAAAGAAAAAATTACTTCTCCCCTTCACAATTTCATCTTCAATTTTCATCACCAGTCTTTTTTCTCGAAGACCCCCCATCAATGGATTTCCACACCCTTTCAAGGAGAGATCTCCAAACCCTCTGCAAGAAGAATCGAATCCCTGCGAACATCACCAATGTCGCCATGGCCGATGCCCTCCAAGCTCTCAAATTGGTAAAAATCTCTTCTTTTTTCTCATCTTTTCATCCCCTTTGTTCAAATCTATTCATTTCTATTGGTTTCTCGAATTGAATCAGGTTGAAGGGATCGGCGAGATCCAAGAATCGTCGAAGATTCGATGCGCCACCCCCAGAACCACCCAAAGAACCGTTTCTCGCAAGGCTGCTGGACCCACCGGAGAGGAGCCCAAGGAGCAGCAGGCGAGCCCGCTGCCTCGATCGAGGCGAGTGACGGCGAGTGCTCCTGAGATCGATGTGGACGAGACCCCGAAAGCCCCGAATACGAGGAGAAATGCCGGGAGAGCTCCTGCGGGCCCCGCGACAGGCCGGGGAACGAGGCAGACGACGAAGAAGGATGCGGACGAGACGATGAGCGTGGGATTGAGGAGGAGTGCTAGAGTTGGAGGCAAGAGCGTCGTCAAGATGGCTGATTTGGTTAAAGAACAAGAAGAAGAGAAAGAGGAGAGAGGTGGGTTGCTTCTCTTTTTCGTTTAATTGAATTATTATTTTTACCGCTGAAATGTGTTCCGTGTTCTTGAATTGGATCTGACTGTGGCAGAAGCTGGGGGTGTTGTCGATCAAAAGAATGATGTTTGTTGCGAAGTGGTGGCTGTTGAGAACAAAGAGGAAGAGAGAGTCGATGATAAAGGAGAAGAACAAGAGGAAGAGAAAGGTGAGTTCTTGTGTTATTTTTTCTCATATTGGGGTTGATTGAAATTATGAGTTCTTGTTCTTAAAATCTTGCTATGATTTAACAATCGCAGGAGGTGGAGATTTTGTTGATCAGAAGAATGATCTTTGTTCCGAAGAGGCGGCAACAGAGACCAAAGAAGAAGAGAAAATTGATGATAAAGGTGAGTTCTTTGGGGAAATATATTTTATTCTTTGTTATTACTTTTTTGTATTTTGTCTTTGTTTAATCTAATGCTGTAATTTTATATTTTTTGGGGCAGAAATTGGGGAAATCAACTCCTTAAAAAACACTAATGATGTCTGTCCTCGAGATGAATCGATTACTGCAGAAATTAACGATACTGAAAGTATGGGGACCAAGAGCTCTGATGAAACAGTTCAAGAAGAGATTGAAGTGCAAACTGACGATGGAGGGTTCAATCTTCAAGAATTTTCCTTCACTGCCGAAATCCACGAGAAAGTTGACGATTCCGATGTTGGATCGCCTAATCTTGTGGAAGCTGAAGAATTTGTTTCTGAGATGAAAGTTGATGATGAAACAGAAAAAGAAGAAGAAAAAGGTGACTGCTTTGTACATTCACTATTGTTGTACATTCACTATAGGTCACTAATGATGCTGATTTTTCCATTCTTTTTTTGATCAGAAATTAATGATGCTGAAGATTTGGAGACCGAGAGTTCCGATGAAACCGTTCAAGAAGTAGTAATGCCATCAGTCGAAATGGCTTCGGAAACGAATGAAGACTCGCCTATAAAAGGTTTGATAACCACTGAGATCACAGCCGATGAGGCCGTCGAAGTTGAGACTATAACTAAAGAGGTTGGAGAGCTGACCAAGGACCTCTCGGATCTCAATCTGAGCTCTGAAGAAAAAATAAAGGTGAACGAAAGCGACAACAAGGAGAACGCTGACGTGAATGCGATGGAAGTGGGCCGTAGAGGCCGAGAAGCTCACCTGAAGTTTGAGAATCTGAACTTCGAGAACATGAGCTTGAGGAAGCTCAAGGCTGTCTACAAGGAGGCGGTAGTCACCATAAACAACAAGGTATTTACCTGCAAACAACCATTTTAAATTTCTACACTCGAATTTCAACTAGTGTTGCAGAGTTAATTTGTCTAATTATATTAAAATTTATTTTTTACAGGGTGAAGAGAAGAGGACTGCTCTGAAAGCTATTGATGAGAACTGCGTCTAAAATGAGTGATAAATCAGACTATGTGATTTTGATTTTGTTCTTAGTTTTGTTGTTTCTTATGCTTTATTTTTTAGTGTAAAATGTGTGGAGTTGTGCTGAGTTTGAAACCAAAGTTTCTCCCAGCCAGGGTCTGTGTGATTTTGAATTCATAGTTTGATTCTAGGTAAAAATATATTGAGTTTCTGGAACAATTTTTATTCATTTTCCTTGCTATATTTGCCTTCTGTTTTTAAGAACTTGAAAATTGAAAAAGAAGAAAAAATGTGAGAATTTTAAAAGCAAGTTCAAGATTCAACAATAGAAAGAAAGAAAGAGAAAATGTCAATAGTCACAGATATATGTGATAATATAAAGAACTTGGTGGATCAGATGCGAAAATATTTTCTGGATCAATTTTATTACATGATTTCTCTTTGTTGCGATTCTCTATTTCATATCTATAATTTCTTTATTCAGACTTTCTGGCGTTGTCGCGGACAATAGTCTCGCAGGTAGGCCGCCCGGCCGCCCTCGTCCTTAGGAAATTATTCCTGATCGGTTTCTTCTATTCATCGGTATTTCTAACAACCGATGCTCTTCTGTCCGGGCCACGCATTGCGCCAGGAAATGTTCGGTGAGGGTGAGGCCCATACTGTTAGTTGTATGTATGCCCTAGAGGCCAGTATTGTACAGATATTGTGTATTATATTGGATGCTTGGACATATATAGAGATGACTTTCTTGCTCGATATGATAGTATGCTATCTGGTTACTCTTTATCTTAACATGTACACTTGTCTCTTTAAACTGTCTTATAGTTACATGTTGGTAAAGCCCTTAGGATGTGTACTTGACTACCTGGACTATGATGCAGATCATACTAGTGGGGACATGGTAGTCCATAAGTACATCCTTCAAGGTCCCTAGTCGTAGGTGTATCGACTTTCTTGCTCGATATGATAGTATGCTATCTGGTTACTCTTTATCTTAACATGTACACTTGTCTCTTTAAACTGTCTTATAGTTACATGTTGGTAAAGCCCTTAGGATGTGTACTTGACTACCTGGACTATGATGCAGATCATACTAGTGGGGACATGGTAGTCCATAAGTACATCCTTCAAGGTCCCTAGTCGTAGGTGTATCGAGACGGGGCATCGATATACCAGAGTACGCTTCTCGACCCATGGGATGGGCGATGGATGATCCCATATCCATTGGTGTTTGACATCAGAGATGGTATACGGGTGCTCAGTGGAGACTGGGTACACTGGACGGACTCGCCGAGAACTCCCAGATGGTATTATACCTCACGTCAGATGGCAGTTCTCAGGTGACACTTGTGCAGGTTAGTCTGTAGACCCGAGATCGTCATAGAGTCTTGTGTGATTCCCACTGTGCTTTGATCTCCACCTTACCACGTCCATGAGGGCGTGCAAAACGGTGGTCTTTGGGTACAGTCCCGAGTCACATGGAGGCAATGAGCGATAGGAGGGGTTTCGTCTCTCCCGGTATTGGGGGTTGATGTTGCGCTGTGCTCGATTGGCCGTAACAGGGAAGTCCCTGGCCAAGGCTGATCAGAGATTTGCTGGTAAGTGTTACCAGTAGTTTCTCGACCCGTTATGAGCCTCACATCGGCACGACTTATCGGTTATTGGGGTCTGACGTTTACCACCCCTAGACTTGATATGCGACGTATCAGACGAACAGACCGGACTGTACGGTAAGTGTTACTGGTTGGATTCACAGGAGTGTGAGCGGGCTAGCTCGTCGATCTTCTGATCGCTCAATACCCGGATGGCCGTTACGTTTAGCAGACCGCTTGCGGCTTGTGGGTGCTTGATATGATCATCATCTGCTACCGGCGTATTGACGAGTCTTTAGAGTCCTACACAGAGGTTTCCTGGCTCAAGCGAAACGAAATAGGAGCGCATATGAGATATGTGCAGGACCGAGAATAATGCGTGTATGTGATACCGCATTTCATTCTCGCGATATATGTTTCGATTGGTTATATTCGATATGACCTAGTTATCGAATCATTGATTCGATAAATCGATACATTGAATACTAGTCGGTTATGTGCGACATGACCGGATCATTGAATCAAATGTTGATTTAATGATTTGATGTATAATTATATATTTGATATATTACTTTGCATTAACTAGTATTGGTTCACTTTATATGGATTTTCTCACTTGATGTGCAAATTGTATATGTGATATACTTTTGTGCACATATTTGTATCATGTTTGATGATACTTGATTATTTAGTTAAGTATATAGAATTAAACCATGGTTAATTTGATAATTAGGGTTTTGCATATTCATTTATTTATTTATTTGTTCATTTATTTATTTGAAAAAGATTGAGATAAGAATGGTGGAGAAGTTTGTCCTTAGTTGAAGCTTCATGAAGTTTTGACTTCTTAACCATCCTTGTCTTCATGCTTAACCCTAACCTATCCAACTAACCATGGTCTATTCTCTACACTAAACTATGGTTTGTAAATGATAAGTATTGATTTATTTTATCATTTACAATAACACTTATCATATTCTTTCTTCATCTTCTCCTTCTTCTTCAAGATAGAAACCTTGATGCCATCAATGGCAACTTGAGTTCTAGTGAGAGAAATCCAATTCTAAAGTGAACCCACCTCCTATTTCTTCACCCTTTACCTCTTGCCAAGTTGTTTTGGGTGTTTTCTTCACAAGTTTCACAACTTTGTGAAGTCGGAGCTTGAACTTGTGATGCCTCGACGTAGATCGTCTTTGACACGAAGCCGACGACCTATTCCGCTCGTTTTCCCGACGAAGCCGATGAAAGAGTCTAGGATTCGAAAAGAACAGCGAGAGGAAGACTACGTGGAGCTTAGGAAGTGGATATCCGGATCTACAAAGGTTGTAGCATCTAACTTTTAGTTAAGTAGTTAACTAGATTATCTTTTCGCCTAGAATTCTAGCCGACGATCCGTGTTAGGGTTTCTTGACACCCATAATTTTTGAAAATGGCATGGTTGATGCCTTGTGAGACCTCTATAGGGTGCCTAGGAACCTTTCACTGGTATCAGAGCCTAGCTAGAGCCTTAGGCGAAGTCTAGACGCAATTTGAAGCCCGAACGAACCCGAAACCCTAAACCAAACATGCTCTCTGTACATTTTCTAAAATCTGGGATTTTTCAATATTAAAAATGCTTAAAAAATTCAGCAGGGAATTCTAAGAATTACGGTGCAATTTTTATTCAATGAACAGTGATCGGCGCGGCGGAACCGCGGCCTAAGCCAGCTTAGGCGGCGGTTCCGCGGCGGTTTGATGACGTCATCCCTATCTTTTTGCACAGTAATTCTTATTTGACAGTGCTGAGTTCTCTGGGTGTTTCAAATATTTTTTTCAAGAGTTGAATTTTTAGGGGTGTTTGAGAGCTTCGGTGTTTCGACCGGATTATCAAATTTCGTCTTTGTGTATTTCCGGATAATTTATAGAATATGTTAAAAAGTTCGACCGGATATAAATACCCAACTTTTCCCCTGTCGGGAAATTTCCTAGTGTTGGATTTTTCCGTAGTTTAACGACGTTCTAAGTAGTGCAAGTAACGCGATGGACCCTCTAGAAGACAACAAACCTTAACTCGATTATGTGACCGTCTTGAACTGCCCTTTGAACCTTCGGGTTTGGGGCAGTACGGCGTGCCACATGTGAGGCGTTGGCTTGACCCTTCTACGGCTGGACCGTTGGTACTGAGGCACGAACTGAATGTTGCTAGACTTATTTCATGTGTTGGACTGTATCGGGAAAACTTGGGTATTCGACTGTTCGATCGGAAAATTTAACATTTTCTGTTTATCTGGAATGTGATACAATAATTGGAATTCACAAACAGTTATGAGATAACTGAATGAATGTTATAAATCTAGCAGTTTAGTCCCACATGATATTGAAAAGAGTTTTCGATAATGAGACTAAAATGCGGGATTTATATCTGTTAGGCATGTGATGTCTAAGTATTTCATTTGATTAGGCATACGATGTCTAAAGAAGCTGCGGATTCCAATTGTTGTAGTTTTACACTTTCTTTTCTGTGACCGTAAGTGTAGTATGTTCATATCGCCGGTTTCGTTGCTATACGTCAACGATAATTGGGGTATGCATACTTGCTTACGTTGATGACATGTGATGTTATGTGTTGCTGGATATGTTATATTGGATCGTCGTGTTTGAATAGCCGGGGGTTTTTTATGTGAGATGAGTGTTTTTCATTTTCATTCATGTAAAAACTTGTATGTAATATTCTTTTATTTGGGGCGCTTCCTGGTTGCGGAAGTTGTCACCTTTTGTATATTATTTACTTTTCCGCATTAGGATAGACCCAAGGAGGGGAGCACAAGTAACCGGGTTCTGGAGTCCAGTGGGAGACCAACTCGAGGAGTCGAGTCCGGGTCTCCTAACCCTAGAATTGGCAGGGTTGCTTGCCGCTCTCGTAGGGGTCCAGGGGTGTGGGATTGGCTATTCATCACGACCGTGGAATCCGTGTTTTATACTGGCTCGTATTGAAAACACGGACGTCCTAGTATATCCAATATTTCATATGTTTCTTCTGCTGCGATATCTGTGTTTTGATTCTGCGATGGATATAGTATATAGTATATATGATATATTGTATATAGACGTTACTTATGTTTTACACCCGCGCTAGCCCTGCCCTGCTCTGTCGTTAGTTACCTAACCTAACGGTGCACGAGGGGACATCGAGGCGAATGCGGATGGCATAAGTGTACGTCATATCTATCTGTGATGTTTAGGTATTTAAATGATGGGACTTCATTAATGTGATTAATGAATGAAAAGAAACCTAAGATGTTGTGGAATCAAATTTTAAAACAAAACAGGTAGCTACAGTTTTTGCTTTGCACAGCGGTATATATGATATACCCTGCACCTTATTCGATGAGGAAAGGACCGAGATCCCTTCACCGGAAGTGACTCCTTTAGCAATAACTGGCAGATGCTACACACTCGGTTTGCTTTTGACTGCTTTTGGGTTTTTGCTTTGCACAGCGATATATATGATATATCCCGCACCTCATTCGACGAGGAAAGGGCCGACGATCCCTTCACCGGGAGTGACCCCTTTAGCAAAACTAGAAAAGCCTCAAAATCACTCCATTTTAAAACTTCATTTGATTCTACAACGATATCAAGTTCATTACGCAATAGGTTTTCAGAAAAACCTGTCGTAGCCCTCCGTCATTTCAGATAAGTCCTGTTTAGTATTCGTGCTGCGTTTGTTAACCTTGTCAAGGCGCAGTGTGCGGTAGCTAACCAGTATTTGTCTGCTTATGCATATGATGCAGATTGGGTTAGGGTAGTCGTACGGCCTTGTTGACCTTGTCAAGGGTCGTGCGGATGGGTTTGATTCAATCAAGAAATGACGGGTTGAACTTGACTTGCGGTCTATGGTTTGTTGACCTTGTCAAGGTCATAGATCGTTCGGGGCAAAAGCATTATCGGGAATTTCAAGTGTTGAAATTTGCAATGAGATTGCATACCTTCTATGAGATAGTTGGATCCCGATACCTACTGCGAGTAAGAGTTACTCCTGGGAGAGTTTTACACATTGCAATTAGCTGATCAAGTAGGTGTCTAGAAAGGTGTCAACGGGGTTACGCCTCTGGGAAAACGAGGTTTGCATTAATTAGGTTCGTGCGAAAGCACGGGGGACCTCCCTCAAAGTACCGACACTGGCCTGGCTGAAAGATTGGCGAACTTGTAGTGTGTAATTAATCCCGGCTAGTCTTTCCTTTTAGGGTTTGAAGGAAGATTTGATAAAAAGCAGTGGGAGCCATCCTGATTAGATAAGATAATAACCAATCTGATCTTGCACGAGCATACGCTAAAGTGTTTTCTTCTCTCTCTCTCCAGGTAGCGACCATTTCATGCCCTAATGAAGATAATAATATGGATGTATTGACCGAACCCGCATGTTATACTGTGCTGGGGAACGTTGGTTCCGTTCTTTACTATAAGAGTTATAGGAATGAATAGGATATAGGGGAATACCAGGATTCTCATGCCACCCGAATGAAGAAAGTACATGTTGATGCATTTTCTTCGGGTGTGTTCGTTACTGAGAACTGTTTCTCTATTTGCTCTACGTCCTGGGTATTGGATACCGGGTCGGGATCCCATATATGTAATCAGTTACATGGGCTAAGGAAAGGTAGAGAACTTGGAGAAGGTGATAAAGACATTAGAGTTGGAAATGGTGCAATTGTTGCAGCTAAGACTGTCGGGGAATATCACCTTGTATTACCAACTGGTAATACATTGGTTCTGAACGAATGCTATTACATGCCGAACCTGATATGCAACATTATATCGGTTTTTTTATTAAGTAAAGAGGGATATAATTTTGTATTACAGGATAATGTTATGAACATTTTCCGTAACCAAAAGTTGGTTGGATCAGGCACGTTGTGCAATGGCATTTATGTTCTAAATCAATCAACAGTTCTGAGCATAACAAACACACACAAGAGGAAGAGTTCAGAACTGAACGAATCCTTCTTGTGGCATTGTAGACTGGGTCACATCAATGTGACACGACTGGCTAAGTTGCATAAGGATGGATATTTGAAACCTTTCGAATTTTCATCTTATGACACTTGCCAGTCATGTCTCAAAGGCAAGATGACCAAAACTCCGTTTACGGGACACGGAGAAAGAGTTACCGAACTCTTGGGACTTATACATAGTGATGTATGCGGTCCCATGTCTACACATGCCAGGGATGGTTCTTCATACTTCATTACATTCACTGACGATCTCTCTAGGTTCGGGTATGTGTTCCTGATGAAACACAAATCAGAAGCTTTTGAGAAATTTAGGGAATATAAACAAGAAGTTGAGAACCAAACCGGAAAAAGTATTAAAATCCTACGATCTGATCGAGGAGGTGAATACTTGAGCAATGAATTCCTGGACTTCCTAAAAGAGAATGGGATTCTCTCTCAGCTGACTCCTCCATATACACCACAGCACAACGGTGTATCTGAACGGAGGAACCGCACCCTATTAGATATGGTGCGCTCTATGATGAGCACAGCTGAGTTACCTATTTCCTTCTGGGGTTATGCGCTGGAAACAGCAACATACCTATTGAATCAAGTTCCATCTAAATCTGTACCTACCACACCATATGAGATATGGAGTGGGAAAAGACCATATTTTAAACGAGTTAAGATATGGGGTTGTCCGGCCTATGTCAAAAGGCAAAATCCGGACAAGCTCGAGGCACGATCAGTTCTCTGCAAGTTTGTGGGATATCCAAAGAATTCATATGGGTATTTTTTCTACCACAGTGAGGAACAAAAAGTGTTTGTTGCTCAACATGCCACCTTTTTAGAAAAGGAATTTCTTGAAAAAGAAATTAGTGGCAAAGTGGTAGAGCTGGAAGAGGTTCCAGATACACAAACCGTAACTGAAGATTTAGTGGAACCAGAAGATTCAGTAGCTCCCAATGAACCTCAGCCTCTCTGCCGATCTAGTAGGGTTCCTCGCCAACCTGAGAGATACTACGGTTTTCTCATGGATGGTGGAAGCGAGGATTGCATCATGGAGGATGATGACCCAACTAGCTTCGAGCAGGCCATCACGAGTGGGGACTCAGTGAAATGGCTGGATGCTATGCGGTCCGAGATGGAATCCATGTACACCAACAAAGTATGGACTTTGGACATTGCTCCTGAAGAGGTAAAACCCATTGGGAGCAAGTGGATCTTCAAGAAGAAACTTGGTGTAGATGGGAAAGTGGAGACTTTCAAAGCTAGACTTGTAGCAAAGGGTTTTCGTCAAAGACCAGGTGTGGACTATGACGAGACCTTTTCTCCAGTGGCTATGCTTAAATCCATCCGGATCATGCTTGCCATCGCTGCTTATCATGATTACGAAATCTGGCAAATGGATGTTAAGACCGCCTTTCTAAATGGTGATTTAGAAGAGTGCGTGTACATGATTCAGCCAGAGGGCTTCGTAGACAGTGGGAGCAGCGGAAAGGTGTGCAAGCTGCTTAAATCCATTTATGGATTAAAGCAAGCATCGCGGAGTTGGAACATCTGCTTTGACGTCGTTATCAAAGAGTTTGATTTCGTCAAAAATCCAGATGAACCTTGTATCTACAAGAAGGTGGCAGAGAGTAAGGTTGTCTTCCTCGTATTGTACGTGGACGACGTACTCTTGATAGGAAATGATATTCCTATGCTGCAATCGGTCAAGCTCTTCTTATCACAAAGATTCTCAATGAAAGATCTTGGTGATGCCTCCTGCATATTGGGAATTAGGATCTATAGAGATAGATCCAAACGGATTTTGGGATTGTCCCAATCCAGGTACATTGACACCATACTAAAGAGGTTTAGTATAGAAGAGTCCAAGCGTGGGAACTTACCCACGATCTCTGGAGTCACTCTCTCCAAAGAGATGTCTCCCAAGACTGATTTGGAGAGAGCTCGCATGCAAGGGATACCCTATGCTTCGGCAGTAGGCTCTATCATGTATGCGATGCTATGTACCAGACCCGATGTAGCATACTCACTAAGTATAGTGAGCAGGTATCAAGCTGATCCTGGAGAGAGTCACTGGACAGCTGTGAAGAGCATTCTTAAGTACTTGCGAAGGACTAGAGATATGTTCTTGGTGTATGGTAACGGAGAGCTCCAAGTGGAGTCCTTTACCGATTCGAGCTTCCAGAGTGATAAGGACGACTCTAAGTCGCAGTCGGGCTTTGTCTTTACCCTTTACGGAGGGGCGGTTAGCTGGAAGAGTTCCAAGCAGGAAACCGTGGCAGACTCGACGATGGAGGCTGAATACATCGCTGCCAACGATGCTGCCAAAGAGGCTGTCTGGATCAAGAAGTTCATTACTGAACTTGGAGTGGTTCCATCTATTGAGCATCCAATACCTTTGTATTGCGATAACAATGGAGCGGTGGCTTTGGCCAAGGAACCCAGGTCCCATCAGCGATCCAGACATATTCTGAGGCGGTATCACCTGATCCGGGAGATAGTTGATCGCCGGGAGATCGAGGTCAGGAGGGTTGACACGAAGAACAACACGGCGGATCCACTCACGAAGGCCATTCCCCAGATACAGTTTGAGAGACTCTTCGGGATGCTCGGTATGCAATACTACAGCAGCTGGCCCTAGTGCAAGTGGGAGATTGTTAGTTGTATGTATGTCCTAGAGGCCAGTATTGTACAGATATTGTATATTATATTGGATGCTTGGACATATATAGAGATGACTTTCTTGCTCGATATGATAGTATGCTATCTGGTTACTCTTTATCTTAACATGTACACTTGTCTCTTTAAACTGTCTTATAGTTACATGTTGGTAAAGCCCTTAGGATGTGTACTTGACTACCTGGACTATGATGCAGATCATACTAGTGGGGACATGGTAGTCCATAAGTACATCCTTCAAGGTCCCTGGTCGTAGGTGTATCGAGACGGGGCATCGATATACCAGAGTAGACTAGCGTATACGCTTCTCGACCCATGGGATGGGCGATGGATGATCCCATATCCATTGGTGTTTGACATCAGAGATGGTATACGGGTGCTCAGTGGAGACTGGGTACACTGGACGGACTCGCCGAGAACTCCCAGATGGTATTATACCTCACGTCAGATGGCAGTTCTCAGGTGACACTTGTGCAGGTTAGTCTGTAGACCCGAGATCGTCATAGAGTCTTGTGTGATTCCCACTGTGCTTTGATCTCCACCTTACCACGTCCATGAGGGCGTGCAAAACGGTGGTCTTTGGGTACAGTCCCGAGTCACATGGAGGCAATGAGCGATAGGAGGGGTTTCGTCTCTCCCGGTATTGGGGGTTGATGTTGCGCTGTGCTCGATTGGCCGTAACAGGGAAGTCCCTGGCCAGGGCTGATCAGAGATTTGCTGGTAAGTGTTACCAGTAGTTTCTCGACCCGTTATGAGCCTCACATCGGCACGACTTATCGGTTATTGGGGTCTGACGTTTACCACCCCTAGACTTGATATGCGACGTATCAGACGAACAGACCGGACTGTACGGTAAGTGTTACTGGTTGGATTCACAGGAGTGTGAGCGGGCTAGCTCGTCGATCTTCTGATCGCTCAATACCCGGATGGCCGTTACGTTTAGCAGACCGCTTGCGGCTTGTGGGTGCTTGATATGATCATCATCTGCTACCGGCGTATTGACGAGTCTTTAGAGTCCTACACAGAGGTTTCCTGGCTCAAGCGAAACGAAATAGGAGCACATATGAGATATGTGCAGGACCGAGAATAATGCGTGTATGTGATACCGCATTTCATTCTCGCGATATATGTTTCGATTGGTTATATTCGATATGACCTAGTTATCGAATCATTGATTCGATAAATCGATACATTGAATACTAGTCGGTTATGTGCGACATGACCGGATCATTGAATCAAATGTTGATTTAATGATTTGATGTATAATTATATATTTGATATATTACTTTGCATTAACTAGTATTGGTTCACTTTATATGGATTTTCTCACTTGATGTGCAAATTGTATATGTGATATACTTTTGTGCACATATTTGTATCATGTTTGATGATACTTGATTATTTAGTTAAGTATATAGAATTAAACCATGGTTAATTTGATAATTAGGGTTTTGCATATTCATTTATTTATTTATTTGTTCATTTATTTATTTGAAAAAGATTGAGATAAGAATGGTGGAGAAGTTTGTCCTTAGTTGAAGCTTCATGAAGTTTTGACTTCTTAACCATCCTTGTCTTCATGCTTAACCCTAACCTATCCAACTAACCATGGTCTATTCTCTACACTAAACTATGGTTTGTAAATGATAAGTATTGATTTATTTTATCATTTACAATAACACTTATCATATTCTTTCTTCATCTTCTCCTTCTTCTTCAAGATAGAAACCTTGATGCCATCAATGGCAACTTGAGTTCTAGTGAGAGAAATCCAATTCTAAAGTGAACCCACCTCCTATTTCTTCACCCTCTACCTCTTGCCAAGTTGTTTTGGGTGTTTTCTTCACAAGTTTCACAACTTTGTGAAGTCGGAGCTTGAACTTGTGATGCCTCGACGTAGATCGTCTTTGACACGAAGCCGACGACCTATTCCGCTCGTTTTCCCGACGAAGCCGATGAAAGAGTCTAGGATTCGAAAAGGACAGCGAGAGGAAGACTACGTGGAGCTTAGGAAGTGGATATCCGGATCTACAAAGGTTGTAGCATCTAACTTTTAGTTAAGTAGTTAACTAGATTATCTTTTCGCCTAGAATTCTAGCCGACGATCCGTGTTAGGGTTTCTTGACACCCATAATTTTTGAAAATGGCATGGTTGATGCCTTGTGAGACCTCTATAGGGTGCCTAGGAACCTTTCACATACTTCTGTAATCTAACGCTGGAAGGCTTATTCTGATTGAATTGTCTGAAAGCCCCATGTAGTACGCCTAGGTCTGCTTCACGGGTTTAAGAACCACAGCCCATCCTTATTGGGCTTGAAGCTATTCGTCTTCTCGGCCACTTCGACAGCTTCGGTTCCGAATAGCGTGCTTACAAACGCATTGTCACGCCCCGCTTCCCAGAGTACGCAAGATGAGGCACGTGACATAGCCAACCATGCTACCTGTGGGTAGGAATTATCCATCCACAGTCACATTACGGTTGTGGAGATATCAAGAACAAATAATAAACTAATCTAATACATGTCCAAATCCATAATAACAAGAATCAAGAAACAATAAGTGCGGAAGCAAATGATCCAGTACAATGAATAAACAGTATGTCCCATAATGCGGGCTCACATCTGGAAATGAACTGAAATAAATAAACTAAACCCTAAGGAACTCACAGTTCAGCCTGCTGGCTGAAGTACTCCTGCTCGGTCGTCGATAGTGGCAAGGAATCTGGGCCATGCAAAACCCAGACGTCAGCGCGTCATATCAACCAAATAGTATAATATAAACATGGTAATAAGCAGTGCAGGTATGAACATGAATAAGCAGTACAATAACAGAGCAGGGTAAAGTGCAAGGGTGACTAAACTGTCCTATCAGGTTTCTACTCTATAGTCTTTGAAATCAATTGATGAATCGTCGATGTAACTCAATAGTATCCCGTGCGTGTCCGGGACCACGGTCAAGGTCCTCGGGGCTGAATCCGAGACGTGCCGCTAAGCAGTAATAGGTAGCTGGATGGATGAGTGATGTCAGCATCATCACTCCGGGGCTGGCCAAGCCCGTAAGACTGATCAGAACAAGTATCGAACTGTTGAGTTACAAGTCGGTTCCACCTTTGATTTCCCCATACCCCCAAGTTATGTATGTCAAGTCAGGTATTCAGTAGTCAAGGACTAATGCCAACACAAAATAAGGTAAAGTAGGTCCGTCTGGATAGACAGCAGGAATGGTCAGGTTGGTCGGCATTAGGCATGAAATCAGGTAACAGGTCAGGTCACGTTTCAACAGGTTGAGTTGATATGTACAGGGTGTCATGTCCGGTGTATCAGTACATGTGTCAGGTGTATCAAGATCGGTCAATATGTAATGCAATCAAATGTATGCTGATAACAGGTATAGTAACGAATAAAGAACAACAGCAGGAACAGCAATAACAATATTATCCCATGTAAACACAGTGATGTTTTGTATTCTCTTATTAACAGGTTCAAGCACCCTTGGGGTGCAATAGTCACAAAGTGGAACAATATCAACAACATACGTAATGAAGCTACATGAATTTAAACTAAAGCATAATGATTGTCTCATGGGTGATTTAACAAATGAAGTGAGGACAATCTACTTGGTTTAGTTAGTTAAAGTGTGAATTAAAAGCAGACCGGTTAATTACAAGCAACTACTATATTAATTTAATGTTACGGATAATTGTGACCATCAATTCTAAGTTATAAAAGATATCGATGTTACAAATAGCTGTGTGGTTATCATATGATGATTAAGTTTATCGCAAGACTTGATCTTGTGTACTAGCATGCTAAAGCAAGTATTCGGATACTTGCCTCGACGGTTTCGCAAACCGGAAAGCACGGATGCAAAGTCGGCAGAAAACACGAGACGGGTGCACGGGCCACGGATCGGGTCCCAACAGAGAACAACGGGATCACACGGACCAGGGTACCTCGCTGGAGCGTCGGGTTCAAAAGACGGCACGGTCGGATTCCGGTAAAAGTCATCGGCAACGAGTTAGCAACAAGATATACGTAATAATATCAGCGGGGGGGATTTTGCACAAAAGGAAAGATGAGGGGTGCTTACAGGGAGACACCAGGGGTAACCCCGGCGGGCTCGACGGCGCTGGAACGCCGGCGAGGCAGCGACGGCGGCTGTGAAGGCCTGAACAGCCTCGGGTTCGCTGGAGAGGGGGTGCGACGAGTAGAGGAGGGTGGTGGTCGGCTCTGGTGATCGAGGGGGAAAGGAGGTGGCGCGGGTGACGTCGACGAGGGTCGACGGCGCGGTTCCCGGCGACCCGGGATTGGTGCTAGGGTCGGCTCGGGTCTGGTGGTGGTCCGGCGAGGGGAGGAGGAAAGCGACGACGAGGTCGGGACGAGGAGGAAGAGAGGGAGTCGCGGGCGTCGTCGGTGACTGGAGGCGGCGTCGACGACGAGACCTGCGGTGGTTGGTGGCGTCGTCGGGGTTCGGTGCAGGCGCGGAAGAGAGCGGAGGAAGGAGGAAGAGGGTGCGGCTAGGTTAAGGAGGTGCTGACGGCGACGGCGAGGTCGCGGGGAGGTCGGCGGCGCGAGTACGAGGGTTAGGGTTTGGGTTCTCGTGGGTTTTCTCGTGATCGAGAGGGAGAGGGGAGGCGGCTGCATAATAAATAGAGGAAGAGAGAGAGAGAGATTGGAGAGAGAGAGAAGGATTTGATGAGGAGAGAGATAGAGAGAGTTTGTTAGAGAGAGAGAGAAGGAGAATGGAGAGAGAGACAGAGAGAGGCGGAGAGAGATAGAGTGAAACGGGGGGGCCCACGAGGGAAAGAGGCTCGTGATTGGCCAGGGAAATATTTGGAAAAGGTTTAAAGGATTTAAAACGATTTAAGAGTATATATATTCGTATATAATTTAGTTTTAAGATATTTAATTAAATGGGCCTTTTTGGCGCTAAATGAAACATTTCCAAATCGCGCCCGGGTTGCGCCCAAATGTTCCAAATTCAAATTATAGGATTTTAAGCGAGTTGCAAATTTCGAAAAGAGGTGTTTAATGATTAAAATGCATGCCCCCAAGTCGGACACTTGCACGCGCGCGTAGTCGTCCAAACTTGCCCGTTTAGCCGAACGGGACGGAATCTCGACACGCGGACGCTACCACGCGACTAGTGGCGACGAGTAGGCCAACATGGATATTTTAAATTTCATTTTAGGAGTTAAAATTTGTTATGTGTCAAAATGACTTAACCGGTTAAAATTTTGCAAAAAGCACCAAACTATCAGGGTAATTGGAAATGAGCAAGATATAACCCTCAACTAGTAATATAAATAGTATTATTGGGCTCGGGTGTTACATCATACCCAACTACAAAAGAATTTCGTCCTCGAAATTCCAAGAATACAAGATAGCTAACTACTGGAAAAGGTGAGGGAATTTCTGCCGGATCTCGTCTTCTCGCTCCCAAGTGGATTCTCCATGCGATCGATTACCCCAAGAAACTAGCACAAGAGGGATAACCTTGTTCTTAAGAACCTTTTCTCTTCGATCCTTGATTTCAACTGGTCGCTCCTCAAAGGTTAGGTCCTCCCGCACAGTCAACTCCGAATGATCCAAAACATGAGTCTCATCGCGAACATACCTCCGTAGTTGAGACACATGGAACACATCGTGCACTCCTGCTAATGACTGTGGTAACGCCAACCGGTACGCTACCTCTCCAACACGCTCCAATATCTCGAAGGGTCCAACGAATCGAGGACTAAGCTTTCCCCGACTTCCAAAGCGAATTACCCCTCTAGTCGGTGATATCTTCAGGAATACCAAATCGCCCACGGCGAACTCTAGAGGTCTTCTTGACGTGTCGGCCCAACTTTTCTGTCTGTCTTGAGCTGCCTTCATATGCTTCCTGATTGTATTCACCTTCTCGACTGTCTGTACCACCAAATCTGGTCCTAATAACCTTCGTTCACCAACATCATCCCAACAAACAGGTGAACGGCACTTACGACCATACAGTGCTTCAAACGGAGCCATCTGAATTGTCGCTTGGAAGCTATTGTTGTACGAAAACTCCACCAGGTGTAGATGATCCTCCCAAGAACCTTTGAAGTCTAACATGCAAGCCCTCAACATATCTTCAAGGGTTTGGATCGTTCTCTCCGATTGTCCATCAGTCTGAGGATGATAAGCTGTGCTGAACTTCAATCGAGTCCCCAAACTTTCTTGTAAACTCCTCCAGAAGTGCGACAAGAACCGAGTGTCCCGATCGGACACGATGCTTACCGGTACTCCATGCAGTCTTACAATCTCCTGCACGTACCGTTCTGCCAAAGTCTCTGTCGACTGACCAACCCGAAAAGGAATAAAGTGAGCTGCCTTGGTCAAACGATCGATAATCACCCATACGGCATTGTTGCCCTTTGGACTCCGCGGTAAAGCCGTCACGAAATCCATGGTTATATGTTCCCACTTCCACTAAGGAATCGGAAGTGGTTGCAACAAACCAGCAACCCTTTGGTGTTCAGCCTTGACTTGCTGACACACCAAGCACTTAGCCACGAAGCGAGCAATTTCCCGTTTCATACCTTCCCACCAGAAATGCTGTCGGATATCTCGGTACATCTTTGTCCCTCCTGGATGTACAGAGTAAGCTGAACTGTGTGCCTCCTTCATAAGCTCTTCACGCACGTCTCCTTTTGGCACACACACACGGCCACCATATCTCAACGAACCGTCTTCATGGATCAGTAAATCGGTTCGTAGTCCGGCTTCAACCTGCTCTCGAAACTTTTGCAGCCTAGCATCCTGCGATTGCGCCACTTTAATCTTCTCAACTAAGGACGACTGTACTTGCAACTGCATCAACTGTCCTGTAGCATGTGGTAGCACAACCTCCAAGTCAAATCTCTGAAAATCCGCAATGATCTCCCTCTGTGCAGTCAATATCTGAATTGCTGGTAACCGACTCAGCGCATCCGGCATGACGTTGACTTTTCCCGGATGGTACTTAAGATCAAGGTCATAGTCGGCCATCAGCTCCAACCATCTGCGTTGCCTCATGTTCAACTCCTTCTGAGTGAACACATACTTTAAACTCTTGTGATCAGTAAAGACTTCAACTCTCTCGCCCAAAAGGTAGTGTCTCCAAATCTTCAGGGCGAAGATCACGGCTGCAAGCTCTAAGTCATGAGTCGGATAGTTCTTCTCATGAGTCTTCAGTTGTCTCGATGCGTAAGCGACGACTTTCCCATTCTGCATCAAAACACATCTCAATCCCTTTCCGGATGCGTCGCTATGAATCACCAGTCCTCCTGAATCATCCGGTACGGTTAGGATAGGGGCGGTTATCAACTTCTGCTTCAACGTCTCGAAAGCCAATGCACATCCATCCGACCAAACAAACGGTACTTCCTTGCGCGTAAGCTTGGTTAACGGCTCAGCTAGACGAGCGAAGTTCTCCACAAATCTTCTGTAGTAACCGGCGAGTCCAAGAAAACTTCTTATCTCCGCAACATTCTTTGGAATAGGCCAATCTCGGACTGCTGCAATCTTTTCGGGATCGACGGCGATTCCATCGCCCGACACGACATGCCCCAGAAACCTCACTTCTTCCAGCCAGAATTCGCACTTACTCATCTTGGCGAATAACTTCCCTTGTCTCAGCGTCTGCAGTGCGATCTTTAAATGCTCAGCATGCTCCTCCGGACTCTTCGAGTATACCAGAATATCGTCAATGAATACCACAGTAAACTGGTCCAGGTATGGTGAAAAGACCCTGTTCATCAAGTCCATGAATATTGCCGGCGCATTCGTCACTCCGAAGGGCATCACTAGATACTCGAAATGTCCATATCGAGTTCGAAACGCCGTCTTGCAAATGTCCTCTGCTTTTACTCGGACCTGATGATATCCTGATCGTAAATCCAGCTTCGAGAATACCCTCGCGCCACTAAGCTGCCCAAAAAGTTCTCCAATGCGAGGGATCGGGTACTTGTTCTTAATAGTCACCCGGTTCAATTCTCGATAATCAATGCACATCCTTCTCGTGCCATCCTTCTTCTTTACTAAAAGAACTGGAGCTCCCCAAGGCGAGTTGCTGCTTCGAATCCAACCTTTCCCGAGTAATTCACCAACTTGTTTCTTAACTTCTTCCAATTCCACCGGTGCCATCGGATAATAAGATTTTGATACTGGCGCTGCACCAGGAATAAGGTCAAACGCAAACTCCACATCTCGCTTCGGCGGTAAGCCCGATATATCTTCAAATACGTCCATAAAATCGCGAACAACTGCCGGCTCTTCATTACTATCAACTTCCATAGCTGCAAGAACACTGTTTGTCGGCCTAGCCCTAAACTCGACTGGCCCGACAGGACTGCTTCTTTACCGCAACTGCTGTCTGCATCGTTGGCCGTGAAAGGTCCAGCGAGACTACTGAGTCTCGTCCATTCTGCTGCATGCACGTCCACGGTTGCTCCATTCTGTCTTAGTCCGATGAACTTCTCTTCCATTTCCTCCCGTGCGGTCCGCGGGAAGAATTTCTCCAGGAAACTCTTAGAGAAATCCGCTCAACTGATTGGCTTGGGCAAGCGGGTCTCCTCTACAGGCCATCACTCTCGGCGTAAACCACTAGCTGAAGCGCACCACAACAACTCTCTTGTCCTCTGGGATCTGTGCCGCAATCAGTAAATCCTCCGTGTCACTAGCCTCTGCTCGGCTGGTAACAGCTCCTTTAAACCAGTAAATGTAGACGGACCCAAATTCTGAAATCTGCTACGGTCCTTACTCGTTCGACTGGTCTAGTTCCATCGTTGTTTACAGACTGCTGAACGATCTGCAAACCTTCCTGAAACAAATCTGCTATTGCTGATTCAGCTCGGTCTGTCTCTTTGATTTCCAGCATTTCTCTTATCACTCCAAGCATGGCGGCTTCGCTCACACACCTACGGTACGTCTTCAACTTCTTACCTGTCGTAATCCTGAACTCAAAACACCCAACATTAGCATGATGATAGATTCTGAATATAGATCAAGGCTAGAACTCCAAGATACTTAAATAGAGTACTGCATTGTAGCTATGCCGCGGTATCATAGCCGCAATTACTTAACTCCACCCAAGTCGCCTAAGTCCTAGAGATAACAAGAAGTTAGATTTTCGAGTTGACAATGCAAAGTAAGTTTGCATGTCGACATGATCCGGAAGAATGATTCAAGGATGGTAAAACGGTCAAAGTGGCAGGACATGTTTCCTAATCACGGGTATTCTGATTCGTGTATCGGGTGCAATACCCAACTACAAAGAATCAACCCAATTAACCTATGGCTCTGATACCAAAAGAACCATGTCACGCCCCGCTTCCCAGAGTACGCAAGATGAGGCACGTGACATAGCCAACCATGCTACCTGTGGGTAGGAATTATCCATCCACAGTCACATTACGGTTGTGGAGATATCAAGAACAAATAATAAACTAATCTAATACATGTCCAAATCCATAATAACAAGAATCAAGAATCAATAAGTGCGGAAGCAAATGATCCAGTACAATGAATAAACAGTATGTCCCATAATGCGGGCTCACATCTGGAAATGAACTGAAATAAATAAACTAAACCCTAAGGAACTCACAGTTCAGCCTGCTGGCTGAAGTACTCCTGCTCGGTCGTCGATAGTGGCAAGGAATCTGGGCCATGCAAAACCCAGACGTCAGCGCGTCATATCAACCAAATAGTATAATATAAACATGGTAATAAGCAGTGCAGGTATGAACATGAATAAGCAGTACAATAACAGAGCAGGGTAAAGTGCAAGGGTGACTAAACTGTCCTATCAGGTTTCTACTCTATAGTCTTTGAAATCAATTGATGAATCGTCGATGTAACTCAATAGTATCCCGTGCGTGCCCGGGACCACGGTCAAGGTCCTCGGGGCTGAATCCGAGACGTGCCGCTAAGCAGTAATAGGTAGCTGGATGGATGAGTGATGTCAGCATCATCACTCCGGGGCTGGCCAAGCCCGTAAGACTGATCAGAACAAGTATCGAACTGTTGAGTTACAAGTCGGTTCCACCTTTGATTTCCCCATACCCCCAAGTTATGTATGTCAAGTCAGGTATTCAGTAGTCAAGGACTAATGCCAACACAAAATCAGGTAAAGTAGGTCTGTCTGGATAGACAGCAGGAATGGTCAGGTTGGTCGGCATTAGGCATGAAATCAGGTAACAGGTCAGGTCACGTTTCAACAGGTTGAGTTGATATGTACAGGGTGTCATGTCCGGTGTATCAGTACATGTGTCAGGTGTATCAAGATCGGTCAATATGTAATGCAATCAAATGTATGCTGATAACAGGTATAGTAACGAATAAAGAACAACAGCAGGAACAGCAATAACAATATTATCCCATGTAAACACAGTGATGTTTTGTATTCTCTTATTAACAGGTTCAAGCACCCTTGGGGTGCAATAGTCACAAAGTGGAACAATATCAACAACATACGTAATGAAGCTACATGAATTTAAACTAAAGCATAATGATTGTCTCATGGGTGATTTAACAAATGAAGTGAGGACGATCTACTTGGTTTAGTTAGTTAAAGTGTGAATTAAAAGCAGACCGGTTAATTACAAGCAACTACTATATTAATTTAATGTTACGGATAATTGTGACCATCAATTCTAAGTTATAAAAGATATCGATGTTACAAATAGCTGTGTGGTTATCATATGATGATTAAGTTTGTCGCAAGACTTGATCTTGTGTACTAGCATGCTAAAGCAAGTATTCGGATACTTGCCTCGACGGTTTCGCAAACCGGAAAGCACGGATGCAAAGTCGGCAGAAAACACGAGACGGGTGCACGGGCCACGGATCGGGTCCCAACAGAGAACAACGGGATCACACGGACCAGGGTACCTCGCTGGAGCGTCGGGTTCAAAAGACGGCACGGTCGGATTCCGGTAAAAGTCATCGGCAACGAGTTAGCAACAAGATATACGTAATAATATCAGCGGGGGGGATTTTGCACAAAAGGAAAGATGAGGGGTGCTTACAGGGAGACACCAGGGGTAACCCCGGCGGGCTCGACGGCGCTGGAACGCCGGCGAGGCAGCGACGGCGGCTGTGAAGGCCTGAACAGCCTCGGGTTCGCTGGAGAGGGGGTGCGACGAGTAGAGGAGGGTGGTGGTCGGCTCTGGTGATCGAGGGGGAAAGGAGGTGGCGCGGGTGACGTCGACGAGGGTCGACGGCGCGGTTCCCGGCGACCCGGGATTGGTGCTAGGGTCGGCTCGGGTCTGGTGGTGGTCCGGCGAGGGGAGGAGGAAAGCGACGACGAGGTCGGGACGAGGAGGAAGAGAGGGAGTCGCGGGCGTCGTCGGTGACTGGAGGCGGCGTCGACGACGACACCTGCGGTGGTTGGTGGCGTCGTCGGGGTTGGGTGCAGGCGCGGAAGAGAGCGGAGGAAGGAGGAAGAGGGTGCGGCTAGGTTGAGGAGGTGCTGACGGCGACGGCGAGGTCGCGGGGAGGTCGGCGGCGCGAGTACGAGGGCTAGGGTTTGGGTTCTCATGGGTTTTCTCGTGATCGAGAGGGAGAGGGGAGGCGGCTGCATGATAAATAGAGGAAGAGAGAGAGAGATTGGAGAGAGAGAGAAGGATTTGATGAGGAGAGAGATAGAGAGAGTTAGAGAGAGAAGGAGAATGGAGAGAGAGACAGAGAGAGGCGGAGAGAGATAGAGTGAAACGGGGGGGCCCACGAGGGAAAGAGGCTCGTGATTGGCCAGGGAAATATTTGAAAAAGGTTTAAAGGATTTAAAACGATTTAAGAGTATATATATTCGTATATAATTTAGTTTTAAGATATTTAATTAAATGGGCCTTTTTGGCGCTAAATGAAACATTTTCAAATCGCGCCCGGGTTGCGCCCAAATGTTCCAAATTCAAATTATAGGATTTTAAGCGAGTTGCAAATTTCGAAAAGAGGTGTTTAATGATTAAAATGCATGCCCCCAAGTCGGACACTTGCACGCGCGCGTAGTCGTCCAAACTTGCCCGTTTAGCCGAACGGGACGGAATCTCGACACGCGGACGCTACCACGCGACTAGTGGCGACGAGTAGGCCAACATGGATATTTTAAATTTCATTTTAGGAGTTAAAATTTGTTATGTGTCAAAATGACTTAACCGGTTAAAATTTTGCAAAAAGCACCAAACCATCAGGGTAATTGGAAATGAGCAAGATATAACCCTCAACTAGTAATATAAATAGTATTATTGGGCTCGGGTGTTACACGCGTCAAACACGCTCGTCTTCAATTTCCTCGCTTCTCCGGTTCCGAATAGCGTGCTTACAAACTCTCTGCACTGCCGGAGGAGGCATACTCCTCGCACCGGTAGACCACGCACGAGTTGCAGAAATCTTGTTTTACCTCATAATCCCCCAGCTTACTCCCCGCATACTGTTACCGAACCTCCCAATTAGGCCGACCACATCTGGACGCTACCTGATGACTCTAACAACTCCCGTAGGATTCTTCTCGCAATCGATCGATTCTTCGTTAGTTGATGAAGAGAGTGTGGCCGCATTAACCTCCTTCCCTAAATCGGCGTTAACAACGTTCACCGATATCGTTTTAGTAAAAGGGTTCTTTTCAACCTCCGGCGCCGCTCTTGCGAATTTAATTCGTCTTTCTTCAAAAGCCTTTTACAAAGTATTGCAGAGAGTTACGCAGTTAATGGTCGAATGGGACTCCGAATTGTGCCATTTACAATAATCTTTCTTCTTTACGATCTCTTCAGCGTTTGGGATTCGATAGGATATCTTGAGTTGCTTGTCTTTGAAGAGCATGTCAAAAATCATTTCAGCCTTTATTATGTCATAGTCATAATCTCGGTTCCCCTCGAAATAATTCATTTTAACGGATCCCGTTTTAGGCGCCGAATCCAAAGATTCTTTCGGCATGGTACAGGTGTAAGTCTTCCCTGGGAGGAACTCTGCAATGCTGACGTTAGCCTCGATATCAACATCAAGATCGTTTCCTTTCCTTCTTGGATCTCGGCGATGGTCAACTTGTTTTCGAACCCAGAATTTCCGAAGGAATTCCTTTTTGTCTCCATCACGAGTCATGCGTTCGTAAGGTTCCACGCGGTTTACCAAATCACTCATATTCTCGAACTTCATGCCTGCGAAATGTCTCCTGCTATTGTGGAGCAAGTTCCTTTGTGCTATTTTCACATATTCTTTATCTTGTAAGGCCGTCAGCATCCGGGTAACGAATTTCTCTACCGGCTCGTTGTTCTTCTGGTATATTCTAGCGATATCTGCCATTGCCACATCGATGATGACCGTGATAAACTGAACCCTAAATCTCTATTCCAAAGTCGGCCAGTCTTGGATAGAAGCCGTCACCAAATTCCAATACCATTCGAATGCTACCCTACTAAGGGATCCATCGAACAATCAGAGCTTATACATACCGAAAACTCCCGGCCTCCTTACACTGGATGGTAATCTAGTGATGTGCTCATTGGCCAACAAGTCGTTTTCACCTGAGAATGGTGTGAAATCGGGGACTTTGAAACCCCTCGGATACTCATACGTCTGATTCCGGATAAGGTTTCTATAGCACTCCCCCGGTTCTCTATCCTGCGGCTGAGGCGCATTGGAAAAAGCCTATCGGTTCGGCTGAGAATGATACGCGGATTCGATGTTAGGATCAATGTCATCACCAAACCATCCGAACTCTGTAGCTGACGTGTTAAACGGTCCTCGGGTTTGTGTATTGCGATCTTACCAGCCAAAATTTTGGGCGCCGGCCGGAGCGTGCCAAGTCTGCCCCTAGGAGGCAATCAATGTCCACCGTCCGGCCTAGCACCGATTTAGTTTGGAGCAGTAGGTTCGAACATGGGCGTGGGAGCAATATTACACCTATGATTTTGGTTCGAGTAAGCGTGGCTTGGCTCCTTGAACGGGGAAATTCCTGGTGTGGCGGTGCTACGCTGCGCATTCCCACCAGGGTTGTTATTTGGTGCACTCGGAGCTGAACTGGCTGTTGGAGCCATAGTACAAATTCGCCGTTCAGGAACTATTCGGCGAGATCGAAAATTCGGATTCGGGAAACTATTCAGAAAAAATTGACAGGTATTCTGGAAAAATTCGACAAGTATTCGGGAAATGTTCGGAAAGGATTTCGAGCAAGAAATTAATATATGAGGCGCTGGGTTTTGATATTGCGAATTATTCGCTGTTTTTGTGAATTATTCGCAGTTTATTTGAATTATTCGAAACGTTCGCCAGTGGCGATTAAATCGGAAAATTAATCGGCCGATAAAAAAATTCATGAATAATTTTCGAATTCGCCGAATTATTCGCGAATTATGTGACTATGGTTGGAGTCACTGGATTCGAGACACCAAAGTACTGAGGATTGGTCCCCCAAGATCCAACGGCCATCGCCAACCTATCCACAGCCGTGATCATTTGGTTGGAACTTCTGTTGGTTTTGTTCATTGCTTCTTGTAAAGGTTGTTGCGTCTCGATCTGCATCACTGGTAAAGCCTGGAAGGCTTGTTGGTTCGTTTTCATCATCTGGCGGCCAAAAGCGGCTGCCATCTGGTCAATCCGCCGGTTAATCTTCTCGAGCAATTCGCTGTTAGTGAGACTCGTCGGCGGGTCATCGTTCGGCGAATGGTTCACTAAACTTGAAGCCCATTTTGACGCAGCGTGGTCGCTCTCGTTCAGAGGTGCTTCATTTTGATTCTGGTTATTACTGCCATCACTCATCTTCTCTGACCACTTGGTTTTCCGTCGCGTGGTCCTTTATGCTAATGACAAGTGCTGGAAATCAGGATCTTTGCTGATATGAGATCGGGTCTATACCATACAACAACGGGGTCCCATCGGAAGTGCTAAAAAAGGTGTTCGCTCTAAAATTAGATCTGCACTAAGGACAAAAATAATTAGCGGACTCTCTTGACGGATGGGCCGTCGTTAAAGAAACGGAAGAACATTCTTCCATAATAAAATAAAAATAAACCTCTTGGTTGTATGGACAAAAATTTATAAACGACACATCAGATATAACAGTCATCCAGCCATTATATTATTGATGAAATTGGGTTACAGTTACATATGATCTGATAATAAAAACAAACTCTCACTCATGGATCAAGACCTCGTCTTGAAGACCGAGTGCAAGAGCAGGGATGAACATTTAAATCTACTACACAGCGAGTCTCAAGCCGAATCATGATTCATCGGCCACACCGCTCAGCCTGCTCTCAATACCCGAACGCAGGAACGGATGTCTAAATTTCTCGATCGTTTGTTACAAGACCGAGCGGAGGGCTGATCGCCTAGACCGAGACCAATCCCGGAATCACAACACAATGGTAGGAATGAACGTCTAAATCCCCTGTATTGTGATCACCACCACTAAGCTTGATACGGTTGAAGGCCAAGATCAGTTCTATTATCATGTTACGAAAGTAGGGATGTATGTCTGAACCTCTTGTAGGTATGATAACAGCCATGATCTGGCCATCAGCGCGCTCGGACATACCCCAATCGGCGCTATATGAGTGTAGGCCGCTGAAAGAAGGGCCGAAGGGCGATCCTTCATCTCGATGCTCTGCTTTCTATAGATCTAAAGAAACGTGGAGGCATACCTGGTTGAGGAGGGCTGGTCATTTCAACTCTTGACAGGGCCTTGATGGATATGCATTGATCACTGAAGATCTAGGTTACATGAACTTGTAGAGTGTTTGAGAAATCCTAGAACTAGAAAAATTGATAATTTGTTGATTGATTGAGAGAGATCCTTTTCTTCGTCTTCAATTCTGACCTTTATATGACTATGGTTTGTTGGAAATAGTTCAAAGCCCAAGATTTTCCTTGATTCGAGCATCAATTACGCTCCTGTTTGGTGCTTAAGTTTCGCAGCCACCGACTTCTGATTGATTGTAAATCTCTCATAAAATCTTATTTATTCTTCCTTGATTATATTGACCCGGTTCCTTAAATAACCGATTCGGTCCCAAATGAGTTGGGCCGACTAACCTTTCCCTATCCTGCCTCATTCGGTCCGCTTAACCGAATGCCACTTTTTTTGTGTAAACACATTTGTATTTATCTGTGGTATCTATTTTCGTTATTTACCTTTTGTGATACTTTTTAAACTCTTATAGTATTACTTAATGATTATGTTAACATGAAACAAACAGATATATGCATTACTCGTTTTGTGATTATGGCGTGTCATTTAACAACTTAGATATTAGGATGAAGGTTAATCTTCTTTTGTTTAGGCATATCATAGGCAACCTTTACTGTTTGCTTCTAGAATCTTAAACCTTACATATGCTCACAAACAGTTCTTTTCTTGATAATCGATCGAAGTTGCTTTTGATTTCATTTGGCAGGAGCATTGAAGGTTCCTCACTGTTTCAACATTCTAGCTTAATTATCTTAAAAGCAAGAGATGAGAATGTGGGCTTTCAAATTCCACTTGTTTCAACTTTATGATATGTTTGACGACTAAAGATTTATTTCTGTGATATTAGTCGTTGATTTTGTTTTGGGTTTTCTTTAATATACCATCCCAAAAAATATAAATCATCCCAAAAAGTTCGATATTTCAAAAATCACCCCATAAAGTTCTAAGTTTTAGCCAAAAAACGCTCCCTTAATTAGTTATACTCGGATCTGTTGGGAATATTCCTTTAGTCAAGTTTAAATCCTTTCTCATTTCATTGTTTTAGAGGTTCTAGGGTTAAGGTTCTTATTCCAAATTGCAACAACTCTCAAGTAATAAAATGGGCTTTAGTTATTCATTTGTATATCTTAGCAGTTTTTTAAATTCCATGCAAATGTGGGTTTCAAGTGCAAATTCTCACTGGAGAAAGAATAATAAAAATAAAAGCATAAGTTTTGTTGTTGCTACAAATACAAAGACCACCGATTTTTTTTATGTTTTTTGGATGTGAATTTCAAATTGTAACAAGAATAGGCCAAACAACAACGAGAAGCATGAAATAGGATTTTTAAAGAATGTCAAGAATTAGAGAAGGGATCGGGAAAATTGAGAGATGTGAGATGTAGATAGACTTGAGAAGATGAGGGAATGAGATTTTCTTAATTGAGCTTGACGCAAACTAGGGTTCAAATTTGGTTGGAAAAGGCAGACAAAGGTTGTTTTTTGATTAACCTAGAATTTTTTAGGGTGATTTTTAGAATATAGTGTTTTTGGGGGTGATTTTAAAAATAAAATAAAGTTCAGGGTGTATATAAAAAACCCATTATAAAAAGAAAATCATGTAAACAGTTTATAATTTAGCAGTGACAGAAGAGCGTTATTTTCTGTTTCGTTTTTTCTTTCCTTTTCGTGTATTTCCCCACTTTTCTGTAAAATAAGAGCTTTTACACGAGTCAAATAATATATATTATGAATTAAATTTATCAACACATTTACAAATTATATTCACAAATTTCTGTGTCAAACAAAGCGGAAATTAGATATTTGAGATTCTCCTAGGAGCGTTTGAGTCGAAATTAAAAGATACTCTGCTCCATTGAATCCTTTTACCTCGCATCATCATTGACCCAGGATCCGAGGTTTTCAATCTTCCAATGCCTTGGGTACCGGACGAGTAATCTTCAATCTCTAAAATTGATTATATAATATACTTCAACTATTTGATCATGGGTGTAGTAGGTATGTAAATTACTAATAAAATCCTTCTTTGTTCTTCCTGGGCTAGCAAGAAGGAGAAGAATTTGGAACACCCTCTTCTGGAACTCACAAATCGGAATTCTTCATCTGGTCTTCAAATTTCACCGTCAGATCCGCCAGATCCACCACACGAACACGAACACAAACGAGACTACGAATGAATGAAATATACCGCGCTCGATTTTGTAATGAAAGCTTCAAGCTTCTCAAGCTCCTCAAGCTCACCCTCACCTATATTGGCGAATGAGAATTCAAATGATATGCACCATAAAAGCTTCAGGAGAATAGGTTCAGGCTTCGATGCTGAGGCTGGTACTCGATTTTGTTTTTTCCCGGACAATATGCCTAATATATATAGCACTATGGTAGTTAAATGTCCAGATAATGAGGAGGGGGAAAATGTAGCTAGTAAGCATATAACCATTTGCGTCAGTCAATCATGAGAACAATCAAAATGTCTCATTTGCAGATAATCAAAATGTCTCAAAATGCTAGTTGTATTTGCAATGGCTCATAATACCATTTGCAGATGATCACATATTGGATGCATATCACACTCAAAATGTCAAATTTTCAAGATAATACCAATTGCAGATAATCACAGGATGGAAGCATACACGATCAAAATGTCAATTTTCAACAAGTTGCATAATATCATTTGCAGATACAAGATGAAAGCATAGACAATCAAGAATGTCTCAAATTTCAAGAGGTTCAAAATATTCTTCCTTCAGATGCATGCATAACGACGCTACATGACCAGTATATGTAAAGCAAAAGGAAAAATGAAAGGAAAAAATCCCTAAAATCAACAACACCGACAATACACCATCTCTAAAAAAGCAAAAACCAGGGAATGCAATGCAAGATTAAATACACACACAACACTGAATACAAATCCGCGATTAAGTTATTTAAGAGATTATGGTAAAATATAAATATGTTTAATTTAGCCTTCTCCTCTTGCTTGCATGAAGAACTCCTCCATCAACATCCAGAGAGCCCGACGCACTGCTTCTCCCCCTCCTCCTATAAGACCTAGAAGATCCTGCACTGGTTGGTTCAGCCGAGCCTTCAGCAACACCTACATCTCCTTGTATAACCGCGGTTGTGCTCGAAGCCGAGACTTGATCCCCCGTAGAACCGGATGCTACATTAACCCTAGGGATCAGCTGATCTTGAGTTTGAGGATTCATGGAAGATGATGAGGCCCCATGTCTGTTAGTACCATTTCCAACCACCCTTCCAATATCAGCAGGGGCGTAAAGGCCATACATAGAGACCCGATGCCAGAACTCATCTCGCTGATGAGGCAATGGGTCATCACTATATCGAGGGATCGTTGTACTACTCTCTCTTTGGCGATGCCAATGGTTGTCGATGTCAATTCCATCGTAAAACATTGCATGCGTATCGCTAACGTGAGGGATCAGTGGTCTCTCTCTATCCCGATGCCAAAAGCCGCCTCCATCACGGAAAATTGGGTTTGTGTCGTTACTTTGGGGGATCGTTGCGTCTCTAGGAACTCTTATATCTTCGCCTTCGTGCTCAGCTTCAGCATTCAGCTCTTCTCTTAGCATCCTCCTTGCTCTTAACCGAGTCAAAACGGCCTGCTGCGCACCATTGAGAATATTGAGGTCTCCATGCCCATCAAATCTATTTCGGTTGCGCAACTGTTGATTCACAAGGCGCCTCCAGTCACCAAACCTTCTAGAAATGGGTCGGAACTGTTGCCTTAAGCTCTCGAACCGATTCCCACGAGGCCTTGGGGGAATCTTTATATTGGACTCCCCACTCTCTGCAAGTGTTTTCCCCTCACTAGCTTCAGAGCTTCCTCTCCCATAGATAGGCGTGATGTTAGATTCAGTGACCTCTCCTTTACAAACCGGGCACTCTTTGTGATCACTATGGACATTCAACCACTGGTACAAACACGGCCAGCAAAACAAATGTCCACAAGAGGTAACGACCGGCTCTTGGGCCATATCCAAACAGATGTTGCATTCAAAATTAGCAGCTGATTTAGTCTCGTCTTCCTTCTCCCCTTCAGAACTCTCTGGTGCAATACCTTCAGCATGGACTTTATGTTTCCCGCTAGTTTCCAATGATCGATGAGAAGTCATTATGTCATGCATCAGTTGCTGTTCAGGAACAGGCGAAGCAGACCGCTCAAAACCAGGCCTATCACTTTCATGATAAGGAAGAGATGAACGGAACCTTCTTAGTCTCAGCCGATGGCTCGACTCGATCAATCTCCTTAAACGAAATTCAGGTGACTCAAGGATATCTCTCCTTGATGAAGACTCGTCATCTCTTCTACTCAATAGCTCATCTCTTGGCGGATTATATGATGGTGATCGAGGATCGTAAGGTGGAGACCTATCAACATAAGAAGGCTCCATCGGAGGATATATTGGTGATCGAGGATCGTAAGGCGGAGACCTAGCAGCATAAGAAGTCATTGGAGGAGCATACATGGAGACATCTTGCAACGGTGGAGGGATGTAAGGCCTCGAAAGTTCATCACCTGTCTCTTGGGTTTCTAAAGGAATGTACGAAGGAGTGTAAGAAGGTGGATAAGCATCATGAGGTTCCTCTTCAGTCTCTTGAAGAGTTGGCAATGGATGGGGGTTTGATGGAGGAGGAGAATCTGCAGTGCCCGGGTCTAAAGGTTCCGGAATCGGAGCATAAGGTCCGAATCTAGGGGAATAGGTGTATGAAGGGGAATAAGGTGTGTACTCTTCGTTGGGATTGTCGTTAGCATGAGCATTGGGATCGATCGGTCCGATGCTAGGTTGAGGAGTGAATGAGGCATGGGAAGGGGAGTAGGGAGCATGAGAATCTCTGGGTTCTAAAGCACTAGACATCTCTAAAGGGGCTCGGCTCTCTTCGGTTGTGGATGAAGTGGACAAAGGGAGCGAGCTAAGGGCGAGATCGGATCCAAGGTCTGAGCTTCGGGGCCGAGGAGAACGAGGAAGACCTAGATAAAGATTCAGATCCATTCTTCCAATTGTGCTCTCATTTCCCTCATCTGCCATTACCAATCACCGAAATAAATTTCGAGTCTTTTCACGCTGATCCTTTAGAATCACGACGTAGATTGGATATCTAGCTCTTGTACCAACCAAATTTTATCTTTCCTCAATCCCTCACATAAAATCCCCAATTCTAGCTCGATTACAAAGCCCTAGCTAGCCCATCTATTAACTCTAAGCTTCGAATAGAAGATCTGGAGCTAGGGTTTCACTCATCGCGCCAAGAACAAAACCAAAACCCTAGAAAGAAAGAAAAAGTTGAAAAAAGAGAATCTTTTCAATAATCCAACCAAATTCGATGAAGAAACGCTAGAAACAGAAATGAAATGGCAAATAGAGAGATACAATCGAAGATCGAAGAGAGATTTCAGTGAAATCGTACCTGATATCGAGCAGATCAGCGATCTGAGGGCGACAATAGAATTGGGGATTTTTTTCCCCCTCGAGCTCGAGCGAGAGATGGGGGCTGGCTGGATTTATAAATAGTGGATAGTTGAGGGGGCTTTTTGGTAAATGCGATGTTGGGTAGTGGGAGAGACGTGTGGACTCATCCGACAGAGTTTACCCGCCTTTAGGATGCGACAGCTGGCACAATGGACGGTTGAGATTAGGCCGTTGCTTTGAGAGGAACGTCGCAGCTCAGCTCAGCAGAGCAGAGCAGTTGAGTGGAGGGGATAGCGGCAGCGACGGAAACCACGTGGGGACTCTTGCGTTGTGTGTGTTTTTTTTCTCGAGAGGTTGGTCCAAAAAATGGACAAAATCATATCCATTTTCCATGTATTAAATTTTGTATTTATTTTTTATTGCCGTTTTCAGATAAAACTTTCTCAATTAGCATCTACCTCATTATTGACTTCATCTAACAAAATTCTGAAAAAGTGAAAAATGGGGTCAGGCTCGGGCTCGGCCTTATGGTTCCGCTCACATGGCAGCGATGATGCTACGCTTATACTCTTAGAAAAATATAAGATATTTTACAGTAACTAAAAAGCTCTGATTTAGGAATGTAAAAGATATAGATAACCGAGCCAACTTTAATATAATTTTTTATCAAATATGGAAATTAATTTTCATTTCCAATTATGACCTTCATGCTTGCATGTGCCAATAGACATACGATGCAGATATGGTAACACCTGTGTTTGTTTCGTTTCGATATCAATAACAATAGTTTTTGACTTTATATCTTATGTTTTTTTCTAATATCCATTCAATGTCCTTATTTGCATCTTGCTTTTACCAAATAAGGATGGTAACTCTCATTTTTAATAACTATCTGTATCTATATGTGTTGTAGACATGCTAACGTGTTCCTATAAGGTTAATATTTGGCTCAATTTAACTTAGATGATATCGATTAACTCCTTAACATCTGATGATGCTCGATATCGGCGATCTCCCAGATCATGACACGTGGCAGACGATGTGTCCCGGGGCATGCAAGAAAGGACCTACAGTGGCCGACCATACCACTCATGTGCCCATCCCACAAACAAGCGCTGGCTCACCTCTGAGCCCCCAGCACAATTGGCCTCCTCGGCCTCCCAGCTCGTCTCCGGGCTATCACGGAACCAAGATACCTCGGCTCTCTCGCTCGTCCGCGAGCTCTCCCGCCGAGGTCATCTTTCTCGGTCTCATCAACCGATCAACGGCACCGCTCACAGGCGCAACCGCCATCCCGCGAATCTCGCCATGCTCGAGATTTCCGCCGGTCACATCCCACGTTCCACGCCATCACGATCCCCCATTAATGAGCCTGTCTCGCCATTAATGAGAGATCCCGCTCATCACGCGGGCATGGCGTCGGGAGCGTAACGGCCGGCGTGATTTTCGCGCCTGCCCTGCCTGCTGCCACCGCTATATAAACCCCTTTTTCAGATGGTCCAAGTAAGCCATTTTTACATCACTAAGCCGTTACTCTGCTCGGATCTCTAGTCTAACTTGACCGTCGGAGGGTCCTCGGTGGTACAACCACCCCGGGACTTCCTTGCAGGTAGCTCGGCAGCCACAACCTCAAACCCATTGAGATCTACACGCTTCAGGAGCCTGCCTCCATATCCAATATCAGTTATCGATCACCGCCATCAGCAAATCAACGGAAGGTAACATCTTGACATGCGGATTCGCCCCGCGTCAGCTGGCGCCGGCTGTGGGAACTCCTTGTTTCCACAAAAATAAAAGTTCTTCTTCCGATCCCAACCTAGCTAGCGATCATCACGACGATCCAAGCGCTATCCGCCGCCTCCCCCTCAACGGAGACGTGGACGAATCCCCTCCTCCGACGAGCGTCTACAACGCCCTAGCAGCCCGGATAGATCGACTCGTGTCCGTCGTGGACGCGCTCGTCCGTGTCCAGACGGCGGGGCAAGCTTCCCCGGTCGCTGCCCCCCCACCTCGGAACTAGGACCCCTACAGAGGGAGAGAAGACTCTGCTCGCGTCGGTACAGCCGACCACCGTCTCGTTACCTCCCACGGCCGCAGATCTCCAGGGCCAATACATTCTGCAACCCGCGCCAACTGGCCCCTACGTGCTCCTGTCCCTCCCGAGGAGATGTCGGTCAGTTCGCCTGCTCCCAGGCATGACCAACACCCCTTCCCTCGACGGGGTCGCACGGACGGGACTCGTCATGGCAGCTCAAAGACTACCTCGCCAAAGGACCTAAGGAACTGGGGTCGCGGCCAGACACAGGTCTCCAACAGCGGAGGCCAAGGATCGAAGCCCTCACCAAGAGGCAGCTGAGCAGCTACCCTGCTCGGCTATCCCTGGCCGATAGCTCCCTACCCCACAACGTCAGGGATCAAAGCCCTCGCCAAAAGGCAACTGAGCAACTTCACTGCTCGGTCCATCCTTAGCAGGCCTCTTACGGCCCCTCCAGTGCTAAGGATCGAAGCCCTCACCAAGAGGCAGCCGAGCAGCTACCCTGCTCGACTATCCCTGGCTGGAAGCTCCCAACCCCACAACGCCAGGGATCAAAGCCCTCGCCAAGAGGCAACTGAGCAGCTTCACTGCTCGGTCCATCCTTAGCAGGCCTCCTGCGGCCCCTCCAGCGCTAAGGATCGAAGTCCTCACCAAGAGGCAGCCGAGCAGCTACCTTGCTCGGCTATCCCTGGCGGGTAGCTCCCTACCCCACAACGCCAGGGATCAAAGCCCTCTCCAAGAGGCAACTGAGCAGCTTCACTGCTCGGTCCATCCTTAGCAGGCCTCCCACGGCCCTTCCAGCGCTAAGGATCGAAGCCCTCACCAAGAGGCAGCCGAGCGGCTACCCTCCTCGGCTATCCCTGGCCGGTAGCTCCCTATCCCCACAACGCCAGAGATCAAAGCCCTCACCAAGAGGCAACTGAGCAGCTTCACTGCTCGGTCAATCCTTAGCAGGCCTCCTATAGCCCCTCCAGCGCTAAGGATCTCAGCCCTCACAAAGAGGCAGCCTAGCGGCTACCTTGCTCGGTTATCCCTGGCTGGTAGCTCCCCTACCCCACAACGCCAGGGATCAAAGCCCTTGCCAAGAGGCAACTGAGCAGCTTCACTGCTCGGTCAATCCTTAGCAGGCCTCCCATGGCCCCTCCAGCGCTAAGGATCTAAGCCTTCATCAAGAGGCAGCGGAGCGGCTACCCTACTTGGCTATCCCTGGCTGGTAGATCCCTACCCCACAACGCCAGGGATCAAAGCCCTCGCCAAGAGGAAACCGAGAAGCTTCACTGCTTGGTCCATCCTTAGCAGGCCTCCCACAACCCCTACAGCGCTAAGGATCGAAGCCCTCACTAAGAGGCAGCCGAGCGGCTACCCCGCTCGGCTATCCCTGGCTGGTAGCTCCCCTACCCCCACAACGCCAGGGATCAAAGCCCTCACCAAGAGGCAGCCGAGCGGCTACCCTGCTCGGCTATCCCTGGCTGGTAGCTTCCCTACCCCACAATGCCAGGGATCGAAGCCCTCACTAAGAGGCAGCCAAGCGGCTACCCCGCTCGGCTATCCCTGACTGGTAGCTCTCCTACCCCACAATGCCAGGGATCAAAGCCCTCGCCAAGAGGCACCGGGCAGCAACCCTTCTCGGCCATCCTTAAGGATCAAAGCCCTCGCCAAGAGGCACCGAACAACAACCCTACTCGGCCATCCTTAGTAGGCCTCTTACGGCCCCTTCCCGCGCTAAGGATAAAAAGCCCTCGTAAGAGGCAACCGGGCCCGCCCTTGCTCGGTTATCCCTGGCTGGTAGCTCCCTACCCCAACATACCAGGGATCAAAGCCCTCGCCAAGAGGCACCGGGCAGCAACCCTGCCCGGCCCATCTTTAAGGATCAAACCCCTCACCAAGAGGCACCGGGCAGTAACTCTGCTCGGCCCATCCTTAGTAGGCTACTTACGGCCCCTCCCGCGCTAAGGATCCAAAGCCCTCGAAAGCATAGTCACATAATTCGCGAATTATTCGGCGAATTCGTGAATAATTCGCGAATTATGTGACTGCCAAATAAATCTGCGAATTATTCGCCATCACCGATCGCGCCGAATTATTGCCGAATTATTCGCGAATAATTCCCGAATTATTCGCAAATTATTTATAAAAAAAGCGAATTATTCAAAAAACAGCAAATAATTCACGAAATCAAAATCTAGCGTCTCATATATTAATTTTATATTAATTTTTTTGCTCGAAATCCTTCCCGAACACTTACCGAATCTTTTCCGAATACCTGCCGATTTTTTCCAAATAATTCTCCGAATCCGAATTTTCGACCTCGCCGAATCACGAATTTGTGACTATGCTCGAAATAGGCAACCGGGCCCGCCCTTGCTCGGTTATCCCTGGCTGGTAGCTCCCTACCCCAACACACCAGGGATCAAAGCCCTCACCATGAGGCACCGGGCAACTATCCTGCTCGACCCATCCTTGGTAGGCCACTTATGGCCCCTCCGGCGCTAAGAATCAAAAGCCCTCGAAAGAGGCAACCGGGCCCACCCTTGCTCGGTTATCCCTGGCTGGTAGCACCCTACTCCAATACACCAGGGATCAAAACCCTCACCATGAGGCACCGGGAAGCTACCCTGCTCGTCCCGTCCTTGGTAGGCCACTTACGGCCCCTCCCGCGCTAAGGATCAAAGCCCTCACCAAGAGGCACCGAGCAGCTACCCTGATCGGCCCCGTCCATAGTATGCCTCTCCGAGCCTCCCACGCTAAGGAACATGACCTCACCACGAGGCATCCGGTCTGTCTACGTCTAAGCGATCTCCATCTCGACTTCGGGGCCATGGAGACACCGTCTTTGTACAGTGGGCAAATGAACAGATTCAACTCGACGCGTAATCGCTAGACGAAGAACCGACATAACACAAAGACAGTACTATGCAACTACAAGTGTTTACCGGCAAAGGAAAATACACGTGCAAATACTACTGCAAAAAGTCTTTATTCATAAAGTCAAAGTCTTTACAAGGATATTGGGGGCTCCCCAGCCTTACAAAAGGCCCGGAGGCCTACAAAATTCCCGATACAACAAAGAAATGAAACAAGAAGACGAGGGGGCTTCAGGCCTCAGGGCCAGGCGCAGCCTCTGGAAGCTCAACACCCATCACAGGAGCCTCGGCGTTGCCCTCGCCGGGAATCTCTTCCTCGACCTCGCCCCCGGGGCCGTCCCCCTGCGAGGATATTCAGCTCGGAGCTCGTCGTCAATGAACTCCGGCATCCGAGCCTTGACGGCATTGAGGGCCTCGTGCCAGAAGGCGGTAGTGGCCGAGGCTTGGACGGTGTAAAAATGTTCCGACTTCTGGAAGTTCTCCACTGCCTTCGCCGCTCTGAGGTCGGATCGCTTCACCCCCTTTAGAGCCGCCTCCAGCTCCTTCCGGAGGGTGCTCGCCGACTTCTTCATGGTGCCGACGAGCACCTTGGAGTCCTGAAGCTTGGCCTCGGCGGCCTGGGCGGCCTCGCGATACCTGGCAGCCACCGCCGCCACCTCCTGCTTCGCGGCCGCCATCTCCTGCTTCCCGGCCGCCACTCGCCCTCCAGGGCTGCGACCCTCTCCATCGCCGCTTCCAGCTCCAACTTCGAGCTCTCCTCCAACAAGGAGAGCTCGCCCGCAGCTCGGATCGCCGGGGTAATTTTCTCGTCCTCCATATGGACGACGAGGGCAACGTGCTGGAGAACCTGAAGAAGTCAAGGGGGGTCAGAAAGAAAGGAGAGGCACCAAATCTTATGAATTGTAAGAAGCTGAAGCAAAAGTCAAGCAAAGTATGGGCACTAACCTACACAGCCTCTTGGGTGATTGTGGCCATCTGTGCCCTGAGAGTCCCCCGAAAGATCTTGCCCCCGGCCGACCTCTCCATGTCCGACAGCAAGCTGCCAGCGACGGAAAGCCCCGAGGGCACCTCAAAGCGGAGGCCCCCTTTGTCCACCAAGATCAGGGAGGCCGGGGTCTGCGGAACTGTTCGGGGGAACCTCTTGAGAGGCGACGGTGGAGAGCCGGTCTCCTCCTCCGAAGCCTGGGCATCCTTTCCCCGAACCCGTTTTCTGCTCGGCGTCTGGATGGGCTCCGGGGCTCGGCCCGTAGTCGAATGCTGGGGTGGGACAGCTGCCGGGGTACCGGGGCTGACGCCGGGCGAGAAGAGCTGGCACCTCCAGCCTTCGATCCCTTCTTCGGCTTGCGCATGGCTGCTCGAAGATGGCTCAAGTCCATGGGTTCTGCACAAGCCAAGATATAACGGAATTAGCAACACAGACAGAAATGAAGACAAACGCAAGCTCCTAACTTACCAATGAACTGGGCGGGGCTGAGCCCATCCTAACCAAGGGCCCGCTCAGAAAGCAGCACGTCGGCCCGAGGAATGGGCTCCCACTTCGCCACTCTCATTGCATCAGGGTCGTTGGACGGACTTCCCCGCCAGCACCAATCCCTAGACCACTGGGTGGGCACGGACCAGTCCCCATCCCCTGACGGCCCAACAAAGAAAAACTTCTTCTTCCAATCGTGGATGGAAGGTAAGACGACGACTCCCGACCCGGCTGCACTCCCCCGTCGTTTCCTAAATCAAAGGTAAACCCACCTCGGGTAGCCCGCGCGGGTGCCGGGGTGACCATTGTAAATGAAAGAGGAAGCAAGGATGGACAGACCGAAGGGGATCATCTGCAACTTCAAACGGACCAGGAACCCGAGGAGAATCCTCCAGGAGTTCGGCACTAGCTGGCCTGGAGCTAACCCGAAGTAATTCACCGCTCTAACAACCTCGGGGGAGAAGGGCAGGCGCATTCCGGCCCAAAAGGCTTCCAAGTACAGGGCAATCTCCTTACCCCGTTCCTGATCTGCCCTTTCCCCCTCCCCGGTCAAACGTAACGTGTAGCCGGGAGGAATATGGAAACGAGTCCGAGCACTGGCAAGCTCCTCCTCATGCCTCACCGTAGACGACATGCCAGGCGCATCCGCGACCTCCACTCGGAGGGCCGCCCCCGTCGCACGCCCCTGAGAAGGAGACCTAACCCTAGCTCCCTGGGAGGACTCCAGTCCAGAAGAAGAAGAAGAAGAAGAAGAAGAAGGAGAAGAAGAGGAAGACTCTACAGAGGGCTCCCCAGACTCTACACCAACTACATCTACAGATTCCTCAGAGGAAGACATCTGATGAAGAGGAGTCCTCGGAAAAGCAAACACGGAAACCCCGACCTAAAGAGGAGAACGCCGAACTAACATGACCAAAGACGAGGAGATTATGAAGAGGAATGGGCCCTCACGTGGACCCCACCACTACTTATTGCCACCGGCATTCTCATCCAACGGCGACAGACATCTCCTGCCGAAATGGTTCAGTACATTCGACGGCCACGATCGCTCCACTTGTCGCATGCACATTGGCATATCCCCTCAGACGCCAGAGGTCTGCGGCCCGTCGCGTCATCCAACCAGCGCCCGACACATGGACTGTCGCTTCAGTAAACGTACACACGATCCGGCGCACCCTCTTTAATGCAGAGATCTCTCCCATGATCCGCTGGAATCATCCAGAAAATACAATAGATTACCCGGGGACATGTCCGGCGATATCTTCGAAAAGGAGCTCACCTCGGGTGACCCGGCAAACCACTCTCGACCCGACCCGTCAGCTGGTCGGGACGAGAGTGGGGGGCTAATGATGATGCTCGATATCGGCGATCTCCCAGATCATGACACATGGCAGACGACGTTTCCCGGGGCATGCAAGAAAGGACCTACAGTGGCCGACCATACCACTCCTGTGCCCGTCCCACAAACAAGCGCCGGCTCACCTCCGAGCTCCCAGCACAATTGGCCTCCTCGACCTCCCAGCTCGTCTCCGGGCTACCACGGAACCAAGATATCTCGGCTCTCCCGTTCGTCCGCGAGCTTTCCCACCGAGGTCATTTTCCTTGGTCTCATCAACCGACCAACGACACCGCTCACAGGCGCAACCGCCATCCCGCGAATCTTGCCATGCGCGAGATTTCCGTCAGTCACATCCCACGTTCCACGCCATCACGATCCCCCCATTAACGAGCCTATCTCGCCATTAATGAGAGATCTCGCTCATCACGCGGGCGTGACGTCGGGAGCGTAACGGCCGGCGTGATTTTCGCGCCTGCCCTGCCTGCTGCCACCACTATATAAACCCCTTCTTCAGACACTCCTAGTAAGCTATTTTTACCCCACTAAGCCATTACTCTGCTCGGATCTCTAGTCTAACTTGATCGTCGGAGGATCCTCGGTGGTACAACCACCCTGGGACTTCCTTGCAGGTAGTTCGGCAACCACAGCCTCAAACCCATTGAGATCTACACGCTTCAGGAGTCTGCCTCCAGATCCAATATCAGCCATCCATCGCCGCCATCAGTAGATCAACGGAAGGTAACATCTTGACGCGCGGATTCGCCCCGCGTCAACATCTCCACAATTTTTCCAGTTCAAGAGGAAAATCAATTATTGTCAAAATAACTTTATTAAGGGGTTTTTGCTTATCGTTTTCGGTTTCGGGTGGAGGATGTTTTTGTCCCTGGAAAAGCTTATCCAGGGGGTTTGACGATTTAACCAAAAAGCTATTAGTATATGTTAAGGCGGTTTCCCAAAGTACCGCTAAAATCAGGGGCCCGAAGAAAATTTCCACTACCGAAATTACTTTCAAACCCTCTCGAAAACACTAGGTTCCTATTCCAAGCAAATCCCCTATTCGGATCCCAATCTGAACCCGGACCCAAACGGGTCGAATATCCTCCTCCATCCTCGCCGACGACGAGGAGGCGTCAATTGAGACGATGCAAGCGGATTTCGGGTTCTTCGACCCGAAACCCGCTGATTTCGGTGGGGGTGAAACTCCTGCCGCAGAATTATTTGGATGACAAGGGTTTGTGAGCTTAGCGGGTTCGTGGATTTGGGTTTTGGAGCAGAAGACTGCTGGGACTATTATCAAATGGATGAAGGCGATGATGCTAAGGAAGGAGCTTCATTAGCGCGCTTAATTTGGGGAGATACGCTGTAAGAAAAATTCCTTCTCTCTCTCTCTCTTGAATTCTTGCACTAAATTTTTAACGCATCACATAAAAGATTGGAAATTTGATATTTTTACGGTCATAGATGTATTGGAGAGCTTAAGGAGTTTGTAATTGAGTCATGCAGTGATGAGAACACTAGGAAAGAATTGAAATTTTTGTTGGAGGAACGAGCGGATGACGTGGGTCTACAGGTTTCTCGGTGGTTTGTGAACTGCCCGCATTAGTTGGTGCTGCCGTTGCATGATGCTCCCTTCGACGAAGGTTCAATGAAAATTCTGTAATAATTATCTAGAGTGCATTTACATACACTCATACCCTCCATTTTGACATCCCACACAAGAATTTCGGGACTAGTCCGCTTTAAATTCGCTATATTTGTCACCAGAATATACGAGGTAGCTAAGCTTTTCCACTTTAAATTATTACTTGTATAACCATTTTCTGCTGTTTGTGAATCTAGAGTGCATTTACATACACTCATACCCTCCATTTTGACATCCCACACAAGAATTTCGGGACTAGTCCGCTTTAAATTCGCTATATTTGTCACCAGAATATACGAGGTAGCTAAGCTTTTCCACTTTAAATTATTACTTGTATAACCATTTTCTGCTGTTTGTGAAAGTTTCTAGTGCCCTTGCCGCTACAACCGCGGCCATTGCGGAATCGAAAAACAAAAATTTACGGGAAGCACTACACACTAATCCCTACCAATCTTTCCAAACACTAAACTAGAAAATCAAGCATGCAAAGTTTAGGGAATACAACTTTTGATGTGTGCCCACCCAATTGTGGAAAACCCCTCTAAGCACCTCATAGGCCGTCAAAAACAAGCTTGAGAGCCGACCGCCCTTACGGTAGATGCTCCACCCGAGAGAACCGATCCAACCTTCAGCTTTATTTAGTGAAGCAATCGACGCCCCAAACTTACTAGAAATAGAGAGTGGAAATGTAGGAATTTCGCACTATCATTCTCTCTCTAAAACTAATGCTCAAGAGAGCAATGAGGAAGGATGATGATGAAAAGATAGTCAAAACACAAATGAGCTAACGGGTTGGATGAATGAGAGAGAATGGCTTCATAACATTTTTTACAACCATAAAAAAATATCACAACTTTTTAATAAACAGATGAAGCCCATCTCTCTCGACATTCTCTCAACCATACCCAAAACCACCTCATCCTCCATATCATTTCCAATTGATTTTCTAAAAAGAAAATCAATAATGAGATGTTCTCCTTTTAGAAATATTCCGTATAAATACATAATGCAACCCGGTATACGTATCGAAATACATATACGCATATCCGTATAAAAATGCGAATAGCCAAGAGAGAATAAATGGTGAACAATAATACTAGAATATATATATATATATATATATATATATATATATATATATATATATAAATTATTCCGGTTTAAACCTAAGCCGGCTAGTATTATCAACCGTCTGATTAAAGTCTGTGTGGCAAGTACATGTATTTAATCGGACCCCTGCATATATCAATATACGGCCTCTACATCATATCGTCTGAACCGGAAAAACCCTCTATGTGGGACTCTAAAGACTCGACAATACGCTGTCAATGATTTACTGGATAAATCCAAAACCACAAGCATTTCGGCGGCACTAGCTGTATGTAACGGCTACCCAGGTATCTACCGAAAGGGAGGTCGATAATCAAGTACGTTCGTACCCTACTGAGCCTGAATATGAAAATCTCCATACAGTCCACTCTCTTCGTCTAAGAGTATATCGCATACTGGGTCTAGAGGATGGATAATGTCAGACCCCTAATAACCCGATAAGTCATACCGGAGTAAATCCCATCATCAATCGAGAAACTACTGAACTCTTATCAGTAAATCTTATCCACCGTGGCTACGGATTTAGGGTGATGGCCAACTGAACATAGCGCTACATCGACTCCTAATACTAGGAGAGACGAGTTACGGACAATCGCTCACTGGCTCCATATGGTTCGGGACTGTACCCAACTAAAACCTGTTTGTACGATTCTTTTGAGCCGTGGTAGGGTAATAATCTAAGTACAATAGGAACTCACACGAGACAAATGACGATCTCAAGTCAAACGACTAATCTGTACTCATGCCACTAGAGAACTACTATCTGACGATATGTATAATACTATCTAGAAGTTCTCAGCGAGTCCGTCCAGTGTACTCACATCCAGTGAGTACCTGTATGCTATCTTAGGTGACACAACACCAATGGCTTGTGAGAGCGATCTCCACCCCTCGTCGGAGTCTAGAAACGCATACATTAGTCTACTCCGGAATATCGATACTCCGTCTCGATACTCTCTCCACCAGGGACATTTAAGGATATGCTTATGGACTACCCAGCTTTCATGTATATGATCGCCATCATAATGCCCGTAGTCAAGCAAGAATCCTACGGGCTTCATCATGTATTAGCGATACGTAATAACAAGTAAAACGTATACATATCAATGATAAAGACAAAGCAGATAACATACAATCATTTCGAGTAAGACTGTTCTGCCTATTTAGGTCCTCTCTCAATTATTGTAATCGTCTATTTGCAATTACAATAATTGCCTTGAGGACACTATATCCAACAGTTTGTTGTTTCGCCTCTAAGTGTAAGCAAATTATGCAAATGTAGAAAATAATTGGTAAGGCAATTCTATTCAAAGGACAGTGTGTTTTATGTTGATGATTATTGTTGTATAATTCAATTACTCGAAAAGCCGTAAAAAAAACATGATACCACACTAAGGAAAATTTAAGTGATTTTTTCCACGACATCTATACCAAAAGCCTAAATCTCCAACTTGTCACATATGTCAAGAACCATTTTCCAAATATTTGTCTTGTCTATGAAGTAAGGAGCAAACAATCATAAAACTAGATTTTTGGGGAAACTTTTCCTAAGCTCTCTATGAAACTAAAGCGGCCTTTAGTTAGAAGAAACATGTTATTCAGCGAAGGTTGAATATGAAGACAACGATGTTCATGGGAAAAATTGATCATAGCTGCTCGACTTGCCAGGTATTTATTCTTATCAAAGAGCTGAAGGCTATGGTTAAATTGTTGTTTGTTGTGTGTAATTGTGGAGCGGATTTATCACCAAGCATAAGGCACGAGTGAAGCGTTATTGAGATGAAATTGTTATCTATGTGAAAGGTGAAGACGAAATATTTCATGAGGTAATGTATTCATTAGATAGTTTGTTTGCTCAGTTATTTAGTAAACCGACATATTTTCTTTATCTTGATTTAAGCTAAGTTCAATGTCTTTTACATGCCGTTTGAATGCAGAGCGGTTGACTCCTTGTAAGATATGTTAATATTTAATCTATAATGCTACTGATTTAATAATATAGATATAGTGGTCTCTCTCTTATGTTAAAATATGTTGTTTTTTTGATCTAACATTGTGCATGTCCATTTCTTATACGAAGGGATTAGTGTTAGCCTATGATATCCTTCTTCACTGTTAAACGAGCCAAATGAGATGAGCTTTAGGTTGCTCAGCTCGACTCGGCTCGGTTATTTAAATAAGCTTAAAACCTCGTTCGAGCTTTGCTCATTTATTTATCAAACGAGCCCGAGCCGAGCGTAAGCGTGCCTATCTAAAATCTAGAAAAAATAAATAATTACATCAATATATAAAAATATCATATCAATGTTCAATATTATATTTGACAAAGTGAGCAGCGAGGAATGCAATTATTATAATTAAATAAACGATTATAAAATTTGTTTTGAACTTTGTCAACAAAATTTAAAGTTATTAACTATTTAAATTCTTCAATATTTTAGCATAATAATATTTGATTCAATATTTATCATGATGTAAGTCCCAGTTAACGTCAACAAACTAATAGTTTTAATCTAAATTTAAGAATATAAGCAACTATATATGTTTACTCTCTTTAGGAACCTTCAGTAATTGAACGTTGAAACAAAAGTGAGTTTAAACAAAACAAGTTATTTAGTGTTTTAAGGGTTGACCAGAAGGTCCTGGGTTCGATTCTTCCGATACCACAAGCGTAAATCGTTAATTACACCCTGTTGTTTTAGGAAGCACCTGGACGGAGTACCATGCTAGCTCGCTTTAAATTCATCATTTTAGAAGGAAAGTCACATATATGGCGGTAAAATTAATCAAGCCACACTTTGAACAAAATAATGTATATTTTATTCATTTTTGTTTGTGTTTATATGCAACTTAAATATAAGTTACATATAGCTTTGCAAAAGAATGTAAAATTACTTAAGATTCTCCTTTAAGATCTTCATTGAAATATTTAAGGGTATTTTAGTGTCGACGTGGTAGAACTTGATGGGTACTGCCTTAATATGGAGGCCATCACTTTAAGTGGGACATCCTAGGTGGGGTCCACACCACTTCATTTGAAGTGTAGAGGTGTTATTTCTTTTGGAGTACTAGTAACACTTCCTTTGAAGTGTAGATATCATTTCAATTGAAATACAAGTGGGACGCCCGAGATGGGGTCCACACTAGTTAGGTATGAGTGGGACATCCTGAGTGGGATCCACACTACTTCATTTGAAGTGTGAATGAGACTTCTGGATGGGGTCCACATATGTTAAGGAAACTGAGAAGTTTCTATTAGGGCCTCCCGAAGGACCGGGAGGGGGTCTCGAAGCAGTCGGGAGGGTTAAATTAGGCCCCCCAATGGCCGCTTCAAGCCATATCAAAAAATTCTGAAATGGAGTTTTCTTGGATGAAACCTATTTATTTGAGTTTTTTGTACATTTTGAAAATGCATGGTGTCATTCTTAGTAGTTTGTGCAACATGAACATATGGATTTGTGTTCGAGAGTGAAAACATGACTTTTGGGTCATGTTTAAGTAATGAATAAAGTATTTTTGGTATTGTATTTACTGAAACAGGCATGTTTTGCTTGCCTGTAAGGTGAATAGGATATTCCTATTTACAAGTGAGCTAAGAATGGGGTTTTCCTATTCATGAAGGTCCTGAAGGCATGATTTTTCATGTCTCGGGACATGAATGGAGTATTCCATTTACACATGTCAGCTATAGACATGTCTGAAAAATGAATATGGTTTTCATATTCATATGTCAGACGTAATTTCTTATATCTTAGGAATAGGGTTTTCCTATTCATAGATATTTTGAGGACATGTTTTCATGTCCCGGAGATGAATAGGATTTTCCTATTCACATATGTTTTATATAGAAAGACATGGAGATTTTGATCCATGTCCTTTGAGAAATAATTTATTTATTTCTGTTAAATATGTAGGGAATATGGTGGCATATTCCAAAATATGCAGAACATGAGTTGGTCCATATTCTTGGTTCAGTTTATACTGGGCAAGAACATCTTTGTGTTCTGAGCTTCATCTTCTCTGCGAAAGCCATGACTTGTAAACTCTTTTATTAAGAGTCAGAAACTTATATAGGTTTTCATCATCCTCTCTTCGGCTAAAGAGAGATAAAGGGAGGGATAGAGTGGCAGGGAGATAGAAAAGATGAAGAAATAGGGTTATCCCATTCCATGGCATCGCCTTCTTCTTTTTCCTATGTCTTCTTCTTCAGAGAGAACTTTAGTTACAAGTTCTAGGATTTCGAGAGCAAAGGAGTTCGATCCCCTCTCAGTTGCTCACAGGGGAATATTTATATTCCTCTGTAAATGGGGAGTAGTGTGTAACTACTTTCTCGATTTCAGGAAAAATGAGTGTGGAAATCCCCCCATTATCTTCTAAAGAATATGTCAAATATATTCTAGAGGAAGAGGTCTTAACCTTATTAGTGCCGGGACATCCCAATTAGGAGGCCTCCCGAGTTCAGGAGGGGGCATCCCGATAGGGGATACCACATATCAACTCAATTTTGAGTTGTGTTAAAGGGGACCTCCCAAGGCAGGGGTCCCTACTTGTGATGAACAAGCATTTGACTTGTTCTTTTTATCATAACCTCCATTTTTATTCTTAGCTGATCAGGTTCTTGAACATTTGTTTAAATACTTGTATGAGTATTTTAAATATCTTAGGAGTTAAGATTTTATTTCCAACAATATATTTATTCATAGTAAATACCAAATAAGATACAAATTATTGAACTTTACACGGGTCTTAAACAAGTCGAGCTCAAGCCTGCCGTGTTCTTGTTTGTTTGTTTATTTCACCGAGCTTAGATTTTTGTTCAAGCTCGGCTCATTTAGTTGTCGGACGAGCCCAAGCCAAGCTTTTAACAAGCCAATCCCCGAGCCAAGCTCCGAGCTTCTTTAACAGCCCTACTTTATAGTTCCCCTGGCTAAATTGTGTCTATTATTACTTGCCTAATGCAAGCAACCACTGACTTGTGTCTCATATATGTCTATTGCATTTCCTGATCATAAGCTCTGTCTACTTGAAAAACCATGGACTGTGACTGAATATGATGTATTCATGGCATATATACTGAAAAGTCCATGCTATAGAACTTTTGCTCTATGCCAAGTTGATGTTCTGTCAATAGAACCCTTTACCTGAAATTCCAATAAAAATGGAAGAAAAAAACCAGCAAGTTCAGTAGGCACAAATTTTTTATGATCTTCCATAAGTGAGTAGTTAACACAGTAATGAAAAATCCAGTGAACAAAGGGTTTATAGTGACTACAAAGACTAACCTCCTGTTCACATTTCATTTAAGAGAAGAGATAACAGAACATGAAAGAATATAATAGAAAATAATCCCTTTTCTTATAGCGGGTCTCTAGTGATGATGCTCGATAACGGTAATTCCTTAGATCATGACACGTGGCAGATGGCGTGTCCCAGAGCATGCAAGGAAGGACCTACAGTGGCCGACCAGACCACTCCTATGCCTGTCCTACCGATCAACGCTGGCCCACTTCCGAGCCCCCTGCACAATTGGCCTTCTCGGCCTCACAGCTCGTCTCCGGGCTATCACAGTCCTGAGCCTCTTCAGCCCTCTCAGCTCGCCTCCGGGCTCGAGCAGAACCAAGATACCTTGCTCTCCCGCTCCTCCGCGAGCTCTCCCGCCGAGATCATCTTCCTCGGTCTCATCGACCGACCAACAACACCGCTTGCAGGCGTAACCGCCATTCCGCAAATCTCGCCATGCGCGAGATCTCCGCCGGCCACATCCCACGTTCCACGCCTCCACGTTCCCTCATTAACGAGCATGTCTCGCCATTAATGGGAGGTCCCGCTCATCACGCGAGCGTGACGTCGGGAGCGTAACGGCCGGCGTGATTCTCGCGCCTGCCTCGCCTGCTGCCACCGCTATATAAACCCCTTCTTCAGACGGTCCAAGTAAGCCATTTTTACTCCACTAAGCAGTTACTCTGCTCGGATCTCTAGTCTAACTTGACCGTCGGAGGGTCTTCGGTGGTACAACCACTTCGGGACTTCCTTGCAGATAGCTCGGCAACCGCAACCTCAAACCATTGAGACCCACACGCTTCAGGAGCGACAGCCTCCAGATCCAATCTCAGCCACCCATCGCCGCCATCAACAGATCAACGGAAGGTAATATCTTGGCGCGATCCAGGTCGCGTCAGCTGGTGCCGTCTGTGGGAACTCCTTAATTCCACAAAAACAAAAGTTCACTTTCCGATCTCAATCCAATGGCGAGTGATCATCATGACGATCCAGCAGCCGCCTCCCCCTCAACGGAGGCGCGGACGAACCTCCTCCGCCGAATGCCATCAACGCCATCGCCGTCCGAATAGACCGACCCGCGTCTGTTGTGTATGCGCTTATCCGCGTCCAAACGGCGGGGCAAGATCACCAAGTAGCCGCTCCCCCACCTCGGGACCAGGACCCCTTCAGGGGAAGAGAAGACTCCGTCCGCGTCGGTACTGCCGACCGCCGCCTCATCATTTCCGGCAACCGCGGTTTTCTTGGGCCGACGTACTCGAATACCCGGTGGGCACGGCTAAATTTGGCTCCGAGGTCTTACCCTAGAGAGTTTCGCCCCGAGTCTCGTCGCATCCCTGTCCCTCCTGAGGCGGTGGCGGTCAGCTCGCCTGTTTACAGGCACGACCGGCACCCCCTCTCTCGACGGGGTCGCGCACGCGAGATCTCCACGGCAGCTAAAAAACAACCCCACCGGGGGCGTAAAGAACCTCACCAAAGGGAACCAAGGCTCGTCGAAAATCATGGTCATGACGGCCAGGGGTACGTCGGGTACATACGAGACTCAGCACCCCGCACCAGCCGCGGAAGCCGACAGCCGACCGACGAAGAGGCCAAGGGAGATCGAGCCGATCACTTTTGACGACGGGGACTTTCACGGCATATCCTTGCCCCACAATGACCCCCTGGTGATTACGGCTCGAGTCCATCAATACGAGGTGCACAGGATCCTGATCGACTCGGGAAGCTCGGCAGACATTCTCTTCCACGACTGCTTCCCCGGAGTTCAACGGTCGTCCACAACTGTGCCGCCAAGCGGCAGACACCGTGCCGCTTGATGCGAAATCGAAACGACGCGGCTCTGGCGCTTCGCCTCCTCCACGTGTTCGTGGCACGTGTCAATCGCGACTGTCCGTCTTCCAGAAGCCTTCATGAAGAGGCAGCCCAGCAGCTACCCTGCTCGGCTATCCTTGGTCGGTAGCTCGCCTACCCCACGATGCCAGGGATCTAAGCCCTCATTATGAGGCGATCGAGCAGCCTCACTGCTTGGTTCATCCTTGGCAAGCCTCCCACGGCCCCTCCACTGCCAATGATCGAAGCCCTCACGAAGAGGCAGCCCATCGGTTACCCTGCTCGGCTATCCCTGGCTGGTAGCTTCCCTACGCCCACAATGCCAGGGATCTAAGCCCTCACTATGAGGCGACCGAGCAGCCTCACTGCTGGGTTCATCCTCGGCAGGTCTCTCACGGCCCCTCCAGCGCCAAGGATCGAAGCCCTCACGAAGAGGCAGCCCAGCAGCTACCCTGCTCGGCTATCCCTGGCCAGTAGCTTCCTTACCCCACAACGCCAGGGATCTAAGCCCTCATCAAGAGGTAGCCCAACAGCTACCCTGCTCGGCTATCCCTGGTCGGTAACTCGCCTACCCCAGGACGCCAGGGATCTAAGCCCTCACTATGAGGCGACCGAGCAGCCTCACTGCTTGGTTCATCCTTGGCAGGCCTCCCACGGCCCCTCCAGCGCCAAGGATCGAAGCCCTCACGAAGAGGCAGCCCAGCAGCTACCCTGCTCGGCTATCCCTGGCTGGTAGCTTCCTTACCCCACAACGCCAGGGATCTAAGCCCTCACTATGAGGCGACCGAGCAGACTCATTACTTGGTTCATCCTTAGCAGGTCTCCTACGACCCCCACAACGCCAGGGATCTAAGCCCTCACTAAGAGGCGACCAGGTAGCTTCATTGCTTGGTTTGTCCTTGGCAGGCCTCCCACGACCCCCACAACGCCAGGGATCTAAGCCCTCACTAAGAGGCGACCGAGCAGCTTCACTGCTTGGTTCGTCCTCGGCATGCCTCCCACGGCCCCCACAACGCCAGGGAGCGAAGCCCTCACGAAGAGGCAGCCTTGGAGCTCCCTGCTCGGCTATCCCTGGCTGGTAGCTTCCTTACCCCACAACGCCAGGGATCAAAGCCCTCACCAAGAGACAACCCTGTAGCTACCCTGCTCGGCTATTCCTGGCTGGTAGCTTCCCTACCCCACAACGCCAGGGATCAAAACCCTCGCCAAGAGGTACCGGGCAGCAACCATGTTCGGCCATTCTTAAGGACAAAAGGCCCTAGCCAAGAGACACCGGGCAGCAACCCTGCTCGGCCATCCTTAGTAGGCCACTTACGGCCCTTCCCGCGTTAAGGATGAAAAGCCCTCGAAAGAGGCGACCGGGTCCGTCCTTGTTCGGTTATCCTTGGCTAGTAGCTCCTTACCCCAACAAACCAGGGATCAAAGCCCTTGCCAAGAGGCAACCGGGTCCGCCCTTGCTCGGTTATCCCTGGCTGGTAGCTCCCTACCAAACCAGGGATGAAAGCCCTCGCCAAGAGGCACCGGGCAGTAACCCTGCTCGGCCCGTCCTTAAGGATCAAAGCCCTCGCCAAGAGGCACCAAGCAGCTACCCTGCTCGGCTATCCTTAGTAGGCCACTTACGGCCCCTCCCGCGTTAAGGATCAAAGCCCTCGCCAAAAGGCACTGAGCAGCTACCCTGCTCGGCCCTATCCTTAGTAGGCCACGCACGGCCCCTCCCGCGCTAAGGATCAAAGCCCTCGCCAAGAGGCACCGAGCAGCTACCCTGCTCGGCCCCATCCTTAGTAGGCCTCTTACGGTCCCTTCCGCGCTAAGGATCAAAGCCCTTGCCAGAAGGCCACCGAGCAACTACCCTGCTCGGTGCATCCCGAGCGGGCAAGCTCCTGTCCATCCGATGCTGAGAATCTCCTGCCCGTCAGACGCTGAGGATCTGAAGCCCTCATCGTGAGGCCGCCAAGTCCCTTCCCGCTCGGCGCATCCCCAGCGGTCATTCTCCTACCCGTCAGACGCTGAGGATCTGAAGCCCTCATCTTGAGGCCGCCGAGTCCCTTCCTGCTCGGCGCATATCCAGCGGGCATCCTCCTGCCCATCAGACGCTGAGGATCTGAAGCCCTCATCGTGAGGCCGCCGAGTCCCTTTCTGCTCGACGCATCCCCAGCGGGCATCCCCTCCCCATCAGACGCTGAGGATCTGAAGCCCTCATCGTGAGGCCGCCGAGTTCCTTTCTGCTCGACGCATCCCCAGCGGGCATATTCCTGCCCATCAACGCGGTGGGTCCAAAGCCCTCCTTGCGAGGCCGCTGAGTAGCTTCCTGCTTGGCGCATCCGCAGTGGGTAGCTTTCTACCCTACAAAGACACGGATCCAAGACCCGCCGAATAAACTCGTACTCAACGCGCGATCAGCATCTCAACTTCGGCAAAGGGAGGATACCGACCTTCCCACACTCGTCCTTCGTTCGACTCATACTCGATGCGCGATAATAAGAACGCCGTGTCGTCCCCGAACAATCCACCACGAGGAATTACCGGCGTCAAGCCGTACAGAAAGAACCAAGCAGTCCACTCTCGACCCGACCCACAAATAGATCGGAACGAGAGTGGGGGGCTAATGATGATACTCGATAACGGTAATTTCTTAGATCATGACACGTGGCTGATGACGTGTCCCAGAGCATGCATGGAAGGACCTACAGTGGCCGACCAGACCACTCCTATGCCCGTCCTACCGACCAACGTTGGCTCACTTCTGAGCCCCCTGCACAATTGTCCTCCTCGGCCTCACAACTCGTCTCCGGGCTATCACAGGCCCGAGCCTCCTCAGCCCTCTCAGCTCGCCTCCGGGCTCGAGCAGAACCAAGATACCTCGGCTCTCTCGCTCCTCCGCGAGCTCTCCCGCTGAGGTCATCTTTCTCGGTCTCATCGACCGAGCAACAGCACCACCGCCATCCCGCGAATCTCGCCATGCGCGAGATTTCCGCCGGCCATATCCCACGTTCCACGCCACCACGATCCCCCATTAACGAGCCTGTCTCGCCATTAATGGGAGGTCCTGCTCGTCACGCGGGCGTGACGTCGGGAGCGTAACGGCCGGCGTGATTCTCGCGCCTGCCTCGCCTGCTGCCACCGCTATATAAACCCCTTCTTCAGACGGTCCAAGTAAACCATTTTTACTCCACTAAGCCGTTACTCTGCTCAGATCTCTAATCTAATTTGCCACCCCGGGACTTCCTTGCAGGTATCTCGGCAACCACAATCTCAAACCCATTGAGACCCACACACTTCAGGAGCGACAGCCTCCAGATCCAATCTCAGCCACCCATCGCCGCCATGAGCAGATCAACGGAAGGTAACATCTTGGTGCGACCCAGGTCGCGTCATCTAGAGCCAAGCTTTTAACAAGCCGATCCCCCAGCCAAGCTCCGAGCTTCTTTAACAGCCCTACTTTATAGTTCCCCTAGCTAAATTGTGTCTATTATTACTTGCCTAATGCAAGCAACCACTGACTTGTGTCTCATATATGTCTATTGCATTTCCTGATCATAAGCTCTGTCTACTTGAAAAACCATGGACTGTGACTGAATATGATGTATTCCTGACATATACTGAAAAGTCCATGCTATAGAACTTTTGCTCTATGCCAAGTTGATGTTCTGTCAATAAAACCCTTTACCTGAAATTCCAATAAAAATGGAAGAAAAAAACTAGCAAGTTCAGTAGGCACAAATTTTTTATGATCTTCCATAAGTTAGTAGTTAACACAGTAATGAAAAATCCAGTGAACAAAGGGTTTATAGTAACTATAAAGACTAACCTCCTGTTCACATTTCATTTAAGAGAAGAGATAACAGAACATGAAAGAATATAATAGAAAATAATCCCTTTTCTTATAGCGGGTCTCTAGAGACCCCTCATTTTTAGGGCAGTCGTAAGTCCATCAATTGCGGCTAGTAGATAATGAAGGTTTCATCAAGACATCTATCGCCATATTTATCATAAGCTATAGGCAAAGAATTACTTCTATCGGCACGACTGCAACAATTCTGACTTGTATAGAAAGAGAAAAATATGTGCAAGAGGAACCTATCAAATGAATCTCTTAGGAAGGGATGCTTGAAAGCAATGAAAGGAAGAGTCAGATTTATAAGCTCCCAAGTAGAACGAGGACAATATTTTGGTCTTTTCACTATCATCTTCGCCGTGATTGTTGTTTTCTAGTTTTTAGTTCTATTGGTTTTTTTTGAGAAGGTTTAATACAGGATCATGCACAGGAATAATTTAGTATTGGTCCAGTTTCAAGATTTCTTATTTTTGCAGATTAAGGGAGAAAAAAAGAAGAAAATTGAGCCCTTGTCTTTAACGGTTAATAATGAAGCCTATCGGTATTGGCAGATGAAGAATTAACAATGTGATGGGACCAGTGATGGTTGTGAAAGCTGATGAAGTGCAGAACTTCCGGCCAGGTTGAAAACTTTACTGGCTGAAACCTAGCAAGGCGGCAAGAAGAAATTTATCATTGCTAAATATACCGGAAGTGCTAGTCGGAACTAATGAGCTGAAGTTGTTTGTTTCTTGTTTGTGATTTTACCTCTCCTGGTTGAGTGAGATGCAAGGAGGCTGCGTTGTTTGGGTTTTGAAGAGCTGGAGGGCCTTGTAGTATCGCTCACTCTCGCGATCCAAAACTGAAGTTGTTTGTTGAATTTTATTCTTGGCATTTGTAAAGATCAAATTTGTATCTACAAACCCCGCTTTAATCTCCATCGTAAACTCAAAAAAGTAATAAGTGAAATTATATCACCGAAGTTTATCGGATGGTGTTGTGTATCAGCTCTGTTGTATTGAATAGTGAAATTTTATTACCGAAGTTAGATAAGGAGCTCTGTATGGCATTTGCTCAAACAGCGTGCATGAATGAAGAAATTAAATTAAAAAAATGCTGAAAAATTTCGTCGCCTGAGAGATTCGAACTCTCGCGGGGAAACCCCATGTACTTAGCAGGCACACGCCTTAACCACTCGGCCAAAGCGACGATTGTTGTGTTTAAGTTAACTAATTTTATAATTAATTGTTTTGGACAAAACCAGTTACAACTGTTTTACCGCCACGTGACTCCAAAGGCTACTTGTTTATGCAAGCGTGCTAATTACTTAATACACAATGTTTTCTGTATGAAAGTAGCATAAAAAGCGTGGTAGTAAATTGCTATTAGTACCGAGAACATTATCATCACCGTCTATTGGTTAAGAAAATTTCTTATTCTATCAGCACTTGTCCGCTGCCAGCATCTCATGAAAATGTCGATTGATCATGGCATGAATGATTCCGACAACCAAAGACTTTCATTATTAAACCCCTGACAGGATGCTGATAGGAAACACAAGAACGTGTTGGTGAAGTTGAGCTCGTTGGTTAATTACTTGCATAATGCAAACATGTCGCCTGCATCGCTTTCAATTCATTTAGGATTGAAATTAAATTAACCCCCAAAACTAATGCAAACATGTGAGCTGAACTTTATTATTATCTCATTTATGTATTTGCTCGTATCAACCAAATTAATTTGAATTACTTATATTTTTACAAGATTAGCTGTTTGGGTTTTTACTTGTAGGCCCTCCAAAAACATAGCAAATTCTAACCCTCCAAAACTTGATATTTATTTTTTACCCCCCAAAATTAATAAACTACATCGTTTTACCCCTTTATGATTTCCGTCAGAAAAAATCCCATTAACATTAACTTCAAATTTTTCCATAGATTTTAGGTTTATCATTTACCCGTAAGCAACAAGTAAAGCTGTAGAAGCATTCAGCTTCTTCATGTAACTAGAGCTGGATGTTAAAGATGCTCCTGATTTCATGGTCGATTTTGAGAAAGATGTAGCAAAAGCTTAAACCTTAAATTCAATTGAGGAAGAATTTGTATATTTCCAAATATGAAGAGAGGTTGAGATATTTTAAAGCAAAACATGATGTTATATCGTTAAAAGTTGATGGAAATCATAAAGGGATTAAAATGATGTATCTTATTAGTTTTGGGGTAAAGAATAAAAACCAAGTTTTTAGGGTAGAAAGTAATTTACTGTGTTTTAGGGGGCTAAAGCTAAAAAACCTTGACTGTTTTCATATGTTGATTAATTAGGGGCAAACTAACCCAACAACTTCCCATCATTAATTAATTGGCCACCAATCCTCAAAAATAGTAGCCATCTTGTCCCAATTTACGCTCACATATTCCCTCCAACTACTAGGAACGACCGAACCCCCTATCTTCATTTCCCAATCAATTCAACAAAATTTTAGATCATTTTATTGCCATGGCCCGTTAATCTGCAAAATTACTTTTACCGCAATTTGTCTATCCAGAAATTTATCAGAGAGACAAACACTATGGAGGCACATGTTTGACATTATTACCTAGATGTTGTGGATCGTATCATTTTGTTTCTTAGATAAACTTTTGAATAGACAGCTTACGGTTAGGAATACTTACAAAAATTTCATGGCTACTTATATAAAATGGCCAAATGTGTCCATTATAATGATTTTCCATATGATGCTATGATACAGCGATGTTCTATATAAATATTTTTTTTTTAATCCTCTTTGTTAGTTTCTATATCAATGCAAGCCCTTTTCATTCCCGTTTTTTTTCTTTTCAAAATAGCATGTGTGTGTGTGTATATAATGCATGATTTCCTAATCTAACTAGCAATTGTATTAATTCGGCCAAATAGTCACGTTTGATGGTATCTATATACGAGAAATTGTTCAGTATATCAGATGTTCACCATACCTTACCGGATCTGTGCTCTAGATATGATGTGGATTAGGCCCCAGTGCTAATAGATGAATGCGCCTTCTGTAAATCTTCTGGACAAGAAAGAGAAAGATATGTTGGCTATTTTTCAGATACATTCGAGCAGCTTTATGTGATCCATATCTTTATTGCCTTCTGTTCCATACCGGTCTCATGCACTTGATATATGGAAGAATTTTTCCCTTGCATACTAATTTTTGAACAAAATCAAGTACTCATAAAACCCAATACATACCGGCTGATTTAATTATACAGCATTGCTGCAGTCTATAATCACACACCATTCACGTGATAGATTATACATACATAGATACATACATACATACATACAGGCAATCTTTCAAGCTTAATGCAATAACACTCTTTATTTATACGTAATCAACTACTGATTCACTTAATTATATTACGGATATAACGGGAATAATTGCTTAACATGCAGTCAAGCCCACTAGCTAGTGTTCAGGCAAGAGGAGGCTTGTCAACGTCCTCCAAAGGCCGGAACCAAGCGGTCTGGTCCAGCACCGATGACGAACCATCCGCCGTTGCCGGAACACTTCGGCGGCTGCTGCCGCTCTCACTGCTGAAGTTGGGATCAGCGGGGCCGAAGACGCCGGTGGTGGGATGTGGGCCCCAGTACTTGTCGGACTTTGACTATATCACATCGTCTGGGACCACGTCCGGACGCATCCCCCCCTCATCCACGTTCTTGTCGTACGAGACGACGAGTAGCGGGCCACCCTTCTATTGAGTGTTTTATGCAAATACAAGCATCCTGATTTTTTCCAAGAAAGAGAAGAAGACTAAACTTAAAAAGGATTTTGTTGTGTAAATTACTAATCTCTGCTATTATTGGGCAAAAAGAAGAGCCGGTTTGATTTTGAATTTGATTGATGAGGTGGCTTTCTATTATTTTAGATAAATCAAACAAAAAACACCATTGATTTAAGTACAATGCACGTAATTAAATTGCTATGTCGTTATTATTTTATAAATGCAATGCACATAATTAAATTGCTATGTCGTTATTATTTTATAAACGAGATGCACGTAGTTAAATTAATAAAGAAATTTATCATCTCTACTATTATAGGACACAAGGAAGAGAGCAATTTGATTTTGAAATTGATTGATGGTGTGGCTTCTTATTGTTTTAGACAAGTATCGTGCACGCACATATCGGACACAAAAGTTATATAGAATTATTCAGAAATAATGAATCATTACATACAACCCGTAATATTCTCTTATATAATTTTTATCATGTAACCAAATAATTACTGCTTTTGTTAGCATTCAATTAAGTTTGCACAAAAAGAGTTATTTACATTTACGAAAATTAGTAAAGAAGTCGTTTCGATATAGCGCGATTACCATTGTACATTGTACTTGAAAAATAGTATCACCGTTCATATCATAATACACTCCAACAAACATACAAAACATCAGTTTCATAAATACTAAACTACAAAATTGTTTAATGTACCTTCCAACCAATTTTACAAAAATAGAACATCGCCATTGGATATAAAAGAAATATTGCATTCTCTAAACCTATTAGGACTTATCGAGGAATCTTATTAATATTTTTAAAAATTGATGAAGTTAATTGTTAGTATTTCATTTTTTTTCTTCTCTTGAAACTGAGGATGAAGGTGTCAATGAGAGAGAGAGAGAGAGATGGGCTGAATCCGTTTTTAGGTTTTTTGATTTTCTTTAAATTTAACTAGAATTGGTGCACGTGTCAATTTAAAAATTAATTATTTTTTGGAAGAAGAAAGGAATGGTAGGGTTCTAATAATCAAAAAATTAATTATTTATTTGAGGGTAGGGAGAGAGAGAGATGGGCAGGCTTATAGTATTTTTCTTTCCTTGATGATGTGGAGTGATGATGCTCTATATTGGCGATCTCCCAGATCAGGACACGTGGCAGATGACGTGTCCCAGAACAAAGAAGAAAGGTCCCACAGGGGCCGACTAGGCCACCCTTGTACCCGACCTGCAAGCACAAGCTGGCTCTCCTCAGAGCCCTCTACAAATTGGCCCCCTCGGTCTCTCAGTTCGCCCCGAGCTACCATAGGACCAAGATGCCTTGGCCCCCCCGCTCGTTCCCGAGCTCCCTCGCCAAGGCCATCTTCCTCGGTCCCTCCGACCGACCAACTCCACCACTCACTGGCGTAACTGCCGCTCCGCAAATCTCGCCATGTGCGAATTCTCCGCCTGCAACATCCCACAGACGGCGCCAGCTGATGGAGGTCCTTTTCGGGTCTCCATCAGATGTTGTCTTCCGTCGATCTTCCGGTGGATCTTGGAGGTGATCTCTTGTTGCGTGTGGGTCTCAATGGGTTTTGAGGAGATTGGTGGTTTTGAGAAGTTTGCGCCGAGTACCTGCAAGAAAGTCCCGGGGTGGTTTGGTACCACCGAGGACCCTCCGACGATCAAGTTAGCACAAGATCCGAGCAGAGTAACGGCTAAGTGGTTGCGTGCTGCCGCCACTATATAAACCCCCATCACAGAGGGGCCAAGTAAGCTTTTTTCACCCTACTTAGCCGTTACTCTGCTCCGATCTTGTGCTAACTTGATCGTCGGAGGGTCCTCGATGGTATCAAACCATCCCGGGACTTCCTTGCAAGTACTCGGCGCAAACTCCTCAAAACCACCAATCTCCTCAAAACCAATTGAGACCCACACGCAACAGGAGATCATCTCCAAGATCCACCGGAAGATCGACGGAAGACAACATCATACGGAGACCCGAAAAGGACCTCCATCAGCTGGCACCGTCTGTGGGAAACTAAACTCCACAAAAAACAAAGTTAGCCTTCCGATCTCCATCCACATCGCATGCGATCACCTTGAAGATCCAGGTACCAGCCGCCGCCTCCCCCTCGAGGCGCGGATGAACCTCCTTCGGCAACCGTCATCAACGCCCTCGCCGGACGAATAGACCGACTGCAGTTCATCGTGGAGGCCCTCGTCCACGTCCAAACGGCCGGGCCAGGGCCCCAGATCTCCGCTCCTTTGCCTCCAGAAGAATTTACCCTCGTCGGCACGGTTGACCACTGGCAGGCTATGTCCTATGGCCATAGATCTCACGGGCCGATACTCTCTAAGGCCCGCTGGGCGCCCCACAGCTCCACACCAAGATCCGCCGCCAAAGCGCCCCACCTCGAGCCTCCTCGTGACCCTCACCCCCCTGAGGAGATGTCGGTCACCTCGCCTGTCCCCATGCATGACCGACACCCCCTCCCTCGACGGGGTCGCACAGAAGGGGCTCGCCACGGCGGCTCAAGGGCCATCTCGCCCGGGGATCTGAGGAACCTCATCAAGAGGAATCGGGGCCGCGCCCAGACGCAGATCTCTCGCAGCAGAGGCCAGGGGTCACAAGGCGCCGAATTCTCGAGGTACCACGGGTGACTCGACGCCCCCGAGAAGAAGATCGAGGGCATATGCCGAGAAGGTCACCTCTCGGGCGACGGGGCTAAGTGCGCCGCCAACTCGCTCACCAAGCCATTTAACGAGGGACTGCTCGTTGTTCACGTCTCCTCGCGCAACAAGCCCCCGAAGGTCTCTCTGTTCGACGAGAAAACCGACCCGAAAGACCATTTGGATGCTTTCCCTACGGGGATGAGCTTCCAGGACCATTCCGACGCCGCCCAGTGCAGAACCTTCCCAGCCACGCTCATCCGCTCTGGTCGGGACTGGTTCCGAGGACTCGAGCCTCGCTCAATCTCGACCTTTGACGAGCTGGCTACTCAGTTCCTTGGCCACTTCGTCGGGAACCATTTGGCAGAAGCGCAATGCCCGGCCCAACTCAGGACCCTCGGGTCGCCCTACTGCGCCCCAACGGAACCGAACATTCGCCCGTTTTCGCCCACAAAGTCGCTGCCACGTGGCGATCATTGAGCCTTCTCTAGCGGAATCGAAACGACGCGACTCTGGCGCTTCGCCTCCCCACACATTCAACCCGCATGCTACACGCACGTTCGCCGCGACTGCTTCCGTCCCCCATACCTGCAACGGGATGGTCAGGCAAAACCTCATGAAGAATCGGCCAAGCATCTACCATGCTCGGTTATCCCTGGCCGGTAGCTTCCCTACTCACAACGCCAGGGATCAAAGCCCTTGCCAAGAGGCAACCGCGTAGCTTCACTGCCCGGTTATCCTTAGCAGGCCTGCTATGGCCCCTCCAACATTAAGGATCAAAGTACTCCTTAGAGGCAGCCGAGCGGCTTCCCTGCTCGGCTATCCTTGGCCGGTAGCTTCCCTACTCGCAACGCCAGAGATCAAAACCCTCGCCAAGAGGCAACCGCACAGTTTCACTGCCCGGTCATCCTTAGCAGGCTTCCTACGGCCCCTCCAATGCTAAGGATCAAAGTCCTCCTTAGAGGCAGCTCAGCACCGACCCTTGCTTGGCTATCCCCGGCTGGTAGCTGCCTACCACAACTGACAGGGATCAAAGTCCTCGCCAAGAGGCACTGGGCAGTAACCCTGCTCGGTCCCTGTCCTGAAGGATCAAAGCCCTCATAAGAGGCAACCGAGCCCGACCCTTGCTCGGTCATCTCCGGCTGGTAGCTCTCTACCCATGATGCCAGGGATCGAAGCTCTCGCAAGAGGCATCTGAGCGGCTACCTCGCTCGGTCATCCCAGGCTGGTTGTTGCCTACCCACGACGCCAGAGATCAAAGCCCTCGCCAAGAGGCAACCGCGCAGCTTCACTGCCCGGTCATCCTTAGTAGGCCTCCTACGATCCCTCCAACGCTAATGATCAAAGTCCTCCTTAGAGGTAGCCGAGCGGCTTTCCTGCTCGGCTATCCCTGACCAACAGCTTCCCTACTCGCAACGCCAGGGATCAAAGCCCTCGCCAAGAGGCAACTGCGCAGCTTCACTGCCCGGTTATCCTTAGCAGGCCTCCTACGACCCCTCCAACGCTAAGGATCAAAGTCCTCCTTAGAGGCAGCCGAGCGGCTTCCCTGCTCGGCTATCTCTGGCCGGTAGCTTCCCTACTTGCAATGCCAGGGATCAAAGCCCTCGCCAAGAGGCAACCGCACAGCTTCACTGCTCGGTTATCCTTAGCAGGCCTCATACGGCCCCTCCAACGCTAAGGATCAAAGACCTCCTTAGAGGCAGCCGAGCGGCTTCCCTGCTCGGCTATCCCTGGCCGGTAGCTTCCCTACTCGCAACGCCAGGGATCAAAGCCCTCGCCAAGAGGCAACCGCGCAGCTTCACTGCCCGGTTATCCTTAGCAGGCTTCCTACGGCTCCTCCAACGCTAAGGATCAAAGTCCTCCTTAGAGGCAGTCGAGCCCGATCCTCGCTCGGCTATCCCCGGCTGGTAGCTTCCTACCACAACCGATAGGGATCAAAAGCCCTCCCATAGATAGTCAAGCCCGACCCTCGCTCGGCTATCCTTCAGGACAAAATCCCTCGCCAAGAGGCACCGAGCAGTAACCCTGCCCGGCCAAGGGTCCTTGGTAGGCTTCTTACAGCCCCTCCCGTGCTAAGGACCAAAGTCCTCTTTTGAGGAGGTCGAGCCCGACCCTTGCTCGGCTATCCCCGGCGGGTAGCTTCCTACCACTACCGACAGGGATCAAAGTCCTCGCCAAGAGGCACTGGGCAGTAACCCTGCTCGGTCCCCGTCCTGAAGGATCAAAAGCCTTTGCAAGAGGCAACCGAGCCCGACCCTTGCTCGGTCATCTCTGGCCGGTAGCTCCTTACCCATGACGCCAGGGATCGAAGCCCTCGCAAGAGGCATCTGAGCGGCTACCCCGCTCGGTCATCCCAGGCTGGTAGTTGCCTACCCACGACGCCAGAGATCAAAGCTCTTACCAAGAGGCAACCGCGCAGCTTCACTGCCCGTTCATCCTTAGTAGGCTTCTTACAGCCCCTCCAACGCTAAGGATCAAAGTCCTCCCAGAGGCAGCCGAGCGGCTTCCCTGCTTGGCTATCCCTGGCCGGTTGCTTCCCTACTCGCAACGCCAGGGATCAAAGCCCTCGCCAAGATCAACCGAGCAGCTTCCCTGCTTGGTAGTCCCCAGCAGGCATCCTCCTGCCCAACAGACGATGCGGGTTTGTAGCCCTCATAATGAGGCCACTGAGCCCATCACATGCAGCAGACCCGAAACCCCAACAAGAGACATCAGGTCTATCTAAGTCTGAGTGATCCCCCTTCGACTTCGGGACTATGGATATGCCTCCTTCTCAGCAGCTCTTGGCACACTTGGCAAGTGATCGAAATCAACTGACATCGCATCCCACACTGGGCCGCATCCCGTCAGACGCCGCAGGTCTGCACACATCGCGTCGGCCAACCGACGCTTGACACGCGGAACGTCGCTTCAGTGACAGGATGCACGAACCGGTGCACCTTCCTTAAATGCAGAGATCTCGCCCTGATTCGCTGGCAGAAAAGACAACTGACGGCCCGGGGACGCGTCCCGACGAAATAATAGGAGGGAGCTCACCCGGGCGGCCCGGCAGTCCACTTTTGACCCGACCGGTCAGCTGGTTGGGACAAGAGTGGGGGGCTAATGATGATGCTCTATATTGGCGATCTCCCAGATAAAGACACGTGGTAGATGACGTGTCCCAGAACTCGGAAGAAAGGGCCCACAGGGGCCGACCAGACCACCCCTGTACCCGACCTGCAAGCACAAGTTGGAGGGAGCTCACCCGGGCGGCCCGGCAGTCCACTCTTGACCTGACCCGTCAGCTGGTCGGGACAAGAGTGGGAGGCTAATGATGATACTCTATATTGGTGATCTCCCAGATCAGAACACGTGGCAGATGACGTGTCCCAGAACTCAGAAGAAAGGGCCCACAGGGGTCGACCAGGCCACTGATTAGTCACAAAGATATATGTTAACCGTAATCAGAAATGGCGTCGCTTTACAGCTAGCCGGTGAATACGGGTCGATCCACAGAGATGTGTAATTTTCTTAATGTGTTTTTACGAGTTGATTCCAAATGTTGTTTGGATTGATTTATTAAATCTAAAAAAACCTAGATCTATCGATAAACTAAATTAATCTAAATTAAAGTCTTGCTAGGGTTAGGCTTAGGGGAAGTTGGGAGATTAAAGGTTTCCTCACCGCTTTCAATGCCTTATTTTAGATCTATTAGATGTTATGGTAATTATCAATGAAGTGGATTAGAATCTTTTGGGAAGATGTTTCTTCCTCTAGATTCTTATCCTTCCTTTATCGATAATTACCCTAACCTCCATGGAAAACACGCGTAACCGGTCCTTTATACTACGGTTCACCGTTATCTCGAGGGATAAGGTGCCGTAGGGAGCGGGGTGTGCGTGCATGCATGGAGTTCTAATTCTTAGGTATGAGATGGCATGAAAGGGGTGAGAGATCTCATCTCTCAAACCTTTCCCTAAGGCTAACCCTAACAAGCGAGGAGATTACTTGCTCATTAGGGGATTAAAAGACATTCTAATTAAAAGAGAATTAAAAGTGAAGAAATAAAATTAACCTACTAATTTGATGGCGCCCTCCAAGCAATAATACAGAACAGATCTGAATTTGTTTATTGAAAAGAGGCATGAGTTTTACAGATCTGTGATTACAATTTATAGGGAAACATGAAAACTAGGGTTACAAACTCTCGCACATGTGCAATTACAGATTTGCCCACGGAAAATCCCAACACCCGCACCGACGCACCGACAGAAGAATTCTGCGCCGACACGGGCCTTAGACGGCCGCGGAACCGCGGCGCCAGCCTAGGTTTGGCCGCGGTTCCGCGGCCAAAGAAGGGGATTGGAACATGAAATTTCTGGGCTTTCTATTTTGCTTCTTGGGCTTTCTATTTCCATAGTTCTTTTCTCTGTTGGGCTTCTTATTCTTCTCCAGATGTTTCAGTGAAAACTTGTAGCGGTTTCTTTTAACATTTCGGACCCTGCATTACCTTGTGAGTTCTTCTTCGTCTAGGCTTGAGTAGGACCCTTCTACTTGCTGGTCAAAAATCATTTTTCTATATCAATTTCCATCTTTTTCACTGTATTCGCTCCAAGAACCTGTATCCTGTAATATGCAACAAACGTGCGTCAAGAGTACCTGTTTATTTATAAAACGAATAAAAATGGGGAGTACAATAATGCAATATTATAGCATGAACAAATACCCCCAAACTTACCTTTTGCTCATCCTCGAGCAAACTTATTATTTCATTCTCTAAAATCCTAACCTAACCGCACTTTTGCAGGGAAACGCGATTGCACTGAGCACGTGCAACAAGCCGTTAAACCTTTAGGTGTCCCTAGTAGGAAGAGTGTTGTCTTCTGAGGGTTTTCAGCGGATTACACCCATAAAATCCTATCAACTAGGCCCATTGACTTTTGTTCTCCCATTAGGTTTTCTAACAAGGAATTCTATTATCTTTTGACTCGCAAATTATCCACCCACATTCTTTACACTTCCTCATTATTTAACTTAAGATTATATATGTTATGTAAACCTACTTAGTTTTCGGCATCTCTTAAGTCTTCCTTCTAGGGTTTCATCTCTACTTAGGAATTTCTATCAACTCTACTATAGATACAAGTTCTATCTTTCATTCCTTTCTCTTATCTAAACTCTAATCACATATCCCCACGTGTGTGTATAGATCACCCCTACACTTGGAAATTCAAATCAAGCAATCGTACTCTCGTCCATTGTCCAAAGCACTTATTAATTAGTGAATTTTTAATAGAATTTTGCTTCAACATCCTTCATGCGACTGTTAATACTTCTTGAGGTACCAACAACCGATTACAAGATGCGTTAGCACTTTAAAGCGTACTTCCTAGTTTTGCAACACCCAAGGCTTTAGCGGTGACTCCCAAACCAGTTGGTCTAAGGCACTAGGTGATGAAGCACCCTCGCTAAATATTTTTCTATTTTTCACAGCCTTAAGTAATCACAAAAACCAGTGTCCATTTTTTTCTTTATTCACTTTTTTCTTTTTTTATTTTCATTGTACTAAGGACTTTAGACAAGAGCATTTCAAGGTCTCTTCTACTATTCCAAGTTTCAAGGTGCGTGATTGTGCAAATTGTAGGGTATACATTTTCAGAATTTAGACTTAAGCTAGGAACTATTTTTAAAACTTATACTCTAATAAGAACATCAATACTCTTCCCTTGTTTCGACTTAGTCTAAGAAGTGAACCCAAAATTTGCTTATTTTTAAATAAACTACAAGGCATATACTTTCTACCGTTAAACTATTAAGGAAGGTTATTTTTAGGGTTTTTAATTTACTAAGTCTAAGATCTAGTTTTTCCTAGCTAGTTAACCTATTTGTCAAACTCTAGTCAATTAGCCAAAATTGAATACAATAATTTTTATAATTTTTGAAAATTTTCAATTTTTTATGGGTTTTCAAATAAGTATGCAAATGCAAAAATATGTACAAATGAATGCGAAGGAAGAAGACGTACCGAGCATACCCCCAAACTTGAACTTGACAGTATCCTCACTGTCATGCTAAACCAAGAGGATCAAAATACCGGCACTTCCCTGTTTATTTATTTATAATTTTTTTATTGTTAAGAAAAACAAAAATATATACAGAAAGGCCCTCCCCCAAACTTCATTTAAACTATGTTAGACATTACTGCCAAATCTTGCATAGACCAAATGTTAACACTAACCAGTTGAAAAATTTATCAGTAAAGAGTATTAGTTGGTGGAAGAATAAGTCGTAGCGATCTATAAAGAATTGGGGAAGATAGAAGTGGTGGTATGGAAGGTATGGAGGTGAATAGACAGGAGGTGGTGATGAATCAAAACGAGAATGCAAATGATCAGCAATCAGTGGAATGTTGGCATTCTCGTAGCTTCTTAAAAGAAATGGGGGTGGTTCAACTTCTAAAGGAGGAGGTTGACTAACCACAATACCCCCAAAATGTTCCTGTGGGTCCTCTATTGACTTGGCATCATCCATCAATTTCATATGATATTCAATTATAAGGGAACTGATCTTCTCGATGTCCGCCATAGTCCAACCGAAAACTTGCCGCCTATCTTGTAAGACCATCAAAAGGGCGTTCTCTTGCTCAAGGGCCAGAGAAGCTGATATTATAATGGGAAAGGTCTCATTCTCACCTAGGTAAGCATATTTAAGGTGAAGCGGTAAGGACATGAGTTCGAGTTTCGGAGGCGAAAGAATCATTGCGGAATCTACCTCGAACTCAAAGGACTCCAACACAGGTTCGAAATCACTGCAAACAACCGATTTAGATGGTTCAACTAACTCATCCACAAATTCAAAAGACTCATATTCGGGCTGTGAGTCGTCGTCATCCGAAAAAGTGAAACATTCATAATCCATATCGGTTGTGTCAACGGTGGTAGGCTCAAGGAGGGACGCACTAGTGGCGTCAAAACTGTTTTCATCAAACAAGAATCTTTCAAGCTCGCAGTCTTCCTGTGTGATTTCGTGAACAGAGCAAACTTCTCGTGTACTAGTTTTAGGCACGGGGGGCAGACTTCCCATCTTATAAATATTGAACTCACTAGACATCTTCCCAAAGGATAGAGTCATGGAGCCATTGCGACAGTTTATTACAGCATTGGAAGTGGCCAAAAATGGTCGACCGAGGATCACCGGAATTTGGTTCCGTGGGTTAGCAACAGGTTGTGTATCCATAACAATAAAATCAACGGGGAATATGAACTCCCCAACTTTGATCAACACATCCTCTAGCTCACCCCTTGGATGGGTGATTGATCGATCAGCCATTTGGAGAGTACAACGAGTGGGTTTCAACTCTCCAACCCCTAATTGTTCGTACACGGAGTAGGGAAGCAGGTTAACACTAGACCCAAGATCTAAAAGTGCTCGATTAATTTTCTTATCCCCAATTGTGATTGAAATCGTAGGACATCCGGGGTCCTTTCGTTTTTGGGGTAAGGTTTGAGGGTGGTTAATAGCATTGCTCACTGCACTAGCCACTAGCACTTTCTTGGGTACTTGAGATGCCTTTCTCTTCGAGGTGCATAAGCCCTTTAAGATTTTCGCGTATGAAGGGACTTGTTGGATTGCTTCCAAGAGCGGTATATTTATGCTAACCTGCTTAAATAACTCCACAATCTTCTCCACTTGTGCAGTTGGTTTATTGGGACTCAACCTGTTTGGAAATGGAGCATTTTGAAATTTTGTTGAGTCAAATGTCTGTGGAGTAGAATGTGGAGTAGGAACGGATCCCGGTGTGGATGTGTTCGTGTTGTGAGAAATGGGTCCGTTCGAGTTAGAAGAAGTAGAGCCGTGTGAAGGGTGGAGAATAGGCTCTAAAGAAAAAGGTGAAGAAGAAAGTGAAGAAAATGAAGACGGGGAAGATGACGATGGAGAAGAAGAACCAGAAGAACCACCGGCGGGGATGTCATCACTAGTACCCACATTATTTTGCAACTCTCTTCCGGATCTCAACGTGGTCACCGCATTTACATTGTGATTGTTATACGCGTTTTGTGTGTGACCGGGATTTGGCAATGGTTGAGATGGAAGCTTTCCCTTTTCTCTTTCGCTCAACGCAGCAGTTAATTGTGCAATTTGTGCCTCAATAGATTTGATACTTTGATCGTGTGAAGCATTGTTATGCATCAAAGATTGAACATAATTTTCAAATCTTGCTGCGGATTCTGTAGATTGCTTGAGAAATGCATCTAGACTTTTTTCTAGCGAGATAACCTTATCATCATTTGGTTGAACCAAATTGTTCGTTTGATTTGTATAAGGTTGTTGTTGGAAAGGTTGCTGGTTTTGAGTTTGTGAAGGTGCTTGTTGTTGTTGTGGAGGAGGAGGTCTTTGAAAATTGTTATTTCCTTGGAATTGTTGATTTTGGTTCCAAGCGAAATTTGGGTGACTCCTCCAACCCGGATTGTATGTCGAAGAGTACGGATCGTTTCTTTGTCGTTGCTGAAATGCAGCATTGACTTGATCCTGTCCTTGAGTAGATGCATTATAAGGACACTCTTCGTTTAGATGCGATGGATCCGTACAACAAGTACAAACAGTTCGTGGAGGCATAACAGGGGCAGGAGAAGACGATGAGATTTTGGTCTCAATGGCTTCTAGCTTTTTCATAAGTGCGGCCATCTCGGCCTTCATAGCAATCGACATATCTACTTGATATATGCCTGCCCTAGATTGACCACTAGAAGAAGATGATGTGGTCTTGGTACTCTCCCACTGAATTGTTTGCTCACTAAGATCCTCAAGAAACTGCCATGCTTCGTCACTAGACTTAGAGAGAAAATGACCTTGACATATGGTTTCTAGCAACTGCTTCGTTGCCGAGTTCAATCCCTCGTATAATGTTTGGCAAAGTTGCCAACTTTCGATCCCATGATGAGGGCATTGAACGAGTAGGTTGTTTACCCCAATCAGAGCAAAGCTCTGTTGGAAATTCAAAATTCAAATTTTGAAGCAATGCTTCAAATCCCGGATGCAACGCGCCATGTGTCTGGCGCTAATACGTCAGCGCAACGCCCAAGAAGGCGCGCCCAATCAGAGCAGAGCTCTATTTGTCTGAAGCAACGCTTCAGTTGCGCTGCGCGACACGTGTAAGCGCAGATGCGCTAGCGCAGTTGCGCTGCGCTCTGCGCTGCGCGACACATGTCAGCGCAGATGTGCTAGCGCAGTTGCGCTGCGCTCTGCGCTGCGCGACACGTGTCGCGCAGCGCGCAGCGCAGCCGACACGTGTCAGCGCAGATGCGCTAGCGCAGTTGCGCTGCGCTGCGCGCTGCGCGACACGTGTCACGCGCTGGGGCATCTGCGCCAAACTGAATTAAGATTTTAAGAAATCTTTTCTGTTCTTGTTAAAACAAGAAGATTTTCTTCTGCAAAGCAGAAGCCCTTGGATTAAAGATCCAACGGTGGGGAAAATTCCCCAGATCACTCAGAGAATGATCTCTTTAATAAATTTAACTAATTTGTGGGCACTATAAAAAGGACCCTAGGCCTCAATTCAAAGGCATGAACATTTTTTCTTGAAAACTCAAGAACTTTAAACAGAGAAAACTCTGAGAAGATTTCAAGGAAAAGGTAAAGAACCTTCATGAATTAGAAGAAATTCCTTCTAATAGATCATTGATTTAAAAACAAGATCAATGAACTTTACATAATAAACAGTGCTTTGCACTTCTTGTGAACCTCCGGTTCTTTAAAAACAAAAAAAAATAATAAATAAATAATAATAATAATAGTGCTTTGCACTCTTATGAACCTTTGGTTCTTCAAACAAAGAAAAAACTTTTTTTTCTTTGATCTAATTTAGATCAAGAAATTAAACAGTGCTTTGCACTTCCCTTCTTGAATCCAGGAGATTCTTAGTGCTTTGCACTTCCAAACTGCGCCGTTGCGCTCTTAAGAGAGCGCCACGTGTCGGCTATAGAACCACTTGCGCTAAGCGCCCTTAAGATAGAGCTTTGCTTTCTGGAATTGGCGCAACTCGCTGAGAACGCGCCACGTGTCGCCAGCGCAACAGCGCAGCGCACTGCGCTAGTGCGCTTGCGCTCGCCAGAGCATGACACGTGTCTTCACCACAAGCGCTTGCGCTCAGTAATAGACGCAAAGCGTCTGACAAATGCAAGGCATTTCACTTCCTGAAGGGCCAGGCCCAATTAAAAGGCTTAACAGGCCTAATAAATAAAATGCTGTGCATTGTTTGAAAGGGCAGTGCCCAACTGAAAGGTCCACTGGACCAAAACAAATGATCTGCATCATAATAAAAAGGGCAGAGCCCAGTCAAAATAGGCATAAATGACCTGAAGTAATGCAATGCATTATTTAAGTGGGGGGAAAAGCCCTAGCATAGGTCTAACAGACCGAAAATAAATAAGGGTGTTGAATATTTTCAACTGGACTTAGCCCAATTTTGGCCGTAAGTCCTTAAATTAAATCGGTTGAGCAAAGATTGCTCTCTTAAATCAATCTATATCCGGTTCGAGGGTGCATATCTGAACTCCTTTGACATCTATCGTTGTAATTCCTCAACGACGTCAAAGAGGTGACGAGTCCCAACGACCACACACCCATATGGACTGCGGGGTCCTTAAACTCGTGGACCGAAACGTCCCTAAACTAATATCGGACCGAAACGTCCCTAAACTAATATCGGACCGAAACGTCCCTAAACTGGCGATAGACCACCACGTCCTTAAAACTGGCGATAGACCGCCATAGGGCCCAAACGCTCTCTTGTCGGATCTAAACGGTCCCGTCTAAGTTGATCTTAGCCCCAAATAAGGCTAACGTATCCTTAGACAATTAAATAAACGATAAAACCCAAATCAACCTTGGTTCAAGGGTACATCTCTGAACTCCTCTGACATCTGTCGTTGTAATCCCTTAACGACGTCAGAGAGGTGACGAGTCCCGACGGCCAGATATTAAATCGGTCACTACGTCAAGTCGATCTTAGTCCAAAATAGGATTAATGTATTCTTGACGAACGTTTAAGTTGATCTTAGCCGCAACGCGACCAATGCATCCTTAAACTAAAAACATGTCACGACCCAAGTTTAGATGTGACAGGCACTCAGATTGTATCATATCTAAAGATATGCACAAATCCAAGTAAGCCAAAAACCAAGATCAAAATACCTTATTTCGGAATTATTTAGGAAAATTTAGTTTTTAAGTAAAAATCTCAAGTTATGAAGTTAATTCATTTAAACAATAATAAAGATTAAGTTTGGTTGTATTCCTAGTTGGAATCAACATTAACAACAATGAACATGAATATAAGCATATGTAACATCACTGAATCTCATAAAGAAAGAAGCTATGAAACTGATCAACCGATCTCAACTGTACATATATATACCATCTCTCATTTCTAAGTCAAAATACAAGTCTGATGGAGTCTTTCTAGATACAAAAGTACAAAAGGGAAGGTTACTACACATGTAACCTACCTAGCAAAAGATGGAATGTAACAGCAAAAGTGATCCTGCCTCGCAGCTACCCGTCCACTCTATCCCTGCAAGGAACTGTGGCACAACGGGGATGAGTTGCCAACTCAGTGAATACGACTAACATATAACGGCGAATAAAGTAAATATGACAATCATGCTACTAAATATGAATCAATATGATATATGAGTATATGTGAAATCCAACAATAAATCTCATTATACTTCTGAAATCACAACTCAAGTAAATCATTTCTCGGTGTCCATCAACGACACAAAATCTTCATTTCTTATAGGCATCATTCCCCGAATGATCCTATACTCATAATATCGGTCGTTATCCTCTAGATACACGCCGTATTTCTATAACCAACTCCGGTATCGAGTAACCTCGCTAGGCTCCCCCGTCTCAATACGGCTATCCTGCCCCTCGGTCTCGACCGGGTCCACCCTGTATCCAACTGTATAGCTCCCCCACTCAGTATGGATAACGTAAATCCGTGACCGTATATCTCCCCCACTCGGTCCGGAATAAAACCAAAAACAGAAATCAACTCAGGGTGGACATGTCACATCAATCATGAAAACTGGATTTATGTAGTAATATTCAAAAACTCAAAATCATAAATCCTCAATTCTGCATCTATCTCATATCCAACATGGAAGTACGCATAAAGCAACAGGATGTAAATAATGAATTCTACCAATATATTTGACATATGAAATACAATATAATTCATGTTAATAAGTATGATATTTAAGTGTATGTGACATGGCAATATCGACGAGGTGTGTGTAGCATATAAGATGTGCACGTGGCATGACTCGTCGATACTTGTGAAGTGTTCTAACAACTAAGCAATATACAAGTATTTTAATGAATGAAATTCTAATAATTAAACATGATGATATGAATATCACATTAAGTAAAACCATGGGCGAAACACGCCATCTTTACTAAATTCCCCGGTAGATGTTTAGTCTACTCACCGGAAAGTCGAATCTACTCCGGAATCGCTAATCCTTTCCCTTTCCTCGCGGCTTCCGTACTCCTTGTATCCGTGTCTAAATATACCAATTAACTTATATAAGCAAAACGACCATTCCGATATAACGGACATAGAAACATGCTAACCCACATAGGTTATATACTATCTGATCTTTTCAAGTTATTAAACACTTAGTCTTTCAGTATTTTAACCCTAATCTGTACTGGTTCAGAATTTAATACGCGACTTGATTTCATCGTGTCGTATTTAGCGTTCTACGATTCTTTTTCCGATATATCATTCCAGATTTTAATTACAGTAAAACTAATTTAAATCAACAGTACTAAAATGACCTAATTTGTATACTGAAGACACCCCAAAAACCAAAACCCCAAATTTCCTCAACTTGGCCGGCGACGCCGGCCAAAATCCTTCTGTCGCCGGCCCAAAACCGGCCCCCTCCTGTCGTCTTCTTGTGGTGTGTTCTACTTGTTACCTACATCATTTCTACTCTGTTGAATTTATTTAATTAAGTTCCAGATTATAGCAGATTCTAACAGACGCAATTTTTACCTAGAATACGATATTATGTGACTTGATTAATTCTAAACTAATTAAGCTACAGAATCTAATCTCTACAGAGTTTAAGAAGTTTACCCTCCTAATTGTTGTAGGAATAACCCTCCAAGATTAACCAACTCCTCTTAGCTTGAGGATGAACTATCCCCATGATCAAGCTCCTCTTTCATCTTCTTCCTCTTGTTCTTCTTGTTCTCTCTTAGTTTTTCTTTTCTTTTAAATTTCTTTGAGTTTTAATTTATGTTTTGATCTGAGAATGAGTTATATATGTGAGAGAAGGAAGGGATAAGAGAAGGAGGAGGTGTCAAGTGAGGAAGTGTGTGAGTTTCATGCAAGAAGGAGGTGGAAAAGAGAGGTTGCATGAAGCATGAGGTGTTTTTGATTTATCATCTATTTTTCTTTTAAATTTTGAATTTGATTCAGAACTGAAATGATTCCATTTATTCATTTAAACCCTTGACAATACCCTATTTACATACAATCTAAACTTTACAATTTGCCCCCTCACAACTTAACTTATTATATAACACCCTTATTAGTAAAATGAAGCTAAAATTTTCATTAAAACCCTTATAACTTAATTAAATTATTTTCAATAATTCTAATTTAATTTGTATTACATATAACTTATGAAGATTGACATATTTGATTTTAATCATTTTGTGATTTATCAGCTTATTCTTAATCAAATTAAATTTATTTATTTCTAACTTTTCCTAAATGTTACAATATTCCCCCCTTAAGAAAATTCGGTCCCCGAATTTAAAATAATTACTAGACATACCTATGAAAAGATGTGGAAATTTCTTCCGCATCGCGTCCTCCGTCTCCCAAGTAATCTCTTCGCGATCTTTCCCTTGCCAGAGAACCTTTACAGATGGCAGTGTCCTCGATCGTAGTTGCTTTGCCTGTCTGTCCAGAATAGCGACTGGCTGCACTGTGAAGGATAGATCTGGCTCAAGCTGTAGAGTCTGATGATGGATCGCGTGAGATGGATCGTGAAGATATCTGCGAAGCATCGAAACATGGAACACCGGATGTACGTCGGGAAAATCAGGTGGGAGTGCTAATCGATAAGCCACAGCGCCCACTCTCTCTAAAATCTCGTAAGGTCCAACATATCTGGGGCTGAGTTTCCCTTTCTTCCCGAAGCGCATCACACCTTTCATTGGAGATACTCGAAGGAACACATGATCTCCCACATCAAACTCGAGCTTACGTCGTCTTCGATCTGCATATGACTTTTGTCTGCATTGAGCCGCCTTCATTCTATCTTGTATCAATTGAATCTTCTCTGTAGTTTCCTGTACTATCTGCGGTCCCAATATACCACTTTCACTAAGTTCCGTCCAACAAACAGGTGATCTACACTTCCTTCCATACAAGGCTTCAAAGGGTGCCATCTGGATCGTCTCTTGAAAACTGTTGTTATAAGAGAATTCTACCAAAGGTAGGTGACGATCCCAACTACCACCGAAATCTAGGCTACAAGCCCGAAGCATATCCTCTAGTATCTGAATGGTCCGCTCCGACTGATCGTCTGTCTGTGGGTGGAAAGCTGTACTAAAACTCAATCGTGTACCAAGAGCGTCTTGAAGTTTCTGCCATAGCCTGCTCGTGAACTGGGTACCTCGATCTGATACTATGCATGTCGGCACTCCATGTAGACGTACAATCTCATCGATATAAACCTGTGCATACTGAGCAAATCCATATGTCGTCTTCACTGGAAGAAAATGAGCGGCCTTCGTCAATCTATCTACAATCACCCAAATAGAATCATATCCTCTGCTAGTCCTGGGTAGACCCACCACAAAATCCATGAAAATCTGTTCCCATTTCCACTCTGGAATGGGTAAGGGTTGCAGCTCCCCGGCTGGCCTCTGGTGTTCTGCTTTAACTTGCTGACAAGTCAAGCATCGAGAAACAAAATCCGTAACATCTTTCTTCATTCCTTCCCACCAATAATTATCCTTCAAATCACGATACATTTTTGTGGAACCAGGATGAATACTGTATACTGACCTGTGGGCATCCTCCAAAATCTCACGCCTCAATCCGTCAGAATCTGGCACACAGAGACGAGTCCTAAAACGTAACACTCCATAATCATCAATCACGAACTCCGTCTCCTTGCCCTGCCTAACATGATCCATAATCTCCATCAAGCGAGTATCGGGAGGCTGCGCATCTCGAATACGATCCAATAGCTGAGGTCTGGTGCGAACATGTGCTAGCTGACCTCCTGCCGATGTGAACTCAAATTGTATACGACTATCACATAAGATCTGCCAATCTGTAGAAGACTGTCTCTGCAAAATGCTCAAATGAGATAATTTACCTCCAGGCCTCCGGCTCAAGGCATCTGCTACAACATTTGCTTTGCCTGGATGGTACAATATCTCACAGTCGTAATCTTTCACCAGTTCCATCCATCTACGCTGCCTGAGGTTCAGATCCTTCTGTTGAAAGATATACTTTAAACTTTTATGATCTGTGAAGATTTGACACGTTTCTCCATACAAGTAATGTCTCCAAATCTTCAATGCGAATATCACAGCAGCCATCTCTAGATCATGAGTGGGGTAATTTTGTTCATGCCTCTTCAACTGCCGAGAAGCATATGCTATAACCTTGCCGTGTTGCATCAACACACAGCCTAAGCCCACTCTAGAAGCATCGCAATACACGACGAAACCCCCTGACCCGGAAGGTAAAGATAATACAGGTGCAGTTGTCAACCGCGTCTTCAACTGTTGGAAACTCTGCTCACACGCATCTGTCCACTGAAATGGAACTTCCTTCCTAGTCAATCCTGTCAAAGGTGCCGCTATCCGTGAGAAATCCTGTACGAAGCGTCTGTAATAACCTGCCAGACCTAAGAAACTCCGAACCTCCGTAACTGACATAGGCCTGGGCCAGTGTTGTACCGCTTCAATCTTCTTTGGGTCTACGCATATACCTTCTCTCGTAACTATGTGACCCAAGAACTCCACACTATCGAGCCAAAAAGCACACTTAGAAAATTTTGCATACAGCTGATGCTCTTTCAAGGTCTGCAACGTGATACGTAAATGCTGTTCGTGCTCCGTCTGACTCCGAGAATATACAAGAATATCATCTATGAATACTATGATAAACCGATCGATAAATGGTCTAAAGATACGGTTCATCATATCCATAAAAGCTGCTGGAGTATTGGTGAGTCCGAACGACATCACCAAAAATTCATAATGCCCATATCTCGTACGAAACGCCGTCTTCGGAATATCGTCCTTCCGAACCCTCAACTGATGATACCCTGACCTCAAGTCAATCTTCGAGAAAAATCCGGCTCCTTGCAACTGATCGAACAAGTCATCTATTCGTGGTAATGGATACCTGTTTCGCACAGTGACGCGATTCAGCTGTCGGTAGTCGATGCACATTCTCATACTACCGTCTTTCTTCTTCACAAATAACACAGGAGCTCCCCACGGTGAAACACTAGGACGAACAAGTCCTCTATCTAACAACTCTTGCAACTGGCCTTTGAGTTCTTTCAATTCCGTCGGTGCCATTCGATAGGGTGGTATAGAAATAGGCCCTGCACCCGGAATCAAATCGATACAAAATTCAATATCTCGATCAGGTGGTAATCCTGGTAACTCAGCAGGGAATACCTCAGGAAATTCTCGTATGATCGGGATTTGGTCCAATGGAACTTCAGCGATCCCTATGTCCTGAATAAAAGCCAAGAACCCATGACAACCCTTCTTCAATAGCCGTTCCGCACAAAAAGCAGAAATCATGTTGACAGGGTTTAAATTGCAATCCCCCTGCACAACAAACACCGGTTCTCCTGGAAAACAGAATCTAACCGCTTTTCCTCTACAATCTACATAAGCATGACAAGCGGCTAACCAGTCCATCCCGAGAAGTATGTCAAAATCTAACATGTCCAGGAGAATCAAATCAACAAACGAATCTCTATTTCCAATACGCACCGAACACGATCTGAATACGTGCCGAGCTATAAAGGAATCTCCAACTGGAGTAATCACTACCAAGGGTAACTCTAATAATGACGACTCCTTTCCCAACAAAAGTGCGAATCGTGAAGATACATAAGAGTGTGTAGAACCGGGATCAAATAAAACATGTGCCTCTACTGAGCATACTGTAAGAGTACCTGTCACGACTGCATTTGATGCCTGGGCATCCTGTGGAGTCAGCGCAAAAACCCGTGCCTGGCCCCTGCCCGCATCCTGTCGTCCTCTACCTAGATCTCCTCTACCTCTCTGAGCACGTCCCGCATAGCCTCTACCTCGTGGTGCAACTGCCTGGCGTGTAGCGCCAACTGGGGGAGGAAGTAAAGCCATCGGTGTAGGAGATGGAAGGGGTAAAGCAGCCTGTGGAGCAACGGTCCCTCCCTGAGATCTACAATCCCGCGCAAAGTGTCCGGGAAGTCCACAACTATAACAAGTAAAGGGTGGTCTCTGATCATCAGGATAAGAACTGAACATCTGGCCCTGCATCCAACCTCGTCCAACACTGCGGCCTAGAGTATATCTGCCTGGATAGGACCCTCTACCTCGGCCAAACTGTCTATTCGTCGGCACGAATGGTCTACTCCTCTTTGGCTCCGGAACGACTCCTGACTGGCTCAAACGCTCCTCTACTCGTATCGCCACATCCATGGCCTGTGCATATGTATCAAAATGCTGGGAGCCTATCGCCAGATACAACTGTGTGTCCAAACTCCTTAAGAACCTTTTCACCCGAAGCTCCTCTGTAGGTACTAAGTATGGGGCATATCGCGATAGCTGGGTGAAGCGTAAGTCATAATCTGCTACTGACATACTTGCTGATTTCTTCAACGCTTCGAAACTGCTAGCTCTAGCATCCCTCACACTCTGTGGAAGAAATCTGGCAAGAAAGACTGTAGAAAACTCGGTCCACGTCATCGGAGGAAGATTCGTAGCTCGCCCTCTCTCCATCGACTCACACCACTCCTGTGCAAGTCCCTCCAAACGAAAGCTAGTCAGCTCAACTGACCTCGCATCAGAACATCGCAATGATCTGCCTATCCTCGCCATCCTGTCAAGAAAAGACTGAGGATCATCCGCCACATCGGTCCCTGTAAATACCGGGGGTCTCAATCTCATAAACTCCGCAAGTGATACCTCCATCACTCTCGTATCTACTGGCGCTACCGTCTGTGTAGGCTGTACCTCGGACTCTGCTACGGTCGGTGCAGGATCTGATCTCAAAGCTCGAGTGGTCTCAGCTAACTGTCCTACCACTCGCTGTAATCCCAACATACCCTCCTCAATCCTAGTCATGCGATCTGGAGGAGGAGGATCAGCATGCTCATGCACCTCCTGCACGTCCGGTGTACCAGTCGTCGTCACAGGCGGACTCGCCCTAGCTGCATTCCTGGCTGCGGCTCGCCTAGCCCGCGTAGCCATAGCAACCGGAACAAGAAACGAGAGTTGATCAGGTGTGGAAACAGAAGAATTCAATAACGGAGAATCAACGGAAGAATAGATCAAGATAAACATCCTAAGGTTAGTTAGGCTGAATACGATAACGTAAATATGCCGCGGAACATACGTACGGTACTGCATTCGTCCTAATTCACCTACTCCATCAAACCAAAGGTCATCCTAACTCTCAGACTTACTTCAACCTAGAGAAATCCCTTACTAAATTCCGTAAGGTTACTCCTAAGCTCTGATACCAACTTTGTCACGACCCAAGTTTGGATGTGACATGCACTCAGATTGTATCATATCTAAAGATATGCACAAATCCAAGTAAGCCAAAAACCAAGATCAAAATACCTTATTTCGGAATTATTTAGGAAAATTTAGTTTTTAAGTAAAAATCTCAAGTTATGAAGTTAATTCATTTAAACAATAATAAAGATTAAGTTTGGTTGTATTCCTAGTTGGAATCAACATTAACAACAATGAACATGAATATAAGCATATGTAACATCACTGAATCTCATAAAGAAAGAAGCTATGAAACTGATCAACCGATCTCAACTGTACATATATATACCATCTCTCATTTCTAAGTCAAAATACAAGTCTGATGGAGTCTTTCTAGATACAAAAGTACAAAAGGGAAGGTTACTACACATGTAACCTACCTAGCAAAAGATGGAATGTAACAGCAAAAGTGATCCTGCCTCGCAGCTACCCGTCCACTCTATCCCTGCAAGGAACTGTGGCACAACGGGGATGAGTTGCCAACTCAGTGAATACGACTAACATATAACGGCGAATAAAGTAAATATGACAATCATGCTACTAAATATGAATCAATATGATATATGAGTATATGTGAAATCCAACAATAAATCTCATTATACTTCTGAAATCACAACTCAAGTAAATCATTTCTCGGTGTCCATCAACGACACAAAATCTTCATTTCTTATAGGCATCATTCCCCGAATGATCCTATACTCATAATATCAGTCGTTATCCTCTAGATACACGCCGTATTTCTATAACCAACTCCGGTATCGAGTAACCTCGCTAGGCTCCCCCGTCTCAATACGGCTATCCTGCCCCTCGGTCTCGACCGGGTCCACCCTGTATCCAACTGTATAGCTCCCCCACTCAGTATGGATAACGTAAATCCGTGACCGTATATCTCCCCCACTCGGTCCGGAATAAAACCAAAAACAGAAATCAACTCAGGGTGGACATGTCACATCAATCATGAAAACTGGATTTATGTAGTAATATTCAAAAACTCAAAATCATAAATCCTCAATTCTGCATCTATCTCATATCCAACATGGAAGTACGCATAAAGCAACAGGATGTAAATAATGAATTCTACCAATATATTTGACATATGAAATACAATATAATTCATGTTAATAAGTATGATATTTAAGTGTATGTGACATGGCAATATCGACGAGGTGTGTGTAGCATATAAGATGTGCACGTGGCATGACTCGTCGATACTTGTGAAGTGTTCTAACAACTAAGCAATATACAAGTATTTTAATGAATGAAATTCTAATAATTAAACATGATGATATGAATATCACATTAAGTAAAACCATGGGCGAAACACGCCATCTTTACTAAATTCCCCGGTAGATGTTTAGTCTACTCACCGGAAAGTCGAATCTACTCCGGAATCGCTAATCCTTTCCCTTTCCTCGCGGCTTCCGTACTCCTTGTATCCGTGTCTAAATATACCAATTAACTTATATAAGCAAAACGACCATTCCGATATAACGGACATAGAAACATGCTAACCCACATAGGTTATATACTATCTGATCTTTTCAAGTTATTAAACACTTAGTCTTTCAGTATTTTAACCCTAATCTGTACTGGTTCAGAATTTAATACGCGACTTGATTTCATCGTGTCGTATTTAGCGTTCTACGATTCTTTTTCCGATATATCATTCCAGATTTTAATTACAGTAAAACTAATTTAAATCAACAGTACTAAAATGACCTAATTTGTATACTGAAGACACCCCAAAAACCAAAACCCCAAATTTCCTCAACTTGGCCGGCGACGCCGGCCAAAATCCTTCTGTCGCCGGCCCAAAACCGGCCCCCTCCTGTCGTCTTCTTGTGGTGTGTTCTACTTGTTACCTACATCATTTCTACTCTGTTGAATTTATTTAATTAAGTTCCAGATTATAGCAGATTCTAACAGACGCAATTTTTACCTAGAATACGATATTATGTGACTTGATTAATTCTAAACTAATTAAGCTACAGAATCTAATCTCTACAGAGTTTAAGAAGTTTACCCTCCTAATTGTTGTAGGAATAACCCTCCAAGATTAACCAACTCCTCTTAGCTTGAGGATGAACTATCCCCATGATCAAGCTCTTCTTTCATCTTCTTCCTCTTGTTCTTCTTGTTCTCTCTTAGTTTTTCTTTTCTTTTAAATTTCTTTGAGTTTTAATTTATGTTTTGATCTGAGAATGAGTTATATATGTGAGAGAAGGAAGGGATAAGAGAAGGAGGAGGTGTCAAGTGAGGAAGTGTGTGAGTTTCATGCAAGAAGGAGGTGGAAAAGAGAGGTTGCATGAAGCATGAGGTGTTTTTGATTTATCATCTATTTTTCTTTTAAATTTTGAATTTGATTCAGAACTGAAATGATTCCATTTATTCATTTAAACCCTTGACAATACCCTATTTACATACAATCTAAACTTTACAATTTGCCCCCTCACAACTTAACTTATTATATAACACCCTTATTAGTAAAATGAAGCTAAAATTTTCATTAAAACCCTTATAACTTAATTAAATTATTTTCAATAATTCTAATTTAATTTGTATTACATATAACTTATGAAGATTGACATATTTGATTTTAATCATTTTGTGATTTATCAGCTTATTCTTAATCTAATTAAATTTATTTATTTCTAACTTTTCCTAAATGTTACAAAACACCAAACCCAAATCTAAGTAAACACGGATTTGGACTAATCCACGTCCTACGGGCGACGGCATTACTCAGTCTCCGTATACAATCCACGGGCAACCACAAACAAAACAAACACACACGACACGAAGTGAAATTCTGGAGAAGGAGAAAGTTGTTACCGCGACGCGGTAGCGTAATTAACTGCAGGGGCTTGCGCCTGCAGGTGATTGATGTGAAAATTTGTGTTTGTAGTTAACCGCAATCAGAACGGTGTCGCACGTAGCTAGACCGAGATGAGTACGGGTCGTCCTCTGGGAAACGTGGAACCTTTTACTTTTACTTTAGATGTGTTGAGAAAGAGAGAAGGGATAAAGAATTTTATAGAAAGATTTCTAGATCTACGTTAAACAAGAATGTAAAATATAGATCTAGATTATTTTAAAGATGTAATTAATATAATAAGAGAGCTTGTAGGGTTCGTTAGGATTTAGTAGTTATGGACGATTAATTAAAAGTTACCCTTTTTATCCATTAATAGATTTAGAACTAGAACGACGGTGATGCGTGTAGATTAGGGTTTCTGGAGGGAAAAGGAATCCCACTCTTAACCCTTATCTCGACACGGAACTCCGTTCATATCCAGCCTTTACCAAAATAATCATTAATCTAATCTCTAATCGCGGTCGGAACTAGCAAAGAATTGCTAGCGTGCCCGATTAGGATGTTAATGATTCTTTTGATAAAGTTCCTAAACTTTATAGGATTTAAAAAGGGTTTAATTATTTTCATCGTCCATTAGCCTACCCTAATCCTACGAACCCTAACAAGCGGAGAATTACTCGCGCATGTTGGGAGAAAAAGAGATGGAGAGAAAATGCATAATTAAACTACGAAGAAATAGAATAAGAAAAAGAACTAGCTTTATTAATCAACAAGATCAAGTACACTTTGATTCCTTAGAAAATGATTACAAAAACTAGTTTGCTTCTCGATCTCTTCCAAGGGGGTAGATGAACCGTTGATGATCAGCCTGGATGCGTGAGCCGTCTTGGACTTCGTGATCTCTTCGGCTTGATAGATTTTTCCAAGAGGCCCTCGGTGCCTTTATATAGTGAAAACCCAGAATCTTTTTGTTGAGAAGTTGGTAAAATTCAGCAGTTGTAAATATCCCAAAATCTTACATTCCAACCTCATCAAACCGCGGCGGATCCGCAGCCCAAGGGTATGTTTGGCCGCGGATCCGTGCTCATAGGTCGAGATCTCTCTGTTATTTTTCTTGGGCTCTCTGATGGTGACATTTGGCAATCCTAGGCATCTTCATATTTCAGAAATATTCTCTCGGTTGCTTCCAGACTTGGTCTCCAAGTTTGCTTCTTAATTTGGCAAGTCTTCTTCAACAAATTGATTTGTTTGTTAAATCCTTCATAACAACTTGGAAATAATCTGCACAACAACTCAAATAAGATTTTAGTAGACTTTGTTCTACTTGGATTAGACCAATAATATTATTTGCATACATTTTCCTACCAAATGATAATTAAAATATATTAACACATGGAAAATAATGTTTTTACACATAAACCATCATATGTATAATATATTATAATAAAGTCCTTTTTTAATATAAAAATGGTAGGAAAAATGTACTACAAATGTGCAGTTTTATCGACTGAACAGCAGGGAAGAGCGTCCCCACAATCAAAAACCCCTCACCCTGAGGGGGAATCTGACGAAGTCTGCTACATCGGCCGCATCCGTCTAAACCTCCGATACACGGTGCCGTAAATCAACTCGGCATCTTCGGAGAGGTGGATGGATAAAATCATATAGCATCTGCCCCGAATCTCAGGCAAGACGCAAAGTCTGCGCCGTCTTTCGGAGGGGAACAGATTCTGGCACGCCCGGTGGGACCTCTTCCTCTTTCCACTCCACACTTCGTGTGTCGTGTTCGCGAACAAATCGCGGTTTGCTGTGATTGCCTGTGGATTCAAGGTACTAAGATTTGGTGTCTTGCTTTATGCAGAAAACAGGAAATCGATGGCTTCGAACTACACCGCCCGCAGCGATAACTCTCGCTCCGTCATTGCTGGAGGAGTGACTTATGGGCCCCAAGCGGCCTCCCTTTTCAAAATGCCGGTGGAGCAGGTAACTCAGGCCACCACTGGATTATTCTTCGGGACCATGCTCCCACCGATGAGCTTCAATGCCCCAATGACATCGCAAGAAGCTCCAAAGAAGCCGGTCTTTGATCGACTTACCACTGCCGCGACCCCTCTCAACAGGTCGCCCAGTTTCAATACTTCAGTTTTCAACAGACTGGGCCAGAACGTCCGCAAACCTGCGATACCCGAAGCTGCCATCCCAAAGCGGATAGCCATTCCGACGCAAATGGATGAAATCATTGGAAAGGTTCCTTCTTCCGAGAAGTCAGTTTTTACGAGGCTGGCCATTCCAGTTGCTGCTCCAGGCGAGATCCTCAAAGCCGCTTCCCTTGCCCAGAGGTCTGTCTTTGACAGATTAGACATTACTTCTCAATGGGTGTCAGCCTTCAATAGGCTAGCACCAATGTAATACCCTAGTTCATTCATACCAGTTTTCTGGGGTTGCCAGTTTGCATTCCGTTCCGGCCGGTTTTCTCCTTTTCCTTCCCGGTCGGACTTTTCGTTGGAGGGTGTTAATTGCAAGTTTGCAATTAACATATTGTGTAAATGTTTCTTGCATGGAATTTCGTGGGCCCCCCTAATGCATGTGCTGGTGTTTAATATGGAAGGTGGCTGTGCATTTGGTGAGTGTGCAGGAGAATATAAGTGAGATGAGGGATTAATTAATGTAAAAGGGAATGAGCAATAGTGGGTGCAGAAGCTTAGTGGGCCGGCCACTGTTCCTGATGATGGGTTAATTAAGATTAATTATTAGAAAGGGGAAATGTGTGCTGGAGAATTGTGAGTGTGCAGGCAATGAAAATGAGTGGGCCGGCCATTTGGTTTAGGAATGATGAGTGATTAATTTCTTTAAGGAAACATGTGCTTTCCCCTTCCCTTTTTGAGCGTGCTGGTATGGGGTGAGTGATGAGTAATTTAGTGAGGAATGGGCCTTTGTGTGCTGTTTGTATAATGGATTGCATTGTGTGAATGTGTGTGCAGGAGGTTCTGAAATATGAGGGATTAATTTATTCATGGTGGGAAGAGTAAATGGAATGTGCTGGAGTTAATTAAAGGGTTGATGAGATGATGCATTAATATATATAATGTTGGTTGGGCTAATTGATTTGCTATAAATTAAGGGGGCTGATTTGCATTCCCAGAAGATTGGTTTTTTTGCAACCAATCCACATTTCCAGTGAGCATATTTTAGTGCCTGGCCGAGCTCATTTCTTGACATGCTCAATTTCTCCATCAAGCATCCATGAAATTCTAGTGTATCATTCCTCCACCAAAAATGGCAATCTCCACAACCCCAAATGAGACTTGTATACTATATTCTACAGCAAATCTTGGGCGCGTCGGCTAGCCAACTTCGCGCCCGAGTTGCCTCGGTATTGAGGTGGGAGCCCGTAAAAGACGTAGGCGATGTGGTGCCCTTCCGGCGACGAGATGGAGACCGGACATTCCGCGGGAGATCGGGACGTCAAAGAGAAGACCCGAAGGACCGTATCATCAAGTTGTGGGAGCATGCAGCACTCACCTACACGTTCGTGACGACGTTGCTGCCTCGCGACCCCGAGACGTTACCAGGCAAGTGTTTACTTGCTTCATGCTAAAATATGAGTGGTATAAACCTAAAATATCTAGTTTACGGATTTGCCGAATACCGATACATAATATGACATAAGTGTTCGATGCTAGTCTCTCATGGAAATAATAATTTATTTTGACGGAAACTGATACCTTTTATTGGCCCACTTGATAATGAATATTGTGTATAAATATTGCTGGAAAAATACGATCGTTCGTGACAAAAATTGATACCCCCAAATATGCCGTTAAAACTAGAATTTTCTCGTGTCTGAAAACGAATAAAATCACTATAAATCATATGCATAACGGATTGATGTGTTCTAGGGCTTAAATCGAAGCCGACTTAACGAACTTTAACCCTATGGAAAATCCTAATGATTTATGTTCTGTGATCATGATGATATCTGGGTCGGAACACGACTCTGGACTGCAGTCCAGAGCGTTTCTGATATTTGTGCTCTGTTCAAAGATCTGCACCACTGTATTTCTTGAAGTCGTATGTTACGGAATCCTACTGTAGATTAAAGATATTTCTATTAGTTTAACAAACCAAGTGGTTCCATTCCATTTCATCGCCGTTTGCTATTTTAAAATGTATTTAAAAGGGCAGAACGTATATCTGTCCAGAACAGGTTCTGAAATGACACCCTGAGATTAAACTGGTTATAACTTTCAACGTACAGATGAGATTGAGGATCCGTCTGTTGAGTTGAATACTTTATCGAAAACCCTAAATTTCATTTAACTGTGACATCACTAAATTCTGAGCCCAACTTGGTGCAATTCGTGTCACGAAACTGACGTTCAGTTCTGAAACTGAATTTCCAGCCGTGAGCACTTAAAATGAAACAGCTATATCCTGAGAACCGGAACCCCGATTGAACTGAAACAAATTTTGATGAATTTCTGACTGAGTGTACTATTTATCTTACTTGTATCATTTTGCTGAATTCTTAACTTATTAATTTATGCAATTTATGTAAGTTAATGACATGCATATTGATTCATAACATACAGAGCTTATTGGTAGCATACATACATATATCATACCCTTGCCATATACTCAGTGTTAGTGCGTGTGGACATTGCATTATCGTGCGCGATAGATATTGGTTTAAGAGTGACGAGTATACCAATGGAAAGTGAATATTCGTGACAGTGATAAATACAGTGAACAGTGATAAAATCGTGCTCAATGGAAAGTGAATATTCGTGACAGTGATAAATACAGTGAACAGTGATAAAACCGTGCCATTGGTATACTTGTACACAACTAGATCAAGATCATAAATAGTGTAAACCTGGGGAAAAAGGGGAAATCAAAGTGGAAAGAGTATCGTATTTAGCGGGACCGTGTTTAGAGGATGATCATTCGAACCGTGATACTTATACGTGTAGGACAGGATCTAGCGATCCGGCTGACAGGGTTATGTCCCGGGCATGTGGGCCGTTGTCTCGGGTATGTACGAGACTCCTGTTAAACATGATCCTCCTTCCACTATGTGATTTCAAACATGACCTAGAGACCGATAGGGACACAGAACATATTCTGCATCATATAGTGACATAGTGATTACTTGCACTGTTCTTATACTGGTATTACCTCACTTACCTGTTTTATTTTATTATAATAATATTGTTGTTGCGTCGCTCTGACGACCTGAGTATGCATGCTCAGTATGGGGAGAAGATTTAGGCTGGACCAGTGCATCACAGACTTCTTGTCTTGCCATTCCGAGTTACATTCGTTTGTTCCACTTCAGGTCAGTCTTCACATTGTTCCTTTCAGTTACTGCATTTCTCATTACCTGGCATCTTCACTGTTTACCATGATAAACTAGAAGCCGAAGTGTGACTACGGCAGGACATTTCCTTGACCGTAGGAGCATGGCTGGCCTTGTCTACCCCTCGTATTCTGTATTTTGGGAAGCGGGGCGTGACATGGTTTTGTTGGTATCAGAGCATAGGCTATAGGTTAATCGAGTTTGATTCTTTTGTAGTTGGGTATTGGACCCAATACACGAATCAGAATACTCGTGATTAGGAACATGTCGTGCCACATTGCTATCATGATTCTTGAATCATATCTTTCTTTATCCTTCGTCTTGACGATATGCAAACCACTTTGCATCTCGACTTGAAACCTTTTGGTTCTCTATTGTTTCTCAATGTTCCTTGATTCTAATACTAGGATTTGGGCGACTTGAGTGGAGTTATGTGATTGTAACTATGAACTGCAGCATGGTTACAATGCGGTACTCTATTTAAGTAACTTGGAGTCCTGGTCTTGATTAATTTCCGTGTTCCATGGTCTTCATATTGCCTTGATTCTCTTACTTTCCAGTTCATATTTTATCGCAAGCTTGAATCCTGTTTACCGCGCTTAATCCTCTTCAGTATCTTGACGTCGGATGAAGTCATCTCGGTATCTTACTTGTTCTTGTTTTTTTTCCCCGCATTAGAATTATTCAATTCTGATGCATCCCTTTGTTTGTTGTTGTCTTGGGAATGGATTTTCGCAGCACTTTCCACGCTCATATTGATTGTAAGGAAAGGAAAGTGATTCTCCAGATTCCCGGACATCCGGAGTTTGTTTTGCTGGAGGAAGCAGTTCTGTAGGACCAGTCGAGTTTAGGGCTAGGCCGACAAACAATGTTCTTTCGTCGATGGAAGTGGATAAGGAAGATATGCCAGCTGTTGTTCGAGATTTCATGGACGTGTTCGAAGACATATCAGGTTTACCGCCGAAGCAAGGCATAGAGTTCGCGATTGATCTTGTTCCTGGTGCAGCGCCAATCTTAAGGTATACTATCCAATGGCACCAGTGGAATTGGAGGAAGTCAAGAAGCAGGTTGCCGAATTGCTAGAGAAGGGGTTGGATTCGCAGCAGCGATTCACCTTGGGAAGCTCCAGTCCTTCTAGTTAAGAAGAAAGACGGCACAAGAAGGATGTGTATAGATTATCGGGAGCTGAACAAGGTCACAATAAAGAACAAGTACCCAATCCCGCGCATTGACGACCTATTCGATCAGCTAAGTGGGGCCAAGATATTCTCGAAGTTAGACCTCCGTTCTGGATATCATCAAATCAGAGTAGCAGCCGAGGATGTGGGCAAGACGACTTTCAGGACCCGATACGGACATTACGAGTTCCTTGTAATGTCGTTCGGTGTTACTAATGCCCCAGCAATATTCATGGACTTGATGAACAGGGTGTTCGCAAATTACTTGGACACGTTCGTCGTTGTGTTTATCGACGACATACTTGTCTACTCGAAGACCTGGGAAGAGCATGCTGAGCATTTACGCACGGTTCTACAAATTCTTCGGGAAGAGAAGCTGCATGCGAAGCTAAGCAAGTGTGAATTCTGGCTCGACAAGGTACAGTTTTTGGGACATATTGTTTCGAGCGAAGGCATCTCGGTGGACCCGGCAAAGATAGAATCGGTCAGAGATTGGCCAACACCGAAGTCTGTAGCCGAGATCAGGAGCTTTCTGGGATTGGCAGGTTATTATCGGAGATTCGTCCAAGATTTCTCAAGAATCGCGGAACCATTGACGAGGCTGACACGGAAGGACGTGCCGTTTACATGGACAGAAGAAAGCACTCAGGTATTCGACACACTAAAGCAGAAACTAACCACGGCGCCTATTCTTACTGTACCAGATAATTCAGGTGGTTTGGTGATACACAGTGATGCCTCAGGAAAGGGTTTAGGCTGTGTTTTGATGCAGCATGGCCGTGTGGTTGCTTACGCCTCACGACAACTGAGAAACCACGAGAAGAACTACCCCACGCATGACTTGGAGTTAGCCGCGGTAGTCTTTGCGTTGAAGATTTGGAGGCACTATCTATTGGGTGAGAAAGTGGAGGTTTACACGGATCATAAAAGTTTGAAATATGTTTTCACTCAGAAGGAACTGAACATGAGGCAGCGCCGATGGCTAGAGCTAATGGCAGATTATGACTTGGACCTTCAGTATCACCCGGGGAAGGTCAATGTTGTACCAGATGCACTCAGTCGCAAACCAGCGGTCATGATGTTGACCAATCAGAGGAGTATTATTGAGGATTTCCAGAGACTTGAACTTGAGGTCATTACTCCGAACGCACTCAGTCAATTTTGGCAACTACAGGTGCAATCTTCCCTGGTGGATCGCATCAAGATTGCACAAGCGGATGATCCTCGATTGCAAAAGTTCAGAGAGCAAGTGGAAGCTGGATTGAGAACGGATTTGATTATACACGAAGATGGCTCTCTGAGATTCGGTAGCAGACTCAGCGTACCTAAAGGAGATGTACGAGAAGAAGTTTTGGCTGAAGCACACAGTTCAGCTTATTCTGTGCATCCAGGAGGTACAAAAATGTATCAGGATCTAAAACAGCACTTTTGGTGGAACGGAATGAAGCGGGAAATTGCGAGGTTCGTATCCAGGTGTTTGGTATGTCAGCAGGTGAAGGCGGAACATCAGAGAACAGCAGGATTGTTACAACCATTGCCGATACCTGAATGGAAGTGAGAGCACATTACTATGGATTTTGTGACGGCCTTACCACGGAGCCCTAGAGACAATAACGCTATTTGGGTTATCGTCGATCGCCTCACAAAAGCTGCACACTTTCTACCTTTCCGAGTGGGACAGTCGACAGAATCACTGGCAGAAAGATATATGCAGGAGATTGTGCGACTTCACGGTGTTCCAGTCAGCATTGTGTCAGACCGGGACACGAGATTCTTGTCGCACTTCTGGAAGAGCTTACAGGAGAGTTTGGGAACCCGCCTTAATTTCAGCACAGCTTATCACCCACAGACGGATGGACAATCCGAGCGTACGATTCAGACGCTCGAGGATATGTTGAGAGCCTGTATGTTAGATTTTAAGGGTTCAATGGAGGATCATCTACACTTGGTGGAGTTTTCGTATAATAACAGCTTTCAGGCGACTATTCAGATGGCTCCATTCGAAGCGCTATATGGTTGCAAGTGTCGCTCACCCGTCTGTTGGGACGATATTGGAGAACGAAGATTGTTGGGACCGGATCTGATCGTGCAAACAGTAGAGAAGGTTAATATTATCCGGAATCACATGAAGGCAGCACAAGATCGACAGAAAAGTTGGGCCGATACAGCAAGAAGACCTTTAGAGTTCGCAGTTGGTGATTTGGTATTCTTGAAGATATCACCAACCAGAGGAGTAATTCATTTTTTTGAGTCGAGGCAAGCTTAGTCCTCGATTCGTAGGGCCTTTCGATATCATCGAGTGCGTTGGAAAAGTAGCATACCGATTGGCTTTACCACCATCTTTGGCAAGTGTTCATGACGTGTTTCATGTATCTCAACTCCGTAAGTATGTTCGAGATGAAACACACGTGCTAGATCATTAAGAGCGGACAGTAAGGGAGGACTTAACCTATGAAGAACGGCCAATGTCGATTGTTGATCGAAGAGAAAAGGTCTTTAAGAACAAGATAATCCCTTTCGTACTTGTTTCATGGAGGAATCGCTCGCACGAAGAATCGACTTGGGAACGAGAAGACGAGATTCGGTAGAAGTTTCCACATCTCTTCTTGTAGATTCATGTTTGATTACCTTTCCTTGTTTTAGGAATTTCGAGGACGAAATTCTTTTTGTAGTTGGGTATAATGTAATACCCTAGTTCATTCATACCAGTTTTCTGGGGTTGCCAGTTTGCATTCCGTTCTGGCCGGTTTTCTCCTTTTCCTTCCCGGTCGGACTTTTCGTTGGAGGGTGTTAATTGCAAGTTTGCAATTAACATATTGTGTAAATGTTTCTTGCATGGAATTTCGTGGGCCCCCCTAATGCATGTGCTGGTGTTTAATATGGAAGGTGGCTGTGCATTTGGTGAGTGTGCAGGAGAATATAAGTGAGATGAGGGATTAATTAATGTAAAAGGGAATGAGCAATAGTGGGTGCAGAAGCTTAGTGGGCCGGCCACTGTTCCTGATGATGGGTTAATTAAGATTAATTATTAGAAAGGGGAAATGTGTGCTGGAGAATTGTGAGTGTGCAGGCAATGAAAATGAGTGGGCCGGCCATTTGGTTTTAGGAATGATGAGTGATTAATTTCTTTAAGGAAACATGTGCTTTCCCCTTCCCTTTTTGAGCGTGCTGGTATGGGGTGAGTGATGAGTAATTTAGTGAGGAATGGGCCTTTGTGTGCTGTTTGTATAATGGATTGCATTGTGTGAATGTGTGTGCAGGAGGTTCTGAAATATGAGGGATTAATTTATTCATGGTGGGAAGAGTAAATGGAATGTGCTGGAGTTAATTAAAGGGTTGATGAGATGATGCATTAATATATATAATGTTGGTTGGGCTAATTGATTTGCTATAAATTAAGGGGGCTGATTTGCATTCCCAGAAGATTGGTTTTTTTGCAACCAATCCACATTTCCAGTGAGCATATTTTAGTGCCTGGCCGAGCTCATTTCTTGACATGCTCAATTTCTCCATCAAGCATCCATGAAATTCTAGTGTATTATTCCTCCACCAAAAATGGCAATCTCCACAACCCCAAATGAGACTTGTATACTATATTCTACAGCAAATCTTGGGCACGTCGGCTAGCCAACTTCGCGCCCGAGTTGCCTCGGTATTGAGGTGGGAGCCCGTAAAAGACGTAGGCGATGTGGTGCCCTTCCGGCGACGAGATGGAGACCGGACATTCCGCGGGAGATCGGGACGTCAAAGAGAAGACCCGAAGGACCGTATCATCAAGTTGTGGGAGCATGCAGCACTCACCTACACGTTCGTAACGACGTTGCTGCCTCGCGACCCCGAGACGTTACCAGGCAAGTGTTTACTTGCTTCATGCTAAAATATGAGTGGTATAAACCTAAAATATCTAGTTTACGGATTTGCCGAATACCGATACATAATATGACATAAGTGTTCGATGCTAGTCTCTCATGGAAATAATAATTTATTTTGACGGAAACTGATACCTTTTATTGGCCCACTTGATAATGAATATTGTGTATAAATATTGCTGGAAAAATACGATCGTTCGTGACAAAAATTGATACCCCCAAATATGCCGTTAAAACTAGAATTTTCTCGTGTCTGAAAACGAATAAAATCACTATAAATCATATGCATAACGGATTGATGTGTTCTAGGGCTTAAATCGAAGCCGACTTAACGAAATTTAACCCTATGGAAAATCCTAATGATTTATGTTCTGTGATCATGATGATATCTGGGTCGGAACACGACTCTGGACTGCAGTCCAGAGCGTTTCTGATATTTGTGCTCTGTTCAAAGATCTGCACCACTGTATTTCTTGAAGTCGTATGTTACGGAATCCTACTGTAGATTAAATATATTTCTATTAGTTTAACAAACCAAGTGGTTCCATTCCATTTCATCGCCGTTTGCTATTTTAAAATGTATTTAAAAGGGCAGAACGTATATCTGTCCAGAACAGGTTCTGAAATGACACCCTGAGATTAAACTGGTTATAACTTTCAACGTACAGATGAGATTGAGGATCCGTCTATTGAGTTGAATACTTTATCAAAAACCCTAAATTTCATTTAACTGTGACATCACTAAATTCTGAGCCCAACTTGGTGCAATTCGTGTCACGAAACGGACGTTCAGTTCTGAAACTGAATTTCCAGCCGTGAGCACTTAAAATGAAACAGCTATATCCTGAGAACCGGAACCCCGATTGAACTGAAACAAATTTTGATGAATTTCTGACTGAGTGTACTATTTATCTTACTTGTATAATTTTGCTGAATTCTTAACTTATTAATTTATGCAATTTATGTAAGTTAATGACATGCATATTGATTCATAACATACAGAGCTTATTGGTAGCATACATACATATATCATACCCTTGCCATATACTCAGTGTTAGTGCGTGTGGACATTGCATTATCGTGCGCGATAGATATTGGTTTAAGAGTGACGAGTATACCAATGGAAAGTGAATATTCGTGACAGTGATAAATACAGTGAACAATGATAAAATCGTGCTCAATGGAAAGTGAATATTCGTGACAGTGATAAATACAGTGAACAGTGATAAAACCGTGCCATTGGTATACTTGTACACAACTAGATCAAGATCATAAATAGTGTAAACCTGGGGAAAAAGGGGAAATCAAAGTGGAAAGAGTATCGTATTTAGCGGGACCGTGTTTAGAGGATGATCATTCGAACCGTGATACTTATACGTGTAGGACAGGATCTAGCGATCCGGCTGACAGGGTTATGTCCCGGGCATGTGGGCCGTTGTCTCGGGTATGTACGAGACTCCTGTTAAACATGATCCTCCTTCCACTATGTGATTTCAAACATGACCTAGAGACCGATAGGGACACAGAACATATTCTGCATCATATAGTGACATAGTGATTACTTGCACTGTTCTTATACTGGTATTACCTCACTTACCTGTTTTATTTTATTATAATAATATTGTTGTTGCGTCGCTCTGACGACCTGAGTATGCATGCTCAGTATGGGGAGAAGATTTAGGCTGGACCAGTGCATCACAGACTTCTTGTCTTGCCATTCCGAGTTACATTCGTTTGTTCCACTTCAGGTCAGTCTTCACATTGTTCCTTTCAGTTACTGCATTTCTCATTACCTGCGCATCTTCACTGTTTGCCATGATAAACTAGAAGCCGAAGTGTGACTACAGCAGGACATTTCCTTGACCGTAGGAGCATGGCTGGCCTTGTCTACCTCTCGTATTCTGTATTTTGGGAAGCGGGGCGTGACAACCAATAACAGTCTCTCCTCAAAGCAGGGGGTACGACGAAGTCACCCTCATAGCTGAAACAACTCCATCCGCAAGACACGCTCGACGTCGCCACTGGCGTCGAGTAAGGAAGGCTGGGGGCAACTCCCCCTCTGGGATAACTCCGTCAGCTCCGATGGTGAGGATCGATGCTGCTGTTCCAATCAAGAACAGCTTTGAACTGCTCAACAAGGTGCGCAGAAACTCTCCTACTGCGATGTTGAAACGAACTCCTTCACCTGTGGAGAATACTCCAGAGAAGAAGCTAGAGCAGCCCCCTCAACGGCTGCCCTCTAAAATTTACAAAGTCTGGCGACGGGTCCAAGAGTCGGTGATCGATCAAGACTGCCTCCGACGACAGAAAAAGATGAAGGTTCGGCAGGGGAAGGATTACTCTGTCAAACCACAAAAAGCAAAAGCTACTTGGGTGCCCACTACAACGGCTCCCTTAACTCCAATCACTCAAAAAAGGAGGCCACAAAAAGCCCCTGTGAACATGGCGAAGCATAAAAGCACTGAACACAAACGCCCCAAATCTGGGGGCATGGTGGTGCACACTGTTTATATGGCTTCTGGAAAAGAGGAAAGCCGCACTTCTACGGGCCACCGACCGCTCACCCGATCCGTGACGAAAGCCCAGGAGCAACAACAAAAGCTTCAGAAAATGATGACTACAATGGCTGCACTCACTGAGCCAAAAGAAAGCTCTGAAACGTCTTCGGATGAGCGTCAAGAACAAGAAACCGACGCTGACTTTTTATGCAGAGTCCTCGAAAAGAGGGACAAAGAAGCTGCAGAGCAAGCAGCTAACATAAAACAGATGGCGCTCCTCTTCCAAGATATGGTAGAGATGATGTTACAGCCGGACCCTCCTGCTGAAGATCCTCCGATCGTCCTTGAAGACGACAGAGGAGAAACGTCAAATCCTCCGCCGGCTCTATCAACAGCCAAGGAGGAGGCAATCTCCAAACTTGACCTAGATGAATATATAGCTCAGCAGATCCGGGTTCATCAGGAAAATGAAGCGGCTGGGCAAATTGTTAGAACCGGACGACCGTATCCGAGCTTGTATGACCAAATCAATTACCCGCCAGGATATACGATCCCTAAATTCCACGTATATAAAGGGACAGGGAATCCGCATCAGCATGTCGCTCAATTCAGGGCCTTATGCGGCAATACTGGAGGCGATGACAAATTGTTGCTACGTCAATTCATCGGCAGCTTAGCAGAAACAGCCTTTGAATGGTATTTGGAGCTACCTAACGACTCTGTCAAAACATTTGCAGAGATGGAACTGCTGTTTACACAAAGATTCGCAAGCGCTAGTGAACGCACCCCGATTACAGCACTGATAAATGCCAGGATAAGGCCCGGCGAAACGTGGGTCCAATACGCAACACGGTGGCGAAACCTATGGTCGAAATGCGAACAACGCATAGAAGAAGCACCTGCGGTAGGCATGTTTGTGGGCACTCTCGATCCGCAGGCGACCATCTCGCAATTCATGATGTTCTTCAGGCCGACCACCTTCCAGGCCTTGATCGACAAATTAGCCCAAATGGACCAGATGGGCCATAGACCGTCTCCTCCAAGACCCGATCCCCGAAATGAGAAAGGAAAAGCGATCATCGTCGCCAACGCTCAGCAACAGTCGAGCAACTCAAAGCCGGTCGTTCGCCAAAACAACGTGCGCCCACGCCCATCCCTCGAAGAGAGGCTGGGACGTCCTTACTCATTTCCGCAGAATAAAACGAGAAGACTGTTTGAGCTGGCAGTGCGCAACAGACTTATTAATCTGCCGAGTCCAAAGCGTCTGTCGCAGCCAGGCGATCTTAATAATCCCAAACGGTAAGTCACCCAATTGAGGATTGTTTCGTCTTTAAGGGATGGATCGAGGATCAATACCTACAAGGCAAGTTCACGCTGTCTGAAAGCTGGAAGGTAAACCCACCACAGCCGCACTCTCCAAGGAAGACGGACACGCCGGGGGCAACTTGTTCTTTCGTCGAGGATGAAAACGATGGAGAAAACTTATCGGATGAATCCGAAGACTACGTAGCGACTTGTCATGTGATTTCTCATTCACTGACGGATGATGAGGAGGATCCTTGCGCTGAGAAATCAACGGCGGACCCTGAAACAGAAATTCCGCGGCCGTCAGACAAGTTGATCGATGCCTTCCTAAATGAAATTCGTTTGAAAGCAAAAGCCAATCAAGAGCATGAAATGGTCATACTGGAAAGAACCAAGGTATTCCCGTCAAACCAAAAGCCATACACTGCGGGTAAAAACAAATTCAAGACGAGGAAACGGTTCGCCAAAGCTCTATCGGTAGGAATGAAGCTACCGCCCTCCGAAGAAAAACCTTTCTCTGAGGTAGAGATGCACCCTAACTTCTGTTTATATCATCAGAAGATCATACATCCTACCGAAGACTGCGAATCCTTTAACTGTTGGTGGCAAGGGTATGTCGCTCAAAAGCGACACTTCGACAGGACAAAGTGTGAAGCTTGTGGACATCGGAAAAATGCGATAGATGAGCGCAAAAGAGCCACCGCCGACTGTCATATAGCCGACTTCAAGGGATCACAAATTATCACCTTTGGAAGCGACTCTGACGAAGAAGCTACCCCCAACTCTTCCCTCGGGGAATCTATTTCAAAAATAAAGGAATTGAGAAGCTGCGAGAACGTCCAGCCGTGCAATCGCATGCTACTCGGAAAAAATCTCGGCCCCGTAAACAAAAGATCGAACAAAAAGGATAAAGGAAAAAAAAAACGGCCCTCGTCGCCAGCACTCAACAACAATCAGGTGACCCTAGGCCGGTTGCTCTCCAAAGCAACAAGCGGCAACCCCTCCAGAAAAAGTTGAAACGTCCTTACTCGTTTCCGCAAGATAAAACAAGGGGACTGTTCGAGCTGGCAGTGTGTGACAGACTCATCAATCTGCCGAATCCAAAACGTCCGTTGCGGCCAGGCGATATTAATAATCCTAATTATTGCCCTTACCACCAAACGGTAGGTCATCTGATCGAGGATTGCTACGTCTTCAAGAACTGGGTTGAAGACCAATACCAACAGGGCAAATTCGCGTTGTCCGAAATTTGGAAGGTGAACCCGCCACAACCGCATGCTCCGAAAAATATGGACACGCCAGGGGCATCATGCTCATTCATAGAGAAAGCCTAACGGACCACTACGTCCTAAAACTGGATAACGGACCGAAACGTCCTTAAACTAACAACGGACCGAAACGTCCTTAAACTAACGGCGGACCGCAATGTCCTAAAACTTGCAAATGACCGAAACGTCGTTAAACTACTCCCAACCCGCAGCATCTTCAGGCTGACGTTAAAAAAAAAAAAAAAAATAACGGTATGTCCACAAGCAAAATGGGCATGAATGAAAACCCGAAGGGGCTCCGTGAGTAAAAACAGCAGGGCTACCGGCGAGTGTTCGTGAAAACCTGAAAGGACGCGACCTCGTTTAAAAAAAAAGAAGAAAAAGAAAAGAAAAAAAAGGAAAAAAGAATAAAAAAAGAGAATAAAAAAAACGGTATGTCCACAAGCAAAATGGGCACGGATGAAAACCCGAAAGGGCTCCGTGAGTAAAAACAGCAGGGCTACCGGCGAGTGTTTGTGAAAACCGGAAAGGGCGCAACCTCGTTAAGAAACACTTATAGGGTCCTCTCGACCCTGTAAGAAGAAACCACCTGCGTGAGATCCTTACGACTCACAAAGGAACAACACACTTAGGGATCCCCACGATTCCGAAGGAGAAGATACACTTGCGAGATCCTCACGACTAGTAAGGAGAACTCTCTTGTGGGACCCTTACGGCTCATAAGATTTGAAAGTCTTAAGTTGCAGAAACCTTAACCTGTTCTTAAGCAACCCCCACTACCTTCGATATTGCCCTACAAGCGGCTCATAATGACCCTTGTATACAATCCACGGGCACGAATAAATATTTCCCTAACAAAGTCCCATCCGTGACTAGGGATATGCTTGTACAGCAAACAACACTTGTAAGTCCTCTCGACTTATAAGGAGAAAACCCTTTTGTAAGATCCTTACGACTTACAAGAGAACATGCACTTAGGAATCCTCACGATTCCCAAGGAGAAAACACACCTACAAGATCCTCACGACTTGTAGGGAGAAATACCTTTGTGAGACCCTTACGGCTCATGAAGTCAAAAGCCTTAGCCGACAGGACCCTTAATCCTGTTTACTAAGCCACCTTTGTTCGGGATCGACAGAGGCAAATGATGATTCGCTCCTGGCAATATTCCAGTTGTAGCGATGCTGATGCCTAAATCGGTATCAAATTCCAAGTCCTTTCATGGCAAATGATGATTCGCTCCTGGCAATATCCCAGTTGCAGCGATGCTGATGCCTAAACCGGTATCAAATTTCAAGTCCTTTCACGGCAAATGATGATTCGCTCCTGGCAATATTCCAGTCGCAGCGATGCTGATGCCAAGATTGGTATCAGATCCCAAATCCCCTACTCGCGAAAAAGAATCAGCGAGCCAAAAAAAAATGCATACGAAATAGCCGAAATGATGGGGCAACTTGCAAACAAAATCAGCAAGTAAAAATGTATGCATACGAAATAGCCGAAATGATTGGGCAACTCGCAATAAAAAAAACAGCGAGTAAAAATAAAATAAATAGCCGAAATGATTGGGCACCGCGAAAAATAGCCGAAATGATTGGGCAATCGCGACCTTCGCGATATAAAAGCTGAAATGATAGAGCATCGCGGAAATAAAATAATAATATGAAAATGAATGAAACTTTTGCCCTACAGGTGAGATCACATCGATCCCTGTATACAATCCAGGGGCACAAACAAAGAGGGAACCATACCTTCCCAACAAGCTCCGCCAGAAAGCGAAGCCAAATCTCGACGGTTCATAGACAACCCAAAGACAACCTCGACATCTGTCGCAATATCCCAGACATAATGTCAACAGACAAAGCAAAAGGAAGATCCCGAGCTTCAGGGTCTTAATGGCTACATCTACAGCCTGGAGACCAACAACGGCGTGCCTCCTCATTCCAGCAGGACACAGATGTTACACCATCAAGCGGAGCGATGGCAAAATCCCAGCTCCACCTCAGCGTTCGTCTCGTTACAGCAGACGCAATGTCAACAACGGCGTTCCTTCGCAGTCCAGCAGGATGTAGATGCAACGTCAACCAAAGACCCCATGATCAGTAAAGCGGAGTGGCGGCAAAATCCCAGCTCCACCTCAACATCCGTCTCGATACAGTAGACGAGATGTCAACAATGGCGTTCCTTCGCAGTCCAACGGGATGCAGAAGCAACATCAACAAAAGACCTCATGGTCGAAACAAAGCGGAGTGACGGCAAAATCCCAGCTCCACCTCAGCATTCGTCTCGATACAGCAGACACAGTCAAAGCAAACGAAGAGAAGGCCAAATTCCTAGCTTCAACATCTTGACGGTAAGTCATATAAAACCGGAAAGACAAACAAAGATCATCCCACATGGAGTGGTCACCACCACGACATTCGTCTCGATACAGCAGACGAAATGTCACTACAGCATCCTTCCTCCAACAGGATCCGGATACACCAAAGAAAACGAAGCGAAGGCCAAATTCCTAGCTTCAGGGTCTTGACGGCAAAGTTATATAAAACCGGAAAGACAATCGGAGATCATCTCGCACCAGCACAGAATGGTCACCACCTCGACGTCCGTTTCGATACAGCAGACGGGATGTCACCCTAACGTTCGTCTCGACACAGCATACGCAACGTCATTAAACGAATGGAGCCACGGCAAAATCCCTAGTTCCAAACCTCGATGGTTCACCAGCAACCTAGAGACAACCTCGACGTCCGTCTCGATACAGTAGACGAGATGTCACCCCAATGTTCGTCTCAACACAGCAGACGCAACGTCATTAAACGAATGGAGCCACGGCAAAATCCCTAGTTCCAAACCTCGACGGTTCACCAGCAACCTAGAGACAACCTCGACGTCCGTCTCGATACAGTAGACGAGATGTCACCCCAATGTTCGTCTCAACACAGCAGACGCAACGTCATTAAACAAATGGAGCCACGGCAAAATCCCTAGTTCCAAACCTCGGCGGTTCACCAGCAACCTAGAGACAACCTCGACGCCCGTCTCGATACAGCAGACGAGATGTCACCCCAATGTTCGTCTCGACACAGAAGACGCAACGTCATCAAACGAACGGAGCCACGGCAAAATCCCTAGTTCCCACCGCAACATTCGTCTCGATACATCAGACGCAATGCCAGCAAACGAAGCAAAGGCCAAATTCCTAGCTTCAGGGTCTTAACGGCAAGTCATATAAAGCCTGAAAGACTATCGGAGATCATCCCACACCAGCGCGGAGTGGTTATGACTCATCGGGGCTCTCCAAAATGAGCCTAACCTCAAGTAAAAAGCGGCATGGCAAATTCCTAGTGCTTGCTCTTCCGACGGTCAAACTGCCAAGGAGGATTGCTTGAAGACGTCTTGTCCAGCCTCCGAAGGGATCAGAGACACGGCAGTCGCAGGGCTACTCGAACAGCACGATTGCCTATCGAGGACTATATCAGCTTATGTGACGGTACGATGGCCAAAACCCTAAGTACCACCAACCTTAACGGGCTTCTGTCGTAAAGAGCAGAGGTTAAATGCGACGTTAAGATGTTCTTGCGAGAAACGTTCGATTCGTCTCGACTTGTGAAAAATTGTCGAGGCGGCTCGACTCGTGAGATAAAGCCTTAGGCAGTGGGCATAAAAGAAGCCTGTTTTCTAAGCATTGGGACCCCGTAAGTTGGCCCAAAACGGTCTCTTGCATACCATCCACGGGTCTCACTCTCCAACATCGAACTTCGACAAGGAGGGAAACAACCGCTTACAAGTCCTCTCGACTCGTAAGAGGGAAAAATTCTCTTGTAGGATCCTTACGACTTACAAGAGAAAACCACAATTAGGAATCCTCACGATTCTTAAGGAGAAAAACCCGCCTACGAGATCCTCTCGATCCGTAGGGAGAAAAGTCTCTATGAGACCCTCACGGCTCATAGAGTTGAAAAGTCTTAGACCGCAGATTTGAACCTGCGGCCTAAGCCCTCGCTATCTCATGAAGAAATCAAGAAGCTTACTCTCTTACCTGCTAATTGTGACGACATGCTGAGAAAGAGGAAAAGCAACAGAAAGAGCACCTGATTTACGTTTGATCAAGCATTCAAGACGTATTCATTCATGCATGAGCAAAAAGACTCAGGACAAAAGATACATAATAAAGACAAGCTGGGATAAAAATAATTTCCATTAATATTGCCCAAAATTCTTACAATCATAAAAAGCAATGGAAGAAAAATATTATTACAATGGAATAACCTCAGATCCGGGGCACGGATTGAGGAATTCAAAAGTAAGGCCATCCAGAGTTCTTCTGGCCTTTCTAATTATTCTTATGCGCAGCCTCTCGCGCTCCTCTGTGTCGATATCGTCGGCAAGCCCTTCCGGCCTTCGATAAGCAGCAACTATCGTCGTCTGCTGGAAGATTTGGTGTAGGATGTCAATGAGGCCGTCCCGCCGTTTCTTCGAGATCAGCCCCGTCAGGTACACTGAATGCACCTTGTCCTCGGCATCATCTAGCGCGTTCAGTGGTAAGGCCTCGTGAAGACCCGGAAGTGCTCTCCATATTGCTCCCAGCACGACTTTCAAAAGAGCCGAACGACGGGGTAGCAGCCAACCACCGCTTGCGTTCAGACGACCCATGACCTCTGCACATTTAGCATCTGTAAACTCCTGGTTTTGTTGACGACCCTGTGCGCGAATATCGTCATAGGTGATTAACTCGTGCAAACTGTATAGGTGCACCGCCATTATGCCTGGAGGAAATACCACAAGAAGATTAGCGATAGAAGAAAAATAATATACATAGAGGGCTAAATTCCTAGAGAGCAAAGCTCTGTTCAGGGATTAAAACCCATGAACGAAAGTTTAATGAAACCCCAATGGGGATCTCTTTAGATCAAAAGATCTGTGAGAGCAAAGCTCTTTGACTGAGATTAATTTAAATTAATTTGATTTATACCTAAAGTTTCTAACTTTGAAAATGAGCAAAGCTCTGCTAGTGAAACCCCAATGGGGATCTCTTTAGATTAAAAGATCTATGAGAGCAAAGCTCTGCTGGTTAAGATTAATTAAAATTAATTTACTATAAGAATCAATTTTACCTAAAGTTTTTCTAAAAACTTTGGAAAGAAGAGCAAAGCTCTAGAGTTCTTGAAGGCAAGAGCAAAGCTCTGAAGTTTTTTGAAAATAAGAATCTGAAAGATGATAAGCATCAGTGGGGGACCAAAGGTCCTGTTTATAGGCATCAAGTGCCTCTTCGACTTCCAAAAAGTTGTCACGGCGGTTGGAATTCCGCCACCGTCGCGCTCACATTTGGGGCCACGTAAGCGCAACGGTGGGGGGGGGGGGCATTTGTTTACCCCAATCAGAGCAAAGCTCTGTTGGAAATTCAAAATTCAAATTTTGAAGCAACGCTTCAAATCCCGGACGCAACGCGCCACGTGTCTGGCGCTAATACGTCAGCGCAACGCCCAAGAAGGCGCGCCCAATCAGAGCAGAGCTCTATTTGTCTGAAGCAACGCTTCAGTTGCGCTGCGCTCTGCGCTGCGCGACACGTGTCAGCGCAGATGCGCTAGCGCAGTTGCGCTGCGCTCTGCGCTGCGCGACACGTGTCAGCGCAGATGCGCTAGCGCAGTTGCAATGCGCTGTGCGCTGCGCGACACGTGTCACGCGCTGGGGCATCTGCGCCAAACTGAATTAAGATTTTAAGAAATCTATTCTGTTCTTGTTAAAACAAGAAGATTTTCTTCTGCAAAGCAGAAGCCCTTGGATTAAAGATCCAACGGTGGGGAAAATTCCCCAGATCACTCAGAGAATGATCTCTTTAACAAATTTAACTAATTTGTGGGCACTATAAAAAGGACCCTAGGCCTCAATTCAAAGGCATGAACATTTTTTCTTGAAAACTCAAGAACTTTAAACAGAGAAAACTCTGAGAAGATTTCAAGGAAAAGGTAAAGAACCTTCATGAATTAGAAGAAATTCCTTCTAATAGATCATTGATCTAAAAACAAGATCAATGATCTCTACATAATAAACAGTGCTTTGCACTTCTTGTGAACCTCCGGTTCTTTAAAAACAAAAAATAAATAAATAAATAAATAATAATAATAGTGCTTTGCACTCTTATGAACCTTTGGTTCTTCAAACAAAGAAAAAACTTTTTTTTCTTTGATCTAATTTAGATCAAGAAATTAAACAGTGCTTTGCACTTCCCTTCTTGAATCCAGGAGATTCTTAGTGCTTTGCACTTCCAAACTGCGCCGTTGCGCTCTTAAGAGAGCGCCACGTGTCGGCTATAAAACCACTTGCGCTAAGCGCCCTTAAGATAGAGCTTTGCTCTCTGGAATTGGCGGAACTCGCTGAGAACGCGCCATGTGTCGCCAGCGCAACAGCGCAGCGCACTGCGCTAGTGCGCTTGCGCTCGCCAGAGCATGACACGTGTCTTCACCACAAGCGCTTGCGCTCAGTAATAGACGCAAAGCGTCTGACAAATGCAAGGCATTTCACTTCCTGAAGGGCCAGGCCCAATTAAAAGGCTTAACAGGCCTAATGAATAAAATGCTGTGCATTGTTTGAAAGGGCAGTGCCCAACTGAAAGGTCCACTGGACCAAAACAAATGATCTGCATCATAATAAAAAGGGCAGAGCCCAGTCAAAATAGGCATAAATGACCTGAAGTAATGCAATGCATTATTTAAGTGGGGGGCAAAGCCCTAGCATAGGTCTAACAGACCGAAAATAAATAAGGGTGTTGAATATTTTCAACTGGACTTAGCTCAATTTTGGCCGTAAGTCCTTAAATTAAATCGGTTGAGCAAAGATTGCTCTCTTAAATCAATCTATATCCGGTTCGAGGGTGCATCTCTGAACTCCTTTGACATCTATCGTTGTAATTCCTCAACGACGTCAAAGAGGTGACGAGTCCCAACGACCACACACCCATATGGACTGCGGGGTCCTTAAACTCGTGGACCGAAACGTCCCTAAACTAATATCGGACCGAAACGTCCCTAAACTGGCGATGGACCACCACGTCCTTAAAACTGGCGATAGACCGCCATAGGGCCCAAACGCTCTCTTGTCGGATCTAAACGGTCCCGTCTAAGTTGATCTTAGCCCCAAATACGGCTAACGTATCCTTAGACAATTAAATAAACGATAAAACCCTAAATCAACCTTGGTTCAAGGGTACATCTCTGAACTCCTCTGACATCTGTCGTTGTAATCCCTCAACGACGTCAGAGAGGTGACGAGTCCCGACGGCCAGATATTAAATCGGTCACTACGTCAAGTCGATCTTAGTCCAAAACAGGATTAATGTATTCTTGACGAACGTTTAAGTTGATCTTAGCCGCAACGTGACCAATGCATCCTTAAACTAAAAACACCAAACCCAAATCTAAGTAAACACGGATTTGGACTAATCCACGTCCTACGGGCGACGGCATTACTCAGTCTCCGTATACAATCCACGGGCAACCACAAACAAAACAAACACACACGACACGAAGTGAAATTCTGGAGAAGGAGAAAGTTGTTACCGCGACGCGGTAGCGTAATTAACTGCAGGGGCTTGCGCCTGCAGGGAAGAGCGTCTCCACAATCAAAAACCCCTCACCCTGAGGGGGAATCTGACGAAGTCTGCTACATTGGCCGCATCCGTCTAAACCTCCGATACACGGTGCCATAAATCAACTCGGCATCTTCGGAGAGGTGGATGGATAAAACCATATAGCATCTGCCCCGAATCTCAGGCAAGACGCAAAGTCTGCGCCGTCTTTCGGAGGGGAACATAGGTCTTTAAATCTCTCGAACCACTTCCAAAATGGTTCGGAAGGAAGCTGTGAAAATTGTATAATCTCGTTACGGATCCTAGCAGTTTTGTGATGATGATAGAACTTTTTCAGAAAAGCTTTCACAAACTCGTCCCAATTTCTAATGGAATGTGATGCGGTGCTGTATAGCCACTTCTCGGCTAGGTCACATAAGGTAAAAGGAATGACCCTTAGCCTTATAGCGTCATCACTTAATTGGGTAGTTTTCATCATGGCGCAAACGTTTTGGAATTTATTGATAAAGATATATGCATCCTCGGATTCCAAACCATGAAATTTTGGCAGCATATTGATGAAATGTGGTTTTATTTCAAAATTGTCCCCATTTGCCGGTGGGGGTGAAAGACAGGTAGGTAAAGAAGTACGGACGGGGTAGAAGAGATCCTGGAGCGCAACTCGTGCGGGCGCTACAACAGGCGGGTGATTCGGGTTATTCGCATCTAACGGAGGTGGAATCATTCCCGTCGGTAAGGTATCGTTGGGGTCGTGTCCCGACATACCTTCGAAAGAAGAATTTGAAGGTGGAGGTAAGGAAATGGATGGAATTTCGACTTTGGTGTCGAAAGGTTCGTTGGTCGGTACCAACGAAACACGGACTAATCGGACGTTAGTATCTCTAGTCCAAAGTGACATACACTAAAGGAGTAGTGTAGTCAGAAAAAAAAGAAAAAAAAGAATGTGGGGGTAAGATAACGTCAATGAGAAGAAGTGGTGTAAGCGAGGTGCAAGATTTCTTTAGCGACAAGTTGCAAGTTTTGAAAAGATTTTCCCTTTTTCTCTCTTTTTTTTATTTATGTGGGAATTTTGCAAAGAGGTTTTGAAAAGAGACTCGTGACACAAATGTATCAACCACACATGCACAATCAGGCCTAGATCTAGGGTCACCTAGGTCTGCTAGACAGCTCCTAACTAGGGCTAGAAATAGGACCTCAAACCGCCTCTTCACCGACAATTACGGCCAGGTAAGTGCCAGGTAAGTGGGAAGGAACCACAGTAGTGGGCCTAATTAAAAACCACTAGCCTAGACACACTTGCCTAGACACCGCAAAGTCAGTTAGGATAAACGGTTGATGCCTATACTAGTCCTTTTCCTATTGAGCTCGATATCCTTAGGGCCGAGTCTAGTATTTTTTAATTAATTGTGGTCAATGCAAATGCTTTAAGTGTTTTCTGGGGTCCTGGGAAGGGTGATGAAATCCCCACCCAATCGGAGTTTGGTCAATTAGCCCCTTAAAGTCCGATTAAATTATGCAAAGCAATAAAATTCACTTGCAATCAATTTTTTTTAGCGCGGCGCAAAAAAACCTGCAGAAAATCTCTTATTTAGAAAGGGGAGAAAGATTTTTTTTAGCGCAAAGAATTCCTGCAGAAAGTTTTTACAGAGAGATATATGGAGGTTGCAGAGGGGAGAAGGAGGAACCAACCAAAAATTTTTCGCGCAGTGTTGCCACTACTCCACCGCGGTTCCGCGGTCTGGTGCGCTATACCGCTGCGGTTCCGTGGTCCTTCTGGAAGATCAGGTCACCAAAAATCTTGTGTGGCTCTGTTGTGATCTTCCCTCTCTGTTCTGATATGATTTATTTTGTTTTCCCTCTGTGAATTTCCAGATCCGCGATTCTTTGTTGTTCCTGCAAGATTCAAAAGATACACCCTTCAAACAGATCAAAATTGATAAATTTTTTTATTTTTTTTATTTTCAGATTTTTATAATTTTTTTTATAAAATTTATATCAACCCGAAATTATACAGAAAGAAATTTTACGCCATCCCTGGCAACGGCGCCAATTGATTAGTCTCAAAGATATATGTTAGCCGTAATCAGAAACGGCGTCGCTTTGCAGCTAGCCGGTGAATACGGGTCGATCCACAGAGATGTGTAATTTTCTTAATGTGTTTTTATGAGTTGATTCCAAATGTTGTTTGGATTGATTTATTAAATCTAAAAAAACCTAGATCTATCGATAAACTAAACTAATCTAAATTAAAGTCTTGCTAGGGTTAGGCTTAGGAGAAGTTGGGAGATTAAAGGTTTCCTCACCGCTTTCAATGCCTTATTTTAGATCTATTAGATGTTATGGTAATTATCAATGAAGTGGATTAGAATCTTTTGGGAAGATATTTCTTCCTCTAGATTCTTATCCTTCCTTTATCGATAATTACCCTAACCTCCATGGAAAACACGCGCAACCGGTCCTTTATACTACGGTTCACCGTTACCTCGAGGGATAAGGTGCCGTAGGGAGCGGGGTGTGCGTGCATGCATGGAGTTCTAATTCTTAGGTATGAGATGGCATGAAAGGGGTGAGAGATCTCATCTCTCAAACCTTTCCCTAAGGCTAACCCTAACAAGCGAGGAGATTACTCGCTCATTAGGGGATTAAAAGTCATTCTAATTAAAAGAGAATTAAAAACGAAGAAATAAAATTAACTTACTAATTTGATGGCTCCCTCCAAGCAATAATACAGAACATATCTGAATTTGTTTATTGAAAAGAGGCATGAGTTTTACAGATCTGTGATTATAATTTATAGGAAAACATGAAAACTAGGGTTACAGACTCTCGCACATGTGCAATTACAGATTTGCCCACGGAAAATCCCAACACCCGCACCGACAGAAGAATTTACGCCGACACGGGCCTTAGACGGCCGCGGAACCGCGGCGCCAGCCTAGGTTTGGCCGCGGTTCCGCGGCCAAAGAAGGGGATTGGAACATGAAATTTCTGGGCTTTCTATTTTGCTTCTTGGGCTTTCTATTTCCATAGTTCTTTTCTCTGTTGGGCTTCTTATTCTTCTCCAGATGTTTCAGTGAAAACTTGTAGCGGTTTCTTTTAACATTTCGGACCCTGCATTGCCTTGTGAGTTCTTCTTCGTCTAGGCTTGAGTAGGACCCTTCTACTTGCTGGTCAAAAATCACTTTTCTATATCAATTTTCATCTTTTTCACTGTATTCGCTCCAAGAACCTGTATCCTGTAATATGCAACAAACGTGCGTCAAGAGTACTTGTTTATTTATAAAATGAATAAAAATGGAGAGTATAATAATGCAATATTATAGCATGAACAGCCACCCCTATACCCGACCTGCAAGCACAAGCTGGCTCTCCTCAGAGCCCCTATAAATTGGCCTCCTCGGTCTCTCAGCTCGCCCCGAGCTACCACAGGACCAAGATGCCTCGGTCCTCCCGCTCGTTCCCGAGCTCCCCCGCCGAGGCCATCTTCCTCGGTCCCTCCGACCGACCAACTCCACCACTCACAGGCGTAACCACCGCTCCGTAAATCTCACCATGCGCGGATTCTCCACCGGCAACATCCCACGTTCCACGCCATCATGATCCCCATTAACGGGCGATCCGCTTATTACGCGGGCGTGACGTCGGGAGCGTAACTGCCGGCGAGATTCTCGCGCCTACTACTGCGTGCTACCGCCACTATATAAACCCCCATCACAGAGGGGTCAGGTAAGATTTTTTCACCCCACTTAGCCGTTACTCTGCTTGGATCTTGTGCTAACTTGATCGTCGGAGGGTCCTCGGTGGTACCAAACCACCCCGGGACTTCCTTGCAGGTACTCGGCGCAAACTCCTCAAAACCACCAATCTTCTCAAAACCCATTGAGACTCACACACAACAGGAGATCACCTCCAAGATCCACCGGAAGATCGATGGAAGACAATATCTGACGGAGACCCAAAAAGGACCTCCATCATGGAGGGAGAGAAGAGGATTTTTTCCTTCTTTGTTCAAAAAAAGGAGAGTGGTGGACTTCTAACCAAGTCTACTCACATTATAAAAGAGTATAGATTATGACATCATACTCGTAGGCAGTGGCGGATCCAGGATTTTATCAAGAGTGAGACTGATGGAGGCTGTGATCTCCTTCAGATGTTGTCCTCTGTCGATCCTGTGATGGCGGTTTTTAGCGGTTGAGATTTGTTTGGGGGTTGAGTGTGTGGATCTTAATGGGTTGGTATAGACGCCGAGTTATCTGCAAAAGAAATCCCGAGATGGGTGACCACCGTAGGACCTTCTGACGATCAAGTTAGTACCGTGGAATAAGGGTAGAGTAGCGGCGTATTGGAATGGATTTGAGTTACCTGAGTCATCTGAAAGAAGGGTTTATATAGTGGTCGTGTGGAGCGAGCCGGTACGAGATCCTCGCCGTCAGTTACGCCCATGCGTTATCCTCGCATTAATGGCGGGATACGCCCATTAATGGGGGGACGCGCTAGCATGAGATGCGGAACGTGGGGCGGCGGATATCTCGTTTTGGCAAGATACATGAAGCCGTTGCATCTGCGCTTGGGCTCTGCGTTCTCGGTTGATCGGGGGAGCCGAGGAAGCTCGGCCTGTTAGACGGCTCGGAGACGAGCCGAGAGGCCGAGGAAGCTTGACTTGTAGGACAGCTCGGAGACGAGTAAGGAGGCCAAGAAAGCTCGCTGGACTGCTCGGAGGTGAGCCGTTGGCTGTTTGCTAGGTGAATATGGAAAGTACTCATGGAGGTCTCCGAAAGGTCGAATGCGTCGTCAGAGACGAGGTCCCGAGGAATGCCCCCAATGCATCTTATTTATTCTACCTTCATAGCCCTCGGGACACGTCATCCGCCACGTGCCGTAATCTGAGGAATTCCCACTTGTGAGCATCCCCCTACTCTCGTTTCGACCTATTTATGGGTCAGATCGAGAGCGGCCTACTTGGTTTTCTTCTGCTCGGTTTTGTGCCGAGAATCATAGTGTGGATTGGCTGTGAACGACATGGCGTTTGGCGGTTGCGTCGTTTCGATTTTTGAGTCCACGTGGCATTTCACCGTGCGCCTAAATTTTCATCCGTATCCCCGATGGCGTTAGCGGATCAATAAAATGATTGCGCTTTAAAGAGGGGGCGCTGTTTCACTCGATCGTCGGTTGGGCTACAGGCCACATGTCTGATGTTGGTTGGCGGGTGCGATAGGCTGTCTCTGACTCTTGCAACGAAGAGACGTCCCCAATGGTCGACCGCCACGTGGAGCCCCGACGGTCGCTAGGCGCGACCCTTCGTTTTGGCGGGAATCAATATGGGCCATAGGATGTTCTCTTTGGGGGTGTAGAAATAGGAATGGACCATCAAAGGGCCAACACTTTGCCTTAATTCTTTTTCATTGCTTGAAGATTTGCTCGGATCTCCTCCGCATAGATTGGATCTCTCGTTGATTTTTCCTCGGCGAGTCCCTTTCTTTGAATCAGGTTAGATGTTTTCCTCCGAGGTGTCTATAGATGTAGTAGGGGTAGAGTCGGGCGATGAGACTCCAGTTGCTGGGGCCGAGTCCAGTGGGTTGTTCCCCTCCAAACACAGAGCGCGACCGCGTAGGTCCGTCTCGCCTGAAATTCGGGATAGATGCTAATTGGTGCTATCCGTCCACCTCTCCGAAGATGCCAAGTTGGTTTATGGCACTATATATCGAAGGTTTAAACGGATGCGGCTGATGTAGCAGATTTCGTCAGATTCCCCTTCGTTTGAAGGGTTTTTGATTGTGGGGACGCTCTTCCCTACAGGCGCAAGCCCCTGCAGTTAATTACGCCACCGTATCGCGGTAACAAATTTCTCCTTCTCCAGATGGTCAGTTCGTGTCGTGGGTGTTTGTTGTGTGTTTGGTTGCCCGTGGATTGTATACGGAGACTAAGTTATGTTGTCGCCCGTAGGGCGTGGACTAGTCCAAATCCGTATCTTTCTTAGATTTGGGTTTGGGGGTTTGGGTTTAAGGATACGTTAGCCTCATTTGAGACTAAGATCAACTTAAACGTTTGTTAAGGATACGTTAATCTAATTTTGGACTAAGATCAACTTAACGGGATCATCTAGATCCGACAAGAGAGCAATTGGGATCTGTTGTTTAGTTTAATGACATTGCGGTCGATAATTAGTTTAAGGACATTGCGGTCCAGTGTTAGTTTTAAGACATCGCGGTCGAGGTTAAGGACATCATAGTCCGTGAGTTTAGGGACCTCACAGTCCGGTGTTAGTTTTAAGACATCACGGTCGAGGTTAAGAACATCATAGTCCGTGGATTTAAGGACTCCACGGTCCGACGTCAGTTTTAAGACATCACGGTCAAGGTTAAGGACATCATAGTCCATGGATTTAAGGACTCCACAGTCCGACATTAGTTTTAAGACATCACGGTCAAGGTTAAGTACATCATAGTCCATGAGTTTAAGGACCCTACAGTCCGTAGTAATGTGTGGTTGTCAGGACCCGTCACCTCTCTGACGACGTTGAAAGATTACAACGACAGATATCAGAGGAGTAAAGAGATGTACCCTCGAACCGAGTGTAAATTGATTGGAATAGCAGATGAGCTCAGTTCAATTTAAATTGAGGACTTATGGCCAGAATTGGGCTAAGTCCAGTTAAAAATGTTTAACATTTTATTTTTTGTTTTGCCTGTTAGGACTTTGTTTGGGCTCTGCCCTTTTAATAATACCAAGTATTGGGCTCTGACATTTTTTTGTCTTATATTGAATGCATAGCATTTATCAGAACAAAGTATATTCTGACAACGCGCCACGTAGCGCATTAGGTGCTTTGCGCCAGTCAAAAAGCGCATCGCGCATCTGTCGGTTAGCGCACACGAGGAGGACACGTGTCGCGCTTAGCGCTAGTTTGTTAGCGCACCGCGCTTTTAATTTATGAGCGCCCTGCACTAGTTTATGGGTGCGCCAGTGAGTGACACGTGGCGCGCTTGGTGCTGAGCGCCAACCCAAGAGCGCAGTGCGCTGTTTTCAGGAGCGTAAAGCGCAGATTGTGTCTATGGTTGACACGTGGCATGTTTTGGCGCTGAGCGCCGATCCAAGGAGCGCAAAGGCGCAGTTCATGAGTGCAAAGCACTTTCTAATAGCGCAAAGCGCATTTTGATTAATTTTAAGATCAAAGAACAAATTTATGTTCTTCAAAGGAGGTTTTGCCTCAAGATCCAAGAACAACAGTTCTTGTTTTTATAAAAAGGCTCTGCCTTTATAGATCAAAAGATCTGTGAATGAAGTAAAATACTTATTTTTATATTTTTATGATTAGATCTTTTGATCTTTTCTTTATTAAAGACCTTGGTCTTTTTCTTAGATCTTTGATCTTTTTAGAAGATGGTTCTTCTTTTTACAAGATGTTTTCATCTCTATTATTCAAGAACATAGTTCTTTTTACCTTGAAAATGAAGAAAAATCTTCTTTTTTCTAAGAGTTTTCTCTTCTTTTGCAGAGGATTTCTCTCTCTCTTTTCTGTCTCTTCTGTATATCTCTCTCAGACTTGAAGTTTATGGGCCTTTATATAGGGCCAATTGATTTGTTAAATCAGTTAAAGAGATCTTTCTCTTATTGATTTGGGAGTATTTCCCACTGTTGGATTTTTGATCCTAGGGCTTCTGTTTTACAGAAGACAATCTTCTTGTTTTTTAACAAGATTGAGAAAATCTTTCCATAACAGAATTTATTCTGTCTTTTGGTAATTTTTATTTACCATTGGATCATTGATCCAACGGTGCTCTGATTTACAGAGCACAATCTTGTCATTTGGAAAGATTTTGAGGAATCTTTCCTTAACAGAATTTAATTAATAATTCATCATTATTATTAGATCTTTGATCTGACGGTTGGGGAGCTTTTAGGTTCCAGCGCTGGCGCACCCGTGCTTTGCACGTGGTGCGCTGCTTAAAAGGCAGCGCACATTGCGCTAGCGCACACGTGTATGACACGTGGTGCGCTGCTTAGAGCGCAGCGCACCTAGCGCTAGCGCACACGTGCTTTGCACGTGGTGCGCTACGACAGAGCACATTGCGCTAGCGCACACGTGTATGACACATGGTGCGCTTCTTAGAGCGCAGCGCACCTAGCGCTAGCGCACACGTACTTTGCACATGGTGCGCTACGACAGAGTCTTTGACTCTCAGCACCGAGACATTTACATTCTTTGCATGTGGAGTTTTTCCTTTTATTTTTTAATATTTTTTTATTTTATTTTTATTTATTATTATTATTATTATTATTATTATTTTTATAAGGGAGCAGGTTGTGAGCCAAAATTTTGGCGGGAACAAATGCCCCCACTACTTTGCCCATGTAAGTACGTACGTGGGTGAAGTAGTGCAGAGTTATGCATGACCACAGAATTAAGGGCTTAGGAGACAAGTTTAGGGTCCTTGTAGCCTAAGACTTTCTTCGTCTTCATGGGCCGTAAGGGTCTCAAGAAGGTTTTTCTCCCTACGAGTCGAGAGGATCTCGTAGGTGCAAATTCTCCCTAGAAATCGTGAGGATTTCTAAGTGTTCATTACCTCCGTGAGTCGTAAGGATCTCACTCGGGTATTTTTCCTTACGAATCGTGAGGATCCGTAAGTACCTTCTTCACTTCAGCGGCGAATATGGCTTTGGCAAATGTGGCCCATAGATGGTAGATGACATTTCATCCTGAACTCTTTATAAGGTAGCGATGGCTTAGGAGACAGGTTCAGATCTGCTGCCTAAGACTTTTCAACTTTATGAGTCGTGAGGGTTTCATAAAGATTTTTTTCTCCCTACGAGTCGAGAGAATCTCATAGGTGTATTTTCTCCTTAAGGATCATGAGGATTCCTAAGTGTGTTTTCTCTTGAGAGTCGTAAGGATCTCACAAGAGAATTTTCTTCCTTACAAGTCGAGAGGACTCGTAAGTGACTGATGAGTTGACCTACTCCCGAGACAAAGCACTGTTTCAACAGGGAGGTCGAGGGTTGGCTTTGGGTTGTCTGTGCACCGCCGAGTCATGAAACTGGGAATTTTGCCGCGGTTCCGCTTTGCTGACGTTGTAAATTCCTGCAGAGACATTGATTTCTCTGCGAGTCGGCGCGAATCGAGATGTTCTCGTCAAGAACGCTGATTTCCCTGAATCGAGGTATTTGCCAAGGACACTGATTTCCCTGGGGTTGAGACGAATCGAGGTATTCTTGCAAAGACGTTGATTTCTCTGCGGGTCGATGCGAATCGAGATGCTCTCGTCAAGGACGTTGATTTCCCTGAATCGAGGAGGTTGCCAAGGACACTGATTTCCCTGGAGTCGAAACGAATCGAGGTATTCCTGCAAAGACACCGATTTCTCTGCGGGTCGACGCGAATCGAAGTGCTTTCGTCAAGGACGCTGATTTCCCTGAATCGAGAAGGTTTCCAAGGACACTAATTTCCCTGGAGTCGAAACGAATCGGGGTATTCCTGCAAAGACACTGATTTCTCTGCGGGTCGACGCGAGGTGCTCTCGTCAAGGACGCTGATTTCCCTGAATCGAGGAGGTTGCCAAGGACACAGATTTCCCTGGGGTGGAGACTGCTGTTAGTTATATGTATGCCCTAGAGGCCATTACTGTACATAGGATGTATATTGTAGTGGATGCTTGGACATATATATGGAGGACTTTCTTGCTCGACATGATAGTATGCTATCTGGTTGCTCTTTAGCTTAACGTGTACACTGATTGTCTCTCTGTTACATGTTGGTAAAGCCCTTAGGATGTGTACTTGACTACCTGGACTATGATGCAGATCATACTAGTGGGGACACGGTAGTCCATAAGTACATCCTTCAAGGTCCCTAGTCGTGGGTGTATCGAGACAGGGTATCGATATACCAGAGTAGACTAGTGTATACCTTCTCGACCCATACAGATGGGCGATGGATGATCCCATATCCATTGGTGTTTGACATCAGAGATGATATACGGGTGCTCGGTGGAGACTGGGTACACTGGACGGACTCGCCGAGAACTCCCAGATGGTATTATACCTTACGTCAGATGGCAGTTCTCTGGTGACACTGGTACAGAGTAGTCTATTGACCCGAGATCGTCATAGAGTCTTGTATAGTTCCCACTGTGCTTTGATTTCCACCTTACCACGTCCAAGTGGACGTGCAAAACAGTGTTTTTTAGGTACAGTCCCGAATCACATGGAGGCAATGAGCGATAGGAGGGGATTCGTCTCTCCCGGTATAGGGAGTTGATGTTGCGCTGTGTTCGATTGGCTATAACCGGAAATCCCTGGCCAGGGTTGCTGAGATTTACTGGTAAGTGTTACCAGTAGTTTCTCGAACTGTTATAGATCTCATATCGACACGACTTATCGAGCTATTGGGGTCTGACGTTTACCACCCCTAGGCGAGATATGTGACATATCAGACGAACAGACCGGACTGCACGGTAAGTGTTACTGGTTGGATTCACAGGAGTGTGAGCGGGCTTGCTCGTCGATCTTCTGATCGCTCAATACCCGGGTGGCCGTTACGTTTAGCAGACCGCTTACGGCTTGTGGGTATTTGATATGATCATCACCTGCTGCCGGCATATTGACGAGTCTTTAGAGTCCTACACAGAGGTTTCCTGGCTCAAGCGAAAAGAAATAGGAGCGCATATGAGATATGTGCGGGACCGAGAATAATACCAGTATGTGATACTGTATTCGATTCTCGTGATTTGTGACAGTGATCGGTTATATGCGATATAGCCGGGTTATCGGATCAAGTGTTGATTCGATAAGTTGTTGCTATTAATATTAGTCGGTCATATGCGATATGACCGGATCGTTAAATCAAGTGTAGATTTAATGATTTAATGTATAATTATATATTTGATATATTACTTTACATTAACTAGTATTTGTTCACTTAAGATGGATTTTCTCACTTGATGTGCACAAGTAGTATATGTGATATATTTTTGTGCACTAGATTGTATCATGTTTGATGATACATGCAAGCTTGGGTGTATGTTTACTTTAAACCATGGTTAAGTGAATGGTTAGGGTTTTGAATTGTTCACTTATTCATTTTATTTATTTATTTGTTTATTTTGGGCAAGAAACAAAATGGTGGCATCTTTTGTTTTGACCTTGAAGCTTCATGAAGCTTTGACCACTTTGTTTTTTTCCTAAACCTAACCATTCACCTAACCCTAGTTCATTCTCTACACTTAACCAAGGTTTTATTATGATAAGAATGAATGGGATTTTCTTTTTAACTTAGTCTTTTTTATTCTTTCATCTTCATCAAGATTCAAAAAGCTTGCTAGCTTCAATGGTGAAATGAGAAAAAGAGTGAGAAATCCAATTCTAAAGTGAACCCACTTCCTATTTCTTCATCTTCTACCACTTTCCAAGTAGTATAGGGTGTTTTCTACACAAGTTTCATGGCTTGGTGAAGTTGGAGCTTGATCTTGTGTTGCCTCGACGTAGATCATCTTCGGCATCGAAGTCGATGACCTAGCCCGCCCATTTCTCCGATGAAGCCGACGCTAGAGCCCGGGATCCGATGATCGCAGCGAGGGGACATCATCACGGAGCTATGGAGGTGGAGGACCGGATCTACAAAGGTTGTATTTCCGTTCACTCTTAGTTAAGTTGTTAACTAGTTATCGTTTTCGCCTTAAACTCTAGTCAACGATCCGTATTAGGGTTTCTCGGCACTTGTAAAATTTGATTTTGGCATGGTTGATGCCTTGTGAGACCTCCTTAGTGTGCCTAGGAACCCTACAGTGGTATCAGAGCCTAGCTAAAGCCTTAGGCGATGCGTAGACGATGTTAGAAACCCGATCAAACCCCGAAACCCTAATTCTAAGCCTTCTCTGTACATTTTTCCAAAACTGGGAATTTTTCATATTAAAAATATGCAGAAAAATAAGCAGGGTTTTTTTTATGAATTACTGTGCAAAACGGGGTCCTAACTCCGTCAAACTGCCGCGGAACCGCGGCCGTACCCCACGTGGCGCGGCGGTTCCACGACCATACTATTGATTCTTTGACCCCACTTTACACAGTAATGTTTATAATTGACTCCTGTGTTTTCTGGGTAATTTTAATGTATACTCAACAGTTGAGTTTTCTGGGTTGTATTGGGGACTCAATGATTCGATCGGATCGTTTAACTTCGTCTATGTGTTTTCCGAGTAATTTTTGAATATGTTAAAAAGTTCGACCGGATATAAATACCCACTTTTTCCCCTGTCGGGAAATTTCCAAGTGTTGGATCTTTCCATGGTTTAATAACGTTCTAAGTAGTACAAGTAACGTGATGGACCCTCTAGAAGACAACAAACCTTAACTCGTTTATGTGACCGTCTTGAACTTCTCTTTGAACCTTAGGGTTTGGGGCAATACGGCGTGCCACATGTGAGGCGTTGGCTTGACCCTTCTACGGCTGGACCGTTGGTACTGAGGCATGAAGTGAATGTTTTTAAACTTGTTTCATGTGTTGAGCTGTTTCGGGAAAACTTGGGTGTTCGATTGTTCAATCGGAAAGTTTGACATTTTCTATTTATCCGGAATGTGATACAATACTTAGAATCCACAAGTAGTTATGAGATAACTAACATGAATGTTATAAACATAGCACTTTAGTCTCACTTGATCGGTTGCCACGGAATTTTGATGCGATCAAAAGTCCATCGCAATCACGTAGCGTATGCGGATACTCGCCGGTAAACTTAATAGATAGCCATGCCCCATAGCCCCGACCAAGTGACTGTAGGAGAACCCCGTCATCGAAAGTATCCGTTTAGGTGCTCGCGGCAGCGGTGTTCCGCCTTGGTGCACTTCGTCGGTGGCATCGGGGGTGCAGCCGTCTACTGAAATTTGCGACGAGCATTCGATCAGGATGTCGGGAATCTTGTTGAATTGCCCGACTTGATATTGAAAAGAGTTTTTGATAATGAGACTAAAATGTGGGGTTTATAATTGTTAGGCATGCGATGTCTAATGAATTCATTTGATTAGGCATGCGATGTCTATGCAGGTTGCGGATTCCAACTGTTGTAGTTTTACACTTTCTTTTCTGTGACCGTAAGTGTAATATGTGATATCGTCGGTTTCGTTGCTATATGTCAACGACAATTGGGATACGCATGTTTACTTACGTTGATGACATGTGATGTTATGTGTTGCTGGATATGTTCTATTGGATCATCGTGCTTGAATAGCCGGGTTTTTTTATATGTGAGATGAGTGTTTTTCATTTTCTTTCATGTAAAAACTTGTATGTAATATTCTTTTATTGGGGCACTTCCAGGTTGCGGAAGATGTCACATTTTCTATATTATTTACTTTTCCGCACTAGGATAGACCCAAGGAGGGGAGCACAAGTAACCGGGTTCTGGAGTCCAGTGGGAGACCAACTCGAGGAGTCGAGTTCAGGTCTCCTAACTCTAGAATTGGTAGGGTTGCTTGCCGCTCTCGTAGGGGTCTAGGGGTGTGGGTTTGGCTATTCATCGCGACCGTGGAATCCGTGTTTTATACTGGCTCGTATTGAAAACACGGACGTCCTAGTATATCCAATATTTCATATGATTCTTCTGTTGCGATATCTGTGATGTGATCATTTAATGTTCTGTGATAAATACTGTATATAGTATATATGATATATTATATAGGCGTTACTTTTGTTTTACACCCGCGCTAGCCCTGCCCCGCTCTGCCGTTAATTACCTAACCTAACGTTGCACGAGGGGACATCGAGGCGAATGCGGATGGCATAAGTGTACGTCGTATTTATCTGTGATGTTTAGGTGACTTAAATGATGGGACTTCATTAATGTGATTAATGAAAGAAAATAAACCTAAGATGTTGTGGAATCGAATTTCAAAAATAAAAACAGGTAGCTACAGTTCATGCTTTGCATCGCGGTGTTCCTTGTAGAACATCCTGCACCTTATTCGATAAGGAAAGGACCGAGATCCCTTCACCGGGAGTGACTCCTTTAGCAATAACTGGCAGATGCTACAACTCTCGGTTTGTCTTTTGATTGCTTCTATAGTTTCTGCTTTGCACAGTGATATATATGATATATCCTGCACCTCATTCGACGAGGAAAGGACCGACGATCCCTTCACCGGGAGTGACTCCTTTAGCAAAACTAGAAAAGCCTAAAAAACACTCCATTTCAAAATTCATTCGATTCTACAACGATATCAAGTTCATTAAGTAATGGGTTTTCAGAAAAAACCTGTCGTAGCCCTCCGTCATTTCAGATAAGTCCTACTTAGTATCCATGCTACGTTTGTTGACCTCCGTCAAGACGTAGTGTGCGGTAGCTAACTAGTATTTATCTGCTTGTACATATGATGCAGATTGGGTTAGGGTAGTCGTACGGCCTTGTTGACCTCCGTCAAGGGTCGTGCGGATGGGTTTGATTCAATCATGAAATGACTAGTAGCCTATGGTTTGTTGACCTCCGTCAAGATCATAGGGTGCTAGGGGCAAAATTATCGGGAATTTCAAGTGTTGAAATTTGCAATGAGATTGCATACCTTCTATGAGATAGTTGGATCCCGATACCCGCTGCGAGTAAGAGTTACTCCTGGAAGAGTTTTACACATTACAATTAGCCGATCAAGTAGGTGTCTAGAAAGGTGTCAACGGGGTTACGCCTCTGGGAAAACGAGGTTTACATTAATTAGGTTCGTGCGAAAGCACGGGGTACCTCCCTCAAAGTACCGACACTGGCCTGACTGAAAGATTGGCAAACCTGTAGCGTGTAATTAATCCCGGCTAGTCTTTCCTTTTAGGGTTTGAAGGAGGATTCGATAAAAACAGTGGGAGCCATCCTGATTAGATAAAATAATAACCAATCTGATCTTGCAAGAGCGCACGCTGAGTGTTTTCTTCTCTCTCTCTCCAGGTAGCGACCATATCACGCCTTAATCAAGATAATAATACGGAATATTGACCGAACCCGCTTGTTATACTGAGCTGGGGAACGTTGGTCCCGCTCCAACTTATAATTGTTATAAGACAGAGCAGGAAATTAGGGAATACCAGATTTCCCATGCCGCCCAAACGAGGAAAGTGCATATGATGCATCATCCTCGGGTGTGTTCGTTACACAGAACTGTTTCTCCATATCCTCTACGTCCTGGGTATTTGATACCGGATCAGGATCTCAGATATGTAATCTGTTACATAGGGCTACAGAAAGGTAGAGAACTGAGAACGGGTGATAAGTTTCATGAGACAGAAAACGGTGCAAGTGTTGCAGCCAAGTCTGTTGATCACTGTCACCCTGTATTCCAAATACATTGATTCTGAACGAATGTTATTAGATACCGAACCTGATATACAAAATCATATCAGTCTCTTTTAGTAAAGAAATGATAAAATTTTGTATTGTTGGATAATGTTTTGAACATTTCCTATATCAAAAGTTGATCAGTTCAGACACGTTATCTAAAAGCATTGATGTTCTAAATCAAACTACGGTTCTTAGTATACGGAACACACACAAGAGGAATAGTTCAGAAATGAACGGATCCTTCTTGAGGTATTGTAGACTAGGTCATATCAATGTGACCCGACTAGCTTATGTTACATAGAAGATGCATATTTAAATCAGTTTGAATTTACATCTTATGAAACTTGCGAGTCATGTCACAAAGATATAATGACCTCGGCTCTGTTTATTGGAAACAGAGAAAGAGTTAGTAAACTCTTGGGACTGATACATGATGATGTATGTAAGGTCCCCTATCTACACATACCAGGACCGGTTCTTTGTACTTCATTACATTCTCTGATGATCTCTCAAGATTCAGTCATATGTTCCTGTTGAAACACAAGTCCGAACCTTTTGAGATATTCACAGAATATAAGTTAGAAGTAGAGAACCAATACGGGTGTAAGTATTATGTCCTTTGATGAGATCAAGGAGGAGAATACTTGTGCATAGAATTCCTGGACTATTCTAAAGGAGAATGAGATTCTCTCTCAGCATTACTCCTTTGTATACACCATAGCACGATGGTATATCGGGGCGGAGCAATAGCACCCTATGTGATATGGTGTGCTCTATGATGAGTACTGCTGAGTTTCCTATTTTCCTTTTGGGAGTTATGCACTTGAGAAGCTGCATACCTATTGAATGGGGTTCAAATCAAATCAGTTGCCTACCACTTCATATGTGATATGGAAAGGGAAGAGCCCATATCTTAAGTTAGTTAAGATTTGGTGTTGTCCGGACTATGTCTAAAAGCAAAATCCGGACAAGCTCGAGACAAGGTCTGTTATGTAGAACTGGAAAGGTTCCAGCTATACAAACTACAGCAGATGATTTGGTAGAACCGAAGGATTCAATAGTAACCAACGAACGTCAGCCTCTCCACCGATCTAGTAGGGTTCCTCACCCACCTGAGAGATACTTCGGTTTCTCTATGACAGTGGGAGCGAGGATTGCATCATGAGATGATGACCCAACTAGTTTCGAGCTGGCCATCAGGAGTGGGACTCTGTAAGAATGGCTGGATGCTTAGTGATCTGAGATGTAATCTTTATACACCAACAAAGTATGGACTTTAGTTGCTTTATCTGAAGGGTTAAATCCCCATCAGGAGCAAGTATATCTTGAGAAGATTACTTGGTGTACATGGAAAAGTTGAGACTTTCAAAGCTAGACCTGTTAAAGGTTTTCGTCATCGACTAGGCGAGTATAATGATGAAACCTTTTCCAGTAGCTATGCTTAAGTCCATCCGGATCCTACTTGCCACGGCTACATACCATGACTACGATATCTGGCGGTTGGGTGCCATGACTGCTTTTCTAAATGATATTTTAGAAGAGAACGTCTATAAGTACACAGCCAGAGGGCTTCGTAAACAGTGAGAGCAGCGGAAACGTGTGCAAGATGTTTTATGTGATAAAGTAGGCATCACGGAGTTGGAACGTCTGTTTTGATGTGTTAGTCAAAGAGTTTGACATCATCAAAATGGTAGATGAACCTTGTATATACAAAAAGGTAGTAGGGAGTATGGTAGTGATCCTCGTAGAGTACGTGGATGACATACTCTTGATAGGGAAGGAGTTTCCTATGCTACGCTCGGTCAATCTCCGCTTATCACAATGATTCTCCATATAGGATCAAAGTGATACCTACTAAATCCTGGGTTTTGGATCTATGAGATAGATTTAATTGGATATTAGGATACTCACTAGTTGTAGTGAGATGGTATCAATTGGTCCTGGGGAGAATCACTGGAAGGGTTCCACGGTGATAAGGACGACTGAAAGTCAGTCACATGCATTGTCTTTACCCTCAGTAAAAGGACGGTATGTTGGAAGAGTTCCAAGCTAGATACCGTGACATACTAGACGATAAAGGCTGGATACATCGCTACTTAAGATGCTACCAAAGAGGGAGTTTGGGTGTATAATGGTTCATGAGATGAACTAGGTACCTACCATTGTGTGAAAATGGAAGTGTGGCTTTGGATTAGGAACCCCGGTCCCATCAGTGACCCAGACGTATTCTGAGGCAGCATCACCTGATCATGGAGATAGTTGATCTCCAGGGTGATCGAGGTTAGAAGAGCAGACTCAGAGGATAACACGGCGGATCCACTCACGAAGGCCTATTCCCAGAGAGAGACTTTTATGGGATGGTTGAGTATGAGATACTGCAACCACTGCTACAGATGGCCCTAGTGCAAGTGGGAGATTGTTAGTTATATATATGCCCTAGAGGCCATTACTGTACATAGGATGTATATTGTAGTGTATGCTTGGACATATATAGGGAGGACTTTCTTGCTCGACATGATAGTATGCTATCTGGTTGCTCTTTACCTTAACGTGTACACTGATTGTCTCTCTGTTACATGTTGGTAAAGCCCTTAGAATGTGTACTTGACAACCTGAACTATGATGCAGATCATACTAGTGGGAACATGGTAGTCTATAAGTACATCCTTCAAGGTCCCTAGTCGTGGGTGTATCGAGATAGGGCATCGATATACCAGAGTAGACTAGCGTATACCTTCTCGACCCATACATATGGGCGATGGATGATCCCATATCCATTGGTGTTTGACATCAGAGATGATATACGAGTGCTCAGTGGAGACTGGGTACACTGGACGGACTCGCCGAGAACTCCTAGATGGTATTATACCTTACGTCAGATGGCAGTTCTCTGGTGACACTGGTACAGAGTAGTCTGTTGACCCGAGATCGTCATAGAGTCTTGTGTGGTCCCCACTGTGCTTTGATTTCCACCTTACCACGTCCAAGAGGGCGTGCAAAACGGTGTTTTTTGGGTACAGTCCCGAATCACATGGAGGCAATGAGCGATAGGAGGGGATTCGTCTCTCCCGGTATAGGGAGTTGATGTTGCGCTGTGTTCGATTGGCTATAACCGGAAATCCCTGGCCAGGGTTGCTGAGATTTACTGGTAAGTGTTACCAGTAGTTTCTCAAACTGTTATAGACCTCATATCGACACGACTTATCGAGCTATTGGGGTCTGACGTTTACCACCCCTAGACGAGATATGCGACATATCAGACGAACAGACCGGACTGTACGGTAAGTATTACTGGTTGGATTCACAGGAGTGTGAGCGGGCTTGCTCGTCGATCTTCTGATCGCTCAATACCAGGGTGACTGTTACGTTTAGCAGACCGCTTGCGGCTTGTGGGTGTTTGATATGATCATCACCTGCTGCCGGCGTATTGACGAGTCTTTAGAGTCCTACACAGAGGTTTCCTGGCTCAAGCGAAAAGAAATAGGAGCGCATATGAGATATGTGCGGGACCGAGAATAATACCAGTATGTGATACTGTATTCGATTCTCGCGATTTGTGACAGTGATCGGTTATATGCGATATAGCCGGGTTATCGGATCAAGTGTTGATTCGATAAGTTGTTGCTATTGATATTAGTCGGTCATATGCGATATGACCGGATCGTTATATCAAGTTTTGATTTAATGATTTAATGTATAATTATATATTTGATATATTACTTTACATTAACTAGTATTTGTTCACTTAAGATGGATTTTCTCACTTGATGTGCACAAGTAGTATATGTGATATATTTTTGTGCACTAGATTGTATCATGTTTGATGATACATGCAAGCTTGGGTGTATGTTTACTTTAAACCAGGGTTAAGTGAATGGTTAGGGTTTTGAATTGTTCACTTATTCATTTTATTTATTTATTTGTTTATTTTGGGTAAGAAACAAAATGGTGGCATCTTTTGTTTTGACCTTGAAGCTTCATGAAGCTTTGACCACTTTGTTTTTTTTCCTAAACCTAACCATTCACCTAACCCTAGTTCATTCTCTACACTTAACCAAGGTTGCATTATGATAAGAATGAATGGGATTTTCTTTTTAACTTAATCCTTTTTATTCTTTCATCTTCATCAAGATTCAAAAAGCTTGCTAGCTTCAATGGTGAAATGAGAAAAAGAGTGAGAAATCCAATTCTAAAGTGAACCCACTTCCTATTTCTTCATCCTCTACTACTTGCCAAGTAGTATAGGGTGTTTTCTTTACAAGTTTCATGGCTTGGAGAAGTTGGAGCTTGATCTTGTGTTGTCTCGACGTAGATCATCTTCGGCATCAAGTCGATGACCTAGCCCGCCTATTTCTTCGATGAAGCCGACGCTAAAGCCCGGGATCCAATGATCGCAGCGAGGGGACATCATCACGGAGCTATGGAGGCGGAGGACCGGATCTACATAGGTTGTATTTTCGTTCACTCTTAGTTAAGTTGTTAACTAGTTATCGTTTTCGCCTTAAACTCTAGTCAACGATCTGCATTAGGGTTTCTCGGCACTTGTAAAATTTGATTTTGGCATTGTTGATGCCTTGTGAGACCTCCTTAGTGTGCCTAGGAACCCTACAACTGTTCCCCTCCGAATGGCGGCGGAGACGACGTGAGGATGTCTAGCCTGAGATTCGGGGCAGATGCTTTATGGTTTTATCCGTCTACCTCTCCGAAGATGCCAAGTTGATTTATGGCACCGTGTATCGGAGGTTTAGACGGATGTGGCTGATGTAGCAGACTTCGTCAGATTCCCCCTCGTTTGAGGGGTTTTTGATTATGGGGACGTTCTTCCCTGCAGGCGCAAGCCCCTGCAGTTAATTACGCTACCGCATCGCGGTAACAACTTTCTTCTTCTCCAGAATTTCACTTCGTGTTGTGGGTGTTTGTTTCGTTTGTGGTTGCCCATGGATTGTATACGGAGACTGACTAATGCCGTCTCCCGTAGGACGTGGATTAGTCCAAATTCGTATTTACTTAGATTTGGGTATGGTGTTTTTAGTTTAAGGATACGTTAGCCGTATTGAGGCTAAGATCAACTTAAACGTTCGTTAAGGATACGTTAGTCCTGTTTGAGACTAAGATCAACTTAACGTGGTGATCTGTTTAATATATGGCCGTCAGGCCTCATCACCTCTCTAACGTCGTTGAAGAATTACAATGATAAGTGCCAGAGGAGTTCAGAGATGTACCCTTGAACCAAAGTTGATTTGAAGTTTTATAGTTCATTTAAATGTTTAAGGATACGTTAGCCGTATTTGGGGCTAAGATCAACTTAAACGAGACCGTTTAGATCCGGCAAAAGAGCATTTGGGGGCGGCTCTATTGCTCCAGTTTAGGGACATGGTGGTCCATGTTTCAGTTTAGGGACATGGTGGTCCATCGCCAGTTTAGGGACGTAGTGGTCCATCATTAGTTTAAGGACGTTTCGGTCCAATATTAGTTTAAGGACATTTCGGTCCAATAATAGTTTAAGGACATTTCGGTCCACGAGTTTAAGGACCCCGCAGTCCATATACGTATGTGGTCGTCGGGACCTGTCACCTCTCTGACGTCGTTGAAGGATTACAATGATAGGTGTCAGAGGAGTTCGGAGATGTACCCTTGAGCTGAAGGTAAATTGAATTAGGAGAGCAATTTTGCTCAGTCAATTTAATTTTGAGGACTTACGGCCATGATTGGGCTAAGTCCATTTGAAAAATGTTCAACACTTTTATTTGTTTTTGGCCTGTACTAGAGCTTGGCCCATTTTAAAATAATGCATTGCATTATTTTCTATTTTTGGTTGGGCTCTGCCCATCAGTTTATTTTGGGCTCTGCTCATTTATGAATGATGCAGAGCATCAATTTTACCTGGGCTCTGCCCATTTATTGCTTTGCAATTTAATTGGCCTGTTAGGTCTTTTTGACTTGGGCCTGGCCCTTTAGCAAAAGAAATGCATTGCATTTCAGGCGCTTTGCGCCAATCAAAGAGCGCAAGCGCTTGTGGTGACGACACATGTCATGCAACGCAGTGCGCTGCGCTAGTGCACTACGCTTGCGCTGCTGACACGTAGCGCGCTCTGGTGAGTTGCGCCAATTTCAGAGAGCAAAACTCTATTTCAAAAGCGCATAGCGCAAATGGTTCAGATGCTGACACGTGGCGCTCTCGGATGGCTTGCGCCAGCCCAAGAGCGTAACAGTGCAGATTTTCAAGTGCAAAGCACTATTAATTTGAGAATCTTTTAGATTCAAGAATCCATGGTTCATTAAAAGAAGTGCAAAGCACTATTTGTTTTCTTCGATCTAATGAGAGTCAAAGAAAATCAAGTATTTCTTGTTTTTCTTATTTAAAGAACCAGTGGTTCATAAGAAGTGCAAAGCACTGTTTATTATGTTTAGATCCATGATCTATTAGAAGAAATTTCTTCTATTTTTATGAAGGTTTTTACCTTTTTCTTGAAACTTTTTCAGAGTTCTCTCTGTTTGAAACTCTTGATTTCTCAAAAATGTTGATGCCTTTGATTTGAGGTCTAGGGTTCTTTATATAGTGTCCATAAGTTTGTTGAATTTGTTAACGAAATCTTTCTCTGAGTGATTTGGGGAATTTTCCCCACCGTTGGATCTTTGATCCAAGAGTTTCTGTTTTACAGAAGAAAATCTTCTTGTTTTAACAAGAACAGAAAGATTTCTTTAAAATCTTAATTCTGTTTGGCGCAAATGCCCCAGCACGTGACATGTGTCATGCAGCGCACAGCGCAGCGCAACTGCGCTAGCGTATCTGCGCTGACACGTGTCGCGCAGCGCAACTGCACTAGCGCATCTGCGCTGACACATGTCGCACAGCGCAGTGCTTGCGCAACTGAAGCGTTGCTTCCTTTAACCTTGCCTTAAATAGAGCTTTGCTCTGATTGGGCGCGCCTTCTTGGGCGCTGCGCTGATGCATCTGCGCCTGACACGTGGCGCGTTGCGCGCAGCGCAAAGAATCTGAAGCGTTGCTTTATTTACTAAAGTTTAAATTTTCAAAGTAGAGCTTTGCTCTGATTGGGGGAAGATGAAACGTTGCTTCATCTTCCGCCTTGGAATTTGAACAGAGCTTTGCTCTGATTGGGGTAAACAAATGCCCCCCACCGTTGTGCTTACGTGGCCCCAAACGCAAGCGCAACGGTGGCAGAATTCCAACCGTTGCGGCAACTTTTGGAAGTTGAAAGGGCACTTAATGCCTATAAATAGGATCTTTGGTCCTCAAGAGATGATTATCAATTTCAAAAAATTTTATCTTCAGAGCTTTGCTCTTGCCTTTAAGAACTCTAGGAATTAGAATTTCTTAGAACTTTTGAGGTAATTAATTTTAAATTAAATTAAGTTAATTTTAATTAACAGAGTCTTGCTCTTAATAGATCCCTGATCTAAAGAAAACCCATCAGGGATTTCACTTAGTAGAGCTTTGCTCTATAGGTTTGAAAGGATCTAAAGAGAACTAGAGGGAACCCTATTAGGGTTCCATTAAAAAGATTTTCCTTGTATTTTCTTAATTCATTAATGGAGCTTTGCTCCTTCCAAATCATATAGAAGAACTCTTAAGAATTCTTCATGGATCTTGGAAGTTAAAGATGTCATTTGATATTATTATTATTATTATTATATCATCTTTTTAGGGCAAAGCGTTCAATGTTCTCAAGGGATTTTCTTCAAATTCTCCTCATAACTGATTTTGACTGGTGTCACTCCTGTCTGCAAAGCATTGCTCTCAAGGAGTTTAACTTTTAACTTTCTGTATCTTCTTATTTGCTAATCTCCCTGTACTGTTTTCTTCAGGTATCATGGCGGTGTGTCTATATAGCCTGCACGAGTTCATCACTTATGAAGACATCCATGTACAGGGCCGTCAACAAAACCAGGAGTTTACAGATGCCCAGTGTGCGGAAGTTATGGCTCGCCTTCACGCAAGCGTTGGTTGGCTGCTTCCTCGTCGTTCAGCTCTTTTGAAAGTCGTGCTGGGAGCGATTTGGAGAGCACTCCCGGGGTTCCATGAGTCCATGCCGCTCAATGCGCTGGATGACGCCGAAGATAAGGTGCATTTAGTGCACCTGTCGGGACTAATCTCGAAGAATCGACGGGACAGCCTCGTTGACATTCTTCATCAGGTCTTCCAGCAGACGACGATAATCGCTGCTTATCGAAGGCTGGGGGGGCTTGCCGAGGATCTTGATACACAGGAGCGCGAGAGGCTGCGCACAAGGATAATAAAAAAGGCCAAGAGAACTCTGGATGGCCTTACTTTTGACTTCCTCAATCCGTGCCCTGGATCTGAGGTCATTCTATTGTAATAATATTTCTTGTTTATTGCTTTATGATTATAAGAATTTTTTTGGCAAGATTAATGAAGAAGCTTTATCCCAGCTTGTTTTATTTCTCGCTCTGAGTGTTTTGCACATGCATGAATGAGTGTGTCTCGCGTGCTTGATTAAACGCCAATCAGATGTTCTTTCTGTCGCTTTCTTCTTTCTTTTATTATCAGCATGTTGACTCGATAATCATAATTGGCAGATAACTTAGTTTTTCCAAGGGATAGCGATGGCTTAGGCCGCAGGTTCAGATCTGCCGCCTAAGACTTTTCAACTCTATGAGCCGTGAGGGTCTCACAGAGACTTTTCTCCCTACGGATCGAGAGGATCTCGTAGGTGGGTTTTCTCCTTAGGAATCATGAGGATTCCTAAGTGTGTGTTTTCTCTTGTAAGTCGTAAGGATCCGATAAGAGAATTTTTCCTTCTTACGAGTCGAGAGGACCCGTAAGCGGTTGTTTCCCTCCTTGTCGAAACTCGACTTTGGAGAGTGAGACTCGTGAATAGTATGCAAGAGACCGTTTTAGATCGACTTGCAGGGTCCCATTGTTCAGGAAGCAAGTTTTTTAGTCCCTGCTGCTTGAGGCTTCATCTTGCAAGTTGAGACGAATCAGGAATTTTCCCGCGGAGACACTGGTTTCTCTGCGAGCCGACGCGAATCAGGAGGCTCTCGTCAAGGATTGTTTGTTTCCCTGAGTTGAGGTATTTGCCAGGGATTATTTGTTTCCCTGGTGTTGAAACGAATCGAGAATTTCCCACGGAGGCACTGGTTGTTCTGCGAGTCGATGCGAATCGGGAGGCTCTCGTCAAGGATGTTTGTTTCCCTGAGTCGAGGTATTTGCCAAGGATTATTTGTTTCCTTGGGGTTGAAACGGATCGAGAATTTCCCACGGAGACACTGGTTTCTTTGCGAGTCGATGCGAATCAGGAGGCTCTCGTCAAGGATTGTTTGTTTCCCTGAGTTGAGGTATTTGCTAAGGATTATTTGTTTCCCTAGCGCCAAGGATTATTTGTTTCCCTGGTGTTGAAACGAGTCGAGAATTTCCCACGGAGACACTGGTTGCTCTGCGAGTCGATGCGGATCAGGAGGCTCTCGTCAAGGATTGTTTGTTTCCCTGAGTTGAGGTATTTGCCAAGGATTATTTGTTTTCCTGGCGTTGAAATGAGTCGAGAATTTCCCACGGAGACACTGGTTGCTCTGCGAGTCGACGCGGATCAGGAGGCTCTCGTCAAGGATTGTTTGTTTCCCTGAGTTGAGGTATTTGCTAAGGATTATTTGTTTCCCTAGCGCTAAGGATTATTTGTTTCCCTGGTGTTGAAACGAGTCGAGAATTTCCCACGGAGGCATTGGTTGCTCTGCGAGTCGACGCGGATCAGGAGGCTCTCATCAAGGATTGTTTGTTTCCCTGAGTTGAGATATTTGCCAAGGATTATTTGTTTCCTTGGTGTTGAAACGAGTCGAGAATTTCCCGCAGAGGCACCGGTTGCTCTGCGAGTCGACACGGATCAGGGAGCTCTCGTCAAGGATTGTTTGTTTCCCTGAGTTGAGGTATTTTGCTGAAGACATTGGTTTCTTCAGAGTTGGGATGAACCGTCGAAATTTGGCTTCGTTTTCTGGCGGATCCTGTTGGGAAAGTATGGTTCCCTCTTCGTTTATGCCCTTGGATTGTATACAGGGATCGATGTGATCTTAACTGTAGGGCCAAAGTTTTATCATTTCTTTTTTTTTTGTTTCACTTCCGCGATGCTCTATCATTTCAGCTTTTATATCGCGAAGGTCGCGATTGCCCAATCATTTCGGCTATTTTTCGCGGTGCCCAATCATTTCGGCTGTTTATTTTATTTTTACTCGCTGCTTTTTATTACGAGTTGCCCAATCATTCGGCTATTTTTTTATTTTTACTCGCTACTTTTTATTGCGAGTTGCTCAATCATTTCGGCTATTTTTTTATGCATACATTTTCACTTGCTGCTTTTTATTGCAAGTTGCCCCATCATTTCGGCTATTTCGTATGCATGTGCTGCCTACTGGTTTTTCGCCGTAAACCTGAAATTAGACGCCGATTTCGGCATCAGCACCGCTACAACTGGGATATTACCAGGAGCGAATCATTATTTGCCTCTGTCGATGTCGAACAAGGGTGGCTTAGCGAGCAGGGTTAAGGTCCTGTCGACTAAGGCTTTTGACTTCATGAGCCGTAAGGGTCTCACAAAGGTATTTCTCCCTACAAGTCATGAGGCTCTTGTAAGTGTGTTTTCTTCTTAGGAATCGTGAGGATTCCTAAGTGTTTGTTCCTTTGTAAGTCGTAAGGATCCTACAACAGGATTTTCTCCTTGTAAGTCGAGAGGACTTATAAGGGTTTGTTCCCCTCCGAACGGCGGCCGAGACGTTAGGACGTCCGTGCCTGGGGTTCGGGGCAGATGCTATTTGGTTTTATCCGTCTATCTCTCCGAAGATGCCAAGTTGATTTATGGCACCGTGTATCGGAGGTTTAGACGGATGCGGCCGATGTAGCAGACTTCGTCAGATTCCCCCTCAGGGTGAGGGGTTTTTTGATTGTGGGGACGCTCTTCCCTGCAGGCGCAAGCCCCTGCAGTTAATTACGCTACCGCATCGCGGTAACAACTTTCTCCTTCTCCAGAATTTCACTTCGTGTCGTGTGTGTTTGTTTTGTTTGTGGTTGCCCGTGGATTGTATACGGAGACTGAGTAATGCCGTCGCCCGTAGGACGTGGATTAGTCCAAATCCGTATTTACTTAGATTTGGGTTTGGTGTTTTTAGTTTAAGGATACGTTAGTCGCGTTGCGGCTAAGATCAACTTAAACATTCGTTAAGGATACGTTAGTCCTGTTTGAGACTAAGATCAACTTAACGTGATCGTTTAGATCCGACAAAAGAGCGTTTGGGCTCTATTGTTCCAGTTTGGGAGATTCATAGTCCAATTTGGGACTAAAGTCTGTTTGGAGGATACGTTAGCCATTTTTGAGGCTAAGATCGACTCAAACGTTTGTTAAGGATACGTTAGTCCAGTTTGAGACTAAGATCAACTTAACGGGACCGTTTAGATCCGACAAAAGAGCATTTGGGCTCTATTGTGCCAGTTTAGGGACGTGGTGGTCCAATGCCAGTTTAAGGACGTGATGGTCCATTATTAGTTTAGGGACGTTTCGGTCCAATATTAGTTTAAGGACGTTTCGGTCCAATATTAGTTTAAGGACGTTTCGGTCCAATATTAGTTTAAGGACGTTTCGGTCCAATATTAGTTTAGTGGTCGTTGGGACCCGTCACCTCTTCGACGTCGTTGAGGGATTACAACGATGAATGTCAAAGGAGCTCGGAGATGTACCCTCGAACCGGACGTAGATTGATCGAGGAGAGCCATTTTGCTCAGTCAATTTAATTTAAGGACTTATGGCCACGGTTGGGCTAAGTCCAGTTCAACACTTTACTCGTATTGCATTTTTCTTATTTAGGCTCTACAAGAGATATAGAGTATTAGTTGATTTTGGGCTCTGCCCATTTGCAAAGCATCTATTTTGTTCTGGGCTTTGCCCCTTTTAAAATGCCTAGCATTCTGAATATTTTGTTTGGGCTCTACCCATTTATAAATGATTCAAAGCATCTGTTCTGGTTTGGGCCCTGCCCCTTAAAATAATGCATTTGCGCTTCATTAAGCCTGTTGGGCCTTCTCCTAATTGGGCTTGGCTCTTTTTAAAGCATCTGCGCTTTGCGCTAAGTAATGAGCGCAAGCTCATATGGTGATGACACGTGTCGTGCTCTGATGAGCGCAAGCGCACTAGCGCAGTGCGATGCGCTGCGCTGTTGCGCTGCTGACACGTGGCGCGCTCTCAGCGAGTTGCGCCAATTCCAGAGAGCAAAGCTCTATTTTAAGGGCGCTTAGCGCAAGTGGTTTTATAGCCGATACGTGGCGCTCCCTTAAGAGCGCAACGGCGCAACTTGGAAGTGCAAAGCACTAAGAATCTTTTTAGATTCAAGAAAGGAAGTGCAAAGCACTGTTTAATTTCTTCGTCTAAATTAGATCAAAGAAAAATAAATTTTTCTTTATTCAAGGAACCAGAGGTTCTTAAAAGTGCAAAGCACTATTCTTTTATTTTTATTATTTTTATTGTTTTTACAGAACCGAAGGTTCACAAGAAGTGCAAAGCACTGTTTTTTTTATATGAAGATCATTGATCTTATTTTTAGATCAATGATCTATTAGAAGGCCTTTCTTCTACCTCATGAAGGTTCTTTACCTTTTCCTTGAAATCTTCTCAAAGTTTTCTCTGTTTGGAGTTCTTGATTTTTCCAGAAAATTGTTGATTTCCCTTTTAATTGAGGCTTAGGGTCCTATTTATAGTGACCACAAATCTGTTGAATTTGTTAACAGGATCTTTCCTGAGTGATTTTGGGAATTTTCCCACCGCTGGATCTTTGATCCAAAGGCCGAAGAAAATCTTCTAGTTCTGGAAAGAACAGAAAAGATTTCATAAAATCTTAATTTAGTTTGGCGCGGATGCCCCAGCGCATGACACGTGTCGCGCAGCGCAGAGCGCAGCGCAAGTGCGCTAGCGCATCTGCGCTGACACGTGTCACGCAGCGCAGTGTGCAGTGCAGTTGAAGCGTTGCTTCGTTAAAACAGAGCTTTGCTCTGATTGGGCGCGTCTTCTGGGCGCTATGCTCGGCGCGTTGCACCAGACATATGGCAAGTTGCGCCCAGCGCAGAGGATCTGAAGCGTTGCTTCACCTGAGATATCTTTTCATCTCCCCTTTTCCAAGTCAAACTTGTATTTCCAAGATTTTGATTTCCCGGGTCTTGGAAATAATTCCATTGTGCACAGAATCTTTTGTGCTAGGGTCTATATATAGTTCAAGGCCGAGCCTTTCATTCTCTTATCTTCAGAGAACTTTTTCGATCATGGCTTGCAACCGCCCTCATGCCCGCCGGCAACCATGGGAGGTTCCGATTCGGGACATCGTTCCCCGTTTTGCTGCGCGCCTGGTGGACCCTTCTTTCTCGGACGAGCAATGCGACGCTGCAATGCATGAGCTTTTGACTCGTGTGGGGTCTCCTCTTCCTCCGAATTCCATTTGGCTTCGGATGGCCCTTGCCTCGGTGCTCTCCGCCATTCCCCCTCCTCCGGCAGAGATGTCCCCGGCAATGCTGGATGCAGCCGAGGACAAGATCGAGGGCCTTCTCGAAGCGCACTTGATCACCAAAGCCCTGAGGGACTGCTCCTTCCATTTGCTGAACCAGATACGGGCTCGTCGGGTTGTCATCGCCACTTTTTCCCAAGAGTGTGGCGTTGACCGTTGGATGCCACCCCTCGGGAGGATCGCCGCTTCGATGTGGTGGAGAAGACAGAGAGGGAGCTGGGGAATCTTCTTCTTCTTTTTGCGAATCCTTGTCTTTCTGATCCCGTATTCGGTGATCTTTTTTAAATGTAATATTAATAATAATGAATAAGCATTTTTCTTTTTAATCAAGTATTTCATTGCCTGTTAAGGGTTCTTTTATTTTTGTTCTTTGTTGTGTTCGTGCATCATATGATTTTAACTTGTTATTATCAAGTGTACGTAACTTTACTTGAATAAATTGCTTTTGGTTTTAAACTCCTTCTTCTGCGCTAGCGCATCTGCGCTGACACGTGCCGCACAGCGCACAGCGCAGCGCGACTGCGCTAGCGCATCTGCGCTGACACGTGCCGCACAGCGCACAGCGCAGCGCGACTGCGCTAGCGCATCTGCGCTGACACGTGCCGCACAGCGCACAGCGCAGCGCGACTGCGCTAGCGCATCTGCGCTGACACGTGTCGCGCAGCGCACAGCGCAGCGCAAGTGCGCTAGCGCATCTGCGCTGACACGTGTCGCGCAGCGCAGTGTCTGAGCAACTGAAGCGTTGCTTCCTTTATTGAAGTTTAAATTTTCAAAGCAAAGCTTTGTTTCTGATTGGGGAGTTGTTTCATCTTCCACCTCGAAATTTGATCGGAGCTTTGCTCCGATTGGGGTAAACAAATGCCCCCCGCACCATTGTGCTTACGTGGCCCCAAACGTGAGCGCAATGGTGGCGAAATTCCAACCGCCGTGACGACTTTTGGAAGTCGAAGAGGCATTTGGTGCCTATAAATAGGACCCCTGGTCCCCCACAGATGCTTATCATCTTTCCGTTTTCTATTTTTAGAAGCTTCAGAGCTTTGCTCTTGCATTCAAGAACTCTAGAGCTTTGCTCTTCTTTCCAAAGTTTTCTTTTTTTTTTTAGAAAACTTTAGGTAAAATTAAACCTTAGATTAAATTAACTTTAATTAATCTTAATCAGCAGAGCTTTGCTCAATTTCAACGTCAGAGACTTTAGGTAAAATTAATATAAATCAAATTAACTTAAATTAGTCTTAGTCAGAGAGCCCTGCTCTCACTGATCTTTTGATCTAAAGAGATCCCCATTGGGGTTTCACCAGCAGAGCTTTGCTCAACTCCAAAATTGGAAACTTTAGGTAAATTTTAATGTAAATCAAATTAATCCAAATTAATCTCAGTCAAAGAGCTTTGCCCTCATAGATCTTTTGATCTAAAGAGATCCCCATTGGGGTTTCATTAAGCTTTTGTTCGCGGATTTTAATCCTTGAATAGAGCTTTGCCCTCTAAAAGATTTGTAATTTCTTGATTCATTAGTGGAGCTTTGCTCCTTTTAGATTATATAACATAGCTTTTAAGGGTTACTGATTGTTGTCAATCTTCTTCTACAGGAACAATGGACGGCCATATGTATGCTCTTAACGAGATCATCTCTTACGGGGACATCCGCCGACTTGGCCGCTCTCAAAATCGAGAGTTCACAAACGCGGAGTGTGCTGAAATCATGAGCCGCTTTGACGCATACAATGGTCCACTGCTTCCCCGGCGTTCCTCTCTTCTCAAGCTTATAGTGGGAGCCATCTGGGAGGCGCTTCCCCTCTTCTGTTCCGGCGTTCCGCTTAGGGCGTTGGATGCTGCTGAGGATAAGGTGCACTCGGTGTACCTGTTGAATTTTATCTCAAAGAGGCGACGAGACAGCCTTATCGATCTCCTGCATGAGGTCTTTCAACAGTCCGCCATACTCGCCGCTTATCGACGGGTGGAAGACATCAGGGGGGACCCTGACGCTTGTGCTCGTGAAAGAAAGCACATTAGGATGGTCCGCGAGGCCTGGAAAGTCATAGATAGGGTTGCTTTCGAGTTCCTTAATCCATGTCCTGGGTTCGAGGTTATTCCCTTGTAATGATGTTTTTCGTTTATTGCTTTTATGATTGTAAGAACCATTGGCCATATTAATGGAAAAATTTTATCCGAGCTTGTCTTTATTATATATCTTTTGTCCTGAGTCTTTTTGCCCACGCGTGAATGATTGTGTCTTGAACGCTTGATCAAATGTGAATCGGATGCTCTTTCTGTTGCTTTTCCTCTTTCTCAGCATGTTGTAACAATTAGCAGGTAATAGAATAAGCTTCTTGATCTCTTCGAGATATAGCGATGGCTTAGGCTGCAGTTTCAGATCTGCTGCCTAAGACTTTTCAACACCATGAGCCGTGAGGGTCTTATGGAGACTTTTCTCCCTACGGATCGAGAGGATCTCGTAGGTGGGTTTTCTCCTTAGGAATCGTGAGGATTCCTAAGTGTGGTTTTCTCTTATAAGTCGTAAAGATCCTATAAGAGAATTTTTCCCTCTTACGAGCCGAGAGGATTCGTAAGTGGTTGTTTCCCTCTTTGTCGAGAATCGATTTCAGAGAGTGAGACCCGTGAATAGTATGCAAGAGACCATTTAGGATTGACTTGCAGGGTCTCATTGCCCTCTTACGAGTCGAGAAGGCCCGTAAGCGGTTGTTTCCCTCTTTGTCGAGAATCGACTTCAGAGAGTGAGACCCGTGAATAGTATGCAAGAGACCATTTAGGATTGACTTGCAGGGTCGCATTGTTCAGGAAGCAAGTTTTTGAATCCTTACTGCCCGAGATGTGAGTCAAAGAAGCTCTCGTCACGGAGCGTTTGTATCCGTGAGTTGAGAAGTTTTGCGAGGGATTATTTGTTTCCCAAGCGCCAAGGATTATTTGTTTCCTTGGGTTTCGAAGTGAGTCGAGGGTTCCTACGGAGGCACTGGTGGCTCTGCGGGTCGACGCGGATCAGAAGGCTCTCGTCAAGGAGTGTTTGTATCCGTGAGTTGAGAAGTTTTGCGAGGGATTATTTGTTTCCCAAGCGCCAAGGATTATTTGTGTCCTTGGGGTTTGAAACGAGTCGAAGGTTCCTACGGAGGCACTGGTGGCTCTGCGGGTCGACGCGGATCAGAAGGCTCTCGTCAAGGAGTGTTTGTATCCGTGAGTTGAGAAGTTTTGCGAGGGATTATTTGTTTCCCAAGCGCCAAGGATTATTTGTGTCCTTGGGGTTTGAAACGAGTCGAAGGTTCCTACGGAGGCACTGGTGGCTCTGCGGGTCGACGCGGATCAGAAGGCTCTCGTCAAGGAGTGTTTGTATCCGTGAGTTCGAGGAGTTTGCCGGGATTATTTGTTTCCCAAGCGCCAAGGATTATTTGTGTCCTTGGGGTTTGAAACGAGTCGAGGGTTCCTACGGAGGCACTGGTGGCTCTGCGGGTCGACGCGGATCAGAAGGCTCTCGTCAAGGAGTGTTTGTATCCGTGAGTTCGAGGAGTTTGCCGGGATTATTTGTTTCCCAAGCGCCAAGGATTATTTGTGTCCTTGGGGTTTGAAACGAGTCGAGGGTTCCTACGGAGGCACTGGTGGCTCTGCGGGTCGACGCGGATTAGAAGGCTCTCGTCAAGGAGTGTTTGTATCCGTGAGTTGAGAAGTTTTCGTTGGAGTCACTGGCTTCTTCGGTTGAAATGAACCATTGAGGCTTGGTTTCGTCGTTTGACGGAATCCGCTGGGGAAGTATGGTCCCTTCTTTGTTTACGCCCTTGGATTGTATACAGGGATCGATGTGATCTTAACTGTAGGGCCGAAGTTTTACCATTTCTTCTTTTTATTTTATTTCCGCGATGCTCTATCATTTCAGCTTTTATATCGCGAAGGTCGCGATTGCCTAATCATTTCGGCTATTTTTCGCGGTGCCCAATCATTTCGGCTATTTATTTTATCTTTACTCGTTGCTTTTTATTTCGAGTTGCCCAATCATTTCGGCTATTTTGCATGCATACATTTTACTTGCTGCTTTTTATTGCAAGTTGCCCTATCATTTCGGCTATTTCGTATGCATGAGCGGCCTACTGGCTTTCGCCGTAAACCTGAAATTGGACACCGATTTCGGCATCAGCACCGCTACAACTGGGATATTGCCAGGAGCGAATCATCATTTGCCTCTGTCGTTGTCGAACAAAGGAGGCTTAGCGACCAGGGTTAGGGTCCTGTCGACTAAGGCTTTTGATTTCATGAGCCGTAAGGGTCTCATAAAGGTATTTCTCCCTACAAGTCGTGAGGATCTTGTAGGTGTATTTTCTCCTTAGGAATCGTGAGGGTTCCTAAGTGTTTTGTTTCTCTGTAAGTCGTAGGGATCCTACAGTAGGGTTTTTACCTCACAAATCGAGGGGATTCATAAGGGTTGTTCACCATGCGAATGTATTCCCAATTACGGATAACACTTGGCTAGGGAAATGTTTATTTGCGCCCGTGGATTGTATACAAGGGTCAGCATTGAGCCACTTGTAGGGCAATATTGGAAGTTTGTGGGGATTTTCTTAAGCACAGGTTTAGGTCTCTGTGACTTAAGACTTTCAAATCCTATGAGCCGTGAGGGTCCCATAAGAGAGTTCTCCTTACGAGTCGTGAGGATCTCGCAAGCGTATTTTCTCCCTAGGAATCGTGGGGGTTCCTAAGTGTGTTGTTCCCTTGTAAGTCGTAAGGATCTCAGGCGGGTGGTTTCTCCTTACAGGGTCGAGAGGACTCCATAAGGGTTCTTTAACGAAGTTGCGCCCTTTCGGGTTTTCACAAACATTCGTCGGTAGTCCTGCTGTTTTTACTCACGGAGCCCTTCCAGATTTTCATCCGTGCCCTTTTTGCTTATGGACATACCGTTTATTTTATTATATTTTTTTTTTATATCTCGTCAGCCTAAGGATGCTGCGGTATTAGTTTAAAGACGTTTTCGGTCTGCTATTAGTTTAAGGACATTTCGGTCCGGCGTTAGTTTAAGGACATTTCGGTCCAGCGTTAGTTTAAGGACATTTCGGTCCAATATTGGGAGACTGGCTACTGCTTATAAAGCTTGAGCGTAGGCAGATAGTGAGCGGACATAGTTTTCGTCATCTATCATTGGCCTAGGCTGTGGCTCATTAAGCGTAGTATTTCTTTAGGAAGCGACCGTTTATTGGCCTGAAAGGCCTTTCACCGTGCATGTCCATGAGTAGATAGGCCCCACCTTGGTAGACCTTATCAACGATGTATGGTCCTTCATAGTTTGGCTCAAACTTTCCCCGCTTGGCGCGATTGGGGATCATGGGCCTTTTGACCACTAGCACGAGTTCGCCTTGGTGGAATGTTCTCGGGCGGCTCAATCTTTCATATGAGCGCGTCATCTTTGCTTTATAGGCTTCCAGATTTTGTTGCGCTATGAGCCGTGTTTCTTCAAGGGCATCAAGCTCCTCAAGCCGGAGGTGAGCATTTTCTTCATTCGTCAGCTCGTAGTGGACTGCCACTCGTAGAGAGGGTAATTCTATCTCGAGAGGGAGTACTGCTTCCGTCCTAAATACCAACGCGTATGGCGTTGTGTTTGTGGCCGTTTTGAACGTAGTTCGATATGCCCAGAGAGCTTCTTGCAGTCTTTCGTGCCAATCTCTCTTATTTCGTGACACTGTTTTCTTCACGATCTTCGTCAAGGTCTTGTTGAAGGCCTCAGCTAGACCGTTAGCTCGCGGATTATAAACTGAGGAATATCTCCAGTCTATATTGTGCTGTTGTGCGAAACGGCTAATTTTATGACTTCGGTAGGCTGGCCCATTATCAGAGATGATCCTTCTTGGGGTTCCAAACCGGTATATGATATGCGTTTTGAAGAAATGGAGGATGTTCTCCGTCTTTACTTCCCTCAACGGAACCGCCTCTGCCCATTTGGAAAAGTAATCAGTCGTCGCCAATATGAAACGATGTCCCTTTGACGATGCTGGTTCGATGGGGCCAACTATGTCAGTCCCCCACATTTCGAACGGCCAACTAGCCACTGTTGGATGCAGTGGATTGGGATGCTGATGGATGAAGTCCCCATGAATTTGGCATGGATGACATTGCCTCGCGTATTCCAGGCAATCCTGCATCATCGTGGGCCAGTAGTAGCCCATCCGTTTTATTTTCAACTTCATCTTAGGGCCTGCTTGGTGGGAACCGCAGAGTCCGTCGTGAACTTCTTGGACAACCCTTCTCGCTTCGTCAGGTCCTAAGCATCTCAACCACAGAGAGTCGAATGACCTCTTGTACAGAGTATCATTGACGAAGGCGAAAGACAGAGCTCGTTTCGTGAGCTGATGTCTTGTGGACGCCTCTTCAGGTATTCGGTGGAACTTGAAGTAATCTATGAAGACTTCTCTCCAGTCCCCGGTATTTTCCCAGTCTTTTATTTGTAGGGTTGTCTCCTCTTTCGCTCCCTTTTCTTTATATGATTCTGGAGGTGTTTCTGCTGGGGAGAGCACTCGACGGCTTTGTACCACGATTCTAACGTCATCGAGGTTCTCGTCAGCCAATTCTTTAGCAAGTTTGGCCAGTGCGTCTGCTTTGCTGTTTTCCGCACGCGGTATACTTTCCAACGTGTAGGAGGGAATTTGGGTTAGCAGTTGCTGCACTTTTTCACCGTATTTTACCAATTCCGGTTTGCATGTTTGGTAATCGCCGTTCACTTGACTGACGACCAATTGGGAGTCTCCGTATATGAGGAGGCTCTCGATTCCCATATCGATGGCGATCTCGAGGCCTGCTATCAGAGCTTCATATTCTGCTTCATTATTCGTTCTCGGCTCTGTTAAGGAGAACGCGTAGCGCATTATCCCTCCTTGTGGAGTTACAAAGATGAGTCCTACCCCTGATTTAATTATAGGGGTACTTTGTTTACGTTTCTTCATGGAAGATGCTCCATCGAAATAAAGCTCCCATCGGATATTATCACCGTCGATCGCATCGAACGCATGTTCGTCTGGAAGATCGCAATTCAGAGGAGAATCGGCGGGTATCGGATGCTCAGCGAGGAAGTCGGCGATGGCCTGGCCTTTCACTGCCTTGAGAGGTTGATACGTTATCGAGAATTCCATCAAGAGCAGGGCCCATTTAGCGAGTCTTCCCGTCAATATGGCCTTTGACATTAAATATTTAAGAGGGTCGACTTTTGAAATAAGACGGACCTCGTGCGCCAACGCGTAGTGCCTAAGCTTTGTTATTGCGAAGATCAACGCCAGACAGTGTTTTTCAATGGGAGAGTAGTTGCTTTCTGCCCCCAGCAGGACTCGACTCAAGTAGTAGAGTGCTCTTTCTTTCCCTTGATCGTTCTCTTGTGCCCATAATGCGCCTAAGGAACCTTCGAGGGCGGTTGTATAAAGAATAAGAGGCTTTCCCTTAACCGGAGCAGCCAACACCGGCGGGTTCTGCAGGTATTGCTTGATCTCATCCAGTGCGCCTTGGCATTTTTGGTCCCAAACGAATGGGGTTCCCTTCTTCATCAGGTGGCTGTAAGGACGGCACTTTCCTGAAAGGTTGGCTATGAATCGCCGTATATACGCGAGTTTCCCTTGGAGAGACCGCAGCTGTTTGAGAGTCCTCGGCGGAGGCATTTCCATGATCGCTTTGATCTTTGACGGATCTATTTCAATACCTCGGTGTCGAACGACGAATCCCAGGAATTTGCCCGAGGAAACCCCGAACGCACATTTAAGAGGATTCATCTTCAAGTTGTATTGCCGAAGGCGTTGAAATACAGTCTTCAGATGCTCGAGATGTTCCTCGTATGATTTGCTTTTAACCACGAGATCGTCGATATAGCATTCGACGATTTCGTGTATAAGGTCGTCGAAGATCTTCGTCATGGCCCTCTGATAAGTGGCACCGGCGTTCTTCAAACCGAAGGGCATCACTTTATAACAAAATATACCAAGAGGAGTCCTGAAGGCTGTATGCTTCTGGTCTTCTGGATGCATTTTTATTTGATTATACCCTGACGAGCCGTCCATGAAGGAGAAAACCTCATGAGTGGATGTATTGTCTATCATCAGTTCAGTGACTGGCACTGGGAAATCATCCTTCGGGAAAGCTTTATTAAGATCCCGGAAGTCTACGCATATGCGCACTGTCCCATTTTTCTTCATCACTGGGATGATGTTGGCGATCCATTCAGGGTATTGGACTTCCTGGATGAAGCCAGAGTCTATCAGCTTTTTGACTTCGGCGTTGATGCTCATCTCAAGCTCGAGCCACATTCTCCTCGGCGCTTGTTTGACTGGCTTGATGTCCGGGGATATCACCAACTTGTGTACAGCAATTTCTGGATCTAGTCCCGGCATTTCGGAATAGTTCCACGCGAAGCAATCTTTGTGTTGTAGAAGCACATCCTTTAACGCAGCCACCCTTTCTTGAGATAGCAGCTCGCTGATGAATGTCGGTCGCGGGTCATTTTCCGTCCCCAACTCAATTTTCTTGAGATTATCTGCAGTGGTATGTATTCCATCTTCCAGCTCTTCCGGCGCTGGAGGAAATTCTGAGATTACCTCATCACTGCTGTTTTCGAGGCACCAAGGGAGGCTGTCCAGGTTCTCGGACTCTTCTCTTAATGTCGTTATCATACGACAGGTGTGAATTTTCTGCCAACCCCAATGTGGAATTGGTTTTTCTTTCGCGGCTTCAGGCTCGTGCTTCTGTGGTGGCTCTACCCTCCAGTTATCAGACAACGCGAATTTGCCAAGCTGATATTGATCTTCAACCCAATTCTTGAAGGTGAAGCAATCTTCCAGAGGGTGTCCCATTACTTGATGGTAAAAGCAATAATTTGAGTTGAACACCTCACCTGCTTGTTCAGGGTGTTTAGACTCTGGCAACGTAAGCATCTGATGTTTTAGAGCGAGATCGAATATTTTCTTTGTTTTGTTCTGAGGAAATGAGTATACTCGACCCATTTTCTTCCTGAGGGCTAAGTCGATAACGCTCGATTCTCGGATGCGTGGCTTCTTAGCTCTGCTTTGTGGTTGGCGAGCGCCTCTCTTGCCTTTCGACTTGTTTTTGTTCTCGCGTCGAACCTTTTTTGTAGCAGGTTGACAAGGAGTGGCATCTTCGTTCTTTACTGCCTGTTGGAGGAGGCGCTGTGTTTTAGCTTTCTCATAGATTGCCATTTCACGATCGTGATCATCTCGGGCTTTTTGATTCGCATCACTTATAAGTTTGCTCATCTGGTCTTCGGACGATGGACTGGGTGGTTTTGTATCAGGAACTTTTGCTGGTTCAGGATTAGTATCCTCCCATTGAGCGTCCGCCTCTTCATCGAAGTCATACATAGCATAACAGCTGTTTACTAGCTCCCGCTTCTTTGGCCGGATGTACCCAAGCCCTTTGGTTTCTTCTTTCCCGTTAGGCAGTTTGCATTGGGTCCCGGGAATGTTCCAGACCTTGTCATAGAATCTGGCCTTCCTAACAGTCTGCTCGAAGGGTATCCCTTGGCACTTTAACAGTCGTTTCAAGCCTTCCGTATAATACCTAGGTAAACGAATGGGTTGAAGCCCGTCCAGCGTTGGATCTGCTCCATACCAGATTTCTCTCTCCACTTTATTTTCTTCAGAGCGGTAAAGCAGAATTGCTTTCTCTCTGTTTCTTCTGGGAGGGATATAGAATGTCCGCAATTCTTCCAGACTGTAGACATTAAGTGCATCCAGTTCTTTATGGTGTCTAGGCGGCACCATGGCTATTTGTAGACTTCGCTCTTCATCAGCAGAAGTTTGTATTGAAAATCGAGCAGGGAATACAGCATGAACTTCATCCTCTGAATCACTACCGAAGATCAGCGAAGGAACGGATGGTTCTGGCCTGGCAGATTGGGATGGACCTGAATAAATTATATCCTCCTCCTCGGTGTCACTGCCGAAGACAGGGATGGTGGCATTAGTTTTGTTCTCCGGTTTGTGACACCTTTCCGTGTCTTCGAAGCTCGGCAAGAAATATTTGGCATCTTCATACTTGCGAACTTCGTTCACGGAAAACGGATTCAACTCTCCAGCCACAGTGTACTCGAGGCCATCCCTGGAATACTTCATGCACTGGTGCTGTGTAGAAGGGATGATATTGTACTCGTGTAGCCATGGTCGGCCGAGCAGAGCATTATAGCACGTCTTGGCATCTATAACATGGAATTTGATGTCCGTGACGAGCAACCCGAAGCGTAGCATCAATATTAGAGATCCGAGAGTCTTTGAGGATTGAGAGTCGAAACCGGAGATAGTGATCTTGTCTCGGGCGAGGTGTTGGACACTCATGCAAATCTCCTTTAACACTCGCACATTGAGTAAATTGACAGATGATCCGTTATCGACCAAGATTTTACCTATCTTTATGTCATGGCAGTATCCTGAGACATAAAGAGGGCGATTGTGTTCACACGTCCCGAGAAGAAGGTCTTCATCACCAAAAGCAACGTCGGCTGTGTGCACTTCTTCTAATTCGTTTTTCATCTTTTCTTCGGCTAAGAAGGCTTGGAACTGGTCCGGATCTTGTAGCGCCTTAATCAAAGAGTCTCTGGCTTCCTTTGATAGTAACAAGGCATCAAGGATACTGAGCTGAGAGGGCAGTTTCCTCAGATGTGCCAGAACGTTGTAATCCACCTTATTTCTCTTCGGCGGGTTCTTGGCGTTTAGCTCTTCCAGAACTTGGTCATCTAAAACGATGTCTTCAGAGACCTTTTCTTTCCCTTTATCTTTTCTATTCGAGGGTCCGAGATTCTTTTCAGGCAGTGTCCGATTCCGCAGCCGGATATTTTCGCAAACCACTGGCTCCTCTTCTTTTCCCGAAGTTGACTCTTTAAAGAGAGGGGCAAGCTCTAGCTCTTCCTCAGAGTCGCTCCCAAACGTAGGCATTTGTGACCTGATAGTGTTAACCATGTAACAGTTGCCGGCAGTTCTTTCAAGCACTTTGGTCGTGTTTCTTTGCTCCCGACGAACCTTACGCTTTTCCCGTTTAAAGCGTTGTTGATTGGCGACGTATCCTTGCCACCATCTATCGAACGCTTTGCACTCTTGGGTAGAATGTGAGACCTTCTGATGATATAAGCAATAAGAGGGGTGCATTTCTACCACGCTAGTAACTTTTTCTTCTGAGGGTGGTAGCCTCATGCCCATCGATATGGCCTTAGCGAACTTCTTTTTTATCTTGAATTGGCTTTTGTCAGCGGTGGAGGCATTTTGCTCCAGTGGGATCATCTCAGCTCCTCCCTCAAGTCGCTGGCGCTTGGCCGTTTCGAATATCGTCGTCTCGCGTTCTTGATCAGCTTTACTTTTCAATCGAGCTTCACTAAGAAACGCGTCAATCATTTCTATTGATAATTCCGGAACCCTTGTCTCAGTATTTGCCCCCGGCGTTTTGGTGCCAGAAGTCCCTTCATCGTTCGAGGTCGAATGAGAGATCATATGACAGCTTGCCACATATTCGTCGGATTCATCCGATGAAGTCTCTTCCTCATCTTCTTTTTGAAAGACGTGACCAAGGAAATCTTGGAGCGTAATGGGAGTCCGCGCCTTTTGGTTGTACTCATCCAGTGCGTCGATCTGCTTCTGTAAGTCCGTGCGCTTGTCACCAGGCTTCACGGGCTTCTTAGATTTATTCTTCTTCTTTTTCGAAGATTTTGACGGCTGGTTATGAACGCTTGAACTACCACCATCGGCCTTCGGAGTCGGACATGGCTTCAACATCCCCTCTATAACCTGCGGCTCCAAGGGGTTCTTCCACTTGACCGCTGGACAGGTCTGAAGATCATTTAGCATTCTCCTCGTTTTGGCCGATAATACGACTTCCCAGGGAGTTTCTTCGACGACGGAGCATGCTGCCCCCGGCGTATTCGTCCCCTTATAGGTGTGGGGCTGCGGAGGATTCACCTTCCATTTGTCAGATAGCGCAAATTTGCCCTGACGGTACTGATTCTCAAGCCAATTTTTGAACACGTAGCAGTCCTCGATGGGATGGCCCAGCACTCGATGATAAGGGCAGTAATTAGGCTCGTTGACGTCACTTGGTTGCGACGGGCGTTTTGGATCTGGCAGATTTATGAGCCTGTTGCGCAATGCCAGCTCGAACAGCCTCCTTGTTTTATCACGGGGGAAGGAGTAAGCACGTCCCATCCTGTCCTCAAGGGGTACGTATGGGCGCGTATTTTTTGGCCGAGCAACCGGCTTCGAGTCGTTCGGTTGTTGTTGGGCATTGGCGACGATAATCGCTTTTCCCTTTCCTTTATCATTTCGAGAGTCCGGCTTCGGGAGAGGGGGTTTATGGCCCATCTGGTCCATCTGCGCCAATTTGTCGATCAAAGCCTGGAAAGAAGTCGGCTTGAAGAACATCATAAACTGCGAAATGGTTGCTTGTGGATCAAGGGTTCCAACAAACATTCCCACCGCAGGGGCTTCTTCTATGCGCTGTTCACACCTAGACCATAGATTACGCCACCGTATAGCGTACTGGACCCACGTCTCGCCGGGCTTTACCCTGGCGTTAATCAGCGCCGTCATCGGAGTACGCTCACTGGCACTTGCAAAGCGTTGGGTGAAGAGCAGCTCCATTTCTGCGAAGGTTTTAATAGAGTCGTTGGGGAGCTCGGAATACCACTCGAACGCCGTATCCGATAGGCTTCCAACGAACTGGCGAAGCAGAAGCTTGTCGTCGCCGCCGGTGTTACCGCAAAGTGCCCTGAATTGGGCAACATGTTGATGGGGATTGCCGGTCCCCTTGTAGACATGAAACTTGGGAATTGTATATGTCACGCCCCGCTTCCCAAAATACGGAATACGAGGGGTAGACAAGGCCAGCCATGCTCCTACGGTCAAGAAAAAGTCCTGCCGTAGTCACACTTCGGCTTCTAGTTTATCATGGTAAACAGTAAACGATGCGCAGGTAATGAGAAATGCAGTAACTGAAAGATGCAATAATGTAAACTGACCTGAAGTGGAACAAACGGATGTAACTAGGAACGGCAAGTCAGGAAGTCTGTGATGCACTGGTCCAGGCTAAATCTTCTCCTCACGCTGAGCATGCATACTCAGGTCGTCAGAGCGACACAATAGCATTATAATGTATATAATCAAGCAACAGTTCTAACAGTGGTAATAGATATGAATAACAGTAAATCAATGACAGCATGAATATGAATGAGCAGAGATCAATGCAGCGGAAAAATAAAGCAGTATAACAATATGTCACGAATGTCAAGACAGTATAGAATGAATGTAAATAACAGTAACCCTATCAGTCTCTAAGTCTCACTGCACAGGTCAATAAGCCTATCGTCAGTCCAAGTGTGAGAGTCAACCACTCGCGAGTGTCCTCCACCCAAGGGTAGAACCCAAGGGCAAGGGACCACGGGCCCAACATGTAACGAGTGTATCACGGTGATATAGCACATACCCTGTAAATCTCCATATAACTCCCTAAATATATAAGCCGGCATGGGACTCCCGAGATTCTGTTGAATTCACACTTGAACTACCCCACACCCCGAGGTCTACATCAAACGCTAACCATAACCCTAAATACTAATCGATCCGTGACAAGTCTGCGCGAGAACTGGAGGCAGGACCTCCATCAAGCACGTCCCGACTAATACCTAAGATAAATGGAAGTGTCGGATGCCTTATCTGTGACATCCGTGCAAGCGCTTCCATAAGTGTCCCATACCACTTATAGTCACACGTACACGCATCCCACAGACGTCGACAATGCAATAGAATAAAAGGGACACTGATTGTGCACAAGTACGTATCACTTTCACTTAATCACGAATACACGAACACTGACGTACTTGCCACAATCAACACTAAAGTCTAACACTGGGTAAATGCACGATGTCACTAGGTTATCACTACAATGATATAGGTATGATATGATGCATGAACAGTATAAGAAGCACAACTAAGGTATCATAAAAACAACAGTCTATCACTTGCACGATTTATCATGAAACATATGTATATAATTTAGCGAAGTGATAAACAGGTAGTAATTAATATGTTCAGTTATCCATCCATAGAATTTTGTTTCAAGCCAATCGGGTTCCAGAATCAAAAGTTATAATCATTTCATTTTAAGCGCTCGCGGCTGGAAATCTGGTTTCAGAATCAGGAATCCATTTCGCAACGCATTTTAACCCCAGTTGGGATCATAATTTAGCGACGCTACAGTTGGATGAATTCTAGGGTTTTCAGTAAAGTTTCCAACGCAACAAACGGATCTTCAATCGCGTCTTTACGTTAGGAGTTATAATCTGTTTAACATCAACATGTCAATTCTGATTCTGCTGGGACTGTTATGTGTCCCGATCTTCTAAATTACAGATTAAATAGTAATGATAACGAAACAGGATGAAACTAATTGTGTTGTCTAGCTAACAGAGTTACCTACAATAAGCAGCGGAGTTCCGCAACCTACGAGTTAAGGAAAACCTAGGGTATCCATTACGGGACAGCAAGCACAATTTGAGTCGCTCTGGACTGCAGTCCAGAGTCGCACTCCGATACGATTATCATCATGATTTAAGTACAGGAATATCTGGAAACTAGCATAGAGTTAAATTTCGTCGAGTTAGCTTCGATTTGAGCCCTCGAACGCACCATTCTAATATGTATATGATTTATGATGAATTTAATGGTTTTCAGGTGCAACAGAATTACAGTTTTACGGTTAAACTTGGGGGCAGTTGTCTTAATCTTAAACGATCAAATTATCCAATGAAAATCACACATTATGTTCACAGCCCTACGGGCCAACCTACACCATCGAGTTCCGTCAACTCTGATAACATTTTCCTAAGGGAACAAGCGTCGAACAGTTTCGACACAAAATTTTAACTAATCTTGCAACGTTAACATTTATGTAATTAACATTTGTATCATGAGTAAATAGCATGTAAGCAAGTAAAAACTTGCCTGGATCAGTCCCGGGGATGCACGGCAGCGATGTGGTCTTTTGCAAATGGCACGACGCGATCACAACCCAAATACGACGAAGATTGGCCTTGGTGGAGCTTGAGCTTGGTAGCTCAGCGGTTGCGACGAAGGGGGATTTGGCGGCTCACAGGTTCAGTGGCGGTGGCCCGATGTTCTGGCAGTGGCTGGCGGTAGAGTCTGCTCCAAAAGATCGCATAAGTTGGCCCTGATGGCTTCTTTATGTGGCTCAGCTTCGGCCTCTGCAGTAACAAGGTCGCATCTAAATTCCCAAGCTCGTATCCTGCCTCATGCATGAGTTTCACAGCCTCTCTCGTGAAAACAGATGATGCTGCGCCTTCCCATTTTGGATCTGAATCTGAGGAGGCTGTCCGATATCAAGAAGCCCCAATGCCCCCCAAAATCGCATCCACGACGCAAGGAAGCAAAACATCGCCGTCGGGGTGAGCGTCGCAGCCGCGATCGTGGAGGAATTCGACGTCTTCTACGATGATGGGATGCCGGGCTCAAGGCGGTGGAGGTCGAAGCCATGACCGACCCTGAAAGGAAGCAAAAACGGCGGCTTGGAGGAGTTTCAGGTGATTTTGGCCTCAAGCTGGACGGCTGAGATCGGGGAAATCGATCGGAGGCTGGGGATTGGGGCACGATCGAAGGAGCGAAGAGGGAGGAGAGAGAAATGGAGAACTGGAAAGAGAGGGAGACAGAGGAGTTGAGAAAGAGAGAAAGCAGCACAGAGAGCAAGAGGGATGTGCGCGAGAGAATCTGAGATGAGGAGAGAGAGAGATCGGGGACAGGGGAGGAGATAGGGCAGAGAAGGGGAGAGCGAGGGAGAGGGGTGAGAGCTCGGTGCGGTTAGCAGTGAAGGAGGGTTTAGAGGCGGTGAGGGGTCTACGGGAAGAGAGTTTGAGGGTGGTGACGACGACGACGACGATGGTGGTAACGGGTCGATGATGGTGCAGATGAGGAAGGGGGTGGCCGGTGATTGTGGGTTCTGTAGCGCGAGCAAGAGAGGAGAGGAGGGAGACGAGTGACTGATGGCGACGATGATGCGACGAGGAACTCGCCGTCGTCGTGGCAGGGGCTCGGTGTACGGGTGCGTGGGTGCAGGGGAGCGATTTGAGAACGAAGGAAGGAGAAGTGAACGTGGGGAGTGAGGGAAAAGGATGGGGAGACGAGGGGTGAGCAACGCGGTTGTAACGCTCGTCGCGCGTGATGAGTGGCGACGAGGGCGCGGGCGGCGTGGGCGGAGGAAACGCGCGCGCGAGTTGTGGGGTGTAGCCGTTGGAGATTTGAAGGAGGGAGATGTACAGTAAGGAGTTGGGAGAGTGGGCCGGGCCGCAGGTGAGTGGGTTGAGGAAAATAGGAAAATAAATAGAAGAGGGGGTGATGGGCCGGGCCTCGAATTAAAATAGATGAATGGGTAGAATTCAGAGGAAGTGGGCCGGGGGTTTTTGTATTAAAAGGGTTTAATTAAAGAAGAATTCGAGTGGGCTGGGGATTGAGGAAAATTGAAATGGAAGAATTAAAAATGAGTTGGTTAGGGAGTGGGAACGGGCTGGCTGGGTTAAGAATTTAAATAAAGGAAATTAACAAATAATTGAGATGAGGGGCCGGCAGTGGGTTAATATAATGTAGAAATAATTTGTAAAATTTAGGGGAAAGAAAGTGGGCTGGCTAAAGGTTTTAATTAATTTAGAGGGTGGGCTGAATGATATAGATATTAGGGAAAGGAAATTCTAGTTAGGTTTGGGGTTTAAAGAAGAGTTTATAATAATTAAATAATTTCTTAAATAAAACACTTAAAATTATAAATAAATAAAAATGAAATTTTAAAATAACAAAATACGGGCTTGGTATAAAAAGGGCCGGGTGTTACATCATACCACCCTTACAAAAATTTCGTCCTCGAAATTTAAAATAAACGATAAGTATATAAACATAGGCGAAAGCTATTATATTGCAAACTAACACACAAAGACTTGCTAGAATTCAGTGGACGAAGAAACTTGAAGGTATAAATACGTAAGAACAAATATAATCACGAAAATCTGAATAACAACCATAATGAACAATATTTTTCGAGGCGCACCCGATAAAAGTCGAAACCCAAACATGTGCACGTATAAGTATAATAAAGATAGCACGACAGAAAACTAAGTATAAGGCACAATTATTTATAATGGGAACCATAAGCACACAACCCGAAAATAAAATAACAAGAATAAATTAGTGGAAATTTAGCCGGTAGGTTAAACTATTTTAGGAAACGTATCGATCAAATAGTTTTAAAACCGCTTAGAAAACCCATATAGTGAAAATAAGAAATATGGAACAAAATGCGCGCGGTGTAAGGTTGCGCTACTGAAAATGAAAATACTAATAATGTACTTAAAATACGTAAAACAGAATAATCCATAACACACACTCTTTGATAAATTTACAATAATGGAAACTAAAACTTGAATACTAATGTCTCTAAATATACTTGGGGTAATATAGAATTCACCAATATGGCTTGGGCTAGCTAGGATAATGATTACAGGAAGGTGTGGCTCAAACAGAAGGTCGGAGTGTGGCGGCTTTAGACTGAGAATCAGGGAATTGGGATCGGGTCAGTACAAGATGTAAGGGTGAGCAGTAGAGGACTATAAGGAGAGAATGTATGGGGAGGATACTGGTTGGTACATCATGGGAATCAAGAATTTGACAAGTTAACGAACTCGGTATTTCATAAGAAAGGTCCTCCTCCCAGAAGGATCTCAAACAGGGTACAGACGAAGGATGAAGGGTGGCTCAATCCAAGGATCAGGGTGCAGCACTTTCGAGGGTGAAAACTATACAATGAGTAGATAGGGACAGTCAGGGATCTCAGCAAAAAGTAAATGGATATGGGCAATAAACAAGTGTCAAGCGAACCAATAATCAAAAGGTTTACGAAAGCAGAAGATTTATTTTATTCAAGAAAATTTGAAACAAAACATTGTCCAAGACGAAAAGTGGCCCTAAACTATACACATTTTATTTGGCCAGAAAGACAACATCAAAAGAAATTCCGTCAGCTGCGGTTGTGAAGATTCAGCAGGTTGCGGTAGGCACGCGCACTCAGATATGGGCGTCCATTTCCATAGCGTCTCGCAGGTACCTCTATTGGAAGTCCTTCCACCATGGGGTCTTGATCTTCTGGTCCTTCTTCCTCGGATAAAGCTTCTTCATCGAGGTCCGATTCTATGTGATTCTCTTCTTCTGGATTTTCTTCCACGGGGTTTTCCTCCGCTGAATTCTCTTCTATCGGTTCTTCCTCGGGGTCTTCCTCTATAGGGTTCGCTTCAGGATTTCCTTCTTCTTCGTCAGAATCAGCTAACACGTTAAACTCTGGGCGGCTACTTCTTCGTCCTCTGAATAGTTGTTTCCGAAGTTGACCTGAGGACCGTCGATCTCATCGTCAGAACTCATCAGCGTGCGGTCTAAGGAAACGCGAGATTATGTATCCTCATCTAATTGCGGCGCTGCTCCAGGGTGGGTCATGTTATGGAAAGGAAAGTCATGATTAAACAACGGAATTCATCAAGAAGAATGGTCAAGTGCACGAAGTATAGAAAGATATGCGGTTGCAGGAACTGAAAATCAGGATAGAAACGCTGTGATCACGAATAATATGAATAAGGAGAAAACAAGAGAATGATACATATATTATGATTCAAATTTTATTGCATTCAACTAAAAGTTCAGCGGATACAAGGTTTCAAATGGAAAGAAATATTCATAAAAAGATGACAACATTATACTGAAATTGGAAAACATAAAATCCTTCTTTGATTGTCAGGACGCTGCATCATCGTCATGCGAGTTGAATCGTGGGTTGGGTCCTCTTTATCATCGAAATTCGAACTACGCAGTAATCCTCACTTGGCGTCAGTGGAGAGTGTGGATGAATCTCCTCCTTTTAGCTCCTTCCTTTCTGGGCAACCGTTGATAAGATGTTTGTTGGACCCGCAAATCAGACATTTCCCTTGGGCGCGGCGACAATCCTTCTGAAGATGTCCCGGTCTCTTACAGTACCCACAACATGGGATCTTCTGCTGCTTCTGCCGCGGGGAAACAAATTGGCGCTTCATCTTCTTCTCTTTTACTCGTCCAACTGGGATTCCTCTATGATTGGAGACTCCCGCTGGTGCCTGATTCACTTGCCTTCTCAATTCTTCAGCTAACAAGTCGTTCGTTCGCTCCTGGACTTCCTTTAAACCTTGCAGTACACTCAGTATCTTGACGGTCTGATCCTGGGGAGCGGATATAGACGAAGAGTCGTTGAGAGACATGATCCTGAAACAATGATTTGAGAATGATATAAGCCACAAGCTGAACGAACAAAAATGTAATATGGATAAGACAAAGATTCAAGAATATCAGAGGTGGTGAGTTTATTACAAGTTGGGAATCAACTGTATGACCTTAAGTCACTTGAATAGAATACGGTAGTGCAATTGCAAACCGCGTAACCTTGTCAAGTCACCCGAAACCATGGCGAATGGATAGCTGAACACACGATATGGATATGGATCAAGAATGACAAGTTTACAATCTAGACCGAGGGACGTCTTAGATTGCCAAATTGTACACGGAAAACTGCAATCCCAATCGATGCAAAACCTGGCTTTGATACCAACTAAACCATGTCACGCCCCGCTTCCCAAAATACGGAATACGAGGGGTAGACAAGGCCAGCCATGCTCCTACGGTCAAGAAAAAGTCCTGCCGTAGTCACACTTCGGCTTCTAGTTTATCATGGTAAACAGTAAACGATGCGCAGGTAATGAGAAATGCAGTAACTGAAAGATGCAATAATGTAAACTGACCTGAAGTGGAACAAACGGATGTAACTAGGAACGGCAAGTCAGGAAGTCTGTGATGCACTGGTCCAGGCTAAATCTTCTCCTCACGCTGAGCATGCATACTCAGGTCGTCAGAGCGACACAATAGCATTATAATGTATATAATCAAGCAACAGTTCTAACAGTGGTAATAGATATGAATAACAGTAAATCAATGACAGCATGAATATGAATGAGCAGAGATCAATGCAGCGGAAAAATAAAGCAGTATAACAATATGTCACGAATGTCAAGACAGTATAGAATGAATGTAAATAACAGTAACCCTATCAGTCTCTAAGTCTCACTGCACAGGTCAATAAGCCTATCGTCAGTCCAAGTGTGAGAGTCAACCACTCGCGAGTGTCCTCCACCCAAGGGTAGAACCCAAGGGCAAGGGACCACGGGCCCAACATGTAACGAGTGTATCACGGTGATATAGCACATACCCTGTAAATCTCCATATAACTCCCTAAATATATAAGCCGGCATGGGACTCCCGAGATTCTGTTGAATTCACACTTGAACTACCCCACACCCCGAGGTCTACATCAAACGCTAACCATAACCCTAAATACTAATCGATCCGTGACAAGTCTGCGCGAGAACTGGAGGCAGGACCTCCATCAAGCACGTCCCGACTAATACCTAAGATAAATGGAAGTGTCGGATGCCTTATCTGTGACATCCGTGCAAGCGCTTCCATAAGTGTCCCATACCACTTATAGTCACACGTACACGCATCCCACAGACATCGACAATGCAATAGAATAAAAGGGACACTGATTGTGCACAAGTACGTATCACTTTCACTTAATCACGAATACACGAACACTGACGTACTTGCCACAATCAACACTAAAGTCTAACACTGGGTAAATGCACGATGTCACTAGGTTATCACTACAATGATATAGGTATGATATGATGCATGAACAGTATAAGAAGCACAACTAAGGTATCATAAAAACAACAGTCTATCACTTGCACGATTTATCATGAAACATATGTATATAATTTAGCGAAGTGATAAACAGGTAGTAATTAATATGTTCAGTTATCCATCCATAGAATTTTGTTTCAAGCCAATCGGGTTCCAGAATCAAAAGTTATAATCATTTCATTTTAAGCGCTCGCGGCTGGAAATCTGGTTTCAGAATCAGGAATCCATTTCGCAACGCATTTTAACCCCAGTTGGGATCATAATTTAGCGACGCTACAGTTGGATGAATTCTAGGGTTTTCAGTAAAGTTTCCAACGCAACAAACGGATCTTCAATCGCGTCTTTACGTTAGGAGTTATAATCTGTTTAACATCAACATGTCAATTCTGATTCTGCTGGGACTGTTATGTGTCCCGATCTTCTAAATTACAGATTAAATAGTAATGATAACGAAACAGGATGAAACTAATTGTGTTGTCTAGCTAACAGAGTTACCTACAATAAGCAGCGGAGTTCCGCAACCTACGAGTTAAGGAAAACCTAGGGCATCCATTACGGGACAGCAAGCACAATTTGAGTCGCTCTGGACTGCAGTCCAGAGTCGCACTCCGATACGATTATCATCATGATTTAAGTACAGGAATATCTGGAAACTAGCATAGAGTTAAATTTCGTCGAGTTAGCTTCGATTTGAGCCCTCGAACGCACCATTCTAATATGTATATGATTTATGATGAATTTAATGGTTTTCAGGTGCAACAGAATTACAGTTTTACGGTTAAACTTGGGGGCAGTTGTCTTAATCTTAAACGATCAAATTATCCAATGAAAATCACACATTATGTTCACAGCCCTACGGGCCAACCTACACCATCGAGTTCCGTCAACTCTGATAACATTTTCCTAAGGGAACAAGCGTCGAACAGTTTCGACACAAAATTTTAACTAATCTTGCAACGTTAACATTTATGTAATTAACATTTGTATCATGAGTAAATAGCATGTAAGCAAGTAAAAACTTGCCTGGATCAGTCCCGGGGATGCACGGCAGCGATGTGGTCTTTTGCAAATGGCACGACGCGATCACAACCCAAATACGACGAAGATTGGCCTTGGTGGAGCTTGAGCTTGGTAGCTCAGCGGTTGCGACGAAGGGGGATTTGGCGGCTCACAGGTTCAGTGGCGGTGGCCCGATGTTCTGGCAGTGGCTGGCGGTAGAGTCTGCTCCAAAAGATCGCATAAGTTGGCCCTGATGGCTTCTTTATGTGGCTCAGCTTCGGCCTCTGCAGTAACAAGGTCGCATCTAAATTCCCAAGCTCGTATCCTGCCTCATGCATGAGTTTCACAGCCTCTCTCGTGAAAACAGATGATGCTGCGCCTTCCCATTTTGGATCTGAATCTGAGGAGGCTGTCCGATATCAAGAAGCCCCAATGCCCCCCAAAATCGCATCCACGACGCAAGGAAGCAAAACATCGCCGTCGGGGTGAGCGTCGCAGCCGCGATCGTGGAGGAATTCGACGTCTTCTACGATGATGGGATGCCGGGCTCAAGGCGGTGGAGGTCGAAGCCATGACCGACCCTGAAAGGAAGCAAAAACGGCGGCTTGGAGGAGTTTCAGGTGATTTTGGCCTCAAGCTGGACGGCTGAGATCGGGGAAATCGATCGGAGGCTGGGGATTGGGGCACGATCGAAGGAGCGAAGAGGGAGGAGAGAGAAATGGAGAACTGGAAAGAGAGGGAGACAGAGGAGTTGAGAAAGAGAGAAAGCAGCACAGAGAGCAAGAGGGATGTGCGCGAGAGAATCTGAGATGAGGAGAGAGAGAGATCGGGGACAGGGGAGGAGATAGGGCAGAGAAGGGGAGAGCGAGGGAGAGGGGTGAGAGCTCGGTGCGGTTAGCAGTGAAGGAGGGTTTAGAGGCGGTGAGGGGTCTACGGGAAGAGAGTTTGAGGGTGGTGACGACGACGACGACGATGGTGGTAACGGGTCGATGATGGTGCAGATGAGGAAGGGGGTGGCCGGTGATTGTGGGTTCTGTAGCGCGAGCAAGAGAGGAGAGGAGGGAGACGAGTGACTGATGGCGACGATGATGCGACGAGGAACTCGCCGTCGTCGTGGCAGGGGCTCGGTGTACGGGTGCGTGGGTGCAGGGGAGCGATTTGAGAACGAAGGAAGGAGAAGTGAACGTGGGGAGTGAGGGAAAAGGATGGGGAGACGAGGGGTGAGCAACGCGGTTGTAACGCTCGTCGCGCGTGATGAGTGGCGACGAGGGCGCGGGCGGCGTGGGCGGAGGAAACGCGCGCGCGAGTTGTGGGGTGTAGCCGTTGGAGATTTGAAGGAGGGAGATGTACAGTAAGGAGTTGGGAGAGTGGGCCGGGCCGCAGGTGAGTGGGTTGAGGAAAATAGGAAAATAAATAGAAGAGGGGGTGATGGGCCGGGCCTCGAATTAAAATAGATGAATGGGTAGAATTCAGAGGAAGTGGGCCGGGGGTTTTTGTATTAAAAGGGTTTAATTAAAGAAGAATTCGAGTGGGCTGGGGATTGAGGAAAATTGAAATGGAAGAATTAAAAATGAGTTGGTTAGGGAGTGGGAACGGGCTGGCTGGGTTAAGAATTTAAATAAAGGAAATTAACAAATAATTGAGATGAGGGGCCGGCAGTGGGTTAATATAATGTAGAAATAATTTGTAAAATTTAGGGGAAAGAAAGTGGGCTGGCTAAAGGTTTTAATTAATTTAGAGGGTGGGCTGAATGATATAGATATTAGGGAAAGGAAATTCTAGTTAGGTTTGGGGTTTAAAGAAGAGTTTATAATAATTAAATAATTTCTTAAATAAAACACTTAAAATTATAAATAAATAAAAATGAAATTTTAAAATAACAAAATACGGGCTTGGTATAAAAAGGGCCGGGTGTTACAGTATAACCCGGCGGGTACTTGATTTGGTCATACCAGCCCGGATACGGTCGCCCCGTTTTTACGACGTGGCCGGCTGCTTCGGCCGCGTGATGAACCTTTATTTGCTGGGCTATATATTCGTCCAGATCAGTTTTAGAGATTGTGTCTTCTTTAGCCGTCGATGGAACGGGCTGAGGGTTTGATGTTTCTCCCCTATCGTCCCCAAGGACGATCGGGGGTTCTTCAGTCGGGGGCTCTGGTTGTATCATCATCCCTATCATATCCTGGAAGAGAAGGCCCATGCGTTGTATATTGGCTGCTTGTTCAGCAGCCTCTTTGTCCCTCTTTTCCAGTACTCTTCGAAGGAACTCGGCGTCAGTCTCCTCCTCTTGACGTTCATCTAAGGATGTCTCAGGATTCTCTTTTGGCCCCGTGAGCGCAGCCATCGTAGTCATCATCTCCTGGAGCTTTTGTTGTTGCTCCTGAGACTTGGTCACTGACCGGGTAAGCGGTCGGTGACCCGTAGAAGTACGACTTTCTTCTTTCCCCGAAGCCATATAGACCGTATGAACTGTGATGCCCCCTGACTTGGGGCGTTTAGGTTCACCACTCTTAGACTTTGTCAGTGTCATGGGAGCTTTTTCTGGCATCTTCCTTTTATGGACCTTTGAGGTTGAAGGAGCCGTTGAAGCGGGCATCCTAGCATTTATTGCTCCCTGCCGTTTAGTGGGGCGGTTTTTGTCTTTTTCCACCTTTGCCCTGTTCTGGCGACGGAAGTGGTCTGAGTCAATCACGGAGTCTTGAACCCTCCGCCAAACTTTATAAACTTTCGCTGACAGCCGTTGAGGGGGCTGTTCCTGTCTCGTCTCCGGAGCTTTTTCCATGGGTGGAGGAGACTTTTTTAATGTAGCAACCGGGGAGTTCTTTCTCACCTTCTTCAGCAATTCAAAGCTGTTCCCAGTTGGAACAGCAGCATCAACCTCCACCACCGGAGCAGGTGGGGTTAGTCCTGAGGTGGAGCTGCCCCCTGCCTTCCTTATTCGCTGCCAATGGCGACGTCGCGCACGACGAGCCGTTGGGACTGGCTCGGAAACCGAGATGGTTTCTTGCTGCCCTCTGTTTGAGCGTGGGGTAACTACTGATGTCAGCCTATCAAAGACTGATGCCTTCTGACCAGCTGGAGGAGGAGTAGGACCCGTCAATCTTGTAAAGACCGACTCTCTGATGGGAGAAGCCGTTTTAACGACTTCCAAAGCAGCGGCCGTTGCCCTCTTTGGGACAGCCACTTTACAGTTCTGACCCAGCCTGGTGAAAACAGAGGCTGTCAGCTTAGTAGCGGATGACCCGTTGACAGGGGTCGTGGTAGCAGTGAGCCGGTCGAATACCGACTTCTTGTTCACTTCTGGTGCGGATATTGGCGCAGAGAAGCTTGTAGGTGGGACCATGGTCCCGAAGAACAAGCCAGTGGTGGCCTGAGTCACCTGGCCTACTGGCAGAGTCAGGAAGGAAGCTGCCTGGGGCCCATATGCTACACCTCTCGGTGAGGCGGAACGTCCGTTGCAGTGGCATTTCGAGCAGTTGGTGCAGTTGGTGGCCATTGAATGCTTGAGTTCTGTACCAGACAAAAGACCAAATCTTAGCAACTTGAAATCCGAAGGCAACCATTTAACAAACCGCGATTAGTTCGCGAAGACGACACACGAAGTGTGGAGTGGAAAGAGGAAGAGGTCCCACCGGGCGTGCCAGAATCTGTTCCCCTCTGAACGGCGGCCGAGACGTTAGGACGTCCGTGCCTGGGGTTCGGGGCAGATGCTATTTGGTTTTATCCGTCTATCTCTCCGAAGATGCCAAGTTGATTTATGGCACCGTGTATCGGAGGTTTAGACGGATGCGGCCGATGTAGCAGACTTCGTCAGATTCCCCCTCAGGGTGAGGGGTTTTTTGATTGTGGGGACGCTCTTCCCTGTAGGCGCAAGCCCCTGCAGTTAATTACGCTACCGCATCGCGGTAACAACTTTCTCCTTCTCCAGAATTTCACTTCGTGTCGTGTGTGTTTGTTTTGTTTGTGGTTGCCCGTGGATTGTATACGGAGACTGAGTAATGCCGTCGCCCGTAGGACGTGGATTAGTCCAAATCCGTATTTACTTAGATTTGGGTTTGGTGTTTTTAGTTTAAGGATACGTTAGTCGCGTTGCGGCTAAGATCAACTTAAACATTCGTTAAGGATACGTTAGTCCTGTTTGAGACTAAGATCAACTTAACGTGATCGTTTAGATCCGACAAAAGAGCGTTTGGGCTCTATTGTTCCAGTTTGGGAGATTCATAGTCCAATTTGGGACTAAAGTCTGTTTGGAGGATACGTTAGCCATTTTTGAGGCTAAGATCGACTCAAACGTTTGTTAAGGATACGTTAGTCCAGTTTGAGACTAAGATCAACTTAACGGGACCGTTTAGATCCGACAAAAGAGCATTTGGGCTCTATTATGCCAGTTTAGGGACGTGGTGGTCCAATGCCAGTTTAAGGACGTGATGGTCCATTATTAGTTTAGGGACGTTTCGGTCCAATATTAGTTTAAGGACGTTTCGGTCCAATATTAGTTTAAGGACGTTTCGGTCCAATATTAGTTTAGTGGTCGTTGGGACCCGTCACCTCTTCGACGTCGTTGAGGGATTACAACGATGAATGTCAAAGGAGCTCGGAGATGTACCCTCGAACCGGACGTAGATTGATCGAGGAGAGCCATTTTGCTCAGTCAATTTAATTTAAGGACTTATGGCCACGGTTGGGCTAAGTCCAGTTCAACACTTTACTCGTATTGCATTTTTCTTATTTAGGCTCTACAAGAGATATAGAGTATTAGTTGATTTTGGGCTCTGCCCATTTGCAAAGCATCTATTTTGTTCTGGGCTTTGCCCCTTTTAAAATGCCTAGCATTCTGAATATTTTGTTTGGGCTCTACCCATTTATAAATGATTCAAAGCATCTGTTCTGGTTTGGGCCCTGCCCCTTAAAATAATGCATTTGCGCTTCATTAAGCCTGTTGGGCCTTCTCCTAATTGGGCTTGGCTCTTTTTAAAGCATCTGCGCTTTGCGCTAAGTAATGAGCGCAAGCTCATATGGTGATGACACGTGTCGTGCTCTGATGAGCGCAAGCGCACTAGCGCAGTGCGATGCGCTGCGCTGTTGCGCTGCTGACACGTGGCGCGCTCTCAGCGAGTTGCGCCAATTCCAGAGAGCAAAGCTCTATTTTAAGGGCGCTTAGCGCAAGTGGTTTTATAGCCGATACGTGGCGCTCCCTTAAGAGCGCAACGGCGCAACTTGGAAGTGCAAAGCACTAAGAATCTTTTTAGATTCAAGAAAGGAAGTGCAAAGCACTGTTTAATTTCTTCGTCTAAATTAGATCAAAGAAAAATAAATTTTTCTTTATTCAAGGAACCAGAGGTTCTTAAAAGTGCAAAGCACTATTCTTTTATTTTTATTATTTTTATTGTTTTTACAGAACCGAAGGTTCACAAGAAGTGCAAAGCACTGTTTTTTTTTATATGAAGATCATTGATCTTATTTTTAGATCAATGATCTATTAGAAGGCCTTTCTTCTACCTCATGAAGGTTCTTTACCTTTTCCTTGAAATCTTCTCAAAGTTTTCTCTGTTTGGAGTTCTTGATTTTTCCAGAAAATTGTTGATTTCCCTTTTAATTGAGGCTTAGGGTCCTATTTATAGTGACCACAAATCTGTTGAATTTGTTAACAGGATCTTTCCTGAGTGATGATTTTGGGAATTTTCCCACCGCTGGATCTTTGATCCAAAGGCCGAAGAAAATCTTCTAGTTCTGGAAAGAACAGAAAAGATTTCATAAAATCTTAATTTAGTTTGGCGCGGATGCCCCAGCGCATGACACGTGTCGCGCAGCGCAGAGCGCAGCGCAAGTGCGCTAGCGCATCTGCGCTGACACGTGTCACGCAGCGCAGTGTGCAGTGCAGTTGAAGCGTTGCTTCGTTAAAACAGAGCTTTGCTCTGATTGGGCGCGTCTTCTGGGCGCTATGCTCGGCGCGTTGCACCAGACATATGGCAAGTTGCGCCCAGCGCAGAGGATCTGAAGCGTTGCTTCACCTGAGATATCTTTTCATCTCCCCTTTTCCAAGTCAAACTTGTATTTCCAAGATTTTGATTTCCCGGGTCTTGGAAATAATTCCATTGTGCACAGAATCTTTTGTGCTAGGGTCTATATATAGTTCAAGGCCGAGCCTTTCATTCTATTATCTTCAGAGAACTTTTTCGATCATGGCTTGCAACCGCCCTCATGCCCGCCGGCAACCATGGGAGGTTCCGATTCGGGACATCGTTCCCCGTTTTGCTGCGCGCCTGGTGGACCCTTCTTTCTCGGACGAGCAATGCGACGCTGCAATGCATGAGCTTTTGACTCGTGTGGGGTCTCCTCTTCCTCCGAATTCCATTTGGCTTCGGATGGCCCTTGCCTCGGTGCTCTCCGCCATTCCCCCTCCTCCGGCAGAGATGTCCCCGGCAATGCTGGATGCAGCCGAGGACAAGATCGAGGGCCTTCTCGAAGCGCACTTGATCACCAAAGCCCTGAGGGACTGCTCCTTCCATTTGCTGAACCAGATACGGGCTCATCGGGTTGTCATCGCCACTTTTTCCCAAGAGTGTGGCGTTGACCGTTGGATGGCCACCCCTCGGGAGGATCGCCGCTTCGATGTGGTGGAGAAGACAGAGAGGGAGCTGGGGAATCTTCTTCTTCTTTTTGCGAATCCTTGTCTTTCTGATCCCGTATTCGGTGATCTTTTTTAAATGTAATATTAATAATAACGAATAAGCATTTTTCTTTTTAATCAAGTATTTCATTGCCTGTTAAGGGTTCTTTTATTTTTGTTCTTTGTTGTGTTCGTGCATCATATGATTTTAACTTGTTATTATCAAGTGTACGTAACTTTACTTGAATAAATTGCTTTTGGTTTTAAACTCCTTCTTCTGCGCTAGCGCATCTGCGCTGACACGTGCCGCACAGCGCACAGCGCAGCGCGACTGCGCTAGCGCATCTGCGCTGACACGTGTCGCGCAGCGCAGAGCGCAGCGCAAGTGCGCTAGCGCATCTGCGCTGACACGTGTCGCGCAGCGCAGTGTCTGAGCAACTGAAGCGTTGCTTCCTTTATTGAAGTTTAAATTTTCAAAGCAAAGCTTTGTTTCTGATTGGGGAGTTGTTTCATCTTCCACCTCGAAATTTGATCGGAGCTTTGCTCCGATTGGGGTAAACAGGGTTGTTCGTCATGCGAACATGTCCCCAGTCTCGGATGGGACCTGATTAGGGAAATATTTATTCGCACCCGTGGATTGTATACAAGGGTCAGTATTGAGCCACTTGTAGGGCAATATCGGAAGTTGTGGGGATTACTTAAGCACAGGTTTAGGTCTCTGTAACTTAAGACTTTCAAATCTTATCAGCCGTGAGGGTCTCATAAGAGAGTTCTCCTTACGAGTCGTGAGGATCTCGCAAGTGTATTTTCTTCTTAGGAATCATGGGGATCCCCAAGTGTGTTGCTCCCTTGTAAGTCGTAAGGATCTCACACGGGTGGTTTCTCCTTACAAGGTCGAGGGGACCCTGTAAGTGTCTTTTAACGAGATTACGCCCTTTCGGGTTTTCACAAATACTCGCCGGTAGTCCTGCTGTTTTTACTCACGGAGCCCTTTCGGGTTTTCATCCGTGCCCATTTTGCTTATGGACATACCGTTTTTTTTTATTCTTTTTATTTTATTCTTTTTTTTACGAGGTCGCGCCCTTTCGGGTTTTCACGAACACTCGCCGGTAGCCCTGCTGTTTTTACTCACGGAGCCCTTTCGGGTTTTCATCCATGCCCTTTTTGCTTATGGACATACCGTTTTTATCATCATTTTTTTATTTTCTTTTTCTTTCTTTTTCTTTTTTTTATCTCGTCATTCTAAGGATGCTGCGGTAGTAGTTTAAGGACGTTTCGGTCCACTATTAGTTTAAGGACATTTCGGTCCGTCATGAAGAAGGTTGGCTATTGCTTATAAAGCTTGAGCTTAGGAAGATAGCGAGCGGACATAGTCGTCGTCATCTATCATTGACCTAGGCTATGGCTCATTAAGCGTAGTACTTCTTTAGGAAGCGACCGTTTATTGGCCTGAAAGGCCTTTCACCGTGCATGTCCATGAGTAGATAGGCCCCACCCTGATAGACCTTATCTATGATGTACGGGCCTTCGTAGTTTGGCTCAAATTTTCCCCGCTTGGCGCGATTGGGGATCATAGGCCTTTTGACCACTAGCATGAGTTCGCCTTGGTGGAATGTCCTCGGTCGGGTCAATCTTTCATATGAGCGCGTCATCTTTGCTTTATAAGCTTCCAGATTTTGTTGCGCTATGAGCCGTGTTTCTTCAAGGGCATCAAGCTCCTCAAGCCGAAGGTTAGCATTTTCTTCGTTCGTCAACTCGTAGTGGACTGCCACTCACAGAGAGGGTAACTCTATCTCGAGGGGGAGTACTGCTTCCGTACCGAATACCAACGCGTACAGCGTTGTGTTCGTGGCCGTCTTGAACGTAGTTCGATACGTCCAGAGAGCTTCTTGCAGTCTCTCGTGCCAGTCTCTCTTATTTCGGGACACCGTCTTTTTCATGATTTTCGTCAAGGTCTTGTTGAAGGCCTCGGCTAGACCATTAGCTCGGGGGTTGTAAACTGAAGAATATCTCCAGTCTATATTATGCTGCTGTGCGAAGTGGCTGATCTTGTGACTTCTGTAGGCTGGACCGTTATCGGAGATGATCCGTCTCGCGTTCCAAACCGGTATATGATGTGCGTTTTGAAGAAATGGAGGATATTCTCTGTCTTTACTTCTCTCAACGGTACTGCTTCTGCCCATTTAGAGAAGTAATCAGTTGTCGCCAGGATGAAGCGATGTCCTCTAGATGATACTGGTTCGATGGGGCCGACTATGTCAGTTCCCCACATTTCGAATGGCCAGCTAGCCACTGTTGGATGGAGTGGATTTGGATGCTGGTGGATGAAGTCCCCATGGATTTGGCATGAGTGGCATTGCTTCGCATATTCGAGGCAATCCTGAATCATCGTGGGCCAGTAGTAGCCCATCCGTTTGATCTTCAATTTCATTTTTAGGCCCGCTTGGTGAGAACCACATAGTCCGTCATGAACTTCTTAAACGACTCTTTCCGCTTCATCAAGACCTAGGCATCTCAGCCACAGAGAATCGAATGACCTCTTGTACAGAGTATCATTGACGAAGGCGAAAGACAGAGCTCGTTTCATGAGCTAATGTCTTGTGGACGCTTCTTCGGGCATTCGGTGGGACTTAAAGTAGTCTATGAAGACTTCCCTCCAATCCTCAGCCTTTTCCCGGTCTTTTATTTGCAAGGTCGTCTGATCAGTCGCTCCCTTCTCTTCGGATGATTCCGGAGATATTTCTGCTGGGGCAAGCACCCGACGGCTTTGTACCACGATTCTTACGTCATCGAGGTTCTCGTCAGCCAGCTCTTTAGCAAGCTTGGCCAACGCGTCTGCTTTGCTGTTTTCCGCGCGCGGTATGCTTTCCAAAGTATAGGAGGGAATTTGGGTCAACAGTTGTTGCACCTTTTCACCGTACTTCACCAACTCCGGTTTGCACGTTTGGTAGTCGCCGTTTACTTGACTAACGACCAGTTAAGAATCTCCGTATATGAGGAGGTTTTCAATTCCCATGTCAATGGAGATCTCGAGGCCTACTATCAGAGCTTCGTATTCGGCTTCGTTATTTGTCCTCGGCTCTGTTAAGGAGAAAGCGAAGCGCATTATCCCTCCTTGTGGGGTCACGAAGATGAGGCCTACCCCCGACTTGATTATATGGGCGTTTTATCTGCGCTTCTTCAGGGAAGATGCTCCATCGAAATAAAGTTCCCATCGGGTATCACCACTGTCGATCGCATCAAATGCATGTTTGTCTAGAAGATCGCACTTCAAAGGAGAATCGGCGGGTATCGGGTGCTCAGCGAGAAAGTCGGCGATGGCCTGGCCTTTTACTGCCTTAAGAGGTTGATCTGTTATCGAGAATTTCATCAAGAGCAGGGCCCATTTAGCGAGTCGTCCCGTCAATATGGCCTTCGACATTAAATATTTAAGAAGGTCCACCTTCGAAATGAGACGGACCTCATGCACCAACGCATAATGCCTGAGCTTTGTTATCGCGAAGATCAACGCCAGGCAGTGTTTTTCAATGGGGGGGTAGTTGCTTTCTGCCCCCAGAAGAACTCGACTTAAATAGTAGAGTGCTTTTTCTTTCCCCTGATCATTCTCTTGCGCCCATAATGCGCCTAAAGAACCTTCGAGGGCGGTTGTGTAAAGAATGAGAGGCTTTCCCTTAACCGGAGCAGCCAACACTGGCGGGTTCTGCAGGTACTGTTTAATCTCGTCCAGCGCGCCCTGGCATTTTTGATCCCAGACGAATGGAGTTCCCTTCTTTATCAGGTGACTGTAAGGGCGGCACTTGTCAGAGAGGTTGGCTATAAATCGCCGAATATATGCGAGCTTTCCTTGGAGAGACCGCAACTGTTTGTGAGTCCTTGGCGGAGGCATTTCCATGATCGCCTTGATTTTTGACGGATCTATCTCGATACCCCGGTGTCAGACGATGAATCCCAGGAATTTGCCCGAGGAAACTCCGAATGCGCACTTGAGAGGGTTCATTTTCAAGTTGTATTGTCGAAGGCGTCGAAATACAGTTTTTAGGTGCTCGAGATGTTCCTCGTATGATTTGCTCTTAACCACGAGGTCATCGATATAACATTCGACAATTTCATGTATAAGGTCATCGAAGATCTTCGTCATGGCCCTCTGATAGGTGGCACCGGCGTTCTTTAAACCGAAGGGCAACACCTTGTAACAGAATATTCCCAAAGGGGTCCGGAAAGCGGTATGCTTCTGGTCTTCAGGATGCATCTTTATCTGATTATACCCCGATGAGCCGTCCATGAAGGAGAAAACCTCATGAGTGGACGTATTGTCTATCATCAGTTCGGTGACTGGCACCGGGAAATCGTCCTTCAGGCAAGCTTTATTAAGATCCCGAAAGTCTACGCATATGCGCACTGTCCCATTTTTCTTCATCACCGGGACGATGTTAGCGATCCATTCAGGATATTGGACCTCTTGAATAAAGCCAGAGTCGATCAACTTTTTGACCTCGGCGTTGATGCTCATCTCAAGCTCGAGCCGCATTCTTCTTGGTGCTTGTTTGACCGGCTTGGCGTCCAGGGATATCGCCAATTTGTGCACAGCAATTTCTGGATCTAGTCCCGGCATTTCGGAATAGTTCCATGCGAAACAATCTTTGTGCTACATAAGCAGGTCTTTTAATGAAGCCACTTTCTCTTCGGACAACAGCTCACTGATGAATGTCGGTCGTAGATCGTTCGCCGTTCCCAATTCAATTTTCTTAAGGTTATCTGCAGTGGTATGGATTCCATCTTCTAGCTCTTTCGGAGCTGGCGGAAATTCTGAGATCGCCTCATCATTGCTGTTTTCGAAGCACCAGGGAAGGTTATCCATGTTCTCGGGCTCTTCTTTTAGCATTGCTATCATGTGACAAGTGCTAATCCGCTTTCAATCCCAATATGGAGTTGGTTCTGTTCTTGTGGCTTTGGGTTCGTGCTTCTGTGGCGGCGCTACTCTCCAGTTGTCAGACAGAGCGAATTTGCCAAGCTGATACTGATCTTCAACCCAATTCTTGAAGGTGAAGCAATCTTCAAGAGGATGCCCTATTACTCGATGGTAAGAGCAATAGTTTGGGTCAGAAACTTCGCCTGCTTGTTCGGGGTTTCTGGACTCCTGCAATGTAAGCATTTGATGTTTTAGAGCAAGATCAAGTATCTTCTTCATCTTGTCCCGAGGAAACGAGTACGCACGACCCATTTTCTTCATGAGGGATAGATCAATAACGCTCGACTCCCGTTTGCGTGGCTTCTTAGTCCCGCTTTGTTGCTGTTGAGAGTCTTTTTGGCCTTTCGACTTGTTTCTGCCTCTGCGTCGAGCCTTTTTTATAACAGGTTGACAGGGGGCGGTATTTTCATCTTTCATGGTCTGTTGAAGGAGACGTTGCGTTTTGGCTTTCTCATAGATGGCCATTTCTCGGTTGTGATCATCTCGGACTTTTTGACCAGTTTCCCTTATAAGCCTGTCCATTTGTTCTTCAAACGACGGACCGGGCACTTTTGCATCTGGAACTTTTACTGGTTCAGGATTGGCGTCCTCCATTGAGCACCCGCTTCTTCATTGAAGTTGTGCATGACGTAACAGTCGCGGAGCGGCTCTCGTTTCTTGGAGCGAATGTATCCGAGCCCGATTGTCTCCATTCTCCCATTAGGCAGCTTGTGTTGAGTTCCAGGGACGTTCCAGACCTTGTCATAGAATTTGGCCTTTCTAACGGTCTGTTTGAAGGGTATCCCTTGGCGCTTCAACAGCCTCTTCAAGCCTTATGTATAATATCTGGGTAGACGGATGGGTTGAAGCTTGTCCAACGTAGGATCCGCTCCATGCCAGATTTCTTTCTCCACTTTGTTTTCTTCAGAGCGGTAGAATAGAATTGCTTTTTCGCCTCCTCGCCTGGAAGGGACATAGAACGTCTGCAGCTCCTCTACACTGTTGGTATCAAGCGCATCCAGTTCTTTATAATGTTTAAGCGGCACCATGGCGACTTGTAGACTTTGCTCTTCGTCAGCGGACGTTTGTATTGAAGGTCGAGCAGAGAATACAGCATGGACTTCATCTTCCGAGTCGCTACCAAAGATCAACATAGGAGCAGATGGTCCCGACTTGTTGTATTGGGGTGGATCCGAATAAACTGTCTCCTCTTCCTCCTCGGTATCACTGCCGAAGACATGGATGGTAGCGTTAGTTTTATTCTCCGGCTTGCGACACCTTTCCGTGTCTTCGAAATTCGGCAAGAAGTATTTGGCATCTTCATATTTGCGAACTTCGTTTACGGAAAATGGATTCAATTCCCCCGTCACGGTATACTCGATACCATCCCTAAAATATTTCATACACTGATGCTGTGTAGAAGGGATGATGTTGTACTCGTGTAACCATGGTCGGCCGAACAGAGCGTTGTAGCATGTCTTGGCATCTATGACGTGGAATTTAATGTCCGTAACGAGCAGTCCGAAGCGTAGCGTCGGTATCACAGATCCTAGAGTCTTTGATGATTGGGAGTCGAACCCGGAGATGGTGATCTTGTCCCGAGCAAAGTGTTGGACGCTCATGCAGATTTCCTTCAACACCCGCACATTAAAGAGATTAACAGACGATCCGTTATCGATCAGGATTTTGCCTATCTTTATATCATGGCAGTATCCTGAGACATAGAGGGGACGATTGTGTTCGCAAGTCCCAAGGAGAAGGTCTTCATCGCCAAAAGTGACATCTGCCGTGTGCACTTCCTCCAATTCATCCTTCATCCTTTCTTCGGCTAGGAAAGCTTGGAACTGCTCCGGGTCCTGTAGTGCCCTGATTAATGAATCCCTCGCCTCCTTTGATAGTAAAAGGGCGTCAAGAATGCTGAGTTGCGAGGGTAGCTTCCTCAGATGCGCTAAGACGTTGTAATCCACCTTATTTTTCTTTGGCGGGTCTTTGGCAGTTAGCGCTTCCATGACTTGGTCATCTAGGGTGATATCCTCAGAGACCTTTTCTTTCCCTTTATCTTTTTTGTTCGAGGGTCCGAGATTCTTTTCGGGCAGCGTGCGATTACGCAGCCGGATATTTTCGCAAATCTTCGGCTCCTGTTCTTTTCCCGAAGTGGATTCTTTAAAGAGGGGGCCAGCTCCAGCTCCTCATCAGAATCGCTCCCGAATGTGAGCACTTGTGATCCCCTGGCGTTAACCATGCTACAATTGCCGGTGGTTCTATTAAGCCCTTCGGTCGTACCGTTTTGCTCTCAACAGGTCTTGCGCTTTTTGTAATACCCGGACTTTTTGTACGTCTATAATGTATTTTCTTTTTACCTATAAAACTTATTTATAATTATTTAACTATTTTCAAAATCCTATTAGACCCAGATCCTATCTTTCATTTCCTCTGGCTCAGCCGCTTTTCACTTTTATTGAATTTAAACCCAAAACAACTCGTATGTATATTTTTCCCGTCTAACGTCAGCCCATCCTTCTAATTATTATTTGCACCAGCCCAACTCTTTTTCTTTTAAATTGATTTTCCCTTTTTTTGTCTTCAGCCGTTCATTTTTCCAGAGCCCAAATCCCTAACCCAAACTCCGGCCCTTTCCATTCCATTTCCTTTTGTTTTTCCTTGCCGGCCCAGCCCATTTCGTGGGTTAAAGGGGATTAATTTCTGTTTCCTTGGGCCGGCCCGCTCAGTTCCCCATTTAATTCTTTTCTCTCCTTCTCGGCCCGGCCCTCTCTCCTTCAGCCCACGCCCTTTTCTTCCCCTACCCGACCCGCTCCACTGTACATCTCCTTTAATTTCCAACGGCTCCTTTCCTACACTCCCGCTCGCGACCGCGTCTCTCGCCTCCGCCGATGCTCGCGCTCGCGCCCGTTACGCCCACGACGCGCGACCCCGTCCCCACTACCTCTCCTCTCTCCCTTCCCTCGCCTCCACGTTCCCTTCCTCTTTCCCTCGCGTTTCCCTCTCTCTCTCTCTGCTCCCGTTCTCTCTTCCTCGAACCCATCCCCGCGAGCCACCTCCGGTCACTGCGACGACTCCTCGACCTCCTCAACGTCACCAACAACCCTGCACCCACGAGCTCCCTCCTTCACAGCATCCAAGCTCGCCTGCACCATTTCCCGAGCTGCACCCCTCGACGGCGGCCTACTGCTCCTCGTCGGCCCATCGTCATCATCCACATCATCGTCGACGCCTTCACCCTCACTCCCCTCACTCACCCGAGCCCTCACCCTCACTTCCATCTCAGATCTCTTTCTTTCTCTGTCTCACTATCTCTCTCTCTGTCACTCTCTCTCTTTCTCTAACTCTCTCTCTCCCGATCACTCTCTCTCTCTCTGTCTCAACTCTCTCTTTCATATCTCACTCTCTCTTTCTCCCTCTCTCTCACAGTTCCCCTCACTCTCTTTCTCACTCTCAATTCCCTTTCTCTCTCTAACTCTTTCCCTCTCTAAATTCGCTCCCGTCTCCTCTGCAATTTCTCCATCAGGCTCCGACAACGTCAGCGATCACTAGCCACGACTTGGCCCGATGCCGCAACAGCCACTTCACCAAAACTGCGAGCCGTCGTGGCCGAGACTCGAATTCGAGCCAAATCGAGTGCCGTGACGCTTGTGCGTCGCGCGTTCGTGACGCTACAATCACCGTGCATCCCCGGGACTGATCCAGGCAAGTTTTTACTTGCTTACATGCTATTTACCTATGATACAAATGTTAATTACATAAATATTAAAGTTGCAAGATTAGTTAGAATTATGTGTTGTAACTGTTCGATGCTTGTTCCCTTAGGAAAATATTATCGGATTTGACGGAACTCAATGGTTTAGGTTGGCCCGTAGGGCTGTGAACATAGTGTGTGAATTTTGTTGGATGATGTAATCGATAATGACTAAAACGACTACCCCAAGTTTTAACCATAAAACTGAAATTTTACTGTACCTGAAACCCGTTAAATTCACCATAAATCATATGCATATTATAATGGTGCGTTCGAGGGCTCAAATCGAAGCTAACTCGACGAACTTTAACCCTGTGCTAGTTTCCAGACATTCCTGTACTTAAATTGTGATGAAAATTGTATCGGAGTGCGACTCTGGACTGCAGTCCAGAGCGACTCCAGTCATTGCTTGCTGTTCCGTATTGGATACCACCGGATTTCCTTAACTCGTAGGTTGCGGAACTCCACTATTTATTATAGATAAATCTGTTAGCTAGACAACACCATTGATTTCATCCTGTTTCGCTACCGTTTGATATTTAAATTGTAATTTAGAAGATCGGGACACATAACAGTCCCAGCAGAATCAGAATTGACGTGTTAATATTAAACAGATTATAACTCCTAACGTACAGACGCGATTGAAGATCCGTTTGTTGCGTTGAAAACTTTACTGAAAACCCTAGAATTCATTCAACTGTAGCGTCGCTAAATTGTGATCCCAACTGGGGTTAAAATGCGTTGCGAAATGGATTCCTGATTCTGAAACCGGATTTTCAGCCGCGTGCGCTTAAAATGAAACAGTTATAACTAATGATCCTGAAACCCGATTGGCTCGAAACCAAATTAGATGGATAGCTAACTGAACATATTAATTACCACCTGTTTATCTTTTCGCTAAATTATATACATATGTTTCATGATAAATCGTGCAAGTGATAGACTGTTGTTTTTTTATGATACCTTAGTTGTGCTTCTTATACTGTTCATGCATCATATTATACTTATATCATCGTAGTGATAACCTAGTCACATCGTGCATTTACCCAGTGTTAGTTTTCTAGCGATGATTGTGGCAAGTACGTCATTGTTCGTGTATCCGTGATTAAGTGAAAGTGATACGTACTTGTGCACAATCAGTGACCCTATATTTCTACTACATTGTCGACGTCGGTGGGATGCGTGTACGTGTGACTATAAGTGGTATGGGACACTTATGGAAGCGCTTGCACGGGTGTCACAGATAAGGCATCCGACACTGCCATTTATCTTAGGTATTAGTCGGGACGTGCTTGATGGAGGTCCTGCCTCTAGTTCTCGCGCAGACTTGTCACGGATCGATTAGTATTTAGGGTGATGGTTAGCGTTTGATGTAGACCACGGGGTGTGGGGTAGTTTAAGTGTGAGTTCAACAGAATCTCGGAAGTCCCATACCGGCTTATATATTTAGGGAGTTATATGGAGATTTACAGGGTATGTGCTATATACACCGTGATACACTCGTTACATGTTGGGCCCGTGGTCCCTTGCCCTTGGGTTCTACCCTTGGGTGGAGGACACTCGCGAGTGGTTGACTCTCACACTTGGACTGACGATAGGCTTATTGACCTGTACAGTGAGACTTAGAGACTGATAGGGATACTGGCATTTATATTCCTTTTGTGTGTTGACATGCGTGACATATCGTTATACTGCTTTACTGTTCCGCTGCATTGATCTCTGCTTGGTTATATTCATGCTGTTATTGATTGACTGTTATTCATATCCATTACCACTGTTAGAACTGTTACTTGATTATATACATTATATTGCTATTGCGTCGCTCTGACGACCTGAGTATGCATGCTCAGCGTGAGGAGAAGATTTAGCCTGGACCAGTGCATCACAGACTTCTTGACTTGCCTTCCCGAGTTACATTCATTTGTTCCACCTCAGGTCAGTCTTTATATTGTTTACTTCAGTTACTGCATTTCTCATTACCTGCACATCGTTTACTGTTTACCATGATAAACTAGAAGCCGAAGTGTGACTACGGCAGGACTTTTCCTAGACCGTAGGAGCATGGCTGGCCTTGTCTACCCCTCGTATTCCGTATTTTGGGAAGCGGGGCGTGACACTTTTCCCGCTTAAAATGCTGCCGGTGAGCAACATATCCTTGCCACCATCTATCGAAAGATTTGCACTCTTCAGTGGGGTGCGAAATCTTCCGATGATACAAGCAATAGGAGGGGTGCATTTCCGCTTCACCAGTAACGATTCCCTCAGAGGATGGTAGCTTCATACCCATTGACACGGCTTTAGCAAACCTCATCCTCATCTTGAATTTGATTTTATCCGCAGTGGGTGTGCTTCGCTCCGGTGGGAGTATCTCAATTTTTTCGTCAAGGCGTTGATGTTTGGCCTTTTCGAATATGACCGCCTCGCACTCCCGATCAACTTTACTTTTTAAGAGAGTTTCATTAAGGAATGCGGCAATTACTTCATCCGACGGCCCCGAAATTTTGGTTCAAGATCTGCCCCCAGCGTTTCAGTACAAGGAGTCTCCTCATCGTCCGTGAACGAATGGGAAATCATATGACAACTCGCCACGTATTCTTCAGATTCATTAGATGAATTTTCTCCCTCATCTTCCTCTTGAAAGACGTGATTGAGGAACTCTTGGAATGTAATGGGAGTCCGTGCCTTCTGGTTGTATTCCTCCAGCGCGTCAATTTGTTTTTGCAAGTCCGTGCGCTTGTCGCCAGGCTTCACGGGCTTCTTTGATTTCTTTTTCTTCTTCTTTGAAGATTTCGACGGCTGGTTACGAATGCTTGGGCCACCTCCAACGATCTTTTGAGTTGGACGAGGCTTCAACATCCCTTCAATGATCTGCGGCTCCAACGGGTTCTTCCACTTGATCGCTGGGCATGTTTGAAGATCATTTAGCATCCTCTTTGTCTTTGCTGATAACACAACCTCCCAAGGAGCTTCTTCGACGACAGAGCATGTTGCCCCCGGCGTATTCATTCCCTTAGAGGTGTGGGGCTGCGGTGGATTCACCTTCCATTTGTCGGACAATGCAAACTTGCCATGTCGGTACTGATCTTCAAGCCAATTTTTGAAGACGTAGCAATTCTCGATCGGATGACCCAGCACTCGATGATAAGGACAGTAGTTGGGCTCATTGACGTCACTTGGTTGTGACGGACGTTTTGGATCTGGGAGGTTTATGAGTCGGTTGCGCAACGCCAGCTCGAATAACCTTCTCGTCTTATCTCGCGGAAAAGAGTAAGAACGTCCCATCCTCTCCTCAAGGGCCACGTACGGACGCATATTATTTTGACGAGCGACTGGTTTCGAGTTGCTCGGCTGTTGCTGAGCATTAGCAACAACGATCGCTTTCCCCTTCCCCTTCTCATTTCGGGAGTCCGGTTTTGGAAGAGGAGGTTTATGGCCCATTTGATCCATTTGCGACAGCTTGTCGATTAACGCCTGGAAGGTGGTCGGCTTGAAGAACATCATAAATTGCGAGATGGTTGCTTGCAGATTGAGGGTTCCCACAAACATACCCACTGCAGGAGCTTCCTCAATGCGCTGCTCATATTTTGACCATAAGTTCCGCCACCGTATAGCATATTGGACCCATGTCTCGCCCGGCTTCACCCTGGCATTAATCAATGCCGTTATAGGGGTACGCTCGCTGGCACTTGCGAAACATTGGGTGAACAGCAGTTCCATTTCAGCAAAAGTCTTGATAGAGTCATTCGGGAGCTCGGAATACCACTCGAACGCCGTATCTGACAAGCTGCCAACGAACTGGCGGAGCAACAATTTATCATCACCGTCGGTGTTACCACAAAGTGGCCTGAACTGAGCAACATGCTGGTGAGGATTGCCCGTCCCCTTATAGACATGGAACTTGGGAATTGTGTAGCCCGGCGGGTACTTGATCTGGTCGTACCAACTCGGATACGGCCGTCCTGTTTTTACGACCTGGCCGGCTGCTTCAGTCGCATGATGAACCCGTATTTGTTTGGCTATGTACTCGTCCAAGTCAGCTTTGGAGATTGTATCCTCCTTAGCTGTTGACAGAGCTGGCTGAGGATTTGACGTCTCTCCCCTATCGTCTTCAAGGACGATCGGAGGATTTTCGGCCGGAGGATCTTGTTGGATCATCATCCCCACCATGTCTTGGAACAGGAGGCCCATACGCTTTATGTTGGCTGCTTGTTCAGCAGCCTCTTTATCCTTCCTCTCCAATATTCGTCGAAGGAATTCGGCGTCGGTTTCTTGCTCCTGGCGTTCATCCAAGGACGTTTCAGGGCTTTCTTTTGGCCCAGTAAGTGCGGCCATAGCGTTCATCATCTCTTGGAGCTTCTGTTGCTGCTCCTGCGCTTTGGTCACTGATCGTGTAAGCGGTCGATGACCTGTAGATATGCGACTGTCCTACTTACCAGACGCCACGTAGACGGTATGAACTACAATGCCCCCTGACTTAGGGCGTTTGGGTTCACCACCTTTGATATTCGCGGCGGGCGCAGGGGTTTTCTCCGGCCTTCTTCTTTTGTGGGCCGTTGAAGTGGAGGGGGCCGTTGCAGTGGGCGCCCTAGCGATTGTTGTCCTCTGCTGTTTAATAGGACGGTCTTTTCCTTCTTGCACTTTCGCCTTTTTCTGTTGACGAGAACGCTCTGGGTCAATTACGGAGTCTTGAACCCTCCGCCAAACTTTATAAATTTTTGAGGACAGCCGTTGAGAGGGCTGCTCCTGCTTCGTTTCTGGAACTCTCTCCACAGGTGGAGGAGATCTTTTTAGTGTAGCGGTTGGAGAGTTCTTACGTACCCTCTTCAGCAGTTCAAAACTGTTCCCAGTTGGAACAGCAGCATTGACTTCCACCACTGGAGCCGGTGGAGTTAGCCCTGAGGGGGAGTTGCCCCCTGCCTTCCTCACTCGTCGCTAATGGCGACGTCGAGCATGACGAGCCGTTGGGACTGGCTCGGAGATAGAGACAGCTTCTTTTTGCCCCCTGTCTGAATAAGGCGTCGCTGGTGTTAACCTCTTAAAGACTGAGGTTGTTTTTTGAGGGGAGATATCCAATCTGTCAAAGACAGATCCTCATGCAGGGGCTGAAGCAGGAATAGTCAGCCTTGAAAAGACTGACTCTTTGACGGGAGAAGCCGCCTTAACGACTTCAGGAGCAGCAGTTATTTTCTTCCTTGGGACAGCCAATTTGGAGTTCTGATCCAGCCTGGAGAAAACAGAGGCTGTTGGTTTGGTAGTGGTCGACCCGTTGACAGGGGCCGTCATGGCAGTGAGCCGGTCGAAGACCGACTTCTTATTCACTTCCGGTGCAGGTCTTGGCATAGAGAAGCTTGCAGGTGGGGCCATGGTCCCGAAAAACAGGCTGGTGGTGGCCTGGGTCACCTGTTCTACCGGCAGAGAGAGGAAGGAGGCCGCTTGGGGCCCATATGCTACACCTCCAACGGAGGTGGAGCGTCCGTTGCAGTGGCACTTCGAGCAGTTGGTGTAGTTAGAGGCCATCGATGCTTAAGTTCTGCACCAGGCAAAAGACCAAATCTTAGTAACTTGAAATCTAAAGGCAACCGTTAACAAACCGCGATTGGTTCGTGAAGACGACACACGAAGTGTGGAGTGGAAAGAGGAAAAGGTCCCACCGGGCGTGCCAGAATCCGTTCCCCTCCGAATGGCGGCAGAGACGACGTGAGGACGTCTAGCCTGAGATTCGGGGCAGATGCTATATGGTTTTATCCGTCTACCTCTCCGAAGATACCAAGTTGATTTATGGCACCGTGTATCGGAGGTTTAGACGGACGCGGCCGATGTAGCAGACTTCGTCAGATTCCTCCTCGCTTGAGGGGTTTTTGATTGTGGGGACGCTCTTCCCTGCAGACGCAAGCCCCTGCAGTTAATTACGCTACCGCATCGCGGTAACAACTTTCTCCTTCTCCAGAATTTCACTTCGTGTCGTGGGTGTTTGTTTTGTTTGTGGTTGCCCGTGGATTGTATACGGAGACTGAGTAATGCCGTCGCCTGTAGGGCGTGGATTAGTCCAAATCCGTATTTACTTAGATTTGGGTTTGGTGTTTTTAGTTTAAGGATACGTTAGCCGTATTGAGGCTAAGATCAACTTAAACGTTCGTTAAGGATACGTTAGTCCTGTTTGAGACTAATATCAACTTAACGTGGTGATCTGTTTAATATATGGCCGTCAGGACTCATCACCTCTCTGACGTCGTTGAAGGATTACAACGATAAGTGTTAGAGGAGTTCAGAGATGTACCCTTGAACCAAAGTCGATTTGAAGTTTTATAGTTCATTTAAATGTTTAAGGATACGTTAGCCATATTTGGGGCTAAGATCAACTTAAACGGGACCGTTTAGATCCGGAAAAAGAGCATTTGGGGGGGCTCTATTGCTCCAGTTTAAGGACATGGTGGTCCATGTTTCAGTTTAGGGACGTGGTGGTCCATCGCCAGTTTAGGGACGTGGTGGTCCATCATTAGTTTAAGGATGTTTCGGTCCAATATTAGTTTAAGGACGTTTCGGTCCAATATTAGTTTAAGGACGTTTCGGTCCACGAGTTTAAGGACCCTGTAGTCCATATACGTATGTGGTCATCGGGACCCGTCACCTCTCTGACGTCATTGAAGGATTACAACGATAGGTGTCAGAGGAGTTCGGAGATGTACCCTTGAACCGAAGGTAAATTGATTTAGGAGAGCAATTTTGCTCGGTCAATTTAATTTTGAGGACTTACGGCCATGATTGGGCTAAGTCCATTTGAAAATTTTTCAACACTTTTATTTGTTTTTGGCCTGTACTAGAGCTTGGCCTATTTTAAAATAATGCATTGCATTATTTTCTATTTTTGGTTGGGCTCTGCCCATCAGTTTATTTTGGGCTCTGCTCATTTATGAATGATGCAGAGCATCAATTTTACCTGGGCTCTGCCCATTTATTGCTTTGCAATTTAATTTGGCCTGTTAGGTCTTTTTGACTTGGGCCTGGCCCTTTAGCAAAAGAAATGCATTGCATTTCAGGTGCTTTGCGCCAATCAAAGAGCGCAAGCGCTTGTGGTGACGACACGTGTCATGCAACGCAGTGCGCTGCGCTAGTGCGCTACGCTTGCGCTGCTGACACGTGGCGCGCTCTGGTGAGTTGCGCCAATTTCAGAGAGCAAAGCTCTATTTCAAAAGCGCATAGCGCAAATGGTTCAGATGCTGACACGTGGCGCTCTCTGGTGGCTTGCGCCAGCCCAAGAGTGCAACAGTGCAGATTTTCAAGTGCAGAGCACTATTAATTTGAGAATCTTTTAGATTCAAGAATCCATGGTTCATTAAAGGAAGTGCAAAGCACTATTTGTTTTCTTCGATCTAATGAGAGTCAAAGAAAAACAAGTATTTCTTGTTTTTCTTATTTAAAGAACCAGTGGTTCATAAGAAGTGCAAATCACTGTTTATTATGTTTAGATCCATGATCTATTAGAAGAAATTTCTTCTATTTTTATGAAGGTTTTTACCTTTTTCTTGAAACTTTTTCAGAGTTCTCTCTGTTTGAAACTCTTGATTTCTCAAAAATGTTGATGCCTTTGATTTGAGGTCTAGGGGTCTTTATATAGTGTCCATAAGTTTGTTGAATTTGTTACCGAAATCTTTCTCTGAGTGATTTGGGGAATTTTCCCCACCGTTGGATCTTTGATCCAAGGGCTTCTGTTTTACAGAAGAAAATCTTCTTGTTTTAACAAGAACAGAAAGATTTCTTTAAAATCTTAATTCTGTTTGGCGCAAATGCTCCAGCGCGTGACACGTGTCGCGCAGCACACAGCGCAGCGCAACTGCGCTGACACATGTCACGCAGCGCAACTGCGCTAGCGCATCTGCGCTGACACGTGTCGCGCAGCGTAAAGTGCAGCGCAACTGCGCTAGCGCATCTGCGCTGACACGTGTCGCGCAGCGCAGTGCTTGCGCAACTGAAGCGTTGCTTCCTTTAATTTTGCCTTAAATAGAGCCTTGCTCTGATTGGGCGCGCTTTCTTGGGCGCTGTGCTGATGCATCTGCGCCTGACACGTGGCGCGTTGCGCGCAGCACAAAGAATCTGAAGCGTTGCTTCATTTACTAAAGTTTAAATTTTCAAAATAGAGCTTTGCTCTGATTGGGGGAAGATGAAACGTTGCTTCATCTTCCGCCTTGGAATTTGAACAGAGTTTTGCTCTGATTGGGGTAAACAGAGACGAATCGAGGTATTCCTGCAAAGACGCTGATTTCTCTGCGGGTCGACACGAATCGAGGTGCTCTCGTCAAGGACGCCGATTTCCCTGAATCGAGGAGGTTGCCAAGGACACTGATTTCTCTGGAGTTGAGACAAATCGAGGTATTCCTGCAAAGACGCTGATTTCTCTGCGGGGCGACGCGAATCGAGGTGCTCTCGTCAAGGACGCTGATTTCCCTGAATCGAGGAGGTTGCCAAGGACACTGATTTCCCTGGGGTTGGTTGACTTGTTTCCGAGACGGAGCGTTGATCCGGCAGGGAGATCATTGGTTGACTCTAGGTTGTCTGTGAACCGTAGAGTCTTAGAACTGGGGACTTTACCGTGGCTCCGATTGATGGTGTAGCATCTGTGTCCTGCTGGAATGAGGAGGCACACCGTTGTTGGTCTTCGGGCCATAGATATGGCCATTGAGATTTGGAACTAGGGATTTTGCCATGGCTCCGCTTCGTTGCGACTCTGAGGCCGGTTGTTGACGTCCCGTCTGCATCCTGCTGGAGTAAGGAGAAACGCCGTTGGTGATCTCTAGGCTGTCTATGAACCGTCGATATTTGGAACTAGGGGACTTTGCCATGGTTCCGTTGTTTTGATCCTGGGGTCTTTGTTGACGTCGCATCTGCATCCTGCTGGAATGAGGAGGAACGCTGTCATGGGTCTTCAGGCTGTAGATGTGCCCGTCGAGACTTGGCTCTCTATCTGATGAAGCCTGGTGGGATGATATGGTTCCCTTTTTGTTTATGCCCATGCATTGTATACAGGGATCAATGTGACCTCACCTGTAGGGCAAAAGTTTCATTTCATATGTATATTTTTTGTTTTCTTTCCGCGATGCTCTATCATTTCAGCTTTTTGTATCGCGCAAGTCGCGATTGCCCAATCATTTCGGCTATTTGTTTTATTTACTCGCTGCTTTTTATTGTGAGTTGTCCAATCATTACTTGCTGATTTCGTTGCAAGTTGCCCCATCATTTCAGCTATTTCATATGCATTTTTGGCTCGCTGATTTTTTTTTATCGCGAGTGTGGAACTTGAAATCTGATGCCAATCTTAGCATCAACATCGCTGCGACTGGAATATTGCCTGGAGCGAATCGTCATTTGCCATGAAAGAACTTGGAATTTGATACCGATTTAGGCATCAGCATCGCTACAACTGGGATAATACCATGAGCGAATCATCATTTGTCTCTGTCGATGTCGAACAAAGGTGGCTTAGCAAACAGGGTTAGGATCCCGTCGACTAAGGCTTTTGACTTCATGGGCCGTAAAGATCTCATAAAGGTGTTTCTCCCTATGAGTCATGAGGATCTCGTAGGTGCTTTTTCTCCTTAGGAATCATGAGGATTCCTAAGTGTGTTCTCTTATAAGTCGTAAGGATCTTACAAGAGTGTTTTCTCCTTGCAAGTCGAGAGGACCTACAAGTGTTTGTTCACCGTGTGAGCATATCCCTAGTCGCTGGTAGGACTCTGTTAGGGAAATGTTCATTCGTGCCCGTGGATTGTATACAAGGGTCAATATTGAACCGCTTGTAGGGCAGCATTGGAGGTTGTGATGGCTTAAGAACAGGTTCAGATCCCTGTAGTTTAAGGCTTTTGAATCTTATGAGCCGTAAGGGTTTCAAAGGGGAATTCTCCTTACAAGTCGCGAGGATCTCGTAAGTGTAATTTCTCCTTAGGAATCGTGAGAATTCCTAAGTGTATTTCTCCTTTGTGAGTCGTAAGGATCTCACGCATGTGGTTTCTCCTTACAAGGTCGAGAGGACCTTGTAAGTGTCTTTTAACGAGATTGTGCCCTTTCGGGTTTTCACAAAACTCGCCGGTAGTCCTGCTGTTTTGACTCACGGAGCCCTTTCGTGTTTTCATCCGTGCCCATTTTGCTTACAGACGTACCGTTCTTTTTTTTTAAACGAGTCCGCGCCCTTTCGGATTTTCACAAACATCGCCGGTAGTCCTGCTGTTTTTACTCACGGCGCCCTTTCGGGTTTTCATCCGTGCCCATTTTGCTTGTGGACATACCGTTTTTTTTTACCACGTCAGCCTGGAGATGCGCGGTCCGTAATACTTTATAGATATCTCGGTCAGTTGCAAGTTTTAGGACATTACGGTCCATTGTTAGTTTAGGGACATTTCGGTCCGTTGCAAGTTTTAGGACATTGCGGTCCATCGTTAGTTTAGGGACGTTTCGGTCCGTTGCAAGTTTTAGGACATTGCGGTCCATCGTTAGTTTAGGGACGTTTCGGTCCGTTGCAGCTTTGAGGCGAAGTTTCGCCGAATGCTTTATGAACAAGTAGGTTTCTCCTTGATAGACATTGTCACATAATCCAAGGGTTTTGGCACTGCTCCTGCCCCCAGCTCCTCTATGTTATCTCCTAACGCCGAGTGAGCTGCTTTGTTACTTAACGACAAATGAGCGATCATGTGGCAACTTGTCACATAATCTTTGGATTCTTCTGACAAGTCGTCTCCCTCATCATTGTCGTTATCTTCATTCTCAAGGATGTGACTGAGGCACTCTTGAAGCGTGACTGGGGTTTGCGCCCTCTGGTTGTATTCTTTCAGCGCGTCAATATGATTTTGCAGATCCGTGCGCTTGTCGTTAGACAGCGCGGGCTTTTTGGTCTTCTTCTTTTTCTTCGAAAACTGTGACGGCTGTTCCTGGGTGCTTTGCCCATTGCTATTAATTCCCGATATTAGGCGTGGTTTCAGCATCCTGTCGATGATCTCCGGTTCTTGCGGGCTTTTCCACCTGATCGCCGGACATGTTTGAAGATCTTTCAGCATTTTTTTAGTTTTTTCCGAAAGAATAACTTCCCATGGAGCTTCCTTTATGAATGAGCACGATGCCCCCGGCATTTCCATCATTTTCGGAGCATGTGGTTGTGGCGGATTTACCTTCCAGTTTTCGGACAATGCGAATTTGCCTTGCTGGTATTGGTCTTCAACCCAATTTTTGAAGACGTAGCAATCTTCGAGTGGATGGCCCAAAACTCGATGGTAGGGGCAGTAATTAGGATCGTTGACGTCGTTCGGTCGCGTTGGGTGTCTTGACTTCGGTAGAGTGATGAGCCCGTTGCGCACAGCTAGTTCGAACAGTCTCCTTGTTTTATCTCGGGGAAACGAGTAAGGATGTCTCAACTTCTGATCAAGGGATTGCCGCTTGTTGCTTTGGCGAACAACCGGTCTCGGGCCACTCAGTTGTTGTTGAGCGTTGGCGACGAAGGTTGTTTTCCCTTTGCCCTTTTCATTCCAAGGCTCCTTCTTTGAAGAGGAAGGCCTATGGCCCATCTGGTCCATTTGAGCCAACTTGTCAATCAAGGACTAGAAAGTGGTCGGCTTGAAAAACATCATGAATTGGGAGATGGTCGCTTGAGGGTCAAGAGTGCCCACGAACATGCCCACCGCAGGTGCTTCTTCGATGCGCTGCTCGCACTTCGACCATAAATTCCGCCACCGAATTGCATACTGAACCCATGTTTCGCCTGGTTTCACCTTGGCATTGATCAACGTCGTTATTGGGGTGCGTTCACTAGCACTCGTGAATCGCTGGGTGAACAACAACTCCATTTCTGCGAAAGTCTTGACGGAGTCATTTGGAAGTTCGGAGTACCATTCGAACGCGATCTCCGACAACCTGCCAACAAACTGACGGAGCAAAAGTTTATCATCGCCCCCTGTGTTGCCGCAAAGAGCCCTGAACTGGGCAAAATGCTGATGGGGATTGCCTGTCCCTTTGTACACATGGAATTTGGAGATCATGTATCCGGCGGGTATTTTATTTGGTCATACCAGCCTGGATACGGTCGCCCAGTTTTAATGATTTGTCCAGCCACTTCATTCGCCTGGTGAGCTCATATTTGCTGAGCTATATAGTCGTCCAGAGTGGCCTTGGAAACGGTTTCCTCCTTGGCTGCTGAAAGAGCCGGAGGAGGGTTAGATTTTTCCCCTCTATCGTCTTCAATAATGATCGGAGGGTCTTCAGCTGGAGGATCTGGCTGTAACATCATCCCTACCATGTCTTGGAAGAGAAGCACCATTTGTTTTATGTTGGCAGCTTGTTCTGCTGCTTCTCTGTCCTTCTTTTCAAGGACTCTGCGTAGAAAGTCAGCATCGGTTTCTTGTTCGTGACGCTGTTCTGATGATGCCTCCGGTCTTTCTTTTGGCCTGGTGAGAGCGGCCATTGCAGTCAGCATCTCCTGAAGCTTCTGCTGTTGTTGTTCCTGAGATCTTGTTATTGATCGGGTGAGCGGTCGGTGACCCGTCGAAGCGCGGCTTTCCTCTTTTCCGGAAGCTATGTAAACAGTATGCACCGTCATGCCCCCAGACTTGGGGCATTTGGTCTTAGCGTCTTTGTGATCTACCGTAGTCACAGAGGTCTTTCCCGGCCTCCTTTTCTTTTGAGCAGTTGACGTTGAGGGAGCCGTTGCAGTGGGCACCCAGGTGGTTGTCGTCCTTTGTGGTTTGCTAGGACGGTTCTCTTCCTGCTGAACCTTCGCCCTTTTCTGTAGGTGAGAGTAATCTTGATCAATTACCGAGTCCCGAACCTATCGCCAGACTTTATAGATTTTGGAGGACAGCCGCTGAGGGGATTGTTCTGGCTTTGCTTCTGCAACATTTTCCACGGATGGAGAACATCTTTTCAGTACGGCGGTAGGAGAGTTCCTACGCACCTTGTTCAGCAACTCAAAACTGTTCCCAGTTGGAACAGCGACATTGACTTCCACCATTGGGGACGGTGAAGTTATCCCAGAGGGAGAGTTGCCCCCAGCCTCCCTTACTCGGCGCCAGTGGCGACGTCGAGCGCGTCGAGCTGTTGGGATGGTTTCAGCTTGAGGGGTGACTTCGTCATGCCCCCTGTTCTGGTGAGGCATCGCCGCTATCAGCCTTTTGAAGACTGATGTCCGTTGAGAAGCGGTATCCAACCGGTCAAAAACAGACTTCTGAGCAGAGACAGGAACCGTAATGGGAACCGGAACAACCAGTCTTGTAAAAACTGACCCTTTGGTAGGAGAAGCCGCCTTGACGACTTTGGGAGCAGGGTTGGCTATTCTTTTCGGAATAACCTTTTCTTAAGGTGCAGGCTTCATCATGGGCCCACTTGAACTTTGGCCCAGTCTAGCGAAGACTGAGGCGCAGGAGCTGGACGACCCGTTGAGAGGGGCCGCAGTAGTAGCAAGCCGATCAAAGACCGGCTTCTTGGGAGCTTCTGGCGTTGGCACAGGAGCGGTGAAGCTCGTTGGCGGGAGCATGGTCCCGAAAAACAATCCTGTGGTGGCTTGAGTGGCCTGTTCCACCGGCATTGTAAACAGCGAAGCCGCTTGAGGCCCGTAGGCTATGCCTCCGGATGAGGCGGAGCGTACGTTGCAGTTGCAGCTGGAACATTTTGCACAAGTGAACGCCATTGATCCTTCGCTTTCTGCACCAAGCAAAACGCCAAATCTTAGTACCTCGAACCCAATGGCAATCATCAACAAACCGCGATTGGTTCGCGAACACGACACACGAAGTGTGGAGTGGAAAGAGAAAAAGGTCCCACCGGGCGTGCCAGAATCTATTCCCCTCCAAACACAGAGACGCGACCGCGTAGGTCCGTCTCACCTGAAATTCGGGGCAGATGCTAATTGGTGCTATCCGTCCACCTCTCCGAAGATGCCAAGTTGATTTATGGCACGATATATCAAGGTTTAAACGGATGCGGCCGATATAGCAGACTTCATCAGATTCCCCCTCGTTTGAGGGGTTTTTGATTGTGGGGACGCTCTTCCCTGCAGGAGCAAGCCCCTGCAGTTAATTACGCTACCGCATCGCGGTAACAACTTTCTCCTTCTCCAGATGGTCACTTCGTGTCATGGGTGTTTGTTTTGTGTTTGGTTGCCCGTGGATTGTATACGGAGACTAAGTTATGTTGTCGCCCGTAGGGCGTGGACTAGTCCAAATCCGTATCTTTCTTAGATTTGGGTTTGGGGGTTTGGGTTTAAGGATACGTTAGCCTCATTTGAGACTAAGATCAACTTAAATGTTTGTTAAGAATACGTTAGTCTAATTTGGGACTAAGATCAACTTAACGGGATCATTTAGATCCGACAAGAGAGCAATTGGGCTCTGTTGTTTAGTTTAATGACATTGCGGTCGATAATTAGTTTAAGGACATTGCGGTCCAGTGTTAGTTTTAAGACATCGCGGTCGAGGTTAAGGACATCATAGTCCGTGAGTTTAGGGACCTCACAGTCCGGTGTTAGTTTTAAGACATCACGGTCGAGGTTAAGGACATCATAGCCCATGGATTTAAGGACTCCACAGTCCGATGTTAGTTTTAAGATATCACGGTCAAGGTTAAGAACATCACAGTCCATGGATTTAAGGACTCCACAGTCCGACATTAGTTTTAAGACATCACGGTCAAGGTTAAGGACATCATAGTCCATGAGTTTAAGGACCCCACAGTCCGTAGTAATGTGTGGTTGTCGGGACCCGTCACCTCTCTGACGACGTTGAAGGATTGCAACGACAGATATCAGAGGAGTAAAGAGATGTACCCTCGAACCGGGTGTAAATTGATTGGAAGAGCAGATGAGCTCAGTTCAATTTAAATTGAGGACTTATGGCCAGAATTGGGCTAAGTCCAGTTTAAAATGTTTAACATTTTATTTATTTTTTTGCCTATTAGGCCTTTGTTTGGGTTCTGCCCTTTTAATAATGCCAAGCATTGGGCTCTGACATTTTTTTGTCTTATTTTGAATGCATAGCATTTATCAGAACAAAGTATGTTCTGACAACACGCCACGTGGCGCACTAGGCGTTTTGCGCCAGTCAAAGAGCGCATTGCGCTTCTGTCGGTTAGCGCACACGAGGAGGACACGTGTCGCGCTTAGCGCTAAGTGCTAGTTTGTTAGCGCACTGCGCTTTTAATTTATGAGCGCGCTGCACTAGTTTATGGGTGCACCAGTGAGTGACACGTGGCGTGCTTGGCGCTGAGCACCAACCCAAGAGCGCAGTGCGCTGTTTTCAGGAGCGTAAAGTGCAGATTGTGTCTATGGTTGACACGTGGAATGTTTTGGCGCTGAGCGCCGATCCAAGGAGCGCAAAGGTGCAGTTCATGAGTGCAAAGCATTTTCTGATAGCGCAAAGCGCATTTTGATTAATTTTAAGATCAAAGAACAAATTTATGTTCTTCAAAGGAGGCTTTGCCTCAAGATCCAAGAGCAACAGTTCTTGTTTTTATAAAAAGGCTTTGCCTTTATAGATCAAAAGATCTGTGAATGAAGTAAAATACTTCTTTTTATATTTTTATGATTAGATTTTTTGATCTTTTCTTTATTAAAGATCTTGGTCTTTTCTTAGATCTCTGATCTTTTTAGAAGATGGTTCTTCTTTTTACGAGATGATTTCATCTCTATTATTCAAGAACATGGTTCTTTTTACCTTGAAAATGAAGAAAAATCTTCTTTTTTCTAAGAGTTTTCTCTTCTTTTGCAGAGGGTTTTTCTCTCTCTTTTCTGTCTCTTCTGTATATCTCTCTCTCAGACTTGAAGTTTAGGGGTCTTTATATAAGGCCAATTGATTCGTTAAATCAGTTAAAGAGATCTTTCTCTGATTGATTTGGGAGTATTTCCCACCGTTGGATCTTTGATCGTAGGGCTTCTGTTTTACAGAAGACAATCTTCTTGTTTTTTTAACAATATTGAGAAAATCTTTCCATAACAGAATTTATTCTGTCTTTTGGTAATTTTTATTTACCATTGGATCGTTGATCCAAGGTGCTCTGATTTACAGAGCACAATCTTGTTATTTGGAAAGATTTTGAGGAATCTTTCCTTAACAGAATTTAATTAATAATTCATCATTATTATTAGATTTTTGATCTGACGGTTGAGGAGCTTTTAGGTTCTAGCGCTGGCGCACCCGTGCTTTGCACGTGGTGCGCTGCTTAAAAGGCAGCGCACATTGCGCTAGCGCACACGTGTATGACACGTGGTGCGCTGCTTAGAGCGCAGCGCACCTAGCGCTAGCGCACACGTGCTTTACACGTGGTACGCAAGCGCAGCGCACATTGCGCTAGCGCACACGTGTATGACATGTGGTGGGCTGCTTAGAGCGCAGCGCACCTAGCGCTAGCGCACACGTGCTTTCCACGTGGTGCGCTACGACAGAGTCTTTGACTCTCAGTACTGAGACATTTACATTCTTTGCATGTGAAGTTTTTCCCTTTATTTTTAAATATTTTTTATTTTATTTATTTATTTATTTATTATTATTATTTTTTTTATAAGGGAGCAGGTTGTGAGCCAAAATTTTGGCAGGAACATGGGTCTTCCTCCTCTTCGGGTTCAAATAGCCGAGAGGGTTCTTCTTCTACTGCGTCTTTTGTGTCGGGCTCGACTCCTAGAGTCAGGGTGCCCGAGTCAAGTAACTCGAAGAGCGGGCGGGACCGCTCGGTGGATCTTCTGCTAGAGAGTTTTCATCAAAGGTTGGTTGTCGCATCTTGCTCGGCGGACGGGGATTCCGGATAGTCCGTGGCTTCTACGGTCCGTGAGCACCGTCGGAGGGAGCAGGTTGAAGCTACTTAGGCTCGGCTGAAGGAGATTTCTTCGATGTATCACCGACAATGTTTCCTTAATCCTCGCCCTTCTTTGTTGTAATTGTTGTAAGGCTGGGGAGCCCATAATACCTCTTAAATAAATAAACTTGTCTTTGGTTGTAGTGTACTGTCTCTTTTCCTCTTCTTGATATATATTTTATGTTTTTCTTAAAAGGCTTCGGAGTCTTGGAACCGAGAAAAGAAACAAAGAGCTGGAGCCCTACGGTGGTACATAAAGTCACTTCCGTGAGAGGACCTAGCCCGGAAGACTTAGTTCAATACAAAAAGGAATTACATTATTTGAAAGACGATATATGTTTATTTATACAATTTATGCTTTTTAGCATTATAAGGCTGAAGAAAACTATGCCACCCGGCGTCCTGCAGGCGGTATGCTCCACCGGGCAATGCTTCTGTCACGAGGAATGTTCCGTCCCATTTCGGGGAGAACTTATGTAGTCTCCCTTAATCAACGAACTTGTTTCTTCGTAAGACCAAATCTTCCGTCTTAAAGGCCTGATGTTTAACTCGGGTATTGTAGTAGCGAGCGGTTTGCTGCTGATATGCGGCCGCTCTGATTTGCGCTCGATCCCGCTTTTCCAATAAGATGTCCAAGTTGCTTCGGAGCACCGAGGTGTTGGCTTCATCGTCAAAATGTTCTACCCTATAACTGGGCAGTCCAATTTCCGTAGGGACCATTGCCTCGGTACCGCAGCAGAGGTTGAATGGGATTTCTCCCGTGGGTGTTTGCTTCAATATTCGAAATGCCCATAGCACTCGTGGCAGTTCTTCGACCCAGCCGCCTTGCCTTCCTTCCAAACGGGCTCTGAGACCGTGGAGGACACCCCGGTTCGCTACCTTGGCCTGCCCGTTGCATTGAGAATATGCGACCGCGGAAAACTTCATCAGTATGTGGTAGTCACTGCAAAATTCTTTGACTTTATCATTTTCGAAGTTGGTCCCATGGTCAGTAACTATGCACCTTGGGATTTCAAATCGAGAAATTATATTGTTCTGCAGGAACTTTATCGTAGCGGCGGCGGCCGGTTTCCTGATGGGTACGGCCTCTAATCCATTTCATGAAATAGTCCACAGCGATGAGGATGTATCTGTGTCCGCCCGTGCCGGTGGGGAGTTGACCGACCATATCCACCCCCTCATTATGTAAACGGCCAAGGGGAGCTGAGTGGCGTTAGTTCGGTGGTGGGAAGACGAGGTATGCTGCCGAAGAGTTGGCAGCTCTTACATTTTCTGACCAACTTCTCGGCGTCCTGGTATGTTTTCGGCTAGTAGTACCTTTAGAGAAGCGTCTTCTGGACCAAGGTGCGAGCTTCTTGATGCGCTCCCCCGATCCCTTCATGTATTTCTCGCAGAATATAGTCTGCCTCGTGAGGGTCGATGCATCGGAGCAGAGGTTGAGTGTATGACTTCTTGTATAGGTTCCCGTTGCTCCAGATGAAATGGCGCGCTTTTGCTGGTAGCCGGTGAGATTCTCCTCGATCTCCGGGAAGTACACCGTCCTTAAGGAACTCTATGAGGGGCTTTCTCCAATCTTGCCCTTCTTCCTGAGCTGTGTAGATCTGGAGTGTTACTTCTCCGTCTTCCACGCTGGGCCGTGATAAGACTTCAAAGAGAATATTTCTTTTATGGTTGGCCGAATAGGAAGAAACGAGCTTGCTCAAGACATCGGCTTGGGTGTTCAAGTTTCTGGGAATCTGCTCCACTTAGACTTTGTCGAAATTTTTTTGAACCCTTTTTTTTACTTCGGCCAGGTATTTTATCATGAGTGGTTCCCGGGCCTCGAATCGCCCGGTTACTTGGCCGACGACCAGTGCGGAGTCGCTGCGAACTCTGATGGTCTTCAGCCCTACCCCAGAGGCAATTCGCGGTCTTGCCAACATTGCATCGTATTTCGCGGCATTGTTTGACGCTCTGAACCCGAGTTTTAAGGAGTATTCCATTTCCGCTTCGTCCAAGCCGCGGATGATCAGGCCAGCCCCGCTCCCTTCTTCGGTAGAGGATCCGTCAACGTAGAGCACCCAATCCGGGATGGGGTCGGGTACCTCCTCGACCAAGGGACTTGGTTCGGGGCCTTGTGCTGTCATTTCTTCTTTAGTGGGGATGGTGCATTCGACAACAAAATCCGCTAAGGCCTGTGCTTTGATGGCTTGTCGGGGGCAGTATTTGATATCGAATTGGGATAATTCCCATATCTATTTCTCCAGACGACCTGACGACTCGGGGGAGGTGAGAATAGACCCTAAAGGTCGCTCGGTGAGGACGAGGATTGTGTGCGCTTGGAAATAGTGTCGTAGTTTTCTGGACGCGACGACAAGTGCCAGGACTATTTTCTCTATAGCCGGGTATCTTGTTTCTACATCCTTGAAAACATGGCTCACGTAGTAGACCGGCCTCTGTATGCCTTCACATTCTCTGACAAGCACCGAGCCTGCAGCTTGGTCGGAGACGGCTAGATATAATAATAGCTCGTCACCCTCGACCAGTTGGGTGAGTAGCGGGGGAGTTGATAGGTGTGCCTTGAGTTGTTCGAAAGCGTTCTGGCATTCTCAGATCATTCGAACTTAGGAATTTTCCTTAGGGCCTTGAAGAACGGGAGGCACTTCTCTCTAGACCTGGACATAAAGCGACTCAGGGAAGCCACCCTCCCCGTGAGGCGTATGATGTCTACATTGCTCTTGGGCGTTTCCATGTTGAGGATGGCGCTGATCTTTTCTGGGTTTGCTTCGATTCCTTGATAGGTAACCATGAACTTGAGGAACTTCCCACTGGTGACTCCGAATGCACATTTAGCTGAGTTCAGCTTCATTTTATACTTGCGCAGGACGTCGACTGTCTCCCCGAGGTCTTTAGTATGCCCGGCTAAGGAAACGGATTTTACGAGCATGTCGTCAACGTAGACTTCCATGTTTCTCCTAATTTGTTGTTTGAACAGTTTGTTGACCAGACGTTAATACATGGCCCCAGCATTCTTGAGTCCGAAGGATATCACTTTGTAGTAGTATACCCCCGATCCGTGGTGAAGGCGGTAGGTTCTTTGTCGACCGGGTTCATCCGGATCTGATTGTAACCGAAGAAAGCGTCCATAAAGTTCAGAAGTTCGTGGCTGGCCGAACTGTCCACTAGCTGGTCTATCCAAGGAAGTGGATAGTTGTCTTTGGGGCAAGCTTTGTTCAAGTCCATGAAATCGACGCACATGCGCCATTTTCCGTCTGCCTTCTTGACAATGACCACATTCGCCAGCCAATCTGAGTAGTCCAGGTTCCTGATGAAGTTGGTTGTGAGCAATCGATCTACCTCGTCTTCTATCGCATTTTGTTTAACCGGCGCAAAACTTCTCTATTTTTGTTCGACGAGTCGGGCTTGCGGGTCGACCCCGAGCATGTGGGAGATCACTTTGGGATCGATCCCGGGCATATCCGCTGGCATCCAAGCGAATACGTCTGTGTTTCCCCGGAGGAAACGAATCAAGTCTTCGCGGTGGTCCCCGGTAAAGAGAGAGCCGATCTGGACTGTCCGGTCATCGACTTCTTCTACGAGGGGGACTTCCGTCAATGCTTCCACTGGGGTGCCTCGAATTTCCCTTTGGTCGTCGCGTGTATCTAAGGATCCGTGGAAATCATGCACGTCCTCAAAATCGTCGCCCTGCTCTCCGGCGATGGACGTCGAGGAGAGGTAAATCTTGGCGGTTTTTTGGTTCCCGTAGACCCGGCATATCCCCTTGATTCAAAGGGAATTTGATCGCAAGGTGATAAGTCGAAATTTAGGCCCGAAGGGCGTTCAAAGTAGGACGTCTCAGGAGAATGTTATAGGATGAAAGGACCTTAGCGACGAGGAAGTCCACTGTTATGGTTCGCGTATTGCCTAATTCTCCAATGTTGAGGAGGAGGGTGATCAGGCCCTCGGCTAGGACGGAGTGGTTTGTGAACCCAAAAAGGACATGGGAGGTCGACCGAAGGTTATATGGTCCTAGCTCCATACGCTGGAAACAGTCGTGGAACAGGATATCCGCCGAGCTCCCTGAATCGACCAAAATTCTCCGGATCTCGTAACGATGGACTCGGGCCGTTATCACGAGAGGGTCGTTGTGAGGAAGCAATATGCTGTGGAGGTATTCATCGGTGAAGATGATCGGTTCGTCCCTCGTGCACCTCTTGTAGGGCGTATCGTTTGCGCCCTCGACTGGGAGGAGGCGGTGGTCCCCCCATTTTCCCGAGCTAAATCCGAGGTAATGACCATGATTTATCCGATCATTAATTCCAAGGGAGGAGTTTGGTCATTTTGCTCCCACTCCGCCTACCGCTTGTCCCGTAAGTATTTCGCCAGGTGGCCGGAGAGGATCAACTCCTCGATGTAGTCACGAAGTTTTTTGTAGTTCTCAGTCGGGTGACCCTGCGACCTGTGGAAGGCGCGGTACGGGCCGCGGAGACGCTTGCCTGCTCTTTTGGTAACTGGCGGGAGCTTAAAGAACTTCTCGCCCTTAGCTTCCTCCAGCAGCTCGGTCTGGGAAATGTTTAGAGGAGTGTACTCCTAAAACCTCGGGGAGTAAGGTTTCGGACGGTCGACTTTCTTTTTCTCCCCCCCCCGTCCCTTTTCTTTCGGTTTGTTTGGTCGGCTCGGGCCAGATTTGAGTTCACCTCCGACTCGAGTTGGATCTCTTGCTCGGTCCAGGCTTTTACTTAGGACATGGTCTTAGGTTGCGCTAACGTAAAAGAGCGGAGCCACTCTTTGGGCCTAAGACCCGGCCTCAGCGCGGTGATAAATGTTTTCTCGCAGTGCCCGGAAACCTCCAGGAGGGCGTTGTAGAAGCGAGTGACAGACCCTTTGAAGGATTCCTTGTCTCCGCTCTTGACAGTGAACAGGTAGTCGACCGTCTTTTTCTGTCTTCGGTTTCCGACGAAATGACCGAAGAATTGGGTAGCCAGCTTGTCGAAGGTCGAGATGGAGCGCGTCGCGAGTCCCGGCCAGCCTGGATTAGGATAGTGGGGAAAGCTCGGCACTGAGCCGCGTCTGAGTTATCTTGGAAGCTCATGCTCGCCGTAAATGCGTCTGAGTGGTCCTTCGGGTCAGACTTCCCTTCGAAGAGGGCCACTTTGGGCGGCTTGTTTCTGGATGAGATGTGCTCGGCCAACAGCTCTTCTGTAAATGGCTTTGTGAGCGAATCGGCGGAATACCTGGCCCCTTCACCGGATATATGGCCATGTCATGCCCCGCTTCCCAGTATATGGGCAGAGGACGCAACGAGGCCACTACGTATTTACTCAGAAGTAAACACGCTAAGCGTATTTAAGCAATATAAAATAAAATGTACACAAGAGACAAATGTAAATGAACAGCAAATTTATTTATTAACATTCTTTTTACAATACATCTGAAATGAAAATACATGGAATGAAAGCAATACCTAAACAATGGCATAATAGAAATGAAAATGAAATGTAATGTACAAGTGAATCTAAAACTCTGGGTCTTCAGTAAACTGATCCAAGTCCTCGCTGCTGGGCTCGATCTCCAGTGAGTCCGAATCACCTAACAACATTCCAAAGAAGAAGAAAGAGAATGTCGTCAGCGAACAAATCGCTCGGTAAGTCCCGTAGATAGATAAGAATAGAATAAACAGAATAGAGAGTATATTGTTATAATGTTGTATTTAGTGTTAACGCTGTTGTTTGTAGCTTGGTATAGAAGAGGCCAGTGTATACGAGAGGAGTCTCACTATACCAGAGACTAAGGTATACGGAATACAAGGAACCGTTCAGTCACGGTACAACGGCAATGGAGATTCAAGTTAGGTGTCTTATGGTTGCAGTCTCGTGCCACTTCTAACACCTTCCGTACCAATCTACCCCTTATAAATCCCGTCATATCTTGATTGTATTGTTTTTATTGTTTGAATTGTATATTGTATATAGATGGATGACTTACCGAAACCATGATATCAGTAATGGAACGGATATAATGGATGAACATGTAAATGGAGTATATCCATGGTTCGGTTCGGTCAAGTTGTATAGATTGAATAGATGGATTCATATTGAATTGTGGTTTTATACTTGAACCACATTCAAGTCAGATTGTTTATATTTAGATTCAGTCTGAGTCAGAAAATTAGAAAAGAAATTGAAGTCTTGAATTATGTTTTGGTGCTATCGGTAACTGCTGCACATGGACGGCAGGATTTGTGTCTTTTTCAAAGACAATTACCGTGTTGATAACACCATTTGTTAAGTTGTCTATCTTAAATATACAAGCACCCATATCTCCGGCTCCCTGAGGCTCAAGAGACTGGTCCCACTTAAACTTATGTTTACTAGGGTCCTTATTGTAACTTAGTATAACTTGAGGAGTTTTTATGTAAAATAGTTTTGTTATACTTTCAAAATATATCTCAAGTATTTAATTATCGTCTTTAGAGTTTTCATAGATGTTTCTTTTATTCAATGTGAAATTTCTAGTGAGTATAATCTATTTTTAAAGTATAAGGTATTTATTTGAAATATTGGAATTGTATGGTATTTTCTTGTAAATGGAATGTTTTTCTTGAATTTTGGAAATGTGGAATATTATAAATATTAAAAATAGAAATTTTGATATTAATTACATATATATTTATTTATTAAAAATATAAGTTTTATTTATAATAGAAATCACATTTTCTAAAGAAAAATGTATTAAAAATATTTCGAGATCGTATGCTCCTTGCGGAGGTCTGCATCTCACTCTACTAGGCCCGAGGATGTACGATAATCCGCACCATACTGAACGGGTTCCCCAAAATGGGTTGTAGAGATGAAATTACAAGGATTTGTTAAATACACTTCCTATAAAAAAAAGGTTTTATAAGTTGAAAGTAGTTATATGTAAAGTCGTATTTTCCCAATTCTATATTCCCAAATTCTATCGTGCTATGTTAGATATGTGTGTTGTGAGGAGGTAGGTCATTAACTCATGAGTTTTCTAAGGCAATACAGTTTAAAAAGTTTAAACATGTCGAAATGAAACATGAAAGTATTATAATGTAAAAGTGGAATAAAACTTGTTACGGTTATTATTTTGATGTCAAACTTGTTCTATTGTCTATGTTAATGAGTACTAAACAATATATCAAAAGTTATAGATTTGTTATTAAGGAAAAGTTGTATTTTTAAAAGAAAAGTTAATCAGAAGCCGGATAACTCCGCTTCCGACACATTTTAAGAATGAAGGGTTTGGAACTAGCAAAAGAGAGAAAGAACGGGGACTTACTGGTTATTTGGCTAAAGGAGAGAAAGAGGAAGAGTGGGAAAGCGCCGGTGTATAGTTTCGTCACCGGAAACTCCTCGGATGTTCGTCGGAGCTTCGCCCTTTGTTAACTCCACTTGCACACAAAATAGAACTTGGAATTTTTGTAGAGTATTTGTAGAAAATTTCAGTGTGAAGGGGTGTAAAAATAGAGTGGGTATTTATAGGGGAAATTAGGGTTAGGGTGTGATAAATTTGAGAATTAAAATGCATTAAAATATGGAGTAATGCAAAGTTTTAATTCTCTGGAACAGTCAGGGGTTAACAGGGGGAGTCCAAGGGTTGCTGGGGTTAAAGAAAATTAGGGTTTGGGCTTCACAAAACCGGCGATGCCGGCCCCTGAAGGATTCTTGCCGGTCGGATCTCAGGGTTGGGGGCTCGGATTCTTGCCACGTGTCTAGGTCGGTCTGAATATTAATTTGCATATGTTTATTTAGGCTGTGACTTTTGGTTTTACGTGTTGTGTACGTGTAGACTTTTGGGCTTCTAAAATATTAAAAGAATTCAAAATAAAAAGATATGTGGCTGATGGGATTTGAACTCTGGTGCTTTGGTTCAGTAGTGCAAGGTATTACCAATGAGCTACAAGCTTTTTCTAGCTGTTCTAAATCAAAACAAATACTTATAGTACTCACAGGAAATGAAAATACCCTAATTGTACATTAATTTTAAATGAACTTTATGTACACTAAAATTGAAGTTATTACAGTCTACCCTCCTTACAAAAATTTCGTTCTCGAAATTTACAATTTATTTTAAGGACTAGTTTATAAATAAGTGAGGATATCTTACACGCATCTCATCTTTTCTTTCCCATGTCGATTCTCCTGGAGTGTCTTTTCTCCACATCACTCGAACCAAGTTGACTTCCTTATTCCGAAGTGACTTCACTTTCCTGTTTAGGATCTCAACAAGTTGATCCTCACAGGATAAATCTGGCTGTACAGTGAGCTCGGAATGATCAAGAATATGGCTGGGGTCACTCACATACCTTCTGAGTTGAGATATGTGGAACACATTGTGCACTCCTTCCAATGATTGTGGAAGTGCCAAGTGGTAAGCCACTTCACCGACTCGTTCGAGTATGTTGAACAGTCCAATGTACTTTAGACTTAGCTTATCCCGTCTTCCAAATCGAACCACTCCACGGTTGGGAGATATCTTTAAGAATACATGTTCTCCCGGCTGGAACTCCAAATGGCGTCGCTTCGCATCAGCCCAATGCTTCTGTCGATCTTGGGCTATGCGCATTCTTTCCCTGATAGTACGGACCGCATCTACGGTTGCTACTATCATTTCTGGTCTAAGGAGTTCTCTATCTCCGACGTCGTCCTAACTTAATGGCGATTGACACTTCCTTCCATAAAGTGCTGCAAAAGGTGCCATTCCGATACTTGCTTGGTAGCTGTTGTTGTATGAAAACTTCATAAGATGTAGGTGATCTTCCTATGATCCTCCGAAGTCTAGCATACACGCTTTTAGCATTATCCTCTAAGATCTGAATAGTTCGCTCAGACTGACCATCTGTTTGTGGATGATAAGTCGTGCTAAAGTTCAGACTTGTTCCCAAGCTCGCTTGCAGACTTTGCCAAAATTGTGATCAGAACCTGGTGTCACGATTGGAGACAATGCAGACCGGTACTCCATGAAGTCTCACAATTTCCTGTATGGGTTCATGGGAATCAGAGATAGTACATATTTGAAGAGTTTAAATCTTACTTAGATTCTTATCTCCATGTACTTCTTTGCTAATGTCTCAGTAGATTGGCCAACTCGAAATGTGATGAAGTGAGCTGACTTTGTGAGTCGATCCACAATAACCCATACCGCATCGTTACCTTTTGTACTGCGAGAAAGTGCAGTCACAAAATCCATTGTGATGTGTTGCCACTTCCATTCTGGAATCGGTAACGGTTGAAGTAATCCAGCTGTCCTATGATATTCAGCCTTTACTTGCTGACACACCAAGCATTTAGCGACGCTTCTGGCTACTTCACGCTTCATTCCATGCCACCAGTAATTTTGACGTAGATCTTTGTACATCTTTATACCTCCAGGGTGTACTGAGTAAGGAGAGCTGTGATCTTCTTTCATTAACTCATCCCGCACAGAACCTTTTGGTACACACAATCTACTGCCATATCTTAAAGATCCGTCATCATGGATGATGAAGTTTGTTCTAAGTCTATTCTTTACTTGTTCTCTGATCTTTTGCAACTTAGCATAACTTGCTTGAGCTGTTTTGATCTGATTGACAATGGTAGATTGAACTTGTAAATTCATTAAATTTGAAATGTTATCTGGCATGACTACTTCAATCTCCATCTGATGCAAATCCTGTTGAAGCTTCCATTGGGAGGTGAGATTCATCGATAATGGTTGGGGACTAAAAGCATCAGGTACCACATTCACCTTTCCTGGGTGATATTGCAGGTTGATGTCGAAGTCCGCCATCAATTCTAACTATCTTCTCTGCCGCATATTAAGCTCCTTCTGAGTAAACATATATTTCAGACTCTTGTGATCTGTGTATATGTTCACTCGCTCACCAAGAAGATAATGGCGTCAAATCTTAAGAGCAAAGATTACGGTCGCCAACTCCAAATCATGTGTCGGGTAATTGCACTCATGAATCTTCAGCTGTCTTGAAGCAAAAGCCACAATCTTTCCGTGCTGATGTAGAACACATCCTAATCCCTTACCGGATGCATCACAATGCACTTTAAAACCTCCAGATTGGTCATGTATGACGAGGATATGTGTTGATGTTAATCTTGACTTGAGTTCCACGAAAGCTTGTTCGCATGCTTCTGACCACACGAATTCTTCATCTTTACGTGTGAACTTGGTCAGGGGTGTTGCTATCTTCGAAAATCCTTCAATGAACTTTATATAATATCCAGCTAGACCCAAAAAACTTCAAATGTCTTTCACTGACTTTGGTGTCGGCCATTCGCTTACTGCTGAAACTTTCGTTGGATCCACAAAGATTCCTTCGCTCGATACGATATGTCCAAGAAAACCAACTTGATCTAGCCAAAACTCGCATTTGCTATACTTGGCATAGAGTTGATGTTGTCATAGAGTTTCTAGAACAATTCGTAGGTGTTCGGCGTGTTCTTTCCGACTCTTAGAATACACCAGGATGTCGTCGATGAAGATGACAACAAACCTGTCTATATGCTCTCAGAAACTTGATTCATCAGGTTCATAAATATTGCTGGTGCGTTGGTCACTCCAAATGGAATCATAAGAAATCCGTAATGACCATAGCGAGTTCTGAATGCCGTTTTGTGGATATCAGATTCCTTGACCTTCACCTGATGATAACCCGAACAAAAATTTAACTTGGAGAAAACACAAGATCCACTTAGCTGATCGAACAGATCGTCGATACGCGGTAGCGGATACTTATTCTTTATCGTTACTTCGTTCAAGGCTCTATAATCAATGCACATTCGATATGAACCTTCCTTCTTCTTCACAAGCAGTACCGGTGATCCCCAACCTGAAGTGCTGGGACGAATCCATCCTTTCGCCAATAATTCGTCCAACTGAGTTCGGACCTCTTTTAAACCTTCCGGACTTAGTCGATACGGTGCTTTGATTACTGGTTGTGCTCCTGGTACTAAATCAATGCTGAATTCAAGAGCTCGATCAAGAGGCAAACCTGATATATCGTCAGGAAATACATCGTCGAACTTTCGTACCACTTCTGGTTTTGATCCTTTCTCCGCTTGAATTGCCGCAATCACTGCCTTCTTTGGTTTCGCCTTGTAAGTACTTAGTTCCAGGGTACGGTATTCATTTTTGAAATAAGAGACCGGATAGTCTAGAATCTCGAATACTACCCTTCTTTGACGACAATCAATGGTAGCATAAAATGTTCCGAGCCAATCCATACCCAACACCACATCGAAGTTCGGTATGTCCAACACCTTGAAGTCAGCATAGAATTCTCTGCTGCAGACGACCACTGGACATATGCTGTATCCCATTGTTGCCTTTAGAATGCCGTTCCCTGAACTGACATCCAGCTAGATACAAGCGGTGTGACTGGTATCGCATGAGTTCGGATGGACCATTGCGACATAAAGCAATGAGATACTCCGGTATCGAATAGTGCGAGTGCGGGGAGTGAGGCTACTAAAATTGTACCTAAGGTATGTGGGATATGTTTTAGGTATAAGGAAAAGATATATAGGTATGTCTATGAACTAAAAAAGAATTTGAAAGGGAAGTGTTACCAGTGATGACTTGGCCGGAGGCTTCAGGCTCTTCCACAGTCATCGTGAAAGCCTGTCGCCTCGGAACATTCCTCCTTGCTGAAGGAGCATTCCTCTGTCCGTTCCTTGGTCCTTGAGATGGGTTCCTTTGAACTTGATGGAACTGACGAGGAGGAGGTGCAGTCGGTCCACGAGTAGGTGGAGCAGGTAGTGCAAGTCTCGTAGTAGGTGCCTAAATAGCTGGTCGCTGCGGGTAGGTGATTGCTGGCCTGGGTGCAGCATATGGGTTTTGTCTACGAGGATAAGACCCAATATCGTGAGTAGCTGAGCCGCAGACTAAGCAAAGGAGATTTGTACGCTGGCAGTCTTTCATCAGATGTCCATCTCTCATGCAGTATGTGCAAAATACTGTGCTGGGTCGGTTGATTGGTACTCCCGGTCTCCTGGGCACAAATGGTGGCCTTAAAAAGGCTCCTCCTGCCATCTAGTTGGCAGGACGCTTAACTCCAGCAGATTGAGATCTGCCCCTCATCTTTACCACTGCCTCATAACGGTGGGCAGCTTTCAGAGCCGATTCATGGGTCGGAAAATCTCATGTGGCTAATGCAGCCTGGATCTCCGGATCTAACCCTTATTGAAATTGACGGGCTCTAATCTCATCCGTTGGTATCAAGTGTGCCGCAAATCTGTTAAAGTATTGTGTTAGCTGTGTAGTATATGATAAAATCTAAATATTGAGACGTATCTTACCGACTGAGTATGGTGTACTCAGCGTCATATTCATCTACTGACTTGGTCCACATTGAACCTTGTTGCAGATGGATGAACTGTTGTTCCATATCAAAGCTGGCAGTCTCAGTGAAGTATTTTGTATCGAACATGTTACGGAAAGTCTTATATTCAATGGGTTGATCAAGACGACTTTCTTCTGCCTTCCACCAAACCCGTGCATTGTCCGTGAGCTTCAACTTCGCAACATGAACCCAAGCTATCTCTGGCACTTGTGCCGCTGCCAGGTCATCTTCAATGCCTTGAGCCCATTTCTCAGCTTCTAGAGGGCTCTCTTTTCCTGCAAACTGCTTTGGGTGCAAGGCCCTGAATTGCTTCACCCTAGGTGTTTCTGCCTCTGGTCGGTTCATCAAGATAGCTGTCTGCTGCTGTTGTCCTTTCAGGAGGCTGCGGATCGCCTCAAGCAAAACCGTCTGCTCATTGATTGGAGCAGCTACGGCAGGTGTGAGGGGTAGTAGTGAGGGAGTGTTGTTGATATACATGCTGGTGTTGTTTGGGGAATCCATAACCTTGAAGAAAAAATTTGGGTTGGGACAGATTCAAAGTATATGAAATAATAAGATTCAAAGAATATGAATTGTAAAGAATATTTTCAGTTGCTGGTGTTCCCCTCCGAACGGCGGCCTGGACTCGGGCGTCCGTGCCTGAGGTTCGGGGCAGATGCTAATTGGTGCTATCCGTCCATCTCTCCGAAGATGCCAAGTTGTTTATGGCGCCGTGCATCGGGGGTTTAGACGGATGCGGCCGATGTAGCAGACTTCGTCAGATTCCCCCTCGTTTGAGGGGTTTTTGATTGTGGGGACGCTCTTCCCTGCAGGCGCAAGCCCCTGCAGTTAATTACGCTACCGCATCGCGGTAACAACTTTCTCCTTCTCCAGATGGTCACTTCGTGTCGTGTGTGTTTATTTTTATGTTTTGTTGCCCGTGGATTGTTTACGGAGACTGAGTTATGTCGTCGCCCGTAGGGCGTGGACTAGTCCAAATTCGTGTTTATCTTAGATTTGGGTTTGGGGGTTTGGTTTGAGGATACGTCAGCCATACTTGAGGCTAAGATCAACTCAAACGTTTGTTAAGGATACGTTAATCCGATTTGAGACTAAGATCAACTTAACAGGATCGTTTAGATCCGACAAAAGAGCGTTTGGGCTCCATTGTTCTAGTTTAGGGACATAGTGGTCCATAGTGTATGTGGCCGTCGGGACCCGTCACCTCTCTGACGACGTTGAAGGATTACAACGACGGATGTCAGAGGAGTTCAGAGATGTACCCTCGAGCCAAAGTTAATTGGGGGGATTCGTAGTCCAGTCTGCTTGAAGGTTTAAGGATTCGTTAGCCATCTTTGAGGCTAAGATCGACTTAAACGGGACCATTTAGATCCGACAAAAGAGCATATAAGGGGGGCTCTATTGTCCTAGTTTAAGGACATTGCGGTCCATGGGTAGTTTAAGGACATTGCGGTCCAGGTTAAGGACGTCATAGTCCATGGGTTTAAGGACTCCACAGTCCGGTATGCGCTCTGGATGCTTCACACGGGTTCACTGCCGTGCTCTGCGAGGACCAGGCTCCGCTCTGGACGTTTTCCGCGGGGTCAAAGAGTGACGTTATCCACGTTCCACGTAACCAGGAATTTTGCACTAGATGCTTTACACGGGTTCACTGCCGTGCTCGGCGAGGACTAGGCTCCGCTCTGGGCGTTTTCCGCGGGGTCAAAGAGTGACGTTATCCGCGTTCTACGTGACCAGGAATTTTGCATTAGACATGGGTTTAAGGACCCCACAGTCCATATCATGGGTGGTCGTCGGGACCCGTCACCTCTTTGAAGACATTGAGGGATTACAATGCCAAGTATCAAAGGAGTGAAGAGATGTACCCTAGAACCGGAGTGGATTAAATAGTCCTTGGCCCAATTTGGGATCAAGACCCATTAATTATATTATGAGCCCATTGGCCCAGTTAATTACGAATTGAGGACTTATGGCCAGCTTGGGCTAAGTCCTATCATGTTTGGAATATTGACTTCTTATGGGTCCATTGAGGGAGAGGCTTTGCCTCTATCCCTTTGGCCAATTGGGCCAGAGCCTAGTGTTAAACACTTCAGAGCAATCAGTGTTGAACACTGGTAATGATGTCGACAAGTTAGTGTTTAACACTAAAAGATAATTGGTATTAAACACCAGCAACAAGGCTTTCAGATTAGTGTTAAACACTAAAACGGATCAGTATCAAGCATTGGCAATAAAGCTCTCAAATTAGTGTTAAACACTAAGGTAGTCAGTGTTGAACACTGCAAATAAAGTTCTTTGATTAGTGTTGAACACTACGGCCCAACAGTGTTTTAACACTGGATTCAGGAGTTCCAACTTAGTGTTAAACACTAAAGCAAGAGGGGTCACGTGGCGACACGTGAGAGCGCTCTCTCTTCATTTATTCTGCTGAAATCGCTGCATCTTTCAGAGCATCACGTGCCATCATGTGACGGGCAATCATATGCCTATGTATTAGAGTTTCTGCCAAGGGTCACGTGGGTCACGTGGGGGACTGCCTCAAAGGGCTTTCTGTAGGTCTTTTTAGGGGGGTCATGTGGTGGCATGTGACCCTGCCTTCATGTATGTTGTTAATCTTTTTCCCGGAATTAAATTCCTCGAGCTTTAAATTTCAGAGGAATTAAATTCCTACTTCCTTTTGAAGACTTATATTCTGGAGTAGAGTTGAACTCTGAATCTTCTGGAGGAATTAAATTCCTTGTATATGTGAAGAACTGAATAGGGTTAAACCCTAATAAAAACTTTTTAAGGAATTAAACTTCCATTTCCTGTTAAATTATGATTGTTTCCACAGAACTAAGTTCTTAATTAGGGTTAAACCTTGTTTCTCTCTGTTCTGAAGGAATTAAATTCCCATAACACAGGGTCAAGCCCTACTTTTGTCTTAGAGGAATTAAATTCCTATAGTTCTGTGAGAATTAAATTCTCATGTTTCCATTCCCTCTCTATGTTTTGGATCTGCATGGCAGGATCTCAACCCATTGAGAATTAAATTCTCAACCTGAAGGGGAGATGTGCACTTTGCAGATCCTCTATCAAAGAGAGAAGAAATATGTTCTTCTGTTTTTATATTATCAGAGTTAAACTCTGTTGAGAATTAAATCCTCCTTCTTTCAAAAAGCCTTCCCTTTCTTACCTAGGGTTTTCTTTTGCAGAAGCTCCAAATTCCTCAAAGTATCAAGGCTCTCTCTTCTTTTTCTCCCTCTGCGTATGTATCTTTTGTGTCTCTTGGCTCCTATTTATAGGAGAAGCAGCCGAATCAATCAGTTCTTGACGAATCCTCATTGAGAGATTTGATTTGCATCCATCATTCGTTTTGGACCTTCGGATTATTAGGTGAATTTTATTCACCATTGGATTTCAAACCCAGGGATTCTCCTTTGTTATTTCTGTTAGATTTAAAGGGGAAATCTTTCCAAACTCGAGATTTTCCATAGATAGATGATATTTAATCACCTCTGAATCTTTAATTCGATATGCTCCAGATAATCACTTTCCTTTGGAAAGATTTGATTCTCCTTCAGAATTTAATTCTGTTGACAAAATGGGCTTTGAAAGCCGGTCACGTGTGACCACGTGACCCATGGTCACGTGTGGACACGTGACCCCCTTGGAACGAGCCTTCCTCTTTCTTTTTGCACTGTCTTCTGGTTGCTGGTTGGTCATCACGTGCCTACACGTGACCACTGGTCACGTGTGAGCACGTGACCCTTGTCTGGAGCCCTTTTTCCTTGGTTTAACTGGAGAACAAGTTTGCTGTCTTGAGCGTCACGTGCCAACACGTGACCCCTGGTCACGTGGGAGCACGTGACCTCTTTTAAAGCTTTATTTCTTTGACTTGATCAGGGAACCGTTGTGTCTTTGCCGCTTGCATTTAAATGTCACGTGTCTACACGTGACCCTTTCTGAAGTCCCTTTTCTTCAGCGTAGTCAAAAAACTGAACTTGCCTTGATGATGCGTTTAGGTGTCACGTGCCAACACGTGACTGCTGGTCACGTGTAAGCACGTGACCCTCTTCTGAAGCTTTTCCCAGAAGCTTTCCTGATTTTAAATCAGGAAACAAATGCCCCCACAGCGTTGTTCTCACGTGTCTGCACGTGAGTGCAACGCTGTCACCTTTTGTGACCGTTGGATCTGTTTTGGGAGTAGGATAGATAACTCGTCCTTTCAGAAGTGCCTTCACTTTTTCATCCTCTTCTTTTCAAACCTTTCTTTTAAGAGTTTGATTTTCGTTGTCAGAGCTTAGTTTTCTGTTGTGTCTGTGCAGGGCCACTTTATCTTCCAATCGAAGGCTAGTGCTCACGTATTGCCCATGCAGGGATCTGCTTGATAGGGACGTTTCATTTCCCTAACCTGATTCCAATACGTCGTTGGACTTCATTTCCAACGCTCTCCCCTTCTTTCCGGGCTTTGAGAATCGTCCCACCATGCACAACATTTTTTGTGCATAGCATTAAATGCTCCCCTTTATAACCCGAACCCATTCCTTACTTCTTTTCTTCACAGAGAAATCTATTCATACCTTAAGGTGATCATCTTTGAGAACCCGATCAATCGCCATGGCTTGCAATCGTCCCCATGCTCGTCGGCAACCATGGGATGTGCCCATTGAGGAGATAATCCCTCGCTTAGCTGCGCGGCTGGCAGATCCCCTTCTCACCGACGCTCAATGTGACACGGTGATGTACGAGCTACTGACCCGTCGGGGCTCTCCTCTTCCCATGGGCTCCATTTGGCTCCGGATGATCCTCCTGTCTGTGCTTGCCGATATACCCCCTCATCCGGCGGAGATGACTTCGGCGATCCTTGACGCGGCGGAGGACAAGCTTGAGTGCTTTCATGAGGCTTGTCTAATCACTCAGGCTCTGAAGGACTACTCAGTTCATATACTGAGTCAGATAAGAGCTCGTCGGGCCGTCATGTCTGCTTTCGCTGATGAGCACGGCTCCAACCGATGGGAAGCGACTCTTCGTGAAAACCGTCGTTTTGACGTGCTGGAGAAAGCAGAGAGGGAGCTGGAGAATTTTGTGTTTTGTTTTGTTAACCCTTGCATTTCTGATCCCTCATTTGGTGATCTTTTCCCAGCAGTGTAGTATGTTTGAATCAATGTACTCCTTTTATCATTGGCGGTTTGCATGCTTTCTGTTGAGTTTTCATGTTTGTCAGATAGTTGTACGTGTGTCTTGCTTGCGTAAACGAGCTGCACGTTTCTCTCATGGGAATTTTCTTTAATTGCGGGCACCATCGTTACGTTGCATGCGCGTCAGTGCCTCAGGTGACATTTCCTTTTAAACATTCGTACAGTTGCAAATGCACGCCTGACAGGATACAGATCAGAAACTTTCCTTGTTATCTCCCGTATCGGGTGGCTTGCGCTGGCCTTAGATTGAATATTGTTGTCGAAGGGAGGTTTATAAATGAAGACATATTTTTCTCCTCAATGGTGTGTCCCCTTTCTATTGAATGTGTTCTGCGGACAATTTATCTTGATCTCTTGGCAGGACAGCGATGGCTCAGGATTCAGGGTTAAGATCTGCTTCCTAAGACTTTTGCATCTTATGAGCCCCGAGGGTCTCATAAAGAGTTTTTCTCCCTACAGGTCGAGAGGATCCCATAGGTGTAAGTTCTTCTTAAGAATCGTGAGGATTCTTAAGCGGGTTTTCCCTTGAGAGTCGCAAGGATCTCACAAGAGAAATTTTCCTTCCTTACAGGTCGTGAGGACTTGTAAGTGCTGGGTGTGGTCGCCCTTATCCGTGTTTTACGGAGTCAGGGGTTTCTCCAGGTATTGTAGTTTAAAGACGTCGCGGTCAAGGTTAAGGACCTCATAGTCCGTGGATCTGAGGACTCCACAGTCCGATATTAGTCTTAAGACATCACGGTCAAGGTTAAGGACCTCATAGTCCGTGGATTTAGGGACTCCACAGTCCGATGTTAGTTTTAAGACATCACGGTCAAGGTTAAGGACCTCATAGTCCGTGGATTTAGGGACTCCACAGTCCGGTGTTTGGTCGCAGGGACCCGTCACCTCTTTGAAGACGTTGAGGAATTACAACTCCATGTATCAAAGGAGTGAAGAGATGTACCTTTAAACCAAGGCAGAATTCGTAGGGAATCGGGGTGGTTGATCGTTAGTTTTAAGACATCACGGTCGAGGTTAAGGACGTCATAGTCCGTGGATTTTTAAGGACTCCACAGTCCGACATTTGCTCTGGATGCTTCACACGGGTTCACTGCCGTGCTTGGCGAGGACCAGGCTCCGCTCTGGGCGTTTTCCGTGGGGTCAAAGAGTGACGTTATCCGCGTTCCACGTAACCAGGAATTTTGCACTAGATGCTTCACACGGGTTCACTGCCGTGCTCGGCGAGGACTAGGCTCCGCTCTGGATGCTTCACACGGTTTCATTGCCGTGCTCTGCGAGGACCAGGATCCGCTCTGGACGTTTTCCACAGGGTCAAAGAGTGACATTATCCGCTTTCCACGTAACCAGGAAGTTTGCACTAGATGCTTCACACGGGTTCACTGCCGCGTTAGGCGAGAACTAGGCTCCGCTCTGGATGCTTCACATGGGTTCACTGCCGTGCTCTGCGAGGACCAGGATCCGCTCTGGACGTTTTCCACGGGGTCAAAGAGTGACATTATCCGCTTTCCACGTAACCAGGAAGTTTGCACTAGATGCTTCACACGGGTTCACTGCCGCGTTAGGCGAGGACTAGGCTCCGCTCTGGACGTTTTCCACGGGGTCAAAGAGTGACATTATCCGCTTTCCACGTAACCAGGAAGTTTGCACTAGATGCTTCACACGGGTTCACTGCCGCGTTAGGCGAGGACTAGGCTCCGCTCTGGATGCTTCACACGGGTTCACTGCCGTGCTCTGCGAGGACCAGGATCCGCTCTGGACGTTTTCCACGGGGTCAAAGAGTGACATTATCCGCTTTCCACGTAACCAGGAAGTTTGCACTAGATGCTTCACACGGGTTCACTGCCGCGTTAGGCGAGGACTAGGCTCCGCTCTGGATGCTTCACACGGGTTCACTGCCGTGCTCTGCGAGGACCAGGATCCGCTATGGACGTTTTCCACGGGGTCAAAGAGTGACATTATCCGCTTTCCAGGTAACCAGGAAGTTTGCACTAGATGCTTCACACGGGTTCACTGCCGCGTTAGGCGAGGACTAGGCTCCGCTCTGGATGCTTCACACGGGTTCACTGCCGTGCTCTGCGAGGACCAGGATCCGCTCTGGACGTTTTCCACGGGGTCAAAGAGTGACGTTATCCGCGTTCCACGTGACCAGGAATTTTGCACTAGATGCTTCACACGGTTTCACTGCCGCGTTAGGCGAGGACTAGGCTCCACTCTGGATGCTTCACACGGGTTCACTGCCGTGCTCTGCGAGGACCAGGATCCGCTCTGGACGTTTTCCACGGGGTCAAAGAGTGACATTATCCGCTTTCCACGTAACCAGGAAGTTTGCACTAGATGCTTCACACGGGTTCACTGCCGCGTTAGGCGAGGACTAGGCTCCGCTCTGGATGCTTCACACGGGTTCACTGCCGTGCTCTGCGAGGACCAGGATCCGCTCTGGACGTTTTCCACGGGGTCAAAGAGTGACATTATCCGCTTTCCACGTAACCAGGAAGTTTGCACTAGATGCTTCACACGGGTTCACTGCCGCGTTAGGCGAGGACTAGGCTCCGCTCTGGATGCTTCACACGGGTTCACTGCCGTGCTCTGTGAGGACCAGGATCCGCTCTGGACATTTTCCACGGGGTCAAAGAGTGACATTATCCGCTTTCCACGTAACCAGGAAGTTTGCACTAGATGCTTCACACGGGTTCACTGCCGCGTTAGGCGAGGACTAGGCTCCGCTCTGGATGCTTCACATGGGTTCACTGCCGTGTTCTGCGAGGACCAGGATCCGCTCTGGACGTTTTCCACGGGGTCAAAGAGTGACATTATCCTCTTTCCACGTAACCAGGAAGTTTGCTGATTGTATCCGCATTTCACGGGATTGGGGTTTGACTCTCTGTGGGAATACATCGTCGAGTCATGGAACTGGGAGTTGCCGCTGTTCCGTTTCGCTTGATGTTGTGTTTGCTGCCATGAGACGAACGACAAGATTATCTCTCCGAAGAATCTGTGAATCGTCGAGATTTGGCTTCTCCTTATGATGAACCCTGGGGAAGGGGTATGATCCCTTCTTTGTTTGCGCCCCTGGATTGTATACAGGGGTAGATGTAACATCACCTGTAGGGCGAAGATTTCACTTTTTTCATTTTTTCTTATTCTTTCCGCGATGCTCTATCATTTCAGCTTTTTATATCGCGAAAATCGCGATTGCCCAATCATTTCGGCTATTTTTCGCGGTGCCCAATCATTTCGGCTATTTTTTCATGCATACATTTTTACTTGCTGCTTTTTATTGCAAGTTGCCCCATCATTTCGGCTATTTTGTAGGCATGTGTGGCTTGCTAGCTTTTTCGCCGCAAGCTTGGATTTCAGACACCGATTTCGGCATCAGCACCGCTACAACTGGAATGTTGCCAGGAGCGAATCATCATTTGCCTTTGTCGATGATGAACAAAGGTGGCTCAGCAAACAGGGTTAAGGGTCCTGTCGACCAAGGCTTTTGACTTTATGAGCTGTAAGGGTCTCACAAAGGTATTTCTCCCTACAAGTCGTGAGGATCTTGTAGGTGTATTTTCTCCTTAGGGATCATGAGGATTCCTAAGCGTGTGTTCCTCTGTAAGTCGTAAAGATCCTACAAGAGGGCTTTCTCCTCACGGGTCGAGAGGACCTACAAGGGTTGGACTTTGCTGGGGAAATGTTTATTCGCGCCCGTGGATTGTATACAAGGGTCAGTATTGAATCCCTTGTAGGGCAATATCGAAGGTTGTGGAGGATTTGCTTAAGGACAGGTTTAGGTTTCTGTAACTTAAGACTTTCAAGTCTTATGAGCCGTGAGGGTCCCATAAGAGAGTTCTCCATACGAGTCGTGAGGATCTCGTAAGTGTATTTTCTCCTTAGGAATCGTGAGGATCCCTAAGTGTGTTGCTCCTTTGTGAGTCGTAAGGATCTCACGCAGGTGGTTTCTCCTTACAAGGTCGAGAGGACCTTATAAGTATTTTTTTTAACGAGGTTGCGCCCTTTTGGGTTTTCACAAACACTCGCCGGTAGTCCTGCTGTTTTTACTCACGGAGCCTTTTCGGGTTTTCATCCGTGCCCATTTTGCTTATGGACATACCGTTTTTTTTTGTTTTTTTTTTTTTTTTTTTTTTTATTTTATTTTATACATATATATATATTTTTAATCTTGTCAGCCTAACGAAGCTACGGTAGTATTTTTAGGGACGTTTCGGTCCGTCGCTAGTTTAAGGACGTTTCGGTCCGTCGATAGTTTAAGGACGTTTCGGTCCGTCGATAGTTTAAGGACGTTTCGGTCCGTCGATAGTTTAAGGACGTTTCGGTCCGTCGATAGTTTAAGGACGTTTCGGTCCGTCGATAGTTTAAGGACGTTTCGGTCCGGTGTTAGGGGAAGGCCGGCTGCTGCTTGTAAAGTCTGAGCCTAGGAAGATAGCGAGCGGACATAGTCGTCGTCATCTATCATTGACCCGGGCTGTGGCTTCACTAAGCATAGTATTTCTTTAAGAAGCGGCCGTTTATTGGCCTGAAAGGCCTTTCACCGTGCATGTCCACGAGTAGATAGGCTCCACCCTGGTAGACCTTGTCTATGATGTACGGGCCTTCATAGTTTGGCTCAAATTTTCCCCGCTTGGCACGATTGGGGATCATAGGTCTTTTGACCACCAGTACGAGTTCGCCCTGGCGGAATGTCCTCGGCCTGGTCAATCTTTCGTACGAGCGCGTCATCTTCGCTTTGTAGGCTTCTAGATGTTGTTGCGCTATGAGCCGGATTTCGTCAAGGGCATCAAGCTCCTCAAGCCGAAGGTGAGCATTTTCTTCGTCCGTCAGCTCGTGGTGGACTACCACTCGCAGAGAGGGTAACTCTATCTCGAGGGGGAGCACTGCTTCCGTCCCAAATACTAACGCGTACGGCGTTGTGTTTGTGGCCGTCTTGAATGTAGTTCGATAAGCCCAAAGGGCTTCCTGCAGCCTTTCGTGCCAGTCTCTCTTATTTCGGGAAACAGTCTTTTTTATGATCTTCGTCAAGGTCTTATTGATGGCTTCGGCCAGACCGTTAGCTCGTGGGTTGTAAACTGAAGAATATCTCCAGTCTATATTGTGCTGCTGCGCGAAGCGGCTAATCTTATGGCTTCGATAGGCTGGCCCATTATCGGAGATAATCCGCCGTGGGGTCCCGAACCGATAGATGACGTGCGTCTTGAAAAAATGGAGGATATTTTCCGTCTTTACTTCCCTCAGCGGTATTGCTTCTGCCCATTTGGAGAAGTAATCAGTTGTCGCCAGGATAAAACGATGCCCCCGAGATGATGCTGGCTCGATGGGGCCGACTATGTCAGTCCCCCACATTTCGAATGGCCAACTAGTCACTGTTGGGTGTAGTGGATTTGGATGTTGGTGGATAAAGTCTCCATGAATCTGGCACGAGTGGCATTGCTTCGCATACTCGAGGCAGTCCTGGATCATCGTGGGCCAGTAGTAACCCATCCGTTTAATTTTTAACTTCATCTTTGGGCCTGCTTGGTGAGAACCGCAAAGTCCGTCGTGAACTTCCTGAATGACTCTTTTTGCTTCGCCAGGTCCTAAGCATCTCAGCCATAGAGAATCAAACGATCTCTTGTATAGAATATCGTTGACGAAGGCGAAAGATAGAGCTCGTTTCATGAGCTGATGCCTTGAGGATGTATCTTTGGGCATTCGGTGGGACTTAAAGTAGTCTACGAAGACTTCCCTCCAGTCCTCAGCCTTCTCACGATCTTTTATTTGTAGGGTTGTCTGCTCAGTCGCTCCCTTTTCTTTAGATAATTCCGGAGGTATTTTTGCCGGGGCAAGCACTCGACGGCTTTGTACTACGATTCTTACATCATCGAGGTTTTCGTTCTCCAGTTCTTTAGCAAGTTTGGCTAACGCGTCTGCTTTGCTGTTTTCCGCGCGCGGTATATTCTCTAAAGTGTAGGAGGGAATTTGGATCAATAGTTGTTGCACCTTTTCGCCGTACCTCACTAACTCCGGTTTGCACGTTTGGTAATCACCATTGACTTGACTAACAACCAGTTGAGAATCCTCGTATATAAGGAGGTCTTCAATTCCCAAGTCGATGGCGATTTCGAGGCCCGCTATCAGAGCTTCGTATTCAGCTTCATTGTTTGTCCTCGGCCTTGTTAAGGAGAAGGTGAAGCGCATTATCCCTCCTTGTGGAGTTGCAAAGATGAGGCCTATCCCCGATTTGATCATTGGGATACCTTGTTTCCGTTTCTTTATGGAGGACGCTCCATCGAAATAGAGTTCCCATCGGGTGCTACTGCCGCCAATCGCATCAAATGCATGTTCGTCCGGCAAATCACAGTTCAGAGGAGAATCGGCCGGTATCGGGTGCTCAGCGAGGAAATCGGCAATGGCCTGGCCTTTCACTGCCTTGAGAGGTTGATACGTTATCGAGAACTCCATCAAGAGCAGGGCCCATTTAGCGAGTCGTCCCGTCAATATGGCTTTTGACATCAAGTATTTAAGGGGGTCCACCTTTGAAATAAGACGGACTTCATGCGCCAACGCATAGTGCCTGAGCTTTGTCACCGCGAAGATTAAGGCCAAGCAATGTTTTTCAATGGGAGAGTAGTTGCTTTCTGCCCCTAGTAGAACTCGACTTAAGTAGTAAAGTGCTCTCTCTTTTCCCTGATCGTTCTCTTGCGCCCACAATGCGCCCAAGGAGCCTTCGAGGGCAGTCGTATAAAGAATGAGGGGCTTTCCCTTGACCGGCGCGGCCAACACCGGAGGGTTCTGCAGGTACTGCTTGATCTCGTCTAGTGCACCTTGGCATTTGTGATCCCAAACGAATGGAGTTCCCTTTTTCATCAGGTGGCTGTAAGGGCGGCATTTGCCTGAAAGATTGGCGATAAATCGCCGGATGTATGCGAGCTTCCCTTGGAGAGACCGCAACTGTTTGAGGGTTCTCGGCGGAGGCATTTCCATGATCGCTTTAATCTTTGACGGGTCTATTTCAATACCTCGGTGTCGAACGATGAATCCCAGGAATTTGCCCGAGGAGACTCCAAACGCGCATTTGAGGGGATTCATTTTCAAATTATATTGCCGAAGGCGTTGAAACACAGTCTCCAGGTGGTTTAAATGCTCTTCGTATGACATGCTCTTTACTACGAGGTCATCGATATAGCATTCGACGATGTCATGTATGAGGTCGTCGAAGATCTTTGTCATGGCCCTTTGATAGGTAGCGCCAGCGTTCTTTAGACCAAAGGGCATAACCCTGTAGCAGAATATACCCAAAGGGGTCCGGAAAGCGGTGTGCTTCTGGTCTTCGGGATGCATCTTTATCTGATTGTATCCTGACGAACCGTCCATAAAGGAGAAAACCTCGTGAGTGGATGTGTTATCTATCATTAGCTCGGTTACCGGTACTGGGAAATCATCCTTTGGACAGGCTTTATTGAGATCCCTGAAATCCACGCATATGCGTACCGTCCCATTCTTCTTCATTACCGGGACGATATTGGCGACCCAGTCGGGATATTGGACTTCTTGGATAAATCCAGAATCGATCAGCTTCTTGACTTCGGCGTTGATGCTCATCTCAAGCTCGAGTCGCATCCTTCTTAGCGCCTGCTTGACTGGCTTGATATCTGGGGATATTGCTAATTTATGCACAGCAACCTCCGGATCTAAACCTGGCATCTCGGAGTAGTTCCACGCGAAGCAGTCTTTATGCCGCAGAAGCACGTTCTTTAACGCGGCCACCTTTTCTTCAGAGAGTAGCTCGCTGACAAATGTCGGTCGCGGGTCATCTGCCGATCCCAACTCGATCTTCCTGAGGTTATCTGCAGTAGTATGTATACCATCTTCCAGTTCTTTCGGAGCTGGCGGAAATTCTGAGATCACCTCATCATCGCCGTTCTCAAAGCACCGGGGAAGGTCATCCATGTTCTCGGGCTCTTCTTTTAATATCGTAATCGTATAACATGCGCGAGTCCGCTCCCAGGACTGAGGTGGATCCGGTTCTGCTCTTGCGGCCTTGGGTTCATGCTTTTGTGGCGGCGTTACCCTCCAGCCGTTGGATAAAGCGAATCTGCCCCGTTGGTACTGGTCCTCGACCCAGTTCTTGAAGGTGAAGCAGTCTTCAGTAGGATGTCCTACGGTTCGGTGATAAGAGTAATAGCTCAAACGAGAAGCCTTGTTAGCTTGCTCAGGGTGTCTGGACTCTGAAAGCGCGATCATTTGATGTTTTAAAGCGAGCTTGAGTAACTTCTCCGTCTTGTCTCGGGGGAAGGAATACGCTCGACTCACCTTTTCCATGAGGGACGAATCCGAGCCGCGCAGTACCCGTAACCTTCTAATCCTGAGTCGTTGTTGTTGGCTCCTCTTCCCGCTTCTTGACTTATTTCCGTCTCCGCACCGGGCCTTTCGTATGACGGGTTGACAAGGATGGACATCTTTGTCTTTTGGAGCCTGTTGGGATAGACGTTGCGTCCTGGCCTTCTCGTAGATGGCCATCTCGCGGTTGTGGTCTTCCTGAGCTTTCTGACCCACTTTCCTGATAGGCTTGCCCATTCGTTCTTCAGATGACGGACTCGGCGCCTCAATCGCAGGGTCTGGTTTTGATGAGGGGTTGGCATCTCCTGACGGGGCGTCCTCTTCTTCATCAAAGGTATATATGGCGTAGTCACTGTGGGCCCGTTCCCGTTTTCCGGCTCTCGCGTATCCAAGCCCGAGTGTTTCCATTTTCCCGTTGGGCAATTTGCGTTGAGTTCCGTGGACATCCCAAATCTTGTTGTAAAACCGAGCCTGCCGTCTGTTTTAAGGGTATTCCCTGGCGCTTCAATAGCTTTTTTAACCCATTTGCATAGTATCTGGGCAGACGGATGGGTTGGAGCCTGTCAAGTGTAGCATCCACGCCATGCCAGATCTCTTTCTCTACTTTCGACTCTGAGGATTGGTAGAATAGGATCACCTTCTCACCCCTTTGCCTGGGAGGGACATAAAACGTTTGCAGGTTTTGCACATTGTGAGCTTGAAGCGCGTCGAGATCTTTGTAGTGTTCTCGCGGTACCATGGTGATTTGCAAACTATGGTCATCGCCAAGGGGTGCTTGTATTGACAGCCGATTGGAGAATACGGCATTAACCTCATCTTCCGAGTCACTTCCGAAGACTAACATGGGGGCGGACGTCCCTGGGTTGTTGCGTTGAGATGGCCCGGCATAAACTATCTCTTCTTCTTCTTCGGTATCACTCCCGAAAACAGGGACGGTGGCGGCGGCTTTGTTCTCCGGGTTGCGACACCATTCTGTATCCTCGAAATCTGGTAAAAAGTACTTCGCATCTTCGTATTTGCGGACTTCGTTCACGGAAAATGGGTTCAACTCACCTGTTACAGTATACTCGAAACCATCCTTAAAGTACTTCATACACTGAAGTTGCGTAGAAGGAATGATGTTGTACTCGTGTAGCCAAGGACGGCCGAGCAAGGCGTTGTAGCAGGTCTTGGCGTCGATGACATGGAATTTGATGTCTGTGACGAGAAGTCCAAAGCGTAATGTTAGTATCACAGATCCGAGAGTCCGTAACGATTGTGAATCGAAACCGGAGATAGTAATTTTGTCACGAGCGAGGTGTTGCACACTCATGCAGATTTCCTTCAACACCCGAACATTAAGGAGATTGACGGAGGATCCATTATCCACCAGGATCTTGCCTATTTTGATATCATGGCAGTATCCGGAGACATATAGGGGACGGTTATGGTCGCACGTCCCGAGAAGGAGGTCTTCATCACCGAAAGTGATGTCGGCTGTATGCACTTCCTCCAGTTCATTCTTCATCTTTTCAGTGGCGAGGAAGGCTTGGAATTGTTCAGGTTCTTGCAACGCCTTAATTAGCGAGTCTCGCGCTTCTTTTGATAATAGGAGGGCATCGAGAATGCTAAGCTGAGAAGGTAGCTTCCTTAGATGCGCGAGGATGTTATAGTCCACCTTACCCTTCCTGGGAGGGTCTTTGGTAGTTAGTTCTTTTATGACTTGGTCATCTAAAGTGATATCCTCAGTGACCTTTTCCTTTCCCTTATCTTTTCTATTCGCGGGCCCGAGATTCTTTTCTGGGAGTTTGCGATTGCGCAGCTGAATGTTTTCGCAGGCTTCTAGTTCTTCCTCTTTCTCTAAAACGGATTCTTTAAAGAGAGGGCTAAGAGCCATTTCTTCATCAGAGTCGCTCCCAAAGGTGAGAACTTGTGACCCCCCGGCGTTAACCATGTAACAGTTGCCAGTAGTTTTGTTGTGCCCTTCGACAGTACTTCTTCGCTCCCGACGGCTCTTGCGTTTCATGCGCTTAAAATGTTGTCGACGAGTAACATATTCTTGCCACCATATTTTAAAGGCATCGCACTCCTCTGTGGGGTGTGAGACTCTCCGATGATATGCGCAATAATTAGGGTGCCTCTCCGCCCCATCGTGTGTATTCCCTTCCGAGGGTGGTAGCTTCATCCCCATTGACATGGCTTTGGCAAACCTTTTCCTCGTCTTGAAAATCTTTTTGTCTACTTCGGACGCCTTTTGATCTGGTGGGGGTAGTTCAACTTTTTCATTCAGTCGCCTGCATTTGGTTCTTTCTGACGTCGCCATCTCATGCTCCTGATCCGCCTTACTTTTTAGACGAATTTCGTCTAGAAAGGCATTGATCATTTCATTTGTCAGCCACGCCCGCTCAGGTTCAGGTTCTGGCTCCAGCTTCTTAGTGCTAGGAGTTTTCTCATCATCGGTTAACGAGTGGGAGATTACGTTACAACTTGCCACATACTCTTCGGATTCATTCGATGGGCTCTCTTCATCATCTTCCTCTTGAAAGATGTGGTTGAGGAACTCTTGCAGTGTGACAGGGGTTCGCGCCTTTTGATTGTATTCTTCCAGCGCGTCGATTTGCTTTTGCAATTTCGTGCGCTCGTCTCCAAGCTTCGTGGGCTTCTTGGATTTCTTCTTCTTTTTCTTCGAAGCTTTTGACGGCTGGGCGTGAGTATTTGGGCCCTTATCACGAGCCTTCATAGTTATGCGGGGCTTCAACATCCCCTCGATAATTTGAGGTTCAAGAGGGTCTTTCCATTCGATCGCAGGGCACGCGTGAAGGTCCCTCAGCATTCTTTTTGTTTTCGTTGATAGCACGACCTCCCATGGCGCTTCTTCAATAAAGGAGCAGGTTGCCCCCAATGTATCTGTTTTCTTAGGAGTATGCGGCTGTGGTGGGCTCACTTTCCACTTCTCGGACAGCACAAACTTCCCCTGGAGGTATTGATCTTCAATCCATCCTTTGAAGACGAAGCAATCTTCAATCGGGTGACTTACCGTTTGATGGTAAGGGCAATAGTTAGGGTTATTCACCTCGGTGGGTTGTGGCGGTCGCCTTGGATTCGGCAGGTTTATAAGTCTGTTGCGTATTGCCAGCTCGAATAGCCGTTTCGTCTTGTCTCGTGGGAACGAGTAGGGACGTTTCATCTTCTCATTATAATATCGGCGTCTTTCTTCCAATTGATCTGCCGGTTTCGGGGCGTTAGGTTGCTGTTGGGCATTTGCGACGAAGGTCGCCCTCCCTTTACCCTTGTCATTCCGAGGTTCCGACTTCGGGGGAGGTGGTCTATGACCCATTTGGTCCATCTGAGCCAACTTGTCGATTAAAGCCTGGAATGTGGTTGGCTTAAAGAACATCATAAACTGGGAGATAGTTGCGTAGGGGTCTAGGGTTCCCACGAACATGCCCACTGCGGGTGCCTCCTCAATGCGTTGTTCACATCTCGACCACAAGTTCCGCCAGCGTATAGCATACTGGACCCAGGTTTCGCCTGGTTTTACCCTGGCGTTGATCAATGCAGTTATTGGAGTGCGTTCGCTGGCGCTTGCGAATCGCTGAGTGAATAGCAGCTCCATTTCAGCGAACGTCTTGATAGAATCGTTCGGGAGTTCTGAATACCATTCGAACGCTGTTTCTGATAAGCTGCCCACGAACTGTCGGAGCAACAGTTTATCATCACCGCCGGTGTTACCACAGAGGGTCCGGAACTGGGCGACGTGTTGATGGGGATTGCCGGTTCCCTTGTACACATGGAATTTTGGTATCGTGTAGCCTTGCGGGTATCTGATTTGGTCGTACCAGCTTGGATACGGCCGCCCTGTTTTCACGACTTGACCAGCTGCCTCAGTCGCATGATGGACCCGGATTTGCTGGGCTATGTAGTCAGCCAAGTCCGCCTTAGAGATTGCCTCCTCCTTGGCCGTTGAGGGGATCGGCAGTGGATTCGACGTTTCTCCTCGGTCGTCTTCAAGAACGATTGGGGGATCTTCGGCGGGCAAGTCCTGCTGGATCATCATTCCTATCATATCTTGAAAGAGAAGGCCCATACGTTGTATGTTGGCTGCTTGTTCAGCGGCCTCTTTATCCTTTTTCTCCAGTATCCGGCGAAGGAATTCAGCGTCGGTTTCTTCTTCTTGGCGCGCGTCTGAGGATGTTTCTGGGCTTTCTTTTGGCCCGGTAAGTGCGGCCATAGCACTCATCATTTCTTGGAGCTTTTGTTGCTGCTCCTGGGCTTTCGTCACGGATCGGGTAAGTGGTCGGTGGCCTGTAGAAGTGCGGCTCTCCTCCTTTCCAGAGGCCATGTATACGGTGTGGACCATCATGCCCCCAGACTTAGGGCGTCTGGGCTCAGTGTTTTTAGCCGTCGTTGCACGCTGGGGGGTCTTCTCTGGCTTCCTCCTTCTATGACCCATGGAGGTTGAGGGGGCCGTTGAAGTGGACGTCCCGACAGCCTTTCGGGGTTCAGCCTGGTGGCCAGCTTCCGGTTGGATTTTCAGCTTCTTGTGCTGGCGGGAGGAGTTTGGATCGAGGATCGAGTCTCGGGCCTGTCGCCAAACCTTATAGATTTTGGAAGACAGCCGTTGAGGAGATTGGGGCTGTTTTGATTCCATTTCCACAACCCTTTTTAACGGGGGAGGAGACCTCTTCAGCACTGCAGTAGGAGAATTTCTTCGCACCTTATTTAGCATTTCGAAGCTGTTCCCAGTTGGAACAGCAGCATTAATTTCTGCCACCGGGGCTGATGGAGTCAACCCAGAGGGGGAGTTGCCCCCAGCCTTCCTTACCGGCGCCAATGGCGACGTCGAGCGCGTCGAGCGGACGGCGTTGGGTCAGCGGTAAGAATGGTTTTGTCTTGCCCCCTGTGTGGGTGGGGGGTTGTTGTTGGTGTTAGCCTGTCAAAGACCGACGTCTTCTGGGCAGTAGGAGCGGGAGCCGAAGCCGTCAATCTTGTAAAGACCGACTTTTTGGCCGGAGAAGCCACCTTGGCAATTTCGGGGGTAGGAGCGGCCACTTTCTTAGAAGCAGCCTTCCCTGAGATTGTAGGCCCCATGATGAGTTCGCAGGATTTCTGGCCCAATCTAGAGAAGACCGAGGCGTTGACGTTGGGCGACTCGTTGAGAGGAGCCGCGAAAGGGGTAAGGCGATCAAAGACCGACTTTTTGAGAGTTTCCTTTGTCAGCACCGGCGTCGCGAAGCTTGATGGTGGGAGTATAGTCCCAAAGAACAATCCGGTAGTGGCTTGAGTTACTTGGTCCACCGGCATTATGAACAACGAAGCAGCTTGGGGTCCGTAGGCTATGCCTCCTGGCGAGGCAGAGCGTTGGTCGCAATTGCAGTTTGAGCAGTTGGAGAATTTCGCAGGAGTAGAAGCCATCGATCCTTTGCTTTCTGCAATAAGCAAGACGCTAATTCTTAGTATCTTGAAACCCAAGGGCAACCATTAGCGAACCGCGATTGGTTCGCGAATCACGACACAGGAAGTGTGGAGTGGAAAGAGGAAAAGGTCCCACCGGGCGTGCCAGAATCTGTTCCCCTCCGAACGGCTGCCTGGACTCGGGCGTCCGTGCCTGAGGTTCGGGGCAGATGCTAATTGGTGCTATCCGTCCATCTCTCCGAAGATGCCAAGTTGTTTATGGCGCCGTGCATCGGGGGTTTAGACGGATGCGGCCGATGTAGCAGACTTCGTCAGATTCCCCCTTGTTTGAGGGGTTTTTGATTGTGGGGACGCTCTTCCCTGCAGGCGCAAGCCCCTGCAGTTAATTACGCTACCGCATCGCGGTAACAACTTTCTCCTTCTCCAGATGGTCACTTCGTGTCGTGTGTGTTTATTTTTATGTTTTGTTGCCCGTGGATTGTTTACGGAGACTGAGTTATGTCGTCGCCCGTAGGGCGTGGACTAGTCCAAATCCGTGTTTATCTTAGATTTGGGTTTGGGGGTTTGGTTTGAGGATACGTCAGCCATACTTGAGGCTAAGATCAACTCAAACGTTTGTTAAGGATACGTTAATCCGATTTGAGACTAAGATCAACTTAACAGGATCGTTTAGATCCGACAAAAGAGCGTTTGGGCTCCATTGTTCTAGTTTAGGGACATAGTGGTCCATCGTGTATGTGGCCGTCGGGACCCGTCACCTCTCTGACGACGTTGAAGGATTACAACGACGGATGTCAGAGGAGTTCAGAGATGTACCCTCGAGCCAAAGTTAATTGGGGGGATTCGTAGTCCAGTCTGCTTGAAGGTTTAAGGATTCGTTAGCCATCTTTGAGGCTAAGATCGACTTAAACGGGACCATTTAGATCCGACAAAAGAGCATATAGGGGGGGCTCTATTGTTCTAGTTTAGGGACATTGCGGTCCATGGGTAGTTTAAGGACATTGCGGTCCATGGGTAGTTTAAGGACATTGCGGTCCAGGTTAAGGACGTCATAGTCCATGGGTTTAAGGATTCCACAGTCCGGTATGCGCTCTGGATGCTTCACACGGGTTCACTGCCGTGCTCTGCGAGGACCAGGCTCCGCTCTGGACGTTTTCCGCGGGGTCAAAGAGTGACGTTATCCACGTTCCACGTAACCAGGAATTTTGCACTAGATGCTTTACACGGGTTCACTGCCGTGCTCGGCGAAGACTAGGCTCCGCTCTGGGCGTTTTCCGCGGGGTCAAAGAGTGACGTTATCCGCGTTCCACGTGACCAGGAATTTTGCATTAGACATGGGTTTAAGGACCCCACAGTCCATATCATGGGTGGTCGTCGGGACCCGTCACCTCTTTGAAGATATTGAGGGATTACAATGCCAAGTATCAAAGGAGTGAAGAGATGTACCCTAAAACCGGAGTGGATTAAATAGTCCTTGGCCCAATTTGGGATCAAGACCCATTAATTATATTATGAGCCCATTGGCCCAGTTAATTACGAATTGAGGACTTATGGCCAACTTGGGCTAAGTCCTATCATGTTTGGAATATTGACTTCTTGTGGGTCCATTGAGGGAGAGGCTTTGCCTCTATCCCTTTGGCCAATTGGGCCAGAGCCTAGTGTTAAACACTTCAGAGCAATCAGTGTTGAACACTGGTAATGATGTCGACAAGTTAGTGTTTAACACTAAAAGATAATTGGTATTAAACACCAGCAACAAGGCTTTCAGATTAGTGTTAAACATTAAAACGGATCAGTATCAAGCATTGGCAATAAAGCTCTCAAATTAGTGTTAAACACTAAGGTAGTCAGTGTTGAACACTGCAAATAAAGTTCTTTGATTAGTGTTGAACACTACGGCCCAACAGTGTTTTAACACTGGATTCAGGAGTTCCAACTTAGTGTTAAACACTAAAGCAAGAGGGGTCACGTGGCGACACGTGAGAGCGCTCTCTCTTCATTTATTCTGCTGAAATCGCTGCATCTTTCAGAGCATCACGTGCCATCACGTGACAGGCAATCATATGCCTATGTATTAGAGTTTCTGCCAAGGGTCACGTGGGTCACGTGGGGGACTGCCTCAAAGGGCTTTCTGTAGGTCTTTTTAGGGGGGTCACGTGGTGGCATGTGACCCTGCCTTCATGTATGTTGTTAATCTTTTTCCCGGAATTAAATTCCTCGAGCTTTAAATTTCAGAGGAATTAAATTCCTACTTCCTTTTGAAGACTTATATTCTGGAGTAGAGTTGAACTCTGAATCTTCTGGAGGAATTAAATTCCTTGTATATGTGAAGAACTGAATAGGGTTAAACCCTAATAAAAACTTTTTAAGGAATTAAACTTCCATTTCCTGTTAAATTATGATTGTTTCCACAGAACTAAGTTCTTAATTAGGGTTAAACCCTGTTTCTCTCTGTTCTGAAGGAATTAAATTCCCATAACACAGGGTCAAGCCCTACTTTTGTCTTAGAGGAATTAAATTCCTATAGTTCTGTGAGAATTAAATTCTCATGTTTCCATTCCCTCTCTATGTTTTGGATCTGCATGGCAGGATCTCAACCCATTGAGAATTAAATTCTCAACCTGAAGGGGAGATGTGCACTTTGCAGATCCTCTATCAAAGAGAGAAGAAATATGTTCTTCTGTTTTTATATTATCAGAGTTAAACTCTGTTGAGAATTAAATCCTCCTTCTTTCAAAAAGCCTTCCCTTTCTTACCTAGGGTTTTCTTTTGCAGAAGCTCCAAATTCCTCAAAGTATCAAGGCTCTCTCTTCTTTTTCTCCCTCTGCGTATGTATCTTTTGTGTCTCTTGGCTCCTATTTATAGGAGAAGCAGCCGAATCAATCAGTTCTTGACGAATCCTCATTGAGAGATTTGATTTGCATCCATCATTCGTTTTGGACCTTCGGATTATTAGGTGAATTTTATTCACCATTGGATTTCAAACCCAGGGATTCTCCTTTGTTATTTCTGTTAGATTTAAAGGGGAAATCTTTCCAAACTCGAGATTTTCCATAGATAGATGATATTTAATCACCTCTGAATCTTTAATTCGATATGCTCCAGATAATCACTTTCCTTTGGAAAGATTTGATTCTCCTTCAGAATTTAATTCTGTTGACAAAATGGGCTTTGAAAGCCGGTCACGTGTGACCACGTGACCCATGGTCACGTGTGGACACGTGACCCCCTTGGAACGAGCCTTCCTCTTTCTTTTTGCGCTGTCTTCTGGTTGCTGCTTGGTCATCACGTGCCTACACGTGACCACTGGTCACGTGTGAGCACGTGACCCTTGTCTGGAGCCCTTTTTCCTTGGTTTAACTGGAGAACAAGTTTGCTGTCTTGAGCGTCACGTGCCAACACGTGACCCCTGGTCACGTGGGAGCACGTGACCTCTTTTGAAGCTTTATTTCTTTGACTTGATCAGGGAACCGTTGTGTCTTTGCCGCTTGCATTTAAATGTCACGTGTCTACACGTGACCCTTTCTGAAGTCCCTTTTCTTCAGCGTAGTCAAAAAACTGAACTTGCCTTGATGATGCGTTTAGGTGTCACGTGCCAACACGTGACTGCTGGTCACGTGTAAGCACGTGACCCTCTTCTGAAGCTTTTCCCAGAAGCTTTCCTGATTTTAAATCAGGAAACAGCTGGTTCTTATGTTATATTGCTTAGGTTGTCCATACAGTGCAGACCTGTATGTCCATGCATAACTGGCCTGCATGTCCACACAGTGCTGACCTGTATGGGCCGCCAACAAAATCTGTCACGCCCCGCTTCCCAGTATACTGGCAGAGGATGCGACAAGGCCACTACGTATTTACTCAGAAGTAAACACGCTAAGCGTATTTAAGCAATATAAAATAAAATGTACACAAGAGACAAATGTAAATGAACAGCAACTTTATTTATTAACATTCTTTTTACAATACACCTGAAATGAAAATACATAGAATGAAAGCAATGCCTAAACAATGGGATATCATAAATGAAAATGAAATGTAATGTATAAGTAAATCTAAAACTCCGAGTCTTCAGTAAACTGATCTAAGTTCTCGCTGCTGGGCTTGATCTCCAGTGAGTCCGAATCACCTGACGATATTCCAAAGAAGAAGAAAGAGAATGTCGTCAGCGAACAAATCGCTCGGTAAGTCCCGTAGATAGATAAGAATAGAATAAACAGAATAGAGAGTATATTGTTATAATGTTGTATTTAGTGTTAACGCTGTTGTTTGTAGCTTGGTACAGATGAGGCCAGTGTATACGAGAGGAGTCTCATTATCCCAGAGACTACGGTATACGGAGTATAAGGAACCGTTCAGCCACGATACAACGGTAATGGAGATTCAGGTTATGTGTCTTATGGTTGCAGTCTCGTGCCACTTCTAACACCTTCCGTACCAATCTACCCCTTATAAACCCCGCGATGTCTTGATTGTATTATTTGTATTGTTTGAATTGTATATTGTATATAGATGGATGACTTACCGAAACCATGATATCAGTAACGGAACGGATATAATAGATGAACATGTAAATGGAGTATATCCATGGTTCGGTTCAGTCAAGTTGTATAGATTGAATAGATTGAATAGATAGATTCATATTGAATTGTGGTTTTATACTTGAATCACATTCAAGTCAGATTGTTTATATTTAGACTCAGTCTGAGTCAGACAATTAGAAAAGAAATTGAAGCCCTGAATCATGTTTTGGTGCTATTGGTAACTGCTGCATATGGACGTCAGGATTTGTGTCTTTTTCAAAAATAATTACCGTGTTGATAATACCGTTTGTTAAGTTTTCTACCTTAAATAGGCAAGCACCCATATCTCCGGCTCGTTGATGCTCAAGAGATTGGTCCCGCTTAAATCTATGTTTACTAGGGTCCTTATTGTAACTTAGTATAACTTAAGGGAGTTTTATATAAAATAGTTTTGTTATACTTTCAAAATATACCTCAAGTATTTAATTATTGTATTTAGAGTTTTCATAGATGTTTCTTTTATTCAATGTGAAATTTCTGGTGAATATGACCTATTTTTAAAGTATAAGGTATTTATTTGAAATGTTGTAATTGTATGGTATTTTCTTGTAAATAGAATGTATTTCTTGAATTTTGGAAATGTGGAATATTATAAATATTAAAAATAGATATTTTGATATTAATTACATATATATATATATATATATATATATATATTTATTAAAAATATAAATTTTATTTATAATAGAAATCGCATTTTCTAAAGAAAAATGTATTAAAAATCATTCGAGATCGTATGCTCCTTGCGGAGGTCTGTATCTCACTCTACTAGGCCCGAGGATGTGCGATAATCCGCACCATACCAAACGGGTTTCCCAAAATGGGTTGTAGAGGCGCAATTGCAAAGATTTGTTAAATACACTTCTTATAGAAAAAGATTTTATAATTGAAAGTAGTTATATGTAAAGTCGTATTTTCCCAATTCTATGTTCCCAAATTCCATCGTGCTATGTTAGATATGTGCTATATTGGATATGTTAGATATGTGTGTTGTGAGGAGGTAGGTCATTACCTCGTGAGTTTTCTAAGGCAATACGGTTTAAAAAGTTTAAACATGTCGAAATGAAACATGAAGGTATTTTAATGTAAAAATGGAATAAAACTTGTTACGGTTATTATTTTGATGTCAAATTTGTTCTATTGTTTTTGTTAATAAGTACTAAACAATATATCAATAGTTGTAGATTTGTTATTAAGGAAAAGTTGTATTTTAAAAGAAAAGTTAATCGGAAGCCGGATAACTCCGTTTCCGATACATTTTAAGAATGAAAGGTTTGGGACTAGCAAAAGAGAGAAAGAAGGGGGACTTACTGGTTATTTGGCTAAAGAAGAGAAAGAGGAAGAGTGGGGAAGCGCCGGTGCGTAGTTTCGTCGTCGGAAATTCCTCGGAAGTTCGTCGGAGCTTCGCCCTTTGTTAACTCCACTTGCACACAAATAGAACTTGGAATTTTTGTAGAGTTTTTGTAGAAAATTTCAGTATGAAGGGGTGTAAAAATAGAGTGGGTATTTATAGGGTAAATTAGGGTTAGGGTGTGATAAATTTGAGAATTAAAATGCATTAAAACATGGAGTAATGCAAAGTTTTAATTCTCTGGAAAATGCAGGAAAACAAACAGTCAGGGTTTAACATGGGGAGTCCAAGGGTTGCTAGGGTTAAAGAAAATTAGGGTTTGGGCTTCACAAAACCGGCGAAGCCGGCCCCTGAAGGATTCTCGCCGATCGGATCTCGGGGTTAGGGGCTCGGATTCTCGCCACGTGTATAGGTCGGTCTGAATACTAATTTGCACATGTTTGTTTAGACTGCGACTCTTGGTTTTACGTGTTGTGCACGTGTAGACTTTTGGGCTTCTAAAATATTAAAAGAATTCAAAATAAAAAGAATATGTGGCTGATGGGATTTGAACTCTGGTGCTTTGGTTCAACAGTGCAAGGTATTACCAATAAGCTACAAACTCCTTCTTTCTATTCTAAATCAAAACAAATACTTATGGTACTCACAGGAAATGAAAATACCCCAATTGTACATTAACTTTAAATGAATTTTATGTACACTAAAATTGGAGCTGTTACAGGCTATCTCGTTGTATGCCTTCTATTTTCTTTTCGAGGGCTTCAATCCGGTGGTGGTACCCCGAAGATTCTGCACGGTCGGAGTGGTGGCTACCTTCGTCCGGGTCTGTGCGGTGGTGCTGCTTCGATTCCGCTCTATCAAAGTTCTTAAATCCGCGGGAGAGGCCCTTCTTGAATAATCCCGGCGTTCGCCATTTGCGCGGCCTCAACGGGAGTGGGGGCGTCGGTCATGCCTGGAACAGGCGAACTGACCGACATTTCCTCATGGGGTGAGAGAGCGCAGCGGGCGTCGGAGCGACGACCTAGTCTCCCTTGAGATCGGGGAGTGGAGCTGTCTGGCGCCCAGCGAGTCATGGAATCATTCACCGCATGCGGGTCATGGCTGCCGGAGTCAGCATGTCGACGCTCGGTGACGCTGAGATGAGCGTGAGCGAGATCGAGGGCCTGAGCTTGCCCATTTGTTCTTCTGCGGACATCGTTATCCCGGGAAGGGGAACTGCGTTCTGGTGGGTAGGGCCCGCCACTTGAACGTGGACGAGTGCATCCACCATCGATGTGAGCATGTCGATCCAAGCGGATAAGGCGTTGATGACGTTAGGTGGGGGAGGAGAACCGCTCCCAACTCCGTTATGGAAGGTGGGAAGGCTAGTATTGGGATCATCGCGGTTGTCACTCGCCATCAGGTCGAGAGCGGAAGATCAACTTTATGGGTGTAGAAGTTTCTGAAGCGTTCCCACAGACGATGCCAATTGAAGGAGGCTGTGATCTCCTTCAGATGTTGTCCTCAGTCGATCCTGTAATGGCGGTTTTCAGCGGTCGGGATTTGTATGGGGGTTGAGTGCGTGGATCTCAAAGGGTTGGTATTGACGTCGAGCTATCTGCAAAAGAAATCCCGGGGTGGGTGACCACCATAGGACCCTCCGACGATCAAGTTAGTACCGTGGAATAAGGGCAGAGTAGCGGCGTATTGGAATGGATTCGAGTTGCCTGAGTCGTCTTAAAGAAGGGTTTATATAGTGGTCGCGTAGAGCGAGCCGGTGTGACATCCTCACCGTCAGTTACTCCCCTGTGTTATCTCCGCATTAATGGCGGGATACGCCCATTAATGGGGGACGCGCCAACGTCGGACGCGGAACGTAGGGTGGCGGATATCTCGCTTTGGAAAGATACGCGGAGCCATTACGGGGGCGCTTGGGCTTGGCGCTCTCGGTTGATCGGGGGAGCCGAGGAAGCTCGGCCAGTCAGATGGCTCGGAGATTGTTTCCATCAAAATCTTAGGCCAAGAGCTATTTATTCCTGTTTACACTGGTTTAAGTTTCGTTTACAGATATGTGTGCAATCGGGCTCATTCACATACGCACATGCACACATCAGAGGAAGAACAGGTGTTAGAAAGAGAGCACTTGGTGGTCAACGACAAAAAGAAAGCATTTAATTGAACATTTTATTCTATAGGAAATAGATCACCAAATATGGGATCGAAAGTACAGAGATTCACAAAACTATGGATAAAATTATCTAACTCCCTCTCTGCCTTCTCCACCATGTCAACGTGGCGATCTTCACGAACAGTCGCTTCCCATCGGTCAACACCGTGCCCATCGGCGAAGGCAGACATGACGACCTGCTGAGCCCGTATCTGTCTTAGCAGCTGAACAGAGCGATCCCTCAGAGCTCTGGTAATTAAGAGTGCCTCGTGAAAGCACTCAATCTTATCCTCTGCAGCGTCGAGCATTGCCAGAGTCATCTCCGCTGGTCGAGCATGGACAAGAAGACCATCCGGAGCCAGAAGGAGCCGATGGAGAGAGGAGATCCTCTACGAGTCAAGAGCTCGTACAACACCGTATCACATTGTCCATCCATAAGAGCAGGGTCCACCAAGCGTGCAACAAAACGAGAAACAATTTCCTCAATAGGTACCTCCCATGGCTGCTGGCGAGCATGTGGGCGATTACAAGCCATATCTCTGCTCTGTTAAGATGATTCTGTGAAAGTGAGAAAGAAGAGAAGTATTGCTTCAAATTATAAAGGGAGATATTTAAGTCCAGGCACAGAAAATTTTGTGCGTGATGGAACTGTTTCCAAGCTCTGTTAATAGAAGGCATTGGGAAAGAGAAGTTTGACTTAGAAAAAGTGGAGAAAGAAGGTGAAAAGGAACCTTCAGTAATGAGGCAGCGCCTCACGTGCAAAGCACGAGAGCGCTCGCGCCAAGAGCGCCAGCGCCATGAGTCAAAGACTCTGAGGTAGCGCCTCACATGCAAAGCATGAGAGCACAAACGCCATGAGTCAAAGACTCTGAGACAGTGCCTCACGTGCAAAGCACGAGAGCGCCAGCGCCAAAAGCGCCAGCGCCAAGAGTCAAAGACTCTGAGGCAGCGTGTCACGTGCAAAGCACGAGAGCTCTAGCGCTAAGAGTGCTGGCGCCAAAACTAAAAGTTCTTTGCCGTTGGATCAAAAATCCAATGGTGATTAAAACTCACCAAAATACAGAATTAAATTCTGATTGAGGAAATACTCCTCAAATCTTTCTAAACAAGAAAGATTGTGCTCTGTAAATCAGAGCACCGTTGGATCAAAAATCCAATGGTGACTAAATCACCAAAATACAGAATAAGTTCTGTTTGGGGAAAATATTTTCCCGATCTTGCTAAAAACAAGAAAGATGTTTTCTGTAAAACAGAAGCCCTTGGATCAAAGATTCAACGGTAGGAAACATCCCTAAATCAATCAGAAATCCCTTAATGAGAGATTTTCTTAACTGATTCAACAAATCAGCATCCCCTATATAAAGGACCCAAGACTTCAAGTCTTGTAGAGAAGAACCCCCCATAAACTTCGATCTCAAAGAGAAGAGCAAGCTTTAAGAAGAAGAATTTTCTTCAAGATAAAAAAAATAGAGATCATCTTATCTGCAAGGGTTTAACCCTCATAAAAAAGAACATGGTTCTTTCCTCGGATCTGAGATCCATGAGACAAGTCTCCCCCAAATGAGAATTTAATTCTTACGGGGACGAATTTGTTCTTAGGGATCGAAGATCCGAGGGAGAACCAAGAATTAAACTTTGCAGAACATAACACAGAAAGAAAAAACCTAGCGCCAAGCGCTGCAAAATAAAGAGTGCTTAGCACTCCGTAGTCTGGCGCTCAGCGCCGAGCGTTCCACGTGCTCCTTACGTGGGCGCTATTTTATAAGAAGCGCTTAACTCTCCAAATCTGGCGCTCAGCGCCGAGCGCTCCACGTGCTCCTTACGTGGGCGCTACTTTGTAAGAAGAGCTTAGCACTCCAAGTTTGGCGCTCAGCGCCAGGCGGTCCAAGTTTGGCGCTCAGCGCCAAGCGCTCCATGTGCCCCTCACGAGAGTGCTGATGAAATAATGAGCGCTCTGTAAATAGAGCCCAGCGCTACAAAGAGTGTCCAACACTCGATACAAAACAAAGGAAGGACGGTGAGCATCAAGACTCAGGTCAATGCTCCGCATTGTTGAACAAAAGGGATCAAGTTCAAATAAATAATCAAGTGGGCTGAGCCCAAGTGTGGCCAAACCCCAAATCGACCGAGCCGATAGGTCTTCTTTTAAAAAGGCCTTAGTGCCAAACAGGAATACCAAGTCCCTGATGAACATTCTTTGGTTCAAGGGTAAATCTCCCCACACCTCTGATATATGTCGTTGTAATTCTTTAACATCTTCAGAGAGGTGGTGGGTCCCGATAACTAAATTCCATGACCGTAATGTCTTTAAACCAAACCCTATGACCGTAACGTCTTTAAACTAAACCCTGTGGACTATGATTCATGGACTATGATGTCCTTAAACTATGGACCATAACGTCCCTAAACTAAAATGATAGAGCCCTGATCAGTCGAAAATATTGCATCTTTTAACCGGCAATTTCCCTATCATTTGCACTCATTTAGAAGTGTACGGTATTCATATTTCACATATTAGCAAATCAGCCGTTAAATATCAGATTGCATGTGTTAGACTCTAAAACCGGCACTATAAAGGAAATTGACCGCATTTCATGGCATCGCATCATCCCTATATTGCGCAACACTTGTCTTGAGTCTGTGCAGGAAAATCCGGAAGAAAAGTCAAAATTGTCATTTTGCTGATCAAACATTACGCCAACTCAAAGACCTGAGAGCTGGTAGCAATACAGAAGGAATTACAATATTCAACATATCATAAAAAGCCCCATACATCAGCCCAAAGCAGCACCAGAGAGATGAAGCCCTAACTCAGCTATATGGCCGCGGTTCCGCGGCCTAAGCCGGCTATTGCCGCGGAACCGCGGCGGTTTAGACACATCAGCAAATAATTTTCAGTGCACAATTCATCTCTCAGGGCCCACATTCATTTAAGATGCCTCAAATTCCAGAAAGGGCTCGAAGCTACTGCCAGATCAGCAAAGATCATTAAGTAAGGCTAATCTTAATTAAGCTCCTAACTAACCTCTTCTAGAAGCTCCCTCCTAACTAATCACATCTAGAAGCTTCTCCTCAACAAACTTTTGGAGGGAAATTCAAATCTTGCTAACAAACTTTTGGAGGGAAATTCAAATTTAAATTCCTAGATCTAGGGTTTTGAGATCTATAAATAGGATCCTAGATCTAAGAGTTGAGGTTGTTCATCATTAGTTAGTTCATTCTAATTCTTCATCTTCTTCCACAAGTCTAGTGACAAGGCTTGTGCGAAACCCTAACCCTAATTCCAATCCAAATTCAAGATCCCGAGTACAAATTAAGCAAAAAGCCTTCAACCTTTTAGGAGCAGAGCCGATCTTCAATCGGGCAAGTGATCCAAGCCGATCCGCGACTCAAGGAGACGAGCGAAGCCAAATCGACGATCGAGTTCTTCCTCTTATAGTTCTTGAGCAAATGTAATGAAATTGTTGATATAAATAAAAGGTGAAATTCTTTTATCTTGCTTTCTTTAAATTCTTGCATCATGATTCAATCTCAATTTGTAATTGTGATTCTTGTTGTGATGTTTGAGTAAAACTCCGATCGATTCCTACGAGCCTTATTTCGATTCTTGATATTTGGTTGGAAAAATCAACAAACTTTCAATTCTTGATTCTATCTTTTTCTTGTTATTAGATCTAGATTTTTTAATTCTTGAACTTCAAATATAAATCATGAATTGTTTGTTTTCTTTTCTTTAAAGTTTCGACTTATCTAATTCAAAAGACGAACGATTACACTTTCCCTGTGGACGATCCGCACTCACTAACAATCTACATCCGACACCGTAATTGATTGCGGTCAAATAATTTTTGGTTGTGATTTCTATACCATTTTCTACCGACACAACAAAAATCATTCAATCAAAGCCCGAATGCTCTTTCATTGGATCAAAAATGATCCCAAACCCCCGTTAAGTAGACCTTAGTCTAAAATTAGACTAACGTGTCCTTAACAAACATTTAAGTTGATCTTAATCTCAAACGAGATTAACGATCCTTAAACCAACCCAAACCCAAATTTAAGAAAATACGGATTTGGACTAATCTCCGCCCTGCGGGCGACAACATAAATTAGTCTCCGTATACAATCCACGGGCAACCAAAAATAAAACAAACACACACGACACGAAGTGAATATCTGGAGAAGGAGAAAATTGTTACCGCGATACGGTAGCATAATTAACTGTAGGGGCTTGCGCCTGCAGGGAAGAGCGTCCCCACAATCAAAAACCCCTCGCCAATGAGGGGGAATCTGACGAAGTCTGCTACAACGGCTGCATCTGTTTAAACCTTCGATACATGGTGCCATAAATTAACCTGGTATCTTCGGAGAGGTAGACGGATAAATCCAAATAGCATCTGCCCCCAAAATTCAGGCCAGACATCCCAACGTCCTGGTCGTGTTTTCGGCGATAAACAGAGACAAGCCGGGAGGCCGAGGAAGTTTGGTATGATAGAAGGCTCAGAGACGAGCCGGGAGGCTGAGGAAGCTTGTCCTGTCAGACAACTCGGAGACGAACAAGAAGGTTAAGGAAGCTCGCTGGACTTCTCGGAGGCGGGTCGTTGGCTGTTTGCTAGGTGGATATGGAAAGTACTCATGGAGCTCTCCAAAAGGACGGATGCGTCCTCGGAGACAAGGTACCGAGAAACACCCCCAATGCATCTTATTTATTCCACCTTCGCAGCCTTTGGGACACATCATCCGCCACGTGTCGTAATTTGAGGAATTCCCACTTGTGAGCATCATCAGAGACCAAAATTGTTATCGTTGTAAAGGCCCCATGCCTATATATAGTGTTTCCACGCGACACATAAAGAGCCTTCAAAACATATTTTGACTATATATATATATATATATATAGAGAGAGAGAGAGAGAGAGAGCGAGAGAGAGAGAGATAGAGAGAGAGAGAGAAGGGGGGGGTGGGGGGAGACATTACAAATTTGTAAAAATAGAAATGAGAGTTCAACCCACGCCCCTCTCAAAGACCCGAGCTTATGGCCATCCTAATCTTCATGTTTTTATTTATATCTATATAATGATATAATGTACATATCAATATATATACAAATATATAAGGTGTTTATTTTTTAAAATTGGATGGGGTCACCCTCAAGTGGGTCCGCCCCTGCCGTATTTGATTAAAAAATCGGGTACAAATATCGACTCTGCTGGGATTATCCATAAATGTTTACATGCCTACTTGTAGTCTTTGCGTCAATGGCCTTGGGATGTCCGTTGCAGATAAAATGTTTGACCTGACAAGCCAATGGGGTTTAGTTTTATAATGACCACAAAGCCCAAATAGGATACGAAGTTAGACTTAGGGTTTAGCAATCGAGGGCTTCTTCCTAATTGGGGGGTTTGGATGGATCAAGGTTCGCCCTTTTCTTCTTCTTCTTCTTCTTTGTTAACGATTTTACTTGCAATTTGTGTTCCAATCATTATTTTTCTGAGAATAAGTAATGCTAATTTGCCTCAAGGTGGGGTCTTTGATTGTCTTTTATAATCTACTGAGACTATTCTGCTTCGATTCAAGATCTAGAATTTGAAGACAAGTTCTTTTCTTTTGTCCTTGATTCATATGAAATTTTGTTGTAGTTTTTGTTTCGCCCATAAGAGATTGGGTATAATTTGCTTTATTGTTCATGAATATAGATGGCGTCCAATTCTCATCCAACTAATGACTTTCCTGTGATTCATAAGAGATTTTCCGTCGATATCAAGGTATCGTCTTCTCTTTCGATATGTTTTGTATATTAGTGCTTCATTGTGCACATGATGCTATCATGCTACTATGTCTTACATTCCATAAAATGACAAATATCACTCTTTTGTGTTAATCATGTTTCGGAAATGGATTGTTGTCAATTAAATAGTCGCAGTATATATATATATATATATATATATATATATATATATATATATATATCCAAAAATTGTTAATGATATGATCATCTTTGAAGGATTTCTAATTAAGTTTATATAGGAAACACGGGTAGTAGAATTTTTCCATTTTCTACTAATTAATTTGACACATCGACGACAACAACAAGTCTTTTATCCTATTTTTTTGTTGTCATGTACTTGAGTTCTTTTATTTATTCAATTCTGTAAGTGTCATCTTCTTCATGTTCATTTAGGTTTTACCTACCGTAGATCCATTGCTCCATCAACTACAATTCTATCAGTCTTCTTAAACCGAGTATTTATCGGTCTTGGTTTAAATGCCCAAACTATATCTTTCGCTTCTATATATCTCGTTTTATTAAAATTGTTTAATGAGTATTTAATCTCTTTTAACTCATGCAACCTTATTTATTACCTCCCATTTAGAACTTTGTCAAGGTTCAGTGCATGTAATATCACAAGTATGATCTTTTCTGCATAATTAGTAGGAGCCTAGGAATACAAGTTCCCTTTTAGGCCAATATTACAAAAATTGTAAGCTGATGTCTGCATCTACTTTCTATTTTTGGTTGTAATATTTACCCATGGGAGAACCATGCTTATCTAACTATTGACACTCCACATTATCATATACGATAATACTAAACTCAAACTTCATCTTGAGATGGCCACATCTACCAAATTGCTAAATTCTATCACCTTACATATGATTTTCATCCAAAGACCAGCCAATATTAGACATAATAAATCTTAGCGGCACATTTCAAATTGCTTTTATGAAGTAACGGTAGTTTGTTCTGTTTGGATTGTAGGGAAATAAGACAGACAGTGATTTGCAGCTACGACGACAATCTTCTGGTATGTTGAAGTTCACAATACATGCATCGACATTTCTTTTCTAAGATGCTCATATGCAGTGATTTCTCAGGTCATGGTTGCACCAATAGGATGCATGGGTACCATACTGCATGCCAGGTCAGCATCTTGCTTTGCAGTTTGCATGTCGATATCTTTTCGAACTTGAATATGAGCAGATTTTCATGTTACAACTACAATCGCCATTGCAGTATCCGATGCTCCAGCATCAATATTTGAAAATTTTGTTTCGCCCTAGTCCAGTTGTGGTTTAGAAAAGTTATGCCTCGACAATATTCATAAAGCTCCCCCCCCCCCTCCCTCCCTTTTTAGGTAACAGTATTGGCTTTATATGAAAACTTGCATGATATCTAATAACTTGGTTTATTTAGTTAGCTCGCATTTTCATCGAAGTGGTGTTTCAGGGTCACAGCATATGTTTCATTGAGTAATAAGTAATAGTTCCCCTAGGAACTAGATGCCAAAATTTTTGGATTGTTAACTATTAGGCATGAGGAGACGAAGGTCAATTGGATTTTAAACTTGCCATCTTCCTTTTCGTGGAATACTCCAGTTTGCCAAAAACTCTAGCAAGAAGAAACATGTCAGCTATTTAGAATGCTAGCAAGTTAGAAATATGAATCTTTTGGTTTGATTTTGTAGTTATCTATTTTCCTTGAAACAACACTAGCTAGTGATTTTCCTAGAAAAGCCCCCTCCACCCCACCCCCCACCCCTCTGAATTATTCCTTGTGAACAAACTATGTTCATGCTTTGGTTAAGTAGGGCTTTAATTAGTTTCTTGTAATTGCTAGGAAAGAGGCTGATGTTTCTATTGATCCAACTTTCAGTGTTTCTGTGGTGTTTGGTAAAAGAGACGAGGTAAGGTGATTGTGTTTCTGCAGTTTGTGTTGTTATTCATATCTAATGAATGTGGATGTTGAGAGAGCTTTTAATTTGATGTCTGCAGCCACTTCTGGTTGCTTGTGCACGCCAACTTATCGAGCATACAAGGTTTGTTCTTCTCTGTTTGTGTATACACACGAAAATTGTGTTGAGCGAAAACTGTAATTTATAGTTAGTTGCATGCAGGAATGAACAGAATAACCAGAACGAGTTTTTTTTTTTTTTTTGGATTACTTTAAACATTGGTATACATGTTTTAAACACTAAAGTCTTGATACTTTTGGTGAATGCGGTTGTTGTGGCTCATCTAAGCCATTGGTGTTGTCTCTTGGCTTGAAAGACCACTTGCTGGTAAACATTTCAAGCTTAATGGATAAATCTTATTCAAGCAAAGAAAAACTCATACAAAATTCTCATTTTCCTCCGCAGGGAACTTTGAAAGAAGTGATTGCTGCTGTGATCGACAACCGCCTTTGGTAGGATCGCTGCATTGAGAGTGATTTGTCTCAGAAGCATATCAGAAAAGGGAGCTTTTCGTTTAACTGGTCCCCCCCGGAGAACAAGTTTATCTTATTTTCACACTGATTGTGTTATAGTGCTATCATTCAGATAAAATCCTAGCCTTGGTTATCGCACTTTGTTTCACCGTTTAATCGAAAATATGATACAATGGTTCATATGAATTGCTGAGCCGCAACAAAGCTTGCTTATATTTGCTTAATTTTGTTATGCTACTCGCTTGTATAAATTAATTTTTGTTTCGAGCGTGCCGGTGAATATATTCAGATCTCAACAATTGCATAAAATTACCCGTAATCATATCGACAAGCTGTTACAAGGTAATTTTTATTTTTTTTGGATAGATAGATGGTGTAATAGTCAGGGGTTTGAAAATTGGAAGTTATAGGGGTTTTTTGGGCGGGATTATGTAAATGGAGGGTGGATATTGGTTGGGGAGCGGATCAGATGGTTGAGATTGATAAAAAGGTGTATGAGAACTTTTCCATTTGTTCTTTTTTAGGGGGAGGTTGTGTTGAAGTAGGATATTAAACTGGTAATTACTAATATAAATTTACCTTCGTCTGTAGATCCGTCTGCTAGTTACTCACTCATTTGTATTGACGGGTTACCAGCACACAGTCTCGATGTATACTAGCGTCTTCATTGAACGATCTGTTCAGATCGCAACCGCCTCCATCAAGACCTGAGACTGAGCCGAGAATTGGTCTGACATAAAAAGGTGGCTCGCTCGATAAAATGATGAGCCAAATAGCAGCATCGACGATCTGATCCTGGCCTTAGACCCAAGGTACAGAATTATAACTTAATTAAAGCCTCTGTTGTAGCCTCGGCACTTGTCATCTTCTAATGAACCCAATTTAAAAAATTTAGAACAGAGACAAGGTTTTCACTTTTGCAAGACAACTTTCGAAGGTTTTGCGCAGAAACCTCATCCTGTTTTGGTTACATATGCACCTTTATGAGAACCTCCTACCTCAATGAAACTTCCTTTCCCTCCATGATTTCTCCTTTTTTCCTTCAATAATTTCTACTCAATAATAACCATGAACCTTAAAGCCAAGGACTTGTCACATATATTAATTGCTCTCCTCTTCAAGAAATAAGAGGAAAAAACCCAAATGGCCTTAGAGTTCATAATGATGCTGAAGCTAAAGCTAAAGCTTCTTGCTGCAGGCAGCCACAGCCATCTCCATGTAGCATTGCTGTGGTTCTTCTTGCTTAAGCTCCCATTAGCTACAAGAATGAGATCAGGTTCGTATGCTGATATGGCTCATGCTTTGAGGCTCTTCTTCTTCCGGCTCCATCGAGTTTTACTCTCTGATGCCCCGGCAAGAAATGGGCGGCAGAGATGGGAGAGGGCGGTGAGATTAGTTAGAGAGAGGGTGGCCCATGAGGAGACGAACGAGGATAGCATTCATGCTCTGTCCATGATACCAATGTAATCAATACCGAAGAGTCCGGTAAAATCTAACTTACCGTTGGACGATATTTTATGTAATTTTTATACTCTCTAGTCGTAGTAAAAATGTCTAATTTGTTATGGTTGTAATTGGAAAGATTTGGAATAAAAGTTGATAGGTTGCCTTAGCTTTTCTTTGTATCTTTATCTTAATTTAGATGAAAACAATAAAGGGAGCCTTCATGATATTATATTAACTCATATGAAAATTATAAAGGTGTCTTCATGTTATTATTGGAAGGTCGTATATAAAAGGCAATCTTTTGTGTGTGCGCACTGTGTCGGGGTGGGGGGTTTATGAAATTGCCATACCGAAACGAAAATGTACACAATCTAATGTCAATGGACAATATACAAAGAGAAAATACTTGGAAAATTTTAGAACTTGGTGACTCATCTCAAACAATAATGCATGTTAAAAAAAATTTGAGATCTTATTTGTGAATGAGATGGATAGGTGGAATAAATTAGCCGTCCACTCATAAATGGAAGACACCGGGCTCAAAACCAGTCTCCTCCATGAGCTACTCCCACCAATGGGCAACATCAAGCCCTTAACAATTCATGCATGCACTATACTTGAACATCTTAATATTGTCTATCATCATCGAATGGTAATAGCCCGGCCCTAAAATCTCCCATAAAACTTCCCTCTCCAAAGAGCTCATCTGTTCTATTTTGATTCGAGGGTATCTTAATATTGTCTATCATCACCTAATGGTAAAAACTCCCATAAAACTTCCCTCTCCAACGAGCTCACTTGTTCTATTTTGATTCGAGGGTATTATCATCGAAGCACAACCAAATTACAATAGAAAGGGAAGTCTTCATGAAAGATGCAAAGAATTTTACATTAAAGACTTTCTGACTTCCTATCAGTCTTCTTATTTTTTTCAAAAAAATCTAAAATACACCATTGATTTACGTGCATTTCACATAATTTAATGCTAGGTTCATTATTATTTTATAAAATAAATGTGATGCATTGCCATGCCCTTTATTATGTTAGAAATGAGATGCACATAGTTAAATTAAAAAAAAATAGCGTAAAAATCTTTATTGCTATATGTGCAACGCATGTGCCGAAAATAAATGCCAGTATAATATATATAATGCTATGTGAGAGAATATTTCTTAGAATATTCACACCTTCAGCTTGTACTTTAGTGGAAAAATTATTATTTAACCCTTATTTAATTATCTTACTACATTTTGGCATTTCGGTCATAGAATTTTTTTGTTGGCTTACTACTTAATATTCCTCTCTTTATGCCATATGGCTAAGCTTATATGGTGAAAATTTTGAATGGGCCCTGTGAAATTTCTTTCTAATTTTTCTATTTAGCTTTTACTAGCAAAATATTGAAAAGTTTAATGATTTTTGTGTGATACAGTGTATAAAACAATGAAAAATTGAAAAATTAAATAAAATATCTGGGAGTTAATAGTTTCATGATTTGGGTATTACAAAAGTAATATATAGAAAAACGAAAGTAAAAAGAAAATTTTGCTATTTCCATGGATAAAATATTTAAATTTTGAAGAATATTTTTTGTGATTTTGAAATTTTTCGCAATTTTCACGTGCCGCAATGTACATAATATTGAATAAGAGGAAAACAAAATCATTTGGGATTTTTGAAAATTTTACGATTATGCTATAACATGTGGAGTATAGAAAAAGGGAAGAAACAAAAAACATTGAGACTTTTGAAAATTTCTTAATTTTTGTGTACTATATAATAAACAAAAAATATTAAAAATCCGAAGAAACGACAAATTCTTCAGATTTTTGAAGATTTTGCAATTTCGTATATTATATAACAAGCAAAATATTGAAGAAGAAAAAAAGAATTTCTTAGATTTTCATGTGTATAGCATGCGAAATATTAGAAAATATGAAGAAAACAAATTTTTTTGGATTTTTCACAATTTCAAGTTTTCCGTGTGTTGCCAGGAGTTTCTAGTCACACGGAGTCTAAATCACTCGGACCAGATTTTTTTGTTCTATTAAGTTTTTAGTATCAACCAATTTTTCTTTTTTCTACTTCATATGGTTTTTGTCTTCTTGGTATCAAGAAATATTTCAAAAGTATAAGCAAGTAAACTATTAGAAAAGGGAAATAATATTTTCTTTTGAGATTTTTGAAATTTCTTGAATGTCCTGTGCTATACAGCATACAAAAAATAATGCAAAAAAGAAAAAAAAATGGATTTTTAAATAACCTTTGATTTTCATGTATTATATAAAGCAAAATACTGAAGAATAGAAGAAAACATAAATTTTTTGAAATTTTTATAAATTTTGCTTTTCTCGTTTGTTATATCAAGCAAAATGTTGAAAACCGAAAAAAAAAACAGAAAATATTGAGATTTTTTTAAAATATTGCAATTTTCATGCCATATATACAAGCAAATAAAAACCCGAAGAAAACAATTTTTTTTAGATTTTTGAAAATCCCACGATTTTCGTGTGCTAGCGTGCATAAATTGTAAAACCGAAGAAAACAAAACAAATTGATGTTTTTTCAAATCTAATGATTTTCGTGTGCTATAGAGTCAAAATATTGAAAAACAAAAAAAAAACATAAAATTTTGATATTTTTAAGAAGTTCGCAATTTTTGTTTGTAGCAAACATAATATTGAAAAATTGAATAAAATAGAAAATGCTAAGATTTTTGAAAATTTTACGATTTTTGGTATGCTGTAATAACATGCAAAATATTGAAAATTTGAAGAAAATATAAAATTTTGGGATTTTTGAAGATATCGCGAAAACTTTTTTAGTTTTCTGAGGTGTATCGGTTAGTAAGCAAAATATTGAAAATTTGAAGAAAACAAAATAATTAGAGATTTTTGTACAAATTCTGATTCTCAAACAAAATATTTAAAAATAAAAGAAAGAAGAGAATATTTTAAGAGTTCTAAAAATTTAGCATTCACAATTGTTACAACTCACAAATTAATCCTTTATTTATTTGAAGTTTATAAATACGAAATAATACAAATTATATAACAATAAACTTTTAAACCGATACAATTTTATCTGCCTTTTGACTTCTTAACTGCGCATTGCCTTGCCAGTAGCATAAGAAGAGAGGAAAAGGAGGAAAGATGAATTCAAGATATTGTCGCAGACTTTGCCTAACACAGAGATGTCACTTTGTATCAATCAGAAAGTTTAAAATAATGGGTTTTTTTTTAAAATATTATTAATTTAAATTTAAATTAGTAAAACAGGGGGGGATAAATTAAAATTATGGGAATAGGGTGGTTTCGAACCACCCTATGGCCCACCCCACCCCCCTCAGTATAGGGGGCGGGTTCCCCCTTATTTTTTTTTTAAAAAATTAAATTAATTATTAATCGAATTATAATTATAATTATTATCATAATATTATTATTATAATTATAATTATAATTATAATTCATAAAAATAGAATAAAATTAAATAGACGAAAAAAAACATTTAAATTAAATAATAAAATTTCACTATATCAATGTTTTTTACAGAATGAATCCGTCAAAATGTACAATTCCAAAAAATCCTATCTATTTGTAGAATCTAAATGCTATATCGACGGTCAAATTTATAATACAGAAAAATCTGAGTGCACTTGTCACGATTCTGAAGGTCCCGCCCCTGATGCATATCCTGGACATCTGGTCCTATAATGGCCTGGTTGTTTGCATAGGCTACATCTGGATTGCCTTTGCTGAGGATCAGTATCCATTGTCATTCGATCTCGACGTACCTTCTGTCTTCCGGGCTTTATATTTTTTTCCGGCGGTAATACAGTCGGTGTTTGTCTGTTGGCAGTATAATAGTGCCAATAGCGATTGTCCGGTATAGGATGAAATTTTGGATCGTATGCACCTTGGTAATTAGAAACTGTATAGTAATTGGAAGCAAAATTGTAATGTGAGGTATGCATACTGCTCGCAGCAGCAATAGCGTAGGCACAAGGTAAATGTTGTTGCTGGAAAAGACCGCATGTACACGAAGAGAGCCCTTCATCTCTAAAGTTCACGGTATATTGATTCCCATTACCGCCCGTCACCTGAAACTCCGCCGTGTCAAACCTTTCGGATCTGTAGTATTGTGCTCTGCGCTCTCTTTTCCGAAAGATATCTTCGTAATACGCGGTGAGCGGAGTGTCCATCCCCAAGGACTTTTCTCTTCTGTGCACAAAATAAGTATTCATCCGGAAAAATGTTCGAACAATCAACCCCTGTATCGGTAAGCCTCTAACCCCTTTAAGGACCCCGTTGAAGCTTTCAGACATATTAGTCGTCATTAGGTGATATCTGCACCCATCATCATGTGCTTGTGACCACATGCGGACTGGATACCCATCTAACCACGCTTTCGCGGCTTGACTCATCTCCCCAATTTTCGTCATGTATATGTCGTGAACATTAGGGTCAGGCGTTTCACCGGCTCTGTACATAAGTTTATGTAGTTCCGAATTTTTAAATTTTCGATCAAAATTTTGCCTGAAGTGTCGTAGGCAAAACCTATGTGGGGTCGTCGGAAATACAGATCTCATTCCAGCCAGTATTCCCAGATGTCTATCAGATATGATGCATAAATCCGTTCTATGAAGAACAGATGGGATATTTTTGAGGTTACGGAAAAACCATGATCAGGATGATGTATTTTCACCCTCGACAATAGCAAATCCCAACGGAAATATACCGTTATTAGCATCAACACCTGTAGCAATTAACATGCAGCCTCTGTACTTACCGTATAGATACGTACCATCAACGCACAATACCGGCCGACAGTGTGTGAAACCAGCCGCACATGGACCAAAGCACCAGAAAATTCTCTGAAACCTGACAGAGCCCTCGACGTCGGTTTCTGTGGTTTTTAACCGGTATACGGTCCCCGGATTTGATGCTTTCATGGCTTCCATAAAAGGGACTAGGGAGTTGTACGAGCTTTCCCAGTCCCCGAATATCTTGCACAAAGCCTTTCTTCGAGCATCCCATGCCTTCACATACGAAATCTGAATTTTATGCTCTCCGCTAATCAAGAGCCGTATCTCTCGGGGAGTCATCGCCACATCTGTACGGATCATGGGCATGATTAGCGAGCAAATGTAAGATGAAGTGCAATTCCGGTGATCCTGTGACATAATAGAATTGATGCAAGTGTGTTCTTGGTTGTATTTCGTGACCTTCCAAGCCTTGGCTCTTTTGGAACAACACGCATGCAATCTCCACTGACATTCAGGAGATTTCGTACATACCACAGTATAGTACGTCTTATTTGATTCTTCGGTTTTAAATGTAACGTTTTGCTGAATGGACCACGACTTCAGCTTACAAATAAGATCTCCTTTTTCCTGAAACAAATCCCCGACGCTGATGCAGTCTTCGCTTGCTGCTGTCGCGTCCAAATAGGGTGCCGTATTTACTTCTGCAACGGCCAAGTCTACCCAACCATCATCTTCTAGCGGATCGAGGCCGGGATCTTCTAGCTCGACAAAATCGTTATTCGCAACCATACCATCAAAGAATGCTACCTCATTCAATCCAGCAGCATATTCCACGCTATCCTCCCCCTGATCACCTTCACCGATTTCATCATCATCACTGCCACACATATCAATATCACCCGTAGCAACATAAGGCTCGGGTGCAACATATGATGGTTGTGGTCGGTGTAATGTGGATGGTTCAGGGTGAGAAGACCGGAAAGATGTGGACGGACATGCTTGGAATGCGCTGCTTGGATCGTGTTGGAATCTGCGTTTAGTACATAAATTGTTATTATAATATTATTCCCTAATTTTTTCGTAACTAAATCATCACTTGTTTCAAATTTATTTACCTGTGGAAGGCTGTGTATGGTAGTTCTTGCTGTTCTTCTGGGGTGCATGTAACTGCAGCAGTCGGCTGGAAGAACCTGGATTTATGCATTTTATTAAATGTTTGAATATTAGTATACAGGTATTACTAAAATGCTTAAATATGGGTTTATAAAATGTTTACCCATGTGCTTGAAGATTTGAATAATGTTGTGTATAGTCATATCCACCGGCACTGACGGCATCATCGTTGACCATGTGACCGTACCTCCAGGAACTATCTCCAGCATTACCATCAAAATTATCCGTTGGAGGGGCATCTGATACTTCCAATTGCTCCTTCTGAACCAAAAGTTCAAAAGAATGCTGGGTGCTTGAGAGACCGAAATCTATCATCGAAGATATTGATGCATCGTCTGTAATTTCAACCAATGCATTTCCACTGAACATAGGCCAGATACAACTTAACCTGACCCTACTTTCACGGGGATCGTATTTCGTAATTTTGTACACTTTGGCCTCTAGTTCATCATATGTCGTTGATGCTTCCAATCGCATGATTCGTGCAGACCCGCCCATATACTCGGGACCTTGTGCACTTGTGATAACCTGACCATCGTATTTACATACAACAAATATACTTGGGGAGGCCATAATCCTGCACAAAAAACAGTCATATTTTTTTTATGTTGTGTTGAAATTGCCAAAAAAATTCAAACTCGAAGATTGCAGTGAAACCATGAGACTCGCACCTAATCATAACAAAATGTGATGCACAATTGATTGTTAAAAAAGAAGCATGGTTTTTGCAGTGAAACGAGAAGGAAAATGAATCTAAAGATGCAAGTTTAGTTTAGTTCTGTGTCTTATTTAAAGAAGTTTAGTTTTTGCAGTGAAACGAGAAGGAAAATGAATCTAAAGATTCAAGGCTGTGATGCACAATATGTGATGCACAATTCATGCACAAAAATTTAATACCGAAAATGGCTCTAGGTCTTCCTGCAGCTGCACTCTCCGAGCTCTTGTTAAATATTATTCCATCCTCATTCAACCACTTCACTTAATTTGTTTGTTTAGCTATGTTGCCAAAATAATACCGAAGTATATGCATGAATCAGATATAATGAAAAATATCAAACCAAACAAAGATTGAAATTGCAAAAAAACTGGATACTTACACAAAATTGATTGCAAAAAAAAAATTCATACTTTCTCAAAAAATATTTTATGAACTGTTCTACTGCTCGAAGATTGCTTACTCGCAGACTATGGTACTGAACTTCACCTTCTTCTAAAACTCCACACTTACACAAAATTGATAGCGGAGAAGAACTGATCGAAGTAAATGGATAGTGAGCGGTGTAGGGTGCAAATTTGACAGAGATGAAATGAAATGGGTAGTGCGGAGACATATTTATAGCGATCTGATATTGAAGAGAGCGGGTTCTAACAACCCGCCCTATTATTGAAGAGAGCGGGTTCTAACAACCCGCCCTATTATTCACCAGAGTCTAATTAATTCTGCATCGTATTCTGCAACTCTTCTGGGTTCTAACTGATTTGACAACTCATAAATTAATGAAGAGGGCGGGTTCCTGGAACCCGCCCTCTTCTTTGCGAATAAGACCGCGTGATTTTTGAAGAGGGCGGATTCCTGGAATCCGCCCTCTTCATTAATTTGACTAATTATTGAAGAGGGCGGGTTCCAGGAACCCGCCCTCTTCATTTCTGATTTGACAACACACCAGAAGAATAGTAGGAGTGTATTAAAATTTTTTGAGATGAAAACGTTCACAAACAAACATTCAAACATTGATGTGACAAGGACAAATAGTACTTGAATAGTACTGATTTGACAATTCATAAATTAATGAAGAGGGCGGGTTCCTGAAACCCGCCCTCTTCTTTGCGAATAAGACCGCGTGATTTTTGAAGAGGGCGGGTTCCTGGAATCCGCCCTCTTCATTAATTTGACTAATTATTGAAGAGGGCGGGTTCCTGGAACCCGCCCTCTTCATTTCTGATTTGACAACACACCAAAAGAATAGTAGGAGTGTATTAAAATTTTTTGAGATGAAAACGTTCACAAACAAACATTCAAACATTGATGTGACAAGGACAAATAGTACTTGAATAGTACTGATTTGACCATTCATAAATTAATGAAGAGGGCGGGTTCCTGGAACCCGCCCTCTTCTGTGTGAATAAGACCGCGTGATTTTTGAAAGAGGGCGGGTTCCTCTTCATTTCTGATTTGACAACACACCAGAAGAATAGTAGGAGTGTATTAAAATTTTTTGAGATGAAAACGTTCACAAACAAACATTCAAACATTGATGTGACAAGGACAAATAATACTTGAATAGTACTGATTTGACCATTCATAAATTAATGAAGAGGGCGGGTTCCTGGAACCCGCCCTCTTCTGTGTGAATTAAAGGGCGGGTTCCTGGAACCCGCCCTCTTCATTAATTTATGAATTGATTTGACTAATTATTGAAGAGGGCGGGTTCCTGGAACCCGCCCTCTTCACAGGAAAAACTGTAGCGGGTAAGACGAACCCGTTCACCTCTATAAATACCGAGTCTCCACACTTTCATCAACCACGCAATTTCTAATCACTTGATAAAACTCTCGACAAATCTCTGCTTCAGTACATTTCAATGGAGAATCAACCACTCGACAAATCTCTGCTTGTCCATCAACATGAACACAGATCGTTCAAAATATTACACGGGGAGGAAATATTCTAAACTTAGTTAATTTCTTTTAATTAAACCTTTCATTTAATTTTTGTACTTGAAAATAACAATATTTAATTTTGCAGGATGGAGATAATCTCACCGTCGTCACGCATAGCTCCGACAAATGGGTAGTTAGCGACCAAAGAATAAACCAACGGCTTAGACGGGCCGGATTTTATGAAGCGTCGTTGATTCGACATATCCAAATCGACCATGCTCTCGTCACCTCTCTGGTCGAACGTTGGAGAAAAGAGACCCACACCTTTCATCTAAGATGGGGTGAGGCCACAATCACACTCCAGGATATTGGCCTCTTACTCGGTTTACGGGTTAATGGGCTTGGGTTGGTCGAAGGAAAAATTGTTGGTCCAGATACCGACCACCCATACTGGGATACATATGCCGAGTCTGCTCTCGGACAGGTAAACAATATCATTCTGCTTTCCCTATTTAGTGTACCTATTTTATATTTTACATTATTTCTAGCTTTAACATTTAAAAAAATACTAATATCAGGCACCAGGAGGCCACAGTAAGGGGTATAAAATCAATCTGAACTGGTTAAGAGATACACTCAGTAATATCCCTAATGAAGCCACCGATGAAGTTTTGGATAGACATGCACGTGCCTACATTCTGTACATGATCGGTTCTTGGTTGATGCCGGACCAATCAGCAACGCATGTCCATCCGTTATACCTTGGCTTCCTAGCGGATTTTGATGTCTGTGGCCAATATGCTTGGGGAGCAGGGGTCCTGGCCTTTCTCTATAAAGAACTCGACAAAGCATGTGCTCCTACGAAGAATAAAATTTGTGGATGCAGCACATTACTTCAGGTAAATTCTTTATTTTTCACAGCTGGAATTTTGCAATATTGGTTTTCTCTCTTATAATCTAAAACTTTTTTTCTAGATCTGGTCGTGGGAGCATATGTATATAGGAAGACCAGATACTATTAAAATAACTGGCTTGGATAACCCCGGAAAGCCGCTCGGCTGCTGGTGGAATGGGAAGAAAGCGTATAAGGCTCCTCGTCGAGTGCTTAGGTACTATAGAGATGAGTTAGATCGCATGGAGGCGGCTCAGGTAATCATAATTTGGGTAATTTAATTTGTTTTACAATTTTGAAAATACCTAAATCACAATTTTTTTACTATGTTATTTGCGCAGTTTCTGTGGACGCCTTATACAGCAGATCGTCTACAAAACTTACCCGGCATCTGTCTCGAAGGAGAGCCGGTTTGGCGGGCTCGATGCCCACTCCTCTGCATCAATGTTGTTGTTATGCACCTCCCAAATAGGGTACTGCGGCAGTTTGATAGATTGCAACATATTCCTGTCCCGCCGCCTTCGCCTACGACAGTAGAGGGAGACATGCGAGGAGGAAATACGGAGCGTGATTGGAGGGAGCATCATCATCAGTATTTACTGAGATGGGAGGATAGGCAGCATAGTATTGCCTTACAGCAAATAGGTGACCACACAGCTACCGACGCTACCAAAGTATATCTACAGTGGTATAAGCGTGTCACCATAAGATATCTTTCTGCTCCTCCCAAAGACTTCCCAAACATCTCGCGGTACGAGCCTAGAGGACACATGGAACGAGATTTGGTAAGCCGCCCTCTTTATATCATATTACTTTTTAACATCCGCCGGTATGAGTCAATACTTATTTCTTATTTCTAATGTAACGACAGGCTCGTGGGTTGCATCTCGTACAAACAATGGTGCAGGAACCATACCCGACTGATGCTGGTCCGGTATCTCAGACTCAATTTTCAAATCTCGACCAATTTATTGGTGGTGTACTTGGTTCACATGGTATTTCTCAACATTTATCGCCGGCACCGGAGCCGCAGTATCAGCCGGCACCGGAGCCGCAGTATGAACCGGCACCGCAGCCGCAGTATGACCCGGCACCGCAGCCGCAGTATGACCCGGCACCAGAGCCGCAGTATGACCCGGCACCAGAGCCGCAGCATCAAGGAGATCCAGCGCAGCTGGATCAGTGGTTTGGATCACCATACCGTCAACAGCAACCCTGGCATACCGGACAGGCGTAACAACAACAGACTTGGGGATCAGGTTTTGCAGAACAACCGTCTTGGGGGTTAGATTTAGCGCAACAACAGCACCCTTGGGGGTCAGGATTTGAGCAGCCATGGGGCCAAGCTTTTGTGCAAAATCAGCCTCATGGAACCGGTACAAGTTCTTCGCTACAACTGCCCAGTTGGGCTTCAGATTTAGCGTCCTACGGAAATTTGTTGGGAAGCAACACATATCCGACACCTATCCCACATTCAGGTTCAGGATTTGTGGATCAACAGCCTGTCGAAGACGAAGCTGAAACAGAACCCGAACCCGAAGCAGCAGAACAGACGCCGACGCCGCCACCGCCATCTATCCAAGAAACAGGTGGTTCCTCCAGTCATCCCAGGAGGCATAGGCTTATGTCAAGCCTTCTCGGATATCATAAAGGAAAACGGAAAGGAAAAAAATAGCATTTAGATTTTACAAATAGATAGGATTTTTTGGCATTGTAAAATTTGACGGATTCATCCTGTAATAAAAAAATTGATATACTGAAATTTTATTATTTAATTTAAAAGTTTTTTGTCTATTTAATTTAATTTTATTTTTAATAATATTATAATTATAATTATAATTAAAATTATATCGTAAATAATTAATTTAATTTTTTTTAAAAAAAATAAGGGGGCGGGTTCTCAGAACCCGCCCCCTATACTGAGGGGGGTGGGATGGGCCATAGGGTGGTTCGAAACCACCCTATTCCCATAATTTTAATTTATTCCCCCCTGTTTTACTAATTTAAATTTAAATTAATAATATTTTAAAAAAAAACCCTAAAATAATTCATACAAGGAATCCTATAACTTACCCTAGTTCAACAAATTTACATTTCACATTCCAACGAAAACAGCACAACAAGCCACAACTTGACAAAACTAAGCAAGCTAATCTAAATTCATTGTTCTTTCCAAATGCGACCGGTGACTCTAAGCTTCAGTTCCTGTCGATTTCCACCAGAAAAAAAGAGGGCCATGTTTTGATGAATGACGAGTCCATCATAACTGTCTCGGACCTTCTTGTGTCCATCTCTGATGCTTCTCGGGACGCCTTGCCAGATTAACTTACGGCTGTTGCCTCCGACTTCGAGGCTGTAACTGAACTCCTTTGCATCTTCCTCCTCCCCCATGAATCTCAAGAACGCCATGTAGACAGGAGCCACGCCTAAGAGGAATGCCTCAAAGTGGAGGCAAAAGTGTTGGCCGAAACAATTAAATACCTGCGGTGAATACATACTCGAGATTTTAATGGTAGGCACAATGTGATATGCCTTTGATTTAGCGTCTTGGAAACAATATTATTTGCATACCCTATTGATGACGATGTATGAATAGTTATTTTGCTGGGGACCGAGGCTTGGTACGGACCTTTCTTGCTCTACATTTCTGTATTCTATATATATCATCTTTAGACTAGGGTTTAGAATGATGAAAAGAAGGCAGCCTGCCTTTTAGTGAGATTTGGGTGTATCTGAGACAAGGGTTTGAGAGAGATTCCTGTAAATGTACTTCTTCACCCATGGACATAGACAAAAGCTGAACTACATTGCAGTCTTCTATTTGATCTTCTCGATATTGTTTGCGTTTGTAGTATTGCTATAATACGAACAACAGTGAAATGCATGCAAGCATTTCCACTAGTGAACAGAAAACATCGACATCACCATCAAGCATGACTCCTTGACAATTTAGACAAAGTTTTATTATCATCTGTCTATCTAATGCCAACCTTCTATTATAAAATATCAAGTTTCAGTTTAAGGAGGGAAAGTTAGGGGCTTTGTCTAAATCCTAGATGATCAATTAACATAATCCAATTTCCCGGACACGCGGAAAAACCTAAAGAAAAGGATAAGATGATAGATTGAAAATTGTATTCAACTATAAGACACAGATAAATGACTGCAGAAACACTAAGATAGGAAATACAAGAGAATGGAGGTGACGCTAAAGAAGCCGCGAACTAAGTTTTTGGGCAGTTGAAGCAGGATTTGAACGGAGGCCTCTTGACCGACAGCGAGAAGCTTTACCACCATGCTATAGTGACATTGTCGTCTATATACTTGCAAACCTCCTACATAAGAAACTTCTCTATTATCTGCTGATAGTGGTAAAAAGCGTCAAGTGACTTACAGTGAGCATCCAAGTAGCATTCTCGACCTCATGAGGATTAGACTTCACATAACAATGATTAAATGTGCACCCATCATGCATGTCCACTTTATGATCGTTTTTTAGGTGATTCACGAGCATTGGAATGTCTCCAGTGACAAGGCACTCAGATCCAGCGTAGGGACAATTATAGGGTCTAAACCGGCACAGCTTCTGATGTTTCAGCTTTGCATAGTATGGAAATATCTCGGGACATCCACTGTTCTGATATTTACATGGAAGCTCAAGCGACTCAGCAACTTTCTCAAGAGCTAAGCATCTGATATCACCCAGTTCGTGCCGGCAAATAGGGCAGTGGTTATGTACTCTGAGCTTGCAGCTTGAACAAAGTGTGTGGCCGTTTGGGCACTGCAAGGGGCGATAAAATGATCATTTCCTTTCTCTCTAAAACTTGATTCAAATATAAATCAGAAACGCCCACAGGAAAAGAGGCCAAAATAACATTCAAAGATCACTAGAGGTGTCTTTTGTGGTCTTGGCAAGTGTAACAGCATAAACAACTCAAAGAAAAAAGAATACAAATTTCTGGCGACAGTTCAAAGCGTCGATCAAGAACTACAATATTGACTTTAGGATAACATGTTATCAATAACAGATTGCCTACTAAAGGAATCATTACATATAAAAAGCGCTTCAGCGTAGTCACCCGGAAAGTAATTTCAAGCATACCAAACTGTATGCTGAAGCTGGCTCATATAGCACAAGGTAATTTTATTCTACTAAACATAACTAATTTTATTATAGTTTGCCACCAATTGTAATTAAACTGTGTTTTTTTAGCAAATATTGCTTATGAACTGCTGAACTCACAAATATTGTGAAATTGTGTTAATAATGATGAATTGATGATAGTAGACACGTAAATAGAGTATATATCACTATAGTAAGGAAATGAACCATGCAAACGAAGTAATGGTTACTTTGGGGGGGGGGGGGGAGTAATTTATAAACTTATAAGAAAAAGCATGACACCGTGATATTTCATATACATCAACTCAACTTATAACACAATACTACACGAGTGAGGCAGGTAAAGAGAGGCAAACCTGGTGTATAGGAGGATACATTGAATTAGTACAAACCGGGCACTCAAGGAGCTCATGCACTCCACTTGAAGAAGACACGATCGCTTTGACACCCGAAACTGAAGAAAGCTTGCTAACAGGAGCATCTTCAAGACCACTTCTATAAAAAGACTGCTCACCATCTGAAGTTTGGGATTCAGGGACATCCACACAAATATTACCACCAGGACCCATGTAGAATTACTCCGGTCAATATATATCATGAGTCTCACACAGTAAATAATGGCAACAGATTTTGGATCTCTTATATATCAAATGTATCCAAGATGCCTCGCAATGTCCAGATGCATCTTAAATAATAATCGTTGATTCTAATATTCTATATAAATGCTGGAGTTTGGGATTCAGGGACATCCACACAAATATTACCACCAGGAGTCATGTAGAATTACTCCGGTCAATATATATCGTGAGTCTCACACAGTAAATAATGGCAACAGATTTCGGATTTCTTATATATCAAATGTATCCAAGATGCCTCGCAATGTCCAGATGCATCTTAAATAATAACCGTTGATTCTAATATTCTATATAAATGCTAGATTGCTAGGCAAACAATCTCTCCAAACTTTCCATCATGTAGTAACCTGAAGAATCAACAAATCATTTACACATAGTCAGGTGTTATTTCAAAACATAAAGAAAGGCCAAAGAAATCACCTTCATAATGTGAAAAATGACCCAAAACACGACACCCTTCCCATTTTAATCCCATATAAATTTGTTAAACCAATTCCAAACTAAGGCCAAAAGCAATAACCTTGCAGCTTGTAAATATTATGATAGTCAACAGTCGAATCTATTCGCTCAGTTTCACAATACTAGGCTTTTTCCCCCTAGTGCACACTTATTAAGAAAGAGTATAAATTATCTAAATTCTAGACTGTCATAGACTTGAAATCCTTTATTTAACCCTATGATAGTATTCGTTAATTGAATTCTTAAAAGCATTAATTTTTTTTTATTTTTTAAAATGCCATTTGAATTCTAAATACTCGAAACATACAAAAGCATCAATTTTTAAAATAAAAAAATTTATCTCTGGATTTTCCTGACTTGAATAAAATTTTCTATTAAATTCTTATAAGATATCAATTGGATACGAATGAATATCCCAAAATACCATCAAAACAACTAGAAAAAGGTTTAAAATTTCATAATTTTTTCAGACTACGACTAAAGATAAGATCTTTATTCAATCATAAAGCTTCAAATTTAAAAGCCAGATAGATATCGCCATACCTTAAAACAAAATCCCTCAATTTTGACCCAAAGCATCGCCAAGCTCATCCATCATCTTCCGACCTCCAAGAAATAGAATCAGATCCTTTCAGAGAAAAGAGACGAGTGGCGAGTAAAAGACACGAGAGATGTCAAAAAGAAGAAGAAGAAGCCCTAATCCAAGATGAGGAGGAGATAAAGTTAGGGTTTCGAAATTAATAATAATTTTATGTCCCCACTCCTCCCCTCTTTTTATATGTATCTTTTTTTCTTCCCCGTATTTATTATTAATATCTTCTTGTTATTCTCCTTTCTATATTTCTGTTGTTAATTAGTGGATGAGCAACTAGTGTTTACAATAACTTTTTAGGAAGCAATTCTTAAGCTCGCAAACAAACCAACCGCAATAAAGCTTTTAAGTGCGTCATCCCATTAGTGATACCATATAGCGGCCTTCAGTACATTGGAAACTAGTCGTATCAACTTGATGATACTATCCAGTCTCTTCTATTTGTCGAGAAGCCGGCCTCAGCATTTTTGAAAGACGTGTCAAACTCAATGATAACATCCGGTATTCCAGTATCCGCCGAGAAGTCGGCTCTCACATTCTCAAAAGATGTGAGAAGCTCGAAGAATATTCTAGCAACGTAGTGCAGCACAACATCATATATGCTCCAGTTTTAAATTTGCAATACAAAAAAAAGAACCTTTTAATGATTGATCTCATGCCCGAGGTTGAAGTGTTTATATATGGATTGTTTGATGATTTGAATAGTGATGAATGACATGGAACTAGCAGGCAGAATAACAAATCTAAAAGCACACAAGCCGTCGACATTAGATTTGCTTTTGGAGTTATCAATCATGGTCGACGGAATCTTAAACCTAACCAAAGTGAGCGGTTTTAACATGAAGCGTGAAACTATAAGCTTTCTTTGGTTTAAGCTTTTGCTCTAAATACATGCCTCGCAAAGAATAAAGCAAATGCCTAACAAGCATCATAAACAGAATCCAGAAATAAGAAAATTATTATCCAACAAAAAGCACTGCATATTTACCAGAAAAATGCTGCAAAAATTTATACAAGAGACCGGAGCCGCAAAAATACTACAAAAATTTCATCAAAGCTTATAGATATGGCATTATCCTAATAACAGATAAAATTATATATTCATACACCCAACTGAACTTATCTCACATTTTCTTAAATAAAGAAAAAGGAACTCTAGTACATATTTGTAGCATGGACAATAAATTACTGGCATATATGACAATAAATTATTCCAAATCTAACTCTATTACACAAATTCAAAATTTTTAACAGGTATACATATAAATGACTGAACCAAACCAAACTAACACGCTAACGGAAAATGTTCAGGTTAGTACTATACAAGAGCCCAGGAACTCGACAACCACCTCATGAATGAACGATAAACATTCGTCGCTACATCCTTGAGCTTGGCAAGTACAGGAGGTTGGGATAACAAAACCTAAAATCTACAACTACAATAAGCCTCTTACCGAAGGGCTGGCAGCTCGAACACGGTGAGCCGGGGCCAATGAAGGCCTGCTAAAAGATTCCAATATTCGACTAAACACAACTTTTATGGGCACACATGTAACCAGAGGGACTCCCCCGTCAGGTTTTATCAAACCACCCAATATATTGCTCCTCCTATAAAATTTCTTCTCAGTTGCAAGAGAAGAAAGGGTTCTGGTCTTTTGATTTGAAGGCGCACCAACTCTTTTCAAGAGCTTCTTTTGAAACTTGCTCTTCTCTGGCTTAGAGTGAGGAATTCTATGCATTACACTTCTTTTGGCGGTTCTCATGAAAGCGGGAGGTACATAGCTTTCATCTACACCAACATCATATATCGAATTATCTTCAAGTATCTCGATTTGGACAGGGTGACCTAAAATTGGCTTTCCACCATTCCATGTACTCGATAGAGATACCCAAGGCACGTGCTCGCGTTGATAGCTTCGTTTCTGGACCTCGATATTCACATCTATCAACATCAACTCCATTTCATCACCAGGATCAAAGCATTCATCGTTTTCAGAATCAATGAAGCTACCGTGTCTTTTCCCAGAATTTTTAACCCTTTGCAAGGGAAAAGGATATCTCCAATTATCGTAGCTCCCATTGCGTTTATCTACATTGATGGGGATTTTGCCATTCATCAGATCCATATTGGGCCGCTTTGTTAGATTGCGTATGTTGCGCTTCCCCTTCATATGCCACTTGGAAACCCCTACATCAGCTGAGGCATCCATCATTGGGTCCTGATGGTGTAACAGGGGTATTGAAGCAGGAGAGGGCATCTCATTGTCATTTAGATACGGAAAGTTCTCTGGAATTTGAACTTCCGGGGGTTCACGATAATTTGATCCCAGCACCAGTGTCTGAGTTGTATCTGAAAATGACATTGCAATTATAAAATGTATTAAGGAACTCAGAAGCAATTAACTAATACATGGTAACAAGAATTAACAAAAATATATATTTAAAAATAGCAGTCCACAGTTAGCTACAGTTATGCAGAACAATTCTGAAAGTTGCACGCGATATTACTAAGAAAGTTACAAGCAATATTACTAAAAAAACTGAAATATCGTGCGGGCCACATAGCCCAGTGGTGGGTAATAGGAGTTTTTTTAGAGGGGGACCCAGGATCTTCCATTTAGTGCATCGAATGGAGCACGCAGGGCCGATGGGCTTCGTTGCGTTAAAAAAAACTGAAATATCAGCTAAGAAATATAGGCATGGCAGATTAGGAAGTAGATTATAATCCACTAATTTATTTAGCCATAATCATAATCATCAAGAATGCTACAACTAGTTGGGGAACACTATCCCATTGTTACCTCATGAAACTAAATGCGGTTGATCCCAGACCGAAAAATGGAAATACAAATTTTGAATAAGACTAAATAACTAAGCATTCCATTGTTCAATCAACCAAAAAACTAGTAATTCAAGTAGAGGAAAAAAATACCTGTTAAGTTTCCGTCTTCTTCTAGATCACGTTCTAAATAGCCAGTCTCAGATGAATCAGATTCCATCTCTTCAGCCAAACTAGAAGACGAGTGACCTGCCGGCAAAGGGCTAGCGCAATCAAGGGAGTCACGAATCCCAAGTTGTGTTGATGTATCAGGCATTTCTCCAAATGAATATCCATCATCATCTAACGGATCATTTGAATCAGCATTAAGGTATACACATCTGCTCCTTTTCCCACGACTTGCAACACCCATAAGGTCCCTTTCTCCTTGCATTAAAATGCCGCCATCATACTCAGATTGAAAGGAAGGAGAAACGGTTGACTTTTCACTGTTCTGCAAAACTTGAACAAGTGGCCGATGCCTATCACGCTTCTTTACAAGAGAATCTTCAGCATAACCACTTTCTGATCTTTTCCTTTTAACTGACAAGGAGCTTTTGCCGATACTGGTAGGACTTGAGTCACAGATCATATGGCCCATATTAGGAAGAGTATCAATATTGATATCGACAGGTTTGTGGGAAGATTCCCAACTAAGAGACCGAGAGAATTTTTTCTTTGGTGGAGCGATCTTAAGGCCAAAGTCCTGCAATCCTCTCATCCGAGGAAAAGATTCATCATTATTCTCTTCCAAGACAAACCGTTTATTAGATTTTCCTTTGTGAGCACACAAATTATTGCCCTTGTTCTTTTCTTCACCTGATAAAACCGATTTTCTCGAAATACTATGAAATTCGTGATTGGAATATTTATTATCGTTCATTGTGTAAATAGCAGATGATAAACTATGCAACTCCCTTCTATGAGCATCGTAATTTCTATTCATCGTGCCATTAGAAATTGACCCAAGTTCCTGAGGTTTCATCTCAAGCTGCTGCTGTTTCTCAAGCTCAAGAGCATGAAGAATAGCATCTTCTCTACGTGCATATTTCTCCCTTTTCTTTATAGGAGTTCTGTGGGAGGCTTCAGCCCTTTCGATACAATCATCAAACTCACCACACCGGAATGGCTTCACACGCTTAGATTTCTCTAGATTGTACCAGTCCCTGGGAAAAGGATCACCAGAAATCATTAAAATGAATAAGTGGGAAAACAGCATCATACCTTTTTCTATATTTCTTGAAGGATTTTTCTGTTCTTTTTGGCTACATAATCGTGATAGCATGAGGAGAAGGAAGGTTTTGGATAACTAGAAAATAATGTAAGAAATCTACTGATAACAGCAGAATAATATAGCAGAACCTAACCTAATTAAAAGTTTTGGATAACTAGAAAACAATGCGAGAAATCTACTGATAAAAGCAGTATAATATAGCAGGGCATAACCTAATCAAAATTTTTGGATAACTAATAATGTAAGAACTCCAGCATAATACAACATGAAAAAATTAACCAAGAGAACATTTCATCATCATGGATGTTAAAATAAATGAATAGTAAAAATCTCAGAGAGGAAAAAACTAGCCTCAAAACCAATAACACGCCTATTAAGCTGTGTTAGACCTAAAATATTTAGTAAAAATTGTATATTTTCTTCTATTCCATGATCTATTTCGTATTTATTCGCATTAACGACTACGATGAAGAAGCTGAAATCTCAACTGAGTGCTATGGACAAAATGGTATCAGGGATTTGCAATGTACATGTCAAGTACATTATCATGAAACATACATGCTTTAACATATGCAGAGGTTTCTTTTGTTGTAACGCAACGTATTTTGATACTAAAACAATATAATTTTGAGAGAAAAGACTAGATCAATAGTAAGGTTTCATGAAGTTAGAACATTAAAAAAGCTAGAAGCAGGTATGTCACATGTATCAAATTTCTTTAAGCTGTATTTTATATATGTTATATCATTGTTGGTAACTAATAATTTTGGCTGCCTAATATCTTGAGATATCGCCCAAAAAAACTGCTAATCAAAATAGAAGCAAGTGGTGTTTTATTGACACCAGATATCCAACTTCCGCATTATTTTTCTATATTAAAGGAATATGAGCTGTTGGGTGCAAAAAACAAAATTGTCAACAGTACCGATTTTCGAGTTCTTCCTGGAGAGCAGCTGCAGAGCTATGTACAAATCGACTGCCATGAAAATCATGGTGTTTAGCACAAGGCATCTCATTCCCACATATTCATTTAAAAATCAATCCTCCCTTCTTTTTTAATGTACATAAATTTTTGGAGCTCAGCATGTCCGAAAGCACGGGAGAATGTTCTTTTGCCAATGCATTCGATACTTGGTCATTCATAACATTACTATACCTTCCCTATTCATTGCGGGTTGGTTCAGTCGTTGGTAGAGGTTTAGCCTAAGAAATATTTGGAAGCCCTCAGGCAAACGAGTATTTCATAAAGAGCTGACAACTAGCTGTTTGATATCCGGAACAACCCAATGAATTTAGTAGATCCGTCTAGGAGTTAGGAGGCCACCAATAACCATAGATCGAACCTTTCTGGATTTTACAGCATGATGGTTAGCTGTTAATGGACTAGCCGTACCTACAATTTCTTTTCTTTTTTGGGTCAATATTAGCAATGCAGTCCATCCGACGGTAAACCTAATTCGGATTACAGAGCTATGACACAATCAAGCTCGAATGAACAAAATGTTAAATTATATCAATTCTTCATTTCCTTCTAACATATAAATTTCTTGCAACATGCACGTGGCAAGGCCAAAACTGAATCAAATGGAAAAGAAAACAAGATTAACATGAAAATAAAAAGATGTAACAAGAATACAACAAATGAAGATGGTTTGAAAGGTATCCTAACATACACATGAAGAGGAAATGATCTTAAATTCTTAATGAAGGTAAAAGAATGCATGTAATTGAGAATTTTGCTAGAAACAAATCTTTTATAGTATACACGACAGTTTATATTTATAATGAAAAGGACTGCAAAAATTCAAGGAAACGATATTCCCGGAAATATAGGACCACGATGGTCATCAAATGACCCTATTTCATGGTAATCCTATTCCCTACAAAATATGTGTATCCTAAATTACCACGAAATATTCCCCTCTAACATGGAATGAGCCATGACCATCCGCCACCGGCCTCCTTCATCACCCGACGTTCGGCCTGCCCCGCCGCCAATCATCGGTAGTCTGTCGTCCGGCCCACCGCCGATCAACCGTTCGCCGCCGGTTATCGCCGATCGTTCACCGGCCGGCCCGACACTGATCGGACGTTTGTGCCAGCCAGCCGTAGTTCAAAGCCGGTCGTCTGCCACCCGTTGTCGGCAGCTCGCCGGCCCAGCGCCGATCAGCCGTTTGTCGCTAGCCTCTCCGCCATCCACCGACCCACTACCGGTCGACTGTTGCACATACATATAATACCGGGAATGATTAAAGTATATTAAGCACGTTAATGCAATATTCCTTAGAATTAGATGCCCGGTCATCCATTCCTAGGAATGCGAGGATTCCCGATAATTTTCCATTCCATGTACCAAGTGCAGCCTAAAAGATAACCTAGACTTGCCTGAACGGCAGCCATTTATGGGCAGAGAATAACGATGCAAAAAAGGGGTACAGGCTTTTCTCCGATAACAAACACAAGACAAACAGCATACAAGGAAAAACTATCAGCCATGGCCCAATACTTGCTATATTATTAAAATTACTGACAAAAAATAAAAAATAAAAAAATCCCTTGCTCACAAATGATAACACCTAGGAATACCTTACAAAGTATGGCAACGAGGGCTGAATATACACAACAAAGCTGCATTTCAATTATGCCATGGAGGAGACGGACAGAAACCCAATACTCTAAACCGAAACCAAGAATCTTACATGAACTGTTGTTATGCATACTTCACTACATCAAGCCAACTAAGAAAAGGTTTTCATATAAATGTATCATAAAAACTGACTATGTGCTTTATATAAAAATGATGTCAGTAGTGTAAGAATCTGAGCGGATGTATAAATATAACAAAAATATGAATATGAACAACAAAATTAGTGCCGCCCAAGGCATCCAAAAGGATATGATATGCAAGTGGTTAAAAAAAGTGACTGCTCAAAAAGTGAACAAGGAGAGAAGAATATGAAAAGAATGTAATTTTTATATATAAGGAATTAGGTATTAAGAAGATTAAAGCTATAATAGACATTAAGAAAATTGTGTGGGATAAGTCCTGAGATGGGCATAATTACGAAGCTAAGCTATAAGAACAAATCAGGGCAGATTTCACTGCCTCTGTAGCCTGCATCCAGGTTCATATGGATTCCTAGAATCATATTTCAACATATATTGACACCTTGAGTTGGATGACATGTCAATATTAAATGGATTAATGAAGTTGGTAATGTAAGTGCACGGCGGCGCCCCGGCCGTCAATCCGACGCCGGAATGCGGAAGCGGTGAAAAACTTTAATTTTGCGGACTTAGCAAACCGGCACCACCGCGCACTAAACATCCGGATCGTAACCATTAACAAGTCTAAGCTACTAACAAGATAGGGAAGAGAAGTATACCGACAGATCCGAGTCCTCCGGTCTTCTCGTCGTCGTCCCGATACCCTGCGGAGTGTCCCGTCTCCTCCTCGTCGCCGGAAGTGCACCACATCGCCTACTTCTTTTACGGGCTCCCACCTCAATGCCGAGGCAACTCGGGCACGAAGCCGGCTACTCGACGTGCCCAAGATTCGCTGTAGAATGTTGTGTAGGACTCAAGTCTCACTTTGGGGTTCATGGAGATGCCACTTGGGTAGAGGGATGAAACAAGAAAAATGTGGAGGAACTTGGGGGTATTTTGGAGCATGAAATGAACCAAAAATACCCCCTCAAAATTTTGGATAGCCTCCACCACCAATGTGGCCGGCCATGCTCTTGGAGAGGGGAGAAATGAGAGTGTGTTTTCTATGGATAATGAGAGAGCCCTCTCATTCTCCAATGGAGAGAGAGAGAGAAAACTATATTATACAAAAGAAATCATCACCAAAACAAAACCCACACTCAACCACCAACCACCAACCTCATCATTAACAACCATGATGAGATCCAAAGTCAAGCTATCATGAAAAAGGAAAGTCAAATGATGGGACAAGTATCATGACAAGATAATATGCAAAGACCCCCTCCACAAATGCCTATTTGCAACAATGCAAATAAACCCTCCTCCACCAATCTTCGGCCAATGAACGGAACAATGGAAATCGGCCGAAACGGAAAGCAAACTGGCAACTCCAGAAAACTGGTCCCGTAATAAATTACAGGAAAAACCCCAATACTGTGCATACACACCCGCATCTGTATTTCGACCGAAATACAAATGCAATAAGACAAAATCTACACTGTACTATACTAGGATCCGGCTTATACTAAAGCCGGCTAGTAATATCTGTTCGATCCTGATCCGTGCAATTCCGCACGTATCTGATCGAACCCTGCCATATAACCATACGGCCTATAGTACAAACTGTCCGATCCTGATCCGTGCAATACCGCACGTATCTGATCGGACCTTGCCATATCTCCATACGGCCTCTACAACCTTTCGCCCGAAAGCTGAGTAACTGAATGTAGGGGACTCTAAAGACTCGTCAACACCTTGGTTGTGGATTTAACCACTAGCACGTCAGAGGTATAAGCTAATACGTGACGGGCTACTAGGTATTGAGTAAAAGGGATGTCTGTGAGTGAACTCAGCCTGACAACCCTACTGAGCCTGTCAGTGACAATATCCGTACAGTCCGGTCCGTTCGTCTATGAGCATCGCATGACGGGCCTAGGGGGTTGGTAAAAGTCAGACCCCCAAAGGCGGTACAAGTCGTGTCGGAGTGTAGCCCAGAACACCCTGAGATACTACTGGAATACCTACCAGTAAATCTCCTTGCCTCGGCCGAGGGCTTCGTGTAATGGCTCTCCTAGACACAGCACGACCTTACCCCCAATACCGGGAGAGACGAACCCCTGAAGATACGCTCACTGCCTCCATGTGGCTCGGGACTGTACCCAACTAAAACCTGTTTGCACGACTCCTTTGAGCCGTGGTAGGGTAGTAATCAAAGTACAGTGGGAACTCACACGAGACAAATGACGATCCCCAGGTCGATGAACTAACCTGCACACATGTCACCTGGGAACTGCCATCTGACATCTGGTATAGGACCAACTGGCATGTTCCCGGCGAGTCCTGTCCGGTGTACTCATAACCCAATGAGCACCTGTATACATCTTAGGTGATCCAACTGACACCAGTGGCTTGTGAGACCGGCCACCGCCCCTCGTCGAGGTCTCGACTGTATACACTAGTCTACTATGGAGTATCGATGCCCTGTCTCGAAACTCACACGACTAGGGACCATTTCAGGATATGCTTATAGACCCCAGCTCCCACTTATATGATCGCCCTCATACTGCTGGTGGTCAAGCAAGAATCCTAGGGGCTCTATCAACGTGTAATAGCGACGTGTCAGGTCACCTAAAACAGTACACGATGATAAAGGTAAACCAGATAGCATACTATCATCTCGAGTAAGACTGTCCTACCGGGATAGGTCCTCCATCAATCATTGCAATCACGTACCTGTGATCCAATAATTGACTCTGAGGGCATTATCTCCAACAATCTCCCACTTGCACTCAAGGCTAATTATTGCGATGTCGCATACTCACAGCCCGTGTGATACTGAACACCCAACTCCTCTACTAGTCAGTCTCACAAAGCTCGTTTGCGAAACTATTGCGTTCGAGGAATAGCCTCAGTGAGTGGATCCGCCTTGATGTCTCTTTCTATGTCTCTCTATATCTCAAGTTCGCGGAGAAACCCATCTCCCGAAATGAGCAATACCTGTCTTAGAATGTGTCTGGATGTCTGATGGGACATAGCTCATAAATGAACTCCAAATCCAAACTTCTTAGACTGTATCGTCAACTGAACTTAATCAGTATTCTGCGCCATGCCTCCCTCAGTATTGCCTTGGACCACTTGTCCAAAATACTGCCCCTCGTCAGAGAGAAAACTATAACTCTGACAACCTTCTTGTCGTCTAGGTCACCTTGGAAGCCTGGAATGATAACTGTCTCCCGAATGAGGCTGTCGTTATCATATCCCTAGAACATCCACTTATGTTCTAAAACTGCTTCCGACTGTTTCTCCAGGATTGGATCATTATCAACTTATTGCATCTACTGCAAGAACAACATCTGGTGTGGTACTTGACATCTCATGATTGACTCAATTGCCTGAGCAAGTGATCTGCCAATCATGCACGTCCCTCTCCCCTTTAGTCTGTAAGACACCTTTGGAGAGGGTGACTCCATCACCTGCAGGTACACTACCGTGCCAGGAGTCGTTCATTCTAAATACTCTTAGAGTGCTGTCAAAGTACCCTGATTGGGAAACCACCCAAATCTAGATCTAAAGCCATAGATCTAGTAACCAATATGTCTCCATTTCCTTTGTGGAGAAACCACCGTGTGACGACCGAAGTATAACCGATTGTAGTATAGGAGTTTCTTTTCCTACTCTGTGTATGTCATCCAAATACCAGGATATCATACCCTACTACCTTCTCAACAGATCCATCTTCTATTCTGATGAAGTCAAACCTATGACTGTCACGTCAGAAATAGATGATCTATCTCCGCTACATCTGCTTTAGTCTATAAATAGACATAAGCTACTTGTCCACCAATGCTTCCGCTGCTCCCACTGACTACGACAACCCTCTGGCAGAGTCATATAGACCTACACTTCTAAAACTAGTTTAGAACGACGTTATACTCATCCTCCTGCCGGGTCTCACAGTCTGGAACAACAACAATGGTAAGTGTGGGTAAACAAGAACTTCCCTGTCACCGTCCTTGAGGCTACCGTAGTATCTCTCGGGTGCCTGAAGTTACCCACCTCATCTGCGGAGTGGTCAATGGAATGTCAATCCAGATTGAATCTTTAGGTTCCTTATCAAATCTTCAGTAATCGTTTGTGGTTCTGGAATCACTTCCAGTTCTACCATACTCCCACTACTGTTTTCTGAAAAAATCCATTTTTAATAAAACTATGGCGAGTCTAGAACAATATCGCTATTGTTCATCCAGATGGTAGAAAGTCAACCCTCGTCATAGCCTGGGTCAACCCACAAACAGCCATTACAGAAACGTGCCTTGAGTTATCCAGAGTCTGGTTTTAACCATAAGCTGGACAACTCCCCGTACCTTAACAACGTCAAGATACGAACTGTTCTATATCCCATATAGGACCAGAGGCACTGATTTAACTGAACCAGATCCAAATCATGCAACTGTCTCCAGTGCATGTCAACTAAATGGAAGGAGGCCGATCAGCGTTACTCAACTTAGGAATGCTTCCAATTATGAGTAACCTGAAAGAGAAGCAAGTTCTCTTAGTCACTACTACCAACCGAATACCATACACAAGTATCTACATCTTCGATCTCTTTGAAGAATCCCGATACTTGCTACACCTGGTTCTCTACTCTATTCAAATACCTATAACTTCTCAAAATTCGGACCATATGTTTCCACGAAACACCTGTCTAAAAACTAGAGAAGTCATAAGTAAACCGAATATAGTACGAGGACCAACCCCTCTGTCCTGATGGACCCTGGACAACATACAATACTCTGTATAAGTCCCTTGAGTCTGATAACTCATTCACTGTGTGTCGTAGGTTGAAAACTGTAGTTATGGTTAAGAAGAATTACACCGCTGCTTAATGTTCCTTACCTAACCATCCACTGATATAGGTAAATGTCGTAGACATAATTTCTTAAAGGTACATCTCACTCTATGAAAATAGACGTACAGATATATCAATTTGAAATTGGTGCATAACAGCGGATATTCAAAACCAAATATTTGCCGACCGGCAAACGACCCAGGTGACTTCCTCAAATATCACCGATTACAACGAATCCCGATATAATGAGGATGATCACCCAATTCCCAATAACCTACTCCCACTAATCATCTATAAAACCATGCAGATGTGAGAATCATACCTGGTAAATACATACCCTGGAGCAAGCGTCTAATCGGGAAATCAGTTTTCCTTTAACAGTACACAGTGAAACTGAAACATTGAAGTGTTTCGATGGGGTATCCTGGTATTCCTAGTAATGTCTCTTCCATTATCCGGATTCACAACTGTAACCGTGTAATTCTTTGCCACCTCTCCAAATCCCTTTATATGTCTTTAGTCATTACCTTCTGCACACCCCTTTAGGCCAAATGGTTTTCTTCCTTCCCTACCGTTCGGCACCAGCCTATGTTTTGGAAGAAGACTATCCAATAAGCATAATGGGTGTACTGTCCCAATCCTAGGAACACTCGCAATGTGAGAGAAGGTGAAGATAAAAGACACCTGAATAACTCTTATTCCTATTTCTCCTGAACCAGAATCCATCCCCGAACTGGAACAAGTTCCTTTCGAGTTCGTATATTACCATACGATGGAGTATCCAATAAACTGTGGATCTTCGTAGTGATACGGAGTGTCCTGGAGAAATACAAAGGTGATTTTAGGATTGGCGAAGGAATACTTGGTTTGGTCGTGAATATCTGTTGCAATTTACTTTGCCCTCTTACTAATCCCTTGCTTTGTCTCAACTTAATACCTTCTGCACACCATCGTTATGCTAATTGGTTTTCTTCATTCCCTACCGGTCGGCACCAGCCTAAGGTTTGGAAGAAGACAATCCAATTTGCGTAATAGGTGTACTACCCCTAAACCAAGAAGTACTCGTAACCTGAGAGAGGGTAAAAGGAAAAGACAACTGAATAATCCTATCCGTTTTCTCCAGAACCTGAAACCATCCTCGAATAAATTCTTTCGAGTTCGTATCTAACCATACGATGGTTTTGTCCAATGGAAGTGGACGTTCGTAGTGAAACGGGGTGTCCTGGAGAAAAGGGTAAAAGTAGGAGCGGCAATGAGGTCTGCAACTCTGACAATCCAAAAACCAGTGTTTTAAGAAGGTTCGGTCAACTTGGTCTCTGAGTCATAGTCTTAGGGTCGGGTCAATGGTCGCTGTCAAAGAGAGAGAGAAAAGAAACACTCAGCGTGCACTCTAACCTAGATCAGAATGGTTACCAATTTATCTAATCTGGAATCCTCCCACTGTGCCGTCAAATTCTCCTCCAAACCTGTAAGAAGAATTAGTCGGGATCACCCGAGGAGTATACCAACTCATCAGTGGGAATCGGGATCCAACTCTCATCGCATGACAACGTGACGGAATCCGCTCACGGTATCACACTCCAGAAGGTATGCGCATATCTGGCAAGTTTCAGTTCTTTTGAAACTCCCGATGTGATTTCTGCCCCATGCTCTTATGACCTTGACTTTGGCCAACATATCATAAGTCACATGTCAAGTTCTACCCGTCATTCTCCAGGTTAATTTGAATCCACCCGTACATACCCTTGACTTTGGCCAAAATGGCAGCACGACTGTCCCAAACCAACGCATCTATCTATGCTGCATATGAATACCCAATAGCTACCAATCACTGTGCCTTGACTTTGGCCAACATACACAGCTTGAATACTATTGACCACCCATATGAAACGACGGAGGGCTACGAATGGTTTCTGGCGAAAACCTTTAACGTAAAGAACTTGATATCGTCGAAGGAACGGATAGCTTTTTAAAATATAGTGACGAAAACCGTTGCTAAAGAGGTCACTCCCGGTGAAGGGATCTCGGCTCTTTCCCCGTAGAATGGGGTGCAGGATATTCCAACTGAATACCACGGTGCAAAACAAAAATAATCGGCTATAGTGAAGTTAATGCCCTGACGCAAACTTCTGTCCAAGGGGTCACTCCCGGTGAAGGGATCTCGGCCCTTGCCTCATCGACTGAGGAGCAGGATATTCCAACTGAATACCACGATGCAAAACAAAAGTGAACGTCCTTGCAATAACAGCTTTTTGAAAAGTGTTTCAACAACATCAGATTAGGTTTGTTTTTAACTTGCATTGATCCGAATCAATGCAGTCCCATCAATTGATCACACCAAAAAGAACGAAAATATACTGATGTACGTATATGCCATCCGCATTCGCCACTGGGTCCCGTCATTACCCGTTAGGTTAGCTAACTAACGACAGAGCGGGGACTGGACTAGCGCGGATGTAAAACATATACAACATCTACTAATATATATACCAATATATTATATTTCGCTCGAGGCGTGAAAAGAAATGCAACATCACAGAAATGTACAGCATCACAGAACAATACAGATATCTGGGATCCCCGGGTTTCACAGAGCCACTGCTGAAACCCGACGTTCCCCTGGTCGTGTGGATAGCCTGCGCAATGAAATCCTAGACCCCTACGGACGCGGCAAGTCACCCGCCAAAACCTGAAGCGAGGCAGCCCCCTTCAGCTCCGTGAATGGACCACCCAGCACTTCACGGAATCCGGCAACTTGGGCACCCCTCCTGGGTCAACCTGTATCCCCTACGAGTGCGGCGAATAGCCCGCCAATCCTAGAGTGAAGCCCCCTCCGTCTCAATGCCATGAGATGCGGGCTTGTTGCCCCCTAGAACCCGGCTATCCGTGCACCCCTCCACGGGGTAATCCTAGTACAGAAAGTAAAATATACATTCACCGGGTACAACGACCGCAACCTGGCCGTGCCCCAAAATAATAATACAAACAGGCAGTGACGGCAGTCCACATGTCGGACGCTCGCCCCGCAATATCAAATGTACATAATACAACCACAACTGTACTAGCATTGCATCCAGGCTATCCCCCACGACCGATCCGCAACATCACAGCAAAAACAGAACATCAACATGAAAGTCACGTTCGCAAATCCGTCTAACCGGGCTATAGCAGTTAGACCGGATTTACCGATCGAGTGACATTCACGGTCGCAGATATAATGTAAATACTGCGAAAAATGTGTTTAAAATATCCGATCAATCAAATTTTAACAAGTGGGCCCCCAAGTAAAACTGCAGCAGTTAAAGAAAACCTGGGCCCAATTTTAATATCCCAAAACCCCTAATTACAGCCCATAAGCCCACTGCAAAAAAATAGTCACACGAACCCACACTCCTGCGGCGGAAGCGCGGCCAGAAGGGGGTTTTGGCCGCCCTTCCGCGGTCGTACGGAGGAATCGTGTCACCAAAATTTTCCAGTGTTCTTAGAACTCCCTGCACATCATTCTGAAACCACCTGAAAAATTTTTAGACTCCAAAAAATTTCGACAGAAGCTGATGTGAACAAAATACGGGTTTTTGGACTTTTTGATCGATCGGAAATGCAAACACATTACACAAAGCTAGACTAAGTTAATGGCGAGGCTCTGATACCACTGTAAGTGCACGGCGGCGCCCCGGCCGTCAATCCGACGCCGGAATGCGGAAGCGGTGAAAAACTTTAATTTTGCGGACTTAGCAAACCGGCACCACCGCGCACTAAACATCCGGATCGTAACCATTAACAAGTCTAAGCTACTAACAAGATAGGGAAGAGAAGTATACCGACAGATCCGAGTCCTCCGGTCTTCTCGTCGTCGTCCCGATATCCTGCGGAGTGTCCCGTCTCCTCCTCGTCGCCGGAAGTGCACCACATCGCCTACTTCTTTTACGGGCTCCCACCTCAATGCCGAGGCAACTCGGGCACGAAGCCGGCTACTCGACGTGCCTAAGATTCGCTGTAGAATGTTGTGTAGGACTCAAGTCTCACTTTGGGGTTCATGGAGATGCCACTTGGGTAGAGGGATGAAACAAGAAAAATGTGGAGGAACTTGGGGGTATTTTGGAGCATGAAATGAACCAAAAATACCCCCTCAAAATTTTGGATAGCCTCCACCACCAATGTGGCCGGCCATGCTCTTGGAGAGGGGAGAAATGAGAGTGTGTTTTCTATGGATAATGAGAGAGCCCTCTCATTCTCCAATGGAGAGAGAGAGAGAAAACTATATTATACAAAAGAAATCATCACCAAAACAAAACCCACACTCAACCACCAACCACCAACCTCATCATTAACAACCATGATGAGATCCAAAGTCAAGCTATCATGAAAAAGGAAAGTCAAATGATGGGACAAGTATCATGACAAGATAATATGCAAAGACCCCCTCCACAAATGCCTATTTGCAACAATGCAAATAAACCCTCCTCCACCAATCTTCAGCCAATGAACGGAACAATGGAAATCGGCCGAAACGGAAAGCAAACTGGCAACTCCAGAAAACTGGTCCCGTAATAAATTACAGGAAAAACCCCAATACTGTGCATACACACCCGCATCTGTATTTCGACCGAAATACAAATGCAATGAGACAAAATCTACACTGTACTATACTAGGATCCGGCTTATACTAAAGCCGGCTAGTAATATCTGTTCGATCCTGATCCGTGCAATTCCGCACGTATCTGATCGAACCCTGCCATATAACCATACGGCCTATAGTACAAACTGTCCGATCCTGATCCGTGCAATACCGCACGTATCTGATCGGACCTTGCCATATCTCCATACGGCCTCTACAACCTTTCGCCCGAAAGCTGAGTAACTGAATGTAGGGGACTCTAAAGACTCGTCAACACCTTGGTTGTGGATTTAACCACTAGCACGTCAGAGGTATAAGCCAATACGTGACGGGCTACTAGGTATTGAGTAAAAGGGATGTCTGTGAGTGAACTCAGCCTGACAACCCTACTGAGCCTGTCAGTGACAATATCCGTACAGTCCGGTCCGTTCGTCTATGAGCATCGCATGGCGGGCCTAGGGGGTTGGTAAAAGTCAGACCCCCAAAAGCGGTACAAGTCGTGTCGGAGTGTAGCCCAGAACATCCTGAGATACTACTGGAATACCTACCAGTAAATCTCCTTGCCTCGGCCGAGGGCTTCGTGTAATGGCTCTCCTAGACACAGCACGACCTCACCCCCAATACCGGGAGAGACGAACCCCTGAAGATACGCTCACTGCCTCCATGTGGCTCGGGACTGTACCCAACTAAAACCTGTTTGCACGACTCCTTTGAGCCGTGGTAGGGTAGTAATCAAAGTACAGTGGGAACTCACACGAGACAAATGACGATCCCCAGGTCGATGAACTAACCTGCACACATGTCACCTGGGAACTGCTATCTGACATCTGGTATAGGACCAACTGGCATGTTCCCGGCGAGTCCTGTCCGGTGTACTCATAACCCAATGAGCACCTGTATACATCTTAGGTGATCCAACTGACACCAGTGGCTTGTGAGACCGGCCACCGCCCCTCGTCGGGGTCTCGACTGTATACACTAGTCTACTATGGAGTATCGATGCCCTGTCTCGAAACTCACACGACTAGGGACCATTTCAGGATATGCTTATAGACCCCAGCTCCCACTTATATGATCGCCCTCATACTGCTGGTGGTCAAGCAAGAATTCTAGGGGCTCTATCAACGTGTAATAGCGACGTGTCAGGTCACCTAAAACAGTACACGATGATAAAGGTAAACCAGATAGCATACTATCATCTCGAGTAAGACTGTCCTACCGGGATAGGTCCTCCATCAATCATTGCAATCACGTACCGGTGATCCAATAATTGACTCTGAGGGCATTATCTCCAACAGGTAAATCTAATGAAGGAGCAGCCCTTAGAAATGTGAGTGGAGAAAAATAATCATGTAGCAAACCCCACAAAAAAGGCGAAGAGACCTATTTTGTCTCTGTTGAGATGTGTGGATTAAAATAGTCTCACATTGAAAAAACTATGAGATATATGGGTATAAGATATAAGACATGACAAATCTCAACAAGGCTTGCGTCTTATTGTTGGAACCCACTTATATCAAAAGCATGTGTACACTCATAGATAAAATATATAATGCCCCCTCGTTCTTATATATATATAGTCTCCAATCAAGTTTCCACATGTCAAGTTTCTCAAAGACCATGCACGCTCATCAAAGCACCCAATCAGATATCATCAACTTAAAACTGTCTCTGATGCCACCACATTGCTGATATTCCTGCATCTCGCCGACTTGTTTCCAGCTAGAGGCCAATTTGACCGCATCAAAATTGAAGCATGTATGCGTAAATGCTTTAGTTTATTAAATTGAATTGAACTTAAGGTCAAAGAAAATTGTGATGCTTAAAGGAGAAATGTCCAGCACATCAATGCAAGATAAGAACAGCTGTGAGCTATTAGTAAGGAAAACGTGTGTGCATGTTCCATGGAATTACTTAGATAATGAATGTATCCAGTACATTGCACAAGCCTCAGCGAATCAAACTTAACAAAAAGAGAATTTTTAACAGGGAAATCGCAACCAAAGAACTTCAATAACAACCCGAACAGTAGTCATCCAAGGCATGCTCACTGCAAAATGGGATGCAAGGAACTAATCATTCTACTTAATGACTGAGATCAGTTGCACATACAGGATGTAAGCCCACAATATTGGCATATACTCACCCAATAAGAAAATTCAAGCTTGAAGGTTTTTTCCCCAGTTGCAAATAAAAGGCCTATACTTAGCATTACACTAAAAGTCAGTAGCTTGAAGGATCTAGTCAATGAATTGCAACAAATCAACAGCATTTCACTGATCAACAAAAGCACTAATGCACTAAAAAAACACAGATAAATCTAAAATCATCAAGAGATCAAAAAAATAAACAAGAGCGAGAGAGAGAGAGAGAGAGACTCACACACTAGCGTCCTCTCTCCCCAAGAGCTTCACCGGCGTCCCCGATCTCGGCGACATGAGATGCGACGACGAGAGCTCCTCAGCCCCAAGAATCCTCCCAGGCCACCACGATCCATTCCTCCTCCTCACCCAAACGATCGTCCCAACAGCCGCATCGACGACGACGCCGGCCTCTTCGCCGTCGGAAACCCCCATCGCCGACAGATCAAAGCCCTAGAACTCGATCGCCTCAGCCCCCGGAGAAAGCGAGCGCGATCACAGTGTTCGCAACTCTCGCGAATCTGATCGAAGCGCCTAGGGTTTCCATTGACGCGCGCAGCTCATTCGTCAGTACATTTCTGGTTTTTGATTATTGATTATTTTTATTTTTAATGAATGAATCGAAGTGGAATCTTTCAATCTCGTGATCAAGGTTTAATCAAGTAAATTAGACGCAGGCGGTGAAAGATTGTTTCTCTCTCCTCTCACTCTCTAAAGTCCTTTGTATTAGTGAGATGGGCCTGAGGATCAGCGTCAGCAAACGTAGGGTATGAATATCGACCGTTGGATGAAGATCTGATGGATATAAATGCATCGGTGTTTTAACAGGAACACGTGGGGATCATGTGAGGAAATTACCGGATCCGCAAACGGGTCGGATCGGGTCAATTTAGAGCGGACCGCTTCGGGTTAAATTTAGTGGTGATTAGCCTGTGAAAACCAAATGTTGGCTGCATGTAAACAAGCAAATGTTGGCCGTTGGCTGTGTATAAACAAAAATTAATTAAGTTTTCAACATGCGTCTCACATATTTTCCAGACAACAGTGCTTTTTACCAATAAAATTACGAGATACATACTCTAGGTTGCTTTCGGATTCGAATATCCGGATCCGGTATGTGGTTTCGGATCCGCTCGTGTGTGTGTGTATGTGTGTGTGTGTGTGTGTGTGTGTGGATATAGATTTTCTGATATGGTCGGATATGGATACCGGTGTTTTCAAATTTTTCGGATACTGATTTGGATATCTGGAGAACTGAATGCGGATACGGATATGAATTCAGATACGGGCATCTGCAAACAGCTGAATATATCATTTAAATTAAAGTTATAATGTTTTTATGTTTAATTAATCAATATTTTATAGAAAAATTAAAATTAAATAATATATGAATTGTTTGTTTTATATGTATTATAAATTATGCAGAATATTATTTAGCATATTATTTTATTATTTTTATTTCAAAATATACATATTAGGATAATAAATAGAGAAAATGGTTCCTGCACAACCCTTTCTACACGCAGAGATGCTTTTTCTAACCAAGTGATAGAATCCATTTCATTTACAAGATGGGTAGATACTGCAATTCCTTATCCAGTGGATATCATGTATGTTTTTTATCAAATGAAAATCCATGTAGCCAACATGGATTCTACCGTCCTAATAGAAAAATTATTTTTCGGTGGACTCCACGCCAAGTATTTGAGTATGTTATATAGTTTGTTGTGTAGAAAAATTGTGCAGCTACTCTTTGTTCTAATGAACTAGTTTTTGCACGTGTGATGCATGTGTATATCAAATTTCAATGACTATTTTTTTCCATAATAAGCTATAATAATATTAGCTCAGGTGGTTACTATGTGATGGTTTTAGCTTTTTCTATAATAAATGGTAGGGTCAACTGCGGTTATCAATATCGGTTAGATTTTTATGGTTTTTTATTGATTTTTCTTGAAGAATGGAAATATCACATCATCAGTAATCAACTTCAAAATTGGAGAGCTCCTTCAATCAGCACTATAATAGCAGAGACGTGAGTAAATTATTTGTTAATATATCATGTTATGTGTTTCAAATATTTTAAGCACCTGTATTTATTTCATTTCAAATATTTTAAGCACCCGGATATGAAAATTTTCTATCTTATTATATCCGTATCCAAAACAAGAAAACGAATATGGATACGGTAATACGCGTATTCTATCCGCATGCATATACATGCAAACACCCATTTCAGCTGACAACTAATCCCAAAAAGGTAAAATAAGGTAAAACAGGGACTGAGCTAATTAGAATGTATAAGTTTAGAGTTGCCTGTGATAAACAAACACAGAGTAAACAATTGCGAAGTAATTAAGGGCATAATTAAACTCCTGTGAGTGAAAGCTTAATAGCTAGCAGGAAAATTTAGGACTGGGTACTGCCTATCCATAACTTCAAGAAGCTTCTTTGCTATCGCGCCTGCATAAACAGAAGACCCCTCACATATCTGCATGAAGAGAAAAGAAAATCAGCAAGTAAAATGAATAATTCAATATACGTTGCATAATCAGTGGACTGTAATAGTCGGCGTGCGTGCGTGCGTGCGCACATCTTCAAACTTAAATTAGAGTTTTGTGATTACAGGAGATGCCGGATATTATGTGATTACAGCCAAAGGGAACTTCCGTTTATTCCTGAAAAGCTGCAGTATTTATTTCTGATTTCTTTCCTCTACTGGATAATGTGATCGGTGTGTGTGTGTGTGTAGAGGGGGTTGCATATGTATCTCTTTCTAGATTTATGGGTATATCAGGGGAAAAGAACTCCATTATAACCAAAGTTAAAGGTAGTTTGGTGTAATTAGTTGTTTAAAAATGGGGAATTATTTCCAGATTTAAACATTACATGTAAAGGCAAATGGTTGAAGGAATATTAATACCTTGGTGTTAAGCATGAAAACATAGATATCCCCTACATTGCCACCAGCAACATGAACAAGATCAAGCTGAAGCTCTTCCAACGCCTTAGCAATGTGCACCAAGCAATTAGGCTTCTTCTTCTGGTTCAGCTTGATGTTCACTTCATTATCAATGATCCGAACATCCACAAAGCTCTCTTTGGACTTCCTCCGAAGCCAAGAGCACCTCAGCGCCCCATTTGATGGGTGGTCATCATCTCTAACAGGCCTTATCGACGAGCTCTCCATGTCATCAGCGGCATCGACTACATCCTCACCATCGAGCATTTTCTTCCTTTCTCTACCGTGTTTTTTCTTGTCGACGAGTATTTTTAGCTCGTCGACGGTTCTGAGGAGCTCTTTGATATAATCGATGGCATCACCGACTATGGAGGCTCTATCTCCCTGAAGAATATCCACGAATTAACGGAAGCTAGAGTGCTTTGATTAAAACAATTATAATTGATAAATATATCATAAAAAGGAAAATTTATTAAAGACATGTACAGATACCTTTGTAGGGTTAGGGACCAGCAACCTCAAAGCCTTGTACTTTTCATTCAATTGCTCCCTCCTCTGCCTCTCTGTAGCAAAGTTCCCCTTCACCTCACCTTTGTTGCTCCTAAAATCCATCACTCCTCCATCAAACTGCACCTCCTGATTAAAAGCTCCCCCAACTCCAGCAACACCATCTCTCTCCTCAACCCCACAAAACAACCCATAACTCTGAGGCAAAGACTGATACAAATCTCTCAGCACATCGGGCCCCTGAGCCCCAACATAACCCATATTCACTGGCGGGTCATAAAACATTGGACTCTCGAAAGATGTCGATGCAGCTGATGTTGGAGGATCATACCTTGGGATTTGAAGCAAGTTCAGGAGGTCCGGAGCCTGCCCATATGTAGAATTTTGGTACATTGTGGGCACAGGCTCATGATATTGATGATTTGTTGAGTCCCAAGTTGTGGCCTGATCCATTGGGGGCACAACGTTGATGTCTTCCAATTCAAAACCGAGATGGATGTCGTCGAGGGTGATTGAAGCAGCGGCATCCTCGATTTCCAAGCCATTGTTGGTGATGCTATTGAAGTCGTGAACTTGAGAGGGATCAAAGTAGCCTGAGTCTTCATACATGTTTTCAAGGGTTTCTGTCTGAATCAATCAATCAATCAATCAATCATGTTATATATTAGGGTCTAAAACACATGAAAGAAAGAGGAAATTGCACCAAAAGTTGTGAACTGAGGCAAGGAAAGCACCATGAACATAGAAAAAGAGTGAGCTAGATTGAAGGGATTATAAGAAGAAAATGATGGTTAATGCTAAATCGGGTGAAAGAGAACAATTGGACAGGAATAATGAGGGCTCATGATATTTCTTTCCGTGAACAGAAAGTTGTTATTGATGAGATGGGATTCTTCATTTGGTTTTTTGTCTGATAAATAGAAATATTTGAGATTGTTCTTCTCACTATTTATGTCTCTCTCTCTCTCAAGGGTGCTGGCTTCTCAACTTCCCTTCATTTTACGATTAAATCACAGATACAGTCACCAACTTTCGAATAAAATTTACCGCTGCTATGTTTTAGTACTGCATATGGGATACTGGTAGGCAATCTAAGTAAGTGCAAGATCAACACCCTTAATCATATATTTTATCCCAAAAAGAAACACCCTTAATCACAGTACTATAGTAAAAGCCAATGAATCGAATGGCTATAAATTTTTCCCATTGCAACTACTAGATGCTGATCTGAATATATATTTTGCCTCAACAGTTTTAATTAAAGATGTAACATTCTAAATTTGCATGGCTGATTATGCATTTTTGACAACAAGTCACAACCCCGCTGGATATTCCTCTTCGTGGATATACTTCCACACACCCCTCCCCTTTTCTAAAACAATAAAGACCGCAATTAATTGATGCTTTCCCCCCCTTTATTTTGATTTTTGAACATTTAATCTATGTACTGTAAACTGAATTTGGTTCAAGGAGTTGAGTTTTTCTAGTGTCAACCTAACACAAACCTTCCTCCATTTGTATAAAGAAGTTAGGGGAGAGTTTGTTGATTGTAGTTACGGTACATTGTATTAAAATTCTCATTTACCCAACTCTTACTACACATCCTGTCAAAATTGGATCTTTCATTGAGCATCACACACACACACACACACACACACACACACACACACATACTGAATGGTAACCGTTGGTTCAATTTGTAGCCCACTTGACTTTATTTAGGACATATTAGCTATCATGGTGCTCTTGTTAAAGTAGAAAATATCCCTTAAACCCTTCCTGCAACTTTGGAGTTTGATTGCAGTCACCTAGTTTTAGCGTCGGTGACCTAAAAAATGTTTGAGAGACACCGGACTCCAAATCCAAATCCAGCCAGCGTGTGCATTACAGAAGATTTTATAAACAACTTGGTGCAAAAACCTAGTTTTTTTTGCTTTGGTACAACAATATTTTTGACTTTAGCCGTCAAGCAAATAGAATTAGAATGTCGAATAGCATCGAATTGGCATTGCTTGAAGAATGCGCTTTTGAGCTGTTTCCATTCCTTAATTGAGGGTGTTAATAGCAATTTCATGAATATACATCCATTTGGATGGAAAACTCTTTCTTCTGGCAATGCCAGCTGCTGCGATCCTTGATGCATGTACGCAAACATCAGCCACAACTAACCAAATATGATGACATGTAGAATTTACATTGTCCAATTTATAAACCGGAACAAGTGGGAAATAATTATGTCAACTGGTAACATATGTAATTAGTTGCAACAGAAAGTTGTTTTGGGAAAGAAAAAGAAGAAGAGGTTTTGTATTAAAGTTTATGGTCAGGTAAAATTTGGCAGGCCATCAATTTAATTCTGTTATCATAGAGATTGATTAAATCTGATGCAAATAAAAGGAAAATTTTACAGTCACATGGTCATTACCAACTAAGTAGAGAGAGAATGGTCTCCAGAAACCACACTCTTGTTACTCTGAGTATCTTTGCTGTTATTCCTCTAATGGGAAGTTAGGAAATGCAAATCATGCCTCTCTCCTCTTCATTATTTAAAATGGAATATAACTACCTCTACCGATAAGATATGAAAGAAACTCACAGATATCGCAACCACTTCTTGAACTTCATTAATTAGAGAGATACGAGAGTGCTCGATTCTTGAACTTCATTGATTAGAGAGATATCATGTTCACTGTACTAGCGATAGATGCTCACACACCGAGTTCGGAATTTCGGTTTCACACATCCCGTGGACTGACCGAGATCATATCAAGTAAAAGAATTAATATAGAGACAACTAGCTTTCTTTCCATGCTCTCCCAATCTGCCATATGTACTATATTGTTTGCCACATGACCCTGTTGTGTGCTCATATCTGAGCCTAGTGCTCATTTTATAAAACAAGGCCAACTTTTGTAGCAAACAACTCCTTGTTTTACACCGATCCAAATCTGTCATGATGATCTATATCTTTTAGATTGCTTATGTATCAAATGAGATCTCTAGCACATCCATTGGAGGTGGAGTATAAAATTAATGGTTCTTCGGTATATGAAAAATGCGATCAATAGATGGATATGATAGAGATCACCGAATTTTGTGAAATTTGATATGTGGGCAGTCTAAAACATGTAAATCAAGATGAACGGTTTGGATCGGTGTAAAACACGGGGGTTGTGTGTTCAAAAAGTTGGCCTCGTTTTATGAAATGAGCACCGGTCTCAATTAATCAGCTCTCTACACACACACACAAACGGTATAATCAGTTTTCTCTAGATCGAAAAATAAAAACCAACTCATTCATACAATCTATGCATATTTGCACATCCATTTAGAGACTGACACGGTAAGAGTAGGTAGTAAGATACAAAAGGACCAACACGTAACTGAGTATTCATTCAGGTGTGTAGGTAAAGCAATGGGTATGCACTCATGCATATAAGTGAAGGAAAATTCTTCTTATATGCACTTGTAGTCGAACAATATCAAAGTAGGATGATGATTAATAACTAAAACCAAATCCGCACAGTTATAATTTTCAAACCAGCAGTCATTTTGCCTCTAGATAGTTTTTACTTCTCCATATATAGCATTGTTAAGAAGTAATCTAAAGAGACTAGCTAGAAGCAATGTGCTATTGGAGCGCAGGCTCAAACATCCAAATAAAATTGGTTTGTTTGGCAAGGCAAGGGATTAATCATTATTTTTTGGCAGTTTGATTGCAATATTAATTTCTTACGTATCAGCTAAGCAACAGGCCTTGCCCCTTTCTTTTCAAACTTTCGATCCCCAAGAATATGATTTTAGTGTCTAGAGTTTGTTATAACAAAACGAAACCACTTAGAATTAAAATAAGTCCACCGTGATTAAAGCAAAGAGAAGAAATCTCAATATTCAAATACCTTGGAAAAATCTAACATCTTCTATGCCCCTTGTCTGATAATTCCGGTGTGGTCCCTGAGAGACCTATTCAAATTTAGCTGGGGCTGGCGTTTCCTGCAACTGATGACATATAACAAGAGCTGATCCGAGGAGTAGAAAAGGCACGTTGCGACAATTGAAATCCGCCCGATAAATCTAGGATGGAGAGTGTGAGAATAATAAATGTCAATGGAAGTCATTATAACTTTCAAAATCACTAATGTTACTTATGAAAGAACTTTACATAAACTAGTAGAAAAGAACGAGTTCATGATAATATGTATTATAACCCAACAATGGTTCAATCTTGGCTCTGCAGAATTTAGCAGAGACGACACAGCCTGAACTACGTGAACAACCACCACCTACAAAGATCCTCATATAATGAAAGCTAAATATATCGGTTAGATGGAGCCTATCTATAAAGGTTGCAGAATATATCATGATGAGGAGACACACCATGAACCTGTAGCCCTTCCCATAAGGCCATGGTGCATAGTTTTAAGCAAACGTTGAGTAGCTTGCACAGTGACACAACCTACAAAGATCGAGTCAAAATGAGATTCTCCTGATCAAACCATGCATAAATAAATATCCGATTTTTTAAGATGCACCCACAATGCATTAGTGTTGCTTGTTAATTATATGCGTGTCTGGAAATTACCAAACCAAGTGAAGCCGTCTTTTCACTTCAAACTAGCTTTCCGAGGCTAATTGTTACATCGTAATAACTGTAGAGGAGAAGCTGTTTTACAAAAAATACAGAGCACGCATGGTCTGTCAGGTTAGAAATCATAAAAGGACACATAACTATGAACAAGAACACTACTACAAATAAGGGTTGCCCCTACGGATTTATCCATAGGGGCAAACCACTGCCCCTACGGATATCTGCGTAGGGGCGAAAAAATAATCTGTAGGTGCAAACGCCGTAGGTGCAAGTTAAAGCCCTGAACTTACCCCTACGGGCAAAATCTTGCCCCTACGGAGTTATGTGTAGGGCCAGTTTCACCTACGGAGTAGCCGTAGGGTAAAAAAAGTTACTTTATTTACGGTTTTTTTAAATATATTAACTGTACCTACGGATATATTCGTAGGGCCAAGTATATCCCCTTCGGATATATGCGTAGGTACTTATCCGTAGGGGTAAAATATCAGGATTTCTGATATTTTTCCCCTACGGATAACTCCATAGGGGCCTTTGTTTGCTCCTACGGATATGTCCATAGGGGCACTCCCAACCCCCTGGTAGAGGAAATATCAGTTACTGCTGATATTTTGCCCCTACGGTTTAATCCGTAGGGGCAACATGTGTACCTATGGATTAATCCGTAGGTACACATTATCTGTATTTTTTTTTTAAAAAAGGGCTGCCTAATTTTTTCTCGCCCTGTGCACAATAATATATATATCAATAAAATATAAAATTAATTATCACACAATATATATCGCAGTATTCATAATCACATCTCACGCATATAATATACAAAAGAAACCCAAAAACTGAATATGATATAAATATAAACCAATATCAATATCAATATCATTTCAAAATGTTGTACAATATGTATGATTTAAATAAATACATGTTTCAAAAAATATGAATCAAAAAGCTACTATAGCTCGGTCCAGCTCCACCTCTGATAAACGATAGAATCAAGCGCGCCTGCTCCTCGGTCAATAAACCATGCAATTCGGTGCGTGCGGGAGTCTGAGCGGCCTGTGGAGCTGGCGATGTGGTCTGCGCAGCCGCCGTCGAGGTAGTCGCTTGCGGAGCCGCGGCTGCGGGAGTCTGAGCGGACGGTGGAACTATAGGAGCTGTCTGCGGAACCGCAGCCGATGTTGTGGCTTGCGGAGCCGCAGCCGAAGGAGATGCATATGGAGGCTCGGCCGATGTACCCTGTCACGTATGGACCTAACGTGTGTAAGAAGCGTGTAAGAACTGTGTATTATTCGAATTCGTATCATTATCAAGTTATTTCGAAACCCCATTTGGATATCTAGTTTGGAAAACCGTTGTTTATTTTAATTACATATGTATGTATGATTAATCAAACCTAAGTCTAAAACCAAATAAGCTCAAGCCACGTACTAATTATGGATATGTTGATATCTATAATATGACATGATATTTTATTATAAAATAGTATACATACCAGCATCTCCTTCAACTCCTGAACGGTGGCCCTCAAGCTCTCCAGTTCCTGCTGGACACATCGCTCACTGGAGACGGAGGAAGTAACCGCCGGGGTGGAGTCCAACCTCATATGGGCCCTGCTAGGGCCCAGTCCCCGGCCTCTCTCCCAACCTCCGTGGTGCCCTCCGTGTGCGGCGTCCAGAACTGGGGTCAGCACCCTCGGATCGCTCTGTCCGGTAAAATCGATCCTCGAGGCCTCGGCCTGCTCAACCACCCGCTCCTACACCCACATTAAGCAGTAAAGTATAAGTATAAAATTTAAACTTGAACCTTCCAAAACTAAAATTTCAAATATGGGTAGAATAAATATTAACACTTACGCAATACTCCTGGGTAGCGACATCGGGATATCGAAGCTCGTCCGTGGCGGGATCTGTCGAGGTGCCGTGGACGGCAAGATATGCGGACAGCACGCTCGATGTACCACCTGACGCCACGGTCCGAGCTGTCTGCAATATTAGAAAATAACTCTTAATATTAGAAATATTAGAAAATAACTATTAATATTGCAGAATATCACAAAGGTCGGTTTATTGTAATTTACCGATAACTCCATGGCTCGAGTAATATTCCTCGAGCCACCTGTGTAAGTAGGGCGACCCCACTTCGCCGACTTCCTGTTCTCTGTATTCTGAGCGGCCTGTTTCTGCACAACGCATTAACATTTAGTTTTCTAATTAAGGAACACAAAAAAATAAATTATATCCTAAACAATTAAAATACATACCTGTTTGCGTTGGGAGTCGAAATATTCGCACAATAGAGGCCATGTCTTTACGTCGACTCTCGCAAACGCCGGAGTAGATAGGAGGGCTGCTCTCTCTGCCTCGGGGGTCGCCATCCACAGAGAGTAGCAGTCGTCCTTCAGCTCATTCCTGTTGTATCGGATCTTGGCCTGTATGTTCTTCATCAGGCCATTGTACAGAGCAGGTCGAGCATCCTCCCCGGGTATCAGGATCGGCTACAGGCTGAAAATCGTAATCCAACTGAAAATACAAAAAAAAACATTGTTATTAGATTGCAAACGTTAATAATAAATATATTGGATAGATCAAATGAAAATATATATTAATACGTACCCGAGCCTGATCAAAGAAGAGGGCGAATAAGCGCTGGTGCTGCTCGCCCCACTCAACGTGAAGTGAATAGTTCTTCACGAGCCGGCTCTCGTCCCCCATATACCGGCCGAACCTCTCGGCATGAGGACCGGTATAGCAATAGTCAAGGGTAAAAAAGAGGGGGAATGCTGCCTCCCCCTAGCTCTGTCAGGCCTCAGCCTATGGGACTGATTCGGGCCTCGAGTCCCCTTCTAGGGATAGGGAGGCCCTGCGTCTGCACGAAATATCAAGACAATCAATATTAAGACAAAGTTGTATTAAGAAATCAAGGTTAAACGAAAATTGAAGTGTGATATATACCTCCGGTGACTATCGCACGAGCCTGGACCCGGGCAGCAGCACGAGCGGGACGATAGTTCCTCCGGTGAGAAACAACCGGGGTCCCGGATGCGGACGCATCCCCTCCAACTAGAAAATAAACATTGACGCTAAATTTCCATGAAGTTCATATTTATTCTATAGAGCATATGTAAAATGAATAAATATTTTATATTTATTCATACTAACCTGCAGACGATACGGAGGGTATGGAAGCGGCAGGAGTGGCCCCTGCGGTAGATGTGGACACACCACCTATAATTAGACAATTAAAAATAGATTATATAAGTAATTGCAAAAAGAATGTGTAGATCAATAATATAACGTTCTAAATCAATATACATGCACTATATGATATATAAACATACCCGCAGGTACGGTGGTGTCACCACCTACAGCTAGACAATAATAAAAATTGCTAAGTAAGAGCAAAAGGAATGTGTGTATTTATGATATAGCATTCTAAATCAATATACATGCACTATATGATATATAAACATACCTGGAGGAGTGGCCTCTGTCCCAGATGTGGACGCATCACCAACAACTAGACAATCAAACATTGACAATATAAGTAATTTTGACATAAACATACATGAATATCTGTAATATTACATTCAAAATGGATATGCGTGCAGTATACCTGGATGTGTGGCAAAATCCATACGGAAGGAGGCATCCGAAGGGGTCTCCGATCTGCGTGCAAAACCGGCCCTCTGAAGCTCCCTACGGAGCTCTCCGGGCGGCAGAACCGCTCTGCCTCTACCTCTGCCGCGGCTGGAGCTCCTGCCACCCCTCGCTGCTCCCGACATCGTCATCAAATCTAGATAAACGGTTCGTAGACGCATTAGACAATCATTAAAAGTATTGGTTATATATGTATAGAGCGTAAAATGTGAAGTAATAATATAACATTACCGATAACCTTTTTCATTTCGTGGACGCATTATACATATCTACTTGGATTTCATCGTCGATGTTATTTCTAACCCACGTAACTTCATGATCGGTCGAAGACAACCCGTCTTTCGAAACAGACGGCCGGAGCACTTTAAGCCTTCCCTCTTCTTCGTCCTCATCGCTGTCCTCGAATTCTGGGACATCGTAGACATCTCTGGGTTTCCATCGGCATACAACACTCCATCCCGGATGCTTCAAACACTGTGAGTAGTATACTTGGAATGCTTGGTTCGGAAAGAAAAACGGATCTTCCTGACCGTAAAATCGAAGTGTGCTCACACTGGTCAATCCATATTCATCTTTCCAAATCCCAAGATTGCTTCTCCATCTGTCTGTATCGGTTCGCGTATCGTACCAAGTACACTGGAATATATAATTGATAAACATAGTGTCTACCCTCTTATACTCGGCTTTACCATATGGCCCGTCTTGAATTCTTCGTGGTCGGTTAAGCCTTGTTTCAATGTTCTCGTCCAGATAGCGGGAACAAAATGTGGTTGCTTCATCAGGAAGATAACCTTGCATGATAGAACCCTCTGGTCGATTTTTATTGCGTATATACTTCTTAAGAGTGTAGAGGTACCTAATGAAAATATGTTGAATAAATAAATACGGGCATAAAGGACAACAATAAATTTATAAATTGCGCGAAACGAAAAATTACACGTACCTCTCGACGGGATACATCCATCGATATTGTACCGGTCCGGCTAACTTCGCCTCAGTTGCAAGATGAACCGTCAAGTGTATTATGATATCGAAGAATGACGGTGGAAAAATACGCTCAAACTTGTAAAGTATCAACGCAATAGAATTTTCTAGTTTATTCAGCGTCACAGCCTCCAGTGTTTTAGCACACAACTCCCTGAAAAAATAACATAGGTTGTTGATTACTAGACCAACCGAGTCGGGGAGAGAAGTCCTGAGGGCTAATGGAAGAAGGTGCTCTACGATAACATGGTGATCATGATTTTTCAGCCCATCGATCTTGCCCTTTACAATTTTTATTTTCTTGCTGAATGATCCTAAGAAACCTGTGGAGACTTTCAAATCATGCAACACCTGCAGGAATCTTTTCTTCTCCGGTTGTGACATATGATAAGCGGTATTGAGAAGTACAAACTTGCCCGGTTTACCCGCTACCGGTCTAGGGTGCAATTCACTTCTTATTCCCCACTCTTGTAGATCCATCCGAGCATTCATGTTCTCTTTCGATTTCCCGTCTTTACAAATAAGCAAGTTAAGTATGTGCTCTGATACTCCCTTCTCTATATGCATGACGTCCAGACAATGACGCACTGAATTTGTAGACCAGTACGGAAGCTCGAAGAAAATGCTTAACTTGTTCCAATACGGTGGTTTGACATGTTTCGTCGGATCCATCCCTGTAACAACCCCAAAATTTTTATACATTTGAATTATCCCTCTTCAATAATATACCGTATTTATTTGTACTTGGTATTTTCCGTTTTCTATTAAATTTATTATTATTTTATTCCTCAATCTATTATGTATTTTTTTTCTAGGTACAATTTCTTTTTCTTATATTTAAGTTTTTAACTTCTCATTCTTATTTTTCCTTTCATAAATATTTAACCCAAATCCATTATTTTTATTCTCTACAGCCCATCTGAAAAGCCCATTTTTTTTAAGCAACATCATATATTTAATTCTAATTAAATATGTGCATGAACAACTTTGTAGCTCATTGGTTAAGTCTTTGCATTGTTATTCTATAAGTCACATGTTCAAATCCTCAGTCTTGCAATTATTTTTATCATTTTTTTTATTCTTCTCATAATCTACAAATGAGACCTTTCATTTCCAAAATGAATGGTGACCTTTCATTTCTCTTTTAATTCTCATGTTGAATGCATATATTATTATTCATAATTCACCATTACACCATCTTTATTGTCCTCCTCTATCTTTTCCTTCCTCACATTTTTCTATCTCTCGCTTCTTCCTCTTCACCTAGAGTCCAAGAAGAAGAACATGAAGAAGTCTTCAAGAAGGTCTCGCTACTAACGCGAGACTATCGGGGGATAGACAATACCGGCTTGTGCATGTAAGTCCCTTCTCTCTTTCCTTCCCTCCATCTCTTTATTTTTCTCTTTATATTTCTCTTGTTTTATATTGCCATGAAAAACTTCCCTTGACATATCATAGTTCCTAAATAATTAATTAAATGGATACATATATAAATAATAAACACATAAACATACACATATATATAGTTTGTAAAGTCTTTTTCATTACTCTCAATTCACATGTTAAGATTTCATAGTGACCAATTAGGATTGCATTTTGTTGTTTTATTTTAAATCACTTTATTTAAATTTTGTAAAAAAAAAATGAAGTTACGAATAAATACCATGGTTTTCTCATTTCTCACATATGACATATCGATACCTTTAGTTTTAAAATAATTTTTATAAATTAATTTTTAATTTTGAAAATTTCAGGAAATTTACATATGATAGAATATATTATTTTGTACACGCTGTAAAAATTTTAGATCGAACCGCATAACGGTTTAGGAATTACATCGTTTTATTCACTGATCGTAAAACAGAAAACTGCAGTTATCGGTCAACTTCTAAGACACATAACTTGGTATACCGGTATCCAAATTGAGCAAACTCAGGTGTTTTTGATATCTACATCGAATGATCTAGATTTTCTTAGTTTTATATTTTTACTGAAAACCCATCTAAGATAAAGAAAACTGCGTTACAATATTAAGTGACGGATCTGGACATAATCTGTTCCGATTCGTACACTGTTTTTAAATTGGACATAACTCGAACACCCGATGTCCGTTTGTAACAAAATTTAGATGTGTAGATGCACAATTGATAGAAATATAATTTTATGTATATTATATTACTTAGGAATGCATGAAACAATCTGATATAGGCTTTGCAATACAATATATAGGTGTTGTCCAGAAATCTGAATTTCTGTTTTAAACGCTGATATTAAAATGATCATAACTGGAGCTTCAGAAATCCAAATCATGTGAATCTTGGTGTTTTGGATAAGTAAATCGAAATACCTACAATTTTCTAATAATATTCATAACTGAAACCCGATAGAAATTAACTCAAACTGCGTTTTAAAAATATGTGACTGTGCCGAATAGATTCTGATCTGTTTTGCATGACGATACGAAAACATATATATCTCTCAAACCGGTAGTCCTATTTAGGTGAAACTGGAACTCACGCATGCAAAACACTTAAAGACATATTTTTGTTTATGTTTCGCATTCGTTCGACTTGATTAATTTGTCGTACATAATATTTCTTTATAGCATTGTTTTTGGTAGTTACTCGTATAATATACTTGACTCATTTCATGCTATTCGAACATGTATACATATTTATCTTGATCATTAAATTGTTGTATGTACATAAATACGATAATAAAATATTTGAGTTGTATTTTGAAAACCATACAAAATTATTTTTACATAAAACCCCTCAAGTTTTATAAATTATCCTAAGGACCCTAGCAATTATAAAACTTCGATTCATATTTCTGATTGTCTGACTCGGGCTTGAGTCTGATTAATCTGACTTGAATATGATTCAAGTCAATCTATAATCTACAATATTCCAATTCAATATGAACACATGAGTCCATGAATCCAATTATCAATCTATACATCTTGATCGAACCGAACCATGGATATACATTCCATTTACATGATTCTACAGTTATTCCATTTACATGATTATCCAGTCACATCCGTTTACTGATATCATGGTTTCGGTCAGTCAATCAATCTTATAATCAATACAATTTACAAGATAACAATATAAACAAGACATCGCGGGATTTAAGGGGTAGACTGGTACGGAATATGTTAATGGTGGCACGAGGTGGTCACTTAAGACGTAATTACATCCATGCCGTTGTTCCGTGGTATTATCGATGAAGCCTTGTACTACAGGTTACCAAGGTCCCCGGTGTAAGTGGGACTCCCCTCGTATACACTGGCATCTTCTGTACCAGGCTACAAACAACAGCGTTAATACAACATTACAATATTATAATACAACATTAAAAGCTACTCTCTCTCTCTCTCTCTTACTCTCTGTCTATTTCTCCCTTATCTTTGGGACTTACCGAGCGACCTGTTCGCTGACGACATTCTATTTCTTTCTTCTTTGAATGACGTCAGGTAGTTTGGACCCGGTGGAGATCGAGCCATCTGTAGAAGACTTGGAGCAGTTTGCTGAAGACCCTACACTTTAGTTTCATTGTACACTTTTCCTTTCTGTATTTTTATTTCCTGTTATGCCACTGTTTAGGCATCATTTTATTTTAGTTGTATTCCCTTTTTATGTATTGTACAAAAGAATGTTAATAAATAAAAGTTGCTGTTCCTTTTATATCTTGTCTCTTGTGTATTTATTTTATATTGCTTAGATATGCTTAGCGTACGTACTTCTGAGTATATACGTAGTGGGCCTCGTCACGTCCCCTTCGCCGTACACTGGGAAGCGGGGCGTGACAATCCCAAAGGTCACATTATTGTAACCATCCCATTTAGCAGTCACGTCCTCTCCGGACAATGGGGATGGAGGTCCAAGAAGCTCCTGATGACCATCAAAGTGAACCGTGTCTAACCTATAGGGGTGGTCTGGAGGCAGGAAACGTCGATAGCCGCAATAACAAACCTTCCTGCTAAAATTCAAGAATTTCGATGTTGTGTGTTCATAGCAATGAGGACATGTTTTGTGACCGTGTACGGACCAACCTGACAGCATTCCATACACAGGAAAGTCATTAATTGTCCACATTAAAGCCGTACGCAGTATGAAGGTTGTATTTGTGTTTGCATCATATGTCTCTACACCATCAATGAACAAAGATTTCAACTCCTCGATCAGAGGTCGAAGATAGACGTCGATATTGTTCCCCGGTGAGTTTGGTCCGTCGATAAGAAGAGGCATCATAAAATATGATTGGTCCATAACCAACCAAGACGACAGATTATAAATTATCATTACAACGGGCCATGTGCTGTGACTTCCAGCCATATAGTTGAATGGGCAGAAGCCATTGGTAGCCAGTCCGAGCCAGACATTACGAGGATCGCTACTGAATATTGCGTGCCTCCTATCGAAATCCTTCCATGCCGGTGAATATCTTGGATGGCTCATTTTTCCATCTTCACTTAGAGGAGTACGGTGATGCCAAATCATTGTCTCGGCTGTTTTCTTGCACCTGAAGAGCCTCTATAGCCTCTGTGTTATGGGAAAGTATCGTGCTATCTTCACAGGTATATCAGGCTTCTTATCAGAATCTTTCGGCTTATACCTGGCCTCTCCGCATGTTGGACACTCTTTCAAATCTGAATTCTCTTTCTGGTACAACACGCAATTTTTAGGACATGCTTGAATCTTCTCGCACTTTAGACCCAAATCAGACATCATCTTCTGGGCTCCGTACCAGCTGTCGGGCACATTATTTCCCTAGGGCATAGAATCTTTCAAGCACGAAAGAAGAATTGTGAATGACTCGTTGCTCCATCCATTTAGGCACTTAATCTGGAAAAGTTGGACGGACCATGAGAGCGTGGAATACTTCGCATTCTCATAAATTGGTTTTCTAGCATCATTCATGAAATTTTCATATTTATCCGCACGCGGTTCTTGACCGGAAGGAATGTCATCTTCGGTACGAATAGATTCACCTAGGGCAGCCTCTATCATATCCTCCATTTCTTCTGATGGAAATAAATTACCGTCTTCTTCTTCTGCCGCATTACCGAATTCTTCTTCTTCTCCTCCGCATTATCCTGTTCTTCTTCTTCTTCTGCCGCAGTACTGCATTCTTCTCCTTCCCCGTGATATTTCCAAGTTGTATAAAGTCTAGTAAACCCATGTTTTACAATATGAAGCTCTGCCAATTCTACCTTCTGCCAGTACTTATTGCCACATCTATCGCACGGACAGAGAATCTTCTCTATTATGATCTTATTATGTGCGCGTGCAAATTCAATGAAAGCAACAACTCCTGCGACAAACTTAGGTTGCATACGTTGTTGCCAATCCACATACATCAGTCATTAACTCTGACGTACTCATGGGCCATGTTAGACTGTATAACATATAAATTGTAGGTTATGGTGACTATATTGAGAAATATAAAAACGGGATAGTTACTGACAAAGGAGAAAATCCGTGTATATGCTTTGTGTGTGCGTTTGTCGTTGAAAAGAATAAATTATTGAACGTATGTTAACCGATAGACGGGGACTAAATGGCGCTTTTAGTTTCATATATGAGTATCAATGAGAATATGAAGGTTTCATATTATCATATATTGGTTTTAACTTGAACATCTCGAATCACTCTCTAATTATGCGTTTGTTGTGTATTCTTATTGTATGTGTATGTTCCGGCTGTCAGGGGTAGGCTTCTATCCCATTAAGAATGTATAGAGCGAACACCCATCACTTGTGCTTTCAACCGTTTCGAGTAAATTTCGGCAGCACCTTCCCGCTGTTCTCCGAGTACACTGTAATAGAATAGATAATCATTTCAAAGCTGTGAAACAACGTTGAAATGAACATATAATCTATCTTTGTACACGGAGAACCAGCGGAAAGGTACCGACGAAATATCTCGAAACGGATGAAAACACAAGTGAATGAAGGCGTTTGTTTTATACATTCTTAACTTGTCCATACGGGACAAATCTATGGGTTACCATACGATTGAATTTTCTCGCCGCGTAGACTATACGACGGTTGTTAGTATCGAGCTATATTGTCCGATATTTAACAACCTTCGTATAGTTCTATGTCACGACGAGCATCGCACGTATGTTAACCGATAGACGGGGACTAAGTGGCGCTTTTAGTTTCATATATGAGTATCAATGAGAATATGAATGTTTCATATTATCATATATTGGTTTTAACTTGAACATCTCGAATCACTATCTAATTATGCGTTTGTTGTGTATTCTTGTTGTATGTGTATGTTCCGGCTGTCAGGGGTAGGCTTCTATCCCATTAAGAATGTATAGAGCGAACACCCATCACTTGTGCTTTCAACCGTTTCGAGTAAATTTCGGCAGCACCTCCCCGCTGTTCTCCGAGTACACTGTAATAGAATAGATAATCATTTCAAAGATGTGAAACAACGTTGAAATGAACATATAATCTATCTTTGTACACGGAGAACCAGCGGAAAGGTACCGACGAAATATCTCGAAACGGATGAAAACACAAGTGAATGAAGGCGTTTGCTTTATACATTCTTAACTTGTCCACACGGGACAAATCTATGGGTTACCATACGATTGAATTTTCTCGTCGCATAGACTATTCTATGCGACGGTTGTTAGTATCGAGCTATACTGTCCGATATTTAACAACCTTCGTATAGTTCTATGTCACGACGAGCATCGCACGTATGTTAACCGATAGACGGGGACTAAGTGGCGCTTTTAGTTTCATATATGAGTATCGATGAGAATATGAAGGTTTCATATTATCATATATTGGTTTAAACTTGAACATCTCGAATCACTCTCTAATTATGCGTTTGTTGTGTATTCTTGTTGTATGTGTGTGTTCCGGCTGTCGGGGTAGGCTTCTATCCCATTAAGAATGTATAGAGCGAACACCCATCACTTGTGCTTTCAACCGTTTCGAGTAAATTTCGGCAGCACCTCCCCGCTGTTCTCCGAGTACACTGTAATAGAATAGATAATCATTTCAAAGCTGTGAAGCAACGTTGAAATGAACATCTAATCTATCTTTGTACACGGAGAACAAGCGGAAAGGTACCGACGAAATATCTCGAAACGGATGAAAACACAAGTGAATGAAGGTGTTTGCTTTATACATTCTTAACTTGTCCACACGGGACAATCTATCGGTTACCATACGATTGAATTTTCTCGTCGCGTAGACTATACGACGGTTGTTAGTATCGAGCTATATCGTCCGATATTTAACAACTTTCGTATAGTTCTATGTCACGACGAGTATCGCACGTATGTTAACCGATAGACGGGGACTAAGTGGCGCTTTTAGTTTCATATATGAGTATCGATGAGAATATGAAGGTTTCATATTATCATCGAGTATCATATATTGGTTTTAACTTGAACATCTCGAATCACTCTCTAATGATGCGTTTGTTGTGCATTCGTGTTGTATGTGTAACATGATTTTAAACCATTGAGATCAAGATTGATAGAACTGATCATCATACATTGCAATGGCATTCATCTACCAAAAACTATTATTGCAATGTCATTCATCTATAACAACCAACAATTAAAACTACAAATGTAGGATACTGATATCATAAAGCGTTATACGCAACATATGAATTCACATGACTGAAACATGAATCAAAAAACATGTTCATCCAAAAGAAAGGCCACTGTCAACAAATATAGACAAAGGATTATTATATTAACTATGAAACATATTAGAAAAAGGATAGAAGTTCAAGATATTAATAACACGATGATAATCAAAGCAGTTGCGTACAGATGCTAAAACCGAATATGTGACACGATATTCTTGTAAAGATAGACATGTATTAAAAGAGGAGACGCCTAAGTAAAATCCATAACTAAATCCCTATTTTGCCCTTCCTTTTCTTCAAATCAGAAATGTGTCTTTTTTTTGCAATTATATATAGCTAAAACAAAGAAGGTCCTACAATTCTAAGCATTTCCAATTACAACGGCCCATCCTCAAAATCCAGAATCTTATGAGCATCTTATGTAATTAGCAAACATATTCAACCGAAAACACCCTCAAAATTTCCACCAGACTACAAATCCTTTGCATACTCAAACCCCAACCAGATCAAATTAAGGGACTACTCAGACCCACAGTTTAAATCAATCAAAAATATCCAAAATCAGACACGGGGTCTTTGGATACCTACCAAATGCCAGGTCCCATAACTCCAAAAACAAAACCCCAACATGCCCAACGGCTAAAAGTTCCACAAAACAGTCTCCGTTTCCAAGAAAATTTGAGAATGACAAATAAAATTATTAATTAAACTGGGCTTTACCCACATTATTAGTCCAGTTTCCAACACCTTCTCAAACTAGACACATTTTCCTCTTATGATCATCATCAACATTTCAATTAACGAGCTAGAATTTTATCTCACCTATTTATATGTTTTATAAAAATCTAGTTTACAATAGCTTAATTTGAACAATTAAAATGTAACAATTAGTAATTTGACAACTAAATTTCATTGTGCATACTCTAAGATGTTATACTACACTTCAAACCACAACCAATTTATGAAAACCCTAACTAAAACTCAAACCCCTTTCTTGAATTTTGAATCAAAAAATTAAAATGGAAATTAACTTAGACCCTGAAATCCAAAACCCCAACCCCAACCCCAACCCCAACCCTAACCCTAACCCTAACCCTAACAGCAACCCTCTGCCGAACCCTAACCCTAACCGCAGCCCCAGCCCTAGCCCCAGCCCTAACGCTAACCGCAGCCCGAGCCCCAACCCCAACCACAGCCCTAGCCGCAGCCCGAGCCCGAGCCCCAACCTTAACCCTAGCCCCAGCCCGAGCCCCAGCCCGTAGCCCCAGCCTCACCCCCAATAAAAAATTTGAGTAATTGAAGATTTCCTTACCTGTGCAAAGGCGACGACGAGAACGGAGATGAGCCGACGCTGGCGATGACGAAAGCAAGTGGTGGCTACGACGAAAGCAGGCGGTGGCTATGACGAATCGGTGGCGCTGGCGACGACGAGAACGACGATCGATCGGCGGGAACGAGGGTTTGGGAATTTTTTCTTCGCGCGAGAATTAGGAATAATGAGCGTAGGGATCGATCTGAGTTTTTAACTTAAATCCCTATTTAGATGCCCCTACAGATAAGTCCTTAGGTTCTTGATTTGCGGCTCCGTAGGGGTAAACAAAAATTTAAGATTTAATAATTTTTATATAAATATGTAAGGACCGTATGGGCAACCGTCTGGCCCTACGGACTAATCCGTAGGGCCAAAATAAATCTGCCCCTACGGATTTCAATATCCGTAGGGGCAACCCCCTATTTTAGTAGTGGAAGCTCAAAAGAAATCTATGAAAGATGTTTCCTATGGACATGAGGAATGTGGGCAGCAAAATTTAAATCCCATAAATAATTCTCAACATAATTCATAAGCCAACTCAAACAAAAACAAACTTCTCAAGAAAATCCACAGATTTTTCCATAAGCCCCATGCTATTATGGTGCTAGGAAGTTGCTTACCCACATAGCAAAATTAGTGGGTCTATAAATAAATGGATGGAACCATAAAAAATAGTTAGGAGCATCAAAGAAGAGGTTCTATCACCAAGAAACAAAATAAAGTGTACTTTAATGGCAAGCTCAAGAAGGTCACCAATGTTGAGGTAAAAAATTACACCTCATGGCCAAAATAAAAAATCTAAATTAAAAGTTAAAGTCAACCGGTCAAAGTCAACGTCCAAGTGAATCCGGGTCCGACTAACCTAGATCCGACCCTAAGCAACCAGGCTTATGCCCAAACCGCCTCAAGCCAAAACGAAACCGGCCGGCCATCCAAGAAGAAAGGAAAAAGAAATTTGTAATAAATAGTTTTTTACATGCAAATAAATGTTAGATGTAAATTAAATTGGCAAAAAGCCAAAAATATGTAAAACTCATGGCTCATATGCAAAAAAAAAATGAGCACGTGGGCATAGGATATGCTAAAGAGCCATTTTGTAAAGCCCAAGAGCTTATATGTAAAATGTATAGACTATAAAAGGCAAACATAATGAAAAAATCAATGACAACTTTGATTCCATTCCAAATCTAGCTTGTAAATATTCCATTTCAAACTCTCAAAATTCCTAATTTCTAAACTTCTCTTTATCTTCCTCACCCATTGATGGAGGTCGAAATCTCCCTAAGATGTTGTCCTCCGTCGATCTGGTGGTGAGCGAGATGAAGGGCTGAGATTTAGAAAGAGAGTGTGGATCTCAATGGATTGTTGATTGGTGTTGTCGCCGAGCTACTTACAAAAGAAGTCCCGGGATAGAAAACCACAGTGGGACTCTTCGACGATCAAGTTAGAACCGAGGAATATTTAAGCAGAGTAGCGACGTATTGGGTTATGTTGAGTTACCTGAATCGTCTGGAGGAGGCGTTTTTATAGGGGTCGCATGGAGCGAGCCATTGCTAGATCGTCGACGTCAGTTCCGTCTATGCATCACGTTTGCATTAATGGCGAGATACGCTCGCGTGAGATGCAGGATGTGGGATGGTTGACTCCGTCGTAGTGGGGATGCGGAGCCGTTATGAGGAAGCTCAGTAAAAAGAAGTTGAGGAAGCTCAATCTGAGAAAGCTTGGGCTTTATGCTACCGGTCCAGAGCTGATCGAGGCGGCAAGGAGGCTAAGAAATCTTAGCTCTAAGATAGCTTGGAGATGAGCTATTGACCTGTTATTGGTCGAAGAAGGGATGCATCCAGGGGAGGCCCCGAGAGGTCGGAGCCTATTTCTCGGACAGAGTCTTGGAAGTGAGGTACCGAGGAATGTTCCCTTATTCCAATTTAGTAGCCTCCAAAAATCTAGTTGGCATATATGGGTGACACGTCATCTGCTACGTTCCGTGATAGGGAGAATCCCCACTTACGAGTATCATCATCCATCATTTCAAAATCTTAGAATCACTAAAGTCCCTAATCTCTAAATTCACAAACCCTATATTATTAAACCCATTGCCCTTAAAATCCCTAGATCCTAAAATCTCTAAAGCCTAAAATCTTTGTGTCACCAAATTTAAAACTCAATCTTTAAACCACCATGGCTCAAATATTGAAATCTCTATATTCCTAACTTTTGAAATCAATCACCTCTAAGTCTTACATGCCCGATTACAACATTGCTTTAAATTCTTAGAGTTTGACCTTTTCATTTTCTCTCTCTTTACCTCCTTCCTTCACTCATCTTCACTCTTCAACTCGACACCACCCACTCCATCGTTCTTCCACTCTTCAATCACATTTTAAAACTAAATTTTATGTCATTTTTAATTGATTATTTTTGTTGTAATTTACTCTATTTTTTCATAGAAAAATGTTTAAAAACGGCAAAGGGTATAACGGTCCAATTATAAAAAAATTAACGCCGTAGGGTAGTTATGTGTAACAAAATAGTTCATGGTAGTTTTCTATATTCTTGAAGTTCATGTATCAACCGCACAAAAATGGAAAGTTCATGGGTACATTTATCCAATTTAGCCTAAAAAATAAGTGTATTCATAATAAATTAGAGATGGTTCATATGGAGGTTAATCAATGCCCCAGTTAGAAATAACAAAATTATAGTTAATGGCGCAATTAGGAGTAAGGGTAAACCTAAGCGAACATGGCTAAAGGCATTGAAGAACGATATGCTAATCCTTAATTTAACTGAGAAGAATGTCAATAACAAAGCTGAACAGAACAAAAGGATTCATATAGTAAATTAATATACTCATTGAACATTTTAAAGAGTGTTCTTTTGTTCCATTAAAATTCTTCCTTGTCTCAGAATTAAATCCAGATAAGCTAAATCCTTACGAGTCGATATTATAAAATTGGAAACCAATTCACTTCAGTTTTCATCACTTTTTTTTGGCATTGGCCCGTTAGCCCTAAGCCTAAACACACACTATACACAAGCAAACAACACACACGCACCCAAGGACCCATGAATTTGCCCCGAAATCGTTAATTTTTGGCCACATCCCCTCTTGGAGTTCCTGGGTTCGACCCCGTATTCTCCCTAAGAGTGGAAACGCCTATACCAACTGAGCTAGTGCTCATTGGTATTGTTTATTCTTATATCATTAGCCAAGGAAAGCACACTCTTAGCACTGGAGCTCCAAAATTAAAAATTCAGCATAAAACAATCTAATGTTATTGATTTTTGATGTGATCTTACTCTTTTCTTTGATAATGATGGATGCAAATATACACAAAATTGGCACATTACCCTGAAACTGAAACAACAACAGGATCCTGAAACCCTAGTTTTGGCCTGACCTCGAATCATCGAGAGTTGTAGCTTCGATCTCAAATTGGATCTTGAACTTTATCTAATGATGCTCATAAGTAGGAATTTCCCAGATCATGACACGTAGATGATGGCGTGTCATCCACATAGGCCCGCTAGATTTCTGAGGGCTACGGAGTTGGAATAAGTATGATGCAATTGGGACATTCCTCGGCATCTCGTCTCCAAGGTTGCATCCGACCTTTTGGAGACCTCTCCGGAGTACATTCTCTATTCGCCTAGCAACTAGCTGACGGCTCGCCTCCCCACTCGCCTCTGGACTATTACAGAGCCGAGATTCCTCAGCCTCTCCACTCGTCTCTGAGCTGTTATAAAGCTGTGCTTCCTCAGCTTCCCCACTCGTCTCGAGCTATTACAGAGCCGAGCTTCCTCGGCTTTCCTGTTTGGCCGGGAGCACAGATCCCGAGCGTCCTATAACGGCTTTGTTATCTCTCCACGATGAGATCTCCACCGTTCCACCTCTCGCATCCCGCGCTAGCATATCTCGCCATTAATGACTGTATCTTGCCATTAATAGGAGTATCCCGCCATCAACGCAAACGTGGCGCGGAGGCGTAACGGATGACGAGAATATCACATCGACTCGCTCCGTGCGACCGCTATATAAACCCTCTCTCCTAGACGACTCGGGTAACTCAAACTCATTCCAATATATCGCTACTCTACCCTAATATTCTTCGACGCTTACTTGATCGTCGGAGGGTCCTACGGTGGTTTCCCACCTCGGGACTTTTCTTGCTGGTAGCTTAGCGTCCATAACAACCAACAACTCATTAAGATCTACACCCAACCACCACAAACAAATCTCAACCGTTTGACATCGCTGGCTGCAAGATCGATGGAGGACAACATCTTAGGGAGAAACCGGCCTCCATCAGCTGATGCCGTTTGTAGGAAACCTTTCTTTTCCACCCAAGAAAGTTGATTTTCCGCCCTCGGTATAATGTCCAGTGATCCCCATCATGGAGATCTTGGCACAAGCCATCCCATCTTCCACAACGAAAGCGGGGGCGGTTCCACCTCACCTCCCAACATCGTTGAAGCCCTATCCGTATGAATTGATAGGCTCATGATGATAGTAGAAGTGTTTACTGCTGAAAACAAAGATGAACTTGGATAGATCGTCTTGCCTGAATTTGGGGACATATGCTATTTGGACTTCTCTATCCACCTCTCCGAAGATACCAAGTTGATTTATGGCACCGTATATCGGAGGTTTGGATAGATACGACTGATGTAACAGATTTTATCAGATTCTCCCTCATTTGTGAGGGTTTTTTTTATTGCGGGGACGCTCTTTCCTGCAGGTGCAAGCTCCTGCAGTTAATTACGTTACCGCAATGCGATAACTACCTTCTCCTTCTCCAGCAGTTCACTTCGTGTCGTGTGTTATTTTGTTTTTATTTAGTTGCCCGTGGATTGTATACGGAGACTAGTTTATGTCGTCGCCCGTAGGGCGCGGGTATATTTTAGATTTGGGTTTTGAACTTAGGTTATATATTCCTTTAGTTCAAAAATATTTTGTTTTATTTAAGTACCGTTAATCTAGTTTGAGATTAAGATCAGCTTAAATATATGAACATTTGGGCTCAATTTATTTTTAACTATGACTAAGATCAACTTAGTAATATTTTCAGGATTATTAAATTTTATTGAGATCCAACAACAGAGCATTTGGGCTCAGCTGCTAGAGACTTGGCTAATTTAGGCTTAGTCTGTCCGGTCTTCTTTTTTTTGTTCAAAAGTGCTAAGCACTTATTTGTAGCTCTGGCGCTCACATGTGAAACATGTGAGGTGCTCAGATATGAACGCTGCCCAATCAGTGCTAAACACTTAGTCATTTTGACCGAATATAGAGTGATAAGCACTTTGTATGGCACTCACGTGGGAAGCACGTGAGGCGCTGAGTATTGATTTCGGGTTTTGTTTGTTCACCATTTTTTCTCTATACTGAAGTACTAAGAACTTAGTTAGAGCTTTGGCGCTCACGTGTGAAGCACGTGAGGCATTCAGCCTCTCTTTTTTGTTTCACGTGTATTTTACGTGATTGCTTTATTTTTTTGGGTGCTGGGTTGTTTTATTTGATGGCTGCCCAATCAACACAAAGGAGTTTTTTTTTTGTTTTTGGATGCTCACGTGGAAAGCACGTGAGTCGTTTTAGCTTCTTTTTTTTCCTTCTGTTTTGGGCACTCACATGGGAAACACGTGAGGCACTATAATAGTGCTAAGCACTAATTTTGATCACGTATGTTTCACGTGAGACGCCAAATTCTTTTTCTTTTTAGAGATTTCAATCTCTGTTAATGACATTTTAGTCATTGATGATCATCAAGATTTTTGTTTTGAAGATCTTGGATCATTTTTTATTAGAGAACTAAGTTCTTCTTTTCTTTTTTATAAGAACTAAGTTCTTTATGTAAGGTTAAACCCTAATTTCGGAGGAATTAAATTCCCAAAACATATGTTCTTTTTCTTTCTTTTTCTTTTTAAACTAGTTCTTTTCTTCTAAGTTTTGAGTCTGAAGAACAGATTCTTTCCGATGAGAATTAAATTCTCAACTTGTGGGGAGATTTGTTTTTACAAATCTCAAATCAGAAGAAGAACTAAGTTCTTGTATGAAGGGTTAAACCCTTCTTTCTATTATATTAGGCAAAAGAGATATTTGATTTCTTTTTTTCTTTATTCAGAGTCTTGAAGGAGGGACGATCTTTTTCCTTCAGAAGAGAATTGAATTACCAGTTTTTGTTGTGGAAAGAAGCTTGTGAGGTTTTTCTTCTCTGTTTTTTTTCCTTTTTCTTCCTTTTTGAGACTTAAAGTCTCGGGTCATTTATATAGGAGAGGCAAGTTTGTTGATTAGTTCTAGAAAATCTCTCATTTGAGAGATACTAATTGATTTTAGTTGACCTCAAAAATTATTTGGGGGATTTTATCCACCGTTGGATCTCTGATCCGGTGCATTTCTGTTTAACAGAATATGTTTTCTTGTTTTTAACAAGATTAGGAAAATATTTTTCCATATACAGAATTTAATTATGTTAGACGGTGATTTTTAACTAACCATTGGATTTTTAATTTAAGGTTTTTTTTTATTTAACAGAGCACATCTTTTTTTGTTTAGAAAGATATAAGGAAATATTCTCCCGTTTCATTAGATCTTTGATCCAACAACTTGCTGTTCAACAGAAAATATCCTTCTCATTTAGAAAGATTATGGAGATATTTCCCCCCAATAGAATTTAATTCTATATTTGGTGATTTTTAATCACCACTGGATTTTTTATCCAACGATTTTCTATTAACAGAGAGGATCTTTCTCTTTTAGAAAAATTCAGGGAGGTATTTCTCAAGAGTAGAATTTAATTCTACATAAGAAGGCGTCCTCACGTGTTTAACACGTGAGGCTTATTTAGCTTCTTTCATTTAGCGCCCACATGCCTTGCATATGGGCGCTCACGTGTTTAACACGTGAGGTCAATTTGGCCTATAACCACTTACTCTTAATGCTCATATGCTTTGCATACAAAATAGAATTTAATTTTTTGCATAGAGTTTAACTCTATCTAAAGCTAATGCTTCAAAAGGGCGTTCTCACATGACCTCAGTGTGGTTTTTTTAGTGTTTATATGCTTTACACATAGGCGCTCACGTGTTTAACACGAAAGCCCTATATAGTCTTTAATTATTTGGTTGCAGCGCTTATCTGTTTTGCATATAAGAGCTTACGTGTTTAACATGTGAGCCTTGAGTTATGGGGAATTCTCTCCTTTTTATAAGGGAACAAATGCTCCCCAGCGTTGCTCTCACGTGGTTTGCACGTGAGTGCAACGTTGTCCATTTTTACCACCGTTGGATTGCCTAGGGGAATGGGAAGTTAAACCGCTCTCATCACGTTTTATAAATGGGGCATTTGGCCCTTGAGATGATTACTGTTTTTCATCTTCTTCCTTAAATCTTTTCTTGAGAATTTAATTCTCCTTTCAAAGCTAAGCTCTCTGCCCACAGAACTCCTCTGATCAGAGTTAAACTCTGCCAACAAGAATTTTGGTAAGGATTATGAACAAAATTTATCTCTTAGAAAACTTTTTATCTTGTTTTGGATTTAATCCATTAACAGAGCTTGGCTCTTTTCTTGAACTGATCTCTTAAAGATCATTTTTTTTTGGGTAGACCACGGGTCTTGAATCAATGGGCATTCTTGAGAATCATTGATTCTCTTCTTAGGGTTTTACCCTATCATTGATCCTGATTTTTGAGGGTGTTTGGAATTTAATTCCATTATATATATATATTAACCTGTTTCCTATCATATGGATTTCTGGGATTTAATCCTATTATTGGAGGAATTTAATTCCATTTTGTCTTACAGAGCTTAACTCTAAAAAAAATTTGGAACTTTTGGGAATTTTATTCCCCTTCCAGTTCTTAAGCATTTTCCTTTTTAGGGTTTTAATACCCTTTTTACAGATTTGAATCTGTTGTTATTTTTAACAGAACTTACTTTTCGAGGATATTGAGAGTTTTTTTTTAAACTCCACTGTTTAGATAATGAGAATTCTTTTGGACCTCTATCAGTTCATCCTTCATCTTCTCTTCTACTAATAAAGCTTGGAACTGATCGGGCTCTTGTAGCGTCTTGATCAGGGAATCTCGTGCCTCTTTGGACAGGAGGAGGGCATCCAATATGCTTAGTTGTGAAGATATTTTTCTTAGATGTATTAGGACGTTGTAATCTATCTTATTTTTCTTAGGCGGGTCCCTTGCTGCGAGCTCTTTGGCAACTCCATTGTCGAGGGCAATTTCCTTAGAGATTTTTTCTTTCCTTTTGACTTTTTTGCTTGAACCTTTATTTGTAGGTCCGAGATTCTTCTCAGGCAGCGTACGGTTATGCAGCTGAATATCCTCGCAACTCTTTTCCTCCTCTTCTTTTTCGGAAGGGGAGTCTCTGAAGAGAGGGATGAGAGACGTTTCGTCCTTAGAGTCTCTTCAGAAGGTAAGAACTTGGGTTTTTCCCCTTCTGAACTTGTACCAACCATATGACAATTGCCAATCGTTTCTTCATGCGCGTTTGTCGCACTATTTTGCCGCTGACGGACACGAGCTTCACACTTCATCTTCTTTAAGTGTTTTTGATGGGCAACATATCATTGCCACCACTTCTTGAAAGTACTGCATTCTTCAGTGGGGGTGGGTGACCCTCCGATGATATAGGAAGTAGTTTGGATGTGATTCATCTCCATCGAGGCATATGACCCTGGAAATGTTCTTTATGAGAGATGGCGGCTTCATCCCCATTGACAGGGCTTTGGCAAACCGCTTCTCAGTTTTGATCCTGCTCTTATTTGTAGCAGGTATGTTTTGGTTTGGTTGGAGTACTTTATGACTCATCCTTACCCCAACTTCTTTGTCCTGACGCTGATGCTTAGCCTTTTCGTAAATGGCTGTCTCGCATTCTCGGTCAATTTTTCTTTTTTGAAAGGCTTTATTTAACAACCTATCGATCGGGTCTTTTAGCAGTTCCGGGGATTTTAGCGTCGATTCTGCCCTCAGTTCCTCTGCGTTGTTTTCTGACGTTGAGGGAGCTTCTTCGCCATATAACGAGGAATGGGGGACCATGTGGCAACTTGCTACACGGTCTTCGGTGTCTTTTGATGAGTCATTTTCCTCATCGTAGTCACTATCTTCGTCCTCAAGAATATGTTTGAGGAATTTTTCGAGAGTGACCGGTGTTCGCGTCTTCTGGTTGCACTCCTCCAGCACGTCAATGTATTTTTTAGATCCATGCGCTTGTCGTCATACTCGGTAGGCTGCACGGGTTTCTTGGTCTTTTTCTTTTTCTTTGAAGACTTCGAAGGCTTGACTTGGGGGTTTTCCCCTCGTCAATAATTTTCGGTGCGGGACGTGGTTTCGGCATTCCTTCAATGATTTCAGGTTCAAGTGGGCTTTTTCACCTGACTGCCGGGCATGCCTGTAGATCTTTCTGCATTCGTTTGGTTTTTGCTGAAAGAACGACTTCCCATGGAGTTTCTTCCACGAATGAGCATGATGCCCTCTGCGCGTCCACCTTTTTTGGAGTGTGCTTCCATGGTGGTGATTGATCTGCTAAAAAGTGTGTTCGAAATAACCGCAATCAAGACGGTGTCGTTAGTAGCTATCCGCGATGAGTACGGGTCGTCCGCAGGGAAACGTGAACTCTTTTCTTGCTTTAGACGAGTTGATTGAAGAAGGGTGATTGTTTGTCGTAACGGATATAATACGAATATAAGATTTATAAAGAAAAGGCTTGTAGGGTTCATAGGACTTAGTAGTAATGGATAAATAATTAAAAATGACTCTTTTTTATCTTTTAATAATTTAAAACTAGATCAATAGTGATGAATGTAGATTAGAGTTTCTTGGAAGAAACTAGAGTTTCCCCACTACTAACCCTTGTCCTTGCATTGATCTCTATTCATGTCTAGCCCCTAACAAAACAAGTGTTAAACCAATCTCAAATCGTGGTCGTGAATATCAATAAATTGGTAGCACGCCCGATAAGAATGTTAACATTTATTTTGCAAAAGTTTATAAACTTTAAAATGTATAAAAGAGGTTAAAAGGTTTTCTCATCCATTGTTCTACCCTATCCTACGAACTCTAGCAAGGTAGGAATTACTCGCTCATGTTTAAAATAGAAGAAAGGATAAAGAAGAGTGAAAACATGATTAAGATGCCGAAAGTAAGTGCAAAAAGAATTAAATAACAACTATCTTTATTAATCAACTATTGCATTTACAAATCCTTTGAAAATAGAGTACACAAACCCTAGTTGCTCTAGATCTCTTTCTTGTTGGAAGTAGATGAATAGCTGATGATTACTCGGATACGCGGACCTTTTGATCTCTTCGGTGATTCTTAATGTGCAGTCTCGGTCCCTTATATAGTCACAGAAACTAGAAACCCTAGATGCCCTATGTGAATATATGCTGTTAAGATCCTTCACACAAAATTTCACACCATACGGCTATAAACATGCCGCAGATCCGCCGCATATTTGCATGTTTGGCTGCCCAACCACGGCAACCTAGTAGCATCAGGACTTAGGATTTTTTCTGCTCTCTTCTATTGACATGTGGAGACCCCTTCGATGTCTGGATTCTGAAAATAATGCTCTGAGTTTTTGCCGTTGCTAGATCTCATGATTTGCTTCAATATTTTGGTAGATTCGATTCCGACATCTTGATTTAACCCAGATCTCTTGGATTCCAGACCTGAGCTAATATTTGCACAATATCTCAAGTCATAGTGTTAGTAGTATTTGGTATTTTTGAGATATTATCCTAACCATTTTATATGTTATTAAATCTTAAGAATATTGATTAGAAATATTTGATATGATATGCATATTTTAATTACTAAGATTTTATATAAATATTATATGCATATATTTTCCCTCATTATATTAATTATAATATAGAAATATATGATAATAAACTTTTTACACATAAACCCTTATATGTTCTATATTTACAATAAATACCTTTTAGTACTAAACAATAGTAGGGAAAATGTCCATTCAAATGTGCAATATTTTAGACTAATCAAATACCCCTAAACTTATCTTTGATCGTCCCGAGTATACTAGTTATTTAAAGAGAACAAGAAAAAGAAAAAACTAACTAGCACACTTTCGTAGGCAACACGATTGCACTTAGCACGTGCAACAAGCTTTTAAACCTCTAGGTATCCATAGTAGGAGGAGTGTTGTCTCCTGAGGGTTTTCAGCGGATTTCACCCACAAAATCCCATAATAAAAGAAAGATGATGAAAGTTACATAAAAAAATAAAGAACATATAAAAGAAAGAACTTAAAAATAATAGTTTCAAACTACACTAGCTTTTTAGTAGCTATGAGCCATATCTTAATAGTCATGAAAGGATGTCAGAAATCACATCGTCCTTCAATAAAACATCGCCTTTAGTCTTCCTCCCTACCTTTCTTCTAAACATAGATCATATACCCCTACATGTGTATAAAAGACATTCCTACACTTAGAGAATTCAATTCAAGCTATCATACTCTTGTCCATCTTCCTTAGTACTTTTTAGTCGGTGAATATTTCAGATGCACATTCTTCATGCGATCGTTAATACTTCTTGAGGTACTAACTAACCGATTACCAAATGTGCTCACTATTTTAGGCGTAATTAGCAATATCCTAGTCTTGCAACACCTAAGGCTTAGCAGTGGCTTCCAAACGAGTTGGTCTAAGGCACCAGGTGATAAGACATCCACGCTATATTTTTTTATGCCGCCTTAAGTAATTACAAAACCAGTGTTCATTTTTATTCACCATTTTTTTCATTTATATTTTTTAATATATTTTTTTCCCTTCATACTAAGGCTTTTAGACAAGAGCATTTCAAGGTATCCTCTACTATCCCAAGTTTCAAGATGTGTGTAAGTGCGTATAGTAGGGTATAAACGTTCAAATATTTGGACTCAAGAATAGGGACCATTTTTCAGACTTATTTCTATCCTTAGATTAATAATTTCCTTCATTTTACTAACCCTTGGGACAACAGCTCATGACTACCTATTACTGGCTTCGTTATAAAATATCTAATTTTCTTGCTTTTCTTAATCCTCTTCCTATGTTTCATATGTATTTTTCACTTCCTAACTTTTATTATCAAATTTTTTTGTGCTTTTATTTAGTATAATGCAAAAAATGATGCGTGAATAAGCACAAACCTCTCCCAAACCTATTCGCAGCAGTGTCCTCACCGATGTCCTCTTTTAAGCTTAAAACGTGTAGACTTGGGAGGAAAAGTTAGTAAAAGGGACATGAGTTAATGACACTGAAATCCTCCCCCAAACTTATTTTTTGGCTCACAATTCTGCCATTTGTTTTTCTTTCAAGAGCCAAAATATTTTCTCCCCCCTCAAACTTGAGTGAAACAGTATTTAAAATTATAAGAGGTTGGTAAAGTTATTGGTCTATGCAAAGCTTTATAAAGACCAAAAATCAACACCAACCATTCGAATATTTTATCGATGTAACAACATAGTTGGTGGTAGACTATAGATGTGAAGAAGTGGGGAGATAAGATGCGTAATCGATCAGGTTTACATCTTGGTTGGTAGAGACGAAATAGTTATGGTGCACTACTCACATTCTCGTTCTTGATAAGAAGAAGGGGTGGCGGTTCAATTTCTGTGAGTGGGGGTTGATTCATCACAACTCCCATGTCTTTTAGGAATGCGAGTTCTTTGGCAAAAATGTCTTCAAAATTTTCATTAATATTCCGAATGATAATCTCATCGGAAAGGAAGTTATGATACTCGGATAGCTCGACTAAATCATTCAACAAGTCAAAAGGTTCGGACTTAGGTGTGGACTTGTCGACAGAAGGGTTTTCACGTGTATAATAAATAGTAGGATCAAACAATAACGCACAAGTGGCGTCGAGATCAGTATCGTGAAGCTCCTCAAATTCACAACCGTCGGAATCTATTTTTTCGACAGAACATACATCAACTATATGAGTATAGGGTTCGGTGGGTTGACTTCCTAGCTTGTAGATGTTAAGCTCAATTGTCATCTTTCCAAAGGACATGTTCATTGAACCGTTACGACAATTGATTATTACGTTTGAAGTTGCTAGAAAAGGTCGACTTAGAATCACCGGAATTTGGTTCCGTGGGTTTGCTACAGGCTATGTATCTATAACTATAAAGTCCACACCCAGTCACGGCATTAATCAATGTCAGGGTAAAGTCGGGAGAAACCTGGGTCCAATACGCGATCCGGTGGCGGAACCTGTGGTTTAAGTGCGAATAACGCATCGAAGAATCCTCTATCGTGGGAATGTTCATTGGGACCCTAGATCCTCAAATGAATGTGTCCCAGTTCATGACGTTCTTCAAACCGACCACCTTCCAAGCCCTGATCGACAAGCTGGCCCAAATGGACCAGATAGGCCACGGGCCTTCCTCCTAAAAAATGGACCCTCGAAATACCAAGGGTAAAGGGAAAGCGGCCTTCGTTGTCAACACTCAACAACAACCGAGTGACCCGAAACCGGTTGCTCGCCAAAACAACATGCATCCGTGCTTATCCCTGGAAGAAAGGCTAGGACACGCTTACTCGTTTTCCCGTGACAGGACGAGGAGACTGTTTGAGCTGGCAGTGCGCAACAAACTCATCACATTACCAGACCCACGATATCCACCGCAACCCGGCGATGTCAACTGTTGGCTATAGTGCCCTCAAGACAATTATCGTAGTCGCAGGAAGGTAATTATGATGATTGAGGAAGGACCTATACAGATAGAACAATCTTACTCAAAATGATAGTATGCTATATGGTTTGTCTTTATCATCATGTACATGCTTTATGTGGTATTAAAAATCACTATTACATGTTGATAGAGCCTATATGATTCTTGCTTGACTACCGGCATTATGATGGCGATCATATACGTGGGAGCTGGGTGGTCTATAAGCACATCCTTAAATGTCTCTAGTCATGGGAGTATGAATATTGGGCATCAATACTCCAGAGTAGACTAGTGTATACTGATTGAGACCCTGACGAGGGGCGGTGGCTAGGTCTCCTAAGCCATTAGTGTTAGTTTGTTCACCTAAGATAGTATACAGGTGCTCATTGGGTTATGAGTACACTGGACGGACTCGCCGGGAACATGCTAGTTAGTATTATACCTATTGTCAGATAGCAGTTCCCAAGTGACATGTATACAGGTTAGTTTGTCAACCTGAGATCGTCATTTGTCTCGTGTGAGTTCCCACTATGCTTTGATTACCACCCTACTACGGTTCAAAGGAGTCATGCAAACAGGTTTTAGTTAGGTACAGTCCCGAGCCACATGGAGGCAGTGAGCGGATGGTCGGGGGGTTTTCTCTTCCGGTATTGTGGGTTGATGCTATGCAGTGCACGGGTGACTATCACCAGAAATACTTGGCCAAGGTAGTCGAGAACTACTGATTTGGATCAGTAGTTTCTCAGTTGGTGATGGGCTTCATACCGACACGAAATGTCGCATTATTAAGGGTCTGACTTTATCCACCCCGTAGAATCGATATGCAATACTCTTAGACGAACAGACTAGACTGTACGGATATTGTCACGGACAGGCTCAATAAGAGTCGGGATGAGTTTGCTCGTCGGCCTTCCTTTTGCTCAATACCTGGGTAGCTGTTATATACAGCTAGTGCCGCTGACGTGCTTGTGGTTAAACCCACTACTAGTGTATTGACGAGTCTTTAGAGTCTCACACAGATGGTTTTCCTACTTCGGGTGAAACGATGTAGAAGTCGTATGGTTCTATGGCAGGGTTCGATCATATACGTGCACTTGTGCACGTATCAGGATTCGGACGGATAATACTAATGGACTTTGGTTTAAGCCGGATTCTAATATTATTTTGTTGGATTATTTTCGTCTCATGGTGTTCGTATTTTGCCGGAATACGGATACGGGTATGTATATACAAATGAGGGGTATTCTTGTAATTTATTATAAGGTACTTCTAGAAGAAGACACCTCATTTAGTTTTAACCATTTTTGATTAAATGGTTAATGAGGTGGAGGGATGAGGTGTGTATGTGCATTTATTGTAGCATTGATTTGTAGTGACTAATGGTTACTATTCTAGCATGCTTGATATTTGTTTGTTGTGAGATATTTTGGAGTTGGAGTCTTGAGATATTTTGGAGACTTGAGATATTTTGGAGACTTGAGATATTTAATGGATAGCTTCATTATTGCTCACAAGACTTGGCCATTTTTCTTGAGTTGCCTCACACTCTCAACCTCAAGCTTCTTCTTCTACCTCCACCCTTCAAGTCTCATATGTTGAGAAACTTAGGGTGTTTGGAGACAAATTAATCAATCATTAGATTCTACATCCTTTAGGCTATCTAGTTTAGCGAACTAGGTACCCTAGTTACGTCGGTTATGAGGTTGGAGCTCGAAATACAAATCCTCAGGTGGATCATCTTCGAATGAGGGAGACCGGAGATCAAGCTTGATCATGTAGGTCTCTAGGAGCTTGGGATTATGGTTAAAGACCGAAGGACACGGATCATTCAGTATAACCTTTCTTAACTCACTTTATGTTTTCTAGCTTAGGGTTAATGGTCGATTTTAGTATTGTTTGTTTTTGCCCAAATTGCATATTGTGTTACCTTTGGTTTGGGGGCAATACGGAGTATTTCAAAGTCGCTATTTCTAACACTGTTTAAAAGTTTTCGGTACATGCATTACTATCCGTGACCGTGAATGTCATTAGAGCGGTACAACTTATTTAATTGCTATATGTTTATTTAGAAGGGTTTGCGAACATGACATTCACGTTGTGTTCTGTGTTGTGCTGAGGTTGGTTGGATCGTCATGGTGGATAGCCAGTGGTGCAATGATAGTTGTACAGTTCAGATTCATTTGTACATTTGATATTGCGGGGCGAGCGTCCGACTTGTGAACTGTTGTTCGAAACCCACGGTGACGTGCTTTTTGGAAAATGAGGTCAATATCTGATATGTCGGTTTTTGTCGGAAAAATAGTGCACGACGTGAGTACCGAGTTTTAAAAATACCGCAAGTGCACGGCGCATTGTAGCGAGCCGGCAAGCACGGGTCGAACCACAAGGAGTGGATATCACGACATCAAATTGAGTTATGGATCAAAAGTTGGAAGATGGTATTTTGTCACATTTTAGTGTAATACCTAAAAGAAACAAGGTTTGGGATATAAAAACTTAAGCTAAGGTTCGGTAAGAGTGAAATATGACATTTACCCCCAACTCTCCATTTTTGATTCAAGATTTATTTCTTTTTAGTTTCCATTAGAATACCAAAAGCATACCGTATTTATCCGAAAAATGTATCGGGATGAAATATGATATCAAGGTTAGAAAAACAGAAACTAACAAGAATGAGATTGATAATGGAGTGGATATGGAATTAGTTAAGTGAAGTAGCAAGTATAGAATATATGCAAGAATGCTATATATCCTATCTAGCTAGTTGCGACACGTAACTTAATTCCGTATTCACGCCTACTTCAAATCGTAACAAAGCAACGATAAAATGTAAAGAAAGGATAGGATATATGTTAAAGGTTGATTTGCAACCATTCAAAACGATATATCCGATCAAGCAAAACATAATAAACTTGCGATGTTAAGAAAAGAAGTGAAAAAGTGCAAGAATCAAAAAGGGAGGGGTTGGAAGTAAAGTCATTCCACATCCTACCTCACCATAGCCCAAGAATGACCACTCATACATTATCATAGCAATACACAACTGAATAATGAGAAGAAGTGACAAAAATAAGAAAAAGAGATACAAGGGTCAAATTTGATAATAGAGATTTATTGCAATGGTTCAAAATACATGTAATGAGTTCAAATACCAAAATCTAATCTTGCAAGCTCAAAAAGAGAGGTTGCAAGACCAGAGGGAGGGCAAAGAACTCAACCCAAATCCAAGAGCTACAAGAATGTTAAAAAGTGTACAAGTATGCAAGAATATCAGAATTTCTTCTCAAAAATCACCTCCTGAACTACATCTCAGATCTGCTATTTGTAGGCAACCCAAATTAAAAAGATACAACCACAGGTGGACTAAATACACAATGGAGGACCCATAAAAAGAAAACGAACCAATTTGACACAGTCTGGGCCGCAAATTGCGACTATTATGAATAAATTTGCGGCCTATTTGAAGAGTGTGGGGCCTACCTTGGTACATTAGTCTTCTAGTTAGTTGAATGTCTCCCTGTATTTGCAATTTAATCTAGTTCTCACGTGGGTGAATTCTGGAGCAATGAACAGAGAACAAATCATGGGTAAATCCATGTTTACACATGTTCACACTTGGTCACACACTTTCTTTGTTGCAAACTCATTTAAATCTTGATCTGAATTCTGCCCGTCTGCAGTTCTGGTTAAAAACCGTCGTTTCCGTTCATGTTGTGTACCATCTCCAGTGTTTTTGCCTGTGTACCTGTGTTCTGTACTAATGAGCAGAAGAGATTAATAGCACTGTTTATTGACAAAAATGATAGGAAATGAGTGGTATTAAAATGTAATAAAACGTGCCGAACAAATACCCCCAAACTTATCTTTTGCTCGTCCCGAGTAAAACTATTTATTCACAAAAGAGAATCCTAACCGCACTTTCGCAGGGAACGCGATTGCACTGAGGGCGTGCAATAAGCCGTTAAACCTCTAGATGTCCCTAGTAGGAGGAGTGTTGTCTCCTGAGTGTTTTCAGCGGATTACACCCATAAAATCCAGTCAAGTTAGTTTTGCTAGAAAACAGTTGATCCAAATCTTAAAGTTAAGTATCAAAGCTAGAACTTCTATCACCCAAGTTAGAAACATTAAACCCCATTTTTCACTCCTCGCAATTAGTTTAACAAGCTAATATGCGTCTTTTCGTGATAGTGCGGTAGTGTCGTCATGTTTTTAAGAATTCGATCATGTCAAAAGTTACAGACCAAGGTAAACATCTAAAGGATCATACAAGTTCGAAAAGAGTTATGATTTTCTCAAGTTTTATTTTCCAGTTAGGCTTCAAGTCAGAATATATATCGATTTTAACAGAGTACCATAGTCGTAATGTTCACTCCTATCTTTCACCTGTTTTTGTTCATACACACCCTTCAATTTTATGCAAAATGTCTTAATAAATACAAACCTTCATATCTCCGCGAAAAAACCGTTTTACTAGAAAATTTGTCACCGCCAAGATTATACTCCCACAAAGAACCATAAGGACTTTTAACTCGGAGAGGACACTTGCTTAGCTTGTTTTATCAGGCGATTGGAAACTTAGCGGGCTTTGGGTCAATGACTCCCAAACCAGATGGTTTTAGGGCATTGGGTGTGGAGACACCCCAATGACTTAATTACCCAAGTTACCAAGACCACAAAACAAAATACTCATTTTAAATTTTTAGCACTTTAGTAAAACGAAGATATAGCCAGTTTTTTTTTCTTTTAAAATCAGAAGACGTTACATGTGATAAGGTGTGTAATTACTCCACAAAGTTCCAGATGGGTTACTTTTCGGACTCGTAACTTCTGTAAAAGCCTCTATAAAATTCTTCATATCTACGTCACTGTATGAATTATCCTTAATATTACTTAACTCAGCCAAATCTTTTTGATCCTAAGGATGTTTTAACACTTTAAAAGTTTTTACAGACATGTCAGACATTCATTAAATTCGCAAAGACATACGACACGTGTAAGTGATATAAAAGACGTGTATCAGCTAAGGTTAAACACACATGCGGGTTATTTTTCAGGTTGTCAATCTCAATTCTTGAATTTAGTTATTTCTACCTTTTCAATTTAACCGTCAGATTTCGAATCAATGTTCCCCTGCTAGCCAACCCGACAAAGTGTTTATAATTTTGGAATTTTTTCAATTTTTATAAATTTTTCAATTTTTTCAATTTTTATACAATGCAGTACAAAAGTAGATATGAAATGCAACTACATGCAAAAGAAAAGAAAAATACAATAAGTAAATGCTGAAATGCAGGAAATATGCAAATGCAAACTATATGCTACCACCCCCAACTTGAAAACTGGCATTGTCCTCAATGTTGTCTTACTTTTCCCTTGCCCTTCTTGCTTCCGCTGGCGTCATCATGCGATTCCTGTTGAGCCGCTTCAATCCTGTCTAGCTGCTCCTGCATCTTCTGTTGTTTCTTGAGTATGTGGCGAATACTCCTAAATGTCAGGCGCTGCAGGTCCTTCTCGTTATCTGGTTCTGGCTCATTCAAAAGTGCCTCTGTCGAGCTTTCGGGACCCGGATGTTCGCTTGGGTCCTCCCTTGACCAGATTTTCTGCTCATAGTGGCTGCTGGTGTATCCTTGTGAAATTCTCTCTATTTCGACTGGCCAATGTGCATAAACAGTCGCAAATCCCTCAAACTCAATCTCATGCATATATTACTTCGCAAGTTGGGTTACTAGCACTGGCAGCAGGAGTTTGTTCTGGGTCATCCCCTCCATGATTGTGTTGAACAATTGTGTTACAACACAGAAATATTGGTCCTTTTCCATCAAACAATGCACAATATGTCCCACCCCAGCCGGGAAGGAAGAAACACGGCTCTTTCCCCTGATGTTGCGGTTTGCCCATCGGCAAACCGCAAGCACGTTTCGGTACATCTGGGCTGGATTCAGCCCCTTATCTTTCAATTCCACAAAGTCCCCCATCAATGATCTGTAAACCGCCAATTCTTGCGGTTCTTGATTTCCGGGTCTCATAGGGATACCTGTGACCCTAGAAATGGTATCGGCCTGAAAAATCCTACGTTGTCCTTGGAAGAAAAATTCTATGAAGGTCGATCCCGATTTGCCATGTCTTAATGATTCATAAAAATCATCTACCAATTCCCTCACAGCAAATAAATCATTTCCTCTGTAGATTAAATATTCCCACCCTCTTTGACAGATTTCATTGTAGAAATACTGTCCATAGGTTGAGTCGGAGAAAGTCTCAAAGAAATTTTTCTCACAATCGAAAGCTACCATTTTAGATATGAAATTCTAGGTGGAAATTTAACAAGAAAAGATGAAATCTTACAGAGGAGAAAGGAGATCAGGGGTTTCTGAGCAGCTCAGGCCGCAAATTGCGGCTTCCTGGAATTTTTAGGCGGCCGGAGTTGTAGATCTGGGACTGATTCTTTGAGGTTGGGTTTCGTATGAAGAGAGAGCTTTGGGGTTTTGGCAAAATCAGAAATGAAGTCTCGGGTTGGGGTTGGGACAGGTTATAAAGGGTTATTTACAAAGACACCCCTTTATAAAAAGAATTAGCAAAAGAAAACTAAAAAATTACAAAAAAGAGTATATACAAGAAAACAATGTGGGGGTGTGTTTTAATCGATGTAACTTGGCTCATGCAAAAACATGAGCTCCCCCGTTTCCGCGGGTAATTCTAAAAATGGTTTTAGCCGTTGGCCATTAACTTTGAACGTATTGCCAGTTTACTGATTTTCGATTTCTACAGCACCGTGCGAAAAAACGGTGCGCACAAAAAATGGGCCTGTCCATCGTGATTTCAACTTCCCGGGAAACAAATGAAGTCGGGAGTCATAGAGCAGAACCTTTTGCCCCACGGTGAACCTTTTTTCTGAGAATCGCCTTGTCATGAAAGACTTTCGTCTTTTCCTTGTACAGTTTGGCGTTCTCGTACGCATCATTGCGTATTTCGTCAAGTTCGTTTAATTGAAGTTTTCGCGCTTCGCCGCCTTTTTCCAAGTCGATATTGAGCTGCTTGATTGCCCAAAAAGCACGGTGCTCTAATTCAACAGGCAAGTGACATGCCTTTCCAAAGATGAGTCGGTATGGGGACATACCTAGGTTCGTTTTGAAGGCTGTACGGAATGCCCAGAGCGCGTCACTTAACTTCAACGACCAATTCTTGAGGCTATTGTTGACAGTCTTTTCCAAAATTTGTTTAATTTGTCTGTTGGAGACTTCAACCTGACCGCAAGTTTGAGGATGGTGGGGTGTTGACAATTTGTGGCTGATGGAATACTTTTTCATCAGTGATTCAAAAGATCTGTTGCAGAAATGCGTTCCATTATCACTAATGATGGTGCGAGGCGTACCGAACCGAGAAAAAATATTTTCTTTCAAGAATTTTACGACAACATTGTTGTCGTTGGTTCGACAAGGGATGACCTTCACCTCACATAGTCCACAGCCAGCAAAATATACAAATTCCTACAAGAGTTTGGGAATGGCCCCATAAAATCAATGCCCCAGACATCAAAACTTTCCACAATCAGAATGGACTGTAGGGGCATTTGATTCCGTTTTCCAATCTCGCCCATGTGTTGGCATCGGTTGCAAGTTTTGCAGTATTCGAAAGTATCCTTGAAAAGTGTCGGCCAGTAGAAGCCGCTTTGCAAAACCTTTTCAGCTGTTTTTCTGGGTCCGAAATGGCCCCCGCAGGCTTGATCATGGCAGAAGGACAAAACACTTCTTGTCTCAGAGTTAGAGATGCACCGTCTAATGATCTGATCAGGACAGTATTTAAACAGGTATGGTTCATCCCAGTAAAAGAATTTGACCTGGGAGAGAAATTTATACTTGTCCTGATTTGACCAAAAAGATGGTGTTTCTCCGGTGACTAGAAAGTTCACGATATCAGCGAACCATGATTCTCTTGATACAGAGAGAAATTGTTCGTCCGGAAAGTACTCATTGATTGGAATTTCCTCATTTGGTGCATTTGGTATGCGAGACAGATGATCGGCTACAACATTGTCGGTCCCCTTTTTATCTTTGATGGTTAAGTCAAATTCCTGAAGAAGCTTGAAAGCGTGAAGGCACTCAGAGTTGAAATCAAAGGGTGTTTCTTTGTCCAGCAAAGAAGTCAAGGGTCTAGCCAGTTTGCTAAAATCCTTGATGAAACGCCTGTTAAACCCGGCGTGGCCTAAGAATGCCCTAATGTCACGGACAGTCCATGGAGGTGGGAGGCTTGAGATAACGTCGATTTTTGCCCTATCGACTTCAATTCCTTTTTCAGAAATGATATGGCCTAACACGATGCCGTGTTTGACCATAAAATGACACTTCTCCCAGTTGAGTGTGATGTGCTTTTCTCTACATCGTAGCATTACTAGCTCTAGATGCCTCAAACACTCAGAAAATGAATCTCCAAAGACGGAGAAATCATCCATGAAAACCTCTAAAAATCGCTCTACCATATCAGAGAAGATACTCACCATGCACCGCTGAAATGTTGCAGATGCATTGCACAGCCCAAAGGGCATGCGGCGGTAGGCGGAGGTACCAAAAGGACAAGTGAAGGTTGTTTTGTCCTGATCCTCTGGATCAATCGGGATCTGATTATAGCCGGAGTACCTATCTAAGAAGCAATAGAAGGCGTGTCCGGCTAGGCGTTCAAGCATTTGATCAATGAAGGGCAGCGGGAAATGGTCCTTGCGAGTTGCTGCGTTGAGCTTTCTGTAATCAATACAGACTCTCCATCCCGTTTGTGTACGGGTTGGGATTATCTCATTTGCTTCATTCGTGACAACGGTGAGTCCCGATTTCTTTGGTACCACATGAATGGGGCTTACCTATTTGTTATCAGATATGGGATAGATGATCCCATTGTCCAGGCACTTCAGCATTTCATTCCCTACCGCTTCTTTCATTACCGGGTTAAGCCGGCGTTGAGGATCCTTGAAGGGTTTAGAATCATCAGTCATATGGATTCTGTGCTGGCAGATAGCAGGGCTGATTCCTTTGATATCAGCCATTGACCACCCAATCGCTTCCATGTTTTTTCTTAGAACATCCATGAGGGCTGACTCTTGCTTAAGCGCAAGGTCAGTTGCAATTATTACTAGAAGCGTTTCATTATTTCCCAAGTACGCATACTTGAGGTGATCAGAAAGAACTTTGAGGTCAAGTTTCGGTGGCTCCTCTACAGATGGTCGCACTTCAGGGGCTGGTTCGTTGAGAAGAGGTTCAAATTGGGGTCCCCAATGTGCGTAGGATGCATGTTCAGGATTTAGCTTCTCAAGGAAAAGAAGCTCCTCAGAAAACTGTTCTTCAAAAGTCTCGTTCAGACACTCATTTTGAAGTCAAATGTCCCCTCCTCAGACATATCGTATACAGCGTTGACTTCAAAAGTGTCATCGTGTTTCTCACTCACCTGGTTTCCTAGCGTGAAGATGTTGAGGTCTACTGTCATGTTCCTAAAAGAAAGTTTCATGGACCTATTATGACAGTTTATCAACGCGTTGGATGTGGCTAGGAAAGGCCATCCTAGTATGACTGGAATTTGACCACTGGGATTGGTGACGGGCTCAGTCTCCAACACAATGAAGTCTACGGGGAATATGAATTCCCCGACATTGATTAGAACATCATCAATTTCTCCCCTCGATACTTTTGTTGAATGATCTACCAGTTGCAGAGTCACTCTGGTCGGCTTGAGTTCTCCCAATCCCAGTTGTTTGTAAACTGAGTAAGGAAGGAGGTTCATACTTGCCCCTAAGTCTAACAAGGCTCGGTTAATTTGTTTGTCCCCAATGGTGCAAGAAATAGTAGGACAGCCTGGGTCCTTATATTTCACAGGAATGGACTTGGACAAAACATCGCTCAGAGTGGCAGCCAAGAAGACGGTTTTGGGGACATTTGTGCGTCGTTTTTGGGTGCACAAGTCCTTCAGAAATTTTGCGTATGCCGGAACTTGTTGGACGACGTCCAACAAAGGAATGTTGACCTCACAGCGTTTAAAAACTTCCAACACCTTTTCCATGTTTGCAGAAGACTTCTTTGATTTTAACCTATTAGGATAGGGAGCCTTAGGTCCAAACACTGAGTTTGGAAAAGCTGCAGATGGAATAGGTGCAGAAGACGGGAATGTTCTTGCTGGATCAACAGTGTGGTCATGTCACGCCCCGCTTCCCAAAATACGGAAAACGATGGATAACTAGGCCAGCCATGCTCCTACGGTCAAGGAATCATCCCGCCGTAGTCACACTTCGGCTTCTAGCATTACATGGTAATCAGTAAATAAAGCACAGTAGTAAAGGAATCACATCACTAATTTATTCCATTAAAATCCATTTTTCACAAATTACAAATAACAAGAACAGTTACTAACCAATTTCAATCTCACGATCACTTTTATGGAAAGCAGTAAAGAAAGAAAGTACACCAGACTATATCTCCGTGAACACGAAAGGTAGATCCGTCTCCTGCGCTGGTCCTTCCACGGGATCTGAGCATGCATACTCAGGTCGTCAGAGCGACACAATAGCAATATTACAATAATAAGGTGAAACAGGTAAATGAAGTAATAACGGTGAAAGTACAATGCATGCAATCGCTATGACATTATATGATGCAAAGTATGATCTATGTCCCTATCAGGCTCTATGTCATGTTTGAAATCGCATAGTGGAAGGAGGATCATGTTTAATAGGAGTCTCGTACATACCCGAGACAACGGCCCACATGCCCGGGACATAACCCTGTCAGCCGGATCGCTAGATCCTACCTAATATATATATCGCTGCTCGAATGATCATCCTCTAAAACACGGTCCCGCTAAATACGATTCTCTTTCCACTTTGATTTCCCCTTTATCCCCAGGTTTACACTATTTATGATCTTGATTTAGTCGTGTACAAGTATACCAATGGCACGGTTTTATCACTGTTCACTGTATCAATCACTGTCACGAATATTCACTTCCCATTGGTGTACTCGTCACTCCTAAACCAACATCAATCACTCACGATAATGCAATTTCCACTGACTCTAACACGCACTAACACTAAGTATATGGCAAATGGAGTATGATATATGTATGTATGCCATCAATAAGCTAAGTATGTTATGAACCAATGTGCACGTCATTAACTTACAAAAATTGCATGAATTCATATGTTTAGAATTCAACGAAATGATACAAATACGATAAATAGAACACTCAGTCAGAAATTCATCAAAATTAGTTTCAGTTCAATCGGGTTTCCGGTATTCAAGATACAGCTGTTTCATTTTAAGTGCTCGCAGCTGGAAATTCAGTTTCTGAACTAAACGTCCGTTTCGCGACACGAATTGTACCCAGTTGGGTTTAGAATTCAGCGATACTACAGTTGAATAAAATATAGGGTTTTCAATAGGGTATTCAACGCAATAGACGGATCCTCAATCGTGTCTGTACGTCGAAAGTTATACACTGTTTAACATTAGTATGTCACTTCTGAATCTGTTCTGGGCAGTTATACGTTCTGCCCTTTTTATTTACAAATTAAATAGCAAACGGCAATGAAACGGTATGAAACCACTTGTTTTGTTTATCTAACAGATCCATATTTAATCCAATGCAGAGTTCCGTAACATACGAATTCAGGAAACAAAGTGACACACATTTTGGGATAGTAAATAGTAATCAGAGTCGCTCTGGACTGCAGTCCAGAGTCGCACTCCGATCCAAATATCGTCACAGTTACAGTACAGAAAACATTAGAAGCTTACATAGAGCTAAATTTCGTCGAGTCGGCTTCGATTTAATCCCTCGAACGCATCATTCCAGTATGTACATAATTTACAGTGATTTTAATCATTTTCAGATACGGGAAAATTTCTAGTTTTATCGGTATATTTGGGGTATTCATTTTAGTCACTAACATTCGTATTTTCCAGTAAGATTTTTACAGGATAATCATCACTACAAGAGCCAACACAACAAATCTAATTCTGTCAACTTAGGAAAGTATTTCCATTGGGGCCAAGCATCGAACACATACGTCGTTTAATTCTATCGGGAAAAAGAATTTCATAACATACATGTTTTAGTTTGTAATATGGGTAAATTAGCATGTAGCAAGTAAAGTACTTTCCTGGAAACGTCTCGGGGTTGCACGGCAGCAGCGGCATCACGAACGCGCGATGTACGTCGTGAAACGATTTGCACGAGCTTGGCTCACGATACGGATTTGGTGTCGGAGTTGTCCGGAGACTTCTTGTGCTTGCTGGAAGCGGAGGGGGTGCTCTGTGGTTCGCCTGAGAAGTGCTGGGGTCGCCGACGGTCGACGGCGTCGCTCCGGCGATGGAAACAGTGGAGGCTCACAACTTGGGTTTTGGGTTAGGGTGTTTTTGAAGAGAGAGAGAGAGAGAGAGAGAGAGAGAGCTCGGAGGTGGTGATGGTGAAGTTGATGTTGAGAATGAAGGGGTGTTGAGTGGGCGGTTCAAGCTCGCCGGCATCGAGGGTAGGTGGCCGAGCTCGGGTGTGCAGGGGGTTGGTGTGCAGGGGGTTGGTGTGCATGGGAGCTCGGTTGATGGAGGCAAGGGCTTGTGAGAAGTGAGTTGAGTGTGAGGGAGGAAGTATGGGGTCGCCGAGGGGGTTGTCGTCGTCGGAGGGGTCGAGCGGAGTTGGGTGCTTGGTGGGTTCGTGAGTTTTCGAGAGGGAGAGAGATGAGGAATTTTTGAAAGTGTGAGAGAGGTGAGGGTGTGAGGGAGATAGGAAGCGACGAGGGGAGGAGAGGAGAGTAACGTCGCACGACGTGAGCGTGGGCGCGGGCGGAGGCGAGGAACGCGGATCTCGAGCGGGGAAAAAGGAAAAGAGCCGTTGGAAGAAGGAGGAGGAATATGAGCGGGTCGGGTCGGCGTTGCGGGTCACGGACCGAAGGGAGACGGGCTGGGCTGAGAAGTTTAATAATAAAATTTCCTTTTAAAAACTCTTGGGTTGAAGATTGGATGGGCCGGTCAATTAATCAATTTAATTGAGAAAGGATGGGCCGAGGGTTTGCTGGGGCCGGGCTTAGGAATTTTAATGTTAATTTAAATTTGATTTTTGGTTGTTGGGCTGGTGGTTTAAGTATAGTTTGGGTTTGGATTTATTAATATATTTTTTGTTTTAGTTTGGTTTTAATTGGTTTTAAATTTTGGGTTTTGACTTTTAGGGTTTGGGAAATTATAAATATTGGAGTTTAAGCAACCACCTTCCTACAAAATTTACGAGGGAAGAAAAGAAAATGACAACTCGGGAATTTAGGAAAAATTAGAAAACTTTTATTGAGATGGGAACGGGGATTTACATCATACCCCCCTTACAAAAATTTCGTCCTCGAAATTTAACAAGGATACAAGGAAACAATGTACTAAACAAAGAGATGTGGATAACGAGCACGGATATCTTCCTCCCGCTCCCAGGTGGATTCTCCTGGGGAACGACCGCCCCAAGACGCTCGGACTAACGGAATGACCTTATTCTTCAGCACTTTCTCTTTGCGGTCGAGGATGGTAGTGGGCTGTTCTTCGTATGACAGATCGGTACCCAAAACTAGCTCCGAATAGTCCAGGACATGGTTCTCATCCCGAACATAATGTCGCAACTGTGACACGTGGAAGGTATTGTGCACACCAGCTAGCGATGGAGGCAAGGCAAGTCAATAGGCCACCTCTCCTACTCGCTCTAGCACCTCAAAAGGTCCGATAAAACGGGGACTGAGCTTTCCCCGACCTCCGAACCTGATAACTCCACGAGTAGGGGAAATATTCAAGAATACATGATCTCCGACTTCGAATTCTAGTGCCCTCCTTCTGGTATCTGCCCAACTCTTCTGTCGATCCTGAGCCGTCTTAATACGCTGCCTGATCATTTGGACCTTGTCGACTGTCTGAACAATGAGTTCGGGGCCCAGTAATCTTCGTTCTCCCACATCATCCCAACATACTGGGGATCAACACTTCCGTCCGTAAAGTGCTTCAAAAGGAGCCATCTGAATACTAGCCTGATAACTATTGTTGTACGAGAACTCGACTAGATGCAGATGGTCCTCCCAGGAACTCTGAAAGTCCGACATACAGGCTCTCAACATATCCTCGAGCGTCTGAATCGTACGCTCGGATTGTCCATCCGTCTGCGGGTGATACGCTGTGCTGAATTTAAAGCGGGTACCCAAGCTCTCCTGTAAGCTCTTCCAAAAGTGCGACAAGAATCTGGTGTCCCGGTCTGACAAAATGCTGACTGGAACACCGTGAAGTCGTACAATCTCCTGCATATATCTTTCTGCCAGTGATTCTGTCGACTGTCCCACTCAGAAAGGTAGGAAGTGTGCAGCTTTCGTGAGGCGATCGACGATAACCCAAATGGCGTTATTGCCCCTAGGGCTCCGTGGTAAGGCCGTCACGAAATCCATAGTAATGTGCTCACACTTCCATTCTGGTATCGGCAGTGGTTGTAACAATCCTGCTGTCCTCTGATGCTCCGCTTTTACCAGCTGGCATACCAAACATCTGGATACGAACCTCGCAATTTCCCGCTTCATCCCGTTCCACCAAAAGTGCTGCTTTAGGTCCTGATACATTTTTGTACCTTCCGGATGCACAGAATAAGCTGAACTGTGTGCTTCAGCCAATACTTCTTCTCGAACATCTCCCTTGGGTACGCAGAGTCTGCTACCAAATCTCAGAGAGCCATCTTCATGTATAATCAAGTTCGTTCTCAGCCCGGCTTCCACTTGCTCTCTGAACTTTTGCAATCGGGGATCATCCGCTTGTGCAGCCTTGATGCGATCCACCAGGGAAGACTGCACCTGTAGTTGCCAAAGTTGACTGAGTGCGTCCGGTGTAACGACTTCAAGCTCGAGTCTCTGAAAGTCCTCAATAATGCTCCTCTGATCAGTCAACATCATGACCGCTGGCTTGCGACTGAGCGCATCTGGTACAACATTGACCTTTCCCGGGTGATACTGAAGGTCCAAGTCATAATCTGCCATCAGTTCTAGCCATCGGCGCTGCCTCATGTTTAGTTCCTTCTGAGTGAAGACATACTTCAAACTTTTATGATCTGTGTACACTTCCACTTTCTCGCCCAATAGGTAGTGCCTCCAAATCTTCAATGCAAAGACTACTGCAGCTAACTCCAAGTCATGCGTAGGATAGTTCTTCTCATGATTTCTCAGTTGTCGAGAGGCGTAAGCAACCACTCGGCCGTGCTGCATCAGAACACAACCTAATCCCTTCCCTGAGACATCACTGTGTATCACCAAACCACCGGAATCATCTGGTACTGTAAGAATAGGCACCGTAGTTAACTTCTGCTTCAGTGTGTCAAATGCCTGAGTGCACTCCTCTGTCCACGTAAACGGTACGTCCTTCCGTGTCAGCCTCGTCAATGGTTCAGCGATTCTTGAGAAATCTTGGACGAATCTCCGATAATAACCTGCCAATCCCAGAAAACTCCTGATCTCGGCCACTGACTTCGGCGTTGACCAATCTCTGACAGATTCTATCTTTGCCGGGTCTACTGAGATGCCTTCGCCCGAAACAATATGTCCCAAAAACTGAACCTTGTCGAGCCAGAATTCACACTTGCTTAGCTTCGCATACAGTTTCTCTTCCCGAAGAATTTGTAGGACCGCGCGCAAATGTTCAGCATGCTCTTCCCGGGCCTTCGAGTAGATAAGTATGTCGTCGATAAACACAACGACAAACGTGTCCAAGTACTTTGTGAACACCCTATTCATCAAGTCCATGAATATTGCTGGGGCATTGGTAACACCGAACGACATCACAAGGAACTCGTAATGTCCGTATCGGGTCCTGAAAGCCGTCTTGCATACATCCTCGGCTGCTACTCTGATTTGATGATATCAAGAACGGAGGTCCAACTTTGAGAATACCTTGGCTCCACTTAGCTGATCGAATAAGTCGTCAATGCGCGGGATTGGGTACTTGTTCTTTATTGTGACCTTGTTCAGCTCCCGATAATCTATACACATTCGTAGCGATCCATCCTTCTTCTTTACTAATAAAACTGGTGCACCCCACGGTGAAGCGCTCTGCCGAATAAATCCCTTCTCCAATAGCTCTTCAATTTGCTTCTTCAATTCTGCCAACTCAACTGGTGCCATTCTGTATGGGGCCTTGGATACTGGGGCCGTACCTGGAGTCAAATCGATCGAGAACTCCAAGATTCGAGGAGGTGGTAGACCCGGTAGATCTTCAGGAAATACGTCCAGAAAGTCTCGAACAATTTCTGGGACTGGGCTCTTATCAATCTCCATAGCTGTCGGCTCCTTGGGCTTGGCTCTGTACTTGGCTGGCTCTAAAGATTCGCTTCCGCCCTCGAAAATAAACTCCGGGTGATTGGGAATGCGGAAGATCACCTTCCTTGCACGACAATCGATAACTGCATGGAAAGTGCTCATCCAATCCATCCCGAGAATTGCGTCGTAACTGCCTGTCCCAATCAGAAGGAAATTCGCATAGAATTCCCTGCCACACACTACAATCGGGCATGATCTACATTCTCGACTAGATATTATAATGCCATTACCCGTATGTATTTCCCATCCCTTGGTTAGTGGTTAATGTGGTATGGAGTGTGTATCAGTGAAATGCTCAGACAAGAAACAATGCGATGCTCCAGAATCAAATAGTACTCTAGCTGGCAAGGAATGTATGAGTAGAGTACCTATAACAACGTCTCCTGACGCCTCTGCCTGCTCGGCGGTCAAGGTGAAATCCCGTCGCTGACCGCGACCTGTAAAGGGTTGCCTCTGCTCCTGTGGCCTCTGCTGTGGCGGTCCAGAACCTCCCTGTATCTTTGCTCGCTCAGGGCAACCGCTAATCCTGTGCTGACTGGATCCACAAATCAAGCACTGTCCCTTGGCACGGCGACAGTCCTTCTGGGTATGCCCACCTCTACCACAATAGCCGCAAACTACGCTCTGTCTCTGGGGGCGATGCTGTGGTACAAACGGGCGCTTCATTTGTGTCGTTCCAGGCCTGTGAACCGGTATGGCTCCTCGAGAAGGTGCATGGGTACGTGCTGGAACGACTAGGGGTCTCCTGAACTTGTTAATCAATTGCTCTTGAACTCTCGCCGCGTTGAGTACCTGTGTGAAAGTCTGCAAATCCAGCGATGCAATCAACTGCTGCAACTCGAATTCTAGCCCCTGAAGGAAACGTCTGGCCCTGGTGGTCTCTGAGACGACCATATATGGAGCAAAACGGCTCAGACGGTTGAACTCTGCCGCATATACGTCCACTGGGCGTCCATTCTGCTTCAAAAGAATAAATCTTTCCTCCATTTCTGCCTTGGCTGTGGAAGGAAAATAATGATCTAGGAAACACTCCTTAAATTTGCCCCATTCAATCGGCCCGTCTATCCTGCTTTCTTCCACCGACCACCATGTACGGGCTTCATCTTCCAATTGGATCTTTATCACGTCCACTCTATCTTCTTCTGGAACCCTGGCGGCTGTCAGTAAGTTCTCCATGTTCACCAGCCATTGCTCGGCCTCAAGAGGTTCAGCTAACCCTGTGAATACAGCTGGATGTAACTGTCGGAAGTCCGATACGGTACCAGCCCTAGCATGATAAGCTGGTGGGGTAGCGCCCTCGGAAGCGGTAATGAGTGCGGAGGGTCCTCCTGCGGCGGTAATCGCCCTGAGTCCCTCAGCGAGTAAGTCTGTCTTCCTCTCCTGAGCTTCCGCGAGAGTGGTCAGTGCACTAAGTATTCTTTCCGTGCGGTCCTGAGAGCTGGAGTCTGAGGAGGGGTCGTTCGGGGACGTCATATCACTGGAAGTTTCAAAAGGATAAGATCAGATTCAAGGATGAAAATCAAGAGTAGTGAAACGAGAATAACGTAATACAATATAGTTAATGTTATCCCTTGATACTAAACCTGGCTCTGATACCAACTAAACCATGTCACGTCCCGCTTCCCAAAATACGGAAAACGAGGGATGACTAGGCCAGCCATGCTCCTACGGTCAAGGAATCATCCCGCCGTAGTCACACTTCGGCTTCTAGCATTACATGGTAATCAGTAAATAAAGCACAGTAGTAAAGAAATCACATTGTTGGGGTAAAAATTTACACCCCGGTTGACCGAGTCAAAGTCAAGGTCAACCCCTAAGCTAGGTGGGCCCAAGCCCAGGTCAAGCGGGCCAATGCCCAAGTCGAGCCCGCGGCCAGCCTCCCTCATGCCAACAACAAAATCATGTCATAAATAATTTTTATGTAATTTTTTATGCATGAATGTAAACAAAATGGGCATTAAAGCCAAATTTTTGTAAAGCCCATGGCTTATGTGCAAAAAGAAATGGCACATGAGCCATGAGATAGGCAAAATGTCATTTTGTGAAGCCCAATGGACTATATGTAAATATGTAAGCCTATAAAAGGCAACATGATGATGAATAAAGCAATACTTTTCATTCCCCCAAAAATTAGGGTTCTTTGTGCCTCCTGCTCCTTCTCCAAGGTTCTAAACCTTCTCATTTCTTTTGAATTAAATCAAGAGTTTTACTCTTTCTTTTCAAAAACTAAGAAGTCTTCCACCACAAAACCCATAAAGGGGAACTTGGATCTACCATTAGATCTCAGAAAGAAGAGATTTTTAGATCTCACATCTCTTGATCATCAAGATCCAGCCAACAGAGGAGGAAGAAGAAGAACCCCCTTCATCAACCAAAACATTTTAGGAGTTTAACTCCATATATTTACATAGATATATATATATATATAATAAATATTTCCTTTCTGAAGCATAGCTTCTGATTCTGGGACTAAAAGTCCCTTTGGCTCGCCAGCGCACTACGCTCGAGCGCAAAGCGCCCACGTGCCGACACGTGGCGCGCTTGCGTTCAGGCGCACTGCGCTCGAGCGCAAAGCGCCCACATGCCGACACGTGGCGCGCTTGCGCTCAGGCGCACTGCGCTCGAGCGCAAAGCGCCCACGTGCCGTCACGTGGCGCGCTTGCGCTCAAGCGCAAAGCGCCCACGTACCGACACGTGGCGCACTTGCGCCCGGGCGCACTGCGCTCGAGCGCAAAGCGCCCATATGCCGACACGTGGCGTGCTGCGCTCAGGCGCACTGCGCTCAAGCGCAAAGCGCCCACGTGCCGACACGTGGCGCGCTTGCGCTCAAGCGCAAAACGCCCACGTGCCGACACGTGGCGCGCTTGCGCCTGAGCGCACAGCACCTAAGCGCACAGCGCTCAAGGCGCTGGCCCCACGCATCCTTTGGATGCCTTTTCCCCCTCTTTCTTTTATATATATATATATATATATATATATATATATATATATATATATATATACATACATACATATATATATATATACATATGTATACATATTTATACACACACATACTCCACGACACTGTCCCTGTTAGAAAAAAAATTTCTAACGGGGCGCTGCCCCGCACCCCGCAAGGGGGCTGCTAGCCCCCTTGACCCCCAGCCCGCTATCCGGGTAGCGGGACCCCCGTAAAAAACTCTGCGTGGCTCCCGATATATCCAAACCCCCCTTTCAAAACACAATACACGTACACTGCACATTGAGTTCGCATGACCAGTTTAACCCGTCAATCGGAGGTTCCCTCGCCCCAAAGGCGAGGGGTAATTAACGGCAGCTTAGTCCGCAGCTGCCGGAGATTCGGATCCCCACAATCATTAAACCCCGGCCTACCCCAGGCAGGGGGAATCTGTAGTACGCCTGACAAGCGCGCGCGTATTCCCATTTCAATGGGGTGACGAAAAACACCCTACACACATCACTAATTTATTCCATTAAAATCAATTGTTCACAAATTACAAATAACAAGAACAGTTACTAACCAAGTTCAATCTCACGATCACTTTTATGGAAAGCAGTAAAGAAAGAAAGTACACCAAATTATATCTCCGTGAACACGAAAGGTAGATCCGTCTCCTGCGCTGGTCCTTCCACGGGATCTGATCATGCATACTCAGGTCGTCAGAGCGACACAATAGCAATATTATAATAATAAGGTGAAACAGGTAAATGAAGTAATAACGGTGAAAGTACAATGCATGCGATCGCTATGACACTATATGATGCAAAGTATGATCTATGTCCCTATCAGGCTCTAGGTCATGTTTGAAATCGTATAGTGGAAGGAGGATCATGTTTAACAGGAGTCTCGTACATACCCGAGACAACGGCCCACATGCCCGGGACATAACCCTGTCAGCCGGATCGCTAGATCCTACCTAATATATATATCGTTGCTCGAATGATCATCCTCTAAAACACGGTCCCGCTAAATACGATTCTCTTTCCACTTCGATTTCCCCTTTATCCCCAGGTTTACACTATTTATGATCTTGATTTAGTCGTGTACAAGTATACCAATGGCACGGTTTTATCACTGTTCACTGTATCAATCACTGTCACGAATATTCACTTCCCATTGGTGTACTCGTCACTCCTAAACCAACATCAATCACGCACGATAATGTAATGTCCACTGACTCTAACACGCACTAACACTAAGTATATGGCAAATGGGGTATGATATATGTATGTATGCCATCAATAAGCCAAGTATGTTATGAACCAATGTGCACGTTATTAACTTACAAAAATTGCATGAATTCATATGTTTAGAATTCAACGAAATGATACAAATACGATAAATAGAACACTCAGTCAGAAATTCATCAAAATTAGTTTCAGTTCAATCGGGTTTCCGGTATTCAAGATACAGCTGTTTCATTTTAAGTGCTCGCGGCTGGAAATTCAGTTTCTGAACTAAACATCCGTTTCGCGACACGAATTGCACCCAGTTGGGTTCAGAATTCAGCGATGATACAGTTGAATAAAATCTAGGGTTTTCGATAGGGTATTCAACTCAATAGACGGATCCTCAATCGCGTCTGTACGTCGAAAGTTATACACTGTTTAACATTAGTATGTCACTTCTGAATCTGTTCTGGACAGTTATACGTTCTGCCCTTTTTATTTACAAATTAAATAGCAAACGGTAATGAAACGGAATGAAACTACTTGTTTTGTTTAGCTAACAGATCCATCTTTAATACAATGCAGAGTTCCATAACATACGAATTCAGGAAACAGAGTGACACACATTTTTGGACAGTAAATAGTAATCAGAGTCGCTCTGGACTGCAGTCCAGAGTCGCACTCCGATCCAAATATCGTCACAGTTACAGTACAGAAAACATTATAAGCTTACATAGAGCTAAAGTTCGTCGAGTCGGCTTCGATTTAAGCCCTCGAACGCATCATTCCAGTGTGTACATAATTTACAGTGATTTTAATCATTTTCAGATACGGGAAAATTTCTAGTTTTATCGGTATATTTGGGGTATTCATTTTAGTCACTAACATTCGTATTTTCCAGTAAGATTTTTACAGGATAATCTTCACTACAAGAGCCAACACAGTAAATCTAATTCCGTCAACTTAGGCAAGTATTTCCATTGGGGCCAAGTATCGAACCCATACGTCGTTTAATTCTATCGGGAAAAAGAATTTCATAACATACATGTTTGAGTTTGTAATATGGGTAAATTAGCATGTAGCAAGTAAAGTACTTGCCTGGAAATGTCTCGGGGTTGCACGGCAGTAGCGGCATCACGAACGCGCGATGTACATCGTGAAACAATTTGCACGAGCTTGGCTCGCGATACGGATTTGGTGTCGGAGTTGCCCGGAGACTTCTTGTGCTTGCTGGAAGCGGAGGGGGTGCTCTGTGGTTCGCCTGAGAAGTGCTGGGGTCGCCGACGGTCGACGGCGTCGCTCCGGCGATGGAAACAGTGGAGGCTCACAACTTGGGTTTTGGGTTAGGGTGTTTTTGAAGAGAGAGAGAGAGAGAGAGAGAGAGAGAGCTCAGAGGTGGTGATGGTGAAGTTGATGTTGAGAATGAAGGGGTGTCGAGTGGGCGGTTCAAGCTCGCCGGCATCGAGGGTAGGTGGCCGAGCTCGGGTGTGCAGAGGGTTGGTGTGCAGGGGGTTGGTGTGCAGGGGAGCTCGGTTGATGGAGGCAAGGGATTGTGAGAAGTGAGTTGAGTGTGAGGGAGGAAGTATGGGGTCGCCGAGGGGGTTGTCGTCGTCGGAGGGGTCGAGCGGAGTTGGGTGCTCCGTAGGTTCGTGAGTTTTCGAGAGGGAGAGAGATGAGGAATTTTTGAAAGTGAGAGAGAGGTGAGGGTGTGAGGGAGATAAGAAGCGACGAGGGGAGGAGAGGGGAGTAACATCACACGACGTGAGCGTGGGCACGGGCGGAGGCGAGGAACGCGGATCGCGAGCGGGGAAAAAGGAAAAGAGCCGTTGGAGGAAGGAGGAGGAATAGGAGCGGGTCGGGTCGGCGTTGCGGGTCACGGGCCGAAGGGAGACGGGGTGGGCTGAGAAGTTTGATAATAAAATTTCCTTTTAAAAACTCTTGGGTTGAAGATTGGATGGGCCGGTCAATTAATCAATTTAATTGAGAAAGGATGGGCCGAGGATTTGCTGGGGCCGGGCATAGGAATTTTAATGTTAATTTAAATTTGATTTTTGGTTGTTGGGCTGGTGGTTTAAGTATAGTTTGGGTTTGGATTTATTAATATATTTTTGGTTTTAGTTTGGTTTTAATTGGTTTTAAATTTTGGGTTTTGACTTTTAGAGTTTGGGAAATTATAAATATTGGAGTTTAAGCAACCACCTTCCTACAAAATTTACGAGGGAAGGAAAGAAAAGGACAACTCGGGAATTTAGGAAAAATTAGAAAACTTTTATTGAGATGGGAACGGGGATTTACAGGTCGTGTGGCGAATTCTCATGTTGCTTTGAAGGATGTGCAGCAGATGACGAAGAAGAAGCAGGAGGAGGCGGAGAAGAAGAAGAAGGTGATGAAGATGATGACGGATCACAAGGAGGAGCAGGAGTTGAACTACGTGCTGGCAAACTGACAACCGCACGCTTGGATGATTTGCTGGGGTTGACAACCTTGTTGTCAAACGTTCATCCTGATCTGAGGACGGTGACGGCGTTCGCATTCTCAATATTGTTCGTCTGAACAACATGAGCGTTGTTGTTTCTCTGTTCTTTTGGGTTTATCACGGGTTGAGAGGGAAATGTTCCCTTCTCACGTTCATTAACTGTTGCAGCCAGTTGACTGATTTGGATTTTGAATCTGGCTATCGCTTGAATGTTAGCGCTATGCAACTGACCGGATGTTTGCATAAAAGTAGCCAGACTAGATGAAGTCTGCGCAGAAGTTTTAATCAAAGCTTCCAACCTTTTTTCGATGGATGTCACCCTCTTGTCGTCTTGGGCGAACCCAGGGGGTGTAAAGGTTGGGTTGTGCTGATTTGGCTGTTAGGGCTGCTGGGGCTGGTTAGTTGAATATCCCAATTTTTGGTTTTGAAAATTTGAATTTTGAAATTGTTGGAAAGACGGGTTTGAATTGTTGTTTTGAAAAGGAGCCTGATTCCAAGCAAAATTGGGATGATTCTTCCAACCAGGGTTGTACGTCGGTGCAAAAGGGTCGTTCCTGGGGCGCTGGTTCTGATACAGCGCGTTAACGTTTTCAGGTCCCTGGGACCCAACGAGAAACGAACATTCCTCCGTTATGTGGCTAGGATGCTGACAGTTAGCGCACAGAGTCGGAGAAATTTGATTGACTGGTAGCGGTGAATTTTTGCCCTCTAAAGCTTCCATTCACCGTACAAGAGCGGCGATTTTGACTTCGGGAGCTATAGAGGTGTCAACTATGTGTGCACCGCTCCTAGTCACAGGTGGTTTCTTACTCACACTCTCCCACTGGATAGTTTTGTCAGCCAGTTCTTCCAAAAATTTCCATGCGTCCTTAGCACCATAGCTCAGGAATTTGCACTGACACATGGATTCTAACATCATGCGTGAACTGGAATTTAACCCCTCATAGATAAACTGACATAACCTCCACTGTTCTAACCTGTGATGGGGACATTTGATTAAGATGTCTTTAAATCTTTCTAAGCATTTCCAAAAAATTTCACCCTCTTTTTGTTTAAAATTGTGGAGTTCATTGTGAATTCACACGGTTTTATGAATAGGGTAAAATTTTTTAAGAAAAACTTTCACAAAGTCATCCCATGTCGTGATCGATCTAGCTGGTAAACTGTTTAACCAGATTTTCGCATTATCCTTAAGCGCAAAGGGAATGAATTTGAGATTAACGACATCCTCTCCAACTCCGTGAATCTTCATCATCGCACATACTCCTTCAAATTCACTGATTAACAGGTAAGCATCTTCGGACTCGAGTCCGTGGAATTTGGGGAGTAGTGGTATGAATTGTGGTTTGATCTCATAGTTGTTGTCACGCCCCGCTTCCCAGAGTACTCTAAGATGGGCACGTGACATAGCCAACCATGCTACCTGTGGATAGGAAAAATACTTCCACAGTCACATTACGGCTGTAGAGATATCAAGAACAGGAAAGTAAACTAACTATCTAGTACATGTCCATAAGCCAGAGTAAAAGAGTCAAGAAATAACAATATGCGGAAGCCAAAAGATACAATAAATAAAACACCTGGAAGTGAAACTACATACCGACAGGAACCTCACCGCTCGTCTAACAGCGACAATACTCCTGATCAGTCTGCAACAAGGTAGAAGAATCTGGGCCATGCAAAACCCAGACGTCAGCGCGTCATGTCATCAAGCAATAAAATATAAACAGGGTAACAGGCAATGCAAATACAATCATGAATGAAAAGCAAATGTAACAGTAATGTAAATCAGGGCAGTGAAGGGTAATGTGCAGTGAGTAAACTAAACTGATCTATTGGGTTATCTACTCTCAAGTCTTTGAAATCAAGTTGATGAATCATCGATGCAACTCAATAGTATCCCGTGCATGCCCGGGACCACGGTACAGTCTACAGACTCTCGGGCTGAAACCGAGACGTGCCGCTAGGCAGTAAAAGGTAGCAGGTACAGGCGAGTGATGTCAGCATCATCACTCCGGGGCTGGCCTAGCCCGTAAGACTGATCAGACAGGTATCGAACTGTTGAGTTACAAGTCAGGTTTCATCCTTGATTTCCCCATACCCCCAAGTTATGTATGTCAAGTCAGGTATTCAGTAATCAAGAACTAATGCCAACACAGGATCATGTAAGAGCAGGTCTGTCTGGATAGACAGCAGGAACGGCCCGTGAGGACTACATGTCAGGTTTGTTGGCTTTAGACACGAGATCAAGAAACGGGTCAAGCCATGGTACATCAGGTCGAGTCAAGTAGTGTACGGTACCATGTCGGGTCAGGTAATGTATAAAGGTGTCATGTCATGTCAGGAGTATACAAGATATCATGTGGGTACTCAAAATCAACTAGCATAATCATGGCATACAGAACAAGCATGTGTACTAATAGAATCAACAAGCTGGAATTTATAACGCGAAATGCAATCAGGTACAGATTAAGGTATGTAGATGCACAGTTATCAGTTTGTATTTAATAGATGGTTTCAACCTTACTTGAATACAGCAAAACACATATGAATGTTAAAATCATGCTAATACGCACTAAATACTCTAGAGATGCAATGATATATAAAAATACGTTCAATTGATTCCACTGGGTATTCGGGGTAGAAACTATTTAAAGGTGCTAGGAGTTATGCAGTTAATTAGTAAGCAATTAAACACGGATGTGGGTATACAATATGGTGCTCTAACATGCAACGAATTATGATTTAAGATCTGAGTCTACCATGATATATTCTGACATCGAAATGCAATAATGAAGATTAACAGCCTTAGATTCCATTTACAGTCTTAAACATGAAATAAATATGTATAGATGTTATAGTAGCATGTAGCAAGATTAACTTTCCTCGGGGATCCCCATGACGGAAAGCGTACAGCACGTCGGACGTCGGTAAAAGTCGTTATGCACGCTCGCGTGTACGAAACAGGACCAGGCAATGTAAGAGAGTGACCATGCTGGTTAGGAACGTCCACAGGGTTGCTCGGATCGTCGGCAGCGGCACGGCTCCGGCGATCACTGGAAAATCCAAGATCAAGAAAGATAAAGAGAAAAGAAAAGAAGAAGAAGAGGAGGAGGAAGACGAGAAGGCTGAGGGTTTGAAGGGTGTGATTGCTCTGGAGTTAGAGTCAGTCAGAGACGGGGCAGGGGGAAGACAGCAATGGGTTTTCCGGCAAGGTTTTGTGGCAAGGGAAGCTGTGGGTTTCTTGAGTTCTTGTCAGGTGTGCAGAGGTCGGGATTGCTTGGTGCAGGGGAGAGGAAGAGGGAGGTGATATGGAAGGAGATGTGGTGGTTGCGACGGGGATGGTAATGACTGGTCGTGGGGTCGAAGCTCCGGTGATGGGCTTGAGTTCTTGTAAGGGTTTCTGGGTTGAAGGGAAAAGGAGGGAAGAGAGCAGATGGTGGTGGTGATGGTGGTGATGAGGGCGGTGAAACGAGGATGGTAGCATGGGTAATAGGGCGACGGTGAGGGGCCGCCGGCGAGAGTCGCGGATGTGCAGGCGTGCGGGTGATGGGTTGCAGGGTTGATTGGGGACGTCTCTCGTGCGGGAAAAGTTTGCAGAGAGGGGAGAGGCGAGGATGAATATGAGGATGACGGCGACAGCGAGGGGTCGCCGGCAACGACGATGTTGCAACCATAGTGGGTTGCAGTGGGTTCGAGTTTGGGTGCAGGGAAGGTGCGCGGAGATGGTGATGTGGAGGAGGTGGTTGAGGCGATGCGGTTGAGAGGTCAAGGAGAAGAAGGGATCGAGGGATCGACGATGGAGGCGAAGGCATAGGCTAGTGTTAGGTTTTGCGTCGAGGACGAGAAGGGAGGAAGGAGGGAGGTTACCATATGGGAGAGGGGGTGAGCGGATCCCTGATGAACAGGGATCGCGAGAGGAGTGAGAAACGCGAGAGGAGAGAGAGTCTTGGCGCGACGCGAGGGAGAGAGAAAGAGAGAGAAAGAAAAGAGAAGAGAGAGGAAGAGAGGCGTGGGCCAGGGTTCTAGGGAAAAGGGTGAGAGAGCTCGGTGAGGGGGAGAGAAAAAGAAAGGAAAGGATAGAGAGGAAGAGAGAGACGGTGGGGCCCAGGCGTAAGTGATGGATTGTGATTGGCTCGCGGGGAGTAAATGGTTAGGGAAAGAAAATTTAAAAGATTTAAATATTTTAATAAATCTTTATGCTAACAGCAGAATATTTTAAAGCTGGGGAAAAATCTTAAGGAAATTCAAAATTAAACAAAATTTTGGCGGGATACAAAATATTTCAGAAATACGTCCGGGTCGGGTCCAAAATTTGAATTTGAAATATGAAAATTATCTGCAAGCTCCAAAAATTTAAAATGAAGGATTTTATAATTAAAAAGCATACCCCCAAGAACGAACGCACGTACGTGCGTGTAGCCGTTCAAACATGTCCGTTTCACTGAACGGGACGAGAACACGATGCAAGGACGCTACCACAGGGTTAGGGGTGTTAAGCAGGCCATGAAATACAAATTTTAATTTATTTTATGTGATATAAATTGTTATATGCAGCAGATGCGATATAAGATAAAATGCCAATAAAAAACCACATTATGAGATGCAAAAGCCCATGCTACCAATCAAGGTAAGCTATAAATAAGAGTCACACAGGTTTAATTAAGCGGGTCGGATCGAATGCAAGGTAATATGTAGAAATACCATTCGCACCCAAACACACCAAATCAAGAAGGACCACGGATAATTAAATACGGAACTAGAATTGGTATAAGTGAACTCGGGTGTTACAGTTGTTTGCCGCAATGGTGGGCAATACTATGCATGAAGGAAGGGATGAACGGTGTGGGTAACATCTATCCTGTAATGCCGCCTCCTGTTGCTCAACGATTGTTTGCTCCGTCATTGGTGGTGTAGGAGAAGAAAGTGAAGGTGTAGAATCGGACGGCTCCGATGAAGCAGAAGGTAAGAAGGTCTCAGAAGGTTCCGAGAAATCAGAAGGTGAAGAAGAATCGGAAGATATAGGCACAAACCGAACTAATCGAGATTGTGAATCTCTAGTCCAAGCTGACATGCACTATCCGGGAGTGGTTGGAAAGACTGAGAGAAAAGAAGAAAAAATGTTTTTCAACCAAAATATTCACAACCACAAATATCACACACAAGGTATAACAAGATCACAAACAAGACACACTGCACACACCTAAACAGTCTAGGGTCACCTAGGTCAACTAGACCTGCTCAAAAAAAACTTGCCTTTTGAAGTAAAAATGTACTGCGAAACGGGCCCAAGATAGACTGATCGAGAAGCCAGGTAAGTGCAGAGAGGAAGGGAGGTTTTCCCTCGCTTTTGCGAGGTTCCTTAATTAGAGTAACATTTTCTCTTTCGGCGGTTGCGCCTTTTACACTTTCCTAGGCATTTCAGGAACAATGTACCGATCGACGGTGTTCGAAATACACTTAACTTACCCTAGTGAGCGTGAAGTCCTTAGAGGCTGAAAGTCTAATTTCTTTTAAAGTTAATGAGGGTGTGAAAATGCTCATTCTTTGTGGTTTGTGGGCCACGGAGAAGGGTGATGAAATCCCTTACCGTATCTTGTTGGGGTTCTTTTCCCTTAAGTCCGTATTAAACTCATGCAATGCGCAAACAATAAAAGTTGTTCAAATCATCAATCAATCGTTTTTTATGTTATAAGCGGCACGCTGCAAAAAATACGGTTAGTTTCTTTTTGGCACTTGTGCAGCGGAGTTTGCGAAAGAAATCCTGCACAAAATTGAAGTATTGGAGCGTCGGGTTTGAGGAGAAAGGGTTAGGAAAAATACGTACCTTGAATTTTTGAGTTTAGAAACTCCCGTTGACTTGATCCGTGATCACTTGAGTGTTCACTTGTACGGGTCGATCTACCCGTATCTTTGGCACTGTTAACTTCGTAACTCCTTTCTCCAGAATTTTGTTCTCAGCTCCGCACGATCGTACTTCGTATTTCAGTTGAAATCTGGAATTTGATAAAAAAAATACGATATTTAGTGCATAATACGATATTTATGGCCAAATTTGTGTAGATATATAATTAAATAATTTTGCATACAGAAATGAACTAACAACAGAAAATTAGAGAAGTGACAGAAAATTTGGAGCAAAACACCAGGGTTAGGCCGCAATTTGCGGCCAATATGGATAAACTTGCGGCCAGACTTTGGTCTTATTGCTCCGTTTTCTCTGTTTATTCTTTTATTTTTGTTAGTATACCTTTTCTATCTGCAAAATAATTTTAGCACAATTATATCAACAGCAGAACAGAAAACACAGAGAGCAACGAGTCGGATATTTGAGGTGTTTTTGGTGTTTTGTTTGTTTTACACAAAATATATACAGAGATAACTCAAAATAATCTTTGTGGTGTTGCCACTCCCCGGCAACGGCGCCAAAAACTTCGAAACCCACGGTGACGTGCTTTTTGGAAAATGAGGTCAATATCGGATATGTCGGTTTTTGTCGGAAAAATAGTGCACGACGTGAGTACCGAGTTTTAAAAATACCGCAAGTGCACGGCGCATTGTAGCGAGCCGGCAAGCACGGGTCGAACCACAAGGAGTGGATATCACGACATCAAATTGAGTTATGGATCAAAAGTTGGAAGATGGTGTTTTGTCACGTTTTAGTGTAATACCTAAAAGAAACAAGGTTTGGGATATAAAAACTTAAGCTAAGGTTCAGTAAGAGTGAAATATGACATTTACCCCCAACTCTCCATTTTTGATTCAAGATTTATTTCTTTTTAGTTTCCATTAGAATACCAAAAGCATACCGTATTTATTCGAAAAATGTATCGGGATGAAATATGATATCAAGGTTAGAAAAACAGAAACTAACAAGAATGAGATTGATAATGGAGTGGATATGGAATTAGTTAAGTGAAGCAGCAAGTATAGAAAATATGCAAGAATGCTATATATCCTATCTAGCTAGTTGTGACACGTAACTTAATTCCGTATTCACGCCTACTTCAAATCGTAACAAAGCAACGATAAAGTGTAAAGAAAGGATAGGATATATGTTAAAGGTTGATTTGTAACCATTCAAAACGATATATCCTATCAAGCAAAACATAATAAACTTGCGATGTTAAGAAAAGAAGTGAAAAAGTGCAAGAATCAAAAAGGGAGGGGTTGGAAGTAAAGTCATTCCACATCCTACCTCACCATAGCCCAAGAATGACTACTCACACATTATCATAGCAATACACAACTGAATAATGAGAAGAAGTGACAAAAATAAGAAAAAGAGATACAAGGGTCAAATTTGATAATAGAGATTTATTGCTGAAGGGTCCCGGCAGCGCCCCGGCCGTCAAAACGCGGCCAAAATGCGGAACGAAAATTTTCTAAACCGGCGCTACCGGTACCCGATTGCCGGATCGACCTTAAACCCTAAACTAGCAAACTAAGAGGAGGTTAGAATTGTTATACCGAGATGATCCAAGTCCTTCGGTCTTCATTCCAAGCTCCTAGCGATCCTTGATGTGGTTTGGTTGCCGGTCTTCCTTCGTCTCCGATGATCCACCCGAGGGAAACGGCGCAAGCTCCAACCTCGTCAAACGAGGTAACCGACGCTCCAACGTCGTTAGTGATGGAGAGTGGGGGTGTACTAGTGTGTCACTATGATTTTCTCTCATCCCTTGAGCTCAAGAGAGCATCCATGGAAGATGAATGAAGGTGGTGAAGCTTTTGGCATGAACTAAAAATGGTTAAGCTTTCTTGTGTGAATGAGAGAGTGAGAGAGAGAGCTAGCATGTTAATCATCTATATCCAAATGAAAAACCCCATTGCCAAATTATGGCCGGCCCCCCTCTCTCTCCAATCAACAAAAATCAATTTCTTTTTTCCAACACTTTGCATTAAACAAATGAGACCATACTTTGCACCATGCCTCAAACCATACCTCCTTTCCACCTCATTTCCAAATGATTTTTAATAAAGAAAATCATTAATGAGGTGGCACCTTCTAGAAGCTATTCCGTATAAAATACGGAATACTTCCCGGTACATGTACCGAAATACATATACGCGTATTCGTACCAAAATACGAATAGCCGAGAGAGAAAACGAATAGTGAACAATAATACTAGAATACGTATATACAAATACATATATAAATTATTAAATCAAAACCTGATTTAATAAACTGGCTTAATCCTAAACCGCTAGTATTATCAACCGTCCGATTAAAGTCTGCGCAGCACTTGCACATATTTAATCGGACACCTGTATGTATCAACATACCTCATGTACACCATATCGCCTGAACCGTGAAAATCCTCTGTGTGGGACTCTAAAGACTCGTCAATACGCTGGCAGTGGGTTTAACCACACGCACGTCAGCGGCACTAGCTGTACGTAACGGCTACCCAGGTATTGAGCGAAAGGGAGGCCGACGAGCAAACTCATCCTGAACCCCTACTGAGCCTGACAGTGACAATATCCGTACAGTCCGGTCTGTTCGTCTAAGAGTATCGCATATCGAGTCTAGGGGGGTGGATAAAGTCAGACCCCCAACAACGCGACATTTAGTGCCGGTATGAAACCCATCACCACCTGAGAAACCATCGATCCTGGATCGGTAATTCTCGTCCACCGTGGCCACGGATTTATGGTGATGGCCATCCGTACACAACGCGACTTCAACCCCCAATACCGGGAGAGAAGAATCCCCGACGATCCGATCACTGCCTCCATGTGGCTCGGGACTGTACCCAACTAAAACCCGTTTGCACGACTCTTTTGAGCCGTGGTAGGGTAGTAATCAAAGCACAGTGGGAACTCACACGAGACAAATGACGATCTCAGGTCGACAGACTAACCTGTACACATGTCACCTGGGAACTGCTATCTGACAATAGGTATAATACCAACTAGCAGGTTCCCGGCGAGTCCGTCCAGTGTACTCATAACCCAATGAGCACCTGTATACTATCTTAGGTGAACAAACTAACACCAATGGCTTATGAGACCTGGCCACCGCCCCTCGTCGGGGTCTCGATCAGTATACACTAGTCTACACTGGAGTACCGATGCCCGGTCTCGATACTCCTACGACTAGGGACATTTAAGGATGTGCTTATAGACCCCCAGCTCCCACGTATGTGATCGCCATCACAATACTGGCAGTCAAGCAAGAATCCTATGGGCTCTATCAACATGTATATGATGATAAAGACAAACCAGATAGCATACTATCATCTTGAGTAAGACTGTTTTATCGGTATAGGTCCTCACTCAATCATCATAATCACAACTCCGCGACTATGATAATTGCCTTGAGGGCACTATAGCCAACAATTGCAATGGTTCAAAATACATGTAATAAGTTCAAATACCAAAATCTAATCTTGCAAGCTCAAAAAGAGAGGTTGCAAGACCAGAGGAGGGCAAAGAACTCAACCCAAATCCAAGAGCTACAAGAATGTTAAAAAGTGTACAAGTATGCAAGAATATCAGAATTTCTTCTCAAAAAGCACCTCCAGAACTACATCTCAGATCTGCTATTTGTAGGCAACCCAAATTAAAAAGATACAACCACAGGTGGACTAAATACACAATGGGGGACCCACAAGAAGAAAACGAACCAATTTGACACAGTCTGGGCCGCAAATTGCGGCTATTATGAATAAATTTGCGGCCTACTTGAAGAGTGTGGGGCCCACCTTGGTACATTAGTCTTCTAGTTAGTTGAATGTCTCCCTGTATTTGCAATTTAGTCTAGTTCTCACGTGGGTGAATTCTGGAGCAATGAACAGAGAACAAATCATGGGTAAATCCATGTTTACACATGTTCACACTTGGTCACACACTTTCTTTGTTGCAAACTCATTTAAATCTTGATCTGTATTCTTCCCATCTGCAGTTCTGGTTAAAAACCGTCGTTTCCGTTCATGTTGTGTACCATCTCCAATGTTTTTGCCTGTGTACCTGTGTTCTGTACTAATGAGCAGAAAGAGATTAATAGCACTGTTTATTGACAAAAATGATAGGAAATGAGTGGTATTAAAATGTAATAAAGCGTGCCGAACAACTTCCGTCTCTGCCACTTTGTATATTATTTGTTTAGGGCACGACCGGGTTGAGGTCGATGTCACCCTTGTACATAATTTTTCTTTTCTGTACTAGGATTACCCCAAGGCAGAGTGCATGAATAGCCGAGTTCTAGAGGGCAACGGGTCCGTATCTCATGGCGTTGAGACGGAGGGGACTTGACTCTAGAATTGGCGGGCTATTCGCCGCACTCGTAGGGGGTATAGGTTGACTTACGAAGAGGTGCCTAAGTTACCGGATTCCTTGAAGTGTTGGGTGGCCCACTCATGTTGTTGATTAGGGTTGCCTCGCTTCTGGGATTGGCGGGTAACTTGCCGTACTCGTAGGGGTCTAGGTTTTCATTGCACAGTCTATCCACACGACAGGGAATGTCGGTTCTCATTTGCGGCTCAAGTGAAACTCGAGGCTCCAGGATTATCCACCATTCTGTATTGCTGGCTGAGATTCTGTGATGTTGTTTTATATCATTCCTGGGACGAATGTTATATATATTTACATATATACTAGTAGATGATGTATATGTTTTGCATCCACGCTAGTCCAGTCCCCGCTCCGCCGTTAGTTAAGTAACCTAACGGGTGATGACGGGGCCCAGTGGCGAATGCGGATGGCATATACGTACATTATATTTTTCGTTCCTTTATCTGGTGTAATATGTTTAATTGATGGGACTGCGTTGATTCTGATCAATGCAAAGAATAAAAAACCTATATATGATATTGTTGGAACCAAGTTTTTAAAAACTGACATTACAGACGTTCTCTTTTGCTTTACACAATGATATTCGGTTATGGATATCCAGAACCTCATTCGACGAGGCAAGAGCCGGGATCCCTTCATTAGGAGTGATCTCTTGAGCGAAAGTTTGCATCAGGATAATAACTTCTCTATAGTCGATTTTTTTGCTTTGCATCGTGGTATTCAGTATGGAATATCCTACACCTCATTTGATGAGGAAAAAGCCGAGACCCCTTCACAGGGAGTGACATCTTTAGCAAAAGTTTTCACCACTATATATTCGTAAAACCACTTGGATTCTTTCAACGATATCAAGTTCATTACGTTAAAGGTTTTTCGCCAAAATCCAGCCGTAGCCCTCCGTCATTTCAGATGGATACCACCTAGTATTCGTGCTAAGTTTGTTGGCAAGCGTCAAGGCATAGTGAACGGCAGCTGAGTGATATTTGTCTGTTGCATAGATATACGATTGATTGAGACAGTCGTACAGCTTTGTTGGCAAGCGTCAAGAGTTTGTGCTGGTGGATTCGAGTTAATCCCGGACAATGACGGGTTGAACTTGACTAGTGGCCTATAACTTGTTGGCAAGCGTCAAGATTATAAGTCGTTAGGGGTAAAAGCCACATCGGGAGTTTCAAATATATAAGAAACTTGCCAGGCATGTGCATACCTTCTGAAATATGGTGACTTGAGTAGCTTCCATCAAGTTATCATGCGATAATAGTTGGATCCCGATTCCCACCGATGAGTAAGATGTATCCATCTGTAATTTTATACTAATGAAAAGAATTTGAAAAGATAGCAAATTATTTATGATAGATTTTGAATGAGCTTAAGTATTAGTGATAATAGTTTGAATATCAAAGTCAAGTAGAAAATTATTCTTGAAAAGACTTATTTTTAAAACTGAAGTTTTTTACAATACCCATTTTATACATAAGTAATTTCTCTCATAATTTTCATCCAAAAGACTTGTTTTTATAAGGTCAAGATACGGAATAAACACAACAAACAAAGTTAAGAAGAATGTTCGAATTTTTGTTTTAGTACAAACCGGTCCAAATAATTGTGCCCAATTAAAATGATTGCTTTCAAAACAATTAAAATTTAGAATGAGCATAAACAAATAAAATGATAACAAGGGATTGAATATAATATGAAAAGCTATAGGGTTTTAGGAGAGTTTTTAGGAGAGTTTTCCTTGCACAGTGGTGACAAGTTTCGCACCCTAACCTGCGTCCAAAGGTGCCCAAGCACTAACCACCAAGGACCATACTTCACAGTGGAGAGTGTTGCAACAAATTATATAACATGTATACACATATCGGTACATGCCCCACATGCGAATTTTTTGGTGGTGCCAAGGCCCCTACCCATCCCAGCTCCGTCCCTGCATGGAAGTAACATAAAAATACTGGAAGTAAGTTTACTTCAGATACTTCGAGTGTTTGTTTTGAGAAAAGTAGAGTTTGAAAGTTGCTTCATGGTAACGAGATGGATCCTATATGGTATGTTTATTTTTAAGATTTTCTTAGCAAAAAGTGAGTGAGTAAAGTATAACTACACAACTTTTCCGTGCAAGTTGCAAGCAACACACCCAACAGCAAGATGTGGGGTCCACACATTTCGGGCCCTACAACCGCTTGGTATTGGGTATGTTTGGTTGTCCGAAAGTAATTTTAAAGTAACTTCCAAAAAATTTGTCATGTAAGTAAACATAAATCTCACTTCTAATGTTTGTTGCATATTTTGAAAAAGAAAGTAAAAAATGATATTACTTCCCAGTTTCCTCTCATAAATAAAACAATCACAATTTTAATAGTAATATATTATTAATTTTTTGAGGAAATAAAGAAAAGGATTAAATAATTAATTCTTTCTCTTGTTCCTTGAAGTAACCATGCCATATAGGATCCACCTCACCCCCATGAAGTAACTTCCAATCTCTACTTCCATCATAACATAATTGACTTACCGGAAGTCTTCCATTTTACTTGCGTGCAAACAAACATGCCCACGGTTACTAGAATACTCTAAACTTTCAATATTTTCAAATAACTTATAAACTAAAGAAAATGTAATAAACTTAGTAAAACGAAAATGCATTTATAAAGAAAATAACAAAGAATCCCACCATGGACGACACAGAGTACTGAATTAAAATATATCGATGTTCATGACATTTATTTGGCATTTTCAAAAATCACTGTATTTTCTGTAATTTAAAAAACATTTAAGGAATTCATGTCCCCTACGGTAATAAAAATATTCCTTTTTGCAGATTTTCCAAGCCCGGACCACAACACAGGTACAGGTTGCGTTTGGACCTGATTGAGCCAAACCTGATTGAGATAGATTACGAAACAATAATTATGGATTATATGTAATAAGAGAAAATAAAACATATAAAAGTGAAGCCTTTCTACCATTGCATACCATATTATTCAATACATTTTTCTGAACAGAGATTGTTCTCCAGTTTATTACTTGAGAAGACGGTCAGATCAAAGTCAATCGGTCTTCGATGGATTGCACGTTGATACTAACACGACGGCCCTCCAATTCACGCCATACTTTGTACATGAAATAGATAACCCTGGGAACTTACAATAATTTACATGCGTCATCAGTTGTTTAACACAGCACACAAAGGATTGGCAAAATAATGATATACAGCGGCGGCGAGGGCGTTCCTATTATAATCCCTTGCCCACAAGAAAAGCCTTGAAATAATTGGTATGGTACAGGAGACTTGGCGTCTCGTTGTGTACTTGGTGAGAACAGAATCGCAAGATAACCGCAAGATAACGCAAAGACCAGCCTGTAAGCATGGATTGGTTACTACTATAGATGAACACCATATATTTCTTAGAGGAAAAAAAGATGGAAGTCAAAATGAAGTTTGGTGCATATTTGCTTATTTAGTGTCCATAGGATCTTCATGAACATAGGGTTGGTTAAAGTGTAAGGGACAACTTTGATTAGATAAAGCAAATGATTAGATAAAACAAAATTTATTGGCAGCTATTATGAATGGAGAAACACCTTCACGACCATAATTACAACGAGCTTTTACATTATCAATGCAATGAACCGGAATAAAAACCTTTGTCATATGAATCATTTTTACTGAATCGTCTCAAATAAGGAATATATCCTATGCCAAATTAACAATTATTATTTTTATGCCGAATCAGTCCACTTTAAAGTTGGTCTATCCTTATTACCAGGTTCATCAACAACTTGGCAACTTTTAGCTATGGAATCCACAACATTGTTATGCACAACTATTTTAACTAATTCTCCTTCTGCTCATCCAAAACTGTTCGATGGTGATTTTAAAAAAAAACCTCTCTCTCTCTCTCTCTCTCTCTCTCTCTCTCTCACACACACACACACGCTTCATATCTTATATAGCTGGTAAAGAGGAAAAGGAGAAGAAAGAAACGTACATCAGAAGCGCCTCTTCTGCTGAGGGTATCCAGGATTCTGCTGTGATCCCATTCCTTGATCCTTCCTTCTCAACTGTTTCAATCATGACATCCACCAGATCATCACTAACATTAACACCAAAACATAAGGATAAATTGCAAGAAACTCCTCCCTACGTTTTCCACCACACCACCCCCAAGATAGATATAACAAAATGCAGTTTGCGCCTTCAAAACTGACACCATTAACTTTTCTCGTCTCTACATAAAATTAATATACCGTCCAATCAACTCCCTTTGATTACTAATATTAACAAACGAAAGCGGATCATGATTAATTTTAGTGTAAAAAAAGAGAGGAAAATTTAGGGAAAAGGTGATGGGAATTAGTCTTATAAAGGAGGATTGGTCATATGAAAGGGATTGACTAAAATTTTGGAAAGAGAAACAAATATATACAGAAGAGTAAAAGTGGTACAGTTGGAGGGGTGGAAAACTGCATTTTTTTTATATTGTAAGGAGGGTCCTGCTAATCAACAAATGAAAGGAGTTTCCTGCATTAGCCAAAATATAACGAATGGGGTTGGCAAAATTTACCTGAGGTGGCTGATGGTCCTGAGCAGCATTGGTACCCCTTTGCATGGGGATACCTCCTCTGGGGTTGAGACCAGCCATACCAGCTTGTGACGCCATGTTGAAAGCTGGCATGCCACCAGCTGGCATGCGTTGCATTCCGACCATTTGCATTGGACGAGGAACTGGTCTCGCAGACGCCATTGCTGCAGCAGCTCCAGAACCAGCATTTCCAGATGGCACCTAAACTCAGAAAACACATCTCTCATGTTATAATGCAAACTTGAGTCAAGAATTTGCAATCGAATCTTCAATTTTGGTATTACCACCTCTTGAAAATTGGCAAGTGGCACATTTGGAAGAAAAGAAGAGAATACAAACATTGTGACATGTATCCTTCATAAAAACCTTTCCACTATCCAAGAATAAAATTGGATAGCACGTGCAGTGGAAAGTGCCAACCCCATGGGGCATATTAAGTTTATAAAGTGCAGCTTAAATTTATAAGGACAAACTTAGCTATTTAAGAAGGATTAAAAATGTACCATGGACGCCGTATATGTAGAGATGAGGGTAGAGTGTTTTTTGTCACCCCATTGAAGTAGGATGTGCTTGCTTGTCAGGTGTGTACATATTCCCCTGTCTAGGGTAGACGGGAGTTTACTGATTGTGGGGATTATAATCTCCGGCAGCCGCGGGTAAAACTGTCGTTAATTATCCCTCGTTTTGAGGCAAAGAAAACCTCATTAACGAGCCGTATAGGTCATACGAACTCAGCGTGTGCCGTGTTTCGAAAACAATTTTGCGGATGCTTTAGGCATACCGGAGGCCTCGCAAAGTTTACGGGGGTCCTGCTAACCAGTTATTCACTGACTTGACGAGGTGCGCCCTCAATCGCTGGGGGCTCGCTGCACCCTCAAGCGGCGGGGCCTATGCGCGGGCTGAGGTTAATGGGGCTAGCAGCCCCCTTGCGAGATACAAGACGGCACCCCGTTAGAAAAAATTTCTCGGAGAGCAAGTGTTTTGTGTGTGTCAGAGGTTTCCAGGGAGAAAAGAGAGGTGAAAGGCGGGTATTTCCTTAGGGATCCCCGCCACGGATATCTCTTTTGGGGATCCCCACATGCGGATATCTCCTTGAGGGGTGCCCACCACAGGCATTTCTTTTGGAAATGTCCGCAAGTGGGTATCTCCTTGGGAGATGCCCGCCGCGGGTACCTCTTTCGGAGATGCCCGCATGCGGGTATCTCCTTGGATGTCCCTGCGTGCGGGTATCTCCTTGGATGTCCCCACGTGCGGTATCTCCTTGAAGGATACTCGATGCGAGTATCTCTTTATGGGATGCCCATAGCGGACATTCCCCTTTGCGGGGATATCCGAGATTGAAAACCCTCTTGCGGGGGCATCCAAAGGTGGAAGATCCCCCTTTGCGGGATTTCCGCGGATGGAAAGTCCCCTTCGTGGGGGTCTCTGCGAGCATGCAATGACTTTCATCGGGTTCTCTATTCGAAAAATATGTTTGTCCGGGGTAAATACCATAGGGTTTCACCCCGAGAACCCTTGTGCTCTCTTGTTCTTCAAGTTTGATGACGAAAGCATGCTATTTTTCTTAATCATGAATCTTGGACTTTTGAGATGAGTTTTCTTCTTCAAGTGATGGGTTCTCTTTCAATGGATTATATTTGGGAAAAAATAGATAGAGAAGATGAGAGAGGTCCAAAAGGAACTCTCTTTCCCTTTAGATCTCTCTTGAAAAAGAAGAAAAGAGAGAATCTTGCCTCTTTTGATGGAGGCTCAAATCCCTAAAAAGATTGTGAGAGAAATGGATGTTTTTTTTCATTTCTACATTTGGTGGTGTTTAAATACCCCTTACATGTTTGCACTTAAGCTATTGGACTTTACGAAATTGGCATTTTGCCCATTTTTTTTACATAATCCTATTTATTTACATAAACTTATTTATTACATTTTCTTTTCCTCTTCTTGGCATGGGGCCATCCTCCATGCTTAAGCTTGGGCCGGGCGTGGGCCCACATGACTTGAGTTTGGGCTTGAACCCACTTGATTTGGGGTCGGGCTTGGGCCCAGGCCCACCTTTCGGGTTTTGATGTTGACTTTTTGATTTTGGCAATAGGGTGTAATTTTTGACCCCAACAATGAGTTAAGTTACTTCTCTACTAAATTATCGCATTTGCAGCACGCCTTCAGACAAAAGGTCTACTAGTTGGTCCAGTTATCTCCAAAACCTGCCGCTTTTGTCGATGCTTTGGTAATTTGAAAAACTAAATATATTACCAAAGATACCAGAACCTCATGGAGATTTATTTCATATTTTGTTCCATACTGATAAATATGAAATAGAATCTGCTATGTACTACACTTTCAATTAGAAAGGCAGGTTTGTCTCAATATATCTTTTTAACATATCCACCATATGTATAGCCTTTTGTTTGAACCTAACTAATATTAGGCATGATACCTAACTTTGAACCTTTGAAAGAGAAACATATGAAAAATGCAATTACATGCATAGTTAAAACCACTATAATACGCAAAATTCAGGTTTTGTTGTAATACCTGTTGAGGATGGTGGACGCTGGCTGTTCCTTCAAAATCTGTTGTTGTGTCAACTGGACGGTTAGGGTAATTAACAGCTTTCTCTCCTGGTTGGGATGGTACTAACGCACTAACATAGATGCAGCATTCACCAGGTCAAGTTAATATAATATTGCAGAAGGCATGCTTTTCATAGTTTGAAGATGCATCCTAGTTCTTATACTCTATTTACAAATATAAAGAGGAGATTGAAATTTACTTGCGCCCTGGCAGAGGATCAATCCGAAAATACCTGAAATCAGAAATTACCCCACATGTTTTAATATGAGGCACACAAATACCAGCTTCCATTTCTCATCAAGCAACAGTACTGTTTATATGCATTAATGAAAATTTTCCAAAGAGTAGGAACACCCAGTTCTATTTCCAACTCCTGTCTTCAGCCTATTCTATAGACAGACTTCTCTCTGCATCTTTCTTGAGCCAACAAACTCAACCGCCTCCGACTCAGACTCTTTCTTGTAAAAATCGGCTGTCATGTTCACCAAGCCATCGTCATACTTAGCTGCTGGCTCTTCACATCAAGATCACCAGCTAACTAAACATAGTATTGGTTTGTTAATGCTCGGTTTGCATTCAGTAGGCCTCATTAAATTGCAAACAGGATAAAATTCCATATTGGCCCTTATCAAAAAAAGGCCACTAACTAGGATGAGTTATCAGCAACTGGGTTGTACATTGTGCACACATATTGAAGTCAAATTCGTAAGAGTTGGTAAGTTGCGGGAAGTTATGTACAAAATCCGTGTGTGATAATGCTAGGCCAAATATACATATCCGGAAAGGCTTCAAAATTCTTTTACCCACTTCCAGTAATTTTCTGGTTTTTGTCTTAATTCTCTGGACCTGAACCATTAGACGCTTTTCATTCTCCAGTACATATTTCATGGTTCAATGGTTCATATTGACCATTATGCTACTTGATAGAACTAAATCCTTAAGGACCTTAACCGCAGCTTGCTATAACTGTGCAGGAAGGCAATGGTGGGAAATGATTGATGGGAGAAAAAAAACAGAGGTTTTTATCAAATGTTGGAATTGGACATTAAAAGTAAAGCTACAAGCTGTCTATCCTCCAGAATGGCTAAAGTCAGTAAATAGCTAGCTAGTAATAATGTCATATAAGTAGACCAATGCTACAGGTCAACACAACATACAAGCCAAGTAAATGCATCAGGTTAAAGAATAACAGAAGGTGCAAGACTATGATCCTTACTCATGCTCCAAAGCCTGTGCTGCAGTTATACGCTTTTGTGGATCATACCTACAATGGAAATTGTAAGAAAAATAAGTTGATATGAGCACGTAAAGGGTCCAACAGCACATAATTAATAATTTAATATAAGCATATGGAGGGTCATTTATGTTATGGGTCTAATAACAAAAGCGAACTGCGTTGCAACATGAATGTTAAGGGTATAATAGCACATATGTTTATTTCAGTATGAGAAGGATCTAATAGCACACATGTTGCATTCCGACCCATGAATACCCCTATGTCTAATAGCACCCATGCTCTCATGATGATAGTCTTAAAAATTGTGCCAATGTGGAGTCACACAAGATATGCTCACAAAATTTAATTCTTTAAAGTGCTGGGAAATCCATAATTAAAGGAAACCAAACTAAAGCATTGGTAATTCAAGCACAATTAAATGAAATATTCCCTGCCAAATATGGCACATACAGAGGATCTAACATTACCACTCTAATTACCATCACATCTGACCATCTCGGTTACGGTAATAACAATACTCAAGAATGACACTGTAATGAATAAGTTAATTTTGTTAGATGTGACTAATCCTGCATAATTATTATGTATTACGTACGCAAGCATTTTTGAGAGAAGATCGTATGCAGGACTTTTTTGGGGCAAATGAACATAGTTGTGGAGACCAGGGCTATCACTGCAAACAACAACAATCCTGCATCAGTAAATATATATTAGAAATTTGTGAACCATTAAATGGGAAAAAGCAGAAGGCTGTACAATTTATGCCCCTGAATATGTTGTAGATCGCTTTGCCAATGTGGAAGAAAAACTAGAGTAGGCCACTTTTCTGGAGTAGGGTGACCTGGGAATGATTTGTTTGAACAAGTCACATATACTGTAAACAATTTGTATAAAAAATTTAATACTGGATTTATAATTTCAGGAGATGTCATCTTACCTAAAACCTTAAATATCTTGTCTAGTTGATCAAGCTGAAACATGATAACAAACTATCAGCAAAATCATAACTCAGATGATTCAAACACCAGTTCCTACTAGTAAATGTTGGGTATATTCTATAGCCTCTTTGAACAGGCAGCATACAACCTGTCCGCATATGACTGTACTCTAACTCTGAGCTGCCAAGTGTTTAACAAATATCACTAACGACCTGTATAAAAATTTTAATTCTACAATTTTTGGGGTCATATCAGAAAAGTAAGGAAACATAAAAGCGGTACATAAATCTCCAGCAACACTTACTTATACCTGAAATGGGTTAGGTGTAGCTTTTACTTCCACCCCTTGGAACAATGGCTTTAGAGTCAATAACTCAGCAAAAATGCATCCGACGGCCCACATATCTACATGGGATTTAAGGAAACTTTGCAATTAAACATGCGCTGGTCAAACCAGAAAGTAGAGCACAGTGGTCCAGTAAAAGATACTAGAACTTTGCTTCAAATAAATTGTAAGGATACCAACAGCACTTGTATAGTGCTTTGCCCCTAGTAGAAGCTCAGGTGCACGATACCATATAGTTACAACAACCTATTATTTAGTAGATACTTGACAAATCAGATTGGGAGAGAAAGAATTGCTATATATGCTGGAAACAGAGTTCCAAATTCATTCATAAGAATGGAGATAATGTATACACAGTACAATCTTCATCAAAGTCAAAAATCAGATGAAACAATAATTGGAGGGAACTTGCTACATATATGCATACTCTTCAGAATAATTCAAATTATAAAATTTTAACATGGCCCCAATATCCCTCGTCCCAAAACAAATCCCTCCTACATATCTATATCAGAATACCTGTACAATATCAATGCAGATTCCATGTACTGCTCTTCTGCAACACTGCCAACACATCAACCTACTGACAGCATAAGTTTTATTGTATTGACTATATACCCTATGGCTGACGATTTAAGTTTTTATCATATTCATTATACAGCCCTTTATCCAACATTTAAATATCTACTCCCACTATGCCAGAGCATGCATTTGTCATAATTGGATGGCCATGAAAAATGAGATACATAAGGAAATTAGTGAAGAAAAAACCCCAAAATAAAAAAAAAAGAAAATATGAACTCAGGCTATGTATACGGGAAAAAATGGATCAGAATAAAAGCAAAATGTTAATGACTAACAGATCAGACCATATAAGACAAATAACTAAAACACAAAAGAAATCGACAGCTATTTTGACACATGAAGTGAGCAAATTAATTACTCCATTATCACATAAAGGCTTTAAAGGAGCATGATAAATTCTGGCAAGTCCAAAGTCACCAATTTTTACGACCCCTTGTTCCTCCCCATCACCCATAACCTGATTCACATAAAAGTCAAACATGGAGTGGTGTCCAGAATTTGAGAAACTCCAATATGTCAACTGGTAAGATGAGTACTAAGAATTTTAATTAGGAAATGCCATAACATTACCAGTATGTTAGATGGTTTAAGATCTCTGTGCATAATCCAATTGCTGCAGCCAAAAAATATCCAGACAAGTCCAGTTATCATAACAAGGATAACTAACAGTATATGCATAATTGCATTGAGATTGCTAGAGCACAGCAGGTTTTCCAAGACACAGAAGCCGTGATTGGGACCAACCTAATCATCATCCTAATCATTTATATATCCTACCTATGAAGATAGTTAAGCCCGTTGAGCAGCTGCCAGAGTAGTGACTTTACTGTGTATTGATTAATGGGATGGTTGAGCTTTTCTCTGTGATGTCTAATGATTTCCTGTGATGAACAAGAATAGGTGGGAAAATAGCATAAAACTGTGTCGATAACCAGCAAAGTTGAGGTGCCAAAATGACAAGTAGATTATTAGGAATTTATAAATGTAGAAATAATATCAGCAATAAAGAAGTATCGGTAAATAGTAATAAAGAATGTATTGCTCAGGTACTCACACATAAGTCATATTAAGCAAGTCGTATTCCCACTGCTACAATTGAATCCAACGAAGCAAGTGGGAGTAGCCTACTTTAAAACATTAGGCCCCAAAATTCACAAATTGCATCCACTTAACTTAAGAATCTTGCTTCCACGCATATTCTGTCATGCTAACTTCACTAAACAATATGTCAAAAGCTGTTTTGTTATACTCTGAGGTCTGAATTTCAATGTACAACATGTACAAATAAACGGGTTTACTTACTTCTAGAGTATAGTTTGTAGTTGGACTATTCACTTCCATTAAGGGTTTTAGCCATTGGCATGCATCAAAATTCATAAATAACGTTAAAATGACTTTAGCCCTTTTCACTGGTGTCTCAAATGCAATAAAACAGTATATACAATGTTGCACCATAAACTTGATTTACGGCATGCGGAAATACAGATCGACTCCTTGGTGAAGTTGAATGAGCAGTGCCTGGTCCAGCTCATAACAACTCAAAGGAGTGTTCTAGGGACTTAATTATATGCAAGGCTAGGGATATTTTCCATTAAGCAATCCAAATTCTTTACCCTTTGCTTTTGAATCAGGTCATGGAGATTTATCTATTCAAAGATTTTGTCAGAAAGATAACTGGTTGTGAAAATGAAATAAAACTATCCAAAGGTTTCCTATCATGTCCTACAAAAAGATTATGTGGCAAGTTTTAATAGGAACAAGAAAATTTGAGAATGAACAGGAAAGAGGTGCACGAGGTTGATGTATAAGGTTTTAATACAGTGCAGAGTAAGGGGTGCATCTGGTATCTGATTGCAACTAAGCTTGAGACCACAAATGGTTTCAAAACTAAGTTATTGAACCAAAATTATCTGCTTAGTCTGGATTTGGTTGGATAACTGTCAGGTGCCAGGTTCAACTTGATTGTGATCAAATTTACTTCCTTCATGGTAAGTACCGACTTTTATGCAAATAAATACCTCCCAGGGTTCTTACTTAAATGAATAACTTTTCTCAGCCGCAATGAACATAAATTTGCTGCTTGAGATATATTGTCAAAGGAGATTTGAACGTATCAATATGGACAGAGATAAGAAAGGAATTTGAATCAATCTTGTTATGAAACATAAGTATTAGAGGAGGAGCGGAAAATAATGGAGACTGTATTGCGGAAAATAGAAAAGAACAATTGTTTATTGATAAAAGAGAAAACTACAATAATATTATACGAGAGAAGAACAACTCTGCCTCTCTATTTATAATAAACTCTTTGGGTTTAATACTTGACCACCAAATACCCCTAAGTTGACTCATAAGTAAATCATAATCTAATCAAATCTAAATCTTACCAATCTCTCAAACATATCAAATCATACCTCTCACAAATATATATCTTATTCTTAATACTCCTCAAGCTGAAGGACATATGTGATGTGCTCTCAACTTGTTACAAAACTAATTTCTCACTCTAAAAATAAAACCTGCAACTTCAACGAATTTTCTTACGTTTTCTGTGTTGTCTTGAAAATTTGACTTTCATGCTGTTTTGAAATCTTTCTTCCATAATTCATCTTACAAACTTGTAATTTTGATTTGAGCTGGAGATTATCCTGTATGAAAAGTTTTGAATGAAAACTTGTGGTTTCCGTGAACTGTCCTTAATAGCTTCTTCAAAACACTTTCATAAATGTGTCATATTGCACATGCTTTCATGAACTGTCGCTAACTCCATCGAACAACTAGTTTAACGACTTTGAGGTCAACACAAAAGGTTTAACGACTTTGTGGTCAATCAACAAGTTTAACGACTTTGATGTCAATACCGCAAATTTAACGACTTTGAGGTCAATCAATAATTTTAACGACTTTGAGGTCAATAAAGAAGGAGCTTCAACTAACAAATTCTACCAACAACTTCAACAACTTCCAACAAATATCTTCAATCTCAACTTTCAACAAATTCAACGAACTAACAAACTTCATCAACTTCAACATCAATGGGTACTCTACCCATATACCCTGTATACCATATATCTCCCCCGCACGTAAATCTTTGAAAGAAGATCCACGTGGGGAAAAAAATCTTATTCTTTACAGATTATCACAATGAACAATCAGCACGAAAGAAAAGTGACAACTTTCAACAACTTCAGGCTTTTTAACTTCCAATTTTTTTTCTTTTTCTTATAACTTCACCATTTTTTTATTATTTAAGAAAAGGGTTTTAGCTCAAGGTGGCCCGAGTGAATACCCACCATGGGCTTTTCTTCTTAATCGATGGATCTTCAAAGAATGGAGCAAACTCCACTAAAAAACTCCTCCCGCCATCAAGCAAGTCAACCCAAATACAAGATTTTTCCACTACCAAAATCTGCTTGGGAACCGCAATAAATACTAAAGACCAACAGGAGTTTCCAGTTCCACATCAATGTTGGCAACCTCGATATCACAAGCATGGATGAGATCCCTATACTTTGTGGTGCTCAATGCGACTACTTCCCTTGCCTTTGCAACATTATCTACCACAAGCACATCATCATAAATCAGTACAAGCTTCTCCTTCGGACTCATCTCCTTACTAATGACAGTTCTCCTGCCCTGTTCTTTAGCAACCAAAGGTTTCTTAACTTCCCAGTTGCTTTTGAATTTCTTTGGGCTGCATGGGGCTGTTGGCGGCGGCGGCGTGGCGCAACGGGGTGTCAGATCGGATCCTAGATCAGTGAGAAGGGGGGCTTGGACAGTGAGGGCGGCGGCATGGGCGACGGCGACAACGAGGGCGTGGGGCTTGGCGTAGCAATGGTTGATGGTTAGGTGTTAGGGTTAGGGTCTGATACCATATTAAAAAACATAAGTATTAGAGGAGGGGCGGAAAATAATGGCGACTTCATTGCGGAAAATAGAAAAGAAACAATTGTTTATTGATAAAAGAGAAAACTATAATAATATTATATGAGAGGAGAACTCTACCTCTCTATTTATAATAAACTCTTAGGCTTTAATACTTGACCATCAAGTAACTCTATAACTCCTAAGTAAATCATAACTAATTAAATATAAATCTTACCAATCTCTCAAACATATAAAATTATACCTCTCACAAATATATATCTTATTCTTAACACTATGTTGAGATGTGTGGATTAAAATAGTTCCACATTAGAAAAAACTATGAAAGGTACATGGGAATAAGATATAAGATGGGTTAAACCTCAACAAGGCTTGAGTCTTATTGTTGGAACCCACTTACATCAAAAGCCCGCGTACACTCATAAATAAAAATATATAGTCGCCCTCTCAACTTTAAATAATAAAAAAAACTTATGATGGTATCAGAGCTATGGCTTGATCCAAAAAAATGCATCAACGATACCTCTGAGGGAAGTAGGCTACAAGCAAAAAAAAAATGCCTCTGAGAGACCTTGCTTTACAAGTGTTTTACAATCCACGTGACAACCACACCAAAAATAAGTGATGGTTGCATGTGAGAGGAAATGTTGAGATGTGTGGATTAAAATAGTTCCATATTGGAAAAACTATGAGAGGTATATGGGAATAAGATATAAGATGAGCTAAACCTCAACAAGGCTTAAGTCTTATTGTTGGAACCCACTTATATCAAAAGCCCGTGTGCACTCGTAAATAAAAATATATACTCGCCCTCCTCAACTTTAAAGAATCAAAAAAAAAACTTTAAGATGGTGGCTGAAGATAGGCAGAATATGCCTCTGTTGGATATGAAGAGATCATAGAAGAAATAAAGACAATCGAAGATCAATCTATTGGTATACATGGTTTTATACAACATAGAGGTTTATTTCAAATCATTACAACTACTGATTACGAGAAATCGGGTTAGGTAATAGTTTTGGGTTTACAGGGAATGAAAAAACAAACAGAAACTGGCAATGAAATATGTGGATTCTATTAGAGAAATTCCAGGTAGGAAATCAACGTACACATATGCACTCTTACCTCACCGCACGGTATGAATGAATTTTTATTTAAGCTCCTATGTAAACGATAACAAATACTAACGATCCTGACTAAAAAAGAATATGAGGGCTTTAAGGAGATAACATAAAGCTAATCATAATAAACTAAACTTATGCTATTCTCTCGCAAAGTAAATTGGATGATGTCAAGGTCTTCTCTCAAAACAAATAAAATAAAAATAGAAAACTTCTGCATGAAGATTGCTAGTTGCATCTTAGTGAGGAAATTCAGAAGTTAAGAGAATCTTATTTCAGAATTGGCATAAATAAATAAAGATTGATGGCTAGAATGCTCGGCTCCTAGGAACATAGAGTATTGTGGAAGTACATGATGTAAGAGTTTCCAAACTCATTTTCCTGCAAAGCTGGATTGTCATTTTAAGCTGTAGATCTAGTAAACATATACAAATGGAAAGAACCAAAGGGTGTTAAAAAAGGAGTTTTACAGTTAACGTCTTAAGTATGATAGAAGAAGAAAAATAAGCATGAAAAAGTTGATATTTGAATCAAGCAAACAAAACATTCTTTATTGTATGTGCAAGGAAATCAATAGTTAATTAAGAAGAAATGCACATGCTCCTTCGAAAGTAAGATTGAGATAATAGAACTAAAATAGGAGATGCAACATGGGTCAGGAACTTACATATAGGTCATACTCGGCATAGTCGAACGCCAAATAGAGAGACATATCAGCATGATTGATGTGTACATTAACTAGTTTGACAATGTTCTCATGAGAAATTTCCCTTAATAACTGCACCAATTCAATATAAGACTGATGAGAGAAAGAAATAATTTAAGGAAGCGGGGTATCCTTGAATGACCTAAATAAAGTTACAAAAAGTGTTTACCTTGCTGGGAAGAAACATTTTTAAAATAGAAGAAAATAGAGAAATATGTTATTATTTTTTTCTCCGAACATGTTGAAAGTGTTCAGTTTATCAGAGGCAACAGATGGGTTTCAACAATCATCCAGTTATCGGAGGTTGTCTACATCTATATAATTTACTGGAATTTTTTGAAGAATTTTGTGGAGAAATGGCTTAAATCGCTTTATAGTTAATTTTTTGTTGTTTGTAGAGAGGTGGTTTTCTAGAACTTGTTTTAATTTTTTTTTCCTTGTTTCCTTTCTTTTTGTAATTTTCCTCATTTCATATTTTTAATGAAATGTTTTATTAGGCTAGGGTTCTTTTGACCCTAACCTTTTTCTCAAAAATAAAAAATAAAAAATCATCCAGTTACTATGTCAAATATATGGTGCCTCTGTGTGAAGCACAACATTTGGTGAATACAGTAGATACGGATATGGTAGGCTGAACAGTGAACAGCTTTATTGCTGTTTTTCAAAGGGAAAACATTACATGCTAATAAGCAATGGCCAATGTCGCCTGTTAATTGGTGTCGATACATGTTTGCTTGGTGAAAATTTGGATCGTCTTCAGCCATAAGACTAACTATATTAATCCAGCAAGGCAAGCATCTAAGTTGCATACCACCGGGTCATCCATAAGCAAACCGAGCATAATGACTAGCACTTTGTTTGTGAGAGGGTAGAAGAGGAGGTCATTGAAACTATATATGTGAAGTCAGCTAGTCAATTGGTAGACTTGTTCACTAAACTTCTTGGCAATACAATGACATATATATTTGGTAGAAGCTGGGGATGAGTGACATACTACAGCTATGCTTTAACCATCCTGTTTGGGAATAGAGTTAAGTTTTCTAAACTGTGGTTTCATAAAGTTAGAAAGACTTAACTCTAAAATCCTAACTCTGCTATGTTTGGGGCTCATTTTGGAGCCGAGATAACTACAATTATCTCAACTTCGAAAGTGAGAAAACAGCAGTTATTTAAACTCCAATCTGATCAAAGTTTAGAAAACTCCATTTTTGCAGTTTGAGCATCTCTCTGCCTCCGCTTAAAATAAACCATGGTTATCTAAACTTCATTCCCAAATAAGCTTCTTGACAATAGAGTCTGGGTACCATATATATTTTGTAGATGCTGGTGATGTGATCTATTTGCTACAGCCTCAGGGGACGTGTTAATTGAGAAGGGGATTATAGGTTAACCCAAAACGTGTGTTGTGCTGCAACTCAATTTGGGTACAATTTTTCAATGATAATCGAGATTCTGATAATTGAGTTAACTACTAGGAAAGTGATCGCAGCAAAATCGGAATTGGAATTAAGAAGTGATTTAAAACAACCTACTAAAGAAAAACCCTAGCACCTAAAGCTACAGAAACTCAATTTAAGCTGATTAACTACCAAAATCAGAACTTTAGTTCTAATTAGGCCTAGGGTTAGGGTTTGCAGATTGAATCAAACAACAGAGGGAAGCGATCGCAGCAGCAAAAGGAAAAGAAGAAGAAGAAGAAGAATCGGTACCATGATCTCTCGAATGGCGGTGGGAGAGACGCCGTCGCCTTCCTTGGACTGCTTGAACTTCTTGATGGCGATGCAGCACTTGCGGAGCTTGGTGCGCGCGAGGAAGACGAGGCCGTAGGTTCCCTCGCCGATCTTTCCGATGAGATCGTACTGCTGCAGCCACGCCGGCCGGCTGCTGTGTCCGCCGGAGCTCCGGCCATCTCCCATCTCCACGGCGATCTTCTTCCTGTTTCTTTCCCCTCTTTGTGCGGAGAGGGGCTTGGGTTTGGTATACTTTTCAGTTTGACCCCTGGAGGTTTATAATTTTATATGTGTCTGGCATAGTAATCTCTTGCAACTTTGCAAGATTTATGCTTTCGCTGAAGAAAACAGTTGAGAATTTGATTTGCAAAAGAAGCACGGAAAAATATTTTTTCGTTACCGAAAAAGCATCGCTGCACGGTAAAACTCTTCTCGGATTTAAATGGGAATGATTCTATTGTGGTGTTGGTTGGGGGGCTCGTGAACGCATATTAGCATCATAGACCATATATTTATGAATATTTTTATAGAATTTAGTTAACATATTAAAAATATTTAAAGATTTTTTGTCTAGATAATAAAGAATTATAAGAACTTTTAGTAGGGATCGGTGAGGATTTGATAAAATTCCGATTATGGTTTTATTGAGCATTTTTCCTTTTCTGCAGAACTATGAATTGACAAGATGTTATCAAAATTAGGTTTGGTTTCTATTCGGTATTAGGATTATGACAGATTATTAGTTAGGTTGTTATGATTATTGATTATCAATCAGTTTATTTGGAGTTGTATAAATTAAGATGATTTTTCTTATGATAAAAACGATCGATTGAGCTGATGGCTCGATCCAAAATTTATCTGCGTTTATATTTTTGGTTCATCAATCCAAAATAAATAAATTTTATAATAATATCCGGTTTGAAGTTTTATCTTTTATATGGATCATCAGCAATAGTCTCTGTCAAGATCAAATATACGCAACCATCTTTATCTATAATGCTTCTCCACAAGGCATTTCTTGCAAAAGAGATTTTAAGGTTCAACACATATAGCTTATGCGAAAGAGACAAGTGGCCACTTTCGTCTTGCTTATACCATAAGAAATTGTTTTTCATCTTTATTTTTGCAAGCTGCATATTCATACTAAAGTTATCATGCAAACTCTCGATTATCCACCATGAAGATTGTCAGAGTAGGAAATACTTTCATGCAGCTGCTGGAAATTATTATTATCAAAATCAGGTTTAGTCTCTATTCAACGTGTTGAGATTTTAATAGATTATTAGTTAGGTGGTTGTGTTTATTGGCCATCAATCAGTTTATCTGGAGCTGTATAAATTAAGATAATTTTTCTCATAATAAAGACGATCGAGTTTATTGCCTTTTTCATCTTACTTTTGTAAACTTATATTTATATCAAATTTTGTTCGTCATAAGACATTCTAGTTTTGTAGTTATTTCTATTACCGGGCAAAAGAAAGGATTTCATTTGATTTTAAAATTGATTAATGATGCGGCTTACTATTTTCCCAAAGAAACCAAACAAAAAAGCACTGTTGTTTCATGTGCAATGCATGTAATTAATACCGCGTCATTGTTATTTTCAATGCACGAAGTTAAATTAATAAAGAAACCCATCAATAAATTTTCAATAATTACGCTGAAAATCAACATGCAAAGAACTCTATCACAGTAGAGATTAATAAAAACTGTATGCTTCTCACCTGTATAACTTTATTTATGTTGTACCAAATTTTTAATGTGGGCCAAATAATTTTCTTTAATAGCTCCAATTATATCATGGTAACCTAGTAGAATGCATTTGTATATGGATACAAGAGGTGATATGATCTGGATTTACCGGTTCACATTTTTCTAAAATTCAAGTATCAAATAGTTGAAATACACCACATATTTAAGGCTTAAACATACATAAATAGGGGGCGGGGGGGGGGGGGGTTTGGGCCTGCGAAATGCAAGCCCGAGTGAGGGCGGCATCCCCGCCCCCACCTCATCGCAACCTACGCACCCCACCTGCACGAGTGGGACCCATCCCGGATGGTGCGGGTTTGCGCCTGCTAGGCATTGGGCATGCGAAGCTCCGCCGGGCCTGCTAGTATGGTCTATAAAAAATAAAAGGGATAATTTTATCAAATTAAACTAAAATAACAAAAAAAGTTCACACATAAACCATGGATATTTATAGAGAAAACCAACATGGTAGGCCATCGATAATTTTTCTTCCGGTAACGGTACATACATCCTGATGAGGCTCGATATCGGTGACTCTCCAGATGCTGACACGTTGCAGATGACGTGTCCCAGAACCTACAGGAAAGGATCAAGAACTTCAGTTGGGATCGCACCTCGTGCCTCCGGCCCGAGGAGTCTCCCGACCTCCGATGGCCTTTCAGACCACCCTCGGCTTGCCTCCAAGCTATCACAGAACCAAGATGCCTCGGCCTCCCGCTCGTGTCCGAGCCTCCCGCCGAGCTCATCTTCCTCGGTCTCATCCAGCTCGACCCACAGCGTTGATCACAGGCGCCTACGCCACGGCTCCGCAAATCTCGCCATGCGCGAGATATCCGCCGCCCACGATCCCACATTCCACGCCATCACGATCCCCCATTAACTAGTATGTCTCGTCATTAATACGGGATCCCGCCTATCACACGGGCGTGACGCCATGGGCGTAATGGCCGGTGTGATTCTCGCGCCCGGCTGCACATTGCTGCCGCTATATAAACCCCTCTCTCAGACGGTCGAGGTAAGCCATTTTTTTACTCCACTAGGTCGTTACTCTGCCAAAATACTCCGTCTAACTTGATCGTCGGAGGGTGCTCGGTGGCACAACAACCCCGGGACTTCTTTGCGGGTAGCTCGGCCACGTCCACTCAAAACCCATTAAGATCCACACGCTCCAGGAGTCAACCCTCCAACTCAATCTCAGTCGTCCATCAGCACACGAAGATATCAACGGAAGATAGCATCTGAAGGAGATACAGAGATCCATCAGATGGCGTCGTCACTTAGTTCCACTCAACCAAAAGTTCATCTTCCGATCTCGTCTACATGGCAAGCGGTCACCGCGACGATCCAAGCACCAACCGTTGGCTTCCCCACAGTGGAGACGAGGGAGAATCCCCTCTTCCACCGAAAACCATTCACGCCCTATCCGCTCGGATAGATCGACTCACGTCCGTCGTGGATGCGCCCGTCCGTGTCCAAGCGGCCGGGCAAGCTCCCCAGGTCGCCGCTCCCCCTCTGCGGGACCGGGACCCCTACAGAGGGAGAGAAGACTATGCCCGCGTTGGCATGAACGATCACCACCTCGCTGTCTCCGGCGGCCGCAGATGCCCGGGGTCGACATATTCAATGACCCGGTGGGCGCCGCACAGTTTAACTCCGAGGTCTTACGCTATAGCGCTTCGCCCCGAGCCCCATCGCGCCCCTGTCCCTCCCGAGAAGGTGTCGGTCAGCTCGCCTGCGCCCAAGCATGACTGGCACCCCCTCTCTCAACGGGGTCGCACGCATTGTAACACCCGAGTTCATTTATACCAATTCCAATTCTCGTATTTCTTATTCATAATAATTCTTGATTTATCGTGTTTGGGTGCGAATGGCAGTTTACATTTTACATTGCATTCGACCCGACCCGCTTGCTTGAACTTGATTGATTTATATTTATAAGTTACCATGGCTTGTTGCATTGACACGTGCATCTAGTATAAACTGCATATTGGCATTTCATCTGACATCGCATGTTTTATCATATAACTTTAAGTCACAGAAAATATTTTAAAATTACATTTCATGGCCTGCTTGATACCCCTAACCCTGTGGTAACGTCCTCGCATCGTGTTCTCGTCCCGTTCAGTGAAACAGACGTGTTTGGATGGCTACGCGCGCGTACGTGCGTCCGTTCTTGGGGGTATGATTTTCTGTTACATAATCCTTCATTTTAAATTTTGGAACTTACAAATAAATTTCGTATTTAAAATCTAAATTTTTAGACCCGACCCGGGCGTGTTTTGGAATATTTTGTATACCGCTAAAAATTCAATTTTTAAATATTTTAGAATTTCCATTGCAGTTCAAATCTTTTCAAAACAGCGAATTAAAATATTAAAACTATCTCTCTCGTGGTCCCCACGTTTTATTTCCCCACCAATCAGCTGCTCTCTCTCTCTCTCCCCCCCTTTCTTTCATCTCTCCTTCTCTCTCCTTCTCCGCGGCTCTCTCTCTCTCTCTCTCTCTCCCTCTCCCCTCCGCTACACTCCAACTTTCTTTCTCCTCTCTCTCTATCTATCTCCTCTCGCAACCCCTCTCTCTCACCTCTCGTGATCCCTGTTCATCAGGGATCCGCGCACCCCCTTCTCCCATATAATCACCTCCCTTCCTCCATCCCCTGCTTCTTCCTCCTTTCCTTTTAAAACCCATTTCTTTGCCGCCACGAAAACCCTAGCACTAGTCCATCGCCTCTGCCTCGTCTTCACCGTCGCCAACTCCTCCTTCCTCGGCTAACACCAAGCACCCTCTCTCCGTTCATCCTCGACGCCTTCATCCTCCGCTCTCGCCTCCGACCACCAACATCCTCCCCCGAGACCTTGACACGAGATCACCGGCCTTCTTCGTTCTCTTCGTGCTCGTTCTCCTCAATTCAACACCATCGTTGCCACCTCCTTTCACCCATCTCGTAGCACTCTCATCATCGCCTCCATCATCTCGTCATCTTCTCCTCGAATTAAACGTAAACCATCGACCTCGACTCCAAAGCCTTCACCCACCACCGAGAACCACCTCCTTCAATCTGCACCTCGACTGAGAACCCATCAAATCGCCACCTCCTCCGTTTTCTTCTCCTTACCGCCGCCTTCCTCATCGCAGATCTCGCCACCGCCAGCAAACCCTCGACTTCGGCTCCTTTGTGAACCCAACAACAACCAATTACTCCAGCAACCAAACTATTACCCATCGACCCGCATCTTATCGTCGTCACCTGAAAAGCCATCACCTCGACTGCACCATTTCCCTCACCCTCGTCACCAACACCTATCTAGCCGCAACCCTCATCGATGCAACCTTCTTCTTCCTCTTCTTATCTCCTGCACGCGACAACACCCAGCCCCGATCATCATTCTCCTCAACTCCGGCCATACTCATCCCCGGAGACCCTCGTCGACGCCACCCATTTCGCTGAACCCATCGCCACTTTAATCTTTTCCCTCTCCATAACCTGAGCAACACCCCATCGCTGGAAAACCCCTATGCATGGCCTCTTAATTCTCAATATAATCATTATATATTTTTTGTTCATTTATGCCAAATTGGCCTTGGAGTCCATCAAACTTGCACCACCATGAAAAATTCTCTTAATCCAGAATCGCAATGTTCAATCCCGGAAGATATCTTAATCTAAATTTTGTGTAAACTGCCTCTCAAAGTCGTGGTCTCCTCTCATCAGCCATCACGTCCTTCCCAAGATACCCCATCCCCATTGCTCGGCTTCTTCTGTTTTCTTAGATGACTTTTACCGATACCGCCCGCTTCTTGCTCCTTCAGCAAATAAAGATAATGCAAGTACTAGCTTTGATCCGGATCTCCATTCCGTCAATGTTCGTGTATGCGCGCAAAATGTTCGGCGTAATGCCCCAATGGAGATTTTCCGTAGTTTATCTCATTCTTGCTGCGTGACGTATATCTGTGGATCCCCGAGGCAAGTGAAACTTGCTACATGCTATTCATACTATTCCTATATTAATTTATCTATTTTCTTATTAAAACTATAGATAGAATCTAAAGCCATGAGTTCCAGGTTAACAACACGATGTTCTGTTTACATATTTCAGATCTAGAACTGGAAACCTAACTGTTGCATTTAGTTTACTAAACCTAGTAACCACATTTATATGTTAGATCACATAATCACAATTGTTTGCATAGCCATAATACCCTTTGTAGTTTATACCCTATCGGACGACCGGTTGCATACATCTAGCCTAATTCATATTCAATTGCATCTCTAAATTGTTTTGGTACATATTAATATGATTTTATCATCCACATTTGTTATACTGCATTCATAAAATGTTAAAACTATCCCTTAAATCCAAACTAATAACCGTGCATCCAAGTAGTTTAATCTGTACCTATTTGCATATCATATTACATGTGCCAGTTTTCTTGTTCTGGTAATAACCATGCTTGTTTATTTGTAACCATGATTTTGCTAGTTGATTATGAGCACCCACATGATATCTTGTACACCCTGACATGACTGGCTACACATATTACTTGACCAGACATGGTACCGTACAACTCTTGACATAACGTGACACCTTTATATATTACCTGGCTTGACCTGATGTACCATGGACTCACCTGTTACCCGATCCTGTGTCTAATGCCGACAAACCAGACATGTAGTCCTTACGGATCGTTCTTGTTGTCTATGCAGACAAACCTGCACCTACCTGATCCTGAGTTGGCATTAGTTCTTGATTACTTAATACCTGACTTGAATACATATAACTTGGGGGTATGGGGAAATCAATGATGAAATCCTGACTTGTAACTCGACAGTTGCTTGCTTATACTGACCAGTTTTGGAGGCTAGGCCCGCCTCGGGATGATGCTGCTGACATCGTTCGTCTTTACCCTTTTCCTTTTAGTACCTAGCGGCACGTCTCGGTTTCAGCCCGAGAGTCTTAGACCGTGGTCCCGGGCATGCACGGGATAATACTGAGTTACATCAATGATTCATCAAATTGATTTCAAAGACTTGAGAGTAGTTAACCCAATAGACCAGTTTAGATTACTCACTGCACACTACCCTTCACTGCCCTGATTTATATTGTTGTTACACTTGCTATACCCTTTATGATCATACTTGCATGTCTTGCCACCCTGTTTATATATTATTGCTTGATGTTATGACGCGCTGGCGTCTGGATTTTGCATGGCCCAGATCCTCCATCTTTGTTGCAGACTGATCAGGAGTTTTGCCGCTGTTAGACCGAGCGGTAAGGATCCTGTTGGTATGCAGTTTTACTTCCAGGTGTTTCATTTATTGTATCTTTTGCTTCCGCATATTATTATTTCTTGACTCATTCATTCTGGCTCATGGACATGTACTAGATAGTTAGTTTACTTTCCTGATCTTGATATCTCTACAGCCGTAATGTGACTGTGGAAGGATTTTTCCCATCCACGGGTAGCATGGTTGGCTATGTCACGTACCCATCTTAGCGTACTCTGGGAAGCGGGGTGTGACATGGTTCTTTTGGTATCAGAGCCATGGGATATAGGTTAAACGAGTTTGATTCTTTTGTAGTTGGGTATTGGACCCAATACACGAATCAGAATACTCGTGATTAGGAACATGTCCTGCCACCTTGTTATCGTGATTCTTGAATCATATCTTTTTCGTATCCTTTGCCTTGACGATATGCAAACAACTTTGCATCTCGGCTTGAAACCTTTTTGGATTCACCATTGTTTCTCCCTGTTTCTTGATTCTGATACTAGGATTTGGGCGACTTGAGTGGAATTATGTAATTGTACCCATGAACTGCAGCATGGTTACAATGCGGTACTCTATTTAAGTAACTTGGAGTCCTGGTCTTGATTCACTTCCTTATTCCATGATCGGTATATTACCTTGTTTTTCTCGGTTTCTTTGCTTACCAGTTATTGTTTTATCGCCAGCTTGAATCATGTTTTCCGTGCTTAATCCTCTTCGGTATCTTGACTTCGGATGAAGTTATCTCGGTATCTTACTTGTTCATGCTTTACCGCATTAGAATTATTCAATTCTGGTGCATCCCTTTGTTTGTTGTTATCTTGGGAATGGATTTTCGCGGCACTTTCCACGCTCATATTGATTGTAAGGAAAGGAAAGTGATTCTCTAGATTCCCGGACATCCGGAGTTTGTTTGCTGGAGGAAGCAGTTCTGTCGGGCCAGTCGAGTTTAGGGCTAGGCCGACAAACAATACTCTTTCGTCGATGGAAGTTGATAAGAAAGAAGCTCCGGCTATAGTTCGAGAATTCATGGACGTGTTCGAAGACATCTCGGGTTACCGCAAAACGAGATGTGGAGTTTGCAATTGATCTTGTTCCTGGTGCAGCGCCAATCTCATAGGCGTAGTATCCAATGGCACCAATGGAGTTGGAAGAAGTCAGGAAGCAAGTTGCTGAATCACTTGAGAAGGGTAGGATTTGCAGAAGTAACTCACCTTGGAGAGCTCCAGTTCTTCTAGTAAAGAAGATGATGTCACAAGGAGGATATGCATCAATTATCGAGAATTAAACCGGGTGACTATTAAGAACAAGTACCTGATCCCTCGCATTGGCGAATTGTTCGAGCAGCTTAGTGGCGCGAGGGTATTCTCGAAGCTGGATTTGCGGTCCGGATATCATCAGGTCCGAGTTAAACCGGAAGATATTTGCAAGACTGTGTTCCGAACTCGGTATGGACATTACGAGTATTAGTGATGCCCTTCGGAGCAACGAATGCACCGGCGATATTTATGGACTTGATGAGCCGAATCTTTTCACCATTCTTGGACCAAATTATAGTGGTGTTCATGGATGATATTTGGTCCACCCAAAAGAGTATTGAAGAGCATGCAGAACACTTGAAGATCGCACTGCAGACATTGAGGCAAGACAGATTATATGCAAAGATGAGCAAGTGCGAGTTTTAGCTTGAAGAAGTGAAGTTTTGGGGCATATCGTAGCTGGAGATGGAATCGCCGTTTATCCAAGGAAGATTGCAGCAGTTCAAGACTGGCTGATTCCGAAGAACGTTGTAGAGATCAGAAGTTTTCTTGGACTTACCGGGTATTACAGAAGGTTCGTGGAGAACTTTGCTCGTCTGGCAGAGCCTTTGACCAAGCTTACACGCAAGGAAGTACTATTTCTGCGGACGAAAAGGTGTGCGTCAGCTTTTGAGGCGTTGAAGCAAAGGTTGATAACCGCTCTTGTTTTAACCGTGCTCAGTTCCGGAGGATTGGTGATTCACAGCAACGCATCTGGGAAAGGAGTGGGATGTGTTTTGATGCAGCAGGGAAAGGTTGTAGCTTACGCGTCGAGACAATTGAAGACCCATGAGAAGAATTACCCAACTCATGACTTGGAGTTAGCAGCTGTGATTTTCGCTTTGAAGATTGGGAGACACTACTTACTGGGCATGTAATACCCAGCTCTTTTTGAACAACATTTTCCGTATTTATATATATATATATATATATATATATATTATTTACAAAATTATTTTATTCTAATTATAATTATTTTATTTTCCTTAAATTCAAAACCCAGCTGAAACCAAATATATAATTTCCCACCTTTTATTCCTTCAGCCCCTTTCTTTAAATTAAAATCTTTCTTAAACCAATCCCAGCCCAACACCCATTTTCTTTTTCATAATTCCCTCAGCCCACGAATTAAATCGATATCATTTATTAGAGCAGCCCGGCCCGTTTCCTTTCCTTTATAATTCTTTTTTATATTTTCCGGCCCAGCCCACTCCAACCCGGCCCACACCCTGCCTTCTTCCCAACGGCTACTCCCTATTTTTCCCGCTCCCTGTCTCTCGTGATCCGCCTCCTCCACCCACGCTCGCGCCCACGTCACAGCGCCGTTGCCCACGCTCACGCCCACGCCTAGCCATTATCCCCTCCTCGTCTCTCCTCCTTCTCCCTCACACCCTCGAACTCACTTCTCTCCCCCTCTCAAACTTTCAATCGCTCGAGTCCCTGCATCCCACTCCATGACGACGACGTCACCGTCGACGAGGACGACCACAACAATCACTTCGTCTCGCCTCCCTCACCTCTCTCTCCTCTTCACCACCCTCCTCGCCACCGAGTCCCCCTCACTCCCGTTCTCCCTCTCAACATTCGAACACCATCGCCTCTGGCCGTCGTCGACCATCTCTCGATCACCTCCATCGCATCACCCACTCCCCACCTCACCTCTTCGCAGCACCCTCGTCCTCGACAATCCTACCTCCAATCACCAACGCCCTCGCCTCCATCTCAAACCCCCACTCATCCATTCCCTGCACACCCGAGCCCCATCGCCCTTCACCGGAGCTTCGAGCTCGAGACGAGCCCTGCACCCATCTCGACCCCCCACCTGCACTCAACGCCGGCGAGCCTCCACCGACTTGAACCACCTCGTCGACACCTTCATCCTCAGCATCATCATCGCCATCATTCACGACTTCTCTCTCCCTATCTTCCCCTGCAACTCACTTCTCTCTCTCTAAATCTCACTCTCTATCTCTCTCTGCCTCTCTCACAATCTCTCTTTATCTCTTTCTCACTCACTCTCTCTCTCTAATTCTCTCTATCTCCAATTTTTTCTTCCCCTCTCTCTAAATTTCTATCTCCCTTTGTTAGCGTCTAAATCTCCCAGCACATCTCGAGAAATCGACAGAGCATACCTCTCCGCATCCAGCAAACGCGAGGCATCTCCGGACAACTCCGACGTAGAACCCGAGCGCGAGCTGAGGCCGCGAACCCTAGCCGCGCCATTCGTCGCGCTTTCGTGCCGCTGCCGCTGCCGTGTATCGCCAGAAACGTCTCCAGGCAAGTTCCATACTTGCTACATGCTAATTTGTATTAGTTACGAACTATAATCTTATAGATTCCATACTTACTATCCTCGATAAATTATACGACGCAACTGTTCGATGCATGATCTCAATGGAAATCCTCATTTAATTTGACGGAAATCAATTGTATAGTCTGGCCCGTATGGCTGTGAATCTAGTGTGTGAATTTCATTAGAAAATATGACCGTTAATGACTAAAACGAATACCCCCAAATACATCCGTAAAACTGGAAATTTCTCGTGTCTGAAAACGGTTAAAATCACCATAAATTAGATACACACTGAAATGATACGTTCTAGGGCTCAAATCGAAGCCGACTCGACGAAATATAACCCTATGCAAGTTTCTAATGGTTTCTGTACTTAAATTATGACGATATTTAGATCGGAGTGCGACTCTGGACTGCAGTCCAGAGCGACTCTGATTATTGCTTACTGTTCCGTAATGGGTACCACCTTGTTTTCTTACCTCGTATGTTGTGGAACTCCACTGTTTATTAAAGGTGAATCTGTTAGCTAGATAACACAAGTGGTTTCACCCTGTTTTGTCATCATTTGCTATTTAACCTGTAATTTAAAAGATCGGGACGTATAACAGTCCCAACAGAATCAGAATTGACATACTAGTATTGAACAGAGTATAACTCATAAACTCATAACGTACAGACGCGATTGAGGATCCGTCTATTGCATTGAAAACCTTACTGAAAACCCTATATTTCATTCAACTGCAGCATCGCTAAATTCTGATCCCAACTGGGATTAAAATGCGTTACGAAACGGACTTCCGATTCTGAAACCGGATTTCCAGCCGTGAACGCTTAAAATGAAATGGCCATAACTAGTGATCCTGAAACCCGATTGTCGTGAAACCAAATTCGCTGGATAGATAATCAAACATACTATTTATTCCCCATTCATTTTTTTGCTAAACTATACCCGTATGATTTATGATAAATTGTGCAAGTGGTAGATTACTGATTTATGACATCCTAATCATGCTTTACGTACTGTTTACGCATCATATCATACATATGTCACTGCATTGATAACCTAGTGATAATGTGCATTACCCAGTGTTAGGTATTAGTGATAATTGTGGCAAGTACGTAAGTGTTCGTGCATGAGTGAATAAGTGAAAGTGACACGTACTTGTACACAATCAGTGAACCTTATTATTCTATTGCATTGTCGACGTCTGTGGGACGCGTGTACGCGTGGCTATAAGTGGTATGGGACACTTATGGAAGCTCTTGCATGGGTGTCACAGATAAGGCACCAGACGCTGCCATTTATCTTGAGTATTAGTCGGGACGTGCTTGATGGATATCCCGTCTCCAGTTCTCGCGCAGACTTGTCACAGACCGACTGGTATTTGAGGTTATGGTTAGCGTTTGATGTAGACCACGGGGTGTGGGGTAGTTTGAGTGTGAGTTCAACAGAATCTCGGGAGTCCCATGCCGGCTTATATATATGGAGATATATGGAGATATATGGAGATTTACAGGGTACATGATTATTACCGTGAGTTACATGTTGGGCCCGTGGTCCCTTGCCCTTTGGTCCTACCCTTGGGTGGAGGACACTCACGAGTGGTTGACTCTCACACTTGGACTGACGATAGGCTTAGTGACCTGTACAGTGAGACTTAGAGACTGATAGGGATAATGGCATTGATATACATTACTTACCGTTGTTGACATACCTGGCATATTATTTTACTGCTTTACTGTTCACTCGATTTATTAGACACTTCTTTGGTTACTGCATGTTCATACCTATACCTTCTTGATTTACTGTCATATATATCTATTATTACTGTTCGAGTTGTCACTTGTATCTATATATTATTTTGCTATTGTGTCGCTCTGACGACCTGAGTATGCATGCTCAGTGTGAGGAGTGGATTTAGCCGGGACCAGGACCAGACGCACATCATGGATATTTTGATTAGCTATCCAGTGTTATACCCTTTTGTTTCCCATGAGGTCAGTTCTTTATATTGTTTTGTTTCAGTTACTGCATTTCTCATTACCTGCGCATTATTTACTGATTACCACGTAAAGCTAGAAGCCGAAGTGTGACTACGGTAGGATATTTCCTTGACCGTAGGAGCATGGCTGGCCTTGTCAACCCCTCGTATTCCGTATTTTGGGAAGCGGGGCGTGACATGGTTTAGTTGGTATCAAAGCCCAGGTTTTGCTTCGATTGGGATTGCAGTTTTTCATGTATAGCTTGACAATCTAAGACATCTATCGGTCTAGGTTGTAAACTTGTTATTCTTGATCCATATTCACATTGTGTGTTCTGCTATCCATTCGCTAGGGTTTCGGATGACTTGGAAAAGTTACGTGGTTATAATTGTGAACTACATCATAGTTACACTACCGTACTCTGTTTAAGCGACTTAGAGTCCTACAGTTGATTTCCACCTGTAATGAATTTCATCACACCCGATGTTCTTGATCCCCTGCCCAATCCATACTATATTTTAATTCCTATGGCTTGTGCCTTATATCGTTCTCAAAATTGTTGTTTCAGGATCATGTCGTCCAACGACTCTTCCTATATCTCCACTCCCCAGAATCAGACCATTGAGATTCTGAGTGTACTGCAAGGTCTGAAGGAAGCCCAGGAGCGAACAAACGACTTGTTAGCTGAAGGACCAAGAAGGCAGATGAATCAAGCACCAGCGGGAGTTTCCAATCGTAAAGGGATCCCTGTTAGAAGAGGAAAAGAGAAGAAGATGAAGCGCTCATTTGCTTCCCCGCGACAGAAGCAACAGAAGACCCAATGTTGTGGGTACTGTAGGAGGCCAGGACATCTTCAAAGGGATTGTCGCTGCGCCTAAGGGAAATGTCTGATTTTCGGATCCAGCGAACATCTTATCAACGATTGCCCAAAAAGAAAGGGACTACAAGGAGGAGACTCGTCCACACTCTCCACTTCTGACAAGTGATAATTATTGCGTAGTTCGAACTTCGAGGATAAGGCAGATCCAGCTTAGGATTCAACCGTGTGACGAGATTGCAGCGGTCCAGAAATCAAAGAAGAGTTATTATGTTTTCTGCTTACAATAATAATGCTGTTACCCCTTTTGTAAAAATTTCCTTTCGTTTGAAATCTTGTATCCGTCGATCTTTTAATCGAATGCAATAAAAACTTTGAATCGTAATATAAGTATCATTCTCTTGCTTTTCCCCTTATTTAGACTATTCATTACCACAGCATTTTTTTTCTGATTTTTCAATTCTTGCCCACCGCATATTTTCCTATACTTCATACCTGTAATACCCGGTTCTTTTATATACGCCTAAATCTGTATTTCTCTTTAAACTATAAATTTTGTTATTTTAAGTATTTAATTATTTTAAAGAAACTCCATCAAACCCAATACCACTTTTCCCTGTTATTTATAAATTCACTCAGCCCATTTCTTTTATTAAAATTTAACCCAGCCCATTCCCTATCTAATAAACTTAATATTCTTTATTATACTTAAATTTCCCAAACCCTACCAATCCCAAGCCCGTTCCTTTATTTTCATAAATTTAATCTTTTTTTTTAAAAACCACCGGCCCGTTCCCACTTCAATTTATTTTCCCCCAGCTTTTCCCTGCGGCCCAGTGCCTCAGCCCACTCCCTTTTTCATTGTTAATTAATTAAATTTTATCCCCAGGCCCGGCCCAGTGCCCCTCTCCAAGCCCACTTCCCTCTCAACCCACGCCCGTTCCCCAGTGAACTCGACCCGACCCGCCTCCACAAACCCTCCTTCCTCAACGGCTATTTCCTTTCCCCCGCGCGCTCGACCCACTTCCGTCGCCTCCGCCCACGCTCGCGCCCCCGTCGCTCGCGCGCGTTACTCTCCAAGACGCGCGACCCTGTCTCCCCTATCTCTCCTTCTCTCTCCCTGCACACTCTTTCTCTCTCCCTCAAAACTCTCATTCACTCTCTTTCCCCATCTCTTTCCCCACACAACCCATAACCGAGCCCAACCCGAGCCCTTGCCGCCGGAGCCACCTCAGCAACCACCGTGAGCTTCTTCCTCCAACCGAACTCCTCCAACCTCCTCGCTTAGTCAACCACCAAGCTACGACCACTGTGCCGACTGCAGCTCCGACCACCGTCGCTGCACCCCCGCCTCAGCAGCCACCATCTGAGCAGCACCGCCGACGAGTTCCTCACTCCTTCCCAAGCGACCCACCTCGTTGCCGGCGACCCCGAGCACCTCTCAAACCTCATCACCATGCTCCTCACCTCCTCACTCCTCAATGCCTCCTCCTCAATCTCTCAACCCATCATCCCCTCTGTTTCCTCCCTCTCTCTCTTCCTCTACTCTCTATCCCTCTGATCTCTCTCTCTAACTCTCTCTGATCTCTCTCTCCTACTCACTCTCTCTCTCTCTACACTCCTCTCTCTCTCTCTCTCTAATCCCTCTCTCTCTCAACATCTTTCTCACCCTCTCTCTATCCCACACCCTCTCCCTCTTCATCTTCCTCTACCTCTCCCTCTCAAATCCTAGACGGCGAATTCATCTCCCCGCTACACCACTGCCATCTATATCGACTACGAACAGCACGAGCCCCAACATCCACGAGCCTCGACTGCATCCTACCCGACCCAAGCTCATTCCGGGACGCTGCCGTCGCCGCTCGTCGCGCGTTCGTGACGTTACCGTCACCGTACATCCCCGAGGCGTGTCCAGGCAAGTTCTCTACTTGCTACATGCTAAGTTATGCTCGTTACAAATTAAAATCGTTTAGATTCTGTAGTTATTTTCTGAATAAATTATACTACGTACCTGTTCGATACATGATCCCAATGAGAATACTTATCTAATTTGACGGAACTAGATTGTTTATATTGGCCCTTGTAGTGATGAATACCTTGTACAAATTTCGCTGGAAAATATGACCGTTAACGACTAAAACGACTATCCCCAAGTTTACTCGTAAAACTGGAATTTTCTTGTATCTGAAAACCGTTAAAATCACCATAAATTATATACATACTGGAATGATACTATCAAGGTCTTAAATCGAAGCCGACTCGACGAACTATAACCCTATGTAAATTTCTAATTGTTTCTATACTTAAACTGTGACAATATTTGGATCGGAGTGCGACTCTGGACTGCAGTCCAGAGCGACTCTGTTTATTGGGTGCTGTTCTGTAATGGGTACCACCTTGTTTCCTTAACTCGTAGGTTGCGGAACTCCGCTGTTTATTATAGGTGAACCTGTTATCTAGACAACACAAGTGGTTTCATCCGGTTTCGTTATCGTTTGTTATTTAATCTGTAATTTAATAGATAGGGACGTATAACAGTCCCAACAGAATCAGAATTGACATACTAGTATTGAATAATGTATATCTCCTGACGTACAGACGTGATTGAAGATCCGTCTGTTGCGTTGAAAACTATATTGGAAAACCTAGATTTCATTCAACTGTAGAGTCACTAAATTCTGATCCCAACTGGGATTAAAATGCGTTCCGAAACGGACTTCCGATTCTGAAACCGGATTTCCAGCCGTGAACGCTGAAAATAAAATGGCTATAATTAATGATCCTGGAACCCGATTGGCATGAAACCAAATTCCCTGGATAGATAACTGAACATACTATTTATTCCCCGTTCATCGTTTCACTAAATTGTAATCGTATGATTTATGATAAATTATGCAAGTGGTAGATTATTGATTCATGACACCCTAATCATGCTTTACATACTGTTTACGCATCATATCATACACATGTCACTGCATTGATAACCTTGTGATAACGTGCATTACCCAGTGTTAGGTATTAGTGATGATTGTGGCAAGTACGTTAGTGTTCGTGTATCAGTGAATAAGTGAAAGTGACACGTACTTGTACACAATCAGTGAACCTTATTATTCTATTGCATTGTCGACGTCTGTGGGACGCATGTACGTGTGACTATAAGTGGTATGGGACACTTATGGAAGCTCTTGCATGGGTGTCACAGATAAGGCACCAGACACTGCCATTTATCTTAGGTATTAGTCGGGGCGTGCTTGATGGAGGTCCTGCCTCCAGTTCTCGCTCAGACTTGTCACCGACCGATTGGTATTTGAGGTTATGGTTAGCGTTTGATATAGACCACGGGGTGTGGGTTAGTTCGAGTGTGAATTCAACAGAATCTCGGGAGTCTCTTGCCGGCTTATATATATGGAGATATATGGAGATTTACAGGGTACATGATTATTACCGTGAGTTACATGTTGGGCCCGTGGTCCCTTGCCCTTGGGTTCTACCCTTGGATGGAGGACACTCGCGAGTGGTTGACTCTCACACTTGGACTGACGATAGGTTTAGTGACCTGTATAGTGAGACTTAAAGACTGATAGGGATGATAGCATCGACATACATACTTACTGTGTTGACATACGTGGCATATCATTCTACTGCTTTTACCGTTCCGCTGCATTGATTACTGCATGCTCATAACTATACCGTCATTGATTTACTGTTATATATATCTATTATCACTGTTAGAATTGTCACATGAATTTATATATTATATTGCTATTGTGTCGCTCTGACGACCTGAGTATGCATGCTCAGTGTGAGGAGAAGATTTAGCCTGGACCGGGATTAGACGTGCATTACGGACATTTTGATTTGCTATCCAGAGTTATACCCTTTTGTTTCCCATCAGGTCAGTTCTTTATATTGTTTCGTTTCAGTCACTGCATTTCTCATTGCCTGCGCATTATTTACCGATTACCATGTAAAGCTAGAAGCCGAAGTGTGACTACGGCAGGATGTATCCTTGACCGTAGGAGCATGGCTGGCCTTGTCAACCCCTCGTATTCCTTATTTTGGGAAGCGGGGCGTGACATGGTTTAGTTGGTATCAAAGCCAGGTTTTGCTTCGATTGGGATTGCAGTTTTCCGTGTATAGCTCGACAATCTAAGACATCCCTCAGTCTAGATTGTAAACTTGATATCCTTGATCCATATTCACATTGAGTGTTCTGCTATCCATTCACTAGGGTTTCGGGCGACTTGGCAAGGTTACGTGGTTGCAATTGCACTACCGTACTCTGTTTCAGTGACTTAGAATCCTACAGTTGATTTCCACTTGTAATGAATTTCATCACTTCTGATATTCTTGAATCTTTGATCAACCCATATTATATTCTTATAGCTTGTGCCTTATATCATCCCCAAAATTATTGTTTCAGGATCATGACTTCCAACGACTCCTCATCGAACTCCACTCCCCAGATTCAGACCGTTGAGATCTTGAGCGTACTGCAAGGTTTAAAGGAAGCCCAGGAGCGGACGAACGACTTGCTAACTGAAGGACTGAGAAGGCAGGTGAATCAGGCACCAGTGGGAGTCTCAAATTGTAAAGGGATCCCTGTTAGACGAGGAAAAGAGAAGAAGATGAAGCGCCAGTTTGTTTCCCCGCGACAGAAGCAGCAGAAGACCCAATGTTATGGGTACTGTAAGAGGCCAGGACATCTTCAGAAGAATTGTCGCCGCGCCCAAGGGAAATGTCTGATTTGCGGATCCAGCGAACATCTTATCAACAGTTGCCCAAAAGGAAGGAGCTACAAGGAGGAGACTCATCCACACTCTCCACTACTGCCAAGTGATGATTATTGCGTAGTTCGAACCTCGAGGATAAGGCGGACCCAACACAGGATTTAACTCGCGTAACGAGAATGCAGCGGTCTGGCAATCAAAGAAGAATTTTCATGTTTTCTAATTTCATTAATAATGTTGTCATCCTCTTATAAATATTTCTTTCCATTTGAAATCTTGTATCCGTCGAACTTTTAGTTGAATGCAATAAAACTTGAATCGTAATATATGTATCATTCTCTTGTCCTTCCCCTTATTCATACTATTCACTATCACAGCATTTTAATCTTGATTTTTCAGTTCCTGCCACCGCATATCTTTCTATACTTCGTACACTTAGCTATATTCTTGATGTATTCCACTGTCCAATCACGACTCTTACTTTTCAGGCCATGGCCCACCCTGGAGCAGCGCCGCATTTGGATGAGGATGCATAGTCATGCGTTTCCTTAGACCGCACGCTGATGAGTTCTGACGATGAGATCAACGGTCCCTGGGTCATTGGCGAAAATAGCGATTCCGAAGACGAAGGAGCAGCCGCCCCAGAGTTTAACATGATAGGCGATTCCGACGAAGAGGAAGAAGACCCTGAAGAGAACCCGATGGAGGAAGATTCCGAGGAAGACCCGATAGAAGAAAATCCAGTTGAGGAAAATCTCGTGGAAGAGAATCCAGAAGAAGAGAATCACATAGAATCAAACCTCGATGAAGAAGCTCCAGCCGATGAAGAAGGACCAGAAGATCAAGACCCTGCTGTGGAAGAACTCCCAATGGCGGTCCCCGCGAGGCGCTATGGAAATGGACGCCCCTACCTGAGCGCGCGAGCCTACCGCAACCTGCTGAATCCCCACAACCGCGACTGACGGGAATTCTTTTAGATGTTGTTTTATCTGGCCAAATAAATCTGTGTATAGATTAGGGCCACACTTCGTTTTGAGAATGCTTTGTTTAGAATCTTCTGGAATAAAATAAATTGCTGAGTTCGCTAATATTTCGATCTTCTTAGTTCACTTGCTACTTGATTATTTCTTCTATACCATTATTTTCTCTACTGAGATCTGTCCACCCCTACTCCTTACTTTGTCTTAACCCTCACTGAGATTAACTAGTACCACACCCGATCTTTTAGAGGTCCACCCTTCATCCTCCGTCTGTGCCTCGTTTGAGATCCTTCTGGAAGGAGAAAATTTTAGTGAAATTTCTGAGTCGCTAACCCTTCAAATTTTTGATTCACAAAATGTATCGACCGTTGCCCTCCCCATACTTTCCCCTGGTAGTCCTTTGTTGCTCACCCTTACTTCCCGTGCTGACCCGATCCCAATCTCCTTGATCTTCAGCCTAAAGCCGCCACACTCCGACTTTCTAAGTGAGCCACACTTCCTTGTAATCATTACCCTAGCTAGCCCTATACATTTTGTGTTTTCCTTTTACCCTATATATATTTAGGGACTTTATTATTCGAAATTTGGTTTTCATTATCTTGTATTTGTCGAAGAGTGCGGGTTATTGACTACTTAGTTTTATGTATTTCAAAGCACACTACTATTATCCCCATTTTTGGTAGCGCAACCTTACATTGCGCATATTTTCGTTCCATGTTTCTTATTTTCACTATGTGAGTTTTTAAGTTATCTGATCGATACGTTATCCTAAAATGTTTTAACCAACCGACGAATCTTTCACTACTTTATTATCGGGTGTTGTGCTTATGTTTACTATTATAAATGATTCTGTCTTATACTCTTTATTTCTGCCGTGCTACCTTTGATATACTTATACGTGCACATATTTGAGTTTCGATTTTATCGAGTACGCCTCGAATATCATTGTTCGTTATTGTTGTTATTGCTATTCTCGTATACATATAGGTTGCCTTTGTAGTTGTTCAAGTCTTATACTTATCTAAACCTATATTTTTGTATGTTGTTCTTACATATATAAACCTTCAAATTTCTTCATCAGCCTATTTCAAGTAAATCATTATGTGTTCGTTGCGATATAGTAGCTTTCGCTTATGATTTTATAATTTATCGTTTATTTTAAATTTCGAGGACGAAATTTTTTGTAAGGGTGGTATGATGTAATACCCGGTTCTTTTATATACGCCTAAATCCGTATTTCTCTTTAAACTATAAATTTTGTTATTTTAAGTATTTAATTATTTTAAAGAAACTCCATCAAACCCAATACCACTTTTCCCTGTTATTTATAAATTCACTCAGCCCATTTCTTTTATTAAAATTTAACCCAGCCCATTCCCTATCTAATAAACTTAATATTCTTTATTATATTTCAATTTCCCAAACCCTACCAATCCCAAGCCCGTTCCTTTATTTTCATAAACTTAATCTTTTTTTTAAAACCACCGGCCCGTTCCCACTTCAATTTATTTTCCCCCAGCTTTTCCCTGCGGCCCAGTGCCTCAGCCCACTCCCTTTTTCATTGTTAATTAATTAAATTTTATCCCCAGGCCCGGCCCAGTGCCCCTCTCCAAGCCCACTTCCCTCTCAACCCACGCCCGTTCCCCAGCGAACTCGACCCGACCCGCCTCCACAAACCCTCCTTCCTCCAACGGCTATTTCCTTTCCCCCGCGCGCTCGACCCACTTCCGTCGCCTCCGCCCACGCTCGCGCCCCCGTCGCTCGCGCGCGTTACTCTCCACGACGCGCGACCCTGTCTCCCCTATCTCTCCTTCTCTCTCCCTGCACACTCTTTCTCTCTCCCTCAAAACTCTCATTCACTCTCTTTCCCCATCTCTTTCCCCTCACAACCCATAACCGAGCCCAACCCGAGCCCTTGCCGCCGGAGCCACCTCAGCAACCACCGTGAGCTTCTTCCTCCAACCGAACTCCTCCAACCTCCTCGCTTAGTCAACCACCAAGCTACGACCACCGTCGCTGCACCCCCGCCTCAGCAGCCACCATCTGAGCAGCACCGCCGACGAGTTCCTCACTCCTTCCTAAGCGACCCACCTGGTTGCCGGCGACTCCGAGCACCTCTCAAACCTCATCACCATGCTCCTCACCTCCTCACTCCTCAATGCCTCCTCCTCAATCTCTCAACCCATCATCCCCTCTATTTCCTCCCTCTCTCTCTCTTCCTCTACTCTCTATCCCTCTGATCTCTCTCTCTAACTCTCTCTGATCTCTCTCTCCTACTCTCTCTCTACACTCCTCTCTCTCTACACTCCTCTCTCTCTCTCTCTAATCCCTCTCTCTCTCAACATCTTTCTCACCCTCTCTCTATCCCACACCCTCTCCCTCTTCATCTTCCTCTACCTCTCCCTCTCAAATTCTAGACGGTGAATTCATCTCCCCGCTACACCACTGCCCTCCATATCGACTACCAACAGCATGAGCCCCAACATCTACGAGCCTCGACTGCATCCTACCCGACCCAAGCTCATTCCGAGACGCTGCCGTCGCCGCTCGTCGCGCGTTCGTGACGTTACCGTCACCGTACATCCCCGAGACGTGTCCAGGAAAGTTCTCTACTTGCTACATGCTAAGTTATGCTCGTTACAAATTAAAATCGTTTAGATTCTGTAGTTATTTTCTGAATAAATTATACTACGTACCTGTTCGATACATGATCCCAATGAGAATACTTATCTAATTTGACGGAACTGGATTGTTTATATTGTCCCTTGTAGTGATGAATACCTTATACAAATTTAGCTGAAAAATATGACCGTTAACGACTAAAACGACTATCCCCAAGTTTACTCGTAAAACTGGAATTTTCTTGTATCTGAAAACCGTTAAAATCACCATAAATTATATACATACTGGAATGATGCGTTCGAGGGCTTAAATTGAAGCCGACTCGACGAAATATAACCCTATGTAAATTTCTAATTGTTTCTGTATTTAAACTGTGACAATATTTGGATCGGAGTACGACTCTGGACTGCAGTGCAGAGCGACTCTGTTTATTGGGTGCTGTTCCGTAATGGGTACCACCTTGTTTCCTTAACTCGTAGGTTGCGGAACTCCGCTGTTTATTATAGGTGAACCTGTTATATAGACAACACAAGTGGTTTCATCCGGTTTCGTTATCGTTTGTTATTTAATCTGTAATTTAATAGATAGGGACGTATAACAGTCCCAACAGAATCAGAATTGACATACTAGTATTGAATAGTGTATATCTCCTGACGTACAGACGCGATTGAAGATCCGTCTGTTGCGCTGAAAACTTTATTGGAAAACCTAGATTTCATTGAACTGTAGAGTAGCTAAATTCTGATCCCAACTGGGATTAAAATGCATTGCGAAACGGACTTCCGATTCTGAAATCGGATTTCCAGCCGTGAACGCTGAAAATGAAATGGCTATAATTAATGATCCTGGAACCCGATTGGCATGAAACCAAATTCGCTGGATAGATAACTGAACATACTATTTATTCCCCGTTCATTGTTTCACTAAATTGTAATCGTATGATTTATGATAAATTATGCAAGTGGTAGATTATTGATTCATGACACCCTAATCATGCTTTACATACTGTTTACGCATCATATCATACACATGTCACTGCATTGATAACCTTGTGATAGCGTGCATTACCCAGTGTTAGGTATTAGTGGTGATTGTGGCAAGTACGTTAGTGTTCGTGTATCAGTGAATAAGTGAAAGTGACACGTACTTGTACACAATCAGTGAACCTTATTATTCTATTGCATTGTCGACGTCTGTGGGACGTATGTACGTGTGACTATAAGTGGTATGGGACACTTATGGAAGCTCTTACATGGGTGTCGCGGATAAGGCACCAGACACTGACATTTATCTTAGGTATTAGTCGGGACGTGCTTGATGGAGGTCCTGCCTCCAGTTCTCGCGCAGACTTGTCACCGACCGATTGGTATTTGAGGTTATGGTTAGCGTTTGATGTAGACCACGGGGTATGGGGTAGTTTGAGTGTGAATTCAACAGAATCTCGGGAGTCCCTTGCCAGCTTATATATATGGAGATATATGGAGATTTACAGGGTACATGATTATTACCGTGAGTTACATGTTGGGCCCGTGGTCCCTTGCCCTTGGGTTCTACCCTTGGGTGGAGGACACTCGCGAGTGGTTGACTCTCACACTTGGACTGACGATAGGTTTAGTGACCTGTACAGTGAGACTTAGAGACTGATAGGGATGATAGCATCGACATACAAACTTACTGTGTTGACATACGTGGCATATCATTCTACTGCTTTTACCGTTCCGCTGCATTGATTACTGCATGCTCATAACTATACCGTTATTGATTTACTGTTATATATATCTATTATCACTGTTAGAATTGTCACATGAATTTATATATTATATTGCTATTGTGTCGCTCTGACGACCTGAGTATGCATGCTCAGTGTGAGGAGAAGATTTAGCCTGGACCGGGATTAAACGTGCATTACGGACATCTTGATTTGCTATCCAGAGTTATACCCTTTTGTTTCCCATCAGGTCAGTTCTTTATATTGTTTCGTTTCAGTCACTGCATTTCTCATTGCCTGCGCATTATTTACCGATTACCATGTAAAGCTAGAAGCCGAAGTATGACTACGGCAGGATGTATCCTTGACCGTAGGAGCATGGCTGGCCTTGTCAACCCCTCGTTTTCCGTATTTTGGGAAGCGGGGCGTGACAGTACCCTTAGCTATTTTCTTGATGTGTTCCACTATCTAATCTTGACTCTTTCTTTTCAGGCCATGGCCCACCCTGGAGCAGCGCCGCATCTAGATGAGGATGCACAGTCTTGCGTTTCCTTAGACCGCACGCTGATGAGTTCTGACGATGAGATCAACGGTCCCCAGGTCATTTTCGGAAACAGCGATTCCGAGGAAGAAGGAGCCGCCGCCCCAGAGGTTGACATGGTACGCGATTCCGACGAAGAAGAAGGAGACCCTGAAGAGAACCCGATAGAGGAAGATCCCGAGGAAGACCCGATAGAAGAAAATCCAGTGGAGGAAAATCCCATGGAAGAGGACCCAGAAGAAGAGAATCACATGGAAGCAGACCTCGATGAAGAAGCTCCAGCCGAGGAAGAAGGTCCAGAAGATCAAGACCCTGCGGTGGAAGAACTCCCAATGGCGGTCCCTGCGAGGCGCTATGGGAATGGACGCCCCTACCTGAGCGCGCGAGCCTACCGCAATCTGCTGAACCTCCACAACCACGACTGACAGAATTTTTAGATGTCGTCTTCTCTGGCCAAATAAAATCTGTGAATAGTTTAAGGCCACCTTTCGTTTTTGAGAATGTTTTGTTTAGAATCTTCTGGAATGAAATAAATTGCTGAGTTCGCCAATTTTTCGATCTTCTTAGTTCATTTGATGCTTGATTATTTCTCATATACATTTATTTTTCCTGCTGAGATCTGTCCACCCCTACTCCTTGTATTGTTTTAACCCTCATTGAGATTAACAAGTACCGCACCCTGATCTTTTGAAGGGGCCACCCTTCATCCTTCGTCTATGCCTCGTTTGAGATCCTTCGGAGGGGGGAAATTGATAGTAAATTTTCCGAGTTAGCTGATCCTTCGGATTTCTGATTCACATGATGTATCGACTGTTGTCATCCCCATACATTCTTTTCCCCAAGTAGTCCCTTGCTGCTCACCCTTACTTCATGTGCTGACCCCAATCTCTTTGACCTTCAGTCTAAAGCCGTCACACTCCGACCTTTTGTATGAGCCACACTCCATTGTAATCCCTACCCTAGCTAGCCTAAACATATTGGTGCTTTTCCCTGTTACCCTAACTATATTTAGGGACATTGTTATTCGAAAATTTAGTTTTCATTATTTTGTATTTATCGAAGAATGCGTGTTATTGATTACTCCGTTTTATGTATTTTAAGTACACTACTATTATTCTCATTTTCGGTAGCGCAATCTTACATCGCGCATATTTTCGTTCCATGTTTCTTATTTTCACTATGTGGGTTTTCTAAGTTATTTTAAAACTATTTGATCGATACATTATCCTAAAATGTTTAACCTGTCGACAATTCCTACCTTATTTTAGGGTTGCTACTTTATTTTCGGGTAATGTGCTTATCGTTACTATTATAAATGGTTGTGCCTTATAGTTATTGTTTCTACTATGCTACTTTTGATATACTTATATGTGCACATATTTGAGTTTCGATTTTATCGAACACGCTTTGATTATTATTGTTCGTTATTATTATCTATATTCTCGTATACATGTAGTTGCCCTTATAGTTGTTCCTGCCTTATACCTATTTAGACCTATCTTTTTGTATGTTGTTCTTACACATATATCTTCAAAATTCTATCCACCCGTTTTAAGTAAACCACTATGTACTGGTGTTCGATGTGGTAACTTTTCGCTATTATTTTTTTGCTTGTCGTTTCTTTTAAATTTCGAGGACAAAATTTTTGTAAGGGTGGTATGATATAATACCCAGCTCTTTTTGAACAACATTTTCCGTATTTTATATATATATATATATTATTTACAAAATTATTTTATTCTAATTATAATTATTTTATTTTCCTTAAATTCAAAACCCAGCTGAAACCAAATATATAATTTCCCACCTTTTATTCCTTCAGCCCATTTCTTTAAATTAAAATCTTTCTTAAACCAATCCCAGCCCAACACCCATTTTCTTTTTCATAATTCCCTCAGCCCACGAATTAAATCGATATCATTTATTAGAGCAGCCCGGCCCGTTTCCTTTCCTTTATAATTCTTTTTTATATTTTTCGGCCCAGCCCACTCCAACCCGACCCACACCCTGCCTTCTTCCCAACGGCTACTCCCCATTTTTCCCGCTCCCTGTCTCTCGCGATCGGCATGCTTCGCCCACGCTCGCGCCCACGTCACAGCGCCGTTGCCCACGCTCACGCCCACGCCTAGCCGTTATCCCCTCGTCGTCTCTCCTCCTTCTCCCTCACACCCTTGAACTCACTTCTCTTCCCCTCTCAAACTTTCAACCGCTCGAGTCCCTGCATCCCACTCCCCGACGACGACGTCACCGCCGACGAGGACGAACACAACAATCACTTCGTCTCGTCTCCCTCACCTCTCTCTCCTCTTCACCACCCTCCTCGCCACCGAGTCCCCCTCACTCCCGTTCTCCCTCTCAACATTCGAACACCATCGCCCCTGGCCGTCGTCGACTATCTCCCGATCACCTCCATCGCCTCACCCACTCCCCACCTCACCTCTTCGCAGCACCCTCGTCCTCGACAATCCTACCTTCTATCACCAACGCCCTCGCTTCCATCTCAAACCCCCACTCATCCATTCCCTGCACACCCGAGCCCCATCGCCCTTCACCGGAGCTTCGAGCTCGAGACGGGCCCTGCACCCATCTCGACCCCCCACCTGCACTCAACGCCGGCGAGCCTCCACCGACTTGAACCACCTCGTCGACAACTTCACCCTCAGCATCATCATCACCATCATTCACGACTTCTCTCTCCCTCTCTTCCCCTGCAACTCACTTCTCTCTCTCTAAATCTCACTCTCTATCTCTCTCTGCCTCTCTCTCAATCTCTCTATATCTCTTTCTCACACACTCTCTCTCTCTAATTCTCTCTATCTCCAATTTTTTCTTCCCCTCTCTCTAAATTTCTATCTCCCTTTGCCAGCGTCTAAATCTCCCAGCACATCTCGAGAAATCGACAGAGCATACCTCTCCGCATCCAGCAAACGCGAGGCATCTCCAGACAACTCCGACGTAGAACCCGAGCGCGAGCCGATGCCGCGAACCCTAGCCGCGCCGTTCGTCGCGCGTTCGTGCCGCCGCTGCTGCCGTGTATCGCCAGAAACGTCTCCAGGCAAGTTCCATACTTGCTACATGCTAATTTGTATTAGTTACGAACTATAATCTTATAGATTCCATACTTACTATCCTCGATAAATTATACGACGCAACTGTTCGATGCATGATCTCAATGGAAATCCTCATTGAATTTGACGGAACTCAATTGTATTGTCTGGCCCGTATGGCTGTGAATCTAGTGTGTGAATTTCATTGGAAAATATGACCGTTAATGACTAAAACGAATACCCCCAAATACATCCGTAAAACTGGAAATTTCTCTTGTCTGAAAACGGTTAAAATCACCATAAATTAGATACACACTGAAATGATGCGTTCGAGGGCTCAAATCGAAGCCGACTCGACGAAATATAACCCTATGCAAGTTTCTAATGGTTTCTGTACTTAAATTGTGATGATATTTAGATCGGAGTGCGACTCTGGACTGCAGTCCACAGCGACTCTGATTATTGCTTACTGTTCCGTAATGGGTACCACCTTGTTTCCTTACCTCGTATGTTGCGAAACTCCGCTGTTTATTAAAGGTGAATCTGTTAGCTAGATAACACAAGTGGTTTCACCCTGTTTCGTCATCATTTGCTATTTAACCTGTAATTTAAAAGATCGGGACGTATAACAGTCCCAACAGAATCAGAATTGGCATACTAGTATTGAACAGAGTATAACTCATAATGTACAGACGCGATTGAGGATCCGTCTATTGAGTTGAAAAACTTACTGAAAACCCTAGATTTCATTCAACTGTAGAGTCGCTAAATTCTGATCCCAACTGGGATTAAAATGCGTTACGAAACGGACTTCCGATTCTGAAACTGGATTTCCAGCCGTGAACGCTTAAAATGAAATGGCCATAACTAGTGATCCTGAAACCCGATTGTCGTGAAACCAAATTCGCTGGATAGATAATCAAACATACTATTTATTCCCCATTCATTGTTTCGCTAAACTGTACCAGTATGATTTATGATAAATTGTGCAAGTGGTAAATTACTGATTTATGACATCCTAATCATGCTTTACATACTGTTTACGCATCATATCATACATATGTCACTGCATTGATAACCTAGTGATAATTTGCATTACCCAGTGTTAGGTATTAGTGATGATTGTGGCAAGTACGTAAGTGTTCGTGCATGAGTGAATAAGTGAAAGTGACACGTACTTGTACACAATCAGTGAACCTTATTATTCTATTGCATTGTCGACGTCTGTGGGACGCGTGTACGCGTGACTATAAGTGGTATGGGACACTTATGGAAGCTCTTGCATGGGTGTCACAGATAAGGCACCAGACGCTGCCATTTATCTTGAGTATTAGTCGGGACGTGCTTGATGGAGATCCTGTCTCCAGTTCTCGCGCAGACTTGTCACAGACCGACTGGTATTTGAGGTTATGGTTAGCGTTTGATGTAGACCACGGGGTGTGGGGTAGTTTGAGTGTGAGTTCAACAGAATCTCGGGAGTCCCATGCCGGCTTATATATATGGAGATATATGGAGATTTACAGGGTACATGATTATTACCGTGAGTTACATGTTGGGCCCGTGGTCCCTTACCCTTGGGTCCTACCCTTGGGTGGAGGACACTCGCGAGTGGTTGACTCTCACACTTGGACTGACGATAGGCTTAGTGACCTGTACAGTGAGACTTAGAGACTGATAGGGATAATGGCATTGATATACATAACTTACCGTTGTTGACATACCTGGCATATTATTTTACTGCTTTACTGTTCACTTGATTTATTAGACACTTCTTTGGTTACTGCATGTTCATACCTATACCTTCTTGATTTACTGTCATATATATATCTATTATTACTGTTCGAGTTGTCACTTGTATCTATATATTATTTTGCTATTGTGTCGCTCTGACGACCTGAGTATGCATGCTCAGTGTGACGAGTGGATTTAGCCGGGACTAGGACCAGACGCACATCATGGACATTTTGATTAGCTATCCAATGTTATACCCTTTTGTTTCCCATGAGGTCAGTTCTTTATATTGTTTTGTTTCAATTACTGCATTTCTCATTACCTGCGCATTATTTACTGATTACCACGTAAAGCTAGAAGCCGAAGTATGACTACGGTAGGATATTTCCTTGACCGTAGGAGCATGGCTGGCCTTGTCAACCCCTCGTATTCCGTATTTTGGGAAGCGGGGCGTGACAGGGCAAAAGGATCGAAGTAGTCACCGATCACGAAAGCCTAAAATAGGTGTTCACACTGAAGGAGCTTAAATGAGGCAGCGTAGGTGGTTGGAGCTGATGGCTGACTACGCTCTTGATCTTGAATACCATCCGGGGAAAAGTTAATGTTGTGCCGGATGCGCTTAGTCGGTCGTCAGCAATTCAGATGTTGACTGCACAGAAGGAACTTATTGAAGACCTTCGGAGATCCGATTTGGAAGTTGTGCTACCGCATTCTTCAGGAGAGTTGATGCAGCTGCAAGTACAGTCGTCGTTGATCGATAGTATTAAAGCAGTGCATTCGCAGAACCCAAGATTGCAGGAGTTTTGAGAACAGGTTGAAGCTGGACTTCGAACGGACTTATTGGTTCTTGAAGAGGGTTCGTTACGATATGGTAGTCGTTGTGTGTGCCAAAGGGAGACATCCGCGAAGAAGTATGAAGGAGGCGCACAGTTCCGCATATTCCGTACAACCAGGAGGCATAATGATGTACCGAGATCTATGGCAGCATTTCTGGTGGGAAGGCACGAAACGGGAGATTGCCCGCTTTGTGGGAAAGTGCTTGTTGTGTCAGCAAGTCAAGGCTGAACATCAAAGGGTTGCTGGTTTATTGCAACCACTTCCGATTCCTCAATGGAAGTAGGAACATATAACCATGGATTTCGTGACGGCTTTACCGCAGAGTCCAAAAGGCAATAATGCAGTTGGGTGATTGATGATTCTTGGTAAGTCAACGGAGGCTTTGGCAGAATGGTACATGCAGGAGAATGTAAGATTGCATGGAGTACCGGTGAGCATCGTGTTCGACCGTGACACCCGATTCTTATAGCACTTCTGGAAGAGCTTACGGGAAAGTTTGGGAACTTGATTGAAGTTTAGTACGGCTAACCATCCTCAGACAGATGGCCAGTCGGAGAGAACGATCCAGACTCTTGAAGATATGTTGAGAGCTTGCATGTTGGACTTCAAGCGTTCATGGGAGGATCATCTACTTTTAGTGGAGATTTCTTATAACAACAGTTTTCAGGCGACTATTCAGATGGCTCCATTCGAGACTTTTATGGTCGCAAGTGTCGTTCACCGTTTGTTGGGACGCTGTTGGTGAACAAAGATTATTGGGACCAGATTTGGTTGGGCAGACAGTTGAGAAGGTTAATAGATTTTGGAATCATATTAAAGCAGCACGAGACCGACAAGGAGTTGGGCAGATACGTTGAGAAGACCTCTAGAGTTCGCTGTTGGTGATTTGGTATTCTTGAAGGTATCACCGACTAGAGGGGTGATTCGTTTCGGAAGTCGAGGAAGGTTTAGTCCTCGATTCGTCGGACCTTTTGAGATCTTGGAACGTGTTGGAGAAGCGGCTTATCGTTTGGCGTTACCGCAATCCCTGGTGGTCGTGATGTGTTTCTCGTACCTCAACTCCGTAAGTATACTCGAGAAGAAATACATGTGTTGGAGCATTCGAAGCTGACTGTACGAGAAGATTTGACTTTTGAGGAGCGACCGATTGCGATTGTGGATCGAAGGGAAAAGGTTCTTAAGAACAAAGTTATCCTTTTTGTACTTTTTTCTTGGAGTAATCGCTCACATGGAGAACCAACTTGGGAACGAGAAGATGAAATCCGACAGAAGATTTCCCATCTATTCTTTTGGTTTCTTGATTGTTTATCCTTTCTCGTTCTTGGAATTTCGAGGACGAATTTTTTTTTGTAGTTGGGTATATTGTAACACCCGAGTTCATTTATACCAATTCCAATTCTCATATTTCTTATTCATAATAATTCTTGATTTATCGTGTTTGGGTGCGAATGTCAGTTTACATTTTACATTGCATTCGACCCGACCCGCTTGCTTGAACTTGCTTGATTTATATTTATAGGTTACCCTGGCTTGTTGCATTGACACGTGCATATAGTATAAACTGCATATTGGCATTTCGTCTGACATAGCATGTTTTATCATATAACTTTAAGTCACAGAAAATATTTTAAAATTACATTTCATGGCCTGCTTGATACCCCTAACCCTGTGGTAGCGTCCTCGTATCGTGTTCTCGTCCCATTCAGTGAAACGGACGTGTTTGGATGGCTACGCGCACGTACGTGCGTCCGTTCTTGGGGGTATGATTTTCTGTTACATAATCCTTCATTTTAAATTTTGGAACTTACAAATAAATTTGGTATTTAAAATCTAAATTTTTAGACCCGACCCGGGCGTGTTTTGGAATATTTTGTAACCCGCTAAAATTCAATTTTTAAATATTTTAGAATTTCCTTTGCAGTTCAAATTTTTTCAAAACAGCGAATTAAAATATTAAAACTAACTAAATATTTTATAAATTATCCTAACTTCTCAACTATCTCTCTCTCTCTCGTGGTCCCCACGTTTTATTTCCCCACCAATCAGCTGCTCTTTCTCTCCCCCTTTCTTTCCTCTCTCCTTCTCCGCAGCTTTCTCTCTCTCTCTCTCTCCCCTCCGCTACACTCCAACTTTTTTCTCCTCTCTCTCTATCTCTTTCCTCTCGCAACCCCTTTCTCTCACTTCTCGCTATCCCTGTTCATCAGGGATCCGCGCACCCCCTTCTCCCATATAATCACCTCCCTTCCTCCATCCCCTGCTTCTTCCTCCTTTCCTTTTAAAACCCATTTCTTTGCCGCCACGAAAACCCTAGCACTAGTCCATCGCCTCTGCCTCGTCTTCACTGTCGCCAACTCCTCCTTCCTCGGCTAACACCAAGCACCCTCTCTCCGTTCATCCTCGATGCCTTCATCCTCCGCTCTCGCCTACGACCACCAGCATCGTCCCCCGAGACCTTGACACGAGATCACCGTCGCCTTCTTCTTTCTCTTCGTGCTCGTTCTCCTCAATTCAACACCATCGTTGCCACCTCCTTTCACCCATCTCGTAGCACTCACATCATCGCCTCCATCATCTCGTCATCTTCTCCTCGAATTAACCGTAAACCATCGACCTCGACTCCAAAGCCTTCACCCCCCACCGAGAACCGCCTCCTTCGATCTGCACCTTGACTGAGAACCCATCAAATCGCCACCTCCTCCGTTTTCTTCTCCTTACCGTCGCCTTCCTCGTCGCAGATCACGCCACCGCCAGCAAACCCTCGACTTCAGCTCCTTCGTGAACCCAACAACAACCAATTACGCCAGCAACCAAACCATTACCGATCGCCCCGCATCTTATCGTCGTCACCTGAAAACCCATCACCTCGACTACACCATTTCCCTCACCCTCATCACCAACACCTATCTAGCCACAACCCTCATCGATGCAACCTTCTTCTTCCTCTTCTTATCTCCTGCACGCGACAACACCCAGCCCCGATCATCATTCTCCTCAACTCCGGCCATACTCATCCCCGGAGACCCTCGTCGACGCCACCCATCTCGCTGAACCCATCGCCACCTTAATCTTTTCCCTCTCCATAACCTGAGCAACACCCCATCGCTGGAAAACCCCCATGCATGGCCTCTTAATTCTCAATATAATCATTATATATTTTTTGTTCATTTATGCCAAATTGGCCTTGGAGTCCATCAAACTTGCACCACCATGAAAAATTCTCTTAATCCAGAATCGCAATGTTCAATCCCGGAAGATATCTTAATCGAAATTTTGTGTAAACTGCCTCTCAAAGTCGTGGTCTCCTCTCATCAGCCATCACGTCCTTCCCAAGATACCCCATCCCCATTGCTCGGCTTCTTCTGTTTTCTAAGATGACTTTTACCGATACCGCCCGCTTCTTGCTCCTTCAGCAAATAAAGATAATGCAAGTACTAGCTTTGATCCGGATCTCCATTCCGTCAATGTTCGTGTATGCGCGCAAAGTGTTCGGCGTAATGCCCCAATGGAGATTTTCCGTAGTTTATCGCATTCTTGCTGCGTGACGTATATCTGTGGATCCCCGAGGCAAGTGAAACTTGCTACATGCTATTCATACTATTCCTATATTAATTTATCTATTTTCTTATTAAAACTATAGATAGAATCTAAAGCCATGAGTTCCAGGTTAACAGCACGATGTTCCGTTTACATATTTCAGATCTAGAACTGGAAACCTAACTGTTGCATTTAGTTTACTAAACTTAGTAACCACATTTATATGTTAGATCACATAATCACAATTGTTTGCATAGCCATAATACCCTTTGTAGTTTATATCCTATCGGACGACCGGTTGCATACATCTAGCCTAATTAATATTCAATTGCATCTCTAGATTGTTTTGGTACATATTAATATGATTTTATCATCCATATCTGTTATACTGCATTCATAAAATGTTAAAACTATCCCTTAAATCCAAACTAATAACCGTGCATCCAAGTAGTTTAATCTGTACCTATTTGCATATCATATTACATGTGCCAGTTTTCTTGTTCTGATAATAACCATGCTTGTTTATTTGTAACCATGATTTTGCTAGTTGATTATGAGCACCCACATGATATCTTGTACATTATGACATGACTGGCTACACATATTACTTGACCCGACATGGTACCGTACAACTCTTGACATAACGTGACACCTTTATATATTACCTGGCTTGACCTGATGTACCATGGACTCACCTGTTACCTGATCTTGTGTCTAATGCCAACAAACCTGACATGTAGTCCTTACGGACCGTTCTTGTTGTCTATCCAGACAAACCTGCACCTACCTGATCCAGAGTTGGCATTAATTCTTGATTACTTAATACTTGACTTGAATACATATAACTTGGGGGTATGAGAAAATCAATGATGAAATCCTGACTTGTAACTCGACAGTTGCTTGCTTATACTTATCAGTTTTGGAGGCTAGGCCCGCCTCGGGATGATGCTGCTGACATCGTTCGTCTTTACCTTTTTCCTTTTAGTGCCTAGCGGCACGTCTCGGTTTCAGCCCGAGAGTCTTAGACCGTGGTCCCGGGCATGCACGTGATACTATTGAGTTACATCGATGATTCATCAAATTGATTTCAAAAACTTGAGAGTAGTTAACCCAATAGACCAGTTTAGATTACTCACTGCACACTACCCTTCACTGCCCTGATTTATATTGCTGTTACACTTGCTATACCCTTTATGATCATACTTGCATGTCTTGCCATCCTGTTTATATATTATTGCTTGATATTATGACGCGCTGACGTCTGGGTTTTGCATGGCCTAGATCCTCCACCTTTGTTGCAGACTGATCAGGAGTTTTGCCGCTGTTAGACCGAGCGGTAAGGATCCTGTTGGTATACAGTTTTACTTCCAGGTGTTTCATTTATTGTATCTTTTGCTTCCGCATATTATTATTTCTTGACTCATTCATTCTGGCTCATGGACATGTACTAGATAGTTAGCTTACTTTCCTGTTCTTGATATCTCTACAGCCGTAATGTGACTGTGGAAGAATTTTTCCCATCCACAGGTAGCATGGTTGGCTATGTCACGTGCCCATCTTAGCGTACTCTGGGAAGCGTGGCGTGACATGGTTCTTTTGGTATCAGAGCCATGGGATATAAGTTAAACGAGTTTGATTCTTTTATAGTTGGGTATTGGACCCAATACACGAATCAGAATACTCGTGATTAGGAACATGTCCTGCCACCTTGTTATCGTGATTCTTGAATCATATCTTTCTCGTATCCTTTGCCTTGACGATATGCAAACAACTTTGTATCTCGGCTTGAAACCTTTTTGGATTCACCATTGTTTCTCCCCGTTTCTTGATTCTGATACTAGGATTTGGGCGACTTGAGTGGAGTTATGTAATTGTACCCATGAACTGCAGCATGGTTACAATGCGGTACTCTATTTAAGTAACTTGGAGTCCTGGTCTTAATTCACTTCCTTATTCCATGATCGGTATATTACCTTGTTTTTCTCGGTTTCATTGCTTACCAGTTATTGTTTTATCGCCAGCTTGAATCATGTTTTCCGTGCTTAATCCTCTTCGGTATCTTGACTTCGGATGAAGTCATCTCGGTATCTTACTTGTTCATGCTTTACCGCATTAGAATTATTCAATTCTGGTGCATCCCTTTGTTTGTTGTTATCTTGGGAATGGATTTTCACGGCACTTTCCACGCTCATATTGATTGTAAGGAAAGGAAAGTGATTCTCTAGATTCCCGGACATCCGGAGTTTGTTTGCTGGAGGAAGCAGTTCTGTCGGGCCAGTCGAGTTTAGGGCTAGGCCGACAAACAATGCTCTTTCGTCGATGGAAGTTGATAAGAAAGAAGCTCCGGCTATAGTTCGAGAATTCATGGACGTGTTCGAAGACATCTCGGGTTACCGCAAAACTAGATGTGGAGTTTGCAATTGATCTTGTCCCTGGTGCAGCGCCAATCTCATAGGCGTAGTATCCAATGGCACCAGTGGAGTTGGAAGAAGTCAGGAAGCAGGTTGCTGAATCACTTGAGAAGGGTAGGATTTGCAGAATTAACTCACCTTGGAGAGCTCCAGTTCTTCTAGTAAAGAAGATGATGTCACAAGGAGGATATGCATCGATTATTGAGAATTAAACCGGGTGACTATTAAGAACAAGTACCCGATCCCTCGCATTGGCGAATTGTTCGAGCAGCTTAGTGGCGCGAGGGTATTCTCGAAGCTGAATTTGCGGTTCGGATATCATCAGGTCCGAGTTAAACCAGAAGATATTTGCAAGACTGTGTTCCGAACTCGGTATGGACATTACGAGTATTAGTGATGCCCTTCGGAGTAACGAATGCACCGGCGATATTTATAGACTTGATGAGCCGAATCTTTTCACCATCCTTGGACCAAATTATAGTAGTGTTCATGGATGATATTTGGTCCACCCAAAAGAGTATTGAAGAGCATGCAGAACACTTGAAGATCGTACTGCAGACATTGAGGCAAGACAGATTGTATGCAAAGATGAGCAAGTGCGAGTTTTGGCTTGAAGAAGTGAAGTTTTGGGGCATATCGTAGCTGGAGATGGAATCGCTGTTTATCCAAGGAAGATTGCTGCAGTTCAAGACTGGCTGATTCCGAAGAACGTTGTAGAGATCGGAAGTTTTCTTGGACTTACCGGGTATTACAGAAGGTTCGTGGAGAACTTTGCTCGTCTGGCAGAGCCTTTGACCAAGCTTACACGCATGGAAGTACTATTTCTGCGGACGGAAAGGTGTGCGTCAGCTTTTGAGGCGTTGACGCAAAGGTTAATAACCGCTCTTGTTTTAACCGTGCCAGACAGTTCCGGAGGATTGGTGATTCACAGCAACGCATCTGGGAAAGGAGTGGGATGTGTTTTGATGCAGCATGGAAAGGTTGTATCTTACGCGTCGAGACAATTGAAGACCCATGAGAAGAATTACCCAACTCATGACTTGGAGTTAGCAGCTGTGATTTTCGCTTTGAAGATTGGGAGACACTACTTACTGGGCAAAAGGATCGAAGTAGTCACCGATCACGAAAGCCTGAAATAGGTGTTCACACTGAAGGAGCTTAAATGAGGCAGTGTAGGTGGTTGGAGCTGATGGCTGACTACGCTCTTGATCTTGAATACCATCCGGGGAAAAGTTAATGTTGTGCCGGATGCGCTTAGTCGGTCGCCAGCAATTCAGATGTTGACTGCACAGAAGGAACTTATTGAAGACTTTCGGAGATCCGATTTGGAAGTTGTGCTACCGCATTCTTCAGGAGAGTTGATGCAGCTGCAAGTACAGTCGTCGTTGATCGATAGTATTAAAGCAGTGCATTCGCAGAACCCAAGATTGCAGGAGTTTTGAGAACAGGTTGAAGCTGGACTTCGAACGGACTCATTGGTTCTTGAAGAGGGTTCGTTACGATATGGTAGTCGTTGTGTGTGCCAAAGGGAGACATCCGCGAAGAAGTATGAAGGAGGCGTACAGTTCCGCATATTCCGTACATCCAGGAGGCACAATGATGTACCAAGATCTATGGCAGCATTTCTGGTGGGAAGGCACGAAACGGGAGATTGCCCGCTTTGTGGGAAAGTGCTTGGTGTGTCAGCAAGTCAAGGCTGAATATCAAAGGGTTGCTGGTTTATTGCAACCACTTCCGATTCCTCAATGGAAGTGGGAACATATAACCATGGATTTCGTGACGGCTTTACCGCAGAGTCCAAAGGGCAATAATGCAGTTGGGTGATTGATGATTCTTGGTAAGTCAACGGAGGCTTTGGCAGAATGGTACATGCAGGAGAATGTAAGATTGCATGGAGTACCGGTGAGCATCGTGTTCGACCGTGACACCCGATTCTTATAGCACTTTTGGAAGAGCTTACGGGAAAGTTTGGGAACTTGATTGAAGTTTAGTACAGCTAATCATCCTCAGACAGATGGCCAGTTGGAGAGAACGATCCAGACTTTTGAAGATATGTTGAGAGCTTGCATGTTGGACTTCAAGCGTTCATGGGAGGATCATCTACTTTTAGTGGAGATTTCTTACAACAACAGTTTTCAGGCGACTATTCAGATGGCTCCATTCGAGGCTTTTATGGTCGCAAGTGTCGTTCACCATTTGTTGGGACGCTGTTGGTGAACAAAGATTATTGGGACCAGATTTGGTTGGGCAGACAGTTGAGAAGGTTAATAGATTTTGGAATCATATTAAAGCAGCACGAGACCGACAAAGAGTTGGGCAGATACGTTGAGAAGAACTCTAGAGTTCGCTGTTGGTGATTTGGTATTCTTGAAGGTATCACCGACTAGAGAGGTGATTCGTTTTGGAAGTCGAGGAAGGTTTAGTCCTCGATTCGTCGGACCTTTTGAGATCTTGGAACGTGTTGGAGAAGCGGCTTATCGTTTGGCGTTACCGCAATCCCTGGCGGACGGTCGTGATGTGTTTCTCGTACCTCAACTCCGTAAGTATACTCGAGATGAACTACATGTGTTGGAGCATTCGAAGCTGATTGTACGAGAAGATTTGACTTTTGAGGAGCGACCGATTGCGATTGTGGATCGAAGGGAAAAGGTTCTTAAGAACAAAGTTATCCCTTTTGTACTTGTTTCTTGGAGTAATCGCTCACATGGAGAACCAACTTGGGAACGAGAAGATGAAATCCGACAGAAGATTTCTCATCTATTCTTTTGGTTTCTTGATTGTTTATCCTTTCTTGTTCTTGGAATTTCGAGGACGAAATTTTTTTTGTAGTTGGGTATAATGTAACACCCGAGTTCATTTATACCAATTCCAATTCTCATATTTCTTATTCATAATAATTCTTGATTTATCGTGTTTGGGTGCGAATGGCAGTTTACATTTTACATTGCATTCGACCCGACCCGCTTGCTTGAACTTGATTGATTTATATTTATAGGTTACCCTGGCTTGTTGCATTGACACATGCATCTAGTATAAACTGCATATTGGCATTTCATCTGACATTGCATGTTTTATCATATAACTTTAAGTCACAGAAAATATTTTAAAATTACATTTCATGGCCTGCTTGATATCCCTAACCCTGTGGTAGCGTCCTCACATCGTGTTCTCGTCCCGTTCAGTGAAACGGACGTGTTTGGATGGCTACGCGCACGTACGCGCGTCCGTTCTTGGGGGTATGATTTTCTGTTACATAATCCTTCATTTTAAATTTTGGAACTTACAAATAAATTTCGTATTTAAAATCTAAATTTTTAGACCCGACCCGGGCGTGTTTTGGAATATTTTGTATCCCGCTAAAATTCAATTTTTAAATATTTTAGAATTTCCTTTGCAGTTCAAATCTTTTCAAAACAGCGAATTAAAATATTAAAACTAACTAAATATTTTATAAATTATCCTAACTTCTCAACTATCTCTCTCTCTCGTGGTCCCCACGTTTTATTTCCCCACCAATCAGCTGCTCTCTCTCTCCCCCCCTTTCTTTCCTCTCTCCTTCCCCGCAGCTTTCTCTCTCTCTCTATCTCCCCTCCGCTACACTCCAACTTTCTTTCTCGCAACCCCTCTCTATCTCTCTCCTCTCGCAACCCCTCTCTCTCACCTCTCGCGATCCCTGTTCATCAGGGATCTGCGCACCCCCTTCTCCCATATAATCACCTTCCTTCCTCCATCCCCTGCTTCTTCCTCCTTTCCTTTTAAAACCCATTTCTTTGCCGCCAGGAAAACCCTAGCACTAGTCCATCGCCTCTGCCTCGTCTTCACCGTCGCCAACTCCTTCCTCGCTAACACTAAGCATCCTCTCTCCGTTCATCCTCGACGCCTTCATCCTCCTCTCTCGCCTCCAACCGCCAACATCCTCCCCCGAGACCTTGACACGAGATCACCGTCGCCTTCTTCTTTCTCTTCGTGCTCGTTCTCCTCAATTCAACACCATCGTTGCCACCTCCTTTCACCCATCTCGTAGCACTCTCATCATCACCTCCATCATCTCGTCATCTTCTCCTCGAATTAACCGTAAACCATCGACCTCGACTCCAAAGCCTTCACCCCCCACCGAGAACCGCCTACTTCGATCTGCACCTCGACTGAGAACCCATCAAATCGCCACCTCCTCCGTTTTCTTCTCCTTACCGCCGCCTTCCTCGTCGCAGATCTCGCCACCGCCAGCAAACCCTCGACTTCAGCTCCTTCGTGAACCCAACAACAACCAATTACTCCAGCAACCAAACCATTACCCATCGACCCGCATCTTATCGTCGTCACTTGAAAACTCATCACCTCGACTGCACCATTTCCCTCACCCTCGTCACCAACACCTATCTAGCCGCAACCCTCATCGATGCAACCTTCTTCTTCCTCTTCTTATCTCCTGCACGCTGTTCCCTGATTAAAAATCAGGAAAAGATTCAGAAGAGGCATCACGTGCTCACACGTGACCAATGGTCACGTGTTGGCACGTGATTGTCAAGCAGCGGTACAGAGCATATTTGTTCTCTAATTAAAAGTTAAGAGGAAGCTTCAGAACAGGCATCATGTGCTCACACGTGACCAGTGGTCACGTGTTGGCACGTGATGGTTAAGCAGCGGCCAGAGAACAGAGCGCAGAAGAAGAGAAGCCCATTCCAGGGGCAACGTGCCTACACGTGACCAGGGGGCACGTGACCAGCTTTAAGAGCCTTATTCTTTAACAGAATTAAATTCTGAGGATAAATCTTTCAAATCTTTCCAAATTGAAGAAGGATTATCTAAAACCGTTGGATTAAAAATCTAAAGGTGATTAAGTATCACTAATTTATGGAAAAATCTTGGACTTGGAAAGATTTCCCCCTAAATCTAACCGAAATAACAAAGAGATATCTTTGGATTTAAAATCTAATGGTGAATAAAATTCACCCAACAATCTAAAGGCCCAGATTAATGATAAATATAAATCAAATCTCTCAATGAGAGATTTACTAAACAGATTGATTCTTTTCCTTCTCCTATAAATAGGAGCCAAGAAAAGAAGAGGGAGGACCTTTGGACCTTTTCTTTTGATACACAGAGAGAGAGAGATATAGAGCCTTTGATTCTCTGCAAAAGAAAAACCTTAGGTAAGAAAAGAAAAGGGAGACTTCAAAAGAGAATTTAATTCTCAAAAGAGTTTAACTATTATATAAAGAAAAGAACTTAATTCTTTCTCTGGTGGAGGATCTGCAAAGTGCACATCTCCCCATAAATTGAGAATTTAATTCTCATTGGGTTGAGATCCTGCCATGCAGATCTAAAACACAGAGGAGGAACTGAGTTTTGAGAATTTAATTCTCACAAAATGATAGGAATTCAATTCCTTTGAGATAAAATTAGGGTTTAACCCTATGTTATAGGAATTTAATTCCTTCAAAATGAACAGAACTAGGGTTTAACCCTAATTGAGAACATAATTCTCTCAAACTCACAGGAATTTAATTCCCTTAAAAAAAGAAATAGGGTTTAACCCTATTTAAGAATATAATTCTTCAGAAGAAAACAGGAATTTAATTCCTCTAAAGTTTGTTGTTAGGGTTTAACCCTATGAAGAATTTAATTCTTAAAAGATGAACAGATCTTTAAAATATGCAAAGAACCAGAGTCACGTGCTACCACATGACCCCTGCAAAGATCCATAAAAAAGAACTTTGAGGCAATGCCTCACGTGCCCCACGTGATCTCTAAAGCACACAGAGAAAAAGGCAAAAGAAACAGAAAAGAGCTCTAGGGCGCCCTCACGTGTTAACACGTGACCCCTAATGAACATTCTAACAGATCAAAGCGTGAGCCCCCATCACGTGCCCACACGTGATGGCTTTCAGAATTAAAAGTGTTAAACACTTATCTGTAGAACAAAATAAAGGGAAGCAGGGCGCTCTCACCTGCTACCACGTGACCCCTTGGCTGAAGCTCTAACAGATAAACGCCCAAATTCTCATCACGTGACAGCACGTGATATTTCAAAGTATTCAATACTTTTGACTGAATAAAATAAGGGGAATCAGGGCGCTCTCACGTGTCCACACATGACCCCTCTCTCCTTAGTGTTTAACACTAGTCTGGAGATTTTGTCCTCAGTGTTTAACACTGATTTTCTTAGTGTTTAACACTGATTGGAAAACTCTATTTGCAGTGTTTAACACTGATTTTCTAAGTGTTTAACACTAATTTGAAAACTCTATTCCAAGTGTTCAACACTGATTATCTTTTAGTGTTTAACACTAATTTGAAAACTCTGTTCCCAGTGTTCAACACTGATTATCTTTTAGTGTTTAACACTAACTTGTTAATTTTATTCCCAGTGTTCAACACTGTTGGTCTCTAGTGTTTAACACTAGCTTTAGCCCAATCGGCTAAGTTTCCAGAGGCAAAGCCTCTCCTTCAATGAACCAACAGAGGGCCAATATCCCAAACATGATTGGACTTTGCCCAAGCTGGCCATAAGTCCTCAATTCAAACTTAATTAGGCTAATGGGCTCATAATATAATAATTGATCTTAGTTTCCAAATTGGACTGCAGATCACTTAATCTATCTTGGTTTAAGGGTACATCTCTTCACTCCTTTGATACTTGGCGTTGTAATTCTTCAACGTCTTCAAAGAGGTGAAGGGTCCCGATGACCATACATTGATACGGACTGTGGGGTCCTTTAACTCATGGACTAAGAGGTCCTTAACCTTGACTGTAATGTCTTAAAACTAAACGCCGGACTGTGGGGTCCTTAAAACCATGGACTATGAGGTCCTTAACCTTGACCGGAATGTCTTAAAACTAACAACGGACTATGACGTCCTTAACCTTGACCGTGATGTCTTAAAACTAACGCCGGACTGTGGGGTCCTTAAACCCATGGACTATGAGGTCCTTAACCTTGACCGGAATGTCTTAAAACTAACACCGGACTATGACGTCCTTAACCTTGACCGTGATGTCTTAAAACTAACATCGGACTGTGGAGTCCTTAAATCCACGGACTACGACGTCCTTAACCTTGACCGCAATGTCTTAAAACTAACACTGGACCGCAATGTCCTTAAACTACCTATTGACCGCAATGCCACTAAACTAAACAACAGGGCTCCCCTAATCGCTCTCTTGTCGGATCTAAACGATCCCGTTAAGTTGATCTTAGTCTAAAACTAGACTAACGTATCCTTAACAAACATTTAAGTCGATCTTAGTCTCAAACGAGGCTAACGTATCCTTAAGCACAACCCCCAAACCCAAATCTAAGATAATACGGATTTGGACTAGTCCACGCCCTACGAGCGACGACATAACTCAGTCTCCGTATACAATCCACGGGCAACCAAACACAAATCAAACACACACGACACGAAGTGACCATCTGGAGAAGGAGAAAGTTGTTACCGCAACACGGTAGCGTAATTAACTGCAGGGGCTTGCGCCTGCAGGGAAGAGCGTCCCCACAATCAAAAACCCCTCAAGCGAGGGGGAATCTAACGAAGTCTGCTACATCGGACGCATCCGTTTAAACCTTCGATACATAGTGCCATAAATCAACTTGGCATCTTTGGAGAGGTAGACGGATAGCACCAATTAGCATCTGCCCCGAATTTCAGGCAAGACGTCCCTGCGTCGCGCCGTCTTTCGGAGGGAAACAGATTCTGGCACGCCCGGTGGGACCTTTTCCTCTTTCCACTCCACACTTCGTGTGTCGTGATTCGCAAACCAATCGCGGTTCACTAATGGTTGCCCTTGGGTTTCGAAGTACTAAGATTTGGTGTTTTGTTTGCTGTAGAAAGCGAAAGGATCAATGGCTGGCAACTGCTCAAGCTGCTCCAACTGCAAATGCAACCGACGCTCCGCCTCACCTGGAGGTGTAACCTATGGACCGCAGGCTACTTCCCTGTTTACTATGCCTGTGGAACAAGTAACTCAGGCTACCACCGGTCTGTTCTTCGGGACCATGCTCCCGCCGGTGAACGTTAACATCCCAATGCCCGTACCGGAAGCTTCAAAGAGGTCGGTCTTTGATCGACTTGCCACTCCCACGGCCCCTCTCAACGGGTCGTCCAACTCTTCGGTCTTCACCAGACTGAGCCTGAACTCCAAAGGGCTCGCCAAGAAGCCCATGATACCTGAGGTGGCCATCCCAAAGAAGACAGCTGCTCCCGAACTCGTCAAGGAGGCTTCTCCCCCCAGAGGGTCGGTCTTCGCGAGACTGACTACCTCCATTCCCGCTCCCGTTCAGAAATCTGTTTTTGACCGGATGGACGTAGCTTCTCAACGAACGTCAGTCTTCAAGAGGCTGACACCGGCAGCAGCCCCTCACCTGAACAGGGGGCAAGACGAAGCCGTTGCTAAACCAATCCCAACATATCGACACGCTCGACGTCGTCATTGGCGCCGAGTAAGGGAGGCCGGGGGCAACTCCCCCTCTGGGCTAACTCCCCCTCTGGGCTAACTCCACCAGCTCCAACGGTGGAAATTGAGGCTGCTGTTCCAACCGGGAACAGCTTTGAGCTGCTAAACAGGGTACGCAGAAATTCGCCAACTGCGGTTCTCAAAAGATCCCCTCCACCTGCGGAGAATGTTATAGAAACAAAGCCGGAGCAGCCTCCTCAACGGCTGTCCTCCAAAATTTATAAAGTCTGGTGGAAGGTTCAAGACTCGGTAATTGACCAAGATCGCTCTCGTCAACAGAAAAGGGCGAAAGTGCAGGAAGAAAAGAACCGTCGTGTCAAACAACAAAGGACGACAACCGCTTGGGTGCCCGCTGCAACGGCTCCCTCCACGTCGACTACTCAAAAGAGAAGAAGGCCGGAGAAATTCCCCACTCCTGCAGCAAATGTCAAGGAAAATAAGCCTAAACGCCCTAAGTCTGGGGGCATGATGGTGCATACGGTATACATGGCGCTGGGAAAAGAGGACATCCGTGCATCCACGGGTCATAGACTGCTTACACGGTCAGTGACCAAAGCTCAGGAGCAACAGCAGAAGCTCCAAGAAATGATGAACGCGATGGCCGCACTCACTGGACCGAAAGAAAGCCCCGAAGCGTCATCTGATCAACGCCAAGAGCAAGAAACTGACGCTGAATTCCTTCGTAGGATATTGGAGAAGAAGGATAAAGATGCTGCCGAACAAGCAGCCAATATACAACGAATGGCCCTCCTGTTCCAGGACATGGTGGGAATGATGATCCAACAAGATTCTCCTGTTGAAGATCCTCCAATCGTCCTTGAAGACGACAGGGGAGAAACGTCAAATCCTCCACCGGCTCTGTCAACAGCCAAGGAGGAGACAATCTCCAAAGCTGACTTGGACGAATATATTGCTCAGCAGATACGGGTTCACCAGGCGACTGAGGCAGCTGGTCAAGTTGTCAGAACAGGACGACCATATCCGAGCTGGTATGATCAGATCAAGTACCCGCCGGGCTATACAATACCGAAATTTCATGTCTATAAGGGGATGGGCAATCCCCACCAGCATGTGGCCCAGTTCAGGGCGCTTTGTGGCAACACCGGCGGTGATGATAAATTGTTGCTTCGCCAGTTCGTCGGTAGCTTGTCTGAAACGGCATTCGAGTGGTACTCTGAGCTCCCAAACGACTCTATTAAAACATTTACAGAAATGGAGTTGCTATTCACTCAGCGATTCGCGAGCGCCAGCGAACGTACCCCGATAACGGCATTGATTAATGCCAGGGTGAAACCAGGTGAGACGTGGGTCCAGTACGCTATACGCTGGCAAAACTTGTGGTCGAAATGCGAACAACGCATTAAGGAGGCGCCCGTGGTGGGCAATTTCATGGGTACCCTAGATCCTCATGCAACTATCTCACAGTTCATGATGTTTTTTAAGCCAACCACGTTCCAGGCTTTGATCGACAAGTTGGCCCAGATGGACCAGATGGGTCACAGACCGTCTCCCCCAAAGCCAGAACCTCGAAATGATAAGGGTAAAGGGAAGGCAACCTTCGTTGCGAACGCTCAGCAGCAACCCAGTGCCCCAAAGCTGGCGGATCAGCTGGAAGAAAGACATCGGTATTACAGTGAGAAAATGAAACGCCCCTACTCATTCCCGCGGGATAAGACGAAGAGGCTATTCGAGCTGGCGGTACGCAACAGGCTTATCAACTTGCCAAATCCAAGGCGACCGCCGCAACCTAGTGAGGTGAATAACCCCAACTACTGCCCTTACCATCAAACGGTAAGCCATCCGATCGAGGATTGCTTCGTCTTCAAAAGATGGATTGAAGATCAATACCTACAGGGCAAGTTTGCGCTGTCCGAGAAGTGGAACATGAACCCGCCACAACCTCACACTCCCAAGAAGACGGACACACCGGGGGCAACTTGTTCTTTCATTGAAGAAGCTCCATGGGAAATCGTGCTTTCGGCAAAAACCAAGAGGATGCTGAACGATCTTAAAACATGCCCGGCGATCAGGTGGAAGAACCCGCTGGAACCCCAGATCATTGAAGGGATGCTGAAGCCGCGCCCAACTCCGAAGATCAGTGGTGATGGCCCGAGCACTCACAACCAGCCGTCAAAATCTTCAAAGAAAAAGAAGAAGAAATCTAAGAAGCCCGTGAAGCCTGGAAACAAGCGCACGGACTTACAAAAGCAGATTGACGCGCTGGAGGAATATAACCAGAAAGCACGGACTCCCATCACACTCCAAGAGTTTCTCAACCACGTCTTTCAAGAGGAAGATGAGGGGGAGAGTTCGTCGGATGAATCCGAGGGATACGTGGCGAGTTGTAATGTGGTCTCACACTCGTTTACCGACGATGAAAAAACTCCTGGCACTAAGAAACTGGGGGCAGATCCTGAACCGGAGCGTGTGTGGCCGACATACGAAATGATCGACGCCTTTCTAGACGAGATTTGTTTGAAAAGTAAAGCCGACCAGGAGCGTGAGATGGCCGCATCAGAAGGAGCCAAACGCAGGCGACTAAACGATTGAGTCGAAGCACTCCCGCCAGATCGAAAAACACCCGACGCGGATAAAAACATATTCAAGACGAGGAAAAGGTTTGCCAAAGCCATGTCAATGGGAATGAAACTACCACACTCGGAAGAAAACACGCTCGATGGGGCGGAGGGGCACCCTAATTACTGCGCATATCATCGGAAGATTTCACACCCCACTGAGGAGTGCGACGCTTTTAAGACATGGTGGCAGGTATATGTTGCTCATCGGCAACATTTTAAGCGAATGAAACGCAGAACTCGTCGGGAGCAGAGAAGTACGACCGAAGGACACAAAAGAACTACCGGTGACTGTTACACGGTCAACGCCGGGGGATCGCAAGTGCTCACATTCGGGAGCGATTCTGACGAGGAGCTGGCTCTTAGCCCCCTCTTTAAAGAGTCTACCTCGGGAAAATAGGAAGAACCCGAGGCCTGCGAAAACATTCAGCTGCGCAATCGCACGCTTCCCGAAAAGAATCTCGGACCCGCAACTAGAAAAGATAAGGGAAAGGAAAAGGTCGCTGAGGATATCGCCTTAGATGGCCAAGTTATGAAAGAGCTGATTGCCAAGGACCCGCCTAAGAAGAGTAAGGTGGACTACAACATCCTAGCGCACCTGAGGAAGCTACCCCCGCAGCTCAGCATTCTCGACGCCCTCCTGTTATCAAAGGAAGCGAGAGATTCATTAATCAAGGCGCTACAAGAGCCCGAGCAATTCCAAGCTTTCCTCGCCGAAGAAAGGATGAAGGATGAACTGGAAGGAGTGCACACGGCCGATATCACTTTCGGTGACGAAGACCTGCTCCTTGGGACGTGCGACCACAACCGTCCCCTATACGTCTCTGGATATTGCTACGATATAAAGATAGGCAAAATCTTGGTTGACAATGGGTCTTCCGTTAATCTCCTCAACGTGCGGGTGTTAAAGGAAATCTGCATGAGCGTCCAGCACCTTGCTCGGGACAAGATCACTATCTCCGGGTTCGACTCCCAATCATCAAGAACTCTTGGGTCTGTGATACTGAAGCTACGCTTTGGGCTGCTCGTCACGGACATTAAGTTCCACGTCATAGATGCCAAGACTTGTTACAATGCTCTGCTCGGCCGACCTTGGTTACACGAGTACAACATCATCCCGTCTACACAACATCAATGTATGAAGTATTTCAAGGTTGGTCTTGAGTATACCGTAACAGGTGAGCTAAACCCATTCTCCGTGAACGAAGTTCGCAAATACGAAGATGCAAAGTACTTTTTGCCAGATTTCGAGGATACGGAGAGGTGTCGCAAACTGGAGAACGAAGCCGCCGCCACCATTCCTATTTTCGGGAGTGATACCGAAGAAGAGGAAGAGATAGTTTACGCTGGGCCGTCTCGACGCAGCAACCCGGGACCGTCCTCCCCCATATTGATCTTCGGAAGCGATTCAGAAGATGAGGTTAATGCTGTGTTCTCCAGTCGGCCGCCAATACAAGAATTCCCTGGTGATGATCAGAGTTTGCAAGTCACCATGATTCCGCGAGAGCACTACAAAGATCTTGACGCACTTGAAGCTTACAATGTGCAAGACCTGCGAACATTTTACGTCCCTCTCGGGCGAAAAGGTGAAAAGGCGATCCTGTTCTACCGGTCCACGGAAACAAGAGTGGAGAAAGAAATCTGGCACGGCGCGGATTCTACACTCGACAGGCTCCAACCCATCCGTTTGCCCAGATATTACACAAACGGATTAAAATGGCTATTGAAGCGCCAAGGGGTACCCTTAAAATAGACTATTCGACAAGCTCGATTCTATAACAGGATTTGGGATGTCCCTGGGACTCAGCGCAAATTGCCCAACGGGAGAATGGAAATGCTTGGGCTTGGATATGTGAGATCCGAGAAACGGGAACGAGTCCACGGCAGCTACGCCATATATAACTTCGATGAAGAAGAGGATGCTCTGACAGAAAATGCCAACCCCTCATCAAAATTAGATCCCGCAATCGAAGTGCCGAGTCCGTCGTTTGAAGAACGAATGGACAAGCTTATCAGGAGAGCAGGTCAAAAAGCTCGGGACGACCATAATCGCGAGATGGCCATCTACAAGAAAGCCAGGACGCAACGTCTGTTTCAACAGGCTGCAAAAAACGAAGATGCTCCTCCCTGTCAACCCGTTGCGCAAAAGGCCCGACGCAGAGGCAGGAGTAAGTCAAAAAGCGGAAAAGGAGGTCGACAACCACAACGCAGGATCAAAGAGTCATGTGATCAGGTTTCGCGCGGTCCGGATTTGTCCCTCATGAGGAAGATGAGTCGAGCGTATTCTTTACCTCAAGACAAGACGAAGAAGATACTTGATCTCGCTTTAAAATATCGAATGATTACACTTCCGGAATCTAAGCATACTGAGCAAGCTAACGAGGTCTCTCATCCGGGCTACTGCTCTTATCACCGAGCCATAAGACACCCTATCGAAGACTGCTTCACCTTCAAGAACTGGGTCGAAGACCAATACCAGCAAGGCAGATTTGCTCTATCCGATAGCTGGAGGGTAACGCCGCCACAAAAGCACGAACCCAAAGCCACAAGAGCAGAACCAAATCCACATCGGTCTTGGAAGCGAGCTCGTACCTGTCGTATGATAATGGTATCAAAAGAAGAGCCCGAGAATATGGATGACTTTCCCTGGTGCTTCGAAAACTGTGATGACGAGGTAATCTAGGAATTTCCACCAGCGCCGAAAGAACTGGAAGATGGCATACATACTACTGCAGATAACCTCAGGAAAATTGAGCTGGGAACGACGAACGACCCGCGACCGACATTCGTCAGCAAGTTGCTATCTGAAGAAAGGGTGGCCGCGTTAAAAGACGTGCTTATGCAGCATAAAGATTGCTTCGCATGGAACTATTCTGAAATGCCAGGACTAGATCCAGAAATAGCTGTCCACAAATTGGCGATATCCCCAGACATTAAGCCAGTCAAACAGGCGTCGAGAAGAATGCGGCTCGAGCTTGAGATGAGCATCAACGCCGAAGTCAAGAAGCTGATCGATTCTGGGTTTATCCAGGAAGTTCAATATCCTGACTGGATCGCCAACATTGTTCCGGTAATGAAGAAAAATGGGACAGTGCGCATATGCGTGGATTTCCGGGATCTCAATAAAGCTTTCCCGAAGGACGATTTCCCAGTACCGGTAACCGAGCTGATGATAGATAACACGTCCGCTCACGAGGTTTTCTCTTTCATGGACGGCTCATCAGGGTACAATCAGATAAAGATGCACCCCGAAGACCAGAAGCATACCGCTTTTCGGACCCCTCTGGGAATATTCTGCTACAAGGTGATGCCCTTCGGTTTAAAGAACGCAGGTGCCACCTATCAAAGGGCCATGACGAAGATCTTCGATGACCTCATAAATGAAATCGTCGAATGCTATATCGACGACCTCGTCGTGAAAAGCAAATCATACGAGGAACATCTCGAGCATCTGAAGACTGTATTTCAACGCCTTCGGCAATACAACTTGAAGATGAACCCTCTCAAATGCGCGTTCGGGGTGTCCTCAGGCAAATTCCTAGTATTCATTGTCCGGCACCGAGGCATTGAGATAGATCCGTCAAAGATCAAGGCGATCATGGAAATTCCACCGCCAAGGACTCTCAAACAATTGCGGTCTCTCCAGGGGAAGCTCGCGTACATCCGGCGATTTATAGCCAACCTTTCAGGCAAATGCCTCCCCTACAGTCACCTGATGAAGAAGAGAACCCCGTTCGTCTGGGACCAAAAATGCCAAAGCGAGCTAGACGAGATCAAGCAATACCTGCAGAACCCGCCAGTGTTGGCTGCTCCGGTCAAGGGAAAGCCCCTCATTCTTTATACAACCGCCCTCGAAGGTTCCTTAGGCGCATTATGGACGCAAGAGAACTATCAAGGGAAAGAAAGAGCACTCTACTACTTAAGTAGAGTTCTACTGGGGGCAGAAAGCAACTACTCCCCCATTGAAAAACACTGCATGGCGTTGATCTTTGCGATAACCAAGCTCAGGCACTATGCGTTGGCGCATGAAGTCCGTCTCATATCGAAGGTGGACCCCCTTAAGTATTTAATGTCGAAGGCCATACTGACTGGTCGACTCGCTAAATGGGCCCTGCTCTTGATGGAGTTCTCGATAATATATCAGCCTCTCAAGGCAGTGAAAGGCCAGGCCATCGCCGACTTCCTCGCTGAGCATCCGATACCGGCTGATTCCCTTCTGAATTGCGAACTGCCAGACGAACACGCGTTTGATGCGATCGACGGTGGTAATATCCGATGGGAGCTTTATTTCGATGGAGCATCTTCCATGAAGAAGCGCAAACAAAGCACCCCTATAATCAAATCAGGGGTGGGTCTCATCTTCGTAACTCCACAGGGAGGGATAATGCGATTTGCTTTCTCCTTGACAGAGCCGAGGACGAACAACGAGGCTGAATACGAAGCTTTGATAGCAGGCCTCGAGATCGCCATCGACATGGGAATTGAAAACCTCCTTATATACGGAGATTCCCAACTGGTCATCAATCAAGTAAACGGCGATTACCAAACATGCAAGCCAGAGCTGGTAAAGTATGGCCAGAGAGTACAGCGACTACTGACTCAAATCCCCTCCTACACCTTGGAAAGCATACCGCGTGCCGAAAATAGCAAAGCGGATGCATTAGCCAAGCTCGCTAAAGAACTGGCTGATGAGAACCTCGATGACGTCAGGATCGTGGTACAAAGCCGTCGAGTACTTGCCCCTGCAGAAATATCTCCGGAATCACCTGAAGAAAGAGGAGCAACTGAGCAGACGGCCCTGCAAATAAATGACCAAGAGAAGGTTGGAGATTGGAGAGAAGTCTTTATAGACTACTTCAAATCCCGCTGAACGCCTGAAGATGCGTCCTCAAGACATCAGCCTGTGAAACGAGCTCTGTCCTTCGCCTTCGTCAATAATACTCTGTACAAGAGGTCATTTGACTCTCTGTGGTTGAGATGCCTGGGACCCGACGAAGCGAAAAGAGTCGTTCAGGAAGTTCACGACGGACTCTGCGGTTCTCACCAAGCAGGCCCGAAGATGAAGCTGAAGATCAAACGAATGGGTTATTATTGGCCCACAATGATCCAGGACTGCCTCGAGTATGCGAAGCAATGCCACTCGTGCCAGATCCATGGGGACTTTATCCATCAGCATCCAAATCCTCTACATCTAACGGTGGCTAGCTGGCCGTTCGAAATTTAGGGAACTGACATAATCGGCCCCATCGAACCAGCATCATCCAGGGGACATCGTTTCATCCTGGCAACGACTGATTACTTCTCCAAATGGGCAGAAGCAGTACCGTTAAGGGAAGTGAAGACGGAAAATAATCTCCATTTCTTCAAGACACACGTCATTTATCGGTTTGGAACTCCGCGACGGATCATTTCCGATAACGGGCCAGCCTACAGAAGCCACAAGATTAGTCGCTTCGCGCAGCAACACAACATAGACTGGAGATATTCCTCAGTTTATAATCCGTGAGCTAACGGTCTAGCTGAGGCTTTCAACAAAACCTTGACAAAGATCGTGAAGAAGACGGTGTCCCGAAACAAAAAGGACTGGCACGAGAGACTGCAAGAAGCTCTCTGGGCATATCGAACTACGTTCAAAATGGCCACGAACACAACGCCATACGCGTTGGTATTCGGTACAAAAGAAGTACTCCCCCTCGAGATAGAGTTACCCTCTCTACGAGTGGCGGTCCACTACGAGCTGACGGACGAAGAAAATGCTCACCTTCGGCTTGGGGAGCTTGATGCCCTTGATGAGACCCGGCTCATAGCGCAACAAAATCTGGAGGCTTACAAAGCAAAGATGACGCGCTCATACGAAAGATTGACCAGGCCGAGGACGTTCCGCCAAGGCGAACTCATGCTAATGGTCAAAAGACCTATAATCCCCAATCGCGCCAAATGGGGAAAATTCGAGCCAAACTATGAAGGCCCGTACATCATAAACAAGGTCTACCAGGGTGGAGCGTATTTACTCATGGATATGCATGGTGAAAGACCTTTCAGGCCAGTGAACGGTCGCTTCCTGAAGAAATACTACGCTTAACGGGTCAAGGCCTAGGTCAATGATAGATGACGACGACTATGTCCGCTCGCTATCTTCCTAAGCCCGAACTCTAAGTAGTAACCAGCATCCTTTACAACGGACCGAAACAACCTTAAACTAACGGCGAACCGAAACGTCCTTAAACTAATAATGGACCGAAACATCCTTAAACTAACAATGGACCACTATATCCTAAAACTGGTTGTTGACTGAAATGTCGATAAACTACGGTGGATTGCAGTATCTCAAAGCCGATATAAAAAAAAAGAAGAAAAAACGGTATGTCCATAAGCAAAACGGGCACGGATGAAAACCCGAAAGGGCTCCGTGAGTAAAAACAGCAGGGCTACCGGCGAGTGTTTGTGAAAACCCGAAAGGGCGCAACCTCGTTAAAGGGCACTTGTAGGGCCCTCACGACCTTGTAAGGAGAAACCACCCGCGCGAGATCCTTACGACTCACAAGGGAGCAACACACTTAGGAGTCCTCACGATTCCTAAGGAGAAATTACACTTGCGAGATCCTCACGACTCGTAAGGAGAACTCTCTTATGGGACCCTCACGGCTCATAGGATTTGAAAGTCTTAAGTCACAGAGACCTAAACCTGTGCTTAAGCAACCCCCACAACCTTCAATTTATGCCCTACAAGTGGCTCAATACTGACCCTTGTATACAATCCACGGGCGCGAATAAACATTTTCCTAACCAAGTCCCATCCGTGACTAGGGATATGTTCATATGGCGAACAACCCTTGTAAGCCCTCTCGACTTATAAGGAGAAGACCCTTTTGTAAGATCCTTACGACTTGCAAGAGGACATGCACTTAGGAATCCTCACGATTCCCAAGGAGAAAACACACCTGCAAGATCCTCGCGACTTGTAGGGAGAAATACCTTTGTGAGACCCTTACGGCTCATGAAGTAAAAAGCCTTAGTCGACAGGACCCTTAACCCTGTTTACTAAGCCACGTTTGTTCAACATCGACAGAGGCAAATGATGATTCGCTCCTGGCAACATCCCAGTTGTAGCGGTGCTGATGCCGAAATCGGTGTCTAAAATCCAAGCTTGCAGCGAAAAGGCTAGCGAGCCACACATGCATACGAAATAGCCGAAATGATGGGGCACCTTGCAATAAAAAGTAGCAAGTAAAAATGTATGCATGAAAAATAGCCGAAATGATTGGGCAACTCGCAATAGAAAGCAGCGAGTAAAAATAAAATAAATAGCCGAAATGATTGGGCACCGCGAAAAATAGCCGAAATGATTGGGCAATCGCGACCTTCGCGATATAAAGCTGAAATGATAGAGCATCGCGGAAAAAGAAATAGAATAAAAATGAAATTTATGCCCTACAGGTGATGTTACATCTATCCCTGTATACAATCCAGGGGCGCAAACAAAGAAGGGATCATACTCCTCCCCCAGGTTTCATCATAAGAAGAACCCAAATCTCGACGGACCGCAAGTGATCTAGAGATCGTCTCAACACTCGTCTTGTAACAACGGACACAACTTCAAGCGAAGCGGAACAGCGAAAACTCCCAGTTCCATGGCTCGGCGATATACAGATCACCAAGAGTCAAATCCCCACCCCGTGAAATGCGGATACAATCAACAAATTCCTGGTCACGTGGAACGCGGATAATGTCACTCTTTGACCCCGTGGAAAACGTCCAGAGCGGATCCCGGTCCTCGCAGAGCACGGCAGTGGACCCTTGTGAAGCTTCCAGAGCGGAGCCTGGTCCTCGCCGAACACGGCAGTGAACCCGTGGGAAGCATCCAGAGCAAAATTCCTGGTCTTGTGGAACGCATATAACGTCACTCTTTGACCCCGTGGAAAACGTCCAGAGCGGATCCTGGTCCTCGCAAAGCACGGCAGTGAACCCGTGTGAAGCATCCAGAGCGGAGCCTGGTCCTCGCAGAACACGGCAGTGAACCCGTAGAAAGCATCCAGAGAAAAATTCCTGGTCAAGTGGAACGCGGATAACGTCACTCTTTGACCCCGTGGAAAACGTCCAGAGCGGATCCTGGTCCTCGCAGAGCACGGCAGTGAACCCGTGTGAAGCATCCAGAGCGGAGCCTAGTCCTCGCCGAGCACGGCAGTGAACCCGTGTGAAGAATCTAGAGCAAAATTCCTGGTCTCGTAGAACGCGGATAACATCACTCTTTGACCCTGTGGAAAACGTCCAGAGCGGATCCTGGTCCTCCCAGAGCACGGCAGTGAACCCGTGTGAAGCATCCAGAGCGGAGCCTATCCTCGCCGAGCACGGCAGTGAACCCATGGGAAGCATCTAGAGCAAAATTCCTGGTCACGTGGAACGGGATAACGTCACTCTTTGACCCCGTGGAACGCGTCCAGAGCGGAGCCTGGTCTTCCCCGAACACAGCAGTGAACCCGTGTGAAGCATCTAGAGCAAAATTCTTGGTCACGTGGAACGCGGATAACGTCACTCTTTGACCCCGCGGAAAACGCCCAGAGCGGAGCCTGGTCCTCGCCAAGCACGGCAGTGAACCCGTGTGAAGCATCCAGAGCAAACACCGGACTGTGAAGTCCTTAAACCCATGGACTATGATGTCCTTAACCTCGACCGTAATGTCTTAAAACTAACGATCAACCATGATGATTCTAGACTGATTTTACCTTGGTTAAAGGGTACATCTCTTCACTCCTTTGATATTTGGCGTTGTAATTCCTCAACGTCTTCAAAGAGGTGACGGGTCCCAGTAACCACGCATTTCATGGACTGTGGAGTCCTTAAATCCACGGACTATGAGGTCCTTAACCTTGACCGTGATGTCTTAAAACTAACATCGGACTGTGGAGTCCTTAAATCCACGGACTATGAGGTCCTTAACCTTGACCGTGATGTCTTAAAACTAACATCGGACTGTGGAGTCCTTAAATCCACGGACTATGAGGTCCTTAACCTTGACCGTGATGTCTTAAAACTAACATCGGACTGTAGAGTCCTTAAATCCACGGACTATGAGGTCCTTAATCTCGACCGTGATGTCTTAAAACTAACATCGGACTGTGGAGTCCTTAAATCCACGGACTATGAGGTCCTTAACCTTGACCGTGATGTCTTAAAACTAACATCGGACTGTGGAGTCCTTAAATCCATAGACTATGACGTCCTTAACCTTGACCGTGATGTCTTAAAACTAACATCGGACTGTGGAGTCCTTAAATCCATGGACTATGAGGTCCTTAACCTTGACCGTGATGTCTTAAAACTAACATTGGACTGTGGAGTCCTTAAATCCACGGACTATGAGGTCCTTAACCTTGACCGTGATGTCTTAAAAATAATGCCGGACTGTGGAGTCCTTAAACCCACAGACTATGAGGTCCTTAACCTTGACCGCGATGTCTTTAAACTACGGTATCCTGGAGAACATCCCAAAGCAACCCCTGACCCCGTGGAATACGGATAAGGGTGACCGCACCCAGCACTTGCGGGTCCTCACGACCCGTAAAGAAGAAAACTCTCTTGTGAGATCCTTACGACTCCCAAGTGAAAACCCGCTTAAGAATCCTTACGATTCTTAAGAAGAACTTACACCTACGGGATCCTCTCGATCTGTAGGGAGAAAAACTCTTTATGAGACCCTCACGGCTCATAAAGCTCAAAAGTCTTAGGAGGCAGATCTTAACCCTGAATCCTAAGCCATCGCTACCCTGCAAGTAGGCCAAGATAAATTGTCCACAGAACAAGTTCAATTGAGAGGGACACACCATAAAAAAAATATGTCTTTATTCATGAAACAAAATGGATACAAAGTACAATTCATGAAAGAACAAAAAGAAAATACTCTCGTTCAGGAGTATGTAAAAAAAGAAAGGAAAAGATACAAGTTTTTCAAGCCGGCGGGCGATTTAGCAATTTTGCTAGCTCATCCTGCTTTTGCTGGGCCATAGCTTCATGATTCAGGATCGCCAGAAGACGAGCCTCCGCCTGAGCTTGCTGAGCCTGATACGAGGCAAGTCGGCCTTCGAGCTCTTTCTCGGTAGCCTTGTGAGCCTCAACCCGTCCGTGAGTGAACACGACAGCTTTATCGAGGGTCATTACCTCTTTGATAGACTCTTAAAGCACTCGCCATATTTCATACGCTTTGTTGGCTCTGGCTGTAAGGCTGGTTTGGAGTTCGCTCAGTGCCTTAGAGGCCATTTAAAAGCCTTGCATGCATACAAGAAAAATTTCCAAGGTATATCCTATCAAGCGTGCGTTCGCAACTATATGAATATCCGAAAAGAAATAATACCCGAAGTTCTGATATGCATGCAACATGATGATGGTGTTCGCAATTAAAGAAAGTTCTCATAGGAAGAACACAAAGTTACATACGAGTACCCAGAATACATGAAAGTTCACACATAAAGCATGCGAAAGCTAATTTGAATATACTACGCTAGCGGGAGAAGGTCGCCAAACAAAGGATCGGTAGCACAAGGGTTTACAAAACAAAGAACAAAATTCTCCATCTCTCTCTCTGCTTTCTCTAACACATCAAAGTGACGGTTCTCGCGAGGAGTCGCTCCCCACCGATTGGCACCATGTTCGTCCGCAAAAGCAGACATAACAGCCCGCCGATCTCTTATTTGGCTCAACAGGTGAACTGAGCGATCTTTCAAAGCCTGAGTAATCAGGCACGCTTCGTGAAAACCCTCGAGCTTTTCTTCAGCCGCGTCAAGCATCGCCAGGTTCATCTCCGCCGGATGAGGAGGGATGTCGGCAAGCACGGTAGCAAGAATCATCCGGAGCCAGAGGGATCCCATTTGGAGAGGAGACCCCCTACGGATCGAGAGTTCATATGCCGCTGAGTCACATTCGTCGTCGGTAAGGAGGGGATTCACCAATCGTGCGGCAAAGCGAGTAATCATCTCCTCGATAGGCACTTCCCAGGGCTATCGACGAGCATTTGGGCGGTTGCAGGCCATGGCATTCAGTTGCTTCTCAAAATAAACCACACCAAAGTGAAAATAGATTTCTCCGTGAGAAAAAAATAGGCTATGGCCTCAGGACTATAAAGAGGAGCATTGAATGCTCTACGCGCGGAGAGCATGGCATGATGGAACTATTTCCAAGGCCCAAAAAGGGGAAAGCATTGGAAATCAAGAAAAGGAACTATTTCCATGGCTCCTTTTCTGCATCTAATGCCATGCACAGAAACATGGCATCAAAAATCGAACAGCCCCATCGAAGGGACCCCACGTGTGGAGCACGTGTGCATCAATCTTGATGTGTACCAAAAAGTGAAATTGTGCCTTACACGCTAAACACATCAGCGACAACAATAGCAAAAACGACAAAATCCCACAAAAAGGCATGCAAACACAGAAGGACATGATAAAACTTATCATTCATGCTTTAAAAAGTTCATACAAAATAAAAGAACACGTTTACAACGGTAAGACCTCAGACGCGGGGCATGGATTGAGAAACTCGAACGTAACTTTGTCCAGGATCTTCCAGGCATTTCGGACCATCCTAGTATGCTTTCTCTCGCGGTCGCAAGCGTCGGGGTCCTCATGAATGTCCTCCACCCTCCGATAGGCAGCAAGTATATCCGACTGCTGAAAAGCCTGGTACAAGAGATCAATGAGGCTGTCGCGCCTTCTCTTCGAGATTAAGCTCATCAGATATACCGAATGTATCTTATCCTCGGCAGCGTCCAATGCCCTGAGCGGTACACCGGTGCAGAAGAGAGGAAGCGCCTCCCAGATCGCCAGCACGATGAGTCTCAGAAGAGAGGAGCGACGGGGGAGTAGCCGATTGTTGTACTCGTCAAAGCGGTTCATGATCTCAGCACACTGAGCATTGGTGAACTCCTGATTCTGGCTCCGGCCCAGTGCACGAATGTTCCCGTAAGAAATGATTTCATCAAGAGTATACATATGGGCGTCCATAATGCCTGAAATAAAGAACATAAGGATTTAGGGTAAACTTCTTGGATGTGAGGGAGACGACTCAGGGCAAGGAAACCCCAAGAAGTCCCTATGGGAAGAACTTAGTTCTTCAGAGGAATTAAATTCCTTTTTGAAAAAGGGAATTAAATTCCCAGAAATTTTGTTTCAGAGCCAGAGCTCCTTGGGATGGAATTAAATTCCATGGAAAAAAACCGACATTATCATCTTCCTTAAAAATTAGAAAAGCCCTAAGAGATCTACAGTTTGAAAATTAGATGGGTCTCTGTTCTTGTTGATGAACTTGAAGAAAAAATGGATTCATGTTAAAAGGGGTGAAACCCTTGATGTGGATTTAAAATCCAGAGAGTTTTTTTTAATGAAGGTTCTTCGATCGTTCAACATCATTACCTGAAAGGAAAAGTCCCTCTTGAACAGAGTTAAACTCTGAAAATTTTTCAAGGCAGAGAACTAAGCTCTGAAAAAAGAGAATTAAATTCTCAAGAGAAGGAAGTTCTCAAAGGAGAAAGATGAGCAAAGTGGAGGCTCTTCTGAAAAGACATGGGCATTTATAGGATGGGATGGAAAACGTTTCATCTACCCTACTCCCAAAGCAAATCCGACGGTCACAAAAGTGACAGCTTTGCACTCACGTGCAGACACGTGAGAACAACGCTGTAGGGGCATTTGTTCCCTGATTAAAAATCAGGAAAAGATTCAGAAGAGGCATCACGTCCTCACACGTGACCAGTGGTCACGTGTTGGCACGTGACAGTCAAGCAGCGGGACAGAGCATATTTGTTCTCTAATTAAAAGTCAAGAGGAAGCTTCAGAACAGGCATCCCGTGCTCACACGTGACCAGTGGTCACGTATTGGCATGTGATGGTTAAGCAGCGGCCAGAGAACAGAGCGCAGAAGAAGAGAAGCCCATTCCAGGGGTCACGTGCCTACACGTGACGAGGGGTCACGTGGCCACACGTGACCAGCTTTAAGAGCCTTATTCTTTAACAGAATTAAATTCTGAGGTAAATCTTTCAAATCTTTCCAAAATGAAGAAGGATTATCTAAAACCGTTGGATTAAAAATTTAAAGGTGATTAAATATCACCAATTTATGGAAAAATCTTGGACTTGGAAAGATTTCCCCCTACATCTAACCGAAATAACAAAGAGATATCTTTAGATTTAAAATCCAACGGTGAATAAAATTCACCCAACAATCTAAAGGCCCATATTAATGATAAATATAAATTAAATCTCTCAATGAGAGATTTTGTCACGCCCCGCTTCCCAAAATACGGAATACGAGGGGTAGACAAGGCCAGCCATGCTCCTACGGTCAAGGAAAAGTCCTGCCGTAGTCACACTTCGGCTTCTAGTTTTTCATGGTAAACAGTGAAAGATGCGCAGGTAATGAGAAATGCAGTAACTGAAAGAAATAATGTAAAGACTGACCTGAAGTGAAACAAACGAATGTAACTCGGAATGGCAAGTCAAGAAGTCTGTGATGCACGTCTAGTTCTGGTCCAGGCTAAATCTTCTCCTCACACTGAGCATGCATACTCAGGTCGTCAGAGCGACACAATAGCAATATAATATATATAACATAAAGTGACAGTTCTAACAGTGGTAATAGATATGAATAACAGTAAATCAATGACAGCATGAATATGAATGTGCAGTAATCAATGCAGCGGAGCAATAAAGCAGTAGAACGATATGTCACGTATGTCAACACAGTATATAAGGTATATAAATGCCCGTATCCCTATCAGTCTCTAAGTCTCACTGTACAGGTCACTAAGCCTATCGTCAGTCCAAGTGTGAGAGTCAACCACTCGCGAGTGTCCTCCACCCAAGGGTAGAACCCAAGGGCAAGGGACCACGGGCCCAACATGTAACATGTATATCACGGTGTATATCACATACCCTGTAAATCTCCATATATCTCCCTAAATATATAAGCCGGCATGAGACTCCCGAGATTCTGTTGAACTCACACTTAAACTACCCCACACCCCGTGGTCTACATCAAACGCTAACCATAACCCTAAATACTAATCGATCCGTGACAAGTCTGCGCGAGAACTGGAGGCAGGACCTCCATCAAGCACGTCCCGACTAATACCTAAGATAAATGGCAGTGTCTGGTGCCTTATCTGTGACACCCGTGCAAGCGCTTCCATAAGTGTCCCATACCACTTATAGTCACACGTACACGCACCCCACAGACGTCGACAATGCAATAGAATAATAGGGTCACTGATTGTGTACAAGTACGTATCACTTTCACTTAATCACGGATACACGAACACTGACGTACTTGCCACAATCATCACTAAAATCTAACACTGGGTAAATGCACGATATCACTGGGTAATCACTGCGATGATATGAGTATGATATGATGCGTAAACAGTATATGAAGCACGATTAAGGTGTCATAAAAACAGTATTCTATCACTTGCACGATTTATCATGAAACATACGTATATAATTTAGCGAAACGATAAACAGGTAGTAATTAGTATGTTCAGTTATGTATCCATAGAATTTAGTTTCAAGCCAATCGGGTTCCAGGATCATTAATTATAACCATTTCATTTTAAGCGTTCGGGGCTGGAAATCCGGTTTCAGAATCAGATGTCCGTTTCGCAACGCATTTTAATCCCAGTTGGGATCAGAATTTAGCGACGCTACAGTTGGATGAATTCTAGGGTTTTCAGTAAGGTTTTCAACGCAATAGACGGATCTTCGATCACATCTGTACGTCAGGAGTTATACACTATTTAACACTAATATGTCAGTTCTGATTCTGCTGGGACTGTTATGCGTCCCGATCTATTAAATTACAAATTAAATACCAAACGGTAACGAAACAGAAAGAAATCAATTGTGTTGTCTAGCTAACAGATTTACCTATAATAAGCAGCAGAGTTCCGCAATCTACGAGTTAAGGAGATCTTGTGGTACCCATTACGGAACAGCAAGCAACAACTGGAGTAGCTCTGGACTGCAGTCCAGAGTCGCACTCCGATCCGAATATCATCACAATTTAAGTACAGGAATGTCTGGAAACTGGTATAGGGTTAAAGTTCGTCGAGTCGGCTTCGAATTGGGCCCTCGAACGCACCATTCTAGTATGTATATGATTTATGGTTAATTTAACGATTTTCAGGTACAATAAAATTTCAGTTTTACGATTAAACTTGGGGGTAGTCGTTTTAGTCATTAACAGTCATATTATCCAACGAAATTCATACACTAAGTTCACAGCTATACGGGCCAAACAATACCGTTTAGTTCCGCCAAATTAGGAAAAGATTTTCATTGGAAACACACGTCGAACAGGTAAATAGCGCACGTTTTCAGGAATAGTAACGTAGTAATTTAAATGATTTGGATTTGTAACACAAATAGAATAGCATGAAGCAAGTAGAGAACTTGCCTGGAGGTGCACGGCTGCTAGGTACAGTACGGGCGCGTGACGAGCTAGCACCGCGACGGCAACGGCTCCGGGTGAGCTCGGGTCTGTTCTCGGCCAGTGGGGGCTCGGGGCGTCGTCGGGGTGTCTGCGGTGGTCGCAGCTCCTGATGGTGGGGCTACAGTGGGTTGGGTGAGAAGAGGGATCAAGAGAGAGGGAGAGAGAGTGGTGGGAGAGAGAGTGAAAGAGAGTTAGAGAGAGAGAAGACAGAGAGAGAGAGAGAGAGAGCTGAGAGTTAGAGAGAGAAAGAGACAGTAAGTGAGAGAGAGTTAGAGAGAGAGAGAGACAGAGAGAGAGGGGAAGGCAGAGAGAGAGAGATAGAGTGTAAGCAGAGAGGGAGAGAGAGTGAGGGAGAGATGACGATGATGACAACGACAATGATGATGAGGTGACGGCGTAGGGTTCAGGGCGACGACGACGAGAGGATCGCCGGCGAGAGGCGCAAGATGGCCGGTGATGGTTGCAGGGGGTAGAGCTATGGTGGTCGCGGTGTCGAGCGGAGGCGGATGAAGAAAGGAGGTGGTCGGCTGGGGTGTCGACGAGATGCGATGGGTTCTAGTGAGGGGGTGCAGGTGAGGGTGCTCGGGGATGATGGTGGTGGCCGTCGACGTGGGAATCTAATGAGGGAAAACGGGGTGCAGGGGTCAGTTGATGGGTGCAGGGGAGATCGGGCTCGGCTGAGGGAGTGAGTCGGGGTTCTGATGAAGGAGAAGGGAGAGCGAGGGAGGAGCGAGAAGAGGGGGTGATGCTGGCGGTGGTGGCGATTGCGGGTGCGGGTCGAGAGGGGAGGAAGAAGGAGAACGAGGGAGATGGAGATAGTGAGGTGAGGAAAAGAGTGAGTGGGTGTGTACGAGAGGAGAGATATGGAGACGGGGTCGCGCGTCGTGGGTGTAACGTGCGCGAGGGCGGGCGTTGGTGGAGGCGAGGAACGCGGCGACGTGGTCGCGAGGAAACGTGCGCGGGAAAAGAAATGTGCGCGGGAAAAGAAATGAGCCGTTGGGGGAGAAGAAAGGGTTAGTGGGTCGGGTCGGGTAGGGTAGGTGAGTGGGCGTGGGCTGAATGAGATGGGCCGGGCCAAAAATACAAAAGAATTAGGGAAATGGGATAAGAGGGCCGGGCCGAGGTTTTGAAATGGAAACTAATCAGAAAATAAATTAGAAAAAGGGATGGGGTCGGGCTTAGGAAAATGGTGCTGGGCTTGATAATTTAATAGGAAATGAATTGGGAAAAAATATGAATGGAGTTCTAAGCCAGTGAATGATTTAAAAGAATTATAAGGGAAAGGAGATAGGCCGGCTGAGTTTAAATAAAATAAAATAAAATAATGAGAAAATTACAAAGGCTGGGATTTTTTTTATAAAAAGGAACTGATAGATTTGGTTTGGGTTTTGGTCTAATAAAAAGGAAATGGGCTTTAGGAGAAATAGAATTATAAATAAAATTATAAAGTGACACGATACGGTTTTGGTATAAAAGGGGCTGGGTATTACATCATACCACCCTTACAAAAATTTCGTCCTCGAAATTTAAGACTAAACGATAAGTTGTAAAATCAAAAACGAAAGCTACCATATCATAAATTAATTCATAATGGTTTACTTAAAATGGGTGGATGAAATTTGTGAAGATATATATATATATATATATATATATGCAAGAACAACATACAACAGAAAGGATTTAAATAAGTATACGGCAGGAACAACTATAAGGACGAACTATAAGTACACGAGAATATAGATAACAATAACGAACGGAAATAAGCAATGCATGTTCAATAAAATCGAAACCCAAATGTGTGCACATCTAAGTATATCAAAAATAGCAAACAGAGATAATAAATATAAGGCTCAACCACTCATAATAGTAAGCATAGGCACAACACTCGAAAATAAAACAACGACAATAAGATAATGAAAAAAATTTGTCGGTAGGTCAAAACATCTTAGGAAATTGCATCGGTCAATTAACGTAGGAAACTCATATAGTGAAAATAAGAAATATGGAACAAGAATATGCGCGGTGTAAGGTCGCGCTACTGAAAATGAGAACAATAATAATGTACTTAAAATACATAAAACGGAGTAATCAATAACACACTCTTTGATAAATTTAAAATAATGAAAACTAAATTTTGAATAATAACGTCTCTAAATATATTTGGGGTAATAGAGAAATCACCAATATGAATAGGGCTAGCTAGGGTAGTGATTACAAGAAGGTGTGGCTCAATCAGAAGGTCGGAGTGTGGCGGCTTTAGGCTGAATGTTAAGGAGATTGGGATAGGGTCAGCACAGGAAGTAAGGATGAGCAACAAAGGAATACCAAAGGAAAAGTGTGGGGAAAACAACAGTCGGTACAACACACGAATCAAAATTTGAAGAGTTAGTGAACTCGGAAGTTTCACAGGAACTGTTCTCCTCCCAGAAGGATCTCAACGGGGCACAGACGAGGGATGGAGGGTGGCTCATTCCAAGGATCAGGGTGCGGTACTTTCTAATCGAAATGAGGGTGAAAACTATACAATGAGTAGGGGTGGACAGTCAGGGAACTCAGCAGAAAAATAAATGGATAAGGGCAATAAACAAGTATCAAACGAACCAATAATCAAAAGGTTTACGAATTCATAAGATTTTTTTCATTCAAGCAAATTTGAAACAAGGCATTCCCAAAGGCGAAAAGTGGCCCTAAACTATACACATTTTATTTGGCCAGAAAGACAACATCGAAAGAAATTCCGTCAGTCGCGGTTGTGGAGATTCAGTAGGTTGCGGTAGGCTCGCGCACTCAGGTAGGGGCGTCCATTTCCATATCGCCTCGCAGGCAATGCCACTGGAAGTTCTTCCACAGCAGGGTCTTGATCTTCTGGTCCTTCTTCCTCGGATGGAGCTTCTTCATCGAGGTCCGATTCCATGCGATTCTCTTCTTCTGGATTTTCTTCCACGGGGTTTTCCTCCGCTGGATTTTCTTCTATTGGGTCTTCCTCGGGATCTTCCTCTATCGGGTTCTCTTCAGGATCTACTTCTTCTTCGTCGGAATCAGCTATCATGCCAAACTCTAGGGCGGCTGCTCCTTCGCCCTCTGGATCGTGGTTTCCGAAATTGACTTGGGGACCGTTGATCTCATCATCAGAACTCATCAGCGTGCGGTCTAAGGAAACGCAAGACTGTGCACCCTCGTCTAGATGCGGCGCTGCTCCAGGGTGGGCCATAGTCTGAAAAGAAAAGTCATGATTAGACAGTGGAATACATCAAGGAAAAAGCTCAGGGTACGAAGTATAGGAAAATATGCGGTTGCAGGAACTGAAAGATCAGAATTAAAATACTGTGATAATGAATAGAATTTGATATAGAGAGAAAGCATGAGAATGATACATATATTATGATTCAAATTTTATTGCATTCAATCAAAAGTTCAGTGGATACAAGATTTCAAACTGAAAGAAATATTCATAAGAAGATGACAACATTATTACTGAGAGTAGAAAACATAAAATTCTTCTTTGATTGCTAGTCCGCTGCAATCTCGTCACGCGAGTTGGATCCTGCGTTGGGTCTGCTTTATCCTCGAAGCGCGAACTACGCAATAATCGTCACTCGGCAGAAGTGGGGAGTGTGGACGAATCTCCTCCTTGTAGTTCCTTCCTTTCTGGGCAACCGTTGATGAGATGTTCGCTAGATCCACAAATCAGACATTTCCCTTGGGCGCGGCGACAATCCCTCTGAAGATGTCCTGGCCTCTTACAATATCCACAGCATGGGGTCTTCTGTTGCTTCTGTCGCGGGGAAACAAATTGACGCTTCATCCTCTTCTCTTTTCCTCGTCTAACGGGGATCCCTTTATGATTTGAGACTCCCGCTGGTGCCTGATTCACCTGTCTTCTCAGTCCTTCAGCCAACAAGTCGTTTGTTCGCTCCTGGGCTTCCTTTAGACCTTGCAGTACGCTCAGAATCTCAATGGTCTGATTCTGGGGAGCGGATATAGACGAAGAGTCGTTGGAAGACATGATCCTGAAACAATAGTTTTGAGAATGATATAAGTCACAAGCCAAACTAATCAAAGTATAATATGGATAGGACAAAGATTCAAGAATATCAGAGATGATGAATTTATTACAAGTGAAGAATAAACCGTATGACCTTAAGTCACTTGAATAGAGTACGGTAGTGCAATCGCAACCACATACCCTTGTCAAGTCACCCGAAACCATAGCGAATGGATAGCTGAACACACGATGTGAATATGGATCAAGAATGACAGTTTACAACCTAGACCGAAGAATGTCTTAGATTGCCAAACAATACACGGAAAACTGCAATCCCAATCGATGCAAAACCTGGGCTCTGATACCAACTAAACCATGTCACGCCCCGCTTCCTAAAATACGGAATACGAGGGGTAGACAAGGCCAGCCATGCTCCTACGGTCAAGGAAAAGTCCTGCCGTAGTCACACTTCGGCTTCTAGTTTTTCATGGTAAACAGTGAAAGATGCGCAGGTAATGAGAAATGCAGTAACTGAAAGAAATAATGTAAAGACTGACATGAAGTGAAACAAACGAATGTAACTCGGAATGGCAAGTCAAGAAGTCTGTGATGCACGTCTAGTTCTGGTCCAGGCTAAATCTTCTCCTCACACTGAGCATGCATACTCAGGTCGTCAGAGCGACACAATAGCAATATAATATATATAACATAAAGTGACAGTTCTAACAGTGGTAATAGATATGAATAACAGTAAATCAATGACAGCATGAATGTGAATGTGCAGTAATCAATGCAGCGGAGCAGTAAAGCAGTAGAACGATATGTCACGTATGTCAACACAGTATATAAGGTATATAAATGCCCGTATCCCTATCAGTCTCTAAGTCTCACTGTACAGGTCACTAAGCCTATCGTCAGTCCAAGTGTGAGAGTCAACCACTCGCGAGTGTCCTCCACCCAAGGGTAGAACCCAAGGGCAAGGGACCACGGGCCCAACATGTAATATGTATATCACGGTGTATATCACATACCCTATAAATCTCCATATATCTCCCTAAATATATAAGCCGGCATGGGACTCCCGAGATTCTGTTGAACTCACACTTAAACTACCCCACACCCCGTGGTCTACATCAAACGCTAACCATAACCCTAAATACTAATCGATCCGTGACAAGTCTGCGCGAGAACTGGAGGCAGGACCTCCATCAAGCACGTCCCGACTAATACCTAAGATAAATGGCAGTGTCTGGTGCCTTATCTGTGACACCCGTGCAAGCGCTTCCATAAGTGTCCCATACCACTTATAGTCACACGTACACGCACCCCACAGACGTCGACAATGCAATAGAATAATAGGGTCACTGATTGTGTACAAGTACGTATCACTTTCACTTAATCACGGATACACGAACACTGACGTACTTGCTACAATCATCACTAAAATCTAACACTGGGTAAATGCACGATATCACTGGGTAATCACTGCGATGATATGAGTATGATATGATGCGTAAACAGTATATGAAGCACGATTAAGGTGTCATAAAAACAGTATTCTATCACTTGCACGATTTATCATGAAACGTACGTATATACTTTGGCGAAATGATAAACAGTTAGTAATTAGTATGTTCAGTTATCTATCCATCGAATTTAGTTTCAAGCCAATCGGGTTCCAGGATCATTAATTATAACCATCTCATTTTAAGCGTTCGCGGCTGGAAATCCGGTTTCAGAATCAGATGTCCGTTTCGTAACGCATTTTAATCCCAGTTGGGATCAGAATTTAGCAATGGTACAGTTGGATGAATTCTAGGGTTTTCAGTAAGGTTTTCAACGCAATAGACGGATCTTCGATCGCGTCTGCACGTCAGGAGTTATACACTATTTAATACTAATATGTCAGTTCTGATTCTGCTGGGACTGTTATGCGTCCCGATCTATTAAATTACAGATTAAATACCAAACGGTAACGAAACAGAAAGAAATCAATTGTGTTGTCTAGCTAACAGATTTACCTATAATAATCAGCGGAGTTCCGCAATCTACGAGTTAAGGAGATCTTGTGGTACCCATTACGGAACAGCAAGCAACAACTGGAGTAGCTCTGGACTGCAGTCCAGAGTCGCACTCCGATCCGAATATCATCACAATTTAAGTACAGGAATGTCTGGAAACTGGTATAAGGTTAAAGTTCGTCGAGTCGGCTTCGAATTGAGCCCTCGAACGCACCATTCTAGTATGTATATGATTTATGGTGAATTTAACGATTTTCAGGTACAATAAAATTTCAGTTTTACGATTAAACTTGGGGGTGGTCGTTTTAGTCATTAACAGTCATATTATCCAACGAAATTCATACACTAAGTTCACAGCTATACGGGCCAAACAATACCGTTTAGTTCCGCCAAATTAGGAAAAGATTTTCATTGGAAACACACGTCGAACAGGTAAATAGCGCACGTTTTCAGGAATAGTAACGTAGTAATTTAAATGATTTGGATTTGTAACACAAATAGAATAGCATGAAGCAAGTAGAGAACTTGCCTGGAGGTGCACGGCTGCTAGGTACAGTACGGGCGCGTGACGAGCTAGCACCGCGACGGCAACGGCTCCGGGTGAGCTCGGGTCTGTTCTCGGCCAGTGGGGGCTCGGGGCGTCGTCGGGGTGTCTGCGGTGGTCGCAGCTCCTGATGGTGGGGCTACAGTGGGTTGGGTGAGAAGAGGGATCAAGAGAGAGGGAGAGATAGTAGTGGGAGAGAGAGTGAAAGAGAGTTAGAGAGAGAGAAGACAGAGAGAGAGAGAGCCGAGAGTTAGAGAGAGAAAGAGACAGTGAGTGAGAGAGAGTTAGAGAGAGAGAGGGAGACAGAAATAGAGGGGAAGGCAGAGAGAGAGAGATAGAGTGTAAGCAGAGAGGGAGAGAGAGTGAGGGAGAGATGACGATGACGACAACGACAATGATGATGAGGTGACGGCGTAGGGTTCAGGGCGACGACGACGAGAGGATCGCCGACGAGAGGCGCAAGATGGCCGGTGATGGTTGCAGGGGGTGGAGCTATGGTGGTCGCGGTGTCGAGCGGAGGCGGATGAAGAAAGGAGGTGGTCGGCTGGGGTGTCGACGAGATGCGATGGGTTCTGGTGAGGGGGTGCAGGTGAGGGTGCTCGGGGATGATGGCGGCGGCCGTCGACGTGGGAATCTAATGAGGGAAAACGGGGTGCAGGGGTCAGTTGATGGGTGCAGGGGAGATCGGGCTCGGCTGAGGGAGTGAGTCGGGGTTCTGATGAAGGAGAAGGGAGAGCGAGGGAGGAGCGAGAAGAGGGGGTGATGCCGGCGGTGGTGGCGATTGCGGGTGCGGGTCGAGAGGGGAGGAAGAAGGAGAACGAGGGAGATGGAGATAGTGAGGTGAGGAAAAGAATGAGTGGGTGTGTACGAGAGGAGAGATATGGAGACGGGGTCGCGCGTCGTGGGTGTAACGTGCGCGAGCGCGGGCGTTGGTGGAGGCGAGGAACGCGGCGACGTGGTCGCGAGGAAACGTGCGCGGGAAAAGAAATGAGCCGTTGGGGGAGAAGAAAGGGTTAGTGGGTCGGGTCGGGTAGGGTAGGTGAGTGGGCGTGGGCTGAATGAGATGGGCCGGGCCAAAAATACAAAAGAATTAGGGAAATGGGATAAGAGGGCCGGGCCGAGGTTTTGAAATGGAAACTAATCAGAAAATAAATTAGAAAAAGGGATGGGGCCGGGCTTAGGAAAATGGTGCTGGGCTTGATAATTTAATAGGAAATGAATTGGGAAAAAATATGAATGGAGTTCTAAGCCAGTGAAGGATTTAAAAGAATTATAAGGGAAAGGAGATAGGCCGACTGAGTTTAAATAAAATAAAATAAAATAATGAGAAAATTACAAAGGCTGGGATTTTTTTTAAAAAAAAGGAACTGATAGATTTGATTTGGGTTTTGGTCTAATAAAAAAATGAAATGGGCTTTAGGAGAAATAGAATTATAAATAAAATTATAAAGTGACACGATACGGTTTTGGTATAAAAAGGGGCTGGGTATTACAGATTTACTAAACAGATTGATTCTTTTCCTTCTCCTATAAATTGGAGCCAAGAAAAGAAGAGGGAGGACCTTTGGACCTTTTCTTTTGATACACACAGAGAGAGATATAGAGCCTTTGATTCTCTGCAAAAGGAAAACCTTAGGTAAGAAAAGAAAAGGGAGGCTTCAAAAGAGAATTTAATTCTCAAAAGAGTTTAACTCTTATATAAAGAAAAGAACTTAGTTCTTTCTCTGGTGGAGGATCTGCAAAGTGCACATCTCCACATGAATTGAGAATTTAATTCTCATTGGGTTGAGATCCTGTCATGCAGATCTAAAACACAAAGAAGGAACTGAGTTTTGAGAATTTGATTCTCACAAAATGATAGGAATTCAATTCCTTTGAGATAAAATTAGGGTTTAATCCTATGTTATAGGAATTTAATTCCTTCAAAATGAACAGAACTAGGGTTTAACCCTAATTGAGAACATAATTCTCTCAAACTCACAGGAATTTAATTCCCTTAAAAAAAGAAATAGGGTTTAACCCTATTTAAGAATATAATTCTTCAGAAGAAAACAGAAATTTAATTCCTCTAAAATTTGTTGTTAGGGTTTAACCCTATGAAGAATTTAATTCTTAAAAGATGAACAGATCTTTAAAATATGCAAAGATCCAGAGTCACGTGCTACCATGTGACCCCTGCAAAGATCCATAAAAAAGAACTTTGAGGCAATGCCTCACGTGCCCCACGTGATCTCTAAAGCACACAGAGAAAAAGGCAAAAGAAACAGAAAAGAGCTCTAGGGCGCCCTCACGTGTCAACACGTGACCCCTAATGAATATTCTAACAGATCAAAGCGTGAGCTCCCATCACGTGCCCACACGTGATGGCTTTCAGAATTAAAAGTGTTAAACACTTATCTGTAGAACAAAATAAAGGGAAGCAGGGCGCTCTCACCTGCAACCACGTGACCCCTTGGCTGAAGCTCTAACAGATAAACGCCCAAATTCTCATCACGTGACAACACGTGATACTTCAAAGTATTCAATACTTTTTGACTGAATAAAATAAGGGGAATCAGGGCGCTCTCACATGTCCACACGTGACCCCTCTCTCCTTAGTGTTTAACACTAGTCTGGAGATTTTGTCCCCAGTGTTTAACATTGATTTTCTTAGTGTTTAACACTGTTTGGAAAACTCTATTTGCAGTGTTTAACACTGATTTGCTTAGTGTTTAACACTAATTTGAAAACTCTGTTCCCAGTGTTCAACACTGATTATCTTTTAGTGTTTAACACTAACTTGTTAATCTTATTCCCAGTGTTCAACACTGTTGGTCTCTAGTGTTTAACACTAGCTTTAGCCCAATCGGCTAAGTTTCCAGAGGCAAAGCCTCTCCTTCAATGAACCAACAGAGGGCCAATATCCCAAACATGATTGGACTTAGCCCAAGCTGGCCATAAGTCCTCAATTCAAACTTAACTGGGCCAATGGGCTCATAATATAATAATTGATCTTAGTTTCCAAATTGGACTACAGATCACTTAATCTATCTTGGTTTAAGGGTACATCTCTTCACTCCTTTGATACTTGGCGTTGTAATTCCTCAACGTCTTCAAAGAGGTGACGGGTCCCGATAACCATATATTGATACGGACTGTGGGGTCCTTAAACTCATGGACTATGAGGTCCTTAACCTTGACCGTAATGTCTTAAAACTAAACGTCGGACTGTGGGGTCCTTAAACCCATGGACTATGAGGTCCTTAACCTTGACCGGAATGTCTTAAAACTAACAACGGACTATGACGTCCTTAACCTTGACCGTGATGTCTTAAAACTAACGCCGGACTGTGGGGTCCTTAAACCCATGGACTATGAGGTCCTTAACCTTGACCGGAATGTCTTAAAACTAACACCGGACTATGACGTCCTTAACCTTGACCGTGATGTCTTAAAACTAACATCGGACTGTGGAGTCCTTAAATCCACGGACTACGACGTCCTTAACCTTGACCGCAATGTCTTAAAACTAACACTGGACCGCAATGTCCTTAAACTACCTATTGATCACAATGTCACTAAACTAAACAACAGGGCTCCCCTAATCGCTCTCTTGTCGGATCTAAACGATCCCGTTAAGTTGATCTTAGTCTAAAACTAGACTAACGTATCCTTAACAAACATTTAAGTCGATCTTAGTCTCAAACGAGGCTAACGTATCTTTAAGCACAACCCCCAAACCCAAATCTAAGATAATACGGATTTGGACTAGTCCACGCCCTACGGGCGACGACATAACTCAGTCTCCGTATACAATCCATGGGCAACCAAACACAAATCAAACACACACGACACGAAGTGACCATCTGGAGAAGGAGAAAGTTGGTACCGCAACGCGGTAGCGTAATTAACTGCAGGGGCTTGCGCATGCAGGGAAGAGCATCCCCACAATCAAAAACCCCTCAAGCGAGGGGGAATCTGACGAAGTCTGCTACATCGGACGCATCCGTTTAAACCTTCGATACATGGTGCCATAAATCAACTTGGCATCTTCGGAGAGGTAGACGGATAGCACCAATTAGCATCTGCCCTGAATTTCAGGCAAGACGTCCCTGCGTCGCGCCGTCTTTCGGAGGGGAACACACGCGACAACACCCAGCCCCGATCATCATTCTCCTCAACTCCGGCCATACTCATCCCCGGAGACCCTCGTCGACGCCACCCATATAGCTGAACCCATCGCCACCTTAATCTTTTCCCTCTCCATAACCTGAGCAACACCCCATCGCTGGAAAACCCCCATGCATGGCCTCTTAATTCTCAATATAATCATTATATAGTTTTTGTTCATTTATGCCAAATTGGCCTTGGAGTCCATCAAACTTGCACCACCATGAAAAATTCTCTTAATCCAGAATCGCAATGTTCAATCCCGGAAGATATCTTAATCGAAATTTTTTGTAAACTGCCTCTCAAAGTCGTGGTCTCCTCTCATCAGCCATCAGGTCCTTCCCAAGATACCCCATACCCATTGCTCGGCTTCTTCTGTTTTCTTAGATGGCTTTTACCGATACCGCCCGCTTCTTGCTCCTTCAGCAAATAAAGATAATGCAAGTACTAGCTTTGATCCGGATCTCCATTTCGTCAATGTTCGTGTATGCGCGCAAAGTGTTCGACGTAATGCCCCAATGGAGATTTTCCGTAGTTTATCGCATTCTTGCTGTGTGACGTATATCTGTGGATCCCCGAGGCAAGTGAAACTTGCTACATGCTATTCATACTATTCCTATATTAATTTATCTATTTTCTTATTAAAACTATAGATAGAATCTAAAGCCATGAGTTCCAGGTTAACAGCACGATATTCCTTTTACATATTTCAGATCTAGAACTGGAAACCTAACTGTTGCATTTAGTTTACTAAACCTAGGAACCACATTTATATGTTAGATCACATAATCACAATTGTTTGCATAGCCATAATACCCTTTGTAGTTTATACCCTATCGGACGACCGGTTGCATACATCTAGCCTAATTCATATTCAATTGCATCTCTAGATTGTTTTGGTACATATTAATATGATTTTATCATCCACATTTATTATACTGCATTCATAAAATGTTAAAACTATCCCTTAAATCCAAACTAATAACCGTGCATCCAAGTAGTTTAATCTGTACCTATTTGCATATCATATTACATGTGCCAGTTTTCTTGTTCTGATAATAACCATGCTTGTTTATTTGTAACCATGATTTTGCTAGTTGATTATGAGCACCCACAAGATATCTTGTACACCCTGACATGACTGGCTACACATATTACTTGACCCGACATGATACCGTACAACTCTTGACATAACGTGACACCTTTATATATTACCTGGCTTGACCTGATGTACCATGGACTCACCTGTTATCTGATCCTGTGTCTAATGCCAACAAACCTGACATGTAGTCCTTACGGACTGTTCTTGTTGTCTATCCAGACAAACCTGCACCTACCTGATCCTGAGTTGGCATTAGTTCTTGATTACTTAATACCTGACTTGAATACATATAACTTGGGGGTATGGGGAAATCAATGATGAAATCCTGACTTGTAACTCGACAGTTGCTTGCTTATACTGATCAGTTTTGGAGGCTAGGCCCGTCTCGGGATGATGCTGCTGACATCGTTTGTCTTTACTCTTTTCCTTTTAGTGCCTAGCGGTACGTCTCGGTTTCAGCCCGAGAGTCTTAGACTGTGGTCCCGGGCATGCACGGGATACTATTGAGTTACATCGATGATTCATCAAATTGATTTCAAAGACTTGAGAGTAGTTAACCCAATAGACCAGTTTAGATTACTCACTGCACACTACCCTTCACTGCCCTGATTTATATTGCTGTTACACTTGCTATACCATTTATGATCATACTTGCATGTCTTGCCACCCTGTTTATATATTATTGCTTGATGTTATGACGCGTTGACGTCTGGGTTTTGCATGGCCCAGATCCTCCACCTTTGTTGCAGACTGATCAGGAGTTTTGCCGCTGTTAGACCGAGCGGTAAGGATCCTGTTGGTATGCAGTTTTACTTCCAGGTGTTTCATTTATTGTATCTTTTGCTTCCGCATATTATTATTTCTTGACTCATTCATTCTGGCTCATGGACATGTACTAGATAGTTAGTTTATTTTCCTGTTCTTGATATCTCTACAGCCGTAATGTGACTGTGGAAGGATTTTTCCCATCCACAGGTCGCATGGTTGGCTATGTCACGTTCCCATCTTAGCGTACTCTGGGAAGCGGGGCGTGACACGGTACTCGCCACGGCTGCTCGAAAATGACCTCGCCAGGAGAACTGAGGAACGTCATCGAATGGAATCGGGGAAGTGGCCGGGCAGAGTTCTCCGGCAGTAGAGGCCAAAAATCAGAGTATTCCAACTCGTCGGGATACCACGGCCGACTCGACGCCCTTGTTTTCCCCAATCAGAGCAAAGCTCTGTTTTAAAATTCAAAATTTGAAAATTGAAGCAACGCTTCAAATTCAGCGCTAGGCGCGCTGCGCGCCACGTGTCAGACACAGACGCGCTAGCGCCAGGTGCGTTGCGCCCTAGGCAGCGCACCCCCAATCAGAGCAAAGTTCTGTTTTAAAATTTCAAAACTCAAAAGTTAAAGAAACGCTTCAGATCCAGCGCTCTGCGCTGCGCGTCACGTGTCAAACACTGCGCTCTGTGCTGCGCGCCACGTGTCGAACGTAGGTGCGCCAGCGCTGGAATTAAAAATTCTCCACCGTTAGATCGAAAGATCTAATAATAATAAATTATTAATTAATCAGAATTAAAATTCTGTTATGGAAAGATCTTTCTATTGTTATTAAAACAAGAAGATTATCTTCTGCAAAGCAGAAGCCCTACGATCAAAGATCCAACGGTGGGAGAAAGATCTCTTAAAACTGATTTAATAAATTAATTGGCCCTATATAAAGGCCCCAAGACTTCAAGTCTCAAAAGGAGAAACCCCCCTGCAAATTTTGAGAAAAACTCAAAGAGAGGGAAGAGCAAGCTCTTAGAAAAAGAAGATCATTTCTTCAAGGTAAAGAATTAATTCTTGAACAACAGAGATGAAATCATCTCATTAAAAAAGAAGAACTATCTTCTTATAGGATCATAGATCTACAAAAGACCAAGGTCTTTGATAAAAAGAAAAAGATCAAAAGATCTAATTTACTTCATTCACAGATCCTTGATCTACAAAGGCAGAGCCCTTTTATAAACAAGAACTTTTGTTCTTGAATCTTGAGGCAAAACCTCCTTTAAAAGAAGAACATAAACTTGTTCTCTGATCATAAATTTGATCAGATGCGCTTTGCGCTACTGAACAGTGCCTTGCACTCATGAACTGCGCTTTTGCACTCCTTGGACCGGCGCTCAGCGCCAAAACGTGCCACGTGTCAATCACAGAAACAACTAGCGATTTGCGCTTCTGAAATAGCACACTGCGCTCATGGGCTGGTGCTTGGCGCCAAGCGCACCACGCGTCACTCACTGACGCGTCCCTGAATCAGCGCAAAGCGCTCATAAATTGAAAGCGCAATGCGCTAATAAACCAGCGCTTAGCGCTAAGCGCGACACATGTCATCTTCGTGTGCGCTACCTGACAGAAGCGCAATGCGCTCTTTAATTGGCGCAAAACGCCCGACGCTCCAAAAAGTGGCATGTATTTGTAACTGACATGACGCCTTTGAGGCAGAAAGTGGCATGTATTTGTAATATGTTTTGAAAGTGTGTTTTTTGAAAGTGGCATGTATTTGTAACTGACATGGCGCTCTTTCAGTTTGAAACTGCGCCTCTTAAAAAAATTTATTGACACCAACGCTGACATGGCGCCTTTGAGGCAGAAAGGCATGTATTTGTAATATGTTTTGAAAGTGTGTTTTTTAATATTATTTTAATATGGTTTAATATAAAAAATTATCCTTAAGTTTTATATTATATTTAATATATGTTTATGGTGCAAATTTATGTGATGCAGGAGAAGAAAATTGCTCGTGAGGAACTCGTAAACCGTTGCCGTAAGCTGGTGGGGGATGAGTTGCTTATTGCTATAATTAAAGCTTACAACAATAAGGTATGATGAGTTTCCTTGACGAGTTGATTTTTGGAAAATTTGAATTGATGTATATTATTGGACTTCACAATTTACTTCTAAGAGATGTAAATTTTATCATTTTTTAATCTGGTTTTTGCGACTTCTCTTTTAAACGCATCACTCACTGCGCAAATTTTTAGTTAAACAGTGAAGAAATGATCTTAATTTCTTCGTAGATTGTATTAAAAAGGCAACATATCTTTGCACTTAATTTCATGATAAATATCCATGAGACCAATGTTTGATTTTCCAACTCAAAGACAATTATTTTCGTTGCGTTCTTTTGATAATAAAGTATCAGATAGTTCATGAGGAACAACATCAGTTGCTGCTTTTGTTATTATATACTCGTCAATTTTTAAAGGCTCAACTCCAAAATAAAAACCAAAACCTTTTATCTAAACTACGAGAAACCCTAAAAAAACTTTTAAAATACTACCGGTAAGGTGCCACATCAGCAATAAATTGCATGAAATTGCCGAAAAACAAATTTGTACCATGTAGTTTCTCGTAATTTTGGAAGTTGGGTTTCTCGTAGTTTAGCTAAAAGGTTTGGGTTTTTCTTTTTCGTAGTTCGAATTGAAGAGTAAATATAACTCAAGTACATTATGTTACATTAACGATCATGTTCGAGGAGAAGTCCTGTTGTGATAGATTTATAAGCTTGTACACGCTCATACTTCCATTAAATTATGAATTATTGCATGGCTGCATCGAAGCAGAAGATTTAAGAAGGTAATTTAGAACAATTAATACCCATTGATTTTGGAAAAGTAGGGTCCTTTGAAATGAAGCAATGTGTCGACCGGCCAAGCAGATGTGATTCTGTCTCTTTTTTTCCCATACTTCCCTAAAAGGTTGACTCTCTCCTTGCTCGTTTCACTCCTTTGCGCGAAGAACACATTAGGCACCAAGTCGCAGTGACAACGCCTTCTAGTGGTAGTCCTTCGGTAATCAAGCAAGAACAAACAATCATTCATCGGAGGGAGCTTGGATTGTAATGAAATGTCTCATTTATAAGTTATGAGAAGAATAAAAAATAGATAAAAAAATAATTGCAATAATAGAGATTTGAACATATGATCTATTGAATGATAATGTAAAGACTTAACCAATAAGCTACAAAGTTATTCACACACATATTTAATAAGAATTAAATATATGATGTTACTTAAAAAAAAAGTGGGCTTTTGGACTCATAGTTTTATTAAAGAAAACGAAAATGAAATTGGATTTGAATTATGGGCTGGGTTAGGTCTTATGTTTAATTTGAAAAAAAAGTTAAAATTTAGTTTTAAAGAAATGTGTTTGGGAAAAATAGATGGAATAATAAAATAATATATTTATAAAAAACAAAATATACAGAAAATACTAAGAATAAATAAATACAATATTTTACTAAACAAAGAAAATACGGAGGTATATTAATATTAGGATCGTTACAGATGTGGTGCGGCCTGTCCGGATCAGAGAGGAAGACGACGGTGCGGAACTCGTCTCAGGTTAGAGAAAAATACCACATAATTTAGCTCATGTTGCAAGTAAATACCAAACATTGAGCCCAATGCACAAAAATACCGCAATCTAACATTACCATGAAAACGCAACAATCAACTCAGATTACACCAAAGATACCACCAAATTTAACTCAAAAATAACACAACTTGATCTTAGTAGGGAAAATACTCATCTGAAAAAAAGATCCGAGTGTTCTGAACTTCAATACCATGATGATCATATCCAATTAAACATAACAATTATCTTGTTCGATACTGAAACAGTACAAAAATAACATCCACCGAATATTTTCTTAGTCTTGGATAAAACACAAATTCTGAGTAAACCGGATACATAGTTCTATATAAACTTACATCACATTAAAAAGAATTTACTCTGACCAAATTATAACATCCATGTGCACAATTGAAGAGAAATGATGGTATATTTTTTATTAGAGAAATTTCAGGAACTAATATCCAATGATAAGATTTGATGGACTTGTATTCAAAAAACCTTGGACAAAATTATGAAGTGAATAGAAAAATATTACAATTAAAATAAGCGTTTCGTCTACGCATATCCTTTTCTCTTTCCCAAGTTGATTCTTCTGGTGAATCTTTTCTCCACATTATTCGAACCAAGTTTACCTTCTTATTCCATAATGTTTTCACCTTTCGATCCAGGATGGTTGTTGCTCGCAGGTCAGATCGGTGTTTACTGTGAGCTCTGAATGATTAAGGACGTGGCTGGGATCGCTCACATATCGTCATATCTGAGATATGTGGAACACGTTGTGCACTTTTTCCAATGAGGATGGTAGTGCTAAACGGTATGTCACTTCTCCAAATCGTTCGAGTATGTCGAACGGTCCTATGTATCTTGGACTTAATTTACCCCTTTTTCCAAATCGTATCACTCCTCTATTTGGAGAGATCTTCAGGAATACATGGTCTCCAGGTTGGACTCCAAATGTCGGCGCTTTGCATCTGCCTAATACTTCTGTCGGCCTTGAGCTATGCGCATCCTTTTTCTGATCGTGCGAACCACGTCCACAGTTGCCACGATCATCTCTGGTCCAAAGAGTTCATGATCTCCAATTTCCGTCCCAACTTAGCGGTGAACGACATTTCCGTCCGTAGAGCGCAGCGAATGGTGTCATTCCAATACTTGCCTGATAGCTGTTGTTTTATGAAAACTCCACAAGGTGTAGGTGATCTTTCCAAGAACCTCTGAAGTCTAACATACAGGCTCTTAGCATGTCTTCCAGAATCTGAATTGTTTGTTCGGACTGTCCGTCCGTTTGTGGATGGTACGCCGTACTGAAATTCAGACTTGTTCTCAGGCTAGCTTGCAGACTTTACCAAAACTGTGATCGGAATCTTGTATCACGATCGGAGACGATGCAAACAGGTACTGTTCCCACCAAAATTTTGGCTCAAAACTTGCTCCCTTATAAAATAATAACAATAAAATAAAAATAAAAATAAGGGAAAGCTCCATATGCAAAGCATGTAGATACTACCTCGGATAGAATTAAATCCTATGATGGCGCCTCACACGCTTCTCACGCGGGCGCCAATGTGCAAAGCACAAAAAGAAATCTATTAAATAAGAGTTAAAAACTCTAAGGCAGCACCTCACGTGTCTTGCACAAGGGCGCCAGCGCTGAGAGTTAAAAACTCTGAGGCAGCGCCTCACGTGCCCCGCACGAGGGCGCCGACGCCAGAACTAAAAGTTCTCTGCCGTTAGATCAAAGATCCATCGGAGATGATAAATCATCAAAATACAGAATTAATTCTGTTGAGAAAATATTCCTCAAATCTTTCTAAATAAGACAGATTACTCTACGTACTGCAGAGCACCGTTGGATTAAAGATCCAATGGTGATTAAAATCACCAAGCAACAGAATAAACTCTGTAGGGGAAAATATTTTCCCCAATCTTTATAAACAAGAAAGATTACGCTCTGTAAAACAGAGTACCATTGGATTAAAGATCCAATGATGATTAAAAATCACCAAGCTACAGAATAAGCTCTGTAGGGGAAAATATTTTCCCCAATCTTTCTAAACAAGAAAGATTACGCTCTGTAAAACAGAGCACCGTTGGATTAAAAATCCAATCGTGATTAAAAATCACCAAGATACAGAATAAGCTCTGTATGAAAAATATTTTCCCCAATCTTTTTAAAAACAAGAAAAATGTGTTCTGTAAAACAGAAGTTTTTGGATCAAAGATCCAACGATGGATAAAATCCTCAAATCAATTAAGCATCTCTCAATGAGAGATTTCCTTAACTGAATCAACAAATCTGCCTTCACTATATAAAGGCCCCAAGACTTCAAGTCTTGTATAGAGGAACCCCCCATAAACTTCAAGTTCAAAAAAAAGAGCAAGCAAAAAGAGCTTTAAGAGAGAAGAAGGAAGAAGAACTTTCTTCAAGATAAATAGTGATCATAGTATCTCATCTGCATACCCAAGGGTTTAACCCTTATAAAAGAACATAGTTCTTTCCTTGGATCTGAGATCCATGAGACAAGTCTCCCACAAATGAGAATTTAATTCTCGTAGGGATGAATTTGTTCTTAGGGATTGAAGATCGAGGAAAGAACAAAGAATTGAACTCTTCAAAAAAAAAAATGCATAAAGAAGGAAACAACGCCGAGCGCCTCAAGTGCCCCTCACGTGCACACTGCTTAATAAAGAGTGCTTAGCACTCAGTGGTGGGCGCCCAGCACCGAGCGCCTCACGTGCCCCTCACATGGGCACTGCTAAAATAAAGACTGCCTAGCACTCAGTGGTTGGCGCCCAGCGCCAAGCACCCCACGTTCCCCTCATGTGGGCACTGATAAACAAAGAGTGCTCTGCACTCAATGGTCGGCGCCCGGCGCTAAGCGCCACACGTTGTAACACCTTGAAATTTGTTTAAGTTAATTTCGTGTTAATTAGCGATAATGTGTGTTTTCATAAAACTCCGTTAAAAGTTAGTTTCCACATAAATTGGAATAAATCTATTTTATTGGTGATAATATGTAATTATATATATAATTGTGTTTTATTAATTACTATTTAAATTATTGTTCACTAATTACCAAATTTTCTTAACTATTGTTTTCTAAGCAAAACTTTAGTGTAGCATGCATAACCCTAATCACCTAGGTTAAGTTTTAACTTGCCTTCATTTTCTTTTTCCCTCTTGCATGGTTCTAATTATCCTCTCATAACAAAACCAAAACATTTAAGAAATAAGAAAAAGAATAAGAAAAGGTAAGCATGGGGGCATTAAATGGGGATAGAGCTTTGACTTTGGGGGGGGGGGGGGCTCTCTCCCCCCCCCCCCCCCTCTCATTTCCAATTGCAGCAGGAACCCCAGCAGCTCCAGCAGCCCCTCCCCTTTCCCTTTCTTCTTCTTCTTCTTCTTCTTCTTCTTTCATTCAAGCTCATCTCCATATCAAAAATCCAACTTTCTTCACTAAACCTCATGCAAAACACCTCCTTGTTGGTCCTAGGGGCAAGTCTTTGCCTTTGAAGGCAAGGTTACCAAGTTTAGGCCTTCACTAGACCAACATAAGGTACAAAGCTTACCCTATTACTTATTTTGCTAAACTTGTAGTTTAATTAGCTTAAAGCAATGTTTAAAAGGGTTTTTATGCTAATTATGTGGTTTAAGTGGAAATTAGGATAAGTTAGGGTTTTTAGGGTCGATTAGCTTAATTAATTAAGTGCTATTTGTGTCGTTTAACCCAGGTCTTTGCATCAGTTTACACTAAAATACCATATTGTTTTAATTTAGTGTTTAATTAGTGTTTTAGTTAAGATTTTGGGTTGTTTTGTGATCTGCTTTCAATCCGGTTGCTTTAGGAAAAAGTTGCAGCTACTGGAGCATGTATACTAGCGTTAGACCACACATACGAAGCACGAGACCACCATTCCCTACCATGGCCGCAATTTTAAGTGTTCTGGCCGCAAATTGCGGCCAGATGGTGAGTGTGGGTGTCGGGGTTTGGGCTATAGGTGTCTGCTACATATATAAGACCTTTGGTATATGCAACTTTTCCTATTTCAACTTGTGTCAAAATCTGGAATCAAATACGTTGTTTTTAGCACTTTTAAACTTGCGCGACATGTGCGTTATGGGTTTGGGTTTGGTGTTTGCTGTGTATCACAGCATGTCAGGGTGGTTTCAGACGTTGCACACACGTATTGGCGTTTCGAATCCACACGCGTTTAGCATGCGACGCTAGTTTCTCGTAAAGTCTTGATATCGCGTTTTTGCGGGATTTTAGCCTCACGTGTGTTGCTTTGTGTAAATTCTAGGATCTGTCGCGGAGACATCGGACGCGGCGCGGAAAGGAAATGCAGTGATTGGATCAGACTAGCGGAGGCGTTCCGGTGAGTAGATGTACACATCTACGGGGGAAATCGTTCGGATGGCGCAAGACGCCCGATGCTTAGAATTTCGTTTAGTACTTAATCATATGCGTAGTTCTTAGTTATTCATCCCGTTGCATTGCATCATTCTTCATGTGTATATATACCGTGCTAGTACCTCATAGGACACTCGCACTATTACCATTGGTTTATGCTGCACGAGCACTATTCATGGGGACACACACGCCTTGGTAATTGGTATGCCACAAACACTTTATAACTTGTTTAAATCCGCATCATATCACTTGCGCTAATTATTGATTAATAAACCTGCAATTGTTATATTTAATTCATTAATATGGATATGTAGGATTACTAGACACATGCACATACCTATATGCATTATTGCTCATGCATAGCTTTCTAGTTTCCGCATTGCATTTCATATTGTTAATATCATAGACATTCATGTATCATGATTCATTTGAGGATTTCAGTATTTATGATATTTATGGATTTTGGAGAAACCGCAAGGATTTGAAAACATATTACCATTTTAAAAATGTAAGTTGCGGTTTTCTCATGATATGATGCATCTATCGTCCACTATGAGATTTCTCAGTGCTTGAGCAGTATCCTACACCCGATTCGAGGAGGAGGAACCGCTTGTGGGTGCATGGTGGACCCGGTGCGGTACCCCGGGGTAAGATGTCGCAGATGATGGAGTTGAGCCTGGCAGGGGAGCACTACCGACCGGTTATTTGCGACGCGGCGGATATCCGGAGGATACCGACGTAGTCTTGAGTTTTGAGATATAGGCCAGTCCGGATTGCCTGAGCCTAAGATTTAGATATATGGTCAGTCCGGATTGCCGGAGCCTGGATTTACTGAGATATTCATTTGGTGTCGATACTGACACAGATTTACATTGATTTCATTGATGAAACTACGACAAAATTACAGAAGTTTTATTAAGATAAAAGTACAGATTTCCCATGTTAATTATATTTAGATCTCGCGTTATTTATTGCATTCATGCTGCATGAATATTATTACATCGCATCATATTAGTATATGTAGGTTGTGACATCATTGTGTAAATACTTACGATAGCCTTATTAGATGTTACTTCTTACTCACTGTTTACCGCCGGAAACCGGGAAGACGGACTGTCTTGCCTGAATCTGGGGGCAGATGCTATTTGGTGCTATTCGTCCACCTCTCCGAAGATGCCAAGTTGATTTATGGCACCATCCATCGAAGGTCTAAACGGATGTGGCCGATGTAACAGACTTCGTCAGATTCCCCTTCACGGTGAGGGGTTTTTGATTGTGGGGATGCTCTTCCCTGCAGGCGCAAACCCCTGCAGTTAATTACGCTACCGCATCGCGGTAACAACTTTCTCCTTCTCCAGATGGTCATTTCGTGTCGTGAGTGTTTGTTTTGTTTGTGGTTTCCCGTGGATTGTATACGTAGACTAATTTATGTTGTCGCCCGTAGAGCGTGGATTAGTCCAAATCCGTATCTTCTTAGATTTGGGTTTGGGGGTTGGGTTTAAGAATACGTTAGCCTTATTTGAAACTAAGATCAACTTAAACATTTGTTAAGGATACGTTAGCCTAATTTTAGACTAAGATCAACTTAACGGGATCATTTAGATCCGACAAAAGAGTATTTGGACTCTATTGTTTAGTTTAAAGACATTACGGTCGATTACCAGTTTAAGGACATGGTGGTCCAAGGTTAAGGACATCATAGTCCGTGAGTTTAAGGACCCCACAGTCCAAGGTTAAGGACATCGTAGTCTGTAAGTTTAAGGACCCCACAGTACAGGTTAAGGACATCGTAGTCCATGGGCTTAAAGACCCCACAGTCCAGGTTAAGGACATCGTAGTCCGTGAGTTTAAGGACCCTACAGTCCAGTGTAAAGACATCATAGTCTGTGGAATGTATGGCTGTCGGGACCCGTCACCTCTCTGAAGACGTTGAAGGATTACAACGACAAATATTAGAGGAGTTCAGAGATGTACCCTTGAGCCAATTTTGGTTGGGAGATCTATAGTCCAATTTGGGACTAAAGTCTGTTAAAAGGTTTATGAGCATATGGGCTCAGTTGATATGAGTTGAGGACTTACGGCCAATCTTAGGCTAAGTCCAATAAATGTTACATTTATTATTCTGGCTATTGAGCCTTTGTTTGGGCTTGGCCCTTTTAATAATGCCGAGCATTAGATCCTGACAATTTTTGTCTTGTATTCAATGCATAACATTCATCAGAACAATGTGTGTTCTGACAGTGCGCCACGTGGCCCGCCAGGCACTTTGCGCCAATTAAAGAGCGCATTGCGCTTCTGCTAAGTAGCGTACACGAAGAGGACACATGTCACGCTCTACGCTATGCGCCAGTTAATGAGCGCTGAGCGCTAATTTATGAGCGCATTGCGCTAGTTTAGTGGCGCACACGTAAATGACACGTGGCGCGCTTGGCGCTGAGCGCCAGCCCATAAGCGCAGTGCGCTATTTAGAAGCGCAAGTTGTATATGTGGTTGACACGTGGCACGTTTGGGCGCCGAGCGCTGGTCCAAGGAGCGCAAAAGAACAGTTCATGAGTGCAAGGCACTTTTCAGTAGTACATTTGATCAAATTTATGATCAGAGAACAAGTTTATGTTCTTTTTAAAGGAGGCTTTGCCTCAAGATTCAAGAACAACGGTTCTTATTTTGGAAAAGGCTTTGCCTTTGTAGATCAATGATCTGTGAATGAAGTAAGTATTTCTTTTGTTTTTATGATGAGATCTTTTGATCTCTTTTTATAAAAGACCTTGGACTTTTGTAGATCTATGATCTTTTAAGAAGATAATTCTTCTGTTTTAATGAGATGATTTCATCTCTTTGTTCAAGAATCATTCTTTTTACCTTGAAGAAATGATCTTCTTTTTGCTAAAAGCTTGCTTTTCTTTCTTTGAGTTTTCTCAAAGTTTGTAGGGGGGTTTCTCTATCTGAGACTTGAAGTCTTGGGGCCTTTATATAGGGCCAATTGATTTTTTAAATTAGTTTTAAGAGATCTTTCTCTGATTGATTTAGGAATATTTCCCACCGTTGGATCTTTGATCCCAGGGCTTCTGCTTTGCAGAAGATAATCTTCTTATTTTAATAAGATTGGAAAGATCTTTTCATAGCAGAATTTTAATTCTGATTAATTAATAATTTATTATTATTAGATCTTTTGTTCTAATGGTGGGGAATTTTTAATTCCAGCACTGGCGCACCTACGTTCGACACGTGGCGCGCATCGCAACTGTGCTAGCGCACCCGTGTTTGACACGTGGCGCGCAGCGCAAAGCGCTGGATCTGAAGCGTTGATTCAATTCTTTTTAATTTTGAATTTCAAAACAGTGCTTTGCTCTAATTGGGGGTGCGCTGCCTAGGGCGCAGCGCACCTGTCGCCAGCGTGTCTGTGTTTGACACGTGGCGCGCAGCGCACCTAGCGCTGGATGTGAAGCGTTGCTTCAATTTTTGAATCTTGAATTACAAAACAGAGCTTTGCTCTGATTGGGGGAAACACTCACGAGTTGGCAACTCAACCCCGTTGTGCCACAGTATTTCGCAGGTCTGACCCGTCAGTGCAGTAGCGGTGGCACACCTCCTCTTTTATACCTTTTGCGCAGTTTTCGCAGCACCGTTCGTAGGTGGGTTGCGGGGTTATTTTGTTGCCACATTGTACTATTATTGTATCTAGTGTACTCCATCTACCTTATCTACCATTCGTATTGTTGTATTTGTGACCTAGAGACGAGACGGTGAGATTTGTGTATTTATATGTATTTCTCTGGGGTCGAGCTCACTTGAGCCGACATGATGTTTTACCTTATTGTGCTTTTATTTACTTTTTGCACAGTTACGATGTATATTGCGTGGGATTGTGAATCCGCTTTTGGGTGAAGAGCTAGCTCCCGCTTGGGGATGCCTTATTTCATGCTGTATACATATATTGTTGTTTTGTACCCGTTTGGGGCCAGTATTTACAAAGGAGACCCTGCCGAAATTTTCGGAAAATGATGTTGCTTTTAAAAAGCTTAATGTGACGTATTTGATTTAAATCGTTTTCATTAAATCTTGGTTTTCCTTCACTCTACTGCTCTTTTTGGTTTTGATTTCTGGGTTTTGGCTTACTTAGATTACGTACGCCTTGAGACGTTTCGTAATTTAAGTGCCAGTTACGCGCCGTACTTTTCGGGTCATGACAAAGTTGGTATCAGAACGTTAGGTTTCACCTTTCTGAGTGTAGGATGACCCTCGGTAGTTGGAGTTGGTGGCTTGAGTAGAGTAATGTACCGTACGTATGTTCCGCGGCATATTTATGATACGATACTCCACTTGAGAAACCTTAGGATGTACATACATTGAGATATTTGATTCTATTTGTGTTCATGATCATACCCTTGTTGATTCCGCTCCTCCTTATGATCATGTATCCATTTTTGGGATTCGTTGATTCCTTTCATTCCACTGTTATAGTTTCATCGATACATGCTTGAGGTTCCTGTCACCATGGTTTGAGCGGAGATCGAGCCGCTGCTAGTGTTACGGTCAGCGCGAGCTCGTCATGGACGAAGACTGACCATCGTATTTTCTGGTGACACGTGAATGTCTCAATTTTTGTTTTGGTGTTGTGACTTCTCGTTGAGGCGAGTGTTCGACGTTGCACCGTATGATCGGGACGTTGATAGAGTCTGTCAGTGCGCGAGGACTGTTGATGTACAACATACCTAAGAGATTTTGATGTCGTCTACCGTGCAGACAGATGACCCAGCTGTTGCTGAGATTGATGTGATGCCGCTTCCAGAGCTTACGAGCTGAGATCGCTGGAGCTTTCATCCAGAGATACAGCAGATGATAGCTAATCTATTTTGAGTTGAGAGATGAAGGGTATTCACATGTTGTCTAGGAGAAGTTAAAGTTTGATCGAATGTCAGAAACCCATTCTTCCAAGTTTAAAGTATTCGGAGGAACATGCAAGTAATTCTATGGACCCTCTAGAAGAAGGAAACCCTAACTCGACATGATGACCATGGAACCGCTTTTGAAGATTAGGGTTTGCGGCAGTTTAGAGGTGCCATCAGTGAGGCTTGGGTTTGCCCTTCTACGGTTGGTCCATAGGTACTGTGGCGTGTACTAGATATTATTAAACTGTGCTCAGAGTTGAGATTTCGGGGAATCATGGGACTTTGACAAATCAAACGAAAAGTTTAATGTCGTCCGGATATCATGTGATAGGAGACCAGTACATGGACCAGCTTCAGATAAGGATCTCACCCAGATGCATTGTAAGTTGATCGAGAACGGACGAGTATTGAGTATTCCTCCGATGGTATGGACGAGTTCCCGAAGACGTGTTCGGCTAGAGATCTTCTACAGAGTGATGAAGATACCAAGTTCGTGATTTCGAGTCCGTGTGAGAGACTCCGGATTGACTGTAGCCGAGACAATTGTAGTACGCAGATAGCTTGATGTGGCGTCGAAGCAGACGATAATAAAGACAAGTGGAACAAGAGGTTCGTGCGAGATGTCAAACGAGCTGTTGCTACTCCCCGTTGAGATTAGAGATCTGATATGTATACAGAGGCGTGATATACGACCAATTCCCGAGGAAAAGTTATGCTGAGAACGCAGATGCCCTGAAAGCGAGGAAAGATTAGGTAAGAGTACCAGCCTTCGTATAGTTCGGCTTAGGCAAGATCGGAAAAGACCCTGAACAGGTTCCTTCCAGGACACTGCTGCAATAAGATTTGCACCGATGACCAGACGTGTGACGAGTATTCAGAGGACCAGAGGCCGACGCCAGTGACGTGCTGCTTTACGAGTGGTCATACTAATTGGCCAAGAGACGACCAGAGAAGTGCCAGAGCGGAATCGTTTCTGTTAGCACACCTGACTAAACCGATGAGCCGATGGATTGCGAGATTGGTAATCCATAGAGAAATGAGGACCCAGAGACAGAGGACACCAGACCGTGAGCAGGAGGCAAGGGGATGTTCTTACTCTGCCAGTTTTGGGCGCACCGATATTTTCGACATTGTAGGAGGTGTACCTCGATATCATTTGTTGCGATTTGCATTGTGATCCGAGTATCATGCTTATATCGCTTGGATTTGAGTTTTGATGATGAGTTTTATGATATCGATTTCGTGCACCATTGCTGCACCTACTGGGTATTTACATTTTCGCGCATAATTATTACACTTGATATATGTTTTTATACACCGTTGTGTTGGTTTATGATTTGTGCATATCTATTGCACTTGATATTGATTTTGTGCCTTGGCTGCACATGATTATGATTTCCTGGATTTTATACAGTTGATTTGATTTTTGTGCGTATGGTACGCACTTGTTTTGATCTTGCACTCGGTATGGCTTATATGTGCTTGCAGTGCATTGATACGTGTTTTGTGCACGCAGTTGCACACGTTTATGATTTTATACACCTTGTTACACTCGATGTTGCTTTTTATGCACTTGAGTTATTGATTGGTATTTTGTGTATTTGATGCAACAGATTTGTATTTTGTGCATTTGTTACACCAGACTTATATTTTTCGTATATGCTACTGCACTAGATGTTTTTACGGACCTGACGCGTTTAATTTGGATTTTCGCGCAAGATATGAGATATGATTTTGTGCACACCGGAAGCACTCAATTGAAATTTTCGTGCACAATAGCTGCACCAGATATTGTTGTCGTGCACACCCGTTGCACTGGACAGATGTTTTCGTGCACACCCATTACAATTAGTTTTGCGCTGTGCATATTGTGGCACCTATGTTGGGATTTTATTTCCGTGCGCACCAGACGAACGTGATTGTTGGATGCGCCTTTTGAGCCTGATTTTTTGCTTTTGAGCATCTTGTTTTCATGATTGGGCACTATCTTGTGTAGTAGACAAATAGGAATGATCTGAGGACAGTACCTGAGTATTTTTGTATGCATTAAAAGGTTAACAAGAGGTTTTCAAAAAAAAAGGGAGCTATAGTCTCACTATTTCCTACGTGTCCGTGAGCGGCACGAACGTTTATAAGGAAAACCTTTGGGATATTTTAAAAAAAACGGCGGAACGTATAATTTGAGCAAAAACATATATAAGTATATTTACTACTTTACAGATGAGCGTCCACCCCTTATGCCGCGAGTTACGCATCACACGACAATTCAGAAAAGATTTTGCATGTGCTTTATTCGGTTTTAAGACTTTTTCCAAGAATGCGTGCTATATATATATTATAGTATTGGACTGTGCATATTGGGTTTCAGTAGTGGATTTCGAGATCTGTATCTCCTTTGTAACTCCGATGATATGCGTGCAAATACGATGATTTGCGTGACGCTTGACGGAGTTCGATTTTGAGTTATATTCGTTTTCAGGCGCACGCGATGCGCTATGAATTTTCTACATCTTCCATGATTTCGGAGTTCTTGATTTTTGACCAGGGTGTGCTACGTTTAGGGACTCGTTTGTGTATACCTGATACCGATGGGTAGATCCTAGAGCGGGCACATCAGTCAGCTTTTAGTGTTCACCCAAGTTCCACCAAGATGTAACGTGACTTGAGAGATAGTTATGGGTAGGCAGGGATGAAGAGTGATGTTTCAGAGTTCGTTTTGAGGTTCCTGACTTGTCAATGAGCTAAGGCTGGGTATTTGAGACCGGTAGGAGAGTTGCAACCTTTTACCGTTCCGGAGTGGGAATGTGAGCAAATCTCCATGGATTTCGTTGTGGGTCTACCCAGGTCTAGTCAAGGGTATGACTCCCGTTATGCTCAGTATGCTCAGTTTGCTCTTTTGTACGTCGATAAGTTTGTGCGTTCCACGGAGTTCCTTCATGCATTGTATCCAATCGAGGCACCAGTTCACTAGCCTTGGGTAGCTGGTTGAGCTTTAGCTCCGCTTTCTATCCGTAGGCTGATGATCAGACAGAGCGGACTATACAGACTCTAGAGGATATGCTTTGAGCGTGCGGACGTAAGTTTGTTAGCAGTGGGGATCGTCACTTACCATGGATGGAGTTCTCCTACGATAACAGTTATCAGGAGACGTTTCATATGGCAACTTTTAGGCTTTGTATGGTAGATTGTATCGATCGCCAGTCTGTTTTACTGACTCCGCAAGAGCAGGATTTTGGACCCCAGCTAGTCATGAGACTACGGAGAAGATCCAGTTGGTTCAGGTCAGGATGAGAGCAGCCCTGTGCAGACGGAAGTCTTATGCCGACCGTCGTTGTCGCAGACTTGAGTTCGCAGTGGGAGATCATGTATTCCTAGGGATTTTCCGATGAAATGGCGTGTTAAGTTTTGGGAAACTTAGTTCCAGAATTGCAGGTCCTCTTAAGATCCTTGAACGAGCCGGTACCGTTGCTTATTGTTTGGCTCTTTCGTCCAGTTTTCCTGATGTTCACCCCGTATTTCATGTATCGATACTTCGCAAATACCTTCATGACCTTCTCACATGATTCAGCACCAGACCATTCAACCAGGACGCGATCTTTCGCTCACCAAACAACCGATAGTTATATTAGATCGATAGGTGGAGAAACTTCGGTCAAAGGTCTTGCCATCTGTGAAGGCTCCTTAGCGTATCTCGTCTAGTGAAGAGATCACTTGGGAGGCTGCGAGCGAGATGCGGAGGAAATTTCCTCATCTCTACAAAAGTACGCGTAGTTAGATTTTAAATTTGGGGGCCGAATTTCTTTAGGGGGGAAGATTGTAACACCTTGAAATTTGTTTAGGTTAATTTCGTGTTAATTAGCAATAATACGTGTATTTCATAAAACTCCGTTAAAAGTTATTTTCCACATAAATTGGAATAAATCTATTTTATTGGTGATAATATGTAATTATATATATAATTGTGTTTTATTACTTACTATTTAAATTATTGTTCACTAATTACCAAATTTTCTTAACTATTGTTTTCTAAGCAAAACTTTAGTGTAGCATGCACAACCCTAATCACCTAAGTTAAGTTTTAACCTGCCTTCATTTTCTTTTTCCATCTTACATGGTTCTAATTATCCTCTCATAACAAAACCAACACTTTTAAGAAATAAGAAAAAGAATAAGAAAAGGTAAGCACGGGGGCATTAAATGGGCATGGAGCTTTGACTTTGGGGGCCACACACTCTCTCCCTCCCTCTCATTTCCAATTGCAGCAGCAACCCCAGCAGCTCCAGCAGCCCCTCCTCTTTCCCTTTCTTCTTCTTCTTCTTCTTTCATTCAAGCTCATCTCCATATCAAAAATCCAACTTTCTTTACTAAACCTCATGCAAAATACCTCCTTATTGGTCCTAGTGGCAAGTCTTTGCCTTTGAATGCAACGTTAACAAGTTTGGGCCTTCACTACACCAACCTAAGGCACAAAGCTAACCCTATTACTTATTTTACTAAACTTATAGTTTAATTAGCTTAAAGTGGTGTTTAAAAGGGGTTTTATGCTAATTATGTGGTTTAAGTGGAGATTAGGATAAGTTAGGGTTTTTAGGGCTCGATTAGATTAATTAAGTGCTATTAGTGTCATTTAACCCAAGCCTTTGCATAAGTTTACACTAAAATACCATATTGTTTTAATTTAGTGTTTAATTAGTGTTTTAGTTAAGATTTTGGGTTGTTTTGTGATCTGATTTCAATCCGGTTGCTTCAGGAAAAAGTTGCATCTACTGGAGTATGTATACTAAAGTTAGACCACACACACGAAGCACGAGACCACCATTCCCTACCATGGCCGCAATTTTAAGTGTTCTGCCGCAAATTGCGGCCAGATGGTGAGTGTGGGTGTCGGGGTTTGGGCTATAGGTGTCTGCTGCATATATAAGACCTTTGGTATATGCAACTTTTCCTATTTCAACTTGTGTCAAAATATGGAATCAAATACGTTGTTTTTAGCACTTTTAAACTTGCGCGACACATGCGTTATGGGTTTGGGTTTGGTGTTTGCTGTGTATCACAACGTGTCAGGGTGGTTTCAGACGTTGCACACACGTATCGGCGTTTCGAATCCACACGCGTTTAGCTTGCGACGCTAGTTTCTCGTATAGTCTTGATATCGCGATTTTGCAGGATTTTAGCCTCACGTGTGTTACTTTGTGTAAATTCTAGTATCTGTCACGGCGACATCGGATGTGGCACGGAAAGGAAAGGTGGTGATCGGATCAGACTAGCGGAGGCGTTCCGGTGAGTAGATGTACACATTTACGGGGGAAATCGTTCGGATGGCGCAAGACGCCCGATGTTCCCCTCCAAATACAGAGACGCGACCGCGTAGATTCGTCTTGCCTGAGATTCGGGGCAGATGCTATATAGTTTTATCCGTCCACTTCTCCGACGATGCCAGGTTGATTTATGGTGCCGTATATCTGAGGTTTAGACGGATGCGGCCGATGTAGCAGACTTCGTCAGATTCCCCCTTGCTTGAGGGGTTTTTGATTGTGGGGACGCTTTTCCCTGCAGGCGCAAGCCCCTGCAGTTAATTACGCTACCGCATCGTGGTAACAACTTTCTCCTTCTCCAGAATTTCACTTCGTGTCGTGGGTGTTTGTTTTGTTTGTGGTTGCCCGTGGATTGTATACGGAGACTAATTTATGTCGTCTCCCGTAGGACGTAGATTAGTCCAAATCCGTATTTACTTAGATTTGGGTTTGGGGTTTTAGTTTAAGGATACATTGGCCGTGTTTGAGGCTAAGATCAACTTAAACGTTCGTTAAGGATACGTTAGTCCAATTTGAGACTAAGATCAACTTAACATGATCGTTTAGATCCGACAAAAGAGCATTTGGAGGCTCTATTATTCCAGTTTAGGGACATAGTGGTCCATTTCATGTATGGCCATCGGGACCCATCACCTCTCTGACGACGTTGAAGGATTACAACGACAGATGTCAGAGGAGTTCAGAGATGTACTCTTGAACCAAAGTTGATTGGGGGATCTATAGTCCAATTTGGGACTAAAGTCTGTTTGAAGGTTTAAGGATACGTTAGCCGTATTTGAGGCTAAGATCAACTTAAACGGGATCGTTTAGATCCGACAAAAGAGCATTTCGGGGCTCTATTGTTCTAGTTTAGGGACATGGTGGTCCATCGCCAGTTTAGGGACATGGTGGTCCATCGGTTTAAGGACGCTTAAGTCCGTGAGTTTAAGGACGCTTGAGTCCGGGAGTTTGAGGACGCTTGAGTCCGGGGGTTTAAGGACACTTGAGTCCGGGGGTTTAAGGAAGCTTGAGTCCAGGGGTTTAAGGACGCTTGAGTCCAGGAGTTATGAGTGGTTGTCGGGACCCGTCACCTCTCTGACGTCGTTGAAGGATTACAACGATAGGTGTCAGAGGAGTTCGGAGATGTACCCTTGAACCGGATGTAAATTGATTTAAGAGAGCAGTCGTGCTCAGTCAATTTAATTTGAGAACTTACGGCCATGATTGGGCTAAGTCCAGTTGAAGATGTTCATCATTTTTATCTTTGGCCTATTAGGCCCGTGCTAGGGCTTTGCCCCTGTTTAATAATGCACTGCATTTTCTTTTGGCCTGTAAGGCCTTTTTGATTTGGGCTCTGTCCCTTTATTTTTTATGATGCAGAGCATCTGTTTTGGTTTGACAGACCTTTGTTTGGGCTCTGCCCTTTTTTTAAAAATAATGCATTGCATTTTATTTGGCCTGTTAGGTCTTTTTTAATTAGGCTTGGCCCTTCTGTAAATAATACAGTGCCTTAATCAAACTGACAGTGGCCATGTGGCCTGTCAGGCGCTTTGCGCCAATTATTGAGCGCAAGCGCATGTGGAGGTGACACGTGTCACGCTCTGGTGAGCGCAAGCGCAGTGCGCTGCGCTGTTGCACTGCCGACACGTGGCGCACTCTGGTGAGTTGCACCAATTTCAGAGAGCAATGCTCTATCTTAAAAGCGCATAGCGCAAGTTATTCTGGTACTGACACGTGGCGCTCTCAAGTGGCTTGCGCCAACCCAGGAGCGCAACAGTGCAGATTTGCAAGTGCAAGGCACTGTTTTAATATCTTGATCCAATTTTGGATTCAAGAAAAGAATCTTTAAGATTCCAGAACCAATGGTTCATAAAAAGGAAATGCCTTTATTATTTATTATATATTTTTTATTGAAGATCCTTGATCTTGTTCTTAGATCAATGATCTATTCAGAAGAAATTCTTCTTTTTATAAAGGTTTTACCTTCTTTTTCCTTTCTGAATTCTTCTCAAAATTCTTTAGAGGAGTTCTCTCTTTGTTTCTGGGTTTTTGTCTCTCTGTGTTGTGTCTTTTAGAATTGGGGTCTAGGGGCCTTTATAGAGTGCCCATTAATTTGTTAAATTTGTTAAAGAGATCATTCTCTGAGTGATTTGGGGATTTTTCTCCACCGTTGGATATTTGATCCAAGGGTTTCTGTTTTACAAAAGACAGTCTTCTTGTTTTAACAAGAACAGAAAGATCTTATTGGAATTTTTATTCTGTTTGGCGCAAACGCACCAGTGCTTGACACGTGTCGCGTAGCGCAACTGCGCTAGCGCCACTGCGCTGACATGTGTCGCGCAGCGCAACTGCGCAGCCCGTGGCGTGCAGCGCATAGCGCAGCGCAACTGTGCTGCCACGTGGCGCGCAGATCATCTGAAGCGTTGCTTCTTTTAATTTTGTTTTAAATAGAGCCTTGCAATGATTAGGTGCGCTGCCTTGGGCGCTGCGCTGACGTATCAGCTTTTGACACGTGGCGCGTTGCGCGCAGCGCAAGAAATTTGAAGCGTTGCTTCAATTTTTGAATTTTTGAAATTCAAATAGAGCTTTGCTCTGATTGGGGGGAACAAAAGCCCCCCACCGTTGCGCTCACGTGGTGCACACGTGAGTGCAGCGATGGCAAGATCCTAGCCATTGGATCAACTGATAAGTTGAAGGGGCGCAAGCGCCTATAAATTAGACCCTTGGTCCTCAACAGATGTTCACCATCTTTAAGAATTTGAGTTTTCAGAGCCTTTCTCTTGTTTTTAAGAACTTTAGAGCCTTGCTCTCGTTTCTTTTCAAGAACTTCAGAGTTCAAATTTTAGATCATCTTAGGTAAAATTTAACTTAAATTAAATTAAATTAATTTTAATTAACAGAGCCTTGCTCTCATAGATCTTTGATCTAAAGAAAACCCCTTTGGGGTTTCACCAACAGAGCCTTGCTCTCAAGAGTCCATAGATCTACAGAGATCTTGTTTCATGGGTTTTAACCCATGAACAGAGCTTTGCTCATGGATCAAATGTAGATCTTTTTGATCTGAAAATGAAGAACTCCTAAGAGTTTTCATGGATCTTTAAGATCCCAAAATTTTTAATTCTTTCAAGAGTTAAATTTTTCTTTTGATGGATCTTTCCATCATTATTACAGAGCTAGGCTCTTTTTAGGAAATTTTATTCCCTTGAGACCAGAGTTTGACAAATGTCACTCTGTGACAGAGCTTTGCTCTGAAAGTGAAGATTTTCTCCTTGTCTCTAGGGATTTCCCATTAATGAGAATATTCTCTTGGGGATCTCTTCATTAATTGACAGTCTCATCCAATGATGGGGCTGTCTTATTAACTGATGCACTGTCATCCAGATTTTGTGGGTCCTCCTTTGTTCCCCTACCCACTGCATTGCAGTGTGGTGTAAATTTTTAAAATTCCAAGCGTTGGAATTACGACACTGACGGTTGATTTTTGTCCCTCTACAGGAAACATGTCTGCTGACCTGTCATTCCCGTTTGTTCGCTCAGAGGGAGGATTTCCCCAGGCACCAGTGGATCGAGAGGTGCTCGCTCTCATCAAGGACCATGACCCCGAGCACAAAAACCTTCACCTATGGGGTAGGTGGTATATCGACATCATCAAGGGTCGCCGAAGCTTCGGTTCCGCTATGCCGTTTGAGCCCATATTTTCGATCCCCTATGCGGATGAACCCCCGGTGAAGTATGCCGTGGAGGTCAAGGATTGGAATTCGGATGATCTCCTCCAGCCTGCAATTGGTGCTATTCCCGTGCAGCCGCTGCCGGCAATAGACATTTTGGGGAGGCGAATCTGTCAGGGTGAAGCACGCCCTTGGGGACAGGCTTATAACATTGGATTGACCCCGCGACCACCCGCCGGATATTTGCAGTGGGCCCGGTACATCTTATCGGCGAAGAGGACTCATATGATGAAGATTGGTTTGTATTCGGCAATCTACGTCTCGCTCTTTGAGTATCCCTCTCCTCCAACGTGGTGGATTAAAGCTTTTATCGAACAATGGAATATCCCCACCCACACCTTCCTGATGATGGACAGGGAAGTCTCTATCTCCTTAGAGGAGTTCGCCGAGATCTTGGGTCTGTCGATGGGGGGGCATTACGAGGAGCTGCTTCCTCCTGACGAATACGTCTTCGCCACCAAGCCGCTGGTGTTTGATCTGACGCCGGAGAATGCTATTCAGCACCAGTTTCCGGGCTTGGTGAAGGTGCTGGACATATATGAAGGGCTCTATCTGGAATCAGGTGTCCGGGGAGTCAGTTTCGCAGATTTTATCACCCGCTTCATTCGACCAGAGTTTCTATCGGAGCGGAGCGAGAAGTTCGCCAATCTTGATGACCCTTTCGGCTTCGGCTTGGACCGTCGACCAACATCGGAGGACGATCAAAAGGATTTTTATCTCCCCAGCGCCGCCGTCATGCCCTTGTCACAAATCGCTGTCCCGGGCATGGATGAGGAGACCTTTTTTGTAGGGTTCCTGGGATTGTGGCTGTGCAGCTTCGCGCTCCCTATGCACCCGCGCCACATGCGGCCGTCCGTTTTCTACCCAGCGCATCGGATGGTGGCTGGCCTGCAGTTGACAATAGGAATCGCTGGGTTGGCTCACCTATATAATGGACTTAGCATGGCGGCGGACGCTAATGAACCTGGGGTGCAGCCTGCTAATTTCCCGATGCACTACTTCACCTCTTGGATGGAAATGCATGTGCACGGGATGTTCGGCGTCCATAAGATCCCTCCGTTTTTTGAGAAGTGCAGACTCCCAAGAGTCATGCGGCTGGTCGGTGCCTCGATCGTGGTTGCGCCTCCGCGAGAGGCTAGGGGGTTGGTCCTTCATCCACACCTGGTCGGAGCGAAGGTTTATTTTTTGGATAAAGTCATAACCATAGGTTCAGAAACCCCCAAGTTGGTGGTGGCGCTGCGCGACGACTTCAAGGACGGGGCCTCCGTGCTGAAAGCCCGAGAGATTCTTCACTTCTACTCCATTCGGCCGGGCTACCTGGTGTTCAGGCAGAATGAGATGGCGCTCTTCATGAGGTACAACCCTCACCGGTTCGCCCAACAATCCATTTATAACCAGGGGATCCCGCTGGAGGCGTTTTTGGAAGAGCCCGTGGCCAGCAGGGAGGGGATACGGAGCACGATGCACCATTTCATGCGACTGAACACGGGCTCCTACTTCTTCATCAGTGAGCCAAGCTGTGTTCCTAAGGTCCTCAATGCGTACGTGGCTGGGTACGCACACGCAATGGGTCCAGTTATCCATATGGAGAAGCGCATGCTGGTTGACCGTAAGGGTGCGCCTCCCGGCGGCGACCGTAAGGCTCCCCTGAAGCCAAGGACCCCGGTCGTTCCTCCGCTGAAAGATGCCGGAGCTGGGCCACTGCGCGCGTTGAGCCCTCCACGCGGACTACCTCTTGATATTGCGGATGTGCCACCAGCGCCCCGTGCTCCAGTGGAGACGGTAAATGTGGTTTCGCCGGAGTCCGGCGTGGGCGCGGATATCGGGACCCGCCGCCCTAAGGTGCCTGCAAAGCGCAAGTCAATTTTGGGTGCACCCAGGGCTAGCGGGCAGAAGAGGAAGAAGAAGTCGATCCTCTCAGCTGACGTGGCGTTCGGTCAGGAACCTCATGCTTCCTATAGCGAGGGCTTGGGCGAGTACGAGACCAATAAAGGATTAGTTATGCCGCCAGATGACACTGATCTGGCGGCCGCCTTCGCAGCTTCAGAGCGATTGGCGAGGCGCGACGCGTGGCTAGCTAAGCTTGCACAATCGGGTAATTACTAGTCGCATTTTTTTATTGCATCGTACTTTTATTATTGTCTTTGACTAATGCTTTTCCCTTCTTTTCTTCAAAAAGGCATCACTACTGAAGAAGCCATCGCTGCCTCCCTCAAAACTTTTCAAGAGGAGGAACGACTCAGAGCGTCCTTAGGCTTTTCCTCACGAGTCGAGACGAATCGAGCATTTCTCGTCAAGGACACTGATTTCCCTGAGTTGAAGTATTTTGCCGAGGACGCTGGTTTCCTCGAGGTTGAAACGAATCGAAGTATTCCCGCAAAGACACTGGTTTCTCTGCGGTCTGACGCGAATCAAGAAGCTCTCATCAAGGACGCTAGTTTCCCTGAATTGAGGTATTTTCCAAGGACACTGATTTCCTTGGGGGTTGAAACGAGTCGAGGTGTTCCTGTAAAGACGCTAGTTTCTCTGCGGGTCGACGCGAATCAAGAAGCTCTCATCAAGGATTAGTTATGCCGCTAGTTCCTGCAAAGAAGCTCTCATCAAATACCTCAATTCAGGGAAACTAGCGTCCTTGATGAGAGCTTCTTGATTCGCGTCGGCCCGCAGAGAAACCAGTGTCTTTGCGGAAATACTTCGATTCGTTTCAACCTCGAAGAAACCAGTGTCCTCAGCAAAATACTTCAACTCAGGAAAACCAGTGTTCTTGACGAGAACTTCTTGATCCTCGAGGAAACTAGTTTCCCTGAATTGAGGTATTTGCCAAGGACATTGATTTCCCTGGGGTTGAAACGATTTCTGGTGGTCTTTCAGGTTTTATATGAGTTACCGTCAAAACCGTGAAGCTAGAAATTTGATCTTCGTTTCGTTTGCTGGCACTGCGTCTGTTGTATCGAGATGAGTGTCACGGTTGTCTCTAGGTTGTTGGTGAACCGTCGAGATTTGGCTTCGCTTCCTGGCGGAGCCTGTTGGGAAGGTATGGTTCCTTCTTTGTTTATGTCCTTGGATTGTATACAGGGATCGATATGATCTCAACTGTAGGGCAAAAGTTCATCATTTTTTTATTATTATTGTTTTATTTCCGCGATGCTCTATCATTTCAGCTTTATATCGCGAAAGTCGCGATTGCCCCATCATTTCGGCTATCTTTCGCGGTGCCCAATCATTTCGGCTATTTATTTTATTTTTACTCGCTGCTTTTTATTGCGAGTTGCCCAATCATTTCGGCTATTTTGTATGTGTACGTTTTTACTTGCTGCTTTTTATTGTAAGTCGCCCCATCATTTCGGCTATTTCCTACGCATGTGCGGCTTGCTGGCTTTCCGCTGTAAGCCTGGAATTAGGCACCGATTTCGGCATCAGCACCGCTACAACTGGGATGTTGCCAGGAGCGAATCATCATTTGCCTCTGTCGATGTCGAATAAAGGTGGCTTAGCGAACAGGGTTAGGGTCCTGTCGACTAAGGCTTTTGACTTCATGAGCCGTAAGGGTCTCACAAAGGTATTTCTCCCTACAAGTCTTGAGGATCTTGTAGGTATGTTTTCTCCTTAGGAATCGTGAGAATTCTCAAGTGCGTGTTCCTCTGTAAGTCGTAAGGATCCTACAAGAGGGTTTTCTCCTTGTAAGTCGCGAGGACCTACAAGGGTTGTTCATCATATGAACATATCCCTAGTCACGAGTGGGACTTTGTTAGGGAAATGTTTATTCGCGCCCGTGGATTGTATACAAGGATCAGTACTGAGCCACTTGTAGGGCCATATCGAAGGTTGTGGGGGTTGCTTAAGCACAGGTTTAGGTTTCTGTAACTTAAGACTTTCAAATCTTATGAGCCGTGAGGGTCCAATAAGAGAGTTCTCCTTACGAGTCGTGAGGATCTCGCAAGTGTATTTTCTCCTTAGGAATCGTGGGGATCCCTAAGTATATTGCTCTCTTGTGAGTCGCAAGGATCTCACGCGGGTGGTTTCTCCTTACAAGGTCGAGAGGACCTTGTAAGTGTCCTTTAACGAGGTTGCGTCCTTTCGGGTTTTCACAAACACTCGCCGGTAGCCCTGCTGTTTTTACTCACGGAGCCCTTTCGGGTTTTCATCCGTGCCCATTTCGCTTATGGACATACCTCTTTTTTTTATATTCTTTATATTCTTTTTTTTACGAGGTCGCGCCCTTTCGGGTTTTCACAAACACTCGCCGGTAGCCCTGCTGTTTTTACTCACGGAGCCCTTTCGGGTTTTCATCCGTGCCCGTTTTGCTTATGGACATACCGTTTTTATTATATATATATTTTTATTTTCTTTTTCTTTTGTATCGGCTTTGGGATGTTGCAGGTCACCGTAATTCATCGACATCTCGGTCAACAGCTAGTTTTAGGACGTAGTGGTCCGTCATTAGTTTAAGGACGTTTCGGTCCGTCATTAGTTTAAGGACGTTTCGGTTCGGTCAGGAGAAGGCCGGCTACCGCTTACAGAGTTTGGGCTTAGGAAGATAGCGAGTGGACATAGTCATCGTCATCTATCATTGACCTAGGCTGTGGCTCATTAAGCGTAGTATTTCTTCAGGAAGCGACCGTTTATTGGCCTGAAAGGCCTTTCACCGTGCATATCCATGAGTAGATAGGCTCCACCCTGGTAGACCTTGTCTATTATGTACGGGCCTTCATAATTCGGCTCGAATTTTCCCCGCTTGGCGTGATTGGGGATCATAGGCCTTTTGACCACTAGCACGAGTTCGCCTTGGCGGAATATCCTCGGCCGGGTCAATCTTTCATATGAGCGCGTCATCTTTGTTTTATAAGCTTCTAGATTTTGTTGCGCTATGAGCCGGGTTTCATCAAGGGCATCAAGCTCCTCAATCCGAAGGTGAGCATTTTCTTCGCCAGTCAGCTCATAGTGGACTGCCACTTGCAGAGAGGGTAACTCTATCTCGAGGGGGAGTACTGCTTCTGTACCGAATACCAACGCGTACGGCGTTGTGTTCGTGGCTGTCTTGAGCGTAGTTCGATACGCCCAGAGAGCTTCTTGCAGTCTCTCGTGCCAATCCTTCTTATTTCGGGACACCGTCTTCTTCACGATCTTTGTCAAGGTCTTGTTGAAGGCCTCAGCTAGACCGTTAGCTCGCGGATTATAAACTGAGGAATATCTCCAGTCTATGTTATGCCGTTGCGCAAAGCGGCTGATCTTGTGGCTTCTATAGGCTGGCCCATTATCGGAGATGATCCTTCTCGGAGTTCCAAACCAATAAATGACGTGCGTCTTGAAGAAATGGAGGATATTCTCCGTCTTCACTTCCCTCAGCGGTACTGCTTCTGCCTATTTGGAGAAGTAGTCAGTCGTCGCCAAAATGAATCGATGTCCCCTGGACGATGCTGGTTCGATAGGGCCGACTATGTCTGTTCCCCACATTTCGAACGGCCAGCTAGCTACCGTTGGATGTAGTGGATTTGGATGCTGGTGGATGAAGTCCCCATGGATTTGGCATGAGTGACATTGCTTCGCATATTCGAGGCAGTCTTGAATCATCGTGGGCCAATAGTAGCCCATCTGTTTTATCTTCAACTTCATCTTCGGGCCTGCTTGGTGAGAACCGCAGAGTCCGTCATGAACTTCCTGAACGACTCTTTTCGCTTCATCAGGTCCCAGGCATCTCAACCACAGAGAATCAAACAACCTCTTGTACAGAGTATTATTGACGAAGGCGAAAGACAGAGCTCGTTTCATAAGCTGATGTCTTGAGGACGCATCTTCAGGCGTTCAACGGTATTTGAAGTAGTCTATAAAGACTTCTCTCCAATCCTCAGCCTTTTCCCGGTCTTTTATTTGCAGGGTTGTCTGCTCAGTCACTCCCTTTTCTTCGGATCATTCTGGAGATATTTCTGCTGGGGTAAGCACCCGACGGCTTTGTACCACGATTCTTACGTCATCGAGATTCTCGTCAGCCAGTTCTTTAGCGAGCTTGGCTAATGCGTCCGCCTTACTGTTTTCCGCACGCGGTATGTTTTCCAAAGTGTATGAAGGAATTTGGGTCAACAGTTGTTGCACCTTTTCGCCGTACTTTACCAACTCTGGTTTGCATGTCTGGTAGTCGCCATTTACTTGACTAACGACCAGTTGGGAGTCTCCGTATATGAGGAGGTTTTCAATTCCCATGTCGATGGCGATCTCGAGACCTGCTATCAAAGCTTCGTATTCAGCTTCATTATTCGTCCTCGGCTCTGTTAAGAAGAAAGCAAAGCGCATAATCCCTCCTTGTGGAGTTACGAAGATGAGGCCCACCCCCGATTTGATTATAGGGGTACTTTGTTTGCGCTTTTTCATGGAAGACGCTCCATCAAAATAAAGCTCCCATCGGGTACCACTACCGTCGCATGTTCGTCTGGCAGTTCGCAATTCAGAGGAGAATCGCCAGGTATCGGATGCTTAGCGAGGAAGTCGGCGATGGCATGGCCTTTCACTGCCTTAAGAGGCTGATAGGTTATCGAGAACTCCATCAAGAGCAGGGCCCATTTAGCGAGTCGCCCCGTCAATATGGCCTTCGATATTAAATATTTAAGGGGGTCTACCTTCGAAATGAGACGGACTTCATGCGCCAACGCATAGTGCCTGAGCTTTATTATCGCGAAGATCAACGCCAGGCAGTGTTTTTCAATAGGGGAATAGTTGCTTTCTGCTCCCAGTAGAACTCCACTCAAGTAATAGAGAGCTCTCTCTTCCCCTTGGTCGTTCTCTTGCGCCCATAATGTGCCTAAGGAACCTTCGAGGGCGGTTGTATAAAGAATGAGGGGCTTTCCCTTGACCGGAGCAGCCAACACTGGAGGGTTCTGCAGGTACTGCTTGATTTCGTCCAGCTCGCTCTGGCATTTGTGATCCCAGACGAACGGGGTTCCCTTCTTCATCAAGTGGCTGTAAGGACGGCACTTGCCTGAAAGGTTGGCTATAAATCGCCTTATGTATGCGAGCTTCCCTTGAAGAGACCGCAGTTGTTTGAGAGTTCTCGGCGGAGGCATTTCCATGATCGCCCTGATCTTCGACGGATCTATTTCGATACCCCGGTGTCGGACGATGAATCCTAGGAATTTGCCTGAGAAAACTCCGAATGCGCACTTAAGAGGATTCATCTTCAAGTTGTATTGTCGAAGGCGTTGAAATACAATCTTCAGATGCTCGAGATGTTCCTCGTACGATTTGCTTTTCACCACGAGGTCGTCGATATAGCATTCGACGATTTCATATATGAGGTCATCGAAGATCGTCATCATGGCCCTCTGATAGGTGGCACCGGCGTTCTTTAAACCGAAGGGCATCACCTTGTAGCAGAATATTCCCAGAGGGGTCCGAAAAGCGGTGTGCTTCTGGTCTTCGGGATGCATCTTTATCTGATTATATCCTGATGATCCGTCCATGAAGGAGAAAACCTCATGAGTGGACGTGTTATCTATCATCAGCTCGGTGACTGGCACTGGGAAATCTTCCTTCGGGCAGGATTTATTGAGATCCCGAAAATCTACACATATGCGCACCGTCCCATTTTTCTTCATCACTGGGACGATGTTGGCGATCCAATCGGGATACTGAACTTCCTGAATAAACCCAGAGTCGATCAGTTTCTTGACTTCGGCATTAATGTTCATCTCAAGCTCGAGCCACATTCTTCTCGGTGCCTGTTTGACTGGCTTGACGTCCGGGGATATTGCCAATTTATGCACAGCGATTTCTGGATCTAGTCCTGGCATTTCGGAATAGTTCCATGCGAAGCAATCTCTATACTGCATAAGCACGTCTTTTAATGAAGCCACCATTTCTTCAGATAGCAGCTCACTAACGAATGTCGGTCACGGGTCGTTCGCCGTCCCCAACTCAATTTTCTTGAGGTTATCTGCAGTGGTATGTATTCCATCTTCCAGCTCTTTCGGCGCTGGTGGAAATTCTGAGATCACCTCGTCATTGCTGTTTTCGAAGCACCAGGGAAGGTCATCCATGTTCTCGGACCCTCCTTTTGATATTGTTATCATGTGAATAGTACGAGCTCGCTTCCAAGACCGATGTGGATCTGGTTCTGCTTTCGTAGCTTTGGATTCGTGCTTCTGTGGCGGCGTTACCTTCCAACTGTCAGATAGAGCGAACTTGCCGAGATGATACTAATCTTCAACCCAGTTCTTGAAGGTGAAGCAGTCTTCGAGAGGGTGCCCTATTGCTCGGTGATAGGAGCAATAGTTCGGGTGAGAGACTTCACCTGCTTGTTCGGGGTGTTTAGACTCCGGCAGTGTAACCATCTGCTATTTTATAGCTCGGTCAAGTATCTTCTTCGTCTTGTCCCGAGGAAAAGAGTATGCTCGACCCATCTTCTTTACAAGGGACAGATCCGGACCGTTCGATTCCCGACTGCGTGGCTTCTTAGTCCCGCTTTGTTGCCGTCGAGCGCCCTTTTCGCTTTTCGACTTGTTTCTGCTTCTGCGCCGAGCCTTTTTTACCACAGGTTGACAAGGAGCGTCGCTTTCATCTTTCATGTCCTGTTGTAAGAGGCGTTGCATTTTGGCTTTCTCGTAGATGACCATTTCGCGGTTGTGGTCGTCTCGGACTTTTTGACCAGCTTCCCTTATAAGCCTGTTCATTTGTTCTTCGAATGACGGATTGGGCACCTTTGCATCAGGAACTTTTACTGGTTCAGGATTAGCGTCCTCCTATTGAGCATCCCCTTCTTCATTGAAGTCATGCACGATGTAGCAACCGCGGAGTAGCAACCGCGGAGTAGCTCTCGTTTCTTGGACCGAATGTATCCAAGCCCGATTGTTTCCATCCTCCCACTAGGCAACTTGTGCTGAGTTCCGGGGACGTTCCAGACCCTGTCATAGAATTTGGCTTTTCGAGCGGTCTGTTTGAAGGGTATCCCCTGGCGTTTCAGCAGCCTCTTCAAGCCTTCTGTATAATATCTAGGCAGATGGATGGGCTGAAGCTATCAAGCGTAGGATCTGCACCGTGCCAGATTTCTTTCTCCACTTTGGTTTCTTCAGAGCGGTAGAATAGAATTGCCTTTTCGCCTTTTCGCTTGGGAGGGACATAGAACGTCCGTAGCTCCTCTACAGTGTAGGCATCGAGCGCATCCAGTTCTTTATGATGTTTAAGCCGAACCATGGCGATTTGTATACTTTGCTCTTCGTCAGCGGATGTTTGTATTGAAGGCCAAGCAGAGAATACAGCATGGACCTCATCTTCCGAGTCACTACCAAAGATCAACATAGGAGCGGATGGTCCCGGTTTGTTGTATTGGGGCGGACCCGAATAAACTATTTCCTCTTCCTCCTCAGTATTACTCCCGAAGACAGGGATGGTGGCGTTAGCTTTGTTCTCCGGTTTATGACATTTTTCTGTGTCCTCGAAATCCGGTAAGAAGTATTTTGCATCTTCATATTTGCGGACTTCGTTCACGGAGAATGGGTCCAGTTCTCCTGTTACGGTATACTCGAGACCATCCTTAAAATATTTCATACACTGGTGCTATGTAGAAGGGATGATGTTGTACTCGTGTAACCATGGCCGGGCGAGCAGAGCATTGTAGCATGTCTTGGCGTCTATGACATGGAATTTAATGTCCGTGACGAGTAGCCCAAAGCGCAACGTTAATATCACAGACCCGAGAGTCCTAGATGATTGAGAGTCGAACCCGGAGATGGTGATCTTATCCCGAGCGAGATGCTGGACGCTCATGCATATTTCTTTCAACACCCGTACATTGAGGAGATTGACAGAAGAGCCATTTTCGACCAAGATTTTGCCTATCTTTATATCATGGCAATATCCTGAGACATAGAGGGGACGATTGTGTTCGCATGTCCCAAGGAGGAGGTCTTCATCACCGAAAGTGACATCAGCTGTGTGCACTTCTTCCAGCTCGTCCTTCATCTTTTCTTCGGCGAGAAACGCTTAGAATTGCTCTGGCTCCTGTAGCGATTTGATCAATGATTCTCTTGCTTCTTTTGATAGTAAGAGGGCATCGAGAATACTGAGTTGCGAAGGTAACTTCCTCAAGTGTGCCAGAACGTTGTAGTCCACCTTATTTTTCTTCGGCGGGTCCTTGGCGGCTAGCTCTTCCATGACTTGGTCATCTAGGGCGATATCCTCAGAGACCTTTTCTTTCCCTTTATCTTTTTTATTTGAGGGTCCAAGATTCTTTTCAGGTAGCGTACGATTACGCAGCCGGATATTTTCGCAGACCTTCGGCTCTTCCTCTCTTCCCGACGTGGACTCTTTAAAGAGGGGGCTAAGAGCCATTTCCTCGTCAGAGTCGCTCCCGAACGTGAGAACTTGCGATCCCTCGGCGTTAACCATGCGACAATCGCCGGTAGTTCTGTTAAGCCCCTCGGTCGTACCTTTCTGCTCCCTACGAGTTTTGCGTTTTTCCCGCTTAAAATGTTGTCGGTGAGCAACATATCCCTGCCACCATCTATTGAAAGCTTTGCACTCTTCGGTGGGGTATGAAATCTTCCGATGATACAAGCAGTAGGAAGGGTGCATTTCCGCTTCACCAGCAATGTTTCCTTCAGAGGGTGGTAGCTTCATATCCATTGATATGGCTTTAGCAAACATTTTCCTCGTCTTGAATTTGCTTTTATCTGCGGTGGATGTACTTTGCTCCAGCGGGAGTGTCTCAACTCTTTCGTCTAATTGCCGGCATTTGGCTCCTTCCAATATGGACATCTCACGCTCCCGATTGGCTTTACTTTTCAGACGAATCTCATCCAGAAAGGCGTCGATCATTTCGTCTGACGGCCACAAAGGTTCCGGCTCAGGCTCTGCCCCCGGCTTCTCAGTGCAAGGAGTTTTCTCATCGTCTGTAAACGAGTGGGAGATCATATGACAACTCGCCACGTATTCTTCGGATTCATCCGACGAGCTCTCCCCCTCATCCTCCTCTTGAAAGACGTGGCTGAGGAACTCCTGGAGTGTGATGGGAATTCGTGCCTTTTGATTGTATTCTTACAGCGCGTCGATCTGCTTTTGTAAGTCCGTGCGCTTGTCGCCAGGTTTCACGGGCCTTTTGGATCTCTTCTTCTTCTTCTTTGAAGATTTCGACGGCTGGGTATGAATGCTTGGGCCATCACCACCGGTCCTTAGAGTTGGGCACGGCTTCAACATCCCTTCAATGATCTGGGGTTCTAGTGGGTTCTTCCACCTGACTGCCGGGCATGTCTTGAGATTATTCAGCATCCTTTTGGTTTTGGCTGATAACACAACCTCCCATGGAGTTTCTTCAACAAGGGAGCACGTTGCCCCCCGCGTATTCACCTTTTTAGAAGTATGAGGTTGCGGCGGGTTCACCTTCCATCTTTCGGATAACGCGAACTTGCCTTGCTGATATTGATCTTCAATCCAGTTTTTAAAGACGTAGCAATCTTCAATCGGATGACCCAATACTCGGTGATAGGGATAGTAATTGGGATCATTGACGTCGTTTGGCTGCGACGGACGTCTTGGATCCGGCAGATTTATGAGTCGGTTGCGCAATGCCAGCTCAAACAGTCTCCTCGTTTTATCTCGCGGAAACGAGTAAGGACGTCCCAGCCTCTCCTCGAGGGATAGGTGTGGACGCATATTGTTTTGACGAACAACCGTCTTCAAGTTGCTTGGCTGTTGTTGAGCATTGGCGACGACGACCGCTTTCCCTTTCCCCTTCTCATTTCGAGAGTCCGGTTTTGGAGGAGACGGTCTGTGACCCATCTGATCCATTTGGGCTAACTTATCGATCAAGGCTTAGAACGTGGTTGGTTAAAAGAACATCATGAACTGTGAGATAGTTGCATGAGGATCTAGGGTGCCCACGAACATGCCCACCGCCGGCGCTTCTTCAATGTGTTGTTCGCACTTTGACCACAAGTTCCGCCATCGGATTGCATATTGAACCCAAGTCTCGCTCGACTTTACTCTCGCATTAATCAAAGCTGTTATTGGAGTACGCTCACTGGCACTTGCGAAGCGCTGGGTAAACAACAACTCCATTTCAGCGAAGGTCTTGACGGAGTCATTTGGGAGTTCGGAGTACCACTCAAATGCCATCTCCAATAAGCTGCCGACGAACTGGCGAAGCAACAATTTATCATTACCGCCGGTGTTACCGCAAAGAGCCCTGAACTGGGCAACATGTTGATGGGGATTGCCAATCCCCTTATAGAAATGGAATTTCGGTATTGTATAGCCCGGCGGGTACTCGATCTGATCATACCAGCTCAGATATGGTCGCCCCGTTCTGACAACTTGACCGGCTGCCTCCGTTGCTTGATGAACCCGTATCTGCTGAGCTATATATTCGTCCAGGTCAGCTTAAGAAATTGTCTCCTCCTTGGCTGCTGACAGAGCCGGCGGTGGATTCGACGTTTCTCCTCTGTCATCTTCAAGGATGATCGGAGGATCTTCAGCAGGAGGATCCTGCTGGATCATCATACCCACCATATCCTGGAATAGAAGGGCCATTCGTTTTATATTGGTTGCTTGTTCCGCAGCCTTTTTTTCCTTCTCCTATATTCTCCGAAGAAACTCGGCGTCGGTTTCTTGCTCTTGGCGTTGATCCGAGGACGCTTCGGGGCTTTCTTTTGGCCCAGTGAGTGCGGCCATCACATTCATCATTTCTTGGAGCTTCTGCTGCTGCTCTTGAGCTTTAGTCATCGATCGCGTAAGCGGTCTATGACCTGTGGATATACGGCTGTCCTCTTTCCCAGACGCCATGTAGACGGTATGGACCACAATGCCCCTGGACTTAGGGCGTTTGGGCTCACCGCCTTTGACATTTGCCGCAGGCATGGGGATTTTCTCCGGCCTTCTTCTTTTGTGGGCCGTCGAAGTTGAGGGGGCCGTTACCGTGGGCACCCAAGTAGTTGTCGTCCTTTGCTGTTTGACAGGACGGCTCTTTTCTTCCTGAGCCTTCACCCTCTTCTGCCGGCGAGAGTGATCTTGGTCGATTACTGAGTCTTGAACCCGCCGCCAGACCCTGTAAATTTTGGAGGACAGACGTTGAGGGGGATGCTCCGGCTTTGTTTCCGTAACACTCTCCGCAGGTGGAGGAGATCTTTTCAGCGTGGCAGTTGGAGAGTTCTTGCATACCCACTTTAGCGGTTCAAAGCTGTTCCCAGTTGGAACAGCAGCATTAACATCCACCATTGGAGCCGGTGGAGTTAACCCAAAGGGGGAGTTGCCCCCGGCCTTCCTTACTCGGCGCCAGTGGCGACGTCGAGCGTGACGAGCTGTTGGGGTTGGTCCAGCGATGGGGATAGTTTCGTTTCGCCCCCTGTCTAAATGAGGCACCGCTGGTGCCAGCCTCTCAAAAACTGATGTTGTCTTTTCAGTAGCGGTATCCAATCTGTCAAAGACAGACCTTCGAGCAGAAACGGGAGCCGGAATAGTCAGCCATGAAAAGACCGACCTTTTAGCAGGAGAAGCCATCTTGACGGATTCAGGAATAGAGATGGCTGTCTTCTTTGCGATGGTCACGTCAAGGGTCATGGGCTTCTTGGAGGGCCCACTGGAGTTCTGGTTCAGCCTGGTAAAGACAGAGGTTGCCAGCTTGATATTGGACGACCCGTTGAGAGGGGCCGTGGTAGTAGTAAGCCGATCGAAGACCGACTTCTTTTGTGTTTCCGGTGCGGGCACTGGAATGGTGAAGCTTGCAGGCGGGAGCATGGTCCCGAAGAACAGACCGGTGGTGGCCTGAGTCATCTGTTCCACCGGCATGGCAAGGATGGAGGCCGCTTGAGGCCCATAGGCTACACCTCCAGGTGAGGTGGAGCGTCGGTTGCACTTGCATTTGGAGCAGTTCGAGCAGTTGAATGCCATTGCTGTTTGATTTCTGCGTCAAGCAAGAGACCAAATCTTAGTAACTTGAAACCCGAAGGCAACCATTAACAAACCGCGATTCGTTCGCGAAGACGACACACAAAGTGTGGAGTGGAAAGAGGAAAAGGTCCCACCAGGCGTGCCAGAATCTGTTCCCCTCCGAATACAGAGACGCGACCGCGTAGGTTCTTCTTACCTGAGATTCGGGGCAGATGCTATATGGTTTTATCCGTCCACTTCTCCGAAGATGCCAAGTTGATTTATGGCGCCGTATATCGGAGGTTTAGACGGATGCGGCCGATATAGCAGACTTCGTCAGATTCCCCCTCGCTTGAAAAGTTTTTGATTGTGGGGACGCTCTTCCCCGCAGGCGCAAGCCCCTGCAGTTAATTACGCTACCGCATCGCGGTAACAACTTTCTCCTTCTCCAGAATTTCACTTCGTGTCGTGGGTGTTTGTTTTGTTTGTGGTTGCCCGTGGATTGTATATGGAGACTAATTTATGTCGTCGCCCGTAGGACGTGGATTAGTCCAAATCCGTATTTACTTAGATTTAGGTTTGGAGTTTTAGTTTAAGGATACGTTAGCCGTGTTTGAGGCTAAGATCAACTTAAACGTTCGTTAAGGATACGTTAGTCCAATTTGAGACTAAGATCAACTTAACATGAAAAGAGCATTTGGAGGCTCTATTATTCCAGTTTAGGGACATAGTGGTCCATTTCATGTATGGCCGTCGGGACCCATCACCTCTCTGATGACGTTGAAGGATTACAACGACAGATGTCATAGAAGTTCAGAGATATACCCTTGAACCAAAGTTGATTGGGGGATCTATAGTCCAATTTGGGACTAAAGTCTGTTTGAAGGTTTAAGGATACGTTAGCCGTATTTGAGGCTAAGATCAACTTAAACGGGATCGTTTAGATCCGACAAAAGAGCATTTCGGGGCTCTATTGTTCCAGTTTAGGGACATAGTGGTCCATCGCCAGTTTAGGGACATGGTGGTCCATCGGTTTAAGGACGCTTAAGTCCGTGAGTTTAAGGACGCTTGAGTCCGGGGGTTTAAGGACGCTTGAGTCCGGGGGTTTAAGGACGCTTGAGTCCAGGGGTTTAAGGACTCTTGAGTCCTGGAGTTATGAGTGGTTGTCGGGACCCGTCACCTCTCTGACGTCGTTGAAGGATTACAACGATAGGTGTCAGAGGAGTTCGGAGATGTACCCTTGAACCGGATGTAAATTGATTTAAGAGAGCAGTCGTGCTCAGTCAATTTAATTTGAGTACTTACGGCCATGATTGGGCTAAGTCCAGTTGAAGATGTTCATCATTTTTATCTTTGGCCTATTAGGCCCGTGCTAGGGCTTTGCCCCTGTTTAATAATGCACTGCATTTTCTTTTGGCCTGTAAGGCCTTTTTGATTTGGGCTCTGTCCCTTTATTTTTTATGATGCAGAGCATCTGTTTTGGTCTGACAGACCTTTGTTTGGGCTCTGCCCTTTTTTTTAAAAATAATGCATGGCATTTTATTTGGTTTGTTAGGCCTTTTTTAATTGGGCTTGGCCCTTCTGTAAATAATGCAGTGCATTAATCAAACTGATAGTGGCCATGTGGCCTGTCAGGCGCTTTACGCCAATTATTGAGCGCAAGCGCATGTGGAGGTGACACGTGTCACGCTTTGGTGAGCGCAAGCGCAGTGCGCTGCGCTGTTGCGCTGCCGACACGTGGCGCGCTCTGGTGAGTTGCGCCAATTTCAGAGAGCAATGCTCTATCTTAAAAGTGCGTAGCATAAGTTATTCTGGTACTGACACGTGGCGCTCTCTAGTGGCTTGCGCCAACCCAGGAGCGCAACAGTGCAGATTTGCAAGTGCAAGGCACTGTTTTAATATCTTGATCCAATTTTGGATTCAAGAAAAGAATCTTTAAGATTCCAGAACCAATGGTTCATAAAAAGGCAATGCCTTTGTTATTTATTATATATTTTTTATTGAAGATCATTGATCTTGTTCTTAGATCAATGATCTTTTCAGAAGAAATTCTTCTTTTTATAAAGGTTTTACCTTCTTTTTCCTTTCTGAATTCTTCTCAAAATTCTTTAGAGGAGTTCTCTCTTTGTTTCTGGGTTTTTGTCTCTCTGTGTTGTGTCTTTTAGAATTGGGGTCTAGGGGCCTTTATATAGTGCCCATTAATTTGTTAAATTTGTTAAAGAGATTATTCTCTGAGTGATTTGGGGATTTTCCCCCACCGTTGGATCTTTGATCCAAGGGTTTCTGTTTTACAGAAGACAATCTTCTTGTTTTAACAAGAACAGAAAGATTTTACTGGAATTTTAATTCTGTTTGGCGCAAACGCACCAGCGCTTGACACGTGTCGTGCAGCACAACTGCGCTGACACGTGTCGCGCAGCGCAACTGCGCTAGCACAACTGCGCTGCCACATGTCGCGCAGCGCAGAGCGCAGCGCAACTGCGCTGCCACGTGTCGCGCAGCGCAGAGCGCAGATCATCTGAAGCGTTGCTTCTTTTAATTTTGTTTTAAATAGAACCTTGCTCTGATTGGGTGCGCTGACGTATCAGCTTTTGACACGTGGCGCGTTGCGCACAATGCAAGGAATTTGAAGCGTTGCTTCAATTTTTGAATTTTTGAAATTCAAATAGAGTTTTGCTTTGATTGGGGGAAACACCCGATACTTAGAATTTCGTTTAGTACTTAATCATATGCGTAGTTCCTAGTTATTCATCCCGTTGCATTGCATCATTATTCATGTGTATATATACTGTGCTAGTACCTCATAGGACACTCGCACTATTACCATTGGTTTACGCTGCACGAGCACTATTCATGGGCGCGCACACGCCTTGGTAATTGCTATGCCACAACACTTTATAACTTGTTTAAATCCGCATCTTATCACTTGCGCTAATTATTGATTAATAAACCTGCAATTGTTATATTTAATTCATTAATATGGATATGTAGGATTACTAGACACATGCACATACCTATATGCATCATTGCTCATGCATAGCTTTCTAGTTTCCTCATTGCATTTCATATTGTTAATATCATAGACATTCATGTATCATGATTCTTTTGAGGATTTCGGTATTTATGATATTTATGGATTTTGGAGAAACCGCAAGGATTTGAAAACATATTACCATTTTTAAAATGTAAGCTGCTGTTTTCTCATGATATGATGCATCTATCGTCCACCATGAGATTTCTCGGTGCTTGAGCAGTATCCTACACCCGATTCGAGGAGGAGGAGGAACCGTTTGTGGGTGCATGGTGGACCCGGTGCGGTACCCCAGGGCAAGATGGTCGCAGATGATGGCATTGAGCCTGGCAAGGGAGCACTACCGACCGGTTATTTGCGACGCGGCGGATATCCGGAGGATACCGACGTAGTCTTGAATTTTGAGATATAGGCCAGTCCGGATTGTCGGAGCCTGAGATTTAGATATATGGTCAGTCTGGATTGCCGGAGCCCGAATTTACTGAGATATTCATTTAGTGTCGATACTGACACAGATTTACATTGATTTCATTGATGAAACTACAACAAAATTACAGAAGTTTTATTAAGATAAAAATACAGATTTCCCATGTTAATTATATTTAGATCTCGCGTTATTTATTGCATTCATGCTGCATGCATATTATTACATCGCATCATATTAGTATATGTAGGTTGTGACATCATTGTGTACATACTTACGATAGCCTTATTAGATGTTACTTCTTACTCATGAGTTGGCAACTCACCCCCGTTGTGCCACAGTATTTTGCAGGTCTTACCCGTCAGCGCAGTAGCGGCGGCACACCTCCTCTTTTGTACCTTTTGCACAGTTTTCGCAGCACCGTTCGTAGGTGGGTTGCGGAGTTATTTTGTTGCCACATTGTACTATTATTATTGTATCTAGTGTACTCCATCTACCTTATCTACCATTCGTACTGTTGTATTTATGACCTAGAGACGAGACAGTGAGATTTGTGTATTTTTATGTATTTCTCTGGGGTTGAGCTCACTTGAGCCGACATGATGTTTTACCTTATTATGCTTTTATTTACTTTTTGCACAGTTACGATATATATTGCGTGGATTGTGAATCCGCTTTTGGGAGAAGAGTTAGCTCCCGCTTGGGGATGCCTTATTTCATATTGTATACATATATTGTTGTTTTGTACCCGTTTCGGGCCAGTATTTACAAAGGAGACTCTGCCGAAATTTTCGGAAAATGATGTTGCTTTTAAAAAGCTTGATGTAACGTATTTAGTTTAAATCGTTTTCATTAAAGCTTGGTTTTCCTTCACTCTACTGTTCTTTTTGGTTTTGATTTCTGGGTTTTGGCTTACTTAGATTATGTATGCCTTGAAATATTTCGTAATTTAAGTGCCAGTCACGTGCCGTACTTTTCGGGTCGTGACACACGTGCCCCTCACGTGGGCGCTAATAAAACAAAGAGTGCTCTGCACTCAATGGTCGGCGCTCAGCGCCAAGCGCCCCACGTGGACGCTGTTTAACATAAAGCGCTCCGCAAATAGAGTCCAGCGCTATAAAGAGTGTTTAACACTCCATAAAAAACAACGAAATAGGGTGAGCATTAGAGCCCATATCAATGCTCAGCATTGTTGCACATAAAAGGGACCAAGCCCAAACAAGTGATTAACACTTTATTCAAAACTTAGTGGGCTGAGTCCAAGTTGACCAAAAGTCCCTAATTCAGATCAACCGAGCCCATGTGCTCACAATTTTTATAAATTGGTCTTAGTCCCAAACTCAACTACAGACCTCTCAACCGACATTGGTTCAAGAGTATATCTCCTCGATACATGTCGTTGTAATTCTTCAACGTCTTCAGAGAGGTGGCGGGTCTCGACAATCAACAATTCCTTGGACCGTAATGTCCTTAAACTAGCTATGGACCGTAACGTCCTTAAACTAACAATTGACCGTAACGTCCTTAAACTAAAACGATAGAGCCTAAATACTCTTTCTTTGGATTAAAAGTGATCCCAAACCCCGGTTAAGTAGATCTTAGTCCAATATTGGATTAACACATTCTTAACAAATATTTAAGTCGATCTTAATCTCAACAAGGTTAGCGATCCTTAAATCAAACCAAACCCAAATCTAAGAAAATACGGATTTGGACTAATCCACGTGTAACAGCCTAGTTCGTTATACCACGCTTGATTTGATTAATTTATATATTGAATGGCTATTATTGATTTATTGCTGTCTTGGGTGCGAATATTATAATTGGTATTTGTATTTGCATTCGACCCGACCCGCATGCTGGAAACCTGTCTTGATTCCTGTTTATAATTTATCCCGGTTAATTATGAGGACCCGTGCACTTTCATGTTGCATATCCTGTATACTTGCATTATATCGGGCATTTGCATTTTTTTTAATAAAACAAATATAATCAAATAATATATTTTAAAAATATCTAGCTTGACCTGCATCATACCCCTGACCCTGTGGTAGCATCCGTTCATCATGTTCTCGTCCCGTTCAGTGAAACAGACCCGTTTGGATCGCTACGTGTATCCGTTATTGGGGGCATGCTTTTTCGTTACCCGGATATCATATTTTGGTTTTGGTTAACACGTATATTATCCGGATTTTCAAACCATAATTTTAGACCCAATCCGGGCATATTTTTGACTATTTTTGTATTAACCAAAAACTCAAATTTTCTTAATATTATATTCTTATTATATTAACTGTTAAATATATATTATATACGTTATAAATTTTAGTTTTAAAAAATATTTTTTCAATTTCAAATCCTAACACTCACCGATCTCTCCCTCTCTCTCCTCTGCCTATATATAATATTATATATATATATATTTTTATAATCCTATTCTTTTTTATTTTTCGCTCACGTTCTTCTCTCCTTCTCATCTTCTTCCTCCTCGTGTTCCTGTTCGTGCGCTCGAACCCATGTTCGCCTGCGCATCGCCGTCACCGATCCCCCGACCTCGCTCCTCTCCTCCTTCAACACAACTTCACCTCTCCCCCTCTCTTTGCCCAACCTCGAAACCCACTACAACCCAACATCAGAACCCGCACACCCAACCTCGCTGCAACCTCCGACCTCGTCTGCACCCTTGCCGGAGCTCCGACCTCGTCGCCTCCGCGCACTCGACACTACCTCAACCCATTCTCCTCTCTCTCCCGAGCCTGCAACCCGCAACCCCTGAACCCATGACTCCCTTGCCTCACCCTCGACCTCGCTTCCATCATCTCATCGCCGACCTCGCTTCCATCATCTCATCGCCAACCTCCTCACCTCTCTTCTCCCTCCTGCTAACCCCGCTGCAACCAACCCAGAGAACCAGAACACCCACTGCCCTTGCCTGAAAACCATCGCCTGCACCTCGCCGTCGACGGCCCATCGTCGTCGACGACTCCCTCGCCTCACCTCTGACCCTAGAGCACCCAAGCCCAGATAACAACCCTCTCTTCTTCCTTCTTCTTCTTCTACTTCTTCTTCTTCTCTTTTCTTGGTTCTTGTTTCCGGCCATCGCCTGTGCCGTGGCCGTCGCCGCCGATCCGGACGATCCAGTAGACATCCCCAGCCAGTGGGGTCACGTCCTTGCTTTGCCTGGTCCTGTCCCGTGTGCGCGTGTGTACATTGCGACGTTTACCCGACGTCGGATACAGCGTACGCACCCCGTCGTGAGATCCGATCAGGCAAGTTTACCTTGCTACATGCTATGTTATTATATTTGGACCCATATGAATAAAAATATTACATGTTTATTACATTGTGCATCCATATTGCAAATTTACAGTTTTTCGATACCCGTATGCATCCATACCGTTATTTACATATCTAGTCGCATGCAAGTTTATCTTGCTACATGCTATGATACTTATTTTGCATCCATATGAATAAAAATATCACATGTTTACTGCATTGTACATCCATATTACCGTTTTACTGTTTTCGGATAGCCGTACGCATCCATATCATTAATTACATATCTGGTTGCATTCAAGTTAGCTTGATACATGCTATATTATTATACTTGCATCTATATTAATAAAAATATTGCAAATTTATTATATTGTGCATCCATGTTACAGTTTTACCATTTTTTCGATATCCGTTTGCATTCGTATCATTTATTGCATATCTAGCTGCATTCCATATCATATTATTTCATATTAATATTATATTAACAACCCATGCTTGATAATATGCATCATACGTAGTCATGGGGTTGTAGATGTAATCCCTGATAGATATTTATGCATTCGTGTTTTACTGTGCATCCGTATTTTTATCGTGCATCCGTACTTGCTATAATTTTATTATGAGCATCCGTTTGATATATGTGCACTACCTAACATGACCTGTTATACCACTGCTTGACTTGATACTTGATCATGTTCCTAATGCCGACAATCCTGACTTGTCGTCCTGACGGACGTATCCTGTTGTCTACACAGACAAACTTGTACCTGCTTGATCCTGTGTTGGCATTAGCTCCAGATTTATCAATACCTGACTTGAACACATAACTTGGGGGTAAGGGAAAATCAATAATGAAACTTGACTTGTAACTCAACAGTTCGACGCTTATACTGATTAGTTTTACGGGCTAGGCCAGCCTCGGGATGCTGCTGCTGACATCATTCATCTGTACAGTTTCCTGTTTAATGCCTAGCGGCATGTCTCGGATTTCAGCCCGATTATCTGGACCGTGGTCCTGGGCACGGACGGGATACTATTGAATTACATCGATGATTCATTAAATTGATTTCAATGACTTGAGAGTAATTAACCCAGTAGTATAGTTTAGATTACTCACCGCACGACACATACACTCATACACTTCACTGTTCTATATCCGTGTTTACCTGATTATATTCATGTTACTGTTTATATTCATGCCTGCATATCCCGTGTATTCTGGTTATTTTATCGTTTGATATTATGACGCACTGACGTCTGGGTTTTGCATGGCCCAGATCCTCTATCTTTGACGCAGGCTGATCAGGAATATTTGTGCCGGCAGGCCGAGCAGTGAGAATCTTGGATATACGGAATAAGCTGAACTGTGCGCCTCCTTCATAAGTTCTTCGCGAATATCTCCCTTCGGCACACACAAACGGCTACCATATCTCAATGAACCATCTTCATGGATCAGTAAGTCAGTTTGAAGTCCAGCTTCAACCTGTTCTCGAAACTTCTGCAATCTTAGGTCCTGCAATTGCGCTGCTTTAATATTCTCAATCAACGACGACTGTACTTGCAGCTGCATCAACTGTCCCGAAGAATGCGGTAGCACAACCTCCAAATCAAATCTTCGAAAGTCTTCAATAAGTTCCTTCTGTGCAGTCAACATCTGAATTGCTGGTAACCGACTGAGCGCATCCGGCGCGACATTAACTTTCCCCGGATGGTACTTAAGATCAAGATCGTAGTCAGCCATCAGCTCCAACCATCTATGTTGCCTCATATTAAGCTCCTTCTGCGTGAACACATACTTCAAGCTTTTATGATCGGTGAAAACCTCGACGCTTTCGCCCAAAAGGTAGTGTCTCCAAATCTTCAAAGCGAAGATCACAGCCGCTAGCTCCAAGTCATGAGTTGGGTAATTCTTCTCATGGGTTTTCAACTGTCTCGATGCGTACGCTATAACCTTCCCATGCTGCATCAAAACACATCCCAATCCTTTCCCAGATGCGTCGCTGTGAATCACCAATCCTCCGGAACTGTCCGGCACGGTCAGAATAGGAGCGATTATCAATTTCGGCTTCAACGCCTCAAAAGCTGACGCACACCTATCCATCCACACAAATGGTACCTCCTTGTGCGTAAGCTTAGTCAACGGCTCCGCCAGACGAGCAAATTTCTCCACGAACCTTCTGTAATACCCGGCGAGTCCAAGAAAGCTTCTTATCTCCGCAACATTCTTCGGAATCGGCCAATCTCGAACTGCTGCAATCTTTTCGGGATCAACAGTGATCCATCGCTAGGCACGACGTGCCCCAAAAACTTTACTTCTTCCAGCCAAAACTCGCACTTGCTCATCTTTGCATATAATTTTTCTTGTCTCAACGTCTGCAGTGCGATCTTCAAATGTTCTGCATGCTCTTCATTACTCTTCGAGTAGACCAGAATATCATCAATGAACACCATTATAAACTGGTCCAAGAATGGTGAAAAGATTCGGTTCATCAAGTCCATGAATATTGCCGGTGCATTCGTTACTCCGAAGGGCATCACTAAATACTCGTAATGTCCATACCGAGTTCGGAACGCCGTCTTGCAAATATCTTCTGTCTTAACTCAGACCTGATGATATCCGGACCGCAAATCCAGCTTCGAGAATACCCTCGCGCCACTAAGCTGCTCAAATAATTCGCCAATGCGAGGGATCGGGTACTTGTTCTTAATAGTCACCCGGTTTAATTCTCGATAATCGATGCACATCCTTCTTGTGCCATCTTTCTTCTTGACTAGAAGAACTGGAGCTCCCCAAGGCAAGTTACTGCTTCGAATCCAACCCTTCTCAAGTAATTCAGTAACCTGCTTCTTAACTTCTTCCAATTCCACTGGTGCCATTGGATAGTACGCTTTAGAAACTGGCGCCGCACCAGGAACAAGATCAATTGCGAACTCCACGTCTTGCTTTGGCGGTAAACCTGATATGTCTTCAAACACGTCCATGAAATCTCGAACAACAACTGGCGTTTCATCTTGAGCAACCTCCATCGACGAAAGAACATTAGCTGTCGGCCTAGCCCTAAACTCGACCGGCCCAACAGAACTGCTTCCTCCAGTGAAGATAAACTCTGGATGTCCGGGAATCTGGAAAATTACTTTCTTTGCCCTACAATAAATGTGAGCATGGAAAGTGCCGAGAAAATCCATTCCCAAGACGACTTCATAGCTGCCTGTATCAATCACCAAGAAATCTGCAAACATCTCCCGTCCGCAAACAACCACTGCACAATCCTTACATTCTCTACTAGATATGATCTTCCCATTCCCAGTGTGTATGTCTCAACAACTAGACAGGGTCGTGCAAATAATCGAGTGTGTAGTAATAAACTTGGACGTCATAAAACAATGGGATGCACCAGAATCAAATAACGCTAATGCGGGAAAACCATGAACAAGTAGAATACCTGAAACAACTTCTCCTGAAGCTTTAGCTTGATTGGGTCCCTGAGTCAGCTGCTTCTGTCCCGGAAACGGTTTCTGCGGCGGCTTCTGAACATCATCCTTCATGCGAAGCTTCGACGGACAAGCGTTAATAGTATGATCCGCCGATCCACAAACCAAACAAAGTCCTTGCCTCCTTCGACAGTCTCTTTGCACATGTCCGGGTAAATGGCAGTAGTTACAAATCACGCTCCTTCTTTGATCAACGACAGCAGGCTTCTTCATAGGTGTTACGCCACGACGGTTCACTGGAATACCTCTGTGTCCATATGTTCGGTTCGGTGCAAATGCCGGCTTCCGTACTGTAATTGTTGTCTGCTGTGCTCCTAGTCTTCATAGATAGGCTCTGCTGTTCTCAGGCCGCTGTAAGTACCTGTGAGAAAGTGGTCAAACCCAGGGAGACAATCTGCCTCTGGATGTCCACATCCAAACTGCGCATGAACCTCCTTGTCCTATCAGCATCGTTGGCAACCAAAGGTCCAGCGAATCTACTGAGCCGCGTCCACTCAGCTGCATGTACATCTACAGGTGCGCCGTTCTGCTTTAGACCGATGAACTTCTCTTCCATTTCCTCCCGTGCAGTCCGCGGGAAACTCTTCTCCAAGAAACTCAATGAAAAATTCGCCCAACTGATCGGCTTGGGCAAGCGGGTCTCTTCCACAAGCCACCATTCACGGGCGTAATCCAGCAACTGGATGCGTACCACATCCACTCTCTTATCTTCTGGGATCTATGCCGCAATGAGTAAATTCTCCATGTCAACCAGCCATTGCTCCGCTGGCAACGGCTCCTCCAAAACAGTAAAGACGGACGGACCCAGTCTTCGGAAATCCGCTACAGTTCCCACACGATCCCCCAGTTTGGCCACAACATTGTTCACGGACTGCTGAACGGTGCGCAAACCTTCCTGTAAAGAGTCAGCTTGCTGCTGGTTCAGCTCGGTCTGCCACATTTGGTTCTCCAACATCCCACGTATTACTCCAAGTATAGCGGCTTCGTCAACACGCCTTTGATACGTTTTCAGATTCTTGTCTGCCATATTCCTGAAATCAAAGCACCAAAAGGATTAGCATGATAACAGATTCAAAATGTAGGTTAAGGATATGAATCAAGGCTAGAACTCCAAGTTACTTAAATAGAGTACCGCATTGTAACCATGTCGCGCTATCATAGCTACAATTACATAACTCCACCCAAGTCGCCTAAGTTTTAAAGATAAACAAGGAACCGGGTTTCGAGTCGATATGCAAAGGAGGTTTGCATATCGTAAAAGTATAATCAGGAGGAGGTTAATGTTAGTTATATGTATGCCCTAGAGGCCATTACTATACATAGGATGTATATTGTAGTGGATGCTTGGACATATATAGGGATGACTTTCTTGCTCGATATGATAGTATGCTATCTGGTTACTCTTTACCTTAACGTGTACACTGATTGTCTCTCTGTTACATGTTGGTAAAGCCCTTAGAATGTGTACTTGACTACCTGGACTATGATGTGGATCATACTAGTGGGGACGTGGTAGTCCATAAGTACATCCTTCAAAGTCCCTAGTCGTGGGTGTATCGAGACGGGGCATCGATATACCAGAGTAGACTAGCGTATAGCTTCTCGACCCATATAGATGGGCGATGGATGATCCCATATCCATTGGTGTTTGACATCAGAGATGATATACGGGTGCTCAGTGTAGACTGGGTACACTGGACGGACTCGCCGAGAACTCCCAGATGGTATTATACCTTACGTCAGATGGCAGTTCTCTGGTGACACTTGTGCAGGTTAGTCTGTATACCTGAGATCGTCATAGAGTCTTGTGTGATTCCCACTGTGCTTTGATTTCCACCTTACCACGTCCAAGAGGGCGTGCAAAACGGTGGTTTTTGGGTACAGTCCCGAGTCACATGGAGGCAATGAGCGATAGGAGGGGTTTCGTCTCTCCCGGTATAGGGAGTTGATGTTGCGCAGTGCTCGATTGGCTATAACAGGAAGTCCTTGGCCAAGGATGTTTTAGGGATTTACTGGTAAGTGTTACCAGTAGTTTCTCGACCCGTTATGAGCCTCAAATCGACACGACTTATCGAGTTATTGGGGTCTGACGTTTACCACCCCTAGACAAGATATGCGACATATCAGACGAACAGACCGGACTGTACGGTAGTGTTACTCGTTAGATTCACAGGAGTGTGAGTGGGCTTGCTCGTTGATCTTCTGATCGCTCAATACCCGGATGGCCGTTACGTTTAGCAGACCGCTTGCGGCTTGTGGGTGTTTGATATGATCATCACCTACTGCCGGCGTATTGACGAGTCTTTAGAGTCCTACACAGGGGTTTCCTGGCTCAAGCGAAACGGAGTAGGAGCACATATGTGATATGTGCGGGACCGAGATTAATACGATATGAGATACCGTATTCTATTCTCGCGATTTGTAACATTGATCGGTTGTATGCGATATAGCCGGGTTATCGGATCAAGTGTTGATTCGATAAGTTGTTACTTTTTGATATTAGTCGGTTATAGCCGGATTATTAAATCAAGAGTTGATTTAATAATTTAATGCATAATTATATATTTGATATATTACATTGCATTAACTAGTATTAGCTCACTTATGATTTATTTTCTCACTAGTTTGTGCACATTGTTTATATATGATATATGCAAGTGTACATGTATGTATCATGCTTGATAATACACACAAGATGGGTGTATGAGACTCATACCAAGATTAGGTTTAAGATTAGGGTTATTGTTTTATCTTAAGATTTAACAAAAGGATTAAACTTGGTCAAAGTTGTCAAGCTTGAAGAAACTTGGAGAAGCTTTGACAAAGTCCACCCTTTTGTCATTTCATTTGATATTCCTTAACCTAACCTTTAACCTAAAGCCTTGGTTAATTCTCTACATGAGTTAAGCATGAGGGCTTAACTCAACCATGGTGCAATTATTCTTTTGGATAAGTTTTCATTTGGATGAAAAATTCTTTCTTCTTCTTCTTCATCATCAAGCTCCATCCAAAAGCTTACTAGCTCCAATGGTGCCTTGAGCAAAAGAGTGAGAAAATCAATTCTAAAGTGAGCCCACTTCCTACTTCTTCATCCTCTACCACTTGCCATGTAGTAGAGTGTGTTCTCTTCACAAAGTTTTTGACCAAGTGAAGGAATAGCTTGAGTTTGAGTCTCCCCGACGTAGATCATCTTCGGCCTCGAAGTCAACGACCTAGCCCGATCATTTCTCCGACGAAACCATCGCTAGAGTCCGGGATCCGATGATCGCAGCGGAGGGACGTCAACACGGAGCTAAAGAAGCGGTGGACCGGATCTATAAAGGTTGTAATCCCTTTCACTTATTAGCAAAGTTTTTTGCTTGCTTGTAGTTTCGCCTTTACTTCTAGTTAACGATCAATATTAGGGTTTCTCGGCACCGGAAAATTTTTGTTTGGCATGGTTGATACCTTGTGGAACCTCTTGAGTGTTCCTAGTAACCCTACAGTGGTATCAGAGCCATGCTAGAGCTTTAGGCGAATCGTAGACGAAGTTAGAAGTCCGTTCGAACCCGAAACCCTAATCCAATACCCCTCTCTGTACATTTTCTGAAAATGTGGATTTTTCCAAATTAAAAATATGCAGAAAAATCAGCAGGTGTTTTTAGGAGTTACTGTGCAAAACGAGTGCCTAACTCTATTAAAGCGCCGCGGAAACGCGGCACGAGCATGGCTCGTGCGGCGGTTCCGGGGCCGTTCAGTGACTTTGATACTTTATTTCTGCACAGTAACTCCTTATTTGATTCCTGTGTTTTCTGGGTATTTTTTAATTTATACTCAAGTATTGAGTTTTCTGGGTTGTATTGGGAGTTCGATGATTCGATCGGAATCTTTAACTTTGTCTGTATTTTTCCGGATAATTTTGAATATGTTAAAAAGTTCGACCGGATATAAATACCCAATTTTTCCCCTGCCGGAAAATTTCCAAGTGTTGGATTTTTCCGTAGTTTTAAAACGTTCTAAGTAGTGCAAGTAACGCGATGGACCCTCTAGAAGACAACAAACCTTAACTCGATTATGTGACCGTCTTGAACTGCCCTTTGAACCTTATGGTTTGGGGCAGTACGGCGTGCCACATGTGAGGCGTTGGCTTGACCCTTCTACGGCTGGACCGTTGGTACTGTGGCATGAAGTGAATGTTTTTAAACTTATTTCATGTGTTGAGCTGTTTCGGGAAAACTTGGGTGTTTGATTGTTCGAGCGGAAAGCTTAACATTTTCTATTTATCTGGAATGTAATACAATATTTGGAATCCACAAATATTTATGAGATAACTGATTTGAATGTTATAAACATAGCACTTTTGTCTCACTTGATCGGTTGCCACGGAATTTTGATGTGATCAAAAGTCCGTCGCAATCACGTAGCGTACGCGGATACTCGCCGGATAAACTTAATAGACAGCTACACCCCTTAGCCCCGACCAAGTGACTGTAGGAGAACCCCATCGCCGAAAGCATCCGTTCGGGTGCTCGCGGTAGCGGTGTTCCGCCTTGGTGCACTTCGTCGACGGTATCGGGGGTGCGGCCGTCTACTAAAGTTTGCGACGAGCATTCGATCAGTTTATCGGGAATCTTGTTGAATTGCCTGACTATATATTGAAAAGTGTTTTCGATATAGAGACTAAAATGCAGGGTTTATAATAGTTAGGCATGTGATGTCTAAGGAATTCAGATGGTTAGGCATGCGATGTCTAAAAGGGTTGCGGATTCCAACTGTTGTAGTTTTACACTTTCTTTTCTGCGACCGTAAGTGTAATATGTGATATCGCCGGTTTCGTTGCTATATGTCAACGACAATTGGGATGCGCATATTTAGTTACGTTGATGACATGTGATGTTATGTGTTGCTGGATATGTTATATTGGATCGTCGCGTTTTGAATAGCCGGGGGTTTTATGTGAGATGGGTGTTTTTCATTTTCATTCATGTAAAAAACTTGTATGTAATATTCTTTTATTGGGGCACTTTCAGGTTGCGGAAGTTGTCACCTTTGTATATTATTTACTTTTCCGCACTAGGATAAACCCAAGGAGGAGAGCACAAGTAACCGGGTTCTGGAGTCCAGTGGGAGACCAACTCGAGGAGTCGAGTCCGGGTCTCCTAACTCTAGAATTGGTAGGGTTGCTTGACGCTCTCATAGGGGTCTAAGGGTGTGGGTTTGGATATTCTTCGCGACTGTGGAATCCGTGTTTTATACTGGCTCGTATTGAAAACACGGACGTCCTAGTATATCCAATGTTTCATATGTTTCTTCTGCTGCGATATCTGTGATGTGATCATTTGATGTTCTTTGATAAATATTATATATAGTATATATGATATATTATATAGACATTACTTATGTTTTACACCCGCGCTAGCCCTGCCCCGCTCTGCCGTTAGTTACCTAACCTAACGGTGCACGAGGGGACATCGAGGCGAATGCGGATGGCATAAGTGTACGTCGTATTTATCTGTGATGTTTAGGTAACTTAAATGATGGAACTTCATTAATATGATTAATGAAAGAAAAGAAACCTAAAGATGTTGTGGAATCGAATTTTCAAAAACATGTAGCTACAGTTCTTGCTTTGCATCGAGGTGTTCCTTGTAGAACATCATGCACCTTATTCGATAAGGAAAGGACCGAGATCCCTTCACCGGGAGTGACTCCTTTAGCAATAACTGGCAGATGCTACAACCCTCGGTTTGTATTTTGATTGCTTCTATAGTTTTTTGCTTTGCACAGCGGTATATATATGATATATCCTGCACCTTATTCGATGAGGAAAGGGCCGACGATCCCTTCACCGGGAGTGGCCCCTTTAGCAAAACTAGAAAAGCCTAAAAAACACTTCATGTTAAAATTATTTGATTCTACAACGATATCAAGTTCATTACGCAATAGGTTTTCAGAAAAACCTGTCGTAGCCCTCCGTCATTTCAGATAAGTAGTAGTTAGTATTCGTGCTGCGTTTGTTGGCCTTTGTCAAGGCGTAGTGTGCGGTAGCTAACTGGTGCTTATCTGCTTATGCATATGATGCAGATTGGGTTAGGGTAGTCGTGCGACCTTGTTGGCCTTTGTCAAGGGTCGTGCGGGTGGGTTTAATTCAATCAGGAAATGACGGGTTGAACTTGACTAGCATCATATGGTTTGTTGGCCTTTGTCAAGGTCATAGGAGGTTAGGGGCAAAATATTATCGGGAATTTCAAGTGTTGAAATTTGCAATGAGATTGCATACCTTCTATGAGATAGTTGGATCCCGATACCCACTGTGAGTAATTGTTACTCCTGGGAGAGTTTTACACATTACAATTAGCCGATCAAATAGGTGTCTAGAAAGGTGTCAACGGGGTTACGCCTCTGGGAAAACGAGGTTTACTGTAATTAGGTCCGTGCGAAAGCACGGGGAACCTCCCTCAAAGTACCGACACTGGCCTGGCTGAAAGATTGGCGAACTTGTAGCGTGTAATTAATCCCGGCTAGTCTTTCCTTTTAGGGTTTGAAGGAAGATTTGATAAAAAAAACAGTGAGAGCCATCCTGATTAGATAAAATAATAACCAATCTGATCTTGCAAGAGCGCACGCAGAGTGTTTTCTTCTCTCTCTCTCTCGATAGCGACCATATCACGTCTTAATCAAGATAATAAAACGGATATATTGACCGAACCCGCTTGTTATACTGAGCTGGGGAACGTTGGTCCCGCTCCAACTTATAATTGTTATAAGACAGAGCAGGAAATTGGGGAATACCAGATTTCCCGTGCCGCCCAAACGAAGAAAGTGCATACTGATGCATCATCTTCGGGTGTGTTCATTACCGAGAACTGTTTCTCAGTGTCCTTTACATCCTGGGTATTTGATACCAGATCAGGATCCCGCATATGTAATTTGTTACACGGGCTAGAGAAAGGTAGAGAACTGAGAACGGGTGATAAGTTTCATGAGACAGAAAACGGTGCAAGTGTTGCAGCCAAGTCTGTTGGTCACTGTCACCCTGTATTACCAGAATACATTGATTCTGAACAAATGTTATTAGATACCGAACCTGATATACGAAATCATATCAGTCTCTTTATTAGTAAAGAAGGATATAATTTTGTATTGTTGGATAATGTTTTGAACATTTCCTATATCAATAGTTGATCGGTTCAGGCACGTTATCTAAAAGTATTGACGTTCTAAATCAAACTACAGTTCTTAGTATTCAGAACACACACAAGAGGAAGAGTTCAGAAATGAACGAATTCTTCTTGAGGCATTGTAGACTAGGTCATATCAATGCGACCAGACTAGATTAAGTTACATATAGATGCATATTTAAATTAGTTTGAATTTACATCTTGTGAAACTTGCCAGTCATGTCACAAACATTAGATGACTATAGCTCCGTTTATTGGAAACAGAGAAAGAGTTAGTGAACTCTTGGGATTGATACATGCTGATGTATGAAGGTCCCCTGTCTACATATGCCAAGACCGGTTCTTTGTACTTCATTACATTCTCTGATGATCTCTTTAGATTCAGACATATGTTCCTGTTGAAACACAAGTCTGAACCTTTTGAGATATTCATAGAATATAAGTTAGAAGTAGAGAACCAAAATGGGTATAAGTATTATGTCCTTTGATGTGATCAAGGAAGAGAATACTAGAGAACGGAATTCCTGGATTATTCTAAAGGAGAATGAGATTCTCTCTCAGTATTACTCCTCCGCATACACCATAGCACGATGGTATATCGGGGCAGAGCAATAGCGCCCTATGTGATATGGTGTGCTCTATGATGAGTACTACTGAGTTTCCTATTTCCTTTTAGGAAGTTATGCACTTATGAAGTTGCATACCTATTGAATAGGGTTCCGATCAAATCAGTTGCCTACCATTTCATATGAGATATGGAAAGGGAAGAGCCCATATCTTAAGTTTGTTAAGATTTGGGGTTGTCCGGCCTATGTCTAAAAAGCAAAATCCGGACAAGCTCGAGGCAAAGTCAACTCTGTAGAAGTTTGTTGGATATCCCTAGCATACGCAAGGGAATATCTTCTACCTAACCGAGCAACAAAAGATGTTTTGTTACTTAGCATGCCACCTTTGTGAAAGGGAATTTCTTGTGAAGAAATTAGTGGACATGAAGTATAACTGGAAAGAGTTCCAGCTATACAAACTGCAGCTGATGATTTGGTAGAACCAAAGGATTCAATAGAAACCAACGAACCTCAGCCTCTCCGCCGATCTAGCAGGGTACCTCACCCACCTGAGAGATACTTTGGTTTCTCTATGACAGTGAGAGCGAGGATTGCATCATGAGATGATGACCCAACTAGTTTCGGGCTGGCCATCAGGAGTGAGACTCTGTAAGAATGGTTGGATGCTTATCGATCTGAGATGGAATCCTTATACACCAACAAAGTATGGACTTTGGTTGCTTTATCTGAAGGGTTAAATCCCCATCAGGAGCAAGTATATCTTGAGAAGATTACTTGGTGTACATGGAAAAGTTAAGACTTTCAAAGCTAGACTTGTTAAAAGTTTGCATCATTGACCAGGTATGGATTATGATGAAACCTTTTCTAAGGGCCTTTGCTTAAGTCCATCCAGATCCTACTTGCTACGTCTACATACCATGACTACGATATCTGGCGGTTGGGTGTCTTGACTGCTTTTCTAAATAAAGATTTAGAAGAGGTAGTTTATAAGTACACTGCCAGAGGGCTTCGTAGACAGTGGGAGCAGCGGAAACGAATGCAAGATGTTTTATATAATAAAGCAGGCATCGCGGAGTTGGAACGTCTGTTTTGATGTGGTAGTCAAAGAGTTTGACTTCATCAAAATGGTAGATGAACCTTGTATATACAAAAAGGTAGTAGGAAGTATGGTGGTGATCCTCGTAGAGTACGTGGATGACATACTCTTGATAGGGAAGGAGTTTCCTATACTATGCTCGGTCAATCTCCGCTTATCACAAGGATTCTCCATATAGGATCAAAGTGATACCTACTAAATCCTGGGTTTTGGATCTATGAGATAGATCTAATTGGATGCTAGGATACTCACTAGTTGTAGTGAGAAGGTATCAATTGATCCTGGGGAGAATCACTGGAAAGGTTCCAGGGTGATAAGGACGACTGAATGTCAGTCACAGGCATTGTCTTTACCCTCAGTAAAGGGACGGTATGTTGGAAGAGTTCCAAGCTAGATACCGTGGCATACTATACGATAAAGGCTGGATACATCGCTACCAAAGATGCTACCAAAGAGGAAGTCTGGGTGTATACAAGTTCATGAGATGAACTTCGTTCCTCCCATTGTGTGACAATGGAGTTGTGGCTTATGCCTAGGAACGCCCGTCCCATCAGTGATCCAGACATATTCTTAGGCAGTATCACCTGATCGTGGAGATGGTTGATCTCCAGGGGATCGAGGTTAGGAGAGTAGACTCAGAGGATAACATGGCGGATCCACTCACGAAAGGCCTTTTCCCAAAGAGAGACTTTTATGGGATGGTTGAGTATAAGATACTACAACCACTGCTATCAGATGGCCCTAGTGCAAGTGGGAGATTGTTAGTTATATGTATGCCCTAAAGGCCATTACTATACATAGGATGTATATTGTAGTGGATGCTTGGACATATATAGGGATGACTTTCTTGCTCGATATGATAGTATGCTATCTGGTTACTCTTTACCTTAACGTGTACACTGATTGTCTCTCTGTTACATGTTGGTAAAGCCCTTAGGATGTGTACTTGACTACCTGGACTATGATGCGGATCATACTAGTGGGGACATGGTAGTTCATAAGTACATCCTTCAAAGTCCCTAGTCGTGGGTGTATCGAGACGGGGCATCGATATACCAGAGTAGACTAGCGTATAGCTTATCGACCCATATAGATGGGCGATGGATGATCCCATATCCATTGGTGTTTGACATCAGAGATGATATACGGATGCTCAGTGTAGACTGGGTACACTGGACGGACTCGTCGAGAACTCCCAGATGGTATTATACCTTACGTCAGATGGCAGTTCTCTGGTGACACTTGTACAGGTTAGTCTGTATACCCGAGATCGTCATAGAGTCTTGTGTGATTCCCACTGTGCTTTGATTTCCACCTTACCACGTCCAAGAGGGCGTGCAAAACGGTGGTTTTTGGGTACAGTCCCGAGTCACATGGAGGCAATGAGCGATAGGAGGGGTTTCGTCTCTCCCGGTATAGGGAATTGATGTTGCGTAGTGCTCGATTGGCTATAACAGGAAGTCCTTGGCCAAGGCTGTTTTAGGGATTTACTGGTAAGTGTTACCAGTAGTTTCTCGACCCGTTATGAGCCTCAAATCGACACGACTTATCGAGTTATTGGGGTCTGACGTTTACCACCCCTAGACAAGATATGCGACATATCAGACGAACAGACCGGACTGTACGGTAGTGTTACTCGTTGGATTCATAGGAGTGTGAGCGGGCTTGCTCGTTGATCTTCTGATCGCTCAATACCCGGGTGGCCATTACGTTTAGCAGACCGCTTGCGGCTTGTGGGTGTTTGATATGATCATCACCTACTGCCGGCGTATTGACGAGTCTTTAGAGTCCTACACAGGGGTTTCTTGGCTCAAGCGAAACGGAGTAAGAGCACATATGTGATATGTGCGGGACCGAGATTAATACGATATAAGATACCGTATTCTATTCTCGCGATTTGTAACATTGATCGGTTGTATGCGATATAGCCGGGTTATCGGATCAAGTGTTGATTCGATAAGTTGTTACTTTTTGATATTAGTCGGTTATAGCCGGATTATTAAATCAAGAGTTGATTTAATAATTTAATGCATAATTATACATTTGATATATTACATTGCATTAACTAGTATTAGCTCACTTATGATTTGTTTTCTCACTAGTTTGTGCACATTGTTTATATATGATATATGCAAGTGTACATGTATGTATCATGCTTGATGATACACACAAGATGGGTGTATGAGACTCATACCAAGATTAGGTTTAAGATTAGGGTTATTGTTTTATCTTAAGATTTAACAAAAGGATTAAACTTGGTCAAAGTTGTCAAGCTTGAAGAAGCTTGGAGAAGTTTTGACAAAGTCCACCCTTTTGTCATTTCATTTGATATTCCTTAACCTAACCTTTAACCTAAAACCTTGGTTAATTCTCTACATGAGTTAAGCATGAGGGCTTAACTCAACCATGGTGCAATTATTCTTTTGGATAAGTTTTCATTTGGATGAAAAATTCTTTCTTCTTCTTCTTCTTCATCAAGCTTCATCCAAAAGCTTACTAGCTCCAATGGTGCCTTGAGCAAAAGAGTGAGAAAATCAATTCTAAAGTGAGCCCACTTCCTACTTCTTCATCCTTTACCACTTGCCTTGTAGTAGAGTGTGTTCTCTTCACAAAGTTTTTGACCAAGTGAAGGAATAGCTTGAGTTTGAGTCTCCCCGACGTAGATCATCTTCGGCCTCGAAGTCAACGACCTAGCCCGATCATTTCTCCGACGAAACCATCGCTAGAGTCCGGGATCCGATGATCGCAGTGGAGGGACGTCAACACGGAGCTAAAGAAGCGGTGGACCGGATCTACAAAGGTTGTAATCCCTTTCACTTATTAGCAAAGTTGTTTGCTTGCTTGTAGTTTCGCCTTTACTTCTAGTTAACGATCTATATTAGGGTTTCTCGGCACCGGAAAATTTTTGTTTGGCATGGTTGATGCCTTGTGGAACCTCTTGAGTGTGCCTAGTAACCCTACAGTTAAGATTCAAGAATGGTAAAACGGTAAGGTGGCAGGACATGTTTCCTAATCACGAGTATTCTGATTCGTGTATTGGGTCCAATACCCAACTATAAAAGAATCAAACCCGATTAACCTATAACTTATGGCTCTGATACCAAACGAACCATGTCACGCCCCGCTTCCCAGAGTACGCTAAGATGGGCACGTGACATAGCCAACCATGCTACCTATGGATAGGAAATATCCATCCACAGTCACATTACGGCTGTAGAGATATCAAGAACAATAATAAACTATCTAACACATATCCATAAGCCAGAATAAAATGAGTCAAGAATAAAATAATGTGGAAGCAAAAGCTCCAATACAAGAATAACTGGAATGTATGTCCCATAATGCGGGCTCACATCAGAAATGAAATAATACTGAAAGTAAATGAACTAACTACTAGCGAGTCCTCACTGCTCAGCCTGCTGACTGAAGTACTCATGCTCGTACTGCAGCAAAGGTAAGGAATCTGGGCCATGCAAAACCCAGACGTCAGCGCGTCGTAACATCAAGCAATAATATATAAACAGGGTAGCAAGACATGCAAGTATGATCATAAATGGTAAAGCAGGTGTAACAGCAATATAAATCAGGGCAGTGAAAGGTGGTGTGCAGAGAGTAATCTAAACTGGTCTATTGGGTTAACTACTCTCAAGTCTTTGAAATCAATTTGATGAATCATCGATGTAACTCAATAGTATCCCGTGCGTGCCCGGGATCATGGTGAAGATTCTCGAGCTGAAACCGAGACATGCCGCTAGGCACTAAAAGGAAAAGGGTAACGATGAATGATGTCAACAGCATCATCCCAAGGCTGGCCTAGCCTCTGAAAGGTAGTGGGTAACGATGGATGATGTCAGCAGCATCATCCCAAGGCTGGCCTAGCCTCTAAAACTGATCAGTAAGGTAGAGAACTGTCGAGTTACAAGTCAGGTTTCATCATTGATTTCCCCATACCCCCAAGTTATATGTGTTCAAGTCAGGTATTAAAATAATCTGAAGCTAACGCCAACACAGGATCAGGCAGGTACAGGTTTGTCTGGATAGACAACAGGAAATGTCCGTACGGACAACAGGTCAGGTTTGTTGGCATTAGTAACAAGATCAGGTAACAGATAAAGCCATGGTACATTAGGTCAAGTCAGGTAGTATATAGGTATCATGTCATGTCAAGAGTTGCACGGTACCATGTCGTGTCAAGTAGCGGGTGTGACAAGTCATGTCAGGGGTGCACACAATGTCATGTGGGTGCTCATAATCAAACTAACATGAGCATGGGTATACAAAACAAGCATGAAGTACTAATGGAACAATAAAAATGGAACATTGTAATGTTATATGCAGTCAGGTACAGATTAAGGCATATAGATGCACGGTTATGATTAGAGTTAGGGTTATGGTTAAAGTTCCAATACTAATTAAACTACAATATATCAAGTGTGGAATGTTAATATTGCAATATTATATTCAAGTGATCTATGGATGCAATAATATGTATACTAGACGAGATGGATGCAAACAGGTGTTTAAACGGTTATAAACTATTTAAAGGTACTATGGCTATGCAGATAATTATTAAGTGATTTAAATATGGATGTGGGTCCTAGGTATAGTAAATCAAAATGCAACATGGTATGTTCCAAGTTATGAATCTAAAATGATAAAATGGACATCGAATGTTAAAATGTAACATAAGACACTGGATTAAATCTATAGATTTAACATGTAATCAAGTAAGTATAAGGTATTATGAATAGCATGTAGCAAGTTTCACTTGCCTAGACGGATCGCGATACGGGTATACGGAACGTCACACGTCGGCGGAAAAAGTCGCGACGCACGCACGGTACACGGAATGAATCCACACGACGTACAATGGGATCACACGGGTCAGATATCCTCGCTGGGTCGTCGGGATCGTCGCCGGCACGGTCGGATTCTGGAAAGCCAAGAAACAGTGAACATCCCTTAATGGAAAATGCATGGAGAAAGAAAAGAATGGAGAGGAGGATGGAGAGGAGAGAGTAGAGGAAACTCACTGTGGTTTAGAGGGAAGTCGACGGCGTCGACGGCGTCGACGGAGCTCCGGCGGGTGATCTGCAGAGGACGGCTGAAACCTAAAAAAAACTGAAGAAGGAAAATAAAAGAAAAGAAAAGAAGAAGAAAGAAGGAGAGGAGAGGGAGTAAGGCTCACTGGGAGTGCACGGGGGTCAGGGACACGAGGACAAGGTCACCGGCGGCGATCAGCTCCGGCGGAGAGGGTTGGTTGTTAGGGTTTGGGTCGGCTGATGTTGGCTGGGGTGTTGTGCAGGGTGTGTGCAGGTGGGTTCTTGGAGAATGAGGGAGATGAGGAGGTGGCGAAGGAGAAGGAGGTGAGGGCTCTATTGAAGGAGGAGGAAGCAATGAGGGTATTAGGGTTTGAGAGATGAGGATGGGTTGAAGAAGAAAGCTCGGGGTTCTTATGAAGACGGGAGATGAGGGGACGGTTAAGGGAGGTGACGCGGCCCCGAACGCGGTGACCACAACCGAGAAGCCAACAGTGATAGCGAGAAGTGAGAGAAAGAAGAGAGAGAGAGATGCGCGAGAGGAGAAAGAGGGAGAGAGGAGAAAGAAACTTGTTTTTAGTGGGGAGAGAGAAAGAGAGGGAGAAGGGAATCTGCGTTGAGGAGAGCGGAAGAGAAAGGAGAGAGGAGAGAGAGAGAGAGATGCTGATTGGTGGGGGAAATAAAAATGTGGGGACCACGAGAGAGAGCTGCGGTAGTTGAGAAGTTAGGATAATTTATAAAAATATTTAGTTAGTTTTAATATTTTAATTTGCTGTTTTTAAAAAGATTTGAACTGCTAAAGGAAATTCTTAAATATTTAAAAAATTGAATTTTGGCGGGATACAAAATATTCCAAAACACGCCCGGGTCGGGTCTAAAAATTTAGATTTGAAATACGAAAATTATTTGTAAGTTCCAAAATTTAAAATGGAAGAATATGTAACAAAAATGCATACCCCCAAGAACGGACGCACGTACGTGCGCGTAGCCATCCAAACACGCCCGTTTCACTGAACGGGACAAGAACAAGATGCAAGGACGCAACCACAGGATTAGGGGTATCATGCAGGCCATGTTATGTATTTTTGAATTATTTTACGTGATCTAAAATGTTACATGTAAAATACGCGATGCTAAGTGAAATGTTAAAATGCAGTATACATGAAATGCACATGTCTAATTAACAGGACAGGGTAGTTTAGGAATATGAATCAACCAATTCAAGCAAGCGGGTCAGGTCGAATGCAATGTAAAAATAAACTACCATTCGCATCCAAACATGATAAATCAATAAAACACCACAAATAAACAAATACGGCAACAGAAATTGGTATAATTGAACTCGGTTGTTACATTATTTTACTTTACTGTTCTTGATATCTTATAGATAGCCGTAATGTGACTGTGGAGGGATGTTTCCTAGCCACAGGTAGCATGGTTGGCTCTGTCACGTGCCGATCTTAGCGCACTCTGGGAAGCGGGGCGTGACACCACGCCCTACGGGCGACAACACAAATTAGTCTCTGTATACAATCTACGGGCAACCAAAAATAAAACAAACACACACGACACGAAGTAACATCTGGAGCAGGAGAAAGTGGTTACCGCGATGCGGTAATGTAATTGACTGCAGGGGCTTGCGCCTGCAGGGAAAAGCGTCCCCACAATAAAAAAAACCCTCACAACGAGGGGGAATCTGACGAACTCTGCTACAACGCTCGCATCCGTCCAAACCTCCGATACCCGGTGCCATAAATCAATTTGGCATCTTTGGAGAGGTGGATGGATAAAACCAAATAGCATCTGCCCCCAAATTCAGGAAAGACGACCTACGCGGTTCTGTCTTCTGTTTTCGGTGGTAAACAGATTCTGGCACGCCCGATGGGATCTTTTCCTCTTTCCATTCCACACTTCGTGTGTCGTGTTCGCGAACGAATCGCGGTTTAATATGGTTGCACCTGGATTCGAGGTACTAAGATTTGGTGTTTTTCTCCGTGCAGAAGAGAAGATGATGTCAACGGCTTCCAAGTGCACCAATTGCAGCAGCAACTACCACTCTGTCCCTGCTGGAGGAGTGACTTATGGGCCCCAAGCGGCCTGTCTTTGTGATGCCAGTAGAGCAGGTGACTCAGGCCACCACTGGACTGTTCTTCGGGACCATGCTCCCTCCAATGAGCTTCAATGCCATCACAGGAGGCTCCAAAGAAGTCGGTCTTTGATCGGCTCGCAACCACCATGGCCCCTCTCAACGGGTCATCCAAGTCTGCCGCCCCAGTCTTCGATAGGCTGAGCCAAAACTCACTAGGCCCGTAAAGAGGCCCGCAATACCTGAAGGAGTTATCCCGAAGCAGCCATTCCAGCTCTGGTAGACAAAGCCGTCAAAGGGGCTTCTCCTGCTAAGGGATTGGTCTTCGCAAGACTAACCGGTCCAACTCCTGCTACGGGTGAGGTCGTTACAAGTGATTCCCCTATTCGAAAGTCATTCTTCGACAGGTTAGACGTTCCCTTTCAACGGATGTCGGTCTTCGACAGGTTGGCACCAAAAGCAGCCTCTCATCAAAGCAAGGGGCATGACGAAGCCACTCCCGTAACTGAATTATGCCCGTCCGCACGACAGGCTCGACGTCGCCACTGGCGCCGAGTAAGGAAGGCTGGGGGCAGTTCCCCTCTGGACTTATCCCACCAGCTCCAATGGTGGAAATTGATGTTGCTGATCCAACTGGGAACAACTTCGACCTACTCAGGAGGGTGCGCAAGATCTCTCAAACAGCCATACTGAAGAAGTCTCCTTCGTCTGTCGAAAACACAACACAGGTGAAGCCGGAACAGCCTCCTCAGCGGTTGTCCTCCAAGATCCACAGAGTTTGGTGGAAAGTCCAAAACTTTGTAATTGACAAAGATTACTCTCGCCGGCTGAAGAAGATGAAGGCTCGGCAAGAGGAGGACCATCCAACCGCCATACCACGAAAGGTATCATCTGCATGGGTGTCTTCACAACGGCCCCCTCAACTTTGGCTTCCCATAAAAATAGAAGGCCTGAGAATCTCCCACCACCGGTGCCAAATTCTGAGCGTGATGGATCCAAACGCCCCAAGTTTGGGGGTATGGTTATGCATACCGTCTACATGGCATCCGGAAAAGAGAATAGCCATACTTTCACGGGTCATCGACCACTTACATGGTCTGTGACAAAAGCTTAGGAGCAACAACAGAAGCTCCAGGAGATGCTGACAAGGATGGCCGCACTCATCGGGCAGAAAGAAAGCCCAGAAGTATCGTTGGAACAACGCTGGGAGCAAGAGTCCGACATTGAGTTCTTACGGAGGGTTCTTGAAAAGAAAGACAAGGAGGCCGCGAAACAAGCGGCAAATATAAAACAAATGGCGCTTCTTTTCTAAGACATGGTGGGGATGATGATCCAACCGGATCCTTCGGTCGAAGATCCCCCAGTAATCATTGAAGACAACAGAGGGGAGACATCAAACCCTCTTTCGGCCTTATCAGCGGCCAGGGAGGAGACGATCTCCAAAGCTGCCCTTGACGACTACATAGCTTAACAAATACGAACTCATCAGGCGAACGAAGCGGCAGGACAAGTCGTCAGAACTGGGTGACCTTATCCAGGCTTGCATGACCAAATTAAGTACCCGTCAGGATATACGATCCCCAAATTCTATGTGTATAAGGGGACGGGCAATCCACACCAACACGTTGCTCAATTCAGAGCTTTGTGCGGTAATACCGGGGGCGATGACAAACTGTTGCTTTGCCAGTTTATTGGCAGCTTGGCGAAGACAGCATTTGAATGATATTCGGAGCTTCCGAATGATTCCATCAAGACATTTGCAGAAATAGAGCTACTACTTACACAAAGGTTCGCAAGCGCTAGCGAGCGCACCCTGATCACTACATTAATCAACGCCAGGGTGAAACCGGGAGAGACCTGGGTTCAATATGCAATTCGGTGGCGTAACCTATGGTCAAAGTGTGAACAGCGCATAGAAGAAGCTCCTGCTGTGGGCATGTTCATGGGGACCCTTGATCCTCAGGCAACTATATCCCAGTTTATGATGTTCTTCAAGCCAACCACCTTCCAGGCCTTGATTGACAAACTGGCCCAAATGGACCAGATGGGCAATAGGCCATCCTCTTCAAAGACAGATCTTCGAAATGAAAAGGGCAAAGGGAAAGCGACCTTTGTCGTCAACGCTCAACAACAATCGAGTGACCCGAAACCGGTTATTCGCCAAAACAGCAGACCGCGAGCCCTCGAAGAGAAGTTGAGACGTCCTTACTCATTTCCCCGAGATAAAACGAGGAGATTGTTCGAGCTAGCAGTGCGCAACAGGCTCATCACTCTGCCGGATCCAAGATGCCCGCTGCAATCGGGCGACGTCAATAATCCCAATTACTGCCCCTACCACAGAATAGTGGGCCACCCAATTGAAGATTGTTACGTCTTCAAAAACTGGGTTGAGGACCAGTACCAACAGGGCAAGTTCGCGCTGTCCGAAAACTGGAAGATGAACCCGCCGCAGCAGCATGCTCCTAAGAAGATGGACACGTCGGGGGCATCATGCTCATTTATAGAAGAAGCCCCGTGGGAAGTGGTCCTTTCAGCTAAAACTAAAAGAATGCTGAAGGATCTTCAAGCATGTCCAGCGATTAGGTGGAAAAGCCCGCTGGAGCCTGAAATTATTGACGGAATGCTGAAACCGCGCCCAACGCTGAAAGTTGGTAGCGATGGGCAAAATCACCAGGCCAAGCCTCCGAAGTCTTCAAAGAAAAAGAAGAAGGCCAAGAAACCCGTCCAGCTCGACTACAATCATACGGGTCTGCAGAAATACATCGATGCACTGGAGGAATACAATCAAGAGGCACGGACCCCAGTTACATTGGAAGAATTCTTCAAGCATGTTCTTGAGAATGGAAACGGTGACGCTGATGAAGGGGACGATTCTTCAGAAGAGCTCGAGGATTATGTGGCGATCTGCCACATGATCTCTCACTCGTCGATAAACGGCAAACAAGCTCCTGACAAAGAGAAACTGGGGGCAGATCCAGAACCAAAATTCATGGAACCTTCAGATGACCTCATCGACAAGCTGCTGAACGGAGCTTTTCAAAAGAGCAAAGCTGATCGAGAACGTGAAGTGGCCATTTACGAAAAGGCCAAGCGTCGGTGTCAAGCTGAAGAAGCTCTGATGATGAGAAGCCATAAAGTACCTCAACCGGATCAAAATGCCCTTGCTACCAGTAAGAGCAGAATCAAGATAAGGAAGCAGTTCACCAAAGCTTTGTCAATGGGAATGAAGCTGCCACCTTTCAAAGAAAATACTTCCGAGGGTATGTGCCTCGACGAACCGGATGTACATCCGAACTACTGCTTATACCATCGGAAGGTCACACACCTTACTAAAGAGTGCAATGCTTTCAAGAAGTGGTGGTAGGGATACGTTGCCCACCGACAAAAATTCAAGCGAATGAAGCGCAAAGCCTGTCGGGAACAGAGAAGCACGACAGATGAGCATGAAGGAACAGCCGGTAACTGTCATATGGTTGATGCTATCCCGACAAGAGCAAAACCTCAAATTCTTACCTTCGGGAGAGATTCTGACGAAGAAATATCCCCCGGCCCTCTCTTCAAGGAATCCACCTCTGGAAAAGAAGAGAAGATGAAGAACTGTGAGAACATTCAGCTGCGTAACCGTACGTTGCCTGAAAAGAATCTCGGACCTTCAGATAAAGGTTCGTGCAGGAAAGACAAGGGGAAGGAAAAATTCTCTGAAGAGATTGCCCTCGATGATAGAATCGCCAAAGAGCTCACAGCCAAGGACCCGCCCAAGAAGAACGAGGTGGATTACAATGTCCTGGCGTATCTGAGAAAGATACCGTCACAATTAAGTATCTTGGATGCCCTTCTCCTGTCTAAAGAGGCACGAGATTCCTTGATCAAGGCGTTACAAGAACCCAACCAGTTTTAAGCCTTCCCGGCGGAAGAAAAGATGAAGGACGAGCTGGAAGAAGTCCACACGGCTGATATAACCTTCAGCGAGGAAGTCCTCCTTCTCGGAACGTGAGAGCACAACCGTCCGATGCATGTAACCGAGTATTGTCATGATATCAAGATAGGGAAGATCCTGGTCGACAACGGGTCCTCCGTCAACCTTCTCAATGTAAGAGTACTGAAGGAGATTTGCATGAACGTTCAGCACTTGGCTCGGGATAAAATTACTATCTCCGGTTTTGACTCCCAATCTTCATAAACGCTCGGGTCTATAATACTGACATTACGCTTCGGGTTGCTCTTCACTGACATCAAGTTCCATATTATTGACGTCTATACTTGCTACAACGCTTTGCTCGCCAGGCCTTGGTTACATGAGTACAACATCATCCCTTCTACACAACATCAATGTATGAAGTACTTCAAGGACGGCATCGAGTACACAGTTACAGGGGAGCTGAACACATTCTCCTTAAATGAAGTCCGCAAATATGAAGACGCCAAGTACTTCTTACCAGACTTCGAAGATATGGAAAGATGTCGCAAACCGGAGAATAAACAAAAAGCCATCACGACTATACCAATATTCGGGAGCGATACCGAAGAGGATGAAGAGATGGTCTACTCGGGACAGCCCCAGGGCAATAAGCCAGGACCATCCATTCCTATGCTGGTCTTTGGCAGTGACTCTGAGGACGAGGCCAACGCGGTGTTCTCCGTCCGATCATCAATACAAACCTTTGCTGGAACTGACCAGAGTTTACAGATCACCCTGGTCCCGCAGGGGCATTACAAAGAACTTGATGCACTTGATACGTACAGCGTGTAAGAGCTGCAGACCCTTTACGTCCCTCCTCGCCAAAGAAGTGAGAAGGCGATCCTTTTCTACCAATCCACGGAGACTGGAGTGGAGAATGAAGTATGGCACGGTGTCGAACCTGCGCTTAACAGGCTTCAACCAATCCGTCAGCCCAGATACTACGTAGAGGGACTGAAAAGGCTATTGAGACGCCAAGGAGTACCCTTCAAACAGACTGCTCGACAAGCCCAGTTCTATAACAAGATTTGGGACGTTCCCGGGACTCGGCGAAAGATGCCTAACGGGAGAATGGAGACGACTGGCCTTGGATACGTTCGGTCTAAGAAACGGGAGAGATTCCATGGCTGCCATGTCATAAATAACTCCGGTGGAGAAATGAATACATTTCCAGATAGCGTTGATGTCGAACCAGAGCAGGCTCCCGCCGTGTGAATACCAAGCCCGTCATTCGAAGAATAGATTGACAAGCTAATAAGGGAAGCAGGTCAAAGGGTTCGGGATGACCACAGCCGCGAAATGGCCATTTACGAAAAAGCCAGGACGCAACGTATCATTCAGCAGGCTATAGAGGATGACGATCCCTTTCACCCCCAACCCGATGTGTGCTCTCGTGGCAAAAAGAAAGCCCGACGTAGAAACAACAGCAAGGTCAAGAACGGGGACGACATTCCAAGAAAGCAAATCGGATCCGAGAAGCCACGCGAGCGAGGAAAAGTCAGCTGGAACCTGTCTTTTATGAAGAAGATGGGTCGGGAGTACTCTTTCCCTCAAGACAAGACAAGAAAAATATTCAACCTTGTCATGAAGCATCAAATGATGACGCTCCCGGAGTCTCGATATCCCGAACAGATAAATGAGGTCCATCACACGGATTATTTCTCCTACCACCGAGTAGTGGGACATCCTCTTGAAGACTGCTTCACCTTCAAAGACTGGGTTGAAGATCGGTACCAGCAAGGCAGGTTTGCTCAATCCAACAGTTGGAGGGTAGTCCCGCCACGAAAGCATGAACCGAAAACGACCTACACTGTGAGGGAAAGTCTTTATCGACATCGAACTTGGAAATGAGCTCGTACTTGCCATATGATAACATTCTCAAAGGAAGGAGAGCACGAGAATACGAACGACCTCTCCCAATGCTTTGCAAATGAAGATGAGGACGAGATGATCTCAGAATTTCCACCAGCGCCAAAAGAGCTAGAAGATGGAATACACACCACAGCAGACAACCTGAGAAAAATTGACTTGGGGACGGCGAACGAGCCAAGACCAACGTTCGTCAGTGAGCTGCTGTCTGAGAAGCAAGTGGCCATGTTAAAGGACGTGCTTATGCAGTATAAAGACTGTTTCACATGGAACTATTCCGAGATGCCGGGATTAGATTCAGAGATAGCTGTGCATAAACTGGCGATATCGCCGGACGTCAAGCCAGTCAAACAGGCGCCAAGAAGAATTCGGCTCGAGCTGGAGATGGGTATCAATGCCGAAGTCAAGAAGCTAATCGACTCTGGCTTCATCCAAGAAGTTCAATACCCTGATTGGATCGCCAATATCATTCCGGTAATGAAAAAAAATGGGACAGTACACATCTGCGTAGATTTTCGGGATCTCAACAAAGCTTGTCCGAAAGATGACTTCCCAGTGCCTGTCACCAAGTTGATGATCGATAACACATCCACCCATGAAGTCTTCTACTTCATGGACGGATTGTCACGCCCCGCTTCCCAGTGTACGACGAAGTGGACGTGACGAGGCCCGCTACGTATATACTCAGAAGTATATACGCTAAGCGTAACTAAGCACTATAAAGTAAATCACAAGAGACGAATAATATAGAATTAACAACAACTTTTATTAATAACATTCTTTTTACAATGCAGGAAAAGAAAATACAATTGGAATTGAAAAGCAATGCCTAAACAATGGCATAACAGGAAATGAAATAAACTGGAAAGAACAAGGTACAATTATCTAGAGCTCTGGGTCTGTCTGGAACTGCTCCAAATCTTCACCGGTGGGCTCGATCTCAACTTGGTCCAACGCACCTGACGACATTCAAAGAAGAAAGAGATAGAATGTCGTCAGCGAACAGGTCGCTCGGTAAGTCCCAAAGATAAGAAGGATGAGAATGACAGAGTAACAGTATTTTCTAAAGTATTATATTGTGAATATTATGGAACATTGTGTAACGCTGTTGTTTGTAGCTTGGTACAGAAGGATGCCAGTGTATACGGGGGGGATCTCTATATGCTACAGATCAGGGCAAAAGGAAAGTACAAGGAACCATTATGCCACGGTACAACAATAATAGGATTCAGGTTAGGTGTCTTAATCTGACCACCTCGTGCCCCCTTTAACACCTTCCCTACCAATCTACCCCTTAAACCCCGTAGTGTTTTAACAGTATTGTGGTATTGGAATATGTAAGTTGGATGACTGACCAAAACCATGATATCAGTAATCATGTTGCAACTGTATAATCAGGTAAATGGAATATCAGGATAATGGATGAATATCCATGGTTTGATTCAGTCAAAATGAATATATTGTTAACTGGGTTCATGGATTCATGTATTCAAATTGTGTTGGAATATAAAAGAATATAGATTGACTTGAATCATATTCAAGTCAAAAATAGTCAGACTCTAACCCGAGTCAGACTAAAATAAGAGAATTTGAAGTTCAATATTAGCTAGGGGCCTAATTATAATTTGTGAAACTTGAGGGGGTTTTATGTAAAAAGTACTTTTGTATATTTTTCAAAATACACCTCAAGTGTTTATTGTTCGTCTTTATTTTTATAATGAATGTGAATTTTATTTGTGTTATTCTAGTGAATATATCATAATAAAAGTATTAATTATTTTATCTGAAGTTCATGGTATTTTAGTGTAACTTTTAATCTTGTAATTTTTAGAAAAATGTGGAAACTTTATATTAGGATAAAATAGGTGTTAAAATGATAATTATATATATATTAACACATGAATAATTTTTAAATGAATATTTTATTTTCAAAAATCTCATTTTCCTTAAATATCGTATTTTAAACCTTCAGAGACCGAATGCTCCTTGCGGAGGTCTGAATCTCGCACTACTAGCCTGCGGGTGCACGATGAACCGTACTATCCCTAACAGGTTCCCCAAAAGTGGGTTGTAGCGGCGCTTTGCTTAGGTTTATAAATACTTTTTATTTGGGAAAACGGTTTTATAGGTATGGGGTATTTATTTGCAAAAGAGTACAGTTTTCCGTATTTTAGTTATTAGGGTCTCCTAAGCCAACTAGCCTACTTCTAAGTCTAAACGATGAGTCATTAGAAGCCTCAAATCGCCTCTTCACCGTCAATTGCGGCCAGGTAAGTGCCAGGTAAGTGGGAAGGAACCACAGTCGTGGGCCTAATTAAAAACCACTAGCCTTAGACACACTTGCCTAGGCACCACAAGACAGTTTAGATAAACGATCGATGTCCATGACCAATCGTGTTTTCATTTTATTAAAAGATTTTATCTAGAAAAGTTTACAACATAAAGCTTTAAATAAAAGTTATAAAGATTATGGCATTTTAGTGAAAAGTCCTGTAATTTCGTATTCTGTATTTTTTTGATATTTATCAATTAGGGTTAGATTGAGTGTGTGTAGGGGTAGGTCATTACCCCGTGACTTATATTAAGTTTTGGTGAAGTTTAAAGGTAAAACATGACAAGTTAAAGTTGAAGGTATTAAAGTGCAAGAATACGGTATTTAAAAACGTTATCATTTTATGTGTGAAATTTCATTCAAATTGGATTCTACAAGTTTAGTGATCAAGATAAACCTAATTAGGAGTGAGGGAATTAATTAAACTAAGAAAAATGAACTTCATGGTATTTTTATGAAAAGAATACGGTTTTGCAAAGAACTTATCATTTCATGTGAAAAAGTTTGATTAAATTGGTTTATGGGTGATTAATAGTCAACATGAATATAGGTAGATAGTATGTATTAGGTGACAAGTGGAAATTTATAGAAAAACCGAATCGGAAATCGGTTTGTCCGATTTCCGTCGGGTTCCAAAAAGTCGTATTTTTATACTTATAGAAAAGAGAGATAGAGGGGATGTGACTTACGATTTGGACAAGCTAAGGAAGCTAGAGGTCATGGTGGTTGTCGATTCGTTGAAAACGTCGCGAAGGTCCTGATCCGGTCGCCGGAATCCGTCGTCGATTTCGGCAGCGCTTCGCTTCTCGCTCTTCGTACCGAGTTCTCGAGAATTTGGGAGAGTGGACTTAGAGTTGTGAAGGGAAAAGGTAGAGTATAGGGGTCTTTATATAGGGCTAGGCTAGGGTTAGGGTTAGGGTTAAAAAAAATATTAAAAAATATAAAAAATTCATTAAAAATTCATTAAAAATCATTAAACCTAGGAGTAAAAGGGATTTATTGGCCAAATCAAAACCGATCCAGGTATAATAAGTGTGCAAGAGGGTTGACCAAGTCAAGAGCCAACTTTTCTCAGTTGGTGACTCGGCCGTCCGGCCAAGTCCGGCCGGCGGCGCCGGACCGAGTCGGCCGAGTCGCCGGCCGGTGGCGCCGAGTCGGGCCAAGTCAAGGGTCCAATGGCCGGGGGTTTTCCTGAGGAACAACTTGGTATTTTTACTTTTTGCTGTCCAGTACATATTTTGGGAGTTATGGCCTTTTTACCGTTGACTTCCAAAAAAAATAAAACAAAATAAATACAAAAATAATGTGGGGCATGGGATTTGAACTCTGGTGGCTTGGTACAGCAGTGCAAAGTATTACCAATGAGCTACAAGCTCCTTCTTGTAATTATTGTGGTTTTTAATTACTTAAATTGATAGCAGCAAGAATAAATACTCCTAGTATACATTAAATTTAAAGTAATTTCTTGTACACTAAAAATGGAGTTATTTCATTCTTGTAGCTTGTAATTAAAAACAAAAATAATTACCTAAATCTTGTGCTCAGGCTAAAATACCCTCTTTGTGGATTTTAAAAATATTTTGAAAAAATTTGTATAGGAAAAAGTGTATCGAAAATTAGGGTTGTTACACGGATCCTCAGGGTACAACCAAATCAAGATGCATACTGAAGACCAAAAGCACACTGCTTTCCGGACTCCGCTGGGCATATTCTGCTGCAAAGTGATGCCATTCGGTCTGAAGAACGCTAACGCCACCTACCAGAGGGCCATGACAAAGATCTTCGATGACCTTGTACATGAGATTGTTGAATGTTATATAGACGACCTCGTGGTTAAAAGCAAATCATTCGAGGACCACTGGGAGCATTTGAAAATAGTGTTCCAGCGTCTTCGGAAATATAATCTGAAGATGAACCCTCTGAAATGCGCATTTGGAGTTTCCTCAGGCAAATTCCTAGGATTCATCGTACGACAGGCATCGAAATAGACCCGTTGAAGATCAAGGCGATTATGGAAATGTCTTCGCCAAAAACTCTCAAGCAATTGTGGTCTCTCCAAGGAAAGCTCGCGTATATCCGGCGGATCATAGCTAACCTCTCCAGCAAATGCTGCCCCTACAGCCATCTAATGAAGAAGGGGACCTCGTTCGTTTGGGATCGTAAATGCCAAAGCACACTGGACTAAATCAAGCAATATCTGCAGAACCCGCCAGTACTGACCGCGTCGGTCAAGGGAAAGCCCCTCATCCTGTACACAACAGCACCTGAAGGTTCTTTAGGCACGTTATGGGCACAAGAGAACGACCAGGGGAAAGAGAGAGCTCTCTATTATTTGAGTCGAGTTCTCTTGGGGGCAGAAAATAACTACTCCCTCATCGAAAAGCATTGCCTGGCATTGATTTTCACTGTAACAAAGCTCCGACATTACGCCTTGGCAAATGAGGTACATCTCATATCAAAAGTGGATCCTCTCAAGTATTTAATGTCAAGAGTCATGCTAACAGGAAGGTTTGCCAAATAGGCCCTCCTCTTGATGGAGTTCTCAATAGTATATCGACCCCTCAAGGCAATAAAAGGCCAGGCCATCGCCGACTTCCTCGCTGAACATCCGATACCTACCGACTCTCCCTTGAACTGCGAGTTGCCGGATGAACACGCGTTTGACGCAATCGACGGGGAGAAAGAAGGGAGTGATACCCGATGGGAACTCTACTTCGATGGAGCGTCCTCCTTGAGGAAGCGAAAGCAAAGCACCCCCATGATTAAGGCCGGAGTAGGCCTTATCTTTGTGACTCCACGAGGAGGGATAATGCGTTTTGCCCTTTCTTTAACAGAGCCGAGAACAAACAATGAGGCTGAGTATGAAGCTTTGATAGCATGTCTTGAGATTTATGTCTACATGGGCATCGAAAGCCTCCTCATATATGGAGACTCCCAACTGGTCGTTAGCCAAGTAAATGGCGACTACCAGACATGCAAACCGAAACTGATCAGGTATGGTGAAAGAGTACAGCAATTGCTGACGTAAATCCCTTCCTACACCCTGGAAAGCATACCGCGTGCGGAAAATAGCAAGACGGATGCGTTAGCCAATCTCGCTAAAGAACTGGCCGACGAAAACCTCGATGACGTAAAGATCATTGTGCAAAGTCGCCGGATTCTCTCTCCAGCAGAAATATCTCCGAAGACGTCTAAAGGAGAGGAAGCAACCGAACAAGGGGCATTCCAATTGGAGGATGAAGAAAATACGAGAGATTGGAGAGAAGTCTTTATAGACTACTTCAAATCCCATCGAACGCTCGAAGACGCATCGTCAAGACATCAGCTCATAAAGCGATCCCTGTCTTTCGCCTTCGTCAATGGTACTCTTTATAAGAGATCATTCGATTAACTATGGCTGAGATGCCTGGGACCAGAAGAAGCAAAAAGGGTCGTCCAAGAAACTCATGACGGACTCTGCGGTTCCCATCAAGCTGGGCCAAAGATGAAGCTGAAGATCAAAAGAATGGGTTACTATTGGCCCACGATGATTCAGGACTGCCTTGAATATGCGAAGCAGTGTCACTCATGCCAAATTCACGGGGACTTCATCCACCAGCATCCGAATCCGCTACACCCGGCATTGGCTAGTTGGCCGTTCGAAATATGGGGAACCGATATAATCGGGCCCATCGAGCCAGCATCGTCCAGAGGACATCGGTTCATACTGGCAACAACCGATTACTTCTCTAAGTGGGAAGAAGCAATACCGCTAAGAGAGGTGAAGACGGAGAACATCCTCTATTTTTTTAAGACACATGTCATCTACCGGTTCGGCACTCCGCGACGGATCATCTCGGATAATGGGCCGACCTACAGAAGCCATAAGATCAGCCGCTTCACACAGCAGCATAAAATAGATTGGAGATACTCTTCGGTCTATAATCCTCGAGCTAACGGTCTAGCTGAGGCTTTCAACAAGACCTTGACAAAGATCATAAAGAAAATGGTGTCCCAAAATAAAAAGGACTGGCACGAGAGATTTCTTGAACCTCTCTGGGCCTATCGGACTACGTTCAAGACGGCCACGAACACAACGCCATTTGCGTTAGTATTCGGCATGGAAGCGGTATTCCCTTGGAGATAGAGCTACCCTCTTTACGAGTAGCAGTTAAATATGAGCCGACGGATGAAGAAAATGCCCATCTTCGGCTTGAGGAGCTCGATGCCCTCGATGAAACTCGTCACATGGCGCAGCAAAACCTGAAGGCTTACAGAGCAAGGATGACGCACTCATACGAAAGATTGACTAGGCCGAGGACATTCCGCCAAGGCGAACTCGTGTTAGTCTTAAAAAGACTTATGATCCCCAACCGTGCCAAACGGAGAAAATTCGGGCCGAACTATGAAGGCCCGTACATCATAGACAAAATCTACCAAGGTGAGGCCTACTTGCTCATGGATATGCATGGCGAAAGACCTTTCCGGCCAATAAACGGCCGGTTCCTTAAGAAATACTACGCCTGACAAGTCACGGCCCAGTTTAATGATGGATGACGACGCTCGTGTTCTCTCACTACCTCCCTGAGTCTAAGCTCTATAAGTAGTATCTAGCGAGACCTCGCCTCAAATGCTACGGACCGCGACGTCCTTAAACTAGCTGTGGACCGAGATGTTCTTAAATTAACAACGGACCGAGATATCCTTAAACTAATAATGGACCGAGATGTCTTTAAACTAACAACGGACCGAGATGTCCCTAAACTAACAACGTCGCCTCAAACACGGTGATAGTGGAATGCAAGCCCACAAGTCCCAACGGTGAGGACTGCAACTCAAATCCCATCGGCAAATGGATGGATCACAAGCAGGGCTATCGGTGACGGAGAGTCGAAGCGAAGCTCCCCATCGTCAACGAGGATCGACGCGGGGGAACCAGTCTCACCCCCTACCTCTGGAGCCCGGGGCTCTTACTCCCGAGCACTTTTCCGGCTCGGCGCTTGGCTGGACCCCGGTGCCCGGGGCGCTTGAGGGCCTGGATGGAGCGGACGACGGGGGAGCCGGAGCCGACGACGGGCGAGAAGGGCCGGCGCCTCTGGCCTTCTTCCCCTTCTTCGTTTCGACCAGAGCTGCCCGAAACTTGCCTAGGTCCATGGGTTCTGCATAAGACAAAATACGCAGGAATCAGCAATGCCGGAAAAGTTAAAGAATGCATAAGTCTAAAATAGGTCGCCTGAAAACTCCTAACTTACCCGCGAACTGGGCAGGGCTGAGCCCGACCCAACTGAGGGCCCGCTCAGACAGCAACACATCAGCCCGGGGGAGGGGCTCCCACTCCGACACCGCCAACGCGTTGGGATCATTCGACTGACTCACCTGCGGGCAACTGGCCCCGTGCCACTGGATAGGCATATGCCAATCCTCACCCTCGGGCGGCTCAACAAACAAAAACTTCTTCTTCCGGTCATGAATGGAAGAAGGTACTACGACAACCCCCGACCCGGCGACACCTCCCCTGTGTTTTCTAAAAGAGATGTACACCTAGCTCGGCTCGCCCCTACGAGCGTCGGGGTGGTTTTTGTAGCAAAGAGAAGAAACAAGAAGGGTCCGGCTGAAAGGGATCAGACGCAACTTCAACCGGACCAGGAACCTAAGGAGAATCCTCCAAGAGTTCAGCACTAACTGGCCCAGGGCTAACCCAAAACAATTCAACGCCGCACTCACCTCGGGGGAGAAGGGCAGGCGTATCCCGACCCAAAAGGCTTCCAGGTACAAGGCAATCTACTTACCCCTTACCTGGTCTGCCCTCTCCCCCTCCTCGGCCAGACGAAGCGAATAGCCGGGAGGAATGTGGAAACAAGTTCGGATGGTAGCGAGCTCATCCGCGTGCCTTAGCGTGGATGACGCACCAAGAGCATCCACGACCTGCGCTCTGGGGACTGCCCCCATCACGCGACCTCGGGGAGCATGACTAACCCTAACTCCCCGGGAGGACTCCAACTCAGACGAGGAAGAAGCAGGGGAAGTGAAAGAGGAAGCTGCAGAAGACTCCCTACACTCTACCCGGACTATGTCTACAGACTTCTCGGTAGAAGACATCTAACCTGATCAAAGGGACGAGTCCTCGAAAGAGAAAACGCGAGAAATCCAACCTGACGAGAAGAGCGTCGAGTTGACACGACTAGGGAAGAGGAAGTTGTGGTGAGGTATGGGCCCTAATGGGGATCCCACATTTATTTATAGCTGCCGGCGTACACATCCTACGGCTCCGACCGCCTCCTGCCAAAACGACACTTCACAACCAACGGCCGACAACATTCCACCTGTCGCACCCACATTGGTCACGTCCTGTCGGCGCGGGAACACCTGCGGCTCATCTCGTCAGCCAACTAGCGCCAGACACGTGGGCTGTCGTTTTGACGAACATACGCGCAAACCGGCGCTTCCTCTTTAATGCGAGATCTCTCCCCTGATCTGCTGACGTCATCAAGAAAATACGACTAATTGCCTGGGAATATGCATCGACGATATCTTCAAGTAATAGCTCACCCCAGGTGACCGGTCAGACCACTCTCGACCTGACCCAGGTACGGGTCGAGACGAGAGTGGGGGGCTAATGATGATGTTCGATATCGGTGACTCCCCAGATCATGACACGAGGTAGATGACGTGTCCCAGAGGATCAAGAAAGTTACGCTGGAAGCACACCCCGGGCCTGCGACCCGAGGATGTTACCGACCTTCGGTGGCCTTCCAAACCACCCCCAGCTCGCCTCCAAGCTATCACAGAACCAAGATACCTCGGCCTCCCACTCGTTCCCGAGCCTCCCGCCGAGCTTATCTTCCTCGGTCTCACCGACCGACCCACAGCACCGATCACAAGCGCCTCCGCCACAGCACCGATCACAAGCGCCTCCGCCACAGCTCCGCGAATCTCGCCAGGCGCGAGATATCCGCTGCCCATGACCCCGCGTTCCAGGCCATCACGATTCCCCATTAACGAGCGTATCTCGGCATTAATAGGGAATCCTGCCTGTCACACGGGCATGACGCCAGGGGCGTAACGGCCGGCGTGAATCTCTCGCCCGCCTGCCTATTGCTGCCACTATATAAACTCCTCTCTCAGACGACTCAAATAAGCCAATTTCTCCTTAATAGACCGTTACTCTGCCAAAATACCCCGTCTAACTTGATCGTCGGAGGGTCCTCGGTGGCACAACCACCCCGGGACTTCTTTGCAGGTAGCTCGGCCTCAATCTCATAAAACCCATTAAGATCCACACGTTCCAGGAGGCAACCCTCCAACTCAATCTCAGCCATCCATTAGCGTTCGTAGCAGATCAACGGAAGATAACATCTGAAGGATTTCCAGAGATCCATCATAATCTGAAAGTTCATTAAGGTGTCTAGAACACTTATATAATCTAATTAATTAAGGTGTCTAGAACAAAAATCTCTTACATCAACTTTAGTATAACATTAAATACCGAGGAAATTTAGTCACAAGAAGCGGTCTCCTCCAAGAAATCGAAAACGACCTGCAACAGCAATAAGAAATATAAGAATGATCAGCAAAGCCGATCCTACTGCCAAAAATCTCAAGTAAAAGCATTTAAATGACCACTGCCGAGCGCGTGCAGAGACTCCAATGGTTTCGCTTATCGGATGAGAATACCGTGTTCTCATTTATTGGATATTATGCTCTCAAGAATGCTTAGAAGGTTAATCAGGGAACATTAACTGTATCAATCCTCACATTATTTTTGCTGAACTTTGCTTCTAAATATAACAAGAAATAATATAATTAATAGAAAGAAAAGTTCTGTAAAGCAGATTTTATTCATATATAGAGAACAAAAAATATATATAACGAACAAAGTACATAAACCAAAAGACATCACAAGCCTTCACATCTGTAACTCCTGATAATCAGAGATTAATCCACCAGAAGAAGCTCAAACCTGCAACAAAAATAACCCCCCTGCCTCTTATTTTTTTCACAATCAAAGCAGAGGATGTTTCAACATTATCCTTCCCAGTTTTTGAGGCGTCGTCGTCGTCATCATTCCTCTTCTTAGCCTTGGCTGGTGCCGGAGAAGGCGCAACAGAAGGCCTAAAAATCGCGATAGGCAACAAAACCTTATCAACTTGATACACAACAAGCTGGCTATCCGAATACAACGCATTTGTTACAGTCGTATTCACAATCCCTGTGGATACATTGACACTGTTTCCAGAAGTCGTTACATTTAACGGAAACTCTCCGTTTTCCGAATTTCCCGCTTGCGTCCTTAAAGGATTGCTCACAGTTTGAAACTGTGATAGCGTGAGAGCATTAGGGAGAATGTGAAATTGGATCAAAGATACCTTTTGCTGGTCGGTTAAGGAGTTGAGTGTGCCTGCAGGAAGATTAGAGAAGGCGTTGTCGGTTGGGGCGAAAATCGTCAGGCCCGAATTTGAATTGTTGAGTTGGGTATTAATTTGATCCGCTATTTGTGTGGTTGTTAGGAGTCTGCTGAGGGTTTGAAACTGGCCAGCTTTTTCAAGGATCGCGGTTATGTTTGTTGGGCCGGCAGGAGATGGAGATACCGCAGGTTGAGCTTCGGTTTTGAAAATGAGGAAGAAGACCATGGCAAAGATTGAGAAATTTCTCATGGCTGCTGATTTGAGTTTTTTTGGCTTTGAGAAAAGAGAAAGGAGAGAGAGGGTGTTATATAGATTATGCTAAGTACCAAACATTGATGAGATCCAGCAGCTGCATTGTTTAATTAGTAAGTTTGCAGAAAAAGATGAATGGTGAGAGATTAACATCAGTGACATGTTACGGAGAGAAGAGCCTTTTTTTAGGTGCGCATGATGGACACTTCAGTTCTACTCTTTTAATTATTATTATTATTATTATTATTATGACCTCTTTTTTCATGTCTTTCAAATTTTATATTTATTTTTTTGGTACTAGATTATGTCATTTTGATTTTGAAAATTTCTTTTACAGCTGTAGTGGGGCAAACAGAAAGTATCTTCCTTGTGAATGCAGCAAATGGGAAGGATTTTGGATTAGCTAATACGTTTAACACCACTGCAATCGATCTAACCTGTCTATCTTTTCTATCGCATATGGTGTCGGCCCAGAGAATATAACTTTGGTTTCTCGGCGAATCATCACACCAAATCATTACAAAAACTGCATATGGTGTGTATCCATAACAATGGATGTGAATAACCCAACACTTAAATATTGAACGCTTCCGAATATAGTTGAACACTTAATTGAACGCTTCATGCTCGATATCGGTGATCTCCCAGATCATGACACATGGCAGATGACGTGTCCCAGCGCTCACAAGAAAGAACCTACAGTGGCCGACCAGACCATCCTGTGCCCGCCTACAAGCAAACGCTGGCTCACCTCCGAGCCCCTGCACAATTGGTCTCCTCGGTCTACCAGCTCGTCTCCGTGCTACCACAGAACCAAGATATCTCGGCTCGTCCGTGAGCTCTCCCGTCGAGGTCATCTTCCTCGGTCTCATCGACCGACCGACGGCACCGCTCACAGACGCAACCGCCATTCCGCGAATCTCGCCATGCGCGAGATATCCGCCGGCCACATCCCACGTTCCACGCCATCACGATCCCCCATTAACGAGCCTGTCTCGCCATTAATGGGAGATCCCGCTCATCACGCGGGCATGACGTCGGGAGTGTAACTGCCGGCCTGATTCTCGTGCCTGCTCTGCCTGCTGCCACCACTATATAAACCCCTTCTTCAGACGGTTCAAGTAAGCCATTTTGACTCCACTAAACCGTTACTCTAATCGGATCTCTAGTCTAACTTGACCGTCGGAGGGTCCTCGGTGGTACAACCACCCCAGGACTTCTTTGCAGGTAGCTCAGCAACCACAACCTCAAACCCATTGAGATCCACACGCTTCAGGAGCGACAGCCTCCCGATCCAATCTCAGCCACCCATCGCCGCCATCAGCAGATCAACGGAAGGTAACATCTTGGCGCGATTCAGACGGCGCTAGTTGGCACCGTCTGTTGGAAATCCTTGACTCCACAAAAACAAAAGTTCACTTTCCGATTTCAATCCAATGGCGAGCGATCATCACGAAGATCCAAGCACTAGCCGCCGCCTCCCCCTCAATGGAGGCGCGGACGAACCTCCTTCGCCGAATACCATTAGCGTCCTTGCCGGCCGAATAGACCGACTCACGGCCTTCATGGAGGTGCTCATCCGTGTCCAAACGGCAGGGCAAGATCCCCAGGTCGCCGCTCCCCCGCCTCAGGACCGGGACCCCTATAGGGGAAGAGAAGACTCCGTCCGCGTCAGCACTGCCGACCACCGCGTCGCTACCTCCCACGGCCGCAGATCTCCCGGGCCAATACGTTCTGAGGCCCGCTGGGCGCCTCACAGTTCAACGCCGAGGTTCGTTGCCAGAGCGCCTCGTCCCGAGATCCTTCACGCACCTGTCCCTCCCGAGGAGATGTCTGTCAGCTCGCCTGTTACCAGGCCTGACCGACACCCCCTCCCTCGACGGGGTCGCGCGGACGAGCCTCACCACGGCGGCTCGAAGACTACCTCGCCGGGGGATCTAAGGAACCTCATTGAGAGGAACCAGGGCCGAGGCCAGACGCAGGCCTCCAACAGCAGAGGCCTGGGATCAGAATGTGCCGAGTCGTCAGGGTACCACGGCCGACTTGACGCCCTCGAGAAGAAGATCGAGGGTCTGCATCGGGAGGGTCACCGTTCGAGCGACGGGGCTAAGTACGCCGCCGACTCGCTCACCAAACCATTCATCAAGGAGTTGCTCGCTGTCCACATCTCCCCTCGCAACAAGCCCCTAAAGGTCTCCCTCTTCGACGGCAAGTCTGACCCGAAGGACCATTTGGATGCGTTCATCGCAGGGATGAGCTTCCAAGACAACTCCGACGCCGCCCAGTACCGGGCTTTCCCGGCCACTCTCATCCGCTCCGGGCGAGACTGGTTCCGAAGACTCTAGCCGCGCTCGATATCAACTTTCGACGAGCTGGCCATCCAATTCCTCGGCCACTTCGTCGGGAACAGGCGGCAAAAACATACCGTCGACCACCTCTTCACGATCAAGAGCGGGGACAAAGAAACGTTCAAAGCATACGTCACCTGCTTCTACAACGCCCTTCTCGAGGTCCCCGAGCACCGGGACGAGACGGTCATCAAGACACTAAGGTCTGGTCTTAGGCACAAGGAGTGGTTACGCTCTTTTGCACAAGCGCAACCTAAGACCATGGCCGAGGTAAAGGCCTGGACCGAGTGCGAGGTCCAGCTCGAATCCGAGGTAAGCGCAAATCTCCCCCGGGCAGAGCAAACCGACTAGAAGAAGAGGGCAAGAGAAGAGAGAAGGGGACCTGAACGGCAAAAGCCTTATCTCCTAAAGTTCCAAGAGTACACACCGCTCAATGTCTCCCAGGCAGTGCTACTAGAAGAGGCTAAGGGCGAGGGGTTCTTCAAGCTCCCCCCGATCCCGCGAATGGCCTCAAAGCGAACCCGGGGCCCCTACTGCGGGTTCCACAGGTCGCTAGGCCACTCTACGGAGAGTTGTAAGCAACTCCGAGACTACATCGAGGAGCTCATCCGTTCGGGGCACCTAGCAACGTACCTGAGGGATAAGCGGCAAGCTGACCGCGAGTAGGAGCAGCGTTCCCCTCCAGCCGAGCTGACCATCGGCTAGATCATAGTAGTGTCAGCGGAGGATACGTCTGGTACTCACGAAGCTCGGTACCCTGTGTCGGGCATAGATGCCAACAGATATCCGGGGGGCTCAAGCTGCACGAATAAGAACATCTACTAGCATGTATTATCTTTTCAGAGCAATGTACATCTTTCTTAAGATCTTTTGTTTATATAATAAAGGGATTAATAAAGCATTGCAGAAAAGAAGAAGAATCTTATTCATTCAAGAGGTAGTATAGGCTCCTCAGCCGTACATAAAAAAAATATGTTACAACGGCGGGGGAATGGGGTACAGAGAGCACTGTTCGTGGTACTCTGAGGATATTTCCACCAGCCGAGCCCTCGGCGTCTAACCTCTCCCTTCGATGACCCCCGCTAGCGTCGACATCGAGCCTGAAGTGGTATCACTCAAGGACAAGCGCCTCCGAGCGATTTAGCCGGCTCGCAGAGATCGGGCCGAAACGCCTCAGAGACCTCAACTTACCAATAGCCTCGTCTTTCAGCTGCTCGGATAAGGGGTTGTAGAGCCCCGGCGACGCCCTCCAGATGGAGTACATCAACACCTGAAGTAGGGAGGAGCGCTGGGGGAGCAATCGACCGAAATGATTCTCGATCCGGCCTATCACCAACTGCACCGTGTCATCAGTACAGTACTGATCGTAGAGATACACGTCCTCGAAGCTTATGATATTGGGGATGGTGAAAGGGAAGTCCTCCATTCTTGCGTTTTGGGTGTGAGGAAAGGAGTCATTAACAATCTCTCCATTTTATAGCCCACAATGCCCCCGGAGTTCATCGGTCGCCCGCAACTGTGCCGCCGCGTGGCAGACATCGCGCTGCTCGATGCGAAATCGAAACGACGTGGCTCTGGCACTTCGCCTCCTCCACGCGTTCGTGGCATGTGTCACTCGCAACTGTCCTTCTTCCCAAAGCCCTCACGAAGAGGCAGCCCAGCAGCTACCCTGCTCGGCTATCCCTGGCCGGTAGCTCGCCTACCCCACAACGCCAAGGATCTAAGCCCTCACTAAGAGGCAAACGAGCAGCTTCACTGCTTGGTTCATCCTTGGAAGGCCTCCCACGGCCCCTCCAACGCCAAGGATCGAAGCCCTCACCAAGAGGCAGCCCTGCAGCTACCCTGCTTGGCTATCCCTAGCTGGTAGCTTCCCTACCCCACAACGCCAGGGATCGAAGCCCTCACCAAGAGGCAGCCCTGCAGCTATCTTGCTTGGCTATCCCTGGCTGGTAGCTTCCCTACCCCACAATGCCAGGGATCAAAGCCCTCGCTAAGAGGCAACCGAGCATCTTCACTGCTTGGTTCATCCTTGGCAGGCCTCCCACGGCCCCTCCAGTGCCAAGGACCTAAGTCCTCACCAAGAGGCAGCCCTGCAGCTACCTGCTCGGCTATCCCTGGCCGGTAGCTCGCCTACCCCACAACGCCAGGGATCTAAGCCATCACTAAGAGGCAACCGAGCAGCTTCACCGCTTAGTTCATCCTTGGCAGGCCTCCCACGGCCCCTCCAGCGCCAAGGATCGAAGCCCTCACCAAGAGGCAGCCCTTCAGCTATCCTGCTTGGCTATCCCTGGATGGTAGCTTCCCTACCCCACAACGCCAGGGATCGAATCCCTCACCAAGAGGCGGCCCTGCAGCTACCCTGCTCGGCTATCCCTGGCTGGTAGCTTCCCTACCCCACAATGCCAGGGATCGAAGCCCTCACCAAGAGGCAGCCCTGTAGCTATCCTGCTCGGCTATCCCTGGCTGGTAGCTTTCCTACCGCACAACGCCAGGGATCAAAGCCCTCGCCAAGAGGTACCGGGCAGCAACCCTGCTCGGCCATCCTTAAGGACAAAAAGCCCTCGCCAAGAGGCACCGAGCAGTAACCTTGCTCGGCCATCCTTAGTAGGCCACTTACGGCCCCTCCCACGCTAAAGATGAAAAGCCCTCGAAAGAGGCAACCGGGCCCACCCTTGCTCGGTTATCCCTGGCTGGTAGCTCTCTACCCCAACAAACTAGGGATCAAAGCCCTCGTCAAGAGGCAATCGGGACCTCCCTTGCTCGATTATCCCTAGTTGGTAGCTCCCTACCCCAACAAACCAGGGATCAAAGCCCTCGCCAAGAAGCACCAGGCAGTAACCCTGCTTGGCCCGTCCTTAAGGATCAAAACCATCGCAAGAGGCAACCGGGCCCGTCTATGCTCGGTTATCCCTGGATGGTAGCTCCCTACCCCAACAAACCAGGGATCAAAGCCCTCGCCAAGAGACACCAGGCAGTAACCCTGCTCGGCCATCCTTAGTAGGCCACTTACGGCCCCTCACGCGCTAAGGATCAAAGCCCTCGCAAGAGGCAACCGAGCCCGCCCTTGCTCGGTTATCCCTGGCTGGTAGCTCCCTACCCCAACACACCAAGGATCAAAGCCCTCTCCATGAGGCACCGAGCAGCTACCCTACTCGGCCCCGTCCTAAGTAGGCCACTCATGGCCCCTCCCGCGCTAAGGATCAAAAGCCCTCGTAAGAGGCAACTGGGCCCACCCTTGCTCGATTATCCCGGGCTGGTAGCTCCCTACCATAACACCCCAAGGATCAAAACCCTCGCCAAGAGGCACCGAGCAGCTACCCTGCTCGGCTACGTCCCTAGTAAGCCTCTCACGGCCCCTCCCGCGCTAAGGAACAAAAGCCCTCGCAAGAGGGATCTGAGCGGCTACCCTGCTCGGCTATCCCCTGCTGCCAATTCACTACCTTTCAACTCCAGGGATCGAAGCCCTCGCCTAGAGGCCCCGGGCAGCTACCATGCTCGGTCTATCATCAACATACCTCTCCGAACCTTCCACGCTAACGAACATGACCTCACCAAGAGGCATCCAGTTCTACGTCTAAGCGATCTCCATCTCGACTTCGGGGCCATGGAGATATTGTCCCCCCGCCGGTCTTTACACACTCGGCAAACGAACAGATTCAACTCGATGTGTGATCGCTAGACAAAGAACCGACATAAAACGAAGGCAGCACTGCGCAAATACAAGTGTCTACCGACAAAGAAAAATACAAGCACAAACACTACTGCAAAAACAAAAATCTTTATTCACAAAGTAAAAAGTCTTTACAAGGGTATTGTGGGCTCCCCAGCCTTACAAAATGCCCGGACGCCTATAAAATTCCCGAGGCAACAAAAAGAAGAAAAAACAAGAAGACAGGGGGCTTCAGGCCACAGGGCCAGGTGCAACACTGGGAAGCTCGGCGCCCTCCATAGGAGCCTCGGCGTTGCCCTCGCCGGGTATCTCTTCCCCGACTACATCCCCGGGGTCATCCCCCTGCTCGTCATCCCCACGAGGATATTCGGCCCGGAGCTTCTCGTCAGCGAACTCCGGCATCCGAGCCTTGACAACGTCGAGAGCCTCATGCTAGATGGCGGTGGTGGCTGAGGCTAGGACGGTGTGGAACTGTTCCGACTTCTGAAAGTTCTCCACCATCTTCGACGCTCTGAGGTCGGCTCGCTTCACTGCCTCTACCGCAGCCTCCATCTCCTTCCAGAGGGTGCTCGCGGACTTCTTCATGGTGCCGACGAGCACCCTGGAGTCCCGAAGCTTAGCCTTGGCAGCCTGGGCGGCCTCGTGGAACCCGGCAACCTCCTGCTTCGAGGCCGCCACCTCCTGCTTCGCGGCCGCCGCCACCTCGCCCTCAAGGGCAGCGACCCTTGCCATCCCCGCCTCCAGCTCCCGCTTCAAGCTCTCCTCCAGCGAGGAGTGCTCGCTCGCGACCCGCATCGCCAGGGCTATTTCATCCTCCTCCATCCGGACGACGAGAGCGACGTGCTGGAGGACCTGAAGAAAGAAAAAGGAGCACCAAATCTCGCGAATGACGAGACGCTAAAGTGAAAAATCGAGTAAAGTACGAGCACTAACCTGCACGACCTCTTGGGTGATGGACGCCATTTGCGCCTTCAAAGTCCCCACAGGGACCTTGCCCCCGGCCGACCTCTCTATGTCGGACAGCAAGCTGTCAGCGACGGAAAGCCCTGAGAGCACCTCAAAGCGGAGCTCCCCTTCGTCCACCAAGATCGGGGAGGCCGGGGTCCGCAGGACTGTGTGGGGGACCTCTTGAGGGCCGACGGCGGAGGGCCGGTCTCTACCTCCGAAGCCGGGGCCTCCTGCCCCCGAACCCGCTTTCGGCTCGGTGCCTCGCTGGACTCCGGGGCATGATCCGCACTCGAGCGCGGAGGCGGGACGGTTGCTGGGGGAGACGGGATCGTCGTCCGACGAAAAGAGCTGGCCCCTCCAGCTTTTGATCCCTTCTTCGGCTTGCGCATGGCCGCTCGAAGGTAGCTCAGGTCCATGGGTTTTGCACAAGGCAAGGTATAATGAAGTTAGCAACACAAACAAAAATGAAAATAAACGCAAGCCTAACAGAACGCTTACGAGCTCCTAACTTACCGACGAACTGGGAGGGGCTGAGTCCAGCCCATCTAAGGGCCCGCTCGGAAAGCAGCACGTCAGCCCGGGGAATGGGCTCCCACTCCGCCACTTTCACCGCGTCAGGGTCGTTGGACGGGCTTCCCCGCCGGCATCTATCCCTAGACCACTGGGTAGGCATGGGCCAGTCCTCACCTTCCGGCGGCCCAACGAAGAAAAACTTCTTCTTCCAATCATGGATGGAAGAAGGCAGGGCGACGACACCCGACCCGGGTGCACTCCCCCGTCGTTTCCTAAAGGAGAGATAAACCTACCTTGGGTCGTCCGCACGGGTACTGGGGTGGCCTTTGTAAACAAGAGAGGAGACAAGGATGGACAAACCAAAAGGAATCATCTGCAACTTCAAGCAAACTAGGAACCCAAGGAGAATCCTCCATGAGTTCGGCACTAGCTGGCCCGGGGCTAGCCCAAAGTAATTTAGCGCCCTAACAACCTCAGGAGAGAAGGGCAGGCGCATTCTAGCCCAAAAGGATTCCGGGTACAAGGCAATCTCTTTACCCCCCCGTACCTGATACGCCCTCTCTCCTTCCTCGGCCAAACGTAGAGTGTAGCTGGACGGGATATGGAAACGAGCCCGAGCGGTGGCAAGCTCGTTCTCGTACCTCACAAAGGATGGCACGCCAGGGGCGTCCACCACCTCCGCTCGGGGATTCGCCCCTGACGCGCAGCCTCAAGAAGAAGATCTAACCCTAACTCCCCGGGAAGGCTCCGACTTGGCGGAGGGATCCCTAGAATCTACCCTGACGACATCTACAGACTCCTCAAAGGAAGAAATCTAACCTGATGGAGAAGTCCTCGGCAACGCAGAATCTGACCTAAGAGGAGAGCGTCGAGCTTACAAGATCAAGAGTGAGGGAAATATGAAGAGAGATGGGCCCTGAAGCGGACCCCACCTCTATTTATAGCCACCGACGTCCTCATCCCACGGCGACAGTCGACTCCCGCAAAAACAACGCTTCACATTCGACGACCACGATCACTCCACCTATCGCACGCACATTGGCCGGATCCCATCAGATGCCAGAGGTCTGCGGCCCGTCGCGTCAGCCAACCAGCGCCCGGCACGTGGTTTGTCGCTTCAGCAAAAGTACGCGCGATCCGGTGCATCCTCTTTAATGCAACGATCTCTCCCTGATTCGCTGACATCATCCAGAAAATACAACAGATTACCCGGGGACACGCCTGGCGATGTCTTCGAAAGGAAGCTCACCTCGGGTGACCCGGTATACCACTCTCGACCCGACCCGTCAGCTGGTCGGGACGAGAGTGGGGGGCTAATGATGATGATCGATATCGGTGATCTCTCGGATCATGACACGTGGCAGATGACGTGTCCCAGGGCTCACAAGAAAGGACCTACAGTGGCCGACCAGACCACTCCTGTGCCCGTCCTATAAGCAAATGCTGGCTCACCTCCGAGCCCCTGCACAATTGGTCTCCTCGGCCTACCAACTCGTCTCCGGGCTACCACAGAACCAAGATACCTCGGCTTTCCGGCTCGTCCGCGAGCTCTCCCGCCGAGGTCATCTTCCTCGGTCTCATCGACCGACCAACGGCACCGCTCATAGGCGCAACCGCCATCCCGCGAATCTCGCCATGCGCGAGATATCCGCCGGCCACATCTCACGTTCCACGCTATCACGATCCCCCATTAACGAGCCTATCTCGCCATTAATGGGAGATCCCGCTCATCACGCGGGCGTGACGTCGGGAGCGTAACTGCCGGCGTGATTCTCGCGCCTGTCCTGCCTGCTGCCACCGCTATATAAACCACTTCTTCAGACGGTTCAAGTAAGCCATTTTGACTCCATTAATTCGTTACTCTGCTTGGATCTCTAGTCTAACTTGACCGTCGGAAGGTCCTCGGTGGTACAACCAACCCGGGACTTCTTTGCAGGTAGCTCGGCAACCACAACCTCAAACCCATTGAGATCCACACGCTTCAGGAGCGACAGCCTCCAGATCCAATCTCAGCCACCCATCGCCGCCATCAGCAGATCAATGGAAGGTAATATCTTGGCGCGATCCAGGTCGCGCCACTTCCTAAATCGTAGGGAGCTCATCGCACGAAAAAAAGTTATTCAATTGTTGCATTAAACTAACCGGCAAAAGGCGGCGCGCACACTCGACACAACAATGTTTCTCTCTATAACAAATTAACTCCTACAATAATCCCGCCATAGAAAAAATTGTGTACCATAGGAGAGGCCAAAGAGTTCCATATGACCTTCCAGTCACCTGTTGTGTCTCTGCCAAAGTTCAAAAGACGATGTGCCACTTACTCTAAACCAGCAGCTTCATGCCCCACTATATAGTATCACCCAAGTGTTGCATTTCCAAGACATTTCAACCGTATGGCCAATGTTCGGTTATTCGATACAGTAGGATCTCCGAATACCAAAGTGTCCAACCAAAACCTTACCCTCCACCCATCGCCTACCATACACCGGGTATAAGAGAAATAAAAATACCCTGGTGCAACCAAAATCTGAAATCCTTGTTACTTAGATCTACTGGCAGAAGCAACACCAAAGTCAGTGCTTTCGGGTCAAATATTCAGACAACTACAATAGATATACGTGCTAAAAGAGGGAGTCTTCGGCTAAAAAATTGAATCTTTGACCTTTTTTCAGCCTAAATCTTGGAAGGTAAGAGAGATCCAACTGATTTAGTCTTTTAATTTCTGTAGAAAGCATATATCTTGTGCAGCTGCTACTTGCTCTTTCAATTTGTGTTTTAGCTGCAGTTTTTTTTTTTGAAATAGGGTATTTTAGGATTTAAATTATTAAAATAAAACGATTTTTTTAAATTTAGCTAAATAGGACGGTTTTGAGACCGACCCCACCCCTCAGTTTAGAGGACGGGTTCTAGGAACCCGCCCCTACCATATATAGGAGATGACGGGTTCCTAGAACCCGCCCTCTCCTATTTTCTGAAGAGGGCGGGTTCTGGGAACCCGCCTTCTCCTTTATAAAGAAGAGGGCGGGTTTCCAGAACCTGCCCTATTTTTTTTATAAAAAAAATTAAATAATAAACAGAAAAATGGTAAAAATATCGAATAAAATAATAAAAATTGTATAATATTAGTGTTGTTTAAATATGAATCTGGTGTACACTCTAATAACAAAATGAATCCGTCAAATTTATAATACAAAAAAATCATATCTGTTTGTAAAATGTAAATTGTACAAGTTTCTTTACAAGCGCTAACTGATTTTCTTCCGGTGCACTTGTCACGATCTCGATGGTCCCACCCCTGGTGACTGTCCTGGACATCTGGTCCTATAATGACCTGGTTGTTTGCATAGGCTACATCTGGCGTGCCTTTACTGAGGATCAGCACCCATTGTCATTCGATCTCGACGCACCTTAGATCTTCCGGGTCTTATATTTTTTTCCGGCGGTAATACAGTCGGTGTTTGTCTGTTCCCAATATAATAGTGCCAATAGCGACTGTCTGATATATGATGAAATTTTGGATCGTATGCGCCTTGGTAATTAGAAACTGTATAGTAATGGGAAGCAAAATTGTAATGTGAGTTATGCATGCTGCTTACAGCAGCAATTGCGTGGACACAAGGTAAATGTTGTTGCTAAAAAGCACCGCATGTGCACGAAGAGAGCCCTTCATTTCTAAAATTTACGGTATATTGATTCCCATTACTCCCCGTAACTTGAAACTCCGCCGTGTCAAACCTTTCAGATCTGTAGTATTGTGATTTGCGCTCTCTTTTCCGGAATATATTTTCATAATACGCGGTGAGTGGAGTTTCCATCGCCAAGGACTTTTCTCTTCTTTGCACAAAGTAAGTATTCACTCGGAAAAAGGTTCGAACAATCAACCCCTGTATCGGTAAGCCTCTAACACCTTTGAGGACCCCGTTGAAACTTTCAGACATATTAGTGGTCATTAGTAGATATCTGCATCCATTATCATGTGCTTATGACCACATGCGTACTGGATACTCATCTAACCATGCTTTCACAGCTTGACTCGTCTCTCCAATTTTTGTCATGTACATGTCATGAACATTAGGTTCAGACGCTTCACCGGCTTTGTACATAAGCTTATGTAGATCTGAATTTTCAAAATTTCTATCAAAATTTTGCCTGAAGTGCCGCAGGAAAAACCTATGTATGGTCGTCGGAAATATAGCTCTCATTGCAGCTAGTATTCCTAGATGTCTATCAGATATGATGCATAAATCTGTTTTATTAATAACAGATGGGATACTTTTGAGTTGACGGAAAAACCATGACCAGGATGATGTATTTTCACCATCGACAATAGAAAATCCCAACGGAAATATACCGTTATTAGTATCAACACCTGTAGCAATTAACATGCAACCTCTGTACTTACCATATAGATATGTCCCATCCACGCACAATACCGGCCGACAGTATGTGAAACCAGCCGCATAAGGAGCGAAGCACCAGAAAATTCTTTGAAACCTGACACAGCCATCGACATCTGTTTCTGTTGTTTTTAACCGGTATACGGACCCCGGATTTGATGCTTTCATGGCTTCCATAAAAGGGACTAGTGAGTTGTACAGGCTTTCCCAATCCCCAAATATCTTGCATAAAGCCTTTCTACGAGCATCCCATGCCTTCACATACGAAATCTGAATTTTGTGCTCTCCGCTAACATAAAGCTGTATCTCTCGGGGAGTCATCGCCACATCTGTACGGATTAGTGGCATGATTAGTGAGCAAATGTAAGATAAAGTGCAATTCCTGTGATCTTTTAACATAATAGAATTGATGCAAGTATGTTCTTGGTTGTATTTCGTGACCTTCCAAACTTTGGCTCTTTTGGAACAACATGCATGCAATCTCCACTTACATTTAGGAGCTTTCGTACATACCATGGTATAGTACGTCTTATTTGAATCTTCGGTTTTAAATGTAACGTTTTTTTGAATAGCCTAAGATTTCAGCTTACAAATAAGATCCTCTTTTTCCTGAAACATATCCCCAACAGTGACGCAATCTTCGCTTGCTACTGTCGCTTCCAAATATGGTTCAGTATTTACTTCTGTCACAGCTAAGTCTACCCAACTATCATCTTCCAGGAGATCGAGACCGGAATCTTCTAGTTCGACAAAATCATTATTCGCAGCTATATCAAACAATACTACTTCATTCAATCCAGCGGCATATTCCACGCTATCCTTCCCATGATGATCTTCACCAGTTTCATCATCATCACTGCCACACATATCAATGTCACCCGTAGCAACATAAGGCTCGGGTGCAATATATGATGGTTGGGGTCGGTGTAATGTGGATGGTTCGGGGTGAAAAGACCGGAAAGATGTGGACGGACATGCTTGGAATGCGTTACTTGGATCATGTTGGAATGCTGCAGAGTTATGAGAAAATCTGCGTTTAGTATATAAATTTTTCCTATATAATTATTCCTTAATATTTTCGTATTACGTAGAATATAAACATAATCACCACTTGTTTCAGATTTATTTACCTTTGGAAGGTTGTATATGGTAATTCTTGTTGTTCTTCAGGGGTGCATGTAACTGCAGCAGTCGATTGGGAAAACTTGTATTCAATATATAAAATATATTAATATTTTGGTATTACAAAAGGTGGAATTATAAAATATTTACCATTGAGTTTGAAGGTTTGAATAAAGTTGTGTATAGTCATATCCACCGAGACTGACGGTATCATCGTTAACCATGTGACCGTACCCCCATGAACTACCTCCAGCATTATCATCAAAATTACCCGTTGGAGAGACATCTGATACTTTCAATTGTTCCTTCTGAACCAAAAGTTCAAAAGAATGCTGGGTGTTTGCCAGACCGAAGTCTATCATCGAAGATATTGATGCATCGTCAATAATTTCAACCAATGCATTTCCACTAAACATAGGCCATATACAACTTAAATTAAGCTTAATTTCACGGGGATCGTATTTCGCGATTTTAAACACTTTATTCTCAATTTCATTATAAGTCGTTGATGGTTCTAATCGCATGATTCTTGTGGACCCGTCCATATACTCGGGACCTTATGCACTTGTGATAATCCGGCCATCGTATTTACATACAACAAATAAACTTGAACTTGCCATAATCTGCATCAAACAATATCAAGCCAATAATAAAAAAAGCGTTAACAACTTATATAATGCTTATATTCAAGACTTGTTAAGGTTATTTCTAGGCCAATATTCAATTACAAGACTTGTTTAGGGTATTTTTAGGTTTTTAGGCTTGTTTTAACAAGTTAATACCGTGTTCTGAGTTGTGGTTTATGCTAAGCGTCGTAACTAGGATATGTTCAATTATAAGACTTGTTAAGGGTATTTTTAGGTTAGCTTGTGTTAGGATGATGTTTTCCGGTTCCTTATAGACCCAACCTTGACTTTGACGCTAGGTAATAGGCAACAACGTAGATTAGGGAACTTGAAATACGGTGGTTTTAAACTAAATCCGTATTTCTTGTCCCATGTCCTTCCGTTGATGTCTCTTGACTTTAGCCTTCTGCAAACCACTTGCAATCCGGTCATGATTAGAATTCATCTCTATCTTAGTAGGATTAGGATGTCTAACGGAGCGGAATTGCGAGTGGTTTACTCGGAATTTCAATTTCAAGGTTAAGGTTTTTAAGGATTTAGCAAAACATTTCCTAACGCAAACTAACCGTATTATACCTTTAACAAGTAAAGCGAATATAATTATGAAGTTTAAATTTTAGCTAAGTAAATTATTTATATTTAATATTATATCAATGAGCCTGATAAGTCATTGCTTTTTTCTTGTTCTCAAGCTAGACTGGTAAATTTATGATTTTATTATGTCATTTGTACTGTAAATTCAAATTCTCTTGAATTTCTCCTCTTTAGTGTACCTATTGCATGGACATTTTGTACATTATTTTTAGCTTTAATATTTCACAAAAATGCTCATATCAGGCACCAGGAGACTATAATAAAGGGTATAAGATCGGTTTAAACTGGCTGAAAGATACATTTACTAATATCCCTGATGAAGCCGCCGATGAAGTCTTGGATAGACATGCACGTGCCTACATTCTGTACATGATCGGTTCTTGGTTGATGCCGGACCAATCGGCAACGCATGTCCATCCTTTATACTTTGGGTTCCTTACGGACTTTGATGTGTGTGGCCAATATGCCTGGGAAGCAGGGGTCCTAGCCTATCTTTACAAGGAACTCGATAAGGCATGTGCTCCAACGAAGAATAAAATTTGTGGCCGCATTACATTACTTCAGGCACATTCCTTATTTTTAACAGCTAGACATTTGCAAAATTGTAATATTGGTTCTTTCTCTTATCATCTGACACTTTATTTATAGATTTGGTCATGGGAGCACATGTGTATGGGAAGATCGGATCGAGTTAATATTTCTGCCGTGGATACCCCTGGAAAACCTCTCGGCTGTTGGTGGAATGGCAAGAAATCTTATAAGGCTCTTCGTCGAGTACTTAGGTACTATAGAGATGAGTTTGATTGCATGTAGGCGACTCAGGTAATCATAACTTAGATAATTAACTTTGTTTTAAAATTTTAAATTACCTTCATTACAATTTGGTACTATGTTATTTGCGCAGTTCACGTGGACGCTTTATACAGCATATCGTCTGCATGGATTACCCGACATTTGTATCGAAGGAGAGCCGGTTTGGCGAGCTCGATGCCCACTTCTCTGCATTAATAACGTTGTCATGCACCTACCGGACCGGGTATTGCGACAATTCAGCAGATTGCAACATATTCCTGTCCCGCCGCCTGTGCCTATGACAATAGAGGGAGACATGCGAGGAGAAAAGGCGGAGCGTGATTGGAGGGAGCATCATCATCAATATTTGCTGAGATGGAAGGATAGGCAGCGTAATATTGCCTTACAGCAAATAGGTGACCAAACAACCACCGACGCTACCGAAGCATATCTACAGTAGTATAAGCATGTCACCATAAGATATCTTTCTGCTCCCCTAACGACTTCCCAAATATCCAGCGGTACGAGTCTAGAGGTCACGTGGAACGAGAAATGGTAAGTCAAATTCTTTAAATTATATTACTTTTTAACATCCGGCGGTATGAGTCAATCCTTATTTCTTATTTCTAATGTAACGACAGGCTCGTGGGTTGCATCATATACAATAAATGATGCAGGATACATATCCGACTGATGCTGGTCCGGATACTCAGTCTTTATTTTCAAACGTGGACTCATATATTGGTGGTATATTTGGTTCATATAATATGCTTCCACATTTATCGCCGGCACCAGAGCAGCAGTATGAGCCGGCACCGGAGCCGCAGCATGAGCCGGCACCAGAGCCGCAGCATTAGGGAGATCCATAGCAACAGGATCGGTGGTTTGGATCACCATACCGTCAGCAGCAACCCTGGCATACCGGACAAGCGCAACAACCGGAAGAACAACAGTTTTGGGGGATCGGTTTTGCGCAACAACAGCAGTCTTGGGGGTCAGGTTTTGCACAACAGCCGTCTTGGGGTCAGGTTTTGCGCAACAACAGCAATCTTGGGGGTCAGGATTTGCGCAGCCATGGGGCCCAGGTTTTGTGAAACGGCAGCCGCATGAAATCAGGACAGGTTCTTCGCAACAACTGCCCAGTTGGGAGACAGATTTTTCGTTCTACATACAGTTGTTGGGAGGCAGCACATATCCGATACCTGTCTCACATTCAGGATTTGCGGAACAACAATCTGTCCAAGACGCTGCTAAAGACGAAGCTGAAGCCAAAGCAGAAGAGCAGACGTCGCCGCCGCCATATACCCAAGAAACGGGAGGGTCCTCCAGTCATCCTAAGAGGCATAGGCTTATGTCAAGCCTCCTCGGATTGAGAAAGAGAGAGGGAAAGGGAAAGCAATAGTTATATACTTTTACAAACAGATATGTTTTTTTTGTATTATAAATTTGACGGATTCATTTTGTTATTAGAGTGTATACCATATTCATATTTAAACAACACTAATATTATACAATTTTTATTATTTTATTCGATATTTTTACTATTTTCTGTTTATTATTTAATTTTTTTTTTAAAATAGGGCGGGTCCAGAACCTGCCCTCTTCAGAAAATAGGAGAGGGCGGGTTCTAGGAACCCGCCCTCTCCTATATATGGTAGGGGGCGGGTTCCTAGAACCCTCTCTCTAAACTGGGTGGTGGAGTCGGCCTCAAAACCGTCATATTTAGCTAAAATTAAAAAAAAATCGTTTTATTTTAATAATTTAAATCTTAAAATACCCTATTTCAATAAAATAAAAAAAAACTTTAGCTGCCAAGAAATTAGCAATTGCATTGTTTTCTCTAAAATTATGCTTGAAAGTAGCTTCAATAATAGGAGCTATAGATTTGATAGCATGTATGGTATAGAAAAGAGTTCAGTTCGGCTTATTGTTGCCATTAATATAATCAAAGCAGATTTTGGAATCAGAATCTATCTCCACCCCTTTTATCCCCATTAGTTTACACTCTAGCATACCATCTAGAATAGAGTTGAATTCTGCTTCAAGAATGCCCCCTGATCCATAAGAGAACTTAGAAGCAAATATAATATATCCTTGCTTATCTCTTTAGAACAGCCCCACCTGAAATCATATTGTTCTGCAAGTTTCTGGCCCCATTTGTATTAAGCTTATATTTATCTTTGGCTGGCCTCTCCCAAGAGGTTATAATAATATTCTGCTGAGTATTTTCCGCTGCAACCAATTCAGAATCCCCCAGCAAGTGCAGAATAGGAGAATAAGGATTATATTTGGTAGTTAGATTGTATGCCAAACTCAGATTTTAAATATCATTGATAACTTTGTGCCAGACTGCAGTAGGAGATATAACCTCATTGTCAAACTTGTATTTGCATCATGCTTTCCATATATTCCAGCTAACAATACGGGGGATCCATTTGGTAATATCTGACTAATGTAGTTGATTGTGCCTGAATTCATATATTTCCTCAATTGTATTGAAATCTGTAGCTTACTTTCCAGTCTGAAAAATACTATGCATAGAATCCTATAAGAAAGTGGCAAGCACACTCTTAATAAAAAGATGCTCCCTGTCTTCTTGTTGAGATTCAGGTCCCTAGCTTGTATCTATCTACTTCACTTTTTTTTACTCCACTTTCTAGCTCTAACACTCAAACCATAAATTGTCTCTAATTTTCTTTTTAGAAGTATGGACTTGGAAAGCAATCGATCCCGAGGAGAGAGACAACCTTCGAAGCTAGCAGATATGGTATGCATTGCATAAACCTCATAATTGTAAGGTTATGCCATACTAATTATAATTCCCAATTATAATTGCGCGATAATCTTTTTTCGAATTATAGGGAGCTCAAGTAGAATCAATAAGTTCCAAAAAACTTCATGTAATACCGAGTCCCATTGTACAGTACCATATTTGAATAAAATATTCGTCCTAATAATTTTCTCTATTTATTATTCCTAATTCCTTTTAATGTTATTCCAAATATTTCTTACAATTATTTTTCTTAATATTTTAGCCCTTGGCCCCTCTCAATTTCCTTACCTCTCTTTTATTCTACCCAAAGCCCACAACCCAACCCCAACACCTACACACACAACCGAATCTTTTTCCCCCAGCTTCTCAACAGTTGTTTTTTTTTCTTTTAAATTCCTAACATAAAATCTCCCTATTAAAATCCCATTAACTCCGATTAAACAAAATCAGTATTCCCTAATTAATCCACTTTAATCCCCTCTTTATGTTTCCTTTTAATTCCTAAACCCATTAAAATCTCTCACTCTTTTCTGTCAAACAATGCACTCTCTTTCTCTCCCACTCATTCTCTCTTTCCATCCAACTGCAAACCCACCCGAGCTCCTCACACACACCCTTGCCACCTAGGTTGGATACTCCATACTGAAGTTTGACGACGAAGCCGCCTAGGTTCCCCCAACCACCTCCATCGACGAGCCTGTCTCCAGCTCAAGCTGACCTCCTCAACTTTGCTTCACCACCATAGCTAACCACTGCAACCTTGCTCCGGCCACTACCTCTGAACCGCCAGCTACCTTGCCAACGGCACCCCCGTGCTCACCTCCACACCACCGTGAGCACCAGCATCTCCAACCTTTTCTCTCTCCTTCCTCACGACTCAACCCGAGCCTTCCCTTGCCGGCCCAACCTCCAAGCTTCGGCCACCTGTCGCTGCGCTCACCTCCTCTGAAGCTCGAGCAGCCGACCTTCAGACCAAGCCAATTCCAGCATCCAAGCTGGAGCTCATCGTCGCCGCTGAGCCATTGCACAGAGCTCAATCCAAGGCCAAGTTCAAGCCCAAGGCCAAACCCTTTGTCGTTGTTGCATTGCCCGTATGTGTCGTGCCCGTGCATGCCATCGCCGTCATCGTCGCTGCGGCACCATTGACACATCGTCGCAGGCAAGTGCACTCCACTTGCTTACATGCTATGCTAAATAATAGATTGACATATATTAACTATATCGTAAAATACCATCGCTTTCTAATAACAAACCGTATCAATTAGATTGTATTGAGTTGGGAAATAATCGAGTCTATCATAACCTGTTAATATTAGATTGTATTGAGTTGTGAAATAATCGAGTCTATCATAACCTGTTAATATCATATATATATCCATGAATTGATTTCGTGTTGATCAAGTAAAAGAAAGCGATATTTTCGATCAATAATCGTTTGCATAGCCTAGGTGTTCGATATGGAGCCCTATGCATTTTAAAATGATGGAACTTATGATTAATAAACTCCTCTACAGATTATAAATGTCTCGTAGGAATTTGGAATTAAAATATCATAGTTTTGCACTTGAAATGATGTCCCGATAACCGACACGAAATCTGGAATTTTTTGCATAGTTCGCCATATTAAATTTATAGTAAACTGCAGATATCTCGTATCGTGGCGTGCTTAGGCTCGTTATGAACAAAACTGAATAATTTATGAATCTATGGAGATTGTTATTGGATATTGTTATGTTTATATAATGCAAACCGAAGAGAATTATGGCTCTGGACTGCAGTCTAGAGTAGAAATCTCTGCTAAAACCCGTATTTAAACATCTGTAACTCACTGTTCAAATACGAAAATGTGCGGAGCCCTATATCGATGTATAGAAAATTGAGTTAAATTTCATATTCCACTGGTTTCACCAAATTCCATCACCGTTTGATACTTATAACATAATTTATGTTGTCGTTGCTTACTGTGGTAACAGTTTAAATGTAGTGACACTCAACAGACCGTAAATCTCTGTACACAATGGCTATTACTGATCCGTCTGTTGCGTTAGAATCTTAACTGATAAATCTATATTTCATTGAACTGTAGCGATGCCTAATTCTGAATATAACTAATGGAAAAATGCGTTCGAAGTTGGACTTCCAGTTTTTAAACCGGAATTCCAGCAGGGAACATCTGTTTTAAAATGATCGTATCTCACTAACCAGTACCCCTATTGGTATGAAACCAATTTTATTGTCTAGATAATTGAGTCTACTGTTTATGAATTTTATACCGTTTCGCTTGATTATGTACTTATAAATTACTGTGAATTTTCTAATCGGAATGACACCGGCTGTCCATATTTTACTCGTAATATATTTTACCGCATTTCTATCATATCGCGTGACTGTTATACCCCCAGTGATTAGTGACCATTTTCATTGACACCCTAGTGATAATAGCGCATTGTCGAGTGATGAGTGGTATCGATTGGGAGTGACAAGTATGCTAGTGATGGTGATTGAAATTGAAAGTGATGTAAGTGGAAATGGGATTATACCGTGAAAGTGACGCATACTTGTATACAACTAATTCGATATATGAACATATACCATAATCTGGGAAAAAGGGGAAATCGAGGGTGAAATCGAACTCGTATTTAGCAAGGTATAGTGTTTAAAGGATGATTATTCGAACAATTCACACACACTCTCTGATTAGGTCGTGAGCCTAGTTGCACGGCTGCAGTGTTATATTCCGGATACAGTGGACCGTAGTCTCGGTCATTCACGAGACCCTTATTGAACACGACAACTCTTTTCCACCGATCGATTTCAACTGACTTAAAGACTGATAGTTTTAGTGACATAGACATTGTATTGATTACTGATTTGATACACATGCTATACTGTTCACCTGCATCTATTATTTCACACTCGTGTCATTAGTCTATGCTTGTTGTTTCATGCTAATAATTATTGCACATGTTATATATATTGCTATATTGTGTCGTTCTGACGACCTGAGTATGCATGCTTAGAAAACAAAGTGAACCCCGCACCGGAACAAAACTTACCTATGAGATCGCGGAGATTTAGACAAGCGACATCGGTGTCATCGCCTTTTGCTTTCAATATAGAACATTTTTATCTTTTGGTTAGTAGTTTCTTTTGTTGTTTAAATCTTTGTATCCGTTGAACCTATTTGGTTAAATGTAATAAAGTAGTGATTTTGATTCTTGTTTCTTGTGTTGTATTTACTGCTTACCATGTACTACTAAAAGCCGAAGTGTGACTATGACAGAATTATTCTTTGACCGTAGGAGCATGGCTGGCCTAATCACCCTTCGTATTCTGTATTTTGGAAAGCGGGATGTGACACTTCCAAATATTTTGGACCGGTTACAAGAAACTACCAAATACTCTCAAGACTATGCGAAACTACGACAAAACTTTCAAAAACTATAATAAAAAACAACCACCACAAAACTGTTATATTATATAGAGAGAGAGAATAATGGAGGAAAGATGCATTCCTTCTATGGCGTCGAAAAAATACAATCTCCGTCGTGTTTTATGACGATCGGCACCCACCATTTTCATCGTTATCATCTAAGATGTGGGTATATCAAATTTCATGTGATTCTACATCTTTTTCACCGTTGATTTAGCAATGTAAAAAGTTCTATTGTTGGTGAACCGTTAATTTTGAATCCACTAAATCAACGGTGAAAAAGTTGTAGAGTCACATGAAATTTGGTGTATCCACATCTTAAATGATAATGATGAAGATCATGGGTGCCGATCGTCGGAAAAAACGAAGGAGCGTGTATTTTTCAACGTCATAGGAAGAAATTCCCTCATATTGCCTCTTTCCTCCGTTGTTATATATATATATATATATATATATATATATATATATATATATATACAATTTCAATAAATTAAATATCTATATTTTAAACTATATGCATATGTATTTTCTTAGTATTTTGTAATAAGATTGGATTTTGTGTTGACCATGTTTGACTTAGTCAAACCTGTTCACAGTGATAAGTGGAAAATGGTTAAGATTATAAAGACCTCAACATGTAACGATCCTGAAATCCCTATATAATTATATCAGTTCAATGTTAATGTAAAAGTGTATTTCAATACTGACTATGAGTTATAAGTAATTTTTGTTAAATAAAAACAAGAAATAACTTGTAGCTCACTGATTAATTAAGCCTCTACATTGGTGTCCTATAGCCCGCGTGTTCGAATCTTTGCTGGCACAATTATTTTATTATTTTTTCTTTTGACGTTTTGGTAGTTCAAGAGTTTGCACGAGTATCGTACGGGGTTTCGAAACGTTATAACAGAAAAGATGTATAAAAATAGGCTAATTACACTAACCCGGACCCATGGCATGAACCTCGAGACCAAGCCCCCTTGCCTGGCCGCCCGGGGTGGCTCGAACCAATTTTTGCTTGGCCAAGAGTGCTCCAGTCGACTCAATCAAGTGCCCTTGACTTCCCTGCAGTGCCTTTTCATACACCAAACTTTCCTATTCAATCCAGTAACTTTGTAGACTCTTCACCTATCCCATCAGCCTTGTTTTTAATCAATTTTAATTATCTTTAATTCACAATACCCTTTCTCTTTTCCTCTATATATACCTAGCATCTTAGCTTCCTCCCCATTTCTAAAATTAATCTAATATCCATCACATTACTTTATCTCTCAAAGTCCTAGAAGCTATTTTGCTTCAAGAAGTCAAGTCCTAAGGTTCCCTCAAGCTTGTTTTCGACGTCGTCAAGTCTTCTTCTCGCATCGTTAGTCTCGGTTCTTCCAACCGAGACTTTTGTCTTCCTCCTATACGTCTAGCGCAATCTGTAAGTCCCCCTTTGATCTCCCTTTCTCTTGTTCATCCTCTCACCAACATCAAAATACGTTTTAATAAACTATGTTAATCTTGACTTGTTATTTGTAAATTTGATTCTAAATGTTAATGTCGGGGTCAAAATTTACACCTCATTGACCAAAAGTCAGTCAAACCGAGAACAAGTGGGCCCAAGCCCGAAACGAAGTCAAGTGGGCTCAAGCTCGACCCAAGCAAGCGGGCCCAGGCCCAGGTCAAGTCGGCCCATACCAAAGTCGAGCCCAAGCATAGGCCGGCCCCCATATCAAGAAAAAAATTAATTAAGCAATAAATAGATTTTAATGTAATTTTCATGAATAAATGTAATAAAAATGGGCAAGAAACCAAAATATGTAAAAACCCATGCATTATCTACAAAAATAAATGAGCACATAAGCATAGGATGAGCAAATGAGCCATTTTGTAAAGTCCAAAGGACTATATGCAAAATGTGTAGCCTATATAAGGCAAACATTATGAGCAAATCAATAACTTTGATTCCCCCATATTTTCCAGGGTTTAAGCCTCCTCTCTCTCTCTCTCTCTCTTCAAGGTTTCTCTTCTTCTTCATCTCCTTTTGAATTAAATCAAGAGAAAATCCTCTTTTTTTCAAAAATAAATAAATTTTAGCCATAAATCCATTGAAAAGAGAGTGGATCTCTCATCAAAATCCCAAAATGATAGATTTTTGCCTACCTTCTTCTTCCTTTTCAAAATCCAATTTGAAAGAGTAAGAAGAAGGATAACCCACCTCCAAAAACTCTATTGAGACAAAATACAAAGCTTAAGAAAGGGAAAAGAAGCCCCTTTTCACCATTCAAGGTCGAAAATCCAAAGTTTTGAAAATTCAAGAGAGCATTCTTGGACTAAAATAGGAGAAGATTGGGGGGTGACCTCATCAAAAGGAACCCCTTTGGGTTTTTTCCTTGGGGAAATCCCCATGAGCTCAAGCTCCATAAACTTGAGCACAAGCTCTTTGGGCGCGTGTCCAGCCCTTTCGGACGCATGTTCCATGCACACCCCTTTGCGTCACGGGCGCATGCCCAGCCCTCTCGGGCGCAAGCGCCATGCACACCTTCTTTGCACCACGGGCGCATGCGCCATGCGCACTCTTATTGCGCCGTGAGCACACCTTTTTTGGTGTCATGCGCACTCCTATTGCGCCATACGCACCCCCTTTGAGCCACGGGCGCAAGCGCAAACTCCCAACATTTCTTTTCCAGAAAAATTCTAACGGGACACTGACCCGCATCCCGCAAGGGGACTGCTATCCCCCTTGATCCCAGCTCGCTAACCGGATAGCATGACCCCCGTAAACTCTGCGAGGCTCCCTCGATATGCCCAAAATGCCTTTAAAACTATTTTCCCAAATACAACACGCGTATATTGCACGCTGAGTTTGCATAATTTGTATAACCCGTTAATCGAAGGTTCTCTTGCCTCAAGGCGGGAGGTAATTAACGGTAGTTTTGTCCGCAATTGCTGAAAATTAGAGTCCTCACGATCAATAAACCCCAGCCTATTCTAGGCAGGGGGAATCTGTACATGCTTGACAAGCGAGCGCATTCCGATCTCAATAGGGTGGCAAAAAACATTCTACAGACAATAGAAAAAAAATACCATCCTACTACTCTAACTAGCCACATGCCAAACTTAATCCATGTAATTTCTCTTCATTTTAAAATGGAATTTCGTTAACATGCTGAAACAATATTAGAAATTAACGCAAAAATACCATTGTTATTTATTCTTGTTAAAATAATAGTTCCTATGATATATTAATATAGATCATACATGGGGTAATGACCTACCCTACACGCACACTTGGAATTATTGCATGATCATATGTTTGTCACAAAAGAATCGTATTTCAATAAAATACTCTCAACTTCAAAATACGAAATTTTAATCGATATGGATTATCATACATCTTGGGTCTAGTGAGCGAGGGCCGAAATCTTCAAGGAGCGTAGTTCTCTAAGGAAAAGAAAATACAGTTTTCTAAAACTAACCAATGTCTGATGAAATAATTTAATATGTAACTTAAAAAAAAATAAATTTACAAATTAGACTTTTAATAGAATACCCTAAAATGAAAAGTTTTAATTTCTATTAAATATCTTAATGTGTATAAAAGATAGTTTTTTCATTAAAATACCATAAGCTTTTAAAAACTAGGTTTTATCACTAAAATACCAAACAATCAAATATATATTTTTGTTAAAACCCTTAACATTCTAATTAATATATTTTTACCATAAACACCCCGAGCTTATTTTCAAATAGAATATTTTACATAAAACCCTCGAGAATTTTAAATATTTATTTGACATGATACCACTAAGTTATAAATGACATCTTTCACATAAATATCTTAGAATTCAAAAGATTAGTCTATATTACGTATTTAGGTTGCAGACTTATTTGAGTGGCGTCTTCTCTGTAGGCCTCGAGAAGCCGAAGACAATGATGCACCACCTGCCTCTCCTTAAATGTAGATTGTAACTTCAGAGAAATCAAATCACATAGAACTCAAACAGTAACGACTCTGAAATCCCTGTACAAAAAATTTCTTGTTTATTGTACAGAAAAGGGTATTACAGCCTGTGTAAAAGTTAAAAATTATTTTTGTTAAATAAAAACAAGAAATAATTTGTAGCTCACTGGAAAAGCCTCTGCACTACTGTGACATAGCCTGTGTGTTCGATTCTCATCAGACACAATTATTTTTTAGATTTTTCTTTTTAATTTTTTGGAAGCCCAAGAGTTGCACGTGCAATATATGGAGAAATGAAAAATTTCAGAAAAATCAAACATGCGCAAAAAGGAGTAAACACAGATATACACACATGGCATGAATCTTGAGGCAAATCACCACATCTCAACTGCCCATTTTTTCAATCTGGCCGGCGCCGACGGTCCAAAGTGCCCCAATCGCCTCCGTGCTTTGCACACTTGTTCCTTCAGCTCCCCTTAACTTCCCTGCACTATTTGATTTTCCTGCAATCAAACAGAGACTCTTCAATTCATCGTTTAATGCCTTTTTAAAATATTAATTCCCAAACCCTAATTCTTCACTATAAATACCACCCCATACCCTAACTCTTCATCATTCTGAAATTTCTAGCAAAAAATCTCTCAAACTCTCTAAGTGTCAAGTGAAGTTAAGCCCCCCCAGTGAAGTAGCAAGACAAACTAGACGACCGGAGCACCTCCGACGAAACCACGACACCCGAAGCCTCCCCTCATTCTCGTTAATGATCAAAGCTAGTAAGTCCCTTCACCTCTATCCTTTTCCATCTCAAAACCACTTTTTAAAACAAACCGACAAAAGAGCAGTTATCTCCGATATAAGTTTCTTTTTAACATTTGTAATGCATGTGATGAGCAAATTAAATCAACTAACATGCTACACTAATCTTAACCTTTTTTCCATCATTTAGTTTTTAATTTAACAAAATTTCATCGGAAACAAACATATAACAAACTTTTTCATTAAAATACCATGATCTTTAGTACAACACTTCTCGATAATTAGTTTAAATACCTTTAGAAAAACTTCACGGGGTAACGACCTATCCCACATGCACACTATGGTTCCATAGCACGGTATTTTAGAGCTATAGTTAATTTAAAGAACTTTTTCATTAAAATACCACACCGTTTCAAAACGGGTTTCTTTAAATCGGTATTTCGAAATCCTTGGCAATTACGCATCTACAACTCTCGTCAGGGGACCCGCTAATGGATGGTGCGGATGATCACATATCTTTGGGATAGTACAGCGAGATGCAGAACTCTTCATGGAGTATTCGGTCTCGAAAGAAAATAAAAATACGGTTTTTAAGAAATGCGACTTTTCTAAAGAAAACTAATTTTTGAAAAATTATATAAATATTATGAACCCGTATTTTCAATAATAACAAATTAAGAAACTATATTTTTAAAATGAAAGATTAAAACTTTAATAAAATACCATCAAGTTTCCAAAAATAGTAGTTTTCACAAAAATATCATAAACTTTCAAAAAGGCTAGATTTTATCACCAAAACACCACAACAATTAAAATACATGTTCATGAAAACCCTAAATATTACAAAACACCTTTGAGGTTATTTTTGAATCAATATTAATATATATTTTTCATAAAACTCCTTCGAGATATGCAAACAATATTATAAGGACTCTAGAATTAATATATGTTTAAACGGTATCTCTTGAGCCCCAGGGAGTCGGAGAAAGTGAGTGCTTTCCTATTCAAGTTAGACAACTTAACGGAGTTATCAATAGCAATTGTTTTGGAAAAAGACACAAATCCTGCCGTCCATGTGCAGTAGTTGCCGATTTTTCCCGAACAGAAGATTTAAACAATTTACATCAATTCACATAAAAAGACATGAACTTTAACCTAACTCGAATCTAAACTCGAATATGAACTCGAACCCTAACTACTCGAACCAAGATTGCAAATGTCATGACTCGCATATTACTCGAGTCACTCGAATACATTCTACAGCTTTTGCAATCTATGGTTTCGATCAAGACATGTTAATCAATCAATCAAATCAATTAAGTATATTAACCAGTTATATATATTATACTCGGGGTGCTTGGAATAGTTTCTTGTGTGAATTCAACGAAGCTTCAGGAGTTCCGTATTAACCTCTTTTTTATTTTACTCGAATATCAGTTGGGTTTACTCATCCACAGCTTAGAGCCCCAATACTAATACATGAAACGGGCACGTGTTTCCTTGCTCCTGAGGCTCCACTCTTGAGTTCGTGAATATTTCTACGGCTGCGTTGACATTCACACTTGGAACTTAACGTTAACATAATGACCATATAGAGACCTATAGTATATACTTACCCATGAACATACTCTTACTCATTATATATATTCTACACTTGTCATTTTTCTTTACTCTTACTTATTTTTGGAACTTACCGAGCGCTAGTTCGCTGACGGGCATTCCACCCACTTTTCTTCTCTTAGAATGTTCGTCAGATACGGTCGAGACGGAGGAAGTCGAAGCCACAGAGGAGGGCTGCAACCAGATCGCTACTCAGGGCTAGCTCAGCTTCATTTTTCTTCAGTTTATGTATGACACTTATTTAGGCATTTTCCTTATTGTATTTACTTTCCAGCATAAACTCATGTATTTGTAAATATTGAAAGTTGAATATAAATAAAGATATTTGTTAAAAAATTTTACAGTCTCCATTTATTCTTGTATTGTGTATTATTGTTTCAATACGCTTAGTATATTTATTTAGGGAATGACCTTCTCTGGATAAATATTCCGCGGGCTTGCCACGTCTCCGTTTCCGTCTACTGGGAAGCGGGACATGACAGGTTTTGTTGGTGGCCCATGCAGGTCAGTTCTGCATGAAGTCACAAAAATATACAACAAGAATTAATGAATTCAACAAACATTTACATTCCTTACATTTCAAATTTCTTGAATCTATCCTAACCTATCTTTTATATCAAGGTGATGGACTCTCCGAACAATACCAGCACAAACGTCAATGGCAATACTCCATCGCTTACACTAAGACCACCACCTACCGTTGCAACATCTATCAATGAGCAAACGGTTCTGCTTGAGGCTATCAGGATCCTATTGGAGGGTCAGCAGCTGCAGACTGCTATCCTCATGCACCGCCACGAAGCCGAGGCACCCAGAGTTAAGCAGTTTCGGGCACTACACATAAAGAACTTCTCGGGTAAAGAGAGCCCACATGAGGCAGAAGAATGGGCTCAAGTGATCGAGGATGACCTGGCGGCAGCTCAAGTGCCAGAGATAGCTTGGGTGAGAGTTGCTAAGTTGCAACTGACCGATAACGCTAGGGTATGGTGGAAGGTTGAAGAGAGTCGTCTCGTACAATTGATAGAATGGAAAACATTCTGAGACCTCTTCGACACCAAGTACTTCCCAGAAACTGCCCGCTTCGACATGGTGCAACAATTCATTCATTTACAACAAAGCTCGATCTGGGTCAAGTCGGTGGATGAATATGATGCTGAGTTTACCATGCTCATCAGGTAAAATATTGTCTCGAATTCAATTTGCTGATATCACTTGCCACATTGCTAACAAAAAGTCGTAATAGGTTCGCTGCACACCTTATTTCCACCGCTGAGATCTAAACACAACGATTTCAGCAAGGGTTGGACCCTGAAATCCAAACAGCACTCGCTACAGGGGATTTTCCAACCCATTAGCTTGCTTTGAAGGCTGCTCGACGCTATGAAGCAATTGTAAAGAAGAAGAGCAGGCCGTAGACTGCCGGTGTGAAACGCCCTGTGCACCAGATCACAGGAGGAGCCTTTTCTATGCCAGTTTTTAACGGACCATCTCGGAGGCCAGTAGGTTCATTCGCCAACAGCAGGCCAGACTTTTGCATCTACTGCAAAAAAACATGGCATCTTGTGAAGAACTGTCGCAAAGAGAACAACTTGTGCCTGATCTTTGGGTCTTCTACAGCATGCCCCCAGAACCGAGGACCCAACAACCCTCTAGCTATACTGGCGATCCAAGCTCCTCCTACCCGGTTTACCCTACCAACTCCAGGTACTCGCACCTAAACCACTCAACACCAACGCCGAGTGTTTAACCAGGCACAGAGGAAAGTGTCGCGACACCAAGCATTCACTATGTCGGTCGAAGAGGCCAAAGCTACGGGTCAGGTTATCACCGGTAAATCTCTTTCCTATTCTCTTTCAAGACCTTTCAATTCATAGTCATCTTATAATTGCTATACCTAAACCTATCCTACGTGACTTAGGTACAATATTAGTAGCCTCCCTACCTGCACTCGCGCTCTTCGGCACTGGGGTATCATATTGCTTTATGTCGCAACGGTTTGTCCGAACACATGCGATCCCAGTTAAACCGCTCGTATCCAGCTGGAATGTCAGTTCATAGAACGACGTTCTAAAAGCAACTTTGGGATACGATCTGTGTCCAGTAGTCGTTTGCAGTCGAGAATTCTATGCGGACTTTAAGGTGCTGAACATACCGAATTTCGACGTAGTCTTGGGAATGGACTGGCTGGGAACTTTTTTCACTACCATCGACTATCGCCAAAGGAGGGTAGTTTTTGAGATACCAGATCACCTAGTCTTCTATTTCAAGAGTGGAGACCGAACCTTGGAGCCTAGTATCTACCGAGCAAAACCAAAGAAGGCAAAGATTGCAGCAATACAAGCGGAGGAAGTCGAAGCCACAGAGGACTACAACCAGATCGCTACTCAGGGCTAGCTCAGCTTCATTTTTCTTCAGTTTATCTTTGCCACTTGTTTAGGCATTTTCCTTATTGTATTTATTTTCCAGCATAAACTCATGTATTTATAAATATTGAAAGTTGAATGTAAATAAAGATGTTTGTTGAAAAATTTTACAGTCTCTATTTATTTTTGTATTGTGTATTATTGTTTCAATACGCTTAGTATATTTATTTAGAGAATAACCTTCTCTGGATAAATATGCCGCGGGCTTGCCACGTCACCATTTCCGTCTACAAGCGGAAGAATCGAAGCCAAAAATAGTTCGAGAGTTCAAGGATGTATTTTTGGAAGATATATCAGGTTTGCCTCCCGATCGAGCTCTTGAATTTAGCATCGATTTATAACACGGCGCACAACCAGTAATAAAAGCGCCGTACCGAAGTCCGGAAGGATTGAAGGAGATCCACATTCAGTTGGATGAACTCCTGAAGAAAGGTTGGATTCATTCCAGTACTTCGAGCTGGGGATCTCTGGTGCTACTGGTGAAGAAGAAGGAAGGTTATTACAGGAAGTGTGTGGATTATCGAGCTCTGAACGAAGTAACAATTAAGAACAAGTATCCACTACCGTGCATCGATAACCTTTTCGATCAGTTAAGTGGATCTTGTGTCTTTTCAAAGCTAGATTTTCGTTCGGGTTACCATTAGATGAAGGTCAAAGAGTCCGACATTTCGAAGACGGCGTTTAGGACTCGTTATAGTTATTATGAATATCTCGTAATACCATTTGGAGTGACCAATGCCGTCACGCCCCGCTTTCTAAAAGAGCGGTAACGGCATGTGATAAGCCCGTGACGTATTTATTCCGCGAAGGTCATTTCCCGAAACAAATACGCTAAGCGTATATAACCAATATAAAATAACAAAAAAAGATATGATAATGAAAATCCAACTTTATATATTTACATTCCCAACTTTCACAAGTTTCAAACTGAATACATGATGTCTGAAAACAAAGATGCATAAAAGAAAGTGCCTAAACAGATAGTATACAGGAAGTAAAAGCTGAAATGAAAGAACTAGTAGTCGGTCTGCTCCGCAAGATAAGAGTAATCCTCTTGACTCAGCTCGATCTCCTCAATCTCTAGATTATCTGACGAACATTCCAACGAAATAAAGAAATGGGTGGAATGCCCGTCAGCGAACTTACGCTCGGTAAGTCCCCAAGAAAGGTGGGATGTGAAAGTATAGAAATGAATATGCAAGATGACATGTGATATAGTATGAGTAGAAATAAAACATGAATAAGTATAACATGGTAATGTTAATGACAACTATGTAAATATGGCAATATAACTTGAGCAAAGTAAACAAGTATAGCATGACCGTGGAGTGTAGGTATAATGAACATGAAGTGAATGAAAGTGCCCTAAAAGATCTCTAAAAGAGTAAAATTAACTAACGTGAGTTCAAGTGTGAATGTTAACCAATCTCAAGAGTATTCTCGAACCCAAGGCTATTGTCCAGGGGTAAGGAATCATGGGCCCAAAATAGCGGGACTTCAATTGTTATTGAAGTATTCCAAACCCAACAGGCTATCATCCAGGAGCTTGGAACACGGGCCCTCATTCGTGAATTCGTGATTTGTACCGTTTCAGCCCGGTACCACAGCAACATGATTTGTACCGTTTCAGCTCGGTAACACAGCAACATGATTTTGTACCGTTTCAGCCCGGTACCACAGCAACATGATTTTGTATAAATGGGACTCATGAGATTCAGTTGGATTCATACTCAAACTACCCCAACACCTTGTGTTTATTAATTTATGATTAATGTTATGAGTCTTGATCGAATCCATGAATACAAAAGGTGATGTATGATATCAAGTTTTCAAGATTGAGTTCATATAGTCATGTCAAGTGCAAGTTATTCCAATTGTATTCATGGTTCGAGTCAAGTTGGTTCAAGTGTACATACTGGGTTCAAGTTTTCATGATTGAGTCGTGTCAAGATCAAGTAAATTTTAACATGTAATGATTTAATCACAAGTCATATAAATAAAAATAAATAAGCAGTCACAGAACATGATATAAGATAAGTATACAAGTAACGTCCAAAACAATATTGTAAATATGTGATATGTACGACTAGTTAATCAAGTCATTTTAAATCGGAATATAAACAAAAACATAGCATTAAGTGTTATGCATATGTGAGTTCCAGTCTCGTCTAAATACGACTACCGGTTTGGGAGATATACATGTTTTCGTATCGTCGCGCAAAACAGATCAGAATCTGTTCAGCGCTGTTACACATTTTTAAAACGCAGTTTGAGTTAATTTCTATCGGGTTTCAGATTACAAAAATTAATAGAAAATTGTAGGTCTTTCGGAGTACTTATCCAAAACACCAAGACTCGCGCGATTTGGATTTCTGAAGCTCTAATTATGATCGTTTTAATATCAGCGTTTAAAACAAAAATTCAAATTTCTGGACAGCAACTATATGTTATATTGCAAAGCCTATATCGGGTTGTGTCATGCGTTTCTAAGTAATATAATATACATGAAATTATAGTTCTATCAATTGTACATATACACATCTAAAGTTTGTCACAACGGACATCGGGAGTTCGAGTTATGTCTTATTTAAAAATAGTGTGCAAATCAGGACATGTTCTGTCCAGATTCGTCGCTTAATATTGTAACGCAGTTTTCTATATTTTACGTCGATTTTAAGTAAAAACTTAAAACTAACAAAATATAGATCTTTAGATTTGGATATTCAAAACATCTGAAAAAATTTAATTTGGATCAACGATTAAAGAGTTAGGATCTCTTTCGAAGACCCTTATTGGCAGTTTTCTGGTTTTAAAAACAATGAATAAAAAATTATGTAACTCCTAAAACGTTATTCGGTTTGATATGAAATTTTTACTGTAGATTTGGAATTCTATCTACTATTTTATCCTAATGTTCCAAAAATTTCTAGAAATGGAAATTAATTTATAAAAATTATTTTAAAGATAAAGGTTTTGTAAGATCGTATATGAAAATGATAAATTTAGGGTATTTATTTATAATTTGTTTTCTTGTATGCAAAAGTAAATATAAATAATTGAGATTTCAGCGATAAATAATATGAATTAATATATATGAAGCAAACATATGATCCGGTCATGATTATCCGTCTAAAACAACAATATATGCACCAGATTAATGCTATGAAGTTATAATATGCAATTACAGAAACCAAAGCAAATTCTAAGCAACAAAGTCCCATTTGCAATAACTTAATTCAAGATAAATTATATTTCATACATGAAGTAACAGTGCTTACTAATAAACATGATAAAAAATTATGTTAAGAAAAACAATTTCATAGGGAATTTTACGATATCGCAAATTAACATGGTGAGACATGATACGAGGCCACGATCCAAATAGTGAGATTGAGGAGAGAGGAAAGGATGGGACTTATTGGTTGTGTGGGTTGGTATAAAACAGCAGGCTCGCCGTTTAGATAAAATGCTCAATCGAGTCTTTGAAACTTGATGGAATCGGTGCTTCTCCAAGCTTAAGGGAAAAAAGATTTTATTTTATTTTATTTTTAGAATTGATCAAAAAGAAATGGCTAAGGTGAGATGAAGAAGAGATGAAGAGATATTTGTATTAAAAGAAAATTGAAACCCTTCAGAATAATTTTACTTAATTATAATCTATAACCATCCTAATTATGTTGTGAGTTAAAAGGAAGATAAAATGAAATGTCTCATTTGTAGGTTATGGGAAGGATAAAAATTGATAAAAAAATAATTGCAAGAATAGAGATTTGAACATGTGACCTATAGAATAACAATGTAAGGATTTAACCAATGAACTACAAGGTCGCTCATGAATAAATTTAACAAGCATTAAATATATGTCGTTGCTTGACAAGAAAGTGGGCTTTTGGGCTCATAGTTTTATAAAAGAAAATGAAATTGGATTTGAGTTATGAGCTGGGTTAGATCTTGTGTTTAATTTGAAAAAAAAGAGGTTAAAATTTAGTTTTAAAAAAATGTGTTTGGGAAAAATAGATAGAATAATAAAATAATATATTTAATATAAAACAAACTATACAGAAAATACTAAGAATAAATAGATAAAATATTTTACTAAAAAAAGAAAATATGAACGTATAGTAATATTGGGGTCATTACAAATGCACCTGCCATCTTAATGAACTTGATGAACCAAGTTTCCCGAGAGTACTTAGACATGTTTGTTGCTATATTCATCGACGACATCCTGGTTATTCAAAGAATCGGAAAGAGCACGCCAAGCACTTACGGATTGTGTCACGCCCCGCTTTCCAGAGTACGCTAAAAGGGGCATGTGACATAGCCAACCATGCTACCTGTGGGTAGGAAGTATCCATCCACAGTCACATTACGGCTGTAGAGATATCAAGAACAAAATAAAGTTATCTAAAACATGTCCATTATCCAAGATAACATGAGTCAATAATAAATAAGTGCGAAAGCGAAAGATCCAATACAAAATAACTAGAATGTATGTCTCATAATGCGGGCTCACATCAGGAAATAAATGCAGGAAAGAAAACTAACTATTGCTGACACTCACAGCTCAGCCTGTCGGCTGAAGTACTCCTGCTCGGGCTGCGACAACGGTACAGAATCTGGGCGATGCAAAACCCAGACGTCAGCGCGTCAAGTCATCAAGTAATAACATAATAAACAGGCAATGCGAATATAACCATGAATAAAGCAAGGGTAATAATAATATGAATCAGAGCAGTGCAGGGTAGTGTGCAGTGGGTAAACTAAACTGTGCTATCAGGTTCTCTGTTCTAAAGTCTTTGAAACCAAATTGATGAATTATCGATGTAACTCAATAGTGTCCCGTACATACCCGGGACCACGGCCACAATATTCTCGGCTGCAGCCGAGACATGCCGCTAGGCACAAAACAGGAATATGTACACTCGATAGTATCCCGTACATACCCGGGACCACGGCCACAATATTCTCGGCTAAACCGAGACATGCCGCTATGCACAAAACAGAAATGTGTACACTCAGGACAGGTAGTGAACTGTCGAGTTACAAGTCAGGTTTCACCTTTGATTTCCCCATACCACCAAGTTATATGTGCAAGTCAAGTCAAGTCTCCCGAAATCAAGAAACTAATGCTAACACAGGATCAGGTAAACAGGTTTGTCTAGATAGACAACATGGACGGTCCATGAGGACTACATTTCAGGTTTGTTGGCATTAGACACAAGATCAGGTAACGGATCAGGTCATGGTACATCAGGTCAAGTCAAGCAGTGTACGGTACCATGTCGGGTAGATCAATATATATGTAGCAAATCAGGTCAAGATGTAAACAATATCATGGGTGTGCTCACAATCAGTTATACAATCAAGCATGGTTATCATCAAAATGATATAAACAATGAATTAAGCAATAGGCAGATTTACTCAATTTGCAGTACAGTTATCAGTTGTGTCGCAGAGATGATTTCAATGTTATGCGAATGCAGTATGACAATTATGGCCTTTTAATCATGTTAACAAGTTTAATAACTTGAGAGGTGCAATGATTTATATAAAGGTTCAATACAGTTACTACAGGTTAAAATACACACGAGTGTCCAAATGGAACAAAACTATAGAGATAAATGCCATAAGCTATGTCAATATTAAAAATGTGATTAAACGGTAAATGTAGTTATTAGGTTCAATTGCAAACTGTAAGTTCCAAGTTTAAAGATAAAATGATATATAACAATATTGTACATGAAAATGAGAAATGATCGTACCAAGTTAAATTTACAGGTTTAGGGTGTCATAATATATATGTAAATACTGTATAGCATGTAGCAAGGGGTACTTGCCTCGACGGGTCGCGAACCGGGAAAAACGGAACGTAAAACGTCGGCGGGGAAACTCGCGACGGGCGCACGGCTCGCGGAATGAACCCAAACGACGAACAATGGAACCACACGGGTCGGGGTACCTCGCTGGAACGTCGGGTCACGTCGTCGGCATCGTCGGATTCCGGCCAAGGAATGAACAGTAAAGATCAAGATATGCAATCAAGAAGAGAAAGAAACTAGAGAAGAAAAGAAGGAGGAAAGAGGAGAAGAAGGCTTACGGTAAATAGCATGTTAGAGCAAGCATTTGGACACGAACATGCAAAAGACAACACGACGCAATCTCGGCTAGGATTTCGGCTCGGATACTGGGATGCGGCCAAGCTCTCTTATGAGTCTCGACTTGTGATCTGGATTGCAGCCGAGAGAGAAGACGTCGGCGATGAAGACGACGATCACGGCAATGATGAAGTGAGGCGATTGCTGGAGTTGGGTAAAGGTTTGTGCTCGAGTTTGGTTGACGGCGAGGAAGGAAATATGGCTGCGGTTTGGATCGTCTAAGGATGAAGAAGGCGACGGCAGTAGGGGTGTTGATGGGTTTTCGGTTGAGGGAGGTGGCGTAGATGCAGGTCACGGCTAGGGTTGAAGGGAGATGGCAACGGTAATGTGAGGAGGAGAGGTAAGGTTTGCGGTGGTCTAGAGGAGGTTGCTGCTGTGCTGGGCGGGTGATAGGAGATGGAGACGAGGGCGAAGAATTGAGGGATGGAGCTCGGACGAGACTACAGTGGTTTGGTCGAGGTTGAAGATGTGATGAGGCTCGGTTAGGGCTTTGGTTATTTAGAGGAGAGAAAATTTGATGAGAGAGGGAGAGAGATATGATGGGTTTTAGCATATATAGCATTTTAAAATAGATGAGAGAGTGGAGAGAGAGAGATAGAGAGTGATAAGAGGGAGAGAGAGAGATACGGGAGAGAGAGGGAGAAAGAAATAAGAGGTGGGGCCCACGGTTTTTGGAGAGCCGTGATTGGCTGGGGAGAGAATCGTTTGTTAGGAAAAAATATTAATATAAAGATTTAAAAGATTATAAAATTTAGATGGTTAATATATATATAAGTATACGGTGGTTTAAATATATTAAAAATTCGGGATTTTGGCGCAAAGTAAAACATTTCCAAATTGCGCCCGGGTCGGGTCCAAAAATTTGAAATTGAAATAATAGAATTTTAAGCAGGATCCAAAATTTAAAATGAAGTGTTTTAAGATCAAAAAGCATACCCCCAAAACGGACACACGTACGTGCATGTAGCCGTCCAAACTCGCCCGTTTCACTGAACGGGACGAGAACACGATGCACGGACGCTACAACAGGGTTAGGGGTGTCAAGCAAGCCAAGATGAATATTTTTAATTTTATTTTAGATGCCATAAATTGTTATATGCAAAAATGAATTTGCCGGTTAAAATTTACAGTAAGTAACAATCAAGCAAGATAAATGAAATAAGTGTCATACTACGTTCAAACGGTAACAGATTTTAGTAGCACTGGGCTCGGGTGTTACATTATACCCAACTACAAAAAGAATTTCGTCCTCGAAATTCCAAGAATACAAAGATAGAAAAACTACAAGAAAAGGTGAGGAAACTTCTGCTGGATTTCATCTTCTCGTTCCCAAGTGGACTCTCCATGCGAGCGATTACCCCAAGAAACAAGCACAAGAGGGATCACCTTGTTCTTAAGAACCTTTTCTCTTCGATCCACGATTTCAATTGGTCGTTCCTCAAAAGTCAAGTCTTCTCGTACTGTTAGCTCCGAATGATCCAATACATGCGTTTCATCTCGAACATATTTACGGAGTTGAGATACGTGAAACACATCGTGCACATTCGCCAAGGACTGCGGTAACGCCAAACGATACGCTACCTCACCAACACGCTCCAAGATCTCAAAGGGTCCAACGAATCGAGTACTAAGCTTTCCTCTACTTCCAAAACGAATCACCCCTCTAGTCGGTGATATCTTCAAGAACACCAAATCACCCACGGCGAACTCTAGAGGTCTTCTTGACGTGTTTGCCCAACTCTTCTGTCGGTCTTGTGCTGCCTTCATATGATCTCTGATACCAAAAGAACCATGTCACGCCCCGCTTCCCAGAGTACGCTAAAAGGGGCACGTGACATAGCCAACCATGCTACCTGTGGGTAGGAAGTATCCATCCACAGTCACATTACGGCTGTAGAGATATCAAGAACAAAATAAAGCTATCTAAAACATGTCCATAATCCAAGATAACATGAGTCAATAATAAATAAGTGCGGAAGTGAAAGATCCAATACAAAATAACTGGAATGTATGTCCCATAATGCGGGCTCACATCAGGAAATAAATGCAGGAAAGAAAACTAACTATTGCTGACACTCACAGCTCAGCCTGTCGGCTGAAGTACTTCTGCTCGGGCTGCGACAGCGGTACAGAATCTGGGCCATGCAAAACCCAGATGTCAGCGCGTCAAGTCATCAAGTAATAACATAATAAACAGGCAATGTGAATATAACCATGAATAAAGCAAGGGTAACAATAATATGAATCAGAGCAGTGCAAGGTAGTGTGCAGTGGATAAACTAAACTGTGCTATCAGGTTCTCTGTTCTAAAGTCTTTGAAACCAAATTGATGAATCATCGATGTAACTCAATAGTGTCCCGTACATACCCGGGACCATGGCCACAATATTCTCGGCTGCAGCCGAGACATGCCGCTAGGCACAAAACAGGAATATGTACACTCGATAGTATCCCGTACATACCCGGGACCACGGCCACAATATACTCGGCTAAACCGAGACATGCCGCTATGCACAAAACAGGAATGTGTACACTCAGGACAGGTAGTGAACTGTCGAGTTACAAGTCAGGTTTCACCTTTGATTTCCCCATACCCCCAAGTTATATGTGCAAGTCAAGTCAGGTATCCTGAAATCAAGAAACTAATGCCAACACAGGATCAGGTAAACAGGTTTGTCTGGATAGACAACAGGGACGGTTCATGAGGACTACATGTCAGGTTTGTTGGCATTAGACACAAGATCAGGTAACGGATCAGGTCATGGTACATCAGGTCAAGTCAAGCAGTGTACGGTACCATGTCGGGTAGATCAATATATATGTAGCAAGTCAGATCAAGATGTAAACAATATCATGGGTGCGCTCACAATCAGTTATACAATCAAGCATGGTTATCATCAACATGATATAAATAATGAATTAAGCAATAGGCAGATTTACTCAATTTGCAGTACAGTTATCAGTTGTGTCACAGAGATGATTTCAATGTTATGCGAATGCAGTATGACAATTATGGCCTTTTAATCATGTTAACAAGTTTAATAACTTGAGAAGTGCAATGATTTATATAAAGGTTCAATACAGCTACTACAGGTTAAAATACACACGAGTGTCCAAATGGAACAAAACTATAGAGATAAATGCCATAAGCTATGTCAATATTAAAAATGTGATTAAACGGTAAATGTGGTTATTAGGTTCAATTGCAAACTGTAAGTTCCAAGTTTAAAGATAAAATGATATATAACAATATTGTACATGAAAATGAGAAATGATCGTACCAAGTTAAATTTACAGGTTTAGGGTGTCATAATATATATGTAAATACTGTATAACATGTAGCAATGGGTACTTGTCTCGACGGGTCGCGAACCGGGAAAAACGGAACGTAAAACGTCGGCGGAGAAACTCGCGACGGGCGCACGGCTCACGGAATGAACCCAAACGACGAACAATGGAACCACACGGGTCGGGATACCTCGCCGGAACGTCGGGTCACGTCGTCGGCATCGTCGGATTCCGGCCAAGGAATGAACAGTAAAGATCAAGATATGCAATCAAGAAGAGAAAGAAACTAGAGAAGAAAAGAAGAAGGAAAGAAGAGAAGAAGGCTTACAGTAAATAGCATGTTAGAGCAAGTATTTGGACACGAACATGCAAAAGACAACACGACGCAATCTCGGCTAGGATTTCGGCTCAGATACTGGGATGCGGCCAAGCTCTCTTATGAGTCTCGACTTGTGATCTGGATTGCAGCCGAGAGAGAAGACGTCGGCGATGAAGACGACGATCACGGCAATGATGAAGTGAGGCGATTGCTGGAGTTGGGTAAAGGTTTGTGCTCGAGTTTGGTTGACGGCGAGGAGGGAAATATGGCTGCGGTTTGGATCATCTAAGGATGAAGAAGGCGACGGCAGTAGGGGTGTTGATAGGTTCTCAGTTGAGGGAGGTGGCGTAGATGCAGGTCACGGCTAGGGTTGAAGGGAGATGGCAACGGTAAGGTGAGGAGGAGAGGTAAGGTTTGCGGTGGTCTAGAGGAGGTTGCTGCTGTGCTGGGCGGGTGATGGGAGATGGAGACGAGGGCAAGGAATTGAGGGATGGATCTCGGAAGAGACTACAGTGGTTTGGTCGAGGTTGAAGATGGGATGAGGCTCGGTTAGGGTTTTGGTTATTTAGAGGAGAGAAAATTTGATGAGAGAGGGAGAGAGATATGATGGGTTTTAGCATATATAGCATTTTAAAATAGATGAGAGAGTGGAGAGAGAGAGAGAGATAGAGAGATAAGAGGGGGAGAGAGAGAGATACGGGAGAGAGAGGGAGAGAGAAATAAGAGGTGGGGCCCACGGTTTTTGGAGAGCCGTGATTGGCTGGGGAGAGAATCGTTTGTTAGGAAAAAATATTAATATAAAGATTTAAAAGATTATAAAATTTAGATGGTTAATATATATATAAGTATACGGTGGTTTAAATATATTAAAAGTTCGGGATTTTGGCGCAAAGTAAAACATTTCCAAATTGCGCCCGGGTCGGATCCAAAAATTTGAAATTGAAATAATAGAATTTTAAGCGGGATCCAAAATTTAAAATGAAGTGTTTTAAGATCAAAAAGCATACCCCCAAAACGGACACACGTACGTGCACGTAGCCGTCCAAACTCGCCCGTTTTACTGAACGGGACGAGAACACGATGCACGGACGCTACAACAGGGTTAGGGGTGTCAAGCAGGCCAAGATGAATATTTTTAATTTTATTTTAGATGCCATGAATTGTTATATGCAGAAATGAATTTGCCGGTTAAAATTTACAGTAAGTAACAATCAAGCAAGATAAATGAAATAAGTGCCATACTACGTTCAAACGGTAACAGATTTTAGTAGCACTGGGCTCGGGTGTTACAGATTGGCTTAGAGACATTACGACAACATCAGCTCTACGCCAAGTACAGCAAGTGTGAATTTTGGCTAGATCAAGTCGGATTTCTCGGACACATCGTTTCAGGCGAAGGAATCTCTGTAGATCCAGCTAAGGTGTCAGCTGTCAGTGAGTGGCCGACACCAAAGACGGTGAAAGATATACGAAGTTTCTTAGGATTAGCAGGATATTACCGACGATTCATTGAAGACTTCTCAAAGATCGCAGCACCCCTGACCAAGCTCACACGTAAAGACGAAGTATTCGTGTGGTTAAAAGCATGTGAGAAGGCTTTTGTAGAACTCAAGTCGAGATTAACCTCTGCACCTATCCTTGTAATACCAGATCAATCTGGCGGATTCGTTGTTTATTGTGATGCGTCCGGTAAAATATTAGGATGTGTTCTACACCAGAATGGAAAAGCTGTGGCTTTTGCATCAAGACAACTAAAGGTTCATGAGCGCAACTATCCAACACATGATCTGGAATTGACACCCATCATCTTTGCACTCAAGATTTGGCACCACTATCTCTTGGGAGAATGAGTGGATATATACACAAACCATAAGAATCTGAAGTATGTATTTACTCAGAAGAAACCAACATGCGGCAGAGGAGATGGTTAGAACTCATGGCGGACTTCGACATCAACCTGCAATATCATCCTGGGAAGGTGAACATAGTTCCTGATGCCCTTAGTCGTCGGCCATTCGCTCAGCGGAGACTACAACAAGAATTGCACGGATTGGAGATTGAAGTAGTTGTGCCATGTAACGCTTCATCTTTGATGAACTTACAAGTCCAGTCCACTCTTGTCAATCAGATCAAGGCAGCTCAAGCAAATGATGTCAAGCTATAAAGGATCCGAGAACAAGTAGAAAGTGGACTACGAACCGACTTCATCATCCACGAAGATGGATCCTTGCGATATGGAAGTTGTTTATGCATGCCAATCGGACCTATTCGAGAAGAGTTGATGAAAGAAACTCACAACTCTCCGTATTTAGTACACCCCGGCTGTACAAAGATATACAAGAATCTACGACAACACTACTGGTGGCATGGAATGAAGCGAGAAGTAGCAAGGAGCGTAGCCAAGTGTTTGGTGTGTCAGCAAGTGAAGGCTGAACATCACAGAACTGCTGGTCTACTTCAGCCGTTACCAATCCCAGAATGGAAATGGCAACACATTGCCATGAACTTCATGACTGCTCTTCCTCGTAGCACGAAGGGTAATGATGCAATTTGGGTTATTGTGGATCGACTCACCAAGCCGGCTCACTTTATTCCATTCAGAGTTGGCCAATCAACTGATACGTTGGCAAGGAAGTACATGGAGGTGAGTAAAAATCTAAAGTAAGATTTAAAACCTTTAATATGTACCATACTTGATACCCATAAACTCATGCAGGAGATTGTGAGATTACATGGAGTACATGTTTGTATCGTCTCCGATCGTGATACAAGTTTCCGATCACAGTCCTGGCAGAGTCTGCAAGCTAGCTTATGAACGAGTTTGAATTTCAGCATGACGTACTATCCACAAATAGACGGACAGTCTGAGCGAACAATTCAGATCCTGAAAGACATGTTGATAGCCTGTATGTCAGACTTCGGAGGTTCGTGGGAAGATCACCTACACCTTGTGGAGTTTTCATACAACAACAGCTATCAGGCAAGTATTGGGATGGCACCATTCGTAGCACTCTACGGACGGAAATGTCGTTCCCCGTTGAGTTGGGATGACATCGGAGATCGTGAACTCCTTGGACCAGAGATGATCGTGGTAACTATAGATGTGGTTCACACGATCAGGGAAAAGATGCGCATAGCCCAAGACCGACAGAAACATTTGGCAGATGCAAAGCGTCGACATCTGGAGTTCCAACCTGGAGATCATATATTCCTGAAGATCTTTCCAAACAGAGGAGTAATCCGTTCTGGCAAAAGGGGTAAGCTAAGTCTAAAATACATAAGACCATTCAACATACTTGAACGAGTTGGAGAAGTGGTGTATCGTTTGGCATACCACCCTCATTGGAAGGAGTGCATAATGTGTCTACATATCCCAACTACGACGATATGTGAGCGACCCCAGCCACATACTTGATCACTTAGAGCTCACGGTACAAACTGACCTAACCTGAGAGCAACAACCAGTTAAGATCCTGGACCGAAAGGTGAAAACATTACAGAACAAGGAGGTAAATTTGGTTCCAGTGATGTGAAGAAAGGATTCGCCATGAGAATCAACTTAGGAAAGAGAATAAGATATGCGTACACGACACCCTTACCTTTTTGAAAATTAGTCCCTATGTAATTGTAAATTTCGAGAACGGAATTTTTATAAGGAGGGTAGAATGTAACGACTCTGAAATCCCTGTACAAAAAATTTCTTGTTTATTATACAAAAAAGGATATTACAGCCCGTGTAAGAGTTAAAAGTTATTTTTGTTAAATAAAAATAAGAAACAACTTATAATTCACTGGTAAAATCTCTGCATTGTTGTGACATAGCCTGTGTGTTCGATTCTCATCAGACACAATTTTTTAAAAGATTTTTCTTTTTAATTTTTCGGAAGCCCAAGAGTTGCACGTGCAATACATGGAGAAATGAAAAGTTTCAGAAAAATCAAATATGCGCAAAAAGGAGTAAACCCAGATATATACACGTGGCATGAATCTCGAGGCAAATCACCACATCTCGACCGCCCATTCCTTCAATCTGCTCGGTGCCGACGGTCCAAAGTGCCTCAATCGCCTCCGTGCTTTGCACACTTGTCCCTTCAGCTCCCCTTGACTCCCATGCACTGTTTGATTTTCCTGCAATCAAACATAGACTCTTCAATTCACCATTTAATATTTTTTTAATGCATTTTAATCCAAAATTTTAATTCCCAAACCCTAATTCTTCACTATAAATACCACCCCATGCCCCAACTCTTCACCATTCTGAAATTTCTAGCAAAAATTCTCTCAAGCTCTCTAAGTGTCAAGTGGAGTTAAGCCCCCCAAGTGAAGTAGCAAGCCAAACTCGACGACCGGAGCACCTCCGACGAAACCACAACACCTGAAGTCTCCCCTCATTCTTGTTAATGATCTAAGCTAGTAAGTCCCTTCACCTCTATCTTATTCCATCTCAAAACCACTTTTTAAAACAAACCGACAAAAGAGCAGTTATCTCCGATATAAGTTTCTTTTTAACATTTGTAATGCATGTGATGAGCAAATTAAATCAACTAACATGCTACACTAATCTTAACCTTTTTTCCCATCATTTAGTTTTAATTTAACAAAATTTCATAGGAAACAAACATATAACAAACATTTTCATTAAAATACCATGAACTTTAGTATAACACTTCTCGATAATTAGTTTAAATACTTTTAGAAAAAGTTCACGGGGTAACGACCTACCTCACACGTACACTATGGTTTCATAGCACGGTATTCTAGAGCTATAGTTAATTTAAAGAACTTTTTCATTAAAATACCACACCGTTTCAAAACGGATTTCTTTAAATCGGTATTTCGAAATTCTTAGTAATTACGTCTCTACAACCCTCGTCAGGGGACCCGCTAATAGATGGTGTGGATGATCGCACATACTTGGGATAGTAGAGCGAGATACAGAACTCCTCACGGAGTATTCGGTCTCGAAAGGAAATAAAAATACGGTTTTTATGAAACGCAACTTTCTAAACAAAACTAATTTTTGAAAAATTATATAAATATTATGAACCCGTATTTTCAAAAAAAACAAATTAAGAAACTATATTTTTAAAATGAAAGATTAAATTTTTAATAAAATACCATCAAGTTTTCAAAAGTAGTAGTTTTCACAAAAATACTATAAACTTTCAGAAAGGCTAGGTTTTATCACCAAAGCACCACAACAATTAAAATATATGTTAATGAAAACCCTAAATATTACAAATCACTCTCGAGATTATTTTTAAATCAATATTAATATATATTTTTCATAAAAACCCCTCGAGGTATACAAACAATATTTTAAGGACTTTAGAATTAATATTGGTTTAAGCGGTATCATTTCTCTTGAGCTCCAGGGAATCGGACAAAATGAGTGCTTGCCTATTTAGGTTATACAACTTAACGGAGTTGTCAACGACAATTGTCTTGGAAAAAAACATAAATTCTGCCGTCAATATGCAGCAGTTGCCAATTTCTCCCGAACATAAGATTTTAACAATTTACATCAATTCACATGAAAAGACATGAACTCTAACCTAACTCGAATCTAAACTCGAATATGAACTCGAACCCAAACTACTCGAACCAACTTGACTCAAACCAATATTGCAAATGTCATGACTCGTATATTACTCGACTCACTCAAATACATTCTACAGCTTTTGCAATCTATGGTTTCGATCAAGACATGTTAATCAATCAATCAAATCAATTAAGTATATTAACCAGTTATATATATTATACTCGGGGTGCTTGGGATAGTTTCTTGTGTGAATCCAACGAAGCTTCAGGAGTCCCGTATTAACCTCTTTTTTATTTTACTCGAATATCAGTTGGGTTGACTCATCCACAGTCCAGAGCCCCGATGCTAACACATGAAACGGGCCCGTGTTTCCTTACTCCTGGGGCCCCACTCTTGAGCTCGCGAATACTTCTACGGTTGCGTTGATATTCACACTTGGAACTTAACGTTAACATAATGACCATATAGAGACCTATAGTATATACTTACCCATGAACATATACTCTTACTCATTATATATATTCTACACTTGTCATTTTTCTTTACTCTTACCTATCTTTGGGACTTACCGAGCGCTAATTCGCTGACAGGCATTCCACCCACTTTTCTTTTCTTGGAATGTTCGCCAGATACGGTCGAGACAAAGGAAGTCAAAGCCATAGAGGAGGACTACAACCAGATCGCTACTTAGGGTTAACTCAGCTTTATTTTTCTTCAGTTTATGTATGCCACTTGTTTAAACATTTTCCTTATTATATTTACTTTCCAATATAAACTCATGTATTTGTAAATATTGAAAGTTGAATGTAAATAAAGATATTTGTTGAAATTTTTTACAGTTTCCATTTATTCTTGTATTGTGTATTATTGTTTCAATACGCTTAGTATATTTATTTAGGGAATGACCTTCTCTGGATAAATATGCCGCGGGCTTGCCACGTCACCGTTTCCGTCTACTGGAAAGCGGGGCGTGACACGAACTTAAACTTGAACTTGAAAACCTGAACTCGACTTAAATCGAAACTTGACTTAAACTTTGAGCTTGACTTGAACCGGAACCATATACTTGAAACTTGACAAGAATACACGAATTCAATAAGTATACATGAAACTAACTTGACTCGAAGTATGAATACAAATGACATGACTTGCACTTGACATGACTACATGATCTTGACCTGAATTTAATCTTGATATTAGATCACCTTTTGTATTCATGAATTCGATCAAGACTTGTAACATAAATCATAGACTAATATATACAGAGTGTTGGGGTAGTTCAAGTGTGAATCCAACGGAATCTCAGGAGTCACCCTGGTTCATGAATTTATGTCTACTAACACATGCAATTTATCATGAGGGCCCGTGTTTCCAAGTCTCTGGGACCCTGCTCTTGGTTTTGGAATACTTCAACGCTAAGTTGAAATTCCGTTATTACCACTTGGGCTCGTGATTCCTTGCTCTTGGGTCCCTGCCCTTAAGTTCGAGAATATTCTTGAGATTGGTTGATATTCACATTTGGACTGACGTGAAGTTAGATTATCTTGTAGAGACCTGTTAAGACACATACTCATAGTCGCTCACACACTCATTACCTGTTATGCTATACATGCTATATTATATTGCTTTTTTGTACTTGTTGAACATCATAATTCTTTTGGGGACTTACCAAGCGCAAGTTCGCTGACGGACATTCCACCTATCTTTATTTCTTTAGAATGTTCGTCAGATAATCTAGCGACTGAGAAGGTAAAACCGATTGCAGATAACTACGACCAGATCGGAGCACAAGCCGACTCTTAGATTTTTTTTCCAGTTTTCAGTACCAGTATGCCACTTGTTTAGGCATTTCATTTCATATTATTTCCTTTTCAGAATATCGTATCAATGTAATTAAAGTTTGTTGAGGTGAATGTAAATAAAGTAGTTTGTTGAAAATTTCACTCTTATTATTCTTACACTGTGTATAATTGCTTATTTACGTTTAACATATTTATTTTGAGAAATGACATTTGTAAAGTAAATATGTTGTCCACTTGTCACGTGACCGCTGCCGTTCTTTGGGAAGTGGGGCGCGACACAACGGCCTTATTGTTTAAAGGCTTTAGGCGGAGAAATTCGTAAATGAAGTTTGGCAGTTAATTGCCGCCATGGCTTCAATAGACTTGTTTTCAAATTCAGTTTTGAAAATTAAAATGAAGGCCTTTGGTTCCAACGGTCTTCTTATGTGACCCTTTAACCCGCAACCATTCAAACTTTAACTAATTTGGGACATTCCCTGTGGGTGCAACGCGGGAGATTGTAACACAAGGTTGAGTTGTTGTATTCTGAAAGCAAATAGCATCAATCCCTGTTGCACTGTAGGGGAGCGAATATTGCTTTAAAAAAGTGTTAAACGTGTCTCGACTCAATCTATTGTGTTGGTTTTCGCCATCGATATCAAACCCCATTTTCTAACTACAATTTAAAGTAATATCTTCGTGTTTATCAATGGAACCGAAAATATCAACGAAGAAGATGACAAGTCTCAAACTTGTCAAACCGGACAATGTACTCACTACTTTGATTGCTGCTACGTCGAAATATGAAACGGATTTATGGAAAGCATTTGACTCAAAGAACAAAAACGCGGGTTTGGAAGAGAAGAACCTTTCGGGTAACAAGTATCTAAATTTTTACTTTTTTAATGCATTCTATATTCATGCAACTTTTCATAACTTATCTAATTTTTGGAAAGATTGTCGATTTCTCAAAATAGAGAAGAAATCGGAAGCGAATGTGGTTAAAAATGGATTTATCGCAATGATTTTTGAAATCAGTGTGGTTGGAAGTGATATAAATTGGTATCTTGATTTGGGTGTCACTAGATATTTAACGAATAATAAATCCATGTTTGCAACTTTCAAAGAAGATAGCGATATCCATCAACTTTTCATGGACAATGAATCGACTGCATTGGTTAAAGGCATTGGAATAGTTAATTTAAAATTCATTTCGGATAAGTCAATGAAATTGATTGAAGTGTTATATATGTCAGAAATTCGCAAGAATTTAATGTGTGTAAGTTTGCTAAGCAAACATAATTTTAAAGTTGTATTCGAGTCTGATAAAGTTGTAATTACCAAGAGTGGAATATTTGTGCGAATGAGTTATGCATGCAATGGGTTGTTCAAATTGAATCTGATTAATAAAGATACAAGTTCTATTTATATTGTTGATTTATTTCTTTTATGGCATGATAGATTAGGACATGCATATTATTCTCGCATGAATGACATGATTAGCTTAAGTCTTATTGCTGCATGTGCTTATAAAGATATTGATAAGTGTAAAATTTACGTTCAATCTGAATTTACCTAGAAAACATTTTCATAAAATTGATTTGCGAAAATCCGTACTTTTGGAATTAATTCATAGTGATTATGTGATTAGAATCAAATTTTAAGCAGAGGTGGTAAAAGATATTTTATAACCTTTATCGATAATTTTTCAAAATACTCTTATGTTTATTTATTAAGTCATGAAGATCATACATTAAATAGTTTTAAAGTTTATCAAGAGAAAGTTGAAAATCAACTTAACACCAAAATCAAGACTTTAAATTCCGATAGAGGTGGCGAGTATGTTGACATAAACCGATTTTGTGAATCCGTAGCTAAACGACTAATAAACTGCAATCGGTAAATCCTATGATTTTCTCTAAACCCTGAATGCCCAAATTTTCAAATTCAATAAATCCTACCTCGACATCTAAATCTTTTATACCTACATCTTTTCGTCCATTTTTCTCTTTTCTCCTCTCATACTCGGCCTTCAGCTGAGAGGCCGTCCTCTCAATTTGCTGCTCGGCCCACCTCTCCTCCTCCTAGATGCACTAAAGTCAGTTCATTTTCTTTAATTATCACAGGTTATCGTAGTTATTGCAACCAAAATTGATTAGGGCATTTAATACAATTAATGTAAAAAATGCACAAGTATATAGTTTTTTGTAAACTTAACTCAGATGTGCTTATCATACAAAAATATAAGCAGAGCAAACTGTAATAATCTAACTTTAAATAAATAAAACTCTCTTTAAGTTATGAAGTTTCACCTTTTTATTATCAAAACACACACGACTACACACACATGCACATGCATGCATATATGTGTATACGTACATGTGTGTGTAATAAATGATCCGATGAGACACCATCTTTAGGTGAGACGACGGGATATTGTGACCATTGGAACTAAATGACAATATATAGACGGTTTTGATTAGAAATCCTTAAACCTGAATAAGTTTCTATGAAAAGATTCTTTCTAAATCTCTTTCCCTAACAAATGCAGCTTGCCATCCTAAATGCAACTGTGATTAAAGGAATGTATAGACATCCCTCTTATTGTGATGCACCTGCCATCCTAGATGCAACTGTCATGAAAGCAACATCACAAGGAAATTAACCCCTTTATTAACATATATAAAAACTACAAGTAACTTCGTTAAATAAATTTGCAAAAATGAAAATAGTGCCATTTTAGGAAACATATTTTACAGTAGATCTCAAGGGTTATGATTATATAACTTAGGAAAATATTTAAACATTTCAAATCAGATAATGTAGATATATTACTTCAACTAATCACTACTACAATAAGGGATTGCCCTTACGGATATATCGGTAGGGGCAAAAAAATACAACATAGATGCAAAGACCGCAGGTGCAAGTCTTCGCCATGAACATGCCCCTACGGAGTAATAATTGTCCCTACACCTTAATCTGTAGGGACATTTATTCCTACGGAGTAATTCGTAGGGCCTGATAAATATTTTAATTTATTGGTTTATAAAATAAAATAATTGCCCCTACGGATGTATCGTAGGGCCTGATAAATATTTTAATTTATTGGTTTATAAAATAAAATAATTGCCCCTACGGATGTATCGTAAGGTCTGATTGGTGCCCCTACGAATACATCCGTAGGTCCAGATAAATGTCCCTACGGATAAATTCGTAGGGGCAAGTTTTACTGAGTCCATGGGGACAAAATATCAGGTATTCTGGTATTTTGTCCCTACGGCTAACTGTGTAGACGAAAACTTTACACCTACGGATTAATCCGTAGGTGCAACAGATGGCCCTACGGATTAATCCGTAGGAACAAAATATCAGGGGTTTTTTATTAAAAAAAGGCTTTCTGTTTTTCCCTCGTCCTGTGCACAATAATATATATATCATATAACCAAATACAGAAATATTCATAATCAACATCTCACGCATAATATATAAAAGAAATAAACAAACAGAATACGATATCAAACTAAATTATCGTGAACAAGCAAGTCACCAGGAATATCGTCCAAAATTTATACAATATGTATCAGATAAGTACATACATCCTCAAAAATAAAAATAAAGCTACCCTAGCTCGGTCCAGCTCCTCCACCTCTGATAATCGCCGTAATCTGACGCATCTGCTTCTCAGTGCAACCCTGAGTCATCAAAAACTCGACTAATGAAGGAGCGGACTGTGCGGGAGTCTGAGCGGGCTGTGGAGCTGCAGGAGCGGTCTGCGCAACCGCAGCCGATGTAGTGGCTTGCGGAGCTGCAGCCGAAGGACATGCATGTGGAGCCGCAGCCGAAGTAACCTGTTGCACCTTTTAAATTTTTTGTGTAATAAATGAGTAAGAATGGTGTATTAAATTTTAGTCGAGTTCGTATCATTATCAGGTTAATGCGAAACCCCAATCTAAGAATAGTTAGGGACTTAGGCCTCGTTTGGGTATCTAGTTTAGAAAGTCGTAGTTTATTTTAATTAGATAGTTTTATGTAAGTATGATTAATCAAAACTAAGTCTACAACCAAATAAGTTCATGCTACTAATATTGTATATGTTACTGTTTATATAATGTGATATAATATTTTACTATTAAGTAGTATACGTACCATCTCCTTCAACTTCTCGACGGTAGTCTTTAAGGCAGCAAAATCATACTCTAGACATCGCTCACGGGGGGTAGGGGAAGTAACTGCCGGAGTGCAGTCCAACCTCATATGGGCCGTGCAAGGATCCAGTCCCCGGCCTCTCTCCCAACCTCCATGGTGCCCTCCATATGCGGCGTCTAGGACTGGGGTCAGCAGCATCGGATCAATCTGTCCAGTAAAATCGATCTCCGATGCCTCCGCTTGCTCCACCACCCGCTCCTATACCCACATTAACCATTAAAATATAAGTATATCATTTAATTTTGAACTTTTCAAAACAAAAATTTCAAACTTGTTGGAATAAATATTAACACTTATGCAATACTTTTGGGTAGCGGTGTCAGGGAATCGAAGCTCGCCCGTGGCGGGATCTGTCGAGATGCCGTGGACGGCAAGATACGCGGTCAGCATGCTCGGTGTACCACCCTGCGCCAGGGTCTAAGCTTTCTGCAATTCGCAAAAAATTTAAATATATTATAAAATAACTCTTAATATTACATTATATTAAAATAGATCTATTGTAATTTACCGATGCCTCCATGGCACGAGTAATGTTTCTCGAGCCACCTATACAAGTGGGGCGACCCCTCTTCGCCGACTTCCTATTCTCTTTATTTTGATCGGTCTGTTTCTGCACAACACATTCAGATTTAGTTTTCTAGTTAAGCAACACAAAAAATAAATTATATACTAAATAATGGATTACATTTAAATTACAAACCTGTTTACGCTGAGAGTCAAAATATTGGCATAAAAGAGGCCATGTATATATGTCGACTCTCGCAAAGGCCGGAGTATATGTAGGAGAACCGCTCTCTCTCTGTCTCGGGGGTCGCCATCCACAGGGAATAGCAGTCGATCTTCAGCTCGTTTCTATTGTATCGGACATTTGATTGCATGTTCTTTATCAGGCCATAGTACAGAGCGTGAAGATCAAGCACTCTCTCAGGGTGATCAGGGTCGGGTATAGCCTGAAAGTCGAAATCCAACTGCAAATACAAAAAAATAATGTATTTAAATTGCATGTGTTAAATAATAATAAATATATTGTCTAAGTCAAATGAAAATATATATTAATACCTGAGCCTGATCCCATAAGAGGGCAAATGAGCGCCGGTACTAATCGCCCCACTCAATATGAAGTGGATAGTTCTTCACGAGGTGGCTCCCATCCCCCATATACCGGCCGAACCTCTCGGCATAATTGCCGGTTTAGAGATAATCGGAGGTAAAGAAGAAGGGGAATACTGCCTCCCTCCTAGCTCTGTCGGCCCTCAGCCTGTGGGACTGATTCGGCCCTCGAGTCCCCCTCTCGGGATGGGGCTGCCCTGCATCTACAAGAAATATCAAGACAATCAATATTAAGACAAAGTGGTATTAAGAAATCTAAGGTTTAACGAAAATTGAAGTGCGATATATACCTCTGGCGACAGCAGCACGAGCTTGGGCCTGGGCATCAGCACGAGCGGGACGATAGTTCCTCCGGTGAGAAACAGTCGGTGACCCGGACGTGGACGCATCCCCTCCAACTAGAAAATAAATATTGACGATAAAATTACATGAAGTTCATGTTTATTCTTAGAGCATATGTAAAATGAATAAATATTTTATATTTATTCATACTAACCTGCAGACTGAGCGGAGGGTACGGAAGTGGCGAGAGTGGCCCCTGCGCCAGATATGGACGCACCACTTATAATTAGACAATTAAAAATAGATTATATAAGTAATTGCAAAAAAATGTGTAGATCAATAATATAACATTTTAAATCAATATGCATGCACTATAAGATATATAAACATACCCGCATGTGCGGTGGCGGCCTCTGCCCGAGATGTGGAGGCATCACCTACAGCTAGACAATAAAAAAATGATTATCTAAATAAGAGCAAAAAGAATATGTGTATATTTATCATATAACATTCTAAATCAATCTGCATGAATTATAGAATATATAAACATACCTGGAGGTACGGGAGTGGCCTCTGCCTCTGATGTGGACGCACCACTAACAGCTAGACAATCAAACATTGACTATACAAGAAATTTTGAAAAAAATATACGTACATATCTATAATATTACATTCAAAATGAATATGCGTGCAATATATCTAGAGGTGTGGCAAAGTCCACACGGAAGAAGTCATCCGAAGGGGTCTCCAATCGGGATGCAAGACCAGCCCTCTGAAGCTCCCTATGCAGCTCTCCGGACGGCAGAACCGCTCTGCCTCTGCCTCTGCTGGTGCTCCTACCGCCCCTCGCTGCTCCGGTCGTCGTCATCAACTGCTGGTGCTCCTGCCGCCCCTCGCTGCTCCGGTCGTCGTCATCAAATCTAGACAAGAGTACAATCATTACATATGCATGCTATATATGTATAGATCGTAAAAATGTGAAGTAATAATATAACATTATTGATAACCTTTTTCGTTTCATGGACACATTATTTCATGATCAGCCAAAGACAGCCCGTCTTTTGAAACAGACGGTCGGAGCACTCTAAGTCTTCTCTTCTTCGTCCTCATCATTGTCCTCCATACGATTCTCGAATTCTGGGACATCGTAAACATCTCTGGGTTTCAAACGACACACGACACTTCATCCCGGATGCTTCAAGCACTGTGAGTAGTATACTTTGAATGCTTGATCCGGAAAGATAAATAGATCGTCCTGACCGTAAAATTGAAATGTGTTCACACTAATCAATCCATATTCATCTTTCCAAGTCCCGAGATTGTTTCTTCACTTATCCGTATCGGTTCGTGTATCGTACCAAATACATTGAAATATATAAAACGGTTTTGATCGTCCGGGATATTGTATGCCAAGTATGCAATTTAAGTATCCATAATAAATCACACCATCCGATCCTACCGTCGCATTCCCTTTATTCTGAGTGGTTCGAGATGTTTCTATGTCCTTAACTTCAAATTTGTATCCAAGGACACCGAATCATTTATAATATGCAACCTCCATACTAGAAAACTGAGCTAAACATCTTGAATCACTCTCTAATGATGCAGATAAGTACGGATCGTGGATCTGACAAAACAAATTTTATGACAAATACATAACGATATATGTTTAGATTAAGACTGGTAGCAATAACATATTATTCGAACTTACATGATCTGCAACTCAATCACAAAAATCATCCTGATCATATTTTTCCAATCGTTCATTATTCGAATCGGATGTCCTTCACGTACCTTGTTAAAATGATTTCTGTTCTCATCAATAAATTATGACATTATTATTATATCGTTTCATACACACACAAACACAAATATAACAATTAATCCAAAAAAACTTATTCTCTAATTTCTTTAAGACATACGCTATTGAGGAGGATAAACCGATATATGTTGTTAATAAACATAGTGTCTACTCTCTTATAATCAGCTTTACCATATGGCACATCCTGAATTCTCCGAGACCGGTTAAGCTTCGTCTCAATGTTCTCGTCCAAATAGCGGGAATAAAATGTAGTTGTTTCATCTAGAAGATAACCTTGTATGATAGAACCCTCAGGTTGATTTCTATTACGTATATACTTTTTTAGAGTGTAGAGGTGCCTAAAGAAAAATATGTTAAATAAATAAATACGGGCATATAGGACAATAATAATTTTACAAATTGCGTGAAACAAAAAATTCCACGTATCTTTCGACGGGATACATCCATCGATATTGTACCGGTCCGGCTAACTTAGCCTCGATTGCAAGATGAACTGTCAGGTGTATTATGATATCGAAGAATGACGGTGGGAAAATACGCTCAAGCTTGCAAAGTATCAACAAAATAAAATTTTCTAGATTCTCCAGCGTCACAATATCAAGGGTTTTAGCACACAATTATCTAAAAAAGCAACAAAGGTTATTGATTACTAGACCAACCGATTCGGAAAGGGAAGTCCTGAGGGCTAATGGAAGAAGGTGCTCCATAATAATATGATGATCATGATTTTTCAGCCCATCGATATTGCCTTTTACAATTTTTATCTTCTTGCTAAATAATCTTGAGAAGCCTGCAGGAACTTTCAAATCACGCAACACCTGCATGAATCTTTTCTTCTCCGATTGTGACATGATACGCGGCATTAGGAAGTACAAATTTACCTGGTTTACCCGCGATCGGTTTAGGATGCAATTCACTTCTAATTTCCCAGTCCTGAAGATCCTTCCGAGCACGAGGTTTGTCTTTTGATTTTCCATCTTTACAAAGAAGCAAGTTGAGTACGTAATCAGATACCCCCTTCTCTATATGCATGACATCCAGACAATGACGCACTAAATTTGTTGACCAGTACTGTTCCCGCCAAAATTTTCGGCCAAGAGCTATTTGTTCCCTTATAACCCTTATAAAAAAGGGAGAGAAGAAAGAGGAAAAGAACTCACGGTTGGACATCACGTGTTAAGTACGTGAGCGTTTATATGCAAAGTATATAAGCACCGAAAGAAAATAACAAAAGGGCCAAACAGGCCTCACGTGTAAAATACGTGAGCGCTCATATGCAAAGCATATGAGCGCTGAACATAAATCACCAATGGCCAAAAAGGCCCCACGTGTTAAACACATGAGCGCTCATATGCTCATATGAGCGCTGAAAATAAACAGGCTAAAACCCACACTAGGTGTCACGTGTTAAACACGTAAGTTCTCTTGCAGGAAATAATACATAATATTTTCCCAGGCCCTTTGCAGGAAATCTGTCTCAAGTCTTCGTGCTAATTTTCATGGGAATCTTTTGCCGATTCAGCTCAGTCTTGTGTCTTTTGCAGTAATAAGCAGCCTAAACTAAATTAAAAAAATCGATAAGGTGATGAAGATCATGTTATTCTCCAAAACAATATTGTTTGAAAAATTATAGAAAATAACGTTATTATTTGACAAGTTATCTTTTTAACATTCAAGAAAGCAGTAGCTCTCCCCTACTATCTTTTCAGGGATGGCGACACCGGCCATTATGTTCGGCATCATCACATGAGTCGTGATGTAGGAGGGTTTAACATGATGGATGTGGGACTGTTCAGCCTTATATCCTAAAGAGTCCTTTTAAAATCGTTTGGCTTGTCCGCCGGCAGTTTGGTTGGTGTTCCCTCGCCTGTCTAAAAAGAGAGCCAATTTCACCATATTATCCTTTTCTTTTTCACCATTTATTAAATATTTTCCACATTGAATACTGTAAAAAAAAGTCGACGTATTTTATTAACGTCTATTGTTTTTCATGGTATCAGCGATTTATTTAGACACTGCTATGTACCATAATTTGCTTGTTAGTGTCATTACTGTATCAAATTGAGTTTAGGTCATCGATTCTGAGTATGAACACTCTTTAACAGTCCAGGCTCTAATGGGTGGGTGCTATTGCTTCCATGCTATTTTGGTGCTAATTATGAATCATATCCTCACATTAAGATCACAACACCATGAGCCTCCATATTTGATCCTTTTGGCCACCATTGGATGTGCCCAAAATAGCACATATCCCAAATCCGGCTCTAATTGATTGGTTGTGTATGTGATATGAAACAGCTTTATAAAATCATAATATCTGATGGGCTGAAAAACTAAAAACGCATGTATAACATCGGAATGTCAGAAAATGGTGGACACATTGGAAAAGAGACGTGCACTTTTGGCCTTTAAACTAAAGCCATGATATAAGATTCTGTTGGAGATTTTGACAGAGCAATAATGAAAAATTGGAAGCAAAAGTGATTCTGCAGATGATTTTTATTAGAGTAAAAAACAAAGCCTTTAAATAGGCATTACATGCTAAACGTGACTTGAAAGCAGAGCAAATTCTTAGTCTAGAAAATCTCAACTGTTTAACTACTTCCATCGGCACATAATCTGTCTAGAAGATTTATTCAACTAGACTACTAACAAACTACTAACAAACCTGCCTAGGAGATTTATTCAACTTGACTACTAATAAACTACTAACAGAAACATTCGAATTACTCTTACTTCAACACTCCCCCTTTATTCGAAAGTTGAAACTCCCAATTGTGTACTGAACTCTTCATGTTTTGCTTGTAGCAAACTCTTGGTTAATAAGTCTGCAATCTGTTCATTGGTTCCACAGTTATCCAACTGAATTTCTTCTTTAGCAATCAGCTCCCTTATAAAATGATGCTTGATTTCGATGTGTTTCGTCCTGCTGTGGTGCACCGGATTCTTTGCTAACATCACTGCTGACTTGTTATCACATTTCATACTAGTAGCTTTGATCTGTTCTTGCCCCAAGTCGCTTAGAATCCTCCTTAACCAGACTGCTTGACAACTTGCTGCAGCAGCTGCCACATACTCGGCCTCTGTCGAAGATAAAGCCACTGAGGCCTGTTTCTTCGAACTCCAGGATATGGCTACAGTACCTAGGACGAAACAATTGCCGGATGTGCTTCTCCTATCTTCCACAGAACCGGCCCAGTCGCTGTCGGTGAAACCTTTTAGGCTGAAGTCATCAGTCTTGCAAAACCAAATACCATAACCTTTAGTTCCTGCCAAGTAGCGGAGAACTCTCTTGGCCGCTCCAAAATGATGGCTTGTTGGACTGTGCATAAAACGAGATAAGACACCAACAGAATAAGCTACATCAGGTCGAGAATGAGTAAGATAAATTAGTCTTCCAACCAAACTTCTGTAGAGTCTTGCATCTGTCAATCTCGTACTGTCATCCGAACTCAATTTCTCATTTATATTCATTGGTGTCGCAACAGGCTTGCATCCTTGCATATTAAATTTCTTCAATGTGCCATCCACATATTTCCTTTGTGACATGAATATCCCTTTATGAGTTTGAACGATCTCCAGCCCCAAAAAATATTGTAACTCTCCTAAATCAGTCATCTCAAACATCTTTTTCATTGATGCTTGAAATTCATGTATAAGCTGCAAGGACGAGCTAGTATAGATCATATCATCTACGTAAAGACTTACTATGAGTAAGTCATTCGTACCTTGATTCTTTACATAGAGAGTTGGTTCGTGAAGGCTCCTTTCAAACCCATTCTTGAAGAAGAAATCGGCAATCTTACTGTACCAGGCATGTGGTGCTTGCTTGAGTCCGTAGAGAGATTTCCGCAACCGAAGTACCTTGTCTTCCTCTGTCTTGCTTTCGAAACCTGGCGGCTGACTTACATAGACCTCCTCCTTTAAATCGCCATTTAGAAATGCGGATTTAACATCGAACTGAAAATTTTTCCATTGCTTTTGGGCTGCTACCGCCAAGATTATCCGCACGGTTTCAAAACGAGCCACCGGAGAGAATGTTTCTTCGTAGTCGATTCCCTGTTGCTGCGTGAAACCTCTAACCACTAGCCTAGCTTTGTGTTTCTGAACACTTCCATCTTCCAAATACTTTGTTTTGAAGATCCGTTTTAAACTAATAACATTTTTACCTTCTGGAAGATCGACCAACTCCCACGTTTGATTTCTTTGGATTGCCGACAGTTCTTCTCTCATTGCAAGTCTCTATTCTTTTCTTTCCATGGCTTCTTCCATAGTGATTGGGTCCCCACCAAATAGAACCAGTGCTGAAGTTGTGTTCCCCTCAATCTCAAACCGATGTCGAGGAACTCTCCCCCGCTCACTTCTACGTAGCTGAGCTGACTCTTTCGGAGAAGATTCTTCAGATGTTGAGACTGAGCTTGATTTCTCCGATGTTGAAGACTGTGAACCTTCCGAACCATCATTTTCGGGCTCGACTTGTTCAAGGGCACTTTGTTCTTCTTCAGTCTGAACGTGAGGGATTTGGCTGTTGTCTTTGGCTTTCCAATCCCAACTGGCCCGTTCGTCAAATACAACATTACGACTAACAGTAATCTTTTTACTCAAGGGATCATATACTCGGTAAGCCTTTGATTTAGTGCAATAACCAATAAACACATGCTTTTGTGATTTCCCATCTAGTTTATGTCGTCCTGTTGTAAGCAAGACATAACATATGCACCCGAACACTCGAAGATGACTTACGGAGGGTTTACTTCCGCTCCATGCTTCATACGGAGTTTGGTTCCATACTGCTTTGGTCGGTGAGATGCTGAGAATATGAACAGCTGCTGCAACTCCTTCAGCCCAAAAAGAATTTGGTATTCCATTCTGTTTCAACATCGATCGAACCATTTCCACAACCGTCCGATTCTTGCGTTTAGCCACGCCGTTCTGTTCGGGAGTATACGGTGCTGTGAACTGCCTTCTTATTCCTTATTCATCGAAGAAGGCATCGAAATCTTTTGAGGTAAACTCACCTCCACGATCTGTACGGAGTATTTTTACAACTTTCCCACTTTGTTTTTCCACAAGTGCCTTGAACTTCTTGAAGCACTCGAAGCTTTCTGATTTGTGCTTCAAGAAATATACCCAGCTCATCCTACTAAAATCATCAATAAATAGGAGAAAGTACTTACTGCCACCTAATGATTATGTTCTCATGGGACCACACAGATCGGCATGGATGAGCTCGAGAATATCTTCAGCTCTCTTTGATTTTCCTATCGGAAAAGATTGTTTTGCTTGCTTTCCAATCATGCACCCTTCGCAGACTTTCTCTAATGACTTGATGACAGGAAGATCATTCACCATTTGCTTGTTCTTTAGCAGCTGCAGTCCTTTAATGCTTAGATGGCCATATCGCTGATGCCATAGCTCGTTTTCCGCAAGAGTCTTGCTCACCATGGCTCTTTCTGTTATTTCAGCAAAATCAAGAGCATACATACGATTTGATGACATACGAGCACAAGCAAGAATTTTACCAGTGATTTTGTGTTTCACCGTGCATTTAAAATCATCAAATACCACCATGTAACCAGATTCATTCAATTGTCCAACGCTCAGCAAGTTGTGTGCTAAAATGGAGCAAAATGAACTTCCTTAATAAATTTTTTCTGGTTACCTACCGAGATCTCAGCTATGCCCTTGCTTTTAATCTGTAGTTGTTTATCATCTCCAACCCGTACTTGTGATTTGACAGTCTCATCGAGCTCTTTGAATTTGGAGCGATCTCCGGTCATATGATGAGAGCAGTCGCTATCAATGTACCAGATGTCATTCTTCTTTGTTGTTGTTGCTTCTGTCATAAACAGGAAGTTATCTTCAGCATAATTTGCCTCTTCTGGTTTGGACCAACAATACCTATAAGAGTGCCCAAATTTATTACAGTATGAGCACTTGACAGTATTGTTTCTGCCTCGGCCCCTGCCTCTATGGCCTCCTCGACCTCTTCCTCTTCCATATTGATTTGAGGATTCAGACTCCCCCTTGGTCTGAAAGGATATTTCTTCTTCCTTCCCATTAGATCGGTTGATTCGCGCCTCATGAGCTTGAAGTGATCCCATCAGTTCATCAAACGAGAAGGTGGACAGGTCCTTAGATTCTTCGATTGCAGTCACCACATGATCGAACTTGGATGGCAGACTCCTTAGAACCTTGGCAACGACTGTTTCGTCTGATATCTGATCTCCGTAGGATCTCATTTGCCCTACAACCGACGAAACTCTTGCCAGAAAATCTTGCACAAACTCGTTATTTTTCATGGAAGAAGTTTCAAAATCACGCCTTAGGGATTGCAACTTTACCCTTATTACCTTAGAAGAACCCTGATATTCAGTCTTGAGCGTGGTCCACGCTTGCTTGGCCGTGGTAGCTGCGGCTATCCTGGAAAAAATCAACTCATCCACTGCCTGCTGGATGAAGAAGAGAGCTTTGGCATCTCGTTTTAGATGCTCTTTGTTGCGAGTCTCGTCTTCTTTATTTTCTTCATATTCTGTTTTGACATAATCCCATAGATCTTGAGATCGAAATAGTGTCTTCATTTTGATGCTCCAAAATTCATATGAATCTCCTTTGAACAGCTGAATTTGTGGTTGTGAAGTACTGACACCAGCGTTGGCAACCATGTTTGCGAATGAAGCAGTCAAAGAAAATTCCCAGTTCTGAAAGAATCTGTCTCTGATACCACTTTTGTTGGAGATTTTGACAGAGCAATAATGAAAAATTGGAAGCAAAAGTGATTCTGCAGATGATTTTTATTAGAGTAAAAAACAAAGCCTTTAAATAGGCATTACATGCTAAACGTGACTTGAAAGCAGAGCAAATTCTTAGCCTAGAAAATCTCAACTGTTTAACTACTTCCATCGGCACATAATCTGCCTAGAAGATTTATTCAACTAGACTACTAACAAACTACTAACAAACCTGTCTAGGAGATTTATTCAACTTGACTACTAACAAACTACTAACAGAAACATTCGAATTACTCTAACTTCAACAGATTCTAACTTAGGAAACAATCAAATGGTAGTGTCATGATGATCAATAATCTCAGACGGGCTATCGAGTGATTAGTGATTAACTTACATTAATCACTTTCCCCATCTTGAGAGGATAAGGACGCCGACAATAGAGAAGCATGATGCAGCCACCATGCTTACCACGAGCGCAAAGACGAGGAATTGACTCGGAAGATTTAAATACTTTTGGGTCCTCTTCAATCCTTTGTCGATCACTGGTGCTAATGCAGCTGCTCCAGCAACTCTAAATGGTCTTGTTACATTGTTCCCAGTCCACATTGTAACAACTCCAATTTTTGTGTACATAAATTTGATTTAAAATTTAAGTATACATGGAGTATTTAATGTTGCTGATATCACTTTAAGTATCTATTTTCCCACAATAATTACAAGAAGGAGCTTGTAGCTCATTGGTAAGACCCTGCACTGCTGAACCAAGCCACCAGAGTTCGAATCCCATACCCCACATTATTTTTAGATTATTTTTCTTTTAAAATTCTTGTAAGCCCAACAGTCCACAGGCCATAACTCCCAAAAGTTGAACTGAACCCTAAAAAATGAGTATACCAGAGCCTACATCGGGCGAACCCACGCCCGACGACACCCCGACTCGGCCGAGTCGGCCGGCGGACCGGCCGACTCGGGCCGGCGCCGCCGGCCGGACTCGGCCGGACGGCCGAGTCGTCTACACGAAAGTTGCGCCTTTTCGTCTTCTTTAACCCCCTGTTTACTCCAATTTATTGGATCGGTTCTCAAATGTTAATTACACCTAATATAATACAAATTTTAATGATTTTTCTTAAATTTTTACAATTTTTTTTAAAATAAAAACCTTTCACCTACCCTACCCTAGCCTACCCTATAAATAGACCCCTACCCCCTACCCTCTCATCCCAAAACACTAGGTTTACTCTCTTGAAATTTTCACAAGAAAGGTGTGCGTTGAAACCGAGTTCACGGCGAAGCGCTGACGGAATTCCGGCGACGTTTTTGAAAACAACCGGCGACGAAATAACATCTCGGCCACTCCCCTAGTTTCTCTATACTCTTTAGTATAGATCGAAACCCATAAGTCCCGTTCTTTTCCTCTTTCTACTTCTCAAAAATACGAACTTATGAAACCCGACGGAAATCGGAACAAACCGATTTCCGATTCGGTTTTTCTATAAAATCTCACTTGTCACTGATTGCATAATACCTAAACTTATTCATGTTGCTATTAATCATATAACAACTAATTTGGATAAAGTTTCGCACATGAAATGATAGCTTTTGCAATATCTTATTCTTTTTCACATTAATACCATAATGTTTATTTTTCTTCTTCTAATCAATTAAATCATTCCTAAACATCGCTATCTTGACCATTAAACTTGTAAAAGTCAATTTGAATAAGTTTTCACACATGAAATGATAACCTTTTCAATTTACCGTATTCTTACACTTTAATACCATCATGTTTCAATTTCGTATTTAACCCTTAACTTGCTATACAATTAAAGTAGAGCACGAGATAACGACCTACCTCCACACACACGCAAATACAAACCCTAAAATGATAGCATCAAAACTTAGAATACAATAAAACGAGATTTTCATTAAAATACCATAATCTTCATAAAACCATTCTTAAAGGTTTTAGATTTGTTACACTTTTAAGTAAACATTTCTTACTAGGAAAGTACGATAAGTTGTGAATATCGATCGTTTATCTAAACTGACTTTGTGGTGTCTAGGCTAGGCAAGTGAGCTTGGGTAACTTTAAAAGGCCCGCCTCACGATTCGTGAGCGGATCCCTCCCTCCTCACTTGTACTTACCTGGTCATAATTGGCGGTGAAGAGGCGATTTGAGGCTTCTAACGACTTGTCGTTTAGACCATTTAGAAATAGGCTAGTTGGCTTAGGAAACCTTAGAATCTACAATACGGAAAACTACACTTTGCGAATAAATACCTTTTATTTTATAAAACCGTTTTCTAAAGGATTAGTATTTTACAATCTTTGCAAAGCGCCGCTACAACCCATCTTTGGGGAACCCGTTCGGGATCGTGCGGTTTATCGCGCACCCTCGGGCTAGTAGTGCGAGATTCAGACCTCCGCAAGGAGCATTCGGTCTCGAAAGGTTTAAAATACGACATCTTAAGAAAATGAGATTTTTTGAAATATAAAATATTTAGTAAAATTATTTTTGTATAAACATATGTATATCTATCTTTTAAATACCTATTTTATTATAATATAAATTTTCCACCTTTTTCTAAAAATCATAAAAGAATAAAGGTTACACTAAAATACCATGAACTTCAAATAATCAATATTACAGATAAATACCATTATTTATGAAATTAAGATATTTTCATTAGAAATGTCACAACATAAAATCCACAACTCTAAATACGAGTAATAAATACTTGAGGTGTATTTTGAAAAGTATATAAAAGTATTTTTACATAAAAACCCCCTCAAGTTTTATAAATTACCCTAAGGACCCTAAGAGTTATAAGACTTCGTTTCACATTTCTGATTGTCTGACTCGGGTTTGAGTCTGATTAATCTGACTTGAATATGATTCAAGTCAATCAATAATCTACAAGTTTCTAATTCAAAATGAATACATGAATCTATGAATACAATTACCAGTTTATACAATCTGGCTGAACCGAACCATAGATATATTCCTTCTACATGATTCCCAGTATTCCATTTACATGACTCCACGGTTATAACCGTTTCCAGATATCATGGTTTCGATCAGTCAGTCAATCAATCATACAACCAACACAATTTACAAGATAACAATACAAACAGGACATCGCGGGGTTTAAGAGGTAGATTGGTACGGAAGGTGTTAAAGGTGGCACGAGGTGGTCAGATTTAACACACCTAACTTGAATCCAATTACTGTTGTACCATGGCATAAACGGTACCTTGTACTATACGTGCCCTTAGTCTCTGGCATATAGAGACTCCCCTCGTATACACTGGCATCCTTCTGTACCAAGCTACAAACAACAGTGTTGACATAATATTACAACAATAATTTACACTTTAAAATGTACCCTTCCTATTCTGTCTTTTTCTACTTCCCTCTTACTTTTGGACTTACCGAGCGATTTGTTCGCTGACGACATTCTGTTTCTCTCTTCTTTGAATGTCGTCAGGTGAATTGGACCCGGCAGAAGTTGAGCCCTCGCAAGGAGACTTAGAGCACTTTACTGAAGACCCTGCACTGTAGTTTCATTGTACACTTTTCTTTTCAGTACTTTCATTTCCTATTATGCCACTGTTTAGGCATCTTTTTATTTCAGTTGTATTTCCTTTCATGCATTGTACAAAGAATGTTAATAAATAAAAGTTGCTGTTCTTTTTATTTCTTGTCTCTTGTGTACCTATTTTATATTGCTTATATACGCTTAGCGTATGTACTTCTGAGTATATACGTAGCGAACCTCGTCGCGCCCACTTCGCTGTACATTGGGAAGCGGGGCGTGACAGGTTTTGTTGGTGGCCCATGCAGGTCAGAGCTGTATGAATCCCTATCATGCAGTTCTGGTCTGCGTGAACAACCTAAGCAATATAACACAAGAACCAGCAACTAAAACATTCTTTACAATTCATGTTCCTTGAATCTTGCCATTTCATATTCCTTGAATCTTATCATTTCATGTACTTGAATCTGTCCTAACCCATATTTTTTCTTCAGGGTTATGGATTCCCCAAACAACACCAGCACCAACGTCAACAATACACCTCCGGCACTACCTCTCACACCAGCTGTTCCTGCGCCACCTACTGAGCAAACAGTGCTACTTGATGCAATCCGCAGCCTTCTCGAGGGACATCAACAACTCTTGAGCCGTCCCAAGACTGATGCTCCGGGGGTAAAGCAATTCAGGGCTTTACATCTGAAGCAGTTCTCAGGAAAAGGGAGCCCACTGGAAGCTGAGGAATGGGCTCAAAGTATCGAGGATGATCTGGCCGCAGCGCAAGTGCCAGACGTCGCTTGGGTCCGTGTAGTGAAACTACAACTCACGGACAACGCTCGCAACTGGTGGAAGGCGGAAGAGAGCCGTCTTGCGCAGCCTATTGAATGGAAAACGTTTCGCGAGAAGTTCGACGCGAAATATTTCCCTATGACTGCCAGGTTTGCCATGGAGCAGCAGTTCATTCATCTACAGCAAGGATCAATATGGGAAAAATCGGTAGATGAATACGACGCTGAATTCACCATGTTGAGCCGGTAAGATATGTCGCAATAGTTCAGTTTTAAATATCACATACCACACAACTAACACTATCCTTGAACAGGTTCGCGGCACATTTTATACCGACGGACGATATCAGAGCTTGTCGTTTCCAACAAGGACTGGACACGGAGATTCAGGCTGCTTTAGCCACAGGAAAATTTTTGACTCATGAGGATGCTCTAGAAGCTGCCCGCAGTTATGAGGCAGTGATAAAAGCAAGGGACAGACCTCAGTCTGCAACAGTCAAGCGCCCTGCTAACCAGATGGCAGGTGGAGCCTCGTCCAGACCACCTTTTGTGCCAAGACGTCCTGGAGCACCAATCAGCAGACCCAGCCCAGCCTTTTGTAACTACTGTAAGAGAAATGGGCATCTGGCTAGAGATTGCCGACGTGCGAACAACCTTTGCTTGGTCTGCGGCTCATCTGCTCATGGTATTGGGCTTGTCCTCATAAACAAAACTCAGTTGCTGCACCCAGGCCAGCAAACAATTATCCACAGCGTCCAGCCATCCAAGCCCCTGCTCCAAGACTTGCACTGCCTGCACCACCCAGAGGACCGCAAGCTGCACCACCTCCTCGATAGTTCCATCAAGCTCAAAGGAACGTTCCGAGGAATGCTCCTCAGGCCAGGAGGAATGTGCCAAAGCGCCAGGCTTTCATGATGTCTGTGGAAGAAGCTGAGGCCACTGGACAAGTCATTACTGGTAAACTTCCTTCTCAAACTTATCTTTTAGTCTTGTTTACCTACACACTTTCCCTATACCTAAAACATATCTCATATATCTTAGGTACAATCCTAGTAGCTTCACTACCTGCACTTGCACTGTTTGATACCGGAGCATCCCACTGCTTTATGTCGCAACGGTTTGTCCGAACCCATGCGATTCCAGTCTCACCGCTTGTATCTAGCTGGAATGTCAGTTCCGAAAATGGCGTTCTAAAGGCAACTATGGGATACAGCTTGTGTCCAGTCGTCGTCTGCAGTCGAGAGTTTTATGCTGACTTCAAAGTACTGGACATACCGAACTTCGATATGGTTCTAGGAATGGATTGGCTTGGAACCTTTTATGCTACCATCGACTGTTGTCAAAGGAGGGTAGTATTCGAGATTCCAGACCATCCGGTCTTCTATTTCAAGAGCGGAGATCGTACCCTGGAGTCAGTAGTTGCGGCAGCTCAAGCGGAAGAAGAAATAAGACCAGAGGTAGTTTGAGAGTTCGACGATGTATTTCCTGACGATATATCAGGTTTGCCTCCCGATCGAGCTCTTGAATTCAGTATTGATTTAGTACCAGGAGCACAACCGGTGATCAAAGCACCGTATAGACTAAGTCCGGAAGGTTTGAAGGAAGTTCGAACACAGTTGGACGAATTATTGGCGAAAGGATGGATTCGTCCCAGCACTTCAAGTTGGGGAGCACCTGTACTACTGGTGAAGAAGAAGGAAGGTTCATACAGAATGTGCATCGATTATAGGGTCTTGAACGAAGTCACTATAAAGAACAAGTATCCACTCCCGTGCATCGATGATTTATTCGATCAGTTAAGTGGGTCTTGTATTTTCTCTAAATTGGATCTTCGTTCAGGTTATCATCAGGTGAAGGTCAAGGAAGTTGATATTCACAAAACAACTTTTAGAACTCGCTATGGACATTACGAATTTCTAGTGATGCCATTTGGAGTGACCAATGCACCAGCAATATTCATGAACCTAATGAACCAAGTTTTCCGGGAGTATTTAGACAGGTTTGTTGTCATCTTCATTGACGACATCCTGGTATATTCTAAGAATCGGAAAGAGCATGCAGAGCATCTACGAATTGTCCTGGAAACTCTTTGACAACATAAGCTTTATGCTAAGTACAACAAGTGCGAGTTTTGGCTAAAGCAAGTTGGTTTTCTTGGACATATCGTATCAGGAGAAGGAATTTCTGTGGATCCAGCCAAAGTTTCAGCAGTTAGCGAATGGCCTACACCAAAATCAGTGAAAGACATTCGGAGTTTCGTGGGTTTAGCTGGATATTACAGAAGATTCAGTGAAGGACTCTCAAAGATAGAAACACCCCTGACCAAGCTCACAAGAAAAGATGAAGAATTTGTATGGTCAGAAGCATACGAACAAGCTTTCGTAGAACTCAAGTCGAGATTGACATCTGCACCTATTCTCGTAATACCGGATCAATCTGGAGGATTCGAAGTACATTGTGATGCATCCGGTAAGGGATTAGGATGTGTTCTACATCAGCACGGTAAGGTTGTGTCTTATGCTTCAAGACAACTGAAGACTCATGAGCGCAATTATTCGACGCATGATCTGGAGTTGGCAGCCGTCATCTTTGCTCTCAAGATTTGGCGCCACTACTTACTTGGTGAACGGGTGAACATCTATACAGATCATAAAAGTCTGAAGTATGTGTTTACTCAGAAGGAGTTGAATATGCGGCAGAGAAGATGGTTAGAACTCATGGCAGACTTTGACATCAACTTGCAATATCACCCAGGGAAGGTGAACGTAGTACCTGATGCTCTTAGTCGCCAACCCTTATCGACGAATCTCACCGCTCAGTGGAAGCTTCAGCAAGACTTACATCAGACGGAGATTGAAGTAGTCATGCCAGGTAATGCTTCAAGTTTGATGAATCTACAAGTTCAATCAACCATTGTCAATCAGATCAAAGCAGCTCAAGCAAGTGATGCTAAGTTGCAAAAGATCAGAGAACAAGTGGAGAATGGACTCAGAACAGACTTCATCATCCATGAAGATGGATCTTTGAGATACGGCAGCAGATTGTGTGTACCAAAAGGTCCTGTTCGGGAAGAGTTAATGAAAGAAGCTCACAGCTCTCCCTACTCAGTACATCCTGGAGGTACCAAAATTTGCAAAGATCTACGTCAGAATTATTGGTGGCATGGAATGTAGCGTGAAGTAGCCAGAAGCGTCGCAAAATGTTTGGTGTGTCAGCAAGTAAAGGCAGAACATCACAGGAAAGCTGGACTACTTCAACCGTTACCAATCCTAGAATGGAAGTGGCAGCACATCACGATGGACTTTGTGACTGCTCTTCCCCGCAGCACAAAGGGTAATGATGCGATATGGGTCATCGTGGATCGACTCACAAAGTCGGCTCACTTCATTCCATTTGGAGTTGGCCAATCAACTGAGACACTAGCAAAGAAGTATATGGAGGTAATAATCTAATTAAGATTTAAACTCTTCATAATGTACTATCTCTGATACCCATGAACTCATACAGGAAATTGTGAGACTTCATGGAGTACCGGTCTGCATTGTCTCCGATCGTGACACCAGGTTTCGATCGCAATTTTGGCAGAGTCTGCAAGCTAGCTTGGGAACAAGTCTGAACTTCAGCACGGCTTATCATCCACAAACAGATGGTCAGTCGGAACGAACTATTCAGATCTTGGAGGATATGCTCAGAGCGTGTATGCTAGACTTCAAAGGATTGTGGGAAGATCACCTGCATCTTGTGGAGTTTGCATACAATAACAGCTACCAAGCCAGCATAGGAATGGCACCTTTTGCAGCATTATATGGGAGAAAGTGTCGATCACCATTAAGTTGGGACGGCATCAGAGATAGGGAACTTCTTGGACCAGAGATGATAGTAGCGACCTTTGATGTGGTTCGTACTATCAGGGAAAGAATGCGCATAGGCCAAGATCGACAGAAACACTGGGCTGATGCAAAGAGACGACACTTAGAGTTCCAGCTAGGAGACCATGTATTCTTGAAGATATCTTCAAACCATGGAGTGATCCGATTTGGAAGACGGGGTAAATTGAGTCCGAGATACATTGGACCGTTCGACATACTCGAACGAGTCGGTGAAGTGGCATACCACTTAGCGCTTCCACCCTCATTGGAAGGAGTGCATAACGTGTTCCACATATCCCAACTCAAAAAGTATGTGAGTGACCCCAGCCATGTACTTGATCATTCTGAGCTCACTATACAGCCCGATTTGTCTTATGAGCAACAACCTGTGGAGATCCTAGACAGGAAAGTGAAGACACTTCGGAACAAGGAAGTTGACTTGGTCCGGGTAATGTGGAGGAAAGACAATCCAAAAGAATCCACGTGGGAAAGGGAAGATGAAATGCGTGCAAAATATTCTCACCTTTTTGTAAACTAGTCCTCAAATAAAAGTTGTAAATTTCGAGGACGAAATTTTTGTAAGGAGGGTAGATTGTAACAACTCCAATTTTTGTGTACATAAATTTGATTTAAAATTTAAGAATACTTGGAGTATTTAATGTTGCTGATATCACTTTAAGTATCTATTTTCCCACAATAATTACAAGAAGGAGCTTGTAGCTCATTGGTAAGACCTTACACTGCTGAACCAAGCCACCAGAGTTCGAATCCCATGCCCCACATTATTTTTAGATTATTTTTCTTTTAAAATTCTTGGAAGCCCAACAGTCCACAGGCCATAACTCCCAAAAGTTGAACTGAACCCTAAAAAGTGAGTATACTAGAGCCTACATCAGGCGAACCCACGCCCGACGACACCCCGACTCGGCCGAGTCGGCCGGACGGCCGAGTCGTCCACACGAAAGTTGCGCCTTTTCGTCTTCTTTAACCCCCTGTTTACTCCAATATATTGGATCGGTTCTCAAATGTTAATTACACCCAATTTAATACAAATTTTAATGATTTTTCTTAAATTTTTACAATTTTTTTTAAAATAAAAACCTTTCACCTACCCTACCCCTACCCTACCCTATAAATAGATCCCTATCCCTACCCTCTCATCCCAAAACACTAGGTTTACTCTCTTGAAATTTTCACAAGAAAGGTGTGCGTTGAAACCGAGTTCGCGGCGAAGCGCTGACGGAATTCCGGCGACGTTTTTGAAAACAACCGGCGACGAAACAATATCTCGGCCACTTCCCTAGTTCCTCTATACTCTTTAGTATAGATCGAAACCCGTAAGTCCCGTTCTTTTCCTCTTTCTACTTCTCAAAAATACGAACTTATGAAACCCGACGGAAATCGGAACAAACTGATTTCCGACTCGGTTTTTATATAAAATCTTACTTGTCACTAATTGCATAATACCTAAACTTATTCATGTTGACTATAATCACATAACAACTAATTTGGACAAAGTTTCGCACATGAAATGATAGCTTTTGCAATATCTTATTCTTTTTCACATTAATACCATAATGTTTATTTTTCTTCTTCTAATCAATTAAATCATTCCAAAACATCGCTATCTTGACCATTAAACTTGTAAAAGTCAATTTGAATAAGTTTTCACACATGAAATGATAACCTTTTCAATTTACCGTATTCTTACACTTTAATACCATCATGTTTCAATTTCGCATTTAACCCTTAACTTGCTATACAATTAAAGTAGAGCACGAGATAACGACCTACCTCCACACACACGCAAATGCAAACCCTAAAATGATAGCATCAAAACTTAGAATACGATAAAACGAGATTTTCATTAAAATACCATAATCTTCATAAAACCATTCTTAAAGGTTTTAGATTTGTTACAATTTTAAGTAAACATTTCTTACTAGGAAAGTACGATAAGTTGTGGACATCGATCGTTTATCTAAACTGACTTTGTGGTGTCTAGGTTAGGCAAGTGAGCTTGGGTAACTTTAAAAGGCCCGTCTCACGATTCGTGAGCGGATCCCTCCCTCCTCACTTGTACTTACCTGGCCACAATTGGCGGTGAAGAGGCGATTTGAGGCTTCTAACGACTTGTCGTTTAGACCATTTAGAAATAGGCTAGTTGGCTTAGGAAACCTTAGAATCTAAAATACGGAAAACTACACTTTGCGAATAAATACCTTTTATTTTATAAAACCGTTTTCTAAAGGATTAGTATTTTACAATCTTTGCAAAGCGCCGCTACAACCCATCTTTGGGGAACCCGTTCGGGATCGTGCGGTTTATCGAGTACCCTCGGGCTAGTAGTGCGAGATTCAGACCTCCGCAAGGAGCATTCGGTCTCGAAAGGTTTAAAATACGACATCTTAAGAAAATGAGATTTTTTGAAATATAAAATATTTAGTAAAATTATTTTTGTATAAACATATTTATATCTATCTATTAAATACCTATTTTATTATAATATAAATTTTCCACCTTTTTCTAAAAATCATAAAAGAATAAAGGTTACACTAAAATACCATGAACTTCAAATAATCAATATTACAGATAAATACCATTATTTATGAAATTAAGATATTTTCATTAGAAATGTCAGAACATAAAATCCACAACTCTAAAGACGAGTAATAAATACTTGAGGTGTATTTTGAAAAGTATATAAAAGTATTTTTACATAAAACCCCCTCAAGTTTTATAAATTACCCTAAGGACCCTAGGAGTTATAAGACTTCGTCTCACATTTCTGATTGTCTGACTCGGATTTGAGTCTGATTAATCTGACTTGAATATGATTCAAGTCAATCCATAATCTATAAGTTTCCAATTCAAAAGGAACACATGAATCCATGAATATAATTACCAGTTTATACAATCTGGCTGAACTGAACCATTGATATATTCCTTCTACATGATTCCCAGTATTCCATTTACATGACTCCACGGTTATAACCGTTTCCTGATATTATGGTTTCGGTCAGTCAGTCAATCGATCATACAACCAACACAATTTACAAGATAACAATACAAACAAGACATCGCGGGGTTTAAGGGGTAGATTGGTACGGAAGGTGTTAATGGTGGCACGAGGTGGTCAGATTTAACACACCTAACCTGAATCCAATTGCTGTTGTACCGTGGCATAAACGGTATCTTGTACTATACGTGTCCTTAGTCTCTGGCATATAGAGACTCCCCTCGTATACACTGGCATACTTCTGTACCAAGCTACAAACAACAGTGTTGACATAATATTACAACAATAGTTTACACTTTAAAATGTACCCTTCCTATTCTGTCTTTTTCTACTTCCCTCTTACTTTTGGGACTTACCGAGCGATTTGTTCGCTGACGACATTCTGTTTCTCTCTTCTTTGAATGTCGTCAGGTGAATTGGACCCGGCAGAAGTTGAGCCCTCGCAAGGAGACTTGGAGCACTTTTCTGAAGATCCTGCACTGTAGTTTCATTGTACACTTTTCTTTTCAGTACTTTCATTTCTTATTATGCCACTGTTTAGGCATCTTTTTATTTCAGTTGTATTTCCTTTCATGCATTGTACAAAGAATGTTAATAAATAAAAGTTGTTGTTTTTTTTATTTCTTGTCTCTTGTGTACCTATTTTATATTGCTTAGATACGCTTAGCGTATGTACTTCTGAGTATATACGTAGCGGACCTCGTCGCGCCCACTTCCCCGTACATTGGGAAGCGGGGCGTGACACACATCAACACCACTATCTGTCCAGGTTTAGAATCGTAATCAACCATAAAATCTTACAACAACAACAAACAGCCTTCATCCCAAAATTTGGGGTTGGCTACATGAATCTGTCTCTTTCATTCTGCTCTATTACGGGTTGCCTCCTCGGTTATATTAACAATTAAATATAAAGAAACTCCTTTTCACCTTGTCTCTAAATTTTCATTAATATAAATTTGAAAACGATAAAATAGAAAAAAAAAGAAAAGAAAAGAAAAGAACAAGCTTAAATTAAAAATGGGTAAATTGTCAAAAAAAACCAAGCAGGTTTTCCCGATGACAAAAAGACCCTTGCGTCGAAGCACTAGTCAAAACCCCCTTGAAAAAGTTTTCAGTTGTCAAAACAACCCATATATGCAGTATCTGTATAGTTACCTGCTATATTTAGTTATTATACGATATCTATGCAGTTGCTTTCTATATGTATGGCCTATTTAGATATAGCAGTCAACTTTACAGAAATAACATGCAAATTTTCTGAGGGTTTTGATAACCGCTTCGAGGCCAGGGTTTTTTTATCAACGGGAAAACCTGCTTGGGGTGTTTTGAAAAATTGCCCAAAAAAATGAAGCTCGTCTCCTAACATTGTACTTAAAGTTGATGTTCTAACTTCTAATGAGAAGTAAGTTTAAGTAAAGAACAAAATCAGGTTCAAATTCAAGGTTAGGGATGTGAATCACAATTCTTACTGCTCGATATGGGTTATCTAGTAGCGCATTTAAAAATCTAAGGTTGATGACTACTTGAGTTTAAGTTTACCCCTAAGAGTGCCTGGAGATTAGCTGCCGGATTTTTGCCCGTGCTCTTCTCCTATCCAAGAAAGGCGAGAACAAAGAAGGTGGTGTAGGTAACTCCATCAAACAAGCCATAGGCCAGCACAGCTGCAAGCCTTAACTTTGCCACCTTCGCTCTCATCTCCGTGCTGTCTATCTGAACAAGTAAGAACAAAGCTATCAAAGATCTTTCCTAAAAAAACGGGGAAAATAAATTCAAAGCAAAATAAACTCAAATAGTTATAACATTTCCCAACTTTGAGCACATAATTTGAAGAGTTCAGTATATGTAGCAATCAAAATTCTGAGTAAGAGGTATGAGGTTCAAATCCCGTTTGTATTATTTTAGGGGCAATTATTCCGAAAAAAGATAAAAAGGGTAAATATTAAAGATAAAGTAAAAGAGAAGGTGAAGAGATTGGGAAGAAGAAGATAAGAGAAAGTTTCTCTTATGTGTGCTCTTCCTTTTATATTATATTATATATTGATTCTATGTTACAATCAATCTAATTATATATAATCATACATAATATATTTAGTTACAATCAATCTCAAGAATCTCCAATCAGATATTCAGAATATTTCCGTAAATCACATACGCAGACGTCTTCCCAAGAGGCGACAAATGTCTGCTTGATAACCGCTACAGTGGTGGATTTATGCCCGGACGTCTGGATTTTAGTCTTCAGACATCTGGTCATGCTCTGTAGATTTTGTGTCGAGAGTGTCGAACGTCTGAACTATAGGGTCCAGATGGCTGGCTATGCTTTGGTTCCGTTGTAACGACTCCGAAATTCCTGTACAGAATTATTTGTTTAAATGTATAGAAAAGGATATTTTAACCTATATAGGAGCTATAAGTCATTTTTGTGTAATAAAAGCAAGAGCGACTTATAACTCACTGGTAAAGCCTCTACATTGTTGTGACATAACCTGTGTGTTCGATTCCCATTAGTCCCAGTTATTTTTAAGATTTCTCTTTTTAAATTTTTCGGAAGCCCAAGAGTTGCACGTGCAATTCATGGAGAAACGAAAAGTTTCAGAAACATCAAACAAGATAAATGTGGAGTTAACACTGATTAAAGATGGTGGCATGAATCTCGAGGCGATTGGGCTAAATCTAACCGCCCAAAGTCTCCATTCACCCGCCGCCGCCGGTCCAAGATGCTCCAAATCGCTCCGTGTTTTGCACACAAGCCCCTTCAACTCCCCTCACTCCCTTATACTGTTTGATTTTCCTGCAATCAAACAGAGACTCTTCAAATATCTAATTAACACCATTAAATCCATTTTAATTTATTTTTATTTCACACCCTCTCTTATTTTTACCCTATAAATACCATCTCATGCCCTAACTCTTCTCTATTCTGAAAATTCCTCAAAATTCTCTAAGTTCAAGAAGGGTTAAGACTATTCAAGTGGAGTTAAGCAAATCCAAAGGGAGTAGCGATCAAATTTCGATGACTAGAGCATCTTTGACGAGACCAAGACCTCTTCTCTCTTCCTTAACCTCTTCCTAATACTGTTTCCCTCCGAAAGACGGCCGCACAGGACTGCTGAGGTCCTGGCGCTGAGGTTCGGGGCAGATGCTATTTGGTTTTATCCGTCTATCTCTCCGAAGATGCCACGTTGATTTTTGGCATCTGGTATCGGAGGTTTAGACGGATGCGGCCGATGTAGCAGACTTCGTCAGATTCCCCCTCAGGGTGAGGGGTTTTTGATTGTGGGGACGCTCTTCCCTGCAGGCGCAAGCCCCTGCAGTTAATTACGCTACCGCGTCGCGGTAACAACTTTCTCCTTCTCCAGAATTTCACTTCGTGTCGTGTGTGTTTGTTTTGTTTGTGATTGCCCGTGGATTGTATACGGAGACTGAGTGATGTCGTCACCCGTAGGACGTGGGTTAGTCCAAATCCGTATTGAGTTAGATTTGGGTTTGGTATTTTTAGTTTAAGGATACGTTAGCCTCATTGAGGCTAAGATCAACTTAAACATGATCCATTTAATTTATGGCCGTCGGGACTCATCACCTCTCTAACTTCGCTGAAGGATTACAACGACAAGTGTCAGAGGAGTTCAGAGATGTACCCTTGAGCCGAAATTGACTTGGAGTATTATCATTCATTTTAAATGTTTAAGGATACGTTAGCCGTATTTGGGGCTAAGATCAACTTAAACGAGACCGTTTAGATCCGACAAAAGAGCATTTGGAGGCTCTATTGTTCCAGTTTTAGGGACGTAGTGGTCCATTTTCCAGTTTAGGGACGTGGTGGTCCATCGCCAGTTTAGGGACGTGGTGGTCCATATTCCAGTTTAGGGACGTGGTGGTCGATCACCAGTTTAGGGACGTGGTGGTCCGATGCCAGTTTAAGGACGTGGTGGTCCGATATTAGTTTAGGGACGTTTCGGTCCGTCATTAGTTTAGGGACGTTTCGGTCCGTCATTAGTTTAGGGACGTTTCGGTCCGTCATTAGTTTAGGGACGTTTCGGTCTGTATTTTTAGTGTATGGTCGTTGGGACCCGTCACCTCTTTGACGTCGTTGAGGAATTACAGCGACAAATGTCAAAGGAGTTCGGAGATGTACCCTCGAACCGGTCGTGAATTGATGTAGGAGAGCCATTTTGCTCAGTCAATTTAATTTAAGGACTTATGGCCACGATTGGGCTAAGTCCAGTTCAGCACTTTATTCGCATTGCATTTTTCTTATTTAGGCTCTACAAAAGATATCAGTTTATTTTGGGCCCTGCCAATTTACAAAGCATCTACTTTGTTTTGGGCTTTGCCCTTTTTTAAAATGCATAGCATTCTGAATATTTTGTTTGGGCTCTGCCCATTTATAAATGATGCAAAGCATCTGTTCTGGTTTGGGCTGTGCCCCTTAAAATAATGAATTTGCGCTTCATTAAGCCTGTTAGGCCTTCTCTTAATTGGGCTTGGCCCTCTTTAATGCATCCGCGCTTTGCGCTAAATAATGAGCGCAAGTTCATATGGTGATGACACGTGTCGTGCTCTGATGAGCGCAAGCGCAACAGCGCAGTGCGCAACAGCGCAGTGCGCAACAGCGCAGTGCGCTGTGTTGTTGCGCTGCGCTATTGCGCTGCTGACACGTGGCGCGCTCTCAGTGAGTTGCGCCAATTCCAGAGAGCAAAGCTCTATCTTAAGGGCGCTTAGCGCAAGTGGCTTTATGGCGGATACGTGGCGCTCCTTTAAGAGCGCAACGGTGCAACTTGGAAGTGCAAAGCACTAAGAATCTTTTTAGATTCAAGAAGGGAAGTGCAAAGCACTGTTTAAGTTCTTGATCTAAATTAGATCAAAGAAAAAATAGATTTCTTCTTTATTCGAAGAACCAGAGGTTCTTAAAAGTGCAAAGCACTATTCTTTTATTCTTTTATTATTATTTTGTTTTTAGAGAACCGAAGGTTCACAAGAAGTGCAAAGCACTGTTTTCTTTTTTATATAAAGATCATTGATCTTATTTTTTAGATCAATGATCTATTAAAGGGCCTTTCTTCTACCTCATGAAGGTTCTTTACCTCTTTCTTGAGATTTTCTCAGAATTTTCTCTGCTTAGAGTTCTTGATCTTTCGAGAAAATTGTTGATGCCTTTGAATTGAGGCTTAGGGTCCTATTTATAGTGACCACAAATCTGTTGAATTTGTTAACAGGATCTTTCCTGAGTGATTTTTGGGAGTTTTCCCACCGCTGGATCTTTGATCCAAAGGCCGAAGAAAGTCTTCTAGTTCTGGAAAGAACAGAAAAGATTTCATAAAAATCTTAATTCAGTTTGGCGCAGATGCCCCAGCGCATGACACGTGTCGCGCAGCGCAGAGCGCAGCGCAAGTGCGCTAGCGCATCTGCGCTGACACGTGTCGCGCAGCGCAAGTGCGCTAGCGCATCTGCGCTGACACGTGTCGCGCAGCGCACAGCGCAGCGCAACTGCGCTAGCGCATCTGCGCTGACGCGTGTCGCGCAGCGCAGCGTGCAGTGCAGTTGAAGCGTTGCTTCCTTCAATCAGAGCTTTGCTCTGATTGGGTGCGCCTTCTTGGGCGCTGCGCGCGGGACTTGAACCTTTGCTTCAAAATTTGAATTTTGAATTCAAACAGAGCTTTGCTCTGATTGGGCGAAACAAATGCCCCCCCCACCGTTGCGCTCACGTGGCGCACACGTGAGTGCAACGGTGGCAACCTTCCTGACCGTTGGATCAAGGGGGAATCTCAAGAGGCGCAAGCGCCTTATAAATAGGGCTCTTTTCCCTCAGAAAATTTTCACCATCTTCAAAATTTTAATTTCCAGAGCTTTGCTCTTGCTTGAGAGTTTCAGAGCTTTGCTCATTTCTAAAGTTAGAAACTTTAGGTAAAATTAATTTAAATAAAATTAACTTAAATTAATCTTAACCAAAGAGCTTTGCTCTTACAGATCTTTTTGATCTTAAAGAGATCCCCATTGGGGTTTCATAAACAGAGCTTTGCTCTCAAAAACTTATAGATCTGCAGAGATCTTGTTTATGGGTTCTAATCCATGAACAGAGCTTTGCTCTTTGAATCATCTGTAGATCTTTTAGATCTGAAAAATGAGGAAATTTTTATAAGTTTTTCATGGATTTCTCAGGATTCCAAATTTCTTAATTCTTTTGGGTGTAAACATTTTCTGATGGACTTTTCCATTATTACCATAGAGCTATGCTCTTTTAAGGAATCTTATTTCCCTGAGACCAGAGTTTGACAAGTGTCACTCTGTGACATGGCTTTGCTCTGAAAGAGGAGATTTTCTCCTTGTCTCTAGGGTTTCTTCCCCTTTTTTATTAATGGGAATGTTCCCCTGGGGACCAACTGACAATCCCATCCAATGATGAGGTTGTTTTATTAACTGACGTATTGTCATCCAGATTTTGTGGGTCCCTCTTTGGTCCCCTACTCACTGCACTGTTGTGTGGTGTAATTAATTAATTTTAATTTAATTTAATTAATGCATTTTTTTTTAGACGCCAAACGTTGGAATTACAACACTAACGGCTAGATTGTTCTTTTTGCAGCGATCATGTCTGAAGACACTTCATTCCCGTTTGTCCGTTCAGAGGAGGGGTTTCCAGAGGCGCCTTTGGATCGCGAGGTCCTGGCCATGATCAAGGCGTACGACCCGGAGTATAAGAGTCTCCACCTTTGGGGGTCGTGGTACAATCAAATTATTATGGGTCGACGCAGCTTTACGTGTGCGGTGCCGTCGGAGCCCATAACGGCGATTCATTATGCCAGCCCACCCCCGGTGCAATATGCCGCGGAGATGACGGATTGGACATCGAAGGGTTTTCTTCACCCGGCCATAGATGCCATCCCGGTCCAGCGTCCGATGGTTTTGGACATCCTAGGACGCCGTATCTGTCAGGGCGAGGCGAGACCTTGGGGGCAATCATATAACATTGGTCTGATCCCCCGCCACCCGGTTGGCTATCTGCCGTGGGCCCGGTATATCCTGTCGACGAGGAAGTCGCAGTTGATAAGACTAGGACTGTACACCGCAGTCTACGTCTCTCTCTTCCAGTATCCTACGCTTCCCACTTGGTGGTTCAAGGCCTTCCTGGAGCAGTGGAACATTCCTACTCACACTTTCCTTGCCATGGATCGGGAAGTGTCCATTTTGCTGGAAGAGTTTACGGAGGTGTCTGGCCTACCGGCTATGGGGGAGCATTATGAAGAGTTGCTCCCGCCGGATGAGTACATCTATGGGGCTAAGCCGATGGTAAGGGAGCTCACGCCGGAGAACGCTGTTCAACATCAGTTTCCAAGTCTGATCAAGGTGTTGAACATCTATGAGGCCCTTTTCATTGAGCATGGGAGCCGTGGAGTTAATTTCGAGGATTTTATTGCTCGGTTCCTTCATCCAAACGTCCTTTCGGCGAAGACTGCCAAGTTTGCCTACCTTGAGGATCCTTTCGGCTTAGGTTTGGATAACCTGCCAGCGAGAGATATAGATCAGAAGGACTTTTTTCTTCCCAACTCTTCAACCATGTCTTTTGCAGAAGTTGCAGCTCCCGAGATGGACGAGGAGGCCTTCTTTTTGGGGTTTCTTGGGCTTTGGCTGAGTTGGTTTGCACTTCCAATGCATTCTCACCGCATGCGGCCCTCTGTTTTTTACCCGGCCCACCGAATGATTATCGGGGTAAAGGTGGCCGTTGGGATCGCCGTCTTGGCACATTTATATCACGGCCTTAGCCGAGCGGCAGATGCTAATGAGCCCGGGGCGTTGCATGTGGTTTTCCCAATGCACTACTTCATGTCGTGGCTCGAACTACATACAGCGGGTGTTTTCGGCATGCATAAAAGGCCCTCATTCTACGAGAGGTGCATTTTTCCTCGCCTTTTACAGTTGATCGGCGCATCAATCGTAAATCCATCGCCGCGAGATGCCAGGAGTTTACTCCTTCGTTCCCACACCGTTGGAGCCGGTGTGTCTTTTATTGACAAGGTGCTGACCATTGGAAAAACGTCAGCTACTGCAGTGCGGCCATTGCAAGACACTTTCAAGGACGGCGCTTCGATTTTAACGGCCCGGGAGACCCTTCACTTATACTCTATCAGACCGGGCTTTTTGGTGTTTAGGCAAGACGGGGGAGCGATCTTCATGAGATACAACCCGCATCGTTTCGCCCAACAGCTGAGCTATAACCAAGGGGTACCGCTGGAGGCCTTTTTATCGGAACCTGCCGCGAACGAAGAAGGGATAGAGAGGGCGCTGCATCACTTCATGCGTCTAAACACGGGCTCTTACTTCTTTATCATTGAGCCGGCTTGTGCTCCCCGTCTCCTTAGGGTATACACCGAATGGTATAGTCATTCGACGGGAGCGGTCATAAAGGAGGAAAGGCGGTTGCTGATCGACCGTAAGGGTGCACCTCCAGGTAGCGATCGCAACGCTCCTCTGGTGCCAAGGACTCCAATAGTCGCTCCCTTAAAAGATGCTGGGAGCAGACCATCACGTGCGCAAAGTCCTCCACATGAATTACCGCTCCCCGATATCGCGGATGCATCTCCTGCACCCCGCGCTCAGGCGGAAACAGTGGTTGTACCCTCGCCGGAGTCTGGCGCGGGTGCGGACATCGGGACCCGTCGTCCCAAAGCGGCTGCCAAGCGTAAGTCGCTTCCCCGTGAGCCTAGGGCTGGAGGGAGAAAGAAAAAGAAGTCGCTCCTCGCCGCGGACGTTGCGTTCGGCCAGGAACCCCACGCTCCTTATTCCGAAGGTCTGCTCGAATATGGGACTAACGCGGGGTTAGTGATGCCGCCGCCGGACGATACAGACTTGGAAGCTGCTCTTAGAGCTTCAGCATGGCTGGTGAAGCGTGATGCGTGGCTGGCTAAGCTTGCGCAATCAGGTAACTACTAGTCACTTTTTTTACTGTAACGTATTTCCTTCCTTATTTCATTATTTTTGACTAACGCTTTTCTTTCTTTTCTTTCCACAGGCGTCACCGATGAAGAAGCCATTGCCGCTTCTCTGAAGACCTTTCAGGAGGAGGAACGTGCCAGGGCATCTGTCGGCCTTAGTAAGTTTCGACTCATCGAATTTTTCATTTTTCTTGCGTTATGGTCGATCTAACCTTTCCATTTTAATTGCAGGGACCTCAATGCCGCTTCCTCCTCGCGACGCAGATGTTCTACCAGCGGCCGACGTTCCTGTTCCCTCTGGGACACCGCAGGAGGCTCATCTTGAAAAGCCGATGAGAGATGCCTTAAAGGCTCTGGATGCCTCCTTGAATGAAGATGATGATGCCTTGAGGGACGCGTCACAGAGGTCCCTCATAACCGCTCGGGAGGAGAGAAAGCGGTTGAGGCGTGAGGCGAAGGCGCGCAGGGCTGCCTTGGCCATGGGAGCGGGACCCAGCGCCGCCCCTCGAGCTGATACTCCCTCCGAAGAGGCCCCTGTCGCCCTATCCACTGCCCGCAGGGAGGTGGCTCAAGCAGTTCGGAGCGCAAACGGCAAATCCGCTTCAGGTAATATTTCTCTCAGAGTTTTTGTTATAAGGATTTTAATATCATTGGTCCTTATATCTTTTATCTTTGCAGGGCCAAATCCGATCGAGGGAGAGGCGGAAGCCGTTGATCCGAGGGGGACGGAGGAGGTGGTGCCTGCCGAACCCGAGCTGACAGTAGGTAATATTGTTGAGGCCATGGAGCTTGTAGTGGAGGTTGAGGGGCCTACCGCTGAGAAGGTCATTGATGCCGAACCTGAAGCGGGGGCAGATGATGTGATCATTATAGCTGAGTCTAGGGTGGCGGCGAATGAAGCGCTCGAGACCGGCGATCCCCTGGCGATGGTGGAAGATACGACCGCCACTATTGAGCCTGAGAGAGTAGTGGGTGGGGAGGCCATGATTCCCGAAAACGAACCAACCGCTCCCTCTCTGGAATCTGGCAATGCTCTAGTCATTGCCCTCCCCACCTATGGTCCTCCGCCGTCTCCAGGTCTCGCGAGCACGACAACGGTCCCCATCGAGTCGGGCGATGAGGCTACAGGCGGTGGTCCTATGTCAACAGAGGAGGAAGCCGCCTCCGTTTCAGCCGGGAGCTCCTCAGGTAAACCCTAAGTGGCCGCTTTTCTTTACTTTACAACCATTTCTGACAAGTTCACCTTTTCGTAATGCAGGTGCAGCTAGTGCTGATGCCCCACCGCTCGAGGGAGCGCCTTCGATGACTGCTTTAGCGGTGGTCACCACTCAACCTTCTCTCATACCCTCGACGATGTTGGAAGGTATATGTTTACGGTTTATTAATCTTGTTTTCTAGACATCTAATTCGTGTACTAAAGTCACACTGTTGTGTTCTCAGGAGCGCTTTTTGATCATGTACACCAGATGTTGCTCCCATACTTCTCCTTCCCATCTAAGCTCGCTTCTTCCTCTGGTGGCGTTGGTGAGTATAATTTCTATTAACATCCTTCCTCTCTCTTTTTTATTAATGGAATTGTCTTTAACCTCTTTTCCTCATCTCAACTGTAGTGCTACAGATTGAAGAGGGGGATAAAAGCTCAGCTGTCCCACCAGCCCTTCCGACCTTGCCACCTGTCTTAACCGGTACAATGACCATCATATTGGTAACTTTCCTCTCTCTATTTTCTGTACTGTTATCTGATCGCATCCCGTCTCTTTCAGCTGTTATTCTGGCTTCGGCGTCCTTCGAACCTCGCGTCACAATGCCGGCGGGTCCTTATCTGAGGAGTCTGTCTTCAAAGGGCGCTGCGAATAGTCTGCGGATGTTAAGTGACTATGTCGAGGAACTCGATGTTGAAGCTCCTACATCTGCCGCAGACTTCGCTATGGTGGTTAACCCTATGCTAGCGATACTCGTGAACTTTCATAATGAGAGCATCATTGCATCCTGGGTTAACCATTGTAAGGAGATCGAGGGTTGCCTATTTCAATTGGAGTCGTTGCGTCCCACTTCCGAGACTGTGGCTGCCAATAATCAGAGGACTACGTGGATTGAGCAGAGCGCCTCTTACTTCCGCCATCTCGAACAAGAAGTTATTTCAAAGCGCAAGGAGCGTGATGATGCTTCGAGCGGGTCCGCTCAACTGCATGCTCGGGTGGAGGCCAATGCTGCACGGCTGAAGGTTATCTTTGAGGGCCTCCTGCAATGCCTCTCCGAAGGATTATCATTGAGGCATAAACTTAACGTTGTCGAGCGAGCTTCAGCCAACCAGGAAGCAGCCCAGAAGGCGGTAGAGGAGCGACTTTCATCTTTTTTGTAACAACGGGCTCAGGTGGAGGCGGAGGTGGCCGCGGCTGTCACTCGAGAGGAAGTGTTGAAGGAAGTGCGAGAGCAGCTTGTGAACTTACTAAAGTCACTTCCTCCTCAGTAGCTATCCATTTTTGTATCATTCGTACTTATAGATAAAAGAATGTATATGTATATATTTTTTTTATCCTTTGACATAATGTATCCTGTATTTGATCAAGTTTATGAATAAAAGATACACCTTTTTGTAATGTCTTGTGTCACTTCTTCGCTTTTTCTTTCTTTTTAGCATGACATCTTTAATGCGCCTTATTGGCGAGTAAATCCATCTCTCCCAGAAATAACGATGGTCTAGACTGCAGGTTCAGATCTGCCGCCTAGGACTTTTCAACTCCATGAGCCGTGAGGGTCTCATAGAGGCTTTTCTCCCTACGGATCGAGAGGATCTCGTAGGTGGGTTTTCTCCTTAGGAATCGTGAGGATTCCTAAGTGTGGTTTTCTCTTATAGGTCGTAAGGATCCTATAAGAGAATTTCCCCTCTTACGAGTCGAGAGGATTCGTAAGTGGTTGTTTCCCTCCTCGTCGAGAATCGACTTCAGAGAGTGAGACCCGTGAATAGTATGCAAGAGACCATTTAGGATTGACTTGCAGGGTCCCATTGCCCTCTTACGAGTCGAGGAGACTCGTAAGCGGTTGTTTCCCTCTTTGTCGAGAATCGACTTCAGAGAGTGAGACCCGTGGATAGTATGCAAGAGACCATTTAGGATTGACTTGCAGGGTCCCATTGTTCAGGAAGCAAGTTTTTGGATCCTTACTGCCCGAGATGTGAGTCAAAGAAGCTCTCGTCACGGAGTGTTTGTATCCGTGAGTTGAGAAGTTTTGCGAGGGATTATTTGTTTCCCAAGCGCCAAGGATTATTTGTGTCCTTGGGGTTTGAAACGAGTCGAGGGTTCCCACGGAGGCGCTGGTGGCTCTGCGAGTCGACGCGGATCAGAAGGCTCTCGTCAAGGAGTGTTTGTATCCGTGAGTTGAGAAGTTTTGCGAGGGATTATTTGTTTCCCAAGCGCCAAGGATTATTTGTGTCCTTGGGGTTTGAAACGAGTCGATGGTTCCCACGGAGGCGCTGGTGGCTCTGCGAGTCGACGCGGATCAGAAGGCTCTCGTCAAGGAGTGTTTGTATCCGTGAGTTGAGAAGTTTTGCGAGGGATTATTTGTTTCCCAAGCGCCAAGGATTATTTGTGTCCTTGGGGTTTGAAACGAGTCGATGGTTCCCACGGAGGCGCTGGTGGCTCTGCGAGTCGACGCGGATCAGAAGGCTCTCGTCAAGGAGTGTTTGTATCCGTGAGTTGAGAAGTTTTGCGAGGGATTATTTGTTTCCCAAGCGCCAAGGATTATTTGTGTCCTTGGGGTTTGAAACGAGTCGATGGTTCCCACGGAGGCGCTGGTGGCTCTGCGAGTCGACGCGGATCAGAAGGCTCTCGTCAAGGAGTGTTTGTATCCGTGAGTTGAGAAGTTTTGCGAGGGATTATTTGTTTCCCAAGCGCCAAGGATTATTTGTGTCCTTGGGGTTTGAAACGAGTCGATGGTTCCCACGGAGGCGCTGGTGGCTCTGCGAGTCGACGCGGATCAGAAGGCTCTCGTCAAGGAGTGTTTGTATCCGTGAGTTGAGAAGTTTTGCTGAAGTCGTTGGCTTTTTCGGTTGAAATGAACCGTTGAGGTTTGGCTTCGTCGTTTGACGGAATCCGCTGGGGAGGTATGGTCCCTTCTTTGTTTGCGCCCTTGGATTGTATACAGGGATCGATGTGATCTTAACTGTAGGGCCGAAGTTTCATTATTTCTTATTTTTGTTTTATTTTATTTCCGCGATGCTCTATCATTTCAGCTTTTATATCGCGAGGGTCGCGATTGCCCAAACATTTCGGCTATTTTTCGCGATGCCCAATCATTTCGGCTATATTTTTTTTATTTTTACTCGTTGCTTTTTATTACGAGTCGCCCAATCATTTCGGCTATTTTGCATGCATACATTTTACTTGCTGCTTTTTATTGCAAGTTGCCCTATCATTTCGGCTATTTCGTATGCATGAGCGGCCTACTGGCTTTCGCCGTAAACCTGAAATTGGACACCGATTTCGGCATCAGCACCGCTGCAACTGGGATATTACCAGGAGCGAATCATCATTTGCCTCTGCCGTTGTCGAACAAAGGAGGCTTAGCGACCAGGGTTGGGATCCTGTCGGCTAAGGCTTTTGGTTTCATGAGCCGTAAGGGTCTCGTGAAGGTATTTCTCCCTACAAGTCGTGGGGATCTCGTAGGTGTATTTTCTCCTTAGGAACCGTGAGGGTTCCTAAGTGTTTTGTTCTTCTGTAAGTCGTAAGGATCCTACAGGAAGGTTTTCTCCTCATAAATCGAGGGGATTTATAAGGGTTGTTTGCCATACGAACGTATTCCCAGTCCTGGATGGACCTTGGTTAGGGAAATGTTTATTCGCGCCCGTGGATTGTATACAAGGGTGAGTATTGAGCCACTTGTAGGGCAATATTGGAAGTTTGTGGGGGTTTGCTTAAGCACAGGTTTAGGTCTCTGTGACTTAAGACTTCCGAATCCTATGAGCCGTGAGGGTCCCATAAGAGAGTTCTCCTTACGAGTCGTGAGGATCTCGCAAGCGTATTTTCTCCTTAGGAATCGTGGAGATTCCTAAGTGTGTTGTTCCCTTGTAAGTCGTAAGGATCTCACGCGGGTGGTTTCTCCTTATAAGGTCGAGAGGACCCTATAAGTGTTTTCAACGAGGTTGCGCCCTTTCAGGTTTTCACAAACACTCGCCGGTAGTCCTGCTGTTTTTACTCACGGAGCCCTTTCGGGTTTTCATCCGTGCCCATTTTGCTTATGGACTTACCGCTTTTTATTTTTATTTTTTATTTTTTATTTTTTTATTTTTTTTATTTATTTTTATTCATCTTGTCAGCCCAAGGATGCTGCAGTATTAGTTTAAAGACGTTTCGGTCTGCTATTAGTTTAAGGACATTTCGGTCCGCCGTTAGTTTAAGGACGTTTCGGTCCGTCATGGAGAAGGCTGGCCACTGCTTATAGAGCTTGAGCTTAGGAAGATAGCGAGCGGACATAGTCGTCGTCATCTATCATTGACCTAAGCCGTGGCTCATTAAGCATAATATTTCTTTAGGAAGCGGCCGTTTATTGGCCTGAAAGGCCTTTCACCATGCATATCCATGAGTAGATAGGCCCCACCTTGGTAGACCTTATCAACGATGTATGGTCCTTCATAGTTTGGCTCAAACTTTCCCCGCTTGGCGCGATTGGGGATCATGGGCCTTTTGACCACTAGCACGAGTTCGCCTTAGTGGAATGTTCTCGGGCGGCTCAATCTTTCATATGAGCGCGTCATCTTTGCTTTATAAGCCTCCAGATTTTGTTGTGCTAGAAGCCGGATTTCATCAAGGGCGTCAAGCTCCTCAAACCGAAGGTGAGCATTTTCTTCGTCTGTCAGCTCGTAGTGGACTGCCACTCGTAGAGAGGGTAATTCTATCTCGAGAGGGAGTACTGCTTCCGTCCCAAATACCAACGCGTATGGCGTTGTGTTTGTGGCCGTTTTGAATGTAGTCCGATACGCCCACAGAGCCTCTTGCAATCTTTCGTGCCAGTCTCTCTTATTTCGGGACACTATTTTCTTCATGATCTTCGTCAAGGTCTTGTTGAAGGCCTCAGCTAGACCGTTAGCTCGCGGGTTATAAACTGAAGAATATCTCCAGTCTATATTGTGCTGCTGTGCAAAGCGGCTAATTTTATGACTTCGGTAGGCTGGCCCATTATCAGAGATGATCCTTCTTGGGGTTCCAAACCGGTATATGACATGCGTTTTGAAGAAATGGAGGATGTTCTCCGTCTTTACTTCCCTCAACGGAACTGCCTCTGCCCATTTGGAGAAGTAATCAGTCGTCGCCAAGATGAAACGATGTCCCTTTGACGATGCTGGTTCGATGGGACCGACTATGTCAGTTCCCCACATTTCGAATGGCCAACTAGCCATTGTTGGATGCAGTGGATTGGGATGCTGATGGATGAAGTCCCCATGAATTTGGCATGGATGACATTGCCTCGCGTATTCCAGGCAATCCTGCATCATCGTGGGCCAGTAGTAGCCCATCCGCTTTATCTTCAATTTCATCTTAGGGCCTGCTTGGTGGGAACCGCAGAGTCCGTCGTGAACTTCTTGGACGACCCTTCTCTCTTCGTCAGGTCCTAAGCATCTCAACCACAGAGAGTCGAATGACCTCTTGTATAGAGTATCATTGACGAAGGCGAAAGACAGAGCTCGTTTCGTGAGCTGGTGTCTTGTGGACGCCTCTTCATGTATTCGGTGGAACTTGAAGTAATCTATGAAGACTTCTCTCCAATCCCCGGTATTTTCCCAGTCTTTTATTTGTAGGGTTGTCTCCTCTTTCGCTCCTTTTTTCTCAGACGATTTCGGAGATATTTCTGTTGGGGCGAGCACTCGACGGCTCTGTACCACGATTCTAACGTCGTCGAGGTTCTCGTCAGCCAGTTCTTTAGCAAGTTTGGCCAGTGCGTCCGCTTTGCTGTTTTCCGCGCGCGGTATACTTTCTAAAGTGTAAGAGGGAATTTGGGTTAGCAGTTGCTGCACTTTTTCACTGTATTTTACCAATTCCGGTTTGCACGTTTGGTAGTCGCCGTTTACTTGACTAACGACCAGTTGGGAATCACCGTATATGAGGAGATCTTCAATTCCCATGTCAATGGCGATCTCGAGGCCTGCTATCAGAGCTTCGTATTCGGCTTCATTGTTTGTTCTTGGCTCCGTTAGGGAGAAGGCGTAGCGCATTATCCCTCCTTGTGGAGTTACAAAGATGAGTCCTACCCCTGATTTAATTATAGGGGTACTTTGTTTACGTTTCTTCATGGAAGATGCTCCATCGAAATAAAGCTCCCATCGGATATTATCACCGTCGATCGCATCGAACGCATGTTCGTCTGGAAGATCGCAATTCAGAGGAGAATCGGCGGGTATCGGATGCTCAGTGAGGAAGTCGGCGATGGCCTGGCCTTTTACTGCCTTGAGAGGTTGATACGTTATCGAAAATTCCATCAAGAGCAGGGCCCATTTAGCGAGTCGTTCTGTCAATATGGCTTTCGACATTAGATATTTAAGAGGGTCTACTTTTGAAATCAGACGGACCTCGTGCGCCAACGCATAGTGCCTAAGCTTTGTTATTGCGAAGATCAATGCCAGGCAGTGTTTTTCAATGGGAGAGTAGTTGCTTTCTGCCCCCAGCAGGACTCGACTTAAGTAGTAGAGTGCTCTTTCTTTCCCTTGATCGTTCTCTTGTGCCCATAATGCGCCTAAGGAACCTTCGAGGGCGGTTGTATAAAGAATAAGAGGCTTTCCCTTAACCGGAGCAGCCAACACCGGCGGGTTCTGCAGATATTGCTTGATCTCATCCAGCGCGCCTTGGCATTTTTGATCCCAAACGAATGGGGTTCCCTTCTTCATCAGGTGGCTGTAAGGACGGCACTTTCCTGAAAGGTTGGCTATAAATCGCCGTATATACGCGAGTTTTCCTTGGAGAGACCACAGCTGTTTGAGAGTCCTCGGCGGAGGCATTTCCATGATCGCTTTGATCTTTGACGGATCTATTTCAATACCTCGGTGCCGAACGACGAATCCCAGGAATTTGCCCGAGGAAACCCCGAACGCACATTTAAGAGGATTCATCTTCAAGTTGTATTGCCGAAGGCGTTGAAATACAGTCTTCAGATGCTCAAGATGTTCCTCGTATGATTTGCTTTTAACCACGAGATCGTCGATATAGCATTCGACGATTTCGTGTATAAGGTCATCGAAGATCTTCGTCATGGCCCTCTGATAAGTGGCACCGGCGTTCTTCAAACCGAAGGGCATCACTTTATAACAAAATATACCAAGAGGAGTCCTGAAGGCTGTATGCTTCTGGTCTTCTGGATGCATTTTTATTTGATTATACCCTGACGAGCCGTCCATGAAGGAGAAAACCTCATGAGTGGATGTATTGTCTATCATAAGTTCGGTGACTGGCACTGGGAAATCATCCTTCGGGCAAGCTTTATTAAGATCCCGGAAGTCTACGCATATGCGCACTGTCCCATTTTTCTTCATCACTGCGACGATGTTGGCGATCCATTCAGGGTATTGGACTTCCTGGATGAAGCCAGAGTCTATCAGCTTTTTGACTTCGGCGTTGATGCTCATCTCAAGCTCGAGCCGCATTCTCCTCGGCGCTTGTTTGACTGGCTTAATTTCCGGGGATATCGCCAATTTGTGCACAGCGATTTCTGGATCTAGTCCCGGCATTTCGGAATAGTTCCACGCGAAGCAATCTTTGTGCTGTAGAAGCACATCTTTTAACGCAGCCATCCTTTCTTCAGATAACAGCTCGCTGACGAATGTCGGTCGCGGGTCATTTTCCGTCCCCAACTCGATTTTCTTGAGATTATCTGCAGTAGTATGGATTCCATCTTCCAGCTCTTTCGGCGCTGGGGGAAATTCTGAGATTACCTCATCGCTGCTGTTTTCGAGGCACCAAGGGAGGATATCCAGGTTCTCGGACTCTTCTCTCAATGTCGTTATCATATGGCAGGTGCAAATTTTCTGCCAATCCCAATGCGGAGTTGGTTTTATTCTTGTATTTTCGGGTTCGTGCTTTTGCGGCGGCGCTACCCTCCAACTGTCAGACAACGCGAATTTGCCAAGCTGATATTGGTCCTCAACCCAATTTTTAAAGGTGAAGCAATCTTCAAGCGGATGCCCTACTACTCGATGGTAAAAGCAATACTTTGGGTTGGAGACTTCGCCTGCTTGTTCAGGGTGTTTAGACTCTGGCAACGTAAGCATTTGATGTTTTAGAGCAAGATCAAGTATTTTCCTTGTTCTGTTCCGAGGAAATGAGTATGCTCGACCCATTTTCTTCCCGAGGGCTAAGTCAATAACACTCGATTCTCGGATGCGCGGCTTCTTAGCTCTGCTTTGTAGTTGTCGAGCGCCTCTCTTGCCTTTCGACTTGTTTTTGTTTTCGCGTCGAACCTTTTTTGTAGCAGGTTGACAAGGAGCGGCATCTTCGTTCTTTACTGCCTGTTGGAGGAGGCGCTGTGTCTTAGCTTTCTCATAGATTGCCATTTCACGATCGTGATCATCTCGGGCTTTTTGACTCGCATCCCTTATAAGTTTGCTCATCTGGTCTTCGGACGATGGACTGGGCGGTTTTGTATCAGGAACTTTTGCTGGTTCAGGATTAGCGTCCTCCCATTGAGCGTCCGCCTCTTCATCGAAGTCATACATGGCATAACAGCTGTTTACTAGCTCCCACTTCTTTGGCCGGATGTACCCAAGCCCTTTGGTTTCTACTCTCCCATTAGGTAGCTTGTGTTGAGTTCCGGGAATGTTCCAGACCTTGTCATAGAATTTGGCTTTTCTAACGGCCTGTGTGAAGGACATCCCCTGACGTTTCAGCAGTTTCTTCAAACCTTCGGTATAATATCGAGGAAGACGGATAGGCTGAAGCCTGTCGAGCGTGGGATCCGCGCCATGCCAAATTTCTTTTTCTACTTTGTTTTCTTCAGAACGGTAGAATAGGATTGCCTTCTCGCCTTTTCGTCCAGGAGGGATATAGAATGTCTGCAATTCTTCTACGCTGTTGGTGTCGAGTGCATCCAGTTCTTTGTAATGTTCAGGTGGCACCATGGTTATCTGCAGACTTCGCTCTTCATCAGCGGAAATCCGTATCGAAGGCCGAGCAGGGAATATAGCATGAACTTCATCCTTTGAATCACTACCGAAGATCAACGAAGGAACGGATGGTCCTGGCCTGGTAGATTAGGATGGACCTGAATAAATTATATCCTCCTCCTCGGTGTCACTGCCGAAGACAGGGATGGTGGCATTAGTTTTGTTCTCCGGTTTGTGACACCTTTCCGTGTCTTCGAAACTCGGCAAGAAGTATTTGGCATCTTCATACTTGCGAACTTCGTTCACGGAAAACGGATTCAACTCTCCGGCCACAGTGTACTCGAGGCCATCCCTGGAATACTTCATACACTGATGCTGTGTAGAAGGGATGATATTGTACTCGTGTAGCCATGGTCGGCCGAGCAGAGCATTGTAGCAGGTCTTGGCATCTATAACATGGAATTTGATGTCTGTGACGAGCAACCCGAAGCGTAACGTCAGTATCACAGATCCGAGAGTCTTTGAGGATTGAGAGTCGAAACCGAAGATAGTGATCTTGTCTCGGGCGAGGTGTTGGACACTCATGCAAATCTCCTTTAACACTCGTACGTTGAGTAAATTGACGGACGATCCGTTATCGACCAAGATTTTACCTATCTTTATGTCATGGCAATATCCTGAGACATAAAGGGGGCGATTATGTTCGCACGTCCCGAGAAGAAGGTCTTCATCACCAAAAGCAACGTCGGCTGTGTGCACTTCTTCCAATTCGTCTTTCATCTTTTCTTCGGCCAAGAAGGCTTGGAACTGGTCCGGATCTTGTAGCGCCTTAATCAAAGAGTCTCTCGCCTCCTTTGATAGTAACAAGGCATCGAGGATGCTGAGTTGTGAGGGTAGCTTCCTCAGATGCGCTAAGACATTGTAATCCACCTTACTCCTCTTTGGCGGATTTTTGGCGGTTAACTCTTCCGCGACTTGGTCATCCAAAGTGATGTCTTCAGAGACCTTCTCTTTCCCTTTATCTTTTCTATTCGAGGGTCCGAGGTTCTTTTCAGGCAGTGTCCGATTCCGCAGCTGTATATTTTCGCAAGACTTCGGTTCTTCTTCTTTTCCCGAAGTTGACTCTTTAAAGAGAGGGGCAATCTCTAGTTCCTCATCAGAGTCGCTCCCAAATGTGGGCACTTGTGACCTGGTAGTGTTAACCATGTGACAGTTGCCGGCAGTTCTTTCAAGCACTTTGGTCGTGTTTCTTTGCTCTTGACGAACCTTACGCTTTTCCCGTTTAAAGCGTTGTTGATTAGCGACGTATCCTTGCCACCATTTATCGAATGCTTTGCACTCTTGGGTAGAATGTGAGACCTTCTGATGATATAAGCAATAAGAGGGGTGCATTTCTACCACGCTAGTAACTTTTTCTTCTGAGGGTGGTAGCTTCATGCCCATCGATATGGCCTTAGCGAACTTCTTTTTTATCTTGAATTGGCTTTTGTCAGCGGTGGAGGCATTTTGCTCCAGTGGGATCATCTCAGCTCCTCCCTCAAGTCGCTGGCGCTTGGCCGTTTCGAATATCGTCGTCTCGCGTTCTTGATCAGCTTTACTTTTCAATCGAGCTTCACTAAGAAACGCGTCAATCATTTCTATTGATAATTCCGGAACCCTTGACTCAGCATTTGCCCCCGGCGTTTTGGTGCCAGAAGTCCCTTCATCGTTCGAGGTCGAGTGAGAGATCATATGACAGCTTGCCACATATCCGTCGGATTCATCCGATGAAGTTTCTTCCCCATCTTCTTTTTGAAAGACGTGATCAAGGAAATCTTGGAGCGTAATGGGAGTCCGCGCCTTTTGGTTGTACTCATCCAGTGCGTCGATTTGCTTCTGTAAGTCCGTGCGCTTGTCACCAGGCTTCACGGGCTTCTTAGATTTCTTCTTCTTCTTTTTCGAAGATTTTGACGGCTGGTTATGAACGCTCGAACTACCACCATCGGCCTTCGGAGTCGGACGTGGTTTCAACATCCCCTCAATAACCTGCGGCTCCAAGGGGTTCTTCCACTTGACCGCTGGACAGGTCTGAAGATCATTTAGCATTCTCCTCGTTTTGGCTGATAATACAACCTCCCAGGGAGCTTCTTCAATGACGGAGCATGTTTCCCCCGGTGTATTCGTTCCCTTATAGGTGTGGGGCTGCGGAGGATTCACCTTCCATTTGTCAGATAGCGCAAACTTGCCCTGACGGTACTGGTTTTCAAGCCAATTTTTGAAAACGTAACAGTCTTCGATCGGATGTCCTAGCACTCGATGATAAGGGCAGTAATTAGGCTCATTGACGTCACTTGGCTGCGACGGACGTTTTGGATCTGGCAGATTTATGAGCCTATTGCGCAATGCCAGCTCAAATAACCTCCTCGTTTTATCACGGGGGAAGGAGTAAGCACGTCCCATCCTGTCCTCAAGGGGTACGTATGGGCGCGTATTATTTGGACGAGCAACCGGCTTCGAGTCGTTCGGTTGTTGTTGGGCATTAGCGACGATGATCGCTTTTCCCTTTCCTTTATCGTTTCGAGAGTCCGGCTTCGGGAGAGGGGGTTTATGGCCCATCTGGTCCATCTGCGCCAATTTGTCGATCAAAGCCTGGAAAGAAGTCGGCTTGAAGAACATCATAAACTGCGAGATGGTTGCTTGTGGATCAAGGGTTCCAACAAACATTCCCACCGCAGGGGCTTCTTCTATACGCTGTTCACATTTAGACCATAAATTACGCCACCGTATAGCGTACTGGACCCACGTCTCGCCGGGCTTTACCCTGGCGTTAATCAGCGCCGTCATCGGAGTACGCTCACTGGCACTTGCAAAGCGTTGGGTGAAGAGCAGCTTCATCTCTGCGAAGGTTTTAATAGAGTCGTTGGGGAGCTCGGAATACCACTCGAAAGCCGTATCTGATAAGCTTCCAACAAACTGGCGCAGCAAGAGCTTGTCGTCGCCTCCAGTGTTACCACAAAGCGCCCTGAACTGGGCAACATGTTGATGGGGATTGCCGGTCCCCTTGTAGACATGAAATTTAGGAATTGTGTAACCTGGCGGGTACTTGATTTGGTCATACCAGCCCGGATATGGCCGCCCCGTTTTTACAACGTGGCCGGCTGCTTCGGCCGCGTGATGAACTTTTATCTGCTGGGCTATATATTCGTCCAGATCTGTTTTAGAGATTGTGTCTTCTTTAGCCGTCGATAGAACGGGCTGAGGGTTTGATGTTTCTCCCCTATCATCCCCAAGGACGATCGGGGGTTCTTCAGTCGGGGATTCTAGTTGTATCATCATCCCTATCATGTCTTGGAAGAGGAGGCCCATACGTTGTATATTGGCTGCTTGTTCAACAGCCTCTTTGTCTCTCTTTTCGAGCATTCGGCGAAGGAACTCGGCGTCAGTCTCCTCCTCTTGACGTTCATCTAAGGATGTCTCAGGATTCTCTTTGGGCCCCGTGAGTGCAGCCATCGTAGTCATCATCTCCTGGAGCTTTTGTTGCTGCTCCTGAGACTTGGTCACTGACCGGGTAAGCGGTCGGTAACCCGTAGAAGTACGACTTTCTTCCTTCCCCGAAGCCATATAGACCGTATGAACTGCTATGCCCCCTGACTTGGGGCGTTTAGGTTCACCGCTCTTAGACTTTGTTAGTGTTATGGGAGCTTTTCCTGGCCTCTTCCTTTTATGGACCTTTGAGGTTAAAGGAGCCGTTGAAGCGGGCATTCTAGCATTTCTTGCCCCCTGCTGTTTAATGGGGCGGTTCTCGTCTTTTCCCCCTCTTGCCCTTTTCTGGCGGCGGAAGTGGTCTGAGTCAATCACGGAGTCTTGAACCCTCCGCCAAACTTTATAAATTTTTTACGACAGCCGTTGAGGTGGCTGTTCCTGTTTCGTCTCCGGAGCTTTTTCCATGGGTGGAGGAGACTTTTTCAATATGGCAACCGGGGAGTTCTTTCTCACCTTCTTCAGCAATTCAAAGCTGTTCCCAGTTGGAACAGCAGCATCGACCTCCACCACCGGAGCAGGTGGGGTTAGCCCTGAGGGGGAGTTGCCCCCTGCCTTCCTTACTCGCTGCCAATGGCGACGTCGCGCACGACGAGCCGTTGGGACTGGCTCGGAGATTGAGATGGTTTCTTGCTGCCCCCTGTTTGAGCGTGGGGTAACTGCTGATGTCAGCCTATCGAAGACTGATGCCTTCTGACCAGCTGGGGGAGGAGTAGGAACCGTCAATCTTGTGAAGACCGACTCTCTGATGGGAGAAGCCGCTTTAACGACTTCCAAAGCAGCGGCCGTTGCCCTCTTTGGGACAGCCACTTTATAATTCTGACCCAGCCTGGTGAAAACGGAGGCTGTTGGTTCAGTAGCAGGCGACCCGTTGTCAGGGGTCGTGGTAACAGTGAGCCGGTCGAACACCGACTTCTTGTTCGCTTCTGGTGTGGGAATCGGCGCCGAGAAGCTTGTAGGTGGGACCATGGTCCCGAAGAACAAGCCGGTGGTGGCCTGAGTCAACTGGCCTACCGGCAGAGTCAGGAAGGAAGCCGCCTGGGGCCCATATGCTACACCTCTCGGTGAGGTGGAACGTCCGTTGCATTGGCATTTTGAGCAGTTGGTGCAGTTGGTGGCCATTGAATGCTTGAGTTCTGTACCAAACAAAAGACCAAATCTTAGCAACTTGAAATCCGAAGGCAATCATTTAACAAACCGCGATTGGTTCGCGAAGACGACACACGAAGTGTGGAGTGGAAAGAGGAAGAGGTCCCACCGGGCGTGCCAGAATCTGTTTCCCTCCGAAAGACGGCCGCACAGGACTGCTGAGGTCCTGGCGCTGAGGTTCGGGGCAGATGCTATTTGGTTTTATCCGTCTATCTCTCCGAAGATGCCACGTTGATTTTTTGCATCTGGTATCGGAGGTTTAGACGGATGCGGCCGATGTAGCAGACTTCGTCAGATTCCCCCTCAGGGTGAGGGGTTTTTGATTGTGGGGACGCTCTTCCCTGCAGGCGCAAGCCCCTGCAGTTAATTACGCTACCGCGTCGCGGTAACAACTTTCTCCTTCTCCAGAATTTCACTTCGTGTCGTGTGTGTTTGTTTTGTTTGTGATTGCCCGTGGATTGTATACGGAGACTGAGTGATGTCGTCACCCGTAGGACGTGGGTTAGTCCAAATCCGTATTGAGTTAGATTTGGGTTTGGTATTTTTAGTTTAAGGATACGTTAGCCTCATTGAGGCTAAGATCAACTTAAACATGATCCATTTAATTTATGGCCGTCGGGACTCATCACCTCTCTAACTTCGCTGAAGGATTACAACGACAAGTGTCAGAGGAGTTCAGAGATGTACCCTTGAGCCGAAATTGACTTGGAGTATTATCATTCATTTTAAATGTTTAAGGATACGTTAGCCGTATTTGGGGCTAAGATCAACTTAAACGGGACCGTTTAGATCCGACAAAAGAGCATTTGGAGGCTCTATTGTTCCAGTTTTAGGGACGTAGTGGTCCATTTTCCAGTTTAGGGACGTGGTGGTCCATCGCCAGTTTAGGGACGTGGTGGTCCATATTCCAGTTTAGGGACATGGTGGTCGATCACCAGTTTAGGGACGTGGTGGTCCGATGCCAGTTTAAGGACGTGGTGGTCCGATATTAGTTTAGGGACGTTTCGGTCCGTCATTAGTTTAGGGACGTTTCGGTCCGTATTTTTAGTGTATGGTCGTTGGGACCCGTCACCTCTTTGACGTCGTTGAGGAATTACAGCGACAAATTTCAAAGGAGTTCGGAGATGTACCCTCGAACCGGTCGTGAATTGATGTAGGAGAGCCATTTTGCTCAGTCAATTTAATTTAAGGACTTATGGCCACGATTGGGCTAAGTCCAGTTCAGCACTTTATTCGCATTGCATTTTTCTTATTTAGGCTCTACAAAAGATATCAGTTTATTTTGGGCTCTGCCTATTTACAAAGCATCTACTTTGTTTTGGGCTTTGCCCTTTTTTAAAATGCATAGCATTCTGAATATTTTGTTTGGGCTCTGCCCATTTATAAATGATGCAAAACATCTGTTCTGGTTTGGGCTCTGCCCCTTAAAATAATGAATTTGCGCTTCATTAAGCCTGTTAGGCCTTCTCTTAATTGGGCTTGGCCCTCTTTAATGCATCTGCGCTTTGCGCTAAATAATGAGCGCAAGTTCATATGGTGATGACACGTGTCGTGCTCTGATGAGCGCAAGCGCAACAGCGCAGTGCGCTGTGTTGTTGCGCTGCGCTATTGCGCTGCTGACACGTGGCGCGCTCTCAGTGAGTTGCGCCAATTCCAAAGAGCAAAGCTCTATCTTAAGGGCGCTTAGCGCAAGTGGCTTTATGGCGGATACGTGGCGCTCCTTTAAGAGCGCAACGGCGCAACTTGGAAGTGCAAAGCACTAAGAATCTTTTTAGATTCAAGAAGGGAAGTGCAAAGCACTGTTTAAGATCTTGATCTAAATTAGATCAAAGAAAAAATAGATTTCTTCTTTATTCGAAGAACCAGAGGTTCTTAAAAGTGCAAAGCACTATTCTTTTATTCTTTTATTATTATTTTGTTTTTAGAGAACCGAAGGTTCACAAGAAGTGCAAAGCACTGTTTTCTTTTTTATATAAAGATCATTGATCTTATTTTTTAGATCAATGATCTATTAAAGGGCCTTTCTTCTACCTCATGAAGGTTCTTTACCTCTTTCTTGAGATTTTCTCAGAATTTTCTCTGCTTAGAGTTCTTGATCTTTCGAGAAAATTGTTGATGCCTTTGAATTGAGGCTTAGGGTCCTATTTATAGTGACCACAAATCTGTTGAATTTGTTAACAGGATCTTTCCTGAGTGATTTTTGGGAGTTTTCCCACCGCTGGATCTTTGATCCAAAGGCCGAAGAAAGTCTTCTAGTTCTGAAAAGAACAGAAAAGATTTCATAAAAATCTTAATTCAGTTTGGCGCAGATGCCCCAGCGCATGACACGTGTCGCGCAGCGCAGAGCGCAGCGCAAGTGCGCTAGCGCATCTGCGCTGACACGTGTCGCGCAGCGCAGGGCGCAGCGCAACCGCGCGAGCGCATCTGCGCTGACACGTGTCGCGCAGCGCAGAGCGCAGTGCAGTTGAAGCGTTGCTTCCTTCAATCAGAGCTTTGCTCTGATTGGGTGCGCCTTCTTGGGCGCTGCGCGCGGGACTTGAAGCTTTGCTTCAAAATTTGAATTTTGAATTCAAACAGAGCTTTGCTCTGATTGGGCGAAACAAATACTACACAATGAGTAAGTCCCTCTTATCTCTATTTGTTTCATCTCAAATCATCTTCTAAACACATATCGACAAAGTGGAGTTAACTCCGATATATATTATTTTAACATTTGTACTCCCCTCATTAAGCAAAATAGGTCAAACTAATTTTCTCACACCACTCGTAACCTTATTTACAATCATTTAGATTTTTAGTTTAATAATGTTTTTATGAGAAACAATCATATAGAAAATATTTTCATTAAAATACCATGAACTTTAATATAACCGTAATTTCAATAACTAGAGTATATACATTTAAATCATTCACGGGATAACGACCTACCCCACACACACTATGGTTTCATAGCATGAGGTTCTAAATATAGGGTTTATGTAAAGAATAGGTTTTACATTAAAACACCACAATTTTTTCAAAACGGGTTTTTTTCAAATCGATATTTTAAATCCTTAGCAAATACGTCTCTACAAACTTGTTAGAGAATCCGCTAATGGATGGTGCGGATTATCGCACATCCTTGAGATAGTAGAGCGAGATGCAGAACTCCTTACGGAGTATTCGGTCTCGAAATGAAATAAAAATACGATTTTTAAGAAATACAACTTTTCTAAACAAAACTAAACTTTGGAAATTATATAAGGTTATGAATCCGTATTTTCAATAAAAACAAATTATTGAACTATATTTTTAAATGAAGGATTAGAATTTTAATAAAATACCATCAAGTTTTCAAAAGAGCTAGTTTTCATAAAAATACCATAAACTTTTAAAAACTGGGTTTTATCACCAAAACACCACAACAATTAAAATATATGTTCATGAAAACTCTAAATATTAAAAATCACTCTCAAGGTTTATTTTTAAACTATATTAAAGTATTTTTCATAAAACCCTCTCGAGATATGCAAACAATATTTAAGGACTCTAGATTAATATAGATTTAAGCGGTACTTCTCTTGAGCTCCAGAGAGCCGGAGAATGTGAGTGCTTTCCTATTCAGGTTAGACAACTTAATGGAGTTATCAATGTCAATTGTCTTGGAAAAAAACACAAATCCTGCCGTCCATGTACAGCAGTTACCGATTTCTTCCGGACTTAAGATTTTAACAGTTAAATTCATTCACAAGAAAAATCTATAACTCGAATCCAAAATTGAATCTAAACTCGAACTCTAACTCAACTCGAATCTAAACTTAAACTCAAACTCGAACACAAACTCGAACTCTAATCCAACTCGAATCTAAACTTGAACATGAACTCGAACCCAATCTACTCGAACTAACTTGACTCGAATCAAGATTGCAATTGACATGACTTGCATTTTACTCGACTTACTCGACTTCATTCTACATCTTTTGCAATCTATGGTTTCAATCAAGACATGTTATAACCAATCCATCAATTTAATTAAGTATACTATACAGTTATAAACTATTTATACTCGGGATGTTTGGGATAGTTTCTTATGTGAATCCAACGGAGCTTCAGGAGTTCTATATTAACCCATTTTTTATTTTACTCGAATATCAGTCGGGTTGACTCATCCACTGTCTAGAGCCCCGATGCTAACACATGAAATGAGCCCGTATTTCCTTGCTCCTGGGGCTCCACTCTTGAGCTCCCGAATACTTCTACGGCTGCGTTGACATTCACACTTGGAACATAACGTTAAAATAGTGACCATAGAGAAACCCATAGTACATATTTAACCATGAACATATACTTTTACTCGTTATATATATATATATTATATTTGTCATTCTTTTACTATTATTTTATCCTTGAGACTTACCAAGCGCTAGTTCGCTGACGAGCATTCCACCCACCCTTGTTTTCTTAAAATGTTCATCAGATACAGTCGAGACGGAGAAAGTGGAGGCTATAGAGAAAGACTACAACCAGATTGCTCGTTAGGATTAGCTTAGCTTCACTTTTTATTCAGCTTATGTATGCCACATATTTAGGCATTTCCTTTATTGTATTTACTTTCCAGTAGAAACTCATGTACTTGTAAATATTGAAAGTTGAATGTAAATAAAAATGTTTATTGAAAAATTTTACAGTGTCCATTTATTCTTGCATTGTGTATTATTGTTTCAATACGCTTAGTATATTTATTTAGGGAATGACTTTCTCTATATAAATATGCCGCGGGCTTTCTACGTCACTGTTTCTGTTTACTGGGAAGCGGGGCGTGACATCCGTGCTTGGCTGAAGCACATATGTCTGACTCAAAGAGCTCGGATGTCTGTCATCTGATACTGGATCTGGAGGTTTAGGTTCGTTATTACGCCCCCTCAAACTGAACAACGGCTGGACGACGTTGAGCTTGGTTCGCAGTTCGAAAAAGCGTTGTCTCGATAGTGGCTTGGTGAGAGCATCAGCTCGTTGATCACGTGTGGAGGTGTAGTGCACAATGAGTTGGTTTTCAGCAACACGTGCGCGAACAAAGTGAAAATCAATTTCTATGTGTTTAGTGCGAGCGTGGAAAACGGGATTAGCAGCAAGATAGGCAGCGCCGAAGTTATCACATCACAACACATGTAGGAAATGAGAGAACCGAAGCTCGTGAAGCAAAGACTAAAGCCAAATGAGCTCAGCAATGGCATTCGCAATTGTCTTGTATTCAGCCTTTGTGCTCGAGCGAGTGGCAGTTGCCTATTTCTTAGAGTTCCATGAAATGAGATTGTGACCCAAGAAATTTGTGTACTCGCTGGTGGAACGATGATCCGCAGTATTCCCAGCCCAGTCAACATCACTAAAAGCATGCAGATGACGTGGCGAATTGCAGTAAAGAAGAAGTTCATAAGAATGCGTGCCTCGAAGATAGTGAAGTATGCGCTCAACCAGTGACCAATGGTGCTCAGTAGGAGCATGCATATGTTGACAAGCCCGATTGACCGTGAAGGAGACATCAGGGTAAGTGATGGTGACATATTGAAAAGTGCCACAATGCTGCGATACATGGATAGATCGGCAAGGGGAGTGGAAAGAGAATCATCGGTAGTCGTGACAGTGGCCACATCGGGCGTGCGGCAGCATTCTGGAGCGTTTAAGAATGTCCACAATATATTGAGATAATAGACAGCCATCGAGGTGAGGACAGAGTTCGATGCCAAGAAAGTAGTGAGCGATGCCAAGGTCACGAATAGATAACTCCCGTTGAAGAGAAGTAATAAGGTCAGTAACACTCCCTTGATCAGAACCAGTAATTAAAATGTTGTCGACATAAATAAAGACATAGACCTAGGGGTGCCGGGTCCAGTGAAAGAACGGTGAAGTGTCTGTTTTGGAACCAAGGAAAACGAGCTGGAAGAGTCGGGTGCTCAGTCATTTGAACCAAGCACGGGGAGCCTGACAAAGGCCATAAAGGGATCGATGCAGTTGGCAGATATGATTAGGAAACTAGGGGTGAGTGAAGCCCGGTGGTCGGTCCATATATACCGGCTCCTCGAGATGACCATATAGAAATGCATCTGAGACATCCAACCGTCGCACCGGACAACCCGAGCTTATCGCAATGGTAAGAATCAAACGAACCATGATGACCTTGATGACTGGACTGAAAGTATCGAAGTAGTCGACACCGGGTTGTTACCGAAATCCCTTGGCCACGAGCCGTGCTTTGTGGCGCTTAATCGAGCCATTGGCACGATGTTTCATCTTAAAAACCCATTTGCATCCTTAACATTGAAATGGAGTTAGTGAGGGACCAGCGACCATGTACCATTGCGAAGTAGAGCATCGAATTCGGAGGGCACAACCGCATGCCAAGACGGGTCCTTGGACGTCTGTGTGAAGCAGGTAGGCTCGACCGAAGCAGTGGCAAGAAGTGCTGTAGGTAATGTGTGACTGCTTATGAGCGCGCGAGATGGTGGAGAATCAGCGATGGGTCAGTCGAGACATAGATGTCCACAAGAGAACGCATGCAAAGAATTAAGGACTCATCGGAAGTGCTCGGCGAGGAGGCGGAAGAGGAGCTCGTGAGCGGGGAGAATTGCATTCCGTGGGTCGGGATCCTCTATAGGTGCTGACTGAGCAGCACTAGTATGACGGGACTAGGGCTTGATGGTGGGGAGGCCGCAGGAGGAGTGACTGTATACGAGTGGCTGGGTTGAGCGAGTTGCGGCGGCTGGCGTAGGGAAAACCCAAGGATGCCGGCCATATAAGGGGCGGCGGCGGCGGGCACTAGTGGAAGTGCTTTACTCGGAACAGGGCCAGAGCCAAGGATGCATAGTCCTGGTAGGGGCTCAATGTTTGGCGGCAAATCTTTGGTATAGTCTGAACCTGCAAAGGGGAAGCAATCTTCATAAAAAAATAACATGCCTAGACATATACATATGACCAGATTGCACATGAAGACAACGAAAACCATGGTGTTGAGTACTATAACCCATGAACACACGACAATCAGATCGATTAGCAAGTTTGTGTTTGGCGTAGAGACGAAACCAAGGATAACACGCACATCCAAATGTGTAGAGGAAGGTAAAGTTAGGGTGGTGACCAAATAATTTGTAGAGAGGGGTATCATTCCGAATGACTGGTGTAGGAAGACGATTAATTAAAAACACGGCAGTACTTATGACCTCATCCCAGTAATGAGTTGGGATGGAGGCGTGAGCAAGAAGAGCACAAGATGTCTCTACAATAGGACGATATTTGCGTTCCGCTGCCCCGTTTTGTTCGAGAGTGTATGGGCATAAAACACGATGGAGGATTTCCTCCATGGCAAGACAATGATGAAGGGATTGATACTCCCACCCCAATCAAAATGAAACATGTGTATTTTCCTATTGAAATATCGTCCAACATGTCGTTGAAAATAACCAAAGATATCAAACAAATCAGACTTATTACGCATTAGAAATAGCCAAGTAAATTTACTATAGTCATTAACAAAAGTAACATAATAGCGAAACCTGAGTGAGATAGAATAGGAGCAGTGCCCCAAACATCAGAATAAATTAAATCTAAAGGTGCCAATGACAATGTTGATGACAATTCAAAAGAAATTTTATGGCTTTTCGCTTTCATGCAACCACAACAAACTGATTCTCTACTACTCCTAACAGTTGGTAAATGAAAACGACATAGAATCCTGACTACAGTTTTTAGTGCAGGATGACCTAAGCGAGTGTGCCATGAGGAAGTGAAGGTACGTTCGCCAACAAGCGCGGTAGGAGACGAGATATTTAGAAAAGGCAATTGGTACAATCCATTAATGAGATGGCTTTAAAATAGAACTATCCCCGACTTCGGATCCTTCACAAAACAATCAAACGGGTAAAACTTAAAAATAACATTGTTATCTTTAATAAATTGATGAACAGATAAGAGATTTTTCGTTATTGAAGGAACATGAAGAACATTGTGCATTTGAAGTGATCGAGAAAATGATGGAATTGTTGTGTGACCATAATTAAGAATACGCAAACATGTACTATTACCTATGTGTACTGAATCCGTACCTTTGTAAGGGACTGCTGTGAGGAATTGATTGTAGTCTGGCGTGATATAATGAGTTGCCATCGAGTCAGGATACCATTCAGAAGAAGCAGCGCTTAGACCGCTCGATGAATATAGTGAAGGTGTATGCGATAGCATGGCGTACGGGATGTGTCCTTGATATGGTCCATCGGATCTTACATTCTGAGATTGTGGGGCATGAAATTGCGAAGCACCCCTTGGACCGCCAGAAAAAGTCTGATTGAAGCGCTGTGGACAACTATTGTCATAGTAATTAGTTATTATGCAAATTTGGCATCAAGGAGGACCACGACCATAGCCTCGACCGTGGCCATTGTGGCCACCACGACTCATGGTTGCGGTGTTAAAAAATGGAAAAAGGAGTAGCGTCGATTGACTTATCTTGTTACTGGAAAAGACTCATATGCAAAGAGCATGCAATGTAAATCTTCAAGAGAGATATCGTCTATGCAGGTTGTGATAGCAGGAACAAAGAAGTAATAGGCTGATTCCAGGCCAACCAAAACGTGTATTACAAGATCGACATCGGAAATACTATGTCCAATTACCGCAAGATTGTTGGAGACGGTCTTGATGTTTTGAATGTACTCTGTTATGGAGGCGGATCCGCGTTTGATGTTATGAAGTTGTGTCTTCAATTGAAGGATGCAAGCGTGAGAGTGCGATGCGAAGGTTTTGGCAAGTGTCTCCCATACCGTCTGAGCTGTAGTTCGACCAACCACTAAGAGAATTAGTGTTTCAGTCAGAGACGCCAACATCCAACTCACAATCAATTGACCCTTTTAAACCCATACAACATGTGCTGGATTGTATGTTGTAAAGAGCGGATTTTGTTCATCGGAAATAGTCATGAGCGAGCACTTTTCTGTGGCATTGACGATGCCCATGTACCCTTGCGACCTGAGGACCGCTTCAAATTGCATCTTCCAGCCGAGGTAGTTATTGCGAGTGAGTTTTATATGAAGAAGTGATGACATTCGGGCCATGTAGTGAAGAGGACGACGATGCATTGGTTAGGGATTGGTGTTGGGGTGAGGGGCGGAGTTGATGAGGCAGAGGATTGGTCTTGGTTGGTTGACATTGTAGAAGATACAGAGAGAGAGAGAACAAATTATAATGGCGTTAGCTTATCATGCCTCTGGTACCATAAAGAGAAAGTAAAAGAGAAGAAGAGATTGAAAAGAAAGAGCCAGGAGAGAGTTTCTCTTGTGTGTGCTATTCCTTTTATATTATATTATATATTGAATCTCTGTTACAATCAATCTAATCATATGCAATCATACATAATATATTTTGTTACAATCAATCTCAAAGAATCTCCAATCAGATATTCAGAATATCTCCGCATATCACATATGCAGAAGTCTGCCCAAGAGACGACAGATGTCCGCTTGATAACCGCTACAACGGTGGATTTATGCCTCTGGATCTTAGTTTTCGGGCCATGCTATGTAGATTTTGTGTTGAGAGCGTGAGACATCTGAACCATAAGGTCCAGATGTTTGACTACACTCTGGTTCCGTGCTTGGCTGAAGCACAGACGTCTAACTCGAAAAGCTCGGAGGTCCGACTCGAAAAGCTCAAACGTCTGATGCGGGATCTGGAGGTTTAGGTTCATTAGTAAATATTATGAAAAATATTATCCAATTATCAACATGATGATAACTACTACCTTCCATTTCGCCCAGAAACCGCCGCTAGAGCTCGACTGATCCTAAATAAACAAATGAATCAGGAAATTTATGTAAATTTTTTTTTAAAAAGGAATAATTTTTATTGAGAAGACAAAGATTCATTTTGACCTGAGGGCTGGACTCTTTGGAATCGCCGGCGGAGCGACGGAGGATGTGATTAGGGCGTTGGCGAGGGACGAGAATGGAATGGACGGTGGATCTCGAGTGGAGAGGAGATGAGGGTAGCGATCGTGGCCATTGAATTGTGAAAGGGAAATGGGGGAGATTTTGATTGTTGAAGATGATGAGGGTTTTGGCTGTTGCAGCTGCTGCTGCTGCTGGGTTCTGGGACAGCGACTTCATCATCTCATCGCATGAACATGAAAGACATCTGACTATTTTTCTTCGAAAAATGCTTAACCTGTCCTGCTTGCAATCCTGCCACAGTCTACCGAGTGACAAATACCACGGGCTCACCATAAACACCATGGTTTCGTATCCATGTGAAGACCGTGGTTTCGTAGAATTGGTGTTTAGCAAAATCTAGTGGCTTTCAGGAACGGGGTTTATAAAATCAATGTTTCTTTTAATTCAACTTTATATTTAAGTGCAAAAAATAAAGAATGTAGAGAGACGAACTTTCTAAATCTCCAGGTTTTTTTTTATGTTTTGAAAAATGAGATTTTGAGTTGAAATCACCGTTTGGGAAATTCAAGTTTTGAAGTTTAGCATCAAAAACTTGGCCAGTGTTCTGGAAACCGTGGCCCCGTTGCCAAACGAGGTCTTATAGCGGGATTGACACTGGATCTTGGTAATCTGTTATTTGATTATCTGTAATTGCTTATATTGGATTTAACTCTTCTTGGAGAATCAAACCGGTGAACTCTTGTTTTGGGATAAAAGTTTATCGCAGGAGCTATTCCCCCTTTGTTAGCTTATTCGTCCGAAGACATATATAAAAAGAAAAATATTATTTTTATCCATCAGTAAATTAGAGTTGCAGTATAAGATCAAACTGGTCCCAGATGACCCAAACCCACTAATGCAAGAATTAACAACTAGGCGCATCTAAAGTGTTGCAGGCCTGTAGGTAGGGATGGTAATTGAACAAGCCAGCTCGGTTTCGATTATGGTTCGGCTCGGTATCGGCTCATTCAAGCTCGGTTTATTTATTAATGAGCCGAACATGAACTAGAAAGCCTGGCTCGTTTATTAAACGAGCCGAACTCGAGCTCATCCAAGCTCGTTCGGTATCGGCTCGACTTTGGCTCGGTTACACAGTTTGAAAAAAAAAACAGTAATATATAATATAGAGTAAATTCTATACAACTCTCGGGACAATTCAATTAAGGGACGGTCTATCAAGCGCAGCAGAGATGGATCTAAACCCATGGCCAGTGCTCAGACTCATTCCATACTCTAGATGTCAACTTTTTTTTTAATATTTCCATATCTCAAAGCCCCGTGTCTTAGACTCTGTGATTGCTATCCCCAGCCTAGCTTCTCTTTCAAGCCAAGACGTTTAGTTATCAACCTCCTCACAAAATACATTCTTGTTTTCTTCTCAAACCCCTGTAATGGCCATTGACCCATCCTCTGCCTCCAACCAAACGCCTCTTTGTCGTTTTCCTTTCAGAGCTTGCCTAATAGAAAATGCAACCGAACTCGACTTGGACTCTTTTAAGGCTTGGTAAGATCACAAGCTGAACATGAGCCAGACCTGTTCAGCTCGAGACGAACTCGAGCTGAGCTTCAGCCGGTCTAAAATAAGCCGAGCCGAGCTTGAACAAGGGTCGGCTCGGTCAAGCTCGGCTTGGGGCCCCTGTTATCAAACAGTAAATAAATGCTGGGATTTTTATGTCCAGGATTTATTGTTTAAACAAATTAATCAGAAAGGCATTTACTATAAAATAATACTCTCTCTTTATTTGATTAGCATATAATGGAACTTTTGTTACTTATAAAATAGAGAGTATATTCTCAACGACAAATTTCACATCTTTGAACATAAATGTACATCATGAGGCTAACTCTCTCTTTATACTACTGAACAATATTTTAAAAATCAAATCATCCTAGAGACCGGTTTCGCATGGGAATTTTATAGCGTGTTGGATTGACCAAGTGTGTGATACCTGTTAATTTATCCAAATTTATATATCGTTGTAGTAGTAGGTGGTTTGTGACGTCTAAAAGATTATGCCAACATCTCATGAACATGCATGACTACTGCCCAGCCAATTGAGGATCATACATTAGAAATATAAGATAATAATTCTTTGAAAATTAATAAATAAATCAGCAAGATTCAACAAAGGAAACTTCGTTTTTTTCGTGCCAAAGAAATATTTGAAACAGATTTTTATTCAGTATTTGGACAAGACCAGAGGGGATCCGGGTACCCTGCTATCTCCATGTTACCATCAACGGATCAGATTCATCTATAATCGAAATGCACGGTCGAGATTTGCGTAAAACAGTGACCTCAGTTTTTATGTAAAACAGGGAGTCAACTCAAGGCACACACTATTTAAAAGAAGCAAATATCTAGGGTTCCCTCGACCCTCCTCATCTCAATCCCCATCTCCTCCAGTGCGCCGTCGAGCGCCGTCGAGCGCCAGTGGTCTCCTCTCTCCTCCGGCGATCCTTCTACCCAACCCCCTCCGCCCCCCAAAAGAACAAATCACTTAGATCTTCAACTTCAAAAGCAACTAGTTCTAAGCTCCAAGCTTTTTTCTCATTAAAGGTACCCTTTTTACGATTTTTGGTTGGTGGTTACGCGGTTGATTTTTTAAAGTCCTAATTTTGACATCGGGGTTTGTATTTTTTTTTTTTTAAAAAGAAAAATTCTCTTCTTTTTTGATTGTGAATGGGAAAACCCTAGAGTATTGGATTAGGTTTTGATGATCGAGAATTTGGGTTTTACGCTTGAAAACATTAAAACAAATTTGTGTGTAGGAACTTAGATTTGATTGCAAATAAACTGAATTATAGATGTTAGCTTTAATTCAATACAAAAAATGACCTCGAATTGCAAGCGCAGTAAGTTTGTTCTGATAGTCCTTGGAGAAAACCAAATAGCTGAGCACAATATCCTAAATTTCCCGTTACGGATTTTGAGGCAAATGTTTAGCCAGGAGAGTCCTTAACCTATAATTATTTTGATAGTAAATATCCCTCATGGATTTCTTGAATCTCTGTTGAGTCCGTTCATTGTCACTTTGTTTCATTGTTCCAACTTGTTATGTAAGTCACATTTTTATCTTTTAAGAAGCCAAGAACTATGATGGCTAGCATTTGGTTGTGGTCTGGTTGAAATATTATATCTTGGAACTGCTTCACATGTAATAATTGTGTGTTTATTTTGCTTCCGTTTTCTGGACTGTGAACTTTCATATCTTGTGACTGGCTCAGAAGTTTATATGTAACTTGCATGGCATTTATTGCTATCTCATTTCATCGTGGTTGGGTTGAAGTAACTTTTATGTTTGAAATGCACCGTAATCATTTCATTAGCCCATTAAAAAAAGCATTAATCAATTGAAATGTAACTTGGCCGTCCCCACCCATTTGGGGACATAGGTATAAGGAAGGGTTGGGAAACAGTTTGGGAATGGGCAAACCTACGGGATTGACCGTCCTCGAGCTGTTTTGTAGTAGTGGCATTATGTGTTTTCATCTCTCTACGTAATTAGTGTTTCTTCACTAATCGATAGACGAAAATGAAGGTTACATGTCCTTGCGTTTTCTCTTTAAAGAGCAGGATAGATTTAGATAGATTAGAAAATTAATGAAAAGAAAAATTCTCACTTCATTTTTATTAATTGATGTTACCATAAATTAATCCTCTTTCACAAGCATACTGCATACAAATTATAGGTTGTATTAAGAGTAATAACATTGAAATTAGTTTGTATACGTATAGAGAACTATCAAAAGTTCTAAACATGATTACCGATTTTTATTAACATGCATGTTTTTAAGTTTTACCTTTTCATATTCTATTTTTTAAAAATAACTATTACTATAAATAATATGAGACAATGAAATAATGAAAATAAACATATATTCTCTTAAAATTTTATCTTGTATTCTCTTTTTACTAACTATTACCAGCAATTCTTTTTCCACACCACCACCCTATTTTAACTATACCAATACCAAAACCATGTATTACATAATTATTATACGGAAGTGGACTATAATATATGGGTGTGAATATATGAAAATGACTACCAAAAACGGGTCTTTCATTTTCACTTTTAAGATACTTTAGATTAGATGATTGTTAGAATGTCTATGTATTAAGTGGTAGAGTATGCTAGATGAGGGACAATCATGTAATCTCTACCTCAATTTGGCTTAATATAAATAGGGATGGACTAATGGAGAGAAAACTATACCCACAAACCATTCCGTTCCCCCAAATTTCATCTATCGTCTCTCTTTTCTCTTGCACCAAAACTCTGTATCCAAAATATAGAATACTTTAATAATAATATCTGCTACAATTTTCTGACTGCGCTGAACGTGCTTTTGTATCAACTATAGGCCTTTATTTTGCCAAGATGGATATAACCAAAATGGACCGAGGGACTCTCACTCTATTAGGAACGGGGTGCTGCGTGATGCTGTCTATGCATTTTACAGTACAGCTACTATCGCAACATCTTTTCTATTGGAAAAATCCAAAGGAACAAAAGGCGATAATAATCATCATCCTCATGGCTCCTTTGTATGCCATTGACTCCTTTGTTGGCCTGCTAGATATTCAAGGAAGCAAAGCCTTCTTCACATTCCTGGACTCTGTTAAGGAATGCTATGAAGCACTCGTAAGATCCTACCGAGACATTTTCCCTTGCAAAAATATTTTCCCAACGTAAATCCTTCATTTGTGTTCCTTTTGCAATGTGCAGGTGATCGCTAAGTTCTTGGCTCTGATGTATAGTTACTTGAATATCTCTATGAGTAAGAACATAGTTCCTGATGAAATCAAGGGGAGGGAGATTCATCACTCTTTTCCCATGACACTTTTCATGGTGTGTTCTGAACCTACTAATCTATCATGCTCGTATATTTATTTTCTAACCCATGAAGAGACCTCACAGGTGCTACAATGCTCCAAAACGTCAGATTTTCTCTTTTGAAGTATGGGACTGGGTTAGCATTGTTCTTTTTTAGAGAAAGATGATGCCACTTTTAGGGGCTGTTTGGTAGCTAGGAAATGGAGATGAATGCAACATTTGTTGCAAAAAAAATCTCCATTTCTTATGTTTGGGTAGCGACAAATTTGAATTGGAAATGGAAATGGAGATGCAAAAAGCATCAAATTCTAGCAACATTTGTTACTCATTTTGGTTGTAACAAGAGTTGCAAATTTAGGAATGATGAGCAAAATGGTTTGGATTTGGAAATCAAATTACAAAAACTTGAAGATAACGAAACAATGGATTTGGACTGATTTTTTTTTTTTTTTTTGCAACAAATGCGGCATGCAACATTTGTTACATGAAAGCATGATGCAATTCTTTTTTGTTGCTAATCAAACATGCCCTTGATGTTTAGCTACATCTTAATGAACACCCATATCTCTTTTCAGCCTATCATTTATTAGCTGTTATACACTTCTGAAAAAATTGAATTATTTACTGACTTGAGCCTGTAACTAAGATGATTAAAGTTATTGTGAACTTTTGCGTTTGCAGCCTCGCACCGTGCGGTTAGAGCATCATACACTGAAAGTTCTAAAGTGGTGGACATGGCAATTTGTAGTGATTCGGCCCATCAGCTCTATTCTGATGATTGCATGCCAAATCATTGGTTGGTATCCTAACTGGCTCAGCTGGACTTTCACCATCATATTGAACATATCAGTTTCTATGGCATTGTATGCGTTGGTTGTCTTCTACCATGTGTTTGCAAAAGAGTTGGCACCACATAAGCCTTTATCCAAGTTCTTGTGCATCAAGGGAATTGTCTTCTTTTGCTTCTGGCAGGTATATTTTTGTCTTATTACTATTTGTTTCAATGATTTAATTAAATTTTAGATGTGAACTTCTTTTGTTTTTGTTTTTTATCAGGGACTTGCTCTTGAGGCTTTGGCTGCTGCTGGAATTATACAATCGCATCATTTTTGGTTGGATGTGGAGCAGATCCAAGAAGCTCTTCAGAATGTCCTCGTCATTGTGGAGATGGTTCTGTTTTCAGTCATCCAGCAATATGCGTACCATGTTGCTCCTTATAGTGGAGCGGACGAAGCCAAATTCACCAAAAAGAACAAGTGAAATGCTCGAGATTGTAACATGTATTGTGAACTTAGATTTTGTGTGCGCAATAAGGTTTTATATTTGGCATAGACTTCGTACTACACTAGGTTGGAGAGAAGATTGGTTATATGAATTCCATCTATTTCTTCGTTCAGCTTAGAAATAATCTTGTTTTACTTTTGGTCTCGTTAGCTCATCTAGTGCTTCAATTCATGGCTATTACTGGTTTTTAGACATGGTATGAGTCATATTAAATGGCCTGATATGTTCATATGCCATCCCCATCTTATTATCAGGATCGGTCAGTTACGGTATAACATGGAGATTTACATGTTCATTCTTGTCCACAAGATCAGCCGATTTGAAGCATGGTTTATTATACATTCTACAGATAAAATCTCTTTTGCTTCTTGTTATGATATTTTTAGTGTTCTGAATGTATTGATGCAATTATAACATCTACTTTCAGTGTTTGGATCAGTCGGATGGGATTAGGGCTGAGCATGGGTCGGTTCGGTTTGGTTTTTTACCAAAATTTTTAAACCAAACAAAACATGTTATATTAATGAACCGAACCGAACCGAAAATTAACGCAAACCGAATTTGAACCGAACCGATTCGGTCCGGTCGGTTTTTCGGTTGGGCCCAAATAGATTTTTGGGCTTTTAATAAATCCGACAGATAATAATAAAATTGAATATATCATAACAAATTAATAAAAAGAAAAGACCTTAAATCAATCTATCATATATCATATCAACATAAAATATAAATCACCTTTAATATCAATATATGATGACATAAACGAGAAGAAAAATACTTGAATCCAATATTCTACATGATATAACCATACCAAATATAAATTTAATACATCATACATTTTTAACTTAATAATCAAGTAGCTAATTAAAAATCTTTAAAGGCATCATTGTCTCGCTAATGCTAATTTCTACTCTCATTTTGCAGGCTCGGTCCGCTCGGAGTCAAACGACCTTATCTTCATTCATGCCTGGATGCAAAACAAAAAAATATTAAGATTCACAGTTGTAAAAAATTAAGATTCAGTGTTTGAAAGTTATTCTTAAGATTTCCAAAAAAAGTTCACAGCATTTTTGGTTGAACTTGATTCTGAATGCAAATATATATTCATTTGCTATCATAGAAGAGAGAAACAGAAGACATCATCTACAAATAATGAAATCTTATGGCACATAGATTTTTTATTATTATTTTAGGCATGAAATCATATGCAGCAGCTGTTTTGCCACCCATGCACCACAAAGATTGCAAAACTAATAACAGAAAATGAAATGAAATAACATGGTTTATGATTTTAGGCATGAAGTCATATGCATCGGCTGTTTTGCCACCCACGCACCCCAAATATATAGCTTGCAACCATAACGGTGTTCCAAGAGAGAAACAAAAGTATCCAACACTGAACACTGAGCACGCAAAGAAACTAGCTGAAGCTTACCTTGGCGGATTGAAGTACTCATGGCGCTGATTTTGATAAAAAGCGAGATCCGAGACTGAGAAGCAAGAAATGAGATCGTATGAGGGTCTTTGTATTTAAATTGGAGCAAGAAATCGCATCTCCTAAAAGTATAATTATGTTTTCTGCAGTAACCAATTTTGAAGAAGCCTTCACATCAAACTACTTATAAATTATGTTCTTGATGAGATAAAAACTAGAAGCTGTTCAAGAGTATGAGCAACCAGGGTGCAGACCGTGCAGTGACCTGCAGCCTGAGAGTATATCTTCTTGTTCTAGCATAATCATGAATCATCCACTGATCCACCAAGATTGAACTTTCTTTTTGTGTATCAAAATTTATACCTACTTGCTTAATGTATCCTTGATCCGATTTATAATGCATGAGTCTGCTGATTTTCACTTGGATTGATTGAACTTTCCTTTTCGTGTATGGTTGTCATTAATTTTTTTTAAAACCACTTTTCAATGATGCCTGTGACTGTTTCTTGTTGGTAAATATCACCATCATTGCTGTATGATGTCTACCTCCCTTTGATACCTTATTTAGGGGTGTTATATTTGTTGAGATTAAGTTTTAAGGTGGGTTGATTAAGAGTTAGAAATTATATTTTGAAATGTTAAGTTGTTTAGAGTGTATCTTTAGTGGATATAACCATATAAGTTGAATTGAAGGCTAATTATTGCTTGAATGGTGGATTAATGCTGATTCGTTAAGGATCGGATATCATAGAGTGTAAAATATATACATAACTTAAGAAATTTTACTATTTTTATCATTAGGCATGAACTGTAAACTCTAGGTAACCATGAATGGCCAGTGGGTCTGCCAAACATCCAGGTTTTCGCACATGCCCTTGATGAATAAAGGATAAACAATACAATATTTGGAGATGCACAACTTCAGCTTAGTGCAGCAGTGACCAGGACTCACTGTTTCTAATCGGTCACACATTGCAATGTATTGTCTGGTGGTTCAATCATTCATATGAAACATTACCATACCTACATATTTATCAGGCAATATTTATGGAACAAACTTCCTTGATGTCATTGTCGAATTGAGGGTTTGGTAGTCATCCTTCTCGACGAATGGATAATAAGCTTATTTTTTGGGCATAGGAAGGTGAGGATTTCATCAAATCTCAGAAACTGGGGACAATTTGCTTTTCATATTTCATTCCTAATCATATCTTTTTTATCACCAGTTTCTACGTTTTTTTAATCTAAAATCTCTTCCTGTAGAGGCTTTCATGCTGGTGTATCTGTGTTTACTTCTATTCGGATGTTAAAACAGACAGATTTGTAGGAATTAAAATTTTAAAAGACAACATGTTGGATCAAAAGGTTCGACAGGCGTTAAAACAAACACACACAAAAAAGAAACTTAAATAATTAAATATTGCAAAAAATTATTTATGTGAAGAAATTCTTAAGTAAAATGTTCTCAAGAGATGTTTTCTTTTTGGGAGCTGTTCCTATGTTTATCTGGCAGTCTAGATAAGTACTTAAAAGCCAATACCCCTCCCTCACAGGCAAGTCTTGAATTGAAAGAAAATTAACTGTCAGATAAACATAGATTTTTTAAGCAAAGGAAAATCTCCTATGACTAGGTAGTAATGCTTAAAATAAATATATATTCATGATTAAGAAAAGTAAAATAGGAAATTATTGACTCTGTAATTTTTATTATCATTCTAATATGTTTTAAGGGGAGAACAAAAACATCAGAAACATTTCCCCAACATACCTGTTGCAAGTTGGGAGCAAGGTCACGACTCACGAGCGAGGGAGCCGAGGCCACGAGGTCGGGAGAGAGATCGCGAGCAAGGTCGGGAGCGAGATCGGGAGAGCCGAGCGAGGTCAGGAGCGAGATCGGGAGCGAGGTCGCGAGCGCCGAGCGAAGTTGCGAGAGATGGCGGGAGCGAGATCGCGAGGTCGGGAGCGAGATCGCGAGCAGGATAAATGAGAGAGAGGGAGCACAGAGAGAAAGCACTCAAGCAGTGAATGAAACTGTGAAAGGAACAAAGGAGCTTAGGAGCAAGGAAGGGGGCGGCGCAGTGAGATCTGAGAAACTTAAAAATAGAAATAGAGTTAGGGTTTCTCAAAGGAGATGTATATATACATCATAATTTTCTTAATATAATATGTATCTCGGTTCGGTTCGGGTCGGTTCTCGGTTCGGTTTTAACAATAACCGAAACCGAACCGAAAACCGAAATTTGCCAATATTTTAAACCGAAACCGAACCGAAGAACCGACCCGAACCGAAAAAATCGGTTATTTTAATTCGGTTCGGGTCGGTTCTCGGTTCGGTCGGTTTTTTTGCTCACCCCTATCTAAAAGTACAATGAATAAAGTCAAAACCTTGAAAATTCTCCAAATTTTTTAGGATCCAAGGATGTTTGTTTTGTGGTGGGCCCACATAAAAAACAAAGGAATCCTACGAATCCAAATCCCATAACCAAACACAAAATTATGGAATTCTATCAACTTTTTGGATTCCACAATCCAATTCTTTCATAATCCTTCATCCAAACAGACCCTAAAGAAGTTTCTTTAATGGCTTGAAAATTTTCCTAGTCATACAAGAACAAAAATTGCCTTCATCATTGCTTAACAGCAAACGATTTTTTTTTTCAACTTTTTTTTATAAATATTTTAATTGAAGAATCTTTACTGCTCGGACAATTGTGCCGAGGTTGTTGCGCATAGCAACATTTATGTATATAACCATCTCTTGCTTCTACACTGGCTACTGATAAATTGACAATTCGGAATATTTTGACTTTAATAGAATGATAAAATGCCTTGAACTGAAACTTTTAGACATTAGAGATGGTCTTGAATATGTATTTCCCTGATTTTATCATTTATTAATTCTCTCTTTTCTTATGCTTACGACCAGTGCCAAAAAAGAAAAGAAAATCTCTGATTTCTTTGCAATTGCATTGTCGCAAATGTGGAACTGACTTTCAAATACCGAAGCAAATTCTTAAACTGTTTCTAGTTGTGGGAGTGTTGACGCAGGAAATTGGCACTACAGAATAGACTGGTGCATGTGTTTCTTGACCCCGGGGCGATAACCGGTCCCACAGCCATTGGTGTTTGACACCGTAGAGAGTATGCAGGAGCTCATTGAAGAATGAGCGTACTGAACAGACCCGCCGAGATCTCCTAGATAGTATTATATCTATCCACCAGATAGCAGTTCTTTGATTACAATGGTATGTTAGTCTTTTGACCTGAGATCGTCATAATACCTTGTGTGTATTCCCATTATACTTAGACTTCTATCCAATATGGAGTCGTGCATAAAGGATTTTGTTCGGTACAGTCCTGGAGTACAAAGAGGTAGCGAGAGTGATCAAGATGGGATTCGTCTCTCCTCATATTGGGAGTTAATACGTGCCATGTGAGATATAACTATAACCCGAAGTCTCTGGTTAGGACGGTTGAGATAAACTGATAGGTATATCAGTTGTATCTTGAACGGTTATGAGTTTCATATCTGCACGACTTAATAGGTTATTGGGGGTCTGACAGTTTCCACCTCTAGACCCGGTATGCGACGCTCTTTGATGAAGAGACCGGACTGTACGGTAATTGTCACTGATAGAGTTTGTTGGGTTTGGATGAGTTTGCTTGTCGACATACATTTTGACATATATTTGGGTAACTGTTACATGCAGCTAGCGTCACTAACGTGCTTGTGAGTTAATCCGTTTGTGGGATTGATTTGAAATTGGTCCAGGCTCAATCGAATATGATCCTACTAACTCGCTGCCAGCGATTGTCAAGTCTTTAAAGTCCCATGCCGAAAGTACCCGCTTAAGTGAAATGATGATGCGGATATATATAGTGTGCGTATAGTTGATACGTGCGGGAGTTCGATTAAACACGTGTATGTGATACGTGTACATTAATCGAACGTTTGATAATACTAGCCGGTTTATTTTTAGAGCCGAATAATTATATTAAGTATTGACTTAATATATCCATATATGATATGGTTACTAGTATTATACCATATCTCACACACACAAGTATAAAGTATAGTGTATGTGATACATATACTATTTTTTGTCATTTAATGGCATGCGAAGGCATGTGTGGTCCATTTGAGAAAATATATAGAGATTTTCTCAAGCCCTCTCTATGATATATGATAAAAGAGAGAGAAAATGGCACATGAGACATCATTTTCCTCATCTTCTCTCTCATGAGTTAAGAAACAAAGAGAAGAACTTGAGAGAGAAAGATAGGTTTATCACTTCATATTCTTTCTTTCACTTATTAGTAATTTGTGAGAGCAAGTTGTTGTTGACTTATGAGTCTCATTCTTTTTCGTTTTGATTATTTTACAAAATTCGTATTTCAAAAATATCAAATGTTACAAACCAGATAAGTTAACGTTTTAAAGCAATAGAATTATTCAAGTAAGAGAACAATCAACAAGGCAACTGACATCTCAACAGTAATATCAAGGGACTTTGAAGATCAAAGTGCAGTTCTGTAACGCTTTAGAAATCGTTTAGGCGAATTTTCCGATAATAGGTAAAAGTAAATTGTGTTTTCCGTAAAAACCCAGAAGTGATCATTTTTCAGTATAGACTTAACTGCACCTAGTTTAACTAGAAAATTGCTAGTTTGCGGTTTTTAGTTGTCACTTAAAAATTTTAGTTCACTTAAATATTTTTTTCCTTAATTAAAATATTATTATAAGCTTTTAATTATACACTTAATTAGTGGTAATTACAAATTTGATTGGGTTAATTATGCTAAAGTGAATCTATGCTAACTTAATTACAAGATTAAGCACTTTGACTTCTTTACAAAATATCCTAGAAATATCTAGATATTTTAGTGGAATTAAAGGAATTGTTAAGTAAAGATAATGAGGTGGCATAAAGTAATGGTTTTATTAAACTTTTTAAACCTAGATCTTTCCACACTCATCCACAAATATCCCCATTTCCTAGCATTGGCCGAGCCCCTCCCCCTTGCCGCCCTCTCATTTTCTCATCCCATTTTCACTCTTTAAAGCTCAAATAAATTATCAAAAATCATCAAATAATCCCACAAACTCAAATACAAATCCATACCCATTATTCTTTAAGCTTAATCAAGCTTGGATCTTCATGAAAGATAGCATTTTGTAGGTTATTTTGTTGATATGGTTGCAAGTTTTTGGATTAAAGTGAGGTATAAAATCCTAACCCTAAGCTTAAGTTATTATTTAAATACCTTAATCTAGTTATTAGATATTTAATTAAATCTTGAATTAGCATGTTTTGGAAATTCTAGAAAGGGTTATGAAAATCAAGTTAGGGTTTTGATTGGTTGAAATGGTTAATGGAGAAGTGTAGACTTGGAAAGCTTAACATAGTTGTGAGAATGTTATTTGTTATTTTCCTAATTGTCTAATTAAGCTTAATAGCAAACTAACTTTTACTAAATCTTATATGAGTGAGATTAAAATTGTAGTAAAGGTTTGTGTGATTTAGTTAAGCTACTTTGCGATGATTGTGATCGCTAGAATTGTTTAAACTTCTAGACTTGAGCTAAAATGATTAAAACTTGCTTACTAGGTTTTCGGTTAAATTAGGCATGGTTTCAAATGACGTTGCGATATTATATATATTATCTTCCACGATATATATTGTGTTGTGAATGCGCGATCGGTACGATCGGGGTCTAGGCTTGGTGGTTGTGTAGTTTAGCGATCCTAGCTAGGGTTGTGCCGATGTCGTACGCGTTTTGTGTACTAGGTACACAGTATGTATATCTTATGGACGTTATCCTTGCGTTTCGTTATCTTTGTGTTAGCGCAGGATATTTAGCCTTATGTGTTGTGTTTGTGAAATTTTAGGATCGCAAGCGGGGACTTCAGACGCTGCGAAGAAAGGGAAGCAGGTGGTCGGATTTTCTTAGCTCGAGATCATCGGTGTGTAGATTTAACATCTATGGGGAATCGTCCGTATGGAGTTATGCGTCAGGGCTGTATATGATATTATAGCTGCATGTTTATACGCATATGAGTTGATTGCGCATGAACGTCATTTCATATTATTACTTGTTGTGCCTTAACTTGGTACCTATTGGATACAACACCATTACTGATGGTTCATGTTGCACGAGCACAAATTGTATGCTACACACACACCGTCGGTAATTTCCATGACACGCACTACATATATACATATGTGCTATTGTATCGGTTATTTTCATTGAGACAGTGATTCTTATTCCGTTGCGTATATGAAATGTAGTATACAGGCTATACCTACATGCTTATACATATACCTTGCTATAGCTACATGTATATCATGCAAACATACTTACATGTATACCCACACACCTTGCTATAACTACATATACCCCTAAGTGGTATTGTATTGTCATTTGACATTGAGATGTTGATTATTTTGCTATTGCGCTTATGAAATGCATCATATATATTTGCTTAAAGGTGGATACATATATCTTGCTATAGTTACATGTACACCTCATATGATGCTGCACTTGATTTCGGAGGAATTGGGAACCACAAGATATATTTTAAAACTGGATTCATTTAAAAGAGCGGTTTTCCCTTAATATGCTCATATTGCTGTTTTATGTTGCATATATCAGTTTTCATGGATTTACGCATTGAGATATGGATTTCATGTGATTTATGGATTTGAGAACCGTGGGGGTATTTCAAGAATTTATGTATTGTTTGAAAACCCGGTTTCTCTTGATATGATATTTCAGTGTGTCCACCATGAGTTTTCTTGGTTCTGAGAATTGTATTGGAAACCCGATTCGAGGAGAGGTAGGCACTGTCAGCGGGTACATGATGGACCCGGTATGGTTCCCCGGGGCAAGAGGTGATTTTCATGGTATAGATGATGAGCCTGGCAGGAAGGCTAGTACCTACCGGTGATAGTATTTGGACTCGACGGTTATCTGGGGGATACCGACCGGAGTCGAGAGATGGATATGGGCTGATCCGGACTGACGGAGCCCGAGGGCCGATCCGGACTGACGGAGCCCAATATATGAGGATTTACGTGTCGATATTGGACACGGGTTTCATGATATTTCGGGTGTCAATGTTGGACACTCAGGTTCTATGATTTTGATGTGTCGTTGAGGGGGACACACACACACACACAGACTTATGTTTTTATGATGTTTCGGGTGTCGGTGTTGGACATTCAGGTTCCATGAGACTTACAGGATATAAGGGCCGATCTGAGGATGCGGTGCCTGAGGTATTGGGATTTGGGGTGTCGTTTATGGACACCGGTGTTTTTCAACGATGATGATTCATTGATGATGTTATGTTGTATCCCATACCCAACATTTATTTGATATGCATTTTTATTCATGTAGATGTAGTACCCGGATGGTGTACCTCGATCATGATTGTTGCATATCTATATTGCCATACTTATGCTATCAGATTACATGTGATAGATTATCGCTGTTCGTGCATACTTGCGATTACAGTATGATGTTATTTACTATTCATGAGTTGGTAACCCACCTCCGTTGTGCCACGGTGTTTTGCAGGATTTACCCTCAGAGTAGTCACGACAGGGCTTCTTATTATCTCTACTTTTGCGGATACCGCTATGGTTGGCTGTGAGGCCTTTTGCTATAGGTGGGTTTTACGGTTATCCGATGATGTTCATTATTTATCTTTTGTTTCTAGTACTCTCCATCTACCACTTCATGTATTTGACTTAGAGATGAGTTGTGAGGATCGATTTTGTATATTTTTGTGACTCTGGGTGCCGTGCTCGTGGGAGCCGGCCTTGTTATAAAGTTTTACCTCCTTATGCTATTTTCATTTATATTTCTTCGTTACGGCGTTGTATATATGCTTGTGGTGGTTGTTTCCGCCGTTGGGCGTGATTTGCTTCCGTTTGGAATGCTTTATTTATATTCTAAGTTGTACCCTTTTTCGGGGCTAGTTTTTACAAAGGAAGTGCTGCCAAAATTTTTAAGAAAGTAAACTTAAGTTTAATGAATTTTACTTAAGATTTCCGAAGGTTTTTAACTATGTTTTCTTCGCTTATCCCTTTTTGGAGTGGTTTAGATTTTTGGGTTTCTGCTTACTTAAATTGCGTACTCCTGTTGACGTCACGTGGTTTAAGTGCCGGTCACGTGCCTAAATTTGGGTCGTGACAAAGTTGGTATCAAAGCGCTAGGTTTTACCTTTCGGAGTGTAGGATGATCTTGGTATGATGGAGTAGGTAGCTTAAGCAGAGTGACGTAGCGTGTGTATGTTCCGCGGCATACTTACGACACGATACTCCGCCTAAGCGACCTTAGGACTTATTGCTTGAAAATTCCTTCCTTGATTTTATACATCCTTGTGATTCGATTTCTATGTCCTTATCGAATCATGTTTCAATTTCCAGCCTTTATGCCGCCGAAGACTACGAGGGCGCAGAGAGCGGCCGTGAGGGCCGAGGTCAGAGTTGACTCATCGGAGACGAGGACTGACCAGGACGGTACGCCTGTTGTACCGGAGCAGATTGATCCACCGTCGATGGATCGTATTGCTAGATTTGAGGCCGGTATGCAGGATATGCGCCAGATGATGGGGTCATTGGTTGAGGCCAGTCGGACGCAGAGATAAGATGTTGTTCTACCTGTTGCGGGGACCGCGATGGTGCCTACTGTTTAGGCAGTTGTACCTATAGCTACAGAGGTGATCACTGTATCGTTATCTGAGTTCATGAGGCTGAAGCCTCCGATTTTCACAGGCACTGATGCAGCTGAGGATCCGCGGTCGTTTATCGACCGGATGACCAGGATATGTCGTTCGCTGAGATGCTCCGACGCGAGATGGGTAGAGTTCACGAGTTTTCGTTTGGAGGGTCTGGCCTAGAAGTGGTGCGAGTCGTTAGAGAAGGGCAGAGCCGCAGGTCTTGCTCCTATGACCTGGGCTGAGTTCGTGACGGTGTTTCTCACCCGTTTTCTTCTGCAGAGCATCAGTGATGCTTAAGCGTGCAGTTTCGAGTCGTTACGCAAAACTCCAGGGATGACAGCGGCTGAGTACGATGTGCAGTTTACCGAGCTGTCTGTGTATGCTCCGTATTTGGTAGCTACTGAGGAGATGCAGGTCAAGAGGTTTGTTCGAGGCCTGCTTACTTAGTTGTTCCTCGCTATCAGCGTACAACATTGTGACACGTATGCAGCAGTGGTGGACGCAACCCTATTGGTTAAGGAGCGTCTTTCTGAGTCGTCGGTTGATCCGGAACCGAAGAGGGTTCATACTGGTATATCAGCCCGGAGACAGATGTTTAGACGCCGCGACAGCGTTCATTCAGGCACGAAGAGTAGCAGAGACATGGGGCGAGGCCAGTTATTCAGCACTTATCCCCAGGAGGGTCAGCAGTCGACGCGTGGGTGCTTTGGGTGTGGCAGTCTACATCACCTCGTTAAGGATTGTACCGCGATACGCCAGAGAGAGGCGGCCGTACCACATGTTACCGTATCGCCTTCTCTACCTCAGAGAGCGTTGCCTCTTGTGCCTGTTGTTGCTCCGTGTCAGACTTATGCTTAGAGAGGTCGTGGTCGCGGAGGGTTTGTTCAGAGAGGACGGGGTGGCAGAGGCAGAGGACAACCAGTTGCCGGTAGAGGGCAGGCTCGAGTGTTTGCCTTGACTCGTCAGGACGCGCAGGCGTCCAATGCAGTGGTTTCAGGTACTCTTTCTGTATGTTCTTTTGATGCACACGTTTTATTTTGATCCGGGATCAACACATTCGTATGTTTTTACGCACTTCGTGCCGAGGTTAGGCCGAGAGTCGTGTTTGCTATGTCAGCCGCTTGTCGTGACTACTCCTGTTGGCGAGTCGTTTGTTGCGCGACACGTGTTCCGGTCGTGTGTCGTTCGTATAGGAGATAGAGAATTGTCCGTCGACTTGATCCTTCTTGAGATGTTGGACTTCAACGTTCTCCTGGGCATGGACTGGTTAGCTACTTGCTACGCGTCCGTGGACTGCTGCGAGAAGACAGTTAGGTTTTGTTTTCCCGGCGAGTCAGTTCTTGTTGTGCAGGGGGACCGTGGTGCCGTCCCTCACAGTTTGATTTATGTCCTTTGTGCTAGTCGGATTTTGAGGAGGGGATGTCGGGGATTCTTGGTTTTCATTCATGATACTGGAGCCACAGTAGAGTCGTTGGACCGGGTTCCTATCGTGCGAAAGTTTCCTGATGTTTTTCCCGATGAGTTACCTGGTTTTCCACCAGAGCGCGATATTGAGTTTTGCATTGATCTGATTCCCGGCACGGGGCCTATTTCTATACCGCCTTACCGGATGGTCCCGGCGGAGCTTAGAGAGCTTAAAGATCAATTGCAAGAGTTGCTTGATAGGGGACTTGTGCGTCTGAGTGTTTCGCCTTGGGGAGCTCCTGTTCTGTTCGTCAAGAAGAAGGACGGCAGTTTGAGGTTGTGTATGGATTATCGTCAATTGAACCGAGTTACGGTGCGGAATAGGTATCCTTTACCTCGCATTGATGATTTGTTTGATCAGCTCCACAGTGCGAAACATTTTTCTAAGATTGATTTGCGTTCAGGTTATCATCAGTTGCGGGTTCGGAATGATGACATTCCGAAGACTGCTTTTCGTACACGCTACGGGCATTATGAGTTTTTGGTGATGTCGTTCGGACTCACCAATGCCCCAGCAGCGTTCATGGATTTGATGAACCGGATTTTCAGGCCGTTTCTCGACCAGTTTCTTATTGTGTTTATTGATGACATTCTGATCTACTCTAGGAGTCGTGAAGAGCATGAGCAGCACTTGAGAATTGCTTTGTAGACATTGAGAGAGCACCAGCTGTATGCTAAATTCTCAAAATGCGCATTTTGGCTTGATAGAGTTGACTTCCTGGGTCATGTGGTGACGGGATACGGTATTGTTGTGGACCCGAGGAAGATCGAGGCTGTACAGCTTTGGCCTAGACCTGTATCTGTGACTGAGGTTTGTAGCTTTTTGGGCTTAGCCGGTTATTACCGCCGTTTCGTGCAGGATTTCTTGAGTATCGCTGCACCGCTGACCGGACTGACCAGGAAGGGAGTTCCTTTTCTTTGGACTGAGGCATGCGAGCAGAGTTTTCAGCAGTTGAAGACTCGGTTGACGACTGCACCAGTTTATCTTTACCTTTTGGATCGGGCGGCTACGTTGTTTACTGTGATGCTTCTCGAATGGGGCTCGGTTGTGTATTGATGCAGCATGATAGAGTTATCGCTTATGCTTCTCGGCAGCTGAAGAAGCACGAGCAGAATTATCCTACTCACGATCTTGAGATGGCCGCGGTGGTCTTTGGGCTGAAGATTTAGAGACACTACTTGTACGGGAAGTCGTGTCATATTTTCACGGTCCACAAGAGCTTGAAGTACATTTTCCAGCAGCGGGATCTAAATATGAGACAACGCCATTGGATGGAGCTTGTAAAGGATTATGATTGTAAGATCCTTTATCACCCGGGCAAGACGAATGTGGTAGCTGATGCTTTGAGTCGTAGGCCCGGAGGTAGCTTGTCCCAGTTGAGCACAGTTCAGCAATAGTCTTCTGCAGATTGGCAGATCTTGTGCGATGGTAGAGTGCAGTTTGAGTTCACTTCCTCTGGGGGACAGCTTGCTCACGTCCGTGCCCGTCCACTTTTACTTGATCATATCCGTGAGGCGCAGCCCAGTGGTGCCCGTTTTTCTGAGATTCTTGAGCTTGTTCGGCAGGGTACAGATTCGGAGTTCATGATTTATGACCAGGGTGTGCTACGTTATGGGACTCGCTTGTGTGTACCAGATACCGATGGGTTGAGACGCGAGATCCTAGAGCAGGCACATCAGCCAGCCTTTAGCATTCATCCAGGTTCCAACAAGATGTACCGTGACTTGAGAGACATTTACTGGTGGGCAGGGATGAAGAGTGATGTTTCGGACTTTGTTTCGAGGTGCCTGACTTGTCAGCAAGTCAAGGCTGAGCATCAGAGGCCGGCAGGAGGGTTGCAGCGTTTACCCGTTCCAGAGTGAAAATGGGAGCAGATTTCTATGGACTTCATTGTGGGTCTTCCCAGGGCCAGTCGTGGGTATGGCTCCATTTGGATGATTGTTGACCGGTTGAAGAAAGCGGCTCACTTCCTTCCAGTGAAGACCACTTTCGGTTATGCTCAGTATGCTCAGTTGTACATAGATGAGATTATGCATTTGCACGGCATTCCCACATGCATCGTATCCCACAGGGGCGCCCAGTTTACTAGCCGTCTTTGGCAGAAGCTTCAGGAAGTTTTGGGTACCCGATTGAGTTTTAGCCCCGCTTTCCATCCACAGACCGATGGTCAGTCAGAGCGGACTATACAGACTCTGGAGGATATGCTTCGTGCGTGTGTGCTTGATTTGGTGGCAGTTGGGATCGTCACTTGCCGTTGATTGAGTTCTCCTACAACAATAGCTTTCAGGAGACTATTCAGATGGCACCTTTTGAGGATTTGTATGGTAGGAAGTGTCGATCGCCAGTCTGTTGGACCGAATTCAGCGAGAGTAGGATTTTGGGACCCCAGCTAGTTCAGGAGACTACGGAGAAGATCCAACTGATTCAGGACAGGATGAGAGCAGCCCAGTGCCGACAGAAGTCTTATGCCGACCGTCGTCGTCGCAGACTTGAGTTCGCAGTGGAGGATCATTTATTCCTGCGGATTTCTCCGATGAAGGGCGTTATGAGATTTGGGAAAAAGAGGAAGCTCAGTCCCAGATTTGTAGGTCCATTCGAGATCATTGAGCGAGTTGGTGCCGTTGCCTATCGTTTGGCACTTCCGCCCAGTTTTCCGGATGTTCACCCCGTTTTCTATGTGTCGATGCTTCGTAGATACCTTCATGATCCTTCTCACATGATTCAACACCAGACCGTTCAGCTAGAGCGTGATCTTTCGTTCACCGAGCAGCCGGTAGTTATATTGGATCGGCAGGTGAAGAAACTTCGGTCAAAGGTCTTGCCATCTGTGAAGGTTATTTGGAGTGGCCCTACTAATGAAGAGATCACTTGGGAGGCCGAGAGCGAGATGCGGAAGAAATCCCCTCATCTCTTCGAAGGTATGCGTAGTTAAAATTTTAAATTCGGGGACCGAATTTCTTTAAGGGGGGAAGATTGTAACGCTTTAGAGATCGTTTAGACGAATTTTCCGATAATAGCTAAAAATAAATTGTGTTTTCCGTAAAAACCCAGAAGTGATCATTTTTCAGTATAGACTTAACTGCACCTAGTTTAACTAGGAAATTGCTAGTTTGCGGTTTTTAGTTGTTACTTGAAAATTTTAGTTCACTTAAATATTTTTTTCCTTAAATAAATATTATTATAAGCTTTTAATTAGTGGTAATTACAAATTTGATTGGGTTAATTATGCTAAAGTGAATCTATGCTAACTTAATCATAAGATTAAGTACTTTGACTTCTTTACAAAATATCCTAGAAATATCTAGATATTTTGGTGGAATTAAAGGAATTGTTAAGTAAAGATAATGAGGTGGCATAAAGTAATGGTTTTATTAAGCTTTAATGTGATTTTAAACCTAGATCTTTCCACACTCATCCACAAATATCCCCATTTCCTAGCATTGGCCGAGCCCCTCCCCCTTGCTGCCCTCTCATTTTCTTACCCCATTTTCACTCTTTAAAGCTCAAAAAAATCATCAAGAATCATCAAATAATCTCACAAACTCAAATACAAATACATACCCATTATTCTTTAAGCTTAACCAAGCTTGGATCTTCATGAAAGATAGCATTTTAGAGGTTATTTTGTTGATCTAGTTGCAAGTTTTTGGATCAAAGTGAGGTACAAAATCCTAACCCTAAGCTTAAGTTGTTGTTTAAATACCTTAATCTAGTTATTATATGTTTAATTAAAGCTTGAATTAGCATGTTTTGGAAATTCTAGAAAGGGTTATGAAGATCAAATTACGGTTTTGATTGATTGAAATGGTTAATGAAGAAGTATAGACTTGGAAAACTTAACATAGTTGTGAGAATGTTATTTGTTATTTTCCTAATTGTCTAATTAAGCTTAATAGCAAACTAAATTTTACTAAATCTTATATGTGTGAGATTAAAATTGTAGTAAAGGTTTGTGTGACTTAGTTAAACTACTTTGCAATGATTGCGATCGCTAGAATTGTTTAAACTTCTAGACTTGAGCTAAAATGATTAAATCTTGCTTACTATGTTTTCGGTTAAATTAGGCGTGGGTTTCAATTGATGTTGCGATATTATATATATTATCTTCCACGATATATACTGTGTTGTGAATGCGCGATCGGTACGATCGGGGTCTAGGCTTGGTGGTTGTGTAGTTTAGCGATCCTAGATAGGGTTGTGCCGATGCCGTACGTGTTTTGTGCACTAGGTGCACAGTGTGTATATCTTGTGGACGTTATCCTTGCGTTTCGTTATCTTTATATCGGCGCAGGATATTTAGCCTTATGTGTTGTGTTTGTGAAATTTTAGGATCACAAGCGGGGACTTCGGACGCTGCGAAGAAAGGGAAGCAGGTGGTCGGATTTTCTTAGCTCGAGATTATCGGTGTGTAGATTTAACATCTACGGGAAAATTGCCCGTATGGCGTTGTGCGTTAGGGCTGTATATGATATTATAGCTGCATGTTTATACGCATATGAGTTGATTGCGTATGAGTATCATTGCATATTATTATCTGTTGTGCCTTGACTTGGTACCTATTGGACACAACACCATTACTGACGGTTCATGTTGCACGAGCACAAATTGTATGCTACACACACACCGTCGGTAATTTCCATGACACGCATTACATATATACATATGTGCTATTGTATTGGTTATTGTCATTGAGACAGTGATTCTTATTCCGTTGCGTATATGAAATGTAGTATACATGCTATACCTACATGCTTACACATATACCTTGCTATAGCTACATGTACATCATGCAAACATACTTACATGTATACCTACATACCTTGCTATAGCTACATATACCCCTAAGTGGTATTGTATTGTCATTTGACATTGAGATGTTGATTATTGTGCTATTGCGCTTATGAAATGCATCATATATATTTTCTTACAGGTGGATACATATATCTTGCTATAGTTACATGTACACCTCATATGATACTGCACTTGATTTCGGAGGAATTGGGAACCACATGATATGTTTTAAAACCGGATTCATTTAAAAGAGCGGTTTTCCCTTAATATGCTCATATTGTTGTTTTATGTTGCATATATCAGTTTTCATGGATTTACGCATTGAGATATGGATTTCATGTGATTTATGGATTTGAGAACCGTGAGGGTATTTCAAGAATTTATGTATTATTTTAAAACACAGTTTCTCTTAATATGATATTTCAGTGCGTCCACCATGAGTTTTCTCGGTTATGAGACTTGTGTTAGAAACCCGATTCGAGGAGTGGTAGGCACCATCTGCGGGTATATGGTGGACCCGGTATGGTTTCCTGGGGCAAGAGGTGATTTTCGTGGTATAGACGATGAGCCCGGCAGGAGGGCTAGTACCTACCGGTGATAGTATTTGGACTCGGCGGTTATCTGGGGATACCGATCAGAGTCGAGAGATGGATATGGGCCGATCCAGACTGACGGAGCCCGAGGGCCGATCCAGACTGACGGAGCCCAATATATGAGGATTTACATGTCGATGCTGGACACGGGTTTCATGATGTTCGGGTGTCGATGTTGGACACTCAGGTTCCATGATCTTGATGTGTCGTTGAGGGGGACACACACACACACACATATATATATATACATGTATATGTTTTCATGATATTTCGGGTGTCGGTGTTGGACACTCAGGTTCCATGAGACTTACAGGATATGAGGGCCGATCTGAGAATGCGGTGCTTGAGGTATTGGGATTTGGGGTGTCGGTTATGGACACCAGTGTTTTTCCACGATGATGATTCATTGATGATGTTATGTTGTATCCCATACCCAGCATTTATTTGATATGCATTTTTATTCATGTAGATGTAGTATCCGGATGGTGTACCTTGATCATGATTGTTGCATATCTATATTGCCATACTTATGCTATCAGATTATATGTGATAGATTATCGCTGTTCGTGCATACTTGCGATTACAGTATGATGTTATTTACTATTCACGAGTTGGCAACTCACCCCCATTGTGCCACAGTGTTTTGCAGGATTTATCTTCAGAGTAGTTGCTGCAGGGCTTCTTATTATCTCTACTTTTGCGGATACCGCTATGGTTGGCTGTGAGGCCTTTTGCTATAGGTGGGTTTTGCGGTTATCCGATGATGTTCATTATTTATCTTTTGTATCTAGTATTCTCCATCTACCACTTCATGTATTTGACTTAGAGACGAGTTGTGAGGATCGATGTTGTATATTTTTGTGACTCTGGGTGCCGTGCTCGTGGAAGCCGGCCTTGTTATAAAGTTTTACCTCCTTATACTATTTTCATTTATATTTCTTCGCTACGGCGTCGTATATATGCTTTTCGTGGTTGTTTCCGCTGTTGGGCGTGATTTGCTCCCGTTTGGGATGCTTTATTTATATTCTATGTTGTACCCATTTTCGGGGCTAGTTTTTACAAAGGAGGTGCTGCCGAAATTTTTAAGAAAGTAAACTTAAGTTTAAAGATTTTTACTTGAGATTTCCGAAGGTTTTTAACTATGTTTTCTCCACTTATTCCTTTTTGGGGTGGTTTAGATTTCTGGGTTTCGGCTTACTTAAATTGCATACACCTGTTGACGTCACGTGGTTTAAGTGCCGGTCACGTGCCTAAATTTGGGTCGTGACAAGTTCAAAAGAAATAATGGAAAAGTCAAACAATGGATAAATTGAAGACTTTTTATTTTCTTTGAGTTTAGAGTCGATCTTAATGGTTTGAATCTCTTTCTAATCTTAATTTTCTATATTTGATATTCTTTACTTAAAGATATATCTAAATTTATCGAATTTGATTTTCAAACATCTTCCTTCTTTTGAACTATATTTGAAATATCAGTATATACGTCCTAGGAGACGTCTATGTCTGATATATCAGACTATAGACGTCTCTATAGACTTCTACAGTCCTGTAGACGTCTGTAGAGACGTTTATAACAGTTATGGTCCTTTTTAAGTTTTCATTTTCGATTCAAATTTCAAATCCAAATAGCCATTAACTGTCTTCAACGGTCCAAAACTATGGAAACAGTTATTTTAACTGCCGACATCAAAATTCTATATATAGGACCCTATTTCAAAGAGTTTTTACAACACTTAAAACTTATCTCTTTCTCGTTTTCATAATTTCATCATTCTTTAATATTTTTGTGATAACTTTGTCTCTCTCTGTTCTTAAATTTTTAATATTCTTTTAAGAGAAGAGAATTTTTAGGGCCTTAAAATTTTCTAATCAATAGAAAAAATGATCTCTAGTTTTTTGAAGAAGCTCCTTTGATTTAAGTTTTTCTTAATCTTTTTTGAAAACTTCTTTGAATCGTTCTTAAACATTTTATCTCCAAAACATAATCCCATATTTCCTTGATTTGAAACTTGATTTATCTATCGAGATCAATAAGATTGTAAAGTTGGTTTTGTAAAGATTTGTTAAAAATCTGATTTGTACGACCTAGTGAAGAAGGTCTGTGATCTTTACAACTGTAAAGGGTTTCGGACTTGAGCCTTAAGGAAAAAGTCTAGGTGTTTACCGCCTGCAAGTGTAAAGGTTCTAAGATCTGCGCCTGGTAAAAGATCTCGGTTTCTCTACCCGTAAGAAGTCACTTAGATAGTGTGTTTCCTGAGCAGGAGTTCTTAAGCAAGAATTAGCCACAGAGTTGGTGCACTCTAGTAAACAAATCTCTGTGTCATTTACTTTTTATGCTTTCTGTATTGTGAAATTGTTATTACTATTAGAGTTTGATTTATATTCCGCGGCAAATTTCTCAAATTAGCACAATTACACCGAGTTTGCTATAAAGCCTTATTCACCCCCCTTTAAGGCTGTTTTCAGTTGCTTCATAAAGAAGACTTCTTATGTAGAGTTAAACCTTACAGTGGGTTGCTTTCAAGGTGGATCATCTTTAGCAAAGGAGGTCGTAGATCAAGCTCGATCCATCCCTCTATGAGTAAAGCTTGGGGTTTCCACTATAGAGTGGACATGCTACAAAGATTGTAGCCCCTAAACCCTTTCGATAGCTTTGTGTTTGTTTCTTTATAATTACTAGTTCATAGATGATCTTGGTTTTGAGTTCATGGTGTTAAGTTAAAATTTTAGTTCTATATTTCCGCCTCGGTTGCAATCGTGCCCTAGCACTGTGAACTTACATTAGTATCAGAGCAATGTAAGTTCATCGGTGCTATGGTTACAACACTTGCAACCGAGGTGGAAACATAGAACAAAAATTCTAACTAAGCACCAAGAACTCAAAACCAAGATCATCCATCAACTAGTAATTGTAAAGAAACAAACACAAAGCTATTCTATTGGTTTTAGGGGTTACAATCTTTGTAGTGTGTCCACTCTCTAGTGGAAGATCCAAGCTTTGCTTCTAGCGTGATTGATCAAGCTTGATTTACGATCTCCTTCACCAAAAATGATCTACCTTGAAAGCAACCCACTACAAACTTCAACTCCACACAAGAACTTTTCTTTGTGAAGTAAATTGCTCTCATAAATTGCTAATAAGTGAAAGGATGAAATGATCAAGCTCTATCTTTTTCTCTTTAGTTCTCAACTCATGAGAGAGAAAATGATATGTCTCATATGCCATTTTCTCTTTTCTATCATATATTAGAGAGAGAGAGAGCTTGAGAAAATATCTAGATATTTTCTCAAGTGGACCCAACAAGCTCACATGCCACTAAATGATAAAAAATAGTATATGTATCATATACACTATACTATGTACTTGAGAGAGGCATATAGTATAATACTAGTAACCAAATTATATATGGATATATTAAGTCAACACTTAATATAATTATCCAGCTCTAAAAATAAACCGGCTAGTATTATCAAACGTTCGATTAATGTATGCGTATCACATACACGTGTTTAATCGAACTCCAGCATCGTATCGACTATACGTACATTATATACATCCACATCATCATATCACTTGAGCGGGTGCTTTCAGCATGGGACTCTAAAGACTTGACAATACACTGACAGTGTGTTAATAAGATCATATCCGATTGACCCTTAAACAGTTTCAGATCAATCCCACGAACGGGTTAACTCACAAGCACGCCAGCGACACTAGCTGCATGTAACGGCTACCAAGGTATATGTCAAAAGGTAGGTTGACAACCAAACTCATCCAAACCCAACAAAGGCTATCAGTGACAATTACCATACAGTCCGGTCTCTTAGTCAAAGAGTGTCGCATATCGAGTATAGGGAGTGGAAACTGTCATACCCTCAATAACCTAATAAATCATGCAGATACCAAACTCATAACCGTCGGAGATACAACCGATAACACTTATCAGTTTATCTCAATCGCCCTGATCAGGGACTTCGGGTTTAGTTTAATCTCACATAGCACGACATCGACTCCTTATTTCGGGAGAGACGAATCCCATCTTGATCACTCACTACCTGTAAGCCCAAAAAAGACTCTCTATGAGTCCTTAACTCACAATGGTTAAATTTTCTTGCTATGCATTTTTTGCCTTAGCTTATTGACTTTTTAATAATGTGTTATCTTAAATGTATTCTTTGAATGATGGCATACGGCTCTGGACATCCTCTACACATCCATTTTCTGGTATTTATATATCTTTTTTTGTTGGGAGGGAAGAAGTCAATCCATAGAACAATACTCATGACAAACCAATCACGCAATAAACAACCATGCAATTAACAATGAAAAAAAATTAATAACGATGCGAGAATAAGTAAATAAGAATCATAAACCAAACAAGAGAGAGATTTATTAACGAGGTTCACCCACCGTATGGTTAGTCCTCGGCAGAGCGGAATCTGCAATGTCTACTATAATATTGATCAAGCACACTACGAGCAAACCCTATGAGATTTCTCTCAAATTTCTCTAAATCTAAGCCGTCACCCTCTCATACAATGATCTCTCTTCTATTTGGCTGTACATAAAACATATAAGAGATCTATATTTATACATAAACTAATTCCTTAATTAAGAAACTACTATAATTAAGAAACTGCCATAAGACACTTCTTAATTAAGAAACTGCCATAATTAAGAAACCGTGATAAGACACTCCTTAATTAAGAAACTATAGTTTTGGTAAAGTCTGATATGGCTTGTGTGCACGTCCAGACATCTGCATGGAGTTCTCCATAATTTCAACAATCTCCCATTTGGAGTTACTTCAGCCTTGATTTCCAATGCTAGTAGACTTCACACGACTTCGCTCTACTCTCTCCTCATCATATTTTCATGAAGAGGTTCACCAATCTGCAATACAGATCCAGCTTATCTCTGTTTACGACCTGGGTGAACATATTCACAGGATTCTTTTCTCTCTCAATCTTCTGCAGTGTCAACTCACCCTCTTCAACAGCTATGTGTATGAAGTGGTACCACACCTTGATATACTTCATTCGAGAATGATATGCCGCATTCTTCGCCAAATGTATCGCACATTGTCTGTCGCTCCATAAGGTATTGAAGTCTTTTTTTCCCTAATTCTTCAAGTAACATTTGCAACCATATCATCTCCTTGCTGGATTCCATGATCGCCACATATTCAGCTTCCGTAGTCGACAATACCACCACCTTTTGCAATTGAGAGACTCAACCCACTGCCGTTCTCCCAACCATGAATACATATCTGGTCATGCTCTTCCCACTATGTCAATCTCCCGAGTAGTCTGCATCAACATAACTATGCACCTTTAGAGATTCATTCCCGAAACATAAACAGTGACTTAACGTACCCCGTAGATATCTCATCTACTTCACGGCATTCTAATGCTCCTTCCCCGGGTTTTGTATATACTTGCTAACAACTCCCGCCACATGTGCAATATCTGATCTCGTACTCACCATCGCATACGTCAAACTTCTCACTACAGATGCATAAGGCACGCTTGCCATCTTATCTTTCTGATCTTGAGTTGTCGAGTACAACTCCTTACCGAGTTTGAAATGCTTCGCTAAGGGTGTACTCACCGATTTTGACTTGTCCATATTGAACCGCTTCAAAACCTTCTCGATATAGTCTCTTTGCGATAACCACAGCTTTCGCTGCTTCCTATTTCACATGATCTTCATGCCCAGGATTTGTTTAGCCGCTCCCAAATCCTTCATAGAGAATTTCTCAGCCATCATCTTCTTCAGACTTTGATTTTTTTCAAAATTCGGACCCGCTACCAACATGTCATCCACGTAAAGCGACAAAATAATATAGTCTCCTTCCTTGAAAGTCTGAACGTACAAGCAATGATCTAATTCACAACACACAAATACCGTCTCCAACATAAACTGATCGAATTTGAGATACCACTGCCTTGGAACTTGCTTGAGGCCATACAAGCTTTTTCGCAGTTTATATACCATATTCTATTTCCCCTTCACCTCGTATCCTAGTGGCTATATCATATAGATCTCCTCCTCCAAATCTCCATGAAGGAACGCAGTCCTGATATCCAGCTGCTCTAAGTGCAAATTCTCCACCGCCACGATATTAAGAATTACCCGAATAAATGTCATCTTTACAACTTGGGAAAATATTTCTTGATAGTCAATACCTTACTTTTGTGTGTAACTCTTGACTACCAAACGACTCTTGTACTGCTTCACACTATAAGCCTCATCTTTAATCCTGTACACCCACCTGTTTAGCAACTCTTTTGACCCTTGGGTAGTTTCATTAGCTCCCATGTACGTTTCTTCTTCAAATAATCCACATCTCCTTCCACAGATCGCTCCCACTGCTTACTAGCACCGTCGCTTGTTGCTTCTTCAAGGGATTCGGGCTCTCCCGAATCTGTGTACAATACGAAGTAGGTCGCAAGTCATTCAGGTAGCCGCAAATCTCATGTAGATCTCCTCAGAACTGGTACATCTGGTTGCTGAACATGGTCATCATCCTGTTCTTGAACCTGATCTTGCACGATAGCTTCTTTCACGTTCTGATCTCCACCTGTAGGTATCTGAATGCTCTCTTGAGTTCCGTCCAACTCGACGGATTCGAATATCGAACCATCTTTGGTTTGCTTCTCTTCTTTGTATAAGCACTGCTCATCAAAGACAACATTCTGGTTTCGTATTACTTTCTTTCTTTTGTAATCCCACGGCCGATAATTGAACTCGTCTTCACCATACCCGATGAAAGCACACTTCCTTGATTTGGAGTCAAGCTTACTCCTTTCCCCTTATCTACCAAAGAATACGCAATACAACCAAATATTTTTAGGTGCACATAATTAACCTGTTTACCTGACCAAATTTATTTCGAAATGCCTCCATCAAGGGCACTTGCCGGGCTTCTGTTGATCAGATACATAGCAGCATCGACAGCTGCTGCTCATAGAAACTCTGGAAAATCCACATCCAAGGTCATACTCCACACTCGCTCTAGGATCGTCATGTTCATCCTTCCAGCGATGCCATTCTGCTGCGGCGTCCCCGGTACCTTCTTCAACCAACGGATACCTTTTTGCGAGCAAAACGCCTTGAACTCCTGTGTGCAGTATTCCCTTTCATTATCGGACTTAAGGCATTTTACCTTATCCCATGTTTGGTTCTCAATCTACGCAATCCAGTGTTTGAAGATACAACACATTAGATGTCTTCTTCATCATATATACCCATGTCTTCCAGCTTGCATCGTTGATGAACGTCATGAAGTACCGATTCCTATCATAAGACTCCACCGAGGCTGGACCCCATACGTCTGTTTGCACCATCTCCAGCTTCTTGGTCTTCTTTGCAACGCCTTTAATTTGAAACCTGAGAACGGTTTGCTTCCTACAAACGAAGATCTCGCAAAGCCCCTACTCTACCTTTTTCAGCCCCGAAGAAGTCTCATATCGTGAAGAATTTTCATATTTTTCTCACTGTGGTGTCCCAATCTTCTATGCTACAATGAAGTCTTCGAATTTATCTCCGAACTTGCCGACAACACAACCGAATTTTCGCTTCTCCCACTGAATGAGTACAACGAACCGCTCAACTTGCCCATAGCGACCACTAACGATCCTTTGGAAATCTTCCATTGTGAATTTCCAAACGTCGTAATATACCCTTCGTTGTCTAGCTCACTTATGAAAATAAGACTTTTCTTCAAATCTGAAATATATCATGCGTTCTTCAGCTTGATTTGAGCTCCTCCTAACGGTTGCAAGATGATCGTCCCTTTTCCAACGATCTTGCATGACTGATTGTTTCCCACCGTCACATGTCCATGATTCCCTTGAACATACTCACTGAAATGATGCCGGACAGAAGTGCAATGAAAAGATACACCCAAATTTAGGAACCAAGCATCCGCCTTTGTGTTCTCGCCCGCCGATAGACAAAGACCTCGTTCCCCTTGTTCTTGTGTATACACCACATTCGTTTCTTTTTCATCCGCCTTCTCATCTGAGCGTTTCTTCGGAGATTTGCAGTCATTTTTCCTGACCCTTCTTCCCACAATCCCAACACGCACCTTGGATTTTTTCTTGAGATTTTCCTCGGCTTTTAAACTTCCCCTTCTTATCCTTTCCCCATTCCATCGTTATACCGCAATTCTCCACCAAAAATGCAGAAGTTCCCGAACCCCCACTCAGAACCTTTCTCCGCATCTCATCGTTTAATATGCAACTCATCGCATCTTTAAATATGAGAGTCCCTGAGATAGAGTTGCTAACCGCCATAGCTAGGTTCTCCTAACTCTCCAGTAATGAATAGAGGAATAACAGGGCCCGGATTTCATCTTCAAACACAATCGAGACGGATTCTAACCGGTTCATCACGCTGTTGAACTCGTTCAAATGTTCTGTCATCGAACCACTCTCAGCCATCTTCATGTTGAAAACCTTCTTCATAAAAAATATCTTGTTTGATGTTGAAGGTTTCTTATACAACTTCGCTAACGTCATCATTAGCGCTATAGTCGTCTTCTCCTTTGAGATGTTAAAGGTCATTTGCAGAGTCAATAACAATCTGATCGTTGCCAGGTCTTTCCTATCCAAAAAGTTTCACGCCTCACCGGTCATCTTCACGGGCTTTTCTCATAGCAACAGAAGATACATGTCCTTTTGGTATAGATAGTCCTCCATCTGCATACGCCATCAAGAATAATTATGACCATTGAATTTTTCGATCCTTATTTTATCCTCTGCCATCTTTGTAAGTCAATGTTGCACACCCAACGCACTTGTGGGGAGCCGGAATTTACAAAAACGATTTTATGACTTGCAACATCGACCTATCATACATGATCTTTTTCGGAAACCCTAACTAGCTAAACTACATAGAGTTCTAAACTACCATGTAAGTGATTTATACCTTGTCGAATCTAGTCCTTCGGATCTTCTTCTCCACGACGATCCAATACTTCATATCCACAAACCATCAACAAGATACCAGATATTTGCAACCCCCACTAATTGACATATATCAATTATTAGACGTTTAGCAACACATATATAAACACAAATAAGCAAGAATTTAGAATTTCGATCGATAAAAACTTTCTGCGTTTACCCCATGCACAAATCAGTACACAAACAAATCTGGGCAAAAACCAAATGTATCAAAAATCATATTTCCAAGAACCTGAACCACAGAAAAAATTGGGAGCACTTTGGCCATAACTCGGCCGCGGATTCGCAGCCAAATGACCTATTTGGCCGTGGATTAGTGGTCGAGTTATGAGCTTAAGTGCTCAAAATTTTTTCTTGGTCTTATAAAAGCCTGTATGTAATTTTAAAGTCACTGAAATAATTTTTTGAGCAAGTTTAAAATTCGGACAGAAAGCATAAAATGGAAGTGTGATTTCGGATAATTTCCGTCGATCGAAGTTCTAAACACTTGCTAACAAGTTAGTTAAGATTTAAGTAGGCTCTGATACCACTGTAAGTCGATGTCACACACCCCATGCACTTGTGGGGAGGCGGAATTTACAAAAACGATTTTACGACTTGCAATATCGACCTATCATACAAGATCTTTTTCGGAAACCCTAACTAGCTAAACTACATAAAGTTCTAAACTACCATGTAAGTGTTTTATACCTTGTCGAATCTAGTCCTTCGGGTCTTCTTCTCCTCTCCTTGAGCTTCTAGAAGGTGATGATCAAACTCGGTCGTCGGCCTCCTCGTGTCGAAGACGATCCACCTGAGAGTCTATGGTTCAAGCTCCAACAACTAAACTGAGGTAACTAAAGTACCTAGTTCGCTAATCTAGGTAGCTTAGAAGATGTAGAGTATTAATTGGAGTATTTGTCTTAAGAAACCCTAGGATTCACAACTCATGTGAGGGTTAGGATTTTTTAGGAAGAAAGAAAACAACAATGGAGAGAGAAAGAGCAAACACAAATGAGCAAGTGTTGTGTAAGTGAAGAATGGCTCATTCATCTCAATGATCAAGCATGCAATATTTTTCCATAGAAAATATCAACCATGCTTGAATAGTAAAGTCAAATGAAATAAACAAAGGAATAAGCCATGCTTCACCATGCCACAAATATCTCCATTTCCACCGCATTAATCTATTTTTCAAAAATAGATAAATCCAATAATGAGGTGTCCCCTTCTAGAAGCATCTCTTGTAAAATTACAAGAATGCCCTCACCGTATATACATACCTGTATTCGTACTGCAAAAATACGAATACGATGAGATAATAATAATCCAATAATATAATACTAGAATCCGGCTTAATCCAAAGCCCACTAATATTATCCGTCCGAACAACATCCGTGTAGCCAGTACACGTATATGATCAGAACCCTGCACGTAAAACCATATGGCCTCTACATCGTTTTGCCTGAACTAGAGAAACCCTATGTGTGGGACTCTAAAGCGTTTCGCCTGAACCAGGAAAACCCTATGTGTGGGACTCTAATGACTCGACAGTACGCTGGCAGTAGATTTAACCATAAGTCCGTCAATGGCACTAGCTGTACGTAACGGCTATCCAGGTATCTGTCGAAAAGAAAGCCGATGAGAGAACTCATCCGAACCCCTACTGAGCCTATCCGTGACAATCTCCGTACAGTCTAGTCTGTTCGTCTAAGAGTATCGCATATCGGACCTAGGGGGTAGTAAACGTCAGACCCCTAATAGCGCAATAAGTCGTGTTGGTGTAGAGCCCAATACACCCTGAGAAACTACTGGTGTACATACCAGTAAATCTCACTTGCCCTGGCCAGGGACTTTATGTATTGGCTATCCGAACACAGTGCGATATCAACTCCCAATACCGGGAGAGACGAATCCCTTCTAACCCTTACTGCCTCCAAGTGCTTCGGGACTGCACCCAACCACTACCTGTTTGCACGACTCATTTGAGCCGTGGTAGGGTAGTAATCTAAGTACAGTGGGATCACATTCGAGACGAATAGTGATGTCAAGTCAACGGACTAACCTGTACTCATGTCACCGGGGAACTGCTAATTGACGATAGGTATAATACCAACCAGCAGTGCCCAGCGAGTCCTTCCAGTGTAACTCATAACCCGATGAGTACATATATACTATCTTTGGTATCGTATACGAATGGCTATGGGACAAGACACCTCCCATGACTGGGGATAAGAAGCGTATACACTAGTTTACTCTGGAGTATCGATACCCTGTCTCGATAATCCTAAGACTAGGGACAAGTTCAAGGATGTGCTTACAGACTACCCAGCCCCTACTAGTGTGACTGCCATCACAACGCTGGTAGTCAAGTAAGGATCCTAAGGGCTCTATCAATATGCATTAGTGATATGTTAAAAGAAACATATACACATATTAAGATAGAATCAAACCAGATAGCATACTATCATATTGAGCAATGCTGTTATTATATCTGTGTATATCCCAAGTTTCTAAAATGTAATATACAATCCAGTACTATACAATAATGACCTCTAGGGCATATATCATTAACAATCTCCCACTTGCATTAAGGCCATGTATTGGCATAACGTAGACCTATCATCTCAAATAGCTTTTCGAACTTCATCTGAGAGATGACCTTTGTGAGTGGATCTGCAGTGTTGTTCTCCGTGTCTACTCTCCGCACCTCGATCTCCCGGCGATCCACGATCTCCCTATTCAGGTGATATCGCCTCAAGATATGTCTGGACTTCTGATGGGACCTTGGTTCCTTCGCTAAAGCTATAGCCCCGCTGTTGTCACAATACAAAGGTATTGGATCAATAATGGACGGAACCACCTCAAGTTCTGTAACGAACTTATTCATCCAGTCTGCTTCTTTCGCGGCGTCACATGCAACGATATACTCCGCCTCCATCGTCGAGTCAGTAACGGTATCCTGCTTGGAGCTCTTCCAACAGACCACCCCTCCATTGAGGGTATCATTGATTTGGAGTCATCTTCGTCACTCTGGAAGCTAGAGTCAGCGTAGGCTTCGATCTGGAGGTCCTTACTGCCGTACACCAAGAACATATCCTTAGTCTTTCTCAGGTACTTAAGAATGTTCTTAACCGCTATCCAGTGCTTCTCCCCAGGGTTTGACTGATACCTGCTTACCACGCTCAGTGCGTAAGCAACATCTGATCTGGTACACAACATTGCATACATTATAGATCCTACCGTAGAAGCGTAGGGTATAATACTCATGCGATCCATTTCCAAATCAGTCTTGGGAGACATCTCTTTAGAGAGGGTGATCCCGTGACAAGCCGGTAGATTACCGTGCTTGGAATCTTCCTGTTCCCGCCAAATCCTTCGGCCAAGAGCTATTAGTTCCTGTTTATGCCGGCTTAAGTTTCGTTTGCAGATATGTGTGAAACCAGGCTCATTCATATACGCACATGCACACATCAGAGGAAGAACAGGTGTTCAACGACAAAAACAAAGCATTTAATCGAACATTTTATTCTACAGGAAATAGATCACCAAACATGAGATCGAAAGTACAGGGATTCACAAAACTATGGATAAAATTATCTAACACCCTCTCTGCCTTCTCCACCATGACAAAGCGACGATCTTCACGAGGAGTAGCTACCCATCGGTCAGCACCGCACCCATCAGCAAAGACAGACATGACGACCCGCTAAGCCCGTATCTGGCTTAGCAGTTGGACAGAATGATCCCTCAGAGCTGTGGTGATCAAAAGTGCCTTGTGGAAGCACTCAATCTTGTCTTCCGCGGTGTCGAGCATTACCGAAGTCATCTCCGCCGGAGGAGGGGGAATATCATTGATCACAAAAAAGAAACTATCCGGAGCTAAATGGAGCCGATGGGGAGAGGAGATCCTATACGAGTCAAGAGCTCGTGCAACACCGTGTCGCATTGGTCATCCATAAGAGTAGGGTTCACTAAACGCGCAGCAAAATGAGGAACAATTTCCTCAATGGGCACCTCCCATGGCTGACGGCGAGCATGTGGGCGATTACAAGCCATAACTTTTCTCTGTTAAAACGATTCTCTGAAAATAAGAGAGAAAAGAAACATTGCTTCAGATTATGACGGGAGACATTTAAGTCTAGGCACAGAAAATGCTGTGCATGATGTAACTACTTCCAAGCTCTGGGAAAGAGAAGCTTGACTCATGAAAAGTGGAGAAGGAAGGTGAAAAGACACCTTCAGTAATGAGGCAGCCCCTCACGTGCAAAGCACGAGAGCGCTGAGCGCCAGTGCTAAAGAGTCAAAGACTCTGAGGCAGCGCCTCACGTGCAAAGCACGAGAGCACTGAGCGCCAGTGCCATGAGTCAAAGACTCTGAGGCAGCGTCTCGCATGCAAAGCACGAGAGCGCTGAGCGCCAGCGCCATGAGTCAAAGATTCTGAAGTAGCGCTCACGTGCAAAGCAATTGAGTGCCAAGTGCCAGAACTAAATGTTCTCCGCCGTTGAATCAAAGATCCAACGAAGATGATAAATCGTAAAAATTCATAATAAAATTCTGTTAAGGAAATACTCCTAAGAATCTTTCCAAACAGGAAAGATTGTGCTCTAAAAATCAGAGCACCGTTGGATCAATGATCCAATGGTGATTAAAAATCACAAAAATACAGAATAAATTCTGTATGGGAAAAGATTTCCCAATCTTGTTAAAAACAAGAAGATTGCCTTCTGTAAAACAGAAGCCTTAGGATCAAAGATCCAACGGTGGGAAACATCCCCAAATCAATTAGAGAAAAGATCTCCTTAACTGATTCAACAAATCAGCCTCTACTATATAAAGGACCCAAGACTTCAAGTCTGATAGAGAGAAGCCCCCCTCCCCACACAAACTTTGAGAAAGTTCAGAGAGAAGAGCAAGCTCTTGGCAGAAGAAGAATTTCTTCAAGGTAAAATAAAGAGATCAAAGAATCTCATCAGAAAAAGAACTTAGTTCTTATGCTAGATCATAGATCTTTAAGACAAATTGTCTTTCAGAAAAGAGATCATAACATCTCATTATAAAAAGGGGGGAGAATAATTCAATTCTCTCAGGATCACAGATCCATAAAGGGAAAGCCTTTCACCAAAAACATAAAAGATTGAAACATCTCCTATAAAATAAGAACTTGAACTTTATTCTTGGATCCACGAGACAAAATCTCTTATAAGAGAAAATTTGATTCTCAGAGCGCAAAGCTGCCTAAAAAGAGCCTTAGCGCTCCAATTAAAAGGAGCGCCTAGCGCACAGCGCTGTAGAGCCTTAACGCTCCAAGTTTAAAGAAGCACCTTAGCACTCCAAGTCTGGCGCACAGCGCCAAGAGCGCCACGTGCTCCTCACGTGTGCGCTACTTAACAGAAGCGCTCTACGCTCATTGACTGGCGCATAGCGCCAAGCGCACCACGTGCTCCTCACGTGTGCGCTATTTCACAAGAAGCGCTCTACGCTCATTGACTGGCGCTCAGCGCCAAGCACGCCGCGTGCTCCTCACGTGTGCGCTACATCACAAGAAGCGCATTGCGCTCATTAACTGGCGTTCAGCGCCAAGCGCGCCACGTGCTCCTCACGTATGCGCTGAGAGAACATAAATTGTTATTTAAATGATAAAGCCCAGATCCATAATGAGTGCTCAACATTCAATAAAAGACAGAAAGTTGTCAGGACCAATGCTCAACATTGTTAAATGAAAAAGGACCGAGCCTAATTAAATGTCTAACATTTTAAATGAATGGGCCGAGCCCAAGTTGGTCACAGATCTCTAATTCAGATTAATTGAGCCCATATGCTCATAAATCTTTGATCTTAGTCCCAAATTGGACTACAGATCTCCCAACCAATATTGGTTTAAGGGTATATCTCTTCATTCTTCTGATATTTGTCATTGTAATCCTTCAACGTCTTCAGAGAGGTGACGGGTCCCGACAACCAGACATTCCACGGACTGTGGGGTCCTTAAACTCATAGACTATGGGGTCCTTAAACTTTACAGACTATGATGTATTTAAACTGTAATAGAGCCCAAATGCTCTTTTGTTGGATCTAAATGATCCTGTTAAGTAGATCTTAGTCTAAAATTAGACTAACATATCCTTAACAAATGGTTAAGTTGGTCTTAATATAAAATTAGAATAACGTATCCTTAACAAACGTTTAAGTTGATCTTAGTCTCAAATGAGATTAACGATCCTTAAACCCAACCCAAACCCAAATCTAAGAAAATACGGATTTGGACTAATCCACGCCCTACGGGCGATAACATAAATTAGTCTCCGTATACAATACACGGGTAACCAAAAAAAAAAAACAAATACACATGACACGAAGTGACCATCTGGAGAAGGAGAAAATGGTTGCCGCGATTCGGTAGCGTAATTAACTGTAGGGGTTTACGCCTGCAGGGAAGAGTGTCCCCACAATCAAAAACCCCTCAAATGAGGGGGAATCTGACGAAGTCTGCTACAACGGCCGCATCCGTCTAGACCTCCGATATACGGTGCCATAAATCAACTTGGCATCTTCGGAGAGGTTGACGGATAAAACCAAATAGCATCTTCCCCCAAATTCAGACAAGACGTTTGTCTTCCCGGTATTCGGCGAAGAACAGATTTTGGCACGCCCGATGGGACCTTTTCCTCTTTCCACTCAACACTTTGTGTGTCGTGTTTTTCCCATGATCAGATAATCGCGGTTTGTATTTTTGTGGTTGCCCTTAGGGGAGGGGATACTGAAGTCGGCGCTTCGTCTCTATGAAGAATGGCGTTTGTTCCCACCTTAGCAACTCAGGCTCTGTCATATCTGGTGGAGTCAAGTACGGGCCACTTGCAGGCTCAAATCTTTGCAATCCGGCTCTTCAAGAAATCAACGGGCTTCTCTTTGGGTCGATGCTCCCACCTCCCACCCTCGGTGCCTCAATGCCGATGGAGGAAGCCCAGAGGAAATCTGTCTTCCACAGGCTGGTTCCCCAAGCTGCAACTTTGTCGACAGAATCAGTCCTCAAAAAATTGGCACCTGCCAAGGACCAAGGTCGACGCAGGGGGCAGAATATTTAGGCTCTCAAAGGAAACAAGGGGCAGGCTCGGCAAAATCCTGAAGCTAGTCAAATCCCGGCCGTAAGAAACGATCGACGTCGATATCAGCATCATACAAAATGAGCTGTGGGCAGTTCTCCGTATGGTCCTGTTTCAACCCCAGTGGTGAATGTTGTTGTTCCAACTGGGAACAGCTTCAAATTGTTTTGAAGGGTCAGACAAAGTTCTCCTACCGCAATATTGAAGAAGTCTCCGCAGCCCATGGAGATCCCACGAGAGCAGAAACCAGTTCGCTCCCTGAGACAGCTTTCCTCATCTATATATAAGGTGTGGAAGCAGGTGAAGGGTACTCACCCCAAGACGGATTCTGATACAGCGGTTCCTCCCAAAACCAAAGCGGCTTTACAACAAGAGGCCCAATAAAGCTCAAGTGCCCGAAAGCAAACTCCAAAGGCCAAAACTCCAAACACCCCAAGCCTAGGGGCATGGTAGTTCACATAGTTTATGTGGTGAATTCCAAAGACGAAGTTCAAGCTTCTACTAGTCACCGACCTCAAACTCGGTCCCTGACAAAAGTTCAACTGCAAATGTGAAAAGCTGCAGGATATGCTCGCTCAGGCGGCAGCAAACGCTAATCCATCGCCTAAGGAAAGTCCCGAGGACGCACCCGAAGAAAGAATAGAGAAGGAGTCGGATATTGATTTTCTAAAGTGCGCTCTGAAAAAGAGAGATGAAGAAGCGGCAAAAATGTCCACTAAAATGAATCAGATTTCCCTTCTGATTCAGAATATGGCTGGAATGATGATTCAATCGGAACCACAAGCGAATGAACTGCCGGTAGTCACTCTTAAAGACAAGGGTGACATTTCAAATCCTTTACGAGTCTCATCAACAGCCAAAGAGGATATGTTCTCAAAAGCAAAGCTGAATGAATATGCCGCTCAGCAAATCAAGACTCACTACTCTAGTGAAGCCGCAAATAGATCAATCAAGAACGATCGACCGTATCCGACATGGTACGATCAAATACAGTACCTGCCAGAGCACACACTTCCAACGTGCCACATGTACAAAGGAACTGGGAATCCTCGCCAGCACATTGCGTGATTTGAATCCATGTGCGGCAATACTGATGTACTTCTCCTCTGACAGTTCATCGGTTGTCTGGCGGGTATTGCCTTCGAATGGTATGCGGAACTCCCGAATGACTCCATGAATACCTTCGACGAAATGGAGATGCCCTCCTGTCAGAGATTCGCTAGTGTGAATAAACGCACTACCGTGATGGCACTGGTCAACGAAAGGGTTAGACCAGAGACTTGGGTTCAATGTGTTACCCGATGATGAAATCTCTGGTCAAATACAAGCAACGCATCGATGAAATTGCAGCCATGGGAATGCTCATAGCCACCCTTGACCTAAATTCAAAGGCGTCCTCGTATGTGGTCCTCTTCAAGCCGACCGCCTTCCAAGAGCTCATGGATAAAATGACTCGATTGGATCAGCTGAGTTAAGACCCTTCATCATCTGATGAAGATGAATGAAAAGCGGAGGTAAGGTGGTATTTGTCGTCGACGCTAAAAAAAAATGAGCGACTTTGAAGCAACCTGTCACCAAAAGTACTCGCTTCCTCCGAGGTATACACATGGGGCATATTTCTCACTGGAGGAAGAATCTCTACATAAGATGGTCCTTTCTTCTCAAAGAATAGAAATAATATCAAGGGGCTTACAAACGAGTCCTACAGTCAAGTGGAATATCCCACTTGAACCAAAAAAAAAAGTACGTCCACAAGCAAAATGGGCACGGATGAAAACCCGAAAGGGCTCCGTGAGTAAAAACAGCAGGGCTACAGGCGAGTTTGTGAGAACCCAAAATGGCGCAATCTCGTTAAAAGACACTTGCAAAGTCCTCTCGACCTTGTAAGGAGAAAACTACCTGCGTGAGATCCTTATGACTCACAAAGGAGCAACACACTTACGAGATCCTCACGACTCGTAAGGAGAACCCTCTTATGAGACCCTCACGGCTCATAAGATTCAAAAGCCTTAAGCTATAGGGATCTGAACCTGTTCTTAAGCCATCACTTTTCCCAGATTTCCCTACAAACGGTTCAATATTGACCCTTGTATACAATCTACGGGCACAAATAAACGTCTCCTCCACCAAGTTCCCGCCAATAGCGTGAAACTCCTCTATTCCGTGAACAAATACTTATAAGTCCTCTCGACTTATAAGGAGAAAATGCTCTTATGAGATCCTTATGACTTATAAGAGAGAACACCATTTAGAAGCCTTCACGACTTTTAAGGAGAACATACACCTATGAGATCCTCACGACTCGTAGGGAGAAATACCTTTATGAGACCCTTATGGCTCATGAAGTCAAAAGCCTTAGTTGACAGGATCTTAACCCTGTTTGCTAAGCCACCTTTGCTCAAACCGACAAAGGTAAATGATGATTCGCTCCTGGCAACATTCCAGTCGCAGCGATGCTGATGCTAAGATTGGTACCAAATCTTGAGTTCCGTACTCGAAAAAAAAAACAAAAAAAAACGGTACGTCCATAAGCGAGATAGGCACGGATGAAAACCCAAAAGGGCTCTGTGAGTAAAAACAGCAGGACTACCGGCGAGTTTGTGAAAACCCGAAAGGACGCAATCTCGTTAAAAGACACTTGCAAGGTCCTCTCAACCCTGTAGGGAGAAAATACCTGCGTGGGATCCTTACGACTCACAAAGGAGAAACACACTTAGGAATCCCTACGATTCCTAAGGAGAAAACACACTTACGAGATCCTCACGACTCGTAAGGAGAATTCCCCTTTGAGACCCTCATGGCTCATAGGATTCAAAAGCCTTAAGCTACAGGGATCTGAACCTGTTCTTAAGCCGTCATGCACTCTAATATTGCCCTACAAGCATTTCAATATTGATCCTTATATACAATCCACGGGCACGAATAAACATTTCCTTAACAAAGTCCCACCAGCGACTAAGGATATGCTCACACGGTGAACGGCCCTTGTAAGTCCTCTCGACTTATAAGGAGAAAACACTCTTGTAAGATCCTTACGACTTATAAGAGAACATACACTTAAGAATCCTCACGATTTTTAAGGAGAAAACGCACTTACGAGATCCTCATGACTCGTAGGGAGAAATACCTTTATGAGACCCTTACGTCTCGTAAAGTCAAAAAGCCTTAGTCAACGGGATCCTAACCCTGTTTGCTAAGCCACCTTTGTTCGACATCGACAGAGACAAATGATGATTCGCTCCTGGCAATATCCCAGTTGTAGCGATATTGATGCCTAAATCGGTATCAAATTCCAAGTCCTTTCATGGCAAATGATGATTCGCTCCTGGAAGCATTCCAGTCGCAGCGATGCTGATACTAAGATTGGTATCAAATCTTGAGTTCCGTACTTGGAAAAAAATGCATATAGAAATAGCAGAAATGTTTGGGCAACTCGCAATAAAAATCAGCGAGTAAAATATATGCATATAAAAATAGCCGAAATGATTGGGCACCGCGAAAAATAGTTGAAATGATTGGGCAATCGTGACTTTCGCGATATAAAAAGCTGAAATGACAGAGCATCGCGGAAAGAAATAAAAAAAATGAAAGAATGAAACTTTTTCCTTACAAGCAGTCCATACTGACCCCTGTATACAGTCCATGGGCATAAACGAAAAGGGAACCACATGTCCCCCACCAGATCCTGTTAAAAGGGAAAGTCGGATTTCAACAGTAACATCTGCATCCAGAAGAACAACAACGACGTTCCTTCTTATGCCAGCAGGGTACGGAAGCGACACAACGAAACGGAGTCATGGCAAAGTCCCTAGTTCCAAATCTTAACGGCAACATCTACAGCCTAAAAATCAGCAACGATGATCCTCCTTATTCCAACAGGATTCGGACGCAATATCATAAAGCGGAGTCACGGCAAAGTCCCTAGTTCCAAGACTCTACGATCTACAGACAACCTAGAGTCAACCAATGACCTCTCCGCCGGATCAACGCTCCATCTCGGAAACAAGTCAATCGACCCCCAGGGAAATCGGTGTCCTTGGCAAAATACCTCGATTCAGGGAAATCAGCGTCCTTGACGAGAGCATCTCGATTCTCGTCGACCCGCAAAGAAATCAGTGTCTTTGCAGGAATACCTCGATTCGTCTCAACTCCAAAGAAATCAGTGTTCTTGGCAAAACCTCGATTCAGGGAAATCAGCGTTCTTGGCGAGAGCATCTCGATTCGCATCGACCCGTAAGAAAATCAGTGTCTTTGCAGAAATACCTCGATTCGTCTCAACTCCGAGGAAATCAGCGTCCTTGGCAAAAAATCCTCGATTCAGGGAAATCAGCGTCCTTGACGAGAACATCTCGATTCGCGTCGACCTGCAAGGAAATCAGTGTCTTTGCAGGAATACCTCGATTCGTCTCAACCCCGGGAAAATCAGTGTCCTTGGAAAAACCTCGATTCAGGGAAATCAGCGTCCTTGGCGAGAGCATCTCGATTCGCGTCGACCCACAAGGAAATCAATGTTTTTGCAGGAATATCTCGATTCGTCTCAACTCCGAGGAAATCAGCGTCCTTGGCAAATATCTCGATTCAGGGAAATCAGCGTCCTTGGCGAGAGTATCTCGATTCGCGTCGACCCGCAAGGAAATCTGTGTCTTTGCAGGAATATCTCGATTTGTCTCAACTCCCAGGGAAATCAGCGTCCTTGGAAAATACCTCGATTCAAGGAAATAAGCGTCTTTGATGAGAACATCTCGATTCGCGCCGACCCACAGAGAAATCGGTGTCTCTGCAGGAATATACGACGTCAGCAAAGCGAAGCCATGGCAAAGCCCCTAGTTCCAAATCTCAAAGGTTCACAGACAACCTAGAGACCACCTCGACATTCGTCTCGTTACAGCAGACACAACATCAGCAAAGCGGAGCCATGGCGAAGCCCCTAGTTCCAAATCTCGAAGGTTCACAGAAAGCCTAGAGACTATCTCGGAGCCGTGGCAAAGTTCCCAGTTCCATGACTCGGCAGTGCATAGACAACCGAGAGCCAACTCCTGACCCCATATGGCTAAAGTCAATCCTGACCCCGTATGGCTAAAGTCAATCCTGACCCCGTATGGCTAAAGTCAATACTGACCCCGTATAGTTAAAGTCAATCCTGACCCCGTATGGCTAAAGGCAATCCTGACCCCGTATGGCTAAAGTCAATACTGACCCCGTATGGTTAAAGTCAATCCTGACCCCGTATGGCTAAAGTCAATCCTGACCCCATGGAAAACGACCAAAGTCAACCCTTGACCTCCCCGTCAAAGCAATGCTTTGATTCGGGAGCAGGTCAACTCATCAATCACTTATGAGTCCTCTCGACTTGTAAGGAAGAAAATTCTCTTGGGAGATCCTTACGACTCTCAAGAGAAAAACACACTTATAAATCATCACGATTCCTAAGGAGAAAATACACCTATGAGATCCTCATGACTCGTAGGGAGAAAAGTCTTTATGAGACTCTCGTGGCTCATAAAATTGAAAAGTCTTAGGCGACAGATCTAAACCTGTTTCCTAAGCCATCACTACCCTATAAAGAGTTCAGGATGAACTGTTATCTACCACCTATGGGCCACACTTGCCAAAGCTATATGCCACTGAAATAGAGAAGTTACTCATGAGCATATAAACTACTTCACGCCAGAGTAAGACATAAAGAAATAGAAGGGTGTGGCTCATGGAGCTGAGGGTTTGGAACTATATCCCTTAAGAGTCGAGATTTGAGTCAATGATAAATGGCGACGCTTGTGTCCGCTCGTTATCTTCTCAGATTAAGATTCTGAAAGTTATATACCAACCCGAAACTAGTTATACGCTATGAATTACTCTGCGCTACTTCACACACGTATATACTTACGTGGGCAAAGTAGTGGGGGCATTTGTTCCGGCCAAAATCTTCGGCCAAGAGCTATTAGTTCCTGTTTATGCCGGCTTAAGTTTCGTTTACAGATATGTGTGAAACTAGGCTCATTCATATATGCACATGCACACATCAAAGGAAGAGCATGTGTTTAACGACAAAAACAAAGCATTTAATTGAACATTTTACTCTACAGGAAATATATCACCAAATATGGGATCAAAAGTACATGGATTCACAAAACTATGGATAAAATTATCTAACTCTCTCTGCCTTCTCCACTATGACAAAGCGGCGATCTTCACGAGGAGTAGCTACCCATCGGTCAGCACCGCACCCATCAGCAAAGGCAGACATGACGACCCGCTGATCCCGTATCTGGCTTAGCAGCCGGACAGAGCGATCCCTCAGAGCTGTGATCAAAAGTGCCTTGTGGAAGCACTCAATCTTGTCTTCCGTGGCGTAGAGAATTTCCGGAGTCATCTCCGCCTGAGGAAGGGGAATATCATTGATCACAGACAAGAAAACCATCCGGAGCCAAATGGAGCCGATAGGGAGAGGAGATCCTGTACGAGTCAAGAGCTCGTGCAACACCGTATCGCATTGGTTATCCGTAAGAGTAGGGTTCACCAAGCGCGCAGTAAAACAAGGAACAATTTCCTCAATGGGCACCTCCCATAGCTGACGGCGAGTATGTGGGCGATTACAAGCCATAACTCTTCTCTGTTAAAATGATTCTCTGAAAATGAGAGAGAAAAGAAGCATTACTTCAGATTATGAAGGGAGACATTTAAGTCTAGGCACAGAAAATGCTGTACATGATGGAACTATTTCCAAGCTCTGGGAAAGAGAAGCTTGACTCAGGAAAAGTGGAGAAGGAAGGTGAAAAGACGCCTTCAGTAATGAGGCAGCGCCTCACGTGCAAAGCATGAGTGCGCTAAGCGCCAGCGCTAAAGAGTCAAAAACTCTGAGGCAGCGCCTCACATGCAAAACACGAGAGCGCTGAGCGCCAACGCCATGAGTCAAAGACTCTGAGGCAGCGCCTCGCATGCAAAGCACGAGAGCGCTGAGTGCCAGCGCCATGAGTCAAAGACTCTGAAGTAGCGCTCACGTGCAAAGCACGAGAGAGCCAAGCGCCAGAACTAAATGTTCTCCACCATTGGATCAAAGATCCAACGTAGATGATAAATCATCAAAATTCATAATAAAATTCTGTTAAGGAAATACTCATCAGAATCTTTCCAAACAGGAAAGATTGTGCTATGAAAATTAGAGCACCGTTGGATCAATGATCCAATGGTGATTAAAAATCACAATAATACAGAATAAATTCTGTATGGGAAAAGATTTCCCAATCTTGTTAAAAACAAAAAGATTGCCTTCTGTAAAATAGAAGCCTTAGGATCAAAGATCCAACGGTGGGAAATATTCCCAAATCAATTAGAGAAAAGATCTTCTTAACTGATTCAACAAATCAGCCTCTACTATATAAAGGACCCAAGACTTCAAGTCTGATAGAGAGGAACCCCTCCACAAACTTTGAGAAAGTTCAGAAAGAAGAGCAAGCTCTTGGCAGAAGAAGAATTTCTTCAAGGTAAAATAGAGAGATCAAAGAATCTCATCAGAAAAAGAACTTAGTTCTTATGCTAGATCATAGATTTTTAAGACAAATTGTCTTTCAGAAAAGAGATCATAACATCTCATTATAAAAGTGGGGAGAATAATTCAATTCTCTCAGGATCACAGATCCATAAAGGCAAAGCCTTTCACCAAAAACATAAGAGATTGAAACATCTTTTATAAAATAAGAACTTTGTTCTTGGATCCACGAGACAAAGTCTCTTATAAGAGAAAATTTGATTCTCAGAGCGCAAAACTGCCTAAAAAGAGCCTTAGCGCTCCAATTAAAAGGAGCGCCTCAGCGCTCCAAATCTAGCGCACAGCGCTGCAGAGCCTTAGCGCTCTAAGTTTAAAGAAGCACCTTAGCGCTCCAAGTCTGGCGCACAACGCCAAGCGTGCCACGTGCTCCTCACGTGTGCGCTACTTAACCGAAGCGCTCTGCGCTCATTGACTGGCGCACAGCGCCAAGCGCACCACGTGCTCCTAACGTATGCGCTATTTCACAAGAAGCGCTCTGTGCTCATTAACTGGCGCTCAGCGCCAAGCGCGCCACGTGCTCCCCACGTGTGCGCTACATCACATGAAGCACATTGCGTTCATTAACCGGCGTTCAGCGCCAAGCACGCCACGTGCTCCTCACATGTGCGCTGAGAGAACATAAATTGTTCTTTAAATGATAAAGACCAGAGCCGTAATGAGTGCTCAGCAATCAATAAAAGACAGAAAGTTGTCAGGACCAATGCTCAGCATTGTTAAATGAAAAAGGACTGAGCCTAATTAAATGCTTAACATTTTAAATGAATGGGCCGAGCCCAAGTTGGCCACAGATCTCTAATTCAGATTAATTGAGCCCATATGCTCATAAATCTTTGATCTTAGTCCCAAATTGGACTACAGATCTCCCAACCAATATTGGTTTAAAAGTACATCTCTTCATTCTTTTGATATTTTTCGTTATAATCCTTCAACGTCTTTAGAGAGGTGACGGGTCTCGACAACCAGACATTCCACGGACTGTGGGGTCCTTAAACTCATGGACTATGAGGTCCTTAAACTTTACAGACTATGATGTTTTTAAACTGTCATAGAGCCCAAATGCTCTTTTGTTGGATCTAAACGATCCTGTTAAGTAGATCTTAGTCTAAAATTAGACTAACGTATCCTTAACAAATGGTTAAGTAGATCTTAGTCTAAAATTAGACTAACGTATTCTTAACAAACGTTTAACTTGATCTTAGTCTCAAATGAGATTAACGATCTTTAAACCCAACCCAACCCAAATCTAAGAAAATACGGATTTGGACTAATCCACGCCCTACGGGCGACAACATAAATTAATCTCCGTATACAATCCACGGGCAACCAAAAATAAAAAACACACACACGAAACGAAGTGACCATCTGGAGAAGGAGAAAGTGGTTGCCGCGATGCGGTAGCGTAATTAACTGCAGGAGCTTGCGTCTGCAGGGAAGAGCGTCCCCACAATCAAAAACCCCTCAAATGAGGGGGAATCTGACGAAGTCTGCTACAACGTCTGCATCCATCTAAACCTCCGATATATGGTGCCATAAATCAACTTGGCATCTTCGGAGAGGTGGACGGATAAAACCAAATAGTATCTTCCCCCAAATTCAGGCAAGACGTTTGTCATCCGGGTATTCGGCGGAGAACACTTCCATACTAAACCTTTTCAGTATGGTGTCGATATACCTGGACTGTGAAAGTCCCAATATTCTCTTAGATCTATTACGATAGATCTGAATCCCCAGAATGTAAGAGGCATCACCCAGGTCTTTCATGGAGAACTTCTGTGACAAGAATCCTTTGACTGATTGTAGCATAAGAATGTCATTTCCTATCAGGAGAATCTCATCCACATACAATATGAGGAATACTATAGTTCTCACTACAATCTTACTATAAATGCATGGTTCATCTGGATTTTTGATAAAGTCAAATTCTTTGACCGTCTTATCAAAGCAGATGTTCCAACTCCGCAATGTCTGCTTTAATTCATAAATGGATTTAAGCAACTTGTACACTCTTTTGCTGCTCCCACTCTCTATGAAACCCTCTGGTTGATTCATATAAACACACTCTTCCAAATTTCCATTCAGAAAAGTGGTCTTTATGTCCATCTGCCAAATTTCATAATCATGGAAGGCAGCAATGGTAAGTAGGATCCGAATGGATTTAAGCATAGCCACTGGAGAAAAGATTTCATCATAGTCCAAGGCAGGTCTTTGACGAAAACCTTTTGCTACAAGTCTAGCCTTATAAGTTTCAACCTGTCTATCTGCACCACTCTTCTTTCTGAAGATCCATTTGCAGCCTACGGATTTTATCCCTTGAGGTGCAATGTTCAAAGTCCAAACTTTGTTGGTGTACATGGATTCTATTTCAGTCCGCATTGCATCCAGCTATTTTACCGAGTCTCTGCTCGTAAAGCCGACGAGCAAACTCATCCGAACCCCTGCTGAGCCTATCCGTGACAATCTTCGTACAGTCCGGTCTGTTCATCTAAGAGTATCGCATATCAGGCCTAGGGGGTGGTAAACGTCAGACCCCTAATAGTGCAATATGTCGTGTCGGTTGTTCAGTTGATAAAACTGCACATTTGTATTACATTTTTCCTACCATTTTCATATTTAAAAAGACCTTTATTATTATATATCATGCATATGAGGGTTTATGTGTAAAAATACTATTTTCCATGTGTTGATATATTATAATTAGCATTTGGTAGGAAAATGTATACAAATAAATTCATTGACCTAATCCTAGTAGAACTAAGTCTACTAAATATTATTTGAGTGGTTGTGCAGAAATTTTCCAAGTTGTGCAGAATTTTTCAAGACTAGAATCAAGGAAATCAAGTTGTTGAAGAAGACTTGCCTAATTAAGAAAACAAAACTTGGAGACCAAGTCTGACAGCAACCACGAGAAGATTTCCATGATACAAAGGGTCCAAGGATAGCCACATGTCATAAGAAGCCACCCATAAAGTTTTGATCAACGGAGGATATCATCAGGCCGCGGATCCGCGGCCTAAGCTCCTTGATGCCGCAGATCCGCGGCAATATTAAAAGTTTACTTGCTTAAATTTTGGTCGATGAATCTCTGCTATATTTTACCAAATTTGGAAGCAAAAGGTTATGGTTTTGGACTATAAAAAGGGACCGAGAGCCTCTTGGAAAATTTATCAAGTCGACGCGATCACGAAGTCCAAGACGGCTCACGCATCCAGACTGATCATCAACGGTTCATCTACCTCCTTAGAAGAGATCGAGAAGCAAACTAGGTTTTTGTAATCATTTTCTAAGGAATCAAAGTGTACTTGATCTTGTTGATTAATAAAGGTAGTTCTTTTTCTTATTCTATTTCTTCGTAGTTTAATTATGCAATTTCTCTCCATCTCTTTTTCTCCCAACATGCGTGAGTAATTCTCCGCTTGTTAGGGTTCGTAGGATTAGGGTAGGCTAATGGATGATGAACATCCCTAAACCCTTTTTAAGTCCTATAAAGTTTATGAACTTTATCAAAAGAATCATTAACATCCTAATCGGGCGCGCTAACAATTCTTTGTTAGTTCCGACCGCGATTAGAGATTAGATTAATGATTGTTTTGGTAAAGGCTAGATATGAACGGAGTTCTGTGTCGAGATAAGGGTTAAGAGTGGGATTCCTTTTTTCCTCCAGAAACCCTAATCTACACGCATCACCGTCGTTCTAGTTTTAAATCTATTAAAGGATAAAAATGGTAACTTTTAATTAATCATCCATAACTACTAAATCCTAACGAACCCTACAAGCCCTCTTATTATATTAACTACATTCCTAAAATAATCTAGATCTATATATTTGCATTCTTGCTTAAAGTAGATCTAGAAACTTTTCACAAAATTCTTTATTCCTCCTCTCTTTTTCAACACATCTAAAGTAAGAGTAAAAGATTCAACGTTTTCCTGAGGATGACCCGTACTCACCTCGGTCTAGCTACACGCGACACTGTTCTGATTGCGGTTACTACTACAAACACACTTTTTCGTATCAATCAAATGGCGCCGTTGCCGGGGATACGTGCGTAATTTTTTATTCTTACTATTTATGTTGAATTCTTAGGCGATTCATATCATTATTAAAACAAAACTGCAAATTGCATATTTAACGATTTGTGTATGAATTTTGCGAGGGAATCTGGAGTCACGGACTTGAGGAAACAGGAGATCTAGGGTTTCACACTTCTCTGGTATCTTTCTTAACTCCTTCTCTCTCCTCTCAAATCCAATAAAATCTATTTTCTGCAGGATTCTTTGCAAAATATCGCTGCTCAAAAATCTTTTTGCAAAGTTTTGTTTTGCGGTTTGTTTTTGCATATTTTAATACGGATTTTTAAGGGGCAAAAACCAAATCAAGATTAGGTGGGGATTTCATCACCCTTCCTAAGCCCCACAAATCACAAACCGAGCATCTGCATCAACCCTACATTAATTTAAAAAAATATCTAGACCAGACTCTAAGGACTGTCGCACTCAATAAGGACAGAGGAAGGTCATGGGTAATCTATCGCTTATCCGCATTACTTTTGTAGTGTCTAGGCAAGTGTGTCAAAGGCTAGTGGTTTTTAATTAGGCCCACTACTGTGGTTCCTTCCCACTTACCTGGCACTTACCTGGCTACAAGGGTAGTACAGAGGCGGTAGAGGATTGATCCTGTGGCTTGTCCTTTGGAAGTCTAGGAGCGGTCTAGAGACTGGACCTAGGTAACCATAGTTCTAGGGTTGTGCATTTTTGTATGATTTGTCTAAATCCGTCATTTTTCAAAACAAACCAATTACTTTCTCTCCTTTTTACCTCTTCCCCTTTCTTCTCTTCTTATAATGGGTGAACTAAACAGAAGAACACTTATCGAGCTTTGCTGTCCACAACCAGATATCTCTTGTTTTCGTAATCCCTTCGGTATACCGTCCGGCTCTTCCATGTCCTTAAGAGATCATATAGAACAAGCAGGAAGAAACAGTTGGCTACCTCAGTCTAGGTCTTATCAACCGTATCCTAATCCTACACCTGTTTCAGTTCATACCCAGAGTGAGGAAGCCCTAGACGAATGTCCATTGTTGAGCACATAGCTAGGTCTAGAGGCCAAAGTTTCAACCCGGACCAATATCAACCATCACCACCACTGTCCAGAGAAGAGTTTGATATGCGGTTTGTGTCTATTGAAAATAGCCAGCCAACCAACCCACATCAATATTCTTCTTATCATAATATTGATCCTACTCCTACCCAAGTTCCGCAACCATTCTATTTCTATCAATCCAATCCGACTTTTCCACCTACTCTAGGCAGTTCTTCTAATCGGTCATTTGGGAGTTTTAATTATCCACAGGAACTTCAATCTTATACTGAAACCCCTTATCAACCCAAGACTATGTTGGAGATAGTGCCCTCAGAGTCAATTATTGGATCACAGGCACATGATTGCAATGATTGAGGGGAGGACCTGTCCCAGTAGGACAGTCTTACTCGAGATGATAGTATGCTATCTGGTTTATCTCTATCATCGTGTACTGCTTTAGGTGACCTTACAGGTCACTATTGCACGTTGATAGAGCCCCTAGGATTCTTGCTTGACTACCGGCAGTATGAGGGCGATCATATACGTGGGAGCTGGTGGTCTATAAGCACATCCTTAAAAGGTCCCTAGTCGTGGGAGTTTCGAGACAGGGCATCGATTCTCCAGAGCAGACTAGTGTATACAGTCGAGACCCCGACGAGGGGCGGTGGCCGGTCTCACAAGCCACTGGTGTTAGTTGGTTCACCTAAGATGTATACAGGTGCTCATTGGGTTATGAGTACACCGGACAGGACTCGCCGGGAACCTGCTAGTTGGGTTCATACCAGACGTCAGATAGCTGTTCCCTGGTGACATGTGTACAGGTTAGTTCATCGACCCGAGATCGTCATTTGTCTCATGTGAGTTCCCACTGTGCTTTGATTACTACCCTACCACGGCTCAAAGGAGTCGTGCAAACAGGTTTTAGTTGGGTACAGTCCCGAGCCACATGGAGGCAGTGAGCGGATCATCAGGGGTTCGTCTCTCCCGGTATTGGGGGTGAGGTCGCGCTGTGTCTAGGAGAGCCAGAACATGAAAAGTCCTTGGCCAAGGCAGGAGATTTGCTGGTAGGTATTCCAGTAGTATCTCAGGGTGTTCTGGGCTACACTCCGACACGACTTGTACCGCTTTTGGGGGTCTGACTTTTACCAACCCCCTAGGCCCGCCATGCGATGCTCATAGACGAACGGACCGGACTGTACGGATATTGTCACTGACAGGCTCAGTAGGGTGTCAGGATGAGTTCGCTCATCGACGTCCCTTTTGGTCAATACCTGGTAGCCCGTTACGTATTGGCTTATACCTCTGACGTGCTGGTGGTTAAATCCACAGCCATAGTATTGACGAGTCTTTAGAGTCCACCACACTCAGTTACTCAGGTTTCGGGCGAAACGCTGTAGAGGCCGTATGGAGATATGGCAAGGTTCGATCAGATACGTGCGGTATTGCACGGATCGTGATCGGACGGTTTTTACTAGCCGGCTTTGGTTTAAGCCGGATTCTAGTATTTGATAGTGTAGTTTTGTCTCTTTGCATTTGTGTTCAGTGGGAATACAAATGCGGGCATGTATATGCAGTAGTGGGGTTTTCCTGTAATTTTATTACGGGATCAGTTTTCTGAAGTTACCAGTTTGCATTCCGTTCCGGCCGGTTTTCTTTTATTCCTTCACGGCCGGACTTTATCGTTGGAGGGGCTAATTTGCAATTGTGCAAATTAGTTTTGGTGGAGGGGCTTTCTTGTAAAGTGGCTTCATAATTATGAGATTCTATTCTAGTCCATTCCTTTGATTTATCATGATGGTTGGTGAATGGATGTGAGTTTGATATGGTGTGACCCTTTTCTTATTATCATACCTTTTTCTTTTATTTGATTATTCATTCATATAACTCACTTGCTTTGATTCCATTCTCACAACCATGGAAGAGAGGGTCGGCCACTTTGAGGAGAGGGGGTGAGGAAAATTCATTTGATCTCATTTTTCTTATTCTTTGCTAAAATATGAGAGCACCATTCTTCTCTTCAAAAGGGTTCTTCTTTCTCCTCCACATTATCAATGGCAACTTCACATACCCAAAAGAGACAAGCATACTACACTATTCTATAGCAAGCCTTGGACGCGTCGGCTAGCCAACTTCGCGCCCGAGTTGCCTCGGTCATGAGGCGGGAGCCCGTAAAAGATTCCGGCTACGTGGTGCCCTTTCCGACGAGACGATGATGGACGGAGATTCCGCGAGAGATCGGAGTGGAGATGAAGACCGAAGGACACGGATCGCTTGGTATAACTTCTCTACTCTTTTCTTGTTTGCTAGTTAGTTAGGTTAATGGCCCGATCCGGGTGAAAAGTGCGCGGTGGTGCCGGTTGCAAGTTTTGCAAAGTTTTCGTTTCCGCGTTTCCGGCGTCGGATCGACGGCCGGGGCGCCACCGCGGGCTTACATTGGTATCAGAGCCAGGCCATTAACCATGCCTAGCTTGTTCTAGTATGTTTAGTACTCGATCGAACAAAATCCCAAAAAAACGTATTTTAGTGCACATGTGTTCTCTGTTGAAATTTTTCCAGCTCCTAAAATTTTTCAGGTTGTTGCAGAGACATGTGCAAGAAATTCTAAGAATTCTGGGAAAATACGGTTCAGTGATTCCTTACTTCGACCGCGGAAACGCGGCCAATCCCCTGGCTTGGCCGCGGTTCCGCGGTGGTTAAGAGGAATCGTTGCACCATATTTTTCCAGTGGGCTTTTGAATAGGAAATAGGGGTTTTGGGATATTATTTTTGGGCCCAGATTTTCTGTAAGTGCTACAGTACTGCTTGGGGCCCACTTTGATAAATTTGTTCGATCGGATATTTTAAACATGCCAGTTCACAGTTTTTACATTATATCTGCGACCGTGAATGTCACTCGATCGGTAAATCCTGTCTAACTGCTATAGCCCGGTTAGACGGATTTGCGAACGTGACCTTCACGTTGATGTTCTGTATATTGTTGTGTTGTTGCGGATCGGTCGTGGGGGATAGCCTGGATGCAATGCTAGTACTGTTCTGTTGTATTATGTACATTTGATATTGCGGGGCGAGCGTCCGACATGTGGACTGCCGTCACTGCCTGATTGTATTATTCTTTTGGGGCACGACCTGGTTGCGGTCGATGTACCCGTTGTATGTATATTTTACTTTCTGTACTAGGATTACCCCGCGGAGGGGTGCACGGATAGCCGGGTTCTAGAGGGCAACAAGCCCGCATCTCATGGCATTGAGGCGGAGGGGCTTCACTCTAGAATTGGCGGGCTATTCGCTGCACTCGTAGGGGGTACAGGTTGACCCAGGAGGGGTGCCCAAGTTACCGGATTCCGTGAAGTGCTGGGTGGTCCATTCACGGAGCTGAAGGGGGCTGCCTCGCTTCAGGTTTTGGCGGGTAACTTGCCGCGCCCGTAGGGGTTTAGGTTTTCATTGCACAGGCTATCCACACGACCAGGGGAACGTCGGGTTTCAGTAGCGGCTCTGTGAAACCCGGGGATCCCAGATATCTGTATTGATCTGTGTTTCTATACATTTCTGTATTGTTGCTTTTTATCACGCCTTGAGCGAAAATTATATATTATATATATACTAGTAGATGTTGTATATGTTTTGCATCCGCGCTAGTCCAGTCCCCGCTCTGTCGTTAGTTAGCTAACCTAACGGGTGATGACGGGACCCAGTGGCGAATGCGGATGGCATATACGTACGTCAGTATATTTTCGTTCTTTGTGGTGTGATCAATTGATGGGACTGCGTTGATTCGGATCAATGCAAGATAAACAAACCTTTTCTGATGTTGTTGGAACACTTTTTCAAAAAGCTGTTATTGCAAGGACGTTTACTTTTGTTTTGCACAGTGGTATTCAGTTGGAATATCCTGCTCCTCAGTCGACGAGGCAAGGGCCGAGATCCCTTCACCGGGAGTGACCCCTTGGACAAAAGTTTGCGTCAGGGCAGTAACTTCTCTATAGCCGTTTACTTTTGCTTTGCATCGTGGTATTCAGTTGGAATATCCTGCACCTCATTCTACGGGGAAAGAGCCGAGATCCCTTCACCGGGAGTGACCTCTTTAGCAAAGGTTTTCGTCACTATATTTTTATAAAGCTATCAGTTCCTTCAATGATATCAAGTTCGTTACGTTAAAGGTTTTCACCAGAAACCATTCGTAGCCCTCCGTCGTTTCATATGGATGGTCAATAGTATTCAAGCTGTGTATGTTGGCCAAAGTCAAGGCACAGTGTTTGGTAGCTGTTGGGTATTCATATGCTGCATAGATAGATGCGTTGGTTTGGGACAGTCGTACTGCCATTTTGGCCAAAGTCAAGGGTAGGTACGGGTGGGTTCAAATTAACCAGGAAAATGACGGGTAGAACTTGACATGTGACTTATGATATGTTGGCCAAAGTCAAGGTCATAAGAGCATGGGGTAAAAATCCACATCGGGAGTTTCAAAAGAACTGAAACTTGCCAGATATGCGCATACCTTCTGGAGTGTGATAACGTGAGCGGATTCCGTCACGTTATCATGCGATGATAGTTGGATCCCGATTCCCACTGATGAGTTGGTATACTCCTCGGGTGATCCCGGCTAATTCTTCTTTCAGGTTTGGGGAAGAATTTGACGTTACAGTGGGAGGTTTCCAGATTAGATAAAGTGATAACCATTCTGGTCTAGGTTAGAGTGCACGCTGAGTGTTTCTTTTCTCTCTCTCTTTGGCAGCGACCAATGACCCGACCCTAGACTATGACTCAGTGACCAAGTTGACCGAACCTACTTAACACTGGCTTTTGGATTGTCAGAGTTGCAAACCTCATTGCCACTCCTACTTTTACCCTTTTCTCCAGGACACCCCGTATTACTACGAACGTCCACTTCCATTGGACAAAACCATCGTATGGTTATATACGAACTCGAAGGAATTCGAGGATGGTTTCCGGTTCTGGAGAAAACGAATAGGACTATTCAGTTGTCTTTTCTTTTCACCTTCTCCCAGGTTGCGAGTACTCCTTGGTTTAGGAGTAGTACAACTATTACGCAAATTGTATAGTCTTCTTCCAAACCATAGGCAGGTGCCGACCGGTAGGGAATGAAGAAAGCCAATTAGCCTAAACGGTGTACAGAAGGTATTGAGTTCAGACAAAGCAAGGGATTAGTAAGAGGGCAAAGTAAAGTGCGACTGCTATTCACGACCAAACCAAGTATTTCTTCGCCAATCCTAAATCACCTTTGTATTTCTCCAGGACACTCCGTATCACTACGAAGATCCCAGTTGATTGGATAATCCATCGTATGGTAATATACGAACTCGAAAGGAACTTGTTCCAGTTCGGGGATGGATCCTGGTTCAGGAGAAATAGGAATAAAGTACATTCAGGTGTCTTTTATCTTCACCTTCTCTCGCGTTGCGAGTGCTCCTAGGATTAGGACAGTACACCCTTTATGCTTATTGGATAGTCTTCTTCCAAACCATAGGCTGGTGCCGAACGGTAGGGAAGGAAGAAAACCATTTGGCCTAAAGGGGTGTACAGAAGGTAATGACTAAAGACAAATAAAGGGATTTGGAGAGGTGACAAAGAATTATACGGTTACAGTTGTGAATCTGGATAATGGAAGAGGCATTACTAAGGAATACCAGGATACCCTATCGAAACATTTCAATGTTTCAGTTTCACCGTGTACTGTTAATAGAAAACTGATTTCCCAATTAGACACTTGTTCCAGGGTATGTATTTACCAGGTATGATTCTCACATCTGTATGGTTTTACAGATGATGAGTGGGAGTAAGTTATTGGGAATTAGGTGATCATCCTCATTATATCGGGATTCGTGGTAATTGGTGATATTTGAGGAAGTCACCTGGGTTGTTTGCCGGTCGGCAAATATTTGGTTTTGAATATCCGTTGTTGTGCACCAATTTCAAATTGATATATCTGTACGTCTATTTTTATAGAGTGAGACATACCTTCTTGAAATTATGTCTATGACATTTACCTATACCAGTGGATGGTTAGGTAAGGAGCATTGAACAGTGGTGTAATTCTTCTTAACCAAAAGTACAGTTTTCAACCTACGACACACAGTGAATGAGTCACTAGACTCAGGGGACTTATACAGAGTATTGTATATTGTCCAGTGTCCATTAGGACAGAGGGGATGGTCCTCGTACTATATTCGGTTTACTTATGACTTCTCTGGTTTTTAGACAGGTGTTTCGTAGAAACACAGGGTCCGAATTTTGAGAAGTTGTAGGTATAAGAATAAAGTAGAGAACCAGGTATTGCAAGTATCGGGATTCTTCAAGGTAATCGAAGATGTAGATACTTGTGTAAGGTATTCAGTTGATAGTAATGTTTAAGAGAACTTGCTTCTCTTTCAGGTTACTCATAATTGGAAGCATTCCTAAGTTGAGTAATGCTGATCGGCCTCCTTCCATTTAGTTGACATGCACTGGAGACAACTGCATGATTTGAATCTGGTTCAATTAAATCAGTGCCTCTGTTTCTGTATTGGATATAGAACAGTTCATATCTTAACGAAGTTAAGATACGGGGAGTTGTCTGGCTTATGATTAAAACCAGACTCTGGATAACTCAAGGCACGTTTCTGTAATGGCTGTTTGTGGGTTGACCCAGGCTATGACGAGGGTTGACTTTCTACCATCTGGAAGATCAATAGTGATATTGTTCTTGACTCGCCACAGTTTTAATTAAAAATGGATTTTTTCAGAAAACAGTAGTGGGAGTATGGTAGAACTGGAAGCGATTCCAGAACCACAAACGATTACTAAAGATTTGATAAGAACCTAAAGATTCAATCTGGTTTGACATTCCATTAGTCACTCCGCAAATAAGGTGGGTAACCTCAGGCACCCGAGAGGTACTTCGGTATGCTCAAGGACGGTGGCAGAGAGGTTCTTGTTTACCCATACTTGCCATTGCTGTTGTTCCAGACTATGAGACCCGGCAGGAGGATGAGTATAGCGTCGTTCTAAACTGGTTTTATAAGCGTACGTGTATATGACTCTGCCAGAGGGTTGTCGTAATCAGTGGGAGCAGCGGAAGCATTAGTGGACATCAGGCTTATGTCTATTTATAGACTAAAGCAGATATAGCGGAGATAGATCATCTGTTTCTGATGTGACAGTCATAGGTTTGACTTCATCAGAATAGGGGATGGATCTGTTAGGAAGGTAGTAGGGTGTGATGTCCTGATATTTGATGATATACACAGAGTAGGAAGTGATATTCCTATACTACGATCGGTTATACTTTGGTCGTCACACAGTAGTTTCTCCACATATGACTTGGATATTATATCAGACATTCTGGTTACTAGATCTATGGTTTTAGATCTAGATTTGGGTGGTTTCCCAATCTGGGTACTTTGACCGCATTCTAAGAGTATTTAGAATGGACGACTCCTGGCACGGTAGTGTACCTGCAGGTAATGGAGTCACCCTCTCTAAAGGTGTCTTACAGACTAAAGGGGAGAGGGATGCACATGATTGGCAGATCATTTGCTTAGGCAATTGAGTCATTCATAAGATGTCAAGAACCACACCAGATGTTGTTATTGCAGTAGGTGCAATAAGTTGATATTGATCCTATCCTGGAGAAACAGTCGGAAGCAGTTTTAGAACATAAGTGGATGTTCTAGGGATATGATAACGGCAGCCTCCTTCGGGAAACAGTTATCATTCCAGGCTTCCAAGGTGACCTGGATGGCAGAGTGGCTGTCAGAGTTATAGTTTTCCTTCTGACGAGGGGCAGTGTTTTGGACAGGTGGTCCAGGTGGATACTGAGGGAAGGCATGGCGCAAGATACTGATTAAGTTCAGTTGACGATACAGTCTAAGAATTTTGGATTTGGAGTTCATTTATGAGCTAGGTCCCATCAGACATCCAGACATTCTAAGACAGGTATTGCTCATTTCGAGAGATAGCTTTCTCCGCGAACTTGAGATAGAGAGAGACATAGAAAGAAACACCAGAGCGGATCCACTCACTGAGGCTATTCCTCGAACGCAATAGTTTCGTAAACGAGCTTTGTGAGACTGACTGGTAGAGGAGTTGGGTGTTCGGTATCACACGGGCTGTGAGTATGCGACATCACAATAATTAGCCTTGAGTGCAAGTGGGAGATTGTTGGAGATAGTGCCCTCAGAGTCAATTATTGGATCACAGGCACGTGATTGCAATGATTGAGGGGAGGACCTGTCCCAGTAGGACAGTCTTACTCGAGATGATAGTATGCTATCTGGTTTATCTCTATCATCGTGTACTGCTTTAGGTGACCTTACAGGTCACTATTGCACGTTGATAGAGCCCCTAGGATTCTTGCTTGACTACCGGCAGTATGAGGGCGATCATATACGTGGGAGCTGGTGGTCTATAAGCACATCCTTAAAAGGTCCCTAGTCGTGGGAGTTTCGAGACAGGGCATCTGTAAGTCTACGTTAGCGCCCCGGCAGTCTACAGACGCCATAATGCGGAACAAAAACTTTTAACTGGCGCTATCGTATACTTTAACCCGGATCTGCCATTATTGCTAAACTAACAAACTGTAAAGAGTGTAGAATGGTTATACCGAACGATCCGAGTCCTTCGTTCTTCAACCATCATCCCACGCTCCGTTGCGGCTGCTCCGATCTCGTCGATCTCCGATCTCCTCGTCGAGGTGGCACCACATGATCGGTTCTTTAAACGGGCTCCCGCCTCTGACTCGAGGCAACTCGATCGTCAAGTTTGCTAAAAGAGACGACCAAGATTGATGTAGAGAATGAGTAGATGACTTTGTCTCGTTCCGTCCAAAGCTATGGACGGACGGTTAATGAAGTTGCCGAAGGAATCGGGTGATGGAATGAAATGGACTGTGAAATTCCATACACCGATAAAACCTATCATAATCTTTTCTCTCTAAAATGAAACCAACAAGTGAGAGTGAATGAGAGAGAGAGGAGGCTTTTCATATATATAGAATGAGGAGGGTGAGTGTAGGAGCAAAGGTGGTGACTATAAGAGAAAAGCTTCTCACAAAAGATCTTAACCAAAACAAGAATCATTAAAGAAAACAATGACTCACTAATAACACCTCATCAAGTAATAAATGCAACCAATTAGAACACAACACCAATTAGCCTCATCATCACTTCTAGAAGCTTCTAGAATGACGACTCACTCATATCTGAAGAAAAGATAAATCCGTCTTTAACCGAATGTTAAAAGACGGCTGATAGAAAACTGGAAACTGGCAACTTCCAAAAGTGATCCTGAAACGAATTTCAGGACAACCCTGAAACTGTATAAATATACCCGCATTTGTATTACGACCGAATACAAATGCAACCGAGACAAAGATATTATACCTACTCAATATAATACTCGGATCCGGCTTAAACCAAAGCCGACCAGTATCAACTGTCCGAAAATCGACACGTGCGTAAACGCACGTGCATTTTCCGAACCCTGCCATAAAACCATACGGCCTCTACAACGTTTCGCCCGAACTTGGGAAACTGTCTGTGGGGGACTCTAATGACTCGTCAGTACCCTGGCAGTGGGTTTAACCACAAACCGTCAGCGGCACTAGCAATGCGTAACGGCTGCCCACGGACTGACCTCAAGGGATGCCGATGAGCGCACTCATCCGGAAAACCCTACTGAGCCTAACAGTGACAATGTATATACAGTCCGGTCCGTTCGTCAATGAGTATCGCATATCTGCCTAGGGGGCTAGTAACGTCAGACCCCCAATAGCAGTATAAGTCATGTCGGAGTGAAGCCCAATTACACCCTGAGATACTACTGGAGTACCTACCAGTAAATCTCCTGCCATGGCCATAGACTTTGTGTAATGGCTCTCCTAGACACAGCACGACCTCGCCCCCAATACCGGGAGAGACGAATCCCCTGCCGATCCGCTCACGTGCCTCCATATGGCTCGGGACTGTACCCAAAAGCTACCTGTTTGCACGACTCCTTTGAGCCGTGGTAGGGTAGAAATCAAAGCACAGTGGGAACTCACACGAGACAAATGACGACCTCAGGTCGATGAACTAACCTGTACACATGTCACCAGGGAACTGCTATCTGACGATAGGTATAGTACTAACTAGCAGATTCCCGGCGAGTCCTGTCCGGTGTACTCATAACCCAATGAGCACCTGTATACATCTTAGGTGATCCAACTGACACCAGTGGCTTGTGAGACCGGCCACCGCCCCTCGTCGGGGTCTCGACTGTACACACTAGTCTACTCCGGAGTATCGATGCCCTGTCTCGAAACTCCCACGACTAGGGACTACAATTAAGGATATGCATATAAACTACCCAACTCTCACGTATATGATCGCCATCATACAGTTGGTAGTAAAGCAAGATCCTAAGGGCTCTATCAAAGTGTAACATGCAATCAGTCACCTGAACATGTACACGACTGATAAAGGCAAACCAGATAGCATACTATCATCTCGAGTAAGACTGTGCTACCGGGATAGGTCCTCCGCAATCATTGCAATCACGTACCTGCGATCCAATAATTGACTATGAGGGCACTATCACCAACAATCTCCCACTTGCACTCAAGGCTAATATTGCGATGTCGACTACTCACAGCCCGTGTGAAACCGAACATCCAACTCCTCTACTAATCAGTTTCACAAAGCCCGTTTGTAAAACTATTGTGTTCGAGAAATAGCCTCGGTGAGTGGATCCGCCTAGAAGTATCTTTCTATATCTCTCTTAATCTCAAGTTCGCGGAGAAAACCATCTCCCGAATTGAGTAATACCTGTCTTAGAATATATCTGGATATCTGATGGGACCTGGTTCATAAATGAACTCCATATCCAAACTTCTTAGACTGAATCGATCACTGAACCTAATCAGTATCGGGCACCTAGCTTCCCACAGTATCCTCTTGGACCACCTGTCCATAATACTGTCCCTCTTCGTCAGAGGGAAAAACTAAAACTCTGACAGTCTCTCTGTCAACCATGTCACCTTTGAAGCTTGGAATGATAACCGTCTCCCGAAGGAGGCTGCCGTCATCAAATCCGTAGAACATGTACTTATGTTCTAAAACTGCTTCCTTATATTTCTCCAGGATTGGATTAATACAAACTTATTGCACCTAGCGCAAAACCAACATTTGGTGTGGTACTTGACATCTCATGATTGACTCAATTGCCTAAGCAAGTGATCTGCCAATCATGCACATCCCTCTCCTCTTTAGTCTGTAAGACACCTTTAGAGAGGGTGACTCCATCACCTGCAGGTACACCACCATGCAAGGAGTCAACTATTCCAAAAACCATTAGAATATCTGTCAAAGTACCCACATTGGGAAACTACCCAAATCCAGATCTAAAACCATAGATCTAGAAACCAGAATGTCAAATATTATATCCATATCCTTTCTGGAGAAACAACTGTGTGACGACCACAGTTCAACCGATCGTAGTATAGGAATTTTACCTCCTACTCTGTGTATGTCATCCAGATACCATGACATCACACCCTACTACCTTCTTAACTGATCCATCCCCTATTCTGATTGAAGTCAAACCCATGACTGTCACATCAAAATTAGATGATCTATCTCCGCTATAACTGCTCTAGTCTATAAATAGACATAAGCTACTTGCCCACCATACTTCCGTTGCTCCCACTGACTACGACAACCCTCCTACCGGGTCTCATATCTTGGAACAACAGTAGTGTCAAGTCTGGGTAGATAAGAACCTCCCTGTCACCGTCCTTGAGACTACCGAAGCACCTCTCGGGTGTCTGAGGTTACCTACCATACCTGCGGAGTGGCTATTGGAATGTCAAACCTGATTGAATGTATAGGTCCTATTAAATTTTCCGTAATCGTTTGCGGTTCTGGAATCACTTCCAGTTCTACCATACTCCCACTACTGTTTTATGAAAAAGATCCATTTTTACTAAAACTGTGGCGAGTCAAGAACAATATCACTATTGATCTTCCAAATGGTAGAATATCAACCCTCGTCATAGCCAGGGTCAACCCACAAACAGCCATTACAGAAACGTGCCCTGAGTTATCCAGTGTCTGGTTTTAATCATAAGCTGGACAACTCCCCGTACCTTAATTTCTTTTAAGGTACGATCCATTCTATATCCAATACAGAAACTTTGGCACTTATTTAATTGGAACCATATTCAAAACATGCAGCTGTCTCCAGTGCACATCAACTTAATGGAAAGAGGCTAATCAGCATTGCTCAACTTAGGAATCCATCCAATTATGAGTAACCTGAAAGAGAAACACGTTTCTCAAAACCATCACTATCATCTGAATACCAATCACAAGAATCTACATCTTCGATCTCTTTGAAGAATCCCGATACTTGTGATACCTGGTTCTCTACTTTATTCTTATACCCACAACTTCTCAAAACTTAGACCATGTATTTCTACGAAACATTCGTCTAAATACTAGAGAAGTTATAAGTAAACAGAACATAGTACGAGGACCTACCCCTTTGTCCTGATAGACACTGGACAACATACAATACTCTGTATAAGTCCGCTGAGTTGAACAACTCAAAACCTGTGCGTTGTAGGTGGAAAACTGTACCCTGGTGATTTCCTCAAATATCACCAATTACAACGAATTCCGATATAATGAGGATGATCACCCAATTCCCAATATCTTACTCCCACTCATCATCTGTAAAACCATACAGATATGAGAATGAAACCTGGTAAATACATACCCTTGGAGTAAGTGTCTAATCGGGAAAACAGCTTTTCCTTAACAATGCACTGAAACATGAAAATGTTTCGTAGGGGTATCCTGGTATTCATAGCAATGCCTCTTCCATAATCCAATTCATGACTTCAACCGTATATCTTATTGCCATCTCTCCAAATCCCTTTATTTGTCTTTAGTCGTTACCTTCTGTACACCATCGTTAGGCTAAATGGTTTTCTTCCTTCCCTACCGTTCGGCACCAGCCTATGGTTTGGAAGAAGACTATCCAGTAAGCATAATAGGTGTACCCTCCTAAACCAAGGAGTACTCGCGTCTCGAGAGAAGGTGACGATAAAAGACAACTGAATAATACATTATTCTTTTAAAGGTGAAATAGGAGCGGCGATGAAGTACGCGGTTTTGGTCTTGAATGATATCAGTCGCAATTTACTTTGCCCTCTTTCTAATCCCTTTATTTTGTCTTTACATATTACCTTCTGCACACCCTACTTAGGCTAATTGGTTTTCTTCATTCCCTACCTTTCGGCACCAGCCTATGGTTTGGAATAAGACTATCCAATAGGCGTAATAGGTGTACTCTCCTAAACCAAGGAGCTCTCGCAACCTGAGAGAAGGTGATAATAAAAGACAACTGAATAAACCAATTCTATTTCTCCTGAACCTGGATCCATCCTCGAAGAAGTCCCTTCAAGTTCGTATATAACCATACGATGGATCTATCCAATGGAAGTGGATATCCGTAGTAATACGGGTGTTCTGAGAAATTCTAAGGGTAAAAGAAGGAGTGGCAATGACTTATGCAACTCAGACAATCCAAAAAGCCAGTATTTTAAGAAGGTTCGGTCAACCTGGTCACTGAGTCATAGTCTAGGGTCGGTCAAAGGTCGCTGCCAAAGAGAGAGAGAGAAAAGAAACACTCAGCGTGCACTCTAACCCAGATCAGAATGGTCATCATTTTATCTAATCCGGAAACCTCCCACTGTCCTGTCAAATTCTCCTCCAAACCTAAAGAAGAATCAATCGGGATCACCCGAAGAGTAAACCAACTCATCAGTGGGAATCAGGATCCAACTCTCATCGCATGATAACGTGATGGAATGCATCCACGTTACTCATACTCCAGAAGGTATGCGCATACTCGGCAAGTTTCAGTTTCTTTAGAAACTCCTGATATCATTTTTGCCCCATGCTCTTATAACCTTGGCGTTGGTCAAAATGTCATAAGTCACATGCCAAGTTCTACCCGTCACTATCTTGTCAATTTGAACCCACCCGCACATGCCCTTGACGTTGGCCAAAATGGCAGAACGACTGTCCCAAACTAACTCATCTATCTATGCAACAATTGAATACCCAGCAGCTACCAAACACTATGCCTTGGCGTTGGTCAAAATACGTAGCTTGAATACTACTGAATACCCAAAAGAAGTGACGGAGGGCTACGACTGGTTTTTGGCGAAAAACCTTTAGCGTAGTGAACTTGATATCGCTGAAGGAACCTGATAGCTTTTTAAAATATAGTGGCGAAAACCTTTTGCTAAAGAGGTCACTCCCGGTAAAGGGATCTCGGCTCTTTCCTCGTGGAATGAGGTGCAGGATATTCCACTGAATACCGCTATGCAAAGCAACATGTAATCGACTATAGTGAAGTTATTACCCTGACGCAAACTTCTGCCCAAGGGGTCAGTCCCGGTGAAGGGATATCGGCCCTTGCCCCGTCGAATGAGGTGCAGGATATTCCACTGAATACCGCTATGCATAACAAAAGAAAACGTCTTTGCAATAACACTTTTTAAATTGTTCCAACAACTGTATACAGGTTTGTTTTTACTTTGCATTGATCAGAATCAACGCAGTCCCATCTTTCAATCACACCAGAAAAGAACGAAAATAAAATGTACGTATATGCCATCCGCATTCGTCACTGGGTCCCGTCATCACCCGTTAGGTTACTTAACTAACGACAGAGCGGGGACTGGACTAGCGCGGGTGTAAAACATATACAACATCTAATAGTATATAAACCAATATACAATAATCGCTCCAGGCGTGATAGTATGCAACATTACAGAAAAGTAATAAGCATCACAGAACAATACAGATATCTGGGATCCCCGAGTTTCACAGAGCCGCTGCTGAAACTCGACGTTCCCCTGTCGTGTGGATAGCCTGTGCAATGAAACCTAGACCCCTACGGGTGCGGCAAGTTACCCGCCAAAACCTGAAGCGAGGTAGTCCCCACAGCATAGTGAATGGAACACCCGGCATTTCATGGAATCCGGTAAATTGAGCACCCCTCCTTGGGTCAACCTGTACCCCCTACGAGTGCGGCGAATAGTCTGCCAATTCTGAAGTGGGACCCCTCTGCCTCTCAAAGCCATGAGATGCGGACCCGTTGCCCTCCCGAACCCGGCTATCCGTGCACTCCGTCTCGGGGCAAAACCTAGTACAGTAATGAAAAATAGTACAAAAGGTACATCGACCGCAACCTGGTCGTGCCCCAAAAGAATATTATACAACAGGCAGTGACGGCAGTCCACAAGTTGGACGCTCGCCCCGCAATATCAAATGTACAAATAAACACAAACTGTACTACCATTGCACACTGCTATCCACCACGACAAATCCGCAACATCACAGCACAACACAGAACATCAACGCGAATGTCACGTTCGCAAACCCGTCTAAAAGAACTATAGCAATCAGACGCGGTTTACCGATCAAATGACATTCCCGGTCGGAGATATAATGTAAGCACTGTAAACTAACGTGTTTAAATTTCGATCGACCAAAGTCCAAATATCAAAAAGTGGGCCCCACTGCTTACTGGTGAACAGTAACAAAACCTGGGCCAAAAATATATTTACCAAAAACCCCAAAAACCAACACAGAACCCAGTGAGAAAATTTGGGAGCACGTGCTCCCCACGTGGCCGCGGATGGGCGGCCAAATCATGGGTTTGGCCGCTCTTCCGCGGCAGCCTGGAGGGATCACGACCCCAAATTTTGTCGTGGTTCTTAAATATGCCTGCACGGATTTTTAAGACATCCAGAAATCAATTTTGAGACCGTTTAAAATTAACAGAAACTGTCGGGCATAAAAAAATGTGATTTTTGCAATTTTCGATTTCCGGTCGGATCGATGTTTTAAACGCGTTAGCACAAGTTAGTATAGCAAAATGGTGAGGCTCTGATACCACTGTAAGTCTACGTTAGCGCCCCGGCAGTCTACAGACGCCATAATGCGGAACAAAAACTTTTAACTGGCGCTATCGTATACTTTAACCCGGATCTGCCATTATTGCTAAACTAACAAACTGTAAAGAGTGTAGAATGGTTATACCGAACGATCCGAGTCCTTCGTTCTTCAACCATCATCCCACGCTCCGTTGCGGCTGCTCCGATCTCGTCGATCTCCGATCTCCTCGTCGAGGTGGCACCACATGATCGGTTCTTTAAACGGGCTCCCGCCTCTGACTCGAGGCAACTCGATCGTCAAGTTTGCTAAAAGAGACGACCAAGATTGATGTAGAGAATGAGTAGATGACTTTGTTTCGTTCCGTCCAAAGCTATGGACGGACGGTTAATGAAGTTGCCGAAGGAATCGGGTGATGGAATGAAATGGACTGTGAAATTCCATACACCGATAAAACCTATCATAATCTTTTCTCTCTAAAATGAAACCAACAAGTGAGAGTGAATGAGAGAGAGAGGAGGCTTTTCATATATATAGAATGAGGAGGGTGAGTGTAGGAGCAAAGGTGGTGACTATAAGAGAAAAGCTTCTCACAAAAGATCTTAACCAAAACAAGAATCATTAAAGAAAACAATGACTCACTAATAACACCTCATCAAGTAATAAATGCAACCAATTAGAACACAACACCAATTAGCCTCATCATCACTTCTAGAAGCTTCTAGAATGACGACTCACTCATATCTGAAGAAAAGATAAATCCGTCTTTAACCGAATGTTAAAAGACGGCTGATAGAAAACTGGAAACTGGCAACTTCCAAAAGTGATCCTGAAACGAATTTCAGGACAACCCCGAAACTGTATAAATATACCCGCATTTGTATTACGACCGAATACAAATGCAACCGAGACAAAGATATTATACCTACTCAATATAATACTCGGATCCGGCTTAAACCAAAGCCGACCAGTATCAACTGTCCGAAAATCGACACGTGCGTAAACGCACGTGCATTTTCCGAACCCTGCCATAAAACCATACGGCCTCTACAACGTTTCGCCCGAACTTGGGAAACTGTCTGTGGGGGACTCTAATGACTCGTCAGTACCCTGGCAGTGGGTTTAACCACAAACCGTCAGCGGCACTAGCAATGCGTAACGGCTGCCCACGGACTGACCTCAAGGGATGCCGATGAGCGCACTCATCCGGAAAACCCTACTGAGCCTAACAGTGACAATGTATATACAGTCCGGTCCGTTCGTCAATGAGTATCGCATATCTGCCTAGGGGGCTAGTAATGTCAGACCCCCAATAGCAGTATAAGTCATGTCGGAGTGAAGCCCAATTACACCCTGAGATACTACTGGAGTACCTACCAGTAAATCTCCTGCCATGGCCATGGACTTTGTGTAATGGCTCTCCTAGACACAGCACGACCTCGCCCCCAATACCGGGAGAGACGAATCCCCTGCCGATCCGCTCACGTGCCTCCATATGGCTCGGGACTGTACCCAAAAGCTACCTGTTTGCACGACTCCTTTGAGCCGTGGTAGGGTAGAAATCAAAGCACAGTGGGAACTCACACGAGACAAATGACGACCTCAGGTCGATGAACTAACCTGTACACATGTCACCAGGGAACTGCTATCTGACGATAGGTATAGTACTAACTAGCAGATTCCCGGCGAGTCCTGTCCGGTGTACTCATAACCCAATGAGCACCTGTATACATCTTAGGTGATCCAACTGACACCAGTGGCTTGTGAGACCGGCCACCGCCCCTCGTCGGGGTCTCGACTGTACACACTAGTCTACTCCGGAGTATCGATGCCCTGTCTCGAAACTCCCACGACTAGGGACTACAATTAAGGATATGCATATAAACTACCCAACTCTCACGTATATGATCGCCATCATACAATTGGTAGTAAAGCAAGATCCTAAGGGCTCTATCAAAGTGTAACATGCAATCAGTCACCTGAACATGTACACGACTGATAAAGGCAAACCAGATAGCATACTATCATCTCGAGTAAGACTGTGCTACCGGGATAGGTCCTCCGCAATCATTGCAATCACGTACCTGCGATCCAATAATTGACTATGAGGGCACTATCACCAACAGCATCGATTCTCCAGAGTAGACTAGTGTATACAGTCGAGACCCCGACGAGGGGCGGTGGCCGGTCTCACAAGCCACTGGTGTCAGTTGGTTCACCTAAGATGTATACAGATGCTCATTGGGTTATGAGTACACCGGACAGGACTCGCCGGGAACCTGCTAGTTGGGTTCATACCAGACGTCAGATAGCTGTTCCCTGGTGACATGTGTACAAGTTAGTTCATCGACCTGAGATCGTCATTTGTCTCGTGTGAGTTCCTACTGTGCTTTGATTACTACCCTACCACGGCTCAAAGGAGTCGTGCAAACAGGTTTTAGTTGGGTACAGTCCCGAGCCACATAGAGGCAGTGAGCGGATCTTCAGGGGTTCGTCTCTCCCGGTATTGGGGGTGAGGTCATGCTGTGTCTAGGAGAGCCAGAACATGAAAAGTTCTTGGCCAAGGCAGGAGATTTGCTGGTAGGTATTCCAGTAGTATCTCAGGGTGTTCTGGGCTACACTCCGACACGACTTGTACCGCTTTTGGGGGTCTGACTTTTACCAACCCCCTAGGCCCGCCATGCGATGCTCATAGACGAACGGACCGGACTGTACGGATATTGTCACTGACAGGCTCAGTAGGGTGTCAGGATGAGTTCGCTCATCGACGTCCCTTTTGGTCAATACCTGGTAGCCCGTTACGTATTGGCTTATACCTCTGACGTGCTGGTGGTTAAATCCACAGCCATAGTATTGACGAGTCTTTAGAGTCCACCACACTCAGTTACTCAGGTTTCGGGCGAAACGCTGTAGAGGCCGTATGGAGATATGGCAGGGTTCGATCAGATACGTGCGGTATTGCACGGATCGTGATCGGACGGTTTTTACTAGCCGGCTTTGGCTTAAGCCGGATTCTAGTATTTGATAGTGTAGTTTTGTCTCTTTGCATTTGTGTTCAGTGGGAATACAAATGCGGGCATGTATATGCAGTAGTGGCGTTTTCCTGTAATTTTATTACGGGATCAGTTTTCTGAAGTTGCCAGTTTGCATTCCGTTCCGGCCGGTTTTCTTTTATTCCTTCACGGCCGGACTTTATCGTTGGAGGGGCTAATTTGCAATTGTGCAAATTAGTTTTGGTGGAGGGGCTTTCTTGTAAAGTGGCTTCATAATCATGAGATTCTATTCTAGTCCATTCCTTTGATTTATCATGATGGTTGGTGAATGGATGTGAGTTTGATATGGTGTGACCCTTTTCTTATTATCATACCTTTTTCTTTTATTTGATTATTCATTCATATAACTCACTTGCTTTGATTCCATTCTCACAACCATGGAAGAGAGGGCCGGCCACTTTGAGGAGAGGGGGTGAGGAAAATTCATTTGATCTCATTTTTCTTATTCTTTGCTAAAATATGAGAGCACCATTCTTCTCTTCAAAAGGGTTCTTCTTTCTCCTCCACATTATCAATGGCAACTTCACATACCCAAAAGAGACAAGCATACTACACTATTCTATAGCAAGCCTTGGACGCGTCGGCTAGCCAACTTCGCGCCCGAGTTGCCTCGGTCATGAGGCGGGAGCCCGTAAAAGATTCCGGCTACGTGGTGCCCTTTCCGACGAGACGATGATGGACGGAGATTCCGCGAGAGATCGGAGTGGAGATGAAGATCGAAGGACACGGATCGCTTGGTATAACTTCTCTACTCTTTTCTTGTTTGCTAGTTAGCTAGGTTAATGGCCCGATCCGGGTGAAAAGTGCGCGGTGGTGCCGGTTGCAAGTTTTGCAAAGTTTTCGTTTCCGCGTTTCCGGCGTCGGATCGACGGCCGGGGCGCCACCGCGGGCTTATAGACTAGTCTGGAGCAGACATTAGAAAAATTTATGGAACTGTCGAACCAAATTATGAAGGATTTGGGTAGTAAGACAGAACTGTACACCCTTCCTAATCAAACCTCCCCATTCCTAACTGAAATCCACAACTCCAGTTTCATAGATTCATCAAGTACAATGTCTGATAAGTTGTGTGACTTTGTAGTGTTTGATTACCCAACTGTGAAGGGTCCATTTCAAGTGAAACCATACCCAACCATTGTGATCTCTACACCTCCACTCTTGAACCAAAACTGATTAAAAACAATACTTTTGATGAGGTGTTTGAGAATTTTAACCTTCACTTGAATGAGGTGATTGACGTTGGGGATATATTGATTGATGAACCCGAAATTTTGGATGATTTTGTCCCACCAATTCATCAAATCCTTTTGCTTCCTTGTGGTCATCATCTTGAGCCTTTAATTCTTCCTGAACCCCAAATATGTCTTGAAGTTGATGATAATGGTATACCCAAAGATCAGACCGAAATACAACCTCCATCTTCCACATCTGGTTTAGCAACACTCGACATACCAATTTGTTTACCCATTTCACCTTCTACTTTCTTCGGTTCTTCTTCCGTTCCTATAGTTTCAGTGAGTTTTGATAAATCACAATCCGTTAATTCAAGTTCAATAATACCATAAATTCAACTTGATTTGGATATTTTTGAAAATGAGGTAGATGAGTTTTTCGAGTCCTCTACCTCAATAATTTTTGAATCAAGTAGGATAAATTCTGGCACAAAACTCTTTGACAGCAAAATGTTCAATCACACCATTGATAAAAGTTTTGAAGAGCTTTTTGCTGACGAACTTGAATTTTTAAACAATACGGATTTTGTGATTGATCAATCTCCACCTATAGAGGTTGAACCATCACCATTCCTTCTTCCTAATCATTCACATTCATCCTCATTCTTTCTTTTCTCTAATTTCAAACCTTTTCCAGACCACCTCTTATCCCTTCCCCATTTTTTCTTGACTCGATACAACACATTCTTCCACCAACCTATACGCTATACGGATAAAATCTTTGAATGGTTGGTGTTAACTTTTGGTCTTTGTAAAGTCTTACTTTGACCAAATGACTCACCCCCTCTTAAAATGCTTTGTATTGTCTAACTCATGTTTGAGGAGGGGGGTATATTTTTGGCTCTTGAACATAACTTTTGTCCTCAAATTTGTGAGCCAAAAATAAGTTTGGGGAAGGATTTTCACTTTCATATATTTTTGCCCCCATTAATAATTTCCCCCCAAGCTTACAGGTTTTTGTGATCCAGCGGATAGCAATAGTGAGGACACTGTTGAAAACAAGTTTGGGGGAGGTTTGTGCTTATTTACACATCAATTTGCATCATATTTTGCATAAGCACAACATTTTCAAAAAATTTCAAAAATTTTCTTTTATAACAAAAGAGTAGAAAGTGAAAAATAACATCCAAAAGATAGGAATAGTTTAAGAAAACCAAGAAAATTAGAAGTTTTCTTAAACGAACTGGTAATAAGTAGTTATGGGCTGTTGTCCCAAGGGTTAGTAAGATGAAGGAAGTCACTAATCTGAGGATAAAAATAAATCTGAAAAATAGTTTCTATTCTGGAAGCCAAACATTTGAATGTTGATACCCTACTATATGCACATACACACGTCTTGAAACTCGGGATAGTAGAAGATACCTTGAAATGCTCTTGTCTAAAAGCCAAAGTATGAAGGAAATGAAAAAAAAATGAAGAAAATATAAAAATGGTGAAAAGAAAAAAATGAACACTGGTTTTGTTATCGCCAAGGCAGCAATAAAAAAAAATATAGCGAGGGTGCCTCTTCACCTAGTGCCCTAAGGCCAACTGGTCTGGGAGTCACTGCTAAGCCTTAGGTGGTGCAAGACGAGAAAAATATTATCACCTAATCAGCAAGCACATGAGTAATCGGTCGGTTAGTACCTCAAGAAGTATTAACGGTCGCATGAAAATTGTGTGAGCAAATTCAACTAAATATTCATCGATTAAAAAGTACTGAGGCAGATGGACAAGAGTATGATAGCTTGATTTGAATTCTCCGGGTGTAGGGATGTTATTTACACACACGTAGGGTTATATGATTGATGTTTGGATGAAAGGTAGGAATGACGAATAAAGATGATGTTTTATTGAGAGATGATGTGATTTCTAACATCTTTTCATGACTATTAAGATAGGGCTCATGACAACTGAAAAGCTAGTATAGTTGGAAACTCTTATTTTCAAGGTCTTTCTTTTATGGTTCTTATCTTTATATGTAAATTTCACCATCTCTCTTTTGTTATAGGATTTTGTGGGTGTAATCCGCTGAAAACCCTCAGGAGACAACACTCCTCCTACTAGGGACACTTAGAGGTTTAACGGCTTGTTGCACGTGCTTAGTGCAATCGTGTCTGCCTACGAAAGTGTGCTTAGTTTTCTCCTTTCTTTTTCTCCTCTTGAATAAACTAGTTTGATCAGGACGATCAAAGATAAGTTTGGGGGTATTTGTTCAGTTGATAAAACTGCACATTTGTATTACATTTTTCCTACCATTTTCATATTTAAAAAGATCTTTATTATAATATATCATACATATGAGGGTTTATGTGTAAAAATACTATTTTCCATGTGTTGATATATTATAATTAGCATTTGGTAGGAAAATGTATGCAAATAAATTCATTGACCTAATCCTAGTAGAACTAAGTCTACTAAATATTATTTGAGTGGTTGTGCAGAAATTTTCCAAGTTGTGCAGAATTTTTCAAGACTAGAATCAAGGAAATCAAGTTGTTGAAGAAGACTTGCCTAATTAAGAAAACAAAACTTGGAGACCAAGTCTGACAGCAACCACGAGAAGATTTCCATGATACAAAGGGTCCAAGGATCGCCACATGTCACAAGAAGCCACCCATAAAGTTTTGATCAACGGAGGATATCATCAGGCCGCGGATCCGCGGCCTAAGCTCCTTGATGCCGCGGATCCGCGACAATATTAAAATATTACTTGCTTAAATTTTGGTCGATGAATCTCTGCTATATTTTACCAAATTTGGAAGCAAAAGGTTATGGCTTTGGACTATAAAAAGGGACCGAGAGCCTCTTGGAAAATTTATCAAGTTGACGCGATCACGAAGTCCAAGACGGCTCACGCATCCAGACTGATCATCAACGGTTCATCTACCTCCTTAGAAGAGATCGAGAAGCAAACTAGGTTTTTGTAATCATTTTCTAAGGAATCAAAGTGTACTTGATCTTGTTGATTAATAAAGGTAGTTCTTTTTCTTATTCTATTTCTTCGTAGTTTAATTATGCAATTTCTCTCCATCTCTTTTTCTCCCAACATGCGCGAGTAATTCTCCGCTTGTTAGGGTTCATAGGATTAGGGTAGGCTAATGGATGATGAACATCCCTAAACCCTTTTTAAGTCCTATAAAGTTTATGAACTTTATCAAAAGAATCATTAACATCCTAATTGGGCGCGCTAACAATTCTTTGTTAGTTCCGACCGCGATTAGAGATTAGATTAATGATTGTTTTGGTAAAGGCTAGATATGAACGGAGTTCCGTGTCGAGATAAGGGTTAAGAGTGGGATTCCTTTTCCCTCCAGAAACCCTAATCTACATGCATCACCGTCGTTCTAGTTTTAAATCTATTAAAGGATAAAAAGGGTAACTTTTAATTAATCGTCCAAAACTACTAAATCCTAACGAACCCTACAAGCCCTCTTATTATATTAACTACATTCCTAAAATAATCTAGATCTATATATTTGCATTCTTGCTTAAAGTAGATCTAGAAACTTTTCACAAAATTCTTTATTCCTCCTCTCTTTTTCAACACATCTAAAGTAAGAGTAAAAGATTCAACGTTTCCCTGAGGACGACCCGTACTCACCTTGGTCTAGCTACACGCGACACCGTTCTGATTGCGGTTACTACTACAAACACACTTTTTCGTATCAATCATCGGTGTAGAGTCTAATACACCCTGAGAAACTACTGGTGTACCTACCAGTAAATCTCACTTGCCATGGCCAGGGACTTTGTGTATTGGCTATCCGAACACAGCGTGATATCAACTCCCAATACTGAGAGAAACGAATCCATTCTAACCCCTACCGCCTCCAAGTGCTTCAGGACTGCACCCAACCACTACCTGTTTGCACGATTTATTTGAGTCATGGTAGGATAGTAATCTAAGTACAGTGGGAACACACTCGAGGTGAATAGTGATGTCAAGTCAACGGACTAACCTGTACTCATATCACCGGGGAACTGCTAACTGACGATAGGTATAATACCAACCAGCAATGTCCAGCGAGTCCGTCCAATGTAACCCATAACCCAATGAGAACATGTATACTATCTTTGGTATCGTTTACCAATGGCAGCGGGACAGGCCACCTCCCCTGACTGGGGATAAGAAGCGTATACACCAGTCTACTCTGGAGTATTGATACCCTGTCTCGATAATCCTACGACTAGGGAAAAGTTCAAGGATGTGCTTACAGACCATCCAGCTCCCACTAGTATGACTGCCATCACAACGCTGGTGGTCAAGCAAGGATCTTAAGGGCTCTATCAATATGCATTAGCGATATGCTAAAAGAAACATATACATATATTAAGATAGAATCAAACCAGATAGCATACTATCATATTGAGCAAGACTGTTATTATATCTGTGTATACCCCAAGATTCCAAAATGTAATATACAATTCAGTACTATACAATAATGGCCTCTAGGACATATATCAATAACAATCTTTTCGTCTGACGCAACAAAACACAACTTCTCTCTTGATCTGAACCAACGCCCTCAAAAGAATGATCTAAGAAAGCATGGAAGAGGACATAAGCGTCGTTACCCACCGTTAACCTAGATTGTGGAATTGAAGAACCCTAAGTTCCTTAACGACGCTCTGATACCAGTTGTTGGGGAGGGAGAAGCCGATCCACGGAACAATGCTCACAGCAAACCAATCACACATTAAACAACCACGCAATTAACAACGAAAAGACAAATTATTTACGATGCGAGAATAAGTAAATAAGAATCACAAACCAAATAAGAGCGGAATTTGTTAACGAGGTTCACCCACCGTATGGCTAGTCCCCGTCAGAGCGGAATCTGCAATATCTACTATAATCTTGAATCAAGTACGCCACAAGCAAACTCTAGAAGATTTATGTCAAATCTCTCTAGATCTAAGTCGTCACCCTCTCATACAATGATCTCTCTTCTATTTGGCTGTACATAAAATATATAAGAGATCTCTATTTATACACAAACTAATTCCTTAATTAAGAAACTATCACAATTAAGAAATTACCATAAAACACTCCTTAATTAAGAAACTGGCATAATTAAGAAACTACCACAATAAACTCCTTAATCAAGAAATTGCCATAATTATGAAACTTCCATAAGACACTTCTTAATTAAGAAACTATGGTTTTGGTAAAATCTGGTATGGCTTGTGTGCACGCCCAGACATCTGAAGTTTCTCCATAATTTCAACATTTTTCTCATAATTTTTTTCCTAAAGTAATTTCTCGCAAGGTTTTAATATATTAATTATGATATTCCTATTAATTTATGTACATATTTCCTTAGTACTGGTTCTGTAGTTGGGTCAGTAGTCTATAGCTGCACCAAATATGCAGTCTCTAATTAACAAATTGATGGGAAACTGAACCAGAACAATATCCTGTTCTTGTGCAGGAGCTTCGCATAGAAATGTGAGAAAACTGGTATTACTACTGATGCTGCTCGATATCGGTGATCTCCCAGATCATGACACGTAGCAGATGACGTGTCCCAAAGCTCACAAGAAAGGACCTACAGTGGCCGACCAGGCCACTCCTGTGCCCCTGTGCCCGTCCTACAAACAAATGCTGGCTCACCTCCGAGCCCCCTGCACAATTGGCCTCCTCGGCCTCCTAGCTTATCTCCGGCTACCGCAGAACCAAGATATCTCGGTTCTCCCACTCGTCCGCGAGCTCTCTCGCCGAGGTTATCTTCCTCAGTCTCATCGATCGACCAACGAAATCGCTCATAGGCGCAACCGCCATCCCGTGAATCTCTCCATGCGCGAGATATCCGCCGGCTACATCCTACGTTCCATGCCATCACCATCCCCCGTTAATGAGCCTGTCTTGCCATTAATGCGGGATCCTGCTCATCACGCGGGCGTGATGTCGGGAGCGTAACAGCCGGCATGATTCTCGCGCCTGCCTGCCTGCTGCCACCGCTATATAAACCCCTCCTTCAGACGGTTCAAGTAAGCTATTTTTTATTCCACCAAGCCGTTACTCTGCTCGGATTTCCTCTCTAACTTGACCGTCAGAGGGTCCTCGGTGGTACAACCACCCCGCGACTTCCTTCTAGGTAGCTCGGCCCAAACAACCTCAAACCCATTAAGATCCACACGCTTCAGGAGCCAGCCTCCAGATCCAATCTCTGCCGTCTATCACCACCATCAGCAGATCAACGGAAGGTAACATCTTGACGTGATCCGACACACGTCAGCTGGAGCCTTCTGTGGGAAAACTTGATTCCACTAAAACAAAAGTTCATCTTCCGATCTCAACCAAATGGCGAGCGGTCATCACGACGATCCAAGCACAAGTCGCCGCCTCTCCCACAATGGAGGCGCGGATGAATCTCCTCCACCCAACGCCATCAACGCCCTAGCCAGCCGGATAGACCGACTCGCGTCCGTCGTGGAGGCGCTCATCCGCGTCCAAATGGCAGGGCAAGATCCCTAGACCGCCGGTCCCCTTACAGAGGGAGAGAAGGCTTCGCTCGTGCAGGCACAGCCGATCGTCGCCTCACTGTTTCTAACAACCGCAGGTCCCCCGGGCTGACATATTCAATAACCCAGTGGGCACCGCTTCGTTCGGCTCCGAGGTCTTACGCCAGAGAGCTTTGCCACGAGTCTCGTCGCACCCCTTTCCCTCCCGAGGCGATGGCGGTTAGCTCGCCTGTTCGCAGGCATGACCGGCACCCCCTCCCTCGACGGGGTCGCGCACGCGAGACTCACCACGGCAGCTCAAAAACAACCTCATCGGGAGGCATAAGGAACCTCACCGAAAGGAGGCTCATAAAAAATCATGGTCATGACGGCGGGGGGTACGTCGAGTACCTGCGAGACTCAGCACCCACGCCAGCCGTGGAGGCCGACATCCGTCCGAGGAAGAAGGCCAGGGAGACCGAGCCGATTATTTTTGACGATGAGGACTTTCATGGCATATCCCTACCACACAATGACCCCCTGGTGATTACGGCTCGAGTCTATCAATACGAGGTACACAGGATCCTGGTCGACTCGGGAAGCTCGGTAGACATTCTCTTCTACGACTGCTTTCTGCGCATGGGGCTCACCACGGTAGACCTGAGGCCGACCTCCCATGTCCTTTCAGGATTCACCAACTACTCTATCCCGGCGGAAGGGGTAATCACTCTGCAGTTCAACGTCGGGGAGGCCGGCCGTATGCGGACAGTGCTGGTGGAATTCATCGTAGCGAGAATTCCATCGGCCTACAACATCCTCCTCGACCACCCCACGCTGAACTCCCTCCAGGCCCAGATATCGACCTACCACCTGGCGATGAAGTTCCCTCTCAACCAGGGTGGGATAGGTCGAGTCTATGGAGACCATCGAATTGCAAAGGTTTGCTTCACTGCAACATCTTCATCGGAGAGGCCGGTCGACGATGTCGAAGGTGAAAGTGACATCATGGGTTCTCTGGACACTCGAGACAAGCAAAAAGAGGTCCGAGGGACCCCAGTGGAGCCTCTGGCAGATGCCCCCCTCGTAGAAGGGGACGACGAAAAACTCGTTCAGATCGGGTCGCTTCTGAAAGGAACTCAGCGAGATGACCTGGTTCATTTCCTCAGAAACAACTCCGACGTGTTTTCTTGGGCACTTGTTGACATGCCTGGGATCGACCCTAAAGTTATATCTCATAAGCTCGGGGTAGATCCTACGGCCCGACCAGGCAGACAGAAAAAGCGAAGCTTCGCCTCGGTCAAACAGAAGGCTATCGATGACGGGGTAGATCGGCTCCTCGCCGCCAACTTCATTCGGAATGTGCCCTATTCAGAGTGTCTAGCAAACATAGTCCTGGTCAAGAAGTCAAGCGGGAAGTGGCGTATGTGCATCAACTTCACCGACCTCAACAAGGCCTGCCCCAAGGACAACTATCCACTACCTCGGATAGATCAGCTCGTCGACATCTCGGCAGGCTACGAGCTATTGAGCTTCATGGATGCCTTCTCCGGCTACAATCAGATTCGTATGAATCCGGCAGACGAAGATCTTACCGCATTCACAACGGACCGGGGGTATACTGCTACAAGGTGATGCCCTTCGGCCTCAAGAACGCCGGGGCTACGTATTAATGGTTGGTCAACTGCATGTTCAAGCCACAGATTGGCAGGAACATGGAAGTTTACGTCAACGATATGCTCGTCAGATCAGTCTCGTCGACCGACCATGCCAAGGACCTGGGCAAGGCCTTCGAGGTACTCCGCAAGTTCAAGATGAAACTGAACCCCGCCAAATGCGCATTCGGGGTCATCGGGGGAAAGTTCCTCGGTTTCATGGTCACCCACCGTGGGATCGAGGCTAACCCGGAAAAAATCGACGCTATCCTCAACATGACCGCATCCAAGACCAATGTCGAGATCATGCGACTGACAGGGCGGGTAGCCGCTCTGAGCCGTTTCATGTAGAGGTCTGGGGAAAAGTGCCTCCCATTCTTCAAAGCTCTAAGGAAAATCCCGAGGTTCGAGTGGTCAGAAGAGTGCCAGACCGCCTTTGACCAATTAAAGAGGCACCTTGCGACGCCACCGCTGCTCACCCGACCAGTTGAAGGAGACGAGCTATCACTGTATCTGGCGGTATCCGACCAAGCAGCAGGCTCAGTGCTCGTTCGAGAGGTCGACGGAGCGCAGAAGCCGGTGTACTACGTGAGCCATGTCTTCAAAGATGCAGAAACGAGGTTTCTAGCCATAGAGAAGATTGTCTTGGCACTCATTGTGGCCTTAAGGAAGCTCTGGCACTACTTCCAGGTGCACACTATCCTCGTTCTCACCGAGCGCCCGCTGGGGGCTATCCTTGCCTCACCCGAATCCTCGGGCCGCTTAGAGAAGTGGAGGTAGGAGCTGTCCCAGTTTGAAATAAAATACCGCCCGAAGCAGGCCATCAATGCACAAGCCCTGGTCGATTTTATCGTCGAGTGCACCATCCCCAGCAAGGAACCGGAGTCCACGCCGACCCTCGCGGTTCAACACCCGATCGTGGGGAAACCCGACTCGGTCCCTGAGTGGGTCATTTACGTTGACGGGTCCTCAACCGAGGAAGGCTGTGGCGCCGGCCTCATCATTCGGGGCCCGAACGAGGCAGAAATGGAGTATTCTCTAAAGCTTGGAATCAAGGCCTCAAACAACGCGGCAGAGTATGAGACCCTGCTGGCTGGACTGTGCATGGCTTCCGGGCTGGGGCTGAAAACAATTCGAATCCGCAGTGACTCAACCCTAGTCGTTGGCCAGGTGACAGACCACTTCGAGGCTCGGGAACCTCCAATGGTGAAGTATCTGGCCGAGGTAAGAAAACTTCAGAAGAACTTCGATGAAGTGCAAGTAGAGCAAATACGCAGGCAGCTCAATGCCCAAGCCGACGCCCTGAGCAAGCTGGCTTCATCCTACTCGGCCAACAACAAGCGATCTATCCTCTTCGAGACCTTGCCACGGCCCAGCGTGGAAGACGGGGCGACAATACTTCATGTATATACGGCGCAGGAAGATGACCAAGACTGGAGGAAGCCCCTCGTGGAATTCCTAAGGGATGGTACGCTCCTAGAAGATCGAGGAGCAGCCCGCCGTCTCCGGGACAAAGCCCGTCACTTCGTCTGGAGCAATGGGAACCTTTACAAGAAATCCTTCACTCAGCCCCTGCTCCAGTGCATCGACCCCCACGAAGCCGACTACGTCCTCTATGAAATTCATGAAGGGGTCGACGGTGCACACCACGGAGCCCGAACCTTAATCCAGAAGGCATTGCTCTAGGGGTACTACTGGCCAACTATTCACGAAGACACCCAGAAGATCGTCAGGAGATGCAAAAGTTGCCAACTCCACGAAAGCATACCTCTCCTTCCGGCTACCGAGCTGACCGCTTTAACCTCCCCGTGGCCGTTCGCCCAATGGGGATTGGACATGATAGCCCAGTTCTCGACCGGTACGGGCGGGGACAAGTATGTCCTTGTCACAGTAGATTACTTCACGAAGTGGGTCGAGGCCGTCCCCATCAGAAAACCGAACGCCACCGTGACCATCAAATTCCTGCAGAACAATGTGATACTCCGGTTCGGCATCCCGAGGTGTATCATCGCCGACCACAGGACGAACTTCGAAAATGAGAAAGTGAAGGGTGCAACGAGTACTATATCATCATGAAGTTTGTCGCGGTCGCACATCCCCGATGCAACGGGCAGGCCGAAGTTGCTAACTGGGACGTCCTCTGAGGTCTCTGAACCCTCCTAGAAGGACGCCAAGGCAGTTGGGTCGAGGAATTGCCCCGGGTCTTATGGGCCCTGCAGATGTCAAAGAAGACCCCCACCGGGGAAACCCCTTTCAGCCTCTGCTACGGGACCGAGACAATGGTCCCAGCGGAGATCGGGCTAACCAGTCACCGGGTCGAACACTTCGACGACGAAGCAAACACCACGGCACTACAGACCAACCTGGACATCTTGCTGGAGAAATGAGACCGGGCTCAGATCAGGGCTGCCGCCTATCAGCAGTAAACTGCCCGATACTACAACACGCTGGTTAAGTGTCGCTTCTTCAAGATCGAAGATCTGGTCCTGCTGCGAAACGAGTTCGTCGATCAAGGCAGGCTGCATAAGTTTTCCCCAAAATGGGACAGTCCTTTCCTCGTCTCCGAGGTACTTCTCGGCGGAGCTTACCGCTTACAGGACGCGGACGGGCGCAAGTTTCCACGGCCTTACAACGCTGAGAAGCTCAAGCTATACCAGTGAAATGAATACCTACGAGTGTGTACCTCTCCTTTCACAAAGACAATGTAAATCTTTCTAAAAAGTCCTTTCCATTCAAATAACAAGAAGGGAATGCTAGAACATTGCAAAAGAAGAGTCTTATTCATCCAAAAAGGTACTATGGGCTCCTCAGCCTTACAGAAAAAGATAAGGTTACAACAAAGGTGGAACGGGATCAAGGAAGTACTCCCGGTGATACTCGGAGTAGATTTCTGTTAGCCGGGCCCTCGCCGCTATAGCCCGCTCCCACCGACGCAGTGTGCGGACCCGGGACGCTACAGAAACACCTGACGCACTGCCCTCTGAGCCTTGGCCCACGATGTACCTCATCTTGGCACACTCTAGGATGAGAGCCAAGGATCGATCGTGCCTGGCCTTCGAGATGAGGCAGAACAGGAAGATTGAACGCACCTTGTTAAGCGCTTCGTCCAGAAAGTCCTCGGTGAACGGGTTATCCAGACCCGGGGACACCCTCCAGATCGTGTACATCAGCGTCTGAAGTAGGGACGACCGCCGAGGGAGAAGACGACCAAAGTGATCCTCGAGGTGCCGAACCACTCCCCGGTACCCATCCTCGGTCAGAGATTGGTCATACAAAGCGACATCATCAAGGGAGATGATCTCTTCGATCAAATACACGCGCCCAGCCATCTCAAAGAAAGCAGTGCCGAAGGAGATGCCATCTCCATCTCTATTTATAACCCTAAGCAAAATCTTTAAGGACCCGGATTCTCACGCGTACCGGTGCAAATCTCGGGAATCGCGGCAGCTACTCCAATGCCATGCCGCCACTCGGCGAAATTGACGCGGCTTCCCGAAACTTTCCGCCTTCCCCCCGTACGACCCCGGACACATGTCGTCCGTGACTATTACTCTTCCCGATGTTCACATGTCTGGAGGGTCGGACGAATCCTTGCGCAACCGGGCAGTAACCCTGCTCGGCCCGCCCTTAAGGATCTAAGCCCTCACCAAGAGGCAGCCGAGCGGCTACCTTGCTCGGCTATCCCTGGCTGGTAGCTCCCTACCCCACAACGCCAGGGATCAAAGACCTCACTAAGAGACAGCCGAGCGGCTACCCTACTCGGCTATCCCTGGCTGGTAATTCCCTACCACACAACGCCAGGGATCTAAGCCCTCACCAAGAGCCAGCCGAGCGGCTACCCTGCTCGGCAATCCCTGGCTGGTAGCTCCCTACCCCACAACGCCAGGGATCAAAGCCCTCACCAAGAGGCAGCCGAGCGGCTACCCTGCTCGGCTATCCCTGGCTGGTAGTTCCCTACCCCACAACGCCAGGGATCAAAGCCCTCACCAAGAGACAGCCGAGCGGCTACCCTGCTCGGTTATCCTTGGCTGGTAGCTCCCTACCCCATAATGCCGGGGATCAAAGCCTTCACCAAGAGGCAGCCGAGCGGCTACCCTGCTCGGTTATTCCTGGCTGGTAGCTCCCTACCTCACAACGCCAGGGATCAAAGCCCTCACCAAGAGACAGCCGAGCGGCTACCCTGCTTGGTTATCCATGGCTGGTAGCTCCCTACCCCACAGCGCCAGGGATCAAAGCCCTCACCAAGAGGCAGCCGAGCGGCTACTCTGCTCAGCTATCCCTGACTGGTAGCTCCCTAGCCCACAACGCCAGGGATCAAAGCCCTCACCAAGAGGAAACCGAGCGGCTACCCTGCTCGGCTATCCCTGGATGGTAGCTCCCTACCACACAGCATCAGTGATCTAAGCCCTCACCAAGAGGCAACCGGGCCCGCCCTTGCTCGGTTGTCCCTGGCTGGTAGCTCCCTACCCCACAACACTGTATGTCGTTGTACAACACCCCACTACTAGCGGGGAGGCGGAAATATGAAAAACGATCTTGTTCTTTGCATAAACATCGACTAACAGCATGAATCGAAGCTAAACGATAACTAACAACTAACATAGGAGTTCTAAACTACTATGTGAAGTGATTATACCTGTAGAACCGCGTCCTTCGTCTTTACAAACTCCACCTCCTCCTCGACCTTCTCCAAGTAGTAGACGATCCACCACGAGAGCTTTACTCCAAGCTTTGCCTCTAAACTTGAGGCAACTAGGTTTCTTTAAGTGCTAATCAAAGTACCTAGATGATATAGAGTGAGGGTTATGGATTAAGTAGTCTAACTAATCCTTGTACTCAACACATGAGAGGGGAGGATTAGGGTTTGAAGAGAGAGAGCTTGAGGAGAGAGAAGGTGAGAATAATTATTGATATGAGAAAATGAGTTATCATAATATATGAAGCATTAAGATTTATCAAGAAAAGAAAATCAAATGATGAATAATCATGCTTCATAAATATCTAATGGTGATTCATTACCATGAGTCATTAAGCATTTATGATGCATTAATGACATGGATGAATCACTCATATGACTCACTAATCTCATTCAATGTATATGCCACCTTAACCTCCTTAGTCACCATCTTCTAGAAGCTTCTCGCGCAATTACAAGAACGCCCCTCCTATCCGTGAAAACACGGAAAATCTTTAGACTGTATAAATCCAATAACCGGATACTAGTAACTGGCTTAAACCAAAGCCGACTAGTAAAAACTGTCCGAAAGTCGTACGTGCGTAAACACACGTATGCGTCCGAACCCTTATCGTAAAACCATACGACCTCTATATCGTTTCGCCTGAAGTAGGGAAACTCTCTGCGTGGGACTCTAAAGACTCGACTACTACGCTGGCAGTGGGTTTAACCACAGACCGTAAGCAGCACTAGCTGTACGTAACGGTCCCCAGGTAGATGTCGATAAGAAGGCCGATGAGGAAACCCATCCGAACTCCTACTGAGCCTGCTGTGACAATCTCCATACAGTCCGGTCCGTTCGTCTAAGACTATCGCATATCGGGCCTAGGGGGCGGCAAGCGTCAGTCCCCTAATAGCGGTATAAGTCGTGTCGGAGCGAAGCCCATTACACCCTGAGAAACTACTGGAACCTACCAGTAAATCTCGCTTGCCCTGGCCAGGGACTTTACGTAATGGCTCTCTGACACAGCGCGATATCAACCCCCAATACCGGGAGAGACGAATCCTGTCTAACCGCTACTGCCTCCAAGTGCTCGGGACTGCACCCAACTGCTACCTGTTTGCACGACTCCTTTGAGCCGTGGTAGGGTAGCAATCTAGGAACAGTGGGACACACTCGAGGCGAAGTAGCAGTGTCAATTCTGCGGACTATGCTGTACTCATGTCACCTGGGAACTGTTCACTGACGACTGGTATAAAACCAACCAACAGTTCCCTGTGAGTCCTGTCCGGCGTACCCGTAACCTAACGAGCACCTGCATACTATCTCCAGTACGACGTACTGACGGCTGTGGGACAGACCATTTCCCCAACTGGGATGAGAAGCGTACACACTAGTCTACTCCGGAGTATCGATGCCCTGTCTCTATAATCCAACGACTAGGGACCTAAATAAGGATGTGTTTGTAGACTACCCAGCCCCCACTAGTGTGACTGCCATCACAACGCTGGTAGTCAAGCAAGATCCTAAGAGCTCTATCAATACGTATACTCACATATTAAGATAGAAAAACCAAGTAGCATACTACCATGTTTAGCAAGACTGTTATATACATGTGAATATCCCAAGCTTCCATTAAGTAATATACAAACTAGTATGATACAGTAATGACCTTCTAGGGCATAAACACTAACAATCTCCCACTTGCACTAGGGCCATGTACTGGCGTATCGAAGACCGATGATCTCGAGTAGCCTCTCGAACTGAATCTGAGGTAGGGCCTTAGTGAATGGATCAGCAATGTTATCCTCTGTATTTACTCTCTTTACCTCGATCTCCCGGCGATCTACGATCTCCCTGATCAGGTGATACCGCCTTAAGATGTGTCTGGACTTCTGATGGGACCTAGGTTCCTTCGCTAAAGCTATAGCGCCGTTGTTGTCACAATACAGAGGTATTGGACCAACACTGGTAGGAACCACCTGAAGTTCTGTGAGAAACTTCTTCATCCAGACAGCTTCTTTTGCGGCATCGCAAGCAGCTATGTACTCCGCTTCTATCGTTGAGTCAGCAACGGTGTCCTGCTTGGAACTCTTCCAACAGACCGCCCCTCCATTGAGGGTAAAGACATAACCCGACATGGACTTGGAGTCATCCTTGTCACTCTGGAAGCCGGAATCAGCATAGGCCTCCATCTTTAGGTCCTTTCCGCCATAAACCAAGAACATCTCCTTAGTCCTTCTTAGGTACTTGAGAATGTTCTTTACTGCTATCCAGTGATTCTCCCCTGGGTTTGCCTGATACCGGCTTACAACGCTTAATGCGTATGCTACATCTGGTCTGGTACATAACATCGCATACATTATAGAGCCTACCGCAGAAGCGTAGGGTATAATCGACATGCGTTCCTTTTCCAAATCAGTCTTGGGAGACATCTCTTTGGAGAGGGTGATTCCGTGACAAGCCGGTAAGTTACCGCGCTTTGAATCTTCCATACTGAATCTTTTCAATATGGTGTCTATGTACCTGGACTGTGAAAGTCCCAACATCCTCTTTGATCTATCACGATAGATCTGGATCCCCAGAATGTAGGTGGCATCACCCAGGTCCTTCATGGAGAATTTCTGTGACAAGAATCTTTTGACTGACTGTAGCATAGGAATATCATTTCCTATTAGGAGAATGTCATCCACGTACAAGACGAGGAATACAACTACTCTCCCTACAATCTTACTGTATATGCATGGTTCATTTGGATTTTTGTTAAAGTCGAATTCTTTGACAGTATCATCAAAACAGATGTTCCAACTCCGCGATGCCTGCTTTAGTCCATAAATGGACTTAAGTAGCTTGCATACTTTACCGCTGCTTCCACTTTGAATGAATCCCTCTGGCTGATCCATATAGATGCTCTCTTCTAAATTTCCATTTAGAAAGGTCGTCTTTACGTCCATCTGCCAGATCTCATAATCATGGAAGGCAGCAATAGCAAGAAGGACCCGAATGGATTTCAGCATAGCCACTGGAGAAAAGGTTTCGTCATAGTCCAAACCAGGTCTTTGACGAAAACCCTTTGCAACAAGTCTAGCCTTATAGGTTTCAACCTGTCCATCTACACCAATCTTCTTTCTGAAGATCCACTTGCATCCTACGGGTTTCACCCCATCTGGAGCAGTGTCCAAAGTCCATACTTTGTTAGTGCACATGGACTCCATTTCGGTCCTCATTGCACCCAGCCATTTTACCGAGTCGCCGCTCTGAATGGCTTGCTGGAAGCTAGTAGGGTCGTCATTATCAATGACGCAATCTTCTCTATCCCCGTCTATGAGAAAACCGTAGTATCTCTCGGGCGGATGAGACTGCCTACTACTTCTGCGGATAGGCGCTGGTATGTCCCTTTCTTCTGAAACTTCTTGTTCCACCAAACTTTCAGTAACAGCTTGTGGTTCTGGAATTTCTTCCAGTTCTACTGCGCTCACACTCTTCTGATTTTATAAAAATTCAGTTTCTAAGAAGCGGGCATGACGAGAAACAAAAACCTTTTGTTCCTCTGCGTAGTAGAAGCAATATCCCATGGAATTCTTTGGATATCCCACAAACTTACACTCTACTGAGCGTGCCTCGAGCTTGTCCGGATGCTGCTTTTTTACGAAAGCTGGACATTCCCATGTCTTCAGGTACTGAAGATAGGGTTTCTTCCCACTCCACATCTGATATGGCGTGGTAGGCACAGTCTTGGTTGGAACCTTGTTCAAAAGATATGCCGCTGATTCTAGCGCATAACCACAGAATGATCGCGGTAACTCAGCCTTACTCATCATGGAACGAACCATATCTAATAGGGTTCGATTCCTCCTTTCCGATACACCGTTGTGTTGTGGTGTGTATGGAGGAGTAAGCTGAGAGAGAATTCCTTTCTCTTTTAAGTAACCCAGGAACTCGGCACTTAAGTATTCACCACCTCGATCAGATCTCAGTGTCTTAATACTTTTGCCTGTTTGGTTTTCCACTTCATTCTTGTATTCTTGGAATTTCTCAAAGGCCTCAGATTTATGCTTCATCAAGAAGACATGTCCATACCTAGAGAAATCATCCGTAAAAGTAATGAAGTAGGAATAACCACCTCGCGCATGTGTAGACATCGGACCGCACACATCACTGTGTACGAGTCCTAAGAGCTCGCTCGCTCTTACTCCGTGTCCAGTAAACGGAGTCTTTGTCATCTTTCCCATGAGACAAGATTCACAAGTGGCATAAGATTGATATTCGAACGGATTCAAATATCCTTCTCTATGTAACTTCGTTAACCGTGTTTCATTGATGTGACCTAGTCTACAATGCCATAAGAAAGCCTGATTCATTTCTGGAGACTTTCTTTTAAGTGTGTTCTGGACATTGAAAACCTGAGCTTGATTCAATACGTATATACCGTCATCTAATGTACCGGACCCAATCAGAACTTGATTTAGGTGGACGTGAACTACATCGCTTACGAATGTAAAGTCATATCCCTCTCTTGAAAGTGAGGACACTGATATGATATTACAAGTCAAACTAGATACATACAGACAGTTACGTAGAATCAATATCTGCCCACTTGTCAAACCTAGGCGATATTCTCCCACGGATTCAGCGTCTACGCTCATTCCATTTGCAACTCTGAGAGACAAATCACCTATCCTTATAACTTTACGGTTTCTCAAAGCATGTAACGAATTACAGATATGAGATCCTGCTCCGGTATCTAGTACCCAGGAAGTAGAGTTAATTGACAAACAGTTCTCAATTACAAACACACTTGAGGCTGAAGCCACAACATGCTTCGTATCCTGGCTACTGGCTTCCAAAGCCCTGCAATCCTTCTGCCAATGTCCATTTCCATAACAATAGGAATATCCCTCCTTACCTATACCAAGTCCCGAAACTTTTTCTCTTCCCTTTCCTCCTACTTTGCTGACACCGTATATCGGCTTTGTAGAGGTCTTCTCCTTTTCATTCTTTGCTTTCGCCCTGGATGTAAAAGAAGAAGGTCCCCTATTAAGCAGAGCTTGTGTCTCCCTGGTTTCTTTCAGGGTATAAGTAGAGGGTATGGACTGTGGAAATAAGTCAGCATATGACCTGTTTCCCAACGTGGTCTCCAGGTTCTTGAGCTCATCAATATAGCTAGTCATTGTAAGGACGTCGTCCCTTACAGATGACCCGTCAGCCGACCTCGCTTGAATTAATTTGTTCGAGGCCTCATATCTTGCGATATGAGATTGCTCTCCATATAAATCTTTGTTATGGAGAAAGATGGAGACAGAGTCCATCTTCTCGTGCTGCTTCTGGTTTATACCATCAACTGAAGCCAACACGAGGCACTTGGCTTTTGCTTTATCCTTTTCCTTTGTCTGACGGATATCCATATCCGCGACGGTGGAAACTGGACCTGGGACGGTGGGATCTTGAGTAGTAATAGGGTGGTCCAGTTTGTCATAGGCAGTGGTCATCTGGACAGACCTTTGCCAGTCATATAAGTTAGATTCAGTCAACTTGTTATCTAGATGTAACCTAGTCATGGTCACAAGGTCGCTGCAATGAGAGAGAGAGAGAGAGAAGAAAACACTTTAGCATGATGCTCTTGCAAGTTTAGATTGGTTTTTAATTTATCTAAACTGGATGGCTCCCACTGTTTCTCGAATCCTTCCTCAAACCATAAAAGAAGAATTAGCCAGGACTATTCTCACTGTACAATTCTTGCTTAACCGTTCAGCCAGGCTAGTGTCGATACTTCGAGGGAGGTTTTCCAACGCTTTCGCGAAGTTCCTTAATTAAAGAACCTCTTTTCTCTGGGGGCGTAATCCCGCTGACACCTTTCTTGACACCTACTTGGTTTATAGCATTCATCGTTAAGTGACGAATCTCCTGATAAGTAGCATATACTCACAGTAGGATCGGGATCCAAATATCATCGTATGATAATGTTGAAGGAATCCTACCAATATTCATCAAACTCCAAATGGTATGCATCTCTTTGCAAATTTCAGTTTCTTTAGAAATTCCCGATATATATTTTTGCCCCATGTTCTTATGACCTTGACGAAAGCCAATAAATCATAGAACACACGTCAAGTTCTGCCCATCATTATCTTGTTAATTTGAACCCACCCGTATATACCCTTGACGAAAGCCAACAAGGTTATATGACTATCCCAAACCAACTCATCTATCTATGCAACAAATGAATACCCCAGCAGCTACCAAACACTATGCCTTGACGAAAGCCAACAAGCATAGCTTGAATACTACTGACTATCCATAAGAAAAGACGGAGGGCTACGACTGGTTTTGGCGAAACCGTGAACGTAGTGAACTTGATATAATCGAAGGAACCTGATAGCTTTTTAAAAGGAGTGGTTAAAGCTCCGCAATTAAAAAATTCTGCTCTTTTAAAATAATCGAGTGGTTTCTTTTAAATTGTTCCAACGATTTAACATTTGGTTTATTTTCTTTGCATTATAAATAATGCGTCCCATCATTTAACCTATCATTGCAGAAAACAACGAAAATACAACGTCCTCTTATGCCATCCGCATTCGCCACGGGGTCCCGTCATCACCCGTTAGGTTACTTAACTAACGATAGAGCGGGGGCTGGGCTAGCGCGGGTGTAAAACATAAGTGACGTCTAAATAGCTATCATATATAAATATTGTACATTCGTCAGACGCAATAATAGGCATTCCAGATCACAGATGAACTTTATTGGATTTGCAAGTAATCCGTGTTTGTTTTGAGCCTGCAACAAAAGACGGATTACACAGTTGTGATGAATAGCCATTACCCCACCCAAGACCCCAACGGGTACGGCAAACTACCCACCCGGCAGTTTGTGCACCCCACCTTGGGTCTGTCCTAGGAGAAAAAAAACAGTAAAATGAAATAATACAACTGTGGCTACAACCGCAACCTGGATGTGCCCCGCAAAATAATATTACAACAAATTACATTTACATCAAATGAATTAAATAATAACCCATCACATAACCCCGGCTATACATCACAACAGTCCAACACAGTTCATATACACAAACAGATAAAATCCATTACAGAAATGTGCAACCCCCTGCCAACCGACATACTAGCAGTTAGGGGAGGTTTACGAACACATTAAACAAACACAGATATAATCATATTAGCAAACATCGCAAAATTTCGATCGGAAAAACGCTTTTAGATTCTACTCCAATACTTCTCTGTGAACCTGAGATCTTAGCAGAAAATAAAACATCCCAGAAACATCACTTTTAGCACCTATGAGTTACTGAAGAAATTGGGGCTGTCTCGGGCCTAACTCGGCCGCGGATCCGCCGCGAATCCCATTGATCCGCCGCGGTTCCGCGGTGAGATAGTCGAGTCACTGGCCCAAATTTCTTCAGTATCCCTAATTTTCCCTGCTTGTTATTCTGAAGCACCCTGAAAATTTTTTGGAGCCAGTTTAAAAATCGACAGCAAGTGTGATAATTTGCGATGTTTCCGGTTGCTTTTTGCATTCGAAATCTTTACGACTTTGCTAATGAGTTAATTATAGTTTAGCGAGGCTCTGATACCACTGTAAGTCGATGTACAACACCCCACTACTAGCGGGGAGGCGGAAATATGAAAAACGATCTTGTTCTTTGCATAAACATCGACTAACCGCATGAATCGAAGCTAAACGATAACTAACAACTAATATAGGAGTTCTAAATTACTATGTGAAGTGATTATACCTGTAGAACCATGTCCTTCGTCTTTACGAACTCCACCTCCTCTTCGACCTTCTCCAAGTAGTAGACGATCCACCACGAGAGCTTTACTCCAAGCTTTGCCTCTAAACTTGAGGCAACTAGGTTTCTTTAAGTGCTAATCAAAGTACCTAGATGATATAGAGTGAGGGTTATGGATTAAGTAGTCTAACTAATCCTTGTACTCAACACATGAGAGGGGAGGATTAGGGTTTGAAGAGAGAGAGCTTGAGGAGAGAGAAGGTGAGAATAATTATTGATATAAGAAAATGAGTTATCATAATATATGAAGCATTAAGATTTATCAAGAAAAGAAAATCAAATGATGAATAATCATGCTTCATAAATATCTAATGGTGATTCATTACCATAAGTCATTAAGCATTTATGATGCATTAATGACATGGATGAATCACTCATATGACTCACTAATCTCATTCAATATATATGCCACCTTAACCTCCTTAGTCACCATCTTCTAGAAGCTTCTCGCGCAATTACGAGAACGCCCCTCCTATCCGTGAAAACACGGAAAATCTTTAGACTGTATAAATCCAATAACCGGATACTAGTAACTGGCTTAAACCAAAGCCGACTAGTAAAAACTGTCCGAAAGTCATACGTGCGTAAACACACGTATGCGTCCGAACCCTTGTCGTAAAACCATACGACCTCTATATCGTTTCGCCTGAAGTAGGGAAACTCTCTGCGTGGGACTCTAGAGACTCGACTACTACGCTGGCAGTGGGTTTAACCATAGACCGCAAGCGGCACTAGCTGTACGTAACGGTCCCCAGGTAGATGTCGATAAGAAGGCCGATGAGGAAACCCATCCGAACTCCTACTGAGCCTGCTGTGACAATCTCCATACAGTCCGGTCCGTTCGTCTAAGACTATCGCATATCGGGCCTAGGGGGCGGCAAGCGTCAGTCCCCTAATAGCGGTATAAGTCGTGTCGGAGCGAAGCCCATTACACCCTGAGAAACTACTGGAACCTACCAGTAAATCTCGCTTGCCCTGGCCAGGGACTTTGCGTAATGGCTCTCTGACACAGCGCGATATCAACCCCCAATACCGGGAGAGACGAATCCTGTCTAACTGCTACTGCCTCCAAGTGCTCGGGACTGCACCCAACTGCTACCTGTTTGCACGACTCCTTTGAGCCGTGGTAGGGTAGCAATCTAAGAACAGTAGGATACACTCGAGGCGAAGTAGCAGTGTCAAGTCTGTGGACTATGCTGTACTCATGTCACCTGGGAACTGTTCACTGACGAATGGTATAAAACCAACCAACAGTTCCCTGTGAGTCCTGTCCGGTGTTCCCGTAACCTAACGAGCACCTGCATACTATCTCCAGTACGACGTACTGACGGCTGTGGGACAGACCATTTCCCCAACTGGGATGAGAAGCGTACACACTAGTCTACTCCGGAGTATCGATGCCCTGTCTCGATAATCCAACGACTAGGGACCTAAATAAGGATGTGTTTGTAGACTACCCAGCCCCCACTAGTGTGACTGCCATCACAACGCTGGTAGTCAAGCAAGATCTTAAGAGCTCTATCAATACGTATACTCACATATTAAGATAGAAAAACCAAGTAGCATACTACCATGTTTAGCAAGACTGTTATATACATGTGAATATCCCAAGCTTCCATTAAGTAATATACAAACTAGTATGATACAGTAATGGCCTTTTAGGGCATAAACACTAACAAACACCAGGGATCAAAGCCCTCACCAAGAGGCAGCCGAGCGGCTACCCTGCTCGGCTATCCCTGGCTGGTAGCTCCCTACCCCACAACACCAGGGATCAAAGCCCTCGCCAAGAGGCACCGGGCAGCAACCCTGCCCGGCCTAGTCCTTAAGGATCAAAGCCCTCGCCAAGAGTCAGCGGGCAGCAACCCGGCTCAACCCGTCCTTAGTAGGCCTCTTACGGCCCCTCCAGCGCTAAGGATCAAAAGCCCTTGCAAGAGGAAACCAGGCCCACCCTTGCTCGGTTATCCCTGGATGGTAGCTCCCTACCCAAAAACGCCAGGGATCAAAGCCCTCGCCAAGAGGCATCGGACAACAACCCTGCCCGGCCCGTCCTTAAGGATCAAAAGCCCTCGCAAGAGGCAACCGGGCCCGCCCTTGCTCGGTTATCCCTGGCTGGTAGCTCCCTACCCTAAAACACCAGGGATCAAAGCCCTCTTCAAGAGGCACCGGGCAGTAACCCTGCTCGTCCCGTCCTTAGTAGGCCCCTTACGGCCCCTCCCGCGCTAAGGATCAAAGCCCTCACCAAGAAGCAATCGGGCCCGCCCTTGCTCGGTTATCCCTGGCTGGTAGTTCCCTACCCCACAATGCTAGGGATCTAAACCCTCGCCATGAGACGACCGAGCAGCTACCCTACTCGGCCCATCCTTAGCATGCCTCTCCGTGCCTCCCACGACTAAGGAACAAAAACCCTCACCAAGTGGCATCCGGTCTATCTACGTCTGAGCGATCTCCACCTCGACTTCGGGGCCATGGAGATACCGTCTTCCCACCGGTCTTTGCACACTTGGAAAATGAACAGATTCAACTCGACGCGTAATCGCTAGAAGAAGAACCGACATAACACAAAAGCAATACTGTGCAAATACAAGTGTTTACCGACAAAGGAAAACAAGCGCGCAAATACTACTGCAAAAAGTTTTTATTCACAAAGCCAAAAGTCTTTACAAGGGTATTGTGGGCTCCCCAGCCTTATCAAATTCCCCGGAGGCTTACAAAAGAAAGAGGAGGAAAAGACAAAAAGTTCGGGCCGCAAGCCCCGCCTAGACCTCACCTCCCTTATCACCATCGGCCGGAGGCGTGACCACCGAAAGTGGGACTCGAGCACGGAGCTCACCGTCGGCGAACTCCGGAGACTGCTCCTTGACGGCATCAAGAGCTTTGTTTCATGCAATGGCGGAGGCCTCGCCGAGGTCGACGTAAAACTGGTCCGACCCCTTGTAATCAGACACCGCCTTTCTAGCCCGAATCTCGGCAACCTCCGCTGCCTGAAGCGCCGCTTCGGCATCTCGCCTGCTGGAATCCATTGCCCTCTTCGTGGCTGCAAAGCGATCGGCTAGTTCCATCAACTTCGCCTCCTTGACTCGGTGGGACTCACTTAGGCGGTGATAGGACTCCCGGCACTTTAAGACTGCGAGCTCCGCGACGGCTGATCGGGCTTCAAGGACGGCCATCCTCTCCCTCTCCAGACGCAGCTCAAGTAGCAGATCCTCGACCTCCGAAGAAGACTCTCCCGCTGGCCTCGTAGCATGGATAGCCCCCTCGGCCTCCATGCGAGTAGCAAGGGTGCAGCGCTGAAGGACTTGACGAGAAACATCAGAGAGACTTAGAGACACTCGAACTAAAGAAAGGGCCCTCAAAACAACACATGAGGGGGTACATACCTGCACCGCCTCCTGAGCTATAGCCGCCATTTGGACCCTTAGGGTCCCCTGCGGAATCTTGCCCCCGGCCGACTCTTCCATACCAGCAACCAGGCCGACAGCAATGGAAAGCCCAGACGGGACCACGAAATGGATGTCCCCCTCCTGCACAGGAATCCCCTCAGGAATCTGCGACGGTGGCGCGTGAGAGACCGTGCTCTTCCTCTTAAGAGGAACCCTATCTTCGTCTTCTCCTGCATCCCTCGTCCGGGGCTCGGGAACCCATGTACGCCTTTGGCCGCCGCCGGAACAATCATCGGGAGCTCGTGACGAGGAAGACGGCCCCGCCACCGGCGACACATTTAGTGTAGGGCTCGGGTCAGCCGAAGGCGCGGCCGTACCGCCTCCCTCCCTCTGGGACAGAGCACCGAGGGCACCAAGAGTCCTGGATCGATCCATTTGTCCTGCCAAAGGGAGAGGCATGCTCGACTCGGAAGGATAAGCAACAGAAGAAAGAAAAGGAAGACGTCTAACCTGGTGGAGAGAAGTCCTCGGGAGAGAAAACGCAGAGATCTGACCTAAAGAGGAGAGCGCCGAGCTTACAAGATCAAGGACGGGGAAATTATGAAGAGATATGGGCCCTGAAGCGGACCCCACCTCTATTTATAGCTTCCATCGTACACATCTTATGGCGACAACCATCTCCCACCGAAACGGTTCAGTGCATTCGACGGCCACGATCGCTCCACCCATCGCGCGCGCATTGGCCATATCCCATCAGACGCCAGAAGTATGCGGCCTGTCGCGTCAGCCAACCAGCGCCCGACACGTGGGCTGTCGCTTCAGTGGATGTACGCCCGATCCGGCGCACCCTCTTTAATGCAAAGATCTCACCCCTGATTCGCTGGCATCATCCAGAAAATACATCAGATTGCCCGGGAACACACCCCGACGATATCTTCGAAAAGGAGCTCACCTCGGGTGACCCGGCATACCACTCTCGACCCGTCAGCTGGTCGGGACGAGAGTGGGGGGCTAATGATGATGCTCGATATCAGTGATCTCTCAGATCATGACACGTGGCAGATGACGTGTCCCAAAGCTCACAAGAAAGGACCTACAGTGGCCGACCAAGCCACTCATGTGCTCGTCCCACAAACAAACGCTGGCTCACCTCCGAGCCCCTTGCACAATTGGCCTCCTCGGCCTCCCAGCTCGTCTCCGGGCTACCGCAGAACCAAGATACCTCGGCTCTCCCGCTCGTCCGCAAGCTCTCCTGCCGAGGTCATCTTCCTCGGTCTCATCGACCGACCAACGACACCGCTCACAGGCGCAACCGCCATCCCGCGAATCTCGCCATGCGTGAGATATCCGCCGGCCACATCGCACGTTCCACGCCATCACGATCCCCCATTAACGAGCCTGTCTCGCCATTAATGCGGGATCCCGCTCATCACGCGTAACGGCCGGCGTGATTCTCGCGCCTGCCAGCCTGCTGCCACCGCTATATAAACCCCTCCTTCAGACGGTTCAAGTAAGCCATTTTTTACTCCACTAAGCTGTTACTCTGCTCGGATTTCCTCTCTAACTTGACCGTTGGAGGGTCCTCGGTGGTACAACCACCCCGGGACTTCCTTGCAGGTAGCTCGGCCCGAACAATCTTAAACCCATTGAGATCCACACGCTTCAGGAGTCAGCCTCCAGATCCAATCTCGGCCGTCTATCGCCGCCATCAGTAGATCAACGGAAGGCAACATCTTGATGTGATCCGACCCACGTCAACTACCATCACTTAAATTAAATTTTATAGTACAGGTGCATTAGTGAATTAAGATCGAATCAAGTAAACTCTCTAGCTTCTTTGCATGATTGTATCTATTGGATGTAACTATATCTTGTCTCCCTTCTGTACTTCTCTTAAGACAAGTCATTGGAAAATGATGGGGTTAACAGAATGCGATACCCTTTTGACATCTTAACATTGAGATAAAGTATCAAAGGTATTTTGATGTTTAGCGGCCTTGGAGATGTTTTACTGAACCTGAAGTGAAGGACATTGAATGACTGCTAGGATTCCCAAAATTTCACAGGCAATTGATTCCTCAAGTTCTACTATAAATATATGTATCGAAGCTTTTACGCAGATGCTCATTACATGGACCAAAACTAAGCTAAGAAGACCAATGTTTACTTTGTTTGTAGCTTAATGCCTTGATAAATAATTTCTTGTTAGGTAATTCGGTATTTTGGTGATGTTGTCTTGTACTCTATATATTTCGTAGTGGCACAAGATGGATGCATTTACCTTTTTGTCCAACGAGAAAACAATAAGTAAACATAAAGAAAAATTCAATATCCCGAGCATATATGTATTTTAAGCCTTTTATATGCGAGCCGCTTCAGACTTGAACCGGTGACCTCCGCCCTTTGGCATGACGATATAGGTTGTTTTGTGAGTGAAAAAAATAGCATTAGAAAACTATCTCTACAACTTATAACTATGAAAAGACCTTCATTTCGGAAAAAGAAGAAGCCATTAAGGCACATCATTATCTACATTTTCTTTCCTGTAAGAAAAATATAATTATCCATATTTTAAATAAGATTCTAAGAATTAACTTTTGTCGATGATGTTGAAAATGGTAAGCGGAACAATTCTTCTCCTATTTGTTCAATATTTCTCTCTTTCAAGATTCAGTATCGCAAGCAACGACATAAGAATAAAACAAGGACTCAGTACATATATAAAAATCATTTCAACTTACAGTTCCATATGCTTGGTTTCATTCATATGACTAAAAATTGGCAATATGATGAGACCCAAAAAATAATCACCATTTTCTGATTTCTTTATAAAAATACTGATATCATTTAGACTAGGTTAAAAAGCCTTATTTTATTAGAACCACAATGTGGTTAACCTCATTTGCTAAAAACCATCCTGAATTTCAAATCCATCATGGACACCCTCAATTATATCAGCACCACGTAAGTATTGGTAGTTTGTACACTTTTTAACCTATTATATATATGTTAATTTCCCCTCTCTCTCTTTCTGTATCAACCGTTTAAGAATTTAAGGATAGTTTGGTCAATTTTATTGGCCATGGATGTTATTCAACCAAAGGAAACCTTGGCAGGGCAGGGAATCTGTGATGAGTTGAAGTCTTTAGGGGTTATGGGAAAACCGGGTAAACCATAAAGTGGTTTTTGGTGAAATAAGCCTATAAAAAAAGGACGGAAACCAGGTCCGACTGAGCAAAATCGACTGACAATCGCTTGCTATGCTTTAAAATTACTTCTGCACAACTCTATCTATAAAGTTATATGAGAGAGGATATATTTCTTGGAATATTCTCTTATCTAGATTGGACTTTTGTAGAAAAATTGTTATCTGGTCCCATTTAATTTTTTAATGGTTTTTTTTTCTGTTAGCCCCCCTCATACTTCGATATTTTTCTCTGTCCCTCCTATAGTTAGTATTTAGCTGTAGCCCTCATATACTTATAAGTTATTTCTGCAGCCCCTTACTTAACTTTTAAAAATTTATCCTCCTCCGTCATCGCCGCTGTCTCCACCACCGCCACCTTCTTTCTCCTCTTCTTCAACACCGTCACCATCAACACCACCACCATCACCATCTTCCTCCTCTTCTTCTTCAACCCATCAACACCAATTTCTTCCTCTTCAACGCCACCGCCACCATCATCAACACCATCGTCGCCACCTTCTTCTTCCTCTTCTTTTTCAACTTACAACCGTCGCGGCCTCCATTCTTGGAGGAAGAAGGATGGCGGCGGCGGCGGTTGTGGGTTGAATAAGAGGAAGAAGAAAGTGGTGGTGATGGTGGCGGTGGTGTTGAGAAGGAAGACGAAGAAGAAGGAGGCGATGGGTCGAAGAGGAGGAAGAGGAAGATGATGGCGGTGGCGATGGCGGTGGTGTTGACGAAGAGGAGGAACAAGGAGCCGATGGGTTGAAGAAGAGGAGGAAAAAGACAGCGGCGGTGAGGACGGCGACTGTCGAGAGGAGGAGGAATAATTTTCAAAAATGAAGTAGGGGGCTGCAGGAGTAACTTATAAGTATAGGGGGTTACAGGTAAATACTAAGTATAGGAGAGAAAGAAAAAAATATTGAAGTATGAGGGGGGCTAACAGAAAAAACCCCTTTTTAATATATATAAAGCCATACCAATATTTATCATTCTTTTATCTTAAACAGCTGGGCTTATATGACGGAAAAATTCTCCCTTTCCTTAAAATCTTTTTCTATTTTTCTCACTACTTAGATTGTACTGGCAAAATACTGAAAAATTTTATAATATTTTTGTGCTATAGCATGCAAGAAATGGAAAAAACAAAAAAGGTTTAGAGTTAAGAATTTCACGATTTTCGTTTAGGATTGGAAAATAAATATAAAAAAACCAAAGAAAATAAAAAATTCAGATAATTTTCAAAAAGTTGTTATTTTGGTATGTTGCATGTAAAATATCTAAATTTTAAGAAAACAAAAAATTTGAGATTTTTAAAACGTTTGCGATTTCATATGCATGCATAATATTTAAAAAATGAAAGAAAATAGAAAATTTTGTGATTTTTGTGTTATAGCATGTAAAATGTAACAAACAGAAGAAAACAAAAAGTATTAAGACATTTAAAAATTTCATTATTTTCGTGTGTTAGCAATCAAAAAATATTGAAAAAATGAAGAAAAAACAGAAATTTCTTGAGATTTTTTAAAAGATTTTTGTGATTTCCGTTAAAAGCAAAATATTCAAAAAACAAAACAAAAAATATAATTTTTAGATTTTTAAAAATTTCATGATTTTGATGTGCTATAGAGTGCAAAATATTGGAAATTCGAAGACAACTTTTTTTAGGATTTAAAAAAAAATTTGCAACATTTTCTTCTTTTACTTTACACAACCTTTTGTCTCCTTCATGCCAAGAAATAATAGTTCTTTAAAAGTATGAGAAGTTAAAATATTGAAAAATAAAAGAAAATAGAAAATTCTGAGATATTTAAAATTTCATGATTTTCTATGCTATATACCATCCAAAATAATTAGGAATAACGAAGAAAATAGATTTTTTTTAGATTTTTAAAAATTTTGGGATTTTTATGTGTTATATCATGCCAAAATTGAAAGGTGAAGAAAACAAAAATTTGTATGTTTATGAAAATTTCGTGATTTTCGTTTTTTGCAAAGAAAATATTGTGAAACCGAAGAAAATAGAAATTTTTGAGATTTTTGATAATATTGCAATTTTCATTCTTTATATAGCAACTTAGCAAGCAGAATAATATAAAACCAAAGAAACAGAAAAGTTTCAGATTTTTGAAAATTTCATGATTTTCGTGTGATTATATAAAGAATTATAACAGCGAAGAAAACAAATAAATATTAAGATTTTGTAAAAATTAGCGATTTTAGTGTGCAACAAGCAAAATTTTGAACAATGGAAAAAGAAACAAAAATTGATATTTTTAGATTTTTGAAAATTTTATGATTTTTGTTTGTTATCAAGCAAAATATTAAAATCCGAATAAAACAAAATTATTGAGATTTTTGAAAATTCGCAATTTTTATGTGCTGCATGCAAAATATTGAAAAATTGAAGGAAATGGCTCTTTTTTGAATTTTTAAAAATTCACGATTTTCATGTACGATAATATATAAAATATTAAAATTTTGAAGGAAATGGAAAATTTGGGATTTTCGAAGATATCGCAATTTGCATTTTGCAAACAAAATTTTAAAAAACTGAAGAGAACAAAATTTTTTGATATTTTAAAAAATTTCACGATTTTCATGTACTATAACATACAAAATATTGAAAAATCGAATAAAACCGATTTTTTTATTAGATTTTGAGAATTTCATGTTTTCCTTTGCTATATATATAGCAAGCAAATTATCAAAAAACTGAAGAAAAATAAAAGCTTGAAAAATATTTAATTTTCGTATGCTAGCGTGCAAAATATTGTAAATTTGAAGAGAACAAATAACTTCGAAATTTATGCAAATTTCGTGATTGTCATCTGCTAAATATGCAAAATATTAAAAAAAACAAAGATTTTTTTTAGATATTTGAAAGTACGATTTTTGTGTGCTATACCATGAAAAATATTGAAAAACTGAAAAAAGCAAAAATATTTTATTTTTGAAAATTTTATGATTTTCTTGTGCTGTAGCAAAACAAATATTGGAAACCCGAAATAACAGAAATTTTGAGATTTTAAAAATTTCACCATATTTGCGTGCAAAATGTTAAAAGTTTGAAGGTAACAAAAAATTTAGGATTTTTGTACATTTTGTGATTCTCTGTGCTATAACAAGTTAAATATTGAAAAACCAAAAAAAAAATTGAGATTCTTTAAAATTTCATGATTTTCGTATGTTATTACAAGGTAAATATTGAAAATCCAAAGAAAAAATACTGAAGCTTTTGAAAGTTAATCCTTCATATATTCTATATATAAAGTTCATAAATTTGAGATATTACAACTTATAAATCATATAACAATAAACGTTTAAATTAATATAATTTTTCTTGACTTTGGACTTGGTACCCACAGATTGCACATGGCAGCTCCACAAAAATTAGCTACTGGTTTTCTCTTATTAATTACTACCAAAACTTAATTTCTTATTCAAACAAATTTATTAGTATGTGATTGCTTGATGCAACTGATTAGTGAAATCTCTCATTTATAATGCTAAAAAGGAGAGACAAAACTTCTAGGCTCAAAGTAAGGCTAAAAGAGAGACACAACTTGGAAACACCGATTGTAGGATGCATGATCGGCATATGCAAGATTGAACTTTGATGGTTTAAGCGTCATTTGGATCACGTTAGCACCACTTAAAGTAAGAATTTTCTTATGGTTATACGCCCATAACCGCATCTTGACAAGAGATAATGTCCTTAAGAGTAATATTGTCGTGCCAATTGAGTGTGTATTTTGCGGTAATAGCAGCAAAACCGTGGCACATTTATTTTTTTAATGCCTGAAGACAAGTATGATTTGGAGTTGGGTGTCCAGAATCTAAATGTCAAAGTCAGCTTGGAAGAGTGAACTTCTCATTTTGGTGGGGAGAAATACATGATAGTCTTTGAGGATTCGATCGTCAAGCTAGATGGAATATGACGGTGGCGACCACCATCTGGACGATTTGGTTGCATAGGAATGAGATTTGTCTCAATACGATTGATTTTTCAAAATGTAAACTTCGCGATAAAATTAAAGAGATGCCTTCTTTTTGGCATGGCATGAAGAAGAAACTGAGTATTGTACGTGCGGAGCCCCTCCTTATCGACAACACTTCAACACAAGATCCTTGATACTCTTAGGTGCTCGGCAATATAACCTCCGACAAGGTGCTGATTGTTGGGAACCAGTGCAGTGGAAGAACACCTTACAGATCTATAAAACTAAATCCCTTCATAGACGAATAATAAAAAATACCAGATGCAAACCGCAGAAATAAATAACACAACGGATTGGGAAGAAAAGGGGAAAACTTTATTAGAATTTGAGAAAAAAACACCTTACAGAAGATTACAAAAATACCCTTCTTATGATCTCCAACGAGATCTCCTTCTTTTATAAATTCTCCTTATGATCGTTTTGATCCTTTATGGAACCGTCGTTTCGTCTCCCTTAAATTTTATGATCAAAACTATCCCTTAATAATCGTCTTGATCCTTTATAGAGTCGTCTCTCGTCTCTCTTGAATCTTATGATCAAGTCGATGTTTTTTCCTTGATGAGAGCACTTTTCTATTTATAGCATAGAATAAACCTTCTTCCATTTGGATTAGAATTAACATAAATCTTCTTTATTCTTATCTAATGGAATATTATCTCTTATTTAAATTTAAATCTAAATCTATATTTAAATAAGAGATTTACCTTAATTTTATCTATAATAACTAACTATTTAAATTTAAACTAATCTTAATAATTTCCACTTTAATTTAAATCTAAATAGAATCTTGATAATTTGTCGCCTTCATTTTGTATCCTTAGTTGTTCTTCCCGTTTTCCCTGCTGACACAATCTTTCTCCAGAATTGCGAAACTGGTGCTGTTTAGTTTTTTTTAACAAGAACTAAGAAACTGTTGCGATCCTCCTACCGAGATCGTCCTTCCTCATATTTGAGTACCTGAGTAAAACCTAAGGCCGTCTTGAACTTCTACGTAGGAATGACCTTCGTCAGCATATGCGTCGGGCTCACCTTAGTATCGATTTTGATCAAATCGATCTCTTTTTCGGCTTACTACCTTATCTTGTGATACCGCACGTCGATATACTTAATTCGACTGTAGTATATTTGATTCTTTGCCAGGTGAATGGCGTTTTGACTGTCGCAAAACAAAGTAACCAACACCTTATCAAACCCGAACTCACCAACTAGGCCCTTTAATTACAAGGTCTACTTAGATGCTTCCACCGCTGCTATGTATTCTTCTTCTGTCGTTGAGAACGTCACGGTATTCTGAAGTTTTGACTTCCAACTGATAGGATATTCTGCAACTGTACACACACACATATTGCATGTAAGAGAACTTCTCTTATCCAAGTCCCCAGCGTAATCAGTATCTACGTATCCTTTCAACTGGCTCGGTTTATTTTTTGACTAGTAAAAAATAAATTGAGGTCTTTAGATCCTTTTAGATACCTAAGTATTCACTTTACAACTTCCCGATGAAGCTTCCCTGGATTTGATATGTACCGGCTAACTAAACTTACCGCATAGGATATTTCTGGATGTGTGCATAACATAGTGCACATTAGCAATCCTACCGCATTTGCATGTGGTATTCGAGACATCTTTTTCTTCTCCTCCACAAATTTTTGACACTTCTTGGAGGATAATTTGAAATGACCGGCGATAGGGGTGCTCACCTGTCTTGAGTCCTTCAAGTTGAATCTCTCCAACATCTTTTCAATATATCTGATTTGGGATAGCCACGGCTTTCCAGCCTTACTGTATCAAATAATTTCCATCCCAAAAATCTTTTTCGCTTCACCTAAATCCTTCATGTCAAATTCCGCGTTGAATGAAACTTTGAGCACCTTTATTTCCGTTATACTCTTAGCCATGATCAACATGTCATCGACATATAGGAATGGATATATTGATGTCCCATTCTTAAGCCGCTTCGAGTACATGGAGCTGTCATACTCACATCTCGAGTAGTTGGTATTTCTCATGAAATAATCAAAACGCTTATATCACTGCCTGAGAGACTGCTTCAACTCATATAAAGACCGCCGAACTCACATACATGATCCTCCTTACTGGGCTCTATAAATCCTTCAGGTTGGTTCATGAAGATCTTCTCTTCCAACTCTCCATGCAGAAATTCCTTTTTCACATCCATTTGCTCCAACTCTAAATCTTGAGTAGCTGCCTTCTCCAATAACACTCGAATAGATGTATGCTTGATTACCGGCGAGAAAATCTCGTTGTAGTCAACCCCCTCTTTCTGAGCAAAACCCTTCGCAACTAAACATGCCTTGTATTGCTCATTTTCCTTTTTCCTGAACACCTACTTGTATCTAATAACCCTTTTGCCTTTCGGTTGCTCTATCAATCTCCATGTACTATTCTTTCGAAGTGACTCCATCTCCTCTGCCATTGCTATAATCCATTGATCCTTATCCTCTTGCCCAATGGCCTCTTGATAAGAGTTGGGATCTCCGCTTTCAATGACAAAAGCGTATGCGATCATGTTTTCGAAACCGTACTTGACTGGTGTCTTATGAGTACGTGTCGATCTCCTTACTACTATTACATGTGGGTCCTGTTGGGGTTGGTCCTCACCTTCTGTCTCCGTAATTTATCCATCCACCTCTGCATCAATAGGCTGAAATTGTGTTTCACTGTCCGTATCCTTACGAGCGCCAGATAACTCCACTTCCACCGAATTATTATCCCTTAATGCTCCACTTTCCTCCTTATTATCTCCCGCAACGTCTTTCAACATGGAATCCTTACCTAAGATTACATCTCGGTTGGTGAACGCTCTTTTATTTTCTAGATCTTATAACTTTTAGCCTTTAACACCAAATTTGAATCCCAAAAAAACACACTTCCTTGACTTTAATTCCAGCTTGGTCCTATCCTTCTAATTACGAGTGAGTTAACAAGGCACCCAAACACCCGTAGATAATCATAACTAATTGGCTCTCTTCTCTATATTTCTTTTGAGATCTGAAGATTTATGACCGTTGATGGAGACCTGTTGACCAAATAGAACGCATGACTTACCTCCTCTGCCCAGAAGTCCTCTGAAAGTCCGGATTTCAACTGTATACTTCTAGCTCTCTCTAATAGTGTCCTGTTCATGCGCTCCGCTACCCCATTCTGCTCTGGCTGTCCTGGAATAGTCCATTACCTCTGTATCCCCTGTTCTTTAAAATAATCTTGAAATTCCTTCGAGGTATATTCACCTCCATTGTTTGTTCACAAATATTTTACTGGTCGCCCTTTTTGCTTCTCCACGGTCACTTTCTACTCCTTAAAATTGGCAAACACATCTGATTTGTGTTTGAAGAAGTAGACCCATACCTTTCATGAGAAGTTGTCAATGAAGATGACATAATACATGACACCTCCCTTAGATGCAACTGGCGATGGCCCCCATACATCTGAATGAATGTAATTGAGAAGTCCTTCGGTCTTGTGCACAACTTGCTTGAAACTAACCTTATGTTGCTTCTCCATCATACAAAATTTACAGAAATCTAATTTTCGCGAGGTAACACCTTTCAGCAACCCCTTTCTGTGCAACTCACAAAGCCCCCCTCACTTGTGTAGCCTAGACGCATATAACACAGCTTTACGGTATCCTCCACTTGTTTCTCCGAAGTTACAGCCGCACCACCAGTCACCGTGTTGTCGTCCAATCGATACAAAATTTTCAATCATTGTCCTTCATGACCACTAGGTCGCCCTTGACAACCTTTAGTATTTTGTCTTAACCAATGAATTTGCATCCTGCGTATCTAATGCTTCAAGAGAAATCAGGTTTTTCTTTAGTTCCGAAACATGACGCATATTCACAAGCGTTCGCACCACCTCATCAAATATGCGGACTTTGATGTTCCATATGCCAATGGCCTTGCACCCCACATTGTTCCTTATGAGAAAACTGCTGCTATTATACTCTTTATAGGTCTCGAACAACTCTTTCTTCGGGCACATATATGGTATGAACATCTAGAATCAAGAATCCAAGTATCAGAATCTTCCTTCCCGGTGTGTACGGCGAGTACATCATACGGATCTTCTTCTGCTTCGGTCGCAACACTAGCTTGATCCGAACCCTTTACGTTGGCACCTTTTCTCTTCTTCTCTAACCATTGTTTATATTTCTGACATTGCTTTTTTAGATGTCCTGACTGTTTGCAAAAGAAGCACGGTCTGCTTTCTTACTCTGATGATTTGGATTTTCCCTTTATGCTCTTGTCTCCGTCTCTATTTCTCGACCTTCCGCTTTCACCTGCGAACAACCCCGATGATTTTTCCGATGGATTTGATTTCTTCAAGATCTCATTATTTAGAAGTGTCACTATAACCTCCTCCATCTCGAGAGTCTCTTTTCTATAAAGGATTATTGTCACCAAGTATTCATACGAATTCGGAAGTGAAGATAGGAGTAATAACGCTTAATCCTCCTCCTCTAACTTGACCTCAAGGTATAGAAGATCTCTCGCCATCTTGTTGAAGCTGTTTAGGTGATCGTGAATAAGAGTCCCTTCCTTCATACGTAATCCGTAAAGTTACTTCTTTAGGTATAGCTTGTTTGACAACTATTTTATCATGTACAAACTCTTTAGTTTCAACCACAAACTTACCGCAGAAATCTCCTTTATAACGTTATACATCACGTTATTCGCCAAACAAAGTTCTATCGTGTATCGTGCTTTCAGATCCATCTCTGCCCATACGTCATCTGTCATGGTGGTAGGTTTACTATCCCCAAATGCCTTACACAGTCTTTCATTCACCAAAAGTGCTTTTACCCATCTCTGCCACATCGAGAAGTTTTGTTTCCCATTAAATTTCTCCACCTCAAATTTTGTGCTATTTACTTTGTTATCCATCATCCTTAATTCCAAAGAAAAACGTTTCACTCGGATCCTTACGAACTACTATCAATAGAATCACAATCTAATTAAGAAGATAGGGAGCGAACACAAGCATCGTCACCCACCGTAAACTTAAATTGCAAAACTATAGAACGTAACCCTGATATCAATTGTTAGGAACCGGCGCAACGGATGAACACCTTATGAATCTATAAGCCTAGACGTCTTTATAGACGAATAATAAAAAAACACCAGATGTAAATCGCAAAAATAAATAACACAATAGATTGGGAGAAATTTATTAGAATTTGAAAAAAAGAATACCTTACAGAAGATTACAAAAAACCCTCTTCTTATGATCTCCAACGAGATCTCCTTTTACAAATTCTTCTTATGTTCGGTTTGATCCTTTATGGAGCCGCCGTTACGCCTCCCTTAAATTTTATGATCAAAATCATTTCTTAATGACCACCTTGATCCTTTATGGAGTTGTCTCTCGTCTCCCTTGAACCTTATGATCAAGTCAATGTTTTTTCCTTGATGAGAGCACCTTTCTATTTATAGCATAGAATAAATCTTCTCCCACTTAGATTAAGGTTAACATAAATCTTCTTTATCCTTATCTAATGAAATATTATCTCTTATTTAAATTTAACTTTTGTGTTTCATTATTGATCTGTGTGGTTAACACCATTTTTTTTGCTTTAAAAAAAAAACTTTTAGGCTCCACATGTGAATCATGAACTGCACACATGTGTCATGATTTGAAGCATGTGTTGTGTTTCATGGAGTCTGCAATGTAGTAGCCCACCACTGTTGATAATCTGTCCATCTTCCTCCTCAAAGCATTCTATAATCAGTAATCTTATATCAACTTCTTCATTATCTTTATCATATAATATCAACATCAAATAATCCGTAATCATGGTTAACGTAGATGCCGCCCAACACGCAAGCCATAGGGCAGCAACTGAATACAATAATGCAAACCTAACTAAACTAATAAGCCAATCCTAATCAAGATTTCCTACTACAACTTAGTAATATAAACCGCTTAATCCTTCTACAAATCATTAGTGTTTCTTCTATAGTTGAGAAAAAAATGAGATACGGTCCTTCGCCACTTATCCCGTCACTAATGGTATTAACCTTAGGACTAATGATTTCAGGCCCTACTTTATTAGATAGGGCGACGTTTCTCGTCTTCGGAGGCAAAGAGGAAGAAGAAGAAGATAGGAGCATCTCTGCTATTATCATCTTGCCCCTTGTTCTTATGCTCGTGATTCATCTCCTCAGCGTTCTCTTTCCACCAAAACTGAGTTATCCAAGCATGCAAGTGCCGAGCTCAAGCTATGAGGGGGCAGGGTTTGGCGTCGGGTCCGTACTTCTCGTGGTGACCTTTGTTATCCTTTATAGATGGTTTTAGCTTATGTTTGATATGGAAATATCGGCATGTAAATCTTCGGGTAATCGTAAAAGTCCATGTTGAGAAATCAAAAGAACTTTGGCTTAGAAATGTTATTTTGGCCGTAGGATTTGGTTTTCAATTCGATTCGATGTGCTTGGCATAGCAGTAGACGATCGACGATGTTCGATTAGCTAAGAACATATATGGATAACTTCAATAATGTTTCATTCCTATTCTTTGTCAAGTCACTCAGAATCGATCATTCTCAACCGTAAATTGTTAGCGACAACATACCGTATGTCCTAAATTTCGGCCTGTTTACTTCTCTTAAAACCACAATAACGGTTTGAATCATGAGAAAGTAGATCCGTTTCCTTCTATTCCTAGATAAAATGGACAAAGTACTTGGCACCACCCATAGAGGTTATTGATACAAGTCATCGTGCATCTGCGTGAATGAAGTACAAAATACCTACAGTCTTATGATCTAGTGGTTATTGAAACCTGAAAGCTATAATTTTACAGAGATGTATCAATCAATAAATGAACTTGTGGTTATCGAAAGCATTGTCATATCGACCTAAGTCACCAAACTTTGTACATGATTAGACTGTATTCATGTACACCGACTTTGATGTAAATGGAACAGAATGTATTTTCCCATCAGATGCTACAGATGTATTGGGCTCATCACATTACATCTCCAAATGGTTGAATCTCATGCCAAAGACATCATATATTTTCTACCCCTTAATAATTTGCAACTGAATCACATATACTAAATTAACTTAGTTGCAATACTATTTCTCAAGATCTTATCCAACACCAGAGACCAGTACAAGTCCTTTTGCGAGAAAACTCTTCTTTTTGCTTTGTCATCTCGAGGCTTGACGATTTATCATTCCGAGCAGTCACTAGACAATCTGAAGTTTGAATGATTCAAATATTTAAGACATCAATTTGACATATGCAATTATTATGTTATTTTCGATTACGCAATACACCAATCATATCAGATCGCTGATCATAACGGTAGGTACATATACATCTAAAATAAAAGTCTGACAATACTTAACCTGCACACACTTTTCTAACTATCATGAAACAAATCCAATTTGTCTGACCAAAGTAGTTGATCCTCCTGAAAAACAAAAGATATGATCTCATTTCTCATCACCCTATAAGTAACAACTTTATAGTTACACCTAATGAGACTACAACCAAACAATTTAAATACTAACCAGCTCAGTCACACCAATAGAGACTAGCACACTAGAAATATAGCTTCTTCTTCTTCTCCTCTTCAAGTCACCATGAGCCGAGGGCCCTCTCCGATGATTCCTCTGCTATTAGTCGGAGCCCTTGGATGGCTCACATTAGGCCCTCAATTACTCGAGGGATTTTCCATCATCTCTGAGCTTCAGGACAGTTGGCTTGCGCCAGCCATCATCGTCCCTGCAATTATGGTTCTCATGTTAATCTTGGTGAACGAAATAGTCGTGATCCCTTTGGCGCTAATACTAGTAGTTTTCTTGTTTAGGGTCGTGTTGATCGCTCCTCTGATATTGCTTCTACTGATTGTACTTATTAATATATTTTATTCGACCCAGAAAAGTTCGATAGTGGATCATCGGCGATCACGGTACAGTGCAATGGATGATGGAGAAGGGTGGTTCGGGTTTGGGGCTTTCGTGCTTGTGATGCTTTTCCTCTTATTAAGCAGCTTGTTTTGTGAGGGTGAGTGCCATTGGTGGATCTCTTTGATGCTTGTGTTTCCTTTTGTGTACTTCTTTAGCACTAGTTGACATATGTGGAGTTTTCTTTCTGTAATTTATGGATACTAAATATATATACCTGAACTAACTACTTCAAGAACCAAATGCCTAAATTACAGAATAACAGATGAAAACCGGTGTTGATGTAGTTATGCATTCATTTGGATGGCATGGAAGGAATATTTCACGATAAGAACCGCAGGCTTATTTAGTTAATAATATCATACATAATGTCAAAGCTATGAAAATGACAAGTGACGAGGAGACGGAGAATACTAATCTTATATACGTGGCATATTATATCCAGGATCTCGTTGTTCATTTTTGACTAATCTTTTCTGTGTAAAACTTGAGTAATCTACTGCCTTTTGTGCTTCAAAAGCTAAATACAGACTACTAGTTTATGTCCGACCTCGTCTAGTTTACACATCGTGTGAGGATCGTGAAATATGAAAGACAATAATAACTACATTCAGAATGACAGAAAAGGTGCAGCATGTAGTTCAATATCCAAAAAGAGAGCCTCTCCAGATTTATATTTATGCCTTGCAGGATTTTAATCAATGATCATGAACACCTTTCCGTATATTTGACATGTTAAAACTCAAGATCATAGAATATAAATTAATTAAGTTTTCAATCTACATTCAATAGAGGTATGCAGCATTGCAGATCCACTCAGATACACACACTGTTCGTAAAGATCATGAATCAAAGGACACAAGAAATAACACTAAACAAAAGAGATTAATTCCACAGTAATTGCACAACTAAATATAACAAAGAAACTTTTATTTTGCAAGGAAAATCAGTCTCCAGAAGTAGATAACATACCAAATTCCGGAATCAAGCGCTTGGAAATCCTGCAGTAGTGCGGGCACTTAATTCGACTCCTTTCCCTGATAGTTAACTGCAAAAATCCATATAGCTAGTGTAAGATCACCAGAATTGAACGCCATAACATGATTTGGAAAATTTAGAAATATTGAAAAAGAAGATACCGGTGCATGGTGGTTCATGGTGATGCAGGAACATCTTCAGTACACCTTGCAGCTCTTCAAGGAACTCCGTGTAGAAATGTAACACATTTTTCCGGCAGCCAATCAGGGGTAAATAGCCCCCACGATCATGCATGTTGTTACCACATCAAGCACTTCTGACGACCCGACCTCACCAACCATTTAAACTCCATCGTGGTATTCATGATTCGGTTAGGGTCGCCTGTGTTAAGTCTGAACATCGCCCATCAGAAACCACAACAAGCAAGCACAAATATAGGCACAAAGCGAATCTGTTCAGGACAAGCCTGAATCTCCATTTTCATCGAAATAAAGCACTGTCTCCTTCCATTCATCAGAATCAAGATCTTAGATTATAAAGCAACTTCATGGTACTTCCAACATATATTTCAAGAACCTCAGTTTCCGAACAGAGCCACACAATTTCAGCTATTATACAACTGAAACAATAATATATGACTACAAACAACATAAGGTGAGTAGCATCATATCCATCAATTGTCAGTAAAAATAGAAGCAAACATTCAACACTAGAAACATTATTATGACTCACCTATACAGTTCTCAGTAACTGAGATCATACCGACTTCTGAAATCAAACGCTCAATGATACTCAAGCAGTGCTGGACACTCCTTCGATTCCTGCCCTTGATAGTGAATATCCTGCAATTTTCAAACCACACATGTAAGATAAATATAACTAATAAACAATCGCAGTAACAATCTGTGGGAAACTTATCTCACATAATAGTTTGAAATAAGTTTAGCCTTCACTAAAATAGATGGATTATACTCAAGTATAAGACATTAAGACTAAGTATACGTACATAACATATGATGTCAACAGGAATTATCTAACACAATAATTCAATTGTTGCAGAATCGGGACAAAATTATCTTTAGCAATAAGGGTTGGCGACCTAATAATGTATCTTTTGGGTTAAAAAACCTTGATAGTGAACTGCAAATCCAAACAACTTGTGTAAGATCACTGAAATTGAACACCATAACATGTTGGTGATCTTTAGAAATAGCAGTTGGTGATCTATGTATCTAAGATTATAGATCAATTAGAGACTTTTAGTTAAGATAATGAAGATATCCACATTGAACCTTTATTTTAATACAGACTTGCATCACTGCAAAATACTAGCATACTGTAACCACTATCGAAAGATATAACTGTATAGGGGAATCAATTCCCTGTGTAACATTGTTATTAATAGTGCACCCCATGCATAATGAGTTGAGCTAATAACAATTATGATGAAACTTAGCAGATTAACCTATATACAAACATTACTAATCTAAAACATTATAATGGAGATCCACCTAAGATGCTATCTACCAAAAAAGCATTATTTCCAACTAAACCATATTAGAATTTAATCCTCCCTTCTCTTTTAATGCATCTGTAAAATCCGATTTTTTTTGAGAATAATTATATGGAAATAATCTTTTTCATAATTATGGATAGAATAATTTAAGAAATGGTCAATATAAAAGATTTAATTTTAAAACTCAAATTCGCTATATTTGGAATGAAGCCATGATATTATTTTGATCAAATATTTTCGGTTATCTTACCACTTTTTTTAACAAGGCACATATCTATTTTAACCTATACACACATGCACACAAAACCCTAATTTTGTTTCCCTAGCAATACAAAAAAATTAAATAAAAGAAGACACAAAGAAAAGAAGGCGACATAAATTCGAGATTTGAGACCTCGAGAAGACGACTTACGTTGTCGCGCCTCATCTCCTGCAAAATCCCTTGAGGTCCTTTTTGGATCTTGGTTTAGAGACATCTATTAAGAGCTAAGGAGAGCGGTTGGAGTTGAGCAAAATCAATTTGGATTGTTCGATAGCTGTAAGTGGATACATTTATTTTGGCTAATTCATATGTTTTTGCTTGCTAATTGATGACGTGTTTATTCGATACTTGATATGCAATCTAGATAATATGTTTATTATCTTTACTATATATATTAAATAAATCACCATATTTTTCATATAGTGTTAAGATGCATACGCCTTGTTAGTGATTTATGTCCTAAGGCCATTATTGTATCATACTGGTTTGTATATTACATATTGGAAGTTTGAGATATACACGGATATAGTAACAGTCTTGCTCAAAATGGTAGTATGCTACCTGGTTTGTTTCTACCTCAATATGTGCATGCGTTTCTTTTAGCATATCGTTTATACATATTGGTAGAACCCTTAGGATTTTTGCTTGATTACCAGCGTTGTGATGGCAGTCACACTAGTGGGGGCTAGATAGTCTATAAGCACATCCTATACAGGTCCTTAGTCGTAGGATTATCGAGACAGGACATCGATACTCTAGAGTAGACTAGTGTATGCGCTTCTCATCCCAGCAGGGGAGGTGGTCTGTCCCACAGCCATTAGTACGTCGTACTGGAGATGGTATGCATGTGCTCATTGGGTTATGAGTATACTGGGCAGGACTCGTAGGGAACTGCTGATGGGTATTATACCTATCGTCGGGTGGCAGTTCCCAGGTAACATGAGTACACTTTAGTCCGTCGACTTGATATTGCTACTTCGCCTCGAGTGTTTTCTTACTGTTCTTAGATCACTACCCTACCACGGCTCAAAGGTGTCGTGCAAACATGTAGTAGTTGGGTGCAGTCCCTAAGCACTTGGAGGCAGTGGTAGTTAGATAGGATTCGTCTCTCCCGGTATTGGAGGTTGATATCGCGCTGTATTCGGAAAACCATTACATAAAGTCATTGGCCAAGGCAAGCGAGATTTACTGGTAGGTACTCCAGTAGTTTCTCAGGATGTTTTGGGCTACACTCCGACACGACTTATTGCGCTATTAGGGGTTTGACGATTACCGCCCCTAGGCCCGATATGCGATACTTTTATACGAACAGACCGGACTGTACGGAGATTGTCACAGATAAGCCCAATAGGAGTTCGGATGAGTTTGCTTATCGGCCTTCTTATCGATAGATACATGGGTAGCCGTTACGTGCAGCTAGTACCGCTGACATACTTATGGTCAAACCTATTGTCAGCGTAGTGTTGAGTCTTTAGAGTCCTACACAGAGGGTTTCCCTGCATCGGGTAAAAGATGTAGAGGCCGTATGGTTTTACGGCAGGGCTTCGATCACATACGTGTACTTGTGTACAGATGATGTTCGGACGGATAATATTAGTGGGCTTTGGTTTAGCTGGATCCTAGTATTATATTGATGGATTATTTTGTAGTCGTATTTTTCGGAATACGGATACGGGTATGTATTTACGGATGAGGGGCATTCTCATAATTTACTCAAGATTATTTCTAGAAGAAGACACCTCATATTTGGATTTACCATTTAGTTTAAATGGTTATGATGTGGAGGAAATGAGATGGAGGTTTATATTAAATGAAGCATGGCTCTTGGTGACTCACTCATTAGATATTTGTGAAGCATGCTTGATATTTAATGAGATATTTATCTCATCAATTATTGCATGCTTCATCTATTCATCACAAATGAACCATCTTTATTTTTAGCTCACTCTTCACTCACTTTTCCTCAAGCTCGCCTTCTTCTTTCTCTAACCCTAAACCTCTCATATGTTGAGAATCCTAGGGTACTTAGAGACATATTAATCTATCTACACTCTCTACATCATCTAGGACATCTAGTTTAGCGAACTAGATATCGTAGTTACATCGGATTTGAGATTAGAGCTCGGACTATAGACTCTCGGATGGATCGTCTTTGACTCGAGGAGGCCGACGAGGAGGCATCGATCCAAACGATCCTTGGAGCTTATGACGAGGAGGAGGACAACGACAAGAAGACCCGAAGGACATGGTAACGTGAGGTATAACTTCCTATCCGAGTAGTTAATTTCACACAGTTTTGTTAGTTAGAGTTAGAATTGATCCCGGAGTTCAAGTCGGTGTTGCGACACCCGTAAAAATCATTTTTTACGTATTCTGCCTCCTTGCGAACCCGAGGGGTGCGCGACATTAACTTATAGTGGTATCATACTAAATCTTAGCTAACAGTTCAGACAACGTGTAAAACTACAAAACCGAAATAACTCCGAAACATCGAAATCAAAATCCAAGTTTCTGTCAAATTTTTCGGAGGCTCTAAATTTTTTTTAAACAATTGCAGAGTGCTCCTTTACTTGTGAGATGAACACACAACAAAAACGAGACATTTCCACCGGTTTTTGGCCGGCCAAACTCTTTAAAAGACCGGCCTCACCGGTTTTGTTCTGTGGGAATGCCTCTGTTTTTGTTCTGTGGTCTTGATGCTTAGATTTAGAATTTCAGGTGGTGTTTGATTTTGCCTATTTTGATTATACTGTTATCTTTCTGTTATGGCAATACGGAGTATTTCGAAGTCGTAGTTTTAACATAGTTTAACATGTTCAGTTTGGACATATGTGTTCGTAAATTTCCGCTAATTTCTATACATCGATTAGTTGGGGGTTGCACATATCTGTGATGTTGGTTTATGTATATGAACTTTATTGGATCGTCGTGCATGAATAGTCGGGATGTGAGAAGAGGGTTTTCTTTCATTCGATATAAAATTGTAAAGTGATGTAATATTATTTTGCGGGGTATATCCGGGTTGAGCTTATAGCCATAGTTGTATTATTTCTTTTACTGTTTTTTGCTCATAGGATAGACCCAAGATAGGGTGCATAAACTACCGGGTTCTTTGAAGTGTCGAGTGTCCTACTCATTTTACTGGGGGAGGTTGCTTCACTTCGGGAATTTGGCGGATAGTTTACCGCACCCGTAGGGGTCTAGGGTGAGGTTTGGCTATTCATCACGACCGTGGAATCTATCTTTCGTTACAGGCTTAAACAAAACGTGGAATTCCTATTATATCTAATATATTCATCTATGATCTGAAATGTCTATTATTGCGTGAGACGAATGGTTATTGTATATATGCTATATAGTAGACGTTGCTTATGTTTTGCACCCGCGCTATCTCTGGCGTTTGTTAAATAACCTAACGGTGTTAGACGGGGCCCAGGGGCAAATCCGGATGGCATAAGCGGACGTGGTATTTTCGTTTCTCTCTGTGATGATAGGTGTAAATGACGGGACTACATTAGATTAATGCAAAGCAAACAAACCAAAGCTGAATCGTTGGAACAATTTCAAAACCACTCAGTTTTTTCAAAGCAGAAACTTTTAAATTCGGAGCTTAAACCACTCCTTTAAAAGCTATCAGGTTCTTTCGATTAAATCAAGTTCATTACGTTCACGGTTTCGCCAAAACGAGCCATAGCCCTCTATCATTTCAGTTGAATATTCAGTTGTATTCAAGCTATGTATTTTGACCTTCGCCAAGGCATAGTGATTGGTGGCTGCTGGATATTCATCTGTAGCATAGATAGATGCGTTGGTTTGGGACAGTCGTACTACTATTTTGGTCTTCGTCAAGGGTATGTATGGGTTCAAATTAACTTAGACAATGATGGGTATAACTTGACATGTGACTTATGATATGTTGGCCTTTGTCAAGGTCATAAGAACATGAGGCAAAAATCCACATCGGGAGTTTCTAAGGAAACTGAAATTTGCTAGTGCTGCATACCATTTGGAGTGTGATAATATTGATAGGATTCCTTCAGGATTATCACATAATGATATTTGGATCCCGATCCTACTATGAGTATCCGCCACTCCTCGGAAGATTTTTCACTAAACAATTAATGCTATGAACCAAGTAGGTGTCTAGAACGGTGTTAGCAGGGCTACGCCTCCAGGGAAAAGAGGTATGTAATTAAGGAACTTCGCAAAAGCGTTGGTAAACCTCCCTCGAAGTACCAACCCCAGCCTGGCCGAAAGGTTAAGCAAGTATCGTATAGTGAGATTAATCCTGACTAATTCTTCTTTTATGGTTTGAGAAAGGGTTCGAGATACAGTGGGAGCCATCCTGTTTAGATAAACTAAAAACCAATCTAAACTTGTAAGAGTATCATGCTGAGTGTTTCTCCTCTCTCTCCTATTTGCAGCGACCAGGTGACCGGACATAGGTTACAGCTAGATAATAAAATGACCGAGTTATACTATATTGACTGGCAAAAGTTTGTCTAGATGTCCATTACCTATGATAAGCTGGACCACCTTATTACTACTCAAGCCACCGCCGTCCCAGGTCTAGATTCCACCATCGCGGATAATGATATCTGTAAGATATCGAAAAAAGACAGTGTGAATGCCAAGTGCCTCATGTTAGCCTCAGTAAATGGTGTAAACCAGAGGCAGCACGAGAAGATGGACTTAGCTTCCATCTTCCTCCATAACAAAGATTTATATGGAGAGCAATCTCGTATCGCAAGATATGAGACCTCGAAGGAATTTCTTCAAGCAAGCTTGGCTGTCAGGTCATCTGTAGGGGACCACGTCCCTACAATGATCAGTTGTATTAAACAGCTCACGGACCTGGGGACCACATTGGAGAACGAGTCATATGCTGACTTGATTATACAGTCTTTACCTTCTACTTACGCTCAGGGGAAGAAAGTTATACTTCCAGTTGAGGGCACCCCGAAGGAAACCATGGAGACACCCGTTTTGCTTATTGGGGAATCTTTCTCTTCTGGATCCAAGGCAAAAGTCAAGGATGAGAAGAAGAAAACCTTCACAAAGCCGATAGACGGTGTCAGTAAGGTAGAAGGAAAGAGCAGGGCAAAAGTTTCGGGGCTAACAGTAGGGAAGGAGGGATATTCCAATTATCACGGGAAAGGGCATTAGCAGAAAGAATGCAGGGCTTGGAAAGCCAGAATACAGAATCCGAAGCATATTGTGGCTTCGGTTTCGGATGTGTTTGTGATTGAAAACTGTCTGTCAATTAACTCTACTTCCTGGGTACTTGATACCGGATCAGGATCTCATATCTGTAATTCATTATAGGCTTTGAAAAACCGTAGAGTTATCAGGGTAGGTGATATGACTCTCAGGTTTGCTAACGGAATGAGCGTGGACGCTGTATCCGTAGGGGAATATCACCTAAGATTGACAAGTGGGCAGATATTGATTTTACATAACTGTTTGTGTGTACCTAGTTTAGCTTGTAATATCATATCTGTATCTTTACTTTCTAAGGAAGCATATGATTTTACATTTGTAAGTGATGTGGTCCATATCCACCTTAATCAGAGTTTGATTGGGTCAGGTACGCTAGAGAACGGTATATGCGTATTAAATCAATCTCAGGTTTTCAACGTTCAGAACACACTTAAAAGAAAGTACAGAGAATTAAATAAGTTTTTCTTATGGCATTGTAGACTGGGTCACATCAATGAAACACGGTTGACGAAGTTACATAGAGAGGGATATTTGGATCCGTTCGAATATTAGTCTTATGCAACTTGTCAATCTTGTCTCATAGGGAAGATGACAAAGACTCCGTTCACTGGACACGGAGTAAGAGCGAGCGAGCTTTTGGGACTCATACACAGCGACGTGTGTGGTCCAATGCCTACACATGCACGAAGTGGTTATTCCTATTTCCTTACTTTTACGGATGATTTCTCTAGGTATGGACATGTCTTCTTGATGAAACATAAATCCGAGATCTTTGAGAAATTCCGAGAATATAAGAATGAAGTGGAAAAACAAGCCGGCAAAAGTATCAAGACACCGAGATCTGATCGAGGCGGTGAATACTTAAGTACCGAGTTCCTGGATTACTTAAAAGAGAATTGAATTCTCTCTCAGCTTACTCCTCCATACACACCACAACACAACGGTGTATCGGAAAGGCGGAACAGAACCTTATTGGATATGGTACGTTCCATGATGAGTAACGCTGAGTTACCACGATCCTTCTGAGGTTATGCACTAGAATCAGCTGCATATCTTTTGAATAAAGTTCCTACCAAGACTGTGCCTACCACACCTATCAGATGTGGAGTGGGAAGAAAACCTATCTTCAGTATCTGAAGATATGGGGATGTCCTGCTTTTATAAAAAAGCAGCATGCGTACAAGCTCGAGGCATGCTCAGTTCTGTATAAGTTTGTAGGATATCCAAAGAACTCCAGGGGGTATCTTTTCTATTACACAGAGGAAGAAAAAGTTTTTGTTTCTCGTCATGACCACTTTTTAAAAAATCATTTTTCGGAAAAAGAAACTGGTGGGAGCGTAATAGAACTGGAAGAAATTCCAGAACCACAAGTTATTACTGAAAGCATGGTAGAACCAGAGATTTCGAAAGAATAAGAAATTCCCGTGCCACTCCGACGGACTGGTAGGCAGTCTAATCCGCCCGAGAGATACTACGGTTTTCTCATAGATGAGGATAGATAGGATTGCATCATTGATAATGATGAGCCAACTAGCTTCCAGCAAGCCATTCAGAGCGGTGACTCGGTAAAATGGCTGAATGCAATGCGGATCAAGATGGAGTCCATGTACACCAACAATGTATGGACTTTGAACATTGCTCCAGAAAGGGTAAAACCCATAGGTTGCAAATGGATTTTCAGAAAGAAGATTGGTTTAGATGGACAGGTTGAAACCTATAAAACTAGACTTGTTGCAAAAGGTTTTCGTCAAAGACATAGTTTGGACTATGATGAAACCTTTTTTTCAGTGGCTATGCTCAAATCCATTCGGATCCTTCTTGCCATTGCTGTCTTCCACGATTATGAGATTTGGCAGATGGACGTAAAGACCGCTTTTCTAAATGGAAATTTGGAAGAGTGCATCTATATGGATCAGCCAGAGGGTTTCATTCAGAGTGGGAGCAGCATGAAAGTATGTAAGGTACTTAAGTCCAATTATGGACTAAAACAGGTATCGCGGAGTTGGTACATCTGTTTTGATGAGACGGTCAGAGAATTTGACTTTATCAAAAATCCAGATGAACTATGCATCTATAGTAAGATTGTAACGAGAACTATGGTATTCCTCGTCTTGTATGTGGATAACATTCTCTTGATAGGAAATGACATTCCTATGCTACAATCAATCAAAGGATTATTGTCACAGAGGTTCTCCATGAAAAATCTGGGTGATGCCAACTATATTCTGGGGATCCAGATCTATCGTAATAGATATAAGAGGATGTTGGGACTTTCACAGTCAAGGTACATCAACACCATACTAAAACATTTAATATGGAAGATTCAAAGCGCGGTAGTCTACCGACTTGTCACGGAATCACCCTCTCCAAAGAGATGTCTCCCAAAACTGATTTGGAAAGGGCTCGCTTCATATCTATACCCTACGCTTCTGCGGTAGGCTCTATAATGTATGCAATGTTGTGTACCAGACCAGATGTTTCTTACGCACTAAGCGTGGTAAGCCGGTATCAGTAAAACCCAGGAGAGAAGCACTGAGAAGCAGTAAAGAACATTCTCAAGTACCTGAGAAGGACTAAGAAGATGTTCTTGTTGTATGGCGGAAAAGGCCTCCAGATCGAGGCCTTTGCTGATTCCAGCTTCCAGAGTGACAAGGATGACTCCAAGTTCATATCAGATTATGTCTTTACCCTCAATGGAGGGGCGGTCTATTGGAAGAGCTCCAAGCAGGACACCGTTGCTGACTCGACGATGGAAGCGGAGTATATCGCTGCCTGTGAAGCTGCAAAAGAGGCAGTATGGACAATGAAATTCTTAACTGAACTTCAGGAAGTTCCAACCATTGTTAATCCAATACTGTTGTATTGCGACAACAACGACGCGATAGCTTTAGCGAAGGAACCAAGGTCCCATTAGAGGTCCAAACATATCTTGAGGCGGTACCACCTGATCAGGAAGATCGTTGATCGCCGGGAGATCGAGGTAAGAAGAGTAGATACGGAGAACAACACTGCATATCCACTTACTAAGGCCATCTCTCAGACACAGTTCGAGAGGCTATTCGAGATAATAGGTCTGCGATATGCCAATGTATGGCCTTAGTGCAAGTGGGAGATTGTTAGTGATATATGCCCTAGAGGCTATTATTGTATCATACTGGTTTGTATATTACATATTGGAAGCTTGGGATATACACGGATATAGTAACAGTCTTGCTCAAAATGGTAGTATGCTAGCTGGTTTGTTTCTACCTCAATATGTACATGTGTTTCTTTTAGCATATCGCTTATACATATTGGTAGAATCTTTATGATCTTTTATTGATTAGCAGCGTTGTGATGACAATCACACTAGTAGGGGCTGGATAGTCTATAAGCATATCCTAAACAGGTCCCTAGTCATAGGATTATCGAGACGGGGCATCGATACTCCAGAGTAGACTAGTGTATACACTTCTCATCCCAGCAGGGGAGATGGTCTGTCCCACAGCCATTAGTATGTCGTACTGGAGATAGTATGTAGGTGCTCATTGGGTTATGAGTAGACTGGACAGGACTCGTAGGGAACTGTTGGTGGGTATTATACCTATCGTCGGGTGGCAGTTCCCAGGTGACATGAGTACAGCTTAGTCCGTCGACTTGACACTGCTACTTCGCCTCGAATGTGTTCCCATTATTCTTAGATTACCACCCTACCACGGCTCAAAGGAGTTGTGCAAACAGGTAGTAGTTGGGTGCAGTCCCGAAGCACTTGGAGGCAGTGGCAGTTGGATAGGATTTGTCTCTCCCGGCATTGGGGGTTGATATCGCACTGTGTTCGGAAAGCTATTACACAAATTTCTTGGCCAAGACAAGCGAGATTTACTGGTAGGTACTCCAGTAGTTTCTTAGGGTGTTTTAGGCTACACTCTGAGACGACTTATTGCGCTATTAGGGGTCCGACGATTACCGCCCCTACGCCCGATATGCGATACTCTTAGACGAACAAACCGGACTGTACGAAGATTGTCATAGATAGGCTCAGTAGGAGTTCGTATGAGTTTTCTCATCGGCCTTCTTATCGACAGATACCCGGATAGCCGTTACGTGCAGCTATTACCACTGACGTACTTATGGTTAAACCCACTGCCAGCGTAGTATCGAGTCTTTAGAGTCCCACACAGAGGGTTTCCCTGCATCGGACAAAATATGTAGAGGCCGTATGGTTTTACGGCAGGGCTTCGATCACATACGTGTACTTGTGCATGTATTATGTTCGGACGAATAATACTAGTGGGCTTTGGTTTAAGCCGGATCCTAGTATTATATTGATGGATTATTTTTATCTCTTTGTATTCGTATTTTCAGAATACGGATACGGGTATGTATTTACAGATGATGGGCATTCTTGTAATTTACTCGAGATTGTTTCTAGAAGAAGACACTTCAATTTGGATTTACCATTTAGTTTAAATGGCTATGAGGTGGAGGAAATGAGGTGGAGGTTTACATTAAATGAAGCATGGCTCTTGGTGACTCATGGTATGACTCACTCATTAGATATTTGTGAAGCATGCTTGATATTTGGTGAGATATTTATCTCACCAATTATTGCATGCTTCATCTATTCATCACAAATGAGCCATTTTTATTTTTAGCTCACTCTTCACTCAGTTTTCCTTAAGCACCCCTTCTTCTTCCTCTAACCCTAAACCTCTCATGTGTTGAGAATCCTAGGGTACTTAGAGACATATTAATCCATCTACACTCTCTACATCATCTAGGACATCTAGTTTAGCGAACTAGATGCCGTAGTTACCTCGGATTTGAGGTTGGATCTCGTACTATAGACTCTCGGGTGGATCGTCTTTGACTCGAGGAGATCGACGAAGAGGCATCGAACCAAATGATCCTTGGAGCTTATGACGAGGAGGAGGACATCGACAAGAAGACCCGAAGGACATGGTAATGTGAGGTATAACTTTCTATCCAAGCATTAACCTCACACGATTTTGTTAGTTAGGGTTTAGCATCGATCCTGGAGTTCAAGTCGGTGTTGCGACACCCATAAAAATCATTTTTTTACGTATTCCGCCTCCCCGCGAACCCGCGGGGTGCGCGACATCGACTTACACGCCTTAGTGATTTTAATCATAATTTGTGCCTTGAGCACATGATTGGCTATGTTTAAAGAATATATATATATATATATATATATTCTATTTTGGAAATAAAAGTTGTTATATGCGTCTCATAGATTACTACCGGTATGAGTTGGAAAATAAAGTAGGTTACATCCAATCTAGCAGGTAGTCCAAGTGGGATTATATCGCGCGCCGTAAGGAAATCTCATCGCGGGTCATAATATGCGGTTCTCTCTATCATGGGCTATCTATAGTGGCGTTTCCGTATGTCGACCGAGGTAGAGATGTTGAGCATACTTAATCATAATCTGCTAGTTTTTCCTTACATGAAAATTATATTTTCTCAAATATTGCATTATTATACAAGACATATGCGTAAAGTAATATCACCATTGCTTGTACAATTGATTGCTTCATATTTTTTTGTTTTCTAATTTATTATAAATGCCTTTGACATGTATCTATTTCCATACTAAGCGTCATAGCTCATCCATTTTTGTATGTGGCTGCTAATCCCAATACAGGGTAGCTTTTTGAAGGAGTTTTAGTAGTGAGATTAGGATACACATCGTCTTGGCAGCTTGTGGAGTTTTGTGGTTTTGCTATGAATAAATAATTTAGTAGACTTTCTATGGAGTGGTTGGAATAAGCTTTATTCGAATAAAATATGTCATTTAAATTCTTTGTTATAAGTCCACTCTATGATTTGGAGTTCTTATTGTGGAATTTAAAACCACCATTTATATTATTTTAGGGATGATTTTTTAATCTTATAGAGATCTTGTTAGTTACACATTGCGGTCTTATTGTCGAGATCACGGCATGTCCCACATTTGTTGGTTGTATTTATATATATGGATTTAGGGCGTGACAGAAATGGTATCAGAGCTTAGGCGATATATCTAAAGGAATTTAATGACGTCTAGGATATATTGGCTAGCTTCGATTTCTAATTTCAAGAATTTGTTTATGAGTAGAATGCAAATTTTAAAGATTGGTCGAGTATCGATTTAAAAATAATTTTGCATCCTATAATATTTTATGTTGTTTAGAGTTGACTTTCCATGAAAACCATTATGTTATATGAAGATTATGAGAAACTTGATGACTGATTAGAAACTGAAAGGAAAAATTATCAGATTATAGACTGACTATTAAGGATATACTCTGTGGAAATTTGAAGTGTTTCGTGATATATTTGTGAAGGATTATTGATATATGGTTTAGTATAAATTATTATGCTGAATAGTTTAAGGATATTTAGGATTAGATTTCTTAGGAACTTTTTGGGGATATAAGAGAACTCTATAACCTATATAACATGGCTAAACTTAAGCTAGGAATATTGTAAACAATTTTCTAACGGTTGTTCCTGTAACACCCAAATGTTATAGGAATGAACGAGCATGCTCAGAGTATAGGACCTGTAACAACTCCAATTTCAATGTACATAAAATTGTTTAAAAGATAATGTACAAATGGAGTATTTACAATCCTGTGTACACTATAAGTATTTGATTTTCTTTTGAACAGCAAGAAATCACTTGTAGCTCATTGGTAAAGCCTTGCACTGCTGTGACGTAGCTACTGTGATCGAATTCTTCCAGCCACATTATCTTTTTATTAATTTTTCTTTTAATCTTTTAGAAGCCCAAGAGTTTACACGTGCACTACACGTAAAATGATGAGTTACAGAATAATCAAACATGTGCACCAGGGTATATGAAGTGAGAGGGACACGTGGACAAAGATCCAAGCCCATCTCATCGGTTCGGACCGGCGAGATTCAAAGAAGGGGTCGGCACCGCCGAGTTGCCCATAGGGAATGGTTCCCGTTTCTTTTCCCTAGCACCCCTTGGCCTACCCCACTTCTCTCATGTTGTTTATTTTCTTTGCACATTTTCTAGAGAATTAAAATTGAGCATTACTCCATGATTAAATGCATTTTAATTCTTAAATTCATACCCTAAACCCTAATCCTACTTTATAAATACAACCCTACCATTTGGCACTCCTCATTCTGAAATCAAGTGCCAAAACTCTCAAAAATTCTCAAGTCCAAGAAGTTGTGCAAGTGGAGTTAGCAAAGGGCGAAGTTCAGACGAAGTTCCGAGAAGATTCCAGCGACGCCCCGACGCTTTCCTAGTCTTACCTTACCTCCCCTCTATCCTTGTAGCCTGTAAGTCCCCTTTTCTCCTCTCTTTTACTATTCTCAAACACTTCATTCTCAAAACTCATCGAAAGCGGGGTTAATCCGGCTTCCGATTCGCTTTTCTTTAAAAATCCAATTCTTTTCTTAATAACAAACCTACAAATTTCAATTTATTGTTTTATAACCATTAACAAATACATTAGAACAATTTCTACTTCAAAATAATAATCATAGCAAGTTCCATTTCACTTTTACATTAAAATACCCTCATGTTTAAATTCGACATTGCTTATTTCTTTTAACCCTATTACCTTTAGAAAACTCATGAGGTAAGGACCTACCTCATCACAACACACATATTGGACATAGCATGATTTACTTTTGGACAATATTTGTGGGAATATTACGAGTTACAATAAAATACCCTAAACTATTACAAAACCGTTTTCTTTAAAAAGAGTATTCATTAATTCCTTGCAATTACGTCTCTACAACCCATTTTGGGAAACCCCGATCGGGATGGTACATGTTATTGCACGTCATCGGGTCTAGTAGAGCGAGATGCAGACCTCCGCAAGGAGCATTCGATCTCGGTGGAATTTTTAATGCTACTTTTAAGAAAATGAGATTTGTAGAAAATAAATAAAATTTATTTTTATTAAATATATAGATATATATGAATATTATCAAAAGATCTATTTTAAATACATTATACAAATATTCCAAGTTTTCTAAATCAAAGGAATCACCATTACAGGAAAATACCATTTCAATTCAATGCAAAATTCCAATATTTCATTAAAATACCATATATAATGAAAACTAGATTCTACTCACTAGAAAGTTCACTTTTATAAAATATACATCTATGAAAATCCTAAAGACGATAATTAAATACTTGAGGTGTATTTTGAAAATATATCAAAACTACTTTTACATAAAACCCCCTCAAGTTATACTAATTTACAATAAGGACCCTAGTAAACATAGGTTTAAGCGGAACCAATTCTCTTGAGCCTCGGGGAGCCGGAGAATGTGGGTGCTTGCCTATATAAGGTAGACAATCTAACAAACGGTGTTATCAACACGATAATTGTCTTGGAAAAAGACACAAATCCTGCCGTCCATGTGCAGCAGTTACCGATAACATCAAAACTAATTCAGGACTTCAATTTCTTTTTAAGTGTCCGACTCAGACTGAGTCTCAATCTAATCAATCTGACTTGAATATGATTCAAGTATAAACTACAATACAACATGAATCCATGAATCCGTCTATTCAATCTATATCAATCTATATTGACCGAACCGAACCATGGATATACTCTGTTTACATGACTATCCATTTATACCCATTCCGTTTATTGATATCATGGTTTCGGCAAGTCATCCATCTATATAACAAAACAATACAATCAATACAAAAGACATTACGAGGTTTTTAAAGGGGTAGATTGGTACAGAATGTGTTAGAAGTGGCACGAGACTGTAACCATAATACACCTAACCTGAATATCCATTGCCATTGTACCATGGCTGAACGGTTCCTTGTGCTCCGTATATCTTAGTCTGCGGAATAGTGGGACTCCTCTTATATACACTGGCATATTCTGTACCAAGCTACAAACAACCGCGTTAACATTATAATCAAATATTACTAGTTATACTCTCTTCCTGTCTATTCTATCTCTACTCATCTTTGGGACTTACCGAGCGATTGTTCGCTGATGACAATCATTTTCTTCTTCCTTTGGAATGTTGTCAAGTGTTTCCGACTCACTGGAAATCGAGCCCAGTACAGAAGATTTGGAGCAGTTAGCCTTTGACCCGGAGCTTTAGATACTTGTACATACTTTTTTTCATTTCAGTTATGCCATTGTTTAGGCATTGGTTTCTATTCATGTATTTACATTTCCAGTTGTACTTGTAAAGAATTGTTAATAAATAAAATTTGTTGTTCAATTAAATCTATTGTCATTTTTCTTGTATACTTTATATTGCTTATATACGCTTAGCGTGTTTACTTCTGAGTAAATACGTAGCGGACCTCGTTGCGCCTCCTTACCGTACACTGGGAATCGGGACGTGACAGGTTTTGTTGGTGGCCCATGCAGGTTAGCTCTGTATGGACATGCATGTCAGTTCTACATGGACATGCGGGACAATTCTGCATGAAGTCCTAAGCAATATAACACAAGAAACAACAACTATAAACATTCTTTACAATTCATATCCCTTGAATCTTACAATTTCATATACAATGAATCTGTCTTAACCTAAATTTTTCTTGCAGGGTTATGGATTCTCCAAACAACACTAGCACCAATTTCAACAACACACCACCACCTCTACCGCTTATGCCTACCATCACTGCTCCGATCAATGAGCAGATGGTACCGCTTGAGGCAATCTACAGCCTCCTGGAAGGACAGCAGCAGCAGACTGCTATTCTGATGAACCGTCCAGAAGAGGAAGTGCCCAGAGTAAAGCAATTCTGAGCATTGCACCCAAAACAATTTTCGGGAAAAGAGAGCCATCTGGAAGATAAGAAATGGGCTCAAAGTATTGAGGATGATCTGATAGTGGCATAAGTGCCAGAGATCGCTTGGGTTCGAGTTGCAAAGCTGCAACTCACTGACAATGCACGAGTTTGGTGAAAGGCGGAAGAAAGCCGTCTTGACCAACCTATCGAATGGAGGACTTTTCGCAACATGTTCGACGTAAAATACTTCCCAAAGACTGCCCAATTTGACATGGAGCAGCAGTTCATCCACCTACAACAGGGTTCTATGCGGACCAAATCAGTAGATGAATATGACGCCGAGTTTACTATGCTCAGTAGGTAAGATATTTCTCAATGTTCGATTTTCAAATATCACATATTACACAGCTAACACAAGACCTTAATAGGTTCACAGCACATTTGATACCAACTGCTGAGATCAGATCCAGACGGATATAGTAACGGTCTTACTCGAAATGGTAGCATGCTACCTAGTTTGTTTCTACCTCAATATGTGCATGTATTTATTTTAGCATATCGCTTATACATATTGGTAGAGCCCTTAGGATCTTTGTTTGATTACCAGCGTTGTGATGGAAGTCACACTAGTGGGGGCTGGGTAGTCTATAAGCACATCCTTATACAGGTCCCTAGTCGTAGGATTATCGAGACGGGCCATTGATACTCCAGGGTAGACTAGTGTATACGCTTCATATCCCAGCAAGGGAGATGGTCTGTCCCAAAATCATTAGTACGCCGTACTGGAGATAGTATGCAGGTGCTTATTGGGTTATGAGTACACTGGACAGGACTCGTAGGGAGCTGCTGGTGGGTATTATACCTATCGTCGGGTAGCAGTTCCTTGGTGACATGAGTACAACTTAATCCGTCGACTTGACACTGCTACTTATCCTCGAGTGTGTTCCCACTGCTCTTAGATTACTACCCTACCATAGCTCAAAGGATTCGTGCAAACAAGTAGTAGTTGGGTGCAGTTCCGAAGCACTTGGAGGCAGTGGTTTTTAGATAGGATTCGTCTCTCCCGGTATTGGGGGTTGATATCACGATGTGTTCGAAAAACCATTACACAAATTCCCTGTCCAGGGCAAGCGAGATTTACTGGTAGGTACTCTAATAGTTTCTCAGGGTGTTTTGGGCTACACTCCGGCACGACTTATTGCGCTATTAGAGGTCTGATGGCTACTACCCTCTAGGTCCGATATGCGATTCTCTTAGACGAACAGACCGGACTGTACGAAGATTGTCACGGATAGGCTCAGTAGGAGTTTGGATGAGTTTGCTCATCGGCCTTCTTATCGACAGATACCTTGGTAGCCGTTACGTGCAGCTAGTACCGCTGACGGCTTGCGGTTAAACCCGCTGCCAGCTTAGTGTCTAGTCTTTAGAGTCCCACACAGAGGGTTTCCCTGCATCGGGCAGAAGATGTACAGGTCGTATGGTTTTACGACAGGGTTCGATCACGTACGTGTACTTGTGCACGGATGACGATTCAGACAGATAGTACTAGTGGGTTTTGGTTTAAGATGGATCCTAGTATTATATTGATGGATTATTTTTGTATCTTTGTATTCGTATTTTTCGGAATACGGATACGGGTATGTATATACGGATGAGGGGCATTCTTGTAATTTGCTCAAGATTGCTTCTAGAAGAAGACACCTCATTTGTAGATTATATCATTTTGTTAAATGATTAATGAGGTGGAGGATGAGGTGTTATTTGACAAAAGAAGAGGCATGGCTACTTGGTGACTCATGGGATGACTCGTGTTTTAGTGACTATTGAAGCATGCTTGATATTTTTATTGTAAATTATTGTATACTTCATTATTCACAACACTTAGTCATCTTCTTTCATTCATCACTTGAACACTCTCTCTCTTCCAAAGCTCCTTCTTCTTCCTCTAACCCTAAATCTCTCATGTGTTGAGAATCCTAGGGTACTTAGAGACATACTAATCCATTTACACTCTCTACATCATCTAGGACATCTAGTTTAGCAAACTAGATGCCGTAGTTACCTCAGATTTGAGGTTGGAGCTCGGACTATAGACTCTCGGGTGGATCTTCTTTGACTCAAGGAGGCCGACGAGTAGACATCGATCCAAACGATCCTTCGAGCTTATGACAAGGAGGAGGACAACGACAAGAAGACCCGAAGGACATGGTAACGTGAGGTATAACTTTCTATCCGAGTAGTTAACCTCATACAGTTTTGCTAGATAGGGTATATGGTCGATCCTGGGTTCAAGTTGGTGTTGCGAAGCCCGTAAAAATCGTTTTCTGTGTATTCCGCCTCCCCGCAAACCCGCGGGGTGCATGACATCGACTTACAGTGGTATCAAAGCCTCTCCATAAGCCTTAGATAGCTTATAGTGACGTTTAAAATCCGCCATTTTTGTCATGCACGGACTGCCGACAAAAACAGAACTGAAAAAGTTGTTTTAAGATATTTTCACACCCCGCGGGCTCATGGTTCGAACCGAGAAGCCGCGGGGTGGAGCTGGGGACCCCTAGGATACCCCAGGGGAGACCAAAGGCCAGACGCGTCCCCCAAGACCACCACAAGGTGGCCCTAGTGGGTGGTGACCCGAGAGCACCGCAAAATGGTGCTCTCGGGTCTGCCTCCCCTTGGGGGCCACCTCGTGGTGGCCCCTGAGAGTGGGTACCCCCTCAGGCCCCCGGATCGACAGTTAATTTTTGCCCCGTTGACTCCGTGAAGGTTCAGACGGGTTTCGAGTTCGTTTCGACTCCCGGATTGGCATAAAACGTTTTTTTGGTGATTTTGGTGGACAGTTTTTCACAGTCTTGAAAAATTAGTTTCGTTCGCTAATTGTGCGTGGATTTTATAACATCGTAGGTACTTTACTAGATTTGTGATGTGTATATGTGTTTGTAAACCTCCGCTAATTGCTATACGTCGATTAGTTGGGGGTTGCACATATCTGTATTGTGATGGTTTGTGGATATGAACTTTATTGGATCGTCGTGATGGAATAGTCGGAGGATGTGAGAAGAGTGTTTTCTTTTCTTTCATTCGATGTAAATTTGTAAAGTGATATAATATTATTTTTGCAGGGCACATCCGGGTTAAGGTTGTAGCCACCTTTGTATTATTTTTTTTTTACTGTTTTTGCTCTTAGGATAGACCCAAGGTGGGGTGCACAAACTACCGGGTTCTTTGAAGTGCCGAGTGGCCTACTCATTTTACTGAGGGAGGCTGCTTCACTTCGGGAATTTGGCGGGTAGTTTTTCGCACCCGTAGGGGTCTAGGGTGGGGTTTGGCTATTCATCACGACCATGGAATCCATCTTTCGTTACAGGTTTAAACGAAACGCGGAATTCCAATATGTTCATCTGTGATCTGGAATGCCTATTATTGCGTAAGACGAATGGATATATTATATATGTTATATAATAGATGTTGCTTATGTTTTGCACCCGCGCTAGTCCATCCCCGCTCTGGCGCTGGTTAAGTAACCTAACGATGTTAGATGGGGCTCAGTGGCGAATGCGGATGGCATAAGCGTACGTGGTATTTTCGTTTCTTTCTGCAATGGTAGGTGTAAATGATAGGACTGCATTATATGTTTAATGCAAAGCAAACAAACCAAAGCTGAATCGTTGGAACAATTTTAAAACCACTCGGTTTTTTTTTCCAAAAAGCAAACTTTTAAATGCGGAGCTTAAACCACTCATTTAAAAGATATCATGGTTCCTTCGATCATATCAAGCTCATTACGTTCACGGTTTAGCCAAAACCATTCGTAGCCCTCCGTCATTTCAGTTGGGTATTCAGTAGTATTCAAGCTATGTATTTTGACCATCGCCAAGGCATAGTGATTGGTAGCTGCTGAATATTCATCTGTAGCATAGATAGATGCGTTGGTTTGGGACAGTCGTACTACTATTTTGGCCTTCGTCAAGGGTATGCATGGGTGGGTTCAAATTAACCTGGACAATGATGGGTAGAACTTGACTTGCGACTTATGATATGTTGGCCTTTGTCAAGGTCATAAGAGCTTGGGGAAAAAATCCACATCGGGAGTTTCTAAAGAAATTGAAACTTGCTAGTGTTGCATACCATTTGGAGTGTGATAATTTTGGTAGGATTCCTTCAGGATTATCACACATTGATATTTGGATTTCGATCCTACTGTGAGTATCCGCTACTCCTCGGGAGATTTTTTCACTAAACGATCAATGCTATAAACCAAGTAGGTGTCTAGAACGGTGTTAGCGGGGCTACGCCTCTAGGAAAAAGAGGTTATGTAATTAAGGAACTTCACGAAAGCATTGGAAAACCTCCCTCGAAGTACCAACACCAGCCTGGCCAAAGGTTAAGCAAGTATTGTAAGAGTGAGATTAATCCTGACTAATTCTTCTTTTATGGTTTGAGGAAGGATTCGAGATACAGTGGGGACCATCCTATTTAGATAAACTAATAACCAATCTAAACTTTCAAGAGCATCATGCTATGTGTTCTCTCTCTCTCTCCTAATTGCAGCGACCAGGTGACCAGACTTAGGTTACAACTAGATAATAAATTGATTGAGCCAAACTATATTGATTGGCAAAGGTTTGTCCAGATGTCCATTACCTATGACAAGCTGGGCCACCTCTTTAATACTAAAGCCTCCGTCGTCCCAGGTCCAGTTTCCATCGTCGCGGATGTTGATATCCGTAAGACAAGGAAAAAAGACCGTGCGAATGCCAAGTGCCTCATGTTGGCCTCAATAGATAGTGAACACCAGAGGCAGAACGAGAAGATGGACTTAGCTTCTATATTCCCCCATAACAAAGATTTATATAGAGAGCAATCTCATATTGTAAGATATGATACCTCGAAGGAATTGCTTTAAGCGAGGTTGGCTGTCGGGTCATCTGTAGGGGACCACGTCCCTACAATGATCATCTATATTAAAGAGCTCACGGACCTGGAGACCATGTTGGAGAACGAGTTATGTACTAACTTGATTTTACAGTCCCTACCTTCTACTTACACCCTGAAGGAAACTAGGGAGATACCCGCTCTGCTTATTAGGGAATCTTCCTCTTCTAGATCCAAGGCGAAAGCCAAGGGAGAGAAGAAGAAGGCCTCCACCAAGCCGATAGGCGGTGTTAGTAAGGTAGAAGGAAAGGGCACGGCAAAAGTTTCGGGGCTAACAGTAGGGAAGGAGGATTGTTCCTATTGTCACGGGAAAAGGCATTGGCAAAAGGAATGTAGGGCTTGGAAAGCCAGAATCCAGAATTCGAAGCACGTTGTGGCTTCGGTTTCGGGTGTGTTTGTGATTGAAAACTGTCTGTCAATTAACTTTACTTCCTGGGTACTTGATATCGGATCAGGATCTCATATTTGTAATTCATTACAGGCTTTGAGAAACTGTAGAGTTATCAAGACAGGTGATATGACTCTCAGGGTTGCTAACGGAATGAGCGTGGACGCTGTATCCGTAGGGGAATATCACCTAGGATTGACAAGTGAGCAGATATTGGTTTTACGTAACTGTTTGTGTGTACCTAGTCTAGCTTGTAATATCATATCTGTATCTTTACTTTCTAAAGAAGCATATGATTTTACATTTGTAAGCGATGTGGTCCACATCCACCTAAATCAAGCTTTAATTGGATCGGGTACACTAGATAACGGTATATACGTATTAAATCAAGCTCAGGTTTTCAACGTCCAGGACACACTTAAAAGAAAGTCTCCAGAATTAAATAAAGTTTTCTTGTGGTATTGTAGACTGGGTCACATCAATAAAACACGGTTGATGAAGTTACATAGAGAGGGATATTTGGATACGTTCGAATATCAGTCTTATGCAACTTGTCAATCATGTCTCAAAGGAAAGATGACAAAGACTCCGTTCACTGGATACGGAGTAAGAGCGAGCGAGCTCTTAGGACTCATACACAGCGATGTGTGTGGTCCAATGTCTACACATGCACGAAGTGGTTATTCCTATTCCATTACTTTTACGGATGATTTCTCTAGGTATGGACATGTTTTCTTGATGAAATATAAATCTGAGACCTTTGAGAAATTCCGAGAATATAAGAATGAAAACAAATAGGAAAAAATATCAAGACACTGAGATCTGATCGAGGTGGTGAATACTTAAGTGCCGAGTTCCCGGATTACTTAAAAGAGAATGGAATTCTCTCTCAGCTTACTCCTCCATACACACCACAACACAACGGTGTATCGGAAAGGCGCAACAGAACCCTATTGGATATGGTACGTTCCATGATGAGTAACGCTGAGTTACCGCGATCCTTCTGAGGTTATGCACTAGAATTAGCAGCATATCTTTTGAACAAGATTCCTACCAAGACTGTACCTACCACACCATATCAGATGTGGAGTGGGAAGAAACCCTATCTTCAGTATCTGAAGATATGGGGATGTCCAGCTTTTGTAAAAAAGCAGCATGCGGACAAGCTCGATGCACGCTCAGTTCTGTGTAAGTTTGTGGGATATCCAAAGAACTCCACGGGATATCTTTTCTATTACGCAGAGAAACACAAGGTTTTTGTTTCTCGTCATGCCCACTTTTTGGAAAATCAATTTTTGGAAAAAGAAACTAGTGGGAGCGCAATAGAACTGGAAGAAATTCCAGAACCACAAGCTATTACTGAAAGTATAGTAGAACCAGAGATTTTGAAAGAACAGGATATCCTCACGCCACTCCGCAGGACTAGTAGGCAGTCTCATCCGCCCGAGAGAAACTACGGTTTTCTCATAGACGGGGAAAAAGAGGATTGCATCATTGACAATGATGAGCCAACTAGCATCCAGCAAGCCATTCAGAGCGATGACTTGGTAAAATGGCTGAATGCAATGCGGACTGAGATGGAGTCCATGTACACCAACAAAGTATGGACTTTGGATATTGCTCTAGAAAGGGTAAAACCCGTAGGCTGCCAATGGATCTTCAGAAAGAAGATTGGTGTAGATGGACATGTTGAAACTTATAAGGCTAGACTTGTTGCAAAAGGTTTTCGTCAAAGACCAGGTTTGGACGATGATGAAACCTTTTCTCCAGTGACTATGCTCAAATCTATTCGGACCCTTCTTGCCATTGCTGCCTTCCACGATTATGAAATATGGCAGATGGACGTAAAGACCGCTTTTCTGAATAGACATTTGGAAGAGTGCGTCTATATGGATCAGTCAGAGGGTTTCATTCAGAGTGGGAGTAGCAGGAAAGTGTGCAACTTGCTTAAGTCCATTTATGGATTAAAGCAGGCATCGCGGAGTTAGAACATCTGTTTTGATGAGACGGTCAAACAATTTGACTTTAAATCCAGATGAACCATGAATCTATAGTAAGATTGTAGCGAGAACTATGGTATTCCTCGTCTTGTACGTGGATGCCATTCTCTTGATAGGAAATGACATTCCTATGCTGCAATCAGTCAAAGGATTCTTGTCACAGAGGTTCTTCATGAAAGACCTGGGTGTTGCCTCCTACATTCTGGGGATCCAGATCTATCGTGATAGATCTAAAAGGATGTTGGGACTTTCACAGTCCAGGTACATCAACACCATACTAAAGAGATTTAGTATAGAAGATTCAAAGCGCGGTAATCTACCAGCTTGTCACGGAATTACCCTTTCCAAAGAGATGTCTCCCAAGACTGATTTGGAAAGGGCTCGCATGTCGATTATACCCTACGCTTCTACGGTAGGCTCTATAATGTATGCGATGTTGTGTACCGGACTAGATATTGCTTACGCACTTAGCGTGGTAAGCCGGTATCAGTCAAACCCATGGGAGAACCACTGGATAGCAGTAAAGAACATTCTCAAGTATCTGAAAAGGACTAAGGAGATGTTCTTGGTGTATGGCAGAAAAGACCTCCAGATCGAGGCCTTTGCTGACTCTAGCTTCCAGAGTGATAAGGATGACTCTAAGTCCATGTCGGATTATGTCTTTACCCTCAATGGAGGGGCGGTCTATTGGAAGAGCTCCAAGCAGGACACCGTTGTTGACTTGACGATGGAAGTGGAGTATATCGCTGCTTGTGACGCCGCGAAAGAAGCAGTCTAGATGATGAAGTTCCTAACAGAACTTCAGGTGGTTCTGTCCATTGTAGATTCAATACCTCTGTATTATGAAAACAACGGCGCTATAGCTTTAGCGAAGGAACCCAGGTCCCATCAGAAGTCCAGACATATCTTGAGGCGGTACTACCTGATCAGGGAGATCGTTGATCGCCGAGAGATTGAGGTAAGGAAAGTTGATACAGAGAACAACACTGCGGATCCACTCACAAAGGACATCCTTCAGACACAGTTCGAGAGGCTATTCGAGATGATAGGTCTGCGATATGCCAATACACGGCCTTAGTGCAAGTGGGAGATTGTTAGTGATATATGCCCTAGAGGACATTATTGTATCATACTGGTTTGTATATTACATATTGGAAGCTTGGGATATACATGGATATAGTAACAATCTTGCTCGAAATGGTAGTATGCTACCTGGTTTGTTTCTAGCTCAATATGTGCATGCGTTTCTTTTAGCATATCGCTTATACATATTGGTAGAGCCCTTAGGATCATTGCTTGATTAGCATTGTGATGGCAGTCACACTAGTGGGGGATGGATAGTCTATAAAAACATCCTTATATAGGTTCCTAGTCATAGGATTATCAAGACGGGGCATCGATACTCCAGAGTAGATTAGTGTATACGCTTCTCATCTCAGCAAGGGAGATGGTCTGTCCCACAGCCATTAGAACGCCGTACTGGAGATAGAATGAAGGCGCTCATTGGGTTATGAGTATACTCGATAGGAATCGTAGGGAGCTGTTGGTGGGTATTATACCTATTGTCGGGTAGAAGTTCCCAGGTGACATGGATACAGCTTAGTCCGTCGACTTGACACTGCTACTTCGCCTCGAGTGTGTTCCCACTGTTCTTAGATTACTACCCTACCACGGCTCAAAGGATTCGTGCAAACATGTAGTAGTTGGGTGCAGTCCCGAAGCACTTGGAGGCAGTAGCGGTTAGATAGGATTCGTCTCTCCCGGTATTGGGGGTTGATATCGCGCTGTGTTTGGAAAGCCATTACACAAAGTCCCTGGCCAGGGCAAGCGAGATTTACTGGTAGGTACTCCAGTAGTTTCTCAGGGTGTTTTAGGCTACACTCTGGCATGACTTATTGCGCTATTAGGGGTCTAACGGCTACCGCCCCCTGGGACCGATATGCGATACTCTTAGACGAACAGGTCAGACTGTACGGAGATTATCACAGATAGGCTCAGTAGAAGTTCGGATGAGTTTGCTCATCGGCCTTCTTATCGACAGATACCTGGGTAGCCATTACGTGCAGTTAGTACCGTTGACGGCTTGTGGTTAAACCTACTGCCAGTGTAGTGTCAAGTCTTTAGAGTCCCATACAGAGGGTTTCCCTGCATCGGGCAAAAAATGTAGAGGTCGTATGTTTTTACGACAGGTTCGATCACGTACGTGTACTTGTGCACGGATGATGATTCAGACAGATAATACTAGTGGGCTTTGGTTTAAGCCGAATCCTAGTATTATATTGATTGATTATTTTCGTCTCTTTGTATTCGTATTTTTCGGAATACGGATACGGGTATGTATATATGGATGAAGGGCATGTTTCCCCCAATCAGAGCAAAGCTCTGTTCAAATTTGTGAAATTTGAAATGAAGCGGCGCTTCATAAAAGCGCTTGCGCTAAATGCGCCAGCGCTAAGAGTCAAAGACTCTGATGCAGTGCTCACGTGCAAAGCACAAGAGCGCTCGCGCAAGCAGCGCCAGCGTTATGAGTCAAAGACTTTGATGCAGCGCTCACGTGCAAAGCACGAGAGCGCTAGCGCTAAGTGTGCTAGCATCAAGAGTCAAAGACTCTGATGCAGCGCTCACGTGCAAAGCACGAGAGCGCTAGCGCTGGAACTAAATGTTCCTTACCCTTGGATCAAAGATCCAATAAAGATGACTAAAAATCATCAAATTACCTCTGAAAATTAGTGCACCGTTGGATCAAAGATCCAATGGTGATTAAAAATCACCAAGATACAGAATAAGTTCTGTATGGGAAAAGATTTTCCCAATCTTGTTAAGAACAAAAAGACAGCCTTCTGTAAAACATAAGCCCTAGGATCAAAGATCTAACGGTGGGAAACATCCCCAAATCAATTAGAGAAAAGATCTCTTCAACTGATTCAACAAATCAGCCTCCCATATATAAAGGACCCAAGACTTCAAGTCTCACACAGAGGAACCCCCCACAAACTTTGAGAAATTTCAAAGAGAAGAGCAAGCTCTCGGAAGAAGAATTTCTTCAAGGTAAATAAAACGGAGAGATCAAAGCATCTCATCAAAAGAAGAAGAACCTAGTTCTTCTTCAAGATCATAGATCTATAAGACAGATGTCTTTCACAAAAAGAGATCAAAGCATCTCATCATAAAAAGAGAGGGGGAAGAACTTAGTTCTCGATAGATCATAGATCTATAAGATAAAGACAAAGTCTTTCACAAAACAGAAAAGATTGTAACATCTCCTATTAAAATAAGAACGTTGTTCTTAGATCTATGAGACAAAGTCTCCTATAAACGAGAGTTTAATTCTCAGAGCGCAGAACTGATCAAAGTTGCCTAAAAAGAGCCTTAGCGCTCCAATTGAAAAAGAAGCGCCTTAGTGCTCCAAGACTGGCGCACAGTGCCTCAAAGCCTTAGCGCTCCAATTAAAAGAAGCGCCTTAGCGCTCTAAAACTGGCACACATCGCCGCAGCGCTCATAGCGCTCCAATTTAAAGAAATGCCCAGCGCTTCAAGATTGGCGCTCAGCGGCAAGCGCACCACGTGCTCCTCACGTGTGCGCTATTTCACAAGCAGCGCTCTGCACTTATTAACTGACGCTCAGCGCCAAGCGCGCCACGTGATCCTCACGTGTGCGCTATTTCACAAGGAGCGCTTTGCACTCATTGACTGGCGCTCAGCGCCAAGCGCGCCACGTGCTCCTCATATGTGCGCTATTTCACAAGGAACGCTTTGCACTCATTGACTGGCGTGCAATGCCAAGCGCGCCACGTGCTCCTCACGTGTGCGCTATCTCACAGGAAGCGCCTTAGCGCTCTAAATTTAGCGCTCAGCGCCAAGCGCGCCACATGCTTCTCACGTGTGCGCTGAAGGAACATAAAGTGTTCTTTAAATAAAAGCCCCAGAGCTATAATGAGTGCTCAACACTCAATAAAATACAAAACGGTTGTCAGAACCTAAAACAATGCTCAACATTGTTAAATGAAAAAGGACTGAGCCTAATTAAATGTCCAACATTTTAATTGAGTGGGCCGAGCCCAAGTTGGCCACAGATTCCTCATTTGGATCAATTGAGCCCATATGCTCATGAATCTTTTTAACTGATTTTAGTCCCAAACTTGACTACAGATCTCCCAACCAATATTGGTTCAAGGGTACATTTCTTCATACCTTTGATATATGTTGTTGTAATTCTTCAACGTTTTCAGAGAGATGGAGGGTCCCAATAACCAATAACTTTTGGTGCATCCCCAAACGGTTGAACCAAAACCACCCAGACTATGACGTCTTTAAACTGGACTATGATGTCCTCAAACCCAATGGACTATAATGTTCCTAAACTAAAACAATAGAGCCCCAAATGCTCTTTTGTTGGATCTAAATGATCCTGTTAAGTAGATCTTAGTCTAAAATTAGACTAACGTATCCTTAACAAACGTTTAAGTTGATCTTAGTCTCAAATGAGATTAACGATCCTTAAACCCAACCCAAAACCAAATATAAGAAAATACGGATTTGGACTAATCCACGCCCTACGGGTGACAACATAAATTAGTCTCCGTATACAATCCACGGGCAACCAAAAATAAAACAAACACACACGACACGAAGTGGCCATCTGGATAAAGAGAAAGTGGTTACCGCGATGCGGTAGCGCAATTAACTGTAGGGGCTTACGCCTGTAGGGAAGAGCGTCCCCACAATCAAAAACCCCTCACAATGAGGATGAATCTGACGAAGTCTACTACATCGGCTGCATCCATCTAAACCTTCGATACACGGTGCCATAAATCAACCTGGCATCTTCGGAGAGGTGGACGGATAAAACCAAATAGCATCTGCCCCCAAATTCAGGCAAGACGACCTACGCGGTCCCGTCTCTGTTTTCGGTGGAGAACAGATTCTGGCACGCCCGGTAGGACCTTTTCCTCTTTCCACTCCACACTTCGTGTGTCGTGTTTCGCGAACGAATCGCGATTTGCTATGGTTGCCCCTGGATTCGAGGTACTAAGATTTGGTGTCTTGCTCCGTGCAGAAAACAGAAGATCAATGGCTTTCAACTGCAACAACTGCAACAACTCCCACTCCGTCCCCGCTGGAGGAGTGACCTATGGGCCTCAAGCGGCCTCCCTTTTTACGATGCCAGTGGAACAAGTGACACAAGACACCACTGGGCTGTTCTTTGGGACCATGCTCCCACCAATGAGCTTCAACGCCCCACTGCCATTGCAAGAAGCTCTGAAGAAGTTGGTCTTTGATCGGCTTGCAACTACCGCGGCCCCTCTCAACGGGTCGCCCAAATCCAGCGCCTCGGTTTTTAACAGACTGGGCCAAAACTCCAATGGGCCTGTGAAGAAGCCCGCGATACCTGAGGGGGTTATCCCAAAACGGATAGCCATCCCTCTTATGGTAAATGAAGTCATCAGAGTGACTTCTCCTGCTAAGGGATCGTTCTTCGCTAGACTGTCCGCTCCAACTCCCACTTCAGGCGAGATCACCAAAGTTGCTTCCCCTGCCCAAGGGTCAATCTTCGACAGGTTGGGCGCTTCTTCTCCGCGGACGTCAGTCTTCAAGAGGCTGGCACCGGCAACAACCCTTCACCAGGATAGGGAGCATGAGGGAGCCACCCCCGTAACTGAGCCAATACCATCTGCAAGGCATGCTCGATGTCGCCACTGGCACCGAGTGAGGAAAGCTGGGGCAGTTCCCCCTCTGGATTGACTCCCCCAGCTCCGATGGTGGAAATTGATGCTGCTGTTCCAACTGGGAACAACTTTGAACCACTTAGGAGGGTGCGAAAAAATTCTCCAACTGCTGTATTAAAAAGATCTCCTCCACCTGTGGAGAGCGCTGCAAAGGCAAAGCTGGAGCAGCCCCCTCAGCGGCTGTCCTCTAAAATTCATAAGGTTTGGCGACAGGTCTAAGACTCGGTGATTAGCCAAGATTATTCCCGCCGACCGAAGAAGATGAAAGTTTGGAAAAAGAAGGACCGCCCTATCGTACCACAGAAGGTGTCGTCTATTTGGGTGCCTGCTGCAACGGCCCCCTCAACTTCGACTGCTCACAAAAGAAGAAGGCCGGAGAAAATCCCCGTGTTTGCAACGAATCTAAAGGGCACTGAACCTAAACGCCTCAAGTCTGGGGGCATGGTGGTGCATACTGTTTATATGGCATCCGGGAAAGAGGATAGCCGTATCTCCACGGGCCATCGACCTCTCACCCGATCAGTAACAAAGGCTCAGGAGCAACAACAGCAAAAGCTCCAAGAGATGCTAACGAAGATGGACAAACTCACTGGGCTAAAAGAAAGTCCGGAAATGTCGTCGAAGCAGCGTCAGGAGCAAGAAACTGATGCCGAATTCCTCCGAAGAATGCTCGAGAGGAAAGACAAAGAGGCCACGGAACAAGCGGCCAACATAACACAAATGGCGCTTTTATTCCAAGATATGGTTGGGATGATGATACAGCTGGATCGTCCAGCTGAAACCCCCCCGATTATCCTTAAAGACGATAGAGGGGAGATATCGAACCCTCTTCCGGCTCTATCAGCAACCAAAGAGGAGACGATCTCCAAAGCCGCCCTTGACAACTATATAGCTCAACAGATACGAGCTCATCAGGCGAGCGAAGAAGCTGGCCAAATAGTTAAGACTGGACGACCCTATTCGGGTTGGTATGACTAAATAAAGTACCTGCCGGGATATACAATCCCTAAATTCCATATATATAAGGGGACGGGGAATCCACACCAGCACGTTGCTCAATTCAGAGCCTTGTGCGGTAATACTGGAGGTGACGACAAACTGCTGCTTCGCCAGTTTGTTGGCATCTTGTCGGAGACAACGTTTGAATAGTACTCTGAGCTCCTGAATGACTCCATTAAGACATTTGCAGAAATGGAGTTACTATTTACACAAAGGTTCGCAAGCGCTAGCGAACGCACCCCAATCACGACATTAATTAACGCCAGGGTGAAGCCAGGCAAAACATGGGTTCAGTACGCGATACGGTGGCGGAATCTATGGTCGAAGTGCGAAAAGCGCATCGAAGAAGCTCCTGCGGTAGGCATGTTCGTGGGTACTCTTGATCCGCAGGCGACCATATCCCAGTTCATGATGTTTTTCAAGCTGACTACCTTTCAAACCTTGATTGACAAGCTGGCCCAAATGGATCAGATGGGTCATAAACCATCTTCTTCGAAGATGGAACCTCGGAATGAAAAGGGGAAAAGGAAAGCGACCTTCGTCGCCAATGCTCAGCAGCAGCCCAGTGGTACAAAACCAACTGATCGCCAAGACGACAGACAGCGATTCTTTAATGAGAAGCTGAAGCGTCCTTATTCGTTACTCCGGGAAAAACGAGGAGACTGTTCGAGCTGGCGGTGCGCAACAGGCTCATCACCTTGCCGGATCCAAAATGCCCACTGTAGCCCGGTGATGTCAACAATCCCAATTACTGCCCCTATCACCGAGTAATAGGCCATCCAATCGAAGATTGCTTCGTCTTCAAAGGCTGGATTGAGGACCAATACCAACAGGGAAAATTCGCGCTGTCCGAAAATTGGAAAGTAAGCCCGCCCCAGCCGCACGCTCTTAAAAAGGTGGACACACCAGGGGCATCGTGCTCTTTTGTAGAAAAAGCTCCATGGGAGGTCGCTCTTTCAGCCAAAACGAAAAGAATGCTAAAGAATCTCCAAACATGCCCAACGATCAGGTGGAAAAGTCCGCTGGAACCCGAGGTCATTGAGGGAATGCTGAAGCCTCGCCCGACGCCAAGAATTGGTAGCGATAGTCAAAACGTCCATGCCCAGCCGTCAAAGTCTTCAAAGAAGAAGAACAAGACCAAAAAGCCCGTAAAGCCTGATGACAAGCGCACGGACCTGCAAAAACATATTGACGCGCTGGAGGAATACAACCAAAAGGCGCAAACCCCGGTCACACTCCAAGAATTTCTCAACAATATTCTTGAAAGCGGAGATAACGACAATAACGACGGAGATGACTCGTCAGAAGAATCTGAAGATTATGTGGCAAGTTGCCACATAATCTATCATTCGGCGTTAACTAACGAAGAAGCTCACTCGGCGAAGACATCATAAAGGAGCTAGGGGCAAGGTCGAAACCAAAACCCTTAGAACGGTCTGACGAGATGATCGACCTGCTGCTGAACGAAGCCCGTCAGAAGAGCGAGGATGATCAAGAACTCAAAATGGCCATATTCGAAAAGGCCAGGAGTCGGCGTCAATTTAAAGAAGTCATGGGTCATGAAACACTCCTACCATATCAAAGCACGCCTACGGCAGACAGAAGCAGGCTTAAAACGAGGAAACGAATCTCTAAATCCCTGTCAATGGGAATGAAGCTGCCATCCTCTAAAGGAAACACTCCTGGCGGGATACACCTTGATGAAATGGATGGACATCCAAACTACTGCTTGTACCATCGGAGAATCACACACCCTACTGAAGAGTGCAATGCCTTTAAAAACTGGTGGCAAGGATATGTTGCCTACCGGCAACACGTTAGGCGATTGAAGCGTAAGACTCGTCGGGAGCAAAGAAGCACGACTGATGAGCATAAAAGAACCGCTGGCAACTGTCACATGGTTGATAGCAAGGAATCGCAATTTCTCACCTTCGAGAGCGATTCCGATGAAGAAATAGCCTTCGGCCCTCTCTTTAAGGAATCCATCTCTGAAGCAGGAGAGACGAAGACCTGCGAGAACATTCAGCTGCGTAATCGCACGTTACCCGAGAAGAATCTCGGACCCACAAACAAGGGGTCAAGTAAAAAAGATAAAGGGAAGGAAAAAGTCCCTGAAGATATCGCCCTCGATGATCAAGTCGTCAAAGAGCTGACAGCCAAGGACCCGCCAAAGAAAAACAAGGTGGATTACAACGTTCTGGCACACCTGAGGAAGATACCCTCGCAGCTAAGCATTCTCGATGCCCTTCTGCTATCTAAAGAGGCGAGAGATTCTTTGATCAAGGCATTGTAAGAGCCCAAGCAGTTCCAAGCTTTCCTTGCTGAAGAAAAGATGAAGGACGAGCTAGAAGAAGTGCACACTGCTGACGTCACTTTCGGCGACGAAGATCTCCTCCTCGAAACATGCGAGCACAACCGTCCCTTGTACGTCACCGGATATTGCCATGACATCAAGATAAAGAAGATCCTAGTTGATAACGGGTCCTCTGTCAACCTCCTAAATGTGAGAGTGTTAAAAGAAATCTGCATGAGCGTTCAACACCTCACTCGAGATAAAATACTATCTCCGGATTCGACTCCCAGTCATCATGGACACTCGGGTCTGTGATACTGACGTTACACTTTGGGCTGCTCGTCACTGACATCAAGTTTCACGTCATTGATGCCAATACTTGTTACAACGCTTTGCTCGGCAGGCCTTGGTTACACGAGTACAACATCATTCCTTCTACACAACATCAGTGTATGAAGTATTTCAAGGATGGTCTCGAGTATACTGTGACAGGGGAGATGAACCCGTTCTCCGTGAATGAAGTCCGAAAGTACGAAGATGCAAAGTACTTCTTACCAAACTTCTAAAACATGGAAAGATGCCATAAACCGGAGGACAAGAAAAAAGCTATCACCACTATTCCGGTCTTCGAGAGTGATACCGAGGAGGAAGAAAAGATAGTCTATTCGGGACTGCCCCAATGCAACAAGCCTGGACCGTCTACCCCTATGTTGGTCTTCGGCAGCGACTCTGAAGATGTGGTCAATGCAGTATTTTCTGTTCGGCCATCAATACAAGCCTTCACTGGCGATGAACGGAGTTTGCAAATCGCCATGGTTCTGTAAAAACATTACAAAGACCTCGACACACTTGATACCTATAGTGTGCAAGAACTGCAGACGTTCTATGTCCCTCCCAGGCGAAAAGATGAAAAGGCGATCCTCTTCTATCGATCCGCGGAAACCAAAGTGGAGAAAGAAATCTGGCATGGTGCCGATTCTGCACTTGATAGGCTCCAGCCCATCCGTCTGCCCAGATACTACACAGAAGGATTAAAAAGGCTATTAAGGCGCCAAGGCGTACCCTTTAAGAAGACCGCGCGACAAGCTCAGTTCTACAATAGGATCTGGAACGTCCCTGGAACTCAGTGAAAATTGCCCAATGGGAGAATGAAAATGATCGAGCTTGGATATGCTCAATCCAAGAAACGGGAACGATTCTATGGCTGCTACGTTATACATGATTTTGATGAAGAAAGAGATGCTCTGTTAGAAGACGCTAACCCTAAACCAAAACGAGGTCCCGCCATGAAAGTGCCAAGACCGTCGTTCAAAGAACAAATGTACAAGCTAATAAGGGAAGCGGGTCAAAAGGTCCGTGATGATCACAATCGTGAAATGACCATTTACGAGAAAGCCAGGACGCAGCGCCTCCTTCAGCAGGCTGCGGAGAAGGACGATGCTCTTCGTCGCCAGCCCATCATACAGAAGACCCGACGCGGAGGCAAAAACAAATTAAAGAACGGAAAAAACGTTCGACAACAGCAAAGCGGGTCCAAGAAGCCACGCGATCGAGAATAGAGCAGCCGGGATTCGTCTCTTATAAAGAAGATGGGTCGAGCATATTATTTTCCCTAAGACAAGGAAGATATTCGATCTTGTCATGAAACATCAAATGATTACGCTCCCGGAGTCTAAACGCCCCGAACAAGAAGACGAGGTCTCTCACCCGGATTATTGCTCCTATCACCGAGCGATAGGACATCCTCTCGAAGATTGCTTCACATTCAAAAACTGGGTAGAAGACCAGTATCAGCAAGGCAAGTTCGCTCTATCCAGCAGTTGGAGGGTAACCCCACACAGAAGCATGAACCGAAAGCCACGTATGCGGCGAGTGTAGAACCAGACCAACATCGGTTTTGGAAACGATCTCGCACCTGTCACGTGATAACTATGTCGGAAGAAGGAGAGCGCGAGAATATGGATGACTTATCCTGGTGTTTCGAAAACAAGGATGAAGAGGAATTGATCTCGGAATTTCCGCCGGCGCCAAAAGAGCTGGAAGATGGGATATATACTACTGCAGGTAACCTCAGAAAAATTGACTTAGGGACGGCAAATGACCTACGGCCGACGTTCATCAGTGAGTTGTTGTCAGAAGAAAAGGTGGCTACACTCAAAGACGTGCTCATGCAGTATAAAGACTGTTTCGCATGGAACTACTCCGAGGTGCCAGGATTAGATCCAGAAATAACCGTCCACAAATTGGTGATTTCTCCGGACGTCAAACCAATCAAACAAGCGCCAAGAAGAATGCGGCTCGAATTTGAAATGAGCATCAACACCGAGGTCAAGAAGCTAATCGAATCCGGCTTCATCCAAGAGGTTCAGTACCCTGACTGGATCCCAACATTGTCCCAGTGATGAAGAAAAATGGGACGGTGCGCATCTGAGTAGACTTTCGGGACCTTAACAAAGCCTGTCCGAAAGACGATTTTCCCGTACCAGTTCTCGAGTTGATGATAGACAACACGTCCACTCACGAAGTCTTCTCCTTCATGGACGGCTCGTCAGGATACAATCAAATAAAGATGCATCCTGAGGACCAGAAGCATACCTCTTTCCGGACTCCTCTGGGCATATTCTGCTACAAAGTGATGCCTTTCGGTCTGAAAAACGCCGGCGCCACTTATCAGAGGGCCATGACGAAGATTTTCGATGACCTCATACACGAAATCGTCGAGTGCTATATTGACGACCTCGTAGTAAAAAGCAAATCGCACGAGGAGCATTGGGAGCATATGAAGGTAGTGTTCCAACGTCTTCGGAAATACAATCTGAAGATGAACCGTCTCAAATGCACGTTCGGAGTTTCCTCCGGCAAATTCCTAGGACTCATCGTACGACACCGGGGCATCGAGATAGACCCGTCGAAGATCAAGGCGATCATGGAAATGCCTCCGCTAAGAACTCTCAAGCAACTGCGGTCTCTCCAATGGAAGCTTGCGTATATTCGGCGGTTCATAGCTAACCTCTCCGGCAAATGCCACCCCTACAGTCACCTAATGAAGAAGGGAACCCATGCATCGGGGATCGCAAATGTCAAAGTGCACTGGACGAAATCAAGCAATACTTGCAGAATCCGCCAGTACTGACCGCACCAGTTAAGGGAAAGCCTCTCATCCTGTATACAACAGCCCTCGAAGGTCCTTTAGGCACGCTATGGGCATAAGAAAATGACCAAGGGAAAGAGAGAGCCCTCTACTATTTGATTCGAGTTCTCCTGGGGACAGAAAACAACTACTCCCCCATCGAAAAACACTGCCTGGCGTTAATCTTCGCGATAACGAAGCTCAGACACTATGCGTTGGCGCATGAGGTCCACCTCATATCAAAAGCGGATCCTCTCAAATATTTGATGTCAAGAGCCATACTAACAGGACGGCTCGCTAAATGGGTGTCACGACCCGAAAATGGCACGTGACGGACCTTAAACTACGCAACGTCTACAGGCGTAACGCAATTTAAATAAGCCGAAAACCCTGCAATCTAAACCATCAAAAGTAGTAAGTGATAAGAACATTGTTAAAACTTTTGAAAATCTCAAGTATAAATTCTTTAAAGTCCAACTTTACTTTCTTAAAAATTTTAGCAGCACCTCCTTTGTAAAAACTAACCCCCAAAATGGGTACAACATAAATATAAGTAAAGCATCCCCAACGGGAGTAAATCCACGCCCAAAGGCGGAAAACAACCACCAAAACAGATATACGACGCCGTAGCGAAGAAATAAAAGACGATATAAGTAAAACTGCATAAAAGACATCCAAGTCACCAAAATATACAATATCGTCCTCACATCAAGTCTCTGAGTCATACACATGAAAGTGGTAGATGGAGAGTACATGATACAACGAATATACAATAAGCAATATCGGATAACCGCAAAACCCACCTATAGCAAAAACTGCACGCAGTCATCCGAAGCGGTATCCGCCGCAAAAGATGATACGAAAGATGAAAAGCCTGTCGCAACTGCCCTGAGGGACTACCTGCAAAACACTGTGGCACAACAGGGGTGAGTTGCCAACTCGTGAATAGAAAATAACATATGCAGGTAATTGTAAGTATGCACGTACAACGCGAATCTAATACATGCAAGCTGATAGCAATAAATGGCCATATGTATGCAGCAGTCATGAAATGTACTCTATCAGGTACAACTAATACATGAAGCAATAAATGGCAATATGTATATGCAACTGTCATGAAAGGTACTCTATTAGGTACTACTAATATATGAAGCAGTGCATATAAAATAAATGAGGAGTATGGAATAAAACATGTCATTTTCACGAAATCCTGACCTCGTGACAGGACCAAAGTCCATCAAGACAATCTAAATCTCAAATTTCCTCAAATCAGCCCCCAAATTGGCCCTCATATCTTGTAAGTCTCATATATCCTGAATGTACAATATCAAGTAAATATCATATATCCTGAATGTACAATATCAAGTAAATCTCATATATCCAATATCCAGTATCGAGTAAGTTTCATATAAAGTGAGTGTCCAATATCGACACCCAAAAACATCATGAAACAAGTGTTTAACATCGACACATAAATACTCATATCCATACGTTCCTCGAATCGTAAGTGTCCGGTATCGACACCCGTGATCCACGTATCGGTGTTTCTCATATTCATACGTTCCTCGAATCGTAAGTGTCCGGTATCGACACCCGTGATCCACGTATCGGTCTTTCTCATATTCATACGTTTCTCGAATCGTAAGTGTCCGGTACCGACACCCGTGATCCATCTATCGGTTTAAAACAAATCTCTGAGTGGATGCATACAAATATCAAGTAAAGAATAAGAATACTTGCATAATTTCATGAAACCACCACGGTCTTCAAATCCAGAAAAGATCAAGTAATGAATAAGTATAACTGCATGAATCAATACATATATATTAGCGTCCCATTCCACTAATATATATATATATATATATATATATATATATATATATATATATATATATATATATAACAGCGTCCCATTCCACTGTTATATATACTTAGGAGTAAAAATATCAGAGAACATCATATGTAATCCATGACTGTAATATATGCAACATGAAACAGTAATATGAGCATATAAAGGAAAAACCGCTATTTAACTGCAACAAGTTAATATATATATATCATGCGGATCCTAATTTCTCCAAGTCCATACAACATCAAATAAAGGTGAACATGTAGCTATAGCCAGGTATGCGTAACCATGTTGGCATAGCAAGATATGTGTATCTACCTATCAATAATGATGTAATACCCTCTAGGTATAAGTGTAAGTATGTATGCGAGATGTACATGTAGCTATGTCTCATATGTGTATATACCTATCACTAATGGTACAATACCATATAGGTATATAGGTAACTAGTATGTAAACATGTCAAGGCATATGTGTAAGCATGTAGGTATACAGGTATGCTATATATCATATGCACAAAAGGAAATAAGGATCATGTCTCAATGTCCCTAGTCAATACAATATCACATATGTATAGGTGTTGTGCGTGTCATGGTAATTATTGACGGTGTGTGTGTAGCATACAATTAGTGCTCGTGAAACATGAACCGTCAATAATGGTGTTGTGTCTCATTAATACTAAGTCCATGCACAATAGGAAATGAAATATGCAACAAAGGTATACATGCACAATCAATATCCGTATACATCTAACTAATAGTCATATCATTTAATCTAGCCCAGACGCATAACGCCATGCGGGCGATTCCCCTGTAGATGTTAAATCTACTCACCAACCATCATGGCTAAGTAAAGCCAACCACTCGCTTTCCCCTGTTTGCAGTGCCCGAAGTCCTCGCCTGCGATCCTGAAAGCATATAACAATATAACAAGTATATATTAGCAATCGACCAATAACCCATACCAACTACGTTTGACCGACGCACCAACTCCAAATATACTTTCAAGTGTTCGTCAAGTGGCTAACGTGCGTAGCGACACTACGAAACCAACTCAAGAGCAAAAGTTACACAAAGACATAAACGACATCGGCACGACCCTAGCTAGGAACGCTAAGCGACACAACCATCAAGCCTAGACCCTGGTCGTACCGATCGCGCATTCAAAACATAATAAAAAAACGTGGAATCTAATATAATTAACGTCGCAACGTCAAAAGAAACCCACGCCAAAACTTACCGAAATCTAGTAAGCAACATATATCATTTTAGCTCAAAACTACAAGTTTTAACCAAACTAGAATTTACAAATATCACAATATAGCATGATTAAACCATACAAACCCTAACTATACTTTTAATCTCACTTAATTAGGGTTTAGTAAAAGCTTAGTTTGCTAAAAAGCTAATTATACAATTAGGAAAATATCATTTAACAAATTAGCAACGTGGTTTAGTTTTCATTTGTCTAAAATTATCAACTAACCATTTCACTAATCAAAACCCTAATTTGATTACAAAAAAAAACCTTACTAGAATTTCTAAATATGAAATTAAAAGCTTTAAATTAACATCTAATTAAGCTAGTTTGAAGTATTAAGCAACAATTAGAGTTTAGGGTTTGGATTTATACCTTCAAAGAAACACAACTTGCAAAAAGAAAATCCAAAGATTAGCCTCTAAAAATACTCACTTGAATGAAGATCTAAGCTAGTTTAAGTAAAGAAGAATGAAGGGTAATGATTATATTTGAATTTGTATGATTTATTTAGGATTTTTGATGGATTTATTTGGACTTGAAATGAAGAAATGATGTGAAATCAAAAATGGGGCAGCAAACAATAAGTGGCTAGCCAAGCTTGAAAGAGGTGGAGGTTTGTGGAATTTTGTAGAAAATTCTAGAAGAAAAATTCAATAATTGCATAATAAAACAAAAAAGCTTTATGTCATCATTTTCTTTTCTTTAAAAATTATTCTATTTTTCTTAAATATCTAGATATTTTGGATAAAAAGAATTAAGCTTAAAATAGTGATTAAGTTAGCATAGATTTTAGTAGTAATTAATCCAATCCAAAATGTAGTTACCACTAATAAAGTGCACAAATAAAACATTAAAATAATATTTTAATTTGGAAAAATATTAAAATGCACAAAAATTACTAGTGGCTTACAAAAACCCGCAAACTAGCAATTTCCTAGTTAAACTAGGTGCAGTGCATTCTATATTGCAAAAAGATCGCTTCTAGGATTTTATGGAAAATACAATTTATTTTACCTAAAAACGGAAAATTCGCAAAACGATTTCTAAAACGTTACAATGGGCCTTACTCTTAATGGAATTCTCGATAACATATAGACCGCTCAAGGCTGTGAAAGGCCAGGCCATCGCCGACTTCCTCGTTGAGCATCCGATACCTGCCGATTCACCCCTAAATTGCGAATTTCCAGACGAGTACGCGTTTGACACGATCGACGGGGGAGAAGAGAGAATGATACCCGATGGGAACTCTACTTTAATGGGGCATCTTCCATGAAGAAGCGAAAGCACAGCTCCCCCATAATCAAATCTGGGGTAGGCCTCATCTTCGTGACTCCACAAGGAGGGATAATGCGCTTTGCCTTTTCCTTAACAGAGCTGAGGACGAACAATGAAGCCGAATATGAAGCTTTGATAGCAGGTCTTGAGATCGTTGTCGACATGGGAATAGAAAACCTCTTCATATACGGAGACTCCCAGCTGGTCGTTAGCCAAGTAAACGACAACTATCAAACGTGTAAACCAGAATTGGTAAAGTACGGTGAGAGAGTGCAACAATTGCTGACTCAAATCCCTTCCTACGCCCTGGAAAGCATACTGCGAGAGGAGAATATCAAGGCGGATGCGTTAGCCAAACTCGCTAAAGAACTGGCTGGCGAAAACCTCGATGACGTGAGGATTGTTGTGCAAAGCCGCCGGGTTCTTTCACCAGCAGAAATATCCCTGGAGTCATCCGAAGAAAAGGAAGCGACCAAGCAAACGGCCCTAAAAATAAAAGACCAGAAAAAGACCAAGGATAGACTACTTCAAATCCCGTCAAACACCTGAAGATGCATCCTCAAGATATCAGCTCATGAAACGAGCTCTGTCTTTCGCCTTCGTCGATGATACTATGTACAAGAGATCGTTCGACTCTCTATGGCTAAGATGCCTGGGGCCGGAAGAGGAAAATAGAGTCTTCCAAGAAACTCACGACGGACTCTGCGGTTCTCATCAAGCCGGACCAAAGATGAAGCTGAAGATCAAAAGGATGGGCTATTATTGGCCTACGATGATCCAAGACTGTCTCGAATACGTGAAGCAGTGCCACTTGTGCAAAATTCACGGGGACTTCATATACCAGCATCCGAATCCGCTGCACCCAATAGTAGCCAGCTGGCCGTTCAAAATGTGGGGAACCGATATAATCGGGCCCATCAAACCAGCGTCATCCAGAGGACATCGGTTCATATTGGCGACAACCGATTACTTATCTAAGTGGGCAGAAGCCATACCGCTAAGAGAAGTGAAGACGGAGAACATCCTCCATTTCTTCAAGACACATGTCATCTATCGGTTCGGTACTCCGCGACGTATTATCTCTGATAACGGGCCAGCCTACAGAAGCCACAAGATCAGCCGCTTTGCACAGCAACATAACATAGACTGGAGATACTCTTCGGTCTATAATCCCCGAGCTAATGGTCTAGCTGAGGCTTTCAACATGACCTTGATGAAGATCATAAAGAAGACGGTGTCCAGAAATAGAAGAGATTGGCACGAAAGATTGCATGAAGCTCTCTGGGCGTATCGAACTACGTTCAAAATGGCCACAAATACAACACCGTATGCATTGGTATTCGGCGCAGAAGCGGTACTCCCCTTAGAGATAGAGCTACCCTCTCTACGAGTGGCGGTTCATTACGAGCTAACAGATGAAGAGAACGCTCATCTTCGACTGGAGGAGCTCGACGCCCTTGACGAAACCCGGCTCATGGCACAGCAAAACCTGGAGACTTACAAAGCAAGGATGACGCGCTCGTACGAAAGATTGACTAGGTCGAGAACATTCCGCCAAGGCGAACTCGTGCTAGTCGTAAAAAGACCTATGATCCCTAATCGTGCCAAACGGGGGAAATTCGAGCCGAATTATGAGGGCCCGTATATCATAGACAAGGTCTAATAAGGTGGGGCTTACTTGCTCATGAATATGCATGGCGAAAGACCCTTTAGGCCAATAAACGGTCGGTTCTTAAAAAATACTACGCCTGACCGAAACGTCTGTAAACTACTATGAACCGCAGCATCCGAAGGCTGACGCAAAATAAAAAAAAGAAGAAAGAAAAAAAACGGTACGTCTATAAGCAAAATGGGCACGTATGAAAACCCGAAAGGGCTTCGTGAGTAAAAACAGCAGGGCTACCGGCGAGTTTGTGAAAACCCGAAAGGGAGCAATCTCGTTAGAAGACACTTGCAAGGTCCTCTTGACCTTGTAAAGAGAAAATACCTGCATGAGATCCTTACGACTCATAAAGGAACAACATACTTAGGGATCCCCACGATTCCTGAGGAGAAGTTACACTTATGAGATCCTCACGACTCGTAAGGAGAATTCCCCTATGAGACCCTCACGGCTCATAGGATTCAATAGCCTTAAGCTACAGGGATTTAAACCTTTTCTTAAACTGTCATACACCCCAATATTTCCCTACAAGTTGTTTAATACTGACCCTTGTATACAATCCACGGGCACAAATAAACGTTTCCCCAACAGAGACCCACACTGAAGAGGGATATCTTCACATGGCGAACGACACTTGTAAGTCCTCTCGACTTATAAGCAGAAAACACTCTTGTAAGATCCTTATGACTTATAAGAGAACACACCACTTAGAAGTCCCCACAACTTCTAAGGAGAACATACACCTATGAGATCCTCACGACTCGTAGGGAGAAATACCTTTTTGAGATCCTTACGGCTCATGAAGTCAAAAGCCTTAGTCGACGTGATCCTAACCGTGTTTACTAAGCCACATTTGTTCGAATCGATAAAGGCAAATGATGATTCGCTCCTGGCTACATCCCAGTTGTAGCGATGCTAATTTCTAAATCGGTATCAAATTCCAAGTCTAAACTCGCAATAAAAATCAGCGAGCCAAAAATGCATATGAGATAGCCGAAATGATAGGGCAACTTGCAACAAAATCAGCAAGTAAAAGATATGCATACAAAAATAGCCGAAATGATTGGGCAACTCGCAATAAAAAGCAGCGAGTAAAAAGAAAATAGTCGAAATGATTGGGCACCGCAAAAAATAGCCGAAATGATTGGGCAATCGCGACTTTCGCGATATAAAAAAGCTGAAATGATAGAGCATCGCGGAAAGAAATAAAAAAAATGAAATGAAACTTTTTGCCCTGCAGGTAAGTCCATACTGACCCCTGTATACAATCTATGGGCATAAACGAAAAGGGAACCACATGTCCCAACAAACTCTGTCAAAGGAAGAGTCAGGTTTCAGCGGCAATATCTGCATCCCAGAAGACCTGCAACGGCGTTCCTCCTCAGGCCAGCAGGACACAGACGCGACACCACCAATCGGAGCCATGACAAAGTCCCTAATTCCAAGACTCCACGGTTCATAGACAACCTAAATTCAACCCCCGACACCATAGAAAACGGAGAAAGTCGATCCCCGACACCGTAGAAAACGGAGAAAGTCGATCCCCGACACCGTAGAAAACGGAGAAAGTCGATCCCGACACCGTATAAAACGGAGAAAGTCGACCCCGACACCGTAGAAAACGGAGAAAGTCGACCCCCGACACCGTAGAAAACGTAGAAAGTCGATCCCGACACCGTAGAAAACGGAGAAAGTCGATCCCCGACACCGTAGAAAACAGAGAAAGTCGATCCCGACACCGTAGAAAACGGAGAAAGTCAACCCCCGACACCGTAGAAAACGGAGAAAGTCGATCCCCGACACCGTAAAAAATGGAGAAAGTCGATCCCGACACCGTAGAAAACGGAGAAAGTCAACCCTCAACCTCCCCGTCGAAGCAACGCTTCGACTCGGGAACAAGTCAACTCATCAACCACTTACGAGTCCTCTCGACTTGTAAGGAAGAAAATTTTCTTGTGAGATCCTTACGACTCTCAAGAGAAAGTACACTTAGGAATTCTCACGATTCCTAAGGAGAAAATACACCTACGAGATCCTCTCGACTCGTAGGGAGAAAAATCTTTATGAGACCCTCAAGGCTCATAAAATTGAAAAGTCTTAAGCAACAGATCTGAACCTGTTTCCTAAGCCTTCACTACCCTACAAAGAGTTCAAGATGCATTGTTCTCATCTACAGACCACATTTGCCAAAATTATATGCCAGAGAAATGAAGGTGTTACTCAAGAGTGCGTAAACTGCTTTACGCCAAGTCAGAACAAAAGGCGTAACCTACGGACGTCAGCCACATACTATGCAAGACAGTAAAGAGAGCATTTGATTTGCATCTAGTTAAGCATTCGAAGCGTACCCATTCATGTATGTGCGAAAAGGTTTAATGCATAAAATAAACGCATGGAAACGAAAATTTTGTTATTCATACTTCAGAAGATTCTTACAGCGATGAAAACAGTAAACAAAAACATCACTAAAATGTTTACAATGGCAAGACATCAAATCCAGGACATGGATTGAGAAATTCAGATGTAAGGCCATCTAAAATGCTTCGGGCCTCTCGGACCATTCTCGTATGCATCCTCTCACGATCGCAAGCATCAAGGTCATCACTAATGTCTTCCGCCCTCTGATAGGCAGCGATTATCGTTGTCTGCTGGAAGATTTGATGCAGGATATTAAAAAGATTGTCTCACCGTTTCTTCGAGATCGGGCCCATTAGATATACTGAGTGCACCTTATCTTTGATATCATCCAATGCCTTAAGCGGCATGACTTTATAAAAGCCAAGAAATGCTCCCCAAATCGCTCTCACAACGAGCTTCAAAAAAGCAGAACGACGAGGAAGCAGTCGACCATTGTATTCATCAAAGCGACTCATAACTTCGGCACACTGGGCGTTTGTAAACTCCTGGTTTTGGCAGCAGCCTAGTGCGCGAATGTCCCCATAAGAAATAATTTCGTTAAGATCATACAGATGGGCAGCCATAGCACCTGAAAAGGAAAATCAGTGAGAGTTTAGTAGACACACTGATCAAGAAAATCCTTATTGAAACAGACACGGGGATTTAAACAACTCTTGATATCCTCATGGAGAAAACAAGTTCTGATTAAGGCATCCAACAAATTCAAATTTGTGCAAATAAAGGAGAAATCCTAAAAAGGATTCTTATTTAATGAGTGACTTCTCGGGTCAAGGAGTTAAACTCCTTGAGAGCAGCGCTCTACAACAGATATGACATCTGTCAAAATTAATGATGAAGGGAACAAAATTCCCCCTAAAATTCTAAAGAGCAATGCTCTGCGAAGAAGAAGGAATAATCCATCAAAAAACCTTAAAAGCAAAGCTTTACTGAGTTAAAAACTCTGAGATCTTTAAGATCCGCAAGATGAACTCTAAGAGTTCTTCTTTAAATGGGTTAAGAGACCCTAAGAAAGATCTCTTTAGATCTATGATTTCAAGAGAGCAAAGCTCTGTTAAGAAAACCCTAAAAAATTCTCTATATCTATGATCTGAAAAGACGAAGGCTCTGTTAAAGGGTGAGACCCTAGATTATGAAGTAATCCCTTCAAAGATTTAATCTTTACCTAAAAATTTTGACAGAGTTTTGTCTCTAAGAGAGTTCTTAAGACAAAGAGCTATGCTCTGAAAGAGAATTAATTCTCAGAAAAACAAGAAAGAAGATGAACAGAGGTCATCTCAAGGGCCAAAGGCCCTATTTATAGGCATCGAGAGCCGTTTCAACTTCTAAAGTTGATCTAATGGCGCAGATGTTGTCACCGCCGCACTCACGTGTAAGCCACATGAGCGCAACGGTGGGGGGCATTTGTTTCCCCCAATCAGAGCAAAGCCCTGTTCAAATTTTTGAAATTTGAAATGAAGCGGCGCTTCATAAAAGCGCTCGCACTAAATGCGCCAGCGCTAAGAGTCAAAGACTCTGATGCAGCGCTCACGTGCAAAGAACGAGAGTGCTCGCGCTAGCAGCACCAGCACTAAGAGTCAAAGGCTCTGATGCAGAGCTCACGTGCAAAGCACGAGAGTGCTAGCGCTAAGTGTGCTAGCATCAAGAGTCAAAGTCTCTGATGCAGCGCTCACGTGCAAAGCACGAGAGCGCTAGCGCTAAGTGCGCTAGCATCAAGAGTCAAAGACTCTGATGCAGCGCTCATGTGCAAAGCACGAGAGCGCTAGCGCTGGAACTAAATGTTCCTCACCCTTGGATCAAAGATCCAACAAAGATGACTAAGAATCATCAAATTACCTCTGAAAATTAGAGCACCGTTGGATCAAAGATCCAATGGTGATTAAAATCACCAAGATACAGAATAAGTTCTGTATGGGAAAAGATTTTCCGAATCTTATTAAGAACAAGAAGATTGCCTTCTGTAAAACATAAGCCCTAGGATCAAAGATCCAACAGTGGGAAATATCCCCAAATCAATTAAAGAAAAGATCTCTTCAACTGATTCAACAAATCAGCCTCCCCTATATAAAGGATCCAAGACTACAAGTCTCACACAGAGGAACCCCCCCAAACTTTGAGAAGTTTCAAAAAAAAGAGCAAGCTCTCGGAAGAAGAATTTCTTCAAGGTAAATAAAACGGAGAGATCAAAGTATCTCATCAAAAGAAGAAGAACCTAGTTCTTCTTCAAGATCATAGATCTATAAGACAGCCGTTTTTCACAAAAAGAGATCATAGCATCTCATCATAAAAAGAGAGCGGGAAGAACTTAGTTCTCGATAGATCATAGATCTATAAGATAAAGACAAAGTCTTTCATAAAAACAGAAGAGATTGTAACATCTCCTATTAAAATAAGAACGTAATTCTTAGATCTATGAGACAAAGTCTCCTATAAACGAGAGCTTAATTCTCAGAATGCAGAACTGATCAAAGTTGCCTAAAAAGAGCCTTAGCGCTCTAATTGAAAAAGAAGCACCTTAGCGCTCCAAGACTGGCGCACAACGCCTCAGAGCCTTAGCGCTCCAATTAAAAGAAGCGCTTTAGCGCTCTAAAACTGGCGCACAGCGCCGCAACACTCCTAACACTCCAATTTAAAGAAACGCCCAGCGCTTCAAGGTTGGCGCTCAGCGCCAAGCGCACCACGTGCTCCTCACGTGTGCGCTATTTCACAAGGAGCGCTCTGCACTTATTAACTGACGCTCAGCGCCAAGCGCGCCACGTGCTCCTTACGTGTGTGCTATTTCATAAGGAGCGTTCTGCACTCATTGACTGGCGCTCAGCGCCAAGCGTGCCACATGCTCCTCACTTGTGCGCTATCTCACAGGAAGCGCCTTAGCGCTCTAAATTTGGCGCTCAGCCCCAAGCGCGTCACGTGCTTCTCACGTGTGAGCTGAAAGAACATAAAGTGTTCTTTAAATAAAAAATCCCAGAGCTATAATGAGTGCTCAACACTCAATAAAAGACAAAAAGGTTGTCAGAACCTAAAACATTGCTCAGCATTGTTAAATGAAAAAGGACTGAGCCTAATTAAATGTCCAACATTTTAATTGAGTGGGTCGAGCCCAAGTTGGCCACAGATTACTCATTTGGATCAATTGAGCCCATATACTCATGAATCTTTTTAACTGATTTTAGTCCCAAACTTGACTACAGATCTCCCAACCAATATTGGTTCAAGGGTACATTTCTTCATACCTTTGATATATGTTGTTGTAATTCTTCAACGTTTTCAGAGAGATGGATGGTCCCAATAACCAATAACTTTTGGTGCATCCCCAAACGGTTGAACCAAAACCACCCAGACTATGACGTCTTTAAACTGGACTATGATGTCCTCAAACCCAATGGACCGCAATGTCCCTAAACTAAAACAATAGAGCCCCAAATGCTCTTTTGTTGGATCTAAATGATTCTGTTTAGTAGATCTTAGTCTAAAATTAGACTAACGTATCTTTAACAAACGTTTAAGTTGATCTTAGTCTCAAATGAGATTAACGATCCTTAAACCCAACCCAAAACAAAATCTAAGAAAATACGGATTTGGACTAATCAATGCCCTACGGGCGACAACATAAATTAGTCTCCATATACAATCCACGGGCAACCAAAAATAAAACAAATACACACGACACGAAGTGACCATCTGGAGAAGGAGAAAGTGGTTACCGCGATGCGGTAGCGTAATTAACTGTAGGGGCTTAAGCCTGCAGGGAAGAGCGTCTCCACAATCAAAAACCCCTCACAATGAAGGGAATCAGACGAAGTCTGCTACATCGGCCGCATCGGTCTAAACCTTCGATACACGGTGCCATAAATCAACTTGGCATCTTCGGAGAGGTGGATGGATAAAACCAAATAGCATCTGCCCCCAAATTCAGGCAAGACGACCTACGCGGTTCCGTCTCTGTTTTCGGCGGAGAACAGGGCATTCTTGTAATTTGCTCAAGATTGCTTCTAGAAGAAGGCACTTCATTTATGTTTTAATCATTTTGGTAAATGATTAATGAGGTGGAGGATGAGGTGTTATTTGACAAAAGAAGAGGCATGGCTACTTGGTGACTCATGGGGTGACTCTTTCTTTAGTGACTATTGAAGCATGCTTGATATTTTCACTGTGAATTATTGTATGCTTCATTATTCATAACACTTAGCCATCTTCTTTCATTCATCACTTGAACACTCTCTCTCCTCCAACGCTCCTTCTTCTTCCTATAACTCTAAATCTCTCATGTGTTGAGAATTCTAGGGTACTTAGACACATACTAATCCATCTACACTCTTTACTTCTCCAGGACATCTAGTTTAGCAAACTAGATGCCGTAGTTACCTCGGATTTGAGGTTGGAGCTGGGACTATAGACTCTCGGGTAGATTGTCTTTAACTCGAGGAGGCCGACGAGGAGATATCGATCCAAACAATCCTTGGAGCTTATGACGAGGAGGATGACAGTGACAAGAAAACCCGAAGGATATGGTAACATGAGGTATAACTTCCTATCCGAGTAGTTAAGTGTTGGAGATAGTGCCCTCAAAGTCAATTATTGGATCGCGGGTATGTGATTGCAATGATTGAGGCAGGACCTATACCGATATGACAGTCTTGCTCGAGATGATAGTATGCTATCTGGTTTGTCTTTATCATCGTATACATGCTATTGCATGATTGATAAAGCCCATAGGATTCTGCTTGACAGCCAGCAGTATGATGCTGATCATATACGTGGGAGCTGGGGTCTATAAGCACATCCTTAAAGATTCCCTAGTCGTGGGAGTTTCGAGACAGGGAATCGATACTCCAGAGTAGACTAGTGTATACAGTCGAGACCCCGACGAGGGGCGGTGGCCGGTCTCACAAGCCACTGGTGTCAGTTGGATCACCTAAGATGTATACAGGTGCTCATTAGGTTATGAGTACACCGGACAGGACTCGCCGGGAACCTGCTAGTTGGTATTATACATATCGTCAGATAGCAGTTCCCTGGTGACATGTGTACAAGTTAGTTCATCGACCTGAGATCGTCATTTGTCTCATGTGAGTTCCCACTGTGCTTAGATTACTACCCTACCACGCTCAAAGGTGTTGTGCAAACAGGTTTTAGTTGGGTACAGTCCCGAGCCATATTGGAGGCAAGTGAGCGGATCTCGGGGATTCGTCTCTCCCGGTATTGGGAGTTGATGTCGCGCAGTGCACGGATGTCCATCACTAGAAACCCTCGGCCGAGGTAGTGGAGAATTACTGATTTGGATCAGTAGTTTCTCAGGTGGTGATGGGCTTCATGCCGACACGATTTATCGCGTTGTTAGGGGTCTGACTTTATCCACCGCCCTAGACTCGATATACGATACTCTTTAGACAAATGGACCGGACTGTATATACATTGTCACTGTCAGGCTCAGTAGGGTTTATAGATGAGTTCGCTCGTCAGCTTCCCTTCCAATCAATACATAGGCAGAACGTTACGTGCAGCTTGTACCTCTGACGTGCTAGTGGTTATACCCAGTGCCAGTGTGTTGATGAGTCATTAGAGTTCCCCACAGACACTTTCCCTAGTTCGGGCGAAACGTTGTAGAGGCCGTATGGTGATATGGCAAGGTTCGGAAAAAGCACGTGCGTTTTCGCACGTGTCGTTTTTCGGGCAGATAATACTAGTAGGCTTTGGTTTAAGCCGGAACCCAGTATTATACTGTGTAGATATAATATCTTTGTCTCAGTTGCATTTGTATTCGGTCGTAAAACAAATGCGGGTATGTTTATACTGATACGGGGTTATCCTAAAATTCGTTTCAGGATCACTTTTGGAAGTTGCCAGTTTCTAGTTTTCTATCAGCCGTATTTAACAGTCGGTTAAATACGGATTTATCTTTTCTTGAGATGAGTGTGGAAGCTTCTAGATGAGGTGACTAGGATGGTGACTAAGCTTGTGAGTCATTGATGCATTAAGTGTTCATTTAATGTTTTGGATGACTAAGTTAGTGATTCATTGTTTCTTTAATTTCCTTCATACTAGGTGTTATGATAAGTATCATGGTTTATGGTCACCCTCTCATCTCTCCTACACTCACCTTCCTCCTATAAATATGTGGCCGGCCTTCCCCCCCTCTCATGCTCATGGTGGTTGTTCATTTGGGAAGAAAAAGAATATAGTTTCGGTGTATGGAAATTTCATAGCTCATTTCATTCCATCACCCGATCCAAAAGGCAACTTCATTAACCGTTCGTCCATAGCCTTGGACGTAACGAGACAAAGTGTTCTACTCATTCTCTACTTCATCTTGGTCGTCTCTTTTAGCAAACTTGACGATCGAGTTGCCTCGGTTCAAAGGCGGGAGCCCGTTTAAAGATCCGTCGACGTGGTGCCATCCAGACGAGAAAAATGGAGATTCAGGAGATCGGAGTAGCCGCAACAAGCATGGGATGATGGTTGAAGACCGAAGGACTCGGATCATTCGGTATAACGTTTCTACCCCTTTGCAATTTGTTAGTTTAGCTTTAATGGCCGATCCGGGTTACGGTACACGATAGCGCCAGTTCGTAAAAAGTTTTTGTTCCGCATTTCGCGTCTGTTAGACGGCCGGGGCGCTACCGTGGACTTACAGTGGTATCAGAGCCTCACCATTAAGCTATACTAACTTATGCTAACGTGTTTAAAACATCGATCGAACGGATTTCGCAAAACTACATTTTTCAGGCCACTAGTTTCTGTCGATTTTTAAAGGGTTCTAAAAATAATTCTACATATCACAGAAAGTTGTGCAGGGTTTTATAAGCAAACTGGTGAAATTTGGTCACTTGATCCCACAGAACGACCGTGGAACCGCGGCCTAAACCAGGGTTTGGCTGCTGTTCCGCCGCGCTTTTGTGGGAACAGTGCCCCAAATTTTTCCAGTGAGTTTACCATGGGAAAATGGGGGTTTTGGTATATGTTTTTTGGGCCCAAATTTTTTTACTGTACACCAGATGTACGTGGGGCCCACTTCGTGATATTTAGTCGATCGAAATTTTAAACTTGTTAGTATGCAGTATTTACATTATATCTCCGACCAAGAATGTCATTTGATCGGTAAACCGTGTCTGATTGCTATAGCTCTTTTAGACGGGTTTGCGAACGTGACATTCGCGTTGATGTTCTGTGTTGTGCTGTATTGTTGCGGATATGTCGTGGTGGATAGCAGGGTGCAATGATAGTGCAGTTTGGATTTATTTGTACATTTGATATTGCGGGGCGAGCGTCCAACATGTGGACTGCCGTTACTGCATGTTTGTATAATATTCTTTTGGGGCATGACCGGGTCGAGGTCGATGTACCCGTTGTACATATTTTTATTTCTGTACTAGGATTATCCCGCGAAGGAGTGCACGGATAGCCGGGTTCTGGAGGGCAACGGGTCCGTATCTCATGGCTTTGAGAGGCAGAGGGACCTCACTCTAGAATTGGCAGACTATTCGCCGCACTCGTAGGGGGTACAGGTTAACCCAAGGAGGGGTGCTCAATTTACCGGATTCCGTGAAGTGCCAGGTGTTCCATTCACTATGCTGTGGGGACCACCTCGCTTCAGGTTTTGGCGGGTAACTTGCCGCACCCCTAGGGGTCTAGGTTTCATTGCACAGGCTATCCACACGACCAAGGGAACGTCAGGTTTCAGCAGCGGCTCTGTGAAACCCGGGGATCCCAGATATCTGTATTGTTCTGTGATGCTTATTACTTTTCTGTAATGTTGCATATTATCACGCCTGGAGCGATTATTGTATATTGGTATATATACTATTAGATGTTGTATATGTTTTACACCCACGCTAGTCTAGTCCCCGCTCTGTCGTTAGTTAAGTAACCTAACGAGTGATGACGGGACCCAGTGACGAATGCGGATGGCATATACGTACATTATATTTTCGTTCTTTTCTGGTGTGATTGATTGATGGGACTGCGTTGATTCTTATCAATGCAAGATAAAACAAACCTATATTTGATGTTGTTGGAACAAATTTTAAAAGATGTTATTACAAAGATGTTTCCTTTTGTTTTGCATAGTGATATTCAGTTGGAATATCCCGCACCTCATTCCACGAGGTAAGGGCCGAGATCCCTTCACCGGGAGTGACCCCTTGGGCAGAAGTTTACGTCAGGGTAGTAACTTTAATATAGTCGATTACAAGTTGCTTTGCATCGCGGTATTCAGTTAGAATATCCTGCGCCTCATTCCACGAGGAAAGAGCCGAGATCCCTTCACCGGGAGTGACCTCTTTAGCAAAACGTTTTCGTTACTATATTTTGTAAAAAGCTATCAGTTTCCTTCAACGAGATCAAGTTCATTACGTTAAAGGTTTTTCGCCAAAAATCAGCCGTAGCCCTCCATCATTTCTTTTGGGTATTCAGTAGTATTCAAGCTATGTTTGTTGGCCAAAGTCAAGGCATAGTGTTTGGTAGTTGCTGAATATTTATCTGTAGCATAGATAGATGCGTTGGTTTGGGACAGTCGTTCTGCCTTGTTGGCCAAAGTCAAGGGCATGTGCGGGTGGGTTCAAATTAACCTGGATAATGACAGGTAGAACTTGACATGTGACTTATGATTTGTTGGCCAAAGTCAAGGTCATAAGAGCATGAGGCAAAAATCACATCGGGAGTTTCAAACATAAAGCAAACTTGCCAGGCGTGCGCATACCTTCTGGAGTGTGATAACTTGAGTGGCTTCCATCAAGTTATCATGCGATGATAGTTGGATCCCGATTCTCACTGATGAGTTGGTTTACTCTTCGGGTGATCCCGACTAATTCTTCTTTCAGGTTTGGAGGAGAATTTGAGATTACAGTGGGAGGTTTCCTGATTAGATAAAGTGATAACCATTCTGATCTAGGTTTGAGTGCACGCAGAGTGTTTCTTTTCTCTCTCTCTCTCTTTGGCAGCGACCTTTGACCGACCCTAGATTATGACTCAGTGACCAAGTTGACTGAACCTCCTTAAAATACTGGCTTTTGGATTGTCCAAGTTGCATAAGTCATTACCGCTCCTTCTTTTACCCTTTGCATTTCTCAGAACACCCCGTATTACTACGGATATCCACTTCCATTGGATAGATCCATCGTATGGTTATATACAAACTCGAAGGGATTTCTTCAAGGATGGATCCAGGTTCAGGAGAAATAGAATTAGTTTATTCAGTTGTCTTTTATTATCACCTTCTCTCAGGTTGCGAGGGCTCCTTGGGATAGGAGAGTACACCTATTACGCTTATTGGATAGTCTTATTCCAAACCATAGGCTGGTGCCGAAAGGTAGGGAATGAAGAAAACCAATTGCCTAAATAGGGTGTACAGAAGGTAATAGCAAAAAAACAAATAAAGGGATTGGAAAGAGGGCAATGTAAATTGCGACTATTATCATTCACGACCAAACCGCGTAATTCATCGCCACTCCTATTTCACCTTTGCTTTTTCCCAAGCTCGGGAGAAATAGAATAAGGTATTATTCAGTTGTCTTTTATCATCACCTTCTCTCAAGATACGAGTACTCCTATGTTGAGGAGGGTACACCTATTATGCTTACTGGATAGTCTTCTTCCAAACCATAGGCAGGTGCCGAACGGTAGGGAAGGAAGAAAACCACTTAGCCTAAAGAGGTGTACAGAAGGTAACGACTAAAGACAAATAAAGGGATTTGGAGAGACGGCAATGAAATATACGGTTAAAGTCATGAATTGGATTATGGAAGAGGCATTACTAAGAATACTAGGATATCCCTACAAAACATTTTCATGTTTCAGTTTCACTGTGCATTGTTAAAAGAAAACCGATTTCCCGATTACATACTTACTCCAGGGTATGTATTTGCCAGGTTTCATTCTCATATCTGTATGGTTTTACAGATGATGAGTGGGAGTAAGTTATTGGGAATTATGTGATCATCCTCATTATATCAGAATTCGTTGAAATTGGTAATATTTGAGGAAATCACCTGGGTAAAGTTTTTAACCTACGATGCACAGGTTTTGAGTTATTAAACTCAGCGGATTTATACAGAGTATTGTATGTTGTCCAGTGTCCGTCAGGACAAAGGGGATGGTCCTCGTACTATGTTCTGTTTACTTATAACTTCTCTAGTTCTTAGACAAGTGTTTCGTAGAAATGCAATTTCTAAGTTTTGAGGAGATGTGGGTATAAGAATAAATTAGAGAACCAGCTATCGCAAGTATCAGAATTCTTCAAAGAGATCGAAGATGTAGATACTTGTGATTGGTATTCAGTTGATAGTAACGGTTTTGAGAAACTTGTTTCTCTTTCAGGTTACTCATAATTGGATGGATTCCTAAGTTGAGTAATGCTGATTAGCCTCTCTCCATTAAGTTGATATGCACTGGAAACAGCTGCATGATTTGAATCTGGTTCCAATTAAATTAGTGCCTCTATTTCTATATTGTATATAGAATGGTTCATATCTTCACGATGTTAAGATACGGGGAGTTGTCCAGCTTATGCTTAAAACCAGACACTGGATAACTCAAGGCACGTTTCTGTTTTGGCTGTTTGTGGGTTGACCCTGGCTTTGACGAGAATTGACATTTCTACCATCTGGAAGATCAATAGTGATATTGTTCTAGACTCGCCACAGTTTTATTAAAATGGATTTTTTCAGAAAACAGCAGTGGGAGTATGGTAGAACTGGAAGTGATTCCAGAACCGCAAAAGATTACGGAAAATTTAATAGGACCTATATATTCAATCAGGTTTGACATTCCAATAGCCACTCCGCAGACATGGTGGGTAACCTCAGACACCCGAAAGGTACTCCGGTAGCCTCAAGGACGGTGACAGGGAGGTTCTTGTTTACCCAGACTTGACACTACTGTTGTTCCAGACAATGAGACCTGGCAAGAGGATAAGTATAACGTATTTCTAAACTGGCTTTAGAAGTGCACGTGTATATTATTCTGCCAGAGGGTTGTCGTAGTCAGTGGGAGCAATGGAAGCATAGTGGGCAAGAAGCTTATGTCTATTTATAGACTTCAGCGGATATAGCGGAGATAGATCATCTAATTTTGATGTGACAGTCATGGCTTTGACTTCATCAGAATAAGGGATAGATCTGTTGAGAAGGTAGTAGGGTGTGATGTCCTGATATTTGGATGACATACATAGATTAGGAAGTAAAATTCCTATACTACGATCGGTTGTACTTTGGTAGTCACACAGTTGTTTCTCCACAAAGGATATGAATATAATATTAGACATTCTGGTTACTAGATCTATGGTTTTAGATCTATGGTTTTAGATCTAGATTTGGGTAGTTTCCCAATCTGGGTACTTTGACAGTATTCTAATGGTATTTTAGAACAAATGACTCCTGGCATGGTGGTGTACCTGCAGGTGATGGAGTCACCCTCTCTAAAGGTGTCTTAGAGACTAAAGGAGAGAGGGAAGTGCATGATTGGCAGATCACTTGCTTAGGCAATTGAGTCGATCATGAGATGTCAAATACCACACCAGATGTTGTTTTTGCACTAGATGCGATAAGTTTATATTAATCCAATCCTGCAGAAACATGAGGAAGCAGTTTTGGAACATAAGTGCTTGTTCTACGGATTTGATGACAGCAGCCTCCTTCGGGAGACGGTTATCATTCCAGGCTTCCAAGATAACAAGGATGACAGAGAGATTGTCACAGTTATAGTTTTCCCTCTGACGAGGGACAGTATTATGGACAGGTGGTCCAAGAGGATACTGTGGGAGGCATGGTGCTGGATACTGATTAGTTTCAGTTATCGATACAGTCTAAGAAGTTTGAATTTAGAGTTCATTTATGAACTAGGTCCCATCAGATATTCAGACATATTCTAAGACATGTATTACTCGATTCGGGAGATGGTTTTCTCTGCGAATTTGAGATTTAGAGAGATATAGAAAGAAACATCAGGGCGGATCCACTCACTGAGGCTATTTCTCGAACACAGGGGTTTTACAAACTAGCTTTGTGATACTGATTAGTAGAGGAGTTGGATGTTCGGTATCACACGGGCTATGAGTATGCGACATCGCAATAATTAGCCTTGAGTGCAAGTGGGAGATTGTTGGAGATAGTGCCCTCAAAGTCAATTATTGGATCGCAGGTACGTGATTGCAATGATTGAGGCAGGACCTATACCGATATGACAGTCTTGCTCGAGATGATAGTATGCTATCTGGTTTGTATTTATCATCGTATACATGCTATTGCATGATTGATAGAGCCCATAGGATTCTGCTTGACAGCCAGCAGTATGATGGTGATCATATACGTGGGAGCTGGGGTCTATAAGCACATCCTTAAAGAGTCCCTAGTCATGGGAGTTTCGAGACAGGGCATCGATACTCCAGAGTAGACTAGTGTATACAGTCGAGACCCCGACGAGGGGCGGTGGCCGGTCTCACAAGCCACTGGTGTCAGTTGGATCACCTAAGATGTATACAGGTGCTCATTAGGTTATGAGTACACCGGACAAGACTCACCGGGAACCTGCTAGTTGGTATTATACATATCGTCAGATAGAAGTTCCCTGGTGACATGTGTACAAGTTAGTTCATCGACCTGAGATCATCATTTGTTTCATGTGAGTTCCCACTGTGCTTAGATTACTACCCTACCACGCTCAAAGGAGTTGTGCAAACAGGTTTTAGTTGGGTACAGTCCCGAGCCACATTAGAGGCAAGTGAGCGGATCTTGGGGATTCGTCTCTCCCGGTATTGGGGGTTGATGTCGCGCAGTGCACGGATGGCCATCACTAGAAACTCTCGGCCGAGGTAGTGGAGAATTACTGATTTGGATCAGTAGTTTCTCAGGTGGTGATGGGCTTCATGCCGACACGATTTATCGCGTTGTTAGGGGTCTGACTTTATCCACCCCCCTAGACTCGATATGCGATACTCTTTAGACAAATGGACCGAACTGTATATACATTGTCACTGTCAGGCTCAGTAGGGTTTATAGATAAGTTCGCTCGTCAGCTTCCCTTCCAATCAATACATAGGCAGAACGTTACGTGCAGCTTGTACCTCTGACGTGCTAGTGGTTATACCCAGTGCCAGTGTGTTGATGAGTCATTAGAGTTCCCCACAGACACTTTCCCTAGTTCGGGCGAAACGTTGTAGAGGCTGTATGGTGATATGGCAAGGTTCGGAAAAAGCACGTGCGTTTTCGCACGTGTCGTTTTTCGGGCAGATAATACTAGTAGGCTTTGGTTTAAGCCGGAACCCAGTATTATACTGTGTAGATATAATATCTTTGTCTCAGTTGCATTTGTATTCGGTCGTAATACAAATGTGGGTATGTTTATACTGATACGGGGTTATCCTGAAATTCGTTTCAGGATCACTTTTGGAAGTTGCCAGTTTCCAGTTTTCTATCAGCCGTATTTAACAGTCGGTTAAATACGGATTTATCTTTTCTTGAGATGAGTGTGGAAGCTTCTAGATGAGGTGACTAGGATGGTGACTAAGCTTGTGAGTCATTGATGCATTAAGTGTTCATTTAATGTTTTGGATGACTAAGTTAGTGATTCATTGTTTCTTTAATTGCTTTCATACTAGGCGTTATGATAAGTATCATGGTTTATGGTCACCCTCTCATCTCTCCTACACTCACCTCCCTCCTACAAATATGTGGCCAGCCTTCCCCCCTCTCATGCTCATGGTTGTTGTTCATTTGGGAAGAAAAAGAATATAGTTTCGGTGTATGGAAATTTCATAGCTCATTTCATTCCATCACCCGATCTAAAAGGCAACTTCATTAACCGTTCGTCCATAGCCTTGGACGTAACGAGACAAAGTGTTCTACTCATTCTCTACTTCATCTTGGTCATCTCTTTTAGCAAACTTGACGATCGAGTTGCCTCGGTTCAAAGGCGGGAGCCCGTTTAAAGATCCGTCGACGTGGTGCCATCCAGACGAGAAAAACGGAGATTCAGGAGATCGGAGTAGCCGCAACAAGCGTGGGATGATGGTTGAAGACCGAATGACTCGGATCATTCGGTATAACGTTTCTACCCCTTTTCAATTTGTTAGTTTAGCTTTAATGGCCGATCCGGGTTACGGTACCACGATAGCGCCAGTTCGTAAAAAGTTTTTGTTCCGCATTTGGCGTCTGTTAGACGGCCGGGGCGCTACCGTGGACTTACATTAAGCTCATACAGTTTTGCTAGCTAGGGTTTATGGTCGATCCTGGGTTCAAGTCGGTGTTGTGAATCCCGTAAAAATCAATTTTTGCGTATTCTGTCTCCCCGCGAACCCGCAGGGTGCGCGACTTTGACTTACAATAACTAGTAAGGCCATCATATCCATGATGCAAACCTCCCTGTCACCGTCTATGAGGAAATCGAAGTACCTCTCAGGTGGCTGAGTCACCTACTGAAATCTGCGGAGCGGCTAAGGTTTGTCGAGTCTAATTGAATCCTTAGGTTATACTAAATTTTCAGTAACCGTTTGTGGTTCTGGAATCACTTCCAGTTCTACCATACTCCCACCAGTTTCTTTTGAAAAGAAGTCCTTTTATAAAAATGTGGCGAGTCAAGAACAATATCACTATTGATCTTGTAAATGGTAGAACTTAAACCCTTGCGAATACTTGGGATAACCCAAAAACTGCCATTACTAAATGTGCATTGAGTTTGTCCGTATTCTGCTTTTAAACAAAACCGGATAACTCCATATCTTAATATCCTCAAGATATGCTACCATTCTATGTCCATATAGAATCTAAGACCCTAATTTAGATGGAACCATATTCAATTGGCATGCAACTGTTTCCATTGCATATCTTAAATGGAAAAAGCCCGTACAACATTACTCATCATGGATCGCATCCACGGATGAGTAACATGAGAGAGAATCGAATTCTCAATATTACTACGACGGAATACCTAGTATAAGTATATATATCTTCGATCACTTCAAAGAGTCCTGATACTTTCAACGTATGGTTTTCTACTTTATTGTTATACCTATAACCTTCTCAAAATATTTGGACTTTGCATTTCAACGAATGCATGTCTAAAACCAGAGAACTTATAGGTAAACTGAATGAAGTAAGATTACCAACCCTTGTCCTAAAGGACACCGGACAATATACATTACCATGTATAAGCCTCAAGAGTATACTAACTCAAACCTCGTGTGTCGTAAATTGAAAAACTGCATTTTGGTTAAGAACGTTTATACCGTTATTCAGTGCACCTTACGTTATCCCTAACTGAAAGGTAAATATTTAGAACACAATTTTCAAAAGGTTATATCCTACTTTATAAAAATAAAGATACGGATATATCATTTTAAAAATTGGTGCAAAATAACGGTTATTCAAAACCAAATATTTGCTGTAAGGCAAATCAGGCGATTTAATCCAATATCACCAATTTCTACGAATTCCGATATTGAGGATCAAATCGCTCATTTCCCAATATTCTATTTCTACTCAGCATTTGTAATTTCATACAGATGTGAGATTCTATTCTGGTATATATACATATCCTGGAGTCGGAATCAATTGGGAAAACAGTTTTCAATTATAGCATCACAAAAATTCTGAAATATAGATGTTTCAAGGGGGTGACCAGATATTCCCAGTGATGCCTCTTCCACTATCCAGATTTACGACAGTAGTCGCAATTTCCTTTGCCCTCACTCCAACCTTTTATATGTTTCTATATCTCACCTTTTGTACACTATAATTAGGCTAGTTGGTTTTCTTCCTGCCCTACATTTCAGCTCTAGCCTAAGGTTTAGAAGAAGACTATCCAACAAGCGTAATAAGTGTACTCTCTTAGTATAAAGAGCTCTCAACTAGAAGGAATGTGAAGTAGGAGAGACAACGAAATTATACAATCCAAATTCTCCAGAACCGGTGGCCATCCTCGACTGAAATAATTTCTTCGAGTTTGTATGTAACTATACGATGGCTTTTCTAAGCAATATGAATCATCGTAGTGATACGGAGTGTTCTGGAGAAATGCAAAGGGAAAGTAGGAGTAATAGGGATATATGCAACTTTGTCGTGAATCATAACAATCCAAAACCAGATGGTAAAAAGGTTCGGTCAACTTGGTTTACGAGTTTTAGTTTAAGGTAAGATATAGTCGCAAACCAGAGAGAGAAAAGAAACACCCAGCATGAACTCTATCAAGATTAGATTGGAATCACTTTATCTAATCAGGATGGCTCCCACTGTATTCTCAAATTTTCCTTCAAACCCTAAATGGAGAACTAGTCGGGATCATGTACACCTTACAAGTTCGCTAACCGTTCAGCCATGCCAGTGTTGGTACTCCAAGGGAGGCCCCCCGTGCTTTCGCACAAACCCAATTTAATAACCCCGTTTCCGCCGAGACGTAACCTCGTTAACACTTTCTAGAAACCTAATAGGTTAGCTAATTGTGAAGTGAAAATCTCCCAAGGAGTAATACCTACTCATTAGTGGGAATCGGGACCCAACTATCATCGTGTGATAATCTTGATAGAAGCCGAACAAAATTACCACACTCCAGAAAGTATGCACAAACTTGGAAAGTTTTCTTTATATTTGAAACTCCCGATATGGTTTTTTCTTCTAGGATCCAAGTTACCTTGACTAAAGATCAAAATGCCAAAGGGTCCTAGTCAAGTTCTACTCGTCATTATCTTGATTGCATAAAACACACCCGTACGACACTTGAATAAAGATCAAAACTATCATACGACTGTTCTAACCAATTTCATCACTAAGAAGCAGAAAATTACTATAGAGCTACCGAATACTATGCCTCGACCAAAGATCGACATATATAGCACGAATACTAATCAATACTAATCTGAAATGACGGAGTGCTACAGATGGTTTTTGGCGAGAAACCTTTAACATAATGAACTTGATATCGTTGAAAGAATTCGAGTGGCTTTGAAAATGAGTGGTTTAGGCTCCGCTTTTAAAAACAAATGGTTTTGAAGAAAACCAAGTATTATAGTATCATAAACTTTTGCTTAAGAGTGAAATCCCCGTGAAGAGATTAAGGTTCTTTCCTCATCGAATGAGGTGTTGGATATTTCTAACCGAATACTGCAAAGTAAAAGATTATAACTATAGTTTTTAAAATTTGGTTCCGACAACATCATTAGATTTATTTTTCTTGCATATAATGCAGACCCATCATTTAAGTTTCTAAGCTACACCAGAAACAACAAAATAGCATGTTTTATATGCCATCCGCATTCGCCACGGGAACCCGGGTCTTCACCGTAAAGTTACTTAACTTATGGCAGGGCGGGGAAAGGACTAGCTCGGATGCAAAACATATAGAAGCATCTAATATATATAATATATATCATCACATGCATGCGAAAAACAATATAGAATAGTAGATAAACTAGGAGCCCCGTGTTTCATTTGAGCCCAAATCAAACTCAACGTTCCCCGGTTGTGTGGATAACCCGTACAACATCGATTCTAGACCCCTACGGGTGCGGAAAGCCACCTGCCAATTATAGAAACTGGGTAACCCACCATCAATATCATGAGTCGGTCACCCATTGCTTTCTAGAATCCGATAACTTGGGAACTCCTTCGCGGGTCGATCCTATAACCCCTATAAGTGAGGCGAGCAACCTGCCAATTCTAGAGCGAGGCGTCCTGGTCTCAAACACCATGAGATGACCATCTACTACACTCTAGAACCCGACTACTCAAGCACTTCTCCAGGGTTAATCCTAATACAGAAAAAAAATACAACGGTGGCATCGACCGCATCCTGGTCGAGCCCCAATAAAAGAATATACATAACGCGGAAACGACGACTACATGCCAATCGCTCGTCCCGAACAAATGTATACAAATAAATCACAACTGTACAAACACATTGCACGAGGGGCTATCTAATACGACAATCCGGCAAACCATTGTTTACCGCCGAAAGACGCGACCGGGACGTTAGGACGTCTGGCCTGAATTTTGGGGGAAGATACTATTTGGACTTATCTGTCCACCTCTCCGAAGATGCCAAGTTGATTTATGGCACCGTGTGTCGGAGGTTTAGACGGATGCAGCCGTTGTAGCAGACTTCGTCAGATTCCCCCTTGTTGTGAGGGGTTTTTGATTGTGGGGACGCTCTTCCCTGCAGGCGTAAGCCCCTGCAGTTAATTACGTTACCGCATCGCGGTAACCAGTTTCTCCTGCTCCATAAGATCACTTCGTGTCGTGTGTGTTTGTTTTATTTTTGGTCGCCCGTGGATTGTATACGGAGACTAATTTGTGTTGTCGCCCGTAGGGCGTGGATCAGTCCAAATCCGTATATTCTTAGATTTGGGTTTGGGTTGATTAAAGGATTGTTAACCTTGTTTGAGATTAAGATCAACTTAAACATTTGTTAAGGATATGTTAATCCGATATTGGACTAAGATTTACTTAACGGGGGTTTAGGATCATTTTTGATCCAACGAAAGAGCATTTGGGCTCTATCGTTTTAGTTTAAGGACGTTACGGTCCATAGCTAGTTTATGGACATTACGGTCCACAGTTAGTTTAAGGACATTACGGTCCGTAGATTTGTTGGTTGTCGGGACCCGCCACCTCTCTGAAGACATTAAAGAATTACAACGACATGTATCACAGGTGTGTGGAGATGTACCTTGAACCAAACTCCAGATTGAAGGGAGAGATCATGTGGGACGAACATTATTTTAAATGCCATGTGTCAGGAGATCATTGGACATCTTTAGAACTAAGATCGATTTGGAGGGACCTGAGTATAGGAAGGCTCGGTTGATTGATGGTCAAAAGGTTTCTGGTCTCGGGAGACTTGGCTAATTTGGGCTAAGGTTGGCCTCTCACAGTGTTAAACACTGATAAATGTTTGGTGCTCACGTGCTCCCACGTGAGGCTCTTAAGCAGTGTTAAACACTGAAATTTGGAGCGCTAACGTGTGGCACGTGAGGCTCCTGAATATTGGGCACTGTTTCTTTTGGGCTTATTCCCCCGTTCTATACATATAAGTGTTAAACACTTAAATCTTGCAACCATCACGTGTAGACACGTGAGGCGCCACCAAGTTGGGCACTGCCTCCTTTGAATTTATCTTCCTATTCTTTTCTAAGCGCTAAGCACTATTGGAGGTCACACGGGATCACATGACTCGATCTCAGTTGTTCCTTTTTGTTCCTCCGAGGTGCTCACGTGGGAACACGTGATCTGTTGTTGTAGCGTTAAACGTGAATATGCATGGAGATCTTGAGAATTTCAAGTCCTTTGTTTTATAAGAATTAAATTCTTATGCAGGGTTAAACCCTAGTTCTATCAGAGGAATTAAATTCCATATCTTTGGAAGAATTAAATTCTTCAAACCTAGTTCTTTCCTCTAAGTTTTGGGACTGCATGACAGAATCTCCTCGATGAGAATTAAATTCTCAACTTATGGGAAGATCTGCTTCTGCAGACCTCAACCAGAGAAAGAACTAAGTTCTTTTTTTGGAAGAGTTAAACTCTTGTAAAAGGAGATGAAATGATCTCTAAGTCTTTTTCCTCACCTAGGGTTTCTTTTCTTTAAAGAGAACTCCTCTTCTTTTTTTGTTTTTTCCAATCTTATAGGGGGGGTTCTCCTCTCTTCCCTCTTCAGTCTCGAGTCCTTTATATAGCAGAGGCAAGTTTGTTGATTTTTGTTTAGGAAATCTTTCATTGAGAGATTTTTGATTAATTCGGGAATTTTATCCACCGTTTTATCTTTGATCCTGGGACTTCTGTTTTACAGAAGACATTTTTCTTGTTTCTAACAAGATTGGGAAAATATTTTCCCATACAGAGCTTATTCTGTATCTTGATGATTTTTAATCACCATTGGATCTTTAATCCAACGGTGCTCTGATTTACTGAGCACAATCTTTCTTGTTTAGAAGAATTGGGAAAATATTTTCGCATATAGAGCTTATTTTGTATCTTGGTGACTTTTAATCACCATTGGATTTTTAATCCAACGGTGCTCTGATTTAGAGAGCACAATTTTTCTTGTTTAGAAAGATTGGGAAAATATTTTCCCATACAGAGCTTATTTTGTAACTTGGTGATTTTTTAACCACCATTGGATCTTTAATCCAACGGTGTTCTGATTTACAGAGCACAATCTTTCTTGTTTAGAAAGATTGGGGGAAATATTTTCCAAATAGGGTTCTGATCCATCTTATTTAGAATTTATTTCTATCGGCTCAGAAGGTATTAGGAACCCTCACGTGTAGCACGTGACCCATAGCACTAAGCCGGTTTGCTTATATGTAGCAGTCCCAGAGAAAAGCATCACGTGTTGGCACGTGATGCGCCTTCTGGCCTGTTATTTGTTTTAGGAAGGCGCCTATATATTTTGTTTATAGATGCTCACGTGCTTGCACGTGAGGCTCAATTTCAGCTTTATTTGTTAAGTGTATTGCTTATAATTTTTGCTCCAAGACGCATCACGTGCGAGCACGTGATGCTCCATTTGGGGAATTTTTCCATCGCTTTTTTGGTTCATCATTTATTTATTTTTTATAAGGGAACAAATGCCCTCACAGCGTTGTTCTCACGTGGCTTGCACGTGAGTGCAACGTTGTCACCTTTACAGCCGTTGGATTGCCTAGGTGAACGGGGAGATGAACCGCCCTTATCATGTCTTATAAATGCAAGGGTTTGGTCTTTGGGAAACCACTGTTCTTTCATCTTCTTCCTTCCTTGTCTTCTTCGAGAATTTAATTCTCCTTTTCAGAGCTTAGTTCTCTGTTCATTGCAATTCCAGAGTTAAACTCTGTTAGAAAAAGAAACCTTTTCTAGGTAAAGATCTCGAACATCAGAGAAATCCTTTTCTTAAAGAAAACTTCTGGATTGAAATCCACCATGAGAGCTTTGCTCTCTTTTGAAACCCATCTCTTAGAGATCCAAAGACGTGATCTTTGAGTAATAACCCTCAATGCCTTGGGCAATTCTCCTCTGACCTTTAAGGATTCATGGCATTTAATTTTTCCTTTCCTCTTTATGGTGGTTTCTGGAATTTAATTTCATTGCATAAAAGGAATTTAATTCCTCACCAAAGAGCTCTGCTCTGAAGATCAAAAAGGTCCCCTCAGGAATTTCATTCTCTGGTGGTCCCGAGAACAATTTCACAGGGTTTTCCCTTGCTTGCATAAATTCAAATTTGTTGGGTATTTTAACAGAACTTGCTTTCTCTATGAGGATGTCAAGAGTTGCTTAAACTCCGTGTCCATTTATGAGAATCTTTTTAGATTCTCATCATAAGCATTTTCTTGATCATCTCGATCGCTAAACTCTTGCTGATTTTTCTGTTCAGATACTATGGCCGTTTATTTGTATGATCTTATACGAAATTATTTCCTATGAAGACATTCGTGTCCAAGGCCGCTGTCAAAACAGGAATTTACGAATGCTCAATGCGCTGAGGTTATGCGTCTCTTTAATGAATACAACGGTCGACTACTCCCCCGTCGTTCTTCTTTATTGAAGATCATCGTGGGAGCGATTTAGGAAGCCCTTCCTAGATTTTATGAAGCCATGCCGCTTGAGGCGCTTGATGATGTCGAAGACAAGGTGCACTCAGTATATCTGATGGGCTTGATCTCGAAGAGGCGGAGAGATGGTCTTGTTGATATCTTGCATCAAGTTTTCCAACAGACGCAATAATCTCTGCCTATCAGAGGACGGATGACATTAGCGAGAATCCTGACGCTCGCACTCATGAGAAGATGCACACGAAAATGTTCAGAAAACCCAGAAACACTTTACTCAGCCTTACTTCTGAATTCCTCAATCCATGTCCGGGATCAAGTGTTTTACCATTGTAAACATTTTCTTTTGTTTTTATACCATGTATAAGTTTTTGGAGTATGAATGACAAAACTTCCCCTTCCCCCCTTTTTTATGCTCACGTGTATTCTGCATGAAGTGTCGTTATCTGTTATTGGTGTTCACGTGTTTTGCGCATGAGGCGCCGCTGGGAGTTTAATCTTGAACTAGTGCGGGGGCTCACGGGTTATGCACGTGCGGTTGCCGTTTAGTTTCCAAAAAGGATCAATGCGGGTGCTCATGTGCCATGCACGTGAGGCTCTGCTGATGAGGTCGTTTCGCCTCCCTACTCTAATTCTAATGAGTTATCCTTTTCTTTTACCATGCCCCCCTTTTTCGGCCTTGGTAATAGCTCCACCATGCATGACATTTTTTGTGCATAGCTTTGAATGTGTCTCTTTATAACCCGAGGCTACATCTTCCTCTTTCTTTACAGAGAGAGAACCATTTAGACCTTAGGATAATCATCTTGAGAAACAAACTAAAGGTTGTGGCTTGCAATCGTCCCCACGCTCGTCGGCAACCCTGGGAGGTGCTTATCGAGGAGATCATTCCTCGTTTTTCCGCGTGGTTAGCGGATCCTCTTCTCACTGATGACCAATGTGACGCGGCCCTGTACGAACTCCTAACCCGTAGGGGCTCTTCTCTTCCCATGGGTTCCATTTGGCTCAGGAAGATTTTCTTGTCCGTGCTTGTTGATATCCCCCCTCATCCGGCAAAGATGACCCTGGTGATTCTTGATACGGCGAAGGACATAATTGAGTGTTTCTACGAGGCACGCTTAATTACCCAGGCTCTGGAGGATCGCTCAGTTCATTTACTGAGTCAGATAAGAGCCCGGCAGGCTATCATATCTGCTTTCGCTGATGAGCATGGCGCTAATCGGTGGGGAGCAACTCCTCGCGAAGACCGCGTTTCGACATGATGGAGAGGGCAGAGAGGGAATTGGAGAACTTTGTATTTTGTTTTGTTAGCCCATGTATCTCTGATCCCATATTTGGTGATCTTTTCCCTGTAGAGTGGTATATTTATATCGATGTATTTTTCTTATTATCGACTGTTGAAGCTGGACCTAACGACTACCCAGGTATTGAGTGAATAGAAGATCAACAAGCAAGCTTGTCTAAACTCCTATGAAGCCTATAGGTAACACTAACCGTACAGTCCGGTCTCTTCGTCTGATATGTCGCATATCGAGTCTAGGGGTGTAATCGTCAAACCCCAATAACTTGATAAGTCATGCCGATGTGTGGCCTATAACGGTACATGAAACTACTGATAACACTTACCAGTAAATCTCATCAACAGCCCTGGCCAGGGACTTCCTGTTATAGCCAATCGAGCATAACGCAACATCAACTCCCTATACCGGGAGAGACGAAACCCCTCCTATCGCTCATTGCCTCCATATGACTCAGGCCTGTATCCAAAATCCACCTGTATGCACGACTCCTTTGAGCCATAGTAGGGAGGAAATCAAAGCACAGTGGGAACCACACAAAACTCTATGACGATCTCGGGTCTACAGACTAACCTATACTAATGTCACCAGAGAACTTCTATCTGACGATAGGTATAGTACCATCTAGGAGTTATCGGCGAGTCCTGTTCGGTGTACCCATTCTCTATTGAGCACCTGTGTACAATCTTTGATGTCAAACGCCAATGGCTATGGGATCAACTATCACCCCATACAGGGTCAAGAAACGTACACACTACTCTACTCTGGAATATCGATGCCATGTCTCGATATTCCCTCGACTAAGAACAATTGAAGGATGTGCTTATAGACTACCCAGGTCCCAGTAGTATGATCTGCATCATAGTCCTGGTAGTCAAGCCTACATCCTAAGGGTTTTATCAACATGTACATAAGAGACAGTATAATAATACTAAGTGTACATGTTAAGATAAAGGGCAACCAAATAGCATACTATCATGTCGAGCAAGAAAATCCTCTATATATATGTTCAAGCATCCACTATAATATACATCAATATACAATAATGGCCTCTAGGGCATACATATCCCTAACAATCTCCCACTTGCACTAAGGCCAGTTTTTGTATTATCTCATACCCAACATCCTAAATAGTCTCTCGAATCGCGTCTGGGTGAGGGCCTTCATGAGTGGATCCGCTGTGTTATCCTCCATGTCAATTCTCCTGACCTCGATCTCCCGTCGATCAACTATCTCCTGGATCAGGTGATACCTCCTAAGAATATGTCTGGATCTCTGATGGACCGGGGTTCCTTGGCCAAAGCCACTGCTCCATTGTTATCACAATACACAGGTATTGGATGTTCAATGGATGGAACCACACTAAGTTCAGCTATGAACTTCTTCGTCCAGACAGCCTCTTTGGCAGCATCGTTGGCAGCGATGTATTCAGCCTCCATCGTCGAGTCTGCTATGGTATCTTTCTTGGAACTCTTCCAACATATCGCCCATCCGTTGAGGGTAAAGAGAAAACTCGACACCGACTTACTGTCGTCCTTATCACTCTGGAAGCTCGAATCGGTAAAGGACTCCACCTGGAGTTTATCGTTACCATACACCAAGAATATCTCTTTAGTCTTTCTCAAGTACTTAAGAATGTTCTTCACAGCTGGTCAGTATTTCTCCCCTGGATCTGATTGATACCTACTCACTACACCTAGTGAGTAAGCTACATCCGGTCTGGTACATAACATCGCATACATGATTGACCCGACTGCTGAAGCATAGGGTATCCCTTGCATGCGAGCCCTCTCCAAATCAGTCTTGGGAGACATCTCTTTAGAGAGAGTGATTCCTGAGCAAGCGGGTAAATTACCACGCTTAGAATCTTCCATATTAAACCTCTTTAGTATGGTGTCTATGTATCTAGATTGGGACAATCCCAACATCCGTTTAGATTTATCTCTATAGATCTTAATCCCCAGGATCTAGGAGGCATCACCTAGATCTTTCATGGAGAACTTGTGTGATAAGAAGAGCTTGACAGAGTGTAGCATAGGAACATCGTTTCCTATCAAGAGTATGTCATCCACGTAAAATACGAGGAAGACAACCTTACTCTCTACAACCTTCTTGTATATACAAGGTTCATCTATTTTTTTAATGAAGTCAAACTCTTTGATAGCTTCATCGAAACAGATGTTCCATCTCCGCGATGCTTGCTTTAATCCGTAGATTGATTTAAGCAGCTTTAACACTCTTCTTCTGCTCCCACTATCTACGAAGCCCTCTGGCTGTGTCATGTAAACGCTCTCTTCTAAATCACCATTTAGAAAAGCAGTCTTGACGTCCATCTGCTAGATTTCGTAGTCATGGTATGCAGCAATGGCAAGTAGGATCCTGATGGACTTAAGTATAGCGACAGGAGAAAAGGTTTCATCATAGTCGACACCTGGTCGTTGATGAAAACTTTTTGCTACAAGTCTAGCTTTAAAGGTCTCAACCTTTCCATCTACATCAATTTTCTTTTTAAAGATCCACTTTCTCTCGATGGGTTTTACCCCTCCAGGAGCAACTTCCAAAGTCCATACTTTTTTAGTGTACATGGATTCCATCTCAGATCGCATAGCTTCCAGCCATTTCACAGAGTCCCCACTTGTGATGGCCTGCTCAAAACTAGTTGGGTCATCATCCATGATGCAATCCTCGCTCCCACCGTTTATGAGAAAACCGTAGCATCTCTTAGGTGGATAAGGAACCCTACAAGATTTACAGAGTGGCTAGGGTTCGTCGGGGACTATTGAATCCTCCGGTTCTACCAAATTTTCAGTTATAGTTTGTGTAGTTGGAACTTCTTCCAGTTATACCTCATTACCACTAATTTCTTTTACAAGAAATTCCTTTTCTAAAAAGGTGGCATGTTGAGCAACAAACACCTTTTATCCTCACAATGGTAGAAGAGATATCCATGCGAATTCTTTGGATATGCTACAAACTTACATAGAACTGACCTTGCCTCGAGTTTGTCCGGATTTTGCTTTTTGAAATAGGCCGGACAACCCCATATCTTAACTCGTTTAAGATATGGTCTCTTTCCACTCCATATCTCATATGGTGTTTTAGGCACAGATTTTGATGGAACTTAATTCAATAGGTATGCGGCTGTCTCAAGTGCATAACCCTAAAAAGAAATAGGTAATTCAGCAGTACTCATCATAGAGCGCACCATATCTAATAGGGTGTGATTCCTCCACTCCGATACTCCGTTGTGCTGTGGTATATACGGAGGAGTAAGCTGTGAGAGAATCCCATTCTTTTTTAAATAGTCACGGAATTCTATGCTCAAGTATTGTCCTGCCCGATTAGATCGAAGGATTTTAATACTTTTACCTGTTCAGTTCTCCACTTCGCACTTATATTACTTGAATTTCTCAAAAGTTTCAGATTTGTGTTTCATCGGGAACACATGTCCATATCTTGAGAGATCATTGGTGAATGTAATAAAGTACAAGGAACCATTCCTGGCATGCGTAAACATAGGACCGCATGCATCACTATGTATCAGTCCCAAGAGTTCAGTAGCTCTTTTTCCGTATCCAGTAAACAGAGTCTTAGTCATCTTGCCTTGGAGACATGACTGGCAAGTTTCATAAGATGTAAATTCGAACTGATTCAAAAATCCATCTTTATGCAACTTAGCTAGTCGTGTCGCATTAATATGACCTAGTCTACAATGCCACAAGAAGGTTTCGTTCATTTCTGAACTTTTCCTCTTGTGTGTGCTCTGTATATTTAGAACTGTAGTTTGATTTAGAACGTATATACTGTCACACAACGTGCTAAACCCAATCAACACTTGATTTAGAAAAATGTTCATAACATTATCCTCTAATGTGAAATTATACCCTCCTTTAGTTAGCAAAGAAACTGATATAATATTGCACATCATTTTTGGTACGTAGTAACAGTTGTTCAGAATCAATATATTACCATTTGGTAATAATAGGTGATATTCGCCAATTGTTTTGACTGCAACAATTGCTCCATTCCCTACTGTTAGAGACTTATCATCCTTTCCCAGTTCTCTACCTCTCTTTAGCCCATGTAACAAATTACATACGTGGGATCCTGATCTGGTATCCAATACCCAGGACGCAGAGCATACTGAGAAATAGTTCTCGGTAACGAACACACCCGAAGAAGATGCATCATCATGCTCTTTCTTCGCTCGGGTGGCGTGGGAATTCTGATATTCTACTATTCTTTGCTCGGACTTATGATAATCATAAGATAGAGCGGAACCAACGTTCCCCACCTCAGTATAATAATCGGGTTCGGTCAATACATCTATATTATTATCTTGATTAAGGCGTGTCATTGGTCACTACCTGGAGAGAGAGAGAGAAGAAAACACTTTAGCGTGCGCTCTTGCAAGATTAGATTGGTTATTATCTTATCTAATCAGGATGGCTCTCACTGTTTTTATCGAATCTTCCTTCAAACCCTAAAAGGTAAGATTAGACGGGATTAATTACACCCTACAAGTTCGCCAATCGTTCGGCCATGCAGGTATTGGTACTCCGAAGGAGTCTCCCCATACTTTCGCATGAAACTAATTAAATAACCTCGTTTCCGCAGGGACATCACCCTGCTAACACCTTTCTTAGACACCTAACGGATCGGCTAATTGTAAGGTGGATAATTCTCCAGGAGTAACACTTACTCGCAGTGGGTATCGGGATCCAACTATCATATAGAAGATATGCAATCTCATTGCAAATTTCAACACTTGAAATTCCCAATAATTGGTTTTATCCCTAACGTCCTATGACCTTGACGAAGGCCAACAACCATAGGCCGCTAGTCAAGTTCAACCCATTCATTTCTTGATTGAATTAAACCCACCCGCACGACCCTTGATGAAGGCCAATAAAGTCGCACGACTACCCTAATCCAATCGTATCACATGCTACAGATAAGCACTAATTAGCTACCGCACACTACGTCTTGACGAAGGCCAACAAACGTAGCACGAATACTAAATAGTCCTTATCTGAAATGACGGAGGGCTACGGCTGGTTTTTAAGAAAACCTTTAATGTAATGAACTTGATATCGTTGTAGAATCTAGTGATTTGAAAATGAGTGTTTTTTTGTAGCTTTTGCTGGTTTCGCTAAAGACGTGACTTCTGGTGAAGAGATCTCGGCTATTTCCTCATCGAATGAGGTGCTGGATATTCATCAAGGAATACCACTATGCAAAGCAAGAACTAGTGAAGCTGTCAAAAATAAAATCGAGTAAGTTGTAGCATTTGCTAGTTTTTCTAAAGAGGTCACTCCCGGTGAAGGGATCTCGGCTCTTTCCTCATCGAATGAGGTGCTGGATATTCATCAAGGAATACCACTATGTAAAGCAAGAACTAGAGCTACCTTTTTAAAAACTTTTGATTCTACAATATCTTTAGGTTTCTTTTCTTTTCATTAATCTCATTAATGAAGTCCCATCATTTAATATTCCTAAACATCACAGAAAATGAAACGAAAATAAAACGTACGCTTATGCCATCCGCATTTGCCACGGGGCCCCATCATGCACCGTTTGGTTACTTAACTAACGGCAGAGCGGGGGATGGACTAGCGCGGGTGCAAAACATAAGCAACGTTTAATATATATATCATATATATATATCATTCGTCTCATGCAGTTTTATGATCACATCATAGAACCAAGCAGCAGAAGTCAATATATGAAATATTGGATATACTAGGAGGTCCGTATTTTAAATTCAGCTAGTAATGAAAAACATGGATTCCATAGTAGTGATGAATAGCCAAACCCACATCCCTAGACCCCTACGAGAGCGGCAAGCAACCCTGCCAATTATAGAGTTAGGAGACCCGGTCTCGACTCCTCGAGATGGTCTCCCACTGGACTCTAGAACCCGGTTACTTATGCTCCCCGCCTTGGGTCTATCCTAATGAGGAAAAGTAAATAATATACATCAATGGTGACATCATCCTCAATCCGGAAGTGTCCCAATAAAATAATATTACATACATTTTACATGAATGAAAATTGAAAAACTTTAATCTCACATAAAACCCCCAGCTATTCAATCACGACAATCCAATATAACATATCACCGCAACACATAACATCACATGTCATCAACGTAAGTAAATATGCATATCCCAAATTCCGTTGACATATAGGAACGAGATTTGGGATACCCCACATATTACATTTACGGTCGCAGAAAAGAAATGAAAAACTACAATAATTAGAATCCGCATTTCCTTATACATCAAAACCCGGAATATCTCATATTCCGAATTTCAAGCCTAACCTATAAACCTTGCATTTTAGTCTCAATTCGAAAACACTTTTCAATAATTTAGTCGGGTAATTCAACAAGATTCCCGACTACCCGATCGGATACTCATCAGGAACTTTAGTAGATGGCCGCACCCCCGATGCCGTCGACCAAGTACACTTAGGCGGAACACCGTGGCCACGAACACCCGAGTGGATGCTTTTGGCAACGGGGTTCTCCTAAAGTTACTTGGTTGGGGCTATAAGGCATGGCTACATAGTAAAGTTATCCGGCGAGTATTCGCGTACGATACGCGATTGCGACGGAGTTTCGATCCGAATCAAAATTTCGTGGCAATCGATCTACCGAGACTAAAACGCTAGATTTATAATCACCAACTAGTTTTCACAAAACTAATTAAATGTGGATTCCAACTAGTGTATCACATATCGAACTTAAACCTGAAACGACGTTAAAATTGCGACTACAAAACACTACGATTAGCCCTAACAGAATTGTTAACATCATATGCAAACTGGGCCAATCAAACATAACGATGAAACCCTAAACCCAACACAACAGAGCACCAAACAAAAACGAGCCCAAGACTCCAATAAAGAACCGGCGACGCCGGCCATATCAGCAATCTCGTCGGCCAAAAAATGTCCATTGGGTCTCATGTTTCTCTGGTGTTCTAATTACATCATATGCAACATTCTGTATATGTTTAAAAAAATTTCAGAGATCATTTAAAATTCGACAGAAAGTTGGTTTTTGGGTTTCGGTTTTTGGATTTGTTTCGGTTTTGCAATTCTAATAACATCGTCTAATTTTCTAGCTTTGGCTCTGATACCATGAAAGTGTATGTTAGCACTACCACTGGGATTTACTAGCATCAAGCATGCCATTTAAAAAATTTTCGGCGTACTAATTAACACCAAACAAGATCTTAACTAGATGATTAGGGTTTTTAAGCATGATATCAAAAATTATACTAAGAGAACGAAACTACAACCTTTGTAGATTGTGTCCTTCTCTTTTCAAGTTCCGGGTTGTAGTCCCTACGACTCCTCGTAGCTCCACTTGAAGTTTGAACGAGCCCCCTCCGTGATCTTCGTGCCGAAGATGATCCATCCGAAGTCCCTCTAGCTCAAGCTACCTCTTCACTAAACTATCTTTAGCAAAAGAAACACACTACACTTGATTGCTAATCAAGTGCAGGATGGTGAAGTGGGGTTGTGTTTGCTCATTAGGATTTGTTCAAAGCTCTATGGTTCACATCACATGTGAGTGTTAGAGTTTTGAGGCATGAGGAAGAAAAAGAAGAAAAAATGTAGAGAGCAAAGAAAAATGAGCTGAGAAAAATGGCTAAGTGTTAGCATGGCTCATTCATTCTCTCCTCACTTATTGAAGCATGGATTAAAAAATCCAACCATGCTTCAATAGTGATGGCAAATGAATAAAAAAATGAGTAAACCATGCTATGGACCATACCACAAATATCTCCACATTTTATACCTCATTTTATATTTTCTAAAAATAGAAAATCTATGCCATGCTTCATAATACACACACACACACACACACACTATGAAGAATAATTAGTGAGATTATAATATTAGTTAATATATAATTATATCAAATATAAATATATATCATATTATTAAATCAACACTTGATTTAATAATCCGGTTATATCACATATAACGGACTAATATTATTTATCTGTATATCATATTATCAAATCAACACTTGATTCAATAATCCGGTTATATCATATATAACCTAACTGATATCAAATAACCGCCAGATTAGAATACGGTATCACATACTCGTATTTAATCAGGCCCCCGCACATATCAGCATATGTGCCCTACTTCGTTTCGCTTGAACCAGGAAACTTCTATGTGGGACTCTAAAGACTTGTCAATACGCCAGCGGTAGGTGATGATCCATCAGTCACTTACAAGCCGTCAGTGGTACTAGCTGAACTTAACGGCTACCCAGGTATTGAGCGAATAGAAGATCAACAAGCAAGCTTGTTCAAACTCCCATGAAGCCTATAGGTAACACTTACCGTACAGTCCGGTCTTTTCGTCTGATATGTCACATATCGAGTTTGGGGGTGGAATCGTCAGACCCCAATAACTTGATAAGTCATGCCGATGTGTGGCCTATAACGGTACGAGAAACTACTGATAACACTTACCAGTAAATCGCATCAACGGCCCTGGCCAGGGACTTCCTGTTATAGCCAATCAAGCATAGCGCAACATCAACTCCCTATACCGAGAGAGAAGAAACCCCTCATATCGCTCATTGCTTCTATGTGACTCGGGACTGTACCCAAAATCCACCTATTTGCATGACTCCTTTGAGCCGTGGTAGGAAGGAAATCAAAGCACAGTGGGAACCACACAAGACTCTATGACGATCTCGGGTCTACAGACTAACCTGTATTAGTGTCACCAGAGAACTGCTATCTGACGATAGGTATAGTAGCATCTAGGAGTTCTCGGCGAGTCCTGTTCGGTGTACCCATTCTCTAATGAGCACCTGTGTATAATCTTTGATGTCAAACACCAATGGTTATGGGATCAACCATCGCCCCATACAGGGTCAAGAAACATACATACTAGTCTACTCTGGAATATCGATGCCCTGTCTCGATATTCCCTTGACTAGGAATAATTGAAGGATGTGCTTGTGGACTACCTAGGTCCCAGTAGTATGATCCGCATCATAGTCCTGGTAGTCAAGCCTACATCCTAAGGTCTTTATCATCATGTATATGAGAGACCGTATAATAATACTAAGTGTACATGTTAAGGTAAAGAGCAACCAGATAGCATACTATCATGTCGAGCAAGAAAGTCCTTTACATATATGTCCAAGCATCCACTATAATATACATCAATGTACAATAATGGCTTCTAGGGCATACATATCCCTAACATGTTCTGCATGAAGTCGTAAACAATATACCACAAGAATTAATGATTTCAACAAACATTTACATTTCTTGTATCTCAAATTCCTTGAATCTATCCTAACCTATCTTTTATACCAAGGTGATGAACTCTCCAAACAATACCAGTACCAACGTCAACGGAAATACTCCACCGCCTACTCTACCACTACCACCAACCGTTGTAGCTCCTATCAATGAGCAAACGGTACTGCTTGAGGCTATCAAGAGCCTATTAGAGGGTTAGCAGCAGCAGCTGCTATCCTCATGAACCTCCCCGAAGCTGAGGCACCCAGAGTTAAGCAGTTTCGAGCACTGCACCCAAAGAAATTCTCAGGTTAGGAGAGCCCACTTGAAGCAGAAGAATAGGCTTAATCGATCGAGGATGACCTGGCAGCAGCTCAAGTGCCAGATATTACCTGAGTGAGAGTTGCTAAGTTGCAACTGACTGATAATGTCAGGGTATGGTGGAAGGCTAAAGAGAGCCGTCTCACACAACCGATAGAATGGAAAATATTCCGACACCTCTTTGATGCCAAGTACTTTCTAGAGACTGTCCGCTTTGACATGGAGCAGCAGTTCATCCATCTAAAGTAAGGCTCGATGTGGGTCAAATCGGTGGATGAATATGATGCTGAGTTTACCATGCTCAGCCGGTTCGCTGCACATCTTATTCCCACTGCTGAGATCCGGGCACGACGATTGCAGCAAGGGTTGGACCCTGAAATCCAAGCTGCACTCGCTATAGGAAATTTCCCAACCCATGAACTTGCTTTAAAGGCTGCCCGACGCTATGAGGCAGTTGTGAAGAAGAAGGGAAGGCCGCAGACTGCCAGTGTGAAACGCCCTGTGCACCAGATCATAGGAGGGGCCTCTTCCAGGCCAGCTTTTAACGGGCCATCTCGGAGGCCAGTAAGTTCTTTCGCTTCGCCAATAGCAGGCCAGAATTTTGCATCTACTGCAAAATAACAGGGTATCTTGTGAAGAACTATTGCAGGGCGAACAACTTGTGCCTGATCTGTGGGTCTTCTACTCACGCCATTGGAGCATGCCCCCAGAACCGAGGACCCAACCCTGCAGTTAGACCGACGATCCAAGCTCCTCCTACCCAGTTAGCTCTTCCAGCTCCAACTACCCGCACCCAGACCACTCAACCCCAATGCCGAGTGTTTAACCAGGCACAGAGGAAAGTGTCGCGACGCCAAGCATTCACTATGTCGGTCGAAGAGGCCGAAGGTACGGGTCAGGTTATCACTGGTAAATCCCTTCCCTATTTTCTTTCAAGTCCTTTAAATTCATATCCATCTATATATTTGTTATACCTAAACCTATTCCACGTGACTTAGGTACAATCTTAGTAGCCTCCCTACATGCACTCACGCTCTTCGACATTGGGGCATCACATTGCTTTATGTCGCAACGGTTCGTCCGAACTCATGCGATCCCAGTTAAACCGCTCGTATCAGCCTGGAACGTTAGTTCAGGGAACGGAGTTCTAAAAGCAACTTTGGGATACGATCTGTGTACAGTGGTCGTTTGCAGTCGAGAATTTTATGAAGACTTCAAGGTGCTGGACATACCAAACTTCGACGTAGTCTTGGGAATGGACTGGCTGGAAACTTTCTTTGCTACCATCGACTGTCGCCAAAGGAGGGTAGTGTTTGAAATACCAGATCATCCATTGTTCTATTTTAAGAGTGGAGACCGAATCTTGGATCCTAGTATTTATCGAGCAAAACCAAAGAAGGCGGAGGTTGGAGCATCGCAAGCAGAAGAATCGAAGCCAGAGGTAGTTCGAGAGTTCGAGGATGTATTTCCGGAAGATATATCAGGTTTGTCTCCCAATCGAGCTCTTGAATTCAGCATCGATTTACAACCTGGCGCACAACCAGTAATAAAAGCTCTATTCCGATTAAGTCCGGAGGGATTGAAGGACATCCGCATTCAGTTGGACGAACTCCTGAAGAAAGGTTGGATTCGTCACAGTACTTCGAGCTGGGGATCTCCGGTGCTACTGGTGAAGAAGAAGGAAGGTTCTTACAGGATGCGTGTGGATTATCGAGCTCTGAACGAAGTGACAATTAAGAACAAGTATCCACTACCGCGCATCGATGACCTTTTCGATCAGTTAAGTGGGTCATGTATCTTTTCAAAGCTAGATCTTTGTTCGGGTTACCATCAGGTGAAAGTCAAAGAGTTTGACATTTCGAAGATGGCATTTAGGACTCGTTATGGTCATTATGAATATCTAGTAATGCTATTTGGAGTGACCAATGCACCTGCCATCTTTATGAACTTGATGAACCAAGTTTTCCGAAAGCACCTAAACAGGTTTATCGTCATCTTCATCGACGACATCCTGGTGTATTCAAAAAATCGGAAAGAGCACGCCGATCATTTATGGATTGTCCTGGAGACATTGCGAAAACATCATCTCTACGCCAAGTACAGCAAGTATGAATTTTGGCTAGATCAAGTCGGATTTCTTGGACATATTGTTTCAGGCGAATGAATCTCTGTGGATCGTGCTAAGGTGTCAGCTGTCAGCGAGTGGACGACACCAAAGACGGTAAAAGATATAAGAAATTTCTTGGGCTTAGCAGGATACTACCGAAGATTCATCGAAGGATTCTCAATGATCGCAGCACCTTTGACCAAGCTCACACATAAAGACGAACCATTCGTGTGGTCAGAAGCATGTGAAAAGGCTTTTGTAGAACTCAAGTCGAGGTTAACCTCTGCACCAATTCTTGTAATACCGGATCAATCTGGCGGATTCGTTGTGCATTATGATGCGTCCGGTAAAGAATTAGGATGTGTTCTACACCAGCATGGAAAAGTTATGGCTTTTGCATTAAGACGGTTAAAGGTACATGAACGCAAGTATCCAACACATGATCTAGAATTGGAAGCCGTCATCTTTGCACTTATGATTTGGCGCCACTATCTGTTGAGAGAACGAGTTGATATATACACTGACCACAAAAGTCTGAAGTATGTATTTACTCAGAAAGAACTCAGCATGCGGTAGAGAAGATGGCTAGAACTCATGGTGGACTTCGGCATCAACATACAGTATCATACTGGGAAGGTGAACGTAGTTCCTGATGCCCTTAGTCATCAGCCATTAGCAATAAACTTCACCGCTCGGTGAAAACTACAACAAGAATTGCATGGATTGGAGATTGAAGTAGTTGTACCAGGTAACACTTCATATTTGATAAACTTACAAGTCCAATCCACTCTTGTAAATCAGATTAAGGCAGTTCAACCAAATGATGCGAAGCTACAAAAGATCCGAGAACAAGTAGAAAGTGTACTTCGAGCTAATTTCATCATCTACGAAGATGGATCCTTACGACATAGGAGCCGTTTATGCGTGCCAATCGGACCTATTCGAGAAGAGTTGATGAAAAAAGCTCACAGCTCTCCATATTCGGTATACCCCGGTGGTATGAAGATATACAAGGATTTACAGCAACACTATTAGAGGCATGGAATGAAGCGAGAAGTAGCAAGGAGTGTAGCCAAGTGTTTGGTGTGTCGGCAAGTGAAGGTTGAATATCACAGAACTGCTGGCCTACTTCAGCCGTTACAAATCTCAGAATGGAAATGGCAGCACATTACCATGGAGTTCGTGACTGCTCTCCCTCGTAGTATAAAGGATAATGATGCAATTTGGGTTATTGTGGATCGACTCACCATGTCGGCTCACTTTATTCCATTCAGAGTTGGCCAGTCAACCGATACATTAGAAAGGAAGTACATGGAGGTGAGTAAAAATCTAAAGTAAAATTTAAACTTTCAAGATGTACTATATTTGATACCCATAAACTGATGCAGGAGATCGTGAGATTACATGGAGTACCTATTTGCATCGTCTCCGATCGTGATACAAGATTCTGGTCACATTTTTGGCAGAGTCTGCAAGCTAGCCTGGGAACGAGTTTGAATTTCAGCACAGCGTATGATCCACAAATAGATGGACAGTCCGAGCGAACAATTTATATTCTGGAAGACATGCTAAGAGCCTACATGTTAGACTTCGGAGGTTCGTGTGAAGATCACCTATACCTTGTGGAGTTTTCATACAACAACATCTATCAGGTAAGTATTGGGATGGCACCATTTGCAGCACTCTACGGATGGAAATGTCGTTCCCCGTTGAGTTGGGACGACGTTGGAGATCGTGAACTCCTTGGACCAGAGATGATCATGGCAACTGTAGACGTGGTTTTCATGATCAGGAAAAGGATGCCAATAGCCCTAGACTGACAGAAACATTGGGCAGATGCAAAGCGTCGACACTTGGAGTTTCAACCCGGAGAACATGAATTCTTGAAGATCTCTCCAAACAGATGAGTGATACGTTTTGGCAAAAGGGGTAAGTTAAGTCCAAGATACATAGGACCATTCGACATACTCGAACTAGTTGGAGAAATGGCTTATCGTTTGGCACTACCACCCTCATTGGAAGGAGTGCACAATGTGTTCCATATATCCCAACTACAATGATATGTGAGTGACCCCAGCCACATACTTAATCACTCAGAGCTCACTGTACAAACTGACCTAACCTACGAGCAACAACCAGTTGAGATCCTAGATCGAAAGGTGAAGACATTGCGGAACAAGGAAGTAAACTTGGTCCGAGTGATGTGGAGAAAGAATTCGCTGGGAGAATCAACTTGGGAAAGAGAAAAAAATATGCATACACGATACCCTTACCTTTTTGAAAATTAGTCCCTATGTAATTGTAAATTTCGAGGACGAAATTTTTATAAGGAGAGTAGGATGTAACGACTCTGAAATCACAGTACATAAATTTCTTGTTATTGTACAGAAAGGGGTATTACAGCCTGTGTAAAAGTTAAAAGTTATTTTTATTAAATAAAAGAAAGAAACAACGTGTAGCTTACTGGTAAAGCCTCTATACTGCTGTGACATAACCTGTGCGTTCGAATCCCTTCAGACCCATTTATTTTTAGATTTTTTTATAATTTTTGGAAGCCCAAGAGTTGCACGTGCAACATATGGAGAAACGAAAGGTTTAAGAAAAATCAAAGAGGCGCAATGAGGTGTACACACCCAACTTGACATGTGGCACGAATCGCGAGGCAAGCCAACAAGATCCGACCGCCCATTTTCTTAATATGGCCGGCGCCGACGGTCGATATCGGCCTAATTGCCTCCGTGCTTTGCACACTCCTTAACTCCCCTGCACTGTTTGATTTTTCTCCAATTAAACAGAGACTCTTTAATTCACCATTTAACACATTTTTAATGCATTTTAATCCAAAATTTTAATTCCCAAATCCTATTTTTTCATTATAAATATCACCACATACCTTAGCTCTTCACCATTCTGAAAATTCTATTAAAAATTCTCTCAAACTCTCTAAACACCAAGTGGAGTTAAGCTCCCCAAGTAGAGTAGCAAGCCAGACTCGGTGACCGGAGCATCTCCGACGAAACCACAACCCCCGAGGGCTTCTTTGATCTCTTAGTAACCATCTAAAACCGTAATTCCTTTCACTTTTCTCCCTTTCCATCTTAAAAAAAACTTCTTAAAAAAAACCGACAAAAGAAGTATCTCCGATATAGTTTTCTTTTTAATATTTGTAATGCATGTGATAAGAAAATTAAATTAAACTGGCATGCTACACTAATCTTAACTTTATTCACATCATTTAGTTTTACCAAAATTTTATATGAAACAATCATATAACAAACTTTTCATTAAAATACCATGAACTTTAATGTAACCTCTTTTCGATATCTAGTATACCCAAACCCTAGATCCTTCACGGGATAAAGTTCTACCCCATATGCACACTATGGTTACATAGCACGATGTTCTAAACATAGAGCTAATTTAAAAAGAATTAACTTTTTCATTAAAATACCACACCTTTACAAAATGGGTTTCTTTTGATCGGTATTTCGAAATCCTTGGCAATTACGCCTCTACAACCCTCGTTAGGGGACCCGCTAATGGATGGTATGGATTATCGCACATCCTTGGGACAGTAGAGTGAGATGCAGAACTCCTCACGAAGTATTCGGTTTCGAAAGGAAATAAAAAATACGGTTTTTAAGAAACGCGACTTTTCTAAACAAAACTATTTTTTGAAAAATTATATAAAAATCACAAATCCGTATTTTCAATAAAAACAAATTAAGAAACTATATTTTAAAATTGAAAGATTAGAATTTTTAATAAAATACCACCAAGTTTCCAAAAGAGCTAGTTTTCATAAAAATACCATAAACTTTCAAAAAGCTATGTTTTATCACCAAAACACCACAACAATTAAAATAAATATTCATGAAAACCCTAAATGTTATAAATCACCCTCGAGATTTATTTTTAAACTATATTAAAGTATTTTTCATAAAACCTCCTCGAGATATGCAAACAATACTAAGGGCTTTAGATTAATATTGGATTAAGCGGGATCAATTCTCTTGAGCCCTAGAGAGCCGAACAAAGTGAGTGCTTGTCTATTCAGGTTAGACAACTTAACGAGATTATAAATGGCAATTGTCTTGGAAAAAGACACAAATCCTGCCGTCCATGTGCAATAGTTGCTGATTTCTCCCGAACATAAGATTTTAACAATTCACATGAAAAGACATGAACTCAAATCCAAACTCAAATCTAAACTTGAACTCAAACTCGAATACAAATTCGAACTCTAACCCAACTCAAATCCAACCCTGAACATGAACTCGAACCCAAACTACTCGAACTGACTTAACTCGAACCAAGATTGCAATTGTCATGACTCGCATATTACTCGACTCACTCGAATACAATCTACACCTTTTGCAATCAAGGGTTTCGATCAAGACTTATCAATCAATCAAATCAATTAAGTATATTAACCAGTTATATAAATTATACTCGGAGTGGTTGGGATAGTTTCTTGTGTGAATCCAACGGAGCTTCAGGAGTCCCGTATTAACCTCTTTTTTATTTTACTCGAATATCAGTCGGGTAGACTCATCCATAGCCTAGAGCCCCGATGCTAACACATGAAATGGGCCCGTGTTTCCTTGCTCCTGGGGTTCCACTCTTGAGCTCGTGAATACTTCTGTGGCTGCGTTGACATTCACACTTGGAACTTAACGTTAACATAGTGACCATCTAGAGACCTATAGTATATATTTACCCATGATCATATACTCTTACTCGTCATATATATATATATATATATATATTTGTCATTTTCTTTACTCTTACCCATCTTTGGGACTTACCGAGCCCTAGTTCGCTGACGGGCATTCCACCCACTTTTCTACGCTTGGAATGTTTGTTGGATACGGTCGAGACGGAGGAGGTTGAAGTCATAGAGGAAGACTACAACCAGATCGCTACTCAGGGCTAACTCGGCTTTACTTTTTCTTCAGTTTATGTACGCCACTTGTTTAGGCATTTTCCTTATTGCATTTACTTTCCATCATAAACTCTTGTATTTGTAAATATTGGAAGTTGAATGTAAATAAAGATATTTGTTGAAAATTTTTACAATCTCAATTTATTCTTGCATTGCGTATTATTGTTTCAATACACTTAGTATATTTATTTAGGGAATGACATTCTCTGGATAAATATACCGCGGGCTTGCCACGTCACCGTTTTTGTCTATTGGGAAGCGGGGCGTGACATTCTCTGTTTTGATTCTGCTCTTATTTGTAGTAGGTGCACTTTCGTTTGGCCGGAGTACTTTACGACTCGTCCTCGCCGCAACTTCTTTATCGTGATGCTGACGCTTATCCTTTTCATATATGGTTGTCTCGCGTTCTCGATCAATTTTTCTTTTTTGAAAGGCTTCGTTTAACAGCCTCTCGATCGGGTCTTCTGGCAGTTCCGGGGTTTTTAGCGCCGATTTTGCCACCAGTTCCTCTGCGTTGTTTTCTGAAGTTGAGAGAGCTTCTTCATCATATAACGACGAATGGGAAACCATGTGGCAACTTGTTACACGGTCTTCGGTGTCTTCTGATGAGTCATTTTCCTCATCGATGTCACTATCTTCGTCCTTAAGAATATGCTTGAGGAACTCTTCGAGCGTGAACGGTGTCCGCGCTTTTTGGTTGTACTTCTCCACCGCGTCAATGTATTTTTGTAAATCTGTGGTCTTGTTTTCATACTCGGCAGGGTGCAAAGGCTTCTTGGTCTTCTTCTTTTTCTTTGAGGACTTTGAAGGCTCGACTTGTAGGTTTTCCCCTCGTCAACAATTTTCGGTGCGGGACGAGATTTCAACATTCCTTTGATGATTTCGGGTTCAAGTGGGCTTTTCCACCTAACTGCCAGACATTCTTATAGATCCTTCAGTATTCTTTTGGTTTTTGCTGAAAGAACGACTTCCTATGGAGTTTTTTCCACGAGTGAGTATGATGGCCCGTGCACATTAGAGTGTGCTTCTGGGGTGGGTTTACCCTCCAGTTATCAGACATCGCGAATTTTCCCTGCTGATACTGGTCTTCGACCCAGTTTTTGAAGACGTAGCAGTCTTCAATTGGGTGGCTCACCATTCTGTGATAGGAGCAGTAGTTAGGGTTGTTGACGTCGCCGAGTTGCGGTGGACGCCGCGTATCTGGAAATGTGATGAGTTTATTACGCACTGCCAATGTGAAATGAGTAAGCGCGTCCTATCACGGGGAAACGAGTAAGCACGTCCTAGTCTTTCCTCCCAGGATAGGCGCAGACTCATGTTGTTTTGGCGAGCAGCCAGTTTGGGTCACTCGGTTGTTGTTGCGTGTTGGCAACGAAGGCCGCTTTCCCTTTACCCTTATTATTTCAAGGGTCCTTATTTGAGGGGGATGACCCATGGCCCATCTGGTCCATTTGGGCTAAACATCTATCAGAGCCTGGAAGGTGGTTGGTTTGAAGAATGTCATGACTAGGACACAGTCGTTTGAGGATCAAGGATCCCGATGAACATTCCCACAGCGGGAGATTCTTCAATGCACTGTTTGCATTTGGACCATAGGTTTCGCCACCAGATCGCGTATTGGACCCATGTTTCTCCCACCTTTACCTTGGCGTTGATTAATTCCGTAATTAAAGTGCGCTCGCTCATGCTGGCGAAACGCTGTGTGAACAGCAGTTTCATCTCTGTGAATGTTTTTACGGAGTCAATTGGGAGCTCCGATTACCATTCAAAGGCTGTTTATGACAGGCTGCCAACGAACTGGCGAAGAAACAGTTTGTCGTCGCCTCCAGTGTTGCCGCACAGAGCTCTAAATTGCGTGACGTGCTGGTGAGGGTTGCCTGTCCCTTTGTATACATGGAATTTAGGGATCGTATACCCCGGCGGGTACTTGATTTGATCATACCATCCTGGGTATGGTCGCCCAGTTCTGACGATTTGGCCAGCAGCTTCATTGGCTTGATGAGCTCTTATTTGTTGGGCAATGTAATCATCAAGGGCGGCCTTAGAGATTGTTTCTTCTTTGGCCACGATAAGGCTGGAGGAGAGTTTGATGTTTTCCCTCTGTCATCCTCGATGGTTATCGGCAGATCTTCGGCTGGGGGTTCTAGCTGAATCATCATTCCAACCATGCCTTTGAACAAAAGAGTCATTTGCTTCATGTTAGCAGCTTGCTAAGCAGCCTCTTTGTCCTTCCTCTCGAGTACCTTTTGCAGAAACTCTGTATCGGTCTCTTGCTCTTGGCGTTGTTCGGCCTCTTTTTCTGGACTTGTTTTCTGTCCAGTGAGTGCCGTCATTTTGTTCAGCATTTCGTGAAGCTTTTGTTGTTGCTCCTAAGCCTTTGTCAGTGACCGAGTTTGCGGTCGGTGACTCACCGAAGCACGGCTCCCTTCTTGCCCATTGTTCATATAGACCATATGGACGATAATGCCCCCAGACTTGGGGCGTTTGGATCCATCACCTTTAGAATTTGCCGCGGGTGGTAGAGTTTTCTCCAGCCCTGTTCTTTTATAGGAGATTGGAGTTGAAGAAGTCGTTATGACAGGCACCTGTTTAGGAGAAGTCCCCCGTTGTATGGCGGAGGATTGGTCTTTTACTTGATGAACCTTTGATTTCTTTGGCCGACGAGAGTGATTTTCATCGATCACAGAGTCTTGGACTTTCTGTCAGACCCTATGAATTTACGAGGAGAGCTGCTGATGAGGTCGCTCCGGATTTGCCTGCACTGTAAGTTCTGCAGGTGAGGATGATTTCCTTAGCACCACCGTTAGGGAGTTTTTCCGTACCCTCCTAAGCGGATCAAAACTATTCCCGGTTGGAACAGCAGCATCGACTTCTACCATTAGAGCTGGTGGGGTGAGTCCAGAGGGGGAGTTACCCCAAGTTGCTCTCACTCGGCGCCAGTGGGGACGTTGAGCGTGTCTTGTTGAAGGGATCGCTTTAGTTTTGAAAGCGTCTTCATCACGCCCCTAGTTTTACTGAGTAGCTGCAATTGGTGTCAGCCTGTTGAAAACCGACGTCCTTGTTAAGGTTTGAGGAGGGCCGACCAATCTTTTAAAGACCGACTTTCTGATAGGGGAAGAACTTTTGACGGCTTCGCCTGTAACAGGAGTTGGGAGGGCCAGCCATTTTGGGGTAGCCCCTTCAGGTATCACGGGCTTCTTTGCGGGTCTGTTTGAGTTCTTGCTCAGCCTGTTAAAGATCGAGATGCCGGATTTGGACGGTCCGTTGAGAGGGGTCGTTGTGGTTACCAGTCGATCGAAGACCAACCTTATGGGAGCTTCTTCTTGCGACACTGAGGCACCGAAACTCACAGGTAGGAGCATAATCCCAAAAAACAATCCAGTAGTGGCTTGTATGACTTACCCCACTGGCATTGAAAAAATAGAGGCCGCGTTAGGCCTATAGATCACTCCTCCAGTTGGGATGGAGTGAGAGTTGCAATTGCATGCAATGCATTGAGAAGCCATCGATTTTCTTCACAGGAGCAAGACACCAAGTTTTAGTACCTCGAATCCAAAGGCAACCATAGCGAACCAAGATTTTGTTCGCAAAACACGAAACATGAAATATGGAGTGGAAAGAGGAAAAGGTCCCACCGGGGGTGCCAGAATTTGTTCACTGCTAAAAGACTGGACCGAGATGTTGGGACGTCTACCCTGAATTTGGGGGCACATGCTATTTGGACTTATCCATCCACCTCTCCAAAAATACCAAGTTGATTTATGGCGCCATATATCGGAGGTATGGACAGACGCGACCGTTGTAGCGTGACTTTATCATACCCCCTTGTTCCCCCAATCTGAGCAAGGCTAATTTGAATTTTGAAAATTCAATTTTTTTGAAGCAACGCTTCAAATTCCGTGCGTTGCGCAGTGCGCAAGCAGTCCACAGTGCGACACGTGTCTGCGCAGTTGCGCAAGCGCACCGTTAAGCGACACGTGTCTGCGCAGTTGCGCAAACACTGTTGCGCGAGTGCACCGCTGCGCGACACGTGTCTGCGCAGTTGCGCAAACACTGTTGCGCGAGTGCACAGCTGCGCGGAACGTGTCTGCGCAGTTGCGCAAGCACTGTTGCGCAAGTGCACAACTGCGCGACATGTGTCTGCGCAGTTGCGCAAGCACTGTTGCGCAAGCCTTCCACTGCGTGACACGTGTCATTCATTGGGGAGTTGCGCAGAAACAGAATGAAAATTTAATGAATCTTTTCTGTTCTTTCCAAAACCAGAAGATTTTCTTCTGCCTTTGGATCAAAGATCCAATGGTGGGAAAATTCCCAAAATTATTCAGAAAGGATCTTGTTAACAAATTCAACAAATTTGTGAGCACTATAAATAGGACCCCAGACCTCATTCGAGAGGCATCAACTTCAAGAATCAACTTCTGGCATAAAAAAAATAAAGAAGAAAAAGAACTCTTGAAGATTAATCAAGAACATAAAAAAGGTAAAAACTTCTTTTGAAGAAGAGAAAAATCTCTGAAGAACAGAGGATTAAAAAAGTGAATAATTCAATAAATAAATAGTGCCTTGCACTTGTTGTGAACCCTTGGTTCTGTAAAATCAGGGAAAACAAGAAGAAAAACTTGTTTTCCTTTGATCCAAATTTAGATCAAAAGTGCTATGCACTTTTGTTCTTAAATCTTAAAAAAATTCCTGGGGTTCTGCACAAATGCAACTCATTATTTAAAAGGGCCTGGCCCAAATCAAATTACAAAATAATAAAGGGGCAGAGCCCTGTTTGGAAAATTCTTGAGGTTCTGCACAAATGCAACCCATTATTTAAAAGGGCCTGGCCCAAATCAAATTGCAAAATAATAAAGGGGCAGAGCCCTGTTTGGATCGATTTTCTAGTCGGGCAAAGCCCAAAATAAATAAAAAATTGGACTTAACCCAATCCTGGCTGTAAGTCCTTAAATTAAATTGATTGAGCACAGTGGCTCTCCTAAACCAATTCACGACCGGTTCGAGGGTACATCTCCGAACTCCTTCGACGCCTGTCGTTGTAATCCCTCAACGACGTCAAAGAGGTGACGGGTCCCAACGACCACACATCGCCATGGACCGAAACGTCCCTAAACTAATATCGGACCGAAACGTCCCTAAACTAATATCAGACCACCACGTCCCTAAACTGGAATATGGACCACTACGTCCTTAAACTGGCGACGGACCGAAACGTCCCTAAACTAATAATGGACCACCACGTCCCTAAAACTGGCGATGGACCGCCACGTCCTTAAACTAGCGCAATCGAGCCCGAACGCTCTTTTGCCGGATCTAAACGGTCCCGTCTAAGTTGACTTTAGCCCCAAATACGGTTAATGTGTCCTTAGATCTTTAAATAAACAATAAAGCTCCGAATCAACTTTGGTGCAAGGGTACATCTCTGAACTCCTCTGACGCCTGTCGTTGTAATCCCTCAACGACGTCAGAGAGGTGACGAGTCCCGACGGCCAGATAATTAAATCAATCACTACGTCAGGTCGATCTTAGTCTAAAACAGGACTAACGTATCCTTGACGAACGTTTAAGTTGGTCTTAGCCGCAACGCGACTAATGCATCCTTAAACCAAAAAACACCAAACCCAAATCTAAGTAAATGCGGATTTGGACTAATCCACGCCCTACGGGCGACGGCATTACTCAGTCTCCGTATACAATCCACGGGCAATCACAAACAAAACAAACACACACGACACGAAGTGAAATTCTGGAGAAGGAGAAAGTTGTTACCGCGACGCGGTAGCGTAATTAACTGCAGGGGCTTGCGCCTGCAGGGAAAAGCGTCCCCACAATCAAAAACCCCTCACCCTGAGGGGGAATCTGACGAAGTCTGCTACATCGGCCGCATCCGTCTAAACCTCCGATACAAGGTGCCATAAATCAACTTGGCATCTTCGGAGAGGTGGACGGATCAAACCAAATAGCATCTGCCCCGAACCTCAGGCCACGGACGCGAAGTCCGGGCCGCCGTTCGGAGGGGAACAGATTCTGGCACGCCCGGTGGGACCTCTTCCTCTTTCCACTCCACACTTCGTGTGTCGTCTTCGCGAACCAATCACGGTTTGTTAAATGGTTGTCTTCGGATTTCAAGTTGCTAAGATTTGGTCTTTTACCTGGCGCAGAATTCAAGATTCAATGGCCACCAACTGCACCAACTGCTCGAAATGCCACTGCAACGGACGCTCCACCTCACCGAGAGGTGTAACATATGGGCCCCAAGCGGCTTCCTTCCTGACTCTGCCGGTAGACCAGGTGACCCAAGCCACCACCGGCTTGTTCTTCGGGACCATGGTCCCACCTACAAGCTTCTCTATGCCGACACCTGTACCGGAAGTGAACAAGAAGTCGGTGTTCGACCGGCTCACTGCTACCACGACCCCTATCAACGGGTCGCCTGCTACTGAACCAACAGCCTCCGTTTTCACCAGGCTAGGTCAGAACTATAAAGTGGTCGTCCCAAAGAGGGCAACGGCCGCTGCTTTGGAAGTCGTTAAGGCGGCTTCTCCCATCAGAGAGTCGGTCTTCACAAGATTGACGGTTCCCACTCCTCCCCCAGCTGGTCAGAAGGCATCAGTCTTCGATAGGCTGACATCGGCAGTTACCCCACACTCAAACAAGGGGCAGCAAGAAACCATCTCGATTTCCGAGCCAGTCCCAACGGCCCGTCGTGCGCGACGTCGCCATTGGCAACGAGTAAGGAAAGCAGGGGGCAACTCCCCCTCAGGGCTAGCCCCACCTGCTCCAGTGGTGGAGGTCAATGCTGCTGTTCCAACTGGGAACAGCTTTGAATTGCTGAGGAAGGTGAGAAAGAACTCTCCAATTGCTACATTGAAAAGATCTCCTCCGCCTATGGAAAAAGCTCCGGAGACAAAGCAGGAACAGCCCCCTCAACGGCTGTCGTCAAAGATTTATAAAGTTTGGCGGAGGGTTCAAGACTCCGTGATTGACCCAGACCACTTTCGTCGCCAGAAAAGGGCAAAGGTGGAAAAGGACAAAAACCGCCCCATTAAACAGCAGGGGGCAACAAATGCTAGGATGCCCACTTCAACGGCTCCTTCAACCTCAATGGTCCACAAAAGGAAAAGGCCGGAGAAAGCTCCCGTGACGCTGACAAAGTTTAAAAGCGGTGAACCTAAACGCCCCAAGTCAGGGGGCATAACGGTTCACACGGTCTATATGGCTTCTGGAAAGGAAGAAAGTCGTACTTCTACGGGTCACCGACCGCTCACCCGATCCGTGACGAAAGCCCAGGAGCAGCAGCAAAAGCTCCAGGAGATGATGACTACAATGGCTGCACTCACTGGGCCAAAAGAGAATCCTGACACATCCTTAGATGAACGTCAAGAGGAAGAGACCGACGCCGAGTTCCTCCGCCGAGTACTGGAAAAGAGAGACAAAGAGGCTGCTGAACAAGCAGCCAATATACAGCGTATGGGCCTCCTCTTCTAGGACATGATAGGGATGATGATACAACCAGAGCCCCCGACTGAAGAACCCCCGATCGTCCTTGGGGATGATAGGGGAGAAACATCAAACCCTCAGCCCGTTCTATCAACGGCTAAAGAGGACACAATCTCTAAAACTGATCTGGACGAATATATAGCCCAGCAAATAAAGGTTCATCACGCGGCCGAAGCAGCCGGCCACGTCATAAAAACGGGGCGACCGTATCCAGGCTGGTATGACCAAATCAAGTACCCGCCAGGTTATACAATTCCCAAGTTTCATGTCTACAAAGGGACCGGCAACCCCCATCAACATGTTGCCCAGTTCAGGGCGCTTTGCGGTAACACCGGCGGCGACGACAAGCTTTTGCTTCGCCAGTTCGTTGGAAGCCTATCAGATACGGCCTTCGAATGGTATTCTGAGCTCCCCAATGACTCTATTAAAACCTTCGCAGAGATGGAGCTGCTCTTCACCCAACGTTTTGCAAGTGCCAGCGAGCGTACCCCGATGACGGCGCTGATTAACGCCAGGGTAAAACCCGGCGAGACATGGGTTCAGTACGCTATACAATGGCGTAATCTATGGTCGAAGTGTGAGCAGCGCATAGAAGAAGCCCCTGCGGTGGGAATGTTTGTTGGAACCCTTGATCCACAAGCAACCATCTCACAGTTTATGATGTTCTTCAAGCCAACTTCCTTCCAGGCTTTGATCGACAAATTAGCGCAGATGGACCAGATGGGCCATAAACCCCCTCTCCCGAAGCCGGACTCCCGAAACGATAAAGGGAAGGGAAAAGCGATCATTGTCGCCAATGCCCAGCAACAACCAAGCGACTCGAAGCCGGTTGCCCGTCCAAACAATACACGCCCATACGTACCCCTTGAGGACAGGATGGGACGTGCTTACTCCTTCCCCCGTGATAAAACGAGGAGGCTATTTGAGCTGGCATTGCGCAACAGGCTCATAAATCTGCCAGATCCAAAACATCCGTCGCAACCAAGTGACGTCAACGAGCCTAATTACTGCCCTTATCATCGAGTGCTAGGACATCCGATCGAAGACTGTTACGTTTTCAAAAATTGGCTTGAAAACCAGTACCGCCAAGGTAAATTTGCGCTATCCGACAAATGGAAGGTGAATCCCCCGCAGCCCCACACCTCTAAGGGGACGAATACGCCGGGGGCAACATGCTCCGTCATTGAAGAAGCTCCTTGGGAGGTTGTATTATCAGCCAAAACGAGGAGAATGCTAAATGATCTTCAGACCTGTCCAGCGGTCAAGTGGAAGAACCCCTTAGAACCGCAGGTTATTGAGGGGATGTTGAAGCCACGTCCGACTCCGAGGACCGATGGTGGTAGTTCAAGCGCTCATAGTCAGCCGTCAAAATCTTCAAAAAAGAAGAAGAAGAAATCTAAGAAGCCCGTGAAGCCTGGCGACAAGCGCACGGACTTACAGAAGCAAATCGACGCACTGGATGAGTACAACCAAAAAGCGCGGACTCCCATTACGCTCCAAGATTTCCTTGATCACATCTTCCAAAAAGAAGATGAGGGAGAAAGTTCATCGGATGAATCCGAGGAATATGTGGCGAGCTGTCGTATGATCTCCCATTCGACCACGGACGATGAAGGGACTTCTGGCACTGAAACGCTGGGGGCAAATTCCGAATCAAGAGCCCCAGGGTTATCAGTTGAAATGATTGGCGCGTTTCTTAATAAAGCTCGATTAAAAAGCAAAGCTGATCGAGAACGCGAGACGGCTATATTCGAAAGGGCCAAGCGCCAGCGACTTAAGGAAAGAGCTGAGATGATCCCGCTGGAGCAAAATGCCTCCACCGCTGACAAAAGCCAATCCAAGATAAAAAAGAAGTTTGCTAAGGCCATATCGATGGGCATGAAGCTACCACCCTCTGAAGAAAAAGTTACTGGCACGGTAGAAATACACCCCTCTTATTGCTTATATCATCAGAAGGTCTCGCACTCCACCCAAGATTGCAAAGCTTTCAATGGATGGTGGCGAGGATACGTCGCTAATCAACAGCGCTTTAAACGGGAAAAGCGTAAGATTCGTCGGGAGCAAAGAAGCACAACCAAAGAGCTTGAAAGAACTGCCGGCAATTGTTGCATGATTGACACCGGAGGATCACAAGTACCTATGTTTGGGAGCGATTCTGATGAGGAGCTAGAGCTTGGCCCCCTCTTTAGAGAATCCACTTCGGGAAAAGAAGAAGAACCAAAGGCTTGCGAGAATATACAGCTACGCAACCGGACGTTACCCGAAAGGAATCTCGGACCCTTAAACAAGAAAGACAAAGGGAAAGAGAAGGTCTCCGAAGATATCGCCTTGGATGACCGAGTTACGGAAGAGTTAACCGCCAAGAACCCGCCAAAGAGGAATAAAGTGGATTACAATGTCTTGGCGCATCTGAGAAAGCTACCCTCACAACTCAGCATTCTCGATGCCCTATTACTATCAAAAGAGGCGAGGGATTCTTTGATTAAAGCCCTACAAGAGCCGGACCAGTTCCAAACCTTCTTGGCAGAACAAAAGATGAAGGATGAATTAGAAGAAGTGCACACAGCCGACGTTGCTTTTGGTGATAAAGACCTTCTCCTCGGGACGTGTGAACACAATCGCCCCCTTTATGTCTCAGGATACTGCCATGACATAAAGATAGGCAAAATCTTGGTCGATAACGGATCTTCTGTTAATTTACTCAATGTGCGAGTGTTAAAGGAGATTTGCATGAGCGTCCAACACCTCGCCCGGGACAAGATCACTATCTCCGGTTTTGACTCCCAGTCCTCAAAGACTCTCGGATCCGTGATATTGACGCTGCGCTTCGGGTTGCTCGTCACAGACATCAAATTCCATGTTATAGATGCCAAGACGTGCTACAATGCTCTGCTAGGCCGACCATGGCTACACGAGTACAATATCATCCCTTCTACACAGCATCAGTGCATGAAATATTCTAGGGATGGCCTCGAGTACACAGTGGCCGGAGAGTTGAATCCGTTTTCCGTAAACGAAGTTCGCAAGTATGAAGATGCCAAATACTTCTTGCCGAGTTTCGAAGAAACGGAAATGTGTCACAAACCGGAGAACAAAACTAACGCCACCATCCCTGTCTTCGGCAGTGACACCGAGGAGGAGGAGGATATAATTTATTCAGGTCCATCCCAATCCACCAGGCCAGGACCATCCGTTCCTTCATTGATCTTCGGCAGTGATTCAGAAGATGAAGTTCACGCTGTATTCCCCGCTCGGCCTTCAATACGGGTTTCCGCTGAAGAAGAGCGAAGTTTGCAGATAACCATGGTGCCGCTTGAACATTACAAAGAACTGGATGCACTCGACACCAACAGCGTAGAAGAATTGCAGACATTCTATATCCCTCCCGGACGAAAGGGCGAGAAGGCAATCCTATTCTACCGTTCTGAAGAAAACAAGGTGAAAAAAGAAATTTGGCATGGCGCGGATCCCACGCTCGACAGGCTTCAGCCTATCCGTCTTCCCAGATATTATACCGAAGGTTTGAAGAAACTGCTGAAACGCCAGGGAATGTCCTTTACACAGACCATTAGAAAAGCCAAATTCTATGACAAGGTCTGGAACATTCCCGGGACTCAATGCAAACTGCCTAACGGGAGAGTAGAAACAAAAGGGCTTGGGTACATCCGGTCAAAGAAACGGGAGCTAGTAAACAGCTGTTATGTTATGTATGACTTCGACGAAGAGGCGGACGCTCAATGGGAGGACGCTAATCCTGAGCCAGCAAAAGTTCCTGATACAAAACCGCCCGGTCCATCATTTGAAGACCAGATGAGCAAACTTATAAGGGATGCGAGTCAAAAATCCTGAGACGATCACGATCGTGAAATAGCAATCTATGAAAAAGCCAAGACACAACGCCTCCTTCAACAGGCGCTGAAGGAAGAAAATGCCGCTCCTTGTCAACCTGCTACAAAAAAGGTTCGACGCGAAAACAAAAACAAGTCGAAAGGCAAGAGAGGCGCTCGACAGCCACAAAGCAGAGCTAAGAAGCCACGTATCCGAGAGTCGAGCGTTATTGACCTAGCCCTCAGGAAGAAAATGGGTCGAGCATACTCATTTCCTCGGAACAAAACGAGGAAGATATTCGATCTCGCTCTAAAACATCAAATGCTTACGTTGCCAGAGTCTAAGCATCCTGAGCACGCAGGCGAGGTGTTCAACCCAAATTATTGCTTTTACCATCGAGTAATGGGACACCCTCTTGAAGATTGCTTCACCTTCAAGAATTGGGTTGAAGATCAGTATCAGCTAGGCAAATTCGCGTTTTCTGACAGTTGGAGGGTAGCGCCGCCGCAAAAGCACGAACCCGAAAACGCAAGGATAGAACCAACTCCGCATTGGGATTGGCAGAAAATTCACACCTGCCATGTGATAACAATATTAAAAGAAGGGTCCGAAGACATGAACAGCCTTCCTTGGTGCTTCGAAAACAGCAGCGACGAGATAATCTCAGAATTCCCACCAGCGCCAAAAGAGCTGGAAGATAGAATCCATACCACTGCAGATAACCTCAAGAAAATTGAGTTGGGGACGGCAAACGATCCACGACCGACATTCATCAGCGAGTTACTATTTGAAGAAAGGGTAGCTGCGTTAAAGGACGTGCTTCTACAGCATAGAGATTTCTTCGTGTGGAACTATTCCGAAATGCCGGGACTAGATCCAGAAATTGTCGTACACAAATTGGCGATATCCCCGAACATCAAGCCAGTCAAACAGGCACCGAGAAGAATGCGGCTCGAGCTTGAAATGAGTATCAATGCCGAGGTCAAGAAGCTGATCGACTCTGGCTTCATCCAGGAAGTTCAATATCCTGAATGGATCGCTAACATCGTCCCGGTGATGAAGAAAAATGGGACAGTGCGCATATGCGTGGACTTTCGAGATCTCAATAAAGCTTGCCCGAAGGATGACTTCCCAGTGCCAGTCACTGAACTAATGATAGACAACACATCCACTCATGAGGTTTTCTCCTTCATGGACGGCTCATCGGGGTATAATCAAATAAAAATGCATCCTGAAGATCAGAAGCATACAGCCTTCAGGACTCCTCTTGGTATATTTTGTTATAAAGTGATGCCCTTCGGTTTGAAGAACGCCGGTGCTACTTATCAGAGGGCCATGACAAAGATCTTCGACGACCTTATACACGAAATCGTTGAATGCTATATCGACGATCTCGTGGTTAAAAGCAAGTCATATGAGGAACATCTCGAGCATCTGAAGACTGTATTTCAACGCCTTCGGCAATACAACTTGAAGATGAATCCTCTTAAATGTGCGTTCGGGGTTTCCTCGGGCAAATTCCTGGGATTCGTTGTCCGACACCGAGGTATTGAAATAGATCCGTCAAAGATTAAAGCGATCATGGAAATGCCTCTGCCGAGGACTCTCAAACAGCTGCGGTCTCTCCAAGGGAAACTCGCATACATACGGCGATTTATAGCCAACCTTTCAGGAAAGTGCCGTCCTTATAGTCACCTGATGAAGAAGGGAACCCCATTCGTTTGGGATCAAAAATGCCAAGGCGCACTGGATGAGATCAAGCAATACCTGCAGAACCCGCCGGTGTTGGCTGCTCCGGTTAAGGGGAAACCTCTTATTCTTTATACAACCGCCCTCGAAGGTTCCTTAGACCCATTATGGGCACAAGAGAACGATCAAGGGAAAGAAAGAGCACTCTACTACTTAAGTCGAGTTCTGCTGGGGGCAGAAAGCAACTACTCTCCTATTGAAAAACACTGCCTGGCGTTGATCTTCGCAATAACAAAGCTTAGGCACTATGCGTTGGCGCACGAGGTCCGTCTGATTTCAAAAGTGGACCCTCTCAAATATCTAATGTCAAAAGCCATATTGACAGGACGACTCGCTAAATGGGCCCTGCTCTTGATGGAATTTTCGATAACATATCAACCTCTCAGGGCAGTAAAAGGCCAGGCCATCGCCGACTTCCTGGCTGAGCATCCCATACCTGCCGATTCTCCTTTAAATTGCGATTTGCCAGACAGACACGCGTTTGACGCAATCGACAGTGGTGATAGCCGTTGGGAGCTCTATTTCGATGGAGCATCTTCTATGAAAAGGCACAAACAAAGTATGCCAACGATCAAATCGGGGGTAGGGCTCATCTTTGTGACTCCACAAGGAGGAATAATGCGCTTCGCCTTCTCTTTAACAGAGCCGAGGACGAATAATGAAGCTGAATATGAAGCTTTGATTGCAGGCCTCGAGATCGCCATTGATATGGGAATTGAAAGCCTCCTCATATATGGGGACTCTCAACTGGTCGTCAGCCAAGTGAACGGCGATTACCAAACGTGCAAGCCGGAATTGGTGAAATACGGTGAAAAAGTGCAGCAACTGCTAACCCAAATTCCCTCCTACACGTTGGAAAGTATACCGCGTGCGGAAAACAGCAAAGCAGACGCACTGGCCAAACTTGCTAAAGAATTGGCTGACGAGAACCTCGATGACGTTAGAATCGTGGTACAGAGCCGTCGAGTACTCTCCCCAGCAGAAATACCTCCAGAATCATATAAAGAAAAGGGAGCAACTGAGCAGGCGACCCTACAAATAAAAGACCATGAGAAGACCGAAGACTGGAGAGAAGTTTTCATAGATTACTTCAAGTTCCACCGAATGCCTGAAGAAGCGTCCATAAGACATCAGCTCGTGAAACGAGCTCTGTCTTTCGCCTTCGTTAACGATACTCTATACAAGAGGACATTCGATTCTCTGTGGCTGAGATGCTTAGGACCTGACAAAGCGAGAAGGGTCGTCCAAGAAGTTCATGACGGACTCTGTGGTTCCCACCAAGCAGGCCCTAAGATGAAGTTGAAAATAAAACGGATGGGCTACTACTGGCCCACGATGATGCAGGATTGCCTGGGATACGCGAGGCAATGTCATTCATGCCAAATTCATGGGGACTTCATCCACCAGCACCCAAATCCACTACATCCAACAGTGGCTAGCTAGCCATTCGAGATGTGGGGAACTGACATAGTCGGCCCCATCGAACCAGCATCATCCAAGGGACATCGTTTCATCTTGGCGACGACTGATTACTTCTCCAAGTGGGCAGAGGCGGTACCGTTGAGGGAAGTGAAGACGGAGAACATCCTCCATTTCTTCAAAATGCATGTCATATACCGGTTTGGAACCCCGAGAAGGATCATCTCTGATAATGGGCCAGCCTACCGAAGTCATAAAATTAGCCGCTTCGCACAACAACACAATATAGACTGGAGATATTCCTCAGTCTATAATCCGCGAGCTAACGGTCTCGCCGAGGCCTTCAACAAGACCTTGACGAAAATTATAAAGAAAACGGTGTCCCGAAACAAGAGGGACTGGCATGAGAGGTTGCAAGAGGCTCTTTGGGCGTATCGAACCACGTTCAAGACGGCCACGAACACAACGCCCTACGCGTTAGTATTCGGCACGGAAGCGATACTACCCCTTGAAATAGAATTACCCTCTTTGCGAGTAGCAATTCACTACGAGCTGACGGATGAAGAAAATGCTCACCTCCGGTTTGAAGAGCTTGACGCTCTTGATGAAACCCGGCTCATAGCACAGCAAAACCTGGAAGCTTATAAAGCAAAGATGACGCGCTCATACAAAGGATTGACCCGACCGAGGACATTTCGTCAAGGCGAACTCGTGTTAGTGGTCAAAAGGCCTATGATCCGCAATCGCGTCAAGCGGGGAAAGTTCGAGCCAAACTATGAAGGCCCGTACATCATAGATAAAGTTTACCAGGGTGGAGCCTATCTACTCATGGACATGCACGGTGAAAGGCCTTTCAGGCAAATAAACGGTCGCTTCCTAAAGAAATATTATGCTTAATGAGCCACAGCCTAGGTCAATGATAGATGACGACGACTATGTCCGCTCGCTATCTTCCTAAGCTAGAACTTTATAAGCAGTAGCTGGCCTTCTCCATGGTGGACCGAAATGCCCTTAAACTAATATCAGACCGAAACGTCTTTAAACTAACCCCGCAGCATCCTTAGGCTGACGAGATAAAAAAAAACATATAAAAATAAAATAAAATAAACGGTATGTCCATAAGCAAAAAGGGCACGGATGAAAACCCGAAAGGGCTCCGCGAGTAAGAACAGCAGGGCTACCGGCGAGTGTTCGTGAAAACCCGAAAGGGCGCGACCTCGTAAAAAAAAAGAAAGAAAAAGAAAATAAAAGAAAAACGGTATGTCCATAAGCAAAATGGGCACGGATGAAAACCCGAAAGGGCTCCGTGAGTAAAAACAGCAGGACTACCGGCGAATGTTTGTGAAAACCCGAAAGGGCACAACTTCGTTAGAGAACGCTTATGGAGTCCTCTCGACCTTGTAAGGAGAAACCACCTGCGTGAGATCCTTACGACTCACAAAGGAGCAACACACTTAGGAATCCCCACGATTCCTAAGGAGAAAATACACTTGCGGGATCCTCACGACTCGTAAGGAGAACTCTTTTATGGGACCCTCACGGCTCATAAGATTTGAAAGTCTTAAGTTACAGAGATCTAAACCTGTGCTTAAGCAAACCCCCACAAACTTCCAATATTGCCCTACAAGTGGTCCAATATTGACCCTTGTATACAATCCACGGGCACGAATAAACATTTCCCTAGCCAAATTTCATCCATGATTGGGAATACGTTCGCATGGTGAACAACCCTTATAAATCCCCTCGATTTATGAGGAGAAAACCCTACTGTAGGATCCTTACGACTTACAGAGGAACAAAACACTTAGGAACCCTTATGATTCCTAAGGAGAAAATACACCTACAAGATCCTCACGACTTGTAGGGAGAAATACCTTTTATGAGACCCTTACGGCTCATGAAATCGAAAGCCTTAGTCGACAGGTCCCTAACCCTGATCGCTAAGCCCCCTTTGTTCGACAATGACAGAGGCAAATGATGATTCGCTCCTGGCAATATCCCAGTTGCAGCGGTGCTGATGCCAAAATCGGTGCCCAATTTCAGGTTTACGGCGAAAGCCAGTAGGCCGCTCATGCATACGAAATAGCCTAAATGATAGGGCAACTTGCAATAAAAAGCAGCAAGTAAAATGTATGCATGCAAAATAGCCGAAATGATTGGGCAACTCGTAATAAAAAGCAACGAGTAAAGATAAAATAAATAGCCGAAATGATTGGGCACCGCGAAAAATAGCCGAAATGATTGGGCAATCGCGACCTTCGCGATATAAAAGCTGAAATGATAGAGCATCGCGGAAATAAAATAAAATAAAGAAATGATAAAACTTCGGCCCTACAGTTAAGATCACATCGATCCCTGCATACAATCCAAGGGCACAAACAAAGAAGGAGCCATATTTCCCCAGGATTCCGTCAAATGACGAAGCCAAACCTCAACGGTTCATTTCAACCGAAGAAGCCAGTGACTTCAACAAAAAAAAATTCCTCGACTCACGGATACAAACACTCCTTGACGAGAGCCTTCTGATCCGCGTCGACTCGCAGAGCCACCAGCGCCTCCGTGGGAACCCTCGACTCGTTTCAAACCCCAAGGACACAAATAATCCTTGGCGCTTGGGAAACAAATAATCCCTCGCAAAATCCTCGACTCACGGATACAAACACTCCTTGACGAGAGCTTTCTGATCCGCGTCGACTCGCAGAGCCACCAGCGCCTCCGTGGGAACCATCGACTCGTTTCAAACCCCAAGGACACAAATAATCCTTGGCGCTTGGGAAACAAATAATCCCTAGCAAAATTCTCAACTCACGGATACAAACACTGACGAGAGCCTTCTGATCCGCGTCGACTCGCAGAACCACCAGCGTCTCCGTAGGAACCCTCGACTCGTTTCAAACCCCAAGGACACAAATAATCCTTGGCGCTCGGGAAACAAATAATCCCTAGCAAACTTCTCAACTCACGGATACAAACACTCCTTGACGAGAGCCTTCTGATCCGCGTCGACTCGCAGAGCCACCAGCGTCTCCGTGGGAACCCTCGACTCGTTTCAAACCCCAAGGAAACAAATAATCCTTGGCGCTCGGGAAACAAATAATCCCTAGCAAACTTCTCGACTCACGGATACAAACACTCCTTGACGAGAGCCTTCTGATCCGCGTCGACTCGCAGAGCTACCAGCGCCTCCGTGGGAACCATCGATTCGTTTCAAACCCCAAGGACACAAATAATCCTTGGCGCTCGGGAAACAAATAATCCCTAGCAAAATTCTCAACTCACGGATACAAACACTCCGTGACGAGAGCTTCTTTGACTCACATCTTGGGCAGTAAGGATTCAAAAACTTGCTTCCTGAACAATGGGACCCTGCAAGTCAATCCTAAATGGTCTCTTGCATACTATTCACGGGTCTCACTCTCTGAAGTCGATTCTCAACAAAGAGGGAAACAACCGCTTACGAGCCCTCTCGACTCGTAAGAGGGCAATGGGACCCTGCAAGTCAATCCTAAATGGTCTCTTGCATACTATTCACGGGTCTCACTCTCTGAAGTCGATTCTCGACAAAGAGGGAAACAACCGCTTACGAGCCCTCTCGACTCGTAAGAGGGAGAAATTCTCTTATAGGATCCTTTCGACTTATGAGAGAAAACCACACTTGGGAATCCTCACGATTCCTAAGGAGAAAATCCACCTACGAGATCCTCTCGATCCGTAGGGAGAAAAGTCTCTATGAGACCCTCACGGCTCATAGAGTTGAAAAGCCTTAGGCGGCAGACCTGAACCTGCAACCTAAGCCATCGCTACCTCTCGGAGAAGTTAAGTTGCCCGCCGATCAGGTTCATCGAAAACACCATAACAAAAAGGGAAAAAGCGAAGAAATAGTACCAGACATTGCAAGAAAGAATATGTTTTTATTCATAAATTCAATCAAAATACAAGGCGGATCGTATAAAGAATAAAAAAAATGCGTATATGCTATATACAAATCACAGGTGTGTGAACGATACGAAATATTCAGGGAGAAGGAAGCTTCTTGAACAGCTCTATCAATTACTCGCGTACTTCCTTCCATGCCTTCTCCTGAACAACTACCACTGCCAGTTCAGCCTCTACTTGAGCCCGCTGCTGCGTGAAGGATGCGAGCTCTTCCCCAACAACCTGCTGAGCTGCTTCTTGGCCTCGGGCATCGCGCTCAGCGGCATCAAGCTTCCGCTTCAGCGCTAGCCCACTAGATATACGCTTGAGAAGACCTTCAAAGACGACTTTCACTTCAGCAGCATTCGTCCTAACTTCAGCACGAAGGCAAGCGGTCGCGTTTGAAGATTCCCGATGCGCCTTTAGCCGTAAAGCTGCCTCCTGCTCCAAATGGCGGAGATAAGAAACACTTTGCTCAAGCCAAGCTGTCCGTTGGGCGCTCGCGGCCAAAACCTCGCGAGAAGGGCGCGTCGACTCCAACCGATGCAGGCGAGCCTCGATCTCTCTGCAGTGGTTAACCCACGATTCGACGACGCCTTCGTTATGAAAAGTTACGAGCGCCGCCAACATTGGGTTAACATCCACAGCGAAGTCTACGGCAGAGGGGAGGGCATCCATGTTGAGCTCTTCGATGTACCCGCTCAGCATACCCATGCTCATCACAGCAACCTTTGAAGACGGGCGTCTCAAGAAAGGACCCGCCGGTGAGAGAACGCAAGACTCAAAAGGGATCAGAGCTGGAACAATAGCTGCAAAACAAAACATGGTCAAACAATGATTCGAAAAGTCGGTGAAAGATCATATAAAAAGGGGAAAGGAATATGCTGTACCAGTCGCAACAGATAGCAAAGCTGGAGGCGCCGGTGGCAGCGCAGGCCTGGTGTCCCCTCCTTCGATTCGAGGCACTGCAATCAGGAAGAGGAAAAGTCAGATACGATCCTATATTCCCTCGAAAGAGATCAAGACAACACTTGCCGGTACCACTAGAGGGAGAAGCGAGCTCGGATGGGAAGGAGAAGTGTGGGAGCAGCACTTGGTATAGATGATCGAAGAACACTCCTGAAAAGAGCATAGTAGTATAACGTTAGTACATAAGCTACACGTTAAAAGATCAATGCATAAGTCATAAATTCATACCTTCCGACACCCGCGATGGCACAAGGGAAGGCTGAGGAGCGATCACCGCCAAAACAGTAGTTGACGGTGTGCCTTCAGGAAATGGAGCATCGACACTAGCCGCACCTGCGTTTGAAACAAAGACAAACTGGTTAAAAGAGATTGTGAGGTATATATAAATGAAGAACATTGGTCATTCAAAATTTACCCGACAAGCTGCCAGCAGAAACCGAGGCAATCCCTTCCTCCACTGACGGAAGGCCACTGCCTGTAGCTTCATCACCCGACTCGAGGGGAACCGTTGTTATGCTCGCAAGCTCTACAGGCGGCGGGGGACCATAGGCAGGGAGGGCTATGATAGGAACATTGCCAGATTCCTGAGAAGGAGCGCCTAGCCCGTCTTCAGGAATCATGGCCGCCTCACCCGCTGCTCCCTCAGGATCGGCGGTCGCAGCTGCCTCGTCCATCGGCGCCGCGAGGTCCCCAGCCTCAAGCACCTCACCCTCTACCGCCTTCGGCTTGGTTGAGACAATCATCTCATTTGCCGCCACTTCAGGTGCGACATCAATGACCATCTCCGCGGCAGGTCCCTCAATCTCGGCTCCAGGCCCCATGACCCCGACAACGTTGCTCACTGTCGGTTCGAGTTCAGCAAGTATCGCTTCCTCCGCTCCCCTGGGTTCGACGGTCGTCTCCGCCTCCCCCTCAGTTGGACTTGACCCTGCGAGATGGGATACGTATGAGCCAATGGCTTTACAATTCGTACAACAAGGTTCTGAAAGGAGTACTACCTGAAGCAGATTTATCATTGGCGCTCCGAACCGCGCACGCCACTTGCCGACGAGCAGTAGACAGGGTAACAGGGGGTTCTTCGGAAGGAGTACTAGCGCGAGGAATGGTGCTAGGGCCCGCTCTCGTGGCCAAAGCAGCTTTCCGCGCCTTTGCTTCACGTCTCAACCGCTTCCGCTCCTCTCGGGCCGTTGAGACGGATGCCATCAGAGCTTCCTTGAGTGAAGCATCCTCATCCGTATAGAGGGATGCCTCCAGATTTTTCAGAGCATCCCTCGTCGTTGCGTCAAGCCGAGGCTCTTGCGGCAGCTTCGACGGAGCCGGGGCTTCGGTGACGGGCTCGGAAAGGATCCTGGCGCCGATTAATACAACCCCTGTAAAGAAACAAGAGAAGGTCAAGTTGACTATCATGAAAAGACAACAAACTTTCCGTATAAAAGAGAAAGGGATAAAACATACCGACGCTTGCTAGGGCACGCTTCTCCTCCTCCTCTTGGAAGGTTTTCAGGGAGGCAGCGATAGCCTCTTCAGTAGAGACACCTGTTAAAAATGGAGCAAATGTTAGTTAAATGTAATAATACAAAGTGCAATGAAATAACAAATAAAGCGTCTGATGGTTACCAGACTCAGCGAGTTTACTTAGCATCGCTTCGAGCCTCGCCGATCGCTCCGAAGCTACAATGGCGGCAGCCAAATTGGTGTCCGCAGGGTCCACCACAAAGCCCTCATTGCTGCCGTACTCGCATATGACCTCGGCAGGAGAAGCCGCAGGCTTTGAGCTGAGGATCGCATCGAGGGATAGGGCGGACTTCTTCTTCTTCTGTCCGCCAGCTTTAGATCCACTCGGACCAGCTTTGCGCTTAGCAGTCACTTTCGGGCGGCGAGTCCCGATATCCGCTCCTGCGCCCGACTCTGGCGATACCACTTTGACCGTCTTTGTCGGAACACGGGGCGCCGTTGGTGCATCCACCGTAGTAGACAGTGGCAATCCACGCGGAGGGGCCAACACGCGTGGTCGGTCAGCTCCGGCATCTTTTATCGGGAGGGTGACTTGGGTCCTTGGCTGCAAGGGAGCCTTACGATCACCGCCAGGAGGCGCACCCCTACGGTCGACCAGCATGCGTTTCTCCATTAAAATGATTGGGCCCATAGCGTGCGCATACCAGGCCACATATGAATTAAGCATCTTAGGCACACAGCTGGGTTCACTAATGAAGAAATAGGAACCCGTGTTAAGCCGTATAAAGTGATGCACCGCATTCTTTACCCCCGCTGGGCCAACCACGGGCGTTTCCAAGAAGGCTTCCATCGGGATCCCCTGGTTGTAGCTTGATTGCTGGGCGAATCGATGCGGATTATACCTCATAAACAAAGCCGTCTCATTCTACCGAAACACCAGGTAGCCCGGCCGAATGGAGTAGAGATGGAGGATTTCCCGAGCCTTCAGTACAGAAGCCACGCCCTTAAACTCGTCACGTAGGGGCACCACCGACTTAGTAGTCTCTGAGCCTATGGTGATAACCTTATCCACGAAAGAAGTCGTCGCTCCGACCAAATGTGGGCGCAGGAGGAGTCCCCTAGAATCCCGCGGGGATGCAAACACAATTGAAGCCCCGACTAACCGTATGACCCTCGGGAGTCTGTACTTCTCGAAGAATGAAGGAGTCTTGTGGGCGCCAAACACCCCTCGCACGTGCATCTCCATCCAAGAAACAAAGTAATGCATCGGGAAGTTAGCAGGCTGTGCCCCAGGATCATTGGCGTCCGCCGCTACGCTGAGTCCATGGTAAAGGTAAGCTAACCCAGCAATTCCTACCGACAACTGCAGACCGGCCACCATCCGATGCGCCGGGTAAAAGACAGAGGGCCGCATGAAGCGCGGGTGCATAGGGAGCGCAAAGTTGCATAACCACAAGCTCATGAACCCAATAAAGAAAGTCTCCTCATCCATGCCGGGGACGGCGATTTCCGAGAAAGCGACGATGGCGGCATTGGGGAGATAGAAATCCTTCTGGTTATTCTCCGATACGGGTCGGCGTTCCGAACCGAAACCAAAAGGGTCGTCAAGCTGAGCGAACTTCTCGCTCTGCTCTGATAAAAACTCCGGGCGGATAAAGCGAGCAATGAAAGCTGCGAAACCGACGCCCTTGTCTCCCGATTCCAAATGGAGTTCCTCATAGATCTCCAACACTTTCACCAAACCCGGATGCTGATGCTGAATGGCATTCTCCGGGGTTAAATCAAATACCAGCTGCTTGGTGGCAAAGACATACTCGTCAGGAGGAAGCAACTCCTCGTAGTGCTCCCCCCTCATTGGCAGACCTGAAATTTCGGCAAATTCCTCCAAAGAGATAGAGACTTCCTTATTCGCCATCAGGAAGGTATGGGTGGGGATATTCCATTGTTCGACGAAGGCCTTTATCCACCACGTTGGAGGAGAGGGGTACTCGAAGAGAGAGACGAAGACGGCCGAGTATAGACCAATCTTCGTTAGGTGGGTCCTCTTCGCCGATAGAATGTACCGGGCCCACTGCAAATATCCGGCGGGGGGTCGCGGAGTCATTCCAATGTTATAAGCCTGTCCCCAAGGGCGTGCTTCGCCCTGACAGATTCGCCTCCCCAGAATATCTATCGCCGGCGGCGGCTGCACAGGGATGGCGCCGATTGCGGGCTGAAGAAGGTCATCAGAATTCCAATTCCTAACCTCCACGGCATACTTCACCGGGGGTTCGTCCGCATAAGGAATCGTAACAATGGGCTCAGAAGGCGCGGCGGAACTAAAACTGCGACGGCCTTGGATGATCTGGCTATACCAGCTTCCCCACAGATGGAGCTTTTTGCACTCAGGATCGCGATCTTTAATAAGAGCGAACACCACCCGATCCACTGGCGCATGGGGGAACCCTCCTTCCGAGCGAACGAAGGGAAAAGACAAGTCGTCAGACATGTTTTCTGTGGAAAGAAAAAAAAATATATATCATTAGTGGCCTAACGCTTGGCATTTTAAAAAAAATATATATATAAAATCTTGCTCCACACTGTGATGCAGTGGGTAGGAGACCAAAGGGGGACCCACAAAATCTGGATGATGTGCATCATTTAATAAGGCAATCCCATCATTAGATGGGACTGTCAATTCATAAAAAGTTCCCAATAGGATACACCCATTGGTGGGAAAGTCCCAAGAGACAAAGAGAAAATCTCCTCTTTTAGAGCAAAGCTCTGTCACAGAGTGACATTTGTCAAACTCTGGTCTCAGGGGAACAAGATTCCTTAAAAGAGCATGGCTCTGTGGTAATAACCAAAAATCCATCAACACTTGGAAGAATTGAAGTTTTTTTTAAAGAAATCCTGAAAAATCCATCAAAACTTATAAAAAGTTTTTCAGTTCATCCAAGAGCAAAGCTCTGTTCATGGGTCAAAACCCATGAACAGGACCTCTGTAAATCTTGAGAGCAAGGCTCTGGTGAAAAAGCCCCAATGAGGTTTTCTTTAGATCAAAGATCCCAAGAGCAAGGCTCTGTTGAAGAAACCCCAAAGGGGTTTTCTTTAGATCCAAGATCTACAAGAGCAAGGCTCTGTCAATTAAGTTTAATTTGAATTAATCTGACTTTTTACCTAGAAATTCTAAGTTCTGAACTTGAAAGTTCTTGAGAGAAATCAAGAGCAAGGCTCTGAAAATTTTTAAGCAAGAGCAAGGCTCTGATTCTTTAAGATGGTAAGAAAAAAATTACCAAAGACCAAGGGTCTTATTTATAGGCGCCTGCGCCCCTTCAACTGACCCCCCTGATCCAACGGCTAGGATCTGGCCACCGTTGCGCTTACGTCGCGCCACGTAAGCACAACGGTGGGGGGGCATTTGTTCCCCCAATCTGAGCAAGGCTCATTTGAATTTTGAAAATTCAATTTTTTTGAAGCAACGCTTCAAATTCCGTGCGTTGCGCAGTGCGCAAGCAGTCCACAGTGCGACACGTGTCTGCGCAGTTGCGCAAGCGCACCGCTGCGCGACACGTGTCTGCGCAGTTGCGCAAACACTGTTGCGCGAGTGCACAGCTGCGCGGCACGTGTCTGCGCAGTTGCGCAAGCACTGTTGCGCAAGTGCACAGCTGCGCGACACGTGTCTGCGCAGTTGCGCAAGCCTTCCACTGCGCGACACGTGTCATTCATTGGGGAGTTGCGCAGAAACAGAATGAAAATTTAATGAATCTTTTCTGTTCTTTCCAAAACCAGAAGATTTTCTTCTGCCTTTGGATCAAAGATCCAATGGTGGGAAAATTCCCAAAATTATTCAGAAAGGATCTTGTTAACAAATTCAACAAATTTGTGAGCACTATAAATAGGACCTTAGACCTCATTCGAGAGGCATCAACTTCAAGAATCAACTTCTGGCATAAAAAAATAAAGAAGAAAAAGAACTCTTGAAGATTAATCAAGAACATAAAAAGGGTAAAAACTTCTTTTGAAGAAGAGAAAAATCTCTGAAGAACAGAGGATTAAAAAAGTGAATAATTCAATAAATAAATAGTGCCTTGCACTTGTTGTGAACCCTTGGTTCTGTAAAATCAGGGAAAACAAAAAGAAAAACTTGTTTTCCTTTGATCCAAATTTAGATCAAAAGTGCTATGCACTTTTGTTCTTAAATCTTAAAAAAATTCCTGGGGTTCTGCACAAATGCAACTCATTATTTAAAAGGGCCTGGCCTAAATCAAATTACAAAATAATAAAGGGGCAGAGCCCTGTTTGGAAAATTCTTGAGGTTCTGCACAAATGCAACCCATTATTTAAAAGGGCCTGGCCCAAATCAAATTGCAAAATAATAAAGGGGCAGAGCCCTGTTTGGATCGATTTTCTAGTCGGGCAAAGCCCAAACTAAATAAAAAATTGGACTTAACCCAATCCTGGCTGTAAGTCCTTAAATTAAATTGATTGAGCACAGTGGCTCTCCTAAACCAATTCACGACCGGTTCGAGGGTACATCTCCGAACTCCTTCGACGCCTGTCGTTGTAACCCCTCAACGACGTCAAAGAGGTGACGGGTCCCAACGACCACACATCGCCATGGACCGAAACGTCCCTAAACTAATATCGGACCGAAACGTCCCTAAACTAATATCGGACCGAAACGTCCCTAAACTAATATCAGACCACCACGTCCCTAAACTGGAATATGGACCACTACGTCCTTAAACTGGCGACGGACCGAAACGTCCCTAAACTAATAATGGACCACCACGTCCCTAAAACTGGCGATGGACCGCCACGTCCTTAAACTAGCGCAATCGAGCCCGAACGCTCTTTTGCCGGATCTAAACGGTCCCGTCTAAGTTGACTTTAGCCCCAAATACGGTTAATGTGTCCTTAGATCTTTAAATAAACAATAAAGCTCCGAATCAACTTTGGTGCAAGGGTACATCTCTGAACTCCTCTGACGCCTGTCGTTGTAATCCCTCAACGACGTCAGAGTGGTGACGAGTTCCGACGGCCAGATAATTAAATCAATCACTACGTCAGGTCGATCTTAGTCTAAAACAGGACTAACGTATCCTTGACGAACGTTTAAGTTGGTCTTAGCCGCAACGCGACTAATGCATCCTTAAACCAAAAAACACCAAACCCAAATCTAAGTAAATACGGATTTGGACTAATCCACGCCCTACGGGCGACGGCATTACTCAGTCTCCGTATACAATCCACGGGCAATCACAAACAAAACAAACACACACGACACGAAGTGAAATTCTGGAGAAGGAGAAAGTTGTTACCGCGACGCGGTAGCGTAATTAACTGCAGGGGCTTGCGCCTGCAGGGAAAAGCGTCCCCACAATCAAAAACCCCTCACCCTGAGGGGGAATCTGACGAAGTCTGCTACATCGGCCGCATCCGTCTAAACCTCCGATACAAGGTGCCATAAATCAACTTGGCATCTTCGGAGAGGTGGACGGATCAAACCAAATAGCATCTGCCCCGAACCTCAGGCCACGGACGCGAAGTCCGGGCCGCCGTTCGGAGGGGAACACCCCTCATTTGTAAGGGGTTTTTGATTGTGGGGACGCTCTTCTCTGCAGGCGCAAGCCCCTGCAGTTAATTACGTTATCGCGTTGTGATAACCACTTTCTCCTTTTTTAGCCGTTCACTTCGCATCGTGTGTTATTTTGTTTTTTAAGGTTGCCCGTGGATTGTATACAGAGACTAGTTTATGTCGTCACCCGTAGGGCGTGGATTAGTCCAAATCCGTATATTTTATATTTGGGTTTGTTTTATTTAAGGACCGTTAATCTAGTTTGAGATTAAGATCAGCTTAAATATGTGAGCATTTGGGCTCAATTTATTTTAGCTAAGGATACGTTAGTCTTATTTGAGATTAAGATCAACTCAGCAAAATTTTAAGGATCATTTTTATTTAAGATCCAACAACAGAGCTTTTGAGCTCAGCTGTAAGAAAACCTTTTCAGAGAGACTAAACCAATTTGGGCTTAGTCTGCTCGGTCTTTTTTTTTCCAAAAGTGCTAAGCACTTATTTGGGCTCTGGCACTCACATGGGCATCATGTGAAACCTTCAGTTATGGCCTCTTCCCAATCAGTACTAAACACTCAGTCATCTTGACTATATATAGTGCTAAGAACTTTTTATATGATGTCCACGTGAGAAGCACGTGCGGTGCTATCCCCTTTGTTTTGTTGGGCGCTCATGTTTGTTTCACGTGAAGCGATGGGAGTTGCCCAATCAGTGCTAAGCACTTAGTCGTTTTGGCCGTATATGAAGTGCTAAGCACTTTTTATTCAGCGCTCACGTGTATTTCACGTGAGGCACTGGCCCTCCGTTTTGAGCGTCCGTGTGTTTTTCACGTGAGGCGCTGGGCGTTGTTGGGGGTGCCCATGTGGGAAGTACGTTAGATGCTAAGTTCTTTTCTTTTTCGTAGTTTGAATATCTGTTAATGGCATTTTGACCATTTGACACCAAGATCTTTGTTTTGAAGATCTTGGATCATGTTTTCTTCAAAAACTAAGTTCTTATGTTTTTTTCTTTTATAAGAACTAAGTTTCTTTTAGGGTTAAACCCTATTTTCAGAAGAATTAAATTCCTATAGGATGGGTTCTTTTTCTTTTTCATAGTTCTTTTCTAAATTTTTTATTCTCAAGAACATGATCTTCCCGATGAGAATTAAATTCTCAACTTATGGGAGACTTGTCTTGTGGACTCAGATCCAGAGAAAGAACTAAGTTCTTGAAAAAGATTAAACCCTTAGATATGATATGATAGGTAAAGGAGATGTTTTGATCTCTGTGCTTTTTTTACCTAGGGTTTGAGAGGAGGAAGATTTTCTTCTCTATTGAGAATTAAATTCTCTTTTGTTTTTGAGAGCCTTCTGTATTTTTGCAGAAGCTTATGGGGGATTCCCTCTATATCTCTGTGTGAGACCCTTTTTCTTTTGAGACTTGAAGTCTCGGGTCCTTTATATAGTAGAGACAAATCGTTAATTAGTTTGAGAAAATCTCTCATTAAGAGATTCCAATTGATTTTATTGGTCTTAAAGATTACTTGAGGAATTTTATCCACCTTTGGATGTTTGATCCAAGCATTTCTATTTTACAGAATATGTTTTCTTATTTTTAATAAGATTGGGGAAATATTTTTCCTTGTACAGCATTTTATTCTGTAAAATGGTGATTTTTAATAACCATTGGATTTTTAATCCAATGGCTCTCTGTTATACAGAGCACATCTTTCTTTGTTTAGAAAGATATAGGGAGATATTTTCCCATAACATAATTTTATTCTTTTATTTGATGATTTATCATCACCATTGAATGTTTGATCCAACGGCTCTGTTTAACAGAGACAATCCTAGTTTTTAGGGAAATATCCCCTGTAGAATTTAATTCTACTAATTTTAACTTGGGCGCCGTCGCTCACGTGTTATGCACGTGGGCGCCACCTAAGAATTTAATTCTTTTATATAATAGGCGCTCTTGTGCTTTGCACATTGGCGCCCACGTAAGGTTCATGTGCGGTGCCACCATAGGATTTAATCTTAGGGTGTTGGCGTTGGCGCTGGTGCCCTCGTGGGGGGCACGTGAAGCGCTGCCTCATTAAACTTTAACAGAGCTTAGCTCTTTTATTATGTTTAAATATTAGGGGAATATGTACGATACACGAACCGAGACGAATAGGTGGAGAGACAGCCTCGGGACTTGGAAAGATGAATATGGATTGACTAGTGTAAACATACATTGATTTTGCTGTGAGGACGATCCGTTTATATTTTCGCAACAAGTATTTCAAGTATACCACTCAAAGTGTTTGAAGCATTCGGGATGGAGTGTCGTATGCTGATGGAAACCCAGAGATATTTTTGATGTCCCAGAATTCGAGGATCGCATGGACGACAGCGATGAGGAGGAAGAAGAGAGAAGATTTAGAGTACTCCAACGGTCTGTCTCCGTAAACGGGTCGTCTTCGGCTAAGCGTGAAGTTACTTAGGTTAGAAATTCCTACGACGTCTAATACGTTTAGGAAACGAAAATGGTTATCATTAATATTAGATTAAGTCTTTATATTTTCTATGATCTATACATGTATTGTTGTTGTTGTTTCTCTTATATATATGTTTTGCATGCATATGCAATGATTTTACTTCTATCTAGAGATGATGGAGATGTCGGGAGCAGCGAGGGGCAGGGACGGCAGGGGCAGAGGCATCTCCAGGGGCGGCAAGGGTAGAGCGGTTCTTTTGCCCGGGGAGCTGCATAGGGAGCTCCAGAGGGAAGGTGTTGCACCCCCGTCCGTACCCCTTCTAGATGACTTATTGCGTGTGGACATTCCTACACCATTTATACCCTGTCACGCCCTGCTTCACAAAAGACGGTGACGGCACGTGATGAGGCCTGCAACATATTTACTACGAGAAGGTCATTTCTCTTAATAAATACATTAAGCGTTTTTAAGTAATATAACAATATATAAGAATTAACAAGAATAATTAACATTAACATCAACTTTATTTACATTCAAACTTTAAAATACAGATGTTCGAAATAAATGATACAATAACTGAAAAGGTGCCTAAACAATGGCATACAGAAAATAACTGCAGAAAAGAAACTAGTAATCGGGCTGGACGGCGAACTAGTCTAAGTCTTCCTGGTTTGGTTCTATCTCCTCAGTATCCTGTCCACCTGAAGAACATCCCAAACAAAAGAAATGGAAAGGAATGTTGTCACCAGACCAGCGCTCGGTAAGTCCCCAAAAGAAAAAGTACTGATGGTTAAAGGTATGTAAAATGAAAATAAAACCAAGTAGTAATGAACGGGTAAGGTTGTATGTAAAGGTATCTTAAACATGGTATTTATATGTATAAGGTTAACTATTGTAACGTGGTTGTTTGTAATTTGATAGGGAAGATAAGCGTGTATACGAGAGTAGTCCAGTTTACCCCGTGAACCAAAGATACAAGAGAGTATAAGGCTCCGTCATAACCCACGGAACAACGACAAAAGCATATTCAAGAGGTGTCATTTAAAGTAACCTCTCGTTCCACGACATACGTTCCTTACTAATCTACCCCTTATCCCCGCGTATTTTAATGTATAGCTCAAGTTTGCAGGTTTTGACCAAATCCATGAATATAAAGAGTACAAGTTCAGATTTAGATTGTGTTCAAGTATTCATATCAAGTTCAAGTCAAGTCATATTCATGGTTCGGGTCAAGTCAAGTTCTGTAACAACCCTAAATTTCCTATACAAAATTTTTTAAATATTTTTTTCAAAAATCCACAAAGGGGTATTTTAGCATGAGCACAAGATATAGGTAATTATTTTGTTTTTAATTACAAGCTACAAGAATATAATAACTCCATTTTTAGTGTACAAGAAATTACTTTAAATTTAATGTATACTAGGAATATTTATTCTTACTGCTATCAGTTTAAGTAATTAAATACCACAATAATTACAAGAAAGAGCTTGTATCTCATTGGTAAGACCTTGCACTGCTGAACCAAGCGACCAGAGTTCGAATCCCATGCCCCTCATATTTTTATATCTTTTTGTTTTAATTTTTTGGGAAGGTCAACAGTCAAACCGCCATAACTCTCAAAATTTATACTGCACAGAAAAAGTTAGATACACCAAAATTCCCCCCAGGAGAAACCCCACCCGACGCCACTTCGACTCGGCCCGAGTCGGCCGGCGGACCGGCCGAATCGGCCGGCGGACCGGCCGAATCGGCCGGCGCCGGCGCCGCCGGCCTGACTCGGCCGGACGGCCGAGTCGTCAACACGGAATTTCTCCGTGTTGACCTGGTCAACCTCCCTGTATACTTTATTTTTTTGTATCGGTTACCAGATTTTCAATAAATCACTTTCATTACAAAATTTAATGATTTTTAATGTTTTTTTAATATATTTTTTTAATTAAAACCCTAACCCTAGCCTTGCCCTATATAAACACCCCTACCCTCTACCATGTCACCCTACAATTCTAAGTCCACTCTCTAAAATTCTCAAGAGAACTCGGTACGTTAGAAAAAGAGCGAAAGGCGAAGCGCTGCCGAAATCGACGGCGAATTCCGGCGATCGTGCTAGGACTCTTCACGACGATTCGACACCCGACAAACCCTCTAACCCCCTCTCACTCTCTAACGTGTCCAAAACTTGTAAGTCCCACTTTTTCTATCTCTCTTTTGTTTTAAGAAAAATACGACTTTTTAGAACCCGACGGAAATCGGAACAAACCGATTTCCGATTCGGTTTTTCTACAAAATCTCACTTGCCACCAATTCCTTAATACCTAAACATATTCATGATGACTATTAATCACATAAAAATCATTTTAAACAAAGTTTCTCACATGAAATGATAACTTTCTTGTAATATCGTATTCTTTTCATAAAAATACCATAAAGTTTATTTTTCCTCTTCTAATTAATTCCCTCATTCCTAAACATGTTCATCTTGATAAATAAACTTGTAGAAATCAATTTGAACGAGTTTTCACACATGAAATGATAACGTTTTCAAATACCGTATTCTTACACTTAAATACCCTTATGTTTAATTTATCATGTTTAACCCCTAAATATCACAATACCTTAAAATAAGTCACGAAGTAATGACCTACCTCCACACACATGCAAATATAACCTTAATTGATATCGTTAAAATTTAGAATACGAAAATACAAGACTTTTCGCTAAAATACCATATTCTTTATAAACCTTTTCTAAAAGCTTTAAGTTGTACACAATTCTAAAACAAAATCTTTTAAAATGAAAGTACGATTTGTCATGGACATCGATCGTTTATCTAAACTGACTTTGTGGTGTCTAAGCAAGTGTGTCAAGACTAGTGGTTTTTAATTAGGCCCACTATTGTGGTTCCTTCCCACTTACCTGGCACTTACCTGGCCGCAATTGGCGGTGAAGAGGCGATTTGAGCCTTCTAATGACTTATCGTTTAGACCTTAGAAATAGGCTAGTTGGCTTAGGAAACCCTAAAAACTAAAATGCGGAAATCTATACCCTTTTACGAATAAATACCTTATATTTATAAACCGTTTTTCTAAATGAATGGTATTTGTTAAACCTATGCAAAGCGCCACTACAACCCACCTTTGGGGAACCCGTTAGGGATAGTACGGTTCATCGTGCACCCGCGGGCTAGTAGTGCGAGATTCAGACCTCCGCAAGGAGCATTCGGTCTCGAAAGGTTTAAAATACGACATTTAAGAAAAATGAGATTTTGGAGAATAAAATATTTATTTAAAATTATTCTTGGATTAATATATATATAATTATTATTTGAACACCTATTTTATTATAAGATAAAGTTTTCTTTTTTCTAAAAAATTACAAGATTAAAAGTTACATTAAAATACCATGAATTTTAAATAAATCAACTAATACTTTTATTAGGATATATTTATTAGAATAACACAAATAAAATTTACACTCATTATAACTATAAAGACGAATAATAAATACTTGAGATATATTTTGAAAACTACATAATAGTACTTTTTGCATAAAACCCCCTCAAGTTTTATAAATTACAATAAGGCCCCTGACAAGTACAGAACTTCAAATTATCTTTCTTTTAGTCTGACTCGGGTTAGAGTCTGACTAATTCGGACTTGAATATGATTCAAGTCAACCCATATTCTTTAATATTCCAACTCAATATGAACACATGAATCCCAGAATCCAGTTAACAATCTATTCAATTTTGACTGAATCAAACCATGGATATACATCCATTATCCTGTTATTCCATTTATCTGATTATGCAGTTACAACATGTTTACTGATATCATGGTTTTGGTCAGTCACCCAAGTTACACCATACAATACAACAATACTGTTAAAACACTACGGGGTTTAAGGGGTAGATTGGTACGGAAGGTGTTAAAGGTGGCATGAGGTGGTTAGATTAAGACACCTAACCTATATTCCGTTGCTGTTGTACCGTGGCTTAACGGTTCCTTGTACTTTCCGTTTGCCCTGGTCTCTAGCATATAGAGACCCCCCTCGTATACACTGGCATCCTTCTGTACCAAGCTACAAACAGCACCGATAACATAACATTATAACAATAGTTTACATTCTAAAAATGTACCTTCTTATTCTGTCTTCTCTACTTCCCTCTTACCTTTGGGACTTACCGAGCGATCTGTTCGCTGACGACATTCTGTTTCTCTCTTCTTTGAATGTCGTCAGGTGACCTGGACCCGGCAGAAGTTGAGCCAACACAAGAAGACTTGGAGCAATTCGCCGAAGACCCTGCAGTATAATTTTATTGTACACTTTTCTTTTCTGTACTTTCCATTTCCTGTTATGCCACTGTTTAGGCATCTTTATTTCAGTTGTATTTTCTTTTCCATGTATTGTACAAAGAATGTTAATAAATAAAAGTTGTTGTTCTTTTTATACTCTTGTCTCTTGTGTATTTATTTTATATTGCTTAGCTACGCTTAGCGTATGTACTTCTGAGTACATACGTAGCGGACCTCGTCGCGTCCCTTTCACCGTACACTGGGAAGCGGGGCGTGACAGGTTTTGTTGGTGGCCCATGCAGGTCAGAGCTGTATGAATCCCTGTCATGCAGTTCTGGTCTGCGTGAACAACCTAAGCAATATAACACAAGAAACAGCAACTAAAACATTCTTTACAATTCATGTTCCTTGAATCTTGCAAATACCTGTTCCTTGAATCTTATCATTTCATGTATTTGAATCTGTTCTAACCCAAATTTTTCTTCAGAGTTATGGATTCCCCGAACAACATCGGTACCAATGTCAACAACACACCTACACCTCCAACATTACCTCTCAAACCTGTCGTTCCTGCTCCACCCAACGAGCAGACGGTTCTGCTTAAGGAAATCCAAAGCCTCCTGGTTGGGCTGCAGCAGCAGACTGCCATATTATTGAACCGACCAGAAGCAGGAGCAACCGTCAAGAAACGCACTGCCACCCAGATGACAAGAGGAACCTACACTACACAACCTGCAAAACCCAAGAGACAGAAGGAAACAATTAACCAGTCAAGTTCAGGATTTTGCTACTACTGCCATAGAAATGGACACTTGTGGAAGGACTGTAGGCGCGCAAAAGGCCTGTGCCTAATTTGCGGCGCATCCGATCATAGAATTGGAGACTGTCCCTATAGACGCAACTCAGCCCTCACACCCACTATCTACCCGAAGCAGCCAGCTATCCAGACTCCTACACCTAGTTTTGCACTCCCAGCACCACCTCCACATGGACCATCCCTACCTAATCAGGCATCGATGTATCGACTTACTCAGAAAAATGTGTCGAGACGTCAAGCCTCCACCTTAACGGCCTTAGAACCTGAGACTAAGAACCAAGGTAACCCAGGTAACTCCCTCACTTTGACCAAAACATTTTGCAATATTTCTTCCTTCTAAATATTTTCATACACTACCAATAGTTCTTTCACAAAACCTTCCTTGAAACTGTTACACCTTTCTTTTACAAATTTCGAGGACGAAATTTTTATAAGGAGGGTAGAATGTAACAACCCTAAATTTCCTATACAAAATTTTTCAAATATTTTTTTTCAAAAATCCACAAAGGGGTATTTTAGCATAAGCACAAGATATAGGTAATTATTTTGTTTTTAATTACAAGCTACAAGAATATAATAACTCCATTTTTAGTGTACAAGAAATTACTTTAAATTTAATGTATACTAGGAGTATTTATTCTTACTGCTATCAGTTTAAGTAATTAAATACCACAATAATTACAAGAAAGAGCTTGTAGCTCATTGGTAAGACCTTGCACTGCTGAACCAAGCCACCAGAGTTCGAATCCCATGCCCCACATATTTTTATATCTTTTTGTTTTAATTTTTTGGCAAGGTCAACAGTCAAACCGCCATAACTCTCAAAATTTATACTGCACAGAAAAAGTTAGATACACCAAAATTCCCCCCAGGAGAAACCCCACCCGACGCCACTTCGACTCGGCCCGAGTCGGCCTGCGCCGCCGGCCGGACTCGGCCGGACGGCCGAGTCGTCAACACGGAATTTCTCCGTGTTGACCTGGTCAACCTCCCTGTATACTTTATTTTTTTTGTATCGGTTACCAGATTTTCAATAAATCACTTTCATTACAAAATTTAATGATTTCTAATGTTTTTTTAATATATTTTTATATTTTTTTAATTAAAACCCTAACTTAGCCTAGCCCTATATAAACACCCCTACCCTCTACCATGTCACCCTACAATTCTAAGTCCACTCTCTAAAATTCTCAAGAGAACTCGGTACGTTAGAAAAAGAGCGAAAGGCGAAGCTCTGCCGAAATCGACGGCGAATTCCGGCGATCGTGCTAGGACTCTTCACGACGATTCGACTCCCGGCAAACCCTCTCACCCCCTCTCACTCTCTAACGTGTCCAAAACTTGTAAGTCCCACTTTTTCTATCTCTCTTTTTCTTTTAAGAAAAATACGACTTTTTAGAACCCGACGGAATTCGGAACAAACCGATTTCCGATTCGGTTTTTCTACAAAATCTCACTTGTCACCAATTCCTTAATACCTAAACATATTCATGATGACTATTAATCACATAAAAATCAATTTAAACAAAGTTTCTCACATGAAATGATAACTTTCTTGTAATATCGTATTCTTTTCATAAAAATACCATAAAGTTTATTTTTCCTCTTCTAATTAATTCCCTCATTCCTAAACACATTCATCTTGATAAATAAACTTGTAGAAATCAATTTGAACGAGTTTTCACACATGAAATGATAACGTTTTCAAATACCGTATTCTTACACTTAAATACCCTTATGTTTAATTTATCATGTTTAACCCCTAAACATCACAATACCTTAAAATAAGTCACGAAGTAATGACCTACCTCCACACACACGCAAATATAACCTTAATTGATATCGTTAAAATTTAGAATACGAAAATACAAGACTTTTCGCTAAAATACCATATTCTTTATAAACCTTTTCTAAAAGCTTTAAGTTGTACACAATTCTAAAACAAAATCTTTTAAAATGAAAGTACGATTTGTCATGAACATCGATCGTTTATCTAAACTGACTTTGTGGTGTCTAGGCAAGTGTGTCAAGGCTAGTGGTTTTTAATTAGGCCCACTATTGTGGTTCCTTCCCACTTACCTGGCACTTACCTGGCCGCAATTGGCGGTGAAGAGGCGATTTGAGGCTTCTAATGACTTATCGTTTAGACCTTAGAATTAGGCTAGTTGGCTTAGGAAACCCTAGAAACTAAAATACAGAAATCTATACCCTTTTACGAATAAATACCTTATATTTATAAACCGTTTTTCTAAATGAATGGTATTTGTTAAACCTATGCAAAGCGCCACTACAACCCACCTTTGGGGAACCCGTTAGGGATAGTACGGTTCATCGTGCACCCGCGGGCTAGTAGTGCGAGATTCAGACCTCCGCAAGGAGCATTCGGTCTCGAAAGGTTTAAAATACGACATTTAAGAAAAATGAGATTTTGGAGAATAAAATATTTATTTAAAATTATTCTTGGATTAATATATATATAATTATCATTTGAACACCTATTTTATTATAAGATAAAGTTTTCTTTTTTCTAAAAAATTACAAGATTAAAAGTTACATTAAAATACCATGAATTTTAAATAAATCAACTAATACTTTTATTAGGATATATTCACTAGAATAACACAAATAAAATTTACACTCATTATAACTATAAAGACGAATAATAAATACTTGAGGTGTATTTTGAAAACTACATAATAGTACTTTTTACATAAAACCCCCTCAAGTTTTATAAATTACAATAAGGCCCCTGACAAGTACAGAACTTCAAATTATCTTTCTTTTAGTCTGACTCGGATTAGAGTCTGACTAATTCGGACTTGAATATGATTCAAGTCAACCCATATTCTTTAATATTCCAACTCAATATGAACACATGAATCCCAGAATCCAGTTAACAATCTATTCAATTTTGACTGAATCAAATCATGGATATACATCCATTATCCTGTTATTCCATTTACCTGATTATGCAGTTACAACATGTTTACTGATATCATAGTTTTGGTCAGTCACCCAAGTTACACCGTACAATACAACAATACTGTTAAAACACTACGGGGTTTAAGGGGTAGATTGGTACGGAAGGTGTTAAAGGTGGCATGAGGTGGTTAGATTAAGACACCTAACCTATATTCCGTTGCTGTTGTACCGTGGCTTAACGGTTCCTTGTACTTTCCGTTTGCCCTGGTCTCTAGCATATAGAGACCCCCCTCGTATATACTGGCATCCTTCTGTACCAAGCTATAAACAGCAGCGATAACATAACATTATAACAATAGTTTACATTCTAAAAATGTACCTTCTTATTCTGTCTTCTCTACTTCCCTCTTACCTTTGGGACTTACCGAGCGATCTGTTCGCTGACGACATTCTGTTTCTCTCTTTTTTGAATGTCGTCAGGTGACCTGGACCCGGCAGAAGTTGAGCCAACACAAGAAGACTTGGAGCAATTTGCCGAAGACCCTGCAGTATAATTTCATTGTACACTTTTCTTTTCAGTACTTTCCATTTCCTGTTATGCCACTGTTTAGGCATCTTTATTTCAGTTGTATTTTCTTTTCCATGTATTGTACAAAGAATGTTAATAAATAAAAGTTACTGTTCTTTTTATACTCTTGTCTCTTGTGTATTTATTTTATATTGCTTAGCTACGCTTAGCGTATGTACTTCTGAGTACATACGTAGCGGACCTCGTCGCGTCCCCTTCACCGTACACTGGGAAGCGGGGCGTGACAAGTTCAAATGTTCAAGTTCAAGTTCAAATGTTCGAATTCAAGTTGGTTTCGAGTTCGGGTTCAAATCAAGTTCGAATTTGAGTTCAGCTTCTAGACATATCTTATTAAAAGATTTAATTTTGAAATTCTTAAGTTTGGGAAATATCGATAATCGCTGCACATGGACGGCAGGATTTGTGTATTTTTCAAAGACGATTGTCATTGATAATTTCTTTAATGTGATCTAGGCCAGATAGGAAAGCACCCACTTTCTCCGGCTTTCGAGTCCTAGAGAATTGGTACCGCTTATACCCATTATCAATCTAAAGTCCTTAAAAAATTATTAATTTGCTTTTTGTATGTTTGCATTCCCCAAAGGGGATTTTGTAAAATGTTTTAATTTAAAAAAAATAAACCTTGATGGTGTTTTTGGATAAAAACAGGTTAATTAAAAGTCTAGAGTTTTTATTAAAATGTATTTTAGATTTGGTGATATTTTACTGTCAAAACCCAGCTTTCGAAAGTTTATGGTATTTTAATGAAAAATCTATCTTTTGGAAACTTGAGGGTATTTTCTTAAAAAATTTAACCTTTTCTTTTAAAAATCTAGTTTTCACAAATTGTTTTATTTGAAAATACGGGTATATGATTTAAACAATTTTCCAATTATTTAACTTGTTTTAAAAAGTCGTATTTTTTTTAAAACCGTGTTTTATTCCTTTCGAGACCGAATTCTCTGTGAGGAGTTTTGCATCTCACTCTACTATCCCAAATATGTGCGATAATCCACACTATCCATAAACAGGTCTCCTAACTAGAATTGTAGATGTGTATTTGTAAAGAATATAAAATAACGATTCAAAAACCGTATTTTTAGAAAGTGGGGGTATTTTAATGAAATATGTTTCTTTAGAATAAAACATGTAACTATAGTATCATGCTATGAAACCATAGTGTATATGAGTGGGGTAAGTCATCACCCTATGAGTTTTCTAGAGGTATATGTTATGATAACGATCAAAAGGTACATGTTAAGTTTATGGTATTTTTGTGTAATATGATTCTAAACTATGTTAAAATGAAGTTTTCCGTATTAAGAATTTTATACAACTTGAAGAACTTTTATAATATATGTTATAAACATGTAGGTATTATTTTAGCTTAGAAGAAAAGAGAACTTAAATTTTAAAAGATAGTTAAAGGTATTTTAGTGTAAAGTTCGATATACGTTTTGTTTTACATGACAATTCTAAATAAAAATTCCTACAATTAAAAGTTCAATTTTAATATATGTTTTTAACTTGTTATGTGTTAAATTAACATGGCGGTGGTGAGAATTATTTATTTTAAAAGACGAATTAGGATTAACTCCACTTTTACGTTATATTGTTTAAGGATACATTGAGATGAATGAAAGAGAAAGAAGGGGGGACTTACGGGGTGCGCGTTTGAAAGAGAGAAGAAGCCTAGGTTAAGGAACCGATACTAGCAAGACGAGAAGGTCGCTTTGACAATGCTTAGAAGGACGAACTTGAATGGTTGATGAGTGGAGAAACTTGTGAATAGGCTTGACTTCTTTTTGCTTGGACTTAAGAACTTTAGAGAGGAATTTTGTGAAATTTCCAGAAATGAGGAGTAGGGTAGGATGGCTAGGTATTTATAGGGAATAATATAGGAGTATATGAATTTTAAAAAAACGAATTAAAATGTGTTAATAGGGTAGATGAAAGGACTGACAGCTCTCTGGTCTAATTCAGAGAATTCAAAGTGTAAAAATGAGTATAGGGAAGTCCAAAGATCGCATGGAGAAAGTACAGAGCAAGATGAATGCATCTTGGCTGCTGGTAGCGACCCAAATGAGATTTTGGGTGGTCAGATTTGAAGCAATTGCTTCAAGGTTTGAGCCCTGGGTTTTAATTGTCTTTAACACCTCATTTATCCAGTTTAATTTTGTTGCAACTTTTCGTTTCTCCGTGTAATGCCCGTGCAAATTCTTGGGCTTCCAAAAGTTAAAAAGAAAAAATATTAAAATAATTGGGGCTGATGGCATTCGAACACGCAAGCTAAAGAAAACAAGTGGAGAGTATTAACCAGTGAGTTACAAGTTTCTTCGTGCTTTTATTTAAAAGACTTAACTTATAACTCATAGTCAGGGTTGAAATACACATTAATATACATTAAATATGATACAATTGTACAGGGATTTCGGGATCGTTACATCCTACCCTCCTTATAAAATTTTCGTCATCGAAATTTACATAATGACTAAACTTCAAACAAATGAGGGTATCGGGTACGCATATCATCTTCCCATTCCCAAGTTGATTCTCCTGGTGAATCCTTTCTCCACATCACTCGGACTAGCTTGACAACCTTGTTCCGCAATGTCTTCTCCTTTCGATCTAGTATCTCGACTGGCTATTGCTCGCAAGCCAGATCGGTCTGCACAGTGAGCTCTGAGTGATCATGTGGCTGGGGTCACGCACATAACGACGTAGCTGAGATACATGGAATACATTTTGCACTCCTTCTAATGATGGTAGCAGTGCTAAATGATACTCCACTTCTCTTTCCCGTTCCAATATGTTGAACAGGCTGATATATCTTGGGGACGACTCCTCTGTTCAGAGAGATCTTGAGGAATACGTAATCTTCAGGTTGAAAATCCAAGTTTCGACGCTTCGCATCTGCCCAATATTTCTGTCGGTCCTGGGCTATGTGCATCTTTTTCCTGATCGTTCGAACTACATCAACTATTGCCACGATCATCTCGGGCCTAAAGAGTTCTTGATCTCCAATATCGTCCTAACTCATAGGAGAACGACACTTTCGACTGTAGAGTGTGTTGGGGTCAAAATTTGCACTCCGGTTGACCAAGTCAAAGTCAAGGTCAACCCCAGGCCAGGTGGGCCCAAGCCCAGGTCAAGCGGGCCCATGCCCAAGTCGAGCCCGCGGACAGCCTCCCCATGCCAATATAAAATCATGTAATAAATAATTTTAATGTAAAATTTTTTTTATGCATGAATAGGCATAAAGCCAAATTTTTGTAAAGCCCATGGCTTATGTGCAAAAAGAAATAGCACATGAGACATGGGATGGGCAAAATGCCATTTTGTAAAGCCCAAGGGGATATGTGTAAATGTGTAAGCCTATATAAGGCAACATGATAATGAATAAAGCAAAAAAAAACTTTTCATTCTCTCAAAAATCTAGGGTTCTTTGTGCCTCCTTCTCCTTCCTCAAGGTTCTAAACCTTCTTCCCATTTTTCAATTAAATCAAGTGTTTTACTCTTCCTTTTCCAAAACTAAATAGTTTTCACCACAAAACCCACAAAGGGGAGCCCAGATCTTCCATTAGATCTCAAAAAGGGAAGATTTTTAAATTTCATACCTCTTGTTCTTCAAGAGCCGGCCAACAAACGAGGAAGAAGGAGACCCATCTCCAAAGACCCCACTTTGGGGAAGATCCAGGGCTCAAGGGAGAAGCCCCTTCATCTGCTCCAAAAAATATCTTAGGAGTTCAACTCCATAAGTCAAATCGGGAGCACAGCTCCCAGTGCAGGGACCAAGTCCCTTTTGCTGCTGACATCTAGCCCTGCGTGCCAGGCACGTGGGACGCTGGCGCACAGCGCCCGCGTGCCTGGCACGTGGTGGCACATTCTCCTACGCATCCTTTGGATGCCCTTTCCTTTATATATATATATATATATATATATATATATATATATATGTATGTATGTATATATGCGCACACACACACTCCACCACATTGTTCCCGTTAGAAAAAAGTTTCTAACGGGGTGCTGCCCCGCACCCCGCAAGGGGGCTGCTAGCCCCCTTGATCTCCACCCCTCTATCCGGGTAGCGGGACTCCCGTAAAAACTCTGCGGGGCCCCCGATATATCAAAAACCCCTTCAAAACACGCGTACACTGCACATTGAGTTCGCATGACCTGTTTGACCCGTTAATCGGAGATTCTCTCACTCCAAAGGCGAGGGGTAATTAACGACAGCTTAGTCCGCGGCTGCCGGAGATTCGGATCCCCACTGTAACAACCGAGCCCAATGCTACTAGTTTCTGTTACCGTATGAATGGTGTATGGTATTTATTTCTTTGATCCTAATTGACTGTTGCTAGTATAAATTTTTACCCGACAATTCATTTCTGCATATAACAATTTAAGGCATCTAAAATAAAATTAAAAATATTCGTCATGGCATGCTTGACACCCCTAACCCTGTTGTAGCGTCCGTGCATCGTGTTCTCGTCCCGTTCAGTGAAACGGGCGAGTTTGGATGGCTACGCGCACGTACGTGTGTCCGTTTTGGGGGTATGCTTTTTGATTGTAAAATACTTCATTTTAAATTTTGGATCCCGCCTAAAATTTTCTTATTTCAATTTCTAATTTTTGGACCCGACCCGGACGCAATTTGGAAATATTTACATTTGCGCCAAATCCCAATTTCTATTTTTTTTTAACCGTCGAATATATATAAATTTAACCCATAATATTTTTCCTATTTTCTTAAATCTTTAAAAAGATTTCTTTTCCTAACCAAACCCCACAAATCCCCTCTCCCAGCCAATCACCTCCTTTCTTTAACCCCCGTGGGCCCCACCTTTTCCTACGTCTCTCTCTCTCTCTTTTCTCTCTCTCGCTACAATCCAAACTTCTCTCTCCTCCCCGATTCTCTCTCCCCTCTCGATCTCTCTCCTCTCTCTCCTCTCGCAATCCCTCTCTCTCTCTTCCCGTCTCTATCTCTCTCTCTCCCCGTCTCTCTCTCTCCATATCTCTCTCTCTCTCCTATTTATATATATATTTCTCCCCCCTCAATTTCTTCTTCCTTCAACAGAACCCACGTCGCGAGAAGCCCTAGCCGCCTCGCCCTCGCCGCAGTAGCCCAACGCCGACGCCATCACCACCGGCCTCGTCGTCTCCTCGCCCTCATCACATCCACCTCTTCTTCCTCCTTCATCAGCTCCCCGTGTACCCTGTACCGGCAACCGCGGCCACCTGCACACCGCCTGCACCTCGTGGGATCACCGCCGGCGATCTCGATCCGTCACCCCGGCCTCGTGCATCCCTCGGTAAGTGTCTTCTTCTTCTTCTTCTTCTTCAGTTCCTTCTTCTTTCCATTGCTCGGCTATTTTTTACCGCCGGTGATCCTTTGCAGGGCGTGCCCGGAGCTCTGTCGACGTAGCCGCCGATCTCACCCTACCCTCTCCTCCTCATCTTCTTTCTCTTCTCCTTCATCTTTCTCCGTCTGTTTAAAACCTGCAACCCCACAACAGCCGCAGACCACCTTCTCGAGCACCCTGCACCTCGCCGCAGCTCCGCCAACCACCTCCGTCGACACGCCATACCACAGTAAGTCTCCCTCTCCTCTCCAGTTCCATTCTTTTATTCTCTTTTTCCCATGCACTTTGCCTTTGCACCGTGATGTTTGTTGTTTTTGTGTCTTGCCGGAATCCGGCCGTGCCGGCGACGTGTCCCGACGTTCCAGCGTGGTACCCCGACCCGTGTGGCTTCATTGTCCGTCGTTTGGGTTCATTCCGTGAACCGTGCGCGCGTCGCGAGATTTCCCCGCCGACGTTTAACATTCCGTTTTCCTGATTCGCAACCCGTCGAGGCAAGTACACCTTGCTACATGCTAAAAAATATTTACATATACATTGATAACACCCTAAACCTGCAGTTTAACCTTAGGACAATAATTTCCCATTTTCGTGTGCAATGTCGTGTTATATCATTTTATCTTCCAAGCTTGAAACCTACCGTCTGCAATTACTATATTAAACCTAATAACCACATTTGCATGTTTTAATCACACTTTCACTATTGACATAGTCTATGGCACTTTCTCTATAGTTTTACTTCATTCGGACACTCGTGTACATTTAACCTGTATTAACTGTGACTTCATCCATTGAACCTATATATATATATATCATTGCATCCATAAAATTCTTAAACTTGTTAACATGATTTAACGGCCATAAATGTCTTACTGTATTCTTATAATGTTGATAGCACCTCTGAAACACAATTGATAACTGTGCTGCTAATTAATTGAAGCTGCTTTATTGTTTAATTCGTTGCTTAAATTTATGTTGTTGATGACCATGCTTGATTATGTAACTGAGTATGAGCACACCCATGATATCGTTTACATCTTGACCTGACTTGCTACATACATATTGATTGACCCTACATGGTACCATATACTGCTTGACTTAACCTGATGTACCATGACCTGACCCGTTACTTGATCTTGTGCCTAATGCCAACAATCTGACTTGTAGTCCTCATGGACCGTTCCTATTGTTTATCCAGACAAACCTGTTTACCTGATCCTGTGTTGGCATTAGTTCTTGATTACGGGATACCTGACTTGACCTACACATATAACTTGGGGGTATGGGGAAATCAAAGGTGAAACCTGACTTGTAACTCAACAGTTCGCTACTTGTTCTGATCAGTTTTAGAGGCTAGGCCAGCCTTGGAATGATGCTGCTGACATCATTCATCTATACACATTCCTGTTTAGTGCCTAGCGGCATGTCTCGGTTTCAGCCCGAGAATCTGGGCCGTGGTCCCGGGTATGTACGGGATACTATTGAGTTACATCGATGATTCATCAATTTGGTTTCAAAGACTTTAGAACAGAAAACCTGATAGAACAGTTAGTTTACCCACTATACTGCTCTGATTTATATTATTGTTACCCTTGTTTTATTCATGTTTATATTCGCATTGCCTGTTACCCTGTTTATATGTTATTACTTGATGACTTGACGCGCTGACGTCTGGGTTTTGCATGGCCCAGATTCTGTACCGCTGTTGCAGTCCGAACAGGAGTACTTCAGCCATCAGGCTGAGTTGTGAGTGTCAGCAGTAGTTAGTTTTTCTTTCCTGCATTTTATTCCTGATGTGAGCCCGTATTATGGGACATACATTCCAGTTATCTTGTATTGGATCTTTCGATTCCGCATTTTATTATTCTTGACTCATGTTATCTTGGATTATGGACATGTTTTAGAAAGTTTTATTTTGTTCTTGATATCTCTACAGCCGTAATGTGACTGTGGATGGATACTTCCTACCCACAGGTAGCATGGTTGGCTATGTCACGTGCCCACTTTAGCGTACTCTGGGAAGCGGGGCGTGACATGGTTCTTTTGGTATCAGAGCCATAGGTTAGTCGGGTTGATTCTTTTGTAGTTGGGTATTGTACCCAATACAGGAATCAGAATACCGTGTTTAGGAAACATGTCCTGCCACCTTGCCGTTTTACCATTCTTGGATCACATTCTTCCTGATTATATCTTTTACGATGTGCAAACTTCCTTTGCATATCGACTCGAAAACCTGAATCCTTGTTATCTCTAGGACTTAGGCGACTTGGGTGGAGTTATGTAATTGTGGCTATGATACCGCGGCATAGTTACAATGCGGCACTCTATTTAAGTAACTCGAAGTTCTAGCCTTGATCTATATTTTGAATCTATCATCATGCTAATGTTGGGTGTTTTGATTTCAGGAATATGGCAGGTAAGAATTTGAAGACGTACCAAAGGCGTGTGGATGAAGCCGCCATGCTTGGAGTGATAAAGGGAATGCTGAAGAATCAAAAGAGACAGACCGAGCTGATCCAGCAGCAAGCGGAATCGTTTCAGGAAGGTTTGCAAATCGTTTAGTAGTCTGTGAACAATGTTGGAGCTAAACCAGTTGACCGAGTAGGGACCGTAGCAGATTTCAGGCGTTTGGGCTCGTCTACATTTACTAGTTTGGAGGAGCCATTGCTAGTCGAGCAGTGGCTAGTTGACACAGAGAATTTGCTTATTACGGCACATATTCCAGATGAGAAAAGAGTTGATGTGGTACGCATTCAGTTAGTGGACTATGCCCGATAATGGTGGCTTGTGGAGGAGAACCGTTTGCCCAAGCCGATCAAGTAGGCGGATTTTTCAAAGAGTTTCCTGGAGAAGTTCTTCCCGCGGACTGCACGGGAGGAAATGGAAGAGAAGTTCATCGGGCTAAAGCAGAAGGGAGCACCCGTAGATGTGCATGCAGCAGAATGGACAAGACTCAGAAGATTCGCTGGACCTTTAGTTGCCAACGATGCAGACAGGGCACGGAGGTTCATGCGCAGCTTGGATGTGGACATCCAGAGGCAGATTGTCTCCCTGGGTTTGACCACTTTCTCACAAGTACTTGCGGCAGCCCGAGAGCAGCAGAGTTTATCTGGGATGAAGGGGAGTTTGCAGCAGACAGCAGTTGTAGTAAGGAAGCCAGCATTTGTACCAAACCGAGCTCATGGTCGCAGAGGTATTCCAGTGGACCGTCGAGGTATAGCACCCATGAAGAATCCTGTTGTCGTCGATCGAAGAAAGAGCATGACTTGTAACTACTGCAATTTACCTGGCCACGTGCTAAAGGATTGTTGAAGGAGGCTGGGACTCTGTTTGGTTTGTGGAGCGGCAGATCACGCTGTTAGTGCTTGTCCGTCGAAGTTTCGTACAAGGGATGATTTTCAGAAGCCCCCGCAGAGACCGTTCCAGGGACAGAAACAACTGACTCAAGGATCTAATCAGGCTCGAGCTTTTACTTTGACAGCTGAGGAAGCTAAGACGTCAGGAGAAGTTGTTTCAGGTATTCTACTCGTTCATGGTTTTCCCGCATTAGCGTTATTCGATTCTGGTGCATCCCATTGTTTTATGTCATCCAAGTTTATAACTACACACTCGATTGCCTGCACGACCCTGTCTAGTTTCTGGGACATACACACTGGGAATGGGAAAATCATAGCTAGTAGGAAATGTAAAGATTGTACAGTTGTTGTTTGCGGACGGGAGCTTTTTGCAGATTTCTTAGTGATTGTTACGGGAAGCTACGAAGTCGTCTTGGGAATGGATTTTCTTGGTACTTTCCACGCTTACATTGATTGTAGAGCAAGGAAAGTAATTTTCCAGATTCCCGGACATCCCGAGTTTAGCTTCACTGGAGGAAGCAGTTCTGTCGGGCCAGTCGAGTTTAGGGCTAGGCCGACAAACAATATTCTTGCATCAATGGAAGTTGATAAAAGTGGAGATCCGGCTGTTGTTCGCGACTTAATGGACGTGTTTGAAGATATATCGGGTTTACCGCCGAAGCGAGACGTGGAGTTCGCAATTGATCTTATTCCTGGTGCAGCGCCAGTATCCAAAGCGTATTATCCAATGACACTAGTAGAGTTGGAAGAAGTCAAGAAACAGGTTGCTGAATTGCTTGAGAAGGGTTGGATTCGAAGCAGTAACTCGCCTTGGGGAGCTCCAGTTCTTCTAGTGAAGAAGAAGGATGGCACCAGAAGGATATGCATCGACTATCGAGGATTAAACCGGGTGACTATTAAGAACAAGTACCCGATCCCTCGCATTGGCGAACTTTTCGAGCAGCTTAGTGGCGCGAGGGTATTCTCGAAGCTGGATTTGCGATTCGGATATCATCAGGTCCGAGTAAAAGCAGAAGATATTTGCAAGACGGCGTTCCGAACTCGGTATGGACATTACGAGTACTTAGTGATGCCCTTCGGAGTAACGAATGCACCGGCAATATTCATGGACTTGATGAACCGAATCTTTTCACCATTCTTGGACTAGTTTATTGTGGTGTTCATTGACGATATTCTGGTTTATTCAAAGAGTTTTGAAGAGCATGCTGAGCATTTGAAGATCGCACTGCGTACGTTGAGACAGGAAAAGTTGTATGCGAAGATGAGCAAGTGCGAGTTTTGGTTGGAAGAAGTAAAGTTTTGGGGCATGTTGTGTCTGGCGATGGAATCGCTGTCGATCCCGAAAAGATTGCAGCAGTTCGTGATTGGCCAATTCCAAAGAATGTTGCGGAGATAAGAAGCTTTCTTGGACTCGCCGGATATTACAGGAGATTTGTGGAGAACTTTGCTCGTCTGGCGGAGCCGTTGACCAAGCTTACGTGCAAGGAGGTACCTTTTGTATGGACGGATATGTGTGCGTTAGCTTTTGAGACATTAAAGCAGAAGTTGATAACCGCCCCTATTCTGACCGTGCCAGACAATTCCGGAGGATTTGTGATTCACAGCGACGCATCTGGGAAAGGATTGGGATGTGTTTTGATGCAGTATGGGAAGGTTGTAGCGTACACATCGAGACAGTTGAAGACCCATGAGAAGAATTACCCAACTCACGACTTGGAGCTTGCAGCTGTGATTTTCGCTTTGAAGATTTGGAGACACTACCTTTTGGGCGAAAGGGTCGAAGTGTTCACGGATCATAAGAGTTTGAAGTATGTGTTCACGCAGAAGGAGCTTAATATGAGGCAACGTAGATGGTTGGAGCTAATGGCTGACTACGATCTTGATCTTAAGTGCCATCCGAGGAAGGTTAATGTCGTGCCGGATGCGCTTAGTCGATTACCAGCAATTCAGATGTTAACTACGCAGAAGGAGCTCGTTGAAGATTTTCGAAGATTTGACTTGGAGGTTGTGCTACCGCATTCTTCGGGACAGTTGATGCAGCTGCAAGTACATTCATTTTTTATCGAGAATATTAAAGCAGCACAATCGCAAGATCCTAGACTGCAAAAGTTTCGAGAACAGGTTGAAGCCGGACTATGAACAAATTTATTAATCCACGAAGATGGTTCGTTGAGGTATGGTAGCCGTTTGTGTGTGCAAAAGGGAGATATTCGTGAAGAGCTTATGAAGGAGGCACACAGTTCAGCTTATTCTGTACATCCAGGAGGCACAAAGATGTACCGAGATATTCGACTGCATTTCTGGTGGGAAGGCATGAAGCGGGAGATTGCTCGCTTTGTGGCAAAGTGCTTGGTGTGTCAGCAAGTTAAGGCTGAACATCAAAGGGTTGCTGGTTTATTGCAACCACTTCCGATTCCTCAGTGGAAGTGGGAACATATAACCATGGATTTCGTGACGGCTTTACCGCGGAGTCCAAAAGGCAACAATGTTGTATGGGTGATTGTTGATCGATTGACCAAGACAGCTCACTTTATTCCTTTTCGGGTTGGTCAATCAACAGAGACTTTGGCGGAGCGGTACATGCAGGAGATTGTAAGATTGCATGGAGTACCGGTGAGCATCGTGTCCGATCGGGACACTCGGTTCTTATCACACTTTTGGCGGAGTTTACAGGAAAGTTTGGGGACTTGATTGAAGTTTAGCACAGCTTATCATCCTCAAACTGATGGTCAGTCGGAGAGAACAATCCAAACTCTTGAAAATATATTGAGAGCATGCATGTTGGACTTCAAGGGTTCATGGGAGGATCATCTACATTTGGTGGAGTTTTCTTACAACAACAGTTTTCAGGAAACTATCTAGATGGCTCCGTTTGAAGCTTTGTATGGTCGTAAATGTCGTTCACCTGTTTGTTGGGACGATGTTGGTGAACGAAGATTGTTGGGACCAGATTTGGTTGTGCAGACAGTTGAGAAGGTTAACACTATCAGAAGTCATATGAAAGCAGCTCAAGACCGACAGAAAAGTTGGGCTGACACGTCGAGAAGACCTCTAGAGTTCACTGTGGGTGATTTGGTATTCTTGAAGATATCACCGACTAGAGGGGTGATTCGTTTTGGAAGTCTAGGAAAGCTTAGTCCTCGATTTGTTGGACCCTTTGAGATCTTGGAGCGTGTTGGTGAGATAGCGTATCGTTTGGCGTTACCGCAGTCCTTGGCGAATGTGCACGATGTGTTTCACGTATCTCAACTCCGTAAGTATGTTCGTGATGAAACGCATGTATTGGATCATTCGGAGCTGACGGTACGAGAAGACTTGACTTTCGAGGAGCGACCGGTTGAAATCGTGGATCGAAGGGAAAATGTTCTTAAGAACAAGGTGATCCCTCTTGTGCTTGTTTCTTGGGGTAATCACCCGCATGGAGAGTCCACTTGGGAACGAGAAGACGAAATCCGGCAGAAGTTTCCTCATCTTTTCTTGTAGTTTTTGTCGTCTATCTTTGTATTCTTAGAATTTCGAGGATGAAATTCTATTTGTAGTTGGGTATAATGTAACAACCTAGCCCAATGCTACTAGTTTCTATTACCGTATGATGGTGTATGGTATTTATTTCTTTGATCCTAATTGACTGTTGCTAGTATAAATTTTTACCCGACAATTCATTTCTGCATATAACAATTTAAGGCATCTAAAATAAAATTAAAAATATTCGTCATGGCATGCTTGACACCCCTAACCCTGTTGTAGCGTCCGTGCATCGTGTTCTCGTCCCATTCAGTGAAATGGGCGAGTTTGGACGGCTACGCGCACGTACGTGTGTCCGTTTTGGGGGTATGCTTTTTGATTATAAAATACTTCATTTTAAATTTTGGATCCCGCCTAAAATTTTCTTATTTCAATTTCAAATTTTTGGACCCGACCCGGACGCAATTTGGAAATATTTACATTTGCGCCAAATCCCAATTTCTATTATTTTTTTTAACCGTCGAATATATATAAATTTAACCCATAATATTTTTCCTATTTTCTTAAATCTTTAAAAAGATTTCTTTTCCTAACCAAACCCCACAAATCCCTTCTCCCAGCCAATCACCTCCTTTCTTTAACCCCCGTGGGCCCCACCTTTTCCTACGTCTCTCTCTCTCTCTCTTTTCTCTCTCTCGCTACAATCCAAACTTCTCTCTCCTCTCCGATCCTCTCTCCCCTCTCTATCTCTCTCCTATCGCAATCCCTCTCTCTCTCTTCCCGTCTCTATCTCTCTCTCTCTCTCCCTATCTCTCTCTCTCTCTCCACTTTATATATATATTTCTCCCCCCTCAATTTCTTCTTCCTTCAACAGAACCCACGTCGCGAGAAGCCCTAGCCGCCTCGCCCTCGCCGCAGTAGCCCAACGCCGACACCATCACCACCGGCCTCGTCGTCTCCTCGCCCTCGTAACATCCACATCCACCTCTTCTTCCTCCTTCATCAGCTCTCCGTGCACCCTGCACCGGCAACCGCGGCCACCTGCACACCGCCTGCACCTCGTGGGATCGCCGCCGGCGATCTCGATCCGTCCCCCCGGCCTCATGCATCCCTTGGTGAGTGTCTTCTTCTTCTTCTTCTGTTCCTTCTTCTTTCCATTGCTCGGCTATTTTTTACCGCCGGTGATCCTTTGCAGGGCGTGCCCGGAGCTCTGTCGACGTAGCCGCCGATCTCACCCTACCCTCTCCTCCTCATCTTCTTTCTCTTCTTCTCCTTCATCTTTCTCCCTCTGTTTAAAACCTGCAACCCCACAGCAACCGCAGACCACCTTCTCGAGCACCCTGCACCTCGCCGCAGCTCCGCCAACCACCTCCGTCGACACGCCATACCACAGTAAGTCTCCCTCTCCTCTCCAGTTCCATTCTTTTATTCTCTTTTTCCCATGCAACTTGCCTTTGCACCGTGATGTTTACTGTTTTTGTGTATCGCCGGAATCCGGCCGTGCCGGCGACGTGTCCCGACGTTCCAGCGTGGTACCCCGACCCGTGTGGCTTCATTGTCCGTCGTTTGGGTTCATTCCGTGAACCGTGCACGCGTCGCGAGATTTCCCCGCCGACGTTTAACATTCCGTTTTCCCGATTCGCAACCCGTCGAGGCAAGTACACCTTTCTACATGCTAAATAATATTTACATATACATTGATAATACCCTAAACCTGCAGTTTAACCTTAGGACAATAATTTCCCATTTTCGTGTGCAATGTCGTGTTATATCATTTTATCTTCCAAGCTCGAAACCTACCGTCTGCAATTACTATATTAAACCTAATAACCACATTTTCATGTTTTAATCACACTTTCACTATTAACATAGCCTATGGCACTTTCTCTATAGTTTTACTTCATTCGGACACTCGTGTACATTTAACCTGTATTAACTGTGACTTCATCCATTGAACCTATATATATATATATATATATATATATATATATATATATATATATATATCATTGCATCCATAAAATTCTTAAACTTTTTAACATGATTTAACGGCCATAAATGTCTTACTGTATTCTTATAATGTTGATAGCACCTCTGAAACACAATTGATAACTGTGCTGCTAATTAATTGAAGCTGCTTTATTGTTTAATTCGTTGCTTAAATTTATGTTGTTGATGACCATGCTTGATTATGTAACTGAGTATGAGCACACCGATGATATCGTTTACATCTTGACCTGACTTGCTACATACATATTGATTGACCCGACATGGTACCATATACTGCTTGACTTGACCTGATGTACCATGACCTGACCCGTTACTTGATCTTGTGCCTAATGCCAACAATCTGACTTGTAGTCCTCATGGACCGTTCCTGTTGTCTATCCAAACAAACCTGTTTACCTGATCCTGTGTTGGCATTAGTTCTTGATTACGGGATACCTGACTTGACCTACACATATAACTTGGGGGTATGGGGAAATCAAAGGTGAAACCTAACTTGTAACTCAACAGTTCGCTACTTGTTCTGATCAGTTTCAGAGGCTAAGCCAGCCTTGGAATGATGCTGCTGACATCATTCATCTGTACACATTCCTGTTTAGTGCCTAGCGGCATGTCTCGGTTTCAGCCCGAGAATCGGGGCCGTGGTCCCGGGTATGTACGGGATACTATTGAGTTACATCGATGATTCATCAATTTGGTTTCAAAGACTTTAGAACAGAAAACCTGATAGAACAGTTAGTTTACCCACTGCACTGCTCTGATTTATATTATTGTTACCCTTGTTTTATTCATGTTTATATTCGCATTGCCTGTTACCCAGTTTATATGTTATTACTTGATGACTTGACGCGCTGACGTCTGGGTTTTGCATGGCTCAGATTCTGTACCGCTGTTGCAGTCCGAGCAGGAGTACTTCAGCCATCAGGATGAGCTGTGAGTGTCAGCAGTAGTTAGTTTTTCTTTCCTGCATTTTATTCCTGATGTGAGCCCGCATTATGGGACATACATTCCAGTTATCTTGTATTAGATCTTTCGCTTTCGCATTTTATTATTTTTGACTCATGTTATCTTGGATTATGGACATGTTTTAGATAGTTTTATTTTGTTCTTGCCGTAATGTGACTGTGGATGGATACTTCCTACCCACGGGTAGCATGGTTGGCTATGTCACATGCCCACTTTAGCGTACTCTGGGAAGCGGGGCATGACACCCACAATCAATAAATCCCAGCCTATCCTGGGCAGGGGGAATGTAATGCGCCTGACAAGCGCGCGCGTATTCTCATCTCAACGGGGTGACGAAAAACACCCTACAGAGTGCTGCAAACGGTGTCATCCCAATGCTAGCTTAGTAACTGTTGTTGTATGCAAACTCCAAGAAATGTAGGTGAGCTTCCCACGATCCTCCGAAGTCGAGCATTCAGGCCCTTAGCATGTCCTCTAGGATCTGAATTTTCCGCGCGGACTGTCCGTCGGTTTGGGGATGGTATGCAATGCTGAAACTCAGACTCGTGCCCGGGTTGGCTTGAAGACCCTTCTAAAACTGGGATCGAAATCTGGTGTCCCAGTCGGAGACGATGCAGACTGGTACTCCATGAAGTCTCACGATCTCCTGCATGATTAATGAGTATCAAAACAAGTGGAGGTACAATCTAAAGGTTTAAATCTTAATTTAGATTTGATTTACTTCTATGTACTTTCTTACTAAAACTTCTGTTGACTGGTCAACTCGGAATGGAATAAAGTGAGCCGACTTGGTGAGTCGATCCACAATAACCCAAACCGCGTCATTACCTTTCATGTTGCGAGGGAGTGCAGTTACGAATTCCATGGTAATGTGTTGCCATTTCTATTCTGGGATAGATAACGGTTGCAGTAGACCAACTGTCCTATAGTGTTCAGTCTTTACTTGCTGGCAGAATAAACACTTTGCTACACTTCGAGCAACTTCTCACTTCATTCCATGCCACCGGTAATGCTGCTTTAGATCCGTATACATCTTCATGCCGCCGAGGTGTATAGAATACAGAGAGTTGTGAGTTTTTTTCATCAACTCTTCTCGAACAGGGACAGCTAGTACGCATAAACGGCTCCTATACTGCAAGGATCCATCCTCGTGAATGATGAAATCAGTTCGAAGTCCACACTCTATTTATTCTCTGATCTTCTGCAACTTGGCATCGCTTGCTTGAGCTGCTTTTATTTAATCTACGAGCATGGACTGAATCTGTAGATTCATCAAGGATGATATAATACCTGGCACAAATACTTCAATCTCTAATTCATGAAGCTCCTGCTGTAATTTCCACTGTGAGGTGAGATTCATCGTGGATGGCTGGCGACTCAAGGCGTCTGGAACTACGTTTACCTTCCCTTAATGTTACTGAAGGTCGAAGTCTGCTATGAGTTCTGGCCATCTTTTTTGCCGCATGTTAAGCTCCTTTTGAGTAAATATATACTTCAGACTCTTGTGGTCAGTGTAGATATTAACTCGCTCACCCAACAAATAATGCCGCCAGATCATGAGAGCGAAGATAACCGCTGTCAATTCTAGATCATGGATGGGATAATTGCGCTAGTGCGATTTTTGTTGTCTCGATGCAAAAGCTACAACTTTGCCACATTGATTTAGCACACATCCCAATCCTTTCCCTGAGGCATCACAGTGAACTTCAAAACTACTGGATCTGTCTGTTATAGTAAGAACAGATACAGAAGATAGTCTTGTTTTTATCTCCATAAAACCTTTTTCACATGCTTCCGACCATATGAAGGCTTCATCCTTACGAGTAAGCTTGGTCAAAGGTACTGCAATCTTCGAGAATCCTTCAATGAAACGTCGATAGTACCCAGCCAGGCCCAAGAAACTTCTGATGTCCTTGACTGACTTTAGTGTCGCCCATTCTCTGACAGCTAACACCTTAGCAGGGTCTATCGAAATACCTTCTCCTGATACGATGTGCCTAAGGAAACCGACCTTGTCAATCCAAAACTCACACTTGTTATACTTGGCGTAGAGTTGATGCATTCGTAGCGACTCCATAACTATACGTAGGTGATCAGCATGTTCTTCCCGAGTCTTCGAATAGACAAAGATTTCATCTATGAAGATGAAAACAAAGTTGTCTAAGTACTCGCGGAAGACTAGGTTCATCAGGTTCATAAAAATAGCTAGTGCATTGGTCACTTCGAATGGCATTATAAGGTATTCATAATGTCCATATCGGGTCTTTAATGTCGTCTTCGGAATGTCGGACTCCTTGACTTTCACTTGATGATAGCTTGAACAAAAATCTAACTTGGAGAAGACACAAGATCCACTTAAATGATCGAAAAGATCATCGACGCGAGGTAGCGAATACTTGTTCTTAATAGTAACCTCGTTCAGTGCCCGACAGTCAACGCACATCTGGTAAGTACCTTCCTTCTTCTTCACTAGCAACACCGGGGATCTCCAAGTTGAGGTATTGGGTCTGATCCAACCTTTTGTTCAATCCTTCCGGACTTAATCGATATGAAGCTTTTATTACGGGTTGTGCACTGGGTTGTAAATCAATACTAAATTCAAGAGCTTGATCGGGAGACAAACCTGATATATCTTTAGGGAAAATATCGTCGAACTCTCGAACTACTTCAAGCTTTTCTCCTTTAGCTTGTAGAGATGACACTTCTACGGTTTGGCTCGGTAGCTTCCCTGTTCTAGAGTTCTGTCTCCAATTTTGAAATAGAAGACTGGATGATCTGATATCTCAAAAACTACCCTCTTTTGACGACAGTCAATGGTAGCATAAAATACTCATAGCCAATCCATTCCCAACACAACGTCGAAATTGGGTATGTTCAGCACATTAAAATTTGCATCGAATTCTCGGCCGCAAACTACAACTGGGCACTGATCATACCCCAAAGTTGCCTTCAAAACACCGTTACATGAACTAACGTTCCGTCTTGAGACGAGTGGCTTAAAGGAGATCACGTGCGTTCTTACGAACTGTTGTGACATGAAACAATGTGAAGCTCCAATTTGGAAATTGCGAGTGTCGAAAGGGTAGCTACTAGTATAGTACCCGAGTTATACGAGGTTGTGTTTAGGTATAAGAAAAGATAAAGATGTACTAGTATTGAAAGGCTGAAAAGTTGGGAAGAAATTACCGGTGATAACTTTTCATGTGGCTTCGACTTCTTCGACTGACATTATAAAAACCTAAGGTGTCACGCCCCGCTTCCCAGAGTACGCTAAAATGGGCACGTGACATAGCCAACAATGCTACCTGTGGGTAGGAAGTATCCATCCACAGTCACATTACGGCTGTAGAGATATCAAGAACAAAATAAAACTATCTAAAACATGTCCATAATCCAAGATAACATGAGTCAAGAATAATAAAATGCGGAAGCGAAAGATCCAATACAAGATAACTGGAATGTATGTCCCATAATGCGGGCTCACATCAGGAATAAAAATGCAGGAAAGGAAAACTAACTACTGCTGACACTCACAGCTCAGCCTGTTGGCTGAAGTACTCCTGCTCGGACTGCAACAGCGGTACAGAATCTGGGCCATGCAAAACCCAGACGTCAGCGCGTCAAGTCATCATGTAATAACATATAAACAGGGTAACAAGCAATGCGAATATAAACATGAAGAAAGCAAGGGTAACAATAATATAAATCAGAGCAGTGCAGTAGGTAAACTAAATTGTTTTATCTGGTTTTTCTGTTCTAAAGTCTTTGAAACCAAATTGATGAATCACCGATATAACTCAATAGTATCCCGTACATACCCGGGACCACGGCCCAGATTCTCGGGCTGAAACCGAGACATGCCGCTAGGCACTAAATAGGAATGTGTACAGATGAATGATGTCAGCAGCATCATTCCAAGGCTGGACTAGCCTCTAAAACTGATCAGAACAAGTAGCGAACTGTTGAGTTACAAGTCAGGTTTCACCTTTGATTTCCCCATACCCCTAAGTTATATGTGTATGTCAAGTCAGGTATCCCGTAATCAAGAACTAATGCCAACACAGGATCAGGTAAACAGGTTTGTCTGGATAGACAACATGAACGGTCTATGAGGACTACAAGTCAGATTGTTGGCATTAGGCATAAGATCAAGTAACGGGTCAGGTCATGGTACATCAGGTCAAGTCAAGCAGTATATGGTACCATGTCGGGTCAATCAATATGTATGTAGCAAGTCAGGTCAAGATGTAAACGATATCATGGGTGTGCTCATACTCAGTTACATAATCAAGCATGGTCATCAACATCATAAATTTAAGCAACGAATTACACAATAAAGAAGCTTCAATTAATTAGTAGCATAGTTATCAGTTGTGTTTCAGAGGTATTATCAACATTATAAGAATACAATATGACAGTTAGGGCCGTTAAATCATGTTAACAAGTTTAAGAATTTTATGGATGCAATGATATATACATATATAGGTTCAATGGATGAAGTCACAGTTAATACAGGTTAAATGTACACGAGTGTCCGAATGAAGTAAAACTATAGAGAAAGTGCCATAGGCCACGTCAATAGTGAAAGTGTGATTAAAACATGCAAATGTGGTTATTAGGTTTAATATAGTAATTACAAACGGTAGGTTTCAAGTTTGAAAGATAAAATGATATATAACAATATCGAACACGAGAATGGGAAATTATCGTGCTAAAGTTAAACTACAGGTTTAGGGTGTCATCAATGTATATGTAAATATTGTTTAGCATGTAGCAAAGGGTACTTGCCTCGATGGGTCGCGAATCGGGAAAACGGAACGTTAACCGTTGTCGGGGAAAACTCGCGACGGTCGCATGGTTTACGGAATGAACCCAAATGACGAACAGTGGAACCACACAGGTCAGGGTAACTCGCTGGATCGTCGAGACACGTCGCCGGCACGGCCGGATTCCGGCGAGACACGAAAACAGTGAATCTACAAAATTCAAGAATTCATGAAACGACACAAGAAGAATTAAGAAGAGAGAAGAGAAGGAGGATAGAGAAGAGGGTGCTCACGGGGATCTGTGGAGGGGTGGTGGTGGTCGACAACGTCGACGGAGCTCCGACGGTCAGCCTACGACGACGGCGAGAAATATTCAGATCAAGAAACCTGGACAAAGAAGGAAGAAGAAGAAAGGAGAAGAGGAGAAAGAGAAGAAGACACTCACCGAGGGATGCACGAGGCCGGGGGGGACGGATCGAGATCGCCGGCGGCGATCCTACGAGGTGCAGGCGGTGTGCAGGTGGCCGCGGTTGCCGGTGCAGGGTGCACGGGGAGTTGATGAAGGAGGGAGAAGAGGTGGATGTGGATGTGACGAGGGCAAGGAGACGACGAGGCCGGTGGTGATGGCGTCGGCGTTGGGCTACTGCGGCGAAGGGCGAGGCGGCTAGGGTTTCTCGTGAGGTGGATTCGCTGAAGGAAAAAAGAAATTGAGGGGGAGGAAGTTTATATATATAGAGAGGAGAGAGCGAGATATAAGGAGAGAGAGATAGAGACGGGGAGAGAGAGAGAGAGGAGAGAGATAGAGAGAGGAGAGAGATCGAGAGGAGAGAGGAAAAAGCGAGAGAGAGAGAGAGACGGGGCCCACGGGGTTTAAGAGAAATTTGATTGGCTGAAAATTTATGAAAGATTTTTAAGGAAACTGAAATATTCTGGGGTTATAAAAATATTAGAAATTGGGTTTTGGCGCAAAGTAAAATATTTCCAAATTGCGCCCGGGTCGGATCCAAAAATTTGAAATTGAAATAAGAAAATTTTAGGCGGGATCCAAAATTTAAAATGAAGTATTTTACAATCAAAAAGCATACCCCCAAAACGGACACACGTACGTACACGTAGCCGTCCAAACTCGCCCGTTTCACTGAACGGGACGAGAACACGATGCACGGACGCTACAACAGGGTTAGGGGTGTCAAGCATGCCATGACGAATATTTTTAATTTTATTTTAGATGCCTTAAATTGTTATATGCAGAAATGAATTGTCGGGTAAAATTTATACTAGCAGCAGTCAATTAGGATCAATGAAATAAATACCATACACCATTCATACGGTAACAGAAACTAGTTGCATTGGGCTCGGTTGTTACATTATACCCAACTACAAAAAGAATTTCGTCCTCGAAATTCCAAGAATAAAAAGATAGACAACAAATAACTACAAGAAAAGATGAGGAAACTTCTGCCGGATTTCATCTTCTCGTTCCCAAGTGGACTCTCCAAGTGAGCGATTACCCCAAGAAACAAGCACAAGAGGGATCACCTTGTTCTTAAGAACTTTTTCCTTTCGATCCACAATTACAACCGGTCGCTCCTCAAAAGTCAAGTCTTCTCGTACCGTCAGCTCCGAATGATCCAATACATGCGTTTCATCACGAACATACTTACGGAGTTGAGATACGTGAAACACATCATGCACATTCGCCAAGGACTGCGGTAACGCCAAACGATACGCTACCTCACCAACACGCTCCAAGATCTCAAAGGGTCCAACAAATCGAGGACTAAGCTTTCCTCGACTTCCAAAACGAATCACCCCTCTAGTCGGTGATATCTTCAAGAATACCAAATCACCCACGGCGAACTCTAGAGGTCTTCTCGACATATCTGCCCAACTCTTCTGTCGGTCTTGAGCTGCTTTCATATGATTTCTGATAGTGTTAACCTTCTCAACTGTCTGCACAACCAAATCTGGTCCCAATAATCTTCGTTCACCGACATCGTCCCAACAAACAGGTGAACGACATTTACGACCATACAAAGCTTCAAATGGAGCCATCTGGATAGTTGCCTGAAAACTGTTGTTGTAAGAAAACTCCACCAAATGTAGGTGATCCTCCTGATTGATCTCAAAAACTATCTATTACCGCAATCAAGAACGGCGTCGCTTTGCAGCTAGCCGGTGAATACGGGTCGGTCCACAGGGATGTTGTGAATCTCCTAATCGCGCTTACGAGTTAATTCCGAAGGGTGTTCGGATTGATTATTAAATCTAAAAACCTAATTATTCTATACTACGATTATCTAGATTTAGTCTTGCTAGGGTTAGGTTTAGGGATGGTTTGGAAATGCAGGTAAATCTCAATGCTTTCTATACCCGAATGAAGATCTATGAGGAGTTATGGTAATTATCAATAAAGGGGATTAGATCCATTCGGGAAGGTGTTCCTTCCTCTAGGTTCTTGTCCTTCCTTTAGAGATCCTTACCCTAACCTCCATGGAAAACGCGCGCAACCGGACTTTTATACTACGGTATCCCCGCTACCTCGAGGGATAGGGTGCTGTAGGGCGCGGTGTGTGCGTGTATGCATGGAGTCCTATTGAAAATATATTATGGGTAAGAAAGGGATGAAAGATCTCATCTCTCAAAATCCTTCCCCAAAGCTAACTCTAAACAATTATCTACGACAAGGAATTAAATCTATCTAGGGCAAAGAATTAAAATTTAAACTAGAGCAATTAAATAAAACTACTTACAGATGTCTCTCTCCAAACATCAACGCAGGGTTGTCAGATCTGAATTCATGAATTGAAAAGAGGCACCGATGCTCTCCAAAAGAATTCTGGAATTTATTATTAAAAGGAGGCATGAAAAGAATACAATGATTTGGGCTTCTATTTATAGGAGATAGAAACCCTATGTTACAATTGATTCGCATGTCTACATTTACCAAAATATCCTTAGGAAGACCTAGTCAAAGTAGACTTCCAAGCTTTGGTAAAATTTTATGTCTGGAAATTTTGGAACTGATTCTGGGCTTCTTGGGCTTTTTATTTCTTTGGATCTTTATTCAATTTGGCTTCTCTATTTCTTCCAGATCTCCAGTGAACAATTGCAGTGGACTTTTAGCCGTTTGCTTTGTAATCTTGGACCTTGCGTTGCCTTGTACTGATCTTTTGTGTAGGCTTGATTAAGATCCTTCTATTTGTTGGTCAAAAGTCCCCTTTTTGTGTCGTCTTTTGTCTTTTTCACTGTTTTCGCTCCAATAACCTGTAACCTGTAATATGTAGCAGACATGCGTCAAAAGCACCTGTTTATTTGTAAAAAGAATAAGAATGGGGAATATAAAACGCAATATTATGGTGTGAACAAATACCCCCAAACTTATGTTTTGCTCATCCTTGAGCAAACTTATTTTTTATTCTCTACAAAAAACCTAACCGCACTTTCGCAGGGAATCGTGATTGCACTGAGCACGTGCAACAAGCCGTTAAACCTCTAGGTGTCCCTAGTAGGAGGAGTGTTGTCTCCTGAGGGTTTTCAGCGGATACTACCCACAAAATCCTATCAATTCGGCTTATCGACTTTTATTCTCCAATTCGGTTTTCTAACAAGGAATTCTATTATCTTCGACCCGTAAATTATCCACCCATATTCTTCACACTTCCTCATCATCTAACTTAAGATTATATATGTTCTATAGACTTACTTAGCTTTCGGCATCTCTTAAGTTTTCCTTCTAGGGTTCCATCTCCACTTAGGAATTTTTATCAACTCTACTAAAGATACAAGTTCTATTCTTCACTCCTTTCTCTCATCTAAACTCCAATCACATATCCCTACGTGTGTGTAAATATCACCACTACACTTGGAAATTCAAATCAAGCAATCATATCCTTGTCCGTTGTCCAAAGCACTTCTTAATAGGTGAATTTTTAATTGAATTTGGCTTACACATCCTTCATGCGACCGTTAATACTTCTTGAGGTACCAACAACCGATTACAAGATATGTTTGCACTTTAAAGCGTAATTCCTAGTCTTGCAACACCCAAGGCTTTTTAGCAGTGACTCCCAAACCAGTTGGTCTAAGGCACTAGGTGATGAAGCACCCTCGCTAAATATTTTTCTATTTTTTTGCAGCCTTAAGTAATCACAAAAACCAGTGTTCATTTTTTTTTCTTTATTCACTTTTTTTCTTTTATTTTCATTGTACTAAGGACTTTAGACGAGCATTTCAAGGTCTATTCTACTATTCCAAGTTTCAAGGTGCGTGATTGTGCAAATTGTAGGGTATACATTTTCGGAATCTAGACTTAAGCTAGGAACTATTTTTCAAACTTATACTCTAATAAGAACATCAATACTTTTCCTTTGTTTCGACTTAGCCCAAGAAGTGAACCCAAAATTTTCCTATTTCTAAATAAACTACAAAGACATATACTTTCTACCGTTAAACTTTAAGGAAGGTTATTTTTAGGGTTTTTAATTTACTAAGTCTAAGATCTAGTTGTTCCTAACCAGTTGACCTATTTGTCAAACTCAAATCAAATATGGCCAAAATTGAATACAATAATTTTTATGATTTTTGATTTTTTTTCAATTTTTATGGGTTTTAAAATAAGTATGCAAATGCAAAAATATGTACAAATGAATGCGAAGGAAAAAGACGTACCGAGCATACCCCCAAACTTAAACTTGACGGTGTCCTCACTGTCATGCTACACCAAAAGGGTCAAAATGCCGGCACTCCCCTGTTTATTTATTTATAATTTTTTTATTTTTTTTTTGAATTTTTTATTTTTTATATAGAAAAAGAAAACAAAAATATATATACATATATACAACAAGGTTCCTCCCCCCCAAACTTAAGCTTGGCCTTACACAAGCCAAATGTTAGCACCAACCATTCAAAAATCTTATCATGGTAATGGTCTAGTTGGTGAAAGAATGTAGTAGAAAGAAAAGAGATGAGAAACACACGAGACCGAATGGGAAGACGAGAATATGGTCTCGGTGGGGGAGAAGAATGGCGGAAAGAAGAAAGAAGTGGAGTACGATCTTGAGGGTGTAAAGCGAGTGAATAAATCAGCGCAATTTGTGATGACCGATGTGTTAAAAGCGATTGCGCTAACCTATCAACCCGTCGAGAAATGGGGTCAAATCCCTCAAGATTCGCAAGAAAACATGGGTACGCCGAACTTGGTATTGGAGATGAAAGCGGAACGGTCTCTTGTATGGTCGGAACAATAGGAAGGACGAAAGGGAGTGAATTAGGGATAGTATCATTCTCACCGTAGTAAACTGTCTCGAACTTGAAAGATTCCATCAATGGTTCGAAACTACTATAAGCAACCGAGTCTGATGGTTCAACTAACTCATCTGAAAATGCAAAGGACTCAAACTCGGACGGTGAGTTATCAACATCGTCCGAAAAAGTGAAACACTCGTAAGTGTTATCGGCTGTGAGAACTGTGTCAGATTCAAAAGAAATTTTTTTCAAGCTCACAGTCTTCAAGCGTGATCGGAACGATGGAAAGGAGGGAGGGTGATATAACAGTTAAAGGTTCAGGATGATGAATTGGAAAATCAGACACATCAAACAAAAATGATTCAACCTCAATATTATCCTCAAAACTCTCCTCAAAATTCAACTCATCCATGCCATTATCATCAACATCAAGACGCATATGAAGTTCGGGAGAAAGATCTAATGACTCGGGATGATGAGTTGAACATAAAATTTCAATCAAATCGACAGGTTCATCATCCGAAATATTGCCGGCGTCTATATCCTCAATCAAGTGAAAATCAATTTCTTTAGACACCTCATCAAAAGCATGGATATTTATCAATTTAGGTTCTAGAGTTGAGGTGTAAAGATCGAAAGGATTAGGTGTGGTTTCACTCGAAAGGGGTTCTTCACAATTTGGCAAATCAAACACAACAAAATCACACAACTCGTTTTTATTTTCAACTGGTGAATCATTTGGAACAATCGATGGAAAACCGGAGTTGTGGGCTTCAATTGGGTAAGGGTAGGTTTGATTTGGAAATCCTCTCACATTCTCATTCTGTCCACCCGCCTCCTCATACATTGAAAAATTTGGAGCTAGCGGGAAACTAGCTACCGGTTCAGCAGGTTGCATAAGGGCGGCCACGGACGCTTCCACATTCCTAACCAATTTGTTTGTTGCAGCAATATAAGCTTCCAACGACTCTTCCAAACTAGACTTTGGTGGTAAGGGGGTTTCGGTAAAAGATTCGAAACTGTTTAGATATGTGAAACTCCCTAATGGTTGTATAGAAACATTGTCTAGTGACGGTGGAAAAGTCGGGTAGGACTGGTAGGAAGTGGGTGGTTGGGCAGGGGTAGGGTTAACATGTGGATAAAAAGGTGAATAATCGTGCGGGCCCCTAGAACTAGATGAGTGGAGAGGGGTGAAAGATCGGCTGCGAGATTAAGCAATATGCTCAGCAATGGATATCGGCTTAGGAGTGACAGAAGGACTCGAAAAAGTGGTGTCAACATATGGAGGTGGTAAAGGTTGACTCGGTTGACACAGAGTGGGTTGAAAAGTCAAATTGTTTCTCCTAGACGCCTCTATTTGATCTTTCAAAGATATTTTAGGCAAGGAAGGATCGTCTTTAAATTGACCGAACAAATTGACGTACGACGCAGAATTAGGTTCGGGATACCAAAGTTCAGCAAGTGATTTATTATGTGGGGTACCCATGTTAGAAGAAAGGGAAAAGAAAGAATGTTTGTTGTGGTGCAAGGATTTATTTGCGGCAAAAGTTTGCAAGTTCTCTAATAAAAAATTTCCTTTTTCTTTTTCTTTATTTGAAAATTGTTGCAAAAAGATTTTTAATAAAAGATATGCAACAAAAAAAATATTACTTGCAATCAGTTATTATTTTAAGCATATCACAAAGAATCTTTATTTGGAAAAAATTGTTGCAAAAAGATATTCGAGAAAAGATATGCAACAAAAAAGATTATTTGCAATCAATTTCTATTTTAAACTAGGCGCAAAAATCCTGCACAAGATTTGTTATATGGAAGGGAATATATTTTATAGCTCACGGAATCCTGCAGGAATTTCCAGAAAAGATATTTCAAAATATACAGAGAAGAAACAGAGGAACTTACAGAGCAAATTTGGACAAATGTTGCCACCAAACGGCAGCATTTCCACGTCCAAACAGGGGGTCCCACCGCGGTTCCGCGGTTCTCTAGAAGGCACGGTTCCCAAAAAAATTTCTCACGTGCTAACTCATCGAGGTGGCCGCAGTTCAGCGGTACAAAGTAGGTTTAGGCGGCGGAAACGCGGCACGATGGGGGGTTCAAATCTCCAGAAAAATTCCACTGTTCTGTTGTTCAAAATCTCTTCTGTTCCGATATCCCGTTTTCTGTTTCTCTTTCTGGAAATTTTCAGATCCGTCTCGATTGTTCCTGCAAGATTCAAACAACAAAGTACCCTTTCCAAAAATATAACAATTGATATATTTTTATAATTTTTGGATTGTTTTAGATTTTTATGATTTTTTAATTTTAAGATTAACCCGAAATTGCAAAAAGGAAATTTCTACGCCATCCCCGGCAGCGGCGCCATTTGATTGATCTCAAAAACTATCTATTACCGCAATCAAGAACGGCGTTGCTTTGCAGCTAGTCGGTGAATACGGGTCGGTCCACAGGGATGTTGTGAATCTCCTAATCGCGCTTATGAGTTAATTCCGAAGGGTGTTCGGATTGATTATTAAATCTAAAAAACCTAATTATTCTATACTACGATTATCTAGATCTAGTCTTGCTAGGGTTAGGTTTAGGAATGGTTTGGAAATGCAGGTAAATCTCAACGCTTTCTATACCCGAATGAAGATCTATGAGGAGTTATGGTAATTATCAATAAAGGGGATTAGATCCATTCGGGAAGGTGTTCCTTCCTCTAGGTTCTTGTCCTTCCTTTATAGATCCTTACCCTAACCTCCATGGAAAACGCGCGCAACCGGGCTTTTATACTACGGTATCCCCGCTACCTCGAGGGATAGGGTGCCGTAGGGCGCGGTGTGTGCGTGTATGCATGGAGTCCTATTGAAAATATATTATGGGTAAGAAAGGGATGAAAGATCTCATCTCTCAAAATCCTTCCCCAAAGCTAACTCTAAACAATTATCTACGACAAGGAATTAAATCTACCTAGGGCAAAGAATTAAAATTTAAACTAGAGCAATTAAATAAAACTACTTACAGATGTCTCTCTCCAAACATCAACGCAGGGTTGTCAGATCTGAATTCATGAATTGAAAAGAGGCACCGATACTCTCCAAAAGAATTCTGGAATTTATTATTAAAAGGAGGCATGAAAAGAATACAATGATTTGGGCTTCTATTTATAGGAGATAAAAACCCTATGTTAAAATTGATTAGCATGTCTACATTTACCAAAATATCCTTAGGAAGACCTAGTCAAAGTAGACTTCCAAGCTTTGGTAAAATTTTATGTCTGGAAATTTTGGAACTGATTCTGGGCTTCTTGGGCTTTTTATTTCTTTGGATCTTTATTCAATTTGGCTTCTCTATTTCTTCCAGATCTCCAGTGAACAATTGCAGTGGACTTTTAACCGTTTGCTTTGTAATCTTGGACCTTGCGTTGCCTTGTACTGATCTTTTGTGTAGGCTTGATTAAGATCCTTCTATTTGTTGGTCAAAAGTCCCCTTTTTGTGTCGTCTTTTGTCTTTTTCACTGTTTTCGCTCCAAGAACCTGTAACCTGTAATATGTAGCAGACATGCGTCAAAAGCACCTGTTTATTTGTAAAAAGAATAAGAATGGGGAATATAAAACGCAATATTATGGTGTGAACACCTCCCATGAACCCTTGAAGTCCAACATGCATGCTCTCAACATATCTTCAAGAGTTTGGATTGTTCTCTCCGATTGACCATCAGTTTGACGATGATAAGCGGTGCTAAACTTCAATCGAGTCCCCAAACTTTTCTGTAAACTCCTCCAGAAGTGTGATAAAAACCGAGTGTCACGATCGGACACTATGCTTACCGGTACTCCATGCAATCTTACAATCTCCTGCATGTACCGCTCCGCCAAAGTCTCCGTTGATTGACCAACCCGAAAAGGAATAAAGTGAGCTGCCTTGGTCAATCGATCAACAATCACCTATACAGCATTGTTGCCTTTTGGACTCCGCGGTAAAGCCGTCACGAAATCCATGGTTATATGTTCCCACTTCCACTGAGGAATCGGAAGTGATTGCAATAAACCAGCAACCCTTTGATGTTCAGCCTTAACTTGCTGACATACCAAGCACTTTTCCACAAAGCGAGCAATCTCCCACTTCATGCCTTCCCACCAGAAATGCTGTCGAATATCTCGGTACATCTTTGTGCCTCCTGGATGTACAGAATAAGCTGAACTGTGTGCTTCCTTCATAAGCTTTTCATGAATATCTCCCTTTGGCACACCCAAACGGCTACCATACATCAACGAACCATCTTCGTGGATCAATAAATCTGTTCGTAGTCCGGCTTCAACCTGTTCTCGAAACTTTTGCAGTCTAGGATCCTGCGATTGTGCTGCTTTAATATTCTCGATCAACGATGAATGTACTTGTAGCTGCATCAACTGTCCTGTAGAATGCGGTAGCACAACCTCCAAGTCAAATCTTCGAAAATCTTCAACGAGCTCCTTCTGCGTAGTTAACACCTGAATCGCTGGTAACCGACTAAGTGCATCCGGCACGACATTAACCTTCCCCGGATGGTACTTAAGATCAAGATCGTAGTCAGCCATTAGCTCCAACCATCTACGTTGCCTCATATTAAGCTCCTTCTGCGTGAACACATACTTCAAGCTCTTATGATCAGTAAACACTTCGACCCTTTCGCCCAAAAGGTAGTGTCTCCAAATCGAAAATCACAGCCGCAAGTTCCAAGTCATGGGTTGGGTAATTCTTCTCATGGGTCTTCAGCTGTCTCGATGCGTACGCTACAACCTTCCCATGCTGCATCAAAACACATCCCAATCCTTTCCCAGATGCGTCGCTGTGAATCACCAATCCTCCGGAATTGTCTGGCACAGTCAGAATAGGGGCGGTTATCAATTTCTGCTTCAACGTCTCAAAAGCTAACGCACATTTGTCCGTCCATACAAAAGGTACCTCCTTGCGTGTAAGCTTGGTTAACGGCTCCGCCAGACGAGCAAAGTTCTCCACAAATCTTCTGTAATATCCGGCGAGTCCAAGAAAACTTCTTATCTCCGCAACATTCTTTGGAATCGGCCAATCACGAACTGTTGTAATCTTTTCGGGATCGACGGCGATTCCATCGCCAGACACAACATGCCCCAAAAACTTTACTTCCTCCAGCCAAAACTCGCACTTACTCATCTTCGCATATAACTTCTCTTGTCTCAACGTCTGCAGTGCGATCTTCAAATGTTCAGCATGCCCTTCAAAACTCTTCGAGTAAACCAGAATATCGTCAATGAATACCATAATAAACTGATCCAAGAATGGTGAAAAGATTCGGTTCATCAAGTCCATGAATACTGTCGGCGCATTCGTTACTCCGAAGGGCATCACTAAGTATTCGTAATGTCCATACCGAGTTCGGAACGCCGTCTTGCAAATATCTTCTGCTTTCACTCGGACCTGATGATATCCGGATCGCAAATCCAGCTTCGAGAATACCCTCGCGCCACTAAGCTGCTCAAAAAGTTCTCCAATACGAGGGATCGGGTACTTGTTCTTAACAGTCATCCGGTTTAATTCTCGATAGTCGATGCACATCCTTCTTGTGCCATCCTTCTTCTTCACTAGAAGAACTGGAGCTCCCCAAGGCGAGTTACTGCTTCGAATCCAACCCTTCTCAAGCAATTTAGCAACATGTTTCTTGACTTCTTCCAACTCTACTGGTGCCATTGGATAATACGCTTTGGACACTGGCGCTGCACCAGGAATAAGATCAATTGCGAACTCCACGTCTCGCTTTGGCGGTAAACCCGATATATCTTCAAACACGTCCATAAAATCGTGAACAACAGCCGGCTCTTCACTTTTATCAACTTCCATTGATGCAAGAATATTGTTTGTCGGCCTAGCCCTAAACTCGACTGGCCCGACAGAACTGCTTCCTCCAGTGAAGCTAAACTCGGGATGTCCGGGAATCTGGAAAATTACCTTCCTTGCCCTACAATCAATGTGAGCGTGGAAAGTGCCAAGAAAATCCATTCCCAAGACGACTTCGTAGCTGCCCGTATCAATCACCAAGAAATCTGCAAAAAGCTCCCGTCCGCACACCATAACTGTACAATCTTTACACTCTCTACTAGCTATGATTTTCCCATTCCCAGTATGTATGTCCCAGAAACTAGACAGGGTCGTGCAGTCAATCGAGTGTGTAGTTATAAACTTGGATGACATAAAACAATGGGATGCACCAGAATCAAATAACGCTAATTAGGGAAAACCATGAACGAGTAAAGTACCTGAAACAACTTCTCCTGACGCCTCAGCTTCTTCAGCTGTCAAGGTAAAAGCTCGAGCCTGATTAGGTCCTTGAGTCAGCTGTTTCTGTCCCTGGAACGGTCTCTGTGGAGGCTTCTGAAAATCATCCCTTGTACGAAGCTTCGACGGACAAGCACTAACTGCGTGATCTGCCGCTCCACAAACCAAACAGAGTCCCAGCTTCTTTCGACAATCCTTTTGCATATGGCCAGGTAAATTGCAGTAGTTACAAGTCATGCTCTTTCTTCGATCGACGACAACAGGCTTCTTCATGGGTGCTACACCTCGAAGGTCCACTAGAATACCTCTGCGACCATGAGCTCGGTTTGGTACAAATGCTGGCTTCCTTACCGCAACTGCTATCTGCTGCAAACTCCCCTTCATCCCAGATAAACTCTGCTGCTCTCGGGCTGTCGCAAGTACTTGTGAGAAAGTGGTCAAACCCAGGGAGACAATCTGCCTCTGGATGTCCACATCCAAGCTGCGCATGAACCTCCGTGCCATGTCTGCATCGTTGGCAACTAAAGGTCCAGCGAATCAACTGAGTCTTGTCCATTCTGCTGCATGCACATCTACGGGTGCTCCATTCTGCCTTAGCCCGATGAACTTCTCTTCCATTTCCTCCCGTGCGGTCCGCGGGAAGAACTTTTCTAGGAAACTCTTTGAAAAATCCGCCCACTTGATCGGCTTGGGCAAGCGGTTCTCCTCCACAAGCCACCATTCTCGGGCGTAGTCCACTAATTGAATGCGTACCACATCAACCCTTTTCTCATCTGGAATCTGTGCCGCAATAAGCAAGTTCTCTGTGTCAACTAGCCACTGCTCTGCTGGCAACGGCTCCTCCAAACCAGTAAATGTAGACGGACCCAAATGCCTGAAATCTGCTACGGTCCCTACTCGGTCAACTAGTTTAGCTCCAACATTGTTCACAGACTGTTGAACGATCTGCAAACCTTCCTGAAACGATTCCGCTTGCTGCTGGATCAGCTCGGTCTGTCTCTTTTGATTCTCCAGCATTCCCCTTATCACTCCAAGCATGGCGGCTTCGTCCACACGCCTTTGGTACGTCTTCAAATTCTTACCTGCCATATTCCTGAAATCAAAACACCCAACATTAGCATGATGATAGATTCAAAATATAGATCAAGGCTAGAACTCTAAGTTACTTAAATAGAGTGCCGCATTGTAACTATGCCGCGGTATCATAGCCACAATTACATAACTTCACCCAAGTCGCCTAAGTCCTAGAGATAACAAGGATTCAGGTTTTCGAGTCGATATGCAAAGGAAGTTTGCACATCGTAAAAGATATAATCAGGAAGAATGTGATTCAAGAATGGTAAAACGGCAAGGTGGCAGGACATGTTTCCTAAACACGGTATTCTGATTCGTGTATTGGGTACAATACCCAACTACAAAAGAATCAACCCGACTAACCTATGGCTCTGATACCAAAAGAACCATGTCACGCCCCGCTTCCCAGAGTACGCTAAAATGGGCACGTGACATAGCCAACCATGCTACCTGTGGGTAGGAAGTATCCATCCACAGTCACATTACGGCTGTAGAGATATCAAGAACAAAATAAAACTATCTAAAACATGTCCATAATCCAAGATAACATGAGTTAAGAATAATAAAATGCGGAAGCGAAAGATCCAATACAAGATAACTGGAATGTATGTCCCATAATGCGGGCTCACATCAGGAATAAAAATGCAGGAAAGGAAAACTAACTACTGCTAACACTCACAGCTCAGCCTGTTGGCTGAAGTACTCCTGCTCGGACTGCAACAGCTGTACAGAATCTGGGCCATGCAAAACCCAGACGTCAGCGCGTCAAGTCATCAAGTAATAACATATAAACAGGGTAACAAGCAATGCGAATATAAACATGAAGAAAGCAAGGGTAACAATAATATAAATCAGAGCAGTGCAGTGGGTAAACTAAACTGTTTTATCAGGTTTTTCTGTTCTAAAGTCTTTGAAACCAAATTGATGAATCACCGATGTAACTCAATAGTATCCCGTACATACCCGGGACCACGGCCCAGATTCTCGGGCTGAAACCGAGACATGCCGCTAGGAACTAAACAGGAATGTGTACAGATGAATGATGTCAGCAGCATCATTCCAAGGCTGGTCTAGCCTCTAAAACTGATCAGAACAAGTAGCGAACTGTTGAGTTACAAGTCAGGTTTCACCTTTGATTTCCCCATACCCCCAAGTTATATGTGTATGTCAAGTCAGGTATCCCGTAATCAAGAACTAATGACAACACAGGATCAGGTAAACAGGTTTGTCTGGATATATAACAGGAACGGTCTATGAGGACTACAAGTCAGATTGTTGGCATTAGGCACAAGATCAAGTAACGGGTCAGGTCATGGTACATCAGGTCAAGTCAAGCAGTATATGGTACCATGTCGGGTCAATCAATATGTATGTAGCAAGTCAGGTCAAGATGTAAACGATACCATGGGTGTGCTCATACTCAGTTATATAATCAAGCATGGTCATCAACATCATAAATTTAAGCAACGAATTACACAATAAAGAAGCTTCAATTAATTAGTAGCACAGTTATCAGTTGTGTTTCAGAGGTGTTATCAACATTATAAGAATACAATATGACAGTTAGGGCCGTTAAATCATGTTAACAAGTTTAAGAATTTTATGGATGCAATGATATATACATATATAGGTTCAATGGATGAAGTCACAGTTAATACAGGTTAAATGTACACGAGTGTCCGAATGAAGTAAAACTATAGAGAAAGTGCCATAGGTCACGTCAATAGTGAAAGTGTGATTAAAACATGCAAATGTGGTTATTAGGTTTAATATAGTAATTACAAACGGTAGGTTTCAAGTTTGAAAGATAAAATGATATATAACAATATCGAACACGAGAATGGGAAATTATCGTGCTAAAGTTAAACTACAGGTTTAGGGTGTCATCAATGTATATGTAAATATTGTTTAGCATGTAGCAAAGGGTACTTGCCTCGACGGGTCGCGAATCGGGAAAACGGAACGTTAACCGTTGTCGGGGAAAACTCGCGACGGTCGCATGGTTTACGGAATGAACCCAAATGACGAACAGTGGAACCACACAGGTCAGGGTAACTCGCTGGATCGTCGAGACACGTCGCCGGCACGGCCGGATTCCGGCGAGACACGAAAACAGTGAATCTACAAAATTCAAGAATTCATGAAACGACACAAGAAGAATTAAGAAGAGAGAAGAGAAGGAGGATAGAGAAGAGGGTGCTCACGAGGATCTGTGGAGGGGTGGTGGTGGTCGACAACGTCGACGGAGCTCCGGCGGTCTACCTACGACGACAGCGAGAAATATTCAGATCAAGAAACCTGGACAGAGAAGGAAGAAGAAGAAAGGAGAAGAGGAGAAAGAGAAGAAGACACTCACCGAGGGATGCACGAGGCCGGGGGGGACGGATCGAGATCGCCGGCGGCGATCCTACGAGGTGCAGGCGGTATGCAGGTGGCCGCGGTTGCCGGTGCAGGGTGCACGGGGAGTTGATGAAGGAGGGAGAAGAGGTGGATGTGGATGTGACGAAGGCGAGGAGACGACGAGGCCGGTGGTGATGGCGTCGGCGTTGGGCTACTGCGGCGAAGGGCGAGGCGGCTAGGGTTTCTCGTGAGGTGGGTTCGCTGAAGGAAAAAAGAAATTGAGGGGGAGGAAGTTTATATATATAGAGGAGAGAGAGAGAGATGTAGGGAGAGAGAGAGACGGGGGAGAGAGAGAGAGAGATAGAGACGGGGGGGAGAGAGAGAGGAGAGAGAGGAGAGAGATAGAGAGGAGAGAGGAAAAAGCGAGAGAGAGAGAGAGAGAGAGACGGGGCCCACGGGGTTTAAGAGAAATTTGATTGGCTGAAAATTTGTGAAAGATTTTTAAGGAAACTGAAATATTCTGGGGTTATAAAAATATTAGAAATTGGGTTTTGGCGCAAAGTAAAATATTTTCAAATTGCGTCCGGGTCGGATCCAAAAATTTGAAATTGAAATAAGAAAATTTTAGGCGGGATCCAAAATTTAAAATGAAGTATTTTATAATCAAAAAAGCATACCCCCAAAACGGGCACGCGTACGTGCGCGTAGCCGTCCAAACTCGCCCATTTCACTGAACGGGACGAGAACACGATGCACGGACCCTACAACAGGGTTAGAGGTGTCAAGCATGCCATGACGAATATTTTTAATTTTATTTTAGATGCCTTAAATTGTTATATGCAGAAATGAATTGTCGGGTAAAATTTATACTAGCAGCAGTCAATTAGGATCAATGAAATAAATACCATACACCATTCATACGGTAACAGAAACTAGGAGCATTGGGCTCGGTTGTTACATAAGGCCTCGACACATTCATCCTTACCTGAGGCGCATTCCTTTGTCCTTGTGGAACGTTTCTCTATTCCTGATGGTACTGTCGTTGAGGTTGAGCTGGTGGTCCACGATGAGTTGGTGCAGGAAGAGCTAGGCAGGGTGCAGGTGCGTGAATAACTGGCCTTTATGGTGCTTGTATAGTGGGTCTTTGTGTAAGAACCGTGCCACCTCGATAACGTGGGCATGCTCCCAGATCCTGGTTAGATGCTCCATAAGCCAAACAAAGTTTGTTGGCATGTCTACAGTCCTTCGCTTGATGTCCGGTTCTCTTGCAATAGAAACAGAAGTCTAGACTGGCGTTGTGGAATGATCCTCCTGGACTCTTGGGTGTAAAAACTGGCCTTGAAGAAGCTCCTCTGGTAATCTGGGCAGCAGGGCGTTGGTGGCCGATTGCGGCTTACTCTTCTTCTTGACTATAACTTCATAGCGGTAGGCTGCCTTCAGAGCGAGTTCATGGGTCGGATAATCTCCTATTACTAATGCCGCTTGAATATCTGGGTCTAAGCCCTGTTGGAATCTTCTAGCCCAAATCTCATCAGTAGGAATCAAGTGTGCCGCGAACCTGATATGATGTTGATGTCAGAATAGTTACGTGTTTTAAGGAACAAAACTTTGAGACAAAGTCTTTACCTGCTAAGCATAGTAAATTTGGTATCATACTCATCTACCAATTTTACCCATATAGATCCTTACTGCGGGTGGATGAATTGATATTCCATATCAAATCGGGAAGTCTCTGGAAAATACTTGGCACCGGAAAGATTGCGGACCGTCTTCCACTCTATCGGCTTGCAAGACGGCTTTCCTCGGCCTTCCACCAGACTCATGCGTTGTTCGTGAGCTGGAGCTTTGCAATACGAACCCAAGCTATTTTTGGCACTTGAGCTGCTGCAAGATTGTCCTCAATACCTTGACCCCACTCCTCATCCTCCAGGGGCTCTCCTTCCCAGAAAAATTCTTTGGGTGCAACACCCGAAATTATTTCACACCTGATACTTCCGCTTCGGGATAGGCTAGAAGGATGGCAGTCTATTGCCGCTGGCCTTCCAGTAGACTCTTGATGGATTCCAGAAGCACTGTCTGTTCATTGATGGGAGCTGTAACGGTAGGTAGAGGTGGTAGCATAAGCGGTGGTGTGTTGCCATTAACGTTGGTGCTAGTGTTGTTGGGAGAATCCATCACCTTATTAGAAAAGAAATATTAGGATAGATTCAAGAGATTTGAAATGCAAGGAATGTAAAGTTGTTGAATCTTATAATTCTTATGATATATTGCTTAAGACATTCATGCAGAACCGACCTGTATGGGTCACCAATAAAATCTATCACGCCCCGTTTCCTAAAAGACGATGACGATACATGATGAAGCCCGCAACGTAATTATTACGAGAATGTCATTTCCCTTAATAAATACATTAAGCATTTTTAAACAATATAACAACATGCAAGAATTAACAAGATTAATTAACATTAACATCAACTTTATTTACATTCAAACTTTAAAATATAGATGTTTGTAATAAAGGATACAATAACTGAAAAGGTGCCTAAACAATGGCATACAGAAAATACCCGTAGAAAGTAAACTAGTAATCGGGTTGGACGGTGAACTGGTCTAAGTCCTCCTGGCTTGGCTCTATCTCCTCAGTATCATGTCCACTTGACGAACATCCCAAGCAAAAGAAACGGAAAAGAATGTTGTCAGCGAACCAACGCTCGGTAAGTCCCCAAAAGAAAAAGTACTAAAGATTGTGTTACACCTTAAAGTTTCTGTACAATTTTTTTCAAAAATACAGAAAGGGGTACTTTTGTCTGAGCACAAGTTATAAGTTTGTTTTGCTTTTTAAAAGCAAGAAGGAGTTTGTAGCTCGTTGGTAAGACCTTGCACTGCTGAACCAAAGCACCAGAGTTCAAATCCCATCAGCCACATTATTTTTAATTAGTTTTCTTTTAATTTTTTTAGAAGCCCAAGTGTCTACACGTGCATAAATCATATAAACCAAGAGTCACACATAAACCAAACGGGTCCACGAGTCAAGACACCGCATTAGGGGACACGCGGTAGCCTGACTCAGCCCCGACTCGCTTGACTCGGGCCGGCGGGAAGCCTGACTCGGCCGGCGCCGCCGGGATAACTCGGCCCAAACCCATTTTTTCTTCAACTCCCAGAGACTTTTAGCATACCCCACTCCCCCTGCAGTATTTAAAATCTCTGAAATTAAACAGAGAATTTAAAACACCCCTTTTAATTTTTTAAATGCAAAATTAAATACATTTTTTATCACACCCTTTCATCTACCCTAACCCTAATTTTTCCTATAAATACCACACCTAAACTCACCCCTCCTCACTTCCAAATCTCTATCCAAACTCTCAAGAAAATTCTCTAGACTTTTTGTGTGCAAGTGGAGTTAGCAAAGGGCGAAGCTCCGACGAACTTCCAACGGCGATCCGAGGAGATTCCGGCGACGAAACGACACACCGGCACCTCCTACTTATTCCTTTTCCTCTCCTCTCTACTAAAATCTAGTAATTCCCTTCTCCCCTTCTCTTTACTATTCTAAAAACTTAGAATTTTAAAACCCGACGGAAGTGGAGTTAATCCAACTTCCGATTCAGTTTTTTCTTAAAAATCATATTTTTCTTAAACACAATAATACCAAACTCTCACATAATGATCATTAAACATTAACAAAACATATTGAAAAGTTTCATATCAAAAGAATTTATATTTCAATTTTTATAGCACTTTTACAGAAAAATACCATATAGTTTAGTTTCGACATAAAACATCATTACCCCTTGCTATACTTTTAGATAGTTCACGAGATAATGACCTACATCCTCACAACACTCATATGTAATATAGTACGATGATCTTTGGGAACATAGTTGTCACGCCCCGCTTCCCAAAATACGGAATACGAGGGGTAGACAAGGCCAGCCATGCTCCTACGGTCAAGGAAAAGTCCTGCCGTAGTCACACTTCGGCTTCTAGTTTTTCATGGTAAACAGTAAGTAATGCACAGGTAGGGAGAAATGCAGTAACTAAAACGAAACAATATAAAGAACTGACCTGATGGGAACGAAAGGTATAACCCTGGATAGCTAATCAAGATGTCCGTGATGTACGTCTAGTCCTGGTCTAAGCTAAATCTTCTCCTCACACTGAGCATGCATACTCAGGTCGTCAGAGCGACACAATAGCAATATAATATATATATAATCGTGTGACAATTCTAACGGTGATAATAGATAAGTATAACAGTAAATCAATGACAACATGAATATGAATGTGCAGTAATCAATGCAGCGGAACAATAAAAGCAGTAGAACGACATGCCACGTATGTCAACACAGTAAGTAAGGTATATCAATGCCAGTATCCCTATCAGTCTCTAAGTCTCACTGTACAGGTCACTAAGTCTATCGTCAGTCTAAGTGTGAGAGTCAACCACTCGCGAGTGTCCTCCACCCAAGGGTAGAACCCAAGGGCAAGGGACCACGGGCCCAACATGTATATCACGGTGATAATCACATACCCTGTAAATCTCCATATATCTCCTTAAATATATAAGCCGGCATGGGACTCCCGAGATTCTGTTGAACTCACACTTAGACTACCCCACACCCCGTGGTCTACATCAAACGCTAACCATAACCCTAAATACTAATCGATCCGTGACAAGTCTGCGCGAGAACTGGAGGCAGGACCTCCATCAAGCACGTCCCGACTAATACCTAAGATAAATGGCAGTGTCTGGTGCCTTATCTGTGACACTCGTGCAAGAGCTTCCATAAGTGTCCCATACCACTTATAGTCACACGTACACGTGTCCCACAGACGTCGACAATGCAATATAATGATAAGGTTCACTGATTGTGTACAAGTACGTATCACTTTCACTTATTCACGAACACTAACGTACTTGCCACAATCATCGCTAAAACCTAACACTGGGTAATGCACGTTATCACTGGGTTATCGATGGAATGGCAGGTGTAAGATATGATGCGTAAACAACATATGAAGCATGATTAAGGTGTCATAAAATAGTATTCTATCACTTGTACGATTTATCATGAAACGTACGTGTATAGTTTAGCGAAACGATAAACAGGTAATAATTAGTATGTTCAGTTTTCCATCCATCGAATTTAGTTTCATGCCAATCGGGTTCCAGGATCATTAATTATAACCATTTCATTTTAAGCGCTCGCGGCTGGAAATCCGGTTTCAGAATCAGAAGTCCGTTTCGCAACGCATTTTAATCCCAGTTGGGATCAGATTTTAGCGAAGCTACTGTTGGATGAAATCTAGGGTTTTCAGTAAGGTTTTCAACGCAATAGACGGATCTTTGATCGCGTCTGTACGTCAAGAGATATACACTATTTAATATTAATATGTCAATTCTGATTCTGTTGGGACTGTTATGCGTCCCGATCTTTTAAATTACAGATAAAATAGTAAATCATGACGAAACAGGGTGAAACCACCTGTATTATCTAGATAACAGATTCACCTATAATAAACAGTGGGGTTCCGCAATCTACGAGTTAAGGAAATCTTGTGGTACCCATTACGGTACAACAAGCAACAATTGGAGTCGCTCTGGACTGCAGTCCAGAGTCGCACTCCGATCCAAATATCGTCACAATTTAAGTACAGGAATATCTGGAAACAAGTATAGGGTTAAAGTTCGTCGAGTCGTCTTCGATTTGAGCTCTCGAGAGCATCATTCCAGTATGTATATAATTTATGGTGATTTTAATAGTTTTCAGGTACAAGAAAATTCCAGTTTTACGGTTAAACTTGGGGGTAGTTGTTTTAGTCGTTAACGGTCATATTTTCCAGCGAAACTTGCACAAGGTATTCATCATAGCAAGGGCCAATAAAAGTAATTCAATCCCGTCAATTTAGAAAAATATTTTCTTTGGGAACACGCGTCGAACAGGTATGGCACATAATTGGTTTAAACTTGTAACTTTATAATCTATGTACTTAACGATTGTAACTTAAGTAAATAGCATGTAAGCAAGTAAAATACTTGCTTGGAGATATTCTGGTGATGCACGGAAGTGGCAACGGCGATCTCTGTAGGTGCTCGACGGAATGCCGGGACTCGACTCGGCTTGGGTTTGCGTCACAGCCTTGCTGTTGATGCGTGAATGCTCGATTGTGTTGGGTTGTCAATGGAGGAGAGGGAGTGAGAGGGATACGGAGAGAGAGTTGTAGAGGGAGAGAGAGAGACAGAGTTAGAGAGAGAAAAACAGTTAGAGGGAGAGAGTGGACTGAGAGAGAGAGAGATAGGTAAAGAGAGAGAGTGAGGAGGAGAGAGAGCCAGAGATAGAGTGAGAGAGACAGAGAGATAGAGAGTGAGAGACAAGTAGAGAGAGATGAGAGAAAATCAGAGAGAGGGAGAGGGTGAGAACAGAGAGAGAAGCAGGGGAGAGAGAGAAAGTGCAGAGAGAGAGAGAAGAGCAGAGAGAGAGAGAGGGAGATGAGTTGCGGAGGAAGAGAAAGTGAATGGGGGCTCGAAGTCGTCGTCGTCGACGGCTACGAGTGATGAAGGTAGTGGGTGCGCGGTGTGCAGGGGTCGTCGAGATGGGTGCAGTGGAGTCGAGCTCGGCTGAGGGAGTGAGTCGGGGCTCTGATGAGGGAGAAGGGAGAGCGAGGGAGGAGCGAGAAGAGGGGGTGATGCCGGCGATGGTGGCGGTCGCGGGTGCGGGTCGAGAGAGGAGGAAGAAGGAGAACGAGGGAGATAGAGATGGCGAGGTGAGGAAAAGGGTGAGTGGGTGTGTACGAGAGGAGAGATATGGAGACGGGGTCGCGCGTCGTGGGGAGTAACGGCGCGCGAGTGATGGCGGAGGAGGCGGCGTGGGTTACGGCGAAGGAACGGGTCGCGTGCGAGGGAAAGAAAGTAGCCGTTGGAGGAAGGAGGCACTGTTGGTGCGGGTCGGGTGAGGGCTGAAGCGGGTGAAGGAAGATTGGGCCGGGCCAGTACAAGGAAGAAAAATAAATTTAAATGGGAAAACAAAAAAGGAACGGGCCGGGCTGAAGGGAAAAAGGAACAAGTTTATTAAAAATAGAATGAGTTGCTGGGCTAGAGAAAGGGGCTAAGTTTGGGTTAAGAGAAATTCTTTTTTAGGTTTAGGATAAGTAAAATTATAAATAAGATAAGTAAAATTATAACTAAAATAAATAAAATTATAAAGTAACAAAATACAGATTTTGGTATAAAAGGGGCTGGGTATTACAATAGTTTTGGGAAAATACGATTTTACACAAAACTACCTCCGACTTAGAAAAACATTTTTCTATAAGATGTGTATTTTTAACAAATCTTTGCAATGCGCCGCTACAACCCATTTGGGGAACCCGTTCAGGATGGTGCGGATTATCACACATTTTCGGGCTTAGTAGTGAGAGATGCAGACCTCTGCAAGGAGCATACGGTCTCGAAAGATTTAAAAATACAATTTTCTTTAGAAAATGTGATTTCTATTATAAATAGAACTTATATTTTTAATAAATAATTATATATGTATCATCAAAATATCTATTTTTAATATTTATAATATTCCACATTTCCAAAATTCAAGAAAAACATCTCATTTACAAGAAAATACCATACAATTCCAATACTATAAATAAATACCATATATTATAAAATTAGGTTTATTTTACTAGAAATGTCACATTGATAAAATATACATCAATAAAAACTCTAAAGACGATAATAAAATACTTGAGGTGTATTTTAAAAATTATACAAAATTATTTTACATAAAACCCCTCAAGTTATACTGAATTACAATAAGGACCCTAGTAAACATAGGTTTAAGCGGGACCAGTCTCTTGAGTCTCAAGGAGCCGGAGATATGAGTGCTTGCCTATTTAAGGTAGACAACTTAACAAACGGTGTTATCAACACGGTAATCGTCTTTGAAAAAGACACAAATCCTGTCGTCCATATGCAGCAGTTACTAATAACACCAAAACCTAATTCAGGATTCAATTTCTTTTCTAATTGTCTGACTCAGACTGAGTCTCAATATAATCAATCTGACTTGAATGAGATTCAAGTATATATAACAATTCAATATGAATCCATACATTCAATCTGTTCAATCTAATCAATCTATAGTGACTGAACTGAACCATGGATATACATCCATCTACATGATTCTCCAGTTACATCCATTTACTGATATCATGGTTTCGGCAAGTCATCCATCTATACAATCTATAATACAAGACAATACAATTTACAATACAATACAATCAAGATATCGTGGGGTTTAAGGGGTAGATTGGTACGGAAGGTGTTAGAAGTAGCACGAGACTGCAACCATTAAGATACCTAACCTGAATTCAATTGCCGTTGTGCCGTGGCTTAACGGTTCCTTATATTCCGTTCACCTTAGTCTCTGATCTACTGAGACTCCTCTCGTATACACTGGCCTCTTCTGTACCAAGCTACAAACAACAGCGTTAACACTAAATACAACATTATAACAATATAATACCACTTTAAAAGTTACACACACACACTCTCTCTCTCTCTCTGTCTATTCTACTTCTTCCTTATCTTTGGGACTTACCGAGCGATTTGTTCGCTGACGACATTCTCTTTCTTCTTCTTTGGAATGTCGTCAGGTGTTTCGGACTCACTGGAGATCGAGCCCAGCGGCGAGGATTTGGACTAGCTAGCTTTCGACCCAGAGCTTTAGATTCCTTGTACACATTTACATTCTGGATTTTCCATTTCTGTTATGCCACTATTTAGGCATTGCTTTCCATTCCATGTATTTACTTTTCAGATGTATTGTAAAAAGAATGTTAATAAATAAAGTTTTTGTTCAATTATATCTATTGTTTTTGTCTTTTGTGTATTTTACTTATATTGCTTAGATACGCTTAGCGTGTTTACTTCTGAGTAAATACGTAGCGGCCAGTCGCGTCCTCTGTCCGTACACTGGGAAGCGGGGCATGACAGATTGAAGGTATGTAAAATGAACAGAAAACCAAGTAATAATGAACATATAAGGTTGTATGTAAAAGTATCTTAAGCATGGTATTTATATGTATAAGGTTCCCTATTCTAACGTGGTTGTTTGTAGTTTGATAACGAAAATAAGCATGTATACGAAAGTAGTCCAGCTTACCCCGTGGACCAAAGGTACAAGATAGTATAAGGTTCTGTCATAACCCACAGAACAATGGTGTCACACCCGCTTTCCAATGAACGGAAATGATGACGTGGCAAGCCCACAGCGTATTTACTAAGAAAATAAGTTAAGCATAATTAAGCAATATAACAATGTGCAAGAAATACAAAAGTAATAAAATGAAACGCAACTTTATTTACATTCAAATTTACATACAACTGTTTGTAATGAAAAGATATAATGATAAAACAAATGCCTAAACAATGGCATACTGGAAGTAAATACAAGCAGGAGTTAAAAATCAGGCTGAGAAGCGAACTGGTCCAAATCTTCCTGGATCGGCTCTATACCCTCAGAGTCCGGTCCTCCTGACGAACATTCCAAAGAAAAAGAAATAGTGAGGAATATCATCAACGAACTAGCACTCGGTAAGACCCCAAAAGAAATAAGTAATGATGAATGAAAGTGAATAGAAATCAAGTGAATATGAACAGACAAGATTATATATAAGAGAGTATCTAAGCATACTTATTTACCGGTATAAGATAGTTATTCTAACGTGGTTATTTATACTTTGATAACTAAGGTATTCATCTATACGAAAGGAGTCCATCTTACCCTGTGGACTATGGTAACATGTAGTACAAGGCCCCGTCATAACCCACGGGACAACGGCACGTGAATTCATGTAGGTGTCTTTTAAAGTGATCTTTCGTGTCACGATATACGTTCCGTACCAATCTACCCCTTTATCCCCGTGTATTGTATTATATAGATTAAGATTATAAGTCTTGGCCGAATCCATGGATATAAAATATACAGGTTTATGTTCAAGATATAATCATGTGTTCAGGTATTCATGTCAAGTTCATATCAAGTTATAACCATGGTTCGGTCAAGTCGAGTCAAGTATAGAAGTTTAAGATTGATATTTTAATTCGAGTGTTCAGGTTCATAATCAAATATTCAAGTTTGTGTTTGATTTTTGGATTCTGGTTTGAATTTGGATTCAGGTGGAAGTTAGAATCTTATGAAAGGATTTAGTTCTTGAAATTCTTCGGTTCGGGAGTAATCGGCAACTGCTGCAAATGGACGATGTGATTTGTGTATTTTTTCAAGACAATTGCCATTGAAAAATCTGTTAAGTTGTCTAACCTAAATAGGCAAGCACTCACTTTCTCCGGCTCACTGAGGCTCAAGAGAAATGATACTGCTTAAGCCTATATTAATCTAGAGTCCTTAAAATATTGTTTTGCATTTATGAAAATACTTTAATATAGTTTAAAATTAAACCTTGAGGATGATTTATAATATTTACAATTTTCATGAACATGTATTTTAATTGTTGGGGTGTTTTAGTGATAAAAACTAGCTTTTAAAAGTTTATGGTATTTTTATGAAAACTATCTCTTTTGGAAATTTGATGGTATTTTATTAAAATTCTAATCTTTCATTTTAGAAAATATAGTTTCATAATATGTCTTTGTTGAAAATACGAATTCATAGCTTTATATAATTCCCAAAGTTTAGTTTTTATTTAGAAAAGTCGTATTTCTTAAAAACCGTATTTTTATTTCCTTTCAAGACCGAATACTCCGTAAGGAGCTCTGCATCTCGCTCTACTGTCCCAAGGATGTGCGATAATCTGCACCATCCATTAGTGAGTCTCCTAACAAGGGTTGTAGAGGCGTATTTGCCATGAATTTAAAATATCGATTTAAAAGAAACCCGTTTTGAAAAAAATGTGGTATTTTAATGAAAGGCTTCTTCTTTGAATTACCCATATACCTAAAATAACGTGCTATGAAACCATAGTGTGCGTGTGGGGTAGGTCGTTACCCTGTGAAGTTTCTATATATTTATACTCTAGTTATTGAAAATACGGTTATATTAAACTTCATGATATTTTAATGAAAAGTTTGTTATTTGATCGTTTCACATGAATTTTTTTTTATTAAACTAAAAGCTAAATGATATTCATAAAGTTAAGAGTGGTGTTAATATTAGTTTGACCTATTTTGCTTATATAGTGGATTAAAAATGTTAAAAAGAAATTATATCGGAGCTAACTCCACTTTGTCGATGTGAGTCGGTTTGAGATGAAAGAAATAGAGAGTAGAGGAGACTTACAAGCTTAGATCATTAATAAGGGTGAGGAGAAGCCTTCAGGTATCGTGATGTCGTCGGAAAGGCTTCGGTCGTCGAGTTTGGCTTGCTACTCCACTTGGGTGCTTAACTCCACTTGGTCCTTAGAGAGTTTGAGGGAATTTTTGATAGAAATTTTAGAATGGGGGAGAGTTAGGGGATGGGGTGCTACTTATAGTGAAGAATTAGGGTTTGGGAATTAAAAAATTGGATTAAAAGAATTAAAATTAGTGTTAAATGGTGGATTGAATGGTCACTGTTTAATTGCAGGGAAATCAAACAGTGCAAGGGAGTTGAAGGGAGCTGAAGGAGTGTGTGTGCACAGTACGGAGACGATTGGAGCAAGGCGGACCGTCGGTGGCGGCCAGGATCAAGAAACGGGCGGTCGAGATTGAAGCAATCGCCTTGAGATCCATGCCACGTGCATTAATTTGTGTTTACTCCTCATTGCGCCTGTTTAATTTTTCTGAGACTTTTCGTTTCTTCGTGAATTGCACATGCAACTCTTGGGCTTCCGAAAAATTAAAAAGAAAAATCTTTAAAAATAATTGGGACTGATGAGAATCGAACGCACAAGCTATGTCACAGCAGTGTAGAGGCTTTACCAGTGAGCTACAAGTTGTTTCTTGCTTTTATTAAACAAATCTAACTTATAATTTTACAACAGGCTAAAGTATCCTTTCTATACAATAAACAAGCAATTTTGTACAGGGATTTCAGAGTCGTTACATTCTACCCTCCTTATAAAAATTTCATCCTCGAAATTTACATAAAGGACTAATCTTCGAATAACTGAAGGTATCGTGCACGCATATCATCTTCTCGCTCCCATGTCGATTCTCCTAGCGAGTCTTTTCTCCACATCACTCGGACCAAGTTCACCTCCTTGTTCCGCAATGTCTTCACCTTTCGATCCAGAATCTCAATTGGTTGTTGCTCGCAGGTTAGGTCAGTCTATACCGTGAGCTCTGAGTGATCAAGTGTATGGCTGGAGTCGCTCACATATCGTCGTAGCTGGGATATGTAGAACATGTTGTGCACTCCTTCCAATAAGGGTGGTAGTGCCAAGCGGTACGCCATTTCTCCAACTCGTTCAAGTATGTCGAACGGTCCTATGTACCTTGGACTTAATTTACCCCGCTTGCCAAAACGGATCACTCCTCTGTTTGGAGAGATCTTCAAGAATACATGCTCTCCGGGTTGAAACTCTAGATGTCGACGCTTTGCATCTTCCCAATGTTTCTGTCGGTCCTGGGATATGCGCATCCTTTCCCTGATCGTGCGAACCACGTCTACAGTTGCCACGATCATCTCTGGTCCAAGGAGTTCACGATCTCCAACAACGTCCCAACTCAGCGGGGAACGACATTTCCGTCCGTAGAGTGCTGTGGATGGTGACATCCCAATACTGGCCTGATAGCTGTTGTTATATGAAAACTCCTCTGGGCGTAGGTGATCTTACCACGAACCTCCGAAGTCTAATATACAAGCTCTCAGCAAGTCTTCCAGAATCTGAATTGTTCGCTTGGACTGTCCATTTATTTGTGGATGATACGCCGTGCTGAAATTTAGATTCGTCCCCAGGATAGCTTGCAGACTCTGCCAAAACTGTGATCGGAATCTTATATCGCGATCGAAGATGTAATCTCATGATCTCCTGAATGAGTTTATATGTATCAATTATGGTACATCTTAAAAGTATAAATCTTACTTTAGATTTTTACTCGCCTCCATGTACTTTCTTGCTAACGTCTCAATTGACTAGCCAACTCTGAATGGAATAAAGTGAGCCAACTTGGTGGGTCGATCTACAATAACCCAAATTGCACCGTTACCCTTCGTGATGCGAGGGAGAGCAGTCATGAAGTCTATGGTAATGTGCTGCCATTTCCATTCTGAGATTGGTAACGGCTTAAGTAGACCGGCAGTTCTGTGATGTTCAGCCTTCACTTGCTGACACACCAAACACTTGGCTACGTTCCTTGCTACTTCACGCTTCATTCTATGCCACCAGTAGTATTTTCGTAGATCCTTGAACATTTTCGTGCCGCCGGGATGTATAGAATAAGGAGAGCTGTGAGCTTCTTTCAATAACTCTTCTCGAACAGAGCAGACTGGTACACATAAACGGCTTCCATATAGCAAGGATCCATCTTCGTGGATGATGAAGTCGGTTCGAAGTCCACTTTCTACTTATTCTTGGATCTTTTGTAGCTTGGCATCATTTGCTTAAGCTGCTTTGATCTAATTTACAAGAGTGGACTGGACTTGTAAGTTCATCAAAGATGAAGTGTTACCTGGCAAAACTACTTCAATCTCCAATCTATACAATTCTTGTTGTAGTCTTCATGAGCGGTGAGGTTCATTGCTAATGGCTAGTGACTAAGTGCATCAGGAACTACGTTCACCTTTCCAGGATGATACTGTAGGTTGAATTCGAAGTCCGCCATAAGTTTTAGCCATCTTCTTTGCCGCATGTTGAGTTCCTTCTGAGTAAATACATACTTCAGACTTTTGTGGTCAGTGTATATATCCACTCACTCTCCCAATAAATAGTGACGTCAAATCTTAAGGGCAAAGATGACAGTTGCCAATTCCAGATCGTATGTTGGATAGTTGCGCTCATGGACCTTTAACTGTCTTGATGCGAAAGCCACAACTTTTCCATGCTGATGTAGAGCGCATCCTAATCCTTTACCGGACGCATCACAATGCACATCGAATCCGCCAATTGATCCGGTATTACACAAATAGGTGTAGAGGTTAACCTCAACTTGAGTTCTACAAAAGCCTTCTCACATGTTTCTGACCACATGAATACTTCGTCTTTACGTGTGAGCTTGGTTAGGGGTGCTGCGATCTGTGAGAATCCTTCAATGAATCGTCTGTGGTATCCTGCTAAGCCCAAGAAAACTTCTTATATCTTTCACTGTCTTTTGTGTCGACCACTCACTGACAGCTCACACCTTAGCTGGATCTACAGAGATTCCTTCGCCTGAAACGATATGTTCGAGAAATCCGACTTGATCTAGCCAAAATTCACACTAGTTGTACTTAACGTAGAGCTGGTGTTGTCGTAATGTCTCCAGGACAATGCGTAAGTGCTCGGCATGTTCTTTCCGATTCTTTGAATACACCAGGATGTCTTCGATGAAGAAGTCTAAGTACTCTCGGAAAACTTGGTTCATCAGGTTCATAAAGATAGCAGGTGCATTGGTCACTTCAAATGGTATTACGAGATATTCATAATGGCCATAACGAGTCCTAAACGCCGTCTTCGGAATGTCGGAATCTTTGAACTTCACCTGATGGTAACCCGAATGAAGATCTAGTTTTGAAAAGACACAAGATCCACTTAATTGATCGAAAAGGTCATCAATGCGCGGTAGTGGATACTTGTTCTTAATTGTCACTTCGTTCAAACCTCGATAATCCACACACATCCTGTAGGAACCTTCCTTCTTCTTCACTAGTAACACTGGAGATCCCCAACTTGAAGTAATAGGTCGGATCCAACCTTTCTTCAGTAGTTCGTCCAACTGAATATGGATCTCCTTCAATCCTTCCGGACTTAATCGGTATGGAGCTTTGATTACAGGTTGTGCACCAGATTGTAAACCAATACTAAATTCAAGAGCTCGATCGGAAGGCAAACCTAATATGTCTTCAGGGAACACATCCTCGAACTCTCGAACTATTTCTGGTTTTTCTTCTTCAGCTGGTAGGGGGAACACTTTCGCATTCTTCGGTTTAGCACGGTAGCTTCCTAGCTCTACGGTTCTGTCTCCACTTTTGAAATAGAAGACTGGGTGATCTGGTATCTCAAATACTACTCTCTTTTGACGGCAGTCGATAGTAGCATAAAATACTCTCAGCCAATCCATTCCCAACACAACATCGAAATTTAGTATGTCCAGAACTTTGAAATTTGCGTAGAATTCTCAACCGCAAACTACAACTGGGCACTGATCATATCCTAAAATTTCCTACAAGACTCCATTCCCGGAACTGACATCCCAGCTTGAAATGAGTGGCTTCACAGGAATCGTGTGTGTTCTCACGAATCGTTGTGACATGAAGAAGTGTGAAGCTCCAGTGTCGAAAAGTATGAGTGCGGGAAGGGTGGTAACTAGTATAGTACCTAAGTGGTGTGAGGTTGTGTTTAGATATAGGGATAGTATAACGATGCACAAGAATTGAAAGGTTGAAACGATGGGAGAATTTACCAGTGATGACTTGCCCTGCGGTTTCGGCCTCTTCGATCATCATTGTAAAAGCCTGTCGTCTCGGTACATTCCTCCTTACCGGAGGCACATTCTTCTGCCCTTGAGGCACGTTTCTCTGTTCCCGATGGAATTGACGCTGAGGCTGTACAGGTGGTCCATGTGAAGCTGGTACAGGAAGAGCTAAGCGGGGTGTAGGTGCCTGAATGGCTGTCCTTTCGGAGCTGTAATGGCGGGTCTGGGTGTTGTTGCTGTGTTAATACGATATGGGCATACTCCTATAGAGTGAGTAGATGCGCCACAAATTAAACACATGCCATTTCCACGCCTGTAGTCCTTCACCAAGTATCCAATTCTCTTGCAATAGAAACAGAAATCTGGACTGGACCGGTTAAATGATCCTCCTGGCCTCTTGGGTGCAAAAGTCGGCCTAGAAGAGGCTCTTCTTGTCATCTGGGTAGCAGGGCGTTTGATTCTGGCTGTTTGAGGCTTACCCTCCTTCTTGACCACAGCTTCATAACGGCGTGCTGCCTTCAGTGCGAGTTCATGAGTTGGATAGTTGCATGTGGCTAAAGCCGCCTGAATCTCCGGGTCTAAACCCTATTGGAACCGTCTAGCCCGAATCTCCTCGATTGGGATCAAGTGTGCCGCGAACTTGATAAGATGTTAATGTCAGGATAGTGATGTGTTTTACGGATCAGAATTTGATACGAATTCTTTACCGACTAAGCATGATGAATTCGGCATCATATTCATCCACTGATTTTACACACATAGAGCCTTATTGTAGGTGGATGAACTGTTGTTTCATCTCAAAGCGAGCAGTCTCGGGGAAAAACTTTGCATCGAACAGATCGTGGAACGTTTTCCACTCTATTGGTTGTGTGAGACGTCTTTCCACCAGACTCTTGCATTGTCGATGAGCTGGAGCTTGGCCACATGAACCCAAGCTATGTCTAGTACTTGTGCTGCTGCAAGGTCGTCCTCGGTATTTTGGGCCCATTCTTCCGCCTCAAGAGAACTTTCTTTCCCTGAAAAGTTCCTTGGATGCAACGCATGAAATTTCTTTACTCCAGGTGCTTCGGCTTCCGGACGGTTCATGAGAATAGAAGTCTGCTGCTGCTGGCCCTCCAGAAGAATTTTGATGGCTTCTAAAAGCACCATTTATTCACTAATCAAAACAGCAACGGTAGGGGGAGGTGGTACGATAGGTAGTGGTGTGTTTCCATTGATGTTGGTACATGTGTTATTAGGAGAATCCATCGCCTTAATAGAAAAGGAAAGATTGGGATAGATTTAAAAAATTTGAAATGCAAGGAATGATAGTTGCTGATTCGTATAATTCTTGTGATATATTTCTTAAGACTTTATGCAGAACTAACCTGCATGGGCCACCAATAAAACCTGTCACGTCCCGCTTCCCAGTGGATGGAAACGGTAACATGAAAATCCCGCAACGTATTTACTAAGAAAATACGTTAAGCGTAATTAAGCAATATAACAATGTGTAAGAAATACAAAAGTAATAAAATGAAACAACAACTTTATTTACATTCAAATTTACATACAACAGTTTGTAATGAAAAGATAAAATGATAAAACAAATGCCTAACCAATGGCATACTGGAAGTAAATACAAGCAGGAGCTAAAAATCGGGCTGAGAAGCGAACTAGTCCAAATCTTCCAGGCTCAACTTTATACCCTCAGGGTCCGGTCCTTCTGACGAACATTCCAAAGAAAAAGAAACAGAGAGGAATGTCGTCAGCGAACTAGCGCTCGGTAAGTCCCCAAAAGAAATAAGTAGTGATGAATGAAAGTGAATAGAAATTAAATGAATATGAATAAGCAAGGTTATATATAAGAGAGTATCTAAGCATATTTATTTACCGGTATAAGATAGTTATTCTAACGTGGTTATTTGTAATTTGATAAAAAAAAAGGTATTCATGTATACGATAGGAGAGGAGTCCATCTTACCCCGTGGACTATGGTAACATATAGTACAAGGCCCCGTCATAACCCACGGGACAACGACACATGAATTCATGTAGGTGTCTTTTAAAGTGACCTCTCGTGCCACGATATACGTTCCGTACCAATCTACCCCTTTATCCCCGCATATTGTATTTTATAGATTAAGATTATAAGTCTTGGCTGAATCCATGGATATAAAATGTACAGGTTTATGTTCAAGATATAATCATGTGTTCGGGTATTCATGTCAAGTTCATGTCAAGTTATAACCATGGTTCGGTCAAGTCGAGTCAAGTATACAAGTTTAAGGTTGATATTTGAATTCGAGTGTTCAGGTTCATGATCAAATATTCAAGTTCGTGTTTGATTTTTTGATTCTGGTTTAAGTTTGGATTCAGGTCGAAGTCAGAATCTTATGAAAGGATTCAGTTCTTGAAATTCTTAGATTCAGAAGTAATCGGCAACTGCTGCACATGGACGGTAGGATTTGTGTCTTTTTCCAAGAATAAGCAAGCACTCACTTTCTCCGGCTCCCCGACTCAGGAGAAATGATACCGCTTAAGCCTATATTAATCTAGAGTTCTTAAAATATTGTTTTGCATATCTCGAGGGGGTTTTATGAAAAATACTTTAATATAGTTTAGAATTAAACCTCGATGGTGATTTATCATATTTAGGGTTTTCATGAACATGTATTTTAATTGTTGGGGTGTTTTAGTGATAAAAACTAGGTTTTAAAAATTTATGGTATTTTTATGAAAACTAACTCTTTCAAAAAGTTGATGGTATTTTATTAAAATTCTAATTTTTCATTTAAAAAAATATAGTTTCAGAATATGTCTTTGTTGAAAATACGAATTCATAGTTTTATATAATTCCAAAGTTTAGTTTTTATTTTAAAAAGTCGTATTTCTTAAAAACCGTATTTTTATTTTTTTCGAGATCGAATACTCTGTGAATAGTTCTATATCTTGCTCTACTGTCCCAAGGATATGCGATAATTCACACCATCCATTAGCGGGTCCCCTAACAAGGGTTGTAAAGACGTATTTATCAAGAATTTAAAATATCGATTTAAAAAAACCTGTTTTGGAAAAAAATTGGTATTTTAATGAAATGCTTCTTCTTTAAATTACCCATATATCTAGAATACCGTGCTATGAAACTATAGGGGGGTATGTTGTTACCCCGTGAAGGTTCTATAGATTTATACTTTAATTATTGAAAATACGGTTATATTAAACTTCATGGTATTTTAATGAAAAGTTTGTTATTTGATTGTTTCACATGAAAATTTTTGTTAAACCATAAGCTAAATGATATTCATAAAGTTAAGAATGGTGTTAGGATATTAGTTTGGCCTATTTTGCTTATATAATGGATTAAAATTGTTAAAAAGAAATTATATCGGAGCTAACTCCACTTTGTCGATATGAGTTTAGAAAGCGGTTTGAGATGAAAGAAATAGAGAGAAGAAGAGACTTACAAGCTTAGATCGTTAACAAGGGTGAGGGGAAACCTTCGGGTGTTATGGTGTCGTCGGAAAGTCTTTGGTCGTCGAGCTTGGTTTGCTACTCCACTTGGATGCTTAACTCCACTTGGTCCTTAAAGAGTTTGAGAGAATTTTTGATAGAAATTTCAGAATGGGGGAGAGATAGTGGATGGGGTGCTACTTACAATGAAGAATTAGGGTTTGGGAATTAAAAAATTAGATTAAAAGAATTAAAATTGGTGTTAAATGGTGAATTAAATGGTCACTATTTAATTGCAGGGAAATCAAACAGTGTAAGGGAGTTGAGGGGAGCTGAAGGGGTATATGACCAAAGCACGGATACGATTGGAGCAAGGCGGACCGTCGGTGTCAGCCAGGATCAAGAAACGGGCGGTCGAGATTGAAGCAATCGCCTCGAGATCCGTGTCGCGTGCATTAATTTGTGTTTACTACTCATTGCGCCTGTTTGATTTTTCTGAGACTTTTCGTTTCTTCGTGAACTGCGCGTGCACCTCTTGGGCTTCCGAAAAATTAAAAAGATTTTTTTTAAAAAATAATTGGAACTGATGGGAATCGAACGCACATGCTATATCACAGCAGTGTAGAGCCTTTACCAGTGAGCTACACGTTGTTTCTTGTTTTTAATAAACAAATCTAACTTATAACTTTACAACAGGCTGAAATACCCTTTCCATACAATAAACAAGTAATTTTGTACAGGGGTTTCAGAGTCGTTACAAACGGCAAAAGCATATTCAAGAGATATTTTTTTAAGTGAGCTCTCGTTCCATGATATACGTTCCTTTCCAACCCAACCCTTATCCCCACGTATTTTATTGCATAACTCGAGTTTGTAGGGCTTGACCGAATCCATGAATTCTTCTTTAAATTACCCATATATCTAGAAAACCGTGCTATGAAACTATAGGGGGGTATGTCGTTACCCCGTGAAGGTTCTATAGATTTATACTTTAATTATTGAAAATACGGTCATATTAAACTTCATGGTATTTTAATGAAAAGTTTGTTATTTGATCGTTTCACATGAAATTTTTTGTTAAACTATAAGCTAAATGATATTCATAAAGTTAAGAATGGTGTTAGGATATTAGTTTGACCTATTTTGCTTATATAATGGATTAAAATTGTTAAAAAGAAATTATATCGGAGCTAACTCCACTTTGTCGATATGAGTTTAGAAAGCGGTTTGAAATGAAAGAAATAGAGAGAAGAAGAGACTTACAAGCTTAGATCGTTAGCAAGGGTGAGGGAAAACCTTCGGGTGTTGTGGTGTCGTCGGAAAGTCTTTGGTCGTCGAGCTTGGTTTGCTACTCCACTTAGATGCTTAACTCCACTTGGTCCTTAAAGAGTTTGAGAGAATTTTTGATAGAAATTTCAGAATGGGGGAGAGCTAGTGGATGGGGTGCTACTTACAGTGAAGAATTAGGGTTTGGGAATTAAAAAATTAGATTAAAAGAATTAAAATTGGTGTTAAATGGTGAATTAAATGGTCACTATTTAATTGCAGGGAAATCAAACAGTGTAAGGGAGTTGAGGGGAGCTGAAGGGGTATGTGTCCAAAGCACAGAGACGATTGGAGCAAGGCAGACCATTAGTGTCAGCCAGGATCAAGAAATGGGTGGTCGAGATTGAAGCAATCGCCTCGAGATCCGTGCCACGTGCATTAATTTGTGTTTACTACTCATTGCGCCTGTTTGATTTTTCTGACACTTTCGTTTCTTCGTGAACTGCACGTGCACCTCTTGGGCTTCCGAAAAATTAAAAAGATTTTTTAAAAAAATAATTGGGACTGATGGGAATCGAACGCACATGCTATATCACAGCTGTATAGAGCCTTTACCGGTGAGCTACAAGTTGTTTCTTATTTTTATTAAACAAATCTAACTTATAACTTTACAACAGGTTGAAATACCCTTTCTATACAATAAACAAGTAATTTTGTACAGGGATTTCAGAGTCGTTACAAACGGCAAAAGCATATTCAAGAGGTGTTTTTTAAAGTGAGCTCTCGTTCCATGATATACGTTCTTTTCCAACCCACCCCTTATCCCCACGTATTTTATTGCATAACTCAAGTTTGCAGGGCTTGACCGAATCCATCAATATAAAGAGTACAAGTTCAGATTCAGGTTGTGTTCAAGTATTCATATCAAGTTCAAGTTAAGTCATATTCATAGTTCGGATCAAGTCAAGTTCAAATGTTCAAATTCAAGTTGGATTCGAGTTTGGGTTTGAGTTCGAGTTCAAGTCAAGTTCGAATTTGAGTTCAGGTTCTAGACATATCTTATTAAAAAAATTAACTTTTAAAATTCTTAAATTTGGGAAATATCGACAACCGCTGCATATGGACGGCAGGATTTGTGTCTTTTTAAAAGGCAATTGCCGTTGATAATTCTTTTAATGTGATCTAGGCTAGATAGACAAGCACCCATTTTCTCCGGCTTCCGAGGAATAGAGAATTGGTACCGCTTAAACCCATTACTAATCTAAAGTCCTTAAAGATTTATTAATTTGTTTATTGTATGTTTGCATTCCCCGAAGGGGTTTATGTAAAATGTTTTAATTTTAAAAAAAATAATCCTTGATAGTGATTTTGGATAAAAACAAGTTAATTACAAGTCTAGAGTTTTTATAAAAAAAGTATTTTGGATTTGGTGGTATTTTACTGTCAAAACCTAGCTTTTGAAAGTTTATGATATTTTAATGAAAAATCTATCTTTAGGATATTTTCTTAAAAATTTTAATCTTTGCTTTTAAAAATCTAGTTTTCACAAATTGTTTTATTTGAAAATATGGGTATATGATTTAAATAATTTTCCAATTATTTAACTTGTTTTATAAAGTTGTATTTTCTTTAAAACCGTATTTTATTCCTTTCGAGACCGAATTGTTTGTGAGGAGTTCTGCATCTCACTCTACTATCCCAAAGATATGCGATAACCTGCACTATCCACAAACGGATTCTCTAACAAGAATTGTAGAGACGTATTTGTAAAGAATTTAAAATAACGATTCAAAAACCGTATTTTTAGAAAGTGGGAGTATTTGTTTCTTTAGAATAAAATATATAACTGTAGTATCGTGCTACGAAACCATAGCGTATGTGAGTGGGGTAGGTCGTTACCCCATGAGTTTTCTAGAGGTATTTTTCACGATAACGATCAAAAAGTACATGTAAAGTTTATGGTATTTTTGTGTAATATCATTCCAAACTATGTTAACATGAAGTTTTCCGTATTAAGAATTTTATACAACTTGAAGATCTTTTCTAATATAAGTTATAAATATGTAGGTATCGTTTTAGCCTGGAAGATAAGAGAACTTACAGTTTAAAAGACAGTTAAATGTATTTTATTGTAAAGTTCGATATACGATTTATTTTACATGACAATTCTAAATAAAACTTCCTACAATTAAATGTTCAATGTTAATACATGTTGTTAACTTGTTGTGTTAAATTAACAAGGCAGTGGTGAGAATTATTTATTTTAAAAGAGGAACTAAGGTTAACTCCACTTTTACGTTATATTGTTTAAGGATATATTGAGATGAATGAAAGGGAGAGTGGGGACTTACGTGTTGCATATTTGAAAGAGAGAAGAAGTCTAGGTTGAGGAACCGTGACTAGCAAGGCAAGAAGGTCGCGGTGACAACGCTTAGAGGAACGAACTTGAATGGTTGACGAGTGGAGGAACTTGCGAATAGGCTTGACTCTTTTTTGCTTGGACTTAAGAACTTTAGAGAGGATTTTTTGTGAAATTTTCAGAAATGAGGAGTAAGGTAAGATGGCTTGGTATTTATAGGAAAGAATATGTCAGTATATGAATTTTAAAAAATGAATTAAAATGTGTTAATAGGGTAGATGAAGGGACTAACAGCTCTCTGGTTTAATTCAGAGAATTCAAAGTGTAAAAAGGAGTAGAGGGGAGTCCAAAGATCACACGGGGAAAGCACGAAGCAAGATGGAAGCATCCTGGCCGCCTGTAGAGGCCCAAATGAGATTTTGGGTGGCCAAAATTTGAAGCAATTGCTTCGGGGTTGAGCTCTAGGTTTGAATTGTCTTTAACACCTCATTTATCCAGTTTAATTTCGTTGCAACTTTTTGTTTCTCCGTGTAATACCCGTGCAAATTCTTGGGCTTCCAAAAAAGTAAAAAGAAATAAATATTAAAATAATTGAGGCTGATGGGATTCGAACACGCAAGCTAAAAGAACAGTAATAGAAAGTATTAACCAGTGAGCTACAAGTTGTTTCTTCCTTTTATTTAACAAAATTAACTTATAACTCATAGTCAGGTCTAAAATACACCTTTATATACATTGAATATGATACAATCGTACAGGAATTTCAGGGTCGTTACATACCCCTTCCAGATGAGGCATTCCGTGTGGACTTTGCCACACCTGCAGGTATATTTCATGCATCCATTTATTTTGAACGATAAATTGTAGTTATACACGCATATTCATTCTGAAATTACTTATGTAGTCATTTTTTATTATTTAGTTGTAAGGGTGCTTCCACATCTAGGGCACACCTAGATCCCACACCTGCAGCAGGTACGTTTATATATTCTATATTGCACGCATATTCATTTTAATTGTTATATTATAGATATACATGTGTATTCATTTCGAAGTTACTTATATAGTCATTTTTTATTGTCTAGTTAGAGTGGGTGCCTCCACATCCGGGACGCAGGCCGCTTCCACACTATTCGTACCCTCCGCGTAGTTTGCAGGTTAGTATTCTTTACTATATAATACGTCAAATTGATTATGTATTATTGTATTCAAAAGTTACTTGCATTGTCATTGTTTATCATTTAGTTGGAGGAGATGTATCCACGTCCGGATCATCGGTTGTTCCTCACCGGAGAAACTATCGTCCCGCTCGTACTGCTGGCCGGGTTCAGGGTCGTGGTGATGTCGTCGGAGATATATACTGGACTCCAAAAATTATGATATCATATAAACGAGACAAATGCATTAAGTTTAATTGTGATATATATATCAAGCAAACAAATTAGAATCCATTGCTCAGAATTCAAGCTGGCTATTAGTTGAGCCACGAGATAACGGATTAACATGAAAAATAATTTCTCTCCATAAAACTTATTTTTGTCCAATTATTCTGTCCTTGCTAAAATTCTTTTATCATATATTAGCATCATATCCTTGTTTTACTGATTATTGTATGCATAATTTGTTTTGTATTGATATTGCATGTATATTTATATAGTTTATACATGCAGGGTAACCACGGCACGTCCGTGGGACCCGAGGACCGAATCAGTCTCGCAAATTGAAACCGGATGCAGCAAAGGGCCAAGGAGCATTTCCCCTTCTTTTTACCGCCGACTCCCGATCCATTGACGAGTATGTAACGACCTTAAAATTCCTATACTTTCGTATTATCTTTTTTTAATAAAATACGGTATTTAATTGTTTTTGGTATTTTCCGCGTTTTCTATTTTCTATTAAATATATTATGTTATATTTTTCTAATAAATATACTATTTACTTATTTCTATTTAATCATTCAAACTACTTTCCTATCCTATTATTTTCAACAACTAAAAAATCCCAAATTCCATTCTTTCTATTTTCCCAAAATTTATTTTTCCAATACCCAAATTATATAACCCTAATCCATATTCTTTCTTTCTTTGCTTAAAAAAGCCCAACAACCTACCCGTTTATTTTAAAAGCAAAACAAAATAATTCCAGACCCAAAACTGAGCTCGGCCCACAAACCTCCTCATACAATTTTTCCGTTCTTCCTTCTTTAGTTTCCCTGAAAGCACGTCTCATTTTTTCCCTCTTCTCCTTTCTTTTTTTCTTTTCCTTGTCTTCTTTTTTCACCATATAGACCACCCTTCACCTCCCTCCTTTATTTAAAACCCCATCTCTTATTAACCCCATCTCAAATGCAACCGACCCTTCTCCTCCTCTAATTAAACCCATTTTCCCATTATTCCCTCACTGTTCCCTCCCCATGCAACAACTCCTTAATTGAATTTCCAATCAATACCATTATCACACTCATTAATCATCATTTAGATTAATATCTATGTATTAATTCAATATACGTTAGAGATAATACAGAAGAGAAGCAGGTTGCAATTTGGAGAAGTTTTTAATGGAGGTTTGACACAACGGCTTGATCAAGGGCATTGTAAAATATCTCAATCGGTTTGTGTTAGTTTGATGAACAGTTTTGAAGAGATTATGTATATTAAAGTTATTTTTGGAATTAATGTAGGTTTTCATGAATATTCACTGGATCATTATTTGTTTACTTAATCTATCTGCCAACTTATCCTACTCCTTTCTCACATCATTCTAGGCTCTAGTCTCAGTTCTAACATGCCAGAGAGTGTGAAGGCTATATATATCTTATAAATCAAAAGCATTCATGAATTGCATATGTAACTTTCAAACTACACATTGTTGGACCTCCCTCTCCTCCCTCTCACCACACCTTCATCCTCATTATCTCCATCATATTCTTCTCTTCTCAACTCAATACCAACACCCATCTACACCACCACTATGACCGAACCTAATAACCCCAAATCGAGACCCCCTCGCACTCCCACTGCTACAACCTATCGCCATCGCCATCATCGCCGTCAATAGCATCTTCACCAAATCCGGCAACATCGAAACCGCATCATCATCTCAACCCTCGACTTTCGACGGCCCATTCGACGCGTTCCGGTCCGAGAAACGAGGCTCCAGGGCAAATCCCAAGTCCACGTGAGCGTCACGATAATTTCCATACCTCTGGATCTCCGTTCTGCCGATGTTTCAGTTTACACCCAATGTTGTTTGTTGAAATGCCCCAATGGAATTTCCGTTGGTCCTAAACACGGGTTAGTCTCTATCTCCTTTTTCCAACTCTCATTCGATTCCTTCCCATCCTTTCCGGTTGATTTCATGTCTTGTTGTGCTCGTGTAAAAGTCATGTGATGAATCACGTGTCCTCATAACTCCATATTTATACATAATGATCATTCGCTATAAAACTATACCATATTTATACATAACATAAACCTTAAAATAATCACAATAATGTAACATATTATTAAACTTAAAATAATTCATGATATGATCGTAAATAGTTAATTTAGTGCTGTTTTAAATATGTGCGTTATATACTGTCATAAATGTCTCTCAATTCAATACAGTAAAAAATGTGTGCAATAAGCAATGTATGTTATTTATGTTGCGCTAATTTTATCACCAATATAGTATATGGTTTTGCAATTATATATATTATAGGAAATAAAATGCACAACTAATTGAAGATGAAACCAAGGTTTTGTGCTACTTCTATATTTTAACTGTAACTCTGAAACTATAGTTAGAGGGTAGGAAAAGCTGAATACTCTTTTAATGTAATTGACTTCTCTTTCTAGAAAGAAAATGAATATGTTTAGATTAATAAAAAAAAAGTTTCAAATTAGACTTTTCGTTAAAATACCCTCGAGTTTTTAAAGATAATTTAATCTATAATCATTTTTCTTTGCGCATTTTTGCCTCACAACCCTTTAAGGGGAACCCGTTGTGATGGTGCAGATTATCGTATATCTTGAGTTTAGTGAGAGATGCAGAGCTCTTCATGGAGCATGGTCTCAAAAGGAAACAAAATACGGTTCTAAAACAAACAAAAAACAATTTCTACGATACTAAAATAATAAATTAATTTGTAGCGTAAAATAAAATGATATTGCAAAGTAGCTTTTTATAAAATACCCTAGAAATCAAAAGACTAGTCTACATTACGTATTTAGATTTCAGATTGGTTTGAGTGGCATCTTCTCTTGTCAGTTGCCTCGGAGTTGCCAGAGACAATGATGTACCACTTACCTCTCCCTAAATATAAATCATAACCTTAGAATGGAAATTATCAAATAATAATCATCTTTGATAAAGACACAAATCCTGCCGTCCATATGCAGCGGTTATCGATATTTTCCAAACTAAAGAAATTCATAAAATTTAAATCTATAAATAACATATGACTATAACCTGAATACAAACTTGAATTTGTTTTGAACTCGAACTTAAATTCAAACTCGAACCTAATCTTGAAATTGAACTTGAACACCTAATTTGACTCGACCCAGATTGCGACTGACATGACTCGCATTATACTCGACTTCATTTCTCACCTTTTGCAATCTATGGTTTCGATCAAGACATGTGATAATCAACCAATCAAATCCACCAGTTCAATTTAACAGTTATAATCTATTATACATGGGGTGTTGGGATAGTTTAAGTATGAATCCAACGGAATCTCACGAGTCCCATTAATACAAAATCATGTTGCTGTGGTACCGGACTGAAACGGTACATCACGAATTCACGAATGAGGGTCCGTGTTTCCAAGCCTCTGTCCTAGACGCGAATGGTGCAGCTTGCGGAGATATCAGGGAGGGCACGGAGGGCACCACGGTCTGATCCGGCCATGCTGACCCCTATCCTAGACGCCGTACACAGAGGGCACCACAGTAGTTGGGAAAGAGGCCAGGGAACTGGTCCCAGCAATGCTCAACTGAAGTTGATCTCCTCTCCGGCGGTTACTTCTGATACCCCCGCGAGTGACGTTTGGAGATGCGGATGGTCGCACTAAGCTCTCAAGTGGAGAAGTTGAAGGAGATGATGGTATGCACGTATGTTACTTCTGTTTGTCTGTACTTATATCTTTATAGTTCTAGTCTACATAGCACGGATTTGAATACGGATACGAGTAAGATACGAGGACACTGATATGTCGTATATCGAGTCTGGAGGGTGGAATCGTCAGACCCCAATAACTCGATAAGTCATGCCGATGTGCGGCCTATAACCAATCAAGAAACTATTAATAATACTTATCAGTAAATCTCATCAGCCCTGATCAGAGACTTGCGGTTATAGTCAATCGCGCATAACACAATATCAACTCCCAATACCGGGAGAAACGAAACCACTCCTATCGCTCACAGCCTCCATGTGACTCGAGACTGTTTCCCAAAACCACCTGTTTGCACGACTCAGTAGAGCTGTGGTAGGGTGGAAATCAAAGCACAGTGGGAACCACACAAGACATTATGACGATCTCGGGTTTACAGACTAACCTGTATAAATGTCACCAAAGAACTGCTATTTGACGATATGTATGATACCATCTAGGACCAAATTAAAATTCTGAATAAATGAAATAAAAAGAGGCATCAAATAAAGTAAGATCTTTATTTCATTGCCCTAGTTCTTAATTGTATTTCTGCCCTAGTATAGATTTCATTATCTGCCCTAGTTAATTAGTTTAGAACATGTTAATCAATTTCCTAATGAGTGAGTAGTTCCTCACTTGTTAGGGTTAGGAATAGGGAAAGTTTGAGAGATAAAAATCTCTCACCCTTTTCTTGCCCATCACATAATAATTCATAGGACTCTATGCATACATACACACACCGCTCCCTACGACACCCTACCCCACGAGGTAGCGGTGATACCGTAGTTTAAAAACCCGGTTGCGTATGTTTTCCATGGAGATTAGGATAAGAATTAAGAAAGGAAGGACAAGAACCTAGAGAAAGAAACATCGTTTCTCTCCGATTTTATTTTATTTATTTAATCTGTAAATTTACAAAAATGCCCAAATTTTTTTTTCAATTTTTTTTTAATGTTTTTATGTTATTTTTGAAAGCTAATTATACCCTCCCTCCCCCCCCAAACTTGAGTTAAACGATATTACAAGTCAATGCCAAAATTTTGCAAAAATCAAAAGTCAACACCAATTAGTTGAAAAATTTATCTGTGTAGAGTATCGGTCGATGGAAGAACATGTTGTATAGAGCCAAGAAGAAGTGGGGAAGAGATAAGAGGTGGTATGGAAAATGTTTCTGTGAACGTGGATGTGAAGAGATAAGAGGTGATGATGAATAAAAACGAGAATATGAATGATCATAAATCAGTGGAATATTGGCATTCTCGTATTTTATTAGAAGAAAATGGGTGGTTCAACTTCTATGGGTGGAGGTTGATTAACCATAAAATCCCCGAGATGTTTCTGTGGATGCTTTACTGGCTTAGCATCATCCATCATATGCATATGATATTTAATTATGAGGGAACTAATCTCCTCGATATCCGCCATAGTCCAGCCGAAAGCTTGCCGGTATTTTTGTAAGACCATTAAAAGGGCTTTCTCTTGCTCGAGAGCTAGAGATGCCGATATGATAACGGGAAAGGTCTCATTCTCACTTAGGTAAGCGTATTTAAGGTGAGACGGCAGAAGCTTGAGTTCGAGTTTCGGAGGCGAAACAATTGAAGGTAAAATTGGTGAAACTATCTCGAACTTGAAGGATTCCAACAATGGTTCGAAATCACTGTAAGCAACCGAATCGGATGGTTCAACTAACTCATCCAAAAATTAAAAGGACTCATACTCGGGCGGTGAGTCGTCAAAATCGTCCGGAAAAGTGAAACATTCGTAATCGTTATCGGTTGTGCAAACTGTGTCAGATTCAAGGAGGGACGCATTAGTGGCATCAAAACTGTTGTGATCAAACATAAATTTTTCAAGCTCGCGGTCCTCCTGCGTGATTTCGTGAATCGAGCAAACTTCTCGTGTACTAGCTTTAGGCACGGAGGACAAACTTCTTATCTTGTAAATATTGAACTCACTAGACATCTTTCCGAAGGATAGAGTCATAGAGCTATTGCGACAATTGATTACGGCATTGGAAGTGGCCAAAAATGGTCGACCGAGAATCATCGAAATTTGGTTCCGTGGGTTAGCAACAGGTTGTGTGTCCATAACAATAAAATCAACGGGGAATATGAAGTCCCCTACTTTAATCAACACATCCTCTAACTCACCCCTAGGATGGGTGATTGATCGATCAGCCATTTGGAGAGTACAATGTGTGGGTTTCAACTCTCCAACACCTAATTGCTCATACACGGAGTAGGGAAGCGGGTTAACATTAGAACCAAGATCTAAAAGTGCTCGATTGATGTTCTTATCCCCAATTGTTATTGAAATTGTAGGACAGCCAGGGTCCTTTCGTTTTTGGGGTAAGGGTTGAGGTTGGTTAATAGCATTGCTCACGGCACTAGCTACTAGCACTTTCTTGGGTATCTGAGACTTTCTCTTCGAGGTGTATAAGCCCTTTAAGATTTTCGCGTAAGAAGGGACCTGTTGAATTGCATTCAAGAGAGGTATGTTTATGCTAACCTGTTTGAATGACTCGACATTCTTCTCCATTTGTGGAGTTTGTTTATTGGATCTCAACCTGTTTGGAAAAGGAACATTTTGAAAATTTGTTGAGTCCAATGTGTGTAGAGTAGATTGCGGAGTTGGAACAGATCCCAGTGTGGGTGTGTTCTTGAAGTGAGAAGTGGGTCCGTTCGAAGTAGAAGAAGTAGAGCCTTATGAAGAATGAAGAACAGGCTCTGACAAAGAAAATGAAGATGAAGAAGAACCACCGGCAGGGGTATCATCACTATTACCCACGTTATTGTGCAACACTCTTCCAGATCTCAACGTGGTCACATCATTTACATTGTGATTTTGTTGTTTATAAGCAACATGTGCGTTGTGTGTGTGTGACCGGGATTTGGCAATGGTTGAGATGGAAGCTTTCCCTTTTCTCGCTCGCTCAACGCAGCATTTAGTTGTGCAATTTGGGCCTCAATTGATTTGATACTTTGATCATGTGAAGCACTGTTGTGCACCAAAGACCGAATAGAAGTTTCTAACTTTGCTGCGGATTGTGTAGATTGTTTTAGAAACGCATCTAGACTTCTTTCTAGCGAGGTACTTATCATCATTTGATTGAACAAAATTGTTTGGAGGGTAAGAGTTGGTGGGCACAAAATTGTTGATTTGGTTTGGGTAAGCTTGTGGTTGGAAAGATTGCTGGTATTGAGTTTGTTGGGGTGCTTGTTATTGTGGAGGAGGAGGCCTTTGAAAGTTGTTATTGTCTTGGAATTGTTGATTTTGATTCCAAGCAAAATTTGGGTGGCTCCTCCAACCCGGATTATAAGTCGAAGAGTATGGATCAATTATTTGTCTTTGCTGAAAGGCAGCATTGACTTGATCTTGTTCTTGAACAGGTGGATTGTAAGGACACTCTTCGGTAAGATGTGATGGATCCGAACAACAAGCACAAACAGTTCGTGGGGGTAAAGCAGGAGCAAGAGAAGGCGATGCGATTTTGGTCTCAATTGCTTCTAGCTTTTTCGTAAGTGCGACCATTTCGGCCTTCATTGCAATCGACATATCTAATTGATGTATGCCTGCCCTAGACTGACCAGTTGAAGAAGATGAGGTGGTCTTAGTGCTTTCCCACTGAAGTGTTTGTTCAGCAAGATCCTCGAGAAACTGCCAAGCTTCCTCACTAGATTTTGTTAGAAAGTGACCTTGACAAATGGTTTCCAACAACTGCTTAGTTGCTGGGTTCAATCCTTCGTATAAAGTTTGGCAAAGTTGCCAATTCTCGATACCATGGTGAGGGCATTGAACAAGTAGGTCTTTAAATCTTTCAAAACACTTCCAAAAGGGTTCGGAAGGAAGCTGAGAAAATTGAATGGTCTCATTGCGAATTCTCGCGGTCTTGTGATGTGGGTAAAACTTTTTTAGAAAAGCTTTAACAAACTCTTCCCAATTTTTAATTGAGTGTGATGTTGTGCTGTATAACCATTTCTCGGCTAAGTCACATAAGGTGAAAGGAATTACCCGAAGCCTTATAGCATCATCAGACAGTTGTGTTGTCTTCATCATTGCGCAAACGTTTTGGAATTTGTTTATGAAGATATAGGCATCTTCGGATTCCAGTCCGTGAAATTTTGGCAACATGTTGATGAAGTGGGGTTTGATATCAAAATTGTCCCCATTTGCCGGTGGGAGTGAAAGACAAGTAGGTAAGACGGTGCGAATAGGGTAGAAAAGATCCTGGAGCGCGAATCGTTGAGGCGCTTCAACAGGCGGGTGTTGTGGGTTATTCGTACCTAGCGGAGGTGGAATCAGTCCCGCGGGTAAGGGGTTGTTAGGATTAAATCCCGACATCTCCTTAGAAGAAGAATATGAGGGTGAAGGTAAGGAAGTGGAAGGATTTTCGACTTCGGAGTCGAAAGCGTCGTCAGTCGGTACCAACGAGACACGGACTAATCGGGCACTAGTGTCCCTAGTCCAACCGGACATACACTAAACAGATAGTGTAGTCAAAAAAGTGAAAAACAGAATGTGGGGGTAAGAAAACGTCAATGGAAAGAAAGTGGGTGTAAGCGAGGTGCACGGATTTTTTAGCGACAAGTTGCAAGTTTATGTAAAAAAATTTCCTTTTTTCTTTTTGTGTTTTTTTATGTGGAGCTTTTTTGCAAAAAAAAAAAGATTTTCGATAAAAGGCTTAGACACACGTTCAATCAACCACAAATGCACAATCAAGCCTAGATCTAGGGTCAGCTAGGTCAACTAGACAGCTCCTAACTGTTCCAAAGGGCAAGAATTAGGACCTCAAACCGCCTTTTCACCGCCAATTGTGGCCAGGTAAGCACAAGTAGAGAAAGGAGGGATCCGCTCACGAATCACCGTGAGACGGGCCTTTTAAAATTACCTTTCACTACCTGTCTAGCCTAGGCACCACAAAATCAGGTTAGGATCAACGGTCGATGCCTACAACTATTCCTTTGTCCTATTGAGCGCGAAGTCCTTAGGGCTGAGTCTAATCTTTTTTAATTAACTTGATGGTCAATACAATATACTTTATGTGATTTTTGGGGTCCTGGGAAGGGTGATGAAATCCCCACCCAATCTGGATTGGTGTTCAAGCCCATTAAAGTCAATTTAGATATGCAAAACAGTAAACAAAATCACTTGCAAACAATTTTTTTTAATGCGGCGCAAAGAATCCTGCACAAGATCAATTATTGGAGAAGGGGAGAAATTTTTGGCGCAAAAAATCCTGCAGGAAATTTTTACAGAGGAGATAATGGGGTTGCAGAGAAGGAGAAAAGGAGATTACAGTGATTTTTCCACTTGCTGACGTCAGCACACGACCGCGTTTCCGCCGCCAAACGTGCCTCCTTCCTCCTTGCCGCGGTTCCGCGGTGGTATGCACGGTTCAGTTCCCGAGATTTCTTCTGTTCCTCTGTTTTGATTTTTCCTCTGTTGTTCAGATCTTAGGGTTTTCTGTTTTGCTCTCTGGATTTTTCCAGATCCGAACTCGTTCGTCGATCCTGCAAAATTCATACGAAACACCCTTCAAACAATAACAAGATGATAAAAAATTTATATTTTTTAATTTTTCAGTTTTTATGAGTTTTATGATTTTATATTAACCCGAAATTGCAAAAAGAAAATACTACGCCATCCCCGGCAATGGCGCCATTTGATTTGTGAAGGATTTTACGATCAAAGAATTGTTTGCCGCAATCAAGAACGGCGTCGCTTGATAGCTAGCCGGTGAGTACGGGTCGGTCCATAGGGATTTTGTGTATTCTCAAATTGTTCTAACGAGTTAATTCCAAACGGTGTTGGGATGATTATCACTAAAAACTAAGTTGATTTAGACTAGGATTAGAATCTTGAGGTTTAGGTTAAGTTTGGAAATTTAAGATTTCCCACCGCTTTCAATGCCCTAATTTAGATCTCTTTAGGTTTTATGGTAATAATTAATAAAGGGCATTAGGACGATCGGGAAGAAACGATGTTTCTTCCTTTAGGTCCTTGTCCGTCCTTTCTTAATTCTTACCCTAACCTCCATGGAAAATATGCACAACCGGTCTTTTAAACTACGGTATCACCGTTACCTCGTTGTAGGGTGCCGTAGGGAGCGGTATGTGTATGTATGCATGGAGTCCTATTAATTAATATGTGATGGGCAAGAAAGGGGTGAGAGATTTTTATCCCTCAAACCTTTCCTATTCCTAACCCTAACAAGTGAGGAACTACTCACTCATTAGGGAATTGATAAAAGACATGTTTTTTTTTTATGAGTTTTCAATTTAAAAGATTAACTATCTAAACTACGGCAAATTAATAAAAAGTTCTAAGCTAATTAACTAGGGCAGAGAATAAAAACTATACTAAGGTAGAAAGAAAATTTAGAACTAGGGCAATGAAAAGAAATCTACTTACTTTATTGATGCTCTCAAAACATTACAATTGATTTCTGAAATTTTGATCAATGAAAAGAGGCATACCCCCTAGAGAGGTTTAGGATTTCTATTTATAGAGCATAGAAATCCTAAGGTTACAATCGATTCACATCTGCATTTATAAATATACCCTAAGAAGACTAGTCAATACACGCCATCCACCGTCAAAGTTCGCACCGACCCGGGCTCAACATGGCCGCGGAACTGCGGCCAAGTGCCATGTTTGGCCGCGGATCCGCGTCCATAAATGGGGCTTGTTGTCTGATTTCTTCTGTGTTGCTTTTGGTTGCATTTGTCTTCCTGTTTCTTCACTTGGTTTCTCAGATTGTCTTCTAGTTTTCTTCCAGTTTTTCACAGTGCATAATGTCGTGGACTTTTACCGTTTGCTTCGTGTCTAAGTCTTGAACCTTGCGCTGCCTTTGTGCTTTTTGAAATTGTCCATTGATCTTCGTTTCTTCTTTAAACTGTAGGCATGATCAAGATTCTTCCATTTGTTGGTCGTAGTCTCACTTTTGTATCGTCTTTTCATCTTTTTCACTATTTTTGTTCCGAGAACCTGTAACCTGCAACTATGTAGCAGACATGGATCAAAAACACCTGTTTATATGTAAAATGACTAAGAATGGGGACTATGATAATGCAAAATTATGATGTGAACAGATTTCTCGGCGAGTCCGTTCAATGTACTCAGTATTTAATGAGCGCCTGCATACAATCTTTGATGTCAAACACCAATGAATATGAGATCATCCATCGCCCCAATACAGGGTCAAAAAACATATACACTAGTCTACTCTGGGACATCGGTGCCTTATCTCGATATCCCTTCAACTAAGAATATTTAAGAATATGCTTATAGACTACCTAGGCCCCACTAGTATGATCTGCGTCACAATCCTGGCAGTCAAGCAAAGATCCTAGGGCTTTATCAACATGTATTAGCGACAGTAATAACAAGTAGAACCATACACATGAATGATAAAGTCAAACCAAATAGCATATTATCATATTAAGAAAGATTATCCTGTAGATATATACATGTCCAACAATTATAATAATTGCCTCTAGGGCATACATATCTAACAATCTCTCACTTGCACTAAGGCCAATTATTGGCGTATCTCATGCCCAACTTCTCAAAAAGTTGCTCAAATTGCGTCAGTGGAAGGGCCTTGGTGAGTGGATCCACAGTATTGTTCTTCGTGTCTACTCTCTGAACTTCGATCCCGCAGCGATCAACTATCTTCCGGATTAGTAATATCGCCTCAGGATATGTCTGGAACGCTGATGGGACCTGGGTTCCTTGGCTAATACCATAGTCCCATTATTATCACAATACAAGGGTATTAAATTAATAATGGTTAGAACCACTCTATGCTCTGAGATGAACTTCCGCATCTAGACTGCTTCCTTGGCAACATCATTTGCAGCAATATACTCAGCTTCCATCGTTGAGTCTACAACGGTGTCCTATTTGGAACTTTTCCAATAGACCTCCCCTCCATTGAGGGTAAATACAAAACCCGAGATAGAACTGTTGTTATCCTTGTCACTCTGGAAGCTGGAATCGGTAAAGGCTTCCATTTAGAGATCTCCGTTACCATACATCAAGAACATTTGTTTAGTCCTTCATAAGTACTTAAGAATGTTCTTCACAGCTATCCAGTGTTTCTCCCCTGAATTGGATTGATACCTGCTTACTACACTCAGTGCATAAGCTACATCTGGACGAGTACATAACATCGCATACATGAGAGACCCTACAGCAGAAGCATAGGGTATTACGCTCATGCGAGCCTTCTCTTCATCAGAATTTGGACAGAAGTCTTTGGAAAGGGTGATTCCGTGACAAGCGGGTAAATTAGCTCGCTTGGAATCTTCCATACTAAACCTCTTTAGTATGGTGTCTATGTACCTAGATTGGGACAATCCCAACATTCTCTTAGATCTATCTTTATAGATCTTAATGCTTAGAATGCATGAGACATCACTCAGGTCCTTCATGAAGAACCTTTGTGATAGGAATAGTTTGATCGATTGTAGCATAGGAATATCATTTCCTATCAAGAGAATGTCATCCACGTATAATATAAGGAATGTGACTATACTCCCTACAATCTTCTTTTAAATGCAAGGTTCATCTATGTTTTCGATAAAATCAAACTCTTTCATCGTATCATCAAAGTAGATCTTCCAAATCCGTGATACTTGCTTTAATTCATAAATAGATTTAAGCAACATGTATACCTTTTCGCTGCTCCTACTGTCAATGAAGCCCTCTGGTTGATCCATTAAAACACATTCTTCTAAATCACCATTTAGAAATGCAGTTTTAACGTCCATCTGTCAGATTTCATAGTCGTAGTAAGCAGCAATAGCAAGTAGGATTCGAATGGATTTAAGCATAGCTACTGGAGAAAAGCTCTCATCATTGTCCAATCCTGGTCTCTGACGAAAACCTTTCGCTGCAAGTTTAGCATTATAGGCCTCTACCTGTCCATCCACACCAATCTTTTTCTTAAAGATCCATTTGCACCCTACGGGTTTTACTTCAGTAGGTGCAACTTCCAAAGTCCATACTTTGTTGGTGTGCATAGATTCTATTTCGGATCGCATAGCATTCAGCCATTTCACCGAGTCACTACTCGTGATAGCCTGCTAAAAACTAGTATGGTCATCATCTTCCATGATGCAATCTTCTCTATCACCATCAATGAGGAAACCGCAGTATCTCTTTGGTAGGTGAGAATACCTACTTGATTTACGGAGTGACCGAGCCTCGTTGGGTTCTATCAAACCGTCAGGTTCAACTAAATCGTCAGTAGTTGTTTGTGGCTCTGGAATTTCTTCCAGTTCTACCGTATTGCCAATAATATCATTTGTAAAAAACTCATTTTCTAAAAATGTGGCATATTGAGAAACAAACACTCTTTTTTCCTGCTTGTGATAGAATAGATATTTATATGAATGTTTAGGATATCCTACAAACTTGCACAAAACAGATCGTGTCTCGAATTTTTCTACATTCTGCTTTTTAACAAAAGCAAGACAACCCTATATCCTAACTCGTTTAAGAGATGGTCTCTTCCCACATCATATCTCATATGGAGTGGTAGACATAGATTTGGTCGAAACCCTGTTTAATATATATACTGCAGTCTCTAATGCATACCCCAAAAGGAAAGTAGCAACTCAGCATCACTCATCATAGAGCGTACCATATCAAATAGGGTATGATTCCTCTGCTCCGCTCTGACATACTGTTGTGTTGTGGTGTGTACGGAGGAGTGAGCTGAGAGAGAATCACATTCTCTTTTAAGAAATTAAGGAACTCTCCTTCTCAATCTGATCGAAGTTTCTTAATTCTCAACCCAGTTTGTTTTTCTACTTCAATTTTATACTCCTTGAATTTTTTGAAAGCTTCAAACTTATGTTTCAGCAAGAACACGTGTCCAAACCTCGAGAAATCATCAGTAAAGGTTATGAAATATGAATAACCGCTTTTGGAATGCGTAGACATTGGTCCACATATATCACTATGTATGAGGCCTAAGAGTTCAGTAGCTCTCTGTTCGTGTCCAGTAAACGGAGTTTTGGTCATTTTACTCTTGATGCAAGACTGACAAGTCGCATAAGATTTATATTCAAACGTATTCAAATATCCATCTTTATATAACTTGGTTAGTCTTGTTTCGTTAATATGACCAAGTCTACAATACCATAAGAATTCTTCATTTATTTCTGAAGTCTTTCTTTCGTTTATGTGTTGGATATTGAAAACTGTGTGTTGATTTAGGACGTAGATTCCGTTATTTAGTATACTATACCCAATCAACTGTTGATTTAGGTTAATGTTCATAACATTACCTTGCAATACAAAATGATATCCTTCATTGTCTAACAAAGATACAGATATAATATTACATAATATAGTCGGTACAAAATAACAGGGATTCAAAATCAATATACACCTTGAAGATAACCCTAGGTGATACTCTCCCACTGATGCAGCATCAACATTTGAACCATTCCCAATGCGGAGAGTATGATCACCTTTTTTCAAAACCTTACTATTTCGCAACTCCTGCACACAATTACAGATGTGAGAACCTGAACTGGTATCTAATACCCAGAATGCAGAGTTTATTGAAAAACGGTTTTCGGTGACAAACACACCTGAAGCGGAAGTATCAACATACTTCTTCTTCTTGAGATCGACGAGGTACTCAGTGCAATTCCTTTTCCAATGTCCCGTCTTGTGGCAATAGAAGCATTCACCATTCCCTGATCCCGCAGCCCCAGATTTGTCTCTCCCCTTCGCCTTTTTTTACTCCACCTCTCGGCTTAGTGGGTTTCTTCTTCTTCTTTTCTTTAGCTTTTTCTTTTGAGACGGAGGAGGAAGATTATCCAACAAGTAGAGCAGGATTTTTCACTATTTTAAGCGTGCTCTCTGCACCCCTCAACATATTGAGAAGTTCAGGAAGTGATTTCTCCAAGTTGTGCATATTGAAGTTCACTACAAATTGAGCATATGATGGGGGGAGACTGTAGAACGATATCAATATATTGTTCATTCTCCATGGTCCATCCCAGGCCCTCAAGCTCTTCAATAAGGCCTATCATCTTTAAGACATAATCTCCTACAGATGTACCAGCAGCCATCCTCATTTGAAACAATTTTCGTGAGGTCTCGTAACGAAGAGCACGAAATTGCTTCCCATACAACTCTTTTGTATGGATAAAGATGAATTGCACATCCATTTTATCGTGTTGCTTTTGATATTCATTATCCATCGAAACTAGCGCGAGGCACTTTGCTGTGGCGCAGTCGATATCCCATGTTTTGCGGATCTCCTTATCCGTAACAGAGGAATCAGGGCATGCGATGGAAGGGGCTTTAGTAGTGAGGACGTATGCAACCTTATCATAGGTAAGGGCAATGTTCACGTTTTTCAGCCAGTCCTTATAATTTGGTCCTGTTAGTTTGTTTTTCTCTAATAAAAGCTCAAGTCCCGTCATTGGTATCTGCTATTAGGAGATAGAAAAGAAAGCACTCATCGTAAGCTCTTGCATGATTAGATTGGTTATTATCTTATCTAATCGATGTCTCCCACTGTTTTTATCAAATTTTCCTTCAAACCGTAAAAAGAAAATTAGCCAGGATTAGTTACACTCTATAAGTTCGTTAACCGGTCAGCCAGGCCAGTGTTGGTACTCTGAAAGAGGTTCCTCGTGCTTTCGCACAGACCTAATTAAAATAAACCCCATTTCCACAGAGGCATAACCCCGTTAACACCTTTCTAGACACTTACTGGATTAGCTAATTGTAAAGTGTAAAATTCTCGCAAGAGTAACTATTATTCACAGTGGGATCGGGATCCAACTATCAAATAGAAGGTATGCAATCTCATTGCAAATTTCAACACTTGAAATTCCCGATATAGTTTTTACCCCTAGCGACTTATGACCTTAACTAAGGTAAACAAATCATAAGCGCTAGTCAAGTTCAACCCGTCATTTCATGATTGATTTAGACCCATTCGTATGACCCTTAACCATAGTCAACAAAATCTTACGAATGTCCTAATCGATCGCATTATATGCTTTATAGGAAGACATCACTTACCTACCGTACACTACGCCTTAACTATAGTCAACAAACGTAGCACGGATACTAAGTACTCTACTTTCTAAAATGGCGGGGGCTACGAATGGTTTTGATAAAAACCTTTAACGTATTGAACTTGATATCGTTGTAGAACAGAGTGATTCGTAAAGGAGTGGCTTAAACTCCGCATTTGAAATAATGCTTTTTCATGAAAAAACCGAGTATCATTCAAATTTGGTTTTACAACATCTTTAGGTTTCTTTTCTTAACATTAATCGTATTAATTTTGTCCCATTATTTAAGCTCCTAATCATCATAGAAGAAACGAAAATAAAACACACATATATGCCATCCGCATTCACCACAGGGACCCGGGTCTTCACCGTAAGGTTACTTAACTTACGGCAGGGCGGGGTCAGAACTAGCGCGGATGCAAAACATATATAGTGTATACTAGTATATCATATATATATATAAGTAGCATTCGTCTTACGCAGTTATATGATCACATCACATCACATCACAGCAGAAGCATGTATATGAAATATATGATATATTAGGAAGTTCGTGTTTTAAATTAAGCCATTAACGAAAAACACGGATTTCACGGTCGTGATGAATAGCCAAGCCCACACCCCTAGACCCCTACGAGAGCAGCAAGCAACCCTTCTAATTCTAGAGTTATGGGACCGGTCTCGACTTCTCGAGATGACCTCCCACTGGACTCTGGAACCCGGTTACTTTTGCTCTCCGTCTTGGGTCTATCTTAATGCGGAAAAGTAAATAATATATATCGAATGGAGACAACAACCTCAACCCGGAAGTGTCCCAATAAAAGAATATTACATACAATAATTTACATGAATGAAAATGAAAAACTCTCATATCACATAAAACCCACAGCTATTCAATCACGGCGATCTAATATAACATATCGATATAGCAACAAGATTGGGGATACTGTAACATATTACACTTACGGTCGCAGAAAAGAAATGAAAACTACAATAATTAGAATCCGTATCTATAGACATCATAAACCTGGATTATCACATATTCCGAATTTCATGCCTAATGCTATAAACCTAACATTTAAGCCTCGAATTGAAAACAATTTTTAAAGTTATAACCGGGAAATTCAACAGGATTCCCTGTTTAAAGATCGAAGGCTCCTCGAAAACTTTAGTGGATGGCCGCACCCCCGAGACCGTTAACGAAGTGGACTAGGGCAGAACATCGTGGCCGCAAGCACTCGAGTGGATGCTTTTGGCCATGCGGTTCTCCTATAGTCACTTGGTCGGGGCAAAGGGGCGTGGCTCTCTACTAATGTCTCCCGGCGAATATTCGAGTACGATATAGGATTACGATGGAGTTTTGATCCAAATCCAAACTCCGTGGTAATCCATCACTAAGACTAAAACGTGAGATTTACAAATCGATAATTAGTTTTCACAAAACTAATTAATATGGATTCTAACAATTGTATTACATAACCAAAACCATTTAGACAAAATTAACATTTCGATCAATATTTCAACCAACAACTCATAGAGATCTCAACCACTTGAGCCTCATAAAAAATATCCAGAAAATCCAGGAAGTTAAAATGAAGAAACACAAGAAATTTAGACTTCTATCTCCACAAGTAAACCGCGGGACCACGGCCAGAGCATGCTCTAGGCGGCGGTTCCGCGGCCACTTAGTGGAAATAGGTTCTTGTATATCTTGTGCCTCCTTAAAACAGCCTGCACGATTTCTGAGTATTTTTAATATGAAAAAATGAAGTTTGAAAAAATGGACAGAAACTATTAAAATTGTGATTTAGAACGTCGATCGAATACTTTAACTTCGTCTAAACTACACCTAATTCTCTAGTTTGGTTCTAATACCATGTAAGTATGTCTTAGTACCTCCACTAAGGTTTTTATCAAAAGCAAGTAAGCAATTTTAAAATTCTAGAGGGCTAAGTCTACTAGACAAGAATTGAACTAGAGATTAGGGTTTCATGGCAAAGAAAAATAGAGATAAAAGCTAAGTGAATGGAAACTACAACCTTTGTAGTCTTGTCCTTCACTTCAATTGCTTCGAGTAGTAGTCCTAAAACTTTTCTTCGATTCCACTTGAAAGATGGAACGAGCTTATTCGAAGTCTTCATCGTCAAAGATGATCGATCTTGAAACTTCTCACTATCAAGCTCACACTTCACTAATCTATGAATTAGTGAAGATAACAATATATACTAATTTGCTAGAGTAGGGTAGGTTGATGAAATAGGAATTTTTTCTCATTAAAATTCTTTCTTTTCTTTTCTCTTTTTCAACCTAGGAAAAACTAGAGAGGAAAATGAAGAGGATGAACTTGGAGATGAGAATGAACCTTGAGGATAAGATGAGATTTAGAAAATAATTAAATATGGATGAATAAAACAAAGGAAAATAATGAGTCATGGTTCTTAGCACATGACCCGTTATTTTCCTTTGTTTTGTTTTATTCATTTTAACATTTTAGAAGTCATGACTCATTTCTTTCTTTTGTTTTATTCATGTAGGTAAATCATTTTCTTTTATCTTTTCCTCCAATGTGATTCTCATATAACCATGTTCAATATATCATCAACCATGATACAATATGTATATATAAAATATATAATGAGAGGGAAATAATTAAAATGAGCATTATATTAGTTAATTATTAAATCAACACTTGATTCAATAATCCGGTTATATCATATATAACCCGGCTAATATAAAAAATGCTAGATTAAAATACGGTATCATATACTCGTATTTAATCAATCTCCCGTACATATCTCTATGCGTAACCTACTTCGTTTCGCTTGAACTAGGAAACCTCTATGTGTGACTCTAAAAACTCGTCAATACGCTACCCGTAGGTAATGATCATATCAGATACCAACAAGCCGTCAACGGTACTAGCTGGACGTAACGCCTACCCAGGTATTTAAAGAATAGAAGATCAACAAGCAAACTTGTTCAAACTCCCGTAGAGCCTATAAGCAACACTTACCATACAGTCCGGTCTCTTCGTCTGATATGTCGTATATCGAGTCTGGAGGGTGGAATCGTCAGACCCCAATAACTCAATAAGTCATGCCGATGTGCGGCCTATAACCAAATGAGAAACTACTAATAACACTTATCAGTAAATCTCATCAACTCTGGCCAGGAACTTATGGTTATAGCCAATCGCGCATAGCACAATATCAACTCCCAATACCGGGAGAAACGAAACCCATCCTATCGCTCACTGCCTCCATGTGACTCGGGACTGTACCTAAAAACCACCTGTTTGCACGACTCAGTAGAGCTGTGGTAGGGTGGAAATCAAAGTACAGTGGGAACCACATAAGACACTATGACGATCTCGGGTTTACAGACTAACCTGTATAAATGTCACCAGAGAACTGCTATTTGACGATAAGTATGATACCATCTAGAAGTTCTCGGAAAGTTCGTTCAGTGTACTCAGTCTTTAATAAGCACCTGCATACAATCTTTGATTTCAAACACCAATGGATATGGGATCATCTATCACCCCAATATAGGGTCAAGAAATGTGTACACTAGTCTACTTTGGGACATCGATGTCCTGTCTCGATATCCCCTCGACTAGGAATATTTAAGGATATGCTTATAGACTATCTAGGCCCCACTAGTATGATCAGCATCACAATCCTGACAATCAAGCAAAAATCTTAGGGGCTTTATCAACATGTATTAGAGACAGTAATAACAAGTAGAACCACACATAAATGATAAAGTCAAACAAATAGCATACTATCATATTAAGAAAGATTATACTGTAAATATATACATATCCAACAATTAAAATAATTGCCTCTATGGTATACATATCTAACACAAGTGGTATCAGAGCGTCAAGTTCGAGTTTTGGAGTTGAATGGGAAGATGACACTTACAAATTGCAAGATCGAAAACTTTGATGGAAACAATAAATTTAGTCTATGAAGATTGAAGATGACGACGCTGTAGAAACAATAAGATGTGCACAAGATTGTCTTTGCAAAAGACAGGATTCCAACGACAACCATGGTAGCGAAAAGTGTAGAAATGGAAGATAAGTTCACAGTTCGATCCAGCTTTCAATGGCTGATAAGGTTCTTTGCGAAGTGGCGCAAGAGACGACAGCGGAAGAATTGTGGAACAAGTTAGAATCTATTTACATGAAGAAATCTCTTACTGACCGGTTCTATCTAAAGTAGTTTGGGAAGCGCGTAGAGGTTCTTCGGTTCGGATTATGCAGAGGGTTCGCTTCGCAAGGGTTCATAGGATTGTGCAGATCGGAGAGGATCGTGCAGACCGGAGAGGATCGTGCAGACCGAAGAGGATGTTAGGAGATCCTTGGTCAGATGGCATTGCAAAACAGATGGTTCGGACAGTTGGGAAGAATAGAACTTTACGACTTACGGCTGGGCTTCCGAAAGAGTTTCGGGCTGGAGTCCTATCTACTGCCGAGTACCTCATCGATCGGTCACCATCAACAGCGGTAGATATGAGAATTCCTGAGGAGTTATGGACTGGAGGGACTGGGAATTACTCAGGGCTTCGTGGAATTTGATACATCGAGGAGCCGAGGATCAAGAGACGTTTTCTTTTCGGCTTTGGAGGCAAAGCAAAAGACTACAGGTCATAGCGTTCTGGGATCCAGAGTGGAGTAATCAGCTGAGTGGCATTCATTGAGTCTGTGATACTTCAAAGAAGACAGACTCGGTCAGATGGTGAACGAAGAACATTTATGCCTCTAAGAGAGGTGGAGTTCGAAGTTCCAGTCTAGGTTACTAGAGATGAGGTGGTCGGTACTCCGATTTAGGTGGAGAGTCCAGTAAAGCTAGTGGTGTAGAGGCTGAGGATAGTTCAGCGCACAGGAATGGCTCGGGACAAGTCTCCAAGGCAAGAGGATCATGAGTTCAGCAGAAAGTCTGCACGTTTGATTTGTGACATGGAAAGTATCATGGATAGGGAGTTGTGTCGGTTTCAGCAAAGTGTCGAGCAGGTTCTAGATCGGTATAGGATGAAGAATAATTGGCCCGTATCTTCTCACTTTGAGGCGCACTTTAGGCTTTTGGGGACATTATCACCAGGGTCAGATGCAGACAGGGATCACATGTCTTTAGTGTCATATGCGAGTGTAGAGTTGGTGTAGGATGCACGCGATCGAGTATTGCACAGGCAGTTGGAGTAGTCAGCGGATGCTGGGCTATTCCAAGCAGAGAGCATTGGCAGGCTGTGGAGTGGATCCTAAAATATTTAAGAGATAGTGAAGGGTTCAACTTGTCATTCAACGGAGGTAGTGTCAATGGGTGCATCATGACAAGGTATGGTGATAGGAGCAGATGGAGGTGGACGACAGGTTACATGTTGAGCATGGATGTTGTGCCAGGAAGATCGACGCTTCAGTCCGGTATCGCGGTTTCAACAATAGAGGCATGGTTGATAGTCGTCATGCAGGAGATTAGGAGGCCATCGATATGCGGAGATTGTTGGGTTTGGGAGAACCAGAGGAGGTGAGAGTGTTCTTCTTACAGGCCGAAAAGGTGATATCTCCTACGAAGATTGATATCTTAGAGGATAGCATACGCGTTTCTGAGATGGTTCAGGTCTAAGTTCAAGTTTTTCCTAGTGGATTGTTGAGGTGCTTTCGGACTTAAGGTGATGAGAACGGAGTTCTAAGATGTTAAGAAATTGAAAAGATTATGACGGATTTGAATCAAGATGGAGATTGTTAAATTTGATTTAAATTCGAATTAGTTAGAGATTAGTTAGGATTTAAATCTAATCTCTTTAGTTTAGATTTAAATCTAATCTCTATATTAAATTCATATTTATCTCTAGTTTAAATATGGATTTATCTTCAAGCATTTATACACCCTATATATATATATGAGGTTTTCTCTAGGTTTTTCAAATTATCCATAATTCCCTAATAACTTAGGATTTGATTAGAGTGGGAGAGAACGGGCAAGCGTGGTCGCGGATAAAGAGAGGTTTTGTAAAAGAGAATATTTCTTTGTAAAGGTAGGTGAGAAGTTGGTGTAATCTCTTATAATTTTTTCTAATAGTGAAAGTTTTCGTCGCGGTTTGCAGGATTATATGCTAGTTGCGCTGAATCTGGGTAAATCTTGTGTTTTGGTGGTGTGTTCTTTTCGTGTGATTTGGTATCCCACTACTACAAATAAGGGTTGCCCCTACGGATATCTGCGTAGGGACGAAAAAATAACCTGTAGGTGCAAACGCCGTAGGTGCAAGTTGAAGCCCTGAACTTGCCCCTACGGGCAAAACCTTACCCCTACGGAGTTCTGTGTAGGGCCATTTTCACCTACGGAGTAGGCCGTAGGGTAAAAAAAATTATTTTATTTACGATTTTTTTAAATATATTAACTGTACCTACGGAGATATCCGTAGGGCCAAGTACTATCCCCTACGGATATCTGCGTAGGTACTCATCCGTAGGGGCAAAATATCAGAAATCCTGATATTTAGCCCCTACGGATAACTCCGTAGGGGCCTTTGTTTGCCCCTATGGACATATCCGTAGAGGCACTCCCAACCCCCCGGTACTGAGATCAAGGAGGAAATATCAATTACTGCTGATATTTTGCCCCTACGGTTTAATCCGTAGGGACAACATGTGTACCTACGGATTAATCCGTAGGTACACATTATCTGTATGTTTTTTTTAAAAAAGGGCTGCCTGATTTTTCCCGCCCTGTGCAAAATAATATATATATCAATAAAATATAAAATTAATCATCACACAATATATATCGCAGTATTCATAATCACATCTCACGCATATAATATACAAAAGAAACCCAAAAACTGAATATGATATAAATATAAACCAATATCAAATATCAATATCATTTCAAAATGTAGTACAATATGTATGATATAAATAAATACATGTTTCAAAAAATATGAATCAAAAAGCTACCCTAGCTCGGTCCAGCTCCACCTCTGATAAACGATAGAATCAAGCGCGCCTGCTCCTCGGTCAATAAACCATGCAATTCGGCGCGTGCGGGAGTCTGAGCGGCCTGTGGAGCTGGCGATGTGGTCTGCGCAGCCGCCGCCGAGGTAGTCGCTTGCGGAGCCGCGGCTGCGAGAGTCTGAGCGGACGATGGAGCTATAGGAGCTTTCTGCGGAACCGCAGCCGATGTAGTGGCTTGCGGAGCCGCAGCCGAAGGAGATGCATGTGGAGGTTCGGCCGATATACCCTGTCGCGTCTGGACCTAACGTGTGTAAGAAGCATGTAAGAACTGTGTATTATTCGAATTCGTATCATTATCAAGTTATTTCGAAACCCTATTTAGATATCTAGTTTGGAAAACCGTTGTTTATTTTAATTACATATGTATGTATGATTAATCAAACCTAAGTCTAAAACCAAATAAGCTCAGGCTACGTACTAATTATGGATATGTTGATATCTATAATATGACATGATATTTTATTATAAAGTAGTATACATATCAGCATCTCCTTCAACTCCTGAATGGTGGCCCTCAAGCTCTCCAGTTCCTGATGGACACGTCGCTCACTGGAGACGGAGGAGGTAACCGCCGGGGTGGAGTCCAACCTCATATGGGCCCTGCTAGGGCCCAGTCCCCGGCCTCTCTCCCAACCTCTGTGGTGCCCTCCGTGTGCGGCGTCCGGAACTGGGGTCAGCAGCCTCGGATCGCTCTGTCCGGTAAAATCGATCCCCGATGCCTCGGCCTGCTCAACCACCCGCTCCTACACCCACATTAAGCAGTAAAGTATAAGTATAAAATTTAAACTTGAACCTTCCAAAACTAAAATTTCAAATATGGGTAGAATAAATATTAACACTTACGCAATACTCCTGGGTAGCGACGTCGGGATATCGAAGCTCGCCCGTGGCGGGATCTGTCGAGGTGCCGTGGACGGCAAGATATGCGGACAGCACGCTCGGTGTACCACCTGACGCCACGGTCCGAGCTGTCTGCAATATTAGAAAATAACTCTTAATATTAGAAATATTAGAAAATAACTCTTAATATTGCAGAATATCACAAAGGTCGGTCTATTGTAATTTACCGATAACTCCATGGCTCGAGTAATATTCCTCGAGCCACCTGTGTAAGTAAGGCGACCCCTCTTCGCCAACTTCCTGTTCTCTGTATTCTGAGCGGCCTGTTTCTGCACAACGCATTAACATTTAGTTTTCTAATTAAGGAATACAAAAAAATAAATTATATCCTAAACAATGAATTACATTTAAAATACATACATGTTTGCGTTGGGAGTCGAAATATTCGCACAATAGAGGCCATGTCTCTACGTCGACTCTCGCAAACGCCGGAGTAGATAGGAGGGCCGCTCTCTCTGCCTCGAGGGTCGCCATCCATATGGAGTAGCAGTCGGCCTTCAGCTCATTCCTGTTGTATCGGACCTTGGCCTGCATGTTCTTCATCAGGCCATTGTACAGAGCATGAAGGTCGAGCACCCTCCCTGGGTGATCAGGGTCGGCTACAGGCTGAAAATCGTAATCCAACTGAAAATACAAAAAAAAAACATTGTTATTAGATTGCAAGTGTTAATAATAAATATATTGGATAGATCAAATGAAAATATATATTAATACGTACCCGAGCCTGATCAAAGAAGAGGGCGAATGAGCGCTGGTGCTGCTCGCCCCACTCAACGTGAAGTGAATAGTTCTTCACGAGCCGGCTCTCGTCCCCCAAATACCGGCCGAACCTCTCGGCATGAGGACCGGTATAGCGATAGTCAAGGTTAAAAAAGAGGGGGAATGCTGCCTTCCCCTAGCTCTGTCAGGCCTCAGCCTATGGGACTGATTCGGGCATCGAATCCCCCTCTGGGGATGGGGAGGCCTGCGTCTGCACGAAATATCAAGAAAATCAATATTAAGACAAAGTTGTATTAAGAAATCAAGGTTAAACGAAAATTGAAGTGTGATATATACCTCCGGTGACTATCGCACGAGCCTGGGCCCGGACAGCAGCACGAGCGGGACGATAGTTCCTCCAGTGAGGAACAACCGGGGTCCCGGATGCGGACGCATCCCCTCCAACTAGAAAATAAACATTGACGCTAAATTTCCATGAAGTTCATATTTATTCTATAGAGCATATGTAAAATGAATAAATATTTTATATTTATTCATACTAACCTGCAGACGATGCGGAGGGTATGGAAGCGGCAGGAGTGGCCCCTGCAGAAGATGTGGACGCACCACCTATAATTAGACAATTAAAAATAGATTATATAAGTAATTGCAAAAAGAATGTGTAGATCAATAATATAACGTTCTAAATCAATATGCATGCACTATAGGATATATAAACATACCCGCAGGTGCGGTGGTGTCACCACCTACAGATAGACAATAATAAAAATTGCTAAGTAAGAGCAAAAGGAATGTGTGTATTTATGATATAGCATTCTAAATCAATATACATGCACTATATGATATATAAACATACCTGGAGGAGCGGGAGTGGCCTCTGTCCCAGATGTGGACGCATCACCAACAACTAGACAATCAAACATTGACAATATAAGTAATTTTGACATAAAAAGGCATGAATATATGTAATATTACATTCAAAATGGATATGCATGCAGTATACCTGGAGGTGTGGCAAAATCCACACGGAAGGAGGCATCCGAAGGGGTCTCCGATCTGGGTGCAAGACCGGCCCTCTGAAGCTTCCTACGGAGCTCTCCGGGTGGCAAAACCGCTCTGCCTCTGCCGCAACTGGAGCTCCTGCCGCCCCTCGCTGCTCCCGACATCGTCATTAAATCTAGATAAACGGTTCGTGGACGCATTAGACAATCATTAAAAGTATTGACTATATATGTATAGAGCGTAAAATATGAAGTAATAATATAACATTACTGATAACCTTTTTCGTTTCGTGGGCGCATTATACATATTTAATTGGATTTCATCATCGATGTCATTTCTAACCCACGTAACTTCATGATCGGTCGAAGACAACCCGTCTTTCGAAACAGACGGCCGGAGCATTTTAAGCCTTCTCTCTTCTTCGTTCTCATCGCTGTCCTCGAATTTTGGGACATCGTAGACATCTCTGGGTTTCCATCGGCATACAACACTCCATCCCGGATGCTTCAAACACTGTGAGTAGTATACTTGGAACGCTTGGTTCGGAAAGATAAACGGATCTTCCTGACCGTAAAATCGAAGTGTGTTCACACTGGTCAATCCATATTCATCTTTCCAAGTCCCAAGATTGCTTCTCCACCTGTCCGTATCGGTTTGCGTATCGTACCAAGTACACTGGAATATATAAAAAGTTTCTGATCGTCCGGGATAGTGGATGCCGAGTATACAATTTGAGTACCCATAATAAATCACACCGTCCGATCCTACCGTCGCAATCCCACTATTCTGAGTGGTTCTAGATGTTTCTATGTCCTTAACTTCGAATTTGTATCCAAAGACACCAAATCCTTTGTAATATGCAACCTCCATACTAGGAAATTGAGCTAAACATCTTGAATCACTCTCAAATGATGCAGACAAGTTCGGATCGTGGATCTAACAAAATAAATTTTACGACAATTATATAACGATACAAGTTTAGATTAAAACTGATAGCAATAAAATGTTATTCGAATAACTTACATGATCTGTGACCCAATCACAAAAATTATCCTGATGATATTTTTCCAAACGTTCTTCGTTCCAATCAGGATGCCCCTCACGTACCTCGTTAAAATGAATTCTGTTTTCGACAAATAATTGTGACATTAATATTATATCATTTCATACACACACAAACACAGATATAACAATTAATCCAAAAAAACTTACTCTCTAATTTGTTCAAGACATGCGCAATTAAGCAAGATAAACCGGTATATCTTGTTGATAAACATAGTGTCTACCCTCTTATACTCGGCTTTACCATATGGCCCGTCTTGAATTCTTCGTGGTCGGTTAAGCCTTGTCTCAATGTTCTCGTCCAGATAGCAGGAACAAAATGTGGTTGCTTCATCAAGAAAATAACCTTGCATGATAGAACCCTCTGGTCGATTTTTATTGCGTATATACTTCTTAAGAGTGTAGAGGTACCTAATGAAAATATGTTGAATAAATAAATACGGGCATACAGGACAACAATAAATTTATAAATTGCGCGAAACGAAAAATTACACGTACCTCTCGACGGGATACATCCATCGATATTATACCGGTCCGGCTAACTTCGCCTCAGTTGCAAGATGAACCGTCAAGTGTATTATGATATCGAAGAATGACGGCAGGAAAATACGCTCAAACTTGCAAAGTATCAACGCAATAGAATTTTCTAGTTTATCCAGCGTCACAACCTCCAGTGTTTTAGCACACAACTCCCTGAAAAAACAACATAGGTCGTTGATTACTAGACCAACCGAGTCGGGGAGAGAAGTCCTGAGGGCTAATGGAAGAAGGTGCTCCACGATAACATGGTGATCATGACTTTTCAGCCCATCGATCTTGCCCTTCACAATTTTTATTTTCTTGCCGAATGATCCTGAGAAACCTGTGGGGACATTCAAATCATGCAACACCTGCAGGAATCTTTTCTTCTCCAGTTATGACATATGATAAGCGGCATTGGGAAGTATAAACTTGCCCGGTTTACCCGCTACCGGTCTAGGGTGCAATTCACTTCTTATTCCCCACTCTTGTAGATCCATCCGAGTATTCATGTTGTCTTTCGATTTCCCGTCTTTACAAAGAAGCAAGTTAAGTATGTGCTCGGATACTCCCTTCTCTATATGCATGACGTCCAGACAATGACGCACTGAATTTGTAGACCAATACGGAAGCTCGAAAAAAATGCTTAACTTGTTCCAATATGGTGGTTTGACCTGTTTCGTCGGATCCATCCCGAAGGTCACGTTATTGTAACCATCCCATTTAGCAGTCACGTCCTCTCCGGACAATGGGGATGGAGGTCCAAGAAGCTCCTGATGACCATCAAAGTGAACCGTGTCTAACCTATAGGGATGGTCTGGAGGCAGGAAACGTCGATGGCCGCAATAACAAACCTTCCTGCTAAAATTCAAGAATTTTGATGTTGTGTGTTCATGGCAATGAGGACATGCTTTGTGACCATGTACGGACCAACCTGATAGCATTCCATACGCAGGAAAGTCATTAATTGTCTACATTAAAGCCGCACGCAGTATGAAGGTTGTATTTGTGTTTGCATCATATGTCTCTACACCATCAGTGAACAAAGATTTCAACTCCTCGATCAGAGGTCGGAGATAAACGTCGATATTGTTCCCTGGTGAGTTTGGTCCGTCGATAAGAAGAGGCATCATAAAGTATGATTGGTCCATAGCCAACTAAGGCGACAGATTATAAATTATCATTACAACGGGCCATGTGATGTGACTTCCAGCCATATAGTTGAATGGCCAGAAGCCATCAGTAGCCAGTCCAAGCCGGACATTGTGAGGATCCCTACTGAATATTGCGTGCCTCCTATCGAAATCCTTCCATGCCGGTGAATCTCTTGGATGGCTCATTTTTCCATCTTCACTTGGAGGAGCACGGTGATGCCAAATCATTGCCTCGGCTGTTTTCTTGCACCTGAATAGCCTCTGTAGCCTCTGTGTTATGGGAAAGTATCGTGCTATCTTCACAGGTATATCAGGCTTCTTATCAGAATCTTTCGGCTTATACATGGCCTCTCCGCATGTTGGACACTCTTTCAAATCTGAATTCTCTTTTCGGTACAACACGCAATTTTTAGGACATGCTTGAATATTCTCGCACTTTAGACCCAAATCAGACATCATCTTCTGGGCTCCGTACCAGCTGTCGGGCACGTTATTTCCCTAGGGCATAGAATCTTTCAAGAACGAAAGAAGCATTGTGAATGACTTGTTGCTCCATCCATTTAGGCACTTAATTTGGAAAAGTTGGACGAACCATGAGAGCGTGGAATACTTCGCATTCTCATAAATTGGTTTTCTAGCATCATTCATGAAATTTTCATATTTATCCACACGCGGTCCTTGACCGGAAGGAATGTCATCTTCGGTATGAATAGATTCACCTAGGGCAGCCTCTACCATATCCTCCATTTCTTCTGATGGAAATAAATTACCGTCTTCTCCTTCTTCCGCATTACCGAATTCTTCTTCTTCTCCTGCCGCATTATCGTGTTCTCCTTCTTCTTCTGCCGCAGTACTGCATTCTTCTCCTTCCCCGTGATATTTCCAAGTTGTATAAAGTCTAGTAAACCCATGTTTTACAATATGAAGCTCTGCCAATTCTACCTTCTGCCAGTACTTATTACCACATTTATCGCACGAACAGAGAATCTTCTCTATTATGATTTTATTATGTGCGCGTGCAAATTCAATGAAAGCAGCAACTCCTGCGATAAACTTAGGTTGCATACGTTGTTGCCAATCCACATACATCCAGTCCTTAACTCTGACGTACTCATGGGCCATGTTAGACTGTATAACATATAAATTGTAGGTTATGGTGACTATATTGAGAAATATAAGAACGGGATAGTTACTGACAAAGGAGAAAATCCGTGTATATGCTTTGTGTTTGCGTTTATCGTTGAAAAGAATAAATTATCGAACGTATGTTAACCGATAGACGGGGACTAAGTGGCGCTTTTAGTTTCATATATGAGTATCGATGAGAATATGAAGGTTTCATATTATCATATATTGGTTTTAACTTGAACATCTCGAATCACTCTCTAATTATGCGTTTGTTGTGTATTCTTGATGTATGTGTGTGTTCCGGCTGTCGGGGGTAGGCTTCTATCCCATTAAGAATGTATAGAGTGAACACCCATCACTTGTGCTTTCAACCGTTTCGAGTAAATTTCGGCAGCACCTCCCCGCTGTTCTCCGAGTACACTGTAATAGAATAGATAATCATTTCAAAGCTGTGAAACAACGTTGAAATAAACATCTAATCTATCTTTGTACACGAAGAACCAGCGGAAAGGTACCGACGAAATATCTCGAAACGGATGAAAACACAAGTGAATGAAGGCGTTTGCTTTATACATTCTTAACTTGTCCACACGGGACAAATTTATGGGCTACCATACGATTGAATTTTCTCGTCGCGTAGACTATACGACGGTTAGTATCGAGCTATACTGTCCGATATTTAACAACCTTCGTATAGTTCTATATCATGACGAGCATCGCACGTATGTTAACCGATAGACGGGGACTAAGTGGCGCTTTTAGTTTCATATATGAGTATCGATGAGAATATGAAGGTTTCATATTATCATATAATGGTTTTAACTTGAACATCTCGAATCACTCTCTAATTATGCGTTTGTTGTGTATTCTTGTTGTATGTGTGTGTTCCGGCTGTCGGGGGTAGGCTTCTATCCCATTAAGAATGTATAGAGAGAACATCCATCACTTGTGCTTTCAACCGTTTCGAGTAAATTTTGGCAGCACCTCCCCGCTGTTCTCCGAATACACGGTAATAGAATAGATAATCATTTCAAAGCTGTGAAACAATGTTGAAATGAACATCTAATCTATCATTGTACACAGAGAACCAGCAGAAAGGTACCGACGAAATATCTCGAATCGGATGAAAACACAAGTGAATGAAGGCGTTTGCTTTATACATTCTTAACTTGTCCACACGGGACAAATCTATCGGTTACCATACGATTAAATTTTCTCGTCGCGTAGACTATACGACGGTTGTTAGTATCGAGCTATACCGTCCGATATTTAACAACCTTCGTATAGTTCTATGTCACGACGAGCATCGCACGTATGTTACCCGATAGACGGGGACTAAGTGGCGCTTTTAGTTTCATATATGAGTATCGATGAGAATATGAAGGTTTCATATTATCATCGAGTATCATATATTGGTTTTAACTTGAACATCTCGAATCACTCTCTAATGATGCGTTTGTGTGTATTCTTGTTGTATGTGTAAAATGATTTTAAACCATCGAGATTAAGATTGATAGAACTGATCATCCTACATTGCAATGGTATTCATCAACCAAAAACTATTATTGCAATGGCATTCATCTATAACAATCAATAATTAAAACTACAAATGTAGGATACTGATATCATAAAGCGTTATACGCAACATATGAATTCACATGACTGAAACATGCATCAAAAAAACATGTTCATCCAAAAGAAAGACCATTGTCAACAAATATAGACAAATACGTCATAAAAACAATAACTAATTAACAAGTTGATTAGCATCTGGATCAAGAAAATGATAGGAAAAACAATTGACTATGATCTATAATGACAAGTCTATTACCATGACTCTCGACTAACAAAGGTGGCTTTTCGTCCTCGGTAGCTTGATAATTGGGATTTCATGGCGAATAAAAATATGCATATGCCGTTTGACCGGAAACTTCAATAGGAAACTCAATGAGGTCGGGTGTACTAAAGTACGCTTTGTATTTCGCTATATCAGGTGATGAAGCTCAAGCCCTAGCTAGCCCCAGCCCCACCCCAACCGAACTCTATCGAAGGTAAAGAACGTCCTTACACTTTCATATTTCTATTAATGATGCAAGTCTCCACCAAGTCAAATTCTTGCAATATCATTCTTTTTAGAGTATGTCTAATTTAATAGATAGAATTTTCAAAGTTGGGCAACCAAGAAAAAGTAACAAGGGATTTTACATAAATACCAAAGCTTTGATTATTTATTTATTTATTTTCCATTTCATATTATTACTTTTATATGTTTGATGATGGCAAGAAATACAAATTATATTAAAACATTGTACATACCTAATTTCCACTTGAAATCGGTTTTTTCTTTTATCAGTACTCGTTGACATATATTAACAAACAATGTTTGATTAGAAGGACCCAAGATTTTCTCGATCAACAATAATTTTAGTAATCAAACTAGGCTAAAATTGCTGGAAATTCCTCTCAGGTTTGCCAAATTCAGCAAACCCCAACCCCAACCTAACCCTAACCCCAGACCCAGCCCCACCCCAACCCTAACCTAACCCCAGCCCCAGCCCAGCCCCAGCCCCAGCCCAGCCCCAGCCCAGCCCCAACCTAACCCCAGCCCCAGCCCCAGCCCCAGCTAAACCCCAACCCAACCCTAACCCCAGCCCCAGCCCAGCCGAACCCCAACCCTAACCCTAACCCCAACCCCAACCGCAACCCCTACCGAACCCCAACTCCAACCGCAACCCCAGCCCCAGCCATGAACCCTAACCCTAAATAATCAAAAATTTGTTTAGTTGAGGATTTACTAACCTGTGCGATGGATCGATCGGTGGCGACGACGAAACGGAGGCGACGACGAAAACGGCGACGAGGAAGAACGGTGACGAGAACGGCGGTGGCAATGACGAGAACGGCGGTGACGACGACGAGAACGGCGGGAATGATTTGGGGATTTTGGTTCGCGCGCGATCGAGAGAGAGAGAAAGAGATAAGGGGCGTAGACGATCTGTGCCTTTTTAATTAAATCGCTATTTAGTTGCCCCTACGGATTTGTCCGTAGGTCCTTGGTTTGCGGCTCCGTAGGGGCAAACACCAAATTAAGAATTAATATTTTTATTCTTGAACGTTTTGGACCGTAGGGACAACTTTCTAGCCCTACGGCTTAATCCGTAGGGCCAACATAAATCTGTCCCTACGGATTTCAATATCCGTAAGGGCAACCCCCTATTCTAGTAGTGTCCGTCAAATAGTCTTTTTCAATCTATCTTAAAACAAAGGTTTTGGATTTCCACTGCGCATAGATACGTAATCCTTATAACATATCCATCGTCCGAATCGACTATGCTCCCTATGGCCTCAACCCTCCACATACTCACCCTCGTGCCACCGAGGTCCTTACAGTGATTGAAGGCACATTGCTTGTTGGTTTTGTTTACATCGAACCCTAACAAATTGTTCCTAAAGACACTTCATAAAGGAGACGTGTTTGTGTTTCCGATTAGTTTGATTCACTTTCAATTCAATAGCGGTGATGTTCCAGTTGTTGCTATGTAGTCAGAATCCTGGGGTCATCACCATAGCCAATGCTGTTTTTGGGTCAAAACCTAGGATTCCAGTGGATGTAGAAAAGGCTTTCCAAGTTGATAAAAAGGTAATTAAAGAGCTCATGGCTCAGTTGAATTAGAGAAAATTAATGGAGGGAAGAATTCATATTTGAATTTGTGGATAAGCTTATGGCATTTGTATGTTTTGGCATATTTGTTGTATTTTATCATTTCAGCATTCATTGTGTTAACATTTGCATTTATGCAATAAGTTGGGTGTTGTAAAGGAAAATGGATTTCCAGTGATGTAATAATATATATCTAAAATTTTATCAAATATTAATTTGTTCGGTTTCTTTTACTTAAGCCCAATAGAATTCGTTTTTACTTGAGCATCGTCGTAGAACACTTACTTGGCCACTTGTGATGGATATTATTAAGGTTCAAAATACATTTCAGGTCAATAATATAAACTTTACAAACTACTTTTTATAATTCAGAGATTTAATTATTAAATTATATATAGCATGTATCACTATGTCATGGGTGATATGTACATGTTATGAGAAACAATTTTCTAGTCGGCAAGATGCATGATGCATGTCTTTATATGAACTCATGAGATTTAGCAATCCGACAAAATAAAAGATAATTAAGTACAAATTGCTTGAAATAACTTGTATTAATCTATTTCCGCCCAGCCTCCATCATGTTGCTCAATGATATGAATAATTTAGTATCCTCATGTTACAAAATTGCCTGCGCAACAATCAGCATCGAATGAGCAAAGCCAACAATCAAAAGCAAATGGGCAAAAGCAACAAGATGATTTGAAAGTTATAATATAAATACGGATAAGTATGAAAAATGTTTATTTTTTCTCAGAAGAGGCATGAAATCTGATTATTGACAAACTTAAATATGATACAAGTCTGCTTTTATACACACTCCCAAAAAAAACATTATATCTTGGTAAAGAATCAAATATCAGGCACAACGTATGATATACAACTGTCTCTCCTTCGGAAATATCAATTGCGGGTGAGAATCCAAGTAGAGGCAATAAAAATGAATCACATAATCTATGGAAGTTACTACGTAAGTCCCAACACGGGAATCAGGTGAAACAGGGTCTCCAGGTGTTAACCTAACAACTGGTATCAGATATCTTAATGCATACTTGATTAAATTTAAATACATAGTCTACGGCAACAAAAAATAATGGAAGAAACTACTTGAAATCAGGAGTCCATGTGTCTCTCTCTAGATGTGTCGGTCTCAAATAATGGAAGAAAATACTTGTATATTCCATAGGGCTATATCTTCCTCTTTTTCATTATTTTAGCCATGAGCTTTAATAATGTAATATAAGCGAAGAATACAGTGCATTGTCATTAGGGCACTTCATTCCTTTGGCAACATCACCACTTAAGATACGTGGATAACATAGTCCCACGTTGGAAAAACTTTGAGAGATACATGAGTATAAGATATTAGTTGGGACAAATCTCAATAAGACTTGAGTCGTATTGATGGAATCCACTTATATCGAAAGGCCTTATACACTCATAAACAAAAATATAGGATTTTTATTTTAATACACACCTCTCTGTACGATTCATATGACAATCAAGATATGTGGATAACATAGTTCCCACATTAGAAAAATTTTGAGTATAAGATATAAATTGGGACAAACCTCAACGAGGCAATCTTATTTATGAAACTCATTTATATCAATTATTCGTGTATGATTAAAATTAATATCACCTATAGATAGAATTTTAGAGTTGGTTCACTACAGGAAAACATGATCTAATTTGACGCGTAATACGCGTAATCGTAAATATATTTTAACGAGAGCATTTTATAATCGACGGCAGACCGCCGCTGTGGATATAGTTCGACAGATTCTACGTATCGCATCTGTTTTCTTTATTTCGACGCGTATTTTGCATAGAAATAAAGACAAATTCAACGGGAATTCCCGTCGAATTAGGTGACAGCCAAAAAAAATCCAGAACAAAGCATTTGGAATTCCATGTTACAATTACACAATTTCAATCCAATCCAATCCAATCCATATTTCCAATATTAATCCATTTTCAATTCATTTCCAATCCACCATTCCAAATACAATCTAAAGCCGATCCAATTTCAATCTCAATCTCAATCCACCATTTCAAATCCGATCCAATCCAATCCAATTTTAAATTAATTGACAATCAATTCGACAGGAGATACATACACTCAAAAATATCATAACATAACTTAAAATCATAATTTATAACTCGAATATATCATAACATATAAAATGTCTAGATAACGCATTCTAACAAGTTTCTTCTACACGATTCATAAATAATACAAGTCAAATAATATTATATATAAGTTTAATACTATAAGTTTATATAAAACTACAAGTTTAGATAATACTAAACAAGGGGAGGTCGATCACGAGGAGGGAGTCCCATCATCATCAAGGGTGAAGGCCCTGCGATTAAAAGTGTAAAATACATAATTTAGTACATATCGTATATTTATATATAATTAAGCTTAAAACCCGATTAATATATAAGTTAGGGTTACCGAACGTACCGGAGGTATTGGGATTCCTTCTGCAGCATACAAACTGATAAGACGAAGCCTCTTGCGTGTGCGCATGCCACTAAATGAATCTCCAGCGGGAAGGGGATTGGGAATGCTAGCGAGAGTCGATCAATGTGAAAAACCGCTGATATCCGGCGTTCGATCAGTCGAAGATCTACCATACGTCAGGGTCCTGCTAGTCCTGCGTGACGTCTCCGCTGATAAAATATAAGTTTCACATTACTTAAGTTAGGATAATTAACATAGCAATAATACTGAAAAGAATATTATACAGTAGCAACAATACATCAAGATTACATCCAAATGGTTCATGCAAGAATGGAATTGAATACAAACAATTTAAATAATCTATTAGACTTCTTTCTCTACAACCGCCGATGGCAAATCAGAGACTATTTCCTGTTCTATGTCCTTTCTTGATAAACTGTTGTTGTCGAATTCGAGAGGAATATCTTCATCTTGTGTAACTAGGTTATAGGAAAACTAATCTTGGTATCTAGATTAGGGTTAAATGGTCAATTGGCTATTAACTATCTACATTAAGGCTATATGGTTTTCAGTTTAATAAATGTTTAATTGGTGATTTAATCTAAGTTGAGTACATAGTTAAGATTTAAAAGGTGCAGGGCGGTGTACTGGATACCGACGTATATCGAGTGTGAAGAAAGAGCGAGCAATCACGCTGACGTCAATTCTAAAATTACACAAATTTTCTAATTAATTTTTCTTGACATTTCTACAAAAATCTTCTAATATAACGAAATTAACTAAAATGACACAACAAATAACCTTTGAAAATTGAATTTAATAAAATTAATTCACCTAATTCGTCGTCGATTTCACATCAAAGTAGATCCGATGGACGATATCGGTAAACGAGGAAGAGCTCGTTGAAGGAGGAGGAATAGGGCTCGAGTATGAGGAAGAGGAGGGGATCAATGAATGTCATGAACTGCTTCCCAAAGTATCTAAACGGTGACGTGGCACGGTCTACAACCTGACTGTATTAAGAGTGGTCTACTCAATACAGTTACATTAAGCATATAAATAACATGCTGGCAATATACCAAAACAAATAATAAAAGCAAAAACATTTATTTTCATTAACTGAATTCTTTATTACATTGCAAGGTACTGGAAAATTAAAAAAGATTGTTTATTACATAAATGGAATGGAAAGACAAGCCCTAAACAGGTGGACAACAGAAAAGTAAAGAGCCATCCTAATAATCGGGCGTTAACTCTGAAAAGTCTTCATCTGGGCTCCACTCTTTCGTTTTCTTCACGAATCTCGGTATCATCTAACGGACATTTCAGGGATAGAGAGAAAGGAAAAAGAAGTCCATCAGCGAGTTACACTCGGATAGGATTACCTCATAAGAGAAAAGGTAAAGAAAATAAGTGTGTGTGACGTATGATGTCATGTGAGTGTAGTGATAAACTTTATAAGGTATCTACTATATATTATGATCATTTTAGTTTGTTTGACAAGGGTATGGCTCCCGCGATTATTCCGTTTGGCCACGGAACAATAGCCGGGGAGTGAATAGTACCGTTTCACTCTCCGGATCATAATCAAGTAATAAGGGAATCCAAGTCCCGCATGCAATCTTACCTAAAAAAACTATCCAGCCCCGTTATATTTAGTGAAATAGGAATTACGGATAAGAGTTAGTGCGTATTTCATATACGGACGACCACTATATAAGATCTCGATATTACGGGTGACCAGTCTCATATACGGACGACCACTATATAAGAAGATCCCGAAATTACTGGTGACCAGTATAAAAAGATCTCAATATTACGGATGACCAGTCGATCCGATGTACGGACGACCATTATTATTGAAGTTTTCGATATACGGATGAACATATAACTGTTGAAATTCCATGCCTAGATGGTCACCCTTAATATCGAAATCTTCAAAGTATTCCATATCTAGGTTCGCGCGTCTAATTCTAACCATACTAGATGTCATGTCATGTGGTGTGTCATAAGTTGTGTTCAGTATAGGGAATCGCTCAAGTGATTGGATTATTCATAATATTCCATGATATTTTAACGTAACATAATTTTAGGGAAGTCCATGGTATTTTAATGTAAATACTATTTTATGAAAAGTCCATGGTATTTTAGTGATAATAATATTTATGAAAAGTACATGAAATTTTAATGGTAATAATAATATTTATGAAAAGTCCACGGTATTTTAATGATGATAATATTTATGAAAAGTCCATGGTATTTTAATGATAAAAATATTTATGAAAAGTCCATGGTATTTTTATGTAAATATTATTTTAGAAAAAACATGGAATTTTAAAGTAATTATTATTTTAGGAAAATCCATAGGATTTTTGTATCGTCTAATCCCGGCTCCCCGAGGCTCAAGAGATAAATAAACCTATGCTATTTGCGTGAAAATACTATATTCAAAAACCTTAGGGTATTTATGTAAAAATACAATATTTGGTAATTTTAGGGTATTTATTTAAAAATACGACTTTCAAAATAGTCGAAGGATTTTATTGAAAATACGACTTTCGGAAAAGTTGAGGGGTTTTATTGAATATATTTAGTTTTGTGTATTTAATTAAAAATATGGATTTTAGTACAGTTGGGGCATTTTAACACAAATACAAGTTTTTGGGAAACCTTATGGTATTTTATTTAAACGGGTGCATATACTTTTTAAATGAACAATATTGTAAGGTATTTAGAACATATAGTTTAATCCGGCGGCATTTCAGCTTATAATGGCGTTTGATCAAAGGTATAAGTGACAGCATAACGGTGTAAGGGGTTTTCACCCTAGTTTTTAAAATCCTATTCCGCAATCAAGATGGGTTCGCTTTGTAGCTAACTGGTTGAGTACGGGTCGATCCACGGAGAGATGGAAGTCATTTTCTTTATGTTTTAACGAGTTAAGTCATGTTTGTCCAAGTTTGTTCGATACTGACTATATGTTTTGATATGTATGTTAATAGAAACTTGTTAGGGTTAGGATTATGTTAGTTTGAGTTAGGAGTTCGCTCATTTCTTTTATTTGCCTCTCTTGATATTGGCATTACGGTAATTGCAACAATGGGAATTACCACGACTAAGAAGGATACTTGCAAGTATAAACTAGGCTTTTCAACTCTTAGTTCCTTCCTTTTGGTCCTTATCCGTCTGTTCTTGGCTCTTAGCCATAATCTCCGGCCAATTCAACCACAACCGGTCTCATTAGGGTGTCACCACTATTATAGAAGATAAGGTGCCATAAGGAGCGGATTGTAGATGTCTTGACGGGAGTTCAATTTAAGCTGTTGGTTAAAGGAAAGAGAGAGATTTCCTTCTCTCAAACATCTCTTATCCTACCCTAACAAGTGAGAAAACTACTCACTCATTATAAAAAAATAAAAAATAAAAATAAGTAGAGAAGATTGAAAGAAATGAGGTAGAAGACAGCAACTAACTATTTGAGATCTCATCTAAGTATGAATCGCACTTGAGTATCATTGTTGCAATGATAAACAAAAATAGAAAAAGAAAAATATAAAAACCAATAATAACAATTTATACTACTAAGAAAAATAAAAGTAAGTAAGTAAACTAGTTAACAATTGAAGCAAGACATGCGTATAAAACTCTCAACTTCATTTATCATCCACTCAAAAAGCTCTCATGCAATTTTTAATGGAGGAAAGTTGAAGAAGAAGAAGTTTACACTAAATTATAACTAAAACTAGGAAAAATATACATCCCTTGTTTGCCTTTGATCTGGAGTATTTATAGGCAGTGAAGTGAAGCCTTAGGCTCTTTTTCTGAACCCATGTACAATGAAAAAAACACCCCTGAAATTTCATCGCGAAACAACATGATGAGGCCGCGGATCCACCGCCAATAGGGGTAAATTTCACGGAACTGCGGTCGTATTGTAGAATTAGCGCTCCGTACTTCATGTGGGTTCTCGTGTTACTTTGTTCTTCTGTTTGGTAGGTTCAAGTTTGCAAAATAGTTCCAAAATAGTTCCAGATTTTCAACAGTCCTAAAATGAAAAATGATTGGACTTATTGCCTTGATCTTCCTAAAGCTCCGCGTTGCCTTCTTTATTCTTGTGCGGCTACCCTCGTGCTTTGTGCTTGTCTGAGACATGAATGACCTTCGCTTGATTTTATCTCCTATATTGGTAAGCGGCACCTGACGGATGGTGAGTAGAATCCGTATTTTTATCCGTTTGTTGGCAGGTGTCCTATATTTGTTGTAACCATTCATGATTTGTATTGTTTTAGACTGAGAACCTATAAGTTGTATTTATGCAGCAAACACGGATTAAAAGCACCTACCTATATACAATGCGATCAAGAATGAGTGGTATAAAAGTGCAAAATTCTGATATGAACAAATATCCTAAAACTTATCTTTTGCCCGCCCCAACCAAACAATTTTATTTTCAAAAATTCCTAAGCTCACTTTCATAGGCGTCACGGTTGCACTTAGCGTGTTGTAACGTTTTAAAAATCGTTTAGGTAATTTCTCGATAATCGGTAAATAACTAGTATTTTCCGTAAAACGTAATTATAATTATTTTTCAATATAGGCCTAATTATATCTATTTTAGATATGTAATTGCTAGTATTTGGTAATAAATTAGTCACTTATAAATTGCTAGTTATTTAAATATTTTTCCTTAATTAATTATTTTTAAATACTATTTTAAGCCTTCACATATACATTAAATCAGTGATAATTACACTTTTGAATGGGTTAATTACATACTTAGGAGCATGACAAACTAAAACCTAGTTGTAACATGATTTTTATTCAAGTTATTCCAAGTTCTAGTTAGTTCTAAGGTCAAAGAAAAATAAAATAAAATCAATAAAAAATAGAATTGTGATGTGAATGCATTAATGAACTAGGAGAGATTTTTCTTCACTTGGTCACTTGGAAACATCTACACACTCACACACACACACTTAATTCCCCAACTAGCCGAGAGCCATTCTGCAGCCCCTCCCCTCAATTTCCCATCTCTTTTCATCCTCAAATTCATCATAAAATCCATCAAAAATCCAAATAAAAACTCACAAATTCAAAGCAAATTCTTCATCCATTCTCTTTGGCCTATTCTAGCTTGAATCTTGGAGCAATGAAACCATCTTTGGAGGCTAAGTTGCAAGCTAGATCTCTAAACTTGTGAGGTATAATTCTTAACCTAATGGCTAATTTGTTGATCAACTATTCTAATCTAAACTATTCAAGTGATAATTTGGTTCTAATTGCTAGTTGTGAATTAAAGAAAAGGGTTTGGAAATTGAGTTAGGGTTTGAAGGATCACAACTAGGTTAGCTAAGTGTAGTTGCTATCTAGTTGGTTTAGTTTGGATGTTTACCTGAGATTGTGGCCACTAGATCGCTAATCCATGATGTTTGCACCAAATTCCCAATTTGGTTGCTTACTAGGTTTTTAGAACTAATGGTTTTCAATTTAGTTTGGGAATTTTGGTAGTATACAATCCATTTTCTATGTTATTGAATGTGTTGTGATGCGCGAACGGTACGATCGGGTTCTAGGTTTGGTGGTTGTTTCGTATAGTAATCCTAGTTGAGGTTGTGGCGATGTCATACACGTTTTTGTGCATATAAGTATAGCTTGAGGACGTTTATTCTTCGTATCGTTGTCCTCGTAACTTCTCAGAGTTTTAGCTTTATGTTTTGCGTTTGTGCAATTCCAGGATCGGTTGGGGAGGCATCGGACGCGGCGCGGAAAGGATCTTATTAGCCGAGGCGTCCGGATGAGTAGATATACACATCCATGGGGGAATCGTCTGGATGGTACGATGCGCCCCCCATGGTTTAGGATTATTTGTAGTACTTGCATTTTATATGCGTAGTAACCCAGTTAAACATTTCATTGCATCGCACCATCTCATATATATGCAAATATGCGGTATCATCTCATAGGACACTTGCACTATTACCATTGGTTCATGTTGCACGTGCACTATCCATGTGAACGCACATGCCTTTGGAAATTGCTATGCCACGAACACTTTAGAACTTGCTAGATCAGTATCAAAACATTTGCACCATACATGATACTTAAACTGGTAGTTGTATTTTCCATTTCATCAACATTGATACGAAGGATTGCTTGTCGTATATGTACCGCATTTCGTCATCATTCATACATAGTTTCCTAGTCATAAATTGCATTTCATATGGATATCATAGACATTATCATTTTCCTACATGTTTATGTATTATGATTCTTCTCGAGGATTCAGTATTTATGAGATTTCTGGATTTTGGGGGAAACCGCAAGAATTTTATAAACCTATTATCATTTTTAAAAAACAGAAATTTGCGGTTTTCTCGTGGTGTGATGTGTGTGGCGTCCACCATGAGTTTTCTTGGTTCTTGAGCAGTATCATATACCCGATTCGAGGAGGGGGATGCACCGTCTGCGGGTACATGGTGGACCCGGTGCGGTACCTCGGGGCAAGAAGATCGCACAGATGGTGTTGAGCCCGGCAGGGGAGCACCACCGACCGGTTATTTGTTTTTGACGCGGAGAATATGCGGAGGATACCGACCGTAGTTGTGAGATTTAATGATATGGGCCGATCCGAATTGACGGAGCCCAACATAATGAGATATTGAGATATTGAGACATTGAGATGTCGAGACATTGAGATATTAAGACATTGAGATATACATATTAGTGTCGATGCTTGACATGGATTTCAATTGATTTCATTGATGATATTTCAGTATTATTTCACAAAAAGGTTTTACTAAGTTAAAGATTCAGATCTTCTCTTATCAGATATATCACGATTTCGCGTTGATTATACATTCACGTTGCATCCAGATTGTGTATCGTATCATATTAGTATATGTAGGCTATGGCGTATTTGCGTGCATTCTTACGATAGCCTTATTAGATGTTACTTATTATTCACGAGTTGGCAACTCACCCCCGTTATGCAACAGTATCTTGCAGGTCTGACCCGTCAGCATTGTAGCGGCGGGGGTGTTTTACTTGGCTTCTTTTGCTCAGACTTGCGGCATTACTCGTAGGTGGGTTGGGAAGACATTTTTTGTCTCCATTTTATACTATTATTGTATCTAGTATTCTCCATCTACCGCTTCAATCATTGTATATGCGACTTAAAGGTGTGACCGTGAGATTTGTGTATATATTTTGTTTCTCTGGTGTCGAGCTCACTTGAGCCGACGTGATGCTTTCTTACGAGTTTTATATGCTTATTTGCTCGATGATTATACATATATTGAGTGTGGTTGTGATTTCTCCTTGGGCGAAGAGCTAGCTCCCGTTTAGGAATGCCATTATTCATTTCATGTATATATTCTTGTTTGTACCCATTTAGGGGCCAGTATTTACAAAGGAGACTCTGCCGAAATTTTTGGAAAAAATTGGTGTTTTTAAAATGCTTTAATGCAACTTCATTTTACTACACCTCTTTTTATGTAAGGTTTTCCTTCACTCTATTTGTTAATGGTTTGGATTATTTGGGCTTTGGCTTACTTAGATTGTGTTACGCTTTTGGATGTTGCGTAATTTAAGTGTCAGTCACGTTCCGTACCTTCGGGTCGTGACACGTGTGCAACAAGCCGTTAAACCCCTAGGTTGCCCTAGGGGAGGTGTTTTGTCTTCTGAGGGTTTTCAGCGGATACTACCCATAAAATCCTGTCAAGTTAGCCGTCGACTCTAATACTACAGTTTAGCATCATGCTTAGAAATTCTATCATCCTAAATTAGAAATATCCATCCCTTATTCTTCACACCTCATATTCATTTAACTTAAGTCTTATACGTTTTGTCAGTTTATAAAGATCTCAGTTTCTCTTGAGTTTTCCTTCTAAAGCGTAGTCTGCAATCCGGAAATTTTATCATTTTTAAGAAAGATATAAGACTTATTCTTTATTCCTATCTCTTCTCCAAATATTGACCATATACCCCTACTTGTATGTAACTTCAGCCCTATACTCAGGAATTCAATTCAAGCTATTGTGGCCTTGCCTTAGTACCTAGTACTACTTTTTGTTAATGATGGGAGGATTCGTTCACATATCTTTCATGCGACTACTACTGCTTCCTGAGATATTAATCAACTGATTACCAAGTGCGTGAGCTTATTAAGGTGTAAATAGCAATTTCCAGGTCTTGTAATATACAAAAAAATTCCTTTTTTATTTCTTCTTTTTCAAGACAGGATATATTTTTCAGCGACGCTCTTTTGGTGGTTAGCTTCAAATACCATTTTTTCTTTCATACTAGGCTTTTAGGCAAAAGTATTTTTAGGTATTCTTTACTATCCCAAGTTTTAAGGTGTGTAAGTGCAGTTTGTACGGTATATACTTTCTGAATTTGGACTCAAGAATAGGAACTATTTTTCAAACTTATGTTTCAATAAATCTTTCGAAACCTTCCCTTCATTTCAACTTAACTCAAGAACTGAACTCAAGATTATTTACTTCTAAACAAACTGCAAGGACGTATATTTACTACGGTTATACTTTAAGAAGGGTTATTCTTAGGATTTTCAATTTATAAACCTAAGATTTAGTTATTTTTAACTAGTCAACCATCATGTTAAACTCAAGTCTAAATAGCCAACTTTCACGACAAAATTTGTATGATTTTTTTGTTGTTTTTTTTTGGAAAAGAAGGTTTCAAATTTTATGGGTTTTTAGGATTTTCAAATTTTTATAGTTTTTTGAAAAAACAATGCAATGCAGAAATATAAACATGATGCAATGCGGAATTTAAACATGCAAACAAAAGAAAAAATATTTACAAGAAAAAAAATAAACATGCAAATGTAGAATGCATGGATAACTATTTACAACAAACCTCATCTCTAAACTTACTCGCAGCAGTGCCTCCACTATTACCTACTACGTCTTTTAGAACCAGACACAGTACCACTCGTGCCGACACCACTCGTACCAGTACCATGACCCCTAGACCTTGCCCTATCACCATGTGCTAACAGGGTAGATATCCTCTGCTCCAGACTCGTAATACGCTGATCAAAACTCGTCATCATTCCTAACACCTTCTCGACCCCTCTAATAGTGCGCCGCAGCAAGCGTGCGTACTTAACGATGGTCAGCTCCTCATCATTCACTATGGAACTCGAGTTAGGGTCTCCGGTATCACATCATCGGTCGGCTCGATGCACGATCATAACTTGTGAAGCCTGGTATATGAAGTGGATGCACCCTCTACTGAAGGTCGAATGGGAACCTCCATCTGCATATAAGCATCTAATTCTTCCACAGGAAGAAAATAACGACACAATTGTGTCACTAATATCGGGCACAGATAATTGGCTGCCCCTTTACCGGCGCCGATCGAGTGTAACAACATTGTGCACATGTCATAACTTAGAATTTTCCATCATTAGCGTGTGCACAATTTATAAGGATAGAGTAAAAAAAATTGGTTTTATGCGAACTACCAAAGATCTTATTTTGTGCCCAACGGCACATGGTCAACACGTTCGCATACAGCGTACATCCAAGAATTCTTTTCTCTGGCTCCCTAGCACAATTTTCTTCCATCAACAGCATGTAAATATTTTTACTCAAAAGGGGTTGGTCATGAGCGAGAATGCGGGGGATCAAAGTTACTTCATGAAACATGTCCCGATCAATAACAATTTCTCGATCCCCCTAAAACAAGCATATATACCCATAATGTCCTAAACACCCCTCCTCCATGCTCTTATAGAAGCGTTCAACGAAATCCGAAAGCACGAATGTGTTTGGATGGTTGTATAATAAGTAATTCAATCCGTGTTTCCGGATTTCATCGCTAAAGTAACTACCGTAAAAGTCATGAGCGAACATGGAAGAAAAATCTCTCTTGAATTGAAAATTGGGAGCCATTGAAAATTAATCATAGTTTTAACAGTTCTGGAGAGAAGAGATAGAGAATGCAAATCTCCCCTAAAAATTTCAAAGGGTGAAGAGGCAGGAAGGCAGCAGATGCGCGGTCTTTGGCACCTAATGGCGGCGGTTGCGTGGTCAATTCAGTGGATCTCCGGTGGAATTTTTTTGCTGCTAGGGTTTGGTGAGTTGGGGAAGATGGAGTCTTGGGTTAGGGAAAAAGGGAATAGCATATGTGTTTTAAAGGGGTAGTCAAAATGTGGTCAAAAAAGATACCTCTTTCGCATTAAAACCCCTCCAAATTGGTATTGTTCCTAAAAAAATTCCTTTTCTCATTTCCTTTTAAATATTTATAAAAAGAACCATTTTTTTACAAAAGGGAATTTCACCAGGCAAGAAATATCCCGACACACAAAACCGAGCATTTACCAGACAAGGATGTGTTTCCTGATTTAAAATCAGGAAAGCTTCTGTGGAAAGCTTCAAAAAGGGGCCACGTGCTTACACGTGACCAGCAGTCACGTGTCGACACGTGACCTATAAAGTGCAGAAAAGGCGCACATCGATTCGCTGAGCAAAGTCAAGGAAAGGAGCTTCAGAAGAGGTCACGTGCTCCCACGTGACCAGGGTCACGTGTCGACACGTGACGTTCAAAGCAGCAAACTCGCTCTCCAATTGAACCGAGGAAAGAAGTGCCAAACAGGGGTCACGTGCTCACACGTGACCGGGGGTCACTGTTCCCCTCCGAACGTCGGCCTAGACGTTAGGACGTCCGTGCCTGAGGTTCGGGGCAGATGCTATTTGGTTTTATCCGTCTATCTTTCCGAAGATGCCAAGTTGATTTATGACACCGTGTATCGGAGGTTTAGACGGATGCGGCCGATGTAGCAGACTTCGTCAGATTCCCCCTCAGGGTGAGGGGTTTTTGATTGTGGGGACGCTCTTCCCTGCAGGCGCAAGCCCCTGCAGTTAATTACGCTACCGCATCGCGGTAACAACTTTCTCCTACTCCAGAATTTCATTTCGTGTCGTGTGTGTTTGTTTTGTTTGTGATTGCCCGTGGATTGTATACGGAGACTGAGTGATGTCGTCACCCGTAGGACGTGGATTAGTCCAAATCCGTATTTACTTAGATTTGGGTTTGGTGTTTTTGGTTTAAGGATACATTAGTCGCGTTGCGGCTAAGATCGACTTAAACGTTCGTTAAGGATGCGTTAGTCTTGTTTTAGACTAAGATCAACTTAACGTCATGATTGATTTAATTATCCGGCCGTCGGGACTCGTCACCTCTCTGACGTCGTTGAGGGATTACAACGACAGGCGTCTGAGGAGTTCAGAGATGTACCCTTGAACCAAAGTTAATTTGGAGTTTTATCGTTTATTTAAATGTCTAAGGATACGTTAACCGTATTTGGGGTTAAGATCGACTTAGGCGGGACCGTTTAGATCCAACAAAGGAGCATTTGGGCCCTATTGTACCAGTTTAGGGACATGGCGGTCCATCGCCAGTTTTAGGGACGTGGGGGTCCATTATTAGTTTAGGGACGTTTCGGTCCGTCGCCAGTTTAAAGACGTAGTGGTCCATATTCCAGTTTAGGGACGTGGTGGTCCGTCGCCAGTTTAGGGACGTAGTGGTCCATTATTAGTTTAGGGACGTTTCGGTCCAATATTAGTTTAGGGACGTTTCGGTCCGATATTAGTTTAGGGACGTTTCGGTCCGATATTAGTTTAAGGACGTTTCGGTCCGATATTAGTTTAAGGACGTTTCGGTCCAATATTAGATGAGTGGTCGTTGGGACCCGTCGCCTCTTTGACGTCGTTGAGAAATTACAACGACAGGTGTCAAAGGAGTTCGGAGATGTACCCTCGGACCGAAGTTAATTTGGTTTATGAGAGGCATTTAATTTAAGGACTTACAGCCAGGATTGGGTTAAGTCCAAATTTTATTTTAGGCTCTGCCCGATTAAAAGAATCAACCTAAATAGGGCTCTGCCCCTTCATTATTTTGCGATCTGATTTGGGCCAGGCCCTTTTAGATAATGAGTTACAAAAAACTCAGGGATTTTCTGAACAGGGCCTTGCCCTTTTATTTTTCTGCAATTGGGCTAGGCCCTCTTAAGTAATGAGTTACAGAAACTCAAGAGTTTTCCAAACAGGGCTTTGCCCTTTTATTATTCTGCAATTGGGCCAGGCCCCTTTAAATAATGAGTTGCAGAAACTCAATAATTTTTTGAGTTGGGCCAGGCCCTTTTAAATGATGAGTTGCACTTGTCTAGAAATTCAAGAATTTTCTTGATTTGAGAACAAAAGTGCATAGCACCTTTTGATCTAGATTTAGATCAGAGGAAAACAAGTTCTTCTTGTTTTCCTTGATTTTACAGAACCAAGGGTTCATATCAAGTGCAAGGCACTATTTATTATTCTTTGATTTTTTAGAACCAGGGGTTCATATCAAGTGCAAGGCACTATTTATCTTTTTCTTTTATTATTCCCTTTTTAATTTTCTGTTCTTCAGAAATTTTACCTTCTCTTTTTTTTTGTTCTTGATTAATCTTCAAGAGCTCTTTTTTTCAGAAGTTTATCCTTCTCTTGATGATTGATCCTATGCCTTTTGAATGAGGCTTGGGGTCTTATTTATAGTGCCCACAAATTTGTTGGATTTGTTAACAAAATCTTTCCTGAATAATTTTGGGAATTTTCCCACCATTGGATCTTTGATCCAAGGGTTCCTGTTTTACAGGAAAACAGAAAAGATTTATCTAAATCTTTATTCAGTTGCTGCGCAACTCACCAGCGTGTGACACGTGTCGCGCATCCGAGCGCTTGCGCAGTTGCGCTTGCGCAACTGCGCGGACACGTGTAGCGCATCCGAGCGCTTGCGCAGTTGCGGTTGCGCAACTGCGCAGACACGTGTCGCGCATCCGAGCGCTTGCGCAGTTGCGAATGCGCAACTGCGCAGACACGTGTCGCGCGTCCGTGCGCTTGCGCAGTTGCGACTGCGCAACTGCGCAGACACGTGTCAAGCATCTGTGCGCTTGCGCAGACACGTGTCGCGCGTCGGTGCGCTTGCGCAGATGCGACTGCGCAACTGCGCAGACACGTGTCAAGCATCTGTGCGATTGCGCAGACACGTGTCGCGCATCGGTGCGTTTGCGCAGCTGCGATTGCGCAACTGCGCAGACACGTGTCCCGCATCTGTGCGCTTGCGCAGACACGTGTCGCGCATCCGTGCGCTTGCGCAGTTGCGATTGCGCAACTGCGCAGACACGTGTCGTGCATCCATGCGCTTGCGCAGACACGTGTCGCGCTGCCATGCATTTGCGCAGTTAAGTCTTTAATTACGTTTTCTGAAGAGCCTTGCTCTGATGGGACGCACCGTCTTGGGCGTTATGCTGCCGAATTGGCTTTTGCCATGTGGCAAATTGCGCACTGCGCACGGCAACCGAAGCGTTGCTTCAAATTTTGAATTTTCAAAATTCAGTAGAGCCTTGCTCTGATTGGAGGAAACAGATGCCCCCCCACCGTTGCGCTCACGTGGCGCGCGCGTGAGTGCAGCGGTGGCAAGATCCTGACCGTCGAATCTAGGGGTCATCTGAACAGGCGCAGGCGCCTATAAATAGGACCCTTGGTCCTTGGTAATTTTTACCATTCTCAAGAACTCAAATTTCAGAGCCTTGCTCTTACTTAAGAACTTCCAGAGCCTTGCTCTTGCGATTCCTTAAGAACTTCCAAGTTCTAACCTTAGAACCATTCTAGGTAAAATTAAATTAATTTAATTTAAATTAAATTTAATTAACAGAGCCTTGCTCTTATAGATCTTTGATCTAAAGGAAACCCCTTTGGGGTTTCTTCAACAGAGCCTTGCTCTTATAGATCTTTGATCTAAAGGAAACCCCTTTGGGGTTTTTTCAACAGAGCCTTGCTCTCAGAATCTGCAGAGACCCTGTTCTTAGGTTTTAACCCATGAACAGAGCCCTGCTCACAGATCAATTAGAAAACTTTTTTAAAGGTTTACATGGATCTTTAAGGTCCCAAAATTTTAATTCTTAGGAGTTATATATTTTTATTACTGCTACAGAGCTAGGCTCTTTTTTTTTTCTTTTTAGAAGTTTTATTCTTTTGAAACAGGAGTTTGACAAATGTCACTCTGTGACAGAGCTTTGCTCTGAAAAGAGGAGATCTTCTCCTTGTCTCTAAGGGTCCCCCCTCAATGAGGATACTCTCTTGGGGGTCTTCTCTTTTTTTATTGACTGATAGTCCCATTCAATGGTGGGATTGTCTCATCAAATGATGCGCCGTCATCTTGATTTTGTGGGTCCGCCTTTTGTCTCCTACCCACTGCATCACAGTGTGGAGCCAGCTTTTTATTTATTATTATTATTATTATTATTATTATTATATTTTTATATATATTATTTTTATTGAATGTTAAGTGCCAAGCCACTAATGATATATATATATTTTACGCAGGAAGGATGTCTGACGACTTGTCTTTTCCCTTCGTTCGCTCAGAAGGAGGGTTCCCACACGCACCAGTGGACCGGGTAGTGTTTGCCTTGATTAAAGATCGTGATCCTGAGTGCAAACATCTCCACCTATGGGGAAGGTGGTATAGCCAAATCATCCAGGGTCGTCGCAGTTTTAGTTCCGCCTTGCCCTCCGAACCTATAGTTACGATCCCCTATGCGGACAAACCCCCGGTGGAGTATGCCGTGGAGGTTAAAAATTGGAATTCGGACGATCTTCTCCAGCCTGCAATCGGCGCTATTCCGGTACAGCCGCCGCCGGCCATAGATATCTTAGGAAGGAGAATCTGTCAGGGTGAAGCACGCCCTTGGGGACAGGCCTACAATATTGGATTGAATCCGCGACCGCTTGCTGGATACCTGCCATGGGCCCGGTACATCTTAGCGGCGAAAAGAGCTCATCTGACGAAGATCGGTTTATACTCCGCCGTCTATGTCTCGCTTTTCGAATATCCTACTCCTCCAACGTGGTGGACAAGGGCTTTCATTGAACAATGGAATATCCCCACGCATACTTTCCTGACGGCGGATAGGGAAGTTTCCATTTCTCTGGAGGAGTTCGTTGAGCTTTCGGGTTTACCGGCGAGGGGGGAGCATTATGAGGAGCTGCTTCCTCCTGACGAGTACGTCTTTGCCACCAAGCAGGTGGTACTCGACTTAACTCCGGAAAATGCCATCCAGCATCAGCATCCGGGCCTGGTGAGGGTGTTGGAGATTTACGAGGAGCTTCATTTGGAATTGGGCGACCGAGGCGTTAGTTTCGCGGACTTCATTGCTCGCTTTATTCGCCCGGAATTTTTATCAGAGCGAGGTGATAAGTTCGCCCAACTTGCTGACCCTTTTGGTTTCGGCCTGGACCGCCGGCCTTCATCAGAAATTGATTAGCGGAGTTTCTACCTTCCCGGCACTGCTAGCGTCCCTTTCTCAGAGATCGCCGTCCCTGGCATGGATGAGGAGACCTTCTTCATAGGGTTCTTAGGTCTGTGGCTGTGCAGCTTCGCGCTTCCCATGCACCCACGCCTCATGCGGTCTTCTGTATTTTACCCGGCGCATCGAATGGTGGCCGGTCTGCAGTTATCAGTGGGGATCGCCGGGTTGGCTTACCTCTACAACGGACTTAGCATAGCGGCGGACGCTAATGAACCTGGGGTACAGCCTGCTAACTTCCCGATGCACTACTTCACTTCTTGGATGGAGCTGCATGTTCGAGGAGTGTTCGGTGCCCATAAAACTCCTCAGTTCTTTGAGAGATTCAAACTTCCAAGAATCATGCGATTGGTCGGGGCTTCCATCGTGTTTGCACCTCCGCGGGAGTCCAGGGGACTGCTTCTGCGTTCGCATTTAGTCGGGGCGAAGACCTCTTTTGTGGATAAGGTCATCACCATGGGTTCCGAGACCACTAAGTCAGTGGTGTCGCTGCGTGATGACTTTAAAGGCGGTGTTTCCGTGTTGAAGGCTCGGGAAATTCTTCACCTTTATTCCATTCGGCCAGGCTACTTGGTATTTAGGCAGAATGAAACGGCCCTCTTCATGAGGTATAACCCGCATCGATTTGCCCGGCAATCGAGTTATAACCAAGGGGTCCCATTGGAAGCCTTCTTGGGAACACCTGCAGTCGGTCCAGAGGGGGTACGGAATGCGATGCATCACTTCATCCGGCTAAATACAGGCTCTTACTTTTTCATCAGTGAGCCCAGCTGTACCCCCAAGATACTCAATTCGTATGTGGCCTGGTACGCGCACGCGATGGGACCAATCATCTTGATGGAGAAACGTCTATTGGTCGATCGTAGGGCTGCGCCTCCCGGCGGCAATCGCAAGGCTCCATTGCAGCCCAGGGTTCAGGTTATCCCTCCGACGAAAGAGGCTGGAGCCGATCGACCACGCGTGTTGGCCCCTCCGCGTGGACTGCCACTGCCCACTGCGGTGGATGCCCCAACGGTACCCCGTGCTCCGACAAAGACGGCTAAAGCGGCCTCGCCGGAGTCGGGTGTAGGAGCGGACATCGGGACTCGCCGCCCGAAAGTGACTGCAAAAACTGGCAAGCGCAAAGATGCTCCGAGTGGATCCAAGGCTGGTGAAAAGAAGAAGAAGAAGTCCACCTTGTCCCTCGACGCGATTCTTAACTTAGAGCCCGCGACTCATCCTGTCGAGACTATATGTGAGTACGGCAGCAACGAGGGTTTCGTGGTGGACCCTGAGGACACCAATCTAGCCGCTGCCATCGCAGCTTCGGAGCGATCAGCGAGGCTCGAAGCAATGTTAAGCAGACTTGCTGAGTCAGGTAATCATCAGCCTCCTTATTTGTCATTTTATCCCACTTTTTATTACTGTCTTTAGCTAATATTTGCCTCATTTTCAGCAGGTGGATCTACTGAAAAGGCCATCGATGCCTCTCTGAAGACCTTCCAGGCGGAGGAGAAGAAGCGTGCCCTAGAAAGCGTCGGTATGTTTTACCCCGTTCTCTTTTATAAGGAAAGTTTGTTGTCTTTTTATGATAGTCGACCTGACCTTCTCTTGTTTCTTTACAGGGGTTGTATTAATCGGCGCAAGAACCCTTCCTAAGCCCGTCATCGAAGTCCCAGCTCCGTCGAAGCTGCCGCAAGAGCCTCGGCTCGATGCAACGACGAGGGATGCTCTGAAAAATCTGGAGGCATCCCTCTACACGGATGAGGAGGCTTCACTCAAGGAAGCTCTGATGGCATCTGTCTCATCGGCTCAAGAGGAGCGGAAGCGGTCTAGACGCGAAGCTAAGGCGCGCAGAGCTGCTCTGGCCGCAGGAGCGGGCCCTAGCACTGTTCCTCACGCTAGTACTCCTTCTGAAGAGCCCCCTGTGGCCCTGTCTACTGCTCGTCGGCAAGTGGCGCGCGCGGTTCGGAGCGCCAATGATAAATCTGCTTCAGGTAGTACTTCTTTCAGAGCCTTGTTGTATGACTTGTAAAACTATTGGCTTATACATATCTCATCTCGTAGGGTCAAGTCCGACTGAGGGGGAGGGGGAAACGACCGTCGAACCCAAGGGAGCGGAGGACGCGGTACTCGCCGAACCCGAACCGACAGTGGACAACTTTGTCGAGGTCATGGGGCCTGGAGCCGAGATTGAGGAACCTACCGCGGAGCAGGTCATTGATGCCGTACCCGAAGTGGCGGCAGATGAGATGATTGTCTCAACCGAGCCGAAGGCGGTAGAGGGCAAGGTACTTGAGGCTGGGGACCTCGTGGTGCCGATGGACGGGACAGCTGTAATCGCTGATCCTGAGGGAACAGCAGGTGATGCGGCCATGATTCCTGAAGACGAGCTAGGCGCTCCTTCTCAGGAATCGGGCAATGTTCCTATCTTGGCCCTCCCTGCCTATGGTCCCCCGCCGCCTGCAGAGCTTGAGAGCGTAACAACGGTTCCCCTTGAGTCGGGTGACGAAGCTACAGGCGGTGGTCTTCCGTCAGTGGAGGAAGGGACTACCTCAGTTTCTGCTGGCAGCTCGTCAGGTATATTTTCGAGTCACCAACGTTTCCATCTTTTTTTATATATCTTGTGATCTCTTCTAACAAGCTTGTTCTTGCAGGTGTGGCCAGTACCGATGCTCCATTGCTCGAGGGGGCACCATCAACTACTGCTTTGGCAGTAGTTACCTCCCCGTCTTCCCTTGTACCGTCATGGATGTTGGAAGGTATGGATTCACGACTCATGCGTTAATCTTTCAAAATTGCGGCTTTTGTACTAACGTTACACTATTGTGCCTTTGTAGGAGTGCTTTTTGATCACTTATATCAAGTGTTGCTCCCGCACTTCTCTTTCCCATCTGACCTCACTTCCCCTTCCAGTGGCGCCGGTGAGTATACTTTTACCATAATGTCTTTATTTACCCCCTCTTTTTTTTAGCAGTGGGATAGTTTCTGATCTTTCCTTTTCTTTATTGCAGTGCCACAAATCGAAGGAGGGGATGCAAGACCTGCCGCGCTACCGGCCCTTCCGGCTCCGCCATCCGTTGCTGCTGGTATAATAGATTTCCTTTTTGGTAACCCCTTAACATCTTTTGAACCATCGTTTAACCCTGTTTTGTTTCGCAGCTATTGTTCCGGCTCCAGTTCCCTTCGAGGCTCGCGTCTTTTCACCGGCAGGCCCCTTTTTGAGACGTCCGTCTTCAAAGGGTGCCGTGATGAGTCTAGGCATGCTGAGCGGGTATATCGAAGAGCTCAGCATGGACGCTCTCCCTTCCGCTGCAGATTTCGCTGTGGATGTTAACCCCATGTTAGCGGCGCTCGTAACTTTTCACAGCGAAGGCGTCGTTGAATCTTGGGTTAATCACTGCAGGGAGATCGAGGCCTGCTTGTACCGGCTGGAGTTGACGCGCCCTGCTCCCGAAGTTTTAGCTCTGAGCGCCCAACGCACAACTTGGCTCGAGCAAAGCACTTCGCACTCCCACCACTTGGAGCAAGAAGTAGCTCAAAGATTAAGGGAATGCCAAAAGACCTCAAACGAAACGGCCCATCTGCGCGCTGAGGTTGAGGCAAATGCTGCCCAAGTGAAGATTATCTTTGAGGGTCTTTTGGAGCGCATTTCTCACGGGCTAGACTTAAAGAGGAAGCTTGACGTGGCTGAGCGCCATATCCCAAGTCGGGAGGCCGCTTATCAAGGCATGAGGGAGCAGCTTGCCTTGGTCTTGCGGCAACGAGCCCAAGTGGAGTCAGAGCTGACGGCGGTAGTCGAGCAGGAGAAGGCGTGGAAGGAGATATGCGAGCGATTGCTACATCTGTGCAAGACGCTTCCTTCTCAATAATTCTCCTTGTATCATTTGTTTTTTGTAAAGTATATGTATACGTTTTTTTTTCTTTTAGCACAATGTATCCTGTACTCAATCAATATTTATGAATAAAAGATACACATTTTGTAATGTCTTGTGTCATTTCTCCGTCCTTCCTTTCTTTTATTATCAGTACGCCACCTTTATAACCATAATTTACGGACGATTGGGACGAGCATCCCGACCTTCTTAAGAAATAATGATGGCTTAGGCCGCAGGTTCAGATCTGCTGCCTAAGACTTTTCAACTCTATAAGCCGTGAGGGTCTCATAGAGACTTTTCTCCCTACGGATCGAGAGGATCTCGCAGGTGAATTTTCTCCTTAGGAATCGTGAGGATTCCCAAGTGTGGTTTCCTCTCATAAGTCGGAAGGATCCTATAAGAGAATTTCTCCCTCTTACGAGTCGAGAGGGCTCGTAAGCGGTTGTTTCCCTCTTTGTCGAGAATCGACTTCAGAGAGTGAGACCCGTGGATAGTATGCAAGAGACCATTTAGGATTGACTTGCAGGATCCCATTGCCCCTCTTACGAGTCGAAAAGGCTCGTAAGCGGTTGTTTCCCTCTTTGTCGAGAATCGACTTCAGAGAGTGAGGCCCGTGGATAGTATGCAAGAGACCATTTAGGATTGACTTGCAGGGTCCCATTGTTCAGGAAGCAAGTTTTGAATACTTACTGCCCAAGATGTGAGTTAAAGAAGCTCTGGTCACGGAGTGTTTGTATCCGTGAGTTGAGAAGTTTTGCGAGGGATTATTTGTTTCCCAAGCGCCAAGGATTATTTGTGTCCTTGGGGTTTGAAACGAGTCGAGGGTTCCTACAGAGGCATTGGTGGCTCTGCGGGTCGACGCGGATCAGGAGGCTCTCGTCAAGGAGTGTTTGTATCCGTGAGTTGAGAAGTTTGCCGGGATTATTTGTGTCCCGAGCGCCAAGGATTATTTGTGTCCTTGGGGTTTGAAACGAGTCGAGGGTTCCTACGGAGGCACTGGCGGCTCTGCGGGTCGACGCGGATCAGAAGGCTCTCGTCAAGGAGTGTTTGTATCCGTGAGTTGAGAAGTTTTGCGAGGGATTATTTGTTTCCCAAGCGCCAAGGATTATTTGTGTCCTTGGGGTTTGAAACGAGTCGAGGGTTCCTACGGAGGCACTGGTGGCTCTGCGGGTCGACGCGGATCAGAAGGCTCTCGTCAAGGAGTGTTTGTATCCGTGAGTTGAGGAGTTTGCCGGGATTATTTGTTTCCCAAGCGCCAAGGATTATTTGTGTCCTTGGGGTTTGAAACGAGTCGAGGGTTCCTACGGAGGCACTGGTGGCTCTGCGGATCGACGCGGATCAGAAGGCTCTCGTCAAGGAGTGTTTGTATCCGTGAGTTGAGAAGTTTTGCGAGGGATTATTTGTTTCCCAAGCGCCAAGGATTATTTGTGTCCTTGGGGTTTGAAACGAGTCGAGGGTTCCTACGGAGGCACTGGTGGCTCTGCGGGTCGACGCGGATCAGAAGGCTCTCGTCAAGGAGTGTTTGTATCCGTGAGTCGAAGAATTTTCGTTGAAGTCACTGGCTTCTTCGGCTGAAATGAACCGTTGAGGCTTGGTTTCGTCGTTTGACGGAGTCCGCTGGGGAGGTATGGTTTCTTCTTTGTTTACGCCCTTGGATTGTATACAGGGATCGATGTGATCTTAACTGTAGGGCCGAAGTTTTATCATTTCTTATTTTTTTTGTTTTATTTTATTTCCGCGATGCTCTATCATTTCAGCTTTTATATCGCGAAGGTCGCGATTGCCCAAACATTTCGGCTATTTTTCGCGGCGCCCAATCATTTCGGCTTTTCATTATTTTGTTTTTTACTCGTTGCTCTTTATTACGAGTTGCCCGATCATTTCGGCTATTTTACATGCATACATTTTACTTGCTGCTTTTTATTGCAAGTTGCCCTATCATTTCGGCTATTTCGTATGCATGAGCGGTTTACCGGCTTTCGCCGTCAACCTGAAATTGGACATCGATTTCGGCATCAGCACCGCTGCGACTGGGATATTACCAGGAGCGAATCATCATTTGCTTCTATCGTTGTTGGACAAAGGAGGCTTAGCGACCGGGGTTAGGATCCCGTCGGCTAAGGCTTTTGACTTCATGAGCCGTAAGGGTCTCGCGAAGGTATTTCTCCCTACAAGTCGTGGGGATCTTGTAAGTGTATTCTCTCCTTAGGAACCGTGAGGGTTCCTAAGTGTTTTGTTCTTCTGTAAGTCGTAAGGATCCTACAGGAAGGTTTTCTCCTCATAAATCGAGGGGATTTATAAGGGTTGTTTACCATACGAACGTATTCCCAGTCATGGATGGACCTTGGTTAGGGAAACGTTTATTCGCGCCCGTGGATTGTATACAAGGGCCAATATTGGACCACTTGTAGGGCAATGTCGAACGTTGTGGGGGTTTGCTTAAGAACAGGTTAAGGTTTCCGTGACTTAAGACTTTCAAATCCTATGAGCCGTGAGGGTCCCATAAGAGAGTTCTCCTTACGAGTCGTGAGGATCTCGCAAGCGTATTTTCTCCTTAGGAATCGTGGGGATTCCCAAGTGTGGTGTTCCCTTGTAAGTCGTAAGGATCTCACGCAGGTGGTTTCTCCTTACAGGGCCGAGAGGACTCCATAAGGGTTCTTTAACGAAGTTGCGCCCTTTCGGGTTTTCACAACATTCGCCGGTAGTCCTGCTGTTTTTACTCACGGAGCCCTTTCGGGTTTTCATCCGCGCCCATCTTGCTTATGGACATACCGTTTTTTTTTTTTTTTAATTTTATTATTTATTTATATATATATATATATATTTTATTATCTCATCAGCCCAAGGATGCTGCAGTATTAGTTTAAAGACGTTTTCGGTCTGCTATTAGTTTAAGGACATTTCGGTCCGCCGTTGAGAGGGTTGGCCACTACTTATAAAGCCTGAGCTTAGGAAGATAGCGAGCGGACATAGTCGTCGTCATCTACCATTGACCTAGGCTGTGGCTCATTAAGCGTAGTATTTCTTTAGGAAGCGTCCGTTTATTGGCCTGAAAGGCCTTTCACCGTGCATGTCCATAAGTAAATAGGCCCCACCTTGGTAGACCTTATCAATGATATACGGTCCTTCATAGTTTGGCTCAAATTTTCCCCGCTTGGCGCGATTGGGGATCATGGGCCTTTTGACCACTAGCACGAGTTCGCCTTGGTGGAATGTCCTCGGGCGGCTCAATCTTTCATACGAGCGCGTCATCTTTGCTTTATAGGCTTCCAGATTTTGTTGTGCTAGAAGCCGGATTTCATCAAGGGCGTCAAGCTCTTCAAACCGAAGGTGAGCATTTTCTTCGTCTGTCAGCTCGTAGTGGACTGCCACTCGTAGAGAGGGTAATTCTATCTCGAGAGGGAGTACTGCTTCCATCCCAAATACCAATGCGTATGGCGTTGTGTTTGTGGCCGTTTTAAACGTAGTCCGATACGCCCAAAGAGCCTCCTGCAATCTTTCGTGCCAATCTTTCTTATTTCGTGACACTGTTTTCTTTATGATCTTCGTCAAGGTCTTGTTGAAGGCTTCAGCTAGACCGTTAGCTCGCGGGTTATAAACTGAGGAATATCTCCAGTCTATATTGTGCTGCTGTGCGAAACGGCTAATTTTATGACTTCGATAGGCTGGCCCATTATCAGAGATGATTCTTCTCGGGGTTCCAAACCGATAGATGACATGCGTTTTGAAGAAATGGAGGATGTTCTCCGTCTTCACTTCCCTCAACGGTACTGCCTCTGCCCATTTGGAGAAGTAATCAGTCGTCGCCAAGATGAAACGATGTCCCTTTGACGATGCTGGTTCGATGGGACCGACTATGTCAGTTCCCCACATTTCGAATGGCCAACTAGCCATTGTTGGATGTAGTGGATTGGGATGCTGATGGATGAAGTCCCCATGAATTTGGCATGGATGACATTGCCTCGCGTAATCCAGGCAATCCTGCATCATCGTGGGCCAGTAGTAGCCCATCCGCTTTATCTTCAATTTCATCTTAGGGCCTGCTTGGTGGGAACCGCAGAGTCCGTCATGAACTTCTTGGATGACCCTTCTCGCTTCGTCAGGTCCTAAGCATCTTAACCACAGAGAGTCGAATGACCTCTTGTATAGAGTATCATTGACGAAGGCGAAAGACAGAGCTCGTTTCGTGAGCTGATGTCTTGTGGACGCCTCTTCAGGTATTCGGTGGAACTTGAAGTAATCTATGAAGACTTCTCTCCAGTCCTCGGTATTTTCCCTGTCTTTTATTTGCAGGGTTGTCTCCTCAGTTGCTCCATTTTCTTTATATGATCCTGGAGATATTTCTGTTGGGGCAAGCACTCGACGGCTTTGTACCACGATCCTAACGTCGTCGAGGTTCTCGTCCGCCAGTTCTTTAGCAAGTTTGGCTAGTGCGTCCGCTTTGCTGTTTTCCGCGCGCGGTATACTTTCCAAAGTGTAAGAGGGAATTTGGGTTAGCAGTTGCTGCACTTTTTCACCGTATTTTACCAATTCCGGTTTGCACGTTTGGTAGTCGCCGTTTACTTGACTAACGACCAGTTGGGAATCGCCGTATATGAGGAGATCTTCAATTCCCATATCAATGGCGATCTCGAGGCCTGCTATCAGAGCTTCGTATTCGGCTTCATTGTTTGTTCTCGGCTCCGTTAGGGAGAACGCGTAGCGCATTATCCCTCCTTGTGGAGTTACGAAGATGAGTCCTACCCCTGATTTAATTATAGGGGTACTTTGTTTGCGTTTCTTCATGGAAGATGCTCCATCGAAATAAAGCTCCCATCGGATATTATCACCGTCGATCGCATCGAACGCATGTTCGTCTGGAAGATCACAATTCAGAGGAGAATCGGCGGGTATCGGATGCTCAGCGAGGAAGTCGGCGATGGCCTGGCCTTTCACTGCCTTGAGAGGTTGATACGTTATCGAGAATTCCATCAAGAGCAGGGCCCATTTAGCGAGTCTCCCCGTCAATATGGCCTTTGACATTAAATATTTAAGAGGGTCGACTTTTGAGATCAGACGGACCTCGTGCGCCAACGCGTAGTGCCTAAGCTTGGTTATTGCGAAGATCAACGCCAGGCAGTGTTTTTCAATGGGAGAGTAGTTGCTTTCTGCCCCCAGCAGGACTCGACTTAAGTAGTAAAGTGCTCTTTCTTTCCCCTGATCGTTCTCTTGTGCCCATAATGCGCCTAAAGAACCTTCGAGGGCGGTTGTATAAAGAATAAGAGGCTTCCCCTTAACTGGAGCAGCCAACACCGGCGGGTTCTGCAGGTATTGCTTGATCTCATCCAGTGCGCCTTGGCATTTTTGGTCCCAAACGAATAGGGTTCCCATCTTCATCAGGTGGCTGTAAGGACGGCACTTTCCTGAAAGGTTGGCTATAAATCGCCGTATATACGCGAGTTTCCCTTGGAGAGACCGCAGCTGTTTGAGAGTCCTCGGCGGAGGCATTTCCATGATCGCTTTGATCTTTGACGGATCTATTTCAATACCTCGGTGTCGAACGACGAATCCCAGGAATTTGCCTGAGGAAACCCCGAACGCACATTTAAGAGGATTCATCTTCAAGTTGTATTGCCGAAGGCGTTGAAATACAGTCTTCAGATGCTCGAGATGTTCCTCGTATGATTTGCTTTTAACCACGAGATCGTCGATATAGCATTCAACGATTTCGTGTATAAGGTCGTCGAAGATCTTCGTCATGGCCCTCTGATAAGTAGCACCGGCGTTCTTCAAACCGAAAGGCATCACTTTATAACAAAATATACCATGCGGAGTCCTGAAGGCTGTGTGCTTCTGATCTTCAGGGTGCATTTTTATTTGATTATACCCCGATGAGCCGTCCATGAAGGAGAAAACCTCATGAGTGGATGTATTGTCTATCATCAGTTCAGTGACTGGCACTGGGAAATCATCCTTCGGGCAAGCTTTATTAAGATCCCGGAAGTCTACGCATATGCGCACTGTCCCATTTTTCTTCATCACTGGGACGATGTTGGTGATCCATTCAGGGTATTGGACTTCTTGGATGAAGCCCGAATCTATCAGCTTTTTGACTTCGGCGTTGATGCTCATCTCAAGCTCGAGTCGCATTCTTCTCGGCGCTTGTTTGACTGGCTTGATGTCCGGGGATATCGCCAATTTGTGCACAGCGATTTCTGGATCTAGTCCCGGCATTTCGGAATAGTTCCACGCGAAGCAATCTTTGTGTTGTAGAAGCACATCCTTTAACGCAGCCACTCTTTCTCCAGATAGCAGTTCGCTGACGAATGTCGGTCGCGGGTCATTTTCCGTCCCCAACTCGATTTTCTTGAGATTATCTGCAGTGGTATGGATTCCATCTTCCAGTTCTTTCGGAGCTGGGGGAAATTCTGAGATTACCTCATCGCTGCCGCTTTCAAAACACCAAGGGAGGTTGTTCATGTCCTCGGACCCTTCTTTTAATATTGTTATCACATGGCAGGTGCAAATTTTCTGCCAATCCCAATGCGGAGTTGGTTTTATTCTTGTGTTTTCGGGTTCGTGCTTTTGCGGCGGCGCTACCCTCCAACTGTCAGACAACGCGAATTTGCCAAGCTGATATTGGTCCTCAACCCAATTCTTAAAGGTGAAGCAATCTTCAAGCGGATGCCCTACTACTCGATGGTAAAAGCAATACTTTGGGTTGGAGACTTCGCCTACTTGTTCAGGGTGCTTAGACTCTGGCAACGTAAGCATTTGATGTTTTAGAGCGAGATTGAATATTTTCCTTGTTTTGTTCCGAGGAAAAGAGTATGCTCGAGCCATTTTCTTCCCGAGGGCTAAGTCAATAACGCTCGATTCTCGGATGCGCGGCTTCTTAGCTCTGCTTTGTAGTTGTCGAGCGCCTCTCTTGCCTTTCGACCTGTTTTTGTTCTCGCGTCGAACCTTTTTTGTAGCAGGTTGACAAGGAGCGGCATCTTCGTTCTTTACTGCCTGTTGGAGGAGGCGCTGTGTCTTAGCTTTCTCATAGATTGCCATTTCATGGTCGTGATCATCTCGGGCTTTTTGACTCGCATCCCTTATAAGTTTGCTCATCTGGTCTTCGGACGATGGACTGGGCGGTTTTGTATCAGGAACTTTTGCTGGTTCAGGATTAGCATCCTCCCATTGAGCGTCCGCCTCTTCATCGAAGTCATACATGGCATAACAGCTGTTTACTAGCTCCCGCTTCTTTGGCCGGATGTATCCAAGCCCTTTGGTTTCTACTCTCCCGTTAAGCAGTTTGCATTGGGTCCCGGGAATGTTCCAGACCTTGTCATAGAATTTAGCTTTTCTAACGGTCTGTGTGAAGGACATCCCCTGGCGTTTTAGCAGTTTCTTCAAACCATCGGTATAATACCGGGGAAGACGGATAGGCTGAAGCTTGTCGAGCGTAGGATCCGCGCCATGCCAAACTTCTTTTTCTACTTTGTTCTCTTCAGAACGGTAGAATAAAATTGCCTTCTCGCCTCTTCGTCCGGGAGGGATATAGAATGTCTGCAATTCTTCTACGCTGTTGGTGTCGAGTACATCCAGTTCTTTGTAATGTTCAAGTGGCACCATGGTTTTCTGCAGACTTCGCTCTTCATCATCGGAAATCCGTATCGAAGGCCGAGCAGGGAATATAGCATGAACTTCATCCTCTGAATCACTACCGAAGATCAACGAAGGAATGGATGGTCCTGGCCTGGTAGATTGGGATGGACCTGAATAAATTATATCCTCCTCCTCGGTGTCACTGCCGAAGACAGGGATGGTGGCATTAGTTTTGTTCTCCGGTTTGTGACACCTTTCCGTGTCTTCGAAGCTCGGCAAGAAGTATTTGGCATCTTCATACTTGCGAACTTCGTTCACGGAAAACGGATTCAACTCTCCGGCCACAGTGTACTCGAGGCCATCCCTGGAATACTTCATGCACTGATGCTGTGTAGAAGGGATGATATTGTACTCGTGTAGCCATGGTCGGCCGAGCAGAGCATTATAGCACGTCTTGGCATCTATAACATGGAATTTGATGTCTGTGACGAGCAACCCGAAGCGTAGCGTCAATATCACAGATCCAAGAGTCTTTGAGGATTGAGAGTCGAAACCGGAGATAGTGATCTTGTCTCGGGCGAGGTGTTGGACACTCATGCAAATCTCCTTTAACACTCGTACGTTGAGTAAATTGACGGACGATCCGTTATCGATCAAGATTTTACCTATCTTTATGTCATGGCAGTATCCTGAGACATAAAGAGGGCGATTGTGTTCACACGTCCCGAGAAGAAGGTCTTCATCACCAAAAGCAACGTCGGCTGTGTGCACTTCTTCCAATTCGTCTTTCATCTTTTCTTCGGCCAAGAAGGCTTGGAACTGGTCCGGATCTTGTAGTGCCTTAATCAAAGAGTCTCTCGCCTCCTTTGATAGTAACAAGGCATCGAGGATGCTGAGTTGTGAGGGTAGCTTCCTCAGATGCGCTAAGACATTGTAATCCACTTTACTCCTCTTTGGCGGATTTTTGGCGGTTAACTCTTCCGCGACTTGGTCATCCAAAGTGATGTCTTCAGAGACCTTCTCTTTCCCTTTATCTTTTCTATTCGAGGGTCCGAGGTTCTTTTCAGGCAGTGTCCGATTCCGCAGCTGTATATTTTCGCAAGACTTCGGTTCTTCTTCTTTTCCCGAAGTTGACTCTTTAAAGAGAGGGGCAATCTCTAGTTCCTCATCAGAGTCGCTCCCAAATGTGGGCACTTGTGACCTGGTAGTGTTAACCATGTGACAGTTGCCGGCAGTTCTTTCAAGCACTTTGGTCGTGTTTCTTTGCTCCCGACGAACCTTGCGCTTTTCCCGTTTAAAGCGTTGTTGATTAGCGACGTATCCTTTCCACCATTTATCGAACGCTTTGCACTCTTGGGTAGAATGTGAGACTTTCTGATGATATAAGCAATAAGAGGGATGCATTTCTACCACGCTAGTAACTTTTTCTTCTGAGGGTGGTAGCTTCATGCCCATCGATATGGCCTTAGCGAACTTCTTTTTTATCTTAAATTGGCTTTTGTCAGCGGTGGAGGCATTTTGCTCCAGTGGGATCATCTTAGCTCCTCCCTCAAGTCGCTGGCGCTTGGCCGTTTCGAATATCGCCGTCTCGCGTTCTTGATCAGCTTTACTTTTCAATCGAGCTTCACTAAGAAACGCGTCAATCATTTCCATTGATAATTCCGGAACCCTCGACTCAGTATTTGCCCCCGGCGTTTTGGTGCCAGAAGTCCCTTCATCGTTCGAGGTCGAGTGAGAGATCATATGACAGCTTGCCACATCTCCGTCGGATTCATCCGATGAAGCTTCTTCCTCATCTTCTTTTTGAAAGACGTGATCAAGGAAATCTTGGAGCGTAATGGGAGTCCGCGCCTTTTGGTTATACTCATCCAGTGCGTCGATCTGCTTCTGTAAGTCCGTCCGCTTGTCGCTAGGCCTCACGGGCTTCTTAGATTTCTTCTTCTTCTTTTTCGAAGATTTTGACGGCTGGTTATGAACGCTTGAACTTCCACCATCGGCCTTCGGAGTCGGACGTGGTTTCAACATCCCCTCAATAACCTGCGGCTCCAAGGGGTTCTTCCACTTGACCGCTGGACAGGTCTGCAGATCATTTAGCATTCTCCTCGTTTTGGCTGATAATACAACCTCCCAGGGGGCTTCTTCAATGACGGAGCATGTTGCCCCCGGCGTATTTGTTCCCTTATAGGTGTGGGGCTGCGGAGGATTCACCTTCCATTTGTCAGATAGCGCAAACTTGCCCTGACGGTACTGGTTTTCGAGCCAATTTTTGAACACGTAACAGTCTTCGATTGGATGTCCTAGCACTCGATGGTAAGGGCAATAATTAGGCTCGTTAACGTCACTTGGTTGTGACGGACATTTTGGATCTGGCAGATTTATGAGCCTATTGCGTAATGCCAGCTCAAATAACCTCCTTGTTTTATCACGGGGGAAGGAGTAAGCACGTCCCATCCTGTCCTCAAGGGGTACGTATAGGCGCGTGTTATTTGGACGAGCAACCGGCTTCGAGTCGTTCGGTTGTTGTTGGGCATTAGCGACGATGATCGCTTTTCCCTTTTCTTTATCGTTTCGAGAGTCGGGCTTCGGGAGAGGGGGTTTATGGCCCATCTGGTCCATCTGCGCCAATTTGTCGATCAAAGCCTGAAAAGAAGTCGGCTTGAAGAACATCATAAACTGCGAAATGGTTGCTTGTGGATCAAGGGTTCCAACAAACATTCCCACCGCAGGGGCTTCTTCTATACGCTGTTCACATTTAGACCATAAATTACGCCACCGTATAGCGTACTGGACCCACGTCTCGCCGGGCTTTACCCTGGCGTTAATCAGCGCCGTCATCGGAGTACGTTCGCTGGCACTTGCAAAGCGTTGGGTGAAGAGCAGCTCCATCTCTGCGAAGGTTTTAATGGAGTCGTTGGGGAGCTCGGAATACCACTCGAAAGCCGTATCTGATAAGCTTCCAACAAACTGGCGCAGCAAGAGCTTGTCGTCGCCTCCAGTGTTACCACAAAGCGCCCTGAATTGGGCAACATGTTGATGGGGATTGCCGGTCCCCTTGTAGACATGAAACTTTGGAATTGTGTAACCTGGCGGGTATTTGATTTGGTCATACCAGCCCGGATATGGCCGTCCCGTTTTTACAACGTGGCCGGCTGCCTCGGCCGCGTGATGAACTTTTATCTGCTGGGCTATATATTCGTCCAGATCTGTTTTAGAGATTGTGTCTTCTTTAGCCGTCGATAGAACGGGCTGAGGGTTTGATGTTTCTCCCCTATCATCCCCAAGGACGATCGGGGGCTCTTCAGTCGGGGATTCTGGTTGTATCATCATCCCTATCATATCCTGGAAGAGAAGGCCCATGCGTTGTATATTGGCTGCTTGTTCAGCAGCCTCTTTGTCCCTCTTTTCCAGTACTCTTCGAAGGAACTCGGCGTCGGTCTCTTCTTCTTGACGTTCATCTAAGGACGTCTCAGGATTCTCTTTTGGCCCCGTGAGTGCAGCCATTGTAGTCATCATCTCCTGGAGCTTTTGTTGCTGCTCCTGAGACTTGGTCACTGACCGGGTAAGCGGTCGGTGACCCATAGAAGTACGACTTTCTTCTTTCCCCGAAGCCATATAGACCGTGTGAACTGTGATGCCTCCTGACTTGGGGCGTTTAGGTTCACCGCTCTTAGACTTTGTCAGCGTCATGGGAGCTTTTTCTGGCCTCTTCCTTTTATGGGCCTTTGAGGCTGAAGGAGCCGTTGTAGCGGGCATCCTAGCATTCGTTGCCCCCTGTCGTTTAGCGGGGCGGTTTTTGTCTTTTTCCACTTTTACCCTTTCCTGGCGACGGAAGTGGGCTGAGTCAATCACGGAGTCTTGAACCCTCCGCCAAACTTTATAAACTTTCGCTGACAGCCGTTGAGGGGGCTGTTCCTGTTTCATCTCCGGAGCTTTTTCCATGGGTGGAGGAGACCTTTTCAACGTAGCTACCGGGGAGTTCTTTCTCACCTTCCTCAGCATTTCAAAGCTGTTCCCAGTTGGAACAGCAGCATTGACCTCTACTGTCGGAGCAGGTGGGGTTAGCCCTGAGAGGGAGTTGCCCCCTGCTTTCCTTACTCGCTGCCAATGGCGACGTCGCGCACGACGAGCCGCTGGGATTGGCTCGGAGATTGAGATGGTTTCCTGCTGCCCCCTGTTTGAGCGTGGGGTAACTGCTGATGTCAGCCTGTCGAAGACTGATGCCTTCTGACCAGCTGGGGGAGGAATAGGAACCGTCAATCTTGTGAAGACTGACTCTCTGATAGGAGATGCCGCTTTAACGACTTCCAAAGCAGCGGCCGTTGCCCTCTTTGGGACAGCCACCTTATAATTCTGACCCAGCCTGGTGAAAACGGAGGCTGCTGGTTCAGTAGCAGGCGACCCGTTGACAGGGGTCGTGGTAACAGTGAGCCGGTCGAATACCGACTTCTTGTTCGCTTCTGGTGCGGATATCGGCGCAGAGAAGCTTGTAGGTGGGACCATGGTCCCGAAGAACAAGCCGGTGGTGGCCTGAGTCACCTGGCCTACCGGTAGAGTCAGGAAGGAAGCCGCCTGGGGCCCATATGCTACACCTCTCGGTGAGGTGGAACGTCCGTTGCATTGGCATTTTGAGCAGTTGGTGCAGTTGGTGGCCATTGAATGCTTGAGTTCTGTACCAAACAAAAGACCAAATCTTAGCAACTTGAAATCCGAAGGCAATCACTAAACAAACCGCGATTGGTTCGCGAAGACGACACACGAAGTGTGGAGTGGAAAGAGGAAGAGGTCCCACCGGGCGTGCCAGAATCTGTTCCCCTCCGAACGGTGGCCTAGACGTTAGGACGTCCGTGCCTGAGGTTCGGGGCAGATGCTATTTGGTTTTATCCGTCTATCTTTCCGAAGATGCCAAGTTGATTTATGACACCGTGTATCGGAGGTTTAGACGGATGCGGCCGATGTAGCAGACTTCGTCAGATTCCCCCTCAGGGTGAGGGGTTTTTGATTGTGGGGACGCTCTTCCCTGCAGACGCAAGCCCCTGCAGTTAATTACGCTACCGCATCGCGGTAACAACTTTCTCCTACTCCAGAATTTCATTTCGTGTCGTGTGTGTTTGTTTTGTTTGTGATTGCCCGTGGATTGTATACGGAGACTGAGTGATGTCGTCACCCGTAGGACGTGGATTAGTCCAAATCCGTATTTACTTAGATTTGGGTTTGGTGTTTTTGGTTTAAGGATACATTAGTCGCGTTGCGGCTAAGATCGACTTAAACGTTCGTTAAGGATGCGTTAGTCTTGTTTTAGACTAAGATCAACTTAACGTCATGATTGATTTAATTATCCGGCCGTCGGGACTCGTCACCTCTCTGACGTCGTTGAGGGATTACAACGACAGGCGTCTGAGGAGTTCAGAGATGTACCCTTGAACCAAAGTTAATTTGGAGTTTTATCGTTTATTTAAATGTCTAAGGATACGTTAACCGTATTTGGGGTTAAGATCGACTTAGGCGGGACCGTTTAGATCCAACAAAGGAGCATTTGGGCCCTATTGTACCAGTTTAGGGACATGGCGGTCCATCGCCAGTTTTAGGGACGTGGGGGTCCATTATTAGTTTAGGGACGTTTCGGTCCGTCGCCAGTTTAAAGACGTAGTGGTCCATATTCCAGTTTAGGGACGTGGTGGTCCGTCGCCAGTTTAGGGACGTAGTGGTCCATATTCCAGTTTAGGGACGTGGTGGTCCGCCGCCAGTTTAGGGACGTAGTGGTCCATTATTAGTTTAGGGACGTTTCGGTCCGATATTAGTTTAGGGACGTTTCGGTCCGATATTAGTTTAGGGACGTTTCGGTCCGATATTAGTTTAAGGACGTTTCGGTCCAATATTAGATGAGTGGTCGTTGGGACCCGTCGCCTCTTTGACGTCGTTGAGATATTACAACGACAGGTGTCAAAGGAGTTCGGAGATGTACCCTCGGACCGAAGTTAATTTGGTTTATGAGAGGCATTTAATTTAAGGACTTACAGCCAGGATTGGGTTAAGTCCAAATTTTATTTTAGGCTCTGCCCGATTAAAAGAATCAACCTAAATAGGGCTCTGCCCCTTCATTATTTTGCGATCTGATTTGGGCCAGGCCCTTTTAGATAATGAGTTACAAAAAACTCAGGGATTTTCTGAACAGGGCTTTGCCCTTTTATTTTTCTGCAATTGGGCTAGGCCCTCTTAAGTAATGAGTTACAGAAACTCAAGAGTTTTCCAAACAGGGCTTTGCCCTTTTATTATTCTGCAATTGGGCCAGGCCCCTTTAAATAATGAGTTGCAGAAACTCAATAATTTTTTGAGTTGGGCCAGGCCCTTTTAAATGATGAGTTGCACTTGTGCAGAAATTCAAGAATTTTCTTGATTTGAGAACAAAAGTGCATAGCACCTTTTGATCTAGATTTAGATCAGAGGAAAACAAGTTCTTCTTGTTTTCCTTGATTTTACAGAACCAAGGGTTCATATCAAGTGCAAGGCACTATTTATTATTCTTTGATTTTTTAGAACCAGGGGTTCATATCAAGTGCAAGGCACTATTTATCTTTTTCTTTTATTATTCCCTTTTTAATTTTCTGTTCTTCAGAAATTTTACCTTCTCTTTTTTTTTGTTCTTGATTAATCTTCAAGAGCTCTTTTTTTCAGAAGTTTATCCTTCTCTTGATGATTGATCCTCTGCCTTTTGAATGAGGCTTGGGGTCTTATTTATAGTGCCCACAAATTTGTTGGATTTGTTAACAAAATCTTTCCTGAATAATTTTGGGAATTTTCCCACCATTGGATCTTTGATCTAATGGTTCCTGTTTTACAGGAAAACAGAAAAGATTTATCTAAATCTTTATTCAGTTGTTGCGCAACTCACCAGCGCGTGACACGTGTCGCGCATCCGAGCGCTTGCGCAGTTGCGCTTGCGCAACTGCGCGGACACGTGTCGCGCATCCGAGCGCTTGCGCAGTTGCGGTTGCGCAACTGCGCAGACACGTGTCGCGCATCCGAGCGCTTGCGCAGTTGCGAATGCGCAACTGCGCAGACACGTGTCGCGCGTCTGTGCGCTTGCGCAGTTGCGACTGCGCAACTGCGTAGACACGTGTCAAGCATCTGTGCGCTTGCGCAGACACGTGTCGCGCATCGGTGCGCTTGCGCAGATGCGACTGCGCAACTGCGCAGACACGTGTCAAGCATCTGTGCGATTGCGCAGACACGTGTCGCGCATCGGTGCGTTTGCGCAGCTGCGATTGCGCAACTGCGCAGACACGTGTCCCGCATCTGTGCGCTTGCGCAGACACGTGTCGCGCATCCGTGCGCTTGCGCAGTTGCGATTGCGCAACTGCGCAGACACGTGTCGTGCATCCATGCGCTTGCGCAGACACGTGTCGCGCTGCCATGCATTTGCGCAGTTAAGTCTTTAATTACGTTTTCTGAAGAGCCTTGCTCTGATGGGACGCACCGTCTTGGGCGTTACGCTGCCGAATTGGCTTTTGCCATGTGGCAAATTGCGCACTGCGCACGGCAACCGAAGCGTTGCTTCAAATTTTGAATTTTCAAAATTCAGTAGAGCCTTGCTCTGATTGGGGGAAACAGTCACGTGGTAGCACGTGACATTAAAGCAGCAATCAGAAGACAGACGCAAGAGAAAGAGGAAGGCTCATTCCAAAAGGGGGTCACGTGTCCGCACGTGACCATGGGTCACGTGGTCACACGTGACCGGCTTTCAAAGCCCATGTTGACGGCAGAATTAAATTCTGAAGGAAATTTGAATCCTTCCAAAGGAAAGTGAGTATCTGGGACCAATCAAATTAAAGATTCAGAGATGATTAAATATCATCTATCTATGGAAAATCTCGGGTTTGGAAAGATTTCCCCCTTAAATCTAACCAAAATAACAAAGGAGAATCTCTGGATTTAAAATCCAATGGTGAATAAAATTCACCCAATAATCCAAAGGTCCAAAACGAATGATGGATGCAAATCAAATCCCTCAGTAAAGATTCATCAAAAACTAATTCATTCGGCTGCTTCTCCTATAAATAGGAGCCAAGACACACAAAAAAGAGGGACAGAGATACGTACGCAGAGGGAAGAAAAAGGAGGAGAGCTTTGATACTTTGAAAAGACTTGGATCTTCTGCAAAAAACCCTAGGTAAGAAAGGGAAGGCCTTTTGAAAGAAAGAGAATTTAATTCTCAACAGAGTTTAACTCTGATATATAAAACAGAAGAACATATTTCTTCTCTCTTTGATAGAGGATTTGTAAAGAGCACATCTCCCCTTGAAGTTGAGAATTTAATTCTCGATGGGTTGAGATCCTGCCATGCAGATCCAAAACATAGAGAGGGAATGCAAGCATGAGAATTTAATTCTCACAGAACTATAGGAATTTAATTCCTTTAAGATGAAAGTAGGGCTTGACCCTGTATCATGGGAATTTAATTCCTTCAAAATAAAAAGAAACAGGGTTTAACCCTAATCAAGAACTTAGTTCTGTTGAAACAACGGGAATTCAATTCCTCTAATCATAATCTAACAGGGACTGGAAGTTTAATTCCTTAAAAAAGCTTTTATTAGGGTTTAACCCTATTCAGCCCTCCACATAAATGAGGAATTTAATTCCTACAGAAGATTCAGGGTTCGATCCTACTCCAGAATATAAGTCTTCAAAAGGAAGTAGGAATTTAATTCCTTTGAAAATTAAAGCCCGAGGAATTTAATTCCTGAAAAAAAGATCAACAGATCCTCTAAAAACGACATACATAGAGGCAGGGTCACGTGCCACCACGTGACCCCCCCCCAAGAGATCTACAGAAAACCCTTTGAGGCTGTCCTTCACGTGACCCACGTGACCCCTAACAAAAGCTCTAACAAACGAGCATATGAATGCCCGTCACGTGCTGACACGTGATACTCAGAAAGATGCAGTAATCTCAGCTGAACCATTGAAAAGAGGGCGCTCCCACGTGACCCCTTTTGCCTTAGTGTTCAACACTAAATTGGAACTCTCAAACCCAGTGTCAAAACACTGTTGGGCCTTAGCATTCAACAATGGTTAAAAAAGCCTTATTGGCAGTGTTCAACACTGATCTGTTTTAGTGTTTAACACTAATTTGAAAAAGCCTTATTGCTGGTGTTTAACACCGATTATCTCTTAGTGTTGAACACTAACTTGTTAACCTCATTCCCAGTGTTCAACACTGATTGCTCTGAAGTGTTTAACACTAGGCTTTGGCCCAATTGGCTAAAGGGATAGAGGCAAAGCCTCTCCCTCAATGGACCAACAAAAAGTCAACATTCCAGACCTGACTGGACTCAGCCCAAGCTGGCCATAAGTCCTCAATTTGTGATTAACTGGGCCGATGGGCTCATAACATAATTGATCAGTCTTGACCCAAATTGGGCCAGGGACTATTTAATCCACCCCGGTTCTAGGGTACATCTCTTCACTCCTTTGATACTTGGCATTGTAATCCCTCAATGTTTTCAAAGAGGTGACGGGTCCCGATGACCACTCATGATATGGACTGTGGGGTCCTTAAACCCATACATAATGCAAAATTCCTGGTTACGTAGAACGCGGATAACGTCACTCTTTGACCCCGTGGAAAACGTCCAGAGCGGATCCTGGTCCTCGCGGAGCACGGCAGTGAACCCGTACGAAGCATCCAGAGCGGAGCCTGGTCCTCGCCTAACACGGCAGTGAACCCGTGTGAAGCATCCAGAGCACATACCGGACTGTGGAGTCCTTAAACCCATGGACTATGATGTCCTTAACCTTGACCGAGATGTCTTAAAACTACCAATTGACCGAGATGTCTTAAAACTACCAATGGACCGCAATGTCCTTAAACTACCCATGGACCGCAATGTCCTTAAACTACCCATGGACCGCAATGTCCTTAAACTAGAACCATAGAGCCTCCATATGCTCTTTCGTCGGATCTAAACGGTCCTGTTTAAGTTGATCTTAGCCTCAAAGATGGCTAACGCGTCCTTAAACCCTCAAGCAGACTGGACTATGAATCCCCCTAATTAACTCTGGCTCGAGGGTACATCTCTGAACTCCTCTGACATCCGTCGTTGTAATCCTTCAACGTCGTCAGAGAGGTGACGGGTCCCGATGGCCACACATACGATGGACCACTATGTCCTTCAAACTGGAACAATGGAGTCCAAACGCTCCTTTATCGGATCTAAACGATCCCGTTAAGTTGATCTTAGTCTCAAACTAGACTAATGTGTCCTTAACAAATGTTCGAGTTGATCTTAGCCTCAAGCATGGCTAACGTGTCCTCAAACCAAACCCCCCCAAACCCAAATCTAAGATGACACGGATTTGGACTAGTCCATGCCCTACGGGCGATGACATAACTCGGTCTCCGTAAACGATCCACGGGCAGTAAAACATAAAACAAAAACACACGACACGAAGTGACCATCTGGAGAAGGAGAAAGTTGTTACCGCGACGCGGTAGCGTAATCAACTGCAGGGGCTTGCGCCTGCAGGGAAAAGCGTCCCCACAATCAAAAACCCCTCACCCTGAGGGGGAATCTGACGAAGTCTGCTACATCGGCCGCATCCGTCTAAACCTCCGATACATGGCGCCATAAATCAACTTGGCATCTTCGGAGAGGCAGACGGATAGCACCTATTGGCATCTGCCCCCGAATCTCAGGCAGGACGTCCTAACGTCTCGGCCGCCGTTCGGAGGGGAACATGATGCTCGTCAGAAGAACAAAAAATGGATACACACCGGACAAGAATATCCATACACACACACACATAAAAGATAGTATATACATACCCCTAAATTTATTTGAAACAGCTTTTCCACATTTTATGGTTGGATAACTGAAGTTTGGTGGTAAACGGAGGAAGATCAGGCAAGATAAACCGGCTCCTGTAACATCAGGAGCTCCTCCGATGGTTCTACGATAAAGAACGATTTTAATCTGTGTCCGTTTACTTTGAATAGTGAGCCGTCCTTTGGATTCTCCAAATCCACAGCACCATGTGGGAACACACATTGCACTAAGAAAGGTCATGTCCAACGAGATCGTAAGTTACCCGGATGAAAATGCAGTCGGGTATCATAAAGAAAGATTTGTTATCCTGGCGTGAACGTTTTGCGCACAAGGTATTTATCATGAAACACCTACATCCTGTTCTTCACGATAACAGCATTATCGTACGCTTCATCCCGAAACTCGTTCAATGCATTTATTTGTAGCTTTCGAAAGCTACCATCTTGAGAAAGATTGGCATTAAGTTGCTTGATTGCCCAAATAGCTCTGTGCTCGATCTCGACCGAGAGATGGCAGGCCTTACTAAAGACAAACTGATACGGAGACATGCCAAGATCGGTCCTATATGCGGTTCGAAATGCCCAAAGGACACCGGTTAATTTCAAAGACCAATCCTTACGGTTTGTGGAAACCCTCTTCTCCATAATCTGCTTGATTTGTCGATTGAAGACCTCAGCTTACCCACACGTTTGGGGATGATAGGGCATGGAGAGATTATGGTTGATTCCATACTTCCTCATTCCAGCTTCGAAAGACCGATTGTAAAAGTGCGATCCGTTATCACTGATAATAGCTCGAGGGTGCCCAAACCGAGAGAAGATGTTTTCTTTTAGAAACTTAACGACTACTTTGTTGTCATTAGTTCGGCTTGGGACGGCCTCGACCCATGTTGAGACATAATCAACCGTAAGTAGAATATACAGGTTCCCACATGAGTTAGGAAACGGGCCCATGAAGTCAGAAGTCGAAAATCTCAACAACCAAGATTGGTTGGAGCGGCATTTTATTTCTTCCCGAAATTCAGCCAATGTGCTGGCATTTAGAGTAGGTCTTGCAATATTCATTTGAATCCTTGAACATCGTCGGCCAGTAAAAGCCGCATTGCAAGATCTTTTCCGTACTCTTCCTGGAGCCGAAATGACCGCCATATGCTTGATCATGGAAGAAAGATAGAACACTCTAAAATTCAGTGTTGGGCACACATCGGCGGACGATCTGATCAGGACAATACTTGAATAGGTAGGGTTCATCCCAGTGAAAGTATTTTATTTGGGAAAAAAACGATGTTTCTCCTGACTTGACCATTCGTTTGGTACAAGTCCAATAGCAAGGTAATTTACAATATCCATGAACCAAGGTTCATATGACATTGTCAAGAGTTGTTCATCAGAAAACAAATCATTGATTGGCATGACATGCAATGGAGCAGAAGAGATTCGAGAAAGATGGTCGGTGATAACGTTTTCACATCCACTTTTGTCCTTGATTACAAGATCAAATTCTTGGAGCAAAAGAATCCAACGTATTAACCGAGACTTGGCATTTTTTAGTGAAAAGATGTCTCAGAGCTGAATGGTTTGTGTAAGAGACGACTGGGGAGATGATAAGGTATGGCCTGAATTTCTCTAAAGCAAATACAACAGCTAAGAATTCTTTCTCAGTCGTCGTATAGTTCAATTGAGCGTCATTCAGGGTACGACTCGCATAATAAATTACGTTTGGCTTCTTATCGATATGCTGTCCTAAAACAGCACCGATGGCGAAGTCGGAAGCATCACACATAATTTCGAACGGGTGGTTCCAATCGGGGATTGACAAGACATGGGCAGTAGTGAGTGGCTGCTTTGGCGGGTTGAAGACGGCAAAACATTCCGAGTTGAAATGGAATGTCGAGTCCTTGGCTAGTAAAAGAGTCAAAGGTCTAGCAACCTTGCCAAAGTCCTGATGAGCCGTCTATAAAATCCGGCATGGCTAAGAAAGGAACGGATGTCCTTGACGCAGTTGGGAGCAGGCAGATTTGAAATGACATCAATTTTAGCCTTATCGACTTTAATGCCACTTTGTGAAATAATATGTCCTAAGATAATAGCTTCACGAACCATAAAGTGGCATTTCTCCCAGTTTAAAGTCAATTTTTTTCCTTACATCGGGTAAGGACAGCGTCAAAGTGTTGTAAACACTCGTCAACGGAATATCCAAAGATGGAGAAATCGTCCATGAATATCTCCAGAAACTTCTCGACCATATCAGAGAATATTCCTATCATACACCGCTGAAATGTAGCGGGGGTATTGCACAACCCAAAGGGCATGCGGCGATATGCGAACGTGCCGAAAGGACAAGTGAAAGTGGTATTGTCTTGATCTTTTTTGGCGATAGGAATCCGGTTGTAACCTGAGTAACCATCCAGAAAACAGTAGAACTCATATCCAACTAATTTTTTGAGCATTTGGTCAATAAGTGGAAGCAGGAAGTGATCCTTTCGCGTTACGGCATTGAGTTTTCGATAATCAATGCATACTCGCCACCCGATTTAGGTGCGGGTGGGGATTAACTCGTTCGTCTCGTTGGTGATGACCGCAATGCCCAATTTCTTAGGAACAACATGTATCAGACTGACCCATTGGCTGCGGATATCTAGTAAATGATACCACTATTCAGACATTTGACGATTTCCTTCTTCACGGTCTCCTTCATGACCGGATTTAATCGTCTCTGTGGATCCCTAGCTGACTTGGCACCAGTTATCATATGAATATGATGTTCAACGATCAGGGGACTAATTCCCTCGATGTCCACCATAATCCAGCCAAAATCTTGCCGATTTGATTGCAAGACCGAAAGCAGGGCTTTCTCCTTCTCTAAAGATAGAGAAGCCGAAATGATCACCGAGAGAGTCTCGTTTTCACCAAAGTATACTTACGATGAGACGACAGAGGACTGAGTTCGAGTGTCGGTGAAGAAACAATGGAAGGTAAGATCGGAGAATGTGTCTCGAACTCAAAAGGTTCCAAGAGGGGCTCAAAGTGGGTATAGGAAACAGAGTCGGATGGCTCAATTAACTCATCCATAAATTCAAAGGATTCTAACTTGGGTGGTGACATGTCAGGAGTATCCGAAAAAATGAAGCAGTCATATTCCCTCACTATCCCGGAAGTAATCGGATCGAAAAGATACATACTAGTGGCGTCGAGATAATCCGGATCGACAAGAAATTTCTCAAACTCGCAAGATTCCGGATCTATTTCTTGGATGGAACAAATATCCAGAATATGAGCACTCGAGTTGGATGACTGATTTCCTAACCTAAAAATGTTTAACTCAATTGTCATTTTTCTGAATGATAGGTTCATAGAACCATTCGACAATTGATTACAACATTTGAAGTAGACAGAAATGGACGACCGAGAATCACCGGAATTTGATTCCGGGGGTTAACCACAAGCTGTGTGTCAAGACTATGGAATATGAAGTCCCCGACTTTAATCGACACATCCTCTAACTCACCCATAGGATGGGTGGTGGACCGGTCGGCCATTTGCAGCGTACAATGTGTGGGTTTTAGTTCCCCTATACCGAGTTGCTCGTAAACTGAATATGGAAGTAGGTTAACACTGGCACCGAGGTCTAGAAGATCGCGAGTGATATTCTTATTCCTGATGGTAATTGAGATTGTAGGACACCCAGGGTCCTTCCCTTTTTCGGAAAATCAAGGGTAAGAACTCTTCTCACATTACTAGCCAAGAAAACCTTCTTCGGTACCTGAGACTTCATCTTTTTAGTGCACAAGTCCTTAACGATTTTTGCGTACAAAGGAACTTGTTGGTTCGTATCTAAAAGAGGGATGTTGATGTTAACTTCTTTGAACAACTCCACAACCTTATCCGTCTGTGGACTGGACTTATTGGGTCTCAACCGATTTGGAAAATGAGCTTTGTTTAAAATGGTTGAGTCCAATACCCATGTAGAAGGTTGTGGAGAAGGAATGGAATCCAAAACTGGAGTTTGCATTGAGTGAGATATGGGCCCATTCAAAGCAGCAGGTTTGTGAGAAGAACCCGGTGAATTATAGAGAACGGGTTCAGATGAAGAAGAAGAAAGTGGGATGGAGGAAGAAGCAGCAGGGGTGTCATCATCAGCAATTGGGACGTTAACATGGTTGTTTAGCAGTCTTCCTGATCTCAACGTAGTAACAACACTCATACTATGGTTCTGTTGTTCAAGAATAACATGCGCATTTTGTGGGTGACCAGGATTTGGTAAGGGTTGAGATGGGCGTGTTCCTTTCTCCCTCTCGCTCATCGCAGCATTTAGTTGTGCAATCTGGGTCTCGATGGATTTTATGCTCTGTCCATGAGAATCTGTGTTGCACAAATGTTTGGATCGAAAATTGGATGTTTGTGGTGGATTGTGTGGATAACTTACAAAAGCTTCCATACTTCGTTCGAGAGCGGAAACCATAGCAGTACCGGACGCAGCAAAGTTATTGTTCGGAGGGAATGAATTGTTGTACGGAGCAATGTTGTTCGTCGGGTTTTGAAAAGATTGCGGTTGGAAAGGTTGCTGAAATTGTTGTTGTTGTGGTTGTTGTTGTGGAAGGGCCCTCAGAAAATTATTTTGGCCTTAGAACTGGTTTTGGTTTTGATTCTGGTTCCAGGCAAAATTAGGGTGGTTCCTCCAACCGGGATTATATGTGGAAGAGTATGGATCGTTTTTTAGTATTTGCTGAAATGCTGTATTAACCTGATCCTGACCTTGAGATGGTGGATTATAAAGACACTCTTTCGTCAAGTGTGATGGATCCGAACAATAAGCACAAATGGTGCGGAGGGGAGCAACAGGGCTAAGGGCAGGGGATGAAAATTTGCTCTTAATTGCTTTGAGTTTCCGCGTGATTAAGGTCAGTTCAGCTTTCATCACAATTGAGACATCCAAATGGTGAACTCCTGCCCTAGTTTGATCGAAAGAAGATGTTGAAGATGAAGTGGTCGGTCGGGTGCTTTCCTATTGCAGAGTTTTCTCAGCGAGATCTTCCAAGAATGGACAAGCTTTCTCGTCGGATTTAGATAGGAAGTGGCCTTGACAGATGGTTTCCAATAACTGTCTAATTTCTGGAAGCAATCCCTCGTATAAAGTGTGGCAAAATTGACATTTTTCAAAACCATGATGAGAACACTACACAAGGAGATCCTTGTATCATTCGAAACACTTCCAAAATGGTTCATTAGGAAGCTGAGTGAATTGATTGATTTCAGTCCTGATGCGCACAGTCTTATGATTCGTGTAAAACTTCTTTAGAAAGGCTTTTACAAACTCATCCCAATTGGATATAGAATGAGATGCGGTGGAATAAACCCATTTTTCCACTAAATCGCAAAGGGTGAAAACGATCATCCTTAAGCGGATCGCATCATCAAAAAGCTGAGTCGTTTTCATCATCTGGAAAACTTGCTGAAATTTATTGATGAAGACGTACGGGTCATCAAAATTATGTCCGTGAAATTTTGACAGGATGTTGAGAAAATAAGGCTTAATCTCAAAATTATCCCCATTGGCTAGTGGTGCAGAAAGGCAGGAAGGAAGAGCTGTACTGATAGGATAGTATCGGTCTTGTAACGCGATGCATGGTTGTGCTCCTATGGAGGTGGTAGAGTAATCGCACCAAGAGGGGGTGGAATCGTTCCCGGAGGAGGTGGATTATTCGCACCAAGAGAAGGTGGAATCATGTTGGGAAATACAGGATTGGTTTGGTCGAGAAAAGGCGGAGGTCCCGACATTTCACGAGATGAGGTACGGGATAAAGAAAGTGAAGATGTATGAACAGAATCTCGGTCAATCTCGGTGTTGACCGGAAAAGGTAAGGTGTATGTAGGGGAAGATGAATTGACTTCGGAGTCGATTGCGTAGTCGATAAGGACTAGCATAACACGGACTAATCGGTCACTAGTGTCCCGAGTCCAAGCGAACATACACTAAACACGTTTAGTGTTGTCAAATCGTGATGGTAGAATGCGAGGGTAAGAAAACGATTATGAGAAATGTAGGTGAAAGGTATGTGGAATGGAAATTTGGCGACAAATGACAAGTTTTTATCAAAGTTTTTGGGGTTTTTTAATATTTTTTTTATAGAGTTTTGAAAAAATATACGAAATCAAGGACACAACTTCAAACAATCACGGTCACAATATGCACAATCACACCCAGAGCTATGGTCCTCAAAGTCCAACTAGACTGCTCCTAACTGTTCCAAAGCGACAAGTTGTGAGATAACTCTCGAATCGCCACTTCACTGCCAATTATGTCCGGGTAAGTATAAGTGAGGTAAGGAGGATTCCGCTCACGAATCATCTTGAGACAGGATTTTTAAATTTACCTCCTCACTTGTCTAGCCTAGGCACCAAAAAGTCAAGTTTAGATAAACGACCGAATACCCACAACCTTCCTTTGTCCTATTGAGCACAACAAGTCCTTAATTGGCTGAGTTTAGATATTTTTTAATTAAACTCAATGGTAATGCTTATACTTTTTGTGATTTTTGGGGTCTTAGAAAGGGTGATGAAATCATCATCCAATTTGAATTGGTGTTATAGCCCCTTAAAGTTCGTATTATTTATGCAAATCAATAACAAACAAAATCTAAAACACTTGCAAAAAATTTTATTTGGCGGCGCAAAGAATCCTGCACAAATATAGTTTATTGGAAAGAGAGAAAGAGTTTGCACAAAGAATACCACAGAAAAAGCAATTTAGTGAAGTTAAGAAGGGGTTTCTGGAAGAAAGAAATACTCACAAAAAATTTGGACCCTGAAGCAATATTTTGACCGCGGAACCGCGGTCAAACCCCTTGATTGGCCGCGGAAGGGAGGTAGAGTTGGAGACTTGGACCTTCAAATTTCTTCTGTGCACTAAAATTGATCCCCTCTTCTAGTTTTTAGCCTCTGGATCTTGATTTGGTCACTGAATCTGCTCCAGATTTGGTACGGTTAGCCACGGTTTCGTCTTGATTAGCCGCGGTGTAGCCGCGAGATGTGGGTCTAATTTCCCACGACTTAGGCACCGAACTTGTTCTTCTCCCTATTCTGCACACTCGCACAAAAAGAATCACAGAATTACAAGATGATTTTTGTGGTTTTGTTGTTTTTTATATTCACAAATTAACCCGAAACTATAAAAAGAAATAAATTACCGTCTCCTCGGCAACGGCGCCATTTGATTGAAAGGTTTTTCACCTTAGTTTTTAAAGTCCTATTCCGCAATCAAGACGGGTTCACTTTGTAATTAACCGGTTGAGTACGGGTCAATCTACAGAGAGATGGGAGTCTTTTTCTTTATATTTTAACGAGTTAAGTCATGTTTGTCCAACTTTGTTCGATACTGACTATGTGTTTTTATATGTATATTACTAGAAACTTGTTAGGGTTAGAATTAAGTTAGTTTGAGTTAAGAGTTCGCTCACTTCTTTCATTTTCCTCTCTTGATATTGACGTTACGGTAATCAGCAACAACGGGGATTATCACGACTAGGAAGGATACTTGCAGTATAAACTAGGCTTTCCAACTTAGTTACTTCCTTTTGGTCATTATCCGTATGTTCTTGGCTCTTAAGCATAACCTCCAGTCAATCCAACCACAACCGGTCTCACTGGGTATCACCACTATCATAGAGGATAGGGTGCCGTAGGGAGCGAATTGTGGATGCCTTGACGGGAGTTCAATTCAAGTTGTTGGGTAAACGCAAGAATGAGGGAGATTTCCTTCTCTCAAACTTCCCTTATCCTACACTAATAAGTGAGAAAACTACTCATTCATTATATAAAAAGGAAAATAAAAATAAGTAGAGAAGACAGAAAGAAATGGGGTAGAAGCCGACAACTAACTACTTCGGATTTCACCTGAGCAAGAATTACACTTAAGTATCATTGTTGCAATGATAAACAAAAATAGAAAAGAAAAAATGAAACCCAATAAATAACAATTTATACTACTAAGAAAAATAAAAGTAAGTAAACTAGTTAACAATTGAAACAAGACATGCATATAAAACTCTCACCTTCATTTATCATCCACTTAAAAAGCACTCATATAATTTTTAATAGAGGAAAGATAAAGATGAAGAAGTGTAAAAACCCTAAACTTTCTGAATAATTTTTTTCCAAAATACAGAAGGAATACCTAAGCCTGAGCATAAGTTATAAATTTGTTTTGCTTTTGAACAGCAAGAAAGCACTTGTAGTTCATTGGTAAAACCTTGCACTGCTGTGACATAGACCCTATGATCGAATCCCCCAGCCACATTATCTTTTTATTTAATTTTTATTTTAATCTTTTAGAAGCCCAAGGGTTTGCACGTGCACTACACGTAAGATGATAAGTTACATAATAATCAAACATGTGCACGAGGGTATATGAATCGAGAGGGACACGTGGCCAAATTTGCACCCTCCATCAACAGGGATCGACCGGCGACGCAAGCTTTGGAGACCGGTATCGCCGGGCCCCCCGTAGGGGACGCTCTCCATCTCTTCACCCGAGCACCCATTGGCCTACCATACTTCTCTCATATTGTTTATTTTCTCTGCATTCATCCATAGAATATTAAATCACCTTTAATCCAAATTTTAATGCAAATTTTTAATGCATTCTTTAACCCTCTAAACCCTAATTTTCCCTATAAATACCATACTCCATTTTACACATCCTCACTCAGAAATTCCCTGCCAAAACTCTCAAAAATTCTCAAGTCCTTATAGTGTGTAAGTGGAGTTAGCAAAGGGCGAAGTTCCGGCGAAGTTCCGAAGAGATTCCGGCGACGAAACGGCGCCCCAATACTTTTCCTAGCTTCCCCCCTTCTCCCCTCTAACCTTGTAGCCAGTAATTCCCTTCTTCCCCTATCTTTATCTATTCTAAAACTTATATTCTTCAAAACCCGACAAAAGCGGAGTTAATCCGACTTCTGATTCGGTTTTTCTTTAAAAATTCTATTTTTCTTAAAAAATAAAATACCAGACTCTCATATAATATTTAACAAATATTAACAAACACATTAAAACAAGTTTCATATCAAAAGAATGTTTTATGCAATTTTTATCATATTTTTACGGTAAAATACCATATGCTTTATTTTCGACACAAATCAACATAATACTTGTATTACCTTTAGAAAACTCACGAGGTAAGAACTACATCATCACAACACACATAGTGGACATAGCACGATTTACTTTTGGGAAATGTTTTTGGGAATATCATGAGTTACAATAAAATACGCTAAACTATTACAAAACCGTTTTCTTTAAAAAGAGTATTCATTAATTCCTTGCAATTACGCCTCTACAACCCATTTTGGGAAACCCCGAACGGGATGGTGCGGGTTATCGCACGTACTTGGGCCTAGTAGAGCGAGATGCAGACCTCCGCAAGGAGCATTCGATCTCGATGGAATTTTTAATGCTATTTTTAAGAAAATGAGATTTCTAGAAAATAAATAAAATTTATTTTTATTAAATATATATATATATATATATATATATATATATATATATATATATATATATATATATATATATATATGAATGTTATTTAAAGATCTATTTTAAATATATTATACAAATATTCTAAGTTTTCTAAATCAAAGGAATCACCATTACAGGAAATTACCACTTCAATTCAATGCAAAATTCCAATATTTCAATAAAATATCATATATAATGAACACTAGGTTCTACTCACTAGAAACTTCACTTTTATAAAATAGACATCTATGAAAACCCTAAAAACGATAATTAAATACTTGAGGTGTATTTTGAATATGTATCAAAACTATTTTTACATAAAAACCCCTCAAGTTATACTAAATTATAATAAGGACCCTAGTAAATATAAGTTTAAGCGAAACCAATTCTCTTGAGCCTCAGGGAGCCAAGGAATGTGGGTGCTTGCCTATCTAAGGTAGACAATCTAACAAATGGTGTTATCAATACGGTAATTGTCTTGGAAAAAGACACAAATCCTGCAGTCCATGTGCAGCAGTTACCGATAATATCAAAACTAATTCAGGATTTCAAGTTCTTTTCAAAGTGTCTGACTCAGACTGAGTCTCAATCTGACTTGAATATGATTCAAGTATAAACTACAATACAACATGAATCCATGAATTCATCTATTCAATCTATATCAATCTATATTGACCGAACCGAACCATGGATATACTCCGTCTACATGACTATCCATTTATATCCATTTCGTTTACTGATATCATGGTTTCAGCAAGTCTTTCATTTACCACAAGACAATACAATACTATCAGTACAATCAATACAATCAATATATTAAGACATTACGGGGTTTATAAAGGGGTAGACTGGTACGGAACATGTTAAAGGTGGCACGAGGTGGTCACTAAAGACGTAATTACATCCATGTCGTTGTTCCATGATATTTTCGATGAGCCTTGTACTACGGGTTACCAAAGTCCACGGTGTAAGTTGGACTCCTCTCGTATACACTGGTATATTCTGTACCAAGCTACAAATAACTGCGTTAACATTATAATCAAACATTACTAGTTACACTCTTTTTTATGTCTATTCTACTTCTCTCCCATCTTTAGGACTTACCGAACGATTGTTCGCTGACGACATTCCTTTTCTTCTTTCTTTGAAATGTTGTCAGATGATTTGGACGCATTAGAGACCGAGCCCAGTACTGAGGACTTGGAGCAGTTTGCTATCGACCCAGAGTTGTAAGCACTTGTACATACTTTTCATTTCAGTTATGCCATTGTTTAGGCATTGCTTTCTATTCATGTATTTACATTCCAGTTGTACCTGTAAAAGAATGTTTAATAAATAAAAGTTGTTGTTCATTATATTCATGTCTCTTGTGTACATTTACTTTATATTTCTTAGATACGCTTAGCGTGTTTACTTCTGATTAAATACGTAGCGGGTCTCGCCGCGTCCCCTCCCCGTACACCGGGAAATGGGGCGTGACAAGAAGTTTACGCTAAATTATAACTAAAACTAGGAAAAATATGCATCCCTTGTTTGCCTTTGATCTGGAGTATTTATAGGCAGTGAAGTGAAGCCCTAAGGCCTTTTTCTAAACCCATGCACAATGACCAAAACACCCCTAAAATTTCATCGCAAGACATCATGATGAGGCCGCCGATCCACCGCCAATACGGGGTAAATTTCACGGAACCGTGGTCGTATTGTGGAATTGGCGCTCCGTACTTCCTGTGGGTTCTTTCGTGTTGCTTTGTTCTTCAGTTTGGTAGGTTCAAGTTTGCAAAATAGTTCCAAAATACTCCCAGATTTTCAACAGTCCCAAAATGAAAAATGATTGGACTTATTGCATTGATCTTCCTTGAGCTCTGCGTTGTCTTCTTGATTCTTGTATGGCTACCCTCGTGCTTTGTTCTTGTTTGAGACACGAACGACCCTCGCTTGATCTTGTCTCCTGTACTGGTAAGCGGCACCTGCGGATGGTGACCGGAACCCTTATTTTTATCCGTTTGTTGACAGTTGTCCCGAATTTGTCATAACTGTTCGTGATTTGTATTATTTTGGACTGAGAACCTGTAACATATATTTATGTAGCAAACACGGATTAAAAGTACCTATCTATATACAATGCAATCAAGAATGGGTGGTATAAAAGTGCAAAATTCTGATATGAACATAAATCTCGACATATAATTTTTTAAGGGGTTTGATCGTTACCCCATGCATTAACTATAAATAAAACTACTATATTACAATTATTGATTGGTAGAAATATATCATGAGAATGAAATTTATATCCATATTAAGGTATGTAGCAAATATATTATACAGATCTAAACAAGGGTAAAGAGAAAGTGACCGAATGAGGGGGTGAGAGACGGATCCTCCCGATTGATCTTTCAAAGTATTGATAAGGATCGACTTGTGTCTTCTTGGAGGCCCTCCTCTCTCCTCGGATTTTTTCTAAAGGTGAAGCCAGCACCATTGCGAAGATATTCGAGTCACAGTTGTGCAGAAATTTTCTTGGAATTAATTGGAGTCCGGAAAAGAAAGAAAAGAAAAAATGAATGAGGTGGTGTTTTATAGGACTGGCTGAAAAAATCAAATCCCAACAATCAAATCCCCAAACGATTCAAATCTCACCCAAATCCGTGCCCACTTGCCCAGAATCAACACCCGAACCGATCTGGGTCTCCGCTAGCAATTCGTGGCCGTTGGATTAAGATCCAACGGCTCATGCGCGCCAGAGATCCGGCCACGTGGTCGCGTGCAGGAGCACGCGCTTGCGCCAGCAAGCGCGTAGTCCCCACCTTGTGGCCGCCGCATTTCCTGGGCCGTTGGATGTGAAATCCAACGGTTCCGGTTAAATCCTCCTTTTTAAATATTTTTTTCCTTTAAAAAAACTAAACAGTTTTTGAAACAAAATTTTGATTTTGAAAAAATTGTTAAAAATAGTTTAAAATTTTGGAATAATCTGGGAGAAATCTAGAAATTATGTTTTAATATTATCTTCAGTTTGAAATAAAATTTGGTTAAAAATAATTTATTTTCCTGGTATTTTAAAATATCTTATAAACATTATCTTTTGCACAAAAATTTATATTAAATTCAAAAAATTTATATTAAATTCAAAAAATTTATATTAAATTCAAAAAATTTATATTAATTAGTTTTAAAAATAAATAAATCATTTTCCACTCATTATCTTTTAAATGAAGTCTCAAAAAAAATTTAACACCCGGAAAATTAAAAAAAAAACCTTTTATTTATGTATAAAAAGGGTGAGGGTTGTGGTGGGCTTGTAACAGCTAAAGTAAAACTTTGTCACATTCTATGACATGAACCATAATAAGAATATCGTTGGGGCGTCTCCTACTCAGCGACGCGCAGCATCGGATCCCGGGTGTAGTGTTAAGTATGCAAGGGCTTCTAGGTCGTCGTCCAGAAACGACGCGCTACATCGGACCCCGGGTGTAGTGACAAATAAGCAAGGGTTTCATAGGATCCGTCTAGCTTTCTGAAACATAGGTTCCCTTACGGGTAGACTAATAGAATTAGTGGAGGTGATGATTAAGAGGAGAGTTGGTATTATGTGTTTGCAAAAAACTAAGTGGTAGGTGAAAAGAGTAGAGTCATAGAGCCTTAAGGTTATAAGCTTTAGTATACGGGTAGAGATAAAAATCATAATGGGGTAGGCATAATCATAGATAGACGGTTGCTTAAGGATGTAGTTGAGATTAAGAGAAAAGGTGATAGAATTTTACTGGTTAAGCTTATTTTAGGTGGAGAGATCCTTAATGTTATTAGTGTTTATGCACCATAGATAGGTTTTGATGACGTTAGTAAGCGTCTATTCTGGGAGGATTTAGACGAGATGGTGCAAAGTATACCTAGTGCAGAGAAGTTATTTATTGGTGGTGATCTCAATGGACATGCAGGTACTAGTCGTAGTAGGTTTGATATTATCCATGGAGGTTTTGGTTTTGGACAAAGGAATGAAGTAGGTGGCTCGATTCTAGATTTTGCCTTATCTTATGACTTGATCTTAGCAAACACCTGGTTTAGGAAAAGAGAGTCCCACCCTATCACTTTTAGGAGCAGATTAAGTGCTAGTCAAATAGACTTTTTTCTGACAAGAAGAATAGATAGAGAATGTTGTATAAACTGTAAGGTAGTGCCAGGTGAGAGTGTAACCACTTAACATAGAATTTTAGTTCTAGACTTTAGATTTAGAAGAGGACCTAGAAAGATTAGACGTAAGGTAGAGCTTAGAATTAAATGGTGGCGATTGAAAGAAGATAACCAAAATACTTTTATAGATCGTGTAGTCCAAGAAGCGGATTGGCAGTCGGAAGATGATTCAGACAGAACATGGAACAAAATGGCTAGTTGTATCAAGAGGGTGATTAGAGATCCACTTGGTGAGTCGAGAGGTGGTGCTCTACCATCTAAGGACACGTCATGGTGGAATGAAGAAGTAAAGGCCGATATTAAATTAAAAGGGATTCTTATAAAGATTTGAAGAAAAGTAGAGATGTGGAGAGATTTGAGAAGAATAAAATGGCTAAAAAGGAAGTTAAGAAAGCTGTTCGGGAAGCTAAATCTAAGGTCTATAAGGTGTATGAGAAATTAGACACTAAAGAGGCTGAAAATGATATATATCGGATTGCTCGGATGCGGGAAAGGAAGACTAGAGATTTATGTGCGATGAAGTGTGTCAAAAATGAAAATCAGAAGGTTTTAGTTCGAGATGAGGATATCAAGGAAAGGTGGAGAGATTATTTTGACAAATTGTTCAATGAGAGCTTTACTAAGAATTTGGATGGACTTGTCATTCAATCTCAAGATATAAACAGTGATTTTATGCGTAAAATAAGACTACCTGAGATTAAAGAAATTTTGAATAGAACGAGTTTAAGAAAAGCAGTTGGTCCTGACGGGATTCCTATCGAGCTTTGGAGATGCTTAAGAGAAATAAGCGTTAAATGGCTAACAGATCTGTTTAATAAGATTTGGCAAACAAAAAAGATGCCAAATGAATGGAGGAAAAGTATCCTTGTACCTATCTACAATAACAAGGGTGACATTCAAAGTTGCTCAAACTATCTTGGAATAAAACTTATGTGTCACACCATGAAAGTTTGGGAGAGAGTGATTGAACACAGGCTAAGGAAGGATATTAAGATAACAGAGAATCAGTTTGGGTTCATGCCTGGATGATCGACGAGAGAGGCTATTCATTTTCTCCGTCAACTTGTCGAGCGTTTTCAAGAGAGGAGAAGAGATTTGCATATGATATTTATTGATTTAGAGAAAGCGTACGACAAGGTACCTAGAGAGGTATTATGGGGGACAATGATGAAGAAGGGGGTCTCCGTCAAGTATATTAATATAATCAAGGATATGTACGATGGAGTAGTGGCAATGTCAGAACTTGCGGCGGCCTAACGAGTGATTTTCCGATTACAATTGGTTTACATCAAGGATTTATATTAAGTCCATTCTTGTTTACTATTATGATGGATGAGCTTACTAGAACTATCCAAGATGAGGTATCTCGGTGTATGCTATTTGCTGATGATATTGTTCTAGTAAATGAGACGAAAGCAGGGGTTAATGCCAAATTGGAATTATGGAGGCAAACATTGGAAACTCGGGGGTTCAGATTGAGCAGGTCCAAAACAGAATATATGCATTGCAAATTTAGTAAACAGTGAAGTCAAAACCATATTGGTATAACATTGGAAGGACAAGAGATATCGCCGAGCGATCAGTTTAGATATCTAGGTTCCATCATCCAAAAGGATGGGGAGAACGATAGTGATGTTAATCAAAGGATTCAAACTGGTTAGTTGAAATGGAGGAGTGCAACAGAGATTTTGTGTGATCGTAACTTTCCGTTAAAATTGAAAAGTTTTATCGGAGCGCTATTCGGCCTGCCTTATTATATGGTACAGAATGCTGGGCTCCTAAGAAGCATCATACACAGAAGATGCACATAGCGGAGATGCGTATGCTTCGTTGGATGTGCGGTAACACTAGAAAAGATAAGGTGCGAAATGAGGATATTCGTGAAAAAGTTGGTGTAACACCTGTGGAGGAGAAGATGCGGGAAAACCGGCTAAGATGGCTTGGTCATGTGCGACGCACACTACTACAATATGGGGTTGCCCCTACGGATGATGAAATGAGTAGGGGTAGATTTTTCTTGCCCCTACGGACTAAGCCGTAGGGCCAAATGGTTGTCCCTACGGTGCCCGACATTTTAATTTAAAAATATTAAATCGTAATTTGTTGTTTGGCCCTACGGATCCGCAAACCAATAACCTACGGTTATGTCCGTAGGGGCATCTAAATGGGAATTTAATAAAAAAAAGGCACAGAAATGCCCTACGCCTCGATCTCTTTCCCTCTCGTTCCCAAAATTTTCTCTCGTTCCCGCGTCTCCAATTTTCTCTTCGTCGCCACCGCGCGCCCTCCGTTCTCAGCCCGCCACCGCCTTCCGTTCTCGGCCCACCACCGCCCTCGTTCTTCCTCGTCGAGTTCCTCGTTGCCGATTGCGTGCGTCGTCAACCGCCAAGCGTCTCCGTCGTCTCCTCCACTGTCTACAGGTAAGTAAATCTCCAATTAAACATAATTGTGATGATGTTAGGGCTAGTGTTCAGGGTTCGGGTAGGGATGAGGGTTAAGGTTAGGCATCGGGTTCAGTTTATGTTAGGGTTAGGGTTAGGGTTAGGGTTGGGGCTCGGCTGGGGCTGGGGCTGGGGCTGGGGTTGGGGTTTAGCTGGGGCTGGGTCTGGGGTTAGGGTTAGGTTGGGGCTGGGGCTGGGGCTGGGGTTAGGGTTGGGGTGGGGCTGGGCTGGGGCTGGGGTTAGGATTAGGTTGGGGTTGGGGTTTGCTGAATTTGGCAAACCTGAGAAGAATTTCCAGCAATTTTAGCCTAGTTTGATTACTATAATTATTGTTGATCGAGAAAATCTTGGGTCCTTCTAATCAAACATTGTTTGTTACTGTATGTCAACGAGTACTGATAAAAGAAAAAACCGATTTCAAGTGGAAATTAGGTATGTACAATGTTCTAATATAAAAATTAAGAAATCCCTTTTATTTAAATATAAAGCATATGTTTCATGTTAACAATAGGAGTTTGGCTTCAAGCATGGTTAATTATATATGGATCTATGTTTATAATTATGAAAAAGAGTATCAACTTAGAACTATCATACTATCATGTTGATCTGCATGGTGATCTGATGAATGTGTCTAAATTTTATATAATCTCCTAGAAATACCTTGATGCCTTGTATCGATAAATTTCAGGTTAATTAGTTAATTAGGCATATGGATTGTTATATTATAGGTGAGCCGAATATCAAGAAATTGTAGAATTATTGGATTTATGAGTTTTGATAAACATTGATTTGATAAAAAAAATGGTAATTTGTAATATCTTAGTTTTTCCCAAGTTAGGGCTTCAAGCCAAGGTTGTTCTCCTCGTCGCCACCGCCGGTTTCGTCGCCACTGCAGTTCTCGTCGACACCGCGGTTCAGGTCGTCGCCACCGCCGTTCAGGTCGTCGCCCCAGCCCCAGCAGCCGTTCAGGTGAGTAAATCTCGAGGTAAGTTAAAGAATTTATTGGATTATTTTGGGCTTAGGGTTCATGGCGTGCGAGTTGGGGTTGGGCTGGGGTCGCGGTCGCAGTCGGGGTCGGGTTAGGGTTGGGGTAGGGGCTGGGCTGCGGGGTCGGGTTCGGGGTCGGGGTAGGGTTAGGGTCGGGGTCGGGGTCGGGGAAGGGTCAATTTATCAAATTTTTTATTGGGGGTGCGGCTGGGGCTGCGGGCTGGGGCTAGGGCTGGGCTGCGGCTAGGGCTAGGGTTGGGGCTGGGGCTGCGGCTAGGGCTGTGCGTCCTCCAGAGGGCGATCATAGGATCGGTGAAGTGAGGTGGCTGGATATGAGATACGATAATTTCCATGTGTTCAATGGAATGCTGAGGGTCAGAGTCGGTTATTCATATATCTCCCAAAAAAGAATGAGTTTGTTATCAAAGGTGTATTGACTTCTACATCAAGGAATATCAGTTATATGTCATCCAGTGACTAAGTCTGTTTCTGGCCCAACCATATTTATGAATCGTTTCTTCTTTTTCCTTCTTACGTATATTTACTAGTTCAGACTGTATGCACCTCTGCAATCAACGCCGAGAACTTGTACATTATAGGTTAATAGACATATGCTATGAAATCACGGTGCATATCGAATTCATGATATGTTATAGTCCCTCATTATTTTTACTGTGGTGAGAAAGCAGTCGCTGGTGGCCACAAGCCATAGAATTGGCAGTTGTCCTACCTGCGATAACATCTTACAAATCATCAGTAGACATCTCTGTTATATTAATCTTTTAATGTCTGCATGCATGCATGTTTATTTGCATATTTCCACTTGTTTGTGCCATAGTTTTTGTGTGCATGTGTGCGTGTGTGCCACAGTTATATTTACTTCTACATCAAGGAATATCAGTCGCATGGCAGGATTTAGTCCGGTTTTGGCCTAACCGCATTTATGAATTTGTCTTTTAGATGTTTTCCTGAGTGTCACATCGTTCTTACCCAAGTTTGTAAGCCATGTTCATTATTCTTTCAATTCTTTTAACTTGAATATGCCAGTTATTGTTCCGTTTACTATAAAGTTGCAACAAAGAGTCTCTGTTAGCACTTCCATGCACCCTTTACATGTTTTTATCATATCCACTCCTATCTATCCAGAAAGTCAACATCTTCTGGTATTTGTTTTCAAAAAGAAAAGATAAGAGAGGAAAAGATATTTGTCCGTCTCATATTTGAGCCATACTTTTGATTTTCTTGCAGATTCTGGGTTGATTTTCTGTGATAATTCATAAACATAGTAATATTTGTAATGTTTCTTCTTGTTAGTCTAACTTTCCTCTTATGAATGCCAACACTGTTTTTGCCCTCCTTTTCTTCGTGGCACATGATATCTTGCACCTCTCCTCTCGAAAACTTATTTCTCTTTTATTTTATCTATCTTTATTTTATTTTATCTTATTTGCTACGCTTTGTTTTGTTTTATTATATTTTTCCTCTGCTAATTATATTCTTCTAGATCATGTTTGCCTAATCTATCCGAGGCTTAGCATAATCTAGTTGCGATAAACAATTCCATCTTCTGCTACTATGGTGGCACTTAGAAACTTCCATTTAGAAATGACAGCACGTATTTTGTGGAAGTACTGTACATAAGTAAAACCACAACGGGCATGACAAATTTGTTGACCAGGTTCCGATTACTGTGTGAAAGTTGTTCGGATGAAATTCTAATTCTGGTGGAATTGAAACCGATAACCGGTTCATATGGTGATTTAGGTTGCTTCAGTGATATTTGTGCCTACATTGATGCCTCAAGCAACGAATCAAATGATGTGGATCACAAACTAATTAAATAAATTTTGAATACCAATCTGGACTGGGATTTGAATACCAATCCTAGTTTGCTACATTTTTTTATATATAGTAGATGGTGATACTTCTTTAAGTAAAAACAACCCTACACTTAAGCGAAATCATAAATCGAAACACACATATATAGAATACAACTCATACATGGGTATCCTCAAATCTAACTTTCATTGAATTTGCACGCGCACTTAAAATAACAACCTTTATACTAAAAAATTATGTATGCCATTACTTAGTAGTTTATGGTTTTTAGACGCAAAAGTCATTTGAGAAATACTTTTCCTACCCACTATTAATCCATATTCTCAATATAGTCATTGAATTTGCACGCGCACATAATAAGAAGGAGAAGACAGTAATGTGGCAGAAGAAGAAGGAGAAGACAGTAATGTGGCAGAAGAAGAAAAAAATGGCATTCCTTGTTCTCTGTTTCAGCATCAATCTTCTGATATGAACTAGTGATGGCTTTCACATAGGATTTTCCCTTTAGAGACTTCTTAGTGTCCAATAGAAAGTATACATCAGATTTGTGCAGGTCAGGTTCTTCTATAAAGTTTCGATGTATCGGTATGCTATATATCTGTATTTTAGCTTTCTTTCTTATGCATGTCTTTTAATGATTCGCAGCCGGTTCCGAATAAATTTACCAAGCAGATTAGTAAGATGGTCAATAGAAGAGAAAATGCTAACCTAGTGAGCCACAATGGATAATTTGTCATTATTAATCCATCTTCCTGAAAACGGTTTATACGGAAGAAGTATATTTCATGGTACTTGAGAAAAATATATGTTGAAGTCAAAAACTATCAAGATTTCAATGCTCGCTTATAGTCTTCCAAGATATTTTATATTCCAAGGCAAGGTGACAATAAGTGCATGCTTTTGCATGATTTGGTATGTAGATTCAAGGTTATGCATGGCTACGACCCTTTCTTATGGTTTCTTATCATAATTTTCTGCACACCTATAGTTTATAGATGCAGTTAGATCATATCTCTATAAGGGAAAACTTAAAATAACAACTTTTATACTAAAAAAATTATGTATGCCATTACTTAGTAGTTTATGGTTTTTAGACGCAAAAGCCATTTGAGAAATACTTTTCCTACCCACTATTAATCCATATTCTCAATATAGTCATTGAATTTGCAAGCGCACATAATAAGAAGGAGAAGACAGTAATGTGGCAGAAGGAGAAGACAGTAATGTGGCAGAAGAAGAAAAAAATGACATTCCTTGTTCTGTGTTTCAGCATCAATCTTCTGATATGAACTAATGATGGCTTTCACATAGGCTTTTCCCTTTAGAGACTTCTTAGTGTCCAATAGAAAGCATACATCAGATTTGTGCAGGTCAGGTTCTTCTATAACTTTCAAGAGTCTCAACTGATTCTGTAAATTACACTCTTGTTGGGTGATACTTTTATCACTTCTCACTGCAGGTGCGCTCTCTAATATCCATTTTGAATGTAATATTATAGATATCCATGCCTGTTTATGTCAAAATTACTTATATTGTCAATGTTTGATTGTCTAGTTGTTGGTGATGCGTCCATATCAGGGACAGAGGCCACTCCCGTTCCTCCAGGTATGTTTATATATTATATAGGGCATGTATATTGATTTAGAATGCTATATCATAAATATACACACATTCGTTTTGCTCTTAGTCGTCCAACTCATTATCATGGGCTGCTTGATGAGATTAGATTTGCGCCTGATGATCTACAAGAGCTTGTTCACTCCCTGTCATAAGCAGCGCTATATGCGAGTTTACCTTATTAGTATGTATGTACTGAAATTAATTAATATTATTCAAATTTTGATACATGCAGATACCAGAGGAGCACATCTTCTATCTCTGTAGGTAAGGCTTTGAATTTGTTGATTTTGGTATTTCTTGTCAATTTTATAGACCAGTATGTGCTAAATATAATGTTCTGACAGTTGCTAGGGGGAAGGCAGCATTCGAGGCTGCTGACCCCAGTCCTGGACACCGCACACGGACGGCACCACGGAGGTTGGGAGAGAGGCCGAGGACTGGGCTTTAGTAGGGCCCATATGAGGTTGGACTCCACCCCGGTGGTTACTTCCTCCGTCTCCAGTGAGCGACGTATCCAGCAGGAACTGGAGAGCTTGAAGGCCACCGTTCAGGAGTTGAATGAGATGCTGGTATGTATACTACTTAATAGTAAAATATAATGTCATATTATAGATATCAACATATCCAATATCAGTACATAGCCTGAGCTTATTTGGTTGTAGACTTATGTTTTATTAATCATACATGTACATATCTAATTAAAATAAACTACAGTTTTCCAAACTAGATATCCAAATGGGGTTTCGAATTAACTCGATAATGATAAGAATTCGAATGTGGGTGTAGAAGCGGGTGGTTGAGCAGGCCCAGGCCTCGGGGATCGATTTTACCGGACAGAACGATCCGAGGCTGCTGACCCCAGTTCTGGACGCCGCACACGGAGGGCACCACGGAGGTTGGGAGAGGCCGGGGATTGGGCCCTAGCAGGGCCCATATGAGGTTGGACTCCATCCCGGCGGTTACTTCCTCCGTCTCCAGTGACCGGCATGTCCATCATGAACTGGATAGCTTGAGGGCCAGCGTTCAGGAGTTGAAGGAGATGCTGGTATGTATACTACTTTATAGTAAAATATCATTTCATATTATATACATATCAACATATCCATAATTAGTACGTAGCTTGAGCTTATTTGGTTTTAGACTTAAGTTTGATTAATCATACATACATATGTAATTGAAATAAACAACGCTTTTCCAAACTAGATATCCAAACAGGGTTTCGAAATAACTTAATAATGATACGAATTCGAATAATAAACAGTTCTTACACGCTTCTTACACACGTTATATCCAGACGCGACAGGGTAGATCGGCCGAGCCTCCACATGCATCTCCTTCGGCTGCGGCTCCGCAAGCCACTACATCGGCTGCGGTTCCGCAGACAGCTCCTGTAGCTCCACCGTCCACTCAGACTCCCGTAGCCGCGGCTCCGCAAGCGACTACCTCGATGGCGGCTGCGCATACCACATCGCCGGCTCCACATGCCGCTCAGACTCCCGCTCGCGACGAATTGCAGAGTTTATTGACCGAGGAGCAGGCGCGCGTTATTCTATCGTTATTCAGAGGTGGAGCTGGACCGAGCTAGGGTAGATTTTTGGTTCTTTTTTTTTTGAAACATGTATTTATTTATATCATACACATTGTACTACATTTTGAAACGATATTGATATTGGTTTGTATTTATATCATATTCAGTTTTTGTGTTTCTTTTGTATATTATATATATGCGTGAGATGTGATTATGAATATTGCAATATATGATTTGATTGATGTATATATTATTGTGCACAGGGCGGGAAAAAATCAAGCAGCCCATTTTTAAAAAAAAATTACAGACAATATGTACCTACGGATTAATCCGTAGGCACACATGTTACCCCTACGGATATGTCCGTAGGGGCAAAATATCAGCAGTAACTGATATTTCCCCCAGATCTCAGTGCCAGGGGATTGGGAAAGCCCCTACGGATATATCCGTAGGGGCCACTGACTCTCCCCTACGGCGTTATCCGTAGGGGCAAAATATCAGGAATCCTGAATTTGTACCCCTACGGAAACGTACCTACGCATATATCCGTAGGGGGTAGTACATGCCCCTACGGGTATATCCGTAGGGCCAAGTAATTTATTAAAATAAACAGTAAATAATATAAAATCTTATACCCTACGGCTTAATCCGTAGGGGTAACTGGACCTACACATATATCCGTAGGGGCAAAAATTTAACCGTAGGAGCAAGTTCAGGGCCTCAACTTGCACCTGCGGCCTTTGCACCTTCGGGGTATTTTTTCGCCCCTACGTATATATCCGTAGGGGCAGTGGGTTGCCCCTACGGATAAATCCGTAGGGGCAACCCTTCTTTGTAGTAGTGGCAGACCTATAGAAGCACTGGTTCGACAAATAAATACTCTCGATATGGGCGATGGGAACAGGGCAAAAGGGAGACCGAAAAAAACAGGATGGAGGTGATACGAAACGATATGGTTGCCAAAGGCCTCAATGAAAGTATATTATTTGATAGAAGTGAGTGGAGGCGGAGGATTCATGTGCTGGACCCGGTGTGATTCTCATGTTGGTTCATGTAGCCTACCCCATAAGCTTGGGATAAAAGGCTCAGTTATTGTTGTATTTATGTATAGAACAATCACGGACGTTACAGGGAAGATGAAGGTGGAGACCTCAGTCACTATGAGGTGGAGGTGATGAGGTCGACAAGGAGAAGACAGGGGTGGCGATGACGACGAGACGGTGGAGATCGAAGAGATAGCAGGAGAAGGGGAACAAAGAGGAGGAGGTGGCGGACGACGAGAAGGAGGCGGTGACAGAGACGGCGAGGAGGTGGAAGTTTTTTTTTTCATATTTGATGAAAAAATTTAGAGTATGGAAGGAAGTATTTTTTTTTGGAGGGGGGGAGGGGTTAAGTGGGTTAGGGTTGTTGACAAAAATGAACAAAATTTCAAATATATGCAAACTAATTCGGGCGGAAGTATCCCGTCGAATTTGGTCTCTTGTCGAATTAGGCTATAGTTCTTGCAGTGGTTCCCAGCATATGTTATGGGATTAGCCGATTAGCAGAAAAATTATAAGGAACCAGAACACTTTTTTGCATATAGAATCATAGGATATTCTTACTAACCTCAAAAATAAGATATACATAGGACAGTGATTACTTAACCAGGCTTTTGAAAATCAAGCAGACACAGCCACCTCTAACTCTCTACTAACTATATAAGTTAAAGGAAAATATAACCCCCCTTACTAATTAGGTTTGAACGTATTACAAAATTCTATATTTTAGTGAATCTATGTAGATTTGTTGATTATGCACCAAAGGCCATGTAAGTCAAGCCAACAGCACAATAAAAACAAAACTTAACAGAATATGAATTCAAACACCGAAAATTTCAGACACTAAATAGAGACAAATGTATTGTGTTAATATCATTTCCAACTAAAAACTATCAATAAATATAGGGTGGAGGGATACTGATTGGTTTGATGGGCCTACATTTCCAACTAAGATGCCTTCTACTGAAAAAACGTTTCCACCTAAACTTTTATTTAATTCACTCTTCTCATATCATGCATCTATAAATACCTCCCTCTCCCGCATTAAACTCCAATCACTACCACTTTTGTGAAAATACACTCTCATTGAATAGGAAATTCAATTAATATGGAAGCTTTCCAAGCCCTTTTGGGAATCGTTATCCTTGCTTCGGCGATTGGCCAAGCTCTTGCTAGTGATCCTAGTCCACTTCAGGATTTTTGTGTTGCGGACAAGAACTCCAAAAGTATGATTCATTGCATGTGCCTTGAAGTTGTATTACGTACCTTCTTATTTACCTTTCGAGATTTCTGTTGTTTTCCATGGCACCTTGAACGATTCAAGGTTTCTATTTATCAAGCTAACTAAATTTGGTGTTTAGTTACTTTCATGGCAAAGTATTGGGATACAATCATACAATAGTTTCAACAGCAGTTCAAAATAAGCATATATATGAGCATGCACAATTTCCTATCCAAAGCACACACCTTGTTGTTCTTGTTTAAAGAACCTTCTTAGCAAATGATACAGTCTTAGAGCCATTGTTTCATTAACAGGTCTTTTTTTCCTCAACAAAGAATAAACCTTAAACTGTCCTTTCTTTAGTTTAAGGTTACTTGGAGTGCATTATATATAGCCATATAATTCTAATAGTTATGTCTTTAATGTTCGATTAATACATGGCCTGTTTGTGTATGGAGATATATGTTATGCAAACTATAGCTTGAAAATCCCTACCTTGACTGATAATTTAACTTCGATAGTCTGATTGGTTTTGGAGTTATCTAAGCTCCTAAATTGGCTTTTATTCTCATTTTCTAAAGTTTAGAGAAAAGAGGTTGGATTGGATTTCAAAGAACCACGCTTATCTCAACTGCAAAATTAAAGCCAAATGGTGCACGCTTAGGAAACAGGAGTTAAATTTAAATAACTCTATGAAACTATGGTTATGCTAACTCCCAAAGCCAAACGGTCCCATGGAGATAGATAGCAGCGTCTTGTGATAACCATGACATGGCTCATTTTGCAAGGCAATGAGATGAATTTTCATCCCTGTATCATTTCTTGCATCACTAACCATTCATTAACTATTTTTCCCTCTAGTATTCATAAATGGCCTAGTCTGCAAGGACCCAAAGCTAGCCAGAGCGGTGGACTTCTTCTTCTCCGGACTTGACAAGCCAGGCAACACCGCAAACCGGGTCGGGTCCAATGTGACCCTAGTCAACGCTGCAGCTTTACCGGGACTCAACACCCTCGGTATATCTATTGCCCGAATCGATTATGCTCCATATGGCCTCAACCCTCCTCATACTCATCCTCGTGCCAGCGAAGTCCTTACAGTGATCGAAGGCACACTGCATGTTGGATTTGTTACCTCAAACCCTAACAAATTGTTCCTAAAGACACTTCACAAAGGAGACGTGTTTGTGTTTCCTATTGGTCTGATTCACTTCCAATTCAATGGTGGTGATGTGCCTGCTGTTGCTATTGCCGGTCTCAGTAGCCAAAATCCTGGTGTGATCACTATAGCCAATGCTGTTTTCGGATCGAATCCAAGAATTTCAATCGAAGTTTTGAAGAAGGCTTTTCAGGTCGATGATAAGGTGATTGAAGCGCTCATGGCTCAGTTCAGTTAGAGGAAATGGAGGGAAGATGCCATATAAATAAGGCAAAAATATTTGTGTGTTTTAGCTTATCGTATTTATTTTTTTAATGTTCAATATGCAATGTTTGTTGTGTTAACATTTGCATATATGCAATAAATTGAGTGTTATAAGAAAAATGAACTTAAAGTGATTGAATAATATGCAAAGTCAATATTACATTTATTATCGTTGTACTTAATCAAGGGAAAATTTGGTGGATTTGTTTATTACTTAATGCCGATCTAATAACTTTAAAATTCATTTCGACTGCCAACTTCAGTTGAGAAAGGCCACTTGTTTTATTTTTTAACAATAAGTTCACTTGGTCGACTGAATTTTTTAGTCGAGCAAGTACTAACTCGACTGACATATTCAGTCGATTAAGGCCGCTTATTTTTTTCTTCAATATGTTTACTTGGTCAATTGAATATTTTAGTCGAGCTAGTACTTGCTCGACTGAATATTATAGTCGACCAAGTCCCTAAAACCTTAAAAAATCCTTTGTTCGACTTAAATAAACGATCGAGCAAGACCGTCAGTCGAGCAAGAGTTTGGTCGATCGGGCCTAGTTCGACCGACTTAGTCTGTCAAACAACCTAGCTTGTTCGAATGTTTCTTTCTTGATTGACTGATATATTCAATCGATCCAAGGATCAAATCCTTGTAGTGATTACTGCGATTTGAGTCTTTTCTAGAAATTCATACAAATTAACTTGCAACAAATATATAATATAATCATCATTAAATTGCATGTTCTATTAATCCTTGACGCTGTAATGTCTATTGATATCCCACCCCAAATATTTATTTTTTTACTTTTAAGAAACAACTTTAGTCTAACTTGTTAAATATTGTGGAGGATTCTTCCTCAGACGTCTGCATAAGGATGTGGCAGACGTCAGCGCATTCACAATGCAAGGGCTGAAAAGAGTAAAGAAGATACAGACGTCCAGATCCAAAAGCTTCAGACGTCTGCCAAGACGGAGCCAAAGTCACAGTGCATAGGCAGACATCTTTCCAAGGAGTGACAAACGTCTTCCCAAGGAGCTGATAGCCTACCAGAGAATTGGCAGACGTCAGACCAAGCCTTGATCAGACATTAGTCGTTGGGATTTCTGCGAATCTATTATTTACCATATGTTGTTTTAAATAAGATTTGTATAGGAATTAGGGTTAGGTTATATAAGGGTATCTCTCATATGAGAATTAAGGCTACCATTGTGATAATTATTTAGCGAGAGCGTGACGGTTAGGGCTTGGAGAAATTTAGAGAGATTTGAGGAAAATCTCCCAGGGTTTGCTCTTTGTGTAATTTGTCTCAAAGTTTTTAGTGGACGTTTGCGGATTCTGCTCTACCGGAGACTAGCCATACGGGGGGTGAATCTCGTTAACAAATCTCTCTTGTTTGGGTTTGTTTGATTCTTATTTAATTCTCGCATTTTATTTATCGTTTGTTCTTTCATTGTGATTTTGTGGTGTGTTCATGATCGTTGTCATGAGCATTATTCCGTGAATCAACTTCCCATACTCCCAACAACTGGTATCAGAGCCTAGGGCTTGACGCTTGACACCAACAACCGGTATCAAAGTCTCTTCAATTCTACGATCTAGGTCAACGGTGGGTAACGACACCTATATTCTCTTTTCCACTTTCTTAGATCGTTGTTTTGAAGGCATTGGTTCAGATAAAGAAGTTGAGTTTGCTGCAATTTAGTCGAAAGATGGTAGAGGATAAAATAAACATCGAAAAATTCAATGATCACAATTATGATTGGTGGCGCATGCAGATGGAGGACCACCTGTACTAAAAGGACATGTATCTTCCGTTGTTAAGAGAAAAGCCTGTAAAAATAACCAATGAGGAGTGAAACCATTTGGATAGGAAAGCCCTGGCAACAATCAGATTGTTGTTGACTTCGCAAATGGACTTTAATATCTCAAAAGAGAAGAAAACCATAGGACTAATGACGACGTTAGCCAAGTTGTATGTGAAACCATCTGCATTAAACAAGATCTTCCTGATGTTGATGTTTTTCAACATAAAGATGGCAGAAAGCGGTTCAGTAAAAGAACACTTAAATGATTTCAACAACAGACGAGCCAGTTACAATCCATCTTGATCGTGTTTGAAGATGAGATTCGGGCCCTACTATTCCTCTGTTCGTTGCCGGAGAGTTGGAAGAATCTAGTTATGGCGTTTAACAACTCTATCTCAGAGACTCTCACATTTAATGATGCGGTGAGTAACTCGATCTCAGGGACTCTAACGTTTAATGATGTGGTGAGTTGCATATTAAATCATGAGATGCGGAGAAAGTCCATGAGTGGGAGTTTTGGAACTTCTGCACTTTCGGTGGAGAATCGCGGTAGAATGATGGAAAGGGGAAAGGGAAAAAAAGGCAATTCTAAGAGCGGAGGAAAATCGAAGGCGAAGATCCAAAGCGACTGTTGGAATTGCGGAAAGAATGATTACAGAAAAAGTGAATGTTGACTCTTGAAGAAAGATTCGGATGGAAAGGTATATGAGAAGGAAGCTTACATGGTGTCTATACAAGAACAGAGGGAATAAGGTCTTTATCTTTCGACGAGTGAGAATACAAAGGCGGATACTTGGCTTCTAGATTCGGAGGTATCCTTCCATTGCACTTTGGGCAGGCATCATTTCAGTGAGTATGTTCAAGGTGATCTTGGATATGTGACGGTGGGAAAGGGTCAGTCGTGCAAGATCGTTGGTAAGGGGACGATCATACTGCAGCCATTAGGAGAAGGTCAAATCAAGTTGAAAAGTTCTAGGCATATTCCAGATTGAAGAAAAGTCTTATTTTCACAAGTCAGCTTGACAACGAAAGATTAATGACGGTGTTTGGAAATTCGCAGTGGAAAATTTCTAAAGGATCGTTGGTGGTTGCTAGGGGAAATTTGAGCGGTTCGTAATACTCATTCAGTGGGAGAAGCGGTGCTTCGGTTGCGTCGACGGTAAGTTCAGAGATTTCGTTATGGAATAAAATATTGGGGCACCTCAGTGTGAAGAATATGAAAATTCGTCAGGATAGTAGGCTTATTTCAGGGCTGAAGAATGTGGAGTTGAGTGTCACGTCCCGCTTTCCAAAAGACGGTAACGGTACGTGACGAGGCCCGCAATATATTTACTATGAGAAGATCATTTTCCTTAATAAATATATTAAGCGTATGTAAGTAATATAACAATGTGTAAGAATAATAAGAGTAATAAAAATAAACAGCAACTTTATTTACATTCAAATTCAAGTATAATTGTCTGAAATAAAAGATACAATGACTGAAAGGTGCTTAAACAATGGCATATAGAAGGTAAGTGCAGAAAAGAGAGTTAGTAGTCAGGCTAGGATGCGAGCTGGTCCAAGTCCTCCTGGCCCGGCTCAATCTTCTCAGAATCCGATTCTCCTGACGAATATTTCGAGAAAAAGAAACAAAGAGGAATGTCGTCCGCGAACTAGCGCTCGGTAAGTCTCCAAAAGAAATAAATAAAGATGACTGAATGGTATGCAAAATGAATAGAAACCAAGTAAATGTAAACAGGTAAGGCTATATGTGAAAATATCTAAGCATGTCATTTATATGTATAAGGTAGCTATTCTAACATAATTGTTTGTATTTTGATAAAGAATATATTCGTATATACGAGAGGGGTCCATCTTACCCCGTGGACCAAGGTGACAGGAAGTATAAGGCCCCGTCAAAATCCATAGGACAACGACACAGGAATTCAGGTTAGATGTCTTTTAAAGTGATCTCTTGTGCCACGATATTCGTTCCGTACCAACCTACCCCTTATTCCCGCTTATTTTAGTGTATAGTTTAAGTTTACAAATCTTGGGCGAATCCATGAATATAAAGAGTACAAGTTTAGGTCCAAGTGGTAATCAGGTATTCAGATATTCATGTTAAGTTATATTCATGGTTCGGTCAAGTCAAATCAAGTGTTCAAGTTCAAGATAAAGTGTTCAAGTTTGGGTTCAAGTTTGGATATTCAAGTTCAAGTTCAAGTATTTAAGTTCAAGATCAAGTGTTCAAGTTTGGGTTTGAATTCGAGTTCAAGCCAAGATCAAGTTTGTATCAGGTTATAGTCATATTTTATTAATAGATTTAATCTTGTGAATTTCTTGAGTTTGAAAGATATCGACAACCGCTGCACATGGACGGCAGGATTTGTATCTTTTAAAATACGGTTGTCATTTGATAATTTCCACCCTAAAATTCGATCTATATTCAGAGAAAGTCAAGTGGTGCATCATTATCTCCAGCAACCCCGAGACAGCTAACAAGAGAAGATACCACTCAAACCTCTATAGATCTCTTCAAAATAATAAAAAACAAAAATATACGGAAAATATTTAAAACAATTAAATACAGTATTTTATTAGAGATATAGGAATTTTAGAGTCGTTACATCATACCCTCCTTAAAAATAATTGTTCTCGAAATTAATCAAGAAGGATATTGCAATAGAGTAAGGAAGCAGGGTTTGGAAAAAGCAGTTGCGTTTTCATCGTCGTGCTCCATCAGTCGGTGTAATAAGACAACTAGAAAGATGAGAAGTTTCAAAATTGGAATAGATCTTGTTAGGATAATCAATAGTGGTTTTGAAGAACAACGCATACAAGTACTTGAATGAAAGAAACGTAAACAGGGATTTGATTATCAAGAATGGTACAAATGTAAATAATGAAAATCGAATTTTAAATCAGAGGGGATATAAGTAAACATAGAAGATAGGATTCGATAATCAACGATGAGAATATGCGGTTGACCATAGCTAAATCAAGAAAAAAAGACTCAAAAGTAGAATTTCAAGTCACTCAAGTAAAGTACCGTATTGTAACTATATTGCAATTCATAGTTACAATCACATAACTCCAATTAAATCACCCAAATTTTACTATCAAAGTCAATGGGATAAAATTTAAGAAGACAATAAGAAATCAAGAAAAATAAGGTCAAATGAAGATGAAGGGTTCACGGTTTTCGTTTTCCTTACACCGAGACACGATAACAAGAAAGGATTCAAAGAAATGATATCATGGAGCAGAAGTTACATTGGGGCTTTGCGACAACTGCGTTTGTGGGAAGCAAAAAACGCTCAGATTTCAAATTGGAGGTGTTGCAAAGAAGACCAAGAGTTGGAGATGGTGAATACGGACGTATGGGGTCCAGCCTTAGTGGAGTCTTATGCTGGGAATCGGCACTTCGTGACATTCATCAACAATGCAAGCTGGAAGATATGGGTTTATGCGATGAAGAAGATGTTCGATGTGTTTGGTATCTTCAAACACTGGAATGCACAAGTTGAGAACCAAACATGGGCTAAGGTAAAATGCCTTAAATACGATAATTGAGGGGATTACTGCACACAGAAGTTCGAAGTGTTTTGCTCGCAGAAGGGTATATATTAGCTGAAGACGGTATCAGGGACGCCACAGAAGAATGGTATCAATTAAAGGATGAATAGGACGATCCTTGAGCGAGTACTGAGCATGACCTTGGATGCAGATGTGCCTAAATTGCTATGGGCAGCAGCTGTTGATACTGCTGTGTATCTGATCAATAGAAGCGCGCTTGATGGAGGCGTTCCAGAAGAAATTTGGTTAGGTAAACCGGTTAAATAGACACACCTAAAAGTATTTGGTTGTATTGCATATTTATTGATTGATAATGCAGAAAGGAGTAAGCTTGACTCAAAGTCTAAGAAGTGTGGTTTCATCGGGTATGGTGGAGACGGGTTCGGATATCGTCTGTGGGATTATGCAAGTAAGAAGATAATACGAAGCCGAAACGTCGTCTTTGATGAGCAACACTTGTACAAAGAAGAAAAGCAAGCCAAGAATGGTGCGGTATCGGAGTTCGTCGAGTTAGATGAAACTCAAGAGAGCATTCAGGTATCTACAGGTGGAGATCAGAATGTGAAGAAAGCTATAGTGCAGGATCAGGTTCAAGAACAGGATGGTGACCATGTTCAGCAACCAGATGTACCAGTTCTGAGAAGATCTACGCGACATAGGCGGCTACCTGAAAGACTTGTGAACGATTTCATTTTGTACATAGATTCAGGAGAGCCTGAATCCCTTGAAGAAGCAACAAGTGATGGTGCTAGCAAGCAATAAGAGAGAGCTATGGACGAGAAGATGGATTCTTTAAAAAAGAACCGTATGTGGGACCTAGTGAAGCTTCCTAAAGGTCGGAAAGCGTTGCTAAATAGGTGGGTGTACAGGATTAAAGATGAAGCTGATGGTGTGAAGCGGTACAACTCTCGCTTGGTAGTCAAGGGTTAAGCGTAAAAGTAAGGAATTAACTATCAAGAGATATTTCCCCCTATGGTGAAGATGATATCAATTCGTGTTATTCTTAATATCGTGGCGGTGGAGAATTTCCACTTAAAGCGGCTTGATGTAAAGGCTCTGTTCCTTTATGGAGATTTGGAGGAGGAGATTTATATGATACAGCCACCCGGATACGAGGTGAAGGGAAAAGAAGATATGGTGTGCAAACTGCGAAAGACCTTGTATGACCTCAAGCAAGCTCCTAGGCAGTGGTATTTCATGTTGGATCAATTTATGTTGAAGACGTGATTTGTGCGCTGTGAATCAGAACACTGCGTATACGTTCAAACTATCAAAGATGAAGACTACGTTATTTTGTCACTGTACGTTGATGATATGTTGTTAGCGGGTCCGAATTTCGAGAAATTAAAATTTTGTAGAATATGATAGCTGAGAAATTCTCTATGAAGGATTTAGGAGCGGCCAAGCAAATCTTAGGCATGAAGATCGTGAGCGATAGGAATCAGCGGAAGCTGTGGTTATCGCAAAGGGACTATATCGAGAAGGTTTTGAAGCGGTTCAATATGGACAAGTCGAAGCCAATGAGTACGCGTTTAACGAAGCATTTCAAACGCATGAAGGAGTTATGCCCGGCAACTCAAGAGCAGAAGGATGAGATGACAAAAGTACCATGTGTATCTGCGGTGGAGAGTTTGATGTATGCAATGGTGAGTACGCGACTAGATATTACACATGCAGTGGGAGTTGTGAGCAGGTATATGCAAAACACGGGGAAGAAACATTGGAATGCGGTGAAGTGGATTTTGAGGTATCTAAGAGGTACGTCAAGTTATTGCTTATGTTTCGGGGGTGACTCTTTAAAGGTGCAAGTTTACGTTGAGGCGGACTATTCGGGAGATCGAAATAGTAGGAAGAGCACAATGGGATATGTATTCAAGATTAGGGAACAACGGTAAGTTGTGTCTCTTAATTGCAGAAAGTTATGGCACTGTCGACTACGGAGGCTGAATACGTGGCGATCATGGAATTCAGCAAGGAGATGATATGGTTGCAAGGGTTATTTGAAGAATTTGGGAAGACACAAGACTTCAATATCTTAAGGAACGACATCCAAAGTGTGATACATATGACAAAAAATATGGCTTATCACTCGAGGACAAAACACATCAAGGTGTCATACCATTTTATTCGCATAACGATAGAAAATGACGAGTTGACATTGCAGAAGATCGCAGGAGAAAAGAATCATGCGGATATGTTAACCAAAGTCATAGAAGAGACAAACTGGAGCTCTATTGCAGATTGGTGAATCTCTCCATGAAAATTTGATGAGGAGAGAGCAGATAGCGGAATCGTATGAAGTTTACTAGTTCAAGGGAGTCAAGGCGGAAGAATCTCCAAGTGGGAGATTGTTAAATATTGTGGAGAATTCTTCCTCAAATGTCTACACAAGAATGTGGCAGACGTCTGGGCATTCACAATGCATGGGCCAAAAAGAATAGAGAAGAGACAGACGTCTGCATCTAAAAGCTTCAGACGTCTGCCAAGAAGGAGCCAAAGTCACAAAGTATTGGCAGACGTCTGACCAAGGAGTGGCAGACGTATTCCCAAGATGCTGATATCCTAAAAGAGAATTGGCAGACGTCTAACCAAGCCTTGATGAGACGTATGTCGTTGGGATTTCTGCGAATCTATTATTTACCATATGTTGTTTTAAATAAGATTTGTATAGAAATTAAGGTTAGGCTATATAAGGGTGTCTCTCATATGATAATTAAGGCTGCTATTATGATAATTAATTAAAGAGAGGGTGACGGTTAGGGCTTGAAGAGATCTAGAAAGATTTGAGAGAAATCTCCTAAGGTTTTCTCTTGGTGTAATTTGACTCAGTTTCTAGCAGATGTTTGCATATTCTGCTTTGCAGGGGACCGGCCATACGGTGGGTGAAACTCGTTAAGAAATCTCTCTTGTTTGTGTTTGATTCTTATTTAATTCTCATACTTTATTTATCGTTTGTTCTTTCGTTGTGATTGCATGGTGTGTTCGTGATCGTTGTCATGAGTATTGTTCCATCAATCGACTTGCCCTACCCCAACATAACTATCATTAAACTTCACCCTTAAGTCCCTCGTCTAGATCTTAATCTAATTGTAAGGAAAACATAGTGACTATATGAAACTACAGATTCAATATATTTAAAAAGCATTAATTGCTAAAGGCTATGATTATAGTTAAATGCAAGGGGAATTTTAAGTGGTTAAGAGATTTAGGGGGTTTTCCTAAATAACAAAGAGATTTAAAGGTGAGATAGTAACTGTTGAAGGTAGAAATTGAAGCACATGACCAGGTTAACGATGATATTTCATGGGTTAATGCGAAAACTACCCTATAGTAACTTATAGATTTAACGAAGAAATATAGAGATTTTATGGGTTTTCTTTAATTATAGAACAACAAGATTTTATGCACGGATGCATGTGTTTATATATGCTAGAGGTTTGCATGAAAATGAATGCAAAATGTATGTGTATTAACTTTGTTATATTAGCAAGATTTAAACATGCACTACAAGAAAATGGGGGAAATTTCGATGGCCATTTATTCGTAACTTATTTCGACGGCGATCGACCGTCGAAATAGGTGATAAAAAGTTGAAATTTTGTTGACTTCGGTGAACAATTATTTCGATGATCTATCCCGTCGAAAAAAATTGTTGACCGAAATCAACAGAATAACTCCGTGACCCCCCAAACTTTCCCAATCTCTTTTTTAATTTCCTCCCAAATTATTTACCCACCCCTTCCAAATTTTTTCCCACCTCCGATCCGGTCTTCCACCTCATAGCACCCTCCGCTCAGAGCATCTCCGATCTCCATTCACCATCCGAACCCTCTACCTCCGACACCTCCACCCATCCAAGCCGGCCTCCTGATCCGCCTCCTCCAGCACACTTCGCCTCCAGCCCCTCCTCTCTCAACCCCGGCCTCCGCTCTATCGGCTGCGACGTCAAAATCCATGAGCAGTTATATTAATTTAGTTAATTTGTTGGGTTTTTGTTAAAATTAAATAATTTTATGGTTAGTGTTTGGATTAATTTTAGGCTTAGTGTCAATTTTAGGTCTGGGGGATGGATTAATTATAGGATTAGAGTTAGGGTTAGGATTAATATTAGGGTTAGGGTTAATTTTAGGGTTATGGTTAATAATTTGTTAATTTTAATTAATTTTATGGTTAGGGTTATTTTTATTTAGGGTTAGGGGTAATTTTAGGATTATGGTTAATTTTAAGATAATTTGTGTGTGCGTACACATGCGCTTGTTTGTGTGTGTGTGTGCGTGCGCGCGCATTTTAAGGTTAATCTAATTAGGGTTAATTTTAGGTTTAGGATTTGGGCTAGGTTGCTAATTTTAGTTAATTATAATTAGGAGTAAGTGTGTGTGTGTGTGTGTATTGTTGTTATTTATAGAGATGTATAGTTTGTGTAACTAAAAATTTGTGTGATTGTAGCTTTGACGTCGGCATGATTGCTCTTGTTTCTTCGCAATTTATATACCCCGGTTTCCGGTACACTATTTTATCACTTTTAATTCTTAAATACTAAAGTTAGCTTAAATCATCATACCTAGATCAAGTCACCAATTAAATATTGATTAAACCGAAAATATAGATACTTGACATGCCATAAACCAATTAGTTTTATACATACTAAAGTCAGCCTAAAGACATGTGTTTGTGTGAGAGAAAGAGTGTGTGTGAGACTTACCTTTATGTAATTTTCGTTGTATGGATGTGTGTTTGTTTTAATGAATACAGATTCTTCGTTAATAATATCAATTGTTTGAGAACTTACCATTCAAACTGAAAATTCCAAAACCTTAAACAAAATAGTTAAATAACCGACGATATTGAAACGATAACCATCAAAACCAATCTAATTAAGTGCATAATACTCGATGATGAAAAAAAGTAAACCGATGCGTATTGTCATCGAGTATCTCACATTGAAAAATATCGTGACTTAGAACCCGTCTATCAGTTATATGCGTACGGTTATTTTAGTGACAAAAAACTACGCATGCGTTGTCAACCTTGAATGTTAATCATTCTTCATTGATAACCATCTCGTAGTTTATGCGACTACTAGTCGTACTATAACTGATAGATTTATCCCGTTTTTGACAAGTTAAGAATGTATAACGTATACACTTCTCTGCATACTTATACTTTTCATTCGTTTCGAGATGAGTTTCGTCAGTACCTTTCCGCTTGTTCTCCGTGTACAAATATAGATGAGATTGAAAGATTTTATCAGCACCACCACTGGGTTTTACTAGCATGAAGCATGCCATTTAAAAAAAAATCGGGGTGCTAATCAACACTGTAGGGAGTTTTTCATCACCTCATTGAGATGTGAATAAACGCGCGCTTGTCAGGCGCATTACAGATTCCCCCTGCCTAGGGTGGGTTGGGGTTTATTAATTGTGGAGATCCGAATCTCCGGCAGCCGCGGACTAAGCTGCCGTTAATTACCCCTCGCCTTTGGAGCGATAGAACCTCCAATTAACGGGTTAAACTGGTCATGCGAACTCAATGTGCAGTGTTGTATTTTGAAGGGGTTTTGGATATATCGGGGGCCCCGCAGAGTTTTTACGAGGGTCCCGCTATCCGGATAGCGGGCTAGGGGTCAAGGGGGCTAGCAGCCCCCTTACGGGGTGCGGGGTGCAGGGCAGCGCCCCGTTAGAAATTTTTTCTAACAGGGGAGGTGTTTTTAGTATGGAGTACATGTAAAATGAAGGGAAAAGGGCGTCCAAAGGACGCGTGAGCGCCAGCGCTTGGGCGCTTAGGTTAGCTCTAGACGCTGGTGCTGGCACTTTGGGCGCTAGCGCCTCACGTGCTCAGCACGTGGGTGCTCGAGCGCTAGCGCTATGGGCGCTAGGGCGCTAGCGTCTCACGTGCTTAGCACGTGGGCGCTCGGACTGTAGCGCTTCGGGCGCTAGTGCCTCATGTGCCCGGCACGAGGGCGCTAGGACGCTAGCGCTTTGGGTGCTCGGGCGCTTGCGCTCTGGGCGCTCGGATGCTAGCGCTCTGGGCGCTAGCGCCTCACGTGCTCGGCACGTGGGAGGTTGGGCGCTAGCTCCTCGCGTGCCCGGCATGTGGACGCTTAGTCCCTAGCGCTTTGTGCGCTCGAACGCTAGCGCTTTTGGCGCTAACGAAAGGAGGGGTTTTCTTTTACCCCAGAAATAGGAGTTAAACTCCAAAAAGAGGATTTTGAGTGGAGTTAAACTCCTGAAGGTCTGGATTAGGAGTTAAACTCCTTTAAGGATTTGGTTCTTGGAGTTGAACTCCCTAAAAATCTTCAGAGGTTCTTCTCTCTTAAGCCTGAGATCTTCTCTTGAGCCTTGGATCATTTCCAAAGTGGGATTTTCGGAGATGGGTCTCCTTCTTCCTCCTCTTTGTTGGCCGGTTCTTGAAGAATAAGTGGGGTGAGATCTTAAAAACCTAACATTTTTTAGATCTAATGGAAGATCTGAGCTCCTCTTTGTGGGTTTTGTGGTGAAAAACTATTTAGTTTTAGAAAAGAAAGTAAAACTCTTGATTTAATTCAAAAGAAAGAAAAAGGTTTAAAACCTTGAGGAAGGAGAAGGAGGCACAGACCTTGATTTTTTAGAGAGAAAAAAAGATCCTTAGATATTTTCATTATCTTTGCCTTTATAGGCTATACACTTTACATATAGCCCCTTAGGCTTTACAAAATGGCATTTTTCCCATCCCATAGCTCTTGTGCTATTTCTTTTTGCACATAAACCACGGGCTTTACAAAAATTTGTCTTTATGCCCATTCATGCATAAAAAATTACATCAAAATTATTTATTACAAGATTTTTTTCAGCATGGGGGAGACCGGTCGCTTCATGTTCGGGCTCGACTCGGGCATGAGCCCACTTGATCTGGGCTTGGGTTCACCTGGCTTGGGGTTGACCTTGACTTTGCCTTGGTCAACCGGGGTGCAATTTTCGACCCCAACAAAGTGCCCCCCATCAATAAATGCACACCACATATGTGGGTCGTGTGCATGAAATTGATGGATCTTCTTTCATGTGGTGGCGACTTGCTTTGGTTCCCACTTTTTGGGATGCACCGCCCTTTTTAAGAAATGGACGGTCGATGCTATCCTTTTTATGACATGGACGGTCGATGCTGCCCTTTTAATGACTTGGACGGTCGGTGCTGCCCATTTTTTGACTTGGACGGTCGGTGCTACCCAATTTGTGACTTGGACGGTCGGTGCTGCTCTTTTTGTGACTTGGACGGTCGGTGCTTGACGCGTCTCCGAGGCGGAGTGTCCGTGGTAGACTTTTCCCTGGCTCGGAGCGATTTGGTTCCCGATTTGTGGGAAGATTGCACTGTCCTTTTTACGACATAGACGATCGACGCTTGACGCGTCTTCGAGGCGGAGTGTCCGTGGTAGACTTTTCCCTGGCCCGGAGCGATTTGGTTCCCGATTTGTAGGAAGCCTGCACTGCCTTTTTTACGACATGGACGGTCGACGCTTGACGCGTCTCCGAGACGGAGTGTCCGTGGTAGACGTTTCCCTGGCCTGGAGCGATTTGGTTCCCTCTTTGTAGGAAGCCTGCACTGCCCATTTTACGACATAGACGGTCGTCGCTTGACGCGTCTCCGAGGCGGAGTGTCCGTGGTAGACTTTTTCCTGGCCTGGAGCGATTTGGTTTCCGATTTGTGGGAAGACTGCACTTCCTTTTTTACGACATGAACGGTCGACGCTTGACACGTCTCCGAGGCGGAATGTCTGTGGTAGACTTTTCCCTGGCCCGGAGCGATTTGGTTCCCGATTTGTGGGAAGCCTGCACTGCCCCTTTTCCGACATGGACGGTCGACGCCCTGACCCGGAGCGATTTGGTTCCCGATTTATGGGAAGCCTGCACTGCCCTTTTTACGACATGGACGGTCGACGCCCTGGCCCGGAGCGATTTGGTTCCTGATTTGTGGGAAGCCTGCACTGCCCTTTTTACGATATAGACGGTCGACGCTTGATGCGTCTCCAAGGCGGAGTGTCCGTGGTAGACTTTTCCCTGGCCCGGAGCGATTTGGTTCCCAATTTGTGGGAAGCCCGCACTGCCCTTTTTATGACATGGACGGTTGACGCTTGACGCGTCTCCGAGGCGGAGTGTCCGTGGTAGACTTTTCTCTGGGCCGGAGCGATTTGGTTCCCGATTTGTGGGAAGCCTACACTGCCCTTTTTCCAACATGGACGGTCGACGCCCTGACCCGGAGCGATTTGGTTCCCGATTTGTTGGAAGCCTGCACTGCCCATTTTACGACATGGATGGTCGACGCCCTGGCCCGGAGCGATTTGGTTCCTGATTTGTGGGAAGCCTGCACTGTCCTTTTTACGACATGGACGGTCGATGCTTGATGCGTCTCCGAGACGGAGTGTCTGTGGTAGACTTTTCCCTGGCCCGGAGCGATTTGGTTCCCAATTTGTGGGAAGCCCGCACTGCCCTTTTTACAATATGGACGGTTGACGCTTGACGCGTCTCCAAGGCGGAGTGTCCGTGGTAGACTTTTTCCTGGCCCGGAGCGATTTGGTTCCTAATTTGTGGGAAGCCCGCACTGCCCTTTTTACGACATGGACGGTCGACGCCCTATTTGACTTGCTCTGCCTCTTGCAGTGTCAGGGGTGATCTTGACTTGCTCTGCTTCTTGCGGTGTCGAGATCTTATTCTGACTTGCTCCGCTTTCTGCGGTGTCGGGGTTGAAGTTGACTTGTTGATTGTGAATTGGGTTGACATCAGCATCGCTACACTGAAATATGGTACCATGAGCGAATCATCATCTGTCTTTGAGAGGATTTGGGGATTTTGGTTTTTATTTGGCATCAGTATCGCTACACTGGAATATGGTACCAGGAGCGAATCATCATTTGCGTTTGCTTATTAGAACGCGCTGACTTAGGAGACAGATTTTAGGTCCCTATCACCTAAGACTTTTCAATTTTGTGAGCCGTAAGGGTCTCACAAAGGATTTTCTCCCTACGGGTCGTAAGGATCCCGTAGGTGTATTTTCTCCTTAAGAGACGTGGAGACTCCCAAGTGTGTTGCTTCTTTGTGAGTCGTAAGGATCTCAAGCGGGAATTTCTCCTCACAAATTCGAGAGGACTTTGCGAGTGCATTTCATCTCTTTTTCACGAGTTTGCGCCATTTCGGGGTTTCACAAACTCGTCGGCAATCCTGCTGCTTTTACTCACGGAGCCCTTTCGAGTTTTCATCCGTGCCCATTTTGCTTGTGGACATACCTTTTTTTTGGATCTTCACCGTCGGTGGGACTTTGAATGTGGTCTCACCGGTAGGACTTCGGAGAGATTGGAATCGTTTTATGCCCGTGGATTGTATACGGTTTTGCAGGATATATGATCCAGACCGTAGGGCCGGAAAAATTTCGGGACTTTGTCGGTGTCTGCATCGCTGCACCGGAATATAGTACCAAAAGTGGCTCATCATTCACCATTGGGATTTGAGTTTGGAATTTGGTTAGCGTCTGCATTGCTACACTGGAATATGGAACCAGGAGCGACTCATCATTCGCCATTGGGATTTGAATTTGGAATTTGGTTGGCGTCTGCATCGCTACACTGGAATATGGTATCAGGAGCGACTCATCATTCGCCATTGGGATTTGAATTTGGATTTTGGTTGGCGTCTGCATCGCTGCACTGGAATATGGTACCACGAACGACTCATCATTCGTCGTTTCCTATTGGGAAGCGATGGCTTAGGAGATAGGTTTAGATCCCTATCACCTAAGGCTTTTCAATTTTATGGGCCGTAAAGGTCCCATAAAAGCATTTTCTCCCTACGAGTCGTAAGGATTCCGTAGGTGCATTTTCTCCTTAGGAGTCGTGAGGACCCCCAAGTGTGTTTTTCCTTTGTGAGTCGTAAGGATCCCACGAAGGTTTGTTCTCCTCATGCATTGTGAGGACACATGAGTGGGTCTTCCCAATGGAGTATAATTCTGAGGGCGGAGACTAGCCGCGTAACTGGTGATTACGGTGGGGCATGGGTATAATGAGAATTATTTGAGCCCGTGGACTGTATACGGTAGTCAATTTGGGGACTGGCCGTATGGCTGGGAGAATTTTGGGAAATTGGATTTTGGTTAGCGTCTGCATCGCTGCACTGGAATATAGTACCAGGAGTGACTCATCATTCGCCGTTTGTTTTTTTGTTTTTTTACCGCGATTGCTCTATCATTTCAGGTTTTCTTATCGCGAAGGTCGCGATTGCCCTATCATTTCAGCTATTTATTCGCGGTTGCCCCATCATTTCGGCTTTATTTTCATTTTTATTTTCACTCGCTGATTTTTATTGCGAGTTGCCCCATCATTATATATATATATATATTTACACATTTTTACATCCCCAGTTTAGCGACTTAGAGGTCGATTATTCCCAGTTTAATGACAAGGTGGTCAGTTTTTCCCAGTTTAATGATATGGTGGTCGACTGGTGTTCCCAGTTTAACGACGTGGTGGTCATCTTTGCTTATCCCAGCTCCTTTAATTTTGATCTTGGCGGAGCTGTGTTGATGACTGTAGCTCTGTGGCTTGCCGATACATCCGAGGACTGTGAGGTTTTTCCAAGCTTGTATTGGTCCTCTGCCCAATCTTTGAAAACACAACAGTCTTCAATGGTATGACTCACCACCCTATGGTATGGGCAGTATACGGGATTGCCGGTCTTATTCATTTCATGTGGCCTCTTCAGAATAGGCAATTGCAGACCGTTGTTCAAGGCTTCCTCGAATATATCGGGGACCTCATCCCTCCTGAAGGTGTACACCTTCTTCTTTCTCTCCATTAGAGTAGGTGCCCTTACTGATGCTGGTCCTTGAGGCCGATCGGTCTTTGGTTCGCCCTTTTCAGATAATGGCACATGTCTAGGAGGATTAGGTTCCCGAAAGTCTTCGGTCTCCATTTGTATGAAATTAGCGGTCGTAGCTTGACTGTTTGCTAACACACCTTTAGACAGTTCTATCTCTCCCGTCTTGTATTGCCTTTCGACCCAATCTTTGAAGACGAAGCGGTCCTTAATGGCATGACCTATCACTCTGTGATAGGGGCAATATTTTGGGTCGTCGGTCATATTCGCTTCTTAAGGTCTCTTTGATTCCGGCAGTTGTAGACCGTTTCTTAGGGCGTCCTTGAATATCTTGTGGACTTTGTCCCTTTTGAAGGAATAAACCTTATCCAGTTTCTTTTTCAGAGGTGATTCCCCTTCGGTGTATGTATCGTAGGGACTGGAGGCTGATCGCGGCCGTTTTTCGCGAAGGCGCTCCGCTGTTAGGTTGAAGGGGGTATCAGTTGGCTGCCTCCGGGTATCAATCCCTGGCTCATGAACCAAAATTTGATTCTGCTTTAATTGCAATCGGGCGACTTGGGTCGCGAGATCTGCCGCGACGTTTGCCAATTCGTCGACCTTAGACTGTACCTTGGCTAACTACTCATCCCTGTCCTGAAGCTGCCTCTGAAGCCATCGGAATAATGCTTGTTCTATAGTTTCGGTTATGACAACCGGGTCATCCTTATTGCCTGAGCTCAATTCCGCAGGAACCCCAGGCTCTTTTGGCTTATCGACCTGAGCGAGCTCTTCGTTATTTAGACCGAGTTGACGCTGGGTAGTGTCCACCGTATCATCACCCTAGCTGTGAAACATAGGAGGGTTCGTCTCTTCATGTCCGACCATGTAGACAATGTGGACCACATATCCAGCCGTCTCTTTATTTTTGGCGGGGTAACCCTGTTCTTGGAGCCTCATGAAGCTCAGCCTAGTATGAGCCCTAGCCCTTTTGTTGGCTCTATATCTAAGCCTTTTCTGCCTTAGCTTCTTGATTTTGAGGGCTTGGCGGGCATCCGTTTTCTTTGAAGCCACCGTGAGTCGATTGATAGGGAGCTTAAAGAAGATACCCGATCGAGCAGTTGTCGAGGGTACCGCTGGATCTTGCCAGAGATGCCCGGTTGCTTCGTTGACGTTGATGGCCTTGCCCCCAGCTGGAGCGATGGAGGGTCGTTTGGAAACGGATTTGTGCTTGGGCAGAGGTGCCCTCGCAACCATGACATTCGACCTTTTCCCTTTTGAGACCGGTTTGTCTGTTACCGGAGCTTGAGGAGCTGGGACGGCGTTAGCTGACACGAACATAATAGAGCCAAATGGTAGCGGCGGCTCTTCCCATTGTCGCCCGAGACTGGCCGGGAGGACCGTCCTGGCGTCCATCTTCATCGTGTAGGAGATGGGAGCCGTGCTGAGAGCTGAGATCGTCTTTGGAGACATTGTTGAAAAGTGATTGCTTAAAGACCTGCATGAAAGAGCATTATTTTAGTATAAATATAGATATGTATATTGATTGAGTTCGCATGAACGTTTAACCCGAAATATGGGAGGAGAGATTTGTCCCACCGGGCGTGCCAGAATCTGTAGGGTGTTTTTTGTTACCCCATTGAGATGGGAATACGCGCGCGCTTGTCAGGCGCATTACAGATTCCCCCTACCTAGGGTAGGCTGGGGTTTATTAATTATGGGGAACCGAATCTCCGGCAGCCGCGGATTAAGCTGCCGTTAATTACCCCTCACCTTTGGAGCGAGAGAACCTCCGATTAACGGGTTAAACTGGTCATGCGAACTCAATGTGCAGTGTTGTATTTTGAAGGGGTTTTGGATATATCGGGGGCCCCACAGAGTTTTTACGGGGGTCCCGCTATCCGGATAGCGGGCTGGGGGTCAAGGGGGCTAGCAACCCCCTTGCGGGGTGCGCGACAGCGCCCCGTTAGAAATTTTTTCTAAAGGGGGAGATGTTTTTAATATGGAGTACATGTAAAATGAGGGGGGAAAGGCATCCAAAGGACGCGTGAGCGCCAGCGCTTGGGTTAGCGCTAGGCGCTGGCGCTGGCACTTTGGGCGCTCGCGCCTCACGTGCTCGGCACATGGGCGCTCGAGCGCTAGCGCTATGGGTGCTAGGGCGCTATCGTCTCACGTGCCCGGCACGTGGGCGCTCGGGCGCTAGCGCTTTGGGCGCTAGCACCTCACGTGCCCGGTACGTGGGCTCTCGGGCGCTAGCGTTCTGGGCACTAGCGCCTCACGTGCCCGGCACATGGGCGCTCTGGGCGCTAGCGCCTCACGTGCCCGGCACGTGGGCACTCGGGCGCTAGCGCCTCACGTGTCCGGCATGTGGGCTCTTGGGCCCTAGCGCTTTGTGCGCTCGGGCGCTAGCGAAAGGAGGTTTTTTTACCCCAGAAATAGGAGTTAAACTCCAAAAAGAGGATTTTGAGTGGAGTTAAACTCCTGAAGGTCTGGATTAGGAGTTAAACTCTTTTGAGGATTTGGGTCTTGGAGTTGAAATCCTTAAAAATCTTCAGAGGTTCTTCTCTCTTAAGCCTGGGATCTTCTCTTGAGCCTTGGATCTTTTCCAAAGTGGGATTTTCAGAGATAGGTCTCCTTCTTCCTCCTCTTTGTTGGTCGGTTCTTGAAGAACAAGTGGGGTGAGATCTTAAAAACTTCCCTTTCTTGAAATCTAATGGAAGATCTGATCTCCCATTTGTGGGTTTTGTGGTGAAAACAATTTAGTTTTAGAAAAGAAAGAGTAAAACTCTTGATTTAATTAAAAAGAAAGAAAAAGGTTTAGAACCTTGAGGAAGGAGAAGGAGGCACAGACCTTGATTTTTTAGAGAGAAAAAAGATCCTTAGATATTTTCATTATCTTTGCCTTTATAGGCTATACATTTTACATATAGCCCCTTGGGATTTACAAAATGGCATTTTGCCCATCCCATGGCTCATGTGCTATTTCTTTTTGCACATAAGCCATGAGCTTTACAAAAATTTGGCTTTATGTCCATTCATGCATAAAAAATTACATCAAAATTATTTATTACATGATTTTTTTATTTCAGCATGGGGGAGACCGGCCGCTTCATGTTCGGGCTCGACTCGGGCATGAGCCCACTTGATCTGGGCTTGGGCCCACCTAACTTGGGGTTGACCTTGACTTTGCCTTGGTCAACCGGGGTGCAATTTTCGACCCCAACAAACACTAACTAAGATCTTAAACTAGATGATTAGGGTTTAACTATGATATCATAAAAACTAGCTAAGAGAAAGGTGGCTACAATCTTTGTAGACCGTGTCCTTCTCTTTTCAAGCTCCGTGTAGTAGTCTACGCGACTACACTAGGCTCCATTTGAAGCTTGAACGAACTTGCTTCAATGACTTTCGTGCCGAAAATGATCCACCCGAAGTGCCACGCCCCGCTTCCCAGTGCACGGGTAAGGATACGCGACGAGACCCGCTACGTATTTACTCAGAAATAAACACGCTAAGCGTAACTAAGCAATATAATGTAAATATACATAAGAATACATGAAATGTAAATGAACAACAACTTTTATTTATTAAACATTTCTTTACAATACAATTGAAAAGTAAATACAATGATGAAAGCAATGCCTAAATAATGGCATGAACATGAAAGTAAAGTATATACAAGAGTCTAAAGCTCGGGGTCCTCGCCGAATTGATCCAAGTCCTCTGAACCGGGCTCTATCTCCAGTGAGTCGGATCCACCTGACAACATTCCAAAAAAGAAGAGAGAAGGAATGTCATCAGAACAATTGCTCGATCAGTCCTAAAGAAAGGTAGAAACAGAATAGATAGAAAGAATATAGCATTATACTATTTGATTATTATGTTAACGCAGTTATTTATAGCTTGGGCAAAATATAACAGTGTATACGAGAGAAGTCCAACTATTCCGTGGACTAGGGTATACGGAGCACAAGGAACCATTAAGCCATGGAACAACATCAATGGATATTCAAATTAGGTGTATTAAAGTGACAGTCTCGTGCCACTTCTAACGCATTCCGTATCAGTCTACCCCTTTAAAACCCCGTGATGTATTTTGTATTGATCTGTATTGTTTTGTTTAATAGAGGTACGATTTTCCGAAACCATGATATCATGTAAACGGAATGGATATAAATAGATAATCATGTAATCAGAGTATATCCATGGTTCGGTTCGGTCGAGTCATATTGATATAGATCGAATTCTGGTATAAAAGGATTCATGTTGAATTAGAGTTATACTTGAATCATTTTCAAGTATAGATTGATTGATTTCAGATTAAACTGAGACTCTGTCCGAGTCAGACACTTTAAAACGAATTGAAGTCCTGAATTAGTTTTGATGTTATCGGTAACTGCTGCACATGGACGACAGGATTTGTGTTTTTTTCCAAGATAATTACCGTATTGATAACACCGTTTTTAGGTTATCTATCTTAGATAGGCAAGCACTCATATTCTTCGGCTTCCTGAGGCTCAAGAGAACTGGCTCCGTTTAAACCTATGTTTTCTAGGGTCCTTATTGTAAATTAGTATAACTTAAGGGGGTTTTATGAAAAATAGTTTTGATATATTTTCAAAATAAATCTCAAGTATTTATTTATCGTCTTTAGGCTTTTCATAGTTGTAATTTTTATAAAATGAAATATACTAGTGGATATAAACCTAACTTTGAATAGTATATGCTATTTTCTTGTAATTTGACTTGTATTGAAATGTGATGCTATTTTCCTGATCTTTTGTGATTCTTTTCTTTTGATTAGAAAACATGGAATAAATATATTATATTTAAAATAGATATTTTGATAATATATATGTATATAAATAGAATTTATTTATTAAATAGAAATCACGTTTTCTTAAAAATTGTAATAAAAATTCCATCGAGATTGAATGCTCCGTGAGGAGGTCTGCATCTCGCTTTACTGGTCCCGAGGACGTGAGATAACCCGCACCATCCCGATCGGGTTCCCCAAAATGCGCTGTGGAGGCTTATTTGCAAGGAATTATTTAAAACAATTTAAAGAATACGAGTTTTAATAGTTTAAGGTATTTTAATGTAAATTGTGTTTTGTCTCTCAAAAGTTGTTATAAAAGACATCGTGCTATATCAAGATGAGTGTTGTAATGAGGTAGGTCATTACCTCGTGGGTTTTCTAAAGGTAATATGAGCCAAACTATAAAGTAATGTCGTATGTAAACTAGATGGTATTTTACCGTAAAAGTTAACTAAAAGTTGTTTAACATTATATTTTGAATTGAAACTTGTTGTAGATGTTCTTTTAAGTTTATTAAACAAGATATAAAGATATGGTAATTATGTGGTTAAGAAAAATTAAGTATTTAAAGAAATTAGAATCGGAAGTCGGATTAACTCCACTTCCGACGAATTTTGAAAAGAGAAGTCTTTTTAATAGAAGGAGAGGAGAGGAGAGGGGACTTACCGATTGATAAAATAGGGAAGAGGTAGAAGGAACTTTTGAAAGCGTCGTGGAGTCGTTTCGTCGCTGGATTTGTCCCGAAATATCGCCGGAACTTTGCCTTGAGCTAACTCCACTTGTACAACTTCTTGGACTTAGCAATTTTAGAGAATTTTGGTAATGGAATTCTGAGTGAGGAGGGTTATGGTGTAGTGTGGTATTTATAGGAGAAATTAGGGTTTTTAGGATTGAAGAATGAATTAAAAATATGCATTAAAATGGATTAAAGAGGTGATTTATCATTATCTGGATAAATGCAGAGAAATCAAACAGCATGGGGGTAGTGGGGTAGGCCAAGGGGTGTTAGGGTTAAATTTTAGGAGCATTCCTTATGGATTTACCTGGCAGTGCCGGTCCTTTCCTACATCTCGTTGGTCGGATCCGAGGGGATGGGGCTTGGATCTTGGCCACGTATCCTCGGCTGCTTAAATAACAATTTCCACATGTTTGTTTTATGAGACTTTTCATTTTTACGTGCAGTGTACGTGTAAACTTTTGAGCTTCTAAAAGTTTTAAAGAAAACTCAATTAAAAATAATATGTGGCTGGGGATTCGAACACAAGGGCTATATCACAGCAGTGCAAGGCTTTACCAATGAGCTACAAGTACTTTCTTGCTGTTCAAAAGCAAATTAAATACTTATAGCATACACAGAATTGCAAATACTTCATTTGTACATTAACTTTTAAACAAATTTTCTGTACACTGAAACAGAGTTGTTACATTCTACCCTCCTTACAAAAATTTCGTCTTCGAAATTTACAATTATTTTAAGGACTAATTTATAAACAAGTGAGGGTATCTTACACGCATGTCATCTTCTCTTTCCCACGTTGATTCTCCTAGTGTGTATTTTCTGCACATTACCGGACCAATTTTACTTCCTTGTTCCGAAGTGACTTCACCTTTCTGTCCAGTATTTCAACGGGTTGTTGCTCACAAGATAGATCCGTTTGTACAGTGAGCTCGGAGTGATCAAGAATATGACTGAGGTCACTTACATACCTTCTGAGTTGGGATGTGTGGAACACATTGTGCACTCTTTCCAATGATGGTGGAAGTGCCAAGCGATAAGCCACTTCTTCGACTCGTTCGAGTAAATTGAACGGTCCAATGTACCTCGGACTTAGCTTACCCCGCCTTCCAAAGCGAATCACTCTGCGGTTTGATGAGATCTTTAAAAATACATAATCTCTCGGTTAGAACTCCAAGTGACGGCGCTTTACATCAGCCCAGTGCTTCTGTCGATCTTGGGCTATACGCATTCTTTCCCTGATAGTGCGAACCACATCTACTGTTGCTACTATCATCTCAGGTCCAAGGAGTTCTCTATCTTCGATGTCGTTCCAACTTAATGGTGAACGACACTTCCTTCCCTATAGAGCTGCAAAAGGTGCCATTCCAATACTTTCTTGGTAGCTGTTGTTGTATGAAAACTCCACAAAATGTAGGTGATCTTGCCACGATCCTCTGAAGTCTAGCATACAAGCTCTTAGCATATCTTCTAAGATTTGAATCATTCGTTCAAACTGTCCATCTGTTTATAGATGGTAAGCTGTGCTAAAGTTCAGTCTTGTTCCTAAGCTAGCTTGCAGACTCTGCCAAAATTGCGATCGGAATCTGGTATCACGATCGAAGACAATGCAAACCGGTACTCCTTGTAATCTCACGATCTCCTGCATGAGTTCATGGGTATCAGAGATAGTACATATTGAAGAGTTAAATCTTACTTAGATTCAAACTTACTTCCATGTACTTCTTTGCTAATGTCTCGGTAGATTGGCCAACTCGAAAGGGAATAAAGTGAGCCGACTTTGTGAGTCGATCCACAATAACCCATACCGCATCTTTACCTTTCGTGTTGCAAGGAAGAGCTTACGAAGTCCATGGTGATGTATTTCCACTTCCATTCTGGAATAGGTAACGGTTGAAGTAAACCAGCAGTCATGTGATGTTCAGCTTTCACTTGCTGATACACCAAACATTTAGCGATGCTTCTGGATACTTCACGCTTCATTCCATACCACCAGTAATGTTGCCGCGAATCTTTGTACATCTTTGTACCACCAGGGTATACTGAATAGGGAGAGCTATGAGCATCTTTCATCGATTCTTCCCGAACAGGACCTTATGGTACACACAATCTACTGCCGTATCTTAAAGATTCGTCTTCATGGATGATGAAGTCTGTTCTAAGTCCATTTTCTACTTGTTCTCTGATCTTTTGCAACTTGGCATCACTTGCTTGAGCTACTTTGATCTGATTGACAATGGTAGATTGAACTTGTAAGTTCATCAAACTTGAAGCGTTACCTGACATAACCACTTCTATCTGATGAAAATCTTGTTGAAGCTTTCACTGTGTGGTGAGATTTATTGATAGTGGTTGGCGACTAAGTGTATCAGGTACTACATTCACCTTCCATGGATGATATTGTAGGTCGATGTCGAAGTCCGCTATAAGTTCTAACTATCTTCTCTACCGCATATTCAACTCTTTCTGAGTAAATACATATTTCAGACTCTTGTGGTCTGTGTATATATCCATTCGTTCTCTAAGAAGATAATGGCGCCAATTCTTAAGAGCAAAGATAACGGCTGCCAACTCAAAATCATGCGTCGGATAGTTGCGCTCATGAATCTTCAGCTGTCTTGATGCATAAGCTACTAGTTTACCGTGCTGATGTAGAACACATCCTAATCTCTTACCGGGTGCATCGCAATGCACTACGAAACCTCGAGATTGGTCCGGTAATACGAGAATAGGCGCTGATATCAATCTTGACTTAAGTTCTACGAAAGCTTATTCTCATTCTCATGCTTCTGACCACACGAATTCTTCATCTTTACGCGTGAGCTTGGTCAGGAGTGTTGCAATCTTCAAAAATCATTCAATGAATCTTCTGTAATATCCTGCTAAACCCAAGAAAATTCAAATGTCCTTCACTGACTTCGGGGTCGGCCATTTGCTTACTGCTGATATCTTAGCTGGATCTACAGAGATTCCATCGCCAGATACAATATGTCTGAGAAAACTGACTTGATCTAGCCAAAACTTGCACTTGCTATACTTGGCATAGAGTTGATGTTGTCGTAAAGTCTTTAGGACAATTCGTAGGTGCTCGACATGTTCTTTCCGACTCTTAGAATACACCAAGATGTCATCGATGAAGATAACAACAAACCTGTCTAGGTACTCTCGGAAAACTTGATTCATTAGGTTCATGAATATAGCTGGTGCGTTGGTCACTTCAAATGGCATCACAAGGAATTCATAATGACCATAGCGAGTACTGAATGCCATCTTCGGAATATCAGATTCTTTGACTTTCATCTGATAATATCTCGAACGAAGATCTAACTTAGAGAAAATGCAAGACCCACTTAGCTGATCGAACAGATCGTCGATGCGCGGAAGTGGATACTTGTTCTTTATAGTTACTTCGTTCAGAGCTCTATAACCAATGCATATTAGATATGAACCTTCCTTCTTCTTCACAAGCAGAACTGGAGATCCCAAACTTGAAGCGCTGGGACGGATCCATCCTTTCATCAATAATTCATCCAATTGAGTTTGGATCTCTTTCAAACCTTCGGGACTCAAGCGATACAGAGCTTTGATCACCGGTTGTTCTCCAGGTACTAAATCAATGCTAAATTCAAGAGCTCGATCGGGAGGAAATGTCTTCAGGAAATACATCGTCGAACTCTCGAACTATCTCTGGCTTCGATCCTTCCTCTGCTTGAAATGTTGCAATCACTGCCTTCTTCGGTTTTGCTTTGTATGTGCTTGGCTCCAGGGTACGGTCTCCACTTTTGAAATAAAAGACCGGATGTTCTGGAATCTCGAACACTACCCTCTTTTGATGACAATCAATGGTAGCATAGAATGTTCCTAGCCAATCCATACCCAAAACGACATCGAAATTCGGTATGTCCAGCACCTTGAAGTCAGCATAGAATTCTCTACTGCAGACAACCACTGGACACAGATCGTATCCCATTATTGCTTTTAAAACGCCGTTCCGTGAACTGACATTCCAGCTGGATACAAGTGGTTTGACTGGAATCGCAAGAGTTCAGACGAACCGTTGCGACATAAAGTAACGAGATGCTCCAGTATCGAAGAGTGCTAGTGCAGGAAGTGGGGCTACTAAGATCGTACCTAAGTTATGTGGGATAGGTTTTAGGTATAAGAAAAAGATATATAGGTATATATAAAGACTGAAAGAAAGCTTGTAAGAAAAGAGTTACTATTGATGACTTGGCCAGTGGCTTCAGCTTCTTCCACAGTCATTGTGAACGCTTGTCGCCTCAGTACATTCCTCCTTGCTGGAGGAGTATTCCTCTGTCCGTTCCTCTATACTTGAGGTAAGTTCCTTTGTGCTTGGTGGAACTGATGAGGAGGAGGTGCAGTCGGTCCACGAGGAGGTGGAGCTGGGAGAGCAAGTCGTGGAGCAGGTGCTTTGATAGTTGGCCGCTGCGGATAGGTAATTGCTGGTCTGGGTGCAACATTTGGATTGAGTCTACGAGGACAAGACCCAATATCATGTGTGGCTGAGCCGCAGACTAAGCAAAGGCGATTAGCACACCTACAATCCTTCGCCAGGTGTCCATCCCTCCTGTAGTAGGTGCAAAAGGCTGGGCTGGGCCGGTTGAATGGTACTCCCAGTCTCCTGGGTACAAAAGATGGCCTTGAAGAGGCTCCTCCTGCCATCTGAGTGGCAGGGCACTTCACTCCGGCAGATTGGGGTCTGCCCTTCATCTTTACTATTATCCCATATCGACGGGCAGCTTTCAGAGCCAGTTCTTGGGTTAGGAAATCCCCTGTAGCTAAGGCAGCTTGGATCTCCGGATCTAACCCTTGCTGAAATCGTCTGGACCTAATCTCGACAGTCAGAATGAGGTATGTGGCGAACCTGTAACGGTCTTGTGTTAGCCATGTAGTATGTGATATAAGAAAATCGAATATTTAAGACATATCTATGCCTGCTCAACATAGTGAATTCGGCATCATACCCATCCACCGATTTTCTCCATATAGAGCCTTGTTGTAAGTGAATGAATTGCTGCCCCATGTCGAACCGGGCAGTCTCTGGAAAAGTACATTGCGTCGAACATGTCGCGAAAAGTTTTCCATTCGATAGGCTGGGCAAGACAGCTTTCTTCCGCCTTCCACCATACTCGGGCATTGTTGGTGAGTTTCAGCTTCGCAAGCCGTACCCAAGCGATATCTGGCACTTGTGCTGCTTCCAGATCGTCTTCAATGCTCTGAGCCCATTCTTTAGCTTCTAAAGGGCTCTTTTTCCCAGAAAATTGCTTCAGGTGCAATGCCCAGAATTGCTTCACTCCGAATGGCAGTCTGCTGCTGCTGTATTTCCAGGAGGCTTCGGATTGCCTCAAGCAATACCGTTTGCTCGTTGATCGGAACTGCAACGGTAGGCGTAAGTAGAAGAGGTGGTGGTGTGTTGTTGAAGTTTGTGTTGTTATTGTTTGGAAAATCCATAACCTTGAAAGAAAAAATAGGGTTAGGATAGATTCAAAGAATATGAAATTGTAAGATTCAAGGAATATGAAATGTAATGAATGTTTTTAGTTGTTGATTCTTGTGTTATATTACCTAGGACTTCATGCAGAATTGACCTGCATGTCCATGCAGAACTGAGTTGCATGGGCCGCCAACAAAACCTGTCATGCCCTGCTTCCCAGTGTACGGGTAAGGAGACGCGACGAGGCCCGCTACGTATTTACTCAGAAGTAAATACGCTAAACGTAACCAAGCAATATAATGTAAATATACACAAAAAGACATGAAATGTAAATGAACAGCAACTTTTATTTATTAAACATTTCTTTACAATACAACTGAAAAGTAAATACAATGATGAAACCAATGCCTAAACAATAGCATGAACATGAAAGTAAAGTATATACAAGAGTCTAAAGCTCGGGGTCCTTGCCGAACTGATCCAAGTCCTCTGAACCGGGCTCTATCTCTAGTGAGTCGGATCTACCTGACAACATTCTAAAGAAAGAAGAGAGAAGGAATGTCGTCAGCGAACAATAGCTCGGTAAGTCCTAAAGAAAGGTAGAAATAGAATAGATAGAAAGAATATAGCAGTATACTATTTGATTGTTATGTTAATGCAGTTGTTTGTAGCTTGGTGCAGAATATGCCAGTGTATACGAGAGGAGTCAAACTATTCCGTGGACTAAGGTATACGGAGCACAAGGAACCGTTAAGCCACGAAACAACAATAATGGATATTCAGGTTAGGTGTATTAAAGTGACCGTGTCGTGCTACTTCTAGCACATTCCGTACCAGTCTACCCCTTTAAAACCCCGTGATGTATTTTGTATTGATCTGTATTGTTTTGTTTAATATAAGTACGACTTGCTGAAACTATGATATCATGTAAATGAAATGGATATAAATGGATAGTCATGTAATTAGAGCATATCCATGGTTCGGTTCGGTCGAGTCATGTTGATATAGATCGAATTCTGGTATTAATGGATTCATGTTGAATTGGAGTTATACTTGAATCATATTCAAGGATATATTGATTGATTTCAGATTAAACTGAGACTCTGTCTGAGTCAGACACTTTAAAACGAATTGAAGTCATGAATTAGTTTTGATGTTATCGGTAACTGCTCCATATGGACGGCAGGATTTGTGTCTTTTTCCAAGACAATTACCGTATTGATAACACCGTTTTTAGGTTGTCTATCTTAGATAAGCAAGCACCCATATTCTCCGGCTCCCTAAGGCTTAAGAGAACTGGTCCCGTTTAAACCTATGTTTACTAGGGTCCTTATTGTAAATTAGTATAACTAGAGGGGGTTTTATGAAAAATAGTTTTGATATATTTTCAAAATAAACCTAAGTATTTATTGATCGTCTTTAGGTTTTCATAGTTGTAAATTTTATAAAATGAAATATTCTAGTGAATATAAACCTAACTTTGAATAGTATATGGTATTTTTTTGTAATTTGACTTGTATTGAAATGTGATGGTATTTTCACGATCTTTTATGATTCTTTTCTTTTGATTAGAAAACATGAAATATATATATTATATTTAAAATAGATATTTTGACAATATTTATATATATATATATATATAATTATAAAAAATAGAATTTATTTATTAAATAGAAATCACGTTTTCTTAAAAATTGTAATAAAAATTCCATCAAGATCGAATGCTCCGTAAGGAGGTCTGCATCTCGCTCAACTAGTCCTGAGGACGTGCGATAACCTGCACCATCCTGATCGGGTTCCCCAAAATGGGTTGTGGAGGCTTATTCGCAAGGAATTATTTAAAACAATTTAAAGAATATGGGTTTTAATAGTTAAAGGTATTTTAATGTAAATTGTGTTTTGTCCCTCAAAAGTTGTTAAAAAACCATCGTGCTATATCAAGATGAGTGTTGTAATGAGTTAGGTCATTACCTCGTGAGTTTTCTAAAGATAATATGAGCCAAACTATAAAGTAATGCCGTATGTAAACTAGATGGTATTTTACCGTAAAAGTTAACTAAAAGTTGTTTAATATTATATTTTGAATTGAAACTTGTTGTAGATGTTGTTTTATGTTTATTAAACAAGATATAAAGATATGGTTATTATGTGGTTAAGAAAAATTGAGTTTTTAAAGAAATTAAAATCGGAAGTCGGATTAACTCTGCTTCCGACGAATTTTAAAAAGAGAAGTCTTTTTAATAGAAGGAGATGAGGGGAGAGGGAACTTACTGATTGATAGAAGAGGGAAGAGGTAGAAGGAACTTTTAAAAGCGTCGTGGAGTCTTTTCGTAGCCGGATTTGTCCCGAAACGTCGTCGGAACATTGCCTTGAACTAACTCCACTTGTACAACTTCTTGGACTTAAGAATTTTAAAGAGTTTTAGCAATGGAATTCTAAATGAGGATGACTATGGTGTAGTGTGGTATTTATAGGAGAAATTAGGGTTTTGAGGATTGAAGAATGAATTAAAAATATGCATCAAAATGGATTAAAGAGGGGATTTATCATTCTCTGGATAAATGCAGAAAAATCAAACAGTATGGGGATAGTAGGCTAGGCCAAAGGATGCTAGGGTTAAGTTTTGGGGGTATTCCCTACGGACTTACCCGGCGGTGCCGGTCCTTTCCTACATCTCGTCGGTCGAATTCGAATGGATGGGGCTTGGATCTTGGCCACGTGTCCTCGGCTGCTTATATAACAATTTCCACATGTTTGTTTTATGAAACTTTTCATTTTACGTGCAGTGCACGTGTAAACTTTTGAGCTTCCAAAAGTTTTAAAGAAAAATCAATTAAAAATAATATGTGGCTGGGGGATTCGAACACAGGGGCTATGTCACAGCAGTGCAAGGCTTTACCAATGAGCTACAAGTGCTTTCTTACTGTTCAAAAGCAAATTAAATACTTATAGCATACACAGGATTGCAAATACTCCATTTGTACATTAACTTTTAAACAAATTTTCTATACACAGAAACATAGTTGTTACACGAAGTCCGCTAATCCAAGCTACCTCTTCACTAAACTCTTTAGTGAAGGAACCACACTACACCAAAGTGCTAATCTAATGTAGGATAGTGAAGCAGGGGTGTTGTTTGCTCACTAGGGTTCTCACAAAGCTCAAGGTTTCATAATTCATGCGAGGAATTGAGCTTGGAGGAGGTGAGGAGGAGAATGAAGAGAGCTAGAGAGAAGAACTCATCTTCTGAGCTTAACTAGAGAAAATGAACCGAGTAAAATGGCTAAGGCTAAAACAAGTCAAGAATGGCTATTAAGTGTTTTCTCACTTATTAAAGCATGAATAAAATGCAATACATATAATGCACCATGCTTCAATAGTGCAAACAAATAAATAAACAAAAGATAAAAGCTATGCCTCACCCATGCCTTCAAATGTCTCCTTATTTTCCACCTCATTTTCTATTTCCCAAAATAGAAAATCCATGCCATGCTTATATATATATATATATTAAAGAAAATCATTAGTGGGCTAATAATATTAGTTAACATATAATTATATCAAATATAAATATATATCAAATTATTAAATCAACACTTGATTTCATAATCCGGTTATATCACATATAACCGACTAATATCACTTATCTGTATATCATATTATCAAATCAATACTTGATTCAATAATCCGGTCATATCACATGTAACCTAACCGATAACAAATTACCGCCAGATTAGAATACGGTATCTCATTATCGTATTCAATCTGGCCCCCGCACATATCAGCATATGTTCCCTACTTCGTTTCGCTTGAACCAGGAAACTTCTATATGGGACTTTAAAGACTAGTCAATACGCCAGCAGTAGGTGATGATCACATCAGTCACCCACAAGCCGTCAACGGTACTAGCTGGATGTAACGGCTATCCAGGTATTGAGCGAATAGAAGATCAACAAGCAAGCTTGTCCAAACTCCCATGAACCCTATAGATAACACTTATCGTACAGTCCGGTCTCTTTGTCTGATATGTCGCATATCGAGTCTGGGGGTGGAATCGTCAGACCCCAATAACTTGATAAGTCACGTCGATGTTATGGCCTATAACGGTACGAGAAACTACTGAAAACTCTTACCAGTAAATCTTATCAACAGCCCTGACCAGGGACTTCCTTTTATAACCAATCGAGCATAGCGCAACATCAACTCCCTATACCGGGAGAGATGAAACCCTTCCCATCGGGACTGTACCCAAAATCCACCTGTTTGCACGACTTCTTTGAGCCGTGGTAGGGAGGAAATCAAAGTATAGTGGGAACCACACAAGACTCTATGACGATCTTGGGTCTACAGACTAACCTATACCAATGTCACCAGAGAACTGCTCTCTGACAATAGGTATAGTACCATCGAGGATTTCTCGGCGAGTCCTATTCGGTGTACCTATTCTCTAATGAGCACTTATGTACAATCTTTGATATCAAACACCAATGGATATGGGATCAACCATCGCCCCCATACAGGGTCAAGAAACGTACACACCAGTCTACTCTGGAATATCGATGCCCTGTCTCGATATTCCCTCAACTAGGAACAATTAAAGGATGTGCTTGTGGACTACCCAGGTCCCAGCAGTATAAATCCGCATCATAGTCCTGGTAGCCAAGCAACATCCTAAGGGCTTTATCAACATGTATATGAGAGACAGTATAATAATATCAGTGAACATATTAAGATAAAGGCAAACAGATGGCATATTATCATGTCGAGCAAGAAAGTCATATATATATATATATATATATATATATATATATATATATATATATATATATATATGTCCAAGCATCCACTATATCATACAATAATGGAATCTAGGACATACATATTCCTAACAATCTCCCACATGCATTAAGGCCAGTTGTTGTAGTATCTCATACCCAACATCCCAAAAAGTCTCTCGTTTAGCATTTAGGGGAGGGCCTTAGTGAGTGGGATCCGCCGTGTTATTCTTCGTGTCATCTCGTTTGATCTCGATCTCCCGGTGATTTACTATCACCCTAATCAGGTGATACCGCCTAAGAATATGTCTGGATCACTGATGGGACCGGGGTTCCTTGGTCAAATCCATAGCTCCATTGTTATCATAATACACAGGTATTAGAGGCTCAATGGATGGAACCACACCAAGTACATCTTATGAACTTCTTCATCCAGACAGCCTCTTTGGCAGCATCGTTGGCAGTGATGTATTCAGCCTCCATCATCAAGTCTACTACGGTATCTTGCTTGGAACTCTTCCAACATACCTCCCCTCCATTGAGGGTGAAGACAAAAACCCGAGACCGACTTACTGTCGTCCTTATCACTATGGAAGCTCGAATCGGTAAATGACTCCACCTGGAGTTCACCGTTACCATACACCAAGAACATTTCTTTAGTCCTTCTCAAGTACTTAAGAATGTTCTTCACAGCTGTCCAGTATTTCTCCCCTGGATCTGATTGATACCTACTCACTACACCTAGCGAGTAAGCTACATCAGGTCTAGTACACAACATCGCATACATGATTGACCCAACTGTCGAAGCATAGGGTATCCCTTGTATGGGAGCCCTCTCCAAATCGGTCTTGGGAGACATCTCTTTGGAGAGAGTGATTCCTGAACAAGCGGGTAAATTACCACGCTTAGAATCTTCCATACTAAACCTCTTTAGTATGGTGTCTATGTACCTGGATTGGGATAATCCCAACATCCGTCTAGATCTATCTCTATAAATCTTTATCCTCAGGATGTAGGAGGCATCACTTAGATCTTTCATGGAGAACTTTTGTGATAAAAAGAGGTTGACCGAGTGTAGCATATGAACACCATTTCCTATCAAGAGTATGTCATCCACGTACAATACGAGGAAGACAATCTTACTCTCTACTACCTTCTTATATATACATGGTGCATCTATATTTTTGATGAAGTCAAACTCTTTGATAGCTCCATCAAAATAGATATTCCATCTCCACGATGCCTGCTTTAATCCGTAGATAGATTTAAGCAGTTTGCACACGCTTCCACTGCTCCCACTATCTACGAAGCCCTTTGGTTGTATCATATACACGCTCTCTTCTAAATCACCATTTCGAAAAGCGGTCTTGACGTCCATCTGCCAGATTTCGTAGTCATGGTATGCAGCAATGGCAAGTAGGATCCTGATGGACTTAAGCATAGCCACTGGAGAAAAGGTATCATCATAGTCGACACCTGGTTGTTGACGCAAACCTTTTGCTACAAGTCTAGTTTTGAAGGTGTCAACCTTTCCATCTACACCAAGTTTCTTCGTAAAGATCCACTTGCTCCCGATGGGTTTTACCTCTTCAGGAGAAACTTCCAAAGTCTATACTTTGTTGGTGTATATGGATTCCATCTCAGATCGCATAACATCCAGCTATTTCACAGAGTCTCCACTTGTGATGGCCTGCTCGAAACTAGTTGGGTCATCATCTTTCATGATACAATCCCCGCTCCCACCGTCTATGAGAAAACCGTAGTATCTCTCAGGTGGATGAAGAACCCCTACTAGATGTGCAGAGTGGCTGAGGTTCGTCGGGGACTATTGAATCCTTCGATTCTACCAAATTGTCAATTATAGTTTGTGTTGCTGGAACATCTTCCAGTTCTACCTTATTGCCACTAATTTCTTTCACAAGAAATTCCTTTTCTAAAAAAAGTGGCACGTTGAGAAACAAACACTTTTTGTTCCTCGGTATGATAAAAGATATATCCTCGCGAATGTTTAGGATATCCTACAAACTTGCACAGAACAGACCTTCCCTCGAGCTTGTCCGGATTTTGCTTTTTATCATAGGCCGGACAACCTCATATCTTAACTCGTTTAAGAGATAGTCTCCTCCCATTCCATATCTTATGTGGTGTAGTGGGCAACGGATTTGGTCGGAACTCTCTTCAATAGGTATGCAGCTTTCTCAAGTGTATAATCCCAAAAGGAAATAGGTAACTCAGCATTACTCATCATAGAGCGCACCATATTTAATAGGGTGCGATTCCTCCGCTTCGATACTCCATTATGCTGTGGTGTATACGGAGGAATAAGCTGAGAGAGAATCCCATTCTATTTTAAGTATTCTCTGAATTCCGTGCTCAAGTATTCTCCTCCCCGATCAGATCGTAGGACTTTAATACTTTTCTTGTCTGGTTCTCAACTTCGTACTTATATTTCTTGAATTTCTCAAAAAATTCAGATTTGTGTTTCAACAGGAACACATGTCCGAATCTTGAAAGATCATCGGTGAATGTAATAAAGTACGAGAAACCATTCCTGGCATGATATAGGACCCCATACATCACTATGTATCAGTCCTAAGAGTTCAGTAACTCTTTCTCCGTGTCCAGTAAACGGAGTTTTGGTCATCTTTCCTTTGAGACATGACTGGCAAGTTTCATAAAATGTAAATTCGAACTGATTCAAATCCATCTTTATGCAACTTAGCTAGTCGTGCCGTATTGATATAACCTAGTCTACTATGCCATAAGAAGGCTTTGTTCATTTCTGAACTGTTCCTCTTGTATGTGTTCTGTATACTTAGAACTGTTTTGTGATTTAGAACGTATATACCGTTATACAGCATACCATGCCCAATCAACACTTGATTTAGGAAAACATTCACAATATTTTTGGTACGATATAACAGTTGCTCAGAATTATTGTGTTGCTACTTAGTAATACTATGTGATATTCGCCAACTGCTTTGGCTGCAACAATTGCACCATTCCTTTCTCTAAGGGACATTAAATTTTCCCAGTTCTCTACCTCTTCTTAAAACATGTAACAAATTACATATTTGGGATCCTGATCCAGTATCCAATACCCAGGACGTAGAGAAAACTGAGAAACAGTTCTCGGTAACGAACACACCCGAAGAAGATGCATCAGCATGCTCCTTCTTCATTTTGGATGGCGTAGGAATCCGGGTATTCTACTATTCCTTGCCAAGACTTATGACACTCATAAGATAGAGCGGAACTTAGCCCTGTATAATAAGTGGGTTCGGTCAATACATCCATATTATTATCTTGATTAAGACGTGTCATTGGTCACAACCAGGAGAGAGAAGGATAATAACTTTTGCGTGCACTCTTTACAAGATTAGATTAGTTATTATTTTATCTAATCAGGATGGCTCCCACTGTTTTTATCAAATCTTCCTTCAAACTCTAAAAGGTAAGATTAGCCGGGATTAATTACACCCTACAAGTTCGCCAATCGTTCGGCCAGGCAGGTATTGGTACTTCGAGGGAGCCTCCCCATACTTTCGTATGGAACTAATTAAATAACCTCATTTCCGCAGGGGCATCACCCCGTTAACACCTTTCTTAGACACCTACTTGATCAGCTAATTGTAAAGTGGAAAACTCTCCCAGGAGCAACTCTTACTCGCAATGGGTATCGGGATCCAACTATCATATAAAAGGTATGCAATCTCATTGCAAATTTCAACATTTGAAATTCCCAATAATTGTTTTTACCCCTAGCAACTTATGACCTTGCCTATAGTCAACAAATTATAAGCGTTGGCCAAGTTCAACTCGTCATTTCTTGATTGAAATAAACCCACCCGTACGACCCTTGGCTAAGGTCAACAAAGTGGTATGACTACCCTAATCCAATCGCATCACATGCTGCAGATAAGCACTAATTAGCTACCGCACACTGCATTTTGGCTATGGTCAACAAACGTAGCACGAATACTAAATAGTACTTATCTGAAATGCCGGAGGGCTGCGGCTGGTTTTGAAGAAAACCTTTAACGTAATAAACTTGATATCGTTGTAGAATCTAGTGATTTTGAAAAAGAGTGGTTTAAGCTCCGCTTTTAAAATCGAGTAGTTTTCAAAAACAAACCGAATAGCTTTTACTAGCTTTTGCTAAAGAGGTCACTCCCAGTGCAGGGATCTCGGCTCTTTCCTCATCGAATGGAGTGCTGGATATCCACCAAGGAATACCACTATGCAAAGCAAGAACTACAGAAGCTATGATGATAAACCGAGTGGGTTGTAGCAATTGCTAGTTTTGCTAAAGTGGTCGCTCCTGGTGAAGGGATCTCGGCTCTTTCCTCATCGAATGAGGTGCTGGATATCCATCAAGGAATACCACTATGCAAAGCAAAAACTAGAGCTACATTTTTAAAAACTTTTGATTCTACAACATATTTAGGTTTTTATTCTTTTCATTAATCTCATTAATGAAGTCCCATCATTTATGTTTCCCTAAACATCACAGAAAAAGAAACGAAAATAAAATGTACGCTTATGCCATCCGCATTCGCCACGGGGCCCCGTTATGCACCGTTAGGTTACTTAATTAACGACAGAGCGGGGGCTGGACTAAAGCAGGTGCAAAACATAAGCAACGTTTATTATATATATCATATATATATAGCATTCGTCTCACGTAGTTATATGATCACATTACAGAACACAACAGCAGAACTCAACATATGAAATATTGGATGTACTAGGAAATCCGTGTTTTAAATTCAGCCAGTAATGAAAAACACGGATTCCACGGTCGTGATGAATAGCCAAACCCACATACCTAGACCCCTATGAGACCGGCAAGCAACCCTGCCAATTCTAGAGTTAGGAGACCCGGTCTCGACTCCTCGAGATGGTCTCCCACTGGACTCCAGAACCCGGTTGCTTGTGCTCCCTGCCTTGAGTCTATCCTAATGCGGAAATGTAAATAATCTACATCAATGGTAATATCATCCTCAACCCGGATATGTCCCAATAAAAGAATATTACATACAATTTTTACATGAATGAAAATTGAAAAACTCTCATCTCACGCAAAAACCCACGGCTAATCATTCACGATGATCCAATATAACATATCACAGCAATATATAACATCACATGTTATTAACATAAGTAAATATGCGTATCCTAAATTCCGTTGACATATAACAACGAGATTTGGGATACCCTATATATTAAACTTACGGTCGCAGAAAATAAATGAAAAACTACAATAATTAGAATCCGCATTTCCTTAGACATCATAAACCTAGAATATCTCATGTTCCGAATTTCATGCCTAACCCTATAAACATTGCATTTTAGTCTCATATCGAAAACACTTTTCAATAACTTAGTCCGATAATTTAACAAGATTCTCAACTACCCGATCGAATATTTTTCGGGAACTTTAGTAGATGGTCGCACCCCCGATGACGTCGACTAAGTGAACTTAGGCGGAACACCGTGGCCGCGAGCACCCGAATGGATGCTTTTGGGAACAGGGTTCTGTAATAACTCCAATTTCAGTGTACATAAATTTCATTTAAAGTTAATGTACAATTGGGGTATTTACAATTCCTGTGAAGGCTATAAGTATTTGTTTTGATTTAGAACAGCAAGAAAGAGCTTGTAGCTCATTGGTAAGACCTTGCACCGCTGAACTATGTAGGGTTCCTAGGCACTCTTGTGAAGGTTCATAAGGCATCAAACATGCCCGGATAAAAATTTAGACGTGCCGAACAACCCAAAGCCGGGATCTTTGCTAGAAAATTAGGGTTAAGCATACAAGATTACATCTTTTAAGCTAAGTGTGAGGGATTACAACCTTTGTAGTCCGCTCCTTCGCTTCACAAGCTCCGAGTAGAAGTCCCTTCGCCGCGATCCACGATCTCCCGGACTCAAGAGAGGCTTCACGACTCGAACGATCCATGCTAGCTTGAAGTGTTCCAAATCTCCGATGATCTACGTCGAAATTTCAATAACTCAAGCTTTCTCACTCTAAAGAGATGAACACACTAATCTCATGGGCTAGATGAGATGAGGATGAGAGAGTAGTATTTATGCTTTCTTTTTAAATCATTTTCTCATAATTTATCATCACAAAATGAATATCTAGTGAGCTCAAAATCAAGAGAGAAGAAGATGATAATGGAAAAGATAATGATAATTCCTTTTGTGATGAATAGAAAAGAAAACTATATGATTGATGTATCAACCATGGTCAAGGATGAGTGGCTAATAATGTGTAGAGAATAAACTAGAGTTAGGGTTTGGTTGAGTTAGATAATGTGTCATCAACAAATATCTTAACCATGACAAAAGAAATTGCTTCTAGAAGGTGCATGAAGCAACTAACCCTAATCAAACCCTAACCCCATTTAATCATCCTTAAACATGTTTAACAATAAATCATATCATGTCACAATAATATATATCACATATATATTATATATTTGCAACAAAAGAAAATAATACAATTAACATATATCGCATATATATCAATGTATCATCCAGTGAGAAAATGAAATAACAAAGCGAGCCAATATTAGATAACGTAATACAATATATCATATATATTATTATACATTAAATCATCGAATCAACACTTGATCCGACGATCCGGCTATATCGAATATTACCGACTAATATATCATGTACCGATTCATCGAACCAACACTTGATCCGATGACCCGGTTCATATCTAAATATCGCGAGAATATAATACGGTATCTCATATCGCATTATCCTCGGTCCTGCGCATATCACATATGTGCCTCTACTCCGTTTCGCCTGAGCCAAGAAACCTCTGTGTAGGACTATAAAGAATCGTCAATACGCCGGTAGCAGGTGATGATCATATCAAACACCCACAAGCTGCAAGCGGACAGCTAAACGTAACAGCCACCCAGGTATTGAGCGATCAGAAGATCAACAGGCTAGCCTGTGCGTTCTCCTGTGAATCCAATCAGTAACACTCCCGTACAGTCCGGTCTGTTCGTCTGATATGTCGCATATCAAGTCTAGGGGTGGTATACGTCAGACCCCAGTAACCGATAAGTCGTGTCGATGTGTGGCTCATAACTGGTCGAGAAACTACTAGTAACACTTACCAGTAAATCTCTATATCAGCCCTGGCCAGGGACTTCCAGTTATAGCCAATCGAACACAGCACAACATCAACTCCCTATACCGGGAGAGACGAATCCCCTCCTATCGCTCATTGCCTCCATGTGATTCGGGACTGTACCCAAAAGCCACCGTTTTGCACGCCCTCTTGGACGTGGTAAGGTGGAAATCAAAGCATAGTGGGAATCACACAAGACTCTATGACGATCTCGGGTCTACAGACTACCCTGTACCAGTGTCACCGGAGAACTGCCATCTGACGTGTGGTATATCACCATCTGGGAGTTCTCGGCGAGTCCGTCCAGTGTACCCAGTCTCCACTGAGCACCCGTACACCATCTCTGATGTCAAACACAGATAGATATGGGATCATCCATCGCCCATCATATGGGTCAAGATGCGTATACGCTAGTCTACTCTGGTGTATCGATGCCCTGTCTCGATATACCCTCGACTAGGAACAGTTATAGGATGTACTCATCGACTACCGTGGCCCCACTAGTATGATCTCATCATAGTCCTAGTAGTCGAGTACAGATCCTAAGGGCTTTATCAACATGTGAGAGAAAAACAGTAAACCAATACAAGTCAACATGTTAAGATAAAGTGAAACCAAATAGCATACTATCATGACGAGCAAGAAAGTCATCTCTATATATATCCAAGCATCCATTATAATATACATCATATGTACAACAATGGCCTCTAGGGCATATACATAACTAACAAACTATAGCACCAGAGTTCAAATCCCATCAGTCACAATATTTTTTTGTTTTAATTTCTTTTAATCTTTTTAGAAGCCCAAGAGTTTTCACGTGCACTACACGTAATATGATAAGTTACAGAATAAATAAACATAAACACGAGGGAAATTGAATCGACAAGGACACGTGGCCCAAGACCCAACACCCTTCGTCGGTAAAGACCCGGCGACTTGTGCATGGAGGCCCGGCGCCGCCGGTTCAACCCATCCCTAATGCTTTCATCTTCTCACCCGAGCACCACCCTTTCAGCTACCCCACTCCCCCTACACTGTTGGTATTCTCTGAACATTTACAGAGCACAATAAAATTCACATTTAATCCTATTTTATTACAAATTTTAATACACGCATTCACTACACTAAACCCTAGATTTTCCTATAAATACCACCCCTCATATCATCCCTACCCACTCACAAATTCCTGCCAAAACTCTCAAGAAATTTCCAGGTTCCTATAGTGTGCAAGCGGAGTTAACGAAGGGCGAAACTCTGACGAAGTTCCAGCAACGACCCAAGGAGTTTCCGGCGATGAAACTACGCACCGGCACTTCACCACTCTTTCTCTTTCTCCCCTCTACCTTATAAGCCAGTAAGTCCCATTTTTCCTCTCATCTTCATCTTTAAAAAGTTCCATTTCTAAACCCCGACGGAAGTGGAGTTAATCCAACTTCCGATTCGGTTTTCTTTAAAAACTACACTTTTCTTTAATAAGATAAAACCATATTTTCATATGTTAATTATTAAACATTAACAAACTCAACAAAACAAGTTTCACATCAAAATAATCATTTTTGTGATATTTATCGCATTTTTAAATAAAAATACCACAAACTATTCATTTCGACATTATAACCTTTATTCTTTGCTATACCTTTAGATAATCCATGAGGTAATGACCTACCTCCTCACAACACACATATCTATTATAGCACGATGAATATTGGGACAATAGAATACGGGAAATACTACTTTACAAATAAATCCATTTAACTTATAAAATCGTTTTCTCTAAAAAGTGTATTTAACTTTTCATACAATTGAGCCTCTAAAACCCATTTTGGGGATCCCGTTTGGGATGGTGTGGATTATCGCACATTCTCGGGCTTAGTAGAGCGAGATACAAACCTCCGCAAGGAGCATTCGATCTCAATGGAATTTTTATACATTTTTCTTTAGAAAATGAGATTTTTACAAGATAACAAATAAATTATTTTTATTAATTATGTATATATAGTTATTACCAAAATATTTATTTTAAACATATATATTATTCCATGTTTCCAAAACTCAAGAAAAGAATTCAAATATTACATGAAACTACCATGATAATTCAAAACAATATTCATATTACAAATAAATACCATATATTATGAAATTTGGTTTTATTTACTAGAAATGCCACATTTATAAAATATACATCAATGAAAATCCTAAAGACGATAATTAAATGCTTGAGGTGTATTTTGAAATTATACCAAAACTATTTTTACATAAAACCCCCTCAAGTTATACTAAATTACAATAAGGACCCTGGTAAACATAGGTTTAAGCGGGACCAGTCTCTTGAGCCTCAGAGAGCCGGAGATATGGGTGCCGTATTATCAACACGGTAATTGTCTTGGAAAAAGACATAAATCCTATCGTCCATGTGCAGCAGTTACCGATACCACCAAAACAATTAGGATTTCAAGTTCTTTTAAAAGTGTCTGACTCAGACTGAGTCTCAATCTAATCAATCTGACTTGAATGTGATTCAAGTACAAAATACAATACAACATGATTCAATATGAATCTATCTATTCAATCTATATCAATCTGTATTGATATATTCCACTTGCATGTTCTTCCATTATATACGTTCCATTACTGATATCATAGTTTCAGCAAGTCATCCATCTATACAATTTACAAGACAATACAATACAAGCAATACAATCAAGACATCGCGGGCTTTATAAGTGGTAGATTGGTACGGAAGGTGTTAAAAGTGGCACGAGACTGCAACCATAAGACACCTAACCTGAATATCCATTGCTGTTGTACCGTGGTTGAACGGTACCTTGTACTCCGTATACCTTAGTCTCCGGGATAATGAGACTCCTCCCGTATACACTGGCCTCTTCTGTACCAAACTACAAACAACAGCGTTAACACTAAATAACAACATCAAACAGCTATACTCTATTATGTCTATTTTATTCTTACCTATCTACGAGACTTACCGAGCGACTTGTTCGCTGACGACATTCTCTTTTTTCTTCTTTGGAATGACGTCAGGTGCTTCGAACTCACTGGAGATCGAACCCAGCAGCAAAGACTTGGATCAGTTTACTGAAGACCCAGAGTTTTAGATTCACTTGTACATTACATTTCATTTTCATTTCTGTTATGCCATTGTTTAGGTATTGCTTTCATTCCATGTATTTTCATTTCAGTGTATTGTAAAAAGAATGTTTAATAAATAAAGTTGTTGTTTATTTACATCTTGTCTCTTATGTACATTTTATTTTATATTGCTTAGATACACTTAGCGTGTTTACTTATAAGTAAAAACATAGCGGCATCGTCGCGTCCTCTACCCGTATACTGGGAAGCGGGAGTGACAGGTTTTGTTGGTGGCCCATGCATGTCATCTCTGTGTAGACATACAGGTCAGCTCTGTATGGACATACAGGTCAGCTCTGCGTAGACAACCTAAGCAATATAATACAAGAACCAGCAACTGAAAACATCATTTACAATACATATTCCTTGAATCTTATCATTTCATATATTTTGATTCTGTCATAACCCAAAATTTTCTTTCAAGGTTATGGATTCCCCAAACAACACCAGTACCAACTTCAAAAGCACTCCACCACCCCTACCGATTACACCGGCCGTAGCTGCTCCGATCAATGAGCAGACGGTACTACTTGAGACGATCCGTAGCCTCCTGAAAGGACAGCAGCAGCAGACTGCTATCTTGATGAATCGTTCCGAGGCAGAAGCACCTAGGGTGAAGCAATTCAGGGCCTTGCATCCTAAGCAGTTCTCAGGAAAGAACCCCTTAGAAGCTGAGGAATGGGCTTGGAGTATTGAAGATGACCTGGCAGCAGCACAAGTGCCAGAGGTCGCTTGGGTTTGAGTTGGAAAGCTGCAGCTCACTGATAATGCACGGGTTTAGTGGAAGGTGGAAGAAAGTCGTCTCACCCAACCAATCGAATCGAGGGCTTTCCGCGATATGTTCGACGTGGAGTACTTCCCCGAGACTTCTAGATTCGACATGGAACAGCAGTTCATCCACTTACAACGGGGTTCAATGTGGACCAAATCAGTGGATGAGTACGATACTGAGTTTATCATGCTCAGTCGATTTGCGGCACACCTGATACCGACGGATGAGATCAGAGCCTGTCAATTTCAACAAGGGTTAGATCTGGAGATCCAGGCTGCATTAGCCACAGGAGATTTCCCAACTCACGAATCGGCTCTGAAAGCTTTCCGCCTATATGAGACAGTGGTAAAGATGAGGGGCAGACCTCAGTCTGCTGGGATGAAGCACCCTACTAACCAGATGGCAGGAAGAGCCTCTTCAAGGCCACCTTTTATGCCAAGGAGACCGGAAGTACCAAACAACAGGCCCCAGCATTTTGCACAAACTGCAGGAGAGATGGACATCTGATGAAAGACTGCCGGCGTACAAATTGCTTTTGCTTAGTCTGCGGCTCAGCTACTCACGATATTGGGTCTTGTCCTCGTAGACAAAACCCATATGCTGCACCCAGACCAGCAATCACTTACCCACAGCGCCCAGCCATTCAGGCACCTGCTCCGAGATTTGCACTACCTGTTCCACCTCCTCGAGGATCAAGTGCACCTCCTCCCCGTCAGTTCCATCAAGCTCAAAGGAACCCACCTCAAGGACCAAGGAACGGACAGAGGAATGCTCCTCCGGCAAGGAGGAATGTACCGAGACGACAAGCTTTCACGATGACTGTAGAAGAGGCTGAAGCCACCGGCCAAGTCATTACTGGTAACATTTCCCTTTCAAATTCTCTTTCAGTTCATAGACATACCTATATATCTTTTCCCTTATACCAAAAACATATCCCACATAACCTAGGTACAATCTTAGTAGCCTCACTCCCTGCACTCGCACTATTTGATACTGGAGCATCTCATTGCTTTATGTCGCAACGGTTCGTCCGAATTCATGTGATTCCCGTCACACCGCTTGTATCCAGCTGGAATGTCAGTTCAGGGAACGGCGTTCTAAAGGCAACAATGGGATACAGCCTGTATCCAGTGGTCGACTACAGCAGAAAATTCTATGCTGACTTCAAAGTGCTGGACATACCGAACTTCGATGTGGTTCTAGGTATGGATTGGCTCGGAACATTCTATTCTACCATTTACTGTCGTCAGAGGAGGGCAGTATTCGAGATTCCAGACCATCCGGTCTTCTATTTCAAAAGTGGAGACCGTACCCTGGAGCAAAGTACATACAAGGAAAAACCAAAGAAGGCAGTGATCGCGGCAATTCAACGGGAGGAAGGATCAAAGCCATAAGTAGTTCGAGAGTTCGACGATGTGTTTCCTGACGATATCTCAGGTTTGCCTCCCGATCGAGCTCTTGAATTCAGCATTGATTTAATACCAGGAGCACAACCGGTGATCAAAGCACCGTATCGATTAAGTCCGGAAGGTTTGAAGGAGGTCCGAACTCAGTTGGATGAATTATTGACGAAAGGATGGATTCGTCCCAGCACTTCAAGTTGGGGATCTCCAGTTCTACTTGTGAAGAAGAAGGAAGGTTCATACAGAATATACATTGATTATAGAGCCTTAAACGAAGTAACAATAAAGAACAAGTATCCACTCCCGCGCATCGACGATTTATTCGATCAGGTAAGTAGATCTTGTGTTTTCTCCAAGTTAGATCTTCGTTCGGGTTATCATCAAGTGAAGGTCAAGGAATCTGACATCCATAAAACGGCATTCAGAACTCGCTATGGTCATTACGAATTTCTTGTGATGCCATTTGGAGTGACCAACGCACCAGTAATATTCATGAACCTGATGAACCAAGTTTTCCGGGAGTACCTAGACAGGTTTGTTGTCATCTTCATCGACGACATCCTGGTGTATTCTAAGAGTCGGAAAGAACACGCCGAACACCTATGAATTGTCCTGGAAACCCTACGACAACATCAACTCTATGCCAAGTATAGAAAATGCGAATTTTGGCTAAATCATGTTGGTTTCCTCGGACACATTGTATCGGGTGAAGAAATCTCTGTGGATCCAGCGAAAGTTTCAGCAGTAAGCGAATGGCCGACACCAACATAAGTGAAGGACATTCGAAGTTTCTTGGGTCTAGCTGGGTATTACAGAAGGTTCATTGAAGGATTTTCGAAGATAGCAACACCCCTGACCAAGCTCACACGTAAAGATGAAGAATTCGTATGGTCAGAAGCATGAGAACAAGCTTTCGTAGAACTCAAGTCAAGGTTGACATTAGCGCCTATTCTCGTCATACCGGACCAATCTGGAGATTTCGATGTGCATTGCGATGCATCCGGTAAGAGATTAGGATGTGTTCTACATCAGCACGGTAAGGTTGTGGCTTATGCTTCAAGACAGCTGAAGATTCACGTACACAATTATCTGATGCGTGATTTGGAATTGGCAGCCGTAATCTTTGCTCTTAAGATTTGGCGCCATTATCTTCTTAGTGAATGAGTGAACATATACACAGATCACAAGAGTCTGAAATATGTGCTTACTCAGAAGGAGCTTAATATGCGGCAGAGACGATGGTTAGAACTCATGTCGGACTTCGACATCAACCTGTAATATCACCCAGGGAAGGTGAATGTAGTACCTGATGCCCTTAGTCGCCAACCATTGGCAATGAATCTCACCGCTCAGTAGAAACTTCAACAAGACTTGTATCAGATGGAGATTGAAGTGATCATGCTAGATAACGTTTCAAATTTGATGAACTTACAAGTTCAATCTACCATTGTCAATCAGATCAAAGTAGCTCAAGTAAATGATGCCAAGTTGCAAAAGATCAGAGAACAAGTAGAGAATGGACTCAGAACAGACTTCATCATTCAAGACGGATCTTTAAGATACGGCAGCAGACTATATGTACCAAAAGGTTTTGTTCTGGAAGAGTTAATAAAAGAAGCCCACAGCTCTCCCTACTCGGTACACTTTGGAGGTACAAAGATGTACAAGGATCTGCGTCAAAATTACTGGTGGCATGGAATGAAGCGTGACGTATCCATAAGCGTCGCTAAATGCTTGGTGTGCAGCAAGTAAAGGCTGAACATCACAGGACAGCTGGATTACTTCAACCGTTACCTATTCCAGAATGGAAGTGGCAACACATTACGATGGATTTTGTGACTGCTCTTCCTCCCAGCACAAAGGGTAACGATGTGATATGGGTTATTGTGGATCGACTCACAAACTCGGCTCACTTCATCCCATTTCGAGTTGGCCAATCTACTGAGACATCAGCAAAAAAGTACATGGAGGTAAGAATCTAAGTAAAGATTTAAAATTTTCATAATGTACTATCTCTGATACTCATGAACTCATACAAGAAATCGTGAGACTTTATGGAGTACCGGTTTGCATTGTCTCCGATCGTGACACCAGATTCCGATCGCAATTTTGGCAGAGTCTGTAGGCGAGCTTGGGAACAAGTCTGAACTTCAGCACAGCTTATCATCCACAAACAGATGGTCAGTCTGAGCGAACTATTCAGATCTTGGAAGATATGCTCAGAGCGTGTATGCTAGACTTCGGAGGATTGTGGAAAGATCACCTACATCTTGTGGAGTTTTTATACAACAACAGCTACCAAGAAAGTATCGGAATGACACCTTTTGCAGCGCTTTATGGAAGGAAGTGTCGATCGCCATCAAGTTGGAATGACATCGGAGATAGAGAACTCCTTGGATCTGAGATGATAGTAGCAACTGTTGACGTAGTTCGTACTATCAGGGTAAGAATGCGCATAGCCCAAGATCGACAGAAGCACTGGGATGATGCAAAGCGCCGTCATTTGGAGTTCCATCCGGGAGATCATGTATTTATGAAGATATCTCCGAACCGCGGAGTGATTCGTTTTGGAAGACAGGGTAAGTTAAGTCCATGGTACATTGGACCGTTCGACATACTCGAACGAGTCGGTGAAGTGGCTTATCTCTTGGCACTTCCACCTTCATTGAAAGGAGTGCACAACGAATTCTACATATCCCAACTCAGAAGATATGTGAATGACCCCAGCCATGTACTTGATCACTCCGAACTCTCTATACAGCCAGATTTATCATGTGAGCAGCAACCTTTGGAGATCCTGAATAGAAAAGTGAGGTCATTTCGGAACAAGAAAGTCAACTTGATTCGAGTGATGTGGAGAAGAGACACTCCAGGAGAATCGACATGGGAAAGGGAAAATGAGATGCGAGCAAGATATCCTCACTTATTTGTAAACTAGTCCTTAAAATAAATTGTAAATTTCGAGGACGAAATTTTTGTAAGGAGGGTAGACTGTAACAACTCTAATTTCAGTGTACATAAATTTCATTTAAAGTTAATATACAATTGGGATATTTACAATTCCTGTGAAGGCTATAAGTATTTGTTTTGATTTAGAACAGCAAGAAAGAGCATGTAGCTCATTGGTAAGACCTTGCACCACTAAACCATAGCACCAGAGTTCAAATCCCATGAGCCATATTATCTTTTTATTTTAATTTATTTTAATCTTTTTAGAAGCCCAAGAGTTTTCATGTGCACTACACGTAATAGGATAAGTTACAGAATAAACAAACATAAACACGAGGGAATTAAATCGACAAAGACACGTGGCCCAAGGCCCAGCACCCTCCGTCGGTAAAGACCCGGCGACTTGTGCATGGAGGCCCGGCGCCGCCGGTTCAACCCGTCCCTAATGCTTTCATCTTCTCACCCGAGCACCCTTTCAGCTACCCCATTCCCCCTACACTGTTGGTATTCTCTGAACATTTACAAAGCACAATAAAATTCACATTTAATCCTATTTTAATACACACATTCACTACACTAAACCCTAGATTTTCCTATAAATACCACCCCTCATATCACGCCTACCCACTTACAAATCCCTGAAAAAACTCTCAAGAAATTTCCAAGTTCTTATAGTGTGCAAGCGGAGTTAACGAAGGGCGAAACTCCGGTGAAGTTCTGCAATGACTTAAGGAGTTTCTGGCGACGAAACGCCGCACCGGCGCTTCACCACTCTTCCTTTTTCTCCCCTCTACCTTATAAGCCAGTAAGTCCTATTTTCCCTCTCATCTTCATCTTTAAAAAGTTCCATTTCTAAAACCCGACGGAAGCGGAGTTAATCCAACTTCCGATTCGGTTTTCTTTAAAAACTACACTTTTCTTTAATAAGATAAAACCATATTCTCATATGTTGATTATTAAACATTAACAAACTCAACAAAACAAGTTTCACATCAAAATAATCATTTTTGTGATATTTATCGCATTTTTACATAAAAATACCACAAACTATTCATTTCGACATTAGAAACTTTATTCCTTGCTATATCTTTAGATAGTCTATGAGGTAATGACCTACATCCTCATAACACACATATCTATCATAGCACGATGAATATTGGGACAATATAATACGGGAAATACGACTTTACAAATAAATCCTTTTAACTTATAAAACCGTTCTCTCTAAAAAGTGTATTTAACTTTCCATGCAATTGAGCCTCTACAACTCATTTTGGGGATCTCGTTTGGGATGGTGCGGATTATCGCACATCCTCGCTTAGTAGAGCGAGATGCAGACCTCCGCAAGGAGCATTCGATCTCGATGGAATTTTTATACATTTTTCTTTAGAAAATGAGATTTTTACAAGAAAACAAATAAATTATTTTCATTAATTATGTATATATAATTATTACCAAAATACTTATTTTAAATTTATATTACTCCATGTTTCCAAAACTCAAGAAAAGAATTCAAATATTACATGAAACTACCATGATAATTTAAAACAATATTTATATTACAAATAAATACCATATATTATGAAATTAGGTTTTATTCACTAGAAATGTCACATTTATAAAATATACATCAATGAAAACCCTAAAGACGATAATTAAATGCTTGAGGTGTATTTTGAAATTATACCAAAACTATTTTTACATATAACCCCCTCAAGTTATACTAAATTACAATAAGGACCCTAGTAAACATAGGTTTAAGCGGGACCAGGCTCTTGAGGCTCAGGGAGCCAGAGATATGGGTGCTTGCCTATTTAAGGTAAACAATTTAACAAACGGTGTTATCAACACGGCAATTGTATTAGAAAAAGACACAAATCCTGCAGTTCATGTACAGCAGTTACTGATACCACCAAAACAATCAGGATTTCAAGTTCTTTTAAAAGTGTCTGACTCAGATTTTGTCTCAATCTAATCAATCTGACTTAAATGTGATTCAAGTACAAACTACAATACAACATGATTCAATATGAATCTATCTATTCAATCTATATCAATCTGTATTGACTGAACCGAACCATGGATATATTCCATTTACATGTTCTTCCATTATATCCATTCCATTACTGATATCATGGGTTCGGCAAGTCATCCATCTATACAATTTACAAGACAATACAATACAAGCAATACAATCAAGATATCGCGGGGTTTATAAGGGGTAGATTGGTACGGAAGGTGTTAAAAGTGGCAGGAGACTGCAACCATAAGACACCTAACCTGAATATCCATTGCCGTTGTACCGTGGCTGAACGGTTCCTTGTACTCCGTATACCTTAGTCTCCGGGATAATGAGACTCCTCTCGTATACACTGGCCTCTTCTGTACCAAGCTACAAACAACAGCGTTAACACTAAATAACAACATCAAACATCTATACTCTATTATGTCTATTATATTCTTATCTATCTACGGGACTTACCGAGCGACTTGTTCGCTGACGACATTCTCTTTCTTCTTCTTTGGAATGTCTTCAGGTGTTTCAGACTCACTGGAGATCGAACCTAGCAGCGAAGACTTAGATCAGTTTACTGAAGACCCGGAGTTTTAGATTCACTTGTACATTACATTTCATTTTCAATTCTGTTATGCCATTATTTAGGCATTGCTTTCATTCCATGTATTTTCATTTCAGTGTATTGTAAAATGAATGTTTAATAAATAAAGTTGTTGTTTATTCGCATCTTGTCTCTTGTGTACATTTTATTTTATATTGCTTAGATACGCTTAGCGTGTTTACTTCTGAGTAAATACGTAGCAGCCTCGTCGCGTCATCTGTCCGTATACTGGGAAGCGGGGCGTGACAGGTTCTCCTAAAGTCACTTGGTCGGGGCTATGAGGCGTGGCTACCTAGTAAAGTTATCTGGCGAGTATTCGCGTACGATACACGATTACGACGGAGTTTCGATCTGAATCGAAACGTCGTGGCAATCGATCAATAGAGACTAACATGCTAGATTTACAAACACTAACTGATTTTCACAAAACTAATTTAATATAGATTCTAACTACTGTATCACATATCAAACTTAAACCCAAAACGATGTAAAAATTACGACTACGAAACACTCCGTATTAGCCCCTTAACAAAAGTTAACATCACATGCAAACTGGGCTAATCAAACATAATCATGAAACCCTAAACTCAACACCACATAACACCAAACAAAAACAAACCCAAATCATCACTATAGAACCGGCGTCGCCGGCCATATTGGCATTCTCGCTGGCCAAACATCCAAATTGTGTGCTCGTTTTTATCTGGTGTTCTATTTACATCACATGTAACATTCTGCACTTGTTTAAAAATATTTCAGAGACCATTTAAAAATCGACAGAAACTTGATGTTTTGGTTTCGGTTTCGGAGTTGTTTCGTTTTCGTAGTTTTACAAATATCGTCTAATCTTCTAGCTTTGCTCTGATACCATGAAAGTGTTTGTTAGTACCACCACTGGGTTTTACTAGCATCAAGCATGTCACTTAAAAAAATTTCGGGGTGCTAATCAACACTAACCAAGATCTTAAATTAGATGATTAGGGTTTAACTATGATATCATAAAAACTAGCTAAGAGAAAGGTGACTACAACTTTTGTAGACCATGTCTTTCTCTTCCTAAGCTCCGTGTAGTAGTCCATTTGACTCCACTAGGCTCCACTTGAAGGTTGAACGAACTTGCTTCGATGACCTTCGTGCCGAAGATGATCCACCCAAAGTCCGCTAATCCAAGCTACCTCTTCACTAAACTCTTTAGTGAAGGAAACACACTACACCAAAATGCTAATCTAGCGTAGGGTGGTGAAGTAGGGGTGCTTTCTTACAAGGGTTCTCACAAGCTCAAGGTTTCACAACTCTTGTGAGGGATTGAGCTTGGATGAGGTGATGAGGAGTATGAAGAGAGCTAGAGAGAAGAACTCATCTCCTGAGCCCAACTAGAGAAAATGAATAAAGTAAAATGGCTAAGGCTAAAACAAGTCAAGAATGGCTCTTAAGTGTTTGCTCACATATTGAAGCATGAATAAAATACAATACATATAATGCACCACGCTTCAATAGTGCAAACAAATGAATAAAAAAAAAAAGATAAAAGCCATGCCTCGCCCATGCCCTCAAATTTCTCCCCATTTTCCACCTCATTTTCAATTTTCCCAAAATAGAAAATCCATGCCATGCTTCATATATATATATATATATATATATATATATATATAGGAGGAAAGATGCCTTAGGAGGGAATTTCCTCCTATGGCGTTGTTCAGTCGAAAATATCGCATTTTTGATATGACATTTTTCTTACTTTTCTTAAATATCTAAAAGTGTTTATTATAAATATGATACATATGAGGCTTTATAATTAACATTATGAAGGAAAATATATGCATATAATATTTTGATAATTTAAATATGCATATCATATCAAATATCCTTAATCAATATTCTTAAAATATAATATCATATCAAATTGGTTAGGATGATATCTCAAAAATACCAAATATTACTAACATTATTCTTTGAGATATGGTGCAAGTTTTGGCTCAGGTCAGGAGATCGAGATCTTGAGATGTCTGAAATCAAAAATCTGCCGAAATATTAAAAAAATCGAATAATCAATACTGCCAGTGACTCAGGAAATATTTTCAAGTTCCAGACATCAACTAAATCTCAATGTGTCACAAGAATAAAGCCCCAGAAATTTGCACCAAAGATCTCACCAACAAACCGCGGATCCGCGGTCAAACCATGCAATATGCGGCGGATCCACGGCCGATTCACCGAATCAGGAGTTAGGATTTTCAAGTTGGATTTGCTACAACTAACTCTAATTCTGTGGATTTTTGGTTTCTGGTTTTGAGGTTATATAAAGGACCGAGGGCTAAACTTAGAAATCATCAATCTTTTACACAAGCTAATCACCATCAAAGAACATGTGATGTAAGACAGGTCCAAGATTCGACGTGATAAAGCGACGTGAGATTCGACGGAACATCTACATCTGACAAGGCAGAGATCGAGAGCAACTTCTTCTTCCTCTTATAATCTAAACTTGAAGTTTGTACTTATGAAGTTGATTAATAAAGATAGATTTTTAGTTTAACTAGTTTAATTATTTAGTTACATTATGAATTTCATCTCTATCCGTTCTTCTATCTCCATATGCGTGAGTAATTTTCCGCTTGATAGGGTTCGTATGATTAGGGTAGATCAATGGATGAGAAAATATTTTAACTTCGTTTACATCTTATGAAGCTTATAAATTTTAGCAAAAGAATCGTTAACATCCTTATCGGGCGCGCTACGAATTTATTGCTAGTCTCGACCGCGATTTGAGATCAGATTAACAATTGTTTTGGTAAGGGCTAGACATGAATAGAGATCAATGAAAGGACAAGGGTCAATAGTGTGAAAACCTTAGTTTCTTCTAAGAACCATAATCTTCATTCATCACTATCAATCTAGTTTTAAATTTATCAAAAGATAAAAAGAGTTATCTTTATTAGTCATCCAGGATTACTAAATCCTAACGAACCCTACAAGCCCTCTTCTGATATAAAATTTATATCCGTCTTTAAACTAGATTTATATTCTACATCCGTGTTTAACGTAGATCTAGATTCTATAACTATTCTTCTCTATTATTTTTTCCTCTATTCTTCCTCTTTTTCAACACGTCTAAAGTAAACTTGAAAGATTCCACATATCCCTGAGGATGTCCCGTACTCATTTCGGTCTAGCTACACGCGACACTGTTATTAATTGCGGTTATTCTACACACACTTCTTTAAATACAGAATCAATCAAATGGCGCCGTTGCCGGGGATACGTGCGTTATTTTTTATTCTTACTATTCGTGTTGAATTCTTATTCGATCTATATCATAAAACAAAAAAAAACCGTATCTTGCATATTTAACGATTAATGTGCGATTTTTGCGAGGCAATCTGGAGTCACTATAGCGAGGAGATAAAGATTCAGAGACATTCATCAAGACCCAGAGAAGCAAGGGAGGCCACCGTAGCAAAAGTTTTCAAAGAACTCTCAACTCCGCGGCGGAACCGCGACAAGAAGTGTGTTTTAGCGGCGGAACCGCGACAGTGTTGATGAGTTAGGGCTTCAATTTTCTATGGTATCTTTTCTATCGCTTTCTCTCTCCTCTGAAAAATCCAATAATATATTTTCTGCAGGATTCTTTGCAAAATATCGCCGCTCAAAAATCTTTTTGCGAGTTTTGTTTTGCAGTTTGTTTTTGCATATTTTAATACGGACATTAAGGGGCAAAGACCAAATTCAAATTAGGTGGGGATTTCATCACCCTTCTTAAGCCCCACAAATCACAAAACGAGCATCCGCATCACCCTACATTAACTAAAAAATATCTAGACCAAGACTCTACGGACCGTCGCGCTCAATAAGGACAGAGGAAGGTCGTGGGTAATCTATTGCTCATCCGCATTACTTTTGTGGTGTCTAGGCAAGTGTGTCTAAGACAAGTGGTTACTTAATTAAGCCCGCTATTTTCGGGGATTTGTATAGCGGATACCTCCCACTTACCTGGTACTTACCTAACCACAAGAGTGATAAAGAGGTGATAGAGGATTGATCCTGCGGCTTGTCCTTTGGAAGTTTAAGAGCGGTCTAGAGACTTGACCTAGGTAACCTTAGTTCTAGGGTTGTGTGTGCATTTTTTTGTGGTTTGTGTCACGTCCGATACTTTTCAAAACAAACCAATTTTTAAGTTCTCATACGCTGCCATGTGCGCTAAACCCGCTTAGTGCATGCTCGGCTGGACAAAAGATTCTAGTGCCCGTCTTGTCCGCGTTTCTGCTATCGACTCCGAAATCGGTACTTCTTCATCTCCTTTTTCCCCTCCACCCACCACATCGACCGAGATAGACGGTTCTCCATCAGATTTTACTGCCACCATCCTGCCACCACCCGTCGGTGCATAGAATTCACCGCGCATCTCTCTCCAAGAAAGATGTTACCCCATGTGCGGACCCTTCCTACCTGTCTATCTATTCCACCAGCCAATGGGGATAATTTTGAAATTAAACCCCACTTCATCAAACTGTTGCCCAAATTTCACGGGCTTGAATCTGAAGACGCATACTTTTTTATAAACAAATTCGAAAACGTATGCGCAATGATGGGTACGTCACAACTGTCTGTGGATGCTATACGCTTACGTCTTCTCCCTTTTACTTTGTGCGATCTAGCAGAAAAATGGCTTTATAACACTGCCTCACATTCTATTGCCAAATGGGATGAATTCGTTGTAGCATTCCTTAAGAAATTTTATCCCAATCATAAGACTGCCCACGTTTGAAACGAGATTAACCGGTTTACCCAACTTCCCAATGAACCATTTTGGAAATGCTTTGAACGGTTTAAGGATCTTCTTCTACAATGCCCTCATCACAGAATCAATAGATGGGACCTTTGTCGAATTATATATAAGGGTGTTGATCCTGCAACAAAACAGATGCTTGAAACCATGTGTCAATGTTATTTCCTGTCTAAAGATAATGGTGAAGCTTGGCAATTTCTGGAAAATCTCGCTGAACAAACTCTACAGTAGGAAAGCGTTAGACCTGCATCATCTAGGGGAGGTATCCATCAGCTCGATATTTCCATCGCAATGAAAGCCGAAATGGCCGCAATACAAAAGAAACTCGATACTATAGAAAACAAAGTCTCTTCAGCCCCCCTAAACCAATTTACACTCCCCAAAACCGTGTGTGGCTGCTGTTCCAACCCATCACATCTAACAGAAGAATGTCCTTTGAATCCACCGTTTCAAGGTCAAGAACAAATTAATGCTACTTTTCAGCAGTGACCTCGAAACGATCCTTATTCTTCCACATATAATCAGGGATGGAGGAATCATCCTAATTTTGCTTGGAACCAAAACCAAAACCAAAACCAAAACCAAAACCAGTTCCAAAGCAATTATCAAAGACCTCTGTTCCCTTATAGGAACTGAATGAAATACAAGTAAAGCAGCAAGAAAAACCCCCAAATGGGACATCGCGTGCTTACACGTGACCAGGCCTCACGTGCAAACACGTGACCTTTTTATGGCCAGATTTTATCTACGCCTGAATGCCTAATTGATAAAGGCACTTGCCCACACGTGATGGGCTCTTGAACCCACTGAATTAATAGAATTAAATTCTAATTAAAAGGAATTAAAAGCATTTGTTCCCTCATGGGAACTGAATAAAATACAAATAAAGCAGCAGAGAAAACTCCCAAAGGGGACATCACGTGCCCACACGTGACCGGGTCTCACGTGCAGACACATGACCTTTTACAGGCAAAGCCTATATGCGCTGAATAAAATAAACAATTGGAAATATTTAATCAGTGGGGTCACGTGCCAACACGTGATGGGTTCCTGAGCCCTCTGAACTAATAAAATTAAATTCTAATTAAATGTTGTATCAGTGGGGTCACGTGCCAACACGTGATGGGTTTCTAAGCCCTTTGAACTAATAGAATTAAATTCTAATTAAATGATTAATCAGTGAGGTCATGTCCCAACACGTGATAGACTTCTAACTCTCTGAACCAATAGAATTAAATTCTAATTAATTGCTTAATCAGTGAGGTCACGTGCCAACACGTAATAGACTCTTAAACCCTCTGAACTAATAGAATTAAATTCTAATTAAAAGGAATCGAAAACCCAAATTGGAAAAATATTTCCAAAGATCTTTCCAAACAAAAAAGATTGCACTCTGTAAAAGGGAGCACCGTTGGATTAAAAATCCAACGATGATTAAAAATCACCAATTTATAGAAAGATTCTGTACAAGGAAATATTTTCCTAAAATTTGCCAGGAACAATAAATAAAATATCTTTTGGATTAAAAATCTAATAGTAAATAAAATTCACTGGGTGATCTAAAAGATCATGTTGGTTATAAAATCAATCAAAATCTCTCAATGAGAGATCGGCTGAACAAACTGATTCTTTTCTTTCTCCTATAAATAGGAGCCAAGAAGAGAAAAGAAAAAAGAGGATACAACAACAGAGAGAGAAGATAGAAGAGAAAAAAGAGAAGAGAATTTAATTCTGCAGAGAGAAAAGAAGATCTCTTCAGAGAAAAAACTCTAGATAAGAGAAGGAAGGAGATCATTCTATAAGCTCCCATAAAACAAAAGAGAATTTAATTCTCAAACCAAGAGTTTAACTCTTCTAAAAAGAACTTAGTTCTTCCTCTGGTTGAAGATTTGCAGAAGCAGATCTTCCCACAAGTTGAGAATTTAATTCTCATCGGGGAGATTCTGCCATGCAGATCCAAAACTCAGAGGGAGAATTGGGTTTAAAGAATTTAATTCTTTCAAACATATAGGAATTTAATTCCTCTAAATAAAATTAGGGTTTAACCCTATCAAAAGAATTTAATTCTTAAATAAGTGATTTAACTCTCCATGCACGTTAAAGAGATCAGTACCCAACATGATCACGTGTGTCCACGTGACTCCCCCCAACGATCGAAAGAAAATAAATGAAATTAGGTCACGTGCTCCCACGTGACCCTTGAACAAACTTCTCAAAATCAAAAGGGAGTAAAGCCAAGGCAGAACAGATTTTGGACGTCTCACGTGTTCCCACGTGACCCTTAAAAAGATCCTCAAAACAAAAGAGAGTAAGGCCAAGACAGTTTCTCTTTTAGGGTATATCACGTGCTCCCACGTGACCCCTGATAAATACTTTCAATACCCAACGCATGGATACCCATCACGTGCCCACACGTGATGGTCATAAAGGTCAAATGTTTAATGCTTATATGCATACTCTGGGAGCAAAATAGGAGAAGTAAGGCCCAATCTTCAGGCGCCTCACATGACCCCACGTGAGCGCTTCATTCCTAGTGTTTAGCACTACTTTAAGTGCATCACATTGGAGCTCGTGAGCGTCGAGTATATTCTAGTGTTTAACACTATATTCAAACCAATCTTAACCCAAATTAACTAAGTCTTCCAGAGGCAAGACCCCCCTTCAACTGGACCCCAATTATACTCTTATCTTCCAAAACTGATCATCTCATATGGCATTCAAAGTGATTCCCATGGCCTTCCAACCAACATGGGTTCAAGGGTACATCTCTTCACTCCTCTGATATGTGTCGTTGTAATCCTTCAACGTCTACAGAGAGGTGACGGGTCCCGACAACCAGACATTCCACGGACCGTGGGGTCCTTAAACTCATGGACTATGATGTCCTTAAACTTTACAGACTATGATGTCTCTAAACTACCATGGACTGTGAGGTCCTTAAACTCATAGACTATGATGTCTTTAAACTATGGATTATGATGTCCTTAAACTCCATGAACTATGATGTCCTTACACTTTTGGACCGCAAAGTCCATAAACTAAAACAATAGAGCCCAAATGCTCTTTTGTTGGATCTAAATGATCCTGTTAAGTTAATCTTAGTCTAAAATTAGACTAACATATCCTTAACAAATGTTTAAGTTGATCTTAGTCTCAAATGAGATTAACGATCCTTAAACCTAACCCAAAACTCAAATCTAAGAAAATACGGATTTGGACTAATCCACGCCCTACGGGTGACAACATAAATTAGTCTCCGTATACAATCCACGGGCAACCAAAAACAAAACAAACACGCACGACACGAAATGACCATCTGGAGAAGGAGAAAGTTGTTGCCGTGATGCGGTAGCGTAATTAACTACAGGGGCTTGCGCCTGCAGGGAAGAGCGTCCCCACAATCAAAAACCCCTCACAATGAAGGGGAATCTGACGAAGTCTGCTACAACGGCCGCATCCGTCTAAACCTCCGGTGTCATAAATCAACTTGGTATCTTCGGAGAGGTGGACGGATATAACAAAATAGCATCTGCCGCCAAAATTCAGGCCGGGCGTCCCAATGTCCCGGTCGCGTCTTTTAGTGGAGAACAGATTCTGGCACGCCCGGTGGGACCTTTTCCTCTTTCCACTCTACACTTCGTGTGTCGTGTTTCGCGAACGAATCGCGGTTTGCTATGGTTGCCCTTGGATTCGAGGTACTAAGATTTGGTGTCTTGCTCCGTGCAGAGAAAATGGCTTTCAACTGCACAAACTGTAACGACTGCAATAACTCCCACTCTGTCCTTGCTGGAAGAGTGACTTATAGGCCTCAAGCTGCCTCCGTTTTCACGATGCCAGTGGAACAGGTGACGCAAGCCACCACCGGGTTGTTCTTTGGGACCATGCTCCTACCCACGAGCTTCAACGCCCCACTACCGTTGCAAGAAACTCCGAAGAAGTCGGTCTTTGATCGGCTTACAACTACCGCGTCCCCTCTCAACGGGTCGCCCAAATCTAGCGCCTCGGTTTTCAACAGACTGGGCCAAAGCTCAGGTGGGCCCGTGAAAAAGCCTACAATGCCTGAAGGAGTTATTCCGAAGCGGGTAGCTATTCCAGCTCTGATAAACGAAATCCTAAGAGGCTTCTCCTGCGAAGGGATCGGTCTTCGCTAGACCGTCCGCTCCAACTCCCGCTTCGGGCGAGATCACCAAGGCCGCTTTCCCTGCTCAAAAATCAGTGTTCGATAGGTTGAACGTTTCTTCTCAGCATACATCAGTCTTCAATAGGCTGACACCGGCAGCAACCCTCCACCAGAGCAGAGGGCATGATGAAGCCACCCCCATAGCTGAACCAATACCGTCTGCAAGGCATGCTCGACGTCGTCACTGGAGCCGAGTGAGGAAAGCTGAGGGTAGTTCCCCTTCCGGACTTACCTTACCAGCTCCAATGGTGGAAGTCGATGCTGTTGTTCCAACTGGGAACAGCTTTGAACCACTTAGGAGGGTACGCAAGAACTCTCCGAAGGCCGTGCTAAAAAGATCTCCTCCACCTATGGAGAACGCTACAAAGGTGAAGCCAGAGCAACCCCCTTAGCGGTTGTCCTCTAAAATTCATAAAGTTTGGCGACAGGTCCAAGACTCGGTGATCAACCAAGACTACTCCCGCCAACCGAAAAAGATGAAAGTTCGGCAAGAGAAGGACCACCCTGTCGTACCGCAGAAGGTGTCGTCTACTTGGCTGCCCGCTGCAACGGCCCCCTCAACTTCGACCGCTCACAAAAGAAGAAGGCCGGAGAAAGTCTTCATGTCCGCGATGAATATTAAGAACACTGAATCTAAACGTCCTAAGTCTGGGGGCATGGTGGTGGGCATGGCGGTGCACATTGTTTATATGGCATCCGGGAAAGAGGATAGTCGTATCTCTACAGGTCATCGACCACTCATCAGATCCGTAACAAAGGCCCAGGAGCAACAGCAAAAACTCCAGGAAATGTTAACACGGATGGCCGTACTCACTGGGCCAAAAGAAATCCTGGAATTGTCGTCAGAGCAGCACCATGAACAAGAAACCGATGCTAAGTTCTTCCGCAGAATCCTCAAGAAGTACAAAGAGGCAACGGAGCAAGCTGCCAATATAAAACGAATGGCGCTTTTATTCCAAGACATTGTCGGTATGATGATACAGCCGGATCCTCCAGCTGAAGACCCTCCGATTATCCTTGAAGACGATAGAGGAAAGACATCGAACCCTCTTCCGGTTTGTTCAGCAGCCAAGGAAGAGACAATTTCCAAAGCCGCCCTGGATGACTATATCGCTCAACAGATACGAGCTCATCAGGCGAACGAAGCGGACGGCCAAATTGTTAAGACTGGACGACCATATCCGGGTTGGTACGACCAAATAAAGTACCCGCCGGGATATACGATCCCTAAATTCCATGTATATAAGGGGACGTGGAATCCACACCAGCACGTTGCTCAATTTAGGGCTCTGTGCGGCAACACCGGAGGTGACGACAAACTGTTGCTTCGCCAGTTTGTTGGCAGCTTGTCGGAGACAGCGTTTGAATGGTACTCCGAGCTCCCGAACGACTCCGTTAAGACATTTGCAGAAATGGGGTTACTGTTCATACAAGGGTTCGCAGGCGCTAGCGAACGTACCCCAATCACGGCATTGATCAATGCCAGGGTGAAGTCGGGCGAAACATGGGTGCAGTAGGCGATACGGTGGCGGAATCTATAGTCGAAATCCGAACAACGCATCGAAGAAGCTCCTGCGGTAGGCATGTTTGTGGGAACTCTTGATCCGCAGGCGACCATATCTCAGTTCATGATGTTTTTCAAGCTGACTACTTTCCAGGCCTTGATTGACAAACTGGCCCAAATGGATCAGATGGGTCATAGACCGTCTTCCTCAAAAATGGAGCCTCAAAACGAAAAGGGGAAGGGGAAAGCGACCTTCGTCGCCAATGCTCAACAGCAGCCTAGTGGTCCAAAACCAGCTGATCGCCAAAGTGATAGACAGCGGTCCTTTGGGGGAAAAATGAGACGGCCTTACTCGTTCTCTCGGGATAAGACGAAGAGGTTATTCAAGCTAGCGCTGCGAAACAGGTTCATCACTCTGCCGGAGCCAAGACGCCCAACGCAACCAGGCGACGTTAACAATCCTAATTACTGCCTTTATCACCGAATATTGGGTCATTCAATCGAAGATTGTTACATCTTCAAAAGTTGGATCGAAGATCAGTACCAATAGGGCAAGTTCGCGTTATCCAAAAACTGGAAGGTGAACCTGCCACAACCTCACGCTCCTAAAAAGGTGGACACGCCGGGAGCATCATGCTCACTTATAGAGGAAGCCCCATGGGAGGTGGCCCTTTCAGCTAATACAAAAAGAATGCTGAAGGATCTCCAAACATACCCGGCAATCAGGTGGAAAAGTCCGCTGGAACCCAAGATCATTGAGGGAATGCTGAAGCCGCGCCTGACTCCAAGAATGGGTAGCGATAATCAAAACACTCAAGCCTAGCCGTCAAAGTCTTCGAAGAAGAAGAAGAAGAAGAAGGATAAGAAGCCCGCACAGCCTGATAACAAGTGCATGGACCTACAAAAGCATATTGATGCGCTAGAGGAATATAACCAGAAGGCGCGAATCCCGGTCACACTTCAAGAGTTTCTCAACCACATCCTTGAAGACGGAGATAGCGACAAAGATGGGAGAGAAGACTCGTCAGATAAACCTAAGGATTATGTGGTAAGCTGCCACGTGATCTCTCACTCGTCAGTAGATGATGAAGAAACTCCTGATACAGAGAAACTGGGGGCAGATCCCGAACCGGAACTCCTAGAACCGTCAGACGAGATGATTGACGTGTTCCTGAACGAAGCTCTTCTGAAAAGCAAAGCTGATCAGGAGCGTGAAATCGCCGTATACGAAAAAGCCAAACGTCGGTGACTGAGCGAAAGGATTGAAATACCCCAACCGGATAGGAGCACTTCGGCCGCCAGCAAAAGCAGGTTCAAGACAAGGAAAAGGTGCGCCAAAGCCATATCAATGGGAATGAAACTGCCACACTCCGAAGGAAACACTCCTGATAGGATACACCTTAACGAAGAGGATGCACATCCAAACTACTGCTTGTACCATCGGAGGACCACGCACCCTACTGAAGAATGCAGCGCCTTTAAAAATTGGTGGCAGGGATACGTTGCCCACCGATAACACGTTCAGCGAATGAAGCGCAAGGCTCGTCGAGAACAGAGAAGTACGACAAAAGAACGCAAAAGAACTACCGGCAACTGTCACATGGTTGATTTCGGGGGATCGCAAGTTCTCACCTTCGGGAGCAATTCGGATGAAGAAATAGCCATCGGTCCTCTCTTCAAGGAATCCATCTCGGAAGCAGAAGAGATGAAGACCTGGGAGAACATTCAGCTGCGTAATCGCACATTACCCGAAAAGAATCTCAAACCCACAAATAAGGGATCGAACAAAAAAGATAAAGGGAAAGAAAAAGTCCCTGAAGATATCGCCCTCAATGACCGAGTGGTCGAAGAGCTGGCAGCCAAGGACCCGCCCAAGAAAAACAAGGTGGATTACAACGTTCTGGCGCACCTGAGGAAGATACCTTCGCAGCTAAGCATTCTCGACGCCCTTCTGCTATCCAAAGAGGCGAGAGATTCTCTGATCAAGGCATTACAAGAGCCTGACTAGTTTCAAGCTTTCCTCGCCGAAGAAAAGATGAAAGACGAGCTGGAAGAAGTGCACACAGCTGACATCACTTTCGGCGATGAAGATCTCCTCCTCGGAACGTGTGAGCATAACCGTCCCCTATATGTCTCCGAGTACTACCATGATATCAAGATAGGGAAGATTCTAGTTGACAACGGGTCCTCTGTCAATCTCCTAAATGTGAGGGTACTAAAAGAAATCTGCATGAGCGTTCAACACCTCGCTCGGGATAAAATCACTATCTCCGGGTTCGACTCCCAATCATCACGGACGCTCGGGTGTGTGATACTGACGTTACGCTTTGAGCTGCTTGTCACTGATATCAAGTTCCATGTCATTGATGCCAAGACTTGCTACAACGCTTTGCTCGGCCGACCTTGATTATACGAGTACAACATTATCCCTTCTACACGGCATCAGTGTATGAAGTACTTCAAAGATGGGCTTGAATACACTGTGACTGGGGAGCTGAACCCATTCTCCGTAAACGAAGTCCGAAAATACGAAGATACAAAGTACTTCTTACAAGACTTTGAACACACGGAAAGATGTCATAAGCCTGAGGATAAGCAAAAAGCTATCACCACCATTCCGGTCTTCGGGAGCGATACCGAGGAGGAAGAAGAGATAGTCTATTCGGGACCTCCCCGATACAACAAACCGGGACCGTCTACCCCTATTTTGGTCTTTGCCAGTGACTTTGAAGATGAGGTCAACGCAGTATTCTCGGCTCGTCCATCAGTGCAAGCCTTCACTGGCGATGAACGGAGTTTGCAAATTGCCATGGTTCCGCAAAAACATTACAAAGACCTCGACGCACTTGATACCTATAGTGTGCAAGAACTGCAGACGTTCTACGTCCCTCCCAGGCGAAGAGATGAAAAGGTGATCCTCTTTTATCGATCCACGGAAACCAAAGTGGAGAAAGAGATCTGGCATGGTGCCGATTCTACGCTTGACAAGCTCCAGCCCATCCGTTTGCCCAGATACTATACAGAAGGATTAAAAAGGCTGTTGAGGCGCCAAGGCGTACCCTTGAAGCAGACCGCGCGACAAGCCCAGTTCTACAACAGGATCTAGAACGTCCCTGGAACTCAGCAAAAGTTGCCCAACGGGAGAATGGAAACGATCGGGCTTGGATATATTCAATCCAAGAAACGGGAGCGATTCCATAGCTGCTACGTTATACATGACTTCGATGAAGAAGGAGATGCTCTGTTAGAAGACGCTAACCCTGAACCAAAACGAGGACTCGCCATGAAGGTGCCATGTCCGTCGTTTGAAGAACAGATGGATAAGCTAATAAGGGAAGCGGGTCAAAAGATCCGGGATGACCATAGCTGCAAAATGGCCATCTATAAAAAAACCAGAACGCAACGCCTCCTTCAGCAGGCTACGAAAAATGATGATGCCCTTCGTCGCCAGCCCGTCATACGGACGACTCGACGCGGAGGCAAAAATAAACTGAAGAACGGAAAAAATGTTCGACAGCAGCAGAGCGGGTCCAAGAAGCCTCGCGATCGAAAATTGAGCAGCCGGGATCCGTCTCTTATAAAGAAGATGGGTCGAGCATATTCTTTTCTCCGAGACAAGATAAGAAAGATATTCAGTCTTGTCATTAAACATCAGATGATTACCCTCCCGAAGTCCAAGCACCCTGAACAAGCAAGTGAGGTTCATCACCCTGATTATTGCTCCTATCACCGAGCGATGGGACATCCTCTCGAAGACTGCTTCACATTCAAAGACTAGATAGAAGACCAGTATCAGCAAAGTAAGTTCGCTTTATCCAGCAGTTGGAGGATAACCCCGCCACAGAAGCATGAACCGAAAGCCACATATGCAGCGAGAGTAGAGACGGATCAACATCGGTCTTGGAAGCGGTCTCGTACCTGTCACTTGATAATGATGTCGGAAGGAGTGCCCGAGGATATGAACGACCTCTCCTGGTGTTTTGAAAACGATGGTGACGAAGTGATCTCAGAGTTTCCACCGGCGCCGAAGGAGATGGAAGATGGAATACATAATACCGCGGATAACCTCAGAAAAATCGACTTAGGGACAGCAAACAACCCATGGCCGACGTTCGTCGGTGAGCTGTTGTCTGAAGAAAAGGTGGCTACGCTCAAAGACGTGCTCATGCAGTATAAAGACTGCTTCATATGGAACTACTCCGAGATACCGGGGTTAGATCCAGAAATAGCGGTGCATAAATTGGCGATATCTCCGGACGTCAAGCCAGTCAAGAAAGCACCAAGAAGAATGCGGCTCGAACTTGAAATGTGCATCAACGCCGAAGTCAAGAAGCTAATCGACTCCGGCTTTATCCAAGAAGATCAGTACCCTGACTGGATTGCCAACATCGTCTCAGTGATGAAGAAAAATGGGACGGTGCGCATCTGCGTAGACTTTCGGGACCTCAACAAAGCACGTCTGAAGGATGACTACCCCGTACCGGTCACTGAGCTGATGATAGACAATACGTCCACTCACGAAGTCTTCTCCTTCATGGACGGCTCATCAGGGTACAATCAAATAAAGATGCATCCCGAAAACCAGAAGCATACCGCTTTTCGGACCCCGCTAGGCATATTCTGCTACAAAGTGATGCCTTTCGGTCTGAAGAACGCCGGCGCTACCTATCAGAGGGCCATGACGAAGATTTTCGATGATCTCATACATGAAGTCGTTGAATGCTATATCGACGGACTTGTAGTGAAAAGCAAATCGCACGAGGAACATTGGGAGCATCTGAAGATAGTGTTCCAACGTTTTCGGAAATACAATATGAAGATGAACCCTCTCAAATGCGCGTTCGGAGTCTCCTCAGGCAAATTCCTAGGATTCATCATACGACATCGGGGCATCGAGATAGACCCGTCGAAGATCAAAGCGATTATGGAAATGCCACCGCCAAGACTTCGATAGCAGGACTTGAGATCGCTGTCGACATGGGGATCGAAAACCTCCTCATATGCGGAGACTCCCGGCTGGTCGTTAGCTAAGTAAACGGCGATTATCAAACGTGCAAACCAGAGTTGGTGAAGTACGGTGAGAGAGTGCAACAATTACTGATTCAAATCCCTGCCTATGCCCTGAAAAGCATACCGTGTGCGGAAAATAGCAAAGCAGATGCGTTAGCCGAACTTGCTAAAGAACTGGCTAACGAAAACCTCGATGACGTGAGGATCGTTGTGCAAAGTCGTCGAGTTCTCGCACCGGCAGAAATATCTCCGGAGCCTTCCGAATAAAAGAGAGCGACCGAGCAAACGGCCCTACAAATAAAAGATCAGGAAAATGCTAAGGATTGGAGAGAAGTCTTTATAGACTACTTAAATCCCGTCGAACACCTAAAGATGCGTCCTCAAGACATCAGCTCATGAAGCGAGCTCTATTCTTCGCCTTCATCAATGACACTCTATATAAGAGATCATTTGATTCTCTATGGCTAAGATGCCTGGGACCTGAAGAAGCAAGGAGAGTCGTCCAAGAAACTCACGATGGACTCTGTGGTTCTCACCAAGCCGGGCCGAAGATGAAACTGAAGATCAAAAGGATAGGCTACTATTGGCCCACAATGATCCAAGACTGTTTCGAATACGGGAAGCAGTGCCACTCGTGCCAGATTCACGGGGACTTTATCCACCAGCATCCAAATCCGCTACATCCAACGGTAGCTAGCCGACCATTCGAAATGTAGGGAACTGACATGATCGGGCCCATTGAACCAGCATCGTTTAGAGGCCATCGGTTCATACTGGCGACAACTGATTACTTCTCCAAGTGGGCAGAAGCAGTACCACTAAGAGAAGTGAAGACGGAGAATATCCTCTATTTCTTCAAGACACACGTCATCTATCGGTTCGGCACTCCGCGACGGATTATTTCGGATAATGGGCCGGCCTACAGAAGCCATAAAATCAGCCGCTTCGCACAGCAGCATAATATAGACTGGAGATACTCTTCGGTCTATAATCCTCGAGCTAATGGTCTAGATGAGGCTTTCAACAAGACCTTGACGAAGATCATAAAGAACACAGTGTCTCAAAATAGGAAGGACTGGCACGAGAGACTACATGAACCTCTCTGGGCGTATCGAACCACGTTCAAAATGGCCACAAACACAACGCCGTATGCATTGGTATTCGGCGCTGAAGCAGTACTCCCATTGGAGATAAAGCTACCCTCCTTATGAGTGGCAGTTCATTACGAGCTAACGGACGAAGAGAATGCTCATCTTCGGCTTGAGGAACTTGATGGCCTCGACGAAACCCGGCTCATGGCGCAGCAAAACTTGAAAGCTTACAAAGCAAAAATGACGCGCTCATACGAGAGATTGACTAAGCCGAGAACATTTCGCCAAGGCGAACTCGTGCTAGTGGTCAAGAGACCTATGATCCCCAATCGTACCAAACGGGGGAAATTCGAACCGAACTATGAAGGCCCGTACATTATAGACAAAGTCTACCAGGGTGGGGCTTACTTACTCATGGATATGCATGGCGAAAGACCCTTCAGGCCAATAAACGGTCGTTTCTTGAAGAAATACTATGCCTGACCGAGACGTCTATAAACTACTATGGACCGCAGTATCCCACGGCTGACGCAAAAATAAATAAATAAAAAATTAAAATTAAAAAAAAAGGTATGTCCATAAGCAAAATGGGCATGGACGAAAACCCGAAAGGGCTTCGTGAGTAAAAACAGCAGGGCTACCGGCGAGTTTGTGAAAACTCGAAAGGGCGCAATCTCGTTAAAAGACACTTGCAAAGTCCTCTTAACCCTGTAAAGAGAAAATACCTGCGTGAGATCCTTACGACACACAAGGGATCAAGACACTTAGTGATCCCCACGATTCCTAAGGAGAAGTTACACTTACGAGATCCTCACGACTCGTAAGGAGAATTCCCCTTTGAGACCATCACGGCTCATAGGATTCAAAAGCCTTAAGCTACAGGGATCTGAACCTGTTCTTAAGCCATCATACATCCCAATTATGCCCTACAAGCGTTTCAATATTGACCCTTGTATACAATCCACGGACACGAATAAACATTTCCCTAACAAAGTCCCACCAGCGACTAGGGATATGCTCACACAGTGAACGACCCTTGTAAGTTCTCTCGACTTATAAGGAGAAAACACTCTTGTAAGATCCTTACGACTTATAAGAGAACACACACTTAGAAATCCCCACGATTCCTAAGGAGAAAACACACTTACGAGATCCTCAAGACTCGTAAGGAGAATTCCCTTTTGAGACCCCCACGGCTCATAGGATTCAAAAGCCTTAAGCTACAGGGATCTGAACCTATTCTTAAGCCATCACACTCCACAAATTGCCCTACAAGCGGTTCAATACTGACCCTTGTATACAATCCGCGGGCACAAATAATCATTTCCTTGCCGAGTCCCACCAACGATGAGGAATGCCTGCATTTGAGGGACAAACACTTGTAGGTCCTCTTGATTTACAAGGAGAAAACACTCTTGCAAGATCCTTACGAATTATAAGAGAACATACACTTAGGAATCCTCACGATTCCTAAAGAGAAAAGACACCTACAAGAACCTCACGACTCGTAGGGAGAAACACCTTTATAAGACCCTTACGGCTCATGAAGTCAAAAACCTTAGTCGACAGGATCTTAACCCTGTTTGTTAAGCCACCTTTGTTCGAACCGACGAAGGCAGATGATGATTCGCTCCTGACAATATCCCAGTTGTAGCGATGCTGATGCCTAAATCAGTGTCAAATTCCAAGTCCTTTCATAGCAAATGATGATTCGATCCTGGCAACATTCCAGTCGCAGCGATGCTGATGCTAAGATTGGTATCAGATCTTGAGTTCCGTACTAAAAAAATGCATATGAAATAGCCGAAATGTTTGGGCAACTCGCAATAAAAATCAGCGAGTAAAATATATGCATACAAAATAGCCGAAATGATCGGGCAACTCGCAATAAAAAGCAGCGAGTAAAATAAATAAATAAATAAAATATAGCCGAAATGATTGGGCACCGCGAAAAATAGCCGAAATGATTGGACAATCGCGACTTTCGCGATATAAAAAGCTGAAATGATAGAACATCGCTGAAAGAAATAAAAAAATGAAAGAATGTAACTTTCGCCCTACAGGCGAGTCCATATTGACCCATGTATACAATCTATGGGCATAAACGAAAAGGGAACCACATGTCCCCCACCAGATCATGTCAAAAGAGAAAGTCAGATCTCGACAGCAACATCCCAGAAGACCAGCAACGGCGTTCCTCCTAATGCCAGCAAGGCATGGACGCGACACCACCAATCGGAGCCATGAAAAAGTCCCCAGTTCCAAGACTCTATGGTTCACAGACAACCTAAAGTCATCCCCGACACCATAGAAAGCGGAGCATGTCATCCAATGACCCCGTCGCAGAAACACGTCAGCAAATGACCCCGTCTCGGAAATACGTCATCCAATGACCCCGTCTCGGAAATACGTCATCCAATGACCCCGTCGCGGAAATGCGTCATCCAATGACCCCGTCTCAGAAACACGTCAGCAAATGACCCCGTCGCGGAAACACGTCAGCAAATGACTCCGTCTCGGAAACACGTCATCCAATGACCCCGTCGCGGAAATACGTCATCCAATGACCCCGTCGCGGAAATACGTCAGCAAATGACCCCGTTTCGAAAATACGTCATCTAATGACCCCGTCTCGGAAACACGTCAGCCAATGACCCCGTCGCGGAAACACGTCAGCAAATGACCCCATCTCGGAAATACATCAGCAAATGACCCTGTTTCGGAAATACGTCGGCCAATGACCCCGTCGCAGAAATACGTCATCAACTGACCCCGTATGGCTAAAATCAATCCTGACCCCATATGGCCAAAGTCAACCCTCACCTCCCCGTCAAAGCAATGCTTTGATTCGGGAGCAGGTTAACTCATCAATCACTTGCGAGTTCTCTCGACTTGTAAGGAAGAAAATTCTCTTGTGAGATCCTTACGACTCTCAAGAGAAAAACACACTTAGGAATCCTTACGATTCCTAGGGAGAAAATACACCTACGAGATTCTCTCGACTCGTAGGGAGAAAAATCTTTATGAGACCCTCACGGCTCATAAAGTTGGAAAGCCTTAGGAAGCAGATCTGAACTTGACTCCTAAGCCATCGCTGTCATACAAAGATATCAAAATAGATTATCCACGAAATGCATTTGCTAAAAGGGACACACCACCATGAAATAAATATGTCTTTTATTCATGAATCAAAATGAATACAAAGTACAATTTATAAAAGAATCAAAAATACTCTCATTCAGGAGTAAGTACAGAAAGAGAATAAGAAGAAACATATACATTTGTTTAAGCCGACGGACGGTTTAATAGGTTCGTCAGTTCATCCTTCTTCCGCTGGGTCTCGGCTTCATAATTTGTTATTGCTATGAGACGGGCCTCCGCTTGAGACTGTTGGGCCTGGTACGAGGCGGCCGACTTTCAAGCTCCTTTTCGGTAACTTTGTGAGTTTCAACCATCTCGCAAGTAAAAATGAAGGCTTTATCAATAGCTACCACCTCCCTAATAGCTTCTTGAAGCACCCGCCAAAGTTCATATGCACGAGTGGTCTTGGCCGTGAGTTCAGCTTGAAGTTCCCCCGGTGCATTCGAAGCCAGCTCCCTCTACGAAAACTTTCGGTTGAGCCTCTTATCACATGACTGCAGATTTGCGGCGCACCGTTCAACCAGCCCCCGCAAGCTCGCCTTTGCAGCCACGACTATTGAAGGAAGGCGCGTGCACTCGAGACTATGTAAGCAAGCCTCCACCCGACGACAAAACTCAACCCAGACATGCACCAATGTCTCATCATGGTAAGCACCAAGAAAGGGAAGAGAAATGTTGGTTTCAGCAGCAAATTCTTCGGCCGTGATCGAGCTACCAGCACGAAGATCTTCGATGAGAGCCGACAAAGAGTGAAGGCTTTGCTTCGCCATCCATTCAGATGCACATAGGGCATAAGGGCCAGGTGGCATAATGATGCGAGACTCCAGCAGGGTAAGAATGGGCAAAGTTGTTAAGATTCATAAACAATCAGCGAGATTTGCAAATAAAGAGTAGATGGAACAACGTCGAAACGTTGCTTACCCACAATCATGCAAGAAGGGTTTAAAAGATCCCCAGGCCCGTCAAGGATCTCAACTTCGTCGTCAGCTTCTAGAACTGCAGAAGACATTAGTATCGTTATACGAAATAATAGTAATGCCATGAGGAGGGGCAGATAACACTAACCTTTCCCGGAAGAGAGGACAATGTGTTGCGGGGATATTGCCTGCGGAGCAGCCATCTCGAGCAAACGCCGGAAAGACTTTCTGGGGGATAGATCCGCGATAGACGCTGCCAATCCGCGTAATTCTGAAAAGACGAAAGGATTCAGATAATGAAGAGATCATTAAAACAAAAGATAGGAGAATACCTTCGATACACCTCCCACTTTGAACAGGAGGGATGGCAGCTTCGTCAGCCTCCTCCATACCCTCAAGCACATCATTGGAGACATTTGCTGGTATAACGGCTATCAGTCGAGCGGCAACGGCCACCATTCAGAGACGACAATCTCAGTTATCTGTTCCACCATCTCCAGGCCATCACCAGAAAGGTCCATTAAATCCACGGCCGGAAGGGACACCTCTTCAGGGTGAACGGGCATAAAGGGAACAGAAGCCGTCAATGGAAGCTCTGCAACAGGAATAGCAACTGTAGCGACCCCCTCCACACCTACTGGTGTCCCATCGGGGATATTTACAGAGTCCACGGTCAAGACGCTACTCGAGCTCAGATTCTCTGCCATAGCCGAAGTCCCTGCAAAGTTTTACGAAGATAAGAAGACATAGAAAGCAGAACAAATTACTTGCCAAAGGAAAAATACAGAAAACGTGCATACCGATACGCCAAGATGCCTCGAGTATAGCTTTTTCAAGCCGACGTTCCTTCCTAAGAAGGTATGCTCGCCGGGGTTCTAGGGTAGATTCATGGCCGCCGGTCCACAACGACAACTTATCTTCAGAAGCGGCAAAGATAGGCAGTTTGAGGGCTATCTCGCCTCCCTGCTCCAGAGGACCTATAAATACCCGCCGTATAGATGGAGGATCTTCGTAGAATATTACGGCAGGATAGGAACTCTTCGAGACGCGCACGTTCTCGGTCTCATCCTGCGAACGCCTTATAGCCTCAGCCAATTGTGCGGCTTCCTCGGCAGATGAACCTGGAAAAAGAAGACCATCATCCAGCTCTTGCATAGATATTGGTTCGTCTTGAACGATAGGCTCGGATTCCATTAAAAAGTCAAGTAGACCGGTGACTGTCTTCTTCCTCCGCTTTGACCCGGAACTAGCGCTGGAAGATGATCGCTTCCTTCCCTTCGGCGCTTTGGTGCGACGTTGCCCAACCTCACCTCCAGTATCCTCTTTTGGCGGTGCTACCGATGATGACACTGCCATCGATGACGCCGCGACGGATGGAACTGCTACCGACGCCTCATCAGAAGCCCTTGCCTGAGCTCTAGTGCGCATCGGCATACCAACTGTGGGTGGAGTCAGGCCCGCATCCACCGCATCAGGAATAAGTAAGGCACCAGTACCCATCAAGGGAGGGCGAACCATTGTCCGCGGTCTCGGCGGGACTTCCATAGCCTGGATCGGGGCGGGAGCTCTATATCCAAAAAGTATCCTCCTCTCCTCAGCAATGATGGGATCAACTCGGTGGCGGTACCAACCCGTAAAATCCCCCACACACCTTGGAATGTAGTCGGCCTCAGGGATCATGAAGCGAGAGCCGATGTTCAGCCGCATGAAGTGATGAGTGGCGTCATGGACAACTTCCAAAGATGAGCTGGGCTCCACTATGAATGCCTCAAAGGAAACACCCTGGTTATAACCCAATTGTCGGGCAAAGCGGTGTGGATTATACCGCATAAAAAGAACCGCATCGTTTCGACGGAACACCAAATAACCCGGTCTGATCGAATACAAGTGCATGGCTTCCCTAGGCTTCAAGGATGGTGCTCCCTCTTTCGATAAATCAAACAGCCGCTGAATAGGTCCTGAAGGAGCAGAGAGGACTCGATCATTGAATACCATCCCACCTTCGTTGGCATAAGGATTAAGCAACACACGAAGAGCCCCTGACTGAGTCAGATCAGAAGCAGAAGCGTCCACCAACCTCATGAGCCGCAGGGAGGTATAAGCATCATAAAAACCCGGTCTCTGGTGTGCAGCGAATGCCCCTAACACGTGCATTTCAATCCACGACGTAAAATAATGAAGAGAGAAACTCACCACATCCACACCCGGGGTCGAGGTATTGGCCGCAGCGCTCAGCCCATGGTACAAGTGCGATAACCCTGCAATACCAACGGCTAGTCGTATCCCTTCGGCAATGCGATGAGTAGGATAAATGACCGAGACTCTCATAAAGCGATGATGCGTTGGAATGACAAACCAACTAAGCCAAAGGCTGATAAAACCGACGAAGAAGGTTTTTTTTATCCATACCGGGGGCCGCAATTGACTCAAAAGGTACGGCCGGCAAGATTGGGATGTAAAAATGTGGCAAATCTTCGTCTTTAGCCGGTAGCTTATTTAGCCCAAACCCGAAGGGGTCGTTAATATTCGCGAATTTCGAGGCCTCCTTTAATAGGACATCTCTACGAAGGAAGCAGGCGATAAAACTCTTAAAAGTGATGCCATGTTCCTCTGACTTCGCGAACAGCTTGTCAAAAATACTCAGAGTCTTGATTAGACTTGGATACTTGTGACGAACGACATTTTCGGTCGATAAGCCGACTAGCGTAGCAGGCACAGTTGCGAATGCATACTCATCAGGAGCCAGCAATTCTTCATAGGGCGCTCCCCTGATCGACAATCCAGAGATCTCGCGAAACTCTTCCAAAGAAATCGAAACTTCGCGATCCCCTAACAAGAAAGTGTTGGTGGGAAGATTCCATTGATTTAGGAATCTTTAACCCACCGGACATGGGGAGACTGATAATGAAAGAGAGACGCGTACACCGCCTGATAAAGCCCGACCTTCTGCAGTCGCGCACGATGGGCAGACAAGATATAACGAGCCCAAAGAAGATAGCTTGTTGGATAGCGAGGGGTGAGCCCTATCTTATAGACTTGTCCCCAGGGCTAGGCTTCACCTTGGCAAATACGACACCCCAAGATGCCTATGGCTGGCAAAGGGTGATTTGGTATCCCAGTTGTAGACGGCTCAAGCCGGCCCGTAGGAGTCCAATCCAGCACCTCCACGGCAAAGGCAGTCTGCGGATACTCCATCGGCAAGAATGGGTGGAGAGGCTCTGTTGTCACCTCGCAAAGAAAGCTGCGGCGGCCCCGAATGATATGCCCGTACCAGGTTCCCCACAAAAGCAGGTTGGTGCAATCCGGGTCATGAGCCCTAATCATCGCCATCACTTCTTCGTCAGACGGTGATTGAGGAAAAGCAGCCTCCGAACGGGTAAAAGGAAAGTATGGAAGAGAAGCCATTGTTCCCGAAATAAAGGAAGAGAAAATTGTTAGTGAAACCCATATATATATATATATATATATATATATATATATATATATATATATATATATATATATATATATATAATGGAAGAAAATGACAAGCAGCTTATTCCATGGGACCATTGGTTGCAAAACACATGGGCCCCACAAAATCAATATGGCGGCTCACTAATGATGAGGCAGGATAATCATTATGAGAACAAAAGGGAGATTCTCAATAAATGAATAGTGGAGTTTAAACACCTCTGCACATTCCCCCAAGAAAAAAAACCATCACAAACTCTGTGCAAATCAAAGGCCTCTTGAAATTTTTTGTCAAGAACAACTGAGAGCAAAAATCTCAAGAGGTCTTCTTGATCGTTAGAACTAAGTTCTCTGAGGGGAATTAAATTCCTTTTGAACAGAGGAATTAAATTCCAAGAAAATTTTCAAAGCTGAGCTTTTTGGAATGGAATTAAATTCCAGAAGAAAATATATGATGTCATCAACCCTCTAAGATCAGAAAAAACACCTAACATTGGGGGCTTACTACCTAAAGATCGTGCGTTCTTAGAGCTCGGAAAGATGAGTTTTTATTAAAGGGAAAACCCTTGGTGTGGATTTAAAATCCAAAGAGAATTTTATAAAAGGAGAAGAAAAGTTCCTCGGCCATTCAAGATCCTTACCTGAAAAAGGATTCTTTTTGTTGACAGAGTTAAACTCTGGATTTTGTTTAGTTGAACAGAGAACTGAGCTCTGAGAAAGAGAATTAAATTCTCAAAAAAATTGAAAAGGGAAGAAGATGAAGGAATGGAGGCGTTGCTGATGAGACCGCTGCATTTATAGGACGTGATAGGAAACGGTTCATCTGCCCCGTTCCCTAAGCAAATCCAACGGCCACAAAGGTGACAGCGTTGCACTAACGTGCAAACACGTGAGAACAACGCTATGGGGGCATTTGTTCCCTCATGGGAACTGAATGAAATACAAGTAAAGCAGCAAGAAACCCCCCCCCCCAAATGGGGCATCACATGCTTACACGTAACCAGGCCTCACGTGCAAATACGTGACCTTTTTATGGGCAGATTCTATCTACGCCTGAAAGCCTAATTGATAAAGTAACTTGCCCACACGTGATGGGCTCTTGAACCCACTGAATTAATGGAATTAAATTCTAATTAAAAGGAATTAAAAGCATTTGTTCCCTCATAGGAACTGAATAAAATACAAATAAAGCAGCAAGGAAAACGCCCAAAGGGGGCATCACGTGCCCACACATGACCGGGTCTCACGTGCAGACACATGACCTTTTACAGGCAAAGCCTATATGCGCTGAATAAAATAAACAATTGGAAATGTTTAATCAGTGGGGTCACATGCCAACACGTGATGGGTTCCTGAGCCCTCTAAACTAATAAAATTAAATTCTAATTAAATGCTGTATCGGTGAGGTCACGTGCCAACAGGTGATGGGTTTCTGAGTCCTCTGAACTAATTGAATTAAATTCGAATTAAATGATTAATCGGTGAGGTCGCATGCCAACACGTGATAGACTCCTAAACTCTCTGAACCAATAGAATTAAATTCTAATTAATTGCTTAATCAGTGAGGTCACGTGCCAACACGTGATAGACTCTTAAACCTGCTGAACTAATAGAATTAAATTCTAATTAAAAGGAACCGAAAACCCAAATTGGAAAAATATTTCCCTAGATCTTTCCAAATAAAAAAGATTGCACTCTGTAAAAGGGAGCACCGTTGGATTAAAAATCCAATGGTGATTAAAAATCACTAATTTATAGAAAGATTCTGTACAAGAAAATATTTTCCTAAAATTTGCCAGGAACAACAAATAAAATATCTTTTGGATTAAAAATCCAATGGTGAATAAAATTCACTGAATGATCTAAAAGATCATGTTGGTTATAAAATCAATCAAAATCTCTCAATGAGAGATCGGCTGAACAAACTGATTCTTTTCTTTCTCCTATAAATAGGAGCCAAGATGAGAAGAGAAAAAAGAGGATACAATAACAGAGAGAGAAGAGAGAAGAGAAAAAAGAGAAGAGAATTTAATTCTTCAGAGAGAACAGAAGATCTCTTCAGAGAAAAAACTCTAGGTAAGAGAAGGAAGGAGATCATTCTATAAGCTCTCACAAAACAAAAGAGAATTTAATTCTCAAACCAAGAGTTTAACTCTTCTAAAAAGAACTTAGTTCTTTCTCTGGTTGAAGATCTGCAGAAGCAGATTTCCCCACAAGTTGAGAATTTAATTCTCATCGGGGAGATTCTGCCATGCAGATCCAAAACTCAGAGGGAGAATTGGGTTTAAAAAATGTAATTCTTTCAAACATATAGAAATTTAATTTCTCTAAATAAAATTAGGGTTTAACCATATCAAAAGAATTTAATTCTTAAATAAGGGATTTAACTCTCCATGCACGTAAAAGAGATCAGTACCCAACATAATCACGTGTGTCCACGTGACTCCCCACCCCCCAATGATCGAAAGAAAACAAATGAAATTAGGTCACGTGCTCCCACGTGACCCTTGAACAAACTTCTCAAAATCAAAAGGGAGTAAAGCCAAGGCAGAACAGATTTTGGACGTCTTACGTGTTCCCACATGACCCTTAAAAAGATCCTCAAAACAAAAGAGAGTAAGGCCAAGACAGTTTCACTTTTAGGGTGTATCATATGCTCCCACGTGACCCTTGATAAATACTTTCAATATCCAACGCATGGATACCCATCACGTGCCCACACGTGATGGTCATAAAGGTCAAGTGTTTAATGCTTATATACATACTCTGGGAGCAAAATAGGAGAAGTAAGGCCCAATCTTCAGGCGCCTCACGTGACCCCACGTGAGCGCTTCATTCCTAGTGTTTAGCACTACTTTAAGCACATCACGTGGGAGCACGTGAGCGTCGAGTATATTCTAGTGTTTAACACTATATTCAAACCAATCTTAGCCCAAATTAGCTAAGTCTTCCAGAGGCAAGATCCCCCTTCAACTGGACCCTAATTATACTCTTATCTTCCAAAATTGATCATCTCATATGGCATTCAAAGTGATTCCTAGAGCCTTCCAACCAACATTGGTTCAAGGGCACATCTCTTCACTCCTTTGATATATGTCGTTGTAATCCTTCAACGTCTTCAGAGAGGTGACGGGTCCCGACAACCAGACATTCCACGGACTGTGGGATCCTTAAACTCATGGACTATGATGTCCTTAAACTTTACAGACTATGATGTCTCTAAACTACCATGGACTGTGAGGTCCTTAAACTCATAGACTATGATGTCTTTAAACTATGGGTTATGATGTCCTTCAACTCCATGGACTATGATGTTCTTAAACTTTTGGACCGCAAAGTCCCTAAACTAAAACAATAGAGCCCAAATGCTCTTTTGTTGGATCTAAATGATCCTGTTAAGTTGATCTTAGTCTAAAATTAGACTAACGTATCCTTAACAAATTGTTAAGTTGATCTTAGTCTAAAATTAGACTAACGTATCCTTAACAAACGTTTAAGTTGATTTTAGTCTCAAATGAGATTAATGATCCTTAAACCCAACCCAAAACCCAAATCTAAGAAAATACAGATTTGGACTAATCCACGCCCTACGGGTGACAACATAAATTAGTCTCCGAATACAATCTACGGGCAACCAAAAACAAAACAAACACGCACGACACGAAGTGACCATCTGGAGAAGGAGAAAGTTGTTACCGCGATACGGTAGCGTAATTAACTGCAGAGGCTTGCGCCTGCAGGGAATAGCGTCCCCACAATCAAAACCCCTTTACAATGAGGGGGAATCTGAAAAATTCTGCTACTCGCATCCATCTAAACCTCCGATACACGGTGCCATAAATCAACTTGGCATCTTTGGAGAGGTGGACGGATAAAGCCAAATAGCATTTGTCCCCAAAATTCAGGCCGGACGTCCCAACGTCCCGGTCGCGTCTTTTGGCGGAGAACAACCTCCATCACAGCAGCAGCAATCACACCCACGGAGTCAGCACCCCCTTTCATTCGCAACCTTTTCAAAATCCGGCCAACAATTCTACACCTTATAATAATTCTTTCCAAACGGCCGGTAACGAAAACTCATCTGCACTCGAACGAAGCGTGGATATGTTTATTAAACATTACATGCAATCGACAAATGAAATAAAGTCTTCTATCCAATCATTAACACAGACCACTACCTCCCATGGTGAAAGTATAAAATTGATAGAGGCACAACTTGCACAAATAAATGCTGCGATGAGTGCGAGAGAAAAAAGGAAACTTCCACCTCAACCTATACCTAATCCTGGCCACCCACAAAATTATAATGTGAGTGTTGTTACCACGTTGAGATCAGGAAGAGTGCTGGATAACTGAGTGCGTGAACACGTTGATGACGCCGATGATATTAATGATACCCGGCTTCTACTTTTTCTCCTATTTCGTCTAGTCCACCAACTTCTTCCGAGCCTATTCTCCGTTTTTCCCAAGGCTCGAACACTCAGCCCACTTCCTCGAGTCAACCTAAAACAATCCCAACACCAATTCTGGGATCCATTCCATCCCCGCAATCCTCTCCAATGTTGAACCCAACCCTTATTGATAAAGCACCTTATTCATACAGGTTTAGGGGCAACAGACCAAGTCAACAAATGGAGAAGATTGTGGAAATTTTTAAGCAAGTTAATATAAACATTTCTCTCCTAGATGCTATTCAACAAGTTCCGTCTTATGCAAAAGTTCTTAAGGACTTGTGCACTAGGGAGAGAAAAACTCAAGTGCCGAAAAAGGTATTCATGACGAGTAATGTAAGCACAGCTTTTACACAACTACCACCCAAGAAACGAAAAGATCCCGGAAGTCCTACAATATCTATTTCTATTGGGGATAAAAATATCAATCGTGCTCTACTCGATGTAGGCGCTAGTGTTAACTTGCTTCCGTATTCTGTGTATGAGCAATTAGGGATCGGAGAGTTAAAACCGGCGCACTGCACTCTTTAGATGGTCGATCGATCTATCACCTAACCCAGGGGTAAGCTAGAGAATGTGTTAATCAAAGTCGGGGAATTTATATTCCATGTGGACTTTATCGTTATATATACACAATCTGTAGCGAACCCACGAAACTAAATCCTGGTGATATTAGGTCGACCTTTTCTTGCGACTTCCAACGCTGTGATCAATTGTCGTAACGGCTCTATGAATCTATCCTTCGGGAAGATGTCAATTGAGATTAACATTTACAAGTTGGGAAGTGAACCCTCCGAATCCTATGCTCAAGTATTATCTGTCGAAGCGATAGATTCCGACAGCAGCGAATTTGAACAGCTTCACGATACTGATCTCGACTCCGCTATTATGTTGTTGTCTGGGTCAACATCTAAGCCTTTTATGGAGTCCGAGTATCATCCCGTTCTTTCAGATGAGATTATTATTCCGGATATCGATGAAAGGTTTGAAGAAATCTTTGCTGAAGAACTCGCATTCTTAGAAAATATGGGAGTTGTGGTGAATCAACCCCAACACAAAAAAATTAAACCACCATCCCTTCTTCTTTTCAATAACAAGAATGCGAGTAATTCACCATCATTGTTTCGTCTCTATAAACCAAGACGTAAACCCGTTCTATTCCACCCCTTATCCCCTCCCCGTTTCTTCACGTCGAAAGGTGGCATGTTCTTCTACCAACCATTGCGTTACATCGATAAATTATTTGAATGGTTGGTGTTGACTTTTGGTTTTTGTAAAACTTTATATAGACCAATAACTTTAACCCCTCTCATAATTTTAAATGCTTAATACGATTTTACTCAAGTTTGGGGGGGGATATTTTGGCTCTTGAACGAAAATAAATTTTTACAAAATTATGAGCCAAAAATAAGTTTGGGGGAGATTTTCACTGTCATTATTTCTTGTCCCCGTTACTAACTTTTTCTCCCAAGCCTACAGTTTTTTAAAGCTTAATAGATGACATCGGTGAGGACACTGCTGCAAACAGGTTTGGGGGAGGTTTGTACTTATTTACGCATTATTTTGCATTATACTATATATAAGCAAAAAAAAATTGATAATGAAAGTTTGAAAGTGAAAATTACATATGAAAGATAGGAAAAGTTTAAGAAAATCAAGATAGTTAGATGTTTTCTTAAACGAAACTAGTAATAAGTAGTTATGAACCGTTGTCTCAAGGGTTGGTAAGATGAAGGAAATTACTAATCTGAGGATATAAGTCTGAAAAATATTCTCTATTCTTTAATCCAAACATTTGAAATGCTCTTGTCTAAAAGCCTTAGTATAAAGGAAAATAAAAATATAGAAGTGGTGGAAAATAATGAACACTGGTTTTGTAATTGCTTAAGACAGCATAAAAAAATATAGTGAAGGTGTTTTATCACCTAGTGCCTTAGACTAACTGGTTTGGGAGCCACTGCAAAGCCTTAGGTGTTGCAAGACGAGGAATTACACCTAAATGCGCGAGCACATTTTGTAACCGGTCGGTTAGTATCTCAAGAAGTATTAACGGTCGCATGAAGAATGTGTGAGCAATTTTATCGAAAATATTCACCAACTATAAAGTACTTTGGAAGATGGACAAAAGTATGATAGCTTGAATTGAATTCTCTAAGTGTAGGGATGTCTTTTACACACACGTAGGGGTATATGATCAATGTTTGGTAGAAAGATATGGAGGAAGACTAAAGGCGATATTTTATTGAGTGATGATGTGATTTCTAATATTTTTTCATGACCGTTAAGATAGGGCTCATAGCAACTGAAAAGCTGGTATAGTTGGAAACTTTTCTTTTCAAGTTCTTTCTTTTATAGTTCTTATCTTTGTATGTAACTTTCACTATCTTTCTTTTATTATAGGATTTTGTGGGTGTAATCCGCTGAAAACCCTCAGGAGAAAACACTCCTCATACTAAGAACACCTAGAGGTTTAACGGCTTGTTGCATGTGCTCAGTGCAATCGTGTTACCTACGAAAATGTGCTACTAAGGTTTTTCTTTTTCTTTCTCCCTCTCTTGAATAAATAAGTTTGCTCGGAACGATCAAAGTTAAGTTTAGGGGTATTTGTTCAGTCGAAAATATCGCACTTTTGATATGACATTTTCTTTACTTTTCTAAAATATCGAAAGGTATTTATTATAAATATGACACATATGAGGGTTTATCTGTAAAAATACTATTTTCATATGTTTATATATTATAATTAAAATTATGAAGGAAAATACATGCATATAATATTTATATAATATTTTGATAATTTAAATATGCATATCATATCAAATATCCTTAATCAATATTCTTAAAATATAATATCATATCAAATTGGTTAGAATAACATTTCAAAAATACCAAATATTACTAACATTATTTTTTGAGATATGGTGCAAGCTTTGGATCAGGTCAGGAGATCGAGATCTTGAGATGTCGGAAATCAAAAATCTGCCGAAATATTAAAGAAAATCGAAGAATCAATACTGGCAGAGACTCAGGAAATATTTTCAAGTTCCAGACATCAACTAAATCTCCATGTGTCACAAGAATAAAGCCCCAGAAATTTGCACCAAAGATCTCACCAACAAACCGCGGATCTGCTGTCAAACCATGTAATATGCGGCGGATCGGCGGCCGATTCACCGAATCAGGAGTTAGGATTTTCAGGTTGTATTTGCTATAACTAACTCTAATTCTGGGGATCTTTGGTTTCTGGTTTTGGGGCTATATAAAGGACCGAGGGATAAACTTAGAAATCATCAATCTTTTACACAAGCTAATCACCGTCAAAGAACAAGTGATCCAAGACAGGTCCAAGATTCGACGTGATAAAGCGACGTGAGATTCGACGGAACATCTACATCTGACAAGGCAGAGATCGAGAGCAACTTCTTCCTCCTCTTGTAATCTAAACTTGAAGTTTGTACTTGTGAAGTTGATTAATAAAAGTAGATCTTTAGTTTAATTATTTAGTTACATTATGAATTTCATCTCTATCCGTTCTTTTATCTCCATCATGCGCGAGTAATTCTCCGCTTGATAGGGTTCGTAGAATTAGGGTAGATCAATGGATGAGAAAATATTTTAACTTCGTTTATATCTTATGAAGTTTATAAATTTTAGCAAAAGAATCGTTAACATCCTTATCGGGCGCGCTACCAATTTATTGCTAGTCTCGACCGCGATTTGAGATCAGATTAACAATTGTTTTGTTAAGGGCTAGACATGAATAGAGATCAATGAAAAGACAAGGGTCAATAGTGTAGAAACCCTAGTTTCTTCTAAGAAGCATAATCCTCATTCATCACTATCAATCTAGTTTTAAATCTATTAAAAGATAAAAGAAGTCATCTTTATTAGTCATCCAGGATTACTAAATCCTAACGAACCCTACAAGCCCTCTTCTGATATAAAATTTATATCCGTCTTTAAACTAGATCTATATTCTACATCCGTATTTAATGTAGATCTAGATTCTATAACTATTCTTCACTATTATTTATTCCTCTATTCTTCCTCTTTATCAACACGTCTAAAGTAATATTGAAAGATTCCACATATCCCTGAGGACGACCTGTACTCATTTCGGTCTAGCTACACGCGACACCGTTATTGATTGCGGTTATTCTACACATACTTCCTTAAATACAGATCAATCAGGCGTCGAAAACACACACCCTCCATCGTGTTTTCCGACGATCGGAATGCATCATCTTTATCGTTATCATCTAAGATTTGGGTACACCAAATTTCATGTGATTCTACAACTTTTTCACCGTTGAATTAGTGGGTTCAAAATTAACGGTTTACCAACAATAGAACTTTTTACATTACTAAATCAACGGTGAAAAAGTTGTAGAATCACCTGAAATTTGGTGTATCCGCATCTTAGATGATAACGATGAAGATGATGCATTCCGATCGTCGGAAAACACGATGGAAAGTGTGTTTTTTCGACGCCATAGGAGGAAATTCCCTCATATGGCCTTTTTCCTCCATTATTCTCATATATATATTATCAAGAAAATCATTAGTGAGCAAATAATATTAGTTAACAAATAATTACATCAAATATAAATATATATCAAATTATTAAATCAACACTTGATTTAATAATCCGGTTATATTATATATAACCTACTAATATCATTTATCTATATATCAAATTATCAAATCAATATTTGATTCAATAATCCGGTCATATCACATGTAACCTAATCAATAATAAATAAACGCCAGATTAGAATACGGTATCTCATACTCGTATTCAATCAGGCCCCCGCACATATCAGCATATGTGTCCTACTTCGTTTCGCTTGAACCAGGAAACTTCTATGTGGGACTCTAAAGACTCGTCAATACGCCAGCAAGTAGGTGATGATCATATCAGTCACCCACAAGCCGTCAGCGGTACCAGCTGGATGTAACGGCTACCTAGGTATTGAGCGAATAGAAGATCAACAAACAAGATTGTCCAAACTCCCATAAAGCCTACAGAGAACACTTACCGTACAGTCCGGTATCTTCGTCTGATATGTCGCATATCGAATCTGGGGGTGGAATCGTCAAACCTCAATAACTTGATAAGTCATGCCAATGTTATGGCCTATAACGGTACGAGAAACTACTAATAACTCTTACCAGTAAATCTCATCAACAGCCTTGGCTAAGGACTTCCTGTTATAGCCAATCGAGTATAGCGCAACATCAACTCCCTATACCGGGAGAGACGAAACCCCTCCTATCGCTCATTGCCTCCATGTGACTCAAGACTATACCCAAAATCCACCTGTTTGCACGACTCCTTTGAGCCATGGTAGGGAGGAAATCAAAGCACAGTGGGAACCGCATAAGACTCTATGACGATCTCGGGTCTACAAACTAACATGTACTAGTGTCACCAGAGAACTGCTATCCGACGATAGGTATAGTATCATCTAGGAGTTCTCGGCGAGTCATGTTCGGTGTACCCATTCTCTAATGAGCACCCATGTACAATCTTTGATGTCAAACACCAATAGATATGGGATCAACCATCACCCCTATACAGGGTCAAGAAACGTACACACCAGTCTACTCTGAAATATTGATGCCATGTCTCGATATTCTCTCGACTAGGAACAATTAAAGGATGTGCCTGTGGACTACCCAGGTCCCAGCAGTATGATCCACATCATAGTTCTGGTAGTCAAGCAACATCCTAAGGGCTTTATCAACATGTACATGAGAGACAGTATAATAATACCAGTGAACTTGTTAAGATAAAGGCAACCAGATAGCATACGATCATGTCGAGCAAGAAAGTTCTCTATATATATGTCCAAGCATCCACTATATCATACATTAATGGCCTCTAGGGTATAAATATTCCTAACAGAGATGATCATCTCAATACTGATAGTATTGAGATGTTTATCTCTTCTATTGCAGTGTACTCGAAGAACAGCGCGGAGGTGCTGCCAAAATTTTCTCGAAGCGAATGAAAACATAAGTCCGGAGGGTGTATGCGTTATACATTCTTAATGGGATAGAGGCCTTATCCCCGACATCCGTTACCCATTGACATCTAAGATAGAAGCGCTAATATTATTTCCAGCCATGATAAATCACTCAAATGTACTTCCGAGACACTGTTGTCATTATCTTCTTTGTTTATAACCATCTCGTTCTTAGCTTTCTCAGTACGGGTTAGAATTTTTAATATTATGTATGATTTTAAAATGTTTGTTATGATATAATAATTAATTATGAACTGTATTAAGTTTTATGTATCGGACAAAAATAGATAAGACTTGGATAAATAAGAACAAATTTGGCTCTGAATTTAAAATCGGTGTAGAAGAGTTTATGCAATTCTCGTTAAGAGTGGGTAGCAGTCGGATCTCTTGTCCCTGTAAGAAATATTGTAATGGTAGAAGTGATAGTCGAGAGACGATTTGACTGCATATACATGCTAACGGATTCTATGAAGGTTACACTATCTAGCACCTGTATGGAGAGGTCGTGGACTATAGAATCGGTGCACATCGTCTGTTACCGCCACCTATGAGAACCCCATCAACCACAGATTTAAATGATATGATGGCGAGTTATATGATGGCATGAACGATGATACCTCTACGGATGATGCGGTTCCAGATTCCGAATCTGCTAGTTTTTTTAAGTATATGGAGGATGCTAAGAAACCTCTTTACGAGGGTACGACAATGGCGTAGTTGGATTGGATGGTTTGCATGTTTCATCTTAAATGCAAAAGTTTGTAGAGCAATAAGTCGGTCGATGACTTTCTAAAGATAGAGAAGGAGGCTTACCCGAATTCTAATCTCCCTGCAAATTTTCAAGAGATGAAGAAGATTATTGCCGACATCGGTTTCAGTTATCAAAAAATCGATGCATGTCCAAATGACTGCATGTTATTCACGACAGATGATGACAGGAACTTAAATAAGTGTAGAACTTGTAGGGAATCGAGGTAGATATTACCTAAAAGGTCGCCGAGGGATGAGGAGTCAATTCCGAAAATTCCTGTGAAGGTGTTGCGTATTTTTTCTATTAAGAAAAGACTACAGGGATTATTTTTGTCGTCTAAAACCGCCGAACATATGACATGGCATGCAGATGGTCGCAGGAAGGATAGAGTCTTACGGCATCCCGCTGATGGTGAAGAGCGGCAAAGATTTGACGCTCAATTTCTCGCGTTTGTTGCGGAAGCTCGTAATACGAGACTTAAATTATTAGCTGATGGATTGGAACCGTTTGAAGGAGGTGCATCTCACTGTGTATGGCCCGTTACACCAGTAGTTTATAACCTCCCGCCGTGGATGAGTATGAAAAAATCTTACATCCAAATGTCTTTGTTCATCTCTGGAAGCAACTCTCCTGGTATTGATATCGATGTTTATTTGAAATCGTTGATCAATGAATTGAATGAGCTGTGAGAGATCGACATCGTTGCTTATGATGTTCACAGAAAGGAGAGATTCACACTGCGAGCGGCCTTGCTTTGGACAATAAACGATTTCCCGGCATATGCCGTGTTTTCGGGGTGGAGTACGAATGGTCATCATGCTTGCCCCTGTTGTCAAGAGAACACCGTCTGTGAAACGCAAGTAAATCGGATTTTCTGTTACACTGGACATCGTCGTTGGCTAGATATTGATCATCCTTATCAACACAATGGAATCAGGTTCAATGGTGAGCAGGAGAATCGCCCCCCTCCTTCTGAGCCAAATGGGATAAAGGCATTTGTGGACGTAGAGCACATCAATATTGTTTTTGGTAAGAAACATAAGCATACTATTCCGAATGAGATATTAAATAACTGGAGAAAGAGATCTATATTTTATTATTTGTCGTATTGGCGTTTTCTTAATCTTCGCCATAACTTGGACGTCATACACATCGAGAAGAATGCCTGTGAGCTTATATTGGGTACCCTATTGAATACCAAATTCAAGAACATAGACACATTCGTGATACGACAATGGTTTGCTACAAAGAATTTATGGCCAGAATTGCTTCCAACTCCGAAAGAGAATGGTAAATGGGCTATTCCACAAGCAAAGCACACGATGTCCGATAATGAGAAGCTTAGTTTCCTTAAGGTATTTAAACAAGGGTACCGGATGCATATTCTGCGAACATTAGTAAATGCGTAAACATGAAAAAGAAAACTCTCGTCGGCCTGAAAAGTCACGACTGTCACGTGATCATACAGCAATTGCTTCCCATTTCTGCTAGGGCATTACCAGATAACGACGTTGTATCAATTGTGACTGATTTGTGTCATTTGCTTCATAGAGTCATGCAGCAATTGCTTCCCATTGCTGCTAGGGCATTACCAGTGATATATGGAGGAGGATACCACATGCTCCTGGCAAGCCGATTGTATACCTTCCGTTCACAGGGGACGTTGTGACAGGAGCCAGTAAAGAAGTGAAAAAAATGATGTCGTCGATAGTGAACAGTGAAGACCGCATGCTTCATTTGTTGAAAGACGAAGATGACGAGTGGGAGGTCCTAGATTAGGACGGTGAAGCGTTAAGGCTAAAGAAACAAGTCGCTATATGGGAGATGATGGTTAGATTTCTTTATCCAATTCAATACTCCACCTTTTTTTATATGCACACATGTACACACACATACGCGTATATCACAAACGCACACACACATACGCATTTACTAAATTAATATAAAATACCCATACAGTGATGAATTATCCCGTTTCGCATGCTCAGTTACTAAATTACTATAAAATACCCATACAATGATGAATTATCCTGTTTCGCAGGCTCAGTTCGAGTTCCGGTGGGTTGGCGTAGAGGGCCCCCAGGGGTTTTGCGATGAATGCGCAGTTTATGATAAGATGTGTAGTCATGTGGCGAAGAATTGGAGAGGCCATAAGAACAAAATCTTTAGAAAGCTTGAAAACCACGCTTCACCGGATGAGATGTATTCGATTAAGCCGGATCCAGATTGGTCTGACGAATACTGACATGCCTTGGTCGATCATTTCTTGTCCGGAGAGTTTAGGGTATGTCTTTGACGATACCTTTTTACTATTTTATAGTAACTCGATAAACAATATTTGATGTAACTGCAGGAGAAGAGCGAGCGAGGAAAAATATCTCGCGCTCAGCTACACGATATTTATAGGGGCGGGAGCAAGAGTTCCCAGCAGCTTTCCATCGAACACGTAAGTATCGTATTTGATATTAATATGTTAAATTTATCTTAGAAATTTATATATAAACTTTCTAAATGTTATATGCAGGAAGAAAGTCATGGTGGAAAGTCCTTTGATCGTATTGAAATCTACAGGGCTCAATTTGTACGGGACGTCGGCACGCCTGCATCGATTGAGGCACATGGGATATATGTGAGACTCTACATATGCCGAGCTTCTTAATTATTTCAGAATGATTATTGTGTAACTTTTAGAATGGCAATAATACATTTCTTATACAAACAGGCGGTGATGGCGGCTAAGAGAGATCAGTTGATCCAGGCGATGGAGGCGAAGCAGGGACACCCGGTTGATGACGCGCAGGGAACATTCATCATAGATAAGGCTTTCATGACGTTTAGGCCGGATCGTCACGGGAGAGTACAATGCGTGTTCTCCAAGATTACTCCGCGTCAGTATAACACTCTTTTCCAGCCGACCGAACATCCACCTCCTAGGTTTCAGCCGGCAGACGAATCGCCTTCGGAGATGCCGATACAGACCAGGACCTTAAGGACCAGGACCCTTATGTTTCATGGATCGCTCCAGGAGCGGACGCCAGAATCCGGCGGTTCCTCACATCGATCGACTGCCGCTCCCGCTCCCGCTGCTTCTCCCGCTCCCGCTGCCGATCTATTTGCCGGCTGGACTCTCGAGCAAAGACTTAATCTTATCGACGCGTACGTCCAGGCTGGGAGGCCCGTGCCTCCGGTAAGTTTGATAACCCTTACATACATACACACATACGCACATATCACAAACACATACAGTCACACACACACACATGCATACATATCATATGCCACACACGGACACAAACACACATGCATACACATCACATGCTATATACACACAATCATGCACACACACATGCATACATACACACATATCATATCCACACATGCGCGTGCGCGTGGACACACACACATGCATACATACACGCACAATCATACATACACACACACATGCATGCATACACAGACACAAACACAGATGCATACATACGCACATATCACATACACACATGCATACATATCACATGTCACATACACACAATCATACACATACGCATGTCACATACACACAATCATACACATACACATGCATACATACACGCACACATGCATACACACATGCATACATACGCACAAGCACACAAACATGCGCGCGCGCACATTTGATTAATATAAAATATCTATACTAATTCATGTATTTTAAACTTTTAATCGCAGGGGCTTTACCCAAAAAATCCATAAGCACCTCCTTCGTGAACGACTCTCCCTCCCCGTGTTCGTCCTCCGTTGATTTTTCATTTCCCCTCTTTTGTAAATTTATGATGTTAAAATTGTAAAGAAACACGCAGTATGTATTGTAATCATATTTGGATAATCGATATTTGAATGGAATGGAATTTGTATCAGAATCGTTATTTGAATGGAATGGAATCAATATTAAATTGAAATAGATTGGATTGGAGATTTTCTGGACTTTTTCAAATTTTTTTACTGTAATCCACTCTATTTCGACAAGAAATTTCAGTCGAAATAGACTATTTCGACCGTAATTTACCGTCGAAATATAAAAAAGGATTTTTAAATGATTCCTGAATCAAATTTTTAATTTAAAAAACTTATATATTTCGACAGAAATTACCCGTCGATAAATAAAACTATTTCGGCGGAAATTAGCCGTTGAAATAGTTTTGATTATTGCGACGCAACTTATTGTGTCAGCGTTCCTTCGTGGCTATTTGGTATCATCCGACGAAATAGATATATTTCAATGGTAAATTGTCGTCGAAATATTCGAATACTAAAGATACTATTTCTTATTTATATATAAAAATTACATTCATGAAAAGCACAAATTTACCGGTCTATTTTGGAAAGAACCGTTCAAGCTACAGGAAAGCAAATTGAATTGCAGCACTTCTTACCATCCTCAGAGTGATGGCCAAACTGAAATCACTAATAACTGTCTAGAAGCTTACCTAAGGGTATTCAGCTGTCATAAGCCCTCAGCCAAAGTCCGGTTATGGGATTAGTCGATTGTTTCTTGTAGTGGTTCCCAGAATATGTTATGGAATTAGCCAATTATCCGGAAAATTATAAGGAAAACCAGAAGACTTTTTTGCATATAGAATCATAAGATATTCTTGCTAACCTCAAAAATAAGATACACATAGGACAGTGGTTACTTAACCATGCTTTTGAAAAGTAAGCAGACACAACCACCTCTAACTCTCTACTAACTATATAAGTTAAAAGGAAAATATAACAACCCCCCCCCCCTACTAATTAGGTTTGAGCATATTACAATATTCTATATTTTAGTGAATCTATGTAGATTTGTTGATTATGCACCGAAGGTCATGTAAGTCAAGCCAACAACACAATAAAAACAAAAGTTAACAGAATATGAATTCAAACACCGAAAATTTCAGACACTAAATAGAGACAAATGTATTGTATTAATATCATTTCCAACTAAAAACTATCAATAAATATAGGGTGGAGGGATACTGATTGGTTTGATGGGCCTACATTTCCAACTAAGATGCCTTCTACTGAAAAAAACATTTCCAACTAAACTTTTATTTAATTCACTCTTCTCATATCATGCATCTATAAATACCTCCCTCTCCCTCATTAAACTTCAATCACTACCACTTCTGTGAAAATACACTCTCATTGAATAGGAAATTCAATTAATATGGAAGCTTTCCAAGCCCTTTTGGGAATCTTTATCCTTGCTTTGGCGATTGGTCAAGCTCTTGCTAGTGATCCTAGTCCACTTCAGGATTTTTGTGTTGCGGACAAGAACTCCAAAAGTATGATTCATTGCATGCGCCTTGAATTTGTATTACGTACCTTCTTGTTTAACGATTCAAGGTTTATATTTATCAAGCTAACTAAATTTAGTGTTTAGTTACTTTCATGGCAAACTATTGGGATACAATCATACAATAGTTTCAACAGCAGTTCAAAATAAGCATATATATGAGCATGCACAATTTCCTATTCAAAGCACACACCTTGTTGTTCTTGTTTAAAGAATCTTCTTAGCAAATGATACAGTCTTCGAGCCATTGTTTCATTAACAGGTCTTTTTTTTCCTTAACAAAGAATAAACCTTAAACTGTCCTTTCTTTAGTTTAAGGTTACTTGGAGTGCATTATATATAGCCATATAATTCTAATCGTTATGTCTTTAACGTTCGATCAATACATAGGCTGTTTGTGTTTGGGGTTAGGATAGCCAAAACTTTATTTTCGGGTGGAGATATATGTTATGCAAACTATAGCTTGAAATGCCCTACCTTCTCTTACAATTTAACTTCGATGGACTGTTTGGTTTTGGAGTTATCTAAGCTCCTAAATTGGTGTTTTATTCTTATATTCTAAAGTTTAGAGAAAAGAGGTTGGATTGGATTTCAAAGAATTCCAGTTATCTCAACTGCAAAATTAAAGCCAAATAGTGCATGGCAAGAAAATAGGAGTTAAATTTAAATAACTCTATGAAACACTGGTTATGCTAACTTAACTCCAAAGCCAAACAGCCCCATGGAGATAGATAGCAGCGTCTTGTGATAACCATGACATTGCTCATTTTGTAAGGTAATGAGATGAATTTTCATCTCTGTATCATTTCTTGCATCACTAACCATTCATTAACTATTTTTCCCTCTAGTATTCATAAATGGCCTAGTCTGCAAGGACCCAAAGCTAGCCAGAGCGGTGGACTTCTTCTTCTCCGGACTTGACAAGCCGGGCAACACCGCAAACCGTGTCGGGTCTAATGTGACCCTAGTCAACGCTGCAGCCTTACCGGGACTCAACACCCTCGGTATATCCATTGCCCGAATCGATTATGCTCCATATGGCCTCAACCCTCCTCATACTCATCCTCGTGCCAGCGAAGTCCTTACAGTGATCGAAGGCACACTGCATGTTGGATTTGTTACCTCAAACCCTAACAAATTGTTCCTAAAGACACTTCACAAAGGAGACGTGTTTGTGTTTCCTATTGGTCTGATCCACTTCCAATTCAATGGCGGTGATGTGCCAGCTATTGCTATTGCCGGTCTCAGTAGCCAAAATCCTGGTGTGATCACTATAGCCAATGCTGTTTTCGGGTCGAATCCGAGAATTTCAATCGAAGTTTTGAAGAAGGCTTTTCAGGTCGACGATAAGGTGATTGAAGCACTCATGGCTCAGTTTAGTTAGAGGAAATGGAGGGAAGATGCCATATAAATAAGGCGAAAGTATTTGTGTGTTCTGGCATATCTTATGTATTTTTTAATGTTCAATATGCAATGTTTGTTGTGTTAACATTTGCATATATGCAATAAATTGAGTGTTATAAAGGAAAATGAACTTAAAGTGATTGAATAATATGAAAAATCAATATTACATTTATTATTGTTGTACTTAAACAAGGGATAATTTGGTTGGTTTGTTTATTACTTATGCCGATCAAATAGCTTTAAAATTCATTTCGACTCATAACTTCAGTTGAGCAAGGCCACTTATTATATTTTTAAAAAATAAGTTCACTTGTTTGGCTGAATTTGTTAGTCGAGCAAGTACTAGCTCGACTGACATATTCAGTCGATCGAGACCGCTTATTTTTTTTCTTCAATATGTTTACTTGGTCGATTGAATATTTTTTTCTTCAATATGTTTATTTAGTCGATTCAATGGTCACAACTATGATTGGTAGCGCATGCGGATAGAGAAATATCTGTACCAAAATGACATGTATCTTCCGTTGCTAGGAGAAAAGCCTGAGAAAATAACCGATGAGGCGTGGAACATTTTGGATAGGAAAGCCCTGGCGACTATCAAATTGTCGTTGACTCCGCAGGTGGACTTTAACATCTCAAAGAAGAAGGCAATTATGGGACTAATGACGACGTTAGCCAAGTATTATGAGAAGCTTTTTACATCAAACAAGATCTTCCTGATGAAAAAGCTTTTCAACATGAACATGGAAGAAAGTGAATCAGTGACAGAATACTTAAATGATTTCAACAGCGTGACTAGCCAGTTAGAATCCGTCTTGATCGTATTTGAAGACGAGATTTGGGCCATGTTATTCCTCTGTTCGTTGTCGAAGAGTTGGAAAAAACTAATTATGGCAGTTAACAACTCTATCTCAGAGACTCGCATTTAATGATGCGGTGAGTTACATATCAAACGATGAGATACGGAGAAAGGCCATGAGTGGAAGTTTTAGAACTTCTGCACTTTCGGTGGAGAATCGCGGTAGAACGATAGAAAGGGAAAAGGCGATTATAAAAGCATAGGAAAATCGAAGGTGAAAATCCAAGACGGCTATTGGAATTGTGGAAAGAAGGGTCACAGAAAAATCGAATGTCGGCTCTTGAAGAAAAATTCGGATGGGAAGGCAGATGAGAAGGAAGCTAACATGGTGTCTACATAAGAACAGGAAGAACAAGGTCTTTATCTATCGGCGAGCAAGAAAACAAAGACAGATAGTTGGTTCCTAGATTCAGGCATATCCTTCCATTGCACTTCGGGCATGCATCATTTCAGTGAGTATGTTCAAGATGATTTTGGACATGTGACTGTTGGAACGGTCAGCCGTGCAAGATCATTGGCAAGGGGACGATCATACTGCAGCCGTCACGAGGAAGTCAAATTAAGTTGAAGAATGCTAGGCATATTCCAGATTTGAAGAAAAGTCTTATTTCCACAAGTCTGCTTGACAACGAAAAATATATGGCGGTGTTTGGAAATTCGCAGTGAAAGATTTCTAAAGGATCGTTGGTGATTGCTAGGGGTAAATTGAGCGGTTCGTTATACTTATTCAGTGGGAGAAGCGAAGGTTCAGTTGCGTCGGCTGCAAATTCGGAGATAAATTTAGAGACTTCGTTATGGAATAGAAGATCGGGGCACCTCAGTAAGAAGAATATGAAAATTCTTCAGGGTAGGACACTTCTTTCGGGATGAAGAAGGTGGAGTTAAGAATTTGCGAGAGTTGCATTTATGGAAAGTAAAGTATGCTCAGATTTCAAATTGGAGGTGTAGTAAAGAAGACCGAGAAACTGGAGAGGGTGCATACGGACGTATAGGGTCCAGCCTTGGTAGAGTCTTATAGTGGGAATCGGTATTTCGTGACGTTCATCGATGATGCAAGGCAGAAGACATAGGTTTATACGATGAAGAAAAAGTTCGATTTGTTTGGTATCTTCAAACACTGGATAATTGATGGGAATACTGCAAACAGGAGTTCGAGGTGTTTTGTTCGCAGAAGGGTATTCGTTGGCTGAAAACGGTACCAGGGTCGCCACAGCAAAATGTCGTCGCTGAAAGGATGAACAGGATGATCCTAAAGCGAGTGCGGAGTATGACCTTGGATGCGGATGCGCCTAAATTCATATAGGCAGTATCTGTTGATACTGCTATATATCGGATGAACAAAAGTCAGGAAAATGCGCTTGATGGGGGTATTCGAAAAGAAATTTGGTTAAGTAAACCGGTCAATTATGCGTACCTAAATGTATTTGGTTGTATTGCATATTCTTTGATTGATAAGGTAGAAAGGAGTAAGCTTGACTCAAAGTTTAAGAAGTGTGGTTTCATCGGCTATGGTGGAGACGAGTTTGGATATCAACTGTAGGATTATGCAAGCAAGAAAATAATATGAAGCCCGAACATCGTCTTTGATGAGCAAAACTTGTACAAAGAAGAAAAGCAAGCCAAGGATGGTGTGGTATCAAAGTTCGTCAAGTTAAACAGAACTCAAGAGAGCATTCAAGTACCTACAGGTAAAGATCAGAACGTGGAGGAAGCTATAGTGTAGGATCAGGTTCAAGGATAGGATGGTGACCATATTCAACAACCAGATGTCCCAGTTCTGAGAAGACATACGCGAGATAGACGGCTATCTGAAAGAATTGTGACCGACTTCGTTTTGTACACAGATTCGGAGGAGGCTGAATCCTTTGAAAAACCAACAAGAGATGGTGCTAGCAAGCAGTGGGAGCGATTTATGGATGAGTAGATGGATTTTTTGAAGAAGAACCATATGTGTAGCCTAGTGAAGCTACCCAAGGGTCGGATGACATTGCTAAATAGATGGGTGTACAGAATTAAAAATAAGGCTTATGGTATTAAGCGGTACAAGGCTCGCTTGGTAGTCAAAGGCTACACGCAAAAGTAAGAAATTGAGTATCAAGAGATATTTTCCTCTATGGTGAAGATGATATCAATTCGGATGATTCTTAGTATCGTAGCGGTGGTGCATTTGCACTTAGAGCGGCTTGATGTGAAGACCGCATTCCTTCATGGGGATTTGGAGGAAGAGATTTATATGATGCAGCCACCGGGATACGAGGTGAAGGGGAAAGACGACATAGCAAACTGCGAAAGACCTTGTATGACCTCAAGCAAGCTCCTAGGCAGTGTTTTCTTAAGTTCTATCAGTTTATGTTGGAGATGGGTCTCCACACATACGTTCAAACTTTCAAGGACGGAGACAACATTATTTTGCCACTGTACGTTGATGACATGTTGGTAGCGGTTTCGAGAAAATTCGAAGTTTGAAGAAAATGATGACTTAGAAATTCTCTATGAAGATTTGGGAGCGGCCAAAAAGATCTTGGGCATGAAGATCGTAAGAGATAGGAAGCAGCGGAAGCTATGGTTATCACAAAGGGATTACATTGAAAAGGGTTTGAAGAGGTTCAATATGGACTAGTCGAAGCCGGTGAGTACGCCCTTAGCGACGCGTTTCAAACTCATGAAGAAGTTGTGCTCGGCAATTCAAGAGCAGAAGGACGAGATGGAAAATGTACCATATGCATCCGCGGTGGGAAGTTTGATATATGCAATGGTGAGTACGAAACCAGATATTGCATAAGCAGTGGGAGTTGTGAGCAGGTATATGCAAAACCCGTGGAAGGAACATTGGAATGCGGTGAAGAGGATTTTGAGATATCTAAGAAGTACGTCAAGTCATTGCTTATGTTTCGAGGGTGACTCTCTAAAGATGCAAGGTTACATTGATGCGGACTATTCGGAAGATCGAGATAGTGGGAAGAGCACAACGGGGTATGTATTCATGGATGGAGGAATAGCGGTGAGTTGGGTTTCTCAATTGCAGAAAGTTGTGGCGCTGCCGACTACGTGTTACCTCGAGAAGGGAATTGTAGAAGCGGGTGACGTACCCTTTAAAGGATTCCTTGTCTCCGCTTTTGATGGTGAACAAATAGTCGACCGTCTTTTTCTGCCGACGATTACCGGCGAAATGACCGAGGAATTGGGTCGCTAGCTCATCAAATGTCGAGATTGAGCGTGGCGCGAGCCTTCGGAACCAATCCCGACCGGCCTGGATGAGAGTGGTGGGGAAGGCTCGGCATTGAGCCGCGTCTGAGTAGTCTTGGAAACTCATGCCTGCCGTAAATGCGTCCAAGTGGTCGTTCGGGTTGGATTTCCCGTCGAAGAGGGCCACTTTGGACGGTTTGTTTTTGGATGAGACACGCTCAGCTAGTAGCTGTTCGGTAAAGGGCCTTGTGAGTGAGTCAGCAGAGTACTTCACGCTTGTATCATACTTCTTCCCGCTCCGTAGCCCCCAGGAGTCTAGCAGGCTTAGTGGATGATACGTCATAAGCCCTCATAATGGGGAAATTAAGTGGCTGTCTCTAGCAGAATATTGGTTCAATACAACTTGGAAATGCTCCACCAATACTACCCCTTTTGAAGCAGTATATGGCAGGAAACCCCCGGATTTGCTGAGTTACATTCCTACTGCAGCCAAAGTCCAGTTGGTTGAGGAAGCTTTATTTTCTAGGGAAATTGCTTTACAACTCTTGAAGGATAGTTTAGTTTTGGCGAGAGAGAGAATGAAGAGGTTTGCTGATATGCACAGAAGTGAGAGGGAGTTCTCTGTTGGGGATTATGTCTATTTAAAAATTCAACCTTACAGGCAGCTTCGTTATCTTCTCAACATACTCATAAATTGTCTCCTAAATACAATGGGCCATATCAAATCCCTGAGAAGATTGGCGAAGTGTCTTATAGACTGGACTTACCTCCAACTTCAAAAATTCACCCAGTGTTTCATGTCTCCTAATTGAAAAGGAAGGTAGGGGCTCATATTACTACCCAAATCGATCCTCTTAGTTATACAGAGGCTATCATTGAGGAGCCTGAGTCTATTCTGCGAAGGCGCCAAGTTATCAAAGGAAGGAAATTGATATCTCAAGTTCTCATCAGACGGAAACAAAGACCGATACAGGATGCCACCTAGGAGAAATACTAGTTGGGAGCTGGAAGTAAAATAAGAATGCTAGTTGGGAGCTGGAAGTAAAAATGTAGCAGGCAGTTGGGTTTATCTGCATAAGATCGCGCCAGAGGGGATAAGTGAGACATCATCACCGTTCGTTCATTTCAGGGATATATATAATCCCCAACCACTGAATAAGGGATGGGCCCATATAACTAACCCAACGACCAGGGGAGCGGTAACCGTAGGATATCAGGACAGTCAGATCCAAAGGCTGACTTCTCTCGAGTTCTTCAAGCTCAGGGTTGCCAGAGTATGTTATGGGATTAGCCGATTAGCAGAAAAATTATAAGGAAAACCAGAAGACTTTTTTGCATATAGAATCATAGGATATTCTTGCTAACCTCAAAAATAAGATATACATAGGACAGTAGTTACTTAACCATGCTTATAGACTTTTTTGCATATAGACTTTTTTGAAAATTAAGCAGACACAGCCACCTCTAACTCTCTACTAACTATATAAGTTAAAGGAAAATATTACCCCCCGTACTAATTAGGTTTGAGCATATTACAATATTCTATATTTTAGTGAATCTATGTAGATTTGTTGATTATGCACCAAAGGCCATGTAAGTCAAGCCAACAACACAATAAAAACGAAACTTAACAGAATATGAATTCAAACACCGAAAATTTCAGACACTAAATAGAGACAAATGTATTGTGTTAATATCATTTCCAACTAAAAACTATCAATAAATATAGGGTGGAGGGATACTGATTGGTTTGATGGGCCTACATTTCCAACTAAGATGCCTTCTACTGAAAAAACATTTCCAACTAAACTTTTATTTAATTCACTCTTCTCATATCATGCATCTATAAATACCTCCCTCTCCCTCATTAAACTCCAATCACTACCACTTCTGTGAAAATACACTCTCATTGAATAGGAAATTCAATTAATATGGAAGCTTTCCAAGCCCTTGTGGGACTCCTTATCCTTGCTTTGGCGATTGGCCAAGCTCTTGCTAGTGATCCTAGTCCACTTCAGGATTTTTGTGTTGCGGACAAGAACTCCAAAAGTATGATTCATTGCATGTGCCTTGAAGTTGTATTACGTACCTTCTTGTTTAACTTTTGAGATTTCTGTTGTTTTCCATGGCACCTTGAACGATTCAAGGTTTATATTTATCAAGCTAACTAAATTTGGTGTTTAGTTACTTTCATGGAAAAGTATTGGGATACAATCATACAATAGTTTCAACAGCAGTTCAAAATAAGCATATATATGAGCATGCACAATTTCCTATCCAAAGCACACACCTTGTTGTTCTTGTTTAAAGAATCTTCTTAGCAAATGATACAGTCTTAGAGCCATTGTTTCATTAACAGGTCTTTTTTTCCTCAACAAAGAATAAACCTTAAACTGTCCTTTCTTTAGTTTAAGGTTACTTGGAGTGCATTATAGCCATATAATTCTAATAGTTATGTCTTTAATGTTCGATTAATACATAGCTTGTTTGTGTTTGGAGATATATGTTATGCAAACTATAGCTTGAAAGTCCCTACCTTAACTGATAATTTAACTTCGATAGTCTGTTTGGTTTTGGAGTTATCTAAGCTCCTAAATTGGCGTTTTATTCTCATTTTCTAAAGTTTAGAGAAAAGAGGTTGGATTGGATTTCAAAGAACCCCGCTTATCTCAACTGCAAAATTAAAGCCAAATGGTGCACGCTTAGGAAACAGGAGTTAAATTTAAATAACTCTATGAAACTCTGGTTATGCTAACTCCCAAAGCCAAACAGTCCTATGGAGATAGATAGCAGCGTCTTGTGATAACCATGACATGGCTCATTTTGCAAGGCAATGAGATGAATTTTCATTCCTGTATCATTTCTTGCATCACTAACCATTCATTAACTATTTTTCCCTCTAGTATTCATAAATGGCCTAGTCTGCAAGAACCCAAAGCTAGCCAGAGCGGTGGACTTCTTCTTCTCCGGACTTGACAAGCCAGGCAACACCGCAAACCGGGTCGGGTCCAATGTGACCCTAGTCAACGCTGCAGCCTTACCGGGACTCAACACCCTCGGTATATCTATTGCCCGAATCGATTATGCTCCATATGGCCTCAACCCTCCTCATACTCATCCTCGTGCCAGCGAAGTCCTTACAGTGATCGAAGGCACACTGCATGTTGGATTTGTTACCTCAAACCCTAACAAATTGTTCCTAAAGACACTTCACAAAGGAGACGTGTTTGTGTTTCCTATTGGTCTGATCCACTTCCAATTCAATGGCGGTGATGTGCCTGCTGTTGCTATTGCCGGTCTCAGTAGCCAAAATCCTGGTGTGATCACTATAGCCAATGCTGTTTTCGGATCGAATCCGAGAATTTCAATCGAAGTTTTGAAGAAGGCTTTTCAGGTCGATGATAAGGTGATTGAAGCGCTCATGGCTCAGTTCAGTTAGAGGAAATGGAGGGAAGATGCCATATAAATAAGGCGAAAGTATTTGTGTGTTTTGGCTTATCGTATGTAATTTTTTAATGTTCAATATGCAATGTTTGTTGTGTTAACATTTGCATATATGCAATAAATTGAGTGTTATAAGGAAAATGAACTTAAAGTGATTGAATAATATGCAAAGTCAATATTACATTTATTATCGTTGTACTTAATCAAGGGAAAATTTGGTTGATTTGTTTATTACTTAATGCCGATCTAATAACTTTAAAATTCATTTCGACTGCCAACTTCAGTTGAGGAAGGCCACTTGTTTTATTTTTTAACAATAAGTTCACTTGGTCGACTAAATTTGTTAGTGGAGCAAGTACTAACTCGACTGACATATTCAGTCGATTAAGGCCGCTTACTTTTTTCTTCAATATGTTTATTTGGTCGATTGAATATTTTAGTCGAGCTAGTACTTGCTCGACTGAATATTAACCAAGTCCCTAAAACCTTAAAAAATCCTTTGTTCGACTGAAATAAACGATCGAGCAAGACCGTCAGTCGAGCAAGAGTTTGGTCGATCGGGCCTAGTTCGACCGACTTAGTCAGTCAAACAACCTAGCTTGTTCGAATGTTTCTTTCTTGATCGACTGATATATTCAATCGATCCAGGGATCAAATCCTTGTAGTGATTACTGCGATTTGAGTCTTTTCTAGAAATTCATACAAATTAACTTGCAACAAATATATAAAATAAGCATCATTAAATTGCATGTTCTATTAATCCTTGACGCTGTAATGTCTATTGATATCCCACCCCAAATATTTATTTTTTTTTTACTTTTAAGAAACAACTTTAGTCTAACTTGTTAAATATTGTGGAGGAATCTTCCTCAAACGTCTGCACAAGGATGTGGCAGACGTCAGCGCATTCACAATGCAGGGGCTGAAAAGAGTAAAGAAGAGACAGACGTCCAGATCCAAAAGCTTCAAACGTCTGCCAAGACGGAGCCAAAGTCACAGTGCATAGGCAGACATCTTTCCAAGGAGTGACAAACGTCTTCCCAAGGAGCTGATAGCCTACCAGAGAATTGGCAAACGTCTGACCAAGCCTTGATCAGACGTCAGTCGTCGGGATTTCTGCGAATCTATTATTTACCATATGTTGTTTTAAATAAGATTTGTATAGGAATTAGGGTTATGTTATATAAGGGTATCTCTCATATGATAATTAAGGCTACCATTGTGATAATTATTTAGCGAGAGGGTGACGGTTAGGGCTTGGAGAAATTTAGAAAGATTTGAGAAAAATCTCCCAGGGTTTTCTCTTTGTGTAATTTGTCTTAAAGTTTTTAGTAGACGTTTGCGAATTTCGCTCTGCCGGAGACTAGCCATACGGGGGGTGAATCTCGTTAACAAATCTCTCTCTTGTTTGGGTTTGTTTGATTCTTATTTAATTCTCGCATTTACTTATCGTTTGTTCTTTCATTGTGATTTTGTGGTGTGTTCGTGATCGTTGTCATGAGCATTATTCCGTGAATCGACTTCCCATACTCCCAACAACTGGTATCAGAGCCTAGGGCTTGACGCTTGACACCAACAACTGGTATCAAAGTCTCTTCAATTCTACGATCTAGGTCAACGGTGGATAACAACACCTATATTCTCTTTTCCACTTTCTTAGATCGTTGTTTTGAAGGCATTGGTTCAGATAAAGAAGTTGAGTTTGCTGCGATTTAGTCGAAAGATGGTAGAGGATAAAATAAATATCGAAAAACTCAATGGTCTCAATTATGGTTGGTGGCACATGCAGATGGAGGACCACCTGTACTAAAAGGACATGTATCTTCCGTTGTTATGAGAAAAGCCTGTAAAAATAACCGATGAGGCGTGAAACCTTTTGGATAGGAAAGCCCTGGCAACAATCAGATTGTCGTTGACTTCGCAAATGGCCTTTAATATCTCAAAAGAGAAGAAAACCATAGGACTAATGACGACGTTAGCCAAGTTGTATATGAAAACATCTGCATCAAACAAGATCTTCCTGATGTTGAAGTTTCTCAACATAAAGATGGCAGAAAGTGGTTCAGTGAAAGAACACTTAAATGATTTCAACAACGTGACGAGCCAGTTACAATCCATCTTGATCGTGTTTGAAGATGAGATTCGGGCCCTACTATTCCTTTGTTCGTTGCCGGAGAGTTGGAAGAATCTAGTTATGGCGGTTAACAACTCTATCTCAGAGACTCTCACATTTAATGATGCGGTGAGTAACTCTATCTCAGGAACTCTAACGTTTAATGATGTGGTGAGTTGCATATTAAATCATGAGATGCGGAGAAAGTCCATGAGTGAGAGTTTTGGAACTTCTGCACTTTCGGTGGAGAATCACGGTAGAATGATGGAAAGGGGAAAGGGAAAAAAAGGCAATTCTAAAAGTGGAGGAAAATCGAAGGCGAAGATCCAAAGCAACTGTTAGAATTGCGGAAAGAATGATTACAGAAAAAGTGAATGTTGACTCTTGAAGAAAGATTCAGATGGAAAGGTATATGAGAAGGAAGCTTACATGGTGTCTATACAAGAACAGAGGGACTAAGGTCTTTATCTTTCGACGAGTGAGAATACAAAGGCGGATACTTGGTTTCTAGATTCAGGGGTATCCTTCCATTGCACTTCGGGCAGGCATCATTTCAGTGAGTATGTTCAAGATGATCTTGGATATATGACGGTGGGAAAGGGTCAGCCGTGCAAGATCGTTGGTAAGGAGACGATCATACTGCAGCCATTAGGAGAAGGTCAAATCAAGTTGAAAAGTGCTAGGCATATTCCAGATTGAAAAAAAGTCTTATTTTCACAAGTCAGCTTGACAACGAAAGATTAATGACGATGTTTGGAAATTCGCAGTGGAAAATTTCTAAAGGATCGTTGGTGGTTGCTAGGGGAAATTTGAACGTTTCGTTATACCCATTCAGTGGGAGAAGCGGAGCTTCGGTTGTGTCGACGATAAGTTCAGAGATAAATTCAAAGATTTCGTTGTGGAATAAAAGATTGGGGCACATCAGTGTGAAGAATATGAAAATTCATCATGATAGTAGGCTTCTTTCGGGGCTGAAGAATGTGGAGTTGAGTGTCATGTCCCGCTTTCCAGAAGACGGTAACGGTACGTGACGAGACCCGCAATGTATTTACTATGAGAAGGTCGTTTCCCTTAATAAATATGTTAAGCGTATGTAAGTAATATAACAATGTGTAAGAATAATAAGAGTAATAAAAATAAACAGCAACTTTATTTACATTCAAATTCAAGTATAATTGTCTGAAATAAAAGATACAATGACTGAAAGGTGCTTAAACAATGGCATATAGAAGGTACGTGCAGAAAAGAGAGTTAGTAGTCAGACTAGGATGCAAGCTGGTCCAAGTCCTCCTGGCCCAGCTCAATCTTCTCAGAATCCGATTCTCCTGACGAATATTCCGAGAAAAAGAAAAAAAGAGGAATGTCGTCGGCGAACTAGCGTTCGGTAAGTCCCCAAAAGAAATAAATAAAGATGACTGAATGGTATGCAAAATGAATAGAAACCAAGTAAATGTAAACAGGTAAGGCTGTATGTGAAAATATCTAAGCATGTCATTTATATGTATAAGGTAGCTATTCTGACATAGTTGTTTGTATTTTGATAAAGAATATATTCGTATATACGAGAGGGGTCCATCTTACCACGTGTACCAAGGTGACAGGAAGTACAAGGCCCCGTCAAAATCCATAGGACAACGACACGGGAATTCAGGTTAGATGTCTTTTAAAGTGATCTCTTGTGCCACGATATTCGTTACGTACCAACCTACCCCTTATTCCCGCATATTTTAGTGTATAGTTTAAGTTTATAGATCTTGGGCGAATCCATGAATATAAAGAGTACAAGTTTAGGTCCAAGTGGTAATCAGGTATTCAGATATTCATGTCAAGTTATATTCATGGTTCGGTCAAGTCAAATCAAGTGTTCAAGTTCAAGATAAAGTGTTCAAGTTTGGATATTCAAGTTCAAGTTCAAGTATTTAAGTTCAAGATCAAGTGTTCAAGTTTTGGTTTGAATTCGAGTTCAAGCCAAGATCAAGTTTGTATTCAGGTTATAGTCATATTTTATTAATGGATTTAATCTTGTGAATTTCTTGAGTTTGAAAGATATCGACAACCGCTGCACATGCACGGCAGGATTTGTATCTTTTTCAAATACGGTTGTCATTTGATAATTTCCACCCTAAAATTCGATCTATATTTAGAGAAAGTCAAGTGGTGCATCATTATCTCCAGCAACCCCGAAACAGCTAACAAGAGAAGATACCACTCAAATCAATCTGCAAACCAAAATACGTAACTTAGATTGGTCTTTTGATTTCTATGGTATTTTATTAAAAATGTCATTTATAACTTAGTGGTATAACGTAAAATAAACATTTAAATTCTCGAGGAGGTTTATAGTAAATATTCTATTTTCAAAATAAGCTCGAGAGTGTTTTTGGTAAGAATAGATTAATTAGAATGTCAAGGGGTTTTATTAAAAATATATTTCAGATTTTTTTGGTATTTTAGTGATGAATCTAACTTTTAAAAGTTTATGGTATTTTAGTAAAAACTTAGCCTAGGGTATGTAACATGTATGTATGCTTATGAAATTACAAGTATATGACTAACCTATTCATAAACATTATATAGACCCCTACTATACTTGAATACTGTAGATTATAATAATAGTTGAATCCATAAACAATTACCTCAAATTTATTTTTTATTTGATAAAACTAAAACTGTGAAGCTGTCACCTTGTTCCCTGCTTGCTTAAACCAACTGCAGGTTTTACCTTTTATTCCCACATATATAAAATTAATTCATAAAACACCACCACTTAGACTATACTACTAATGAATATTAATCTAAAAACGAGTCAGCATTTATTTATAATAAAATAGTGAGTTTATATGGTGGTTTATAAGTAATCCAACTTTTGAAAATATTGTAGTATTTAATTGTAACTAATATTTAGAAATTTAGTTAAGTAGTGAACTTTAACACGGCCTAATATTTATAATATCAAAAGCTAAGTATAACTTTGTTAAAAACAAACTGCAGATATGTATGCAATGTAACCGAATAAATATATGACAAAAATGAAACAATTGATATGTGCTCAATAATCCTATGTATGTTAAAATATAACTATATAATGTCATATGATAAAAGTGAAAATAAATAATGTGATGTGAGGCAATTATTGGCTAGGGCCTAATTGCAAATATCAACACTCTATTCTTTATAAACCAAGACAATGGAGAGAAAGGCTAAGCTAAAGGTTATCAAGTTGTTGTTCTTTAATCGTCTTTAGACTCTAGTTTGATTCTAGTGTAAGGTTTTTAACAACTTCTCTTCTTATTCAATATATATCTTTAGCTTTCATTAAATTGTATTTTAATAGACTAAGAGTAGATTAAGGTAGGATTTGCTATGGAGCATCAATGTGGAGTTGGAGCAACTCTATCCGATATTGAGGAGGAGCACGACGAGGGAATAAAAGTGATGAGAAAGAACGAGAAAGAGAGAAAGAGGAAGAAGACTTGCCCGTGTTTAGGACATGGAAAAACGACGAAACTCCCGTTGCGGCATTTCATCGAACCATCCGGGCGCAAATTTGAAACGTCGACGGAATGAAGATCCGGAGGTGTCGAAATGATCATGTCGCTCACGCGGTCACGGGCATATCCATGGAGCCTCGTTTCTCAGCCCTTAACGCATCGAATACACTGTCGAAGGTAAAGGGTTTTTGGTGTTGTTGGTGGTGTTGGGGCTGTTGTTGTCGACGACGATGATGGTGATGACGACAGAGTGTTGGAGTGGGGGCGAGAGGGGGTCTTGGTTTGGTGGGTTTGCTCAGCCATGGAGGGGGTGGTCGGCTATGGAGGGGGAGATGATGGAGAGGGAGATGTGGGTGATGGTGGTGATGTTTGAATATGTATATGCAGTGAGTGAGAGAGAGAGAGAGAGCAGCAGCAGCAGCAAGGGTTTTAAAAGTGAAGTGGAGGTTACGAGAAGAGGGGTGGGAAGAGGAAAGGTCTGTTCATTTGAGAGGGAGGTGAAGGGAATTGAAGTGGGTGTAATTAGGAGATGGTGTTTTGATTATGGGGTTTTAATTGTTAGAGGAGCTGAATGAATGAGTTTAATAGGATACTGCAGTTTGCAATGGAAAAGAAAAGAAAGGATTGGTGATTTTTTTTGCCTCAAAGAAAAATAGAGAAAAATGGGTGAAAGGATATGGATAAGTGTGTCTGCGCTGTAGGAAATTAAAATGGATTTTGGGTTCAGTTGAGTTTGAGTTTGGGTTTGGGTTAAATAAAAATATAAATGGGTCAAGGTGGGTTTATGGGTTATGTGATTAATAAAAGAACATGGTTTAATAAGAATGTTTATTTGATAATATAAAGAGGATAATAAATAGCTAAATGATTAAATAATAGAAACGGGTTTTTGGGCTCAAGGGAAATAATAGGAAAAATAGATGGACGGATTTAAATAGAAATAATAAAATAATAGAAAACAAAAATATACGGAAAATATTTAAAACAATTAAATACAGTATTTTATTAGAGATATAGGAATTTTAGGGTCGTTACATCATACCCTCCTTAAAAATAATTTTGTTCTCGAAATTAATCAAGAAGGATATTGCAATAGAGTTAGCTAGGAAGCAGGGTTTGGAAAAAGCAGTTGCGTTTTAATAATCGTGCTCCATCAGTCGGTGTAATAGGACAACTAGAAAGATGAGAAGTTTCAAAATTGGAACAGATCTTGTTAGAATAATCAATAGTGGTTTTGAAGAACATCGCAAACAAGTACTAGAATGAAAGAAACGTAAACAGGGATTTGATTATCAAGAATGGTACAAATATAAAGAATGAAAATCGAATTTAAAATCAGAGGGGATATAAGTAAACATAGAAGATAGGATTCGATAATCAACGATGAGAATATGCGGTAGACCATAGCTAAATCAAGAAAAAAAGACTCAAAAGTAGAATTTCAAGTCACTCAAGTAAAGTACCGTATTGTAACTATATTGTAATTCATAGTTACAATCACATAACTCCAATTAAATCACCCAAATTTTACTATCAAAGTCAATGGGATAAAATTTAAGAAGACAATAAGGAATCAAGAAAAATAAGGTCAAATGAAGATGAAGGGTTCACGGTTTTCGTTTTCCTTACACCGAGACACGATAATAAGAAAGGATTCAAAGAGATGATATCATGGTGCAGACGTTACATTGGGGCTTTACGACAACTGCGTTTGTGGGAAGCAAAAAACGCTCAGATTTCAAATTGGAGGTGTTGCAAAGAAGACCAAGAGCTGGAGATGGTGAATACGGACGTATGGGGTCCAGGCTTAGTGGAGTCTTATGCTGGGAATCGGCACTTCGTGACATTCATCAACAATGCAAGCCGGAAGATATGGGTGTATGCGATGAAGAAGAAGTTCGATGTGTTTAATATCTTCAAACACTGGAATGCACAAGTTGAGAACCAAACATGGGCTAAGGTAAAATGCCTTAAATACGATAATTGAGGGGAATACTGCACATAGAAGTTCGAGGTGTTTTGCTCGCAGAAGGGTATATATTGGCTGTAACACCCGAGCCCGATAATACTATTTCTTTCGCTTGTTGAGTGATTTATATTGCTCATTCCAATTTTCCTGATGGTTTGGTGCTTAATGCTAAATTTTAACCGGTTAAGTCCGTTGGCACATAACAAATTTTAATACCGAAAACGAAATTAAAAATATCCATGTTGGCCTACTCGTCGCCACTAGTCGCGTGGTAGCGTCCGCGTGTCGAGATTTCTTCCCGTTCGGCTAAACGGGCAAGTTTGGACGGCTACGCGCGCGTGCAAGTGTCCGACTTGGGGGCCTGCATTTTAATCATTAAACACCCCTTTTCAAAATTTGGAACCCGCTTAAAATCCTATAGTTTGAATTTGAAACATTTGGGCGCAACCCGGGCGCGATTTGGAAATGTTTCATTTAGCGCCGAAATACCCATTTTAATTTAATATTTAAAACCATAATATTTTCTATGCTGTTACAGATTCCTACGTTAAATCTCTTTGAAAATCCTTCTTTAAAATTTCCTTTCAGCTCCCAGCCAATCACGAGGGAAATAAATCCCTCGTGGGCCCCATACATATCTCTCTCTCTCCGTCTCTCTCTTTATCTCTCTAATCTCCTTCTCTCTCTATCTCTAAAATCTCTCTCTCTCTCCCTAACAATCTTTTCTCTCTCTCTCTAATATATATATTTTCCTACTGTTCCTCGTCCTCACCAAGGCAACGAGAAACCCCACGGAACCCTAGCCCTAGCCACCACGATCCGTCGCCGCCGATCTCCCCGCGACACCACCACCACCGTCTTCATCGCCTCCTCGGCCTCGGCAGCATCCCTCTCCTCGCCATCTCCTCCCTTACCCGAACACCCCTGCATCCTAACCCTGCACACACCTTGCCTCGCCGGAAGACCTCGCCTGCCCTCGTCGTCGACCCTCAACTTCGACGTCGCCTCCACCTCCTCACCCTCTTTCACACCACCATCATCATCTTCCCGTCTACGACGCCTGCAACCTTCACCCTGCATCACCCACCTGCAGTTCCCGCAAACCCCACCGCCGGCCACTCCTCTAGCCTCAACCCCGATCTCCTTCACCCTCGTCCCGACCTCCTAATCTTCCTCCTCCTTCCCTCGCCGGAGTTGCCACGGCAACAGAACCCACACCCGTTCGCCGAGCACCTCTTGCCGTCGTCGCAACGTCCGAGAACCCATCACCCGACCTCGTCGCCTTTGTCTTCGAGGCCGCAGTCGGCGCGTCGCTGTCGTCGCCTCCTTCAAACTCCAGAACCCGCACCCCTTACTACCACTGCAGCACTTTCCATCACCATTCGACCACCATAGCCGCCGCCGGTTCACCCATCATCGCCGTCGATTCAAGTGCCGCATCGCTGCAGTCTTCTTCCTGGGCCGGGACCTCACCAGAGCCGACATCCAAGCCAAGACCTTGCTTGGGTCGTGTTCACATCTTCGCCTTGTCGTATCCATCGTGGTCGCGATCGTCGTGTCGAGCGAAAGTCTAGCCGTGATCGTGCATCAGCAGTTCTGTGCTTCATGGTTGCATTACCGTTCGGTTCCCGAGGCAAGTATTTGATACTTGCTTACATGCTAGTGAAGCTTAAAACTTCCCTTAATACAAACTTTAAGTTGCCGTAATATTTACCCATGATATAATAAGGTATTATTCAGTAAATCACATTACATATATTGCTTCCTGTTCAACCCTAGTAGCATGCCAGATTAACTGTTTTCCTGTTAAATCCCCACATAGAAGTGATAATAGTAGAGCTCCCATTAACCGTATCAGGCTCCGCTGTACCCATATGTTTTCGAACTTGAGACTTAATCTCGCATTGAATCATTATAGTAGTTCCTTGTAATTAATCGGTCTGCTATCAATCCATACTTTAACTAATTAAACCAATTAGAACGTCCTTGCTTAACTTGCTAGATCATCCATGTGACTATTATCTATGCTGTAGTTTTAATAGCTTCATTGCTTCGTGTTATTAATATTGTTTTACCCTGTGATTATTGCACCCCAAAGGTGCTCGAACCTGCTAGTATAATACAACTGCATCATATTCTTGTGATTAAGTGAACCGTTATTGTTAATTTCTTGTTCTTGCTGCTGTTCATTATTTGATTGTATACCGGTCGTGAGCACACACTCGATCACAGTACATATTGACTCGACCCTGCTACACCTGACACATATATATATTGATACACCTGACATGGTACCGTATACTGTTGACTTGACCTGATGTAACCTGACCTGTTACCTGATCCTGTGTTGGCATTGGTCCTTGATTGCTGAATACCTGACTTGACATACATAACTTGGGGGTATGGGGAAATCAAAGGTGAAACCGACTTGTAACTCAACAGTTCGATACCTGTTCTGATCAGTCTTACGGGCTTGCCCAGTCCGGGAGTGATGATGCTGACATCACTCGTCCATCCTACTACCTACTTTACTGCCTAGCGGCACGTCTCGGATTCAGCCCTGAGAACCTTGACCGTGGTCCCGGGCACGCACGGGATACTATTGAGTTACATCGACGATTCATCAATTGATTTCAAAGACTTTAGAGTAGAAACCTGATAGAACAGTTTAGTTACTCATGGCACATTACCCTGCACTGTTGTTTCATAATATTGCTTATTTCATGTTCATACCTGCATTGCTTATTACCATGTTTATATTATATTATTTGGTTGACATGACGCGCTGACGTCTGGGTTTTGCATGGCCCAGATTCTTTACCACTGTCGCCGACCGTGCAGGAGTACTTCAGCCAGCAGGCTGATTTGAGTTCTATAGTGGTTAGTTCGTTTATTGCATTTTATTTCCAGGTGTGATCCCGCATTATGGGACGTACCTTTCTATTATTGTATTGGATCATTTGCTTCCGCACTTATTGTTTATTGACCCTCGTTATTATGGATTTGGACATGTGCTAGATTAGTTTATTTATCTTGTTCTTGATATCTCTACAACCGTAATGTGACTGTGGATGGATACTTCCTACCCACAGGTAGCATGGTTGGCTATGTCACGTGCCCAATCTTGCGTACTCTGGGAAGCGGGGCGTGACATTGGCTGAAGACGGTATCAGGGACGCCACAGCAGAATGGTATCAATGAAAGGATGAACAAGACGATCCTAGAGCGAGTACTGAGCAAGACCTTGGATGCAGATGTGCCTAAATTACTATGGGCAGCAGCTGTTGATACTGCTGTGTATCTGATCAATAGAAGCGCGCTTGATGGAGGCGTTCCAGAAGAAATTTGGTTAGGTAAACCGGTTAATTAGACACACTTAAAAGTATTTGGTTGTATTGCATATTTATTGATTGATAATGTAGAAAGTAGTAAGCTTGACTCAAAGTCTAAGAAGTGTGGTTTCATCGGGTATGGTGGAGACGGGTTCGGATATCGGCTGTGGGATTATGCAAGCAAGAAGGTAATACGAAGCCGGAACGTCGTCTTTGATGAGCAACACTTGTACAAAGAAGAAAAGCAAGCCAAGGATGGTGCGGTATCGGAGTTCGTCGAGTTGGATGAAACTCAAGAGAGCATTCAGCTATCTACAGGTGAAGATCAGAATGTGAAGAAAGCTATAGTGCAGGATCAGGTTCAAGAACAGGATGGTGACCATTTTCAGCAACCAGATGTACCAGTTCTGAGAAGATCTACGCGACATAGGCGGCTACCTGAAAGACTTGTGAACGATTTCATTTTGTACATAGATTCAGGAGAGCCTGAATCCCTTGAAGAAGCAACAAGTGATGGTGCTAGCAAGCAATAGGAGAGAGCTATGGACGAGGAGATGGATTCTTTAAAAAATAACCGTATGTGGGACCTAGTGAAGCTTCCTAAAGGTCGGAAAGCATTGCTAAATAGGTGGGTGTACAGGATTAAAGATGAAGCTGATGGTGTGAAGCGGTACAACTCTCGCTTGGTAGTCAAGGGTTAAGCGCAAAAGTAAGGAATTAACTATCAAGAGATATTTTCCCCTATGGTGAAGATGATATCAATTCGTGTGATTCTTAATATCGTGGCGGTGGAGAATTTGCACTTAGAGCGGCTTGATGTAAATGCTTTGTTCCTTCATGGAGATTTGGAGGAGGAGATTTATATGATACAGCCACCCGGATACGAGGTGAAGGGAAAAGAAGATATGGTGTGCAAACTGCGAAAGACCTTGTATGACCTCAAGCAAGCTCCTAGGCAGTGGTATCTCATGTTGGATCAATTTATGTTGAAGACGTGATTTATGCACTGTGAATCAGAACACTGCGTATACGTTCAAACTATCAAAGATGAAGACTACATTATTTTGTCACTGTACGTTGATGATATGTTGTTAGCGGGTCCGAATTTCGAGAAATTCAAATTTTGAAGAATATGATAGCTGAGAAGTTCTCTATGAAGGATTTAGGAGCGGCCAAGCAAATCTTAAGCATGAAGATCGTGAGCGATAGGAATCAGCGGAAGCTGTGGTTATCGCAAAGGGACTATATCGAGAAGGTTTTGAAGCGGTTCAATATGGACAAGTCGAAGCCAATGAGTACGCGTTTAACGAAGCATTTCAAACGCATGAAGGAGTTATGCCCGGCAACTCAAGAGCAGAAGGATGAGGTGACAAAAGTACCATGTGCATCTGCGGTGGAGAGTTTGATGTATGCAATGGTGAGTACGCGACTAGATATTACACATGCAGTGGGAGTTGTGAGCAGGTATATGCAAAACACGGGGAAGAAACATTGGAATGCGGTGAAGTGGATTTTGAGGTATCTAAGGGGTACGTCAAGTTATTGCTTATGTTTCTGGGGTGACTCTTTAAAGGTGCAAGTTTACGTTGAGGCGGACTATTCGGGAGATCGAAATAGTGGGAAGAGCACAACAGGATACATATTCAAGATTAGGGAACAACGGTAAGTTGTGTCTCTTAATTGCAGAAAGTTATGGCACTGTCGACTACGGAGGCTGAATACGTGGCGATCACGGAATTCAGCAAGGAGATGATATGGTTGCAAGGGTTATTTGAAGAATTTGGGAAGACACAAGACTTCAATATCTTAAGGAACGACATCCAAAGTGCGATACATTTGACAAAAAATATGGCTTATCACTCGAGGACGAAACACATCAAGGTGCGGTACCATTTTATTCGCATAACGATAGAAGATGGCGAGTTGACATTGCAGAAGATCGCGGGAGAAAAGAATCATGTGGATATGTTAACCAAAGTCATAGAAGAGACAAACTGGAGCTCTGTTGCAGATTGGTGAATCTCTCCATGAAAATTTGATGAGGAGAGAGCAGATAGCGGAATCGTATGAAGTCTATTAGTTCAAGGGAGTCAAGGCGGAAGAATCTCCAAATGGGAGATTGTTAAATATTGTGGAGAATTCTTCCTCAGATGTCTACACAAGAATGTAGCAGACGTCTGGGCATTCACAATGCATGGGCCAAAAAGAATAGAGAAGAGACAGACGTCTGCATCTAAAAGCTTCAGACATCTGCCAAGACGGAGCCAAAGTCACAAAGTATAGGCAGACGTCTGACCAAGGAGTGGCAGACGTATTCCCAAGATGCTGATATCCTAAAAGAGAATTGGCAGACGTCTAACCAAGCCTTGATGAGACGTATGTTGTTGGGGTTTCTGCGAATCTATTATTTACCATATGTTGTTTTAAATACGATTTGTATAAAAATTAGGGTAGGCTATATAAGGGTATCTCTCATATAATAATTAAGGTTGCCATTATGATAATTAATTAAAGAGAGGGGGACGGTTAGGGCTTGAAGAGATATAGAGAGATTTGAGAGAAATCTCCTAAGGTTTTCTCTTGGTGTAATTTGACTCAGTTTCTAGCAGACGTTTGCAGATTCTGCTTTGCAGGGGACCAGCCATACGGTGGGTGAAATTCGTTAAGAAATCTCTCTTGTTTGTGTTTGATTCTTATTTAATTCTCGCACTTTATTTATCGTTTGTTCTTTCGTTGTGATTGCATGGTGTGTTCGCGATCGTTGTCATGAGTATTGTTCCGTCAATCGACTTGCCCTACCCCAACATAACTATCATTAAACTTCACCCTTAAGTCTCTCGTCTAGATCTTAATCTAATTGTAAGGAAAACATAGTGACTATATGAAACTACAGATTCAATATATTTAAAAAGCATTAATTGCTAAAGACTATGATTATAGTTAAATGCAAGGGGAATTTTAAGTGGTTAAGAGATTTAGGGGTTTTTCCTAAATAACAAAGAGATTTAAAGGTGAGATAGTAACTGTTGAAGGTAAAAATTGAAGCACATGACCAGGTTAACGATGATATTTGATGGGTTAATGCGAAAACTACCCTACAGTAACTTATAGATTTAACGAAGAAATATAGAGATTTTATGGGTTTTCTTTAATTATAGAACAACAAGATTTTATGCACGGATGCATGTGTTTATATATGTTAGAGGTTTGCATGAAAATGAATGCAAAATGTATGTGCATTAACTTTGTTATATCAGCAAGATTTAAACATGCACTACAAGAAAATGGGGGAAATTTCTATGGCCATTTATTTGTAACTTATTTCGATGGCGATCGACCGTCGAAATAGGTGATAAAAAGTTGAAATTTTGTTGACTTCGGTGAACAATTATTTCGATGATCTATCCCGTCGAAAAAAATTGGTGACCGAAATCAATAGAATAACTCCGTGACCCCCCCCCCCCCAAACTTTCCCAATCTCTTTTTTAATTTCCTCCCAAATTATTTACCCTCCCCTCCCAAATTTTTCCCCACCTCCGATCCTGTCTCAGATCTGGTCTTCCACCTCATAGCACCCTCCGCTCAGAGCATCTCTGATCTCCGTTCACCATCCGAACCCTCTACCTCCAACACCTCCACCCATCCGAGCCGGCCTCCTGATCCTCCTCCTCCAGCACACTTCGCCTCCAGCCCCTCCTCTCTCAACCCCGGCCTCCGTTCTACCGGCTGCGACGTCAAAATCCATGAGCAGTTATATTAATTTAGTTAATTTGTTGGATTTTTGTTAAAATTAAATAATTTTATGGTTAGTGTTTGGATTAATTTTAGGCTTAGTGTTAATTTTAGGTCTAGGGGATGGATTAATTATAGGGTTAGAGTTAGGGTTAGGATTAATATTAGGGTTAGGGTTAATTTTAGAGTTAGGGTTAATAATTTGTTAATTTTATGGTTAGGGTTATTTTTATTTAGGGTTAGGGGTAATTTTAAGATAATTTGTGTGTGCGTGCGCATGCGCTTGTTTGTATGTGTGTGCGTGTGTGTGCGCATTTTAAGGTTAATCTAATTAGGGTTAATTTTAGGTTTAGGATTTGGGCTATGTTGCTAATTTTAGTTAATTATAATTAGGAGTAAGTGTGTGTGTGTGTGTGTATTGTTGTTATTTATAGAGATGTATAGTATATGTAACTAAAAATTCGTGTGATTGTAGCTTTGACGTCGGCGTGATTGCTCTTGTTTCTTCGCAATCTATATACCCCAGTTTCCGGTACACTATTTTATCACTTTTAATTCTTAAATACTAAAGTTAGCTTAAATCACCATACCTAGATCAAGTCACCAATTAAATATTAATTAAACCGAAAATATAGACACTTGACATGCCATAAACCAATTAGTTTTATACATACTAAAGTCAGCCTAAAGACATGTGTTTGTGTGTGAGAGAGAGTGTGTGTGAGTCGACTTACCTTTATGTAATTTTCGTTGTATGGATGCGTGTTTGTTTTAATGAATACAGATACTTCGTTAATAATATCAATTGTTTGAGAACTTACCATTCAAACTGAAAATTCCAAAACCTTAAACAAAATAGTTAAATAACCGACGATATTGAAATGATAACCATCAAAACCAATATAATTAAGTGCATAATACTCGATGATGAAAAAAAGTAAACCGATACGTATCGTCATCGAGTATCTCACATTGAAAAATATCGCGACTTAGAACCCGTCTATCAGTTATATGCGTACGGTTATTTTAGTGACATAAAACTACGCATGCGTTGTCAACCTTGAATGTTAATCATTCTTCATTGATAACCATCTCGTAGTTTATGCGACTACTAGTCGTACTATAACCGATAGATTTATCCTGTTTTTGACAAGTTAAGAATGTATAACGTATACACTTCTCTGCATACTTATACTTTTCATTCGTTTCGAGATGAGTTTCGTCGGTACCTTTCCGCTTGTTCTCCGTGTACAGATATAGATGAGATTGAAAGATTTTATCAGCACCACCACTGGGTTTTACTAGCATCAAGCATGCCATTTTAAAAAATTTCGGGGTACTAATCAACACTGCAGGGTGTTTTTCGTCACCCCATTGAGATGGGAATAAACGCACGCTTGTCAGGCGCATTACAGATCCCCCCTTACTAGGGTAGGTTGGGGTTTATTAATTGTGGGGATCCGAATCTCCGGCAGCCGCGGACTAAGCTCCCGTTAATTACCCCTCGCTTTTGGAGCGAGAGAACCTCCGATTAACGGGTTAAACTGGTCATGCGAACTCAATGTGCAGTGTTGTATTTTGAAAGGGTTTTGAATATATCGGGGGCCCCGCAGAGTTTTTACGAGGGTCCCGCTATCCGGATAGCGGGCTGGGGGTCAAGGAGGCTAGCAGCCCCCTTGCGGGGTGTGGGGTGCAGGGCAGCGCCCCGTTAGAAATTTTTTCTAACGGGGGAGGTGTTTTTAGTGTGGAGTACATGTAAAATGAAGGGGAAAAGGCGTCCAAAGGACGCGTGAGCGCCAGCACTTGGGCTCTTAGGTTAGCGCTAGGTGCTGGCGCTAGCACTTTGGGCGCTAGCGCCTCACGTGCTCAGCACGTGGGCGCTCGAGCGCTAGCGCTATGGGCGCTAGGGCGCTAGCGTCTCACGTGCCCGGCACGTAGGCGCTCGGACGGTAGCGCTTCGGGCGCTAGCGCCTCACGTGCCCGGCACGTGGGCGCTAGGACGCTAGCGCTTTGGGCGCTCGGGCGCTAGCGCTCTTGGCGTTCGGACGCTAGCGCTCTGGGCGCTAGCGCCTCACGTGCCCAGCACGTGGGAGCTCGGGCGCTAGCGCTTTGGGCGCTAGCACCTCACGTGCCCGGCACGTGGACGCTTAGGCCCTAGCGCTTTGTGCGCTCGGACGCTAGCGCTTTTGGCGCTAGCGAAAGGAGGGTTTTTTTAACCCCAGAAATAGGAGTTAAACTCCAAAAAGAGGATTTTGAGTGGAGTTAAACTCCTGAAGGTCTGGATTAGGAGTTAAACTCCTTTGAGGCTTTGGTTCATGGAGTTGAACTCCCTAAAAATCTTCAGAGGTTCTTCTCTCTTAAGCCTGAGATCTTCTCTTGAGCCTTGGATCTTTTCCAAAGTGGGATTTTCGGAGATGGGTCTCCTTCTTCCTCCTCTTTGTTGGCCGGTTCTTGAAGAATAAGTGGGGTGAGATCTTAAAAACCTCCCCTTTTTTAGATCTAATGGAAGATCTGAGCTCCCCTTTGTGGGTTTTGTGGTGAAAAACTATTTAGTTTTGGAAAAGAAAGAGTAAAACTCTTGATTTAATTCAAAAGAAAGAAAAAGGTTTAGACCCTTGAGGAAGGAGAAGGAGGCACAAACCTTGATTTTTTAGAGAGAAAAAAAGATCCTTAGATATTTTCATTATCTTTGTCTTTATAGGCTATACACTTTACATATAGCCCCTTAGGCTTTACAAAATGGCATTTTTCCCATCCCATAGCTCATGTGCTATTTCTTTTTGCACATAAGCCATGGGCTTTACAAAAATTTGGCTTTATGCCCATCCATGCATAAAAAATTACATCAAAATTATTTATTACATGATTTTTTTTATTTCGGCATAGGGGAGACCGGCCGCTTCATGTTCGGGCTCGACTCGGGCATGAGCCCACTTGATCTGGGCTTGGGTCCACCTGGCTTGCGGTTGACCTTGACTTTGCCTTAATCAACCGGGGTGCAATTTTCGAGCCCAACAAAGTGCCCCCCATCAATAAATGCACACCACATATGTGGGTCGTGTGCATGAAATTAATGGATCTTCTTTCGCGTGGTGGCGACTTGCTTTGGTTCCCACTTTTTGGGATGCACCGCCCTTTTTACGAAATGGACGGTCGATACTTCCCTTTTTACGACATGGACGGTCGATGCTGCCCTTTTAATGACTTGGACGGTCGGTGCTGCCCTTTTTGTGACTTGGACGGTCGGTGCTGCCCTTTTTGTGATTTGGACGGTCGGTGCTTGACGCGTCTCTGAGGCGGAGTGTCCGTGGTAGACTTTTCCCTGGCCCGTAGCGATTTGGTTCCCGATTTGTGGGAAGCCTGCACTGCCCTTTTTACGACATGGACGGTCGACGCTTGACGCGTCTCCGAGGCGGAGTGTCCGTGGTAGACTTGTCCCTGGCCCGGAGCGATTTGGTTCCCGATTTGTAGGAAGCCTGCATTGCCTTTTTTACGACATGGACGGTCGACGCTTGACACATCTCCGAGACGGAGTGTCCGTGGTAGACGTTTCCCTGGCCCGGAGCGATTTGGTTCCCTCTTTGTAGGAAGCCTGCACTGCCCATTTTAAGACATGGACGGTCGTCGCTTGACGCGTCTCCGAGGCGGAGTGTCCGTAGTAGACTTTTCCCTGGCCCGGAGCGATTTGATTCCCGATTTGTGGGAAGCCTGCACTGCCTTTTTTACGACATGAACGGTCGACGCTTGACGCGTCTCCGAGGCGGAGTGTCTGTGGTAGACTTTTCCCTGGCCCGGAGCGATTTGGTTCCCGATTTGTGGGAAGCCTGCACTGCCCCTTTTCCGACATGGACGGTCGACGCCCTGACCCGGAGCGATTTGGTTCCCGATTTGTGGGAAGCCTGCACTGCCCTTTTTACGACATGGACGGTCGACGCCCTGGCCCGGAGCGATTTGGTTCCTGATTTGTGGGAAGCATGCACTGCCCTTTTTACGACATAAACGGTCGACGCTTGATGCGTCTCCAAGGCGGAGTGTCCATGGTAGACTTTTCCCTGGCCCGGAGCAATTTGGTTCCCAATTTGTGGGAAGCCCGCACTGCCCTTTTTACGACATGGACGGTTGACGCTTGACGCGTCTCCGAAGCGGAGTGTCCGTGGTAGACTTTTCTCTGGCCCGGAGCGATTTGGTTCCCAATTTGTGGGAAGCCTGCACTACCCTTTTTCCAACATGGACGGTCGACGTCCTGACCCGGAGCGATTTGGTTCCCGATTTGTGGGAAGACTGCACTACCCATTTTACGACATGGACGGTCGACGCCCTAGCCCAGAGCGATTTGGTTCCCGATTTGTGGGAAGCCTGCACTGTCCTTTTTACGACATGGACGGTCGATGCTTGACGCGTCTCCGAGACGGAGTGTCCATGGTAGACTTTTCCCTGGCCCGGAACGATTTAGTTCCCAATTTGTGGGAAGCCCGCACTGCCCTTTTTACGATATGGACGGTTGACGCTTGACGCGTCTCCGAGGCGGAGTGTCCGTGGTAGACTTTTCCCTGGCCCGGAGCGATTTGGTTCCCAATTTGTGGGAAGCCCGCACTGCCCTTTTTACGACATGGACGGTCGATGCCCTATTTGACTTGCTCTGCCTCTTGCAGTGTCAGGGGTGATCTTGACTTGCTCCGCTTCTTACGGTGTCGAGATCGGATTCTGACTTGCTCCGCTTTCTGCGGTGTCGGGGTTGAAGTTGACTTGTTGATTGTGATTTGGGTTGACATCAGCATCGCTACACTGAAATATGGTACCAGGAGCGAATCATCATCTGTCTTTGAGAGGATTTAGGGATTTTGGTTTTTATTTGGCATCAGTATCGCTACACTGGAATATGGTACCAAGAGCAAATCATCATTTGCGTTTGCTTATTAGAACGCGATGACTTAGGAGACAGGTTTTAGGTCCCTATCACCTAAGACTTTTCAATTTTGTGAGCCGTAAGGGTCTCACAAAGCATTTTCTCCCTACGGGTCGTAAGGATCCCGTAGGTGTATTTTCTCCTTAGAAGACGTGGGGACTCCCAAGTGTGTTGCTCCTTTGTGAGTTGTAAGGATCTCACGCGGGAATTTTCTCCTCACAAAGTCGAGAGGACTTTGCGAGTGCATTTCATCTCTTTTTCACGAGTTTGCGCCTTTTCGGGTTATCACAAACTCGCCGGCAGTCCTACTGCTTTTACTCACGGAGCCCTTTCGGGTTTTCATCCGTGCCCATTTTGCTTATGGACATACCTTTTTTTTATCTTCACCGCCGGTGGGACTTTGAATGTGGTCTCGCCGGTAGGACTTGGAAGAGATTGGGATCGTTTTATGCCCGTGGATTGTATACGGTTTTGCAGGATATATGATCCAGACCGTAGGGCCGGAAAAATTTCGGGACTTTGTCGGCGTCTGCATCGCTGCACCGGAATATGGTACCAGAAGCGACTCATCATTCGCCGTTGGGATTTGAGTTTGGAATTTGGTTGGCGTCTGCATTGCTACACTGGAATATGGAACCGGGAGCGACTCATCATTCGCCATTGGGATTTGAATTTGGATTTTGGTTGGCGTCTGCATCGCTACACTGGAATATGGTACCAGGAGCGACTCATCATTCGCCATTGGGATTTGAATTTGGAATTTGGTTGGCATCTGCATCGCTGCACTGGAATATGGTACCAGGAGAGACTCATCATTCGTCGTTGCCTATTGGGAAGCGATGGCTTAGGAGATAGGTTTAGATCTCTATCACCTAAGGCTTTTCAATTTTATGGGTCGTAAGGGTCCTATAAAAGCATTTTCTCCCTACGAGTCGTAAGGATCCCGTAGGTGCATTTTCTCCTTAGGAGTCGTGAGGACCCCCAAGTGTGTTTTTCCTTTGTGAGTCGTAAGGATCCCACGAAGGTTTGTTCTCCTCATGCATCGTGAGGACACATGAGTGGGTCTTTCCAATGGAGCATAATTCTAAGGGCGGAGACCAGCCGCGTAACTGGTGATTACGTTGGGGCATGAGTATAATGAGAATTATTTGAGCCCGTGGACTGTATACGGTAGTCAATTTTAGGACTGGCCGTAGGGCTGGGAGAATTTTGGGAAATTGGATTTTGGTTAGCGTCTGCATCGCTGCACTGGAATATAGTACCAGGAGCGACTCATCATTCGCCGTTTGTTTTTTTTACCGCGATTGCTCTATCTTTTCAGGTTTTCTTATCGCAAAGGTCGCGATTGCCCTATCATTTCATCTATTTATTCGCGGTTGCCCCATCATTTCGACTTTATTTTCATTTTTATTTTCATTCGCTGATTTTTATTGCGAGTTGCCCCATCATTATATATATAATATATATATATATATATATTTATTTACACATTTTTACATCCCCAGTTTAACGACTTAGAGGTCGATTATTCCCAGTTTAATGACATGGTGGTCAGTTTTTCCCAGTTTAATGACATGGTGGTCGACTGGTGTTCCCAGTTTAACGATGTGGTGGTCCTCTTTGCTTATCCCAGCTCCTTGAATTTTGATCTTGGCGGAGCTGTGTTGATGACCGTAGCTCTGTGGCTTGCCGATACATCCGAGGACTGTGAGGTTTTTCCAAGTTTGTATTGGTCCTCTGCCCAATCTTTGAAAACACAACAGTCTTCAATGGTATGACTCACCACCCTATGGTATGGACAGTATATAGGATTGCCGGTCATATTCATTTCATGTGGCCTCTTCAGAATAGGCAATTGCAGACCGTTGTTCAAGGCTTCCTCAAATATATCGGGGACCACATCCCTCCTGAAGGAGTACACCTTCTTCTTTCTCTCCATTAGAGTAGGTGCCCTTACTGATGCTGGTCCTTGAGGCTGATCGGTCTTTGGTTCGCCCTTTTCAGATAATGGCACATGTCTGGGAGGATTAGGTACCCGAAAGGCTTCGGTCTCCATTTGTATGAAATCTGCGGTCGTAGCTTGACTGTTTGGTAACACGCCTTTAAACAGTTCTATCTCACCCGTCTTGTATTGCCTTTCGACCCAATCTTTGAAGACGAAGCAGTCCTTAATGGCTTGACCTATCACTCTGTGATAGGGGCAATATTTTGGGTCATCGGTCATATTCGCTTCTTAAGGTCTCTTTGATTCCGACAGTTGTAGATTGTTTCTTAGGGCGTCCTTGAATATCTTGTGGACTTTGTCCCTTTTGAAGGAATAGACCTTATCCAGTTTCTCTTTCAGAGGTGATTCCCCTTCGGTGTATGTATCGTAGGGACTGAAGGCTGATCGAGGCCATTTTTCGCGAAGGCGCTCCACTGTTAGGTTGAAGGGGGTATCAGTTGGCTGCCTCCGGGTATCAATCCCTGGCTCATGAACCAAAATTTGATTTTGCTGTAATTGCAATAGGGCGACTTGGGTCGCGAGATCTGCCGCGACGTTTGCCAATTCGTCGACCTTAGACTGTACCTTGGCTAACTACTCATCCCTGTCCTGAAGCTGCCTCTGAAGCCATCGGAATAATGCTTGTTCTATAGTTCTGGTTATGATAACCGGGTCATCCTTATTGCCTGAGCTCAATTCCGCAGGAACCCCAGGCTCTTTTGGCTTATCGACCTGAGCGAGCTCTTCGTCATTTAGACCGAGTTGACGTTGGGTAGCGTCCACCGTATCATCACCCTGGCTGTGAAGCATAGGAGGGTTCGTTTCTTCATGTCCGACCATGTAGACAGTGTGGACCACATATCCAGCCGTCTCTTTATCTTTGGCGGGGTAACCCTGTTCTTGGAGCCTCATGAAGCTCAGCCTAGTATGAGCCCTAGCTCTTTTGTTGGCTCTGTATCTAAGTCTTTTCTGCCTTAGCTTCTTGATTTTGAGGGATTGGCGGGCATCCGTTTTCTGTGAAGCCACCGTGAGTCGATTGATAGGGAGCTTAAAGAAGATACCCGATCGAGCAGTTGTCGGGGGTACCGCTGGAGCTTGCCCGAGATGCCCCGTTGCTTCGTTGACGTTGATGGCCTTGCCCCCAGCTGGAGCGATGGAGGGTCGTTTGGAAACGGATTTGTGCTTGGGCAGAGGTGCCCTCGCAACCATGACATTTGACCTTTTCCCTTTTGAGACCGGTTTGTCTGTTACCGGAGCTTGAGGAGCTGGGACGGCGTTAGCTGACACGAACATAATAGAGCCAAATGGTAGCGGTGGCTCCTCCCATTGTCGTCCGAGACTGGCCGGGAGGACCGTCCTGGCGTCCATCTTCATCGTGTAGGAGATGGGAGCCGTGCTGAGAGCTGAGATCGTCCTTGGAGACATTGTTGAAAAGTGATTGCTTAAAGACCTGCATGAAAGAGCATTATTTTAGTATAAATATAGATATGTATATTGATTGAGTTCGCATGAACGTTTAACCCGAAATATGGGAGGAGAGATTTGTCCCACCGGGCGTGCCAGAATTTGTAGGGTGTTTTTCGTCACCCCATTGAGATGTGAATACATGCGCGCTTGTCAGGCGCATTACAGATTCCCCCTGCCTAGGGTAGGCTGGGTTTATTAATTATGGGGAACCGAATCTCCGGCAGCCGCGGACTAAACTGTCGTTAATTACCCTCCGCCTTTGGAGCGAGAGAACCTCCGATTAACGGGTTAAACTGGTCATGCGAACTCAATGTGCAGTGTTGTACTTTGAAAGGATTTTGGATATATCGGGGGCCCCACAGAGTTTTTACGGGGGTCCCGCTATCCGGATAGCGGGCTGGGGGTCAAGGGGGCTAGCAACCCCCTTGCGGGGTGCGGGGCAGCGCCCCGTTAGAAATTTTTTCTAAAAGGGGAGATGTTTTTAATGTGGAGTACATGTAAAATGAGGGGGAAAAGGTGTCCAAAGGACGCGTGAGCGCCAGCGCTTGGGTTAGCGCTAGGTACTAGCGTTAGCACTTTAGGCACTAGCGCCTCACGTGCTCGGCACGTGGACGCTCGAGCGCTAGCGCTATGGGCGCTAGCGTCTCACGTTCCCGGCACGTGGGCGCACGGGCGCTAGCGCCTTACGTGCCCGGTACGTGGGCTCTTAGGCGCTAGCGCTTTGGGCGCTCGGGCGCTAGCGCTCTGGGCGCTAGCGCCTCACGTGCCCGGCACGTGGGCGCTCGGGCGCTAGCGCCTCACGTGTTTGGCACGTGGGCGCTTGGGCCCTAGCGCTTTGTGCGCTCGGGCGCTAGCGCTTTTGGCGCTAGCGAAAGGAGGTTTTTTTTTTACCCCAGAAATAGGAGTTAAAACTCCAAAAAGAGGATTTTGAGTGGAGTTAAACTCCTGAAGGTCTGGATTAGGAGTTAAACTCCTTTGAGGATTTGGGTCTTGGAGTTGAACTCCTTAAAAATCTTCAGAGGTTCTTCTCTCTTAAGCCTGGGATCTTCTCTTGAGCCTTGGATCTTTTCCAAAGTGGGATTTTCGGAGATGAGTCCCCTTCTTCCTCCTCTTTGTTGGCCGGTTCTTGAAGAACAAGTGGGATGAGATCTTAAAAACCTCCCCTTTTTGAAATCTAATGGAAGATCTGAGCTCCACTTTATGGGTTTTGTGGTGAAAAACTATTTAGTTTTGGAAAAAAAAGAGTAAAACTCTTGATTTTATTCAAAAGAAAGAAAAAGGTTTAGAACCTTAAAGAAGGAGAAGGAGGCGGCACAAACCTTGATTTTTTAGAGAGAAAAAAGATCCTTAGATATTTTCATTATTTTTGCCTTTATAGATTATACACTTTACATATAGTCCCTTGAGCTTTACAAAATGGCATTTTGCCCATCCCATGGCTCATGTGCTATTTCTTTTTGCACATAAGCCATGAGCTTTACAAAAATTTGGCTTTATGTCCATTCATGCATAAAAATTTACATCAAAATTATTTATTACATGATTTTTTTTTATTTCAGCATGGAGGAGACCGGCCGCTTCATGTTCGGACTCGACTCGAGCATGAGCCCACTTGATCTGGGCTTGAGCCCACCTGGCTTGGGGTTGACCTTGACTTTGCCTTGGTCAACCGGGGTGCAATTTTCGACCCCAACAAATACTAACCAAGATCTTAAACTAGATTAGGGTTTAACTATGATATCATAAAAACTAGCTAAGAGAAAGGTGGCTACAATCTTTGTAGACCGTGTCCTTCTCTTCTCAAGCTCCGTGTAGTAGTCTACGCGACTACACTAGGCTCCATTTGAAGCTTGAACGAACTTGCTTCAATGACTTTCGTGCCAAATATGATCCACCCGAAGTGTCACGCCCCGCTTCCCAGTGCACGGGTAAGGAGACGCGACGAGACCCGCTACGTATTTACTCAGAAGTAAACACGCTAAGCGTAACTAAGCAATATAATGTAAATATACACAAGAAGACATGAAATGTAAATGAACAACAACTTTTATTTATTAAACATTTCTTTACAATACAACTGAAAAGTAAATATAATGATGAAAGCAATGTCTAAATAATGGCATGAACATGAAAGTAAAGTATATACAAGAGTCTAAAACTCGGGGTCCTCGCCGAATTGATCCAAGTCCTTTGAACCGGGCTCTATCTCCAGTGAGTCGGATCCACCTGACAACATTCCAAAGAAAGAAGAGAGAAGGAATGTCGTCAGCGAACAATCGCTCGGTCAGTCCTAAAGAAAGGTAGAAACAGAATAGATAGAAAGAATATAGCAGTATACTATTTGATTGTTATGTTAACGCAGTTGTTTATAGCTTGGGCAAAATATAACAGTGTATACGAGAGGAGTCCAACTATTCCGTGGACTAAGGTATACGGAGCACAAGGAACCATTAAGCCATGGAACAACATCAATGGATATTCAAATTAGGTGTATTAAAGTGACAGTCTCGTGCCACTTCTAACACATTCCGTATCAGTCTACCCCTTTAAAACCCCGTGATGTATTTTGTATTGATCTGTATTGTTTTGTTTAATAGAGGTACGATTTGCCGAAACCATGATATCATGTAAACGGAATGGATAAAGGACCGAGGGATAAACTTAGAAATCATCAATCTTTTACACAAGCTAATCACCGTCAAAGAACAAGTGATCCAAGACAGGTCCAAGATTCGACGTGATAAAGCGACGTGAGATTCGACGGAACATCTACATCCGACAAGGCAGAGATCGAGAGCAACTTCTTCTTCCTCTTGTAATCTAAACTTGAAGTTTGTACTTGTGAAGTTGATTAATAAAAGTAGATCTTTAGTTTATTTATTTAGTTACATTATGAATTTCATCTCTATCCGTTCTCTTATCTCCATCATGAGCGAGTAATTCTCCGCTTGATAGGGTTCGTAGGATTAGGGTAGATCAATGGATGAGAAAATATTTTAACTTCGTTTACGTCTTATGAAGTTTATAAATTTTAGCAAAAGAATCGTTAACATCCTTATCGGGCGCGCTACCAATTTATTGATAGTCTCGACCGCGATTTGAGATCAGATTAACAATTGTTTTGTTAAGGGCTAGACATGAATAGAGATCAATAAAAGGACAAGGGTCAATAGTGTAGAAATCCTAGTTTCTTCTAAGAAGCCTAATCCTCATTCATCACTATCAATCTAGTTTTAAATCTATTAAAAGATAAAATAAGTCATCTTTATTAGTCATCCAGGATTACTAAATCCTAACGAACCCTACAAGCCCTCTTCTGATATAAAATTTATATCCGTCTTTAAACTAGATCTATATTCTACATCCGTGTTTAATGTAGATCTAGATTCTATAACTATTCTTCACTATTATTTATTCCTCTATTCTTCCTTTTTTTCAACACGTCTAAAGTAAAATTGAAAGATTCCACATATCCCTGAGGACGACCCGTACTCATTTCGGTCTAGCTACACGCGACACCGTTATTGATTGCGGTTATTCTACACATACTTCTTTAAATACAGATCAATCAGGCGTCGAAAAAACACACCATCTATCGTGTTTTCCGACGATCGGAATGCATCATCTTTATCGTTATCATCTAAGATTTGGGTACACCAAATTTCATGTGATTCTACAACTTTTTCACCGTTGAATTAGTGGGTTCAAAATTAACTGTTTACCAACAATAGAACTTTTTACATTACTAAATCAACGGTGAAAAAGTTGTAGAATCACATGAAATTTGGTGTATCCGCATCTTAGATGATAACGATGAAGATGATGCATTCCGATCGTCGGAAAACACGATGGAGAGTGTGTTTTTTGACGCCATAGGAGGAAATTCCCTCATATGGCCTCTTTCCTCCATTATTCTAATATATATATCATATATATATTATGAAGAAAATCATTAGTGAGCTAATAATATTAGTTAACATATAATTACATCAAATATAAATATATATCAAATTATTAAATCAACACTTGATTTAATAATCCGGTTATATCATATATAACCTACTAATATCATTTATCTGTATATCAAATCATCAAATCAACATTTGATTCAATAATCCGGTCATATCACATGTAACCTAATCGATAATAAATAACCGCCAGATTAGAATACGGTATCTCATACTCGTATTCAATCAGGCCCCCGCACATATCAGCATATGTGCCCTACTTCGTTTCGCTTGAACCAGGAAACTTCTATGTGGGACTCTAAAGACTCGTCAATACACCAACAAGTAGGTGATGATCATATCAGTCACCCACAAGTCGTCAGCGGTACCAGCTGGATGTAACGGCTACCTAGGTATTGAGCGAATAGAAGATCAACAAGCAAGATTGTCCAAACTTCCATGAAGCCTATAGATAACACTTACCGTACAGTCCGGTATCTTCGTCTGATATGTCGCATATCGAGTCTGGGGGTGGAATCGTCAAACCTCAATAACTTGATAAGTCATGCCGATGTTATGGCCTATAACGGTACGAGAAACTACTAATAACTCTTACCAGTAAATCTCATCAACGGCCTTGGCCAAAGACTTCCTGTTATAGCCAATCGAGTATAGCGCAACATCAACTCCCTATACTGGGAGAGACAAAACCCCTCCTATCGCTCATTGCCTCCATGTGACTTGGGACTATACCCAAAATCCACCTGTTTGCACGACTCCTTTGAGCCATGGTAGTGAGGAAATCAAAGCACAGTGGGAACCGCATAAGACTCAATGACGATCTCGGGTCTACAGAGTAACCTGTACTAGTGTCACCAGAGAACTGCTATCCGACGATAGGTATAATACCATCTAGGAGTTCTCGGCGAGTCCTGTTCGGTGTACCCATTCTCTAATGAGCACCCATGTACAATCTTTAATGTCAAACACCAATAGATATGAGATCAACCATCACCTCTATACAGGGTCAAGAAACGTACACACCAGTCTACTCTGGAATATCGATGCCCTATCTCGATATTCTCTCGACTAGGAACAATTAAAGGATGTGCTTGTGGACTACCCAGGTCCCAGTAGTATGATCCGCATCATAGTCCTGGTAGTCAAGCAACATCCTAAGGGCTTTATCAACATGTACATGAGAGACAGTATAATAATACCAGTGAACTTGTTAAGATAAAGGCAACCAGATAGCATACGATCATGTCGAGCAAGAAAGTCCTCTATATATATGTCCAAGCATCCACTATATCATACATTAATGGCCTCTAGGGCATACATATTCCTAACAGAGATGATCATCTCAATACTGATAGTATTGAGATGTTTATCTCTTCTATTGCAGTGTACTCGAAGAACAGCGCGGGGGTGCTGCCAAAATTTTCTCGAAGCGAATGAAAACATAAGTCCGGAGGGTGTATGCGTTATACATTCTTAATGGGATAGAATCCTTATCCCCGACATCCGTTACCCATTGACATCTAAGATAGAAGCGTTAATATTATTTCCAGCCATGATAAATCACTCAAATGTATTTCCGAGATACTGTTGTCATTATCTTCTTTGTTTATAACCATCTCGTTCTTAGCTTTCTCAGTACGGGTTAGAATTTTTAATATTAAGTATGATTTTAAAATGTTTGTTATGATATAATAATTAATTGTGAACTGTATTAGGTTTTATGTATCGGACAAAAATAGATAAGACTTGGATAAATAAGAACAAATTTGGCTCTGAATTTAAAATCGGTGTAGAAGAGTTTATGCAATTCTCATTAAGAGTGGGTAGTAGTCGGATCTCCTGTCCCTGTAAGAAATATTGTAATGGTAGAAGTGATAGTCGAGGGACGGTTCGACTGCATATACATGCTAACGGATTCTGTGAAGGTTACACTATCTAGCACCTGTATGGAGAGGTCGTGAACTATAGAATCGGTGCACATCGTCTGTTACCGCCACCTATGAGAACCCCATCAACCACAGGTTTAAATGATATGATGGCGAGTTATATGATGGCATGAACGATGATACCCCTACGGATGATGCGGTTCCAGATTCCGAATCTGCTAGTTTTTTAAGTATATGGAGGATGCTAAGAAACCTCTTTACGAGGGTACGACAATGGCGTAGTTGGATTGGATGGTTTGCATGTTTCATCTTAAATGCAAAAGTTTATAGAGCAATAAGTCGGTCGATGACTTTCTAAAGATAGAGAAGGAGGCTTACCCGAATTCTAATCTCCCTGCAAATTTTCAAGAGATGAAGAAGATTATTGCCGACATCGGTTTCAGTTATCAAAAAATCGATGCATGTCCAAATGACTGCATGTTATTCACGACAGATGATGACATGAACTTAAATAAGTGTAGAACTTGTGGGGAATCGAAATAGATATTACCTAAAAGGCCGCCGAGGGATGAGGAGTCAATTCCAAAAATTCCTGTAAAGGTGTTGCGTATTTTTTCTATTAAGAAAAGACTACAGGGATTATTTTTGTCGTCTAAAACCGCCGAACATATGACATGGCATGCAGATGGTCGCAGGAAGGATAGTCTTACGGCATCCCGCTGATGGTGAAGAGCGGAAAAGATTTGACGCTCAATTTCTCGCGTTCGCTGCGGAAGCTCGTAATATGAGACTTAAATTATCAGCTAATGGATTGGAACCGTTTAAAGGAGGTGCATCTCACTGTGTATGGCCCGTTACACCAGTAGTTTATAACCTCCCGCCGTGGATGGGTATGAAAAAATCTTACATCCAAATGCCTCTATTGATCTCTGGAAGCAACTCTCCTGATATTGATATCGATGTTTATTTGAAATCGTTGATCGATGAATTGAATGAGCTGTGGGAGATCGGCATCGTTGCTTATGATGTTCACAGAAAGGAGAGATTCACACTGCGAGCGGCCTTGCTTTGGACAATAAACGATTTCTCGGCATATGCCGTGTTTTCGGGATGGAGTACGAATGGTCATCATGCTTGCCCCTGTTGTCAAGAGAACACCGTCTGTGAAACGCCAGTAAATCGGATTTTCTGTTATACTGGACATCGTCATTGGCTAGATGTTGATCATCCTTATCAACACAATGGAATCAGGTTCAATGGTGAGCAGGAGAATCGCCCCCTCCTTCTGAGCCAAATGGGATAAAGGCATTTGTGGACGTAGAGCACATCAATATTGTTTTTGGTAAGAAACATAAGCATACTATTCCGAATGAGATATTAAATAACTGGAGAAAGAGATCTATATTTTATTATTTGTCGTATTGGCGTTTTCTTAATCTTCGCCATAACTTGGACGTCATACACATCGAGAAGAATGCCTGTGGGCTCTTATTGGGTACCCTATTGAATACCAAATTCAAGAACGTAGACACATTCGTGATACGACAATGGTTTGCTACAAAGAATTTACGGCCAAAATTGCTTCCAACTCCGAAAGAGAATGGTAAATGGGCTATTCCACCAGCAAAGCACACGATGTCCGATAATGAGAAGCTTAGTTTCCTTAAGGTACTTAAACAAGTAAGGGTACCGGATGCATATTCTGCGAACATTAGTAAATGCGTAAACTTGAAAAAGAAAACTCTCGTCGGCCTGAAAAGTCACGACTGTCATGTGATCATACAGCAATTGCTTCCCATTTCTGCTAAGGCATTACCAGATAACGATGTTGTATCAGTTGTGACTGATTTATGTCATTTTCTTCATAGAGTCATGCAGCAATTGCTTCCCATTGCTGCTAGGGCATTGCCAGTGATATATGGAGGAGGATACCATATGCTCCTGGCAAGCCGATTGTATACCTTCCGTTCACAGGGGACGTTGTGACAAGAGCCAGTAAAGAAGTGAAAAAAATGATGTTGTCGATAGTGAACAGTGAAGACCGCATGCTTCATTTGTTGAAAGACGAAGATGACGAGTGGGAGGTCCTAGATTAGGACGGTGAAGCGTTAGGGCTAAAGAAACAAGTCACTATATTGGAGATGATGGTTAGATTTCTTTATCCAATTCAATACTCCACTTTTTTTTTATATGCACACATGTACGCGTATATCACAAACACACACACGCGCGTATATCACAAACACACACACACATACACATTTACTAAATTAATATAAAATACCCATATAGTGATGAATTATCCCGTTTCGCAGGCTCAGTTACTAAATTACTATAAAATAACCATACAATGATGAATTATCCCGTTTCGCAGGCTCAGTTCGAGTTCCGGTGGGTTGGCGTAAAGGGCCCCCAGGGGTTTTGCGATGAATGCGCAGTTTATGATAAGATGTGTAGTCATGTGGCGAAGAATTGGAGAGGCCATAAGAACAAAATCTTTAGAAAGCTTGAAAACCGCGCTTCACTGGATGAGATGTATTCGATTAAGCCGGATCCAGATTGGTCTGACGAATACTGACATGCCTTGGTCGATCATTTCTTGTCCGGAGAGTTTAGGGTATGTCTTTGACGATACCTTTTTACTATTTTATAGTAACTCGGTAAACAATATTTAATGTAACTGCAGGAGAAGAGCGAGCGAGGAAAAATATCTTGCGCTCAGCTGCACGATATTTATAGGGGCGGGAGCAAGAGTTCCCAGCAGCTTTCCATCGAACACGTAAGTATCGTATTTGATATTAATATGTTAAATTTATCTTAGAAATTTATGTATAAACTTTCTAAATGTTATATGCAGGAAGAAAGTCATGGTGGAAAGTCCTTTGATCGTATCGAAATCTACCGGGCTCAATTTGTACGGGACGTCGGCATGCCTGCATCGATTGAGGCACATGGGATATATGTGAGACTCTACATATGCCGAGCTTCTTAATTATTTCAGAATAATTATTGTGTAACTTTTAGAATGGCAGTAATACATTTCTTCTACAAACAGACGGTGATGGCGGCTGAGAGAGATCAGTTGATCCAGGCGATGGAGGCGAAGCAGGGACACCCGGTTGATGACGCGCAAGGAACATTCATCATAGATAGGGCTTTCATGGCGTTTAGGCCGGATCGTCATGGGAGAGTACAATGCGTGTTCTCCAAGATTACTCCGCGTCAGTATAACACTCTTTTCCAGCCGACCGAACATCCACCTCCAAGGTTTCAGCCGGCAGACGAATCGCCTTCGGAGATACCGATACAGACCAGGACCTTAAGGACCAGGACCCTTGTGTTTCATGGATCGCTCAAGGAGCGGACACCGGAATCCGGCGGTTCCTCACACCGATCGACTGCCGCTCCCGCTCCCGCTGCCGATCTATTTGCCGGTTGGACTCTCAAGCAGAGACTTAATCTTATCGACGCGTACGTCCAGGCTGGGAGGCCCGTGCCTTCGGTAAGTTTGATAACCCTTGCATACATACACACATACACACATATCACAAACACATACAGTCACACACACACATGCATACATATCATATGCCACACACGGACACAAACACGCATGCATAGACATCACATGCTACATACACACAATCATGCACACACACATGCATACATACGCACATATCATATCCACACATGCGCGTGCGCGTGGACACACACACATGCATACATACACGCACAATCATACACACACACACACATGCATGCATACATACACAGACACAAACACAGATGCATACATACGCACATATCACATACACACATGCATACATATCACATGTCACATACACACAATCATACACGCACACATGCATACATACACGCACACATGCATACACAGATGCATACATACGCACACGCACACAAACACGCGCGCGCGCACATTTGATTAATATAAAATATATATCTATACTAATTCATGTATTTTAAACTTTTAATCGCAGAGGTTTTACCCAAAAAATCCATAAGCACCTCCTTCGTGAACGACTCTCCCTCCCCGTGTTCGTCCTCCGTTGATTTTTCATTTCCTCTCTTTTGTAAATTTATGATGTTAAAATTGTAAAGAAACACGCAGTATGTATTGTAATCATATTTGGATAATCGATATTTGAATGGAATGGAATTTGTATCAGAATCATTATTTGAATGGAATGGAATCAATATTAAATTGAAATAGATTGGATTGGAGATTTTGTTGACTTTTTCAATTTTTTTTACTGTAATCCACTCTATTTCGACAAGAAATTTCCGTCGAAATAGACTATTTCAACGGCAATTTACCGTCGAAATATAAAAAAGGAATTTTAAATGATTCCTGAATCAAAATTTTAATTTAAAAAACTTATATATTTCGACAGAAATTACCCGTCGATAAATAAAACTATTTCGGCGGAAATTAGCCGTTGAAATAGTTTTGATTATTGCGACGCAACTTATTGTGTCGGCGTTCCTTCGTGGCTATTTGGTATCATCCGACGAAATAGATATATTTCAATGGTAATTTGTCGTCGAAATATGTGTCTATTTACAATAGTGATGGAATCTTTAATGCACATTCGAATACTAAAGATACTATTTCTTATTTATATATAAAAATTACATTCATGAAAAGCACATATTTACCTGTCTATTTTGGAAAGAACCGTTCAAGCTACAGGGAATTAAGCAAATTGAATTGCAGCACTTCTTACCATCCTCAGAGTGATGGACAAACTGAAATCACTAATAACTGTCTAGAAGCTTACCTAAGGGTATTCAGCTGTCATAAGCCCTCAGCCAAAGTCCAGTTATGGGATTAGCCGATTGTTTCTTGTAGTGGTTCCTAGAATATGTTATGGAATTAGCCGATTATCGGGAAAATTATAAGGAAAACCAGAAGACTTTTTTGCATATAGAATCATAAGATATTCTTGCTAACCTCAAAAATAAGATACACATAGGATGGTGGTTACTTAACCATGGTTTTGAAAAGTAAGCAGACACAACCACCTCTAACTCTCTACTAACTATATAAGTTAGAAGGAAAATATAACAACACCCCCCCCCCCCCCCCCCCCCCGCGTACTAATTAGGTTTGAGCATATTACAATATTCTATATTTTAGTGAATCTATGTAGATTTGTTGATTATGCACCAAAGGTCATGTAAGTGAAGCCAACAACACAATAAAAACAAAACTCAACAGAATATGAATTAAAACACTGAAAATTTCAGACACTATGTATTGTGTTAATATCATTTCCAACTAAAAACTATCAATAAATATAGGGTGGAGGGATACTGATTGGTTTGATGGGCCAACATTTCCAACTAAGATGCCTTCTACTGAAAAAACATTTCCAACTAAACTTTTATTTAATTCACTCTTCTCATATCATGCATCTATAAATACCTCCCTCTCCCTCATTAAACTTCAATCACTACCACTTCTGTGAAAATACACTCTCATTGAATAGGAAATTCAATTAATATGGAAGCTTTCCAAGCCCTTTTGGGAATCTTTATCCTTGCTTTGGCGATTGGTCAAGCTCTTGCTAGTGATCCTAGTCCACTTCAGGATTTTTGTGTTGCGGACAAGAACTCCAAAAGTATGATTCATTGCATGCGCCTTGAATTTGTATTACGTACCTTCTTGTTTAACGATTCAAGGTTTATATTTATCAAGCTAACTAAATTTAGTGTTTAGTTACTTTCATGGCAAACTATTGGGATACAATCATACAATAGTTTCAACAGCAGTTCAAAATAAGCATATATATGAGCATGCACAATTTCCTATTCAAAGCACACACCTTGTTGTTCTTGTTTAAAGAATCTTCTTAGCAAATGATACAGTCTTAGAGCCATTGTTTCATTAACAGGTCTTTTTTTTCCTTAACAAAGAATAAACCTTAAACTGTCCTTTCTTTAGTTTAAGGTTACTTGGAGTGCATTATATATAACCATATAATTCTAATCGTTATGTCTTTAACGTTCGATCAATACATAGGCTGTTTGTGTTTGGGGTTAGGATAGCCAAAACTTTATTTTCGGGTGGAGATATATGTTATGCAAACTATAGCTTGAAATGCCCTACCTTCTCTTACAATTTAACTTCGATGGACTGTTTGGTTTTGGAGTTATCTAAGCTCCTAAATTGGTGTTTTATTCTCATATTCTAAAGTTTAGAGAAAAGAGGTTGGATTGGATTTCAAAGAATTCCAGTTATCTCAACTGCAAAATTAAAGCCAAATAGTGCATGGCAAGAAAATAGGAGTTAAATTTAAATAACTCTATGAAACACTGGTTATGCTAACTTAACTCCAAAGCCAAACAGCCCCATGGAGATAGATAGCAGCGTCTTGTGATAACCATGACATTGCTCATTTTGTAAGGTAATGAGATGAATTTTCATCTCTGTATCATTTCTTGCATCACTAACCATTCATTAACTATTTTTCCCTCTAGTATTCATAAATGGCCTAGTCTGCAAGGACCCAAAGCTAGCCAGAGCGGTGGACTTCTTCTTCTCCGGACTTGACAAGCCGGGCAACACCGCAAACCGGGTCGGGTCCAATGTGACCCTAGTCAACGCTGCAGCCTTACCGGGACTCAACACCCTCGGTATATCCATTGCCCGAATCGATTATGCTCCATATGGCCTCAACCCTCCTCATACTCATCCCCGTGCCAGCGAAGTCCTTACAGTGATTGAAGGCACACTGCATGTTGGATTTGTTACCTCAAACCCTAACAAATTGTTCCTAAAGACACTTCACAAAGGAGACGTGTTTGTGTTTCCTATTGGTCTGATCCACTTCCAATTCAATGGCGGTGATGTGCCAGCTATTGCTATTGCCGGTCTCAGTAGCCAAAATCCTGGTGTGATCACTATAGCCAATGCTGTTTTCGGGTCGAATCCGAGAATTTCAATCGAAGTTTTGAAGAAGGCTTTTCAGGTCGACGATAAGGTGATTGAAGCGCTCATGGCTCAGTTTAGTTAGAGGAAATGGAGGGAAGATGCCATATAAATAAGGCGAAAGTATTTGTGTGTTCTGGCATATCTTATGTATTTTTTAATGTTCAATATGCAATGTTTGTTGTGTTAACATTTGCATATATGCAATAAATTGAGTGTTATAAAGGAAAATGAACTTAAAGTGATTGAATAATATGAAAAATCAATATTACATTTATTATTGTTGTACTTAAACAAGGGATAATTTGGTTGGTTTGTTTATTACTTATGCCGATCAAATAGCTTTAAAATTCATTTCGACTCATAACTTCAGTTGAGCAAGGCCACTTATTATATTTTTAAAAAATAAGTTCACTTGTTTGGCTGAATTTGTTAGTCGAGCAAGTACTAGCTCGACTGACATATTCAGTAGATCGAGACCGCTTATTTTTTTTCTTCAATATGTTTACTTGGTCGATTGAATATTTTTTTCTTCAATATGTTTATTTAGTCGATTCAATGGTCACAACTATGATTGGTAGCGCATGCGGATAGAGAAATATCTGTACCAAAATGACATGTATCTTCCGTTGCTAGAAGAAAAGCCTGAGAAAATAACCGATGAGGCGTGGAACATTTTGGATAGGAAAGCCCTGGCGACTATCAAATTGTCGTTGACTCCGCAGGTGGACTTTAACATCTCAAAGAAGAAGGCAATTATGGGGCTAATGACGACGTTAGCCAAGTATTATGAGAAGCTTTTTACATCAAACAAGATCTTCCTGATGAAAAAGCTTTTCAACATGAACATGGAAGAAAGTGAATCAGTGACAGAATACTTAAATGATTTCAACAGCGTGACTAGCCAGTTAGAATCCGTCTTGATCGTATTTGAAGACGAGATTTGGGCCATGTTATTCCCCTGTTCGTTGTCGAAGAGTTGGAAAAAAACTAATTATGGCAGTTAGCAACTCTATCTCAGAGACTCGCATTTAATGATGCGGTGAGTTACATATCAAACGATGAGATACGGAGAAAGGCCATGAGTGGAAGTTTTAGAACTTCTGCACTTTCGGTGGAGAATCGCGGTAGAACGATAGAAAGGGAAAAGGCGATTATAAAAGCATAGGAAAATCGAAGGTGAAAATCCAAGACGGCTATTGGAATTGTGGAAAGAAGGGTCACAGAAAAATCGAATGTCGACTCTTGAAGAAAAATTCGGATGGGAAGGCAGATGAGAAGGAAGCTAACATGGTGTCTACATAAGAACAGGAAGAACAAGGTCTTTATCTATCGGCGAGCAAGAAAACAAAGACAGATAGTTGGTTCCTAGATTCAGGCATATCCTTCCATTGCACTTCGGGCATGTATCATTTCAGTGAGTATGTTCAAGATGATTTTGGACATGTGACTGTTGGAACGGTCAGCCGTGCAAGATCATTGGTAAGGGGACGATCATACTGCAGCCGTCACGAGGAAGTCAAATTAAGTTGAAGAATGCTAGGCATATTCCAGATTTGAAGAAAAGTCTTATTTCAACAAGTCTGCTTGACAACGAAAAATATATGGCGGTGTTTGGAAATTCGCAGTGAAAGATTTCTAAAGGATCGTTGGTGATTGCTAGGGGTAAATTGAGCGGTTCGTTATACTTATTCAGTGGGAGAAGCGAAGGTTCAGTTGCGTCGGCTGCAAATTCGGAGATAAATTTAGGGACTTCGTTATGGAATAGAAGATCGGGGCACCTCAGTAAGAAGAATATGAAAATTCTTCAGGGTAGGACACTTCTTTCGGGATGAAGAAGGTGGAGTTAAGAATTTGCGAGAGTTGCATTTATGGGAAGTAAAGTATGCTCAGATTTCAAATTGGAGGTGTAGTAAAGAAGACCGAGAAACTGGAGAGGGTGCATACGGACGTATAGGGTCCAGCCTTGGTAGAGTCTTATGGTGGGAATCGATATTTCGTGACGTTCATCGATGATGCAAGGCAGAAGACATAGGTTTATACGATGAAGAAAAAGTTCGATTTGTTTGGTATCTTCAAACACTGGATAATTGATGGGAATACTGCAAACAGGAGTTCGAGGTGTTTTGTTCGCTGAAGGGTATTCGTTGGCTGAAAACGGTACCAGGGTCGCCACAGCAAAATGTCGTCGCTGAAAGGATGAACAGGATGATCCTAAAGCGAGTGCGGAGTATGACCTTGGATGCGGATGCGCCTAAATTCATATAGGCAGTATCTGTTGATACTGCTATATATCGGATGAACAAAAGTCAGGCAAATGCGCTTGATGGGGGTATTCGAGAAGAAATTTGGTTAAGTAAACCGGTCAATTATGCGTACCTAAATGTATTTGGTTGTATTGCATATTCTTTGATTGATAAGGTAGAAAGGAGTAAGCTTGACTCAAAGTTTAAGAAGTGTGGTTTCATCGGCTATGGTGGAGACGAGTTTGGATATCAACTGTAGGATTATGCAAGCAAGAAAATAATATGAAGCCCGAACATCGTCTTTGATGAGCAAAACTTGTACAAAGAAGAAAAGCAAGCCAAGGATGGTGTGGTATCAGAGTTCGTCAAGTTAAACAGAACTCAAGAGAGCATTCAAGTACCTACAGGTAAAGATCAGAACGTGGAGGAAGCTATAGTGTAGGATCGGGTTCAAGGATAGGATGGTGACCATATTCAACAACCAGATGTCCCAGTTCTGAGAAGACATACGCGAGATAGACGGCTATCTGAAAGAATTGTGACCGACTTCGTTTTGTACACAGATTCGGAGGAGGCTGAATCCTTTGAAAAACCAACAAGAGATGGTGCTAGCAAGCAGTTGGAGCGATTTATGGATGAGTAGATGGATTTTTTGAAGAAGAACCGTATGTGTAGCCTAGTGAAGCTACCCAAGGGTCGGATGACATTGCTAAATAGATGAGTGTACAGAATTAAAAATAAGGCTTATGGTATGAAGCGGTACAAGGCTCGCTTGGTAGTCAAAGGCTACGCGCAAAAGTAAGAAATTGAGTATCAAGAGATATTTTCCTCTGTGGTGAAGATGACATCAATTCGGATGATTCTTAGTATCGTAGCGGTGGTGCATTTGCACTTAGAGCGGCTTGATGTGAAGACCGCATTCCTTCATGGGGATTTGGAGGAAGAGATTTATATGATGCAGCCACCGGGATACGAGGTGAAGGGGAAAGACGACATAGCAAACTGCGAAAGACCTTGTATGACCTCAAGCAAGCTCCTAGGCAGTGTTTTCTTAAGTTCTATCAGTTTATGTTGGAGATGGGTCTCCGCACATACGTTCAAACTTTCAAGGACGGAGACTACATTATTTTGCCACTATACGTTGATGACATGTTGGTAGCGGTTTCGAGAAAATTCGAAGTTTGAAGAAAATGATGACTTAGAAATTCTCTATGAAGATTTGGGAGCGGCCAAAAAGATCTTGGGCATGAAGATCGTAAGAGATAGGAAGCAGCGGAAGCTATGGTTATCACAAAGGGATTACATTGAAAAGGGTTTGAAGAGGTATATGGACTAGTCGAAGCCGGTGAGTACGCCCTTAGCGACGCGTTTCAAACTCATGAAGAAGTTGTGCTCGGCAATTCAAGAGCAGAAGGACGAGATGGAAAATGTACCATATGCATCCGCGGTGGGAAGTTTGATATATGCAATGGTGAGTACGAAACCAGATATTGCATAAGCAGTGGGAGTTGTGAGCAGGTATATGCAAAACCCGTGGAAGGAACATTGGAATGCGGTGAAGAGGATTTTGAGATATCTAAGAAGTACGTCAAGTCATTGCTTATGTTTCGAGGGTGACTCTCTAAAGATGCAAGGTTACATTGATGCGGACTATTCGGAAGATCGAGATAGTGGGAAGAGCACAACGGGGTATGTATTCATGGTTGGAGGAATAGCGGTGAGTTGGGTTTCTCAATTGCAGAAAGTTGTGGCGCTGCCGACTACGTGTTACCTCGAGAAGGGAATTGTAGAAGCGGGTGACGTACCCTTTAAAGGATTCCTTGTCTCCACTTTTGATGGTGAACAGATAGTCGACCGTCTTTTTCTGCCGACGATTACCGGCGAAATGACCGAGGAATTGGGTCGCTAGCTCATCAAATGTCGAGATTGAGCGTGGCGCGAGCCTTCGGAACCAATCCTGACCGGCCTGGATGAGAGTGGTGGGGAAGGCTCGGCATTGAGCCGCGTCTGAGTAGTCTTGGAAACTCATGCCTGCCGTAAATGCGTCCAAGTGGTCGTTCGGGTTGGATTTCCCGTCGAAGAGGGCCACTTTGGACGGTTTGTTTTTGGATGAGACACGCTCAGCTAGTAGCTGTTCGGTAAAGGGCCTTGTGAGTGAGTCAGCGGAGTACTTCACGCTTGTATCATACTTCTTCCCGCTCCGTAGCCCCCAGGAGTCTAGCAGGCTTAGTGGATGATACGTCATAAGCCCTCATAATGGGGAAATTAAGTGGCTGTCTCTAGCAGAATATTGGTTCAATACAACTTGGAAATGCTCCACCAATACTACCCCTTTTGAAGCAGTATATGGCAGGAAACCCCCGGATTTGCTGAGTTACATTCCTACTGCAGCCAAAGTCCAGTTGGTTGAGGAAGCTTTATTTTCTAGGGAAATTGCTTTACAACTCTTGAAGGATAGTTTAGTTTTGGCGAGAGAGAGAATGAAGAGGTTTGCTGATATGCACAGAAGTGAGAGGGAGTTCTCTGTTGGGGATTATGTCTATTTAAAAATTCAACCTTACAGGCAGCTTCGTTATCTTCTCAACATACTCATAAATTGTCTCCTAAATACAATGGGCCATATCAAATCCCTGAGAAGATTGGCGAAGTGTCTTATAGACTGGACTTACCTCCAACTTCAAAAATTCACCCAGTGTTTCATGTCTCCTAATTGAAAAGGAAGGTAGGGGCTCATATTACTACCCAAATCGATCCTCTTAGTTATACAGAGGCTATCATTGAGGAGCCTGAGTCTATTCTGCGAAGGCGCCAAGTTATCAAAGGAAGGAAATTGATATCTCAAGTTCTCATCAGACGGAAACAAAGACCGATACAGGATGCCGCCTAGGAGAAATACTAGTTGGGAGCTGGAAGTAAAATAAGAATGCTAGTTGGGAGCTGGAAGTAAAAATGTAGCAGGCAGTTGGGTTTATCTGCATAAGATCGCGCCAGAGGGGATAAGTGAGACATCATCACCGTTCGTTCATTTCAGGGATATATATAATCCCCAACCACTGAATAAGGGATGGGCCCATATAACTAACCCAACGACCAGGGGAGCGGTAACCGTAGGATATCAGGACAGTCAGATCCAAAGGCTGACTTCTCTCGAGTTCTTCAAGCTCAGGGTTGCCAGAGTATGTTATGGGATTAGCCGATTAGCAGAAAAATTATAAGGAAAACCAGAAGACTTTTTTGCATATAGAATCATAGGATATTCTTGCTAACCTCAAAAATAAGATATACATAGGACAGTAGTTACTTAACCATGCTTATAGACTTTTTTGCATATAGACTTTTTTGAAAATTAAGCAGACACAGCCACCTCTAACTCTCTACTAACTATATAAGTTAAAGGAAAATATTACCCCCCGTACTAATTAGGTTTGAGCATATTACAATATTCTATATTTTAGTGAATCTATGTAGATTTGTTGATTATGCACCAAAGGCCATGTAAGTCAAGCCAACAACACAATAAAAACGAAACTTAACAGAATATGAATTCAAACACCGAAAATTTCAGACACTAAATAGAGACAAATGTATTGTGTTAATATCATTTCCAACTAAAAACTATCAATAAATATAGGGTGGAGGGATACTGATTGGTTTGATGGGCCTACATTTCCAACTAAGATGCCTTCTACTGAAAAAACATTTCCAACTAAACTTTTATTTAATTCACTCTTCTCATATCATGCATCTATAAATACCTCCCTCTCCCTCATTAAACTCCAATCACTACCACTTCTGTGAAAATACACTCTCATTGAATAGGAAATTCAATTAATATGGAAGCTTTCCAAGCCCTTGTGGGACTCGTTATCCTTGCTTTGGCGATTGGCCAAGCTCTTGCTAGTGATGCTAGTCCACTTCAGGATTTTTGTGTTGCGGACAAGAACTCCAAAAGTATGATTCATTGCATGTGCCTTGAAGTTGTATTACGTACCTTCTTGTTTAACTTTCGAGATTTCTGTTGTTTTCCATGGCACCTTGAACGATTCAAGGTTTATATTTATCAAGCTAACTAAATTTGGTGTTTAGTTACTTTCATGGCAAAGTATTGGGATACAATCATACAATAGTTTCAACAGCAGTTCAAAATAAGCATATATATGAGCATGCACAATTTCCTATCCAAAGCACACACCTTGTTGTTCTTGTTTAAAGAATCTTCTTAGCAAATGATACAGTCTTAGAGCCATTGTTTCATTAACAGGTCTTTTTTTTCCTCAACAAAGAATAAACCTTAAACTGTCCTTTCTTTAGTTTAAGGTTACTTGGAGTGCATTATAGCCATATAATTCTAATAGTTATGTCTTTAATGTTCGATTAATACATAGCTTGTTTGTGTTTGGAGATATATGTTATGCAAACTATAGCTTGAAAGTCCCTACCTTAACTGATAATTTAACTTCGATAGTCTGTTTGGTTTTGGAGTTATCTAAGCTCCTAAATTGGCATTTTATTCTCATTTTCTAAAGTTTAGAGAAAAGAGGTTGGATTGGATTTCAAAGAACCCCGCTTATCTCAACTGCAAAATTAAAGCCAAATGGTGCACGCTTAGGAAACAGGAGTTAAATTTAAATAACTCTATGAAACTCTGGTTATGCTAACTCCCAAAGCCAAACAGTCCTATGGAGATAGATAGCTGCGTCTTGTGATAACCATGACATGGCTCATTTTGCAAGGCAATGAGATGAATTTTCATTCCTGTATCATTTCTTGCATCACTAACCATTCATTAACTATTTTTCCCTCTAGTATTCATAAATGGCCTAGTCTGCAAGGACCCAAAGCTAGCCAGAGCGGTGGACTTCTTCTTCTCCGGACTTGACAAGCCAGGCAACACCGCAAACCGGGTCGGGTCCAATGTGACCCTAGTCAACGCTGCAGCCTTACTGGGACTCAACACCCTCGGTATATCTATTGCCCGAATCGATTATGCTCCATATGGCCTAAACCCTCCTCATACTCATCCTCGTGCCAGCGAAGTCCTTACAGTGATCGAAGGCACACTGCATGTTGGATTTGTTACCTCAAACCCTAACAAATTGTTCCTAAAGACACTTCACAAAGGAGACGTGTTTGTGTTTCCTATTGGTCTGATCCACTTCCAATTCAATGGCGGTGATGTGCCAGCTGTTGCTATTGCCGGTCTCAGTAGCCAAAATCCTGGTGTGATCACTATAGCCAATGCTGTTTTCGGGTCGAATCCGAGAATTTCAATCGAAGTTTTGAAGAAGGCTTTTCAGGTCGACGATAAGGTGATTGAAGTGCTCATGGCTCAGTTCAGTTAGAGGAAATGGAGGGAAGATGCCATATAAATAAGGCGAAAGTATATGTGTGTTTTGACTTATCGTATGTATTTTTTTAATGTTCAATATGCAATGTTTGTTGTGTTAACATTTGCATATATGCAATAAATTGAGTGTTATAAAGGAAAATGGACTTAAAGTGATTGAATAATATGCAAAGTCAATATTACATTTATTATCGTTGTACTTAATCAAGGGAAAATTTGGTTGGTTTGTTTATTACTTTATGCCGATCAAATAGCTTTAAAATTCATTTCGACTCATAACTTCAGTTGAGCAAGGCCACTTATTATATTTTTAAAAAATAAGTTCACTTGTTTGACTGAATTTGTTAGTCGAGCAAGTACTAGCTCGACTGACATATTCAGTCGATCAAGGCCGCTTATTTTTTTTCTTCAATATGTTTACTTGGTCGATTGAATATTTTTTTCTTCAATATGTTTACTTAGTCGATTCAATGGTCACAACTATGGTTGGTGGTGCATGCAGATAGAGAAATATCTGTACCAAAATGACATGTATCTTCCGTTGCTAAGAGAAAAGCCTGAGAAAATAACCGATGAGGCGTGGAACATTTTGGATAGGAAAGCCCTGGCGACTATCAGATTGTCGTTGACTCCACAGGTGGACTTTAACATCTCAAAGAAGAAGGAAATTATGGGGCTAATGACGACGTTAGCCAAGTATTATGAGAAGCTTTTTACATCAAACAAGATCTTCCTGATGAAGATGCTTTTCAACATGAACATGGAAGAAAGTGAATCAGTGACAGAATACTTAAATGATTTCAAGAGTGTGACGAGCCAGTTAGAATCCGTCTTGATCGTATTTGAAGACGAGATGTGGGCCATGTTATTCCTCTGTTCGTTGTCGAAGAGTTGGAAAAACCTAGTTATGACAGTTAGCAACTCTATCTCAGAGACTCGCGTTTAATGATGCGGTGAGTTACATATCAAACAATGAGATACGGAGAAAGGCCATGAGTGGAAGTTTTAGAATTTCTGCACTTTCGGTGGAGAATCGCGGTAGAACGATAGAAAGGGGAAAGGGCGATTATAAGAGCATAGGAAAATCGAAGGTGAAAATCCAAGGTGGCTATTGGAATTGTGGAAAGAAGGATCACAGAAAAATCGAATATCGACTCTTGAAGAAAAATTCGGATGGGAAGGCAGATGAGAAGGAAGCTAGCATGGTGTCTACACAAGAACATGAGGAACAAGGTCTTTATCTATCGGCGAGCAAGAAAACAAAGGCGGATAGTTGGTTCCAAGATTCAGGCATATCCTTCCATTGCACTTCGGGCAGGCATCATTTCAGTGAGTATGTTCAAAATGATTTTGGACATATGACTGATGGAACGGTCAGCCGTGCAAGATCATTGGTAAGGGGGCGATCATACTGCAGCCGTCACGAGGAAGTCAAATCAAGTTGAAGAATGCTAGGCATATTCCAGATTTTAAGAAAAGTCTTATTTCCACAAGTCTGCTTGACAACAAAAAATATATGGCGGTGTTTGGAAATTCGCAGTGAAAGATTTCTAAAGGATCGTTGGTGATTGCTAGGGGTAAATTGAGCGGTTCGTTATACTTATTCAGTGGGAGAAGCGAAGGTTCAGTTGCGTCGGCTGCAAATTCGGAGATAAATTTGGAAACTTCGTTATGAAATAGAAGATCGGGGCACCTCAGTGAGATGAATATGAAAATTCTTCAGGGTAGGACACTTCTTTCGGGATGAAGAAGGTGGAGTTAGGAATTTGCGAGAGTGGGAAGTAAAGTATGCTCAGATTTCAAATTGGAGGTGTGGTAAAGAAGACCAAGAAACTGGAGATGGTGCATACGGACGTATAGGGTCCAGCCTCGGTAGAGTCTTATGGTGGGAATCGGTATTTCGTGACGTTCATCGATGATGCAAGCCAGAAGACATAGGTTTATACGATGAAGAAAAAGTTCGATGTGTTTGGTATCTTCAAACACTAGATAATTGATGGGAATACTGCACACAGGAGTTCGAGGTGTTTTGTTCGCAGAAGGGTATTCGTTGGCTGAAAACGGTACCAGGGTCGCCACAGCAAAATGTCGTCGCTGAAAGGATGAACAGGATGATCCTAAAGCGAATGCGGAGTATGAACTTGGATGCGGATGCGCCTAAATTCATATGGGCAGTATCTGTTGATACTGCTATATATCGGATCAACAAAAGTCAGGCAAATGCGCTTGATGGGGTATTCCAGAAGAAATTTGGTTAAGTAAACCGGTTAATTATGCGTACCTAAAAGTATTTGGTTGTATTGCATATTCTTTGATTGATAAGGTAGAAAGGAATAAGCTTGACTCAAAGTTTAAGAAGTGTGGTTTCATCGGCTATAGTGGAGACGAGTTCGGATATCAACTGTAGGATTATGCAAGCAAGAAGATAATACGAAGCCGGAACGTCGTCTTTGATGAGCAAAACTTGTACAAAGAAGAAAAGCAAGCCAAGGATGGTGCGGTATCAGAGTTCATCAAGTTAAACAGAACTCAAGAGAGCATTCAAGTACCTACAGGTACAGATCAGAACGTGGAGGAAGCTATAGTGTAGGATCAGGTTCAAGAACAGGATGGTGACCATATTCAGCAACCAGATGTCCCAGTTCTGAAGAGATATACGCGAGATAGACGGCTATCCGAAAGAATTGTGACCGACTTTGTTTTGTACACAGATTCGGAGGAGGCTGAATCCCTTGAAAAATCAACAAGAGATGGTGCTAGCAAGCAGTGGGAGCGATTTATGGACGAGGAAATGGATTTTTTGAAGAAGAACCGTATGTGTGGCCTAATGAAGCTACCCAATGGTCGGATGACATTGCTAAATAGATAAGTGTACAGAATTAAAAATAAGGCTTATGGTATGAAGCGGTATAAGGCTCGCTTGGTAGTCAAAGGTTACGCGCAAAAGTAAGAAATTGACTATCAAGAGATATTTTCCTCTGTGGTGAAGATGACATCAATTCGGGTGATTCTTAGTATCGTAGCGGTGGTGCATTTGCACTTAGAGCAGCTTGATGTGAAGACCGCATTCCTTCATGGGGATTTGGAAGAAGAGATTTATATGATGCAGCACCAGGATACGAGGTGAAGGGGAAAGAAGACATGGCAAACCGCGAAATACCTTGTATGACCTCAAGCAAGCTCTTAGGCAGTGTTTTCTCAAGTTCTATCAGTTTATGTTGGAGATGGGATTTGTGTGAATCAAATCTCTGCACGTACGTTCAAACTTTCAAGGACGGAGACTACATTATTTTGCCACTGTACGTTGATGACATGTTGGTAGCGGTTTCGAGAAAATTCGAAGTTTGAAGAAAATGATGACTTAGAAATTCTCTATGAAGATTTGGGAGCGGCCAAAAAGATCTTGGGCATGAAGATCGTTAGAGATAGAAAGCAGCAGAAGCTGTGGTTATCACAAAGGGATTACATTGAAAAGGGTTTGAAGAGGTTCAATATGGACTAGTCGAAGCCGGTGAGTACGCCCTTAGCGACGCGTTTCAAACTCATGAAGAAGTTGTGCTCGGCAATTCAAGAGCAGAAGGACGAGATGGAAAATGTACCATATGCATCCGCGGTGGGGAGTTTGATGTATGCAATGGTGAGTACGAAACCAGATATTGCACAAGCAGTGGGAGTTGTGAGCAGGTATATGCAAAACCCGTGAAAGGAACATTGGAATGCGGTGAAGAGGATTTTAAGATATCTAAGAAGTACGTCAAGTTATTGCTTATGTTTCGAGGGTGACTCTCTAAAAGTGCAAGGTTACATTGATGCGGACTATTTGGAAAATCGAGATAGTGGGAAGAGCACAACGGGGTATGTATTCATGGCTGGAGGAATAGCGGTGAGTTGGATTTCTCAATTGCAGAAAGTTGTGGCGCTGTCGACTACGTGTTACCTCGAGAAGGGAATTGTAGAAGCGGGTGACGTACCCCTTAAAGGATTCCTTGTCTCCGCTTTTGATGGTGAACAGATAGTCGACCGTCTTTTCTGCCGACGATTACCGACGAAATAACCGAGGAATTGGGTCGCTAGCTCATCAAATGTCGAGATTGAGCGTGGCGCGAGCCTTCGGAACCAATCCCGGCCGGCCCGGATGAGAGTGGTGGGGAAGGCCGGCATTGAGCCGCGTCTGAGTAGTCTTGGAAACTCATGCCTGCCGTAAATGCGTCCAAGTGGTCGTTCGGGTTGGATTTCCCGTCGAAGAGGGCCACTTTGGACGGTTTGTTTCTGGATGAGACACGCTCAGCTAGTAGCTGTTCGGTAAAGGGCCTTGTGAGTGAGTCAGCGGAGTACTTTACGCTTGTATCATACTTCTTCCCGCTCCGTAATCCCCAGGAGTCTAGCAGGCTTAGTGGATGATACGTCATAAGCCCTCATAATGGGGAAATTAAGTGGCTGTCTCTAGCAGAATATTGGTTCAATACAACTTGGAAATGCTCCACCAATACTACCCCTTTTGTAGCAGTATATGGCAGGAAACCCCCGGATTTGCTGAGTTACATTCCTACTGCAGCCAAAGTCCAGTTGGTTGAGGAAGCTTTATTTTCTAGGGAAATTGCTTTACAACTCTTGAAGGATAGTTTAGTTTTGGCGAGAGATAGAATGAAGAGGTTTGCTGATATGCACAGAAGTGAGAGGGAGTTCTCTGTTGGGGATTATGTCTATTTAAAAATTCAACCTTACAGGCAGCTTCGTTATCTTCTCAACATACTCATAAATTGTCTCCTAAATACAATGGGCCATATCAAATCCCTGAGAAGATTGGCGAAGTGTCTTATAGACTGGACTTACCTCCAACTTCAAAAATTCACCCAGTGTTTCATGTCTCCCAATTGAAAAGGAAGGTAGGGGCTCATATTACTACCCAAATCGATCCTCTTAGTTATACAGAGGCTATCATTGAGGAGCCTGAGTCTATTCTGCGAAGGCGCCAAGTTATCAAAGGAAGGAAATTGATATCTCAAGTTCTCATCAGACGGAAACAAAAACCGATACAGGATGCCGCCTAGGAGAAATACTAGTTGGGAGCTGGAAGTAAAATAAGAATGCTAGTTGGGAGCTGGAAGTAAAAATGTAGCAGGCAGTTGGGTTTATCTGCATAAGATCGCGCCAGAGGGCATAAGTGAGACATCATCACTGTTCGTTCATTTCAGGGATATATATAATCCCCAACCACTGAATAAGGGATGGGCCCATATAACTAACCCAACAACCAGGGGAGCGGTAACCGTAGGATATCAGGACAGTCAGATCCAAAGGCTGACTTCTCTCGAGTTCTTCAAGCTCAGGGTTGCCAGAGTATGTTATGGGATTAGCCGATTAGCAGAAAAATTATAAGGAAAACCAGAAGACTTTTTTGCATATAGAATCATAGGATATTCTTGCTAACCTCAAAAATAAGATATACATAGGACAGTAGTTACTTAACCATGCTTATAGACTTTTTTGCATATAGACTTTTTTGAAAATTAAGCAGACACAGCCACCTCTAACTCTCTACTAACTATATAAGTTAAAGGAAAATATTACCCCACGTACTAATTAGGTTTGAGCATATTACAATATTCTATATTTTAGTGAATCTGTGTAGATTTGTTGATTATGCACCAAAGGCCATGTAAGTCAAGCCAACAACACAATAAAAACAAAACTTAACAGAATATGAATTCAAACACCGAAAATTTCAGACACTAAATAGAGACAAATGTATTGTGTTAATATCATTTCCAACTAAAAACTATCAATAAATATAGGGTGGAGGGATACTGATTGGTTTGATGGGCCTACATTTCCAACTAAGATGCCTTCTACTGAAAAAACATTTCCAACTAAACTTTTATTTAATTCACTCTTCTCATATCATGCATCTATAAATACCTCCCTCTCCCTCATTAAAATACACTCATTGAATAGGAAATTCAATTAATATGGAAGCTTTCCAAGCCCTTTTGGGAATCGTTATCCTTGCTTTGGCGATTGGCCAAGCTCTTGCTAGTGATCCTAGTCCACTTCAGGATTTTTGTGTTGCGGAAAAGAACTCCAAAAGTATGATTCATTGCATGTGCCTTGAAGTTGTATTACGTACCTTCTTGTTTAACTTTCGAGATTTCTGTTGTTTTCCATGGCACCTTGAACGATTCAAGGTTTATATTTATCAAGCTAACTAAATTTAGTGTTTAGTTACTTTCATGGCAAACTATTGGGAAACAATCACACAATAGTTTCAACAGCAGTTCAAAATAAGCATATAGATGAGCATGCACAATTTCCTATTCAAAGCACACACCTTGTAGTTCTTGTTTAAAGAATCTTCTTAGCAAATGATACAGTCTTAGAGCCATTGTTTCATTAACAGGTCTTTTTTTTTCCTTAACAAAGAATAAACCTTAAACTGTCCTTTCTTTAGTTTAAGGTTACTTGGAGTGCATTATATATAGCCATATAATTCATGTCTTTAACGTTCGATCAATACATAGGCTATTTGTGTTTGGGGTTAGGATAGCCAAAACATTATTTTCGGGTGGAGATATATGTTATGCAAACTATAGCTTGAAATGCCCTACCTTCTCTTATAATTTAACTTTGATGGACTGTTTGATTTTGGAGTTATCTAAGCTCCTAAATTGGTGTTTTATTCTCATTTTCTAAAGTTTAGAGAAAAGAGGTTGGATTGGATTTCAAAGAACTCCACTTATCTCAACTGCAAAATTAAAGCCAAATGGTGCACGGTTAGAAAATAGGAGTTAAATATAAATAACTCTATGAAACACTGGTTATGCTAACTTAACTCCAAAGCCAAATAGCCCCATGGAGATAGATAGCAGCGTCTTGTGATAACCATGACATTGCTCATTTTGTAAGGTAATGAGATGAATTTTCATCCCTTTATCCTTTCTTGCATCACTAACCATTCATTAACTATTTTCCCCTCTAGTATTCATAAATGGCCTAGTCTGCAAGGACCTAAAGCTAGCCAGCGCGGTGGACTTCTTCTTCTCTGGACTTGACAAGCCGGGCAACACCGCAAACCGGGTCGGGTCCAATGTGACCCTAGTCAACGCTGCAGCCTTACCGGGACTCAACACCCTCGGTATATCTATTGCCCGAATCGATTATGCTCCATATGGCCTCAACCCTCCTCATACTCATCCTCGTGCCAGCGAAGTCCTTACAGTGATCGAAGGCACACTGCATGTTGGATTTGTTACCTCAAACCCTAGCAAATTGTTCCTAAAGACACTTCACAAAGGAGACGTGTTTGTGTTTCCTATTGGTCTGATCGAAGGCACACTGCATGTTGGTTTTCGTTTTCCTTATACCGAGACACGATAATAAGAAAGGATTCAAAGAGATGATATCATGGTGCAGACGTTACATTGGGGCTTTGCGATAGTTGCGTTTGTGGGAAGCAAAAAACGCTCAGATTTCAAATTGAAGGTGTAGCAAAGAAGACCAAGAGCTGGAGATGGTGCATACGGACGTATGGGGTCCGGCCTTGGTGGAGTCTTATGCTGGGAATCGGCACTTCGTGATATTCATCAACGATGCAAGCCGAAAGACATGGGTGTCTGCGATGAAGAAGAAATTCGATATGTTTGGTATCTTCAAAACACTGGATTGCACAGGTTGAGAACCAAACATGGGCTAAGGTAAAATGCCTTAAATACGATAATTAAGGGGAATACTGCACACAGAAGTTCGAGGCGTTTTGCTCGCAGAAGGGTATTTGTTGGCTGAAGACGGTATCAGGGACGCCACAGCAGAATGGTATCACTGAAAGGATGAACATGACGATCCTAGAGCGAGTGCTAAGCATGACCTTAGATGCGGATGTGCCTAAATTACTATGGGCAGCAACTGTTGTGTATCTGATCAACAGAAGCCAGGCAAGTGCGCTTTATGGAGGCGTTCCAGAAGAAATTTGGTTAGGTAAACTGGTTAATTAGACGCACCTAAAAGTATTTAGTTGTATTGCATATTTATTGATTGATAATGCAGAAAGGAGTAAGTTTGAATCAAAGTCTAAGAAGTGTGGTTTCATCGGTTATGGTAGAGACGAGTTCGGATATCGGCTGTGGGATTATGCAATCAAGAAGGTAATACGAAGCCGGAACGTCTTCTTTGATGAGCAACACTTATACAAAGAAGAAAAGCAAGCCAAGGATGGTGAGGTATCGGAGTTCGTCGAGTTGGACAGAACTCAAGAGAGCATTCAGGTACCTACAGGTGGAGATCAGAATGTGGAGAAAGCTATAGTGCAGGATCAGGTTCAAGAACAGAATGATGACCATGTTCAGCAACCAAACGTACCAATTCTGAGGAGATCTACGTGAGATAGGTGGCTACCTGAAAGACTTATGAATGACTTCGTTTTGTACATAGATTTAGGGGAGCCCGAATCCCTTGAATAAGCAACAAGTGATGGTGCCAGCAAGCAATAGGAAAGAGCTATGGACGAGGAGATGAATTCTTTAAAGAAGAACCGTATGTGGGACCTAGTGAAGCTTCCTAAAGGTCGAAAGGCATTGCTAAATAGGTAGGTGTACAGGATTAAAGATGAAACTGATGGTGTGAAGCGGTACAAGTCTCGCTTGGTAGTCAAGGGTTAAGCACAAAAGTAAGGAATTAACTATCAAGAGATATTTTCCCCTATGGAGAAGATGACATCAATTCGTGTGATTCTTAATATCGTGGCAGTGGAGGATTTGCACTTAGAGAGGCTTGATGTGAAGGTTGCGTTCCTTCATGGAGATTTGGAGGAGGAGATTTACATGATACAGCTACCGGGATACGATGTGAAGGGAAAAGAAGATATGGTGTGCAAACTGCGAAAGACCTTGTATGGCCTCAAGCAAGCTCCTATGCAGTGGTATCTCATATTAGATCAGTTTATGTTGAAGACGTGATTTGTGCAGTAGGCAGGCGGGCGCGAGAATCACGCGGGCCGTTACGCTCCTGATGTCATGCCCGCGTGATGGGCGGGATCTCCCATTAATGGCGAGACAGGCTCATTAATGGGGGATCTTGGTGGCGTGGAACGCGGGACGTGGCCGGCGGATATTTCGCGCGGCAGTAAGAGTTGGCTATAAAGCGGAGGGAGCGTTGATCACTCCTTTCTTCACACCCGAAACGTAAGAATGGAGGACTTCTGTCACGCCCCGCTTCCCGGTATACGACGAAGAGGACGGGACTGGTCCGCTACGTATTTACCGTGAAGTAAATACGCTAAGCGTATCTAAGCAATATAAAAGTAAATGCACAAGAGACAAGTTATAATAAAACAACAACTTTATTTATTCATGTTCTTTCTGTACAATACATGGAAAGTAAATACAACTGAAATAAAAAGCAATGCCTAAACAATGGCATAACAGAAAAAAAAAAGTACTGAAATGGAAAAGTGTACAATGAACTAGAGCTCGGGGTCTTCACTGAACTGGTCCAAGTCTTCAGCGCTGGGCTCGATCTCTGATGTGTGCAGATCACATAACGACATTCAAAGAAGAAAGAAAGAGAATGTCGTCAGCGAACAGGTCGCTCGGTAAGTCCCACAGATAAGGGAGAAATAGAATAGACCGAATAAGAAGGTATCTTTTAAAGTTGTATTATATTGTTGTAATGTTGTGTTAACGTTGTTGTTTGTAGCTTGGTACAGAAGAATGCCAGTGTATACGAGATGAGTCTCTATATGCCAGAGACTAGAGGCAAGTATAGTACAAGGAACCGTTTATGCTACGGTACAACAGCAACTGGAATCATGTTAGGTGTATTAAGTCTTACCGTCTCGTGCCACTTCTAACATCTTCCGTACCAATCTACCCCTTAAACCCCGAGATGTTTTGTTTGTATTGTTTGTTTTGTAAATTGTATTGATTGTGATTGACTGACCGAAACCATGATATCAGTAAACGGATATAACCGTAGAATCATGTAAATGGATGTAACTGGATAATCATGTAAATGGAATGTATATCCATCTTTCGGTTAAGTCAAGTTGTATAATGGATTCATAGAATCATGTTGAATTGGAATACTGTAGATTGTAGATTGTACTTGAATCATATTCAAGTCAGATTATAATGAGACTCAAACTGAGTCAGACAATTAGAAATGTAAATTGAAGTCCTGATTGTTTTGATGTTATCGGTAACCGCTGCGCATGGGCGGCAGGATTTGTGTCTTTTTCAAAGACGATTACCGTATTGATAACACCGTTATTAAGTTGTCTACCTTAGATAGGCAAGCACCCATTTCTCCGGCTCCCTGAGGCTCAAGAGATTGGTCCCGCTTAAACCTATATTTACTAGGGTCCTTATGGTAAATTATAGAACTTGAGGGGGTTTTATGTAAAAATACTTTTATATATTTTTCAAAATACACCCCAAATATTTATTAGTCGTCTTTAGAGTTGTAATGAATGTAGATTTTATATTGTGATATTTCTAGTGAAAATATCCTATTTTCATAATAAATGCTATTTATCGGTAATATTGGTTTTGTATGGAATTCATGGTATTTTAGTGTAAAATTGATTCTTGTGATATTTTTAGAAAAAGTAGAATATTTGTAATAATTCAAAATAGATATTTTTATGTTACATATACATATATTTATATGAAAATAATTTTAGTATATATATAATATTCTAGAAATCTCGTTTTCTTAAGATGTCGTATTTTAAATCTTTCGAGACCGAATGCTCCTTGCGGAGGTATGAATCTCGCACTACTAAGCCCGAGGATGTGCGATAATCCGCACCATCCCGAACGGGTTCCCCAAATGGGTTATAGCGGCGCTTTGCAAAGATTTGTATAAATATTAATCATTAAGGGAAAAAGGTTTTATTAATTATGGTATTTATTTGTAAAGATGTTGATTCCCGTATTCTGTGTTCTAGGGTCTCCTAAGTTAACTAGACTGCTCCTAACTGGTCCAAAGCGACAAGTTGTGAGATATCCCTCAAATCGCCTCTTCACCGCCAATTGTGGCCAGATAAGTACAAGTGAAGAAATGAGGGTTCCGCTCATGAATCACCGTGAGACGGGCCTTTTAAAGTTACTTTTCTCACTTGTCTAGCCTAGACACCACAAATTCATATTTAGATAAACGACTGAATGCCCACACCCTTCCTCTTTCCTAATGAGTGCGACACTCCTTAATTGGCCGAGTCTAGATATATTTTTTTTTATTAGCTCAAAAGTTATTTATTTGTAAAGATGTCGATTTTTCGTATTCTATGTTCCCGAGGGTATCGTGCTATGTTGCATATGAGTGTGTGAGGAGGTAGGTCGTTACCCGTGATCTACTTAAAAGTATAACAAGTTTAATGGTTTAAATGTCGCAAAAGAAACTATATGGTATTTAAATGAAAAAAATACGGTAAAAGGAACTAGCAATTATTTTATGATATGAAACTTGATCAATTTGGTTGATTAGTGTTTAATAGTCAACATGAGAGAGTTTAAGCATAATTGTATTAACGAGAAGTGAAGTTTTATAAAGAAACCGAATCGGAAATCGGATTTGTTCCGATTCCGCTGGGTTTGTAAATCCGTATTTTAGAAAAGAAAAGAGTGGTAGAATTTGGGGACTTACGGGTTTTGGACAACTAGAAGAAAGAGATAAAACGGGAGGAGTCGTCGGTGCGTCGTTTTGTCGCCGGGAGCTCCTAGAATGATCGTCAGTAGTTCGTCGGAAAATTCACCGTAGCTTCGCTTCGTGCTCGATTTCAAAGTACTCAAGATTTCTTGAGAATTTTTTAGAGTTGGCTCAGAGTTTGGGGTGAGAGGGTAGAGGGTAGGGATGGTATTTATAGGGTTAGGCTATGGTTAAGGTAGATGAAGGGTTTTAATTTTAAAAAATTGTAAAATGTATTAAAAATCATTAAAAATTGGAGTAAATAGGGTATAATGAGCTCTCTGGAAGTGGTCTGCAGATTTAAAGTATGCAGAGGGGTAGGGCATGTGAAGAGGCACTTTTCATCTTCAGGCGACTTGGCCGTCCGGCCGAGTCGGGCCGACGGCGCCGGCTCGAGTCGGCCGGTCCGCCGGCCGACTAGGCCGAGTCGGGCCTAGTCCGGTGCCTAGGAGGTGGGGGGTCGTCAGGTGAACACTCTGGTGCATTTAGTTTTTCAGGTGTAGTGGGAAATTATGGAGTTATCACGTGTTGACTGTTGGATTTCTATAAAATTTAAAACAAAATAATATTAAAAATAATGTGGGGTATGGGATTTGAACTCTGGTGGCTTGGTTCAGCAATGCAAGTTATTACTAATGAGCTACAAGCTCCTTCTTGTAATTAAATTGCTAATTAATTACTTAAGTCTTGTGCTCAGGCAATAAATACCCTGTTTCCCCCAATCAAAGCAAAACTCTATTTTGAAATTCAAAATTCAAAAATTGAAGTAACGCTTCAGATCCAGCGCTAGGCGCGCTGTGCGCCACGTGTCAAACACAGATGCGCTAGCGCCAGGTGCACTGCACCCTAGGCAGTTCACCCCCAATCAGAGCAAAGCTCTGTTTTGAAATTTAAAATTCAAAAATTGAAGTAACGCTTCAGATCCAGCGCTAGGCGCGCTGCGCGCCACGTGTCAAACACGGATGTGCTAGCGCCAGGTGCGCTGCGCCCTAGGCAGTGCACTATGTGTGCGCTAGCGCTAGGCGCGCTGCACGCCACGTGTCAGACACGAGTGCGCTAGCGCAGGCTGCGCTGCGCTCTGGGCAGCGCGCCACGTGTCAAACGTAGGTGCGCTGCGCTCTAAGCAGCACCACGTGCAAAGCACGGGTGCGCCAGCGCTGGAATTATAAAATTCCCCACCCTTAGATCAAAAGATCTAATAAATAATGATAAATCATTAATTAACCAGAATTAAAATTCTGTTATGGAAAGATTTCTCAATCTTGTTAAAAACAAGAAGATTGTCTTCTGTAAAACAGAAGCCATAGGATCAAAGATCCAACGGTGGGAAATATCCCCAAATCAATCAGAGAAAGATCTCTTTAACTGATTCAACAAATCAGCTGGCCCTATATAAAGGTCCCAAGACTTCAAGTCTGATATAGAGAAACCCCCCTATAAACTTTGAGAAATTCAAAGAAAGAAGAGCAAGCTCTCAGCAAAAGAAGATTTTTCTTCAAGGTAAAGATCATGAACGATGAACACAGAGATGAAATCATCTCATAAAAAGAAGAATTATCTTCTTAAAAGATCATAGATCTACAAAGACCAAGGTCTTTTATAAAAAGATCAAAAGATCTCATCATAAAAATAACAAAGAAGTACTTACTTCATTCACAGATCATTGATCTATAAAGGCAAAGCCTTTCAAAAATAAGAACTGTTGTTCTTAAATCTTGAGACAAAGTCTCTTTTAAAAGAACATAAATTTGTTCCCAGATCATAAAATTGATCAACATGCGCTTTGCGCTATTGAAATGCGCTTTGCGCTCTTGAACAGCGCTTCTGCGCTCTTGAACAGCGTTTCTGCGCTCTCTGGACCGGTGCTCAGCACCAAAATGTGCCACGTGTCAACCGCGTATGCAATTTACGCTTTGCGCTTCTGAAATAGCGTACTGCGCTCATGGGCTGGCGCTCTGCGCCACGTGTGCGCCACTAAATTGATAGCGCAATGCGCTCATGGACTAGCGCATAGCGCTTATAAACTGGCGCAATGCGCCCACCATCTGGCGCTTAGCGCCAAGCGCGACACGTGTCCTTCTCGTGTGCGCCACTTGACAGAAGCGCACTGCGCTCTTTAACTGGCGCAAAGCGCCTAGTGCGCCATGTGTTGCGCTGGCAGAACATAAATTGTTCTGGAGAATGCTCTGCATTCAATACAAGACAAAAAAATGTCAAGATCTAATGCTCAGCATTATTAAAGGGGCCAAACCCAAATAAAGGCTCAATAGCCAGAACAATAAAATGTTAAATATTCATTGGACTTAGCCCAATATTGGCCATAAGTGCTCAACTTATATTTAATTGAGCCCGTCTGCTCATAAATATTTAACAGATCTTAGTCCCAAATTAGACTACAGATCTTTCAACCAACTCACACCGGTTCGAGGGTACATCTCTTTACTCCTCTAATATCTGTCGTTGTAATCCTTCAACATCTTCAGAGAGGTGACAGGTCCCGACAACCAAACACTCTAAGGACTGTGGGGTCCCTTTAAACCCACGGACTATGATGTCCTTAATCTCGGACTGTGAGGTCTTTAAACTCATGGACTATGATGTCCTTAACCTGGACTGTGAGGTCCTTAAACTCATGGACTACGATGTCCTTAACCTGGACTGTGAGGTCCTTAAACTCATGGACTATGATGTCCTTAACCTGGACTGTGAGGTCCTTAAGCTCATGGACTACGATGTCCTTAACCTGGACTGTGAGATCCTTAAACTCATAGACTGAGATGTCCTTAAACTAACACTGGACCGAGATGTCCTTAAACTAACACTGGACCAAGATGTCCTTAAAACTAACATTGGACCGTAATGTCCTTAAACTAATCGACCGCAATGTCCCTAAACTAAACAATAGAGTCCAAATGCTCTTTTGTTGGATCTAAACGATCCTGTTACGTTGATCTTAGTCTAAAATTAGACTAGCGTATCCTCAACAAACGTTTAAGTCGATCTTAGTCTCAAATGAGGCTAACGTATCCTTAAACCCAACCCCCAAACCCAAATCTAAGAAGATACGGATTTAGACTAATCCTCGCCCTACGGGCGACAACATAAATTAGTCTTCGTATACAATCCACGGGCAACCACAAACAAAGCAAACACACACGACACGAAGTGACCATCTGGAGAAGGAGAAAGTTGTTACCGCGATACGATAGCGTAATTAACTGCAGGGGCTTACGCCTGCAGGGAAGAGCGTCCCCACAATTAAAAACCCCTCAAACAAGGGGGAATCTGACGAAGTCTGCTACATCGGCCGCATCCGTTTAAACCTTCGATACACGGTGCCATAAATCAACTTGGCATCTTTGGAGAGGTGGACGGATAGCACCAATTAGCATCTGCCCTCGAATTTCAGGCCCGGCGTCCTAACGTCCCGATCGCGTCTTTCGGCGAGGAATAGATTCTGGCACGCCCGGTGGGAAACCATTTCCAAGGCCGCTCTAGATGACTATATTTCTCAGCAAATACAAGCTCACCAGGCGAATGAAGTGACCGACAAAGTTGTTAAAACTGGGCGACCGTATCCAGGCTGGTATGACCAAATAAAATACCCGCCGGGATACACGATCCCTAAATTCCATGTGTACAAAGGGACAGGCAATCCCCACCAACATGTCGCTCAGTTCAGGGCTCTTTGCGGCAACACCGGGGGTGATGATAAACTTTTGCTCAGTTTGTTGGCAGCTTGTCGGAGACAGCGTTTGAATGGTACTCTGAACTTCCAAATGACCCTGTCTCGGAAATACGTCATCCATATGACCCCGTCGCGGAAATACGTCATCCACATGACCCCGTCTCGGAAATACGTCATCCACATGACCCCGTCACGGAAATACGTCATCCAAATGACCCCGTCTCGGAAATACGTCATCCATATGACCCCGTCTCGGAAATACGTCATCCACATGACCTCGTCTTGGAAATACGTCATCCACATGACCCCGTCTCGGAAATACGTCATTCACATGACCCCGTTTCGGAAATACGTCATCCATATAACCCTGTCTCGGAAATACGTCATCCACATGACCCCGTCTCGGAAAATATGTCATCCACATGACCCCGTCTCGGAAATACGTCATCCAAATGACCCCGTGTCGGAAATACATCATCCACATGACCCCGTCTCGGAATACGTCATCATCATGACCCCGTCGCGGAAATACGTCATCCACATGACCCCGTCTCGGAAATACGTCATCCACATGACCCCGTCTCGGAAATACGTCATCCACATGACCCCGTCGCGGAAATACGTCATCCACATGACCCCGTCGCGGAAATACGTCATCCACATAACCCCATTTCGGAAATACGTCATCCAAATGACCCCGTCTCGGAAATACGTCATCCACATGACCCCATCACGGAAATACATCATCCACATGACCCCGTCTCGGAAATACGTCATCCACATGACCCCGTTTCGGAAATACGTCATCCAAATGACCCCGTCTCGGAAATACGTCATCCACATGATCCCGTCATGGAAATACGTCATCCATATGACCCCGTCTCGAAAATACGTCATCCAAATGACCCTGTCTCGGAAATACGTCATCCACATGACCCCGTCACGGAAATACGTCATCCACATGACCCCGTCTCGGAAATACGTCATCTACATGACCCCGTCATGGAAATATGTCATCCATATGACCCCGTCTCGGAAATACGTAATCCACATGACCCTGTCACGGAAATACGTCATCCATATGACCCATTCTCGGAAATACGTCATCGACATGACCCCGTCACGGAAATACGTCATCCACATGGCCCCGTCGCGGAAATACGTCATCCACATGACCCCGTCTCGGAAACACGTCATCTACATGACCCCGCCCCAGAAGTACGTCACCCAGACGCCGTAAAATGCGGATAACGTCAATCTCATTAAACACTTACGGGTCCTCTCGATTCGTAAGGAAGAAAACTCTCTTATAAGATCCGTACGACTTATAAAGGAAAACACACCTACGATATCCTCACGACTCGTAAGGAGAAAAGTTTTTATGAGACCCTCACGGCTCATAAAGTTGAGAAGTCTTAGGTAGCAGATCTGAACCTGCTTCCTAAGCCATCACTACCCCTCGAAGAAGCCAAAACAAGATGCTCACTCTATCATCTGCCGGCTATACTTGCTAAGGCGACATACTGATAACAAAAGAAAGAAGAAAACAGAGAAATGACACAAGACATTGCGAAAGAAATGTATCTTTTATTCATGAATTCAATTAGGTACAAAATACATCATATGAAAGAATAAAAGAATGAATACATTTTATTCAAAATTACAAATGGTACTGTTCCCTTCCGAATGGCGGCCAAGACATGGGCGTCTCGCCTGAGATTCGGGGCAGATGCTATATGATGCTATCCGTCCACCTCTCCGAAGATGCCAAGTTGATTTATGGCACCGTGTATCGGAGGTTTAGACGGATGCGGCCGATGTACCAGACTTCATCAGATTCACCCTCGTTTGGAGGGGTTTTGATTATGGGGACGCTCTTCCCTGCAGGCGCAAGCCCCTGCAGTTAATTACGCTACCGCATCGCGGTAACAATTTTCTCCTTCTCCAGAATTTCACTTCGTGTCGTGGGTGTTTGTTTTGTTTGTGGTTTCCCGTGGATTGTATACGGAAACTAATTTATGTCGTCGTCCGTAGGACGTGGATTAGTCCAAATCCGTATTTTCTTAGATTTGGGTTTGGGGTTTTGGTTTGAGGATACGTTAGCCATATTTGAGGCTAAGATCAACTCAAACGTTTGTTAAGGATACGTTAGTCCAATTTGAGACTAAGATCAACTTAACGGGATCGTTTAGATCCGACAAAAAAGCATTTGGGCTCTATTGTTCCAGTTTAGGGACATAGTGGTCCGTGAATGTATGGCCGTCGGGACCAATCACCTCTCTGATGACGTTGAAGGATTACAACGACAGATGTCAGAGGAGTTCAGAGATGTACCCTTGAACCAAAGTTGGTTGGGAGATCTATAGTCCAATTTGGGACTAAAGTCAGTTTGAAGGTTTTGGTTTAAGGATACGTTAGCTATATTTGAGGCTAAGATAAACTTAATCGTTTGTTAAGGATACGTTAGTCTGATTTGAGACTAAGATCAACTTAATGGGATTGTTTAGATCCGACAAAAGAGCATTTGGGCTCTATTGTTCCAGTTTAGGGACATGGTGGTCCATTTCCAGTTTAGGGACATGGTGGTCCAATACCAGTTTAAGGACATAGTGGTCCATAAAATGTATGGCTGTCGGGACCCATCACCTCTCTGAAGACGTTGAAGGATTACAACGACAAATATCAGAGGAGTTCAAAATGTACCCTTGAACCAATGAGATGGTTGAAAGAGCAGATGTGCTCAGTTCAAGATGATTTGAGGACTTAGGCCAGTTTGGGCTAAGTCCAATTATGTTTGAAATATTGGCCCTTCGTACCATTAGATATTTGTCTGGGTTCAGCCCCTCATCATTCAGCAGTGCTAAACAGAGGTTTGGGGGCTCTGACAACATTTTGTCCTTGATTTCCTCAATTTTGAGATTCATTTAGAGGAGGGACTTTTGCCTCTGGAAAATTAGCCAATTTGGCTGAAAGTAGTGTTAAACACTAGAGAACAACAGTGTTAAAAACTGGAGATAGAACTCTCAAATTAGTGTTAAACACTAAAAGACAATCAGTGTTAAACACTGGAAATATAATCTTCAATTTAGTGTTAAACACTAGAAACAATCAGTGTTAAACACTGGAAATATAATCCCCAAATTAGTGTTAAACACTAAAGAAAGAGGGGTCACGTGTGGACACGTGAGAGTGCCCAAAGGGGGGACCAGATCCCTTTTCTTCGTTCTGCAATTAAGTGTTAAACACTTTTCATTTCCTGGCCATCACGTGTGGGCACGTGATAGGCATCCATCCATTGGATATTAAAGGGATTTGTTAGGGGTCACGTGGGGACACGTGAGGGCGCCCTAAATATGGAGCCAGATCTCCTTTTGTTTTATCCTCAAATCTGCGAATAAGTGTTAAACACTTTTATTTTTATTTTAGAGCATCACGTGTTGGCACGTGATGGGGATCTGTGCGCCAATTGTTAAAGCATTTGCTGAGGGGTCACGTGAGAACGCCCAAAGCTTTCATTCCCTTTGCTTTTTCTTTCTGCGTTTTGGGAGTCACGTGGGAGCACGCGAGGCAATGCCTCAAAGCTGTTTCCTTTTTATTTTTGGGGATCTTTTTAGGGGTCACGTAACCCTGGTTTTATTCCTTTTTTTCTGATAACTGCGGATTGGGGTCACGTGTCATCACGTTACCAATATTCTTTATGTGCATGGAGATCTTTCAAGTCTCTTTATTTTAAGAATTAAATTCTCTGTAGGGTTAAACCCTAATTTTGTTTTGGAGGAATTAAATTCCTATTGTGAAAGAATTAAATTCTTATTTAGGGTAAAACCCTAATTTCGTTTTAGGAGAATTAAATTCTCAAAACTCAATTCCCCTTCTAAGTTTAGGATCTGCATGGCAGGTGTAGGGTTACTAGATCGTTAACTAGATCGTTAACCATGCCAAATTAAAATTTTCCGGTGCTGAGAAACCCTAAACTAGATCGTTAACTAGAGATTAGGCAAAAAGCAAGAAAGTAAACAATTTTATTGCTAAGTGAAAGGGACTACAATCTTTGTAGATCCACTCCACCATTTCTTTAGCTCCGTGTTGACGTCCCTCCGCTGCAATCATCGGAATCCTGGACTCTAGCGATGGTTTTGTCGGAGAAATAATCGGGCTAGGTCGTTGACTTCGATGCCGAAGATGATCTACGTCGAGACGACTCAAACTCAAGCTCCATCTTCACTAGGTCAAGAAACTTGTGAAGAAAACACCCTCTACTACATGGCAAGTGATAGAGGATGAAGAAATAGGAAGTGGGTTCACTTTGGATTTGGATTTCTCATTTGGAATCATCACTTAGAATTTTCTAGCAAGCTTTTTCTTTCTTCATGAAGAAGATGAAGAAGAAGGAAAAGAATTAATTAATTAGAAAATTCAAGTGATTCTTATCATATAGCAACCATGGGTTAGTCTAACTCGTGTAGAGAATAAACTAGGGTTTAGATAATGGTTAGGTTTGAAAATAAAAACAAAATGGTGAAGCTTCATGAAACTCCAAGAATAAAACAAAGAAAGCCACCATATTTGTTTTTTCCCAAAAGAATAAATGAATAAATAAATGATTAAATCAAACCCTAACCATTAACCTAATCATAGTTTAAAGCATACACACACCCAAGTTTGCATGCATCATCAAATATGATACAAACAAGTGCACAAAAATATATCATATATACAATGTGCACAATCTAGTGAGAAAATAATCTTAAGTGAACCAATACTAGTTAATGTAAAGTAATATATCAAATATATAATTATACATTAAATCACTAAATCAACACTTGATTTAATGATCCGGTCATACTGCATATAACCGACTAATATCAAGTGTATCAATGTATCGAATCAACACTTGATTCGGTAACCCGGCTATATCTCATATAACCGTCTAATGATACAAATCGCGAGAATAGAATACAGTATCACATACTGGTATTATTCTCGGTCCCGCACATATCTCATATGCGCTCCTATTTCGTTTCGCTTGAGCCAGGAAACCTCTGTGTAGGACTCTAAAGACTCGTCAATACGTCGGCAGCAGGTGATGATCATATCAAACACCCACAAGCCGCAAGAAGTCTGCTAAACGTAACGGCCACCCGGGTATTGAGCGATCAGAAGATCAACGAGCAAGCCCGCTCACACTCCTGTGAATCCAACCAGTAACACTACCGTACAGTCCGGTCTGTTCGTCTGATATGTCGCATATCTTGTCTAGGGGTGATAAACGTCAGACCCCAATAACTCGATAAGTCGTGTCGATATGAGACTTATAACGGGTCGAGAAACTACTGGTAACACTTACCAGTAAATCCCTAAAGTAGCCTTGGCCAAGGGCTTCCTGTTATAGTCAATCGAGCACAGCGCAACATCAACTCCCTATACCGGGAGAGACGAAACCCCTCCTATCGCTCATTGCCTCCATGTGACTCGGGACTGTACCCAAAAACCACCGTTTTGCACGCTCTCTTGGACGTGGTAAGGTGGAAATCAAATCACAGTGGGAATCACACAAGACTCTATGACGATCTCGGGTATACAGACTAACATGTACCAGTGTCACCAGAGAACTGCCATCCGACGTAAGGTATAATACCATCTGGGAGTTCTCGGCGAGTCCGTCCAGTGAACCCAGTCTCCACTGAGCACCCATATATCATCTCTGATGTCAAACACCAATGGATATGGGATCATCCATCGCCCATCTGTATGGGTCGAGAAGGTATACGCCAGTCTACTCTGGTATATCGATGCCCTGTCTCGATACACCCATGACTAGGGACCTTGAAGGATGTACTTATGGACTACCATGTCCCCACTAGTATGATCCGCATCATAGTCCAGGTAGTCAAGTACACATCCTAAGGGCTTTACCAACATGTAACAGAGAGACAATCAGTGTACACGTTAAGGTAAAGAGTAACCAGATAGCATACTATCATGTCGAGCAAAAAAGTCCTCCCTATATATGTCCAAGCATCCACTACAATATACATCCTATGTATAGTAATGGCCTCTAGGGCATACATATAACTAACAATCTCCAACTTGCACTAGGGCCATCTGTATAGCAGTGGTTGTAGTATCTCATACTCAACCATCCCATAATAGTCTCTCTCTGGGAAAAGGCCTTTATGAGTGGATCCGCCGTGTTGTCCTCTGAGTCTACTCTCCTAACCTCGATCCCCTAGAGATCAACCATCTCCACGATCAGGTGACACTGTTTTAGAATATGTCTGGATCACTGATGGGACGGACGTTCCTTGGCATAAGCCACAACTCCATTGTCTCACAATGGTAGGAACGAAGTTCATCTCATGAACTAATATACACCCAGACTGCCTCTTTGGTAGCATCTTAAGTAGCGATGTATCCAGCCTTTATCGTCTAGTATGCCACCTTATCTAGCTTGGAACTCTTCCAACATACCGTCCCTTTACTGAGGGTAAAGACAATGCCTGTGACTGACATTCAGTCGTCCTTATCACCCTGGAACCTTTCCAGTGATTCTCCCCAGGATCGATTGATACCATCTCACTACAACTAGTGAGAATCCTAACATCCAATTATTTCTATCTCATAGATCATAACTCAGGATTTAGGAGGTATCACTTTGATCCTAATTGGAGAATCCTTATGATAAGCGGAGATTGACCGAGCGTAGCATAGGAAACTCCTTCCCCATTAAGAGTATGTCATCCATGTACTCTACAAGGATCACCACCATACTCCCCACTACCTTTTTGTATATACAAGGTTCATCTACCATTTTGATGATGTAAAAATCTTTGACTAACACATCAAAACAGACGTTCCAACTCCGCGATGCCTGCTTTATCACATAAAACATTTTGCACACGTTTCCGCTGCTCCCACTGTCTACGAAGCCCTCTGACTGTGTACTTATAGACTCTTTCTTCCAAATCATCATTTAGAAAAACAGTCAAGACACCCAACCGTAGCCGTAGCAAGTAGGATCTGGATGGACTTAAGCATAGCTACTTAGAAAAGGTTTCATTATAAGCCATACCTGGTCAATGATGCAAACCTTTAACAAGTCTAGCTTTGAAAGTCTTAACTTTTCTATGTACACCAAGTAATCTTCTCAAGATATATTTGCTCCTGATGAGGATTTAACCCTTCAGATAAAGCAACCAAAGTCCAAACTTTGTTGGTGTAAAAGGATTCCATCTCAGATCGATAAGCATCTATAGAGTCATACTCCTGATGGCCAGCCCGAAACTAGTTGGGTCATCATCTCATGATGCAATCCTTGCTCCCACTATCATAGAGAAACCGAAGTATCTCTCAGGTGGGTGAGGAACCCTATTAGATCGGCGGAGAGGCTGAGGTTCGTTGGTTGCTATTGAATCCTTTGGTTCTACCAAATCATCAGCTGCAGTTTGTATAGCTGGAACTGTTTCCAGTTCTACCTCATAACCAATAATTTCTTCACAAGAAATTCCCTTTCACAAAGGTGGCATGCTGAGAAACAAAACATTTTTGTTCCTCGGTTAGGTAGAAGATATTCCCTTGCGTATGCTTGGGATATCCAACAAACTTCCACAGATCTGACTTTGCCTCGAGTTTGTCCGGATTTTGCCTTTAGACATAGGCCAGACAACCCTAAATCTTAACAAACATAAGATATGGGCTCTTCCCTTTCCATATCTCATATGAAGTGGTAGACAACTGATTTGATCGGAACCCTATTCAATAGGTATGCAACTTCATAAGTGCATAACTCCCAAAAGGAAATAGGAAACTCAGTATACTCATCATAGAGCGCACCATATCATATAGGGTGTGATTGCTCCGCCCCGATACACCGAAGTGCTGTGGTGTAAGCGGAGGAATAATGCTGAGAGAGAATCTCATTCTTAGAATAGTCTAGGAATCCCATGCTCAAGTATTCTCCTCCTTGATCACATCAAAGGACATAATAATTATACACATTTTTGGTTTTCTATTTCTAAATTATATTCTGTGAATATCTCAAAAGCTTCGGACTTGTGTTTCAACAGAAACATATGTCTGAATCTCGAGAGATTATCAGAGAATGTAATGAAGTACAAAGAACCGGTCTTGGCATGTGTAGACAGGGGACCCTCATACATCAATATGTATCATCCCAAGAGTTCACTAACTCTTTCTCTGTTTCCTATAAACAGAGCTATGGTCATCTTATCTTTGTGACATGACTGGCAAGTTTCACTAGATGTAAATTCAAACTAATTTAAATATGCATCGTAATGTAACTTTAGCTAGTCGGGTCGCATTGATATGACCTAGTCTACAATACCTCAAGAAGGATTCGTTCATTTCTGAACTCTTCCTCTTGTGTGTGTTCTGTATACTAAGAACTGTAGTTTGATTTAGAACGCCAAAGCTTTTAGATAACGTGCCTGAACCGATCAACTCTTGATATAGGAAATGTTCAAAACATTATCCAACAATACAAGATTGTATCCTTCTTTAATAAATAAAGAGATTGATATGATTTTGTATATCAGGTTCGGTATCTAATAGCATTTGTTCAGAATCAATGTATTGGTAATACAGGATGACAGTGACCAACAGACTTGGCTGCAACATTTGCACCGTTTTCTGTCTCATGAAACTTATCACCCGATCTCAGTTCTCTACCTTTCTGTAGCCCTATGTAACTGATTACATATCTGGGATCCTGATCCGGTATCAAATACCCAGGACGCAGAGGATACTGAGAAACGGTTCTTTGTAATGAACACACCCGAAGGAGATGCATCTCATGCACTTTCTTCGTTTGGGCGGCATGGGAATCCTGGTATTCCCCTAATTCCTGCTCGGTCTTATAATAATTATAAGTTGGAGCGGGACCAACGTTCCCCAGCTCGGTATAACAAGCGGGTTCGGTCAAAACATCCATATTCTTATCTTGATTAAGGCGTGACATGGTCGCTACCTGGAGAGAGAGAGAAGAAAACACTCTGCGTGCGCTCTTGCAAGATTAGATTGGTTATTATTTTATCTAATCAGGATGGCTCCCACTGTTTTTATCAAATCTTCCTTCAAACCCTAAAAGGAAAGACTAGCCGGGATTAATTACACGCTACAAGTTCGCCAATCTTTCAGCCAGGCCAGTGTCGGTACTTTGAGGGAGGTTCCCCGTGCTTTCGCACGGACCTAATTACAATAAACCTCGTTTTCCCATAGGCGTAACCCCGTTGACACCTTTCTAGACACCTACTTGATCGGCTAATTGTAATGTGTAAAACTCTCCCAGGAGTAACAATTACTCGCAGTGGGTATCGGGATCCAACTATCTCATAGAAGGTATGCAATCTCATTGCAAATTTCAACACTTGAAATTCCCGATAATATTTTGCCCCTAGCGTGCTATGACCTTGACGCATGCCAAACAACCCATAGTCCGCTAGTCAAGTTCAACCCGTACATTTCTTGATTGAATTAAACCCACCCGCACGACCCTTGACGCATGCCAAACAACGCTGTACGAATACCCTAATCCAATCGCATCGTATGCTAGCAGATAAGCACTAGTTAGCTACCGTACACTACGCCTTGACGCATGCCAAACTACCGCAGCACGAATACTAAGTAGTACTTATCTGAAATGACGGAGGGCTACGACAGGTTTTTCTGAAAACCTATTGCGTAATGAACTTGATATCGTTGTAGAATCAAATGATTTTAAAATGGAGTGTTTTTTAGGCTTTTCTAGTTTCGCTAAAGGGGTCACTCCCGGTGAAGGGATCGTCGGCCCTTTCCCCATCGAATAAGGTGCAGGATATATCATATATACCGCTGTGCAAAGCAAAAACTATATAAGCAATCAAAAGACAAACCGAGGGTTGTAGCATCTGTCAGTTATTGCTAAAGGGGTCACTCCCGGTGAAGGGATCTCGGCCCTTTCCTTATCGAATAAGGTGCAGGATGTTCTACAAGGAACACCGCGATGCAAAGCAAGAACTGTAGCTACCTGTTTTTGAAAATTCGATTCCACAACATCTTAGGTTTCTTTTCTTTCACTAATCATATTAATGAAGTCCCATCAGTTAAATCACCTAAACATCACAGATAAATACGACGTACACTTATGCCATCCGCATTCGCCTCGATGTCCCCCCGTGCACCGTTAGGTTAGGTAACTAACGACAGAGCGGGGCAGGGCTAGCACGAGTGTAAAACATAAGTAACGCCTATATAATATATCATATATACTATATACAACATTTATCACAGAACATACCAAATGATCACATCACAGATATCGCAGCAGAAGAAACATATGAAATATTGGATATACTAGGATGTCCGTGTTTTCAATACGAGCCTGTATAAAACACGGATTCCACGGTCGCGATGAATAGCCAAACCCACACCCCAAGACCCCTACGAGAGCGGCAAGCAACCCTATCAATTCTAGAGTTAGGAGACCCAGACTCAACTCCTCGAGTTGGTCTCCCACTGGACTCTAGAACCCGGTTACTTGTGCTCTCCTCCTTGGGTCTATCCTAGTGCGGAAAAGTAAATAATATACAATGGTGACATCTTCCGCAACCTGGAAGTGCCCCAATAAAAGAATATTACATACAATTTATTTTTACATGAATGAAAATAAAAAACTCTCATCTCACATAAAACCCCCGGCTATTCAAACGCGACGATCCAATATAACATATCCAGCAACACATAACATCACATGTCATCAACGTAAGTAAACATGCGTATCCCAATTGTCGTTGACATATAGCAACGAAACCGGCGATATCACATATTACACTTACGGTCACAGAAAAGAAAGTGTAAAACTACAACAGTTGGAATCCGCAACCTCCTTAGACATCGCATGCCTAACAGTTATAAACCCTGCATTCTAGTCTCTATATCGAAAACTCTTTTCAATATCAAGTCGGGCAATTCAATAAGATTCCCGATATTCTGATCGAATGCTCGTCGCAAACTTTAGTAGACGGCCGCACCCCCGGATGCCGTCGACGAAGTGCACTAAGGCGGAACACCGTTGCCGCGAGCACCCGAACGGATGCTTTTGGCGACGGGGTTCTCCTACAGTCACTTGGTCGGGGCTATGGGGCATGGCTGTCTATTAAGTTTACCGGCGAGTATCCGCGTACGCTACATGATTGCGACGGACTTTGGATCACATCAAAATTCCGTGGCAACCGATCAAGTGAGACTAAAGTGCTATGTTTATAACATCCAAATCAGTTATCTCATAACTACTTGTGGATTCCAAATATTGTATCACATTCCAGATAAATAGAAAATTTTAAACTTTCCGATCGAACAATCAAACACCCAAGTTTTCCCGATAATAGCTCAACACATGAAATAAGTTTAAAAACATCCACTTCATGCCACGGTACCAACGGTCCAGCCGTAGAAGGGTCAAGCCAACGCCTCACATGTGGCACGCCGTACTGCCCCAAACCCTAAGGTTCAAAGGGCAATTCAAGACGGTCACATAATCGAGTTAAGGTTTGTTGTCTTCTAGAGGGTCCATCGCGTTACTTGCACTGCTTAGAACGTTCTTAAATGACGGAAAAATCCAACACTTGGAAATTTCCCGGCAGGGGAAAAAGTGGGTATTTATATCCGGTCGAACTTTTTAACATATTCTAAATTATCCCGGAAAACACAGACAAAGTCAAAGAATCCGATCGAATCGTCGAACTCCCAATACAACCCAGAAAACTCAACACTTGAGTATAAGTTAAAATTACCCAGAAAACACAGGAATCAATATAGGACATTACTGTGCAAAGCACGTGCCAAGAATCAACTTTTTGGCCGCGGAACCGCCGCACATGCTAGGGTGGGGCCGCGGTTCCGCGGCGCTGTGGTGGACTTGGGCTCACGTGCTTCACAGTAACTCTTATAATACCCTGCTGTATTTTTTGGATATTTTTAATTTGGAAAAATCCACATTTTCAGAAAATGTACAGAGAAGGGTTTGAGTTAGGGTTTCGAGGTTCGATCGGATTTCTAACATCATCTACACTTCGCCTAAAGCTCTAGCTAGGCTCTGATACCACTGTAGGGTTACTAGGCACACTCAAGAGGTTTCACAAGGCATCAACCATGCCAAATTAAAATTTTCCGGTGCCGAGAAAGCCTAAACTAGATCGTTAACTAGAGATTAGGCGAAAAGCAAGCAAGTAAACAACTTTATTGCTAAGTGAAAGGGACTACAACCTTTGTAGATCCGCTCCACCATTTCTTTAGCTCCGTGTTGACGACCCTCCGCTGCGATCATCAGAATCACGTACTCTAGCGATGGTTTCGTCGGAGAAATAATCGGGCTAGGTCGTTGACTTCGATGCCGAAAATGATCTACGTCGAGGCGACTCAAACTCAAGCTCCATCTTCACTAGGTCAAGAAACTTGTGAAGAAAACACCCTCTACTACATGGCAAGTGATAGAGGATGAAGAAATAGGAAGTGGGTTCACTTTGGATTTGGATTTCTCACTTAGAATTTTCTAGCAAGCTTTTTCTTTCTTCATGAAGAAGATAAAGATGAAGGAAAAGAATTAATTAATTAGAAAATTCAAGTGATTCTTATCATATAGTAACCATGGGTTAGTCCAACTCATGTAGAGAATAATCTAGGGTTTAGATGATGGTTAGGTTTGAGAATAAAAACAAAATGGTGAAGCTTCATGAAACTCCAAGAATAAAACAAAGAAAGCCACCATATTTGTTTTTGCCCAAAAGAATAAATGAATAAATAAATGAGTAAATCAAACCCTAACCATTAACCTAATCATAGTTTAAAGCATACACACACCCAAGTTTGCATGCATCATCAAACATGATACAAACAAGTGCACAAAAATATATCATATATACAATGTGCACAATCTAGTGAGAAAATAATCTTAAGTGAACCAATACTAGTTAATGTAAAGTAATATATCAAATATATAATTATACATTAAATCACTAAATCAACACTTGATTTAATGATCCGGTCATACTGCATATAACCGACTAATATCAAGTGTATCAATGTATCGAATCAACACTTGATTCGGTAACCCGGCTATATCTCATATAACCGTCCAATGATACAAATCGCGAGAATAGAATACAGTATCACATACTGGTATTATTCTCGGTCCCGCACATATCTCATATGCGCTCCTATTTCGTTTCTCTTGAGCCAGGAAACCTCTGTGTAGGACTCTAAAGACTCGTCAATACGCCGGCAGCAGGTGATGATCATATCAAACACCCACAACCCGCAAGCGGTCTGCTAAACGTAACGGCCACCCGGGTATTGAGCGATCAGAAGATCAACGAGCAAGCCCGTTCACACTCCTGTGAATCCAACCAGTAACACTACCATACAGTCCGGTCTGTTCGTCTGATATGTCGCATATCTTGTCTAGGGGTGGTAAACGTCAGACCCCAATAACTCGATAAGTCGTGTCGATATGAGGCTCATAACGGGTCGAGAAACTACTGGTAACACTTACCAGTAAATCCCTAAAGTAGCCTTGGCCAAGGACTTCCTGTTATAGCCAATCGAGCACAGCGCAACATCAACTCCCTATACCGGGAGAGACGAAACCCCTCCTATCGCTCATTGCCTCCATGCGACTCAGGACTGTACCCAAAAACCACCGTTTTGCACGCTCTCTTGGACGTGGTAAGGTGGAAATCAAATCACAGTGGGAATCACACAAGACTCTATGACGATCTCGGGTATACAGACTAACATGTACCAGTGTCACCAGAGAACTGCCATCCGACGTAAGGTATAATACCATCTGGGAGTTCTCGGCGAGTCCGTCCAGTGTACCCAGTCTCCACTGAGCACCCGTATATCATCTCTGATGTCAAACACCAATGGATATGGGATCATGCATCGCCAATCTGTATGGGTCGAGAAGGTATAGCCAGTCTACTCTGGTATATCGATGCCCTGTCTCGATACACCCACGACTAGGGACCTTGAAGGATGTACTTATGGACTACCATGTCCCCACTAGTATGATCCGCATCATAGTCCAGGTAGTCAAGTACACATCCTAAGGGCTTTACCAACATGTAACAGAGAGACAATCAGTGTACACGTTAAGGTAAAGAGTAACCAGATATACTATCATGTCGAGCAAGAAAGTCCTCCATATATATGTCCAAGCATCCACTACAATATACATCATATGTATAGTAATGGCCTCTAGGGCATACATATAACTAACAGCAGGATCTCGACCCGATGAGAATTAAATTCTCAACTTATGGGGATATGTGCTCTGTGCAGATCTTCAACCAGAAGAAGAACTAAGTTCTTTTTTGTATAAGAGTTGAACTCTTGGATTTTGAGAATTAAATTCTCTGTTTGAAGTTTTGATTCCCTTTCTTTTCTCACCTAGGGTTTTCTTTCTTGAGAATTAAATTCTCCTTTCTTTTCTTCCTTCTTGAGAATTAAATTCTCCTCTCTCTGTTTTTCTCTAAAAAAAAAAGGTCCCTTCTCTTCTTTTCTTGGCTCCTATTTATAGGAGAAGGAAGAGAATCAATTTGTTTAGCAAATCTCTCATTGAAAGATTTGATTTGATTTCATAATTAATATGATCCTTTAGATCATTCAGTGAATTTTATTCACCGTTGGATTTTAAATCCAAAGATATTCTGTTTGTTATTTTCGGTGAGATTTTAGGGAAATCTTTCCTTGTATCAAATCTTTCCATAAATTGGTAATCTTTAATCACCATTGGATTTTTAATCCAACGGTCCCCATAATCCTGTTCCATTTGGAAAGATTTAGAGAAATTTAGAATTTTAATTCTATTTCGAAAGATTTTAGAGAAATTTAGAATTTTAATTCTATTAAACTGTAAGGCTTTCAAAGCCTGTCACGTGCTGGCACGTGACCCTTGGTCACGTGTGAGCACGTGACCCCCAAATTGGTTCCTTTAACAGCCGCTTGTTTATGTTGTTGTTTTAACCATCACGTGTCAACACGTGACCATTGGTCACGTGTAAGCACGTGATACCTCGTTGAGGTATTTTCTGACTTTTAAGAATTAAATTCTTTTAAACTGTGAGGCTTTCAAAGCTAGTCACGTGCTGGCACGTGACCTTTGGTCACGCGTGAGCACGTGACCCTAAATTGGGTCATCTTTCAGCCGCTTGTTATTTCTGTTCTAGCTATCATGTGTCAACACGTGATCATTGATCACGTGTAAGCACGTGATACCTCATTGAGGTAATTCCTGATTTTTAATCAGAGAACAGTGCATAGCGTATTTGCCCATAACTTTTGATCCCGGATGAATTATGAAGCCCATAATATATCAAATCGAAAGGTTTTTCGAGATGCTTCCAATACCATCAGAATTTAATAGTTCCTCCTTCGGGAGTTTATCAAAATACTGGCCGGAAGATACTGGTTCGCATTTCCTTAAGCGTATCGCTGCCATTTGATACCTTGGACTCTTCTGCGCAGAAATTTTCGGCGGGAACAAATGCCCCCCACTACTTTGCCCACGTAAGTATGTACGTGGGTGAAGTAGTGCAAAGTTATGCATGGTCACCGAATTGAGGGCTTAGGAGACAAGTTTAGGGTCCTTGTAGCCTAAGACTTTTCAACTTTATGAGCCGTGAGGGTCTCACAAAGACTTTTCTCCCTACGGATCGAGAGGATCCCGTAGGTGTATTTTCTCCTTAGGGGTCGTGAGGACTCCTAAGTGTGTTTTCTCTCATAAGTCGTAAGGATCTTATAAGAGAATTTTCCCTCTAACGAGTCGAGAGGACCCGTAAGCGGTTGTTTCCCTCCTTGTCGAGATTCGACTTTGGAGAGTGTGACCCATGGATAGTATGCAAGAGACCGTTTTGGATCGCCTTGCACGGCCCCAGTGCTTAGAAAACAGGTTTTTTCAATCCTCGCTGCCTAAGGCTTTTCCTCATGAGTCGAGATGAATCGAGAAGTTCTCGGAAAGACATCAATTTCCTCACGAGTCGAAATGGATCGAGCAGATCTCGTAAGAATATCCTAACGTCACAGTTAACCTCTGCCCTTTACGACAAGGGTCCGTTAGGGTCTGTGGTACTAGGATTTTGGCCATCGTACCGTCGCGTTGGCTGGTGTATTCCTCGATAGGCAGTTTTGCTGTTCGAGTAGCCTTGCGACATGTCGTGTCTCTGATCCCTTCGGGGGCTGGACAAGACGTCTTCAAGCAATCCTCCTAGGCAGTTTGACCGTCGGAAGAGCAAGCGTTAGTAATTTTGCCATGCCGCTTTTTACTTGAGGTTAGGCTCATTTTGGAGAGCCCCGATGAGTCATAACCACTCCGCGCTGGTGTGGGATGATCTCCGATAGTCTTTCAGGCTTTATATGACTTGCCGTTAAGACCCTGAAGCTAGGAATTTGGCCTTTGCTTCTTTTGCTGGCATTGCATCCTCTATATCGAGACGAATGTCGTGGTTTTCTCTAGGTTGCTGGTGAACCGTTGAGGTTTGGAACTAGGGATTTTGCCGTGGCTCCTTTTGGTGATGTTGCGTCTGCTGTATCGAGACGAACGTCGAGGTGGTGACCACTCTGCACTGGTGCGAGATAATCTCCGATTGTCTTTCAGGCTTTATATGACTTGCCGTTAAGACGCATGAAGCTAGGAATTTGGCCTTCGCTTCATTTGCTGGCATCGCGTCCTCTGTATCGTGACGAATGTCATGGTTGTCTCTAGGTTGCTGGTGAACCGTCGAGGTTTGGAACTAGGGATTTTGCCGTGGCTCCTTTTGGTGATGTTGCGTCTGTTGTATCGAAACGAACGTCGAGGTGGTGACCACTCCGCACTGGTTCGAGATGATCTCCGATTGTCTTTCAGGCTTTATATGACTTGCCGTTGAGACCCTGAAGCTAGGAATTTGGCCTTCGCTTCGTTTGCTTTGGTGTGTCCAAATCCTGTTGGAGGAAGAACGCTGGGGTGACATTCCACCTGCTGTATTGAGACGACCGTCGAGGTGGTGACCACTCCGCGCTGGTGCGAGATGATCTCTGAATGTCTTTCAGGCTTTATATGACTTGCCATCAAGACCTTGAAGCTAGGAAGTTGGCGTTTTGCTTCATTTGCTTTGGCGCATCCGAATCCTGCTGGGGGAAGAACGCTGGGGTGACATTCCATCTGCTGTATCGAGACGATCGTTGAGGTGGTGACCACTCCGCGCTGGTGCGAGATGATCTCCAAATGTCTTTCAGGCTTTATATGACTTGCCGTCAAGACCCTGAAGCTAGGAATTTGGCCTTTGCTTCCTTTGCTTTGGCGCATCCGAATCCTGCTGGGGGAAGAACACTGGGGTGACATTTCATCTGCTGTATCGAGACGAACGTCGAGGTGGAGCTGGGATTTTGCCGTCACTCCGCTTTGTTTGGACCGTGAGGTCTTTTGTTGACGTCGTATCTACATCCTGCTGGACTGCCAAGGAACACCGTTGTTGACATCTCGTCTGCTGTATCGAGATGAATGCTGAGGTGGAGCTGGGATTTTGCCGTCGCTCCGCTTTGTTTCGACCGTGAGGTCTTTTGTTGACGTTGCATCTGCATCCTGCTGGACTGCGAAGGAACGCCATTGTTGACATCCCGTCTGCTGTATCGAGACGAATGCTGAGGTGGAGTTGGGATTTTGCCGTCGCTCCGCTTTGTTTCGACCGTGAGATCTTTTGTTGACGTTGCATCTGCATCCTGCTGGACTGCGAAAGAACGCCATTGTTGACATCTCGTCTGCTGTATCGAGACGAATGCTGAGGTGGAGCTGGGATTTTGCCGTCGCTCCGCTTTGTTTTGACCGTGAGGTCTTTTGTTGACGTTGCATCTGCATCCTGCTGGACTGCGAAGGAACGCCATTGTTGACATCTCGTCTGCTGTATCGAGACGAATGCTGAGATGGAGCTGGGATTTTTCCATGGCTCCGTTTGATGGTGCAACATCTGTGTCATGCTGGAATGAGGAGGCCCACCGTCGTTGGTCTCCAGGCTGCAGATGCGTCCATTGAGATTTGGAACTAGGGACTTTGCTATGGTTCCGTTTCGCTGCGACTCTGAGGTCGATTGTTGACGTCACGTCTGCATCTGGTTGGAGTGAAGAGAAACGCCGTTGGTGATCTCTAAGTTGTCGATGTTGACGTCGAGACCCTGAAGCTAGGGATCTTCCTTTGCTTCATTTGTTGACATTGTGTCTGCAATATTGCGACAAATGTCGAGGTAGTCTCTAGGTTGTCTATGAACCGTCGAGACTTGGCTTCGCTTTCTGATGGAGCCTGTTGGGAAGGTATGGTTCCCTCTTTGTTTGTGCCCCTGGATTGTATACAGGGATCGATGTGATCTCACCTGTAGGGCAAAAAGTTTCATTCTTTCATCATTTTTTTATTCTTTCCGCGATGCTCTATCATTTCAGCTTTTTATATCGCGAAAATCGCGATTGCCCAATCATTTCGGCTATTTTTCGCGGTGCCCAATCATTTCGGCTATTTTTCATTTTACTCGCTGCTTTTTATTGCGAGTTGCCCAAACATTTCGACCGTTTTTGTATGTATACATTTTTACTTGTTGATTTTGTTGCAAGTTTCCCCATCATTTCGGCTATTTCGTATGCATGTGTGGCTCGTTGGCTTTTCGCTGCAAGCTTGGAATTAGACACCGATTTTGGCATCAGCATCGCTACAACTGGGATATTGGCAGGAGCGAATCATCATTTGCTTCTGTCGATGTTGCACAACGGTGGCTTAGCGAACAGGGTTAGGATCCCGTCAACTAAGGCTTTTGACTTCATAAGCCGTAAGGGTCTCACAAAGGTATTTCTCCCTACAAGTCGTGAGGATCTCGTAGGTGTGTTTTCTCCTTAGGGATCGTGAGGATTCCTAAGTGTATGTTCTCTTATAAGTCGTAAGGATCTTACCAAAGTGTTTTCTCCTTGCAAGTCGAGAGGACCTACAAGTGTTTGTTCACGGTGTGAGCATATCCCTAGTCGTTGGTGGGACTTTGTTAGGGAAATGTTTATTCGTGCCCGTGGATTGTATACAAGGGTCAGCATTGAACCGCTTGTAGGGGAATATCGAAGGTTGTGGGGGTTGCTTAAGAACAGGTTAAGGTTTCTGTGACTTAAGACTTTCAAATCTTATGAGCCGTGAGGGTCCCATAAGAGAGTTCTCCTTACGAGTCGTGAGGATCTCGCAAGTGTGTTTTCTCCTTAGGAATCATGAGGATCCCTAAGTGTGTTGCTCCCTTATGAGTCGTAAGGATCTCACGGGGGTGGTTTCTCCTTACAAGGTCGAGAGGACCCTGTAAGTGTCTTTTAACGAGGTTGCGCCCTTTCGGGTTTTCACAAACACTCGCCGGTAGCCCTGCTGTTTTTACTCACGGAGTCCTTTCGGGTTTTCATCCGTGCCCATTTTGCTTATAGACATACCATTTTTTTTATTCTTTTTATTCTTTTTTCTAACGAGGTTGCGCCCTTTCGAGTTTTCACAAACACTCGCCGGTAGCCCTGCTGTTTTTACTCACGGAGCCCTTTCGGGTTTTCATCCGTGCCCATTTTGCTTATGGACATACCATTTTTTTTACCACGTCAGCCTGGGGATGCCGCCGGTTGGTAGTAGTTTAACGACATTTCGGTCATCAGCCAGCTTTAGGACATAGTGGTCCTTCGTTAGTTTAACGACGTTTTGGTCTACAGCCAGTTTTAGGACATAGTGGTCCATCGGGCTTTCTCTATGAATGAGCATGATGCCCCCGGCATGTCCATCTTTTTCGGAGCATGTGGTTGTGGTGGGTTCACCTTCCATTTTTCGAACAGCGCGAACTTGCCCTGTTGGTACTGGTCTTCAACCCAGTTTTTGAAGATGTAGCAGTTTTCGATCGGATGGCCCAATACTTAGTGGTAAGGGCAATAATTAGAATTGTTGACATCATTCAGTTGTGGCTGGTGTTTCGGCTCCGGTAGAGTGATAAGCCTGTTACGCACTGCTAGTTCGAACAGCCTCCTTGTTTCATCCCGGGGAAATGAGTAAGGTCGTTTCAACTTTTCATAGAGAGGTTGCCACTTGTTGCTTTGGCGAACAACCGGTCTAGGGCCACTCGATTGTTGTTGAGCGTTGGCGACGAAGTCCGTTTTTTCCTTCCCTTTATCCTTTTTGTTCGATCCCTTGTTTGCGGGTCCGAGATTCTTTTCGGGTAGCGTGTGATTGCACGGCTGAATGTTCTCGCAACTCTTCAGTTCTTTCGTCTTAGAGATGGATTCCTTGAAGAGAGGGCCGATGGCTACTTTTTCGTCGGAGTCGCTCCCGAATGTGAGAACTCGCGGTCCCTCGAGATCAACCCTATGACAATTGCCGGAAGTTCTTTTACGCTCATCTGTCGCATTTTTCCGCTGTGTACGAGCTTCACGCTTTGTCCTATTGAAGTGTTGCCTGTGAGCGACATACCCTTGCCACCAACACTTAAAGGAGTTGCAGTCTTCAGTAGTTAGTACGATCTTCTGATGATATAAGCAGAAGTTAGGATGTACGTCCGCTTCATCAAGATGTATACCGTCAGGAGAACTTTCTCTGAAAGAGGGCAGCTTCATCCCCATCGATATGGCTTTGGCGAGTCGTTTCCTTGTCTTGATCCTGCTTTCATTTGCGTCGGATGTACTTTGATCCGGTGGGAGTGTTTCTACCCTTTCATCTAGTCGTCGGCGTTTGGCTTTCTCGAATATGGCCATCCCGCGCTCTCGATCAGCTTTGCTTTTAAGACGGGCTTCGTTCAGGAATGCATCAATCATTTCGTCTGATGGTCCTAAAAGTTCTGGCTCAGGATCTGCCCCCAGCTTCTCTGTGTAAGGAGCTTCTTCGTCATTTATTGACGAGTGAGAGATCATATGGCAGCTTGCCACATAATCTTCAGATTCATCCGATGAGTCTTCTCCATTGTCATCATCTCCGTCCTCAAGGACGTGGCTGAGAAATTCTTGGAGTATGACTGGGGTCCGCGCCTTCTGATTATATTCTTCCAACACGTCAATCTGTTTTTGCAGGTCCGTGCGCTTGTCACCAAGCTGCACGGGCTTTTTGGTCTTCTTCTTCTTCTTCGAAGACTTTGACGGCTGGGTGTGAGCGCTCTGACCATCACCACCCATTTTTGGAGTTGGGTGCGGTTTCAGCATTCCCTCGATGATCTCGGGTTCCAGTGGATTTTTCCACCTGATTGCTGGGCACGTTTGGAGATTCTTCAGCATTCTTTTGGTTTTGGTCGAAAGAGCTACCTCCCATGGAGCTTCCTCAACAAAAGAGCACGTTGCCCCCGGTGTGTTTGTCTTCTTAGGAGTGTGAGGCTGTGGTGGGTTCACTTTCCAGTTTTCGGATAACGCGAACTTGCCTTGTTGGTACTGATCCTCGATCCATCCCTTAAAGACGAAGCAATCTTCGATTGGATGGCTTACCGCTTGGTGGTAAGGGCAGTAATTTGGATCGTTGACATCGCTTGGCTGCAACGGACATTTCGGACTCGGCAGGTTGATGAGTCTGTTGCGCACTGCTAGCTCGAACAATCTCCTCGTTTTATTATGAGGAAACGAGTAAGGACGTCCTAGTCTCTCCTCGAGGGATGGGCGTGGACGCACGTTGTTTTGGCGAACAACCGTCTTTAAGTTGCTCGGTTGTTGTTGAGCGTTGGCGACGAAGGTTGCTTTCCCTTTGCCCTTTTCATTCCAAGGCTCCGTCTTTAAAGAGGAAGGCCTATGGCCCATCTGGTCCATTTGGGCCAGCTTGTCAATCAAGGCCTGGAAGGTGGTCGGCTTGAAGAACATCATGAACTGTGAAATAGTTGCATGAGGGTTTAGGGTGCCCACGAACATGCCCACGACAGGAGCTTCTTCTATGCATTGTTCGCATCTCGACCATAGGTTCCGCCACCGGATTGCATATTGCACCCACGTCTCTCCCGGCTTCACTCTGGTGTTGATCAATGTCGTGATCGGGGTGCGCTCACTGGCGCTTGCGAAACACTGGGTGAATAACAACTCCATCTCTGCGAATGTCTTGACAGAGTCGTCGGGAAGTTCCGAGTACCATTCAAAAGCTGTGTCTGCTAAACTACCGACGAACTGGCGAAGTAGAAGTTTATCATCACCTCCAGTATTGCCGCAAAGAGCCCTGAACTGAGCGACATGTTGATGGGGATTGCCTGTCCCCTTGTACACATGGAATTTGGGGATCGTATATCCCGGCGGGTAACTTATTTGGTCATACCAGCCCGGATATGGATGCCCAGTTTTAACAACTTGGCCGGCCGTTTCGTTCGCTCGGTGAGCTCGTATTTGCTGACCAATATAATCATCAAGCGTGGATTTTGAGATGATTTCCTCCTTGGCTGCTGAAAGAGTCGGATGAGGGTTCGATGTCTCCCCTCTGTTGTCTTCAATAATGATCGGAGGGTCTTCAGCTAGAGGTTCTGGTTGTAATATCATCCCGACCATGTCTTGGAAGAGAAGCGCCATTCGTTTTATATTAGCCGCTTGTTCTGCTGCTTCTCTGTCCTTCTTTTCGAGGACTCTGCGGAGGAAGTCAGCATCGGTTTCTTGTTCATGACGATGCTCTGATGACGCCTCCGGGCTTTCTTTTGGCCCGGTAAGTGCGGCCATTTGCGTTAGCATTTCCTGAAGCTTCTGCTGTTGTTCCTGAGCTTTGGTCACTGACCGTGTAAGCGGTCTATGACCCGTGGATGTACGGCTGTCTTCCTTTCCCGACGCCATGTATACCGTATGCACCATCATGCCCCCAGACTTAGGGCATTTAGACTTATTGTCCTTGACATTTGCTGCAGGAGTGGGGATTTTCTCCGGCCTTCTTCTCTTTTGAGTAGTCGATGTGGAGGGAGCCGTTGCAGCGGGCACCCAAGCGGTTATCGTCCTTTGTTGTTTGACACGACGGTTCTTTTCTTCCTGCACTTTCGCCCTTTTCTGTTGACGAGAGTGATCTTGGTCAATTACCGAGTCTTGAACCTTCTGCCAGACTTTATAAATTTTGGAGGACAGCCGTTGAGGAGGCTGCTCCGGCTTTGTTTCTATAACATTCTCCGCAGGTGGAGGGGATCTTTTGAGAACCGCAGTTGGCGAATTTCTGTGTACCCAGTTTAGCAGCTCAAAGTTGTTCCCGGTTGGAACAGCAGCCTCAATTTCCACCGTTGGAGCTGGTGGAGTTAGCCCGGAGGAGGAGTTGCCCCCAGTCTTCCTTATCCGGCGCCAGTGGCGACGTCAGGCATGACGGGTTGATGGGATTGATTCAGCGACGGCTTCGTCTTGCTCCCTGTTCTGGGGAGGGGCTGCTGCCGGTGTTAGCCTCTTGAAGACTGACGTTCGTTGAGAAGCTACGTCCATCCAGTCAAAAACAGATTTCTGAGCGGGAGCAGGAATGGGGGTAGTCAGTCTCGTGAAGACCGACCCTCTGGGAGGAGAAGCCGCCTTGACGACTTCGGGAGCAGCTGTTTTCTTCGGGATGGCCTTCTTAGGTACCATGGGCTTTTTGGCGGGCCCTTTGGAGTTCAGGCTCAGTCTGGTGAAGACCGAGGCTGCCGGCTTGACATTGGACGACCCGTTGAGAGGGGTCGTGGTAGTAGTGAGCCGATCGAAGACCGACTTCTTTTGCGCTTCCGGTACGGACACTGGGATGTTAACGTTCACCGGCGGGAGCATGGTCCCGAAGAACAGACCGGTGGTAGCCTGAGTTACTTGTTCCACCGGCATAGCAAAGATGGAGGTCGCTCGAGGCCCGTAAGCCACACCTCCAGGTGAGGCGGAGCGCTGGTTGCAGTTGCACTTGGAGCAGTTTGAGCAGTTGAATGCCATTGATGCTTGATTTCTGCGCCAGGCAAAAGACCAAATCTTAGTAACTTGAAACCCAAAGGCAACCATTAACAAACCGCGATTCGTTCGTGAAGACGACACACGAAGTGTGGAGTGGAAAGAGGAAAAGGTCCCACCGGACGTGCCAGAATCTGTTCCCCTCCGAATGGCGGCCAAGACATGGGCGTCTCGCATGAGATTCGGGGCAGATGCTATATGGTGCTATCCGTCCACCTCTCTGAAGATGCCAAGTTGATTTATGGCACCGTGTATCGGAGGTTTAGACGGATGCGGCCGATGTAGCAGATTTCGTCAGATTCCCCCTCGTTTGAGGGGTTTTTGATTGTGGGGATGCTCTTCCCTGCAGGCGCAAGCCCCTGCAGTTAATTATGCTACCGCATCGCGGTAACAACTTTCTCCTTCTCCAGAATTTCACTTCGTGTCGTGGGTGTTTGTTTTGTTTGTGGTTGCCCGTGGATTGTATACGGAGACTAATTTATGTCGTCGCCCGTAAGACGTGGATTAGTCCAAATCCGTATTTTCTTAGATTTGGGTTTGGGGTTTTGGTTTGAGGATACGTTAGCCATATTTGAGGCTAAGATCAACTCAAATGTTTGTTAAGGATACGTTAGTCCAATTTGAGACTAAGATCAACTTAACGGGATCGTTTAGATCCGACAAAAAAGCATTTGGGCTCTATTGTTCCAGTTTAGGGACATAGTGGTCCGTGGATGTATGGCCGTCGGGACCCATCACCTCTCTGATGACGTTGAAGGATTACAACGACAGATGTCAGAGGAGTTCAGAGATGTACCCTTGAGCCAAAGTTGGTTGGGAGATCTATAGTCCAATTTGGGACTAAAGTCTGTTTGAAGGTTTTGGTTTAAGGATACGTTAGCCATATTTGAGGCTAAGATCAACTTAAACGTTTGTTAAGGATACGTTAGTCTGATTTGAGACTAAGATCAACTTAACGGGATCGTTTAGATCCGACAAAAGAGCATTTGGGCTCTATTGTTCCAGTTTAGGGACATAGTGGTCCATTGCCAGTTTAGGGACATGGTGGTCCATTTCCAGTTTAGGGACATGGTGGTCCAATACCAGTTTAAGGACATAGTGGTCCAATACCAGTTTAAGGACATAGTGGTCCATAAAATGTATGGCTGTCGGGACCCATCACCTCTCTGAAGACGTTGAAGGATTACAACGACAAATATCAGAGGAGTTCAAAATGTACCCTTGAACCAATGAGATGGTTGAAAGAGCAGATGTGCTCAGTTCAAGATGATTTGAGGACTTATGGCCAGTTTAGTCTAAGTCCAATTATGTTTGAAATATTGGCCCTTCGTACCATTATACATTTGTCTGGGTTCAGCCCCTCATCATTCAGCAGTGCTAAACAGAGGTTTGGGGGCTCTGACAACATTTTGTCCTTGATTTCCTCAATTTTGATATTCATTTGGAGGAGGGACTTTTGCCTCTGGAAAATTAGCCAATTTGGCTGAAAGTAGTGTTAAACACTAGAGAACAACAGTGTTAAACACTGGAGATAGAACTCTCAAATTAGTGTTAAACACTAAAAGACAATCAGTGTTAAACACTGGAAATATAATCTTCAATTTAGTGTTAAACACTAGAAACAATCAGTGTTAAACACTGGAAATATAATCCCCAAATTAGTGTTAAACACTAAAGAAAGAGGGGTCACATGTGGACACGTGAGAGCGCCTAAAGGGGAGACCAGATCCCTTTTCTTCGTTCTGCAATTAAGTGTTAAACACTTTTCATTTCCTGGCCATCACGTGTGGGCACGTGATAGGCATCCATCCATTGGATATTAAAGGGATTTGTTAGGTGTCACGTGGGGACACGTGAGGGCGCCCTAAATGTGGAGCCAGATCTCCTTTTGTTTTATCCTCAAATCTGCGAATAAGTGTTAAACACTTTTATTTTTATTTTAGAGCATCACGTGTTGGTACGTGATGGGGATATGTGCGCCAATTGTTAAAGCATTTGCTGAGGGGGCACGTGATAACACGTGAGAGCGCCCAAAGCTTTCATTCCCTTTGCTTTTTCTTTCTGCGTTTTGGGAGTCATGTGGGAGCACGTGAGGCATTGCCTCAAAGCTGTTTCCTTTTTATTTTTGGGGATCTTTTTAGGGGTCACGTAGGGACACGTGACCCTGGTTTTATTCCTTCTTTTCTGATAACTGCGGATTGGGGTCACGTATCATCACGTGACCAATATTCTTTATGTGCATGGAGATCTTTCAAGTCTCTTTATTTTAAGAATTAAATTCTCTGTAAGGTTAAACCCTAATTTTGTTTTGGAGGAATTAAATTCCTATTGTGAAAGAATTAAATTCTGATTTAGGGTAAAACCCTAATTTCGTTTTAGGAGAATTAAATTCTCAAAACTCAATTACCCTTCTAAGTTTAGGATCTGCATGGCAGGATCTCGACCCGATGAGAATTAAATTCTCAACTTATGGGAAGATGTGCTCTGTGCAGATCTTCAACCAGAAGAAGAACTAAGTTCTTTTTTGTATAAGATTTAAACTCTTAGATTTTGAGAATTAAATTCTCTGTTTGAAGTTTTGATTCCCTTTCTTTTCTCACCTAAGGTTTTCTTTCTTGAGAATTAAATTCTCCTTTCTTTTCTTCCCTCTTGAGAATTAAATTCTCTTCTCTCTGTTTTTCTCTCCAAAAAAAGGCCCCTTCTCTTCTTTTCTTGGCTCCTATTTATAGGAGAAGGAAGAGAATCAATTTGTTTAGCAAATCTCTCATTGAAAAATTTGATTTGATTTCATAATTAATATGATCCTTTAGATCATTCAGTGAATTTTATTCACCGTTGGATTTTAAATCCAAAGATATTCTGTTTGTTATTTTCGGTGAGATTTTAGGGAAATCTTTCATTGTATCAAATCTTTCCATAAATTGGTGATCTTTAATCACCATTGGATTTTTAATCCAACGGTCCCCATAATCCTTTTCCATTTGGAAAGATTTAGAGAAATTTAGAATTTTAATTCTATTTCGAAAGATTTTAGAGAAATTTAGTATTTTAATTCTATTAAACTGTAAGGCTTTCAAAGCCTGTCATGTGCTGGCACGTGACCCTTGGTCACGTGTGAGCACGTGACCCCCAAATTGGTTCCTTTAACAGCCGCTTGTTTATGTTGTTGTTTTAACCATCACGTGTCAACACGTGACCATTGGTCACGTGTAAGCACGTGATACCTCGTTGAGGTATTTTCTGACTTTTTAGAATTAAATTCTTTTAAACTGTGAGGCTTTCAAAGCTAGTCACGTGCTGGCACGTGACCTTTGGTCACGCGTGAGCACGTGACCCTAAATTGGGTCATCTTTCAGCCGCTTGTTATTTCTGTTCTAGCTATCACGTGTCAACACGTGATCATTGATCACGTGTGAGCACGTGATACCTCATTGAGGTAATTCCTGATTTTTAATCAGGGAACAGTGCATAGCGTATTTGCCCATAACTTTTGATCCCGGATGAATTATGAAGCCCATAATATATCAAATCGAAGGGTTTTTCGAGATGCTTCCAATACCATCAGAATTTCATAGTTCCTCCTTCCGGAGTTTATCAAAATACAGGCCGGAAGATACTAGTTCGCATTTCCTTAAGCGTATCGCCGCCATTTGATACCTTGGACTCTTCTGCGCAGAAATTTTCGGCGGGAACAGGTACAAAAAATTATTGAGAGGGGAGCGCTTTCAGTAGTCCGATCGGCCACTCACGCACTTCCCTCAACCCCTTTTCTTGATCAGCTGCCGCGGCCAACTCTGCTTCGACTTGGGCTCGTTGCTGCAAGTAAGACGAAAGTTGTTCTTCGACGGCCCGCTGAGCTGTCTCACGATTTTGTGCATCCCGCTCGACGACGTCGAGCTTCTTCCTCAGTGTTAACCCATCAGAGATGCACCGCAGAAGGCCTTCAAAGATAACTTTCAACTGTGTAGCATACGCATCAACCTGAGCATGCAGTCGGGCAGATTCGCTCGAAGTCTCTCCGCACTCCTTACGTTTTAAGGCCGCCTCTTGTTCAAGATGACGGAAGTAGGGAATGCTCTGCTCAACCTACGCAACCCGCTGGGTGTTCACAGCCAGGACCTCTGGAGCAAGACGTCCAACTTCGAGCTCATGCAGGCAAGCTTCAATTTCCCTGCAGTGATTAACCCAAGACTCAATGACACCCTCACTATGAAAATTCACGAGCGTCGCCAGCATAGGGTTAACCTCCGCGGAAAAATCCGCAGCAGATGTGGGAGTCTCCACGTCAAGCTCCTCAATATAGTCGCTCAACATGCGCAGACTATTCGCGGCGCCTTTCGAGGATGCACGTCGAGAAAAAGGGCTGGTTGGCATTATGGTGCAAGACTCGAATGGAGCTGGAGTCGATGTGACCGCTACAAAACAAATCACAATCAAATGTCGGCTCAAGAAATAAAGAAAATACACGAACAATAGAGTCTACTTTACCGGCTGCAACAGGGGGCAGAGCTGGGAGTACTGGTGGCGCAACGATAGCCTCGTCCCCTCCTTCAATTTGTAAGGCTACAAGCAATACAAAGAAGAATTAGCAATAATATGACTGCCAGTTAAAAAAAGGACGTCGGTTAGAAAAGATACTCACCGACACCAGCGGGCGGAATAATCTCTGATTGGAAAGAGAAATGTGGGTGTATCACCTGATACAGGTGATCAAAAAGGACTCCTGCAAAGACACAGTAATGCAATATCAGTACATAAATTATACAACCTAGAGATAAAAATGATGGGTCACAAATCCACACCTTCCAACATCTGAGATGGTATGAGAGAAGGTAGATGGGTGGTCACCATCAAAGCGGTAACTGATGGCGCTGCCTCGGGTAGTGCAACCTCAACGCTCACCACGCCTGCATTAGAAATGAGATAAATACTGTCAGGAAGGATTGAAAAGGATTGCAGAGTAAAAAGAAAAGCAATAACCCAAATTCTATCTGGCGAGTCGCCGGTCGGAACCGCGACAAGGGCATCACTTGATGCAGTGACTGCTTCACCCTCCTCCATCGGAATGGTTTCGCTGCCCGTGGCTTCATCCCCCGACTCCATAAGAATCGTCGTGGTACTCGCAGCGCCCGGCAACGGCAAAGAGCCGCAAGGGGAAAGAGCGACGATTGGGGCGGTGCCCGACTCCTGAGAAAGGGTGGCTATCTCGGGCTCGGCGGCTGTAGCTATCTCACCCATCGCTACCTCGAGCTCGGCAATGGCAACCATCTCACCACCCGCTACCTCGAGCTCGGCGATTGTAGCCATCTCGCCTACCGCAGCCTCGGGTTCGGCGATCTTGGCTATCTCCTCTACCGCTACGCTAAGCTCAGTGGTTGCCGCCACTTCTTCGGCAAGACTCGGCCCTGCAAGAGAGGATATATGAGAACCTGAAAGTTAAAACTTTGACAAAAGAACCCAATTTCACGTTACCTTGAGTTGGTCTTCTGATTGCTTCCTGAGCCGCACGTGCTGCCCATCTGTAGGCGGTAGACAAGACAGCCGGAGTATCTTCTGAAGGAGTAGGGGCAGGGGTAGCGGTGCTAGAACCTGCACCCACAGCCAAGGCAGCACTACATTCCCTTGCCGCGCGCATTCTGCGCTTCCTTTCCGCTCGGGCCGTTAGAGCGGATCTTCTAGAAGCCTCCATCAACAGGACGTCATCGTCCGTGCCAAGGGTTACCTCTGGAGCCGTCAAGGCATCCGTCATCGATTGCTTAAGTGAAGCTTCTTTTGGCAGCCCTGAGGAGGCCGGGACTTCGATGGTTGGCCCGAGAAGAATCTCCGCATCACCTCGCGGGATTGGCATTGTAGTCCCTGCGACAAGATAAAGAAAGGGTTAGATTGTCCATAAGAAAGGAGAATGAAGATGCAATGAGCCGAGACATACCAATGCCCAACAAAGCGCGATTCCTCTCCTCCTCCTCAAAGGTCCTAAGGGAAGCCGCCAGAGCCTCTTCAGTGGTAAAGCCTGTTACAGAAGGAAAAATGTCAGTCAAGACATAATAATAAAAATTAAAATATAATGCAATAACAGAAGTTACGACTTATACTCACTTGATTGCGCGAGGATGGCCATTTCCGCTTTGTGGCTTGCGAATCACACAGAAGCTGCAATGGCGTCCTCGAGATCAGTATCTTCCGGCGCTATGACTAGACCTTCATTGGTCCCATATTCGCTCAGGCCCTCATTATAAGGAGCATGAGGCTCCAGGCCGAGTATAGCGTCTAGAGAGAGGACTGACTTCTTCTTCCTCTTCTGCGAGCGAGCTCCAGTCGTAGCCAGCACAAGCTTATGCTTGGTGGGCACTTTGGGGCGACGAGTCCCAATATCTGAGCCCACGCCAGATTTGGGGGAAGCCACATTTATCATCTCCACGGGAGCACGGGGCACTGGTAGTACATCAGCCGTCTCCACGGGAGCACGGGGCACCGGTAGCTCAGGCCTGTCATCGGGGACTTCAATCACGGCAGCTTCTCTGAGCGGAGGAAGGACAATGGTCCGTCGCTTCAAGGGGAGGTTTCGGTCACTAGCAGGGGGTGCACCTTTATGGTCGAGTAGCAGCCGCTTCTCCTTCCTGATAACAGCACCCGTTGCATGTTGATACCAGGCCACGTGTACATTAAGGGCCCTCGGGACACAACTTGGTTCGCTGATAAAGAAGTGAGATCCCGTATTCAAGCTCATGAAATGATGCAGCGCGCCCCACATTCCCTCTTCAGTGGCAGCGGGTTCTACCAAGAAAGCCTCCAGCGGGACTCCCTGATTGTAACTCAGCTGCTGGGCAAAACGATGGGGGTTGTATCTCATGAATAGCGCCGCATCATTTTGCCTGAATACAAGAAAGCACGGCCTGATGGAGTATAAATGAAGAATCTCCCAGGCTTTCAACACGGTTGCCCCATCCTTAAAAATGTCTTGCAGTGACAGCACCGCCTTTGAAGTTTCCTGGCCGATGGTCAAGAATTTGTCTGTGAAAGACATACCATCTCCGACCGTGCGCGGACGAAGAAGCAAGCCCCTAGCTTCCTGCTGTGACGGACTTACGATGGAGGCATCAACCAGCCGCATAATCCGAGGGAACTTGCATCTCTCGTAAAATGAAGGTCTCTTGTGAATGCCAAAGACCCCGAGCATGTGCAACTCCATCCATGAAGTGAAGTAATGCATCGGGAAGTTGGCAGGATGCACCCCCGGTTCAGTGGTATCCACCGCTATGCTAAGACCGTGGTATAAGTGGGCTAACCCGGCGATCCTGATGGCTACTTGTATTCCGGCAACCATGCGATGCGTAGGGTAGAAGACAGAAGGCCTCATGTAACGAGGATGCATAGGGAGCGCGAACCAGCTCAACCATAACCTAAGAAACCCAAGAAAGAACGCCTCTTCATCAATGCCCAGGGCGGTGATTTCTGATAGAGGGAAAATCGCGACGCCAGGAAGAAAGAAACCCTTCTGATCAGCTTCCAGTACCGGCCGACGGTCCAAGCTAAAACCGAAGGGATCATCAAGTTTAGCAAACTTTTCACCTTGTCGCGACAAAATCTCCGGGCGAAGAAAACGGGCAATGAAGTCCGCAAAACTGACCCCCCGGCCTCCGAATTCAAGGAAGAGGCTCTCGTACATGTTCAACACCTTTATCAGACTGGGGAACTGGTGCTGAATGGCATTCTTTGGCATGAGGCCCATCACCACTGGCTTGGTGGAAAAAACATATTCGTCCGGAGGAAGCAGCTCCTCGTAGTGCTTCCCCCTGACCGGTAGACCAGAAACCTAGGCGAATTCTTCCAAGGAAATGGAGACCTCTCTATCCAATAGAAGGAAGGTATGGGTCAGGATGTTCCACTGCTCTAAAAACGCCTTAATCCACCATGCAGAATACTAGAACAACGAAGCGTAGACCGCAGGGTATAGGCTGAGCTTTAGCAGCTGCAATTTCTTCGCCGACAAGATATACTGGGCCCACTGCAAATACCCAGCCGGATGATGGGGACTTAGCCCGATGTTGTAGGGCTGTCCCCAAGGGCGCGACTCACCCTGGCATATGCGCCGCCCTAAGGTGTCCAAAGCCGCCGGCGGCTGCATGGGTACGGCGGCGATCGAAGGTTGAAGGAGACCCTCCGAAGTCCAATTAACCACCTCCACGTCATAGTTCACCGGGGGTGCATCTGCGTACGGGATCGCCGAGATAGGCTCCGAAGGCGTCGCACAAGAGAAGCTTCGACGACCTCTGATAATCTGGTCGTACCATCTACCCTACAAGTGAAGATTGTTGTGTTCCGGGTCATGGTCTTTGATGAGCGCGAGAACCTCCCGGTCCACAGGCGCCTCAGGAAACCCGCCTTCTGATCGGATGAACGGAAAGGAGGTGTCGAAACACATGTCACCTGCGCAAAAAATGGCGAAAGTCAACTGTCAGTGATATAATTCAATTTTAAATTTTGACACTCGGTACTTTAAAATTTGTACCACACTGCAATGCAGTGGAAAGGGGACCAAAGGGGGACCCACAAAATCTAGATGACAATGCATCAATTAATAAAACGGTCTCATCATCTAATGAGACTGTCATTTAAATGAGGAAATCCTCAGGAAAAATTCTCATTAAATGAGAGATCCCTTGGGAAAAGGTGAAAATCTCCCTTTGAGAGCAAAGCACTATGTCAGAGTGACACTTGTCAAACTCTGATCATGAAGGAATAAAATTCCTCGAGAGCCTGGCTCTGTAATGATGATGGAAAAATCCATCAGAAAAGAATTAATTAAAATTAATTTTTATAAATTAAAAAATTCTGGGATCTTCAAGATCTATGAACAAACTCTTAAGAGTTCTTCATCAAAGATTAACAAATCAACATGCTTCAAAAGAGCAAAGCTCTGTTCATGGGCTAAGAAACCCCAAAAAAAGATCTCTTTAAGATCTATGGGTTCAAGAGAGCAAAGCTCTGTTAATGAAACCCTAAATGGGTTTTCTTTAGATCAAAGATCTATGAAGAGCAAGGCTCTGATTAATGGGTGAAACCCTAATTTATTAAAAGTTTTAAACTTTACCTAAGTTTTGACAGAGTTCTGACTCTTAAAAAGTTCTTAAACAAGAGAGCTATGCTCTATGGGAGAATGAAATTCTCAGAAGAGATAATTCTCAAAAAGAAGATGAAAATCATCTAAGGGACCAAAGGTCCTATTTATAGACATTGAAACGCCTCTTCAACTTCTGAGTTGATCTAAGGGTGCAGATGCTGCCACCGCTGCACTCACGTGTGCGCTACGTGAGCGCAACGGTGGGGGGGCATTTTTTTCCCCCAATCAGAGCAAACCTCTTTTTTGAAATTCAAAATTCAAAAATTGAAGCAACGCTTCAGATCCAGCGCTAGGCGCGGTGCGCGCCACGTGTCAAACACGGATGCGCTAGCGCCAGGTGCGCTGCGCCATAAGCAGTGCACCCCCAATCAGAGCAAAGCTCTGTTTTGAAATTCAAAATTCAAAAATTGAAGCAACGCTTCAGATCCAGCACTAGGCGCGCTGCGCGCCACGTGTCAAACACGGATGCGCTAGCGCCAGGTGCGCTACGCCCTAAGCAGTGCACCATGTGTGCGCTAGCGCTAGGCGCGCTGCGCGCCACGTGTCAGACACGGGTTCGCTAGCGCAGGCTGCGTTGCGCTCTGAGCAGCGCACCACGTGTCAAACGTAGGTGCGCTAGCACAAAGTGCGCTGCGCTCTGAGCAGCGCACCACGTGCAAAGCACGGGTGCGCCAGCGCTGGAATTATAAAATTCCCCACCCTTAGATCAAAAGATCTAATAAATAATTTTAAATAATTAATTAACCAGAATTAAAATTCTATTATGGAAAGATTTCTCGATCTTGTTAAAAACAAGAAGATTGCCTTCTGTAAAACAGAAGCCCCACGATCAAAGATCCAATGGTGGGAAATATCTCCAAATCAATCAGAGAAAGATCTCTTTAACTGATTCAACAAATTGGCTGGCCCTATATAAAGGCCCCAAGACTTCAAGTCTGACAAAGAGAAACCCCCTATAAACTTTAAGAAATTCAAAGAAAGAAGAGCAAGCTCTCAGCAAAAGAAGATTTTTCTTCAAGGTAAAGATCATGAACGATGAACACAGAGATGAAATCATCTCATAAAAAGAAGAATTATCTTCTTAAAAGATCATAGATCTACAAAGACCAAGGTCTTTTATAAAAAGATCAAAAGATCTCATCATAAAAATAACAAAGAAGTACTTACTTCATTCACAGATAATTGATCTATAAAGGCAAAGCCTTTCAAAAATAAGAACTGTTGTTCTTAAATCTTGAGACAAAGTCTCTTTTAAAAGAACATAAATTTGTTCCCAGATCATAAAATTGATCAACATGCGCTTTGCGCTCTTGAACAGCGCTTCTGCGCTCTCTGGACCGGTGCTCAGCACCAAAATGTGCCACGTGTCAACCACGTATGCAATTTGCGCTTTGCGCTTCTGAAATAGCGTACTGCGCTCATGGGCTGGCGCTCTGCGCCACGTGTGCGCCACTAAATTGATAGCGCAATGCGCTCATGGACTAGCGCATAGCGCTTATAAACTGGCGCAATGCGCCCACCATCTGGCGCTTAGCGCCAAGCGCGACACGTGTCCTTCTCGTGTGCGCCACTTGACAGAAGCGCACTGCGCTCTTTAACTGGCGCAAAGCGCCTAGTGCGCCATGTGTTGCGCTGGCAGAACATAAATTGTTCTGGAGAATGCTCTGCATTCAATACAAGACAAAAAAATGTCAAGATCTAATGCTCAGCATTATTAAAGGGGCCAAACCCAAATAAAGGCTCAATAGCCAGAACAATAAAATGTTAAATATTCATTGGACTTAGCCCAATATTGGCCATAAGTGCTCAACTTATATTTAATTGAGCCCGTCTGCTCATAAATATTTAACAGATCTTAGTCCCAAATTAGACTACAGATCTTTCAACCAACTCACACCGGTTCGAGGGTACATCTCTTTACTCCTCTAATATCTGTCGTTGTAATCCTTCAACATCTTCAGAGAGGTGACAGGTCCCGACAACCAAACACTCTAAGGACTGTGGGGTCCCTTTAAACCCACGGACTATGATGTCCTTAATCTCGGACTGTGAGGTCTTTAAACTCATGGACTATGATGTCCTTAACCTGGACTGTGAGGTCCTTAAACTCATGGACTACGATGTCCTTAACCTGGACTGTGAGGTCCTTAAACTCATGGACTATGATGTCCTTAACCTGGACTGTGAGGTCCTTAAGCTCATGGACTACGATGTCCTTAACCTGGACTGTGAGGTCCTTAAACTCATAGACTGAGATGTCCTTAAACTAACACTGGACCGAGATGTCCTTAAACTAACACTGGACCGAGATGTCCTTAAAACTAACATTGGACCGTAATGTCCTTAAACTAATCGACCGCAATGTCCCTAAACTAAACAATAGAGTCCAAATGCTCTTTTGTTGGATCTAAACGATCCTGTTACGTTGATCTTAGTCTAAAATTAGACTAGCGTATCCTCAACAAACGTTTAAGTCGATCTTAGTCTCAAATGAGGCTAACGTATCCTTAAACCCAACCCCCAAACCCAAATCTAAGAAGATACGGATTTAGACTAATCCTCGCCCTACGGGCGACAACATAAATTAGTCTCCGTATACAATCCACGGGCAACCACAAACAAAACAAACACACACGACACGAAGTGACCATCTGGAGAAGGAGAAAGTTGTTACCGCGATGCGATAGCGTAATTAACTGCAGGGGCTTACGCCTGCAGGGAAGAGCGTCCCCACAATTAAAAACCCCTCAAACAAGGGGGAATCTGATGAAGTCTGCTACATCGGCCGCATCCGTTTAAACCTTCGATACACGGTGCCATAAATCAACTTGGTATCTTTGGAGAGGTGGACGGATAGCACCAATTAGCATCTGCCCTCGAATTTCAGGCCCGGCGTCCCAACGTCCCGGTCGCTTCTTTCGGCGAGGAATAGATTCTGGCACGCCCGGTGGGAAACCATTTCCAAGGCCGCTCTGGATGACTATATTTCTCAGCAAATACAAGCTCACCCGGCGAATGAAGCGACCGACAAAGTTGTTAAAACTGGGTGACCGTATCCAGGATGGTATGACCAAATAAAGTACCCGCCGGGATACACGATCCCCAAATTCCATGTGTACAAAGGGACAGGCAATCCCCACCAACATGTCGCTCAGTTCAGGGCTCTTTGCGGCAACACCGGGGGTGATGATAAACTTTTGCTCCGTCAGTTTGTTGGCAGCTTGTCGGAGACAGCGTTTGAATGGTACTCTGAACTTCCAAATGACCCTGTCTCGGAAATACGCCATCCATATGACCCTATATAAAGGCCCCAAGACTTCAAGTCTGATATAGAGAAACCCCCCTATAAACTTTGAGAAATTCAAAGAAAGAAGTGCAAGCTCTCAGCAAAAGAAGATTTTTCTTCAAGGTAAAGATCATGAACGATGAACACAGAGATGAAATCATCTCATAAAAATAAGAATTATCTTCTTAAAAGATTATAGATCTACAAAGACCAAGGTCTTTTATAAAAAGATCAAAAGATCTCATCATAAAAAAAACAAAGAAGTACTTACTTCATTCACAGATCATTGATCTATAAAGGCAAAGCCTTTCAAAAATAAGAACTGTTGTTCTTGAATCTTGAGACAAAGTCTCTTTTAAAAGAACATAAATTTGTTCCCAGATCATAAAATTGATCAACTTGCGCTTTGCACTAATGAAATGCGCTTTGCGCTATTGAAATGTGCCTTGCGCTCTTGAACATCGATTCTGTGCTCTCTGGACCGGTGCTCAGCACCAAAATGTGCCACGTGTCAACCACGTATGCAATTTGCGCTTTGCGCTTCTGAAATAGCGCACTACGCTCATGGGCTGGCGCTCTGCGCCAAGCGCGCCACGTGTGCGCCACTAAATTGATAGCGCAATGCGCTCATGGACTAGCGCTTAGCGCTCATAAACTGGCGCAATGCGCCCACCATCTGGCGCTTAGCGCCAAGCGTGACACGTGTCCTTCTCGTGTGCGCTACTTGACAGAAGCGCACTGCGCTCTTTAACTGGTACAAAGCGCCTGGTGCGCCACGTGTTGCGCTGGCAGAACATAAATTGTTCTGGAGAATGCTCTGCATTCAATACAAGAAAAAAAGTCAAGATCTAATGCTCAGCATTATTAAAGGGGCCAAACCCAAATAAAGGCTCAATAGCCAGAACAATAAAATGTTAAATATTCATTGGACTTAGCCTAATATTGGCCATAAGTCCTCAACTTATATTTAATTGAACCCGTCTGCTCATAAATATTTAACAGATCTTAGTCCCAAATTGGACTACAGATCTTTCAACCAACTCACACCAGTTCGAGGTACATCTCTTTACTCTTCTGATATCTGTCGTTGTAATCCTTCAACGTCTTCAGACTGGTGACGGGTCCCGACAACCAAACACTCTACGGACTGTGGGGTCCTTTTAAACCCACGGACTATGATGTCCTTAACCTCGGACTGTGAGGTCCTTAAACTCATGGACTACGATGTCCTTAACCTGGACTGTGAGGTCCTTAAACTCATGGACTATGATGTCCTTAACCTGGACTGTGAGGTCCTTAAGCTCATGGACTACGATGTCCTTAACTTGGACTGTGAGGTCCTTAAACTCATGGACCGAGATGTCCTTACACTAACACTGGACCGAGATGTCCTTAAACTAACACTGGACCGAGATGTCCTTAAACTAATCGACCGCAATGTCCCTAAACTAAACAATAGAGTCCAAATGCTCTTTTGTTAGATCTAAACGATCCTGTTAAGTTGATCTTAGTCTAAAATTAGACTAACGTATCCTCAACAAACGTTTAAGTTGATCTTAGTCTCAAATGAGGCTAACGTATCCTTAAACCCAACCCCCAAACCCAAATCTAAGAAGATACGGATTTGGACTAATCCACGCCCTACGGGCGACAACATAAATTAGTCTCCGTATACAATCTACGGGCAACCACAAACAAAACAAACACACATGACACGAAGTGACTATCTAGAGAAGGAGAAAGTTGTTACCGCGATGCGGTAGCGTAATTAACTGCAGGGAAGAGCGTCCCCACAATCAAAAACCCCTCAAACGAGGAGGAATCTGATGAAGTCTGCTACATCGGCCGCATCCGTTTAAACCTTCGATACACGGTGCCATAAATCAACTTGGCATCTTCGGAGAGGTGGACGGATAGCACCAATTAGCATCTGCCCTCGAATTTCAGGCCCAGCGTCCCAATGTCCCGGCCTCGTCTTTCGGCGGGGAACATACCCCTTTATGGATTTTTGAAATTTTTTTGTAAAAACTTGTATATGAAATTTAGGGTTGTTACAACTTCCCTTTCACGATCCCCGACATCGTAAATTTCGAGGATGTTTACCTCTACGACCAGTATTGCACCAAGGACACGGTGCAGCTAGTGATTGGCCGCATTGAGGATCATTTCGGCCGACTGCTTCCCCGGAACACCCCCTGCTCCAGCCGCTGATGTACTCGATCTGGAGGGCGTCGTCGGGGTTCTACAACCCCTTGTCCGAACAGCTGAGGGACGAGGCGGTCGGTAAGCTAAGGTCTTTGCGGCGCTTCGGCCTGATCTCCGCGGGTCGGCTGGATCGCTCGGTGGCGCTCATCCTTGAGTGCTATCAATTAAGGCTCCACGCCGACATTCGTGGGCGGCATCAGAGGCAAAGGGCTGAAGCGGCGAGGGCTCGGTTGGTGGAAATATGCTCGGAGTACCACGAACAGTGTTTCCTACACCCCCTTCCTCCGCTATTGTAATTTTTCCCTTTTTTTGTAAGGCTGAGGAGCCCTTAGTACCTTTTTGAATGAATAAACTCTTCTTTTTTGCAATGCTTTATTGATCTCTTCTTATTATATAAACAGAAAGATCTTGAGAAGTTTACATTGCCTTAGTAAAAGAAGTACAAGCTAGTAGATGTTCTTTTCATTGGCTCGGTTCAAGCTCCTCGGATGTCTGTCGGACTCCGCGTACGGCATGGGGTGCTGAGCCTCGTAGGTATCCGACATACCCCCTACCGACATGACCGTGATCTGGCTGATTATTAACTCTCCGGGAGGAGGACGTTGCTCCTGCTCACGGTCAGTTTGCCGCTTGTCCCGCAAGTACGCTGCAAGGTGTCCCGAATGGATGAGCTCCTCGATGTAGTCTCGAAGCTGCTTACAGCTCTCCATGGAGTGGCCTAGCGATCTGTGAAAACCGCAGTAGGGGCCCTGAGTACGCTTTGCCGCCATGCGCGAGATCGAGGGGAACTTGAAGAACCCCTCGCCCTTGGCCTCCTCAAGCACTACTGTCTGGGAGACGTTGAGCAGGGTGTACTCTTGAAACCTTGGGGAGTAGGGCTTTGGCCGCTCAAGTCTCTTTCTCTCTTCCCTCACCCTTTTCTTCTGGTCAGTTTGCTCTGCCCCGGGGAGATTTGCGTTCATCTCGAACTCGAGCTGGATTTCGCGCTCGGTCCAGGACTTTACCTCGGCCATGGTCTTAGGTTGTGCTAATGCAAAGGAGCGTAACCACTCCTTGTGCCTAAGACCAGACCTCAGGGCTGTGATAATTGTCTCGTCCCGATGTTCGGGGACCTCGAGAACGGCATTGTAGAAGCGGGTGACGTACACTTTGAATGTTTATTTGTCCCCACTCTTGATCGTGACGAGATGGTCGACGGTCCGTTTTTGCCGTCTGTTCCCGATGAAATGGCCGAGGAATTGGGTGGCCAGCTCGTCGAAGGTTGAGATCGAGCGTGGCGCGAGTCCTCGGAACCAGTCTCGTCCGGAGCGGATGAGAGTGGCTGGGAAAGCTCGGCATTGGGCGGCGTCAGAGTTGTCTTGGAAGCTCATCCCGGCCGTGAACGCATCCAGATGGTCCTTTGGGTCTAACTTCCCGTCGAAGGGCGAGACCTTAGGAGGCTTGTTCCAGGTGGAGACATGGACGGCGAGAAGCTCCTCGGTGATGGGCTTTGTGAGCGAGTCTGCGGCATATATAGCCCCGTCGCTCGAGTGGTGACCTTCTCGATGCATGCCCTCGATCTTCTTTTCAAGAGCGTCGAGTCGGTCATGGTATCCCGACGATTCGGCATATTCCGATCTTTGGCCCCTGCCGTTGGAGACCTGTGTCTAGACGCGGCCCTGGTTTCTCTCGATGAGGTTCCTCAGGTCCCCTGGAGAGGTAGTCTTCAAGCTGCCGTGACGAGTCCCGTCCGTGCGACCCCGTCAAGGGAGGGGGTGTTGGTCATGCCTGGGAGCAGGCAAACTGACCGACATCTCCTCGGGAGGGACAAGAGCATGTAGGGGCTCAGGGCGAGGCACTCGGGCGACAGGCCTCGGCGTTGAACTGCCGGGTGCCCATCAGGTCATAGAATATGTTGGCCCGGGAGATCGGCGGCCGTGGGAAGTCGCGGGGCGTGGTCGGCAGATATTTCGCGGCGAAATTCGCGGGATGGCAGTTGTGCCTACGAGTGGTGCCGTTGGTTAGTCGATAAGACCGAGGAAGATGAGCTCGGAGGGAGAGCTCGGGAATGAGCGGGAGGTTAAGCTATCTTGGTTCTGCTAGAGCTCGGAGGCGAGCTGAGAGGGCCGAGGAGGCCAGTTGTGTAGGGGAATCGGAGACGAGCCAAAGGTTGTCCGTTGGACGGGCATAGGAGCGGCCTGGTCGGCCACTGTGGGTCTTTTCTTGCATGCTCTGGGACACGTCATTTTCCACATGTCACGATCCGGGAGATCACCGATATCGAGCATCATCACATGTGCATCTACGGTGGAGAGTTTGATGTATGCAATGGTGAGTACGCGACCAAATATTACACATGCAGTGGGAGTTGTGAGCAGGTATATGCAAAATACGGGGAAGGAACATTGGAATGCGGTGAAGTGGATTTTGAGGTATCTAAGGGGTACGTCAAGTTATTGCTTATATTTCGGGGGTGACTCTCTAAAGGTGCAAGTTTACATTGAGGCGGGCTATTCGGGAGATCGAGATAGTGGGAAGAGCACAACGGGATACGTATTCAAGGTTGGGGAACAACAGTAAGTCGTGTCTCTCAATTGCAGAACGTTGTGGCACTGTCGACTACGGAGGCTGAATACGTGGCGATCACGGAATTCAGCAAGGAGATGATATGGTTGCAAGGGTTATTTGAAGAATTGGGGAAGACACAAGACTTCAATACCTTGAGGAACGATAGCCAAAGTGCGATACATTTGACAAAAAATGCGGCTTATCACTCGAGGACGAAACACATCAAGGTGCGGTACCATTTTATTCGCATAACGATAGAAGATGGCGAGTTGAAATTGCAAAAGATCGCGGGAGAAAAGAATCATGCGGATATGTTAACTAAAGTCATAGAAGAGACAAACTGGAACTCTGTTGCAGATTGGTGAACGTTTCCATGAAAATTTGATGAGGAAAGAGTAGATAGCGGAATCGTATAAAGTCTACTAGTTCGAGGGAGTCAAGGCGGAAGAATCTCCAAATGGGAGATTGTTAAATATTGTGGAGGATTCTTCCTCAGATGTCTACACAAGAATGTGGCATACTTCTGGGCATTTACAATGCAGGGGCCAAAAAGAATAGAGAAGAGACAGACGTCTGTATCTAAAAGGTTCAGACGTCTGCCAAGATGGAGCCAAAGTCACAAAGTATATGCAGACGTCTGACCAAGGGGTGGCAGACGTCTTCCCAAGGAGCCGATATCCTAACAGAGAATTGGCAGACGTCTAACCAAGCCTTGATCAGACATCTATCGTTAGGATTTCTGCGAATCTATTATTTACCATATGTTGTTTTAAATAAGATTTGTATAGGAATTAGGGTTAGGCTATATAAGGGTATCTCTCATATGATAATTAAGGCTGCCATTATAATAATTAATTAGAGAGAGGGTGACGGCTGGGGCTTGAAGAGATCTAGAGAGATTTGAGAGAAATCTCCTAGGGTTTTCTCTTGGTGTAATTTGACTCAAAGTTTCTAGCAGACGTTTGCAGATTCCGCTTTGCAGGGGGCTAGCCATGCGGTGGGTGAACCTCGTTAAGAAATCTCTCTTGTTTGTGTTTGATTCTTATTTAATTCTCACACTTTATTTATCGTTTGTTCTTCGTTGTGATTGCATGGTGTGTTCGTGATCGTTGTCATGACTATTGTTCCATGGATCGACTTGCCCTATCCCAACATAACTATCATTAAACTTCACCCTTAAGTTTCTCGTCTAGATCATAATCTAATTGTAAGGAAAACATAGTGACTATATGAAACTGCAAATTCAATATATTTAAAAAGCATTAATTGCTAAAGACTATGATTATAGTTAAATGCAAGGGGAATTTTAAGTGGTTAAGAGATTTAGGGGTTTTTGCTAAATAACAAAGAGATTTAAAGGTGAGATGGTAACTATTGAAGGTAAAAATTGAAGCACATATAAGTAAATAGCTGTGCCAAAATATCTAAACAACAATTGACCAGGATAACGATGATATTTGATGGGTTAATACGAAAAATACCCTACAGTAACTTATAGATTTAACAAAGAAATATAGAGATTTTATGGGTTTTTTTTAAATTATAGAACAACAAGATTTTATACACTGATGCATGTGTTTATATATGTTAGAGGTTTGCATGAAAATGAATGCAAAATGTATGGGTATTGACCTTGTTATATCAGCAAGATTTAAACAAGCACTACAAGAAAATGGGGGAAATTTCAACAACCATTTATTTGTAACTTATTTCGACGGCGATCGACCGTCAAAATAGATGACAAAAAATTGAAATTTTATTGACTTCGGTCAATAATTATTTCGACGGATCTATCCCGTCGAAAAAAAATATTGACCGAAATCAACAGAATAACCCCATGACCCCCCAACCTTTCCCAATCTCTTTTTCAATTTCCTTCCAAATTATTTCCCTTCCCCTCCCAAATTTTTTCCCACCTCCGATTTGAACTGAGATCCGGTCTTCCACCTCAGAGCACCCTCCGCTTAGAGCACCTCCGATCTCCGTTCACCATCCGAGCCCTCTACCTCCGACGCCTCCACCCATCCGAGCCGGCCTCCTGATCCGCTTCTTCCACCACACTTCGCCTCCAGCCCCCTCCACTCTCAGCCTCGGCCTCCGCTCTACCGGCTTCGACGTCAAAATCCATAAGTAGTTATATTAATTTAGTTAATTTGTTGGGTTTTTGTTAAAATTAAATAATTTTATGGTTATTGTTTGGATTAATTTTAGTCTTAGTGTTAATTTTAGGTCTAAGGGATGGATTAATTATAGGGTTAGAGTTAAGGTTAGAATTCATATTAGGGTTAGCTAGGGTTAGTATTAATTTTAAGGTTAGGGTTAGGGTTAATAATTTGTTAATTTTAATTAATTTTATGGTTAGCGTTAGGGTTATTTTTATTTAGGGTTAGGGGTAATTTTAGGATTATGGTTAATTTTAAGATAATTTGTGTGTGCGCGCGCACGCGCTTGTTTGTGTGTGTATGTGTGTGCGTGCATTTTAGGGTTAATTTTAGGTTTAGGATTGGGGTTAGATTGCTAATTTTAGTTAATTATAATTAGGAGTATGTGTGTGTGTGTGTGTATTGTTGTTATTTATATAGATGTATAGTATATGTAACTAAAAATTTGTGTGATTGTTGCTTTGACGTCGGCGTGATTGCTCTTGTTTCTTCGCATTCTATATACGCCAGTTTCCGGTACACAACTTTATCGCTTTTAATTCTTAAATGCTAAAGTTAGCTTAAATCACCATACCTAGATTAAGTCACCAAGTAAATATTAATTAAACCGAAAACATAGATACTTGACATGCCATAAACCAATTAGTTTTATACATACTAAAATTAGCCTAAAAACATGTGTTTGTGTGAGAGAGTGTGTGTGAGACTTATCTTTATGTAATTTTCGTTGTATGGATGCGTGTTTGTTTTAATGAATGCAGATATTTCGTTAATAATATCAATTGTTTGAAAACTTACCATTCAAACTGAAAATTCCAAAACCTTAAACAAAATAGTTAAATAGCGGACGATATTGAAACGATAACCATCCAAATCAATCTAATTAAGTGTATGATACTCGATGATGAAAAAAAGTAAACCGATACGTATCGTCATCGAGTATCTCACATTGAAAAAATATTGCAACTTAGAACCCGTCTATCAGTTATATGTGTACGGTTATTTTAGTGACATAAAACTATGCATGCGTTGTCCACCTTGAACGTTAATCGTTCTTCGTTGACAACCATCTCGTAGTTATGCAATGAGAATACTAGTCATATTATAACCGATAGATTTGTCCTGTTTTGGACAAGTGAAGAATGTATAACGTATACACTTCTCTGCATACTTATGCTTTTCATTCGTTTCGAGATGAGTTTCGTCAGTACCTTTCCGATTGTTCTCTGTGTACAAATATAGTTAAGATTGAAAGTGTTTGTTAGCACCGCCACTGGGTTTTACTAGTATCAAGCATGCCATTTTAAAACATTTCGGGGTGCCAATCAACACTAACCAAGATCGTAAACTAGATGATTAGGATTTAACTATGATATCATAAAAACTAGCTAAGAGAAAGGTGGCTACAACTTTTATAGACCGTGTCCTTCTCTTCTTAAGCTCCGTGTATTAGTCCACGCTACTCCACTAGGCTCCACTTGAAGGTTGAAAGAACTTACTTCAATGACCTTCATGCCGAAGATGATCCACCCAAAGTCCGCTAATCCAAGCTACCTCTTCACTAAACTTTTTAGTGAAGGAAACACACTACACCAAAGTGCTAATCTAGTATAGGATGGTAAAATAGGGGTGTTGTTTGCTCGCTAGGGTTCTCACAAACTCAAGGTTTCACAAGTCATGTGAGGGATTGAGCTTGGAGGAGGTGAGGAGGAGAATGAAGAGAGCTAGAGAGAAGAACTCATCTCCTGAGCTCAACTAGAGAAAATGAACCAAGTAAAATGGCTAAGGCTAAAACAAGTCAAGAATGGCTCTTAAGTTTTTGCTCACTTATTGAAGCATGAATAAAATGCAATACATATAATGCACCATACTTTAATAGTGCAAACAAATAAATAAACAAAAGATAAAAGTCATGCCTCACCCATGCACTCAAATGTCTCCCCATTTTCCACCTCATTTTCTATTTTCCCAAAATAGAAAATCCATGCCATGCTTTATATATATATATATATATATATATATATATATATATATATTATGAAGAAAATCATTAGTGAGCTAATAATATTAGTTAACATATAATTATATCAAATATAAATATATATCAAATTATTAAATCAACACTTGATTTAATAATCCGGTTATATCACATATAACCGACTAATATCATTTATCTGTATATCACATTATCAAATCAATACTTGATTCAATAATCCGGTCATATCACATGTAACCTAACCGATAAGAAATAACCGCCAAATTAGAATACGGTATCTCATACTCTTATTCAATCAGGCCCCCGCACATTTCAGCATATGTGCCCTAATTCATTTCGGTTGAACAAGGAAACTTCTATGTGGGACTCTAAAGACTCGTCAATATGCCAGCAGTAGATGATGATCACATCAGTCACCCACAAACCTTCAGCGGTACTAGCTGGACGTAACGGCTACTTAGGTATTGAGCGAATAGAAGATCAACAAACAAGCTTGTCCAAACTCCCATGAAGCCTATAGGTAACACTTACCGTATAGTCCGGTCTCTTCGTCTGATATGTCGCATATCGAGTCTGGGGGTGGAATCGTCAGACCCCAATAACTTGATAAGTCATGCCGATGTTATGGCCTATAACGGTATGAGAAACTACTGATAACTCTTACCAGTAAATATCATCAACAGCCCTGGCCAGGGACTTCCTGTTATAACCAATCGAGCATAACGCAATATCAACTCCCTATATTAGGAGAGACGAAACCCCTCCTATCGCTCATTGCCTCCATATGACTCGGGACTATACCCAAAAGCCGCCTGTTTTCATGACTCCTTTGAGCCATGGTAGGGAGGAAATCAAAACACAGTGGGAACTACACAAGACTCTATGAAGATCTCGGGTCTACAGACCAACCTGTACCAGTGTCACCAGAGAACTGCTATCTGATGATAGGTATAATACCATCTAGGAGTTCTCGGCGAGTCCTGTTCGGTGTACCCATTCTCTAATAAGCACATGTGTACAATCTTTGATGTCAAACACCAATGGATATGGGATCAACCATCGCGCCCATACAGGGTCAAGAAACGTACATACCAGTCTACTCTGAAATATCGATGCCCTGTCTCGATATTCTATCGACTAAGAACAATTAAAGGATGTGCTTGTGGACTACCCAGGTCCTAGTATTATAATCCGCATCATAATCCTGGTAGTCAAGCAACATCCTAAGGACTTTATCAACATGTATATGAGAGACAATATAATAATACTAACGAACATATTAAGATAAAGGCAACCAAATAGTATACTATCATTTCGAGTAAGAAAGTTCTCTATATATAGGTCCAAGTATCCACTATATCATACAATAATGGCCTCTAGGGCATACATATTCCTAATAGAGATGATCATCTCAATACTGATAGTATCGAGATGTTTGTCTCTTCTATTGTAGTGTACTCGGAGAACAGCGGGAAGGTGCTGCCGAAATTTTCTCGAAGCGAATGAAAACATAAGTCTAAAGGGTGTATGCATTATACATTCTTAATGGGATAGAAGCCTTACCCCCGATAGCCGTTACCCATTGACATTCAAGATAGAAGCGTTAATATTATTTTCAACCATGATAAATCACTCAAATGTATTTCCGAGACACTGTTGTCATTATCTTCTTTGTTTATAACCATCTCGTTCTTAGCCTTCTCTGTGCGGGTTAGAATTGTTAATATCACGTATGATTTTAAAATGTTTGTTATGATATAATAATTAATTATGAACTGTATTAGGTTTTATGTATTGGACAAGAATATATAAGACTTGGATAAATAAGAACAAATTTGTCTTTGAATTTAAAATCGGTGTAAAAGAGTTTATGCAATTCTCGTTAAGAATGGGTGATAGTTGGATCCCCTGTCCCTGTAAGAAATATTGTAATGGTGATAGTCGAGAGGCGATTTGACGGCATATACTTGCTAACGGATTCTGTAAAGGTTACACTATCTGGCACTTGTATGGAGAGGGCGTGGAGTATAGAATCGATGCACATCGTGTGTTACCACCACATATGAGAACCCCATCAACCACCGATTTAAATGATTTGATGGACGAGTTATATGATGGCATGAACGATGATACCCCTACGGATGATGCGGTTCCAGATTCCGAATCTCCTAGTTTTTTTAAGTATATGGAGGATGCTAAGAAATCTCTTTACGAGGGTGCGACAATGACGTAGTTGGATTGGATGGTTTGCATGTTTCATCTTAAATGCAAAAGTTTATAGAGAAACAAGTCGTTCGATGACTTTCTAAAGATAGAGTAGGAGGCTTACCCGAATTCTGATCTCCCTGCAAATTTTCAAGAGATAAAGAGGATTATTGCCGACATTGGTTTAAGTTATCAAAAAATCGATGCATGTCCAAATGACTGCATGTTATTCACGACAGATAATGACAGGAACTTAAATAAGTGTAGAACTTGTGGGGAATCGAGGTAGATATTACCTAAAAGGCCGCCGAGGGATGAGAAGTCAATTCCAAAAATTCCTGTGAAGGTGTTGCGTATTTTTTCTATTAAGAAAAGACTACAGAGATTATTTTTATAGTCTAAAACCGCTGAATATATGACATGACATGTAGATGGTCGCAGGAAGGATAGAGTCTTACGGCATCCCGTTGATGGTGAAGAGCGGCAAAGATTTGACGCTCAATTTTCCGCGCTCGCTGCGGAAGCTCGTAATATGAGATTTGAATTATCAGCTGATGGATTGGAACCGTTTAAAGGAGATGCATCTCTCTGTGTATGGCCCGTTACACTAGTAATTTATAACATCCCGCCGTGGATGAGTATGAAATAATCTTACATCCAAATGCCTCTGTTGATCCTTGGAAGCAACTCTCCTGGTATTGATATCAATGTTTATTTGAAGCTGTTGATCGATGAGTTGAATGAGCTGTGGGAGATCGGCATCGTTGCTTATGATGTACACAGAAAGGAGAGATTCACACTACGAGCGATGTTACTTTGGACCATAAATGATTTCCCGGCATATGCCATGTTGTCGGGATGGAGTACGAATGGTCATCATGCTTGCACCTGTTGTCAAAAGAACACCGTCTGTGAAACGCCAGTAAATCGGATTTTCTGTTACACTGGACATCGTCATTGGCTAGATGTTGACCATCCTTATCAACGCAATGGAATTAAGTTCAATGGTGAGCAGGAGAATCGCCCCCCTCCTTCTGAGCCAAATGGGATAAAGGCATTTGTCGACGTAGAGCACATCAATATTGTTTTTTTGTAAGAAACATAAGCATTCTATTCCGAATGAGATATCAAATAACCAGAGAAAGATATCTATATTTTATTATTTGCTGTATTGGCGTTTTCTTAATCTTCGCCATAACTTGGACGTCATACACATCGAGAAGAATGCCTGTGAGCTCTTATTGGGTACCTTATTGAATACCAAATTCAAGAATAGAGACACATTAGTGATACTACAATGGTTTGCTACAAAGAATTTGCGACCAGAATTGCATCCAACTCCGAAATAGAATGGTAAATGGGTTATTCCACCAGCAAAACACAAGATATCCGATAATGAGAAGCTGAGTTTCCTTTAGGTACTTAAACAAGTAAGGGTACCGGATGCATATTCTGCGAACATTAGTAAATGCGTAAACTTGAAAAGGAAAACTCTCACCGGCCTGAAAAATCACGACTATCATGTGATCATGCAGCAATTGCTTCCCATTATTGTTAGGGCGTTACCAAATAACGACATTGTATCAGTTGTGACTGATTTGTGTCATTTCTTCATAGAGTTATGCTCCAAAAATTACTCGGCAAACGATTTTAGAATCCTGGAGAATAAAATACCTCACATACTTTGTAGAATGGAGATATTGTTTCCGCCTTCTATTTTCACCGTAATGTTGCATCTCACGGTTCACCTTGCACAAGAGGCACATTTAGGCGGTCCCATGAATTATCGGTGGATGTATTCGTTCGAGAGGTAAAACCTATATAACAACTCTTTACTTTTCATAATAAATCGAATATTTATAATAAAACGAATTAAATTTGTTTGCATCCATCAGGTTCATGTACAAAATAAAACGGTACATCCGTAACAGGAGTCGGCCTGAACAGTCGATCGCTGAAGGGTTTCTCGCGGAGGAATGTATGACATTCTGTTCTATGAATCTAGAGGGTGTTGAGACTGCATTTAATAGGCCGAGACGTAATGAGGACATGATTGACAATAGACCTGTAATATCTGTCTTCCGGGACCAAGAAAAGGAACTGGGTAAAATGAAGTCGGTTCACACTGCAACTGAGCAGTTCGGCATGATGCACCGTTATGTTTTATTTAACTGTTCAGATGTGAACAGTTTTATCGGGTAAGTATTTATTACTTTTTTCTTAACATAAATATAGAATATCTTCAAGTCAAAATTAAATGTTTATTTTCGATATATACAACATTTGGAATACTCAATACCGTCCACCTACTAAATGAACTCGGCAATGGGATATCGATAAGGAGCGACATAAACACTTTCCCACTTGGTTGAAAACACGTGTAAGTTGTAAACTATAAAAACTAACCTAAAACTCATGTTGACACACACACACAGTCACGCCCCGCTTCCCAAAGTACGCTAAAGTGGGCACGTGACATAGCCAACCATGCTACCTGTGGATAGGAAAAATCCTTCCACGGTCACATGACGGCTGTGGAGATATCAAGAACAAGAAAAGTAAACTAACTATCTATTACATGTCCATAAACCAAAGCAAAAGAGTCAAGAGGTAACAATATGCGGAAGCCAAAAGATACAATAAATGAAACACCTGGAGTGAAACTATGTACCGACAGGAACCTCACCGCTCGTCTAACAGCGGCAAAACTCCTAATCAGTCTGCAGCAAGGTAGAAGAATCTGGGCCATGCAAAACCCAGACGTCAGCGCGTCAAGTCATCAAGTAATAAAATAATAAACAGGGTAACAAGCAATGCAAATATAAACATGAATAAGCAAGAGTAACCATAATATAAATCAGATCAGTACAGGGTAGTGTGCAGTGGGTAAACTAAACTGTTCTATCAGGTTTTCTATTCTAAAGTCTTTGAAATCAATTGGTGAATCATCGATGTAACTCAATAGTATCCCGTGCGTGCCCGGGACCACGGTCAAGACCCTCGGGGCTGAATCCGAGACGTGCCGCTAGGTAGTAACAGGTAGCAGGATGGGCGAGTGATGTCAGCATCATCACTCCGGGGCCGGCCTAGCCCGTAAGACTGATCAGAACAGGTATCGAACTGTTGAGTTACAAGTCAGGTTTCACCTTTGATTTCCCTATACCCCCAAGTTATGTATGTCAAGTCAGGTATTCAGTAATCAAGAACTAATGCCAACACAGGATCAGGTAAAAGCAGGTTTGTCTGGATAGACAACAGGAACGGTCCATGAGGACTACATGTCAGGTTTGTTGGCATTAGACACAAGATCAGGTAACGGGTCGGGTCATGGTACATCAGGTCAAGTCAACAGTATACGGTACCATGTCAGGTATATCAATATATATATGTGTAGCAATGTCAGGTCAAGATGTAAACAATATCGTGGGTGTGCTCATAATCAGTTATATAATCTAGCATGGGTATCAACAACATGAGATAAGCAATGAATTAAGTAATAGGCAGTTTCATTCAATTTGCGATACAGTTATCAAATTTTTCACAGAGATGATTACAAGAGTGCAGTAAGACAAGTATAGTCGTTTAGTCATGTTAACAGGTTCGAGAACCCTTAGAGGTGCAATGATTTATGTAACGGTTCAGTACAGCTATTTCAGGTTAAATGCATACTAGTGTCCGAATTGAACAGAACTACAGGGATAAATGCCATAAGCTACGTTAACATTAAAAATATGATTAAACAGGTAAATATGGTTATTAGGTTCAATTTGCAATTGTAGGTTCAAAGTTTAACGGTAAAATGATATAATGCAATATTGTACCCGAAAATGAGTAACGATTGTACCAAGTTAAATTTTACTGGTTTAGGGTGCCAATATATATATGTAAATATTATATAGCATGTAGCAAGGGGTACTTGCTTCGACGGGTCGCGAATCGGGAAAACGGAACGTTAACCGTCGGCGGGGAAAGACTCGCGACGGTCGCACGGTTCACGGAATGAACCCAAACGATGAACAGTGGAACCTCACGGGTCAGGGTACCTCGCTGGAATGTCAGGACGCGTCGTCGGCACGACGGAATTCCGACAACACAAGAACAGTTAAAAATTTGAGAAATAAGACATGAAGCAAGAAGAGAAGGATGATGAAGAGAAGTACAAGAGAGGGATTACCGTAGAGGTTTCCTGTGTGTGCAGAGAAGGGATGTGAAGGGGTCAACGCCGGCGAACGGAGCTCCGGCGATGGGATCTTGATGTTAGGGTTCGGTTAGGGTTTGGGTTGAGTGCAGGGACATTGCTAGGTGGTAGGAGGAAGGACTGAGGAGCTAGGGAGAGAAAGGAGATGGTGATGATGGTGGTGAAAGGTTAGGGTCGTCGGAGGTGAACGAACGGCGACGAGAGAGGGTTCCGGCATGTGCAGGTGAGGGCTCGGGAAGGTGGTGAGGTTGATGGTGGTGGTGGTTTGTGGTGTTGGGGATTGGAGAGGGAGGTGAGGAAGTGACGAGGTCGGGTGGTGATCGGCGGTGAAGTTTCCGGTGAGGTTGGGCTCGCGGGGTTGCACGAGGGTGGCATCGTCGGGGTGTGCAGGCGCTCGGGACGTGGGGAAAACGGAGGAAGGAGGTGGGTGTGGCTGCGATGAGGGCGAGGAGGCGAGGAGGCTGGCGAGGGTGGTGCCGGCATTTGGGGCTGCGGCGGTGAGGGGCACACGGCAGGGGCTCGACGAGGTTGGGTTTAGGTTACGTGAAAGAGAAATATAGGATGAGGAAGATGAATATATATATGAGAGAGAGGGAGAGAGAGAGATATGGGAGAGAGAGAAAGTGGAGAGAGATAGAGAGAGACGGAGAGAGAGAGAGTTAGAGAGAGGAGAGAGATGGGGCCCACGGGAAATAAGGAAAGAAATGTGATTGGTTGAGAGATTAAAATTGAGAAAGATTTTAAAGGATTATATAATATTTTATGGTTAAGTTAGAATTATACGGTGGTTTTGAAATATTAAAATTTGGGATTTTGGCGCAAAATAAAACATTTCCAAATCGCGCCCGGGTCGGGTCCAAAAATTTGAAATTGAAATAATAGAATTTTAAGCGGGATCCAAAAGTGAAAATGAAGTATTTTATGATTAAAAAGCATATCCCCAAAACGGACACACGTACGTGCATGTAGCCGTCCAAACTTTCCCGTTTCACTGAACGGGACGAGGACACGATGCACGGACGCTACAACGGGGTTAGGGGTGTCAAGCAGGCCAAGATGAATATTTTAAATTTTATTTTAGATTCCAAAATTTGTTATATGCAGAAATGAATTTGCCGGTTAAAATTTTACAGTAAGTAACAATCAAGCAGGTTAAACGAAATGAGTACCACCTACGCTCAAACAGTAACTAAAAAAAGTAGCATTGGGCTCGGGTGTTACATTATACCCAACTACAAAAAGAATTTCGTCCTCGAAATTCCAAGAATACAAAGATAGAAAGCTACAAGAAAAGGTGAGGAAACTTCTGCCGGATTTCATCTTCTCGTTCCCAAGTGGACTTTCCATGCGAGCGATTACCCCAAGAAACAAGCACAAGAGGGATCACCTTGTTCTTAATAACCTTTTCCCTTCGATCCACGATTTCAATCGGTCGCTCCTCAAAAGTCAAATCTTCTCGTACTGTTAGCTCCGAATGATCCAATACATGCGTTTCATCTCGAACATACCTACGGAGTTGAGATACGTGAAATATATCGTGCACATTCGCCAAGGACTGCAGTGACGCCAAACGATATGCTACCTCACCAACACGCTCCAAGATTTCAAAGGGTCCAATGAATCGAGGACTAAGCTTTCCTGGACTTCCAAAACGAATCACCCCTCTAGTCGGTGATATCTTCAAGAATACCAAATTACCCACGGCGAACTCTAGAGGTCTTCTTGACGTGTCTGCCCAACTCTTCTGTCGGTCTTGTGCTGCCTTCATATGGTTTCTGATAGTGTTAACCTTCTCAACTGTCCGCACAACCAAATCTGGTCCCCAAAAAAAAATCTTCGTTCACCGACATCGTCCCAACAACAGGTGAACGGCAGTTACGACCATACAAGCTTCAAATGGAGCCATCCGGATAGTTGCCTGAAAACTGTTGTTGTAAGAAAACTCCACCAAATGCAGATGATCCTCCCAAGAACCCTTGAAATCCAACATGCATGCTCTAAACATATCCTCAAGAGTTTGGATTGTTCTCTCCGACTGACCATCAGTTTGAGGATGATAAGCTGTGCTAAACTTCACTCGAGTCCCCACTTTCCTGTAAACTCTGCCAAGAGTGTGATAGGAACCGAGTGTCCCGATCGGACACGATGCTCACCGGTACTCCATGCAATCTTACAATCTCTTGCATGTACCGCTCTGCCAAAGTCTCTGTTGATTGACCAACCTGGAAGGGATAAAGTGAGCTGCCTTGGTCAATCGGTCAACAATCACCCATACAGCATTGTTGCCTTTTGGACTCCGCGGTAAAGCCGTCACGAAATCCATGGTTATATGTTCCCACTTCCACTGAGGAATCGGAAGTGGTTGCAATAAACCGGCAACCCTTTGGTGTTCAGCCTTAACTTACTGACACACCAAGCACTTAGCCACAAAGCGAGCAATCTCCCGTTTCATGCCTTCCCACCAGAAATGCTGTCGAATATCTCGGTACATCTTTGTGCCTCCTGGATGTACAGAATAAGCTGAACTGTGTGCCTCCTTCATAAGCTCTTCACGAACATCTCCCTTTGGCACACACAAACGGCTACCATACCTCAACGAGCCATCTTCGTGGATCAGTAAATCTGTTCGTAGTCCGGCTTCAACCTGCTCTTGAAACTTTTGCAGTCTAGGGTCATGCGATTGTGCTGCTTTAATATTCTCGATCAATGACGAATGCACTTACAGCTGCAACAACTGTCCCGTAATGTGGTAGCACAACCTCCAAGTCAAATCTTCGAAAATCTGCAACGATTTCCTTCTGCGTAGTCAACACTTGAATTGCTGGTAACCGACTAAGCGCATTCGGCACGACATTAACCTTCCCCGGATGGTACTTAAGATCAAGATCGTAGTCAGCCATCATCTCCAACCATCTACGTTGCCTCATATTAAGCTCCTTCTGTGTGAACACATACTTCAAGCTCTTATGATCAGTAAAGGCTTCGACTCTTTCGCCCAAAAGGTAGTGTCTCAAAATCTTCAAAGCGAAAATCACAGCCGCAAGTTCCAAGTCATGAGTTGGATAATTCTTTTCATGGGTCTTCAACTGTCTCGATGCGTACGCTACAACCTTCCCATGCTGCATCGAAACACAACCCAATCCTTTCCCAGATGCGTCGCTATGAATCACCAATCCTCCGGAATTTCAATCCTCCGGAATTGTCTGGCACGGTCAAAATAGGGGCGGTTATCAACTTCTGTTTCAACGTCTCAAAAGCTAACGCACACTTATCCGTCCATACAAAAGGTACCTCCTTGTGCGTAAGCTTGGTTAACGGCTCTGCCAGACGAGCAAAGTTCTCCACAAATCTCCTGTAGTATCCGGTCAATCCAAGGAAACTTCTTAACTCAGCAACATTCCTTGGAATCGGCCAATCACGAACGGCTGCAATCTTTTCTAGATCGACGGCAATGCCATCGCCAGACATAACATGCCCCAAAAATTTCACTTCCTCCAGCCAAAACTCGCACTTACTCATCTTCGCATACAACTTCTCCTATCTCAACGTCTGCAGTGCGATCTTCAAATGCTCATCATGCTCTTCAAAACTCTTCGAGTAAACCAGAATATCGTCAATGAAGACCACGATAAACTGGTCCAAGAACGGTGAAAAGATTCAGTTCATCAAGTCCATGAATATTGCCGGCGCATTCGTTACTCCGAAGGGCATCACTAAGTACTCGTAATGTCCATACCGAGTTCGAAACGCCGTCTTGCAAATATCTTCTGCTTTCACTCGGACCTGATGATATCCGGATCGCAAATCCAGCTTCGAGAATACCCTCGCGCCACTCAGCTGCTCAAAAGTTCTCCGATGCGAGGGATAGGGTACTTGTTCTTAATAGTCACCCGGTTTATTTCTCGATAGTCGATGCGCGTCCTTCTTCTTTACTAGGAGAACTGGAGCTCCCCAAGGCGAGTTACTGCTTCGAATCCAACCTTTCTCGAGCAATTCAGCAACCTGTTTCTTGACTTCTTCCAATTCTACTGGTGCCATTGGATAATACGCTTTGGATACTGGCGCTGCACTAGGAATAAGATCAATTGCGAACTTCACGTCTCGCTTCAGCGGTAAACCCGATATATCTTCAAACACGTCCATAAAATCGCGAACAACAGCCGGCTCTTCACTTAAATCAACTACCATTGCTACAAGAATACCATTTGTCGGCCTAGCCCTAAACTCGACTGGCCCGACAGAACTGCTGCTTCCTTACCGTAACTGCTGTCTGCTGCAAACTCCCCTTCATCCCAGATAAACTCTGCTGCTCTCGGCTGCCGCAAGTACTTGTGAGAAAGTGGTCAAACCCAGGGAGACAATCTGCCTCTGGATGTCCACGTCCAAGCTGTGCATGAACCTCCGTGCCATGTCTGCATCGTTGGCAATTAAAGGTCCAGCGAATCCACCGAGTCTTGTCCATTCTGCTGCATGCACATCTACGGGTGTTCCCTTCTGCTTTAGCCCGATGAATTTTTCTTCCATTTCCTCCCGTGCAGTCCGCGGGAAGAACTTCTCCAGGAAACTCTTTAAAAAATCCGCCCACTTAATCGGCTTGGGCAAACGGTTCTCTTCCACAAGCCACCATTCTCGGGCGTAGTCCACTAACTGAATGCGTACCACATCCACTCGTTTCTCATCTGGAATCTGTGCTGCAATAAGCAAGTTCTCTGTGTCCACTAGCCACTGCTCTACTGGTAACGGTTCCTCCAAACCGGTAAATGTAGATGGACCCAAGTATCTGAAATCTGCTACTGTCCCTACTCGGTCAACTGGCTTAGCTCCAACATTGCTCACAGACTGCTGAACGATCTGCAAACCTTCCTGAAACGAGTCCGCTTGCTGCGGAATCAGCTCGGTCCGTTTCTTTTGATTCTCCAGCATTCGCCTTGTTACTCCAAGCATGGCGGCTTCGTCCACACGCCTTTGGTACGTCTTCAATTTCTTACCGGCCATATCAAACATCCAACATTAGCATGATGATAGATTCAAAATATAGATCAAGGCTAGAACTCCAAGATACTTAAATAGAGTACCGCATTGTAACTATGCCGCGGTATCATAGCCACAATTATATAACTCCATCCAAGTCGCCTAAGTCCTAGAGATAACAAGGAATCAGGTTTTCGAGTCGATATGCAAAGGAAGTTTGCACATCGTAAAAGATATAATCAGGAAGAATGTGATTCAAGAATGGTAAAACGGTCAAGGTGGCAGGACATGTTTCCTAAACACGGGTATTCTGATTCGTGTATTGGGTACAATACCCAACTACAAAAGAATCAACCCGACTATCCTATGGCTCTGATACCAAAAGAACCATGTCACGCCCTGCTTCCCAAAGTATGCTAAAGTGGGCACGTGACATAGCCAACCATGCTACCTGTGGATAGGAAAGATCCTTCCACAGTCACATTACGGCTGTGGAGATATCAAGAACAGGAAAAGTAAACAAACTATCTAGTACATGTCCATAAGCCAAAGCAAAAGAGTCAAGAGGTAACAATATGCGGAAGCCAAAAGATACAATAAATGAAACACCTGGAGTGAAACTACGTACCAACAGGAACCTCACCGCTCGTCTAACAGCGGCAAAACTCCTAATCAGTCTGCAGCAAGGTAGAAGAATCTGGGCCATGCAAAACCCAGACGTCAGCGCGTCAAGTCATCAAGTAATAAAATAATAAACAGGGTAACAGGCAATGCAAATATAAACATGAATAAGCAAGAGTAACCATAATATAAATCAGATCAGTACAGGGTAGTGTGCAGTGGGTAAACTAAACTGTTCTATCAGGTTTTCTATTCTAAAGTCTTTGAAATCAATTGGTGAATCATCGATGTAACTCAATAGTATCCCATGCGTGCCCGGGACCACGGTCAAGACCTTCGGGGCTGAATCCGAGACGTGCCGCTAGGCAGTAACAGGTAGCAGGATGGGCGAGTGATGTCAGCATCATCACTCCGGGGCTGGCCTAGCCCGTAAGACTGATCAGAACAGGTATCGAACTGTTGAGTTACAAGTCAGGTTTCACCTTTGATTTCCCCATACTCCCAAGTTATGTATGTCGAGTCAGGTATTCAGTAATCAAGAACTAATGCCAACACAGGATCAGGTAAAAGCAGGTTTGTCTGGATAGACAACAGGAACGGTCCATGAGGACTACATGTCAGGTTTGTTGGCATTAGACACAAGATCAGGTAACGGGTCGGGTCATGGTACATCAGGTCAAGTCAACAGTATACGGTACCATGTCAGGTATAGCAATATATATATATATGTGTAGCAATGTCAGGTCAAGATGTAAACAATATCGTGGGTGTGCTCACAATCAGTTATATAATATAACATGGGTATCAACAACATGAGATAAGCAATGAATTAAGTAATAGGCAGTTTCACTCAATTTGCGATACAGTTATCAAATTTGTCACAGAGATGATTACAAGAGTGCAGTAAGACAAGTATAGCCGTTTAGTCATGTTAACAGGTTCGAGAACCCTTAGAGGTGCAATGATTTATGTAACGGTTCAGTACAGCTATTTCAGGTTAAATGCATACTAGTGTCCGAATTGAACAGAACTACAGGGATAAATGCCATAAGCTACGTTAGCATTAAAAATGTGATTAAACAGGTAAATATGGTTATTAGGTTCAATTTGCAATTGTAGGTTCAAAGTTTAACGGTAAAATGATATAATGCAATATTGTACCCGAAAATGGGAAACGATTGTACCAAGTTAAATTTTACAGGTTTAGGGTGCCAATATATATATGTAAATATTGTATAGCATGTAGCAAGGGGTACTTGCCTCGACGGGTCGCGAATCGGGAAAACGGAACGTTAACCGTCGGCGGGGAAAGACTAGCGACGGTCGCACGGTTCACGGAATGAACCGAAACGACGAACAGTGGAACCCCACGGGTCAGGGTACCTCGCTGGAACGTCGGGACGCGTCGTCGGCACGACGGAATTCCGGCAACACAAGAACAGTTAAAAATTTGAGAAATAAGACATGAAGCAAGAAGAGAAGGATGATGAAGAGAAGTACAATAGAGGGATTACCGTAGAGGTTTCCTATGTGTGCAGAGAGGGTATGTGAAGGGGTCAACGCCGGTGAACGGAGCTCCGGCGATGGGATCTTGCTGTTAGGGTTCGGTTAGGGTTTGGGTTGAGTGCAGGGACATTGCTAGGTGGTAGGAGGAAGGACTGAGGAGCTAGGGAGAGAAAGGAGATGGTGATGATGGTGGTGAAAGGTTAGGGTCGTCGGAGGTGAAGGAACGACGACGAGAGAGGGTTCCGGCATGTGCAGGTGAGGGCTCGGGAAGGTGGTGAGGTTGATGGTGGTGGTGGTTTGTGGTGTTGGGGATTGGAGAGGGAGGTGAGGAAGTGACGAGGTCGGGTGGTGATCGGCGGTGAAGTTTCCGGTGAGGTTGGGCTCGCGGGGTTGCACGGGGGTGGCATCGTCGGGGTGTGCAGGCGCTCGGGACATGGGGAAAACGGAGGAAGGAGGTGGGTGTGGCTGCGATGAGGGCGAGGAGGCTGGCGAGGGTGGTGCCGGCGTTTGGGGCTGCGGCGGCGAGGGACACGCGGCAGGGGCTCAACGAGGTTGGGTTTAGGTTACGTGAAAGAGAAATATAGGATGAGGAAGATGAATATATATATGAGAGAGAGGGAGAGAGAGAGATATGGGAGAGAGAGAAAGTGGAGAGAGATAGAGAGAGACGGAGAGAGAGAGAGCTAGAGAAAGGAGAGAGATGGGGCCCACGGGAAATAAGGAAAGAAATGTGATTGGTTGAGGGATTAAAATTGAGAAAGATTTTAAAGGATTATATAATATTTTATGGTTAAGTTAGAATTATACGGTGGTTTTGAAATATTAAAATTTGGGATTTTGGCGCAAAATAAAACATTTCCAAATCGCGTCCGGGTGAGGTCCAAAAATTTGAAATTGAAATAATAGAATTTTAAGCGGGATCCAAAAGTGAAAATGAAGTATTTTATGATTAAAACGCATACCCCTAAAACGGACACACGTACGTGCACGTAGCCGTCCAAACTTGCCCGTTTCACTGAACGGGACGAGGACACGATGCATGGACGCTACAACGGGGTTAGGGGTGTCAAGCAGGCCAAGATGAATATTTTTAATTTTATTTTAGATTCCAAAATTTGTTATATGCAGAAATGAATTTGCCGGTTAAAATTTTACAGTAAGTAACAATCAAGCAGGTTAAACGAAATGAGTACCACCTACGCTCAAACAGTAACTAAAAAAAGTAGCATTGGGCTCGGATGTTACACACACACACAACTTAATCCGTTTTACCCTAATAGATTGAAAGAAATCCCAATAATAGACATATTTCAGAAAATATAAAAGCGCTAGTGTATGATCCAGATGAACAAGCTGAGTACCTCTCCGGTTATGTTGTTAACGGGTTTATATTTCACACCAGAAAAAGATATCAAAATAAAAAGTTTCAGAATTGCGACGTCTTTGTCACATCCATTGTTACTGGATATTCATCTTCTAGAGATTCAAATCTAACCACAGGAAAATTGGACTATTACGGAGTACTTAAAAAAATAATTTGGGTGCGTTATCATGAATACACGGTTGTCTTGTTCAAGTGTCTGTGGTACAATGTCAATCATGAACATACTGGGTTCAAAGTTGAAAATAGCCTATTTTTACTCAATTCATTGAAACCACTTTTGGTGAACAACCTTATATTCTCGCCAGCCAAGCCCGTCAATACTTTTATGTCGCAGACCCTAAGGATGTCCAGTAGGTTGTTGCTGTTGTGACAAATCCGTGAGACTATTACAATATGGGTGAAAATGATGTAAGTGAGATTAGTTGTACTATAATCCCGGTTATACAAGATGATAGAATTCCTATCGAATTCAACAGCGGTTTATCAAGAACAGACATAGAGTCGGAAATAGTCTCTGGTGTGCCGTCGGCAGTTGTAGAACTAGAAGTCTAATTAAGGTTTTAAATATCTTGATATATTAACTCGCTCTTGTATGATATTCATAACTTAAATAATGTGAAACTTACAATTTATTGCATCTTTCTTTCCACATAATATTTCATATATTTTATCTTTTTCCGCATATTATCTCCGCATATTGTCTTCTATAGTTTCGAATTCTATTACACAGGAATTTTCAAATTAATTTATATTATTTCCGCATTTCATTTTTTTCCCTGCATATTATTTCCACCATTTATTACTCATGTATGATGTTCTTTTCAACAATAATTTTCACTATTATTTTTTTATCTAACATATTAAACTATATTCCGTGAAGCTGTTTTAGATATGTCAGGTTCAGATAGCAGGACGGATCAGTCCATAGTCACATAATTCGAGAATTATTCGCCGAATTCGCGAATAATTCGCGAATTTTTGATCAGCCGACTTAATCACCGAATTAATCGGCGGGCTGAATAATTCGCGAATAATTCACGAATTATTCCTGAATTATGTGGAAAAACGGCGAATAAATAAAAAAACAGCAAATAATTCACAAAATCGAAACCTAGCGTCTCATATATTAATTTCTTGCTCGAAATCCTTTCCGAACATTTCCCGAACACTTACCGAATTTTTCCCGAATACCTGTCGATTTTTTCTGAATAGTTCTCCGAATCCGAATTTTCGATCTCGCCGAATTATACCCGAACGACGAATTTGTGACTATGGATCAGTCTACCGGAGACGAGAGGCAATCCTCTCAAAAAAAAGAAACGGACTGGGAGAGGACCCACACGGACCAGTGATATATGGAGGAGGATGCCACATGCTCCTAACAAGCCGATTGTATACCTTCCGCTCGCAGGGGACGTTGTGACAGGAGCCAGTAAAGAAGTGAAAAAATGATGTCGTCGATAGTGAACAGTGTGGACCGCATGCTTCATTTGTTAAAGGATGAAGATGACGAGTGGGAGGTCCTAGATTAGGACAGTGAAGCGTTAGGGCTAAAGAAACAAGTCGCTATATGGAAGATGATGGTTAGATTTCTTTATTCAATTCAATACTCCACTTTTTTTTGATATGCACACATGTACACACACATACGCGTATATCACACACACACACACATACACATTTACTAAATTACTATAAAATACCCATACAATGATGAATTATCCCGTTTCGCAAGCTCAGCTCGAGTTCCGGTGGGTTGGCGTAGAGGGCCCCCAAGGGGTTTGCGATGAATGCGCAGTTTATGATAAGATGTGTAATCATACAGCGAAGAATTGGAAAGGCCATAAGAACAAAATCTTTAGAAAGCTTGAAAACTGCGCTTCACCGGATGAGATATATTCGATTAAGCCGGATCCAGATTGGTTCGACGAATACCGGCATGCCTTGGTCGGTCATTTCTTGTCCGGAGAGTTTAGAGTATGTCTTTGACGATACCTTTTTACTATTTTATAGCAACTCGGTAAACAATATTGATGTAACTGCAGGAGAAGAGCGAGCGAGAAAAAATATCTCGCGCTCAGCTGCACAATATTTATAGGGGCGGGAGCAAGAGTTCCCAGCAGCTTGTCATCGAACACGTAAGTATCGTATTTGATATTAATACATTAAATTTATCTTAGAAATTTATGTATGAACTTTCTAAATGTTATATGCAGGAAGAAAGTCATGGTGGAAAGTCCCTTGATCGTATCGAAATCTACCGGGCTCAATTTGTATGGGACGTCGGCACGCCTGTATCGATTGAGGCACATAATATATATGTAAGACTCTACATATGCTGAACTCCTTAATTATTTCAGAATAATTATTGTGTAACTTTTAGAATGGCAGTAATACATTTCTTCCACAAACAGGTAGCGATGACGGCTGAGAGAGATCAGTCGATCCAGGTGATGGAGACGGAGCAGGGACACCTGGTTGATGATGCATAGGGAACATTCATCGTAAATAGGGCTTTCACGGCGTTTAGGCCGGATCGTGACGGGAGAGTACAATGTGTGTCCTCCAAGATCACCCCGCGTCAGTATAACACTCTTATCTAGCTGACCGGACATCCACCTCCTAGATTTCAGCCGGCAGACGAATCGCCTTCGGAGATGCCAATACAGACCAGGGCCTCAAGGACCATGACCCCTGTGTTTCATAGATCGCTCCAATAGAGGACACCGAAATCCGGCGGTTCCTCACACCGATCGATTACCGCTCTCGCTCCCACTGCTTCTCCTGCTCCCGCTGTCGATCTATTTGCTGGCTGGACTCTCGAGCAGAGGCTTAAACTTATCGACGCGTACGTCCAGTCTGGGAGGCCCGTACCTCCGGTAAGTTTGATAATCCTTACATATATATACACATACGCACATATCACAAACACATACAATCATACATACACACACAAGCATACACACACATGCATATATACACACAGACACAAACACACATGCATACATATCACATGCCACATACACACAATCATACACACACATGCATACATACGCACATATCATATCCACACATGCGCACGCGCGCGCACATGCATACATACATGCACAATCACACACACACACACATGCATACATACGCAGACACAAACACACATGCATACATACGCACATATCACATACACACATGCATACATATCACATGTCACATACACATACACATGTATATATACGCACATATCACATATACACATGTGTACATACACGCACACATGCATACATACATACACGCACACAAACAAGCGCACGTGCACACATTTGATTAATATAAAATTTCTAAACTAATTTATGTATTTTAAACTTTTAATCGCAGGGGCTTTACCCAGAAAATCCATGAGAACCTCCTTCATGATTGACTCTCCCTCTCCGTGTTCGTCCTCCGTTGATTTTTCATTTCCCACTTTTGTAAATTTATGATGTTAAGATTGTAAAGAAACAGCAGTATGTATTGTAATCGTATTTGGATAATCGATATTTGAATGGAATGGAATTTGTATCAGAATCGTTATTTGAATGGAATGGAATCGATATTAAATTGAAATATATTGAATTGGAGATTTTCTTGGCTCTTTCAATTTTTTTACTGTAATCCACTTTATTTCGACGAGAAATTTCCGTCGAAATAGACTATTTTGACGGAAGTGACCCGTCGAAATAGATTATTTTGATGGCAATTTACCATCGAAATATAAAAAAGGATTTTTAAATGATTCCTGAAACAAATTTTTAACTTAAAAAACTTATATATTTCAACAGAAATTACCTGTCGATAAAAAAAACTATTTCGGCAGGAATTAGCCGTCGTAATAGTTTTGATTATTGCGACGCAACCTATTGTGTCAGCGTTCCTTCATGGCTATTTGGTATCACCCGACGAAATAGACCTATTTCCACGGTAAATTGCCGTCGAAATAGATGTCTATTTACTGTTGTGATGGAATCTTTAATGCACATTTGATGATGCTCGATACCGGTGATTCCCCAGATCATGACACGTGGACGATGACGTGTCCCAGAGCTTACAAGAAAGGATCAAGAATGGTACGTTGGAAGCATACCTCGGGCCCTCGACCCGAGAATGTTCCCGACCTTCGGTGGCCTTCCAGACCATTCCCATGCTCGCCTTACAAACAACCGTCGGCTCACCTCTGAGCCTTCCCACACGCTGAGTTTCCTCAGCCTCCTAGCTCTCCTCCGAGCTATCACAGAACCAAGCTCGCCTGGCCTCCCACTCGTTTCCGAGCCACCCACCGAGCTTCGCTTCCTCGGTCTCATCGACCGACCCACAGCGCTGATCACAGGCGTCTCCGTCACGGCTCCGCGAATCTCGCCAGACGCGAGATATCCGCCGCCCATGATCCCGTGTTCCACGCCATCGCGTTCTCCCATAAACGAGCATATCTCGTCATTAGTGGGGTATCCCTCCTTTCACGCGGGCGCAACGCCAGGGGCATAACGACAGGCGTGAATCTCGCGCCCGCCTGCCCATAGCTGCCACTATATAAACTCCTCTCTCAGACGACTCAGGTAAGCCAATTTTACCCTAATAGGCCGTTACTCTGCCAAAATACCCCGTCTAACTTGATCGTCGGAGGGTCCTCGATGACACAACCATCCCGGAACTTCCTTGCAGGTAGCTCGGCCTCAACCACATAAAGCCCACTGAGATCCACACTCATCAAGAGACAACCCTCAAAACCAATCTCAATCATCCATCAACACTCGCTGCAGATCAACGGAAGGTAACATCTGAAGGAAATCCAGAAATCCATCAACATTCGAATACTAAAGATACTATTTCTTATCTATATATAAAAATTACATTCATGAAAAGCGCATATTTACCTGTCTATTTTGAAAGGAACCGTTCAAGCTACAGGGAAGCAAATTGAATTTCAGTACTTCTTACCATCCTCAGAGTGATGGCCATACTGAAATCACTAATAAATGTCTAGATGCTTACCTAAGGGTATTCTGCTGTCATAAGCCCTCAGCCAAAGTCCAGTTATGGGATTAGCCGATTGTTTCTTGTAGCGGAATTCCCAGAATATGTTATGGAATTAGCCGATTATCCGAAAAATTATAAGGAAAACCAGAAGACTTTTTGGCACATAGAATCATAAGATATTCTTGCTAACCTCAAAAAGAAGAGACACATAGGACAGTGGTTACTTAACCATGCTTTTGAAAATTAAGCAGACACAACCACCTCTAACTCTACTATATAAGTTAAAGGAAAATATAACCCCCCGTACTAATTAGTTGAGCATATTACAGTATTCTATATTTTAGTGAATCTATGTAGATTTGTTGATTATGCACCAAAGGTCATGTAAGTCAAGCCAACAACACAATAAAAACAAAACTTAACAGAATATGAATTAAAACACTGAAAATTTCAGACACTAAATAGAGACAAATGTATTGTGTTAATATCATTTCCAACTAAAAACTATCAATAAATATAGGGTGGAGGGATACTAATTGGTTTGATGGGCCTACATTTCCAACTAAGATGCCTTCTACTGAAAAAACATTTCCAACTAAACTTTTATTTAATTCACTCTTCTCATATCATGCATCTATAAATACCTCCCTCTCCCTCATTAAACTCCAATCACTACCACTTCTGTGCAAATACACTCTCATTGAATAGGAAATTCAATTATTATGGAAGCTTTCCAAGCCCTTTTGGGAATCGTTATCCTTGCTTTGGCGATTGGTCAAGCTCTTGCTAGCTAGTGATCCTAGTCCACTTCAGGATTTTTGTGTTGCGGACAAGAACTCCAAAAGTATGATTCATTGCATGTGCCTTGAAGTTGTATTACGTACCTTCTTGTTTACCTTTCGAGATTTCTGTTGTTTTCCATGGCACCTCGAACGATTCAAGGTTTCTATTTATCAAGCTAACTAAATTTAGTGTTTAGTTACTTTCATGGCAAACTATTGGGATACAATCATACAATAGTTTCAACAGCAGTTCAAAATAAGCATATATATGAGCATGCACAATTTCCTATTCAAAGCACACACCTTGTTGTTCTTGTTTAAAGAATCTTCTTAGCAAATGATACAGTCTTAGAGCCATTGTTTCATTAACAGGTCTTTTTTTCCTTAACAAAGAATAAACCTTAAACTGTCCTTTCTTTAGTTTAAGGTTACTTGAAGTACATTATATATAGCCATATAATTCTAATCGTTATGTCTTTAACGTTCGATCAATACATAGGCTATTTGTGTTTGGGGTTAGGATAGCCAAAACTTTATTTTCGGGTGGAGATATATGTTATGCAAACTATAGCGTGAAATGCCCTACCTTCTCTTATAAATTAACTTTGATGGACTGTTTGGTTTTGGAGTTATCTAAGCTCCTAAATTGGTGTTTTAATCTCATTTTCTAAAGTTTAGAGAAGAGAGGTTGGATTGGATTTCAAAGAACTCCACTTACCTCAATAGCAAAATTAAAGCCAAATGGTGCATGGTTAGAAAATAGGAGTTAAATTTAAATAACTCTATGAAACACTGGTTATGCTAACTTAACTCCAAAGCCATACAGCATGGAGATAGATAGCAGCGTCTTGTGATAACCATGACATTGCTCATTTTGTAAGGTAATGAGATGAATTTTCATCCCTGTATCATTTCTTGTATCACTAACCATTCATTAACTATTTTTCCCTCTAGTATTCATAAATGGCCTAGTCTGCAAGGACCCAAAGCTAGCCATAGCGGTGGACTTCTTCTTCTCCGGACTTGACAAGTCGGGCAACACCGCAAACCGGGTCGGGTCCAATGTGACCCTAGTCAACGCTGCAGCCTTACCGGGACTCAACACCCTCGGTATATCTATTGCCCGAATCGATTATGCTCCATATGACCTCAACCCTCCTCATACTCATCCTCGTGCCAGCGAAGTCCTTACAGTGATCGAAGGCACACTGCATGTTGGATTTGTTACCTCAAACCCTAACAAATTGTTCCTAAAGACACTTCACAAAGGAGACGTGTTTGTGTTTCCTATTGGTCTGATCCACTTCCAATTCGATCAATGGCGGTGATGTGCCCGCTGTTGCTATTGCCGGTCTCAGTAGCCAAAATCCTGGTGTGATCACTATAGCCAATGCTGTTTTCGGGTCGAATCTGAGAATTTCAATCGAAGTTTTGAAGAAGGCTTTTCAGGTCGACGATAAGGTGATTGAAGCGCTCATGGCTCAGTTCAGTTAGAGGAAATGGAAGGAAGATATATAAATAAGGCAAAAATATTTGTGTGTTTCGGCATATCTTATGTATTTTTTTAATGTTCAATATGCAATGTTTGTTATGTTAATATTTGCATATATGCAATAAATTGAGTGTTATAAAGGAAAATGGACTTAAAGTGATTGAATAATATGCAAAGTCAATATTACATTTATTATCGTTGTACTTAATCAAGGGATAATTTGGTTGATTTGTTTATTACTTAATGCCCATCAAATAACTTTAAAGTTCATTACGACTCACAACTTCAGTTGAGCAAGGCCATTTATTTTATTTTTAAAAAATTGGTTCACTTGGTCGATTGAATTTGTTAGTCGAGCAAGTACCCGCTCGACTGACATATTCAATCGAGCAAGGCCGCTTATTTTTTTCTTCAATATGTTTACTTGGTCGACTGAATATTTTAGTCGAGCTAGTACTTGCTCGACTGAATATTACAGTCGACCAAGTTCCTAAAACCGTAAAAAAAAACTTTGTTCGACTGAAATAAACGGTCGAGCAAGACCCTCAGTCAGCAAGAGTTTGACCGACCGGGCCTAGCTCGACCGACTTAGTGAGTCAAACAAGCTAGCTTGTGTTTACCGCCGAAAACCGGACTAAGGCATGAGTAGCGCGTCTAGTCTGAATTTGGGGGCAGATACTATATGGAACATATCCATCCACTTCTATGAAAATACCAAGTTAATTTATGACACTGTCTATTGAAGGTTTGGATAGATGCGATTGTTTTAGCAGACTTATCATATTCTCTCTCATTTGTGAGGGTTTTTTTTATTGTGGAGATATTTTTTTCTACAGGCGCAAGCCTCTGCAGTTAATTACGTTATCGCAACGTGGTAACAACTTTCTCTTTCTCCTGTATTTCACCTCGTGTCGTGTTATATTTATTGTTTATTTTGGGGGTTGCCCTTGAATTGTATACGGAGACTAATTTTGTCGCCCGTAAGGCGCAGATTAGTTCAAATCCGTAAATCTCAGATTTATGATGAACTTAGGTATTTTCTGCCATCAGCTCAAAAGTGTACGGATCATTAATTTTGTTATAAATTAAGATCGGCTTAAAATATGGTTAAGAATCGTTAATCTTGTTTTAGATTAAGATCGACTTAACGAGTATAGTCATAAGGATCGTTAGTCGTCTTTGAGACTAAAATCAACTTATATTTATTGATGTTTTTGATCAATGGGTCATAAATAAGAACAAAAGCTACCGTTAGTCGTCTTTGAGACTAAGATCAACTTATATTTATTGATCTTTTTGATCAATGGGTCATGCATAAGAAGCAAAACATTCTATACTTGGTTTATTTTTGACTAAATAATCAAGCAAATGCTTGTTGTTCCAAGTGCGGAAGTGTATGTGAGACGCGCATGCATGTTTATTCTTTTGAAAAGGGTGCGCATGTATTTGTCACGTGTTTGCACACTCATTATCGGGTCAAACTTTCATGTGCGCACATATGTATGCGTGCATCTGACTAAGTCAACATCTTTGACTTTCGCGCACATGCTTTTCATATGACACACAAACGCTCATTAGGCAGCATCTGTCATCTGTGCTCACGTGAATATCACGTGATGCTCAAGTTTGCGGGGTAATTATTTTTTTATGCGCGCACGTGATGCGCAAGTCTGTATGATATTATCAAGGTTCGAGGTTTCGGCCGAAACCACAGATACGTGGTAATTTCGTATCGGTTTCGGTGATACGAAGTCCGAAACTGATACGAAACCAACCATACAATATCGTTTCGGCCGAAACGTTTAAATACTTTTTTATACCAATTTTATTTTCATTGTGATCATTGTAGGCCTTCGTTGTTAGAAAATCGTAAAAAAAGTGAATCCAAACCTTATATTAATACTTATTTAAGTACACTTTTCAATATAGTTTGCATCATAGCTTGATTTTTAAACACTATGATTATTGTTTTATAATATAGAACCATAAATTTAAGTATTTAATATATATACACATATATATGTTGTATTACCGTCGAAACCGAAAGCCGAACCGAGATTAGCAAAACTAGCCAAAACCCAGCGAAACTAATAAAATTATGAGAGACCGAAACCGAGTTCTTGAACCTTGGAGTTTATCAAGTGTGGGTGCTCATATCTTGAACAAAAAGCAAAAGCTTTCAAGAAGAAGCAATGGCTTCTGTTCTTTGATTTTTTTTTTCTTTTTTTTCCCCTTCGTTTCTTTTCCAGAAGTAAAAGTTTCAGTTTTATGGTGCCTGGACATCTTTAATGGGATTTTTTCTTTATTTTTTCTTCTTTTTTTCCCCCTTCGTTTCTTTTCCAGAAGTAAAAGTTTCAGTTTTATGGTGCCTAGACATCTTTAATGGGATTTTTTCTTAAACTTTAGGATTAATCTCTCATAAAAATTAAAACTTTTGTAAAAAAAAGGGATCGACCTTAAGATCTCTTGATGATTTCTTTTATGGTGAATCAATAGATTCATTTAAAGAAGCAAAGGATTCTGTGTAAAGCAAAAGATTTATTGTTTTTGTATAAAAACCATGGCTTTCTAAGATGGGAGTTCTTCTTCTTCTTTTTATAACTTTGTTTAAGGAGGAAGAAGATGAGATTTTTCTCGAGCTTATAGGGGGCTCTGTCGTCAAAGATTTCTTTGAATGAGGCTCTTATTTATAGGAGAGGGAAAATTAGGATTTGTTGCGGTTTGTTCCATACAAGTCAGCTTTATTTTGATTTTATTTTATTCTGATTTTGATTTAATTTGTCTTAAATCGATTCATATCAATTACGGGGAAAGTGCACACTGTTGGATTGATCCCCAGTGCATGTGCACCGTCGGATTATGTGTCATTTGACACATGCGCACGTGCATATCACGTTACACATGTCAATCAACCGGCAATTCGCCAAGTGCGCACTTGTTGATCCATTAATAGGTGCGCATTTGAGTCACTTGGTTTCCAAGTGCGCACTTAAAATATTTTAATAAAACATTTTTCAAAATTAATATAATTTTCTACAAAAATAATACTTGAGATTTCATGAACTAGAAATCGGAGTGGCATTCGTGTCCGCACGTGCACGCACGCTCGCTCGGCATGGCGGTGATGCACACATGTGGTTTCACCATATCCTCTTTTATTGGTCTTAATGCAATAAAAGATAAAAGTGTTATATAAACACTTCTCAATTCTTTGGTGTGACCGATATGGGACTAAAATATATCCCCTCTTGTGAAAGAGCCTTGCTTAAGCTATACTTGCATCACACGTTTGCTCATAACTTTTGATTTCGGAAGAGTTGTGAGGCTCTTAATATATCAAATCGAAGCACTTTTTGAGACGCTTTTGACGCCATCATAATCTACTTGATTCTCATTTGGGAGTACGGCAAAATATAGTCCGAAAAAAACTTCTTTACATTCCATTGAACATATTGAGGCCACTTGATACTTTGGGACTTCTTTGTGCTCTTTTGCTTGTATGTTGTGATTGTGCTTGACATAAGCGTCCAAATTTTAGGCGGGAACAAATAGCTTTTGGAAACATCCCATAATTTAGTTTCAAAAGTTGTCATAAGGCTTATCGAGGAATTGTAAATTATCGAACAGTTCACGCCAAAGTCATTTTACATTACATTTTAGGGATAACACTTTTTATTGAGCATCCCATAAATTACTTGTTTTGAAGTAGATGAAATATGGAGCATCATTGGAGCATAAGAAATTTCAGAGTATCAAAGAAACTCACGGAGTTGCATTAAAGAAGACATTCACTGCTCCGTAGTTACGTTTGTTTAAACTTTTCTCTCCTTTTTCTTCGAATTTAGACTTTGGGCGTTTCTTGATGTTCTTCAGAGTTCTAGTAGCAACACTTATGATTTTTATTGATAAAAAGTGATTATCCTTTTTAGGATGCTTTTAAGAGATATTTATAGCCTTGGGAGCATTTAAAATCATAGCCTTCAAATTAGGCCACGATCTTGTAACGGCCCTAAAATTCTTATACCTTTGTATCTATTTAAAGGTTGGATTTCAGTTCTGTTTATGAGTTATAAGTAATTCTTATTAAATAAGTGAAAGAAATAACTTTTAGTTCACTGGTTAAGCTTCTACATTGTTGTCCTATAGTCCGCCTGTTCGAATCCTTATGCCACAATTATTTTATTCTATTTTTATTTTGTCGTTTTTTTAAATCCTGAAAGTTTCATGTGCATTTCATGGAGTTACGAAACGTTTTAAACAAAAAGAGTTATGATTTTGGCCAAGTTGAACTGAACCGAGACAGTGACACGAGAACCGAGACCAGACTCCATGATGGACCCACCCAGGCCGGTCAAAACCATAGTTTGGCAAGCCCTACTGCACCCAAACAGGCCCTGCCCGTGCACGTGCGTCCCTTTGCCTCTCGCCTGTTCAATTTCATACCTCAAACTGCCCCATTATCATAGAAACTCAGAGACTCTTCATTTTTCCCATTAAACCATTTTAATTACTCTTTAAATATTTTTTCTACATCTTTCTTCTTTGCCTCATCTTTATAAATACCCTAGTGATGATGCTCGATATCGGTGATTTCCCAGATCGTGACACATGGCTGATGACGTGTCCCGAAGCCCGCAAGGAAGGACCAAGGACAACACGTCGGAGGAACACCCTGGTCTGCGACCCATGGACGTGGCCGACCTTCTGGGCCGTCCACACCACTCCTATGCCCGCCTTGTAAACAACCGTTGGCTCTCCTCTGAGCCTCCTGCACATTTGGCATCCTTGGCTCTCTTAGCTCGCCTCCGAGCCACCACAAAACTGAGATAGCTCGGTCTCCCGCTCGGTCCCAAGCCCCCGCCGAGCTCATCTTCCTCGGTCCCTTCGACCGACTAACGACATCATTCGCAGGTGCTTCCGCCTCGCCTTCGCGAATCTCGCCATGTGCGAGATATCCGCTGCCCACGATCCCGCGTTCCACACCATCACGATCTCCATTAACGAGCCTGTCTTTCTATTTATGGAAGATCCTGGCCATCATGCGGGCGTGACATCGGGGGCGTAACGGCCGGAGTGATTCTCGCACCTGCCTGCCTGCCTGCTGCCACCGCTATATAAATCTCTCCTTCAGACGATTCAAGTAAGTCATTTTCTACTCACCAGGCCGTTACTCTGCTCGGATTTCCTGTCTAACTTGATCGTCGGAGGGTCCTCGGTGGTACAACCACCCCGGGACTTCCTTGCAGGTAGCTCGGCCCCAACAACCTTAAACCCATTGAGATCCACACACTTCAGGAGCTATCCTCCAACTCAAATCTCGGCCGTCCATCATCGCTAACAGCAGATCAATGGAAGGTAACATCTTGACGTGATACGGTACGCGTCAGCTGGCGCCGTCTGTGGTTAATCTTGATTCCACTCAACAAAATTCATCTTCTGATCTCAACCCAATGGCGAGCGGTCACCACGACGATCCAAGCACTAGCCGCTGCCTCCCCCACAATGGAGGCGCGGACGAATCTCCTCTTCCGAACACCATCAACGCCCTTGCTGCCCGGATAGATCGACTCGCATCCATCATGGATGCACTTGTTCGTGTCCAAACGGTGGCACAAGCTCCACAGGTCGCCGCTTCCCCACCTCAGGACCGGGACCCCTACAGAGGAAAAGAAGGCTCTGGTCGTGTCAGCGGAGGGTACGTCGGATACCTACGAGGCTCAACAACCCGCGCCGGTCGCGGAGGCCAACAGACAGCGCTGAGAAACTCAAGCAATACCAGTGAAGGGAATATCCACGAGTGTGTATTTCTTCTTTCACAAGAACAATGTAAACTCTTCTAAAGTCCTTTCTATTTAAATAATACGAAGGGAATGCTAGAACGTTACGAAAAGAAGAATTTTATTCATTCAAAAAGGTACTATGGGCTCCTCAGCCTTACAAAAAAAGGGGTTACAACAGAGGTGGAACGGGATCAAGGAAGTACTCCTGGTGATACTCAGAGTAGATTTCAGTCAGCCGGGCCCTAGCCGTTGTAGCCCGCTCCTACCGACGCTGCACGCGGACCCGGGACGCCACGGAAGCACCCGACCCTCCGCCCTCTGAGCCTTGGCCCACGAGGTACCTCATCTTGAAACACTCTAGAATCATAGCCAAGGATCGGTCGTTCCTGGCTTTCGAGATGAGGCCGAACAGGAAGATCGAATGCACCTTATCGAGCGCCTCGTCCAGAAGTTCCTCAGTGAAGGGGTTGTCCAACCACGGGAACCTCCTCCAGATCGCGTACATCAACATCTGAAGCAAAGACAAATGCCGAGGGAGAAGCCGGCCGAAGTGATCCTCGAGGCGCTGAACCACTCTCCGGTACTCCTCCTCGAACAGAGATTGGTCGTACAAGGAGACATCACCAAGGGTGATAATCTACACGCGTCCAGTCATCTCGAAAGTAAGTAGCGCCGAAGGAGCCACCATCTCCTTCCCTATTTATAACTCCGAACATTATCTTCAAAGACCTGGATTCTCACACGCACCAGCGCGAATCTTGGGAATCGCATCAACTAATCCAATGCCACGCCGCCACGAGGCAAAACTGACGCGGTTTCCCGAAACGTTCTGCCTTCCCCCGTACATTCCTGACACGTGTCGCCCATGACTATTACCCTTCCCGATGATCACACGTTAGGAGGGTCGGGCGAACCCTTGCGCGACCGGGCAACAACCCTGCTTGGTCCATCCTTAGCAGGCCTCTTACGGGCCCTCCCGCGCTAAGGATCGAAGCCCTCATGTCACGCCTCGCTTCCCGGTGTACGGCGAAGGGGATGCGACGAGGCCGCTACGTATTTACGGTGAAGTAAATACGCTAAGCGTATCTAAGCAATATAAATGAAAATGCACAAGAGACAAAAGATATAATTGAACAACAACTTTATTTATTCACATTCTTTTTACAATACATGGAAAAGTAAATACATGGGATAAAGCGATGCCTAAACAATGGCATAACAAAAAGGAAAAGTACTGAAATAAAATGTGTACAATGAAGCTAGAGCTCTGGGTCATAGACAAGCTGCTCCAAGTCCTCAGTAGTAGGCTCGATCTCCTGAGTGTCCAGATCACCTGACAACATTTCAAAGAAGAAAGAGAAGGAATGTCGTTAGCAAAAAATTGCTCGGTAAGTCCCAAAGATAAGGGAGAAGTAGAAAAGACAGAGAGTAAGAGAGAAATTGTAGCTTTTAAAGTTGTATTATATTGTTAAACTGTTGTATTCATTAACGCTGTTTTTTGTAGCTTGGTACAGAAGGATGCCAGTGTATACGAGAAGAGTCTCTATATGCCAGAGACTAGAGGCAAATGGAAGTACAAGGATCCGTTAGAAAGCCCGGAACAACGGCGTGGTATTCAGGTTAGGTGCCTTAAATCTTGCAGTCTCGTGCCACTTCTAACACCTTCCATACAAATCTACCCCTTAAACCCCGCGAAGTATCATTTGAATTGTTTGTGTTGTATTGCAACTTGTATTGTCTTGTAATATAGATTATATAATTGGATGACTTGCCGAAACCATGATATCAGTAAATGGATGTAACTAGAGAATCATGGATGTAATTGGATAATCATGTAAATGGAAGTATATCCATGGTTCGGTTCGGTCAATACAGATTGAATAGATTGAATATATGTATTCATGGATTCATATCGAATTGTAGTATTATTGATTGTACTTGAATCATATTCAAGTCGGATTAATATAATGAGACTTAGTCTGAGTCAGACAATTAGAAAAAAATTGAAGTCCTGATTGTTTTGATATTATCGGTAACCGCTGCACATGGGCAGCAGGATTTGTGTCTTTTTCAAAGACGATTACCGTGTTGATAACACCGTTTGTTAAGTTGTCTACCTTAAATAGGCAAGCACCCATATCTTCGGCTCCCTGAGGCTCAAGAGACTGGTCCCGCTTAAACCTATATTTACTAGGGTCCTCAGGGTAATTTATAGAACTTGAGGGGGTTTTATGTAAAAGTAATTTTGTATAATTTTCAAAATACACCCTAAGTATTTAATTATCGTCTTTAGAGTTGTCATAGATATAGATTTTATATTTGTGATATTTCTAGTGAAAATAACCTAATTTCATAATATATGGTATTTAATTGTAAGTATTGGACTTGTATGGAATTTCATGGTATTTTAATGTAAAGTGATTCTTGTGAATTTAGAAAAAAAGTTGGAATATTTATATTATCATAAAATAGATATTTTAATGATACATACATACATACATACATACATACATATATACATATATATATATATATATATATATATTTATATAAAAATAATTTTAATATATATTATATTTCTAGAAATCTCATTTTCTTAAGATATTTGTATTTTAAATCTCTCGAGACCGAATGCTCCTTGCGGAGGTCTGCATCTCGCACTACTAAGCCTAGGGATGTGCGATAATCCGCACCATCCCAGTCGGGTTTCCCAAAATGGGTTGTAGCGGCGCTTTGCAAAGATTTATAAAAATACGAATTCTTATAGAAAACGATTTTAATAGTTAGTGGTATTTATTGTGAAGTTTCGTTTTCCCGTATTCTATGTTCCCGAAAGGTATTGTGCTATGTTGCATATGAGTGTGTGAGGAGGTAGGTCATTATTTCGTAATCTACTTAAAGGTATAGCAAGTTTGTGATGTTTTAAATGTCAAAATTAAACTATATGGTATTATAGTAAAAAAGTACGATAAAAATTGAAATAGAAATCCTTTTGATATGGAACTTGTTCAATATATTTTGTTAATGATTAATAGTCAAGATGTAAGAGTTTAATATGGTTGTGTTAAGGAAAATTGAACTTTATAAAGAAAACCGAATCGGAAGTCGGATTTAACTCCGCTTCCGTCGGGTATTCGTAAAAGAGGTTTTAAGAATAGATTAGAGAAGAGGGCGGTGGGACTTACTGGCTTAGAATCAATAGAGGAGGTAGAGGAGGAAGTAGGGTTCGTCGGTGCATTGTTTCGTCGCCGGAAGCTCCTAGGGTCGTCGTCGGAAGTTCGCCGGAGTTTCGCCCTTCGCTAACTCCACTTGTACACAAAAGTTCTAGAGATTTTCTTGAGAGTTTTGGACAGAAATTTGGAGTGAAGAGGGTGTGTTTAGGGTTGATATTTATAGGGAAAGATTAGGGTTTAGGGTAGGTCAAAGGCTGTAAAGAAAAATGTATTGTATTAAAATTATGGTTTAATGGGATTTTAAAGAGTTATGTTAAATTGCAGGAAAATTAAAGTGTACAGGGGTTTAGGGAAGACCAAGAGGCAGAACTTTCATGTTGGACAATCGACGATCCGGCTGAGTCCGGCCGGCGGAGGCGGGCCGAGTCGGCCGAGTCGGGCCGGGGATCGCCGCCACGGGTCCTATGTCGTATAGTGTAGCCCTTGGGTCAGTTTGTTTTACATGTGTAGTAGCAGGGTTTTTACGAGTTATGCATGTGTAGGCCCTTGGACTTCTACAAATTCAAAACAAAACAATATTAAAAATAATGTGGGGAATGGGATTTGAACTCTGGTGGTTTAGTTCAGCAGTGCAAGGTCTTACCAATGAGCTACACGCTCCTTCTTGCTATCAAAAAGCAAAACAAACTGATATCTTGTGCTCAGGCAAAAATAATGTCACGCCCCGCTTCCCAAAATACGGAAAACGAGGGATGACTAGGCCAGCCATGCTCCTACGGTCAAGGAATCATCCCGCGGTAGTCACACTTCGGTTTCTAGCATTACATGGTAATCAGTAAATAAAGCACAGTATTAAAGGAATCACATCACTAATTTATTACATTAATATTCCATTGTTCACACATTACAGATAACAAGAACAAATACTAACCAAAGTCAAACTCACGATCACTTTTATGGAAAGCAGTAAAGATAGAAAGTACACCAGACTATATCTCTGTGAACTCGAAGGGTAGATCCGTCTCCTGTGCTGGTCCTCCCGCGGGATCTGAGCATGCATACTCAGGTCGTCAGAACGACACAAAACAATATTATTATAATAAGATGAAACAGGTATATGAGATAATACTGGTGTAAGAACAATTCAAGTAATCACTATGTCACTATATGATTGTGAATATGTTATGTGTCCCTATCGGTCTCTAGGTCGTGTTTGAAATCACATAGTGGAAGGAGGATCATGTTTAACAGGAGTCTCGTACATACCCGAGACAACGGCCCACATGCCCGGGACATAACCCTGTCAGCCGGATCGCTAGATCCTACCCTACACGTATCAGTATCACGGTTCGAATGATCATCCTCTAAACACGGTCCCGCTAAATACGATACTCTTTCCACTTTGATTTCCCTTTTTTCCCCAGGTTACACTATTCATGATATTGATCTAGTTGTGTACAAGTATACCAATGGCACGGTTTCATCACTGTTCACTGTATCAATCACTGTCACGAATATTCACTTTCAATTGGTGTACTCGTCACTCCTAAACCAATATCTATAACGCACAATAATGCAATGTCCACACGCACTAACACTGAGTATATGGCAAGGGCATGATATATGTTTTGTATGCTACCAATAAACTCTGTATGTTATGAATCAACATGCATATCATTAACTAAAATAATTTGCATAAATCAATATGTTAAGAATTCATAAAAATGATACAAGTAAGATAAATAGAACACTCAGTCAGCAATTCATCAAAATTTGTTTCAGTTCAATCGGGATTCCAGTTTTCAAGATATAGCTATTTCATTTAAAGTGCTCGCGGCTGGAAATTCAGTTTTAGAACTGAACGTTCGTTTCGCGACACGAATTGCACCCAGTTGGGCTCATAATTTAGCGATGTTTCAGTTGAATGAAATCTAGGACTTTCAATAAAGTATTCAACGCAACAGACGGATCCTCAATCTCATCTGTACGTTGAAAGTTATATACAGTTTAACCTCAGTATGTCATTTCAGAATCTGTTCTGGACAGTCATATGTTCTGCCCTTTTAAATATAGTTTAAAATAGCAAACGGCGATGAATCGGAATGGAATCACCAGTTTTGTTCAACTAACAGAATTATATTTAATATACTGCAGGGTTCCGTAACATACGACTTCAGAAAACACAGTGACGCAGGTCTTGAGACCGAACACAATAATCAGGAACACTCTGGACTGCAGTCCAGAGTCGCATTCCGATCTAATTATCATCATGGTTACAGAACAGAAATCATTAGAATTTTACATAGGGTTAAAGTTTGTCGAGTCGTCTTCGATTTAAGCCCTCGAACGCATCATTCCAGTATGTATATAATTTATGGTGATTTTATTCGTTTTCAGGTACGAGAAAATTCTAGTTTTAACGGCATATTTGGGGGTATCAATTTTTGTCACTAACAATCGTATTTTCCAGTAAATTTTATACACGACATTTATCATTATGAGGGCCATCAGAAAACATTTACTTCCGTCAAATTAAACAATTATTTTCATTGGGATATAGCATCGAACACATAGGTCACAAAATATATAGGTAATCGGTAAATTCGTAAACTATGTGATTTAGGTTTGTACCACTGTTATATTAGCATGAAGCAAGTAAACACTTGCCTGGAAACGTCTCAAGGTCGTACGGCAGCAGCGGCGTCACGAACGCGCGATGTACGCCGTGAAACAGATTCTCGCGAGCTTGGATCGAAACACGGGTTGACGTCGGAGTTGTCCGGAGTCGTCAAGTGCTTGCTGGAAGCGGATGTGGTGCTCTGTGGTTGTCCTGGGACTTGCTGGGGTCGACGACGTCGGCGGTGGTCGCTCCGGCGACGTGCACAGTGAGTGCACAGTGATCACTGATGTGGGTTTTGGAGAGAGAGGGGGAGCAGTGAGGGTCGGGTTTGGAGTGATGAGGATGGTGCTGAGGATGTAGAGGGTCGCAGAGGTGGTTCAGGCCGGAGGGGGCTCGTCGGCGTCGGTTAGATGAAGGCGGGTGCGGGTAGGTTTAGAAGTGTTGGGAATGCTTGGTAGGGGTGCTCGGCTCGATGGAGGATACTGGGGCTCTTGGGGTGAGTTACTTGAGAGAAGAGAGTGAAGTAGGAGGAGTGAGGGATCGCAGAGGAGTAGTCGTCGTCGGAGGTGGAGGTTGCAGTGGGTTGTTGGTGGGTTCGTGGGAACTTTTCGATCGGGTGGGAGAGTTTTGAGGAGTTGGAGAGTGAGAGGGAGATGGGGAGTTGGAGAGTGAGAGTTGAGGGAGTCGTGGCCGGGGTCGTGGGCGACGGTGAGGGCGACGTGGGGAGCTCGGGGACGCGGGTCGCGAGAAGAGGAATGGGCGGGAACTGTTTTGGACGTGGGGAAGGGGAGATAAAGAAACGGGTCGGGTCGGTTGGGTTCGAAGAGGAGGCCGAAGGAGAACGGGCCGGGCTCGATTAAAATTTCCCTCTTAACAATTAAAATCTGAAGTGGGCTGAGAAGAGACGGGTCGGGGCTGTTTTAAAAAAAAAATCTTTTTTAAAAGAAAGCTTTGTGGGCTGAGTGTTTGTAGATGGGGCCGGGTTTAATAATATGTTAATATTTATTTTATTTTGGGTTTTAGTTTAGGTTTTAGTTTAATTGGCTTTGGTTTTAAATCTTGGGTTTTAACTTTTAGGGTTTGGAAAAATATAAATATTAAGCTTAAACAACCAATTCAATATATGAAGCAAAAGAAAATAAACCACTGGAAATCAGAGAATAGGAAACTTTTATTGGAATGGAAACGGGGATTTACATCATACCCCCCTTAACAAAAATTTCGTCCTCGAAATTTAACAAAGATACAAGAAACAATGTACTAAACAAAGTGATGTGGATAACGATCACGGATATCTTCCTCCCGTTCCCAGGTGGATTCTCCTGGGGAACGACCACCCCAAGACACTCGGACTAAAGGAATGATTTTATTCTTCAGCACTTTCTCTCTGCGGTCGAGAATGGTAGTAGGCTGCTCCTCGTACGATAAATCGGTACCCAAAACTAGCTCTGAATGGTCCAGGACATGGCTCTCATCTCGAACATATCGCCGCAACTGTGACACGTGGAAGGTATTGTGCACACCAGCTAGCGATGGAGGCAAGGCGAGTCGATAGGCCACCTCTCCTACTCGCTCTAGCACCTCAAAAGGTCCGATAAAACGGGGACTAAGCTTTCCCCGACCTCCGAACCTGATAACTCCACGAGTAGGGGAAATCTTCAAGAACACATGATCTCCGACTTCGAACTCGAGTGCCCTTCTGCTGGTATCTGCCCAACTCTTCTGTCGATCCTGAGCCGTCTTGATACGCTGTCTGATCATTTGGACTTTGTCGACTGTCTGAACAATGAGTTCGGGGCCCAGTAATCTTTGTTCTCCCACATCATCCAAACATACTGGGGATCGACACTTCCGCCCGTATAGTGCTTCAAAAGGAGCCATCTGAATACTAGCCTGGTAACTATTGTTGTAAGAGAACTCGACTAGGTGCAGATGGTCCTCCCAGGAACCCTGAAAGTCCAACATACAGGCTCTCAACATATCCTCGAGCGTCTGAATCGTACGCTCGGATTGTCCATCTGTCTGTGGGTGATACGCTGTGCTGAATTTAAGACGGGTTCCCAAGCTCTCCTGTAAGCTCTTCCAAAAGTGTGACAAGAATCTCGTGTCCCGGTCTGACACAATGCTGACTGGAACACCGTGAAGTCGTACAATCTCCTGCATATATCTTTCTGCCAGTGATTCTGTCGACTGTCCCACTCGGAAAGGTAGAAAGTGTGCAGCTTTTGTGAGGCGATCGACGATAACCCAAATAGCGTTATTGCCCCTAGGGCTCCGTGGTAAGGCCGTCACAAAATCTATTGTAATGTGCTCCCACTTCCATTCCGGTATCGGCAGTGGTTGTAACAATCCTGCTATCCTCTGATGTTCCGCCTTCACCTGCTGACATACTAAACATCTGGATACAAACCTTGCAATTTCCAGCTTCATTCCGTTCCACCAAAAGTGTTGCTTTAGGTCCTGATACATTTTTGTACCTCCTGGATGCACAGAATAAGCTGAACTGTGAGCTTTAGCCAAAACTTCTTCTCGAACATCTCCTTTAGGTACGCAGAGTCTGCTACCGAATCTCAGAGAGCCATCTTCATGTATAATCAAATCCGTTCTCAGTCCAGCTTCCACTTGCTCCCTGAACTTTTGCAATCGGGGATCATCCGCTTGTGCAATCTTGATGCGATCCACCAAAGAAGATTGCACCTGTAGCTGCCAAAGTTGACTGAGTGCGTTTGGCGTAACGACTTCAAGTTCAAGTCTCTGGAAATCCTCAATAATGCTCCTCTGATCGGTCAACATCATGACCGCTGGTTTGCGACTAAGCGCATCTGGTACAACATTGACCTTCCCCGGGTGATACTGAAGGTCCAAATCATAATCTGCCATTAGCTCTAGCCATCAGCGCTGCCTCATGTTTAGTTCCTTCTGAGTGAAAACATATTTCAAACTTTTATGATCCGTGTATACCTCCACTTTCTCACCCAATAGATAGTGCCTCCAAATCTTCAACGCAAAGACTACCGCAGCTAACTCCAAGTCATGCGTGGGGTAGTTCTTCTCGTGGTTTCTCAGTTGTCGAGAGGCGTAAGCAACCACTCGGCCGTGCTGCATTAGGACACAGCCTAATCCCTTCCCTAAGGCATCACTGTGTATCACCAAACCACCGGAATTATCTGGTACTGTAAGTATAAGTGCCGTGGTTAACTTCTGCTTTAGTGTGTCGAATGCCTGAGTGCACTCTTCTATCCATGTAAACGGCACGTCCTTCCGTGTCAGCCTCGTCAATGGTTCCGCGATTCTTGAGAAATCTTGGACGAATCTCCGATAATAACCTGCCAATCCCAGAAAACTCCTGATCTCAGCCACTGACTTCGGTGTTGGCCAATCTCTGACAGATTCTATCTTAGCCGGGTCCACCGAGATGCCTTCGCCCGAAACAATATGTCCCAAAAACTGTACTTTGTCGAGCCAGAATTCACACTTGCTTAGCTTCGCATACAGCTTCTCCTCCCGAAGAATTTGTAGGACCGTGCGCAAATGTTCAGCGTGCTCTTCCCGGGTCTTCGAGTAGACAAGTATGTCGTCGATAAACACAACGACAAACGTGTCCAAGTACTTTGCGAACACCCTTTTCATTAAGTCCATGAATATTGCTGGGGCATTGGTAACACCGAACGGCATCACAAGGAACTCGTAATGTCCGTATCGGGTCCTGAAAGCCGTCTTGCATACATCCTCGGCTGCAACTCTGATTTGATGATATCCAGAACGAAGGTCCAACTTCGAGAATACCTTGGCTCCACTTAGCTGATCGAATAGGTCGTCAATGCGCGGGATTGGGTACTTGTTCTTTATTGTAACCTTGTTCAGCTCCCGATAATCTATACACATTCGCAACGATCCATCCTTCTTCTTTACCAATAGAACTGGTGCACCCCACGGTGAAGCGCTTGGCCGAATAAATCCTTTCTCCAATAGTTCTTCAACCTGCTTCTTCAATTCCGCCAATTCAACTGGTGCCATTCTGTATGGGGCTCTGGATACTGGGGCTGTACCTGGAGTCAAGTCGATTGAGAACTCCAAGATTCGAGGAGGTGGTAGACCTGGTAGATCTTCGGGAAATACGTCCAGAAAGTCCCGAACAATTTCTGGGACTAGGCTCTTATCAATCTCCATAGCTGTTAGCTCCTTAGGCTTTGCTCTGTATTTAGCTGGCTCCAAAGATTCGCTTCCGCCCTCGAAAATAAACTCCGGGTGATTGGGAATGCGGAAGATCACATTCCTTGCATGACAGTCGATAATCGCATGAAAAGTGCTCATCCAGTCCATCCCGAGAATTGCGTCGTAACTGCCTGTCCCAATCAGAAGGAAATTCGCATAGAATTCCCTGCCACACACTACAACCGGGCATAATCTACATTCTCGACTAGATATTATGATACCATTACCCGTATGAATTTCCCATCCCTTAGTTAGTGGTTCATGTGGTATTGAGTGTGTATCAGTGAAATGCTCAAACAAGAAACAATGCGATGCTCCCGAATCAAAAAGTACTCTAGCTGGCAAGGAATGTACGAGTAGAGTACCTGTAACCACGTCTCCGGACGCCTCTGCCTGCTCGGCGGTCAAGGTGAAAGCCCGTCCCTGACCGCGACCAGTAAAGGGTTGCCACTGCTCCTGCGGCCTCTGCTGCGGCGGTCCAGAACCTCCCTGTATTTCTGCTCGCTCAGGGCAACTGCCAATCTTGTGTTGACTGGAACCGCAAACCAAGCACTATCCCTTGGCACGGCGACAGTCCTTCTGGGTATGTCCACCTCTACCGCAATAGCCGCAAACTACGCCCTGTCTCTAGGGGCGATGCTGTGGTACGAACGGGCGCTTCATTTGTGTCGTTCCTGGCCTGTGAACCGGTATGGTTCCTCGAGATGGCGCGTGGGTACGTGCTGGAACGACTGGGGGTCTCCTGAACTTGTTAATCAATTGCTCCTGAACTCTCGCCGCGTTGAGTACCTGTGCGAAAGTCTGTAAATCCAACGATGCAATCAACTGCTGCAACTCAAAATCTAACCCCTGAAGGAAACGCCTGGCCCTGGTGGCCTCTGAGGCGACCATGTACGGAGCAAAACGACTCAAGCGGTTGAACTCTGCCGCATAAACGTCCACTGGGCGTCCATTCTGCTTCAAAAGAATAAACCTCTCCTCCATTTCTGCCTTGGCTGTGGAAGGAAAATAATGATCTAGGAAGCACTCCTTAAACTTGCTCCATTCGATCGGCCCGTCAAGTCTGCTTTCTTCCACCGACCACCATGTACGTGCTTCGTCTTCTAATTGAATCTTTATCACATCCACTCTGTCTTCCTCTGGAACCCTGGCGGCAGTCAATAAATTTTCTATGTTCACCAGCCATTGCTCAGCCTCAAGGGGTTCAGCTAGTCCTGTGAATGCAGCTGGGTGTAACCGTCGGAAGTCTGATACTGTACCAGCCCTAGCATGATAAGCTGGTGGAACAACGCCCTCGGGGGCGGTAATAAGTGCGGAGGGTCCTCCTGCGGCGGTAATCGCCCTGAGTCCCTCAGTAAGCAAATCTGTCTTCCTCTCCTGAGCTTCCGCGAGAGTGGTCAGTGCACTGAGTATTCTTTCCGTGCGGTCCTGAGAGCTGGAGTCCGAGGAGGGGTCGTTCGGGGACGTCATATCACTGGAAGATTCAAAAGGATAGGGTCAGATTCAAGGATGGAAATCAAGAGTAGTGAAACAAGAATAACGTAATACAGCATAGTTAATGTTATCCCTTGATATTAAACACAGGCTCTGATACCAACTAAACCATGTCATGCCCCGCTTCCCAAAATACAGAAAACGAGGGATGACTAGGCCAGCCATGCTCCTACGGTCAAGGAATCATCCCGCCGTAGTCACACTTCGGCTTCTAGCATTACATGGTAATCAGTAAATAAAGCACAGTATTAAAGGAATCGCATCACTAATTTATTACATTAATATTCCATTGTTCACACATTACAGATAACAAGAATAAATACTAACCAAAGTCAAACTCACGATCACTTTTATGGAAAGCAGTAAAGATAGAAAGTACACCAGACTATATCTCTGTGAACTCGAAGGGTAGATCCGTCTCCTGTGCTGGTCCTCCCGCGGGATCTGAGCATGCATACTCAGGTCGTCAGAGCGACACAAAACAATATTATTATAATAAGATGAAACAAGTATATGAGATAATACTGGTGTAAGAACAATGCAAGTAATCACTATGTCACTATATGATGCAGAATATGTTATGTGTCCCTATCGGTCTCTAGGTCGTGTTTGAAATCACATAGTGGAAGGAGGATCATATTTAACAGGAGTCTCGTACATACCCGAGACAACGGCCCACATGCCCGGGACATAACCCTGTCAGCCGGATCGCTATATCCTACCCTACACGTATCAGTATCACGGTTCGAATGATCATCCTCTAAACACGGTCCCGCTAAATACGATACTCTTTCCACTTTGATTTCCCCTTTTTCCCCAGGTTACACTATTCATGATATTGATCTAGTTGTGTACAAGTATACCAATGGCACGGTTTCATCACTGTTCACTGTATCAATCACTGTCACGAATATTCACTTTCCATTGGTGTACTCGTCACTCCTAAACCAACATCTATCACGCACGATAATGCAATGTCCACACGCACTAACACTGAGTATATGGCAAGGGCATGATATATGTTTTGTATGCTACCAATAAACTCTGTATGTTATGAATCAACATGCATATCATTAACTAAAATAATTTGCATAAATCAATATGTTAAGAATTCATAAAAATGATACAAGTAAGATAAATAGAACACTCAGTCAGCAATTTATCAAAATTTGTTTCAGTTCAATCGGGATTCCAGTTTTCAAGATATAGCTATTTCATTTAAAGTGCTCGCGGCTGGAAATTCAGTTTCAGAACTGAACGTTCGTTTCGCGACACGAATTGCACCCAGTTGGGATCATAATTTAGAAATTTTTCAGTTGAATGAAATCTAGGACTTTCAATAAAGTATTCAACTCAATAGACGGATCCTCAATCGTATCTGTACGTTGAAAGTTATACACAGTTTAACCTCAGTATGTCATTTCAGAATCTGTTCTGGACAGTCATACGTTCTGCCCTTTTAAATATAGTTTAAAATAGCAAACGGCGATGAATCGGAATGGAATCACCAGTTTTGTTCAACTAACAGAATTATATTTAATATACTGCAGGGTTCCGTAACATACGACTTCAGAAAACACAGTGACGCAGGTCTTGAGACCGAACACAATAATCAGGAACACTCTGGACTGCAGTCCAGAGTCGCATTCCGATCTAATTATCATCACGGTTACAGAACAGAAATCATTAGAATTTTACATAGGGTTAAAGTTCGTCGAGTCGGCTTCGATTTAAGCCCTCGAACGCATCATTCCAGTATGTATATAATTTATGGTGATTTTATTCGTTTTCAGGTACGAGAAAATTCTAGTTTTAACGGCATATTTGGGGGTATCAATTTTTGTCACTAACAATCGTATTTTCCAGTAAATTTTATACACGACATTTATCATTATGAGGGCCATCAGAAAACATTTACTTCCGTCAAATTAAACAATTATTTTCATTGGGATATAGCATCGAACACATAGGTCACAAAATATATAGGTAATCGGTAAATTCGTAAACTATGTGATTTAGGTTTGTACCACTGTTATATTAGCATGAAGCAAGTAAACACTTGCCTGGAAACGTCTCGAGGTCGTACGGCGGCAGCGGCGTCACGAAAGCGCGATGTACGCCGTGAAACGGATTCTCGCGAGCTTGGATCGAAACACGGGTTGATGTCGGAGTTGTCCGGAGTCGTCAAGTGCTTGCTGGAAGCGGATGTGGTGCTCTGTGGTTGGCCTGGGACTTGCTGGGGTCGACGACGTCGGCGGTGGTCGCTCCGGCGACGTGCACAGTGAGTGCACAGTGATCACTGATGTGGGTTTTGGAGAGAGAGGGGGAGCAGTGGGGGTTGGGTTTGGAGTGATGAGGATGGTGCTGAGGATGTAGAGGGTCGCAGAGGTGGTTCAGGCCGGAGGGGGCTCGTCGGCGTCGGTTAGATGAAGGCGGGTGCGGGTAGGTTTGGAAGTGCTGGGAATGCTTGGTAGGGGTGCTCGGGTCGATGGAGGATACTGGGGCTCTTGGGGTGAGTTACTTGAGAGAAGAGAGTGAAGTAGGAGGAGTGAGGGATCGCTGAGGAGTAATCGTCGTCGGAGGTGGAGGTTGCTGTGGGTTGTTGGTGGGTTCGTGGGAACTTTTCGATCGGGTGGGAGAGTTTTGAGGAGTTGGAGAGTGAGAGGGAGATGAGGAGTTGGAGAGTGAGAGTTGAGGGAGTCATGGCCGGGGTCGTGGGCGACGGCGAGGGCGACGTGGGGAGCTCGGGGACGTGGGTCGCGAGAAGAGGAATGGGCGGGAACTGTTTTGGACGTGGGGAAGGGGAGATAAAGAAACGGGTCGGGTCGGTTGGGTTCGAAGAGGAGGCCGAAGGAGAACGGGCCGGGCTCGATTAAAATTTTCCTCTTAACAATTAAAATCTGAAGTGGGCTGAGAAGAGACGGGCCGGGGCTGTTTTAAAAAAAAATTCTTTTTTAAAAGAAAGCTTTGTGGGCTGAGGGTTTGTAGATGGGGCCGGGTTTAATAATATGTTAATATTTATTTTATTTTGGGTTTTAGTTTAGGTTTTAGTTTAATTGGCTTTGGTTTTAAATCTTGGGTTTTAACTTTTAGGGTTTGGAAAAATATAAATATTAAGCTTAAACAACCAATTCAATATATGAAGCAAAAGAAAAGAAACCACTGGAAATCAGAGAATAGGAAACTTTTATTGGAATGGAAACGGGGATTTACAAATAACCCTTTCTGTATTTTTGAAAAAATTATACAGAAAATTTAGGGTTGTTACACCTCATCAAGAGACAGCAGAGCGGCTACCCTGCTCGGCTATCCCCGACTGGTAGTTCACTGCCACACAGCGCCAGGGATCGAAGCCCTCGCCAAGAGCCAACCGAGCAGCTTCACTGCTCGGCTGTCCCAGGCTGGTAGTTCCCTACCACACAGCGCTAGGGATCTAAGCCCTCACCAAGTGGCAACCGGGCACTCCTTTGCTCGGTTATCCCTGGCTGGTAGCTCCCTACCCTACAACTCCAGGGATCAAAGCCCTCACTGAGAGGCAGCCGAGCGGCTACCCTGCTCGGCTATCCCTGGCCGGTAGCTCCCTACCCCACAACGCCAGGGATCAAAGCCCTCGCCAAGAGGCACCGAGCAGCAACCCTGCTCGGCCCAGTCCTTAAGGATCAAAGCCCTCGCTAAGAGGCACTGGGCAGCAACCCTGCTCGGCCCGTCCTTAGTAGGCCTCTTACGGCCCCTCCCACGCTAAGGATCAAAAGCCCTCTCCAAGAGGCAACCAGGCCCGCTCTTGCTCGGTTATCCCTGGCTGGTAGCTCCTTATCCCACAACGTCAGGGATCAAAGCCCTCGCCAAGAGGTACCGGGAAGCAACCCTACTCGGCTCCGTCCTTAAGGATCAAAGCCCTCACCAAGAGGTACCGGGCAGCAACCCTGCTTGGCCCGTCCTTAGTAGGCCTCTTACGGCCCTTCTCGCGCTAAAGATCAAAAGCCCTCTCACGAGGTAATCGGGCCCGCCCTTGCTCGGTTATCCTTGGCTGGTAGCTCCTTACCCCACAACGCCAGGGATAAAAGCCCTCGCCAAGAGGCAACCGGGCCCGCCCTTGCTCGGTTATCCCTGGTTGGTAGCTCCCTACCCCACAACGCCAGGGATCTAAGCCCTCACCATGAGGCACCGGGAATCTACCTTACTCGGCCTGTCCTTAGCATACCTCACCGCGCCTCCCGCGACTAAGGAATAAAGCCCTCACCAAGAGGCATCCGGTCTATCTACGTCTGAGCGATCTCCACATCGACTTCGGGGCCATGGAGATACCGTCCCCCCACCGGTCTTTTCACACTTGGCAAATGAACAGATTCAACTCGACGTGTGATCGCTAGACGAAAAACAGGTCTAACACGAAGGCAGTACTGTGCAAATACAAGTGTTTACCGACAAAGGAAAATACGCGCGTAAATACTACTGCAAAAAGTTTTTATTCACAAAGCCAAAAGTCTTTACAAAGGTATCGTGGGCTCCCCAGCCTTATCAAATTACCCGGAGGCTTACAAAAGAGAGAGGAGGAAAAGCCAAAAAGTTTGGGCCGCAAGCCCTGCCTAGACATCACCTCCCTCATCACCATCGGCCGGAGGCATGACCACCGAAAGTGGGACCCAAGCACGGAGCTCACTGTCGGCAAACTCCGAAAACTGATCCTTCATGGCATCAAGAGCTTTGTTCCATGCAATGGCGGAGGCCTCGCCGAGGTCGACGTAAAACTGGTCCAACCCCTTGTAATCAGTCACCGCCTTTCTAGCCCGAATCTCGGCAACCTCCGCCGCCTGAAGCACCGCCTCAGCATCCCGCCTGCTGGCATCTCTCGCCCTCTTCATGGCTGCAAAGCGATCGGCCAGTTCCATCAACTTCACCTCGATGACTCGGTGGGACTCACTGTTCCCCGCCGAAAATGCGGAGAGACGCGATAAACGTCTTGCCTGAATTTCGGGGCAGATGCTAATTGATGCTATCCGTCCACCTCTCCGAAGAAGCCAAGTTGATTTATGGCACCACGTATCGATGGTTCAGATGGATGCGGCCGATGTAGCAGACTTCGTCAGATTCCCCCTCATTTGAGGGGTTTTTGATTGTGAGGACGCTCTCCCCTGCAAGCGCAAGCCCCTGCAGTTAATTACGCTACCGCATCGTGGTAACAACTTTCTCCTTCTCCAGATGGTCACTTCGTGTCATGGGTGTTTGTTTTGTTTTTGGTTGTCCGTGAATTGTATACGGAGACTAATTTATGTTGTCGCCCGTAGGGCGTGGATTAGTCCAAATCCGTATTTTCTTAGATTTGTGTTTGGGGTTGGGTTTAAGGATACGTTAGTCTCATTTGATACTGAGATCAACTTAAACGATTGTTAAGGATACATTAGTCCAATTTTTAGACTAAGATCAACTTAACAGGATCGTTTAGATCCAACAAGAGAGCAATTGGGCTCTATTGTTTAGTTTAGGGACATTGCGGTCGATTAGTTTAAGGACATTACGGTTTAAGGACATCTCGGTCCAAGGTTAAGGACATCATAGTCCGTGAGTTTAAAGACATCACAGTCAAGGTTAAGGACATCGTAGTCCGTGAGTTTAAATACCTTACAGTCAAGGTTAAGGACATCGTAGTCCGTGAGTTTAAAGACCTCACAGTCAAGGTTAAGGACATCATAGTTCGTGAGTTTAAAGACCTCACAGTCAAGGTTAAGGACATTGTTGTCCATGAGTTTAAAGACCTCGCAGTCAAGGTTAAGGACATCATAGTCCGTGAAATGTGTGGTTGTTGGGACTCGTCACCTCTCTGAAGACGTTGAAGGATTACAACGACAAATATCAAAGGAGTGAAGAGATGTACCCTTGAACCGAAGTTGATTTGGGGATCTGTAGTCCAATTTGGAACTAAAATCAATTAATTAGATTATGAGCACATTGGCTCAGTTAAATCTGAATTGAGGACTTATGGCCAATTTGGGTTAAGTCCAATTAAATTTGAAATGTTGGCCCCTTGTTAGACCATTAAACATTTGTCTGGGTTCAACCCCCCATTATTTGGCACTGCTAAACAGGGGTTCTGACAACATTTTATCTTTGTTGAGTGCTGGGCACTCATATGCCATATGAGATGATCAATCTTGGAAGACAAAGGTATATTTGAGGCTCAGTCAAAGGGGAGTCTTGCCTCAGAAGGACTTAGCCAATTTAGGCTAGGGTTGATTTGAATATAGTGTTAAACACTAACATATATTTTATGGTCACGTGTTCCCACGTGATGCGCTGAAAATAGTGTTAAACACTAAGAACAAAACGCTTCAAAAATAGTGTTAAACACTAAAATGGGATTGGTCACGTGGGGCCATGTGAGGCCTCTGAAGGTGGGGACCAGTCTTCCTTTGTTTTGTTCTCAAAGTATTCAAAGGTATCAAACACTTAAGTCTTCACAGCCATCACGTGTGGGCACGTGACGGGCACCCATGCATTGATTTATTAAAGTGTTTATTAGGGGTCACGTGGGGACACGTGAGGACGCCCAAAATCGATTCTGCCTTTGGCTTTGTTCCCTTTATTTTGAGAGTCACGTGGGAACACGTGAGGCGTTGCCTCCAAGTTTTTCTCTTCTCATTTTGGGGAGTCTGTTTAGGGGTCATGTGCGGGCACGTGACCTAGTTTTATTCTTTCTTTTCTGATCATTGAGGAAAGGGGTCACGTGTCACCACGTCACCAAGTTCTGTTTTTTCTTCTCTGCTCATTGAGAATGGGGGTCACGTGTTACCACGTGATCAAGTTCTTTATGTTCATGGAGAGCTTTAAGTCTCTTGTTTTAAGAATTAAATTCTCTGTAGGGTTAAACCCTAATTATGTTTTAGAGGGATTAAATTCTCATGTATGTGGAAGAATTAAATTCTCATATAGGGTTAAACCCTAGTTCTGTCTTGGAGGAATTAAATTCCTATGAATTTGGGTAGAATTGAATTCTCATGCAGGGTTGAACCCTAATTTTATTTGGAGGAATTAAATTCCTATGAATTTGGGTAGAATTGAATTCTCATGCAGGGTTGAACCCTAATTTTATTTGGAGGAATTAAATTCCTATGAATTCGGGGAGAATTGAATTCTCATGCAGGGTTGAACCCTAATTTTATTTGGAGGAATTAAATTCCTATGAATTTGGGAGAATTAAATTCTCATATAGGGTTAAACCCTAGTTTTATTTGGAGGAATTAAATTCCTATGAATTTGGGAGAATTAAATTCTCTAAACTCAATTCTCCCTCTAAGTTTTGGATCTGCATGGCAGAATCTCCCCGATGAGAATTAAATTCTCAACTTGTGGGGAGATCTGCTTCTGCAGATCTTCAACCAAAGGAAGAACTAAGTTCTTTTGCAGAAGAGTTAAACTCTTAGACTGAGAATTAAATTCTCTTTTTGTTTTATGGAGCTTTGATCTCTTTCCCCTTTCTCACCTAGGGTTTCTTTTCTTGAGAATTAAATTCTCCTTTCTTTTCTCTCTGCTATTGTTTTTTCTTCAGAAAATTCCAAGATTCCAAAAAAAAATCTCTTTCTCCTCTTCTTGGGTCCTATTTATAGGAGAAGGAAAAGAATCAATTTGTTTAGTGAATCTTTCATTGAAAGATTTTGTTTGTTTTTGTAACCAACATGATCTTTTAGATCGCTCGGTGAATTTTATTCATCATTGGAATTTTAATCCAGAAGATATTTTGTTTGTTATTCTTGGTGAATTTTAGGGAAATCTTTCCTTGTATAAAATCTTTCCATAAATTGGTGATTTTTAATCACCATTGGATTTTTAATCCAACGGTGCTCCACTTTACAGAGCATAATCCTCTTTTGTTTGGAAAGATTTAAAGAAATACTTTCCCAGTTAGGGTCTTTGATTTCCCTTAATTAGAATTTAATTCTATTAATTCAGAAGGCTTTTAAAGCCCATCACGTGTTGGCACGTGATCCCAATGTTTGATCATTGAAATATAATTTAATTCTATCAGTTAAAGAGCTAAGAGACTTGTCACGTGTTGGCACGTGACCCTCTTTTATTCAGAATTTAATTTTGCCTTTTAACAGAGCTAAGAGACCATCACGTGTCAGCACGTGACCCTTAGTCACGTGTGAGCACGTGATGCCCCATTGGGGTCTTTCCTTAGCTGTTTTGTTACATTTTTGTTTGATTAGAATTTAATTCTATAAAGTAGAGATCACAGGAAACTATCACGTGTCAACACGTGACCCTTGGTCACGTGTGAACACTTAATACCTCATTGAGGTATTTCCTGATATTTTATCAGGGAACAAATGCCCCCACAGCGTTGTTTTCACGTGTCTGCACGTGAGTGCAACGCTGTCACCTTTGTGACCGTTGGATCTGTCTAGAGAATAGGGGAGATGAACCATTTCCCATCACATCCTATAAATGCCAGCGTCCCTTCAGAAGCGCCTCCACTTTGTTCATCTTCTTCCTTGCTTGCTTTTTCCTTTGAGAATTTAATTCTCTTTCCTAGAGCTTAGTTCTCTGTTTCGAAAATTTTCAGAGTTTAACTCTGTTAAAAGATTCCCTTTTCTCAAGTAATGATTTTGAACGGCTGAAGAACTTTTGCAGAAATCTTCGTTGGATTTTAAATCCATACTAAAGGTTTTTCCCTTTAACAAGAACCCATTTTTTTTAAGTTCTTAAAAAGAAAACCACTCAATCTTTAAACAATAGACCTTTTAGGGTTTCTCTGATCTTGAGGGATCGATGGCGATGCTTGTCTTTTCTCTAGAATTTAATTCCATTTCAAAGAGCTTCGGCTCTGAAAAAATATTTCTGGGAATTTAATTCCCCTAAAGAACTTAGTTCTTTAACAGAAGATCTCTTGAGATTTTTCTGCCTGAGATGTTCTTTGCAACAAAAGAAAAGATTTGCAGTAGGGTTTTCTGGGAATTTAATTCCCTTGTCCTGCTTGATTTGTGCAGAGTCCAAGATGGATTTCTTTTTGTGGAATGTGTAGGGTCATTTGAAATCCACTTTCCATTTATTGAGAATATTCTTTTTGTTCTCATAATGATTGTTTTGCCTCATCATCAGTAAGCCGCCATCTTGATTTTGTGGGACCCATGCGTTTTGTAACCAATAGTCCCATAAAATGAGTCCTCTGTTGCTTTCTTCCACTGTCTTTTTATATATGCATTTACAAACATATATATATATATATACACGTGTTGGCTTCGCTTAACAGTTTCCCCTTCTTTTATTTCAGGCACAATGACTTCTGTTCCATACTTCCCTTTCACTCGCTCGGAGGCTGCCTTTCCTCAGTCACCATCTGACGAGAAAGTAATGGCGATGATCAGGGCTCATGACTCGAATCATGCCAATTTGCTTTTATGGGGGACCTAGTACGGTCACATCGTCTGCGGTTGCCACAGTTTTCTTTGCGGGATACCGATGAAGCCTACCTGTCCGTTTCTGCCGATGGATCCTCCCCAGACCGCATTTGCTGTGGAGATGCTGAATTGGACCCCTATGGGACGGTTTGAGCCTTCAACAACTGGTATTCCAAACCATCCGGTGCCGGCTATAGACATTTTAGGGCGCCGCATTTGCCAGGGCGAAGCCCAACCATGGGGACAGATTTACAAGATAGGGCTTACTCCTCGACATCCCACGGTCTACCTTCTCTGGGCCCTTATATCCTGTCCGTCCATCGTGTGCGACTGCAGAGGGTCGGACTCTATCAGGCGATATACGCGTCTCTTTTCCACCATCAGTCTCCCTATGTCTGGTGGGATAAGGCCTTCTTAAACCAATGGAATCTTCCCACCAACACCTTCCTTCTAGGGGACCGCGAAGTTTCAATTTCTCTGGAAGAGTTTCGCGAGATATCAGGGTTGCCGGTCAGGGGGACGCTCTATGAAGAACTACCGCCTCCCGATGAATATGTCTTTGAAACTGAGCCTGCCATGCTTGACGGCCTGTCGACAGAGAATGCCGTCCGCCACAAGCGCTCAAGTTTGATCAAGGCTTTGAGCATTTTTGAGAAGTTATTCGCAGAGTCAGAGGTGCAGGGCGTCACTTTCAAAAGCTTTATCGCTTCCTTCCTTCACGAAGACGTTCTATTAAAGACGGCTCCGAAGTTCGCAAACATCAACGACCTCTTTGGGTTTGGTTTAAATAAGCGGGCTGCTAAAGAAGAGGACTTGTCGCAGTTCTACATTCCCATCATGTCGGCCGTGTCTTTCGAGTCGATTGCAGCTCCTGGTATGGATGAGGAGACTTTCTTTGTAGGCTTCATCAGTGTTTGGCTCAGTTGGTTCGCCATTCCCATGCGTCGTCGTTTCATGAGAGCCTCAGTTATTTACCCTGCTCATCGCATTGCTGAGGGGACGCGACTAGCTATGGGCATTACAGGGCTAGCGCATCTATATCATGGGTTAAGCGCCGCGGCTAACACCTTAACTCCAGGCGTAGATGTGGTAAATTTCTCTCTTCATTACTTTACGTCCTGAATTGAGATGCACGTGCTAGGGGCATTTGCTGCGCACCAAAGACCCAGCTTTTATGATGCTTACACTTTTCCGCGACTCATGCGGCTGGTGGGCGCTTCTGCTCCTGACCCGACTCAGTCTGGGGCTATTCGCATGCTGGTCAATCCCTATGCCACTACAGGCGGGATAGTATTCAACGACCGAGTTCTCTCTGCTCCCTCAAGACCGGTCCAACAGCTCTGCGACCTGTCGAAAGAGGGGGTCCCTTCTCTGAAGCCCGGGGAAGCCATGCACCTGTATTCGATTAGACCAGGTTATCTGGTATTTCGTCAGAACGGTGCGGCCCTTTTTATGAGGTACAACCCACACCGCTTTGCTCGGCAACTTGGATATGACCAAGGCGTCCCCTTCGAGGCGTTTACGGTGGCGCCTAGCCCATCGCCAGAAGCTGTTTGTGATGCCGCTCATCACTTCATGCGGCTGAACACTGGCTCCCGCTTCATGATTCCTGAAGCTGATCATATTCCTCGATGTGTGGGGCCATTCATGGGCTGGTACATCCATCGAGTCAATCCAATTATCGCTGGGAGAGGAGGGTGCTTCTTGGATATGGGGCTCCCATTCCAATTCACGCCACTGGAGTTCCGCCGCAATCGCGTGCAATGGTTCGCCCTCCCTTGAGGGATACCAGCGTCGTGCTTATTCCGGAGGCGGCGGAAGTGGACTTAACTCCTACAGCTGGTATGCCAATGCGTACTAGGGCTCAATCAAGGACTAATAGGGCGCTAGTAGAAGTGTCATCGGCCGCGGCATCAACAATGGTCGTGTCGTCATCGGTAGCATCACCGAGCGAGGACATCGAAGGCGAAGTGGGTCAACGCCGTACCAAAGCTCCACGGGGAAAGAAACAATCGTCTTCGGCGGTTAGTTCTGGGCCCAAGAGGCGGAGTAAGACGGTCACCAATCTGCTCGACTCTTTAATAGAGTCTGAGTCGATTCTTCAAGATGAACCACTAGCCGTGCAAGAATCGGATGGTGGTCTACTTTTCCCGGGTTCATCTGCCGAGGAAGCCGCACAATTGGTTGAGGCTATAAGACGTTCGCAAGATGAATCCGAGAACGTAAGGATCCCAAAGAGGCCTTACCCTGCCATTGATACGGCGGCGATTCATAGGCCCTTTGGAAGAATGGGGTGAGAGGGCCCTTAAGCAGGCTGTTTCGGCCGACGCCGAGGACACGCTTTCATTGTGGACCGGTGGCCACGAGTCTACCCTCGGACCTCGGCTAGCACATCTCCTCAGGAAGGAGCGTCGGCTTGAACAAGCCATATTAGAGGCTCCCTTGCGTATCGGTATGTTAACGTATCTCTTTGTAATATTTTGTATTGCTCGTATATATATATGTATATATCCTTATCCTCGTGCAAACTTTGCAGGGACTTCGGCGATGGCGGAGGATCTGAATTCGAATCACGCTTTGACTGTAGATTCCGCTAATATCCCTAATGAAACACTAATCAGTGTGGAGGGGGTCGATGCAACCGTTGCTCCTGCAATGGAGCCTCCCTTAGTGACTCCCGCTCCCCAAGCGCTTGCTCCCCCGGGAGAGGCATCTTTGCTGGTCGCCGATCCGATGGATCTTTCTGGGGGCGGCCCGGAGATTAGGGGACAGGTAGTCGAGGCTGCCGTCCTTTCGCTGGAGCCTGCAGTGGCAGCTACTGCCCCTCGCTTGGAAATCGTTGCATTGGCCCACATCCCCGATGATGTGCCTGGGGGCACGGAGGAGGCCGCCGAAGCTGCTATCCCTCCAGCCCATAATGGGAGAAGCATCGAAGGTAACCTTTTATATTTTACATTAATGATCTCTCCATTATCTGAACCCTTCTGTCTTTTCAGAGTTGCGTGGATTGGCGGCGTCTATTTCCGATCTATCTCCCAGGAAGTCCTTTCAGCGCCTGTTGGAGATGGCCGCACCGCAGGTGATATCTCCTCAACGCATCGTCCTCTCTTCCGGGAAAGGTCGGTGTCTTTTACCTTCTCCTCACTGTGTTATTATTATTTCATATAATGACATTGATGTCTTCTACAGTTCTGGAAGCTGATGACGAGGTTGAAATTCTTGATAGGCCTGGGGAGCCTTCAGACCCCTCTTGCATGACCGTGGGTAAGTAAAGTCTCAACGTCGTTCCATTTATTCTTTGCTTACAAGTCTCGCTGACTGTTTATAAATCTGAACAGCTCTGCCAGTTCTCACCACGCTGGAGTCTCGCATCGCCATGCCACCCGGCCCCTATGCTCTGCGCGCCTCAGAACGGATGGCAAAGCTAAGCCTCCACTCCTTGTCGGCCCTAATTGAGGATCTTCGTGCTGGCAGTCTGATCACGGCTGAAGCGTTTGCCGCTGAAGCCAACGGCTCTCTTCCCTTTCTTGCCACCTACCATAGTGAAACATTGGTGCAAGTCTGGGTTGAGTTTTGTCGGCAGGTGGAGGCTTGCTTGCATGTCCTTGAATGTACATGCCTTCCTTCGGAGGTTGTGGCCGCAAAGGCGAGATTGCGGGGTCTAATTGAGCGGTGTGCTGCGAACATGATATCATGTGAGAAAAGGCTCAGCCGTAAGTTTTCGGAGAGGGAGCTGACTTCCAAAGCGCTGGGGGAGCTTCAAGCCAGCCATACGGCCAAGACCACTAAAGCATATGAACTTTGGTGAGTGCTTCAAGAGGCTATCAAGGAGGTGGTAGCTATTGATAAGGCCGCCATGTTTACTCGTGAAATGGTCGAAGCCCATAAGGTTACTGAAAAAGAGCTTGAAGGCCGGCTTGCCTCATACCAGGCCCAACAGGCTCAAGCGGAGGCCCGTCTTTTGACGATACTAAATCATGAAGCCGAGGCCCAGCGAAAAAGGGGTGAACTGGCAAACCTGCTAAATCGCCCGCCGACTTGAAAAATTGTATATATATTTTTTCATTCTTCCTTTATACATACTCCTGAATGAGAGTATATTTTTTTTTGTTCTTTCATAAATTGTATTTTGTATTCATTTTAATTCATGAATAAAAGACATATTTTTCTTTATGATGGTGTGCCCCTTTTAGTAAGTGTATTCTGTGGATAGTCTATTTCGATTTCTTTGCAGGACAACGATGGCTTAGGATTCAGGGTTAAAATCTGCCTCCTAAGACTTTTCAACTTTATGAGTTGTGAGGGTCTCATAAAGAATTTTCTCCCTACAGGTCGAGAGGATCCCGTAGGTGTAATTTCTCCTCAAGAATCGTGAGGATTCTTAAGTGTGTTTTCTCTTGAAAGTTGTAAGGATCTCACAAGAGAATTTGCTCCCTTACGAGTCGTGAGGACCCGCAAGTGATGGGTGAGGTTACCATAATCCGCATTTCACGGAGTCAGGAGTTGCTCTGGATGCTTCCCACGGGGTCATAGCCGTATTCTGCGAGGACCAGGCTCCGCTCTGGACGTTTCCTACGAGGTCAGGATTGACATAGGCCGCGTTCCACGTAACCAGGAATTTTGCTCTGAATGCTTCCCACGGGGTCATAGCCGTGTTCTGCAGGGACCAGGCTCCGCTCCGGATGCTTCCCATGGGGTCATAGCCGTGTTCTGCAAGTACCAGGATCCGCTCTGGACGTTTCCCACGGGGTCAGGATTGATATAAGCCGCGTTTCACGTAACCAGGAATTTGCTCTGGATGCTTCCCACGGGGTCATAGCCATGTTCTGCGAGGACCAGGCTCCGCTCTGGATGCTTCCCACGGGGTCATAGCCGTGTTCTGCGAGGACCAAGATCCGCTCTGGACGTTTCCCACGGAGTCAGGATTGACTTAGGCCGCATTCCACGTAACCAGGAATTTTTCTCTGGATGCTTCCCACGGGGTCATAACCGTGTTCTGCGAGGACCAGGCTCCGCTCTGGACGTTTCCCACGGGGTCAGGATTGACATAAGCCGCGTTCCACGTGACCAGGAATTTTGCTCTGGATGCTTCCCACGGGGTCATAGCCTTGTTTTGTGAGGACCAGGCTCTGCTCTGGATGCTTCCCACGGGGTCATAGCCGTGTTCTGGGAGGACCAGGATCCGCTCTGGACGTTTCCCACGGATCAGGATTGACATAAGCCGCGTTCCACATAACCAGCAATTTTGCTCTGGATGCTTCCCACGGGGTCATAGCCGTATTCTACGAGGACCAGGATCCGCTCTAGATGCTTACCATGGGGTCATAGCCGTGTTCTGCGAGGACCAGGATCCGTTCTGAACGTTTCCCACGGGGTCAGGATTGACATAAGTCGCGTTCCATGTGACCAGGAATTTTGCTCTGGATGCTTCCCACTGGGTCATAGCCGTATTCTGCAAAGACCAGGCTCCGCTCTGGATGCTTCCCACAGGGTCATAGCCGTGTTCTGCGAGGACCAAGATCCGCTCTGGATGTTTCCCACGGGGTCAGGATTGACATAAGCCACGTTCCACGTGACCAGGAATTTTGCTCTGGATGCTTCCCATGGGGTCATAGCCGTGTTCTGCGAGGACCAGGCTCCGCTCTGGATGTTTTCCACGGGGTCAGGATTGACATAAGCCGCGTTCCATGTGACCAGGAATTTTTCTCTGGATGCTTCCTACGGGGTCATAGCCATGTTCTACGAGGACTAGGCTCCGCTCTGGATGTTTCCCATGGGGTCAGGATTGACATAAGCCGCGTTCCACGTGACCAGGAATTTGCTCTGGATGCTTCCCACGGGTCATAGCCGTGTTCTGCGAAGACCAGGCTCAGCTATGGAAGTTTCCCACGGGGTCAGGATTGATATAGGCTGTGTTCCACGTGACCAGGAAGGGTTGACTTTATCGGCATTTCACGGAGTCGGGGTTTGACTCTCGGTTATCTGCGCACCGCCGAGTCATGGAACTGGGAATTGCCGCGGTTCCGCTTTGCTTGATGTTGTGTCTGTTGTAATGAGACGAATGTTGAGATGATCTCCAGGCTATCTGTGAACCGTTGAGATTTGGCTTGTTCTTCTGATGAAGCCTGGGGAGGAAAGGTGTGATTCCCTCTTTGTTTGTGCCCCTGGATTGTATACAGGGATTGATGTGATATCACCTGTAGGGCAAAAAAAATTTAATTTCTTTCCGCGATGCTCTATCATTTCAGCTTTTATTTCACGAAGTTCGCGATTGACCAATCATTTCGGCTATTTTTCGCGGTGCCCAATCATTTTGGCTATTTGTTTTATTTTTACTCGCTGCTTTTTATTGCGAGTTGCCTAATCATTTCGGCTATTTCGCATACATATATTTTTACTTGCTGATTTTGTTTGCAAGTTGCCCCATCATTTCGGCTGTTTCGTATGCATGTGTAACTCGCTAGCTTTTTTTGCTGCAAGCTTGGAATTAGACCCTGATTTCGGCATCAGCACCGCTACAACTGGGATATTGCCAGGAGCGAATCATCATTTGCCTCTGTCGATGACGAACAAAGGCAGCTTAGTAAACAGGGTTAAGATCCTGTCGACTAAGGCTTTTGACTTCATGAGCCGTAAGGGTCTCATAAAGGTGTTTCTCCCTACTAGTCGTGAGGATCTCGTAGGTGCATTTTCTCCCTAGGAATCGTGAGGATTCCTAAGTGCATGATCTCTTATAAGACATAAGGATCTTACAAGAGTGCTTTCTTCTTATAAGTCGAGAGGGCTTACAAGGGTGTTCACCGTGCAAACATATCTCTAGTCACGGATGGGACTTTGTTAGGGAAATGTTTATTCGCGCCTGTGGATTGTATACAAAGGTCAGCATTGAGCCGCTTGTAGAGCAGAATTGGAGGTTGTGGTGGCCGCTTAAGAACGGGTTCAGATCCCTGTGGCCTAAGACTTTTGAAAGTTATGAGCCGTGAGGGTCTCATAAGAGGGTTCTCCTTACGAGTCGTGAGGATCTCGTAAGTGTAATTTCTCCTTACGAATCGTGAGGATCCCTAAGTGTGTTACTCCCTCTTGAGTCGTAAGGGTCTCACGCAGGTGGTTTCTCCTTACAAGGTCGAGAGGACCTTGCAAGTGTCTTGTAACGAGGTTACGCCCTTTCGGGTTTTCACAAAAGCTCGCCGGTAGCCCTGCTGTTTTTACTCACGGAGCCCTTTCGGGTTTTCATCCGTGCCCATTTTGCTTATGAACATACCGTTTTCTTTTTATCTTTTTTTTCCTTTTATTCTTTTTTTTTGTGTCAGTCTTGGGATGCTGCAATCCACAGTAGTTTATCGACGTCTCGGTCAACAGCTAATTTTAGGACATAGTGGTCCATTGTTAGTTTAAGGACGTTTCGATCCGTCGTTAGTTTAAGGACGTATCGGTCCGTTGTTAGTTTAAGGACGTTTCGGTCCGTGGTTAGTTTAAGGACGTTTCGGTCCATCGTCGGTTACTACTTGTAGAGTTTGGGCTTAGGAAGATAGAGAGTGGACATAGGCGTCGTCATCTATCGTTGACCTAGGCCGTGACTCGTCAGGCGTAGTATTTCTTTAGGAATCGACCGTTTATTGGCCGGAAAGGTCTTTCACCATGCATGTCCATGAGTAGATAGGCTCCACCCTGGTAGACTTTGTCTATGATATACGGGCCTTCATAATTCGGTTCGAATTTTCCCCACTTAGCACAATTGGGGATCATGGGTCTCTTGACCACTAACACGAGTTCGCCTTGGTGGAATGTTCTCGGCCTAGTCAATCTTTCATATGAGCGCGTCATCTTTGTTTTATAAGCCTCTAGATTTTGTTGCGCCATGAGCCGGGTTTCATCAAGGGCATCGAGCTCCTCAAGCCGAAGGTGAGCATTCTCTTCATCTGTTAGCTCATAATAAACCGCCACTCGTAGAGAGGGCAACTCTATCTCGAGGGGGAGTACTGTTTCTGTGCCGAACACCAATGCATATAGCGTTGTGTTTGTAGCCGTTTTGAACGTAGTTCGATACGCCCAGAGAGTTCCATGCAGTCTCTCAAGCCAGCCCTTCTTATTTCGAGACACCGTCTTTTTCATGATCTTCGTCAAGGTCTTGTTGAAAGCCTCAGCTAGACCGTTAGCTCGGGGGTTATAGACTGAGGAGTATCTCCAGTCTATGTTGTGTTGTTGTGTGAAGCGGCTGATCTTGTGGCTCCTATAGGCTGGTCCGTTATCGGAGATAATCCGTCACGGAATGCCGAACCGGTAAATGACGTGTGTTTTGAAGAAATGGAGAATATTCTCCGTCTTCACTTCCCTCAGCGGTACTGCCTCTGACCATTTGGAGAAGTAATTAGTTGTCGCCAAAATGAATCGATGTCCTCTGGACGATGCTGGTTCGATGGGGCCGATTATGTCAGTCCTCACATTTCGAACGGCCAGCTAGCCATTGTTGGATGTATTGGATTCGGATGCTAGTGGATAAAGTCCCCATGGATCTGGCACGAGTGGCATTGCTTCGCATACTCGAGGCAGTCCTGAATCATCGTGGGCCAATAGTAGCCCATCCTTTTAATCTTCAGCTTCATCTTCGACCCGGCTTGGTGAGAACCGCAGAGTCCGTCGTGAGTTTCTTGGATGACACTCTTTGCTTCTTTAGGTACTAGGCATCTTAGCCACAGAGAATCAAATGATCTCTTATACAGAGTATCATTGACGAAGGCAAAAGATAGAGCTCGCTTTATGAGCTGATATTTTGAGGACGCATCTTCAGGTGTTCGACGGGATTTGAAGTAGTCTATAAAGACTTCTCTCTAATCCTCAGCCTTTTCCTGGTCTTTTATTTGCAGAGCCATTTGCTCGGTCGCTCCCTTTTCTTCGGACGACTCCGGAGATATTTCTGCCGGTGCAAGAATCCGACGGCTTTGCACAATGATCCTCACGTCATCGAGGCTCTCGTCAGCCAGTTCTTTAGCGAGCTTGGCTAACGCATCCGCCTTGCTATTCTCCGCACGCGGTATGCTTTCACATGTGTAGGAAGGAAATTGAGTCAGCAGTTGCTGTACTCTCTCGCTGTACTTCACCAACTCTGGCTTGCACGTTTGATAGTCACCGTTTACTTGATTAACAACCAGTTGGGAGTCTCCGTATATGAGGAGGTTTTCAATTCCCATGTTGATAGCGATCTCGAGACCTGCTATCAAAGCTTCATATCCGGCTTCATTGTTCGTCCTCGGCTCTGTTAAGGAGAAGGCAAAGCGCATTATCCCTCTTTGTGGAGTCACGAAGATGAGGCCTACCCCTGATTTGATTATAGTGGTTCTTTGTTTGCGCTTCTTCATGGAAGATGCTCCGTCAAAATAGAGTTCCCACCGGGTATCATTCTCTCTCCTTTCCCCGTCTATCATGCCAAATGCGTGTTCGTCCGGCAATTCGTAGTTCAAGGGAGAGTCGGTAGGTATCGGATGCTCGGCGAGGAAGTCAGCGATGGCCTGGCCTTTCACTGCCTTGAAGGGACGATAAGTTATCGAGAACTCCATCAAGAGCAGGGCCCATTTAGCGAGCAGCCCCGTTAGTATGGCCTTCGACATCAAATACTTGAGAGGATCCATTTTTGATATGATATGGACCTCATGTTCCAACACATAATGTCTGAGCTTCGTTATCGCGAAGATCAACGCCAGGCAGTGTTTTTCAATGGGAGAGTAATTGCTTTCTGCCCCCTGGAGAACTCGACTCAAATAATAAAGGGCTCTCTCTTTCCCTTGGTCATTCTCTTGTGCCCATAATGCGCCTAGTGAACCTTCGAGGGCTGTTGTATACAGGACGAGAGGTTTTCCTTTAACGGGAGCGGCCAGCACTGGCGAATTCTGCAGGTATTGCTTGATTTCATCTAGTGCGCTTTGGCATTTGTGATCCCAGAAGAACGGAGTTCCCTTCTTCATTAGGTGACTGTAAGTACGGCACTTGCCGAAGAGATTGGCTATAAATCGCCAGATATACGCGAGCTTTCCTTGGAGAGACCGCAGCTGTTTGAGAGTTCTTGGCGGCGGCATTTCCATAATCGCCTTGATCTTTGACGGATCTATCTCGATGCCTCGGTGTCGGATGATGAATCCTAGGAATTTGCCTGAAGAAACTCCGAACGCACATTTGAGAGGGTTCATCTTCAAGTCGTATTGCCGGAGGCGTTGAAATACGATCTTCAGATGCTCTAGATGTTCCTCGTATGATTTGCTTTTAACTATGAGGTCGTCGTATAACATTCGACAATTTCATGTATGAGGTCATCAAAGATCTTCGTCATGGCCCTCTGATAGGTGGCACCAGCGTTCTTTAGACCGAAAGGCATCACCTTGTAGCAGAATATACCCAAAGGGGTCCGGAAAGCGGTGTGCTTCTGGTCCTCGGGATGCATTTTTATCTGATTATATCCTGATGATCCGTCCATGAAGGAGAAGACTTCGTGAGTGGATGTGTTACCTATCATCAGCTCAGTGACTGGTACTGGAAAGTTGTCTTTTGGACAAGCTCTGTTGAGATCCTGAAAGTCCACACATATGCGCACCGTCCCATTTTTCTTCATTACAAGAACAATGTTGGTGATCCAGTCGGGGTACTGAACCTCTTGGATGAAGCCGGAGTCGATTAGCTTCTTGACCTCGGCGTTGATGCTCATTTCAAGCTCGAGCCGCATTCTTCTTGGCGCTTGTTTGATCGGTTTGACGTCTGGAGAAATCTCCAATTTGTGGACAGCAATCTCTGGATCGAGTCCCGGCATCTCTGAATAGTTCCATGCGAAGCAGTCTCTATGCTGCATGAGCATGTCCTTAAGCGTAGCCACCCTTTCTTCAGACAATAGCTCACTGACGAATGTCGGCCACGGGTCACTTGCCGTCCCCAAATCAATTTTCTTGAGGTTATCTGCAGTAGTATGTATTCCATCTTCCAGCTCTTTTGGCGCCAGTGGAAACTCTGAGATCACCTCGCCATCATCGTTTTCGAAGCACCAGGGGAGGTCATCCATATTCTCAAGCTCTTCTTTTGACAGCGTTATCGCGTGACAGGTACGAGATCGTTTCCAAGATCGCTGTTGATCTGGTTCTACTCTTGCTATATGCGTCACTTTCGGCTCATGCTTCTGTGGCGGGCTTACCCTCCAGCTGCTGGATAGAGCGAACCTGCCTTGTTGATATTGGTCTTCGACCCAGTTCTTGAAGGTGAAGCAGTCTTCGAGAGGATGTCCTATCGCTCGGTGATAGGAGCAATAGTCTGGGCGAGAGACCTCGTTCGCTTGCTCGGGGTACTTGGAATCCGGGAGTGTCATCATCTGATGCTTTACGACGAGATCGAATATCTTCTTTGTCTTGTCTTGAGGAAAAGAATATTCCTGACCCATCTTCTTTATAAGGGACGGATCCCGGCTGCTCGACCCTTGCTCGCGTGGCTTCTTAGACCCGCTGGGCTACTGTCGAACGTTTCATCCATTCTTTGGCTTATTTTTGCCTCTGCACCGGGTCTTCTGTATGACGGGCTGGCGATGATGAGCATTGTCATTCTCCATGGCCTGCTAAAAGAGGCGCTGCGTCCTGACTTTCTCGTAAATGTCCATTTAACGGTTATGGTCGTCCCGGACCTTCTGACCCGCTTCCCTTACTAGCTTGTCCATCCGTTCTTCAAACGACAGACTCGGCATTTTGATGGCGGGGCCTTGTTTTGGTTCAGGATCCGCGTCTTTTAATAGAACGTCTCATTCTTCATCGAAGTTATGTATGACGTAGCTGCCATGGACTCGCTCCCGTTTTTTGGATTGAATATATCCAAGCCCGATCGTTTCCATTCTCCCGTTGGGCAACTTTCGCTGAGTCCCGGGGACGTCCCAAATCCTATTGTAGAACCGAGCTTGTTGAGTAGTCTGTTTGAAGGGTACACCCTAGCGCCTCAACAGCCTTTTCAAGCCTTCTGTGTAATATCTAGGCAGACGGATGGGCTGGAGCCTGTCAAGTGTAGAATCCGCGCCATGCCAAATTTCTTTTTCCACTTTGGTTTCCCCGGATCGGTAGAATAGGATCGCCTTTTCACCTTTTCGCCTGGGAGGGACGTAGAATGTCTGCAGTTCTTACACACTATAAGTTTCAAGTGCATCGAGCTCTTTGTAATACTCTTGTGGAATCATAGCAAATTGCAAACTTTGTTCTTTGTCGGCGGAGATTTGTATCGACGGCCGAGTAGAGGATACAGCATTGACATCATCTTCCGAGTCGTGGTCGAAGATCAACATAGGGATGGACGGTCCCGGATTGTTGTATTAGGGCGGCCCTGAATAAACTATCTCTTCTTCCTCCTCGGTATCACTTCCGAAGACCGGAATAGTAGTGATGGCTTTGTTCTTCGGTTTGTGACATCTTTCCGTGTCCTCAAAGTCTGGTAAGAAGTATTTTGCATCTTCGTACTTTCGGACTTCATTCACGGAGAATGGGTTCAACTCTCCCGTTACGGTATACTCGAGACCGTCCTTGAAATACTTCATACACTGGTATTGTGTAGAAGGGATAATGTTGTACTCATGTAACCAAGGCCGGCCGAGCAAAGCGTTATAGCAGGTCTTAGCGTCGATGACATGAAACTTAATGTCCGTGACAGGCAGCCCAAAGCGTAGTGTCAATATTACAGACCCAAGCGTTCGTGATGACTGAGAGTCAAACCCGGAGACTGTGATTTTATCACGAGCGAGGTGCTGAACGCTCATGCAGATTTCCTTCAACACTCTCACATTGAGGAGATTGACGGAGGACCCATTGTCGACTAGGATTTTGCATATCTTGATATCATGACAGTATCCGGAGACATAAAGGGGGCAGTTATGCTCGCACGTCCCAAGGAGGAGATCGTGTGTATTTCTTCCAGCTCGTCTTTCATCTTTTCTTCGGCGAGGAAAGCTTGGAACTGTTCGGGCTCCTACAGTGCCTTGATCAAAGAATCCCTTGCTTCTTTTGATAGCAGAAGGGCGTCGAGAATGCTTAGCTGCGAGGTAACTTTCTCAGGTGTGCCAGAACGTTATAGTCCACCTTACTTTTCTTTGGCGAGTCCTTGGCGGTCAACTCTTTGACGACTTGGTCATCTAGAGCGATATCCTCAAGGATTTTTTCTTTTCCCTTATCTTTTTTATTTGACCCACTGTTCGAGGGCCCAAGATTCTTTTCGGGCAGCGTACGATTGCGCAGCTGAATATTTTCACATGTCTTCGGTTCTTCCTCTTTTTCCGATGTGGACTCTTTAAAGAGAGGGCCAAGAGTCATTTCTTCATCAGAATCGCTCCCGAAGGTGAGAACTTGCGGTCCCCCAGCGTCAACCATGTGACAGCTGCCGGTAGTTCTTTTACGTTCCTCGGTCGTATTTCTTTGCTCCCGACGAGTTTTGCGTTTCATCCGCTTGAAATTTTGCCGGTGAGCAACATATCCCTGCCACCATCTTTTAAAAGCGTTGCACTCTTCGGTGGGGTGCACAATCTTTCGATGATATAAGCAGTAGCTAGGATGTATTTCCTTCACCAAGAACGTTTCCTTCGGAGGGTGGCAGCTTCATTCCCATTGATATGGCTTTGGCGAACCTCTTCCTCGTCTTGAACCTGCTTTTATTCGCGGCGGATGTAGTTTGATTTGGCGGAAGCATTTCAACCCTTTCGTCTAGTCGCCGGCGCTTGGCTTTTTCAAATATGGCCATCTCACGCTCTCGAGCAGCTTTGCATTTTAGAAGAGCTTCATTCAGGAATGCATCAATCATTTCGTTTGATGGCCCTAGAAGTTCCGGCTCAGGACCCGCCCCCAGTTTCTCTGTGTAAGGAGCTTCTTCATCGTTTATCGACGAGTGAGAGATCACATGGCAACTTGCGACGTAATCTTCAGATTCATCCGATGAGTCTTCTCCATCATCTCCGTCCTCAAGGACGTGACTGAGAAATTCTTGGAGTGTGATTGGAGTCTGCGCCTTCTGGTTATACTCTTCCAGTGCATCAATCTGCTTTTGCAGGTCCGTGCGCCTATCACCAGGCTTCACGAGCTTCTTGGATTTCTTCTTCTTCTTCGAAAATTTTGACGGCTGGGTGTGGGCACTTTGACTATCACCACCAATTTTTGGAGTTGGGCGCCGTTTTAGTATTCCCTCGATGATCTCGGATTCCAGTGGATTCTTCCACCTGATTGTCGGGCATGTTTGGAGATCCTTCAGCATTCTTTTCGTCTTGGCCGAAAGAGCGACCTCCCATGGAGCTTCTTCTATGAAGGAGCATGATTCCCCCGGTGTATCCGTCTTCTTAGGAGCGTGTGGCTGTGGTGGGTTCACCTTCCAATTCTCGGACAGCGCAAACTTGCCATGTTGGTATTGGTCTTCGATCCAGCCTTTAAAGACGAAGCAATCTTCAATTGGATGGCTTACCGTTTGATGGTAGGGGCAATAATTGGGACTATCAGCCTCGCCGGGTTGCAACGATCGTTTTGGATTCGGCAGATTGATGAGCCTGTTGTGCACCGCCATATAGAACAGTCTCTTCGTTTTGTCCCGGGGGAACGAATAAGGACGCTTCATTTTCTCATTATAGTATCGTCGTCTTTCCTCTAGGCAATCCGTTAGTTTTGGGCCACTGGGCTGCTGTTGAGTATTCGCAACGAATGTTGCCTTCCCTTTACCCTTTTCGTTCCGCGGCTCCGGCTTTGGAGGAGACGGTCTATGACCCATCTGGTCCATTTGGGCCAGTTTGTCAATCAAGTCCTGGAACGTGGTCGGCTTGAAAAACATCATGAATTGGGAAATAGTTGCCTGAGGGTCCAGAGTGCCCACGAATATGCCCACTGCCGGTGCTTCCTCGATGCGCTGCTCACATTTTGACCATAAATTTCGCCACCGTATTGCGTATTGTACCCAAGTTTCGCATGGCTTCACCCTGGCGTTAATTAATGCGGTAATCGTGGTACGCTCGCTAGCGCTCACGAATCTCTGCGTAAACAACAGTTCCATCTCTGCAAAAGTCTTGATGGAGTCGTTTGGAAGTTCATAATACCACTCGAATGCCGTCTCCGACAAGCTGCCAACAAACTGGCGGAGTAGAAGTTTATCATCACCTCCGGTATTGCCGCACAGGGCTCTGAATTGAGCGACGTGCTGATGCGGGTTTCCCGTCCCTTTAAATACATGAAATTTAGGGATCGTATATCCCGGCGGGTACCTTATTTGGTCGTACCAGCCTGGATATGGTCGCCCGGTTTTAACAATTTGGCCGGCCGCTCCATTCGCCTGGTGAGCTCGTATTTTCTGAGCGATGTAATCATCCAGAGCGGCCTTGGAGATGGTCTCCTCTTTGGCTGCTGAAAGAGCCGGAGGGGGGTTCGATGTCTCCCCTCTATCGTCTTCAATGATGATCGGGGGATCTTCAGCTGGAGGTTCCGGCTATAACATCATCCCAGCCATGTCTTGGAACAAAAGAGCCATTCGTTTTATATTGGCTACCTACTCCGCAGCCTCTTTTTCTTTCCTCTCGAGCATTCTTCGGAGGAACTCGGTATCAGTTTCTTGTTCCCGACGCTTCTCCGAGGTCTCTGGGTTTTCTTTTAGCCCAGTGAGTGCGGCCATCGCAGTCAGCATCTCCTGAAGTTTCTGCAGCTGTTGTTCCTGAGCCTTCGTTATCGATCGGGTAAGCGGTCGATGACCCGTAGAAGCACGACTTTCCTCTTTTCCGGAAGCCATATAAACAGTATGCACCATCATGCCCCCAGACTTGGGGCGTTTAGATTCGACATCCTTGCGGCTTTCCGCATTCACGGGGGCTTTCTCTGGCCTCCTTCTCTTGTGAGCAGTTGAAGTGGAGGGAGCCGTTGCAGCGGGCACCCAAACGGCCGTCACCTTTTGTGGCTTGACAGGATGGTTTTCTCCTTGTCGAGCTTTAAGCTTCTTTGATCGGCGAGAGTAGTACTGGTCAATCACCGATTCCTGGACCTATCGCCAGACTATATAAATTTTGAAGGACGCCGCTGAGGGGGCTGCTCCGGCTTCTTTTCTGTGGTAATCTTCATATGTGGAGGAGATCTCTTTAGCACGGCAGTCGGAGAGTTCTTGCAAACCCTCCTAAGCGGTTCAAAGTTGTTCCCAGTTGGAACAGCAGCATTGATTTCCACCATGGGAGCTGACGGAGTTAACCCAGAGGGGGAGTTGCCCCCGGCCTTCTTTACTCGGCGCCAGTGGCGATGTCGAGCATGTCGTGCGGATGGGATTGTCTCAGCTGTAGGGGTGACTTCATCATGCCCCCTGTCTTGACGGAGGGTTATCACCGGTGCCAGCCTCTCAAAGATCGATGTACGTTGAGACGCAACGTCCAATCTGTCAAAGACAGGCCTCTGGGTAGGAACGGGGGCCGGAGTGGCCAGCCTCGTAAAGACTGATCCTTTGACAGGAGAAGCTTCTTTAGTGACCTCGAGAGCAGGAATGGCTATCCGTTTTGGGATGGCCGCTTCAGGTATCGTGGGCTTCTTGATAGGCCCATTGGAGTTCAGGCTCAGCCTTTCGAAGACTGATGCTGTTGGCTTGGCATTAGATGACCCGTTGAGAGGGGCCGTGGTGGTAGTGAGCCGATCAAAGACCGACTTCTTCTGCGCTTCTTGCGGAAGCGGGATGTTAACGCTCACTGGTGGGAGCATGGTCCCGAAGAATAACCCGGTGGTAGCCTGCGTCACTTGCTCTACCGGCATTGTGAAAAGGGAGGCCGCTTGGGGCCCGTAAGTTACACCTCCAGATGAGGCGGAATGGGAGTTGCAGTTGTAGCTCGAGCATTTTGTGTAGGTAGACGCCATTGAACTCTCGTTTTCTGCACCGAGCAAGACATCAAATCTTAGCACCTCGAACCCAAGGTCAGCCATTAGCAAACCGCGATTCGTTCGTGAACACGACACACGAAGTGTGGAGAGGAAAGAGGAAAAGGTCCCACCGGGCATGCCAGAATCTGTTCCCCGCCGAAAACGCGGAGAGACATGATAAACGTCTTACCTGAATTTCGGGGCAGATGCTAATTGGTGCTATCCGTCCACCTCTCCGAAGATGCCAAGTTGATTTATGGCACCACGTATCGAAGGTTCAGACGGATGCGGACGATGTAGCAGACTTCATCAGATTCCCCTTTATTTGAGGGGTTTTTGATTGTGGGGACTCTCTTCCCTACAGGCGCAAGCCCCTGCAGTTAATTACGCTCTGCATCGTGGTAACAAATTTCTCCTTCTCCAGATGGTCACTTCGTGTCATGGGTGTTTGTTTTGTTTTTGGTTGCCCGTGAATTGTATACGGAGACTAATTTATGTTGTCGCCCGTAGGGCGTGGATTAGTCCAAATCCGTATTTTCTTAGATTTGGGTTTGGGGTTGGGTTTAAGGATACGTTAGTCTCATTTGAGACTGAGATCAATTTAAACGTTTGTTAAGGATACATTAGTCCAATTTTTAGACTAAGATCAACTTAACAGGATCGTTTAGATACAATAAGAGAGCAATTGGGCTCTATTGTTTAGTTTAGGGACATTGCGGTCGATTAGTTTAAGGACATTACGGTCCATTATTAGTTTAAGGACATCTCGGTCCAAGGTTAAGGACGTCATAGTCCGTGAGTTTAAAGACCTCACAATCAAGGTTAAGGACATCATAGTACGTGAGTTTAAAGACCTCACAGTCAAGGTTAAGGACATCGTAGTCCGTGAGTTTAAAGACCTCACAGTCAAGGTTAAGGACATCGTAGTCCGTAAGTTTAAAGACTTCACAGTCAAGGTTAAGGACATCATAGTCCGTGAGTTTAAAGACCTCACAGTCAAGGTTAAGGACATCGTAGTCCCTGAGTTTAAAGACCTCACAGTCAAGGTTAAGGACATCATAGCCCGTGAAATGTATGGTTGTTGGGACCTGTCACCTCTCTGAAGACGTTGAAGGATTACAACGACAAATATCAAAGGAGTGAAGAGATGTACCCTTGAACCGAAGTTGATTTGGGGATCTGTAGTCCAATTTGGAACTAAGATCAATTAATTAGATTATGAGCACATTGGCTCAGTTAAATCTGAATTGAGGACTTATGGCCAATTTAGGTTAAGTCCAATTAAATTTGAAATGTTGGCCCCTTGTTAGACCATTAAACATTTGTCTGGGTTCAACCCCCCATTATTTGGCACTGCTAAACAGGGGTTCTGACAACATTTTAACTTTGTTGAGTGTTGGGCACTCATATGCCATATGAGATGATCAATCTTGGAAGACAAGGGTATATTTGAGGCTCAGTGAAAGGGGAGTCTTGCCTCAGAAGGACTTAACCAATTTAGGCTAGGGTTGATTTGAATATAGTGTTAAACACTAACATATATTTTATGGTCACGTGTTCCCACGTGATGCGCTGAAAATAGTGTTAAACACTAAGAACAAAATGCTTCAAAAATAGTGTTAAACATTAAAATGGGATTGGTCACGTGGGGCCATGTGAGGTCTCTGAAGGTAGGGACCAGTCTTCCTTTGTTTTGTTCTCAAAGTATTCAAAGGTGTCAAACACTTAAGTCTTCACAGCCATCACGTGTGGGCACGTGACGGGCTCTCATGCATTGATTTATTAAAGTGTTTATTAGGGGTCACGTGGGGACACGTGAGGGCGCCCAAAATCGATTATGCCTTTGGCTTTGTTCCGTTTATTTTGAGAGTCACGTGGGAACACGTGAGGCATTGCCTCCAAGTTTTTCTCTTCTCATTTTGGGGAGTCTGTTTAGGGGTCACGTAGGGGCACGTGACCTAGTTTTATTCTTTCTTTTCTGATCATTGAGGATAGGGGTCACATGTCACCACGTGACCAAGTTCTGTTTTTTCTTCTCTGCTCATTGAGAATGGGGGTCGCGTGTTACCACGTGATCAAGTTCTTTATGTGCATGGAAAGCATTAAGTCTCTTGTTTTAAGAATTAAATTCTCTATAGGGTTAAACCCTAATAATGTTTTAGAGGGATTAAATTCTCATGTATGTGGAAGAATTAAATTCTCATATAGGGTTAAACCCTAGTTTTATTTGGAGGAATTAAATTCCTATGAATTTGGGAGAATTAAATTCTCTAAACTCAATCCTCCCTCTAAGTTTTGGATCTGCATGGCAGAATCTCCCCGATGAGAATTAAATTCTCAACTTGTGGGGAGATCTGCTTCTGCAGATCTTCAACCAAAGGAAGAACTAAGTTCTTTTGCAGAAGAGTTAAACTCTTAGACTGAGAATTAAATTCTCTTTTTGTTTTATGGAGCTTTGATCTCTTTCCCCTTTCTCACCTAGGGTTTCTTTTCTTGAGAATTAAATTCTCCTTTCTTTTCTCTCTGCTATTGTTTTTTCTTCAGAAAATTCGAAGATTCCAAAAAAAATCTCTCTTTCTCCTCTTCTTGGCTCCTATTTATAGGAGAAGGAAAAGAATCAATTTGTTTAGTGAATCTTTCATTGAAAGATTTTGTTTGTTTTTGTAACCAACATGATCTTTTAGATCACTCAGTGAATTTTATTCATCATTGAATTTTTAATCCAGAAGATATTTTGTTTGTTATTCTTGGTGAATTTTAGGGAAATCTTTCCTTGTATAAAATCTTTCCATAAATTGGTGATTTTTAATCACCATTGGATTTTTAATCCAACGGTGCTCCACTTTACAGAGCATAATCCTCTTTTGTTTGGAAAGATTTAAAGAAATACTTTCCCAGTTAGGGTCTTTGATTTCCCTTAATTAGAATTTAATTATATTAATTCAGAAAGCTTTTAAAGCCCATCACGTATTGGCACGTGATCCCAATGTTTGATCATTTAAATAGAATTTAATTCTATCAGTTAAAGAGCTAAGGGACTTGTCACGTGTTGGCACCTGACCCTCTTTTATTTAGAATTTAATTATGCCTTTTAACAGAGCTAAGGGACCATCACGTGTCAGCACGTGACCCTTGGTCACGTGTGAGCACGTAATGCCCCATTGGGGTCTTTCCTTAGCTGTTTTGTTACATTTTTGTTTGATTAGAATTTAATTCTATAAAGTAAAGATCACAGGATACTATCACGTGTCAACACGTGACCCTTGGTCACGTGTGAACACGTGATACCTTATTGAGGTATTTCCTGATATTTTATCAGGGAATACTCACTTAGGCGGTGATAGGACTCCCGGCACTTTGAGACGGCGAGCTCCGCGACGACCGATCGAGCTTCAAGAACGACCATCCTCTCCCTCTCCAGACACAGCTTAAGTCGTAGATCCTCGGCCTCCGAAGAAGACTCTCCCGCCGTCCTCGTAGCATGGATAGCCCCCTCGGCCTCCATGCGAGTAACGAGGGCGCAGTACTGAAGGACCTGACGAAAAACAGCAAGGAGACTTAGAGACACTCGAACTAAAGAAAGGGCGCTCGAAATAACACCTGAGGGAGTACATACCTTCACCGCCTCCTGAGCTATAGCCACCATTTGGGCCCTCAGGGCCCCCCGCGGAATCTTGCCCCTGACCAACTCTTCCATACCAACAGGCAGGCTGGCAGCAATGGAAAGCCCGGACGGGACTACGAAACGGACGTCCCCCTCCTGCACAGGAATCCCTTCAGGAATCTCCATCAGTGGCGCGCGAGAGATCGTCCCCATCCTCTTAAGAGGAACCCCGTCTTCGTCCTCCCTGCATCCCTCTTCCGAGGCTCGGGAACCCGTGGACGCCTTTGGCCACCGCCGGGGCAATCATCAGGAGCTCGTGATGAGGCAGATGGCCCCGCCACCGCCGGCACATTTGGTTCGGGGCTCGGGTCAGCCGGAGGCGCGGCCGCACCGCCGGCCCACCTCGGGACAGAGCATCGAGGGTACCAAGAGTCCTGGATCGATCCATTTGTCCTGCCAAAGGGAGAGGCAGGCTCGATTCAGAAGGAGAAAAAGTAGAAGAAAGAAAAGGAAGAATCTACGGGGTGCTCCCTAGACTTTACCCGAACTATTTCTACGGACTCCTCAGAAGAAGACACCTAACCTGATGGAGAGAAGTCCTCGGGAGAGAAAACGCAGAGATCCGACCTAAAAAGGAGAGCGCCGAGCTAACGAGACTCGGGATGAGGAAAATTTGTAGAGGTATGGGCCTTGATGGGGACCCCACCTCTATTTATAGCTGCCGGCGTACACATCCTACGGCGACAGTCATCTCCCGCCGAAATGGCTCAGTGCATTCGACGGCCACGATCGCTCCACCTGTCGCACGCGCATTGGTCATATCCCATCAGATGCCAGAAGTCTGGGGCCCGTCGCTTCAGCTAACCAGCACCCGACACGTAGGCGGTCGCTTCGGTGAACGTACGCACGATCCGGCACATCCTCTTTAATGCGAGATCTGGCCCCTGATCCGCTGACATCACCAAGAAGATACAGTAGATTTCCCGGGAACATACGCTCACGATATCTACGACGAGGAGCTCACCTCGGGTGACCCTGCAGACCACCCTCGACCCGACCCGTGAATAGTTCAGGATGATAGTGGGGGGCTAATGACGATGCTTGATATCGGTAATCTCCCAGATCGTGACACGTGGCTGATGACGTGTCCCGAAGCCCACAAGGAAGGACCAAGGACAGCACGTCGGAGGAACACCCGGGTCTGCGACCCATGGACGTGGCCGACTTTCTGGGCCGTCCACACCACTCCTATGCCCGCCTTGCAAACAACCGTTGGCTCGCCTCTGAGCCTCCTGCACATTTGGCCTCCTCGGCCCTCTCAGCTCACCTCCGGGCTACTACAGAACCGAGATAGCTCGGCCTCCCGCTCGGTCCCAAGCCCCCGCCGAGCTCATCTTCCTCGGTCCCTTCGACCGACCAACGGCATCATTCGCAGGTGCTTCCGCCTCGCCTCCGTGAATCTCACCATGCGCGAGATATCCGTTGCCCACGATCCCGCGTTCCACGCCATCATGATCCCCATTAACGAGCCTGTCTCGCCATTAATAGGAGATCCCGGCCATCATGCGGGCATGATGTCGGGGGCATAATGGCCGGCGTGATTCTCGCACCTGCCTGCTTGCCTGCTGCCACCGCTATATAAACCCCTCCTTCAGACGGTTCAAGTAAGTCATTTTCCACTTACTAGGCCATTACTCTGCTCGGATTTCCTGTCTAACTTGATCGTCGGAGGGTCCTCGGTGGTACAACCACCCCGGGACTTCTTTACAGGTAGCTCGGCCCCAACAACCTCAAACCCATTGAGATCTACACACTTCAGGAACTATATTCCAACTTAAATCTCGGCCGTCCATCATCGCCAACAGCAGATCAATGGAAGGTAACATCTTAACGCGATACGCCATGCGTCACCTAGCCATTCCCACGATCCTTCCCTCTGAAAATATTTAGAAATTAGATTATAATACCTTGAAGAATTTTACCCAAGTCCATAGTGAAGTGTCTATGCTCCCGAAGTCGAAACTCTGCTCAAACGAACCTTCTTTCCACGCAAACGATCAATTTAGTTCCTAACTAACAGTGAATTGGTTGTTATACTAATTCGCACTGCGAGTAAGTATCCCTACTCTCCTTCTTCTTGTCTTTGAATCCATTTTTTCACCATGTCGCCTAATACGTTCATGCCTTGAACTACATCCATGAAATATCATGTTCAAACAATATTCCTTGTATCAAAATCTCCTTATATCTTATTAAATGGAAAGGGAAAATTGTGATGAAATTAACTTCACACTAGTTATAGCAAAGAGGTGATAATTATCTCATGACAAATATTACAATCTATACTTTTATATACTTCTCATGAAAAGACTTTTAGTTAATAGTTTCATATAACTTCTAGAACCCTTCATGTTTAAATGTGAATTTTAGATTTGTTAAACATAATTTAGATGATATACAAGGGGTAATGTCCTACCCACTCACACACACACGATCACATGTTGTCATGTTTTTCTAAAGGGTTTTTACTTGTAGCCCCCCCCCCCAAAAAAAAAACATATCAAATTCCTTTCTGCCCCCAAAAACCTGGAATTTACTTTTTACCCCTCCCCCTAAAAAAATTAATATTATACATCATTTTACACTCTTTTATGATTTCCGTCAACTTTTAATGGCATAACATCGGGTTTTTCTTTAAAATATCCCAACCATTCTTCTTCTTTGGAAATATTCAATTTCTTTCTCAAATTGAAATTAGGGCTTAGGTTTCTGCTGTACCTTTCTCAAAATCGACCATAAAATCAGAAGTATCTTCAACATCCTTCTCTATTTATGAAGAAGTTAAATGCTTCTGCAGTCTTACTTGTATTCAGCTAAATGGTAAATCTAAAATTTATGGAGAAAAATTAAAGTTAAATTTAACGGAGTTTTTTCTGACGGAAATCGTAAAGGGGGTAAAATTGATGTAACTTATTGGGTTTTTTTGGGGGGGGGGGGGGGGGGTAAAAAGTAAATGCAAAGTTTTGGGGGTTAGAAAGGAATTTGCTGTGTTTTGGGGGGTACAAGTAAAAAAAATCTTTATTAAAAGAATCGATTTTCATTAAAATACCCTTGAGTTTAAACTATAACTATTCCTTTGCAATTTCGCCTCTACAACCCTCGTTAAGGAAACTCTGTTGCGGATGGTGTGGATTATCGCACATTTTGGGTCTAATAGAGTAAGGTACAAAGCTCTTCATTGAGCATGGTCTTGAAAGTAAATAAAAAATACGAACTTTTAAAGAATATGATTTCTATGAAAATTAAAATAAAAGAAAAGATAACAAGTTATATTAATTTGGGTTATTACTATTATTTAGAATTTCTAATTAGTTAAAAGAAAACAAAGTTTTAAATTAGAGTTTTCAAGAAAATACCCTAAAGTTAAGCTTTTACTAAAATATCCTAAAATTAGATTTTTCACAAAAATACCCTAACCTTCAAAAAAAGTATATTTTATTAAAACACCATCACCGTTATATTTAAATCAAAACATTCTTGAGATTTTAAAATATAATATTTTACATAAAACCCCTCAAGAATGTAACGACCTATTTTCACATAAATACCCTAGGATTTCTAAGACTATTATATGTTAAGTATTTAGGTAGCAGATGGGTTTAAGTGGCATAGTCTCTCTTGAGCCTCGGGAAGCCGGAGACAATGTGCATGACCAATTGCCTATCTCACTAGTTAAACAAAGTGAATTCATACCATCACAAAATATTAGGAAAATAGACATAACAGACGACATGTATCTTGAATTGAGTATAATTGTTACATCACATACTATGTACCACTTGTTTATTGCACCTACATGACTTGATTAAACTTATTGCATGCTTGAATTAACTTGACCCGAACCTTGAATATGTAATGGCTTGACATGAATAATTGAACTTGACCTGAATACCTGAACTCGACTTGAACACTTGAACTTGTACTCTCTTTGTTGTATTCATGGATTCGGGGAAGACTTGTAACATTAACTATAAAATAGATACGCGGGGTGTTGGGGTATTTTGAGTATGAATCCATGAAATCTCAGGAGTCTCCTAGTACATGAACTCTTGGATTGGGTCGACTCATCCATATCTTGGGGTCTTGATACTACACTCTTGATTCAGGTCGATTCCTCCACAACTTGGGGCCCCGAAATTACTCTCTTGATTTGGGCCCGTGATTCCTTACCCCTGGACGATAGTCTTAGGTTCGAGAATATTTTTGAGATTGGTTGAGATTTACAATTGATTTGACGTTAGATTAGATGACCCTTGTAGAGACTTTAGAACACATTGCTATTTACTTCATGTTCAACACTTTCACTTATTAAATGCTCATGTTGACCAACACATGCTATAACTTACTGCCATGCTCATGTTATCTTGCCATGCTTATATAGTTGACATGCACATTATCATGCACACTGCTATACTTGTTCACATGTTCATAATTTATCTCTATGCTATATCATATATCATCCTCGCACTTCATACATATCATTCTCATCCTTTTATGGGACTTACCGAGCTTAAGTTCACTGACGGGCATTCCACCCTATTTCTTTCTTTCTTGAAATGTTCGTCAGGTGACTTAGTGTCAGAGGAAGTGGATCCAACTGAAGAGGAGTTCAACCAATTCGCATCGAAAGCAGATTCTTAGTGTTCAGACCGGCTTTTCCATTTTTCAGTATGCCACATGTTTAGACACCTTTATGTTATTGTACTTTTGATTTCTGACATCTTGTATCAGTTTGAAACTCTCTGAAAGTTGTTGAATGTAATATAAAGTGATTGGATTTTATTTCACTTGTCTATTCTTGTACATTTTATATTGTTTATAAACGCTTAGCATATTTGTTTCGAGAAAATATTTTCTCGGAATAAATACATCGCAAGTCTCGCCGCGTGCCTGGTCCCGTCTTTTGGGAAGTAGGGTGTGACAGATCTGGAGACATGGGATGGGGAGTCATGGCTGCCTTCTCACGTTCCAGAGGAGGTCCCCACCATCGGGGACCTTCTAAGGATGGTAGGAACTTTGGAGCGGAGACCCTTGGCGCACAGTGGCGGGTACTCTTCATCGGGAACCCTATTGAGCATAGCGGCGGGAACCCTATGTTAGGGACCTCACCGATCATAGTGGCGGGAACCCTATGTCGGGGACCCCTTGGAAGCATAGTGGCGGGTACCCTTCGTCGGGGACCCTATTGAGCACAGTGGTGGGAACTTCATGATAGAGGGTCTATGTAGAGAGCGGCTGAGACTTCATTGTTGGAGACCCCTTAGGAGCTCAGCAGAAGCCCCCTTGTGGCATGGCGGGGTGTAACGACCCTAAATTTCGTGTACCATCTCTTTTGCTTTAGTTCATAAAAGAGAATGCATTATGTTCTGATATCGAGTTATAAGTTATTCTTGATACTATGCAAAAATCTCCTTATAGCTCACTGATTAAGACTCTCCGCCACTGTCTCATAGCCCGTGTGTTCGAATCCCATCAACCCCAATATTTTTATTATTTTTCTTTTTGACGTTTTGGAAGCTCAAAAGTTTGCACAAGCTTTACTCGGATTTACCAAACGTTGCAACAGAAATAAATTATATAAATGAGATGTTTAAACTAATTTAAAACCCCGGCATGAACCCCGAAACGATTGGAAGAATTAGGGCCACCACTTTTGCCAAATCGGTGGCCAAGTTGAGGCCATTTAGGTCCGTGCTTCGCCCATGCACCATTTCAGCTCCCTACTACCCATTTTAATAATTTAAAACTTCTACAATTAAACAGAGAACAGAAAAACCCTTCACATATCCCATTTACACCATTTTTAATTCGATTTTTTAATTCTCTTCTTAACACACCCTAATCCTTATCTCCCATATAAATATCTAGTCCATTTCCTTAGTTCTCCCCCTAAATTATTCTGAAAATACCATCCTCAAATCCTATCTCTCAAGTCACACTCTAGCCAAGGAAAATCAAGCACTCAAGTACAAGCTCGTTCCTCCGCATCGTAGGTCTCGGTTCTTCAAACCGAGACTACTTCTCTTCTATTCCTCGCTCGTACGAATATGATCGGTTCGAGTAAGTCCCTCTTGATTTTCTCTCTTGATTTTTCCTCCCTTTCTTCTTCTCTCCTTGAATACGATCTTGAAATTTCATCGAATCATTTTAAACCCATCTATGTCAAATATATATCATGCTCGCATTCTTCTTCACAACATAAAATTTTAATAATTAAACCATCCTTAATTCTAGTTGTCACATATCAAGAATTACCATAACTTGTAATCTATCCCTTTTTAGAAGTGTATTCATAAAAAGGACTTAGTATATATACACACCGTTATTTTTCATGTACTACTAAATTTCTTTATATTTGACATGAGCTTTGTTAAACAAAATTTTAGATGATATATAATCTAGATCATGCACGGGGTAAGGACCTACCCCACACGCACACATATGATAACATAGCACGATACCATATTAATAAATTTCTAAAGAAACGTATTTCATTAAAATACCCTCAAGATAAAAATATGAATTTTTATCCTTTACAAATATGCCTCTACAATCCTCGTTAGGAGATCCGTTTATAGATAGTATGGATTATTGCACATCATGTGGATAGTAGAGTGAGATGCAGAACTCCTCATGGAGAATTCGGTCCCGAAAGGAATAAAATATGGTTTTAAAGAAAGTATGAATTTCTTTTTAAAAGAAAATTAAACAAAATCATATATTTGTAATTTAAAAGAAAAGAACAAATTTGTGAAAATTAGATTTCTCTAAATTGAAAAGATTAAAATTTTTAAGAAAATACCCTCAAGTTTCCAAAAGATAGATTTTTCATAAAAATATTATAAACTTTTAAAAGTTAGGTTTTATCATTAAAATACCACTAAATCTAAAATTTATTTTTATAAAAAAACTCTTGAAATTTTAATTAACATGTTTTTTTATCAAAAACACCCTCGAGATTTATTTATTTTTAAAATTAAAACGTTTTAACGCCCTCGAGAAATGTAAATACATATATATAATAAACAACTTGATAAATATTTAAGGACTTTAGATGAATAATGGGTTAAGCGGTACTAATTCTCTAGGCCTCGAGAAGCCGGAGAAAGTGGATGCTTGCTTAACTAGTTTAGATAACAATGCAAATTAAAGGAATTATCATTGGCAATCGTTTTTGAAAAAGTCATAAATTCTGCCACCCATATGCAGTGGTTGCACGATTATTCCCAAACTTAAGAATTTCAAAAGATAGATCTTTTAATAAGATATGTTTAGAACCTGAACTCGAATTCGAACTTGACTAGAATTCCATTCAAACTTGAACTCAAACTCAAACTCAAATCCAAACTCGACCTGAACTTAAACACTTGAAATTGACTTGACTTGATCTGAACCATGAATATGACTTGACATGAATACTTGCACACAACCTGAAACTGAACGTGTACTCTCTATATTCATGAATTCGGTCAAGACCTGAATACTTGAACTATACAATAAAATATGCAGGGATAAGGGGTAGGTTGGTAAGGAACGTATGTCATGACACGAGATGTCACTTTAAAAGAAATCTAACCTGAATACCGAGTGTCGTTGTCCCGTGAGTTATGGCGGGGCTTTGTACTTTCTGTTTCCTTCGGTCCCATGGTAAGCTGGACTACTCTCGTATACACGCATACCTTCTTTATCAAACTACAAATAACCATGTTATAATAGAATAACCATATCCATGTACCTGTCATGCTTGAGATATTTTTTTCTTATACTCATATCTGTTCATTTTTACATACACATCATTACTTATTTCTTTTAGGGACTTACTGAGCGCTAGTTCGCTGACGACATTACTCTTTGTTTCTTTTCCTTGGAATATTCGTCAGGAGGACAAGACTCGGAGGAGATCGAGCCAAGTCTGGAGGACTTCAATCAGCTTACCGCTCAGCCGGATTACTAGTTTCCTTTTTCTGCATATATTTCCAGTATGCCATTGTTTAGGCACCTTTCAGTTATTGTATCTTTTATTTCAGACATCTGTACTTGAAATTTGAATATAAATAAAATTGTTGTTGAGTTTTAATTACTCTTGTTAATTCTTACATGTTGTTATATTTCTTTAAAACGCTTAACATATTTATTAAGGGAAATGACCTTCTCGTAATAAATACGTTGCGGACCTCATCATGTGTCGTTTTTGTCTTCTGGGAAGCAGAGCGTGACACAGGGGCCCTCCTTTGGTATCTTCTTGGGCTTTCGAACTCTGTTTGATAACTCAGATAGCTTCATAAAATGGGTGTACTTTTTCCAAGACTGCAAGTTTAGGGAGAGGACACAAGCGTAGTCACCCAAAGCGGAACCAGTCTCATCCAGAGTAGACCTATCCAATAAGATAGTTATAGCAGATCTGCCTGACATTTTTATAGAGGTCAACAATGACATTTTATTATGGAAAGAATATACAAAGGTATATGAATTTTGGGATCTTTACATTCCTCAAAGTAATAAAAAAAATTCTCTTCCCGTGGATTAGGAGATTTCACCAAACCACGTAAATCATTGTGTTTGATTTAGTTTTGTTGTGTGATTATCCTTATTATCAAGGAGGAATTTTAATTGTTGCTACACTTCCGAAAAACTGCACATGTTGAAGGAGAATTACTAACAATTGGTATCAGAGCTCTGACAGATTGCTCGAACGAAGGATGTCGAAAAAGATGACAAAAGATCTCACAACTAAGTTCATGATGGAGAAGTTTGATGGTAAGGAGAATTTTCCCTTATAGCAGAGGAAGGTTCGGAATCTATTGACAAAAGAGAGAACTCTTTTGGTATGGCGAGGCAAGGCGAAGAAACCGACGAACATGTCAGATTCATATTGGGAAGATATTAATTCGAACGCATAAGCATCTATCGAGTTTTGTCTTGCGGATGAAGTTGTGCATAATATTATGCAAGAGACCACAATAGCCGGAGTTTGGTTGAAGTTAGAGCAAATTTATATGACAAAGAGTCATGTGAACAAGCTTATTGTCAAACAAATTCTCTACAAGTTTCGGATGAAGGAAGGTGCCTTTTTTCCAGTCATCTCAATATTTTTATCCAATTGATCAACGATTTGCCTGGACTTGACATCAAAATAGAACGGTAGGATAAGGCGTTGCTGCTTCTTATGTCTCTTCCGGATTCTTATGATAACTTGATGAATACAATCATGTACAGAAAAGAAGAACTTGAGTTCGACGATATTGTTTCATCACTTATAAGTCATAAGATAAGGCACAAGGATAAAGTTAACTCAGATTCAAATTCGTCAGAATTGATCGCTAAGGAAATGGGAAGATCTAAAAGCAGAGGATCGGATGACAGAAATCGGTCCAAGTCCAACTCTAAAGGTAAAGAAGATGGATGTTATTTTTGCAAGAAACCGGGCCACTTCAAAAGAAATTGCATATCATACAAAAAATATATTGAGAAGAAGGAAGATCTCTACAAATGACAATGATTCGACTTGTGTTGTCACGGAATTGGAGGATAATCATAGATGCAAGATTTTGTCTAGCATTGTTTAGGAGCCATGTAATTTGTTGACAGTACGCAGCGACGAGGCAGATTCTTTCGATATTTGATCTTGGATTTAGGTTGTTCATATCATATGTATCCCAATAAGGAGATGCTCAGCACCTACAAAAATTATAACGGTGGTAAAGTTCTGATGGGGAATAATTCAGAATGCAAGACCGTAAGGATCGATAACATCAAGGTAAAGATGTACAATGGAATAGTGCGAACTCTAACAAACGTCAGACATGTTCCAAATTTAATAAAGAATTTGATATCTCTCGAAGCTTTAGAAGAAGCAAGATGCAAATTAACGGCGCAATGTGTAGTTTTGAAGGTCTCCAAAGGAGCCTTGGTATTACTCAAAGGTGAGCGTCGTACAAATTTGTATTGGAAGATAGATAGCACAGCGACTGGTGGTACAGCCATTGGAGAGGTGAAAAATGAAGCTCAAGAAAGGCAGAACAAGGAAGATACTTCTAGACTTTGGCATAGGCGTCTAGGCCATGTGAGTAAAAAGGGATTAAGGGTATTGCATGCTAAAGAGTTGATGAATGGTGTAAAGGAGAGTCGTTTGAATTTCTGTAAATTTTGCACTATAGAAAAGAAACATAGAGGGAGTATCAAGCAACCAATACACAAGACTCAAGGCGTTCTAGATTACATCCATTCGGATGTATGTGGGCCATCTTCGACACGATCAAAGGGAGGTGCAATATATTTTGTGACATTCATTGATGATTTTTCCCACAAAGTATGGGTCTATTTCATGAAACACAAGTCAGAGGTGTTTGAGCGTTTCAAGAAGTGGAAAGCAACGGTGGAAAAAGAGAAGGGTCGGCACATAAAGTTTCTACAGTTTTGCAAAGATCAGAGCATAGAAAGACAGTTTACGGTGCCGGGAAGGACCGAACAGAATTGGTTAACTATTGAGTATGCTGCTAAAACTGATATAAACATTAATTAACGATTAATTGATGAATAATTTCTATTTCCAACCCTAGTTATTACTCTCCCGTCTTCAACATTTAAACCTAACATCTCCTTCTTCCTCTTCTCAAAACTCTAAACCGAACCCATCTCCCCATCTTCATCTATCATCTGAGCATCACCAAAACTCCAAACCGAGCACCTCCTCCAACAACCGTCACAGCCAAATGCCAGCACCGCCGTTGCTTCCATCTTCCATCTCTCGGCCAGATTCAAACCCGATCATGTTGCCTCGTTTCCAGCGCCGGCCGCAACCCCATCAACAATGTCCTTGCCGTCTACTTCGTCTAGCCAATCCTACCCGAGTCGAGCCCTAACCACAAACCCGAGCATACCCTCCATCTAGGCCGAGCACTCCAGCCGTCAACGTCGATTCAGTCGTTGCAGCCTTTTCGACCAGATCCAAAGCCAAACATCGTCGCCGTCGACGATATCTTCGTAAGTTCCTCCCTCTTCTCTTCTTTTCCCCATCGATCTTACACTACTACAATAAGGGGTTACCCCTACAGCTTTATCCGTAGGGGCAAAAAAATACCCCATAGGTGCAAAGGCAGCAGGTGCAAGTCTTCGCCTTGAATATGCCCCTACGGAGTAATAATTGCCACTACGCTTTACTCCGTAGGGACATATTTCCCTACGGCTTACTCCGTAGGGAAAAAATATTTATTTAATTTATTGGTTTATAAAATAAAATACTTGCCCCTACGGATTACTTCGTAGGCCTGAACATACCCCTACGGAGTTCTTCGTAGGTCCAGATTAAAGCCCCTACGGATTTCTCCATAGGTTCAGATAAAAGCCCATACGGAGTTATCCGTAGGTCCAGACAAATGCCCTTACGGATACATTCGTAGGGGCAAGTTTAACGCCTGTTACTGAGTCCATAGGGACAAAATATTAGGTATCCTGATATTTTGTCCCTACGGCTAATTGTGTAGGGGCAAATGTTGCACCTACGGATTAATTCGTAGGTGCAACAGATAGCCCTACGGATTAATCCATATGGACAAAATATCAAGGTTTTTTTTTAAAAATAGGCTTCCTGTTTTTCCCCCTCCCTGTGCACAATAATATATACATCATATAACCAAATACCGCAGTATTCATAATAAACATCTCACTAATAATATATAAAAGAAATAAACAAATAGAATACGATATCAATCTAAATCATCGTGAACAAGCAAACACCACCAATATCGTCCAAAATATATACAATATGTATCATATAAGTACATACATGCTTAAAATATAAAAAAAAGCTACCCTAGCTCGGTCCAGCTCCTCCACCTCTGATAAACGCCGTAATCTGGCGCATTTGCTCCTAGGTGCAACCCTGAGTCGTCAAAAACTCGACCAATGAAGGAGCAGACTGTACAGGAGTCTGAACGGGCTGTGGAGCTGCAGGAGTGTTCTGCACAACCGCAGCCGAGGTAGTGGCTTGCGGAGCTGCAGCCGAAGTAAATGCATGTGGAACCACAGCCGAAGCAGCCTGCCGCATCTGTTAAATTTTGTGTGTAATAAACGAGTAAGAACTGCGTATTAGATTTTAGTCGAATTCGTATCATTATCAGGTTATTGCGAAACCCCAATCTAAGAATACTTAGGGACTTAGGCCTCGTTTGGATATCTAGTTTGGAAAACCATAGTTTATTTTAATTAGACAGATTTATGTAAGTATGATTAATCAAAACTAAGTCTACAACCAAATAAGCTCAGGCTACTAATATTGCATATGTTACTATCTATAATGTGATATAATATTTTACTATTAAGTAGTATACGTACCAACATCTCCTTCAACTCCTCGACGATGGTCTTCAAGGCTGCAACATCATGCTCTAGACGTCGCTCACGGGGGGTAAGGAAAGTAACCGCCGGAGTGGAGTCCAACCTCATATGGGCCCTGCTAGGACCCAGTCCCCGGCCTCTCTCCCAACCTCCGTGTCCGGTGTCTAGGACTGGGGTCAGCAACATCGGATCGGTCTGTCCAGTAAAATCGATCCCCGATACCTCTGCCTGCTCCACCACCCACTCCTACACCTACATTAACTATTAAAATATAAGTATATCATTTAAATTTGAACTTTTCAAAACAAAATTTTCAAACCTGTCAGAGTAAATATTAACACTTACGCAATACTCCTGGGTAGCGGTGTCAGGGAATCGAAGCTCGCCCGTGGCGGGATCTGTCGAGGTGTCGTGGACGGCAAGATACGCGGTCAGCACGCTCGGTGTACCACCCTGCGCCAGGGTCTGAGCTCTCTGCAATTTGTAAAAAATTTACATATATTATAAAATAACTGTTAATATTACATTATATCAGAGTAGATCTATTGTAATTTACCGATGCTTCCATGGCACGAGTAATATTCCTCGAGCCACCTGTATAAGTGGGGCGACCCCTCATCGCCGACTTCCTATTCTCTTTATTTTGATGGGCCTGGTTCTGCACAACACATTCAGATTTAGTTTTCTAATTAAGCAACACAAAAATATAAATTATATACTAAACAATGAATTACATTTAAATTACAAACCTGTTTGCGCTGAGAGTCGAAATATTGGTACAAGAGAGGCCATGTATCTACGTCGACACTCGCAAAGGCCGAAGTATGTAGGAGAGCCGCTCTCTCTGCCTCGGGGATCGCCATCCACAGGGAATAGCAGTCGATCTTCAGCTCGTTCTTATTGTATCGGACCTTTGATCGCATATTCTTCATCAGGACATGGTACAGAGCGTGAAGATCGAGCACTCTCTCAGGGTGATCAGGGTCGGGTACAGGCTGAAAGTCGTAATCCAACTGCAAATACAAAAAAAAAAACAATGTATTTAAATTGAAAGTGTTAAATAATAATAAATATATTAGATAAGTCAAATGAAAATATATATTAATACCCGAGCCTGATCCCAGAAGAGGGAAAATGAGCACCGGTGCTGATCGCCCCACTCAACGTGAAGTGGATACTTCTTCACGAGGCGGCTGTCATCCCCCATATACCGGCCGAAACTTTCGGCATAATCGCCGGTATAGTGATAATCGAGGGTAAAGAAGAGGAGGAATGCTTCCTCCCCCTAACTTTGTCGGGCCTTGGCCTGTGGGACTGATTCAGGCCTCGAGTCCCCCTCTCGGGATGGGGTTGCCCTGCATCTACAAGAAATATCAAGACAATCAATATTAAGACAAAGTGGTATTAAGAAATCAAGGTTTAACAAAAATTGAAGTGATATACCTTCGGCGACAGAAGCACGAGCCTGGGCCTGGGCAGCAGCACGAGCGGGACGATAGTTCCTCCGGTGAGGAACAGCCAATGACCCGAACATGGACGCATCCCCTCCAACTAGAAAATAAACATTGACGATAAAATTACATGAAGTTCATGTTTATTCTTAAAGGATATGTAAAATGAATAAATATTTTATATTTATTCATACTAACCTACAGACTGAGCGGAAAGTACGGAAGTGGCGGGAATGGCCCCTGCTTCAGATGTGGACGCACCACCTATAATTAGACAATTAAAAATAGACTATATAAGTAATTACAAAAAGAATGTGTATATCAATAATATAACATTCTAAATCAACATGCATACACTATAGGATATATAAACATACCCGCAGGTGTGGTGGTGGCCTCTGCCCGAGATGTGGAGGCACCACCTACAACTAGACAATAAAAAAATGATTATCTAAGTACGTAAGAGCAAAAAAAATGTATGTATATTTATGATATAGCATTCTAAATCAATATGCATGCACTATAGGATATATAAACATACCTGAAGGTGCGGAAGTGGCTTCTGCCTCTGATGTGGACGCGCCACCAAAAGCTAGACAATCAAATATTGACTATATAAGTAATTTTGACATAAATATGCATGTATATCTATAATATTACATTCAAAATGAATATGCGTGCAATATACTTGGAGGTGTGGAAAAGTCCATACGGAAGGAGTCATCCGAAGGGGTCTCCGATCGGGGTGCAAGACCGGCCCTCTGAAGCTCCCTACGCAGCTCTCCGGATGGCAGAACCGCTCTGCCACTGCCTCTGCCGGTGCCGCGGCTGGTGCTGCTGCGGCCCCTCACTGCTCCGGTCTTTGTCATCAAATCTAGATAAGAGTACAATCATTACATATGCATGCTATATATGTATAGATCATAAAAATGTGAAGTAATAATATAACATTACTGATTATCTTTTTCGTTTCGTGGACGCATTAGACATATCTACTTGGATTTCATCATCGATATCATTTCTAACCCACGTAACTTCGCGATCAGCCGAAGACAACCCGTCTTTTGAAACAGACGGTCGGAGCATTCTAAGTCTTCTCTCTTCTTCATCCTCATCGCTGTCCTCGAATTCTGGGACATCGTAAACATCCCTGGGTTTCCAACGACATACGACACTCCATCTCGAATGCTTCAAGCACTGTGAGTAGTATACTTGGAACGCTTGGTTCAGAAAGATAAACGGATCGTCCTGACCGTAAAATCGAAGTGTGTTCACACTGGTCAATCCATATTCATCTTTCCAAGTCACGAGATTGTTTCTCCACTTATCCGTATCAGTTCGTATATCGTACCAAGTACACTAAAATATATAAAACGGTTCTGATCGTCCGGGATATTGGATGCCAAGTATGCAATTTAAGTATCCATAATAAATCACACCATCCGATCCTACCGTCGCAATCCCACTATTATGAGGTTCGAGATATTTCCATATCCTTAACTTCGAATTTGTATCCAAGGATACCGAATCCTTTATATTATGCAACCTCCATACGACAAAATAACTCGAAACGAATGAAAACACAAGTGAATGCAGGTGTTTGCTTTATACATTCCTAACTTGTCCACACTGGACAAATCTATCGGTTATCATACGATTGAATCTTCTCGTTACATAGACTACACGACGATTGTTAGTACCAAACTATACCGTCTGATATTTAACAACCTTCGTATAGTTCTATGTCACGACGAACATCGAACGTATGTTAACCGATAAACGGGGACTAAGTGGCGCTTTGATTTTCACATATGAGTATCGATTAGAATATGAAAGTTTCATATTATCATCGAGTATCATATATTGGTTTTAATTTGAACATTTAACATGAATAGGTTTTACGTTTACGTTTCATTATTAAGGGTTCGAAGTTTTTAGTTTAGTGTAAATTTTTCTTGCATTTACGGTAAACTTGTACGTTTACGTTATCATCGAGTATCCTACTGAAAGAACCGGTGCACCCTAAACCCTAACCCTAATTAGCCCAAATTAACCTAATTAACCCTAATCATCACCCTAACGCAAATTATCTCTAATTAACCCAATTAACCCAAATTAACCCTAATCAACACACTGACATAAATACACTCTATTTTACCGAATTAACCCAAATTAACCCTAACCCAAATTAACCTAACCCTAATCATCACCCAGACCCCAACACAAATTAACTCTAGCCCAAACCAAAATTAACCCTAATTAATCTAATTAGCCATAATCATCACTAATCCTATTTTACCTAATTAACCCAAACTAACCCTAACTCTATCTAATTAACCCTAACCCTAAACCTAACTCTAAACCGAACCCTAACCCTAAATCGAACCCTAACCCTAACCCTACCTAATTAACCATAACCCTAGCCCAAACCCTAGACCGAACCCTAACTCTAAGCAATTGTAGCAACCCAAAAATCAACAATAGCATAAATAAAAGTATAATTAGAAGTTAAAAATTGAAATTAATTCACCTTAAGCCGGCGATTCTACTGTCGACGAGCCCGAGGAGGGACCGGAGATTCCACTGTCGACGACTGCAGCGAGAGATCGGTGACAAGAGGGATCCTACTGTCGACAAGAAAGTCGACGATGAAGTCGGCGACGACGAGGCATGCACGGGAGATCGGTGAGTGCGAGTTGGGAAATTTTGGGAACGAGAAAATTTCTGGGCTTTTTTTATTTATAAATAACCCATTTATGCCTCTATGGGTAAATCCGTAGAGCCTTCTTTTGCGGCTCCGTAGGGCCAAATAAAAAATTACGTTTTAATATTTTTAAATTAATCCATAGGGCACCGTAGAGGCAATCATGGGGACTTACGGATTAATCCGTAGGGGCAATAAAAAGTTGCCCCTACGGATTCCTGTGGCCGTAGTGGCAACCCCTTATTGTAGTAGTGTTAATCACCAAATTCTAAATTTTTAAATCATATGAACCATGTATTACATGATACAATGCATGCTATTAGTAATTATATATATACACTTTATTCTGGAAAATACTCATCACTTCTGCACATGAATGAATGGACCTGGTATGCCTAACCTTTTGTTCTTTTAACTGCTGATGGAGGTCCTTTTCGGGTCTCCGTCAGATGTTGTCTTCCGTTGATCTCGCGGTGGATTTTGGTGGTGATCTTCTGTTGCGTGTGGGTCTCAATGGGTTTTGGTGAAAGAGGTGGTATGAGGAGTTTGGCGCCGAGTACCTGCAAAGAAGTCCCGGGGTGGTTTGGTACCACCAAGGACCCTCCGACAATCAAGTTAGTAACGAGACCCGAGTAGAGTAACGGCTTAGTAGAGTCCAGAATGGCTTACTTGACCCCTCTGTGATGGGGGTTTATATAGCGGTGGCGGCACGCAGCAGCAGGCGCGAGAATCTCGCCGATAGTTACGCTCCCGACGTCACGCCCGCGTAAAGAGCTGATCGCCCATTAATGGGGATCATGATGGCGTGGAACGTGGGATGTTGCTGGCGGAGAATCCGCGCATGGCGAGATCTGCGGGACGGCAGTTACGCCCGTGAGCGGTAGAGTTGGTCGGAGGACCGAGGAAGACGGCCTCGGCTGGGGGGCTCGGGGGTGGGCGAGAAGGCCGAGGAGTCTTGGTCTTATGGCAGCTCGGGACGAGCTGAGGGGCCAAGGAAGCCAATTCGCAGGGGGCCCCGAGGAGGGCCAGCTTGTGCTTGCAGGTCGGGTAAAGGGTGGCCTGGTCGGCCCCTGTGGGCCCTTTCTTCTGAGTCCTGGGACACGTCATCTGCCACGTGTCCTGATCTTGGAGATCGCCAATATTGAGCATCATTATTAGCCCCCCACTTTTGTCCCGACCAGCTAGCGGGTCGGGTCAGGAGTGGACCACCGGGCCTCCCGAGGTGAGCTTCTTTCCAGGGCTTTGTCGGGATGAGTTCTCGGGCTGTCAGTTGTCTTTTCCGCTAGCGAATCAGGGAGAGATCTTTATATTTAGAGAAGGTGCACCGGTTCGTGCACTCTGCAACTGAAGCGACGGTCCACGCGTCAAGCGTCGGTTGGCTGACGCGACGTATGCAGGCCTGCGGCGTCTGATGGGACGCGGTCCAGCGCAGGATCGACACGTGGAGCGATCGGTGCCGCTAGGCGCGAGGAGTCATTTCGGCGGGAGATGACGTACGCCGTTGGATGAGTCTGTTTGCGGCAATAAACAGGGGTGGGGTCCGCCCTTGGGCCCTTACTCCCTCATATTTCCCTCTCTTAAGTCTTGGTTGCTCGGCGCTCGTCTCCTTTCTCCCGCTTTCGGCTCCTGAAGATTCCCTTTTCCAAGGTTAGATGTCTTCCTTTGTAGAGTCAGTAGATGTTGTAGGAGTAGGTTCTAGGGTTCCTTTAGTTGTGTCTGAGTCCCCCCGGGGAGCAGGGGTCGGATCCTCTCCCAGGGATCGTGAGGCGGGGGCAGCCTCCAGGGAGGAGGAGGCAGATGCGGCCCCTGGCTCCTCGTGCTGGGTGAGGCATAAGGACGAGCTCGCCAATGCTCGGGCTCACTTCCACATCCTCCCGCGCTACATGCTCCGACTGGCCAAGGAAGGAGAGAGGGCAGATCAAGTACGGGGCAGGGAAATCGCCCTGGAAGCTTTTTGGGGCGGAATGCGCCTGCCCTTCTCTCCCGAGGTCGTCGTTGCGCCGAATTTTTTCGGTTTGGCCCCCATCCAGTTAGTGCCGAACTCGAGGAGGATCCTCCTCGAGTTCTTGATCCGCCTGAAGTTACATGTGGTTCCCTTCAGCCTTTCCCTTCTCGATTCTTCTCTCGTCTTCAAAAGTCACCCCGATAGTCGAGCGGGCGACCCGAGATGGGTTTATCTCTCTTTCAGGAAGCGGCCGGGGGGCGCTGCCGGGACCGGGGTCATGTCCTTGCCCTCTTTTATTCATGATTGGAAAAAGAAATTTTTCTTCGTTTCCCCTCCTGAGGGCAAGGACTGGCCCGTGCCTACCAAGTGGTCGAGGGAGAAATGTTTGCCGGGGAACCAGTCCAATGACCCCGCCGTGGTGAGAGTGGTGTCCTGGGAGCCCATCCCCCGACCCGACGTGCTGCTGTCTGAGAGGATCCTAAGCTGGGCCGGGCTTAGCCCCGTCGAGTTCGTCGGTAAGTTAGGCCTGCTTCTTTGGCTTGTGTTTTGCTCGCGTCGCTAATTCGTTGGGTATTTGTTTAGTGCAGGATCCATGGACTTCGACTCGCTTAAAACCTCTATGCGCCAGCCGAGGAAGGCTACGAAGGCCGAGGGCGCCAGCTCTTCTCGCGCGAAGCCCGCCCCGTCTCCTACTACTCCGGTGGTGGTGCCCCGCGAGCGCTCGGGGGCGGATCCCGCCCCGGGTCCCAGCAGAGTGTCGGGCTGGAAGCGGGCCCTGATTCTGGAGGACCCGGCCTCGGAGGAGGAGATCGGCTCTCCCTTGGAGCCGCTTAAGAGGGGCTCCCGGGGACCTTCCCAGGGCCGGTCCTCGCTGACCGTGGTGGAGGAAGGGGGGCCTCCGGTTTACGGTGCCATTTGGGCTGTCCGTTGCGGACAGCCTTCAGCACGAGATAGAGACCTCGGCAGGGGGTAGAGTCCCCGGGAGGGACCTTCAGGGCTCAGCTGGCGTCCATCGCCCAGGAGTCCGTGCAGGTAAGTTTTTTGGTTCATTGTGAGATTCAGTGCCTCCTTCATCTTTCTGATCTTTTCCGTGTCTCCCAGGTTCTCCAGCACGTAGCCCTCGCTCTGTGCATGGAAGCCAAGGTGGTAGCCCCGACGCTGGAAGCTGCGGGTCAGCTCGCCTCGCTGCAAGAGAGCTCCAGGCGGGAGCTGGAGGCGATGACGGCAAGGGTCGCCGCCTTGGAAGGCGAGGTGGAGGCCGGGAAATGGGAGGTAGCCCGGCACCGCGAGGCTGCCGTGATTGCCGAGGTCAAGCTCGAGGACGCCCAGGTGCTCGCCGGCAACCTGAAGAGGACGGTGAAGACCTTCCGAAAGGAGCTAGGGGCAGCGGCCGAGGCGGCCAAGTCGGCTGAATCGAGGGCGGTGGAGGGCTATAAGAAGTCGAGGGACTTCTATGACGACTTGGCCATGGCTACGACCCGTATTTGGCACGACGCCCTCGATGCCGTTAAGGCCCGGATGCCGGAGTTTACCGACGGAGATCTCCGGGCCGAGTTCCCCCTCGTGGACGCCGATGAGCAAGGAGAAGAGGTCCCTGGCGAGGAAGCCGCCGAGGACCCCACGCGTCACGTGGTGGAGGTCGAGGACCTCGAGGTCGTACCTAGCCCCAAGGTGTAGAGCCCCCGTCTTCCTCCTTTTATTTTGTTTTTGAATTTTGTAAGGCTGGGGAGCCCCAAAAAATACCCTTTGTAAAGCTTTTGTCTTTGGTAGTAATAAAATTTTTCTTTGGCTTCATCAAATCGTGCTCTACCATCTGTTTGTGAAGAATGCTCGTAGGATATCTCTGCTTGCACCGTTGTGTTTTCATGCCAGGTTTGCCGCTTGTCTAGCGATCGCCCGTCGGGTTGATTTCGATCACTCGCCGACGAGCATGCCAAACACTGCCGAGGAGGTATCCCTATGGGCCCCGAGGTCGAGGGGAGATTGCTTTGACCTGGATAGATCTGATGCCCCTTATTGGGGTCTCGGGTCCTTTGCGGGTGACGGGCAGAGCGTTGTTCACCGTACTTGAGCCGAGCGTGAGTGGGCGCCTGCTCGGTGGCTCTATGGGGGTGCCATCTTTTGACCTCTGTCAACGCGAGCATCGACCACCAGCCGGGGGTGACTGAGCAGGGTAGCTGCTCAGTTTCCTCTTGCGAGTGCTTTCTGATCCCTGGCGTTGCGGTAGGGAAGCTACCCGCCAAGGATGACTGAGCAGAGTTGCTGCTCGGTTGCCTCTTGCGAGGGCTTCGACCCTTAGCGTTGGAGGGGCTGTAAGGGCCCCACTAAGGATGACCGGGCAGTGAAGCTGCGTGTTTGCCTCCTGGCGAGGGCTTTGATCCCTATCGGTTGTGGTAGGAAGCTACCAACTGGGGATAGCCGAGCAAGGACTCGACTGCCTCTGGGAGGACTTTGGTCCTTAGCGCTGAAGGGCTGCAAGAAGCCCATTAAGGATGACCGGGCAGTGAGGCTGCGCGGTTGCCTCTTGGCGAGGGCTTTGACCTCTGGCATCGTGGGTAGGCAACTACCAGTCTGGGATGAACGAGCGGGGTAGCCGCTCTGGTGCCTCTTGTGAGGGTTTTTGATCCCTGGCGTCGTGGGTAAGGAGCTACCAGCCGGAGTTGACCGAGCAGGGTAGCTACTCGGTTACCTCTTGCGAGGGCTTTGACCCTTTAGGACGGGGACCGAGCAGGGTTGCTGCACAGTGCCTCTTGGCGAGGACTTTGATCCCTGTCGGTTGTGGTAGGAAGCTACCAGCCGGGGATAGCCGAGCAAGGACTTGACTGTCTCTGGGAGGACTTTGGTCCTTAGCGCGGGAAGGGCTGTAGAAGCCTACCAAGGACCCTTGGCCGGGCAGGGTTACTGCCCGGTGCCTCTTGGCGAGGGCTTTTATCCTAAAGGATAGCTGAGCGAGGGATCCTCGGGCTCGACTGCCTCTGGGAGGGCTTTTTGATCCTCGGCGTTGTGGCAGGGAAGTTGCCCGCTGGGGATAGCCGAGTGAGGGATCCTCGGTCTCGACTGCCTCTGGGAGGGCTTTCTGATCCCTGGCGTTGCGGTAAGGAAGCTACCCGCCAGGGGTGACCGAGCAGGGTAGCTGTTGGGTTGAATCTTGGTGAGGTGTAGCCTGACCGTCTAGCTGTAGGAATGGGGAATAGGAACGGTCGCGGCAACAGTGCGCGTAGCATGTGCATTGAATGCGGGGGGAGGCAAAGCGCTAGGGGCGCGTCGCTTCGATTCCACCAGAGAAGGCTTGATGACCGCCGCGTGGCAGCGACTTTTTGGGTGAAAACGGGCGACTGTTGAGCTGCGCAGTGGGCTATATAAGGCAGAAGGAGTACTGGTCCTTGCATCCTTTATAGACAGTCGTCGAAAATGCAAGACTTCCTGTTTACCATCCCCGACATCATCCATTTCGAAGACGTGTACCTCTACGACCAGAACTGCACCGAGGACACGGTGCAGCTGTTCTATGGGAGCATTGAGGACCATTTCGGCCGGCTGCTCCCCCGACGTTACTCCCTGCTGCAGCTGCTGATGTACTCCATCTGGAGGGTGTCACCGGGGCTTTACAACCCCTGTCCAAGCAGCTCTATGACGAGGCCGTGGGCAAGCTGCGGTCTATGAGGCGCTTTGGTCTGATCTCCGCGAACCGGCTGGCCCGCTCAGAGGCGCTCATCCGCGAATGCTACGAGCTGAGGCTTGGGATCGACATGCGCGGGGGGAACCGGGGACAGAGGTTGGACCTCACGAGGCCCCGGCTGGCGGAGATTGTCACGCCCCGCTTCCCAAAATACGGAATACGAGAGGTAGACAAGGCCAGCCATGCTCCTACGGTCAAGGAAATGTCCTGCCCTAGTCACACTTCGGCTTCTAGTTTTTCATGGTAAACAGTAAATGATGCCCAGGTAATGAGAAATGCAGTAACTGAAAGAAACAATGTAAAGAACTGACCTGAGGGGAAACAAACGAATATAACTCTGGATAGCTAATCAAAATGTCCGTGATATAAGTCTAGTCCTGGTCCAGGCTAAATCTTCTCCTCACACTGAGCATGCATACTCAGGTCGTCAGAGCGACACAATAGCAATATAATATATATAAAATCATGTGACAATTCTAACAGTGATAATAGATATATATATAACAGTAGATCAATGGCAGTATGGGTATGAACATGCAGTAATCAATGCAGCGGAACAGTAAAAGCAGTAGAATGATATGCCACGTATGTCAACACAGTAAGTAAGGTATATCAATGCCAGTATCCCTATCAGTCTCTAAGTCTCACTGTACAGGTCACTAAGCCTATCGTCAGTCCAAGTGTGAGAGTCAACCACTCGCGAGTGTCCTCCACCCAAGGGTAGAATCCAAGGGCAAGGGACCACGGGCCCAACATGTATATCACGGTAATAATCACATACCCTGTAAATCTCCATATATCTCCCTAAATATATAAGCCGGCATGGGACTCCCGAGATTCTGTTGAACTCACACTTAAACTACCCCACACCCCGTGGTCTACATCAAACGCTAACCATAACCCTAAATACCAATCGGTCTGTGACAAGTCTGCGCGAGAACTGGAAGCAGGACCTCCATCAAGCACATCCCGACTAATACCTAAGATAAATGGCAGTGTCTGGTGCCTTATCCGTGACACCCGTGCAAGAGCTTCCATAAGTGTCCCATACCACTTATAGTCACACGTACACGTGTCCCACAGACGTCGACAATGCAATATAATAATAAGGTTCACTGATTATGTACAAGTACGTATCACTTTCACTTATTCACTGATACACGAACACTAACGTACTTTCCACAATCATCACTAAAACCTAACACTGGATAAATGCACGTTATCACTATGTTATCAAATGCAGTGACATGTATATGATATGATGCGTGAACAGTATGTAAAGCATGATTAAGGTGTCATAAAATAGTATTCTATCAGTTGCACGATTTATCATGAATCGTACGGTTACAATTTAGTGAAACGGTGAACAGGTAATAATTAGTATGTTCAGTTATCTATCCATCGAATTTAGTTTCATGCCAATCAGGTTCCAGGATCACTAATTATAGCCCTTTCATTTTAAGCGTTCACGGCTGGAAATCCGGTTTCAGAATCAGAAGTCCGTTTCGCAACGCATTTTAATCCCAATTGGGATCAGATTTTAGAGATGCTACAGTTAGATGAAATCTAGGGTTTTCAGTAAGGTTTTCAACGCAATAGACGGATCTTCAATCGCATCTGCACGTCAGGAGTTATACACTATTTAACATTAATATGTCATCTCAGAATCTGTTCTGGACTGTTATACGTCCACATCTATTAAATTACAGATTAATTAACAAACGATAATGAAATAGGATGAAAACAATTGTGTTGTCTAGCTAACAGATTTAACTATAATAAACAACGGAGTTCCGCAACCTACGAGTTAGGGAAATCCTGTGGTACCCATTACGGAACAGCAAGAAACAATTGGAGTCGCTCTGGACTGCAGTCCAGAGTCACACTCCGATCCAAATATCGTCACAGTTTAAATACGGGAATAACTGGAAACTAGTATAGGGTTAAAGTTAGTCGAGTTGGCTTCGATTTGAGCCCTCGAACGCACCATTCCAGTATGTATATAATTTATGGTGAATTTAACGGTTTTCAGGTACAATAATATTCCAGTTTCACGAGTAAACTTGGGGGTAGTCGTTTTAGTCATTAACGGTCATATTTTCCAACGAAATTCACACACTAGATTCATAGCCATACGGGCCAGATTATACAATTGAATTCCGCCAATTTAAATGATGATTTCCATTGAGAACATGCATCGAACAGTTGCGACGTAATATTTAACAGAAAAGTAAAATATGGGGTATACACGATTGCAATTTGTAATTATCATAAAGTAGCATGTAGCAAGTAGAGAACTTGCCTGGAAATGTGTCAACAATAATACTGCAGTGGTATCAGCACGATCGCGCCACGAACGCAGCACCGGCTCAGACCTTTGGAATCCGACAATTTCACTCGATCTAGCTGCTCTTCGTGCCTTCCTTTTCTTCACTGCTTCACGCTGTTCCTTGATTTGATGTGAGGGAGGGTGAGACGCTGATAAAGGGAGAGAAATTTAGAGAGAGAGGAAGAGAGAATTAGAGAGAGAGAGGGGGGGTGGGGGAATTAGAAAGAGAGAGAGAGAATTAGAGAAATTGAGAGAGAGAGAGAGGGAATTAGAGAGAAAGAACATGGGTGAGATGAGAGAGAGGGAATAGAATGAATGAGAATTAAGTGGTGATTAATAGGATTTTAAAAGGGATTAATGGGGGAAATTAATTGGGATTAAAGAGGCATTAACTTGGTGGTTTAATAGGAATTTATATAGGAGATTTGGGTTTGGATTTAAAGGGATTTAAAAGAAATGAGGTGGGATAATTGTTATTTTAATGGGCTGGGGAGGGAAAATGGGCCGGGCCAAGGGATAAGATAGTAGGGAAAAGAAAGGGGCCGGGCTTGGGATTTTAAGTGAATGAGAAAAGGATTAGAGGAGTGGGCCGGTTTTGGGCTTGGGAAAAGTAACGGCTGGGCTAAAAATGAACAAGAAAGGGGATAATAAAAGAGGAAGGGAATGAGGGTTTGGGTTTTATTGATAGAAGAAAATGGGGTTTAGAAGAAATAAATTTATAAATAAAATAAATAAAATTATAAATAAAATAAATAATTTATAATTAAGAATAAATAGAATTCTAAAGTAACAGAATACAAATTTGGTATAAAAGGGGCTAGGTATTACATCATACCACCCTTACAAAAATTTCGTCCTCGAAATTTAAAATAAACGATAAATAATACAAACATAGGCGAAAGCTATTATATTGCAACTAACACATAAAGTTTTACTTGAAATAGGCGGATGAAGAAATTTGAAGGTTTATATATGTAAGAACATCATAGAAAAATATAGGTTTAAATAAGTATAAGACAAGAACAACTACAAAGGCAACCTATGAGCATAGCAATAACAACAATAATGAACAATGATATTCGAGGCGTACTCGATAAAATCGAAACTCAAATATATGCACATATACGTATATCAAAAGTAGCATGTACATCAGAAATAGTAAGTATAAGGCACCCTACTCGAAAAATAAAGTAACGACAATAAAATAGTGAAAGATTTGTCGGTAGGTTAAAACATTTTAGGACTATATATCGATCAAATAGTTTTAAAATAACTTAGAAAACTCATTTCGTGAAAATAAGAAACATGGAATAAAAATATGCGCGGTGTAAGGTTGCGCTACTGAAAATGAGAATAATAATAGTGTACTTAAAATACATAAAGCGGAGTAATCAATAACACGTACTCTTTGATAAATACAAAGTAATGAAAACTAAATTTTCGAATAACAGTGTCCCTAAATATAGTTAGGGTAACAGGAAAAACACAAAGAGATATAGGGCTAGCTAGGGTAACGATTACAAGGGAAGGTGGCTCATTCAGAAGGTCGGAGTATGGAGGCTTTAGGTTGAGGATGAAGGGGATTGGGATCGGGTCAGCACAGGAAGTAAGGGTGAGCAACAAAGGACTACAAGGGGAAAGTATGGGGAGGATAACGGTCGGTACATCCCATGAATCAAGAATTTGAAGGGTTAGCGAACTCGGAAGTTTCACAAGAAATGTTCTCCTCCCAGAAGGATCTCAAACGGGGCACAGACGAGGGATGAAGGGTGGATCTCTAGAAGATTGGGTGTGGTACTGGTTAATCTCAGTGAGTGTTAAGACAATGTAAGGAGTAGGAGTGGACAGATCTCAGTAGGAAGAATAATTGTATAGAAGAAATATCAAACATCAAGGGAACTGAGAAGATCAATGGATTAGCGAACTCAACAATTTATTTCATTTCAAAAGATTTTAAACAAAGCATTCTCAAAGATGAGAAGTGGCCCTAAACTATACACAGTTTTATTTGGCCAGAAAAAGACAACATCTAAAAGAAATCCCGTCAGTCGCGGTTGTGGAGATTCAGCAGGTTGCGGTAGGCTCGCGCGCTCAGGGTGGGACATCCATTTCCATAGCGCCTCGCAGGGGCCGCCATTGGAAGTTCTTCCACAGCAGGCTCTTCCTCGGCTGGATCTTCTTCCTCGGCTGGATCTTCTTCATCAAGATCTGATTCCATGGGATTCTCTTCTGTGGGATTTTCCTCCGCTGGATTTCCTTCTATCGGGTCTTCCTCTATCGGGTTCTCTTCAGGATCTTCTTCCTCTTCGTCGGGATCGCCTATCATGTTAAACTCTGGGACGGCTGCTCCTTCGTCCTCTAAATCGTTGTTTTCGAAATTGATCTGGGACCGTTGATCTCATCGTCAGAATTCATCGGCGTGTGGTCTAAGAAAACGCATGACTGTGCATCCTCATCTAGATGTGGCGCTGCTCCAGGGTGGGCCATGGCCTGAAAAGAAAGAGTCATGATTAGACAGTGGAATACATCAAGAAAATAGCTCAGTGTACGAAGTATAGGAAATTGTGCGGTGGCAGGAACTGAAAGATCAGGATTAAAATGCTGTGATAATGAATAGTATAAAAAAGGGAAGAGCAAGAGAATGATTCAAACATTACGATTCAAAGTTTTTATTTCATTCAACTAAAAGTTCGACGGATACAAGATTTCAAACGGAAAGAGATATTTATAAGAGGGTGATAACATTATTACTGAAATTAGAAAACATGAAAATTCTTCTTTGATTGCTCGACCGCTGCATCCTCGTCACGCGAATTGAATCATGTGTTGGGTCCGCTTTATCCTCGAAGCGCGAACTACGCAATAATCGTCACTCGGCAGAAGTGGGGAGTGTGGACGAATATCCTCCCTGTAGCTCTTTCCTTTTTGGGCAACCGTTGATAAGATGTCCGCTGGACCCGCAAATCAGACATTTCCCTTGGGCGCGGCGACAATCCCTCTGAAGATGTCCTGGCCTCTTACAGTACCCACAACATGGGGTCTTCTGCTGCTTCTGTCGCGGGGAAACAAATTGGCGCTTCATCATCTTCTCTTTTCCTCGTCTAACGGGGATCTCTTTATGATTGGAGACTCTCGCTGGTGCCTGATTCACCTGCCTTCTCAGTCCTTCAGCTAACAAGTCGTTCGTTCGCTCCTGGGCTTCCTTCAAACCTTGCAGTACACTCAGGATCTCAACGGTCTGATTTTGGGGAGTGGAGATAAAGGAAGAGTTGCTGGAAGACATGATCCTGAAACAATAATTTTGAGGATGATATAAGGCACAAGCTATAAGGATATAATATGGATTGGACAAAGATTCAAGAATATCAGATGTAATGAAATTTATTACAAGCGGAAAATCAACTGTGTGACTCCAAGTCACTTAAACAGAGTATGGTAGTGTAATCATGATGTAGTTCACAATTACAACCACGAAACTTTGCCAAGTCACCTGAAACTCTAGTGAATGGATAGCAGAACACTCAATGTGAATATGGATTAAGAATATCAAGTTTACAATCTAGACCGATTGTCAAGCTATAAGCGGAAAACTGCAATCCCAATCGAAGCAAAACCTGGGCTCTGATACCAACTAAACCATGTCACACCCCGCTTCCCAAAATACGGAATACGAGGGGTAGACAAGGCCAGCCATGCTCCTACGGTCAAGGAAATGTCCTGCCGTAGTCACACTTCGGCTTCTAGTTTTTCATGGTAAACAGTAAATGATGCCCAGGTAATGAGAAATGCAGTAACTGAAAGAAATAATGTAAAGAACTGACCTGAGGGGAAACAAACGAATATAACTCTGGATAGCTAATCAAGATGTCCGTGATGTAAGTCTAGTCCTGGTCCAGGCTAAATCTTCTCCTCACACTGAGCATGCATACTCAGGTCGTCAGAGCGACACAATAGCAATATAATATATATAAAATCATGTGACAATTCTAACAGTGATAATAGATATATATAACAGTAGATCAATGGCAGTATGGGTATGAACATGCAGTAATCAATGCAGCGGAACAGTAAAAGCAGTAGAATGATATGCCACGTATGTCAACACAGTAAGTAAGGTATATCAATGCCAGTATCCCTATCAATCTCTAAGTCTCACTGTACAGGTCACTAAGCCTATCGTCAGTCCAAGTGTGAGAGTCAACCACTCGCGAGTGTCCTCCACCCAAGGGTAGAATCCAAGGGCAAGGGACCACGGGCCCAACATGTATATCACGGTAATAATCACATACCCTGTAAATCTCCATATATCTCCCTAAATATATAAGCCGGCATGGGACTCCCGAGATTCTGTTGAACTCACACTTAAACTACCCCACACCCTGTGGTCTACATCAAACGCTAACCATAACCCTAAATACCAATCGGTCTGTGACAAGTCTGCGCGAGAACTGGAAGCAGGACCTCCATCAAGCACATCCCGACTAATACCTAAGATAAATGGCAGTGTCTGGTGACTTATCTGTAACACCCGTGCAAGAGCTTCCATAAGTGTCCCATACCACTTATAGTCACACGTACACGTGTCCCACAGACGTCGACAATGCAATATAATAATAAGGTTAACTGATTGTGTACAAGTACGTATCACTTTCACTTATTCACTGATACACGAACACTAACGTACTTGCCACAATCATCACTAAAACCTAACACTGGGTAAATGCACGTTATCACTATGTTATCAAATGCAGTGACATGTATATGATATGATGCGTGAACAGTATGTAAAGCATGATTAAGGTGTCATAAAATAGTATCCTATCAGTTGCACGATTTATCATGAATCGTACGGTTACAATTTAGTGAAACGGTGAACAGGTAATAATTAGTATGTTCAGTTATCTATCCATCGAATTTAGTTTCATGCCAATCAGGTTCCAGGATCACTAATTATAGCCCTTTCATTTTAAGCGTTCACGGCTGGAAATCCGGTTTCAGAATCAGAAGTCCGTTTCGCAACGCATTTTAATCCCAATTGGGATCAGATTTTAGCGACGCTACAGTTATATGAAATCTAGGGTTTTCAGTAAGGTTTTCAACACAATAGACGGATCTTCAATCGCATCTTCACGTCAGGAGTTATACACTATTTAACATTAATATGTCATCTCAGAATCTGTTCTGGACTGTTATACGTCCACATCTATTAAATTACAGATTAATTAACAAACGATAATGAAATAGGATGAAAACAATTGTGTTGTCTAGCTAACAGATTTAACTATAATAAACAGCGGAGTTCCGCAACCTACGAGTTAGGGAAATCCTGTGGTACCCAGTACGGAACAGCAAGAAACAATTGGAGTCTCTCTGGACTGCAGTCCAGAGTCGCACTCCGATCCAAATATCGTCACAGTTTAAATACGGGAATAACTGGAAACTAGTATAGGGTTAAATTTAGTCGAGTTGGCTTCAATTTGAGCCCTCGAACGCACCATTCCAGTATGTATATAATTTATGGTGAATTTAACGGTTTTCAGGTACAATAATATTCCAGTTTCACGAGTAAACTTGGGGGTAGTCGTTTTAGTCATTAACGGTCATATTTTCCAACGAAATTCACACACTAGATTCATAGCCATACGGGCCAGATTATACAATTGAATTCCGCCAATTTAAATGATGATTTCCATTGAAAACATGCATCGAACAGTTGCGACATAATATTTAACAGAAAAGTAAAACATGGGGTATACACGATTGTAATTTGTAATTATCATAAAGTAGCATGTAGCAAGTAGAGAACTTGCCGGAAATGTGTCGACAATAATACTGCAGTGGTATCAGCACGATCGCGCCACGAACGCAGCACCGGCTCAGTCCTTTGGAATCCGACAATTTCACTCGATCTAGCTGCTCTTCGTGCCCTCCTTTTCTTCACTGCTTCACGATGTTCCTTGATTTGATGTGAGGGAGGGTGAGACGCTGATAAAGGGAGAGAAATTTAGAGAGAGAGGAAGAGAGAATTAGAGAGAGAGGGTGGGGAATTAGAAAGAGAGAGAGAGAATTAGAGAAATTGAGAGAGAGGGGGGAATTAGAGAGAAAGAACATGGGTGAGATGAGAGAGAGGGAATAGAATGAATGAGAATTAAGTGGTGATTAATAGGATTTTAAAAGGGATTAATGGGGGAAATTAATTGAGATTAAAGAGACATTAACTTGGTGGTTTAATAGAAATTTATAGAGGAGATTTGGGTTTGGATTTGAAGGGATTTAAAAGAAATGAGGTGGGATGATTGTTATTTTAATGGGCTGGGGAGGGAAAATTGGCTCGGGTCAAGGGATAAGATAGTAGGGAAAAGAAAGGGGCCGGGCTTGAGATTTTAAGTGAATGAGAAAAGGATTAGAGGAGTGGGCCGGCTTTGGGCTAGGGAAAAGTAACGGCTGGGCTAAAAATGAACAAGAAAGGGGATAATAAAAGAGGAAGGGAATGAGGGTTTGGGTTTTATTAATAGAAGAAAATGGGGTTTAGAAGAAATAAATTTATAAATAAAATAAATAAAATTATAAATAAAATAAATAATTTATAATTAAGAATAAATAGAATTCTAAAGTAACAGAATACAAATTTGGTATAAAATGGGCTGGGTATTACAGAGATCTTCACCGAGTACCACGAGCAGTGCTCGCTGCATCCCCTTCCCCCACTGTTGTAATTTCCTTTTCTTTTTGCGTGTATGGCTGAGGAGCCCATAATACCCTTTGAATAAACAAGGTTTCTCTTTCTTTTTCGCAATGTTCCATTGATCTTTATTAAATTGACAACAGACCCTGGGAAGAGTTTACATTGCTCTAAAAGAAAAGTACAGGCTAGTAGATGACTTTATTGGCTCGGCACGAGATCCCTGGAGGGTTGTTGGCCCCCGTGCTTGGCGCAGGGTATGGGGTTCCCTGAGTTCCGAGCTGGCCGTCCGCCGAAACGAGCATGATCTGACCGATGGTTAGGTCGGCGGGAGGGTAATGCTGCTCTTGCTCGCGGCCGGCCTGCCGTTTGTCCCTCAAGTATGTGGCGAGGTGTCCAGATCGGATGAGTTCCTTAATGTAGTCCCTGAGCTGCTTGCAATCCTCAGTGGCGTGGCCCGGTGTCCGGTGGAAAGCGCAGTAAGGGCCCCGGGTTCGCTTCGCAGCCTGACGCGGGATCGGAGGGAACTTGAAGAACCCCTCGTTCTGGGCCTCTTCTAGCAATACTGCGAGGGAGACGTTGAGGGGGGTATACTCCTGGAACTTCGGGTGGTAGGGCTGCTGGCACTCCGGCCTCTCCTCCCGAGCCCTCTTCTTTTGGTCGGATCGTTCTGCCCGGGGGAGGTTAGCGTTCACCTCGGATTCCAGCTGAACCTCGCACTCGGTCCACGCCTTGACCTCGGCCATGTTCTTAGGCTGTGCCAAGGAGCGTAACCACTCATTGTGCCTCAAACCAGATCTAAGCGTCATGATGACGGTCTCGTCTCGGTGCTCAGGTACCTCGAGAAGGGCGTTGTAGAAACGAGTAATGTAGGCCTTGAACGTTTCCTTGTCCCCACTCTTAACCGTGAAGAGGTAGTCGACCGTGCGCTTCTGTCGACGGTTCCCAACGAAATGACCGAGGAATTGAGTAGCCAGCTCGTCGAAGGTCGAGATCGTGCGGGGCTCGAGCCCCCGGAACCAGTCCCGACCTGCGCGGATAAGGGTGGCCGGGAAGGCCCTGCACTGGGCGGCATCAGAGTGGTCCTGGAAGCTCATCCCCGCGGTGAAAGCGTCCAAATGGTCCTTCGAGTCGGTTTTCTCATCGAACAGGGAGACCTTTGGGGGCTTGTTGCGCGAGGAGACGTGGACGGCGAGAAATTCCACGGGGAACGGCTTTGTGAGCGAATCGGAGGCGTACTTAGCCCCGTCGCTCGAGAGGTGAGCCTCCCGGCGCATGCCCTCGATTTTCTTCTCGGGGGCGTCGAGCCGACCGTGGTATCCCAAGGAACCGGCGCCTTGGGATCCCAGGCCTCCGCTGTAGGATGCCTGCGTCTGGGAGCGGCCCCGATTCCTCTCGATGAGGTGCCTCAGATCCCTGGGCGAGGTGGCTCTCGAGCCGCCGAGTTGAAACCCTTCTGTGCGGACCCGCCGAGGGTAGTGGTGTCGACCATGCCTGTGGATAGGCGAGGTGACTGACATCTCCTCAAGGGGATAAGGGTCACGAGGAGGCTCGAGGCGAGGCGTTCTGGCGGCGGACCTTGGTGTGGAGCCGTGGGGCGCCCAGCGGGCCTCGGGGGGTATCGGCTCGAGAGATCGGTGGTCAGGAGTCGCAGGCCGCTGGTAGTCAGCCGTCCAGACATGGGCAGAGCCCTCTGGAGGCGGTGGAGTGGCAATCTGGGGCCCAGGCCCGGCCGCTTGGACACGGACGAGCGCCTCTACGAGGGACTGTAGCCGATCTATTCGGCTGGCGAGGACGTTGATGATGGTCGCTGGAGGAGGCTCATCCACGCCTTCGGTGAGGGGAGGGCGGCGGCTGGTGCCCAGATCTTCAGGATGGTTGCTCGCCATGCGGGTGGAGATCGCAAGGCCAACTTTGTTTTTGTGGAGTTTGCTTTCCCATAGAAGGCGCCAACTGATGGAGGTCCTTTTCAGGTCTCCGTCAGATGTTGTCTTCCGTTGATCTCGCGATGGATTTTGGTGGTGATCTTCTGTTGCGTGTGGGTCTCAATGGGTTTGGGTGAAAGAGGTGGTATGAGGAGTTTGGCGCCGAGTACATGCAAAGAAGTCCCGGTGTGGTTTGGTACCACCAAGGACCCTCCGACGATCAAGTTAGTAACGAGACCCAAGCAGAGTAACGGCTTAGTAGAGTCCAGAATGGCTTACTTGACCCCTCTGTGATGGGGGTTTATATAGCGGTGGCGGCATGCAGCAGCAGGCGCGAGAATCTCGCCGGCAGTTACACTCCCGACGTCACGCCCGCGTAGAGAGCGGATCGCCCATTAATGGGGATCGTGATGGCATGGAACGTGGGATGTTGCTGGCGGAGAATCCGCGCATAGCGAGATCTGCGGGGCGGCGGTTACGCCCGTGAGTGGTGGAGTTGGTCGGAGGACCGAGGAAGACGGCCTCGGCTGGGGGGCTCGGGGACGGGCGAGAAGGCCGAGGAGTCTTGGTCTTGTGGCAGCTCGGGACGAGCTGAGGGGCCGAGGAAGCCAATTCGCAGGGGGGCCGAAGAGGGCCAGTTTGTGCTTGCAGGTCGGGTAAAGGGTGGCCTGGTCGGCCCCTGTGGGCCCTTTCTTCTGAGTCCTGGCACACGTCATCTGCCACGTGTCCAGATCTTGGAGATCGCCAATATTGAGCATCATCAACTTCCAAAGCTTCTTTGGAAATTTCTATGGTGATTTTGTTGTCTTACTGTGGAACATAACAATTTCATAAATTTGTTGATTTCTTCCTCAGTAGTATCTTCTTGCTTCTTCGTCTAGAATTTATAAGCTATATGGAACTCCGAGTGTTTAAAAGTATTACAAGGAGTTTTATTCTGCTAAATGGTAATTTCTTTTCAATTGGAACCATGACTGTTCTGTTCACTATTGATGTATTTGACTTCAAAATATTTCGTAATATCAGTAACAATTGAGTTTGTTAACCATTAGCCACCAGCATTCAAGAAATTGACAAACATAAGCCTGCATGCATGTTATTTTCTATTATTGGTTACAGTAGTATAACTAATATTTAGTAATTGGTTTTTTTTTATATAGAATCAAACATATAGTGATCTAGTCTGATTATTATAATTTATTTACCTACTGTAAATTGTTATGATAAGTAAATTACTTAAGTTAACTAGAAGTATTTCCCCATGTATTTGTAAATGTATTGACAACTATTATATTGATAGTTACATATGATGATTATTCAGATAGATTGATTATGACTTGATAAACATACATAATTGCAATTTATATTATAGATACTATCACAACAGTGAGAATATTTTTATTATATTTTAGAAATACATTGAATAACATATATATATATATATATATATATATATATATATATATATATAGGGGGAAGGCTTAACCATGATTGTGGTCTCGTAATGATCCAGCGATCGCTACGTATCCTCGTAGTCAATATGAAGTATATAGTTTCGGTTAAGTCGGATTGCTGTATTGTTTTTCTATTATGTAAGAAACCTTTATTTCTGGAAATGCTGAAACTGATTACACCTGCCTTAGAATAGACATAACTTCTAGATCCGGATTCCAAATTGAGCAAACTCGAGTTGCTGGAATATCAGAGAGATAGCTACATTTTCTTCCTAGGTTAATTTACCTGAAAATTAATAGGGCTTTATGAAAACCTGGTTCTAACAAAATGTGTCGAATCTGGACAGCAGCAGGAACTATTATAGGAATACACAAGGAAACGATACAATTGGTCAAAACACACAACGAATATAATCTCCATATCATTTTGCATTTGTCGAAAAATATAATATGTTTCGCTATTCTAAGTGCTTATTTTATTCTGGGTAATGAAGAACTTGTCATTTTTAATTCTTGGATTCAAAAATTATTCTATAACTTAAGTGACACTATAAAAGCTTTTTCAATTCTTTTACTTACTGATTTATGGATCGGATTTCACTCGACCCATGGTTGGGAACTAATGATTGGTTCGATCTACAATGATTTTGGATTGGGTCATAATGATCAAATTATATCTGGTCTTGTTTCCACTTTTCCAGTTATTCTAGTTACAATTGTGAAATATTGGATCTTTCGTTTTTTAAATCGTGTATTTCCTTCGCTTGTAGTCATTTATCATTCAATAAATGAATGATAAACTTATTCTATAGTAAAATTGGCATAACTCCCTACTTGATTATCGTAATCTGGATTTTTCTTATTTGAAATCGATCACAACACCACGACGCTTAATTCTTATTTAAACATGGAAACCATAAACTGAATGTAAGATTCTCGAAAATGCAAAATACCATCAGTGTATGTATTCTGAAATCTGCACTGGCATACTCTACGCAGCGTTACACAAACTTCCGTAACTCTCTCACCAGGAACCCGATCGAGGCAAACTCGGTCCCGTTATTTACACGACATTCTGAACGACAAATTATTCTTTTTATATGATTCCCAAATTCTAAACCAAAACCAATGATTTCTGCATGCGAACTTATGCTTGATTTCTGGCCCACCGAACTATTATTACATACTTGTTACATATGCATGGAGACTTAGAATTGTATTTAGGGTTTGACATGTATTCACAGGAGTCGCATAACCAGCTCTATGAGTGGGCCCATGTTCCCTTACCCCTGAGGCTCCACCCTTGAGTTGTAGATACTCCTGAAGTCGACTTGACTTTACCTACTTATGTACTCATGTACTTGTATACTCTTGTGTTCCGGTATTTATGTACTCATATACTTATGTATTCTTGTACATCCTGTACTCATGTATTATTCTATCTTGTATTTAAGCCTATGATTAAATTATAAGCAGTGTGACTAATGCTTGTAGGGGGTATTGGGGGTAGTTAAGATGAGTAGTTCAACTCCTTCGGACCCTTATGTACGTACTCCTAAATTCTTGTATTCCTGGTGCTTGATGCACGCTTAAGGGATTGAATACCATACTTAGCTTACGACAAAATGGCCATGACCGATATTTACCAGTGGGGGTTAGGAGTTAAGGATGACTCGTCCAGTTGAGGTACGACTTGGTTGGAAATCATCTTAACTTGCGTTAGAATAGAAAACTTTCATACTATTGATACTGACATCTCTATTTATTCATAACATTTACCCCCATGCTAGTATATACATTTCTAGATTCATCTTGTACTTGTTTACATATGTTATCATATGAATGATCATCATGTCTTGCTATTTATTAATAACCTTCATGCTTTCCATGATTATAATTTAAATCACTGAAATGTACCATCATATCTATGTTAATATTACATTCTTTATTACCATGCGTTCTTAGTAACATGTTTGTTTTTATGTTGTTTCCTATTATATGTGCTGCGTACTTTTTATGTTTTTTTGTATAACTAAAATTATACACTGCAACTTTATTACCATCTTAAAATACTTGTTATCCTTTATTTTCAAGAATAAATGTTTTATAATCAGGAACTTACTGAACTTTAGTTCGCTGACACAGTCCTGTTTTCTGTTTTCTTTCTGGGGAATGTCGTCAGATGACCGTAGGACAGGAGAAGAGAATAGCATGAAATGGTATCAATGGAGGAGGATAGTCAATATCTTTCTGGTCAAACCGAGCTCCAGATTTCTTTTAACTATTGTAGATTTATTTGACGTCGTTCGACTCTTATCAGTGAACTTGAAACTTATAATAAATGTTGATGGAATATTATTTACTTAATTTTTTATTCTTGTTGGTTCATACTTATTCAACTTAATTCAGACGCTTAGTGTATTCATATAGAGAAAATGTGCCTCTCGGTATGAATATGCCGCGGGCTTGTCGTTCACGTTTCTCATTTTTGGGAAGCGGGGCGTGACAAGTTTTATTGGTGGCCCATGCAGATCAGTTCTACATGACCGTTGAAAGCAGAGGTTACAAGAATTTAAAGGTCCAAAACATTTATTACCTTCTTGAATTTTATCCTTGAACCTCTCGTGATCCATTCCTTGTACTTTCAATCCTTTGACATTATCACCTTATTTCCTTGAATCTATCATTATTCTTGTCTTTTTAATCCTTGGCGTTTCTTTTTATCTCAATCATATTCCTTTCTTTCGGATGAAGTATCAAATACTTGGGAGTGATAATCGGGAGCGCGAAGACAACTTGCGCGACACTTTTTTTTCTTACCCTATTATAATATACTCCTTGAGAGAATTTTGGGAATGAAATTCTTTTAAGGAGGGTAGGTTGTGAGAACCGCACCACTGTTTCGTTCTTGAAATCTTTGTCTCTTGAATCCTTTCTTGGTTTCCTTGACGACCGTCTCTTAATGAAAAAATGGTACTACAGTCCCTTGATCATTTTTAATTCTCCTTGTAATCGGTATGGATGTTTCCCTTATTCTTGAATCTTTCCTTTCTTTCTTAACAATCATGACTCGACAACCCCATCATTCGTTATGCTTCCCATCAAGTTACCTTATTATTTGCAATCCTTGAAACATTTTTCTTACCATTCTAAACGAGCCATACGATACTGATGGCTCGATCCAGCCTTTGCGATTCTTACATATCCATTATCTTTTGGTTATATCCCCTTTGAGGGTGTTTGTTTTTAGAAATTCTAATCAATTATTTTCTTTTTATTTGCATCTTTAATTTCGCCTTCGCAGCCTTGTTTGATCGATCTCGAATCTCTATTAGTGTCCCTCTTACTTGCATTCTTGTAAGATATCTTTTGAATACATCCTTAAAATCAATCTTGTTGCGAAAGTCGAAACAGAAGTTGTCGCCCTTTCTTGGTTTCGAAACCCTTCGACTATATGTTGGTGTACCAAGGCCTATTAAAACTACGACTAATGGGGTGTGAATACAACAAACTACTATTTTCTTATCTGTTGGATCACCGGTTGATCGAACATACGCGATGATGACTGTAAAACGACCCTATCCAATAGCAATTACCTTCTATCAAAATCATTAAACATGGATTGATTGGATATTTCCTATGCTACCTCGTCTCAGTTTGAGCTCATCCATTACCTTCCTAATTCGTTTTTACTTCTTGAATCTCATTCAATGAACTCATCTTGATTCCTTAGTTAGATTTTCTTGAAATTCACTTCTAGAATTCTTAATTCCTAAAATCATGTTCGTTTTCAGTTTTTGAAATTTTTACATGACTTCCTAGTTGTAGCGTTTCCTATGGCACCCTCTACCGCCGTCAAAGGAGGGTACCATTTAATACCCAGTTCGTTTCGCGTTCTTCTTGGAGAAAAAAGTCGATCTTCGAATCCTACCATTTGTTGAATTCCTTTAATTTCTTTTCCTAGATTCATTTAAAATTTTCTTTTACTCTCCATGACGACGCGGTCTCAACGCAAAGGAAACGGAAGTGGAAGCTTTTCATCTACAACGTGATCTTTTTCTAGTGACTTGCACTATTTCTTCTTGATTCATTGACCCCTATTGGGTTTCCTTATTTACATCTTTGAACCTTTCGTTCTAAAAGTGTTGTCTCGACTTTCGACTTCTTTGAGTCGAAAATATCTTCTAATCTTATATCTCTTTTAGATCTTATCTATTCGATTAGTGGCGTATCTACTGAACAAGCGTGATAACATAATTGTGTTATCCTGACCCTTTTGCCTTCACTTTGCTATAACATCCCCTTCTGAATTTCGAGAATGAAATTCCTTTTAAGGAGGGTAGATTGTAATAACAGCAAATTTTGTATTCTTTTCTTCTAAAATTCTTTTCATAATTAAATCTTTTCTTTGAATTAAGTAGATATTTGTTGATATTCTTGTGATTTATATACAAGATTTCTAATAGTCCCTACTGGTTATGATGATGCTCAATATTGGCGACCTTTCAGATCAGGACACGTGGCAGATGACGTATCCCAGAACTCAGAAGAGAGAGCCCACAGAGGCCGATCAGGCCCGACCTACAAGCACAAAGCTGGCTCACCTCAGGGCCCTTGCAAATTGGCCTCCTCGGTCTCTCAGCTCGCCTCCGAGCTACCACAGGACCAAGATACCTCGACCCTCTCGCTCGTTCCCGAGCTCTCCCGCCGAGACCATCTTCCTCGGTCCCTCCAACCGACCAACTCCACCACTCACAGGCATAACTGCCGCTCCGCAAATCTTTCCATGCGCAGATTCTCCGCCGGCAACATCCCACGTTCCACACCATCACGATCCCCATTAACGGACGATCCGCTCTTTACGCGGGCGTGACGTCGGGAGCGTAACTGCCGGCGAGATTCTCGCGCTTGCTGCTGCATGCCACCACCGCTATATAAACCCCCATCACAGAGGGGTCAAGAAGCCATTTTTTACTCTTTTAAGCCGTTATTCTGCTCGGATCTTGTACTAACTTGATCGTCGAAGGGTCCTCGGTGGTACCAAACCACCCCGGGACTTCTTTGCAGGTACTCGGCGTTAAACTACTCAAATCACCAATCTCCTCAAAACCCATTGAGACCCACACGCAACAGGAGATCACCTTCCAAATCCACCGAGAGATCGACAGAAGACAACATCTGACGAGACCCGAAAAGGAGCTCCATCAGTTGGCGTCGTCCGTGGGAAACGAAACTCCACAAAAAAAAAAACAAAGTTGGCCTTCCGATCTCCATCCCCATAGCAAGCGATCGCCCTGAAGATCCAGATACCAGCCGCCGCCTTCCCCTCACCAGAGGCGCGGGTGAACCTCCTCCGGCGACCGTCATCAATGCCCTCGCCGGCCGAATAGACCGGCACCCCCTCCCTTGACGGGGTCGCACAGAGGGGGCTCGCCACGGCGGCTCGAGGGCCATCTCACCCAAGGATCTAAGCCCTCACTAAGAGGCAGCCCAGCAGCTACCCTGCTCGGCTATCCCTGGCGGGTAGCTTCCCTACCGCAACGCCAGGGATCAGAAAGTCCTCCCAGAGGCAGTCGAGCCCGAGGATCCCTCGCTCAGCTATTCTTGGCGGGTAGCTTCCCTACCGCAACGCCAGGGATCAGAAAGTCCTCCCAGAGGCAGTCGAGCCCGAGGATCCCTCGCTCGGCTATCCTTGGTGGGTAGCTTCCCTACCGCAACGCCAGGGATTAGAAAGTCCTCCCAAAGGCAGTCGAGCCCGAGGATCCCTCGCTCGGCTATCCCTGGCGGGTAGCTTCCCTACCGCAACGCCAGGGATCAGAAAGTCCTCCCAGAGGCAGTCGAGCCCGAGGATCCTTCGCTCGGCTATCCTTGGTGGGTAGCTTCCCTACCGCAACGCCAGGGATCAGAAAGTCCTCCCAGAGGCAGTCGAGCCCGAGGATCCCTCGCTCGGCTATCCCTGGCGGGTAGCTTCCCTACCGTAACTCCAGTGATCAGAAATCCCTCCCAGAGGCAGTCGAGCCCGAGGATCCCTTGCTCGGCTATCCTTCAGGACAAAAGCCCTCGCCAAGAGGCACCGGGCAGTAACCCTGCAAGGCCAAGGGTCCTTGGTAGGATTCTTACAACCCTATAGCTCTTCCCGCGCCAAGAACCAAAGTCCTCCCAGAGGCAGTCGGGTCCTTGCTCGGCTATCCCCGGCTGGTAGCTTCCTACCACAACCAACAGGGATCAAAGTCCTCGCCAAGAGGAACTGGGCAGCAACCCTGCTCGGTACCCATCCTGAAGGATCAAAAGCCCTCGCAAGAGGCAACCGAGCAGCTGCCTTGCTCGGTCATCTCCAGCTGGTAGCTCGCTGCCCATGACGCCAGGGATCGAAGCCCTCGCAAGAGGCATCCGAGAGGCTACCCCACTCGGTCATCCCAGGCTGGTAGTTGCCTACCCACGACGCCAGAGATCAAAGCCCTCTCCAAGAGGCAACTGCGCAGCTTCACTGCCCGGCCATCCTTAGCAGGCCTCTCACGGCCCTTCCAGTGCTAAAGGTCAAAGCCCTCGGAGAGAGGCACCGAGCAACTACCCTGCTCGGCCATCCTTAGCTGGCCTCCCATGTCCCCTTTGATGCTGATGGTCTGAAGCCCTCATCGCGAGGCCGTCGAGTTCCTTCTGCTAGGAACATCCCCAGCGGACATCCTCCTGCCCATCAGACACTAAGGATCTCAAGCCCTCATCGCGAGGCCGCCGAGTTCCTTCCTGCTCGGCGCATCCCCAGCGGGCATCCTCCTGCCCATCAGATGTTGAGGATCTCAAGCCCTCATCGTGAGGCCGCCGAGTTCCTTCCTGCTCGGTGCATCCCAGCGGGCATCCTCCTGCCCATCAGACGCTGATGGTCTGAAGCCCTCATCGCGAGGCCGTCGAGTTCCTTCCTGCTCGGCGCATCCCCAGCGGGCATCCTCCTGCCCAACAGACGCTGATGGTCTGAAGCCCTTATCGTGAGGCCGCCGAGTTCCTTCCTGCTCTGCGTATCCCCAGCGGGCATCCTCCTGCCCATCAGACGCTGATGGTCTGAAGCCCTCATCGCAAGACCGTCGAGTTCCTTCCTGCTCGGCACATCCCCAGCGGGCATCCTCCTGCCCAACAGACGCTGATGGTCTGAAGCCCTCATCGCGAGGCCGCCGAGTTCCTTCCTGCTCAGCGCAACCCCAGCGAGCATCCTCCTGCCCATCAGATGCTGAGGATCTCAAGCCCTCATCGTGAGGCCGCCGAGTTCCTTCCTGCTCGGCGCATCCCAGCGGGCATCCTCCTTCCCATCAGACACTGATGGTCTGAAGCCCTCATCGCGAGGTCACCGAGTTCCTTCCTGCTCGGCGCATCCCCAGCGGGCGTCCTCCTGCCCATCAAACGTTGAGGATTTGAAGCCCTCTTCGCGAGGCCGCCGAGCCCCTTCCTACTCGGCGCATCCCGGCGGGTAGCTTCCTACCCAACAAAGACAAGGATCAAAGTCCTTCCAGACTCGACTATCCCTGGCCGGTAGCTTCCCTACTTGCAATGCCAGGGTCAAGACCTTCGCCAAGATCAACCGAGTAGCTTCCCTACTCGGTCATCCCCAGCGGGCATCCTCCTGCCCAACAGACGCTGCGGGTTTGTAGCCCTCATAACGAGGCCACTGAGCCCATCACATGCAGCGGATCCGAAGCCCCAACAAGAGACATCAGGTCTATCCAAGTCTGAGTAATCCCCCTTCGACTTCGGGGCCATGGAGATGCCTCCTTCTCAGCAGCGCTTGGCACACTCGGCAAGTGATCGAAATCAACTCGACGACCGATCGCTCGATATGTCACGCCCACACTGGGCTGCGCCCCATCAGTCCACAGGTCTGCACACGTCGCGTCGGCCAACCGGCGCTCAACACGTGGACCGTCACTTCAGTGGCAGGACGCTCGAACCAGCGCACCTTCCCTAAATGCAGAGATCTCGTCCCGATAAGCTGGCAGAAAAGACAGCTGACAGCCCAGGGACGCGTCCTGACGAAACCTTAGGAGGGAGCTTACCCCAGACGGCCCGACAGTCCACTCTTGACCCGACCCACTAGCTGGTCGGGACAAGAGTGGGGGCTAATGATGATGCTCAATATTGGCGACCTTTCATATCAGGACACATGGCAGATAACGTGTCCTAGAACTCAGAAGAGAGGGCCCACAGGGGCTGATCAGGCCCGACCTACAAGCACAAAGCTGGCTCACCTCAGGGCCCTTGCAAATTGGCCTCCTCGGTCTCTCAGCTCGCCTCCGAGCTACCGCATGACCAAGATACCTCGGCCCTCTCGCTCGTTCCCGAGCTCTCCCGCCGAGACCATCTTCCTCGGTCCCTCCGACTGACCAACTCCACCACTCACAGGCGTAACCGCCGCTCCGCAAATCTCGCCATGCGCAGATTCTCCGCCGACAACATCCCACGTTCCACGCCATCACGATCCCCATTAACAGGCGATCCGCTCTTTACACGGGCGTGACGTCGGGAGCGTAACTGCCGGCGAGATTCTCGCGCCTGCTGCTGCATGCCACCACCACTATATAAACCCCCCATCACAGAGGGGTCAAGAAGCCATTTTTTACTCTTTTAAGCCGTTATTCTGCTCGGATATTGTACTAACTTGATCGTCGGAGGGTCCTCGGTGGTACGAAACCACCCCGGGACTTCTTTGCAGGTACTCGGCGTTAAACTACTCAAATCACCAATCTCCTCAAAACCCATTGAGACCCACATGCAACAGGAGATCACCTTCCAAATCTACTGGGAGATCGACGGAAGACAACCTGACGGAGACCCGAAAAGGAGCTCCATCAGGTTACCTCCTTGCATCGTCATCTCATAAGTTGTGAGTTTTGATTCCTTATGTTTTCAATATTTTGTTTAAATTTTTGTTTTTATTTTTGAATGAAAAAAGCATGCAAAGAGATTTCTTGGATTTTTGAATAGTTGACATAATTTTTTAAATGAACAAAGGGATTTAAAAAAAAAAGAATACGAAATTTGCGGTTGTTACACATATGGTGATTCGTTACCATAAAATTCAGAAGTGGAGGACACGCAAGCAAGTGGAGTTGATCAAGATCAGCACCAAAGAAAATCCGGCAGATATAATGACTAAAACGGTTCCCATAGCGAAGTTCAAGGAAGCCTCGGCCTTCGCACGAATTCTTCTTCATTAAGGCGAAGAGCGACCCTGAGAGAGGGGGCCGTGGATGGAAGAGAGAAGGGATTTTAAATAAAAGAAGTTGAAGATGCGTGAAAGCTTATGCAAATAATTTCAAGGTTCGGCGTGTTGAATGTATGCCAAGGTAGAGATTGCTGAGATTTGTCATGCATTCAAATCTTTTAAGAGAAGAAGTTACGGATTTAAATTTAGATTAGATATAAGTTTAAATTTTCAGTTGAATATGATAAATTAGGAATCATATTTAAATTTAGTAATGATTTGATAAAATCTTATTTAATTTAAATGGATTCCTGATTGGATTAAGATTACGGAAAAATCTTAATAAAGTAAAATCTTAATAAAGTTAAAACCTTTTCATCTATTTAAGAGATGTAACAGAGAAGGATTGTATAAGAGCCTCAAAGTGATAAATCTCTTCCTTCCTTAAAGCAAAAAAATTCTTTCTCTTCTCATGGATTAGATGATTTCGCTAAACCACGTAAATGATTGTGTTTGATTTAGTTTTATTGTGTAATTATTTTTATCATCAAGAAGGAATTCTAATTGTTACTATACTTCCGCAAAACTGCGCATATTGAAGGAGAATTCCTAACAATAGAGACATGGATATATATAATTATAAGAGAGAAAGTACCATAACATTACAACAACATATTAAATGGATTCCTGATTGGATTAAGATTACGGAAAAATCTTAATAAAGTAAAATCTTAATAAAGTTAAAACCTTTTCATCTATTTAAGAGATGTAACAGAGAAGGATTGTATAAGAGCCTCAAAGTGATAAATCTCTTCCTTCCTTAAAGCAAAAAAATTCTTTCTCTTCTCATGGATTAGATGATTTCGCTAAACCACGTAAATGATTGTGTTTGATTTAGTTTTATTGTGTAATTATTTTTATCATCAAGAAGGAATTCTAATTGTTACTATACTTCCGCAAAACTGCGCATATTGAAGGAGAATTCCTAACAATAGAGACATGGATATATATAATTATAAGAGAGAAAGTACCATAACATTACAACAACATATTCAGCAAAAAGTCAACGGTTTAAAAAAGTTCCACTATGATTACGTTTTTTCTCGTCTTTAATTGAAAAAATAAGGTCGCCGCTATCACAGGAATCATTTTTTGTGTCATGGCTACACTTAAACGTGTTCGACACGTATCCGATACATGTCCAAATCCAAAGATGTCTCATTTTGATGCAGGACACGGAAATTCTGTATCGGGCACGTGTCGTGCAAGTGTCGGGCATGAATCCATGTCCGACACGGATACGGCAACCAAAAAGTCGTGTCCGTGCAATCTTAGATAAGATAAAATGAAGATGTTTAGGTGTCATTAACCACAAAATTCGTTTTTCTTTTACCCAACCAACTTCGTTCTTACATCTTTGGAAACTTGGACAAATAAAATTGGTCGATAATGATTAATGGAACATCTGGGATTTGGTAGTAATGGCTTGTGGATGGAACGAAATAATCATATATTTAACAACAAATGTCATTATGGATATTCAATGTTTTATTATTGCTTCCATTTATGCTATTGTTACTAGTTGGATGTACTTGATGTCAAATTAAACTAGGAAAAAGTTTAGTAGGATTCTATTTCCAGAAACAGAACAAGGTACACAGCATATGAGGACGATTAGGGGCATATGGCAGTTGAAGAGGGAGCTCCTTTATCAAGATGTTTTATTTTTTGTTGCAGTTGATAATATATAATAAATATTAAGAAACAAATGTACTCATTAAAATCTTTTTAATGTAGTTGAGTGTTATCATCCTTGTTCATTTATACTATAACTGTTTGCATTCTTTAATATATATATATATATATATATATATATATATATATATATATATATATATATACATATCTTAAAGCATGTTTTTTCACTTTAATTAATGAATTTAATCTCGTTTTTAAAATTGTTTAGCCATCTGGATCTGCACGAGTCAAATTCTTTTATTTGGACTCTCAATTCACCAAGCATTTAGGCTTTTTATTTTCTATTTTATTTCAAAATGGATGCTACACGCCTCTCAATTCCAAGCAACATTTTTTCTTTTTTCTTTTCATTTTTCATTACCTTTTAACAATATTATAATACTAATTCCATAGAGATTACAATAAAAATTGAATTTTGCTACACATTTAATAGGCAGGAAAACTTGCCAAACCGTCAGAATATAAAATATATTCCCTCAACCGTCATCATAACTTTGAAGTTTTAATGCAGTGGCAGGGATATTTCACATGGTATCAGAGCAATCCAGATTCGAGTCTCACCGGATGCATATTAAATACGGATTTATTTGAATTAAAAATACCATCTTCGTGGACGTGTTAGAATATAAAATATATTCTCTCAACATTCATCATAACTTCGGAGAGTGTCAAATGACACCTCTTAATTGGTAATCGTCAAGGTATATGACATCCTGCCACAATTAGGCCAACCTTCTTCCTTTTGATGGAGCTACATTTATAAATTTTACAATAATAGTTTTGATTCTCTATTCACTGATATACTAAAAGAAAGGTTACCAATTTCGCATGGTGGGCCAAAGTAAATAATCAACATGTTGATACAGATCCATACTCTATCTCTATTCGAGTTGCTAAGTTACATGTCTTGAAAGATTTTGAAGGAAAAACATAGAAAGTTTTGTTGAGCATAAAATATAAGAGTAATAGAGTTTTCTTTCCCTTTCTAATGTTTTCCACTCATAATCATCATAATAAAACACCCAAACACAAGTTTTTAATACATAAAACTCATGATAGCTTACTTTGATCAACTCAACATCGAACTAATTAATGATCTTTTTTTTTAATTAAAACCAGGGGAAAAGGCCCCAGTTAATTTTATAATGAAGATATGTTCATCGGCTAGGCCCAGTACAAGAGAAGCCCCTGAAAAATTATAAGCGAGACGGAGAAGGTGTGGGTTACAAACTATCTGAGAGAGGTAGATGAGAGAATAACATCAAAGGGGATCTCGAACTCTCTCTTCCTCCCTAAAATTAGGGCGAAAATTTTATACCAAATCTCAAAATTCTCTTATCATTTTCTAAACAAAAGCAGAACCTTCATCTTTTCTGAGCTATCAACGAAGATGAACTCGATGGAGCGCAGAAAGATCTAGTCTTGCTAAAACCCGGGGGCTTTCTGAAACAGCAAAGCTTGAATACTGTAAATCCCGGTCGTTGTAACTTTATTCGTATTTTTCAAATAAATATTTTTCCTATATTTTTCTTATTTGTTTTCTAAATCTCCTGATTTATTTCTAAACCTTAATCTAAAACCTAACCAACTAACCCTAAACCTAACCCACTAGAGCTTAGCCCAACCCAAGCCCACAAACCCAAACCCAAACCCGCCCAGGTCTCCTTTCTTTTTCTCTTTTTCCTCCATATTTCACTGTGCCCCGCCTCACATCTCCTTCTCCTTCTTCCTCGCAACGTCGCCCTCGAGACCCGCTCCCCCAACGACCACAACAGCGAAGCCCCTAACCAACGTTTGCCCGAGATCCCCTCCTTCGAATCCTCTCGCTCTCAACCGAGCTTCCTGACGCGGGGCGGATCCGCGCGTCAAGATGTTACCTTCCATTGGTCTGCTGATGGCGGTGATGGACGGCTGAAATTTGATATGGAGGCTGGCTCCTGAAGCGTGTGGATCTTAATGGGTTTGAGGTTGTTTGCGCCGAACTACCTGCAAGGAAGTCTCGGAGTGGTTGTACTACCGAGGACCCTCCGACGGTTAAGTTAATGAGAAAATCCGAGCAAAGTAACGACTTAGTGGAGTAAAAATGGCTTACTTGGACCGTCTGAAGAAGGGGTTTATATAGCGGTGGCAGCAGGCAGGGCAGGCGCGAGAATCACGCCGGCCGTTACGCTCCCGACGTCACGCCCGCGTGATAAGCGGGATCTCCCATTAATGGCAAGACAGGCTTGTTAATGGGGGGTCGTGATGGCGTGGAACGTGGGATGTGGCCGACGAAAATCTCGCGCCTGGCGAGATTCGCGGGATGGCGGTTGCGCCTGTGAGTGGTGCCGTTGGTCGGTCGATGAGACCGAGGAAGATGACCTCGGCGGGAGAGCTCGCGGATGAGTGGGAGAGCCAAGGTATCTTGGTTCTGCGGTAGCCCGGAGACGACCTGTGAGGCCGAGGAGGCCAATTGTGCAGGGGGCTCAAAGGAGAGCTAGCGTTTGTTTGTAGGACGGGCATAGGTGTGGTCTGGCCGGCCACTGTAGGTCCTTTCTTGTGAGCTTTGGGACACGCTATCTGCCACGTGTCATGATCTGAGAGGTCACCAATATCGAGCATCATCATTAGCCCCCACTCTCGTCCCGATCAGCCGACGAGTCGGGTGTAGAGTGGTCTGCCGGGTCACTTGAGGTGAGCTCCTTTCGAAGATATCGTCTGGGCATGTTCCCGGGCAATCTGTTGTATTTTCTGGATGACGCCAGCGGATCAGGGGAGAGATCTCTGCATTAAAGAGGGTGCGCCGGATCGTGTGTACGTTTACTGAAGCGATAGTCCACGTGTCGGGCGCTGGTTGGCTGATGCGACGGGATGCAGACCTCTGACGTCTAAGGGGATATGCCAATGTGCATGCGACAGGTGGAGCGATCGTGGCCGTCGAGTGTACTGAACCGTTTCGGCGGGAGATGACTTTGGATGAGGATGCCGGTGGAAATAAGTAGAGGTGGGGTCCACGTGAGGGCCCATTCCTCTTCGTAATCTCCTCGTTTTTGGTCTTGTTAGCTCAGCGTTCTCCTCTTTAGGTTGGGATTTCCGCGTTTGCTTTTCTGAGGACTCTTCTTCATCAGGTTAGATGTCTTCCTCTGAGGAGTCTATAGATATAGTTGGTGTAGAGTCTGGGGAGCCCTCTGTAGAGTCTTCCTCTTCTTTCCCTCCTTCTTCTTCTTCTGGACCGAAGTCCTCCCATGGAGCTAGGGTTAGGTCTCCTTCCCAGGGTCGCGCGACGGGGGCGGCCCCCCGAGTGGAGGTCGCGGATGCGCCTGGCGTGCCGTCTACGGTGAGGCACGAGAAGGAGCTTGCCAATGCCCGGACTCGTTTCCATATTCCTCCCGGCTATATGTTGCGTTTGGCCGGGGAGGGGGAGAGGGCAGATCGGGTACGGGGCAAGGAGATTGCCCTGTACTTGGAAGCCTTTTGGGCCGGAATGCGCCTGCCCTTCTCCCCCGAGGTTGTTAGAGCGCTGAATTACTTCGGGTTAGCCCCGGGCCAGCTAGTGCCGAATTCCTGGAGGATTCTTCTCGGGTTCCATGTCCGTTTGAAGTTGCAGATGATCCCCTTCGGTTTGTCCATCCTTGCCTTTTCTCTCATTTACAAAGGTCACCCCGGCACTTGCGCGGGCGACCCGAGATGGGTTTACCTCTCCTTTAGGAAACGAAGGGGGAGTGCAGCCGGGTCGGGAATCGTCGTCTTGCCTTCTTCCATCCACGATTGGAAGAAGTTTTTCTTTGTTGGGCCGGCAGAGGGTGAGGACTGGCCCGTGCACACCCAGTGGTCTAGAGATAGGTGCTGGCGGGAAAGTCCGTCCAACGATCCCGACGCGGTGAGAGTGGCGGAGTAGGAGCCCATTCCCCAGGCCGACGTGCTGCTTTCTGAGCGGGCCCTTAGTTGGGCTGGGCTCAGCCCCGCCCAGTTCGTCTGTAAGTTAGGAGCTTGCGTTTGTTTTCATTTATATTTGTGTTTCTAATTCCATTGTATCTTATCTTGTGCAGAACCCATGGACTTGAGCCACCTCCGAGCAGCCATGCGCAAGCCGAAGAAGGGATCGAAGGCTGGAGGTGCCAGCTCTTCTCGTCCAACGTCTGTCCGGGTTCCCCCGACAGCCGTCCCACCCCAGCGTTCGACTGTGGGCCGAGCCCCGGAGCCCAACCAGGCACCGAGCAGAAAATGGGTTCGGGGAAAGGATGCCCAGGCTTCGGAGATGGAGACCGGCTCTCCGCCATCGCCTCTCAAGAGGTTCCCCCGAACAGTTCCGCGGACCCCGACCTTCCCGATCTTGGTGGATGAGGGGGGCCTCCGCTTTGAGGTGCCCTCGGGGCTTTCCGTCGCTGACAGCTTGCTCTCAGACATGTAGAGGTCGACCGGGGGCAAGATCCTTAGGGGACTCTCAGGGCACAGATGGCAGCAATCACCCAAGAGGCCGTGCAGGTTAGCGCCTATATTTTACTTGACTTTTGCTTCAGCTTCTTACCATTCGTGAGATTTGGTGCCTCTCCTTTCTTTCTGATCCCCCTATGACTTCTTCAGGTTCTCCAGCACGTTGCCCTCGTCATCCATATAGAGGACGAGGAAATTACCCCGGCGATCCGAGCTGCGAGCAAGCTCTCCTCGCTGGAGGAGAGCTCGAAGTTGGAGCTAGAGGTGGTGATGGCGAGGGTCGCCGCCCTAGAGGGCAAGGTGGCGGCCGGGAAGCAGGAAATGGCGGCAGTGAAGCAAGAGGTGGCAGCCGTGAAGCAGGAGGTTTCCCGGTACCGCGAGGCCACCCAGACCGCCGAGGCCAAGCTTCAGGACTCCAAGGTGCTTGTCGGCACCATGAAGAAGTCGGCGAGCACCCTCCGGAAGGAGTTGGAGGCGACGGTAGAGGCGGCGAGGCGACCCGACCTCAGAGCGGCGAAGGCGGTGGAGAACTTCCAGAAGTCAGAATATTTTTATACCGTCTTAGCCTCGGCCACTACCGCCATCTGGCATGAGGCCCTCGATGCCGTTAAGGCTCGGATGTCAGAGTTCACTGATGAGGAGCTCCGAGCTGAGTATCCTCGCGGGGATGACGAGCAGGGGACGACCCCGGGGGCGAGGCCGGGGAAGGGATTCCTGGCGAGGGCGACGCTGAGGCCCCTGTGGTGGGCGCTGAGCTTCCCGAGGTTGCGCCTGGCTCTGAGGCCTGAAGCCCCTCGTCCTTTTGTTTCATTTCTTTTTATTTGTTGCATCGGGAATTTTGTAGGCCTCCGGGCATTTTGTAAGGCTGGGGAGCCCACAATACCCTTGTAAAAGCTTTGACTTTATGAATAAAGATTTCTTTTGCAGTCATGTTTGCACGCGTATTTTCCTTTGTCGGTAAACGCTTGTAGTTGCATAGTACAGCCTTTGTGTTATGTCGGTTCTTCATCTAGCGATTATGCGTCGAGTTGAATCTGTTCATTTGTCCAGTATGCAAAGACGGTATCTCCATGGCCCTGAAGTCTAGGTGGAGATCGCTCAGACGTAGACAGACCGGATGTCACGTGGTGAGGTCATGTTCATTAGCATGGGAGGCTCGAAGAGGCATGCTAAGGACGGGGCCGAGCAGGGTAGCTGCTCGGTGCCTCTTGGCAAGGCTTTGATCCCTGGTGTGCTGGGGTAGGGAGCTACCAGCCAGGGATAACTGAGCAAGGGTAGGTCCGGTTGCCTCTTTCGAGGGATTTTTATCCTTAGCGCGGGAGGGACCGTTAGGAGCCTACTAAGGATGGCCGAGCAGGGTTGCTGCCCGGTGCCTCTTGGTGAGGGCTTTGATCCCTGGTGTATTAGGGTAGGGAGCTACCAGCCAGGGATAACCGAGCAAGGGCGGGTCCGGTTGCCTCTTTCGAGGGCTTTTGATCCTTAAGGATGGGTCGGGCAGGGTTACTGCCCGGTGCCTCTTGGCGAAGGCTTTGATCCCTGGTGTGTTGGGGTAGGGAGCTACCAGCTAGGGATATCCGAGCAAGGGCGGGCCCGGTTGCCTCTTTCGAGAGCTTTTTATTCTTAGCGCGGGAGGGGTCATAAGAGGCCTACTAAGGATGACCGAGCAGAGTTGCTGCCCGGTGCCTCTTGGCGAGGGTTTTGATCCTTAAGGATGCCCGAGCAAGGTTGTTGTCCGATGCCTCTTGGCGAGGGCTTTGATCCCTGGCGTTGTGGTGTAGGGAGCTACCAGCCAGGGATAGCCGAGCAGGGTAGCCGCTCGACTGTCTCTTGGTGAGGGCTTTGATCCCTGGCGTTGAGGGGTAAGGAGCTACCAGCCAGGGATAGTCGAGCAGGGTAGCCGCTCGGCTGCCTCTTTATGAGGGCTTCGATCCTTAGCGCTGGAGGGGCCATGGGAGGCCTGCTAAGGATTGACCGAGCAGTGTGCTCAGTTTCCTCTTGGCTATGGCTTTGATCCCTGGTGTGTTGGGGTAAGGAGCTACCAGCCAGGGATAGCCGAGCAGGGTAGCCGCTCGGCTGCCTCTTGGTGAGGGCTTAGATCCTTAGCGCTGGAGGGGCCATGACAGGCCTGCTAAGGATTGACTGAGCAGTGAAGCTGCTCAGTTGCCTCTTGGCGAGGGCTTTGATCCCTGGTGTGTTGGGGTAAGGAGCTACCAGCCAGGGATAGCCGAGCAGGGTAGCCGCTCGGCTGCCTCTTGGTGAGGGCTTAGATCCTTAGCGCTGGAGGGGCCATGACAGGCCTGCTAAGGATTGACTGAGCAGTGAAGCTGCTCAGTTGCCTCTTGGTGAGGGCTTTGATCCTTAAGGATGGCCGAGCAAGGTTGCTGTTCGGTGCCTCTTGGCGAGGGCTTTGATCCCTGGCGTTATGGGGTAGGAAGTTACCAGCCAGGGATAGCCGAGCATGATAGCCGCTCGGTTGCCTCTTGGTGAGGGCTTAGATCCCTGGCGTTGTGGGGTAGGGAGCTACCAGCCAGGGATAGCCGAGCAAGGTAGCCGCTCGGCTGCCTCTTCGTGAGGGCTTAGATCCTTAGCGCTGGAGGAGCCATGGGAGGCCTGCTAAGGATTGACCGAGCAGTGAGGCTGCTCAGTTGCCTCTTGGCGAGGGCTTTGATCCCTGGCGTTGTGGGGATAGGGAGCTACCAGCCAGGGATAGCCGAGCAGGGTAGCCGCTCGGCTGCCTCTTGGTGAGGGCTTTGATCCCTGCTTTATGGGGTAGGGGAGCTACCATCCAGGGATAGCCGAGCAGGGTAGCCGCTCGGCTGCCTCTTGGTGAGGGCTTAGATCCTTAGCGCTGGAGGGGCCACGGGAGGCCTGCTAAGGATTGACCGAGCAGTGAAGCCGCTCGGCTGCCCCTTGGCGAGGGCTTTGATCTCTGGAGTTGTAGGATAGGGAGCTACCGGCCAGGGATAGCCGAGCAGGGTAGCCGCTCGGCTGCCTCTTGGCGAGGGTTTTGATCCCTGGCGTTGTGGGGTAGGGAGCTACCAGCCAGGGATGGCCGAGCAGGGTAGCCGTTCGGCTGCCTCCTCATGAGGTTCTGTCCGACATTCCCGGTGTAAGTATGGGGAATAGTGACAGTCACGGGCAACACGTGTATCGAACGCGTGAGGGAAAAGAATCGCCGAGGCCGCGTCGTTTCGATTTCGCCAAGAAAGGCTCAAGGTTTGCCGCGTGGCGGTATAGATGTAGGTGAAACGGGCGACTGTTGGATTCTCGAGGGCGCAGCAGGATATAAAGCGGAGAGAGCGTTGATCACTCCTTTCTTCACACCCAAAACGTAAGAATGGAGGACTTCCCTTTCACCATCCCGATATCATAAACTTCGAGGACGTGTACCTCGACGATCAGTACTGTACTGAGGACACGATGCAGTTGGTGATAGGCCGCATCGAGGATCATTTTGGTCGATTGCTCCCCCGGCTCTCCCCTCTACTTCAGCTGCTGATGTATTCCATCTGAAGGGCGTCGCCGAGGCTCTACAACCCCTTGTCCGAACAGCTGAAAGACGAGGCTGTTGGCAAGCTAAGGTCTCTGAGGCGCTTCGGCCTGATCTCTACGAGTCGGCTAAATCGCTTGGTGGCGCTCGTCCTTGAGTGCTACCAATTGAGGCACGATGCCGACGTTCGCGGGGGGCATTGAGGGCAGAGGTTAGATGTCGTGAGGGCTCGGCTAGCGGAAATATCCTCAGAGTATCACTAGCAGTGTTCTCTGCACCCCCTTCCCCCGCTATTGTAATTTTTCTTTTTGGACGATGTATGGCTGAGGAGCCCATAGTACCTTTTTTGGATAAATAAGATTCTTTTTTTTTTGCAATGTTTCATTGATCCTTTTTATTATATAAACAAAAAGATCTTAAGAAAGGTTTACATTGCCTTAAAAAGAAATACATGCTAGTAGATGTTCTTATTCGTGCATCTTGAGCCCCTCGGATGTCTGTTGGCATCTAAGCCCGGCATAGGGTAGCGAGCTTCGTTGGTGCCAGACGTATCCTCCGCTGACACGACCATGATTTGGCCGATGGTCAGCTCGGTGGGAGGGAGACACTGCTCCTGCTCGCGGTCAGCTTGTCGCTTGTCCCTCAAGTATACTGCGAGGTGCCCCGAACGGATGAGCTCCTCGATGTAGTCTCGGAGCTGCTTACAACTCTCCGTGGAGTGGCCTAGCGACCTGTGAAAACCGCAGTATGGGCCCCTGGTTCGCTTTGAGGCCATGCGCGAGATCGGGGGAAGCTTGAAGAATCCATCGTCCTTGGCCTCCTCTAGTAGCACTGTCTGGGAGACGTTGAGCGGGGTGTATTCCTGAAACTTAGGAGATAGGGCTTTGCCCGCTCAGGTCCCCTTCTCTTTTCCCTTGCCCTTTTCTTCTGGTCGGCTTGCTCTGCCCGGGGGAGATTTGCATTCACCTCGGATTCGAGCTGGACCTCGTGCTCGGTCCAGGCTTTTACCTCGGCCATGGTCTTAGGTTACACTAATGCAAAGGAGCGTAACCACTCCTTGTGCCTAAGACCATACCTAAGTGTTGTGATGACGGTCTCGTCCCGGTGCTCTGGGACCTCGAGAAGGGCGTTGTAGAAGCGGGTGACGTATACTTTGAACGTCTCCTTGTCCCCGGTCTTGATCAAGAAGAGATGGTCGACTGTGCGTTTTTGCCGTCTGTTCCCAACGAAGTGGCCGAGGAATTGGGTGGTCAGCTCGTCGAAAGTTGAGATCGAGCGAAGTTCGAGTCCTCGGAACCAGTCTCGTCCGGAGCGGATGAGAGTGGTCGGGAAGGCTCGGCACTGGGCGGCGTCGGAGTTATCTTGGAAGCTCATTCCCGCGGTGAACGCATCCAAATGGTCTTTCGGTTCAGATTTACCGTCGAAGAGAGAGACCTTTGGGGGCTTATTGTGGGAGGAGATGTGGACGACGAGCAGCTCCTCGGTGAATGGCTTGGTGAGCAAGTCGGCGGCGTATTTAGCCCCGTCGCCCGAGCGGTGACCTTCCCGATGCATACCCTCGATCTTCTGCTTGAGGGCGTCGAGTCGGCCGTGGTATCCCGACGATTCGTCACATTTCGATCCCCGGCCTCTGCTGTTGGAGACCTGCGTCTGGGAGCGGCCCCGGTTCCTCTCAATGAGGTTCCTCAGATCCCCCGGCGGGGTGGTCTTCAAGCTGCCGTGGCGAGTCCCGTCCGCGCGACCCCGTTGAGGGAGGGGGTGTTGGTTATGCCTGGGAACATGCGAGCTGACCGACATCTCTTCGGGAGGGAAAGGGTCGCGAAGAGGCTCGAGGCGAGGTGCTCTGGCGACGGACCTCGGTGTCGAACTGTGGGGAGCCCAGCGAGTCGCGGAAGGTATTGGCCCGGGAGATCTGCGGCCATGGGAGGTAGCGAAGCGGTGGTCGGCAGTGCCGACGCGTGCGGAATCTTCTCTCCCCCTGTAGAGGTCCCGGTCTCGAGGAGGAGGAGCGGCGACCTGGGGAATTTGCCCTGCCGTTTGAACACGAATGATCGCCTCTACAATAGACGCGAGTCGGTCTATTCGGCCGGCAAGGGCGTTGATGGCATTCGGCGGAGAAGGTTCGTTTGCGCCTCCGTTGAGGGGGAGGCAGCGGCTAGTGCTTGGATCGTCGTAATGATCTCTCGCCATTAGATTAAGATCGGAAGATGAACTTTTGTTTTGTGGAATCAAGGTTTCCCACAGACGGCGCAAGCTGACGCTGGACGGATCCGCACGTCAAGATGTAACCTTCCGTTGGTCTGCTGATAGCGGTGATAGACGGCTTAGATTTGATCTGGAGGCTGGCTCCTGAAGCGTGTGGATCTCAATGGGTTTAAGGTTGTTTGCGTCGAGCTACCTGCAAGGAAGTCCTGAGGTGGTTGTACCACCGAGGACCCTCCGACGGTCAAGTTAAAGAGGAAATCCGAGCAGAGTAATAGCTTAGTGGAGTAAAAATGGCTTACTTGGACCGGCTGAAGAAGGGATTTATATAGCGGTGGCAGCAGGCAGGGTAGGCACGAGAATCACGCCGGCCGTTACGCTCCCGACGTCACGCCCGCGTGATGAACGGGATCTCCCATTAATGGCGAGACAGGATCGTTAATGGAGGATCGTGATGGCGTGGAACGTGGGATGTGGCCGGCGAAAATCTCGCGCATGGTGAGATTCGTGGGATGGCGGTTGCGTCTGTGAGTGGTGCCGTTGGTCGGTCGATGAGACCGAAGAAGATGACCTCGGCGGGAGAGCTCGCGGACGAGCGGAAGAACCGAGGTATCTTGGTTTTGTGGTAGCCCGGAGACGACCTGTGAGGCTGAGGAGGCCAATTGTGCAGGGGGCTCGGAGGTGAGCCAGCGTTTGTTTGTAGGACGGGCATAGGAGTGGTCTGGTCGGCCACTGTAGGTCCTTTCTTGTGAGCTTTGGAACATGCCATCTGCCACGTGTCATGATCTGGGAGGTCACCGATATCGAGCATCATCACTTCCTTCTCCCATATCTCCATCTCTCTCTCTTTCTCTCTCTCTTTCTCTCTTCATTCCATCTCACAATCTCCCCTCTCTCAAACCCGAGCTCCTCACTATGCCCACCTCCCGAGCACCGCCGGCCGACCCCCAGCAACGCCGACGAGCTCACTACCACCACCAAAACCCACATCTATCGACCACAACCTCTACAACTCCCACACTTGTACTCCTCTTGCAACCCAAAACTACAAAACCAACCACCGCCTCCCTGAGCCGTCGCCGACCACCTCCCTGTCGCCAACCAACCCCGCCACAAGCAGCTCCGATCACCGACCCAACTCCTCCCTCTTCTCCTACAACCGAGCTCCTTCTCCCCTTCAAAAACCCAAACCGGGCTTCACCTTCACAACAACACCACCGCCGCTACCCATCGTCGGAGCCACCAACCTCGCCGTCGCCACCTCTGCCTCCCCGTGTACGGCGCTGTGCTCTACCTGAGCCGAGCCTTCAACTCTTGCACCCCCGAGCTTGTCTCGGTTGTTGCCCTGGTCATCGTCTTCATGTTGTAGCTGTTGCGCTTTATGTTGTTGTCGCTGTGTCATCGCTGCCGTGCCGTGTATTCGTCGTTTTGTCATAGCCAGACAAGTTTTGGAACTTGGTTAACATGCTAAAAATTTATATATATTGTTTGAGTTCTTAATTAAATACCTAGCTCAAGCAAAAAATTCTTTCTTGAAGACCTGAAATACCAAAATCTACCAGAATAAAATCGCAAGATAATAATTATACCTAAACATGATTACATCAAAATCATTGTAGTTGGGTCTCGGATGATTAAGTTACAAATGCAAGTGATTTCTCACTTGCTACTTATTCTAATTATGTATAACCATAGTTATATATCAACGTCGTAATTTTATTGACGAACTTTAATATATAACGTATCATATTTGATTGTATTGAACCGAACCCAATTCGTGTCTAATATCAATTAGCAATGTCATGTAAAATTTATAGGATTTTAATCTTGTTTAATCAGTGATTAAAACAGGCATTTCAATTGTTACCTATATAAATAACCTAGGTGTTCGACACGAAACTCTAAACGAAAACCCTATTTAAAATAGCAGAAATTATGACCAATAAATCCCTTTAGTGATAATGAATGTCGTGTAGGTATTTGAGTTAAAAATAGCTAGGTTATACCTATGAAATGTTGCCCAAAAAGGCGACGTTAAATCTGGAAATCACCGTACATATCACGTTGTAAAATTAATAGTAAATTAGATATAACTCATATCGTGACATGCTTGGGCTCGTTACGAAGCAGACTGGATAATCTATAAAGCTCTGATAATTTTTACTGAATATTGTTTTGTTATGATATTGAAAACTGAGGGGAAATACAACTCTGGACTGCAGTCCAGAGCAGTATTTTCCGACGACACCTGATTTTAAATGCCTGTACATCTCTGTATAAATTTGAAAATACATGGAGACCTATATCGTTGCATAGATAATCAAGTTAGCTAACTGAAGGTGTTGGTTTAATTTAATTTTAATATTGTTTGCTATTTTAAAAAATATTTTAGATTGTTGACATGTTCTGCAGTTTTCTGCAGTGACGGTGTATACATATCGACATTAAACTGAACTTATCTCCCTGCATACAATGGCTATTACTGATCCTTCTATTGCATTGGAAACCTAACTAATAAGGATAGATTTTATTCAACTGCAGAGATCCTTGATTCGGATTATAATCTATAGAAAACTACGCTTGAAGTTGGACTTCCAGTTCTGAAATTGGAATTCCAGCTGCACATCCCTGTTTTAAAATGAACATAGCTCCTTAATCGGAAAGCCTATTGATACGAAACCAATTTTACTGCTTAGATAGACAAGTATACTTTATATAACTTTTATATTGTTTTGCCCGATTCTGCACGTGTGATTTTATTATGAATTTTGCAAACTGCATGACACTGGATGCCCTTAATTTAATGAATGTTTATTTAATGCATTCCTACCATATCTTGTGATTGTTTTACACCCATTGTTTAGTGACTGTTTAGAATAGAACCCTAGCGACTATTTTGTATTGTCGATTGATAAGTATTGGAGACTGGGTTATGACAAGTTCGATAGCCAAGCAGTGATTGAAAGTGATGCTAATAAGTGAAAGTGTGGCTGAATAGTGAAAGTGATACGTACTTGTTCATATCCTATCTAATACCTGAACATATACTATAACCTGAGGAAAATGGGGAAACCGAGGTGGAATCGAACTTGTGTTTAGCAAGGTCTAGCGAGTTAGAAGATGATCATTCGATATCAGTGATATATATATCAAGTCGAGAGCCTAGCGGCATGGTGCAGGGTTATGTCCCGGGCAACAACGGACCGTATTCTCGGGCATGCACGAGACCCTTGTTAAACCTGAACATCCTTCTCCACCAATCGATTTCAATTGACTTAGTGACTGATAGGTAGCGACATATATATTGCCTTGATTACTGACACGATGCACATACTATACTGTTCATATATACCTGATATTCCATATTCTCATGTTACTGGTTTATGCCGTCTTTCCTGCTTATCATTGCAAATATTATATATATTGTTATATTGTGTCGCCCTAACGACTTGAGTGTGCATGCTCAGAGGACATAGTGGACCCAGCTCAGGACGGCGACCTGCCCTTCAAGATCGCCTTTTACTTTCAATAAAGACATTGTATTCCATTTGGTTAGTTGCTTCTTTCGTTTGAATAATTGTATCCTCGAACTATTTTGGTTAAATGTAATAAAATAGTATTTGTGATTCTCTTTACTTTTGTATTTTGTTTATTATTTACCATAATGTTATAAGCCAAAGTGTGACTACGGCAGAATTATTCAGTAACCATAGAAGCATGGCTGGCCTAGTCACTCGCGTATTCCGTATATTGGGAAGCAGGATGTGACAAATACAAGCACATCCTTCATCTCTTCTTTACTAATGACAAAGACAAACTCGGCGTAACACAGAAAGTCAAGTCTTGCTAAGATCTAGAGCTTCTCTGGACAGCAAAGCTTGGGTACGAGCAACTCGTCTCAGATTTTAGTGCTTCATGAGAAAGGAAGTCAGCAATCATATTATTCTCTCTGTAAGTATGTGAGATCTGAGCAGCTACTTTTCTTATAATGAAATTTATTGCTTGAACAACATATTTTATCTTTCAAGATGTGATCTTTTCATCTTTGATGCATTCTACAAGAAATTTTGAATCAGTTTCCACCTTTACACCTTGTATGTTCATATAGTAACACTGCAAAAGTTCATCAAGCAAAGCTTTAGCGTCTGCTAGTAAATTATCACCTTTTCCATAATAAAATTTGGAAGCAAAAATAATTTTGCCATCAGAATTTCTTAGGACTGCTCCCTTTGAAATTTTTTGTTGATTAATCTGAGCAGCTCCATCAACATTTAGTTTGTACTGATCAATTGAAGGATTGCTCCAATTACTAAGAATTATATTGCTTTTTGGACAAGAGAGTGTATTTCTGACATCACAGATAATTTTGTGCTAAATGCCTTCATGAGGAGAAGAACTACTTCTGAAATCTTCTCTCACATCTAAATTTCCAGATGTTCCAATTGACTATGTGAGGAATCCAACTTGCAATTTTAACCTTATGTAGCCTGTTCTGCCAGAAATCATAGAAGGAAAAAATAGAACTGTACCGAGTATCTGCATATCTTATACTGAATGCCTCATGCATTTTCTTCCATACATAGCCTGCTGCTTCACTCTTTAAAAATAAATGCTCGGTGCTTTCTTGTTCTGAATTACTGTAACAAACACATTTGCTTGGCATATAGATTCTTATCTTAATAATATTGGAATCAAATGACAAAGCTTCAGGAAAAAGTTTCCAAGAAAAAAGAGAGATTTTCTTTCGGAGCTCTTTATTTTGCAGGAAATTGGTAAAGTCTACTTGAAGATTTCTCTCTCTTATACTTTCCCATGCTGATGCTGATGTGGAGTTTCCCTTACTTGAATTTTGATATTATCAATAGGACCTGCAGAAAATTTTTCAAGTGGCCCCTCATTATGCCATACATCTTTCCAAAAATCAATATTTCCAGAACCAATAAGCCATTTTGAGGAAGAATCAACTATAGGTGGAGCCTTGAAATTTTTCCTCCAGGCCTAGAAGCCTTTCCAGGACAATACTAAGAATCATTTCTCAAATGCTTCGCTTGTATAATTGAAGACCACAAACTTTTTTCAGTTTTCAATTTCCAAGCTGCTTTGATATTATATGCTTTTGAAAAATCTTTCAAACTTCTTAAATCCAAACCTCCTTCCTTCAATGGTTTGCCAATTCTGCTCCAAGAAACCTTGTGATGTCCTTTTGGTGTATCATTTTTCTTCCAAAAGAAATTAGCCATGATAGATGAAATTCTCTTCATAATAATATTTGGAGGATTTATAGCAGAAAAAATATGTAGAGGCATTGAGGATAACACATGTTTAATCAGAATTAATCTTCCAGGTTGTGATAGAATTGTATTTTGCAAGCCCTGTAGTTTACTCTTGACTTTTTCAACAAAATTTTCAAAAAATATGTTACTGCCTCTTTCAGAATATATAGGAGCACCCAAGTATATAAGAGGCCAGTGACCTTTGGAAATATTGGTTTGCTGATGTATTGATGAGCTTGCAGAATTAGGAAAATCTTTTGCAGTATAATAAGCACTTTTATTCCAATTAATTTTCTGCCCAGAATATGCTTCATAATGTTATAGAAAATCAAAAAGAACTTTGATATTTCCTTTACCTGCAATGGAGAAGATAATAGTGTCATCTACATATAATAAATGAGTGGTATTTGGGCAGCTATTCCTGATTTTGTATGCTTTTAGTTTGCCAGTATCTGCAAGATAAGAAATCCCTCTGCTCAAAAATTCTGAAGCTAAGATAAAGAGTGCAGGGGACAAGGGATCCCCCTACCTCACACCTCTTGTGCCCTTGAAATAACCACCTACTTGACCATTCACCAATACTGAAAAGTGTTGAGTAGATAAGCAACCTCTGGTTAAATACAAGACTTGATTAGAGAAACCAAAAGCATGCAAATTTTTTTGAATAAAGTTCCACTCCAGTCTATCAAATGCTTTTTTCATATCCAACTTGAAATTGATATTATGACCTCTTGTTTTTCTGTTGATGTCCTGAGCAAGTTCTTGTGCAAGAATTATATTCTCAAAAATACTTCTATCTTTTATAAATGCTTCTTGATTCTGTGATATGATTTTAGGCAATATAATAGTAAATCTGTCTAATAGAATCTTGGTGAAAATTTTGTAGAAAAAGTTGCAAAGGCTTATAGGCCTGTAGTCAGTAATGGAACAACAATTTTCCATTTTAGGAATAAGACAGATAGGTGTAGAGTTTACAGCCTTAGACACTTCTTTATTTTTGAAAAAATATTTAATTGCTTCTTAAGGATCTTCACTAATGATTTGCCAGGAAGCTAAATAAAATCTTTCAGAAAACCCATCAGGACCAAGTGCACTGTCTGGATCCATATTCTTAAGACAATTATGCAGCTCTTCAAAAGAAGGAATATTAGTACGTATCTTATTATCATCATGTGATATCATATGTGGTATAATATACCAAAATCTGAATTGTTATTTTGTGAAGTAAAAGCTTTCTCAAAATAAGAAGCTGTCATATCAATAATCTGTTGTTGTTCTTCAAACCATATACCATCAGCATTTTGCAATTTAGTAATTATATTTTGGCAATTTCTGACTTTTACCCAGCTAGAAAAGAATTTTGTGCTTTTATTGCCTTCTGAAAACCATTTTATCCTAGATTTCAACCTCCAAAAAAATTCTTCTTGAATTTCTTTTAGATTACCATAAAGAACAAAGATTGTCTTCTGATGCATTTAGATCAAACTCTTGCTACTTTTGATTCACTATACCCTCTGCACTTTTTACTATTTTCTGAATATTGCCAAAAACCAAATTATTCTGGATTTTCAATGTACCTTTGAGCATTTTAAGCTTTCAGAAAAAAATTTAGAATAGGGTCCACATTTAAGCTCATAGCATTAGACCAACTTTCTTCAACAACAACAAAAAAAAGTTGGAGGGGTTAACCACATATTATGAAATTTGAAAGGCTTAGGGCCTTGAAATAATGGCATAAAGTGTGATTGTCACGCCCTGTTCCTAACTTACACTAAATACTGGATGAAACTCGGCCATGTAGAGTATTTTTCGTCACCTTATTGAGATAGGAATGCACGCGCTTATCAGGCATTCAGATTCGTCCTGCGTGGGGTAGGCTGGGGTTTATTAATTGTGGGGATCCAAATCTCCGGCAGCCGCGGACCAACATGCCGTCAATTACTCCTATCTTTTGAAGCAGGAGAACCTCCGATTGACGGATCAAACCTGTCATGCGAACTCAATGTGATATGTTGGTGTTTGAAAGTAATGCAGAAGAGTGTGTTCATTTTATTTTTTTATTTTATTTATTCTATTTATGACAAAAAGGATTTATTTATTTAAAAGAAACATTTTCTTCCTTTCTTTTTTTATAAACATTTTATTATTTTTTTTAAAGGGGAGAAAGGAGTGAAGGGCGTCCTCAGGACGCGTGAGGGACACGTGACCGCTGAGCGCCAGCGGGTCATGTGAGTGGCACATGGCCGCCGGGCGCAGCGGAATATTTTTATTTAGAAAACAAAAAGAGATCTCTTGAACCTTCAAGATATATGTTTTAGATGATGAAAGGAGACCCCTTTCTTCTCTTTTAAGCCTTGGATCCTCCCAAAATGAGATTTCGGAGATAGGTCTCCTTCTTCCTCCTTTCTTTTCTTTTGGATCTTGTATAAGAAGGATGGTGAGATTTAAAATCTCTCCTTTTAGAGATTTGATGGGAGATTTGAACTCCCCTTCAATGATTTTATAAGGAAAAACAATTTCTTTTTGAGAAAAGAAGAGTTAAATTCTTAATTTAATTCAAAAAGATAAGAAGGAAGGTTTAAAACCTTGAAGAAGAAGAAGAAAGCACAGAACCCTCGAAAGATTGAGAGAATAAAAGTTGTTATTGACTTCTCATCATGTTTACCTTTTATAAGCTACACCTCTCACATATAACCCCTTGGGCTTTTCCAAATGGCACTTGTGCCTCCCGATGCTACATGTGCTCATTTCTTTTTCCACATAAACCATGGAGTTTACATAATTTGGTTTTTTGCCCATTTTTCATACATTTATTTCTTAAAAAATACATTAAACTTATTATTGCCTCATTCTTTTTGGCATGGGGACGGACCCTTCTATGCTTGGGCTTGGACCTGCTTGCTTGGGCTTAGGGTTGACTTTTGACTTTGACTTCAAATTTTTGGACAAGAAGGGTGTAAATTTTTACCCCAACAAAGTGTCCTCCATCAATAAATGCACACCATGTGTATGGGTTGTGTGCATGAAATTGATGGTTCACATGGAGGTTGATTCGATTTGGTTCCATTTCGACAATGTAGACGGTCGATGCTACCCTTTTTGTGACATGGACGGTCAATGCTGCCCATTTTACGACTTGGACGGTCGATACTTGATTTGACTTGCTCTACTTCTCGCAGTGTCAGGGTTGAGATTGACTTACTCCGCTTCTTACGGTGTCGGATTTGATTTATTTTGGAGTTTCTTGTCCATTACGTAGGACCTTTTGAGCTTGGAAGCACTGCCGAGTGGGATTTCGATTTGATTTGTTTGATCTCTGTCTTGTTTGGCGGGACTTTTGAATTTGAGTGGGACTTGGAATTTGGATTTTGTTTGGCATCATCATCGCTACAATGGAATAGCGCCAGGAGCGACTCGTCATTTGCCCCAGGGGCATTTAGAATCTTGATTTTGGTTCAGAATCAGCACCACTAATACTGGAGCGTAGCGCCGGGAGCGACTCATCACTTGCCATGGGAAAACTTGGGATTTAGATTTCGGGACGACATCAATACCGCTATTACTGGAGCATAGCGCCATGAGAGACTCATCATCTGCCTTGGGAAAACTTAGGATTTGGGTTTTGGGTCGGCATCAGCACCGCTAACATTGAAGCGTAGTGCCAGGAGCAACTCATCATTTTTCGTTGCCCATTAAGGAGCGATGGCTTAGAAGACATGTTTAGGTCCCTGTCACTTAAGACTTTTCAATTTTATGAGTCGTAAGGATCTCATAAAAGCATTTTCTCCATACAAATCGAAAGGATCTCATAGGTGTATTTTCTCCTTAGGAGTCGTGAGGACCCCCAAATGTGTTTTTTCCCTTGTGAGTCGTAAGGATCCCACGAAGATGTGTTTTTCTACGAGTCGAGAAGATCTCATAAGCTCTATTCTTTTCATGTATCGTGAGGACACATGAGTGGGTTTTTTTTTTGCATGCAGCCGTAGGGCTATTGATCGCGGTGGGACTTGGAATTGATCTAACTTGTTTATACCTGTGGATTGTATACGGAGCGCGCGAAGCGTTAGACACATAGGGAATGTTTGCATAATTCTTCTGCGACTTAAAGCATTCATGAATAGTATTTCTTGAAATATCGGCCATTGATGGGTGGCATGTGCCTTTCTCCCTCGACACTTAGCAGTTAGTAGGATACTCTGTCAAACACTTTCTCGATGACGTATGGCCCTTCCCAATTTGGCTCGAATTTTCCCTTGGCATGTCGATTGGAGATAATCGATCTTCTGAAGACCAACACCAATTCGTCTTTCTTGAAAGCACGGAGACGGGTCATCTTGTCATAGGCCCATGAAATTTGGGCTCGATACAACTCCAGATTTTCTGTACCGCGGTCTCTTTTCTTCGAGGACGTCGAGCTCTTCGAGCCGAAGAAGAGCATTTTCCTCCTCCGTCGGACCGTGCTAGACAGCCATCCTTAAGCTTGGAACTTCGACTTTGAGGAGGAAGATTGCCCCCACTCCGAAGAGTAGTGGGTATATAGTGGACAGAGTTGGAGTCTGATGTGTGGTACGATATGCCCACAACGCCTCGTGGAGATTGAGATCCCGGTCTCTTTTGTTGGCTGAAGTATTTTTTCTCAAAAACTTTTATAGAGTTTTATTGAAGGTTTCGGCTAACTCATTGGCCCTTGGATTATAGATGGAGGAATATCTCCAGTATATCTTGTGTTGAGTAGCGAACCTTGAGACTTTGAACCTCTTGAAAGAAAGCCTGTTATCAAATATGATTCTTCTTAGTGTTCCGAAGCGGTATAGAATGTTATACCGGAAGAATGTTATACCGGAAGAATGTCATAATATCTTCTGTCTTGACTTCTTTTAGCGGGACAGTTTCAACCCATCTGGAGAAGTAGTCAGTTGCGGCCAATATGAACCGGTGACCTTTGGATGATAGAGGATCAATTAGGCCAAATATGTCGGTGCCCTAAATTCAAAAGGCCATGACGCCACCGTAGGATGCAACGGATTGGGATGCTTGTGAATGAAATCACCGTGAATTTGGTAAGGATGACATTTTTTCGCATGCTCTTTGCAATCTCTTATCATGGTAGGCCATTAACATCCAAGCCGTTTGATTTGAAGTCGCATTTTGAAGGCAGATTGATGAGCTCCGCAGACGTCTAAATGAACTTCTTTCATGACCTTTTGGGCTTCGGCCGATGACACACATCTGAGCCAGATCTAGTCGTATGATATGCGGTATAGCGTATTATTTACGAACACATATCGGAGAGCTCTCTTCTTCAACTGAACTCTTACGGATTTTTCTTCGGGTAGCTTGTCATGTCGGAGGTACTCTATGAAGAGTTCTCTCCAATCAGGCTCGTCTTGAATGATCAGAGGTTCTTTGGCAGGATTATTCTCTTGTTCTACGCTTTCTTCTTCTCGTAAAGAGACTGGAGGCAGAATTTACCGGTTTCTGACTGTGATCAAAATTTCATCCATGTTGGGATCAGCCAGCTCTTTGGTTAGGCGAGCGAGTACGTCGGCTTTTCCATTCAACGCCGTAGAAACTCTCATTAGTTTAATGTAGGTAAATTGTTTCAGGAGTTCCACCACCCGGCTTCTGCATCGAGCTAACTCGGTCTTATATATCTTGTAGTCGTTGCTCACTTGATTGATGACAAGCTGGAAATCACCGTAGACCCGTAGTTGAAGGATCTCCATTTCTATGGCGAGCTCTGGGCCACCTATCAGAGCTTCATATTCAGTTTCGTTGTTTGTGCGAGACTCGGTAAGAACGAAGGAACATCACAGGATTCCTTCTGATGGCGTGATGAACACCAATCCTATCCCTGCTTTTATCTGTGGGATGCTCGATTTGCTAGAAGTCCTTGTTGATGAGGCTCCATCGAAGTGGAGCTCCCAGCATGGCTCGTTACCTTCAAGGCACAACATTTGTTCGTCGGGTAACACGCAATTTAACGGTGACCCTTCAGGTATGGGGTGAGCAGCGAGGAAGTCGGCGAAGACTTGCCCTTTTACTGCTTTCTGAGAAGTATAAACTATGTCAAATTCAAGCAGCATGACAGCCCATCTTGCCATTCTGCTGGCTAGGCTTTCTATGGTCATTAAGTATTTGAATGGGTCGACTTTAGAGATCAGCATAACTCGATGATCGAGTAGATAGTGCATCAGCTTCTTCACGGTGAATATCAAGGTCAAGCGTTACTTTTCGATCGGGGAGTAGTTATGTTCCACCCTGACTAATTTTCGAGCATTTTTTCCCTCTTCGTTGTTCTGGGAAAGGAGCGCGCTGAGTGCTTCATCTAGCGGAGCAGTGTAGAGAATCAGCGGTTTATTTGGAATGGACGCAATAAGCACCTGAGGGTGTAGCAAATATTGTTTGATACTTTCGAACGCTTCTTGATATTCGGCGTCCCAGACAAAGAGAGCTCCTTTCTTCATGAGCTTTAAGAAGGTCCTACATCTTCCCGATAAGTTTGAGATAAACCTCCGTACATAGGCAATTTTGCCTTGAAAGGATCTTAGCTGTGTCAGATTCCTTGGAGGGGGCATCTCCATGATGGCTTTTATCTTTGATGGGTCAACATCGATCCCCCGATGTCGAACTATAAAGCCCAATGATTTTCCCGACGACATGCCGAAAGCGCACTTTAGAGGATTCATCTTTAGATCATATTCCCTCAGTGTGGTGAAAACGGTCCCGAGATCTTTAATGTGATTGGCCTTAGCTTTAGTCTTGACGACCAAATCATCAAATTAACATTCGACAACCTTATGAATTAAGTCGTCAAAGATCTTGGTCATCGCCCTTTGATATGTGGCACCTGCGTTCCTCAGTCCAAACGGCATCACATTGTAACAGTATATGCCGACCGGGATTCGAAATGTTGTGTGCTTCTCATCCTCAGGCGACATTTTTATCTGATGTATCCAGAAGAACCATCCATGAAGGTGAACAGCTCGTAATTAGAGGTATCGTCAACCATCATTTCCATGACCGGAAGCGGGAAATCATCTTTAGGGCAAGCTTTGTAAAGGTCCCTGAAATCGACACAAACTCGGATCTACCCATTCTTCTTCTTCACTGGGACAATGTATGCGATCCAGTCCGCGTATTTCTCTTCTCTGATGAAGCCGGCATCGATGAGTTTCTTGGTTTCCTCGATGACCTTTTCTTCCAACTCCCTTCTCATTCATCAAGGAGCCTGTTTGACTGGCTTGGCATCAGCAGAAATAGTCAGCTAATGCACTGCTACTTCAGGAGAGAGACCAGGCATTTCTTTGTACGTCTACACGAAGCAGTCGACAAACTCATGCAGCAGGGCGATTATCTGCTCTTTCATTTCTTCTGACAAGAGTGAGCTGATATAGGTCGGCCTTGGATTATCGGGCATTCCCAAATCAATCTCGGTTAGCTCATCGAATGTTGCTTATCCGCCATCTTCGAGCTCTTGAGGGGATTTTTCTGGCTCGGCTAGCTTGTCATCGTCATTTGACTTTCCGCTGGATTCACCAACATAGATCATGTAACATGCCTTGACATCAGGTTGAGTGAAACATATACCCCATCTATCTGGGACTCGTCCATCGATGAGTGATCGGACCTGAGGCGGATGCTACAGCCTCTCATAAAACTTCGTTTCGGAGTCCGTTTGATATAGCCGACATCCACACTTTTTAAAATATTCCCGCATCTCGGGTGCATAATATCTGGGGTTTAGGACGGCTCTTATGCCTCTTTCATAGGGAAGGCACGTTACGGACAGATCGTTCGGGTGCACGACAGGGTTTGACCTATATAACATAATGCTCTTCTGCCGGCTCTTTCTTCCAGGAACGTAGAAGGTTTTCACCGGTCCATGGTGGAGACTGACAATACGTCGAGCTCTTTGCACATCTGCTCCGACACCCTTGTGATGGGACCCTTCTGTAACTTCAAACGTTTCTCCTACCTTTGCTTTTTTGCATGAGAGCCCAATCTGCACAGCTGTTGTAAGATGGGTCTTCTTCCTCCAACTCTTCAGTATCGTTGCCGAAATGAGGGCAAATTTTGTTGCTGGATAGGCCTTCGATATCAGACTCGTCCGCATCTCTACCGAGATGAGGGTGGTTTTTACGTAAGGACGGACTTCCGGCGACAGACTCATCGGTATCACTGCCGAAACGTGGATGCACTTTGGGGTTTTTACTTTTGAAGGTGACAGCCGGCTCGGATTTGCTTTTGAGTTTCGGGGCCGTTCTGTCTTTAGTTAGTTGTGGCTCGACGTTTTGGGGTTCACAAAGTATCGAGAATCTTCATATCGAACTTCATGCATGCCGAACGGCTGGATGTCTCCGTCAATATGTCTTTCTTCACCATTTTTGGTATACTTCATGCATTGATAGAATGTTGATGAAATGATGCCATAATCGTGAAGCCACGGCCATCCCAGGAGAATCTTATAGGACGTGTCGGCGTCGATCATGTATATTTTAGTTTCGGTTTGTAGGTCTCCGAACCTGATCGGCAGAGCTATGGATCCCAGAACTTGCTGGCGGTTTTGATTGGAACCTTGAACGACAATCATTTCCCTTAACAGATGTTGGACATCCATTGACAAATTTTTCAGAGTCCACAAGTTCATGATGTTCACTGAGGACCCCGGATCAATTAATATACGACTAATCCGGTCTCTATCACTGTACCCTGTCACGTAAAGCGGTCGGTTGTGCTCAGCTATTCCCAATCTTTATCCTTAAATATGACCGCGGCTGTATGCATAGTGTACCGGGCCTCTTTCATATTAATTTCCATGAAGCAAGCCTGGTACCGCTCGGGGTTTTCTAGAGCGTGAATGAGGGCGGCTCTAAGCTCTTTGGATAGAACCAGAGCGTCATAGATACTTAATAGAGACGGAAGCTTATGGAAATAAGCCAAGGCATTGTAATCTACTGGAGAAGAACTCGAGTCTCCATGAGTCGGCTCTCTGCCGTCCTCTTCATTAGCAACATGTTTTTCCTTCTCTTTTAGGGCGTTGCCTTATTTCGGTGGTAGAGCCTTGCCGCTTCTGAGTTAGATTTGATTGGCCTTTATCGCGAGCTCGTTGTCCTCTTTAGGAAAATAGAGCTCCTCCTCAGAGTCGCTGCCAAAATGGATAGCGTAGCAGGTCACAATAGGGACCTTATCATCAGAGACTTCTTCCAGCTCTTCCAGAATCTCAGCTGCTTCTATAAGGAAGAACATTTTCAATTGAATTAGAGTTCTTTTCTTTTGTTCATAGTCTTCAAGGGAATCGATATATTTTTGAATAGTCGATTTCCCTGCAGACTCTTTTTCATGTCGAGCAGCACTTTTCTTCTTCTTCTTCTTCTTCTTCTTAAGCTTCTTGGACTTTGAACCCGATCGAGCCGAATTGGTAACTGGAACGGTAGGCTCCTTCTGCCTCTCCCATTCTATTCTGGGCTTTTTCTGGAGTAGCTTTAACATCTTCTTCGTCATCTTAGATATGTGCATGCTCCACGGAGGTTACGGTGAGTCGGATTCATTTCTCGGGGCAGCGGATTCAGCTGTCTGTTCCCAGAAAGTTTCAGTTTATGTCTGTATAAAGTTGGTGGTTGCAGCTTGATTGTTTACCAACACGGTTTTAGATAGTTCAATCTCTCCGGTCTTGTATTGCTTTTCGACACAATCCTTGAAAATATAGCAATTCTTGATCGCATGGCTCCCTACTCTGTGGTATGGGCAATATAGAGTATTGTCGGTCATTTTTGCTTCGTGATGCTTCTTTGACTCCGGCAATTGTAGACCATTGTTCAGGACATCTTTGAATATCTTGCGGACTTTATCCTTCCTGAAAGAGTAGACCTTATTCTTTTTCTCCTCTAGAGAAGTCATTTCTCCTTCTGGTACTGGCTTTCGAGACCGGTATACTTTTTGTTCGCCCGCCTTTCGCTTGTCTTTGTTGTCAGGCGCATTGAAGGCGTTGGTATTGTTGGAACTCCCACTTTTACGGTTGTCATCTTTTCGGCTCTTCCAAGGCTTTTCATTCTGAGCATCTGAGATAGACTCTTGTTTCGAGCGTTCCAACATTTGAAATCTTTTGGTTAACTCCTGAAACGTTTTGAGGCCCGTGGTACATAGGAACGGGACCATCCAATTGCTGAAGTTCCCAATGAAGAAGCTGACGGATTGGTCCTGCTCTAGCGGCGGTTACAGTGAGATTGCGCCATCGGGCAATAAATTCCGTGTTGCTTTCGTTCTTCCCCGACTTGGTCCTCACAAGATCAACAATGAAGATTTTATCGCTGACACTCATGAATCTTTGCTGAAATAGAGACTCCATTGGGCGAAAGTAATGACAGAACTGTCTGGTATGCTCGCATACCAATCGAAAGCGACACTGGTCAAGCTGTTAACAAACTAACGGAGAAGAAGTGCATCATTGCCCCCAGTATTTCCCATGACTCTTTAAAGTGAGCAATGTGTTGATTCGTGTTTTCCGTCCCGTCGAATCTACCGAATTTAGGAATGACGTAACAACTGGGGAACTCGATAAGATCATACTGTGCGGGATACGACTCCCACTGCTATAAATATCTTTCTGCGCCTCGGCTTCGGTCATCAATGTTTTAACTTTACTGGTGACCAAATCCATAATCCGATCTTATGTTAGCGGAATACTGCCATCAGAGGCTAAGGCGTCCCCAGAAGTGGAATGTGTTCGGCTTTCGTGTGGCCCGCCCATACTTGGACCTAAAGGGACAGGCATCGGTTGCTTCGGTTCGTTATCACCCGGCTCATGAGTAGAGACTTGCGCTTGATTGGAGGGTGTCTGAGCAACTTGAGCCATGAGCTGCATCACGGCGTTCTTCAAGTCGTCAATTTTGGAGTAAAGCTTGGTCATCTCTTTGTCTTTACTTCTGAGCTGTTTTCGAAGCTCTTGAAGCAACTCCTGCTCTACGGTCCTGGGGTGGAAAGTTGGCTCTTCTTTGATGTCCGAGCTTGATTCCACATGGAATGAGAGGTCCTTCTGCCTATCTCCTCATCGAGTGGATTTTCATTATCCTACGAAGGAGGTTGATCTTGCGAAGGGGCAGACACATTCAAGCCAGATTGGGCTTGGGATGTGGTGGCACCATCCTTGCTTTTGCTGCGAAAGTGGTCACTGGAACGCGTGCCCGCCATGTAGACCATGTGGATAACATATTTGGCCATCTTATTATCACCGACGGCTGATTTCACGGACCATTGTCGTGGCCCTTCCACTTCGGGAAAGAACAATCAACTGAAGACGATCTGGCTGGCCGGGTTCTCGGGTGACGCCGATACAACTTTTCTGGCTTTGCCCCGCTGCTTTCGCGCGGCACAAAGTGCTTGGTAGACTTCTGAAGAGAGGGTACCACGCCTTTTGTCTTGGACACATCCCTTCATAGCACAGTTCGAATTGCGGTCTTCTTGATCTTGGCAGACATCGCATTCTTTTGAACCCACTTTAAGGGTTCGAAAGAATTACGGGTTTTCATGGCTGACACCGCTGTGGTCGCAGGGCAGTCTGGACTTTAGAACTTCACAAAATTTAGCTTGGCTGGAGCCCTAACCCTTTTGTTGGCCCTATATCTAAGTCGCTTCTACCCTAGCTTTTCCGCTTTAAGCACTTGGCAGGCTTCTGCTTTTCGGGAATCCGCTGTAGGCCGAGTAATGGAGAGCCTTGAAAATATGTCTGATCGTGCACTTGTCAGTGGTATCGCCTGAGCTTGCCTGCGACGTTTGATGATTTTCTTTGTTTCGGCGGTTTTGCCCCTAGCTAGAGCGGCAGAGAGTCGTTCGAACACCGACTTACGTTTGGGTTGTGGTGCTTTAGCGTTCATGACATTCGGCCTCCTGCCCCTTGAGGTCGGTTTGGTTACTTGGTTTGCCGAGGTCTCCGCCAAATGAGCGCTTCCGGCAGGATAGATGATTATGGAACCAAATTGACAGGGCATTTCCTCACATTGCTGGCTGAGACTTGCGGGGAGAACCACGTGAGCATTAATCCTGACAACGTACGGGGTTGGGTTTGCCTCAGAGATCGAAGTGGTCCTTGGAGACATTCTCGTTGAGTTTGAAGATTGTAATTGGAAGGTTGTTATCTTGCATAAAGAAATATGATTTCAGTATAGACAATCAATATATATGTTGATTGAGTTCGCATGAATATTTGACCCAAAATATGGGAGGAATAAAGGTCTCACCGGGCATACCAGAATCTTTAGAGTGTTTTTCATCACCCTATTAAGATAGAAATGCGCGCACTTGTCAGGCATGTACAGATTCCCCCTGCCTAGGATAGGCGGGGATTTATTGATTGCGGGGATCCAAATCACCGGCAGCCGCAGACTAAACTGCCGTTAACTACCTTTCGCTTTTGGAGCGAGAGAACCTTCGATTGACGGGTCAAACTAGTCATGTGAACTCTATGTGATGTGTTGGTGTTTGAAAGTAATGTAGAAGGATGTGTTCATTTCATTTTTTATTTTATTTATTCTATTTGTAACAAAAAGGATTTATTTATTCAAAAAAAATCATTTTCTTCCTTCCTTTTTTTATCTACATTTTATTATTATTATTTTTTAAAATGGGAGAAGGGAGTGAAGGGCGTCCTCAGTACGCGTGAGGGGTACGTGGCCGCTGAGCACCAGCGGGTCACTTAAGCTGCACGTGGGTCATTTGAGCTGCGCGCGGCAGCCGGGCGCAGCGGGTCACGTGCGCAGCGCACGGCCGCCGGGCACCAACGGATCATGTGAGAGGAACGTGCCCGCCAGAAACACCAACGAAAGAGGGGCTAAGCCCCTGGTCTTGGAGTTGAACTCCCCGAGGGATTCTACTTAGAGTTAAACACAAAAAAGGATTTTGTTCAGAGTTAAACTCCTAAAAAAAGAATTTTTTTCGGAGTTAAACTCCTAAAAAAGAGATTTTATTCGGAGTTAAACTCCTAAAAAAGATTTTTATTTAGAAAACAAAAAGGGTTCTCCTGAAGATTCAAGATCTATTTCTTAGATAATGAAAGGGGACCCATTTCTTCTCTTTTGAGCTTTGGTTCCTCCCAAAGTGAGATTTCGGAAATGGGTCTCTTTCCTCCTTTCTTTTTTTTGGATCTTGGAGAAGAACGGTGATGGGATTTAAAATCTTTCCTTTTAGAAATTTGATGGGAGATTTGAACTTCCCTTCAATAATTTTATGGGGAAAAATTATTTCTTTTTGAGAAAATAAGAGTTAAACTCTTGATTTAATTCAAAATGAGAAGGAGGAAGGTTTAAAATCTTGAAGAAGGAGGAGGAGGCACGAAGCCCTAGAAAGATTGAGAGAATATAAGTGGTTGTTGATTTCTCATCATATTTGCCTTTTATAGGATACACTTTTTACATATAACCCCTTGGGCTTTTCCAACTGGCACTTGTGCCTCCTCATGCCTCATGTGCTTATTTCTTTTTGCACATAAGCCATGGGGTTTACATAATTTGGCTTTTTCCCCATTTTTCATACATTTATTTCTAGAAAATATATTTAACTTATTTATTGCCTCATTCTTTTTGGCATGAGGCTACTTGGGCTTGGACCTGCTTGCTTGGGGTTGGGGTTGACTTTTGAATTTGATTTTGATTTTTTGGATAAGAAGAGTGTAAATTTTTACCCCAACAGGCCAACCATACTATCTACGGTAAGGAATCAATCTTCCATAATCACATTAAGGCTGTCATACAGTAATCAAGAAACCCAATATATAAATAATGCTAAATATGTCCATTGCCACAATAAATAACAATAATGGAAGCAAATGATGGAATATTAAACTGGAGGATCAAGTCACAACAGATTCAAGTAATGAATGGCATGATATGCAAGATCTAGTCATTTATGGGCTCACAAAAGAAATCCAATAAAATAGTTTGGTGATGGAAATAAACCTAAAGCATAAATAACTAGATAAACAAGAATGCTCCTCACTGCTTGGCTATTTTCTTAAAGTACTTCTTATCCTGTGGTTCTAATGCCAAATGATCTGGGCTATGCAAAACCCATATGTCAAAGCATCATAGATAATATAATCATAATAATTACTGGATGCGTGATATAATATATCATTATACAAGAACTGGTGTCAGGTGAGCATACAATAAAAATAGCAATAACAGGTGATATGACAAATAAGATATAGTAAGGCAATCATATCATATGGAACATATAGGTCAATGTTGAAAGTTCCTAGTGCCCTTGTCGCTACAACCGCGGCCGATGCGGAATCGAAAATCAAAAAATTTACGAGGAGCACTAGAAACTAATCCCAAGCGATCAATCCAAACACTAGACTAGAAAACAAGCATACAGGGTTTAGATATTACAACCATTTTCGCGTGTCCACCTAATCATGGAAGATCGCTCCAAGCTCCTCGTAGGCCGTCGGGAACAAATTTGAGAGGCAACCGCCCTTGCTGAAGATGATCCACCCGAGAGAACCGATCCAACCTCCAACTTCATCTAGTGCAACAATTGACCCTCCACGCTTGCTAGAAATGGAGAGTAGAGATGTAAGAATTTTCCAATGTCATTTTTCACTCAAACATAAAACTCAAGAGAGCATGCAAGAAGGAGGAGGAGGATGAGAGCAAGCCATAACATAAAATGAGCTAGTGGTTGAAAGAATGAAAAGAATAGAATGGCTTCATGGTTTTTCCTTCAAAAAATATCATAACCATTTACTAATAAACAAATGAAGCTCATTCCTCTCTACATGTTCTTAACCATGCACAAAGCCGCCTTGTTAGTTATATGTATGCCCTAGAGGCCATTACTGTACATACGATGTATATTGTAATGGATGCTTGGACATATATAGGGAGGACTTTCTTGCTCGACATGATAGTATGCTATCTGGTTGTACTTTATCTTAACATGTACTCTGATTGTCTTTATGTTACATGTTGATAAAGCCCTTAGGATATGTACTCGACTACTGGGACTATGATGAGATCATACTAATGGGGCCACGGTAGTCGACGAGTACTTCCTATAACAGTTCCTAGTCGAGGGTGTATCGAGACAGGGCATCGATACACCAGAGTAGACTAGCGTATACGCATCTTGACCCATATGATGGGCGATGGATGATCACATATCCATCGGTGTTTGACATCAAGGATGGTGTACGGGTGCTCAGTGGAGACTGGGTACACTAGACGGACTCGTCAAGAACTCCCAGATGGTTTTATACCTCACGTCAGATGGCAGTTCTCCGGTGACACTGGTACAGAGTAGTCTGTTGACCCGAGATCGTCATAGAGTCTTGTGTGATTCCTACTGTGCTTTGATTTCTATCATACCACGTCCAAGTTGGCGTGCAAAAAGGTGGCTTTTGGGTACAATCCCGAATCATATGGAGGCAATGAGCGATAGGAGGGGATTCGTCTCTCCCGGTATAAGGAGTTGATGTTGAACTGTGTTCGATTGGCTATAACCGAAAATCCCTGGCCAGGGTTGCTGAGATTTACTGGTAAGTGTTATCGGTAGTTTCTCGAACTGTTATAGACCTCATATCGACACGACTTATCAAGCTACTGGGGTCTGACGTTTACCACCCCTAGGCGAGATATGCGACATATCAGACGACGAGACCAGACTGTACGGGAGTGTTACTGTTTGGATTCACAGGAGAATGTACAGGCTTGCTTGTTGATCTTCTGAGCGCTCAATACCTGGGTAGCTGTTACGTTTAGCTGACCGCTTGCAGCTTGTGGGTGTTTGATATGATCATCACCTACTGCCGGCGTATTGACGATTCTTTAGAGTCCTACACAGAGGTTTCTTGACTCAAGCAAAACGGAGTAGGAGCACATATGTGATATGTGCAGGACCGAGGATAATACGATATGAGATACCGTATTCTATTCTAGCGATATTTGATATCAGCCGGGTCATCGGATCAAGTGTTGATTCGATGAATCGGTACGGATAAATATTAGTCGGTTATATGCGATATAGCTGGATTGTCGAATCAAGTGTTGATTCGATAATTTAATGTATAATAATATATATATGATATATTAAATTACATTAACTAATATTTGCTCACTAAAAGATTTTTTTTCTCACTCGGGTAATACATTGATATATATGCGATATATGTTAAATGTATTATTTTATTTTGTTACGATAAATATTATATATGTGATATATAATATTGTAACATGATATGATAACTAATGCAACATGTTTAGTGGAGTTTAAACATGATTAGGGTTTGGATTAGGGTTAAGACTTCTAGTTGATTCTAGAAGCTTTTCTTTTGTCTTGAAAAAGATATTATGCTTGATATTTTCAAGTGACTCATTCTTAACCTAACCCAAACCCTAGCCTTGGTTAATTCTCTACAAAGGTTTATTCAACCATGGTTGCATTATTCATCATATTTTATCTTTCATTATTCATCACAAAAGGATTAAGGTTTCATCTTCTTCTTTCTTCTTCCTTTGAGCAAAAGCTTTCTAGCTTTTGCTTTGCGATGAAAATTGAGTGAGAAATAGAAAACAAAAGAGAGCAAAAATCCTACTTCATCATCCTCATCTATCCTTGCCATTTAGATGAGGGTGTTCACTTCATATTATGAGTGTTAGCTTGTGTTAACAAAACTTCAAGGTAGATCATTTTTGTATCGAAGATCGGAAGCAAGACTGTATCTTTCTCTTCGTGGAACCTCTCGAGAGTCCAGAACACGATGATCGCAGCGAAGGGACTTCAACACGGAGCTTAAGAAGTGAAGGACCGGATCTACAAAGGTTGTAATCCCTCTCACTTAGTGTTAAAGTGTTTAACATGCTTAGTTTCGCCTAAACCCAGTTTAAAGATCCGGTTTTGGGTTGTTCGGCACGGCTAAAATTTTAATCGGGCATGGTTGATGCCTCGTAGACCCTTGTGCGCGTGCCTAGCAACCTTACACGCCTCACCCTCCATGTCATTTTCATGAATATTCACAAATGAGGTTTCCTCCTTCTAGAAAGTATTCTGTATAAATACAGAATACAACCCGGTATACGTATCGAAATAAATATACGCGTATCCGTACAAAAATACGAATAGCCAAGAGAGAGAAAATAAATAGTGAACATAATACAAGAATATATATATTAAAAAATATTTATATATATTATTAAATCAAAACTTGATTTAATAATTCGGTTTAATCTTAAGCCGCTAGTATTATCAACTGTCCGATTAAAATCTGTGTAGCCTGTAGACGTATTTAATCGGACCCCTATATGTATCAACATACGTCATTTATATCATATCTCCTGAACTGAGAAAACCCTCTGTGTGGGTCTCTAAAGACTCAATAATACACTGACAGTGAGTTACTGGATAAATCCATAACCACAAGCACGTCAGCGGCACTAGCTGTACATAACGGCTACCCAGGTATATGCCAAAAGAGAGGTCGACAATCAAGTCCGTCCGTACCCTACTAAGCATGAATGTGACAATCTCCGTACAGTCTGGTGTCTTCATCTAAGAGTATCGCATACATGGTCTAAGGGGTGGATAACGTCAGACCCCTAATAACCCGATAAGTAGTGCCGGAGTCAAGCTCATCACCAACTGAGAAACTACTGAACTCCTATCATTAAATCCCATCTGTCGTGGTCACGGATTTAGGGTGATGGCCAACCGAGCATAGCGCAACATCGACTCTTAAAATCAGGAGAGACGAATCCCTGAAAATCGCTCACTGCCTCCATGTGGCTCAGGACTGTACCCAACTAAAATATGTTTGCACGACTCCTTTAAACCGTGATAGGGTAGTAATCTAAGTATAGCGGGAACTCACACGAGACAAATGACGATCTCAGGTCAAAAGACTAATATGTACTTGATTGGTTAGTTTTTGCTATGCATTCTACTTTCTATTTGTTATACATACCGCAATCAAGACGGTGTCGCTTTGCAGCTAGCCGGTTGAGCACGGGTCGTCCGCAGGGAGATGGTTGTATGTCCGTTCTTATCTTAGACAAGTTAATTCAAGAATGTATATGTTTATGTTCAATTCTATCCTATGTGTTTGTATTTTATGTTCAAATAAACTTGTTAGGGTTAAGCTTGGTTAGTAGAGTTAGGATTAGTCTTGTGCTTTCCTTTTGGCATTCTTAAAATGATGTTGGGATACTCGGAGGCAGCGGGGATTAGGAGGACATAGGAATGGGATTTGCGAGTTTAAGTAACCTTTCCAACACTAAATCCATTCCTAGTGCCCTTTGTCCTTCCGCTATGTGCGCTTATTTCCAACCCTAGGCCAAACATCACAACCATATATCCAATTAAGTCACAACTACATGTCACGTTGTAGTGCGTCCAAAGGACCTCTCGACTTAGGTCGCGGCTATATGTCACGTATAGCGCGCCGAAGTGAGGGGGTTGTATTCGTTTGGTCTAGGTTCGTTTTAGGATATTTGGCGAAGAGAAGCACAAGGGGTTTTTCCGTCCTTCATACTAACCTTCCTTAGCCCCTAACAAGTGTGGAATTATTCACACATTTCAAAGAAAAACAAAAGAAGAAAGAAGAAAGGAAAAGAAAGGAAAAAATACGGTTTTACAAAATGGTAGCAAGCTAACTACTTGGGCCCTCACCTAAGCAAGGGACTCTATAGAGTATCATGGCTTGAAAATACGGTTTAGAGAAGAAAAGAAAAACAAGACAAGACCAGAAAATAAATAACAACAACTACTTAACAACAATAAAAAAAATTACAATAGGAATTAAAATTATAAGACAAGGAAATAAACATACAAGTTAAGAAAAATAACCCTCATCTTCATTAACTTCCACTCAAGAGCTTTCACTACACTTTCATGGAGAATAGATGAAGAAGAAGAAGAAGATACAAACACAACTACACTAATTCTACTAAAGAATATGCATCTTGGTTGGGCTCAAAACTGGAGTATTTATAGGCAGAGAACTGAAACTCTAGGGCCATATTCTGAACCCTTACATTATTACTAAACTACCCCTAAAAGACGGTCAAGAGATGGCACGAAATGGCCGCGGAACCGTCGCTAAAACCCACATTTAAAAGCGGTTCCACCGCGGTTTTGTGGAATTGCGGTCTCCTTTTTTCTGTGCTTCCTCCTGTTGCTTTGATCTTCTGTTTGACAGGTCCAAAATAGAAAAATGGTTCCAAAATATATTCATATTTTCAACAGTCCAACATGGCTTCACTTTTAATTCATTTGACCTTTATCTCCCTCGAGTTCCGTGCATCTATTGAATTTTGTGCTGCCCCTCTCATGCTCTGTGCTTGACCGAGACACGAATGACCATTGTTATTTGTCTTGTTTCCTGAACTGGTAAGCGGCACTGGACGGGTGTAGATGACCGGAACCCAGATTTTATCTGTTTGTGACAGACGTTCTGGATTTTGGTATAACTGTGGAGATTTTGTATGATTTGTGTTATTTTGGACTGGGAACCTGTAACTTGTAAATATGTAGCAAATACGGATTAAAAGCACCTGCCTATAAACAAACGAGCAGAAAAATGGGCGGTATTAAATGCATATTCTGGTGTGAACAAATACCCCCAAACTTATATTTTACTCGTCTCGAGCAAAACCATTTTTATTTTCAAAAATTCCTAAACTCACTTTCGTAGGCATCACGGTTGCACTTAGCGTGTGCAACAAGCCGTTAAACCTCTAGGTGTCTCTAGTAGAAGGAGTGTTGTCTCCTGGGGGTTTTCAGCGGATACTACCCACAAAATCCCGTCAAGCTAGTTTCATAAGTTAACGTCGATTCTGATCCTACAGTTTAGCATCTAAATTAGAAATTTTATCCTCCTAAGTTAGGAATATCCATCCCTTATTTTTCACACCTCCTATTTATTCAACCTAAAATTCTATACGTTTTGACAGTTTAGAAAGATCACGGTTCCTCTTGAGTTTTTCTTCTGAAACGTAGTCTTCAATCCGGAATTTTTATCATCTTTACAGAAAACATAAGACTTATTCTCCATCCCTATTTTTCCTCCAAATATCGATCGTATTCCCCTGCGTGTTTATAAAATTTCACTCCTACACTCAAGAATTTAATTCAAGCTATAATACTCTTGCCCTAATACCTAATACTGCTTCTTTTCATTAATGTTGGACGGATTTGCTCACACATTTTTCATGCGACTATTACTGCTTCCTGAGACACTAACAGTCGGTTACTGAATGTGTGAGCTTAAAGCGTAAATAGCAATTTCTAGATCTTGTAATTTATTTTTTCTTTTCTTTATTTTTCTTTTCCTTTCAAGACCGGATATATTTTTCAATGATGATCTTTTGGTGGTTAGCTTTAAATACCGTTTTTTCTTTCATACTAGGCTTTCAGGCAAGAGAATTTCTAGGTATCCTTTACTATCCTAAGTTTCAAGGTGCGCGTAAGTGCAGTTTGTAGGGTATATACTTTCTGAATTTAGACTCAAGAATAAGAACTATTTTTCAGACTTATCCTTCAATAAATCTTTCAATACTTTCCCTTCATCTCGACTTAACTCAAGAACTGAACGCAAGATTACCTACTTCTAAAAAATCTGTAAGGACGTATATTTACCAAGGTTAAACAAAAGGAGGGTTATATTTAGGGTTGTCAATTGCTAAGCCAAGGATTTAGTTATTTCTAACCTATCAAACTAAATTCTCGAAATAAAAATCTAAGTTACCTTACTAGCTAACTTAACGACAAATTTTTTATATTTTTGGAAAAATTTTCAATTTTTGTGCGTTTTTAAATAAGTATTCAAATGCAAAATATACACATGAATGCAAAGATAGAAAGCTTACCGAGCACACTCCCAAACTTAAACTTAGCAATGCCCTCACTCTCATGCTACACCAAGAATGTCAAAATTGTCGGTGCTCCCCAGTTTTTTTTTCTTTTTTCTTCTTTTTTTCTTTCTTTTTTTTTATAAAAGAAAAGGCAAAAAATATATATATACACAGAAAGGTCCCCCAAACTTAAGTGAAACGGTGTTTCCATTATTTAAGCGTTAAAGTTCAAAGTTAGAGGGGAAAGAACAGTTTTAATCTATACAAGGCCTTACACAGGCCGAAAGTTAACAACAACCATTCAACAAATTTATCGCGATAATACCCGGGTTGGTGAAAAAACGCGTAGAGAAAAAAATGGAGAATACATGAGACTATGTGTGGATGGAGGCGGGATACGGTCTCGGTAGAGAAGATGAATGGCAGAGGGGAAAAAGAAATGGAATACGAACTTGAGTGTGGAAATGGAGTGAATAAATTAGTACAATTTGTAATGATCGAAGTGTAAAAATGGATTGTACTAATCTATCAACACGTTGAGAAATGGGGTCAAACCTTTCAAGATTCGCGAGAAAACATGGGTCGACCGAACTTGGTGAACCAGATGTAGGAAATGATGATGATACGGTGGCTTGCAAAGTGGGAACGATGGAAAGGATAGAATGAAGTAATTGAGGAATGGTATCGATTAAATGTTCAGGAGGGTGTGCACAGTCAGTGGAAGGGATAGGATGAATTGGAAAATCCGACTCATCTAGTAAAACTGCTTCATCCTCAATACTATCCTCAAAATTATCCTCAAAATTCAGCTCATCCATGCATTCATCATCATCAATTTCCAAACGCATATGGAGTTCGGGAAAAACAGTTAATGGTTCGGGATAATACCTACACGGAAGTGAAAGGACATGATGAATTGGTGAGAAAAACTCATCCAAAATTGTGGGTTTATCATCCAAATTATTCCCAGCATCGATATTCTCAATCAAGTGAAAGTCAAATTTCTTAGACACCTCATCAAAAGCATGGTTTTCGATCAATTGTGGTTCTAGAGTAGAGGTGCAGAGATCAAAAGGATTCGGATTAGTTTCACTTGAAATGGACCCTTCACAATCTGATAGATCAAACACTACAAAGTCGCACAACTCATTAAACATTCTATCTTCAATTGGTGATTCATTTGGGACACTTGATAGGCTTTCGAAACCTGACTTGTGGAATTCAATTTGGAACGGACAGGTTTGATTTGGAAGGGTGTACTGCTCACTCTCACGACTCAAATTCTCAAATTATCCAATCGCCTCATCATACATTGAAAAATTCGGAGCTAGTTGAAAACTAGCTGCTGGTTCGTTAGGTTGTATGAGAGCGGCCATGGATGCATTCAAATCCATCATCTGTTGGCATGACGCTACCCGAATTCTTCTAATGACTGTTCAAGACTAGAAATGGGTTGTGAAGGGGTTTCAGTAAAAGATTCAAAGTTGTTTGGATACGTGAAACTCCCAAATGGCTGTTCAGAAGAAATGTGTAGAGAATGTGTAAAAGTCGGGTAGGATTGACAAGAATCGAATGGATGTGAAAAATGGACAAGATTAGGAACGACATTCTGATATGAAGATGATTGGAATTGTGTCCTAACGAATTTGGAGTGGTGAAAGGAATGAAAGATCGGTTACGGGATTGTTCAATTCTGTCAGCAATGGACATGGGTTTCGGAGTCACAACATGACTCTCAGAAGGGGTATCAACATGAGAAGGGGTGAAAGTTTGAAATGGTTGATACGACGTGGATTTCGGTATCCAATTGTTGGTCCTAGACGCGTCTATCCGATCTTTCAAAGAAATTTTAGACATGGATGGTTGCTCGAGGTTCGACCAAAGCAAGAACCGTACGTATGAAGAAATGTCTGGTTGTGGATACCAAAGTTCAGCTAGTCGTTTTGGGGTACCCATGTTACAAAAAGAGTGGATGGTGGAAAGTGGGTGAATTTTTATAAATTATTTTGAATATTTTTTTTATTATTATTTTTTGTTTTTGGAGTTTTTAAAATTGTTTGTTTGGTTTTAGAAAAAAAACGGAATTATAGGACTAAACTTTACACAAGCATAATCACAATCACAATATGCACAAGCAATACCTAGAGCTAGAGTCTTCAAAGTCCAACTAGACTGCTCATAGACTTCCAAGCGACAAATTGCAGGATAACCCTTAAATCGCCTCTTCACTGCCAATTGTGGCCAGGTAATCACAAGTGAGGTAAGGAGGGTTCTGTTCACGAATCACCGTGAGACGGGCCTTTTAAAATTACCTCCTCACTTGTCTAGCCTAGGCACCACAAAGTCAAGTTTAGATAAACGACCGATTCCCCGCAACCTTCACTTGTCCTAAATGAGCGTGACAAGTCTTTATAGGTTTAGTCTAGATATTTTTTATTAACTCAAGATAATGCGTATGCTTTTTATGATTTGTAGGGTTTTAGGAAGGGTGATGAAATCCCCACCCAATCTTAATTATTGTTATAGCCCCTTAATGTCCGTATTATTATATGCAAAACAAACAAAATCTAAAACAACAAAAAATTTATTTGGCGGCGGCGCAATCTGTGCAAAGAAACCTGCAGAAAATACAGTTCAGTGGAGTTTACAGAGATGATTGGAGAGTAGAAGGGGTGCAATAAGTTTTAGGCTCAGAAGCGAAAGAACGACCGCGGAAACGCCGCGATTCCCACTGTTTGACCGCAGTTCCACGGTGGAGTGGTTGAATCGGGGCTTCAAATTTGTTCTCTGCGCTCCACTTGTTCTTCTCTTCAGTATCCAATCCTCTGTTTCTTGATTAGATCACTGTAATTGCTCTAGATTTTTCTGCATACTTGCACACAAAAAATATCAAAAATAACAAGATGGTTTCTATTATATTTATTTATTTTATATATATACACACAAAAAGAATATTAACCCGGATGACAAGAAAGAAATACGTTACCGTCTCCCCGGCAACGACGCCATTTGATTGGTAGGTTTTTGCTATGCGTTCTACTTTCTATTTGTTCTACTTACCGCAATCAAGACAGTGTCGCTTTGCAGCTAGCCGGTTGAGCATGGTTCGTCCGCGGGAAGATGGTTGTTGTCCGTTCTTGTTTTTGACTAGTCAATTCAATATGTTTATGTTCAATTCTATCATATGTGTTTGTATTTTATGTTCAAGTAAACTTGTTAGGTTTAAAATTGGTTAGTAGAGTTAGGATTAGTCTTATAATTGTCTTTTGCCATTCTTGAAATGATGTTGGTTACTCGGAGGCAGCGGGGATTAGGAGAACATAGGAATGGGATTTGCGAGTTTAAGCAAGCTTTCCAATGCTAAATCCATTCCTAGTGCCCCTTGTCCTTCCGCTACGTGCGCTTATTTCCAACCCTAGGCCAAACACCACAACCATTTATCCAATTAAGTCATAACTACATGTCACGTTGTAGTGCGTCGACTTCTCGACTTAGATCATGGCTATATGTCACGTATAGCGCGCCTAAGTGAGGGGTTGTGTTTGTTTGGTTTAGATTCGTTTTAGGATGTTTGGCGAAGTGAAGTACAAGGGATTTTTTCGTCCCTCATACTACCCTTCCTTAGCCCCTAACAAGTATGGAATTATTCACACATAAAAACAAAATAAGAATGAAGAAAAAAAGAAAGGAAAAAATATGGTTTTACAAAATGGTAGCAAGCTAACTACTTGGGCCCTCACGTAAGCAAGCGATTTCATGGAGTATCATGGCTTGAAAATACGGTTTAGAGAAGAAAAGAAAAACAAAACAAGAAAAGAAATAACAACTACTTAACAACAATAAACAAAATTACAATAGGAATTAAAATTACAAGACAAGGAAATGAAAATACAAGTTAAGAAATATAACCCTCATCTTCATTAACTTCCACTCAAGAGCTCTCACTGCACTTTCATAGAGAATAGATGATGAAGAAGAAGAAGATACAAACTCAACTACACTAATTCTACTAAAGAAAAGGCATCTTGGTTGGGCTCAAAACTGGAGCATTTATAGGCAGAGAACTGAAACCCTAGGGTCATATTCTGAGCCCTTATATTATTACCAAACTACCCCCAAAAGACGGTCAAGAGATGACACGAAATGGCCGCGGAACCGCCGCCAAAACCCACATTTAGCGGCGGTTCAGCCGCGGTTTTGTGGAATTGGGGTCTCGTTTTTTCTGTGCTTCCTTCTGTTGCTTTGATCTTCTGTTTGACAGGTCCAAAATCGCAAAATGGTTCCAAAATATGTTCAGATTTTCAACAGTCCAACATGGCTTCACTTTTAATTCATTTGACCTTTATCTCCCTCGAGCTCCGCGCATCTATTGAATTTTGTGTTGCCCCTCTTGTGCTCTGTGCTTGACCGAGACACGAATGACAACTGTTATTTGTCTTGTCTCCTGAACTGGTAAGCGGCACTGGATGGGTGTAAATGACCGGAACCCGGATTTTATCTATTTGTGACAGATGTTCTGGATTTTGCCATAACTATGGAGATTTTGTATGATTTTTGTTATTTTGGACTGGGAACCTGTAACCTGTAAATATGTAGCAAACATGGATTAAAAGCATCTGCTTATAAACAAACGAGTAGAAAAATGGGCGGTATTAAATGCAATATTCTGATGTGAACAGTACTCATGCCACTGGAGAACTACTATCTGACGATAGATATAATACCATCTAAAAGTTCTCGGCGAGCCCGTCCAGTGTACTCACCTTCAGTGAGCACCTGTATAGTATCTTAGGTGACACAACACCAATGGCTTGTGAGACCGGCCACCGCCCCTTATCGGGGTCTAGAAATGTATACACTTGTCTACTCCGGAATATCGATGCCCAGTCTCGATATTCCCTCGATTAAGGACATTTAAGGATGTTCTTATAGACTACCCAGCTCTCACGTATATGATCGTCATCATAATGCTGGTAGTGAAGTAAGAATCGTATGGGCTTCATCATTATGTATTAGCGACACGTAATAAAAAGTAAAATGTATACACATCAATGATAAAGACAGCCCAGATAGCATACTATCATTTCGAGTAAGATTATTCTACCCGTATAGGTCCTCCCTCAATTATCATAATCGCCTACTTGCAATTACAATAATTGACTTGAGGGCACTATATCTAACAATCTCTCACTTGCACTTAAGGCTAATTATTGGGTTATCGCATACCCACATCCTGTATGCTACCGAATACCCAATTTCTCTACTAATCAGTTTCGCAAACCGTGTTTGTGAAACATCGGTGTTCGAGAAATAAGCTCAGTGAGTGGATCCACTACAATGTTCCAACTTTCTCTCTCTATATCTCAATTTCATGGAGATCAACAGTCTCCCGAACTGAGCGATACCCCGCCTCAGGAATTTGTCTGGATACATGATGGGACCAAGTTCATAAATGAACAATTTTATCCAACAAACTTCTTAGGCTGTATCCTCCGTTGAGTCATAAACAACATCTTACATCATGCCTACCTTAGTATCCCTATTGGAACCCTATCCAATATACTGCTCAAAAGAGTGTAAACTCAAAACTCTGACAGCATCTCTATCATCCAGATCATCTTAGAAGCCTGAACCGATAACCGCCCCGGAGAAGGATGCCATTATCATATACCAAGAATATCCTCTTATGTTCTTCACTGCTTTCCTTTGATTCTTCAGGATTGGATTATTATCTACTTGCTGCAGCAAGTGTAGAGTCAATATCTAGTTTGGTACAAGACATTGCATGATTGACTCAATTGCCTAAGCAATTCATGTCAGTCCCTCTCCTCATCAGTCTGAAAGACATCGCTTTAGAGAGTATAACTCCATCATCTGCGGGTACACTACCACATCAGGAGTCGTCCATTCTAAAACACTTTTAGAATGGTTTCTAAGTACCCAAATTGGGAAACTTCCCAAATCTAGGTCTATCGATATAGGTCTAGTTACCAGAATCCATGATATCTCAACAAGTGCAAAAGCAACTTCTGGTTTGGTACATGAATTCACATGATTGACTCAATTGCTTAAGCAAGTGATATGTCATTCATGCAAGTTCCTCTCCTCATCAGTCTAAAAGACATCTCTTTAGATATGGTGACTCCATCACATGCGGGTACACTACCACACCAAGAGTCATCCATTCTAAACTACTTTAGAATGGTGTCCAAGTATCCAAATTGGGATACTTCCCAAATCTAGATCTAAAACTGTAACAACTCCAATTTTGTATACCAAAAATTTGCATTAAATATAGTGTATACTTGGAGTATTGATGTTGCTGGAAACAATTTAAGTATCTAATTCCTTATAATAATTACAAGCAGGAGCTTGTAGCACATTGGTAATACCTTGCACTGCTGAACCAAGCCACCAGAGTTCGAATCCCATGCCCCACATAATTTTTATATCATTTTGTTTTAATTTTTTTTAGAAGTCAAACGGTCAAACAGCCATAACTCACAATTTATTGCGAATTATAAAAAATAAAGTATACTAAAATCTCCCCCAGACCAAACCCCACCCGACGGCACCCGACTCGGCCCTGACTCGGCCGAGTCGTCAAAACGAAAAATTTTCGTGTTGACTTGGTCAACCCCCCTGTATGGTCTAAATTCCCAGTACTGTTACACAATTTCCATTAATCCTCTTTTAAGACCAAAATTAATGAATTTTTAATGATTTTTACATTTTTTAAAATATTTTTTAATCCTAACCCTAACCCTAGCCTAGCCCTATATAAAGACCCCTACCCTCTACCTTTTCCCCTCACAACTCTAAGTCCACTCTCCTAAATTCTTGAGAACTCGGTACGAAGAGTGAGAAGCGAAGCGCTGCCGAAATCGACGACGGATTCCGGCGACCGGATCAGAACCTTCGCGACTTTTTCGACGAATCGACAACCACCACATCCCTTAGCTTCCTTAGCTTGTCCAAACCGTAAGTCCCATCCCTTCTATCTCTCTTTTCTATAAATGTAAAAATACGACTTTTTGGAACCTGACGGAAATCGGAAAAACCGATTTCCGATTCGGTTTTTCTATAAATTTCCACTTGTCACCTAATACATAATATCTACCCATATTCATGTTGACTATTAATCACCCATAAACCAATTTAATCAAACTTTTTCACATGAAATGATAGCTTCTTTGCAAAACCGTATTCTTTTCATAAAAATACCATGATGTTCATTTTTCTTAGTTTAATTAATTCCCTCACTCCTAAATAGGTTTATCTTGATCACTAAACTTGTAGAAACCAATTTGAATGAAATTTCACACATGAAATGATAACGTTTTCGAATACCGTATTCTTGCGCTTTAATACCTTCAAGTTTAACATAACATGTTTAATCTCTAATCTTCATTAAAACTTAAAACAAGTCACGAGGTAATGACCTACCTCTACACACACTCAAATATAACCCTAATTGATATATGTCAAAACATAGAATACGACATTACAGGACTTTTCACTAAAATACCATAATCTTTAAAACCTTTATTTAAAGCTTTAAGTTGTAGATTTTTCTAAATAAAATCTTTTAATAAAATGAAAGCACGATAGGTCATGGACATCGATCGTTTATCTAAACTGTCTTGTGGTGACTAGGCAAGTGTGTCTAAGGCTAGTGGTTTTTAATTAGGCCCACCACTGTGGTTCCTTCCCACTTACCTGGCACTTACCTGGCCGCAATTGACGGTGAAGAGACGATTTGAGGCTTCTAATGACTCATCGTTTAGACCTTAGAAATAGGTTAGTTGGCTTAGGAAACCCTAACAACTAAAATACGGAAAACTATACTCTTTTACAAATAAATACCTCATATTTATAAAACCGTTTTCCTAAATGAAAAGTGTTTATAAAACCTAAGCAAAGTGCCGCTACAACCCACTTTTGGGGAACCTGTTAGGGATAGTACGGTTCATCGTGCACCCACAGGCTATTAGTGGGAGATTCAGACCTCCGCAAGGAGCATTCGGTCTCGAAAGGTTTAAAATACGATATTTAAGGAAAAATGAGATTTTTGAAAATAAAATATTCATTTAGAAATTATTCATGTGTTAATATATATATAATTATCATTTAAACACCTATTTTATTATAATATGAAGTTTCCGCATCTTCCTAAAATTCCAAGATTAAAAGTTACATTAAAATACCATGAATTTCAGATAAAACAATTAATACTTTTATTAGGATATATTCACTAGAATAACACAAATAAAATTCACATTCATTATAACAATAAAGAAGATTATTAAATACTTGAGGTGTATTTTGAAAACTATACAAAAGTACCTTTTATAGAAAACCCCCTCAAGTTTTACAAATTACAATAAGACCCCTAACTAATATTGAACTTCAAATTATCTTTCTTTTAGTCTGACTCGGGTTAGAGTCTGACTATTTCTGACTTGAATATGATTCAAGTCAATCTATATTCTTTTATATTACAACACAATTTAAATACATGAATCCCTGAATCCAGTTAACAATATATTCATTTTGACTGAATCAAACCATGGATATTCATCCATTATCCTGATATTCCATTTACCTGATTATACAGTTACATCATGTTTACTGATATCATGGTTTTGGTCAGTCACCCAATTTACACAATATAATACCACGTTACTGTTAGAACACTACGGGGTTTAAGGGGTAGATTGGTATGGAAGGTGTTAAAGGTGGCACGAGGTGGTCAGATTAAGACACCTAACCTGAATCCTATTGCTATTGTACCGTAGCATAACGGTTCCTTGTACTACACGTGCCTTAGTCTCTGGCAAGTGAGACTCCCCTCGTATACACTGGCATCCTTCTGTACCAAGCTACAAACAACAGCGTTACACAATGTTCCATAATATTCAACAATATAATACTTTAGAAAATACTGTTACTCTGTCATTCTCATTCTTCCTTATCTTTGGGACTTACCGAGCGACCTGTTCGCTGACGACATTCTATTTCTTTCTTCTTTGAATGTCGTCAGGTGCGTTGGACCAAGCTGAGATCGAGCCCACCGGTGAAGATTTGGAGCAGTTCCAAGAAGACCCAGAGCTCTAGATAATTGTACCTTGTTCTTTCCAGTTTATTTCATTTTCTGTTATGCCACTGTTTAGGCATTGCTTTTCATTCCAGTTGTATTTTCTTTTCATGCATTGTACAAAGAATGTTATTAATAAAAGTTGTTGTTATTTCTATATTATTCGTCTCTTGTGATTTACTTTATATTGCTTAGTTACGCTTAGCGTATGTACTTCTGAGTATATACGTAGTGGGCCTCGTCGCGTCCACTTCGCCGTACACTGGGAAGCGGGGCGTGACAAAAACCATAAATCTAGTTACCAGAAATCGTTGTTACGCCCCGCTTCCTAAAATACGTAAACACGGCACATGACAGCGCCAACCATGCTACCTATGGCGAGGAAAGATCCTTCCATGGTCACATTACGGCTGTCAATCAGATATCAAAAACAGTAAACTACTAAATCTATCTATCACATTTCCAATAGCCACAAGAACAATAACTGAAAAAGATAGCGGAAGCAATAAAAATCCAAGGAATAATTAACCCGCATAAGAGTTATATCAATGAGGTGGTCCTCACTAATCGGCGATCATGTCAAATACTCACATGCTATGTCAAGTATCTGGACTATGCAAAACCCAGACGTCGGTGCGTTATTATATCAAAATAATAGTAATAACCAGGATAGGATGATATGATTAAACATGAGTGTAAATAAATAACACAGGTGTAAAACAGTGAGATATAGGTATATGATGTGTATCCTAAAGTCTGTGCCTCTAAGTTATCTATTCTAGAAGTCTTTAAAATCAATTTAATGGAATCATCAATATAACTCAATAGTATCCTGTGTGTGCCCAGGACCACGGTCAAGATTCTCGGGCTGAATCCGAGACGTGCCGCTAAGCAGTAAACAGGTAACATGTACAGTTGAATGATGTCAGCAGCAGCATCTCGGGGCTGGCCTAGCCCGTAAAGACTGATCAGTATAAGTATCGAACTGTTGAGTTATAAGCCAGGTTTTATTATTGATTTCCCCTTACCCCCAAGATTATGTGCTCAAGTCAGGTATTGATGATATAAGTCTAATGCTAACACAGGATCAAGCAGGAACAGATTTTGTCTATGAAAATAACAAGTTACGTTCGTCAAGACAGCAATTCGGGATTGTTGACATTAGTAACAAAATCCAAGTAACAATTCAAGTAGTGTGTCGTGGACATGTCATGTGATGTATATTAACCAAATAGGTGCTAAATGTGAAACTGTAATCGATATCGGAACACGGTAAACAGCACTGATGTCAGGATGCATATGTGTCTATCTGTAATAACCATTTATACGTCCATGACTATGTATGATGCAAACTAGATAACACGTTGTACTAATATAGTAGTATAATGATATCATGATGTTCCGACATGCAATTAGATATGCGATTATCAGTACAGATACGAACGGATATCGTAAAACTGTAAATCAGTAATAGTTGATGAATAATAAAACACACGTAATATTTTTATTCATATAGATATTGATATAATAACATTAACAGAGATAACATATTCAATCCGATTAATAACTATAAAAGTGGTATTGATTAACCATGCACAAAAAAGTTTCGTTCATAATTCAGCGTCACCCTGATTTGTAAAATATCTTAAAAATAACAAATATCCTCCAAAAGGGACGTATCATATACCAAAACAAAGATAATTCAATAAGGTTTTCATTTATATAAGTTAAAATATCTTAGGTTATTCCTACTAAAAGTTATGAATGTTCGAAATTGAAAGTTTGCTGCTGGAATTTCCCTGGACAGCAGTTCAGAGATAATTTCATTTACAGTTTACGTTATTTAAACAATTTTTTTTGCAAGTAAATATTTAACATAGTTATAGAATTCTTAGTTAGCTTCGTAACGAACTAAAGAACGTATGCTAATGATTTTTCTATGATTTATAATGAATTTTATAAGGTAAGGTGTACAGTAAATTTCAGATTTGTCGTATCCGCTTTGCGACGATGTTTCATATGTAAACTATAATATTTTCAAACTATATTTTGTATACCGTTATAAAATACAGATTATAAACTAATTAATGATAATAATAAGAAATATTACGACGATATATATATATTTATAGATATAATTATAGCATGTCATAAGTTGTAAACTTGCATACATTATATATTATAAAACTGATTAACGTTAAATAACTACGGTGTATAAATTATATAGATATAGTTGTATGATGATGATGATGATAATAATAAGACAACATATAAGTAAATTACATAAAATATAGCATGTAGAAAGTTGTAAAATTGTTTCGAAACAAACGCGATGAAAGAAAGCAACATAACGCTATACAAATCAACACCAAGTTTTGATGGCTCGGTTAAGGTTCTAAGACGCGGTTGGAGTTGCGTCGGCAAGAATGGATGTGGGCTTGAAGAACGAAGAAGGAGAATATATAAATCGATGAGGGAGAGATATATTATATGGAGAGAGAGAGGTTTTGTGTTTATATAAATATATATAGTATAGTTTAAATTAGGTTATAAATATATATTAGTTTTAATGTATATAGATAATATCAAACTACAACCGATCTCGACCAAAATCTCATCAAAAATATATTTTCGACAATAAATCACATATGTAAACTTCTCAACCATAATGCAAAAATATATTTTAAATAACTCATACACCTAATTTAAGATTTAAAAGGATTCTAAAAATATATCTAGACTTAGTAAATATTTGATATTAGATATCTTGAGATTTAAACATAAAAGATAAAAGCAAAATAAGATATGAGATGGCAACCATATGATGACAGTTAACAAAATATAACTTATTCTTAACTTGTGGCTATTAAAAGATATATAATAATCTAGATATATGATATATAAAGATCTAAAAATACAATGTAGTTATTATACTAGATTCACATAAATACACTTTACTGGTAAATCTCAGATACAATCTTGCACCATATTGGGTTCTAAACTTGCGGGTCGGGTCGGATAACGACTACTACTATTCGAATCATTCGTGGTCCAATAAATAGAATAGAAGAAATATAAAGCAAGTGTTAAAATACCAATTAATGTCGTATAACCGTGCTAGGGTGTTACAATCGTGATATCTTATCCAGATCCTATGTGAAGAAACACTTGTGGCAACCAAAGTTTGACCGATTGTAGTATACGAACATCACTTCCTATCAGGAGTATGACATCCAAATCTTAGGACACAACTCCCTACATCCTTCTTACTAGGTTCATCTGTTGTTTTGATGAAATAAATCATCTTGACTGACACATCAAAATAAATGATCCGTCTCCACTATGTATGCTTTAGTCTACGAATAGACAAGAAACTTGCACACTTTCCGCTGCTCCCACTGACTATGATAACCCTCAGGCAGAGTTATATATACGTGCACTTCTAAATTATCATTTAGAAAGACGTTATAGTCATCCATCTGCCAGATATCATAATCAAGAACAGCATCAATGCCAAATCATATCCATATAGACTTCAGCGTAGACACTGAAGTAAAAGTCTCATCATAATCCACTCCGGATATTTGATGAAAATCTTTACAACATATATAGCCTTATTAGGTTAATATCTTTCCACCTGCAAAAATCTCGAAAGATCTACTTGCTCCTAATAGGTTTTACCCCTTTAGGAGCATCCAAATAATTTGTTGAAGTGCGCGTAGTCCAACTTGGATATAAAGCATCCAATGATCATTCTAAAGTCACCACTTCTCATGGCCTGCTGATAAATAGTAGGGTCATCATCACATTGAAGGTCGCCTACTAAATCTGCGGAGTGACTAAGCTTTTGTCAAGTCCAATTTGAATCTCTAGGTTCTACTAAATTTTCAGTAACCGTTTATGGTTCTGGAATCACTTCCAGTTCTACCATACTCCTACTAGTTTTTTTTGCAAAAAGATTCCTTTTATAAAAATGTGGCGAGTCAAGAACAATGTAACTACTGATCTTAAAAATGGTAGAATCAAAACCCTAGGAATTGCTTGGGATAATCCACAAACTGCCATTACCGAAGCGTGCCTTGAGTTTGTCCGGATTCTGCTTTTAAACAGAAACTGAATAACTCCATATCTTAGCAACCTCAATATATGAAACCAATCTATATCCATATAGAATCAAATGCACTAATTTAGATGGAATCGAATTCAAATGTTATGCAAATGTTTCCAGTGCATATCACAAATGGAAAAAGGCCATACAATATTACCCATTATAGAGCGCACCCGCGGATGAATAACTTGAGAAAGAATCATGTTCTCAATATTACTACAATGGAATACCTAGCATAAGTACCAACATCTTCGATGACTTCGAAGAATCTTGATACTGCCAACGTATGGTTTTCCACTTCAATCTTATACCTATAAACTTATCAAAATCTTTGGACCTTTCATTTCAACGAATGCGTGACTAAACCCAGAGAACTCATAGGTAAATTAAATGAAGTAAAATTACCAACCCCTTGTCCTAAAGAACACCGGACAACATACATTACTATGTATAAGTCTCAAGAGTACACTAACTCAAATTCCGTGTGTTGTAAGTTGAAAACTGTATTTTGGTTAAGAATGTTCGTATACCATTATTCAATGCACCTTACATTATCTTCAACTGATAAATTATGTTAAATGTTTGGAACATAAGTTTCAAAATTTATATCTCACTTTATAAAACTAAAGATACAGATATTCAATTTTAAAAATTGGTGCATAACGACAGTTATTCGAAACTAAATATTTGTCGTTAAACAAGACCGGGTGATTTAATTCAATATCACCAATTGCTAAGAATTCCGATATTAAGGATCAAATCGCCCATTTTCTAATATTCTACTCCTACTCAGCATCTGTAATGTCATACAGTTGTGAAATCCGAATCCGGTATATAAATACCCTGAAGTCAGAATTAATTGAGAAAACGGTTCTCAATAACAACTACACAGAAAAACTAAAACATGAAAATGTTTCTGAAGAGTGGCCATAATTTCTAGCAATGTCTCTTCTACTATCCAGATTCATGACAGTAGTCGCAATTTCTTTTGCCCTCACTTCAACCCCTTTATTTGTCTCTACATCTTACTTTTTATACATCATACTTAAGCTAATTGGTTTTCTTCTTTCCCTATCTTTCGGCATCAGCCTAAGCTTTGGAAGAAGACTATTCAATAAGCGTAATAGGTGTACTCTCTTAATATAAGGAGCTCTCATAACCTAGGAGAAAGTAAAAGAAAGAGACAACTGAATGATCCTATTTAATTTCTTCTTAACCAGTGGCCACCATCGACAGAAGCAACTTCCTCAAGTTCGTATGTAACTATACGATGGCCTTTCCAAGCAATATGGATCATCGTAGTGATACGGAGCATTCTGGAGAAAAGCAAAGGGAAAGTAGGAGTAGCAGGGATATATGCGACTTTGTCGTGAATCATGACAATCCAAAACCAAAGTCTGTAAAAAGGTTTGGTTAATTTGGTTAATGAGTTTTAGTTTAAGGTAAGTCATGGTCGCATAACCAGATAGAGAGAACAATCAGCATGCACTCTATCAAGATTAAATTGGTTAATTACTTTATCTAATCATGGTGGCTCCAACTGTATCCTCGAATTCACCTTCAAACCCTAATAAGAGAACTTGTTAGGATCATATACACCATACAAGTTCGCTAACCTTTCAGCTAGGCCAGCGTTGGTACTCCAAAGGAGATCCCCCGTGCTTTCGCACGAACCCAATTTAATAACCCTGTTTCCACAGAGGCGTAACCTCGTCAACACTTTCTAGACACCTAATAGGTTAGCAATTGTGAAGTGAAAATCACACGAGAAGTAATACCAACACATCAGTGGGAATCGGGGCCCAACTATCATTGTGTGATAACTTTGAAGGAATCCGACCAAAATTACCACACTCCAGAAAGTATGCGCAAACTTGGCAAGTTTCCCTTATATTTGAAACTCCCGATATGGTTTTTGCCCCAAGCGGCTTATAACCTTAACTTAGTCAACAAATCATAAGTCACAAGTCAAGTTCAACCCATCATTATCTTGATTACATTAAACCCACCCGCAAGACCCTTAACTTAGTCAACAAGGTTGTACGACTGTCCTAGTTAATCGCATCACTATGCACAAAAAATTACCACTTAGCTACTGCACATTGTGCCTTAACTTAGTCAACAAACGTAGTATGAATACTAAGTAGTACTAATCTGAAAGGACGGAGGGCTACAGCTAGTTTTTGGCGAAAAACCATTAACGTAATGAACTTGATATCATTGATAGAACTCGAGTGGCTTTGAAATGGAGTGGTTTAGGCTCCGCTTTTAAAATTAGTAACATAAACTTTTTCTTAAGAGAGAACTCCCCGTGAAGAGATCAAAACTCTTTCCTCATAGAATGAAGTGCAGGATATTCCTAATCAAATACCTATATGCAAAGCAAAAGAATATGACTATGATTTTGAGGAAAACCGAGTAGTTTTAAAAATTGATTCCGACAACATCATATAGGTTTGTTTTTTTGCATTAAACATATAATGCAATCCCATCATAACAAGTTTCTAAGCCACATCAGAAACAACCAAAATATCATCCTTTTATATGCCATCCGTATTCGCCACGGGGTCCCGGGTCTTCACCGTAAGGTTACTTAACTTACGGCAGGGTGGGGACAGGGCTAGCACGAATGCAAAATATATAGAAGTATCTACTAGATAATATATATATATATATATATATATATATATATCAACATCATAGGCATGTAATAGCATTACAGGAATGTAGCAAATAATATGGAATAACGGATAAACTATGAGCCCCGCGTTTCATTTAAGCTACAAATGAGACATGACGTTCCCCGGTCGTGTGGATAGCCCGTACAATATCGATCCTAGACCCCTATGAGTGCGGAAAGCCACCTGCCAATTCTAGAAACTGGGTAACCCACCCTCAACACCATGAGTTAGTCACCCGTCGCTTTCTAGAATCCGATAACTTGGGGACTCCTCCGCGGATCGATCCTATAACCCCTACAAGTACGAAGAGCAACCCGCCAATTCTAGAGCGAGGCGGTCCGGTCTTAAACACTATAAGACGGACACCTAGTGCACTCTAGAACCTGGCTACTCGATCACTTCTCCTGGGTTAATCCTAGTACAGAAAAAATATATACAACGGTGACATCGACCGCATCCTGGCCGAGCCCGAATAAAAGAATATACATAATACGGAGACGGAGGCCACAAGTTGGAGCTCATCCCAAACAAATGAATAAAAAATTGTAAATCAAAACTGTACAAGCAAACGCACGAGGGGCTATCCAACACAACAATCTGGCTAAACCATTACACACACACATACACACACACACACACACACACACACACACACACACACACATCACAGAACAAGCAACATAAGTAAGTGTGTAACCCCGTCTAATCGAACATATAGCAATTAGACAATATTCAACAACATATATATGCATGTAAACAAAACCACGACATTAGAATTCTACGCACAAATAGCACACATCCCAAATTTTCCAAAAGCCAAAAATCATGTGCACTAAACATCCAAAAAACCAAGTTTTAAGCCAATCCGGGAGTCTGAATCGAATCGAAACCCGTCCGAAACCTCACTAGATCACCACAAGATCAAACACAAAATTAATGTTCAATTGGGGGTCTAGGGGGTACCCACCCCCCTAGACCACCACGAGGTGGCCCAAGGGAGTAGGCAGACCCGAGATTACCCATTGGGGTAGTCTAGGGTCCCCATAGTCCCAAGACCACCTCATGGGGAGTAGTCCCTGCCCTTCGGTCCCCCCGGGGTACGCACGCATCACCCCGTATCTTCTCGATTCAAATTGTGAGCCCACGAGGTGTGCAAACAACTTAAAACTTCAATTTTTCGGGACAGATTTTCGACAGTTTTCGATACCGGAAAAACCATGAATTCTAACGTCATGACAAACTAGTTTATAGTGTTTGGGTGGCTCTGATACCATTAAAAGGGTCAGTCAGCGCAGCGAAAACTGGCCGTAGCGCCCATAGGTTTCTCAGCAGCAAGTTTTTATGTAGTCCCTTCGTGACGGATTACAACCTGCAGGACCATATAATCGCACGGGGCATCCTGAAGGTAAGAGCCTGCGCTTCTCCACTACTGTCACACAGTGAGAATCCCCCATGGGCCGGCATCCTTGCCTACTAGCTCTGATACTATTGAAAGTTCTTAGTGCCCTTATAGCTATAACCGCGGCCGATACAGAATTGAAAAACAAAAATTTTACGGGGAGCACGAGAAACTAATCCCAGCGATCGATCCAAACACTAAACAAGAAAACACACTAATACAAATAGGGGTTGCCCCTACGGATTTATCCGTAGGAGCAAACCACTGCCCCTACGGATATATCCGTAGGGGCAAGAAATTATCCTGTAGGTGCAAAGGCCGTAGGTGCAAGTCGAAGCCTTGAACTTGCCCCTACGGACTAAAAATTGCCCCTACGGAGTTATGTGTAGGTCCAGTTGTCCCTACGGATTAGTCCGTAGGGACAAAAAATTTATTTTATTTACGGTTTTATAAAATAGATTAGGTGTACCTACGGACTTATCCGTAGGGCTAAGTAGTGGCCCCTACGGATAAGTGCGTAGGTATATATCCGTAGGGGCAAAATGTCATGTATCCTGATATTTTGCCCCTACGGATACCTGTGTAGGGGCATTTGTTTGCCCCTACAGATATATCCGTAGGGGCAAGATTAACCCCTGATACTGAGATCATAGGGGAAAAATATCAGGTATCCTGATATTTTGCCCCTACGAATAAATCTGTAGGTACATATGTGGGCCCTACGGATTAATCCGTAGGGGCAATGTTAGGCTCTACGGATTAATCTGTAGGTACATATTATCAGGGTTTTTTTTAAAAAAAAGGGCTGCCTATTTTTTTCTCGCCCTGTGCACAATAATATATACATCGATCATATATAAAATTAATCATCACGTAGAACATATATCGCAGTATTCATAATCACATCACGCTTAATATACAAAAGAAACCAACAAGCAGAATATGATATCAATATAAACACACAAACACCACCAATATCAATATCGTCCAAAATGTAGTACAATATGTATCATATAAATAAATACATGTTTAAAATATAAGAATCAAAAAGCTACCCTAGCTCGGTCCAGCTCCACCTCTGATAAACGCCAGAATCTGGCGCGCCTGCTTCTCGGTCAATAAATCATGCAATGCGGAGCGTGCGGGAGTCTGAGCAGGCTGTGGAGCTGGCGATGTGGTCTGTGCAGCCGCCGTCGAGGTAGTGGCTTGCGGAGCCACGACTGCGGGAGTCTAGGCGGGCGGTGGAGCTATAGGAGCTGTCTGCGGAACCGCGGCCGATGTAGTGGCTTGCGGAGCTGCAGCCGAAGAAGATGCATGTGGAGGCTCGGCCGATATACCCTGTCGTGTCTGGACCTACGTGTGTAATAAGCGAGTAAGAACTGTGTATTATTCGAATTCGTATCATTATCAAGTTATTTCGAAACCCCAATCTATGTATACTTAGGGACTTAGGCCTCGTTTGGATATCTAGTTTGGAAAACCATAGTTTATTTTAATTAGATATGTATGTATGATTAATCAAAGCTAAGTCTACAACCAAATAAGCTCAGGCTACGTACTAATATTGGATATGTTGCTATCTATAATATGACATAATATTTTACTATTAAGTAGTATACATACCAGCATCTCCTTCAACTCCTGAACGGTGACCTTCAAGCTCTCCAGTTCCTGCTGGAAACGTCGCTCACTGGAGACGGAGGAAGTAACAGCCGGGGTGGAGTCCAACCTCATATGGGCCCTGCTAGGGCCCAGTCCCCGGCCTCTCTCCCAACCTTCATGGTGCCCTCCGTGTGCGGCGTCCAGGACTGGGGTCAGCAGCATCGGATCGCTCTGTCCGGTAAAATCGATCCCCGATGCCTCGGCCTGCTCAACCACCCGCTCCTACACCCACATTAACCAGTAAAATATAAGTATATCATTTAAATTTGAACCTTTCAAAACTAAAATTTCAAATAGAGGTTGAATAAATATTAACACTTACGCAATACTCCTGGGTAGCGACGTCGGGGTATCGAAGCTCGCCCGTGGCGGGATCTGTCGAGGTGCCGTGGACGGCAAGATATGCGGACAGCACGCTCGGTGTACCACCTTGCGCCAGGGTCTGAACTCTCTGCAATATTAGAAAATAACTCTTAATATTCGATATATTAGAAAATAACTCTTAATATTGCATTATATCACAAAGGTCGGTCTATTGTAATTTACCGATAACTCCATGGCTCGAGTAATATTTCTCAAGCCACCTATATAAGTGGGGCGACCTCTCTTCGCCGACTTCCTATTCTCTATATTTTGAGCGGCCTGTTTCTACACAACACATTCACATTTAGTTTTCTAATTAAGGAACACAAAAAAAAATTATATACTAAACAATGAATTACATTTAAAATACATACCTGTTTGCGTTGAGAGTCGAAATATTCGCACAATAGAGGCCATGTCTCTACGTCGACTCTCGCAAAGGCCGGAGTAGATAGGAGGGCCTCTCTCTCTGCCTCGGGGGTCACCATCCACAGGGAGTAGCAGTCGGCCTTCAGCTCATTCCTGTTGTATCGGACCTTGGTATGCATGTTCTTCATCAGGCCATTGTACAGAGCATGAAGGTCGAGCACCCTCCCAGGGTGATCAGGGTCGGGTACAGGCTGAAAATCGTAATCCAACTGAAAATAAAAAAAACATTGTTATTAGATTGTAAGTGTTAATAATAAATATATTGGATAAATCAAATGAAAATATATATTAATACCCGAGCCTGATCAAAGAAGAGGGCGAATGAGCGCCGATGCTGGTCGCCCCACTCAACGTGAAGTGGATAGTTCTTCACGAGTCGGCTCTCATCCCCCATATACCGGCCAAACCTCTCGGCATGAGGACCGGTATAGCGATAATCAGGGGTAAAAAAGAAGGGGAATGCTGCCTCCCCCTAGCTCTATCAGGCCTCAGCCCGTGGGACTGATTCGGGCCTCGAGTCCCCCTCTGGGGATGGGGAGGCCCTGCGTCTGCAAGAAATATCAAGACAATCAATATTAAGACAAAATTGTATTAAGAAATCAAGGTTAAACGAAAATTGAAGTGTGATATATACCTCCGGTGACTAAAGCACGAGCCTGGGCCCGGGCAGCAGCACGAGCGGGACGATAGTTCCTCCGGTGAGGAACAGCCGGTGTCCCGGATGCGGACGCATCCCCTCCAACTAGAAAATAAACATTGACGCTAAATTTCCATGAAGTTCATATTTATTCTATAGAGGATATGTAAAATGAATAAATATCTTATATTTATTCATACTAACCAGCAGACGATGCGGAGGGCACGGAAGTGGCAGGAGTGGCCCCTACGGCAGATGTGGACGCACCACCTATAATTAGACAATTAAAAATAGATTATATAAGTAATTGCAAAAAGGATGTGTAGATCAATAATATAACATTCTAAATCAATATGCATGCACTATAGGATATATAAACATACCCGCAGGTGCGGTGGTGTCACCACCTACAGCTAAACAATAAAAAAAATTACTATCTAAGTAAGAGAAAAAGGAATGTGTGTATTTATGGTATATCATTCTAAATCAATATACATGCACTATATGATATATAAACATACCTGGAGGTGCGGGAGTGGTCTTTGTCCCTGATGTGGACGCATCACCAACAATTAGACAATCAAACATTGACAATATAAGTAATTTTGACATGAACATGCATGAATATTTATAATATTACATTCAAAATGGATATGCGTGCAATATACCTGGAGGTGTGGCAAAGTCCATACGGAAGGAGGCATCTGAAAGGGTCTCTGATCTGGGTGCAAGACCGGCCTTCTGAAGCTACCTACGCAGCTCTCCGGGCGGCAGAACCGCTCTGCCTCTGTCTCTGTCGGTGCCGCGGCTGCAGCTCCTGCCGCCCCTCGCTGCTCCCGTCATCGTCATCAAATCTAGATAAACGGTTCGTGGACGCATTAGACAATCATTACAAGTATTGACTATATATGTATAGATCGTAAAATGTGAAGTAATAATATAACATTACTGATAACCTTTTTCGTTTCGTGGGCGTATTAAACATATCTACTTGGATTTCATCATCGATATCAATTCTAACCCGCGTAACCTCATGATCGGCCGAAGACAACCCGTTCTTCGAAACAGACGATCGGAGCACTCTGAGCCTTCTCTTTTCTTCATCCTCATCGCTGTCCTCGAATTCTGGGACATCATAGACATCCCTGGGTTTCCAACGGCATACGACACTCTATCCCGGATTCTTCAAACACCGTGAGTAGTATACTTGGAACGCTTGGTTCGGAAAGATAAACGGATCTTCCTGACCGTAAAATCGAAGTGTGTTCACACTGGTCAATCCATATTCATCTTTCCAAGTCCCAAGATTGCTTCTCCACTTATCCGTATCGGTTCGCGTATCGTACCAAGTACACTGGAATATATAAAAGGGTTCTGATCGTCCGGAATAGTGGATGCCGAGTATACAATTTAAGTACCCATAATAAATCACACCGTCCGATCCTACCGTCGCAATCCCACTATTCTGAGTGGTTCTAGATATTTCTATGTCCTTAACTTCGAATTTGTATCCAAGGACACTGAATCCTTTATAATATGCAACCTCCATACTAGGAAATTGAGCTAAACATCTTGAATCACTCTCAAATGATGCAGACAAGTTCGGATCGTGGATCTAACAAAACAAATTTTACGACAAATACATAACGATATAAGTTTAGATTAAAACTGATAGCAATAACATATTATTCGAATAACTTACATGATCTGTGACCCAATCACAAAAATTATCCTGATGATATTTTTCCAATCGTTCTTCGTTCCAATCATGATGCCCCTCACGTATCTCGTTAAAATGAATTCTGTTTTCGACAAATAATGGTGACATTAATATTATATCATTTCATACACACACAAACGCAAATATAACAATTAATCCAAAAAAACTTACTCTCTAATTTGTTCAAGACATGCGCAATTAAGCAGGATAAACCGGTATATCTTGTTGATAAACATAGTGTCTAACCTCTTATAATCGGCTTTACCATATGGCCCGTCTTGAATTCTTCGAGGCCGGTTAAGTCTCGTCTCAATGTTCTCGTCCAGATAGCGGGAATAAAATATGGTTGCTTCATCAAGAAGATAACCTTGCATGATATAACCCTCTGGTCGATTTTTATTGCGTATATATTTTTTAAGAGTGTAGAGGTATCTAAAGAAAATATGTTGAATAAATAAATACGGGCAAACAGGACAACAATAATTTTAAAAATTGCGCGAAACGAAAAATTACACGTACCTCTCGACGGGATACATCCATCGATATTGTACCAGTCCGGCTAACTTAGCCTCAGTTGTAAGATGAACCGTCAAGTGTATTATGATATCGAAGAATGACGGTGGGAAAATACGCTCAAACTTGCAAACTATCAACGCAATAGAATTTTCTAGTTTATCCAGCATCACAACCTCCAGTGTTTTAGCACACAACTCTCTGAAAAAACAACATAGGTTGTGGATTACTAGACCAACCGATTCGGGGAGAGAAGTCCTGAGGGCTAATGGAAGAAGGTGCTCCACGATAACATGGTGATCATGACTTTTCAGCCCATCGATCATGCCTTTCACAATTTTTATTTTCTTGCTGAATGATCCTGAGAAACCTGTGGGATTGCAACACCTGCAGGAATCTTTTCTTCTCCGGTTGTGACATATGATAAGCGACATTGGGAAGTACAAACTTGCCTGGTTTACCCGCTACCAGTCTAGGGTGCAATTCACTTCTTATTCCCCACTCATGTAGATCCATCCGAGCATTCAGGTTGTCTTTCGATTTCCCGTCTTTATAAAGAAGCAAGTTGAGTATGTGCTTTGATACTCCCTTTTCTATATGCATGACGTCCAGACAATGACGCACTAAATTTGTTGACCGGTACGGAAGCTCGAAGAAAATGCTTAACTTGTTCCAAAATGGTGGTTTGACCTGTTTCGTCGGATCCATCCCGAAGGTCATATTATTGTAACCATCTCATTGAGCAGTCACGTCCTCTCCGGACAATGGGGCTGGAGGTCGAAGAAGCTCCTGATGACCATCAAAGTGAACAGTGTATAACCTGTAGAGGTGGTCTAGAGGCAGGAAACGTCGATGGCCGCAATAACAAACCTTCCTGCTAAAATTCAAGAATTTCGATGTTGTGTGTTGGTGGCAATGAGGACATGCTTTGTGACAATGTACGGACCAACCTGATAGCATTCCATACACAGGAAAGTTATTAATTGTCCACATTAAAGCCGCACGCAGTATGAAGTTGTATTTGTGTTTGCATCTATGTCTCTACACCATCAATGAACAAAGATTTTAACTCCTCGATCAGAGGTCGGAGATAGACGTCGATATTGTTTCCCGGTGAGTTTGGTCCGTCGATAAGAAAAGGCATCATAAAGTATGATTGGTCCATAGCCAACCAAGGCGACAGATTATAAATTATCATTACAACGGGCCATGTGCTGTGACTTCCAGCCATATAGTTGAATGGGCAGAAGCCATCACTAGCCAGTCCGAGGCGGACATTGCGAGGATCGCTACTGAATATTGCGTGCCTCCTATCGAAATCCTTCCATGCCAATGAATCTCTTGGATGGCTCATTTTTCCATCTTCATTTGGAGGAGCACGGTGATGCCAAATCATTTCCCCGGCTGTTTTCTTGCACCTGAATAGCCTCTGTTGCCTCTGTGTTATGGGAAGATATCGTGCTATCTTGACAGGTATATCAGGCTTCTTATCAGAATCTTTCGGCTTATACCTCTCCACATGTTGGACACTCTTTCAAATCTGAATTCTCTTTCCGGTACAACACGCAATTTTTAGGACATGCTTGAATCTTCTCGCACTTTAAACCCAAATCAGACATCATCTTCTGGGCTCCGTACCAGCTGTCGGGCACGTTATTTCCCGGGGGCATAGAATCTTTCAAGAACGAAAGAAGCATTGTGAATGACTTGTTGCTCCATCCATTTAGGCACTTAATCTGGAAAATTTGGACGAACCATGAAAGGGTGGAATACTTTGCATTCTCATAAATTGGTTTTCTAGCATCATTCATGAAATTTTCATATTTATCCGCACGCGGTCCTTGACCGGAAGGAATGTCATCTTCGGTACGAATAGATTCACCTAGGGCAGCCTCTACCATATCCTCCATTTCTTCTGATGGAAATAAATTACCGTCTTCTTCTCCTGCCGTATTACCGTCTTCTCCTTCTTCTCCTGCCGCATTATTGTGTTCTCTTTCTTCTTCTGACGCATTACTGCGTTCTTCTCCTTCCCCGTGATATTTCCAAGTTGTATAAAGTCTAGTAAACCCATATTTTACGATATGAAGCTCTGCCAATTCTACCTTCTGCCAGTACTTATTGCCACATCTATCGCACGGGCAGAGAATCTTCTCTATCACGATCTTATTATGTGCGCGTGAAAATTCAATAAAAGCAACAACTCCTGCGACAAATTTAGGTTGCATACGTTGTTGCCAATCCACATACATCCAGTCCTTAACTCTGACGTACTCATGGGCCATGTTAGACTGTATAACATATAAATTATAGGTTATGGTGACTATATTGAGAAATCTAAGAACGGGATAGTTACTGACAAAGGATCACGTGAGGTATTGCCTCAGGGCTAAATCCTTCTCATTTGTGGGGATCTTTTCAGGGGTTACGTGGGGCACGTGACCCTAGCTCTTTGCATGCATGGAGATCTTTTAAGTCTCCTTATTTTATTTTGAGAATTAAATTCTCTGTAGGGTTAAACCCTGATCATGATTTGGAGGAATTAAATTCCTGAAAGAATTAAATTCTTATATAGGGTTAAACCCTAATTTTCTTTTAGAGGAATTAAATTCCCATATATGTAAAAGAATTAAATTCTTGTAGAGGGTGAAACCCTAATTTCATTTTTTAAGAGGAATTAAATTCCTGTGAATTTGAGAGAATTAAATTCACAGTTAGGGTTAAACCCTAGTTCTGTCTTGAAAGAATTAAATTCCTGTAATTTTTGGATAATTGAATTCTCATATAGAGTTAAACCCTAGTTTCATCTTGAAGGAATTAAATTACTATAACTTTGGGAGAATTAAATTCTCATATAGGGTTAAACCCTAACTTTGTTTTGGGAGAATTAAATTCTCTAAACTCAATTTCCCCTTTAAGTTTTGGATCTGCATGGCAGGATCTCAACCCGATGAGAATTAAATTCCCATCCTATAGGGAGATGTGCTCTGTGCAGATCTTCAACCAGAAGAAGAACTAAGTTCTTTTATGCAGAAGAGTTAAACTCTTAGATTTGAGAATTAAATTCTCTGTTTGAAGTTTTGATTCCCCTTTCTTTTCTCACCTAGAGTTTTCCTACGAACTTTTAGCATCTTAAGCAAGATCCATTGTTTTCATGTTGTTTACTTCCCTCAAATATTGCAATGTTTTACTTGCGCATCAACTAGTTTCGAAGTCTACGGCTGAACTTCGAACCGTATAAGTTACTTAACGATATCTTGCCTATTTATTAACTAGTTTAAAATTCTACAACTGAAAAATATAGCTATAATTGTTTGAAAATATAACTAAGTTATTCTATCTCATGTAACACCTCAAATAAAATTCTGCAACTGAAAATATAACTTATAAGCAAGATCCATTGTTTTCAGCCCTAACCCTAACCCTAGCCCCAAACCCAGACCCAGACCCAGACGAACCCCAACCCTAACCCTAACCCTAACCCTAACCCCAACTGCAACTCCAGCACCAGCCCCAACCCTAACCCTAACCCCAACCCCAACCCCAACCGCAACCCTAGCCGAACCCCAACCCCAACCCCTAAAATAATCAAAAATTTCTTTAATTGAAGATTTAATTACCTGTGCAGTGGAGGGGACGATCAATCGGTGGCGGCGACGAAGAAACGGAGGCGACGACGAAAACGGCGACGAGGAAGAACCAGGCGGTGGCGACGACGAAACAGCCTGCGCTGGCGACGACGAGAACGGCGACGAGAGATTTGGCGATCGGCGGGAACGGGGATTTGGGGATTTTGGGTTCGCGCACGACTTCGAGAATAATTAAGATAACGAGCGTAGGGATCGATCTGTGCCTTTTTAATTAAATCCCTATTTACAAGCCTCTACGGATAAGTCCGTAGGTTCTTGGTTTGCGGCTCCGTAGGGGCAAACAACAATTTACGATTTAATATTCTTAAATTAATATGTAAGAACCGTAGGGGCAACCTTAAGGCCCTGCGGATTAGTCCGTAGGGCCAAACAAAATCTGCCCCTACGGATTTCGTAATCCGTAGGGGCAACCCCCTATTTTAGTATTGACAAGTGTAACGACTATGATTTTAATATACCAAATAATTTTTTAAAAATAATTTTCCACGTGTCAAAATATTTTATTAGACTTCATTCTAGTAGACAATGTTTTGAAATGATTTATTTATTTTTATAAATTTTTAGAATTTAAAACAAACTTTTATAATTAATATGAATTTTTTAAAGGATAAAGAATTTTAAGATATTTTTAATTAAGATAGAACATATAATTATGATTCCTTTAAGTTTGTTATAGTTATAGTTTTCCAAGTTTGTTAACTAGGTATATTATTAGTATTTAAATATTTGTTTGCTAATCTAACAATATCTGTTTAAAATATTCATATTATATTTTGTCATATATTAGATATATATTTTATTCGACTAATATTAGATTTGTAACCAAATATTTTGGTATGATGGTTTTGATTGAAGTTATGATAGATATTTTGAAAATCTATTTTTAATCTTATTTATTTACGTATAAGATATTTTGTCTAACGTTATTTGTTCAGTTAAAATATTTAGTTATCATAAATTTTGAGAGATCCCCTTTTAAATCTTTTAACTCTCTCTCTCTCTCTCTCTCTCTCTCTCTCTCTATATATATATATATATATATATATATATATATATATATATATATATAATCTTTCTCGCTCTCTCCAATCTTCAATAAAACTCTCCCTCCCTCTCTCTCTCTTCCCTATATCAAACAACCCCAATCATCAACCTGATCATCTGTTTCTTCTTCCACTATTATTAAACCGAGCCCTAACCCAAAACTCCCTCGACCCCATCTCAACTCATCACCGAGATCTCCTCCACCGAACCCAACTCCGAGCACAACTCCCACCATCGCCTTCTCCTTCACCGACCACCATCCCGAGCAGCCACCTCTCAACCACGACGAAACTCCATCCACATCCATCGCTGCAACTTCTCTCTCGCCGTCGGCCCAACTTCAAGCGCAGCAATCCAGATCACCCACCATAGCCAACCAACCTCTTCCACAATCATCATCATCATTTGCTTTTTCATCTTCTTCCCTTTCAAAACCATCAACACCCGACACGACCCTCGTCGCCAACAACCTCATCTCGACCGAACCCATCTCCCCTTCGAGACCTCAACCGCAGCTGTCACACTATCCTTCATCATCTGCAGCCCACCACCATCTTCTTCCCCAATGCCGACGACGTACCGACGAGACGCGCCAAGTGTTTGGTGAATTGCCTCAATGAGCTTTCTGTTGTTTTCTAGCATTCTCGCCGCGACCCATGCACCCGTGGATCCCGAGGCAAGTGTCTATCACCTGCTTGCCTAAGTCGGATGACTTGCACTACTACAATAAGGGGTTGCCCCTACGGATATTGAAATCCGTAGGGGCCGATTTATTTTGGCCCTACGGATTAAACCGTAGGGCTAGAAGGTTGCCCCTGCGGTCCAAGACGTTCAAGAGTAAAAATATTAAATCTTAATTTGGTGTTTGCCCCTACGGAGCCGCAAACCAAGGACCTACGGACATATCCGTAGGGGCAACTAAATAGCGATTTAATTAAAAAGGAACAGATCGCTTACGCCCCTTATCTCTTTCTCTCTCGATCGCGCGCGAACCAAAATCCCCAAATCATTCCCGCCGTTCTCGTCATCGCCACCGCCGTTCTCGTCGTCGCCACCGCCGTTCTTGCGCGTCACCGTTCTTCCTCGTCGCGCCGTTTTCGTCGTCGCCTCCGTTTCGTCGTCGCCACCGATCGATCGTCTCCTCCATCGCACAGGTTAATAAATCTTCAACTAAACAAATTTTTGATTATTTAGGGTTAGGGTTGTTGTTGGAGTTGTGGCTCGGCAGGGGTTGCGGTTGGGGTTGGGATTGGGGTTAGGGTTAGGGTTGGGGTTGGGGTTCGGCTGGGGTTGGGGCTGGGGCTGGGGCTGGGGCTGGGGCTGGGGATGGGGCTAGGGTTAGGGTTGGGGTTGGGGTTTAGCTGGGGCTGGGGCTGGGGTTAGGGTTAGGTTGGGGCTGGGCTGGGCTGGGGCTGGGGCTGGGCTGGGGCTGGGGTAGGGTTAGGTTGGGGTTGGGGTGGGGCTGGGCTTGGGCTGGGTTTGGGGTTAGGGTTAGGTTGGGGTAGGGGTTTGTTGAATTTGGCAAAACTGAGAGGAATTTCCAGCAATTTTAGCCTAGTTTGATTACTAAAATTATTGTTGATCGAGAAAATCTTGGGTCCTTCTAATCAAACATTGTTTGTTACTATATGTCAACGAGTACTGATAAAAGAAAAAACCGATTTCAAATGGAAATTAGGTATGTACAATGTTCTAATATAATTTGTATTTCTTGCCATCATCAAACATATAAAAGTACTAATATGAAATGGAAAATAAATAAATAAATAATCAAAGCTTTGGCATGTATGTAAAATCCCTTGTTACTTTTTCTTGGTTGCCCAACTTTGAAAATTCTATCTATTAAATTAGACATACTCTAAAAAGAATGATATTGCAAGAATTTGACTTGGTGGAGACTTGCATCATTAATAGAAATATGAAAGTGTAAGGACGTTCTTTACCTTCGATAGGGTTCGGTTGGGGTGGGGCTAGCTAGGGCTTGGGCTTCATCACCTGATATAGCGAAATACAAAGCGTACTTCAGTACACCCGACCTCATTGAGTTTCCTATTGAAGTTCCCGGTCAAACGGCATATGCATATTTTTATTCGCCATGAAATCCCAATTATCAAGCTACCGAGGACGAAAAGCCACCTTTGTTAGTCGAGAGCCATGGTAATAGACTTGTCATTATAGATCATAGTCAATTGTTTTTCCTATCATTTTCTTGATCCAGATGCTTATCAACTTGTTAATTAGTTACTGTTTTTATGACGTATTTGTCTATATTTGTTGACAGTGGCATTTCTTTTGGATGAACATGTTTTTTTTATGCATGTTTCAGTCATGTGAATTCATATGTTGCATATAACACTTTATGATATCAGTATCCTACATTTGTAGTTTTAATTGTTGATTGTTATAGATGAATGTCATTGCAATAATAGCTTTTGGTTGATGAATGCCATTGCAATGTAGGATGATCAGTTCTATCAATCTTGATCTCAATGGTTTAAAATCATGTTACACATACAACACGAATGCACAACAAACGCATAATTAGAGAGTGATTCAAGATGTTCAAGTTAAAACCAATATATGATACTCGACGATAATATGAAACCTTCGTATTCTCATCGATACTCATATATGAAACTAAAAGCGCCACTTAGTCCCCGTCTATCGGTTAACATACGTGTGATGCTCGTCGTGACATAGAACTATACGAAGGTTGTTAAATATCGGACAGTATAGCTCGATACTAGCAACCGTCATATAGTCTACGCGACGAGAAAATTCAATCGTATGGTAACCCATAGATTTTTCCTGTGTGGACAAGTTAAGAATGTATAAATCAAACGCCTTCATTCACTTGTGTTTTCATCCGTTTCGAGATATTTCGTCGGTACCTTTCCGCTGGTTCTCCGTGTACAAAGATAGATTAGATGTTCATTTCAACGTTGTTTCACGGCTTTGAAATGATTATCTATTCTATTACAGTGTACTCGGAGAACAGCGGGGAGGTGCTGCCGAAATTTACTCGAAACGGTTGAAAGCACAAGTGATGGGTGTTCGCTCTATACATTCTTAATGGGATAGAAGCCTACCCCCGACAGCCGGAACACACACATACAACAAGAATACACAACAAACGCATAATTAGAGAGCGATTTGAGATGTTCAGGTTAAGACCACTATATGATAATATGAAACCTTCATATTCTCATCGATACTCATATATGAAACTAAAAGCGCCACTTAGTTCCCGTCTATCGGTTAACATACGTGCGATGCTAGTCGTGACATAGAACTATACGAAGGTTGTTAAATATCGGACAGTATAGCTCGATACTAACAACCGTCGTATAGTCTACGCGACGAGAAAATTCAATCGTATGGTAACCCATAGATTTGTCCCGTATGGACAAGTTAAGAATGTATAAAGCAAACACCTTCATTCACTTGTGTTTTCATCCGTTTCGAGATATTTCGTCGGTACCTTCCGCTGGTTCTCCGTGTATAAAGATAGATTAGATGTTCATTTCAACGTTGTTTCACAGCTTTGAAATGATTATCTATTCTATTACAGTGTACTCGGAGAACAGCGGGGAGGTGCTGCCGAAATTTACTCGAAACGGTTGAAAGCACAAGTAATGGGTGTTCGCTCTATACATTCTTAATGGGATAGAAGCCTACCCCCGACAGCCGGAACACACACATACAACAAGAATACACAACAAACGCATAATTAGAGAGCGATTCGAGATATTCACGTTAAAACCAATATATGATAATATGAAACCTTCATATTCTCATCGATACTCATATATGAAACTAAAAGCGCCACTTAGTCTCCGTCTATCGGTTATCATACGTGCGATAATTTATTCTTTTCAACGACAAACGCACACACAAAGCATATACACGGATTTTCTCCTTTGTCAGTAACTATCCCGTTCTTATATTTCTCAATATAGTCAGCATAACCTACAATTTATATGTTATACAGTCTAACATGGCCCATGAGTACTCAGAGTTAAGGACTGGATGTATGTGGATTGGAAACAACGTATGCAACCTAAGTTTGTCGCAGGAGTTGCTGCTTTCCTTGAATTTGCACGCGCACATAATAAGATCATAATAGAGAAGATTCTATGTCCGTGCGATAGATGTGGCAATAAGTATGGCAGAAGGTAGAATTGACAGAGCTTCATATTGTAAAACATGAGTTTACTAGACTTTATACAACTTGGAAATATCACGGGGAAGGAGAAGAATGCAGTACTGCGGCAGAAGAAGAAGGAGAACACGATAATGCGGCAGGAGAAGAAGAAGAATTCGGTAATGCGGCAGGAGGCGGTAATTTATTTCCATCAGAAGAAATGGAGGATATGGTAGAGGCTGCCCTAGGTGAATCTATTCGTACCGAAGATGACATTCCTTCCGGTCAAGGACCGCGTGCGGATAAATATGAAAATTTCATGAATGATGCTAGGAAACCAATTTATGAGAATGCAAAGTATTCCACCCTCTCATAGTTCATCCAACTTTTCCAGATTAAGTGCCTAAATGGATGGAGCAACAAGTCATTCACAATGCTTCTTTCGTTCTTGAAAGATTCTATGCCACCGGGAAATAATGTGCCCGACAGCTGGTACGAAGCCCAGAAGATGATGTCTGATTTGGGTCTAAAGTGCGAGAAGATTCAAGCATGTCCTAAAAATTGCGTGTTGTACCGGAAAGAGAATTCAGATTTGAAAGAGTGTCCAACATGCGGAGAGGCCAGGTATAAGCCGAAAGATTCTGATAAGAAGCCTGATATACCTGTGAAGATAGCACAATATTTTCCCATAACACAGAGGCTACAGAGACTATTCAGGTGCAAGAAAACAGCCGAGGCAATGATTTGGCATCACCGTGCTCCTCCAAGCGAAGATGGAAAAATGAGCCATCCAAGAGATTCACCGGCATGGAAGGATTTCGATAGGAGGCACGCAATATTCAGTAGCGATCCTCGCAATGTCCGGCTCGGACTGGCTACTGATGGCTTCTGCCCATTCAACTATATGGCTGGAAGTTACAGCACATGGCCCGTTGTAATGATAATTTATAATCTGTCTTCTTGGTTGGCTATGGACCAATCATACTTTATGATGCCTCTTTTTATCGACGGACCAAACTCACCGGGGAACAATATCGACGTCTATCTCCGACCTCTGATCGAGGAGTTAAAATCTTTGTTCATTGATGGTGTAGAGACATATGATGCAAACATAAATACAACCTTCATACTGCGTGCGGCTTTAATGTGGACAATTAATGACTTTCCTGCGTATGGAATGCTATCAGGTTGGTCCGTACATGGTCACAAAGCATGTCCTCATTTCCATGAACACACAACATCAAAATTCTTGAATTTTAGCAGGAAGGTTTGTTATTGCGGCCATCGACGTTTCCTGCCTCCAGACCACCCCTATAGGTTAGACACGGTTCACTTTGATGGTCATCAGGAGCTTCTTGGACCTCCATCCCCATTGTCCGGAGAGGACGTGACTGCTAAATGGGATGGTTACAATAACGTGACCTTCGGGATGGATCCGACGAAACAGGTCAAACCACCATATTGGAACAAGTTAAGCATTTTCTTTGAGCTTCCGTACTGGTCTACAAATTCAGTGCGTCATTGTCTGGACGTCATGCATATAGAGAAGGGAGTATCAGAGCACTGTTCCCCTCCGAAAGGCGGCAACGACGTGAGGACGTCTTGCCTGAGATTCGGGGCAGATGCTATATGGTTTTATCTGTCTACCTCTCCGAAGATGCCAAGTTGATTTATGGCACCGTGTATCGGAGATTTAGACGAATAAGGCCGATGTAGCAGACTTCGTCAGATTCCCCCTCGCTTGAGGGTTTTTTTTATTATGGGGACGCTCTTCCCTGCAGGCGCAAGCCCCTGCAGTTAATTACGCTACCGCATCGCGGTAACAACTTTCTCCTTCTCCAGAATTTCACTTCATGTCGTGTGTGTTTGTTTTGTTTGTGATTGCCCGTGGATTGTATACGGAGACTAAGTAATGCCGTCGCCCGTAGGACGTGGATTAGTCCAAATCCGTATTTACTTAGATTTGGGTTTGTTGTTTTTAGTTTAAGGATACATTAGCCGTATTGAGCCTAAGATCAACTTAAATATTCGTTAAGGATACGTTAGTCCTGTTTGAGACTAAGATCGACTTAACGTGGTGATCGATTTAATATATGGTCGTCAGGACTCATCACCTCTCTGACGTCGTTAAAGGATTACAACGATAGGTGTCAGAGGAGTTCAGAGATGTACCCTTGAACCAAAGCCGATTTGGAGTTTTATCGTTCATTTAAATGTTTAAGGATACGTTATCCGTATTTGGGGCTAAGATCAACTTAAACGGGACCGTTTAGATCCAACAAAAGAGCATTTGGATGCTCTATTGTTCCAGTTTAGGGACGTAGTGTTCCATGTTCCAGTTTAGGAACGTGGTGGTCCATCGCCAGTTTAGGGACGTGGTGGTCCAATATTAGTTTAAGGACGTTTCGGTCCACGAGTTTAAGGACCCCGCAGTCCATATTAATGTGTGGTCGTCGAGACCCGTCACCTCTCTGACGTCGTTGAAGGATTACAACGATGGGTGTCAGAGGAGTTCGGAGATGTACCCTCGAACCGGAGGTAAATTGATTTAAGAGAGCGATCTTGCTCAGTCAATTTAATTTGAGGACTTATGGCCATGACTGGGCTAAGTCTAGTTGAAAAATATTCAACGCTTTTATTTATTTTTGGTCTGTACTAGGGCTTGGCCCATTTTTAAATAATGCATTGCATTATTTTTTTTTTTATTTGGGCTCTGCCCATAAAGGATGCAGAGCATCAATTTATTTTGGGCTCTGCCCATTTATAAATGATGCAGAGCATCAATTTTACTTAGGCTCTGCCCTTTTTATTGCTTTGCAATTTAGTTTGGCCTGTTAGGTCTTTTTGACTTGGGCCTGGCCCTTTAACAAAAGAAATGCATTGCATTTTCAGGCGCTTTGCGCCAAGAATCAAATAGCGCAAGCGCTTGTGATGATGACACGTGTCATGCAGCGCAGTGCGCTGCGCTAGTGCGCTACGCTTGCGCTGCTGACACGTGGCGCGCTCTGGTGAGTTGCGCCAATTTCAGAGAACAAAGCTCTATTTCAAAAGCGCGCAGCGCAACTGGTTCAGATGCTGACACGTGGCGCTCTCTGGTGGCTTGCGCCAGCCCAAGAGCGCAACAGTGCAGATTTATAAGTGCAAGGCACTATTAATTTGAGAATCTTTTAGATTCAAGAACTAATGGTTCATAAAGGAAGTGCAGAGCACTATTTGATTTCTTGATCTAATTTAGATAAAAAAAAACAAGTTTTTTCTTATTTCAGGAATTAGAGGTTCATAAAAAGTGCAAAGCACTATTTTTATTTTGTTTTTTTTATTAAAGATCATTGATCTTGTTTTTAGATCAATGATCTGTTCCTAAGAGAATTTTCTCTTTTTTCTAAAGGCTTTTTACCTTTTTTGTTCTTGAGGATTTCTCTCCAATTCTCCAGAGTTCTCTCTGTTTAATTTCTCACAAAATGTTGATGCCTTTGAATTGAGGTCTAGGGGTCTTTTTATAGTGCCCATAAATTAGTTAAATTTGTTAAAGATATCTTTCTCTGAGTGATTTGGGGAATTTCCCCCACCGTTGGATCTTTGATCCAAGGGCTTCTGTTTTACAGAAGAAAATCTTCTTGTTTTAACAAGAACAGAAAGATTTCTTTAGAATCTTGATTCTGTTTGGCGCAAACGCCCCAGCGCGTGACACGTGTCGCGCAGTGCAGCGGTTGCGCAACTGAAGCGTTGCTTCCTTTGATTTTGCTTTAAACAGAGCTTTGCTCTGATTGGGTGCGCTGCCTTGGGCGTTGCGCTGATGCATCTGCGCCAGACACGTGCCGCGTTGCGCCCGGGATTTGAAGCGTTGCTTCAAAATTTTGAATTTTGAATTTCAACAGAGCTTTGCTCTGATTGGGGGAAATAAATGCCCCCCCACCGTTGCGCTCACGTGGCGCGCACGTGAGTGCAGCGGTGGCAAACTCCTGATCGTTAGATCAAGGGGTGAGCTGAAGGGGCGCATGCGCCTTATAAATAGGACCTATGGCCATTTAAAAATCTTCGCTATCTTTTAGATTTTGATTTCAACAGAGCTTTGCTCTTGCTTAAGAATTTCAGAGCTTTGCTCATTTCCAAAGTTATAAACTTTAGGTAAAATTAATCTGAATTAAACTAAATTAATTCAAACTAATCTTAAACCAAAGAGCTTTGCTCTCACAGATCTTTTTGATCTGAAGAAATCCCCATTGGGGTTTCATAAAACAGAGCTTTGCTCTCAAAAACTTTTAGATCTACAGAGATCTTGTTCATGGGTTCTAACCCATGAACAGAGCTTTGCTCTTGAATCAACTGGAAATCTTTCAGATCTGAAAAATGAAGAATTTTCATAAGTTTTTCATGGATTTTTCAAGATTCCAAATTTTTTTTTTCTTTTAAGTGTAAAAATTTTCTGATGGACCTTTCCATTATTATTATAGAGCTATGCTCTTTTAAGGAATTTTATTCCTTTGAGACCAGAATTTGACAAGTGTCATTCTGTGACAGAGCTTTGCTCTGGAAGAGGAGATTTTCTCCTTGTCTCTAGGGATTCCCCACTGATCAGAATATTCTCTTAGGGATATTTTCTTTAACTGACAGTCTTACCCAATGATGAGGCTGTTTTATTAAATAAGGCATTTTCATCCAGATTTTGTGGGTCCCCATTTGGTTCCCTACCCACTGCACTGCAGTGTAGTGTGATTAACTTTAATTTAATCAATTTTTAAATTCAATTAATTGAAAATTTTTAAACGCCAAACGTTGGAATTGCAGCACTAACGGCTAATTTCTGTTCATTTGCAGCGATCATGTCTCTCGACACCTCGTTCCCGTTTGTTTGTTCAGAGGAGGGATTTCCCGAGGCGCCCTTGGACCGTGAGGTCTTGGCTATGATTAAGGACCACGACACGGAATATAAGAGTCTCCACCTTTGGGGGTTGTGGTATAACCAGATTATCATGGATCGACGGAGCTTCACGTGCGCCGTACCGTCAGAACCCATCACGGCGATTCACTATGCTACCCCACCCTCGGTGCAGTATGCCGTGGAGATGGTGGATTGGACCGCGAAGGGCTTTCTTCATCCCGCTATGGATGCGGTTCCGGTCCAGCGTCCTATGGTCTTGGATATCCTAGGACGCTGTATCTGTCAGGGCGAGGCGAGACCCTGGGGGCAATCATATAACATTGGTCTGATCCCCCGCCACCCGATCGGCTATCTGCCATGGGCCCGGTATATCCTGTCGACGAAGAAGTCGCAGTTGATAAGGTTAGTACTGTATACCGCGGTCTACATCTCTCTCTTCCAGTATCCCACGCTCCCCACCTGGTGGTTCAAGGCTTTCTTGGAGCAGTGGAATATTCCTACCCACACTTTCCTTGCCATGAATCGGAAAGTGTCAATCTCTTTGGAGGAGTTCACGGAGGTATCCGGTTTACCAGTCATGGGGGAATATTATGAGGAGTTGCTCCCGACAGATGAGTACGTCTTTGGTGCTAAGCCGGTGGTAAGGGGGCTCACGCCGGAGAATGCTGTTCAATACCATTTCCCAAGATTGATTAAAGTGTTGAACATATATGAGTCCCTTTTCATCGAACATGGGAGTCGAGGAGTTAACTTTGAGGATTTCATTGCTCGGTTTCTTCGTCCAAGCGTCCTCTCATCAGAGGCTACCATGTTCGCTACCCTGGATGACCCTTTCGGTCTAGGTGTGGATAACCTGCCGGAGAAGGAGATAGATCAAAAGGGTTTTTTCCTTCCGGACTTCCCGACTATGTCTTTTGCAGAAATTGCGGCCCCTGGAATGGATGAGGAGGCCTTTTTCTTAGGATTTCTCGGGTTATGGTTGAGTTGGTTTGCGATTCCAATGCACTCTCATCGCATGCGGCCCTCTATTTTTTACACCGGATGACTATCGGGGTAAAGATGGCCGTTGGGATCGCCGGCTTGGCGCACTAATATCATGGCCTCAGTCGAGCAGCGGATGCTAATGAGCCTGGGGTACTGCACGTGGTCTTCCCGATGCACTACTTTGTATCGTGGCTCGAGCTACACATGGAGGGTGTCTTCGGCATGCACAAAAGGCCATCGTTCTTCGACAAGTGCAGTTTCCCTCGCATTATACAGCTGATCGGCGCATCAATTGTGACCCCATCACCACGGAACGCCAGGGGTTTACTCCTTCGCTCTCATACCGTTGGAGCCGGGATGTCCTTTATTGACAAGGTATTAACCATTGGAAAGGCGTCCACTACCGCGGTGCGACCACTACAAGACTCCTTTAAGGATGGAGCCTCAATTTTGACGGCCCGGGAGACCCTCCACTTATACTCCATCAGACCGGGCTTCCTAGTCTTCAGGCAGAACGGTGCGGCGATTTTCATGATATATAACCCGCATCGTTTCGCCCAACAACTGGGCTACGATCAAGGGGTCCCCTTGGAAGCTTTCCTGCTGGAACCCGCTGTCACTGAAAAGGGGATGGAGAACGCGCTGCATCATTTCATGCGCCTGAATACGGGTTCTCATTTTTTTATCAGTGCGCCGGCTTGCGCTCCACGACTCCTCAACGTATACAAAGAATGGTATAATCATGCAACAGGAGCCGTTATAAAGAAGGAAAGGCGACTGCTGGTCGACCGTAAGGGTGCGCCTCCAGGCAGTGACCGCAACGCTCCTTTGGTTCCTAGGACTCCAGTAGTTGCCCCTCTAAAAGAAGTTAGAACCGGGCCATCGCGTGCGCAAAGTCCTCCGCACGGATTGCCGCTCCCCGATATTACAGATGCAACTCCAGCGCCCTGTGCTCCAGTAGAGACAGTGGTTGTAGCCTCGCCGGAGTCTGGCGTGGGTGCAGACATCGGGACCCGCCGTCCCAAGGTGGCTGCTAAGCGTAAGTCAATCCCACGTGCACCTAGAGTCGGAGGGCAGAAGAAAAAGAAGTCGTTCTTCGCTGCAGATGTCGCGTTCGGTCAAGAACCCCACGCTCCCTATGCCGAGGGACTAGTCATGCCGCCGCCGGATGATACAGACTTGGAGGCCGCTCTCGAAACTTCAGCGTGGTTGGCAAAGCGTGATGCATGGCTAGCTAAGCTTGCGCAATCAGGTAACTACTAGTCGCATTTTCTTTATTGTATCATATCCTCCTCATTGCCTTTGACTAACGTTCTTCCTTCTTTTCTTCCAACAGGCATCACTGATGAAGAAGCCATTGCCGCTTCCCTCGAGACTTTCCAAGAGGAGGAACGTCTCAGAGCGTCTATGGGCCTTAGTAAGTTTCAGTTCATCAAGTTTTCATTTCCCTTGTGTTATGGTCGATCTAACCTCTCCCTTTTTATCGCAGGAACCTCAATGCCGTTCCCGCCAAGCGACGCAGATGTTCTGCCAGCTGCCGATGTTCCTGCTTCCTTGGGGCTACCGCGGGAAGTCCGTCTTGAAGAGCCAATGAGAGATGCCTTAAAGGCTCTGGAGGCATCTCTAAACGCGGACGACGACGCCTTAATGAAGGAAGCGTCACAGAGGTCCATCGCGACAGCCCAGGAGGAGAGGAAACGGTCAAGGCGCGAAGCGAAGGCACGCCGGGCTGCTTTGGCTACGGGAGCGGGCCCCAACACCATCCCTCATGCTGATACTCCATCCGAAGAGGCCCCTGTCATCCTATCCACTGCTCGCAGACAAGTGGCGCGCGCAATTCGGAGCGCAAATGATAAATCCACTTCAGGTAATATTTCTCTCAGAATTTTGTTGTAAGAATTATAATGCCATCGGTTCTTATATATTTTATCTTGCAGGGCCAAGTCCGACCGAGGGGGAGGCGGAGACCGTTGAACCCAAGGAAACAGAGGAGGCGGCACCTGCCGAACCCGAGCTGACGGCGGGCAACGTCGCTGAGGCTTCGAAGCCTGAGATAGAGGTTAAGGGGTCTGCAGCCGAGAAGGTCATTGATGCTGAGCCTGAAGTGGCGGCAGATGAAATGATCGTTATAACTGAGCCTAGGGTGGTGGCGGACGAGGCGCTTGAGGCCGGCGACCTTGTGGTGACGGCGGATGAGCCGATGGAGATCGCGGAGCCCGAGGAAGTAGCGGGTGAGATGGGCACGACTCTTGGGGAAGAGTCAGCCGCTATCTCTCAAGAGTCCGGCAATGCTCCGATCATTGCCCTCACCGTCTATGATCTTCCGCCGTCTCCTGGCCATGCGAGCACGACGACGGTCCCCATCGAGTCGGGTGATGAGGCCACGGGCGGTGGCCTCATGTCAATGGAGGAGGGAGTCGCCTCCGTTTCAGCCGGCAGCTCATCAGGTAAATCCCAAGTTGCTGTCTTTCTTTACCTTACAATCCTTTCTGACAAGTTCACCTTTTTCGTAACGCAGGTGCAGCCAGCGCCGATGCCCCACTGCTCGAGAGAGCGCCTTCAACGACTGCCTTGGCGCTGGTCACCTCTCAGCCCTCTCTCATACAGTCGAAGATGTTGGAAGGTATGGGTTTGCAATTTATTAATCTTATCTTCCAGACGTATAATTTGTGTACTAAAGTCGCACTGTTATGTCTTTTCAGGAGTGTTCTTTGATCATCTATATCAAGTGTTGCTCCCACACTTCTCCTTCTCATCTGAACTCACTTCTCCCTCTGGCGGTGCTGGTGAGTATAGTCCCCGACTGATACCTTTCTTTTTCGGTGATAGAATTATTTCTAACTCTCTCTTGTCCTGACTGCAGTGTTACAAATCGAAGGGGGAGAAGAAAGATCGGTCGCGCCACCGGCCCTTCCGGCCTTGCCACCTGCTTCAACCGGTATAGTAAACTATCTTATCAATGACTTTTTCCATATTTATTGAATCGCCATCTAATCTCCTTTTGTATTTCCAGCTATCATTCCGGTCTTAGCGCCCTTTGAGTCTCATATTATAATACCGGCAGGCACTTCCCAGAGACATCCGTCCTCGAAAGGTGCGGCGAATAGTCTGCGTATGTTGAGCGACTACATCGAGGAGCTCGACGTCGAGGCTCCTACGTCTGCTGGGACTTCGCTACAACGGTTAACCCGATGCTGGTGATATTTGCCAATTTCCATGACGAGGGCATCATCGCATCTTGGGTTAATCACTGCAGAGAGATCGAGGCTCGCCTTCATCGGCTGGAGTCAATGCGTCTTGCCCCCGAGGTTTTGGCTGTGAGTACTCAACGGGGAGCATGGCTCAAGCAAAGCACTTTTCATTTCCGCCATTTGGAACAAGAAGTAGCTTTGAGGCTGAAGGAGTGCCAGGAGTCTTCAAGCGAAACTGCTCGCCTGCGTGCTGAAGTTGAGGCGAACGCCGCTGAGGTAAAGGCCGTGTTCGGGGGCCTTCTGGAGCGTATCTCAAATGGGCTGGAACTGAAGCGGGCACTTGATGTTGCCGAGCGTAATGCCCAAGGCCGCGAAGTCACTCAGCAGGCCGTCAGGGAGCAGCTCGCATCTCTCTTGCAGCAAAGGGCTCAAGTGGAAGCAGAGATGGCAGTAGTAGCCGAACAGCAAAAGGCGTGGAAGGAAGTGCATGAACAATTAATAAAGTTATGTAAGACGCTTCCTTCCCAATAGCTGCCTTTTGTACCAACAAATTTGTAAAAATTTTCCTTTTTGAATAACATGTATCCATTCTTTATTCTTTTGTACGATTCACCCTGTATTTGATTAAAGTCAATAAATAAAGATACATATTTTTTTTCTCTGCAATGTCTTGTATACTCTTTTGCTTATTGTCTTCTCTTATTATCAGCATACTGTCACAATTATCAGATAATAGAGTAAGCATCTTGATTTCTTCACGAGATAGCGATGGCTTAGGCTGCAGGTTCAGATCTGCCGCCTAAGACTTTTCATCTCTATGAGCCATGAGGGTCTCATAGAGACTTTTCTCCCTACGGATCGAGAGGATCTCGTAGGTGGGTTTTCTCCTTAGGAATCGTGAGGATTCCTAAGTGTGTTTTCTCTTATAAGTCGTAAGGATCCTATAAGAGAATTTTTCCCTCTTACGAGTCGAGAGGACCCGTAAGCGGTTGTTTCCCTCCTTATCGAAACTCGACTTTGGAGAGTGAGACCCGTGAATAGTATGCAAGAGACCGTTTTAGATCAACTTGCAGGGTCCCATTGTTCAGGAAGCAAGTTTTTTAATCCCTGCTGCCTGAGGCTTCATCTTGCAAGTTGAGACGAATCGGGAATTTTCCGCGGAGACACGGGTTTCTCTGCGAGCCGACGCGAATCAAGAGGCTCTCGTCAAGGACGCTGGTTTCCCTGAGTTGAGGTATTTGCCAGGGATTATTTGTGTCCCTGGTGTTGAAACGAATTGAGAATTTCCCACGGAGACACTGGTTTCTCTGCGAGTCGATGCGAATCAGGAGGCTCTCGTCAAGGATTGTTTGTTTTCCTGAGTTGAGGTATTTGCCAAGGATTATTTGTTTCCCTAGCGCCAAGGATTATTTGTTTCCTTGGTGTTGACACGGATCGAGAATTTCCTATGGAGACACTGGTTGCTCTGCGAGTCGACGCGGATCAGGAGGCTCTCGTCAAGGATTGTTTGTTTCCCTGAGTTGAGGTATTTGCTAAGGATTATTTGTTTCCCTAGCGCCAAGGATTATTTGTTTCCCTGGTGTTGAAACGGGTCGAGAGTTTCCCACGGAGGCACTGGTTGCTCTGCGAGTCGACGCGGATCAGGAGGCTCTCGTCAAGGATTGTTTGTTTCCCTGAGTTGAGGTATTTGCTAAGGATTATTTGTTTCCCTAGCGCCAAGGATTATTTGTTTCCCTTGTGTTGAAACAGGTCGAGAGTTTCCCACGGAGACACTGGTTGCTCTGCGAGTCGACGCGGATCAGGAGGCTCTCGTCAAGGATTGTTTGTTTCCCTGAGTTGAGGTATTTGCTAAGGATTATTTGTTTCCCTAGCGCCAAGGATTATTTGTTTCCCTGAGTTGAGGTATTTACTAAGGATTATTTGTTTCCGTAGCGCCAAGGATTATTTGTTTCCCTGGTGTTGAAACGGGTCGAGAGTTTCCCACGGAGGCACTGGTTGCTCTGCGAGTCGACGCGAATCAGGTTTTTCTTCGTCAAGGACACTTTTTTTTGAGTCGAAGGATTTGCCGAAGACACTGGTTTCTTCGGGGTTGGGATGAACCGTCGAGATTTGGCTTCGTTTCCTGGCGGAGCCTGTTGGGAAAGTATGGTTCCCTCTTTATTTGCGCCCTTGGATTGTATACAGGGATCGATGTGATCACAACTGTAGGGCCAAAGTTTCATCATTTTCTTCTTCTTTTTTTATTTCCGCGATGCTCTATCATTTCAGCTTTTATATCGTGAAGGTCGCGATTGCCCAATCATTTCGGCTATTTTTCACGGTGCCCAATCATTTTGGGTATTTATTTTATTTTTACTCGCTGCTTTTTATTGCGAGTTGCCCAATCATTTCGGCTATTTTCCATGCATACGTTTTCTTTACTTGCTGCTTTTTATTGCAAGCTGCCCCATCATTTCGGCTATTTCGTATGCATGTGCGGCCTACCGGCTTTTCACCGTAAACCTGAAATTAGACACCAATTTCGGCATCAGCACCGCTACAACTGGGATATTGCCAGGAGCGACTCATCATTTGCCTCTGTCGATGTCGAACAAAGGTAGCTTAGCGAACAGGGTTAAGGTCCTGTCGGCTAAGGCTTTTGACTTCATGAGCCGTAAGGGTCTCACAAAGGTATTTCTCCCTACAAGTCGTGAGGATCTTGTAGGTGTATTTTCTCCTTAGGAATAGTGAGGATTCCTAAGTGTTTGTTCCTCTATAAGTCGTAAGGATCCTACAAGAGGATTTTCTCCTTGTAAGTCGAGAGGATTTATAAGGGTTGTTCGTCATGCGTACATATCCCCAGTCTCGGATGGGACTTGGTTAGGGAAATATTTATTCGCGTCCGTGGATTGTATACAAGGGCCAGTATTGAGCCACTTATAAGGCATAAATTGAAGGTTGTGGGGGTTGCTTAAGCACAGGTTTAGGTCTCTGTAACTTAAGACTTTCAAATCTTATGAGCCGTGAGGGTCTCATAAGAGAGTTCTCCTTACGAGTCGTGAGGACTCGCAAGTGTATTGTCTCCTTAGGAATCATGGGGATCCCTAAGTGTATTGCTCCTTTGTGAGTCGTAAGGATCTTACGCGGGTGGTTTCTCCTTACAAGTTCGAGAGGACCCTATAAGTGTCTTTTAACGAGGTTGTGCCCTTCGGGTTTTCACAAACACTCGCCGGTAGTCCTGCTGTTTTTACTCACGGAGCCCTTTCGGGTTTTCATCCGTGCCCATCTTGCTTATGGACATACCATTTTTTTATTATTCTTTTTATTATTTTCTTCTTCTTCTTCTTTTTTACGAGGTCGCGCCCTTTCGGGTTTTCACGAACGCTCGCCGGTAGCCCTGCTGTTTTTACTCACGGAGCCCTTTCGGGTTTTCATCTGTGCCCTTTTTTGCTTATGGACCTACCGTTTTTATTTATTATATTTTTTTTATACTTTCCCTTTTTTTTTATTTTGTCGGCCTACGGATGCTGCGATATTAGTTTAAGGACATTTCGGTCCGTCATTAAGAAGGCTGGCCACTGCTTATAAAGCTTGAGCTTAGGAAGATAGTGAGCTGACACGGTCGTCGTCATCTATCATTGACCTAGGCTGTGGCTCATTAAGCGTAGTATTTCTTTAGGAAGCGACCGTTTATCGGCCTGAAAGGCCTTTCACCGTGCATGTCCATGAGTAGATAGGCCCCACCCTGGTAGACCTTATCTATGATGTACGGGCCTTCATAGTTTGGCTCGAATTTTCCCCTCTTGGCGCGATTGGGGATCATAGGCCTTTTGACCACTAGCACGAGTTCGCCTTGGCTGAATGTCCTCGGTCGGGTCAATCTTTCATATGAGCGCGTCATCTTTGCTTTATAAGCTTCCAGATTTTGTTGTGCTATGAGCCGTGTTTCTTCAAGGGCATCATGCTCCTCAAGCCGAAGGTTAGCATTTTCCTCGTTCGTCAGCTCGTAGTGGATTGCCACTCGTAGAGAGGGTATCTCTATCTCGAGGGGGAGTACTGCTTCCGTACCAAATACCAACGCGTACGGCGTTGTGTTCGTGGCCGTCTTGAACGTAGTTCGGTACGCCCAAAGAGCCTCATGCAGTCTCTCGTGCCAGTCTTTCTTATTTCAGGATACCGTCTTTTTCATGATCTTCGCCAGGGTCTTGTTGAAGGCCTCAGCTAGACCATTAACTCGCGGATTGTAAACTGAAGAATATCTCCAGTCTATATTATGCTGCTGTGCGAAGCGACTGATCTTATGGCTTCTGTAGGCTGGCCCGTTATCGGAGATGATCCGTCTTGGCCATCCAAACGACGTGCGACTTGAAGAAATGGAGGATATTCTCCGTCTTCACTTCCCTCAACGGTACTGCTTCTGCCTATTTGGAGAAGTAATCAGTCATCGCCAGGATGAAGCGATGTCCTCTAGACGATACTGGTTCGATGGGGCCGACTATGTCAGTTCCCCACATTTCGAATGGCCAGCTAGCCACTGTTGGATGGAGTGGATTTGGATGCTGGTGGATGAAATCCCCATGGATTTGACATGAGTGGCATTGCTTCGCATATTCGAGGCAATCCTGAATCATCGTGAGCCAGTAGTAGCCCATCCGTTTGATCTTCAACTTCATCTTCGAGCCCGCTTGGTGAGAACCACAGATTCCGTCATGAACTTCCTGAACGACTCTTTCTGCTTCATCAGGTCCTATGCATCTTAGCCACAGAGAATCGAATGACCTCTTGTACAGAGTTTCATTGACGAAGGCGAAAGACAGAGCTCGTTTCATGAGTTGATGTCTTGTGGACGCTTCTTCGGGCATTCGGTGGGACTTAAAGTAGTCTATGAAGACTTCCCTCCAATCCTCAGCCTTTTCCCGGTCTTTTATTTGTACGGTCGTCTGCTCAGTCGCTTCCTTCTCTTCGGGTGATTCCGGAGATATTTCTGCTGGGGCGAGCACCCGACGGCTTTGTACCACGATTCTAACGTCATCGAGGTTCTCATCAGCCAGTTCTTTAGCGAGCTTGGCCAACGCGTCTGCTTTGCTGTTTTCCGCGCGCGGTATGCTTTCCAAAGTATAGGAGGAAATTTGGGTCAACAGCTGTTGCACCTTTTCGCCATACTTCACCAATTCTGGCTTGCACGTCTGGTAGTCACCGTTTACTTGACTAACGACCAGTTGAGAATCTCCGTATATGAGGAGGTTTTCAATTCCCATGTCAATGGCGATCTCGAGACCTGCTATTAAAGCTTCGTATTCGGCTTCATTGTTTGTCCTCGACTCTGTTAAGGAGAAAGCGAAGCGCATTATTCCTCCTTGTGGGGTCACGAAGATGAGTCCTACCCCCGATTTGATTATAGGGGTACTTTGTTTGCGCTTCTTCATGGAAGACGCTCCATCAAAATTGTAAGTGCACGGCGGCGCCCCGGCCGTCAACCCGACGGCCAAATGCGGAAGCGGTGATAAACTTTAATTTTCTTGAACTGGCAAACCGCCGCGCACTAATACCCGGATCGAACCACTAACTAGTCCTAGCTAACTACAAGATAGGGAAGAGAAGTATACCGACAGATCCGAGTCCTCCGGTCTTCTCGTCGTCGTCCCGATCTCATGCGGAATGTCCCGTCTCCTCCTCGTCGCCGGAAGTGCACCACATCGCCTACTTCTTTTACGGGCTCCCACCTCAATGCCGAGGCAACTCGGGCACGATGCTGGCTAGTCAACGTGCCCAAGATTTGCTGTAGAATATGGTGTAGAACTTGTGTCTCAATTTTGGGGTAGTGGAGGTGCCATTTTTGGTGGAAGAAAAGAAAAAGATTTTTGGAGATCAACTAGAGAGCTCTTTTCTTAGCACAATTTGAACCAAAAATGCCACACAAAATGAATCAATCAGCCACACCATAAAAGTGGCCGGCCCCCCCATTTTCTCTTGTGAATGGAGAGAGAGAAAAGGACAAGGGGGGAGGAACCATCATACAAGGGAGAGGTCAAGTCATGATGTGTAGAAATGATGACTAGAAAAACCAACACACCAAAACCATCCATCAAACATGATGACTCAAAAAGTCATGCCATCATGAAGAAATCAAGTCAAAGGATGGTGCTACAATCATGACACAAGGAAATATGCAAAGACCCCCTCCACAAAAGCTTATTTGCAACAATGCAAATAAGCCCTCCTCCACCAAACTTCGGCCAATGAACGGAACAATGGAAATCGGCCGAAACGGAAAGCAAACTGGCAACTCCAGAAAACTGGTCCCGTAATAAATTACAGGAAAACCCCGATACTGTGCATACACACCCGCATCTGTATTTCGACCGAAATACAAATGCAATGAGACAAAGTCTTCACTGTACTATACTAGAATCCGGCTTATACCAAAACCGGCTAGTAATATCTGTTCGATCCTGATCCGTGCAATACCGCACGTATCTGATCGAACCCTGCCATATATCCATACGGCCTATAGTACAAACTGTCCGATCCTGATCCGTGCAATACCGCACGTATCTGATCGGACCCTGCCATATCTCCATACGGTCTCTACAACCTTTCGCCCGAAAGCTGAGTAACTGAATGTGGGGGACTCTAAAGACTCGTCAACACCTTGGTTGTGGATTTAACCACTAGCACGTCAGAGGTATAAGCCAATACGTAACGGGCCACCAGGTATTGACTAAAAGGGACGTCTGTGAGTGAACTCAGCCCGACAACCCTACTGAGCCTGTCAGTGACAATATCCGTACAGTCCGGTCCGTTCGTCTATGAGCATCGCATGGCGGGCCTAGGGGGTTGGTAAAAGTCAGACCCCCAAAAGCGGTACAAGTCGTGTCGGAGTGTAGCCCAGAACACCCTGAGATACTACTGGAATACCTACCAGTAAATCTCCTTGCCTCGGCCGAGGGCTTCGTGTAATGGCTCTCCTAGACACAGCACGACCTCACCCCCAATACCGGGAGAGACGAACCCCTGAAGATACGCTCACTGCCTCCATGTGGCTCGGGACTGTACCCAACTAAAACCTGTTTGCACGACTCCTTTGAGCCGTGGTAGGGTAGTAATCAAAGTACAGTGGGAACTCACACGAGACAAATGACGATCCCCAGGTCGATGAACTAACCTGCACACATGTCACCAGGGAACTTCCATCTGACGTCTGGTATATGACCAACTAGCATGTTCCCGGCGAGTCCTGTCCGGTGTACTCATAACCCAATGAGCACCTGTATACATCTTAGGTGATCCAACTGACACCAGTGGCTTGTGAGACCGGCCACCGCCCCTCGTCGGGGTCTCGACTGTATACACTAGTCTACTATGGAGTATCGATGCCCTGTCTCGAAACTCACACGACTAGGGACCATTTAAGGATATGCTTATAGACCCCAGCTCCCACTTATATGATCGCCCTCATACTGCTGGTGGTCAAGCAAGAATCCTAGGGGCTCTATCAACGTGTAATAGCGACTTGTCAGGTCACCTAAAGCAGTACACGATGATAAAGGTAAACCAGATAGCATACTATCATCTCGAGTAAGACTGTCCTACCGGGATAGGTCCTCCCTCAATCACCGCAATCACATGCCTGTGATCCAATAATTGACTCTGAGGGCATTATCTCCAACAATCTCCCACTTGCACTCAAGGCTAATTATTGCGATGTCGCATACTCACAGCCCGTGTGATACCGAACACCCAACTCCTCTACTAGTCAGTCTCACAAAGCTCGCTTGCGAAACTATTGCGTTCGAGGAATAGCCTTAGTGAGTGGATCCGCCTTGATGTTTCTTTCTATGTCTCTCTATATCTCATGTTCGCGGAGAAAGCCATCTCCCGAAATGAGCAATACCTGTCTTAGAATGTGTCTGGATGTCTGATGGGACCTAGCTCATAAATGAACTCCAAATCCAAACTTCTTAGACTGTATCGTCATCTGAACTTAATCAGTATCCTGCACCATGCCTCCCTCAGTATTGCCTTGGACCACCTGTCCAAAATACTGCCCTTCATCAGAAGGGAAAACTAAAACTCTGACAAACTCCTTGTCGTCCATGTCACCTTGGAAGCCTGGAATGATAACTGTCTCCCGAATGAGGCTGTCGTTATCATATCCCTAGAACATCCACTTATGTTCTAAAACTGCTTCCGACTGTTTCTCCAGGATTGGATCAAATGTCAACTTATTGCATCTAGTGCAAGAACAACATCTGGTGTGGTACTTGACATCTCATGATTGACTCAATTGCCTGAGCAAGTGATCTGCCAATCATGCACGTCCCTCTCCCCTTTAGTCTGTAAGACACCTTTAGAGAGGGTGACTCCATTACCTGCAGGTATACTACCGTGCCAGGAGTCGTCCATTCTAAATACCCTTAGAATGCTGTCTAAGTACCCAGATTGAGAGACCACCCAAATCTAGATCTAAAACCATAGATCTAGTAACCAGTATGTCTGATATAATGTCCAAGTCCCTTTGTGGAGAAAAACACTGTGTGACGACCAAAGTATAACCGACTGTAGTATAGGAATTTCTTTTCCTACTCTGTGTATGTCATCCAAATACCAGGATATCACACCCTACTACCTTCTCAACAGATCCATCCCCTATTCTGATGAAGTCAAACCTATGACTGTCACGTCAGAAATAGATGATCTATCTCCGCTACATCTGCTTTAGTCTATAAATAGACATAAGCTACATGTCCACCAATGCTTCCGCTGCTCCCACTGACTACGACAACCCTCTGGCAGAGTCATATAGACGTACACTTCTAAAACTAGTTTAGAACGACGCTATACTCATCCTCCCACCGGGTCTCGCAGCCTGGAACAACAGCAGTGGTAATTGTGGGTAAGCAAGAACTTCCCTGTCACCGTCCTTGAGGCTACCGGAGTACCTCTCGGGTGCCTGAAGTTACCCACCTTATCTGCGGAGTGGCCAATGGAATGTCAATCCAGATTGAATCTTTAGGTTCCTTATCAAATCTTCAGTAATCGTTTGTGGTTCTGGAATCACTTCCAGTTCTACCATACTCCCACTACTGTTTTTCTGAAAAAATCCATTTTAATAAAACTGTGGCGAGTCTAGAACAATATTGCTATTGTTCATCCAGATGGTAGAAAGTCAACCCTCGTCATAGCCTGGGTCAACCCACAAACAGCCATTACAGAAACGTGCCTTGAGTTGTCCAGAGTCTGGTTTTAATCATAAGCTGGACAACTCCCCGTACCTTAACAACGTTAAGATACGAACTATTCTATATCCCATATAGGACCAGAGGCACTGATTTAACTGAACCAGATCTAAATCATGCATCTGTCTCCAGTGCATGTCATCTAAATGGAAGAAGGCCGATCAGTGCTACTCAACTTAGTAATGCTTCCAATTATGAGCAACCTGAAAGAGAAGCAAGATCTCTTTATCATTACTATCAACTGAATACCATACACAAGTATCTACATCTTCGATTGCTTTGAAGAATCCCGATACTTGCTACACCTGGTTCTCTACTCTATTCAAATACCCATAACTTCTCAAAATTCGGACCCTGTGTTTCCACGAAACACCTGTCTAAAAACCAGAGAAGTCATAAGTAAACCGAATATAGTACGAGGACCAACCCCTCTGTCCTGATGGACCCTGGACAACATACAATACTCTGTATAAGTCCCTTGAGTCTGATAACTCATTCACTGTGTGTCGTAGGTTGAAAACTGTACTTATGGTTAAGAAGAATTACACCGCTGTTTAATGCTCCTTACCTAACCATCCACTGATATAGGTAAATGTCGTAGACATAATTTCAGAAAGGTATATCTCACTCTATGAAAATAGACGTACAGATATATCAATTTGAAATTGGTGCATAAAAGCGGATATTCAAAACCAAATATTTGCCGACCGGCAAACAACCCAGGTGATTTCCTCAAATATCACCGATTACAACGAATCCCGATATAATGAGGATGATCACCCAATTCCCAATAACCTACTCCCACTCATCATCTGTAAAACCATACAGATGTGAGAATCATACTTGGTAAATACATACCCTGGAGTAAGTGTCTAACTGGGAAATCAGTTTTCCTTTAACAGTACACAGTGAAGCTGAAACATTGAAATGTTTCGATGGGGTATCCTGGTATTCCTAGTAATGCCTCTTCCATTATCCAGATTCACAACTGTAACCGTGTAATTCTTTGCCACCTCTCAAAATCCCTTCATATGTCTTTAGTCATTACCTTCTACACACCCCTTAGGCCAAATGATTTTCTTCCTTCCCTACCGTTCGGCACCAGCCTATGGTTTGGAAGAAGACTATCCAATAAGCATAATGGGTGTACTGTCCCAATCCTAGGAACACTCGCAATGAGAGAGGGTGAAGATAAAAGACAACCGAATAAATCTTATTGCTATTTCTCCCGAACCAGAATCCATCCCCGAACTGGAACAAGTTCCTTTCGAGTTCGTATATAACCATACGATGGAGTATCCAATAAACTGTGGATCTTCGTAGTGATACGGAGTGTTCTGGAGAAATACAAAGGTGATTTAGGATTAGCGAAGGAATACTTGGTTTGGTCGTGAATATCTGTTGCAATTTACTTTGCCCTCTTACTAATCCCTTACTTTGTCTTAACTTAATACCTTCTGCACACCATTGTTATGCTAATTAGTTTTCTTCATTCCCTACCGGTCGGCACCAGCCTAAGGTTTGGAAGAAGACAATCCAATTTGCGTAATAGGTGTACTACCCCTAAACCAAGGAGTACTCGTAACCTGAGAGAGGGTAAAAGGAAAAGACAACTGAATAGTCCTATCCGTTTTCTCCAGAACCGGAAACCATCCTCGAATAAATCCCTTCGAGTTCGTATCTAACCATACGATGGTTTTGTCCAATGGAAGTGGACGTTCGTAATAGTACGGGGTGTCCTGGAGAAAAGGGTAAAAGTAGGAGTGGCAATGAGGTTTGCAACTCTGACAATCCAAAAGCCGGTGTTTAAGAAGGTTCGGTCAACTTGGTCACTGAGTCAAAGTCTTAGGGTCGGGTCAATGGTCGCTGCCAAAGAGAGAGAGAAAAGAAACACTCAGCGTGCACTCTAACCTAGATCAGAATGGTTACTAATTTATCTAATCTGGAAACCTCCCACTGTACCTCAAATTCTCCTCCAAACCTGAAAGAAGAACTAGTCGGGATCACCCGAGGAGTAAACCAACTCATCAGTGGGAATCGGGATCCAACTATCATCGCATGACAACGTGACGGAATCCGCTCACGATATCACACTCCAGAAGGTATGCGCATATCTGGCAAGTTTCAGTTCTTTTGAAACTCCCGATGTGATTTCTGCCCCATGCTCTTATGACCTTGGCGAAGGTCAACAAATCATAAGTCACATGTCAAGTTCTACCCGTCATTATCCAGGGTTAATCTGAATCCACCCGTACAAGCCCTTGACGAAGGTCAACAAGGCTATACGACTGTCCCAAACCAACGCATCTATCTATGCAGCAGAAAGGTAACAAGCAGCTACCATACACTATGCCTTGACGAAGGTCAACAAACATAGCATGAATACTACGTGCTACCCGTCTGAAACGACGGAGGGCTACGAATGGTTTCTGGCGAAAATCTTTAACGTAATGAACTTGATATCGTTGAAAGAACGGATAGCTTTTTTAAAAAAATATAGTGACGAAAACCGTTGCTAAAGAGGTCACTCCCGGTGAAGGGATCTCGGCTCTTTCCCCGTAGAATGAGGTGCAGGATATTCCAAATGAATACCGCGATGCAAAGCAAAAGTAATCGGCTATAGTGAAGTTAATGCCCTGACGCAAACATCTGTCCAAGGGGTCACTCCCGGTGAAGGGATCTCGGCCCTTGCCTCATCGACTAAGGAGCAGGATATTCTATCTGAATACCACGATGCAAAACAAAAGTGAACGTCCTTGCAATAACAGCTTTTTGAAAAGTGTTCCAACAACATCAGATTAGGTTTGTTTTTAACTTGCATTGATCCGAATCAATGCAGTCCCATCAATTGATCACACCAAAAAGAACGAAAATATACTGATGTACGTATATGCCATCCGCATTCGCCACTGGGTCCCGTCATTACCCGTTAGGTTAGCTAACTAACGACAGAGCGGGGACTGGACTAGCGCGGATGTAAAACATATACAACATCTATTAATATATATACCAATATATTATATTTCGCTCAAGGCGTGAAAAGAAATGCAACATCACAGAAAATGTACAGCATCACAGAAACAATACAGATATCTGGGATCCCCGGGTTTCACAGAGCCACTGCTGAAACCCGACGTTCCCCTGGTCGTGTGGATAGCCTGCGCAATGAAATCCTAGACCCCTACGGGCGCGGCAAGTTACCCGCCAAAACCTGAAGCGAGGCAGCCCCCTTCAGTACTGTGAATGGACCACCCAGCACTTCACGGAATCCGGTAACTTGGGCACCCCTCCTGGGTCAACCTGTACCCCCTACGAGTGCGGCGAACAGCCCGCCAATTCTAGAGTAAAGCCCCCTCCGTCTCAATGCCATGAGATGCGGGCTTGTTGCCCTCCAGAACCCGGCTATCCGTGCACCCCTCCGCGGGGTAATCCTAGTACAGAAAGTAAAATATACATACAACGGGTACATCGACCGCAACCAGGTCGTGCCCCAAAATAATAATACAATCAGGCAGTGACAGCAGTCCACATGTCGGACGCTCGCCCCGCAATATCAAATGTACATAATACATCCACAACTGTACTAGCATTGCATCCAGGCTATCCCCCACGACCGATCCGCAACATCACAGCAAAAACAGAACATCAACGTGAAAGTCACGTTCGCAAATCCGTCTAACCGGGCTATAGCAGTTAGACCGGATTTACCGATCAAGTGACATTCACGGTCGCAGATATAATGTAAATACTGTGAAATAATGTGTTTAAATATTCGATCGATCAAACTTTAACAAGTGGGCCCCAAGCGATACTGTAGCGGATCAAGAAATGCTGGGCCCAAAATTAATATTCCAAAACCCATATTATAAGCCCAGAAAGCAACTGAAGAAGTTTGATGCAGTAAGGCCACCATTGCGCGGCGGAACCGCGGCGCAAAGGGGGTAGTTGCCGCGGTTCCGCGCTCTGGTGACTGAATTACTGCGTAGAATTTCTACAGTGAGCTTGTTACCTCCAGTAGATCAATGTTTTACAACCTGAAAAATTTTTCGAGACCAAAAATTTTCAACAGAAACTGATGCGAAGGTAAAATGCAGTTTTGGAACTTTTTGATCGATCGGAAATGCAAACACATTAAACCAAGCTAGACTAAGTTAATGGCGAGGCTCTGATACCACTGTAAGTGCACGGCGGCGCCCCGGCCGTCAACCCGACGGCCAAATGCGGAAGCGGTGATAAACTTTAATTTTCTTGAACTGGCAAACCGCCGCGCACTAATACCCGGATCGAACCACTAACTAGTCCTAGCTAACTACAAGATAGGGAAGAGAAGTATACCGACAGATCCGAGTCCTCCGGTCTTCTCGTCGTCGTCCCGATCTCATGCGGAATGTCCCGTCTCCTCCTCGTCGCCGGAAGTGCACCACATCGCCTACTTCTTTTACGGGCTCCCACCTCAATGCCGAGGCAACTCGGGCACGATGCTGGCTAGTCAACGTGCCCAAGATTTGCTGTAGAATATGGTGTAGAACTTGTGTCTCAATTTTGGGGTAGTGGAGGTGCCATTTTTGGTGGAGGAAAAGAAAAAGATTTTTGGAGATCAACTAGAGAGCTCTTTTCTTAGCACAATATGAACCAAAAATGCCACACAAAATGAATCAATCAGCCACACCATAAAAGTGGCCGGCCCCCCCATTTTCTCTTGTGAATGGAGAGAGAGAAAAGGACAAGGGGGGGAGGAACCATCATACAAGGGAGAGGTCAAGTCATGATGTGTAGAAATGATGACTAGAAAAACCAACACACCAAAACCATCCATCAAACATGATGACTCAAAAAGTCATGCCATCATGAAGAAATCAAGTCAAAGGATGGTGCTACAATCATGACACAAGGAAATATGCAAAGACCCCCTCCACAAAAGCTTATTTGCAACAATGCAAATAAGCCCTCCTCCACCAAACTTCGGCCAATGAACGGAACAATGGAAATCGGCCGAAACGGAAAGCAAACTGGCAACTCCAGAAAACTGGTCCCGTAATAAATTACAGGAAAACCCCGATACTGTGCATACACACCCGCATCTGTATTTCGACCGAAATACAAATGCAATGAGACAAAGTCTTCACTGTACTATACTAGAATCCGGCTTATACCAAAACCGGCTAGTAATATCTGTTCGATCCTGATCCGTGCAATACCGCACGTATCTGATCGAACCCTGCCATATATCCATACGGCCTATAGTACAAACTGTCCGATCCTGATCCGTGCAATACCGCACGTATCTGATCGGACCCTGCCATATCTCCATACGGCCTCTACAACCTTTCGCCCGAAAGCTGAGTAACTGAATGTGGGGGACTCTAAAGACTCGTCAACACCTTGGTTGTGGATTTAACCACTAGCACGTCAGAGGTATAAGCCAATACGTAACGGGCCACCAGGTATTGACTAAAAGGGACGTCTGTGAGTGAACTCAGCCCGACAACCCTACTGAGCCTGTCAGTGACAATATCCGTACAGTCCGGTCCGTTCGTCTATGAGCATCGCATGGCGGGCCTAGGGGGTTGGTAAAAGTCAGACCCCCAAAAGCGGTACAAGTCGTGTCGGAGTGTAGCCCAGAACACCCTGAGATACTACTGGAATACCTACCAGTAAATCTCCTTGCCTCGGCCGAGGGCTTCGTGTAATGGCTCTCCTAGACACAGCACGACCTCACCCCCAATACCGGGAGAGACGAACCCCTGAAGATACGCTCACTGCCTCCATGTGGCTCGGGACTGTACCCAACTAAAACCTGTTTGCACGACTCCTTTGAGCCGTGGTAGGGTAGTAATCAAAGTACAGTGGGAACTCACACGAGACAAATGACGATCCCCAGGTCGATGAACTAACCTGCACACATGTCACCAGGGAACTTCCATCTGACGTCTGGTATATGACCAACTAGCATGTTCCCGGCGAGTCCTGTCCGGTGTACTCATAACCCAATGAGCACCTGTATACATCTTAGGTGATCCAACTGACACCAGTGGCTTGTGAGACCGGCCACCGCCCCTCGTCGGGGTCTCGACTGTATACACTAGTCTACTATGGAGTATCGATGCCCTGTCTCGAAACTCACACGACTAGGGACCATTTAAGGATATGCTTATAGACCCCAGCTCCCACTTATATGATCGCCCTCATACTGCTGGTGGTCAAGCAAGAATCCTAGGGGCTCTATCAACGTGTAATAGCGACTTGTCAGGTCACCTAAAGCAGTACACGATGATAAAGGTAAACCAGATAGCATACTATCATCTCGAGTAAGACTGTCCTACCGGGATAGGTCCTCCCTCAATCACCGCAATCACGTGCCTGTGATCCAATAATTGACTCTGAGGGCATTATCTCCAACAAAAATAGAGCTCCCATCGGGTATCACCACCGTCGATCGCATCAAACTCATGTTCGTCTGGAAGATCGCAATTCAAAGGAGAATCGGCGGGTATCGGATGGTCAGCGAGGAAGTCGGCAATAGCCTGGCCTTTCACTGCCTTGAGAGGTTGATAGGTTATCGAGAACTCCATCAAGAGCAGGGCCCATTTAGCGAGCCGTCCCTTCAGTATGGCCTTTGACATTAAATACTTAAGAGGGTCCACCTTCGAAATGAGACGGACCTCATGCGCCAATGCATAGTGCATGAGCTTTGTTATCGCGAAGATCAACGCTAGGCAGTGTTTTTCAATGGGGAGTAGTTGCTTTCTGCCCCCAGTAGAACTCGACTTAAGTAGTAGAGAGCTCTTTCTTTCCCCTGATCATTCTCTTGCGCCCATAATGCGCCTAAAGAACCTTCGAGGGCAGTTGTATAAAGAATGAGAGGCCTTCCCTTGACCGGAGCAGCCAACACTGGCGGGTTCTGCAGGTACTGTTTAATTTCGTCCAGCGCGCCCTGGCATTTTTGATCCCAGACGAATGGGGTTCCCTTCTTCATCAGGTGACTATAAGGGCGGCACTTGCCAGAGAGGTTGGCTATAAATAGCCGTATATACGCGAGTTTCCCTTAGAAAGACCGCAACTGTTTATGGGTTCTTGGTGGAGGCATTTCCATGATCGCCTTGATCTTTGACGGATCTATTTCGATACCCCGGTGTCGAACGATGAATCCCAGGAATTTGCCCGAAGAAACTCCGAATGCACACTTGAGAGGGTTCATCTTTAAGTTGTATTGTCGAAGGCGTCGAAATACGGTGTTCAAATACTCGAGATGTTCCTTGTATGATTTGGTCTTGACCACGAGGTCGTCGATATAACATTCGACGATTTCATGTATGAGGTCATCGAAGATCTTCGTCATGGCCCTCTGATAGGTGGCGCCGGCGTTCTTTAAACCGAAGGGCATCACCTTGTAGCAGAATATACCCAAAGGGGTTCTGAAGGCGGTGTGCTTCTGGTCTTCGGGATGCATCTTTATCTGATTATACCCTGACGAGCCGTCCATGAAGGAGAAAACCTCATGAGTGGACGTATTGTCTATCATTAGTTCGGTGACTGGCACTGGGAAATCATCCTTCTGGCAAGCTTTATTGAGATCCCGGAAATCCACACATATGCGTACTGTCCCATTTTTCTTCATCACGGGGACTATATTGGCGATCCATTCAGGGTATTGAACCTCCTGGATAAAACCAGAGTCGATCGGCTTCTTGACCTCGGCGTTGATACTCATCTCAAGCTCGAGCCGCATTCTTCTTGGTGCCTGTTTGACTGGCTTGACGTCCGGGGATATTGCCAATTTATGCACAGCAATTTCTGGATCTAATCCCGGCATTTCGGAATAGTTCCATGCGAAGCAATCTTTGTGCTGCATAAGCAGGTCTTTTAATGAAGCCACCTTCTCTTCAGACAACTGCTCACTAATAAATGTCGGTCGCGGGTCGCTTGCCGTTCCCAACTCAATTTTCTTAAGGTTATCTGCAGTGGTATGTATTCCATCCTCCAGTTCTTTCGGAGCTGGCGGAAATTCTGAGATCACCTCATCATTGCTGTTTTCTAAGCACCAGGGAAGGCTGTCCATGTTCTCAGGCTCTTCTTTTAATATTGTTATCATGCGACAAGTGCGAATCCGCTTCTAATCCCAATGTGGAGTTGGTTCTGTTTTCGTGGCTTTGGATTCGTGATTCTGTGGCGGCGTTATCCTCCAGTTGTCAGACAGAGCGAACTTGCCAAGCTGATACTGATCTTCGACCCAATTCTTGAAGGTGAAGCAGTCTTCGAGAGGATGCCCTATTACTCGATGGTAAGAGCAATAATTTGGGTCAGAGACTTCGCCTGCTTGTTCGGGGTTCTTGGACTCCGGCAGTGTAAGCATTTGATGTTTTAGAGCAAGATCAAGTATCTTCTTCGTCTTGTCCCGAGGAAATGAGTACGCTCGACCCATTTTCTTCATGAGGGATAGATCAATAATGCTCGACCCCCGTTTGCGTGGCTTCTTAGCCCCGCTTTGTTGCTGTCGAGCGCCTTTTTGGCCTTTCGACTTGTTTCTGCCTCTGCGTCGAGCCTTTTTTATAACAGGTTGACAGGGGGCGGCACTTTCATCTTTGACGGCCTGTTGAAGGAGGCGTTGCGTTTTGGCTTTCTCGTAGATGGCCATTTTGCGGTTGTGATCATCTCGGACTTTTTGACCAGCTTCCCTTATAAGCCTGTCCATTTGTTCTTTAAACGACGGACTGGGCACTTTTGCATCAGGAACTTTTACTGGTTCAGGATTAGTGTCCTCCTGTTGAGCACCTGCTTCTTCATTGAAGTCATGCACGACGTAACAGTCGCGGAGCAGCTCTCGTTTCTTGGAGTGAATGTATCCGAGCCCGATTGTCTCCATCCTCCCACTGGGCAGCTTGTGCTGAGTTCCGGAGACGTTCCAGACCCTGTCATAGAATTTGGCCCTTCTAACGGTCTGTTTGAAGGGTATCCCTTGGCGCTTCAACAGCCTCTTCAAACCTTCTGTATAATATCTGGGTAGACGGATGGGCTGAAACCTGTCCAGCGTAGGATCTGCCCCGTGCCAGATTTCTTTCTCCACTCTGGTTTCTTCAGAGCGGTAGAATAGAATTGCTTTTTCGCCTTCTCGCCTGGGAGGGATATAGAACGTTCGCAGCTCTTCTACATTGTAAATATCAAGTGCATCTAGTTCTTTACGGTGTTTAAGCGGCACCATGGTGACCTGTAGACTTTGCTCTTCGTCAACGGACGTTCGTATTGAAGGCCGAGCAGAGAATACAGCATGGACCTCATCTTCCGAGTCACTACCAAAGATCAACATAGGAGCAGGTGGCCCTGGCTTGTTGTATTGGGGCGGATCCGAATACACTATCTCATCTTCCTCCTCGGTATCACTGCCGAAGACAGGGATGGTAGCGTTAGTTTTATTCTCCGGCTTGTGACACCTTTCCGTGTCTTCGAAACTCGGTAAGAAGTATTTGGCATCTTCATATTTGCGGACTTCGTTTACGGAAAACGGATTCAGTTCTCCCGTCACGGTATACTCGAGACCATCCCTAAAATATTTCATACACTGATGCTGTGTAGAAGGGATGATGTTGTACTCGTGTAACCATGGTCGGCCGAGCAGAGCGTTGTAGCATGTCTTGGCATCTATGACATAGAATTTAATGTTCGTGACGAGCAGCCCAAAGCGTAGCGTCAGTATCACAGATCCAAGAGTCTTTGATGATTGGGAGTCAAACCCGGAGATGGTGATCTTGTCCCGAGCAAGGTGCTGGACGCTCATGCAGATTTCCTTCAACACCCGCACGTTAAGGAGATTAATAGACGATCCGTTATCGATCAGGATTTTTCCTATTTTTATATCATGGTAGTATCCTGAGACATAGAGAGGGTGATTGTGTTAGCACGTCCCAAGGAGAAGGTCTTCATCGCCGAAAGTGACATCGGCCGTGTGCACTTCCTCCAATTCATCTTTCATCTTTTCTTCAGCCAGGAAAGCTTGGAATTGTTCCGGATCCTGTAGTGCCTTAATTAATGAATCTCTCGCCTCCTTTGATAGCAAAAGGGCGTCAAGAATGCTGAGCTGTGACGGTAGCTTCCTCAGATGCGCTAAGACGTTGTAATCCACCTTATTTTTCTTTGGCGGGTCCTTGGCGGCTAGCTCTTCCATGACTTGGTCATCTAAGGTGATATCCTCAGAGACCTTTTCTTTCCCTTTGTCTTTTCTGTTTGAGGGTCCGAGATTCTTTTCGGGCAACGTGCGATTACGCAGCCGGATATTTTCGCAAATCTTCGGCTCTTCTTCTTTTCCCGAAGTGGACTCTTTAAAGAGAGGGCCAAGCTCCATCTCCTCATCAGAATCGCTCCCGAATGTAGGCACCTGTGATCCCCCGGCGTTAACCATGCGACAATTGCCGGAGGTTCTGTTAAGCCCTTTGGTCGTACCGTTTTGCTCTCGGCGGGTCTTGCGCTTTTCCCGCTTAAAGTGCTGCCGGTGAGTAACATATCCTTGCCACCATCTATTGAAGATCTTACACTCTTCAGTGGGGTGCGAAATCATCTGATGATACAAGCAATAGGAGGGGTGCATTTCCACTTCACCGGTGATGTTTCCTTCGGAGGATGGTAGCTTCATGCCCATTGATATGGCCTTAGCAAACCTTTTCCTCATCTTGAATTGGCTTTTGTCGATGGTGGCGGCATTTTGCTCCAGCGGGATCGTCTCAGCTCTTTCATCAAATCGCTGGTGTTTGGCCCTTTCAAATATAACTGTCTCGCGTTCTCGATCAGCTTTACTCTTCAACCGAGCTTCATTGAGGAATGCGTCAATTACTTCATCCGATGACCCCAGAATTTTTGGTTCAGGATCTGCCCCCAGCGTTTCAGTACAAGGAGTCTCCTCATTGTCCATGAACGAATGGGAAATCACATGATTCTTCAAATTCATCAGATGAACTTTCTCCCTCACCTTCCTCTTGAAAGACGTGATTGAGGAATTCTTGGAGTGTAATGGGAGTCCGTGCCTTCTGGTTGTATTCCTCCAGCGCGTCAATTTGTTTTTGCAAGTCCGTGGGCTTGTCGCCAGGCTTCACGGGCTTTTTTGATTTCTTTTTTTTCTTCTTTGAAGATTTTGACGACTGGTTGTGTATGCTTGAGCCATCACCATCGGTCTTTGGAGTTGGACGAGGCTTCAACATCCCTTCAATGATTTGTGGCTCCAACGGGTTCTTCCACTTGATTGCCGGACATGTTTGAAGATCATTTAGCATCCTCTTCGTCTTGGCTGATAATACAACCTCCCAGGGAGCTTCTTCAACGATAGAGCATGTTGCCCCTGGCATATTCATTCCCTTAGAGGTGTGGGGTTGCGGTGGATTCACCTTCCATTTGTCGGACAATGCAAACTTGCCCTGTCGGTACTGGTCTTCAAGCCAATTCTTGAAGACGTAGCAATCCTCGATCGGGTGACCCGGTACTCGATGATAAGGACAGTAGTTGGGCTCATTGACATCACTTGGTTGCCACGGACGTTTTGGATCCGGCAAATTTATGATTCGGTTGAGCAACGCCAGCTCGAATAACCTTCTCGTTTTATCTCGGGGAAACGAGTAAGGGCGTCCCCTCCTATCCTCAAGGGGTACGTACGGGCGCATATTATTTTGACGAACGACCGGCTTCGGGTTGTTTGGCTGTTGCTGAGCATTAGCGACAACGATCGCTTTCCCCTTTCCCTTCTCGTTTCGAGGGTCCGGTTTTGGAAGAGGAGGTTTATGGCCCGTTTGATCCATTTGCGCCAGCTTGTCGATTAGTGCCTGGAAGGTGGTTGGCTTGAAGAACATCATAAATTGCAAAATGGTTGCTTGCGGATCGAGGGTTCCCACAAACATACCTACTGCAGGAGCTTCTTCTATGCGCTGCTCGCATTTTGACCATAAATTATGCCACCGTATAGCATATTGGACCCATGTCTCGCCCGGCTTTACCCTGGCGTTAATCAGTGCCGTCATCGGGGTGCGTTCACTGGCGCTTGCAAAACGCTGAGTAAACAACAGCTCCATCTCCGTGAAGGTCTTGATAGAGTCGTTCGGGAGCTTGGAATACCATTCGAACGCTGTATCTGACAAACTTCCAACAAACTGACGAAGCAAAAGCTTGTCATCACCGCCGGTGTTTCTGCAAAGCGCCCTGAACTGGGCAACATGCTGGTGGGGATTGCCAGTCCCCTTATACACATGGAATTTTGGTATCGTATAACCCGGCGGGTATTTGATCTGGTCGTACCAGCCCGGATACGGTCGCCCTGTTTTTACGACCTGGCCGGCTGCTTCAGTCGCATGATGAACCCGTATTTGCTGGGCTATGTACTCGTCCAGGTCGGCTTTGGAGATTGCCTCCTCCTTGGCCGTTGAGAGAGCTGGAGGAGGATTCGACGTTTCTCCCCTATCGTCTTCAAGGATGATCGGGGGATCTTCAGCAGGTGGATCTTGTTGAATCATCATACCCACCATGTCCTGGAACAGGAGGGCCATTTTCTTTATGCTGGCTGCCTGTTCCGCAGCTTCTTTATCCTTCTTCTCCAATATGCGACGAAAGAATTCAGCGTCAGTTTCTTGTTCTTGACGCTCATCCGAGGATGTTTCAGGGGTTTCTTTTGGCCCAGTGAGTGCGGCCATAGCGTTCACATCTCTTGGAGCTTTTGCTGCTGCTCCTGCGCTTTGGTCACTGACCGCGTGAGCGGTCGATGACCCGTAGATATGTGACTGTCCTCTTTACCAGACGCCACGTAGACGGTATGAACTACAATGCCCCCGGACCTAGGGCGTTTGGGTTCACCTCCTTTGATATTCGCCATAGGTGTAGGGACTTTTTCTGGCCTTCTTCTCTTATGGGCCATAGAAGTTGAGGGGGCCGTTGCTTTGGGCACCCAAGCGGTCGTCGCCTTTCGTTGCTTGACCGGGAGATTTTCTTCTTGCCGACCTCTCGACTTCTTCTGTTGGCGAGAGAAATCAGGGTCAATGACAGATTCTTGGACTCGTCGCCATGTCTTGTAAATCCTGGAGGACAGCGATTGAAGAGGCTGCTCCGGCTTTCTTGTTTCCACGGCAGTCTCCACTGGTGGAGGAGATTTTTTGAGCACCGCAGTTGGTGAGTTTTTGCGTACCCTATTCAATAGCTCGAAGCTGTTCTCAGTTGGAATAGCAGCGTTAACTTCCACCGTCGGAGCTGGCGGAGTTATCTCAGAAGGGGAGTTGCCCCCAGTCTTCCTTATCCGGCGCCAGTGGCGTCGTCGGGCGCGACGAGTCGTCGGTATTGGTTCAGAGACAGAAACAGCTTCTTCTTGCCCCCTGTTCAGGTGTGGGGCTATTGCTGGCGTCAGCCTATTAAAGACTGATGTCTTTTGAGTGGCAGGAGCAGGAGTGGGGGTTGGGACGGTCAATCTTGTAAAGACCGATCTCTTAGCAGGAGAAGCCGCCTTGACGACTTCAGTAGCAGGCTTGGCTACTCCTTTTGGGGTAACCTTTTCTGGGACTGCAAGCTTTCTAGCGGGTCCGCAGGAGTTTTGGCCCAGTCTGGAGAAGACCGAGGCACTGGTGTTGGGCGACCCGTTGAGAGGGGTCGCAGTAACTGAAAGTCGATCGAAGACCGACTTCTTAGAATCTTCTTGTACGGGCACGGAGGTGCTGAAGCTTGTTGGCAGAAGCATAGTTCCGAAAAACAGCCCCGTGGTGGCTTGAGTAATCTGCTCCACGGGCATGGTGAACAGGGAGGCCGCTTGGGGCCCATAAGTTATGCCCCCAGTTGAGGCCGGACGCGAGCTACAGCTGTAGTTGGAGCACTTCGAACAAGTTGAGGCCATCGATACTTGATTTCTCTTCTGCACCAAGCAAGAGACCAAATCTTAGTAAACATGAAATCCAAAGGCAACCATTAACAAACCGCGATTGGTTCGCGAAGACGACACACGAAGTGTGGAGTGGAAAGAGGAAAAGGTCCCACCGGGCGTGCCAGAATCTGTTCCCCTCCGAAAGGCGGTGACGACGTGAGGACGTCTTGCCTGAGATTCGGGGCAGATGCTATATGGTTTTATCCGTCTACCTCTCCGAAGATGCCAAGTTGATTTATGGCACCGTGTATCGGAGGTTTAGACGAATGCGGCCGATGTAGCAGACTTTGTCGGATTCCCCCTCGCTTGAGGGGTTTTTGATTGTGGGGACGCTCTTCCCTGCAGGCGCAAGCCCCTGCAGTTAATTACGCTACCGCATCGCGGTAACAATTTTCTCCTTCTCCAGAATTTCACTTTATGTCGTGTGTGTTTGTTTTGTTTGTGATTGCCCGTAGATTGTATACGGAGACTGAGTAATGCCGTCGCTCGTAGGACGTGGATTAGTCCAAATCCGTATTTACTTAGATTTGGGTTTGGTGTTTTTAGTTTAAGGATGTGTTAGCCGTATTGAGGCTAAGATCAACTTAAACATTCGTTAAGGATACGTTAGTCCTGTTTGAGACTAAGATCGACTTAACGTGGTGATCGATTTAATATATGGTCGTCGGTACTCGTCACCTCTCTGACGTCGTTGAAGGATTACAGCGATAGGTGTCAGAGGAGTTCAGAGATGTACCCTTGAACCAAAGTCGATTTGGAGTTTTATCGTTCATTTAAATGTTTAAGGATACGTTAGCCGTATTTGGGGCTAAGATTAACTTAAACGGGACCGTTTAGATCCAACAAAAGAGCATTTGGATGCTCTATTGTTCCAGTTTAGGGACGTGGTGGTCCATCGCCAGTTTAGGGACGTGGTGGTCCATCGCCAGTTTAGGGACGTGGTGGTCCAATATTAGTTTAAGGACGTTTCGGTCCACGAGTTTAAGGACCCCACAGTCCATATTAATGTGTGGTCGTCGAGACCCGTCACCTCTCTGACGTCGTTGAAGGATTACAACGATGGGTGTCAGAGGAGTTCGGAGATGTACCCTCGAACCGGAGGTAAATTGATTTAAGAGAGCGATCTTGCTCAGTCAATTTAATTTGAGAACTTATGGCCATGACTGGGCTAAGTCCAGTTGAAAAATATTCAACGCTTTTATTTATTTTTGGTCTGTACTAGGGCTTGGCCCATTTTTAAATAATGCATTGCATTATTTTTTTATTTTTATTTGGGCCCTGCCCATAAAGGATGCAGAGCATTAATTTATTTTGGGCTCTGCCCATTTATAAATGATGCAGAGCATCAATTTTACTTGGGCTCTGCCTTTTTTATTGCTTTGCAATTTTGTTTGGCCCGTTAGATCTTTTTGACTTGGGCCTGGCCCTTTAACAAAAGAAATGCATTGCATTTTCAGGCGCTTTGCGCCAAGAATCAAAGAGCGCAAGTGCTTGTGATGATGACGTGTGTCATGCAGCGCAGTGTGCTGCGCTAGTGCGCTACGCTTGCGCTGCTGACACGTGGCGCGCTGTGGTGAGTTGCGCCAATTTCAGAGAGCAAAGCTCTATTTCAAAAGCGCGCAGCGCAACGGGTTCAAATGCTGACACGTGGCGCTCTCTGGTGACTTGTGCCAGCCCAAGAGCGCAACAGTGCAGATTTATAAGTGCAAGGCACTATTAATTTAAGAATCTTTTAGATTCAAGAACCAATGGTTCATAAAGGAAGTGCAGAGCACTATTCGATTTCTTGATCTAATTTAGATCAAAAAAAAAACAAGCATTTTCTTATTTCAGGAACCAGAGGTTCATAAAAAGTGCAAAGCACTGTTTTTATTTTGTTTTTTTATTAAAGATCATTGATCTTGTTTTTAGATCAATGATCTGTTCCTAAGAGAATTTTCTCTTTTTTCTAAAGGCTTTTTACCTTTTTTGTTCTTGAGGATTTCTCTCCAATTCTTCAGAGTTCTCTCTGTTTAATTTCTCACAAAATGTTAATGCCTTTGAATTGAGGTCTAGGGGTCTTTTTATAGTGCACATAAATTAGTTAAATTTGTTAAAGATATCTTTCTCTGAGTGATTTGGGGAATTTCCCCCACCGTTGGATCTTTGATCCAAGAGCTTCTGTTTTACAGAAGAAAATCTTCTTGTTTTAACAAGAACAGAAAGATTTCTTTAGAATCTTGATTCTGTTTGGCGCAAACGCCCCAGCACGTGACACGTGTCACGCAGCGCAAAGCGCGGCGCAACTGCGCTGATACGTGTCGCGCAGCGCAACTGCGCTAGCGCGTCTGCGCTGACACGTGTCGCGCAGCGCAAAGCGCAGCGCAACTGCGCTAGCGCGTCTGCGCTGACACGTGTCGCGCAGCGCAACTGCACCGACACGTGTCGCGCAGCGCAAAGCGCAGCGCAACTGCGCTAGCGCGTCTGCGCTGACACGTGTCGCGCAGCGCAACTGCACCGACACGTGTCGCGCAGCGCAAAGCGCAGCGCAACTGCGCTAGCGCATCTGCGCTGACACATGCAGCGGTTGCGCAACTGAATCGTTGCTTCTTTTGATTTTGCTTTAAACAGAGCTTTGCTCTGATTGGGTGCGCTGCCTTGGGCGCTGCGCTGATGGATCTGCGCCAGACACGTGGCGCGTTGCGCCCAGGATTTGAAGCGTTGCTTCAAAATTTTGAATTTTGAATTTCAACAGAGCTTTGCTCTGATTGGGGGAAACAAGCACATACTTAACTTGCTTCTTTGTAAAGACGGGAAATCGAAAGACAACATGAATGCTCGGATGGATCTACAAGAGTGGGGAATAAGAAGTGAATTGCACCCTAGACCGGTAGCGGGTAAACCGGGCAAGTTTGTACTTCCCAATGCCGCTTATCATATGTCACAACCGGAGAAGAAAAGATTCCTGCAGGTGTTGCATGATTTGAAAGTCCCCACAGGTTTCTCAGGATCATTCAGCAAGAAAATAAAAATTGTGAAGGGCAAGATCGATGGGCTGAAAATTCATGATCACCATGTTATCGTGGAGCACCTTCTTCCATTAGCCCTCAGGACTTCTCTCCCCGACTCGGTTGGTCTAGTAATTAACGACCTATGTTGTTTTTTCAGGGAGTTGTGTGCTAAAACACTGGAGGTTGCGACGCTGGATAAACTAGAAAATACTATTACGTTGATACTTTGCAAGTTTGAGCGTATTTTCCCACCGTCATTCTTCGATATCATAATACACTTGACGGTTCATCTTGCAACTGAGGCGAAGTTAGCCGGACCGGTACAATATCGATGGATGTATCCCGTCGAGAGGTACGTGTAATTTTTCGTTTCGCGCAATTTATAAATTTATTGTTGTCCTGTATGCCCGTATTTATTTATTCAACATATTTTCATTAGGTACCTCTACACTCTTAAGAAGTATATACGCAATAAAAATTGACCAGAGGGTTCTATCATGCAAGGTTATCTTCTTGATGAAGCAACCATATTTTGTTCCCGCTATCTGGACGAGAACATTGAGACAAGGCTTAACCGACCACGAGGAATTCAAGACGGGCCATATGGTAAAGCCGAGTATAAGAGGGTAGACACTATGTTTATCAACAAGATATACCGGTTTATCTTGCTTAATTGCGCATGTCTTGAACAAATTAGAGAGTAAGTTTTTTTGGATTAATTGTTATATCTGTGTTTGTGTGTGTATGAAATGATATAATATTAATGTCACAATTATTTGTCGAAAACAGAATTCATTTTAACGAGGTACGTGAGGGGCATCCTGATTGGAACGAAGAACGTTTGGAAAAATATCATCAGGATAATTTTTATGATTGGGTCACAGATCATGTAAGTTATTCGAATAACATTTTATTGCTATCAGTTTTAATCTAAACTTGTATCGTTATGGAAGTTGCATATTACAAAGGATTTGGTGTCCTTGGATATAAATTCGAAGTTAAGGACATAGAAACATCTAGATCCACTCAGAATAGTGGGATTGCGATGGTAGGATCGGATGGTGTGATTTACTATGGGTACTTAAATTGTATACTCGGCATCCACTATCCCCGACGATCAGAACCCTTTTATATATTCCAGTGTACTTGGTACGATACGCGAACCGATACGGAAAGGTGGAGAAGCAATCTTGGGACTTGGAAAGATGAATATGGATTGACCAGTATGAACACACTTCGATTTTACGGTCAGGAAGATCCGTTTATCTTTCTGAACCAAGCGTTCCAAGTATACTACTCACAGTGTTTGAAGCATCCGGGATGGAGTGTTGTATGCCGATGGAAACCCAGAGATGTCTACGATGTCCCAGAATTCGAGGACAGCGAAGAGGACGAAGAAGAGAGAAGGCTTAAAGTGCTCCGACCTTCTGTTTCGAAGGATGGGTTGTCTTCGACCGATCATGAAGTTACGTGGGTTAGAAATGACATCGACGATGAAATCCAAGTAGATATGTATAATGCGCCCACGAAACGAAAAAAGTTATCAGTAATGTTATATTATTACTTCACATTTTACGCTCTATACATATATAGTCAATACTTTTAATGATTGTCTAATGCGTCCACGAACCGTTTATCTAGATTTGATGACGATGTCGGGAGCAGCGAGGGGCGGCAGGAGCTCCAGCCGCGGCAGAGGCAGAGGCAGAGGCAGAGCGGTTCTGCCGCCCGGAGAGCTCCGTAGGGAGCTTCAGAGGGCCGGTCTTGCACCCAGATCGGAGACCCCTTCGGATGCCTCCTTCCGTGTGGATTTTGCCACACCTCCAGGTATACTGCACGCATATCCATTTTGAATGTAATATTACAGATATTCATGCCTGTTTATGTCAAAATTACTTATATTGTCAATGTTTGATTGTCTAGTTGTTGGTGATGCGTCCACATCTGGGACAGAGGCCACTCCCGCTCCTCCTGATATATTTATATATCATATAGTGCATGTATATTGATTTAGAATGCTATATCATAAATACACACATTCCTTTTGCTCTTACTTAGCAATTTTTATTATTGTCTAGCTGTAGGTGGTGACACCACTGCACCTGCGGGTATGTTTATATATCCTATAGTGCATGCATATTGATTTAGAACGTTATATTATTGATCTACACATTCTTTTTGCAATTACTTATATAATCTATTTTTAATTGTCTAATTATAGGTGGTGCGTCCACATCTTCCGCAGGGGACACTCCTGCCGCTTCCATACCCTCCGCATCGTCTGCAGGTTAGTATGAATAAATTTAAAATATTTATTCATTTTACATATGCTCTATAGAATAAATATGAACTTCATGGAAATTTAGCGTCAATGTTTATTTTCTAGTTGGAGGGGATGCGTCCGCATCCGGGACCCCGGTTGTTCCTCACCGGGGGAACTATCGTCCCGCTTGTGCTGCTGCCCGGGCCCAGGCTCGTGCGATAGTCACCGGAGGTATATATCACACTTGAATTTTCATTTAATCTTGATTTCTTAATACAACTTTGTCTTAATATTGATTGTCTTGATATTTCGTGCAAACGCAGGGCCTCCCCATCCCCAGAGGGGGACTCGAGGCCCGAATCAGTCCTATAGGCCAAGGCCTGACAGAGCTAGGGGGAGGCAGCATTCCCCCTTTTTTTACCCTTGACTATCGCTATACCGGTCCTCATGCCGGACGAGAGCCGGCTCGTGAAGAACTATCCACTTCACGTTGAGTGGGCGCGAGCCGCACCAGCGCTCATTCGCCCTCTTCTTTGATCAGGCTCGGGTACGTATTAATATATATTTTCAGTTGATCTATTCGCTTATCATATTTATTATTAACACTTGCAATCTAATAACAATGTTTTTTTTTGTATTTTCAGTTGGATTACGATTTTCAGCCTGTAGCCGACCCTGATCGTCCGGGGAGGGTGCTCGACCTTCATGCTCTGTATAATGGCCTGATGAAGAACATGCAGGCCAAGGTCCGATAAAACAGGAATGAGCTGAAGGCCGACTGCTACTCCCTGTGGATGGCGACCCTCGAGGCAGAGAGAGCGGCCCTCCTATCTACTCCGGCGTTTGCGAGAGTCGACGTAGAGACATGGCCTCTATTGTGCGAATATTTCGATTCCCAGCGCAAACAGGTATGTATTTTAAATGTAATTCATTGTTTAGGATATAATTTATTTTTTGTGTTCCTTAATTAGAAAACTAAATGTTAATGCCTTGTGCAGAAACAGGCCGCTCAGAATACAGAGAACGGGAAGTCGGCGAAGAGGGGTCGCCCTACTTACACAGGTGGCTCGAAGAATATTACTCGAGCCATGGAGTTATCGGTAAATTACAATAGACCGACCTTTATGATATTCTGCAATATTAAGAGTTATTTTCTAATTTTTCTAATATTAAGAGTTATTTTCTAATATTGCAGACAGCTCGGACCGTGGCGTCAGGTGGTACACCGAGCGTGCTGTCCGCATATCTTGTCGTCTACGGCACCTCAACAGATCCCGCCACGGGCGAGCTTCGATATCCCGACGTCGATACCCAGGAGTATTGCGTAAGTGTTAATATTTATTCTACCCATATTTGAAATTTTAGTTTTGGAAGATTCAAGTTTAAATTTTATACTTATACTTTACTGCTTAATGTGGGTGTAGGAGCGGGTGGTTGAGCAGGCCGAGGCCTCGGGGATCGATTTTACCGGACAGAGCGATCCGAGACTGCTGACCCCAGTTCTGGACGCCGCACACGGAGGGCACCACGGAGGTTAGGAGAGAGGCCGGGGACTGGGCCCTAGCAAGGCCCATATGAGGTTGGACTCCACCCCGGCGGTTACTTCCTCCGTCTCCAGTGAGCGACGTGTCCATCAGGAACTGAAGAGCTTAAGGGCCACCGTTCAGGATTTGAAGGAGATGCTGGTATGTATACTACTTTATAGTAAAATATCATGTCATATTATAGATATCAACATATCCATAATTAGTACGTAGCTTGAGCTTATTTGGTTTTAGACTTAAGTTTGATTAATCATACATACACATGTAATTAAAATAAACAACGGTTTTCCAAACTAGATATCCAAATGGGGTTTCGAAATAACTTAATAATGCTACGAATTCGAATAATACACAGTTCTTACACGCTTCTTACACACATTAGGTCCAGACGCGACATGGTACATCGACCGAGCCTCCACATGCATCTCCTTCGGCTGCGGCTCTGCAAGCCACTACATCGGCTGCGGTTCCGCAGACAGCTCCTAAGCTCCACCGCCCGCTCAGACTCCCGCAGCCGCGGCTCCGCAAGCGACTACCTCGACGGCGGCTGCGCAGACCACATCGCCAGCTCCACAGGCCGCTCAGACTCCCGCACGCGCCGAATTGCAGGGTTTATTGACCGAGGAGCAGGCGCGCTTGATTCTATCGTTTATCATGGGTGGAGCTGGACTGAGCTAGGGTAGCTTTTTGATACATATTTTTTGAAACATGTATTTATTTATATCATACATATTGTACTACATTTTGAAATGATATTGATATTGGTTTATATTTATATCATATTCAGTTTTTGGGTTTCTTTTGTATATTATATGCGTGAGATGTGATTATGAATACTGCGATATATGTTGTGTGATGATTAATTTTATATTTTATTGTTATATATATTATTGTGCACATGGCGGGAAAAAATCAGGCAGCCCTTTTTTTTTAAAAAAATACAGATAATGTGTACCTATGGATTAATCCGTAGGTACACATGTTGCCCCTTACGGCTTCAACCGTAGGGGCAAAATATCAGCAGTAACTGATATTTCCTTCCTGATCTCAGTACCAGGGGGGTTGGGAGTGCCCCTACGGATATGTCCGTAGGGGCCATTGTTTAGCCCCTACGGAGTTATCCGTAGGGGCAAAATATTAGGATTTCTGATATTTTGCCCCTACGGATAAATACCTACGTAGATATCCGTAGGGGATAGTACGTGGCCCTACGGCTATCTCCGTAGGTACAGTTAATATATTTAAAAAAAACTGTAAATAATATAACTTTTTTTACCCTACGGTCTACTCCGTAGGTGAAACGGACCCTACACAGAACTCCGTAGGGGCAAGAAATTGCCCGTAGGGGCAAGTTCAGGGTTTCAACTTGTACCTGCGGCCTTTGCACCTACGGGATCTTTTTTCGTCCCTACGGACATCTCCGTAGGGGCAGTGGTTTGCCCCTACTGATAAATCCGTAGGGGCAACCTTTATTTGTAGTAGTGTTGGCACATAATGATTTCATATTAACATCATATTTTTTGATGGTATTATTTAGAAATCAAATGACAACTTAGTTATTATATTTTATTGTTTCTTTTAGATATGTTATTGTTATATATTAGTGCTTCTTTTAGTTCGTTTATTGTTTATGGTATTTTCAGTTCATTCATGTCATATTGTTCATTATCATCACTGTTAGTTATTTAGTAATAGTTATTGCTATAGGTATTGATATCATGGATATTGTACTCAGTTTTTATGTGTTGTTTATGTTTTTTTTTGTTTTATAGCACCATGGTTATTTTGTTGTTTGCTCCTTTTTAGTATATGATACTATATTATTTTATTTATTTTTTATAGGTTTTTATAGGAGAATTAAAAGTGTATGCAGTAACGCGATTATTTCTTCTTCTTTTTTGTCATTTCGGCATAAATGTTTATTAGGTTGTTCAGTTATTATTTAGAATGTGTTATTTATATTTTTAACCAATGTGTGTGTTTGTATTTGTTTGTATGTTATTACACGTATTGATACGTAGGTTTCGTTTCATGTTTAGTTTAGTATAATATATCATAATACTTGTTTTACTTATTAATCATACTTTGGTGCATGCATATCTCCATTGACACCCATTGACTTTATTCGACATCCTCAGACCTGGCTTACCTTGAGCCTTGACAATTGATTTACCCAACGTCCCGACACTTGATTTACCGTGATCCTTGGTTCTCTGTCACCCGAGACTATTGAGATCTTGACTTTAAACCTGACTACATAGTCGAGTGATTTGTGATATGACATGTTACATGATATCTCTTATTATTCATGATTTATATTGGATTATCATTGACATGGATTGGTTAGATTATCATGACTTTACATTGACATGGCTTATGAATAGATTAATCAACATCTCAGATCTTGGATTAGGATATTTTGCATGTTTAGACTTGTTGTTTATTGTGGAACTGAAGGGTGGAAATACCTGTGCACTTGAGGGATATTCACACTAGACAAAACTCCATGGTAGTCATGGGACACCTCTCGAGGATATTCACGCTACTGCATTGATTCATATTACTGTTGCCGTCCTAGGCACAAGCGCCAGCTCATACTGCTTCCAGCTAGTCATAGGATACCCTAAGGATACGAGTACGTCTATCAGTCAATTCCATTAATACACACCATATTTGATCTGATTCGACCTTTAGACTAATTCCCGAATGACTTGACTTCTAGATTGACCTTTAGATTGATCCTGACTCTATTATTGATATTCAGTTTCACACCTTGTTTATCTGGACTGTTACTTCCTGTGCGTATACCTGTCTGCATCCTTATTCATTTACAGCACGTGTTTCTACATTACTTTACGTATATGATTTCCCGTACTTTCGGTTTACCTGTTTGCATATATATTAGCTTGATTTACTGTTATTACTTGTATCGCATTATCCCGTCTATTTTTATACTTGTGGGTGTTCTGATACCCTGGAAATTGTGTTCCCAGTTGGATAACCATAATTGTAGGACCGGACTCAGTCATCAGAGTGCACAGCGGAACCGTGGTGGGCCCAAGACTCGTAGAGTTTCCATTCCGTGTCTTTCAGGTTGTACATATATTGTATTCTTTTGTACCATTGACTCATATCTTGTATTTGTAACTTTTGGATCATATTATATATTGTTACTCCTTATTATCGTTTGTAATAAATGTTGGCTAATGAAATAAAGATGCATTACTTTACTTGCTTTTGTATACTCATGTATTACTTTACACTTAGCATAGCAGTATTGAGTTGAGTTATCTCTCGGTATAGCTACGTCGCGGGCCTCGTCGCGTCTTCGCTCCGGTATTTTGGGAAGGTGGGCGTTACAACAAGCTTGCAAGGTTTAGAAATTACAACATTTGTCGTGTGTCCACCTGATCGTGGAAGACCCCTCCAAGCTCCTCATAGGCCGTCAGGAATAAGTTTGAGAAGCAACCGCTCTTGTCGAAGATGATCAACTAGAGAGAACCAATCCAAGCTCCGGTTTTACCTAATGAAACAACCGACGCTCCAAGCTTATTAGAAATAGAGAGTGGGGATGTAGGATTTTTTTCACTATAATTTTTCACTCAAACATAAAGCTCAAGAAAGCATGCAAGGAGGAGGAGGATGATGAGAGCAAGCCATAACATAAAATGAGCTAGTGGTTGAAAGAATGAAAAGAATTGAATGGCTTCATAATTTTTCCTTCAAAAAATATCACAGCCATTAACTAATAAACAAATGAAGCTCATTCCTCTTTACATGTTCTCAACCATGCTCAAAACCACCCCACCCTCCACCTTATTTCCATGAATATTCACAAATGAGGTGTCCTCCTTCTACAAAGTATTCCGTATAAATACGGAATACAACCCGGTATATGTATCGAAATATGTATACGCGCATCCGTACAAAAACATGAATACCCAAGAAAGAGAATGAATAGTGAACATATTACTAGAATATATATATATATATATATATATATATATATATATATATATATTAAATCAAAACTTGATTTAATAATACGGTTTAATCCTAAGCCGCCAGTATTACCAACCGTCCGATTAAAGTCCGTGAAGCCTGTACACGTATTTAATCAGACCCCTATATGTATCAACATACGTCATCTACATCATATCGCCTATACTGGGAAAACTCTCTGAGTGGGACTCTTAAAACTCGACAATACACTAACAGTGAATTACTGGATAAATCCATAACAACAAGCACGTCAGCGGCACTAACTGTACGTAATGGCTACCCAGGAATATGCCGAAAGGGAGGTCGACAATCAAGTCCGTCCGTACCCTACTGAGCCTGAATATGATAATCTCCATACAGTCCGGTTTCTTCGTCTAAGAGTATCGAATATCGGGTCTAGGGGTGGATAACGTCAGACCCTTAATAACCCGATAAGTCGTGTCGGAGTCAAGGTCATCATCAACCGAGAAACTACTGAACTCCTATTAGTAAGTCCCATACACCATGGCCACAGATTTAGGGTGATGGCTAACTGAACACAGCACGATATCAACTTCTAATACCAAGAGAGACAAATCCCTGACAATCACTCACTGCCTCCATATTGCTCGGGATTGTACTTAACTAAAACATGTTTGCACGACTCCTTTGAGCCGTGGTAGAGTAACAATCTGAGTACAACGGGAACTCACACGAGACAAATGACGATTTCAGGTCAAAAAACTAACATGTACTCATGCCCCTAAAGAACTGCTATCTGACAGAGATATAATACCATCAAAAAGTTCTCAGCGAGCCCGTCCAGTGTACTCACCTCTAACGAGCACCTGTATACTATCTTAGATGACAAAATACCAATAGCTTGTGAGACCGGCCACCGCCCCTCATCGGGGTTTAGAAACGTATACACTTGTCTATTCCGGAATATCGATGCCTAGTCTCGATATTCCCTCGATTAGGGACAGTTAAGGATATTCTTATGGACTATCCAGCTCTTACGTATATGATCGCCATCATAATGCTGTTAGTCAAGTAAGAATCCTATGGGCTTCATCATTATGTATTAGCGACACATAATAACAAGTAAACCATATACAGATCAGTGATAAAGACAAACTCAACAGCATACTATTATTTCAAGTAAGATTGTTCTACCCGTATAGGTCCTCCCTCAATTATCATAATCGCCTACTTGCAATTACAATAATTGCCTTGAAAGCACTATATCCAACAAATGTCACTAATAGTTATTTACTCTAAAGGTATTTGAAATTGGTTAATGGTACTCTCTTGCAACTCAACAATATATCCTGTATGCGTCCGGGACCATAGAAAATGGCAGTATATCCTATACTGATCCGGGACTATGATACAATGTCAAATTCTCAGGGCTGAAACCCTACATGTCATGCCTGGACGTATTGTTGGAGATTTTGACAGAGCAATAATGAAAAATTGGAAGCAAAAGTGATTCTGCAGATCATTTTTATTAGAGTAAAAAACAAAGCCTTTAAATAGGCATTACAAGCTAAACGTGACTTGAAAGCAGAGCAAATTCTTAGCCTAGAAAATCTCAACTGTTTAACTATTTCCATCGGCACATAATCTGTCTAGGAGATTTATTCAACTTGACTACTAACAAACTACTAACAAACCTGCCTAGGAGATTTATTCAACTTAACTACTAACAAACTACTAACAAACTACTAACAGAAACATTCGAATTACTCTAACTTCAACATTCCCCCTTTATTCGAAAGTTGAAACTCCCAATTGTGAACTGAACTCTTCATGTTTTGCTTGTGGCAAACTCTTGGTTAATAAGTCTGCAATCTGTTCATTGGTTCCACAGTTATCCAACTGAATTTCTTCTTTAGCAATCAGCTCCATTATAAAATGATGCTTGATTTCGATGTGTTTCATCCTGCTGTGGTGCACCGGATTCTTTGCTAACATCACTGCTGACTTGTTATCACATTTCATACTAGTAGCTTTGATCTGTTCTTACCCCAAGTCGCTTAGAATCCTCCTTAACCAGACTGCTTGACAACTTGCTGCAGCAACTACCACATACTCGGTCTCTGTCGAAGATAAAGCCACTGAGGCCTGTTTCTTCGAACTCCAGGATATGGCTGCTTCCATAGTGATTGGGTCCCCAGCAAATAGAACCAGTGCTGAAGTTGTGTTCCCCTCAATCTCAAACCGACGTTGAGGAACTCTCCCCCGCTCACTTCTACGTAGCTGAGGTGACTCTTTCGGAGAAGATTCTTCAGATGTTGAGACTGAGCTTGATTTCTCCGGAGTTGAAGACTGTGAGCCTTCCGAACCATCATTTTTGGGCTCGACTTGTTCAAGGGCACTTTGTTCTTCTTCAGTCTGAATGTGAGGGATTTGGCTATTGTCTTTGGCTTCCCAATCCCAACTGGCCTGTTCGTCAAATACAACATTGCGACTAACAGTAATCTTTTTACTCTAGGGATCATATACTCGGTAAGCCTTTAATTTAGTGCAATAACCAATAAACACATGCTTTTGTGATTTCCCATTTAGTTTATGTCGTCCTGTTGTAAGCAAGACATAACATATACACCCGAACACTCGAAGATGACTTACGGAGGGTTTACTTCCACTCCATGCTTCATACGGAGTTTGGTTCCATACTGCTTTGGTCGATGAGATGTTGAGAATATGAACAGCTGCTGCAACTCCTTCAGCCCAAAAAGAATTTGGTATTCCATTCTGTTTCAACATCGATCGAACCATTTCCACAACCGTCCGATTCTTGGGTTCAGCCACGCCGTTCTGTTCGGGAGTATACGGTGCTGTGAGCTGCCTTCTTATTCCTTGTTCATCGCAGAAGGCATCGAAATCTTTTGAGGTAAACTCACCTCCACGATCGGTACGGAGTATTTTTACAACTTTCCCACTTTGTTTTTCCACAAGTGCCTTGAACTTCTTGAAGCACTCGAAGCTTTCTGATTTGTGCTTCAAGAAATATACCCAGCTCATCCTACTAAAATCATCAATAAATAGGAGAAAGTACTTACTGCCAGCTAATGATTCTGTTCTCATGGGACCACACGGATCGGCATGGATGAGCTCGAGAATATCTTCAGCTCTCTTTGATTTTCCTATCGGAAAAGATTGTTTTGCTTGCTTTCCAATCATGCACCCGTCGCAGACTTTCTCTAATGACTTGATGACAGGAAGATCATTCACCATTTGCTTGTTCTTTAGCAGTTGCAGTCCTTTAATGCTTAGATGGCCATATCGCTGATGCCACTAATGACTTGATGACAGGAAGATCATTCACCATTTGCTTGTTCTTTAGCAGTTGCAGTCCTTTAATGCTTAGATGGCCATATCGCTGATGCCATAGCTCGTTTTCCGCAAGAGTCTTGCTCACCATGGCTCTTTCTGTTATTTCAGCAAAATCAAGAGCATACATACGATTTGATGACATACGCGCACAAGCAAGAATTTTACCAGTGATTTTGTGTTTCACCGTGCATTTAAAATCATCAAATACCACCATGTAACCAGATTCATTCAATTGTCCAACGCTCAGCAAGTTGTGTGTTAAAAATGGAGCAAAATGAACATCCTTAATAAATTTTTTCTGGTTACCTACTGAGATCCCAGCTATGCCCTTGCCTTTAATCTGTAGTTGTTTATCATCTCCAACCCGTACTTGTGATTTGACAGTCTCATCGAGCTCTTTGAATTTGGAGCGATCTCCGGTCATATGATGAGAGCAGCCGCTATCAATGTACCAGATGTCATTCTTCTTTGTTGTTGTTGCTTCTATCATAAACAGGAAGTTATCTTCCTTTTCTTTAGCATAATTTGCCTCTTCTGGTTTGGACCAACAATACCAATCAGAGTGCCCAAATTTATTACAGTATGAGCACTTGACAGTATTGTTTCTGCCTCGGCCCCTACCTCTATGGCCTCCTCGACCTCTTCCTCTTCCATATTGATTTGAGGATTCAGACTCCCCCTTGATCTGAAAGGCTATTTCTTCTTCCTTCCCATTAGATCGGTTGATTCGCGCCTCATGAGCTTGAAGTGATCCCATCAGTTCATCAAACGAGAAGGTGGACAGGTCCTTAGATTCTTCGATTGCAGTCACCATATGATCGAACTTGGATGGCAGACTCCTTAGAACCTTGGCAACGACTGTTTCGTCTGATATCTGATCTCCGTAGGATCTCATTTGCCCTACAACCGACGAAACTCTTGCCAGAAAATCTTGCACAAACTCGTTATTTTTCATGGAAGAAGTTTCAAAATCACGCCTTAGAGATTGCAACTTTACCCTTATTACCTTGGAAGAACCCTGATATTCAGTCTTGAACGTGGTCCACGCTTGCTTGGCCGTGGTAGCTGCGGCTATCCTCGAAAAAATCGACTCATCCACTGCCTGCTGGATGAAGAAGAGAGCTTTGGCATCTCGTTTTAGATGCTCTTTGTTGCGAGTCTCGTCTTCTTTATTTTCTTCATATCCTGTTTCGACATAATCCCATAGATCTTGAGATCGAAACAGTGTCTTCATTTTGATGCTCCAAAATTCATATGAATCTCCTTTGAACAACGGAATTTGTGGCTGTGAAGTACTGACACCGGTGTTGGCAGCCATGTTTGCGAGTGAAGTAGTCAAAGAAAATTCCCAGTTCTGAAAGAACCTGGCTCTGATACCACTTTTGTTGGAGATTTTGACAGAGCAATAATGAAAAATTGTAAGCAAAAGTGATTCTGCAGATCATTTTTATTAGAGTAAAAAACAAAGCCTTTAAATAGGCATTACAAGCTAAACGTGACTTGAAAGCAGAGCAAATTCTTAGCCTAGAAAATCTCAACTGTTTAACTATTTCCATCGGCACATAATCTGCCTAGGATATTTATTCAACTTGACTACTAACAAACTACTAACAAACCTGTCTAGGAGATTTATTCAACTTAACTATTAACAAACTACTAACAGAAACATTCGAATTACTCTAACTTCAACACGTATGATGTCAGCTCATCACACCGGAGCACAGTGGCCCGTATCGACTACGATCGGATCACACCGGAGCACAGTGCCTCGAATACGATCTCGCGATAACAACGATGAAGAAAACACGATGCTTGAGCCCACGCAAGATCTACGCTTGTCTTGATGCTCGGTTTGGATGCTAGAAAGAACAAGAGGATGGAGAAGATGATGACCGCGATGATGATCTTGACTTGGTGTTGCAACCGTGTAGATGAAGAAGAAGATCGACGACTTTGAAGATGACGGTGCTTGGGTTAGGGTTTTGGGTTTGATTGAGGCAACTATCAAATATTAGGGTTTGCATGAGAACATACGGGTTTAAATAGTATGGTATATATATGGGCCGGATATCTCATAAGTCTTATGCTTGAGACGGCTCAAAGATGCTTGAGCCGGCTCACAAGTCCAAAGTAATGATTCCAAACTCAAACCAAATATCTTTATCAAATAAATATCTATGAACCCAGATTAAAATAATAAAACTCATTAATATCGTTTTATTCAGGAAAATATCGTGCACCAGTTCTGGGGTGTTATAGTAACTGAATGGGAATGTGATCTGAACAATCTCTTGCTAAATGATCAACTTGTGTATCAGGAAAGAGGTGCATCCGGTCTTGGTTCATTAGGCGTCTATCTATTCTGGATCAGGATCCGTTTGTGCCCTCCTGAGTATTGCAACAAGTGAAGTTTGTTCCATGAAAACCACAATCAATAAGAGCATTTTGACTAATCATATTGGTAAAGTCATCAATACTTTACAGGTTTGGATTTCCTCTACCCTTCCTTTCTGAAATTGAAGTAATAGCGTTAAAATCACCACCAAGTATCCAGGGCAAGCTATTATATGCTGAGAGAAGTGAACAAGTTCATCCCAAAGCTCTCTTCTTTCAAGATATGTATTTTAGCATAGACAGCAGAAAGACAAAAAAGCTGAGCTAAAGGCATTGTGACTTTAGCAGTGATGCATTGTTCAGAAGAAATGCTTTAATGAGATTGGGAATTAGCAATATCCCTAATATTCCAAAAACATATATTCATGTTTAGGAAGAATCTTACATTTTTCCTTTTTGCTTGCCCCAGCACTTCTTATTATTATAAGGAAAATGCTTTTGATTGAGTATTTTCAAAAGCGAATGCTTCTTCTGCAGACCCTTTGAATTTTTTACAATTCAGAGTGGAATTCTCAGCTTTATAACATGATTTACAGAAATCAAACCTCTTTTCAAAATAAAAGTTCTGAGAAAATCTAGAGCTTGGTGAAGAGACCACCCATATTTCATCAGGTAAAAACTTTTGAAGATCAAGTTCAATGCATACCCTAACACTATCAGTTCTATTCAACTTTAAGGTATTAGTGATGGAGCATAACATGCCATGATGATAGAAATTTGGAGGAAGCCTAGGTAAGATTAACCATGCAGGAACAATATTGGATTCTAATCACCAAATTAGGGTTCGCCGCAGTTTGTAAATGTTCGACTAATTAATGATCTTAATCAAAGGCTGAATAAATTATTAATTAATAATATGTTCTTTTATGCTAACATCTAACATCCCCCGGATTTAATGATGCAATTTTAGTGGTATTTATTTATTTATTTTCTTTTTGCAACAAACCATAATAAAAATGCGAGAAAATATATACAAATTCAGTGAAAAGAAATCACCACGGGACTCCTAATTATAACCTTTACATTTTTATCCGAAGAAATCCAGCTCAAAGAACCTTCTGAATACCCTGCATCATTAATCTCATCCCTTTCACTCACAGCAAACTCAACAGCATACATTTTCTTCTCATTCATCTCACTAAACTCTAATTTCTCCGGCATCACCTTCACCGAAACCCCTGACGGTCGTACGATCTCCACGATGTAACTTTCCTTCATCCCCCCGACGTTGATCACCGTTCTCGTAACGCTACGCGTAAAATTATTTCCTGGCACCAAATTCACCAAAAATGAAGGATAGTTTAATTCATCGCCAGCAATTTTCGCCACGTTCATGCAGTTGACCACCCGGCGAGCGACCGCCGACACTTGCATATCCGTCATTGAAATTCCGCACATGTATCTGATGTATTCGTCAGGCTTGATGTCATATACAAGGCCCGGTTTGTTGGCCTTGTTAGGGTTAACATGACCTGCACCCATAGCGAATAGGCTAGCCAGCTTAAGTGTGTGATCCGCAATGCCTCGACCGGCATTGTCGGTTGTTTCCGCGGTGGTCATTATAGCTGATCGAATCATTGCAGGCGACCAATCTGGATGTACACTCTTTAGTAACATCGCGATGCCGCTAAGATGCGGAGCGGCCATCGATGTGCCTGAAATCACATTAAATAATGAGTTGATGGATGATGGGCCAATAGGAAGTAGCGGCCAAGCCGCAAGCACATCAACCCCAGGTCCGATGATGTCCGGCTTTAGAATCCCTTTACTCACCAAACTTGGCCCCTTTGACGAAAATGCCCCTACCATAGGCGACGCAGGTGCACCTCCGATTACTGTCCCTTTAGGGATAACCGCCGCAGACGCTTTTTCTTTGGTATGATTCATATAAGCTTTGATCTTCAATGCGGCGGAAAAGGATACATGTGATGCCGGAAGCTTATGAGCCTCGGCAAGACGTGTAAATCCCTTATCGGGCGAATTTGCAAGAATCATAGCGACACCACCCGCGCTCTTAACAACGGATCCTTTGGCAATTTTCGTCGTACTTCCCCCTGAATCACACAAAACCACCTTCCCTTTGACATCGATACCGTCGAGCGAGCCATTGTTACAGAATGCTGAGCTAGGATCGACTGCGCCAGGGTAAACTAGAGGCGACATGGAAACAGACTCGTTAGATTGGAACAGGGATTCTCCATCAAATTCTTCACCATTACCGAGCCCCACAGTCATTCTAAAAGAACGATCGGTCGTGCTGGCGCCGACGGTCATTATCCAAGGCGCATCGTTCAATACCGTGCTCTCGTTCGAACCAAGATTTCCAGCGGCACAAGTTACAAAAATGCCCTTCTCAACCGCACCAAAGGCACCGACAGCAACGCCATCCTCATGAAATTGGCTAGCTTGAGCACCCCCTAGCGAAACAGAGATCACATCGACTCCATCTGCTACTGCAGCATCCATGCCGGCTAATATATCAGAAGTCGCGCAAGTGACGCCAAGGCACACCTTATACATAGCCAGATGCGCCATCGGTGCCATTCCAACCGCGGTCCCAGACGCGCTTCCCAAAACACCGGCGTTCTCAACGGATCTCCCTGCGGCGGTGCTCGATGTATGGGTCCCGTGCCCGACTAAATCCAATGGCGTGTCGCCGCTCGTTCTATTAGCGCCGGTAGCTCCGCGTATAAGAACTCTTGCACCGATAAGTTTCTTGTTGCATTGACTTGGGCTGAACTCGCACTTGCCTTTCCATTTTGGCCGGGGCAGGGGCATGCCGTCATCAATAAAAGACGGATGGGTCGGTAAAATGCCTGTGTCGAGCATGCCAATGATCATGCCGCGACCAAGGTTGGACTCGTTCCAAATATTACCAATCAAGATCCGGTTCAATCCGAGAAACTCGGGTGTGTGAGTGGTCTGAATCGTAAAGAATTGATCTGGGTAGGCAGAGACGAACCCCAATTTCGTTCTCATGGATGCTAAATCGGATTCTGTGAGCCTGGCAGCAAATCCGCTTATAACGCTATGGTACGAATAGAGGATGTGTGAGTTGGCGTCGGTGTCGGTGTCGCTCGCTATAGTAGGAGGTAAGAAAGATTTGTACCAAGATTCTCGAAGCTCTGAGCTTGAGTCGGCGGCGGCGCCTCCGCCTGCGAGAGTAAGTGAAGGTGGATGAACATGAACGATGTAAGTACGCAAATTTTGGGCATTTGAGCAAGAAGATACGAAAGAAATGAGTACTAGAAAAGAAAAGGTCCAAAGCTTAGACATTATTTCTGTGGAATTGGGCAGCGAAGAAGCATTAATGTATATATAAGTTATCCATTCTAGCATTTGGTGGTGGGTTGTAAACTTGTAATTATCTTTTTTTTTTCGGCCGAAAAAAAACTTGTAATTATCGATAGGCATATGAAAGCCTGCATGGACATTTTGCTTTTCTTGCATGTAATATGTAACAATATATTTGACGTGAATTGCTTCTGGACTGCGACAATATTTAATATATTTTAGAGGAATCAGCATTTTGTTGAGAAGTGGCGAGCACAAGTGACCAATGGATCTACAAAGATTTGGAAAACGAATGCTTTTAACCTATTTCTTAACGAATGTTTTGTGTGTAATTCTTACGAAAATTAAACCAGCAAAAATTTTAAGAATTACTTATACACAGAGAGAGAGAGGGAGGAGAAAGACCTTAGCCAATGGCACAAAAAAAGTTTATCGTCTATCGTTTGTTTCGATGATCGGCACTCATCATCCTTATCTTTATCGGTTAAGATGTCGATATACCAAATTTTATGTGATTCTAATATTTTTTTACCGTTGATTGAAGGATGCAAAATTAACCGTTTTGTCCATATGCAAAATTTTATGTGATTCTAAGATGTCGATATACCAGAATCTGTTCCCCTCCGAACACGGAGACGCGACCGCGTAGGTTCGTCTTGCCTGAAATTCAGGACAGATGCTAATTAGTGCTATCCGTCCACCTCTCCGAAGATGCCAAGTTGATTTATGGCACCATGTATCGAAGGTTTAAACGGATACGGCCGATATAGCATACTTCGTCAGATTCCCCCTCGTTTGAGGGGTTTTTGATTGTGGGGACGCTCTTCCCTGCAGGCGCAAGCCCCTGCAGTTAATTACGCTACCGCATCGCTGTAACCACTTTCTCCTTCTCCAGATGGTCACTTCATGTCGTGTGTGTTTGTTTTGTTTGTGGTTGCCCGTGGATTGTATACGGAGACTAATTTATGTTGTCGCCCGTAGGGCGTGGATTAGTCCAAATCCGTATCTTCTTAGATTTGGGTTTGGGTTTAAGGATACGTTAGTCTCATTTAAGACTAAAATCAACTTAAACGTTTGTTAAAGATACGTTAGTCTAATTTTAGACTAAGATCGACTCAACGTTTGTTAAAGATACGTTAGTCTAATTTTAGACTAAGATCAACTTAACATGATCATTTAGATCCAACAAAAGAGCATTTGAACTCTATTGTTTAGTTTAGGAATATTGCGGTCGATTACCAGTTTAAGGACATGGTGGTCCATTGTTAGTTTAAGGACATCTCGGTCCATAGGTTTAAAGAGACCCCACGGTCCGAGGTTAAGGACATCGTAGTCCGTGAGTTTAACGACCTCACAGTCAAGGTTAAGGATATCGTAGTCCGTGAGTTTAACGACCTCACAGTCAAGGTTAAGGACATCGTAGTCCATGAGTTTAAGGACCCCACAGTCCGTAGTTTAAAGACGTCGTAGTCTATGAAGTTTAACGACCTCACAGTCAAAGTTAAGGACATCGTAGTCCATGAGTTTAAGGACCCCACAGTCCGTAGTTTAAAGACGTCGTAGTATATGAAGTTTAAGGACATCATAGTCCGTGGGTTTAAAGAGACCCCACAATCCAAGGTTAAGGACATCGTAGTCCGTGAGTTTAACGACCTCACAGTCATGGTTAAGGACATCGTAGTCCATGAGTTTAAGGACTCCACCGTCCGAGGTTAAGGACGTCGTAGTCCATGAGTTTAAGGACCCCACAGTCCGTAGTTTAAAGACATCGTAGTCTATGAGATGTATGGTTGTCGGGACCCGTCACCTCTCTGAAGACGTTGAAGGATTACAACGACAAACATCAGACGAGTAAATAGATGTACCCTCAAACCGGTGTGAATTGGTTGAAAAATCTGTAGCCCAATTTGGGACTAAGATCTGTTAAATATTCATGAGCAGATGGGCTCAATTAAATATAAGTTGAGGACTTATGGCCAATATTGGGCTAAGTCCAATAAACATTTTTTTATTCTGGCTATTGAGCCTTTATTTGGGCTTGGCCCTTTTAATAATGCTGAGCATTTGTAACACCCGAGTTCACTTATACCAATTCCAGTTCCGTATTTACTTATCCGTGGTTTTTCTTGATTTGGCGTGTTTGGGTGCGAATGGTATTTCTACATATTACTGGGCATTCGACCCGACCCGCTTGCTTGAACCTGTGTAACCCTCATTTATAGGTTAACTTGACTTGTTGCATGGACTAGTGCATTTCATAATTTAGTATGTACTGGTATTTGTCTTGTAACACATCTTTTGCATATAACAGTTTAAATCATGTAAAATAAATTAAAATTGCATTTCATGGCCTGCATGATACCCCTAACCCTGTGGTAGCGTCCTTGCATCGTGTTCTCGTCCCGTTCAATGAAACGGACGTGTTTGGACGACTACGCGCACGTACGTACGTCCGTTCTGGGGGGTATACATTTCTGTCGTAAAATCTTTCATTTTAAATTTTGAAGCTGGCTAATAATTTTCTTATTTCAAATTCAAAATTTTGGACCCGATCCGGGTATGTTTCTGGTATATTTTGTAGTCCGCTTAAATTCAAATTAATTATTTTTATTTGATTTATTTCTTGAAGATTTTCTGTTAGTGAATTCGTAACTGAGTAAATCTTGAGATTTAAAATCTTTTATACATTGCTTTATCAAATTTTCCCTAGCCAATCAAATTCTCTAAATAGTTGCACTGGCCCCACCATTCTTTCTCTCGTCTCTCTCTCTCCCCAAATCTTTCCTCTAAAAATTTCCTTCCACCAATCACAATCTCTGTTTCTAACCTCTGCCCCCCCCCCGCGAGAACTCTCTTTCCTCCCTCTCTCTTCTTTTTCTTCTTCTTCTCTCTCTCTCTTCTTTCTCCCTCCTCTCGCGCTCTCTCTCTCTTCTCGCGGTTACTGTGCGCTCCTCGAGTCGCGTCACCGCCTCCCCACTACGCTCACCTCCCTTCTTCTATCTCCTTCTTCTGTCTTTTTTATAAAAAAAACTCCCGAGCCTCCTCCTTCAACCCTCAACCCTCATCGCCTCTCTCGCACCCTAACCCTAACTCCACCACCTCCTCAACCCCAACCGAGCCTCGTCGCCTCCTCTCCTCCCCTCTTCATCTCCTGCCCCTTCTTCCTCCTTCCCGAGCCCTCACTAACGCCCGGCACAACCCCCAACTACTGCAAACCCAACCCCAGAAACCTCGTCGCCGATGACCTCCTTCGCCTCGCGATCACCACCACCATTCTCCTCACCTCTCTCCGACCACTGACGCCACCATCACCCACACTTGCAGCCCCGACGAACCCATCACCAGAGAACCGATAGGAAACCATACCCACGCCTGAGCCCCTCCTCGTCTCTGCTTCGTCGGCGGCGATCGCCCCTCGCCGTCACTACCCCTTGTTACCCTATCCCCTTCTCTCCTCTACCACTCCATATCACATGCTATCCCCTGCAACCTTTAATCCCGACGGCCAAGAACCCATGCACACTGCTACCTTTCGCCGGGGAACCCACACGCCGGCAACCCTCGTCGTCGTCGCCGTTGCCGACTCCTCTGAAGTCCCAGAACCCATAGACACAGTGAGACCTTCTTCTTAGTCTTCTCTTTTTCTCATTCCTTGTGTTTTCCCTCTCGATATATTCACTGTTGTTTCTCGGTTGCCAGGATCCGACGTACCGACGATGATTCCGACAACCCAGCGAGGATACCTGACCCGTGTGATTCCATCGTGCGTTGTTTGGACTCATTCTGTGTACCGTGCGCGCGTCGCGACGTATCCGCCGACGTGGGACGTTCCGTATTCATGTTCTTGATCCGTCCAGGCAAGTGAAACTTGCTATATGCTAATTAATATATTACATATACATTTTATGGCTCATTAAACCCGTAATCTAACCTTAGTGCCATAATTTTTCCTTTTTCATGCTCGATATCGCGTTATATCATTTTATTTTCCAAACTTGAAACCTACCGTGTGCATTTACTTTATTAAACTCAATAACCACATTTATATGTTTAAATCACATTTTAACTATTGACACGGCTTATGGTATTCTCTATATAGTTTTGCTCTATCGGACGCTCATGTGCATTTTAACCCGTTTTAGCTAGGATTTCATCTAGTGAACATATTTATATATCATTGCATCCCTAAAATTTCTTAATACCTGATAACATGAGTAAACATCCATTTTAGTTATGTTGTGGTTAAGTAATGTTAACACTATCCCTTAAACACAAAATGATAACCGTGCATCAATATAATATAATCTGTACCATTCGTATATCATATTCCATGTTCCAGTTTATTGTTCTGTTAGTACCCATGCTTGGTTATTTATAATCTTGTTTATGTTAGTTTGATTATGAGCACCCACATGACGTCTTGTGCTTCCTGACATGACCTGTTGCACTTCCTGCTTGATATAACCTGGTACTGTACACTCTTGACATGACATGACACCTAAATACACTACTTGACCTGACCTGATGTACCATGGCTTTACCTGTTACTTGATCTTGTGTCTAATGCCAACAAACCTGACATGTTGTCCTTACGGACCGTTCCTGTTGTCTATCCAGACAAACCTGTACCTACCTGATCCTGTGTTGGCATTAGCTCTAGATTATTCAATACATGACTTGGACACTTACAACTTGGGGGTATAGGGAAATCAATGATGAAACCTGACTTGTAACTCAACAGTTCGATACCTGTTCTGATCAGTCTTACGGGCTAGGCCAGCCCCGGAGTGATGATGCTGACATCACTCGTCTGTACCTGCTACCTTTTACTGCCTAGCGGCACGTCTCGGTTTCAGCCCGAGAGTCTGTGGACCGTGGTCCCGGGCATGCACGGGATACTATTGAGTTACATCGATGATTCATCAAATTGATTTCAAAGACTTTAGAGTAGAAAACCCAATAAAACAGTTTAGTTTACTCACTGCACACCACCCTTCACTGTCCTGATTTATGTTACTGTTACATCTGCTTTTCATTCATGATAATATTTGCATTGCCTGTTACCCTGTTTATATTTTATTGCTTGATAACATGACGCGCTGACGTCTGGGTTTTGCATGGCCCAGATTCTTCTACCTTGTTGCAGACTGATCAGAAGTATTGCCGCTGTTAGACGAGCGGTGAAGTTTCTGTCGGTATGTAGTTTCACTTCCAGGTGGTTCTTTTACTGTATCTTTGGCTTCCACATATTGTCATTTCTTGACTCTTTTACTCTGGCTTATGGACATGTACTAGATGGTTAGTTTACTTTCCTGTTCTTGATATCTCTACAGCCGTAATGTGACTGTGGAAGGATTTTTCCTATCCACAGATAGCATGGTTGGCTGTGTCACGTGCCCATCTTAGCGTACTCTGGGAAGCGGGGCGTGACAGCATTAGATCCTGACATTTTTTGTCTTGTATTGAATGCATAGCATTCATCAGAATAATGTGTGTTCTGACAGCGCGCCACGTGGCACGCCAGGCGCTTTGCACCAATTAAAGAGCGCATTGCGCTTCTGCCAAGTAGCGCACACGAAAATGACACGTGTCGCGCTTAGCGCCAGTTTAAGAACGCATTGCGCTTTCAATTTATGAGCGCGTTGCGCTAGTTTAGTGGCGCACCAGTGAGTGACACGCGGCGCGCTTGGCGCTGAGCGCCATCCCATGAGCGCAGTGCGCTGTTTCAGAGGCGCAAAGCGCAAGTTGCATATGTGGTTGACACGTGGCACGTTTTGGCGCTGAGCGCCGGTCCAAGGAGCGCAGAAGCGCAGTTTAAGAGTGCAAGGCACTTTTCAATAGCGCAAAGCGCATTTGATCAAATTTATGATCTGTGAACAAGGTTATGTTCTTTTTAAAGGAGGCTTTGCCTCAAGATTAAAATACAATAGTTCTTATTTTTGAAGGGGGGTGCCTTTGTAGATCAATGCTCTATATGAAGAATATGTTCTTCTTTATTATTTGAAGAGATCTTTTGATCTCTTTTATGAAAGACCTTGGTCTTTTGTAGATCTATGATCTTTTTTAGAAGATAGTTCTTCTTTTCATGAGATAATTTCATCTCTATGTTCATTGCTCATGTTCTTTACCTTGAAGAAATGATCTTCTTTTGCTAAAAGTTTGCTTTTCTTTCTTTGGGTTTTCTCAAAGTTTGTAGGGGGGTTTCTCTCTATCAGACTTGAAGTCTTGGGGCCTTTATATAGGACAAATTGATTTGTTAAATCAGTTAAAGAGATCTTTCTCTGATTGATTTGGGGATATTTCCCCACCGTTGGATCTTTGATCCTAAGGCTTCTGTTTTACAGAAGGAAATCTTCTTGTTTTTAACAAGATTGGAAAGATCTTTCCATAACAGAATTTTAATTCTGATTAATTAATGATTTATCATTATTAGATCTCTTGATCTAACGGTGGGGAATTTTTAATTCCAGCGCTAGCGCACCTACGTTTGACACGTGGCGCGCAGCGCAGCGCAGCCGTGTTTGACACGTGACGCGCAGCACGCCTAGCGCTGAATCTGAAGCGTTGCTTCAACTTTTAAATTTTGAATTTTAAAACAGTGTTTTGCTCTGATTGTGCGCTGCTTAGGACGCAGTGCATCTGGTGCTAGCGCATCTGTGTTTGACACATGGCGCGCAGCGCGCCTAGCGCTGAATCTGAAGCGTTGCTTCAACTTGTAAATTTTGAATTTTAAAACAGAGCTTTGATCTGATTGGGGGAAACAGTCCCATGCCAAGAAAGTACAACAAATAAATGTAATATTTAATAGGCAAAAAGCCAAATTTTTGCAAAGCCCATGGTTCATGTGCAAAAAGAAATAAGCACATGAGGCATGTGATGGGCAAAATGTCATTTTGTAAAGCCCAAGGGGCTATGTGTAAACTTGTAAGTCTATATAATGAAACATTATGATGAAATAAAAGAAATTTTTCATTCCCCTCAAAATCTCTAGGGGTTGTGCCTCCATCTCCCCTCTTTCAAGTTCTCTCTCCTTTTTTCATTTCCAATTAAATCAAGAGCTTAACTCTCTTTTTCTCAAAAAAAAAAAACAAATAAAGTTTCACCATAAAACCAGCGAAGGGGAGTTCATATCTCCCATCAAATTCTTAAAAGTGAGATTTTTAATTTAACCTCCATTTTCTCTAAGATCCAGCAAAAAGAGAGTAGGTGAAGGAAGACCCGCCTTCAAAAATCCCCTTTTAGGAGGATCCAAGACTCAAAGGAAAAGAAAGGAGCCGCCTTTGATCATCTCAAAAAAAAATTGAGGAGTTCAACTCTAAGATCCAAATTCTCAAAGGTGTTTAACTTCAAATCCAAATCTCGAAGGAGTTGAAACCCAAAAATCTAGAACTTTTAGGATTTTAACTCTATAAAAAGATCCTTTTTTGGGAGTTTAACTTCAAAAGTCACTCGGGAGCTCAACTTCTAGTCCAAGGGCAAAACCCCTTTTTCCGCGGGTGTTCAGCGTCCATGTGCAGGACGCGTGATCCGCTGGCGCCCAGCACCTATGCACCATGCATATGAACCGCTAGCGCCTAGTGCCTGCGTGCAGGGTGTGTGACTCGCTGGCGCTCGCGTGCCAAGCACGTGAACCGCGGGCGCCCGAAGCGTGGCCTACTGGCGCCGGCGCCCGCGTGCAGGGCACGGGGCTCGCTGGCGTCCACGCGTCACTCACGCGTCCTTATGACACTTTTCACCCCTCTTTATTCCTTACACTCCACACTCAAAACATGTACTCCGTTAGAAATTTTTTCTAACGGAGCACTACCCCGCATCCCGCAAGGGGGTTGCTGGTCCTCTTGACCCTATCCCACTATTCGGGTAGCAGAACCCCCGTAAACTCTACGAAGCCCCCGATACGTCTATGTCCCCTTCAAAACACAACACACGCACATTGCACATTGAGTTCACATGGCCAGTTTGATCCGTCAATCAGAGGTTCTCTCGCTCCAAAAACGAGGGATAATTAACGGCAGTTTAGTCCGCGGCTACTGGAGATTCGAATCACCATAATCAATAAACCCCAGCCTACCCTAGATAGAGAGAATATATAATACGCCTAATAAGCACGCGTATTTCTATCTCAATAGGATGACGAAAAACACTCTACATGTGCGTTTAAAATCTTGTTTATTATAGTATTTGTATCCAGATGCTTAGCGTATTTATGCAGATAAGGGGTACTTATCGGCATAAATACGTCACGGGCCTTGTAGCATCTCCGTCCTATACTTTGGGAAGCGGGACATTACATTATATCTTTTCTAGTGAACTTGGAGTTTCAAATAAGTTTATGCGAATTTGAAGATTTGTTATCATTTAATGTTAAGTATTATTTTAAGAACTTGAGATTTCGTTAAAAATCATTGTTATTAAATTTCAATTTGGAAAATATATTGTGTATGACTATTTATGGAGTGTAGGCCTTGTAGTTTCCAAGAGTAGAAATTATGGCGGTGTCACCCAAAGGAATTACCGAAATTTGTATATATGAATTTGGGACGCGACATAAGCGAACATCTCAAACACAAGCTCCAATTCTGTCTTCCTAATGGGACGATAACTTTTGATGGAAAACTAATGAGGAGTTTTTAGTGCAATTTAAATGTATGAGAGGTCTTTTAAATAAATATGAAGCATATGAAGACTTTTTAGTAATTAGATGAGGGTTTTTTTTAGTAAAATGCCATTTTCTTTCTCTCTCTCAATTTTTATAAATCAATTTATAAAGTCCAAATCACTAAAATCTCATATCGAAAAACAATGTTTTATTAGAATGAAATTCGTATACATATTATATGTATTCGATTAGATATAGTAGCTTGCACATAGTTGTTTTACCTCCAATTACAGGTATACATTTCTCAATTCAATTTGTAGCCGTCATTTATTTATGCATCAACTATTGCAACTGAAAAGGCAATAGTTTGTTGTAAGAAATATCTGTTGATTGTAGCCAACTCAAACAACACAAGCTAGTTTTGCACCACACATCCCTTGCTCAGCAGTAAAAAACTTTAGCCAAACTCTCGACACTTTATGTTTGTTAGGAAGGAAATATAAATGATATTCTTATGATGTTTTGTAATTTAACTGTTTGCATTGATTTTCTTACCAAACAATTTAACTTGTATATTTGAATTTGCAATATTTATTTCAATAAAATTGATTGCAACAAACTAATATTTACCTTTTTATTTTCTTATGTCAATTTACCAAATTAAAAAAAAGGCTAAATTGCGGAATATATTCCTAACTTTTTAACATGAAATACCCTCAACTTTCTAAAACATGCACTTTATTTCCCTCAACTTTAATTTATTTGGTAAATCCTCTTCATTTAAATATTGAGATGAAATGAGAAAAAGAGAAAATGACATATTATTTCATCCAAATATTTAAATGAAGTATATTTCGAGAATAATTTAAAGCCCAGAGGAGAAAAATGCAGATTTTAAAAGGTTACAAGTATTTTATGTTAGGGAAAAACGGGGATGTGAACAACAGTCACAGCCCTGCAATTTAAACAGGGATCCAGAGGCTGTGACTGTTGCACCGTAGCCCCATTAATCTTTTTATGTTATTGAGGCGAAAGTTAGGAGTATTATCTGCAATTTACTGTAAATTAATTTTGGTATTAAGGTGCGCAATCAACTGAGTCAGGGGAAGGGAAATGCACCGGCGCCGGAGACGCTAGGACACGGGCGAAAAGGACACGTGTAGGTTAATCTCAGGGTTTCGAAATCCCCGCACTCCAAGCCGCCAAATCCACCGGTTCCCCAATTCACTGATCTCCTCAAAACCTCAGGGGTCCAAAACACAAAAAAAACAAAATCATCAAAATAAAAAGTTAAAATATAAGAGAGAGAGAGAAGAAAAAGTAAAGGGGAAAAAAATAAAAATAAAGAAGGGAGATGAGTAAGAGAGAAGCTTCGATGGCGAGAGATCCGAACCCTAGCTCGGAATTTTGTCGAATGAGGGCGATTTTTCGGAAGTTGTTAGCTTTTTCGTTCGATTTCTCTTTGATTGGTTTATGGATTGGGGATTTTTGAGTTGATTGCATTGGTTTTTCTAGGGTTTATGTGGAGTTTGGCTGTGCTTTTGCCCTCATTTTTCAAGTTTTTTGGGAGGTAAGCGCTCCGATCGCTTTTGTTTTGATTGAATGCTAGGGTTTCGTGCAAAGTTTAATTTTTGCCATCGATCGGTGTTGAATGTGCTAGGGTTTTAGGGTAACATTTACAGGAATTTATCGTGATTGCTTTAGCTCATATCATCATTATGGTGGAGCTGTAGGTGTTGCAATGAAAGCTGATAGTTTGGAAAAAAGATAATTGGTTTGTAACATCCATTGAGAAAATGCTCCATAATTTTGTGAATTTTGATGGTTATGGTAACACTTGATAGCTTTGGGTAAACTTTATAAAGCACCAGTGAATTTTCATGGTTCTTAGATAGCACCATCGACCTTTAAAAATGCCATAAACCCCCTTTGAAGGATATTTGTGTCAAACATTGAAGGGCATTTATACTAAAGAAAATGTCGTTTTGGGACTATTAGTTCACGCACGAAGTCATTATGGGTTATTCTATCCACTCATGCCTTAAACGAGTTAACGAAACTAATACTTTCAAATATCATTTCCACTTCATGACATTTCTAAAGTTAAATGGTGCTACCTCAAAAATCCCAAAATTTGATGGTGCTTTATGCATATTTACCTGATAACGTTTATCTTTTTCCTACTTTCTTTGTTTCTTTTTATTTATTATTTGAGCTCCTTGGGTGTTGTGTGATCTTTGTATGCCTGAACTAATTTATTCCCCCATAAGATGCATATGCCTTTAGAATGAATGCATAACTGATACTCTGATAGTGTACCACATCATGAGTGGCTTGCTTGTATGTAAGATATGTTGTTTAATGTCGATAGTATATCATCTAGAATGTGTGCACCACCTTCCGATGCACATGATATTATTATGAATCTTTTCACGCCAAACTATCGAGGTAGTAACACAACTTGAGCAATATCCCAAGTTTCTTGATTATGCTGTAAATTTTCAACTAACTTGTCTTAATAGTTTTCTGTTATTTGATTCTTTGGCAAAATTTATCAGGGGTAAATTACAAATAAATTCTCTTAACCATCACATTCTTTTGACTAAAATTCCTTTAAAAACTTTTAATACCGCAAATACCTTAAGTTCTATTTTCGGGCCCTTAAAAATCCACAGTTTAAGGTATTTATTGTAATAAAAAACTACAAGGTATTTTAGTGAATCAACACAATAGTTAAGGGAATTTTAGTGTAACCTACCCTTTAAACAAGTAAGAGTTCCAGCGTCTACATCTTTTCTTAGTCACATCTATCCCTTTTCCTTTCACAGGCAGCTACTCACTACTACAATAAGGGGTTGCCCCTCGTAGGGGCAATAAAATGATGACCCTACGGATTATTCCGTAGGTCCACATGGTTGCCCCTACGGTGTCATACGAATTAATTTAAAAATATTAAAACGTAATTTGTTATTTGGCCCTACGGAGCCGCAAAAGAAGGACCTACGGTTAAATCCAGAGGGGCATATATATGGGTTATTAATAAAAAACTAAAGCACAGAAAAGTCCTCGATCGTTCCCAAAAATTCCTCGCTCTCACTCTCCCCCGCGCGCCTCTCGTCGCCACCGCCCGCGCCTCGTCGCCACCGCCCTCCCGTGCGCGCCTTGTCGTCTCCGACATCACCGTCGACTTCCTCGTCGCCACCGCCCGCGACTCGTCGCCGATTGCGTTGTCGACCATCTCTGGTCTCCTCTATCGCCGGCCTAGCTACAGGTTAGTAAATTTCATATTTTTACTTATAATTATGCTTTTATTTCTGTTTTTGTTGATTATTAGGGTGCTACTTGGGTAGGGTTAGGGTTCAGGGTTCGGTTAGGGTTCAGTTTAAGGTAGGGTTAGGGTTAGGTTAGGGTTAGGGTAGGGTTAATTAGTTGGGGTTAGGGTTAGGGTAAGACTTGGGCTAGGGTTAGGGTTCAGTGTATGGTCAGGGTTTAGGGTTTGGGTTTGGTTCAGGTTTGGGTTAGAGGTTAGGATTAATTTGAGTTAATTAGTGATAATTTGAAAGGGTTGGGGTGTTGATTAGGGTTAATTTGGGTTAAGTTTAGGTTGATTAGGGTTAATTAGGTTAATTTGGGTTAATTAGGGATAATTGGTGTTAGGGTAACGATTATGATTAATTGTGGTTAACTAGGTTAATTTGGGTCATTTAGGGTTAGGGTTTAGGATGCACTAGTTCATTCAGTAGGATACTCGATGATAACGTAAACGTACAAGTTTACCGTAAATGCAAGAAAATTTTACCTTAATAAAAAAAATTCGAACCCTTAATAACGAAACGTAAACGTAAAACCTATTCAAGTTAAATGTTCAAGTTAAAACCAATATATGATACTCGATGATAATATGAAACTTTCATATTCTCATCGATACTGATATATGAAAATCAAAGCGCGACTTAGTCCAAGTCTATCGGTTAACATACGTTCGATGTTCGTCGTAACATAGAACTATATGAAGGTTGTTAAATATCGGATGGTATAGTTCGGTACTGACAACCGTCGTATAGTCTATATGACGAGAAGATTCAATCGTATGATAACCGATAGATTTGTCCAGTGTGGACAAATTAGGAATGTATAAAGCAAACACCTATATTCATTTGTGTTTTCATCCGTTTCGAGTTATTTCGTCGGTACTTTTCCGCTGGTTCTCCGTGTACAAAGATAGATTAGATGTTCATTTCAACGTTGTTTCACAGTTTTGAAATGATTATCTATTCTATTACAGTGTACTCGGAGAACAGCGGGGAGGTGCTGCCGAAATTTACTCGAAACGGTTGAAAGCACAAGCGAATGAGTGTCTGCTCTATACATTTTTAATGGGATAGAAGCCTTACCCCCGACAGCTGAAACACACACACATAACAAATGCACACACAACACATACGCACTAACAAACCTACACTTAAGCGAAATCATAAATTGAAATACACGTATATAGAATACGACTCATACATGGGTATCCTCAAATTTAATTTTGATTATCGATAATTTATTCTTTTCAACGACAAACGCACACACAAAGCATATACACGGATTTTCTTCTTTGTCTGTAACCATCACGTTCTTAGATTTCTCAATATAGTCATCATAACTTACAATTATATGTTATACAGTCTAACATGGCCCATGAGTACATCAGAGTTAAGGGCTGGATGTATGTGGATTGGCAACAACGTATGCAACCTAAGTTTGTCGTAGGAGTTGCTGTTTTTATTGAATTTGCACGCGCACATAATAAGATCGTGTTAGAGAAGATTCTCTGCTCGTGCGATAGATGTGGGAATAAGTACCGGCAGAAGGTAGAATTTGCAGAGCTTCATATCGTTAAACATGGTTTTACTAGACTTTATACAACTTGGCTATATTACGGGGAATGAGAAGAAGACAGTAATGCGGCCACCATCGTACCCGCGAGTATGTTTATATATCCTATAATGTATACATGTTGATTTAGAATGTTATATTATTGATATATACATTCTATTTGCAATTACTTATATAGTCAATGTTTGATTGTCTAATTATAGGTGGTGCGTCCACGTCTGGTGTAGGGGTCACTCCCGTCACTTCCATACCCTCCGCTAAGTTTGCAGGTTTGTATGAATAAATATAAAATATTTATTCATTTTACATATCCTTTGAGAATAAACATGAACTTCATGTAATTTTATCAATATTTATTTTCTAGTTGGAGATGCGCCCACGTCCTGGTCATCGGTTGTTCCTCACCGCAGGAACTATCGTCCCGCTCGTGCTGCTGCCCGGGCCCAGGCTCGTGCTTCTGTTGCCGGAGCTATATATCACACTTCAATTTTCATTAAATCTTGATTTTTAGTACCACTTTTTCTTAATATTGATTGTCTTGATATTTCTTGTAGATGCAGGGCAATCCCCATCCCGAAAGGGGGACTCGAGGCCCGAATCAGTCCCACAGGCTGAGGCCCGACAGAGCTAGGGGGAGGCAGCATTCCCCCTCTTCTTTACCGCTGATTATCTTTATACCGGCGATTATGCCGAGAGGTTCGACCGGTATATGGGGGATGAGAGTCACCTCGTAAAGAAGTATCCACTTCACGTTGAGTGGGGCGACCAGCACTGGCGCTCATTTGCCCTCTTCTAGGATTAGGCTCGGGTATTAATATATAGTTTCATTTGACTTATGCAATATATTTATTATTATTTAACACTTGCAATTTAATAACATTGTTTTTTTTTGTATTTGCAGTTGGATTACGACTTTCAGCCTGTACCCGACCCTGATCACCCTGAGAGAGTGCTCGATCTTCACGTTCTGTACCATAGCCTGATGAAGAACATGCAATCAAAGGTCCAATACAATAGGAACGAGCTGAAGATCGACTGCTATTCTCTTTGGATGACGACCTCCGAGGCAGAGAGAGCGGCTCTTCTACATACTTCGGCCTTTGCGAGAGTCGACGTAGATACATGGCCTCTCTTGTGCCAATATTTCGACTCTCAGCGTAAACATGTTTGTATTTTAAATGTAATTCATTGTTTAGTATATAATTTATTTTTTTGTGTTGCTTAATTAGAAAACTAAATCTGAATGTGTTGTGCAGAAACAGGCTGATCAAAATAAAGAGAATAGGAAATCGGCGAAGAGGGGTCGCCCTACTTATACAGGTGGCTTGAGGAATATTACTCGTGCCATGGAGTTATCGGTAAATTACAATAGACCTACTGTGATATAATGTAATATTAAGAGTTATTTTATAATATATGTAATTTTTTTGCGAATTGCAGAGAGCTCAGAGCCTGGTGTAGAGTGGTACACCGAGCGTGCTGTCTGCGCATCTTGCCGTCCACGGCACCTCGACAGATCCTTCCATGGGCGAGCTTCGATTCCCTGACACCGCTACCCAGGAGTACTGCGTAAGTGTTAATATTTATTCTGACATGTTTGAAATTTTTGTTTTGAAAAGTTCAAATTTAAATGATATACTTGTATTTTAATGGTTAATGTGGGTGGTGGAGCGGGTGGTGGAGCAGGCGGAGGCATCGGGGATCGATTTTACTGGACAGAACGATCTGATACTGCTGACCCCAGTTCTAGACGCCGCACATGGAGGGCACCACGGAGGTTGGGAGAGAGGCCGGGGACTGGGTCCTAGCAGGGCCCATATGAGATTGAACTCTACTCCGGCGGTTACTTCCCTTACCCCCGTGAGCGACGTCTAGAGCAAGATGTTGCCACCTTGAAGACCACTGTCCAGGAGTTAAAGGAGATGATGGTATGTATACTACTTAATAGTAAAATAGTATATCACATTATAGATAGTAACATATCCAATATTAGTAGCCTGAGCTTATTTGGTTGTAGACTTAACTTTGATTAATCTTAGATTGGGGTTTCGCAATAACCTGATAATGAAACTAATTCGACTGATAACACAGTTCTTACTCGTTTATTACACACAAAATTGAACAGATGCGACGGGGTACTTCGGCTGCGGCTCCACATGCATCTCCTTCGGCTGCGGTTGCGCAGACCACTCATGCAGCTGCACAGCCCGCTCCTTCATTGGTCGAGTTTTTGACGACTCAGGGTTGCACCGAGGAGCAGATGCGCCAGATTACGTCGATTATCAGAGGTGGAGGAGCTGGACCGAGCTAGAGTAGCTTTATTTATATTTTTGAGAATGTATATACTTATCTGATACATATTGTATAAATTTTGGACGATAATGGTCGGTGGTTGTTTGCTTGTTCACGATGATTTATCCTGATATTGTATTTCTTTTATATATTATGCGTGCGATGTTGATTATGAATATTTCTGTATTTGGTTATATGATATATATATTATTGTGCACATGACGGGTTAAAAACTGGAAGCCTTTTTTTATAAAAAAAAACTCTGATATTATGTTCCTATGGATTAATCCGTAGGGCCATCTGTTGCACCTACGGATTAATCCGTAGGTCCACAGTTTGCCCCTATATATTTATCCGTAGGGACAAAATATCAGGATAACTGACATTTTTCCCCTATGGACTCGGTAACAGGCGTTACACTTGCCCCTACGGATATAGCCGTAGAGGTTTATATCTGGACCTACGGCTAACTCCGTAGGGGCTGGAAGTTGCCCCTATGGATAGCACCGGAGGGGCAAGTATTTTATTTTATAGACCACTAAATTAAATAAATATTTTGTCCCTACGGAATACACTGTAGGTACATAGTCCCCCACGCATTAAACCGTAGGGGCAATTTTTACTCCGTATGGGCATGTTCGGGGCAAAGACTTGCACCTGCGGAGAATTTTCGAGCCCCTACGAATATATCCGTAGGGGCAGTGCTTTGCCCCTACGGATAAAGCCATAGGGGCAACCCTTTATTGTAGTAGTGACTGCTCTCTCCTTCACATAACCGAATTTTCCATCACATGCATTATTTAATGAAAGCTTATCAAGTTCTCAGAACTAAATGACCATTGTTCTTGCAGAATTTGATATCTTGTTGACCATTCTTTTCAAGAAGGAAAAAACTCTAAATGGTCATGCAATTTTAACATTTTTGTATGCATGCTTTCCCATTTCTTGTCTCTCCCTTTATTATCATGGCAGGTTTCTTACTCAGCATGTTATGTGCATGTTTTCCAGGATTAAATCTTCTTCTAGATTTTCTGCAACACTTGTATCGGTCTTAAGATGAGACCAAAAACAAATGATAGTATACAGAGAACCCAAAGATTGACACATCCTCAAGGCGAGCGGCCAAATTGGGTTCTTTTTGCAGGAGGTGCATTGCTAAGCACATTATCAATCAGGATTGGGTGCCAGCTGAAGCAGGCTTTTGATGCAAAGCGATCATATCATGCCCAGATTGCATTGAAAGGTTTTCTTAAGTGCTATTTGTTTAGTCATGCTATAGTACTACAATGTTAGCCCTCTCCTTATCAGTTATTATGCTGCAGAAAATGGAAAATGTGCAGTCCAGAAGAGGCCTGGTACATGCAAGTTTCATTCAAATTTTTATTGCTATGCTCGAGAGGAAGATAGATGTTACTACTGTCTCTCAGGTATGGTGCCTTGTATCTGTTTATGTTTTGAATACTAGTTTAGAAAACGATTCTGCAGTTATTGGCTGTGCCTGATAACGAGCACGTTATTCTTCCAGTGCTTTTTGTCCCTCTCTTTGGGCATTGACTTTGAATTTATGTTTCGAATATAAAAAAAAATTGCTCTGCGATTTAAAACCTAAAAGCTCTGATGTTTTATATTCATGGTTTAGATTTTTCTTCAAGTTGAGCATTCTTAGTGCAATTGCCAAGCAATAGATAGGTATAAAATCTCTTTATAACCCACTTAGTACATATGTAGCACTGTTGATGTTCAAAGTATTCCTACATGTAAATGTTAGCTATACCTTCTTAGATGAAAGTTTTTTGTAAGTTAATTGCACAAGAGCTTTAAGATTAGCTGAATATTTCTTTTTTAACAACGATCATTTTAGAATGTTTTCATGTATATGATAGAAAGTAACATTTCTGAAAAGTGTCCTAGGGGGGTGGATAGGACAAATGGCTAACAATTAAAACTTTATTGCTCAAATCAATAAAAATTGCCGAAAATAATATTAAATAACAACAATTGTAGTAACAATAGAATAAATAAGAGTTAGAGATTGCAAACACTGAGCGACACCGGCAATTGGTTACAATGTTCGAAACACCCGTATCTATGTCTCCGCTTAGGTCTTTCCTTAAGAACTATCCACTAATCAAACTTCAAACAAATCTTTACAACGCTGATAGACCATCCCTATCGGGTAATCTTTTCAAGGCTAAGATCAAACATTTACAATTCACACGTTCGATAGATAACCTCCACCGGGTAAACCAACTTGGTAGACAATCTCTACCGGATGGTATCACAAGAAAAGTAAAAAGAAAATCGACTCCTCGTCTCGTATATAATCAAACAATTTTCAAAATATGAGATTTAGGGTTTAATATATTTTTCAAGATAAAGCTTTGATCTCAAAAAGAATTTTGATAAAAGATTTAAAGTTGAGATCGGGTTTTGTAAAGATTAAAGATTAAACAAGTTTGATAATTTTTGCAAATAATAAAATCAAAAGCTTTTAAATAAAACCAAAACGATTTTAGAACCTGGTGATGACTTAGGGTTTCAGAGCTTTTGAGGAGATGAACTTTCTAAGATATTTTCAATGAATAGATATGTAGAATTATTTTTTTAATTTCGACCAAAATAAGTATATTAATAGATGGGAAAGAATCCCACGGATTAGGAAATAATTTGGTCAAAATCAAATCAGAGATTCACAACGGTCAGAACTTGAGCCGGCTCAAAGAAGCCACAAGCCGTCTTAAATACACAGAGAATAAATTCATATCATATCAGATAAGTGTTGAGACGTCTCAAGAAGAATGTAAGACGTCTCAAGACAAGGTTGAGCCGGCTCAAAATGAACATAAGCCATTTCAAGTAAACAGAGAATAAATAGATGTTCCAAGGACTTGTGAGACAGCTCAAGACATGGTTAAGCCGGCTCAAGGAGACAAAGAATCAATGAATGATCAAGAGGACTTATGGGACAGCTCAAAACAACATGAGTCGGCTCATATCAGATAATTTAGAGATAGTTAAGGCTTTTAAAACTGTATGACACATAGGAGATGTATCCTACGACTCAAGAAAAGAGAAAATACATAGTTTACACATTTGAAGCACGTTATCTGAGTCGCTTTAAGTTTTCATCTCTTAATCCATGTCTCCATGTGTCTTTATCTCTAAATCCATGTCTCCATGTCTTTTTAGATCTTCGATATCGCAAATATTGTTCTTTTTCTTCGATATCGCCATTCTTATTATGTCTCATACTGAAATCATATAACTCAACTACAAGCATCATTTAAATAGTGTTTTATCCAATATCAAAACTAAAGTAAATAGATATTACCCAATAAGGTCAACAATCTCCCTTTTTGATATTTGATAAAACCTATTTACAAGCTAAGAATTTGAGACATAACTAATGTAAGAACTCATGAAAACTCTAAAAACTCCCCTTGAATTCAATATCCTTATTTTCTATGCATAAATTCAAGTTTTATACCAATTGAAAAATCCACCAATAGAAAAATTCATGTGCAAAATAAGTATATCGTTTTTCCAGATGAAAAGTATGTTGAAAATATCTTTTTCTTCCTCTTTTTGTCAAAAATCAGAAAGGTAAACAATAGATATATAACGACAACAATAATAACATCAACAATACCAAATATCCATATATCCAAAACAATAAAAGCACACCATATTCATATCCAAAACATCCATATCTTAAATCCAAAATATCAAAACACCATCACATCACATTGGTTCACAAAAGATGCATCACATTGTTGCATAACCAAACATACATCCAAAAATTACATTGCAACAAAAAAAATCACAAATATGCTTCAATTTTTATCATCCTTGAAGTATCACGAAGTAGGAGCAGCCGGATGTTGTGAAATCGGGTAGGAGTAGTTGGCGATGGATCGGTGTGAGGAATAGAATCGGTGTGAGTGATAGGATCAAAGGGAGGAAAAGGATCAATGAGAGTGGGATCCGTGTGAGGAGGAGGAACAACAGAAGTTGATGGTTCATTTGAAGTGGGAGGAGGATAGAATGGAGTTGGAGGAGGAGCTACGCCATGGAGAGAGGTCATGAAGGCCATGATCCGATTCTGCGACTCGATTTGTTGATTTGAGATACGGTTCTCAAGGACATCCATTTAATCAAGGGGACGTTTTTCAATAACATCAATGTGGTGAAACGCGGTCTTCAATAAGATGAGTGAATAGGAGTAAATTCCGAACGACGAGTGGATTCGGACTCCGACTCAGAAGAAGAATGCTCAGAAGCAACAGTGTCGTCAGGAGAAATGTGTATAAGATTCACGTTTCTCAGGTTTTTCAATAGGGAAAGAGCTAACGGAAATTTTGAAGAAATGAAGAATTTTAGTAGTAATCTTTCCGTAAGCTAAAGTATTACGCGATTTGATGAAAGTCCATGTATGCTTGCAAATGAGGAGAGGAAGATTGACTCAGAGTTGCTTCAGAATGCAATAAGTGAGGAGTTTATGGCACCATGCGTATTTTGTTCGACTACCCGTCTTAGGAAGAATACAGAAACCAAAAAGTTTAGCGATAAGGCGGGCACGAGAAATCAAATGATCTGATTGTTCTGAAGCAACGTATTTCTTGTCGTTATGAATCAAGATAGAAGCAGACTCGGGAGATTCATTTTCCGGATAGTGCGGAAAAGAGGATAGTGTAAACAAATAGATGTCAAGACTCTCATTAGGAATATGTAAAATTTAGCTTAGAATTTCAGGGGCAAACTCAAAACTGCAAGTGAAATAAAAATCTGATCAAGTTCGGCGTGATTACGTCACTCGTGAAATTTGCAAAAACGCACTGAACAACGTATGGGTGCGTCGAGCAGTTCCAAAGACAAGAAATCTTTCCAACCTTGATATTCAAATAAGGATTTAATGTTCAAATCATCTAAACCCTGGAAATTTATCATCGAACCGCTTAAGACTTTTCTAGTCAATTTTTTCTTGGAGGTGTCGAAGTGTTCTTGCTTGTGATATCGGGGATCAAAATCAGTGGATGGTGTAAGGGGTGTGATAGTAGGGTTATATTCTCGCCAAAATTTTTGGCCGAGAGCTTATTGTTCCCTTATAAAAATAAAAGGAAACCCTCATGTATTAAACACGTGCATCCATATGCAAAGCATGTGGGTACCGCCTCAGACAGAATTAAATTCTATATTGGATCCCACGTGTTAAACACATGAGTGTGTTACGTGTTTTTCATGTGAGCGCCAGCCTTTGTTATGATTAAATCCTATAGTGACGCCTCATGTGAAACATACGTGAGCTCCGGCGTGCAAAGCACGTGAGCGACTATTTATAAAAAAATTAAATTCTTAGACGGCACCCACGTACTATGCACGTGGGCGTCAGCGCCCAAATTAAAGAGGATAGAATTAAATTCTACATAAGGAATATTTTCCTAAAATCTGGGATATTCTCTGTTAAACAGAGCCGTTGGATCAAATATCCAATGGTGATTAAAAAATTATCAAAAGATAGAATTAAATAGGAGAAAATATCTTCCTAATCTTTTGAAATGAGAGATATTCTCAGTTCGATCAAAAATCCAATATTAAAATCAAATTCTAATCTTTCTAAACGAGAAAGATAAATTTTGAACCCTTGGATTAAAAAATCCAATGGTGATTAAAAATCACGGTTTGATAAAATTCAATTCTATCTATGGGAAAATATTTCTCTAATCTTGTTAAAAAAACAAGAATATATATATATATATATATATTCTATGAAACAAAAATCATTGGATCAAAGATTTAACGGTGGATAAAATCCCCCAAATAATCTTTGAAGCCAATTAAATCAATTGGTATCTCTCAAATAAGAGATTTTCTCAAAATTGATTAACAATCTGCCTTCTCTATAAAAAGAACCTGAGACTTCAAGTCTTGAGAAGAGGCGGGAGGGGAGAGGAAGGAGAGGAGACCACCCCATAAACTTCTGTGTAAAAATAGATACAGAAGGTTTTCCACAAGCTTCCACAAAATAACAAAGAATTTAATTCTCAATAAAAGAAGATCTTCCTCTAAACTCTAGCTAAAGAAAACACAGAGATCAAAATATCTCATTTACCTATCTAAGGATTTAACCCTTCTCAAGAACTTAGTTTTTTCTCTGGATCTGAGATCTACAAGACAAATCTCTCACATGTTGAGAATTTAATTCTCATTGGGAACATCTTATTCTTGAGAATCAAAGATTCAGGAGAGAACATGGATACAAGAATATGAAGAAGATGGAGTCCATAATACTTCAGAAACTTAGTTCTTTCATATCAAGAACTTAGTTCTTAAAGAACCCGATTCCAGATCCTCAAAATAGTGATCTTGGTGATCGCCAATGGTCAAAATACCATTAACAGAGATTAAAGTTCTCTAAAAATATCAACAGAGATTAAATCTTTAAAGAACTCAGTGCCTCACGAGAAAAGCACATGAGCACTTAAGACCAAGTTACATAGCACCTCACGTGAAACGCAAATGAGTGCCAGAAAACAGAAAGTTTAGTGCTTAGCACTAGTGCAGCGCCTCACGTGAAATACATGTGAGCGCCAAAAAAGTTAGTGCTTAGCACCAGTACAGCGCCTCACGTAAAACACACGTGAGTACCAAAACTCAATGCATCACGTGAAATACACGTGAGCGCCCAAAAGAAGCCAAAACGTTAGCGCCTCATGTGAAATACACGTGAGCGCCATAAAAGACTAGTGCTTAGCATTATTTCAGCGCCTTATGTGAAACACACGTGAGCGCTATATATCTTAGTGCTTAACACTGCTGGGTAGTACAGAAACCCAATGTTAGCCTAAATTGGCCAAGTTTTCTGAAATTAAATCTCTTTGATTTCAAATCAAGCGAGCCCATATGTTCGTGATTTCCAAACTGACCTTAGTCTCAAACATGACTAATGATCTCTCATCGATGATATCCAAAATGATATTCATCCTATATCTCCTAAGGTAATCTTAGTCTCAAATATGACTAACGATTCTTAGATTCACCATAATCTTTTCCTTCAAATACGGGATTTGATTCAAGAGTATATCTTTCCACACCTCTGATATATGCCGTAATTCCTCAACGTCTTCAGAGAGATGGCGGGTTCCAACAACCAACAACTCCTCTTTTATCGTCTCAAACATGGCTATAATGGACCAAATGTCCTTAAACTAACATTCGTCCCCAAAACGAGAATAATGGACCGAAACGTCCCTAAACTAGTGCGTTCCCCTAAACACGGGAATAATAGACCGAAATGTCCTTAAACTAATATCGTCCCAAACACGGTGATAATGGACCGTGATGTCCTTAAACTAATATAATTGGGCCCATGTGCTCATTTGTTTCTAAGTAGATCTTAGTCTCTGACTAGTGATCCTTAAACCAAACCCAAATATACTATGAACTGATGGACCTCATTTATATGAGATCTGCGTCCTAAGTCCATTCCCGTTGGCAAACTAAGCTACCGACATGGACTGCGTCAAGCAAATTCTTGACCCAAACCCAAATCATGAAAATATATGTATGGATTTGGACTACTCCGTGCCCTACGGTCGACGACGAAAACTAGTCTCCGTATACAATCCACGGGTAACTAAAACAAACAAAATAATATACGACACGAAGTGAACTACTGGAGAAGGAGAAAGTGGTCATCGCAACGCGATAACGTACTTAACTGCAGGGGCTTGCGTATGCAGGAAAGAGCGTCCCCCTGATCAAAAACCCCTCACAAATGAGAGGGAATCTGATGAAGTCCGCTACCTCGGTCGCATTTGTCCAAACCTCCGATATACGGTGCCATAAATCAATTTGGTATCTTCGGAGGGGTGGATGGATATATTCCAAATAGTATTTGCCCCCAAATTCAAGCTAGACGCCCCAAGCGTCTAAGTCCTTTCTTCGGCGGTAAACAAATTAGATGAAGAAGTAGGAACATGAGGAAGAGGATTAGATTACCACGGCGTTTGGAAATGGGTTTGGGAGGCTTCGTTGCGACTGGCTTCTAGTTTATTCCACCAGCGCTTGGAGAACTCTTGGACGCTAGATTGTTGAAGCATAACTTATGTGCTTTCTTCAGAATTTGAATCGCTTGGTATTACGCATCTCTTCGTCGTGGGAGTTATGAGTTCAGATCGATTTGAAGAAATTGGAAGGAGTTGAAGAGAAATCGATGGAATCTTGATCAAAATTGAAGAATTTTGGTGTTTAAGGTTTTGGGTCGAAGGAGAAGAGATGGCTCGAATAGAAGGAAATGATGGATGGGTCGTCTTAAAAAAATTAATTTTGCTGAGTTGGCACGGTTGAGACGGCTCAAAGATGGGTTGAGCCGGTTCATATACCCAGAGACTCAAAAATAAAATATACAACTTTTGAGACAGCTCAATAGTTGAGCCGGCTCAAAAACTGATATTCTGACATATCAGAAAATATCAAGGATACTCGGCTCATTTTCCGACTTCACGGCATTTGAGACTTAATAAAAACTAATATCAAGGTTTTAGAAAAAAAATTTAGAAAACTTACACCAATTCCAATTGAAAATATTTAAAGATCATTTAACTTTATTTCTCACTTGATTGATAATCCTGTGAAGGGTTTCAAAACATCTCCGCTAGACTCGTGAATAGGATTTATTGTAATTAACATAATCCACAACTAGATTTCCCTAAAAGGATTGCAGACGCCGTTTGGCAAAGTGAATTTAAAGTTATTATTGATCAAGTCAAATTCATATGGAAACCAAAGAAAATATTAAGATATCTTAACTTCCATAAAATTCCATAAACTCCAAAAAATACTTAAAAATCACGAATCAACCAAAACATCATGAAATCATGCATCAATATCTATCAAATTCAGGGAGCCCCTAATAATAACAAATCGAACCTTATTCAAGGGTTTTGTAAAAATATCTGCCAATTGAAATTCAATTGGCACATATTCAAGAATGATCACCCTTGTGATAATGATCTCGTAAAAAGTGATAGCGAATATCGATATGTTTAATCTTTGAGTGTTTTTTAGTCATGTGCACGGTGCTAGTGTTGTCGCACAAAATTGGAATTTTGGAAAAAAGCCCATCATAATCATTTAAAGTGTATTTCATTCAAAGTGTTTATGCGCAACAAGCACCGGCGGCGATATATTCTGCCTCGGCCGTGAATAAAGTTACTGAGTTTTGTTTCTTAGAAATCCACAAAACAAAACAGTTACCAAGTAAATGACAAGTGTCACTAGTGCTCTTGCGATCTACTTGGCTACCCGCATAATCAGCATCCGAATAACAAGTCAAGGGAAAATTATTGTTCTTCGGATACCAAAATCCTAAATTAATCGTATCTTTCAAATATTTAAAAATACGTCTAACAACGGAAATGTGCGATTCTTTAGGATCTGACTGAAAATGTGCACACAGACAAACACTAAACATAATATCCGGTCGACTCGCCGTTAAATATAAAAGGCCACCAATCATACATCGGTATAGAGTCTTATCTATACTCTTACCATTCTCGTCCTTTGATAGCTTTACCACTGTAGGCATAGACGTGGCGTACGTTCGCGATCTTTTTGATTAACTCCTTTGTGTACTTAGTTTGGTTTATGAAAACTCCGTCTTTTGTTTGCCTTATTTGTAGTCCAAGAAAATAGCTTGATTCGCCCATCATGCTCATCTCGAAGACATCCTGCATAGACTCGGCAAACTCTTGACAAAGATCTTCGTTAGTGGATCCAAAGATAATATCATCGATATATATTTGCATTAACAAAATATCTTTATCAAAGTGTTTTGTAAAGAGTGTTTTATCAACAATTCCCTTTGAAAAATCAATATTTAGCAGAGAAGGGAGCTTGTTTAAGACTGTATAAGGTTTTGTGGAGTTTAAAACGTGATTTAGGAATTGATGATTTTCAAAACCGAAAGGTTGTGCCACATACACTTCCTTCTCTATTTTACCATTCAAAAATGCACTCTTTACATCCATTTGAAAAAGATTGAAGTTCTTGTAGCAAGCATAAGCTAATAGAATACAAATGGCTTCAAGTCGTGCTATGGGAGCATAAGTCTCCTTGTAATCAATTCCTTCAAAATGACTATAAACTTGCGCAGCCAACCGCGCTTTGTTTCTAACCGCGTTGCCGGAATCGTCAAGTTTGTTCCTAAACACCCACTTAGTACCAACAACTGGTTTATCTTCGAGCCTAGGCACAAGTTGCCAAATTTTATTCCTTTCGAATTGTATCAACTCTTTGCATAGCAAGTATCCAATCACTGTCTAACTCGGCGGCTTAAAAATTTTTAGGTTCAATTTTGGAAATAAAACCCAGATTTAAACAAGTATTGAAGTTCAAAAATTGAGTGATTACTCCCTGTTCTACGTTACCTATTACTTGCTCTTTCGGATGATCTTTCTTTAAGCGCTAATCCTTATGAAGTTCTTGATGTTCATCACCATTTGGTTCGTCTTTCTTTGGATTCTCCGTAGCATCATCCTTGATGTTCATGTCTTGCAGTCCTCTTATATCTGTATCATCAAAACTAGCAATTTTCTTGACAGGAATGTTCTCATCAAATGTAACGTGAATGCTTTCTACAATAATTTGAGTCCTTTTATTAGATATTCTATATGCTTTGCTAGTTAATGAATAGCCTAGAAAGATGTCTTCATCACTTTTAGAATCGAATTTTCCCAATTTATCCAAAGTGTTTAAGATAAAACAATTACGGCCAAACACTTTAAAATATTTTATGATTGGCTTATTTCCATAAAATAACTCATAAAGGGTTTTCTTTAAAAAAATTCGCAATGAGATTCGATTCAAAATATAGCCAACAGTATTAACTGCTTCTGCCCAAAAGTGGTTTGGTAAAACGTTTTCCTTCGGCATGGTTCTCACCATTTCTTGTAAAAAACGATTTTTCCTCCCCACAACACCGTTTTATTGTGGTGTCCTTGGACACGAGAACTCATGTTTAAAACCAAAATCTTCGCAAAATTCTTTAAATAAAATATTTTTAAATTCCCCTCCGTAATCACTACAGATCTTGGAGATTTTCAAATCTGTTTCATATTGGATACGCTTAGAAAAGATTTTAAAAGTGTTAAACGCATCACTCTTACTAGCAAGAAAGAATACCCAACAAAAGCAAGAAAAGTCATCAACTATTACATATACATATGACTTTCCACCTAGACTCAAAGTTCTAGATGGACCAAATAAATCCATATGTAATAGTTGAAGAGATTTTGACGAAATTACCTTGGTCTTCATCTTGAATGAAGTCTTTACCTATTTACCCAATTGACATGCGTCGTACAGCTTATCCTTCTCAAACTTTAACTTTAGGATTCCTCTTACATGTCGTCTTTTGCAATCTTAGCAAGCTGGTCCATTGATGCGTGACCAAGCCTATAATGCCAACCAAAAATCTGCATCCTCTACGACTAAGCATGTGATTTTAACGTTAGCAAAGTCAATAGAATCAACAATATAAGTGTTATAATATCTTTTGCCTAAAAGAATACACTTGTCTTTAAAGATTTTACAACTGGTTTTATCAAAAGACGGCGGTGTATCCTTTGTCGCAAAATTGACTAATACTAGACAAGTTGTGTTTTAAATTCTCTACTAACATAACATTATTTATAGTGGTAGATTCGCTTACCACGATTTTACCCTATCCTTTATATATCTCCAAAGGTGACGTTCCCACCTTTTTCTTTTGATAGTGAGTCGAAACTAAATATATCGCCGGTTACGTGTCTCGAACACCCATTATCAAGGTACCATGTGGTTCTACATTGTTGTGGCTGGGTACCTAAAATGGAAGATTTATGTAACCTTTGGTACCCAAATCATTCTTGGTCCGCGGAGGTTAGTTGCATGAATGCGTTCTAGAAGTAGATAATCTTGAGTTACCTTTAGGCACGCTACTTCTAGGCACAAAGTGATATTTATATGTTGAGTTATTCTTGATAGGGCAATATCTAACAGTATTGCCAAGAGTAAGACAATAGTGACAAGTTTTTAAAGCATGTCTATGGTCATATCGGTATGTAGTGCCTCCAAGAAATCTATTGGTTGAAGTACCAACTGATGTGTTACGATCAAAACCAAGACCAAAAGTTTTGCGGTTCTCGCTATATTTACCAAGTACCATATCCAGCTTGTTCTTACCCTTGGTGAATTTAACGAGAGCCTCTTCTAGCTTCGTGGTTTTTGTTTTAGTACTAACAAGTTCGTGTTCCAATTTAGTATTTGTATTTTGCAAATCTTTAAAGGAGGATGCTAAATTGTCACGACTAACTGCAATAGATTCAAGCTTGGTATTCAATTCAATATTTTCTTCTTTCAAAACATCGTTTTCATTTTTCAGTATAGTACCGGAGTTACAAGTAAAAGTAGAAAGTTTCCTTTTCAAACTCTTGTACTTTGAAAATAATTTTTTAAAGTTTTCTTGAAGTTCAGCATATTAACTGATCACATCATCTCTATCTAAATCATCGAAATCATCATCGCATATCTCGTCGTTGTCCTCATGTGCTATAAAACACATGTTGGCAACGTGCTTATCTTCTTTGTCAGAAGCCTATGAATCTAATTTATCCCACTTTGCTCGGAATACTTTACGCCTTTCATCGCCTTTCATGTCGTTGGTTTCCTTGTTTTTGTTTTTGCCTTTGTTTAAGCTTGGGCAATCAGTTTTTATATGGCCCTGCTTATTGCATTCATAATAAGTAGGCAAACTGTTAGAACTTGACATTCTGTTACCTTTGTAGTTGCCTCTTTTCTTGAAGTTTCTGAACTTCATAAATTTCGTGAATTGTTTGGCGAGCGCTGCCATGTCTCCACTTCCATTGTCGTCATGTTCACTTTCCGACTTGTCTACTGGAATGCTCTGACTTTAGAGCTAGGTTTCTTTTCTTTTGAGGTTCGTCAATCTTTTACCTTGTCCTAATGTCATTAAGTTTCATCTCGTACGTCTTGAGCTTCCCATTAAGGTTCTCCAAGCTTAGTTCGTCTAGATCATTCGCTTCTTCAATCGTTTTAACCTTGGATTGCCATGCTTCCGTAAGAATCCTCAAGATCTTCAGGCACTTCTCTTTTTCTGTAAAAGTTTTTCCATAATTGAACTCAGTAATAATCTTATTAAATTTTGAATACATTACATCAATCGTTTCATCAGTGCTCATTTTAAATTGTTTGTATTCACTCATAAGCCGATTGATTTTACTCTATTTCACCTGACTCGTCCATTCGTGAGAAGTTTCGAGAGTCGTACAAATCTCATGTGCGGTGGTGCACATAGAGACCCGATTGAACTCGTCAGGTGAAAATGAGTAGTGTAATGCATTCATTGCTTTGATATTTAAAGCGATGTCTTTCCGAGCACTCTCACTATAAGGTCTAGCGGTATAACAAATTTATCTTCTACAACGTCTAGAATATCAAGATAGATGCATTGCAGGAAAATTCGCATCTTGATTTTCCAGAAGTTGTAATCAGTGTCATCAAAAAGTGGTGGCCTATCAGTGACTTGATCTTCTAGTGTTCTATTATTTTGAGAAATATTATTGTTAGCCATAAGATCTAAGCTCTAGGTTTTAAGCCATAAGAGAACTAACTGCTCTGATACCAATTGAAAAATGTCCTAGAAGGGGGTGAATAGGACAAATGGTTAACAATTAAAACTTTATTGCTCAAATCAATAAAAGTTACGGAAAATAATATTAAATAACAACAGTTGCAGTAACAATAGAATAAATAAGAGTTAAGAGATTGCAAACACTAAGCAACACCGGCAATTGGTTACGAAGTTCGATACCCCCGTATCCACGTTTCTGTCTAGGTCTCTCCTTAGGAACTATCCACTAATCAAACTTCTTAAGACGAAGAAAACTTTATAACACTGATGGACCATCTCCATCGAGTAACCTTTTCAAGGCTAAAAATCAAACCTTTACAATTCACATGTTTGATGGACAACTTTCACCGGGTAAACCAATTTGGTAGGCAATCTTTACCGGATTGTAGCACAAGAAAAGTAAAAAGAAAATCAATTCCTAATCTCGTATATAATCAAACAATTTTCAAAATCCGAGATTTAGGGTTTAAGGTATTTTTTAAGATAAAGCTTTGATCTCAAAAAGAATTTTGATAAAAGATTTAAAGTTGAGATCGAATTTTGCAAAGATTAAAAATTAAACAAGTTTGATAATCTTTGCAAATAATAAAATCAAAAGATTTTAAATAAAACCAAAAGGATTTTAAAACCTGGTGATGACTTAGGGTTTCGAAACTTTTGAGGAGATGCACTTTCCAAGAGATTTTCGAAGAATAGATCTGTAGAATTTTTTTTTAATTTCGACCAAGACAAGTATATTAATAGATGAGAAAGAATCCCACAGATTAGAAAAAAATTTGGTCAAAATCAAATCGAAGATTTGCAACGGTCAGAACTTGAGCCGACTCAAAGAAGGCATGAGCCGTCACATACACACAGAATAAATTCATTATATCAGACAAGTGCGAAGACGCCTCATGACAAGGTTGAGCCGGCTCAAAATGAACATGAGCCGTCTCAAGTAAACAGAGAATAAATAGATGTTCTAAGGACTTGTGAGACGGCTCAAGAAATGGTTGAGTCGGCTCAAGAAGACAGAGAATCAATGAATGATCAAGAGGACTTATGAGACGACTCAAAACAACATGAGCCATCCCATATCAGAAACTTTAGAGATAGTTGAGACTTTTAAAACCGCATGACACATACGAGATATATCTTACGACTCAAGAAAAGAGAAATACATAGTTTACACATTTGAAGCACGTTCTCTATGTCGTTTTAAGTCTTCATCTCTTAATACATGTCTCCATGTGTCTTGTCTTTATCTCTAAATCCATGTCTCCGTGTCCTTTTAGATCTTCAATATCGCTAATCTTGTTCTTTTTCGTCGATATCGACATTCTTGTTATGTCTCTCACACTAAAATCATATAACTCAACTGCAAGCATCGTTTAAATAGTGTTTTATTTAATATGAAAACTAAGGTAAGTAAATGTTACCCAACAAAGTCAACAATTTCGAGATATGACGAGCTTGAATATAAACACACACACACACACACACACACACACACCCAAAAAAAAATGAAGCGTCTTTTGCGGTTGTCCTGTGATTTCCAGGCGCATTTGATACTTCGTAGACAATAGTTGTCTGCATGCAGAATGTTATTGTGTTGGAAATGGGTGGAATTAGGGCTAGGCGACAAGTAAGAATTCTAGGCATATGCATGTAGAGAACTTTTCACAGTGGACCACATGGGTGATATGTAAGGATAGAATTTTAGTAACCACATATTATAGACTTCTAGCCTTAGAAATGGATGTAATCAAGGTACTTATGGCTTCTTAGAAGAATCTCCAAGCAGCTAGGATGTGTTTGGACTTGTATTGTTGATTCTAAATTGTAATAGGTGCAGCAAGTTCTCCATGTGTTATTTTGGCTCAGGATCTTCTGAAAGTAAATTGATTCTACAAACGCAAAATATTCATGCAACTTGATTCATAAACCACACAAGCTATATTTCCCCTTAACTTGTGGTATCCATTTCGCAAGTTATGTAATATTTGTATACCAGTGTTGTATTCTGAATGAAAACCTATGCATTACATCATGGCGTTTTCACTACCAAATGATGGTTAAATGGTCATGAAGTTGTTGGAGAAGAGTTCACAAGGGGCTACCATATGAAACTTTTTGCAGATATCATGGCAGATTGATTTAAAATATATTATATCGTGTAGTGAGCCATAGAAAAATGTAACAGAACTAGGGGAAAACATGCTGTGTCAGTGGACGCTTTTGAATCGCAGGGTTTAGGGTTTTGGTACTATGAAGTCAGCATATGGCCAAAACAGATGCACCCGACTCTTTTTCATTGGCTGTCATTTAGTTTTAGCCTTATTTTCAATCCAACATTTAGAAGTGGCAAGATTGCGTACCTATGGTATGTTGTGCGATCCCATTAAGCTCTAAGTGTATATCTACACCCCACCCATACCAAATAAGAAATAGTTCTCGAACGAGTACTCAAGTTTGATGTTTATTAGGTACTATTGATCTTCTATTCAGTGTTTTATTGTGTAAAATTATTAGAACGTGCATGATATTTGAGAATTTAAGTGCAACATGATAATGCGAACATATAGTCGTCCTTACTATGGCAAGAGGGTCCCTATTACTAAAATCACCGCATGCTAATTTACCATGTATATCGGTTAATATGGGGTCCTATTACTAAAATCATTATCAATGACTTGAGAGATTTAGGGTTTCAATTTTTTAACTTGTAAACTTTACAACAACAACAACTGAGCCTTTTATCCTAAGGATATGGGGTAGCCTACCTGAACCAACATGAGAATCACGCAGGGTTGAGCACATGAATCCTCCGTCTCGACTCACTCCTATCGAACAATATACTTTCATTAAGACCTTTGGTATCCATATCTTTTCGTATCGTCTCCATCCACATTTTCTTCGGTCTCTCTTTTGCACTTTTGACTTGGCCTAAATCGAGAATATCCATTCGTCGAACCGGTGCTTCCGTAAGTCTACATCATACATGACCAAAGTATCTTAGACGGTTTTTCCGCATCTTCTCCTCCACGAGTGCTACACCAACCTTTGCACGAATATCCTCATTTCCCACATTATCTTTTCTATTGTTACCACACATCCAACGGAGCATGCGCATCTCCGCTACATGCATCTTCTATGCATGATGTTTCTTAGAAGCCCAGCATTCCGTACCATATAATAAGGCATGCTGAATAACATTTCGGTAAAATTTTCATTTCAACCTTAACGGAAAGTTACGATCGCATAAAATCCCCGTTGCACTCCATTTCAACCAGCCAGCCTGAATCTTCTGATTGATATCGCTATCGATCTTCCTATCCTTTTGGATGATGGAACCTAGAAATCTAAACTGATGCTTAGTGATATCTCATGCTCATCTAGTGTTATACGACTATGATATTTGACTTCTCTGTTTACTAAATTTGTATTGCATATATGCGCTGTCTTGAACTTACTCAATCTAAACTTTTGAGATTCCAACGTTTGCCTCCACAACTTCAATTTGGTATTAACCCCTGCTTTCGTCTCATTTACCAGAATAATATCATCAGCGAATAACATACACCAAGGTACTTCATCCTGGTTAGTTCTAGTAAGTCCGTCCATCACTATGACAAATAAGAATAGACTTAATACGGATCCCTGATGCAACCCAATTGTGATCGGAAAATATATTGTTAGGCCGCTGCAAGTCCTTACATTTGCCACTACTCCATACTTGTCCTTGATTATGTCATTGTATTTGATTGGGACTTCTTTCTTCATCATTTCTGCCATAATACCATTCTAGATACCTTCTCGTAAGATTTTTCTAAGTCAATAAAAACCATATGCAAATCCCTTCTTTCTCGAAAACGTTCGATAAGTTGACGAAGCACATGAATAGCATGTGTCGATCGTCCAGGCATTAACCTAAATTGGTTCTCTGTTATCTTAACATTATGCCTTAGCATATGTTCAATCACCATCTCTCAAAATTTCATGGTGTGACACATAAGTTTTATTTTACGGTAGTTTAAGCAACTTTGAATGTCATCCTTATTCTTGTAAAGAGATACAAGGGTACTCTTCTTTCACTCATTGGGTATCTTTTTGGTTTTCCAAACCTTATTAAACAGGTCTTCCAGTCATCTAACATCTATCTCTCCTAAGCATCTCTATACATCAATAGGAATCTTGTCTGGACCAACAGTTTTTCTTAATTTCATCCTCTTCAATACCTCTGTAACCTCAGATATTCTTTTCCTACACATGAAATCACTGTTTATATCTTGAGATTGAATGACAAGTCCATCCAAATTCTTAGTAAAACTCTCATTGAACAATTTGTCAAATAATCTCTCCATCTCTTCTTGATATTCTCATCTTGGACTAAAACCTTCTACTTTTCATCTTTAATACAGTTCACTGCACATAAGTTTCTGGTCTTCCTCTCACTCATCCAAGCAATCTCATATATATCATTTTCAGCCTCCTTGGTGTTTATCTTCTTGTACACCTTTTTGTAGACCTTAGTTTTATCTTTCCTGAACAGCTTTCTTAACCTCCTTTTTAGCTATCTTATACTTCTCAAACCTCTCAACATTTTTGCTTTTCTTCAAATCCCTATAAGACTCTCTATTGATTTTTATAGCAGTCATTACTTTTTCATTCCACCATGACGTGTCCTTAAATGGTGGAGCACCACCTCTCGTCTCACTAAGTAGATCTCTAGTTACCCTTTTAACGCAACTAACTATCTTGTTCCATGTGTCTAAATTGTCTTCGGACTTCCAATCAGCCTTTTGAACTACACGATCTACAAAGTTTTTTTTGTTATCTTTCTTTAATCGCCGCCACTTAATTCTATACTTTACCTTACGTCTGATCTTCCTTGGCCCTCTTCTAAATCGAACATTTAGAACTAAAAGTCAATATTGAGTAGTTGCACTCTCACCTGGCGCTACTTTACAATCGATGCAATAATCTTTATCTATCTTTCTAGTCAGAAAAAAGTCTATTTGACTAGCACCCGATCCATTCCTAAAGGATATCAAGTAACTCTCTTTTCCTAAACCAAGTGTTTGCCAAGATCAAGTCATAAGACAAGACAAAATCTAAAATCGCGTTACCTGCTTCATTCTTCTGTCCAAAATCAAAACATTGATGGATAGTATCAAACCCATTACGATTAGCACCTACATGGCCATTGAGATTACCCCTAATAAATAATTTCTCTCTACTGGGTATCTTTTGCACCATCTCGTCTAAATCCTCCCAAAACGTCCGCTTATTAGCATTATGAAGCCTTATTTGTGGTGCATAAGTTCTAATAACATTAAGGATCCCCCCATCTAAAATAAGCTTAGCTAGAAAAATCCTATCATCTTTTCTCTTAATCTCAACTATATTCTCAAGCAGCTGTCTTTCTATGGTTACGCCTATCCCATTAAGATTTTTGTCTACACCCATATACCAAAACTTATAACCCCATGGCTCTGTAATTCTACCTTTTTCATCTACTCACTTAATTTCTTATAACCATATAATACCAACTCTTCTTCTGATCATTACCTTCACTAATTCTCTTAATCTACCTGTAAGGGAATTTATGTTCCAAGAGGCACGCCGCTTCCAGACGACAACCTAACATACTTAACACTACATCCGGGATCCGATGTAACACGTCGCTAAGTAGAGGATGCCCTAACGATATTGTTATAGTGGTTCATGTCATAGAATGTGACAGTTTTATGCTGGCTGTCACAAGCCTACCACAATTATCACCCTTTCTCATCTAGACTTGGGATCGGCAATGGTGGGTTTGCCCACCTTGAATACTTAACAACTTTAAACAATTCAGATATTCACTTTAGCTGCCCAACTTGATCTGTAAGTGGTAAATTCAGGTGCAGAATGTATATTTGCTCTCTGTCCAACCCGGGGTTTTGTTGTACGCAGCATGTTTCCTATGTTAATTATGCTTTATTTTCATGCAGATTACTGTGGTATGAATACGAGTATATCCATTTGCTTTACTTTTATCATGCAGATTATTGTAGTATAAATACACCTATGAATATATCCACCCAAAAAGTTGGTTAATTTTATTCTGATTATTATACAGGGAACTTAAATGGTGACGTGGATACAAAGCAAGCACCCACAAGTCCCATGTCAAAAGGTGGAGATAATCCCTTCCACTCGTAAAAATCCCAACATCTGGATCAAACAAAGATACACACGATGTAATGTGGGCATCATCACCAGATCGTCTCGAACCATCTCAAAAACCATTTCCTCGATCAAACGGTTCGAGCTCGCCCTCGTTCTCAGAATCTGGATCCGATGTCTACAGCAAGCGAGAAGTGATACAAAAGCTCAGGCAACAACTAAAAAAACGAGGCGAAATGATAATTGAGATGCAGACACAAATCATGGACCTACAAAATTCCCTGAGTGCTCAAATAACCCACTCAACAAATCTCCAAGCTCAGCTCCATTCAGCGAATCGAGACTTGTTTGATTCAGAGAGAGAGATTCGACGGCTGAGAAAAGCCATTGCTGATCATTGTGTGTCAGAAGCTATTAATGGGGGAGCTAATGGATATATTAATGGTGTCGATGATCCTGAGTTGCTCTGTAATGGTTTTGAGAAGGGGAGAGGAGATTGTGACAATGTCGTGGATTTGAAGAGAGAAGTTGGGGGTTTAAGGGAGTTAATAGAAGGAAAGGAGTTGTTGCTTCAGAGCTACAAGGAACAGAAGTTAGAATTGAACGCGAAAGTGAAGGAGCTGCAATTGAAACTTAACTCACAGCCAGGTGCCGAATATTTTGTAGTCATTTCGCAGAGTTTGGTAGTGATTCCACATTAGGAGCTTCATCTTTTCTTTCCTTTTTTTGTCGTTTTCTTTTTAGCAAAATTTCATTTGTTGTATATAGTTTGTGGAACGTGGCTTGGCTTGTTCATGTCATTATGTGTAAAATGTGGTGAAGACTTGGCCAAAAAATGTAGATTTAGATGGAATTGTGCTTTGGGTTTGCAATGGTGGAGGTTATGGATTGATTTGATTAACATCTGGAGTTAGAATGGCTTGTTTTCATAGAGCTGGCAACTGAGAATTGCAGTTGTTAGATCAAATGTGTAGCTCTGACTAATTGAAGAAAATGTTGGGAGAATGTTTGGGGTAGCAAAACTCCGGCATCTTTTTTTTGTTTTTCAGCTAGTGTGTGGGCATATGCAAATTTATGTTTTGATAATTATAGTTTGTTAGAGTTAATGGATGCTTGGTTTTATTTTCAGCTCGGTACCTCCACAGGCTTGTTAGAGACATCATAACTAGACGTGAAGGGACTTATAGGTAAAGGGACTTGTAAAGGAACTTATAGGTAAAGGGACTTATAGTGGCTGCTCTGAATTGAGATATGACCTAAGCTTTATTTGTAGCATAGGGGTGAAACTGGACTGGATTTGGTTGGTTTTCGACAATTATTATAGTCGACCCGAAATTTAAAACTAAACCGAGAACACGTCCGAACCATACAGGTTTACATTGCAGTATACCCAAAATATGCAAGTTCGAGTTTCAGACAGGTGTGGACAGGTTTCGGGCATGGCGTTCTTAAATTAATAAAGAAAAAAATTGTATAGCTGCCGCTAGTTTAAACTAAGTTGATTTCTACCAAATAATCTATCCGGGTAACGAAGACTGATACATCAGCAACAGTTTAGGAGACAACATGGCATCTACAATCTACATTGCTATATGTAGCTTTTGACAGCAATTCTATATGATATCATTGTTTGTAGCTGATATTTATAAGAACTTTCATTAAAAAACAAAAGCATATCATAAAGGTTAACATCTCTACAACTTAAATAAAAGGGTATTATGTTTACACATTTCCATTAAAGCAGATCATCCTCTAAACATGCAATACTTAATAAACATGCATTGAAAAGCACCATAACATAAGGACAGGCACATGACCAAATACTCGACACACATTGCATTGCATTCTTCCAGCGGATAACTCGACCGCTTGAATATGTCCAGCTAATCAGTCTACAGCAACTTTTACGACCATTGTAGAAAAGCTTCATAATTACATCAATCCTACGATTTGCACCACACCGGATCATTCTGCTCGATAACGTAATAATGACGATACTACTGCTCTGGCTTACGGCACGTAATGATAGCAAACTTGATCAGCTTCTTGTTGAAGCCCTCGATCATCAACCGCATTGCAAACGCCCCTCGTATCGTTTTCCATCCTAACAAAGGCCATGACAGTTTTTGTTAAGAGCATAAACATATCTTTTTCAACTTAAACAACTTTGAAATTTTGACCCGGGCGCATGTAGAAAGCGAATTTACTAATGATAAGTAATAAAATGTCACTGACAAGACCCTAAGTTTTGGCAGCAAGAAGATGTTACCGCTTTGTAACAAAGAGGTGAAACCTCGCCATGTCAAGGCGGACCGAATAACAGCAGGCCAGAATGGAGTTACATTATCTGACCAATCAGCTGTCTTGATATCCTGCCACAAACAGAGAAGTTTGTAAACAGATGTAGATGTATGTGATTCTAGTTCTAATAAGAACAAATAATGAAAATGTACGTGAAGATCTAAGGATTGAGCAATTTCGACATAATCCGAAGCTGAGCACCAATCCGGCAGGTAATACGCACTGCATATCTTGTTCAGAAGATTCTTCTCATCAGGCTTTAAAGCCTCTTCATCAGGAGAGAGATCCCTGTGACACCATGTCACTATGATTATAGTAGCTCCAGGCGCTGCGACTCGTGCCAGTTCACTAACAAACTGCAATTATAATGAAGTTGTGCATTAGGTAAACTCATACACAGAATAATTATTAGAAGGATAGATAGTTAGAAATGAGAAAATTCCAGCAATTTATGATGGTCTGTGAAAGCGTGCCATGGCGTTCCTTCAATTTGGTAAAAATCAGAGCTAACATTCAATCTGCTATTGTTTGAGATATCTAAATTTCTCTTAAAGTCCACTTCTGATTAACTGAACTTTCATCAATCAACTACGAAATCCGCGGTTTTCTCCCAAAAAAACAAAAAAAAAGTAACTAAATAATAATGATAATAATAATAATAACAATCAGTTAATTATGGAAATTAAGGGTCAAGAGCATTAATGTAGATCACTCCAAAGCTTTCCTTGGAGTTGGTTAACTTTGAGCAGGTTGAATTTATCTTCTATGTTTGGAAAAGTTATTCCATGTGACGGCCGTATACATCCGGACGAAGAGAGAGAAGAAATAGAAGTGTGGGCTCCACACGCTGCTCAAGACTGTCCGAAACTTCCCCCTCTCTCACCCCCTACCCGAAACTTTCAACTAATTACTTGAGTCGGTGTAGATTTATTAGTTTGAGCCTATCTTGTTTTGGTTATCTTTTAGTTTATAGAATTGTTTTTGATAAAATGTAGTTGTTGTTATCTCTATTCTCTAGTTTAATTATATAAAAGAAAATCCACGTGATTAAAAGTACATGTTTTGCGTGGTGGGTAAATTATTAGCCATAATGGGGTTGAGCTGCAAAAGTGGGGTTGGAGGGACCACCAAGCGGTCCCACCAGCCTAGACCATCACCACACACACACACACACACACTGCCCCCACACACACAGACTCTATTTTGCCCGCAGCCAAGTGGCAGTGGCTGCAGGTAACCTTAGAATTCTCTTCTTTTCTCTATATTCTCTTCTTTTTCTTCTATTCTTCTCTCTCTTCTATTCTTCCCTTTTTCTTTTTCTTTTTCTTTCTCTTTAATTTCTTATCTCTTTAAATTCTTCTCTAAACTCTCTTCTTTTAATTATGTCCTCTTCATCAAAATTCTTATTATCATTTTCTAGTCTCTTATGAACTTCCCATTTTTCTTGTCTTTCCTCCTCATTTTCTTCCTTAAATTCTATTCATTCTATTCTCCTATTTTCCCTGATACAAAGGTTTGAACCTCTGACATCTTGCTTAACTGCAAGAAGGCTTTACCACTAGAATACGGTGGCGCTTGCTTCTCTTCTCTTCTCTTTTCTAAATTACATTCTCATCCATGGATTTTTCTCATTATATTCCTCCAAAATATACTATCTTTTGCTATATTATTCTCATATATACTATATCCTTTTCTTTAAACTTTTCTCAAATGATCTCTTTCTAAATTCAATTATCTTTATCCAATTCTTCTCAACTACTTGATTCTTCTCCAACTTATTTTAATTCTTTCCTGAAGTCTATCCTTCCACCACTCAAATTCTTCTCAACCACTTGATTCTTCTTATTCTCTTTCCTAAAGTCTTCTGGTTCTCTTTTCCGAATCCCATTCTCGTCAATAAACTATTAGTCCTCTCCCTCATCCGGATCTAAACAACGGAGGCTAGACCTATTAAATAACCCATTATTTACAGCGGTATTCTAATCAACTGGAATTTAAGGTCTAATGAGTCTCTTTCTTTATCACAATGAATTGTTGCATTTAACTCTACAATAACGAAATCTATACAAGTTTGCTCTAAAAATAGCATTAATTGCATCGCAATCTACTTACAGCCTACAATCAACAGCCAACAGTTTGTTTCGTCCGAAAGCACATGAACTTAAAAGGGATATCTAAAGCTTTAGAAATTTGTGCATGCATCAACAGTCAAATTACCTTTTTCTTATCGGGCATATGCTCGCCACTCTCCATGGACCAAACCAGGTCGAACTCGCCATCAGGAAAGGGTTGCTCCAAGGCATCTGCAACTTGGAATGATACCTGCTAATATTGATCAAGTCGTCGACAAAAAAATTAAGACATAAATCACACTAATTTAAGATAGAACAAATAGATTATATTAAAAGTTAGTCGGATGAAAAAAAAAAAGGAAAGACGGATACTTTTTCTCCTAAGCCCTCAGCGGCGGCAAGAGCCTGTGCTCTTTGAGCTTGGACAGGGCTCAAGGTTATGCCATAACAATTGGCTCCAAACTTTTTTGCTAGATATCTAGAGCTTCCACCGATCCCACACCCAACATCCACTATCTTCATAGGCTTCTTCGACGAATCATCTGCAGATAGATTGTTTCAAGCTTTAATTTAAATTATTTTAAGAGAATCCAATTATAAACTTGACAAGAAAGCTTCAAAGAGTGCAGAATATTAACATCTGATTAGGATCAACTGACGCAGATAAAAGAGATGAGCACGCAGACAGGAAAGAACACAGGAACTCTAATTCACCTAACTATAATTCAATACCTTGCTACAACACCAAGAATAAGCCTTATCCCAAATTTTTTGGGTTGGCTATATGAATCATGTTCTTCCATTCTGTTCTGTTAAAGACCGTCTCATCAACTAAATTATACTCACCCAAAAAATCTTCTAATACCGAAAAATTAACCGCAACATCAGTGAGAATAGGATATGTAGCCTCAGAAATTAACCGTGAGAACAGGAAGGATCTTGGAATTCAGATGATCCTCGGTTGTACTATATAGAAATAAGAATATAGACAGATTATTTAGATGCATATAGAAATAAGAATATAGACATAGATCGTGCTTTTCGATTCCTTTCTACAATTGAAAATTAAAATAGAATGTTTAATGAAAGATCTGCAGATGAAGACCGTGCAGAACTTAAGCACATGGGATAGTGATACATAGAGCCAAACACATGTTAATAATTTGAATTGGCTGGTCCCAGCAACAGGATATGATAAGGTTAGGTGGTCCTTGATCTAAAATAAATAATGTCAAGGATAACATCATTTATATTAAGTGGAAATGGGGCATGCAGGAACACTGCAGGCCCATAACCGCAGTGCCTAGACGCTTTTTTTACACATAGCCCCGGGCCCTGCAGTATCCCTGCATGCCCTTATAGCCTTATATTAAACCCTAGATTTAGTTAATTCCTTCAAGATCCAGTCTCACTCATAAAGTAGATTTAAGGCGTGTTTAAGCAGTTATATTCATTCTTACCTGCCAAACACCAAAAAATTTACCTGAGCGTTATTTTAGAAAACCGGAGTTTGATTTTAAGTGGAGACATAGGTTTTGCAAACTCAAGGGTTCTGCCTCAAGAGCCAAACAAGGCCAAACTTTTTGCGAATAGATGGGGGGATATCGGCCCCATCGTATCATTAAGAAATTCCTAAATATAGAAAATACATAATGAGTTGCAAAATAAATTACTCAACTCACAAATACCACTCTTAAACGTAAATCACACTACACCGAAAAAAGGGTGTGGGGCAATAAAAACTCTGCAATTATATCAAAAAGAACATGCCCGGTCAATCTTTACTCAGGAATTAAGATAAACGGCAAGTATATATTATCGGATTTAAGATAACTACAGCCATCTCAACTATAGAATTCCCTGCTCTGAACCCACAACCAAATGGGATATAGCTTGGATTTTGGATTTAAGCTAACTTTAAGAATTAATAAAATTAGAGTTTAATTTAGATATCTAACCCATAAAAACTTGATCTCTGAATTTAAGATAACCTCACAAGAATAGCAGTTATCTTAACTTAAACTCGAAGCAAAACAGCCCTTTTCTTTAATTAAATTGGGATTCAGAGAGATTAATATTAGATTGCCTCTGTTAGCAGGAACTAACGGCCAGAATTGGATAAAACATGGGGCCCACGGGGTTTAGTTTTTTATGTGTGGATAAGATATCAAAATAGCAGAGACAACTAGCATAGGCTCCCATTCTGTTGAATGGAAACACTCTTCAACTAAACAATAATTAATTAAACAAAATATATATACCTGTAACCTCAGCAAACTTCAATGCTTCTTCAATCATCTTCACCTGTGCCGAGCGATGATCCTTAACCTCAGCCGACACGCCATTCTCATAAAACCCATGATGCATATGATCCTCCCACATCCTCTCCCACAAAGTCAACGACTCGTCGTCCAACTCAGCAATCCCCTTCTTCAACCTCTGCTCCTCCTTAACTCTGATCATCTCCCACTCGCGAAACTCAGCCCCATGCAAGGTCCCATAGGGCAACTCATGCATCCTCAGGAATGGGCAATGCCCATATGCTCTCAAAACAGCATCCATTTGATTACAAAGAGAAGAGAAGAGAACACAATATTTCTAAGAGTAGTTGAAGTGATAGTGAAGAGAATGGGGAGCTTTGGGAACTAATTTATTTAAAGTGTGTAGAAAAGGTGACAAGTGTGCAAAAATATTGGCCAAGTATTTTAATTAACAGGTGACACCTAATTCAAATGAGCAAAATCGGTGATAGGGGAGTAGGAACTGAATCAGCAATGTATGCTATAAGAGCAGAGAGCCACTTGTGAGTTGATTAATGAAAACTAGAATGGGGCCATGGTTTAGACCATTGCGTGCAAGAAATAATTACAGTTTTGATAGACTGCACTCAATAGAGGAGTGGGAATATAGACGATAGCTTGTTGGGATCCAAACCTAGATCAAGATTCTGAGATAAGATAAAGATCCTTATGGAGTTGGGTCCTTTAGATGGTTATGTTTTAGTGGAGAAAGCCTATAAAAATAAACCCTCCTATGGCGGTGAGAAAAAATTTACCATCTATCTTTTTTTCCAACGATCGACACTGTCCATCTTAATCCTTATCATTTATATGTATGTACACCAAATTTCATTTGATTCCTACACTTTTAAATTCTAATAATGATCTATATCAGAAAACCGTTAATTTTCTACTCACTAAACCAACGGTGGGAAAACATTGGATGAAGAAGAAGATGGTGTGTGCCGATCGGCAAAAAAATAATTCAAGCATAGACATTTTTCGACGCCCGGAAGGAAATCGTTTCATTGGGTCTTTGTCTTCCATTATTCTCAAACACACAAACTCTTGAATTCACTACTCAAAAAGTTAATATTGTTTGTCTCTCAATCATTCATTGGACTAGCTCGTATTGGATGAAAGAGTTGGTAAATCATGTGATTTGTTTGTCTATCCATGGGTTGATTGAACTCGTCGTAAGTGAAGGATTTGATGGATCATTACGTTTATTTGTCTATCAAATTATTATTGAATTGATTCGTAAGAGATGAAAAGAGTAGATAGGTCATGAAAACTGTGATAAAAGACATTCAACCAGTAAAAAGAAAAGATCAATCCTAAGAGAGAACAGGTATAAAAATCTTTGCCAGAATATTTCAGAAAATACAAATGCATCAATGCAGAGTAGTTGGAAATGATGTGCATGTACATCTTCACAATTTTCTCATGTAAGAAGATACAATGAGTGTTGGCAATAATGCACCTTAACAATTAATTTACAAACCCTGCATTGATCCCTGAGAGTACTCAAGGGCAGTTAAAAGGAAGCGACCCAGAAGATTACCAACAATGTTCAGTACAGTACTTGTCTAATGATAAGGTACGATCAAAGGAAGCAACAAAGGTGATGAAAGATATGAAGTTAAAGTATTTCACATTCAACTCATCTTCTTCCCCAAATAAAGAAAAGGAGTGACAAAACAATGTTGAACGAAAGAAGATTCTCCATGATCCAATCATGTCACTGTCACATGGGGGGCGAAGGGGGTACACAAGGTGCTGGGTCATACTCATTCAGTTAGTTTTTATTAAGTGAGAATGTTTTTATTTAAACGCGCATGGGGAATGCAGTCATTGGGAATCTATCTCGATTTTATTCATGTGTACATCCAACAACCAACATATGGGATTATATTTATGGGTAAATTGTCAACAACAAAAATGGGGAAAAAACTGTCCAACTTTCCTGTTGTTGAAAAACTCGTGGGCCAAAGAATCTCGCCAAATCCCCGGCCCATCAGAGGCGGAGCCAAGGTGGGTCGAGATTAGGCAGCTGACCCACCTGGCTCGTGAGATAACGTATATAAAGTATCGATTTGAAATTAGAGTTCATATAAATATTTATGTCTTTGCCTTAATCTCAATCATCCATGTTGTCTGTATTGCTAAGAGCATTTGGAGACAACAAGCCAGGCCCCTGTTCTAATCCCGTAAACCACTTTAATTTTTAGCATTTTTATCCCATATCATCTGAGGATGCCTTTAAGACCATTTGAATTTTCTTGTATTTAATACACTTCATTGTTTTTAATGTTTAAATTACTCATCTTTAAAAGTTTAAATCATATATATATATATATATATATATATATATATATATATATATATATATATATATATATCCAAGTTTTTTGGATTTGCTATATGAACAGCTTCCATTTAGCTTAGTTGAGGACTGCTGCTTAGTTACATATCAATGAATGCTAAAGTTTCAATGAGTTTTATTATTTGAATTTATCTTCTCGTATGCATTGTCAAGTTTCAATCTTCTTAAATGAGTTTTCAAGGGAATAAATTGATATTTCATAGATACATAAACGATTAGATTTACATATAAATCAAAGCAATAGGCAAGATTTACTAATAAATTTCATTGACAAAGTTCCAGTCTCTTCTTCCAACTTTATTTACATGTGCGAAATGTGTCAAAGTTCTTGTCCTACCCGGGATCCTGGCTCTGCCGCTGCGGCCCACTATCCCGCTCTAAAAAACTCTCTGGTTGCAATATATACATAGTTACCTACAATATCTAGTTTGCTGCATACATATTGTGCAGGAAACTATACAGATATCTAAGCTAACTAGATATTGCAAGAAACTATACAAATGTTGCAGATAGGCTATAATAAAACATATTTTCTTAAGATGCTCTTTTGTAAAATCGATATGGTATAATAAAAGACATCTATGAAAGATTAAAGGAAATCTAGCATCAATGTTCTCATTATGGATGAAGTGGAGACTCAAATGGGTCAAAAAGAATATTAGTAATACTTGAGACATATTTATCATGGTATGCTGCTGGTATTTTTGGGCCGAAAGAACTACAAGGATCTTCTATGATAAAAAAATGTTCTTTAATTGTACTTCATAAAGTTAATATTCTGCTGGACTTTTAGACGAGCGCTTTAAAGAGGAGAATGTCTACATGTACATAATTTATCTAGATTTTTTGAAGAATTTTGTGGAGAAACAATTTAAATTGTTTTATAGTTAAGAGATGGTTTTCTAGAACTTGTTTTTATTTTTTTTCCCTTGTTTGCTTGTTTATGTAACTATCCTCATTTCATATTTTTAATGAAATGTTTTATTATGTTTACATAATTTCCCGGCTTTAATATTTATCATACATTTCCTTTGTCATTTTATGTACTAGATAGGCATGGGTGTTTTTTTACTTTTCCTTTCTTCTTCTTCTTCTGCTGGCATGAATGGATTTCTTTATTGAAATCATTGGACCATGTAAAAGTTTTTATGCACTACACATATTTCTGCACTACACATATTTCTGCACTCTTAATTAGAAGTGTGTTTTTAAGATGCACTGACAGTTTTTAAGATTGTTTGAAACCTGGTAACTGCTCCCAATCCTGGACGATCGGTCGTCAATCCGAAGAAGAAGAAAAACCATCCAAGTTCCGAAACCTATCCCGCCGATCTCGAGATGAATTTTATCATTTGATTAATAGCGTTCTATAGTATTTAATTTATAAATAGGTTAGAGTGATTATTATTAAGTAGTTGTTTGAAGTTTGTGGCTACCAATAAAAATAAAATAAAAATAAAAAGACATCTATAGTTATTATTATTACCGAGCATTAAAACAACCATTTTATACATCATTAATGTCTAAGGAATTTACCAAACGCTTTATATTTTTATTTAATTAATTTCGTTAATTCATAAAAAGAATTACGAATTATTTAAAATCCGATAATTCTAATCAGAGACGGCGTATACGGCGGAGGAGATGTTCAATTTAGATCTCAAAAGTGACCATCCGGTAACAATACCGATACCGAGCCCCGAGATTTTAAACCTGGGTATAAAAGTCATATGGGTTATATAATATTGAGCGTTGCACTAATCATGAATTAGTACAAAAGTATTATTAGATAAGGACTCAACTTGGGAGTACAGGATACAGATAAGAAAATGCTTGGCTTAGATTTTAGGGGGAAAAGCAACTCTCATATGGCACAGTACTCTCTAACTAAGCCCAATTAATGCGGCAGTGCAATGAAAAGAGCCCAAAAAAAATGACGTGTCACGTGCAGTGCATGCCTGCTGCAATCTCTAATCAATCGGGAAAGGTAAAGGGCAGAAGCGTAAAAAAAATTACCAGAGACGCCGGCGAATCTGAGGGCCTCTTCGATCATCCGGATCTGAGCGGATCGGTGGTCCGATAAATCGGCCGGCACGTCCGACTCGTAGTAGCCGTGGTGCATGTGGTCCCCCCAGATGTTCTCCCAGAGGCCCGACGACTCGTCGTAGAACTCCGCGATCCCTTTCCTCAGCGACTCCGTCGCCGCCGCCATCGCACGTGCCGCTCGTCTGGATCTCGCACGTGTGGGATGGGCTCCAGTGAAGCAGCGGTGGCTGCGGTTCTTCTTTAGGAGGCGGAGTTGAGGCCGGAGCGATGGGAGTTGGGACGTGTGGAGGAGGGCGCTCATCTTGGATGAAGGGCTTGGGGAGATAAATACAAAAAAGAGACCGCTGAGAATGGGCCTACAGCATTACAATAATAATAATAATAATAAATATGCATTGTCTATTTCATTTTTGATAAAAGAGCAATCTCAGAGATTAGATAGAAAAAATTCCTGCCAAAATGTTATATAACATGGGGTTAAAATGAGTACACGAACATCATTCGTCAAATTCGTCACGTTGACGCCTTTTTTTAGCAATTACCTTTTTGTCTCTCCAGATTCAATTTTGTTGGCAACCAGTCACTTCATTTGGTACCATATTTTGACAGCTTGCATTTCCCATCCCAAACCCCATGCAGCTACATTCCAAGGAAGCTGCAACCATGTGTCAATTGTAGGGAATGTAACAACACGTATCTGTGGGCACCTTATATTTACACTAAAACTAGACCATTATTGCATTACCTCTTTACATGCATAGTAAATACCATTAAGTTTTCTTTTATACTAAAATACCATAAATGTTTTCGCATTACCCCGACACCAGCCTGTATATCAACAACAGACTGAAAAAATAAGGAAAATAAATATATAATATTATTTGATGTAAAATACAAGTGACTGCAACTTAAAATACAAATAGATTGTTAGTACATAAGAAGCGTGATTATTCAAAAGATCTAGAGTCCAAATGCAACTCTCAGCACAAAGTCTGCTCTTCTCTTGCTCGGCATCCTAAGAAGGCCTGTGATCTGGAGCCCTGTGACTGCTCTGCAAAACCTTGCTCTAAGAAAAACTCAAAGTTAAGGATCGCATTATTAATATTATCGACTGTTATATGATGCCAAAAAGAAAAGCATCAGCTAAAAATTGCTTAATCTGTCTTCTTACGGAGCATAAATGTTGTAAAAGCTAGCAATGTGTCGAGAGTGGTTTCATCATTTAATAGCACCCAATGCATTGGGTTCTGCTGCATGGATTATTTTTATCCCCCATTCAAATGAGATTAATAGCCATCTAACTAAATTTAATGGCTATCTGTTTCGCTCCAGGTTCCAGGTTCGTTTTGGCCGGTTGCTGCTGTATTTGTCAGAATTTTCAATTCTAATGCTTGTTTGAATTTTCATTTCACCCATACCATATCAAGCATTATGTTATTGAACTAAAACATCGGTGGCAGTAACAATAGCCATTAGATTTTAATGCTTAAATTATATCGTTATTTAATAGTTTGCAAACAGAGACTACCATTGTTTCATCACAATCTGTTGCAATGCATGCACTTAGTAATGCAGGGTAGAGAGAAAGAGGAAAAGCATAATTTATAGGATACTGTGTCGCTGCTTCACTCTCTGGAGGTGTGGCTTTCATTTTCTTGGATGCAGGAGAGAGGTGCCCTTTACGTTTCGTCTTTGAGGAGATGACAGTGGTAGCCTTGAAAGATTGATACCAATCATGAAGATTAATGAGGTCACCATACTCTTGCGCAAGATTGTACCTACATAAAAGCATACAAATTCCTGCATCATTCTAAAAAGCAGACAGTATAAAGAAACCCCAAGGGTTCGATAAGGCACCACTTATGTGCAAAAAAAAATGATTCAGGCAATAAGTCATGGGTTTTAGCTAGAGCGCTCGGCCGAGGCTTGAGCTCTTCCAATTCAAAATCAAGGAAAATGCTTGTTTTAATACAAATATGGGATTACCACATGTAGAAGCAGTTTATGAGGTAGCCACATACATAGTTTCATTATTAGTTTTCTAAACATAAAGGTTACTAGATGCCGCATCATTCATGTTGACTGCAAGTGGGAGTATTAGACGTTAAGTATATCCAATCTCGACATGGCAGTAAAAACAGGATTGCAAATGCACAGACTAGACCAAAAGATTAATGATGTTTCAAGGAAAGGGAAATTTTCTCACATAATAGAAGTACCATGCATCGATGGTGATAAAATATTCTCTCCCTTGCATCAACTGCATCGAAGATGGCTTTGAGACTTTAGAAGGCCGACTTGAATCATTCTCCTTGCAACAACAGTATAGCTGTTTTGTCATTAACAGATTCTACTCCCTTTGCAGCTCCCATAGACCTTAATCTCCTGTGACATTATAAAAACTGTCAGTTCTGATGACTCCCAAGGGGTGGAGAGGTAAGGCATAGAGAATCGCGGCACAAGAGTTCAAGGTATTCAATCAACAAGGAGAGACGAAACTGACCTATTTTTAGGGGAGAGGGCAGGTCTCTTGTAGACTTGTAGTCCCACCCTTCAGAACTAAAATAATTGTCTGTTCTGATAATTCTGTTTTTGTAAAGGCTCTATATGATTTTAGACCTTATCTAGCCTACAAATTAACCATACTTAAACCCTTAATATTAATGTTGTGTTTAAAACTAGGAAAAGCATAATTCTGTTCAACTACGGAACATTTGCTGCAAGAATGAATTGCATTTGTGATATAAATTATCTAAGAACTGTCCATCATAGTTTCAGAAAGCAAACCCCACTGGCTGCCTTCTTAGTAAGTCGCTCAAAGTTGGACTTAAACAAAGGAATTCACATGTTCACATTCATATAGCCGGCCCTGAAAATTTGGGATAAAGGCTTGTTGTTGATTTGACGGCGGTTTCCGCTTGAGATTGTTGTCAAGGCAATTATGCAACTTCTTGTAGAGGTATTAATAGCTTGCGATTATGAGAAATAAGAGTCATGTTCTGCCCCTCAATCCACTTGCTTATCAGTCATCTCACAGAATGAAAATCTAGACTTATCATTATTCCTTTCTGATAATATCACATGGCACCTTAAATTATAGAGTAGACATCAATAAGTGCTGGCTTTCTTCATATATGCTCGAGTCATACTAGCTTAAGATTTTGGATGAAGTGGTTCTTAAATGGTATCAAGGCACCAGGTTTCAAGAAGTCTTGTGTTCAAACTTCAAAGTTGTTCTAAAAATATGATTGTGGAGCTTGCTTCTCTTGCATTTCAAATCAAGTCGTGTTTACACTGGAGTTCTACAATGCCGCAAAGGCCAACATGTAAAGGTAGTGTTGAATAATAAGTTAAGGCGATAAAGAGTGTAATCTTACAACACACTAACTTAAAATTTTAAATGAAGTGTTAGTCAAACAGGGCTCTCATCATCACAGATACAGCAATATGTAGAGTTTCCCACGTAGAATATCGCAATTAAAATGGAAACAAATGTTCCAGTATTTCCAACCCAACAGAACCTGATTGCTTGAGGGCTTTTAGCTTTACAAATTCAACTTGGCATGAGTTCATGTATGATTCCATCTATTCCTTAAATTATTTCTTAGTGGCCAGAAACAAACTGGGCTGCAGATTTCTAATTAAATCTTGCAATCAAAATATCCAGTTTTCCCAACTCAGCTTTTACCTGTTTGACAGAAATGTTTTAGACCAAATGGACTGACATTGAAATCTACTGTTAATATATAATTCCTTCTCCTCCCAAAGCACTCCACCTTAAATATGGGTGACACCAGGATTAAGATAGAGGGGAATAAGAGGAAGTTGTAAAAAAACTAAAAATATATTACAAAAAGTGTAGAGCCTTAATTTAATATCCTAAACTCAATGAATATCACAGATATAACAGCGTTGATTGGAGATTTGAAAACAATCGATAAATTATAGTATTGATTTGGGGGGTATGTATTTTTTGCAACAAATTGTTAATCAATCACTGAAGAATCGAACTTTCCAGTTATGATCGTCACGAATTGAATTATAATCAAATTGCTTCGGTCGGTTACCAATGTCAAACAGTTATGAATTCGAATCAAAGCAAAATGGACAAAGGAAAAAACCCCTGATTCGAGAACAATTACCGATTACTATGGTTTCCTTTGATATAAAGGATCCAAGCCTCTCTTTATTTGGTCAAAAACAACATATGACGACATCCAATCCACTATACTTCAACATTCAAAAACCGAAAGGGATCAAAGGAAGAGACGTACTTATACATATCTGTTGCTAATTCTTTTAAAATTTGGCCAACATCAGAAGACCCTATAATTGATTGGATCTCTCACTTTGGCATGGACCTGTGATTAAATCATGATTAGATCATTTCAAGTAAAAGAGCTTAAGCATTTCAGCTTAAGAACAATAACACACTGCTAAAAACATTAGTTTATTATTTAAAAAAACAGAACACAAGTTAAACTGTACTTCATTTATTTGCTCGGTGTGAATGCTCCACATGCTCAGCAAACAAGAGAGTGATGCCACAGAAAGTTCTCTGATCACATGAAAAAAGCTCGATACATGCAGAAATATCATAGATTAAATAGCATTACAGATGCAGCAAAGCACACTTGTACATGCTTTAAATATTTATAAGCACGACCAAGGACCAGATGAGACCTCCAAAAAAGATCTTACATATAGAGTAAATTCTTGTCCAGAAATTGATCAAACAATATTGCACTTGTTTCCAAAAAATTGTTCAAGAAGATTAATATGTTCATGGTAGATTGTAAATCTACAAAATCTTTTGAATGTGCTGAACATGGGGTATCTCCATAACAGGCACAGTTATCTTCATAGCAGGAAAAGGTCAATACAAAAAGAAGCTCTTCACATATGGTTACAATTCATAATCAGCCAAAATAAATGCCAAGTAAACTCCTCGTAGTGAATAATAGAGTTCGCTTAGTTGTACATGAAGATGCCTCTAATGCAAGGAATAAATACACTCGCATACCTTACCTTATGTATCGCCTGAGCAAGGAATCCACCTTTTATAGAACCACGCTTAGCTAAAATTATGTTTTCAAGAGTTGATGACGGCATTTGTGACTTCTGATCTGAAGTTCTTAGGATATGGAGAGAAGGATTAGCAGCCTCACAAAAAATGTCCAGTAGTTGCATCTTGTGTAGTTTTCCAACTTCAAATAAGCACTAACCAATGAGGAAAGAAATCATAATTTAGAATGTATACATCTCTTCGAGAAAAAAGATCCACATGAAAAAATTATTCACATGCCTCGTTATTAGCATTTGGTGAAATTTGAACGATCGGTAACAAAATGGTGCATCAAATTAAATTCCAACTAAACAGATTTAAACATTACTAAGCATAAATAATCAAGAGAATAGCATCATAAAAACAGGGGACGGATGCTGGACCAAAAGGTGCTAGATACAATTAAAAAATGTGAAAACCAAGTCACAGGAAGACAGAAAGGTGCGCATCCACAAATAACTATTAGATAACAGTAACCTTTTACCTAAACATACAGACCACCTGATATAAACATTAGTTTAAGAAGAAAAAGTGATGTATATAATAATTAAAAATTAACAAGGGTAAAGATTCTCCGTGGTGTATTATAAATGCTCACTAAAATTGCCTAAGAAGTCTTCCCATAGCATGAATATACATTCATGTACATACCTACCTCAACAAGGCTGGAAGATGTCTTAAAATCACATGCCAAGATATGGTTGGTTCTTCGACAAGCTTATGCCATGTTCAGGACCAAATGCATCTAGCCAAAATAAAATTTTGCTAACCCAGGGCGTTTAGCCACCATGTGCTCGTAATTGGTTTTAATGAGCAATATGCTAATTGTGGCATGCCTAACCCAAGGCACAAGGATTAACATATACCATCAATAGATAGAATACTACATCAATTATACAGTTTAAGCTCTTGATGTGGCTAGAAATAATCTCAGCTTGTTATTTCAGACTCCTTTGTTATATTCATGATATGTGTAATATGACGAGTAATTACAGGCAGCAAGGCTAAGATAAGATGGTAAAATTTTAAAAAAAGAAAAGCTGAAAATGTGACTATAAACTTCTTGTAATCTACATATTTGAGATAATCAGAGTCTCTACCAATACAACAGAGCTCCAATTCGTTTGCAGTATCCTCAACTTTGACAACTCCTCCACGAGATCATCACAGGTGCCACTTGAGACTTTTCCCCTGATGAAAATATAACATGCATACATAGATTTATTTTTAGACGTGTATTTTAACTGAATGCTTGTGTGCGTGTGCGCGTGCGTGTGTGTGTGTGTGTTGATACTTGATACCTTCGACAAGATGGAAGATCAAAAGCATGACAACTCATACTATCAGACAATGCTTCACACTTGTCATGCCAGAATTTCTGCAAAACATTATACAAGCAGCTAAATGAATGAAGACATGAACTGCAGCAGACCCAGGTATTGAAACAAAGGAATTTTTTTCTGATATACCCACTTATATCTTGCGTAATTTGATATAAGCCCCACAAATCTTCGTATTTACTGAATTACACTCAAATCTTCACTATTTTAAGAACCCTATAAAACTCTGTTGTTAGGTTACATAAAAAATTTGTATTTTATTGCCATAATATCCTCGGCTTCACTTACTCCAGTAATACATCTTCCAAACCCATTATCGTCTCCCAAAATATCTCATCTTCTAATGTCTCTCTTCATCTTTCCCTTCAATGACCCAACTACCTCCTCTGCATTTTCTATCACTGCACTTTTCCCACTTTCGTCACTTTTCACTTCGCTTTTTCACACTTTCCATGTTCCTCCAAAAGCTTTCAATCCTACACTTCTGTAGGGCATCCATGTTGTGAGGATAAGAGAACAAATGAGATAGCGTGGAATTGAGAATCGATAAAACAAGAAGACTGCCGTTAGGTTTGTCATCAATATAATTAGTTTAGATATTAGTAATTGGTTGTTAGATATTTAGTTATGAATATATTGAGTTGTTAAACCAGTTGAAATATAAGAGGTGACTTATGACTCTCTATATATTTGTATGTAAGACTCATTAATTATTATGCCAATAAATTATTTCTTCTCAATTCTTTTCATGGTATGATAACTTTGAAAAGAATTGCGAGGAAACCCTAGTTTCCTAAAACCAAAACCCTAACCCTAATCCTCTTTCCCAAACCCTAACCCCAATCCTCTAGCCCTACCCGTCTCCCTCTCCATTGCAGCCCCGCTCCACCACCCCTAACCCTAATTTTTCAACATGCTACAGAGATTTTCGCATTGCCACAGTAATTTTTCAATGATGTAATTTTCAACGTGCTGTGGTGATTTCCGCACTGCTGCAGTATTCGATGTTGCTACAGTGATTTTCGCCAGGCTATAGCTCTTTTCGTCGTGCTACAGTAATTTTCAGCGTGCGGCATAGCTTCGCTACACTATTTTCTGCCACTCCATGCTAATCGCAACCCTTTGGAACCCTTGTCTTAAGCCTCGCCAACAGCCGCATGGCAACAATCATCTCCGCTCCTCTCGATTAATGAGAATGATCTATTCGTTCGTCTTATTCTGACTTCTTTACGCTTGTACTCGCTTTGATTTTTAGACTACCTTATTCTCTCTCGTGATTTATCTTTTGCACCGTTCGTCATGGATTATGGTAGCCGTGGACCGTCATGTGGTCTTCCCTCTATTACTGCTCGTAGTCATGGTTCTCATGGACATGGCTATGGTCGTCCTGGCCTTTATTGTGCTTATTGCGATGGCATTAATTATTGCAAAAACTGATGTTGGGAGAAATATAGCTACCCTGATAATATACTTACAGCTCGACGGCCATTCACAACAGTTGTTACTGACCGACCTTCCTCTTCTGCCGGAAACTTACGTTTATCCAGTGCTGGGTTGGGTCAGTTGCGTCGTCTTCTCTCTTCTGTAGCTCATGCCAACATTTCTACTCTATCAGGTATATCGTTTCTTTCTCATTTTAATTCGTGGATTACTGATTCCGGCATCTCACATCGCATATCTTGTGATAAACCGTCTGATCTTGTTTCTAATCCTCACAAGTTGATTTCCATGACTGAAGATAATACCACACATATTTCTGGCTCTGCTGATTACGCTTGAAAAATACTTTAATTGTGTCATCGTTAAAATAAAACTTGATTTCTATTTGTCAGCTTACCAATGATTCTATCTGCTCCGTAACTTTTTACCTATCATACTTTGTGATACATAATTTTCTGACGAAACAACAGATTGGTGGAGGGGCATGAACAGAATGGACTATACTGTGTTGATCACATTCCCAATACATCTGCAGCTGTTCTTACTATCCAGTGGTATCAGAGACTTGGTCATCCTCCTTTTTTTTCTTTATGTACTATACTGCCTTCTATTGATTTATCAGAGTTCACTTGTGATTCCTGTATTCTTGGTAAACATTTTTGCTCCTCTTTTTCTCTAGTTAATAAAAGACACGATTTGCCTTTTGCATTAGTTCACTCCGATATTTGGGGTCCTTTCAAATTTCCCGGTGTGTTTGATTGTAGATATTTTATGACTTTTATCGACAATCATTCACTTAGGACTTGGTTGTATCTTCTGTGTAATAGATCTAAACTTTTATCTACCTTTAAAATCTTCGTAGCTGAGATTACTAATCAATTTGGTATTCCGGTAAAGTTTCATCGATCAGATAATGCTAACGAGTATATTAGCACGGAGTTTACTGCATTTTGTCAAAACCATGGTATATCACATCAAACTTCATGTTCTTATACTCCTCAGCAAAATAGAATTGCTGAACGGAAGAACCGACATTTATTTGAGATAGTTCGTTCTCTTGTTCTACATATGCATGTCACTAAACGATTGTGGAATTTTGCGGTCTTAGCTGTCTGTTTTTATATCAATCGCATATCTTCTCCAATCGTAGACAACCAGTCCCCATTCTCTATTTTGTTTCCACAGAGCAACCATTTTCCTGTTCCTCCTAAAGTGTTTGGTTGTCTATACTATCATCATATTCTAGGTCCTCAGATAAACAAACTTGATACTCAAGCTACTCGTGTGGTGTTTGTAGGTTACTCACAATCCCAGAAAGGATATGTTTGCTTTGACCTTGCCACTTCTAAAATTTATACTTCATGTGACATAACTTTCTTAAAATATCAAGCCTATTTTTCACCACCAGTTGGGGACCCCACTCCTATTCTTGTTCGTCACCTATCTTCCTCAGAACTTGATTCGTCTATTCAACCTGTGCTCCCTACATTTCAACCTTTAGCCCCTTATCCATGGGTGTATCACCGTCGTAAGAAAGTTCCCCCCGCCCTTTCCCACAAATGATTCTTCTAACGATTCTTCTGCAAGTACATCTATCCAGTCCACTGTTCCTGGTTCTTCACCGCCGCTGTCTTCAAAAGAAGATCTCTTTCTTCATATTGCCTTATGTAAGGGTAAGCGCTCCTGTACTACTGCACATGTCTAATTTTGTAATCCTATCATAGACTAACACCATCTGCTTGTCAGTTTGTTTCTTACTTGTCTGTCCTTGCTATTACTCTGTTCAGGAAGCACTTCTGCACCCAGGTTGCCATGCAGCTATGTTAGAGAAGATTATCGTACTGCGCTCTAATCAAACTTGAAAATTGGTATATATGCTTTCAGATAAGAAAGTTGTCGGTTGTTGATTGGTCTTTACTATCAAGTATACTCCCGATGGGGCGATTAACCGTCTCAAAGCTCGTTTAGTGGACAAAGGTTTTACTCAGCGGTAGGTTTGGATTATGTTGAGACTTTCTCACCGGTTGCCAAATTACCATCGGTTCATGTTTTTATATTCTTGGCTATTTCTAAGGCATGGCCTTTTCATCAGCTTGATGTGAAGAATGACTTTCTTAATGGAGACCTATCAGAGACTATTTATATGCAGCAGCCTCCTGGCCTTAAGCGACCGGAGGAGTCTATGATTTGTCTTCTATACAAATCGCTAAATGAACTGAAGCCGTCACCACATGCCTGATTTGAAAAATTTAATATGATTTTACGACAAATTGACTTCAAAAGTAGTCACACCAACACGTCTCTTTTTACACATTATCGTCAATAGGGCAGAGTAATTGTGTTGGTGTATGTTGATAATATTATCATCGCTGGAGACGATTCTGACGGCATCTCCAAAGTGAAAAAAACATTTGGCTTCACACTTTCATACCAAGGACCTTAGACCATTTAGATACTTCCTCAGAATTGAAGTATTACGGAATTCTGGTAAATTGCAGCTTTCTCAACGTAAATATACACTTGATCTTCTATCTGAGACAGGATTTCTGGGATGCAAACCAGCAAACACCCCTATGAATTCCTCAATCAAGCTATCTCATTTAAGCTCTCCTTCAGATCTTCCACTACCTGACCCAGGACGCTATCGACGTTTAGTTGGAAAGTTTATTTACCACCCCGTCGCTCGACCGGACATTGATTTTGCCGTTAGCACAGTGAGTCGGTATATGCAGAATCTTTTGACCTCTCGTCTAAAGGCAATTTAGCATATTCTTATATGCATCAAAGGTTCTTTAGGCCAGGATCTTCTTTACAAACCATCATCTATATTGTCGCCCACAGCCTTTGCAGATGCTAACTTTACAAGATCCGTTGATGATCGTCGTTCCACGACTGTCTATCATGTCTTCTTAAGAGGAAACTTGGTTACGTGGCAGAGTAAGAAACAAAATGTAGTGGATCGTTCTTCTGCAGAGGCCGAATATAGATCTATAGCGCATACAGTTGTTGTGCTGGTATGCCTTCTCTTTTTGACAGATCTTGAGATTCCTTCTTCTCTTCCGACTACACTCTTTTGTCATAATAAGGCCACGATCCATATTGCTGAGAATCCAGTTTTTCATAAGCACACAAAGTACATTGAAATAGATTGCACTTCTTTCGTGACAAGATGACAGATAAGGTGGTTGCGCTCCAACATATTTTCTCTTCGACTCAACTAACAGATATTCTCACCAAAGCTCTTTCTCGACCGGTTTTCGCTCGTCTTCTGTCCAAACTTGACATGATTGAAATCTACGCTCCAGCTTGCGGAGAGTGTTATCAATATAATTAGTTTAGATATTAGTTATGAGTTGTTAGATATTAGTTATGAATATATTGAGTTGTTAGATCAATTGAAATATAAGAGATGGCTATGACTCTTTATATATTTGTATGTATAACTCATTAATTATTATGCCAATAAATTATTTCTCGGTTCTTTTCAAGGTTAAATATATGCATGGTTATTATTGTCATTTTAGCTTCAACAATCGCTTTTAGTCCCAGGTTAATAGAGTTGGAATTTTGGGGTGGGGGTTGGGGGAGGTGAAGATTTGAGGGGGATTATATTAAAAGCCGCCGGGGGCGTCAAATTATAAGATTTAGGCCAGGGGGTATATTGAGAAAAAAAACAAAAAGAAAATTAGGACTAAATTAATGCGAACACACAAAACGAGCTGTCAGGAGCTCTAGCACTCTATAATTATCCGTAATTAAACAGCCTTAAAAATATTTCATAACAGAATCTCTAACGATGTATACTTATGGGGGAAGACAAAAGGACCCACAACATTTTTTTTGAATGAAATAGTGGGCATCCCACCAAGCTTCATTATAAGATTCGACATGAATAGAAGTTCTGGAAATTGATTAATGATAATAGCACTAAAACAACATAATAATTTACGAACATCTAACATGAATAGTTAATTATTGACTTCAAGTCAAAATTTCATGTTTGCTTCTGTCACTAATAGGTATTGGCACAAAATGAATGTGTGCCTAAATTAGGCTAGAGAGCAAAACAGACCCAATGAATTACATATATATAATGAACATAAAAATTATTCAGTCACATAAAGGGAAAAGAAAGTTAAAACCTCGTAATTCTCAATAACAATGCCCATGCCCAAAAGACTCAGAGGCTCCAACAAGAAGTGTTTCATACATGCAATCTGTTATAAGCAACACTCAAGGTGAGGCACTCATTCAGACATAAACAAGCATAGATTTTCCTGCTAAGTTTAATTACTAACTAATAAGAACTAGCAAGATAAGGTAACTACTGACCTTTATTGCTGTTATAAGAGAAGTTATTGTTCCATCGTGTCTAAGGAAATAGTTTCTTAAGAATAATGCAACTTTGTAGCCAATATTGAATCCAAAGCATGTCTTGACCATGACAGCCTCAACTAAAGCATTCATCCTATCAGAGGGAGATCCCAATGTGAACTTCAATGGTTGCAGATGTTGCAATGTATCTGAAGGGAGAAGTCTCCACAGCGCATCCACAGTTGTGGTGACACCCAGGATAAAGAACAACGGAATCTTGATCACCCATTCACTGCATATGGCAGCACAATAAAAATCGACCCAGGAAATATAAATATATTCGATTTTTTAATAATAAAAAAAACAATGTCACCTTAAGGAGTATGGTTAAGACATGAGAAAAATAAAGATCCATAATTAGGTTAGTAATTCAACCTCCATACATAAAAGGAAAAAAAACAGTAAAACAATTATGCTGACAGACCATATAACAAAACAACGAAAATGTGATCCCTGGTTAACAAAAAAAAAGCAGGAATCCAAGCTCAAGAAACATTAAAATGCTTCATTAAAATATGATTGTCCAAAGCAGTAACATGTGCTTAAGCAGAATGCTAACTGATGCTTGGATGTTATCAAGTGCCTTATATATATATATATAACACCAAGAAAGAAGCAACGAAGAAGCAGAAGAGACTTAGAGAACTTTGATAAGATTGATATGTGTGAGCAAATAGGTCAATAGCAATATGAATCATATGCTATTGAATCAGTGCACATCTGTTTGTGCCCATGAATCACATTGCAGCCTAGAAACTCCAATGCCTGTTACAACTCAAACTTGACTGCAAATAAAAGAGGTTTCTTCCATTGCACCACCTTAAATTGAGTTTAAAAGGCCAGCAAAAATTAACGGTTACGTGTTGTACTAATTAAGAGTGTGTATTAATGGGTCATGGGTGAAGGAGTAAAGTAAAGAGATGCTAAGAAAAAAGTAGTGTGAGAAGAGCATTTGATAGTGTGTTACATATGCTCCCTGATTCAAAATACACAAATATTTTTTAAGGTACATTTTTAAAACTAGAATACCTCAACAAGGTGATGAGCTCGGCCAAGGTCTCACCATTGCATCGCTCCACATCATCAATTATCACAATGACAGGACGATCATAGTTCTCTAGCTCACAGTATCATGATGCTAGAATGGTTATATCAGCCACCAGTTAAATAGTGAACAGCAATCAACCAAATCGAAAGAGTCAGATGAAGATTAACTAGAAAATAGACCTCGCAAATCTTAAAGCAGCATTCACAACATAACAGCATCTTACATCCACATCCTCCGTCACTAACTGCCGCAGCAAACTTTTAAGGGAACCACCAACTCCATGCTTTGCCGAAAAATCCAATGCCGATAGATAGGCCACATGGCATCCATTGGATTGCAAATACTCACCAAGATCTTGGAACGTTATCAGATCATCAACAAACTCAGCATTCTCTACACAGATTAACTCAGTTCGTAAGCCTAATTTTAAATTATCTCATTCCTAAAGGCAAGAAGCAAATCAATTGAGGGATTACTTGTAAGAATAAAAGCCGTAGGTATCTGTTTGCATATAGAATCAGTTGTAAGAGGGAAAGGCCGTTGGATCTCAGTTACATTCTGTGACCTAATTAACTTGACAGCAGCGAACGATTCACTAATCCAGTGATGTACCTCCTCAAAAAGATCCTGATTGATTTTTCTCAAAACCTCCTGAATTTACGAGAAACTTCAGCTATTCACAAAGAAAAACTTGGAAAAAATAATGATTTAGGGCTAAAATGGTATCAAAAATGGACCTTGATGGTGGAATCGATTTTCGACCATGTCAAATTGAAGGCTTCGAACCGTAATTGCTTGCAGATCGCATCAGAAGAACCATCGGTGTGAGATCCATCAGATCTAGGAGCGGATTTTGGGGAAGGGCAAGGGAGATCTATCTTCCTTCGAGTTTTCCCAGATCCGGATAGTTTTCTCTCGGATTTCCGAGCCGATGCTTTGTGAAGAACGAAGAATGGCTGCAGCAGAGAGAGAGAGATGAAGAGAGATAAAGGTTCGAGAATCAAAGAAGCAATGAGAGAGATGCAAACCTGGAGATTGTTGTTGCTGTCGTCTGAAGCGGCGATGGCAGGAGGAGAATCGGCGATCGGTGACGACGGCATGGATTTCGATTGAGAGAGAGGAGAAAAGGGGGGTTAGGGTTTGGGATGGGTGGAGGGGTTGGCGTTTTGGCGGGAAAATATAGCTATGAGGTTCTGTCACGTTAGAGCCCAAACTTTAGGTATAAACAGGCCCCACGAATTGTTTCACCCAATTGAGAAACAGGTCACCTTCCAGCATAACAGCTATGAATGTTTTGCAGATACAACGCACTTAGTGTAAATTAAAAATTAAAACAAAGATTTGTGTAATTAATAAAAGATTTGGTTATGGAGAGAAATTTGTGGACTTAGTTATTGAAAGGTGTATATGAGTTTAGTGGCGGTTACAATTTAAGATTTGATATTTTTCTATTTTTGACTGAATTTATTTTGCAAATTAAATAGCCAAATCTTCAAATCGATTTCAAAATTGTAGACCCGTGTCTTTTGCATCATAATAGAGATATAATAAACCAAACTAAAGCAAGAAGAATTTTTTCTATACGAAAATCTAATTGCTAAAGCCGCATGGAATATAACTTCTTGTTATTCTTGCAAGCAGCCAGATGAAGTAATTCCATTTTCCCTAATGACTTTTACTGCAAGTAAAAAGGTGAAGTGCTAGGTTTAAAGCCATACAGCTGAGATGATATGCTCACAATTTATGTTTGCATCATACATTTTAAATGAACCTCATTTATAAAAATTACAACACAGATAAAATGAGAATATAGAGAACCATGGTAGGGTTATAAGAACACATCATCTGTACAGAAGAAAATTTTCATCCGTAATGCAAATTATGGAGAAGATATATGCCTTAAGCTAAGCATGTCGAGATATCGGAGTTGACCGACAAAGTATGGAAAGAAGCCGGTCTTGTGGAGTTATATGCAGCTGGAAACAAATCTAAGGTTGATGGAATTGGAGTAAGAAGCGGTGCGGGACAGACCGATGACAATATGATGTGTATAAAATCTAAATGAAGGATCATCAGCATCAGCTTGCCCTAGTGGGCACTTAGGGGGGAGAGTCGGATCATGCCAAATTCCAACATAATGCTGCCCTACGATAATTTAGACGCGTCAATGGATAAAAATTTGTGAATCTGGAATTCTAAATCAAATTCTCTATGATCTGTGAAGCATCCTTATATTCTTTTAGAATTTTATAATGAAAATGTTTAGTATTTTGAAATGTAATTTAACATAAAGCGGGAAATGCAACAAAAATTAAATAAGAAACAAATGAGATACATAGAAATGCCTACACACGTAACCTTACAAGATTAAACAGACATACAAATAAACAGGTAGCCTGACAGTTTGAAATGAATCAAATATAAAACATCACAAGCAATTTTCTTTATCATGCAAACATCACAAAACTTATATTATTGTTACACGACACAATTTTCGATGTTTTCCAGCTTTTTATACCATGCAATATAATAGCATCTCAGCTTATATAAAGCACATGAATAAATTTATATTGGAATTCATCCAATAATGCAAGTATCAACACAAATGTTTTTTTAGCAGAGATCAAGCAAACCGAAAAAATTAGGCAACAAAGGTTGATTATGTCTATAGCAGTTTACCTAATAAAAGTTTATTGTGCTCCACTAACAATAACATGATATGTAGCAACGACTTTCACTTTTATATCATAAAGCATACAATGATAGGAATCCCACTCCTAATTTTTTTTGAAAGAAAAGCATGCCCTCAAAAGAGCCCAAAAACTTGCTGGGAACTCATCCGCACGCGCAAACGCGTATGTTTTGGAAAGAAAAACGTTTTCAGAAAATAGATTGTGCACGCGTGATCGTTCTCGTTTTAAAATTTATAAACCGCAAGTGCACGGCACGTTGTAGCAAGCCGGCAAGTACGGATCGATCCGCAGGGAATTGTGTATTAGGTCTTGTTTTTTAAGGTTCAACAAATAACGAATTGGTTGGTTTGTCACTAAAAATAGAAAGAACACGAAAACAAAGAAAACAAGTAAGAAAATGAAAGAAGTTGTTATGGATTTGACTCGGAAGGTCGAATCACGACGATTCCTTCGACGCTCCCTTGATCATGAGTTGTCTGTCCTTGTGTCGATCCCGGCGCGAAGTATGACTTGTCAAGACGGTCGCGAGGCACAAGTCGTCAAGTTGCCGATATTTGACGCAAACACGAAACGAGTCTGCTTTGTTCACTTACCGTTTGTATGTCCAAGATTGGGGTATCAACACTAAACACAAAGGTTAGCAAGTATAACACTTAGCACACTCAACACTGAAATCATTTGCTCTTACTCACTAATTTATGTTTTTGATGTTGTGGTGTCTCGTATAAAAGCAAACAAAATTGTGATAGGTGTAAAAAATCACAATAGAAAAAGAAAACAAAAACATATACAAGAGCACTACATCACTTCTCAGCATAAAATGAAAGACAGGGGGAAGAAAAATAAAAGACATTAGAAGAGAAAAAGAAGATCTGAAGAAGAGGCCATTTTGAAATCTTTTTTGTGTGCCGTTCCATCTTTTGGGCTATCTGAATCTTTTTGTTGAATTCAGCAGCTTGCAATCCCTCTTATCTTTTATGTACCTGCCACAATTCCAAATCAACTCTCGGATTTTTTCTCAAAAGCTGTAAGTGCACAACCATGATAAAAGGAAAACCTGAGTGCAGCAAAGAAGAAAGACTCGTTTTGAACATGTGAGAGACCTCAGAGAAAGAGCAGATTGGTTTAAGCTAAAAGACCTTATAAAGGCATTTAAAATCCTGAGGTGGTTATTTAATTACATATTCTAATATTGTAAGTTCAATCTTGACGTTTTACTATATGATCGAGTAAGGGAACTCTAAAATATTTGAGCTACTCATAAGATAACTATTTAATAAATTACCACAATTTTCAACCAATCTGCATTTTTACAATAAAAGTAAATGTTCGGTTAAATTGATTTTTATTTTATTTTTTTTTGCCTAGGACATAGAATATAAAGTTTTACCATGGTAAAGCTTAACTTCTATAAAGTTTAAGGGCTTTGGCTTTCATTTTTTTAGCCATTTTCTTATTGTCATCTTTGGCTTCTCCTTTTAGTACTGTCCTTATGCATATGTTAAAAAAAGTTTAAAATTTGTACCGGCAATGAACCCTTACTTCTAGTAATAGGAAAGATAGTTATGCTAGTACCAAACTACTTCACCCATCTAATATAAAACACTCTAAAGATCTGATTTATGTATGATTTTCAGCAACACAAAGCATATCCATAATTTAATAACTGTAACAGCTTTATCTTGCACCTTGGGAAGGAAGCATAGGTCCCGATTTTTAAATATATACAGAGTACAGTTAATATTTTCTTGTCAAACTATTTGCATTATTCCATAAAGATATAATTAGGCGTTATCAATTTACAAGTATGGTTCTTAGTTTAGAAACTTCGGAACAAAATTTATGACCTAAATCTCGAGCTTTCGAATATGCTCGATGAAGTTGAAGAAAGCGAGGGAAAGCATCAAACTCTGAAAGCATGGCTGCTTCAGTCAATTTTATTTTTATTAAAAATTTATAGGTAACCAAACATTAATAAAAATCCTGTAACCATACGGATTTTCGTAAAATGGGTATTAGGGAAAGGTTGAGTTGAGTTCAATCGGACGAAACAAGTTTCATGTAAAGATCGTCTGTAAGAATAAACCCAGGGGGTTTGCTGAAATGCTAGAAGTAACTGCCGGAAAAGAACACTAGTGATAAATACATAGACTTCAATTAAACATCAGTACATCAACATGGTAAGTTTTCTACAAATGACGTGGGAAAAATTATAAAGCCAACTAAAAACCCTTCTCATGAGATTAAAAAAAACGAACTAAATCCCTTCTCACAAAACCACCAATTTTTTTTTTGAGAAATCAAAGACAAGAGAGAGTATACTTGATGTTAATTTTCCCTCAAGATAGTGCTCTGATCTTTAATTTCAACCCAAAAGCCTTTGATTGAGTCCCGTCCAATGAAAAAAGAAATTTGGGTTTCATGAGAGAGAGATGAGTTGAGATTAAAAAGAAAAGTATAGAAAATAATGAGATTTTCTCGAGCTATTTATTGAAGAGGGAAGAGGAAAGGAGGTACAGATGAGGAAGACAAGGCTAGAGAGGAAAGAAGGTCGCTTGTTCGGGAATTTGAGATTTTCTGGGGGTACAATGTGTATTATCGCTGATCTGATTTTGATATTCCCTCTTTATAGTTGGTTTTTTTGGGAATTACAAAATAATAATTCTTAAGTTTTGATATGCTAGCCCATTAACACCTTATTAATAAATAACTGTCTTAAAAGCTGGCCCCTATAAAAAATTACCAAATGACCCGAATATCTGAAATAGAATTATATAATTACTCTTAACTAACACCCCCTTAGGGGTTTTTGATATCACATAAAGATATGAAGTTAGGTACAAAATCTTCATGTTCGGTATTGGTTTACTACAAAAACTGCCTATCTCAGCCATTAAATGACCCAAATCAAATATATTTCCTATGATCAGCTCATCTCGAACCAAATCCGTACACTATGTATATTTGATTCTAAGTGTAGATTTCTATAAATTATTGTATTGTATATAATTTATAAATTTATAATATATAAATTATATGGGGTTTCTTCAGCGTGTAAATAACACACTCCATAAAAGAGAGCGAAATCTCATGGGGGTTTTCCATGTGGGTTTTTCATGGGTGGTTAAAAAAATTCAACTTTGAACGTTTTTAATTAAACGGTTAGCGCCGTCCACATGGATCACCATAATTTAAAGCCTAGATATAAAAAAATCTTAATGATTTTCAAATGATTTGATCATAGATGTGTACAAAAAATTATTTAGAGAACCTGTTAATTTTTGTTAGGATCCTCTAAGTCCGGAGTTGAACTAAGAAATTCACACACCATCTTAATATTGAAAGTTTTAAACTTTTTCGATGATCGGAACCGTTCATTTTGATCTGAACGGTGAAATACACAGACACAACGAAATTCATGGGGTTTCGAAATCGTTTGCATGTTGATCTGAGTATAATAAAATTCACGGTCTATCGATATTCTATAAACCATTAATGTTAACCCATTAGATCTACATGCAAACGATTTCGAAACCTCATGAATTTGGGCATGTCCATGTATTTCGCAGTTTAGATCAAGATGAACAGTTCCGATCGTTCGAAAAAATTCAAATGTTTCAATTTGAGATGGTGCGTGAATTTCTTAGTTTAGGCCCGGGCTCAGAGAATCCTAACTCTTTCGTCAATATATCAACAATCTAATGAGAGGTAAAAAAAACCATGTGAATAATAAAATTCGTTGTATATATAAATAACATTGTATATATAAATAACATGTCATGCGGATTGATGAGGCTCGATATCGGTGACTCTCCAGATATTGACACGTTGCAAACGACGTGGCCCAGAACTTACAAGAAAGAATCAAGAACCTCAATCGGGATCACACATCGGGCCTCCGGCCCGAGGAGTCTCCCGACCTCTGGTGGCCTTCCAGACCACCCCCCGGCTTGCCCCTGAGCTATCATAGAACCAAGATGCCTCGGCCTCCCGCTCATGCCCGAGCCTCCCACCAAGCTCATCTTCCTCGGTCTCATCCTGACCGACCCGCAGCGCTGATCACAGGCATCTACACCACGGCTCCACGAATCTCGCCATGCGCGAGATATCCGCCGCCCACGATCCCGCGTTCCACGCCATCACGATCCACCATTAACGAGCATGTCTCGTCATTAATGTGGGATCCCGCTTATCAGCGAGCGTGACGTCAGGGGCGTAACGGCCGGCGTGATTCTCGTGCCCACCTGTCCATTACTGCCGCTATATAAACCCCTCTCTTAGACGATCGAGATAAGCCATTTTTACTCCATTAGGCCGTTACTCTGCCAAAATACCCCGTCTAACTTGATCGTCAAAAGGTCCTCAATGACACAACCACCCCGGGACTTCTTTCCAGGTAGCTCGGCCACAACCACTCAAAACCCATTGAGATCCACACGCTTCAGGGGTCAACCCTCCAACTCAATCTCAGCCGTCCATCGGCGAGATCAACGGAAGATAGCATCTGAAGGAGATCAAGAGATCCATCAGTTGGCGCCGTCTGTGGGAACCTGATTCCACTCAACCGAAAGTTCATCTTTCGATCTCGATTACATAGCAAACGGTCACCGCGACGATCCAAGCACCAGCCGTCGGCCTCCCCACAGTGGAGACGAGCGAGAATCCCCTCCTCCGCCGAGCATTTATAACGCCATATCCGCCCGGATAGATCGACTCACGTCCGTCGTGGATGCGCTCATCCGTGTCCAAGCGGCCGGGCAAGCTCCCCAGGTCGCCGCTCCCCCTCCGCGGGACCGGGACCCCTACAGAGGGAGAGAAGACTCTGCACGCATTGGCGCAACCGATCATCGCCTCGCTGTCTCCGGCGGCCACGTATCCCCCGGGCCGACATATTCAATGACCCGATGGGCATCGCACAGTTTAACTCCAAGGTCTTACGCCAGGGCGCCTCGTCCTGAGTCCCGTCGTGCCCCTGTCCCTCCCGAGGAGGTGTTGATCAGCTTACCTTCTTCCAGGCATGACCGACACCCCCTCCCTCGACGGGGTCACGCACACGAGACTCGCCACGGCAGCTCGAAAACGACCTCACCGGGAGACCTGAGGAACGTCATCAAACGGAATCGAGGCCGTGTCTACGCAGAGATCTCTAGCAGCCGAGACCAGAAATCTGAGTATGCCGACTCATCGGGATACCACGGCCGACTCGACGCCCTCGAGAAGAAGATCGAAGGCATGCATCGGGAAGGTCGTCATTCGAGCGATGGGGCTAAAAACGCCGCCAACTCGCTCACGAAGCCCTTCACCGAAGAGCTTATCGCCGTCCATGTCTCCTCCCGGAACAAGCCCCTGAAGGTCTCACTCTTCGACGGGAAGTCCGACCCGAAGGACCACTTGAACACGTTCACAGCCGGGATAAGTTTCCAGGATTGTTCCGACACCGCCCAATGCCGCGCTTTCCCGGCCACTCTCATCCGCTCCGGACGAGACTGGTTCCGAGGAATCGCGCCACACTAGATCTCAACCTTCGGCAAGCTGGCCATCCAATTCCTCGGCCACTTCGTCGGGAACAGACGGCAGAAGCGGACCGTCGACCATCTCTTCACGATAAATAGCGGGGACAAAGAAACCTTCAAAGGGTACGTCACCCGCTTCTACAACGCCCTTCTCGAAGTCCCGGAACACCGGGATGAGACGGTCATTACGGCACTTAGGTCGGGTCTTAGGCACAAGGAGTGGTTGCGCTCCTTTGCATTAGCGCAACCTAAGACCATGGCCGAGGTGAAGGCCTGGACCGAGTGTGAGATCCAGCTTGAATCCGAGGTGAACGCCAATCTGTCCCGGACAGAACAAACTGATCACAAGAAAAGAGGGCGGGAAGAGAAAAAGAAGACTGAGCGGCCGAAGCCCTACTCCCCGAAGTTTCAGGAGTACAACCCGCTCAACGTCTCCCAGACTGTACTGCTGGAGCAGGCAAAGGGTGAGAGGTTCTTCAAGCTCCCCCCAGTCTCGCGCATGGCGGCAAAGCGCACCCGGGGCCTCTACTGCGGCTTCCACCGGTCGCAGGGCCATTCCACGGAGAACTACAAACAGCTCCGAGACTATATCGAGGAGCTGATCCGCTCGGGGCACCTGGCTGCGTACTTGCGGGACAAGCGGCAAGCTGACCGTGATCAAGAGCAACGTCCCCCCCCGGTGAATTAACAATCAGCCAAATTATGGTCGTGTCAGCGGGGGTACGGCAAATACCTACAAGGTTCAGCACCCCTCACCGATCAAAGGGACTGACATGGGCAGCCGAGCCGATCGTTTTTGACGATGAGGAAATTGCCCCTCCCACGCTAAGGATCAAAAGCCCTCATCTAGAGGCGGACAAGCAGCTACCCTGCCCAAGCACCTTACCAAGCGATCTCCACGTTGACTTCGGAGCCATGGAGATACCAACCTCTCACCGGTCTCCGCACACTTGGCAAATGGTCGAATTCAACTCGACGTGCGATCACTTGGCGAAAAACTGACCTAACATGAAAGCAGTACCGTGCAAACGCAAATGTTTACCACAAACAAAAGGAAAATACGCACGCAAAGACTACTGCAAAAAGAATTTATTCATAAAGTAAAAAGTCTCTACGAGGGTATTATTGGCTCCCCAGCTTTACAAAATGCCTAGAGGTTTACAAAATTCCAGAGCAACAAAAGAAAATAAGACGACGAGGGGCTTCAGGCCTCAGGGCCGGGGAGAACCTTGACGAGCCGCACGTCCACTACGACCACCAGGGCGGCATCTTTAGGGTCGGCACCAATGGCAGGAACCTCGGTGCCGGCAGCCGGGGCAACCGACTTACCCCTCACGCTCCCACCGGGGGCCTCTTCCCCTGCATCTTCTTCAGGGGCGATCCCCTGCGCGTCATCCTCAAGAGAGTACGCGGCCCGGAGCTTGGTGTTGGGGAACTCCGGCATTTGAGTCTTGACAGCGTCAAGGGCGTCGTGCCAAATGACGCCGGCAACTCCAGTGAGGTCGGCGTAGAACTGATCCGTCTTCTTATAGTTCTCCACTGCCTTCAACGACCGGTCCTTCGTCGCCTTGGTCTCCTTCCGAAGGGTGCTCGCCGTCTTCTTCATGGTGGCGACGAGCACTTTTGAATCCTCCAACTGGGACTCGGCGGCTCAGGCGGCCTCCCGGTACTTGGCGGTCTCCCGATTCGCGGCCGCTACCCGGTCTTCAAGGGCAGCGATCCTCTCCCCCGTCGCCTCCAACTCCTGTTTTGAGCTCTCCTCCCGAGAGAAGAGATCGCCCGCGGCCCGCATCGCCGGGGCAATTTCATCGTCCTCCATGTTAACGACGAGGGCGACGTGCTGAAGGACCTGAAAGAAAGAAAGAGAGTTAAAAAGGGAAGGGAAACATCCGATCACGCGACCAAAAATGCTGAATGAAAAACCGAGTGGGGTGCGAACACTAACCTGCACGGCCTCTTGAGCTATGGCCGCCATTTGGGCTCGGAGAGTCCCCCGAGGTATCCTGCCCCCGGCCGACCTCTCCATCTCCAAGAGCAGGCTATCGACGACGGAAAGCCCCGAGGGCACCTCGAAGCGGAGATCCCCATTGTCCACGAGGATCGGGGAGGCCAGGGAGCGAGGCGACGTCCTGTGAAATCTCTTGAAGAGCGACGCGGGAGAGCCTGTCTCGACCCCCACCTCAGTAGCCCGGGGCTCTTGCTCCCGAGCACGCTTTCGGGCCGGAACTCAACTGGACTCGGGGGCCCGGGGCGCATTTGGGCACCTGGATGAAGCAGCCGCCGGTGGAGCCGGAGCCGACGACGAACGAGAAGGACCGGTGCCTCCGGCCTTCTTCCCCTTCTTCACATCAACCACGGCCGCCCGGAACTTGCTTAGGTCCATGGGTCCTGCATAAGACAAAAATACAAGAAGTCGGCAATGCCAGGAAAAATTAAAGAATACACAAGTCTAAACAGGTCTCCTGAAAAGCTCCTGACTTAACCGCGTAATCGACGGGGCTGAGCCCGGCCCAACTGAGGGCCCGCTCAGAGAGCAGCACATCAGCCCGAGGAAGGGGCTCCCACTTCGACACCTGCACCGCGTCGGGATCATTTGACCGACTCACCCGCAAACAGCTGGCCCCTTGCCACTGGGTGGGCACAGGCCAATCCTCATTCTCGGGCGGCGCAATAAAGAAAACTTCTTCTTCCATTCATGAATGGAAGAAGGTACTACGACAATTCCCAACCTGAAAGCGTCCCCCCGTTGTCTTCTAAAAGAGAGGTATACCCAGCTCGGCTCGCCCCTACGAGCACCATGGTGGTTTTTGTAGCAAAGAGAAGAAACGAGAAGGTTCAAGCTGAAAGGGATCTGACTCAATCTCAACCGGACCAGGAACCTGAGGAGGATCCTCCAAGAGTTTGGCACTAGCTGGCCCGGGGCTAACCCAAAACAATTCAACGCCTCACTCATCTCGGGGGAGAAGGGCAGACGCACCCCGGCCCAAAAGGCCTCCAGGTACAAGGCAATCTCCTTGCCTCGTACCTGGTTTGCTTTCTCCCCCTCCTCGGCCAGACGAAGCGAATAGCCGGAAGGAATGAAGAAACGGGTCTTAATGTTAACGAGCTCCTCCGCACGCCTCAGCGAAGATCGCACACCAGGAACACCCGCGGGCTGTGCCCTGGGGGCCACCCTATCTTCTCGGGTGAACTCCAACTCAGAGGGGGAAGAGGAGGAGGTAGAATAGGAAGAAGTAGAGGAGGAAGCTTCAAAAGACCTCCTAGACTCTACCCGCACTACATCTACAGTCTCCTCGGAAGAAGACATCTAATCTGATTAAAGGGAGGTGTCCTCAGGAAATCAAAGGCAAGAGATCCGAACTGAGGAGAAGAGAGCTGAGCTGACACGACTAGGGACGAAGAAATTATGAAGAGGTATGGGCCCTGATGGGGGTCTTCTCGGAAGAAGACATCTAATCTGATTAAAGGGAGGTGTCCTCAGGAGATCAAAGGCAAGAGATCCGAACTGAGGAGAAGAGAGCTGAGCTGACACGACTAGGGACAAAGAAATTATGAAGAGGTATGGGCCCTGATGGGGATCCCACCTCTATTTATAGCTGCCGGCGCACGCATCCTACGGCTCCGATCGACTCCCGCCAAAACGACGTCTCGCAACCAACGGCCGACAACGTTCCACCTGTCGCACTCGCATTGGACGCGTCCTTTCGAGCCCAGGGATGCCTGCGACACGTCTCGCCAGCCAACCAAAGCCAGACACGTAGGCCGTCGCTTCAATGATCGTACACGCGATCCGGTGCTTCCCCTTTAATGCGAGATCTCTCCCCTGATCCGCAGACGCCATCAAGAAAATACTACTCTTTGGCCGGGAATGCACGCCGACGATATCTTCGAGTGAGAGCTCACCTCGGGTGATCGGTCAGACCACTCTCGCCCCGAACCTGGAACGGGTCAAGACAAGAGTGGGGGGTTAATGATGAGGCTCGATATCGGTGACTCTCCAGATGTTGACACGTTGCAAACGACGTAGCCCAGAACCTACAAGAAAGGATCAAGAACCTCATTCGGGATCACACCTCGGGCCTCCGGCCCGAGGAGTCTCCTACCTCTGGTGGCCTTCCGGCTCACCCCCGGCTCGCCCTCGAGCTATCACAGAACCAAGATGCCTCGGCCTACCGCTCGTGCCTGAGCCTCCCGCCGAGCTCATCTTCTTCGGTCTCATCCTGACCGACCCGCAGCGCTGATCACAGGCACCTATACCATGGCTCCGCGAATCTCGCCATGCGTGAGATATCCGCCGCCCACGATCCCGCGTTCCACGCCATCACGATCCCCTATTAACGAGCATGACTCGTCATTAATGCGGGATCCCGCTTATCACGCGGGCGTGACGTCAGGGGCGTAACGGTCGGCGTGATTCTCGCCCCTGCTTGCCCATTGCTGCTGTATATAAGCCATTTTTACTCCACTAGGCCGTTACTCTGCCAAAATACCCCGTTTAACTTGATCGTCGGAGGGTCCTCGGTGGTACAACCACCCTGGGACTTCTTTGCAGGTAGCTCGGCCACAACCACTCAAAACCCATTGAGATCCACACGCTTCAGGGGTCAACCCTCCAACTCAATCTCAGCCGTCCATCAACGCTTGCAGCAAATCAACGGAAGATAGCATCTGAAGGAGATCAAGAGATCCATCACAGATCAAAATGGACGGCATTGACCATTCATCAAAAATATAAAAAGCAGAAGTTTTGACCGTCGCAAGAGGAAATTTCCTCTTATGACAGCTATGACCATATATATAAAGGTGTAAAATGCTCTATTATAAGAAAAATTTATGATGGCTGCTGCATAACTGAATTTCTCCTATTATACGGAGGCCGTTAATTTTCATCACATTTGCAACCATCTAATTAGAAGTTAAAAGTCATCGTCAATAATAAAATTCTTTGGCCGTATATATAGATCACAGGGCTTGTGGATCAAAATGAATATTGTTGATTGCCCTTCCAAAATATGAATATAGAGCTTACCACTTCCATAGGAGGAATTTTCATCATATGGCTGCTGAGATCCCACTTTCTCATACACGAGCATTCAAACTTACCATAAGTTTTCCTCTTTGATCGACGAGGTAACAAACTTGTATTTTTGTTAATATTGCAGCTTCTATCATTTGATTCTTGTTCTTACCACTATACGTTTATGAGTAGGAAAACAATAGCAAGCTGCATGTGTGGGTTGCTGACATGGACTTCGGAAAAGCTAGTCCGCTTTTTCAATCACCGGACATTTACTTAAATGCAACATTTGACAAGTATGGATTATCTTTCATTGTTGATCGAGTGGCATATATCTAATGTGGTAATAACCTAATACTTCTTTATCTGGGGATTTACAGTTACGCGTGAGTTGATAATTCAATATTGGTAGTTTGTACTATCCCTCTTCCACGTGGAGTATTACCGAAGAAACCATTACTACCCCTTTGTCCAAAAATACAATCTAATGTGGAGCAATATATTTCTAGAAATGTTTATCTAGACCTTCTGAAAGATGAACATGATGAAAATCTATTTGATTATTACGTCACTCCTCAGCTAGTATTGGCTTTTCTAGACTGGAATGTGAAGCCAATTGGTCCACCAGTTGTATATACAGGGGTCGGGCCATCACCAGACAAGAAATATCTGTTGGTATTTTCAATCAATGGGCCATATTCTTTCAATGTAACATGACATCAGTTTCCAAGGAAAGGTGAGCAATGGACTACTGATGGGAAATTGGTCAGAGAAATTTATCATATGCCCCTTGTCGATGATTTCCTGGATTATGACATGTGGCGCAAAAGAAAACGGAAAATCGGTTGGAGGACGGACAAACCTTCAACTTTGTTCTGGTAGACTTTATTACTTCATATGGTTTGGTAGTTATATTTTGTTTATACCGGCAGATCCATGAGCGTCTAGTTGATAGTTCGGTATTAAATATGAAAACGTGGATTGTTAGTCCACAACTATTGTAACGATCACAAAATCTTAGTACTTTCTTTATATTTTCCTTTTTTCAAGAAATGCCATTTTTTTTGAAACACTCGTGTATTTATTTATTTTCTTTCAAATAATATACATGGTTCATTCTTGTATATCTTGGTTATCACACTGCATTGTCATTCCATAGGTCATAGGTTCGAACCCCGACTAAAATATTTTAGTTTTATTTTAAAACCCTAAATTTTAAAATATTATATATCTTTTTATAATCAAATATTTATTAATTTTTAAGAGAAGAAAAAAGATTTTCTTTTAATTAAAAAATAAAATTTATTTGTCTATTTTATTTTATTTGTTTGTTATTTTGGATAAATTTGTTTTGACTATTTTTTTATGGTTTTGATTTTGGGGAATTGATAAGATTTTAACAGGTTTTAACCCTGTAACCCTTCACTCATATTTTTTATTTTCCTCTTCAATGCCTACATTATTTTTCCTTCTACTCTCGGTAGAAAACCCAGATCTAAGCTATGAAGGAGAAATAGCCACAAATCCATTGTCAAGATAAAAGGAGCCTATGTTCCGTCGACCTTACCCTCGAAAGTAAATTTGAGGCTAACCCTACCGGTTGACAACTTGATAGATAGAGATCAAGTTGCTATTTGTAAGCTCTCTCATTTTCTTCTCTTTTTCTTTTGTTGTAAATTTCTCCATGAAATTTTCAATTTCGATACTCCCTTTAAAAGAAAAAAATGTATTTTTTTATTAAACGGCCGTGATCTTTATTTTATCATATTTTAGTTCATCAAAGCATTTTTCATTTCTAATATAACTTAACATCATCATCTATAGTCAATATTTATATTTGTTATCATTAAATGATTAATGTATACAGAGAACATGTAAATTAAATTTCTGATTTTGAACGTTTTATTAATGGGTCAGTTTGGTTATAAAGATACGTGTTTATTTAATATTTATAGTTGGTGTTATAGTAAATTATTGGGGTATTTACTTTAAGTAACATTTTTATATTAAGTTTGATTTTTATATATCAACTTTATTATGCACAGTCAATAATAATTATATAATATTATTATAGTATTGGTCTTATAGCAATAACAGTAACTGCTAACAATTTGTTTCAGAATATACAAAGTGCAAGTAAGATTATAAGTTTATTTGGTTTGTGAGTAATTCACCTTCATCAAACAACTTTAAATATATATTGATTATCATATTTGGCATTCTCTTCTCCTCTACTCCCTACTCTCTCTGGAATAAGAATCCTAGTTTTGTTACAGATTTTGAAAACCCTAATTTTTAATTAGAAAAATACCATCTTTATTATAAAACGTGATCACGTTATTTAGGTTCTATCTTGGTCGTTAAAAATTTCATATATTTAGGTTGACACCAAAAGTCACCTTATATTGATTCTACCTTCATTGATACAATTTTCTTATATTTATCTTGACATTCTATGTTACGGATGTCAATATCATGATTGTTGCTATATACCTATTGCTAAGTATTGTTATGGTTCATATGTATAGTTCAGTTTAATCACAGTAATTATTTATGTGATATATTATTCTTATTATAGTATGAACATTATTTATTGTTTTATGCTTAGAGATTATAGTTGTATGGTTTGTGTTCTTTATTTAAATTATTTAATAGTTAAAGCATTATTACTATGGTATAAGTTTTAATCGTTTCTGTGAGCAAGTCATATACATATAGATATACTACATTACAAGTATATTTCTATTAATTACAACCTATTGCACTACAATATAACAGTACTACAATACTATTTGTAAATGACAACCTAATAATCCAACTATCGTCTAACTAATGTTAATCAAATACAATGATCGTTATTATGCCTACAACAAAACATTCCAAAGGGTTTAGATACATTATGTGAGATTACAGCCATATAATTAATATAGAACTATACTATTATACAATTGTAATGATACTGCTGCTATTCTGAATTCGGCTGTTTGCATTCATATTGTTTGACATGAACCACTTGAATACTCGAATCCATGAACCTAATATGAACCACTTGAATATCTTGAATCTCATGAATCTAATTAATATCTTGAATCTCGTGAACATGACATGTACACTATTTATTGGATATATATATACTATATAAATATATATATTATAGGAATGGGGTAGCTCGAAAATTGGGTATTTATGTGTAACAGAGGATCATATCTTTTTCTTGTGGTGCCGAAAAAGAAACGGTACATTGTATTATATATATCTTGAATCTCATGAATTCCGTATTGCTGTTGTTCCGTGGTATTACGGATATCCTGATTACATAATAAAACTCCCACAACCGAGCTTATATTTATACTTATGCTTATACTTATGGTCATGCTTATATTTATACTTATTCTTATTCCTATAGTAAACAATACTGAAATACCGAATGTCGTTATACTCTAGTTACCTTGCACTGATTAATAAATGTTACTTATTTAACATGCACATTACAGTTTACTGTACACAGTTATTCTCATGCCTAGTATTATATATATCATGTTTCATTTCAAATATTTTTTTATATCAAATGGGGACTTACCGAATTTTAGTTTGCTGACGGCATTCTTGTTTTATTGTTTTCTTTTCTTGGGAATATCGTCAGACGACATTGGGGCAGGTGACAAGGTTAGATACGAAATGGTACCAACTGAGAAGGACAACCAATATCTTTCAAATCAGACCGAGTTTTAGTTTTCATTTTCAGTAAGTATGCTTTCTTTTGTTTAAGGCTATTTTCCATTCCTGGTATCCTTGAATTTTCGAACTGTGTTCAGTTATCGATTTTGGAATTATTATAAATATTGTTGGATATTTTATAAGTTTACAATTCTTGTACCATAATTTTCTTTACCGCTTATATAGGCGCTTAGCGCATTCATGTCGAGAAAGAGTGCTTCTCGATATGGATACGTTGCAGGCTTGTCGCTCTTGTTTCTCGTTTTTGGAAAGCAGGGCGTGACAATTATAATTGCTTGTTTCATTGTTAAAGCTTTAGGTTCTAGTTCTTGCATTCTTTGTTTTTATTTAAACATTGATTTGCTTAGTGGATTAATTCCGGGTTCAAATTGATCAGAATTTCTGCTGGGACTGCAAGGCATTCTGGTAATAACCTGCAGTGGGCTATCACTTAAATCAGGATTCTAGTAACAACTTCTTATATTTAATGAATCTTGTGCCGAAATATTTAGAAAGGCATGATATGAAATTAGTGGTGATGGATATTAGCTGGTAATCTGATCACTTGCTGGAATTTATCGTTTCAGTGCCTTACACCAAGATCTGATGAGACAAGAATGACATTTTCTTTCTTCCAACAACTATTTTGCCCAAACCCTTACCCTTTAGAAGTAGGCCGAGATTACCTTGTAACCTTTAGCAATGAGATACAATTGAAGAACAACAACCAATTAACAAATCATCATTGTCATTAAAGCCTTTCCCTGCTGATAGGGGTTTAGCTATGGAGTTCAAATCGAAAGCCTTCAAGAAAAAACAATAAAAATGCCGAACTTGTACTTCAGCTGTTTAACTGGAAATGGCGAACCATTTACTATACTTGAGAGATGCTGGCATATTGACTAACACCGCCTCTGCAACTCCAAGGACTTATTTGGACAGTCTCCTAAGGATTTTTAGTGAAGATAGCTTATTTCCTAAATATTTTTGGCCCATCCCAAGAAAAATGCTTGTTTTGATATTATTTAGGAGAGCAACTCCTCAGTATTTGAATCCAAGACAGATTTATGCTATTAGAAAAGTAAGGCTCGACCTCATTTTTCTTATATCAAGTCACACTCTCATGCATTGATAGAAAGAATAACACTGAATACAGACTATATTTTATGCTATCCAAACATACATCATGAATTCTAATCCCAGAAGAGATAAGTAGAAATTCTAATCTCAAGTATCAAACAAGCCATAAAGGCAATCTTAAGGAACTCATCCACATTTTGGTTTGATGATGATTGGAATCGATCTAGGTGGATGGGTGGACAATTCTCTGGTACTGAGAAAGCTACGTCAATGCTAATATTGATCCAAAGGATAAACATCTATACCAGCTGGCTTGCATATCACACATATTGCTATGCTTGATATCTTATGTTCAATGCAGCATGACATTAAACTTTTGCATACTTCTAATGCTAGAGAGTGCTTCTTTTGTGTCCCATATTTACGGGTTGATTTTCTAGGGTGGAGTCGCGAGATGTAAAGAATCGAGAGCGGCCAACCTCTTCAAGTGATGTAGTTTTCATGCCCTCTGCTGATGCGGCAGATGGTGAAAAACCTAAGCGGTTCCTTGCACTTGACCTTCCTTACGAGTATGTGTATTAGGCATTAATAATTTGGTCTATCTCATTATAGAACACCACCTATATTTAAACTGGATATTGATTGAGAACTAATTGTATTCCTTGCTTTCAACTTTTTTTCCCTTGAGAAATATGGATAGGGTCAAGGCGACCTAACCAAATATTGTAGTTCATTGAAGATATAAAATTAGAAAAAAATATTTAGTATATCTTAAAAGATATAGAATGCGTCTCCCTAAGAGGAAAACATCATCCCTCTAATTATAACTAGAATCATATCAAATTCAACAAGCTTTCTTCATCAACTTCAAATTCAACAAGATTTCTTCATCAACTTTTAGCAATGTAGACTATCAAGCAGTAGAAATCTGCTTACTCTTGGAAGCAATCGTCCTAAATTCTTACCCGATATTAACTTTATGTAGGACACCCATAGAAAAATTCCCACAATGAAAGCTAGCATTTCACTAACCCAATTACACCAACAAAATGCAATGACAAACATATCCCAATGATATGTAATATTCCTTCCGCCTCTAATTCTCCATTTTGTTCACAATGAGACCAAGGGGAGGGAAGTAGTTGAAACAATAGAATACACATTTCAATGTTTAAGATGATATCCGGATTTAGGACACCAAATCCACTCTCCAATTTTTGACTCTCGTTGAAGACAACAGTACTTCTTGCACCAGGATAAACTAAGCAAAGGAGCATAGCTTTTGTTGCAAAACTTTCCTCTCCAAAGTGAGTGGTCGCCGGTTTGATTCCTAAAGAGTGCCACATCCAAAAAAAAGGCCTTGGGCATAAGGCAACCAGAGATCCCTCTCGCTACCAATCATTTCTCCTATATCCAACTATATCACAAATTTTTTTTACATAATACCTTAAGACCCTTTAGAAAAAGTAGAAAACTTCTAATGATACGCTTCCTAGAAAAAAGATGAAACAACAAAGGAATCTTGCAGATCAAAAGTCTCAAAGATTCTTCTCAGTAAAGAGTTCCAAACTACTACTCAGCATGGAAGGGATAGATTAGAAATAAATTGTCTCGTCCATTAGCTAACAAAGGTGTTCATATTCTTAAAATTAACTCTCCCAACCCATCAAACTCTCTAGGCCTGCAAACCTCTTCTGAGACAACCCAGTAAAAGCCATAATTATCGTCTTTCCCTTTCCAAAAGGCATCCTCCTCCTAGACCAGTAAAATACCAATATCGTTAAGTTATATACTTATTTGCTTTAGATATCAGCCATGCAACAAATTAACCAAAACATTGACAAAGTGTATACCCCGAAACTTCTAGGGTTGACTACATGAATCCTCGTTCTTCCTTTCAAATTTTGTAAAGGTTACCTCCTTTCTAAATATATGATATGCCAATTTTTAGTTTATAAGTAAATCTTATATGAAAGCTATAGTATTAAAAATTTGTGTGCAGAATTCGGACAGCATGTTTATATACATTAGTAGATATGTATGAATGTGTGTATATGTAGTCTATTTGTTATATTTGTGTGTGTGTGTTTTGCATTATAATTATTTTTGGGTTATGTCCCTGTCGATATATATATATATATATATATATATATATATATATATATATATATATATATATTGTGTGTGTGTGTGCAGAATTCGGACAGCATGTTTATATACATACGTAGATATGTATGATTGTGTGTGTATGTAGTCTATTTGTTATATTTGTGTGTGTTATGCATTATAATTATTTTTGGGTTATGTCCCTGTCAATACACACACACACACACCACACCCATGATGCTTAGGTTCGATGTGGCGGTTGCGTTGGACTTTCTTTCTTTAGTCATGCAATTTTAGGCTTTTTGGCTCAGGTAAGGTGCAACCATGGTTTAAAATAATGGCCAATCCAATTCCAATCCCAAAAACAACCATCCATGTTCCCGAAACCGAAATCGTCAGCTACCATGCAATATTGAATTTGCCATTTTATATGGGATTTTTGTATTGGGTTTATTTATGGCCAGTGGGTTTTCTAGTGGTTAATGAGTTCATTAACAATTTAGTGGGTTTATTATAGGTTATTGGGATATTATGGTTGGTTTGACATCATTAATACGACTTTAGACATCATTAATTTCAAAAGAATTTGACAGATTGTTTTAGTTACTTTAAATGTTTATTTAATTTTTTTCCTAATCCTTAAAAAATTCCTTTTCTCAAAAGATATAAAATCTTTTGATCCGATACGGCCGATATGACTGAAATTGCCAATTCCGATACCAAAAGTGACCGATTACAATCCCGATACCGAGACTTTGAACTTGGGTGCAACTCATGATTTTTAAAAAAATTCGAGACTAATAGGTGGTCAAGACTATGGAGTAAGATTTCCTAAGAGGATTGCATTCATCTGTTAGGCATGATATTAAGCCAAAGAGCCTAGTGGAGTCACATTCCATTTAAGATTTTATTCTTGGTCCTTCGAGAAAAAAAATATTGGTTGGTCATCCAATTTCTCTGGTATGGTACCTATGATTCTCTAAAGGAGCATACTTCCTAGATTTAAATGAATATCAGATGAAGTATTGTTTCCTTCTGTTGGTTCTTTCCATTTCCATTTCTTGAAAGTAATATACTTTCCTTAAATAAGCGGTGTCTATGCCATTGATCTTTATTTGCATTCTTGCATAACTGTAATCTATTTTATTTTTGACACCGTCTTTGATATAGTTGAATGGGCTAAAACATATTCATTTAGTGGACCCGGAAGATTTAGGATTTCGTCTTTCTTCTAGGTGATTCATTAAATGGATCGGATTTTTTAAATTTTCTTTTCCCTCTTTTTTTGCAGAGGTGTCTCCTGGTGTAATGATTCCCTTGCATTAGTATCTGAATCCTGGGAAAAAGCACGCAAAACCAGAACATGGGTGATCAGTCCAGGCAATAAGGATGTAATCCCACACATGTTATTTGAAGGATCATCAGAAAATGCCTATTCTGATCCTGGATCTCCAATTAAGTGGATAATGCCATCTGGACACTTTGTTACTGCAAATATTAGAATACAAGATGGTGGAAGTTATGTTTTATTCAAGGGAAGAGGCGCAACTCCAAAAGGGAGTATTCCATTCCTCGAATTAATTGATATGTATGTTTCTATTATTGCTTTATAAGTCTGTTTTGTAAGTTGCAAGACGAGTGGATCCAACACCTTCTACTTTAGATGTGGAACCATTGGCTACTGTCATAGGACTACTATATGAAGTGGAAGATAATGAAATGAGTATACATGACTTTCCGGTCATATGATCTGATGCACCTAAATCTATGATCCAGGATGTGGAAGATACTGTAGAGATAAAATAGCTTTTACCTTTACCCTTGGCCATTACAGATACAGCCTGTGACGACGATGATGTAGGGCCCCCCGAGAGAAGACCTCGTAGCTGTGATAACTCCTTAGTAAGGCTCCCTAGTGTGGTCATAGAGACGGATGCAGAAACTAATGACACTAAATTAGATGTAGTAACTCTGGCAGTAGGTCGAAGCTCAGGGTGGAGAGTATAGCAATAATCTCGAGTATGTTTAGACATCTCACAATGAGTATAAAATTTATCACCTCTCCCCCAACCGGCCACTCCTTTGCCTCCCGGACCTCCATGGTCACGAATGCCCTGTCCTCTTCCTCCACCAAAAGGTACATGAAAGGCAAGAGCTAATCTATTATCAACGGTTTTCATGGAAGTCTTCGAAACACCATTAGTCATAGCAGAGGGGAATGCAGTCAGAATGGCTCTATAAGTATCTGCAAGAGTAGGAACATGCGAGCCTCCCAAAATCTGTGGGCGAATAGTCAAGAATTCTGGGCCAATAGCCCTTAATAAAGTCATCACCATCATCTGCTTATGTTGCCTTCTTCTCTAATTGACATCAAGAGGGAAGACGGAGAGCAACTTAGTCTCTAGTCGCTTGAGCTAACCATACACAGCAGATATAGATCCGCCTTTATGCCGCAACTCGTGAAGAGACTTAACGATCTCAAATGCTCGATTAGCACTTTCCTTTCCTTCGTAGGACCCTTTTAAATATGCCCAAATAGAATAGGCGTTATATTTATCCACCACCTCGACGATCTCATCTTCCATCGCCTCAGTCATCAATCGATGTAACATTGCATTCTTCGAAATCCACTCATCAGTGGGAGATAAGGGAGGCTCCTCAGTTACATGCTTGATCAACATTCGCTCCTTCATAAACATTTCAACAGCTTGCTTCCATTGAGGTAATTCATTCCATTCAATCGAATACAGGTAGTATGAGTAGGAACCATGTGGGGATTGTAAACTTCCTTCTCTCTCAAGGAGGTAGTGGAACTATCGGATTCGGCCATCGAAAACAGAAAACAACAACTACCAGCAACCCCACAAACTCACAATCTTCGTGAATCAACAACCACAAACACCTCAAAGGCTGATAGCAAAACAAAATAAAAAATCACCAACTAACTAGCACCTCAAAGTTGGTACTAAACAACCATCGATTTTGGTGAGATCTAGCACGATTATTAGTTTCAACCCATTCACTAACAACAATGACATCGTCCTAGATCTCATTAATCAAAGAGATATTAGGTTTCACCTTATATTGATGGTACTTTTATTTCTGGGCTTGAATCAGGCAATGATCCAGCGAGCGAATCAGGCGAGGGATTGAATCAGTCGAGCGAAATTGGGTGATGATACAGCGAGCTAGCGATGGGGGATGCAAGCGAGGAGCTTCGAACGATGAGGGATGCGGTGATGCGAGTCGAGGAATCAGGCGATGATCCAGCGAGCGAATCAGGCGAGGGATTGAATCAGGCGATGATCCAGCGAATGAACGATGAGGAATGCGAGCGAGGAGCTTCGAACGATGAGGGATGCGGTGATAAGAGCCGAGGAATCGAGCGAGGGAAGAGCGAACGGCGATTATTTAAGATGCGAACGACGATGATGTGGGATTTGGCCGGCGGCGGCGGCGGCGGCGGCGGCGAGGTGATGGTGTGGGATGATGAGATGGGTCTATGGCTCTGATAAGGTAAATGTGATGATTAGGTTAACCCTTCTCATCATCTCTTTATATATAGGCAAATACTTATTATAGATATATCCTTCGTCACAACTTCGTCACAACTGTTCATTACATTATTTATTCTAACAAGTTATAAGAGTATAACCTGAAGATATTTCTTTTGCAGAAATACAAGAAGAAAACAGCGTATATGGAAAAGTGACAACGAAAAACATTATGAGACAGTTGTCAAATCGATATCAGTTTGTAAAGACGGTGAACTAGAGATTGGGCAATTGAAATTACTTGCTTCCGAAGAGTCGGAAGCTGAAATAACTCAATATTTTATATGGAACTGGTCAAAGAAAGCAATAAAAACAGTCCGGATAACAAATTTACCACATCTGTATCCACAATTGACGTCGTTCCAGAAAGAGATGATCAGATATCAGAGAAGGGACGACGTTGAATTCTCGGCTATGCTTTACTTGCCTCCAGGTTGCAACCCATCAGAACAGACCTCTTCCATGTTTAGTTTGGGCTTACCCCAAGGAATTTAAAACAAAAGATGCAGCCGGGCAAGTACGTCTCTCTCCTAATGAGTTTGCTGCCATAGGTCCAAAATCACCTCATCTTTGGTTGGCTAGAGGGTATGGTGTTTTTCACTCTAGCTGGCAGTTACTTTGTTATTATATTATATAAATTACTCGTATATTGAATATTAGCGAATTGTAATAACAACGGAAATTTTGATAAGTGAACTTGTTTGTTGGGTTTAACATGTGATTGCAACCTTGAGCCATGGTGTTCTTATAGCTTTATGTGATTGGCTAGAGTACCTAGTCTCTGTGCTGCATTCTATTATTTGTTGAAATAATTATCGCTTATTTCTCTTAGTTAGAAGGGTTTTCGGGAAACATATTATAAGTATCAGATGAATAGAGGAAAGAATGTCGATTGTCCATGAAGTTTTAGTCCATCACATCTCAGACAGTCAGACACAAAAACTCGTTCATTTTAGAAGTGTCAGCTACATATTGTGCATCTATTATAGTAGATCTGACACAACTGTAGATTTTTGTTTATGTTTTGGCTAAAATGCAGGAAACCCCTTCACTTTTGCTTGATTAGCAATGAATCACCCTCAGTTTGGAAAATTTGCACCTTTGTCCCCTGCTTTTAATGACCATTACTTTTGTACGTTTCTATCTATTTTTATCCCCCAGATACCCCTTGGTTGAAATATTAAGGGTAAATCGTCAAAAAGCCCTCGGCCCGCTCGGGAGTTGATGATGCTCGATATTGGCGATCCCCAAGATCAGGACACGTGGTAGATGACGTGTCCCAGAACTCAGAAGAAAGGGCCCGAGGGGGCCAACCAGGCCACCCTGGCACCCGACCTGTAAGCACGAGCTGGCCCTCCTCGGAGCCCCCTGCAAAGTGGCCTCCTCGGCCCCTCAGCTCGCCCCGAGCCGCCGCAGGCCCAAGACTCCTCGGCCCTCTCGCTCGTCTTCGAGCTCCCCAGCCGATGCCATCTTTCTCGGTCCCTCCGGCCGACCAATTCCGCCACTCACAGGCGTAACCGCCGCTCCGCGAATATCGTCACGCGCAGATTCTCAGCCAGCAACGTCCCACGTTCCACGCCATCAACATCCCTATTAATGGGCGATCCGCTCTTTACACGGGCGTGACGTCGGGAGCGTAACTGCTGGCGAAATTCTCGCGCCTGCTGCTAAATGCTACCGCCACTATATAAACCCCCATCACAGAGAGGTCAAGCAATCCATTTTTATTCCACTTAGCCGTTACTCTGCTCGGATCTGGTGCTAACTTGATCGTCGGAGGGTCCTCGGTGGTACCAAATGTTAGTGTATATGCCCTAGAGGCCATTATTGTATCATACTAGGTTGTATATTACTTAATGGAAGCTTGGAATATTCACAGTTATATATAACAGTCTTGCTAAACATGATAGTATGCTACTTGGTTTGTGTCTACTTTAATATGTGCATATGTTTCTTGTAAACGTATCACTTATACATATTAGTCGAGCCCAGAGGATCTTTGCTTGATTACCAGCGTTGTGATGGCAGTCACACTAGTGGGGGCTGGGTAGTCTATAAGCAACATCCTATACTTGTCCCTAGTCGTAGGATTATCGAGACAGGGCATCGATACTCCAGAGTAGACTAGTGTGTACGCTTCTCATCCCAGTTGGGGAGATGGTCTGTCCTACAGCCATCAGTACGTCGTACTGGAGATAGTATACAGGTGCTCGTTGTGTTGCGGGTACACTGGACAGGACTCGCAGGAGAACTGACTGGATGGTATTATACCTAACGTCGGATAGCAGTTCTCAGGTGACATGTGTGCAGGTAGTCTGTTGACTTAAGGTCGTCATTTGTCTCGTGTGAGTTCCCACTGTGCTTTGATTACTACCCTACCACGGCTCAAAGGAGTCATGCAAACAGGTTTTAGTTGGGCACAGTCCCGAGCCACATGGAGGCAGTGAGCGACTGTTAGGGATTCGTCTCTCCCGGTATAGGGAGTTGATATCGCACTGTGATCAGTTGGTCATTACCATAAGTCCCTGGCCAGGGCTGATTGAGAATTACTGGTGGACTGATCAGTAGATTCTCGCATGGTTTTTGAGCCATACCGGCACGACTTGTACGGTTATTAGGGGTCTGACGTTTACCACCTTCCTAGACCATCCATGCGATACTCTTAGACGAACAGACTGGACTGCGCGGATATTGTCATGGACAGGCTCAGCAGGAGTTCGGATGGGTTTCCTCATCGGCCTTCTTATCGACATCTACCTGGGGACCGTTACGTACAGCTAGTGCCGCTTGCGGTCTGTGGTTAAACCCACTGCCAGCGTAGTGTCGAGTCTTTAGAGTCCCACACAGAGAGTTTCCCTGCTCCTGGCGAAACGATATAGAGGTTGTATGGTTTTATGACAAGGGTTCGGACGCATACGCGTTTAAACGCACGTACGACGTTCGGACAGTTTTTACTAGTTGGCTTTGGTTTAAGCCAGATTCTAGTATCGGGTTATTGGATTTATACAGTCTAAATTTTTTCCGTGTTTTCACGGATAGGAGGGGCGTTCTCGTAATTTGACGGGAAGCTTCTAGAAGCATGGTGACTTGAGGGTTTAGGTGGCATTTACATTTAATGCATTTGTGACTCACTTAGATGAATCATTCAAGTGAGTTAATAAAGCATTTATTGCTTAATGACTCACATGATGATTCATTGCATATATTTAATGAAGCATGATGATAATGCATTTGATTTATTCATTTTGATTTTCTTATACTTCATAATATATTAAAAGTGAGAAGCCTTTTCATTCATAACTTATGCTCACCTTCTCTTTCCTCAAGCTCTCTCTTGAAACCCTAATCCTCCCCTCTCATGTGTTGAGATCAAGGATTAGATAGACTAATTAATCCATAACCTCACTCTATATCACCTAGGTCACTTTGATTAGCAACTAAAGAAACCTAGTTATCTCAAATTAGAGATCAAGCTTGGAATAGGAGCTCTCGGGTGGATCGTCTTTGACTCGAGGAGGCCGTTGAGGTGCCGATGTTCCAAGGAGCTTACGAGGAGTGGAGGACAGCGATGAAGACCCGAAGGACAAGTAACGTGAGGTATAACTTCGAATCCGAGTAGTTAAACCTCTCGTAGTATGCTAGTAACGGTTTAGATACGATTCATGCGCTCAAGTCCGTGTTACGAAACTTTAATAATCGTTTTTCATATATTTCGCCTCCCCCAAAGCTCATGGGGTGCGTGACATGGACTTACAGTGGTATCAGAGCCAACTAAACCATTACTAGCTTGTTAACAACTAATTAGAATTTCGATCGACGGAAAAACGCGAAAACGAAACCCCAGAACCCCTTTCAGTTTCTGTTAATTTTAAACATGTCTAAAAAAATATTTTATATGCCTTAAAATTCACAACAGGGAAATATAAAAATTCTGAGAAAATACGAGATTGCAACTCGGTTAGATGGTCGCGGATCCGCGGCAAAATAGTGCTTTTGGCCGCGGATCCACCGCCGAGTCAACTCCGAGTTGACTCGGATTTCCGCAGTAATTCATATTTTTTGGTGTTTTGTTTTCCAGTATATTCTGTTTCTGCCCAGGTTACTTCTGTGCTAGTTTGCTTTTGGGGTAGAAACGGAAAAAGGTAGTCGACCAATGTTCTAAGTTATTTGCTAATCGGATTTTTATCTGTAATGTTTAATGTGTTCATAAATCTCCCCTAACTACTAGTATGTCGGTTGGCAGGGGGTTGCACATTTCTGTAATGTTTACTGTTTGTGTATATGAACTTGATTGGAATGTTGTGATGATTAGCCGGGGTTTGAGATGTGTTTTATATTCATTCATTCGATGTAAATTGTAATATGATGTAATATTCTTTTGCGGGGCACATCCAGGTTGCGGTTGTAGCCACCGTTGTATTATTTCTTTTTACTGTTTATGCTCCTAGGATAGACCCAAGGTGGGGTGCACAAACTACCGGGTACTTTGAAGTATTTAGTGGCATACTCACGTTGTTGAGGGAGACCGCTTCACTTCGGGCACTTGGCGGGTAGTTTGCCATACCCGTAGGGGTCTAGGGTGGGGTAATGGCTATTCATCACAACTGTGTAATCTGTCTTTTGTTGCAGGCTCAAAGCAAATGCGGATTACTTGTATATCCAATAAAGTTCATCAGTGATCTGGAATGCCTATTATTGCGTCTGACGAATGTACAATATCTATATATGATAGCTATTAGACGTCACTTATGTTTTACACCCGCGCTAGCCCAGCCCCCGCTCTGTCGTTAGTTAAGTAACCTAACGGGTGATGACGAGACCCCGTGGCGAATGCGGATGGTATAAGAGGACGTGGTATTTTCGTTGTTTTCTGCAATGATAGGATAAATGATGGGACGTATTATTATAATGCAAAGAAAATAAATCAAAGTTAAGTCGTTGGAACAAATTTAAAAGAAACCACTCGGTTATTTTAAAAGAGCAGAATTTTTAATTGCGGAGCTTTAACCACTCTTTTTAAAAAGCTATCAGATTCCTTCGATTATATCAAGTTCACTACGTTCACGGTTTCGCCAAAACCATTCGTAGCCCTCCGTCATTTCATTTGGGTATTCAGTAGTATTCAAGCTATGTATTTTGGCCAAAGTCAAGGCATAGTGTTTGGTAGCTGCTGGATATTCATTTGTTGCATAGATAGATGAGTTAGTTTGGGACACTCGTATTATCATTTGACCAAAGTCAGGGGTTGATTGATCTCAAAAATTATCTATTAACCGCAATCAATAACGGCGTCGCTTGGTAGCTAGCCGGTGAGTACGGGTCGGTCCACAGGGATTTTGTGTTTTCCTAATCGCGCTAACGAGTTAATTCCGATTATGGTCGGATTGATTATTTCTAAAAAGCTAAATTAATTTATACTAAGATTATCTAGATCTAAGTCTTGCTATGGTTAGGTTTAGGAGAAGTTGAGAGATTAAATGCTTCCTCACCGCTTTCAATGCCCTATTATAGATCTATTAGGTATTATGGTAATTATTAATAAAGTGGATTAGAATCATTTGGGAAGATGTTTCTTCCTCTAGGTTCTTGTCCTTCCTTTATCGATCCTTACCCTAACCTCCATGGAAAACACGCGCAACCGGTCCTTTATACTACGGTATCACCATTACCTCGAGGGGTAAGGTGCCGCAGAGAGCGGTGTGTGCGTGTATGCATGGAGTTCTAATCATTATGTATGAAGGGGCAAGAAAGGGGTGAGAGATCTCATCTCTCAAACATTTCCCTAAAGCTAACCCTAACAAGCGAGGAGACTACTCGCTCATTGTCACGACCCGAAAGTACGGAACGCGACCGACACTTAGATTACGAAGCGTCTAGAGGCGCAACGTAACCTAAGTAAGCCGAAGCCCAGAAATCTAAACCATAAAAGAAGAAGAAGAAGGAAAACATGTAGAAAACAAGTTTAAAAAAACAAGATCAAATTTTCTCAAAAATTTCGGCAGAGTCTCCTTTGTAAAAACTGGCCCCAAACGGGTACAAACAAGTATAAATACATATAAACAATAAAAAGCATCCCCAAACGGGAGCAAGCTCTACGCCAACAGGCGAAAACAATCACACCAATGCACAATAGTATACAACGCCAAAGGGCGAGGCTCAAAACTTAAAAGAAAACAAATCCACCAGATACCATAATAATACAAGCGCGACTCTAAGGTCGAAATAAACAACTGATCCAGTAAACTATCAAGTAATACAAGTTTGGTTGATGGAGTTTTCTAGATATAAATGAAATAATAAAAGTACAATGGCGGTCCAGATCCAAGTGAACCAACCTACCGTGCAAATCATCCTGAATGAAAAGATGTGCCAGCAAGCTGCCAGGAAAATCTATACATCGAACCTGTAATAAAATTTGGCACAACGGGGGTGAGTTGCCAACTCGTGAGTAGAAGATATCTGCGAAAAGAAATCGAATGCACGACGCTGTCCTAGGTCATAATAATATACTAATATATTACTAGTCATCAAGTAAAGGTAGAATAATAAGCTACGTGTAAGTGCAAATGCTCCGTGCTCGTGTCTGTGCCTCATATAGTACTATGTCATGTGAATGAGTATGCATGCACCATGAATGTAAAATAACCAATCCTGAAATCTGAATATATCTGTATAAGAAATCTTTAGCTTTTATCATGGTAAAACGTGTATAGAAATCTGAAATATCAACGATGAAATACATGGAAATCCGTGTCAAGCATCGACACAAAACATGTAAATCTCAAGTCTCAATACCTCATAATCTCAATGTCTCATAGTCTCAATATTTCGGGCTCCGTCAGTCCGGATCGGCCCATATCATCAAATCTCACGACAACGGTCGGTATCCTCCGGATATCCGTCGTGCCAGACATCACCGGTAGGTAGTCCTCCCCTGCCAGGCTCATCGTCTACAACTCGATCTTCTTGCCCCGGGGTACCATACCGGGCCCACCATGTACCCGAGACGGTTCATCCACTCCTCGAATCGGGTCTCGAAATCCAACAGAAAACATGAAATCTCATGTTGGACGACACATACATCACGAGAAAACCGTATCTTATGTTTTAAAAAGAGAGGAGGAGAGAGAGAGAGAGAAGCTTTTATATATTCTTGCGATTTTCCCCCAAAATCCAGAAATCTCATAGAAATCCAAAATCCCAAAATCATGAGTAAGTATATGATAAGTGTCGGCATATGCCCCATAATACTGCATGATAACATGAAAATGTGAATGCATGAAATGTCTAAGTAATGAATGCCATGTCTATACTAACACCAGAGAGTAATCAGAATATTATAGCGATCTAGCTGTTAGCTGATTCTATCAATAAAAGATAATATGTTCTAAAGTGTACGTGACATAGCAATTATCGATGATGATGTGTGAGAGCCGGCAATAAGTGTGCGTGGAATATGCGCATTATCGGTAATGGTGCTGGTGTCCTAACAGGCAGAGTTTTATACCGATTATAGAAACATATGAATGAACATGCAATATTATGATTATGGTATGAATGTAAAGACGGATGTGCAATAACCACTCATCTGTGATATACAAGTAAAACTACTACTACATGACTCGAACTTACACTAGTGTCCATCTAACCTCCGAAGGAACTAAACCTAAGAAACTAGTCGATAAGAACTAGGAGTACACCTAAAGTCTGAATCCATATCTCTAATAGTCGGCGATCCAGCCTCAATAGCGTCACGTACGCAGTACGGCTTCCTCGAATCAAGAGTGCGGATCAATCATCATATCTATGCCTCGTATGGTAAAGTCCATCGTACGGCATCCCAATATCGGGGTACGGGTCAAATATCACCTATGTGTCTCATCATTCGTATAATATCATTATCAGCACATGTCATGATCAAGATGCTATACTGTAATCGCATACATCAATCATATATCATTGCCAGCATAAATATATATCGTTAATTTATCCTCAGAAATGTCATGTCACATATACCATATCTTGATCGAGTCACATATGTCGAGTCGTGATTAAGTCACATATATGTATATGTTATATCGTAATCAGGTTACACATATCTCATATCGTAATCAAGTCACACCTATATCATATCAAGCTTTCAGGCATAGGTTACGGTCCGGGTTCTATTTTAGAGTTCCATGTACTTCAATATCACCACCACCCTTTATTATTTATGTATACCTATTCATTATCTCATTTCCCAATGATCTGCTAACATCATAAAACGACCGTATAACCAAGAATCACGGCATCAAGCCCAGTTATATTGTTTCCTCCCCGTGTATCATATCACCTCCTTGTATCACATATACGTATTGTGTATATATATATACCTACACCTAGTCCTATATATATACACACATACACGTATACACCACGTCGAGTCTCAGTGTGTGCGTGTGCGTGTATCTACCTGAAACCTACGAATCTCCTCCATGATATTCATCCTCGGGTAAGGTCTTCCTAAATCAACCTAGTCCAACCTAAGGTCACCACTAGGGTCCTACTCATCGAAATTCTAAGGTCACGTCTGGCTTCCTAAAGACAATAAGTACTTATTACTATTCTACGTTTGCGGGGGTGCTAAACGCCATCCACCCGACTTCCTCCCGTAGATATACATCTACTCACCCGGTCCTTGTCTGCCGAAGACGGTGTCGCCATCCTCTTCTTCATCGCCCACAGTCCACGTGAGGGGTACCTCCACAACATGAAATTCAAACATGAAAAAAAGCCTCCAAAATGAATGTTTTCCATCTCCAAAATCCATGTAAAGATGAGCAAAGAATAGAGGGTAGGAATTAATTAGGATTTTGTGGATTTTTGTTTGGATTTTTGTAGGATTTTTGATGATTTTTGGAGTTAATTTAAATTTTGAAGATGGGGGGCTGCCATGGGGGATTGAGGCCGGCCACACCATGGAGGAGGGAGAGGAGAGTGAGAAAAGTGATGAAAAGTGTAGAAACTTCACCCAAAATATCAAGTTCTTTATGTCTTTTCAACAATTCCTTTAATTTTTATCATTTCTTTTCTAAAACACCTAAAGAAAATTCTAGAATCATGGAAAAATTTGTAAATAAATTTTGCATGATACACATTAGATTCTAATATGCAATAATTCATTTTCAAATTAAACCCCTTCAAATTTGAAATTTAAACTAATTTAGTGTATAAATAAAGCTTATGTTAATGTTTAAAATAATTAATTTAAGAAAAATATTTAATTAAACTATAAATTTATAAGTGGCTAAATAAACACCATTTACTAATAATAACATCATTAAAATAGGTATTTTTAAATTTATAGTGAAAAATAATTACGGTTTAGTTTTACGAAAAATACGTTTTACTTTACCGAAAATCATAAAATTCACTTAAACGATTTTATTTATTTAATTATTTTTAAAACGTTACAATTTTCCCCCTTTAAGAAATTTGGTCCCCGAATTTAAATTAAAACTCCCCCCAATTACTAAAACATTCAGCAAAACACTCAAATCGTCGAGGCTCCGAAATCATCAATACATAAAACACGTTTTTTTAGCACGATACAAGCGCATGAAAAATAAGTACATAACTCAAAATCAAAACTCCGTCAAACATAACACAATCATCGGAGTTATGGTGAAAATAAAATATCAAAACCCAATACGAAAACCAACATAATATACATCAAAACTACAACTTATATATAGTGCGCATCATAGTAAAATCGTCCCAATATCTGGATAAAGAAGTATGCAAGAGCCCCTTTTGAAAATCGCCGTGTGATGCACGTGTCACGGCATAAGTAGCGGACGTTTATTAAAAAAAATAGCTATATATATATACATATATATATATATATATATATATTTTATTTAACCTACACGTCCCGTTTGGTTACCAAATCAATAGTAATGATTATAAAAACATACTGCTTAAACTGAAATCAATCCCAATCACATCATAAAAATGTCATGTGTGTCCGGTGCGCACTGAAATCGAAACCAAATACAGATGCCACGAATACACACAAAAACCAAATTAAGTGCAACAGGTGTGCACCAAAAACATCTGTCAAGTGCAACGGGCATGCACAACTCTAATATCAGGTGCATCTAATCTGCACAAAACCCCGATTTAGTGCATCTGGTGTGCATAAAATCGCATCAAGTGCACCGAATGTGCGCAATAATCTCAATCAGGTGCACATGGTGCACGAAAACATACACCGAATATCAAAATCGAAATCACAGTACGAAAATGCATGTAAACTAGGTCGAAGCATATGTCAAAATCATGTATAACCATATGCACGAAATCAAATCAAAATCTCAAAATGTATTAAAACCAAATCAAGTGCACTGGGTATGTACTAAACAACATCAATGCATCTAATATATGAAACACAAATAGAATGTAATGAAGGTACACATAAGAAATACCAATCGTAGAACAAAGTCCTCAAAATACCAAAATCCAATCAATGAAAATATGAAATTCAGATCACCAAATCACAATCGTAAACACTATCGTCAATGTGCGCCTCTTTCCCCTTTTTCTCTAGTGTCAACTGCTTCGAACTTGTCTCTTCATAGATGTGCTGACTGCGCTACCAACGGCAATACCCATATCTATAGTCTCCTACGTAGTCGATCCCTTCACCTTGTTAGTTGTATGTATGCCCTAGAGGCCAGTATTGTACAGATGTTGTATATTATATTGGATGCTTGGACATATATAGAGATGACTTTCTTGCTCGATATGATAGTATGCTATCTGGTTACTCTTTATCTTAACATGTACACTAGTCTCTTTATACTGTCTTATAGTTACATGTTGGTAAAGCCCTTAGGATGTGTACTTGACTACCTACACTATGATGCAGATCATACTAGTGGGGACATGGTAGTCCATAAGTACATCCTTCAAGGTCCCTAGTCGTGGGTGTATCGAGACGGGGCATCGATATACCAGTGTAGACTAGCGTATACGCTTCTCGACCCATGTGATGGGCGATGGATGATCCCATATCCATTGGTGTTTGACATCAGAGATGGTGTACGGGTGCTCAGTGGAGACTGGGTACACTGGACGGACTCGCCGAGAACTCCCAGATGGTATTATACCTCACGTCAGATGGCAGTTCTCAGGTGACACTTGTACAGGATAGTCTGTAGACCCGAGATCGTCATAGAGTCTTGTGTGATTCCCACTGTGCTTTGATCTCCACCTTACCACGTCCATAAGGGCGTGCAAAACGGTGGTCTTTGGGCACATTCCCGAGTCACATGGAGGCAATGAGCGATAGGAGGGGTTTCGTCTCTCCCGGTATTGGGGGTTGATGTTGCGCAGTGCTCGATTGGCCGTAGCAGGGAAGTCCCTGGCCAGGGCTGATCAGAGATTTGCTGGTAAGTGTTACCAGTAGTTTCTCGACCCGTTATGAGCCTCACATCGGCACGACTTATCGGGTTATTGGGGTCTGACGTTTACCACCCCTAGACTTGATATGCGACATATCAGACGAAGAGACCGGACTGTACGGTAAGTGTTACTGGTCGGATTCGCAGGAGTGTGAGCGGGCTAGCTCGTCGATCTTCTGATCGCTCAATACCCGGATGTCCGTTACGTTTAGCAGACCGCTTGCGGCTTGTGGATGCTTGATATGATCATCATCTGCTACCGGCGTATTGACGAGTCTTTAGAGTCCTACACAGAGGTTTCCTGGTTCAAGCGAAACGAAATAGGAGTGCATATGAGATATGTGCAGGACCGAGAATAATGCGTGTATGTGATACCGCATTTAATTCTCGCGATAAATGTTTCGATTGGTTATATTCGATATGACCTAGTTATCGAATCATTGATTCGATAAATCGATACATTGCATACTAGTCGGTTATGTGCGACATGACCGGATCATTGAATCAAATGTTGATTTAATGATTTAATGTATAATTATATATTTGATATATTACTTTGCATTAACTAGTATTGGTTCACTTTAAACGGATTTTTCTCACTTGGATTGCACATTGTATATGTGATATACTTTGGTGCACTTTTTGTATCATGTTTGATGATACTTGATCATATGGTTAAGTGAATAGAATTAAACCATGGTTATTATGATAATTAGGGTTTTGCATATTTATTTATATATTTATATTTTCATTTGTTTATTTGGAAATGATTTAAAAAAGGATGGTGGCTTTCTTTGTCATTTAGTTGAAGCTTCATGAAGCTTTGACTTCTTATCCTTTCTTATCATCATGCTTAACCCTAACCCATCCATTAACCATGGTATATTCTCTACACTTAACCCTAGTATGAATTATGATAAGTATTGCTTTTTCTTTTTATTTTAAACACACTTATCATAATACTAGATGATATTCTTCATCTTCTTCTTCTTCTTCAAGCTTGCTACTCCAATGGCAACTTGAGTATTAGTGAGAGAAATCCAAATCTAAAGTGAACCCATCTCCTATTTCTTCATCCTCTACCTTTTGCCAATTGGTTTTGGGTGTTTTCTTCACAAGTTTCACAAGTTTGTGAAGTCGGAGCTTGAACTAGTGCAACCTCGACGTAGATCGTCTTTGACACAAAGCCGACGAACTATTCCGCATATTATTCCGATGAAGCAGACGAATGAGTCGAGGATTCATGATGGACAGCGAGGGCATGACCACGTGGAGCTAAGGAGGTGGAAATCCGGATCTACAAAGGTTGTAGCTTCCCACTTCTAGTTAAAGTGTTAACTAAGTTTTCTTTTCGCCTAAAATTCTAGCAACGATCCGTAGTCTAGGGTTTCTCGGCACCAAAAATTTTAAATTGGCATGTCCGATGCCTTGTGAGATCTTACTAGAGTGCCTAGGAACCTTTCACACCTGATATCCGGACTACATTAAACTTTTCGATCGATCCATCAAAATCCTATAATTCCCCGAGAGCTCAACACTCAAGTACAGTTTAAAAATATCCGGTACATACCCCAGTATCGATGGTCCAGCCGTAGAAGGGCAAACCCAAGCCTCACTAATGGCACCGCGGAACTGCCGTAAACCCTAAGGTTCAAGGGCGTTCTCGTGGTCATTATGTCGAGTTAGGGTTTCATTCTTCCAGAGGGTCCATAGAAATACCTGCATGTTCTTTCGAATACTTTAAACTTGGGAAAATGGGTTTCTAACAATCGTTTGAATCCTTTAACTTCGTCTGGACGGCATGTGAATACCCTTCGTCCGCACGCTAAACAATGCTTCAATCCTCAAGAATAACCAATACCCTAATAGTTATCGCATTCGAGCCGCAACTCCCTCTGCCCGTGCGCTTGTGGTAACAGAAACCACCCTCCGATATCGACGAAAATAGATCAAAGGAACGAATGAAATGCAGTGCAAAGAAATGTATATCCTAAGGCTACCTAAGAAGAGTAGCGTATCGTAAGTATGCCGCGGATCATTCCCACGGTACGTCACTCAACCTAAGTCGCCTACTCCATCAACCAAGGGTCACTTAGACTTATACAAGGTTAAACCTAGCGCTCTGATACCAACTTTGTCACGACCCGAAAGTACGGAACGTGACCGACACTTAGATTACGAAGCGTCTAGAGGAGCAACGTAACCTAAGTAAGCCGAAGCACAGAAATCTAAACCATAAAAGAAGAAGAAGAAGGAAAACATGTAAAAAACAAGTTTAAAAAAACAAGATCAAATTTTCTCAAAAATTTCGGCAGAGTCTCCTTTGTAAAAACTGGCCCCAAACGGGTACAAACAAGTATAAATACATATAAACAATAAAAAGCATCCCCAAACGGGAGCAAGCTCTACGCCAACAGGCGGAAACAACTACACCAATACACAATAGTATACAACGCCAAAGGGCGAGGCTCAAAACTTAAAAGAAAACAAATCCACCAGATACCATAATAATACAAGCGCGACTCTAAGGTCGAAATAAACAACTGATCCAGTAAACTATCAAGTAATACAAGTTTGGTTGATGGAGTTTTCTAGATATAAATGAAATAATAAAAGTACAATGGCGGTCCAGATCTAAGTGAACCAACCTACCGTGCAAATCAGCAAATCATCCTGAATGAAAAGATGTGCCAGCAAGCTGCCAGGAAAACCTATACATCGAACCTGTAATAAAATTTAGCACAACGGGGGTGAGTTGCCAACTCGTGAGTAGAAGATATCTGCGAAAAGAAATCGAATGCACGACGCTTTCCTAGGTCATAATAATATACTAATATACTACTAGTCATCAAGTAAAAGTAGAATAATAAGCTACGTGTAAGTGCAAATGCTCCGTGCTCGTGTCTGTGCCTCATATAGTACTATGTCATGTGAATGAGTATGCATGCACCATGAATGTAAAATAACCAATCCTGAAATCTGAATATATCTGTATAAGAAATCTTTAGTTTTTATCATGGTAAAACGTGTATAGAAATCTGAAATATCAACGATGAAATCCATGGAAATCCGTGTCAAGCATCGACACAAAACATGTAAATCTCAAGTCTCAATACCTCATAATCTCAATGTCTTATAGTTTCAATATCTCGGGCTCCGTCAGTCCGGATCGGCCCATATCATCAAATCTCACGACAACGGTCGGTATCCTCCGGATATCCGCCGTACCAGACATCACCGGTAGATAGTCCTCCCCTGCCAGGCTCATCGTCTACAACTCGATCTTCTTGCCCCGGGGTACCATACCGGGCCCACCATGTACCCGAGACGGTTCATCCACTCCTCGAATAGGGTCTCGAAATCCAACAGAAAACATGAAACCTCATGGTGGACGACACATACATCATGAGAAAACCGCATCTTATGTTTTAAAAAGAGAGGAGGAGAGAGAGAGAGAAGTTTTTATCTATTCTTGCGGTTTTCCCCCAAAATCCAGAAATCTCATAGAAATCCAAAATCCCAAAATCATGAGTAAGTATATGATAAGTGTCGGTATATGCCCCATAATACTGCATAATAACATGAAAATGTGAATGCATGAAATGTCTAAGTAATAAATGCCATGTCTATACTAACACCAGAGAGTAATCAGAATATTATATCGATCTAGCTGTTAGCTGATTCTATCAATAAAAGATAATATGTTCTAAAGTGTACGTGACATAGCAATTATCGATGATGATGTATGTGAGCCGGCAATAAGTGTGCGTGGAATATGCGCATCATCGGTAATGGTGCTGGTGTCCTAACAGGCGGAGTTTTATACCGATTATAGAAACATATGAATGAACATGCAATATTATGATTATGGTATGAATGTAAAGACGGATGTGCAATAACCACTCATCTGTGATATACAAGTAAAACTACTACTACATGACTCGAACTTACACTAGTGTCCATCTAACCTCCGAAGGAACTAAACCTAAGAAACTAGTCGATAAGAACTAGGAGTACACCTAAATTCTGAATCCATATCTCTAATAGTCGGCGATCCAGCCTCAATAGCGTCACGTACGTAGTACGGCTTCCTCGAATCAAGAGTGCGGATCAATCATCATATCTATGCCTCGTACGGTAAAGTCCATCGTACGACATCCCAATATCGGGGTACGGGTCAAATATCACCTATGTGTCTCATCATTCGTATAATATCATTATCAACACATGTCATGATCAAGGTGCTATACTGTAATCGCATACATCAATCATATATCATTGCCAGCATAAATATATATCGTTAATTTATCCTCAGAAATGTCATGTCACATATACCATATCTTGATCGAGTCACATATGTCAAGTCGTGATTAAGTCACATATATGTATATGTCATATCGTAATCAGGTTACACATATCTTATATCGTAATCAAGTCACACCTATATCATATCAGGCTTTCAGGCATAGGTTACGGTCCGGGTTCTATTTTAGAATTCCATGTACTTCAATATCACCACCACCCTTTATTATTTATGTATACCTATTCATTATCTCATTTCCCAATGATCCGCTAACATCATAACACGACCGTATAACCAAGAATCACGGCATCAAGCCCAGTTATATTGTTTCCTCCCCGTGTATCATATCACCTCCTTGTATCACATATACGTATTGTGTGTATATATATATATACCTACACCTAGTCCTATATATATACACGCATACACGTATACACCACGTCGAGTCTCAGTGTGTGCGTGTGCGTATATCTACCTGAAACCTACGAATCTCCTCCATGATATTCATTCTCGGGTAAGGTCTTCCTAAATCAACCTAGTCCAACCTAAGGTCACTACTAGGGTCCTACTCATCGAAATTCTACGGTCACGTCTGGCTTCCTAAAGACAATAAGTACTTATTCCTATTCTACGTTTGCGGGGGTGCTAAACGCCATCCACCCGACTTCCCCCCGTAGATATACATCTACTCACCCGGTCCTTGTCTGCCGAAGACGGTGTCGCCATCCTCTTCTTCATCGCCCGCAGTCCACGTGAGGGGTACCTCCACAACATGAAATTCAAACATGAAAATAAGCCTCCAAAATGAATGTTTTCCATCTCCAAAATCCATGTAAAGATGAGCAAAGAATAGAGGGTATGAATTAATTAGGATATTGTGGATTTTTATTTGGATTTTTGTAGGATTTTTGATGATTTTTGGAGTTAATTTAAATTTTGAAGATGGGGGGCTGCCATGGGGGGTTGAGGCCGGCCACACCATGGAGGAGGGAGAGGAGAGTGAGAAAAGTGATGAAAAGTGTAGAAATTTCACCCAAAATATCAAGTTCTTTATGTCTTTTCAACAATTCCTTTAATTTTTATCATTTCTTTTCTAAAACACCTAAAGAAAATTCTAGAATCATGGAAAAATTTGTAAATAAATTTTGCATGATACACACTAGATTCTAATATGCAATAATTCATTTTTCCAAATTAAACCCCTTCAAATTTGAAATTTAAACTAATTTAGTGTATAAATAAAGTTTATGTTAATATTTAAAATAATTAATTTAAAAAAAAATATTTAATTAAACTAAAAATTTATAAGTGGCTAAATAAACACCATTTACTAATAATAATATCATTAAAATAGGTATTATTAAATTTATAGTGAAAAATAATTACGGTTTAGTTTTACGAAAAATACGTTTTACTTTACCGAAAATCATAAAATGCACTTAAACGATTTTATTTATTTAATTATTTATTTAATTATTTTTAAAACGTTACACTCATTATGGAATTGAAAGACATTCTAAATTAAATTAAACTAAGCAAAGAAAATAAGGGAACTTACTAATTTTTATTGATGACTCTCTCCAAACATGAACACAGTACAGATCTGAATTTATGAAGTGAAAAGAGGCATGCCTCATACAGAATTTAGGGTTTCTATTTATAGAGGATAGGAAACCCTAGGGTTACAATGACTCGCACATCTGCTATTACAAAAATACCCTTTAAGAAAAGACCTAGTCAACGATAGCGCACCGCCACAAAAGTTCGCACCGACACGTGCAATAGACGGCCGCGGAACCGCGGCCTAAGCCAGGGTTTGGCCGCGGTTCCGCGGCCAAAAGAGGGAGTTGGTCACTGTAATTTCTTCTACTGGCTCTGTACATGTTGGTCTTCCTACTTCTTTAGTTCTTTTCTCAAGTTGGTTCCTATGTTTCTTCCAGATCTTTCCAGTGAACATTGTAGTGGACTTTTGCCGTTGCTTCGTGACGAAGTCTTGAATCTTGTGCCGCCTTCTACTTTGTGAACTGTTCTTTGTATATGCTTTATTTAAGATTCTCTGTTTGTTGGTCGAAATCCCACTTTTGCATCGTCTTTTGTCTTTTTCACTGTTTTAGATTCAAGAACCTGTAACCTGTAATATGTAGCAGACATGCGTCAAAAGCACCTGTTTATTTATAAAACGAATAAGAATGGGGAATATAATAATGCAATATTATGGTATGAACAGGGGTATATACGGATGGGTTCAAATTAACCTGGATAATGACGGGTAGAACTTGATATGTGACTTATGACATTTTGACCAAAGCCAAGGTCATAAGAGCATAGGGCAGAAATTAATATCGGGAATTTCTAAAGAAACTGAAATTTGCAAAGAGATGCATACCATTTGGAGTTTGATGAATGTTGGTAGGATTCCTTCAACATTATCATACGATGATATTTTGGATCCCGATCCTACTGTGAGTATATACTACTTATCAGGAGATTCGTCACTTAACGACCAATGCTATAAACCAAGTAGGTGCCAAGAAAGGTGCAGCGGGGTTACGCCCCCAGAGAAAAGAGGTTCTTTAATTAAGGAACTTCGCGAAAGCGTTGGAAAACCTCTCTCGAAGTATCGACACTGGCCTAGCTGAACGGTTAAGCAAGTATTGTACGGTGAGAATAGTCCTGGCTAGTTCTTCCTTTTTGGTTTGAGGAGGGATTCGAGAAACAGTGGGAGCCATCCTGTTTAGATAAATTAAAAACCACTCTAAACTTACAAGAGCATCATGCTAAAGTGTTTTCTTCTCTCTCTCTCTCTAATTGTAGCGACCTTGTGACCATGACTAGGTTACATCTAGATAACAATTTGACTGAATCTGACTTATATGACTGGCAAAGGTCTATCCAGATGTCCATTGCCTATGACAAGCTGGACCACCCTATTACTACTCAAGATCCCGCCGTCCCAGGTCCAGTTTCCACTGTCACGGATATGGATATCCGTCAAACAAGGGAAAAGGATAAAACGAAAGCCAAGTGCCTCGCGTTGGCTTCAGTTGATGGTGTATACCAGAAGCAACACGAGAAGATGGACTCAGTTTCCATCTTTCTCCATAACAAAGATTCATATGGAGAGCAATCTCATATCGCAAGATATAAGACCTCGAATGAATTAATTCAAGCGAGGTTGGCTGTCGGGTCATCTGTAGGGGACAACGTCCTTACAATGACTAGCTATATTGATAAGCTCAAGGACCTGGAGACCACGTTGGGAAACAGGTCAGATACTGACTTGATTCTTCAGTCTCTGCCTTCTACCCTGAAGGAAACCAGGGAAGTAGAAGGAAAGAGAAGGGCAAAAATTTCGGGACTGAATGTAGTAAAAGAGGGACGTTCCTATTGTTATGGGATTGAGCATTGGCAGAAGGATTGCAGGGCTTTGGAAGCCGGTAGCCAGGATACGAAGCGTGTTGTGGATTCGGCCTCAGGTGTATTTGTAATTGAGAACTGTTTGTCAATTAACTCTACTTCCTGGGTATTAGATACCGGAGCAGGATCTCATATCTGTAATTCTTTACATGCTTTGAGAAATCGTAGAGTTATAAAGGTAGGTGATTTGTCTCTCAGAGTTGCAAACGGAATGAGCGTGGATGCTGAATCCGTGGGAGAATATCGCCTAGGTTTGACAAGTGGGCAGATATTGATTCTACGTAACTGTCTGTATGTACCTAGTATGACTTGTAATATCATATCAATATCCTCACTTTCGAGAGAGGGATATGATTTTACATTCGTAAGCGATGTAGTTCGCATCCATCTAAATCAAGTTTTGATTGGGTCCGGTGCATTAGATAACGGCATATACGTATTGAGTCAAGCTCAGGTTTTCAATGTCCAGAACACACTTAAAAGAAAGTCTCCGGAATTAAATCGGGCTTTCTTATGGCATTGTAGACTAGGTCACATCAATGAGAGAAGGTTGACTAAGTTATATAGAGAAGGATATTTGAATCCGTTCGAATATCAATCTTATGTTATTTGTGAATCTTGTCTCATAGGAAAGATGACAAAGACTCCGTTTACTGGACATGGAGTAAGAGCAAGCGAGCTCTTGGAACTCATACACAGTGACGTGTGCGGTCCAATGTCTATACATACGAGAGGTGGTTATTCCTACTTCATTACTTTTACGGATGGTTTCTCTAGGTATGGATATGTCTTCTTGATGAAGCATAAATCAGAGGCCTTTGAGAAATTCCAAGAATACAAGAATGAAGTGGAAAACCAAACAGGCAAAAGTATCAAGACACTGAGATCTGATCGAGGTGGTGAATACTTAAGTGCCGAATTCCTGGGTTACTTAAAAGAGAATGGAATTCTCTCTCAACTTACTCCTCCATACACACCACAACACAACGGTATATCGGAAAGGAGGAATCGAACCCTATTGGATATGGTTCGTTCCATGATGAGTAAGGCTGAGTTACCGCAATCTTTCTGGGGTTATACGCTAGAATCAGCGGCATATCTTCTGAACAGGGCTCCTACCAAGACTGTGCCTATCACACCATATCAGATTTGGAGTGGGAAGAAACCCCATCTTCAGCATCTGAAGATATGGGGATGTCCTGCTTTTGTTAAAAAGCAGCATGTGGACAAGCTCGAGGCACGATCAGTACAGTATAAGTTTGTGGGATATCCGAAGAACTCCAAAGGATATTATTTCTATTACGCAGAGGAACAAAAGGTTTTTGTTTCTCGTAATGCCCATTTTCTAAAACATCAGTTTTTAGAAAAGGAAACAAGTGGGAGCGAAATAGAACTGGAAGAAATTCCAGAACCACAAACTACAACTGAAAGTTTGGTAGAACCAGAAGTTTTAGAAGAAAGGGACATACCAGCGCCTATCCGCAGAAATAGTAGGCAGTCTCATCCGCCCGAGAGATACTACGGTTTTCTCATAGATGGGGATCGAGAAGATTGCATCATTGATGATGATGACCCTACTAGCTTCCAGCAAGCCATTCAGAGCGGCGACTCGGTAAAATGGCTGGATGCAATGCGGACCGAAATGGAGTCCATGTACACTAACAAAGTATGGACTTTGGACATTGCTCCAGATGGGGTAAAACCGGTAGGATGCAAATGGATCTTCAGAAAGAAGATTGGTGTAGATGGATAGGTTGAAACCTATAAGGCTAAACTTGTTGCAAAGGGTTTCCGTCAAAGACCTGGTTTGGACTATGACGAAACCTTTTCTCCAGTGGCTATGCTCAAATTCATTCGGGTCCTTCTTGCTATTGCTGCCTTCCACGATTATGAGATCCGGCAGATGGACGTAAAGACGGCCTTTCTAAATGGTAACTTGGAAGATAGCGTCTATATGGATCAGCCAGAGAGATTCATTCAGAGTGGGAGCAGCGGTAAAGTATGCAAGTTGCTTAAGTCCATTTATGGACTAAAGCAGGCATCTCGGAGTTGAAACATCTGTTTTGATGATGTTGTCAAAGAATTCGACTTTATCAAAAATCCAGATGAACCATGCATATACAGAAAGATTGTAGGGAAAGCTGTAGTATTCCTCGTCTTGTACGTGGATGACATTCTCCTAATAGAAAATGATATTCCTATGTTACAGTCAGTCAAAAGATTCTTTTCACAGAAGTTATCCATGAAAGACCTGGGTGATGCCACCTACATTCTGGGGATCCAGATCTATCGTGATAGATTAAAAAGGATGTTGGGACTTTCGCAGTCCAGATACATAGACACCATATTGAAAAGATTCAGTATGGAAGATTCTAAGCGCGGTAACCTACCGGCTTGTCACGGAATCACCCTCTCCAAAGAGATGTCTCCCAAGACTGATTTAGAAAGGGATCGCATGTCGATTATACCCTACGCTTCTGCGGTAGGCTCTATAATGTATGCAATGTTATGTACCAGACCAGATGTAGCATACGCATTAAGCGTAGTAAGCCGGTATCAAGCAAACCCAGGAGAGAAGCACTGGATAGCAGTAAAGAACATTCTCAAGTACCTGAGGAGGACTAAGGAGATGTTCTTGGTGTATGGCGGAAAAGACCTCCAGATCGAGGCCTTTGCCGACTCCGGCTTCCAGAGTGACAAGGATGACTCCAAATCCATGTCGGGTTATGTCTTTACCCTCAATGGAGAGGCAGTCTATTGGAAGAGTTCCAAGCAGGAGACCATTGCTGACTCAACAATGGAAGCGGAGTACATAGCTGCTTGCGATGCCGCAAAAGAAGCTGTCTGGATGAAGAAGTTCCTCACAGAACTTCAGGTGGTTCCTACCAGTGTTGGTCCAATACCTCTGTATTGTGACAACAACGGCGCTATAGCTTTAGCGAAGGAACCCAGGTCCCATCAGAAGTCCAGACACATCTTAAGGCGGTATCACCTGATCAGGGAGATCGTACATCGCCAGAAGATCAAGGTGAAAAGAGTGGAGACGGAGAATAACATTGCTGATCCATTCACAAAGGTCATTCCTCAGACGCAGTTCGAGAGGCTATTCGAGATGATAGGTCTGCGATATGCCAGCTCATGGCCCTAGTGCAAGTGGGAGATTGTTAGTGTATATGTCCTAGGGGCCATTATTGTATCATACTAGGTTGTATATTACTTAATGGAAGCTTGGGATATTCACAGTTATATATAACAGTCTTGCTAAATATGGTAGTATGCTACTTGGTTTGTGTCTACTTTAATATGTGCATATGTTTCTTGTAAACGTGTCACTTATACATATTAGTAGAGCCCATAGGAGCTTTGCTTGATTACCAGCGTTGTGATGGCAGTCACACTAGTGGGGGCTGGGTAGTCTATAAGCAACATCCTATACTTGTCCCTAGTCGTAGGATTATCGAGACAGGGCATCGATACTCCGGAGTAGACTAGTGTGTATGCTTCTCATCCCAGTTGGGGAGATGGTCTGTCCCACAGCCATCAGTACGTCGTACTGGAGATAGTATACAGGTGCTCGTTGTGTTGCGGGTACACCGGACAGGACTCGCAGGAGAACTGACTGGATGGTATTATACCTAACGTCGGATAGCAGTTCTCAGGTGACATGTGTGCAGGTAGTCTGTTGACTTAAGGTCGTCATTTGTCTCGTGTGAGTTCCCACTGTGCTTTGATTACTACCCTACCACGGCTCAAAGGAGTCATGCAAACAGGTTTTAGTTGGGTACGGTCTCGAGCCACATGGAGACAGTGAGCGACTGTTAGGGATTCGTCTCTCCCGGTATAGGGAGTTGATATCGCACTGTGATCAGTTGGTCATTACCATAAGTCCCTGGCCAGGGCTGATTGAGAATTACTGGTGGACTGATCAATAGATTCTCGCATGGTTTTTGAGACATACCGGCACGACTTGTACGGTTATTAGGGGTCTGACGTTTACCACCTCCCTAGACCATACATGCGATACTCTTACACGAACAGACCGGACTGCGCGGATATTGTCACGGACATGCTCAGCAGGAGTTCGGATGGGTTTCCTCATCGGCCTTCTTATCGACATCTACCTGGAGATCGTTACGTACAGCTAGTGCCGCTTGCGGTCTGTGGTTAAACCCACTGCCAGCGTAGTGTCGAGTCTTTAGAGTCCCACACAGAGAGTTTTCCTGCTCCAGGCGAGACGATATAGATGTCGTATGGTTTTACGACAAGGGTTCGGACGCATACGCGTTTAAATGCACGTACGACGTTCGGACAGTTTTTACTAGCTGGCTTTGGTTTAAGCCAGATTCTAGTATCGGGTTATTGGATTTATATAGTTTAAAGTTTTTCCGTGTTTTCACGGATAGAAGGGGCGTTCTCGTAATTTGACGGGAAGCTTCTAGAAGCATGGTGACTTGAGAGTTTAGGTAGCATTTACATTTAATGCATTTGTGACTCACTTAGATGAATCATTCAAGTGAGTTAATGAAGCATTTATTGCTTAATGACTCACTTGATGATTCATTGCATATATTTAATGAAGCATGATGATAATGCATTTTGATTTATTCATTTTGATTTTCTTATGCTTCATAATATATTAGAAGTGAGAAGCTTTTTCATTCATAACTTATTCTCATCTTCTCTCTCCTCAAGCTCTCTCTTGAAACCCTAATCCTCCCCTCTCATGTGTTGAGATCAAGGATTAGATAGACTAATTAATCCATAACCTCACTCTATATCACCTAGGTCACTTTGATTAGCAACTAAAGAAACCTAGTTATCTCAAGTTAAAAATCAAGCTTGGAATAGGAGCTCTCGGGTGGATCGTCTTTGACTCGAGGAGGCCGTTGAGGTGCCGATGTTCCAAGGAGCTTACGAGGAGTGGAGGACAGCGATGAAGACCCGAAGGACAATTAACGTGAGGTATAACTTCGAATCCGAGTAGTTAAACCTCTCGTAGTATGCTAATAACGGTTTAGATACGATTCATGCGCTCAAGTCCGTATTACGAAGTTTTGATAATCGTTTTTCATATATTCCGCCTTTCCGCAAGCTCGTGGGGTGCGTGACATTGACTTACACCAAACCACCCCGGGACTTCTTTGCAGGTACTCGGCGTAAACTCCTCAAAACCACCAATCTCCTCAAAGCCCGTTGAGACCTACACGCAACAGGAGATCACCTCCAAGATCCACCGGGAGATCGACGAAAGACAACATCTGACGGAGACCCGAAAAGGACTTCCATCAGGAGTTGTCTAAAAACCTCAGTAATTTTCGAAATTGTTGGGAAGGGCCTACTGTTAAAAATCCTTATGAAAAAACCTCTGGGCTTTATTTCATTTAGGATGTTACAGGCAGCTGCTTAGATATTACAGGCAACTGTATAGATATTACAATTGATATACAAGGGGTTTTGATTGGGCCCAGGGTGTTTTTTAACAAGAGAAAGGGTTTTTACACAAGTTTGAAGCGGGCCGGGGGCTTTGGACGATATACCCAAATATTAATTATGTCCAGTAGATGAAACAACAAAGGTAATAGAACTTTAGGGTTGTTCTGGCAACAATTCAGGAAATAATAACGCCGTCAGGATCGGAGGTGGTACAGTGCAGGTTTTTATAAACAAGGGTGTTTTCATGCTATTTACCTTTTATTTTCTTTTTTAATCGATTATAGATTGTGGATGGTGTATTTGTTTCCTACCTTGATCTTATTCTGCAGTATTCTTTATCAGTTGTACATGTGTTAATACTCCCGACAAATTTCACCATCTTCTTCCTTATAGATTTGTGGTGTTATCTAATCCAACAATCCCAATAGTTGGCGAGGGTAATGAAGAGCCCAATGATAGGTATGCTGCACAGTTTGTCATTGAATAGATTTATATGCTGTAAGCTTTATGTATGAGTGAAAGTAATGATTGCATTTCCTTGTTCAGTTAAAACTCTAATGGTAATGGTCAATCTATTAACTAGAGGTCAAATAGATTTCGCTCGATTTATCATTCAGTTTCCCTTCTGGTATATGTAGAGCATGTGGTTGCTAGTGCAGAGGCTGCAGTCAGTTGAGGAAGTTATTAAAAGAGGGGCGAGCATTTCATTTCTAATCGAATGTTTGCTAATTACTATTATTATTTTTAAAATAAATGTTATCTTATGCAATTTTAATTATTTAGGTTGCACACCAAGAGAAAATGGCCAGTCTTTCTCTATACTATTATATAATGCAAATGGACTTGGTTAGAAGCCGCCATCTTCTTCTTCTTTTTTTAAACAAAGAAAGGAAAAAAATCCTTCATTCTTAGGGCACCCACATCATTATACAAAGAGAAAAAAATAATTAATTGTTATGTTTTTAAAAAAAACTAACCTCAGAGCTTCCACATTATCAAAGAAAAAGACAAAAATAATTAAATTTTTCCCTTTTTTGAAAAACAAAGAAAAAAGGAATTTTCTAGAACTTGAGACAAAAAAAGAACTTTGTATAATTAGTTTGAATTTCAAATTCAATCTACATTCTACTCAAACTTACCGACAAAAAAGAACTTTCTAGAATTTATTTTAATCTCATCGATTTTCAAATTCCACTTTCATTTACTTATAACTACATTCTTTTACTTAATATGGTAAATAATATATTATAATATCTTCTAGAATACTCTTGATCCAAGTTACTAAAATGACTATTTTATTCATTTATTAACATTCAAAATAATTTTAAATCAAAAGCACCTCATTTTATATTTATACATGGGCTCAAGAAATTTATTTTTTGGATTCTAAATAGGATAACGCTGCAAACGTGCATCCCACGTGCAAAATGCTCGGTGCATCAATGACAACTAGTCTCCTATTGCATGCTCCTGATCTTAATTTTCTGCTGTGATATTGCTTGGTCCAGAGCTTATAACACGGCACTTAGACCTTTTGGATTCCAGGTTAACAAAAAATCTAGATTAATGATATATTTTATTACCCTATATAATATGTTCTCTCCACATATTAAATTGGGATCTATTCAATGATTTGTGGCCTTTCGTGGGCAGAATGAACGCAGAACTCTGTGGAAGGCTAAGGATGCTTACTTTGAGATGAGCTCGTTCATGTCAGCAAACAAAATTAAGAAGCCAATTCTACTAATCCATGGCGAAGAAGATAGCAACGTCAGAACACCAGCAATGCAGGTAAATCTTCGATCGGGATATATATTATTCCATTAATGGACTTGCATGTGTTCCTCATCCTTACAGTTGAAATAGAGTTAATTAACTGATTCAAACTTGAAATCAAGTCTACAGCTTTAACAACTGTATTTTCTTCATAACCCCTCCAAATAATCTTATTCTAATACCTTGCTCATACTTTGAAAATCTTGGCATGCATTTCTTCTACATATGCAAACTACCGTATTGCATAATCGATACACATCCCTTGAAACATTATCTGCACTTCAGCTATAAATTTTCTTACATTTTTTTGTTGAAATTTTGCCTTTGCTATTATAATATCCACGCATTAAAGTGAACATGACTCCCTCCCGCCCCCCGCCCCCACATACATATGTAAATACATACATACATACACATGCATACATACATACATATGTATGCATGCATGCATACCTGCATACCTATGCATGCATGCATGAATACATACATATGTATGCATGAATATACATATCTATACAGAGTGTGCGCGTGTGTAAAAGGGGCCTAGATGTCTCTGTAAGATGCACCTGATAAAGGAGCTTACATAGCATGAACTCATTGGACTTTGCTTTATGCTTTGCACTTAAACAATTAAAGCTTCCTCCCTTTTCATTGTGGTCTACTCAAGTGCAAAAAGACAATGCAAAGGTACGACCAATTTAGTCATGTCATGCAAGTTCCTATACATCGACGGAGCTAGAAAATTTCTTTTGGGGAAGTCAAGTAAAACGTACTCTAAAATTGAAATATACTCATATATTGGTATCTAAGGTATCCATGACAGCAGATCACAACGACCAGTCGGATTGGTGAAAAACACGATGGTTTGAGAGTTTGAGTCGGCCTCTAATTAAAAAATTATCATCGGCCTCAATTGATCGTCTCCCTATATATACATATACACACAGACACTAAAAACCTAATTAAAAATAAGGCTTAATTCCAAGAAAACTATCAAATAGTTTGGGCTAATTACGAGAAACTACTAAATTCTAATTAAATACACAAGAAACTACCATAAAATTTTCATAAACTACTATAATTAAGATGCGACGTCGGCAATAATTACAAGAAACTACCACAAAACTGTCAAAGCATAATAGTTTCCCATAATTTTAAGAGAATTTGGTAGTTTCTCATAACCAAGAAAAAAAATTTGGTTGTTTTTTTAGAATTAAGCCTAAAAGTAAGAGACCTCGTATGGCCGAGTTTCCTCCTAATTGTATTTCAACAACCTAATGGATGAATGCATGTCTTTGATCTGATATGTTCTCAGATGTTGAATGACACCTAGAGTTTGTAGTTGGTAAATATCTGGGGCTGATTCAAGATTCTTTTGACGTATTTGTCACATAATTCAATTGCTTGGTTGATTGATATGAATGGAATACAAATTTTGTTGAAAAATGCTTACATAAGTGTGAAAGACTAAAGAATTGATTTTAATTAAATACGTTGATATTGGCTTTCGAGGCTGAAGTTAATAGAATCATTGTTTTAGACTTACAGCCGTTGAAGAATCATGTGAAAAGAGAATGCATGGAGGGGAAAAAAAGGAATGCATGCCAAAAGAGAACTGGATTTGTCATATTGCTTCTTCCATATTTGCTTCTGATTTTATGAGATTTCTTTAGATATTGTGCAACTTTCATAATAACTGAGCAGTCAATTGTGATCTAATGGTTACCAATAATCCCTTTCATTCTCTCGCCATAAGTTGACTCTGATAGGACCATTCCTCTCTCAAGGATTAGCTCCACACACGCACGCGCTCATGCCCACGCGCATGAGTACCCGTTCAAGCGCGTGTGCACACACCCATACACATACTTACATAGCCACAAATACTAGCGTACCTACATACGTACGTGCATACATACATTACTAGAGAGAGAGAGAGAGAGAGGTATGCAATGTCGCTTTAGGAATTTCATTCAGCGGCAGGATACATGCCAACACAATTTATTCATCCATGTCTTTTTTACTTTTTCATGCTAGATTCTTGAATTTGCAAAACAACTCTACTCTCGGATTTATGGATAGTGTGTTACCGCGTGTCCCAATTCCTACAGTGACAATATGTACTCAGTTTTCTCATATGTGCATGTATGTAAAGAACTAACACGTTTATTATTAACTCACTGTTTAATATTTTCTTGTAATGATAAATAATAATACATCAAAGCTCACATGCTTTTCAAGGAAATACCCTGATATATGTTTTCTTTCTCCAGTCTGAACATTTCTTCAGCGCTTTACGAGGTCACGGAGTTCTATCCCTATTGGTGATTCTCCGCTTGGAGAGACATCATTATTCCGCCAGGGAGAGCGTCATGCATGTTCTTTGGGAGAAAAAAGGTGTGCCTGATTGTGAAGTTCCTGAGCATTACTTTAGTTACGTCGAAATTCTTGATTAAATCTGTTTCAATTGATCAACAGTTTACGACCAGAATTGGATTTGATACAGTGAAAGAAAGAAAAAGAATGTTGTTACAGAATAACAAGTGTATAGCAATATGATTCAGCAAAGGAATCTAATTCAAAATTAACATACTTTACATCAAGTTGTGTTGGCTAACACTATTGATTTGTTGCTTAGAATTATGCTGAACTCTTGACCCATGGATAAAGCTATACCTTATTCTTAACTACTCGATTTTTATAAAAATGGCATGTTGGAAGGAAAATTACTTGTTCCTCAAATCATGCATCTCAATTCTTCTTCATGCTAGCAATTTTTATTTTGGATAAAATACAGTAAACTACCCTTAACAATGATCGTTTTTAACTTAACCATGTAGGGTGTTTTTGGTCACCCCATTGAGATGGGGATACACGCGCGCTTGTCAGGCGCATTACAGATTCCCCCTGCCTAGGATAGGCCGGGGTTTAATGATTGTGGGGATCCGAATCTCCGGCAGCCGCGGACTAAGTTGCCGTTAATTACCCCTCGCCTTTTGAAGCGAGAGAACCTTCGATTAACGGGTTAAACTGGTCATGCGAACTCAATGTGCAGTGTTGTGTTTTGAAGGGGTTTTGGATATATCGGGGGCCCCGCAGAGTTTTTTACAGGGGTCCCGCTACCCGGATAGCGGGCTGAGGGTCAAGAGGGCAAGCAGCCCCCTTGCGGGGTGCGGGGCAGCGCCCCGTTAGAAATTTTTTCTAACGGAGGGCAGTGTCGTGGAGTGTGTGTGTGTGTAAAGGGGGAGAGGCATCCAAAGGATGCGTGGAGCCAGCGCCAACGCTTTAAGCGCTAGTACACCACGTGTCAGCACATGGGCGCAAGAGCGCAAGAGCGCTCTGGGCTCAAGAGCGCTAGTGCACCACGTATCAGCATGTGGACGTTTGGGCGCTAGCGCTCTGAGCGTAAGAGCGATAGCGTACCACGTGTCAGCACGTGGGCACTAGCGCTATAAGCGTAAGAACGTTCAAAGCGCTAGCGCACTACTACGTGTCAGCATGTGGGCGCTCGGGCGCTAGCGCACCACGTGTCAGCACGTGGGCGCTCGAGCAGCAAAAGTGACTTGGCCTCTGTAATGGGAGTTGTACTTCCAGAAAGGAGCACTTATTATTTTTTTTTTTTGTGTGTGTGTGTCTCTCTCTCTCTCTCTATATATATATATATGAGGAGTTAAACTCGTAGGATGTTTTGAAGCTGATGAAAGGCTTCTCCCCTTAAGCCCTAGTTCTTTCCCAAAGTGCGGTTTCTGGAGATGGGTCTCCTTCTTCTTTCTTTGTTGGCCGGATCTTGAAGATCAAGAAGTAGGAGATTTTAAAAATCTCTTCTTTTTGAGATCTGATGAGAGATCCGAGTTCCCCTTTGTGGTGGAAAGTTACTTAGTTTTGAAAAAAAAAGAGTAAAACTCTTGATTTAATTCAAAAGAAATGAGAAGGTTTAGAACCTTGGAGAAGAAACAGGAGGCACAAAGAACCCTAGCTTTTGGGGGAATGAAAATTGTATCTTAGATATTTTCATCATGTTGTCTTATATTAGCTTACATATTTACATATAGCCCCTTGGGCTTTTCAAAATGGCATTTTGCTTATCCCATAACTCATGTGCCATTTCTTTTTGCACATAAGCCATGGGCTTACAAAAATTTGGCTTTATGCCCATTTTGTTTACATTCATGCATAAAAAAATTACATAAAAGTTATTTATTACATGATTTTGTTGTTGGCATGGGGAGGCTTGGCCGCGGGCTCGGCTTGGGCATGAGCCCGCTTGACCTGGGCTTGGGCCGACCTGGCTTGGGGTTGACCTTGACTTTGACTTGGTCAACCGGGGTGCAATTTTTGACTCCAACAAACCACATTAAAGTTAAAGTCTCTTTTCTTTTTTTCACACTTAAGTGAACTCCCTTAAAGTGCTTGCTTTCAAGATCACCACAGAGGAAAAAGGTTCCCTTAAGACCAAAGTTCAATGGAGTTTAATGTTTTAAAAACATTTATGGCAGTTTAGTGGCAAAAGTGACATTTAAGATTACCATAGTGAGAAAAGGTTCCCTTAAGACCAAAGTTGCAAAGAAAAATGAGCGTTTAATTGGCCTAGTAACACTTGCAGAGCGATGACAGGTGTTCAGCCTTGTTTTAAGCTTTGATGGCTTCAAAAATAACTTGAGATCAATTTTAAGCACTTCTCCGGTAGAAGGGGTGTTTGTGCTGATAAATTACTTGAGGAGACGTGACAGAGAAGAGAAGGTAAACAACATAAGTGTTTTGTGCAATTATACCTACAAGATAAATGTAATAGGTTTGGCATGAAGCTAAGCTAGTATTTACCATATGTATGCTCACTCGAAGGCGAATGGGGTTTTTACACAACATCCGAAAGATTTGAAGGGCGGTACATACAATCTCAAAGATTACACGAAAAAGAATGGCACATATTCAAACAAATACTAACGATTTTTCCGTCATCAGATTTGCTTTAAGATTCATGCTAATAAGGATATCATGGTTGGAGTAAATGAAAGGTTTTCTTCACAATTAAATGCATAAATTCCAATGTAGATCCAATGGCTCAAAAGTTCACATGATTTGTTTTGAGGCCTATCATATGTATCCTAGTCCGACTGCGTGTACATGCACACGTGCATACGGCCACGCGCATGTGTGTGAGAGACTGTGCAAGGCATATGCAAAACAGATGATAAAATACTTGAAGTAAAAATATAACATAACCTTTCAAAAGCACAATTGTCTACTCAATATCAGTCAGTACCCATTGGATGGTGGATACACACCACTACCAAGTTGAAGCAATTTGACCATCATCCGTGGCTGAACCAATGTTGAAAATAGCGCGCTACGTAGCAAAAATAGTGCACTATATAGCATAGCGTAACTATTTTTGCTACATAGCGTGCCAACATAGTGCATTTACAATATAGCGTACGCTGAATAGCATGTTATGTAGCTTAAGCTATTAAAAATATATTCCAAAAGGGTTTTAATGGATAGTTTACTAAAGAAAACTCGTCCCGGATCCAAAAGTCCAATAATAAAAACCATATTTCCAAAAGCTAAGGCTAACAACGTCTCTCTCCCCCCAGCGCCTCTTCTCTCCCCCAACGCCTCTTCTCTCCTCGATCTCCTAATCCAACTCGGCTCCGCCCCTCGCAACCAAGCCCCAGCCATCCCCGCCTCTCGCCACCAACCATTTCCCCATCTTCGGCCATCCCTGTTGCCGGTCATCTCCCTCATCATTGCAGCCACTTTTGAGGCATATAAGGCAATTGGATACAATCGAAATCTAATTTTCCATTGATGATGGATGACAATCGTGATTATCTTGTCACCTTGTAAACTATTGCCAATGGATGAGAATCGAGAACATGTGGATTAAACTTTAGGATTATTATTGGTATACTAGTAATTTTTTAGATTTTAAAAAGAAATTTTATACTATTTTTTCTATTTTCTAAATTTAGTATATCTAAATTTATATTTTTAAATTAAAATATTAATTAAAAAAATATGGCTTATGCTATTGCGCTTTTAGCTGTGCTTGGCTATTTTCAATGTTGGGCTGAAGTACTCATCCAAATTCCAATTCTAATTGCCTATACAACATGTCTCAAGTCGTCTAAATATTCAGATAAATTTTACTTTCATACATTATGTAGGTTCACTTGCATATCAAAATCGCATTTTCATGTCATGCAAATGTGCAAGTGTTGCTTATAAAATATAAAGACTAAAATAGCAATAACCAATGAGCAATAGTTCAGTTGCTATGGGCACTTTCCCTCTTGGAAGGCTCGAACGCTATGAACCACAAGAAAGGAAGTGGTCATAAATCAACACTTTCGAGACAAATTCGTGGGTCTCCTAGATATACGTATGGGATTGAGTGTGGTGTGTGTGGGTGTGTTGTGTGGTTTTAGGTTAGGGCTTACGGACCGGTGTCCTAAAAAAGACTAAAATAACAATTATTTAATGCTAGATTTTTTGCATGTGCATCGCATGTGTGTGGAAAGCGGCCACAAATTAACAATTTCCGGCCAATTCGTGGGTCCTCTGGATATGTGTGGATGTGTTGTATGTGTTGCAGGTTGGGGCTCACGGGCATGTGTCTAAAAAAAAAGACTAAAACAACAAGAATTTTTGCATGTGCAGCGCAACTGTGTGAATTAAGACTTAAAGAAAGGAGAATGAAACAAAAATATATAATACAAGTTTAGATCAATTAGCAGGGAAGGAGAAGGGGAAGAGAGAGAGAGAGAGAGAGGGAGAGAGTTATTTGAGAGGGTTTAAGCATAAATTAAAGAATTTTTCCTACCCATTTTGTCTTCTTTTAAAATATGAAGAAGATGACAAGCGCCAACTTTTGAATTTGGATTACAAGAGCTGAGATAATAAAACAAATTTTAAAATGGAAGATGCAGAAAGTGTGTTGGAAAAGCAAAAAATGAAAGCAACGAGTAGGAATTATTCAATGTGCTGGGTATAATACATCTAGACAAGGAACGAGAGAGGGGGGAGTTCCGTGCAATTTTGGGCAGCGTGTGAGACCAATATTTCTATTTATTCTCTCTCTTACCCCCAACGTATACGGCCGGCACAGAAATATTCCACCAAATGTCATGATTTTGAATGACATAAAATATTCCCGAAATTCCTCCCTCTCTCTCACCCTGCCAGGATGTATTACATCCGGCACACCGGCGGAAGAGCTTCGGACTGTTTTGAGCAGCGTGTGGGACTCTTATATTTATTTTCTCGTGTACTGATGAAACATAGAATAATTTTTCGAGGAGGAGGAGGTTTTTTTTTCCCTTCCCGTTTTAGGATGCTTGAATTTGTGATGCTGGAAAAGACTTCTTGGATGTCTATAAGTGCATGTGAAGTAGTGGGTGAGGTGAGGTTAACATTTGGAGATTGAAGTGGAGTTCATTGACTTGATGGGGGTGAGTTTAACATTTTATGAGGTTAACATTTGGTCATCTTACTGATTGGTGACCGGCTTAACCAATTGAACCGGTTGCCAAATTAATTGGATGGTCCAGATAAAATTCATACAAACACTATTTCCTTATATTTTGGATGGAAGCACCGAAGTACAAGACCATTACAAGTTGTTTCATGCGCTTGTCTCTACGCTCCGTTCTCCTTTTCCTTTTCCTTTATTTTTTGGTTGAGAAAAATGTGTTCAGAGCCTTAGGTCCCAATGAAATGGGTTGGGGTTGAGGTCCCTCGGGGACCAAAACATTTGCTAGAAACCATCCAATACTAAAATTTCAAGTTTAAAATCCTTTTTAGTATCTATGAGCTATAGCTCAGTTGGTACCGGCACTTTCTCTCTTGGGGAGAGTGTCGAGTTAAATTCGTGGGTTTTCTGGACGTGTGTATATTGTGTATTTGTGTATGATGTGTGCGCAGGTGTGCTGTATGCATATGTTACGGATAAGAGTGCGCAAGAAGAGAAGTTTGGATTTGATGGGTTTTAATTTTACAATGGGGGTATGAGGAAAGAGAAGTGAGAAGAAATAAATGTTAGCTATAATGATTTTAGAGAGGAATTAAGACCGAGGGATAAAAAAAGGAAAATGGGTTTTCGGTTTGATAGGTGTTCCATGAAAGAGTTTGGAAATGGGGGGGAAACCGTGTTCCGTTGTTGCACAGGAAATGCGGATTTTGGATATGATAGGGTTTTGAACAAAAAGATGATGGAGCACGAAGAAAAAAAGCATGAATAAAATACGGAATGTACATAACAGTTTGATTAAATGGATGTGGCAACTGTAGCTTAGATGCAGTAGTTTCAACATGAAAAAAATATTTCAAGCATAAATATAATGCATTAGGAGCGAGATGCGGTATAGATAATTGTAGTAGTTTATGAGGTAAATGTTTTATTTTATTTAAAAGTACGTATCAACATAAAACAATATAAAAATCTGCCCTGTGTATAAAAAACCTAAGAAAAGATATCTTTTAACTTAGGGGGTTTTCCACAAAACATTTTTGACCAGAAACCAAACCCCATTGGCTTTGGAACATACTACACGCTTTTCATTTTTTTATTTCAAGGAAAATTCAAAATAAAGGACAAATTTCTCCAATCGTTGTCTCCATCCTCAGTTGTCGGCTTCGCCACGCAATGTTCTCTCGCATCCAGGAAAAGAGAGAGAATCATCATCTTAAATTTTTAGAATGATGGACACTGAACTCCAAAACTCCTTGCTCTCCAAGAAACACTAAACTCAAGGAACATCCATCGTTTATTCCAAAAGATAACGCTCCAAAAAGGTGGGGAAAGCCGTAGCCTCACAGCCTACCGCTTCTTATAAAAATCCCCAAACACGAACTCATCAAAACCTGCACAGCTCACAATATGTCTGAAGAAATCCTAATGATTCCATTTCCACACCCAGGTCATCTCTTTCCCGCAACCGAGCTCTGCAACCAACTCGCCCGCCGGAACTGCCGAATCGCCGTCTTCTACCCGTCGTCCTCGTCGCCCTCCTCGCTCTCGCTCCATCCCTTGGTCCGAATCGTCGAGTTCTCCCTCGACGATTCCGTCAAGTTCCAACCTCAGTGTCTCGAAGACACCTATCTGAATCTCATCGCCAGCTACTTCAAATCGACAAGTTCTTCGAATCCCCCGGTTTGCATTATTATCGACGAAATGATCAGTTGGGTCATCGACCCGTTGCTGGAGTTCCATGTCCCGGTGGTCAGCTTCTTCACGTCGAGCGCTTCGTCTTCGGCTCTGAGCCACGCAATGGAGAGAGTCTCGCTGGATGGCCTGACACGTGGTTAGACCGTGGCCGTCCCCGGCCTCCCTGCCGAGATGGCTCTGACATCGTCCAGCCTCCCAGCCCGCCACGGCCCGCCGCTGGGCCCAGGCAGCAACGGGGCCAGGCCGCGGCGGGGCCTGGCGGCGACGGACGGCGCGGCCGCGCTGCTGTTCAACACGTGCCGGGACCTGGAGGGTCCGTTCCTCGATTACGTCGCGGCGGAGCTGAAGAAGCCGGTCTGGGGCGTGGGCCCGCTGCTGCCGGTTCAGTTCAAGGACGGGGCGGTCCGGTCCAAGCGGGAGTCCGACGTCGGCGAGGAGGAGGTGGTCGCGTGGCTCGACTCGAAGCCGCGCGGTTCGGTCGTGTACGTGTCGTTCGGGAGCTTGGTGAACCCGACCGACGCCGAGCTGGCGGAGCTGGCGGCCGGCCTGGTGGAGTCGAACCGCCCGTTCATTTGGGTGGTCCAGCCCAACGCCAGGCGTCACGACCCGAGCGGCCGGCCGTTGGAAAACAGAAACGGACACGGACACGGACACGGAGGCGGAGGCGGAGGCGGCGAGGCCTGCTTTCCAGCCAACGTAGTGGAGAGGGCAGGGCCCAGGAGGCTGATCATCAGAGGGTGGGCCCCGCAGCTGACAATCCTGAGCCACCCGTCGACGGGAGGGTACGTGTGCCACTGCGGGTGGAACTCGACGGTGGAGGCGTTGGGGTGCGGGGTGCCGATGCTGACGTGGCCGGTGAGGGGGGACCAGCACCACAACGCGAGGCTGGTGACGGGGCTGCTGAAGGCGGGGCTCGCGGCGAAGGAGGGCGACGTGGAGGTGAAGAGAGAGGACGTCGTGAATGGGATCGAGAGGCTGATGAGAGACGAGGAGATCAGGAAAAGAGCCAAGGAGGTGAAGGGGATTCTTGAGGGGGGGTTTCCCAAAAGTTCGTCGGATTCGATTCAGGCTTTTTTGAAATTTGTGAGCAACAAATGAATGGGGTTGTGCGCGCTTGCTTGCATGCTTGGTGATCTTTATTGTATTTTTCTATTATAACAATCTGTTGTAATGTTCTCTCTCTCTCATTATAAGAACAAGTAATCACAAATGATTTACAATCAATCAAATTGCAACAAAGAAAAAAGAAAAGAATGTGCACACCTCGACTCATCTTGTTTCTGAAGTACTTGGATTGAGATTTATTGAACCCCAACCTGAGTTTCTTCTGATTGCCAAGCCTCTGCCACCAATGGAACCTCCTCTTCCCCTTCACTCTATTGTTAGTGTTGTTGTGGAGAGAGTCGATCCACCGAACAGTGCTCGCGGCAAAATCCAAATCACGCAAAAATACAATCACGCAATTAAACGACGAAAGACAATATAAATTAAAATGCAGGAATAAGAAAGTAATCAATCACAAACAAGATACATTTGTTAACGAGATTCACCCACCGTATGGCTAGTCCCCGGCAGAGCGGAATCTGCAAACGTCTACTATACTTGAATCAAGTTTGTAAACAAGAACAACCCTATGAAATTTCTCTCAAATCTCTCTATACAAATCTTTCTTGACTTTTGCCTCTTGTGATGATACTTATGATAGATATTAAATGCCTCATTCATAAGATGTGCTTTTATAGCACCTATGACAATGCCACCATCTAACAAACTCACCACCTAACATTATCACCACCTAACAATGTCATGCATGTCAAAAGTAGCACCTAACAAAGTCACCACCTATCATTATCACTACCTAACAATGTCATGCATGTAAAAGTAGCACCTAACAAAATCACCACCTAACATTATCACCACCTAACAATGTCATGCATGTCAAAAGGCATCACCTAACCCTAGACTTTAATTTGCATCAATTTTCAACAAATTCCACCTTGATGCAAATTCATCACAATCTCGAAATTCTCCCACTTGGAGTAAATTTTCCGCTTGATTCTCAACACTAGTAAACTTCACACGATTCCGCTGCTGCTCTTTTCTCATCAAATTTTGTAACAACTCCAATTTTAGTGTACAAAAATTTGTTTAAAAATTAATGTATACTTGAAGTATTTGCATTTCTGTGAGTATCATAAATATTTGTTTTGCTAATTAATAGCAAGAAGGAGCTTGTAGCTTATTCGTAATACCTTGCACTACAGAACCAAGCCACCAGAGTTCAAATCACATACCCCACATTATTTTTAATATTATTTTCCTTTTAATTTTAGAAGTTCAAGAATCTACACGTGCAAAACACGTAAAACCTAAAGTCACAAATAAAACAAAGTACACCACAGCGAAGACCAACCGACGACGGACCCACGGCCCAAAAACCCGGCCCGACTTGCCGTGGATCGGCCGGCGACTCGGTCGAATCGACCGGCGCCGCCGGCCGATTCACATCAAAAACTTGCGGTGCCTTCTGGGTTTCTGTGTCCTTTGAAATTCTTAACTCCTCTGTATTGTTTAAATACTCAGAACAGTAGCAGAGCATTAACAAAACCCCATTAAATCAATTTTTATTACAATTTATCACAATTTTTCTTCACACCCTTTCACATACCCTAACCCTAACCTAACCCTATAAATACAACCCCTAAACACTACCCCCTCACTCCAAAATTCTGAACAAAACTATTAAGAAATTTCCTGGAATCCTGGTGTACTTTGGAAGAAGCGAAAGGCGAACCTCTGGCGATTTTTCCGGCGACAATCCTAGGAGATCCCGGTGACGAAACGACGCACCGGAAGCTATGTCCACTCCCTCTCCCTCTCCTCTTTAAGATAAACCCATAATTCCCACCTCCCTCTCTCCTTTGCTGCTCTAAAAACATCTTTTAATAAAACCCGACGGAAACGGAGTCAAACCGATTTTCGATTCGGTTTCTTTCTTAAAATCCCACTTTTCTTAAACACAGCCCTATTAAACCATTACATGTTGACTATTAATCATTAACAAATATGTTGAACAAGTTTGATAACAATCTATATCACTTTGTAACTTTTATCGCTCTTTTTCAGTAAAATACCATGTAGTTTCATTTTGACATTAAATCATCACAATCTTGCTATACCTTTAAATTAGATCATGAGGTAATGACCTATCTCCTCACAACACTCATATAAAACATAGCACAATACTTTTTGAGAATATAGAATACGGGAAACGAACCTTTACATATAAATACCCTTTACTAATAAATCCATTTTTACAAGATTTAGTATTTTTAAACAAATCTTTGCAAAGCGCCGCTACAATCCATTTTGGGGAACCCGACTGGAATGGTGCGGATTATCACACGTCCCTGGGCTTAGTAGTGCGAGATGCAGACCTCCGCAAGGAGCATTCGGTCTCGAGAGATTTAAAATACGAAAATCTTAAGAAAATGAGATTTCTAGAAATATAAAATATATTAAAAGTTATTTTTATATAAATATATATATGTAACATTAAAATATCTATTTTGTAATAATATAAATATTCCAACTTTTTTTCCAAAATCACAAGAATCACTTTACATTAAAATACCATGAAATCCATACAAGTTCAATCTTACAATTAAATACCATGTATTATGAAATTAGGTTATTTCTCATTAGAAATATCACAAATATAAAATCTACATTCATGATAACTCTGAAGACGATAATTAAATACTTGGGGTGTATTTTCAAAATTATACAAAAGTATTTTTATATAAAAACCCCTCAAGTTTTATAAATTACAATAAGGACCCTAGTAAATATAGGTTTAAGCGGGACCAATCTCTTGAGTCTCAGGAAGCCGGAGAAGTGTGTGCTTGCCTATTTAAGGTAGACAACTTAACAACGGTGTTATCAACACGGTAATCGTCTTTGAAAAAGACACAAATCATACCGCCCATGTGCAGCGGTTACCGATAACACCAAAAACAATCAGGACTTCAATTTACTTTTCTAATTGTCTGACTCAGACCGAGTCTTCTCTTTAATAATCCGACTTGAATATGATTTAAGTACAATTTACAACATTACAATTCAATATGAATCCATATATTCAATCTATTCAATTTATATTGACTGAACCGAACCATGGATATACTTCCATTTACATGATTCTCCAGTTACATCCATGATTCTCCAGTTACATCCATTTACTGATATCATGGTTTCGGTAAGTCACCCAATTATACAATCTATACAGCTTACAATACAAGACAATACAATACAACTATACAACACGACATCTCGGGGTTTAAGGGGTAGATTGGTACGGAAGGTGTTAGAAGTGGTACGAGACAGTAAGATTTAATACACCTAACCTGAATCCAGTTGCTGTTGTACCGTGGCATAAACGGTTCCTTGTACTACACTTGCCTCTAGTCTCTGGCATATAGAGACTCGTCTCGTATACACTGGCATCCTTTTGCACCAAACTACAAACAACAGCATTAACCATATAATACAACTTTAAAAGCTATATTCTCTTTCTGTCTATTCTATTTCTCCCTTATTGTTGGGACTTACCGAGCGATTTTTTCGCTGACGACATTCTCTTTCTTTCTTCTTTGAACGTCGTCAGGTGATCTGGACACTCCGGAGATCGATCCCACTATGAAGACTTGGACCACTTCATTCAAGACCCAGAGCTTTAGTTCATTGTACACTTTTATTTCAGTACTTTTCCTTTTCTGTTATGCTATTATTTAGGCATTGCTTTCATTCAGTTGTATTTACTTTTCCATGCATTGTACAGAAAGAATGTGAATAAATAAAGTTGTTGTTTTATTATATCTTGTCTCTTGTGCATTTATATTTATACTGCTTAGATACGCTTAGCGTATTTACTTCAGAGTAAATACGTAGCGGTCTCGTCGCGTCCTCTGCCCGTATACTGGAAAGCGGGGCGTGACAGGTTTTGTTGGTGGCCCATGCAGGTCAGAGTTGTATGAAACCCTATCATGCAGTTCTATTCTGCGTGAAAAACCTAAGCAATATAACACAAGAACCAGCAACTAAAGCATTCTTTACAATTCATGTTCCTTGAATCTTATCATTTCATATATTTTGAATCTGTCTTAACCCAAATTTTTCTTCAAGGTTATGGATTCTCCAAACAACACCAGCACCAATTTCAACAACACTCCACCTCCACTACTAATCACACCTGCCGTTCCTGCTCCACCTAACGAGCAAACGGTTCTGTTTGAGGCAATCCGCAGCCTCTTAGAGGGACAGCAGCAGCTCTTGAATCGTCCCGAGGCTGAAGCACCTGGGGTGAAGCAATTCAGAGCTTTACATCCCAAACAGTTCTCAGAAAAGGAGAGCTCACTTGAAGCGGAGGAATGGTCTCAGAGTATAGAGGATGATCTGGCAGCAGCACAAGTGCTAGAAATAGCTTGGGTTCGTGTTGCAAAATTACAGCTCACGGACAATGCACGTAACTGGTGGAAGGCGGAAGAAAGCCGTATTGAACAACCCATTGAATGGAAGATTTTCCGCGATATGTTCAACGCGAAGTACTTCCCTGAGACTGTCAGGTTCGACATGGAACAGGAGTTCATCCATCTGCAATAAGGTTCGATGTGGACCAAGTCGGTAGATGAGTATGACGCTGAGTTCACCATGCCCAGTCGGTAAGATATGTCTCAATAATTGAATTTTTAAATATCACATATTACACAGCTAACACAATACTTAAACAGATTTGCGGCACACTTGATACCGACGGACGAGATCAGAGCCCGTCGATTTCAACAGGGTTTGGATTCGGATATCCAGGCTGCACTGGCCACAAGAGATTTTTCGACTCATGAATCGGCTCTGAAAGCTGCCCGCCGTTATGAGGCAGTGATAAAAGCGAGGGGCAGACCTCATTCTGCAGGAGTTAAGCTCCCTGTCAACCAGATGACAGGAGGAGCCTCGTCCAAGCCACCTTTTGTGCCAAGACGACCAAGAGTACCAAACAACATGCCCAGCCCAGCCTTTTGTAATACTGCAAGAAAAATGGGCATCTGGAGAAAGATTGTCGGCGTGCGAACAACCTTTGCTTAATCCGCGGCTTAGCTGGTCATGATATTGGGTCTTGTCCTTATAGACAAAATCCAATTGCTGCACCCAGGCCAGCAAACACTTACCCACAGTGCCCAGCCATCCAAGCACCTGCTCCAAGACTTGCACTACCCGCTCCAACACCTATAGGATCACAAGCTGCACCTCCTCCTCGTCAGTTCCATCAAGCTCAAAGGAATGTTCCGAGAAATGCTCTTCAGGCCAGGAGGAATGTACCACGGCGCCAGGCTTTCACGATGACCGTGGAAGAAGCTGAGGCCACTGGCCAAGTTATCACTGGTAACCCTTTCTTCTCAACCTTTCTTTCAGTCTTGCTACTTATCTACATACAACTAAAACATATCCCACATACCTTAAGTACAATCTTAGTAGCCTCACTACCTGCACTAGCACTGTTCGATACTGGAGCATCTCACTGCTTTATGTCACAACAGTTCGTCCGAACCCATACGATTCCAGTCACACCGCTTGTATCCAGCTGGAATGTCAGTTCAGGAAATGGCGTTCTAAAGGCAACAATGAGATACAGTCATCTGCAGCATAGAATTTTATGCTGACTTCAAAGTGCTGGACATACCGAACTTCGATGTAGTTCTAGGTATGGATTAGCTCGGAACTTTTTATTCTACCATCGACTGTCATCAAAGGAGGGTAGTATTCGAGATTCTAGATCATCCGGTTTTCTATTTCAAAAGTAGAGACCGTACACTGGAGCCAAGTACATACAAAGCGAAGCCAAGGAAGGCAGTGATTGCAGCACCTCAAGAGGAGGAAGAATCAAAGCCAGAAGTGGTTCGAGAGTTCGACGATGTGTTTCCTGACGATATATCAGGTTTGCCTCCCGATCGATCTCTTGAATTCAGCATTGATTTAGTACCAGGAGCACAACCGGTAATCAAAGCACCTTATTGTTTAAGTCCGGAAGGTTTGATGGAAGTACGAACTCAGTTGGACGAATTATTGGCGAAATGATGGATTCGTCTCAGCACTTCAAGTTGGGGATCACCAGTACTACTTGTGAAGAAGAAGGAAGGTTCATACAGAATGCGCATTGATTATAGAGCCTTGAACGAAGTAACGATAAAGAACAAATATCCACTCCCGCGCATCGACGATTTATTCGATCAGCTAAGTGGATCTTGTATTTTCTCTAAATTAGATCTTCGTTCAGGTTATCATCAAGTGAAGGTCAAGGAAGCTGATATTCATAAAACGGCTTTCAGAACTCATTATGGACGTTACGAATTTCTTGTGATGCCATTTGGAGTGACCAACACACCAACAATATTCATGAACCTGATGAATCAAGTTTTCCGGGAGTACTTAGACATGTTCGTTGTCATCTTCATCGACGACATCCTGGTGTATTCCAAGAGTCGGAAAGAACATGCTGAGCACCTACGAATTGCCCTGGAAACTTTACGACAACATCAATTATATGCCAAGTACAGCAAATGCGAGTTTTGGCTAAATCAAGTTGGTTTTCATGGACATATCGTATCAGGCGATGGAATCTCTGTGGATCCAGCGAAGGTTTCAGCTGTAAGCGAATGGCCGACACCAAAGTCAGTGAAAGACATTTGGAGTTTTTTGGGTTTAGCTGGATATTACAGAAGGTTCATTGAAGGCTTTTCAAAGATAGCAAGACCCCTGACCAAGCTCACACGTAAAGATGAAGAATTTGTGTGGTCAGAAGCATGCGAACAAGCTTTCGTAGAACTCAAGTCAAGGTTGACATCAGCGCCTATTTTCGTCATACCGGATCAGTATGGAGGTTTCGAAGTGCATTGTGATGCATCCGGTAAGGGATTATGATGCGTTCTACATCAACACGGTAAGGTTGTGGCTTATGCTTCAAGACAGCTGAAGACTCATGAGCGCAATTATCCGACGCATGATTTGGAATTGGCAGCCGTCATCTTTACTCTCAAGATTTGGCGCCATTATCTTCTTGGTGAACGAGTGAACATATACACAGATCACAAAAGTCTGAAATATGTGTTTATTCAGAAATAGTTGAATATGCGGCAAAGACGATGGTTAGAACTCATGGCGGACTTTGACATCAACCTGCAATATCACCCAAGGAAGGTGAATGTGGTTCCAGATGCTCTTAGTCGTCAACCATTAGCAATGCATCTCACCGCTCAGTGGAAGCTACAACAAGTGTAACACCCTAGTTCATTTATACCAGTTCTAGTTCATGTATTTCTTTATTTATGGTATTTACCTGATTTATTGTGCTTTGGGTGCGAATAGTGTATTTGACATTTGTATTTGCATCCGACCTGACCCGCTTGCCTGAAACCTGTCTTGGTTCATGTTTATGATTTATCCTGACTTATTACGTGGACTTGTGCACTTTCATGTATAGTGCATACTGGCATTTTATCTGGCATTTGCATTTTTCAGTATAACATTTTAAGTCATATAAAATAATTTAGAAATACATTGCATGGCCTGCATGATACCCCTAACCCTGTGGTAGCATCCGCGCATCTTGTTCTCTTCCCGTTCAGTGAAACAGACTTGTTTGGATGACTACGTGCACGTACGTGCATCCGTTCTTGGGGGTATGCATCTTCGTTACCCGGATATCCAATTTTAGTTTTAGTCGACACATATATTTTTCATATTTTGGAACTAAAATTTTAGACCCGATCCGGGCGTGTTTTGGACTAAGTTTGTATTTACCGAAAAATCAAATTTTATTAATATAATATTGTTATTAAAAAATTATAACAGTTTAAATTTTATAACCTAACATATATTTTTTTTAAAATTTAAAATCTTAATTTTTTAACAACCCAGCTCTTTCTTTCTCTCTCTCTCTCTCCCTCTGACCCCACTCACCTCTCTCTCGCTCAGTCTCTCTCCTATCTCTTTCTCTTTCCTCTCTTCCCCTCACTCAGACTCTCTCTCTCTCTTTCTTTCTCTTTCTCTCTCTCCTTTCTCTCTCCTCTCGCGCTTTCTCTCTCTTCTCGGAGACACTGTGCATTCCTCGAGTGTGGTCACCGCCACACGCTTCTCGTCACCTCTCTTCATTCTTTTCCTTCTTCTTTATAAAACCCCAGCGCCCACGAGAAAACCCATAGCTCTTGAAACCCTAACCCTAAGCCAGCTCCTCGACCTCAAAACCCGACCTCGTCACCACCTCCATCTCATCATCTCCTCATCCTCCTCCTCGTCGTCATCTTTTTCTTCTTCTTCCTTTCCCCGAGCCTGCACCCCGCAGAACCATCACCCAACACCTGCACACCTCGTCACCGACGATCCCTCGACCTCGCCATCACCACCCCATTCTCCTCTCCTTCTCCTCTTCATTCTCTTCTCCTCCTTCTTTCCTTTTCTTCTTCTTCTTAAAACCCCACACCTCTGAACCCTAACCTGCACCCTCGCCGGCACCTCACCGCCGGTGACGCCGACACCATCACCTCTCTCCTGACCCCTCTGCACCAAAACCCAATGAGCAATCCCCTCTCCTTACTTCTTCCTCTTCCCCTTTTCTTTTTTTTTTCTTTTCTTTATCTTTTCTTGAATCGTGTTTTTTAGCGATCGCCTGAGTCGCGTCGCCGCTGCCGATCCAGACGATCCAGTGAACGTCCTATTTTCCCCAATCAGAGAAAAACTCTGTTTGAATTTTAAAAATTCAAAAATTGAAGCAACGCTTCAGATCCCTTGCGCTGCGCGCAACGCGCCACGTGTCAAAAGAAGACACGCCAGCGCAGCGTCCAAGGCAGCGCACCCAATCAGAGCAAAGCTCTGTTTAAAATTCAAATTTTAATAAAGGAAGCAACGCTTCAGATGATCCGCACTCTGCGCTGCGCGACACGTGGCAGCGCAGTTGCGCTGCGCGACACGTGTCAGCGCAGTTGCGCTGCGCGACACGTGGCAACGCAGTTGCGCTAGCACAGTTGCGCTAGCACAGTTGCGCTGCGCTCTGCGCTGCGCGGCACGTGTCAGGCGCAGGTGCGCTTGCTCCAACTGTGCCAGCACCAAAACAGAATTAAAATTCTAGAAAGATCTTTCTGATCTTATTAAAACAATAAGATTCTCTTCTGTAAAACAGAAGCCCTTGGATCAAAGATCCAACGGTGGGGAAAAATCCCTAAATCACTCAGAGAAAGATCTCTTTAACTGATTTAACAAATCAATTGACACTATAAAAAGACCCCTAGACTCCAAGTCTAAAACACACAAAAACGGAGAGAGATATTCAGAACTTCTCTAGAAAATTTTGAGAAGAGCTCACAAAAAAAAGTAAAGGTAAAACCCTTTGAATAAAAAGAAGAGTTTCTTCTAAAAAGATCATTGATCTAAGAACAAGATCAAAGATTTTCAATTAAAAAAAATATAATAATAATAAAGGCATTGCCTTTTGATGAACCACTGGTTCTTGATATTTGAGGTAAAACCTCTCTGGAAAACAAGAAAAACTTGTTTTCTTTGATCTAAATTTGATCAAAATATAAAAAAGTGCCATGCACTTGTAAAATTTGCACTGTTGCGCTCTTGGGTTGGCACAAGTCACCAGAGAGTGCCACGTGTCAGCCCTAGAGCAATCTGCGCCTTGCGCTTTAAAAAATGAGCATTGCGCTCTTGGGTTGGCGCAACTCACCAGAGCGTGCCACGTGTCAGCAGCTCAACAGCGCAGCGCACTGCGCTTGCGCTCACCAGAGCGTGACACGTGTCACCATCATATAAGTTTGCGCCTTGCGCTCCTCAATTGGCGCAAAGCGCCTGACAAGCCACGTGGGGCGCTGTTAGAGCATTTAATGCAATGCATTATCAAGGGCAGAGCCCAATAAAAAAGGTCTATCAGACCAAATAAAAGTGCTATGCACTATTTAAAGGGGCAGAGCCCAATTAAAAGGAAAAAAGTCTAAAACAGATTAAAATAAAATGCCATGCATTATTAAAAAAAAAGGGCAGAGTCCAAACAAAGGTCTGTTAGACCAAAACAAATGATGTGCATTTAATTAAAAGCCCAATGCTATGCATTAATAAAGGGTAGAGCCCAAGCAAAGGCCTAATAGGCCAATGATAAATAAAATGTTGAATATTTTCAACTGGACTTAACCCAATCATGGCCATAAGTCCTCAAATTAAAATTGACTGAGCACGACTGCTCTCTTAAATCAATTTACACACGGTTCAAGGGTACATCTCCAAACTCCTCTGATATTTGTCGTTGTAATCCTTCAACGTCGTCAGAGAGGTGACGGGTCCCAACAACCACACATCGATACAGACTGTGAGGTCCTTAAACTCATGGACATATGCGTCCTTAAACCAACAGTACGGACTGTGGGGTCCTTAAACTCATGGACTTAAGCGTACTTAAACCAATATACGGACTTAAGCGTACTTAAACCAATATACGGACTTAAGCGTCCTTAAACTTACGGACTTAAGCGTCCTTAAACCAATGGACCACCATGTCCCTAAACTGGCAATGGACCACCATGTCCCTAAACTGGAACAATAGAGCCCCAAATGCTCTTTTTTCGGATCTAAACGATCCCGTTTAAGTTGATCTTAGCCTCAAATATGGCTAACGTATTCTTAAACCTTCAAATACACTTTAGTCCCAAATCGGACTATAGATCCCCCAATCAACTTTGGTTTAACGGTACATCTCTGAACTCCCCTGACATCTGTTGTTGTAATTCTTCAACGTCGTCAGAGAGGTGACGGGTCCCGATGGCCATACATGCAATGGACCATTACGTCCCTAAACTGGAACAATAGAGCCCAAACGCTCTTTTGTCGGATCTAAAAGATCCCGTTAAGTTGATCTTAGTCTCAAACTGGACTAACGTATCCTTAACAAACGTTTGAGTTGATCTTAGCCTCAAATACGGCTAACGTATCCTCAAACCAAAACCCCAAACCCAAATCTAAGAAAATACGGATTTGGACTAATCCACGTCCTACGGGCGACGACATAAATTAGTCTCCGTATACAATCCACGGGCAACCACAAACAAAACAAACACACACGACACGAAGTGAAATTCTGGAGAAGGAGAAAGTTGTTGCCGCGATGCGGTAGCGTAATTAACTGCAGGGGCTTGCGCCTGCAGGGAAGAGCGTCCCCACAATAAAAAAACCCCTCAAGTGAGGGGGAATCTGACGAAGTCTGCTACATCGGCCCCATCCGTCTAAACCTCCGATACACGGTGCCATAAATCAACTTGGCATCTTCGGAGAGGTGGACGGATAAAACCAAATAGCATCTGCCCCGAATCTCAGGCAAGACGTCTTCACGTCGTCTTGGCTGTCTTTCGGAGCGGAACAGATTCTGGCACGCCCGGTGGGACCTTTTCCTCTTTCCACTCCACACTTCGTGTGTCGTCTTCGCGAACGAATCACGGTTTGTTAATGGTTGCCTTCGGGTTTCAAGTTACTAAGATTTGGTCTTTTGCTTGGCACATAAATCAAACAACAATGACGACCAACTGCTCGAACTGCTCCAAATGCAAATGCAACCGCTCCACCTCACCTGGAGGTGTAGCCTATGGGCCTCAAGCGGCCTCCATCCTTGCTATGCCGGTAGAACAAGTGACTCAGGCCACCATCGGTCTGTTCTTCGGGACCATGCTCCCGCCAGCAAGCTTCTCCATTCCAGTGCCCGTACCGGAAGCGCAAAAGAAGTCGGTCTTCGATCGGCTCACTACTACCACGGCCCCTCTCAACGTGTCGTCCAATGTCATGCCGGCAGCTTCGGTCTTTACCAAGCTGAACCTGAACTCTGATGGGCCTGCCAAGAAGCCCATGACTCCTGATGTGGCCATCGCAAAGAGGGCATCCATCTCTATTCCTGAAGTCGTCAAGACGGCTTCTCCTGCTAAAGAGTCGGTCTTTTCAAGGCTGACTATTCCAGCTCCCGTTCCTGCTCGAGGGTCTGTCTTTGACAGATTGGACACCGCCACTCAAAAGACATCAGTCTTCAAGAGCCTGGCTCCAGCGGCGCCTCGTCTAGACAGGGGGCAAGACAAAACCATCCCCATCGCCGAACCAGCCCCAATAGCTCGACATGCTCGACGTCGCCACTGGCGCCGAGTAAGGAAGGCCGGGGGCAATTCCCCCTCTGGGCTAACTCCACCGGCTCCAATGGTGGAAATTAATGCTGCTGTTCCAACTGGGAACAACTTTGAACCGCTAAGGAGGGTACGCAAGAACTCTCTGACTGCCACGGTGAAAAGATCTCCTCCGCCCGCGGAGAATGTTACAGAAGCAAAGCCGGAGCAGCCCCCTCAGCGGCTGTCCTCCAAAATTTACAAGGTCCGGTGACGAGTTCAAGACTCAGTAATTGATCGAGATCACTCTCGTCAGCAGAAGAGGGTGAAAGTACAGGAAGAAAAGAACCGTCCTGTCAAACAGCAAAGGACGACAACCACTTGGGTGTCCACTACAACGGGCCCCTCCACGTCGACTACTCAAAAGAGAAGAAGGCCGGAGAAAGTCCCCACGCCTGCGGCAAATGTCAAAGGCAGTGAACCCAAACGCCCTAAGTCCGGGGGCATTGTGGTACACACCGTCTACATGGCGTCTGGGAAAGAGGACAGCCGTGTTAGTTATATGTATGCCCTAGAGGCCATTACTGTACATACGATGTATATTGTAGTGGATGCTGGGACATATATAGGGAGGACTTTCTTGCTCGACATGATAGTATGCTATCTGGTTGTACTTTATCTTAACATGTACTTTGATTGTCTCTATGTTACATGTTGATAAAACCCTTAGGATATGTACTCGACTACTGGGACTATGATGAGATCATACTAGTGGGGCCACGATAGTCGATGAGTACTTCCTATAATTGTTCCTAGTCGAGGGTGTATCGAGACAGGGCATCGATGCACCAGAGTAGACTAGCGTATACGCATCTTGACCCATATGATGGGCGATGGATGATCCCATATCCATCGGTGTTTGACATCAAGGATGGTGTACGGGTGCTCAGTGGAGACTGGGTACACTGGACGGACTCGCCGCGAACTCCCAGATGGTATTATACATCACGTCAGATGGCAGTTCTCCGGTGACACTGGTATAGAGTAGTCTGTTGACCCGAGATCGTCATAGAGTCTTGTGTGATTCCCACTGTGCTTTGATTTCCATCATACCACGTCTAAGAGGGCGTGCAAAAAGGTGGCTTTTGGGTACAGTCCCGAATCACATGGAGGCAATGAGCGATAGGAGGGGATTCGTCTCTCCCGGTATAGGGAGTTGATGTTGCGCTGTGTTCGATTGGCTATAACCGGAAATCCATGGCCAGGGTTGCTGAGATTTACTGGTAAGTGTTATCAGTAGTTTCTCGAACTGTTATAAACCTCATATCGACACGGCTTATCGAGCTACTGGGGTCTGACGTTTACCACCCCTAGGCGAGATATGCGACATATCAGACGATGAGACCGGACTGTACGGGAGTGTTACTGTTTGGATTCACAGGAGAATGTACAGGCTTGCTTGTTGATCTTCTGAGCGCTCAATACCTGGATGGCTGTTACGTTTAGATGACCGCTTGCAGCTTGTGGGTGTTTGATATGATCATCACCTACTGCCGGCGTATTGACGATTCTTTAGAGTCCTACACAGAGGTTTCTTGACTCAGGCAAAACGGAGTAGGAGCACATATGTGATATGTGCGGGACCGAGGATAATGCGGTATGTGATACCGTATTGGATTCTCGTGATATGAGATATCGGCAGGGTATATGTGATATAGCCGGGTCATCGTATTAGTCGGTTATATGCGATATAGCCGGATTGTCGGATCAAGTGTTGTTTCGATAATTTAATGTATAATAATATATATGATATATTAAATTACATTAACTAATATTAGCTCACTAAAAGATTCATTTTCTCAAGGGATAATACATTGATATATGTTAATTGTATTATTTTCTATTGTTACAAAATATATTGTATATGTGATATATAATATTGTAACATATTAGGGTTACAAATTTAACCATGTTTTAGGGTTTAAACTTGGTTAGGGTTTGGATTAGGGTTAGCTTTTGCATGAAGCTTCATGAAGCTTTGACTTTGTGGTTGCTTGATATTTTTGTGAGATATTATGTTAACCCAATCCAAACCATTAACTCTAGTTAACTCTCTACAAGGGTTAACTCTTTCATGCTTAACCCTTGGTTAGATTTGTAACCACTGCAATAATTCATTGTTCATCACAAAAGGATTAAGTGATCATATTCATTCATCTTCTTCTTCCTTGAGTTCCTTCATGAAAAAGCTTTCTTTTGTGATGAAAGTGAGTGAGAAAAAGATTATAAATGAGAGAAAAAATCCTACTTCATCATCCTCATCTATCCTTGCCATTTAGATGAGAGTGTTCACTTCATATTATGAGTGTTAGCTTGTGTTAACGAAACTTCAAGGTAGATCATCTTTGTATCGAAGATCGGAAGCAAAGGTTGCATCATTCTCTTCGTGAAGCCTCTCGAGAGTCCAGAACACGATAATCGCAGCGAAGGGACCTCAACACAGAGCTTAAGAAGTGAAGGACCGGATCTACAAAGGTTGTAATCCCTCTCACTTAGTGTTAAAGAGTTTAACATGCATGTTTTCGCCTAAACCCTAGTTTAAAGATCCGGCTTCGGGTTATTCGGCATGGCTAAAATTTTAATCGGGAATGGTTGATGCCTCGTAGACCCTTGTGCGTGTGCCTAGCAACCCTACAGTGGTATCAGAGCCAAGCTAGAGCTTTAGGCGAAGTCTAGACGAAGTTTAAAGCCCGATCGAACCCGAAAACCCCGACACGAACCCTTCTCTGTACATTTTTTAAAAATGTGTTTTTTCTAAATTAAAAATGCTCAGAAAAACAAGCAGGAAAAACTAAGAATTACTGTGAAGTACGGTCCACTAAGTCAACTTTTTGACCGCAGAACCGCGGCCAAACCATGGGTTTGGCGGCGGTTCCGCGGCCCAAATTTGGACTTAGTCCCTAGAATTTCACTTATTTATTCTTAGGTCCTTTCTTGGCAATTTTTTCTGGGAATTTTTTAATTCCACTAAAGTGTTGAGTTTTCCAGGGTTGTATTGGGGACTCGTTGATTCGATTAGATAATTTAACTTTGTTTAGTTTTGTCCGGATAATTTTTAGAAACTGTTAAAAAGTTCGAACGGATATCAATAACTCACTTTTTCCCCTGTCGGAAATTTTTTCAAAAGTTGGATTTTTTCTCGAGTTTAAAAACGTTCTAAGTCGTGCAAGTAACGCGGTGGACCCTCTAGAAGACAACAAACCTTAACTCGATTATGTGACCGTCTTGAACTGCCTCTAAACCTTAGGGTTTGGGGCAGTACGGCGTGCCACATGTGAGGCGTTGGCTTGACCCTTCTACGGCTGGACCATTGGTACTGTGGCATGTGATGGATGTTTTTTTAAACTGATTTCAAGTGTTGAGATATATTGGGGAAATCTTGGGTGTTTGATTATTCGATCGGAAAGTTTAACATTGTCTATTTATCTGGAATGTGATACAATATTTGGAATCCACAGGTAGTTATGAGATAACTAATATGAATGTTATAAACATAGCACTTTAGTCTCAGATGATCGGTTGCCACGGAATTTTGATGTGATCAAAAGTCCGTCGCAATCACGTAGTGTACGCGGATACTCGCCGGGTAAACATAATAGACAGCCATGCCCCATAGTCCCGACCAAGTGACTGTAGGAGAACCCCGTCGCCAAAAGCATCCGTTCGGGTGCTCGCGGCAGCGGTGTTCCGCCTTAGTGCACTTCGTCGACGGCATCCGGGGGTGCGGCCGTCTACTAAAGTTTGCGACGAGCATTCGATCAGGATGTCGGGAATCTTGTTGAATTGCCCGACTTGATATTGAAAAGAGTTTTCGATAATGAGACTAAAATGCGGGGTTTATAATTGTTAGGCATGAGATGTCTAAGGAATTCATTTGGTTAGGTATGCGATGTCTAAGAATGTTGCGGATTCCAACTGTTGTAGTTTTACACTTTCTTTTCTGTGACCGTAAGCGTAGTATGTGGTGTATCGCCGGCTTCGTTGCTATACATCAACGACAATCGGGATATGCATACTTGCTTACGTTGATGATATGAGATATTATGTGTTGCTCTGATATGTTATATTGGATCGTCGCGTTTTGAATAGCCGGGGTTTTTATGTTAGATGAGAGTTTTTCTTTTTCATTCATGTAAAATTCAATTGTATGTAATATTCTTTTATTGGGGCACTTCCGGGCCAAGGATGATGTCACCATTGTATATTATTTACTTTTCCGCATTAGGTAGACCCAAGGCGGGGAGCACAAGTAACCGGGTTCTAGGGTCCAGTGGGAGACCATCTCGAGGAGTCGAGACCGGGTCTCCTAACCCTAGAATTGGCAGTGTTGCTTGCCGCTCTCGTAGGGGTCTAGGGATGTGGGTTTGGCTATTCATCACGACCGTGGAATCCGTGTTTTATACAGGCTCGTACTAAAACACGGACGTCCTAGTATATCCAATATTTCATATATGTTCTTATGCTGCAATGTTCTGTGATGAGATCATTTACCGTCTGAGACGAATGTTTATATTATATATATGAGATATATATTATATATTGTTGATTTCGTTTCAAATGTGATGCTTGTGAAGCATAATTAAAAATGGGACTTCATTAATGAGATTAATGAAATAAAAGAAACCTAAAGATGTTGTAGAAACTTGTTTAAAAACTGGTAGCTCTAGTTCTTGCTTTGTATAGCGGTGTTCCTTGTAGAACATCCAGCACCTTATTCGATAAGGAAAGAGCCGAGATCTCTTCACCGGGAGTGACCTCTTTAGCGAAACTAGCAGATGCTGCACACTCGGTTTGTCTTTTGATTGCTTCTATTGTTCTTGCTTTGCATAGTGGTATATATGATATACCCTGCACCTTATTCGATGAGGAAAGGGCCGACGATCCCTTCACTTGGAGTGACCCCTTTAGCAAAACTAGAAAAGCCTAAAAAACACTCCATTTAAAAATCACTCGATTCTACAAAGATATAAAGTTCATTACGCAAAGGGTTTTCTTAAAAACCTGTCGTAGCCCTCCGTCATTTCAGATAAGTAATAGTTAGTATTCGTGCTGCGTTTGTTGACTCAGTCAAGGCGTAGTGTGCGGTAGCTAATTAGTGCTTATCTGCAAAGCATATGATGCGATTGGATTAGGGTAGTCGTGCGGCCTTGTTGACTCAGTCAAGGGTCATGCGGGTGGGTTTAATTCAATCGGGAAATGACGGGTTGAACTTTACTTGCGGTCTATGGTTTGTTGACTTAGTCAAGATCATAGATCGCTTGGGGCAAAATATTATTGGGAATTTCAAGTGTTGAAATTTGCAATGAGATTGCATACCTTCTATGAGATAGTTGGATCCCGATACCCGCCGCGAGTAAGAGTTACTCCTGGGAGAGTTTTACACATTACAATTAGCCGATCAAGTAGGTGTCTAGAAAGGTGTTAACGGGGTTACGCCTCTGGGAAAATGAGGTTTACTTTAATTAGGTTCGTGCGAAAGCACGGGGGACCTCCCTCAAAGTACCGACACTGGCCTGACTGAAAGATTGGCGAACTTGTAGCGTGTAATTAATCCCGGCTAGTCTTTCTTTTTAGGGTTTGAAGTAAGATTGGATTAAAACGGTGGGAGACATCCTGATTAGATATATTAGATAACCAATCTAATCTTGCAAGAGCATACGCTGAGTGTTTTCTTCTCTCTCTCTCTCCATGTAGCGACCATATCACGCCTTAATCAAGATAATAAAACGGATATATTGACCGAACCCGCTTGTTATACTGAGCTGGGGAACGTTGGTCCCGCTCCAACTTATAATTGTTATAAGACAGAGCAGGAAATTGGGGAATACCAGATTTCCCGTGCCCCCCAAACGAAGAAAGTGCATGTTGATGCATCATCTTCGGGTGTGTTCATTACATAGAACTGTTTCTCAGTATCCTTTACGTCCTGGGTATGTGATACCGGATCAGGATCCCGCATATGTAATCTGTTACATGGGCTACAGATAGGTAGAGAACTGAGAACGGGTGATAAGTTTCATGAGATAGAAAACGGTGCAAGTGTTGCAGCCAAGTCTGTTGGTCACTATCACCCTGTATTACCAGAATATATTGATTCTGAACGAATGTTATTAGATACCGAACCTGATATACAACATCATATCAGTCTCTTTATTAGTAAAGAAAGGATATAATTTTGTATTGTTGGATAATGTTTTGAACATTTCATATATCAAGAGTTGATCGGTTCAGGCACGTTATCTAAAAGCATAGACGTTCTAAATCAAACCACAATTCTTAACGTACAGAACACACACAAGAGGAAGAGTTCAGAAATGAATGAATCTTTCTTGAGGCATTGTAGACTAGGTCATATCAATGCGACCCGACTGGCTGAAGTTACATATATAGATGCATATTTAAATTAGTTTGAATTTACATCTTGTGAAACTTGCCGGTCATGTCACAAAGATACGATGACCATAGCTCTG